>CM057380.1:91929031-96929031 GCA_030015415.1 Cynopterus sphinx
CCCCCCCGTTCACCTCAATTCACCCACCTTCAAATGTTTTCATGCATAGGCCTTTTAAAAGTGTTCATGCATTCAACAGGGAATCCTTTGTCGAATTATAGGTGTTCAACTTCAAGGGGAGAGATCCAGGGGACCTCACAAGCCACCATGCTTCTGATGTCACTCTCCAAAATTCATTTTTCTTTTTGCTGTTTTGATTGGGTGTTTTCTATTACCTTTTCTTTTAAGTCACTGATTCAATCTTCGGCCTCACTCTAATCTGCTACTGATTTCTTCTAGTGTATTTTTTTTTATTTCAGTTATTCTTCATTTCTGACTGACTCTTTTTTTATGATTTCTATGTGCTTTTTTATGTTTACTATCTCTTTGTGTAAGTTCTCATTGACTTCATCTATTCGTTCCTTAAGTTCATTGAACATCCTTATAACCAGTGTTTTGAATTCTGTATCTAGTAGTAAGCTTATCTCCCTTTGCTTAGTTCTTTTTCTGGAGTTTTGTTCTGTTCTTTCATTCGAGTCATGTTTCTTTGTTTCCTCATTTGGGCTGCCTCCCTGTGCTTGTTTCTCTGAATTAGGTAGATCTGCTACATCTGCCAGCTTTGGCAGGGTGGCCTTATGTAGTAGATATCGTATAGAGCCCAGTGGCACAGTGTCCCTTGTCACTTGAGCCAGATGCTCCATGAGTGTCCCGTGTGCCTCCCCTGTTGTAGTTGAGCTTTGATTGCTATTGTCAAGTGACTGGGTGGGGTTGACATTCAAGATCTCTGGCTGTGAGGACTGGCCATGACCACAGGAGACAAGCTGCTATTTGTGTGGGCTGACTCCAGAGAGTGGGATTTACCCTAGTGTGTTTTTGGTGCCTGCCAAGACCACCCTTTGCGTATGCCATTTGTGGAACAGGTTTGGTGGTGCTCTGGTATCATCCATAGCTAGTTACTGAGTGTGTTGGTTCTGGGGCCTCTTGGAAGGGCTATGGTGCAGATTAAAGTCAGCTGCTCTCTGTGTCTGGCCTGGAGCCACCTGATAGGATCTACAAAATGATCCATGGTAGTAGGTACCTATACTAGGCCTAGAGGCACCAAGGAGAGGTCATGCTATAAACTGAGGAGGCTGGCTGCCACTTATGCTGGGCCTGAGGTAGCTCAGGAAGAAGTGCAGCATAGGTGGAGGCCAGCTGACCATGAGGAACAGCCACTAAAAGAGGCTCAGGTAGTATGTGAGTTGGGTAGGGCAGGGCCTCAGGCGGTCACTAGGCTTGGGCAAGCTATGTTCACAAGATTAATGCAGATTTAGATTTGGCGCTGCTTGTGCCTTCAGGCTGTGTGGAAGAAGGGCTCAACACAGGAACAATGGCAGGTTCAACACTTTAATTCTCTCCAGCCCTCTCCCTGTAGTCACATAATTCCATTTCTCTCTATATGTTTCTGGTGCCTTTTGAGCACTATCCTCCCATTGGAGCTTAAGGTCAGTGCTTGTGAGCCAGTAAGTCTGTGTGCAGGCCTTTTAAGAGGATGCCCGGGTCTATTGCAGCACCTTGTCTCACCTGGACTGAATCCTATTGATTTTTAGCCAGATGTTGTGGGGACTTCTCTTCCCACCACTGATGCTCCAGGCTAAGGAGCTCTGTGTTGGCCTGGGATCTCTTGCTACTTAGCGGGGACCTCCATAGCTGAGATAGCTCTCCTGATTCTCAATTGCCATGCATGAGTGTGGGACCAGTCTGTTTAATGTCTCTGCCTCTCCTACCAATCTTGATGTGGCTTCTTCTTTATATCCTTAGTTATAGGAGTTCCATTCAGCTTGTCTTCAGATGGTTATCCAGGGTGACTGTTCTATAATTCAGTTGTACTTTTAATGTGATCATGGGAGGAGGTAGGCACAATATTTACCCAGATTGCCATCTTGACCAGAAGTGTTAGTAAACTTTTCATATCCACTTTCTCTGGCCTTTTTCTTGTTGCAGGCAATGGTTCCCAATGATTGGTTCTGTGCCATCTTTTTTTAAAAAAAGAATAGGTAGATGCTGCATCAGAGGCTTCAGCTTAAACACAAGGAAGGACAATTTGGACAGTGTTTGAGCCTTTACTTATCCAGATGAAAACTGTGTACTGGTCAGGTATTGATCAGAGACAGAAAATACACCGGTGATTAGAACAGGGAGCTTTTAATACAAAGACTCATTAACTAGTCAAAGGTGGTTAACTACTTAAAGGGGTAAAAAGAGGTCTCTAAGGGATCTGGAAGTAGCAACCACAGAAAGCAGCTTCTACCTCCATGGCTGAGAGCTGACAGGGAAGAGATGGTATGGCTGCCACAGGAACTGTAGCCTGTGGGGGATAAAAAATGTGGAAACTTGGGTCAGAGCTAATCTGTAGAAGCAGAGTAATTTACCAGAGAGGGCAGGTGGAGCCCGTTCATTGGGCTTCTTAAGTGAATGCTACCAAGCCTCTCATGTACCAAAGCACTGGCTGCTGCTCCAAGAAATAGCACATTGGAAGGAATTCCTTTCTTTCTACTATGCCTCCCAGTATCCTTTTAGTGTTACCTATTTTATCTATTGAGAAATCCTGGCATAAAATCATCCTGCAAAGGAGAAACATTTATAGGGTCCAGCCTTAGTATCATAAAGCAAGGCAAAAATGGGTGGCTTTAGAGACGAGAGGCAATCATTAACACATTCTACCCTTTTGGCTGTTCAGTTTCCATATATATTTTTCAACACATATTTGAACTTCCAAACAACTGTGAAACAACTCCATCTGACAAGTTATAGCTATTTTTTTTTTTGGACAAAGAAGAATTGCTCACATTACCCCAAATGGAGATGGCCTCAACAATTATTACACCCCTTGTTGCCCGCATTCAGTACTTCAAATTTAGCCATAGTTCCATTAAAAATTTTGTTACCTAATGACTAAATTATAAAGATAACCTTCAACAACTTTTATATAAAATAATAAGAGAAAGAAGAGAGAAGAAAATAGTTTCTCTATACACAAAAAGAAAATATGCAAAGCTAATACAATCCTGTCAATTGGTCTAAAGTCATAGTTGATATCTGTCTTCCTTCTCTACATCCCATTCAATTTTTTCTTTGTCCTCAGCCAGAAACTTATGTAGTTAGGGTTCTTATCCCAGTGAGATGACCCAAATCATTGTTTCTGAAGGGTCTGAATCCTCAAGAATCTTGCTTTTTCTCCTGTTTATTTGTTTCATAGTTTTCATTAACCTTTACTACTGAGTATGGAAGTGTGCTGAGTTCCATATATAGTCTTCCTTTTTTCCAGTGTGTATCAGCAACCCAATTTCTTATTGATAATTGTGACCAGTCACTTCAGCCTCTAAAATAACTCTTTCTTGTGCCTGTTCAGTGGCAGAAGCGGGCCAAAATGGCAGTCTCATCTTCCATATCAATGGAACAATTGTTAAGTCCTTTGATGGAAGCATTTGCCCACTGGAAAGCAAGAACTTTAAACCATAAAAGTTCTGGTTGGATGGGGAACAAAAAATTAGCTAATTTTTGAAAGGTATAATGAGAGGAGTCTCTTTCATTTCCACCCTCTGATTTTCAGATACATATATTCTGATTCAAAGCATATATTGTCACCTGTAAGACAGACCCCATCTTTTCAGGGTGCTGTGTCACAATTAATACTGTAACTTAATTCTCAGTAAACTATTCCACTTTTTAGTTCAGCCATCTGCTTTGAGGTGATGGGGTATTGTGGTAAGATCCCATGGGCATGAGCCTATTGCTATACTGCCTTTGCTGTAAAATTAGTTCCTTGATTAGACAATTCTGTGAGGTACCTATCTTACCCAAGCACTATAAATCCTACTTTGCCTGGTGAGGCACAGTGGTGTTTAGGGTCCTTAGGGATTAGCATCAATTCAGAGCCCATATCTAGTGATACCCTAGTAGCCTGGGTATTTCCTTTTCTTCAGTGCCCAGTCACTCCAGCAGATGGTTACAGATCTCTTCAGGGTAGTCTTAGAGGACTATTTACTGTATAGACGTGGGGTTCCCCTAAGTCTGCAGAGTCCCTTCCCTTTAACAAGGGACTCTAGATCTGTTTATTGGCTTAGGAGTGGAAACTGGGTGAGAGGCCACGACACTTCATTGCAGTGACTCAAACTGGATCTATAACTAACAGACCTACACGTTTTACAGTTACATAGATCAGGACTGGCAAACTTTTTCTCCTAAGGGCCAGATAAGAAGTAGTTTAGGCTTTGCAGGTCAAATAGCCTCTGTCACAACTACTCAGCTCTCCTGTTGTTGCAGGAAAACAGCCATAGACAGTATGTAAATGAGTGGGTGTAGCTGTTTTCCAATACAACTTTATTTACAAAAATAGAAGGCTGGCTTTGGCTCATGGGTCATAGTTTGTTGACTCCTGCTATAGAATATTTTAGTAGGCTATTTCCTTTATTACTATGTAATCAATTAACCACCACTTGAGATCCCAGTAGGCTGAAACATTCCGATTACCTTTGTTCCTGTTGCCTTTTATGGTAAATGTGTCTTAGGCAGTTACATGCTGCCTTTTGGCTTCTGTTACTCTAGAGTTTCATTAACCCCATTGATATCAAAGTAGCATCCCCCATATCTAGTCTATAAATGAGAGCAACTACAGAGCTTTTAAAGGATACTCCTTCACTTATTTTTTTTTTTTTTCACTATCTGAACGAAGGGAGATTTCTTCTGAGTCTTCTCAAAAGATGCAGTTTGGGGGGGATGGGTGTGCCTGTTTACATGATAAATCAACGTCAATATTTTTATCTTCCTAAGACTTGGATTCCTTATTTCATACTAGACCTTGGAAACTGGCATTTTACTCTCATTAAGCAGAAGGCAACATTGACTACAAATGTCAATCAACTAAGTATGATTTAAGAACCACTTCCCTCTACATAATTTAAAATATGAAATCTGGACTCTCTAGTAAGGGCATACATATAAATTAATTTGGCTTGATATTTGTTATATTTCACCTTTTTTGGTCTAACTCCCTTAGAATCTACTCCCACATACATTTTAAGGTTTCTGACAAGATATATATTAGAAAAAGTCTTTCAATTCTTTTAGTGTATAAGCTGTTTCCTCCTGGGTCATATTGTTTTGGAAGAAAAAGTGCTCTGTAATAAATCTAACCAAAAGTAATCTCATAGGGTGATCTGATCATATATTCTTAACTTGGAAGGTAATGGGGAGTAGTCACACCTCAGGCCTATAACTTCCCTGGTAAAAGGTTATCTTTGCCTTAAAGAACCCCTGCCCATTGCTTTTGTGCATCTAGATTAACATACCTTTGAAATACCTCTTTTTCAGACCCTCAGAAGTGAAACTACCTTCAAGACAGCACATGATCTTGTTAGCTATCCTATAATCCAATCACAGGCAGATTTCCCTGCTTTGCTTTCTCCTGAGTTTGTGTAATGTTCCTTAGGTTCCCTCCTTAAATTCCAAATGTATAAAAAAAACTGCAAACTGTCATTCTGGGAAGCAGTTTCTCAGTCTGTTGGAATCTTGCTTCTAAGTGTGTCCTCTGGCTCAAATATGTCTAATAAACTCTTATAAAAAATTTCTACATGTTTGGACATTCCTACATCAATACTTTATATATGAATCCATGAAGCATGCTGAAATTTGATCCAAATTGTGCATCTAGTGGCAACAGAAGGTGATAATACTGGGTCTTGAGGAGGATGGGCATCCCGTCATCTGCCTCTGGTGAAGTTATCATAGAGTTTTGCAGCCAAGAAAGGCCAGTCACGGTAGTACTGACTTACATACATTGTCAAGGGATGCTCAGAATGACTCGTAGATTTGAGATTCTCGATTTTATTTGAAACCTACTAGATTTCTTCAAGTTTCAGAGTCTCATTGTTTCTCAACCAGTGTCATAACTTTCACATAAGAAACGTGTAAAGACTGAATTCAACTGCTATAATTCTGTCACTTACCCAATTAAGTTTTGTGTTTGATATTCAGCAATATTGGTCCTGTTGTTATAAGAAATAAGAGATTATGGTAAGACTCTCATGGAAGCTCTCTGACATTTAGACAATAATCTCAAGCTTGTCCTTTTCTTTCTGTAAGTGCTGCAATGTACTCAGGAAAGGCAATTCCACACCACAGTTCTTGTCATTGGTACTGCCATGACAATCAAGTGCAGCAGTCACTTGGGTTCCCAAAGCATTTGCTTTAATTAGCACTTCCTCATAGTCAACCACATGTGATTAATTAATTGGAATGTCACTGTATTTCATGGATAATTAGCATCCAATTTCCTACTGGAAAGGAACTCTGCACTGCCCTCACACCTGAACACATGACCAAACCCATTCTCAAATCCCATCTTTGAGTGTCTGTCTTCTCAGAGCACTCCCTGTACCAGTCCTATATAAGGGTCCGATCAGGAGACAGACACACCACTAATTTAAAGAGGAAAAATTTAATATAAAAGATAGTAACTTATAAGATGTGGTTAACTAACAAACAAGAAGCAGCAAGTACAAAAAGCAGCTACTACCTCTGTGGCTGAGGAAAAGTAAAATAGGAAGGAACTAAAAACTTGGAAGAGCTCTTGGAAGAGCTCACTACTCACCTCCAGGCTGATTCAGACCTCGTTGGAGATATGTGGCTGCCACAGGAGCACACAACCTGCTACTGCGAAAAAAACTTACCAGAGGGCATGGGCCAGAGCTGGTAGTAGAGCAACTTGCTGGAGGGCATCCGCTGTATGGAGCTGGGCTACAGGGCGACTGAGATGAGCACTACCTGGCCTCTCACATACCATGCCATTGGCGCTTGTGTCTGAAAATAACACACCACAATTGGGAAAGAAAATTCCTTTATTCAGCAGTGACCTCACAGAGCCCTTGCAGTGCCTTCCATTGACAAAGCCTCTACTGATATTGAGCCAGCTGACAAAGGAGGAATGTTTATAGGGTCAAGGTCCAGTATCACAGAGCAAGGTAAAGAATTGTGGATTTAGTGATGAGAGGCAATAAATTGATAACTGGCGAAGAAGTGATTAATTTTGGGTATTTAATGGACAACAAGAAGGTCAGTATAGCTGGAAGTGAGTGAGTGGGACAGGAACAGTGGTGGGAAATGAGGTCTGAGAAGCAGAGAGGTAGATGAGGTCAGATCATATAAGGCTTTATAGATTATCGTAAAAATTTTGGATTTTAATCTGAGCATTATGGAAAAGCACTGGACATCATGATGTAGTATGATTTATTTTAAAAGGTCAATCTGTGGATACTTGACTGTAGGGCCAAGAGTGGAGATTAGGGAGGCTCTGTCTACCAAGTGCAAGCCAACCCATGCTCCTTCTTCTCTAGGCTACTCTTTCTCTGTCTCTATTTGGTTATCTGACCAGAATGACCAAATGTCTTAGTTGGACTGGGACAACTAAGGGGTCAGGTCCTCTTTACTCCAAAAAGTTAGGGTGACCATGTGATATGGTCACCCCAATTCTAGTATATATCAAATCTTCCCCTTTCTTGAAAACAAGCTTGACATTTCAAGATTATTAGGTAGAATTTTTACAGGTGACTGCCACTTCAGTGATATATTTGAAGAATGCCTGAAGTACAGTACAGGGCATTAATTCCTCAGGACCCGTTCCCCTAACACTTGAGAATCTTCTCTCCCTGTCCTTCCTTTACACTATCAAGCCCCAGCCCATTGCTCTAATTCCTGCTTTAGAATGTTGCCATTCCTCTAGAGAGGAATGCTGGAGAATCTCACTGATAGTCGCCTGACTCTGAAGATCACCATCCTCTCAAAGGAGTTGGCAGAAGTCTTTCCAGTTTCCTAAGATGTTTAAGATGGCAGCCTTGTGCAGAAGGTCAAGCCACCTTCCATTTCTCACTGGACCTTGGAACAGAGGCCAGATCACCTGCCTTAGAGGACTTCATTGCTTCCCCAGACAAATCAAAATTTCTAGGTAGGTGTAGTAGAAGTTTGTCTTATGATGCCTCTGGCCCTTTTAGCCAAAACCCCTTGCATCTTTTGTCATGTGTTTCCTCCCCTAACCATTCTCTCTCCTCAGTGATGACAATCATTTCTCCCATTTCCATCAAAACCTGTTGGATCTTTTACTTATACCCTCAGAATTTTGATTTCCATTGGAATGTAATGGAAGAAAGATCCCTAACATTGATCTCAGTAAAAATAACTTGGAGAATTTGCTAAGATGCATATTGATGGACTCCAACTTCCAAGAATCTGATTTAATAATTTTTGGGGAGGGCCCCAAAATCTGTTTTGATCAAACATCCCAAATGATTCTGATGTGTGGTTCAGAATCCATACATTGTGAATAACTCTTTAAGTTAAAGAGAGAAGACACTAATGCTAGAATTGTATGTGTTAGTTCTAAGAGAAGGCTTTATTCAGTATGAGGAATCATGCCACATAGATAATTGCCTACAAATATATTAACTATGTTTTCTGATTCCAAAATTGTGTCACATAGAATGTCAATGGGGTATCATTGAAACACCTGGGCTAAATGATCAACCTATCTGATGGGGTTTTGCGGGATTTTAATGTTATTTAAGCTGCTCAAGAGTCCTGTCCTGACTCTCTTCCCCTATGGGATTCCCTAGGAAATCATATATGTGGAATTGTAGCCAATTATAAATATAAGTGCTACTTTATTATTAGCTGAAACAGTGTTTAGTAATATACAGTGCAGAGTAGAGCTCTTTGAAGCCTGATTTGGAGTCCATCACTTTACCTCATGGTCAGCTTAGGGTCCCCCACTTCCCACACCTGAAATTCTTGGGTTGATACATCCAAATGTGCCTGTGAAGAGCAAGAGAGTGAGAGACTGCTGAACCCACTTATCTGACAAACCATATGGAAACAAAGAGAGAGAGAGAGAGAGAGAGAGAGAGAGAGAGAGAGAGAAGAAAAGAGATGAAGTTAAGGAAAGAATGCTTAATTTCGCTTACTATATGGAGGCAAGAAAAATAAAAGTACGAGAGAGTGTCATCTATGTATACTGACTTTTTACCATGCAGCAACTCAGGCCATTGGTAATCGTGACCCAATTAGTATTTAATACTTGGACCAATCAGATTAATAACCAGGTCTCCCTTGTGGGGAGGAAGGAAGAAATGGGGAGAAGCAGACCTAATGCAGGAAGAGGAGTTGAAGGCCAGACCAGACCTAAACACCTGACATGAAATCATAATGCAGAAAGGAGGCCCTACACACACCAGGAATGACTCACCTTGGTGACATGCTCCCAATATTATGTTTAATCCTTGCCATTGGCTATACCTCCACTTCTTTTACTCCCATTCGAGAAAGCACAGCAAAATGCAAGGTAGAATAATTTCATTGTAGGGTAAACCTTGAATCTGTTTTAGCTGATTAAAAGTGACACTTGCAAACTGTGGCACTTTAATAATTACTGGTAACAAATGACATCTCACAATTGATGGTGATCTGCCAATGTGTGAAGCCCTTGTGGCCAAGTCCTGGTGGAGCCCCCCGAACCTGCTCCGGAGCTGGGATAAGGAGCAGTTTCAGAGGCTGGTCCCCTGGTACTCTCTCCAGCCCTTCCAATCCTCTTTTCTTCTCATACAACCTTACATTTCAGAGCTCAGGGTCTTAGTGGTGGGGTATGGCAGAGGGAGGCTTTGGAGAGAAGCAGGGAAGTTGGCTGATGTCTTGCATTTCCCAGAATGGACTTGATCAACCATCGGGAGAGGAGGAGAGGGTTTCTATTCTTATAATTGTATACAACTAAGACACATGTGTTTCTGGGACAAATTATTTTTACATAGATAATTATTCTGGAAACCTTCTCTTGAGTCAGTTTAATAACTGAAAAAAAGCCTTTCATTTTTATAGTCTTCAAAGTACTTTAATATACATTCTATTATCACCCCACTCCCTCCTTCTCTCTTCCCTTCCCTCCGTCCTCCTTCCTTTCCTTCATTCATTCAAAACCAATTTTGTGCTTTTTCAAATATTTGGGGGGCAGCTCTTTTATTTTGTGGATTATCTATTTAATTCCTCTTATTCTGTCTTCTTGTCAACTTTTGAACATTTTTCTGTTAGCCTTTTCATTAGAAGGAAGAGGTGGATAATGAGCTTCATTGCTGAAATAAGGTTAGAGATGACCATTGTTTTCAGAATTCACGTTTTCCCCAGCCTTTCTCCCCTTTGGAGAACCAGATGATAATTTCACATTTAAGTGTATTTCTGTGACCTCTAGAAAACAGAGGAATAGAAGGGGTATGGAAGAGAGAAGATACAATTAAACCAATGTAGACATTGTTAAGAAATTTATTTGCAATTATTTTTTTTTGTTGTTTGTTTGTTTTTTAAATAACATCATTCCTTAGATAAAAATGCAATCTTACAGGAATATACATAGCGTCTCACACAGAGATCACCCTGAAGCTCTTCTGGAAAGGTCGCTCTTTATAGATTCCTTGGCCTTTCTCAAGGGTGAGAAGGCGCAGCAGGCGAGGCCTTTGACA
The DNA here is from genome assembly GCA_030015415.1 of Cynopterus sphinx. Taxonomy (NCBI): domain Eukaryota; kingdom Metazoa; phylum Chordata; class Mammalia; order Chiroptera; family Pteropodidae; genus Cynopterus; species Cynopterus sphinx. The sequence goes on from CM057380.1 coordinate 91,939,546, forward strand.
ACGGGATTATTTGATGATTACAAACTGTACAACAATATTTACAATAGTAAGACTGCAAAGTTGTGGAGCCTGGAGGGGAAGTGATGGGGTGTGCAGGTGTGTGGGGATGGTAACAGGCATTGGGGTGACAATGGAGGCACTGTCCAATTTCCAAGTCTCTGCAAGAACAAGCATGATACAGCTTGGTCTGGGGGCATGAAGGTAGGCCTGAGCAAGAGGACGTGAGGAGAGGAGGGATGGATGAGCTGGGCTGCATCTGGAGCCTCTTACACGGAGGGGTTAAAATGAAACAGGAAAATTATGAGAGAAATAGACATTTCAGTATTTCACCAACTGAGGACCTGTCACCCTATTTCTTACTGAACTTGTGTGCTTTTCCACAAGTTGTTCTCAACTACTCCCATAAGAGATTGTGCAGCCTTGTTTATGTCTTTGATATCCGTAGCCTATTTCTGTGCCAGACCTTGTTGCCACAAGGCACTGGGAGAACAAACAGCATATGTTCTGGGTGGGGCAGGAAACAGCGATGGGTGGTACATAACCTGGGTAGAGATCCTAAGTGTGGGAATGAAATGCGGCTGACGTGTGATGGTGCGATGTGAGCAAGCAAAAAGCATTTCAGCTGCCTTCTGAGGGAGCGCTTTGCACAGGATTGTTGCCTTATACCATGTCTACCCTTGACTCTAAAGTTTTAATTTTTTTTTTTAAGCCTCAGTGTTGTTTCTCTATGAAACATCTTAGGGGGAGGGACTTGGGACAGGACCCAGTGACCATCTTCTTTTGTTCTTCCTGTGACTCTAAAGCAAGGAGTCTTCTCGTCTTCCTCTCCTGCCTGCAGGCTCAGAAGGGACTTCCTGCAGGGGCTCTGAGATATCCAGCCTTCAGGATCCTATGGCAAGGCTGGTGCCTGCTCACTCTCTTTTTTCTTATTCCCCTGTTTCTAAGCTTGAGGTCTCTAAGAATGTCAGAGCAGGAGTGCTTCAGGCTCAAGCTGTGAATAAGAACCATTCTGTCCATTTCTGTATTTCCTTGAGTAGAAATTACTCTCCGTTAGTACTTACCACCTCTCTCACTGAGAATTTTCTCTGATAATTACCATGGGGAAACTTTGTCTTATGTATGAGGTACATGTGATTTGCAGATGGTAAATTTGTAGCAAATATCTGATTCATGATAGACTGTCATATACCCATACAAATCAGATGGTTTAGATTCTTAAAATTGGGATGCCCCACAACAAAAGGACATCTGTGAAAAAGTCGGCATCTGCTCTGAAGGGAGGCTATTTGACTTTGGTAACTCAACATTTCAAGCTTTTGTTTAATTACCTAGTTTTTGTCATGTATTTCTTAATTTAGTAGAGACCTAGGCAATTTTCACAAACCATCCCAGTACTGACTCTGCTCTCAGTGGTGAACTGTCTTATTTAATTTAGCTCAAGATATGCCACTGTAATCTCTAATTCCATTTCCAGAGATGGATTTTAAATGGCTTTTCTAATACACCAGAAAGCCTGAGGGTCTTTACTACTGCATCCACTGTGAACAAAACCTCTTAAAATTATGTGAAGAAAAAGCCTTGATTTTAAGAGAAATAGTATTTTCTCGATGTAGATAAATTATACATAATTCGTAGGAATAATAGGTTCAGATGGCACTATTTCCGCCCAGAGAAGCTAGTCGGATCCTCTCCCCATTTCTCTGTATGCAGTGCTCTGCCTCCTGGGAGAGGACAAAATCATTTGTCTAGTGCTCAACTCCAGCACCAATTGCTTGTCTGTTAAGGATGTGTGTGTGAGAGTGAGAGTGTGTGTGGATGTCTGTGACTGTCACTCTATGTGTGTGAATGTGCGTATGCATGTGTGGTGTTCAGGTGTCTCCCCAACAGTGTGGAGATCTGGCAGAAACCCATTCACCTGTTATATTGGTATCTGGCTCTACAAAGCAATGTTTTGTTGCTTTAAAAAATAAATAAGTAAATACATAGAAATAGAAATAAATAAAGTTAAAAGCAGAAATGGCTTCACAAAGAAACTGTGTAAGAATCTGCACATGGATTTCCTTTCAGTTCTCTGTCTCTCTCACTAGATGGGGGGTTGGGGAGGAGGAAGAACGGGCGACTCAGGGCAGGAGGCTGGAACACAGAGCTACTTAGGGAAAGGGACAGAGGCTCCAGCCCTGACAGTTGTAGGACACTTCCTTCCCGCATGTCTCCTCAGGTGTACTGGTTGAGAACTTGGGCATTGGTGACTGAGAGCTTCATCATGAATGAGATTGGAGCTTTACCTCCTGCCCTTTGACTGGGGCCTGTTGTGGGTGGCATGCTGGCTGATACAGGGGCAGGGATATCAGTAGAGAGGAAAGACAGAGTATCAGACACCCTACATCCCGCCAGAAACGTTGATTTGGTTGGGAAGACAACGTCAGTTAAGATTTTATTTTTCTTTTCTTCCAAGTTAGATCCCCAAGGCATCAGCCTCTCTACTGTACTGGTCATGTGGGTGGTTGAACTGGACATTTCTTTCCACAAAATGGGAACATATAGGGAGTCAAAATATGCCCCTTTTGGGCCCCATTTCCCTTCCAGCTCTCTTAGTGTTTTTTCCCAGATCAGAGTCATGTCTTCAAAAACGGCCTGGACTCTGTCAGTAAGAGGCTTCAAGAGGTCCCCTAGAAACCAAATTGCCCTTCTCTCGGTCTCTGCTAAACTGTTCTAACTCTCAAAAGATGATATTTCTATTCTTCTGGGTCTCTGGGGATGAAGAGGCCACAATCCTCCTTAGCAATACATATAATTCTAGCAAGATGAGGCTAAAACACTGAGTGCTGGGTTGTCCGTTATGTCTAATCCAAATTCTTGTTATTATCTCTTGGCCGTCAGGAGTGTTGAGCATGTCTCAACTGGCCTCTGCAAAACATCTCTCATCCTGTTGATGACGTCCAAACTCCTCGTTTTCGGGGTGCTCTTATTTCTCGGAAAGATGTTATTTTAGCATTGGAAGGTATACTTCTACTGTGTTTGCCTTACTATCTTCAGCTGCATGATAAGGAGAACTTCTAGAAGGAGATGGCTGTGAGGAAGTGATAGACAGCTTCACTCCAAAAATGCCCCTGAAATTTGAAAGCAGGGTCCCAGAGGAAGATAAAAAACAGAGTAGGGAAGCCTTGTTCCTTTGCCCTTGGATTTCCCAGTCAGAAAGATGCCTATCAGACTTGAAAGCCAAGGAAGGGACTATAATAACTAACAGCCTCTGAAGCAAATAAAAATTCATGAATCAAAACAAATCCAGGAAAAGAGCCCCTTCTTTTTACTGAAAGACAAAAAAGAACCTTCTAGAAACAGGCAGCAAGGAGACAGCTGAAAATCTTTCTGCTTAATGTAGCCATGCACATGAATAATTATTAAAAGATCAAGTTGCGGAAATAAAAGAGGCCGGACTAGTCGGAAGATAACGAAATCAAGTTTACCAACCTCCAGAACTAAAGCTGCACTTCTTCAAGTCCTTCTGGTCCTCTGCACTGCTTGCTGTTCTCCTGTCACCTACCACCAAAGGGTGTTCGGGTTTGACCCTCATACTTTACAAAGTCATGCGTGAAAGTTCTGTTTTACGTGGAGAGTGAACATCATTTTGTGCACCGATTTCATGATTGATTTGACCAGTCTGTGATCATGACAGGTATCACATGTCAATCCTGCACTAGTGAGCATGAGGTCAGGCCGAGAAGACCCTAGACAGGGAACACCCATCCGAAGCTCCTTTTCTTCACAGCAGCATAGGGCAGAGCACCCTTGCTGCTGCTGACACTGTTCTTCTGGGGGCAGGGAGGAAGATCAGCTGGCTTGGACAGAGTTGACTATCAAGGAGAAGGGAACCTGTGGGTCTGAGTAGTGAAGGGTGAGGGTGGCCGTACTTAGGCAGGGCTCTAGGAGTAGCCATCAGCCTATGAGATTTGGTGATGCAGATGAAAAGGCCAAAACGAAAACAGAGTGCAGCATGGAAAGGCTGAGTGTGTGCGGGTATGTATGTGCATGTGTGTGGTCAATTAAGTTTCCAGATTTCATTTGGGAACCAAATGTATAGCAAGAACCTGATATTAATTCAAATGGGCTCCACTCTCCATCATAATTAAAATCTTAGCAGCACAGTGTCTGGCATTTTTGGGAAGCTGGACAAAGAGGGACGCCTACATTTAATTTATTTAATTTTCAGAAGACAGTCTGGATGGGTTGGACTTGGAGAAACAGGAAGAAGCTCTTCTGTTTCTAGACTATTCCCCGATTTAAATTCCTAGGTTGCTTATCTAAGTGCTAAGGGCCACGAGAACTCTGGACTGGAAGACTCAATGGGTAAATTCTGGATGGATGGTAGGTTGGGTTCTGTGTTCCCCAGATCAGTCCCTCTTCAGCCATCATTGTTGACATGTATTCGAAAGAAACAACAGCAATAGGGCGATATTCTATGGTAGATGCAAACTTGCATAAGAGAAGCTCCCAAATAGTCTCTGGTTCCACCATGTCTGTGAACTCCTGATACTCCCTCTCTTGTCCTGGTCCTCTCCTTGGCTGACACATACACTAGGGGAGGTCTGGAGGAAATCTTGGTCCAGAGTGAGGAGAAGAGGGAGAGGGGAACGAGACAGAGCTGACTTTTGGGTGGACACAGATTTTACCTGGTTGCTTTTTTCTAGCCCCGGCTATCTGAGTTTGGGTAGAGCAGTTGCCAGAATAAGGATTCCCTTTCCCTCCCATGGGCCCAACCCTAATCCTGTCTTCCTCATCAGCGTACACTTTCCTGAGAAACCACTGAGCAAAGTTTGTGCTGTGGGAATGAAGAAAAAAGTCAGCCACCTCTCCTCTCCCTTGGGGTATGCTCATGCCGGCCCCGTGAGGAGAGAGGCTGGTCAGAATGTCTCATGCCCCCTCACAGTGAAGGGGTGCTCCTAGAGAAATTCCCAATCAGCGGACTGGTGCAGAGTAGACAGAGGGAAGACTGGAATGAGATATGTCCTGGCGTCTCAAAGCAAGATGTAGTACAAACATACCTATCATATATAGTTTTGGAAAAATTGAGGGAAACGGAAGCAAACACAAGATATGCAAAACAGTAATGTCCAAACCTGTTAGTGAATAGCAGGATAATGATTTACATTGGTGATACTTTGCTCACTGAACAAATTAAAAGAAAAATTGTTCCCTTTCCCCCAACCACATATAGAAAAGCACTTAAGAGTTCAAAGGTAAAGCTTGTCACACTCCAAATACAAAATGATTTACTCACATGCAGCAAAATATACAAGAAGTGAATTCAAAAACAAACTTAATTCAATTCATTATATTCGCTTGGCACAATTGCAATTCAGTTTTAAAAAAATATTTGTAAAATACTGAAACTGACCTGAATTCAAGTATAACGGTTTCTTCAACAGAAACATCATCAATGCAATAAAACATTACACGGAATATATCGAAGCAAAATGCCTTCTTGAGTTTTCTCCTTAAATTTCTGTGTTTTTTAAAATACAGTTTTAATGCCAACAAGACTCACAATTGTATTTTTAAAATGAATATTATTGCATTGTTTTTGCATATCTTGTGGGACAGAAAATGCAAAGAGTTACTGATTCCCATTTCAGAAGCAGAGATGGCGCTTTGTTTTTGCTTTCAAATAGCCCCATAGTCAGATCTCCCCCAGTTCATCCAGAAACAGGGAGCTGCGTACTCCTTCGGTGCCTGGGTGCACTAAGTGGGCGCACACACATGTATGACATATGCACGCAGACAGCCCAGTACACCCAGGACACACACACTCGCAGAGACTCTCCCTCACACTTACTCTCTTTGGCACCCACCCATACGCCCAGCATTCAAAGAGCCCACTTCATTCACCCAGTTGTGCAAGACCATATTAAGTGCATTGCTGATTACCTTTAAATTATAAAACTAAACCAAAAAAGTTTTTTCTTATACCTACAGAAATTATAACAAATTATTGGGCATACACAATGGCTGGCGAAGCTCTCCTACCTACAGTGGCTCTACCAAACCCTTGGAGAAAAAGGAAACCACACCCGTTTAAATAACCATTCAAACCAGACCTGATTTACATCTGCAAAAGTGAAAACAAGGTGGGTGGCTACAGAACTTTGTAAACACTTTCTTCTTCCCCTCCCCTTGGAAAAACAAAATTTAAAAGAAATGAAAATCCAAAAAAATGAAAACTGCAACATGCTGTCAAAAAAAATGTCCAACCACAGAACAGAAAGCACGCCCAGCAGAAGCTCAGCACCACCTGGTTTTATCGAGAACTGGCGGGCCCTTCCTGGCCGGCAGTGCCGCTCCCCACGATGGAGGCTAGCTCACTGGCTGCGCCTGCGGCCCCACAGATGGGTGGCAGGCCTGGCCTCGGGCGAGGCTGCAGGGCACACGCCTTCCCTCCCTCCTGGTTCCCCGGCTGCTGCCGCCTCTTCCTGATTCCTCCTTCCCCACTGGGGTGAGAAGTCATGCCTGCGTCCTTCTGCCAATCCACAGGGCCCTGGCTCTATGGGGACAGTGAGGCTCGTACAGAATATGTGCAAAATGATTTTTTTACAAGCAAAGTTGAAAGACACCCGTTTGACAAAGGTCCTTTCGGTGAAGGCTACTGCGGGAAGCTGAGGGTCTCTTTTGTGCCCAAGGTGGCTGCTGGTTCCTGGCACAGGGCCTGAAATACAATGGGGAGGGAGGGCTGCGGCCTTCTCTTGCACCCCCTCCCTGGGCTTTCCACCTCCTCCTCACCACTCTACCTCCATGGACACAAACTGGGCTTGCTGCTTTTCTTGCCCCCCTCCCCAAAAGCTGACTCTCTCCACCACCCAACTCTGCGTCTTGTCCCAACGAAATGAATGAAGACGCTGTTCCGGTTAACTCCAGGTCACGAGAACAGTGAGGCACTTCTGAAACGAACCTTTTAGGAACAGTGAAACAAATAAAAAACCCAGCATCTCCCAGCCCCGGCGGCTACAGGCCGCTGACGTAGGCTCGGCTGTCCTGCAACTCCTCCTCGCCCCTCCGACACTCCTGCGGGGGCCCACAGGGCGCGTCCTCTTCCACCCCTGCTCTGTCCTGCCCCGGGTCCCTGCAGTTAACGAAAGGTAATAGGGTGCCGTTGGGGCTCTGCTGGGTGCCCCCACTGAGGATGTTGTCAGCAGCATTCTCCATCTCCTCTATGGTCATGTCGCAGGCATCAGCCAGCTCCTGGGTTGTGACTTCGATGAATTTGGGATCTTGAGCGAACTGCCCCAGTCCTTCTGAAATCAAGACCTGAAGTGGGAGAGGGCCGTAGAGAAGAACCAAAGAGGGACCATTATTCCTGCACTCGACTCCTCCCTTTAGGGCTAGAGCAAGGAACTTCTGACTGGTCACTTAAGGAATGCGCATGTGTACGCATGCCCGTGTGGGTGCTCAGGGGAAAGGAGAGGAGATGGAGCGCTGCCCAGAAGAATTCGGCACGTGTAGGCCAGAGGAGAGATCTTTTAGCTAGGGCACTCGAAAACTGTGATCAAAAACGTGAAAACTTGGCTCACTGAGGGGCCTCCGGTAGAACTTCGTCTGCCCTTGCCTTTTCTCCCCCGTGGCACCCCCTAGATGCCTCCCATATTATTCTCTCCAAGACACCTTCATTCTCCTTGGGTGAAACTGCTAGCCTGTGCCCACTGCCCATTGCCAGCTGGCTGCCTGTCTGGGGGTGGGGATCCTGGAGCATGATGTGTGCCGTCACCACACGTGCACCTGCCTCTGCTTCTGCTTCTGCTCAGAAGGGCCAGTAGGTGATACTAAAGTTTCACCCTCCATGGGGGCCACTTTAGTGACTGGTTTCAGGGAGAGTAGCCACTGAGCTCGGGGTCAGGGGAAGCAGTAGAGTGAAATCTGGAACACTTTTCTACCAGTTCTGTGTGTGTCCTTCTGCCCCTTTTACTCTTTATCCTGCATCATTTTTCTTCATAGCTCCCACCCCTTCCTAACATGTCGCACACATATTTATTTATTATCTGTCTTTCCTCACCACAACATGAGCTCATGAAAGCAGAAATGCTATTCCTCAGCAGTGACTCTCCCTAGGACTGAGCCTGCAGGTGGCAGGTGCTCAGTGGAGATACGCTGATAACCCAGGTCACGTGAAACACAGAGTTTTAAAGTTGGAAGAGACCTTAGAAGTCATCTGGTTTACCTCTGCACCCACTGCATGACAGCCTGATGTCTGGACAGGCATCGTCTCTGCTGGCTCATGTCAAGTGGTTCCTTTACAGGCAAACCCCTCATTTTGGAAAAGCCCTTTCAGAAGGGGTCTCTTCATGCGAGCCGAAATCTGCCTGCCTTGTCAAGCTGCTGTAGTTGCTCCAGCCCTGCATTCAAGACATGCCCAGGACGAGAGGGTCCTACAGATTTGAGAGGCACAGCCCTGCCTCTAAAGTCACCTCCTCTCGGGGTGACTTTCCAAATTCCTTCTACCAGTTCTCACATGAATTGGCTTCTAGGGACCTTGCAAACCTGGTCATCCTCCTTTGAGATTGTTCCAACTGTCGAATGTCCCCTAAGGTGTGGTGCCAGGACTGCCGGAGGTGCTTTGACCAGGGCAGAATGTGGAGGCGATGAAAGCGCCCTTGTTCTATACCAGAGGTTCTCAACCCTGGCTGCGCATTAGAATCGTCAAAGGGCTTTGAAAAATACCCGTAATTGGTCAGAGATTTCCAAAGCTCCTCAGGTTATCTAATGAGTGATGAGGCTCTAGAACCAGATTCTGACTTTCTGTGGGTACAAAGGCAGCCCAAGCTCACATTTGGAGCAGTCACAGAGGCCTGCCTTGGGGTACACTGGCCTGTGGCAAGGATGTGCAGCTCAGTTTCTCTCTGCACCAGCCCAGTCCCGACGGATACCAGAAGTGTCTTGTATTGTCGTCATTTTCTGTATGCCACGCCCTCTGGCTGCAGGCCCTGACACAGTGAAGGTCTTTCTGGCAAGAAGACTTGCTACCCAGTCTACCTGGGAGAGAACCAGGTATTCCTTTCTCTATTCTCCATGCAAAGTTCCCTTGCCACCTCCAGCCTTTCCTCCTGCTGTCTGCCGTGCCATGCAGCATGGGGTCACTTACCGCTTCCACCAGACTGCTGGCACTGCCATGGAACTGCCTGCCCCAGGCCCCAGCCTGGCTGGGCACAGTGAGGGACACTGGCCGGGCTTTCCGGGTGGCACTGCTGGCCCCCCCGCAGGGCGTGGGCTCCCCAGCCCAGGAGCTGCAGTGGATGGATGGGAAGCTGCTGTTGAGATTCTCGCTGGACTCGGCTCCTTCCAGCCGCAGGGTGGGGATGAGCTTTGGGGGCCAGCCTCGGCTGCTGGGCGTGTCCGGAGGGGTGGCACATGGTCTGCGGAACGTGGTGGGGGAATGGCTTCTCTGGAGGAGTGGGCTCAGGCCTGCCACGGCCAGTGCCTGTGGACATACAAGGAGCATGAGTTACTGAGAATGGTCAGGCCCCAGAGAGGCAGGCATCTGCCTTCTTAGCAGCTACTGTTTCCAGCTAGTGCCACCTGCCTGGAACTCATACCACCACCACTTTCACCCATCTGAACCTTACCTCATCAAGACCCAGTGTAAGTTCTGGCCATCCTAAAACGTATTTTGTGATCATCTTAGTCTGACGTGATCTCTTTCTCACTGAAATTCAGAAAGCTGTGACCGAGTGGGATCAAGATCATCTCTCTTTAGCACTGCCCCTATCACCTACCAGATGTGACTTCTCTCGCATTGGGTTTCTCAGCAGTGGACTAGAGAGGATGACACCTGTATCATCTGGAAAACCGGAACACTAGTGCCTGCTGGCCACCTGCCTCGTGGGGTTAATGTGAGGTTCAATTAAAGTCAGGTCTATGAAGAGATAGACTGTGTATCACAGAGCTGGACAAAACCAGTACTTCTTGTTTGAATTTTTACGATTGATTGAGCCATTAACAATGTCTTGCCAATCTCTAGCTCACCTTGTTTTTGAACCAGTGTCCAAATCTCACACTGTACTGTGATTAAACTATCTATAGAGTTGTGTCCTCTGTCCCCACTGCACTGCAGTGTCCTGAGCGTAGGCTGTGGTCCCCGCACAGGTTGCCACAGCAACCTGCGCTGATGTGAGGTGTCACAGGACAGTGACACGGCATAGTGGGAAAGCTCAACCCCAGAGGCAGAGAGAAGGGGGCACTGCCATGTGATGCAAGGGCAGGAGAAAGGCATAAAGGGAGAATGTAAATAAAAAGGAATTTCTTTCCTTCCAGAATGATAAGAACAGATGAGTGAAATTTGCCAGGAGATAAGATAATTCTTTGATGTTTTCATTAGTTCTAAGAAATTAAGCACATATTTTCGTACTGTGTCTTGGATTTCACTATCTCGGAGTCAGCAGTGCCAAGGAAAATGTCAATTGTCGAATCTCCCTGAACCCATTTTCCTTGGACATCACTCCCTGCTCCCGACCCCGTGGCTGGCGGGTTCTTTGATCATGTCTGTATCTCAGTGGGTGGATTGTTGTGCAGCTAAGTTTCCAGACGTTTTGCAACTCTAGGTACGGCCACATCTGCATGAGTGCCCTGTGGTGCAGGCCAGTCTGGGGAGGGACATCTGTGCCACTGTAAGAAGAAAGTTCAGGAGTCCCAGAGAGGCTGGTCCTCCAGGACTTCGGGAGGAGCTCCTGCTCACCAGCGTTTCCTAGGTCTCTGCCTTGGGAAAGGACAGACCTTGTCAAGCTCTCACCTGCATGGGAAAAGCTCCCTCTCCCGGGGCTGTTAGAGTCAGGCATGGGGACACAGCAGTGGTCTGAGACAGGGAAGGCTGGTATCGGGGGGATTCTGTCTAGTTTACTAGCTGGTGGCCAGTGGCCTGTCCAGAATGTGGGCTACCTGATGATGGACCAGATGCAAGGGCAGAACTGTCTTCTGAGAGATGTCTCCCCCTTGATTCTTCTGTCGTTTCAGACATTCCAGGTGGAAGGAGGCCCTTCGACCTGCAAAGCCAGCCAAAGAACTGGGATCAGGGCAGGAAGACAGGACAGGGGTCCATGACAGCTCATACCCAGGGACGGGGAGAGGGGCAGTGTCAGTGGCCTCAACAAACCTCCTCTTTACCCTTTGACTTTCTCTGACTTATACCACGTAGCCCATGTCCAAGTACTATCCCACCAAGCCCAGCCCTTGGATTTCCCTCTCCTCGCTTTGGAAGTCTGCCGGGCCCACTGCGTGGGGGCTGTCTGAGCCAGGGACTATGGCTCCTGTTACTACTGAGTACCTGACCAGTTAACTCAGGTGCCCCTGGCCGGCCACACCCGAGAAGCGGTGTGAGAACTTACCCAGGGAGGACGAGCGGAGGAAACTCCTCTTTGGAGATTGTCGGATGTACCTCTTGTCCTCCTCAGGAGGTGTCAATTGTCGGTTTTCATCATCCTTATAGGAGAGCCTGGAACAGAGAACTCTCGAGGCTTGTTCCTGGAGGCTGAGAGGTGCACCTCACAGGGGCACCTGCCATCCCAGAAGGCAGGTTCCTTAGTGAAAGGAACCCTCGTGCTGTGCTCTCATGAAGGTTTGTGGAGAGGCAGCAGGAACTTGCCACCCTAGGAAATACGGTCCTGCCCTCACAGATGACTTCTGGCCCCTCACACACACAGTCTGAGTACCTGAGGCTGGCATCCTTGATTGGAGGCAGTGAAGGCACTCTTGGTCAAGTTGTTGGGAAAGTTGGGAAAAAATTTTAGGCCCACAAAGTTCTTTTCAGGAATGGCCTCAGCTCTTCTGTTACATGTGCTGATGCTATTTACCAGGACTACTCCCAACATTACCCAAACTTGTCCTCTACCTCCCCACTTCTCCCTGGCCTGCCCAACCCTTCATCATCAAGGACACACAGCGGCTGCCTACAACGTCATATAGCCACCCAGTCAGCGAACACAGCTGTCAGGGACCTTAGCGACACCAAGTCAACAGCTTCTAAGCCTTTTTGCTGTGGATTCAGTAAGAACCATATTTTACGCAGTTCCAGTGTGTGTAGACACATGCCACTGAACTAAATGTCTTGAACAACATTTACCTTCATTGCACGTGTTGCACTCTGATAGTTTCTGTCCTACTTTAGTTTGTTCTATTTCTTTAAAAAACGTCTGCTACAGTCCACTAAGTTGATTTCACCATCCACGGTGGGCATAACTGTCCCTCCAAAGTTGCATTCTAACTCCTTCCCTTTATAGGTGAGGCCACTGACTCTGTTCCTCATGAGACTCCACATACCTGGAGGGCAGAGGCTGCGCTGCCTTTCTGCACTTGGCACACTGACTTCTAGCATCTGTAGATGTTCGGGGAAGCTTCTGGACGAAAACCTCCAAGCCTTTCCTCCCATTTCAGCTTGGTAAGCTCTCCGTATTGTATTTCCTTCTTAAGTAAATCATACCCATGCTTGAGGACCCAGCTTCTGTTTGACCTCATGCCTCACATTTGTTATGGTCGCCTTGACCTTGTTCTCCGAATGCCTGTACCACTCACTCATTGTTGTACCACGCTGAGAGCAATAGTTAGACAACCTACGTATTATCTTCCTCTTCTAAGATGCTCTTACTTTTCTGTTTGCAAAATCTTCTTGAGTGCTGAGGCCAGTTTATTCATGATCTAGCCGAGAGCCAAGACGCACCAAGCACTCGATAAGAGCCACAGCGGATGGAAGCATGTGCTTTCCCTGACTTCCAGGAGAGGGGGCCATGTATGAATGAATTTGCAGTCTCTAAAAATCAAAAGCCTAGAGGGCTGGCTCTTTCATATTGTAAAGTGCCCTCAAGAAAGCTTTTAAAACAGTGCACCTTAAACTTTTTGAATTCGGCCTACAGTTATAAATGCATTTTGTAAGACTCAGTACATACATGCATGCATACATTGGCAAACATTTCGCAAAATGAGACTTCTGTGCCATTGTAGGCACTATTTTATACTGTCTTGTTCTATCCTAGCCTATGCTATTCTGGACTATGGTATGCTATACTTTATTTAAAAAGTGCTGACCATAACTAAGGAAATGTCGCAACCTGCTAATGGGTCTGGATCTGCAGGTAAAAAACACCCCTCTTCAACAAGTACAGCCCTGACGACGATCTCAGCCGCCGGTTGCTGCCTGCGCCCTCTGCTGGGTAGCTTTACTACAAATAGTTTCATGAACATTTGTTCACATGTCAGTGCATGTGTATTGGTAACTGAGTCTCACTGTAAAATAGATTTATCGGTTGGCTATGGTTGAAACAATTAAGAAACAATGTCTAGAAGTTTTCTCGAAAGCACTGTATCAGGAGGAAGGGCCAAGGTAACCAGGGGATTGTGTGTCTGTGAGGGGCAGGGGCTTGCGTCTCCCTCATGTGATAGATACTTGGCAGGTGATCTTCCCAGAAGTGATCTCCTCCTTCTCCCAGATCATTCCCAAAGGAGGGATCCCGGGACCTGCCCTCCACCCAGACGCTTCCCTATATGTGAGCGGGCCCCGGGCGGCAGGCGACAGGGCTCACATCTCTGTGGTGATCAGGCTGGGCTCGCTGCAGTACTCCGCGTCGTCACTCATCTTCACGTCGTCGTAGGTCTCTTCCTGGGAGACCTCCTGACATACCATGGCTATCTGGCTCTCCCGGGAGTGGCACCTAAAGATGGAGGAAGAAAATCAGACCCTGCCAGCCCTGCCTGCCTTACCTCAGAAAGTACAGCCTCATGCACACGTGCACATACAGCCGCCGCGGCCTCCACCTTCTGAAATCACGGAGGAAGCTGCAGAGCCATGGAGGCATTAGGACTAGGGCTAGGATTCTGTAGGAGAAATCCTCTATTCTGAGTTCTGGCTCCACCCAGTTACTCTCCAGCATAAGCGATTTAGCCCATCCCTTGCCTCTGGGTGCCATTAATAAAATCGGATAACATACGTCCTGCCCGATGCAGAGGCTTGTGAGTAACACATGAAGCAACACATGAGGTGGTGCTTTGAAAGGTGGAAAGGATCAGCTTTTAAAGAAGGGTCCTGGGTTGCACTATATAGGGCAGGGTGGGCCAGTGAGAGGGCTGCCCCTTCCCTCTATTGTAGACAGCTGAGCCTTTGGGCGTTTGTTGAGCAGAGCTGAGAAGATCCTGGGGTCACATTTTGACATGTCTTTGAGCCTGACATTGGTTCCCCAGACTGAAGGCAAAGAGAAGAAACCTCCCATAAAGGGGTTTGCTCTTCTGAGCAGAGGAGTGTGAGCCTGAGTCCTTGCTCAGCCTGATTCCCTCTTGAGTCAGGGCCCCCGCTGACCCTGAATCCATGCTGAGCCTGAGTCCCCCTTGAACATGAGTTCCTGCTGAGTTCAAGACCCTCTCACATTAGGATGTGCCTTGAAGCACACTGCTCTCTTTCTGGGACACAGTCTTCTGCTCATTTGGTCACATCTGCTTTAGCTCTGGTCTAGATGGCCTCCCTTTTCCTGTCTGTGTCTAGCTCGGCACGTCTCACCAGCATTCTTCCTCTAGGTCCTGAATGCTGGGGGCCACTTTATCTTCAGATCCATGAGGGCATCATGGAAATATCCCAGTTCATCCTCTCAAAACCAAGTGCTGGATCAGTGCTCCCACTTAAACTTTTACACTAGTGTGAGAGCCACCAGGGAGGGTGAGGGCAGTTCTCTTGGGGAGGCCCTAACAGGTGGCTGTCCGCACCACAGTCTGAAGGACAGATGAGATGCCAAAGGCTTTTGATGGGGTGGGAAGAGAGAAATGTGGAAGGAGATTTGGTGAGGCACAATGGGATGTGCTGGACGCAGAATGGTGGCAGGCAGGCAACACCACTTCTTGGGGGCCATGGTGTGCTAGATGTGCTGGCCTGTCCCCAGCAAAAGCAAGGCCAGTGCTGGAGCTACTGCGCTTCGACTTGAGCTGTGACATGAACGACAAGGTCTACAAACTGGAACTTTGGTCAAGTTGTTTCTCTTCACCTCAAGTGCTGATTTTACCAACTGGGAAGTGGGGGATCTGACATTTTGAGTGCTTACTATGTGCTAGGCATGGTGCTAGGTGCTCTGCATGTATCCAGTTTCACTGACAGACAGACGTATCTGTGGGAGAGGAAGAAATCCCCTGATGTCTCTCCTGACCTCCTCTCTAGAATGATTACCTCCCTGTATTTAATACAGAACAAAGTTTAATATGAAAATTCCCTTTGAGGGAGGTATTAGTTTATATTGAGGAGCTAATGCTAACACATGAGCTTTTCTTAAGAAGAGTTTTGACAAGGGGAGCAGGGGGAAAGTAATACTCGGCCTGAGTCCCTGAGGGCTGTAGAATGAGAAGAGGGTTGCAGAAAAGGGAGGGGGACACAAGACAGGCATGAGCCGGCCACTTAAACTTTTATATTCCTCTATGCAAAGCCAGTCTCTCCGATCAGCATACAAAATCCAGGGCTGAGCACATTGTTCTGCATATATAAGGTATCAGTACACGTCTTTTGAGTCTCAGGACTCACCCAGCACTGCTTTTGGGTGGTTTAACCAGCCAACCTTCTGGAGAATAAGGTAGACAGATGGTCAGTGTGACTTGTCTATCATTGGACACTGCTAAACGTCCAGGTCACGTGGACTTACTTGTGACCACTTGACAATGGGTATTATGAAGGGAAGAGAAGGGACAGGTGTGCTGGTTCCTTCAATGAGAATAGCTTTAGGACATCTGTTTAGGGATTTAGAAAGACACTTGCCCTTCTCGGTGATTTTATGAGCTCAAGGGCAAGAAAGGAGATTTGCCCGAGAACCTGGCACATTGGGGGTCTGCCATCCTGCTGGGAGTGGCTGTCTTGTTCTGGAAGGGCAGTTCAACTAAGGGTCAAGTGGCAAGAAACAGCGGCGTGTCCTCTCCCACCTGGCCTGGGGAGCCCAGAGCTGCCGGATACAAACAGGCAGACCCTCTAGGCCCAGGTGGCTCTTGCTGAGGCCCAGAGCACGGCAGTGGGCACCGACCGTCCCAGCTCATCATAGTAACGCATCCTAGAGCACCAGGGAGCGGAGCGTGGGCAGCAAAGGGCCAGTCAGGAAGCAGGAGGTACAGTCAGGACTACCAGGGAGGCTCCTACGCTGTGGCACAATGCGGGTGCTACAGCCAAGGGCCTCCTGCCACCAAGATGCCCCTCCCCGGAGGCCAGTGTGCGGGGCCCTGGGTGCCCCACTCCCTGCTTACCTCTTGGAGCTGAGCTTCCGCGCTGCCTCCTGCACCCGGACAGCGGGAGAGGAGGGCGGCCCGCGGGCCAGGGCGGTGTTGTTGGCGTTGTTGATGTTGGCGTTGGAGCCGGTGGACGAGTAGCTGCTGGGGGTGAAGGTGGAGTCCACCAGCTTCTCGTGGGATGGCGACTCGGTGTTGCCCTGGCCGTTGCCCGCCTTGTTGATGTGCAGCGGGCGCTGGGCGGTGAAGGTCTGGGGGAAGGCGCTGCGGCCGTCGCTTTGGTAGTAGCTGACGACGTGGTTGCCGAACAGGCCACCGGCCCTCTGTGGGCGAGAGGGCGGGGGTGGGTGGGTGGGGGGAACGGCCCTCCACCTCCTCTCCTCCTCCTGTCCTCCTGTCTGCCCTCCCCAGAGCGGAGCCACGCTGGGCAGCACTTGGCAGACAGGGGATTCATCCCCCAGGCGGCCTGGCGCGTAAGTGGCAGGGACCCAGATGGGCCCCTCTGGGAGGGCTGGGGGAATGGCCAGGGGCAGGACGTCCCACCGGAACCAGTCAGACCGGGAGGCTGGAAGTTTCTAATGACCCTTCTGAGGGCTGGGATGGCAATCCTGAGTGGCAGCCGGCCTCTTGTTTTGGCTCTGTGAGATCTGAGGGGTGGGGAAAGGGACCAGAAGATTCTAACTGGATTTTTAAAAATGGAAATCCAGCTGTCTCACTGGCTTGAATCTGTGTCGGCCAAACCGTTTTGAAAATAAGGATGACGAATTTAGTACATCAATTATATTATGGTCTCCCTTCCCCTAGGAGGGTCTACGAAAATTCAAATCAGAACCAGTGTTCATGGCCAACACTCTTTCCTTGTCCTGGGCAAGCTGGTCTAGTAGTGTTTTGCAAGGTTGGTCTACAGGGTCTTGCTGGGGTAGTATTAACATGGTGCTGTACCCCTGAGGCCATTTGGTAGTGAACATTTCCCAGTGATGAGAATGAGAATGGTGATGACAGGACAGCCATAGGCAGAATGGGCTCATCTTACCTCCTGGTGTTTCTACAACCCGGGAAGCCTGGCATGGGGCTGGCCCTGGTGCGACTATTCTGCCTTGCTACAGAAGGATTTGTAGCTAAATACTTTTGGGCTTAGGCAGGCACCACAAATGAGTGAAGAAGGCTGGATGTAAGAGTCCTAGCATTCCAGTCACGTTTAGTTTTCACTGTTAAAACTGATGGTCAGCCTCCACAGTCAGGAAAGGAAAGGGAAGGCTGGAGGGGACTTTTGTGACCTGGAGAACACATGTTCTATTTCAGCTCTCTGCTGCCACGTGGGAACCAAGCCCAACACTGCCATATCTGCTGATTTTTTTTTCGAGAGAAGTCAGAGTCTAGATTTTTATTTGAATGTGCCGGATTTTCAGGTGTCGGCAAACGAACTAGTTCTGCAGATTAGATGTGGCTGATGGGCTACCACGTTGCAGTTTCTACTGTGGAAGTTTCTGCTTGGAAACATTTCTCTTAGGAAAATGGCTCCTTCCTCCTCCAAGAGCCAGTGATGCTCTCTGAGCTGCCATGTCCTGGGAGCCCTGGCTTGAGACGGAGTTGGGCTTGGAAAAGGTGGAGAGAGAGGAAATAGTTGAGAAGGAAGAGTTTGGAATCTGCCAGAGGGCTCCAGCCTTCCTTCCTGGATTTTCCTGGCAGATCACCAGCCCATGCACTTGCTTCAGACCAAACTTTACCAAGAGCGCTACTGTGGCATCCACCTACCCTGAAGATGTCATCTTCGGAGGCAGCAGACACAGCCTCCTTCATGGCTTTGTCTAGCTCCTCCTCAGCTGTCAGGTCTCCAGAGATGGCTCGTCGAATCTCGGGCCCGATGTCGTGTAGAGTGCGCAAGCCAGCCTAGAACCCAGAGGGCCTTGTGAGTGCCCTGGCACACCCCCGCCCGGCCACCTGACTTTATGTCTCGGCACCGCTGAGAGCCTCTGAAGGTGTGTGCCAACCAGGGCATGTGCCTTGGGACCACTCTTGCCTGCCCTTGAGTGGAAGAAGCCATTCACCCACCCAAGAAAGATGAAGGCACGGAGAGGCTGTCAGAAAGCTTCAGTTAGGCTCCAGAGAGCTTGGGGTGGGGCTGTGGAGCGGGCAGGACCCCGGAGGGCAGGGTGTGTGGGAAGCAAGCAAGAGGGAAAGGAGTATGTTCCCCCCCTCCTTCACACATCCACCTTCTGAAGAGATTTGGCCTCCGGCCCACTGGCAAGTGACCCAGACCCAGAGGTCAGAGGGAGGTGGCCAGGCCTTCCCTGGGCTATAGCCCCCTCATGGCCCCTCACCTGCAGTGACAAGGCATTCCTCTGGGAGGGCTTGCCCACAAGGCCCTGTTCTTTGCGCTTCTTGAATTTCCGGAAGTACTCTTGGATCAGGAAAGTAGCATAAAACTTGCCAACTGTGACCTCATCATCTGAGATGTTCCAAGAGAGGACAGGGAATTGGAGATAAGCAAGGGGAATTCAGTTAGGCTTCATTAATTTTTCTTTAGCATCCAAACTTTAAAATTTTTTAATTTAAATTTTGAAGAGATAGGACATTCTTGTGGTTCAAAAAGAAATAGAAGTTAAATAGTGAAAAGTCTTTCTCTCAACTAGTTCCATCTGCCAGGTTACCACCTCCTAACTGATAATCTTTTTTATCAGTCTCTTGAGTATTTTCTCTCAGATTCTTTATGCAGATGTTTTTTGCAAATAAGCATATTCTTATCTCCCACCCTTTTTAACAGAGGAAATAGTCTATTGTCAAAATTACTTTCCCATCTTGTTTTTTGCTTTCTTTTTTTTTCTTTTTTCTTTTTACTTAACTGATATTGCTAACAAATTCGTATTTGATTCCAAAGCTTCAGATGCCCATCATAAATCGACCAGTCTCCTATATAAAAATCTGCTAAAAGGTTAGCGGGATGGGTTGGTGGAAGGAGTACCTTCCTCCTGTCTATATTTGGGTATTTCTTCCAACCGGACAGGTTAGGTTTTCTTACATGTGGCTCGGCTGGGTTCCTGTTGGCTGGGCCCGCAAGTTACCCATGCCATAATCAGCCCCTGTCTTGGGAATGAAATACATGACAGTGAAGCCAGTAAGTCTCCCAGGGGAATATTTCATGACCCATAAGGAGCCCCTTTGCTCCATCTTCTAGCTGTCTGTGAAGAACAGGGCAATAAGCCCAGGGGACAGCTGGCTGGGTCAGATCTAGGGGCTTCTGCTAGTTCTCCTGCTTCAAGTTGTCCCCTAAAGATAGCCAAATCCACAGCAGTGGTGGGCTTCCACCTGGGAAGGGCCTCATTCCCCTGTGGGAGGAAAGACCCCTGAGCCCCTGACCAGGGTCGTCAGGGAGGGGTCGCTACAGGGGAAAGAACTCAGAGCTCTGGTATCCCTCAGACGTGGGTAGGAATCCTGAATCTGCCAGGTGCTCAGCAGGGAGCCTTGGATCAGCCACTTAGCTTCTAAGAACTGTGATTCCTTGAGCAAACGTCATAGAAATGGTATAAGGAGTAAACAAAATATTGTATGTAAAACGACAGGTGATGCTTCGTCCACTAAGTGACCCTTCACTTAGCCCCCAGACCTGCCTGCCTTTTGGGAAGTGGCTCTCAACAGGGGTGGCGTCATTTTAAAAGGAGTGTTTTTGGGAATGTATGGAATTTTTAGTTGTCACAGTGATTGTCAGGGGTGCTACTGGCATTAAGCGGTGCTAGATGTGTCTCTTAAAGCACAGGTGTGTTTTGCACAACAAATCCTAGCTTCGCACTCTGCACGTCTTAAAGTGTTATGCTAGACATCCATGCAGGGGAATCATCTGCTCACGAGCGAGTTAAAAACCTAACTTGGTTTTATCTGTGAACACAGAAACATTTTTTTGCATGGTTTTAATATGTTTTCTGGAAATACAATTTTTGTGTAAATTGATAAAGGACATTGTTTTGTTTCACCTTGACCAGGAGAGGTTCCCATTTTGAAAAACCGTATCCCTGATGGCACAGCTCCTTGTGTTATCTGAGTCATTCCCTGTTTCTGACTCGCCTGGCTTGGTCTGCATTTGTTCTATGTAAGTATATACATGTAGGTGTGTGTATACGTGTGCATATATATTTATTTAGATATACCTAGTTAGCTCTTCAAAATGACAAATACAAAATGTCGACGATATTCCATATTGTTTTACTTCCTTTAAACACACTTATTCATCATAAGTGGGTGCATGCATTTCCTCAGTTAATTATAACTTGTGGTAAAGTTGTGCCTGAGCATTTATATATTGAAAAACATTTTATTTTAATATTTTTATGCTAGAAGTAAACCATTATATTAATATTTTAAAAATTATATATGTAGAAAGGCAACATTATCAATGATTTTCATTCAGGGTAGTAGCAGGGACATTAGAAACTATTTGTTACCAAAAGGGGCTTTGGGTTTTGCAGGGCCGAGAAACACTGTCCTAGGAAGAACAAAAAGAATTTCCACCAAGATGGGATCTCAGGGCCCTATTATTCCGAGAGCAATCAGTGCGGTGGCTTGTGGGGAAACCGATACTCAGCAGAATTCCCTTGGAAGTTATGCCAGACCTCTGAGCATCAAGAATGGGGCCTAGTCTGGCCTCATCTGTGAAATGCAGAACTGGGCCAGACGTCTAACTTGACAGCCTGTATCTGAGTTTGTGAAGGGCATGGCACCCTTGTCCCTCCTCATCAGTAGAGCCATGGGTAGGGTCTGGGGAAAGCAGGCTTCCTGCAAGCCTGGAGGACTCAAGACTGGACAAGAGCCAAGCGTGTGGAGATCAGGGAGCACTTACCGCCTGCCGGGGGCACCACTTGGTCCAGCAGCTTCATGCTGGTCCTCTTCCAGATCTTCTTGATTATGGCCCGCAACTCCTCATTGGCTTGTTCCAGGTTCCCTGATGGAAGGAGATGCAAGGCTGGAATGATCGTCAGCACCTTGGAGGGCCCCCCAGGGGGTGCGCGCTGAGCATAAACTGCCCCACAAACAGCTCTGACGCATCGTTTCGCTCTCTTTCTCCCCAGTCTTCCCGTTGTCTGTCTCTGTCCTCCTCTTTGCACTGTGTTCTGTCTCCCTTCCTTCCCCCTTCCCCCTCGTGCCCTGTCCAATGCCACTCCTTTCCTTTCTTACCTGACTGCTGCTCAGGCCAGCCAGTGGCACCCTGTCTCCCCACGTATCACTTTCCCTTGTGGGTGGCACTCAGTGCTGACCAGGCTGCTGGCGCTGCACCGCGCTCAACAGCCATCTGCCTGGGAGCACCAGGGCTCTCCACGGGTTGCGTTTCCCACGGGCCCCCATGGGCTGCCAGGGAGATGTGGGTGACTGGAAGGAAGAGCAGTCTCCCCCACAAACCCGCGTGGAGCGTTCATGGGCAGGAGACCTCTGTGTCCAAGCCCTTTGCTGCGCCCCCTGTGGGGAGGAGGTGGCACAACTGCAGCATGGGGGCAGACATCAGAGCACACGGGTTCTCTGGGTGTGCTCTCTCCGGTGGTGAAAAAGGCTTAACTAGATGTTATTCCATGTAGTCTCTGGGACACTGGCCTTATAATCCTGAAAAGGAAAGCTGGGATCCTCAGCTGTAAGGGAGAACGGAGTGGGCATGATTCTAAGATGCCTCCAACCTATCTCCCTCCACCACTGGTATGTGCACATCCTGCATAATCCTCGGGACTGTGAATAGGATGGATTTTGTCTCATGGCTAAGTTCTAGTACGTGGCACATATGATTTTAAGGTAGGGGGGTTATTTCGGTGGGCCTGAACTAATCACATAGGCTCTTTAGAAGTAGAGAGTTCTCAGGTACAAACTTCCACTTATAAAATAAACAAGTCCTGGGGATGTGATGTACAACACAGTGGCTATGATTAATAGTAACATGCTGCATGTTTGAAAGATGCCAAGAGAGTAGATCTTAAAAGCTCTCACCACAAGGAAAAACTTGTGACTACGTGTGGTGATGGATGCTAACCACATCTATTGCGGTGATCATTACAACATATTTACATATCAAATCACTATGTTGTACACCTGAAACTAATATAATGTGATGTGCCAACTGTACCTCAGTCAATACAAACCAAACAAAAGCAAGCAATAAACCAAATAAAAAAGTAATGTGTGAAGGGGGTCAAAAGGTAACAGTGGAGAGTTCTCTCCAGCTGGGAGCAGGAGGCGGGAGAGGGATGGCGGCCAGGCCTGGATGGAAGCACACACTCCTGTTGTGAATGGAGCTGAGACAGGCAGCCTCTAGGGGCTGAGCGGTCTCCAGCTGAGAACCAGCCCTTCAACGGTGAGAAATGAACTTGCCAACAACCTAAATGAATGAGCCAAAAGTGGATTCTTCCCTGGAGTCTCCAGAAGGCACACATCCTGATCAAGATCCTGATTTTGGCCTTGTAAGACTCTGGGCAGAGAACTCAGCTACTTGATGGCTGGACTCCTCACCTACTGAACTAGGAGCTAATAACTGGGTGTTGTTTTAAGGCAGAAAATTGTGCTAATTGGTTATGCAGCAATAGGAAACCAACATAGGCATACTTCAGAAGTACTGTGGGTTTGGCTTCAGACCACTGAAATAAGGCAACTATCACAATAAAGTAAGTATCACAATAGAGCAAATATTACAATAAAGTGAGCCACACCATTATTTTTTTGGTTTTCCAGTGCTTACAAAAGGTATGTTTACAGTGTACTGTGTTTCTAGATAGCATTATGTCTAGTAAAACAATGCACATACCTTAATTAAAAAATACTTTATTGCTAAAGATGCTAAACATCCTCTGAGCCTCCAGTGAGTTTAGTCTTTTTGCTGGTGTAGGGTCCTGCCTCGATGTTGATGAAAACGCGCGGTCTTCGAAGTGCAACAGAGTGAAGCACAGTAAAGTGGGGTGTGCCCTGTGGGGCCGTTCACTGCTGTGGGGGCCGCGTGGCCCAGGGCCCTGCTGTCAGAGCCTGACTCAGAGGCCATAAGAGAGTCTTCCTCGGAAGGAAGCCCAGCAGGGGCAAGCAGAGCTGGCAACAGAGGGAGTGACTGAATCCTGCATCCCCTGACGAACGTGGGAGCCAAACAGTACCTGAAGCCAGAGGACGATCCTGGGTTTTCTAGTTATGGAAGGGGGTCCTTCACCGCTAAGGTGGTCAGTGGTTCCTGACATGTGCAATGAGAGTCCGGATTAATATAAGGCCCAAATGTGCTTATCTTCTGCAGTGGGTTGAATAGTGGAGAAATCGAGTCTTTGCAGATGTGGTTAGTTAAGGGGTGGTTGCGCTCAGGGCAGGCCCTACATCCAATATGACTGTGTCCTTGTAAGATGAAAAGGCATCCCACGGAGACACGTAGGGAAGAAGGCCGCATGAAGGTGGAGGCAGACACTGGAGTGATATGACTATGAGCCAGGGAACGCCAAGGCATTGGTGACCACCAGAAGCAAAGAGAGAGGTGTGGAACAGATTCTCCTTCAGAGCTTCTGGAAGGGATCGCCCCCTCCCCACACCCCAATACCTCGCTTTTGGACTGCTGGCCTCCTGAACTGTGAGAGAAAAAGTTTCCGTCTTCTTAAGCACTCAGTGTGGAATAATTTATTATGGCAGACCTCGGCAACGGATCTTTCATATTATTTAAGCCTCCGTTTAGTCTCACAGTGATCTACAAAACTGTGGAACTTCATAAACCGGTGTTTCACATCATTTAGGTATTTTAAAATATGTTTCTTCTTCATTCCAAAGGTTTGGCTTGGGACTGGTTTTCTGAAGTAGGTGTTAGTTTCTCCCTCATTCCTTCCCCTCTCAAAAGTCTGAAGGGTAAGGACTGAGGAAGACTTATCTTTACAAATTTAGGTGCTTTCTCACATTTCTTTCCAGTTGCTTCTAAGAACTTGACTTTGTCTTCTAGACTTAAGAAATTAACCTATTTGAGGGGGACTTGTCTCTGATGAAGGTTTGCTCCTGAGTTGGCACTGTGGGCCCTTTGGTAGCTATATATATATTTTTTAATTCTATTGTATTGTAGTAAGAACACTTAACATGAGATCTACCCACCTCACAGAATTCTAAGTGTACGATACAGTGTTGTGACCTAAAGAGACAATGCTGTTTTCTTTAATTCTTGACTCTAGTTCCCATGTGGTTGGCTTGTCTCAGGAACACTTAATTCCTGGAGACTGAAGATGGGTATTGATTATTTTGGACCAGCTCCTTTTGCACTTGGATCGGCAGTTGGTATTCTTCAGCTGGGACTTGGTCTGACAGCACATTTTCAGCAATGGGGAATCTGGCTTCAGTGCATCACTCTTTTTCATTCTTCCATGGGATGGAAATTTATATCCTCAGTTTACATTAGGCTTTAAGTATCACAAGCAAATTCCTACCGGGAGTCATTATATCATCTCTCCTTTGGAAAAAAAAAAATCTTTCCTCCTGGACATAATTGTAATAGTCATTGTAAAAAACTTGGAAAGTAACTAAAGGAAGAAGGTAAAAGTCACTGCTCATTCTCCCACTAGTGATGATCAATGTTAACACTTTAATGGATTTCCTTCCAATTTTTCTTCTAGTTACACACACACACACACACACACACACACACACACGCACATTACATGTGTGTTTGATTCTTTCAGTGTCAGAAATAGGCTTACTTATACTTCAGTTTGAGCTATTTCACTGGCTTCTAAGAGTATATTCTTTAGCCTTTGTTTCTTTAGTTTAACAGCAGAACTTGAACTAATTTTAATCTTTTAAAGAGTAGCTCATTATTTTGACATGCATCTTGCCGCCCTGTCTTTGTTTTCTTGTTTTCGTTCATTTCAAATGTTTCTGCCATTTTCTGGAATGCTTTAACTGACAGAAGGCACCTCCCTGGGTTATTTGCTGAACTGAATTCCCACATATCTTTTCATTACTTGTCTTATTTTATAAATGGAAAAACTTAGGTAGAGACAGAATAAATGACACACGGTATCAGATTCAGATTTCCCACCTCCCTGCCCAGCACGCTTTCCATTGCACCAAAGGAAAACAACATGAGTGGCAGACTGAGACTCTAAGACTGAAGCATAAGAAGGGAAAGAAGACATACGCTTGTTTCATCGGTGTTTTCTCTGATTATTGTATGAGAGGGTTTCAAACCTTAGTTCCTGTACAAATAATGAAGCTTGTTCAACGTGCAGATAGATCCCTGAGCCCTGCTCCGAGACTCAGATGTGAAGACCTGGGCTGGTGCTCGGGACTTAGTATTTTAAACAAGCTCTAATAGAATGTGGCCTTTTGACCACATTTTACAAAACTCTGTAATAGGCTGGAAGCTCTTGAAAAGCAAGTGTACTTTCTTAGGTGCACTTCATATAGCCTTTTCCACAGAGTGGTTCAGAAATACTTATCAATTATAAGGATAGCTGACTATCTCAGCCAAAGCTAGCCCCTAGGGTGCCATTGTGCCAAGTAGAAAAAGGTGTCCCTCAAGAGGGACACAGTCCCGAGGGAGTATGGCCTGCCTGGGGGAGCACAAGTGAGATTTTATCCCATACCTGTTGGCTGGCTAGGAACCTTGTGCTATCCAATTGTACGTGATGACCTGGATCACAGTCCCCATTTGCCACCATGACCCCTTCCCAACACAGGTCTTTTTAATTTAAACGAGAGTTGAGCATCTGAGAGGCCCACTTGCAGCCAATAAAATTCCATTTAGGTGGGGCTTGGTCCTGCTTCAGGCAACGCTCGTCACCTTCTGCTTTCTGAGCGATACCCTATCACTTCAAGATATCACCTAGAATAGTTTCTAGGTTTTGATGGCAAGCTAGGGTTCTAAAGAAATAAGCTAGAAGCAAGGAGGCCATTCAAGAAGCCAAAAAGACATGACCAGGCCGCTCTATTGTCCCAGGTGAAGGTAATCACTGAACCACAGTTCCTATGCTGTGCAGGATGGCAAGGTCCTGGGACACAGCAGGCTGCTGAGTTCCCCTCTGGTTGGTCTGCTTCATCTTCTGAGTGGCTCTTCAAGTGGCCTGTGAATGCTTCTTACCTTCTGTTTTGATCCTTAGGGCTGTCCGGACCAGGGCAAACAGGGTGGCATTGAACATGACTGTCCCATCGCTGTTCAGAGGCATGTTCATGGAGACCAGACGCTGAAGGGGAAGGAGAGGCAAAGCTGGTAATTACAGCCAGTGGCTCTCAAAGGACACACTGAACCACCACGGCAAGAGGATGCTGGGGAGGAGCCTCGACAATTATGTGTGTGTGTGTGTTGGGAGTGGGGGCAGGTGGGGATATGCAAGGTTGCTGAAAAGTATTTAAAACCTGTTCTGGGGAGAATCTTAGCTCTGCCATAAATACTCTCACCCACTGCAGAGGGACAGAGAGAGAGAGGAATGGAATCTGTCCTTACTAGACCCTTTCTTCCAACCCCCTTCCCCGCTCAGACGTTGCTCAGGCAAATGGGCGTGCTCTCTACCAGCAACAAAAAGCAGCTGTGCGCAGACATTTGCTGGGCGCCCACATGCCAGCCAGCGTTTATCCCAAGTCCCAAAAGAGAGACCATGACGGGAGGGTTGCTTGCAGGAGGTGTAGTGTATCCTTTTTTCTGTATTTTGAACAATCTACCTCCACATCGAGCTGGATCAGAAGCTTGCTGACAGTGGATAGGACTGGATTGCCCCTTCCGTCCTCTCCCACTGCCCCCAAGATTGCTGCCACTGCACTGTGCTCAGTGTGGGTCTCTTAGCACACACCAGGGTCATTATGAGAATGAGCACCATGAAATTCATTCTGGCATATGCTCTCAGGATGTGGTCGAGGATATTATTCATTAGATCACACGGTGTCTTCCTGTTAATCATGGTGCCGGGAAGGGTTATAACTACCCTGAGTGACTGGCTCTTCGTGATTCTGATGGACAGTGTGAATTTTATAGTAGTCACTGGCCAGGGGTAGAGGCATTGTAGCCTCTTGTGGGTGGCACTCATGCCTGCTCTTGTTTTCCATTCGGATTTATCTTATATTTATTTAACTTGTGCTCTTTTTTTTTTTCTAACATCTTCTACACCTTTGCAAATCTTCTAAAAAACTTTTTTTGGACCAAAATGGAGGTACAAGTGAGAAAAACCCGAGTTACACACAGCACAAGTCTAAGGTTCTATGTTCTTCCAAGTGTTCATTTTCTATGAGTGGATTATCCACAGAGCTGATTTTTTCTATTTGTGTTTTTATAGCTCTCTGACACCACTTCCCCCAAGGCCTTTTCAGCTTGCTATTATTGCAACATGGAATACAGAATGGTGATAATGGGGCTTGAAAGAGGAACGGAGAGAGGAAATGATACTCTTCAGCAAGTGCTGGGCTCCAAGGCTGGGATTACAGTGAGGCAAGAGAGGGTGCCTGAGCACACAGTTTAGGGGGCACTCACTCTCCAGGCCCTTCAAGGGCCACAGGGGCAAGAGTTGGGTCTAGCAGAACCTAGGGTGTTTGTCTTAACCTTTTTTGGGTCATGGACTCACTTAGCAATCTGAGGAAACCCTCTCCCTGGTACAATCTGTGAGTGTTCCAGTGGTCCTGTATACAATTTCAGGGCTTTGCAGACCTATGAAGCCATTGCATGCGCTTTCTAACAGCCCTCAGGTCCCGAGACAGCACCCTGATCCATCCACCCTAGAATGGATGTCTTCTACATTGTCTGGGTGGTGTAGTTTGATGGGCAGCACAGTCTGCTCTGAACGGAGTTCTTTGTTCAGGATTGGGCACATGGCTCGCTGGGACATGAGGTGTTCACTTATTTTTCCTTTACTGAATCTGAGAACTTATTGGTGGAAGGAACCTTAAAAGATAACCTGGCTCAGGCTCATTTCTTTGGCACATAAAATATTGTCTTCATTCCCTTAAAGGATCAATGGCCTGACCAGGTCACAAGGTATCTTGCCTCACATATCGTCTCTCTTTCTCCCGGGAACACAGGTCATCTCTTACTTTGCAAGCCACGCGGTGAGGGCACAGCTTCCCAAAACCCAGTGGGGGCTGAATCCGCCGGAGCAGGGTCACCACATCTAGGTGTTTGATACGACCCCTAGGAGAGGAAGGACAGAGAAACGTCAGTCGGGCCATGATCTAGGCCAACAGCCCAGGACTCATATGCCTAAGAGGCGGAGCCCATGTATGTGAGGAACTCTCCATAGCTGGAGTAGCTACTGGTCAAACTCAGTGCAGAGCTGCAGAATTGCATGGTGAAACTCCAAAAGCAATGTGTACATATTTAGATTTTAATAGGCAGTTTTCCAGTGGTGCTGTGTTCAAGGTGGAAAGGATTTTTGAAGTGCAATAAAATTCTCAACATGTACTTGCTGCATTAGTCAACTAACCACCTGACCAAAAGATGTTTGCTGAGTGTCAGTCAAATGGGATTGGTTGACGAGACTATCCTTGGGCCTGAGGCATGAATGGAGTTGAGATCTACCTGGCTCTAAACATCCTAATTGAGTACCTACCAGTTATTCCTATATAACACTAGGACCTCCTATTTTCCCATTCAACTGAAAATAGTAGATATGTTCTTGACTTAGCCACAGGTACCTGGCCTCTGATTGCTGGGCCTTGATCTAGACCCTGGGGCCTGGTGCAATTCAGTGTTTCCCACTGATCTACCCAAGGCTAACCCATCTTGACCCTCTTCTACAGAAAGGGTCGCTCAATCCTTTCTCTCAGCTTTGGGAATCAGAATGTTCCTCTGGGAACTTACTTGGCTTCAGGGTCATACTCTGCCCAGATTCTTTTAAATTCATCCAGATGGTGGGGACCAAGGATTGACCAGTCCCTTGTCAGGTAGTCAAAGTTGTCCATGATGACAGCTACGAAGAGGTTGATGATCTACAGAGCACAGAGATTATGATGAGTCCCCTGAGAGGACCTTCCTGCACATGTGCCACTTGCATTCACTTTGCCAGGAGTGCCATGCATGGCAGAAGCCAACATTTCTAAAGACCAGCCATATGTCACCATTTACAACACCAGCCCCTGGAACCTGGGCCTCTTGGATGTAAACTTGACACAGCTGCCCTCAGAGTTGTACCAGGCTGCTGGGTAGGGCTGTCAGGGACAGAGGGTGACTTTATCCACCACCTTTCTCTCATTCCCCTTCACAGTGCCAAAAAAGTCTAAGTTGCCTCTAAGCCTCCCCAGGTATTTCCTCTGTCCTCTGGGTCAGTGACACCATGACAAGAGCCAAGAATGGACGAGAGAGATGCTGGTTAAGCATGCGCTGGCCCAGGCTTTCTGCCCGTATCTCAGCGTGGTTGGACATTCCTACTAACTCAGTCGTTCCACACCAGCTGCTCCACGGAGGTCACCCTGACCATGAGCTGCAGAGATGTGGGCTCGGGCTGCCCTGACCGGCACGCTCATTCCCTGTAGCTGCTTAGTCCCACCTCAGCTCACCAGGAAGGCACAGAGCATGTAGAAACTGATGAAGTAGAAGACGGCAAAGCTGCTCCCGCAGGGTGTCTCCCCTTCTGTGCTGTTGCCAGGCTCTGACTCAGGGGCGCACTTCTTCCCTGGCATGCAGGCCAGCATGATGTCCTGCCATGCCTCTCCGGTGGCACATCTGAGGCAGAGAGGTAACAGAGCCCAACACCCATGGAGCCAGGGCCGTATCTCTGGCTCCTTCCCCAGCCCCTTGCTCCTGCCCCTTCCCCAGAGGGAACAGCTAAACGGAATTTGGTGTCGATCATTCCCTGAATGCTCCGATAAACTCCCTCAATATGAAAATACAGACCATTGTATCAGCTGTTTTTACACTTTACATAAATAGTAACCAACTGTACCTTTCTGCGAACTCTTTTTGTAATCCATGTTACATTTCTGATATTTAGCCATTTGGATACATTTGAGCTCTAGTTCATTCATCTTAACTGCTGTACAGGTATATACTCTATGAACACGCCACTTAAAAGATCCACCCTCCTGCTAAGGCTTTTCTTTTCTTTTCTTTTTTGATGATACAAGTAATACTGTGGTAAACACACAGGCCTGCGTCTAGGACATCTGTTTAGCAGTGGAATTGCCAGTTGATCATAGGTGTGTCTTCATCTTTACTAACTGCTTGTCCTCCAGGTGGTTTGTCCAGTTTAAACTCCCGTCAGTGCAGAAGAGATGCCACTGCTCTATAGACTTGTCAACTCTTTATCTTTATTGAGGTATAACTGACAAATAAAACTGTAAGATGTTGAAAGTATCCATTGTGTTGCTTTGATATACATATCCACTGTGAAAACACACTGATCACCTCACAGATTCATCTTTTTTATGGGTGTGCGAGAACATTTAAGTCCTACTCTCTCAGCAAACTTCAATTATACAATGCAGTATTATCACTGTCGGCACCAGACTTTACTCACCTTACAACTGAAAGTTTGTATCCTTTCATTGACCTATCCCTGTTCTCCCACCCCCCAGACTTTGGCAACCACTTTCTACTGTTTCTCAGAGTTTAGATTTGTCAATATCAGTGAATTTTTTAAAAATGTTGCTCATATGATGGATGTGAAATGATATTTCATTGCTGTTTTAATTTGGTTTTAATATGACTAATTGGTTAAGAATTCTTATCTCATCTGCTGTTGAATTGCATGTTCATATTTTTGCCTGCTTGTCTCATGGGTTATTCATCTTGTTTGCTCGTAGGATTCTTTCTATATTTTTCATATCAATCCTTTTTCAGTTACATGCATTGCAAGTAACTTCTCCCAGTCTGTGGCTTGTCTTCAGTTTTAATTATGATGTGTTTTGATGAATCTAAGTTTTAAATTTCAATGTGATCAAGTTTATAGTTTTTTGTCTATATTTTAAATTTTGTTTATAATTATTTTATAAACTTTTCTTGTTTTTTGCATCTTTTTAAAAATATTTTTCTCTATGTCACAAAATATTCTCCTATATTTTCTAAGAGTTCTAAAGCTTTGTTTTGTTGTAAAAACCCATTAATCTAAAATTTATTTTTGCGCTTGATATAAAGTAAAAATATGCTTCCTCTTTTTCTGTATAGATAACCAATTTTCTAAATACAATTTATTGAATAGTCCATCTTTACCTAGTGATTTGAAATATTTCTTCTGATATTAATTATTTTTCCATAGATGTGTGGGTCTCATGCTAGCCCTTTCATTCTATTCCGTAGGTTTATTTGTCTATCCCGGTACCAAAGTATCACATTGCCTTAATACCTCCAACTTTATAGTTAAGTCTTGCTCTCACCTAGAGAATGACTCTGTCCAGCTTGTTGTACTTCAAAACTGTCTTTGCTATTCCACAGACATGGTAGAATCAGCTTGTCAAGTTCTGTGAATAACCCTGTTTCGTGTTTTACTGAAATTGCATTAAGATATAGATTAACTTGGGGAATTTGACATCTTTGTGATATTAAGTCTCTTAGCCATAAACATGGCTTATTTCTTTATTTAGGCCTTACTTCATATCTTTTAATAAAATTTTATAATTTCCCCATATGTATCTTTTGTTAGGTTATTTCTATGTATCTTATTTAAAATAAATAAAGTGTTCTATTATAAATGATACGTTTAAAAAGTTATATTTTCTTTTTGTAGCTGATGTAAAGAAAATACAATTGATTTTATATACAGAAGATTCGTTGAACTTGCTTCTTAGTTCAGTAGTTTCTCTTGTATCGTCTCCACAGGCAATCATTTTTTAAAAGGTAAAGTATTTTTTTTTTATTGTGGTAAAATACACATAACAAACTTACCATCTTAGCCATTTTTAAGTATAGAGGTTAGCAGTATTAAATATATTTACATCATTGTGAAGCCATTACTACTACCCATCGCCATAACTCTTTCATCTTGTAAAATTGAAACTCTATGCCTATTAAATGATAACTCTCCAAACCCTGACAGTTCACTATTATAATTTCTGTCTTTATGAGTTTGACTAAGTACCTCATTTAAGTGGAATCATACAGTATTTGTATTTTTGTAACTGGCTTATTTCACTTAGCATAATGACCTCAAGATTCACCAATGTTGTAGTATACTGCAGTATTTTCTTCCTTTATTAAGGAAGAATAATATTCCATTTTATGTATGTACTACGTTTTGCTTATCCATTCATTGATTGATGGACACTTGGGTTGCTTCTACATTTTAGCTATCGTGAATAGTGCAGCTATGAACATGGGTGTAGAAATATCTTTCCGAGACCCTGCTTTCAATTCTTTTGGTTATATCCCCAGAAGTGGAATTGCTGGATCATATGATCATTCTCTTTTATATCTTTTGAGAATCTATCATACTGTTCTCCATAGTGGTTGTACTGTACCATTTTATATTCCCACCAACAGTGTACATGGTTTCCAATTTCTCCACTTGATGTTTTCTGTTTTTTTTTTTTTTTTGTAGTAGCCATCCGAATGAGCCTGAGGTAGTATCTCATTATAGTTTTTATTTGCATTTCCCTTATGATTAGTGATATTGAGCATCTTTCCATAAGCTCATTGGCCATTCACATATCTTATTTGGAAAAATGTTTATTTGAGTCTATTTTTAAATTGAGTTTTTGTTGAGTTTGGCAATCATGTTTTTGGCTTTTAATTTTGTTTCTTCTCCAATTCTTACCCTTTGATTTATTTTTCTTATTTTATTGCATTGGATAAAACTTGCAGTATAACGTTAACTAAAAAAAGTGATAACATATGATCTTATCTATTATATTTACTAGTTATTAGTTGTTATGGACTGAATGCTTGTGTCCCCCAGAATTTATATGTTGAAGCCCTAAATCTCAATGTGAGAGTATTTGCAGGTGGGCCTCATGAAGTAATTAGGTTTAGGTGAGGTTTAGGCTAGAACTCCCATGATGAGATTAGTGTCTTTATAAGAAGAGGAAGAAAGAACAGAACTCTTTCTCTCTCTCTCCACAGTAGGAGGACATGGTGATAAAGTGGCTGTTTGCAGGTCAGGAAAAGGGCTCCAACTAGGAAGTGAATTAGCCGAGACCTTGATCGTGATCTTCAGTCTCTAGAAGTGTGAGAAAAGAATGCCTGTTGCTTAAGGCACCTAATCTATAGCATTTTCTTTCAGCAGGCTGCCCAACCTAATACATTAACAGTGCAGGAATGTGATTGTGTGGTTTTTAAAATTAAAAAAAAAAATTAATTATGTTTTCCTAGTTATTTATTTATTTGTTTATTTATTTATTTAAAGTTTATTGGGGTAACAATTATATAATTTTCAGGTATATATTATAATTTGACATCTACATATTCTATTGTGTGATACCACCCAGAGTCCAGTTTCCTTCAGCTATCATATATTTGATCCCCTTTACTCACTTCACCCTCCCCCAGTCCCCCTATATTTGACCCCCTTTACTCAGTCTACCTCTTCCCTCCTCCCCTACCCCTACCCTCTGGTAACCACTAGTCCATTGCCCATGTCCCTGAATCCTTGTTTGTCCTGTTCATTTGTTGCTTTTAGGTTTATCTCTCACAGTAAGTGATATTACATGATTTTCAACTTTTTCAGGCTGGCTTATTTCGCTTAGCATGATTATCTCAAGGTCCATCCTGGTTGTTGCAGATGGCAGTATTTCATCTCTTCTTGTTGCTGAGTAATATTCCATTGTAGATATGTACTGCAGCTTCTTTAGCTATCATCTGTCACAGGCCACCTTGGTTGCGTCCATGTTCTGACCACTGTGAATAGTGCTGCTATGAACATTGGTGGGCAAATATCTTTTTGGATATGGGCTTTAAAGTCTTTTAATTAATTTTTGTATGGTGACATTGGTTAATGAAATCTAATAAGTTTCAGCTGTACATTTTAACAGTAAGGGATATATGTATTTACAGTGTGATTGTATTTTTTTGTTAATCTCCTATTTTACTGATGTTATCTACTGTTATAAAGGTTTTTGGATTTTCTACTTGGATTAACCTGTTGTTTGCGAACAATGAGAATTATGTCTACGTATGTTCATATTTTACTTCTTGCTTTTTTCCTTTTCTTATTGAAATGACTGGGGAGTTTCTCTACACCTTTCTATTCCTGGGAAGTTTATATATTATAGGAATGATCTATCCTTGATTTTTTGGTAATTATTACACATAAAATGTTGAATTTTTGGTCTTTTTCTGAGGGTTGAAATTTTGCCTACCTTTTCAATTCTTATTGTGGTTAATTAAAAAAAAATTATTCTTAAGATAATTTTTGTGATTTGTACTTTTCTATATAAAAGCATCCACTTCATCTAAGTTTTCAAATATATTGGCATCAATTTGTTCATAATATTCTCTTATTATTCTAATTATATTGCTTTTCTTATTCCTGATGTTGTTGTGTCTTTAAAAAATTGGGTTTGAGGGAGCATTTGAGATCTTGCTTCCCAGAATATGTGGTCAGTTGGGCTCAGATAAACTTATAAAAAGTCTCCACAGGTCTGGATGTTTCTTACATCAACATCTACTTGGTGCAGTGCAGCAGGATTTGGAAAAAACCCACCCAGGGCCACCCTGTGGACCCAGACCAGGCTCTAGGTACAGGCCAGGGTCCGTTTTGTCCCACCGGCACCCTGCTTCACCTTGGGTGAACTTGGGCGAGTCTCTTTAGAAATCCTGGGCCTCCTTGCTTAAGGTGGAAGGCCATCACTTTATCTGAACTGTTCTCAGAAAATCCTAGGGGTAGGTAAAGGTTGAGATAACCCAGGGAAAGAAAAAAAAAATGGGTTGCTGCTTTTAATTTGGGCTTTTTAACTGGATTGCTTACTGAGAGTCTGAACAAAATCTTTGCTGGTTAAATAAAAGACTAAACTCTCTTTAGCTCCAAAAGAGAGAGAACCACTTGCTTCCCCAACCCAAACACAGTTGGGTGACAATAGTTGTTCAGATCCTCAAATCCAGAGTGGTAGACTTAGCCGCCAAGTGTCATCCAGCGTGGTAACCTAGCTGGTTCTATAAAAACCAGCAGGAGCCCTGGGGAGAAGGAAAGGGCACCCTGGAACAGGGTGCACCCTGAAGAGGGGCCCGAGAGAGGAGCCTGTGCCTTGTAAAGTGTCACGGTTCCGGCAGTGTCTGGTGCGCTCTCGCTGGCCCCTGCTCAGTATTCTTAGGTGGCTAAGAATCTTTGTGGGGTTGCCTGAAGAAAAATTTCCTCTAGGGCATAAGCAGTCCTCTAG
This sequence comes from Cynopterus sphinx, assembly GCA_030015415.1. Classification (NCBI taxonomy): domain Eukaryota; kingdom Metazoa; phylum Chordata; class Mammalia; order Chiroptera; family Pteropodidae; genus Cynopterus; species Cynopterus sphinx. The sequence continues at coordinate 91,974,958 of CM057380.1, forward strand.
GGATATCCGCCACTTCTGACTCATCTGGAGATGTGCATGTAAAGGCTAGTTTCCCCTGGAAGTTTTTTCAGACTCTACAGATCTCAAAGCTAATATGAGAAAATGGACCTCTGAGGCCAACAAGGCCCATGACAGTCAGTCTCCCATTTATAACTAAGATGGTCAAGTTGAGGATCCTTTGATACTTTTAATCTTTTGCGTACACAGAAAACGTTGGCAGAAAGAAGAAACAGAAATAAAATTAGGCAGAAAGAATGGAAAGCATATTTAATTGGTCTTTTGAAGCTTCAAAAAGAGAGTTTGGATAAAGGATCAACCTGTGATTTTGTTTAGGTGTCAACCTAATTCTCTGAGGTATTAAAAATGTCCCTCCTTATTTTAAAAGAGGGAAAGTCATTTGGAACTTGACTTGTCCAGGACAGATATAATCGTAAATGTCTTAGGGCAAAATTTGGATCCAACTGTTCTTTTATGAACCAGTGAGTTTTTCTCATAGCTAAAAGTTCTCCGTGTCTGTCTGTGTATGTCTATATATGTGTATTATAAATGTGAGATAATTTTTACCTCCAGATGGTATTGTTAAAATTAATTTAAAGGCAAGTGCTTATAAAGATTGGGTATTCCAAAATTCTCAGAAATATAGAAACTAACTCAAATGCTTTTCAAGTTCATGTGATCTAAGATTAATCCTTAGTAAATAAAACCTTGCTTAAGTTTCTTGGTTTAAGTCAAACAGACACGTTTTTATTTTGCCTGGGTTTTATAATATAAGTCCACGGTCATCTATCTCTGTCTCTGACACCTGCCTCCACCTATAGCAGACACCAAAGACACCTCTAGGATGAGAGTCTGCTGACACCAGAGGGTAGACAGCTACCTCAAGACATCAACAAGGCTTGTACACTTATTGATGGATAATGAACTCAGAATCCATTTTGTCTGATTGTCTAGGTAAAGACAGGTAAGTCTGCTAATGGTATTAGTCACAATAATACTTGTTTTTTGTTTTCCTATATAGTCCGACTGTTTATGATTACTGAACATGTAGAAGATAATTGTTAATACTCTTCATAGGTTATATAAACTTATACTAAATGTCAAATACAGAAAAATGAGACAGAGGCAAAACTAGAATTATGATAGGTCACTGGACGAAAATGATCCAGAGTTTTCTTTTCCCACAATGAAGGCCATAAGATTTGACTGCCTTCCATTTCCCTGCCCTTCCCTTTTTGGGAAAAAATTGGCCTTAACTCAGATCCCATGGTTATGGCATTGCCCATCCCCAGTGGTCAACAAGACAAGGTTGTTACTGAGCCTGCATAAGAATGAGCCTTCCTAGTCCTCCTAGACTGCACTATCTGATCAAAAGGTTACTCATCTGTGCATCCTTTTGATTGATTTGTGACCAAAAGGAGAACTGTGGACAAAAAGGGGTTCTATGGAAAGTAACCTCATAAGGTGATCTGATCACAAATTCCTAACTGGGCAGGTCACTGTGGGTAGTCACGCCCCAAGCATATAACTTTTAGTAAAAGGTTTATCTTTGCCTTAAACAAACCTTATCCATTGTTTCTGTGCATCTAGGTTAACACATCTTTGAAATAAACTGTAACTACTGTGAAGAAAGCACATAATCTCATTAAATATTCTGTAATCCCTGCTTCCCATCTCTGTGTAATCTTCAAGTTCCCACCTAATTTCAAATGAAAAAAAAAAAAAGCTGCAAAACTGTTACTCTCCAGAGCATTTGAGATCTTGCTCCCCAGCATACATTGTCAGTTTGGCTCAAATAAATGCTTATGAAAATTCTCAAAAAGAAAAAAAAATTGGAGTTGATAAAAGTTTGCCTGTTTATTGGTCTTTTCAAAGAAGCAGTTTAAGATTTATTAATAAATTTATTTTAAACATATTTTATTAATTTCTGCTTTTGTTTTAATAAATGCATTCCATCATACTTTGCTACTCTTTCCTCATCTATTAGTTTACTTGTTGTAAATTTTTAAAAAATAAATTAATTTTGGCTCTGAATTTTCCTTTGGCATTGGTTGGTGCAGCCCGTAAATTCAAGGTATTGCGTTCTCACTCTCATTTCTAAGTATTTTATGATTCAGCTGTGAGGTATTTAGCACAGTGACTCAAAACATTTCAGTGAATAGATTTTGGAGAAACTACTAATTTTATGATTATTTTAATTTTTGCTGTGTTGAAGTTTGAATTTATTAAAATTTTCTTTGTGACTTCAATCTTGACTAATTTTTTAAAAATTTTATTTCATTAGTTTCAAGTACATTGGTTAGACATTTATGTAGTTTATACAACGATCTTCCTAATTGTTTTTTCTCTCCCCTGGCCCTCCACCTAGCCATTTCATTAATGCTCACTGCATTCCTTGTGTTGTGCTCCCCATCCCCGTGACCATCTATCAACTACTAATTTGTACTTCTTTATAACCCTTCACCCCATTCTCCCAGCTCCCCAACCTCCCTTTTTTTCTGTCCATCACCAAATTGTCCTCTATATTTGTGAGTCTGTTTTTGATTAGTTTGTTCTTTTTGTTCCTTAGATTCTGCATATAAGTGAAGTCACATGGTACTTATCTTTCTCTGTCTGCCTTACTTCACTCAGCATAATAACCTCTATGTTGTCCATCCATGTTGTTGCAAATATTAGGATTTCATTTTTTAATGGCTGAATAATATTCCATTAACTATATGTACCACCTCTTCTTTATCCATTCATCCACTGATGAACACTCATCTTGGCTATTATAAATTGCGCTGCTATGAACATAGGGATGCATAGATCTTTCTGAATTATTGTTTTAGTTCTTTGGATAAATATCCAGAAGTGCAATTGTTGGGCCAAATCTTGGTTAATTTTTGTGAATGTTTCTGCGTACATTGTTTTTTGCTATTTATTGAGTACAAATTTGTTAGGTTAGGTTTGTTGATTGTGTTAGTTAGATTTTCTTTACCCTTCCTTTTATTTTGTTCTATTTGATCTGTAATTTTCTGCATGCTGTATCCAAATTTCCCATTATGTGTCTGTGTATGTCCATTTTCTCCTTATCAGTCTGATTGATATATTTCCAAACATCATTGCTACACTCATGCAGTTTTTATGACTGTTATATATTTTTGGTGAATAATATCTTTTATCAATACTTAGTATCACTCTTTGTCTTGTTTAATGCCTTTCACCTGGAATTTTATTTCTTTTGCTGGCGTTATATTACCACACCTACTTTTTTGGTAGGCACTGTCTGGAATCCCTTTTCCCTTCCTTTATTTTTATTCTCTTCAGGCTATTTTATTTTACTCTGTTTGTTATCAACAGGCTAGAGCTAGATGTCCCACTGACGACATTAGAATATCTATTTTTCAATACATTTAATTTTTAGTGATTATTAATATCTTTGCTCTTGTTTACTAATAACACTCACATTTTTTCCTTCCTAGTACTGTTATGGGTTTGTTTTTTTAAAGAAATATATTCTGTCATCAAGGGCTTTAAGAAAAGAGGGGAGATAAAACCACGTACTTCGTCTGCTATCTGTGTCTAATTCTCCAATTTAAATGTCGTACAGGCTTAAGTATTGCTAAATTGCAGTTGACAGTGGCCCTTGTGTTCTTACAGCCTACAATATGAGGTAGGTGGTGATGTCAGACTGATATTTAAGGGGTCTTCCATTTTAATTTAAGACATCTGAGGAATAATGATACTTGGGCTGGGGTGTGGGGAAAAGATTCCATAGAACATGGTGAAGTTGGGGCTATCTGACACAGAAAGGGCCCCCAGGAGATAATAAAGGGCCCACTGCCTCTCCCAGTGCCATGGCACATGGAATACATGAGCTAGAATGATTTCAGAAATCGTATGGTCCAGGGTAGGGTAAAGTTCTCATCTCTCAACCCTGAACTAGATGGGGTCCCAGGAAAGTGAGAAGAACCAAGGGGGCAGACCATTAGGAAGCAGGTGAGGAAGAAGCAGGCTGCAGCACGGACTCACTCGCTCATGAGCAGGTATGAGACACCCTGTCCTCCCCAGCTACACTGGAAGCAGTGTCCTTTAAGAAGTGCAAGTGTGTGTCTGGCTTAACTGGGGAGGACCCAAGCACACAAGGATGTAACCACCCAACAGCAAAGGGAACTGACATTGGCACCTGTACTTGCTTCATGAGGAAACTGAGGCTCAGAGAAGTTAGATGTCTTACTTGGGGTTATAGAGCAAGTGGGTTGCAGGCTTCACTTTGAACCTGTTTAGATTCAAAACCAAGGTGTTTTCCATATTTGCCTTTTAATGCCCTAGTGGTTTCAGGTGGTTACCAGCAACTGTGCCAGTGGCTGCTTGATGGGAAGATGTAAATAACAATGGAATGCCCAGCTTTCCAGTCGGGGAGGAAGATCCAACACTAGTTCTCTCTCTGCCCACTCCCCTGGAGAGTTTCCACTCGTTCTATATCCAGACAATAGGGCTGCATCGTGCAGGTGTGTCTGTATGCACCTGTCCTCAGAGACCCACCTGAAGAGGAGCAGCACAGCTTGAGGGAAGGTCTGAAAGTTGTTATTCCGGTTGATCTCTGTGGTGTCATTCAGGGCAATTTTCCCAAACACCTAGATGGGGAGAGGAAGGAGATTCTGCGAACCATGGACAGAGAGGGCCCTAGTTCCACCCATCATTTAATGGTCTCTCCAGGGGTCACAGCTGACCCTGGGACAGTCTGGCCTAAAAACTGAGCAGAATTCCCTGATGCAACCTGGCAGGGCCTCATGGGGTCAGGCACCTGTTGCTCTGTCTAGCCCACGATCTCAATCCCTACAGTCCCTACACTGGACAAGTGGAAAAGAAAAATATCTGTGGGCCCTCAAAAGCGATCCCTGTGGCCTGGTGGGAGCTGAGGCTGAGAGCAGGTGCATGCTGAGACCATAACTCTGCTCTGTGCAAGGAAAGGGGACTTACTGGCCTTCTCTCACTCTCTCTCTCTCTCTCTCTTATTCTCTCTCTCTCTCTCTCTTTTTTTTTTTGGCCGTACATTCCAAAGAATATTTTCTCTTAGAAAAACTTTCTTGAGGCATAATTAACAAATATAATTGTATATATTTTTAAAGTGTACTATGTGGTGGTGATTTGATGTCGATATACATTGTAGGATCATCACCAAGATCAAATAATTAACACATCCATACCGCGTAGTTATTATTATTATTACTAATAATATTTTGCTCTCAGCAACTTTCAAGGATAGAATACAACACCATATTATCATTATAGTCACCATTAGAGCCTCAGAACTTATTCTTCTGGCCTTATTTTCTTTGCCATTTCAGTTCCATATGCCCAAGTGCTCTTCCAAATTTAGTTCTTGGACTTTGGTGTGATATGGAATAAGCCATCTGCGGCTTGGGCAAGTTTAATGCATCCTTGAAATTAGAGGCTCCCCTTTCCCCCCCTGGCCTTTCAAAGCCATGCTTATTTTGGAAACTGCCACACTTGATCAGTGGCAAGATAACTCTTTTCATCTCAAAAGATTCCGGCTCATGAACCTTGGGGTATTCCCGCAAGGAGCAAGTGGGAGAATCTTACTTAAGCAGCTGCTGAGGAGAAGAAGCTCCTGGCCAGGGAGCAGTGTGGGGCGGGGTGTTCTGCTGGAATCCAGAGGAGAGGTGGAAGAATGCTGGGTTTGGGGCAGGAGAAGGGGCAGTGGGCACCTGTGAGGGGAGCTCTCTGGAAAATGCTGCATGTTTGGTGGGGGGAGCTTGCTTCTCTCCCTTCCTCTCTCCCTTCTGAATGACACTGGGTGGGGGGTTGTTCTAAGGCCCATTCGATCTGGACAAAGTAAGGGATGCTGTCTGACACACCTTGTTGTTTCCTGAGAAGGACCCATCCCTCCGGAGGCCCACTGCATAGTTTGGGAGTGTTTTTCTGAAAGCAGAACCCAGACCTAGGACAATGGGGAGAGGAGCTCTGTGAACTGCGTATTCTGCTTTTGGCCATGTGCCCTGCTGCCTACAGGATAAAATTTTAGGGAAAGTTCCAATCCCTGTGACCTTTTAGGCCTCATAAGGTGGAAGAGGAGGGAGAGAGACTGTCAGAAGCAAGAGAGAGGTGAGAAGGATGAGGGTGTCAGGGAGTGTGGGGCTGGGAACTGGGATGAGAAAGTAGAAGGCAGAGGAGCCAAACAGCCTACCTGCATCCCGATCACCGCGTAAATGAAGAAGAGCATCACTATCAGAAGGGCCACGTAGGGCAGGGCCTGGAAGGAAGCACAAGGGACTGTGAGGAGAGTGGGGACAGCTGGCTGGACGGCTTCCCAGAGCACTGCATCTGCTGTTGTTAAGCTGCTGCCTGGCTTGGGGGCATTTCTCAGAACCCCACAGAACTTCTGGGAGAAGGCCTGGTTTTAATCACCTGAGAAGCAGTGCCGTGTACTAAGAAAAACAGGTGGCAGAGTAAGGGAAACAGTGTGCTATTACTTAGTGAAAGCAATAAAAGATGAGCAAAACGTCCTCTGTCTAGACATACATCTTTGTACAGCAAGGAGGACATACACCAAGGCTTCCTGGGGGGCAAAGGTGGAGGTAGGTCATACCCCTCCTTTCTACAGCTTTATGTTGTTCCACTGGTTGTCATAAAAACAGTTACTAAGGAAAACTTAGGTAAAAGGAAGCTCATGGGCTCAAATCCCATTTCTGCTGTGGGAGAAGAGTAACAATGACCTCTCAGGGACTTTGTGGAGTTTAAATGATTTAAGGCTCATAAAACGCCTTGCGGGTCGCCCGGCACACAGGTGGGTCCCACACATTTTATTCAGTCGAGGTGTCATCTGCCAAGCAGCTCAGACAACTTCATTTTCCTGCGTCCTTGGCAGGCACTGGGCCACCACGAGGTGGCCCTGCGAGGCCACACAAGGCCGTCTCCGCGCTCCCGCTCTGCATTCCAGGGCAGCTCCTCAGCCCCCGGGTCTGGGCCTTTTCCTGGCCCAGGTGACGCCGGGGCAGGGTGGGCAGCCGAGTGTGCTCCTGCCTATGTGGTTGGTCATTCGCATCTGTGGGACTCTGGGGGCATCCGTGGACAGGGTCAGCCCAGTCCCGTTTCCACCAGATTCCTCAGACTCCCAGGGACTGAACAGGCCTGGCGGATAGGGCGGGGGAGGGGGTGACAGGGCCGGCACCAAGGCTCAGCGTGAAGCGAGGAGTCAGCATGGGTCTGGGGGGAGGAGGATGGGCTCTGAGTGCTGCCAGGCTGAAGTCTTCCCTGGCCGGGCCAGTCACAGCCCCCTTGGATGAGGTCCCAGGGCAGGAGGCCGTCTGCAGGGCTGTGCACGCCTTTGGGGTGGGGCTCAAAAGCAAGCCGCCTGCCTCTGGCTGGAAACTTCGGTGCAACACAGCTAGAGCAGGGACCCACTCCGTGCTGGGTCGCTGGGCCCAGACCCACCAGGGCAGGGGGCACGGAAGGAATTCTTCAGCGCTGGCGAGTCCTCTCGCCTTGGGAAGCTTGGGAGCACCTGCAGGCGTCCCCACTAAACTCATCTCCAAGGAATTCAAGGGACCTGACAGAGCTTTGCTTCCCTTTCACTTCAAACTGACATAACAGTCCTCGGAGATGGCCAGAAGCCGTCATTATTCTGCTTTTGCAGAACAGAGAATGAATCCTGTAACTGGGCAACCCTATGCCCATTGGCAGGGATTGTCCCTCCTCCCGTGGAATGACAGCCAGGGTCCTGGAGAGCTTGGCTAAGCCCACAAGTAGGTACAGACAGCGGAGACGACTGCAATGCTGATTGGGAGGGAAGGTGACTGCCCAATTCTAAAAGTGCTGGAACTAGGAGGGGCCACGGGGGTCATGTTTTTCAAATTTGTTCCACCACAAAACCCCTTAGTGCAATCAATTCTTGTGGAAAACTACATAATGAGAGAAGAAAGCAGAACGACTCAGCCTCCCGCTTAGCGCCCGACCTTCCCTGACTTTGGAGCAATATGGGGCTCCAGAAACATGCTTTTGACAACCACATATTGAATCCAACCGACTCATTTCAGACGTGAGGAAAGCAAGGAGCAAAGGGAGGTTGCTACCACTCAGTAGCGAGCAGCAGAGCGAGCCCCGTCTTGACTCCTAGATGCTGCTCATCCCTTTGCGGTGTCACCTCCCGTCCCCAGGAGTGCTGGTGGAAGCTGGATTGGAGTCCCCGTGCAGCCCCATCACCCAGGAGATGAGGAGGGTCTTCTCTTTCTAGCTGTTTAGGGCAGAGGTGGCTACCTGGAAGGACTTGATGAAGGTCCACAGCAAGGTCCGGATGCCCTCTCCGCGGCTCAACAGCTTGACCAGGCGCATGACCCGGAAGAGGCGGAAGAAAGTGATGGAGATGCGGGAGTTCTCCTCTGCGTTCTGGAATCCATTGGCAATAGGAGGTGGTAGTTAACACAGCAACAGAGCGGGGTGGGCTCTGCTCCGAGCAACGTGGCCCTTGGCTGGGGTGGAGCCAGCTCAGGGCGGGGTTGGCTGCACTAGATTCTCTCCCTTCGCCACAGATGATGGCAGGCCTGCTGCCCGCTTTTCCCCCGTAGACAACTCAACCCTGAGGTCTCTGCAGAGCCAAGCTGTGCCCAGGTCCCTGAATCCAGGTCCCTTGTCCTGTTCTCTCCTTTTGCCCTCTTTCCTAGGTCTTAAGCTCCTGAGTGGAGCAACAGAAGATTCCATGAGGAACTTCCATATGCCCAGAAATCTTCTAGGCTGGATCCAGAGTCCAAGAGTGTGCCCTGCCTCAGCCCCATGCTGAGAGAGCAGCCCTGGCCTCCCTCCTGCCTGGCCCAGCTGAGGGTGCTGCATCCCCAGTGGGATCTGGCTCTTTCTGAGGTGGCTGGGTGGTCACAGCCCCCATCCCAGCCATTGGGACGATTGTACTAGGCGTCCTGGTGGGCAGCGTGGGCTGTCCACTGAAGGATCTTGTGCTCTGGCTGCTCTGGACTCCAGCACTTTTGTTGTGTCACCTTCTACTTACCCCAGGCCCTGGCTCACATGCTTAGTGCTGGACGAGTGTCTGGCTTGGAGCCCTTGTGAAACTGTTCCCCTTCTCTTCCTTTCTGCCCTGGGGCCTCTAAGAGGCACCCCCTCTCCAGGCTGCATGAGACTGTGGAGGGGCGGGGCACAGGCAGGGGGAGGTAGGGAAGGCAGTCACTGGGAGTGAGGGGACCAGGAGTCCTGCTCAGGGTAGAGTATCTCCTCAGGGGAGTCCTGAGGAGAGGGCAAGGACATGGGGGGAAAAGATGGAATTGAGGCCATGGCAAGCTGAGGTGGGAATACAGTGCTGGGCTGCTGGAGGTCTGCTGGCTGAAGGCTCACCTTGCTTTGTTGGACCTGGAAGGCCCTGGGGCTTGGGCACATGCCTGGCCTTGTCACCCTTTACCTCCAGACCTGAGAAGAACATGGACTGATCCCCGCACCCCCTCCCCGCCCGCCTTCCCACACTGGCCAGAGAGCTGGGGGTTGTGACCTTAGGCAGCCACCAGCCTGCTCCCCAGAGCTAGTGCAGCTCACCCAGCCCTGTCAGCACCACACTGGGAGAGAATGGGCCTGGGGCTTCCTGTTACTGTTCCTGTTGCTGCCTCCCTCAGGAGGAGCCATTTCTGGTCTTCTCTGGATCCTATATTGGCCCTCCCTACTTCTCAGTTCACTTCTCTTGCTTTGTTTTTAATCATTTTCAGGTCAGAGACTCCTTGACGCTATCCATGCCTTGTCTGCACCCCAAAACTCTCACTAGCATGAAAGCCCTGGAAGGCTTCCATAGGCCCTTCACCCCAATCCTGCTGACTGGTGCTCATATGGCTGGTGCTCCAGGGGCCACTCATCTTACTCGTATTGAGAATGGAAGACCCACGAGGAAGGAATGAGAATTCAGAGGCAGCTTTTACATGTCAACTCACCCCACTCCACCCTGGCAGGACTGACATGTAAATCCTGCTGCACAGAAACCAGCAGGAAGGGTCTCTCTAGTTCTCAGACTCTCCAGACAGGGCAAGAGTCACAGTGTTTCTTCTACATCCAAACCAGAGCTGTCTCTGATCCTCACAGGGCTCCTGTTGCCCTCAGGCAGGGCAGACCTGTGGGTGCCGGGCAGGCTCCGGGGGCTGCAGGAATTGGGTGAGGAACAGCAGGCGGCAGTCCTGGCCCCACCCTGGGCCCTACCCTGCCTGTGCTTCTGAAGTCTTGGATGCCCTTCATCTCTGCACTTCTATCACCTGTGTGTCTACTGGAACTTCTGTTTTAAAGGAGGTTGTGTTCCCCAGTGGAGTATGCAGAGGAGGTGCAGGGTTTTATAACTCAGCTGTCAGTTCCAGCACGTTTGGGAAGGGAGAAAAAAGGAAGAAAAACAAGCTCTTAAGCAGGGCACTTCAGCTGTGAGTGTCAAGAGTTTGAGAAGCTGGTGCCACAGGGGCATCTAGATCTGATGAGTTAAAGAATAAAAATGAAGCTTGCAGTTTGAATTCCTTTCTGGGTTCGGAACCCTCCTAGTTGCTGTAGTGTCCTAGTGCTCCCGAAGGAGAATAAACACGTTTCTGTTTGGACACGACAACTTCCTCTAATAAACTAAATGACAGTGCAAGAAGTGGCCATTCCTGCAAAGAGGCAGGGGGTGGGGGCGAGGACCCAGGTCCAGTCCTTCCTTCTGCAGCCTTCCAAAAGCCTGACACAGCTATATCAGGAGAGTCTACCCACCCGCCCAACCTTGCCTCGTCGGCCGAGTCTGGGGGCTCAGGGAATCCACCCACTCACTAAATGTGTGATGGCAGCCCTTTGGAATAGGCCGTTCCAAGGAGACTTCAAGGTCACACTGAATGGCATCTCTACTGCTTAAGCCACAGCGAGTCAGGAGACTCCGACATGAGGAGTGGTCCGATCAAACAGCAGAGTTTGTTTGTCTGCTTGCAGGCTGCTGCAGAAAAGTGGGTCTAGTCAAATTGTAATCAACTTCAGGAATTTAGAAAAAGTCACTGGTAACATTGTTGGAGTGACTGGAAATTTAACCACACTCTCAGTGACAAATCCCAGCTTATACCTTTCACTGTGACCTTGAACTCAGAGCGCAAGGGAGGCTAGTCCTTACTGACACTTGATGATTAGAAGGAAGCCATCATCTACCTTTCTGCCTCCTAGCTATGCCACCTGTCTCTCCTTTCTCTTCCCAGGAGGCCTGACCATGGCTCTCCTGGTGCCTTGTGCGAATTCTCCACATCAGGTTAAGGTTAGAGACTTTACCAGTGGAGTCCTCAGGATGTTTAACAGGAATTGGCCCTTGGGTCCAGTTCTCTCCCAGTGACTCATTAGATAGTCAAGATCACAGTGAATTATCACCCAGAGGAAAGCTCAGGGAGGGAAAAGAACACCGTTACACAGACAGCACATCACAGCTCACACAAGACCAGGCAGGCAAAGCGCTTGACAGACACGGTGGCTACATGCAACAGGAGCCGGCTGGGCTCCAGGAGACTCTGGGGGCTGGGTAGGTAAGAGTGGGGGACGTTAGAGGAGGTCACAGAAGCTGAGAGCGTGGTCTGGAGGATCGGTCTTACCATAAAGGGAGAGCATTGGGTGTGTTCAGCTGGCTTTAAAGAAAGGCAGACAGAGATTAAGCTGTAATGAGTCTCCAACGAAGATGCCGGTATCCTAGGTCTTGGCTAACACAGGAGCAACCCAGTGGCAGGAGAGGGCAAAAGAAACAAGTGAAAGAAATACAAAGCGTAGGCCTGGCAGGTTCTGCACCATGAGTGTGGGCTCCGCACAGCCGTGTCTCACATCTACCAAGGACCCAACTCTGGCCACAAATTAAATAATTCACTCCCATTATCAGTGAGGTCTTCTGGACTTTATGGATGGAGGTTTTTTTTTGTTTTTTTTTTTTAAGATCAGCCACACATCCTAAAATAATCTCCAAGGGCTTGTACTTCACGCCTCTAGCTTTGCCCCAGGCCCTGACAGCTGAAGGGGCTCCCAGGCGATGGCCCCTCAGGTTCAGGGAAAGACTGGGTTTTAATTCTCACTGAGGAGCATCTAAAGAGGTGGCCTTAACCCCCTGCATAGCAGGGGTCAGTCCTCAAGCTGAGGCTCAGGTGGGAGAGCATCCTGCTTAGTGCAGTCTACAGGTGTGGGGAACCTTGGCCATGCATGAAATATTGAGTGTGAAATTGTTTTGTACGTTTGAGAACCTTGCACACAATTTAAGATATGGATATTAACGCCCAAGAAGCTGTTCTCAAAGGTCTGACTGCTGAGCTTATTTGCGGGTGGGAGCTGCGGAAACTGGCCGCAGGTGGTTACGCCCCAGTTCCTTGAGCCCCAGCTCTTTGGGCTCCAGCACAAGAGCTCAGCCCCTGGCTGCCCCTGACCAGCTGAGCTGTGAACTCTTTCTAGAAGATCATGGCTTTGCTTTTACCCTCCACTTTCAGGTGGTTGCTCTTGTGTTTCTGTGTTTAAGGTACAAACAAAGGAACAAGTAATGAAATTTCTGAAGGATGGAAATGTGCACAACTAGACATTTGCTTGCAGACTGAAAATACTCTTTTGGCAACAGATTTCTCAGCTAATTCCTTTTTTTCCCCTAGCAAGTGGGTAGAATGTCCTTTTTTTTTTTTTTTTTTTTTTTTTTTCCTGAAATGATGGACATACAGGGTGAGGCAAAGGAAGAGAGAAAGAGGACTCCTCTCCAGTCCTTTACAGAACACAGTCTAGATCTGAGTTTCCGCTCTTTGAGGAATACTAGCTGCCAGGACAATCCACATGCCTAGAGGGTAGAGGCTCACTAGATTTTGGCTAGCAGCCTGCGATAAAACATGGAAACACACACAGACACAGACACTCTCTCTCACACGCACACACATGCACTCATGCACGGGTGATGGTCAAATGCTCCTATGTTAATGGATAAGGAATTCTGTGTTTCTAGGACATCAGTGAGGGAGGAAATGTGAAGGTCAGACAAAGGTCAGTCTACACCACACACTATGCTGGAGTATTAGGCAGAGTTTCTAGCAGGCTTGGGCCACTGGTTCCCTCTTGGATCTACCCCCAACACTAACAAAGCAGCCTATTACTGCTAAGAGCCCTTGGTGAAATGCTTCAAGGTCAATTCCGTCCTGAGTAGGACCAGAATGGAGGCAACTTAAGGAACCCACATGGGTTACCTGGTGTAGCTGAACAACTCACAGCTATTTAAAAATTTAGACTATTTGTTTTATTTTATTTCTTAAACATTCAGAATCCTTCATTTGGGATTTTTAAATGTCTTAACTGTCTTTTGTTGATTTTAAACTCTCATGTAATATCTCATCTATATAAATCATATTTTAGTCTGAGATTTAGCTTTAGGTCTATTCTAATCACCATGGTCATATCTTATTATTTTAATAATATGTGTTAATTTCAGAATCCTCATGATGTGTCCCTGTACCAGGAGACAAGCAGCACTTAGGAGGAGCTGTGAGGGCAGAAGTTAGTGGGATAATGGGGGCTCTGGGATCCCTGCAAGGGGTCCCCAGCCCAGGTAATGACAGTGTTCCAGAAACCTGCACTTTTGGAGAGTCAAGAGACTCACAGATTCATTTTTTTCTCGGGCTTTAAGTCATGCTTTTGAGAGGGAGCTTTTGACTTGCTGGAGAAGTGTTTCCTGTCATCCTCTCACACAAACCTGTTCTAATGTGAGGAACTATGTTTATAAACCCCGTGGCCTCAAACATTATGAAATCCGAAGGCAACCACGGAGTGATTCCTAAGTGGGACTGATAGAAAGAAGCCTGACACACAGGCTTGCTCTCGAGAACTCATAGTCCACTGACGTCCTGCCAGCTCCTGAAGGACGTCCCTAAATGACCTGGTGTAGTGGTTCTTATCTTTGGTCCCCTTGCCTTGCTGAAGTGGAACTCCTTGGTGGTGAACTAGAAGGGGAGACCGGACCAGTGGGGCTTGGGCACCTACACTTTTAGTCCAGAGACGTGTTTGTGTTGTTTGCCACTCTCCGTGATCCCTAGCACAATGTCTTGAAAAATTACCTGGCATCAGTTTTACTTTTTGAGCTAAATGCAGAATTAGTTGGAGTACTTGTGCCATCCGTCTCTGACCCTTTCCCAGATTTGCTTCCAGTTCCACTGAGTCAGCTTATGGTTCCTCTGTCTGAGGTCTTCCTGGGGAAGAGGGGTGATAATACTCCCTGAAGACCTATGCCCTGGAGACCCTGCCTACATCCCCCTTCCACGGGGGCCCACAGAACTGCTCACCTTCCCCGAAAATTCTTGGCTGAGCTTTAACACAGTACTAATCATAGGTCTGGCGTAAATTTTTGAGTAGCCAATTCTTTCATCTTTGTTTTCTAATGATCTGGTAATTTTCAAGGGGTGGAAGATATTGGGGCAATTAACTTAATCTGTTCATGCAATTGGTATAAATGAAATAAGGTGACTACTCCATATGCGGGGCAGAGGTGGAACAGTTTCAGAAAGAGTCCTTCTGTTTAATGGTTCCAGCTAACAGGCTAAGGGCAAACAGAAGGAAAAGCCCTTTAACCAACTTTCATAGACTTATGCAGATTACCTTGTTTCGGTCTAACTGGCAATGATGATAGGAGTGGGCAGCTCAAAAGAGAGGTTCTCTGGAAAACTATCTTTTTGAATGAAGTTCAGGATCAAATTGAAGTGTTCCCTTAGTTGATGAGTCTTTGTTTTGGGGATGTACTTGCTGTTCCTGTTTACTGGGCACTATCTTTAGGCCACATGGAGGATGCTCAGGGGGACTCAGGGAGGACCAGAGGTTGGTCCAGGGGTTCTCCTAGACAGAGGGATTTCCTAAAAGGGTGGATGTGACCATCAGTGGGAAGTGTTTCCCAAATGTTAACATTATATTGTCTCTTTGGAGGACTAAAAGGCGTTGAAAATAGCTCCTAACGATATAAAAAAGAAACTTTTCCCTTTCCCTTTTTTTTTTTTTTTTTTTTTTAGCACAGCCAAGAGGCGAGGATTACTAGGCATTTAGGGATCAGGTAGTAGATATCTAGGCTGGAATACCCAACCAATTTGTCTTCTAGAATATTCTTTTGAGATCAGTTGGTTAGGGAGCATCCTGAAGAGATTATAAGCCACTGCTGTACCCTCCTGGACATGCTGACTTTGAAGGTGCAGACTCTTTTGGACTCCCTCCAGGGAAGGCCGGTTCTTGGCTGAGTCTCAGATAGACCTGTGGAAATGGGATGCCTGACCCCAACAGCCACCACAGAGGCGGTGGCTACATCAGGGCACTGAATTCCTCATTCCTCTGGAATATGAGTCAAAAGCCATGCCACGGCTTTTACTGGCTACCCTACTACAGAACCCTTGCTTTTTCTCTTTTTAATCTCTTGTCGAGAACTCAGGAAGTAGATGTGATATAAATTCCATTCCCAACTACCTGAAGGTCTGGGTCCCGCTGGCATTCCTCCCCACAAACCTCCACCCCCATCCTATGCTCTGCTTTTCTTCTTTTACTCTCTCGACTTTCATCCCAATTTAATCTGCAAGACAGGATGGCTAGTTCAGTTGAGAGTGTCCTATGGATGGTGTGAGGCTGAGGGCTTTGTCGATGGGGCTTCAGTTAATTTAGGGTGGGAGGACAATTATCAGGCTGGTACATACAAGAGAGAACAGGATGACAGGCACCAGGAACTTCTAGAGACATTTGAAACCACCTTCACGGCCAGGAGCCAGCACATGTCAGTTAAGAGGTGTGTGTGTGGGGGTCCTCACTATCCTTTCATGTCTTCTTTCAACCAGGAGAAATGAATATCCCAGTGTGATCCTATAGATACGGAAGAGTCGGGAGATGAATCTTAGAGCCACCAGAGATGGCAGCAGAGAAAGGGATTTCCAGAAGGCCAAGGTAAAATATTTTAAACTGTCACATTCTAAAGTTGAATGAAATAAAGGGCTTTCTTGCTAAGGGAGATGCAAAGTTTAAATAAGCACAAGTCACCTGGGACATAAAGAAATTGAAGACAGATGTCAACAGCCTTCAGATATAAGGGCAAATGAAGGAAAGATGCGTAATTGAAAGTAATTCTTAAGCAGACTCTCCATTTTGGGCTGGAATAAACGGAGAGATGGAAATGGAGCTGTGGAGGAGAAGTGGTAAGAAGAGGAAGATGAGAGAATTATGAGGAAGGCAAAAACATTGGACAGAAAAGAGCAGGGAAGAAATGAAGGTAAGCCCAAAGACCAGACAAGATGCAGAGTGGAAAGGGGATTACTTTCCCCCATGCCCACCATATTGAAAACCCCCTGGCTTGCATCTGTTTCTCGAAGGAAAAATTCTAGCTAGAAGGAAACAGGCCCTGTGGAATCAATGGAGATGGACTTGGGCTAAATGGTACCCAAAGTTGCACCCACTCTAACCTTGCTGAATGAATCCACTTTCTGCCTGCACCTTTCTGACTTTACCCCTCATTGCAGCAGTTGGGGGTGGGGACACTCAGCCTTCCATTTCTTTTGCTGCTCTGGCCCCTTTTCTGGTATGGCCTGGGCAGGAAAACTCAGATCTAGAGAGCCAGGCAGAGGGCCCACATAGGTATAGTGAGTTGAAGGATGGAGAGAGGATTGGAACGTGCAAGCTGAGCTCTCTGACTCAACTCAGAGGAGGTGGACGTGTAGCAAACATTCTCTGTGACTCAGGATGACTGCCTTTCTCCCTCATTCCAGGCCCTGAAGCCAGGGGAGCCAAACTTGCTTTATTATTTTTATGGGGAGCCAGTGAGATGGCAAGTATTTAGAAGTTGTGCCTGCAGGTCTGTGGTGGAAAGGTATCACTGGCTTCAGGAGTTGGGGTAAGGAGGATTGGGGGCCATCACCTGGAGGACCCGACATGCACAGTCCTGCATACTCCCTGAAGCAGAGCCTCCTCCCTTGCCTTGTTCCCCCTTCTCCCATTTTCTTCTCAAGTTGCAGATGTCCAGTGGGCAAGGGTAGGCGGGGCTGGCTGGCTTTGCCCTTGCTTTGCCCCTTTCTCCTGAGCTGTATTAATTGGGTGCATGAACCTGAGATGTGCAGTCTGCTTTCAGTCAGAGCATTTCCAGGGGGGCCTGGGCTCCGTTGGTCTGGGCGTTGTCAGCGTCAGCAGGCACAGAAAAGTTAGGTTAATCCCCTCTGCCCCGGGTCGCATTGCTGGGAGTGTAACAAATGAGGACCTGTGACTGGCAGGGGCCCTTCGGTGATGCTATGCCCAGGCCAACCTGGCCCACGGATTTAGGCCACGGGCTCTGTGAAAATGCAAATCAGTTCTCCCACAGAAATGGATCTGAATCCCAATCTTGCCTCCCATTAGCTGTATGACCTTGGCACACTGTTCATCCTGAGTAAGGCTCGGTCTCCTCTTATGGACCATGCACATTCTGAAAAATTAGTCTGACCATGTGTATGCTATCCTTAGTGGAAGAGCAGCCATCCTCTTCCTCTTCCCCCTCCACCTAACCCTCCTCCCCTCCCCCACCTAGATCTAATCAGCCAGTACTATTGTTACCTTATTTTCTTGCTCTAGTCACTTTTGTGGACTAGCACTTTAGCACCTGAGTAAACCCTCCAGCTGTTCCTCCCTCTGAACCTTCCCCAGAGGCTCCCAGGCCTAACCCAGTCTCTGTTTGCTCCTCTCCCTGAAGGTCCCTCCAGGGCCTCCTCTCTGGAGAGTTTCTATACAAGCCCCACCAAAGCCAAGTCAGCATTTTCCCACACGGCCTTGGAAGCTTTATGATGCAAGGAACTCCACCTTAGATCTGGAACCTGGCAAGGCGGTGAAGAAGAAATGAAAATTTGCCTCAAACTCTCAGAAAATCCTCCATCCAGGTTCATGGAGAGCTAGAGTCACAAGCGCCTTCAGAGACTACCTCAACCTTGAATGCTCCATTTGCATTCAAGGAAGTTGAGGCCCAGAGAATGGGTTAATTAACTGCTCTAACTCACTTGGCTTCACTGTGCCAGAGCTGGAAACAGAACACAGGTTTCTTAATTTGCAATTTGGGAACATTTCTCTGTATCCGTAATGCAAGATTCCAGGTCTCTCAGCACTCTATTGTGCAACAGACTTTACAGTATAGAATGAAAAAGAAGAGTCTTGGGAAAGACTGCTGACCAGGCGCCTAGACTGATCCCAACGTGGAATGTTCAGGAGCAGTTTCTGACGCTCCCGGAACTTCCATTAACCACCACAGGGATTATGTCTCTGCATTTTCCTTCTGAAAAATATAATTCCATACCCCAGAAATAGAAGTCCAGAAAGCTTCCTCAGAAGGATGGGACACTGCACTCTGCTCTCCCAGGGGACACAGGAAGGGACGCCTCCAAGAGAGAACATGGGAATGCGCCAGGAGGAGAAGGGCAGTGGCCTGCGCCCTGGACACCGGTGCGGAAGCCAGTGGAGTTACACAAGGCGGGGACTTAGATGGCCCTCTAGCTACATCAGCTGTGGTTCAGAGGCATCTGCCAGAGGAAAGAGAAACCGAACCACAGAAAAGAGTCCTGCTCTCTCTGAGCCGGAGGCTGGGGCTCAGTCCTCGTTCTTCTCCTGTCTTTCTTACCTCCCTGTCCTGGCTTTGAATACTGACTGGACGCTCATGACTCCGTGCTCTGACCTCAGACTGAGTGTCCAACTATTTACCTGCTACCTCCACTGGGACGCGAAATAAACACATCCCAGCTGAGCTCCTGTCCTCATGCAAATGTGCTCCACCTCCAGTCTTTTCCAGTCGATACCAGCTCTGTCCTCCCACTACCTAGGCCCAAACCTCACAGCCATCCTGGATGCCTCTTTCTCCCACTCCCACATCCAGTCTGTCAGGAGACACTGTTAGTTCTATTTTCAAAACAGACCGAGAATCTGACCATTTTCACCACTTCTACTGCTGCTGCTTCGGTGCAGGCTACCATCCCCTCTCACCCTGGTTACCACGTCCACCTTCTACGTGGTGTTCTGGTTTCTCCCCTGACAGCAAAGTCACCCTTTGGAAATGTAAGTTAGATTATGAGACACCAGTGTCTCCCCTTCTCGCTCAGCAGGAAAGCCGAATCCTGGTCCCCTTCCCTGATCCCGTCCCCTCTCCTCCTCTCCTGATCATTCTGCTTCTCTGGCCACAAAAGCTCTCCTCCCAGGTATCTGAATGAGTAACCCCTCACTTCTGTCTTATTTAAAATAGCCCCTGCGTTCACTGCTCCCTATCACTACCCCCTTCCTCAACACTATTCCTTTTCTGAAGCACTTGGCATCTTTTAACAGATAGTCCAATTTCCGTACTTTCTGTACTTGTTGCATTGCTCTCTGATTACGCCCCAGACCCCAGCTCATTAGAAAGGGGGCTTTTGTTTTGTTCACTAAAGAGTGGCCTAGGGATTTTAGGTGCCTAAAATTGTACCTGACACTCAGAAGGTGAGACTATAAGTATGGTGGAATGAATGACAGTTCCTGGGATTTGTGGGAAATCCATTACTGAGGGGGAGGGGCACCAAAGCCTAGCAAAGGCAAGGAGGAAAGGAAAGGTGTTTAAGGGGAGATGAGTTTAAAGGTGAGGAATATTCAGAGGGCAGTTAGGATGAAGAAGTCAGTGAGGTGAGGAATGAAAGCTGATTTCTGTAGGTTTAAAAGAGTCAAAGATGATGAATTGCAGGTGAAAAGCCTTCATGGATTCCTCTGAGGCTAAAAGTACGGATTCCTGCCAAATTGAACATATGTCCGGGAATGGACGTCTTGTGATGACTGACAGTAAGACTTGAAAAGTCTGGGGAGTGAAACAAAGGGAGGCCTAGCAAGGCACCCAGGGAAAACATCCTGGAGTTGTAAACTTCCATGCTCCAGGGGGTGTCCTGATCCGTAAACTGCCAGTGGCCCGAGGGCAGAACCATAAGGGTGGAGAGACCCACCTCTGAGATTAAGCATTACTGCTCATATAATTTGTCATCCGCAAGATTGTTTGCTACCTGAGTACAGCGCTATGCCAGGACGGTGCTTGTGGAACAGCCCTGTCTAGGCTTGGGTCACTGGCAGCGGTCAATAAGCGGTGCTTGCTCTGATCTGGCCATACCTGTCAACCATCGGGACGAGGCTAATTGTATTGGGAAATGAGGGCTCTAACCCTGTCTGTGGGAGGCGAGTTATAATTAAATATAACTGGCTAGAGACTAGGCCCTCCCAGCTATTCCAGCAGGGGTTTGGGAAAAAATGTCATTTGCTGGGGTGCCACAGTTTCTCCCATTTGATAGTGCTTTACAGTTTCCATAGATTTTAAAATAGATGCTCTTCTTTGAGCTTCAAAGCGCAGTGCCATAAATATCATCATATTCCTTTGACAGATGAAGGGACTAAGCCTTCTACAGAAAGCAGCAGCAACACTCAACAATTTGCCAGCTTTGACTCTACATCCAGCCCTCTCTTCCTTTCCCACACTGTCTTTCTGCCTTGGGTGGTGTCACATTTATTCCATTTTTTCAGAAGCCATTAACTGTTTGGAAGGGAAGAGATCGATCCAGAAATATGCGTTAGGTCTCTGACACCTCCCCTTGCTCTCTATCACACACATTGTCCCCATTGAATCCCTAGACCACTCTTCAGCGTAATTTTTCACAACTCCTCGGCCTGGAGGAATGAGGAGCACTTGCATGCGAGGTGAAGGCGGGCTGGGAGGAGTTAGAGGTGCATCAGAACTACAAGGGTGGGCTGATCAATAATTTTTATTTAGGGAAAAAAAACAGCCTATAGTTACTGCGAAAATAATTTCCAGAATGTAAGGGCTGAACAAATCCTGGCTGGTGGAAGTAAACAAAGGGGGACCTGTGAGATGCACAGGCTTATCTAAGGAATCATGGATTAAAGAGATAGAGGAGCTCTGGTCCAGGGCAAACTCTGGCCACACAAGGAGGCCTGGATTCCACCTGTGTGGCACAGAAAGGCAGTTAATCTCTCCACTGTCATCTTTATCATCAGCAAATTAGGGATGATAATTCTTGCCTGTCAAATCCACAGGTTAGTTCAGAATTACAGGAGATAAATGCAAGGGTGAACCATTTACAGATGGAAAGTTTTACCTGATGATTTCATGCTTCTTTCTTGTCCTGCACTCCCTCTTTGCCCCCAACATAGCCAATTATATGCCTTAAAATTTTTCTTTTGTATCGTATTTGTTTTTCTTTTAAAAACAACAACAGTTGGGGAGAAAATGGCAGGTCGAGTGTTGATGTGGGCTTTGGCAATAGTGAGAACCCCAGAGGACCCCCTGAGGCGGCAGTGGGTCCCCTCTGCATGCAGGGAGGCAGCTCGCTGTCGCCTTCCTGCATTTTCCTGCTACCAGGCTCCAAGTCCCTCACATAGATTTTCATATGGATCTGCACTGCTGTATGAAAAACGGCATCCTTGGAGAGCAGGGCCCCCTGCTGCTCTCCCTTCCCTGTTCCTCTCCCGAGTTCAGAGCACTGCATGGTGCAAGCTCCAAGCTGTTACATATCCACGTATAACTCATGGCCCTGGATAGTGCCTGAAATAAGACTTAAGGCTCTTCCAGCCTGCGAAACCATCCGTGTGCTCAGGAGTGCTAGGGAGGGGGTGGGAGGGGAGTGGGGTTGAGAGAATGAGTGAGAAGACTGAGTTTTGAAAAATGATCTACCGTGTCCTGGAAGAAGGCAAGGGAAAGTGTACACACACACACACACACACACACACACACACACACACACACTCACACACCATGAGACAGACAACTCAGAGAAATCTGGGAGACAGGGAAAATTGAATCTGGAGTTAAAGGGGAGCAGGGAGGGTGCAAGGGGCTACGGGGGCAGGGTACGGAAATCATGGCAGCCCCCCTCCAAAGTCTGTCAGCTGGGAGGGGGGCAGACGGGCTTTTACACAAGGGAATCAGGCAGATAAATGAACATGTCAGCTCAACTGAGTGGGGGCAAATTATGGCATGAAGAGGGGAGGGTGAGACATGATGGGGAGATGGTGGCGATTGCTAGGGTAGTTTCGAACATCTTAGATCAAACTGTACAGCGTCTGCTCCGTGCTGTGAGTCAATGGTTCAGTGCATCAAAGGTTTGTGCAAACATTACCAAGTCTCTTAATTAAGGAAAAATAATGACAAAAAAATTAAACAACACATGTTAAAGACTAACTGCAGAGAGCTTGCCTCTAGATAAAGAGAGGAGGTTTAAACATGCCAGGTAACAAAAAGACGTGTGCAGAAACTGGTAGGAACTGTATAGGAGGAGGCAACTCTCGGGACAAGGCGGCAGGAGGCCTCGGAGTGCAGGGACTGGCACTCTGTCTGAGGCCAGGCAGCTAGGGCAGAACGTGAGGGGCATGGGAGTTGAGGAGAACCAGGTGGGTGAGGAATCAGTTCCCCGGGTGGGTCCATGGGAGAAGAAGATGCCACTGTCCCCAGCAAGAAGGAGGAAAGGCCCCTGCAAGAGCTCTCAGTGGGTCACCCAGCCACCTGGCTCTTTGGCCACTCCAGAGAAGAGGGGTGTGCAAGCAGGCGTCCAAGCACAACTGGTTCTCTTCTCCCCTGCCAAATGTGCCTGGAGAGCTGCTGACAGTAAATGGGGTGGAGCCCTTTCGGTCTGAGTGTAACGGGCCGGGCCTTGGGCTGACAAAGCAGGCAAAGACAGAGCCTTAACTCCACGTCCCCTTTTCTAGATGCTGTGGGTGAAAAGGCAGGAGGGGCAGAGGCAGTGGTCTGGAGGTGAGATGGGGGTGAAAAGAGGTTTGGGTCCTGGCCCCAGCAGCTGCTCAGACCCAGAAGTTGTAAATACGCCTTGGTTTTCTCACTCCATGATCCCCATAGCTGCATCCTCCTATACAGTGTGAGTCATGCCAGGCTGATAGTAAAGGGAGAGAGAAAAAGATGCAGCAGTCAAAACTTAAAAGGAACGAGGAGGCCTAATTCGTAACAAGGTTAAAAAAAAATTTAAAAGTTTCGAAACAAAGCAACAAGAAAAAGTCCTTTAAACCCATTTAAACAAAGATTAAAAAAACTAAATGAAAATTAGGAGGTGGGGAGGAGAAAATAAAATGAAGGAAGAAAACCAACCGGGGAAAGACAATGAGTGTTAGAGCAGGCACGGACAGTTAGGTACAGACGCCAAGTACTTACGTTTACCTCGGTGATTGCTATATCAACAATGCTACCCACAACAATCAAGGCGTCAAATGTATTCCATGCATCACAGAAATAGTGCTGCATGGGGCAGAGAAGCCGAGGAAAAGAGAGAGAGAAGAGAAAAAAAAACCAACAACAAAGGAGAAAAACAAAACAAAAAAAGGAAAAATGAAAAAAAAAGTATGAAAGAAAGGAGAGAAGAGAAAAAAAATGAGAAAAGAAAGAGGTTACGTGGGCATAGTAAACACTCTCTTACCACTCTACAGTTCTGGCGGCTCAGACCTGGGCAACCTGGTTCTCGCAGGGTGGAGAGGCCTGACAAAAGCTGGGTTAGTTCAGAGCTTACACTGGGCCGTGGCCACCCCGGGAAGGGGACCGGGCGGCCTTCCACTGTCTGCTCCCTCCACTCGGCTCCCAGCTCCTGGGCCCCACACAGAGGGCTGAGCTGGGACAAGTGGAAAAAAAGGAGAAGCTCTCACTTTTTTTCCCTCTCAGGACGACGGCGGGTTCAATAAAAAGCATGACTGGAGGCGGGTAAAAACAGGAAATTAAACAAAATAAATAAAAGGAGGTAAAGAGAGAGAGAGAGAGTGAAAAAGAGAGGGAAACAGGAGACGGAAGAGGAAGGAAGGAGGAGGTTTCCTGGGAGGGCAGAGTCATACTCACATTAGTTTCACTGAGAATGACGTCAATTATGCTGCCAATTACGATGAGGAAGTCAAAAACATTCCAGGGATCACTAAAGTAACCCTACATAAGGGAGGGGCAGGCAGGACGGGGATTAAAAAGGAATATTAGACAGACAAGAACAGAGCAACATCACCATAAGAATCACCGTCCGGACCTCAGTGCTGCTGCTGGAGTTCCAAACTCCCTTGCTGTGGCCAGGAGCCCAGGAGCCCAGGGGAGAAGGGGGTGGCCAGTCCTCCTGCCCTGCCTCCTGTGGCCACAGTGGCAACATGGTGCCCCTTCCTTCGGAACCATCCCGCCTTGCCACCCTCCTGCCCAGAGGCCCTTTCTACTTCCCAGCAGGGCAGGAGTGGGTGTGGGGGCAAGCAGTGAAGGGATGTGGCTGGACTCTCTTTTCATTCCACATTTAGTATCTCCTATAGCCCCACTTCTCTTCCTTCAGAAGGGCTTGTCTGCGAGGAGGGAGGGAACACAGGTGGATGATCCCTTAGAGGAGAATGGGCTGCGGTCCTGTGGGCGACCTGAGAACTAAGAAGTAGCAATTGGTGTGGCCCAGAAGGGTGGCCATGTCGTCTGGGCCCAGAGGTGGCTCATGTAAGGCTCAGCAATAACAAGGGGCCACATCATTAGAATGATCCCTATAAAAATACGGGCTCTCTGAAGATGGAACCAGAGTCACCCTTGTTCCAGCACTGGACATGCTCCAGGATTCCCAGGGGCAGCTGTGTCCTGGCAAAGGCTTCACTAACAGAAGGGAGACAGAGTCCAGGTCAGTCTTGGGGCTAGGCAATGCAGGACGTGGCCCCACACAGTGCTCTCAGGGCGTCTCCCAAGCACCTGCCCCAGGCTCCTTTCCCAACATCGTCATTCTGGGATGGGGACCCACCGAAATACAGATGCCACCGAAGTGAATGACGTTGCTAAAGCCTTTCCTGAGAACCAGACTACAGGTGCAGTCTGGGCAGAGGGTGTGTGGATGAGGACCCAGACTTCTCGGGGAGGGCAGCCATGGAGGAGAGGTTCTGGCACAGATCGGTGTCCCGGTTTCACTACTTTACCCTGTGAGCATGGGGTTTTTGGGTTTTCCACCATATGTAGAAAAGGGAAAAAATGAATGTTTTTGAAAGCCTTTTTTTTTGAGGTACTTGGACAACTGGTCAACCAAGGGAAAGGCTGTCCCCTGTTCCCTAGAGGATTCCAGGAGTCCTGGGTGAGTGGACTCTGTACCAAGTTGCCTCTCTGAGAGGCGTGGGAGTCTAGAGAGAAATGCTGGGACTGCACGGGACATCCACGCACAGTTTAGCAAACCCCAGGACAGCCATATCCCCCGGGGTGGGCTACTAAAGACACGAGTCTTAGTGAAAAAAGGACATTTTCTCCTTTCGTCCTTTAAGGAATGTCCTCCAAGGGGATAAAACAAGGCTGGAACACCTTTGCTCAGCGGGACCAGGATTTTCCTATTCTCTGAGCCTCTAGTTGGGGCTTCCAGGAGATGGAATTCTAGAGAGTGGTGAGTGCCTATGAAAGCGTTAGGGTTCCTCTGAGAGTTTCCCAGATCTCTCTCCCCAGCTCTCTCTCCCTTTTTATTTTTTACTCACAAGAGCCAAGAGTCTGTGTTCTTCCATTTCCTCCTGGCTCTATCCAGCTCCCTTAACTTCCCCACTTCCCAGCCATGCCCTCTTTCCAGAGAGATCGCAAGACATGCTGTCCTAGGGCTGTTATTCTTAGTGTGGGAGGTCGGGTCACAGGGAAAGGGGCCTCTCGGTTCCCAGGCATTTCTGCCAAAAGAAAACAGAAGCACCACCGCGGAGACTTCGGACAGCCAGGCTGGGGAAGCAGAGGTTGGCCAGGGCACGGGGTCAGGTGAAGGTCAGCGTGGGATCGTGGCTTTCTCATTTGCTTCCCAGAATATTTTTCTGAATGTACTAGAGGCTCTCCCATTCGAGTCATATGCTACGAGCGGGAAACAACCCATTCCCTCCCAGGTTCTCAGATATCATTCTCAGGGCAAAGGAAGGAAGCTAATTTTGAAGGAAGGGAGGCAAAGAGCAAAGACCCCAATGAACTATAAATGTGCGTCTGATTTAAAATTAGATTTTGGAAAACACTGAGGGAACGTCTCTAGATAGAAACGACATGGTTGTGGGTAGAGCTATTTCAGAAAGGAAGGCGAAGGAGGTCGAGAAAGAGAAAGGAGAGAAACAGGAACCGGAGCAGAGTCCAGGATGTTCAGCACCTGGCCTAGAAAACGTGGAAACCAAACATGATCTGGGTGTGGGGGCAGGAGAAGAGGTAGGAAGGTAGAAGGCTCAGGGCATATGAAGGAGGATGAGTTGCAGTCTTTCATCCACCAGAGACCTGAAACAAAATGGGTAAGTTGGCCTTGGTCTGCAACAGCTCTGAGGGGAGGAAAGGGAAAGGGAGAGAGGCAGAGAGTAGGCTCAGGCTAGGTTAACACACAGGTCAACCCACTGGAGAGCACCGGGGGAGGGGCCCGAGACCTAAAGGGACCCTGTCAACCTCCTGGCTGTACACTGCTTGTCACCCTCTCTCTCGGGTTTCTGTGCAGATGTACAGATGGAAGGAAACACAACACAGTCAGCGTCTCCTTGACCACGGCCCTCTCCCATTCCTGCAATGCTGGCTGCCATTGGGTTGGCGGGGCCCTGCGGAGACCAATGCCTCAGGCCTCACACTTGCCCTTAGCGGCTGTGTTCCTGGAGGCTTTTGACTGACTTCTCCGGGCTGTGGCAAGCTCCCTGGCGGACCCTGTGCAGAGTCCTGCACTGGCTGCAGGACCAACCAGTGCCCTTGTTGTCAAGGGCTCCTGTGGACCCAGCCCTGAGGAGATTTGCACGCATCTGGAATACAAGCGTGAGGGAGTGTGTTTGGGGAGGTCAGTGACAGGGTCCCTTTAAGAGGCAGCTTTTCACCTTGACCCATTTGCTCACTTTCCCGCCCCTCTGTCCCACAGCCCACCAGTCCTGCAAGGTGGACCACGAAGATGGTTCAGATCCAGCTTCCAGGTTGGCCTCCTCCTCCCACTCTTTCAATAGCCTCTTCCTCTCACCCATTCCACACCCAATCCCAGAAATAAGGCCGACAGCTCCCATTAGGTCAACTGGTTGTCCAAGGATGAGGGAGAAACCTGGTCAAACCCTTAACCGGGTAGGACCTGGGAGAACCATTTTACCTATGCTCTCTGGGGCATAAGAGCTTAGTGTTTGCTTATTCTCTCATTCATTCATTCATTCATTCATTCATTCTCTCTCTCTCTCTCTCTCTCACACACACACACACACACACACACACGCACACACACACGTTTTTGTCCACCTCATTTGCTGGAAACTATGGGCAACATGAGTTTCGGGGTGTAATGGAGGAAGAAAGATGGGAAAAGGAAATCATTGGGTGTTTTCTCTTACAAAGTCAGTTTGACCTGGAGCCAGGTTATACCTGTCACTCCTCTTTTCCTTGTTGATGGGTCCCAAATGGTAGAAGTCAGGGTTGGGGAAAGAGTGTTTCTGGCTCCCCTTGAAGTGGTGAACCAAACCTCTCCATGTCCAAATCCTCAGAGGCATGCAGGCCTGATCATCTGGAAGTGATGGTGCTTTCAGGGCTAGAAGCCTTCTCCTCTTAATCCCTAATCTCTCCAGAGTTCATGGATCTCCCCTTTCCAGAAGATGGGTCCCTTCCCTGGCCATCCTCAGGAAGGTCTTGAGAGCTCCTCCACTGTGCAGGCCAGTAGCCACCCCTGTGATCTGCCACTGCTTATACCCTAGAACCTATGCATTCTTCTGAGTGCTACTGGCCCTCTGCTCACTGGCTGACGTGGGCTGCCAAAATGTAGACCAAACTGACATTAGCTTCAGGAGATCATGGTTAGGAAGAAAAATTTTTGCAAAAGTATCATATCATTTTGCATGCACGGGAATTTTGGAGTTTCCTTTCTTTTGAATTATCTGTGTATTGATCCACCTTCATCACTGGAGCTCCTCCAAGTTGAAGGAGGCAGTGTCGTAGTTGACAGCCTGATCTCTGGGGATAAGACATCTGGGTTCAAATCCTACCTCTGGCACTTAGTACCTGGGTGGCCTGTAGCAAATAATGTAACCTCTCCAGGCCTCAGTTTTTTCACCTATAAAATGGGATAACCATAGGATTATGGCAAGGATTAAATGAGATAACACCTGTAATGCACTTCGACCTGTGGCTGGCTGAAATAAGCTCTAAATAAGTGTTAGCTTCTGTCGTCATTGACTGGAGGTGATCTGTTAAATAGTATTCACAGGTGCAATTTTGGGGGTGGGACTGAGCAGAAGGGAAGGCAAAGCACAGGTGTGTGGAAGGAGGAGGAAAGAGGCTGACGCTTCGGGAATCCTGAGCTCACCTTCTGTCTGTCTCTAAGGCCTTTTCTGCCCCTTTTGAGTCAGTACTGAGTAGTGTGGCTGTCTTGAGGCTCTTGAATGAAATTTGGCTGGTACTATTTTGAGATTAGTGACAGCATGCAAGTTGTCCTGGCTGAATTTTACTAGGCTCAAGTTTATGTAGACAGTCGACAGCCCGGTTCTTAGAAACCCCTATTCCTGCCGGAGGAGACCCAGTTCCCTCTTTTCTGCCTAGGGAGCTAGGAAGAGAGGAGTGAGCGGCCGAGTGGGCCTGTTTTCCCGTTCTGATCCTGGAGAGCAGGACTGCTGTGGGAGACGTGGTCAGCACATGCCTGTGCCCTTGAATTCTGATTCCTAAGTTCTTCTCGGCCCAGAGCAAAGTTTTCTACTATAATCTTGTTAGAGGCAACATGAGCTTTAAACCAGCTTAGTGATAAAGGAGGGATGCATAAGAAATTCTGCACACTTGGGACTGTGTATTCTCAGGAATTTTGAGGCAAAACTTATTTCATTGCCATTACTTGTTTTTTCTCTTCTCTGTTCCTTCCTACCTATCGTCAGTATCTACCCTCCGGCAGGTCCAGCAGAGGAAAGGTGAAGCAAAGGAACACAGAGGAGATGATCAGGCCCTGGGTAGGGAATCAGACTCCAGATTTCAGTCTGTCTGGGAGTCTCTCCCCTGAGACTGTTCCCTTCTAGGGACACACAGGGCCTCAGAGAGTGTTGGAGTGGGAGACCTGAGTGAGTAGAGATTAGAGGCGGAGCTGCTGGAATTGAGACAGAGAATGGGAACGAACGTGGAAAGGTGAGGGAAGGAAGAATGTCTGAAAGGAAGGGAAAATCCAGCTGCCAAGAGATGTAGATGGCAGGGAAGCAAAGGAATTACAGAAATCACATGAGAAGAAAAAGGTGAGGAGGGTATTGATGGGCAAGGTCACTCAAGGTAGAAAGTGGAGGAAAAGAAGAAAGAGCACACAGATAGATGGTGGAAAGTGAGGGGAAGCAGAGAGGAAAGGAGGGGGAGAGAGGGAGAGAGGGAGAGAGAGGGAGAGAGAGGGAGAGAGTGAGAGGAAGACATGAGAGGAGGCAGGGCAGCAGGGTGGAAAGTCTCCAGAGTAGGCCCAAGGCCTCTTAAAAAACTCTGCAACTCAGGAAAGCAGCAGAATCCACCAGAAGCTGGAGGATGGGATTAAAGCCACCTGGGGGAAGTAGGGCTTAAAATGGGAGGAGGGGGCAAAAGGTGGCTTGTACTTCACCCAGGGAAGGGGGTTCCTGAAAGAGAGCAGAGCCTCTGCCTGAGCGAGCAAGCATTGGCAGCAGGTGGCTAAGCAGAAGCAGTTGGTGGTGGGTAGGAGGGCAGTGTCCAGTTCCTGAACACACTGATTTTTCCTGGGTCCTGGGCTGTGGAACTGAACGATGAGGAGAGTTGAATGAAGCATGGAGAGAAGCTGAATGCGACTGGCAGCGAGGCGGCAGTGGCGATGTCTCAGTGTGTGTCTGTGAACAGTCAATCCCTCGGAATATCATGGAACACAATGGTAACTGACACCAAGCAGAGATAATATAAATTGTATTACATTAGGATGCCATTTAGGCATAACAGTAATCATGGAAATTAGTGGTGTCTAATGGAGAAGGCATAACTGGAGCACACAGCTGCTCTCGGGCCCTGGCTGCCTGGGAGGCAGCGAGGATTTCTGTCTTCTCTGTCAGCTCCCACTGAGTGTTGTGTTCACTCAGAAGCGCCCGGAGCTCACACTGCATAGGTAGCGTGGGCCAGTGGGGGCAAAGGGCAGAGGCCAGGGGCTGGGGTCAGGGCCTGGGTCCTGGACCTGGTGAGAGGAGGCCCCAGGTGGTGGTGTGATGGGGACTGTTTTCAAAATTGTTAGAGAAATGTACACTTTTAACGGGACACCTTTTGCTCCCGTTCTTCTTAGGAATTAAGCTTTTCCCTCCCCAGGGCAGTTTCAAAGCCATCGTTCATATATTTGTCTTACCAACACAGAATGAGTGCTTACTAGGTGCCTGAAACTGTGCAAGGTGTTGGCATACAGACACAGGCTGGAAGATGCTTGTATCTTCTCCTCTGGGAGCAGATAAGAACTGGGAGTTATTGACTAAGCCTGTCTGGGGGCCTTCAGGAGGTTCTTTCTAGCAGGAGCTTCGTGCTAACGCTGGAGATGAGCTGATTTCTGCAAAGGGCTCCTCCACGCCAGGGTGTCGGAAGGGTGCATCCCCGGGGTGGGGGTGGGGGGCGTGTGGTGAGGCCGGCAGCAGCACTGTAGTGTGTGCAGGCAACTTCAGTTTGCACGAACATCATAAGCATTCTGAAGGGGCAGGGAAGGCTGAGGTCCAGCAGTGGAAGACAAGAGGAGCAGTGGATGAACTTGGATCTGTGGCAGCCCTCTACGGCTTGCCTGTCTGGAATTCTCTCCTGCCCTGTCCAGCTGACCGAGGCTGTGGGAGAACATTCCAAACCCAGATCTGCCTGGTCCTGTCCCAGTCTCCGAGACCTTTCTGACCTAACGGGATGACCTCTTAGTGGAGGGGCAGGTATGGCACAGCTACGAGCATGACAGCCAGCTGCCTGTATCCACTTCGGTATGCAAATGTGAACGAAAGGAGAGACGGCCCTCGCTTCCAGAGCTGGAGAGCCTCGAGTGGTGCAGGCGCACTGCCAGGACCTCTGCTCCCGTCCTGTAGTATGGGAACGAGTACAGTGCACACCCTCAGAGGCTCTGTGGGGATGACCTGAGCTCCTACATGCAGTGTGCAGAGCCTGCTGGTGGCTGTGATTCTGCTGTTACGATTACTGGGGACGGAGCGTGGACTGCCTTCCTGCAGCAGGGAGGCCCCTCGCTGGTAGGCGGGGTAACCCACAGCCCCGGGGTTTGGGGATCCCTCTTTCCCTCCCAGACTCAGTGTGGTCAGGTCTCTCTCTCAGGGAGGGGCGTGGAGATGGGACCAGTGCACTTTCCCATCGGGCTTCCTTGTACAGTGTGAACAATTCCCACATTCCATAGTGACACGTAACAGGTGGTGCTACCCTCCCCGCACAGGCTGTAGCGCGCTACATGGTCATTCTTCATCATTCACAGGGACTTTTAAGCTCTCAAGCGCCAGTCAAGAAGTGAGCCGGTCACCACGTTGCAGCAAGATGCAGATCCCTGGGGACCAGGGCAGGCGGGGAGGGCCCTGACAAGGCCCCTTCGTGCCTGTCTGCGTGCACAGCACCAGCAACCCGGTGGGTGCCCCGCACCGGGCGATGCCCCCCGGCGGAGCCGCTCTCCACTCGGGCGGAGCCGCCGGGTCGCAGTGTCACCCCTCGCCACCCCCTCTCCTTCGGCTTCGCTTCCCTCCTCATTCGGGTGTGACACATATGTGCTGAGTCTCTGGGTGAGGGGGTTCCACTGATGGTGGGAGACCCGGTTTCTCAAGATCTGGGACAAACAGGTGTCAGGGAAAAGGAAGGAGGAGGCTGAATGCAGGCTCACCCGAGTCCCCCAAAACCGGGGCTCTGTGTGGGGAGAGCGGGTGTTTGGGCACCTGCGGGGCACCGCTATGATTCGGGGGCCGAAGTGGCGTTTAGGACCGAGTGGGGGAGGCCCGCAGGGGACGCTGTCTGTGCAGGCCGGCTTTGGTTTGCTCTCACTCAGGTGACATTGACAGAGCGTCTAAGGCTCCCGGGTGCTACTGGGAAAGCATCTGGAGGGAGAAAGATGCGGAAGAGAGACTCTTGCTCAAACACCGTCTAGAGCTTTCCTGGATTCTTCTTCCTCACCCTCATATCCACCTCATCACCAGATAAAGTCACGCCTGACCCTGCCCACTTCTCTCCATCTCTCCTGCTGTCAGCTGCATTTCCAGGGACAGGCTTTAACTGCTCCCCCCTTGCCCCACACCAGACCATGCTTCACTATGCAATCAGCACGCTGGTTTAAAACCACGATGACGTTATATAATGTCCCACTGAAGACCCCTGCTCCCTGTGGTTTCAGAGGGCAGTCGGAGCAAGTCCACACCTCTTACAGATCTGGAAAAGCCTGTGTGCTCTGGCTCTGCTCACCCCTCCTCCTCACTCACTGCTCTCAGTTTCCAGAAAAGGCTGTGCTCACTCCTGCCTCAGGGCCTTTGCTCTTCCCTCTGTCTGAAATGCTCTTCTTCTCGACCCTGTTCAGCCTCCAGGGCTCAGTTTAACTGGCACCTTCCTGACCCCCTTATCTCAGAAAGGTGCCTCTTCCCCCACTGCTCTCCCATTTTCTTCCAGCACAGCCCTTGCTCTATTCTGTAACCTCTTTGTTTACTGGTGTTTCCTGCATTACACCATGAGCCCTGTAAAGATGGTACCATGTCTCAGCATCATCACTGAGGTGCTCAATAACTATAGGGAAAGAAAAAAGATGGAAAAAATAGTGCTAATAAGTGGAAGTTACAAAGGGGCACATTCTATTCAGTATAAAGGAGCATTCACAACAGAGCTGCCTCTAGATACAGTCTCTCAGGGCCCAAAGCAGAACTATGTAGAGATTTCTGCGTTGATGGAAGATCAATGATCTTAATGGCGTTTTCTGATGTTAATGATCTGACTCTCTTTCTCTTGTTCTCCAGGTCTATAATTCTCATTCATTCATGCAGGCGTGCATTAAACTTTCACTGGATGCCTCTCATGGGACAAATGGATATGAAACAGTTTCTGCCTTTGTGGAATTCAGCAATCCAGTATTTGTCTCCATAACTTGCAAGTCTTCCGTTGCAAGTGCAGTGCGTGTGCGTGTGCGTGTGTGTGCGCATACGTATGAATAGGAGGGCACATTAGGCTACTGTTTCACTTTCTTGAGCTCGCCTATCAGGTGACTGCCCCATCTCCTGAAAGTACTTATCACTTCAGATTTGGAAAGGAAATTTTGCAGGTGCAGACTAATCCAGGGGTATCCAGGGGCCAGAGACAGAATGGGCGAATGAGAGGTAGGGGGAGGCAAGGGGCCTCAGAGGAGATGGAGGGACTCGGGAATGGAGCGACTATTGTTAATTTCCCACAGAGTTGTAGCCTGAGAATGGCTTGCTTTCATTTTGTTTCTGATTTGCTTATAAGGAAGAAAATGAATCCTTGCTGAGGACCCACCCAGTACATAGCAACCTCTCAGCTTGTCCACATTTGTTGTTTCAGTGGGGGTATAGATAAAAGAGGTTGGCTTTTGAATCACCTAAACCTGCATTAAAATCTCACAAAACAAAAACAACAACAACAAAAATCCCTGGCTCTTTGATTTTGGACACATTGCTTAGCTTTTCTCTGACCTTTGGTTGCCTAAAGACGATTTTACTTGTGTTGTGGATTGATGGAGATGATGAATGGAAAATGTCCAGCATAATGTCTGATTCTGCAAAGACACAATATACGTTACTCACTTCCCTCACTTCCAAAGGTTACTTAATTTAAGGTGTAGGAATTGATACAAAATGGGTTAATGTGTCTATTCATTCCTTCTTTTTAAGTAGGAATAGGGGTACCAGGCTGAATAGCAGTTTTTGTGGGGATGATGAGATGGTCAAGTGGGGACACTGCAAGATCCAAGAATGGACTAAAGTTGGGGAGCTCTGTTCTTAAAGTGGCTAAATGGTGACTCTAGGCTCACTGGCCCGCTCGTGGTCGCTGTTGTGTCTCTGGTACCAACCACATTGCCTGATATGTTGGAAGCTCTGGACCATATTTGTTAGGTTGTTGGTTAACTTTAGCCTGTAGTAAAACACTAGCCAAACAGCAAAAGGAAAAGAGTCCTTGAAATAAATGATATGCAGAAGACAACATCTAGAGACAGAGAGAGAGGAAATGGTGATAAACAGCTCAAATCTAGAAAAGCCCAGTAATGGGTGGCATTAGTCACAGAAAAGGGTGAGTGATAGTGTTAGATGTTAGTATCATGGTTTATGCGGTGTTTTAACATAATTCAACTTCGAAGATCCATTAAGATGAGCCTTGAAATTATATTATGGTGTTAGGCAGAAATCTATGTGAAGGGATAGAATAAATTAGCTCAAAGTGAGAGATGACAGAACACCAGAATCACAAAAGTGCCTATTTTAAGATGGAAATTAACAAAAAGGGCAGGAGAGTTAAGTTCTGTTTGTTCTGAGTTGGAGAGCAGGGTGCAAACTCCCTGAGCTGAGGCTGAGGGATCCTTGAACATCTCACATTCCATCTGGATGGCACTTTCCCCAGAGGCCTTAGTGACTTTTCAGACACTGCTACGGTCTGAATATTTGTATCCCCCCAGATACACATTTTGGAATCCTTACTCCCGATGGGATGGAGTTAGGAAGTGGGGTCTTTGGGATTATGTAATGAAGGTAAAGCTTTCAAGAATGAGATTAATGCTCTTGTAAAAGAGAGTTCCCGGAGCTCTCTCAGCCCGTCTGCCATGTGAGGACCCAGCGAGAAGACACAAGCTATGATCCTGGAAGAGGGTTTATACCAGAGAATACAACCATGTGGTTGCCTTGGTCATAAACTTCCTGCTTCCAGAACACTGAGAAATAAAATTTTGTTGTTTATAAGCTACTTAGTCTGTGGTACTTGTTATAGCCCTGGAGAGACTAAGACAGACATGATCCCATCTGGTCTCACTACAGACTGGTAAGCCAGTCTTTCTACTTTACAGAGAAACTAAGGCGTGGAAAGAAAGTGCCTGTAGGCTTTCTATGCCCTACCTGCCTGCCCCCAACTCATTTGAGGTGCTGCTAAGGTGGAAGTGAAGCTTCCTGATTCTCGATCTTCCAGATCATTCTCTCTTTGTGGAATCCTGTGGCAGCAGGTGATTAAGCAAAGAAATGAAGTAAAAATTGTTTTATAAAAAAAAAAAAGTCTGGCAAAAATTATTGCATCATGCAGAAATGTATGGTTAACTTAACATTGTTAAAAAGGGGGATTATTGAGGAATGGTACAGCTGGAGCCAGAGGGAAAGTGGGGGAGAAAGTAGACTTTTAGTAGGAAAAGTCATTATCTGGTAAAAACAAACCAAGTTGCTCACGATTTCTCAGCTTTAAGAAGAGGCAATGGCTCTGGTTTACATCCTTTCCTGCTAGTCATGTCACTTTCTCTTTCCTTCCCCTGCTCCTTTACTGGGCTCTAAAGAAAATTTCTCTCAGTGGCTCATCGAAGAGTATGTGGAAATCGGAATCTCTCCTGCCCCCTGGGAGGGAGCCCAAGCCAGATGGACTCGTGCCCGCAGGGTCTTCTGGGTCCCCTGTGGCTGTACTGGTGCTTGCAAAGAAATTCTCCCCCCACTATTCTCCTCATTCCCTTCGCGCAGGCTGCCCCAGAGACCCTCTGGTATCACTCGGGGCCTTGCTGGCTATTGCCAGACCTCCGTCCTATGCTGATTAGTGGCTTCTCTAACACAGGTCTGTGTATCCCTGTCTCCTGTGCCTCTGTTTCCATCAGATTGGTGATATTTAGGAACCCTTCCTTTGGCATGTTTCCCACTAGCCTTCTTTGGAGGACAGAGAGCATATCTGATTGTGAAAGTTAATGAAAATCATGGCCCAAATATGACATCCTGGCCTGAGTAGGAAAGTAGGCTGGTTCACAGTTGGTCAAAATGGTTGATCTTCCCTGGGTCAGACAAGTAAATCTGCCACTTGACTTGGAGCCTGAATCATCTGCTGAGATGCTCTCTCAGCTTCTCCACCTGCCTGGTGAATGTCCAAACCCTAGTTTCTGTCCCAGGAACAGCTTAGTAATGGAGGACAAAAAAATGTCTAAAACAGTGGATCTATGCCTGAACGATTTGGGCCCTCAGCCTCAGAAGCTCCCTTCACATCTGCACAGGGCCTGGGTGCCCCTGGAGAACCCCACGCTTGCTGGAGGACGTGGACCATGATGTCTTCGGGTCGTGTGAGAAAAACTGTTAACCAAAGGGAAACCAGACGCTTGATCTTTAAAGAGTTTCCAGATATGGATAAAGCTGATAGAGTAGACTAAGGACTGGGCTGCAGAGTTTCTTTGCAGAAAAAGTGCTCTCCCTGAGTGCTCCCTGTGCACCCACCTCCCCACTCCAGCTTTTCTGCTGCCTGACCATGGGTGAAGTTAGGGCCTCAATCCAGGCCTCACTGTCCCTTTATCAAAAGCCCAATGAAAAGAAAGTAGCTGGTGATAAATTTTTCCATCTTGCCCTCATCCCCTCATGCTCCTCATCTAGGCAGGGCAACAATCCTTTCCTAAGAACAACACAGTATGCAGAGAAAAGATTGCTCAGGGACCACTGGAAACCATGGGGTCCCCTGCACTCAACAAGCATGGTGAGAAATAAGAGGAAGGCTGCCTTCATGCACGAGAAATCCAAGGCCAGCAACACTGTCTCTCAGGCTCAGAGACTCAATGTGCAGAGAGACTGGGTGTGGCTCAAGCACTCCACAGCACTGACCACTGAGAGGACCGTTCGAGAGCCTCCTGCTGCTGCTTACGTGGGTGAGGTCTGAGCAAGGCTGTGCCTAGTGCTTTGAGGAGTCGCCCAACAAAGAGAAAGTGCTTGACCTCCATGGTCCTGAGCAGCTCTGATTCTGTAGCATCTCATTCACCAGGCCCCCTTCCTGCTGTGACTCATCCCTTGCTCCCAGCCAAGGGAAGGGTTGAGGGGACATAGGTGGACACCTTGGGACAACAGCCCAAGGAAATGTGCAGCTGGGTTCTTTGTCAGCATAAGCTATTGCTGCCAGCCTCACTCTCTGTCTCTCTGCTCTCTAGGACACAGCCAAGCCTTCATGTCCTCTCTTCTAAAAAATAACGGGGCTTTGGAAGCCCCCAAAGCTGGGAGAATATGCTATTAGCTGAAATGACTACCCTATTGTTAGCTAACACTATAAAAATGTTGGCCAAATCCTTCATGTTTCAGGTAGCAGG
The DNA here is from genome assembly GCA_030015415.1 of Cynopterus sphinx. Taxonomy (NCBI): domain Eukaryota; kingdom Metazoa; phylum Chordata; class Mammalia; order Chiroptera; family Pteropodidae; genus Cynopterus; species Cynopterus sphinx. Next base: position 92,012,085 of record CM057380.1, read on the forward strand.
AGTCACAGCCCCAGACAATTCAGATGACTTGCTGTGAGGCAGGCTAGAGCCTAACAATGGAGGCCAGAGGGCAGGGCCAGAATGCCAGGTGGAGCCAGCTGGGGACACAACACAGCCGGATGTCTGGAGCCCACTTTGGAAGCAGCATCAAAGCTATTAGGCAGCAAGTCTCTGTCTAGTGACTGGGATGCGCAAGGACAAGGTTCTGCATCCTTGCAAAGAGTCAGGTAAGAAACAGGCAGGGCCTTAGGGCGCTCAGACTTTAGTTTTGCTCGGGCACTAAAATGCCAATCAGGAACCCTAGTCAGAAGTCCAATGGGCTGGGGAAAAGGAGCTGGCTGCCCCCGGGCTCACCAGGGACTTTTGGCCACGGCAGCAAGATCAATTCCAGACCCTATCTGCCAGTGTGCTCTCTGCCTTTCCTAGGACCTGAGACTGCGTGAGACAGGATTCACAGGGGAAAAGCCTCAGCACTTGCAGCAGACATGGACAAAGTCAGAAGAAAATCCACACAGGGGACCCCAGGGTGAGAGGCCTTCTTACCCTGTAAAAGGGGCTTCCACTAATGAGTTGATTTCTGGTAGAAAATTACCAGCTGGAGAAAGAGTAGGGAGAATGCAATGAACCATCTGGCTTCCTGAAGCCAGAGCAGTTGGACTGAAGAAGCTAAGACAGACAGATAGAAGATAGAAGAAATTGGAAATGTCAATGGAAAGAAGCAGTGTCTAGAAGCTGTCCTGTCCTAGACAGCAGCTGCTGGTCACATGTGGCTACAAAATCTAAATTAAAATAAATAAAATTAAAAAAATCGATTCCTCGGCTACAGTAGCCACTTTTTGAGGGCTTAATAGGCACAAGAGGCTGGCGGCTATTTTATAGACAGTGCACATGGAACATTCCCATTATTGCAGGAAGTTCCACTAGATAGTGTTGGTCTAGAGGCCTCACTTCATCCCTTAGGTCTGCAGTGCCTTTTGGCCCTAATTTGTTCTGCAACATGAAAGTGAGCCCCAATGCTTCTGTTGCTCTTATTGAAGAAAGCCGGGGGCAGGAGGGCAGTGAGTCTTTTCACTTTGGGTCCATTCATGTCTTTGGACTATCTCAGACTGGGAGAAAGCTGAAAAGAGAGGCCAAGGCTTTGATGACAGAGTGCTGCTAGGGTCAAATCCCTTCCAGCATCCTCCCCTTGGGGAGGTAGTAAGAGGTAGTGAGAACTAGGAGCTAGCTCCCTGAGCAGTCAGCAGCCAAGGGGAATGAGGTAAGACTCAGAAACAGTGGTCCCTGCCTTTCACTCCTCCATGACCCACGGGCAGGCCTATGGGGAGGAGGAGAGTGGTTAGCAGCCTTTCCTCTGGGGTAGACCCTTCTTTCCAGGGCAGACCGACTGCCATTGAGGAGGAGAAGCTGGGGCCCATCCTCGACTGCTCCTCCCCCCTCGCCTTAGCCAAGTCATTGTCAACAGCAAATCCCACGCAGCTAAGTCACATGATCACTCTTTCTGATACTAAAACCAGAGGTTCCCGCCTCAGCCTCCTTATGATATCAGAGCTGCCCAATGGGGTTGCAGCAGTGGCACACCCAGGCTCATCCTATTGGCCATAAACAATGTGCTCGGTGGCTCTCTTTTCTCTTGCCATTCTCACCTTAAGTAAAGTTCAATTTGGAGTTTTAATTGGGATTGCACTGTCTATGGATCAATTTAAAGAGAAATGATATTTTGGTAATATTGAGTTTTCCAATTTATGAACATGATATATTTCTCCATTTACTAAATTTTCTTTCATTCCTCCTATGAAATTTTCTAGTTTTCTCTGTAGATATCAGAGATATTTTTTGTTAGATTTATTACTAGGCATTGGATATTTTTCAGTGTTTATCATAAAGTGTATCTTAAAAATATTTTTACGTCTTTTTTGACAAATTTCAATTCATGATAGGAAGACAATCCAGCAAATAGCTTATTTTCAGGCCATTCTAACCAAAAGCTTTTAATGCTGATCAACCTGGCCTCGAAACATTCATGTAGGACCCAGATGCTGTTTGCTTATCTTCTGCGCTCGGAAAGGGATTTCCTCTGGCTTGTTTCAATTCTACTGTCATCTGTCCCACTCTTCCAGACATCACTGAAGATCCCTGGGGTTTTGGTGGGGGCTGAATTGCTCTAAACTGGTTTATATTCTCCCATAGTTGTGCGTGTGTGTGTGTGTGTGTGTGTGTGTGTGTGTGTAACAGTGTGAATTTAAGGAGTGGGAAAGTTCAATTTGGGGCAAGAATTTACTTGAGAAAATTCATTTTCCATGGAGTTGTGAGAACAGATGGAAATGAAGAACTTGAGAGTATCAATCACCATAAAGACAATGAAAGAAGGAAGCTAGAGTACAAACCGACCACCCGACTGGCCATATCTCATGTCTCCTGTCAATTTTTAACATCCTTGTTGCCTAACTGTCCTTTTCCAGCTCATGCTTACGAGTGCAAACCCATTCATATCACACATAAACAACCACACCAGTGAGTTAAAAGGTGCAGACAAAATACCAGTTAACCAGGAGATATGAAAGCTGTTCTGTTTCAGGTCACTGTTAGAAGCTCTGCTTCTTGGGCCAGACTCAGCTAGGTATTTCTACCAGAGATTCAAGTAGTTTCTGGTTTGGTTTTCTGCCTGAAATTTTTGGGGATGCTTTTCCTGGAGTCCATTCCTTAATTAAGAACATAGCCTAATGAGAGCGCTGCTCTCACCAATGCTCCTTCCAACTGGTCAGCTTTCTTTGGTCAGCCAGTGACCTTTATCCCTCTATTGCCAGAGGTCCCTTTAAAGTTATTCATTTTCCTTTCTCTTTATGCCACAGACTAATCCTGGCAGGTGGAATGCAAAAGGCCTTAGGGTGGCTCTCTTCCTGCTTTGGAAAAAGTCTCTCATTTTACCTATCTTCTCACAAAACTAGGGATTGAAGAAACTAGGAGGCACTTTATGGTTTAGACCACGATAACTGTCTGTCTAGCAGCTTGCTCCTAGATCTGCAGAATTTAGGGAGCGTGTCTTTCAGGTAGAGGCCCCTGCAGGTGTCAGTTTCATTTGCTTCTTCGGGCAGCTGTGTTTAAAGCATCTCCTGTGCTCATAAAACAAGATTCAGGAAGTCCACTGCAGGGCTCTGCAGACTGCATCAGACATCATCAGGAACACATCTGAGTCAATTGTGAAATGACTCAAAGCTTTGAAATATTTAAACCATATGTCTCATGAAACTAGATGAAAATGAAGCCAATTTCCCTACTAGAGGCTGCCATGGGAGACTGAAGCTCAACTTGGCAATAATCCTGCATTCCTAGCCTCAGCCAGTCGTGTTGTTGTAACCTTGAACCTGTCAGTATTCCTGGGCTATGTGGCATGGAACAGGACTATAGGTGGGCAGAGGCACTATGGGCCTACAGATAGTGGCCAGGGATGTTCAGTGGTCTTCTCTAGGCCAGGACAAATTTTATGCTTCTAAATGGGACTAAGCTTGGAAGGGAAAGTGAAAACGAGTATATTTGCTGCCCTGGAGGAGATGGGAAAACACCATTATTATCTCTGAATGACATTCATTAGGAGTCTTATTTTCTGAAAATTAGCCCAAATCCCTAGGCATTCTTTGAGCGAGAGGAAGAATCAGCATTGTAAGAATATTGTCTCTTATCTTTGAAGCAAAGGTGATTTGCTTCTTTCTGAAAAGTGCCCAGAAGAATGTTTGGTGTAGAAAGATGCTAACCGCCTGGTGCAGTGGAAATTATATTGACCATGAAGTCACAGGTGTTAGATTCTAGGCTCAGTTCTGCCACTTAGTGGTGGTGTGATTAATATTACACTTAATCACTTCCCTCCTCCCTAAAATGAGGGTGCTAATAGCTACCTTATAGGGGTGTTTTGAAAAGAATTACATGCAATGAGGTAGATTTGTTAGTTGCATATCAATTCAAAGAAGGTGATGGATAGCTTGTCAACGAACGTGGAGCCAAGGAGCCCTAGCCCCTGCCCCAACTAATCCTGGGACAAGTAAAAGTCTGAATCAAACTGGAGTACATGGCTACAGACATTTCCTTTTTGCCTTCTTTTGATCTGTGTTGCATCTGGGAAAAGTAACGAAGGAAAGGAAGAGAGGGTTCAGAAAGCTAAAGAAATTTTCTCGTCTATAATTCTCCTAGAACCAGCTCTCCTCATCCCTCTCCCAAAGGTGTCATGGCAGCCAGGGGGAGCCACTGAGTTGCTGTACATCCTCCCTCAGAGGTAGCTGCTCATGTTGTGATTCCCAAGTCAGTGATGCCAGTGATTTTGACCTGTTCTCAGGGGTGGAAGATGGCAGCTGCTACTCAAACCAGCTTGCTCCTCTATTATCCAGGACAATGGTGGTGGGCCTGGTTGGGGGGGGCACAGATAATTCAAGGTGACAGGTAATCCAACTTCCCTTACCCTACCTCATTCATCCAAGAGTTCTAATCTTCTCTTCAAACCTTCCTTTGAGGAGCTGCTTACAAGCAGCAAAGCACAGATATTTGCAGGTAACCGCCCTTCCTGTACTGGAAGGTACAAGGGAGCAATGATGTAGCCTCTGAGGTGGGAGCAGGAGGCCCCCATGGGCTAGAACACTGAGCCCTGAGCAAGTACAGCCCTGCCTAAGCTTTCTACAATGAAGCTGGTCTGTGTGGCTGATGAAAAGGGAGGAGGGGAGAACAGAGGCCTGAGTAGACCTTGGAGGTTGGGCCTGGAGAGGTTTGGTTTGTCAGGCAGTGGGCACAGTTTTTTCTAGATTATGCACCGGGGGGTGGGGACAGGGCAGGAGATGGGAAAAGAAGGACCATTATCTGCCTTCCCTAGAAGGAGAGGCTCAGCTCAGGAAGGAATTTGCTTCTTGTACTTCCTAGCCATGGTCCAGATCATGAGCTGAGATTCTATTTAAAAGAGCTGGCCTGGTCCAATCTTAGCAGATTTAGGAGTTTGGGCATTATCATCAGAGAAAACAGGGTCCTTCAGTGATTATTTCTGCCCCTTGCTCTCCTTCTTTTGATAATGACACTCCCACCTCCTCGTTCTCCTTCCCTCTGGCACCCGAAGACCAGATGCCTTTTTTTCAGAGGCCTACCTTGGGTTTGAAGGCAATGAGCTTCAGAATCATCTCCACAGTGAAGAGGCCAGTGAAGAGCATGTTGAGGATGTTCATGGCGATTTTGAACAGGCAGCTCTGACCGTAGTGCTGAGGGGAAGGTAGGAACTATGAAAACGAGGCAGGGACATCTCTACTCCTCACACCCTCATCTCAACAGAGATCTCCCATTGAAACGAGTCCTGAAAGGCCACCCACATCTCCATAAGCAGTCAAGTGGGCTCAGGAAACATTAAAAGCTCTTCCCTTCTCTACCATCTCTGGAAACAGAGGTCAGCAGAGTTCTATGTTCCTGCTTTGATTTGTTATGAAAACTATATAAAGAACCCTGGTATTCAAGAGAGTTCTGGCATGCGTTGACCTCCCAAAGGCAGGTGGATGTGGAATCGACCTCCACACGCCATGCCTGACTGACTATAATGAACACTTCAAGCTCACCCTCTGTTCTCCATTTCCTCCACTCTCGGTTTTCTCAACCCAGGAGCCTATGGAATTTTTCCTCGGGTCCCAGAGAGGAGCTCATCCCTAAGAAGGGACACTGTCTTTCTCCACTTGGGAGAAGAGGACAGCTCTTCTGGTCTTTCTGCTGCCTTTTGCCTCCAGGAAGGTGACAAACCAGAGATGACAGTGCAGCTCTTTTATGCTCCATACCCTCCCACAGCAGTTTCCCCATACAGGTCTTGTGGGAGCTGGCCTCTCTGGACTGACCTGCATGGCCAAGCAGATGGTGTTGAGCAGGATGAGAACGAACATCAGGTACTCAAAGTAGGTGGAGTTGACCACATACCACACTTTGTATTGGTGCTGGTTCTTGGGTATGTACCTCCGCAGGGGCCGGGCCTTGAGGGCGTACTCCACGCACTGTCGCTGGGAAGGGAGCAGTGGAGGGAGGGAATGGGGAGAGTATGGGGTTAGTTACCTGGACGTGTGTTGGGGGTGGCAGAAGAGGGTGGGATGTTGATGAAACTATACATACACCTGGGGTTAGGGCTCTCTGCGAGTCAGAGAATAACCTATTGCTCTAGCTCACTGACAAGTGTGAGATGTTATTTAAACACTACACTTTTTTGGGGGAGGGAGGGATTTCCTCTCACTCCCTCAATCAAAAAGAGAATCTCCTCCAGTTACTCTCCTTATCAAGATTAGTACATATATCCTTCTTTTTTTTTTTTTTTTTTTCAGCTTGGTAAGGCCTGGTATACTGCTGACAGTTGCCATTGATAAATACTTGTGACTTGACTGATATTTGGTCTCTCATTATTTCCTATGCCACAGCCTTTCCTTGAGGCATTTCTCTCCTCAAATTTTCTTTCTTGTCCTAAATCAATCTTCCTAATTTACCAGTGTCCACAAGATCAGAAGACGCAGGTCATGAGTAGGAAATGAGATCTTGGCCAATTGGACTCTTGGGACTATAGCACAGATCCAGTTAATTCTTCAGTACTATGCCCAGATTTCCAAGTCAGGAACTGGGGAGTCAGTCCAGCCTCTTCTCTCACCCTCAGCCTCCATGTCCAGTTTCTAAGCCTGACCCATCACATTCTCTTCATCTCTACTATCATTAACCTACAGTAGATGAGGATCTAATCATCTCTCATCTACATTTTCTAAGTGACCACCCTCTTCCCTGTCTTACTTCTCATCCTAAGTCCATACAGCAGCCAGAATAATGAGTCTAAACCCAAGACGTTGACATCAAACTTGTAAGGGGTCCAGCTGGCCTAACTGAGGTAGAGCTGAGTGTCTTGTGCCATGCTCCTTTCTATAAGCAGACCTGGAGTCGCTCACAGACAGAAATGGATCTCTATGACTCTTCCCATGAGGGGAACTGGCTGGGGAACTGACCTCAGTGACCACATGCTACAGCCCACCATAACACCTTCATTCCTCACCAGTGGAGTTGCTAGCTCTTGTTCATAGGCTAATGGAATGTGTCACGGTACTGGCCTTACTGTAGCACTCCTACCTAAGCCTCTTTCCTGTCTCTACCTCATGCACAGGCCTCTGGGTTTTATTTAAGAAACCATTTAATAGTGGTTTTCTTATGCTGTCCTTTTCTGCCCCCCAAATCTTCACTCCCTCATTGTTCTAGTTTCTTTTCTCTATATCGATGGTGCTAACCACATCGGTACTTTCTAACTTGACAACTTCTAGAGGGGACATGAATTTTTTTTTCCCCCAAAGTCTATCATAGAGTCTCCTTAAGTGGATGCTTAACAAGTATTTGCTGGCTGAATGAACACATTTGCCGGATCTGGGGTTTGCATGTCTTTTGCTCAGGCTCCTCCAGAAGACTGGGAGCCCTATTCTCATTGAGTAGTGGACAGATGATCTTAACATCCACAAGATTGCTCTCCTGACCACTGCCTCCTTTATGGGTGGGCTGCGAGCTGCCAACTGCTGTTGTTCCTCATGAGGTCCTGCTTCCCCCTCACCACCTCATTCCTTTCCTTCCTAGAAAGCTACCTGGTTCTTGTCCAGCTCACAGTTCTTGTATTCCTGCTCTCCCTGCTCCTGGAAGGTGACGATGACGAAACCCACGAAGATGTTCATCATGAAGAAGGCAATGATGATGATGTAGATGATGAAGAAGATGGAGATCTCCACGCGGTAGTTGTAGATGGGGCCCTTGTCCTCCGTGTGGGAGTCGATGGAGCGGTACAGCAGCCTGGAGGAAGAGACAGCCCCACAGATGAACTGGAGAAACAGTGTCACCTCTGTGGAATGACGGCACTGCTACTCCTAGGGGTCCCTGGGCTCGGCGGTGCTAGAAATAGCTAAAGCCTGGGAGTCAGAAGATCTGGGTTCAAGTTCCAGCTCTGTCACTTTCTGGCCATGTGACCCTGGGCAAATCACTTAACCTCTTTGAGGCTCAGATTTTTCATCTGTAAAATGGAGACAATAATCTCTGACTTTCCTACCTGGCAAGGTAGCTGATATAATGTATATGAAGGTGTTTTGAAACTGTCAATTATTCTTTTAATGTAACATGAATTATGGACATTGATTTCAAATACTGGAAATATTGGTAAATATTGAAACAGCTTTGCAAACGGGCCTAGACTCAGAGGATGTTACAGTGAACATAAAATAAATCTATCAGAGATAAATATCCTTTTAGATTAAAAATACTAGGTAACGAATGACCCAGGCTTATTCAGACCATCAGCAGTGGTTCAGTGTTACACTTAGGTGGTTTCCATGTTTGTGCCATCCATACGGATCTGGGCTTGTACCTGTTATGCCCATTCCTCCTCAGGGACAGAGGCTGCCTCCTCTCCTCCCTTTGCTCTCCCACACAGAACTTGGTTATCTTCCAGGTTTTATCTGCATTTTACCATATAACAATGGTGACTCTCATCTAAGATCCATGTACTATGACTGACTTAGGAATATTTAGAATTTCTGACTTTTAGATGATAATTTCACTGGAATACAGAAGGGAGGATCAGGTGTCTGTACAAAGACATGGAGCACCTGAAGGATGAGCTGCCTGGTAGAGGCACTGAAGTGAAAAGGCCGACCAGGCCGGTGGTCTAGGCATGAACATACTACATGTGCAGAGAAATCTGGACCCAGGTTTTCATCCCTTTCTTACCTTGCACTGAAAACATAGACAAAGCTTTCTCTGAAAGAGACTGGAGCAGAGTCTAGTAAAATAGACATCTCCACCATCTCTGCTCACACTGAGTGCACCCTGGGAGCAGCAATCTTGAACCCTATAATGATCTAAGGGCCTACCCTGGAGAGACTCTCCTGGTCCCTACTCCTAGATGTTGTGACCCCTATCACTGTGTCTCACTCTGAGGTTGGGAAGGGGCTCTGAAAGAAGCTCTTTTTGTTTAGATTGGAGTTTCTGAAATGCTGACATCTTTTAGAAAAAGAAGAGTCTATTTTTCAGCAGTGATGATGTCCTACAGATGGTTCTAGAAACATGCCCTCATTGCCTGAGGAAGACACAGGGAAGTACAACCTCTGGGAAGGAGTGTGAGAAAAGTAATAAAACTTGAGGGATGAGTGTGAGGACAATGTCTTGGTCTGTCACATCGGTGTGGACGGGCCTTGATTTGCATACTCACTCTGGCCACCCCTCAAAGGTGGAGACAGTGAAGAGGGCCATCATGGCTGCCAGAACATTGTCAAAGTCAAACTTGCTGTTCTCCCAGCTGCGGGGCTGGATGATGGGGTGGTCAACCTCCCCGTCCTTGTACGTGATGTAGTTACCCCTAAGAAAGGAGGGGAAGAGTTAATTGTGGGGGCCTCCCATCTCCCTTCACACCTAACCCACCGACTCCTGGCATGCTGGGTGGGATGGGACTAGTTTGACTTAACCCCCACCGTTCTAGGCATTACGAGGAGCTTTAGTAGGTAGCACCTACTATATGTTATGTCCAAGGGACCAGATTATCCGTGGGTAAAAGTCCAGGGGCTGCTGCTGTCTGAGAAGGAATGGGCTGTCCCTCCTCTCACGCCGAGTTACCAACTGCCCCAAGTTAACCGGCCTTGGCCTGGCTGCCCGCCAGCCCACACTCACTTGCATTCTGCCTCTGTCTGCTTGGAACTATCTGAACAGGTGTAGAGCTTTCCCTGGAAGGCAGAAGAACGAAGTAATTGGAGATGTTCATTAACCAATGAATCGATCAAAAAGGATCATCCCTATCATCCAGCACTGTGCTAGGGGACTTGGGACAAAAAATGCGAGGAGAGCAGAATCCAGGTGGGGAAGATCTGACTCACGTGTATTAAAGCAGTCAGTGCCATGACTACCCCTGGAATTCAGAACAAGGGAGCTCTAATCCGTGAATGCGGGACTCTTTAGGAAGGTCTTATGAGGAGAGTAGAAGTGGAACTGGTCTTGGAGGGCTGAATTAGGTGTGAAGAAATCAGTGGAAGTTTATTTTGTGGGTGGGAGAGGGCAGGGGAAAGAATACTTCAGATGGGAGAAGGGCAGGAGTATAAGGATTAAGGCAGAAAAGAGCAGAAAGCAAAGATGCTGGCCTCTCTTAGCTGAGTGGCCTTGTCAGAAAGCAGTGAGAGAGAACCTGGAGAGATACAGGGCTCTGAAAGCTGGTGGAGAAGGGTGGATTTGATGCTGCTGATAATAGGGAGGTTGCAAGTTTTCCACAGGTGCCTGACATGGAGGTTTTAGAGTATAGCAGTCCCTCTCCCTTTCTTGCCAGAAGGAAGGGCAAGAACTAGGGGCAGGAAGTACTGAGAGAGCGCGGGGTCTTAGCCTGGTGGAGCGGTGCCTCCTTCCAAGCTATACCTTTTCTGGTCTTGGAAGCTGAGAGCAGGGCCGTGGTGACCTTTATCCAGTGTCTGACCAAGGCCACACTCCTGTTTTTTGCTGTACCTACAAGGCCCTTTTCCCAGGAATGCTGATAGGAGGAGAAGGAAGGACCAAGACTTTACCTTGAAGAGTTGAACCCCAATGCAGGCGAACATGAACTGAAGCAGTGTGGTGACAATCACGATGTTCCCGATTGTCCGGATGGCGACAAACACACACTGAACCACGTGCTGCAGTGAGAGAGAAGGCCAGAAGGGGACGTGGTTTCAGGAAGAGCCTGTGCCCTGAGCTTCCTTTAGACAAGTCCCCCTCCCACTCCCGCTCTGAGGAGGCAGCATGGGAAGCCCCTTTACCAGTGGGGAAATCAAACTCACGGAGGCTAAGTGCCTTCCCACTGTCACATGGTGGTGAAACCCATGGAACGCGAAGGCCCCCATTGGGCTGTAGGTGACTACAGGGACAAATGCCCTGTCAACTTCCTGATCTATAGGGGTAGGAAAACAGGAATTTCATTCCCATAAGGGGCACTGTCTGTATAAGTGGGCATCCTTTTTGCGAAAGTTTTGCTTAGAAGTTCAGATTTTGAATGGCTGCCTCTGTCACTGTTCCTGAAATGGGACTACAGGCACAGGCCGGAGAGTCCTCTGCAGGCACTAGAGCTGCCCATTATCTCCTCCCTCTAGACCACACCTCACCTTGGCTTGGCTTCTGCTAATGCACAAACTAGCAGGTGCTTAGGGGTGAATGGCTCCCGGCCCAGGCCCACCCTTCTCACCTTCAGTCCTTTGGCTCTGTTGATGGCCCTCAGGGGCCTGAGTACTCTCAGAACTCGCAAGATCTTTACCACATTGATTGCACTGGACCTGGGGAGGAGATGAGAGGAGGAGAGTGAGCTTCTCCTGCTTTTGGTGAAGCAGAAGATAACTTGGTGGTGATGAGTGTCCTTGTAGGCTATTCCCAGGCAAACTTGTGACAACATGAAGTCTGTCTGGGGGCTCTTTCTCATCCTGGGACCTGAAGCTTGCCTGCTACCTGACTTTCATGTGGGTTAGTAAATAATGTGAAAAGCAACTCACCAGGAGTCTCTAACAATATAATGTGCTGGGGGGCAGTGTTTATAGCATCAGAGAGACAGATTTGGATGCAGCAAACCTGAATTAAAACCCAGCTCTGCCACTTACCAGCCAAGTCACTGAGGATAAATGTCCTAACTTTCTGAGTTCTAGTTTCTTCATCTGTGAAATCGGATAGTAATTACTTCTTAAGATTGTTGAAAGAATTAAATAAGAAAACACGTGAAGCATCTCGCAGTGTGCTTGGCACGTACTATAAACTGACTAAATGGAAGCTTTTATTATTATGCCTGATGAAGACATCACTGAACTTGAAGAAATACTACACAAATGTTGGAACTTCAGGCCTGCGGCTGGAGGGGATGGGTCCAGGCAGGAGACATTTCAGTGCTCATCTCTAAACACGTGTTCTAGGTAGTAACCCATTACACTTATGTATATAACCCTCTCTGGTTCATAGCCAGTCAGGATTTGGAGGAGTGGATTCTACACAACAGCCTCCACACCCCTAGGATGCCAGGGCTGAAGCAGAACTTCCAGGAGCCTCAGGCTGCTGTTGTCTCCTAGTGGAAAGGAGGCTCTAGGGCGTGGGTCCTCCATAGGCTCCTCAGCAGGATGCTGGGATGCGTTATCTATTCACCTGGGTGGGCAATTCTGAAGTGTATTCTAACCCCCAGGCTCTAACCATCTGATTGAGATAGTCCTCTAACTTTCGGAGAGCCTTATACCCATCTGGGGCCTAGAAAATGTATGACACATCAGCAAGTGCTGATTTCATTCTTCAGATGGTCAGGATGATGAGCTCAAGAGGGAGCTGGTAGAAAGATCTGATTTCTTAGGTTCATAGCTCTTTTATTCTAAAGGATTCAGAGGGCATTCCTATCTATCTGGGTATCTCAGGGAGGGAGTCTGTTTGCATTGAATTGCAATGAAAAGGGTTTAAAGGTCAGATGGGGAAAGTCCAGACTAAAAGGGGAATTCTTGGTTCAAGGTTAAGTAGGGATTTAGTGTTAGTGCTGGGATTAGAACCTAGACTTGTAGGCTTGTAGGCAGATTCTGTCTGGGTCATGTAATTGATGATACCAGACAGAATCTCACTTTAACAACCCTCCCTCATCTGCACACTTTCTAGGCTGACTATGAAAACACCCTTGGGAGAGGAGACCCCAGAGCCCTTTTCTCTGCCATTGGTGTGACCTCGAGCAAGTCTCACAACATCCTGAACCTCAGTTTTTCTATCTATAAAATGGTGATAACAGCAGTTGTCTTGCCTACCTCATAGGTTTTTGTGAGAACCATAGAAGACTGTACATGTGAAAGTGCAAGGGCAGGATTAGCGTTAACAGCTGACAGAACCTGAGAGAAACTTGTAATCACTCTTTTAAACTTGAGCATGTTTGCAACCTTGGTTGTACGGTGAAATCACCTGGAGAGTTTTTAAAAATCCTAAAATCCAGGCTGTCCCTCGGACCAATTAAATTAAAAACTCAGGGGTAAATGTATGTTTAAAAGCTACTCAGGTGATTTCACTGTGTAGCCAAGAATGAGAATAATTCCTGACCCCTCCAACCCCCTGCCCACCTCTGTCTCTCTCTGTCTCTCCCTCTCCCTTTGCTTATCCATCAGATGCTTTGACTGGAGAGAGAGGTGAGAGAAAGGGAGGGAGGAGGGACCTAAGATCAGGGCGGTTCATGGCAATGACGGGTCCTTAGAACTGAGGGTAGCTAAGAGCACTGGGCATATGGTGGAGGGGTAGGAGACATTCTTCTCATTATAACTGGGGCTGGCCCTGCCGGTCATAGTGAGAGCCAGATGTTTCAACATATTCTTGCTGGATCAACATATACCAGTTGTCACAACATTGAGGATAGGGCAAAAGAAATCACAACCACCATGCTGTACAATCTAGAGGCCTCATCCCATTCACATCACAGGTCCATGGGTGGGGTGCAGGAAGGTCCCCCAGAGTCTTTATGTCCTCTTTGGCACCTATTCCTACTTGTGTGCCCAATTATGGCTGAGAGAGCACTACTCACTGGATGCCAAAGGAGATGAGGGACACGCTGACCACCAGCAGGTCCAAGATGTTGAAGTAGTTCCGGCAAAAGGAGCCCTTGTGCAAGAAAGCCCCATAAGCAGTCATCTACAGGGAGGCACAGGAAACATGAGCATGAGTGGCCTCTGCCCAAAAGCCAGAGAGCCCCTCATACCACCCTTTCTTCCCATAGCACCCCTTGGGCAGGGCCCTGCTAAAGAGCAGTGAGGCAACAGAGGGATGGGGGTAGGTAGGACTGAAGAAGGAGATATGGTGCCAAGAAAAGTGTTCCGAAACTGTTTGTGCAGCCAGCAGAGAATCCTCAGCTCAGGATGTGTCAGTGGCTCCAGTCAGTCAACTCCAGACTTTTCAATCTTAAATTTGAAGCCCTTTCAAATCAGGCTGCCATCCCTCTCTCCTGTTCCACTTCCTCATCACAGGTCCATTGCTCCAGCCCTGAGAGCCCCTTTGCTGATGTTGCTTTGACCAGGTCTCCCAACCTCCTTTCCAAATTCTCCCTGCCTCAGGGCCAGCTTAGGGCACAAGGCATCTGGGGGGAAGCTGAGCATGCCCTGTAGAGTCACAACCATTCTGGTTTCCCAGGACTTTCCCAGTTCATTTCTGAAAGTCTGGGGTTCTGGGCAACCCCTCAGTCTCAGGCAAATTGGGACAGGTGGTCCTCCAATGCTCAGTGAGAAATTCTACCAATAACCTCCACTTCCTAGACACAAATCGTGCTTATGATTTGTGCCAAATATTCTATACTCAGTTCTACTGACTTGCTTCTAGATGATGTTCTTTAAGGCCAGAGCTGTGTTCACAGGGGCTATGTGGTACCATGGACTCTGGAGCCAGGCTGTCTGGGTGTGAATCCCAACCCTACTGTATTTTATTTCTGTGGCCTGGGCAAGTTACTTAACTTCTCTGTGTTTCAGTTTCGTTATCTGAGAAATGGGGGGAGTGATGATATCTGCTCTACAGGGTTGTAAGCATGTAAAACATGAGGAACACTATCCTGCTGATAGTGCCATCTAAGTGTTGGGGCCAGATAGCATGAAGTTGAATTCTGGATTCTTTCTGCATGAGGGAAGATCAATTTCCTCATCTATAAAGTGAGCGCACTATTCTCTGCCTTTCTGAGGAACGTAGAGAAAACCACTTGAGATCCTTTGGATGATGAGTATTGTTACATGACTTAGCTATTATCACCTCCCTCGGAGCTTGGTGTGAAGCCACCGTAGGTGCTCAACAAATTGCTTTTCCAATTTTGTTGACTTGAATTAAGGGCAATGGATTTCCAGTTAAAAGCCGTGAAAGGCTTGGGCTACAAAGCATCAGCCAAAGGGAAACATCTGAAGTTGATGGCTGAGAGACTGAGAGCAGTTCCCTGGTCACCTGGGGTCCAGTTTATCTCTTTGGAATTAGAGCATGCCCAGGGCTGCATGTCTGCAGAGCAATTCAAAAGCAAACACAGGGGAAATTGGCAAAAATAGCTCTCGCAACCTAATTCTTTCCATTTATCTCCTGCCACAGGGGGTCACAGGGGACTCAGGCACCTGTGTCCTGCAACGGTTTTGAGAAGTGGGTAGATTATATAAAAGGTTGCAGGGGAATATCATTGGAGATCTCTCCTGAATCCCTGCCATCTGGAGGGGCTGGCGGCACTGTCTCTCAGTGAATGTTTGGGACCCTAGGAGTGGCCTTGGGTGGCTCTCATGGTTCACGTTAACCAGAGTGCCCCTGTGCCTACCCAAGGCCAAGCACCTTCCCTAGCCATCTTAAATTTCATCTTAGAGAAGGTACTGGGTTTGCTCCCACCCTGTCCAAGGCTTGGGTATTTTAAGCATGTTCCTCAGCTGCAACAGAGACATCTGCATTTGAGGAAAAGCATTCCTCGATTAGGTGGACCAATGGGGCTTGACAACTTCTGTCCTTTCATTTGGGCTCCTGTTTTGTCAAGGGAAAGGGTGTGTGTGTGTGTGTGTGTGTGTGTGTGTGTGTGTGTGTGAGTGTGTGAGTGTGCGCACACGTGCGTGCGTGTAGTGGAAACTTGCCCAGGCAGGGCCAGAGAAAGAGTAGCTGTAAGAGAAAGGGCAAATAGATGCTGAAAAAATGGAGCATTTATTTGAAAATCACCTGTGGCATTCAGAGCATCAAAAAAGGTCAGGTTCAGGCACCCAGTGCAGTCTTTCCTTTACCCTGTTTTGCTGATTGATGCCCACCCTGCGGATCCTGCTTCCTAAAATTTCTAAGACATTGCCCAGGAAAAGCCTATGGCTGGGGGTATTTTCAGCCTAAGGAGAGAAAAGGAGTGGGACATAGGATTATGGCCTCTGAATAAAAAGGGCAGGAATGCTCCTCCATCCAGCCACATGGACAGGCAGCAATTCCAGTTGTTAAATGGGTCTGATCTTTTGAAATTTCACTCATTGGTCCTGGTTCTACTTTTTCCCTCCTCTGTGTGATAGGCTTTTCCATCATTCACGGCGACTGTTGTGTTCCTTCAAGCCTTCTGTCTTTAAGGCCAAACATTCCTAGGTCTTTCATCTGCTCCTGATACTAAATGCCCCTCTTAGAAGACTGTCATTGTCAGTGCCTTTGCAGGATGCTAGGCCTCCGGTCCAGGCAGAGGGGCCCAGTGGGAAGGAGGTGCAGGAAAGTGTACTGGGGATGGGGTTTATATTTAGAAGCATACTGAGAATAAGAGAGTAGAAAAGGGTGAGGGTGAATGTGGAGGAAAGGATCTTGCCATGACAATGCTCGTAAAGAGACCATTCACTTCTGCTTGTATGGCAACCTTGAAGGGAAAACAGCACCATTGAAATCCACAAGGGAAGGTCTGTAGAGGGGTGCTGAGAATTAGGCCTTAGAGCTTTTCTTGTCCCAGGAAAGAATTTTGAGTGTTTGTGTGCCTCCCTAAGTCTGAAGTCCAGAAAAAATCAGCTCATCCTAGAAAGGGGATTTACAGCAGTGTGTCCTAATGCAGCCAGGCAACTCTCGGGGCCCTCTCCCCACTCCCAGGAATCAGGGCCTGGTCACATCGTTCTTCTTGGGTAGAGAGAAAATCTGAGAAACACTCTTTCTAGCTGGAACCAGAGACAGAAGCTAGGAGTCTGGACAAGAAAAAAGAGCCACGTTCAACTGCCCCATTAGGGTTGTAAATGGGAGTGACAGCATCATCACGTACATTAGAAGGCTGAGTCATGACTTGGGCATTCCATCAGGAGAAGAGGTGGCTGGGGCCGGCCATGGCGCATGGTCAGGTGTGGACATTGGCTTGTACCCACTACCTGAAGGGGTGACAAGGGAGCCTGGGCTCCTCGGGAGGGGCATCTCAGTTGAGTGTCCCAGGAAGAAGATGCTAAGCTGAAGCATGTGTTCCAGAGCTTTTGACCCTTCTGTTTGGGGTGAGGGTAAAAGCCAAGCCTTTGCCCTGAGAGGAGAACCAATGCTGAAATGTACTTTTCCTAGGCCTCAGGACTCACACCCTATATCTCAGATGAACTAGCTTGGCAGTGTATTGGTTTAGAGTCCCAGAAGTATACTGGAAAAACTTAGAAATCACAATAAAGTAAATATAAGTAATGTATCAATTATATATTAATATAAACAACAAGATCAAACAGAAAAAAATCTCTCTCATCCTAATGCTGTGCAGAGGTGGGTTCTACAGCTTTAGGATAACTGTGCTGCAGCACCCATGAACAGGGCTGCTGGCACCAGAGTGGCCAGAGGCGGTGGGGCCAGGCCTGCACACTCACAGCCTGGGTCTTGGGGCCCAAGGCTCCAGATTCTTTCAGCACTTAGTTCTCACTCCCCTGTACTTGGCTCGCCAGTGTAATTCTCCCTCCTCCATGCTCAGGGCAAGGGGTATAGTAGCAAAGGTTTTCAGCAGGTAACCAAGGGTTCAGAAGTAATCTAGTGTTGTCTGTCAAATCCTTCAGTTGAGAGACTGGCTCTGAATTTCACATGGGCCTGTGATTACTGCAGCACACGCCCATCTCTAGCTTAGCCCCGACTTCTGCCACAAATATGGAGGAAGGTATTGATGATTGGTGTCAACAGGCATAGCCTAAGCGACTTACTCCCTGAGCTCTCCTACTTTTGGATTTTGTACGGCATCTCCTCTGGGCAGGAGGAGGGAAAGAGGGTTCTAAGCAGGGTTCAGTCACCGATTGCCTGGAGATGTGTGGGGTGTGTGGGGCAGACCGGGGACAGGACAGCATCAGTGTTGACCTTGGCAGCCAAATGTCTCTTCCAGGCAGTTTGGGGGGTGGAGGTAGGTTTCTTCTGGGCCTGAGCAAAGTGCTAGCACCAAGTGAGGGGCACTAATTCTTTTGATTTCAGGCTTGAGAGTGCAAAAGAGAGAGAGAAAGAAACGAGAGAGAAAAGAGCAAGGCAGACAGGGCAGAAACAGAAAGAATGCATTTCTCAGATTGCATTACCTTAAGGATAATTTCTAATGTAAAGATACTAGTGAAGACATAGTCTGCATTGCCTA
The DNA here is from genome assembly GCA_030015415.1 of Cynopterus sphinx. Taxonomy (NCBI): domain Eukaryota; kingdom Metazoa; phylum Chordata; class Mammalia; order Chiroptera; family Pteropodidae; genus Cynopterus; species Cynopterus sphinx. The sequence goes on from CM057380.1 coordinate 92,030,122, forward strand.
GGATCTGAAAAATAAGCACAATTGGATTAGTGGCTCTGAGAGGGAACCGGACACCAACGGGACCGTGTATGTTAGAGGTAGACAGCAGCAGAGAGCTAGTGCCTCAGGAAGAGGGCAGGAGGGGAGAGGAGGAATGGGGCTTTACCTTCAGAGCAATTTCAATGGTGAAAATGGTAGTAAAAACAATATCAAAATAAAACAGAATCTGCAAAACAAAGAGAGACAGGGTGGGAATGGGGAGGGGAAGGGAGAAAGCAGGATGGGAGGAGAGGTCAGTGGATGTTCACCAGAAAAGGAATCACACTTCAAAGCCATGTCACACGCCACGTGAGCCTTTCCACGTGGAGACAGGTGGAAACGAGTTAGGAGACAAGTGGCATACACGCAGATCTGGATCCTGAAGCAGGCTGGCTTCAGGTGGCTTAATGGCTCTGGATGAAGTCCCTAGACATGTGAGCTTCCAGGGTAGGCCTCGGCTGGTCCTGGATCTGGGTAGCATCTGGTTCAATGCTTTTCTCATTAATTCAATACTTACAAACTCAAATCAGATCACTGGGATAGATACTTGTCAAAAGAATAGAGAGTGGGGTTTGTTTTTTTCCAGGAAGATGCAAAGTGCTTAACTGATATTGGTGTGATTCAGGAAGCTTCACATGCTGGTGTAAATCTTCACAGGTGTTGGGTCCTTTGTGGCATAAGAGAGCCTCTAGATGAGGCCTCCCCAGGCTGGGGGCAGGTCACATGGTTTCATGTTTTATTATATCTCAGGTAACGGATCAGAGCTAAGGCCAATACCTTTCTTAGTAAGAAAGTTCTGGACCAAGCAGGACCAGCAAGTGGTCTGCATGGCTATGGCTTTAGACTGGCGGGCTCCTCTCTGCATACTCAACTGCTTGGGATTTGAAAAAGTTTTGAGACTTTGAGCTAGAGCAGTTTTTATTCTAGCCTTTAATGTAGTTCACCAGAGCCATGAGTGGGCCTCCAAATTTAGTTTCGACTTCTACAGAAGCTCTCTATAAGGTCAGCCTCATCATTGGCGCCTATTTGCCAGTGTTCCCACTCTCCCCAATGATTAGGACTGCTCAGAGTATACTGGGAGCAAGACAGGAAGTCAGTGGTTACTTTTTTACTAAGTTTACAGGGAACCAGAGCTTCCTGAGGAATATCCACAGGGCAATGAAAGCCCTGATTTTTGCCAATCAAGCCAGCCTCAGGCATTTGGGTACAAGTTCTCTTACTTGCTCGTGGTCCTTAGATAGTTTCTAGCAAAGTCCTAATCTTGTAAAAAAAAAATGTTGATTGTGTATTGACACTGAGGTTTGGAATTGGGCTCCTAATTAAACTGTGAGGTCAGCAACAGAAGCTGTAGGCCTGGTCACATTCCCAGGGGAAGGGGGCCGGAGAACAGAGGGGAGTGCGTACATGGTTCCTGAAGGACGTGTGCTGGACAGGGTCCTCAGCGGCCAGGGAAATGCTGCTGAGCAGAATGAAGAAGAGGATCAGGTTGGTGAAGATCGTGTCATTGACAATGCGGTGGCACTGGAGGCGGAACCTGTGTGGGGAGCCGGAGAGGAGAGGGGCACGTCAGAAGGCAAGAGGAGCAGCTCCCTGGGTCCCAGGAGCACCGGCTCTTCCCCTCAGCATACAGAAGATGCTCATTGGTTTGGGCGGGGGGCTCTTCAGTATTACCATTGCTGGGAAATGACAGCCATGACCGCCACCCCCACCATGAGGCATGTCTACACAGCAGGTTGTACTTCTAAAGCACTCTCAACAACAGTAAACTTTTGATTTTTTAGAGGGTTGCATCTGAGACCTTTGGGAATCTCTATAATTTCAAATACTGCTGTGACATTAACAATTGGGTTGTGTCGGCGGGGGGGACTTCTTTTCTCCATCATTAAAATAAACTCATTTTATGAGATCTACTTCATATTTTTATGTGTAGGGTATCACAGAGCCACCTGGAGATGCGGGTGCTGAGAGGTTGGCTGAAGCTACACTCTACCAAGGTGACTTACTTCTGTGGAATAGCTTCGAGGCATGCAATTTAACTTCACACCTCAGCACTATTACAAATAATTACACATGTGGACATCTAGGCACTCACCGATAGTAGCACGAATGCTATATCATTCAAAACCAAGGCTGTCTTAAATATCATCCTGTTTCATCCCGATGATTTAGGAGGGGAATGTGAGTAGTATCATTTTCATTTCATAAATAAAAACAATGAAACCCAAGAAGGAGAAGCCTGCCCAGAAACACAACCTGTAGTGTGAGGGAGTGAAGTATTGAACCCCGTCCTTCAGACCTCTGCTCCAGTAGGCTTACTGACTACCAAAGGTAAACATTACAAGAATGGAAATAGAATTTATACTTTTCAAAAAATGGAGAGAAAAAATAAAAAATACAGGCCTACTGATTGAGAATCTACAACTCTTTTTCCTAAAAAGAGATGAGGCAGATTACCTATAAAAAAATGATAGTAGGAACAACAGCTGACTTTACAGTGGAATCATACATTTAACATGCTGAGGGACAAAACCTGGCCCTCTCTTTACACAAATTGTGGGGAGCTGGGGCAGTCCCAGGCTCTGGCCAGAGGTTAGATGATGCTGGTACCTGCTGGGCATGGATCGTTGAGAGAGCAGAGTCCCACCCTTTCCACCATTCTCACACACCTGTTGTTGGGGCTGAAGATGAAAAATGCACTGGCTTCTGGCATGGGCACTGCTTTTTCCTTAAGGTGCAGCTCAGACAGTGGTCGTGGTCGGGGGCCCACAGGCATCTCGGGCTCCTCCTCATCCTCTTCTCCTGTAAGAAAAAAAGCACCTTTCTAAACAACGTTGCTACTCCCATTTATTCTTACCACTGTGCTGCCCACTTTCAATACCTTCCTACTACAGGAATCAAGACATCGTTTGTATCTCTGAAAACAGGGTACCAACCAAGACAGACACCCAGTTCTCCCACTGTGGGCACTGCTGGAGTTCATCTGCGTTTGAGAAAGACTTTCTTGGCAGCACATGATGGGGTGACTAACTCATGCTGGTTTTCTCAGGACTGTCCTGGTTTTTAAACTGACATTTCCACATCCCAGGAAACCCCTGAGTTCTAAGCAGTTTGGGATGGTTGGTCATCCTAGTTGTAAGGCACTAGAAACGATGACCAGGTGAGACTAGGGCATTGACAGATGTAGTAGTCCATGTAGGCTACAGGTCGGGGATAGGGTACGGCTTAGTTGACTTGTGGGATCCCTTGCAAAGAACCACATCATTGATGGTTCTAGGAGTTTAAAATCAACACTCTCCCCATTCCTAAAAATACAAAACAATCATGTGCTGTAGGAACAATAGGGCAGTACTGTTGACCACAACAGGTTCTTTAGTCAAAGGCCTAGACACTGACGCCAATTAAAGAAGCTCCTTTGCTCTCCCAGCCAGTGGCCATATTTAACGTGGACCAAAGGCAAATGACTTCTTCCTTTGCTTGCAAGCTCACTGCCTATGGAAGGAGATCAGCACATGCCCTGTTCTGATCAAATGCATTTAAAATGTTTAGAAGGGGAATGGGAATTAAGAGCATGGACTCTCCAGCCAAAGCCTTGATCCATATGTTGACTCTGTTTCTTTCTGGCTATGGGCACTTTATTTAGTCTCTGTGTACCTCAGTTTCTCCATCTGTAAGATAAGATGATAGTTCACGCATACGTCTGCATGGCACACTGCAAGTGCTATGTAAATGTTAGCTGTTGTCATTACTGTCTGTACCCACGGGAGAGACTCTTAGTCTGTAAATTAGTGCTTGGCATCTTTCTTAGTCTGATCTTTGTCTGCTGTTATTCTCTGAAAAACTGTCTATTCACATCAAATCGTTTTCTGAACACTCACCATAATGGGTTGAATAAGGCCCATAAAATTCATATGCCCCTGGAACCTCAGAATGTGACCTCATTTTAGAAATCTCGTCTTTGCAGATGGAATTAGTTATGATGAAGTCATACGGGACTAAGGTGGACCCTAAATTCAAGGACTGTTGTCCTTCTAAGGAGAGACACAGAGACACACACACAGAGAATGCAGTGTGACGAAAGAGGCGGAGACTGGAGCGATGCAGCTAACACCAAGGGATAGCAAGGGTTGCTGGCAACCTGCAGAAACTAGGAGGAGGCAAGTGGTAGTTCTCTCCAGAGCCTCAGAGGGAGCACGGCCCTGCTAAGACCTTGATTTTAGACTTCTCGGCTCCAGAACTGAGGGAGTGTGTTTTTGTCGTCTGTGGTAATTTGTTATAGCAGCCCCAGGAAACGAACAAATTTGCTATGTGCTTTCTCTTCTCTTCAAATTCCCTCCCTGTTTGAAATGCACTTCATCTCCTTCTCTGCAGAGCTATGTGGACTCCTACTCAGACAGCATCCTTCGCCTGGCTTTCCTGAGACAGAACCTGTGAATTCCAGTAGCATCTTTGGTGTCTAGCATTCACTTGGTACTTAGGACACAATACCTTGGGTGCTGATTCTAAATGCATCTGTTCCATCTCTTTATGCGCTGAAAACCCTGGAATAAGAAACCATGCCTGGCACATAGTAGCTCGTATTTCCTGGTGATTAAACTTATACACCAACATTAGCTTTATAAGAAAGGGTAGTTTGCAAAAGAAGGAGGTCAGGTGGAGACCAAGCTGGTTGGAAAGATAGTTGTGAGAAATTCAGCTATGGACCAGCCATTCATCTTCATGCTCTCTCTTCTTCTGGTTATAATGAAGCCAGGTGGTACAGAGAAAAAAATGCCTGGCTCAGAAAGTCGTTCTTTATCAGCAAGAAGCATTTAGGGACCAAAGGCTTTTTTGGAGGACCAGCAGAATATAGATTAAATGAATCAAATTCTTCCCCTAGTGTAATTAGAGCTGACCAACAAGGCAATTAATATTTTCAGCACGAGAGAGGCACAAGATGAAACATTGTGCACAGGTCAAGGGTTAAAGCTTTCATACCAAACCTTGGTATATAAAGTCTTTTACTTAAAGCAAAATCAGTAAAACCAGAGTTGGCCTAAATTGTGAGACTTACAAGTGAAATTCAACTGAGAAGGATCTTAAAGTTCTGCCTAGCTGTTTGTATTCTTTTCAGTTTTGCTCCAAATGATAGACAGTTTTTATGCAGGATAATTTGGTAATAGGTAGTTTAATGTTTTTAACCATCTGTGTTCATAGAAAAGCATATTTACTAAGCTTTGAACAGAGAACTTTTCATGCTCCTTCACCTGTAACAGTCTATAGTCATCTCCATTCCTGGGGAGAAGTGAGTCAGTGGGTCCACTCAGACACACACTCACTGAATTTCGGGCAAATACTGAAAAGAAAACCATTTCTGAAGGACAAACTCAAATTCGTAAAGGGACAGAAATTTGACAGCGTGCGATGCTTTACATGTATTATGTATAAAGAGAGAGGTTGATCGATTAGGAAAAGCGAGGTCAAGTTCGGTTTTGGGGCTGGCAGCTGAACCACCTAGGCTCCCACTCCCAAGCACCGGTGGGAACCTTTGGGGTCTTTGTTTTCCCTTCTCTGTTCTTGGAGGTTTAAAAAGGTGTGATAAGCGAGGCCGTGCTGCACTGTGGAGTTGCTGCCGCTTTCCAGATGGCAGATGACAGCACTCTAAAGTAAAGCCACCGTATATTTTAGTATGGCCCAGAATTCTAAAAGGTAATGCATGATCAGTAAGGCACAATGTCCAGAGGGGTGCTGTGTGGGGAGAGTCTGAGAGAGGAGGCTGCGGATGCACTTTCTGCATCTGGTATCTCCTCTTTGCTGGTTCAACTCAAAACCGCAGACCCACTCTTCATTCCTTGTTCTCTCTCTCCAACTTCTAAGCCATTGATGAGACCAGTCGGCCCTTCCAGCAAAATGCACCCAAGTCCCACCATTTCTCTGTATCTCCAGCACCATGACCTAGGCCCCGGCTAGATGACTGAAATAGTGTCCCCACTGTCCCAGTACTACTCTTGACTATCTACTGCCCCTTTCCACATGACACCCAGAACGAGTCTTGTAAAGGGTAAGCCAGATATCAGATCATGTCCTGCTCTGCCTGAGGTGTTTCTCCTCTGCGTCAGATCAGCCCAGCCTCTCGCATGGTTTTGGGGGCCCTGCGCACCTGCTCCGGCCTAGCCTTGCACCTGCTCATGCCCTAGCCCTGTTCCTCTGCTTCTCTCTGCCCCTAGCACACAGGCCTTTTGGATTCTTCCGCAGTCAAGTGCATTCCACCTCGGAGATTCTGTACTTGCTAGAAAGTTCTTTCTTCTGATTTCCATACATCTGGTTCCTTTGACTCACTCAGGTTTCTGCCCAAGTGTTGCATCCTCAAAAAGGTCTTTACTGACCTATATATAGCCAAAGCAGCGTCCCAACCACTGTAACTGTAATACTTGTTGCACCTTGATGTATCCATTCTGGTTGGTTTGTTTTCTTGCTCCTTGTCTGTCTCCCCACTGAAATATCAGCTCCAGGAGAGCAGGTGTATCCAGTGTCTGCCACAGTACCTGGCACATAGTAGGTACTTTCTAAGTAGCTACGAAGTAAATTAACATCTCCAAGGTTTCTTCCAGCTCTGTGCCTATGATAAAAGTATGGTCCTGAAATAAATTCTTCCCTTCAACTCTCTGAATTCTAAGCCCAGTCAAGACCACCCTTCCCCATAAAGCCTCCCTGACAGCCCCTACCTTACTGCTCTCCTCCTTGAACCCCTTGCAGCAGTTTAATATTCCCCACAACATTTGGTGCTATGCTATCCATTCTCTGGTGTCATTCACATATCTTATTCATGTGTACTCATTAATTTTAAGTCCTTAGTGACTCTTAAGAATATGTATTTCACTCAAACAAATTAACCCATTAAAGAAAAGCACAACATTGGCACAAAGCCTTCCTTCTTAGGTGAGTAGATAGTTCTAAAATTTAGTGTATACTGAGCTTGGAAGCTAAAACCAACTGGGGAGCTTTGCAGATTAAACCGAGAGGGAAGGACTGACTGGCTACCGCTGCTGACCTGTACAGCCACTCTGTGAATTAGAAGCAGGCCCCTCTTCTGGGTGTTCATGCGAGGGCAGGAACCCTGGCTAGCAGAGTACAGGATGGAGTTCGGCTCCTACTCGGCCACTCCAATACCCACCTTTGGGAGCAACCTGGACAAGCAAACACAGCAGCCTAGAGAGAGGGGTGAAGGCAAAGGGAGAGAGGAAGAAGCAGAGGGGAGCAGGAAGAGAGCATGATATGTGTTCTCTGGCATGGTCCCTTTTCTCTCTAGAAGTCTAATGGAAAGTGAGGCAAGACGAATGCTCACCAGAGGCACATCTCAAGGGGCGTCTGTGCAAAGTGGGCACAGCAGGGGCTAGCTGCCCAGAGGCTGCAAAAGCAGAAGGGGCTGTGGTTGGGAGGACCACAGCTGATCAGGCTCTTGGCCTTTTGTGTTTCAGAGGAGAAGCAAGCAGGAAAAAGGTATTGACAACAATAGAGACAATGGGTCACGTGACCTCAGGAGAGTCCTTGGGGGTGTCTGCTGCACCAAGAGCTGATCCATAGAGGCAGAGGGTGGAATAGGAAGTAGGAGGAGCTAAGAAGCAGAGGCTGATTTAGTCTTGGGTGGGAAGCAGCGGGTGGAGGGTAGAGACACCAGCTTTAAAAGCACACTGTCCTTGGGTAAGAAAATGGAAACCAAAGATAGTGAACAAATGGGGGGCCTTAAGAGCTGGCTTTAAAGGCCTAAGTGGTGGTGGTGGGGGAGCTGAGGCAACAGCCTCAGTTATCTATGGACCAGACATAGGGGCAACTTAGGGACCAAGAGAACAAAGGCCTGGGTATGAAAGAAGGTAGAAAAGGGAGACCACATGATCAGGGGAAAGAATATGCACTAAAAACATGTAAAAAATCCTGAGGAATCAGTAGTGTGGGAACAGCTCTTCAGTTTAAAAACAAAACTATTCCAAGAATCCTCAAAGTTGGGTCAACAAAGAGGCCTTTCTTTCACGGCCGATAGGGTGACATTAGTATTCTCAATTAGTCTTTTTTTCCCTTGACCTGCTTCTTTTTTTCCGTTGACCTGACTCTTTTTGATTTCATTAGGGCAACAAAGAAGAGAAAAGCCATGAGTATATTTATAATACTGAAATGGGAGCTTATTGTCATAGGTGTGTGTCTGCCCCACTGCTGTGTAGAGGGGACGGGTATGAAACTGGCTGTGGCTGTGTGAAGGGAGGTGCAGGCAAGTGGGGCAGGCTCTGCTCAGGGCCCAGGGAGATTTGTTTTATTACTGTCCTTTTTTTTTTGATCCTTAATAATAATAACCCTCCTTATAATAATCCTATGAGTAGAGAGACTCACATGATGGACCTTCGTATCCAGCTTTGACAGAGATTGACAATCTGCTCAACTTACTTCATTTCTCTGCCCCCATTTTTTGAGGATGGAGTACTTTAAAGCAACTTCTAAACATTATAGACTCTGGCTATGTTTTAAAAATAGAACTACAACAGAACTACAATGTTATTATTCTAACAAGATTAGCCCAAACTATTTAAAATCATTTAGTTCCCAGTGTATATTAAATTTTTCTTCAATTACCTTAAAATGTATTTGTTCATTCAAACACTAGACCAGATCCTCCCATTGCATTTGGTCAATATTTCTAGTACATCTTTGAAATTCTGTAACAGTTTCCACCCAGATGGGTTTTAAGACTTCAAAAGGCTTGGTGCCTCACACCTGGGAACACCCTGCCTGCTTTTCTGTCTAAAAGTCCCAGGGAGCCACATCCGATTGCCCTTGCAGAGGGAGATGAGAGAATGGAATGACAGCAGGAGCCCGCTTCCCCAGGACAACAGAGGATGGCTGCTAGTGCCCTTGCAGACAATCCAGCTAAGAATCCATAGAGGGAATGCAAAAAGGAAAACCTAGCTTTGCTCATAAATGTGGAAGATTGTTAGCTACCTAATGTGGTCACTAACCCAGATATAGCCTAAAATACACAGAAATGTCAGTATGTTCAACAGTCCTTTTATGTAATTGACTGCAAACTTGAGCTGGTGATAATACCTGCAATTCTGGGGAAAAAGAAGGCAGGTCCAGGGCTGGTACAGGATATAGGGTTTCATGAGGCAGGGAAGTGAGTCCTGGAGGGAGACTGAAGGAACTCTGATATGAAAACCCTCTCAAAGGAGATAATTTACATATTGGGTAGAAAGGGAGAAGACCGAGTTGGTACCAGCTCTCCTTATAATAAGAGACCAGGCAGCATTTTACAAAGCAACAAGTGGGACATCTGTGGTGGAAGCTGTCCTTGTAATCAGCTCTGCCTCCTAAGTAAGGGCAAGACTGATTTGGAATTTACTGTTATCATTTAGTGAGCATAATGCTGCAACACATGTTATACTAATAAGTTACATAAATTAATAATGATTTTACCACATAGGATATAATAAAACCTTAAATGTATACAAGATCTGTCTTCCAAAGGACACAAAAGCTCTGCTCAAATGCAATTTATTTAATCTTATTATTTTATTTAATCTTATTAATTTATTTGATCTTACTATTATTATGAGGAAACCAGGAGCAGAGTTTTCCCCCAGATGATAACTGGTAATTGTCTTGGTACAGAGACAAGAGACAGTTAGCAATGTAAGAAATTGCAGTCTCTGCCTTGTAGAGAAAAATTGTAACCATTAGTCCCTAATACATGGCTAGCTTTCATATGGCTTTAGAATTCGGATCTCTACCCTCCAACCTCCCATCTCAGGTTTAGGCAGTGAGACTGGTACCTGTAGTTTCTGGGTTGGGGTAGGCACTCTTATCCTCATTTTCATTGGGCTGGAGGTCATCCATGTTGATCTAGGTAGCCAAGGGGGAGGGAGGAAGAACCCAGTTAGATATATTCCATAGTTTTAGAGGATTGGAGTAGCCCTGAAACTGAGTTGTAGTCAGTGACTGAGCTGTTGACTCAAAATATGTCCTGTTCCTTTGCACGGGCCATTTAAGACATTAATAGAAGACCGGATCCAACCCCTCTCCATGCTGCTCTTCACGTCCCTAAGCTCTCCTGCTCAACCCTCGCCGGCTTTACTCCACAAGTCTCTTTCTGTCTTTGCTCCTTCCAAGGGCACCTGGCTTGGGAATACTGCCCTTTTTCAGCAAGGCTCCCCCAATTCCTGGGCCAAGATGGTGCCTCACCTTGGTGGTGGGTGGGGACTCTCCATCGGCTGTAATGGATTTCAGCTCAATTTTCTCCTCCTTGGCCTCCTCCACTGCTGGCTTCTCCACCACCTCTTGCTTCTTCTCTGGGCTGGCAGTCCTGGCCGGTCAGCAGGAGGAAAAAATAAAGGGATGTTTACTGGAGTGATAGGGAACCATCCTGTGGTCTGCTGGGGGCCAGTGGGAGCAGATTCCCTGGGCCTACATCCATCTTCCTTTACCCAGGGCACATGCCATATTCAGCTTGATCTTGACAAATGCTATTGGGTTGGGCCCAGGGTGCAGGCACCTGGTCACACCTTGCCCTTTCTGGCACTCGGTTGTCCTGCTCCAGTCCATCTAAATTGGAGAAAGGTTCTGGATCTCATTCAGGACTGGCTCCTGGAGAACTCTGTTCAGTACCCCGCAGATGTGTAGCCTATGACAGTCCTGTCTAGACAATGATGGAAGACAACATAGGGCCCTGTTTCACCTTCTTAACACTGGAGACAAGTTACAAAACAGCGAGGAGGAATCTGTCTTTCAGCTGAAGCTGTATTTCATCTCTGAGATGCTGCCTCCCCCCACTCCCCATCTTTTGCTTCCACTACCTACAATGACTTCTCTTCTCAAAAGAGAATTCCCCAACTTCTTCGATAGGTGGGGAAATGCAACACCTTTGCAGAGACTGTAATTCATGGTGGTCTCTACTTAGAGCAATGCCTAGGAATTAGGAGAGAGGTCCAACCTACTCTAGGGCACTGCAAACCCAGTGCCCTTCTGGGAGGGACAGAGGCCAACAGAGGCCATGTCCATCCCTTTCTTTACCACCTGTGGAAATGGCATTTCAGAACGAGGCCCTGGGACCCTGGGCCTGACTCAGCTTAGAGGGTTACCTGGCCAGCTTCTTCCTCTCCTTCTCTTCTTCTTCCTCCTTTTGGGCAGATGTGAGGCTCTCAGCATCAGCCAGGTTGTCCACAGCAATGGCCAAGAACACATTCAGTAGAATATCTGTTTGTGTCCATTCTTAAAGAAAACGACCCTTGGCCTTGGGGTTTTCAGTGGGCTTAGGGGACAGGGAGGGTGCAGGACATGCAGGGTTAGAGCTCCCCACAGAGAGAGCTCAACGGTGACTTGCTTTGAGGGGTGCTGAGCCCAGGGGTGTCCTGTTTCTGTCCCTTTCCCTCCCCATCACCCTACTGGCTGCCTGGAGTTTTCTAAGGCTGAGCAGGTTAGCTTGCCGGTTAGAGTGGGGAGGGAGTACATCAGTGAGCTCTGCCTTGCTCTTTAATTGCTGGGTTTCATTACTGGTTTCCCCACAGAGATGACTAGCTGTAATTGACATTATAAACAGCACTGTCTCTAACAGAATGCAGCATGTTCTTAAGGGCTGTTCATTACAAATGAGAACTGAGGAGGCAGCCTGACATCTCTGCCAACTCTTAATGTGAGCCATGCATAAAGGGTCCAGTGGAGCTGGCCAAAGCTTGGACACTCTTAATTGAAGCAGCTGTTTGTCCTTTTCTCCTCCCTGCACCCCCAACCTTGAATGGAAGTACTGTGGGTCAGAGAACTGCAGAATCAAAGAAAATATAGCTGAAAGGGGTCTTAACATTTGTTAAGTCTGACTTCCGCCCCCCAGGCACCCAACAGTCATACCATTTCACACACAACAAAATCACAACCCAAGGGGTTGAGGGTTTGTCCAAGATGCTGCTAGACACTTGTCCTTGGGCCTTACCCCCTCAAACCTCACAGAGACCCGTTAAATAGTGGGCACTGTTATTTTATCACCCCAGTTTATAGAGACTGAGGGTGGAGAACCTTTCATTCCCTGTGGTCACACTGCCTGTCTTTGGGGCCTGTGTCCATGCTTCCTGCACTACATTAAGCTGCAATTTAAACTTGAATCTTGGGCCAGAGCTGCTTTTACTTTACCACCTGACTCTGCACACAACCTTCACAGGTTTGTGACCAGGGGGAGAAGACTGCCTGCATTTGAGACCCAGAAAGACTGCCCACGGATTTGTAAGGTCTGCTTGGTGAAGCCTGTCCAGCTCTGCCTGTGACTAAAGTCCCAGAGAGAGGATTCAGAGGGCGGGACACTGACCAGAAAGCAGGGAAGAGAGATGAAGGTCATTTCAATGCTGAGGCTCTGTCAACTAAGCCTCTTATCTCTATCAGATGTGGCAGCACAGGGCAGCCAGGGCTTCTAAATCCAGGTGCGTTCACATAGGAGCCTAACTGCGTGGCTGCATGCCACCATACCAGGGGCCGTTGCTCACACAGACACCCCTCCTGGAGTCGGGCAACACTGTGGCCACAGCAGTATAGGAAGATGAACTTACGAGATGAACTTGGCTTCCAACAAGATCCACCTCCAACTAAGGTGGTTCTAGGAATTGTTTTCTCCCCCAAAGCATACTTTCCTCCACTTGTCTGGATGCCCTGTGGGTGGGCAACCACAGTTCTTAGGCCTGACTTTGGACCTACGGGCACACCTATTTGGCACTGTGCTGTAGGCTAAGGGAGGGTGGGCAGCAGAAGTGGGAGGGCAGGAGCAAAGGATACAGTTTCCACAGATGAAGAGGATGATGAAGTAAATACAGACTAACATCCCTGGAAAAGAGGGGCCGCCATAAGCCATGATCCCATCATACATCACCGAATTCCAGTCCTCCCCGGTCAGGATCTGAATGACACATTCCCACCAATAAGGGACACAGCGTTAGACCAACAGCAAACCCCAAAACTCCCCTGCCCTGCCCCAATACGTTACTAAAGATTACTGAAATCTCTTTCCATCTCTATCCCTCCTCCTGGCCCAGTTCTCCTACCAGGGGCTCTGAGCTCTGACTTGGCAATTTGTTCCTATCCTAGGAGACAAAATGCATGGCTGCTGGCATACTATCATTTGAAGAGTGACTGACTGAAAAGGTTTTCCCGGGCAAAATACTTCCTATATCCACATATGGTACATGAGATGGCCACCACTAGCCATTCCTTGAATTAAGGCATCCAGGGCCCCTTTACAAGAGTGAAATGCATTCACTGAGAGAGGAATACATGACTCAGATCTCTTTAAACATTGGTCAGCTGGGTATCATCTTTAATATTTTGGCAACACCCACACATTATTCATTTTTATCTGTATATCAATCTTTTAAACTTGACGAGTGCTACTTTAACTTTGCCCTAAACCAAAATATTTATGAAATCACCAATTTGATGGGCTAGTTATATTTTTTTCTAGGGATAAGCATGGTGGGTAGAAAACGCAGATCTCTATCCTCCCCTTCCCCAAACAAGAGAAACCTGCTTTTATTTGTTTATATTTTGGCCTTTCATGTAGAATTTATTTGAATGAAGGGTTCTGTGACTAAGAAACATTTTATAAACCTCTCAATTAGATCTTTTTTTTCAATGGTCCATCCAGCAGTGGGATTCCATGGACCCTGGGGGTTGGGGAAACTACAGAAAGAACTCAAGGCTCTCCCGGCCATGGGTCCTCCATGGCTGATCTAGCTGGCTTTGGCTGCCCAGTGCGAGGGTGAAGCTTCCCACCACCTTGTCGAGGCTCCTTCTTCCTGCTCCTCTTCCCCCACCACTTGACCACCTTCCTGGCCATAATCCCAGCAGAGGAGAGTCCATACCTGAAACACAGTGAGGAGGGACTGGGGAAAGTTATCAAATGTACTCCTCCGGGTCTGCATCTCATCAAAGTTGAATTTTCCGCCAAAGAGCTGCATTCCCAGGAGGGAGAAGATGATGATGAAGAGGAAGAGAAGCAGCAGCAGAGAGGCGATGGAGCGCACAGAGTTCAGCAAGGATGCCACCAGGTTGCTTAAAGAGTTCCAGTACCTGAGGACCAACATGAGGGATCAGCGTCCTTCCATGCTTTCCTTCACTTTACCCCTTATTCATATGCCCACTAGAGAGTTTAAGATAAATTTCAGCTTCCTTCTCTTTCCTTGGGGGTGGTAGTGTGAATTGAGCTGGTAAGCTCTCTGCTAGAGTGCAGTTAGTTTGATTCAAGGTCCCAGGATCAACAATATGTAATGGAGAAGAGACGGAGTTCAGGAGTCAGAAGCCTGCATTCTCACCCAACTCTGCTAGTTGCTAGCTGTGTGTGCCTTTGGACAAGTCACTTAACTTCCCTCCTTTCTGCCTCCCTATCTGAAAAGACAGACAACAGTAGCACACACTTCATTAGTTTATTGGGAGGATTGAATTACATGAGATAGTCAAAAAAAAAAACAAAAACAAAAAGCCCTCGGTATAGTACCTTGTGCACAGTCAATAAAGGCTGGTTATTGTTGCTGTCGCTATTGGTCTTTAGACAGAAAAACACTCTTTTTCCTCCATGAATGCTGCCCTCAGTCTAGCCCAGGTGGCAGCTGACTAGCAGGGGCTTGTGTCAGATCACCCATGGGTAAGAGAGGGTATATGGCTTAGTGAAGTTTCTCAAATTTACCCTACCCAAAGAATTTTTTTTTTAAAAGCTTCTCTTCTGAAGATCCTAATTCAATAGCTGGAATTTGGGGCCCATAAACCTGTATTTATAACTAGTGTCCCAGAGGCTTCTGAAAAGCAGGCAAGTTTGGGAAAACCTGTCCTACCCATAGGGACAGGTCTGGGCCGATAGGCTGTTGTTGAGGCTCCTTGGAGAAGAGGCCCCCACTTCGTATTGTCACCCACTTTTGTTCTATGGTAAATACACACAGAGGTCCTTCATTATAGCTTGGGGTTTTGAAAACCCCTTTCCCTTGGGAACGGGTTGGGGGCCTACTAGTGGCCGTTGGATGTGGCTTGGGTACCTGTGAAAGGGTTGGTTCAGGAAAAGGAGATGGCCTGTAGCAAAAGGGCCATAGTCTTGGACTGGAGCAAGAGCAAGAGCAGAGAAATCTTGCATCCCTGCCGTCCCTCCAGCCTCACTGCCTCCCAGGTCATGGTCTGGAGTTCCTCCACCTCAGACACCCCCAGCTGATTACCACATATGTAGTGAATTTTTTTTGCTGCCTAAGAGAGTGAAATGCGAACTTCCCCCATTATAGCCTCACAGCTGCACTCCCCGCCTGGCACGTCTCTCCAGAGAACCATTCCATATTAAGTGACAGAAGCAGATGGGCCAACAGTTTGGATGTAAACATGAACTCCTTCCCAACCTGGAGCTTTTAATGCTCCTTTCTCCTTCACAAATTCAGCCTTTCCCCACCTCCCTTTTGCCTGCCAGTCACACTCCCTCTGTTTGCTGAATATTAATATACATTTAGTTGTATCTGTTCTATAAATGCTCTTAAGTGCTTTTCATTTGTGACAGTCTTGTCTCACTCATTGGCTCTGAGTTCTCAAGGGCAGAGACTAGAGCTTTTTTTTTTTTCCTGTTCTCTCCATCTCTGTCCCCAAATAAATTCTGTCTCACCCAGTACGTGTGACAGACAGCCTGGTGCCCCCGTAGCCCAGAGGTTGTAATAATCATTCTGTTTAAAGCAAGAAAGGAGAGAACCTCTCTAGGGCTAGAACACCCTCCCCTCTTTCATCTAAGGCAGAATTCCTAAATGTGCTGAAGATGAAACTGCTGAGGAGAGTGACCATTTTCTAAATATTGATTCCTAGACCACCCCCTAGAAATCATAATCTCTGGTGCTAAGCCTGGTGTGATTTTCATGCAACCACTGCAACACTTGTTAGCCAACTGGTGTTTGGGAACCAGGAACTTTAGAGCATATTTATAACAAGATTTTCCATCTGTATCAGAAGAGAGTGTGTCTGCATATGGACTAAGGTCACTGAGCCCTCTAGGGTTCCTCTGTGTGTTCAACTATCAGGGAATCTTCTGGAAAAGTCTTATTGGCCATGGAGTTTGGAGTAATTTTCATGAGGCACATGGACAAACCATGCTTACAACTGAGGTTCAGAGATGTTTGACAGCCACAGGAACCGTAAGGCAAGTGAATAAGGAGGCCCCAGACTCGAGAGAGACGGTCACCATGCATGTGGAGAGCTTTGGCAGAGTGGAGCAGACTAGGAGGCAGAGAAGGTGGTGATGCAGGAGGAGCCCCTCGAGTGTAGGGGTTCTGGGGAAGCAGAGGCTGTGGCAGAGAAACAAACTGGGCCATTCACCGAGGGGGGGCTCTTCTGGAAACACTAGGCATGAAGGATGTCAGACAGTGAGAAATCTAGGAGGACTGGGTGTGGAGCTGGTGTAAGAGCTGTGATGGTCCAGAGGGGCCAGCAGTGGGTGGAGCATTTGATTAAAAGTGAGCACTCCTGTCTCACACTTGCCCATGTATCCTGCCTCCCCACCCCAAGGGTGTCCCAGGAAAGTCTGCACTTCTCTTAGGCAATCAGGAGGTTTTGTGGAGTGATAGAACCCATAATTCTCCACTCATCATCTTCTCCACAGTAGATGACCATAGTAGTTTCTGGCTCAAGCCAAACCCTGACATTATCCTTTGCAGCTCTCTCTCACACTTCATATCAGCATATCCTGGGGCTCTATCTTTAAAGCGAAGCTGGGATTTGGCCACTTACCACCACTCTCACCCAGCCTGAGCCACCAGCACCTCTATTCTGGATTTCTGCCTCCTAAGGGTTGCCCTGCTTTGACCCTTGCTCCCTATAGGTATTCATACCACACAGGTATAAAGCCTTCAAATGCTTTTTTTCAAATCCTTAGTGCTCAAACAGTGCCCAGCCCAAAGGAGGTGACCAATGAATATTTTGTTGAATGAATTACTGGCTCTTATTATAAATGTGACACATTTGTACTTACCAGTAGGAAAGGCAAGGGGACACGGGGTTACATAGATGCTTTTCTGTTCATGGTGTGATGGGGTGAGGAGGTGGGACCTCTCTCACACACACACTTTGCCTCACTGCATGGAGTGACTATTTGTACTTCTCCCACATCATTTCTTCTCCTATTGCTTCCCTAAACTCATGAGCAAAGTTTCTGAGATTCCTGACTGTTCTATTGCTAGACCACGTATCCAACTACCACATAGCTAGAGAACAGATTGATGGTTGTCAGAGGCGGGGTGGGTGGGGTAGGTGGGCCAAGGGGGTGGTCAAAGGTACAAATTCATTATAAATCAGTCATGAGTATGTAATGTACAGCATGGTGACTATAGTTACAGATACTGTATTGCATATTCGAAAGTTGCGAAAGAGCTAAATCTTTAAAATTCTCTCATCACAAGAGAGAATTTTTTGTAACTATGTATGGTGATGGATGTTAATTAGACTTATTGTGGCAATTATTACAGTAGTCCCCCCATATCTTTGGGGGGTACATTCCAAGACCCATCCTCCATCCCGGTCGATGCCTGAAACTACGGATAGTACCAAATCTTATATATACCATTTTTCTTATGCATAAGTACACTTAGGGCTTTTTTTTCCTTTTTTTGGGGGGGGGCATATCCAAATTGTCAGCATCATCACTCTTGAGCTTTGGGATCATTACTAAGGAAAATCAGGGTGACTTGAACACAGCACGGTGATGCCACGACAGTTGACCTGATAACCAAGATGGCTACTAAGTGCCTAGCGGGGCGGGGGGGAGTGCATACAGAGTGGAGACGCTGGACAAAGGCATGATTTACCTCCTGGACTGGATGAACAGAGTGGGACTGCATTAGGCTACTCAAAATAGCATGCAATTTAAAACTTATAAACTATTTCTGGAATTTTCCATTTAATATTTTCAAGATCATGGCTGACCTCAGGTAGCTGAAACTATAGAAACCATGGACAAGGGGGACTACTATATATACAAATATCAAATCATTATGTTGTATACCTGAAACTAACATAATGTTATATGTCAACTATACTTCAATATAAAAAAACAGAAAGAAAAAAAAATGATTACGTGTAGATTTGACCTCCGGAGAACAGCGTTGCGGTGGCTTTGAGATCCTTGGGGCAGGATTTCCAGATGAGCACTGTGAACATGTGTCTCCCTCTGGAAAGAACTCCAATCCAAACCCAAGGCTGCAGGCTTGAGGGCGTGAGCCAGCCTTTGTTTAAGAGACGAACTGCAGCCAGGCACACCTGTTCACCCTCCTCATGAAAACTGCCTGGCTGAACAAACACTACACTTTGGACCAGTCATGCAGGTAAGACACAGTTAGGACGTGTGGAGATCATCGTTGTTAATGCTGTTTGCCTTCAAACCCCCTCTGTTTCCCATTCAACAGGAGCAGGAGCAGGAGCAGGTCTGCTTGGGGCTGGCCTGCTCCTTTGAGCAGGATTAAAAAAGCTGAGCAAGTGCCAGTGGCTTGGCATTATGAGGGCATCCAGCTTGTTGGACAGAAGGCTGCCCATCCCTCACATGCATGTGGCTGGAGAGGTTTCATGTGCTCTCTAAAGACCGCGACAAAGGGATTGCTGAAATGATGTTGTGGCAAAGGACACTAACAGGGCTCAGAGGATAAGGCTGGGTTTGGGGCTAGTCATGTGGGCTGACAGCAGGGTAGAGTGTGGGGGCCTTGTTATTAATATCTATGAGATTTGCAAGGGCCAGGTGGCAGCCTCTGGGCAGGGTGACATGAAATACCATTTAAACAAAATGGCTGGCAGTCCTGCAGATCCTCAGACTCTCTCTTCCTTAATGTCAACCTGATTCTCGGTGGCTGTTACTGTTATGACCTGAAGATCTGATGCTGCCTCAGGTCCCAGAATCATTCTCCTTTTTAGAAACATTACCTGGTGGTAAACTAGAGGGGTTAATGGCACATTCACAATCAACTGAGATTTTTATTCTAATTAATTAAAACTATGAAGTACATGTACACACCAAAAAAGAAAAGGATCTGGAGAAAAGCGAGCAGCTGCAGAACGAAGTATTTAATGTTTTGGACCTCACAGCAGAGCTGAGGAACACTAAGCACCCTCTCTTCAGCACAATGAGCACATGTTTCCACATACGCAGAAGTCTACATCCAGAATTCGGGGACTCACAGCCCTTGAAGCACAAGGCAGCTTTAGAGGGTCACCCCACCCCCCCACCCCACCCCCATCCTCAGACACTTCACCTGCATGGTCATCCTCAGGATCTACTTTTCTTTTCAGGCCTCCTGTGGCTCTGAAGCATTCTCCCCAAAGTATGTCTTTGCCTGCTCCATCCCCCATCAGACCCGCTGCCTTCTCCTTAAAGCGGGGTGCATCTGAGGGCTTTGGACCTGATGATTTTCTTTGTCACCCAAATTCTCTCCCTTGCTGAGCCTGGCTTCACTTTTGCTACTGCCTCCCTTGGTTTAAGTTGCTACCATCTCTTCAGGGGTACTTGTATCTCCATTGCTCTCCCTGCTCTGAGTCTGCCCCTGGTTTGGGTCCCATGGAATTCTCCCTTCTCCTCGACAACAGAATGTGGCCTGAGACTTGCTTGAACTGGCACTTTCATCTTGTGAACTTTTCGCTTCAAATAGCTCAGGGCCAGGACCTTTCCATTCTAGGTATAGAGCAGAGCACCGAGCTTGCTTTAAATAAAAGATCTTCACAATAATATTACCAATAGCTTTGGGTGCTTTGAAAACGCTCTACTCTACTTTCCTTCTGTTCCAGACAGGGTCATAACTAAATTTATACTTGTCTCCACTGTTCTTGTCCTGAGGGGGGAAAAAATCCTCTTTGTGTTGATGGCCATGATCTATTGTTGGTAGAATGTTTATAAAGCAAATTTTGTGCGGTAAATCTGTGGGGTAGGCTTCTGTACACTGTCCTCGAGGGTGGGAGTGGGAGAAATGGGAGGGAGAAGGAACGTGGTCTTGTGAGATAACTTGGAGAAACTGTTAGATTCATCAGTGAGAAACTCAGTCTTGCCCTTGCCTCTCCCTGCACCAGCCACAGCGACATCTGTGTGGGTCTGCAAGGACCAATACTCCACTAAAGCTGGGCCCTGGTTTCATGGACCTTGGGAACTGTGTAGATGCCAGATATACCTCTTTAATAGTGGCCCTAAGGAACACTGAGCCTTTGTAGGGCCTGAGAAGAGTAAGGAGCTAGGAGGTGGTGGGGAGGGTGAGGGCAGTGTGGGGGTGGATCTGATGATTGTGGCCACTTCCTGGTAAGGAAATGCAGACATTTAGAGCCTGGGGGATCTATAAAAGGCTATCGCTTCGGGGCTCTATGGAATCCCATATGTGATCACAATTCACCAGTAAATCTGTCTATGTTGAGTAAGCACAATTTCACATATTAAGGCTTGGTAAGGAAGCCTCAGGGGAGGAGCAGTAGGAAAAAGAAAGGGATTTAAGGTTTAAGAGGGAAAACAGCAAAGGCTGGAGGGATTTGAGTGCACTTAGAAACTAACTGTATAAAAAAGGAGATGTAATTAGTAAACTGCAATTCCGTCCAGATTCAATCTAATTGAAGCTCTTTTTCCTCCCCATATATCAGACTGGGCTGACAAAAATAGATAAACTAGATATCAGAACTCAGCAACATTTAGATCCCCATAGGGCTTCAAAGTAGGAAAAATAACACAATCCAGCAGGTGACTGGAAGGCCCAGTGTCATGGGTAATGTACCCAAAGATGACAAAGATTTTGGCCATGTCCTTACCTCTCTGTCCTTGGGGGGTTGGAATGTTCTCTTCCCTATTCTTTCCTGTTCTGGGACTTCCTGCTCATAGTACTATGAACACTCAGTCATCAATTGACCTACAGTTTAGTTTTAAAAAAATTTTTTATGAGACCCATAGGTAAATGACACAAACACAGTATACTTTCTAAGGCATTCTCAAATTTTCACAAAATACAAAAAATGTAAGCACACTAATAATTAATTTTCATCATCTACTATATTCATATACCAAAACCCCCCTTCCAGAAGCACGGTGAGTTGTAAGTCCACACCATTCTTGCCCGTTCATAAACTCATTCGGGAAGGCAAGCGACCAAGAGGGATGGTGTTACAAGAACAATATTGTATTTATTTGTATTTATTTTTAACTCTTTTCTTATTTGCCCCGAGATAACTCATGGATTACAGTCCTAACCTTACTCCCAAAGTTTGCAATGAAATATCTCGTTTTTATTATTATTTTTGTTTCTCTCTAGTATATCAATAGTCTTTGGAAACAAATGAAGTTGTTCTATTTATAGTATTCTGTTTTTAGTAGTTTGATGGATGAAAATATCAAATCCAATCCTAGAAAATGCAGCATTCCTATGTGAGCTGCACTTTTTTTTTTTTTTTTTTTTACTAAATTGGAAAAGGGTTTAAAAAGGAAGCCACTTACGAATTTTGGTATCTTAGCTCTTAGTAATAGCAAATTACCTCATAGACACTATTCAATTGCTCTGGGCGTAGTGATGTGTCATGATGTCATGGCTGGGGCCACTGGTCTAGATCAGTATTTCCAGCTCTTAGACTCCAGGCCCTGGGTGGCCGGGGGGAACTCAGAATTATAGGACAGAATTCATCAATCCATGCACATTCCAGGCACTACAGCATTTTAAATAAATAACCTGCCTTGAATTTACATTACCACCCTTAAAAGGTATGTAGGTATGTAGGAATTAATAAAATTCATGTTAATTTAAAAACTGCTAAATTCATAGTAGCTCTTTATCATTATGTGTTTTCTCAGTCAAGAACTATCAAAAGCACAATCTTAACATGGTTGGAGCTTCAGTATAGAGGAGAGTGGAGATGGAAGAATCAAGGTTTCCAATTAGATATGAAGGCTTGTCTTTTTAGGCAAGAAAGTAGACAAAGAATAGCAGCAGAAAATGAGGCCAGTGGTTCTCAAAGTGAGGTCATTGGACCACCAGCACAAAATTGTCCAGAAATTGCTGGTCAGATCTCTAGAGGTGGGGTCCCTCATGAGGTCTCCTAATGAGTTCAACTAAGTTTGAGAATCATGATCAGTGGTTCAGAATACACTGCAAAAAGGTGGTAGTGAGACATCGCAATGTATCCTCCAAGAGATTTTAGAAGATGAGAAAGAAATACACTTGTTTGTCGGCAGGACCATGCACAGACGAACCATCTCAAGGGACCCCATGTCTGCTCCCAGCCCATATTTCTGGCATTTTCTTGGCCTACTGGAGACAAGGTTCAGAGGGAGCATGGGACTCCCCAATACAGCTAGTCTTTCTGTTGTTTTTCAAAAGCCCCCAGAGGGTTTGGAGACTGGAAAACAGGAAGATGATGGCCTTTGCAAAGTGTTTCCAATTAGATAATGAATTTATTTTGTTTACAGAGTTTACAGAGATCTGAAAATAACACTAATATTTCTTGTGGAGAGACTTTGGGAGGCTCTCTGATAAAGACAGATTTAAGGAAATAATTTCTTGGCAATAGTTTCAGATTAGAAATAGATAAATTATTGATTAAAAATAGAATGAATGTTAAATCTCTTCAAGATGCTATGACATTATCCAGGGACAAAATTCTTTCTTACAGGAATTTAAAATACAAACCAACAAAAACAAAACCCCAAACATATGAAGTTTTGAGAATTATTTAAGAGGTACTATAAACTCCAAATTAAAAAATAGCTTTTATCAAGACTTCAGTAAGAGGAAGTAGAATCAGCAATTCTCTAACACCAAGAATCCGTATGCTAAAAATCTCTTAAGTCCCATCTCAGGGACATAGATGACAAGACAGTTTAGCTAACTCTGCAATTCATCATCATGAACTGCACTGAACTTAAAGTGGGAACCTAAAGTCAGGCAGACAGATTTGCCTTTTAATGCCAGCTTTGCCCCTGAGCACTTTGTGTGGCCTTGGGCAAGCAGCTTAACTCTTTAAGCCATAGTTTCCTCATCTGCAAAATCTGCAAAATCAGAGTGATTTCTCTTATAGGTAATTGTGAGGATTAATGGAGCAAACACGTGTTAGCATTAGAATCGCACTATCTGGCATGGATTAAGCATTGATGCGTGTTAACAGTGATTGTTATTATATTTCTACTACTTTTATTTAAACCAAGAATTTTCTGTAATGCCAAGATATTTAGGACATTCAAGAGAAGTTTTTTTTTTTGTTTTTTTTTTTTTTTGGTGGGTGGTGGGGGAGGGAGGCAAAGGGAGGGTGTGGTTGCTCAGGAATGTTAAACTTGTGCATTTAAATTCTACAAATACTTTGAGTCTATCTGATATTAAACCTTCCTCAGGGGTGCTCTCTTGTTCCCAGTCCCCACAGCAGGACTTGACCCACAGTATCTACGCAGTGGATAAACAACTAAAAGTAAGGAAGTATGTATGTATAGACCACCATTAGCTCTTCTTTCCTTCTTCCTTCTCCTAATAAGGACAATTCTACTTAGATTAATACTGTGTGCCCCAGCTGTTGAGTGCCTCCTGTGCCTGGCACTGAACCGAACACTTTAATAATAATAAATGCCTTTTCCCACCTTACCCTAGACAACACCACATGAACAAGTGTGCGCGGGGTGGTTGCTGAGAGCGCTGTGAAGAGAACGGTAGTACCTCAGGATGCTTTGTGAGCCCTGAGTCACTCCCTTAGTCATGCTCAGAGCACTCTGACCAAGGCGGGATGGTTACCTTGGATCCTTGACTGGAACACATCCACCCCACCCCCTTTATTTCCAGCACAATCCAACTGATGGTTTCAGGGCTCCCATTATCAGTCAGGACCCCAAAGCAGAGATTCTTCAGGAGGCTTGTACCTCTAGGGGCACAGTTTGAACCCCTTCTCCTCCAGGTATATCTGATATGTCTTTCTAAGGTTGGCCACGACCCACAGTGAGAAAGATATGTTATACTGCAGCTCAGATATATATGTCAAAGATTTTTATGTAACAATATGTACATTCATGTGAGGCCTTCTGATATTCCTATATTCCTATTTTACTTCGTTCTTTCATTAAAAATGAAAATTTAGAGAAATTGGAATCTTGATACATCACTGGTGGTAATGTAAAATGGCCTAGTTTCTTTGGAAAAGTTTGACGTTTCCTCAAAATCTGAAATAGAGTTATCAAATGACCGGGAAATTCTACTGCTAAGTATATATCCAAGAGCATGAAATACACCCATACAAAAACTTGAACATCAGTGCTTCATAGCTGCATTACTCATAGTAGCTAAAAGGTAGAAATAAACCAATGTCTACCAACAGATGAATGGATAAACAAAATGGGATACATCCCCATACAGTGGAATATTACTGAGCCATAGAAAAGAATGAAGTACTGACACATGATGCAAACTGGGGAAAACTTGAAACCATTATGCCAAATGAAAGAAGCCAGACACAAAATATATTGTATGTTTTCATTTAGATCAATTGTCCAGAATAGGCAAATCTACAGGGACAGAAATTAGTGGTTGCTACTAGGAGGGAAGGTTGGGGGAAATAAAAGTAGGTATGGGTTTCTTTTTTGGGTCATAAAAATGTTCTAAAACTAGATTGTGGTGATGGTTGTAAAACTGTGAATATACATAAAAACTGAATTGTACACTTGAAAAGTGTGAATTTATTAGTATATGAATTATATCGCAATAAAGCTGTTTAAAAATGATGGTTGTGATCCAATAAACTGATTTCATTATTCAAAATGGGTCACAGCACAGTTGAAAATTACTGTCCTAGAGCATGTTTCCTACTCCCTGTCCCCTGGCCCTGTTTGTCCTCCACATGAGAATCACTGCTTGACCTGGAGAGGCAGGAAGACTACAGTCTTTGAATGGGCAGATGGACAGACAGATGGAGAGGGGGTGAACGTGTGGAAGGAGGGATGAAAGCCATCTGTGTCACAGTATCAATTACCCTTCTTCAGTTAAGGCAACTTTACTGCATTTGCGGCAGCACACACCCAAGTAAAGACTGTATTTCTCAATCTCTCTCACAGTTGTGGTGGCCATGAGAACAGAGCTTTTGGTGAGAGTTCTGGGAGAGATCCGGAAAGGGACTAACTCAGTGGTATGGGTGTCCCCTTTGCCCCCAGCCTTTTCTCTTCCTGCCTCAAATTCGAATGTGATGGCTCAATCTCCAGGAGCTACCTCGTGACTTTGGGGTGGAAGGCATGCCTAAGGCTAGCAAGCAAAGAACAGGAGGAGACTGGGTCCCCGATGCCTTCTCTTAGCCACCAGGGATGAGTACATCTAGATGTACTTTATACAACTGAACGAATCCCTAATTTGCTCCCCCCACTGAGCTGAGTCTCTGGTATCAGCAGCCAAAGGAATTTCTAAATGATATGCCATCTAAATGAATAAAAGCTCCCCTCCACTGTACATGAGCCAAGGACAGACCTATCTAGAAATAGCAGCTACTCTCCCACCCATGGCTTTCAGCCTCCTTAACCTTCTGGAAGAACTCCCCAAGACCCGTGTCGGAAGGAAAATACCTTGTGATTTTAAATATCCTTAGTAGCCGGACGCATCTGAGCACCGATATACCCAGGGGAGACATGACCTTAGTCTCCACCAGGATGGTCTCCAGGATGCCCCCGCACACCACGAAGCAGTCAAAGCGGTTGAACAGGGACACGAAGTAGGCCTGCAAGCCCAGGCTGTACATCTTCAGTAGCATCTCTGCCGTGAAAAGGGCCAGTAGTGCCTTGTTGGCTGTGTCTGGCAGGTTCAGGAGTGGGGGTGGGATCCAAGTGCAAGCAAGACGAGGAAGAAGGGGGAGGAGGAGAAAGAAAACAGTAATTTTCACCACTGGAAAGAAGGCCAAATGTGTTCCCTTCCCAGCCAGCACACCTCACCCACTGTCACCAGAACAGAACAATTAGGGTGCAATTTATGGGAAAGGGGCATCTAGTTACAATCACAATAAATGTTTACAGAGAACTATAGCACCCCTCCCATCCTTATCTGTGGGAAGTATGTTCCAGGATCCCCAGTGGAGTCCTGAAACCTTGGATAATACCAAACCCTGTATATACTATGTCTTTTTCTATAAATCTGTACCTATGATAAAGTTTAGCATATAAATTAGGCATGGTAAGAGATTAACAACAATAATTATAACGTATAACAATTATGACAATATGCATGAATGTTGTCTCTCTCTCAAACTAACTTCTTGTACTGTACTTACCTTCTCACTTAAAAGAAGCATGTTATAGCTTCTCTTTGGCACATCCAAATTGCCAGCATCACTACTCTTGTGCCTTGGGGCTACTGATAAGTAAAATCAGGGTTGTTTGAACACAAGCACTGTGATACTGTGACAACTGATCTGATAATCAAGATGGTTACTAAGTAAATAGTGGGAAGGGGGTGTCTATAGCATGGAGACTTTGGACAAAGGGATGGTACACATCTCAAGCAGGATGGGGTGGAAAGACATAAGATGCTGCCACGCTATTCAGAATGGTATGCAATTTTAAAACTTATGAATTGTTTATTTCTGGAATTTTCCATTTAATATTTTGACCACAGTCAACTACAGGTAACTGAAACCTTGGAAAGCAAAATTGCAAACAAGGAGGACTACTGTTTCTACCAGCATCAAAGGCTTTGCGGGCCTTATTTTCTTTACTTCTCAAGCAGCTCTGTGAGATAGGTGTTACTGTCATCATGTCCATGTTCAAAAATAAGAAGTGAGGTTCAGAGAGATGAGTAATCTTCCCAAACCAATCAGCCAGGTGGTGAAGCCAAGCCATCAGAATCTGCCCTCTGCATGGGGAGACTGACCACACCCAGAGTTCTTGAATGCAGCCCCTGTGCCTGCCCGACAACCTGGGAGTGGTGCTGAGGAGCTGGCCAGTGAAGTCCTTTCCTAGGGGTTCAGGCAGGGACATGGGCATTAACTATCCATTGAGGACAGCTCCCCGTGCTCAGGCCACTCTGTCATCTCCCGTGCCTTTTTGCTCATCTCATCCTCACATGTTCTAGCAAGTGCACCTTGACTTACTTCCAGACATACCTGGAGGCAAGAGTAAAGCCTATCGTACTGAAAATCCATTCTGGGAAGTTGGTAGCCAAGGGTCTGAGATAGCCAAACAAGCTTTAGCATGTGTCTTTGTCACTTGGACCCAACAGTGACCACCAGGACAGGCAGATGATGTGGACCCAGCCAGGTGAGCCACGTCTGTTTATAACGAGCTTGTGCATTTTATTGTGAGGCTTGCAAGCTTCTAGGCCCTTGGTGTCCCCAGCATGGCACCTGCTAAGAGCCATGGCCACTGGCTGCTTTCCCGTCCACCTTCTGCCTGTTCCCTCCCTAGAATTCAGGGCTGAGGTGACTAGAGTAAACCCAACCAGGATAGTGGCAGGGGCTGCCTCTCACCTTGGACTTCCGTGAGCCAGTGAGGCTGGTTGTAATGCTCCGAGGCAATGGTGAGCGTGTTGAGGAACACCAGAAAAATCACAAGCCAATAGAAAACATTGGACTTGACTGCAGCACGACACTTTCTTCTGCAGAACCGATTCCACCGGCGCCAGTAGCGGCTGGAAAGGGGCAGGCAAGGAGAGAGGATGGGAGGGAGGTGACTGTGAAATTCAAATTTCTTGTAATCCGAAAGGTAGCACTGTGGCTTCCTTTTATCTCTTGACTGATATGGCCTCACTAGAGCAGTGAAAGCCAGTGGTGAGGAGATAAGCTTTACATTAGGTTGACTGGGTGCTACCACTTAGCTGTGTGGCCTTGGGCATGTCCTGCTACGGTCCTCTCATCTGTGAAACAGGAAATAGGGCCAATCGCCCTATTTTTTGTGGGCATTGATGAAATACCATACAATGTGTCTAGCATAAAGCTGAAGGTGCTCAAAAAATAGGAAATACCTTTTATTTTGTAATAATGGCATTATTAGAGATAGTACTGAAAGTATTAAGAGTACTATTAGCAGTGATGGAAGTATTAGGACTAGTAATGTTTACCATTAGCGAAACTTCACGTTTGCTTTTTACCCTATTGGGCACATCTTATGCCTTCTCCCTAATTCTTTAAATAACTCTGCAAAGCAGGCATTATCCTGACTTTGAGGAGGAGAAAATTAAGGGCCATATAGGTTAAGTCCATTGACCAAGACTGCAAAGTGGCAGATCCAGCCTTGGTTTTCTCCCAGCCCTGTCTTTTGCTCTTACTCTGTGCTTCCTCATCCACAGAGTGTATGGGCTGAATCTGGATCTGAGGTTCTTTGCTTTTTGGGGGGTTATAGAATCTTTTGAGAATCTGATGAATGTTTAGATCCTCCGTGCAGAAAAAACCCAGGCACCCACAAATACTCACACCTCTACATACAAGTTCAGGCAGCAAAAGTTTCCCTTGAAGCTCAGTTATGGTCCATATAATGGTCCCATGGTCTCTTGGATAAGGACTTTTGTCAGTGAATCTCAAACATGGCTGCACACAGAATTACGTGGGAAAGCCTAAACACATAACCAAAAACTCCACTGATACTCAAGTCCTAAGTGAAAACTAATTAAATTCAATTTTCTAAGGACTGGGAATTTTTTAAATATCCCAAAACACTATGAGTAGCTTTTGAAGTTACCAGGTGGTTCTAATATGTAACCATGGCTGAGGCCCATTAAGTTACATGATCCCAAGGAAAGAGCTACATTTAATAATTCTATGGTAGAGGGGTTTAAAGCTTATCCCCAATTTCATCCTCATGATACAGACAAAATATATAGCAATATTTAGTAACTGTTGACAAAACATTTAATAAATGCCTACATTGTTCAAAGGAGAGTCAGAAAGGGATGCTGGAGAGTTGCTTGGGAGGGCGATGCAGACTAAGGACTTTGAGAGGGAGAAAGACATGATGGGATTTGATTTTAAAAAACAAACAAATGACAAAAACAACCAGTCTGTCAACTTCTAGATCATGAATATTATGAAGAATGCTCTTTCAGCCTTATGGGTTGGAGATGATGAAGGACACTGAGTTGACACCAATTTTGGAGGCAGAATCAATAGGTCTTTGAGCCTCACTATGTGTGTGGTTAAGAGAGAAAGGTACTGAAGGGACAACCCAAATTTCTAGTCAGGCTGAGCTGGAAGAGTGGCACCTCTAACCAATATAGGGACAGACAAGGGGTAGCAATGCTTGGGGCAGGGAGGTCGCTCTGAGGAGAAAGGTGGGGCACTCAGCTCAGGAAATGCATTTGAGGTATTGTCAGGTCATGTATATAGAAAGACTCATCAGGTAATTGAAGACAGGGGGAGCAATAAAAAAGGTTTGGGTAATAATGAGGTGGGGAGAAATGAAGCAAAATCTTGGAGTAACTGTCCATGCACATCTGTATTTGTATTTGTATCCCAGGTTTCCAGGCGGGGTGCCGGGGGGGAGACCTCTGCTGTTATGAATCCCTTCACCCACCCCCAAAATGCCTTTTGGGATAGCTTGATTTCATCTATATTTCTACTCTGTCATTTTTCTACCTACTGTCAGTGGAAAATCCTGTTACTGAAATTTTGTTAAAATCTATAATAAGAATAGAAAAGTGAGGAGGACATCTATGAAGGGTATGGTTCCCTCAGAAGTGAAAGGATAGCTTAGTTTCGGGCTTGCAGAACAGGGAGGGAGGAAAGGGTTAAAAGGGTAGTGTTCTGATCTGCCCCCTACAGCACTTTGGGTGCTAGAATGCCCTCTCCAGTGAGTGCCAAACCTTTGTAGGGGACACTTACCTGTACTTGGGGGAATTCACTACACAGAGAATAAACACCTCGGGGTCATAAAATTATAGTTTCCAAATGCAGTCAGTGAGGCTTGCATCCTCCAGCCACACAGGGTAAGAGTGAGCAAAGAGGAGGGTGAAGGAGGGGCAAAGGAAGGGACAACAGGTCCCAGGTGGTTCTTAGTGAGTATGACCTCTGGAGGTGGCCAGACTAGTACTGAGGAGTCTTATCTCGCTTGGGTGAGACTGCTTTTTCCCTGTTATTGTGGTTGTTAATATTGTGGAGAAATTGGGTAAATAATTTTTCTTCCTGAAAAATGAATTTTCAGGACAAACTCACATCTGATCTTAAATAGCTTACATTGTAGTTTCAAAGAATATATTGTAAGTAGATACAATCTCATGTCACAGAAATCACCTATTTGTTATACCTTTGTTCATTGGAGTCCAAGGCAATCAAGTTTGCATTCCTTTACAGTGTGTAGGAGCTGACTTGGAGTCAGTTTAATGCCAAGAACTTAATTAAGCTACTCTTTTCCCAGGTTTGGGGGTAGTGGCTGTAGGATGCTACATGATCAGGCTGGTCCCATGGATCTGGAACTGCTCTGCTTGTGCTCCTGAAGGAGTGGCTGTCTTGGACAGGCTCGTATCTGCTAAGTTGTGCTGTTCCTGTGCATAGTCGTTCAGGAGAGTCACAGGGATTTGGGCTGGGGAGGGGGTGGGGATGGGGGTGGGGGTAATTACTACCCAGAGAAAGTATATTTAAAGATAATTATACACCACCCACTTTTCAAAATATAGCTTTGCTTGACAACTGGTTTCCTGGCAACGCTTCCTACTGTATAATAAATGTAATGGTTTATTAGAATGTGTAAATTTATTTTTGTTTACATATTCATGGAGGATATAGAAATTAAATGATAAAATAGGGAGGAGAAATGTGCCTGCTATTCATGTTTCCTTCACACTAGCTGGAAAAGTCATTTATTCTAGAAATAGAACTTCCCATAAGTAGATATAGGAGAAAAGGACAGATATGAATGTGTCTGTCTAACCTTCTTCAAACTTCTATATCATCGCGCTCCCATGGGAAATCTCTGCTTACTCACTCCTGCATCTTCCTTACCTCTTCTCAATACTGGGCCCTGCTCTTGACTTTCCACTTACACAGACTGTCCGGATAACTCACAGAACCTGCCTGTTCTATGTCCCATTCATCCCAGCTTCTCCAGGGTGAACTCTTCTAGTCTTCCCAGACTCAGAACTCCCGTCATACTTATTATCTGCATTACTCATTTTAGTTACACATTAAAGAATATTTACTAAACACCTACCATGAGCTAGGTATTAGACATTCAACATTTAACATGATAGACACAGTCTTTGAATAAAAGTGATACAGACCACTAAGCAAGCAATTAAATGGTGCTTCATGCCAAGGTGGGCTTAGAGGAGGTGCCGTGGACACATCACAGGGGATCTTAACCACTCATGAAGAAGCCAGCAAAGGTTCCTCAGAGGAAATGACTTCCCATTTCCCTGTATTGTCAGTTATCTTTTACCGTATGGTTCTTACCTCTCCAATGAGATCATAAGGTCCTTGAGGGAACAGAACTGTGTCTCTGTTACAGATTCCCAGTACCTAGTGTAGTCCATCTCACATGGCAAAGACATTTGATGAAAGGTTGGTAGAGTGGGGACAAACTCTATGCAGATTTACTAACTTCATGTTGAAAACAAGGCTTGAGAGTTCCAGGCCTCTTGACCCAGAGATGAGGGTGGGTATGAGGAGTGTGCAGTGTTCCTACAAGAGTTTGCTTGCCGTAGTTTTAACAGGCATCTAGCATAGCGGACATTAAAATAGTGGAGACTTTAGGCTCTTTTTAGTGGCTACGGTCAGTTTCTGTCTTTAACTAAACTAAGAACAAGCAACACAGAAAATCATTCAATTTAATTATTTTATACATAAGTAACTTTAAAATGGGCTATTGGTGATTGAGGCAATTAGGGGTATGTGCTTTGTTGGTTATGGAAAGGCAGAAGTAAAGGGCACATTGGAGGCACATTTCACTGAATGGGGGGTAAATAGTACTATGAAACTTAAGAACCCTGTGGGGTTCACTTCAGGACTCTGTAAAGTCAATATCTGGAAACTTCACAGGTTATCTGATTAATCCCCTCAAGTTGCATAAGGCTTTCTCAATCATTTGTTCCATAACTGTTTAAATTCTATACTGAACAGTGAGCCCCAAATGTCACAAAACTCCTTATTTTAATGAATTCCTCAAAGTGAAGACCTGACTTATCAAGGAAATACCCTAATATTGCCTTAAAATTATGAGTCATTAATTTGCCAAATTTCCCCTAAAAGCTCTGTTCTCAAATTTCTTTAAATAAACTGTAACTTTGTATCATTATTTTGCAAGTGGAATATAAGTCAGTTTAAAGCTCAAATTCTACTATTTGTCACTCTTAAACTGAGAAAATGATCAGGAATACTTTGATTTTTTTAAACTCAAAATTTAGATTCTTTTTTTGGAGTGAAACAGGCTCTTTACTGTTTACAAGGTTATTTTCGAGTTGCAAAAATTCTCTCTCCATTTTTTTTTCCCTGTATCGTCTTGCTGTTCTCTTGTATTCTCTTGTTCAAGCTTGGTTGCCACAATCAGACAACAGAAAGTGTGAGAACACATTTTTCTTGCATCTGTTGTGGAAACCTTAGCAGCAGACTCATTGGCCACCATTTAATATCTGCTTACACCCTTTGAGGCCACAATGTCTTGTGTAGTACCCATAGCCACTGTGGCTATTGAGCACCTGAAATGTGGCCAGTCTAAATGAGACATATAGTAAGTATAAGATACACGCTGACTTTCAAAGACATAGCATAAAAAATTAAATGTAAATATCTCATTAATAATTTTAATATCACTTTTAAGTTGAAATGATAATGATTTAGATGCATCAGGTTAATAAATTATATTAAGATTAATTTCACCTATTTATTTTTAATTTTTAATGTGATTATTAGAAAATTTAAAAAGTGCACATGTGGCTTGCATTATATTTCTTTTCAATAGCATTGCCATAGAGCTATCCACCTCAGGCCCAGGAAACAATGGCTAAGCAGAAACAGGGTTAAGTGTTCCTGGGTAGAACCTTATTGCTAGGATTGTGCAGTGGTTAGCAGCATGGGTCCTGAGTGTGGATTCTGACTCAGCCACAAATGAGCCATGTGGCTCTGGGTCTCTCTCAGCCTCAGTAGCCTCATCTGAAAATGAATTTAATGGTAGTGCCAACCTACTAGTGATAAGCCTATTGTAGCTAATTCCTTAAAGTGGAATACAAAGTCTTCTTTGGAAATATAAAGTCTTTTTACTGTATTTCTCTCTACATATCTTGAATAGTAGCTGCAGAGGAAGAAACCCTTCTCAGAGGTCAAATGGCTGGTATATAAGGTTAAGTATAAACAGGCTGAGCCAAGCATCAAAGCTGAGCAGAGTCAGAAGTTTCGGGGACCACTGCTCCTTTCCTCTTCTTCAAAAGCACAGGCTACATCAGAGATCATTGGATAAAAAAAAATGTTTCCAGAGTCTCCTGGGTAATCTCTCACTAGACAGAATCTATACAAATCTGTAATTTCTCTTCTATCCTCCAGATCACATTGATTCATTCATTCAATCATTTATTTGTTCATTTATGGTTCACTCACTTGCATGTAATGAAAATGATATTTTGGAAATAGTTTTGAATGTATTCTTATATCCCTTTACTCTTATTGTATGGGGGCTTTGGGCTGTCAAATGCTTTCTCAGCTTTGCTGTCAAATTAGATATTTTGTTTCATTATGTGTCAAGACTATTGCCTTACTGAGGCAAGACCGTTCATTCATTCATTTGCTCAGCAAATATTTATTCAGTCCCTATTGTACAGCCACTTCTCCAGATGCTGGGGATAAAGCAGCCAAATCTAAGCATTATTGCAAGAGAAAGGATTTTTACATATCTAGAGATCTCTTTCACTTAATAAGAGTGAGGCCTGGTAGACTTGGCTTTAGATTATTATTATTTTTAATGTAAGGAGGTCTTGGCTTGAGACAAAGAGGAAGGGGGAGAAAAGCCTTCCAGTTCCTGTGGAATATGGGGGAAAGAAGGTGTCAGAAGCAGAGGAGGAAGTCACACACCAGAGTCCTGCATGTCCAGCCTCCAGAGCTTAGAGAGGGTTGCTTTAGAAACATTCAGATAGTCCTGGGGAGGCTCAGGGACATTGGGGCTAGTCAGCAGCCTCTTCTGGGGATAGAATAGGGGTTCTGCAGGTCCCTGGGAGAATGTCAGCCTTTGGCTTAGAGCTCTGTCCAGGCTGGTGCAGAGTCAGTGGTGGGAGGCAAGCAGGTAGGTAGGTAGATGAGCCTGCTTAGTGCTCTGGGTTCCCCATAGCTCATTCATGGAGGGAGTGTGAGGAACCTGGAAGTGTCTGTGCACTTGCACGAGGTATGGAGGTGCTAAGGTTAGTGGTGCAACAGAGCTTGGGGGTCAGAGAACAGAAGGGGAGATTTCAAGATCAGATACAAAGGCGAGATACCCATGGATTCCAGTGGTGGATGCCCAAACCAGATGGACCTGCTGCACCTTAGCAGGAAGAAGTTCAGAGAGCAGCTCAGACTGGCTGAGATAAGCAGAGGACTCAGGAGTGGTCCAGGATCAGTCCTCACCAAGCCCTGTTCATATCCCGGGATTTAGAAGTCCCTTGACCCCACACATCCAGATTCTAGGCTGAGGAGGAGCTGGGGAAGAGGATATATGAGAGACTGAACATTTTACCTTAAGGGACTATTTGAAATACAGCATTGGGCTACATTTACCCAGCTGGATTAAAATTTAGTATTATTTATGCTCCTGCTACCCAGTAGATGAGGCTAGAAAAGCAATATTAGATCAATTATGAAACACAGAACACCAATTTTGGGCACGTACAAGCTTTGTGGGAGTAAATTCACACCCCCACTCCATATACCCATCCATTCGTCTATTCAACACACATGTACGAACAACCGATCATTGGACAGGCACTTAGCTAGACTCTCTGGAAGTAACATCTCTGAGGCATGCAGAGCCTATTGGAGAAAACAAGACTGTGAGCCAATAATTGGTGTGTAGTATGGTAAGTGCTATGATAGCAGTATGAGCAAAGCACTATGGAATAGAGAGAGTTGAGTAACTTTCCCTGGGGAATTTGCAGATTTCATAGATGGGGTAACACTAGAGTCTTTTAACAAAAGTCTGAGTTCTCTAGTTGAAGACAGTGGGACACAGTGATTCAGGTAGAAGAAAGCCTCCATGCAAAGGCCTTGATGTACAAGAGGACAGGGAACATTCCAGTAAGTACAAAAACATCCCAAATGTGATCAGAACAAAGGGCCTGTATAGGGGAGTGTGGGAGGTCAGCCTGGAAAGGCAGAAGGGGTCTGAAGACCGTAGGTCTTGTGGAAGGTTCTGTAGCAGAGCCATGTCATAATCCTGTGTGCTTTCTGTAATCCTCAAAGTTCATACTTTACTGTGTCCAATGAATAGGAAGTAGTGAGAAATAGTAGCAAGTGTCTGCATTATATTTATTTTAACTGGTCTTCATCTTTTAAGAGAGGAAGACACACTATCACAATCTCCTCAGGATGATGCTGCCAAATAGACTGATGGACAGAGATAATTCAACAAATATCAATCCCTGGATTATCTGCTTATCTGATCCAAAAGCCTCCTCTTGATAGTCATATAAAAGAAAGCAGCACAGAGCAGAACTCTGAACAACTCTCACTCTATCACCCACCTGGAAGGTGTTACCTTGGGCTCCCCAGAAGGGTGACTGTGATAGTGCTGACGGATAGAAGGGGAAAAAAAGCAGCATGTATCTCACTCACCTGAACTTCGACTTGGAGATCCGGTGGCTGAAAGAGAAAAAGGAGACATGAACAAATGACACACATTTTAAAGATGTTGAACAATGCCAGAGAAGTTTGATGTCCCAGGTTCATCTATATGGGCCTTGAATGGATGTGCAGAGTGACTTAGAGCAACTCTGGAAAGAGAGAATGCTATATGTCAGCATTCCCTGGTGTGGTTTTGTGTTTGAATGTGGAGACTGAGTGCTGGCCCAGCTGACAAATCTGCAGATCTAGTATCTTCTAAGTGGAGAGGGAGAGCACCGTGTTCTCAGATGATCAGCCTCTACCCAGCAGATTCCATG
Organism: Cynopterus sphinx; assembly: GCA_030015415.1. NCBI lineage: Eukaryota > Metazoa > Chordata > Mammalia > Chiroptera > Pteropodidae > Cynopterus > Cynopterus sphinx. The sequence continues at coordinate 92,066,142 of CM057380.1, forward strand.
AGGTGTGGTGAGGCAGCATGTTATGAATGCTTCACCCTGAGAAGAGCCACAGAGGGCAGGAAGGCCTCCTGCAGATGGAGGATCCTACCAACCAGAAGCCACAGGTAGGTACAGGTCAGCACAGACCACACAGGAGTCTGGCCAATGGTTGGTATAAAGTGAGGATGAACAAAAGGAGCCAGCTGGAAACTGAAAGGCCACAGCAGTCCAGACCCAAGCGCAGCAAACTGAACAGAAAGAAAGAGCCATGGCTCCTGAGGAGAAAACCAGGATGCTGAAAGTCATGTGCAACCCTAAAGACCTGGGTGACTTTTGGGCAGGAGTGCCGGGCAGGTGTGCTGGTGGCTGACTCGAAGGGTCATTGTATGAGGGCAGGGGTCCATTGAAAGGCAGAAACTTTGAGGAGGCTCTGAGATTACCTAGTTCATACAAGAAAGTCCAGAGGAGGCTGGATGGAGGCAGGCTGGGAGAAGAGGAAGGGATGGTGGGAAGAAGAGAGAAGGGAAGGAGATAGATGGGAGGAGACATAAAGAGGGATTGAAAGGGAGAGAGACAGTGCAAGCACTTGAGACAAACAGTGAAGGTGATATGTCAGAAAGGCTTTGTTTTTGAGGGAGTGATTGCCGGTGGAGCATCCAGGCTCAGATGGACATGTAGAAAGATGCAGAATACAAGTAAGAGATGAAAAAAGGGTGGTAACAGCAGTAGAGAGACAGACAGAAATGCAGAGAAAAGAGGAGCAGGGAGTTGGGAGGTAACTGCTGTAAGCCTGTGCTGTCCTCGCTCAGTACAAAGCGAGCTCTGTCACACAAGCAGAAAAACAACCCCTCTCATTATTTTTTATTAAAAAAAATTAAAACAGAAGATGTGACAGGTGGCAAAGCCATTGAGCATGAGATAATTATATCTCTGGGGCACTGAGAATCTGAGCCAAGTGCCTTTACTGTTCTGAACCGTTAGCTAATAACCTTTTCCCGCCTCCAAAGACTGCCTGCTAGGGCTGGAGGATTTTAATCACATGTTAACAAAGCGTATGGGAGGGGGACCAGGAGCCAAGGGCAGCATTTTTATTTAGAGCCACAGTTTAATGGGGGAAACAAATGTTTTCCAGGTGCTAATTAGGTAATGGGGAATCCGGGGTGCCCTGTTCTCAGGAAGGGCCATGCTGAGCTCGGCACCTTCAGGGGCTTCCCTAGGCTTGCTTTTGGGCAGCTGAGTCTCCTTGCTGTAAACATAAGCCAGTGAGGATGACCATGATCTTTAGCCCTGTGACCCTGTCTACAAAGCCTGGGCTGGCCCCAGGCATCCTCTCAGAAATGTCTCAGTGGCCATTTCTGGGGTGCCCTTCAGTGCAGACCTCAGGCCCTTCCCTGTCAGGCTCTGTCTCTCAGTTCAGATGAGTCACAAGAGTGGGTTCTCAAAAACTCCCACATGGGAAAACCGAAATCTGAATGTTCATATCTCCCATGGAAATGACTCTGTGATGTGGGCACAGGGGAGGAGCACAGCAAAGGGTGACTGTTTGAAATGAGAACCATGAGTGAATTTAAGTCTTTCCTTGGCATTCAGACTCATTCCAAAGAGGAAGAAATGAGCAGGACTTTTATTCCACTTAGTTACAAGTCCTGATGTATATAACCCCAGACACCACACTTGAAGAATGATTTTTATTGTTGTTTTTCTCAGGAGATTGCAAGCTTAATTTCAGGCTTTTTGGGTCTGAAACATTAGTCCCTTTTTAAGCATCATATTACTTAAGCACCCCTTCTTGATTAGGGGGAAAGTATTGCTCAAGCAGCATGTGTCTAGAGACAAAGAAAAACTACAGTCCTTGGGGAGTTGAGGTTAGAACTCTTACAAAGCTCAAGTGCATTGATTCCTCCATTTGCCCTATATAAGAGGTAGTCAACAGTAGACCCCCACTTCATGAAAACAGAGGGACCCCATTGCTTGGTAGCCTTTCACTTCCCCTATTCTATTCTATTCTATTCTATTCTATTCTATTCTATTCTATTCTATTCTATTCTTATTCCATCCCATCCCGTCCCATCCCATCCCATCCCATCCCATCCCATCCCATCCCATCCCATCCCGACCTGTCCTACCTAGTGTTTAAGTAGATTCTTAAAGAGCAGGGGTGGGGGGTGGGGTGGAGAAAGTGAGTGTCTAACTCATAAGACCATCAGAACGGTTTCACTGGTTTGGTCCACTGGGTTGGACCTGGAGTTCATCCAATCCAAGATACTTTTGCTGCCCAGATTTCCAAGGCAAATTCTCTAGAAAACCATGTGTTTGTTGTTGTTGTTGTTGATATCAAGGTTCAAAATGAGAGACAAACCCCAAACTCTTTGTTTTGTGTAGTTACTCAATTTATAATTTATAATCATTTAACAAATATTTGAACTTCTTGGGAACTATTTATATTTTCAGTTTCTCTCCCCTTCTTAGAGTAACGAGCACCCTATTGTTTGCTATGTGCTATGTAAAATAGTAGTTTCCTGAATTGTCCCAGTTTGCAGTTAACATAAATCAGATGGCACTGTAGTCACCATCCAGGTCGACACACATCTGATTCAACCTCCTTGGCTCCACAACTGCACCACCACCCAAAGCTGTCATTACCAGAACGGTCAAACCCTGGGCCTTGTCACTGCAGAGCAATGCTTCAGCTACTAGGTGCTGCCTCAGTTGTTCTCCGTCTCTGCCCAGAGCATCCTTCTCCATTGTCCCACCTGATCTTTCCCTGAACCCAGTCTTTGTCCTCACTGGGTCTTTCTAACCACTAAGACTTCTGCAGGGCTCCCAGGCTAATGCCAGATTTGACTTCCAGTTCTCAGCGTGGCCCCATGGCTACATCAGTGGTGTTCTCCACACAATGCAAACTCCCACACCACCTAGGCCTTCTGACTGGCAACCCTCACCCCTAAATCCGGTTCACACCATTGTCTGTTTTTAATATTTCCAGGCTAAAGAGCCTGCCAAAAAGTATGTTGAGCTGTTATGCAGCTGACTCCACATTGACGATGTCAGTCTCTCCTGCAGCTTCGTCTCTGTTCAGCAATCTGTGACCTCCTGGTGACTCACTAGCTCGACTCTCCGTACTGTCTCTCCATTTCCTAGGACACCTAACCCTCACTTTCTATGATAAGATGACGGATCATTTGGTATGACTCCTATCACTGACCCTCTTCGGCAGAGCCTGTTTCTGATTCTATATTCTTTGCAGAACTGTAGGCTTTTGAGAACTGAGAGAGACTCTTAGATGCCACCTGGATTTTTGGTTTGCCGTTTATCAAGTTATACACTACTTTATTCATAAGAAATCTTACATGGGAGTCCAATATGTAAAAGATGTAAATGTGGTCTCCTTCTGTGGTAGCCCTGCAGGTGGTTTCCAGGACTTCTGGCCCTCTGCTAAGAGATCTCTGAAGCAATCACCAGGCCAGCTCCTTTGCTTCCCAGAGGAATAGACAGACTCAGAACAGAAGTGCTTGGGTTGAGGTTGCATTGCTAATTGGTGGCTGGTTAGTACTAGACCTCAGGACTCCTGACGTCAGGTCTCTTTTTCCATCTTCCAACTAGTCTTAGAGGTAAAGGAACCTCATTTCCTGTGTAAATCCACAGTCTCTGAAGCCAACTTTCTCCCATCTAAAGCAATTCCTTCCTATCAGCACTCATGTCCATTTCAGTGACTTTAGCCCCTACCTTTTCATGGGCTTCTTTGCCTTAAAAATGATCCCAATCTTCCATATGATGAAAGCAAATCCTCCTTTGGTTGTTGCTTCTTCCTCTCTCTCTAATTCTATTTTCCTCTCTCCCTTCTGTGGCCCCAGTTCTGGAGTGAGTGCCCTGTGTTGGCTTATTTCCACCTGCTCTCCTCCACTGAGAGTCCAGCTCCCACAGTCCAGTCCTTAGAGGGCAGCCCCAGAACACAGAGTCCACCCACTCTTTCCCATCTCCACACGTGACTCTAGCCTGAGCTGCCATCATCTCATACCTTGGTAACTGCTCTTGAGGCCACTTCATTTGCTTGTTTCCACATTGGCCTCACTCTTACCCATTCTTTTCTTAACACCAAAGTGATCCTTTGAGAATGTAAAGCTAACTAAATCAACCAGCTCCACATTTGTATGACTTCTCACATTCCATGACTTCTCACGGTTTTGTGACCAAGATCATTAAGGGGTCTACCAGGCCCTGCCCTATCTCCAGCCTCATCTTCCCAATCTCCCCTCATGCCACACTGGCCAAACTGGCCTTCTCTCAGTTTTTCCACCCAAAGGCCTTGAAATGCACTGTTGCCTGTGATTGGAACATTCTGCCTCACTCCTTACCTTAATAATGTATGCTCGTCCTTCAATTCTCAGCTAAAATTTTATTTCTTCACAGGAGCTATTCTTAACTTTCCAGTCTAAATCCGGTCCCTCCCTCTGTCATGAACCCCACACTACAGTTACTTTTCCTTCTTAACACTTACCCTGATTTTAATGACTTCTTTACTTGTTAATGTCACTTTCATGCCAGATTGTGAACTCCAGAGAGACGGTGTCAATTTGCTCTACTGCTGTGGATCACCCATCCCTAGCACCAAGCTGGGCACAATATTGATGAGAGTTCAAATAAATAGGTCTGCCCTGAAATTCAGTGGTTTCCAAGTAAGTGCTTCTGTCTGTTCCCCTAACACATCTTCATCTGTTTCATTTATTTGTTCTTATTCTTCTGTGTGTCCATGTCCCAAGGTTCTACCTCTACTCCTCTATGAACAACTCTTGTCCTTTGACCTCATTAATAGTTTTTATACTGATTACCTCAAGCATGTGAATCTATCCCTGCTCTGAGTTAGACCTCCATTTAACAGCTGCCTGTGCAGATCCCTGTAAATTGTCACTCTGGTTGGCCCTGCTTTACATTGTACTTCAGCATCCTAATCATGTTCTATCTCCAAACTTTGATGGCACCTTCCTCTGCATCACCTATGCTCCCTACCTGCCTCCTCTGTCCCTAAAATATCACATTGCAGTTCCTTTCTCTCTTCCCCCACCCCACTCAGGAATCATCTTCACCCAGGCCTCTCACTATGTATAAATCCTTATCCAGACCTCATTTCACTACATAAGCCTTTTCACTCTTACCTTTAAAAATGCTAGCCTCTCACTGTCACTCACTTTCAGCCCCCAGCCCATTCTCATGCTGTCTCTGCCATTAGGAATGTTGGCAGTCTCATACCATCATTCTGGCACTGTGACCAGATAATTTATATGCACAGTGAAGGTATATAAATGTGGACATTCATGGGGATAACAGGGACCATTTCTACAGAGCTTTTGAAGCCAGCAGCGTGTGTCCTCATGGAAATGACAGATTTGCAAGAGAGACTGCCATCTGCCCTCTGTGGGGATTATTATGTTTTCTTTCCAACAGAACCTCCATGCTCTCCTGAACACACTCCCAAGTGGCTTCCTGGTGCCAGTTCCCCAGTCCCTCCTGGTCTGCAACTTGGGCCATGCTCGAAAACCAGAGTTGCAGGATCCTTGATCATCTTCTCTCCAACCTTCCTTGTGCCAAGATCATAGAAAGGCCTAGCACTGACAGACTTTAAAGGCTTGCTATCTGCCTCTCCCTAGTGAGGCTGTCTGAGACCCACGTCTAGAAACTCGAATGCTTGTTTTGTATGTTTCCAAAAGAAGAGAAGGGAAACAGGCTGGTACTGCTGCTTAAAAATGTAATTAGCACCGTATTTTAACAACATTTTGACAATAATTGCTTTCCAACAATGCTGAGAAACCTGCAGTGCAGACTCCCTGGTGCCACTGTCAGAGTGAGTGATCCTGAAAGCCCTGTGTACCCTGGAAACAGAAGTTGCAAGAGATGGTCTGTTCCTAAGGCTTGTTTTCCATTCTCCGTTGGCCATGTGTGGCTTGTGTTTAACTCACCTACAGCTAACCTCTTAAAAAGGGTTGGGTTTGCTCTGACCAATTTCAGAGAAGAAGGTTGAAATAAGATGATGTTCTACTGATGGAGTGATTTAGAAATTCATTTTATTTGAGACTGGTCCTGCTCAGAGCCTTCTCTCTCTCTCTCTCTCTCTCTCTCTCTCTCTCTCTCTCTCTTGATTTTTATTTTTCAATTAGAGTTGACATTCAATATTATTTTATATTACTTTCAGGTGTATAGCATAGTGGTTAGACATTTATATAATTTACAAAGTTATCTCCCCGATTAGTCTAGTACCACCTGGCACTACACATAGTTATTACAATATTATTGACTATATTCCCTATACTGTACTTTACATTCCTGTGACTATTTTGTAACTACCAATTTGTACTTCTTACTCCCTTCACACTTTCACCCAGTGCCTCAACCCCACTCCCATCGAGCAACCACCAGTTTGTTCCTCACAGCCTTCTTTATGCAACGCCTTTCAGTGACTCAGTGAGTTTACAGTTCTAATACCTTGCAGGCAACAGGAAAAGCAGACTCTCTACTTCCCAAAGTGGAATCTGATTGGTCCAGGAGGCCTCATGCTCAAGGTGAGCATGAATCATTGACAGAATTGGACTTTAATCTTTGAACTCTGCTTTGTAAGACAGTGGTCATGAAACCAGCAGTTTGCTTATTTTTAGCAGGTAAATCATTTTTCCCCCTTCACGTTTTTCCCTTAATTTTTTTGAGGGGAACATTTCCCAGGGACCACTGGTTTCTATTTTAAAGATTGAACTAAGATGAGTGATTGTGATAATTCATGTGTGAACTCTTCCCCCTCAGTCCCAGGCCAAGGTCAGCTCAGAAGAGCCAGGACCTGGGGTTTGACCCAGGGAAAGAGAAATTGTGAACATCTAGGCGGCACTTATTTTGGAGGAAAATCAGCCTAGGCTAAGCACAGGTGAATTTATTAACTCAAGTTTGCATTTCGGGCTCCTGTTGCCCTTCACTAGATGGATAACTTCGTGTTGTGGATAAGAACCAAGATGTTTATCATTTCTCTGTGCATTTTCTTACCTGTTGGCTTTCCTTCCAGGTTACTTTTATCAGAATGGAAAGGATGGTTAGCAGGGCCCAGGGACCCTAAAATAGCTGTCTCTTGTGAAAGAGGGTGAGAGGGGCTGGGAAGGAAGAGGCTTCAGAGCCATCCCCAACCCTGCACACACACTCCCTGTATTTCTCTGATGTGATGGCAAGGGGCTCAAAATCCAAGTGTCAGAGCTTCACAGCAGTGCTGAATTAAAGGGCAGTCTCTATTTAAGACTCATCTCCACACCCCAGAGGCTATCCTCATCCTAGCTCCCTCCCATTTGCTCCCCACAGAGCTTTCTGTTTCTTGCTGTGCTCTGATCCCTGCCCATCCCAGTAAAAAGCCACCCCATTCTGACTTCAGGACACAGCTTCCTTGTCCGCACCCTAGGAAAATCCCAGCCCCTGGGCTTGCTGAGCCTACTCACGCTAGCCTGGTCCCACAGTTTTCTCCCTCGATGTCACCTCCAGCCACGTTCTCAGTGTTGACAGACTCCGTCTCACTTGTGGGCATGCTCACTGCAAGAGTCAAAGGGATGCAGAACAAGGCATGAGGGTGGGAGGAAAAGGGAGAGAAGAGCATTAGTTTGCGACACACCCAGTCCCACGAGGAGTGCTGTTTGGGAGGAGGGGGACCAAGCAGCACCTACTGGTGGAGGGTGAGGGTGTTGCTGGAGTAGGCTGAGGCCCTGGCACTGCCATGGCCAGGCTCATGGATTTCCTTGACTGAGTGACATGCCTCCTGCTTGTCTAGGGTAAGTTTTGCTGCCAAGGGCACTCTAAACTAGTGGGAATGTGAGAGGAAATCTGGTGATAAGATCATTTACCTTACAGGAGACATTATGAAAACCTGACCATTGAACCTTTTCTCTACTCTCAACTCTACACTCTCAGAAGAAGCTGTGCAAACGTTTCCATTTGCATCCACTATTTGCCATCAAAGGGAAATTTAATAAAAATATTTATTTCCCTTATTTTTTCCACCCACCAATTCTAGGGGTCTCCATCTCCAAACTTAGGGTCCAGCTTGTTTATAAAAAGAGCATTATCTTCCACCTGCACAAGCTACTAGATAGATTCAGAGGACAGCTCTTTTCCTGTAGTGCACGGTCTTGAGTGTTATACCTAGGACTGTACTTTAAATAGAGCTGGAAGCAAATGACCATGAACAGAATCATGCACTAAGATTTAAACTAGCACTGCAGACATCAAGAAGGAGGAATCCACTTAATTAATTAAGTTTACATATGGCTTAAAGACAGACTGTGGGGACATTAATTCTCTTTCCAGCAACCTTGATGTTCCTACCACAACAAGTTGACTTGGGATATAAACCACCTGCTTCCACTAGCACCAACCTGTACATCCATCTCCAGTCTTCCTGTGAGGTGACAGGGGCTGAGTTTGCAGACCAACTGGAGTTTTCCCCTTGGAACTCATTTGGTGGCTTAGAAGCCATTTCTCTTATTATTAATTTTTATTCCAAAAAAAAAAAGTTTAATTCAAGAAAATTCTTTTCCACAAAATTCTTTTCCACCGTTTATTACCCTTTTCAAATGATACAAACATGAGTTCCTTATTTGTGCCAACCCTGTTCTTTAGAGTGGCCATCACGGCATAGGTCCTGGTTCAGCCTTCCTTGCAGAACAGAACTCTTTGTGTGGAGAGAAAATCACCGGCCCTCAGCAGCCAGGGAATCTACAATTAGTGAGGGTGTGGAATCAGGGAATGTGGTACCATGTGAAAAGTCTCCATGGGGCCATCACAGCCAGTAAGACTTCTACTGGTTATATGGATGATATTTGTTGGACGTGGATTTTTCCCAGCTTTTTTTCCTTGTGGATGAACACAAGATAGGTGGGTAAGAAGACACTTATTTCAAGAACACTGAAGATACAAAGAGAAAACTCATGACTTATCAAGTGTCTGACTGTCATGGATGGAAGACTCCGCCCTAGGATGCATTTTCAACAAAGCGTGGTAATAAGAAATCCAGATGCCATTAAAGTTTGGAGCTGAATTGGACTTTAGACATTATCCAGCTCTAACTTGTTCCCTTCACTTCAAAGGACAAGAAAGTGACAAATGCCCAAGGTCACACAGTGTTTGGGGTGGGACTTGCACTGGAGCACAAGTGTCATGACCCTCTGCATCATGATTATTTTGATTGCCTCTGTGTTGACCAACTCCCTTCCATACTCTCTAAGACAAGGTGAGATTCTTAAAACCAGAACAGGCTGTGGGACCATCATGGGAACGTGGTGAAAAGACAAATCGTGGTGTTGAATTTGACGGCATTTATACTCTCTTCGCAGCCTGAGATCTGAGGGAGCTGGTGAGCAAGACCAGACCTTAGGGATGGTTTTAGCAATGGGAGCGGGAAGACAGACTTTCAGAGCTTTCCAGAGTTCCTTGCTCCATCTGCCCCGAGGAAGAAGTAATATAATTGAAGAACCTTCAGTCTTTCAGTCATTTCCAGTCATTTCTCACCTAAAATTCTTTTAACCCTTCAGGCATTGTTATTCCAAGAGCTGAGCTTTGTATTTGATTTTGTGACATTTTGCTCCAGAGAGCTCCTTAGGTGTGAAGTAGTGTGATGATGGTGGTGCTAGGCTGGAAAAGGCAACCAAATTAGGAGTAGGCAGGCCTGGACATTAGGAGGAATCATACCACTTTCTATAACAAGGCACTGTCTGTACCAGTATCAAGTTGGCATTTACAGTGACCTTAATCTTGGCTGGCACTATCCAAAGGCAAGATTACATCAAGGAGTAGCTATTTATTTTCATGTCTGCTGACTTTATATATATGAAGACATAAAAAGGCAGTGCCTGTGAGTGAGACAGATTCCCATCGCCTCACAAAGACGCACACATACACACAAACACATACACCCACATACACATACATGACCACTGCATCACAAGCCATCAAGAAAAATACCCTCCCATCTAGTCCAGTATGTACTAATACACATTTACACGCACAGAGCACAGGGGAACATTACCATGGGTTTCTGTGGAGTGACTAAACCAAGCAAACTTCCCTTTCTTCTGATCAAGCAAGCCCGCTGGAGCACCTCCTTTCACAGACAAGATGGTCATTTTCCAGAACCAGGAACAAGACATCAATAGACAGCATGCAGTCAGCCACGGGCAAAAGAAAGAAACAAGGAACTCAGCTTTCACATAGAACATACATTTTCATCTCCAAAAATAAACTAAAAAAATTGCAAAAAAACCCAAAACAAAACAAACCTCAAAACATATAAGAAAACATCATAAAATAAAATCAAAACCCCAAATCACATAAATTAATGACAGAAAACAAATGATGAACACTGGGGAGAAGGAAATACTCCAGTAGAGGCTTCAGTCTACACTGGTCTATCTAGTTAGTGGTTTTGAGGAGAGAGCTTCTTGGAAGTGTTGTGGATATAAAATACTTCAGCTAATTCTTGAGAAAGAGAGTATTCCACCTCCATATGATAGAACTGGCATTAACCATGCCTCTGCCAGGTCCCTATGGAGGATGCTAAAGATGAGTGGTAAGGCATCGTCATAGCTGATGAGAGAGGTGGGAAATCTGCTACCACTCATGAACGTAAGTGCATGCCCTGATGAGGAAAAGGAAGGTGGTCCCACCAGTCCCAGGACAGGTCATGAGGGGAAGTTCATCCAAGCTTTAGGTGCTTCTTATCTTCTTCTCATGAAACTCAGATCATGTTCAGTGAACATCTTTGAATGATGCTTGTTAGTGAGAATTCTGAAGACTGGCTCTTGACAGAAAACGTCAGGCTTATTTTTAACCTACGTAAAGGGTCATTTCCCAAACACACATCTTTAACTAAAAAACAAAGCTTGGAATAAGCAGAAACTTCACAACCAGTAGCATTTTTTTTCTCACTTCTTAAAAATCTTATTTGAAAAAAATCACTGAGAGTTAGCAGCTGAAATGAGGGACTTGGTTTAAATTTGCCTCCTAGTAAAAAGATGTTTCAGTTTAGAATGATAACAGTCACGTGAGTATCTCATAATGAGTGGTCTTTTATTTGAAGGAGTAAACACGTGGCTGCCAGACACCAAGTTTCTGTTTGCACAGTTGTGTGGGGAGATGGGAACCTTGGCCAGTGATAGAAAGCCCAGAACATTGTGATCTGTTGTACAGAAGCATTATCCAATTTTTGGCTTTAGCATCCATATTGTCTCATCTTGTTGGATTTCAGAAATAACTAATTAACAACAACAACAACAACAACAACAACAACAACAACAACAAGAACAACAACAAAATAGAAAGAGTTTGATAGAATCATGGCCATTCAATGTATATCTAAATTTGACCACGGCTGGTCTTTTATGTGGGCAAAGTCGGCAGCTGCCTGTGTGCAACATGATTTGGAGAGCGCATAAATCACCTCCTTTGATAGTAGGCAGTAGTCTCCGCTAGACCCGCTCTTTTGGATGAAGTTATATATCTGAAGGTCCCTTGCTGAAATGAAATTAAAATATCTCATCTGGAAAGAGCAGTACATTAACATATTAGTGCCTGTTAATTTGTGATAGTTTAATACATAAGCATGTGTGGTGAAGATGCAGTTGTGCCCCTATTACTAGGAGATTAGACAGCATGATCATTGCTGATTCTCTAAGGGATTTGCTGCCCTGGAGAGATGGACTTGGATTTCTTCTTGGAAATGGAGTGTCTAAACAGTTGAAAGTTGAGAATTATAAATGCTAAATACTAATTCTGGGGATAAGATGGACAGCTTGACTCTTTCTTTGAACACTCGGAAGATGAACTGGTTGGAAACCAAGGCAGAAAAAATGGCAAAAAGCTCAGGTGCCTGAAGGCGCCTCTCCTCTAAAGGCCACTCACTTGGTGCCCTGAGAAGTGAAGTTTGATGCCTGCTCACCTACGGACAGTATCATGACAATACGCTCTTTGTGGAATGAAATGTGCTTCATTGAATGAATTTAGGGAGGAGAATGCTGAGGAAGAACGCTAGAGAGAAGTTAGTTTTCTGACTTTGTAACTTCACTGGTACTTGGTACTGTGAATCAAATCTGGGTCTCTGCTCTCTCCTCTCCCTTGGCTTCTGCTGAGAAGATTCCAAAAGAAAATGAGATTTTCATTAAAAAGTAACAGCTGTCATTGCAGGTGGTGGAGAACACAATTACATACTTAGGAATTTCACCAACAGCTACAATGAGTTGTGTAGACTCCATCTTTATGACAACTGATTATATCTTGATTAATGTTGCTTTTCCTCAAACATCTACTCTTGGTGGCAACTCTTGAGTGAATGGTGCTTACTAGGACAATTTATGTGTCTCAAGAGACATACACAGTTCTTGATTTACAGTAATCAAAGCAACCCCTGACCTGCTGGGAGAATAGTTGTGTGGATCCTGGGAGAATTATAATAAATAACTTCTGACACAAAATAATTTCCTGAAACTCGAAATTATATGAATTGTGCTGGGAAAGGAACACTAGATCTAAGCCATTGTGAAGATTGGTGTTCTCTGACGTGTCTGGGTTTGTAAACCCTCTGAGGATTTATTCACAAAAATTTAGGAATCTTCCATTAAATACCAGGCAGTGCTTAGAAAACATGGCTGCTGTTTTCTGCTGGCCAGTCTTTCTGCAGCTGTGGTCAATAGAAAGAATAAGTTCACAGTGCATAACCCTCTCTATAAAACTAGTGATTGTCTCCAGTCAGGTCCTTAGACTGCTTAAAACAAATCTCCAAGTGGTGAGTCTGCTCCAGACTGTTCCAGTGCATTAATGAGCATGTTTTCAGCAAAATAGAAACTAGATCTCTTTTAGCCATTATGATGCAACCGATGCAATACGTTTGCCCAAAGATGGCCCCCCTCATTCAAATAAATAAAAAATGACTTCAGGAGGGGCTAAGATTTGAAAGTAAGAGCAACTTCAATTTTGATAAAGGAAAAGGAAGTCACTGAAGTTACTTAGGAATCAATCAACAAAGGAAACAGTGAGCAAAATCTTCTTAATTATTCCTTCCTTTACTCTCTTTTCTCTTTTTCTTTCCTTCCCTCCCTCCCTTACTACTCCTGATGCTGGAGGAGGTATGCAGACAACCATCCACATATAAAATAGCAGGCCTTGCTTCTTGAGGCCTTCTGTCTCAGATCTTTTCACACGTCATCATCAACTGAGTGATATTGCAGCGAAGTTCCATTGAGAGAACAAGGAATAAACTTGGGGAGAGTTGGAGAAATCTTTACAGTTCTGAAATCTCTGGTCACCCAAGACAGCTTTGACATTGTCCCGGGAATGGGGTTTTGCAATGCCCTATTGTTACTGTCAGCAAGAATGGCTGGCCTCTCTTGAGATTTGCTAAGAGAAATGCCCAGTCTTCATTTTGAAACTTAGCTGAAAGCCTCACTACTCAAGGTCAGATGACTCATCAATTGCTGTTAATCTTTTATGTCCCTTTGTTGGAAGATGGTTGGTGCATCAGGGCCAAACATATCAAGTAGTAGATAAAGGCATTTTTCATTCAACCTGAATGTCTCCAGTGCTGTGGAGTGCCATATGGAGCCAATGGGCTGACTCCTGGGTCAGCCAGACTGCTGGGATCCAACTGCCCAGGCTTCCATGTAGTCTTGGATGGAACTGTGGCATTTATTTTGCCATTTACTTGGTAGGTACCCATTTTATTACCTTTTAAAATTTTTTGTATATGAGTGGTACAATAAGTATGTACTTTCTCAAAGCATTATCAGATTTCTGGCTAACAAGCAAAAAGATTCCTAATTTTCTACCTCACTGACTCTAATCTGGAATCTAAAATTCCCTGAGATCTGACTCCATCCTATCTGTGATGGCTGAAGGTATCCCCTCAGGAATTCATATGTTGAAATCTTAACCCCGATACCTCAGAGGTGTATTTGGAGAGTCTTTAAAAAGGTAATTAAATTAAAATGAGGTCACGAGGTTGGGCTCTAATCAAATATGACTGGTGTCCTCATCAGCAAAAGAAATTTGAACACAGCTATTTATAAAGGGATGATGATGTGAAGTCACAGGGAGAAGATGACATTCTATAAGCCAGGGACACAGATCTGAGACAGCTCCTTCCTTCACAGCTCTCAGAAGAAATTGCCTTGCTCATGTCTTGATCTTGGACTTCTGGCCTCTGTGAGCAATAAGTTTCTGCTGTTTAATTCCCCCGGTCTGTGGTACTTTGTTAGGGCAGCCCTAGCTAACTAGAGCACTATCTGCTCATCCTTTTTCCCAGTATTTCCTACAGAAACTCTGCCCAAGTCAGGCTGCCCTCCTCATCATCCCTTGAATGTGCCATCTTTATTCCAACCTCTGGGCTTTTGTAATGTTCTATATCATGCCCTCTCTTGGAGTGTCTGTCCACCTATCCTGCATATATTCCAGGGGTCAGGAAACTATAGCCCTTGGGCCAAATCCAGACTGCAACTGGCTTTGTATATGAAGTCTCACGGGAACACAACCATGCCCATTTGTTAGGTGTGAACTATGGCTGCTTTCACGTGACAACAGCAGAGTTGAATAGTTGGAGTGGAGGCTCTATGTGATCTGCAAAGCCTAAAATATTTACTAACTGACCCTTTAGAACAAAAGTGTGCTGACTCCTGAACTATTCAAATTTTGCTCATTCCTAGAGGCCCAGTTCTAGTCTGTGGAGGCTTTCGGGTCTAGGCACTGCCTGAGTCCCCTCTTCTGAGCTGCAGGAACACTGGGATATGTGAGAATTATAAATAAAAACCTGAATTAAAGTCTAATTTCATCCTCTCCTAGCCTTGTAACTTGATGTTATTTGACCTTTCTGAGGTCAGGTTTCCTTATCTGAAAAGAGAAGATAATGATACTTTTTATTTTAAGAGGTTCTGGCAAGAATTAAGTGAAATATTTATAAAATAACTCTGTAAAATGATAAGTGCTATAAATATCTGTTAATATTACCAACCAATTTAAATCTGTTTTTCTTATAGTTTGCTGTACAAGAATTAGATTTATGTCCCTAACTAAATCATGACTTTCTTAAGGCCAGAGACTTTATATTAGAATTTTCTGAACTCCCTTTCAGATCTTAGTGCTACTGGATATGGATCTATAACAACACTTTATATCTTCACAGAATTTTAAAGGTACTCTTATATGCTGGATATCTTGAGGATTTCTCCTTCAGATGTACTCTCCATCCCTCTCTGCCATGTCCTGTATCCAGAAGGCTGAGTTTGTAAACTGCATCAGTAAGCTCTCCTATGCTGGAGCTTCCTGTTGGGTTGGTGAATGGGAAGCACCAGCAGGATGTCTATGAGGCCTGAGCATAGTGAGGTGGGGTCCTTCACTCTTCTGGCACCTGCATGCAGGTTGGTGTAGATTGTTGAGGGCTACAGGTCTGTCATATGGCCCTTTCCTTATAACCACCTTCTCTGACTTCTATGAACTGCTTCCTCACTTTATCCCTTCAGGCCTGGGGTGGTAAGACCTCCCCTTCCCCACCCCACCCCCAGCAGTACTGTCCTGAGTTCTGCACTATCTCTTGCTGACTTCCTTAAATTCTGCCTGTATCTTTAAAGCCTCTCCTTAAATCACCCAGTTTACATGACAACCTGTGTGGGTAAGGTAGTCTGATTACCTGATTAGCAGGTGAAGAAGAGCCCCCAAAAGTTCAAAGTGACAACTAGCAAATGGCAGAGAATGAGTGTCCTTGAGTCCAGAACTTACCTGGCTACATCAGGCAACTTCCAGAATAACTTTGCTCAAATGAAAATTTGCAGGTTGAATTATTGATAAGAACTAGTGATATAGGGTATTACCATAGGATTGCTTTAGCCTCATGGCAGAATGGAATCAAACATTCTGGTGGTGGTTACTGCCCCAGAAGGCTGTTTTGGGAGGAACTGTGTTATAGTTCATCAAATTTAATTTTCTCTTGCAGAAAAAATAACATGGGAAATTATTCTTTACTACTTTTCTACAGTTTTACAGATCAAGCATAAGGCTAAGTAGTCTCAAGATGATGGGTGAAAGAGCTCCTTATATGTCTTTATCCAACTCAGAGTCTTAGGAATCTCCCTAGTACTGGAAGTCTAGAAAATGCCAGAGTACTTGCCTTGGACCTGCCAATAAACAGCTTCAAACCCTTGACAAGGCACATGATAAATTGGGGGCTCATTTTCCTCATCTCTTGCATAAGTAATCTGAACTAGATGATGAATTATAGGTCTCTTATAAGGGAAAGAAAGAGAAGGAGTAGGAGAGGATAAAAGCACATTTCAGAGTAAAAGAGCAAAGAGATGGTGAGAGAGAAAACAAAATGGTACCCAACCATAGCAGCTTGTCTGGGTTGAAAGGTCACAGATAAAGGTGCCACCAGCCTTCAGAGCCATCTCAACTTTCTGCCAGCTCAAGCCCAGCATGGTTTCCTCTACATAAGCAATTAAAACCTGGTTGATTTTAAGCCATCAGAAAGTAAATATAAAACAGAATTAAATATTAAGAAGCCAAATAAAGTGGCCTTATTAAAAAGGCACAATATAAGCATGATGTGCTATCGTCATAATTATTATTACTGCTATAAACTGAGAGGAGGCACGAATGTCTGCCCTTGCTCTGCAGCTATAATCCAAAGAAGAAAACTGGGGTCATTGTGCTCTCAGCAGGCCATAAACATTCAATGCTCCCAAGCAGAAAATTTCTCTCCACAACTGTGCTGCCACTGAGTCAGCGCCTCAGTTATTCAGGGGATTGGAGTGGGGTCGAGGGGAGGTGGGCAGTGCAGGAGGAGGCAGGGGAAGCGACTTCAGCTGCAACAAACACACACATCACTTTCTGTTTCCTTTCTCATCCCCACCCCATCATCACTAGGAATGACTGAGCAGTGGGGAACATTCTCAGGCCCTTGGGACTATGGGGAAAACAGGACAGCTGATCGCATAGAAGGGGTTAGACACACCTAAGGAAAAACAGAGCTCACTGTAATCACTGGTGATGTGACAGAGATCTAGACGTGGATGATGGTGGCTTTTCTGTGTAGGATTCCTTTGGAAACTCAATTCTTTTAGGCATAAAACTACTTTTAGGTTGGAGAGAGGACATTATTCTAGTTCCCAAGGTCAGGTTTAGCAGTAAATGGTCACCCATGTGGTACGATATGAAGGGGACAGGTGATGACTTGTGGCCCCAATCTTTCTCCAACCCACTTCAGTGATGTCTACTAGTAATTCCTTCATTTTAGGGCCTGGTGCTCTCAAAGTGCAAAAACTCTTAAGATGCCTAATAGTAATATCAGTCATTTCTATCTTAATAATAATAGTTCAGTTTTTTGATCACTTGCTACATGCCAGCTACTCTTCTAAGCACTTTATATACAGTAACTGATTCAAACCTCAAAACAACTCTATGAGGGGTCATCTGTCCCAATTACATGTTCTCAATTTATGGATCAGAAAATGGAGGCTTAGAGAATTAAGTCACTTATTCAAAGTAAGCAAATAAAAAGATGGAGCATTTGAACTGTGATGTATGGTACACTAAGTCAGTCCTCTTAGCAACTACATATACTGGATTAATTTATAAAACCCTTTCCTAATCACAAGAGAGAACTAAAAGTCCTGAAGATGTGCTTATACCACTAGGAGGAGAAGGGAGGCAGAAAGTGCAAGTGGAGGTCTAGGGAGAGAAGCCACTTATTTTATAATCATGCCTAGTGCCTCCCTCCCAGCTCTTCTGGGTAAAGAGGGAGAAGCAGGAAGCAGAGCAGCATGGTTAGGAGCATGGGCTCTGGAGCCAGGTGACCTGAGTTTGAATCTTGGCTCAGCCTCCTATTGGCTGTCTGACCTTGGATATGTTACTTTACTCCTCTGTGGCTCAGTCTCCTCACTGCAAAATAGAGATCTGAATCACAAGTATATTGCAGGGCTAGAAGTAGGCCATTTCTCCATTTCACAGATGAGAATGTTAAGGTCCAGATGGTGTCAATGACTTGCCCAGGGTCACACAGCTAGTTAGTGGTAGAGTTCTAGTCCTCTTTCTTCACTTGGTTATGCCTTTTTCCACTTTGCATTTACTTATATCACAGAGAGGCTGAAAGCCCACTCTTGGTCATCATATATGAACATAGGCCCAAGGCTCCCTCCCCTGTCTGGAATTCCAAAGTTCCACTGTGGGTTAATTTTACATGTTGTGCCCTGTTCTTTGCTGTTGACAACAGCTACACAGAGCTCACAATCCACTCTCATTTTCTTTTCTCTTGGGCTCTGTTTTCCCCTACACGCTTCTACTGTTCAAGATAATTTTGACCCAGGTCATATTTCCTGCAAGGAAGTCCTACAGGGCCCAGTATAATCTCAAAGCATGCAGGTAGCCACAGTGGGGATGGGGTGCGTGCAGCTATTGGAGCAAGGAGCAGTACTTCATTAGAAGGGTCTCAGCCTTGACTTCCTTTTGAGCATGCAAGTAAATTGTTGCCTTACATTTCTAGGCTGTTTGCATCAGTACCATTTATGTGGAGTGAGTCACTTTAGCTCCCAACCCCACGGTGCCTCTTCAGCCTCATACTTTCATGAGTGAGTTTATGGGCAGCTGTCAGAATATCAGTTAGCTTGCCCTCTTCTGCGGCAAGTCCTTTCCTTTAATTAATCTCCCAACTCTGTCTGCTGGATGCATGTAGTTGTTATTTTCCTCCCTACTGCCCTGGTTGCAAGACCAAGGGTGCAGCCTACTTGGTCTATTTTGCTACTTCAGTTGCCCTCGTCTTTCATTGAGAGGTCCTTAACTAGTGTGGGAAAAGACCTGGGGAGGCAGCGCTTCCCTCTTCTGCATCAGTCAGACCACCTTAGAACAGATGGGCGGAGCACAGGGCCACAGACAAAGAGGGGCAGCAGCCAGAGGCAGAGTTCTGGGATGGTGAGGGCTGTGTGCCATGATCTATGAAGCAATTGAAGGTTCATTTTAGATATGGTAGATTAGGGGAAGACACTGCCTGCCTAGAGTAGTTCTACAAGGAATGGGCATCAAAGAATGTGAATTGAAGGAGCAAAGACTGCTCAAATGTAAGAAGCATTTCCAAAATGGCCTGGCTGCCTTGAGACACTAGGAGGTTGTTCATTTCTAGATGTTTTCAAGCATTTGCTGGGGGTTCGAGAGGAGATTCCTAAGATTTATTTTATCCTGGAAAAAAAGAAGTTGACATTTATAAGCAAGGAGCTCTGTGTGATGAAACACCAGATTGTTGGCTGTTTGAGATGGAGACAGGAAGGGTTGGGGGAAAGGGTACTTGAAACCCATGCTGAATTCTCTCATCTGTTAGATGGGTCTTTCCTCAGCACCATGTCTTCATGTCATTATCACTTACAGCACAGAATCCTCAGCCTATCTTCCAAGGTCCTCTGAAATTTGGTTTCACTCTGTTATCAAACTTCCTTTTCCATTTCTACCAAGATTCACCCTCTGGTTGAAGCATTTGGCTCTACTCTCTACTCTCGGCCTTCAGAATGTACCACCTTTGGTCAGCTTGGTTTGACCCCACTCTATGGAGGACCTAACACATGCATGGTGCTTGCCAGGTACTGTACACCTCCATCTGACTTTGCCTGGTTGGGACCTCCTGTGGGTGTGCACAAGACCCTTTTCCCCTCTAAATCCTACTGCCTCCATGGAGACTCTTACACTACATAACAGCTTCTTCTGAAAACATGCACCATATAGTGCAGAACTGTGGTATACAGACGGTTTTTTCCCCACTCATTAGAAAAGGGTACAGCACTGTGTGGTGCTGGAGCATTCATGAAATTACCTCATTTAATTCCCAGAACCACCAGAGAAAGTTTGTAGATGAGGGAACTGAGGTTTCAAATGAGCAGAGGTGGGACAAGGATGCAGGTCTCTGTCTTCTGCTCCCTGTTGCTTCCCCAGCCACCTGTACCTCTGACTCTTTGCTCAGGAATGGATGTAAGAGTTGAGGCTCTCCCTGTCCCACTTGGCCAACCTCATCTGCCCTTCCCTGATTCTCTTGTCCTTGCCTTTCCACCAAAAATTTCAGGAAGCATGGCATCTTCCTTGGGTAACCAGACAGGAAGTTCTGCAGGGCTGTGAGCAGAACTTGTAACTTCTGCTGGAGGCATGGGAGCCGTGCCACAAATAATGGTGGAACTAGAGCACACATGTCTCATGCAGCTTCCTTCTACTTCTCCTTCACCCTCAGAGAACGGTAGGAATGCACATGTCTGTATTGGGGCCAGGGTAAGAATTGTTTCATTCTTTCACAGTTTCATTAGAGTGAGCACTGGGACGTGCATGGTCAGCTACCCACTTGAGACTCCTCTCTCCTTCCTGAACTATTTACAGTAAGGGCCACTGGCAGGCAGTGCCTACTCATGTCCACAGCCACTGGGGTGACTCTGAACCAGGCACAGAGAAGGAGAAACCAACCTCAAACTAAAAGTGCAAGAAGAGATGGATTTTAATGCCTGACAATGTCACTTTTATTATTCTACTGAGAAGCCTCTCTCTCCAGATTCTTCCTCTCAAGACTGACTCTGAATCAAAGGAATTATTCACCTTTCATCTCTCCTCCCTCTTTTCCTTAATCTTAGAACTATTTTGGAATTTCTCAGGAGAGTTGGGCTAGTGAGAGAGGCTGACTGTTCTTCCTTTAGAAGAGAGAAGAGGCTTTAGAAACCTAGAGCACAGGGACCGCTGTCTTTAACAAGCAAAAGACCTGGGGGCACTGGCAGAAAGTGGGAATGCTAGTGTTCCAGGAATTGACTCTGAATAGGAGGCACGACCTTGGCTTCACCTGGGTCTCCAGTTATCTGTCTGCTCTGAGTCCTAGAGTCCATGAGGATTCCTGCTGCAGGCTCGGTGGCCCAGGAAGCCCGGAAGGGAAGAACACAGAGGTTTTGGTTTTGGATGGAGTCATGGTCCTAGTGAGTGGAGCATGGAATAGGCTTTTCCTGTAAGGAAGTGGAGTGTTGGCTGTGTGTACTACACAATGAGCAGGTGTTACCAGGTCTGCAGAGTAGAGGCACGGGGATCTTGGGCAGATTTAAGCAACTCCATTGCTTTTGCTGCTTGTGGTGCAGGAGTAATCCTTATCTGATGGTTAGATAAAAAGGTGTGAAGACAGGGTATTTGTCTGATTTGGGGAAAGCAGAAAGGAGACAGTGGTCTTTTTTTTCTTTCTTTTCTTTTTTTTTTAATTTTAGTGATTCTGTGGGAGAGTGAGCCTCTTTGCAGATGGGAGATACCAAGCCCAGAGGTCGGCAGTGGTGAGGAAAGAGGGGCTGCATCAACAAGCTGTGAGGAGAGAGAGGGGCAGGTGGAGCGATATCATGAAAACTCTATGTACTAGTCAGGAATTCTGAGTTTCAGGGCCCTTCTCAGCATCAGCTCAATTTTTGGGGATAACACATCATTTTAACAGCTCAAGGCTTCCTTCCTAAGTTACTGGGAGGAATGATGAGAAGAGGTGGGTTATGATCTCAAAAGCACACCCCTAATGGGAAGATAAGGCAGGAGGGACAGCAGAGACAAGAAGCAACTAGCGGGAGTCATTAGCCAAGTGAGAATAATTAACAGTGCCTTTGGGAGGACACCCATTGCACCTATGACACCTCAGACCAGCCTTTTGGAAGTTAAACAGCCCAGGTGTCAGCTTAGAAGCAAGAATTTTCTAATAAATAAGTTGCACAAAAATGGAAGTGATTTCTTGCGACCTGGTGAGTTTCTACCACAGAGTGTTAAACAAAGAGGGGGAAGGAGCTGTAGAGGAGTTTCATGCATAGATGGGGACCTGAGGGGAGAAGGAGAGAGTCTCTGGGGACACTTTCTTGAACTGAGATTTTACCATTCGATGCATCCAAGGCAAAGACAATTTATTAGGATATTAGCTCTGGGAAAAGAACAGGGGAGTATGGGCCATGAAGAAGTCACCTGCCAGATGCTGGAGAGAGGCCATTCAGGGTTCTTATATACAGGATACTTTCTCCCTGTAGTCACCTGCCGCCCAGCCAAGTAGAGGAGAGCCAGTGTCTATGAAACGAGGACATTTCCTCCCTGGCCCAGCCACCCATCACTTGTAGAATATAGGACTCAAAAAATATAAAAAGACAGTGCCAGAGAGAGTTCTCAGGGAACAAAATGCTCAAGAGTTTGTAGAAAACCAGAGATTATTTGAGTATTACTTTTATGTATTAGGAAATTGAGGCCCAGAGAGGGAAGTGTTTGTTCAAGGTCATAGAATATTAGAGTTGAGATTAGGAACCAGGTTCCTGACTTGCTTTCCAGGGTCTTTCTACCCTCACCCCCTACCTTCCTATAAGCAGGTGTTTCAGGAGCTACCTTGTTCTCTGTGCTTACTTCTTTTCTGCTTTTATAGTCAGACAGCCCTGGTGTGAGTCCTGGCTCAGCCTCCTATTGGCTGTCTGACCTTGGGCAAATTATCCTAACCTTATCTTTTCCACCTAAAAAAATAGAGCTAATGAAACAAATCTTGGAAGGTTAAGTGAAAATTAAAGATAATATGAGTGAGAGGAAGTGGTAGCTGTCATCTAAAATATTCAAGAATAATAGTCTGTGTGTAGAATGCCTGGATACTGTATATATTTATTGGGGAATGAAAAAGCAAAATACAGGCCAAAGAAGAGAACCCCAGGATCACTTGCTTTGCATCTAAAAGGTCATCTGGAGTTTGGATCTTATTGGTGGTTATATATGTGTTCTCAAGGCCAGTCTCTAAGGATGGCCAAAGTTAACCATGTTTTCTTTGGGGCTATCAATGTCCCAGATGTCTTCATCGTTATTGTCAGTCCTTTCATAAAATATTCATGAAGTTCCTACTGTGTGCTAACAGTAACTTACTGTGACATGAGCCCTGCCCTGGAAATATTTAACAACTCGTGAGAAGGTCATTTGTAAAAATCTTTAAATATGATTAATCATGAAAAAGTATTTAAGCACAACTGGAAAAAAGATAGCTACATTAGTCTCCCGTTTGTGCCTCTTTCTTTTCTTAGCCCTAAACTAAAAAGGGACCTGCCAGAGATCGTGTTCTGTTCTCCTAACCTGCCCTCTGCCATGTCAGAAAAGGTTGTTTGTGACCACAACCTGAGCACCATGGTGGTCGACCCAGCATAACTCTGGATGCTTCCTCTGGGTCAGGATGAGATCACATGGCTCATGGGCCTTTATAGGATGGCCATTGCTACAGACTTCTGTAGCTTATTTGGACAGAATTTTTCTTCTATGAACCAGTGACACTAGTAATAGTGATATGGGTCCTCAGTTCCAGTTTGGCTTTAAATAGATTTTGGTCTAAATATATTTTTTAACATGCAACAATTGGATTAGACTAATGACAAATCTCATCCCCTACCACTGCCAGAGCAACATGCCATTTCCATTAGGAGTAATGTTTCCTGGCCAGAGTAAGGCATGGAAAATAATTTTTGGTCATCAACAGTTCCCTTCAGTTTCACTGATCTGATTAAACTTAGCAACGGAAAGAGGAATTTACAAACTAGATGCTGTTCTCTATTTATTACCAAAATGGTTGCTTTCCACTACATCCAGGAGATACAGTCGAGATCTGATTAAGTCTCAGCTTGTGATAACGTTTACTCCATAAGTCTCCACTGTAGCTAATAAACAAAATGAACATTATGCCAAAGATGACATACTGGATAAAATCAAGCCTCTGCCTCCTTGGAAGGCAGTTGACATTTTCAAGCTTCAAACGTATTCAACTTTCCATTCCTAAAGAAGCAGCTAGGAATTTATTGGTACTTTCTTAACTACTTCCTGACTGCCAGTCTTAGCTGGCTAGCTGGCCTCACTGAGACAGAAATAAAATAAGGGTATTTCTGACACTTCTCTGGATGTATTTAAAGAAGAAAGAGGAGGAGAAGTGAGTACATGAAATAAAACACTGCAGAATACTCCTGTACTCTCCCAGAAGTTAGAAAAAAAGTATTGATGGACAAGAAATAGAAGATGAAGAATTAATTTGTGTCTGTTTCATTATATATTCTCTACTGAACCAGATCTGGCCCTATCTGATTTTAAATCTGACACAAGATAGGGCTAATTCATTTGTTCCCAGTGGTAGAATTCCAAAGACATTTAGGCCAAGGCCCCACTTTTCCCCCACCCCCAAATTCCCACTCCTTTTCCAAACAATATTCATTGACTGATTATCTGCCAGGCTCTGTGCTAGTGATGGAATGCAAAAATTCCTACCCTCACAACGTGCACAACCCAGCAGATGGTGAAAGACAGATAAATAAGCAGATACAGTAGATCATGTACAATATGTACTGTTATGCAGGCATGGAATGGGTATTCTGGGAGTACAAAGGAAGAAGTGAGCAGAGGAGGAGGCACTGAATGTAGAGAAGGTAGAAAGGGAAGGAATGCCTGATATGGATTTTGGAGTGGGACCAGTTCTAAAGGCAGTTCTGAAGGTGGAGCTGGATTTTCCAGGCAGGGAGGGCAGAATGTACATAGGTGTCAGGAGGGTCTGTAGAGGAATGGCTGGCTTTCAGGATTCAGGGAATCCTGCATGAGACCCAGTGCAAATTCCAGGAGTCTGGGGACTGCAGGATTCTGACTCAACTAAATTTCTCTGGGGTCTGATGGACTAGTATGTTCAAGGTTTGATTCAGACTTTTAGGGCTAAAACTAATGCAGGTCAACTTAAAACTACAGAAACAAAGCAGAGTTGGAAGGGGTCTTTGCAGCTGTCTAATCCAACCCTTCACTTCACAAATGAGGAAACTGAGAGAGGCAAATTGACATCTGGTTATTGAGTAAGGCCTGAAAGTCCAACGGCCTTTCATCTATTATTTATTTATTTATTTATTTATTTATTTATTTATTTATTTGTTATTTTTTTATTTTTTATCAGGCTTCTCTGAATTCCTCTACAGCATATATGATCAACCCCCAAACTCCATCATCCTGTTAGGGTAGAATGATGAGAGTCATTCATATCATAGTGCTACACTCTCAACTTGTATAATCAAGGGGTATGATTTAATGGGTAATAATATTAATCTATTAAGGAATTATGAAAATTATAATTATTGGAAATGATTTTATACCATCAGGAAGCTCAAGAACCTCTATAATTTTTACTGAAGGTTGAGATCTTGGTAAGAACCTAGGTTGCTCAGCTCAGCTTGATAGTCAGCAACTGACCACTGTAACTTCCCAGTTGCTGCAGAATGGCAGAACGAGCTGTGGGTCCAGGGGGCTAGAACTCTCTACCAATGGCATCACTTTTCACACCAATCAGATGCTCTTCTCTCAGATGGTAACAAGGATCCTTGTGCCCAACTTCTAGGACTGAAGCAAGTATTCCTGAACACAATGAGACTCTAATTCTGAACATTCCTGACAAGAAATTTTTTCTTGCCTATGTGTAGTGTGTATGTATGGGGTGGTGGTGGTGGCGGCGGCAGTGGTGGTTGTGGTGTTATTTTCAGAGAATTTTGTTAACGTAATAACTCGCCCGCTATTAGATACCATTATCATATCTCATGAGTCATTGAAATGAGATAAAACCGTTGGATAGGCTAAACTGAAGCTTGGAATGGGAAGGTAAACAAAAGCTTTCCCCCTCAAAGTCAGCCTGTCAAGCCTCTAATTAGAGCGTTTCACCTTGTCAGTAAGTTGCTGAGAACAGATCTCTTATATTACCCCCAAGAAAGGCACAAACAAGTTCCAGTGAAGTTGTGATAATTCTTTAACAGCTTTGGCCTGTGTTTTTATTCTCTCTTGACCTCTAATCTTGGAATGCTTGTGTTCTTGCATGTGAGGCACTTTCTGAAGTCCTCTGAATAAGATTTAGAATATATTAGTCAGAGCCAGCTTTACAGTTGGCAAATAATTTTTAGAACATGATTTAGGGAGCATCAAATGCTCCTCTGTATAAACATTTAAAAGATATCTTAATATTCTTATTTTATTTGTAAAAAAAAACAACAACAACACTGAAATAACTTATCACAATTCAAATATATATTTTTGGCCAGGATAAACCTTTAAACATTTTTCAAAGCCCTGTCTAGTAAATTACCCCAGGTCTCTTTTTGGGGATAATTTTGGTCAGTCTAATGAACTAAAATGAATTAAACCTAAATATACATTCTAAGAAAGGCTATATATTTTTATGAGTCTGAGTCAATGGTTAAATCTTTCTTTTTCTTCTTTTTCTCTCTCAGGCTGTCTGGAGATGTCACCTGGGATAGGACATTCTACTCTTTTACTCTGGTCTCCTTCCATGACCTTTTCAGAAGCCTGTTCATTCATGGACTAAATTTTGAGATGAGGGTCTTGAGTGCAAACATATTTACTTGTTTGTCCTCTCCTTAAGGAGTGACAATGCTTACTGTCACTGCATTTGTTGGTCCTGATGGTGGATCCAAACTGGGAGTAGAAAGAAGAAAATTTATGGCCTTTTCAGTGAAGTCCAAGTTTAGGCTTGAAGTCAGGTGTTTGGAAAGGAACAAAATTGTTTGTTCTGTTCCTTGCCCAGTTCCTGTTACGTTACCTTTGAGCTCTTACCATGCTTTGTCCTGAGACAGTGTTCAAACCTGCATGATCTCTAAAGAAAGTGAATCTGGAAGCATAATGAAGGGGGTATAAATATGTCCTTTTCTGCCTTCAGAAAATAAACCAGTTGATAAGAGATGGGGCTCTGCAGAAAGAGCCCCAGCAGTGTGGACAGGGAGGTGAGGCATGGCTGGAGGGTGCATGGTCCTGCCCAGGGGCTGGGGGACAGACTCAGGGACCTAGGACCCCTGTATGCCTCAGTATTTTATGATCCTGTAATTTTCTGATTGTTATGGAGCCATCCACTTGGCTAAAGAAGAAATCCAGGGTGTAGCACAGGGCTACACAAAGATCACTGTAATGGGCTAATGGTTGTGCTGTCCCCAAATGCCCATGTTGAAACCCTACCCTCAGAATGATAGTATTTGGAGGTGGAGCCTCGGGAGGTCATTTGGTTATGAGGGCAGAGCTCTTATAAATGGGATTAGCACTTTATCAGAAGAGGACAGAGAGCCAGCTAGCTCTCTCTCTACCATGTGAAGACACAGCAAGAGCATGGCCCTTACCGAGAACCTGACCCTGCTGGCACCCTGGTCTTAGACTTCCAGCCTCTGGAACAGTGAGAAAGGAATGTCTATTGTTTAAGCCACATGGTCTGGGGATTTGTTATAACAGCCCAGACCAAGATAGGAATAACACCTAAATGCACCAGCCTTCCCCTGTCTAGCCTTCTCCCTTTCACCTGTGTTTGGCCCAGCCTAACACTGACATTTTCCCTTCTGTCCTTAAGAATTCTGTCCATCTCTCCAGGGAGCCCCCTTCTACTAAGCAGTAACCTTAAAGCAACTCTCTGATGTTCCTGACCAGGCTTCAGTCCTGCCCTCGAATCATGAGGCTTAACTACAAAGTGACCACAATGAATAATCTAGTACTTACGGCAGGTACTAGGGTTTTTCAGAGGAGGAAGTCTTTCCTATTAATGGGAGCATAAATCTCTGGGACACTGGCTATCACCAGAGGCATGTGTTTTTCTGTCTGATGAAGTAACTCTGGAGGATAGAACCACCAAAGCTCCACGTTCAGGGTTACTCAACTTCTTTTTTTCATAAGCCACTTAAGCAGAAGGCAGGAATTAAATGAGGCAGAGTCGTTTGGATTCTACACATGGCACCCTTCAGGATGAAGGAAATGTGTGTTGGTGTATTCATGGTCACAGATAGAATATAGACCTTTGAATAGCAAGAGACAAAAGGCATGACAGAACTCCTGCTGCTAACGGACGGGACAAATCAGCTCTCAGGAGGAGTCCTCAGGGGGACAAGTCACTGCTGCAATGCTTCCATCAACACTAGATCTGGAGAAGCATAAGGTATTTATCCCCCAAACGCCGGGGTCTGCCAGCCCCGGGACTTTGTCCTAGTGGATGCAGGAGGCCAGTGGAAGGCCATTTTTCCAATGCATTCTTTCCTATGACTCTCATTTCAGGCTGCATCAGCCTTTGAAAGGACTGATCTCCCTGCTTCCAGCTTCTCCCTTCCTACAACCAGGAGTACAATCAGTGACCTTGTGACAGTGAACTTGTACCTCTGCTTAAATCTCTTTGGTGACTCCCCCTCATCTAGAGGATCAAGTCTATACCTGAAACTCTTTGGGACCAAGCCTGAGTCTTTCTTTCTGGCTTGATCTTTGAGTTTCTCCTCTGTACATCCTAAAAGAAACCTTTTCTTTCCTACCCTTCCTCTGTCCTTATTCTTCTCCTCCTCCTATTATTTGCTTCTACACTTTACATATGTAGCTCCCTCAGCTTATAAAGTCCTTTCTCATTCTTTGGGGCTATAAATTGCTACCAGTCAGAAGGTAGCAGAGACACTGCTGTATGTCTACTCCATCTAGTTTTATATGCCCTGGGCATTCAGCTAGACCATATTTCCCAGCTCCCAGGAAGCCAAGAGGAGCTGATAACTGTTTTCTGGTGAATAGAATGTGGGTGAGAGCCATGCCCACACTCTCAGGTCTGGCCTCCAAACCCTCCTACTTGTCCCTTCAGACTCCATCTCCCTTCCCTCTTCTGCTGGCCAGATCCAGGGATACAGCAAGACCTCTGTGGCCCAGGGGGTGTAGGGAAGGATCCCTTGTCTCTGAAGACTGTGGAGGTGAACTTCCGTTCCTACCAACACTGAACCAACAGTGAAACATGGATCAGAAATAATGTTTACTGTAAGAAGTGACTGAGACTAGATCTGGGGGTTGCTCACAACAATGAGCCGGCCCCCCTCAAGAATCATTCTCTGGGTGAGAAGCCCTTCCACCCTCTTTGAAACTCTATTCTCTCTCTTCTGTATTTTTCCAGTACCATGTTCATAGCTTCAACTTATTGCTATAGCCTGTTTATTTGTGCATGTTTCCTTAACTAGGCTGTAAGTCCCCTTGGATCACAGGCTGTGTTATTTATTTTGACATTCTGAGTGCCTAGTTGGTACTTAATATGTGTTGAGTGAATGTATAATTGTCTCTCAAATAAAGAGGATAGTATGGAATGTGTGTGACTCCAGGTCTCCCCACAACTGTCTACTATTCTACGGCCAGGGTTCCCAGTTTCTGTGCTTCTTGCACTGCTCCTTGCCCCCACCCCCACCCCATGTCAGTACTTCTGTGATAGAAATACAGTATGTGGCTAATCTCCCTCCACTACCATATGATAATTTCCCATATCAGCAAGCAATGACAGAGGCAGGAGCTGTCACTCTCTTTCCTCCATTAACAACCTTCTGACAGATAATGTATCTTGCTGTGACATGGGGTTTTATCTCCCAGTGTTCATGTGGAAGTGGGAAAGTGATGGGTGGGGGAGCCAAGGGCAACTGTATCATGGGTGGCTCTTTTGGGAGGTGAAGCATTGGTTACATTATGGGAGGAAATAGGTCAAAGAGACAGGATGGTTCATCTCCCCTTCAGTCCCTCTGCTGACCTACTCTTAGCTCCCAGTATGTCAATCAGTTTGCAAAGCACCAAATTAAAATCAAATTGGCATGTTATTGGGTGCTTACCCTGAATGGGCAGATCCATTTGTTAAAAGGTTTGAGCTTCAGGTAGGTGACAGCACTTCTCCAAAGACATCACACATGAATCACTTTCTCTGAGGCTGTCCTTAGCCAGAGACCCTCCCTCCAGGCTCCCATAATGCCGAGGCTCCTAAGGGTATCAAGGCTCAGAAGCGATGGCCCCATAGCCTTGTACAACCATGCATCATAAAGGCAGATAATGGCACATTCCTCATGGTGTATTTGCTGAGGTAGGGAAGCGGATGGTCAGTGAGCTAGAATATCCCATTCTTGAGCACTCCAGTTGACCAACACCCTCCTCTAATCCAGTTCAAAAGTAGCCCTGGACTGAAAAGACCTCTGGTAATTCTTATGGCTGATATGCCTCCTTCCAAGCAAGACCATCTCTAAAACCATCCCAGTGGAGGCTTTTGGTCTGTTAACTTTTTTGTCTCCTTGGGCAAGATAATGCCATAACTTGATTTCATGCTTTGAACATAGTTCTTATAATCATAAAACTTATCTTTTCTCTCTCCCATGGTTAAAAAAAATCAAACTCATGTCTTTTATGTTAACATTTAAGATTAGTTTTTCCTGCCTTTCTTCTCTTTCCCTCCTTCCACCCTGTTTTGTATATTAGGCTGGAGGTGATAAATGCTGTAACACAGATGAAGACATTACTTTTCCTGGGGGGTCAGAGGGACCCTCTTCCAGTTCCCCTCTGGTTGGAGGAGAGACAGCCACAACATTACTGAAGGTGGGATTGTGGTACTGAGGAGTGTGGTACACAGTCAACAGAACTGGACCCAAGGCCTACCTACCTGAGGCTAGGTGCAACATATGAGCTGTAAGACATGAACAAATTAACTTCTCTGAGCTTCTGTTCCTCTATAAAACTCGAATATTAGTAACCATATAGATGATCTTAGGGGGGATTAAATGAGATCATTTATGTCTTATCCCTCTTGCATACAGAAAAAGGATATGTTCCCTCTCCTGCCCGCACCCTTGTCCTGCCTCTGTCCTCTAGGCCAGGAGAGCCCACAGATGGCTGATTTGTGTCTACTGTCCAACCTCAGAATCCAAAATGTGATTCCACACAAGCTATGGAACAATGGTTTCCCTTCAAGGAGAGAAGGTAAGAATGATGAAGATCTCACCCTTTGTTCCATTGACCATCCAGCTCTCTCTTTCCAGGGATCTATAATTATAATTCCTTCCAGTTGTTCTTTTAAGCCCACTTTTTAAACTTTTAAATCATTTCTATGCACACTGTCAATGACAATACACTCTCTGAGGGCCTACCATGAAGGTTAGACAAAAGGTATTTTGCCAAGTAGGTAAGAATTAAGATATAAAACCTTAATTCACTTGAGTCTAAGAGGATTCAATTCTTCAATGTTATTTGGATGGGAGAAGTCTATTAGATCGCTGTCCTGGGTGCTGAGTGAGAGAGTGAATAAAACATTAGTAAAATATATTCTCTGCCTCCCACAGGCTTTCTATATGACAAGAGGGCTGGACCATCCCACCTGTACTGAGGCAGGTGGAAGGTCCAGAGTGCTGATAGTGCCTGTCCTGAGAGTGAGGGTCTGGAAGAGTGTTAATGGAGATGTGCTCTTTATACTGGGCTGGCAGGCTGGGCAGAGAAGGAAAAAGATGTTCCAGGCAAAGAGAAGTGAAATGAACAATGGTCCAGAAATGGGAAAGTAGCAGGCCTGTCTAGATAGCAGTAGTAGTCTGGTTTTGCTGTGGAGGAAAGCAGTGAATGATATGGTTCAAGCTACTGGCTGGGACAGATGAGAGATGCTTGTGATAAAGAGAGATGTCAGCTATGAAGAAATAGCTAAAGCTTTTGTGAAATGGAATGACATGTCACCTCTAGAAATCTGTCTACATTGTGCAGGGTATGTGGAAGTAGCGCTGGGTGGCAGGGCAGGCAAGGAACAGAGGAAGAGGGAAGGAGGGAGAAGGCAAAAGGGACCTTCCAGGAGGTCACCTGATAAGACCTGACAATTGATTGAATGTAAGAGTTGATAACCATGGAGGGATCACAGAAGAGGAAAGAGGGAAGAGAAAGAGGGAAGAAGAGGGATTTCTTGCCTAAAAACTGGGAAGATGCTGAGGCTACTGAAGAGAGAGGAGGGCTGGGAAGACACTGGTTTGGGCCAAGACCCTGGCTGGAAGGCAGAGGGTGCTCTCTTCTAGACACTAGAGAAGCGGGCCTTCCTGGCTGCACCCCAGGGGACTCCCAGCCTTGCTCAAGATGTCAAGAGCTAAAGCCTCTTGGTTGTGTCCATGCTGGGCAGTTGGTTGGCCAGTGATCACCAAAACGCTGTCCTTCTCACATTGCAGGAGTGGTCTGGTGGCTCGACAGATCACCCTGTTTCTCTCAGAAACCACAGTGTTGCCCAGTACAGTACTGGCTCAGATCCTGACTGCTACATGGGTTCCTTCTTTACTGGATCCGTTCTCACCACAGATATTATGCAGTAAAAGATGAACCAAAAGAAAGGCTGATATCTAAAAAAGGGCGTAAGAATCCCTCTTCTGGTACCTTTATCAGCTGTTATTGACCATATTCCTCACCAGAGATATAATCATTTGCATTCTGGAGCTTGCTGTGATAATGATTTTTTGGCCTGGAAGATCCCCCTAAAGACATAGCCAGTGTGTGCTGGTATCTGCAGCCTGCCTGCCTGGTTCTGCTTCATGACTTCATAGCTCTGGACTCTGCGAGTATGCAGAACTTCCCTCTGTCCTGAGTGGGTGCTGTAAACCGGGAGCCTCACTGAGTGGGTGGTGGGGGTGGGGAAGGTGGGCATAGGTGCTTTCTGAACTGGAACAGGCCTTTGTTAACCTATGACTCAAGAGACCAGGCAGGTCTGACCTAATGCTGGTTGTGGGCAGGCTATGAATGTCTCCTGTCAATATGCTATGTGGCTTTCCCTGCTCCATTTCTCCAGAAGCATAGAGCTGTCATTCAGTGAGAAGCCTGTCACACCTCTTGACAGCTCGAAGTCAGCAAAATGTACCTACTGCTGGTTTTGCTTTAAGAAATGTGTGGCAGCTTACTGAGACCAGGTTGGCACACCTACCTCTTGCCTTACACTTGATGGCCTCAGGTAATCTTCCACTGCTCCACGGCTGGGCAATGGCATCTCCAAACTTATGGGGCCAGACAGTATAGAAGCTAGATGTGTTCCAAAGGCAGGTGTGCTACCCAAGGAAGTAGCCCCACCAGAGTTCCTGTTCTGACCTGATCCCACAAGGAGGAACTGTACACAATACAAGGTCCCATGGGATTCATCCACTGGTATCAACCCCTACTAATCACCACGGTGTGCAGGGCATGGCATCCTCTTATTTCTCAAGAGCTCCCAACACCTTCCCACAGCAGTGCTGTTTCCCTACCCTTACTGTTGTCCCTGCTTACCCAGGTTCCGTGCCCACTTGCCTGTTGTTTTTAAATGGCACTTTCCAAGAGTAGGGAATGATGGAGAGCCATTGGACAGCAGATGTTTGTGAAAGCACTCTGAGAAGAAGTTACTTCTCAACAGACAGAATGAGGTGCCCACTCAAGGCCAGTGATAGTCCAAGCTTCTTTGTTCAGTTGGCTCAGGGCAAGGAGGAAGGCACTTTGCCAAAACTTGTTCATGGACATGCACTTACAAACTCTTGTAGTCATCTGACTTATATGTGTGACAATATCCCCAAGACATGGGCTGTGTCAGCAGTAAGGATACAGAGATGAATCAAAGGCAGTTGGCTGTGACCCTCATATTGGAGCCTAAAAGACATGCAGAGAGGGGCACATACCCCAAGTATCATGGGAATGCAGAGGGTGAGGTGGGGATTGCTTCTGCCTGGAGGCCCCTGAGAAGTCTTCCTTGAGGAGCACCATGGTGTAGTGGAGACTCCTGTGTGGGGACTCAGGGGAACTGAGTTTATCCTAACGTCTCTAATAATTAGTCCTGGTGAGTTGTTCCCTGTCTTGGGCACTAGTTACCTCGCCTGACCTCTGTGGCATTTTCTAGCACTAAAGTTTTAGGGCTCTCATTAGCACCAGCTAGAAGTTAATGGGAGTGACAGGAGAGATATCTGGGGTGTGCAAGAGATGTCTGCTCTCACCGAGTAGCACCAGGTCAGGATGACCCTCTAACATGTGACAACTCAGGGATGCAAAGTAAGACAGGGGAAAACAATGGTTAGTGTTTCTTCTCATGCCATCTGAGCCATATGCTTGGTGGGATTCTGTCACAGAAATCTAGATGTGCAACCCATGGCCATGAGCTAAATCCCAGGTAAAAACTGTACTGATTAAAATGTCAAGAAAAAAGTTCAAATAATAATGCACATGCCCTTGACACATATATGATGTAAGTCAGTGATATTCAGATTACTGCTCTTAAGCCACATGGGGTCCTTTCAAGGGTAACCTGCAGCTCTTGTAAGCCATCGACTTTCCAAATTTCAAATGTGCACTATCCTTGACTCTGCAGGGCAGGCAGCAGTCGTGTGGCGATGTCGTTAATGATGATCGCAAAAATGGCTCCCGCGTCACATAACTGAAGACTGCTGGTGTAAATATTTAATCCTGCTTATCTATGTGGAAATTCAGTGTTTTGGTTCCACCGTCTGTCTTTCATATGCTCATCCACATACATGTCTGTCTTCGACTGCAAGCTCTAGAGGGCTGGAACTGCATTTAAACTATCTTAATGACGAGAGATTTCTATACGGATAGATGTTTAATAAATAAAATTTTTGATCTCGAAGAAGAGAAAAAAAGAAGAAATTCCCATCTGTATCTCTGTTTCTTCTCCCTCTACTGCCTGGCCTTCCATCAGACCCGACATCTGAGTCAGAAAGTGGGCCTTGTGTCTTAAACCAGGGCATCTTTACTTATGACAAAGATCTGTGTGCAGCAGTGATTGTTATGTGATTGGTGGCTTCAGAAGGGATGCTCGCTGCTGCTGGTAAGAAAGGGAAAGGCCTCAACATTACCCTAGTCTTTTACCTGAGAGGAGAAGGGTTTGGAGGCCAAGACCCACATGGCTGGCCCCTCTGGAAGTGGCACAAAGGGCAGCACGGTACAAGTGTGCCCCTTCCTTGCCTCCCTTTTGTCTTTTGAGCCCTGAAATGGCCCTTGAGTATCATGTTCTTCTTCCCTGACACCCAAGTCTGTCTGTAACCAATTGCAGATGGTGATATAATGAAGGGCTGGGCTCTAGACACTGACCCATTAGGGCCCCAGGAAGCCTGGATTGTGTACCTCCTCTCCCCTTTCTGGAGACTCTCAGATGGCTGTCAGCTGGGCTGTGTCAACAACAGGAGGTCAGAGCAATGCTTGATGCTATCAAGAGACATCCCCAGACTTAAGACACTCATGGAACAAGACTTTGCCCTCAAGCTTTGGCTGCCACTACTGCACCAAGCAGCTTTTTCCAAGGCACCAGTGACAGCACTTTGCTAAGCCTGATGATGAGTTCTCTGTGCTCACCTTGCCTTCTCAGCAGCACTGTCTCCTTCTTTGCCTTTCCTCCAGTCTCTCTGCCATACCTTTCTAAGCCTCCTCTGCTGGTTCTTTATCATCAACCCTGCCTCCACACGTCAGTTGCCCACATTATTAGACTTCATCTAACTTCTGTCTATACTACTCCCTAAGCGATCTCATCCAGGCAAACATGTTTAAATGCCTTCTATATGTTGTTGACTTCTCAAATTACAATTCTGTTCCAGACCTCTCCCCTGACTAAGATGAATTATGAATTGCATAGTTATCTGCATTTGGATATCAAATAGGCATTTCAAACATACAGGTCCAAGAAGGCTTTCCTGATATTCCTACCCGACACCAATTCCTCTCACAGTCTTTATATCAGTAAATGAGGATTCCACTCTTATTGCTGTTTGGCACAATCACTTTGCAATCTCCCTGACATCTCTCTTTCACATCCCATATCTGATACATCAAAAAATGCTGGATCCTCACTGTATCAGCCTCATTGTTACCAGGACAAGGTGCCACCATATCTTGAGGCAGGAACCTTCTCCCTGGCTCCCTCCTTTTCCCATGCCCACTTCTATTTCATTCCACATGAGCCCAGCCAGGGGGGGCTCCTGTTAAACATGTGTCAAGTTATGTCACTGCTCAGCTCAAAACCACCAGTGGCTTCTTAGCTCACTCCTAGTAAAAGTCCAAGTTCTTACAGTGATTTCAATTATCTACTTCCTGGTTACCTTGGACCTAAGGTAGTGCTTATAACTTTCTGACATGCCATTTAATTTTCTTTCTGCCTCCCCACTAGAAGATAAGTTCCATGAGGGTAGGGATTTTTGACTACTTTGCTCAGTGCTGTATTTGCAGCACAGCATCTGGCACAGAGTAGGCCTGTAATTGGTGGATGGATGAGTGGAAGAATAGATGAACTGCAATATATAATTGTATATAATTTACTGGACACATTTACTCTACTTTAGAAGTACCCAACCCTCAGGCTGCAGACTGGTACTGGTCCGTGATTGTTAGGAACTAGGCTGCATAGCAGGAGGTGAGCAGTGAGCAAGCAAAGCTTCATCTATAGTTATAGCTGCTCCCCATCTAGCATCACTGCCTCAGCTCCACCTCAGGTCATCAGGCATTCAATTCTCACAGGTGCACTGGTACCTGGTGCCAAAACGGCTATGTTTTAGCAATTTCAAAGGCTAAGATACTACTTTAATTGAAACTTATGTAATTTATAGCAGCATTTCTCCTCTTATATTTGTTTCAAAGAGAAAGCTATGAAGTTCTGAAGACAAGAATACAGTTTCTGAGCCATAAACTTGCCTTTTCTGTAAATTTATTAGGTTGTCAATTCTCTAATAATTTAATCAAATCAACTGCTTTAACTGGACTTCCCCAATAGACACAGTACTTTGGGCTCATTTCCTGGCTCCATTACTAAGTCTCTCACATTCATTTCATTACACATGTTTACTAGATATCTTACTTTTTTATATACTCATTCCCTTGCCCCATTTCCCTAGAACTGTTCTATCACCATTAGCACAACTGAAGGAGGCAGGGTCCCATCCTAGTCTCCTAGGACAAGGCTTGCTGAGGACAAGAAGAAGACGCCAAAGCTCCTCCAGCCAGCAGGAAAGTATAAGTGGGAGGAACAACAGTCTCTAGAGTCTGATTTCATCCATATTTGGGCTTATGAAAATCTTGGCAGTGGTTCTGTCAACTGGGGTAGGCAGCTCATCATGCTCTTCCCAAAGTTTGGCTGAAAATGCAGGTAGACAGGCCTGCTCTGTGTGATATGCTCCAGCAGCAAAGAATTCTCTATACTGGGAAGTCCTTGGAATTTATTCATTTAATGGGCAGGACAAGGAAGCAGTGCATTTTTTGGAAGCCTTGTTTTAGGCAGAGAACCAAATAGCTATGTGTGTCTGTGGATGGCAAGTGACTGCTAAGCAAGTAGTGGATGCCGCACATTTTAAATAACATGTCAGGAAACCTGCTCATTGGCATTAATCATGACCTAGGGGCTCCATCCTGATGTAGGGTGGAAGGCGGAGCCAAGATGCCAGTTCCTGTGTTTCAGAGGTAAGTTTCTCTGTGACTAACTTTTATTTATCATACCACTCAGTGCCACCAAACTAATTAACTACTCCACAGTTTCACCCACAATATAATAGACTCTGCCAAGCACTTTTCCAGAAAGACCCTCAGTGGCATCATTGCTCATTGCTATAATCCATTGAAGGCCTTGTCTTCCAACTTGCAAAATGACTTAGCAGAGTGAAGGCCTCCTTAGGTTATTAAATTATGATGTTGCCAGTCCCTTGTTGTTTGTGTGTTTTAATTTTGTATCTGCACCTTAAGCAGAATTATCAGAAAGGGAGCAGTTGATGATGAATTATATCAGCCTCTGTGACGAGGGAGCAGAGATTCTGTTCTCCGTTAACAACGCCGGCTGTCTTCTTCCACCTGTGCCTCCTCTAGATTCCCAGTTAGAACTCAGATACTAATGAGTAGAAACACACAGAGATCAGCTGGGAAGTTTGAACACATGAACATAGCTAATGCCTACTCACAAGGCCCAGACATTAGACTCACTGTATATACATATACGTGCTAGTTTATATATGTACACACATGCCTACATACATGGGGATTTAACAACTGATGAAAAGATCATAATTTTCTCTTGGTCAGCTCTCCTGGCAGTTCTATGGCCTTCCTGGCTTCCTTAAGGGGAGAATCATTTGCTCAATAATGACATTCTGCTTTCTCTCAGTCAGTATCCCTGAGCCTCAGTGGGTTCCGTCATCTCCTTCTCTGCTTAGGGAATGTTTATGGCTTCCCACCCTTATCTGCCTGACTCCATAAAGCAACCATCTTGGTTGGCCATTTAACTCATTTGGTTCCTAACTACCCTAGATACTCAATAATTAGGAACACGTTTTTAAGTTAGGCTGCTTGAGGACATAAATGCACCTATTCGAGCATGTAAAATGAAAGGGAAAGATTGCACATAGTAATAGGAGGAAAGAGTACAATGGAGGCACAGAGATCAAGGCCAAATGAAACAGAGAGAGTAGTTAGAACTAACCCGGTGGTTCTCAAATTTACTCTGCATCACCATCACCTGTGGCTTTGTTCAAACCGATTGCTGGGCTATGCTTCACAGTTCCCAAGTCAGTAGATCTGAAGTGCTGCCGAGAATTTGTATTTCTAGCAAGTTCCCAGGTGATGCTGGTGTTGTTGGTCCAGCGACCAAACCCTGAACATCACTGGCTTATCTGATCAGATCCTGAATTTCCATGATTCATCATCTTTCCTGTACTTGCAAGTCACTACCATCTATCTCTCTCAATTCTATCCCAGCAATAGCCTACCCCAAAATCTGCTCTGTGCAACCCCAGAGGAAGAGATCGGGCTCAGCTTCTATAACTTAACTGTATTCTGTCACATGCTTCTGGTCTTCCTCAATCTCCCCATTTAGTCATTCTCCAGATCCTTTAATCTAACCTCCATAAGAGAAATCTTTTGCTCCATTTCCTGTGAGAAAGTGCAATGGTGCTTGAAGTCTGCTGCAAAGTGGGTGAGAATCTGGATTTCCAGGTGGCTGCTTGGTTGAAATTGTTACTTTAGAATAAGCCTAGAATAGGAAGCCTGCCCCTCTGACCAAAGAGGTGGAACCCAGAGGAGGATGTCTGATTTAAAAAGTCAACCTTAGCAAAATCTCAACTGTCTTTAATATCAACGATTCTAAAAGGCATATAAGGCTTTATAGATCAACAGCAAGTATTTCACATCTGACTAATTTCTATGAGTAGCGAATGATTGCCATCAATGAGACAAATGTTGCTCCAGGAGGACAAACTGTAGAAGGTTGGTGGTAAAAGGTTTTTGCTGTTCTCCCTTCCCTAGAATCCAGCCCAAGACAGAGGATGGCTGCTTACTGTTTCGGGGTTTCTCTTCATCCATGCCTTCATCCTCGTTCTCAGGGTCAATGTCTTCTGCCTGGGTGATCCAGTCCAGGTAGCCTTTCAGATCCTCTTCCAGCTGCTGCTTCTCTCTCAGCT
Organism: Cynopterus sphinx; assembly: GCA_030015415.1. Lineage (NCBI taxonomy): Eukaryota > Metazoa > Chordata > Mammalia > Chiroptera > Pteropodidae > Cynopterus > Cynopterus sphinx. Next base: position 92,105,345 of record CM057380.1, read on the forward strand.
TTTGGAAATCTCCCCGAGCCTTGGCCTTCTCTCTCTCTTTAGAAAACTCTCTGGTGAGAGAGAGTGGAGTGGACAGGGCAGGGGAGCACAAGGAAGGAGGGAGCAGGTCAGCATGAGGGAATAATGGAGACAAGATGGAACAAATATTAATTGCTGTGCACTAGGAAGCCACCCACATGCCCCTACTTCCACAGACAGCTTTCTCTAGTCATCCCAGGTTTTGTCTTTACTCTCACATAAATGGAAGGAGTCACTGAAGGAGAAGGATAAAATTCCATTTCTCTTTTTCCTGGATCATGATCACAGGCTTTCCTTTGATAACGACTGTTCTTCAGTGACCTGAAAACTCCTTCAGAACGCTAACTAAAAAACTTTCACAACACTATAATACATGCATTTTCATTTCTCTCAGTACTGGGTGGCAGTTGAAAAGTCTAAAGAGCCTCTGGGTGACAAAAGGTACTAAGAGCAGCAGGGTGCTGAAGCCTGCTCACCCGCAGTGGCTCCTGAGAGCCACCTGTGCATCTTCCCAACTCTGGCTTCAGAGATGTCTCCTTGGTGGCTTGATATTGACCATGGTAGAAATATTTATACCACGGAAATTGGAAAATGTTATAAACCAGGGCTTCTTCCCCGCTCAGAAAAAAGAGCCAACTGTTAGATATTTACCAGTACAACACTGAGTTAAGACTCAGGGGATTTAATCTCTTCCATCTCCATCCTTATGACTAGGGCTCATCCTACCATTCTTAGTTGCCTGGAAGGGTTTCTAATCTAGAGAAAGTTCTTCCAAAATGGAGACAAATGAGGATTCCAAACACAAGAAAATGTCCTGAGGCTGCCCTTTTGGTTAAAAAAAAATCTAATCAGAATAAAAAAATACATAAAAATCAAGATAAAGTTAAATGATGCATTCACTTTAATAATGAGTAGAAACTGGCATTGAATTGGGGTTTGTTGGAAGAATATCCTATTGAAAAATTTCTGACAGAATGTCTATTTTGTTTTCTATCTCCTATGGTTCTCTCCTTATTTTCTTCCTGGCTTCCAATTCACTTTCTAAACAATGAGGAGGATGGCAGCGGAAGGCAACAATCAAGAAGGCTAGTTCTTAATTCTCAAAGCAAGTCTGTCTTTTCTTCCCAAATAGTATATAGTAGTATTTCTGTATTTGACATTCAGCCTGTGGGAAATGGAGTCCTCAGCAGGGTGTGTGTGTGACATGCACTGGGCATCTTGATTAACTTTTCAAGGCATGATTTCTCCTTCTCTCACCAGTAAAGGTATAGCTCAGGGAGGAAGGCTGCAAAAACCACCTTGAAGAAATTTCTTGCACAAGCCAATCCCTCTATAGGAAAGGCACCTTGGAAAGAAGGACACACCAATAAACTGCAGGGGTACAAACCACAGGCTACTGAATCCACTGTGATGTGGAATGGCTCTCTTACCACCACATTGTATAGTATTTGTTGGTGCTGCTTAGGAGAACACAGATTTTAGCAGTAATGGGGTTGGGGCTGGGAGTGGCCTAGGGAACTTTTTAAATTGGGAGATGTAGAAGCTCTCAAGATAACGAGTTCTCTTCAATTGCTGCCTTAATGATGCTCTGGTTTGGATGGAGTTTTCTTCTTAAATTTGATTGAATCCAATTCTAATTGGATTGAACTTGCTCTTTCTCAGGCTTCCTGCCAACTGGCAGGTACTTTCATTTCCTTCCTAGGATATTTAATACCAGAGAAAAGAGGCCAGATCGACAGCTTGCAGTGAAGTTGGAAGCCTTGCTCTGCTTTGCCCCTCCCTCCTTTTGCTATTGGGGATGGACATAAAAAGATGCCAGCTCACCTGCCCCCAAATCTGTATACCTTGTCAACTGCTCCTGGGCCATAGGCTTGCTCTCTATAGACAATCACTTCATATAGCGGTTCCTTCTCCACGTGACTGCACTTCAAGGCCCCCTCTCTTGACTTTCTTTCTGCCCACACACATGTGCATTCTTCATTCCTTGATTGTGGAGTGGGTTTGGGTTGTAAGGTGACTGAATAGCTCTTTCGGAATTTTTTTGCAGAAGGTTTAAGTTGTAGTTATAAAACAACTACCTATCCTTCTTCTAGAGTTGGGAGAATAGGATTGGGATCAAACTGGAGTAGGGACAATTGACACAGTACTGTTATAGCATCTGCCCCATGGAATGAAAGCTTATCATCCATACCCCAAGACCTCTGGGGACCCAAAATAAACATTCACTGGGAGAAAAGGAAACTGAGGTGTGTTGAGGGTGCAAAGGGGATGAAAAAGTGTTAGGGTCAGATCTGAAGCCCCGAGGCTCCCCTTGGCTCCCAGGGAGCATAAGGCACAACCAGACCATGGCCGGATGGAAGGCGAGCCAGGTTTCTCTCTCCAGACCCTACCGCAGTAAGAGATTTTCTGGGTGACAATGCCTGGCTCTCTCTCTCTTCTTGCCTGGATGCCAGCCATGCACCTGCTCTGGGGACTGAGCTAATAAAGACATGAAACCCCTGCCTGACAGGCTATGCTGGGCCCAGGGACCGGAGCTGCCTAGACAATCAGTCACAGCTGTGAGATTTTTCATAAGGCAGAGAATATATCTTGCCAGCAATGGCCAACATGAAAAATGAGGGGTGCAGTGGAGAGCTGGGGGCCAGTACTCAGTAATGTAAAGCACATGAAAGGAGATGCATGTGGAAAATCTGACCAGCATAGACAGCTGTGGCTCTAGGCCCTCTGATAATCAATATAGTCAGTCCTCATTATTCACATTCCATATTTGTGAATTTGCCTACTTGCTAACATTTATTTGTAAGCCCCAAAATCAATAACTTGTGTGACTTTGAAGTCATCTGCAGGAATTTGCAGAATGGCAAAACTGGAGTCACATTCCCAACTGAGGTCATTTGAGGTGATGTTCTGCCTTCTTGTTTCAGCTTTCAGATTGTAAACAAACATCCTTTTTATGGTCTATTTAGTGCCATGTTTTTGCATTTTTGTGCTTTTGTTGGTGATTTTTCTGTTTAAAATGGCCCCTAAACACAGTGCCGAAGTTCTGTGTAGTGTTCCTAAGTGCAAGAAGGTTGTGATGTGCCTTACAGAGAAAATATGTGTGTTAAATGTGCTTCATTCAGGCATGAGTTACAGTGTCACTGGCTGTGAGTTCAGTGTTAATAAATAAAAAATGTATTTTAAATAAACTGTATTTAAACAGAAAGACATCTAATACACGGTTATGCGTTGATCATAACCCTATATTTGTAAGAGCAATGGTTCACTATTCACTAATTCAGTGTCTATGGTGACTTCCTAGAGTAATGGGAATCGACTACATATGTCACTGTTTCTCCTGCTTCCATTCACAAGGCATGTATGTCCTGGCCTTTCTCTTGCTTCCCTCTAGACCTGGATATTGTGTCTTAACTGTGATGCCATGGTCCAGCATGCTTACCAATTGTAAAATGCCTACCCATCAGGCCCTCTGCTTTTAGGGAAAGAGAGACAGGCTCACCTCCCAGTGAAATGACTACTCATCTAAGACATCTTGGGTCCCTTGTCAACTGCAGGCATATGTCCGAAGCCCTCAGTTTGCAATCACTTAAAAACAAAAAGTAATTAGATTCCAGAGTCCAGGGACTTTCACCTGGTTACAGCTCCAAACACAACTTTGAGAATCTCTTCGTCACTGTTCTTTTAATTCTGACAGGCCAGAGACTGAGTTTTCTGGAGGGGAAAGCAAATATAACTTGATTCATATCTTTACTAATACCAGTCTTGTGGCTTGTGAAGATCAATGGATAATGAACATGAAAGCACTTTGAAAAAATCCACAAGATGTATATTGTTTACACTGACTGTGGCCTTGTCAGGAATACAGTGTTCTGGATATGTGAGTATTCCACATAAAGAATGCTTAAAGCACTCTCTAATGACCAAAATTTCTAATTTCCACCTTCTAAATGGAAGCATTATGCAGTGTCATCTTCACTACCTTCATGAGCGGAATGCTATGAGCACAATTTAACATTTTCTTGGTGACTGAAGGATATAATTTATGAGGCTGAGTTACTGTGCTGGGCTGTAAAATAATATTGTCCTTAATTGATGGCTATAGATTTCATACCCCCAGCCCCAGAATTCTCTAAGCCTGCAGTGCTGTTGAGTTGGGAGCTCTGTTCTCTTTCAAGGACTATTAGGATTAGCAGGGCTGCCAGCCCCCACACTAAATAGCTCTGCCCTACTGCAGCCTTCCAGTGGTGGCTCTGCAGCTTCCTCCTGGGACTCTTTCTGGTTCCTCTGGTTGTTTCTAGCAGCCTGCCATGAACCACTACTGCTTCCTGCTCCTCTTATTCTTCCTCATGGCAGCTTTTGCTCTTCACCTCCCACTTCTTGACTGTAATTTCAAAATGTGGGATTAACCAGCCACATGGGTTGGGGGTCACTATAACATGGAGGTTAAGAGTAGAGGCTATGGGTTCACACTACTTGGGTTTAATCTTGGATCCTCCATTTTTCATCTGAGGTAGTTTCTTCATCGAAACCTCATTTTTCTTCTCTATAACATGGAGAAATGAATAGTACCTAGCTTGTAGGGTTGTTGTGAACATTAAATGAGCTAACCCACCTAAAGCTTTGAGCACAGTACCTGACATAGAGGATGCTGGTTACTGTTAACATTATTAATTTGAAAGTGAATTTCATGGGGGCTCTGAGACTTTTTTGAATGCTTTTGGAATGTTGGATTATTCAGGAATCTCACTGATGAATAAGTGGGTGTTTTGCTATATTCTTATGGTGACTATTATATTGTTGTCTGACTAATCAAGATGCTGATTCAAAACCAAAACTGCTGCCACCATGTAGTCAGCCAATAGGAGGTTGAATCCAGGCCATGTCACTTCAAGGACTCAGGGCAGCCCATTCAGAGTGGCCAGCCCTCTTGACAGATTAAGAGAGGGTTCCCTAAATCAGGAAAGGAAGATATTTTCCCACACACATTTCTTCATCTGGGCAGAGGGTGTTCCCAGGAAGTCTTAGGAAACATTCTGTCAGCAATTCTGGAGCTACTAGGAGCCAGCTGCCACTCTGGGAATGGGTCAGGAATCAGGTGCTTAGGAAAGTTTCCAGGAGACCAGTATATAGACTCGAGGACTCACAGGGGCAGATGTCTGAAAGTCTTAGTGTTCCTGTTCAGAGTCCACTCACGTTTGGAGCATTACTACATACCAGGCTTTGGGCTTGGTGTTGTTAAACACCCTCTCTCATTGGGACTGAGTCAGGCCAAGACATGATCTTCAAAAGGACTTTCCTTTCACATCAGCAGCTGCTATCATTGAACGTCTCTGCTTTAATACCACTAGAAAGATAACTCTTCTGGTGTGGCCAAGAATTACTGGGGCAGATACTCTGCTTAAGGAGGGGCCCTCATAGTCTAGTCTTCATTCTCACATCAGATTCCGGTGGCAGGTGGAATACCACTTACTTAGATTTGTTTCTGATCTCTGCGGGAAGGACATTTTCTAAAAGTTCAGAGCTCTCACTTGTGTTATAGTTCAAACTCATTCAACATACATCTAATGGGCAGTGATGAGAAGATAGGAGCCTGTTCTGATATTTACCAGCAAAATGACATCGTGCAAGTCACTTAACACCTCTGGGCTCACTTCCTTCATCGTTAAAAGGAGGGTTGGAGTAGTTCTAACATATGATGATTTTATTCAATAATTCTAGTTATGATAGGCAACAAGTAAATAATAATCATTGTAATAATAGCACCATTACTGAGCACTTACTATATACTAAATATTTTACATAAATGATCTTATTCTATCATCACAACAACCTATCAGTTAGTATTATTATCTTCATTTCTTCAGATGGATAACCAAAGTTTAGAAAGGTGAGTGTTGCTCAACCTTAGACATCCAGCAAGTGCAGAGCTGGGATATCCAAATTTCTGTCTTGAGTGGGGGTGATAAGGTTGAATTTTTTCAACGCTTTCCTTGTTGATTCACAGGGACATTTTCTCATGTTGGAACACAAATATAAAAACCCTTCCACCTTCCAGGCAACTAATCAGGGGCTTATGTCATCTTGACAGAAACACTAGTTTCCTGTGTGGTCTTACCTTGGCAAGAGGCATGATGTGATCAAAGTCTCTACCAGCCCACCCACAATGGGAAAGAATGAAGATGGAAGCAGAGTCCTTCACACAACTCCAAATACTAAACCTGATGCTCCTCCATTGCATTAGGCTATGGCAGGACTGGGGATTGCTATTCCCAGTTTATTACTGACTATAAATGAAGATCAGTCTTACTCCTTAAGCTGAACTTTCTCCCAACATTAATGTCCCTGGAGATCCAGAAAGGGCTATTCAAAGCAGCTGACCCGTCTTGAGCAGAGCAGAAATAGATTGCTACCCGCCCTCTCCCCCCAACCTTGTAGCAAAGGCAGCAGAGAGTGTCACCCAGGAGCAGGTCACCAGAAGCATTTAGGTATTAGGCCTTGGCCTGGCTGGTGTGGGCTTGTGAAGGAGAAAATGGGCTGAGTAAATACCCAGTGTGCCCCATGGTATAAAGGTGGCCATCCCCAGGGCTCCTCTACGCCCTGCACATCTGCTGTTTCTACTGCTTTTTAACTTCATCTGAGCAGAGGCAAAAATTAACTAGACTTTATAGTTGTAGTCAAGTAGATAAATTGAAAGGGGAGTTTATTGCATTGCCCCTATCCTCCAATAAACTAGGGCTTTAAATAGTTAAGTGCCCTTTCCATTCAGAGAAGGGGAGGAGACCAAATAGAGACTGCTCAGTCTATGAATTAGATACAAAGAGAATGATAGTTTTAGTCTGTACTTATTATTTATGTTAAGTCGAACTCTGGTTCAACACTGATTAAGGGTTTTCTGAATCTTCACTGTGAGCCTGCCACAAACTGTGACTGGCTTGAGAGGTCAGGCAAGCACTTACCTGCAAGGTTGCTGCATACACTGAAAGCACACAGTCTACGAATCTTTCCTCCAATTCCAGCTGCCAAAACCTTCCCCCTCCAGGGTCTTGCCATGCTGCTCCTCAGGTACAAGGAGAAGCATCCTGCCTACCTGAGCAGCTGCCTATTGGATGGAGGGGCTTGGATGAGCTGGCAGGAGACAGGTGGGCCTCAATATCTCTTGGTGAACACCAAACCAATGGATTGAGCCTTGCATGTTTGACCCTCTGCCCAGCCAGGCTAAGGACATTCACTTCAAGGCTCCTGAGGTGGCCCTTTATCCCAGGTCATCAGAGCCAGAAAAAGAATAAAGCCAGGAATAGCAGAAAGAGTAAATAAAATAAACGGAAAAATCAAGACCTTTTTCCTTGGTCCTGCTTACCCGCTAAGGACACCGAGAACCAAGTTAAGTACAAAAAATGACCCTATGATGATAAGTGTAACAAAATAGATCCAGGGCCAGTCCCTTCCTACGGCATCATTGACCTGGAAGAGTGGAATGATAGTTAGTGAGACACACGTAGCAGCTGAGCATGGCCCAGAGCCCATAGCTGGCTCCAGACACTGACCCACACAACGCTGGGACCCTGGTCCTCCAGGTACAAATCAGAGGCCAAATGGCCTGCCAGCCAATGGGTCCGAATTTGTGGTTGAATGGAGATTTTTTTCCCCTGGTTTTCCTGGGCCTCTTAGGATCCCATCCCTGAGGATCTTGGCAATGGATGGAGTGGAACCTGGGACCTTGCTCGGCTGCATTGTAAAGAGGACATAGAAATGGTCAGCTTACCCGCTCAACACACCGAGAACCAGATTTAGAACGAAAAAGGATCCAAAGATGACCAGACTGACAAAATACACCCAGGGCAACTCATAGCCCATAGCGTCCTGCATCTGGAAAGATGAAGGAAAGTTAGGAAAGAGAGAAAGCAGTACCAAGTCAAAGTAAGGAGGCAGGTAGAGAGGGGAGTAGAGAGAATCTGGAGGAGACAAATGGGATTGAACTTGTTTTTTGTCTGTGTGGATTGGGGATCCATTGCTATCTGGCATCATCTATATTCAGAACAGTTCCCATGACCTTGACCTGAACTGTCAGAGACCTTTTATTTTCTGGAAGACAAAACTTTCCCAAATGTTTTCTATTCAATGTTGTCTAATAAGGTAGGTAGGCTCAAAAAATAATTTCTTCAGCAAGGAATGGTTTTAGCTCACTTGGGTTTATGTGGCATTAAATCTTCCACTGCACTCTGAGATTGGCATTCAAAGTGCCTCAGCTCTTACTGATAGAACAGGAGAACTGGAATCTTCAAGGATGTGGGAGAAGGAGATATTACTAAGTGGTTTGCCACCTGAACCTGAGCTGGGCTCAGGATTTAGAGGTGAAACTCCAGGGCTTCATAAACACTGCAGGCCACGGGCAGGAAAGATGGTCATTTTCGTTTATGTATTCAGAGAAGGCTCCTGTGACTATAACCACAACCTAGATGGAAATGGTCCTGAACCTGGAAACTGTTACCTATAACTAACTGGCAAAGGAGACACTCCATGAGGGGCTGCAAAGCCCCCGAGTAGTTAGAAGCGATGATGTGTGGAGATGGCTCCTATACACGTGGGAGAGTCATGTACATCTCCTCCCAACTCCATGTTTAGTGACTTCACTATGGGCTTGAAATTGGCCATGGTGGATAAATGGATAAATGATACAGATCAGTTCCCTTCTACACCGGGTCCTTAACAACTGGTTGTCAAACATTTACCAACACACCACAGGTTAGTGGGTAGATGTGAGATGATGGCAGGTCACAGAGAAGCATTTTTATCAAATAGAAAATTTATTCTGATTAAGTTTCTCAAATCTATTTCTTTTTATGCTTTCTAGATTAAAGGGTTTAGTCCTATTTTCCAAAAATGAACTCCATCTTTGTCTTTGTGGACAAAGACAGCTTACAGGAATCCAAATTCCTATGTACACAAGCTTCCTGAATGAGACGCATCAGTGGTTCTCTGAGTGGGGTCCTGTGGACCAGCAGCACCAGAATCAGCTGGAACTGTTTTTCGAAATGTACATACTTGGGCCCCCTCCTGAAACTCCGGGGCTGGGCCCAACAACCCATGTTTTATCAAGCCTCCAGGTGAGTCTGATGCATGTGAAAGTCTGAGAACTCCCTGATTTACATTATTTTCTCCATAGCCCCCAACTTCAAATATAATGGCATGGCAATTATTGTGATTTACCACACACCTGTGCTATGCTGAACAGCAGTGCTCCTCAGAGTGGGGTCCAGAGACCACCAGCACCAGAACTATCAGGAGAGTTGAAAACAGTACAGATTCCTGGGCCCTTCCCAAAGAACCCAGTGAGTCTCATAACTCTGCATGTTAACCACTCAGGTGATTCTAAAGCAGGCTGAAGTTTGCTGATTACTGCCAGGTGTCTCAGGTGAGGTCCAAGTATGCTGGGATAGGGCCACCCTCAGCCCTCAGGGCCCCTTAGGCTCTGGGAGACCTCATCCATGTTTCTAAGTATGCTGGACAAATATGTTCTTTGTGTGCCGTGAAGTAAAAAAATTCACAAATAATCTACCTGGTCACTGGTTAGAATCTTTACATCCCAATATATTCTTTGCAAATCTATTGATATTGATCTGTGGTTACTATATTTTGGTTAGAGGAATCAACCAAATGTACTTATAGTGCAGAGTACAAAAACTCTCAAGGGCTTGGGCTTCATTGGTCAGAACTGAGTCGGGGAGAAGAATTCCCAACCTATGTCCACTTAGCCATGTCATAATTAAATTCAATTTAACATGAGTTTATTGAGCATTCCTACTCCCACATACCCTGCTCTGCTTTTTATATAGTGCTTATCACTTTCTAACTGTATAATTTACTCATTTGTTTTGTGTTTGTTTTTCATGCTAGAATGTAAGCTCCATGAAGATGGGCAGGTTTGGTCTGTTTTGTTCACTGGTGTATCCCAAGTGCTTAGAACAATACATTATATGTGACAGATGCTCAGGAAATGTTTGTTGAGTGAAATAATGGACTTGATATGTACCAGGCACTGTGCTGTAAAGAGGAAGCCCTTGCTGGTAGCGGGGACAGTAGATTAAAGGCAACCACAATACAAGCCGGTAAATGTAGATGTGGAAGTAAACATGCAGGGTTATAGAAGCCCAAAGGGGACAGTGGCTGTATAAAGCAAGAGAAGCAAGGGCCAGGCCAGTCAGGACAGGGTAAACCTGGCACTGTGGGGCCACTGAGGGCACAAGGAGCTCAGGAGTGGGCAGGAAGCCCAGATGCCAGATTATTCTGTGATGGGGCTTGCCTAGCAACTTGGCAATTGTGAAAAACAGCCTACAGCTATACAGCCATCATGGCTCTGGGATGGAAGATTTTCCCATAGGCTGAGTACTAAAATATTCAGCAGAGCAGTAGTTGTGCAGAGTGGCAGGGCAGAGAGGTGTCTGTGTGTCAGAACTTGACCCCACCACAGGGAGCCTAGGAGTCTCCTTTGACTGGAAGGTAATCATCTGAACCAAGGCTGCAAAGGACACCAAACCAGCAGAGGGAAGTCCAGTAAATGCCTTCAGTACCAGGAAGAGAAAAACAAAATTACACCAACAGAAGAAGGGACAGGTTGGGTGAAATGAGATTAGGGAGGAGAAAGGTATGGGAGCCACAGTGAGCTAGCCAATCACAGGCCACATAACGATGGCCACTGTGGCCATGTGATACCAGGATCTGTATGTCACATTTTATTATGGGAACCGTAACATAACCCTTGGGCTCTTGTTAGAGGCTATGAGTGCTCAACAGTCTTACGGATTGTATGACATTGTGTTCTGTGCCACAGTGAAGGAGATGGAGCTGGAAACAGCCCTGAGATGCAAGAAGGCATCCAAGGGGAGGCTTCTATGGAAACCTGGATCCAAGGTCATGTGAAGCCTTTGAGTATCCTATCTCTCCTCTCTTAGATCAAATCCTGCCAATGAAGGTCAGGAGAGGTCCCTTCCTCTTTCCCAAGTTAGTGCTCTTTACTCTTTTGGGAGGGTGGGGAAGTCAGGAAAAGCTGAAGAAAGCTGTGGTTCTCCTACCAGGGAAAAGGCACAGGCACACAGTGCTGTGCACAGAACCTCACAGGTGTGCCGGGCCTATGGAGGACCAGCCAGCTCTTTTCTGTGCTAATCCCAGGGAAGCACTTCCCCAAGCATGGTTAGGGGGTCCAGAGCTGCAGAGGGGTTCGATTCTGAGCAAGTTCCCTTGCTCCGCCTGGATGGCAGACTTCCTCACCTTCCTCCAGACACAGCTGGGAACATGCAGTTCCAGGAAGGAATGACATGCCCCATGCAGTTCACTGTTATAGAGCTACCTCCAGAGCCTGGGCAGATGGTGAGTGGGAGGGAGGGCTGGTTGACTCTTTGAAATGAAATTTCTCCGGACTGCTCCTCATACCCCCTAAATTTTGTGAACACTCAACCTTGCAGAAAATATAGCCCTCCAGGCCACACATCTCTGATGGGCCAACAACCCATGAGCCTTGATCTCCTTGGGCCCTTGTTTAGTTTGGGTGTTCTTTCCTCTGTGCCACACAAAATGTGAGTGACTTTCAGAATCACTGAAAACTTCAAATGGATCGAGCTACAGACCACATGACTCATTGATAGCTCATAGATAGCCTCATGACACACTGATATCCCACAGCCAGGAATGATTTCCAGGAGACTCATAGTCTCCACCTATCCCTTGCTGTCCAATGGTTCTGCTTTGGTTTCTCCTTTGGCTGTGGGATAGTTATCATAGAGGTTCAAGATGAGGAGTGGGATGTGAAGGGTAGGAGATGGGATAAATGAGAGATTAGTGAGCTTCCGAGGCAGTCCTAAGACTACATCACTCCCTCAGTAAGCAATGCTCAGCAGCCACCAGAGGGTGATTCTCTGGTTTGCCTGGCCCTGGCCTGAACGTGCTCCTTTTGTTTTCTCTCCTGCTCTCTCTTCTTTATTCTAGGCCATCTAATTTTGGAGGCAGACTGGGTAGGTAGCTCACAATGCTGGGTGGCTCTGAAGTAGGGCAATGCCTGGAGTGATGAGATTGATGTCTTAAATCAGCTGGAATGAAGCTATTAAGAAGCGAATGAATAAATACAGTCATATTTTCAAAAAATGACCCAGATGGCTGACACCCTTATTTAGAGGTGGAAAAGAAAAAGATAGGTAGGTCTTCTCTAACCATGAAAGCTAGATGTTTCTTAGGCTTGTAACAAAGGAAGTTTTGTGACTTTCCTAGGGGAGGCACATGGAGTTGCATCTTGATGTTTACTGTCTGTAGCACCAGGGTCTCCAGGCCCAAGAACTAACAGGATGACCCTGCCTTTGCTGAAACACACATCTTACGATTTCCAGAATCTGTGGACACAGGGAACACTGAATGAAAAATACAGAAGATCCTTCTGAAACCTATATCTAATTCCTTGAGAGGACCTCCAACCTTAAGCCAACATGTTTTTATTTCCCTGAAAGGAAAAGATGGGAGGAGCACTTCTCAGCCCCTATTTTCCCAGACTACTCTTGATCCTGATTTCCATGAGCTTTCAAGCTGCAGTACTTCCTTCTGTAAGGTTCATGGCACAGACACTGTGAATCTAAAAAGATTGAACTGTTGCAGTGAATGCCAAGAGAGGCTGTCACTTGCCCACAAAGGCAGGAGGTGTAAACCCATAAAAGTCACAGCGCTTGCATGTAATGTCATTAGAGGACAGTGTTTGCTGCCACCAAGAATGCCAGTGCCCAGAGCAATGACTTGATAAATCTGTGACTCCTCATGACCTTTATCGCCTTACTTGCTGGGACATGGGATGTCCACCCATGGGTCACTGAGTGAGCAGCAAGGCAGATAACAGGTCTCACCTGACTCCATTCTGTCTCTGCACTTATTGTTCTGCGCAGAAAACCTGTGAGCACCTCAGGGCACAGTACAAAGTCTGGTTTGCATGGGAAAGATACTAATAGACTCTTAACACAGAGGAAGGCAAGCCAACAAAATTAGCTCCTCCAACTATGATCTATTTAAAAAATCCTTCAACTCAGGTGAGATCATGCACTGATGTCCTGGGGGAGGTTAGGAGCCATGGAGTGGCTCCAGGTAAGACACTTGTGGAAGGGACAGCTGAATCACAACCTGGAAGACTTGCTTGTTTGTACTGAGCAGCACAGGGCATGGGTCAGGTGTGATGGCCATGACTGCACCTCTGCATGTGACCTTTTAAACACTTGGGTGAGAGCACCCTGGGCAGCAGAGCTGTTTTGTAGGTCTGTTGAGAGAAGCTGAAACACAGTTCTTTCAATCTCCCAAACTGTTTTAAGCTTGCTTCCCCAAGTGCAGGAGGCTTCTCTTGTGCTCATCATCCAGCTTCAAGGCCAGCAAAATCCCATCTCATATTCTGTGCTACACAATGCTCTCCATGCCCTCACTGAGTGTACTGACCTGTATTGCTAAGACACATTTATTTGTATCCCTTGTCTCTTCAATTAGATCCTAAACTCCTTTAGGACAGGCCTTCTCCTCCCCACCCACCTCACTTCAGTCTCCACTCACTCCTGGGAGCATAAATGCTCAATAAACATTTGTTAAATTTTATTTTTGAATAATGAGAACTCACCTAACACCAGTGAAATGAATAAAGTCTAATAAGTAAATAAATGAGAGCTTTGAGAGATGCTAATTCTCTTTCTTGATATGTTTATAAACCAATAATTTATTGTTTAGTCAACAGGCTCTCTGTTTAAAGGTGGGTAAGTGGGTAGCATTATAACTGAGGCAGATTAAAAGTTAAGGGCCACAGGGTCTTAAGCAGGACCTATCACTTTCTCTACTATGGTATCTGTTAAAGAGCCCAGGATGCCATTTCTGGATTACTTGAAGATTTTTTCCTCAGCTCTTCACTTAGAATGACTATTACGTCATCAACAGAATTCATCTTCACCATTTTTCTGCTTTCTTGATGCCTTCAGAAACTAATTTTCTATATTCTATAGTGAAAAGAAGTAGCTTTTTGAATAAAATGTAGAGTGGGGAAAGACGGCAAAATCTGAATTTGACCTACTTGATGCCAAAGACCTTTGTTATAAACAAGGGATATTTCAGCAGCATCAAGAGCAGAGATGAGGAGCTTGTGTGTGTGTGTGTGTGTGTGTGTGTGTGTGTGTGTGTGTGTGAGAGAGAGAGAGAGAGAGAGAGAGAGAGAGAGAGCGAGCGTGAGCGCGAGAGAGCGAGCATGAGCACGTGCGCATGCAAGAGAGACAGAGACAGAGTTTGGTAGCAATATCTTCCCGGCATGTCCAGATATACAGTAAGATGACAAGACAAAGTGTAGTGTTGAAAACTGACATGAAAAGTTAAAATGTTACACTTTTGTTCCCAAGGTCTCCTGCTGAACCAAAACGAATCCAAATATTATAGAAGACACTATTTATGATTCTAAAAATACTTCCTTTATATAATTTCTCATTGAGTTTTCTTTCTAATCTAATTTTTAAGCTCAGTTGCTATTTGTGTGTGTGTGTGTGTGTGTCAGTGGAAGACCTGATCATGCAGAAACCAGTGGAAGGGAGCAATAGTTGGTGTAGAGAAGGTGATTTTGATGGTGGAAGGTTGGGGTGGGACATGAGTCCAGGAAATCATAGTTGAGAATGCTTTACTGTGCCACACAGTATGCAATATTTTGGGGGGCCCTGGATCAGAAGGGCATTGGGTGAGCAGAGGTTAACAGAATTCTCTTGATGAAGAATTATTCAGGCATCTAGATTTCTAAAGAGCTTGAAACACGTGTTCTAACATGGTGCCTGTTCCCACAGCTGCCTCCATTTCCCACAGTTCTCACATGCAGCCTTCTTTGGTGGTTCAGTGGCCATGTTTAGTGGCCATGTTATTCTGTTTCCCATGAACATGGATGGAGCTATTTTAAGTGCTGGGCACAAAGTGAGCACTAAACAGATGATTGGTGTTTATGCTACTTAATTATGATCTGGCTACAATGTGGAAAAGATAATACTCAGAGTTTCAAACACCTTAGTCTGAGAACCATACAGATGATCTTGATATAGCACTTTTTTTATATCTTCTGGAAGGTATGTGCCTAAACCACAGAAGATAAGCAGTCTTGAATCATATGCAGGGATGTTTGGTTTAAAAAAGATCTGAAAGTAGAACTGCAAACCAATGATAATGCCATATGATGCTGGATTCTTTCCTCTCTTGGTGTTTAACAGCTTCTCAAGAAGGCCAACATTTTTACTTGATTATCTCTCCCCACTTGTTCTTAAGAGGCATAGACATTCTGAGAGTAAACAGAGAGGCTTTGGTTTACGAAGCCATTTCCCAAGGAAACCACACCTGGGTTTTGCCTTGGTTTCCAAATCCCTGTACCCTGTCATCTGCAGACCTCTAGAGCATGGCACTAGGTACAAGAAACATTTTAAGCTAATCATTCAGCTGATTGGGGCCTCCACCTAGTGTATGCCCAATAGCTTTAATAGCTGAGGAAATACTTAAATTTTATTTAAGATTTGATTTTTTCTTTAATTTTACTTAACTTTGATTTTACTTTTAGTCCATTAACTTCATAATCATAACGATGGATGAAATAATTGGTATCAGAGAAAAAGAGAAATACTCGATCTTTTCCATGGCAGGAGGCAGCGGTCTGCTGTTTGATACTGGTGACTTCCCGAGTCCCTTCTATCCCAGGCGATATCTAATGATTCAATCAATTGCTTTAGTACTTTGATGACCTATTTCCTCCCAAGGAACACCTAACTAGCTGTTTGGTGGTTCAGAATGAACCCATCTCTAGATTTCCATTCATTGCCATACTTGAAAATCTGGGTTGTTCTTTCCTGCCTTCTCTAGACTTGTCCCTTGGACTTGAAGGGAAATGCATTCTTCTGAGTAGAAGATCCTACTTCCCCAAGTTCCATGGAAACTATCTCTCCAGACTGGTTCAAATCCAGGGCATCAAAGAAGCACCATGCAGATTCAATAGGTTAGAATTCTAGGGGTTTTCAAACTCCAGCTTGAACATCAGAATCACCTCAGGAGCTTTTTCAAAATGCAGGTACTGGGGCCTAACTTTGTAGTTTCTCATTCAATGGCCTGGAGGGAAGTCTTGGCATGGTTATATTTAGAAATATTTATATTTAGTATATTTATACTAAAGCACATTGAGATTTGAGAGTATGTGGGTTTAGAGACACAAGCCTAGAGGCAAGGTGGAGGAATGCTTAAGGTGGAGAAAGGAAAAGGGAAAAATAGGAAGAAGGAAGAAAGAAATACCATAGAAAGGTCAACGTAATTAGAGAAATTATCTAAAAGCAGGAGCATTGGGCTGGGAGGCTTCCATTATAAATATCCAAGTACGAGGCTCTGTTTTAGCTTTAGGTACATCTGTGTGTGTGTACAAATGTGCGCACGCGCACGTACACACACACACACACACACACACACACACACACACACACACACACACACCATGACCATTTCAGAAAGGTGCTGGGAAAATCAGAGAGAGAGACATGTCCCATGAGTCTGGGATTGTTCCTTCACCTCTGACACTTTTTCCATTTCCAGCCTGAGCTCTATAACATATACCCCAGGGGAGAAAGCACAACACAGCTGCTGAAAATTGGTAGTTGCACTTGTGTGCTTCTTCTCATTCCCTACTCTGGCTGGCAGTATGACAGTATTTCTTTGGGTCACATCTGGCTGGTGGGGTATCAATGACTTGTGGTGGGGGAGAGGGAGGGAGTGATGAAAGAAGATCACAAACATACATCAGGGCCATCAGTAAAGTAAATTATACCTATTCCCCACAACCCCACACCCATCCACCCACTGCCACCCTGCCCTCAATTTGCTGCCATGCAAGGCATTTCCATAGCAACTAAAGGCCTGGGCTTGAAGTTCACATGATGAGGTTCCAAATCACAGTTCCATACAGTCATATGTTCATGGCCCATAGGCAAAAACTATTCATTTGCAGAATGGTGCCTTTATACTTAGCTGGCTGGAGGGATCCACTCAAGACACAAGGACCAGTTAGGGCCACCTGGGAATTTGATCAGCTTTGCTAATGAAATAAATTCACCTAAGTATAATAAGTTCAATTTCCACTCTGTACAAATTATTTAAAACCAGATATTATTTCAGTTTAATGGAGGGGTGATGTGATTTAATGTGACTTTATTGAGCACAAAGGACACTTCTTTTGAAAGTATCACAACACAGCAACTCTTTCGTGGCCCAGGCTGGTTGTATCACCATTATCTAGTTTGAATTCAGTGTGTTTTCCAAAAACTGAGCTTTCAGTCTGAACTGGATATTTTTTATGTCTGAATCCTCAGTACCTAGGAGCATCCCTGGCATGCAAAGAATGCTCAATAAATGTTTGCTAGGTACAAGGTACTCAGGCAAGTTCCAAGTAGTCATTTGAATACAAATTTCATAGCAAGACTGTGTTTCAGCATGTCAACTATAACAAAAACCCAGAAAGAAGGTTTTTGAGTCAATAGAACTTGGTGCTTAGATATCCCTTGTATTACATCTCTGTGTTGTTACAAAACTTTTCTGATTCAGTAGGAAGTCAACACCTCTCACAGCACTCGTTCCTTTCTATCTGGCAGCTCTGCTGGTGGTAAGGCATTCCATTTTCCTCTCACTCTCTCCTGCTTTAGCGTGTAGAGACTGTTCCTGAAGCAGGCTCTTATATTATTTTCAGGATGGTCAGATGAATTTGACTATTTGCAAAATGCTTGGTGAGACAGTATTTTCAAGAATGGCAACAAGCATTTTCTCCCCAAATGCTAGAGAACAAAACTGGATTCTGGCAAATCATTTCTCATGCTGAAGTAGGAGATACTACACAGAATTATTTTTACTTTTGGAGTTTTTACAAATAATGGACTTGACTCTGCCAAAATAGAGACAACTCAGAAATGGTGTGTATATTTGTCTATGGGACAAGCTGTACAAAAATCTGGCACATCAGCAGCTCAAAGGTTGGCAAAGTAGTGTTGGCTGCTGGATAATAAAAGGGGGCATCTTTAAAGTGAAAGATTTACTGTTGACTGGTTGACACTTAACTACTATTTCTAAATATGAATCACATAAACAACAGAGTATTTTCTTAGCAGTGAAAATACAGCAATGTATTTGACGAACTATTTGTCTGATGGATAAGGTAAGATTAACATGAGAAATAAAAACATAACAGCGTGCCGTAATACTATACAATTCAATAAAAATAGTTTCTTTTTAGACTACCAGGCCTGACTTTCCTTTTTAGCCCTAAAAATTAATAATTGTGTCCTCTAGCTCTCTTTTGGGAATGGAGACAAGACAAGGATAAGAACAGAAGAAACCCAACAGTGGGAGAGGAAGGAATGGAATCCTGCGTCAGGCTTGGCCAACTCATTCTCAGAGCATTGGCGGCATGCCAGTGCTTCTCACTACAGTTAGGACACACTAAAAAACAGCATTTCTCTTAGGCTGGTGGGCAGAGAGAGACTCATTAGGGTGAACATTTTATGCTTTGTTTCTCAAAAAAGATGTGGAAGAAATTGAAGACATTTATCAACCTCTCCATCAAAATCATGCATGGGGCAGATGAGCAAGGAAGATGTTGACGGAAGGCTCACAGCTTTCTGGACTCCTTGCCTCTATTCATCTAAAGCTACGTACCCAGTACAACACGTCTGTCCAGCCCTCCATGGTGATGCACTGGAACACTGTCAACATGGCGAAGGCAAAGTTGTCGAAGTTGGTGATGCCGTGCTTGGGCCCATCCCACCCGGGCTTGCACACAGTGCCATTCTGGCACTGCCGCCCATGGCCCGTCTCCAGAGCACAAGGGGAAGGATCATCTTCTGCTGGAACATCTTAAATGGCCAGAGGAAAAGAGAAGGAAACAGAGGGGAGGGAAAGAAAGAAGGAGAGAGAAGTTAGAGAGGAAAGTGATAGAATAAGGTTGATGTGATAAGTAAAACAGCCACAGCAACAATAATGTAGAACAAGTTTTCACTAGTTCCCCTTATGTGAATTAAAAAACATAAGGAACTAGTATCTATTTAGGGTTAATATTGATTTAGAAGGTCAGTAATTTTAACTAATTATGATAAAACTATATTTTAAGCCCAGTAATTGATTTCAAAGACAGTAGGGTTATTGCACATTCTGTTGTAATATATCAGCATCATAGTTAAACGGCCAATGAAAAAAAATGATGACAATGCAACTACTTTGAGTGAAAAATGATAAAAAAATCCACATTTATTTTTTTTTTATGGTAAAATAACTATGGAAGTTTCCCTTGTAATACCAGAGTTTAGAGTGAGGGTAATACTGGTTGGATGACTCACATAATTAGCCAAAAAGACCCCATCCAGAAGCACTTTCTGACTATATGAGGGTCCATAACATATTACATTATACATTACCAGGAATGCAAAGCACTCTGTAGTGGAAGCCTTATAGAGAAGAAAGACAGAAATAAATTCTGACTGTAGGGACAAAGTATCAACTGCAGCAGTCTTTATTACAACCCCTGAGCACAAGCACCCACTGACTGATGCAGGTCACGTGGAACCTGGCAGCACTGCCCCTTGCCCTCTGGCATTACTATTTTTCAGAAGAAAAGAATCATTTTCTAAACTCTACTCGAGACAGAATGGCAGTGAATGACAGGGAGAATATTTGATAGGTATCAACAGGGTTTTTTCAGGAAACAGTATAACCTATCTACTGTGCCTGGAGACAGTGCTTGGGCTAATTCCACATGCTGGGAATAGCTACTAAAAAATTAATGAGTTGAGATGAGGTTCATATTTTTGGTGTGGAGATTATTAGTAAATTTAAATAAGGCTTGACTGATCTAAGAACTTCTACTACGGTAAAATACTGAGAAAGCCTTGGCTCCAGCTGTGGAAGCTAATAGTGTAGAATTCACAGAAGTCTGTGAGATTAAGGACATTGTCTCATGCTTATAGAAAGTAACAGTAATAAACAGGATAGACCTCATTTTTAACAAACAAATGACTGCCTCTAACAACAGTGAAAATACAGCCTCAGAGAGAGAATTTGCTTGTAATTCTTCATCAAGAGATATTTTCTTGTTTCACAGGTACCAAAACATTCACAAATATCTAGTATTTCTGTACTAGAGATTGTTGGTTGTTTCTCAGTTTGTGGCTTCAAATTTAAAACTTCACTCCCAAAAGGAAGATAGGAAGAGAAACAATAATTCTTAACTAAGGGATAATTCTTAGGAGAATGGAGTTGAGCAGTGTGGCTGAAAATATGTGCAGGATTGTA
Organism: Cynopterus sphinx; assembly: GCA_030015415.1. Classification (NCBI taxonomy): domain Eukaryota; kingdom Metazoa; phylum Chordata; class Mammalia; order Chiroptera; family Pteropodidae; genus Cynopterus; species Cynopterus sphinx. The sequence continues at coordinate 92,125,697 of CM057380.1, forward strand.
TCTTCTTGGCTTTTTTCTTTTACACTCTGTTTTTAATAGCTTTATTGAAATATAATTTACATGTCTTATAATCCATGACTGTAAATGTACAGCTGAATTATTTTTAGTAAATTTATATAGTTGTACAGCCATCACTACGATCCATTTTAAAACATTTCCTTCACCCTCCTAAATTCCCGCGTGCCTGTTTGCAGGCAATCCCTGCTCCTGTCCCCAGCCCCTTAGCAACCGGATCTGCAGTCTGTCTCTAGAGCTTTGCCTTTCTAGAAATTTCACACAAATGGAATAAAATATGTGGCTTTTTGCGTCCATCTTCTTTCACTTTGCATGATATTTTTGAGGTTCATCTATGTTGTCGCACATATCAGTATAGTCTGTTCTTATTGCTGAGCTGTACATTTCATTGTTTATCTGTTCACCAGCTGATGGACATTTGGGTTGTTTCCAGGTTTGGATTATTGTGAATAGTGCTGCTTCTCAACTTATTTTTGGCCTAGTGCTTCAGGTAGTATGTGGGCTTTGTGCATGACCAAGGTGTAAAGGCCTGCATCACTGGTTCCTGAGCCATGTGAGGAAATTATAGTGTCTGTACCATTTCCCAGTAGGGCTCCCAGGAGGGCTCCATTCATGTAGGTACACTTTAGCCAAATTTTTTTGACTTTTGAAATCTTTGGATATTCGAATGTGAGCTTAAACAATGGGAGCCTATGTGAGAAATTAAAAAAATGAATCCCAAACTTAAAGAATTTTTTAAAAAGTGGATAAGTACTTAAAAATTTGAGAGTTGAGAGACTGGAAAACCAAGAACCAAATAGATCATAAATTTTGTTGGGTTCTCAGCTGTTCTAATGGCTTTCTAGAGAGGTGTGGTCAGTCACTGTGATAAAAGTGCTGGAATAATATAAAAGATGGGACAAAAAGAGGAGAAAAAAATAGAGGGAAAACCTGCATTTCTTTTTCACTTGTTTTGCTTTCTAGTGCAAAGAAGATGCTATTCATCTTTGCATTGTGACTGCTAATCTGACAGCTCTTCCTGCATTCTCAATTCCTGAAACAGGCAGAAATAAGGAAAAAGTACAGGTTGCCAGAGTGAGTTCTGAGTGTTCTCAAGGAAGAAAAACACGTTTTGGGGTTTTACAAATATATGTTGAAAATAAAATTGCATCAAGGGTAAGTGATCTCATTAATAAAAGAGAAAGGGATGATATTCAGAAAGATTATCTAAAGGCTCAAGGGCCGCTCTGCTATTTTAAATTAAATCCATCTTGAACAACAATATAAAAAATTGAGGAACAATTAAGAAGTAGTGATGATCTGGTAAAAATAGGTACCTATAAAAAGCACTAAAAGGAACACTTGAAAAATATGAACACATGCAAATCAGCAGGTCCTTGTGACATGAACTGGAGGGTGAGGGCAAATTAGTTTTAATGTGAAAATGTGCTGGTGCAGAGTCATGAAATCCCAGGGGGAAAGGAAACAAAGTAAGAGGAAGGAACAAAGCAATGTGGACCCTATGTTTTAAACAAAAGTAAAGAGGGTAGGGTCATTCTGGAAAGTCCAAATTAACTCTGCAATAAAATAGTGGAGGTAAAATTAGGAGAGATTTTAGAAATGCAGTCAATACTAACAAGACCACAAAATCCTGGGAAAGAGGGCCAGTTAGGGGTTCCAAGGAGAAATACCAAAGACAAAATCAATTACTTTTTAGGATCCAACTTTAATGAGTGAATTGAATAAAAGTGATTTCATTTCTAGGTTTAGCCAACCCATTCTTTGCCAGTCTCAGTGGTAATTATTGTGCTTGAGAGAGCTATTCAGAATGACCTGGCTGGGAGCACCATCAAACAGATGGGACAACCAGAAACAAAAGGTACTGGCATATGGTTATGTTGAGGATTGAGGAAGGTGCCTTCCAGATGCCTTGGGGGTTGGGGAAACATTGACTCTTTTGAGACCACCTCTCCAGGGAACTGGAAAGGCAGCCTAGAGGCAGAATAATGGTTCACCTAGCCAGCTCCAGAGATTTTTAAAATAGATTTTATAGGAAACATGGATTAAAATATAATATATTCTAAAATACAGGCACATAAAATTCAGTCTGAAAAATAATCTCAAAGTGTAAAAAAAAGAATTTGATGTAAATTCCATTAAAAAATTCTAAGAAGGATTCATAAGAAATTTTGTATCATCTAAGTTTATAGACAAATATGGTAATTCAATCCAAGCCTGAAATTAAAAACAAACAAACAAACAAACAAACAAACAAACAAACAAAACTCACTCATTCCAAAGGTGGAACAAAACTCTCCAAACCACACTGAGACTGGTTTCAAAGACTACTGTTATGTTCTTCTACTCTGTGGCTGCATTGAGTATGTCCAGATTCCTATACATTTATTTTCTCCTCATCAGTAGTAGTCACTATGTGGGTGGAAGAGGACCTGATGACAGCTGTATTGTGTTCTGTTGGGAGTAATGGAGTGGGTCCCTAGATTGTCATCAGATGTCAGTTTCAGGAAGGAGGAGATAAGTGAGCTCCTGGTTGCCGTGTAGAGAGGAAAGGCTCCTGCAGCCAAGTGTCCTTGATTCCTCTTCCCAGCAGCGAGTCTGGTTCAACACAGAAAATGAGGTCACCTTCCTGGTGGAGCTGGCATGGCTCCTCTCTCTGGAATACTTCTCCCAGTGTCTGTCCTCTGACACCCTTGCTCCCAGAGCTGATGGTCATTTCCATGATGAGAGTCACCTTCCCTTCTGAACTTGTGGGATAAAGGTAAAACTCACAACATAGTAATCTGATAGGCCTTTTGGTAGGAACAGGCAACCTCCTGGTCCTGTTTACCATCAGAGATGGACAATAATATGGTCATAATTGGACATTGCAATTGGTGTGGCCAGTTCTTGTCTTCATTCTAAAAGTGGGGAGGCTATTTAAACAGGCCTGATGTGGCTGTTTCACCAGATCCTCCAGCTATGACATGGAGGAAAGTGTCTTATCCTGTGTCTAAGGCCTCAACAAAGCTCAGGGACTTCCAACCAATGTTCAAGGTTGCTTGCTAGCATAGGCCCTTAGAAGATCCTACCACCAGCAGGAAACACACTTTTGCTATTTTACCAGCAGGATCATAGAAGCCATGTGCAGTTTGGGGAACAGTGGTCCTTCGCTAAGTGGTACACAGACACTGGGTCACAGGGCAGGATTGCCATCTGTGGCTCTATGGCAGAATTCCACTCTCCCCTACTTGCTATGCTGTTGGTGAGAGCCACACTATCACCCCCACCGCTGAATGGATGGGGGTCTTAGAGACTCAACATCTCAGTGACTGCCTAAGGAGTTTGGGTCAAACGAATCATTGATCACTTCAATACAACTGCATAAACTTTAGATACACTATAGCCAGCTCTTCAGGAGGACTTAGAATGAGCTCCAACAAAGCCACATAATTAAATTGATAGGTCTGAGGCTAGCTATAGATTGAAGTGAACATAAAGAAGAATTTAAATTCAAGGAAAAATATTATTCATTGTATTAGTTAGTATTTCTTTAAGCAAGTCCTAGAACCTCAGAATTTCAGCTAAAGGCAAGACCGGTTTGTTCCAATATGAAAGAGTTTCTATTTTTTAACATGATATTTTATTTTATTCAATTGTGACTCAAGTAATTTGGAAATCCTCTCTGGAGGAAAAAAATGGTCTTCCCTTAAACAGACTCTTGATCAAAAATGGAAAAACAAGTGTGAGTCCATGATTATAGGCTTATAGCTTTTGTTCGTTTATTTGAAATAGTGGCCATGTGGCAGTCTCCTAGATATCTTGCAAATACCTAATATATCTAGTCAAATCAGATCACCCATATCGGGTAACCCATTTTGTTTCTGAATATGAATAACCCATTTCACTCTTCATTGTATTTATGCTGTACCCCCTCAGCCTCACAAAGCAAGAGGGGTCCAATTGAGTTTAATTCCTGGGCTGAGTGGTAATGAGAAGCAACAGATGGAGAGAAATGAGGTATCTTTTAAGGCTTCAGACTTGCTTCCCTTTCTTCTCCAAGATGCCAAAAACTAAGATGAAAGATGTTCTTGGAAGGAAAAAAAATCACACAAATTTGACATTGCTAACCCCTTTGGGGGAATATTTTTTTCAAAAAGCCTTCTCAATTTCTGTTTAAATGCTTTTTAAAGGTCAAGCTGAGATTTTAGTAACTTAAGATAGCAGTTTGCAGCATATTCCATAAGTCACATTCTAGACCTACTCAAGGAAGTGCTTAATGAACCAGCATTGCTTGTTATAGATATCGATTTATGGAAGGAACATGGAGAGAGGTCTCTAAGAGAAAAAACTGCGAAGTCATGAGGTAGAGCAAAACCTCCTGAGGGAAAGAAGTTTCACTGCTGGCAAGGAGGTAATTCCATTCCCGCCACCTCATCCTACCCTGAGATAGGGGCCAGTGGTTCTGCCTATGAATGGAGAAGCAGAAAACATTGAGAGCAGAGAAGTTGGGGTCAAGGATGAAAAGAACCCAAGGTCATGATGAGAGAGCCTGCTGGCTACAGGCCAAGCTGCTTTCCTGAAAGGGCTTCTCATGATAAGCAACAGTGAAGGACTAATGGAGCAAAGATCCACACAGTCACTAGGTTAGTTCTGATTCTTAAATTAAAATATTCAAGGTTGGCTAAATTATGTTTCTCGAATTGCACAGCTCATTTAAACAGTGTTTGGTAATGCTGGACAAAGCTTGCGTTTAGCTGTTTTAACAGAGATCTGTTTTAGTAAAAAAAAAAACTACAGAGAGAAAGAGAATAGTAATCTCTGCCTCTCACTTAACCATGGTATGGGAACATGAGCACTGGAACAGAGGGGGCCGACCCCAGCACCCCTGCTCATATGATGGCAAGTGTACCAGCTGGATGGAAAGTCATGATGAGACAGTGAAGATTCTCGAGATGTGGCCACTCAGCATCTTGCCTTACCTGCTATACCCTCCTGATTGTAGCAGGTCTTATGCATCTTCCCCATGAAGAGCTCCAGGCCAATGATAGCATAGATGATGATGACAAACAGCACTAGCAGGGCGATATGCAGGAGGGGGACCATGGCCTTGATGATGGAATTCAGGACCACCTGGAGACCTACAATGACAAATGATAGTAATAATAGTGAGAACATCCACATCCACGTGCTGTCTTTGATCTACGTGTGTCTTTGATGCCGTACTGACACAATCTCATGCAATCTTTTTAGCATCTCTACCAGTAATATATCACAAACTCCATTTTTTAGATGAAGAAACTGAGTGACAGAGCAGGAATCTAAATTGAGGTTGGCCTGACTCCAAATCTCTCTTGGAGGTACAACCAATAAAATGACCAGCAGAGGCTATACTTCTAAGGGGAAAAACATATTGTTTCATCCAGAACTATCCAGTTTTCTAATATCCCATTTAGAGACAACTTAGCATCTTTTTTCTCTACATTTTATTATAGAGAAGGCTTGCTTTGACTAGAGCCAGCCATGCAAACACTTATTGGTTACTCAAGAGCCTATGACTGACCCATATGCTATAAAATGAATCAGCTTGGTTGTACAGCATCAGGGAAAGTGAGACTTCCTTTGCTGAAACTGACACTCACCCCCAGGATATATCTGGGCAGTGAGACCTGTGTGAGAGGGCTGAGGAAATAGCTCTGAAGGCATCTTCTCCGGATTGCATGAATGGGCCTCTCTTCTTACAGATTTCCGACCAGGCCACCTTCCCTTAGCATCTGAGTCTGAAGAACATGAGAGTCTTCCATGCAAAAACTGCACTGAAGGGAGTTTGTACTTAATAGGTTTGGGAAGGTAAAAAAAGTTCTAGAGATGGATGGTGGTGGTGGTTGAGCAATGTGAATGTACTTAGTGCCACTGAACTGTACACTTAAAAATGGTTAAAATGATAAATTTTGATATGTACGTATGACAATAAAAAAATTTAAAGTACCTAGATCCCTTCAGGAAGAAAAAAGAGTAAATGATAAACCCTATTTAGCCCACGGGTCTTGTCAGTGCACCCCAAAGGTCTGCAGGTCTATACTGTTATCTTATGGGAAGGAGGACCTCCTTACTCATAAACTCAACAATAAATAACACACCAAGAATATTTCCTGTTTAAAGAGTTGTCTCAAGCTTTCATTTACAAATGGTGGAGAGGTGGTCACTAGCAAGTCACCTCAGATTACCCCTAGTCTCAAGAAAGCTTTCTGTCAACAGTGAGCACACCAAGTCTTCACATCCTAAAAGAGATGTAGGGGAAGGGCAGGCTCTACTTCCTTACATCTATGCCAGCAGTGCAGAAAATCTTCTTGGGGGCCACCTTTGACATGCATATGACAGGATGCCCACCTCTGAACCACACCACATAGGGCACTTTTAGTGCTGCTATCTGACTTACCACAGATATCCTTCCAGTTATCTGTGTATCGAGAGCTTCATCTTTGTATTCATCCACTACCTTCTGCTCTGGGTAAACAAAGTCTGGGTCACCCTCTTCCCAGACCCCAGGGAAGTAACTGGCACTTTGTGATATGGTGGAGTGGCTCTCACAAGGCTAATTAGAAGAATTCTCCCCAGCTATTAAGCCAAGCTTGGGAGAGAAAAATAAATAAATAAAGGAAGGAAGAGAAAAGCTAGAATAATTTTACCTGTGAATTAATGAGAGTGCTTTGCAGCCTCCCATTAGAACAAGATGTTTTCAGATCCAAATGATTCCATTAATTAGCAAGTTGTACACACATTAGTGCTAAAGTATGCGAAGCCATGAGAAAGGTGAAAACTGAACTGCAAAGCAGCTTTCAGAGGTGTCTGCTGTGGAGAGAGTGCACTAAGTGCTGCTTGCAGAAGAGGGAGAGAAATCCCCGAATCCAGGCTCCACAGGCCACAAGGGAGCTTTGTCATCAGGCCTTCAGTGCCACTGTCTCAGATGGCAATAAAATGGTGAGAGACACAGGATGGGAAACTCTCCTCTATATCACAGTCAGAGGGTCTGCTCTTAGGATAAAGACCAGACTCTTTCTCATGCCCAGTGAGGCCCTGTAGAGTCCAGCCAGTCCCCTTCTCCACCCATTTCCATCCTCTGTCCCTCACTCTCTGGACTCCTAGCCAAACAGCTTTTCTTTTGGACTTAAATGTGCCATACTTCCTCCTACCAACCAGCCATCAGAAATGTTGTTCCCTTGGCTGGAACACTTTTCCATCATTGCCTCCTACTTACCTTTTGGCTCTCAGCCCAAGTGTCTCTCTTCCTGGGTATCCTTCCCCAGGCTCCCAGAACAGAGAAGTTTCCTTTCTTATATGTCTTCTTAGAACTGCTTCCTCTCCTTTGGAACATTAGTCTCTGTTTGAAATTTTATGTTCTTTAAGTGCTTTTTAAAAATTCTCATCTGTCTCTCACACTGGGTTGAGTTTTTTAAAGATAGGCACTGTCCTTTTCACCATTTTATGGTTAAGCCCTGGCTTGGTGCTGAGCACATGGTGGGCACTCAGTAATTGTTTACTGAAGGAGTAACACCCAATCTTAGTAAATGCTGCTGCTGTCATAGAACTCTGGTGGGCTTTGCTACACCAAATCTGCTGGGCAAGCAGGGATGTGAATGGCCGAGGAGTTTCTGGGGCCTGCAGACTCGGGCAAAGACTACTGAGCAGGATGCAAAGAGGCCAAAAGAAAGTCAAAGAAGCCTTGGGGTTCCTTTCAGCAGGAATGCCACAGAATTCTTAAATAATACTCTGTTCCCCTGTCCTGGTCTCGGTTGGTGCCCTCACTAGCCACCTGAGCACCCAGGCCAGAAAATGATCCCCAGACTCCTCCCTCCAACTAGTGACCAAGTTATGCCAGTTTGAGTCTGAAATATTTTAGAAAAGAATAAATTATATTTACTATATAAATAACACATGCTAAATATAGAGGAAATGGAAAATACTTATTATAGAAAATTGGAAAACATAGGGAAACAAAAAGGAGAGAGAAATCACCCATTATTTCATCACCCAGACATAACCACTGTTTCCTGGTTGGTATATATTTTGGAAATTTTGGTTCATGACTCGTTTTCCTCCTTTCTATCTCCTTGGTGTTTGTCATTCCATTAACTGATCTCCCCACATTCAGTTTTGCCCAATCTTCACTCTCTACTAAAGCACAAATTGGAATGTGTCACTTCTCTACTAAAGTCCTTGATGACTCCCCATCACCTACAAGTAAAACTCACCTGTTTTCTGTCACAGTCTGATCACATCTGATTCCAGTTTATACTTTAATTCCAGCAATATACCAAACTGTCTGAACTTTTGTGGCTTCAATCCTTCCTATTTCAGAATGTGTTGTTCCCTCTACCTAGAATGTAATTCCCTGCCTAAGAGCTTCTGGAGCCTCATCTTATCTTTGCATCAATATGGTGTAGTGACTTGATGCACATTGAACTAAATCACATTTGTAAAAACAGGTTGCCTTCAGAACATAAACCACAATGATGAAGGAATTGGAAACTATGTCATTCAATGATCTTTAGAAGGCAAAGACAAGACTTGCGGAATGAGCAAACGCACAGTCAGGGAGAGTAATAGCAATAATTTTCATATGACTTAAACTGCGATTTTGAGGAAGAGGAATTAGATAAATTCTGCATGATGATAGGATGAAACTAGGAACAACTAGGAAGTAGTCAGAACAGATTTAGGTTCAACACAAATAAAAGCTGTCCGCAAAACACTTATGCTTTAAGAGCTAGTAGGCTCCCCCTCCTCAGAGGTATTCAAGCTTTGACTAAACAAGGTCTTGGAGGAGATGCCTTGGTGGGGATTCAGCCATTGGGTAAAGGATTGTTCTGGTACACCATAACCTCTTACACCCTCATTAACATGTTCTGAAGATTTTCTGTGGGTCACACGTGTAGCTCTCAACATTCTACTTAGATTATTCTATCTCCTCCTGTCAACAACCCTGTAAAGTAGATACTATTATTAACTGTCTTTTAAAGATGAGAGAAGTGAGTCTTAGAGATGTTCAATGGCCCATTCATGGTTATACAACTGGTAACTGGTGGCATGGAGTTTAGTGCCAGGTGGACTGGCTCCAGAGCCTGTGTGCTTCACCACTGTGCTAAATGCCTCCCTGTACCCTATAGACTGTGACTCTCAGCCTCGTGATCTGTGTCTACAAAGCAGTAACACGTGCTTCTAACATCTGCCAGGAAGGTGCAGGAGCCTAGTCCCTGCTTCCAGGGGAACCTAGATGTTTCCAAGGCTAGTCCCAGGAAAGGCATCTAGTTTCTGCTTGCATTCCTCACAGCCAGGAGAAGCCAGGCTGGTGTGTGATGGCAGGGGGCCAGGATTCCTTATCTTCAGTCCACCATGAGAATTTGGCTTTCAAGGCCTGGATGCTTAATAGCTTCTTCTTGGAATTGGCTCACAGTTGTCCCAGAAACAGCTTCTCCAGCTCAAGTTCTAATTTGGAAAACAGCAGCATTTTTCCACCCAAGTGTTCTCCTCAGATGGGTCATGTTTACAGCTGATAAGTATTGATAGGCCCTTCTTCGGGGCTGGCTGACCATGTTGGTGGAAGTAAATGAGTTCTAGATAAGCCTGGTGAAGCAACTGCTGTAAAATACACTGTGAACACAAGATCATTATAGGCCTACAAATACAATGATTCTATTTTCCTAGCCTGAAATCAGGATGTGAAATCTGACAAATACATGAATACTTATGGAGACAATAGGATAGAATATTTGGTATGAGAATTATACAAAAAAGTTAGGAACACACAGTTCCACAGAGATTAACATATAGCCTAGAAATCCAGTCTCTGCTAATTTGCATTTCATGTTAGGTGACCACCTCTTGGTAAAAACTCCCAAGATTCCTGGCTGCCAGACCTTCCAGAGGGATGGGGCTTTGAGAAATGGCATCATTAAATGTTGGGATTAGGAAAAGCACAGAGATGGCACTTAGTTAGCATATGTGGCTTTACCTTTTCTCCCTCTCATTTTGTTGTAAGGCCCTCTGGACAAATGTATTCCTTCTGGGCTCAAACTTGAAAATTCCAGGTTAGCAAAGACTTCAAGATCTGCATATATAAATCATTCTGTTTTTCTTAAAATATCAAGAAAAACCACAGAATCAATCATGGAAAGCAAAACCTGGTATCTGTCTTTAAGATAGTGTTGCGATTATCCTGAAAATGCTCAGGCTGACTAAAGCTGGTGTTCATACCTGTTAAGACAGTCTGCCATGATAGATGCATGGTTGACGACACATCATACTCTTGTTTTATTACAGAGCATCCCACCCACCCTGCTTTCAGTAATGAAATATTCTGCTCTGGGACGCAGGGGTAATATCATGAAGGAGTTTGAAAATGACTTTACAAGTAAGAGCCTGAGAAAAAAGGAGAATGAAAACTTACTGGGGCTAAAAGGTCGTGTGCAGAAGTGTTATCTGATCAAGAGCTAGACCTAAGGGCTCTGTTCTTTTCGTGTGAACTCTACTCCCATACTTCCATCTTCTGAATTCAAATTTCAAGTCTTTCTACTTCAAAATGGAAGGCTGAAAGGGAGAAAGAGTTGAAGATTCTCAATTGGAGATCTTTGCTAATGTTAGTTTGATTTCATTGTTCAGATTCCATATTGACAAATACAGTGTTTTTTGTTGGTGGCTAGGAATGTACATTTTATTTCCAAACTATTCAGACTTCATTGCTCTAGACAACCATTAAAAAAACTGAAAATAATCAAGGAGGCGTGATCACAGAATCCATAAAGAAACAATGGTGAGAATCACTGAACAAGGAGAAAAGGAGTTTAGGTTTAGTGTGGTGGTGATGGATACAATTTCTCATAGATGGAATAAAAATTTGTCAGAACAGGAAGAGGACCTTAGGATTACCTAACTTGGTGACTTAATTTTCACTCTTTCAAAGGATATAGGTATTAAACTGTGTTCGATGGGCCACCTGCTGCATTAGGGATAGGGGATACTGTGGTGAATAAAAGGCCCTCAGGCCTTGCCCTCAGTGAGCTTGTAATGGAAGCCAAACATTAATCACATAATTACACAATTGACATATGACGACAAATTCTGCTAAGAGCTTAAATGGAACAGAAAAGGTATCATAACATGTAGAGTAGATGACGTCTTCCTCAGAAAGAAATGCTTGAGCTGCAGGCTGAACAATGAAGATGAAGAGGACCTGGCCAGGTGAGTGGGAAGGAAAATGGTCCAGGCAGGGGAGTCTGAAAGTTCTAGGTGAGGAAGGTTGCCTGGATGATTTTGTAGACTCATGGGAGATCCACGTCTCCCATCTGTCCGCTTCAAGTTTTTCCCTTGGCTCTGTTCTGCCTCTTACACTACTAGAAAGAGATTTGGGAAACCAGTTTACTGCTTCTGTCTGAAGTCTAAGGAAGCAGAAATCACTTCTACGTTGAGAGAAAACAATTCAAGAAGCTCATGAGAATGGCTCTCTTGGTAACTTCCTCACTTGTGAAATGAAGGAAATAATCCCCATCATGTACCACAGAGGAAGCAGAAGAAGGCAGAGAATTGGGCCAAGAGCCCTCTGCTATTCTATTGGCTTTTAGGGATCTGACTCCATTCAACTGGAGAGTTGTGGCACTACCTAAGATGTTGCCAACACAGCAAGCCTAGATGGAAAGAGATGTCCCACTAACCTCAAACCTGGAAAACATACTTCTAAAATGGCCGGACCCCATTCCTGATGCAGTCAGTACCTTTCAGTGAGGTTACTGGTGGTTTTGTTGCTGACTCAGGACCTTGCAGTGTTTCAGGACTGTTGTTAAGAAGACACACCCAATGTCCAGCACTAGAGAAGATTCAGGACTGCCCTCATTAGGCCACATCTGGGAGTTTAGATAACAACTTCGTGATTTAAGCTGACTGTCCTTTCCTTGTAGAATGGTGACCATAAAAACATACTGCTCAATCCAGAGGTCTGATTAACTGGATGATGATTAACTGAGAGGCTCGCCCCACCAAAATGAGTTATGTCTTCCATATTAACCAAATTCAAACAAAATAATAGAATCACTACATGATGAACCAGTTTTAAGCATCTTCACCAGCCTCACCTTGGGGTTTGATGCTGTCTGCAAGGAATGCATTCCCATTAAAAGAAGTGGTCAAGAGCATCTTCTCTACCATGTCCATTAAGCTCCATGCTGCCTCTGGACCTCACTCATATGGACCTGGGACACTGACTTTGTGAAAGTGCAGATGAAACACCAACCTCTCCCAGGAGGAGAATCTAGAAAGTATCTTTCAGCTACCTTCTCTCTCTAAGTTTGTCCTGGCAGAAATGCTATCAGAGGTGCTCTGCCTTTCCTAATGGTATATCCAGACTACAAAAGGCTCTTCCTCTAAGGGTCAAGGTTGCCTTTCTCCAGGCCACCATAGACAATTATGCACCCCTTACTTGTGAAACTACTGAGCACTTACAAAGTACCTTGCCAGCTGCCATGGGAGGTGGGGGGAGGAAGGGCAGTACAGTGCAGTGGTTGAAGCACAGGGACTCCTGGAGCCAAATAACTGGGTTGAATCCTGGCTTCCCCACTTCTCAGTCATGTGACTTGTACAAACTATTTGACCTCTTAAAGTGAATATGATGATAGTACCTACCTTATAAAGTTGCTGTGGGGATTAAACAACTTAATTCATGTCAAATGCCCATAGTAAGTGCCATTATTATTGAAAGAGTAGTGAGGCTATCAGTGGAACCCTAAAGCAGTGAACATATTTATGAGTCATCTGGGATTTTGTCAAAATGCAGATTCTGATTTTGTTCATCTGGGGTAAGGCCTGATTTCTGCATTTCTGACCTGACCCCAGGTGATACCAAAGCCATTCTACTAACCACGCTTTGGGAAATGAGGCCCTAGAGCATGCCAATCATCCTGGAAGGCCACAACAATCTTGTCTGGCCTGGCTTAGGTCTCAGGTCTGAGGTGCTGGATTTTGACTGGAGTAGGGTGATCTTTGTCACATCACTCTTGTCAGGTAATTTATATAATTGGTAAGCATGTGAGGCCAACACTGGATGCAGAAAATACTACACTCTAACTGGTATGAGGGTCCTACAGAGTCATATACTAAAATTTTTATTCTTATTGTTTCTAAACACATGATCCCTGCAAAGAGTGAGACAGGAACATATGACTACATTGTGCTGCTGGGGAAGGGAAGTGACGTATGCTAGTGTCCTTCCAGTAACACTAAAAGCTATCCAACAGAGTTATGGAAGGACTCCGATGACTGTGACCCACTGCTGTGACGTTACAGGCAGGAGTAGCTAGATGTCAGTTTTCTCTCTTGAAATGGGCCTGTATTGTATCCTCAAGGGTTACTTGTGGCCTCTGACTGGACTTTGCAGTGGCCATTATTTTCTTTGACCTGTCTGACACCACTGATTCCTCCCTCCTTTTCAAAATTCTTTTCTCTCCTTGTCTCCATGACAGAGTACAGTTTTAGTTCTTGCAATTCCATGACTAGCTCTTTGCCTTCTTTCTTGCCTCCTTCCCTTCTGTACTTCTTTTAGTCTGAGGACTATTAAAAAGACAAAGAAAATGCAGTCCTGCCCTTGAAGAGGTAGACATGGAAAAGTAGACATGGAAACAGCTAATTACAGAAGCAGATGATAATGTTCCTAAGAATCCTGTCTGAAGAACTTTGGAAGCATAGAGGCAGAGACTACCATAACCTGGAAGAGTAAGAAAAGAGTTTTCAGAGGAATGGATATGGGAGCTGTCTCAGGGGAAAGCTTTTTTTTGCCCTTTTATTCAGTTAATCTTCAGTCCTTTGTGTGGGTCTTTCTAAACTCTCTCTTTCTCAGGAAATTCATTAACTTTACTCTCTCCTGAAGGCTCAATAGTTACCATGAGGTGAATCTAAATTTACAATTACATTTTCTTTGTCCTTCCTTTTGAGTTTAAGCCATGTGTCTCCATAAGCCTACTAGATATTTCTACTGGTGTGTCTTACTATCTCCTTATACTCAAGAAATCTAAACTTGAACTCATAGTCTTCTCTCAACTGGTCCTTACAAGACTCAAAACTTGGCAGTCATCCTTGCTCCCCTCTTCACTAATAACAGTCAATTCTTCATCTAGAGTGTCTGTCACATCTGCTCTTCCCACTGATGTTCTTACTGTCTCCTGCTTGGATTGGTAGACTGGGCTCCTTGTTTCTAGTTCCCTGCCACCCCAACCCATTCAGCTCTATCACCCCATTACTCATCCTAAATTGCCCTGCTCATAAACCTGCAGTGGTTCCATAATAGAGGTAGACTCAAAAATCTCCTACTACATGATCTGCACGTAGTAGGTACTCAGATTTGTAGAAAGAATAAAACAAGGTTAAAAACATCAGGATAGTAGATTTCAGCAAGAAACATACGGTTACTATGAGTGGGAGGGAGAGCAATCTGCGGAGAGGGTCATCTTGGAGGAACTGTGATGATGCCGGCCCAAGATGATATGTGGGGAAGGACATAAAACCCTGACCTCACCCTCCTCTCTCCTGATGAGTTCCAACTCTGCTCACCATTGAAAACAAAAAACAAAACAAAACAAAACAAAAAAAAAGAAAACAACAACAACTGGAAGCCAGAGGGCAAGGTAGCCTTTTGATGTAGTCCATATGGTCAGTGCCCTAGCTAGAGAGCAGAGTAGAGATGGGTTAAGAGTAGATGTGGTGGGGCAAATGGAACAATGAAGGAAAGAGAGAACAATGAACTTAGAGTAGTTTTCAAAGCATCATTGGCTTTCTATGTTGCCACCATAACCATTTCATTAAACCAGGAAGAGTTACCCTGTTTATAGGGCTTCAGAGTTTTATAAGTAAGAAGTCCCCTCATAGGGAGGTGATCAGATGAATGTCTTCTGACTCTAACTCACTAGCTAATTATGGGTCCTCATCTTCCAAAGTCAGAAATGAATTCCTTTCTCAGCATGTGTGATTGTAACTACCACCTCCACCACCACCACCACCACCACCGTCGTCGTCGTCGTCGTCGTCGTCATCATCATCATCATCATCATCATCATGATGTTGTTACTATTGACTTAGGCTTTCTTCTGATCAACATGAACCAGTAGGACTGATTTGAAATTAGAGATGAGATGAACCTCACAAATCATATTTTATGCCTTCATTTGGCTAACAGACACTTTTAATAGTTTCATAGGCTTAATGACTTTCAAAAGAAAATAGGTCTAGAACTAGAAAGGCAGGTAGTTAGTTCTCTCTTGGGCTAAAAAGTAAGTTTGTTACATTGAAGGTCAAAAGTGCCTGATGCATTTTCTTACTGGAAGAGAATCTTCTTATTAAGGGCAGAAGAACTCTTGCCTGGATTGCTTTCCTGAAATCTGGGGTTTTTTTTTAATGTTCTTATTAAAATGTCCTTATTAATTAGAGGTTTTCATTTATTTTTAATTGAACCTTTCCATGTTAAAAATTTCTGCATCCCACAAGTGGTTTGATGAACATTAAAGGAGGGTTGTTGTCTGAGGAAAGGAATGCTGGGTACTCTGTTGCCTAATAAATTAAAAATGAAGAGAGTAATTAAAATATCAACCTTCATATTGAATTAACTTTTTATATTAGCAATGGTGTTGGGATGAGAAAAATAACAGAGACCCTGATACTAGAAAAAAATTAAATATGACAAAATGGAGACAAGATGATTCAAAACAACTAGCAACAATGATAATATCAGTTCCCATTTCCTGAGGACTCAGCACATGCTTGGCACTGTAAAATGCTTTACATATATCATTTCATTTACTTCTTCAACTATCTTGATAAATATAAATTAACTGAAGCTTATGTAAGACAAATAACTTGTCCAAGATTACATATGTTGTAAATTCTGGAGCTGGAGTTAAAAGTCAAGCCAAACTTACTTTAAACCCTCCACTCTTACCACTATCCAGGCAAAAATGTCAAATACACTACATTATTCCCTGACACTGTGTCATGGCAGATGTTGTTATTGATCATGGGCTCTTTCCTTCTGGTCTCACATGGGGCTTTACAGTTCTTCTCATCAGTATGTCTCTTATGACAATAGTAATTCACTAGAATTACTATTACTAGAACAGACTTTGGCACCTTGTATGCCCCTTCCCCACTGATGATACTGGAGATAAACTGTATCTTTTAGCTATGAGCAGACTAGGAAGCAGATCTCTTTTGGCACCTGCCAATGATGTGAATGCCTACACCTGAACTTTTCCTTATTTTAAAAAACTTCTTGATAAAAACTTGTGAGATATAATATACATAAAGGTAACTATATAATAAGAAAATGTTACAGTTTATAATTTATCACAAAACAAATACCTATGTAACTATTACACAGGTCAAGAAATAGAACATCATCAGTTTGATAGAAGCCCCACTCATGCCCCCTACTGAGTGGTCCCCCTTCCTACTTAAGTAACAAGATAAAATATAATTCACCACATTAAAACAAAAATCACAATTCTGTTAATAGATATAGAGAAAACAATTTCATGAAATTCAGCATTTCCTCCCAGTCTTTTACATTCTTTCAGCAATTACTTCCCAGTCTTTTACATTCTTATTTTTGTATTTCTCATTCTTTTGATTTTTTTTATGTTTGATTCTCAATATTTTTCCTTGACCTCTCTACAGTTCAATAATTCTGTTTTCAGCTCTGCTAAATCTTCTTTTAAATTCATTCACTGCATATTTTACATTTACTATTGTATTCTTAATTTCTAAAATTTATATATGGCTCTATTTCATATCTTCTGGTTCCTGTGGGGCCCAGTGATACAGTCTCTTTGGTCACCTGAACCAGGTGTCGCAGGGGTGCCCCTTGTGTGAGTTGTGTGTGCTCTCCTGTTGCAGTTGAGCCTGACCGTTGTGACGTCAGTGGAAGAAACTGACTCTCAGGCTGACTGGCTGTGAGGAATGGCCTTGACTGCAGCAGATAAACTATTATGCTGATCTCACAGAGCAGGATATACTTTAGCAGGGCTTTGGTGCCTACAAAGTTCACCCTTTGGACGTGATGTTTGTGGAGTTGGTTGGGTTGTGCTATGATGTGGTTTAAAGCCAGCTACTGGTGTGTTGGTTCTGGGGCCTCTTGGGAGAAGCTCTGGTGCAGGCAAAGATCAGCTGCTGCCTATGACCAGTACAGAGCCACCTTATAGTACCTATAAAGTGATGTGCAGAAAGTTGCCATCTGTGCTGGGTATGGAGGCAACTGGGAGAGACTAAGCTGCAAACCAAGGCTGGCTGCCATAGTGCTGGGCTTGGGGCTGCTTAGCAAGAGGTACAGGACATGCAGAGGCCAGCCAC
This sequence comes from Cynopterus sphinx, assembly GCA_030015415.1. NCBI lineage: Eukaryota > Metazoa > Chordata > Mammalia > Chiroptera > Pteropodidae > Cynopterus > Cynopterus sphinx. The sequence goes on from CM057380.1 coordinate 92,143,067, forward strand.
TGTTTTTTGGGGATTTGTGAACCTTTGAGACATTTTAGGAGAGTCTGCAATGCAAGCCAAAACAGGCCATTTGTGTAGAAAAGCAGCTGGAAGAGGTTTGTGCCAGGCATGCAAGTTGGATATGTTGGGGATCTCAGGGAATCACCAGGGCAAGGTGAATGATGTTAACCAAATTAATGGAATACTCAGATTTTGTGCCTGCCTGCTCCCACTCACTCAACAAAGAAAATACTCCTTGATTGCCTGACTCTGGTGGCCAGAGGGTCTTGCATTCCTGGGTTCTACAGCATTGAAATGATTGGAAAGGATTCTTGGCAGGCTAGTACCCCTAGGGCACCACACAGACTGCAAACTAAAACATACCCTCAGTTCTCTCTGCGAGAAAGGCCTATTTATTTGTCCTGGACAGGTAAACTTCAGGTTTGCTATGTATTTAGCACATATGTATATATGTGCTCTTGGGCTGGTGGATGCTGTCTTGGTGTTCTGCTTTGGCTTGCTACAGCTTTCTGGTACCTCCCTAAAATGAGCTGATATACTAGTCTGAACTCCCAATTTTTACAACTGTCAACCAGAGAACACCTCCAGATTGTCTGGTCTGAACAACTGTGATCCTACAAGACTTTAAAAACACTTTAAAAGCTGCTACCTGAGAGTCTGGATTTCAATCAGCCTGAATATATTCCTTTGAAATATTGACAAATCTTGGTACACCCTCAACAACTGGGACCTATCTAGAATAAATCAGGCTGCTTCAACAATCAAAAAGGTTAGAGAAACAACCAAAGCTAGAGCTAAGTTGAAATATAAGGTTTATATCCTACACAAGGACACTTCTTCAATACTGGGAGAGGCAGCTGTTTCCACTAATACATAGAAACAAACACAGAGAGTTATGAGAAATGAGGTAGCAGGGGAATATATTCCAAATGAAAGAACAAAATAAAACCTCAGAAAAAAACCTGAATGAACCAGAGATAAGTAATTTACCTGGTAAAGAATTTAAAGTACTGGTCATAAAGATGATTACTAAACTTAGGAGCAGAATGAATAAACACAGCGAGATGTTCAACAAAGAGACAGAAAATATAAGAAAGTATCAAACAGAACAGAACCGAAGAACACAATAATTGAGCAAAAAATTGCACTGAAGAGTTCTACATCAAATTAGATGAAGTAGAAGAATCAGTGATCTATAAGACAGGGCAGTGGAACCCAACTAAATAGAATTTTAAAAATTAGAGACAGATTAAGGGACAACAACAAGCAGAATAACATTTGCATTATAGGGGTCCCAGAAGAAAAAGAGAGAGAAAAGGGGATAGAAAACTTAATTGAAGTAATAATGGCTGAAAACTTTCATAAACTGAAGAAGGGAACTGATATCCAGATTCAGGAAGCCTAGAGAGTTCTAAATTAGATGAACCCTCTGAAATCCACTCCAAGACACACTATATATAACTAAATGTCAAAAGTTAAATGCAAGAAGAGAATCTTAAAGGCAGCAAGAAAAAAAAAAAAACAACATTACATAGAAGACAATCTCTATAAGACTATTAGTAGATTTTTAAGCAGAAACTTTGTAAGCCAGAAGGAAGTGGTATGATATATTCAAAGTGCTGAAATAAAAAAATTTTGACCAAGAATACATTACCCAGCAAAGTTATCACTCAGAATTGAAGGACAAAAACTTTTCCAGAAAAGCAAAAGCTAAAGGAGTTCATTAACACTAAACAACCTTACAAGAAATGTTAAAGGAGCTTTTTCAGATGAAAAGAAAAGGCATTAATTAGTAACAGGAAAACATATGACATTAAAAATCTCACCATTATAGATAAATGTATATAAAGGTAGTGGATTAAAGATTTATAAAGCTGGTATAAAGGCTAAAAGACAAAAGTAGTAAAAATGACTATAACTACAATAATCAGTTAAAGGAACACAAAATAAAAAGATGTAAAATGTGACATCAAAAACATAAAAGGAAGGGTGGGGAGTAAAAATGTAGAATTTTAGAATGCATTCAAATTAAGTTGCTAGCAACTTTAAAAACTATACATATCCTTTAACTGAATATATATATGCTGTGAGCCTCATGATGATAATAAAGCAAAAATACATAGTAGATACACAAAATAAGAAAGAAATCTAAGCATAACACTAAAGAAAATAATCAAAGAACAAGGGAAGAGATTAAGAGAAAAAAGGAACGGAGGAACTACAAAACAGCCAGAAAAAAATTCAACAAAATGGTGATAAGTACATTTCCATCAATACTTACATCGAATATAAAAGGACTAAATTCCCAACCAAAAGACATGGAGTGGCTGAATAAATAACAAAAAACAAACAAACAAACAATTAAGATCCATCTATATGCAACCTTTAAGAGACTCACTTCAGATGTAAGAGCACACAGATTGAAAGTGAAGAGGTGGAAAAAGATGTTCCATAAAATGGAAACCAAAGGAAAGATGGGGTAGCTATACTTATATCAGACAAAACAGACTTTAACAGACCGTAATAAAAGACAAAGAAGAGCATTACATAATGATAAAGGTGTCAATCCAATGACAGGATGTAACATTTGTAAATATTAATACACCCAACACAGGAGAACCAAATATGTAAAGTAAAAATTAACAGACCTAAAGGGAAAAAATGACAGCAATGCAATAATAGTAAGAGTTTTAATATCCCACTTCTGTGTAGATCATCCAGAGAATCAGTAAAAAAACAATGGCCTTAAATTATACATTAGATCATATTAATTTAATAGATATAAGTGGAACATTTGATCCCAAAGCAGCAGAATACAAATTCTCCTTGACTGCACATGAAACATTTTCCAGGAGAGACCACATGTTAGGCTAAAAAACAAGTCTCAATAACTTAAGAATATTGAGATCATATCAAACATCTTTTTTGACTACAATGGTATAAAACTAGATATTAATTATAAGAAGAAAACTGGAAAAATCACAAATATGTGGAGGTTAAACAACATGCCAGTAAACGACCAATAGGTCAATGAATAAATCAAAGAAGAAATTAAAGAATACTTTGAGACAAATAAAAAGGAAACTACAACTTACCAAAAGCTATAGGATGCAGCAAAAGCAGTTCTAAGAGGGAAGTTCATGTGAAACAGGCTTAACAAGAAACAAGAAAAATCTCAAATAAATAATCTAACTTTACACCTCAAGAAAGTAGAAAAAGAAGAAGAAAAATACCCTGAAATTAGTGGAAGGAAGGAAACAAAGATCAGAGCAAAAAAAAAAAAAAATGAAATAAGAGACTAAGAAGACAATAGAAAAGGTCAACAAAACTAAGAACAGGTTCTTTGAAAAATAAATTGACAAATGTTTAGCTAGACTTACCAAGAAAAAAAGGAAGGAAGCTCAAATAAATAATATCAGAAATAATATTTATGTTACAATTGATAACACAGAAAAACAAAGGACCACAAAAGAATATCAACAAGTAAATTGGACAACTTAGAAGAAATTGATAAATTCCTAGAAACATACAGTCTTCCAAGACTGAATTATGAGGAAATAGAAAATATGAATGGACCAATTATGAGTAAGGAGATTGAACCATTAATCAAAAACCTCCCAACAAACAAAAGTCCAGGACCAGATAGCCTCATTGGTGAATTCTGCCAAATATTTATTTTATTATTTATTTATTATTTTTTATGGTGACAGTGGTTAATAAAATCCAGCAAGTTCCAGGTGTACAATTTAACAATAAAGCATTATATATATATATATATATATATATATATATATATATATATATATATATATATATATATATTGCATTGTGTGTGCATCTCCCATAGTTAGTTTTCTTTCTGTCACCACATATTTGACCCCTTTTATCCCATCTACCTCCCTCCTCTCCCCTCCTCCCCTACCCTCTGGTAACTACTAGTCTATTGTCTATGTCCATGAGTCTCTGTTTGTTTGTCCTGTTAGTTTGTTGATTTTGATTTATACCCCACATGTAAGTGATATCTTGTGGTTTTCAACTTTTTCTGTCTGGCTTATTTTGCTTAGCATGATTCTCTCGAGGTCCAACCACATTGTCACAAATGGCAGTATTTCATCTCTCCTTATGGCTGAGTAATGCTCCATTGTATATATGTACCACAGTTTCTTTACACAGTCATCTATCATAGGACACTTCTGTTGCTCCATGTCCTAGCCACCTTGAATAATTCTGCTATGAACATCGGTGTGCAAGTATCTTTTCATATATGAGTTTTCAAGTCTTTGGGGTAAGTACCCAGTAGAGGAATTGCTGGATCCTATGGAAGATCAATTCTTAACTTTTTGAGGAACCTCCATACTATTTTACACAGTGACTATACCAATTCGCAGTCCCACCACTAAACATTTAAAGAAGATTTAATACATATCCTTCTCAAACCCTTCAAAAATATTGAAGAGGAGGAAATACTTCCAAACTCATTTTATGAGGCCAGTATTATCCTGACACCAAAACCAGACAAGGACAACACACACACGCACACACACACATTACAGGCCAATATCCTGTCATTAATGAGCACAGATGCAAAACTCCTCAACAAAATATTAGCAAACCAAATTAACCAATACATTAAAAGAATCATACAACATAATTGAGTGGTATTTATTCAGGGATGCAAGAATGGTTCAAGATCCATAAATCAATTAATATGATATACCACATTAATAAGATGAATGGTAAAAATCATTTCAATAGATGCAGAAAATGCATTTGAGAAAATTCAACATCTATTTATAATAAAACTCTCAACAAAATAGGCATAGATGGGAACAAACCTCAACATAACAAAGGCTATTATGACAGCAAACATCACACACAATGGTGAAAAGCTGAAAATTTTTCCTCTAAGATAAGAAACAAACAAACAAAAATGTCCATTTTCACCACTTTTATTCAACCTAGTCTTGGAAGTCCCATTCTCACCACTTTATTCAACCTAATATTGGAAGTCCTACCAAGAAAAATAAAAGGCATCTAAATTGGAAAGGAAGAAGTAAAATTGTTACTATTTGCAGATGATATGATTTTATACATAGAGGCACCAGCAAAAAACTGTTAGAATTGATAACCAAATTCAGTACAATTGCAGGGTACAAAATCAACATGCAAAAATTTGTTGCATTTTTACATACTAACAATAAAAGTATTAATTTCTTAATTTCTCAGAAACAGAAAACAATCTCTTTTTCAGTTGCATCAAACAGGATAAAATACCTAAAAATAAATTTAATAAAATAAGTGAAAGACCTGTACACTGAAAACTATAAGACACCAATGGAAGAAACTGAAGAAAACACAAATAAATAGATATTCCATGCTCATGGACTGAAAAAATTAATATGGTTAAAATGTCCATATTACCTAAAGCAATCTACAGATTCAATGCAATTGCTATCAAAAATCTCAATAGCATTTTTCACAAAAATAGAATAAACAATCCTAAAATTTGTATGGAACCACAGGAGACCCTGAATAGCCAAAACAATCTTAAGAAGAACAAAGCTCGTGGCATCACATTCTCTGATACTGAAGTATATTACAAAGCTATAGTAATCAAAACAGTACATTATTGGCATAAAAACGGACACACAGATCAATAAAGCAGAATATAGAGAACAGAAATACATTTACAGATATATAGTCAATTAATTTATGACAAAGGAGGCAAGAATATACAAGGGGAAAGGACAGTCTCTACAATAAATGTTGTTGGAAAAACTAAACAGCCACATGCAAGAGAATGAAACTAGACTACTACCTTGCATCACACATAAAAATGAACTCAAAATGGATTAAAGATCTGAAGGTAAAATCTGAAACTATAAAACTCCTAGAAGAAAACATAAGTAGTAAGTTCCTTGACATCAATGTCAGCTATGTTTTTGTTTGGATTTGATTCCAAAAGCAAAGGCTAAGAAAGCAAAATAAACAAGAGGGAATATACTAAACTAAAAAGCTTCTGCACAGCAAATGAAACCACACAAAAAAAAAGAGAGAGAAAAAAAGAAAAAGCAACCTACTGAATGGGCAAAGATATATGCCAATCAGGTATCTGGTAAGGGGTTAATATCCAAAATATATAAAGCACTTATACAATTCAATAACAACAACAACAACAACAACAACAACAAAAAACAAAAAAAACAACCAAACAATCCAATTAAAAAATGGGCAGAGGTCCTGAATAAACATTTCTCCAAAGAGGACATACAGATGCCCAACAGGCACATAGAAAGATGCTCAACATCACTAATCATAGGGAAATGCAAATCAAAACCAGAAGAGATATCGCCTCATATTTTTTAGAATGGATATTATAAAAAAGACATGAAACAACAAGTTTTGGTGAGGTTGTAGAGAAAGGGGAACCCTTGTGTACTGTTCGTGGAAAAATAAATTGGTAGAGTCTGTATGGAAAACAGTAGGGAGGTTCTCCAAAAAGTTAAAAATAAAGCTACCATATGATCCAGCAATTCCACTTCTGGGTATTTATCTGAAGAAAGCAAAACCATTAATTTGGAAAGATGCATGCACCCCTATGTTCATCATAGCATTATTTACAATAGCTAATATATGAAAATAACCTAAATGTCTATAAATGGATGAATGGATAAAGAAGATGCGATATGTATCACACACACATACATACATACATAAATGGAAAACGACCATGAGAAAGAATAAAATCTTGCCATTTGCAACACCACTGATGGACTTTGAGGGTATTATGCTAAGTGAAATAAATCAGACAGAGAAAGACAAATATTGTGTTACCTCACTTATACATGGAATCTAAAAAACAAAACAAAACAAAACAAATGAACAAACAAAACAAAACTCATGATATGAAGACCAAAGTGGTGGGTGCCAGGGGGTTGGGTATTAGGTGAAATGGTTGAAGAGTGTCGGCAGGTTCAGACTTCTAGTTGTGGTATGCAGTATGGTGACTATAGTCAGTAGTATTATAGTGTATATTTAAAGATTACCAGGAGAATTGATTTTGAAAGTTTTCATGGCAAGAAAAAAATTTTCATAACATTTTATGATGACAGATGGTGACTAGACTTACTATGCTGATCATTTTGCAGTGTACACAAGTGTTGAATTATTATGTGGTAACTAGAAACTAATATAATGTATATCAATAAAAAATTTAAAATAAAAAAGTGGCCACTCTCTATTCTAGTACTTACCTTCTTTTAAATTCTATAGTGCCTTATACACCATAAATCCTCAATAAATGTGTGACAAATGAGTTAATATATAACAAATAATATAGTACAGCATTAATATTATATATTGCATAAGATATATCATATATAACTTCCAAAATGTTTGAGAAATAACTTACATCTGCTAACATATTAGTCAGTTATTTTGTAATTTAAAAGTCAAGTATATGTCCATTTTGGAGGAATTAGTACCAGATGAACCCATTTATCATAAACATTCAAAAACTGGACAAAATATAATTGGAAACCATCCCAGAAAGCAGACACTTTAAAGCAACACAGGGCTGTAATCCCCGAGAGAATTAAAAATCATGGAGTAAACACTGTAATCACCTTCACTGATGCTGAACAATTTCCTCACTGCAGCATAAAGAGCTACAGTTGAAGCTGACAGACCACTGCAATCCTGATGATTTGAAAGGGCAGGATCAGATCAGAATTGAGAAAGCTGTAGTAGCTGTGGTGGGACATCAGAGAGGAAAAAACTGGGTAGTTAAGGGGACCTGGAAGTTTGTATTAGGGTCCCCTGTGTGTTCATGGCTTAGGGATGGGTCATCTATGTGCAGGTGAAACCACCAATGCCTATCATATAGCAGCTGTTATGGGGTTCATAGCAGAGAAGAGATAATATTGGTTACGTGGTGCTGAGGAAAAATCCATGTCAATAGGTTGATGTTCTGTCCTTGCCCTGGCAGAGAAATTTAGTTAACATCTCATTAATAACCTGGGCAACCAAATGAGATAACAGAAAGGGTACACCTTAGGAGTAAGGATCTTACTCTAGAGTAAAACCTACTCTAGACCCATACTGACAAACTCAAATTCAAGCTTTGACAAGATGTGAAGGGGAAATAAAGTTTGGAGTTTGAAGGGCTTGGGCTTTAATTGATCTGCGTCAAAAAGTGCAAAACCAAGTCTACAGAGGTTCACGGTTATCAACCAGTAATTGAGATATCTGTAAGAGAATGAACACCTTTAGGAAGATAATAAAATCCAGGTCTCTATGACATATCATTCATGATTCCAATATTCAGAAAAAAAATCTCTAGACATATAAAAGAATGGAAAAATGTAATACATAGTCAAGAAAAAACAGTCAGTAGGAAACTTAATGAGATTGTTCAGATGTTGAACACAGCAAGCAAAGATTTTAACAGTCTAAAGAACTAAAGGAGCACATCTAAATAAAAAAGAATTAAAGGAATATATGATCTTAAAGAGAGAACAAACAGGGAATTCCACAGAAAGATGGAAACTAAAAAAGAACCAAATAAAAATTCTTTAGCTGAAAAGTAATTAAAGTGAAAAATTCATTGAATTGGCTTAATGAAGATAGAGATAGCAGAGTAAAAAGTGAACGAACTGAAAAAATAAGCAACAGAAATTATCCAATCTGTGAGATACAGAGAAAAAAAAAAAACACTGAAGAAGACTGAACAAAGCCTCAGGGACTAATGAGACAAAACAAAATGGCCAAACATAATGTAATTGGAGCTGCAAAAAGAGAAGAGTGAGACTGGAGCAGAAAAAATATTTGAAGAAATAATGACCCTGAACTTCCCAAACTTGATGAAAATCTCGTTTATGGCTGAATCAGAGAAGCTAAGCAAACTCTAAGCAGAACAAATATAAAAAACACAAAGTGGTATATCATAGTTGGCTGCTGAAAATAAAAGATGGAGAGAAAACCTATAAAGGAGTCAGGAAAAAGAAAACATGTACAGGGAAGCATGATAGGAATATTAATGATTTCTCATCAGAGATAATAGAGACCAGGACAAAACTGAATAACATTTCTAAAATTATTAAAAAACATGTCAACAAAAAATTCTATATTTAGAAAAAATATTGTTCCAAGGATGCCAGAAACATAACAGGACATGAGATCCTACAGTTCTTTTCCCTGAAACCTACAAATTGGAAAGCTGTATTTCAACAAAGGATCCTCTGCTCAACACAAAAACACATCTGAGAGATCCATTAATTGAGACATCTGAAGGTTGGCATTCTATCTATTGGGTAGATAGAATAGGGGGAAAGGACAGTGATGGAAGCCACACATTGTCTAATTTTCCCCATGGCCCCAGTGGATATAATATCAGTGAAGGGTTCTGGTGCAAAGCCCACTAAGCAAACTGAAGGGGCAGAGACAGCAATCAGACCTGGGGGCTGGCACACAATGAGGCTAGGGTCAGGGGCAGAGAAATGGTGCAAAGGGACACAGCATTCCACAGTCCACTAGCGCTGGACAAAGAATTCTGAAGTCATGGGAATCCACTCACCCCATCTTCCTGTGGCAGGCACCTCCAGCAGTAGAATTCTCACTCAGGAGATTGCAAAAGAGCTGAAAAATCTTTTTCAGCATAAATGGTCCATATTCATGTGGCTAAACCCAAGGGGAAATAACAGCTGCTTCCCCCATCCATTCTCTTCCCATCTATCATGATGGAGCTTGCTAGAGGCAACTGGATTAACTCAGAGTAGCTCTGCTGGTGGCTTCTGGCTATGGAAAGGTGGTGCTTGGACCACATAGGCCAGGATACCCAAAGCCTGCCACTTGCAATCCATGGGAGTACTGCCCTGAGACTAGGCAATGAGGTTGTAGAGGGTACACCTATTTGGAAAATATGGAGTGTTTTCCATGGCTGAGGTGACACCATCCCACTGAGATTCTAGAAGCCCCAGTGTTGCAAGTAAGAAAAAATAAAATCTTGCACTTCAGTACCACCTACTGGAAAACAAAAGAAATACCTCTATTTATCAACTTGCTAAAAAGTGAAGCATCAAATACTTAAAATGGGGGCGGGGAGATTTAATTCCTATATATGTCTAGGCAGAGAAATAATCCACCAAGCACAACAAATACCAAGGTAACAAGGAAATTTAGTAAGAAAATGAAAAATCCCCAGAAAATAAACTTAAAGACACAAAAGACTATGATTTAAATGACAGAGAATTCAAAATTGCAGTTCAGGAAAAACTCAACAAGATACACGAACACTAAGAAAAAGAATTCAATGAACTCAGACATAAAAGCAGTGAAGAAAAGGAATACTTCACCAAAGAGACTGAAACTATAAGAATGAACCAAACAAAAATTCTGGAGCTGAAGAACTCAATAAATGAGATGAAGAACAAACTAGTGAGCTTAGAGAATAGACCAGGTGAAGGAAAGAATTAGTGATACTAAAGATAGAAATCTAGAAATGGCTCAGGTGTAAGAAAAGAAAGAATAGAGAGTAAAACAAGTAAAAGAACTCTATGAGAATTATCTGACTCCATTAGAAAGAGCAATCTAAGAATAATAGGTGTACCAGAAGGAGAAGAGAGGGAGAAGGGAACTGAGAGACTTTTCAAACAAATAATCAACAAGAATTTCTCAAACCTATGAATCCAAGAAGGTAACAGAACACTTACTTATCTCAATCCAAAAAGGCCTTCTCCAAGGCACATTATATAAAAACTGTAAAAAATTAAAGACAGAGAATTCTGAAGGCAGCCAGGGAAAAAAAGGCAGTAACTCATAAAAGAAACCCAATTAGATTATCAGTGGATTTTAAAGCAGAAACCCTACAAGCTAAAAGAGCATGAAATCAAAATTTCAAATTATTGAAAAAGAGAAATCACCCGCCAAGAATAATACATCTGACAGTTATCCTTTAGATATGGAGAAATAAAGGTTTTTCTATGCACACAGAAGCCGAGGAAATTTACCATCATAAGATCTGCTTTATAAGAAATGCTGAAAGGTGTTCTACCTGAAACAAAAAAGACAAAAGGATACAAAACTGTGAATAAGATGACAGACAGAAGCAGGAAATTGCAAACTTTCTTCATGGTAGGATATTAAATTCTTAAATATAATAAAAGTTAAAGAAGATAAAAACATTTTAAAAAGAAGATAATAGCTACTGCAATTTATAAATGAACACACAGCATAAAAAGGGATACTTTGTAACAATAAAAACATAAAAAGGAGAGAAAGGAAAGGACTGAACTTATACATGAATGGAGATAAATGTAATCAGAAGAAAAAGGACTACTGTAAATGTGAAACTTTCTTTTGCATAAGCCTCATGTTAACCACACACACATAAAATCTAAAACTGAGAAACATCATATTAACAGAAAACACATAATAGTACCAAACCAAAATAATAGAAACACAAATGCAAAAAAAAAAAAATGTAGACACAGAGCTACCTGAAAATAAGAGATAAAATGGCTATAAGAAATCTTCATATATCACTAATCACCCTAATTATAAATGCATTAAACTCACCAATTAAAAGGCACAGAATAGTGAGATGGATCAAAAAACAAAACCCAACAAAGACAAACATAAACTAAAAATGGAGTGGAAAATAATACCCCAAACAAATGACACCCAGAGAAAAGCAGATATAGCTATACTTGTGTCAGAAGAAAATAGATTTCAGGATGAAAAAGTTAACAAGAGACAAAGATGGACATTTTATAATGATAAAGGGGACAATACACCAAGAAGACATAATACTTACTAATATATATGCATCCAATCTGTGAACACCAAAATACATACATACAGCAACTACTAATAGAACTAAAGGGAGAACCTGGACAAATCTGGCCAAAATACGGTTATAGCAGGGGTCCCAAATACCACATTGACAGCAATGAATAGATCACCACAACAGAAAATAAAATAAGGAAATATTGGCTTTATATGACATATTAGATCTAATGGACATAATCGATATCTATAGACCTTTTTATCCCAGAACACCAGAATATACATTCTCAAGGATAGACCATGTGTTGGGGCACAAGAATAGCCTCAACAAATTTAAGAAGATTGAAGTCATATGAAGCATATTCTCCAACAAGAATGCTTTGAAATTGGAAATCAGTACAAAAAGAAAGCTGGAAAATCCACAAATATGTGGAGATTAAACAACGTGCTACTAAATAATGACGGGGTCGAAGAATAAAGAGTCCAAAACACTGGTTAGAAGGATGATCAGGAAACGAAAGATAAGGGTGGATGAACTCAGTGAGAACTTTAACAAAGAGAAAAAACATAAAAATGGAAATAGAAAATATAAAGAAGAATCAGTCAGAAATGAAGACCACAAAAATTGAAGTAAAGAACACATTAGAGGGAATTAACAGTAGATTAGATGAAACAGAAGACTGAATCAGTGATTTAGAAGATAAGGGGGAAAGGATTAAGAAGTACAAATTAGTGGTTACAAAATAGTAATGGGGATATAAAGTATAGCATAAGAAATATAGTCCATAATATTGGAATAAGTACGTATTGTGTCAGATAGGTATTACACTTGTCGGAGTGATAACTTCATACACTATATAAATGTCTAATAACTATGTTGTATGCCTGAACCAATAAAATATTGTATGCCAATTGTAATTGAAAAATAAAAAAAATTAACATTTGCTGAATGCTTTTTATGTGTTGAACACAATTCTAAATGCTTTACAAAAACTAATCCTCACAATCCATGAGGTAAGTGCCATTTTAACCTTGATTTATAGATCAGAAAACTGAGGCACACAGCTAACAATTGGCTCTGATAATTTGAACATAGGTAGTAAGACTCCACTGTCTGTGTCCTCAACTACTAGCTGTCATGAGAGGAAACGAACCAGAAATAACAGGTAAATGGGGCTCATGTTCAGCATATTGATCACTTCATGGGACACTGACCTCACTGTATCTTCATTTCCTCTCCCCTCATTTTTCTTTCTAGCATTTATAAAGCATGGGTCACTGGTAAGCCTAAGTGGCCTTTATTATCACCATTATTTTAAATTAGGTTATAGTAACCCTGCTGCTGGCTATTATTTCATGTTTGGGTATCTCTAGGGAAGGGCCAGGCATAAAGGAGAATCCATCATGGAACTTTCTGAGTTGAAGAAGCTCTCTCTTCCTTTGTGGTCCTGGGCATAGAGTCAGCACTTAATAAATGTTGTTGACTTACTATATGATATATTCTCTTACCTCCGGACTGACTGCTACTGCATTAGGTGCTGAAAGAGTGAAAGGATTAGTCAGAGGTCACACCCTGTCCATGACTACATTTTAAGTAGAGATTATAAAAGTCCTCAGGTCACTGCTGCTCTCTACCTTTGAGAACAGAATGATACCACTCAGAAGAATTTTAGGGCTACCACAGTGTAACCCTCTCACTTCCCAGATGAGTAAACTGAGTGTCAGAGGTCAAATGGTAAGGTTGCGTCGCTGGCCAGACTTAGATCCCTGGTCTCCTCACCTGCAGGCCCAGAGTGCCTCCCTTATCCTCACAAGCCCCTCAGGTGGCAGTAATACTACTTCTTACCAGTCCTCATGAAAAAGGGGTTCACGAATTCTCAAAACATAAATGAACCAACGCCCAAACTATCAACTACAACAGCTGATAGCTTCTCAGATGAGAGCCCAACTGAGAAAGCAGTGTTCTCCTTCCAACTACAGGGATCATCAAGTCCTGCAGGGTCTTCCCTTGTCCTGGAAAAGAGTCGGCACCCATCTCTGTCCATTACTCTGGGAGAAGCATTTGAGACTGTATTTGCCTATCTATAAATTAGGGATAATGTCCCTGCCTTCTAGCACCACTGGGCTGATTAATCAATTAATAAAGTTCTTGGAGTCTGAAAGCCTGGCACTGATGTCGAATGTTGCTTTTAGTTCATGGTAGCCCTAACATTTATCACCACCTACACTTCATTCTCAGATCAAAAAGGGGACTTTTCATTACTGAAGGAATGTCTGTACTTGAATAAATATAAGAAGTTATTGTATGATTGGATACATTCTTTGTCATCATTATTTTTTAAGCTGCTATATGTAGAACACAAAATAATACTTTCCCAGTTTAATCACATACTGTTATTGATATTCGATAATTTCTCAGTAAAACTCCATGACAGCAGGGACTGGAACTTTTGAAACATGTTCATTGTTTAAATTAACTTGCTTTGCTGCATTTGGGTCACCTTTCTTTCCTTACTACCTGATGCTGTGGCACATCACAATCCATAAGGTCTCTTTTTAAGAGGTGAATTTTAAAGAGGCTTTATTGCTAGAAGCTCATGGGAGCTTTACAGGTAAAATCTTTTCCCTACTCAAAGAATACCCATCATTAATTTCACTTTGTAGATAGAGAAACTGAGGTAAAGCGTGAAGCAGGAAACAGAGAGGTTGCCAGCAGAGCTGGGACTGTAACTGCATCCCTAAACTCCAGTGTAGAGGCCCCTTCAGAGGTACCTGTAAGTGGGAGGGACAAGAGTTGCTGAATCAGAGAGAGGGCTGCAGTGGAAGATCAGGAATTGCTATGGGTGAGGGTGAGCATCAATTCCAAGGGGCTGTGAACAGGAGAGGTGTTTGGGACCCTATTCTAAATCCTGTTCTGTGTCTTGAGAGCCAAGGCAGGCCCCACACCAGGGAGCTGACTTCACATCTCTCAGAACAGAGCCCCTAGCCAACCTGTTTGGAATGTTAAGAGGTCATGCAGTTCACAGCTGTCCTCCAAATGGCTCTGCTCTGTTTTAGTGAACATCAGCCCTGGGCAAGAAGGTGGGAGGGAGCACTGACATTCCCTAGGGCTTGTTCCCTCTTGAGGTGGCTGTGAACTAGTGCGTACAAGGGCGCTCTGTAACCTCCAGAGACTATATAAAACCAGACAGTCCCTTCATGAATGCCACCAGTCTTCTTACAGGTGGTGTAGGAATCAAGAGTCCTGTCCTCTTGACACCAGGTAGCTGTGTGACCTTGAGAAAGCCATTATACTTGTCAGGGTGCAGTGTTCCTATCTGTATAATGGAAACTTGGTTGGACCAGATATCTAAAGTCCCTTTCCACTTAGACATTCGAATTCAGGAATAGCACCATGAGATAAATGTGATGAACATGGTTTTATTACTTCCTGTTTCAGTGAAAGAAGTGATAGAGAGAGGGCCTAGAAGATACTGCAGAAAGGATCTCTGAATGGGGTGGGCAGTAGGACTGGGCAGTCTCTGGCCTTATGAGAAGTAGTTTGTGGGACAAACTCGTGAGTGGCCCTCTGTACATGTTCCTATACTTATAAGTAGCCCTCTAAGTCTCCTCTCATTTTGGTCTAAGGTCCTCTCACATTTAAGACCCCTTTAGTATGAGTAGGATAAAAAGGCATAGAAAGCAAAATAGAAAGTGTGGGAAAAACGAGGTCCAAGTCCACGGAAATGAAAGGGGAGAAAGAGCAGAAGCTGGAGAGGCAAGAAGGCCTACCAAAGGCAAAGGGTACCAGCTGGTATAGAGAGAACATGGGAGGAGGAAGGAGATGAAGAGGCCAGCCAGTGTAGGCCCTTCAAGTCACAGATGTGGAACAGAGGTCCAGAGGGAGGACTGAGCTGGTTAGGGTGAAGGTAAGGCTGGAGTCTGAGTCTTCTGCCCACTTTGGGCTTGTGGGCTACTGTACAACCTGCATCATGTTGGCTCTTTAGGGTGTTAAGCCATATTAACCAGAGTAAGGAGAAGTCTGGGAAGATGATGACTCAGGCAGTGGAACAAAAAGGGGGTGGGGAAGAAAGCAGCGTGGATTTGAGCCTCAGATCTGACTCAGGAATCTTCCCTGGGACTCAGTTTCCAAGATCTGTAAATTTCAGGGGCCAAGTTACTCAATTTCTTAGTATCAGCTCTAGACAGACTTTCTCTCATCAAATTTGGAATGGTGAGATGTCCTTTAAATACCAGGGAGGATAATGAGCTATTTGCTAGAGTCATCTCTGGTACCTGAGCCGTCCTCTTCTCTAGCACTGTGCAGGCTTCCCCCTGGGCCACAGAACACTGTCCTGGGACCATTAATGGTGATTGCAAATCCACAGTGGCCCAACTTATCAAAGAGCAAATTTCAGACAGGATGGCATGACAACTTTCGAACTCTCAATGTGTGAAAACACTCAGAAAAGTTGTTTATAGCAGCTCCAATATGCCCCTAGTGGGTCTGATTAACTGGCAGTGTTAACTAATCAGTGTGGCCAATTTCACAGTTACTAATCCCCAGGAGGGGAGAACCTATTCTGGAGGCAAAACTACATTGCAGGATGAGAGTGGCTCACTTGGATATTTGGGCACTTGGGCGAGTTTTTAACTTCTGCAGCAGGAAGTTTTAAATCATCAGTAACAAAAATCAAGTGTGTTAGGTGTCCTGTAATGTCACTAGTAGAGTTCTCAGAGAGAGCAGGATGCCCCAGACCTGCCCTATGGAAGGGATGTTGTGCGGGGTGGAAGAGTGTGGGCTGCTTTGGTCTACCTTCCACCCCAGCTCTGCCACCAGCTAGTTGTGTCCAGGATGGGTTAATGAACCTCCTTGGAATTCAAGATTCACCATCCATTCTGACACTTTAGGGGATATCTGAGCCATTTAGCTGTTCCTCTGCAGTGTAGTCTTTTGAGTATTTCTAATTGAGATGGAACAGCAGTGGCTGTTTAGAAAACTGCCTGTTGGCTGGGTATCCAGGAACTAGTCTGTTCCCTGTCGACTTTTCTCACAAGATTCTCATTACTTCTGGGTTCTCACTATTTCTTCTCTTGCAGTGGTTTGGTCCATGCATTTTTCGCCTGGGCTGGCCTGCATTGGTGACCCCATACAAATGAGGTTTTCTCCCCAAATGTCCTTCCATCTCCATCTTTACCTCAAGGGTCATTACAAACATTCCCTCTTTCATAAAACTTTTCTGGATTGCCAGAGTCCCTGGGATACTTGCCCCTTGAATATACTTCATTATCTATACCATGCAAGTCAAAAATCATACACATGCTTCTCTGGCATATTTTGGTCTCAGGTTGATATTTAACTCTTGAAAATCCTTTATCCTTAAAGTATATCTGTTTTGTCTTGATAGCGATCTTGTCATATATTTCTATTTATATGCGTAATGTAATGTAATGTAATGTAATGTAATGTAATATAATGTAATGTAATGTAACAGCTACCATCTAACTGAGTGCTTACCATAAGCAAGTCACTGTTTCAGTACTTTGCAGTCATTAACTCATTTAGTTTTTCTAACGACATATGAAATACGTTCTATTATCATTCACATTTTACAGATGAGGAAACTAAGGCAGAGAGAAGCTTAATAACTTCTCCAAGGTTACAGAGTTTAGTGGGCAAGCCGCCAGGCAGTCTGATTTAAGAGCATGTGCTCAAAACCACTTTCTTTTAAGTCTCTCCTGGTGCCTTCTATATGGTATTCACTCAACAGATAAGTATAATTGGAGCTGATTTGTTTTGGGAAAATAGTTCTAATCTGAGCAAGGAAAATAGAAAGAAAGAGTTTATCACTTCTCCATACGTAGGCCTCATTGCCCTTTTCTCAATTAGGAAGTAAACCCTGTTTAATAATAAGCTGTTTTCTATTCTGTGTGCTTCCAGAAATAACACTTTTGACTGAGAAAAAGTTAACCTTAAGGAAATTCATATCATAGGAAAACATGTACCCCATGAAAAGTCTTTAAAGCATTCAAGTACCCTGGCAAATGAGACTAGTATACCATTTATCTGTGTCCTCAGTGCCTCTCTTAGTAGCCGGCTCACAGAAAAGGCTTCATAAGTGTTCACAGTGAGTGGATGGTACTTTTCAAGGCTGGTGCTGGTCTTGCATGGAGGTGACTAACTATTCAATCACCTTCCTTTTCAGGTCAAGTCTGGTCTGCCGTGAATTTTGTCAAAGACCTCAATAATCTAAGACAATTTCTCATCTCCCTCTGTCTGTTTCCTTTATTTAATTCACTCCTGAAAATTCTTCTCCAGGAGGTCATTGGGATTATATAGAAAGGAGAAAATGACCCTTTGCTTATTGTTCCACAAACAAATGTACTCCTTACATATATATTGCAAATATTTCATCATAACCTTCCACATTTATTGTTTAAATTCATTGTATAATGTTTTTGTTCAATATGACTTGTTCTTTGGTATGACATGCATGCTTCACAGCACTTGTGTGCGAGAGAGTGAAGCCTCATGAGCAGTAGAAATTGATATCCTCTATTGTAGAAGAGTCCTGATGAAGCAAAATGGACAAATCTTGCAATTTCATAGAAATTCATTGAAAAAGTCAACTGATTTTTTACATTCACAGTGAAATCAACCCCTAAACCTTTCTGGGCACAACTTGACAGGCATATTCATGCTCTTTCCTTTTCATAATTTCCTGGAATGTCCCTCCTTGCTTATCAACTTCAAGATCCATCCCAACAGTTACCTCCTCTAAGAAGGCTTTCCTGATTCTCTATCTTCACTCCCAAAAGTATGGCATCCCAATTGCATACTTGAACTCGTCACATCTTACTTGAGATTTTTTTTTCTTTTGGCATGCTCCAATTTTTGTTCCATATCATCAATTCTATGAACATATTTTCTTTTACACTTCAGGCTCTTTGAGATACAGAGCATCTGAATCATTTCTGTATCTGCTGTGATGACTAGTAAAATCTTACATAAATTAGGTACTCAGTAGGTTTTGTTGAACAAATTAATAAATGACTCACAGACTTGTACCCTCACAATCATCTCTCCCCCTCTATAATCTGTGATCTGAAGATTTCAATGGTATTTAATACACATACAGACATTTAAAAATAATGACAACTTTTTTGGCTAAGTGTTACAAATCCCACAAACCATCCAATTAACCTATTTAAGAAATAACACTTAAATATTTACATATCTTCTATGTATATATCTATATATCATAGAATTGTCATGAAGACCAAATAAGATAAAAGAAGAAAAACACTTTGGAAAAGCTAAAAAAGGCACATATAAATGGAAAATCTTTTAGCATTAGCATCATTCCAGTGAGCCAGTTACTTCTTAGTAATTGCTGTGTTGCGCTGCCACTCAGCCATCAGGGGGCTGTTTAACGGTATCCATTTATTCTACAGAGTTTTATCTGGCATTGTAGATGCTGAGAATATAGCAGTGAACAAAACAAACAAAAATTGTCCTCATGGAGGTTATATTCTCATGAGGCAAGAGGTAATATATAGACAAGTTAATATATAGTATGACAGAGAGTGAAAAGTGATATGGGGGAAAAATCAGGGAAGGAGCATAAGAAGAGTGAGGAGGCTGAAATGGGTAGTGAGGGAAGGTCTCTCTGATAAGATGACATTTCAGCAGAGACTGAGGAGGCAAGCAGGCCAGCTATGTGGATAGCTGAGTAAGGGTGTCTGGTTGGAAGAAGCAGTCAGTGCAAAGGCCCTACAATGGTAGTGAGCTCAGAATGTGGGAGGCACAGCAAGGAGATCACTGAGGTGTGTGAGGAGGGAGAGAAAGAAAGGAAGGGAGGGAAAGGAAGGGAGGGAAAGGAAAGGAGAGAAGGAGATGAGGTCAGGGAAAGAGGGAGGAGATCATGTAGGCCCTTGTGGGACTTTGAGTCTCAGTGAGTTAGGGAAGCCTTGGAGAGTTCTAAGAAGAGCAGAGAAATGTATTATAAGAAGACTTGTATTTTAAGAGGACCGTTTTAGCTGCTGTGTCAAGACAAAGCTCTGACAAAGGGCAAGGATGGAAGCAGAGAATCCTGTTAGGAGGCTGCTGTAATAATCCAGGTATGAGATGATGGTGGCTGGCACCAAAGTAAATGTGGAAGTGGTAAGAAACTGTCCAATTCTTGATATATTTTAAAGGTCTGGCTGATAAAATTTTCTGATGGATGGGATACAAAGGGTGAAAGAATGAAACAAGTCTAAGATTTTTTGGCTTGAGTAGTTAGAAGAATGAGATAGACATTTTTCAAGATGGGAAAGGCTTTGGGAAGATTGGGAGTTCTGTTACGAATGTGGTTAAATTCAAGATGCGTATTAACTATCTGATTCAAGGAATAGAGTAGAAAAGCTGTGCAAGTTTGGAGTTTAGAGGAGAGGTCTGAGCTGGTGACATGCAGTTGGCAGCTGTTAGAAGATATATAGATACTATTTAACACCATGAGACTAGACATGATAACTATGGTGTGAATGTAGGTAGAGAAGAGGTGTGAGGATTGAACCTGGATCTCTCCGATGTTAAGAGGATGGTAAGTTTAGGGGGAAATCAGCATATAATTCCAAGAAGGAAATACAAGTGAAGTAAGGGCAGAACTAAGAAAGAACAGAGTCCCAGAAGCCAAATGATCATAGTGGTTCAAAGATAAGAGACAATCCAATTCTGCAGACAGACCAAACAAATGGCGCCAGATTGGCCACTGGGTTCTGTAACAGGGAAATCATGGTGGGCTCAACAAGAGATACTTTGATGCCGTAGCAGAGGAGGAAGCCTGACTGGAGTGGATTCAAGAGGGAATGGGAAGACAAGAATGAAGAGACAATAGGTAAAAGGCAACTCTTTTGAAGAGTTTTGCTGAAATATAAAAGGAGACAACCTAGACTTATGAGAAATGGGAGAAGAAGACATTTGTCTAGGTTTGTAGTATAGGAGATACTGCTGACATTTTCCTAGAAAATATAAGCCAAACTAGTACAGTGTACTTATTCACCTTGGTTTACATAGTTTACTATTTAAAAAAGTCCCACAGACACCATTCCATTCTGAAAGGGTGAAAGGCTGGATTAGCCCTTTCTTTAAACTCTGAAAAGAGCTATTCTCTTTTCATTAGTGACTCACAGAAAACAAAGCACAGTCATTAGCCCTAGGCATAAATATGGAGCTACCTGCAAGGCTGCCACAACTGCAAAACCATTTCACTGTCATCATATTTAATGACAAGAATAGATCCTTGAACTGCATGGCAGGTAATATCAGGGCCTTGTATTTGAAGTGCTATAGCATGTCTTCATCTTATTGATAAGAGATTTCCAAGAAGCACTACTTCTTCCTGACCACAATACATTTCTACCATTATTTACCTGCATATGGAAAGGCAAAACACCTTTAAAAAGTTTCTTCTACTTTTTAAAATAGAGGAACCCAGTTATTCTATCTAACTTGAGTCTCCCTTTTAACGCACTGAAGCATGAATGGCTTTCAACCATATGCATCTCTAATTAAGAATTTTTATACTAGAGCAATTACTATAACTATTTCTGTTAATAACAATCTCAACATTTTTGTGATAGATTGTACTATTTGTTCATAATTATTTGCCCATGCTTCTCTGTAGGTATAGCATACTTCTTTGTCCCATTATCTTTGGGACAAAGATAGCTACATGACTTGCTTTGGCTACTAGTATGTGAGCAGCTGTGATATAAGCCATATTTAAGAAAAAGCCTATAATATGCTTGTGTGGTTGAGCGCTATGCCTCCTTTGTGAGCATATGGCCTCTTTCATGAGAACCACGTGTCCTACGTGCTAGATACTTCTTCAACCTGGGCTCTGGAATGAGATGAAATACAGCACCTAGTCAAGCCCAAGGACCCAGTTGAGCCCAGAATGGCTGCAGCTGGCCGACAGCCTCAGGTACCATGAGCCAGATATGAGTGTTTCTGGTTTTAACCACTGTGAGTTTGGAATTGTTTGTTCCTGCAGCAAAAATCTGACTGATATATTCTTTTATTAGACTGTTGTATTCCTCAAGTGAAAGGACCATATTTATTCCTTATGATATGTCCTCATATCCAGCACAATGCTCTGAAATGGTAGACTCCTGATAAGCACAGAAGGGTAAGATTATGTCTTTTGCAGCTTGGTTGGCTAAAATCTGGAATCAATTCATAGTTCCTATTACTGACACATTAGTTGCACCAACATGTAAGCTCCTTAATGCCAATGATCAAAGTCATTCTCACCCTGCTTTCTCATTTCCTGATTTTGGTTTATTGAGTTATGGCTGATTGACCAAGAAAATCCAAATAATTTAGGCTTCATGAAAGCAGAATTGAGTCTTGGCTACCATATATATTGTTTCTATTCATAGATGTCCCTATATGATTAAGGTCAGGTAGAGAGACTCTTCTTTAAATGTGCCTGGGTGGCTTAGCAATATGTTCACTTATGGATTTAATACAGGCTATGAGCTTTTCCCAAGAGACCTCACTGCAAATCTATAAAAACAACAACAATAACACCAACAAAACAGGTCAACACTTGCTTCATTTATCCAGTATATTCCCCTACCTTGTACAGAGAGCATTATAGGCATCGTGCAGGAATCAAAGACAATATAAGGCACAGTTATGGGCTTAAAAGGCCTTGTAATGTAATTGAAGAAACAGGATATATGTGTAAAAGCCTAAGATAATCAAGAGTTAATTCTTTACAAGAGGTCATGTGGTATGATAGGAAAGAGTTGGTGTGAAAGTCAGGAGACCTGGTTCTAGTCCTGCTCTGCTGCTGGTTAATTAAAGTACTTTGGGAAGATCTTTTCACTATTCTGTGCACATTAAAAAGTACTGACCAGGTTACTATAAGGTCCCTCACATTCCTATGGTTTTGTGACTAAGAGATATCACCAAGCAGTATAATGTCACCACCAGGTGCCAGTGGTAAAGGCTGTTCAGAGCACTTCTTAGTTTTCCTGTTCCCTGGCCCCATCCCAAAACTAGTTTGCTTTCAGCCTGGTCATAGGGATCTCCTCTGCCTTGAGTCTTAGACTAGATCTGATAGAGCTGACTTGAGAGTATAAAGTCTCAGCAAACAAGTCCAGAATTTGCTCAGATACCACAAATTAAACAAGGAGAAGAAGGATAAAATTTCCAAAAGCTGACTTAGCCCCCAGGAACAATTTAGGCTGAGGCTTACTGGGGCTGATGCAGGAGCCCTAAGCTTCTGAGTCAGTGCCCTGGGCTCATCCATAATAAGACAGGCTTCTGGAGGCACAGTAGAAGGGGAGCTGTTCATGTGACTGATATCCTAACAGACGATATCTCTCTAACACCCATCCACCTAACTGTGATTGCTGAATACCCTCCTCCCCTTGGGTGAAACCAGTTCTCATAATGACAGGTAAAGTCCATAAACAGGATTTCTGAGGCCAGAGATGGCCTTTCTGATATGAAAGGAGAAGGGCGCTGGAAGAAATGGCAAAATGGAACTTAAAAAATTTTTAGAACATCCACTGATGCTTTTCTGAT
This sequence comes from Cynopterus sphinx, assembly GCA_030015415.1. Lineage (NCBI taxonomy): Eukaryota > Metazoa > Chordata > Mammalia > Chiroptera > Pteropodidae > Cynopterus > Cynopterus sphinx. Next base: position 92,166,411 of record CM057380.1, read on the forward strand.
TGTTCATTGGAAAATACAGAAGGTAGAGACAATTCCATTGGCTAAAATACCCTGTGAGCCTTGGGGATTAGCTGTCTCTGCTCATGTGGCTCTTCTGCTGCAAATATACTTAAATTCTCAGCTCAGGGCCTTGCAGGGATGGCTCAGATGGCCACAGGACTGTTTTCTCTGTGTGGGCTGTCTTCATTTGGCTGTGTAACTGCTGTGATTTTTTCTAGATGTTTACATGAACTGAGGCTGCAGTGTGATTTAATGGACTAATTTCAGAGTTGGGATTTTTAAAGCCAAGGAATTAATTTAAGGAAAAACCTCCATTTATGTGAAATCAGGTTCCTTTGCAAAGTGCTCTTGGCAATTCAGTGAAGGAAAGCAGAAGGTGGTGACCATATAGTGTTGTAAACAAGGATAATGGCTTTACTTACTGGGGACTCCGGACACCAGCCGCAAGGGGCGCAGCACGCGGAACGCCCTCAGAGCCTTCACATCAAATCCAGCCCCTTTCCCTCCTAGAGCATTGGCCCCGTCGGCTTTGGTTGCTTGTTCTAAAATTGCACTAAAAAGCCTAGAAGAAAGAAAGGAGAGAAGGAGCTGTCAGTACAGTGTTTCTTTGCCCTGCTGGGTTCTGAATTCTCTGAAGGAAGCCTGGGATAGCAGAGTTTGCAGCAGTCTCCAGTCCAGGAGCAAGTGCCAGGGATAAGCCTGAGTGGGTCAGTGGCCATTGAAGTTGACAGTCCATCAGTGTAGGTATCACTCCTGCCAAGGGCATAACCATTAGCTAGACAGATCTGAGAGCGGTGACGGGCAGTTTCTTTGCCATGATAAAACAGAGAACACACCTGGCTTTGTGTGAGATGGGCAGCCCTGGACAGAGTGTAAGGCAAAGAAAGTTTGCTACGAGAGCCCCTGTCCCTTTGGGGTACCCTTGGCCCCCTCTGTGGTATCTTAGCTCTGTCCTTCATGTGGCCTGGAACCACATTTTCTCTCCTCCTCATCCACCTCCTTCCTCCTAACACCCTCTCTCTTTGATTTATATCGGGGCACAAATAAATGATACTAAAGAAATCTACTTTGGGCTGGCACATAACAGATGCTCAACAGAAATATGTTGAACAAATGAATAAATGATTGGTTAAATGAGTAAGTTTCCAGAAGAAGCAAAAACCACACATTAAGGTGTATGATTGAGACATGGAGATTTCAGCTCTGCCATTGTGTTTAAGTTTGTATAATACCTGGTACTATGCACCAGGTATTATTGTTCTAGACACTGGGGCTACAGCAAAATAGAAAAAAATCCTGTTACTCTTGGAGTTTATACTCTAACAAGGGAGTCAGACAATAAACCAAGTAATCAGTAAATGCAGATCACAGTTAGAGAGTGATAAGTGCGAAGAAGACAAATGCAGCAAGAAAGGGGAGTCTGCAATGGTTAGGGTGAGAGGCCTTCCTGTCTGATATCAAAAGTCTAGGAAAGGAACTTGCTCTTATAGTTGACATTTAAGCAGAGGTGTAAAGAAAGTGCAAGAATGGACACAGAGTTTGCTGCTGAGACTGTCACACACAGAGGAAACAGATGGTGCAAAGGGCCTGAGGGTACATTAGAGGGACAACAAGTGGCAGGGCGGCTGGAGCAAAGCAGGTAAATGGAGTACAGTGGTAGATGAAGTTGGAGAGGAATGAGGGGACCCTATCAGGTGCTTGGTTTTCTCTCTGAGTTGGAAGCCATTGGAGGGTTTTGAATAGGACAGTGACATAACTTGACTAAAGTTTTAAAAGAATCACTCTGATGCTGTGGGGAGAATAGCCTATAGTGGGATAAGACCATAGCAGACTGCTGTATTAATCCAAATGAAGAGGTTTAGACCTGATGTTAGTGTTGGAGATGGTGAGAAATGGTCGGATTCTGGATTTAAGATAGAGGTGATGGGATTGGCTGATGAGCTGGATGTGAGGTGTGAGAAAGACAGAAGAATAAAAGATTGTTCCAACAGTTTTTCCCTGAGCAACTAGAAGGATGAAATATGATGGAACGAACATCAAGTGTTCTATTTTGAACTTTTTAAAGTTTGAGTTGTTGATTGGACATCTAATAGATATCTTGAGTAGGATCTATTGAGTCTGGAGTTGTGAGAGATAGGGAGTCCAGGCGGGAGACAAAAATTTGGTACCTGTATAGATTGTATTCAAGTCAAATCCGATAAGACTGCCTAGGAGGCTAGTGTAGAAAGAAAAGACATGATAGGACTGAGCCTTGGGCCCCCAAATTGAGGAGCCAAGGAGAGGAGAAACCAGTAAGTGGCTGGCATGGTGGGCTGTGAAAGAAGTGGTTGTGAGAAGACACTGGTTAACTGCACCAAGTGCTGCAGGTACAAGGATGGGCCACTGTCCACTGGATTTTGCAACATAAAGACCACTGAGACCTTGGAAACAGGTTTTGGTGGCGTGATGGGGACACAAGCCTAATAGCTATACATTCAAGAGACAATAGGAGGAGAAACTGAAGACAAGGAGAACAGATAGCTCTGTCCAATAGAAACATAATGCAAGCCACAGATATGAACCACGTGTGTCAATTAAATTTTTGAGTAGCCACATTAAAAGTATAAAAATAAAAAAGGTGAAATTAACTGTGATAATATATTTTATTCAACCCTACATAACCAAAATATTATCATTTCACTTGTAATAAACATAAATAATTATTAATAAGATATTTGTCACTCTGCGTTTTGTTCTAAATCTTTTCAATCTACTCTTCATTTTACACACACAGCATATCTCAGTTCAGATTAGCCACATTTGAGGTACTGAATGGCCACATGTGGCTGGTGGCTACTGTATAGACAACTCCTCTGAGGAATTTTGCTCTAAAAGGGAGTAGAGGAAACATGGTGGTTACTGGAAGGAGATACGGAATCAAGAGTTTTTTGTTTGTTTTTAAATGGAGATATGACGGCATTTTTATATGTGATGGGAATCATCTAACAGAGACAGACAATTTGATGATGCAGATGCTAGAGGGAACGATTACTGGAAGGACTGATGTACTTCAGTAGGCAGGAAGGGGACCTAACGCCCATTTAGGGGTGCTGGCCTTAGGTAGAGGCAGGGAGGTTTACCATAGTTCGGGTAGGAAGGTACATCTTAGGGGTACAAATGTGGTTGTGGAAAAGCATGAAAATTCTCTTCTGATTGTATCTGTTTTCCCAGGGAAACAGGTAGCAAGTTCATCAGATGAAAACATGAAAGGGGAGGAGGTACTGGGAGTTTGAAGAGAAAGGCAAAGGTATGAAAGAATCACCAAAGAACGTGGAAGAGTGAATGAATAGGGACATGTAGGAGGAATGACAGGTATCACCATGGGCCTATTTGAGGCTGGTGATCACAAGTGTAAAGTGAGACCCATCAGCCCAGCTTTCTATATTTCTCTACCCTTTTCAATAGCACAGCTTCAGGTATAGATCTCTATCTAGTCAGATTAGATTAGAGTTAGTGAGCAAGATAAATGAAGAGAGAAATAGGAAGTTGAGTATAAATGCAAGTGAAGGATTATAACGATGGGGCATGGCATCTAAGCTGGTTGGAAGGAGGAGTGCACATAATGGAAGGAGGAACAGAGAGAATGATGGCATGGATAAATGAATTGTTGGAGGTAAAAGCTGAAGAGAGTGAGCTGGAAAGATAGGTCATGTTGTTTAGAGAGTTGGATGTTTGGTTTGAGGTTATAGGGAAGGTGAGTTATTAGTTATGGCAGAGTATTAGCTAAAACCATGGGAGTAGGCAGCTGAGAAAGAATGGAGTCAGGATCCCTAAGGAAGAAGGCTGGGAACCCAGAAGCTCCTGGAGGTCGGTGGCAGCAGTAAGGAGTGTGGGAGAGTGGGAACGAGCCAAGAGCTCTTGTCTTCAAGGAATGAGTAATGACTCAAAGGTCTGTAGAGGCCTGCAACAAGGAGAAGTGGTGGAGGAGGTGCGGGAGCAGGGGGAGGAGTAGAAGAATCTGGTGACACAACCACTAAAATTGGAGGTTTTTAGAGAGAGGAACAGTAGTCTGAAAGTAGAAATAAGGAGAAAGTGGAGCCATCTCCTAAACTCCAGGCCATGGAAGTGGGCATCTGGGAGAGGAAGTGGCCACCTCTAGTAACTTCAAGGGAACTAGGACCCTCACAGTAGAGCCAGAAAGTGAAGAGAGTGACCAGAATGAACCTGAGGATTCAGGGCAGCACTTGGGCCATTTACAGTTTGACTGGAATTCAGCTGCACCCACCATTTACACATTTCTGTTTTCTCTCTACAGAGCTGAACAGTTGGGACAGAGACTGCATGGCTCTCAAAACTGAAAAGTTGTACCTGGCCCTTTATAGAAAATGTCTGTGGCCCCTGAATGGGATACAGACTTGGGGGGGGGGGGGAGGAGCATAGTGGGAAGGATTCAGGAGTTGGGTAGAGAGGGAGAAGGGTTAGATCAGAGGATGTGCAGACCATATGGGATGGGAGTCTGGAGGATTGGGCTTTCTGTGTTAACCAAGAAAAATAGGGAAAAGGGTATGCAGGGGCAATTTCTGTCCTTTGTACATGGAATCACTGCTACATAGTGTGCTGGGTCATAGCCTGGGTTCCAGAAGGAAGCCTGGGGGTCAGAGGTGGGTTACCACAGCAGACCTGAACTCAGGGCCAGGGCAACTTCATTTTGGGGGTGAGGCATGAGCCTTAAAGGACTCATGCCCCAGGGCACTGGACCTGGACCTGAGAGGCTGCAGCTAGGGGCTTAGTTTTGCAGAAGCTCATATCCACACAGGGCCTAGCAATGAGGGCATTTGTCTAGACTGAGGATTTTCAAACTGTTAGTGGTGCTCCTTGGGGACTTCGTGGGCAGAGAGGCCAGAGATGAGTGACTGGGATTCTGGCACCTTTCCCCATATTTTACAGAGTGGCTTCCCTTCTTTGATCCATTTTATGCATTGCTCAGGCTTTGTTTGAACAATGGGTTCTACAACTAAAAGAAGTTTGATAACCCTGGCCAGAAGAAATCTAAAGTCTCTCCTCTCCATGATTTTTTCACCTCAGCTTAGAAATTTGATGTTAGTTGGAGACGTCTTAAACCCCAGGCAGAAGCTGCCAGGATGGGTGAGCAGGCTCTTTTCTCCACAGAGAAATGTTCTTTCCACTGAAGTCTAGATCATGGAAATGGAGACCAGTTTGTAAGTTTGTCAAACACATTCCAAATCCAAACCAGATTTGGTTGCTAAGTATTTCCTGGAAGAAAGCAATATGCTTATCAGAGTACCCGGTGTTCACAAAATGTTATTCAGCGAAGGGAGCAAAGACTGGACAACTTTCTTCTTTTTTAACCGCTGCCCCAACTTGATGCATATGCTTTAAAAAGTGTCCGCGTTTAATTTTGAAGGGGTAGAAAATCCAGGAACAGGTCTGGGAGATGTTTGTCTTGGTCTGCAGGGACTGCTGTGTTTCTCCTCAATTAGACACTGTGAAGGCGAAACCACTGCCTTGTGCCTGCCTGTCCCTAAGGGCTGGGTTCAGGTGTGAATGCTTGAGGGTGAAGGGGATTTCTCCAGGAGGCATGTCTGGCAGTTCCTCAGCTGAACATTAGAGGACACTGAAGATCTAGAGGGTCCAGTGAGTCAGAAAGGCAGGGCCAACATATTGGGAGGGAGAGAGAGACATAGAAGAGCCTTTGTGGCTGCAGCAGAATCTCTCAAGCAGGTGAAGCTACAGAGAATATTCCTTGGTTCTTGGGGTAGGGCTGTGGGAGGTAGCTCATAGAGGCCTCTGAAGCCCTCCCCACATTCACTTAGCAGTCCCATCTCCCCCTTCATACGAAGGATAGCTCCACTTTTGGAAGAAAATGGGATAGGTCTACAGAGAAGAATAAAATGCCTGTTATCGCAGAGTACTGAATTGGCATTGCTGAGGTGAGAGAGTGGCCCTCAGCCTGACACTCATGTAGCAGGCAGGGGCACTCACCTCTTACTGGGTAAGGCAGACTCCCCTGATGTGCAGGAGGCCAGAACAGACTTTCCCCTAAGTAGCTGTGGTAGTGGAAGGGGGTGGGGCAAGGAGAGCAGATATTTCCCAGGAGATGCAAGAGAAACAAAGGGGTATTCATTTGATAATGTAAAGGCAGTAGGAAAAGTAGGTATGGCTGGATAGAGGTGGCTGAGCTATATCTTCTGTAGGGCCATGAGTATCATTTGCTGAGTTAAAAGGATGGGCTGAGATTTAGATTGGTTGGAAAACCCCTAGGACCAGGAGCCTTTGAGAAGAGAAACTAGCTGCCAAATATGGCCGTGTGTGAGATTAATGGGGGAAAAAAATTCAGTCATCGTGAACTACAAAGTGAGCAATTGCTAGTATTGTAACCTTAGTGGCTTAGTCAGTCAACTAGAGGCATCTCTTGGAAGAATGCCAAACCTGGATGCTTCCTCTTTTCAACAGTCTCATGGCCTAGACCCCAGGGGGACGTGACTAGCTTCTGGGCTGACCTCCCAAAAGCTGCCCTCTGGGGTGGACGACGTGGAGCAGTCCAGGGGATATAGTAAGGACTTAATAAGCTGGAGACAAGCAGGGCAGCCCAGTGTGCAGCCTGTGGCCAGGCACTTGCTCCCTTCTTCCCCAAGTTGCTGTTTGATGTCTACCTAGTGCGTCCTGTTTCTACCTCCCAGGCTGAAGTTGAGGCCGTGCATGGGGTGTAGCATGGTATCTAGTCAACTCCAACTCATTCATAAACAGAAGATGCAGCATCTCTGCCTAGACAAAATCAGTCTCAGCAAGGTGCCCCCAACTCTCCATCAGCTTTAGAAGCATCAGACCTCAGTCTGAGAATCTTTTCTATGTGTGTGTGAAACTTCCCAGGGAGGCCTTGAAATAGATTCTGGATTTAAAAGGGCTTCAGGGACATTTGAAACAAACCACCTAAAGGACCTTTACTAGAGTTGACTGAGTTAATACTTTAACTTTAGTGCTCCTGATGCCACCCAAATGTCCCTGATGTTAATAAGCCATCCAGATGACCAAAGACAAGGAAATAACTTCTAAGTGATCTTGATTTGCTCTTGTATTATTTCCTTTAGGAAAAACCAGAAGTTCCCAGGAGATCACAAGCAGTGAGTGCTCTATAGAACCACAGAGGTCTAGGTCTTCGCTGGGATAGCACAAAAGAATTCATGAAAATAGTTTTTTGGGATAAGAGCCTAATGACATATTGACCTTGAAACTGAAGTCTGTTGGGATTCCGAGAGAGTAAAAACACAGAGTGGCCATAACTTGACCACTCTCTGGGCTAAAGTAACAAGAGATAGCTCAAAGAAGCCAGTTGGTTCTTGAAATGGAATGTACTACAAAGGTGCCCTCCCTTTACAAAATGAATGAGTTGTTGGAACTTCAACTGTATGTTGATAAATTACATCTTGCACAACATATGAAGGCTTGTTAGGTACAAATATTTCCTAGAGAATCTTTTTGTGAAGTTACTAATTCTTTCATAAGGAAATCATTATTTCTAAATTTTATTTAAGATCCTTACATTGCTTCGTATTAAAAAGCATATATTTGCTTTGTCTCATCTTATATTAAAGCGCAGCAAAGTATATGGGGAAAGTGTGTTTGATTAGAATTTTGTCACTCACCATTGGTCCTTAATAGTTTCTTGTTTTTCCTATCACCCACCTGTCCGAAGCAGCTTGGTTTCTTGGGCCACAATAAAGCCCACTGTAGAGGTGAGGGTGTGTCAGTCCCACCTCCATGCCTGTGGACTCCATGCTTACAGGTAAGCTGAACTAACTCTGTTCAGGGATACAGCAGGGAAGTTGGTCAGAGGAGTTGTTGGGCCAGATGCGGTTGGAGATAGACTAAAATGCCTTAAAGAGAGGAATTTCCCTAGCTACATGAAGAACCCTGGGTTCCATCAAAAGTACTCAGATTCAACTAGTGTGTGTGCATACGTGTGTATGAGTACATGTGTGAATCTGGGAGCCATAGCTCCTTTCCCTTTGGAGAAAGTCTAAATTCAAAGAGATATTTAACAGATCCTCTTATCTGGCCAGAAGCCCAGTGCCACAGTGACCAAATCAAAAAGAGATATCAGTACAGAAGGAAAAAGAGGTATGTATTGGTTGATGATGGGGTGAGACGAGGGAATAAAGAAGGGGGGCTATACTTACCCTACAACCACAATTATAAAATCTAGTAAATTCCAGCCGTTGCGGAGGTAAGCATTGGGGTGAAAGAGAAGTCCATAAGCTATTACTTTTAAAAATGCTTCCACTGTAAAAATGATGAGAAAGAGATATTCCACTCGTTCCTAAGAAACAAAAATAGAAGAGAGAGAAAAATAAAATCGTTAGATTGGAGATTTATGAAATTCTGCACCAGTAGATCTCACAAGGAGGTGGAGGAGAATGTTGCCCTCCCCTCATCAGGAGGATCTAAAGGGAAACTGGGTAGGACCCCCCCAACCACACACAAACCAAGGCAAATTACCAACTCCACAGTCTGTTCCACTATTAAAACTCCAATCCACTGGGCATTAAGTTTTTTTTTCCCCTAAGTCTTCAAATATCTTCTGTTAAAGTTCAAGTATTACAAAATTTACAGATCTAGGGGGAAATATCTTACTTACTCAATCAGTGAACATGTCATTGTACCTCTTCAGAAGAGAACTCATAATGTCTGATCTACAGGAAAAAATTCCTGGATAGAGGAAAAGAGTGCTGAGAAAGGGGGTGAGACAAAACCGCAGGAAAAGTGTGCCATGATTTTAAGATAAGCAACCCTGGAGATAACAGATGTAGTCTTGGGGTGTGTCTTAGCTGAGTTTTCCAAAACAGAGCAAAAATACAGCTGCAAACACATCAAGGAATTGAAGATCTCTTAACAGCAGCTGAAACAGAGGCAAAACTGCTCACATACATGGATCCAAATTTTTGAACTCTCTCTTTTCTTGAGAAAATAAAAGTCTTTTTCCAAAGTCATTGACCAGATTAGCATTGGAAAATCAGCATTTCCAGGATGGAGGCAGGCACTGAAGTGGGGGCGGTGAGTGGAAAAGGCTCCTCTCTTTTCTCAAGAATCAGGGGGTAGGTAGTCTTTTCTTCCCTCTGCCACCTTAAAGAAGGGCTTTGCATTTGAGGCTTCAGCTCCTGTCCCTGGGAGCCCAAATGGAACAGGACAACCTCATTGGCTCAGTTAGAGTGAGCCAACTCTGTGCTAATATACTGGCTTCCCTCATCACTAATTGCTTTCTCCCATAACTCTTTCCCAGTGTGCAGCCTTAATGGCCACCGCTGGGTGAAGGCTGCCTGCATGCTCTCATGCTCCACTGCTCGCCTCTGCAGGACCTCAGCCCATTTCTTATTGGAGCCACAAAACAACAGTTCACATAGCATTTGGCCACAGGTCCTTCAAGCAGGATGGGCTGGTGCACAGCCTCCAGGAAGCACTGGACTTGGAACCTCCAGGCCTATTTTCCTATCCTCTACTCAGTGGAGCTCACTGAAGACCTCCAGGTTCTGTCCATATTGTGGGGAGAAGGGAGACATCACCCAGGAAGGCCCTCCTCCTCCTCTTAGCCTACTGGGAGGGTGCTCCAGGGCTGGGGTTTTGGGAGTCTAAAGGGTAGTTCTTCAAGGAAGAGGTTAGCCCACACATGCCCCTGTGCTTCCTTCTTTTTTTCCTGATTTCCTAGACATTCAACAAGTGCTCACCTCACCTTTGGGTGAAGCAGTTGAAAATTAAAAAATGCAGAATTCTGGGGCCCACCAAGACCTAGTGAAGTAGACTGCCTGGCTATGGAGCATGGAAATATGCATTACAGACAATTTACAGGTGTTTCTGAGGCACCTGAAGTTTAAGAACCACTGCCTGTGTACTGATGGAGGCCCAGAACTGGCAGCAATGGTGTGAAGGGAATGGACAGGTCGGACTGAATCAGCACCTCAGAGTAAGGCTGTCCATCCTTTACTTCCCACTCATTAGAGCATCTTAAAGTTGGTCTGGGGACAAGGCTGCCTGGGAGCTGTGACCCAAGTACAAATCATAGTGTGTGGGAGCCTCAGGTCTTTTAAAGTTAGGTAACATTGAATTAAAATGAACATTAGGATCGTGTTGGAATGGAAGGACATTACAAGGGCACAGTGCAACCTGAAAAAATATGTGGAAGTGGGGGGCTATCAAACAGTCACACAGCCCTCATTCCCATGATGGTCAGAGCTTTCGTGTTTGGCACAAGGTGGCAGGGCACCCTCTTCTGTACCCCAAAATATTCCATGGGGACTCACAAAGTTGGAGCTAAGATGAGAGGGGAAGAAAAAGAAAGGAAAACAAATATAAATTAGGTATCAACTAGGTGTCAGGCACTTTCATGTGTTCATGTATGTGCTAGTTAACCTTTTATCCATCCATCCATCCATCCATCCATCCATCCATCCATCCATCCAGTCATTCCTTTTCAGTGTGGTAAAACTAGCTTAATTATCTGAAAGTGATTGTGGAGCTCCTTCTAGGTTGTCTAGACAATGAGCTTTCTGAGACATGTGGCATACAAGTTTAGAGAACTTCCACCCTGGGTAGGGAAAACAGTAATATTCCAAAGGCTCTAGGGCCCTATGTGCTGGGAAGCCAGCATTCCCAGACAAGTCCTATAAACAACTGGCACCCCCAACACAGACTACCCGGCACCAAGCAGTCTGTCTGTTCTCTCAGCTACAAAGCTACTTTGCCTTTCTGAATATATATATATATATATATATATATATATATATATATATATATATATGTGTGTGTGTGTGTGTGTGTGTGTGTGTGTGTGTGTGCATACACACATATATATATGTATATATACATATATATGAATATATATATATGTATGTGTGTGTATACACACACATATACAAATATATATACACATATACATATACATATACATGTTTGTTTATTTATTTTTAAAAGCCATAAGGAAGGAGGGGTCCTGGTCTCTTCCACTGCAATGCAGACCCCACACTGCAGGCCCAGACTCTCAAAGCTGTGAATAGAAGGGACTGGATCTCCTGGGGCTCCTGGAAGACCCCCTTCCCTGATGATGAACGAAGCCTGATTTGTCTTGGAGCAGTCATGGCTTTGCCATTTCAGATGGTTCCTATCTTTCCTACTTTCCTTTTTATCACTTTCTTTTCCTCTTTAGTTCTACTTCCCTCTTAGGGCTTCTTTTCCATTTTCCTCTTGTTCTTTTTTGTTTCTTCTCTCCCTTCTCATTTCTTAGGGCTACCACTGGCAGCTGGGGGCCCATGGTCACACACATGTCTGAAATATTTAGAAGGATTCAGTGGAGAGAGCCTCAGTTCCCAGGAATCATGATATCTTTGAAACACTTGTGGAACTAATTAGACACTGAGGAGTACAGGATACCTTAGTTTTCCATTGATCTTTTTATGTATACATATCCTGACTTTCAACTACATCATAAACTGGAGCATAGAGACTCAATTATCTTTAATGGTAATAACCTTTATTTTGACACCAATTGACTATGAATGTCTTTGGGCAAGCCATTTTACTTTTCTGTGTCTACTTCCTTATCTGTAAAAGAACTAGTTAAGCATTTAAAAATATATACAGCACTGCAGAGAGCCCTACATTTACACAGTGCTGTTTTGGGAGCAGTTACAGGTTAGGGGAAGACTGAGAAAGTGGGGCTTTGGCTCCCCCAGCCCTTGAACCAGAACAGCACCATTTTAACCCACATGCTAAGTTGTCCAATGGTCCTAACACAGTTTCATGGAGTCCAGGGAACGAATCTGACAGGGACATAGACAGAGAACACACACAGAAAAGAAGTAGCTGCCTCTTCCTGACCAATCTGGACGGCTTTTATTGGCTTTATATGCTGGATTCTGCATAAGATTTTATTTGAAAACAGGAATCATCGCTTTATGTGTTTTTTTTTTTTTTTGGAACTGTGAACATCACTTCCAAAGTGTTAGATGATGTCCAAATACTCTCTGAAATTCTGTGGCAAGTGAGGATGCTGGTGCCTGGCCTGTGTGCAGTTCTGTCCAAGGCACAGATAGATTCCAAGTCATGTCAATGAAGAAAGAGTTCCTCCCCTCATTGTTCTGGTGATTTCCATAATGCAATTGGATTTTATAATAAAAAAAATTCTTATTAATATTTGTACTTTAGGAGAACACAAACTCCTTGTGAGCAGAAGCCATGTCAGTGTAGAGCTCTTAGGACAAGGGCAATCATGGAGAGCCTGCCATGTCTATTCACGTATGCACATTTCTGCACACAGACACATGCATGGTACAGCTGGGTGATGCCCACCATCCACGCTGAATGCGGGACAGCTTATACTTGCTATATAACAGACCAGGGTATGAGAACTGACACTAAGAGAGCCTCTGTGCATCCACTTAAATTTATAAAAGTGTATTGAAGCTTCCAAGAATTCTATACCAAAATAATAGAGGAGGAGCCCAGTCATGTAATTCCATCTCAGTACAAGATGCAAAGACTATAAAACCAATAACAATGCTTTGAGCAGAACCTTGTATTCCAGAATGTTTCATAATTTAAGTATCATCAACCTGACCTCAAATTATAGCCTCTTGCCTATTCTCTAAAGAAGGGAGACAAAAACTGAAATACCAGAGTTCCTTGCTCTCTAGTTGTTCCTTCTCTCATTCATTCCTTCAGTAGGTCACAAAATTTCCTGAGGGTCTGCTCTACCCCACACAACTTGTCATCTATCCTCTTAGGACACTGGTGGACTTACAAAAATAAGAAGCTGAAAGGGCCTTCAACAAGGATATGCATTCTAAGCACCTTATTATACAAAGGTAAGGAGACTTGTTCAAGATCACACATCTATCCCATATGATAAACACTCAGGTTTACTGGTGGCTGATTGGTGCCCCTTTTGATACAGCTCAGCTGTCTTCATCTGTAGACTGACTGAAACCTTGGATTATTGTGCCCACCAGGGGCCGCTGGCCAGTAAAGGGGCAATTACATGGTGTGGCTGGAAGGGTGGAAAGCAGGGGTCCCAAATCCTCCCCCCTCCTGGAGTCTCCACTGGTACTTAAAATACAGCCATTAAGAAGCCTGTCTTCCACCAGTGGTTGGCTGGATAAACACAATGTGGTGTATATACACACCATGGAATACTAGCCATAAAAAGGAATGGAGTTCTGACACATGCTATAACATGGATGAGCCTTGAAGATATTATGCTATGTGCAAAAAGCAAGTCATAAAAGGATAAATGTTGTATGATTCCACTTATATAAAATACCTAGAATGGCAAATTCAGAGACAAAAAATAGTTTAGAGGTTACCAGTAGTTGAAGGGAGGAATAAACTGTCTTGGGGAATAAAAACTTTGGAAATAGATAGTGGTGATAGTTGCATGACTTTATGAGTATAATTAATGACATTGAAGTGTACACTTAAAAATGGTTATAATGACAAATTTTATGTGGTTTATATTCTACGACAATGGGAAAAAAAGCATTCCTATGGATCTTAAAGATTTTCTAACTTTTAGCTATCTCCATCTAAAGCACCTTAAATCATATTTAAACTTGCAACAACTACCATCTTAATAAGGACTAATTCATCAGAATATTGACAGCATAGCTTTTTTTTTTTTTTTTTTTTTTGGTGAGACCCTGGACAGATGTCTGGATTGGGAAGAAGGGGGTTGAGCAGGGAGGTGGGAGGTCACTGAAGAGAACTGCTTCAATTTCAGTTTTTCAAGTGCATACCCTTCCCAAGGGCCTTATGTATATAGAAGCCTATTTAGAAGGTACCTGGTGGTTCAGATAGTGTGGTCTTAAGACTCAAGACTTCTTGACAAACCATTTAACAGTCTAAGAGTAAAGTCGCCTTGAAAAGAACAGTCACCTACTTATTGAGGGCCAGTAGCAATTGTAGCTGAGTGTTTTAGAGCAGTTTGGTTTGAAAAACCAAAAACTCTACTCCAACTGGTCTGTGTTCTTTGTGCTTGCCCATGACGCCAAGTTGAAGTGACATATCCACTTACTAATTTCTCGTGTTCATGTCTTCCTCTCTAGAGACTGGCCTTGCCTCAGCTGCCCCAGCATGTCACATCAGCCTCGAATCCAAAGTGTACTGAGCATGCTGCCTCAGATGTCTGGGTGCTGGCCTACCCACTCCTCCTGGGCCCTTCACCACCCCTATCCCTGAGACAATATCTCTGTCCAACCACGTGGCCTTCCTAGGCTGTTTTTCTCAACTGTAAACTCCCACCGGGCAGAGATTGGCCTGCTGGGGTTTTCTATCTGGTGTTTGGCATGTGAACGATACAGAGGGAACAACCAACCTTTGGCACAAGCTGCCCGCAGCACCCTCCTGAAGTTCAAAAGAAACCTGAATGTCACACAGGCCAACCTCTTGCCCACAGCAGGAGCTCCATCCATTTGACCACCTCCATCTCAGGACTGCCATTTCCTTATAAGGCTGTCTTTCTTGTCACTGGGCAGCTTTACTGTAAGCTTCCTCTCCAAGGACTTTACTCTAGCTCAAGGATATTACCTTTCTTTTGAGGGTAATGGAGAGTACAGAGTAACAGATATTACCAGTCAGGGCTGAATTATTCCTAGGGACAATGGGACATTTGCTTAATGACCTGTGGGCTAGTGTGTAATTTCCCAAATGAAGGCGGGGGGAGGGGCGGCGCTGCAGCAGTGGCCTTAAAACTCTCCTAAATGTCCACCTTCTTTGGAAGAGCAGACTGACACCTGACTCAGGGAAACAGACCCTATCTTTTCTGCCCATCCCCACTGCCTGCCCTCATCCATGCTCCTGTCACTGTTTGGTTGGTCTTGGAGCTGCTTCCTAACTGGTCATATTGATATCTAGGCTGTTTTCCCACTTCAAAACCTTCAATGGCTCCCCTCTGTCTGAAAATGGAATCCAGCCTCCTGATCCTGGCTCCCAGGTCTGTCACAGTCTGATCCCACAATTCCCTCTGGCATCATCCTTGATCAATACCTTTGTGCTCCAACCACACCAAAAGGCTCAACACACCCAAACCAGACACACTGTTATGTGCAACCCTCTTCTCCATGCTCTGCCAAGCCCTTCCCCTTTCCCTGCCTGGCAAACTTCTCCTCAGGATCCTAGACAGCTCCATTGCCATCACCTTAGCTGGACTTCTCACCACTCCCTGCCCCCTTGCCCCAGAAGGGGTGGAATTAGCCTAGTCTCTCCTCCTAGTTGCAGCACCCTTTCTTCAGATCACGATGATAGCACTTATTGCAATGTGTGTGTTTTCTAGGTGCTTCTCTCCTTCAGGGACAGAGTGCCTGCAGGGCAGAAGCATGTGTCACCTTTGGTTAAGAGGTGTCTTTAAATGAAAGGCAAAATGATAGAGGAAAAAGGGCTCTGGAGTTGGAACACCTGCGATCAAATTGTTTCTCTATGACAAGCTACATAATCTCCCCCCAATTTGGTTGCTTCACCAGTAAATAGGAAATAGCGATACCGACTCACGGGTAATTTTGAGAATTAGAAACCACATAGTCATCACTCAAATGGTAGTCGCTGATATTATGTGGTCCTAGCACCTGCACACAGTAGGTATCCTGTACACGCCCCTGCTCCAGGTGGCTTAGTGTGTCCTCTCCAGAAGTCCTGGCTCTGTCTGCTCCCATGGTGCTCATGCACAGCAGCTGCAGTGGTCAGCAGCACTATCCCTGCTGCCTCTCCCTGTCCCCCTTTCCTGCCCTGTCTGCATCAGCTCTCCTGGTCTCAGAGCTGCTGGTACAACTCATTTTTGTGCCTCTTGATCCTCCTGAGACTTGAGCCCTCATGTCTGCTTTCTATTATCAAAGCAACTTAAAGATAAAGCAAAACAAAAATTTCTCTGTATCCTGTTTGCTGGGTTCCAGGTGTTCTAAACGTTCTTGCCCCACCTCCCTCCTCAGCCCTTAGATCTACAGGGAACCTGTCAGTTCTTTACCTCTTGAAGTGACTTATTTCATCTATGGTGGACAAAGTGAAGGATGACAGTCAGTTCTCTCAGGAGCAGAGGAACAATGAATTGAGGGGGTTTGCTAACCACAGTAGTCACCACAGTGATAACTCATGGGTAATACTCGACAGCTCACAAGACACTTGCCCATACATTTTCAAGTTGAGTCTCCTGATTACTTTGTGAAGCAGAAAGGGACTGTACTTTTATTTTCCCCTTACTTTCCCCTTTTTTCTCCTTACACCGTCATCACTGCCACCATCATCATCACCACCATCATTACAATCACTACTATTGACATCATCACCACCATCTTCACCACCAACCATCACCATCACCATTTTTATCATTATCACAATCCAGTGGCTTTAGGAGGGGCACGTGACCCACACTATAATATTTTCTTTAGTTGGACATGCTCATGCCTAGGGACCAGGCCTAGAACCATGGCAACCATCTGGGGACATGAGGACTACTGGTTGAGGACAACAGCAACGTTCTGAGAGTGGCAGAGAGAAAGGGTGGAAAAAACTGGGGTCCTGGATAAAATTGTCGAATCAATAAATTAACCAACTTTGGTGCTATCCTAATTTGAGGCTTATTTTATGTAAGATAAAATTTCCTCACTGTAGAAACCATTTCAAGGTGAGATTACTAATACTTGCATCTTAAAGCATCGTTATTGATAAGCTCTACTTGCTATATTTACCTGCCCCTCCTTTCCACTTCTTTCTCCCACTTCTTCTCAGTGCTCACCCCTTATCAGCCATTTGGGCACATGAAAACTAAGCTTAGTCTCACCAAGCTGGGGAAGGCAGGAGTTCATGAACACCGTAAGACAAATGCACCTCTGTCTCCTGGTTAACTCTCAGCCCATGTGTGAGGTGCTTATTTCAGATTACTGTCTCAGACTAGATCTAGAGAGATGAGGCCAAATCCCCATCAGAGGGTAGCCATGTAATTCTCTGCTTAGCCTCTTGTTCCAGCACAAGGCTGTTGAGACAAAGGATGTGGCTTCCTGAGGGAATAATAATATAGTCCTAAAAGAGGCAAGAAAGGAGGCATAGAGGACCTCTTCTAATATCCAAATGGCTCTCTATCTCCTTTTTCTGTGGGCCCTAAAGCCTTATAGCCAGTCTGTTTGTGCTGTTCATTTGGGATTTTTATTTATGACACTATGGCATGTTTTATATGTTCTCTCATTGTAGCAAATGTCCTAGATATCTCTTACCCAGTCAGGAGTGTGAGTGCTCCAAGGGCAGGAACTATGTGACACTTTTCCTCTGTATTCATAGTACCTTGTACAGGGCCAGGAACTGGAGGCTCACAGAATCCTCTAGTACACACTTGGAAGAACACCTAGTGGCCATCGAGGTCAATTTCCCAGCCTTGGTTTCTCTCAGGGCCCACAATGAGCTTTTTCACATCTTCTTCCTTTGTTAGCTCCTAGACAGCCCGTGAGTCAGCTGGTTGCCTGTCACCCAAAACCTTGTGTACGGCTGCAGTGGGGATGAAGAAGGGTGTCCTTTTTGCTCGGCCATCTAGCCCCTTGTGCCCCACAAGAAGCACCACCAGGTCATGTAGCATTGTCATCACGGGGACCACCCTGAAGGGCACTGAGCCATAGGACTGTGATTACAAAGGGCATAAGTGCTGTTTCTACTCTCTAGGTGCTCACTCACAGTCCAGCAAGGAGACAGGAAGGGTGTGCCTGGTGCGACTGGTGGAGAGAAATTATGACACAAGGTCACATTTGCTACTCACCACATAAGTGCTGTGGATAATAAGCAGTTTAAGAATCCGGAGAAAAGGCAGGTAGCTGAGGGCCAGAGGACAATATGTGTGGTGTGGCCTGGGCCTGAGGCTGGGGGTGGGGTGGGAGAAACTGTGGGCTGAGCCTGGGCACAGTGAGGTGATTTTCATACAGGAAACACTATCCTGTGCAGATATCAAAAGCAGATGATTTTTGCTAGAGAGTTTGCATTGTGGGAGACAAGTCTGGACTGACTGGAAGGTTTAACGTAAAGTAGACCTTTAGTGACAGGATAGAGTTTGTATTTCATATGAGGGTGTTATCCCAGTAATTAAAGTCTATGATAGCTTGGATTGATGATGGTTTGTGATCAAAAGGTGCTATGTATTAAGCTAAAATAAAGATAAATTTGAAAAGCAACCCACAGATGGATTAGACTAAATTTGGGAGACCTTGAAGTAGTCCAGGGATAGGTGTTGGCCATTTGAACTACAGAGGAATAGAGCAGAAGGAGAGAAAAGGCAATGACAGATTCAGAAAATGCTAGGACTAGAGGCGGGCAGAGAGGGGCTATTGAATAGGTCACTGAGACTTCATTCGGAATGGCTAGAAGAATGAAAGTTTGCAACAATCGAGTCCAAGGTGGGATCTGGCCAGTGCCAGCAGGGTGGCTTGGGCATGTCACATTAGCTCTCTGGACTACTGTTTCTTCATCCACCAAGTGTGAAGTTTGGACAGATAACTTCCACTCTCCTTCCTGCATCCAGCTAGAAGACCACCCCGTGTAGTGGGAATTTCATGGCACAGGCAAATCTCGAGTTATAAAATTTAGGTCTTCTACAACTATTGTACCCAAGCCAAACTACTTAGATTTCCTATGCCTATATTTCCTTAGCTATAACATGGAGATAGTATTTTCCTACCAAGACTCCTTAAGGGCAGAGGGGAAAATGTATGCCAAGATGTTAAACAGAAAATATTTAAGAAACGTTGTCCTCAGTAATCTCTAGTGATATCTGAGATGTGACAAAGACATGACAGAGAAAAGTAACAATATCCAAGTGGAAATGCAACAGGTGATTAGAAATGATGGGTGGGTAAGAGTAGAAGGCATGGTTTTGGGAAACAATCTATACAGATAAAGTTGTGAAAGTTACATGAAATCCATGATCAAAGAACAGGGTGACATTATGAGAATAGAGAATACTTGTTCAGGAAGGGGACGCTGGTGATGGGGTGGCCCAGTGCAACGTTTCTCAAGATTACCACCATTTTTGCCATGTCCATGTATTTGTAGTATTGTTTCCTTAATACTCTTCTTTAAATCAACTTACTTTTCTTTTATATAAACATTTAGAAATGAATTTTTAAATCATAAATATCACTATTATTGCTTGCCAAGATAAAAGGTTTTAGTAAAAATAACTTAAAATGCTTGTCCAATCATCTTACCCACCTCCCCAAGTACACATTTCACACTTGGGGAGATATTGGGTTCAAAGACTGTCCCTTGAAAGGATCAGACTGACTCTATGTGGCTCAAAAAGGTAGGAGGAAGAAGGCAGTATCCATCAGTGGACTTGAGAGGGGGGCTAGCTTTGTCTCAGAGGAGAAACTCTCTGGAGTTGGAGCTCTCTGACAATGGGAGGGCTGCCTATGGGGGCTGCACACCCAGGCACAGGACTAGGTCTCCCGTGGGTGTGAATTCATTGATGAGCCTCAGAAATTACACATCTCCTCCAAGGTCCTATTGATGACCAGCAGTTCTTGATGCCATTTGTGAGAGGGAAGCAAAGAAAGTGAGTGAATGGATGCATGGGTGGGTGGATGGATGGATGGAGGCAGGAAAGACCTATTCAACAAGACAGGCATGGTTCTGAGGCAGTGCTATGCTCTTGCTGTCTTGGCCAGCCCCATTCTTCCCCACCCACTGGGACTTGCCCAGGCCTGGCATTACTCCTGGTCTCATGGCCTCACATGAGTATCAGCCTAAGGACGCCATCTCTGGCTCCATGTGCAGTGAATCCACCAGACTGGATCCTCCTCTGTTTCAGCTCCTCAGCCTGCCTCCAGTGCTGAGACAGGCAAGTGGCACCATCAATCCAGGCTCCTTTAAAACCAACAGGCAAGAAAATGAAATGGCCGTGGCTGCCAGGCCACAGTTGCTATATGGTTCAGAGACAGCGTGCACGTCAGCTTCAGCAAACAGAAGCCTTGTTTGGGCAACAGGATCCTGTGGTGCTGGCTGCCGGAGGACCTGGACTCTGCCTGTTTAAGTGCCCCCAGGCTCCTGCCTTGAAGGGAACACTTCCCTCACGCAGCCTCCGTCTAGGCTTTGTTTGCTCCCTTGATGCTCTGGATCACTCCTGGTGGTTTGCTCTGAAGCTTGGGAGGACTGTCAGGCTATGTGGTGTGCAGAAGCATCTGGGCACAAAGCGTCAGGCTGGAACAAACCTGGAAGCTTCTTGGGTCCAATACCTTAGTTTTCCAGATGAGGACGGTAAGGCACAAAGAAGGGAAGGACTTGCCATAGCCACAAAGCTGCACAATATGTACAATATAAATTACATGGTAATAACGCTCATTTACAAGACTCCATTAAAAAAAAAAAGGTCTGTTGCATTTATGCCTTTCCTGATCTACCATCCAAAACATGTGCCTACTCCACTATCTGAACTTCTGATGGGACTGGTGTTCAGAGGACTGTGTTTGGGGTAATAGTCTGCCTTGTGCTATTACTAACTGTGAGTACATCATACTTCTTCTATCAGATTATGCCTTTCTGGAGTTAAAGCCCTAGATTTCACCATGCATCAGCACCCCTGAAACAATGGCAGAATATCAGATAGGGAACCATATGGATTTGATCTGCTGCTTATTACTATGGTTCCTGGGCATATCATTTTGCCTTTCTAAGCCTTGGTTTTCTCATCTGTAAAATGGGATGACAAAACCTACCTCATAGGGATATTGTAAATTTGAAATAAGAAACTTAAACGATATTTATTATGGTCTTTTATAATTGTCACGGTACAGACATGCTTATCATTACTATAAAATAAACAAAAAAGAAAAAATGATCTAAATGTGAAACAAGCAGTGAGAAACACTAATTTCTCAGTCAAGACTGAAACATGCAGAAGAGAAGTGACTTCTCCAAGGTCAAATAGGAAAGCAGTGGGGCCTCCAACCTCCTGCTCACGGTCAGACACTCACCTCCAGCCTCTGTTTGACTCTCTGTTACTCTCAGCCACCCATTCCTTAAGGCACTGACAGAGTGGGGTTGTGGGGTAGAAAGTCAGACCCCCAGAACAGGAGAAACCAAACTCGAGTGTTGGAGCCCCTTCCCCTGAGTTGCTAGCACAGGTCTCCAGGATGGCCATCAGGATGTTGATTAGACATTGATGACACCTGGTGCTGAGGAGACTGCCAGGGCACCAGCAATGCAAAGGTATAAAGATATGGTCTCCACTCTGCAAGAGCCCATAGTCCACTTCCTACTATGGGAAGTCAGTGAGCTTATACCTGATGACCACTCCTAGTCTCTCTGCTGACCACAAGTCACCTAAAAAGGGCTACCCTGCCTCTCTGACAAATCAGGCAAAGCTCTTCACACCAGAGCTCTTCCTGGAAACTGGCTGATGCCTGTACTGAAGGCAGATCTAATTTAATAAGTGTTTCTTGCAAGCTGCAACAGTTGATAATTTGGGCTTTTTGTGGGTGTCTCCCTTCCCTTGTAAAAATGGACTTGCTCTCCTTGCTGATCAGTTCAATTATAATGATGTAAAACAGAAAAAAATAAAAACTGGGGACATGCCCTAACAGGAGAGTATGGCGACAACGATTCACAGTCTTTTCCTTTGGGGTCCCCAGCAAGGGTGAGATGAGCTTGAGCTGTCTCATCCATCTGAGGATGAAGTTTTGCGGTAGGTGAGAAGGGGGGTGGGAATCTCGAGATCCAGACACCAGAAAGCATAGGGCCCAGGGTCCTGCATTCACCCTGACACTCACCAAGCCCAGCTGTAAACAGCTCAGTGCACAGCAGTGCAACAGAGCTGTACACACTGCCTGTTGGCGGGGTTCCTCCCATCCCACAAATGAGATGACTAGATCTAAATATCGCACAAATGGACCGACTCTTGGCTCCTAGTTCTTGTTGCACACCAGGCCCTGGGCATGATACTTTACAGAGATTATCCTACAACGGCCCTGGGAGGTGGGCACCATCATTATTCTCAATGTACAGGATTGGAACCACGGCCTGTCTGGCACCAACCTGGTTTCTTAACCATTATGTTATATGGACCTCTCAGCACACAGCAGCACATTTGGATCCCTGTATTCCATATTGCCTCTTGTTCTTTCTCCCTCTGGAAGCAGAGAACAAGGGCAATCAATGGGCAAGCTGTGGCAACAAGAGCACCATCCTAGAAGTCAGAAGTCTAGGGTTCTAATTTTATCTCGCCATCATCAAGTTGGGTGACCTTGGTAGGCCATACAACCTCTTTGAACCTGATTTTTCTCATCCTTAATGTCTACAAAATGAAGATGTTGGATTTTATCTGTAGATTCCAACCTTCGGTTCTCTGATGGCTACCTGGGTATGTGTGACAAATAAAGCTCCTGGGTCCCCAACCCTGAATCAATATCCTGGGAAAGGACTGGGAGTCTGGATTCCTTACAGGCTCCTCAGCTTAAGAGCCCAGGTTGGAAACTACAGGTCTAAATGGTCTCTATGGTTCCTCTGGGATACAAGATTTGCAAACATATCCCTGCTTCCTGCTCTGTGGGGAATAACCTGAACTAGCTGCACCTGACCGGAGGTGCAGAGGGTGGGGAAATAGAGAAGCTTTGCTTAATGCTGCCCACAGAGGAGTGACAGGTGGCTTTTACAGAAATGTCTCAGGCCAGGCACAGTGCTGGGACACTGGGTGACACTGAGTTGGCAGTGGGTGTGCTTCCAGGGTGGGAGGCTCAAAAGCAAAAGGATGCCAACTGAGGGTGGGGTGGTCAGGCCTGCTCTTTGCCATTGACCTGTGGTGACTAGGCATAGGGTCTCATATATGTCCAGAGGCTCGGTTACAGTGACTCCCTCTTGGCTTGGTAGGGAAAGGACAGGTGGGATAAGGTGTTCCAGGTCAGGAAGCAAACCCAAGGCACGTGGGGGAGAAAAGGTTTATAGGTTCCCACAAACAGTCCTGAAAACTAGTTGGAGATTATATTGGACCAGGAATCGAGGTGTCATGGCCATTAACCATTTGCAGATCTTCAGGCAAGACATCTAGTGCCTCTAGATTTCAGTTAGAAATAAGAAGACATGGGATGAAATATAACAGCAGATCTATGGAAAGTTAGGATCACGGCTCAATTCTCAGGCCTTAGAATGCACAGCCTCCTCTCATACTTAGTATGCACCATTGCACCCTCGCTGGAGTTGGACTAAACACCCAGGCTTGTGGAAATCACTCTTCTCCATAACTGAACATGGGCCCCACCTGGTGCTGCTGGGTTCCCGGTGCACAGGGTACTGTGACTTTCCTGGAAGTGAACAAGGGAACTAGTAACTATCAAATGGCTCCCAGCACCTCTTGCAAATTTCTGAATGTGACACACAAGCCACTTCCAAACAACAGGAAGCACAGTGTCAGCCAACATGTGCCTGCTACTCAAAGGTTCTGAAGTACCTCCATGTGTGCTATCAGATTTTCTTAACCTTAATCCTATGAAGGAAGACAGGGTAAAGTCACTCCCATGTGACAAATGAGGAAACTGAAGCTTAGCCAGCTGGTATACGGAACAGAGAGCGTTAAAACCTACGTGTTCTGATTCCAAACCTAGTGCTTTTCTCCTAAGTCGTCCGATGTACACTCAATGAATAAAATACTGGGTCCCAAACTTCACCTGTCTAGAGTCCTTTTCAGCCTGTTTGTTAGCAGAACCCAGATCCGTATCGGGTTGATTAGTATCCTCCCATCTCCAAGTTCCTGTCCTTCCTAGAACTTCAGAATGCCAGATTATTTGGAAATAGGGTCCCCACAGATGTAGTTAGTTAAGTTGAAGTCATATGGGAGTAGAATGGGCCCCTAATCCAATGTCCATACTGCAGGCCAATCTTACCAACTACTCAATGGGGCACTTAAACAACAGCTGAGTCCCTATGAGGAATCGCACACAGTGGGGGCTCACTGAGACTGGGAAGATACGGTCTTCTCCCTGGGGGAGGTGGCCATCTTGGTTGGTAGGATTAATAGCCCCCAAATAAAATTAAACACCACATGAGGGACACAGGCAGCCAATGCCACAGCTGGCTGAATCCCCCATTGAGCGCTTCTTGGAGAAGGCATCCTGTGGACTGAGCACTGGAGGAGGAGACAGAATAGAAAGCTGGAAGGCAGGGCATGATCCCAGGTCAGGAGGCAATCATGTTCCAGCACAATGCATTCTACTGCCCGACTGGAGCAGGCGCTCACAGGGGAGGGATGGGACAGGGGCCTGGTCAGGGGGGCTACAAACGTCATTGAAGGAACTTAGGCTCTTTTCTGTCGGCAGTGTTGAATCAATAATGCATAAATAAATCATATAAAAGCACTTTTCAGGTAGAATTAAAACAGACTCTCAATTTCCAAACAAAAATACAAGACCATCTTTCTTTTGAAAGTATTTCTCAGCTTGAAAGCTTTGATGTGATGGGGCTGAGTGTTTGATCTGATAGTTACTAACACAGTATAAACATTCCAAAGCGGACATAATTTTGCTTTAAAAAACATGCCTCACAAAATGCTAGCCATTCTAGGACCAGTCGTGACACTGCCCCCATCGGGACACCTTCTTGATTGTGCAGGTCACTCACTCCCTTCCGTGAATTCTTCCTCTTAATCGTCTATCTAGTGGTTCCCAGGCTCCTGTCAGGATTCCAAGGATCAGTCAAATCGCAAAAAAAAAAATGTTAGGGATGGAAGTAGGTTGCTAACTCTTTATTCTGCCAAGTAGAAATGTTAAAAATAACAATGAACATTTATTATTCCTTTTGTTTCATAAAAGGAGGGAGAAATAACCTCAAAATAAAGGGTGGTTGGAAACCCCCACTGCCATCACCATCACTCTTATACATGCACTGCACTCATCTAATGTGCCCAATAAATCTTCACGGTAGAGCAGCACAGGCCAGCAGGCTGACACTGGGAAGCTTATGTTCTTCTCATTCTCTACCTCACTGCATACTTTCTGTGTCCTTCCTATGAAGGTGTCCTTTGCTCTGGTACCCAAGTTCCCCTAGGATTCGGCTCTAGCTAACCAGTCTGTGGAAGGTGGTAAAAAAGGCCACCACATTTCACAGCCCTTCCTAACAAGAATCAGAGTCTATTTGCCCATCTCTTGAATCTGTGCTGACTTTGTCACTTGCTCTGACCAATAGAATTCTGTGGAGTGACTTTATATAACATCTAAGTCCAGGCCTTTTGAGGCCCTGCAGCCTCTCACACCAGAGCTTTTCTCTCACCACATGAACAAGCCCACAAGAACTTGCTAAAGAATGAGACTATGTGGAAAGAGGACACAGTCACACCAGCCAAACTAGCCAAGGCCACTATGAATAAGCCGGTTCTCATGACCCACTACCTGACTGCAAACACTTGAGCAAGCTTAACTCAGACCAGCTGAGCCCCACCTGGTCCAGAAGATCCACCGGACGGGGCCCAGTCCACATTACTAATCTGCAGAAATTGGAGCTCAATGAATACTTGTTGTTTAGAGCAGGGGACCCCAACCCCTGAGCTGTGGATCCTTACCAGTCTGTGGCCTATTAGGAACCAGGTCACACAGCGGGGGGTGAGCAGTGGGCAAGTGAGTGAGTGAAGCTTCGTCTGCATTTGCAGCTGCTCCCCAGCACCAGCATCACCAGCTCAGCTCCACCTCAGATCACCAGGCATTAGATTCTCATAGGAGCTTCCGTCCCCGGTGCCAAAAAGGTTGGGGACCGCTGGTTTAGAGCCACTGAGCATTGAGGTAGTTTGTTATGCAGCACAAGTTGTTACACTACCTTTCAACCACAATCTGCATGGGCCTTCTATGCCCTCCACTGCCTTTAAAGACAACTGGGCCTACCTATTTCTAAGAATTTGCCTAAATTATTTTCCTCCAAGGCTTTGACCTGAAATATTTGCTTTCTTTCTCCTCAGATTTTACCCATTCTTCGAGATTCAGGTCAATGGCCTCTTCTTTCACTACTTCTCAGAACTATAGCATTCACTGTCTGTGCCACTCCTTTGGCCCTTAATCACATACACCTCACCATGTGGCATGTCTTACGTACAGAAGCAGATTACTTCTGATAATGTTAACTTTACATGTGTTTATTGCATCTTACTTTCTCAATTAGATTGTCAGTCCTCTATGGGCAAAGGCTTGTCTTATATTTAGACTCAACTTTTAACCCAGTATCTTGTGCATTTATTGCCATTGATTGATGAGACTTGGAAATTCAACGAGTATCTGAAAATAACCACGCCGAGTCCATTCTCAGCAATGTACCTTCCACTCAGCTGAGCTGTGTCCTGGGTCCTCTTGCTTTTCCATGAGGTCTGGGCTAATTTTTCAGTCCCACCACAAAGGCTTTCTAGAACATGGGCCGTGCTCATCGTTCTCCCTACACTAAGAGCCCTGCAAGTCAGAGAGGTGTGCCCAAACCAAAGCAAGCAAAACTCTCGCCAAATTACTTCTTGATTTTTCAGGTCGCCTGGGACTTTCTAAAACTCTCTAAAAACGTTTCCTTCTCATTTCTGTGACCTTTCATTTGTCTCAGGCACTGGCATTGGATAATCTGGGCTTCCTGTGCCTTTCAGCCTTCACTAAGGTCTTTAAAGTGAACTACAAAGCTTCCAGGGAAAAACAGATAAAAAGCTTAGCATTGCAAATGAGGACAGCATTAAGCCCAGGCTGGAAATGAGGTAAGTGTATTCAAAAGAGCTCTAAAGACTGGCTGCTAAAGGTTAAACTGGGAAGGTAAAGGCCAAGGTCTCTTGCTCTCCTGGTTTAACTGGTTAGGCTTTCTCAGAGGGTCCATAATAAAGTCAGCAACATTGCTTTTGCCGTCCCACCTTCCTCCCTTCGGATCTTGCCTGCCCTGAGATCAGTGCCACCAGGCAGTCCCCTCACTTGAGCCCCCATCTTTCCTATAATCTTGATTACTTTATTTTCTAATAGCAAAGGCAGCAAATCATTTTAGGAATTTAAGAAAATTCTAAGGCAAAAAATGGAAAATAAAAATGAGCAATATCCTATTTCCCTTCTTTGTGTGTATTTTGCACACAAAGTTGTCATATTGTTCATATTGTCATAATCACTTTTATTTTTGCTTAGGTTTCATATACTTTTTGTTATTCCATTTTGTTTCCAATATCACTTTCAATAAACTTATAGCATACTGGTAGCATGACTAGGTGTACTATAATTTATTTACCCAGTTTTCTGGTTTTAGTGCTTTAGGTTTCCACAGTACCTGTGATTCGTAGCCTGTCCCTCTTTGGGAGGTGGATGGTCAGCAGCCTGCTTTAACCCCCAGGGGCCGTCTATGAACTAACCCTGGACACTTCTCCTTCCCCCTGGAGCAGACTGCCCACCTGAGTCCAGTGGGCCATGCTTCCTCTGGGGAGCAGAGGAATTACTGTTGGCTAATAGGGAGAGGTCTGGGTGTCCCCAGAACTCCCTGAGACACCAAGGCTTGGGCACCACTGACGAAGATCCAGCATTCCTGCTAGAAGAGATCTTATGAGCAACTAGTCAAGTCCCCCATTTTACAGATTAAGAAAATGAAAGTAAGATGTAGGGAATGACTTGTCTGGAATCATACAACTAGTCAGAGACAGCAGGCCTGGGACTACGATTCCATGTTCAGAGCTCTTTCCACTACTTTATGCTCTTCCTCCTCTTCCTGTGACACCACTGACAGGGCACCTGGCCTGTTTGTGGTATAAGGAACCTCTCCACACTTCTTGGCCCTCAGACAGCCTCATGCCTGTTGCCTATAGCAGCTTAGACTCCAGGTAGAGGCTTTCCTAACCTCCTCTCTACTGCCCTCAGGAAGCACACCCAGGAGGTGTGCCCCACATGGATCCTGACCTTCACAGTGCAGCCAGAAGAGTGGGCAAGCAGAGGATCCTGGAGTTCCCAACCTTACTACAGAAATGGAACTTTGTGCATGCTCTGGGGCCACACCCTGGTTAACTCACACCCCTTCTCGGAACACTTGTAGCCCTCTTTCAATCCTGCCTATTTTCCTCCCAGAGGTGTCAGGAAGAACCCTTCCATTCAGGGGTTTCTTTCTACTTTTGTGGATAAGGAGAAGAGGTTGCCATGAAAAGTGGAGCCTTTCTAGTCACGAGAACGCACGATTCTCCAGGGACTGTGGCTCTGGCTTCCAAGTGAGCCAGAGGTATTTGTCTCCACTCTCAGCACAGCAGGTCGCCCCCCACCTCCTTGTGAGCATAGCTCCATGCTTGAGCTTTCTGAAAAGTGTCACATTCTTCTTCATCTCCCTGTCCCTAAAGCACCATCGACATGTTTTTAGCTAAGATGCCAAACATCCAAGAAAGAAGATGGGGATGTGTCTCATGCTGGGTGAAAGCAGCCCGTCCTCCCACTTTCTGTCCTCCCAGCAGGCTGCCGGGTCTCTTGCCTTTTGATTTCCTTCTTGGGCTCTTCTCCCTGTCTTAACCCCTTCTCCCCTTTATTTTTCCTCTTCCCTCTGCCTCCCTGGCCTTTCCCTTTTCCCCAACTATTCCTTCTGTTTTCTTCTTCACTCCTCTCAGATTTTCCCTTTGCTATCTGAGGGTTGGGCAGCTGTGCACATTCAGCATTCGTTGTGTCACACGGTAGTTCAGCAACTTGAAGCACTTTTTACAGATTGCTTAGAATTTGTGCAGACCCACTGCAAATGGAAAACCATGGACGTGAGCACTGGCTTGGGATACTGACGACGCCATTAATGAAACGCCAGACCCTGTGAGATATGGTTTGAGGGAAAATTTCCTGACCAGTGTGGAACCACATAATGAGGACAGGTTACTGAAGAAAGACTGACTTTTATATAGCCTTGTCTGCGGGGGGAGCAAGAGAGGAGCAGAGTGAGCTCAGTCCACTCACCTGAGCACTGTGAACTCACTAGTATGGCCGTAGCCTAAATAGCAATCCTCGCCCTGCACTAACTTTCTTTGCTGGAATGATCTGAGACTGAGGAAGGAGTCTGAGCCCCCAGCTCATATTCTAACAGTGCTAGCTGGGTAAAAAATCTCTGCAAACACTGTCTTCTTTTTTCTTATTCTTATGGTTTCTGCTTCTGACTTATAGATATAAATCCTAAGGGGACAATGAATTCAGGGTCATATACAAACCCTGAAGTCACAGTACCAGAGGAGTCCCAGTTATGACATTTACTAGCTGGTTACCACCGCCACCATCATCACCACCGCCAACTACGGCTACCACTGCCACCTCAGCTGCCTACCTACCACTTCCACCAACTAATTTTATTATATATGTTCTAAAGCCCAACTGCTGTCCCAAGCGCCCTGCATGAATTACTTCCTTTAATCCTCACAACATCATGATGTAAATTTATTATCCTGACCCTACAGGGGAGGAAATCAAGATGTTGAAAGATAAGGTCGACTCACCCAAACCATGCAGATCATAAGTACTCTCCCTAGCAAGTGTTTAAACCTGGCCAGTCGGAGCTGTTATTTAACCTATCTTAGCTTTAATTTTTTTTACCTATAAAATAAAAACAATAAAAATAAAGCCTGCATCACGTGATTGTGGGTACAGACATAAAATTGCTCTGGAAACTGTGAAGTGCACTATGGAAATACCAGTTGGCATCAGTCTCAAAGTGTAGCTTTCCTTTGGGGCAAGGAGAAACTTCTCATAAAAAATTATCATAGGATTACATTTTAGGGGTAGGAGAAGGAGATCAGATGTCGTCCAGCACAATTTCTCACTCACTGCAAGATTATCTAGATTCGTGAAGTTAAAAGAGACCTCATGAGTAACCTACTCCAACATCAGATAGAAAAGTGATCCCACTCAAGATAACGTTAGAAACTAGGAGCAGAGTCAGATCCAAACTCATATTTTCTGACCTTTGTCCAGTGCTCATTCCATCACTGCAGTGAGTGTTGCCCTTTCCACTCATGTGCCTGGTGGGCAAATGCTACCTGGCTATCTCTGCAGCTTCACATGCTGAGCCATGCATGACCTCAGAATCCCTCTCCACACAGCACTCCAGGCAGCTACTGTCAGTGTTGACTTACAAGCTGACACCTTTTCATTCTCTCTACATGATACACAGGATGACCATTCCATTTGTCATTCGAACACGGGCACTCTTGAGAATAAAAGAAGGCACTATATTAACAATTACATGGGGACACAGGTGTGAAGTGTGATCATCTCAGGTGAACTAGAACTATGGTCACCCTAATTATACTTCGGTGAGCCTCCAAAAGCATCTAGGCCACCCCCAACTCCTTGTATGGTAAAAGTGCTATGAAACCAACTTGAAGGAAGCTTGTTGGAAGTGTCTTCCTCACGATGGTGGGGAGGTACTAAGGGGAAAGAAAAGATATTCCTTTGGTAAGAAAGGATGAAGGCCCACTTTCAGTTCATAGACTTGTCCAAGGAGGTCACCTTCAACTCTCCCTTTACTCTCCCTCCATTCTACTAGCTCTGTGAATGCTCCTGCAACTTCCTCCTCTTCCTTTCTCCTCTTTATATTGAATGATTGTTTCTAAAGAAGTTTAGTCAATTACGAATGTGTTCAGGTATCTTATGAAGAAGGAATCATTTTGTTTACTTGTTGGTGACTCAATGGGCTACATTTGATTACTGTTTGAAAAGATTTGTGGGCATTTTCTGTTTCTAGATGGCAAAATTGAAAAATTAAAGTCTACTTATTGATGGATTTCTCCAAATAGAGACACAGAGAAAGGTATTTAATTCCTTGCCAAGTTTACTGTGTCCTAGCATGGCATAACAATTACAATAATACTAAAGATTGTTAAACATAAGCTGAGAGGAAAAAAAATTATGAAGTTCAGTGCGGAGAAAAATTCATAGCAAGATGGAATTCAACTACTGGACTACTCTACTGGACTTTTTCCTTCTCAAGCCTTGGAAGTTCCTCCAGATAACTCTGTTGCCTGTGGTGAAACCCATTTGTCCCTCAAGAAAAAAACGGTGACTAAGAGATTTAATTAATATTATGAAACTTCAATTGTGAAAGATTCTAATCAGATGTGGCCTCTAATTTGTTTTAGGACATCAACCAAGTAAGTTTTATTTTTATTCTTAAGCCTTATGCTTTCTCACTTATGAAGCAAAGTTTTCAAAATTATCAAATTATTGGGTTAATTGAAAGATTATCCCATAAAAAATGCAAAGCCAATTAACAGAAAATATTACAATATGTTTTATAAATATTTATAAGTTCCCTGTTAGAGTGTTTTGCTAAGCTTTAAATTTCTGACCCTTTGGGTTAGAAGTGTGATGAAAATAACCTGAGAATTTTATTTAAAGGCAAATAAAACAGTCTTCTTGTGACTTCAACTCTGTTAGTCACCAAATACAGTGTACCTTTGGCTATTATGTCATTTTAAATGTAAATCACAAGATCTGGCTGAAATAAGCATGTTTCCTACGTTTAAGCGAGGAAGGTACAGAGGTCCAGTGCTCCCAACAGGACTTGGCTGACTCTAGACCGGCACAAATAGCTCTGCGTGCAGAACATCATTTAAGCCTCCCAACAGCCATAAGAAATGGGTGGATGCTCTCCAGATAAGGAAACTGGGCTCAGAGAGCTTAGTGACTGTGGGAGCCAGGATTTGAGTCCAGCCTTGACTCCTACCTAAGTCTTGCCTCTGTCCAGCACGCTGAGCCTGGGTTCAATGTTGAACAGACTGTGGCTGCTCATCTCACACTCACGCTTCAGTCTTTCCAAGTTCACACAATGTTCTAGTAACTTTGCTTAGAGAGACACACACCATGGGCGAGTGAAAAGTCATTTTTGTTCCTATTTTGCAGAAAACATACAAAAGAGCTAGGGGGATTTAGGTTCCAACAGTGACCCTCTCTTTTCACCTTGGCCCAACCCACCCCTGCTTCAAGACTGAGACAAGCAATTATGTCATGGTGAGGGAAGAGAAGTCAGCCGGAGGACAGAGCTCAATGGAAGCTTCTCCTTCAGCAGGATACCAGCTCTGTCGAATGAAGGTGGCCCCAATCATCCCTACCATCCCTCCCACTGCCTCGGTCATTATAGTCTGGTGGGAGACTGGCAGCGTCTTTCTGGTTCAATCTCTCATATGAATTAACAGTGGCAGCTGGAAGGACAGCAACTTCCCAGGGTGGACGCAGAGAAGCGGGGGGAAGGAGGAGGAGAAGGATGGGTAATTAGCGGGAGTGGTTCCATGTCCCTTTGGGGCACTGCAGCTCTTCAATCCTCTGGCACTCATTATTCCTTTTAACTGCCACTCCATCTCCCCTGCCAAAATGGTCAATCACACACCATTCTGCCTGACACTGGTTACCATGTCCAGCTGAATAACTCTTGCATGCAGAAGCACGTGGGAAAGAGATGTGAGAGACTTGTACAGTGCAGTTTCTGGCCCAGCACCCTCTATGACACATCTCTGATGCTCAGCCTCAGCCTCGGCCTCAGCCTCAGCTGCCCTCTCTCCAGTCTGGAATGCAGTAAAAACCTCTTGGGAGGAGGTGCAGTGTGCAGCTTTGAGAAATCTATTCTGTTTTTTAAATTCACAACTGCTGTTAACTGAGGGCTCACTGTGTGCCTTGGACACATGGGGGGCCCTCAATGGACACTTGTAGGATATACAGTTAGAAGGAAGTCTGCCTGGGAATACCTCCTTGCATTCCCATGCCATACTCTGTCACAGGCCAGGGAAGTGGCCACTTATAGGGGGAACTGTAACACAGTGAAAAGTCTTCTGCCCAAAATAACTCTCCAGCCAGTTTCCTGAAATTCATGACATTCACATCACTCACTTCTCAAGGGCTTTTTCAAGGAGATGGAATTTTTAACTGAATCAGATGTTCTGCTACCTGGGAGGGAAGATACATTAGCACAGATTAGTGTCTCTGATTAACAGCATCATTACCTCTCCCTTCTTTATTGTCTGGACCCCCTTGTAGCCAGAGGAGAAGACAGAAGGGGGACAGGAACTTCGGGCTCCTGGCTCCAAAATGTTGGGCATAGGCTATCAGTACTTGCCTGTTGGGGAGCCTTAAAAAAGTGCCAGGCCCCATCCCCAGAGGTGAGGATAATTGGTCCAGGGATGAACATTTACAAAACACCCTCCAGACTACAGACTCAGCCAGAGAGGAGACTGACCAGTCACAGCTATCTAAAGCCCTGTCATTCAGGAGCCCTGGGCAGATGGAGGTGGGTGGGCCGCAGTGTTTTTAAGCTGCTCATCCCAGAAAACCCCTGCACTGGACCCATCAACATAATATCCAGTGCAGTGCTGAGCACATGGAGACACCACTCAAGGAAGGCTCCGTGTTCAGGAAAGGTCTTCAGCCTCAGAGTGGCACCTGATTTCACCATCAGAACACATCAAATTTCTACTTGGGAAGAAAAGCTGAATATTTCATTTTCAGGATCATAGCTCAGGATGATGGCTTGGAGGACAGCAAGGGGACAGTCTGGGCCTGGCGAGGGGCAGAGGAGTGAGGGAAGCAGCCAGAGCCAAATTCAAGAACTTGGGTAGAAGAGTGTTGATGTGGCTTCTGGTGCATTATTGACAGACAGTGGGCAAGTGTGCTCACCGGGGAAGAAAGAGGATGAGAGGTAAAAGACAAGTGAAAATTGCTAGTGAGAAAAATTGAAAATAAAGAGGAAGATAAAAAAAAGCAGAACACCTAGGAAGAGAAAACATAAGAGCAAGAAAGAACATGGCAACATCTGTCAGAGTCAGTTTATCATCCAGCTTGGACATCCAGGGCTAAGGTTCCCATAGCCACATCCACTAGGCCCCCAGGGTACCTGCCTGACAGAAGGGGTATGCGCTCACATGAGACAGGACCCCACAGTGCACACAGGTGTCATGTCAAATGTGCGCTGGAGAGAGAGGCTGCTGGACGTGGCTCGGCGTGTCCTTGTCCACACTGCCTCCAGGAGCCCACAGGTAACCTAACTAGATGTGGAAGAGTATTGTTTTGGTGCCTCCGGGAAAGGAGCTGGCCATGTGTAGACTGTGATGATTTTCTTACGGCCATGCTACCCTGAACACTCGCGAGCTTGTCTGATCTCGGAAGCTAAGCAGGGTCAGGCCTGGTTAGCACTTGGATGGGAGACCACCCAGGAAGACCAGGTGCTGCAGCATAAAACAAATCATAGCAAAGAAAAAATGTATTTACAGTATCACTGAAGAAACTCCACATGTAAGTGGACCTACACAGTTCAAATTAAGTCATTGAAGGGTCAACTATACTTAAGCAATGACTGAACATGAGGCATGTGGGAAGTGCCTAGGGCATGGAAGGTGAGTGAGCCCATCTCCAACTCCCAGGAGGGGAGGAAGGAAACAGGACAGGGTCGGCAAGCGGTCTGGGTCTGAAGGGATGGGAAGCTTTCTGATGGCCTAAATGGGAGTGGAGGGCCTTTTATGTGGAAAAACACTGTAAACAAAGTCATTGAAATGCAAAAGGATAGGGTGGCTTCGGAGACCCAAGTGGCTTCTGTGAAGTTTATTCAGGGCTGTGCCCCTTGAGG
This sequence comes from Cynopterus sphinx, assembly GCA_030015415.1. NCBI lineage: Eukaryota > Metazoa > Chordata > Mammalia > Chiroptera > Pteropodidae > Cynopterus > Cynopterus sphinx. Next base: position 92,200,956 of record CM057380.1, read on the forward strand.
TGGGAGGATGGGGGCCAGATCTAGCTGGAAGCAGCCATGGCACCTCAAACTCAGCAGTTTTGCAGTGATATAGTGAGTGGTTTCGAGACAGTGGGCTTTGCAATGGCAGGGAGGAGCATTTTATCAGAGCTGTGTTGACACACGTCTTGTCCAATATATTAACATTTCCATCTCAGCTGACTCCATTTGTCAGGAGCAATAAATTCATGTGGCAATTTAAGCAACAAACGAGAAGGGTGCAGGAGGGCATGGGGATGGAAGATGGGTGGAGTCATTTGCAATTCATTAAATTGCTTTCATTTCTTTGTTCATTCATTCATTCATTCATTCATTTGCCAAAATCTATTATATATTTCACCTACATTTTAATTTGTTTTATTGGGACATACTGCATGCTTTTCAAAGCTTTTCTCAGTGCTGCCTCATCTTATTTACTGCAATACCATCATGTAGGACAGGTATGTTGGCACACATTAAACCAACTAGAGAAACCTGGGTTCAGGCATTGACTTTTCTTCCAACACAGCCCCTCCTTCTGACTTCAGTAGTTAGAAAATGCATTAAATCCATTTTACAGATACCTGTTAAATATCTACTTATTTGCACACTGATGAAGATATTTATTTGTTCCCTTGTTCAAAAAACATGAGATAATATATTGAGCGCTTACTATGGACTGAGGGTGACGGAATTAAATTGAACTGAATTAATGGTAGTGATGGAGCCAGGACTCAGGTTTCTTTACAAACAGCTCAGTCAGTGCTCTTTCCTCCAAGTCATGAAGCAAAATGCACACAATCAGAGCCTCCTGAGCCTGACTGGTCCCAGGTGGTGCGCCTGTCTCACTGCGCGCCCAGGTCTTCGTAGATCTTTTACCTCACAGAGACCAAGGTCAGCTGGGCATTACCCCTGTTCTAAACACCTTCAAAGATACAGGAAGGGCCTGAAAACCACTGCCTGACACAAGTTTCCCTAAGAAACCTTCCTCACAGCACCGAGTGGAGGAGTCCTCTGCAGTGTCTGTTACCTAAGAGGCTCTATCACTGAGCCACAGTGCGTTCATTCTGGTGCTTCTGTCCTACCCCTTCTGGGGCCTTCACTTCCAAGGCATTCGCTGCAACTCATGACCAAGAACCAGGCTAGCACAACCTCATCACCACAGTCTCATCTCCCTGGTGTTCATGGGGCACCAGGCAATGCCATAGGTGAGAAATGCCAGGTAAGTAAGTACCTAAGGACAATTGCCGGAGGAAATGATGTGTTTGTCTGTTCCCAAAATGCCAGGCTTGATGGGGAGTTGTATGAGAGTAACCAGCATCTTCCTTTTCTTCTGTCCAGGCCCCTGAGACTGACTGGGAGGGATCCCCAGTGTTCCCTTGGACTGGGTTAGACTTGGGGGGGCAGTGATAATGCTTGGAAACAAACTGGACCCCTGCCGCTCTGATATGCTCTGTCTAGGTCCCCAGATCATCTTGCCCATGAAGCTTGCCCAGCTTCTGAGCAGGCTATATGAGGGTGGCTCCAAGAAGGGACTGGTTTTGAATCTGGGTGGCCTTTAAAAATCTGGGCTCTGACTATGTCCTGCTGCGGGTGGGGGTGTCATTGTCCAGCCCCCTGACCAGGTCAGCATTGTGCTTCTGTAGCTGTAAACCAGAGAAGAAGGTGAGCCTTTCCACTGGGCGTCCTTACCACACTCTCACCTTTCCTGGCATCTCTTCTAGCTGTGTAACCTTGGGCAAGGTCTCAGCTTCTGAATTTGTAAAGAGAATAATAATCATGAAAAAATAATAATGATGTTTAAATTTCATAGTTGTGTGGGGTTTAAATGAAACGTGTTGGGCTGACTTTCATCTGGGACACCCTGGCATGTGTACACAGATCATTTTGTCTGTTAATCTGTTCTAATTGGTCAGTAAGCCATCCATGCTTGTTCTCTATTTATCACCCTCAGAACGTATAAAAAAATTTGAGTCTAATAAGTGCTCAATGAATGGTGGCTACTGTTACTCCAGATGAGGAAAAAGACTCTCAGAAGTTTGTGACTTGACCCAGGACACTCAGAATGTTAACAACAGAAATGGGATGAGAACTTAGAATCTCTGATTCCTGGATCTTTCCTTTCTCACCTAAGTCCATGATTTATGGAGAAATTGTAGGTCTCCTCTACCTACAGGCGTTTGGTTGGATTCATTGCTAAAACTAATGAGGCTGGCATGAGTGGGGGTGGGTCAAGGCCACCCACACACCTCAAGTAGCCTTCAGATTCTGGTTAGAGATCGAGTGCCAAACCAACACACAGGATATGTCAAAACTTGCACATAGGCTAAACTGAATTCTAGGTCTCTCCTAACTTTGAGACCTTCCCAGCAGGGGCAGAGGAAGGCCTGGTGGGAGGGGTTCTGGGAGTCAAACAGTGGGCTCAGGGCTGTGACAAGGGAGCAGAGAGAGGGTCTCTCTACTTATGAAGCTGCTCTTCCTGTGTACCTCTGTGGCCCACAGTGACAGCTTGACCAGCCCCGCATGGCTGAGAAGACAGGAGAAGCAGGCTGGTGGGTGGACCTGGTGGTGGGGAGACAGGGCCAGGCTTAACTGGAAGATGGCTGTGGGTCCCAGAAAGGTTTGTTCTGGCCCACAATGAGAGCTCTGAGGAAGAGCTGGGAGGGAGAGGTCATGCGAATTCAGAGGCCTTCACCTTTCATGGGCACCCAGCCTCCTGAGGACTCCCCAAATGAAAGAAGACAGATGCCTGCAGTTCCCTCAGAGGCACCACTGGAGAAAGCCTGGCTTTCTGTCCCTCCTTGCAGGGACCACAGGGGGGACCTCAGGGTGGGTGGGCAGCTTGCTTGTTTAATGTACTACCTCCTTTATTGCCAGGGGCTCCCCAGTCTTTATCTCACTGTAAGGCACCTCAGCAAGCTCCAGAGACCTCTGGGATCCCTGGTTGAAAGGTGAAGGGTGGCCAGGCCATCTCAGGGCTGGTTTCTGAAGCAACTCGAAGGCTGCATCCAGTGTCCCAGCAATCTCAGGGCCAGGTGAGGCTGGAAGGGACGCAATATGGTACTCCCCCTGCTCTGCCTTTCACAGGTCTTAGTGGTTCAGAACACACAGTCAGTCAAGCCATTTCAGCCGCCAGAAGGATCAGAGCTTCTGCAGTAATTATCTGTGGTTTCTATCCTGTGGAAAATAGAAGCATAACATTCCCAGGTGTGCCTCTTCTCCAGCCTCCCCATTCCCTGATTCTAAACATGCCTATTAAGTGCTTTGTCCCCAAAGGCCTCAGGGCTCCCACTGTCTTGAGCTGCATTCTTAGGAGTTACCCTTCCGGTAACAACCCAGAGAAAGGCCTACTTTCACCCTCATGTTGCTGACAGTCCTACTGGGGTGAGGGTGGTCCTGGGGTTGGAAATTTTGCTCTTTCCTTCTTCCCTCCTTCCAAGTGGTGGAAGCTCTTGACATCCTATTGAGATTAGGAGGTCAGGAAGAGGTCAGCTCTGCTGGAGAAAGTTAGAAACACTCAATGGACCCACCTGGGGAGGGTTGGTAGTTGGCGGGGACATCATGATGGAGGGATTTGTACTGACCCAGACCTTTCTGAAAAGGGCAGAACAGGATTCTCCACAGAGTGGCAGAGCCCAACCATCATATGAACAGGGCTTGGGCTCTTGCCCTGCAAAGCAGTGTAGGGAGAGAAAAACAATATAATACTCTGTGCTGCTGAAGAAGGCAGCACAGAGAAAGAAATGATGGGGAGCCATCTTCACAGCTAGTATCATCTCTGGGAAAATATATGTACACTGAGTATATGCATGCGCGCGCGCGCACACACACACACACACACACACACACACACACACACACACACACACACGTACACACGGTCCAGATGATTTTACTCCAAGCATGTTCCTTCTCAGTCACTTTAAATGTCTGGGTATGGCTTCCTTTGTACAAAGTGATCCATGCAAACCATGGTCCCTTGGAAATGGAAACTACATCATGAACCAAGTTTCTTGCTGGGGCCTATTTCTTGAAAAATTCATAAAGCAAGCAGCTCAGTATTTTGGGGTGGGAGGACTGGGTCTTTATGATCTTTCCTGTGTGGACAATGGGAAGCCAAGGTCTTCTTTCTGGAAAATGGGTGGTGCCCGGCCTTAGCACCTATTAAAATGGTGCCCTGCAAAAAGCTAAGGTAATGTAGATTATGTAGTCAAGATGGGCATTGTGACTGGCAAGCCATGCTGCTCTGGAGAGTAACTCTGTCCCACTGGCTGACTTTACTAGGATGCATAATGCCACCATGCAATGCTGGCAGCTAAAAACAACCCGGAGTCTGAGAAGGGAAGAAGCTGCCTGTTTGCTGAGGCCAGGTGGCTATCAGGTAAAGGTGATTCATCCCTATCCCACAGAAGAATCCCCTCTGCATTCTTGTCTCCTTATGCCATCCTGCTCATCATCTCACATTCTGTTAGTTCTTCCATGTGCTTTTCCTTCCCTCCTGCTCCATTTTCTTTCTCATGTTATTTCTTCCTCTTGCCCTGAAAAGGATTCTATGCATCATACTTGAGTTGCTTGTCTCCCCTCATGGATGCAGGACCTGGGTTAACTCCTCTTTCTGAATTGGGGTACAAAAGCCATGGGAGGAATAGAGGGAACACAGGTGACTTACTTTGCTAAGGTGAACACTTCAGCTTTAGGAAGGAAGGAGTAGAAGGGGTTGTAGGGAGATGGAATGGAAGAGGCAGAAGAGAAAAATGATCTGTGATTGAGGAACCTAACTTTAAGGGAGAAAATGAAAAAAAAATCACCCATATTTGGTATTGTTCCAAGCCCAACTGTCAATAAAAATAAAAAATTATGACAAACCCAAAATAAGAGTCTTGATAGAAACTCAGTACATACTGTTCGTCAACTGCTGGTTCCTCTGTGACAGAAGAGAATGATCAAGATCAAGTTGATGGTGACAACTGTGTATTCAACCCCTACTCCCTTGCCCTGCTCTGAGAACATCTTTTATTTTATTAGAGGTGCGTGGCCCAAACAGATAGCTGTTTCAAGCAGAACGTGTTCATAAGAATGACCCACTTCTCCTTCCCTCATTGTAATGATAAGGAATCTGACGTGTAAGGGAATAAAATGATCTGTTGGTTAGTGGCAAAATGAGAAATGGAACCCAAATAGCCTATTTTGAACCTACTGCTTTTACTGCCATACCAGGGTTTTTCATCCAAGGAGTCTTCTAAAAACTAGCAGCTATGATGAGGACAAGGGGACAAATCCAACCTAAGCATGTTTGATCACTTATGTTAATAAAAGTGTAAGAGGGACAGTAGGAATGAGTTGAAGGAATAAACAGGACAATTAAAATAAATTAATTTTATGATTGTGAGTGGGCACTAGTCAAACATATCTGGGATTAGCCTGCTGAAACACAGGGCAAGAGTTGTTGGGAATGAAATGTTATAGTGGATGAAAACATGCTACTTATCTGATGCTATAATGCCACTCTAGATACGTTAGAAATTTTTATCTAAGATATCAGAAGTAGAAACCCTTGTTGTAAGAAGAAAGAATTTTTTCAGTCATAGTTTTATATACTAAATTGAAACAAATGAGACCTCACTAGCTGCAAAAAGAAATGAAACATGGACAGAACTCTTTCCATAAAATAAAGTGATTTAGAGACTTCTGCTTCTGGAAAGATGGAGTAAACATATTTTTTACCATTCCTCCCAAGAAGTGCAACTAAAATCCATGAACGTTATATATATCCAACATAAAAAGACTAAATGGTAGAGAGAAGAAAGCAGACTGATTAGGAAATTCAGAACCCAAGGAAATGACACAAAGATGAGTTCCCTGGGTTTCTGGGCAACCTAGAAATGCCAGTTAGTACAGAGAGACAGACAGACAGACAGACAGACAGACAGATGAACATCCAGTTGAAGTCTGCTCTCTTTAGCCAAAGGCCCAGAAAAGGGGCAGCCCTAAAAAGGGGCAAGACTAAAACTTTTTTTCCAAATTGTGCTAAAATTAACTATTTTAACAATTTAAAAAGTATGCAGTTCTGTGGCATTAAACACGTTCACATTGTTGAGCAACCATCACTACCATCCATCTCATAAAGTTTTCATCATTACAAACTGAAACTCTGCCTACTAATTAATAACTTCCTACTTCCATCTTCTGGTAACCACTGTTCTACTTTGTTTCAGTGAAGTTCAGGGACCACCTATAAGTAGAATTATATAATATTTGTCCTTTGTATCTGCCTGTTTTACTCAGAATGTATTTTTCAAGGTTCATCCAGGTTGCAGCATGTGCCAGAATTTCATTCCTTTTTAAGGCTGCACAATATTCCATTGTATGTAGAGACCACCTTCTGTTTATCCATTCATCTATTGATGGACAGTTGGGTTGTTTCCACATTTTAGCTACTGTGAATAGTGGTGCTATCAACCTGGGCATCCAGATATTAAGAGTTCCCACTTTAAATTCTGGGTATATTCACAGAAGTGCAGTTGCTGGATCATATGGTAGTTCTATGTTTAATGTTTTAGAAAACGTCATAGTTTTCTATAGCAGCTACACTATTTTATATTTTTGCCAACAAAGCACAAGAATTCCAGTTTCTCTACATCCTTGCCAACATTTGCTATTTTCTATTCTTTCAATAACACCCATTCTAATAGATGTGAAGTGGTATCTCCTTGTGGTTTTGATATGGATATCCCTAATGACAAATGATGTTGAGCACCTTTTCATGTACAAATTGGCCATTTGTTTATCTTCTTAAGAAATGTCTATTCAAACCCTTTACCCATTTTTAAATTAAGACAGACAACTTTAGACAATAATCATTCTACTCCAGACAAATAGCACAGCAAAAACTGTTGCTCTACTCACCTCCACCAGCAAGGGCCAGTGGGGAGCCTAGACTTTCATCCTTGCCAGGCTGTAATGAGGCACCCCAAAGCCCCTGGTGGCGTGGTGTCAGACAAGGCCAAGCGGGAAGTCAGGACATATTCCCCACTGGGTAGTAACGAGGCTCCCCAGGACCCCCATGGTGTCAGTGCAGACCACATGAGAGCCAGAAACTGAACTTCTACTCTGACTTAGTGCTAATGAGGTACACCTCCCTCTCCCTGCTGAGGTGGTGTCAGCGGAGGTCCACTAAAGAGTCAGGACTTTCACCATTGCCCAGTGGTTTGGAGCCCTCTCATATGGTGCCTCAGTAAGGGTGGTATCAGCAGAGTTCTACTGGGGAGCCTCAGCTACCACTAGCAGTAATGAGGAGACCTTGCCCTACTGGGTATCAGTGGATGCCTAATAAGGGGCCTGACTCCCACTCTCATCTAGAAGTAATGAGGTGGCATTCTTATTCTCTGCTAGCTCAGCGTCAAAGAAAGCTGGTTATAAGGTTTTAAATAATATCTAGACTTTTGTAATATAAAACCCAGAAAGTCCAGGTTTTAATAAAAATCATTCATCATAACAAGAACCTGGAAAATGTAAACTTGAAATGAAAAAAAGATAGTATTATATGTCAACACTGAGATGACCCAGATGTGAGAATTATGTGACAAGGATTTTAAAGTAGCAACTATTAAAAGGCTTTAATGAGCAAATACAAACATACTTGAAACAGGGAAACGATTAGAAAGTCTAAGGAAAGAAACAGAAAACCTCAGCAGAGAAATGGAAGTTATAAACAACAAAATGGAAATTTTAGAACTGATAAATGCAACAAATGAAATTTAAAATAAAACCTCAATAAATGGCCTCAGCGTCAGAAAGGAGACAACAGAGGAAGGAATCAATGAATTTAAAGACAAAACAATAGAATTTACACGGTGTGAACAGCAGGCAGACAATAGTCTTAAAAAAGTGAACAGAATCTCAGAGATATGTGGGGATATACATCTAACATTCACGTTATTGGAGTTCTAGGAGAAAAGAAAGATGAGCCTGAAAAACTATTCAAAGAAATAATGGCTGAAAATATCCCCAATTTGGTGAAAGATATAAACCAACAAACTGAAGAAGTTAAGTGAATCCCCCCCAAAATTCACACCAAGACACATCATGATCAAGTCCCTGAACACTAAAGCCAAAGAAAAAATCCTGAAAGCAGACAGAGATGAATGACACTTTTCCTACAGGGAGAGAATAATTCTAATGACAGCAGATTTCTCATCAAAAACCATGAATGTCAGAAGAAAGAGGCATATGATTTTTCAAGTGTTGAATAAAAAGAACTATCCACCTAGTGTAAATATCCTTTATGAAAGAAGGGGAAATAAATGCATTTTCACAGATAAAAAAAAAAAAAAACTAACAATTTGTCACAGGCAGACCTACTTTAGAATGGCTACTTTCCTTCTTGAGTTTTCTAAATTATTTGATGGTTAAAACAAAGTTACAATATTGATGTCTTTCTCATGCATGTGGCAAAAATATCCAAGGCAATTATATTATAAATAGGGAAGGTAAAGGGAAATAAAGTACCCACACTTCATTTGAACTGGTAAAATGTAATATCGATAGATAGATTATACACACACACACACGCACGCACACACACATACATACATACTTACATACATACATATATACTGACAGCAGCCATTAAAAGAGCTATGCAGAGATATAAGAGATATGCTCAAAAACACGAGATATAAATAAAAATAGAGTTCTAAAAAATGTTCAGTAATCCACAGGGAGGCAACAAAAAGTCATTTATATAACATTCTTAAAATGACAAAATTATAGAGATGGAGAACAAATTAGGGGTTGCCAGAGGTTTGGAATGATGGGGATAATGGGGGTGGGTGCGACTCCACCAGGCAGTTCTGAAACCTGATCGTGGTGATGCTTACATGGATCTATACATGTGATAAAATGGCACAGAACTATATTTACACATTGTGCCAATGTCAGTTCCTGCTTTTGACATCGTACCATAGTTAACGTAAGATGTAACCACTGGGGCACTGCGGACCTCTCTGTATTATCTTTGCATGGACTCTGGGAAGAAAGATTCATTTTATATGAACCCTGAGAAAAACTTTATCTACTGAGATAGACTCCCCATGATCAGCCAAGGGCCCAAATTTTATGAACCATAAGAGTCTAGCGGTCATTTGCTGACAGAGGCTTCTCACACACTCTACACCGGGAAGAACCTCCGACTCAACTACCCTGCTTTCTACGCTCTGTCCCGCCTGTTTACACCGTTTGGTCAACCGCTGCAGGGAACCCCTGGTTGACTAAGACCAGCTCTGTCCAGTCAGAACTCTACAAATTGCATCCTCATTTGCATCCATACTGACTAATCAGGACTGCAAGATGCAGACCAATCAGAGCTGCAGGAATTTGAGTATCTCATTTCCATAAAGCAGACCTATTTGGGAACCCGGGTGGGTTCTGATTTGTCTCAGCAGAGCACACTCTGTTTCCCCAGAGGCTTCATCTGCTCAGTTTGCAAGTTGTTACCTAAATAAAGTCTCTCCTTTTTTTCTCCAATGCCTTTTGGGTTTATTTACATTTAAAAGTTCCTATAAATCCATTAAGTATTTAAAAATATAAACAAACAAACAAAAGATAGATAGATAGATAGATAGATAGATAGACAGACAGACAGACAGACAAAGTGACTCGGATCAATAGAATGTATCCATATCTTCTCCCCCAATTTTTCCTGATTTCCCTCAAGGAGCAGCTAGCTTGGTCCTCCTCCAAGGAATCCAAATCAGCAAGCCTTGGCTGTCATATGGGGAAACTGAGGCAGGAGTGTCCCTATCAACAATATAAGTTCCCATGTGCAGTTTAGCAACATTTCTATGTGGACACCTATTTGTACCTTGAGTACTGTGCTCCGTAATTGAGGGGAAACTAAGAATAAGTATGACATGGACCCCTTCTTATAATCCTGAAGCTTGTCTTTTTCTGGACTCCCTCTGTCTTTAATGCTTGGGTCTTTGCAAAGAATACCCACCAAAAACCATTGGCGACAAATTGTGCAATCAAAAATGGAAATCTCAGTTGCTTCATTTCTTCCCACATAAACAACCAGTCTCCCAGAAGCTGACAAGATATGTTTGTTCACTTAATCTTCAGGAACACTGGTACCTCATTCATCAGGTTGGGAGCTTGGTTTTTTCTTCCCAGCCATGTGAGAAGAGTCCACCTTGAGAGGGCCGTGAACAGTAAGCCAGATCTCTGAGGCAAAACAGAACCTTGCCTTCCAACTCAACATCTGCTTGTTCTGGATTACACAGGTTTGAGTGTCCCTGATTTAACTTTGCCTAGTAAATACTAATTATAAATACACAGCCCCCTCCCAAATACAAATGTATGCTAAGTGAATCCTTTATGACTTGGGTAGAAGCCTTCATTCACCCTCAGAAAAGGAATACATGAATGTTAGACCTAGGAGGGTGGAGAAAGGGGAAACATGCTCCACCCAGAAAGAGAGGTTTGGGCTGACCCCCATGAATGTTTCTGGTTAATATAGGAAGAGGTGACAAGGTGCATTCTCGAGGAGCTTGGGAACTTGACAATTTTGAAGGGCTCAGGACAGATGCCCACGTGTCTCGGGGTGGCTTAATGACTGTCCTTGCTGGAGGCCTAGGAAGAGACCAGCAGGAATTCCCAGCCCTCTTCACATTGAAGGATGCAGAGAAAACATCGAGATTTTTATGGCGTCAAAGGGATGCTATAGATGAGGTGCTCATGGCTAGCAGGAAGTGACCGGCCTAGGGACCTTGTGTCCTAGACTCAGCCTGGCTGGACTAAGCCCATGGTGTATCCCAGTAACCATCAAGGGGCTTTTGACTACAGAACTTCTAAAGAAGCTTTTAAGACTGAGAATTAAGTGTTTGCCCCAGGTAGAAACAGGTGGCTGTGAAAAAGCCTCTGGGGCACTGTGGCAAGGCTGTGGTTCCTGGGACAATGCAGTCTTCTGTATGCCCTCATCTTTGCTGTCTTGCAGCAGGGAAAGGTGTCCCATGCTCCGTGGTCCCTGAGTGACAGCAAGAGACATCTACCTGGAACTTTCTGGAGAGATGGGAGGGTATGAATTGAAAAGATGGCTGGTGGGGGCTGGAGAGGTGGGGGCTTTGAGTTGCTGAGTGTCGTCTCCTTGTCTGTTATTTACTGTACTTGTCCAAATCATAGAGAGTCAATGCATCTATAAATTATCTCATCTCTCAGCAGCTGCCAGAAGTGATGAAAGCTGTCACTTAATCAAAAAAAGTTTAAATGAATTAAAGGGGGAAAAAAAAGTAGGGAAAGGAAAAGCAGCCTTGAAATGGCTGTTTCAGACCTTGCAGCGGTGCCTGAGATGTGATGCCAGTGCAGGAACTGTGTGCCTGCTGTTATGTCACTAAGTTGCTCCAAATCCCACCTTCTCCATGTCCTCGAAAACACCGCACTCACTCCCACTTCCAACACCCTCACTCTGCAGAATTACCTTCTCCCTCCACAGATGAGTAAACAGAAACCTACCCACATGGTTAGCTGTGGGCAAGACCAGAAGGTTAATAATACAAGATGTATCTTTGGTCTGGAATTGTATCTTATTCAACCCAATTTGGGGGGGACGGGGGTGAGACGTTGGTCAGAAAGGAATGATGGGTATTGAAAACACATTGACCTCTAGGAAATTTTGCGAAGACTGTGGCTTGTCCCTTATCACTCCAGTCCTACATCTTGGTTCTATGTGTCTTCATGTTGTCACCTAGATACCCAAGTCCCTCTTTCCTGCCCCATGAGTCCATTCTAATTCCTCTAACTCCAATATCCCCATGATCTGGTTGCCCCTTTCAACTCTCACCCCTCTCAAAACACAAAAGAAAACAAAGCAAACTTGCCTAGCTGGAGGTCAAATGGGGGAGGGAATCTAATTATTATTCATAAAGTATTATAGTAATTGATAAGGTCCCAAAGAATAAATCCTCGAGGGGAGCAATGTTCTGCTGATGGTGGTGGGACAACGGAACCTTCCTGTGACACCTGAGACTAGGCCACCGAGGCTCCCCCTGACACTGGAACACACAAGGCTGGTCTGTGATGGAAAGTCGTTGTTAGCATACTGGTGATTATCTCCCATTTACAATGTCAGTGTAGCACTTAAGATTCATAAATTAACTTCACATGTGAAATAGTCCAAGCCACTGTTAACATCCCCATTTCCTAGACAGGACCACTGAGACTCAAGAGAGATTAAGTGCCTTTCCCTAAGGTCAAACAGCAGTCCGTGGCTGTGAGGCCTGGGAAACCAAGCTCTTTGTTTTCCACATCTGCACTGCCTTTAATGAAACTTCCCACCTTCCTCTTCCAGCTAGTTGGCTCCTGCTCTCCAGAGCCTAATGTGGGGCCTGGCTCTGGCCCCTAGAAGCACATGGCACTGCCCCTTCACACTGAGTACTCTGGCTGAGGCTCCTAGCCAGCCACGTTGCACAGGGCACTTTCTCCTCACTTTGTTATCATCCTTAAAGTGCCAGGAACAAGAGGAGAGGCTTAACGTTAAAGGCCTAGAACGCTGCCTGCCAATAAGATAAACAGTCAGAAAGGTCAGGTACTGCTTGGATAATTATCTAGCTTTGGTGAAGTCATAGAACCAGATTGGAAATCAAGTTTTTCTCAAGCAGGATGTTTCAGCATTTGAACTTAACACTCCCATTTTATTATTGAGAATGTGATTCAGCTTGTGTCTCTGCTCAGAGGCACGGACATGCAACATTCACACATAGAGGACATCCATGATGTTTTAGGCAAGGGTTTCAAACCATAGGGTGTCATCATCCGGGAGCTCACTGCATATCTTCTTTAATTAGGAAACTAGGGAATACTTTGTCCCCTTCCTATTATGGAGAAGTCCAGAGGTATATACGAGGAGAGGACAGAGTATAAAGAACCTCATATGTACTTTTAGATTTGTGTTATTATTGAACAAACATTCATGCCTACTCTATGCCAGGCACATAATAAGTTAATACTAACTTTGCAGATATTAACTCAGTCCTCATAATGATCCTATAAGTAGGACCACTGTACTCAATTTAAAGATGAAAACTAAGGCATAGGGAGCTTAGATAACTTGTTAAGGAAACAAAACTAAAGAAGTTGGAGATCTGAGGTTCAAACCCAGGGGGGTCTGGCTACAGAGTCTGTCCTTTACCATCACAGATATACCACCCAGTAATCAGGGGAAGAAATTCTGGTGGCTCCCCTATCTCCTAGCTCGATGACTTATATTCCTTGGTTTCTCCAAATGTTCAAAGGGAGACCTGTCCTACTTATCAACCTCAAAGCCTGGTGATGATGATCAGATGAGGTTATAGACATGAAAATATGTCTACTATTATAAGTGAGTCTTATGAATATAATAGATTTTACGTCACTCATCTTTAAAGACAGTTTAAGTCCCCATTAGTGTGTCTGATTTTGGGTTTTAAATTTGAAACTAGTCAATAAGCATGTTAATCCTATCTGATTCAATACCTACCAGAGGACTGTGTGTAGCCAAATGCCGAATAAATATTTTGGGATGCATGGTTGGATGGTGATGGAACATGAAAATTAAAAGGCAAACTTTTGCCCTTTCCTCAAAAAAAAAAAAAAAAAGTAACCATTCTTTCAACCTTGATCATGAAGTTTCTAATAAGCAGTAAAAAAGTCAAAAGGTGATTACCCACACCCACGTAATATGCCTTAAACTTGAATTGTGAGTGCCCTTATTTACATCCAGTAGACTCAGTGTTCCTGAGAGACTGCCTCACACTCAGCCTGGCACTACACGAGGCCTGATGGTGGGGGTGGGAGTACACATTCCTACTGCCAAACCCCACAGAAAGCCCCACAGTCCCTCAAGTCCTGAAGAGCCAAACACATGCACGCAGTAGTAAGAGAAAAATTTTGTCCGATATCAAACCCTGAGGTGTCACCAGGAACACCCCAGTTACTTTGAGGGGGTCATGGAAAGTTTCTGGGAGAGACTTAAGGAAGGAAGGGTGAACAGAGAGTCCGCTCACTTGCCCAGGTGGGAAACCTGGGAGTAGAGGCTCAGAGGAGGGAGGTGCCTGGGCATGGCAGGCGGGGCAGGAGGAAGCATCAGTCTCAAGCAGAAAATGGGGTTTGGAAGTAGAAGGAACAAGAGCAATAAAAGTTGCAGCTAATAGTAATTAAATATTTATTGACGTCTGACCAGGTGTCAGGCACCGAGTTAATGGCAGGGGACTCAGCAGCGAGTAGGCCGGATGGGGCACTTGAACTTTGGTAACTTGAGGGAGAGGCAGATGGACAAGAAGGAAGAGCACCTCAAGTGAGAGCAGAAAGTGCTGTGAGTGCATGATGGAGACCCTAAGCTAATCTGGGGTGGGCAGAGAAGACACTGGGCTAAGCACTTTATTTGCATTATGCTTTTCAACATTCAGAGCAGCCCTATGCGGGTGAACACGTTACAGATGAGGACCCTAAGGCGCAGTGAGTCCAAGGTCATACAAATAGCAAGTGGATGGTAGAGCAGGTCCTCAAACCGAGGTCCCCCTGACTCCAGATCATATGTTTTTACCATCAATAATAACCTGTAAGTGATAACCTGATAGTATGAACTACAGAAGCACTGGCTCTGTACAGGCCACCTGAAGCCTGCTTCTCAACGGGCTTTTCCACATTCTGGTTTAGCCTTTGGATTAAGGCAATGGAACATAAAGGAATGACCTGGTTTCTAGAGTTAAACGAGGTTCTGTTTGAATCCCAGTCTAGCAGTGATGATAGTATGGGCAAGTTATTTCATTTGGCTCAGCTCTCACTTCTATAAAATGGGTTTAACATTACCCACCTAACAGAGTTGTAGTGAGGAATAAATGAGATAATGCAAAGTACCAGGCCCTTAACCCATGCTTGGTAATGTAGTTTCAAGAACCCACCTCCTTTGTTTCACCTTCAAGAAGTGGAATTTTAAGAAATTGGTCACTATTGCTATAAGATTCATTGTCTAAATCTCCTAAACCCTTGCAAGGGGGATCAAACCCTTGGTGCTTAAAGGCAGACACTTTTGCATTAACATGTCCAAAAAGACAGGAGACAGCAAAACTAAAGCTAAGATTCTGAAACGTGAGCTTATTCTGAGGTCCTAATGATCTGAGGTAATGGCCTTAACAAAACAGAAAGTGAGCCTGTGTGGGGAGAAGGCATGCATTGAATTGTACAAAAGGTCTGGTTTTCCTGGGATCTCTGGCTTAGGATACCAAGATGGCATCTCAGAGTTGTTACTGATACATTTGAGGGCCTAAAAACCACTGTCCCTTCCCCACCGCTGCCACCCGCCCCGAACCCAGGGGGTGTTTGCCTGTCTGATCCCTCAATGCCTGTCTCCAACTGTCCTGGCTGGATCGAGATGCTCAAGTAACTGCCCTGGTGACAAGAAGAGCTGGGTAAGTTCAGAGTGGATCCTGGAAGACCCATAGTGACATGGTTTCAGGAGAAACTGTGCAGTGGGCTGGAGCAACATTGTACCATCCCCAGGACAAGTCTTTCTGCTCCTGAGTTACTGACTCAGATGTTGACTCTTAACAGATTTCTTCTGGGGCTAAATGCAAGGCTTTAAGAGGCCCCAAAGCATTCAAGACTGAAAAGAGTGACTGGCCTAATAGTAAGGACGCTGTCATTCTGGCTCGGGAGCAGGAAGAAATGCCAGGGGCGGTGGGAGAACTTCCGGGAAACACCCCTTCAGGGACACCCCTAGTTCTCATTAAGGTCTCGGGCGGCTTCCCACTTGCGCCAATCCACGAAATGCTCCATGTTCATCTCCCCTGTCTTCTCACAATCCCTCAAAGCCTCCATTTTCTCCTCAGTAATAACATCCTTGCAGGTCCTCAAGGGCAAGTGACTTGCTCAGGATCAGTTAGACTGTTAGAGCTGTGCTGCAAACCCAGCTTGGCCTCCAGGTTGAGGGGCTCTCACTTCCCCACGGCAGCCTCTGACCCACACTGCAGTCCCAGCCCCTTCAGGAAGAGCGCTGGGGCTTCGGTCTCAAGGCCACTCACCGTCCCGGCCAAAGGTTCCTCCTACCTTGCACGGCTGCAGGCCCTGCTGCCCACCATCCTGCTCCAGGCATATCTTCAGGGCCCGTTGCCAACTCCATGATTAAACTCCAATCTAATCAGCTTCAGCTGTGACATAACTCACCTCCCTCTGGGTGCTGGGATAATGTATTCAACATTACTAATAACGATCCCGCTTAGTGAAACAAAATTGGCTAAACACACCTCCATTCTCCCGTTTCCCCAAGACATTTTCACTCCTGGAGCCTGTCCCCTTGTCTGTTTCCCTTATTTTCATGTTCTGTTCTTTGACAGATCCTAATCACTCTTCTCTCTGGCTCGCTGTAAAACAAAACCAAACCTTCCCATTGCCACCCCTGTCTGCTCAGATCCGCTGTGTGTTCTCCCCACTTTATGGGTTCAGCCCTAATCCTTTATACTTCATGGGAGAGCAGCTGTGCTGAGGAAGAAACAGTCTGCCCTGGTGCTCTGTGTGCAAGTTGCTAGGGGATGGCTGAGGTCCTCCTGGGGGGCTGGTTCCAACCAGCTGTCCTCTTGCTCTTGAGGATATCAGCAGGGAAATGGGAGAGGCAGTGATTAGAAATTGATGCCGGTTAATTATTTGTCAGGATAGAGATGAGCCAGCAATGATGATGGGCAAGAATGACAGGACAGCAGGAGTCAGGAACAGTATGGTTTAGAGGCCTGTTTTCCGTTTTGTCCCAAGGCAGTTTCTCTATCACTCCTGCCAGCTCTGTGGGTCCTTCACTTATGGCATCCCTGCACCTTAAACACTTCTCAGTCTCCAAGATGTGGGGTGCTGGGCCCACCTCAGCAAGTCAGGCCACTAAGTGAAGTGTCCCGGGGGTCAGATTGTGGGACACTGAAGGTTCCTATGAGTCTCCATGAAGCAATGGCCATTTGGTCTCAGAAGAGTCAAGGTTTGGGAGCAGAAGTGAGACATGGACATCAGCCTGGAGTGCAAGATCGGGGTGAGGCATACTTAGCCAGAGTTGGTTGGTCAGTCTGCTTTTCCCAGAGTCAGGCACAGTGCTCGTAAACAGTGGTCTGGATGTGGACCGGATGTGGGCTCTGTTGGGGGACTCTGCCTAACTGAGCTAGGACACAGGCAGAACACAGACTGTGAATTCATGAGAAGCCACCATGCAAAGACAGGAGAATCAGGGAAGGTATACACTAAAAAGGTAACATTTGAGTTGCTGCTTCAAGAACACAATAGGCAGAACAAAGAGTATGTGCCAAGAGCATGTGGCAACGTTTGGGAAATGGTGCTCTCTTGCTGCGTACAGGGAGACAGCAGCATGAGTGGGCCAACACACTCAGGGCCTTGAATATTACACTCAGGAGCATGAACCAGCTCCTAGGGCCACAGGAGTATTGAAAGGTTCTTAAAGGGATGCTGCAGTATCAAATTCGTGTTTTAGAAATATGAGTTGGGCAAAGGATGGTTGGCCACACGATCACTGGCTCACAGGCGCCCAGAGCTGTCTGGCCCTGCTCAGAGTTTCTTCCCCTCCTGCCCTCAGGATTGTTCTTCCGGCTTTCCCCACCACAGCTTTTTAAGAATCTTCCCCATTCTTAAGTCTCTAAGTGAGAACATGGCACAGACTCCCTGCTCCTCACCATTTCCTAACCTGCTGGGCCTCTGCCAGGATATCTGGTCCAGGACCTGCCTGGTGCAGCGTTAGAGCCGCTCACCCTCTTCTCTGGACCTGGCACATCCCCATTTCTTCCTGAAGCTTTGGGCAGAGTAGGCAGCTCTTTTCAGATCTGGACTTCTGGAACAGTATGCTTTAGTGTTTTCCTAGACAGAATTTCAACCAATGATGACAAGTTGGTGGAAGGTGGGGAAGACCCAAGGTATCTAGGACCCAAGCCGCCCAGCTTGCAGATAAGGAGATGAAACTCACAGAAGCCAGAGTGGCAGGTCTCCTGACTCGCAAACCAGAGCTCTGCCCCCATTTAGTGCCACCCAACCTCACTGTCCTTCCCTTTACAGAGGCTGAAACTATCCGTTTAGAACACATCAATAGCAGTTAGACAACCTGCCAAAATATTTGTGAGGATCTGATGGTTGGAGGAGGCTTGCAAAGTGGCAACGTCACTCAGACAGGGGCAGATCAGTTGTGGCTGTTTCTGCTCAGCTGAGGACAGGAGACAGGGTGGCACAGAAAGAAAGACTGTGCTGCCCCCAACTGAACACAAGTACCCACACTCACTCCCCGAGCCTCAGCCACCTCCACCTCCACGGCCTTGTTTTCAGCCAAGCATCCCAGGATTCTCACATGGGAGGGACACATTCTTTCATGGGCACCTATCCAAGCACAGGGCACGTGTTTTGGAATGCTTATTCGGTTTATATGTACTTTATATGTACAGATGAAAAAATACCTATTGCTTTTCTGATACAAACTTCATGAAGTCAAGCTCAATGCAGTTTTCTCCACTACTGGGGTTTGCCCAAGGGCAATGGAACTCAGAAGATGCAAATATGACTTTAGGAGAGCACATTAATTTTTAGAGCACAAAAGTAAGAAGTCCTCTCCTACCCTTTGGAAGAGGCCAAACTCTTCCTCCTGTCTTTCCAGCCTAGTCTGCCTTTATCCCAACCCTGAGCCTGTCCTTGGGCCAAGGGTGAAGATTCAGGAATCACAGGCTCAGAGAATGGGGCAGTAGGCCCTTTGGCCCGGCCCTTGGGGCACTCACACTTCAGAGCCCCACCTGACCCCCAAGGGCACCTGTTGCAGCTCATTTGGGGGATAAATCACTCTAGCTGCCAAAACTCCTAACTGTGCTTTCTCCCCACTGTCCTCTCTTCCCCCTAGTCAGAAGCTCCGTGTGGAGATGGAGTGCACAAGGTTTCTCAAAGGCTCCTGGCTTGAGACACCAGCAGGAAACCCTCCGTAGATACTGACACCACTCACCTGGAACAGTGTGTGTTTACTACTCCCACCATCTCTATCATCAGCCCTGTTTAGGTTATTTAGCTCTTACTTTGTGCCAGACACTTTGCATATCTTAATTCTTCAGCAACCACAAGCGTTTTACTGTTTCCAGGGCCATAGATTCAAGACTTGCTCAGGACTGCACAGTCCACAGCAATCAGCATTTGAATTCAGGTGTGCCTCCTTCAAAGTTTCCATGTTTCCCTCAGTCCCTGCCAATAGCACCAGCTCCTTGTCCATGCTGCCAGTACCTTACTTGCTCCTAGACTCCCAAAGCTCCTGAGTGTTCTGAACAATTGCCCTGGAGTGACTGTGCCTGGAGGGGCCTGTGACTTAACTGAGCTCTCATTCTTGCTTGTGAAGTCTGAGGTGATTCCAGTGGGTTAGGCCCCATTCTGCAACTCAAGGACTTCTAGCATTTCAATAACAAAATACATATTTACTCTCCTGGATGAGATAACACTCCACAGTCTCCTGTCTAATCCTGGAAGCGACTGTTGTTCAGCACAGGCGTTCTCAACGGGGATCCATCTTTAGAGTGTGGCTTGTGAACATCTTGCAATTCTAAGCAAAATGTTGCATTTCATGTGCATGGGTACATTTTCCTAGAGAGAGAGGCCAAGATATGAAAAGAAGTTAGTGAATCCCAAATAGTTCAGAGCTATTAACAGGCCAAATAACTCGAGAGAGAGATGTGTGGCACAGAAGTATCCAGGGGAGGAAAGAGCTGAGACAATGCAGCAGCCCTCCCTGGGCCTCCGGCCTGGACTTCCAAGTGACCAGATTCCTGGGTTTGGGATCCTTCAACAGTTTGGTTTTATTAAGTGTTCACGTATTTCCGAATGGCGTGGCCCAGCCAAGCTTGGACCCATGCCTTTGGAAAACCACTAATGAAATATTAAATAGTTGGAGAGGCCCAGCTTCAGGCCAGACATCTTGGCCAGGAGGAAGCTGCTGTATGGCCACAGGCTGGGGGCTGCTGAGTCCCTAGAAAATTTAATAGGTGGTGATAGGGAAAGTCTTGGTGACAACAACTCACCCTGTTCACAGGGGCCCTTGGGTTCAGGATCCTCAGCTGGTGTCTTGGAGGACCACAGGCCTGGGCAGCAAGCCACTGCTCAGCTGAATCTAAGCTCAGCACATTCCCCAGGCCGCGGATCCCATCAGACCTGCCCCAGACCACTGGTGGGGCTGCACTGCCTTTCTGCACCCCACCCCACCACCACCACAGAAAGAAAAAAAAAAACCCTGTGCTTGGAGACCTTTTTGTCCTCAGACTTGGAAAGGCAGTGGTAACAGCTTTGCTATTGATATACTCAGGAATAATCAAGCTGCAAACATTTCCACATTCCCAATGGGACCTGTCTCTTCACCTTTTTCTGCTGTTCTCTCTCTCAGAGGGCTTAGAGAGCATATGCATGCTACTGAAACATACATAACTGGCACAGGCAGAACCTCAGGGGATAACTCAGCACCCTAAAACATCTTACTTCCTAGACGCTCTATTTATTCAACCATGGTGTTGGCCTCAGTGGCTCAGACTGTACAGACATACCATTCATGTGCACTTCCCATGTTGGCTGACCCTCTTCAACTGGCCAGGGCTATCCACTGCTGAAGTTCATGTCAGAAGAGTACGGCATGGTGCCGGGCACTCAGGCGTCAGTGAGTCAGACCAGTATCTACACGCTACCTGATCTTGACAAACTAATCTGGCTAACTTCAGTTTCTCCATTTGAAAACTGGGGATCCTACTACCTAATCCTGGCTTATAAGGATTAAACAAGACAACAGATGTTAGTGCCTAGCACATTCTAAGCTCTCAATAAAAGACAGACATGAGTGTGAGTAACTGCCCCTTGGCTCAGATCTGGGCTGATAGAAATGCAAAAGAGGTCCCTGTTCACTGCTTACCTTTCCTCAAACCACAGAACTCAGTGATGCACACAGAAGTCCTGCCTTGTATGGTGTATGTGTGGAACCCCAGACAGAAAGGAAGAAACTGCTCTAGCCTGGAAAATCTGTTAAATCCAGAGCCTGCTCTTCCAGGGGCTCTTGGGGACACTGGGCTTGCTCTCCCTGCAACTACCGCCGTGGCCACTAGGGGTGCACTGAAGCCCTCTAGCTTGAGAGTCTAGGAAAAAACCTCGTTCCCTTTACTCAGCTAAAATAAGGCTGGGATTTTCATATGAAAATTTCACTAGGGAACTAAGAAAAAAGGAAACAAACACAAACTACAAACATATGGAATTAGACAAGTTGACAGTGCAGAATCTGGATCCTAATAAAGTCTAGCTTCAGACTGACCTTGCAGACACAGTTGATGGTATTATCTAGCTTAGTTATAAACGAGAAAACCAACCACTCAGACTTCTAAACTGGTCAGACTGCATTGGTGCTACTTGCTGTGTTTTCTCTGGCAACGGGCTCCCATTCCCCCACCTGTGGCCCTTCCTGTTCGGCCCACTTTTTCCCCATTGCCCGCGTGGGTGAGCCCCAGGGAGCAGCCTTTCAAAACTCCATCTATGGTTTTCTAATATTGCTATCATTTCACATTTATATACATAGTAAGTGGGATGATGTCACCTCCACTCAGGAGAGAAGATGGCCATTTTCTCCAGGCAGCAAGCTATCTGCTTATTTTAATATTTAAAGGTGTACTTGGTGGGGCTTCAGGTTTATTCTAACTCTTCCCTCGAAAGTCAGACTTCAAGGAATAAAGACTTTTTTATTTTAGTCACACATTATTTTTTTGATCCCTAAGTTTCTGAAGCTTGTATTTATTATGGCTGTGTCCAGGTTGACCCTGTGAGTTAGGGAATGGCTCCCGTGTTCATACAAGAGAGAAGCCACATCAGGAGCAGGGAGAGGACAGTACTGGATCATACAGGACTGGCCTCCAGCCTGGCCCACCCTTGACTTACCCTGGGATCTTGAGCAAATTGTGTAGCGTCTTTCCTAGGCTCCCTGTTCAGTCTAATTCAGAAATACAGACACTACTCTGATGGGTTGTTAGAATGACAGAATTTTAGATCTTACAGTCTTACAGGTGAGAAAACCTGGACCCACAGTCTTACAGGTGAGAAAACCTGGACCCAAGAAAGATTTAAACCAGAGAGAATAAGGAAAACTAACACACACTGAGCATCAATTTTAGCTATCTGATATACATCAATTTAATCTCCAGAGCGATTCAATAAAGTAAGTATTTCTATCATCTTTTACAGACTAGAAACAGAGGCTTAGAGAAGTTCAGTGGTTTGCCCCAAACCATATACCAGCAAAGGGAAGAGGTGAGATTTGGGCTGTCAGGCTCCAAAGCTCTTTCCACTTATCACCTATCTAGTATCTAGTTGACACTAGAGCCAGAAAATGAGGATTCCAGCAGTTGGAAGCCTATATTCAAGCCCCACCACTAGATGCCATAGCATTCCCTGGAGAAGCGGGTGTTGGAGGCCCACAGGGTGGAGCGCATGGTCTGGGTCTGGAGTTGGAAGTCACTCACACACCCCTGCCCCTCTGCTGTGTAGCTCATAACCATTTAAAGAGGCCTCCCAGCCCAGGTTTCATGTTCTGCTGATTGTCAGGCAACCTTTGTTGCAACTCACTGTTCTGCAGGCTTTGCTCTCCCAGTGAGCCCAGATTTCTCAGGGCAATGAAGTTGCAGCCTTAGCTTCAGGCTGTGAAGCAAGACAATGCATCTTCATGGGCTGTTAAATCCAGGAGTGGCTACTAGAGTGAGGTTAGGCTGAAAGGCATGTGCCTGGGCTTTCCAGTGTGAGGCAGTACTTTGCCATGAGGACTGTTAGGGGGTTAACGCTAGTTGATGGTCTACCAATTACATCCGTATTAGATGTAAAGGTTGCCCTAGGAGATCACACAAACTAGCGAAGGCCAGACGGATATAGAATAAAACTCTAGTTGCCATATGAACACATCCATGTGGGACAGGACTAACCCTGAGAACAGCCGGCCAATGTGCTCTTCTACCCCAGGGTAAAGGCCCATGGGCAACTAACTCCTCAGATACAACCTTCTGCTTCCCACCTGAGCATCACCAACACTTCTGCAGTCTGTGTTCAAGTCCTCTGCACTTACAACAATGAAAAGACCTTTTAAACACAAGCGTCTTGGAGCAAAAAAAATCATCCAAAGACAAATTCCCTCTGAAGGATAAAGGAGAAAGCTTAGAAAGAAATAAGAAGTATCCTCTGAGCTTGTGCCCAGATGCAGTGGTTTCTCAGAAATCTGCCACCACCCTACGGATACTCCCAAGACACTGGCAAATCAGATGCTTTTAATCCCCACAGCTGAAGGCCTGCTCTAAGGTGCCCAGACAGGTGGAAAAATAGCAGATGCCCATGGCTTCCTCGAAAGAAGAGGCTATGTTGCCAAATTTTTCTAGTGAGCACATAGCTGTAAAAAAATTAGAAAAATTAAGTTACTGTGGATGCACAAAGGCTAATTATCAGATGGAAATCGTTCTATGGGAACTATGAAAAGACAGTAAATAGATGGCCCATCAGGAAAAATCCACTTACTTATATTTCTCTCTCCCCTTCTCTTTTAATATCATGGAGCAATTTATTATAGATTGATGTCTGGGGATAATGTTGAATTTAAAATTATAACAGTTCTTCAACATTTCTGATAAAAAAAATGTCATCCAGCTTTCTTCACTTCAGAATTAGGTTTAGAAACTAGATAGCACTGATAGCATACAAAGTTCTAAAAATCAGGGCTGAGGAGATAATCAAGTGTGGTGAAGTCTGGAGCCGTGCTGCCCAACGGGGCTTCTGTGATGCTGGACATGCTCTATAGCTGTGCTGTCCAATGTGGTAGCCACAAACTACTGAGCGGCTGATATGTGGCCAGTGAGAATGAGGAAGAAAATTTTTATTTTATTTAATTGTAGCTAATTTGGATTTAAGCATCCACAGCTGGCTAGTGGCTAATGTATTGGATAATGCAGGTCTAGAGGGCAGAGTTAAGTCTTCATTATACTGAAGAGCCCAGAGTGGAAGTTCTTGAAGCATTCTCTGTACCAAGGGACTTCCTTAAGATTCCCATGACCTGAAAAGAAATACTTTTCATTGAACCCCAGCTCACCCTCCAACTTCAAACTTTCTCCTTTGCCTCAACTCCAGATATTAAAGGAGCAAGCTACATTTTGCTCTTTCCTCCTATCTCCCACCCTACTCTAGCCATGGCTCCCGCCTAATCACTTTGTTGAAACTGCTCTTTTAAAGATCCCCGATTATCACCTAGTTCTGAGAACCCCTGGCCTCTCCTTGGTCACCAATGGCACCATTGAGTGTCCTCTCCTGGCTTCCTTGACAGTCCTCCTCTTGGTTTTCTCCCACCTTGCTAACTGTTCCTTTTGAGGAGCCTTTCATGGTTCCCACTCTTTGAGGTTAGGCATATACCAAAGATCAACCTGCGGACCCAAGTCTTCCCGATACCACACTTGTTCCCCACCTAACCCCATCAACCACCATGTCTTCAATCAGTCCATTGAAGAATTGTCCCCTTAGCCCCAGACCAAGATATATAATGGGCATCTCCATGCGGATGCACCCTAAGCACCTAAACATGCCCTGAACTGCCTTCAGCGATGCTGGAGCAGCCCCTTTATTACTCCATGTCTCAGTGAATGGGAGCCTCATCTTCTTGGTCCTCAAAGTAGACTCCTTACATCTTGGCAGCTTAGCGTCCCTCACCTTCCATGGCAGGCAGTAAGTTCTATCATTTCTACTGTCAAATTCTCCTCCTCTTTGTCTTCCTTGACCCTGCCTTAGTTCAGGACTGCCCCATCCCTGCTGCTGTGTGGAGAGCGTTCGGCTGGCCTCTCCACCCCACCCCACCCCACCCCACCCCACCCCACCCTTCATCACTCCCTACTCTGGCCTGCTCCACACCTTCACCAGATGTGTCTACTAAACTTCAGCAAGCCACAGCCCTGCACTCACACAGGAGATCACAAACATATGGATTTAATGATGCCTCCAAAAGGTTAAAGAACCTTAGCAGGGCCCAAGCCTATTTCCCAACTTTATTTCCTGCCTCTCTCTTTTCATGTACACTGTCCCTCTCTCTCTGTACAACCCCAGACCCAGAGAAACCCTGATCACTCTTCAAAGCCTAGCTCTCATGTCACCCCCTTTGATTCCTGAGTCCTTCCAAACTAGTCACTTCCTTTGCTGTGCTCCCAAAGCACTTGTTCATAAAACTATTCTTTATTGAAACTGAATTCAAAACTTATCAAACAGAATTATGGCAAATTGTATTTGTGTCACTCCTCCCCAACAAATTTTAAAGGAAGGATTGTATCTTATTCATCTTTGGTTCCAGTATCTAGAACAATGCCTGTCCTATTGTAAATGACTATCTCCAAATATTAAACATTAGTCAAAAAAGATTTCTCAGGTTCTGTCCATCATACTCATGATATGTAGGTGACTGTGTATCCCACCTAGCCTAGGACAATCACAATTCACCTCAGTTATGCTGGTGTCCTTTTTGGTGAGGGTTTTCTCTCATTCTTATAAGTATCCCCATTTGAATGCTAAATTATTTGTTCACTCTAATCATATGAGTTGTGATCTTTTACATAGAAACATTAAAGAAGATTCCTTTGTAAAGAGTTTAGCAACTGAACTGCGTGGAAGTAAGAGAATGGGTTAGATCAGCGGTCCCCAATCTTGTTGGCACCAGGAACAGGGTGCTCCTATGAGAATCTACCGCCTGATGATCTGAGCTGGAGCTGAGGTGGTGATGCTAGTGCTGGGGAGTGGCTATAAATACAGATGAAGCTTTGCTTGCTTGCATGCCTCTCACTTTGCAGCCCAGTTCCTAACAGGCTACAGACCGGTACCAGTCACAGCCCAGGGTTTGGGGACCCCTGGGTTAGATGACTTTGTGACTTCTACTTCAGTGATAAGGTTTTAGGATTCTTTGATATCTAGAAGTAGTCTTAAGAGAAGCTGTAATGAAAATTCAGCCACTTTAATTTCCTCAGCCTGAGAATAGGAGGTACCCTAAGCAGTGTTCTGTAAACTCTGATAAATGAGAAACAAGGGAGGCAGGAACTACATGAGTACATTCTAACTAGATGGAACTTGCCCAGAAAATAAAGAGGGAAGAAATGGAATGACTCAGTGCCAGAGGGGTTAAAGAGATGAGAACAGGGGAACTCGAGGAGAGCAGGAGCCAGAACAGAGCACAAACACATAGAATTAATGATGCCCCCGAAAGGCTGGTGACAGGAGGCTTATTTAAAAAATCTGTCAAGGAAAAGAAAAATGAAGGCCCAAAGTATAGACAATTAGAGGCAATGTATCTGCAGAAGCCAATGAAATGAGGCTAAGCAAGGAAATGTGTTTGACAATTCTAAATGTCTATCAAGTTAGACACGGGATACAGAATGACATATGGCATTGACTATATGAAAGGTCACTCTCCTTTGTTCAGAGGACAGGCTCACAATCGTCCTTCTTATTCTACATTTAGCTAGCTTGCTTCCACTTAAAAACAAACTGCAAAACCATAAAACCTTCCTTGATCCCACAAAATTCCCCTCTCTCACCTCTGTTTCTCAGTCCAGTGTCCTGAGAGAGTTTATATGCTTGTCTCCATCATCTCACCTCCCATCTACATGATGCAGTGTATCCTGGCCTGTGTTCATCAATCCACCAGTAATAGTCTTGCCCAAGCTTACCAGTGACTAACATGTGCTGAATTCTCAGTCCTTATCTTACTTGGTAAGTCCTTATCTTACTCCCCTATCAACAAGAATGTGGGACTCTCTTACTACTCGGCCTTTCAAGCATGTCTTCCCTGGCTCCCACAATCCCACACTCTCCTGGTTTTCTCTAAACCTCTTCCTCCATTCTTTCCAGACAATAAATGGCCTTTGCTCCTACGGCTTTAGCTACCATCCGAAAGCTGATGACCCTCAGTCTGTATTCCTCTCTCAAGTCAGATCCAAAAATCTAGCTGCCTCCTCTATAATTGCACTTGAGTATGTCATAAGCACTGCCACCTCCACAAACCCAAAGATGAATGCATGAACTGATCGGCTCTCCCTACCTGTCCAACCAAACCCTTTACCTCTCTCATCTTCACCACCATATCTGGCCATCATGTCCCACAATTCTGCTTCTGGAACCCTTTTACTTTTATCTATCCCAAAAGCCTTATGCCTACTAAAGACATGGTCTCCTTTCTTGTTTGTCTCTCTTGGATCACTACTGTGAGTGAATTCTCTTAGATACAGACCTGGTAATGGGGCTCTCTGCTTTGTGTTTTCAGTGGTGTTTCACCATTTTGAGGACAAATCCAGAATCCTGAAAATGGTTTCCAAGACCCCTCTTGTCCTGGCTTCAGACTAATTTTCCAGCCTTACTGTCACCCCCTCATATGTTATGAGACAACTTTTTTCAGTTCCTTAGACCTGCTGAGCTCTGGCTCGGGAGACCTTGCACAGGATATTCCAGTTTTAAGGAATACCTTTCCACCCTCCTCTTTCCTCAGGTGTCCAGCCCAGACTCTGCCTACTCTGGAAGGCCTTCATGAAACCCCACAGATCAGGAGGAAAATCTGGAGCCAGGCACTTCCATTCCATGGCACTCATCACACTTAAAGGTAAGTGCTTCTTTCTTTATCTGAGTCACCCGCAGCTGAAAGTTCTGTGAGGCGGCCCCTGACTGCCTTGTACACCACCACATCCCAAGGCCTAGCATAACATGGGTATTACTGAATGAGTAATGAACTGGAGAATGCCAAAGCTGACTTGACTCAATAAAACAAAAGTCTCACAATTAGAAGAAATGTGAGACCCCTCTCACACTGTGTGCAACAGCAGCAGGCACTAAACATAACCTCTCTACAGATTTGGAGCAATCTACTCTTCAGAGACTTTGACAGCCTTGGTTGGGTGGGGTGTTGGGGTGGGAAGAGCACTGCTGGGGTCTGCAGACCTGGTCTTATTCGTTTGTTCATGCACTCGGTGCGTGCTGAATATCCACGACACTGCCTCAGGTGAAGAATGTGGGTGAGCAGGCCCCTGGGCCCTGCCCTCAGGGTGTTTCTATGTCTAGACAAATGTAATGAGAAAGTGCCACAAAATTCTGTAAAAACCACAATGGAAATATGTACAGGTCACAAAGGCAGAGTGGTGGCTCTGGGGGAGGGGGAGGGAAAGGCTCTGGGAAGGGCCTCCTATAGGGTTAGATACTGAGCAGAGTTCTGAAAAATTGTGAGGTGCCTGGCAGGCAGACAGGGAAGCGATGGACACTCCAGGCACAACAGTGTGTCAAGGAGTAAACACAGCAACCAGAAATAACATGACATACTTGGGCCACTGCAGATGGTTCTGTGCAGCTGGACTGAAGGAATTTGGGGGAGGGGGAGGGTCTCTCAAGAGATTAGGCTGGAGCGGCCATGAGGAGCAAGAACATGGCTGGGGCTTCTCAACTGTGGCTGCTCATTAGAATCAACTGGGGAAGACCGTAAAAAATTCTCCCAATACTGCAGCCCCACCCAGTGACTAATGTTTGGGTAGGGGAGAAGGGACTGATTTACAGCATTCACCAATTTTCACGGCATGAATTCTCCCACCGTGGCCAATTTCAAGCTACCAATGAGACGTCAGTGAGTGCGGAGGTGAGAAGAGAGGCATGCAGCATGCTGTCAGGTAACACTTCTACCACACACATGCGACTGATGTAAATAACCTCAGGAGCAAGATCAATAAGAAAATGTAGTAAAACCACTAGAAAGTGATGAATTCTGGGTGTGTATTACCTTTGTTTTAATATAATTTATTTATTTGTAAGTTTATATAATTTTATTTTTAATAACAACTGTGATTATCTGCTCACAAGTAAAATTGCTGCAAATTTACTGGCCGGTCTCCTGAGCAGCCACAGCACAGCACTGCTCCCCACCTTGGGCTGATTATGTAGGCTCATTGGGGGTGAGGCCCCCACTCATACTGGTGAGTTTTAAGCAGCTCCAGGTGATTCTAATGTGCATCCAGGGGCACGAACCACTAGTGGGTTTGTGAGCCATGTTAAGGAATCTGAAAGTTATCTCAATCAAGGGGAAACTGGGGCCACTGAAGATTTTTTAGGGTGAGGCAGTGTGAGGGGGGCCAGGAAACACAGCTGTAGGTCCTGGCTACCTTGGTGGCAGCAAGGTATGAGTGAGAACAGATACAAATGTATTCCTTGGTGGCTACTGAGAAAGTGGAGGATGTTATCGGATTGTCTCTCTGTGTGTGCATACCTGAAATCGTGATATGGTAAACTTGTGGAGAGACGAAGGCAGGAGCAAGACAGCAGACTCAGGTCTACACTCCTGGTTCCGGTCCTGTCCTGCAGTCACTAGCCATGGGAGCCTAGTACGCTGGATTCCCCGTCTCTGAGATGACTGAGGTCAAGCAAGACCCCTCTATGTTTCCAGCCTGGAGACTATGACTCTATTGCATTGGCATTTGTTCATAACTTCTTTAACTTTCTATCTGAATCAAATTACAACCTGTTAGGGGTATGAATACTCATTTGCACTGGGAATCCAGATGGCATCTTTCAAACCTTGGCCCCTAGGAAGTGATTGCCAGCGCTGAGGAACATGCGCTGGCTTGTCCCTTTCTGCATCTCATTCTCTTTTCCTAGTTGGCTGACTCCTAGGCCAGAAGCAGGTCATTCCCTGATCCCTTTCCAGATGGCATCGAGCAGGGACTAATAAAGCTCAGTATGACATAGACATGTCCTTTGAATAAATGCTTTGGCACTAACTTCCAGAAGACTAAGAAATGAAAAGTGTTTGCTAGGATGAGGAGTGGGCTTTCTTCAGATTGTAAAGGAATTTCTCTGCAGGCCTCTGAAACGCTTCTGCTCGAGTGTGCCTGTCTCCACTGTGCCCCTCACTGGCGCCAGAAGATGCCAAGGCGAGAGTTAAATCTTCAAGAAGCTGGGAACCCACGTTCAGATTGACCATGCTGCATACTCTTCCTTAGGTTCCCTTCCCTGTCACTCTTGCTGCTCAGAGTGGAGAAGGGCATGACTATCAGGAAAAGAAAACAGAGCATGCACACCACAGGGGGGAGAGAATTGACAAAGAGCTGTGCACTGAACAGAATAAACAGCCCACTTCTGTTAGAAAACAAGGAGTGGCCAGCAGGGTACTAGGACACCTTCTGAAACTGTACCCACCACTGCTGAAGCCTTTAACGCATTCTATATCCAGTTCTGGGATCCACAACGAAAGCAGAACTGGGAGAGTATTCAACACGACATATTAAGGTGCGTAGGGTCAGAAGGGACAACTTGCCTAGTTGGGATGAATGATACATAATTGTGCAGCCTGGAGAAAAGACAGTGAAAATCAGATTTCATGACCATCTTTGAGAATAGGAAGAACTTGATTCCCCATCAATAGAACAAGCCGGTGAGTCGCAGGCAAGAGAAGCTGGGTCAGGGGAACAAACTGTTCCTAGTGGTACTGCTACTAACGTGTGATCAAAAGAGGCAAGACAATTAGCTGGTCTGGAGGGTTTTAAAAATTGGAGAGATCCTTATCAGTTTGCTGGGGTTCAGCTGAGGTCCTCCAAGTAGCTGCAATCGTATGACCTCTTGAGGACCTTGCACCAAAGATCTGGGCGTCCCCACTCATTAGCACCTATGGCAGAAAGGGAAACCAGGAGGTGACTTGCCAATCAGCTAGATTTCCTGCTCATTAACAGCTCCTCTGAATTGATTAAAGGAGGAAGTTAAAGCCAACAATAAATTCAGACATGGCTCCCTTTCTTCTTTTGGCCCCCAGGCCCATTCCACAGTGGGCTGTCTTGACCTGGTTTCTAGTGAAGGCTACTGGGACAAAGGGTATTTAACCGTATTTTTGGTTCTTTTTGTTTTGAGGTGGTTTGAGTGCCTAGCTCTCCCCAGGAAGGCATGGGAAAAGGCTCTTTTCCCTACCCTGGCTCTGACTCAAAATCCTTTCTTATGATGATGATTATTGCTATTAACATTCTCATTATAGGATAGGCAAGATGATGACAATTCCCAGTTTATTCTGCTGTCTCACTGACTCCTTCTCCTCTGTCTGGGAATTGATGCCTTATATTTTTAACCACATGGGTTTATTTCAGAATCACAGCTGACCCCTCAAATGGACATGAAGGTACCATCACTTAGAAACAAAGGAGAAGGGGCACATCCTGTCACCCAAAGAGCTGCAGCCACACTGCTGGTCTCTTGTCACCCAGATGATACAAAAGACAGTAAGAGCAGGTAAAAGGAAAGTTCCAGGCCCCTGGATTAAACGTCATCACAAGACTCCCTCCTTCAGCCTCCACTGCTCCCATCTATGCTTCCTTTCCTGAGCCTGCCAAATGCTGCAGGGGATGTCTGCATGTGACAGTGTAACAGCTACTCGCGTTCAGTGCTTATGGCAAGCCAGGTGCACCTCAATGACATAGCACCCCATGTGTAATTGAGAAAGCTGAGGCACAGAGGGAATAAACAATTTGCCTACGTCACAGAGTAAATGGTAGTGCTGGAACTTGCATCCCAGATGGGAAACGAGTTCTAGCTGACTCTAGAATCCTGACCATTAGACACATTGCCCACTCTCATATGCCGAAGGCCGCGGGCAAGCCCTGCCTTGTCCAGAGCTCAGTGGCCTCCAGGTTTGATCCAGGTGGTTAATGTGGAAGGCTCCCTCCCTCCCACGGGACTCTAAAGGGACAGCTGAAAGGAGGTCAGGTAAATAAACTGACTTCAAGAGGTTTGATGAGCTCTTCTAAGTCAGTAGTCCACACTGACGCAAGTTCCTTTTCAATACTCTCGGGTTATTATATTATTATTTTTAAAACTTCATTAGGAGGTAAAAGAGTGTCCAGGGCAAAATCATTCTAGGGTTTAGCAACTTCGGAAACTTTCCTTGTAGGGTATGTAGTTGGTTTCTACTCTTAGCACACACAGGGTGGCTCTTAATAGTCCCCTCCCTGGACTGTCTCTCCTACCTGGGACACTCCCAGAAGCTCGGGGTTCCATCCACACAATGGACCAGACACAACCAGCACAGACTGACATGTGACCTAGCCATTCAGAGCAAGGGATTGTAACCTTTCTGTGCTCTGGATGCCTCTGGTGTTTGTGGTGATCCCACGGCTCTCTTCTCACAGTAATGTTTTAAGGAAATAAAGGACTGCAGAGAAAACAAATTTGTCGAAATATAGCTATCAAAAATATTTAAAAGATAAGTTTGCATAAAAAACATATGTGCTTCTTTGTTAACGTATTAAGTAACAAAACCTATCAGACTACCAGAGTTTCAAAGTGGTGGTGAGGGAAAACAATCTTCCCGTGGCATCTGCAGCCACCCTAATGTGATAGGAAAATGTCCATGGATTTTAGTGATGGTTGAAGTCACAGAAACTGCTAATACTATTGTGGCTTGCTGCCTACATTCACACACACAAAAATAACATGATAGATTTCAGTAAGAAGTCTGTGAAAATAAAGATCTAATTATTTCCCACCCAAGTTCATGGACCGTCTGAAATTCTGTCTACAGACCCCCTGAGCCTCAGGCTAAGAACTTGTGATGAGAGCAAGGTGGGTGTTTGGGAAAACAAGAGAAGGAACCTGTGTGCACTGGCCGGAGGCAGAAGTCACATGGAAGTGGGCCTTTGAGTCTTGGAAAGCCCCTGGGAATAAGTCTCCCAGAATCTTCTTAGATGCTCCAATTCTCAAATAAAGTTGTTTCTATTTTCTCCCAGGATACCTCAAATACTCTGGGAGATTTTCTCAAGCATCCCTTATAGTCAAACTCTCTATTACTAACTTATTAGTGAAATTCTAAATGAGACATGTCAATTGCTCTGCAGATCAGCCAACTTGAGAGGAAGCTATGGGACGGGGGCTCTAGAGATGGGGAGGGAATTTGGATGGCAAGCTTGGGGAGACGGCTTAACTCTGTCTCGCAGGAAACCACTAAGCCGCCCGACAGGAGGAATGATTTTCGGGGCCTCACCAGAACTGATACAATGCCTTGGGTGCTTGCATTGAGGGTAACTTGTGAACGGGGTGGGGTGGGGGCGTCAGCTTCTCAGAGCTGTTGAAGATGAGGTGGGGACACCAGAGCCACCCCATTTGGGGAACATTACTGGGAAGTCACTTGGTCAATTGCTTTAAAGCAGTTAGTTTATGGGGCATTGGACTCAAGTGTCTGTCATCTGTCTCCACAACCCTGATGTGGAGGTTTGATCTGGCAACTCTAAAATCATCAATTGAAAGAAAAAGATGGATCTTTGGGAATCATCTTCTTTAGTGGCCCTTGACCTTTGGTTCAGGGACCTCTTTGAGAATCAGACACAAGTAATGGCCTTTTATTCTCTGAAAACTGCTCAGATGCACATTCTTATTCTGCATGTAGTTTCAGGAACTTCAAGGACTCTTTGAAGCCTGTCCAGGTTAACAGTTTTGATCCAATCCCCACATCTGATAGAGGACAAAGCTGGGGCCAGAGAAGCCAGGGACCTTTCCACAAGCACAGGCAGCCAGCTGAGAGCCATTGCCACACAGTTTGCATAGGCCCAGGATGGCAGATGGCCAAGTTGCCAGAAAGTGTTCCTCTTCTTCCACATGCCTCAGTCCCCCTCCTCTCCCCACACGCAGCCAGGAGAAAACACCACCTCCACTCCTCAGGACACAGGCCTGGCTCCAAAGGAGGCTGCATCTTCGCTAGGCTGTCCTTGGGAGATGTGCCACAGTCACAAAACACCATCCATCTTACTTGCTGTAATGAGGACATTGCCTTCCTCCCGCCCCCCCCACCCCCCGCTCCAAGCGGGGTTCCCAAAGAGGCCATCCCTGTTATTTAAGGCTTTAGCTCTATACAAAAAATAAATGCAGAGAACATGGGCCTGGGCAAGTTAATTAGTATTATTATGTCTTTAATTCTAACGTTGTTCACTGGCGGAGCCCTTTCGTGCCAGCTTTCAGCCCAGAACAGCCCTTTGTGATACCCACTTGGACAAATCCCTCTGCTGATAAGGGTATGAAGAGTCCGGCAGGTGAGGCTGCTGTGTGAAAGGGTTCCTCACTGTGGGAGCCTCCCAAGGTGCTTGGGTCATAGCTAGAAGGACCAGGACCTGCAGAATGGACACTCCACCTATTGGAACAGCAGGACATGTTGGAAGCTGCCCCAAATGGCTTGTATACTTATTCTCTAGGAATGATAGGGGGAAGGGGAAACATGTGCAGTCTAACCAACCTATTTGGGGGCCTGGTTTATTAGAAAGGTTAGCAGAAGGCTCCCAGAGCAGTGAAAAATCAGCTAAGTGTAACGAGATAGAGAGCCAGCAAATGCCCGTCACTGCTGGCCCTATCGAGATGCCTGATCTGAATGCTTGCATGTCTTCTCACTGTTGGTCCATCTTTTGGAAATAATATATGAATTACAAGACCATTGTCCAGGTACTGCTTCTCAGCTACCCAAATTGCAAGCATTGTGCCTGCAAAGAAACAGGAAGCTTCATGTGTTAAGGCTTGCAAACCCAGGTCCTAAACGTGACATGCAAGTGCCTATGCCTGTTTTATACTAGGTAGAGTTAGACTACACAAATGCCACACACAGCAATTTACACGGGAGCAAAAATGACACCTGTCTTCACGAGTATACGATTTACCACAAACTACTCTGACAGAGAAAAGTGTGCAAAGGATGCTCAACCATTTGGGAATGGTGTTGAACACATGCTTAAACTGACTTGAGCACTTGGGGTTTGGGGGGCATCAGGGGTCCAAAGCCCAAGGAAATCATGGTGGCATGATGGAGGGCTCTCTGAGGGGTGAGCAGAGCTCAACCTCACCTCCACATTGATCTGCCACTTGACCTTGGGTAAGTTACTTATCTCAGGTTTTGCTTTTCTCACTGGTAAAATGAAGGGTGGACTGGACAATCTCTAGGACCCAGACAATCTCACACCCCTATGAGGCAGGCGGAGTAAAAACCATCCTAGAGGAGGGTGTCAAGATCCTCCCACTTCCTTTACACTTTTAACAGCATGTCTTCTTCCTCGCCCCCAGCCCCCATGTGAGTAAAATTCTCAAGGTTAAAAGCTTTTCCCACTTATGCTAAAATGTGGAAGAGAAAACTGATAGAGGGATGCGAACGGTTACTTAAGATTTCTCTAAAAGGCTGAAGGAGCTAAATAAAGGGTTCGTGATTATTAGCCCAGGACAGCCTATCATCACTATTACATGGACAAATTGTATTGCATGTCAGGGCCCACGGAAGACGCACAATAATTTATCAGTCAGGACCCGGAAAATTGTACAGTATAAGTACCTCTGCAGCAGCACCAGGCATCCCTGCCGTGCTGTCCCTCCCTCAGTTCTGCTTAAAGGGACACTGCCAAGAGAAAGCCTGGATTTAGGCTTCGGTTAAAAAAAGTACTTTGCAAAAACCCAGAATAAATAGAAATATTTCTGTGACATTTATAAGTAAATAACAAAAGGAGAAAAACAGTATTTTTTTTCCTTGCTCCCTCCACTCCTAGGGTTTCCCACCATTCTCCAGGTAGGTGACTAAATGCAACCACAAAAACCTCAATCTGTGGAGTAAACATGGGATTGACCAGGAAGACAGTGAAACTGACTGCAGTGGCCTGCTGGCTAAAAAAGAAACGCACCAAACAAACGGAATCCAAGACCAACCAAGCGAACAGCTGACAGGGAAATGTGCCTCTTGGAGTCTGCACCTGGGTGGTGCTGTGGGGGAGGCATCCTGCTCCTGGGGAGAGGATTATTTTATCACTGATATTGTTTAGAAAAGCCAGGGCAGGATGACAATAAAAAGGGGGCCAATTTTGTCAGTGTTATTATTGTTTTTAAATTCCACACAGATGATGTACCCCCTCGTTGCCTGTCCAGGGCAGATAACTCCCACCACCTGCCTGGACTCAGCCCTGGATACAGATGTACCTGAGTTTGATGGCTTGAGGGATCACGGGTAATTAAGATGGGTTGTTTCGTGGGAGGCATTGTCCAGCCCAGGGCAGGGGTGATTTCTGACAGAGAAATTATGTTAAAACCTTCAGTTTGGAGAGGACATAGATCACTGAATCTGTCCATCCACCTGGGCACAATGTACTGAAACCACTCCTCACATAGGGGCCCGGGCACCCCTTGGGACACCCAGGTCCCTCCTTGCCAGCTGGTTTCTACTTTCCCAGCTTGAGTTTCTGAGGCTGTTTCTGTCTCTAGAATCTATTCTGAAGACCCACTTCTTCACTCATTCTCAAGTAGTTAAATACCCACTTGTGATCATTAATTATATTATTTCTTTTGTCATCGTCATTACTGGAAGAAACTAAAGTCCAAAAAAGGGCAAGTATTTCAGCAAGCTCCTGACTTCCAAGAAGTTGTAGCTCAGCTCTGCTGAGGACTATACTCTCCCCGCTGCCTGCCTCTACTCAACTCCAGACACCAAATTTCTTGGCAATTAAACCCAGGAGCTCATTTGGAGGCCTCGGGATGAACTTCTTGCACTAGATTTTCCCACATGGGCGAGCCCGAAAAGTTCTGCAATCCTATGGGGGGAGGTGCTGGCCCTCTCTGCAGGACAGAGCAGAGAAACAGAAAGGGGTCCAGGAGTCAGGCACACTTGGGTTTGCATCCTGTCTCCTCCACAGTAATCACGTGAACTTGGGATATTCATGAAAAGTTCGTGACCCTCCTTGTATTCAGCTGTACAATGGGGACAGCACCACCTGTCTTTCAAGAGAGCAGTACAGATAACAGGAGATAAAGAGCACTCATCTCCTAGGGACACACTTAGGATGTACTTAGTGCGTATTATCTGTGGTTGTATATTGTGAGTATTTCCTTGCTGTCTTCCCATGACCAAAATGGCAGCATAAACAATGCTGATAGTAAACGAAGTGAAACTCTAATTCTCTCTAAATTCGGGGCCTACCACACATGTTGATGTCTCGCAGCACATGGCACTCAGCAAGGTGGGAAGTTCCTTGTGGGCTAGGCCGCCGTCAGGAGACTGTTAGTGTGAGTGGGTCGGCCGCTGTGATGCTATTGGGACTAGGCTCATTTGTTTTCTGTCAGTGTTTGTCCTCACACTGCATGGGACGCCTTGAAAGCCCTGGGCCTGGCTCCTTGAGCCTTGGGCATGACAGCATCATATCTCAGCAGTTTTGTTGAGAATCCTCCGACCTCACCAGAATAAATTGCTTTTGCAGATAGGAGAGGGAAGGGTGGGGCACCAAACCCTCACCAAAGCCTTGCTTCTCCGTGAAACCCATAGCTTATGCTGGAGTTTAAATGCTAACTGTGGGTTCCCGGGACAGCCCATTTAATTTCTCCTATTGTTGGCTGGGTCCCAGCCATTCCTTCTTCCCCAGGGCCCTCCTCGAATATCACACCAGCTGGGGAGCTGTCCCACCCCTAATTATTACCCCGGGGCTGCCAAGATGCAGGCTCCACCACCACGAGGATGGCAGCAGAGTGCAGAACGTGACAACAGCAGCAGCAGGTGGGCCCTGCAGAAAAGGCCAGATTATCCTCTCTGTGATTACTGTCATCCATCTCCAGCCAGGCAGGCAGAGAGCAGAGCATCCTTGGTGCTGGTGCTGCTGCTCCCTACTCACTCTTGGGGGCTGCTGTCTTCCATCTCCTCTCTGCTGAGCAGCTAGTGGCGAGGGCAAGCTGTGCACAAAGCTGTGCCTGCAACACACTCTTCCAGTGACCAATGAGGGATCACTTAGTCCTGAGAGGCAGAACCCCAGGTCAAGCCTGTTGCCTATTATTCCTGGGTTGGTCTAGCCTTACACACACCTCCCAAAAGGAAAGGGCGCTTTGGGCAGAAATAGGCATCGGGGCACTGTCCCCTGGCCTTTACAAGGGGACAGGGCAACCCTTTGGAAGTAAGTTTATCTTCTACAGCTCCCAGGACATTCCCTGTTCATTCATGTGTCCATCTGTCCCCTCATCTATTCACCTGTCCAGCCACCATTTTTTGTTGAGAACGTGAGAAGTGCTGGTGCTGTGACACATGGGGTTACAAAGGTGGGTAAGACCTTACCCCTGCTCTCTTTCCTCTTCCTTTCCCAAGCACAAGTGCATTTTGGAAAGACTTGCAACAAGTCTGAGAAGAAGGGGTGCTTGTCCTCAAAAACAAATATTAACTGCATTGCTATGATTGATCAGGTATGAAGGGAGAGGTTGAGTACAAGGCCAGAGTTTCCCTTAAGCCTCGGCCTTGGGGAAGTGGCATCTTTTCCTGCCATAGAAAGCATGCTGCCATCTGAGTGCACTGTTTAAAGGTCCAGCTCCGTACCTGCTGTGCGACTATGGGCAAGTCACTGACAGTTTCTATGTTGGTTTATGTTTTTACAATCCTCCTCCCATGTGATCCTGTCTGGTTGCATCCCTGGCAACTGTCAGAGAAGAACCAAACCACCAATAAGCAAATGAGAAGGACTGGGAAGTGGGCAGGCAGGGCCCTGTGTAGCTCTCTATTGCCTAGGCCTGGAACAAACAGGCATTTTAGTCAGGCCTGACCCCTGAGCACCACCATGGGGTGCATTTTCATCAGGAGTTCGTTCCTCAAGTGGAGCCCAGTGTATCTCTACCCAACCTAGCCAGCTGAGATAGCTCACAGGGGAGACACTGTCCCTTCTTCTGCAATGTCTCATCTGTGCTATTTCGTGGATGGCTGCTCAGTATATCTGTGGCCCAGAGAGAAGGGCATATGTGAGAAGTGAGACTTATGGATCCAGGTTTTCCTTAACCAAGTGACCTTGGATAAATCACTTATCCTCTCTGTTTCAGTTTCCCCATCTAGAAAATGAGATAATCTTATTTCAAAAGTTTTTATGAAGGTTAAAGCATATATTGTTATTGAAAGTACTTTAATATTGTTACTGCCTGATTCCCAAACAAAATGAATGAACTCTGAGTGTTTCTTGCCACAGGTTCTGATATGGAATCGCCCAGCGTTCCAAGAGTCCAGCTTCTATTGGATGCGTGACATGAAGATTGAAGGAGTGAGTTTCAACCTTGTTTGCTTTCCTGAGTGTGCTGGTTGAATGCAGCAGGGCTAACATTGATGGGACGTGGTTTATTTGTCACCTAATGCTAATGTGTCATTCTTGCAGCTGTGGTTATTACCTACTATTAGTATTCTCTGACTGCTTAATGAATAGCTAAGGAGCCCTGCTTTGCAGTGGACAGAGGATGGGGGAGGACAAATTATGGAGGTGGGAACCTTACATGGGTGTGAGCTGGAGGGAGCCCTGACCATTCTGCCAAGGACCAGTAGTGGGAGAACCAGCCCTTGTTGAATTCCCACCCTATAGCCTGGCTCCCAGAAGGGTGACATGATGCACTGTTGTGAGAGGCTGAGAGTTGTTGTTCTAGCAGCCTTCCTGGCACATCATCCTGTTGCACAGAGTTGTCAGTGAACAAACAATAACCCCCAGTTCCTGGTTCCCAGTCACAGGAAAATAAGCAGGGCTTAGGAAGGCATGGAGAATTTAGGAGGGCTCCATGGGAGCCACAAATAACATGAAAGCAGAATAGCATAAAGAAAAACCTCAGCGTAACCAAAAGTGATGGCCACAGTTCCCGCATGCTGCAATCAGTATTCCAATAACAGAAAATTCTAGCATACTAGGGAGCAGTGGCAGGACCTGAGGAAGGTAGAGAAGACTAACCAGAAAAGGAAAAGAAAAAGAACGGAAAGGGTTCTGTGCCCAGAGGCTCAGCCCCTAGCTAGCTGTGTGTTGTTGGCCAGGTCACTTCACCCCTCTGGTGGCTAAGGTGCCTCATTTGTGAAATAAGGATTGAACTTTGTAATCTCCGAGGGCTCTGTTGGCTCTAGAACTCTATGAAAAAGGAAAACTGGAATGTCTCTTGAAAGCTGGTGTGAAAATGTTTAGCACGCACAGGGAAGAATGATGGGACTGAAATCTACTGAGCCTGGAAAAAAGGATGTGAGACTCACAAATCATCTTTAAGCATATGAAGGGCAGCAAATGGCTTTTCTTCATCATCACCAATGGAAAGGCAAAGGAAATGGGCTTTGAGGGTGTTAAGAGGCAACTGCAATGATTCTGAAAATACGAATCTGATTCTGTTGCTTCCCTGCTAAAATACTCTCAGTGGTACCCATATCTATCATTTAAAATCCAATCTCTTCCCATGGCCGAGGAGCTCTATGCATGTGGTCCCTGGACTCACTTCAACCTCCTCCTTCTTCCACTCTCCCTAGTTTAGAAAGCTCCACCACACTCCTTCATTCTCTGCCAGGGTGCCCTTTCTGCAGCTTGTCCTACAGCAGTGTCCTTTGTTCAGTCAGGTCTTAATGTCACCTCAGAAGGCCTCAACCATGCAATTTGCAACTTTTATTTCTTATCATGTCACCCTATTTTATGTCCATAATGGCACTTTTCACATTCCTGATATTTTCCTTTTGTTGTTTATGGTCTGTCTGTCTCTCCGTTAGAAATGTTGGTGCCAGGAGAGAGGAAACCTATTTGTGCTATTCAAAGCTCTGCCTCCAAGGTCTAGAACAGAGTCTGGAATATAGATATCCAATAAACATTTATTTGTTGCATGAATGGATGGTGATATGCAAGTAACAGAATAAGAAAAATATGGGACTGTTTTCCCACAAGAACTGCAAGGCATTTAAATGAATGGTTAGGGAAAATCACGGGCCCTCCTTCACTGAAGGTCTCTAAGACCCAGTGGGATTATTTCCTTTTAGGAATGATCTGGGTTAAGGCCCCACATTGTCATCCCCAAGTCCAGGTCATGAACATATCTCAGAACCGCAGGCCAGCTCCCCACTTAAAGACTAGCTGCCTACACGTCATTTCTTTGGGGATGAGTCAGGAGGGCCTCTCCTGGGGCTGAATTTGTTAATTCTGCTAACAAGCCTCCAGAGTGAAGCCTCACACAGAAAAGGCAGGCCTTCTGAGACCTGCTCAGAGCTGCCACCACCCAAGTGACCTCTGCTGTGGGTCTCTGCAGCTGATAGAATTTCTCCCCAGCAGCCTGCCACACCTGTTAGACAGGCCAAGAGGGATGGCAGGCCGATGGGTGGAAAATGGTTGAAATAAGAATTGGCCATGAAAGGAGGTGCAGGAAGCAGTACAACCTAAATGATGAAGACATTAATACTTTGTTTTATTTTTATAGGTAAAAAAAGGATGCGTAAAATTATTATTATATTATTATTAATTTTGGTGATATGGGGGATTAGAGGGCAGGTAGGAAGGACTGAGTGCATTGTAGGAAAATGGAACATTTTTCAGTACTACATATGCCCATTTCTCTCAGATGAACCTGAGATCAAATAAGCACTGCTTGAGATCTGACTGTGGTATAAGGTGCAAGGAGTCAACCTGATGTTGCTATAGGAACCAGATTCCTCCCCAGCACCATGGCAACTGACTCCAGAGTGTGTTAAGCACACAGTCTGCTCACATTCCACATCATAATCTTGGGAAGAGAGCAGCAGGAGGTTGGGAGAGAGTTGGGGGAAGGCAGTTCCTTCCTAAACCGATTAGCTAAAAATTCAAATAAATGAGGCTCACTTTGAATTCAGACAATTGCCAAGAGTTAGGCATCTTTATTAGAGTTACTTAGGCACCGAGGACACTATCAGAATTTTGGGGCTTGTTTGTGGTTTTGTATGTCATAAACTATCTGCCGTAGTTATAGCAAGGTGTTTCACTGAGGAAGGCTTCCTTCTACAGTGAAGTAGAACAACAATAAACCAACCAACCAACAAAACAAAACCCCAAAAGGCTAATTGTGGGCCATTTGGAAGCCTAAGACCAATACTAGATATTTCCTTCAGGAATGTTGAAATGACAGTGAACTACTCCACCATGTAAGAGCAGATGGAAAGAGAAGGAAATTGTAGCACCTGCTTCCCTTAGAGACTTTTAACCATCACCAGCAATTTATTTGGACTTCTAATAGGGCTGTCCTAATATTAGGGCAGAAATACGAGTCCCTTTGAACCTCCAAACAGCCTGTAATTTAATTCCACAAATTTCAACAATATTGCCCAAGAATCGTATATAAGAAAGTCAGTTATTACTTAGCATGTGTCTCCCATATGCCATATATAGTTGCTGGGCTTTCTATGTCATTAAGCTACTGACTCAATAAAACCTCCACATTTGTTGCTTTGGCCTAAATTAGTGGTTCTCAAAGTATGGTCATTAGACTGGCAGCAGCAGCATCACCTGGAGCGTGTCAGAAATGCAGACTGTCAGGCCTCACCCCAGACAGGCTGAATCAGAAACTGGGCAATCTGTTTTTTCACAAGCTCCTCAGGTGATTCTGTTGCACAGTTAAAGCTGACATCCACAGGCCTGAGAATCTGCAATCTTCAAGGATTTTTTCTGCCCACCTGGACCTCCCCAGTCAGTCACTGATGGAGCCACAGACTCTTTCAGCTGAAAGGGTCTTTCCATGCATTCTAGGCCACTTTCTGCCTGCTGAAGTCTCTCACTGTCACTTCTCCAGGAGTGTCAGTGTCTGCTGTTTGTCCTTGTGAGTGCACCACTTTCAAGATGAACACTTGTTTGTTAACACATCTAGTTGCT
Organism: Cynopterus sphinx; assembly: GCA_030015415.1. Taxonomy (NCBI): domain Eukaryota; kingdom Metazoa; phylum Chordata; class Mammalia; order Chiroptera; family Pteropodidae; genus Cynopterus; species Cynopterus sphinx. Next base: position 92,243,618 of record CM057380.1, read on the forward strand.
AGAACCCAAACCTTACATTGTTCTAAAGTCTGCCTCCCTACCAAAAACTAGTTCTGATTCCTGAAGCCACTCAGAATTAGCCTAAATTTTCTTCCTTGTGATAGCCTTTCATGTAATTGAAATCCGATAGTACATTGCCCCTGAAGATCCCCTTCTCCAGGTGAAATGTCCCTAGGTCTCACCACATTCCTTATATAACAGGGTTTCCAGATAGCTCCACTGGCCTTCCTCACTGGATGTGACCAAGATGAGATGAGGAATCCCCCTGATCCCCTAGAAACATGGCAAGCAATGCCCAAGATGTGCTGTGACCTGTACAAAGCACAGAGGACTGATCCCTCTCTGACCTGCGCACCGAAGACTGCCATCAAGACAACCCCAGGCTGCTTTGCTTACAATCTCATCACCCAGCTGGTGGGCATTTAAAGACACTGGTTTTTAAATAAATTCAATAATTAAGTCAGACCTCTTCTACTTCTATTTGTTGAGCAGAATTTTACTTTTCTAATAATATATTTATCTCATTGGTTTTGGTCCAGAACTTTTATTCACAGGCTATTGAATTTATTTTTATACAGTATAGAAAATGTGATATTATGCATGTTTATTTTTCTTTTAAACTTTCTTAGTAATGCTATCCATATGTTTTATATCCTACTATTAATGTAAAATGAGCATTTTCACTTGTAAGCTTTAAAAAGATAATTTTTATTAGCTCATCACAGGAATTATAACACAATTTATTTAAATGTTCTCCTTTGATATTGGGTTATTTCCATTTTATTTTTGCTGCTGTACATGATGCTGCAATGAACATCATTGTACATAAATAGAAATCTTTATTATTTTCTTTGCCTAGATTTCTAGAAGGAAAACCATTGGTAAAATGTTATGAACATTTCTAAAATCTTGATACAACTTATTTCCAGAAAGGTTATACATTGTTCTAGTTCTACTCTCCTATGTGAGAGCCCATTTCACCACACCTTTTGCTAATATGTTATGTTTTTAAAAGAAATCTTTGTCAATTTAATAAGTAAAAAATGGCATCTTGTCCTAATTTGCATTTCTCTCTTACTAGTGAGGCTTATTTAAAAACAGAGCAATGCAAATTTTCTTCTGCCTTTAAACAGATCAATTATTTTAGGGCTCTGGCCTTCTATTTGGAAAATGGTACTAATTCACACAAGGTTATTTTGGACACATTTCTTTTCAAAATTTTATTCTATAGACCAGCAAATGTCATTACTAGAGTTTGCTTCCTAGCTGTTTTGTTTTATTGCTCTGACTGTGGATTCCATTACCTCTATCATTCTGTTTAACTATTTCATTAAGCTCTAGGCTCCACAAAACCGCCACATTTATTACATTTTTTTTTCACATAGGAGAGGATCCTCTCCTCACTAATGTTCTTTACATGCCTTTCTTGGTAAATCTTGCCTGTTTATTCTTCCATATAAACACTAGAATTATTTTTGTCAAGTACCCTCCTTCTTTCCTGCCCCTTTCCCCCTAAAATACACCCTGAACTGTTGATTGGAATTAAAGTTATGAATTAATTTGGAAAGATTTGGCATCTACATAATGTTCATTCTTTCCTATAGAAATATGATTGTTTCCAATATTTCAAATTGTTCTCCCATATCTTTCAGTTAAATTTAATTTTGTCATATAGTCACATGTATTTAATTTTTTTACATTATCCACATTTTAAAAATTTTAATTAGTTGCAAGTATATAGTACATTGGTTAGACATCTATATAGTTTGTAAAACGGTCCCCCCAATTGTTCCCTCTCCCCTGACCCTCCACCTAGCCAACATATTAATGCTAACTGCATTCCCTATGCCGTGCTCCTCATCCTTGTGACCATACATCAGCTACAAATTTGTACTTATTTAACCCTTCATCCCATTCTCCCAGCCCCCCAAACTCCCTTTCCCTCTGTCCATCACCAAATTTTCCACTATATGTGTGAGTCTGTTTCTGATTAGTTTGTTCTTTTTATTCCTTAGATTCCACATATAAGTGAAATCATATAGTGTTTATCTTTCTCTGTCTGATTTAAATACTTTCTAGGTCCATCAAAGCAATATCTTTTTCCAGCCCCTTCATTTTAGTCTGTGTTTTTTAGTCTGAAGCAAGTCTCTTATAGGCAACATGTAGGGGTCTTGTTTTCCTTTCCATTTGTCTACTCTTTTAGTTGGAGCACTTACTTCTTTTCCATTTAAGGTACTTATTGATAGGAATGTAGTTGTTACCATGCTTTATTCTTGTTTTGATACATGTTTTTTTTCTTCATAAAGAAGTCTCTCCAACATTTCCTGTAATATGGGCTTGGTGGGAATACATTCCTTCAGCTTATTTTTGTCTGGAAAGCTCTTTATTTTCCTTTAACTCTAAATTATAGTTTGCTGTATAAATTATTCTTGGTTATAGATACTGGGTCTTCATCCTGTTGAATATTTTTTTTTGCCAAGCCCTTTTGTCCTGCATAGTTTCTTTGGAGAAATCAGCTGCCAGTCTTATGGGTTTTCCCTTATAAGCAACTATCTGCTTTTCTCTTGCTGCTTTTCAGTATTCTTTCTTTGTATTTATTTTTTGGCATTTTAATTATGATGTGTCTTGGTGTGGGCCTCTAAGGATCCCTGATTTTTGGAATTCACGGAGATTCCTGGAGCTTTATGTCTACTTCCTTCACCAGGTTAGAGAAGTTTTCCATCATCATTTCTTCAAACAGCTGTTCAACATCTTGATTTTCTTCAGTTATGCCTGTCATACTGATATTTGGACCCTTAACAGTGTCACATATGCTCCTTAAATTATTTTTATAGTCTTGGCACCTTATCTCTTGCCATTCTGATTGAGTGTCCTTGGCTTTTCCATCCTCTAGATAGGGCATTTGATCCTTTTCTTTATTCACTCTGTTTATGCCTTTGTTTATTCCATTTAATATTCTTCTCATCTCAGATAATGTGTTCTTCATTTCGGACTGGTTCCCTTTTAGAATTTCCATTTCCATTTTTATGTTTTTTAAATCTCTTTGTTGAAGTTCTCACTGAATTTAATCAAAGTTCATTGAGCATCTTTATAACAAGTTTTGAACTCTGCATCTGTTAGATTACTTGACTCTATTATATCTGGATCTCTGTTTTGTTCTCTCATATGGCTTCTGTTTCTTTGTCTTCCCATTTTGGCTGCCATTTCATGTCTGTTTCTATGCACTAAACAAAGCTCCTAAGTCTCCCAGTCTTATTAGTGTGGATTTGTGAAGTAGTTGTCCAGTGGCACAGTCCTGAGAGGGGTTCAGCTGCAGGCCAAATTTAGCTCAAGCATCTGCCCCTCCAGGGCCACCTGTTAAGATTCAGCAAGCAATCCACAGATGCTGTGTTTATAGTTGCCTCAAAAGGCCACACCAGAAATCAAAGCCACCTGCCTCCAGTATGAATATAGGAGCTGCTTATGAAGAAGCACCTGACTTGCTGAGGATAAACCTGGATGTGGCTTGGGTGAAGCTGCGAGTTGGGGGAGGCGGGGTTTCAGGGAATCTCCTGGGTGGAGCGACCTCTGTTATCCAGTTTGATGACCTCATGGCATTGGCAGTGTTGTGTTCCCATGCTGAGAGAGAGGGCTCAACAAGAAACAATGGATACCACCGGCACTTCTGTACACCGTGAGTGTCACCTAGGCCCTCACTCCAATAATTTCTCCCTGTAAGTCCTTGGTGCTCCCTTCGCAGAGCTGAATTGGCACTGTTGCTCAGAGCAAGCAGGTCCGTCACCATGAAAATCTGCTCATGGAAACGGCCCCTTTAATAGGCTTCTGCTACTGCCACAGCCTCCATTTCACTCTGCCACTCAAGACCCAGCAGCCCCGCATCCTCGTCCCATCCTACCTTCTGCCGTTGCAGGGTGCTTTCTTGTACTTCTCCCTATTTGTATGGCTTGTTAATCAAGATCCCAGGTGATTTTTTTCCTTGCTGCTGCTCTTTGTTTCTGTTACAACTTTGATTTGGTTGCCAGAGGGATGAACAGAGCCTCTATCATCTATGTCATTTTGGTTGCCCCCATCCATATTTAATTTTTGACATATAAAAAAGCTATCGGGTTTTAAAACACGTATTTTATACCCAGCCACTTTTTTTGGTGCCTTTATTAATCCTAACCATTTTGAGTTAGATTTGGTAGAAGTATGATCATACTGTTTGCAAACATTGTCAATTTGATCTCTTCCTTTCCACTTCCTGCTTTGTTGTACCAGGTTAGACTTTTCACAATGCTAAGTAGCAATGGTTCTAGTGCCCATCCCTTCCTTGTTCTTGACTTTAAAGTAAATGCCTCCAGAGTTTCATCATTAAATGTTTGCTGTTGTCTTGAGATATTCTTTAACACGCTAAGTATCATTCTATTTCTAGTATATACTAAAAGTTATTTAAAATGGATATTGAATTTTATTAAATGTTACATTATTTTTTAGTTGACTTACTGATGCAATATATTATAGCAATAAATTTATCAATATCAAGTAGTCCTTGAGTTTACTGGACATATCTTACCCAATTATATCCAATGGATTCAATTTTTCTTTCATCTGTGTACATATGTAAGATTGCTGTAAATTTTGTGTGTGTGACATCTTTATCAGGATAATGCTACTTTCATTATATAAATTTTTAACTTTTTCTGTGTTTTGGAACTTATTATCTAAAGTAAAAATGCATATTTTTCCTGAAAATCACTAATGAGATTTTTCAAATATCTTAGCATACACTATAAATAGCATTCACTCTCTTAACCTTAAAATTTTCTTACATGTATATGTTACTATATTTCCTTATTAATTTTTTTATTTCTAAGATTTGCAGAGGCCACTTAATTTTTTTCATAGCACCAGCTTTTTAATATATTTATCAAGTCTACTCTTATACTGTTTCCTATATTATTAATTTTTTATTTTTAGCCTTTCTGAATCACTTTGATTTTAATGTGTCTCGTACAGAATATGGTTGGGTTCAATTTTTAAGCTAAATCTGAGAGTCTCAGACTTATAATAATAAGGGCATTTAACCTACTTACATATTTCACCATTGTTGATATGCTTTACCTTACTTTTGCCACTTTGTTTTATGCTTCTGGCTATTTTTGTGTATTTTTATTTTCTCATTTTATTTTTCATAGACTATGCTTTATTTTTAGCTCCTTGGTGTTTCTGGAAGTAGAAAACCTGCTTTTTAACCATTATAATGCATATACATATACATACATACACACCAACAAACATATATATATATATATATATATATATATATATATATATATATATATATATATATATATATACATATACATACACGCGCAGCAGAAACTTCTAAAGTCTAAAAACAAAACTCATGGCTCCCTTCATTAAGACAACTATATTTAATTTATTTTAAATACATGTAATATCTGCTTCTTCCAGTACCTACTATTTCCTTGACAATATTAATTTAATCTTTTATTACATATGCTGTTTCTTATCATATGATTATTTACCAAAATAGTATTTTAAAAAATAAATTCTAATTACTATTTTGCAACCACAAAATAGTATTTTAAAAAATAAATTCTAATTACTATTTTTATTAATAGGATCAATAAGAGCTATAATTTATTGGATACTTGCTATGTGCCAGAAACCATATCAAGCACTTTACCTACATTACTACTTAATCCTTATAGAAATCCCACTTTTCCAGTGAGGTTCAGAAAGGTTAAATAACTCCTGCACAGTCCTATAATTAGTAAGAAGCAGAGCTGGGATTCATTTGCTGGGTTCTCTGATCCCAGAGCCCGTGCTCTTAATTATTATGCTCTAGCTCTATTTAATTGGTTTCAAGTTCAACATTGGTCCATTTTATACTATTCTAGAGTCCTCGATTTCAGTGCATTTCAGTCACCTGGAACATTAGTATTCATTGATTCATTGTCTCTGGAGGAGAACATGAATGGTTTATTGCTGAGATGCTGCACATCTTAATATGTCTTTATAATACCTTTCCATCTGAATTACATCTTATTTAACAATCCAGTTCTTTGGGGACTGTCACCAGATAGACATGTGGACTGCAGGCCAAGAATGTGCCTGCCTCTCAATCCATCCATTTCCACTGGTAGGAATTCCTCTTGTTCTTTGATGTATGCTCTTTAATGCTCCATAATTTATCATGTGATTGGCAATTTTAAATGTGTTGGTATATTTATGAGCATTTTATCTGGAAGTTCTTAGGAAGCATATCCAGAATGTTGGTTTCCTGCCACATTACATAAGAAGCTGGTAAGAACCTTATAAATATTGTTTTCTATTCATGGCATTATTAATCTATCCCAATTTTGTGTCTTCAACAAATTTGATAGGTTTCCTTTTTGCAGTTTCAACAGTAGCCATTCTGACTAGGCCCAAGCACCATGGTATTGAACTGGAGACCTCTGACATCAATCTGTTAACCCACATTCCCTGATCGGAGTTGGCCAATAAATTGCAAACCTATTTCTCAATACTTTTCACAAAGAACTCATGACAGATGTCCCTAAATACCTTATTGAAATCAATACTATCTTAAATATTCTTTTGAGCTAAGCCTAGTAACTCCATAAAAAATGAAAATCCAATTAATTTGTGTTCCTAAAATTATTGATTTCTTTCTAAAGCACATGTATGCTACCTTTTAGGGAATCTATTCTATGAATTTGCAACAGAGTAACAACAGACTTACTCTTCTAGAGCCTCTGGACTTTACAAAATCAAAATATTTGCTTTTGCTGGCTCCTATACACATTTCATGATTTCACTAGAATTATTGTCAGAAGCTCTAAGAAACTATCAAAGGTTCTCTCCCTACTTAAAATTAGTCAAGACAGACTTTAATCCTTTAAGGTAGGCAGATATTGTAAATACATTTATTCACTTCCTCTGTAACCATATTTGTTGTACAGCTGCTAGTCTGTGGGCCATTCTCATTGATACAGGCCCAGAGCTTCCTTATTCTCCTTCTTGTCATCATTGCTGCAGGACCCCACGTGGTGCCTCGGCATTTGCTACAAGCCTCTGCTTGTTCTGTTCTTCCTGAGCCATCTTCCCTTTCAGAGACTCTCGTGGAATTACAAGACTATTCTCTTCTCTGCATTTTCTGAAACATCCTTTCCTGATATGGTGAGTTGTGTTATGTGTAATAGTTTCTCCTTTTATGAGTAGGAACCCTAGAATGACTGGCTACTTGGCTCAACAATATCCTCACTCCAACTAGTTCTTTGTCCTTGGTGAGAATCAAGCCCAGCATGGCAGCCTCTATTGCTGCTCCCCTTTCTTTTTGAGAGCTGAAACTCCCAGTCATCCACGGCAAGAATATATGTAGATGCTCTTCTTTTAGCTGAATGAGGCTCTTAGCAAAAACAGGACTATTTGCCTCTGCACCTATTTTATAAACTGTATTAAGAAATCATTATTCATACCTTTGTTTATATAGGCTGTCTGTGGTACATCTCCACAACATAACGTAAGTTACTCCTTCTTTTGCTCCTTGTTAGATATGCAGCAGACTACGATGCTCAGGTTAATGGGTTTATACAGCAACGCAGTCCTGGTTGAAACATCCAGTGTCACTCTCAACCTCTTCTACTGGAGCTGTACCTCACAGAGAAGCTGGGCTCCATGACTGACACTGCCCAGTCTTGAATCACATACCAATAAGCAGAGAAGCCTGTAAAAAATGCACTATCCCTTTTGCATTAACATTTCTAATTTATTTTCTTTATTCTTACATGTATTTATCTAGAGACCTTCAGATTACATCCATTATGGAAGAAAAAGATTTAAAATGGGGGTGTGGTGGGGTATCAGCCTTCACTCTGATCTAGCTTCTCATTGAGGTCTGAAGACTCATACCAGAAGCATCGACGCTGGGGCAGGGACAGCTGACTGATGACTTACAGCTGCCTTTGGAGGAGTTTGAGGACTCCCGCATACTCTTTGATAACCCAGTACTCAAAGCTCTGAGTCCTGGTTGTGGACAGGTAGGTAGCAAGTGATGGCGCCAGCCTCCTGGCTTCAGGGCATATCAGTAACTTTAGAATTATATACAAACAGCACTTGATTTGTGGTTCACATGAAATGTGGGAGCCGTTTTTACTCCGCATCCCCACCTGCCCCCACAAAACTTTAGTGCATACTTCTACTCTCACCAAGATGCTTGGGAAGATAAGGGCTCTCAAGCTGATAGAGAACTCCCAGGTTATCTTCCTCAACTCCCAAATGTACATCATGTCTGCTCCTACTCAGAGATCCCCTCCAGAAGAAAGGAAGGAAGAAAGGAAGAGAGAGAGAGAGAGAGAGAGAGAGAGAGAGAGAGAGAGAGAGAGAGAGACAGACAGACAGACAGACAAACAAGGCTGAAAAACAAGATGAGAAGGCAGGAGAGGACCTCAGGCTGGGCACATGGTGGGTACTTTGTAAGTACTCCACCATCCACCTAGGAGACTAGGACAGAATTCTCAGAGAAGAAAGGAGAAGGAACCAGATCACCCACACCCCCTCGGACAGCTCTAACTGGTTTTGTAAGTACAGGTTACTAAGTTATATGGAATGGACTATGTGGTATTAGTTGAGCCAGGTCAAAATGATTGGGGATTTATAAAACTAAGACTATAGAAATGATACAGAGGAGGAAAAAGGATTATTCTACTGTTTTCCAAGATCTTCCAAGTGTATTATCTTAGCCAAGGTGGATTTCTAGAAGAACTGGAAGCCCACTAAGTTGGCTTATCTCCTGATCCTCAAGGCAATCCTGAGGACAGACAAGCTGTGAGCCAGCCAGGCAGAGGGCATGACCAAGGGGCAAGGAGTCAGGGGTGGCTCCTGGGGTGAGGGCTGTGGTCCCTATGACAGCTGAGATATGACCATGTGTCAGTCCTGACAGTAGGAGACAGTTCACCTGGGCTGCTTGATGATTACCTACTGCCGGGCCATTACTGCATGAGTAACAGTGTGTTACAGCCACTGGGAGGTTTTTGATGATGGAACTTCTTTCTTTTTTCTTTTTTTGAAGTAGCATTATACAGATTTCAAGTGTACACCATTATAGTTCAATATCTGTATAGTGTGTCCACCCAAAGTCTAATTACCATCCGTCACCATACATTTGACTCCCTTTACCCATTTTGTCCTCCCCTATTCATTTTCCTCTCAGGTGACCTCTAATCTGTTGTCAGTATTTATAAGTTTGTTTTTGTTTTGTTTTGTTTATTTGTTTCTTTTTTGTTTGATATCTCATATAGGAGTGAAATCACATAGTTGTCCTTTTCCATCTGATTTTCCATCCATGTTGTCACAAATAGCAATATTCTGAGTAGCAGTCTTCACAATAGCCAAGATACGGAAACAGCCTATATGCCTATCAAGGGATAAACGGACAAAGATGCGGTACATATATACAATGGAATACTGCTTAAGAACCTCTCTCATGTAGAGGTTTCCTTAGGGTGGGAAAACATTTATCACTCCGTTCACAACTGGGAGGGAGGAGAAAGTCCCCACGTCTGCCCAGCAAAACTGCCACTGCTGCCACTGGGCTCAGAGTCGGGGCCAGGTGATGTGTGCGCCTCTGAGTGGAGCATCCCTCACCCTGCTCACTCATTCCCTCTCTGCCTCATTACACTATCTGCAGCCACAGGAGAAGGACCATAGGCCTGATCATAGCTCTCATATAAACAAGACTTCTTAACCTGTAAAAGTCTGCTTTGTCAATGACAATACTGAGTACCTACCATATATTTCTCATAAAAAGAATTATAATATCTGGTCTCTGCCTTCAAGAAGATGATAGTACAGCAGGAGAGGACAGACACACACACATGTTAAGCCCTGAATAGTGCAGTCTTAAAATAAACTCAGTAAAATGTCAAGGAGTGGCTCGATCAGCTTGGATGGCTCTATAGCAGAGAAAGGATATCAATGGGTCATAAAAACAGAAAAGATTCAGAGGAGCAAAGGAGAGGCAAGGGCAAAACAAGTAGCAAGCCCAAGTGAGCAGGCTGAGCCCCGCTCTGAGAGAGCACCCTTCAGTCTCTGATGCCCACGTCACCACCTCCCAAGACCACGTCATGGCATATACACATGCACATGCTTTATGCTTTGGCCACTGACTGTGACACTAAAATATTCAACCAGGCTGAGAGAGACCACAGAGGTATACTGTATTTATCTGTAAACCCCTGAGATAGCATAGCGGTATCTGAGGCCAGATGGACACATGTGCATACGCGCGTGCACACACACACACACACACACACACACACACACACACACAGCCACCACTTTCAAACACAATGTGCTAGGTACTAAATAAGACACCTTATAAGTATGGTACCTAATACTTATGAATAGCTTGTGAGGTAGAGATTATTCTAATTTACAAACGAGGAAATTGAGACTCAAGAGAATACTTGGTGGTCAAGGTCATAGTTAATCAGATGCAGGGAGAGATGTCACACCCAGTTTGACTTTAAAATCTGTGTCCTTTCTTGTGCTATATTGAAAGTCTACTGCTAAGAACAATTCATCTGTGGCATCTGCTAACAAGGCTGTCTTTTGTTTTTGACCTTCACTATCACCATCTAAGCAGCTCACCTAGAATCTATATCTAACTATTAAGATTGGGTTAATAAACAATTAATGGTGGCTTTATTTTTCTCTCAAATAAAGCCATCTACAAGGAAATGGGCTAGGATGGCAGCTCCGTGGTTATCAAAACTCAACTCTCATCTTTCAATGCTTGGCTTCTATCTTATGGTCTAATATGGTACTGGGACTCCAGCCATTACAGCTGCATTACGGGAAGTAGAAAGGAATAAGGAAGGAAGAAAAAGGGCTCATCCCTCTTCTTTAAGGAGCCTTCATTAAATTATAGCATACAGTACTTTATGGTTCTCATTGGCCAGAAATTACTACCAAACCTTACAGGAGACCAGAAAATCTAGTGTTTTTAGTCTAGGTCATAATGTGCCCAGCTGAAAATCAGGGTTCAGTTACTAAGAAGGAAGCCTAGATTAGATGCTGGGGTAGACAACTAGCAATTTTCATTACACTAAAATTTATTATTCTTTTTAAACAATAGGGTGTAGCTGGTCTCCGATAACTTGGGAGCAAAGTTAATAATCGCCACTGGAGCTCCCACCACCTCCTCCTTTTTCTTTTTGATATCGCTGCAGTCTGGAACTCAGCAGGGATAAAGCACATGAAGCTACAAAATAATGAGCCCCCTAACCCCACCCCAACATTCCTGTTCTCCCATGAACAGTACTCTTTGATTACAGGCTCCACATTTAAAACATATAAAAACTGTTCCAAGGCCAGAGGATAGGATCTGTGGTTTGGTACGCTGCCACCAACTATAAGGAAAGCTCATCCACAGTCCCATGTGGTGAGCAGCAGGCTCACACATATGCTGAGCTAACTGGATACAGGCATAGTAGTGTATTCTTCCTTATGCACCCCAACTCTTCCAAGACAGATGATGGAGAAAGAAAAAGAAATCACTGAATTTAAAATGTGCTAGTGTGAAATACTGCACTGCATCTAAGATTGTATACTCTTCAGGATCTTGTCAAGCATTGCAACTCTGCAAAGGGCCAGCAGAGACAAAGTTGGAGTTGGAAGGAATTTGGAGATGGTCCTTCCAGGCTCCTCCAATTCAAAGGAGAGAAACTATGACCAGAGAGATGTGATGGCCTGCTCAACAAGCAAAGAGACACAGGCTCTGAGCTCCCAGGCTCCTTTCATTCAAGGTGCTTTGGGCCAGCAGTGGGACTTTGGGGGAATTTCTTAGTATTTGAAAACACCACAAAGCTGCTACTGAAGACTTCAGATGCTGCTGAGGGAAGTCAAGATCAAGAAGGTGGGTTGGGCGTTTTTTCCAACACTTTTGTATTTCTGCCTAAGGAGAGGCACAGCGGTTCTTTGGGGCTGTGGGAAGCTGTGATCCGCATGGGGGCCTCCTGCAGTCAGTGTAGACACCAGATGGAGCTACTTGGGAAGCTGTGGCTTGGGCTCTAGATGGTGAAAAAGCTTGCTGAATGACAAATGGGACAACAAGTGGTATCTGAGGAGGTGTCTCCACATATCAGCCCTTGGTTCTCAATGAGACTCCAATGGGTGAATTTGTTAAAAACAACTTCCCTCCCAGAAATTCTGAACCAGGAGATCTAGGTGGGGCCCTGGAAATTGTATTTTTAACACATGCCTGGGGATGCCACTGCTCCCATCCAGGTACTAATCTGAGAACGAGTGATGGGCTCCTCTGAGCTTGATGATTCACGGGTAAGGCTCCTTACCCAGTGCCCATCTGGTAGGAGATCCCATGACCCACTCCTCACTGCTTTACACAGTTTGTGGTAAGAAGTTCCTTCTGCACTCTTTGCTCCCCTATTTTCCCCTTTAAGCATCTTTCCTTCTCTGGTGGTAATGGGGAACCAACTAATCACCAGTCTCCACCTCCTAACCCTTCACAAAATTGAAGCCTATTACTAGGTCACCTGTCAGCCTGCTCATCTCCCAGTTAAATTACCTCCCTTCTTCTCACCTCTCATTCATGGTCCCATTTTCCAGCCCATCAATCATTTCCACGCTTTCCTCTAAATGCTCTCCAAGCTCCCTCCAGTCCTCCTGAGTTGTCTTTGTTCCCAGTTCTTCCCTTGAACAGTTTGTGTCTTGTGAGATAAAAAAAAAAGAAAAAAGAAAAAAAAATTCCCTGCTCCAAAAGAATTCGAAGGCTATTTTGACAGGATTAATTTAAGAAACCTCCCTGCAGCACCACGGCAATCCAGAAAGAGGGCAGGTTGCATAAGAAAGTCTAAGGCAGGGGCTACAGAAAAGACTCCATTGTCTCCATAGCAACACACCCCAAAAGTTTCCTGGGTATTTGCTGAAGCAGCAAGGTATGTTCACAGGGCTGAAGATCACCCCGATAGATGGCCAGAAAGCCAGGAGGGACTTCTGAGCTTCCCAACTGATCCAAGTGAGAGAAGTCAGGGCAGGCTGGATTTCAGCAATGGGGTCAGTGGCAGAAACAGAATGGAACGAGGGAGCCAGAGCATCAAGAGGAGGCATGTGAGTGGTGGGTGGGTCATCAGTAACCCCGGTGACAACGACACCTGTTCATCATAAGCACAAAGTCACTTTGGAAAAGATTTTTAAGTGTTGCAACACCTTCTCGAGAGTATGTACGAAAAATCAGGAAGGAGAAAGGGAAGTGAAACAGTAGAATGCAAGGAGGGACAGAGCTCAGAGGTGGACGCAGACCTGTTTTCTCCAAGGATCAGGAAGAAAGGCGGAATATGGCAGAGGGAATAGAGGACAGCAGAGGAGGCAGGAAAATTGGGAAGGAATGCCTCCGCAGCCTCCAGGGATCTAGAACAATTGCTGCACCGCCCAGCAAGGAATGTGACTGTGGCGCTTTGCTGAGGAAGTCAGAGAGTGGGCATCGGTTCTAAATATTTCCCGAGAGGTGATCTCACAGGACAGCCAAGTGGGTGCGTGTACTGCTCTCGCACCCACAGTTGCCCATCACTTCGTGGTTTACCTGGAGTGCACAGCTTCCAGAAGGCTGAGTGCACTTAGAATTTCATATTTTAGTGCTTTTTTCTTTTTGAACCCTTTCTTTATATGCAATTTCAGTCTTCCCAACAAAATTGGCATTGATTAGTGATAGGGTCATGAGATGTAGACTGTGGGCACTGAATTTAGAGACCACAGTTAATTCCTGGTACTGCTGCTTACTAGGTGTGCCCCTGAGGAAGTCTGTAAGTCTCTGGGCCCAATAAATGGAAAGAGTAATAATGAGACTTTAAAGGCGATGTAATTACATGCCAAGACAGGTTAGTTGAATATAAATTCCTATGCCTCTTTCTGCAGTGGATATACTCAAGATGAAAAAAGAGAGAGACCGACTGAGAGAGGGAGAGAGAGAGAGGTACATTTTCTTCTGGGCTAGCACTGAGTAGCAGATGGGGTAGGATGAAGCACAACCCTTCTGGAGAGTGGCAGTCCCATCTTTTTCCATGCTGTGATGAAGCCAGTCATGCTGTCTGGGAAGACTTTTGGGGCCTCCAGCGCTGACAAGATAAGGAATCACCTGTAATCTTTCCTCATATGGAGTGAATATGCTGGATATGGACATTTCAAATGTGACTATGATAAATTACCAATGGGAAAGTGTGGTATGTTTTGTTGTGTTCCCTTATTTTAGGAGGAAAAAAAAGCAGACTGAGGTCTTTCTTCTCCTTTTGGTTTAATCCCAAACTATGGCCCAATAGCTAATTTTGTTTGTTAGCCTCTTTGTTCACTAATTAGTAATTACAAACAGCTGGAGAGGGGATTACTCACCTTAAGAAGGAGGAATTTTGTGCTCGAGAGATGTCACTTAGGGAGAAAAGAGCCTCTCCAGTTACAAGATGAACCAAACTAAACATGCCTCAAATTAGGCATATCTTTAAGAGGGCCAAGAAAAGAAAACAAGCTTTATTTGCCTCCCATGTGGCCAAATGCCGCCCCCTGGTTTCTGGGTAATTCCACTCTCTAGTATCTACTTTCATCAGGAAACAGAAATACCAGCTGCCTCCAAGCAAGGTAACTCTCTTGTAATTTTAAGTCTACTCGAAACCAGGGAATATAGCTGGAAAACAGCAGGTTATTCTGAACGGAACAGAAAATCCAATCTTGAAAAGAAGAAAAGCTCCAATTCTAACCTTGCCCAATTTGGGTTCTAGTCGGTGAGTGAAACATGTGTATACGTTCCAGAGATGGCTTAAAAACACCCAGGCAGGATTGCCTTACATTTTCAAGACCCCATGAAGAGAATGGAAGGAAGAGTAGAAGCTGCATTTTTGAGAGTGGAAGGAAAGGAGAAGCAGTGTTCTCGAGGGGAAAGGTATGGACTCTGGGTTTGACTCTAGGCTCTGTTGCATTATAGCTGTGTGACCCTGGGCAAGCAATGCAACCTCTCTGTGCCTCATGGCCTCATGTGGGATAGGAATGCTCGTAGAGGGGTAAGTGAATTATTGCACAGGCAACACTTAGTATATTTAGGGGAAGGTACATGATATGACCAAGACCAGCCCTGGCCTCCAAGTGGATAAGAATTTTTATTCCGTTTACACAGTGTGGAATCAAGCCCCCAGGTTGAAGTCAGACTGTCAGTACTGACACTGAAGGAGCGTGAACATTCTCTTTGTGGGTTACAGTGCTGTGAGAACGTTGCGTTACTCTCCACCATACTGCCTCTTGCTACAGATTTTGGACAGCCTTGTATTTTTCCAAAGCCCACCACAAAACGGAGTCAGGACAGTGGTGGTCCTTAGCCCTATCATTGTTGGGGTGATGAGAAGGGTCAGTGTCAGTCCTCCTTGTGCCACCGAGATGCATGTTAAAGTAGGAGCTAAAACTACTCGCTGTCACAGTTTATAAGCCTTTAAAATGTCCAGCGTTGTTCCTAAACCCCCATCTTCGCCTTCTCAGGGGCCTGGTCTGGGCCACCAAGATAGGCTTGAATGGTACTTCTTCACTTTCTGACTGTGGAGCAGAGGAAAGATCCCGCTAATGCACAGAGTAATTGGCATATCTGCCTAACCATCTGCAGGGTAGCTTAGGATCAGTTTCATTTGATTCAATTTAACTAAATGAATTCAATTCAGGGCATTTACTGAGTGGCCAACTAAGTGCCCTGGATCACTCTGGTTTGTGAGGGCGGGGCAGGGCAGAGTGGGCAGGGCATGATACAAGCAGCAGTATTCCGCCCTCAAGCACTCACAGATAGAGCTGGACAGACATGGAGACACATCGGTCCCTCTAATGTAGGGTTTCTCCACCTCAGTACTCCTGGCATGTTGGCCGGATAATTCTTTGTTGTGAGGCCTGTCAGATGTTGAGAAGCATGCCTGGCTTCCATCCACTAGATGCCAGTAGGATCTGCTTCGAACTTGTGACAACCAAGAATGTCTCCGGACAGTCAAATGTCCCTCGGGAGGGCAAAACCGCCTGTTGTGAACCACTGCAGTAATGTGAGGTTAAATATTATCAGTTCTTTAAAAGTGTTACATGGGTGAAGAAGCCAGTGATCGTTCTGACCAGGACGGACCTTAGACAAAGTGACATCTGGGCTGGGCCTAAGAGAGCAAGCAGGGTTTTGCCAAGTACCATTTCTATCTTAAAAGATAAAAATAAAGCAGCAGGAAATGCTAGGATCCAGTGTCAAGGTACTTGACATAGCCTGAAGGCCACAGAGAGCTTCTCAAAGTATTTAACCAGTGTGGCACCCACTGATGCAAATGTGCCCTTGTAGTAGGCAGGAGCAGAGTCCTGCACAGCATTAACCTTTAGTTGCTGAAGTGTGTGGAGGTCAGAGAGTCCTATAGGGGCCACAAAACCTTTGGGGTGCTCAGGGCAGCTGACGTTTTCCAATATTTTAACAACTGACATGGTTATGCTGGCACGTATTGGCCGCATGCCAGCCTGCTTTTCCACTCTGGAGAAGGACAGATCCCAAAGCTTAATCCCCTCTTGGTCTTAAGCGAAGGTTTAAAACAAGTTTTGCTTGACAATGCTGATAAAACCCTTTCTGATTCAATAGTTTATGCTGGTGGCACAGCAACAGAAGATCAATGCTATAAATGCGGATGTAGGGGACAGAGCTAGTTTGGCTGCTGTAGATTTAATATCTAACTTTTCAAAATGTTACAGCTCCTTGGCCATCCCCACCCTCTCAAAACCCCCCAGCATTTGGCTTCATTTCTTTCAGATTCCGTAGCCTGGCTAATGCGCAAGCCTGGGGTGCGTAGAGTTCCTCACTGAAACGAAAACTAAAGCTGGAGAAAACTCACCAGATCTGCAATGCATTCAGTTTGAACCTGAAAGGTAGAGAAATGAGACTGAAGCAGAAGACCAGCCTTGTGTCTGGAGAAAAGTACAAGGGGTGTCAGGAAGAGCTAAAATTACGCTTTCTTTTGCCATGTTCAGAAAAACTATAGTATAATCCACCCCATGAGCAGAAATGCTTGGCTCTTCCCTTTGGGGGGAAGAAAAGAATGGATCCCATTTCTGGTCTCTTTCACACCACAGGCCACTGTACTAATATTGGACCATCCCAACAGTCTGACAAGTACACACACTGCTCACAACCCCCAACAGAGCCAGAGAGACATTTTCCCTCTTGGTCTATGGTTTTCAAAGATGGGATGCAGTTCAGTGGTAAACTGGACTTTTGGCCCCTTTTTAAAACAATCTCCCATCCCACCAGCATTTCAATAACAACCACACATTGTTGCAGTGTCCCTGGCTAGCTGATTTGCTTGCTCTTCTACAGAAAGATTTGGTTTATTAAGAAGTTGGCTAAGAAAGACCCAGACCTGGAGGGAACAGGCTCAGGCAAAGAGGGCAGGTATGTGGGAGCACAAGAGCCCTGAAGGAGGACGCTGGTGAGGCAGTCTGCCCTCTTAACAGCTCAGAGTTGAAGGTAGGGCTTCTACCAGTTTAGAAGTTTCTGGAAAACAGATTCCATCCATTCCCTTCTAATGACCCCCCACTCCCTCCCCAGCTGCATTTCAGAAGCAAATTCGCAATTGCATCATCTTCACCTGGCTCCTGGATCCGAAATGCTCACCCAATGGGTGACCCCTGAGATTCTTTCTTCTGATTCTATAAACACAGCTGCCAGATTAATCATGTAAAAATACACCTAGCATCATTTTATATCACCTTCCCTCCACTCCGTAAGACCCTGCTTCCTACAGTGCGACACTGAAACACTGTAATCTGAATTTCAGGAGCTAGGAGGCTGTGGCTCCCCACCCTCTGAACTTGCTCCCTGTTTCTCTCCACACAGCTCTGCTTCAGCCCAGCAGATCTAATCATAATCTCCCAGACAGGCCTTGTCCACCCGAGCCCTACACCTGCACTCCATCTCTTGAGTATCCTCCCCTTCAAATCCTATCCACTTGAGGCACAGTTCATGCTCCGCTTCCTCCAGGAAGCCCTCCAAACAGGAGTGTGGTCCCTGATCCCCAGCATTGTTGGGGGGCACTCGGCACATCCAAGGGTAGCAGGTTCGACTTCCTCTTCCATGGGACCCATAAGATTTTGACTTGCTTAATGCAGACCCTCGCAGTCCTCTCCCTGTCCACCATCTCCCATAACAAGCCCTGCTCAGGCCAGTCCCCAGGCTCCAGAGCAATGAACAAAGTGCTCATCCCAGCTGCTCCCAGGCCTGGCGTGGAGCATGGCAGGCCCATGGTCCAGGAGAGTAAAAAAGGGAGTCCCGCAAGGGACAGGCAGGGAGTACAAGAACAGAGCCAAGGAGGCACAGGTGCCTATGCTGCTAAGGGGGTACCATGGGCTTTGGAATTTTCTGAAACCAAGAGGCCAACTCCCCAGGCTGAATCAAGCCTGAAGAGACTTGTGGGTTAGGTGAATGCCTCTGCACAGCCCACCAGCTCTCCCTCCGGAGATCCTGCCCACCGGCAGGGACTCGGCTTTGTGCAGCCTCCTCTAAGACAGCACCCCTCAGCATCCCAGGTCAGAGTCATCTTGTCCTCCACAAAACCCCCACTCACCTATTGTGCCTTGGCGCTGTATTGATAGGCAATCTCCAGACAGCACCCAGCATGTTGCTTCACACATAGTGGGTGCTCCACGCTTCTCCCTCCTGCAACAACCCATCAGTTCTGCATGTGTATGCTTTGGAGCTGATAAGGTGTTTGTCTTGCAGTATCACTTGCTCCTTACCACTGCTCTGAGAGAGTCAGTGTGAACATCATTATCCAGTTTTACAGACTGGCAACACTGAGGTTCAGAGAGGCCAACTGCCTTTTCAGAGCTCATATCACAACCAAGAGTTAGGTCAGGGGTAATCTCGAACTATTTCTCTTTCCCAGACATGCACCTGCCCACAGAATCTATTTCCTTCAACAAATGATCTGGTGCTTATTCAGTGGTCGTTGGTGGTAACCAGCACCCCACACAGGACAGGGAATGAGGCTGTTTCTGGCAAAGGTGGGGCAACGGTAAGACAGGGAATTCACCTGGCGTGTCTTCTGTCTTACGAAGGTCTTCAAACACTACCCCTTTTTACCAGCTCTTCCTGCAACCCACACACATCAGATGTAGGCAGGTTGTTTTGTATGATTGATGAAGACTTTTTTTTTAACATAAGAATTTAATTATAGGGGAACTGCATTCCCTGAGGGACTGTCAATTGAGGTCTCACCATATAGACCGTCTGACAACCTCAGGCAGCCAAGACCTCATTAGCTGAGCAGGGAAGTGAGAGGAGAGGATGACAGCTGCATGGGGTGGCATTTTCCAGCAGGGGTCTCTTGCCAAAGGCCCACCATGTAGATTCTGGGATATGAGGTATCTCATCTCATGATGCCACAAACCGCCTATCTTCTTACAGAACTGCTGCAAAGTAAGAGAATGCGGCTCTGAGGACACAGGCAATTGTGTTGCATTTGGGGTAAAAGCCAGGCATTTTAGCCAGCACATTTGTGAGCCAGGCCAGATGGAACATGGTGGGTTATGCAGGCCTTCTGCACTTGGTGGACAGAACACCCGGTAAGACAGGAACCCTGTTCCTACCCTTAGGACTTTCTGGGGCTAGAGACTATCTCTTTCTTGCTCGTTTCCTTGCTGGAGAATTTCTGGGCCCAGGGTATGTGCGTCTGGGACTATGGGAGGGGGAAAGGACTCCAAGGCCATGCAAAATACAGATTCCACAGCAAGGAAACAGTTTCTCTGGAAGCCAAGCCAAGATAGAAATGCTCATGATGTTTTCCATTCTGCAGCACTGGAGACACCAAACCACATGAGATAATCACTGCAGAAAAGTTTGTGAGAAAGGATAAATAGGAAAGAAGATATTGCAATCAACCTGGCCGTCCGTAGTGGGCCTCTCACAAACTCATGTTCACTCCATCTCTGGGGAAGTCCTCACTCATCAGGCTGCATTAACCTCCCTTGAGAAGGGGAGAGACAGAGGAGGCAGGGACAGGGCCCAAGGAGTGAGTGGCTCACTCATCCCACCTCCAACTGACAGAATATCTAAGGAAAACATGGCACCTCGGGGCGAAGAAGTGGTCCTAAAGACTCCCGGCTGCTTACCCGGAGCCAGGACAGAGCTCTTCCTCCGAGGCTAGATGGAGAAAGGTGATTTCTCTTTAGCTGAAGAGGATCAGAAGCTGGGGTCAGGGCTGCCTTCTAAGCAGCTAGCAAGGCAGAATGAGAGCTGTGACTCTTAACCAGGGGCAATTTGTCCTCTTTACTTCCAGGGACTTTGGGCAGTGTCTGGAGACATTTTTGGTTGTCACACTTGGAGGTGGGGTGGGAAGGCAGAGAATATTACTGGCATCTAGTAAGTGGCGGCCAGGGATGCTGCTGTGTATCTTATAATACACGGGATAGCTCCTGACAACAAAGAATTGTCTGTCCCCAAATGTCAGTGGGACCAAGATTGAGAACTCTTAGAGTATCTGATATTGCCCTCAGCAACTTCCTTCAGACAGGCCCCGAGAGGCAGACCAGAGGGTCGGCAGGCATAACAGGTGAGCCGCTGTGAGGCAGCCTATGGCTTGCATTTATGAGCCAAAGTGTTCGAATGATTAAATGGATATTTGAAGGAGACTTGTGATTCTTGGGTGGTTCCACAGTAGGGCGGAATGAACTGGGTGACCTCCCTGACCCTTTCTAACCCAGAAACCTCTAGTGCTCAACCATGAGAAGGCTATGAGGCCAGGAGAGGATGACTGGCTGGGAGGGCAAGTACCTGGTGAAGTGGGAAGAGTTCAGCTGTTGTTCAGTGGGGAGGAGTTGGAGAAAAAGAGAGTTTAATAATTCAGGCCACCAACAGCTGCACCTGCAGGGAGTGTCTGTTACACATTTAAAGGGGTGTCTAGCCACTCAACAAGGCATCTGGGCATTTGGGCTAATTAGGTCCAATAACTGTAATAACTGTCCACCAAACCCAAGGCACTTCTTCTCCTGTTTCCTACTACTGTGGGGATATTCAGCTCCATTCTCCTCCCTTCATCTTTCTCTTTTTACTATCTGGAAGGCAGAATGGCATAGTGCTTAAGGGGCACAGACTCTAGAGACCAAATGCCTGGGTTCAAATCCTAGGACTACTACTGACTATTCACATGACTTTGGGCAAGTTATACAACCTCTTTCATGCCTCAACTTCCTCATTTGTAAAATGGGTTAGTGATAGTTTCCTATATCCTAAGGTTGCTGTGAAGTATTCAGGACAATGGCTGACCAGTCAATCAGTGCAGATTAGTATTAATATTGTCATGACCTACCCCTGGGGAAGGGCCAGTCAGGGACTTCTCTTAGCCTTGCATCCTTGACTGATGGAGGCAAGGTAGGGTCCCTGATCTCACTTAGTGGTAAGAGAAGACATGCAGCAAGAAGAAATTCATTTTAAGTCACCAAAAATGATGTTACTAGAAGGAAAGGGTCACTTCACTAGAGTTTTCCATAATTACCCCTAAAGAAGGTTAAAATTTTTCATGAATCCTTTCCATGCTCCATTTCTTTCTCTGGTCTTCTCTGCAACCACTGTATCTACATACTCTGAATCATGAAAAATTACTTTTCTTTATTCCCCCAAACTAAGCAAATAGCAAATTTCAAAATTCCCAGTTAGACTGCAATATTTCCTAAGCACCTACTGCATGCATAGCCCCTTTTAGAGAACACTATGTGCGAGGTACCTGCCCCATTCTATGGAGGAGGGAATGAGGCTCCAGAACTGAGATACCTCAAGTCTCTCTGAAGCAACTCAACAGCAGATCTGACATTTAAAGGCAGACCTACATGTGTGCAGAGCCCTATCGCCCTGTCCACAGTTGTTCCTTCCTGAGGCCAGGTGCCACGTGTCATGTACCTGACCATGACCATGACCAAGCATGGGCTAAAATCTCACTGAGGAGGAGGGCTGGGTGGAGGCGTGTGGGCTCGTCCTTCCTTTGCACAGTGCACTGCTACTAAAGATGCCTGGCCAACTTCAGCATTTGCCTGTACATTTATTCCATGTGTGCTCTTCCATCTTTCTCTTTAGCCTTTAAACAGATGGTCCCAACTGAGACAGTACTGGATTCTCTCTCCCTGATATTCTATTGTAATTTAATAGGTGGTTAAAACCTAGCCCAAACTGCTTCCTTATCTTAAAGCTGCTGAGGGCCACTTCCCAAATCAGTTTCAGCTCACGCAGCACTCTGGAGCTGCATGGCGGTGACACCACAATCCTAAGGGCACTTTCACTTTTCACCCGAGCAATGTTTTTACAATTCATGGGAGCAAACCAATCCTTTAACCTAGATCCTTGGCTCTCCCGCTGAAAGGCTCTGTGACCCTACGTGGGTCACTAACCTGTCTTTGGGCCTCAGTTTCCCCATCCGCCAAATGAGGGAACTGGATAACGCACAGTTCTTTCTGGGGCCGTCACCCTTCATTTCAAAGTGGGTCAGGGAAAAGCCATCTTCACTACTCTGGGCTGACTGAACTCCAAAGCATGATCCTCACAGTTAACACCCACTGTCTCTAAAACGAAGTCTACTACAGAGGAATTTAGGGATTGGGTGGACTTCAAAGGAGGCCTTTGCCCACTGGAATCTGAATGCTGACGTTACTGGGCCACGTCTACTCACATCAGCACCTCACTTCTGGGAAGTCTAGGCGAGGAGCAAACTCAGACATTACTTCTCCAGCATCCCCGCCCATTCCCCAGTTCCTGAGAAAGGAACCTTTCCCCCGAGACATTCCCAGCTCCTTCCCCAGGGCACCCCACATGCCAGGTCCATCCGGAAAAAATCTGAAAGTGTGGCAGGCAGACGGAAGCATGAGTTTATATTCAGCATGCCAAACATTCTCGGGAGGACTTCTAAACATAACCAGGTCTTAATATAGTGCCTCTTCTTGTGCCGACTACTCGCCTGAAATCCTGGCCCACCAGCTTGTGAGCCTCGCTCTCTCAGGGAGACTATTTGTAGCCCTTCGCCAGGTGCTATGGCTCAGTGAAAAGGCACCACACAAGCCAGCAGGAAAGGGGTTCTTAAATATGCAAATCTCCTCCACGTTTGGGTTGTCTGACTAAGTTGCTGAGAAGCTGCATGACTCAGCCGTGGGCTGGAAACCATTGGAAGTCCCCGGAACACTGGGTCTGAAGGGTTCTGGCTCATATGGCCAGGACAGGGGGACTACCTGCCTTAGCCCCGAGGAGGGAGGCGGGTCTGCAGACCTGCACTCCACCTGTGAGCAGGCCTGGGAAATCAAGATGGCCTGGGCTTCACACCCAGGGCCCTCTGTCAATAATGGTCCTGCTGGCAGCTAGCTCAGCTGCCCTCCTACTTTTACTGCAGGCGGGCAGGGGCTCATTCACAGGTGCGAGTGAACCTGAGTTCACAGCAGTCACCTCACTGCTGTTTCTAGGACAATCTTCTCTCTCCAAGACCTCACAAGAGTCCCTGTCTGGCATTGGCAATCTCTACATGTGCCAATGGCTGTTCCAGTGGCCCTGAGACAAGAGCCCCAGGGAAAAACAGCTTCTCACTCCTGGCCCCTCCTCTGGAATCTGGTATGAGGTCGGAGGCATCGCCGTTCCAGTCACACAGCCCTGGAACAGGAGAGGAGGAAGAAGTGGGACCTGGGTTTGATACCTGCTCCTAAGATGGAAGGGGCTGAGGGAACTTGACTGGCTGCAGAAGCTGATCAGAAATATCATCGGGCACATCTGGCACAGTGTCTGAAGCTTAGGCTGAATCAGGTAGAGAGAGAACAGGCCTGGAAGGCGCATAAGCCTCAAGATCCCAGAAGGACATCCAACGAGGAATTCCAAATATAGAATCTGTGAGATTGGTCCTCAGGGCTCCTGGGCTTTTGTCTCCCAAGGTTCTCTGACCAGACCAGTGTTACCACCAGTGCATGGGCCTCAGAACCTGCTAATGTTGGTGATTCTAAGCTGGCTGTACACAGACTGCTCTTGAAGTTTTTTACTAAACCCACAAATAAATAAGTGGAGCCAGCTTCCTTCCTCCTCTCTGCCATCTACCTTACACAGCTGGCCAGTGCCTCACAGACTTGTCTTCAAGATGGCATTAATAATGAATTTGTGAGTGTGCCTAGCACATAGCACCCAGATATCAGCTGAAGTGAAAATGAAAAGGATCTGGAAGAAGGGCAGCCATGGAGCTGGTAAGTCATGAAGTTCTTCACTGATAAATGTGGGGAAAGTGCAGGGTTTGTGCAGATGGGGGAGAGGGAGAGAGCGCTCAGTCGCCCACTTGGATACTAAGTGCGCACATGTAGGAGGCTCCCACCCCTGGGGACAGAGCTAGGAGCAAGGGGTAGTCTCCACCCTGAGAGAACTCAAGGCAGCAAAGAATTACAACCCTGCAGGAGACAGGCTGAAATAGGGCATGCTACTGCACAAGGAGGCATCCTGTTCATTGGAAGAGGGTCATATGTCCTGAGTCCTAGAGGGCGCTAGCCAGAGGAACAGGGCTACATAAGGGACTAGAAGTCTTATATGGCAGCACCAGGGACCAGGGATCCTATGAGAGTCTAACACCTGATGATCTGAGGTGGTACTGAGATTGTGATGCTAGCTCTGGGGAGCAGCTGCAAGTACAGATGAAGCTTCACTTGCTCACTCACCTGCTGCTCACCTCCTGCTGTGCGGCCTGGTTCCTATCAGGCCACAGACTGGCACCTGTCTGCTACCAGGGTTGGAGACCCCTGCTATATAGGAATGAGGGGTGGCACAAGCAAAAGCCAGAAGTGAGATGATTCAAATCCTGGAGGACCCCGCCCCCCCAAAGAGCCTCTGAAGTGAATGAGAAATTGAGATGACCATCAAATGCACACTGCTTTGTATATATTTGTGTATATACCTGTATATTCTTATCATGAAATGGATGCAACGTCCAGGTTCATGAGAAATAAACTTGACTTCTAAGTGCTACCTTGTAAAGCCTTCCCACACCCCCAGCTGAGACCCAGCAAACCTGTGCTTTGTCCAATTGGAAAAGGAAGGGTATCATTCTCAAGGTTTCTGAGGTCAGTGTGCTCCAAGGGCACACTCTGTGCCCTGCAGTAGGTTCTGAGATGTAACTGGAGCAGTCAGAGAAACTGGGGAGTGACGTGCAGAGCCACAGCATCTCTTATGGGCCCTCAGTTTTTAAAACAGCAAGCCTTTTGTCTCAGAGCCCCAGGACAATGAAAACATTTCCTGTAGGACCTGTGAAACGTGAGCATATCCCAGGCCCCAGAGAGGGGATAGAGCACACTGGCACACATGAGTGCGCATGTGCATGCATGCATGCACACACACACACACACACACACACACACACACACACACACACAGAGTGAGGTTCCTGAGGCTTCAGTGGTTCCGGTTGGAGAACAGAGGTAGGCTGTGCATCCAAAAGCTCCCTGACTGCTACCACACAGCCTGAGATCCTTCACACTTAGTGGGTGTCTCCCATCAGTGAGATTTCTCCTGCTGGGCAGGGCCTTGAGGGGTGGGCTGGTTTCTCTTTTCTTTCCTCCAGGTCCTGGACCTTGCAATTTGGCAGGGATGAGAGGAGATGAGGAGGGAACCATGAAGATTCCAATGCCTGCACATCATATCTAATTCCTTTTGTAGGATCTCAGGGAGAGATCACACTATGACCTAACCTGTTCAGTCACCTCCATGTCCCTGTTCTGAAATGAACGGTTTCTGGTGGCCCGGCTGATCAACCTCCATGGAGGGTAGCAGGCAACTTGCATAATGAGACAAAAATCATCCTGTAATTAAGAGCAGGTTTTACAATTAAACAGAAGAGTTCAAATCCAGCTCTGCATCTTTGCAGCTGTGGGATTTAGGGAAGTGATTTAATGGCTGTGTCTCAGTCTCAAAATCTATGAAACGGTGATGTTACCAGACTCTAACTACCAGAGTTAACAGACTTCTAACTCCTAGAAGGTTACCTAAGTTAATATATGAAATAAAGCATTTTGGACTTAACTAAGTATTTAAACCATTAAAGTACTTTAGTTCCAGTTGGTGAAGAGCTACTGCCCTAAGCCCCCCAAGAACCTCTCCCATCCCAGCCCTTCCTCAGGGCCCTGGGACTGCCCACGATGCAGCTACTAAGGAGCTAACACCTGGTACGCAGGCGGAGAAAGGAGAGAGGCCAGTGTCTGTGTCTGTCAGGGTGATGTCTGCAATGGAGCTTAGCATGGCTCCATATTTTGCACGTCACATCTGTTCCACTTTTGCAAACTCCTCATTTGCCTCTGTGTAGTCTGCACTTACTTGCAACACCTCCTCATGAAGCTCTCAGCAGAAACTAAGCCTTGTAGTGAACTTCGGCTGTTCCTGCAATCCACGGGTGAGAAGGGCACCTGCTCAACATTCCCCTGGATCTGACCATGCGATTCCTCTCTGAATTATTCAATCCTGGAGACTCAGGCTCACGGTCACAGAGCTTGAGCTAAATCTCAAACACTCTCAAAGAGGAATGATGCCCAGCTTTGTTTCTAAATGTTTGGGGAAAGCTGAAATCAATGTCCATACTTCTGTGAAGTCAGTAAACCTTCAAGGCTAGTCTCTTGCGGGGCAGCATGTGCTTGTCAAGACACAGATTTGTTAAAGAAACGGGATTCCAGTCCCCGCAGTCCCACCACCACTGTGCAACACCCACCTCCCCTGGTTTGTAATCACTGTCCTGACTGATGACAGGGCCAGTAACAAGTGTGAGGGCAGTCAGAAGATGTGAGTTTGAATCTCATCTCTGCTTCCTGTTAGCTGTGAGTCACAAGGCAAGTCCCTAACTCCCTCAGCTCTATGTGGAGATGCTATGAGAAGGAAGGGAAGGTGGAAGCCCTGCCATGGGGCCAGGTGTCCCGTGGCACCCAAACGCCCTCTAAGGGAGGAGATGTGGTGAATGATAAGCACTCAAAAAATTAGTTGTATATAAGTTTTAAAAGGGAGTTGCTTGGTCTTTAGATCTATAATGTAACCCCCCAAAAAAGAAAAGGAGAAAAGGGAGAGACTCAGTCAGGGACACGAGACATGTTCCCATTCCCACGGGTGCAAGACACTGGAGCTACTTCCACAAAGATGCATGACGAATACTGCCTGGGAAACACACACACTCAGAAAGAATGTCCTGCCTTTGCTATACCATCCCATGAACAGGCTGGCAATTTTCAATTTATCATATCAACCTCTTTTACCTGAGAACTTCACCAGCTATTTCCCTACTAGCAGATAGCAATCAGCCTCAAAAGCAGGACTTGTGAAATTTCAAGAGGACATTACTAGGAAAAAATTATATCCTAGGTTTCAAGAAATTCTGTACTGTCTTTAGTAACTGAATTTCATTTTCAAGGCAGGGTGCTCCTGAAATTTGCTGCCTGAGGGAACCAAAGATTTTCAAATAATCACTATCAGACCAACTTAAGAGTGTAGGGAAGGTGGCAGTTTCCTCCATGTTTAGTACAGGAACTGAACTATCATTACATTAGGCAGGAGATGAAATACTGCTATATTAGAAAAGTAATGTACTTTTAGTCAAAGTAAGCTGACCCTTGTTTGGTCCGTGCACGTCTCTAGGATTCATCCTTTTCCAGTTTGCTGTTCTTTCTTCATGTGAATAGCTCCTTCTCCAGCTGGCTGCCAAACCAACTCCCTGCTGCTATGTAAACAGCAGTTCAAGATCCATCTTTTCCAGGAAGCATTATATAGTTAACACTATAGGTTCTGCAACCCATCAGTTTATTTTCCAAGCCCCATTCTTACTCAAGGCATTTCTGCCACTACTGTGCAGAGACCCCTCATGTAGCCAGAGCTCTGGTTTTAGGGCTGCAGACAAAATACAGGACACCCAGCTAGGTTTGATTTTCAGATAGACAAAAAATAATTCTTTTTTTATATGTATGTCCCAAATATCACATAAGAAATACATACTAAAAATTAATCATCATTTATCTGAAATTCAAATCTAAGTGGGCATCTCAGGAGTTTTGTCCTGTTTTGTTTTGTTTTACTACATCTGCCAACTCTGCTATCCATCTTCAGAGGAAAAAAAGAAAAGGGTCTGTGAATAGCCAATGAAGAGAGGTCACAAAGCCCATGCACCAATTCTCAAATACTCTTTGAAGGAGAACCTCTTAAACCTTCACTCAGTCATTTCACACCGAGTTCCAGTAAAGGTGTGGCAGGTTACAAGCACACTAGGAAGAAGATACTAAAGGGATGTATGGTGCTGGCTCCAAAAGGGCCCCAGGTATAACCAGAAGACCTGGTTCTGAGTCCTATCATCCCCTTTTCTATCCATGTGATCTTTGACGCATTGCTTAACTCTTAGAAGCTTCAGGATTTTTTCCCCCTCACTTAATAAACAAATTGGAGATTGTCCTATCTACCTTGCAGAGGTGATACAAAGACTAAATAAAATAATGCATACAAAAATGCTCAATAAGCAGAAGATGCTTGTTGTTACAAAGAGACACACTGAACAGAATAAGAAGCATCTTACAGTTCCAGTGCAAGGATGGAGACAAACTATAAAAATCAAACACAACGGTCACAAAGATAACACTCTGAATTTATTTAATGTAGGCACAAAGAAAACTGTATACCTCAATAAAACAGTTGTCGCCTCATTTCACTACAGCACTGGTGTTCAAAATGACAGCTTTTTTTTTTTGTTGAGGTATCAAGAAAGATTAAATTATGTCCGATGTATTCTGTTTAAAAAGGCAACAAAATGTTTCATCCAGGAAAATCTATCTAGGCCCAGGGACTCCAGTATTAGACCCACCACAAACCATAAGAGTTGTTTTCTTAAAAAAAAAAAAAAAATACATAGAGAACCTATTATGTGCCAGGCACTGTGCTGATCATATTCACATTCATGAGCTTCATTCAAAGCAATTAGCTATTATCTCTTTAGTACAATATTCACTGAATGATGGAAGAAGTGAATGAATGAGTTTCCAGGGTCAATTTACAAAGTGCTGGAAACATAACAAGGACTAAGGATATGTCTGTGACTGGATTAACACTCCTGAATACATAGGTGACCGCATAGGGAAGGAAGAAGTTAAGGCAACAGTATGTGCACAAAACGGGAACACAGAAAGAACTCTGCCCCATCACTGAAGGGCACTCAGCACGAGATAAAGGAAGTTAATGTTTGGCATTACAACTCAGTAATATATTCATATTGTAATCTGTCAGATTAGACTGCTTAATGGACCGAAGGGAAGATATTTCTAAAAATACTATTTAAGTGGTTAATATTTAATGTCATCCTACTTCTCTATTACTTGGAAATAATCTGTTTTGTTTTCCAAACAAATGGATGTGCCCCTTCACCACTCCCATTGTTTTATCCCATCAGGGCAGGTGGAGACCTGCCTGAACAGCACGGGATTAACCCCGGGATTCCTGTGAGTTACATGCAGCTATGAGCTGAATGGAAATCTTGGGGTTGTGCCGATGGGCTGAAAGAAACTAAAATCAAGCTGCCATGAATAGAACATCTCAGCCAGGACCAGTAAGGCCAACCCACTGAAACGAATTCTCCACCTGTCAAATTCCCTACTAACCAATTATTTATGCCTGAATGTGGTCCATCAAGCAGGTGACATGAGATGAGGCAGGGGGAATGCCAAAAAGGATGAAAGAAAATTCTTTTTTAAATTGGACAACAAAGCCCATGAAGGCAAGAAAATAACCACCAACGTGCTAACGAAGCACACAGACCTTATCATCACAAAGGAGGACTGTGCAGGAGAATGCTTGGTGCTGGAGCTAAGGCTCATGGCTACCTAGGCAAAATGAAAAGCCAGCAAAAAGCATCACCTCCCTGAGCTAAAATACTACAAGTACTCTGACATACCATAAAAAAAGGAAGGATCTTACTTGATGTGAAATCCTAAGAAAAGTAGATCTAAAAGGGTTCTTATAGATTAGATGATTTAATCTCTCATTTGAACAGATAAAGTGAAAGGGCAAAAGAAAAACTATTATCATGTGCCCAACTCGTAACACGTCACTTAATTCTCACAACAATTCCAGGAGGTAGATAACATAATCATTTTGCAGATCACTTCCCCAAGGTCACACAACTAGCATGTGGGTGAGGAACTCCGGACTACAGGCCAAGGCCCAAGCTCTTCTCTCACTGTGCCAAACTTCCACAGGTGAGGACGGGAAGGGCCTGTCCAGGTTACAAATCCTGAGCAGCACATCCAGGAGCGGCCCAGGGCCCCTGACGAAGCCCAGTGCCCTTCCCACTTCATATCCCTTCTCCTGAGATAGTCTTAAAAGTGTCTACGCTGAATTCCATTCAAATTTGAAAGCAGGTTTGAATTTCATTTGAAGGCCCCCCAGCATAAACTATACTTGAACATTTGTTAGAATCTCTTTTTTCAAGGAAGTTTCAGTAATGCATCAAACCAATCCCATCTCACATTTCTAGAAACTCTCTGAATTCCTTTGTTGTATCAGAATTTTGTTTGTCTTAACTACAGGTAGAAATAAAGATGCCCTTGGCTGGGGCCTAGGTATATTTTGTTAAGGGGGAGATGTTAAAATCTGTAGATCCATATTTAATGCATTTGTAATTAAAGAAAAATGTAATTAAAGAAAAATCAGGTTACAGTATACATTTCTGTGTTTGTATGGTAAAGGCTGGAAGGATATACATGTAAAAGACAGTGGCATCCCTGAGGCCTGAGATTCTGAATTTTTAAAACTTTTTTATGTATTTTAATTTTTTTTATAATGATTATGTATTACTTGTCTAATTATAACATAAAAACTATTCTTTTAATTAAAGCAAAGGCTATTACTAAAATTTAGGGGGAAAAAAGGTGAGGGGGAAGCATTTTCCCCATAAAACTATTATAACTCTTAGTAAGATGATCAGATTAGTACACAAAACTTTTTAACCTGGTTTAGGTGATCAATTAATAGCCCCGTTTGGGGGTGTGTTGGGGGAGGGGATGATTTGGTGATGGAAGGGACATGGGTGAGAAAGCCCTATTATTCCCTCAAGCCTAGGACAAACTCTTGACACCCTATTCCACTTCTGAGGCACCCCCTCCAAGGGGTCCAATAGTCTCATGCTGCCTGAACACTGAATCACTCACTGGGCCCCATTCTCCAAGTCTTTCTCTGCTCCAAACTTACTCACTTCAAGCTCTCCTTCTCAACCAAGACCCATCCTCTCAGGCTTCACTCAATCTCTGGGGAGCAACGCTTCTGCTCAGAGAACAGCTAAGATGAGCCATCTGTGGTCACTGATGACTGGCTAGAAAGGTTTGTGGCCATGGCTCCAGCTGCACCAAGTTCCACTGGTGGGCTGGAAGACAATTCTGGCTTGCAGGCCACTCCTAGCTCCAAGACATCCCAAGGAACACACCCAATGCCGCTGAAGGTACTGGCCCTCTGGTCTCTAAGTAAACATTCCCTTTCCCTCTCATGGTCTATTTTAGTCAGTCCCTTGACCCCAAGTTGCCCACCCTGGGCCCCTTCTTGCTCTTGACTCTACAGTGATGATGTTATACCTACACAGATGCCTATTTTGTTCAGATTCTCTGACTTACTGATGTAGAAGAGGTTTGCTGCTCACTAACTAGCCCCTTGCTAGACATTGAAGAGGCAACCTATCCTTCTCCCCACCCCAAAATTATTGCCCCTCTCCTGCCTTATATACGGCCAACACAGGGATCTATAGTTTTCCGTGGCATGCTCCAGTGGTGGAGAACAGTCTAGCCTGGCTGCAGAGAATGCAAGCTGGTAGTAGTGAGGGGTTGAGTGGGAGAGTGATATAGGACCAGGCTTTTCAGTGAGGGGACCCCAGTCTTAAGAACTTGGACTTCATCCTAGGGGAGTTAGTTTAGGTGCTGAAGGAGGACAAGGGCACAATTAAGGAGAGTTTGGGGAAGACTTAACCAGCGGCAGTTTGTGGCATATTGTGGCAATCAGAGCCAGAGAGCAAACTAGGGTTAGAGGAGGGAGTATGGTCACTGAAGCTTTCAGGGAAGGTGGCAAAGGGCCCAGGTTCTGGCTCAGGACTCAAAAGTCCCATATCAGGCCTTACCACCCATGGGCCCTGGAGCACGGTCCTTAGCCCCTCTGGGCAGTCCATTTTCCATGGGTGACATGCACATGACAATGCTGCCCTCGAATGGGTCTCTCAGGGTTGCTGCACAGAGCTTTATTAAACTGTGGAGTGCTATACAAATGTTAGCTATTATTATTAAATGGCTAAGACAGTATTTTGTCAGCAGCTTAGTTCTGCCCTGTTGAACACTGTACTCCAAACATTTCACCAAATACCACACAGGACTTTGTTATTTAAGGAAAAGATTCAGAAGCTTTCATGGAACACTGGAAAATCTAACAGCAGCTAAAAACATAACTATCCCAGCCTCTCTGATAAGCATGTCCACTTGGTGGGGCTGGGAGCTCCTGCTCACTGTCTCTCAAGCCCACAGGCAGAGAGGGCCTACAGTCTGCCTGAGGGCACTTAGTTTAAGAGGGGTCAGGGCCTGGAAAAGAGTATGAAGGGAGGGGGTGCTCACATGGCACCAACTAACAATCCTGGCTTCTTCTGGGTTTGCTCATCCAGGAATTTATGCTGCATGCTCATCCACCTCTACATAAGACCATTGGAAGTGCCAAGTTTCTGACACCTTGGAATCATGAAATGTTAGCCCTGGAAGCAATCTTGTAGCAAGATTGTCTCTCTTGTCTATTTTCCATCAGGCTGCATGGTTCCCGAGCAAAGGGCATAGTATGTAGTCAGCTTTCAATATGTATTCTTGATGCTTGTGTCAATTGGATGGTTGGGTGGACAAATAGATACGCCTGGTGAATCGATAAATGAATTCTATAGCATTTCTGATCCAGTCTCTAATCAAGAAAATACCAATCTATTGCTTACCTTCCTTTAGAGAAATCCACTTTTTCTTCTAGTTTCTTAAAAGAAAAAAATCTCTTCCCTATGAGCCTCCATCAGATGCTTTCTTCCATCATTTTCTACTTATGAAGGAGCTGTTCTGTTAACTCTGAGGGCTGATGTGACCCAGAAACCTCTTTCCCCCGATGACCCAGAGGACTCCTAAGGAGCAGGGAATGGCTACTGAGTTGGCACTAGCTCTCCCCTGAATGTGGGATAAAACTTTCAGGGACGAGAGGAAAGAACCCTCCAGAAGGGTAGCAGATTTCTATTTTCATTTACATTTTCACTAAGCACAAAAGCTCCCCTTTAAATCCTCATCTCCTGATGAACAGACTATTCCTGCCCATCTGAGTCATGTCTCTCTGGGCATCCAGACCTTCTGACTCACTGGTAGTTGAAATCTCAGATTCACAATACCACAGAGCTACTAAAAATAGGAACCATATACCTGGGCCCCAAAATAGGACAGCGACAAACATGGCTCTTTAAAAAACTACTGCCCTATCTGTAACAGAAAAATCAAACAGGAGCTAAAATTGTCCTCTTTCATAAGTCTAAAATTTAATAAAGCCACCTTAGATCATTTGGAAATCAGGCTAGGTGGACAGATACAGCAGACAGAAAGACAGATGGGCAGAGATGAAATAATTATGGCTAATACATTCTGGTTGTTTTTATTAGAAAATTCCATATCTTTAAATTAGCACGGGGTATTTTCACAGCAGTGGCAGGGAAATGAAATTTCTCCATCCATGCTTTGGTGGTGTTTTTTTCCTTGAGGATTAATGTGGCTTAAAATAGTTTGGGAAACTGTCACTGAGAGAGAGAATGCTTAGAGGTTTTTTTTTTGTTTTGTTTTGTTTTTTTGTTTTTTGCTTTTTTTGAAGTGGTTTTATACTTCCTTTCAAGGCTTTTGAGGCCTCCCTCTGTTACGTCTTACAGCTTTTCCCACTACTTACAAACTTTTGTACTTGAATAGCCTTTGCACCCACCCTGATTTCATTTCAGCCTTACTTTTTTGGGCAAAGCCATCTACACTACTCTCAAGTATTCTTTTTGGTGAAACTTGTGACAACTTACGTCATTCTGAATCTCTCTACTCTAGAATTGACCATAGGCTTTCACTTGCTTTGCTTTATTTGACATCACAATAACCTGGAATGACATTAGGCAGGTGTCATCACTCTACAGATGAGACTCTGATGTTGAGTAGCAAATGCTCAGAGGAAGCAGGTCACCCAGCATGCAAGTGGCAGAGGTGGGCCTCTATCCTAGGACCCCTGTTGCATGTGTCATGTACATGGAGATGCATTTGGAAGAAGAGAACAATGCAGACCTGCTCTCTAGGCAAAGGAGGATCCAAGGTATGGACATCTCGCTCTGTCTGATAGGTTGCTGACCACAGAAAATTACCTCCCTTCTTTAAAACCTGTAATATTTCTACAACTCAGGTCATTTTTTAGCTAATATACTCAATCCAGGATAGGCTGTTAGGGCAAGTCACCTCTGGATACTCTCTTCAAGGGGAAGGAAGCAGATTTTAACATAATTAAATGTGTTTGTTTTTATTGGTGATTTTAATTCCCAGTGACTTCCAGCAGGTGGGAAGCTTCAGGCTTATGGGTGCAGAACACTGGGTTATGGGACATGGATCATTGGGTCCACTGTAGAGCCCAGACTGAAACTCCAGCAGCCACAATGAGGCTACTGGGTGAGTGAGGTTGATGACAGGTGGTTATAGTCATACTCTGCCTTTGGGGGCTGAAACACTATGACTGCCAATATCTAGATCATCTTCAGATAAGGCTGGGGCCCATGAGCTGCTACCACCAGCTCAGAAGCATGTGTAAGCATCCCTGAGTTGAGCTCTTGAGTCTCATCCTTGAAGTATTCTTATAGATCTATGGGGGTGCAGCTTGAAGAAAGAAGTGAAAGAGGCCCTGGAGCTGCAGCTTAGGACATTTTAAAAATGAATCATGGGCTTGTCTTCCTTGAATGCACAGTGGGAACCCTAAAATATGACATTTCTGCTTAATTTAGGAGTGAAATAAAATTGTTGAAAGTCAATTGTGGTAGGCCTTTGGTATTTGCCATCTCATTAATCCTTTCAATCATACCATGAGATGGTTTATTACTATCTTTATTTTACAGCTGAGAAAACTAAGACTCAATGAGGTCAAAGAATTTGCTGGAAGTCATGCAACTAAGAAACAAAGTCAGCATATGAGCCCTGATTTGTCAGACCCTAAAGCCCACTTTTGTCTCATATCAGCATAATTCCTCTCTTAAAGAATTTGCCCAGTCTGCCAGATAGAAGCTGAGTCATCCTAATGAACCAACACCACTGTCCTTTTGAGCCTAGAGTTGAGGTCTTTTGTCGTAACCTGTGGCAAGCCTTTCCCTCCTTTTTAGCTCTCCTCAATGCCAGTAGTATCAGTGTGTGCTGATCAACACAGGTTGAATCGCAGTTATGCTGTGGTGCTTTCATTTTAGGGTGGTCTCTTCTGGAATAGAATGGATTAAGGGGCCAGAGGGGTGCTTCCATCTACTTTCTGCCTTGTATGAATCTTTTCTCCTAGCTGGAAGTAACCTTCAGGAGAAAAGTTTATAACCAAGGAGAGCCCACCTACTTGAGATAAATTTAAGCTGTCAAGGCAAGAGTAGTGTTGGAACAATCTAGCTCGTCTTCCTGTGCTGGGTGGGATAACAAGGAACTCCAAGGGTAGAAGGAATGAGGATCTGGAAGTCAGAAGACTGATTAATCGCCAATGACCAGAAGACTGTAATATAATCTGTCTTAGCCTCTGTTTCTCCCTCTAAGGGTTATGATTCCTGCCCTGTAATTCTCATGATGTTCTGTGAGACCTGATGAGGTGACTTAAGTGACAGCACTTTGAACACCAAAAAGAGATGCCCAAATGGGAGGCATTTCTTTTGAAGGCACTCTGGAGGTAGTGAATGGTATCTCTGTGTAATTTATTTCTGTCTATCCACTCTTACTATTAGAAAGTGCTCTGGATGTCAAACTCAATCTCTGCATGCAGGGTCCCTACAGTCACGGCTTCTGAAGTGATAGAGAACATGGGGTCAATGCCATTCTAACAGGATGGGCTCCTTGCTCCTTGATGGTTTAGGAATTCACCTTTGCAAGTGGAGTGAGTGATATGTTAATGCTTCCGACACTCAAGCAAACATTTTACTTTTACCCTAGGCCACTATGAATGAGAATTCCCACAGAATAATAAGAAGAATGCTTATTACTTAATAATAAGCTTGAGGAAACCAAGGCAGAGAGGAGGAAGCAGGACAGGAGTGGAAGGACCCAGCAGACTGGGTTGACCCAGCTGGCATGACCTGGTGGCTGGTCAGGGCTGGAAGTAGGAGCACAGGGTTTTGGAGTTGCTCTACCTCATTTAAACTCCAGTTTAAACTCTTATTAGATGATGACCTTGGGTAATCATTTAATCTCTCCAAGGCTCAGTTTCCTCATCCACTTGGAGATTAAATGAGGTTGTATAGCGCCCACAATAACCAAGAAGAGGGCCATTCTCCATATCGTCACCTGACGTCAACTCATCTTCTTCCCTCTCAATCTTCATCCCTTTCCTAAAGGCCAAAGGGGCTGCTGGGAGGCAGGACTGTCCACACACTGGACTGTCTTCATGTGCTTATGGAAAGGCTCAAACTCTCATTGCTGCTTTAATCATTGTTACTGTTTTCTGGCTTTAGTATGTTTGTGCAAGATAAAAAATGTGACATTATTGAAAACTATTAAAAAGTAGGGGAAAATGCTACACTTAAAAGCATACCCTTAAGATTTTGACTTATTTTCTTCCAGATTTTTTAACAAATATGTTGAATGTAATAGAGATTTTACTTTATGTATATTGCATTTGGTATTTCACAGGACATTCTGAGGTAAGCATCTGGTCATACTGGTAAAAACTCTTCAGAAACATTGGTTAATGGGCACGTTCTATTCCATAGCAGGGTAACACTAGTCCCCACTGTTGAATATTTAGGCTGTCTCCAAGTTTTTATTTTTGAAAATAACAATGCAATAACATATTTGTAAATAAGTCTTTGCATATTTATATGTTTTCTTTGAGTAAAAGTGGAGGTAAAAGTTACGTATATTTTTAAAGTTCTCAATACAAATTGTCAAGTTGCATTCCAGAAAAGTTGGGCCGAGCTGTTTGTGCCAACTGGGCTCAGGAGTTCCTGCTTTATCCTCACATCCTGCTTCTCTTATCCTTTACCTTTGTTAATTCTAGAGGCAAAACGGGGCACTTGCTATTGTTTAACTTTTTATTTTGATATAATTTCAAACTCACGAAAAAGTTACAGGACTAGTGAAAGGTACTCTTATATACCCTCACTCAGATTTCCCACCTGTTAACACATTTGCTTAATCATTATAGATAGATAGAAATAAAGACATATATACATATGTAATATATACAAATATATGTATATGTATGTTTTTCTGAGTCATCAGAGATAACAAAGCCCATATCCCTTTATAGCTAAATATTTCCGTATGTATTTCATAAGAACAAAGTATGATTAGCAAAGTTATAAAATTTACATTGATAAACATTGTATTTGATCTGGAGACCTTAAATTCACCCTATGTCCTTTATAGCAAGATAGATGATAGATAGATAGATGATAGATAGATAGATAGATAGATAGATAGATAGATAGATGATAGATGATAGATGATAGACAGACAGACAGACAATTAGATAGATAGAAAAATGTCAGGGTCTAATCTAAGATCACGTATTACATTTAGTTGTCATATCTCTATAGCTTCCTCTAATGTGAAACAGTTCTCTCAGTCTTTCTTTATCTTTCATGACCATGACATTTTTTGAAAAGGACAAGCCAGGATATTTGTAGAATGTCCCTCAACTTGGGTTTGTCTGATATTTCCTCATGGTTAAAAGAAGGTTATGCATTTTGAGCAGGAATACACAGAAGTGATGTTGTATCCAACTCACGGTATCATATCAGGGGGTCCACGATGTTGATCTGTCCCATTAGCGGTGAGATTATTTAACCTTGAACATTTTGTTAAGGTGCTATCCAGATTTTCCACTGTAAGTTTACCATTTACCTTACAAGTAATTTATAGGGAGATACTTTGAGACTATGTGAATATCCTGGTTCTCATTAAAGACTTACCTGCTAGTTTTTGCATAGATTGACAATTCTTGTTTAAAGCAATGAAATGTTGGCTGGGTGCTGACCTTCTAACTCCATCATTCCTTCCACATTTGTTAGTTAGTATTTTGTTGACAGGAAAAGTTGTCCTCATTCTTCCCCATTTATTTACTCATTAATTTACCCAGATCAGTATAGACTCATGGATTCTTATTTTATCTGCTAATATCATTTATTTTGAAGCTAAAATTGTCTCTGATTTAGCCAGTGTAGTCCCTTCAAAGTGGCTTCTGTGTCTTTTGACACATCCTATCATTCTATGAGCACTACTTTCTGGCACCATATGTTTCAGGCTTCTCTTTTGGTTACTTTGCCTTTGATTTCTTTTAATGAAGAATAATATTTAGAGACCAAGATCTGGATGCTAGGATTGTTCATTGCTACTATGGTGTCACTTCTAAGTCTTTTCAGCAGCTATAGACCTAGGAAATGTGTAACATGTATGTATTAAATAATATGTAATATATACATAATGTAACATACATTATATATAATATGTATGCACATATATAATGATATCCACATGGCATTTATTTATAAATTAGAATTTCTAAAGTTATTACTTAGGTTGAACATTGCCCAAGTATTTATTAAGGCTGTATGGATTCTTTGCCCATTTATCTATCAGAGTTTGTATTACTTATTCTTGTTATATTTTTAAATATAGATACCAGGCAAAATATTCATGGTACTTTCTCAAATTCCTTGTTTTGACTTTTTACTTCTCATGTAGGATTTCTAAGTTATTGAAGTTGAAACTATATCAATTTTAGTAATTTCTTCCATTGTTTTGAGCTATTACAGTCCTCCACCAGCCAAAAGTGTGATGCTCACTTCTATTTTCTTCTTTTACCATTAATCTATTGAATAAACGTGAAATATGTTGTGGCAAACTGTATGAGATGAGGATTGAAATTGCTTTGATATTTTTTCCAATTAGCTAACCAATTGTCCCAGCACCATTTATTCCCTTCATCACTGATTTATCATTGCTGTTTTTAGAAATTGCTTTTTGTATCTCCTTCTGGCCAAGTGGTTTTTAGAAAGGTTGCAAGGTAAACTGCTTTTCTGTCCTAAACTCACCTAATTTAGGACCTTAGAAAAAGAGCATCCTGGCTAAGCATTTGGCCTTTGCACTAAAGCCAGACTACCGAGATTCATATCTAGATCCACCACTTTCCCATCTGTAAAATGGAGATAATAATCATACCTACCTCATAGGTTATTATGAGGATTACATGAATCTAAACACTTAAAATTCTTAAAACAATACTTAGCATATGGAAGAGCCCAAGAAATGTGAGTCATTATTTTTATAATTATTTTCTTATCTTTATGTTAATCCCTTTATTTCTTAGATGGGAAGCTGAGGCTCAGAAGTGTGTACTTACTTTCCCAAGTCACACATCCCAGTTCTCCCACACTGATACATCTCCCACAAGGCAGGAGATCATCTCTGCATCTCCTACTCAGGCAGTCCCTTCACCTGTACTTTTATAACTTGTGCAAATTCTAGTATAAAAGGATAAGAAATGAAAGGGGCTAGAGAGAGGGAAGAACACAATTCAAATAATGTGGGTGATGCTATCCAAACCTACATTCAGCACATGTGCATGTGCACCCTCTGTAAGTGGGGAGACACCAACCAGCTGTTCACTTAGTTTTTCTTAGCTCCGATGAGCCTTTCCAAGAGACAGCATCTCCCCACATTGGGTGGGTTGCCAGTGTTTAAAGATGTACATTTTTTCAAACATCATGACCCCTAAATGCAACCAACTCCTGTACTTCCATCTGGGGCACAACTGTCCCAGCAACAGACTTCTAATCCATATGGAGCAAACCCAGCTGCCAAGACCTTACCAAGAAGTAGAATTCCATTCTTCAGAATGGCAATTTCCTATAGGATTTGTGGAGGAATTTTTATTCACTACAGAGACCATGGCAGTAAAGTCATAGCCACCTAACCAACTGATACTTTTTTTGTCTTAGATCTTGCCCCTCTCTAATTCTGTTCTTCAAAGCAAACTTCATAAAGTACAAATGGACTATATCATTCCTTGCTTAAAATTCTCAGCATGTCCTCATTTCACACATCCACAAAGCATCCACAGCTAGTGAACAAAAACATTTTCCTTTTGTCAAT
Organism: Cynopterus sphinx; assembly: GCA_030015415.1. Taxonomy (NCBI): domain Eukaryota; kingdom Metazoa; phylum Chordata; class Mammalia; order Chiroptera; family Pteropodidae; genus Cynopterus; species Cynopterus sphinx. The sequence continues at coordinate 92,284,034 of CM057380.1, forward strand.
ATGCTAAAACCAAATTTTTTTTTTTTTTGGAATAGCCAAAGAGTCCAAGATGAGAAGTTAGGGTAGATTGTGTGACACATGCAGAAGAGGACCACTTACTTGATACCAGGCCTAAAGGCACGGTGTCTCTTCATGAGGGTGGGCACATGGTGACTCAGTGCCTTGATGGGTGGCTCACACCAGTAGGTACAGCACAAGTACAGATGCATTGAGCCCTTCCTTATGAGCAATTTTCCATACTTGGCTTGAGTATGGCAGACAGCCATTATAATACCAAGACAGAGCACTTGATTCTGGCTAATATACTACAGAGTTCCACATGCTTGAAAAATTATAATAATTAAACAGTAGAAAATGTTGGTGCTATTATGCCACTAATCAAAACCATTGTAAAATTATGCACAGAAAAGGGACACGATTCTGGTAGAGAAAACGGGTGGAGACTAAAATACATTAGAACAGCAGCACCTGCCAGGGACTGTGGTGTTTACATGTGCATTCGGTGGCCAAAGGGACCCAGAAGCCATTACATACCAACATCACTATCCGGTGCTGTCTTTAGTTTTCTGTCACAAAACTAGGGGGTGCTCACAGAAAACTTTGTTAACACCCATACTGTTGCTGCTCCTTAAAAAAATCAATTAATCAGAGGTAAAAATAGAACAGGGTTGATAAGCAAGGCTTAATTTCATTTGGCTTATATAGAAACAGATTCCACTTGGTCCCATATGAGACACTGCTCTTTAGTCATTCTGTGGAGGCTGTGTTGAGTGTCCTTGTCTACCTATACTGTCAAAGTGTATACTGCAGTTGATCAATGACACAATAAAGGAGATGTACTAACAATAACTAAAAATGGCTTTCTAATGGGGTTGACACAATAAAACCCCCATTTAGTCACTGCTATCTAATGGCACCAGGATGGAAAATAAGTGGCCTGAGAATAGACTGTGTGGTGTTCATTCACTCAGTTTTTCACTTCTGTGAAATTTACCTGTCAAGCCCCTCTCTGTTCTTCATATTTACACAGCTCACATTGGTCTGAAGAGTGCTAACCCATCACCATGCATTTGGGTTCCTAATGCCTTTTCTGGGGCAAATGAACAAGAGCAGGCATCTGACAACCTGGGCTACATTTGGAACTCAGTTTGACTGTTCCATCCATCCCTACCTTCAGCTCATTACAACACCCATTCTGGGGAGAAGAACAAAGTAGCAACTTTGGAGAAAGTAAAAGAAAAGAAGGGGTAAAAATGCTAGAATCATGATGACTTTACTGCTATAACAACATCCTGAGAATATTACTAGACCTAGGCACAAAGCCTCATTGGGCAGACACTGTTCAATTCTGGGAGTTGAATATCCACAGGTACATTCTGCTGTGCAGGTACCAAGAACAAGATCTGGGCAGATCACCTTAAGAGATCTATGCTGCTTGACTGAAACTTCAAAGCTCAGGGATTTGTGGGACAACATATATCACAGTAAGCATCCCCCCTACTCTCAACGCATGGAGAGAAAAGAAGCACATAGCCTTGTCTCTTTGGAGGAACTAATAAGATTTCCGTTTTGGCTGAGGTTCTGTCAAAATTCCCCTTTGGAAAGAACTGGTCCCCTACCTAGGGCATGTGAAGACATGTTTTCCCAAGAAGTAACTACATAATCTCATCTTTTGAATTAGATATTCTGAATGACTGGTCACAGGTAAAGAAGGAAGGTAAGGTGAGAGGAACCATTTATGGACTTCCCACTAAGATGTCAGTTTTCAGGTATAACCTAACCTCCCAGAATTTTCATGTCACCAGGTCTAGTCTTGTTGATTTTTTATTCTGACTCCATCTTCCTTTATGAATATGTTTAATGACACAACTGAAATTTCATCTTGCTTTTGACAAGGCAACCCTCCAAGTTCACCAAATTTCTTCCAATTAAACTGTTGCATTGTCCCCCAATTCTTTTTAGTCATGCTCCAATCAGCAGTGCCACAAGGTGAGCTGACCAATTAGATTCACACCACACAAGTACCTCATAGAACTAAGGTCATCCTCATGGTATGTCAAAAATGGGTAGAGTGTGGAAGTCCTCTAGTTAAAAACTATCCTTCTACAATGGACCTCAGTTAGCTCCACAGAGATAGCTACTGATATAATCAAAACTAAGTCTCAGAACTTCTGACTCTAACAATGTAATTCACCTTCTTTGTGCAGAAACAGGATGATAGTCAACCTAATCAATCAATTGCTCAATCAACCAAGTGTCTGCTAGTTAATTATATGTGGCTGGCAGTGTGTTTTACTTTGTAAGATTTGCAAAGGAAGTATAAGCACAGTGGTTACTACTGAAAGAATTTATAATGCTACTGAAAAAGAGAACTAGGCATTCGGCATCCAGAATCTGAGTCTCAGGAGGTAGGTCTAGGTGTCCTTTTTTGTTAATTAAACAAAATTGAAATTTTTTCTTCTTTCTTATGTAAAAATCTGGAGGTAAGTAGTCTACACAGTTTATAGACCCCAGATTCTTCCATTTCACTATTCTGTCATCTCCAGTGTGTGTGCCTCCTATTCATGGTCCAATATGGCAACTGGAGCTCCAGACATCACATCCACATTCCTGGCAGAGGGTAGAGGAAGGGACAAAGAAGAAGGCGAGAATAAATATTAGAGGGTAACTAATGGATCTACCATAGCACTTATGGAATGTTCACCAAATCATGAGCCTCCTGGAGTTTGGCCTTATATATTGCTAGAAAGTTTCCTGAAAAGTTGTTGATGCATACACTTGCTTAAGTACAATTAGAATAGATCATCTCTTAGGTACCTTCTAGCCATGAGCCATTGTGAGTGACATAAAACAAGAAGAGATCAATGAAGTATCACACTGAGCTGTGTTTTAGGCAGTAAATATAGTGGGCTGATTCATGTAACCAGGCCTTGAGAAGTGGCTGAAATACGGGCTGGGCCTTTAAGGCCAAGAACAACATTGAGAGTTGCAGAGGGAGACATGACATGAGGAGAGCTAAGTGGTAGGGGTCATAACTGATTAAATTCATGGAAAATAGTTCCTGTGGTCTAAGGGCAGTGGGGAGGCCCATCTACTGAGTTGGGTATCCAGGCAACCTGCAATGAGACCAAGAACTTGCCTTTTCTGGGGAAAGAGGTCTGTTTTTTGTTTGGTTCTGAGAAACTAGCATCTCAGAGGCCCGGCTGAAGGTTCAATGCTTCTCAAAGTGTGGTCTCCAAATATCTGCGTCAAAACTGCTAGAGTTTATCAAAATGCAGATCCCTGGGCCCTAGTCCAGACTTATTTAATCAGATTAAAGTCCTAGAATATACATTAATTTTTTAAATTGCAGTTTCAACAAGATTTCCAGGTGATATTTAATGAACATGAGATCAGTGTTCTCTCTGAAGGAAGGCCAGATCATACACCCCATATCACCTTAACTAATCCCCCCACTTCCTTTCTCCTCTTCCTTCTCCATTCTTTCTTTTTCTTATTCTTTCTCCTTGCATTTTTTCAGTCCTTCCATCTTTTAAAAAAATTAATAATTAAGAAAAACATTCCTCCTGAAATGTGGGTGAGGCCTGACTCCCCACCTACTCACTGCCCCCAGAGACTCTGGGTGCCCTTACGTGGCCTTCCCTGACAATGACCAGCAGAGGGTGCAAGCAAGCTGGATGTCTGTTGTGAATATGGGGAAGACCCCTTGGGAAAAGCCAGTAGCAGATGCAGTGGGGCAAGTGTGGTGGTCTGAAGAAAGTCCTACTTCAGTCCCCTTCTTCCTCCCTAGCCTAGAGAAAGCCTCCTGCCTTCCAGAGAGCCAGTGGCTTGACTGACCCTATGTAAGAGCTTGAGGACAATGCCATAAACTGCACATGGCCAGAGTAAGCATAAGTAAAGTTGGCAGCTATTATATGACTTGCAGGAAAGCAAGAAATAAAACCTGCTTGCTCTCAGAAGGGATAAAAGTGAAACTAATGTTTACCGAGGGTATCTCAGATTCTGTGCTGTGTGCTTTATGTGCATAATTTCACTTAATCCCTGTGTTACAAATAATACAATGGGAGCCTGGAGAGTTTGTGTAATTCGCCCAAGTTCACACAACTAGAGAGGATCAGTATTTTCTATCTGTCTGATTCTAAGCCTTTCGTCCTTCCAATAAACCCTATACCATGAGCCAAAAAAAAAGAAAAAAAAGAAGAAGAAGAAGAAAGAATTCAACCACTGTAGAATTACTTGAAGGAATCGTCTCTAAGAGTCCTCTGTTGAAACAAATATTGCCTAAAAAGTACCCTATTAGTGAACTAATCTACCATTTTGTGACCAAATACTTTACTGTACCAGGGAGTTTTGTGGATAAATTCCAATGTGAGAGGCGCTTAGGGGAAACAGGACTGGAAATTAGACAGCATTAGTTGTGGGTAGCAATTGCTTAGGAAGAGCTGTATGGTGAGGTCAGGTGCCTCTGGACACCAGGTGGCACAGAGAGGAGAGGGGACCTGAGCAAGATGGCACACTTCCTGGCTTCAGGGCACTGCAGAGGGCTCTTAGATGACAAAGCTGTGGGGAAAGAATCTGCACCCAGGGGAGCTTTGGAAACAGACCTGGGTTTCAATCTGTGTGACCCTGGGTCTGTCATTTAACCTCTCTGAGCCTTCGTTTTCTCATCTGTAAAAATGGAGAGGATAGTTCCCTCCTCACAGGCTGTGGTGAAGAGTAAATAGCTAATATAAGAGTGTCCAGTGTACTACCTGGGAGTTTATGGGTGCTCACAGCTTTTCTTCACTGGGTTCATTGGATGGAGTTTAGGACAAAGACGGGTAGACCCAGCAGAGATCCAGTTCAGCTCCCCAGGCCCAGTGTCACCACTTCCTCCAGCACCCTGCCAGGCAGGCCCTTCAGGGAGCTGATTTATGGAGGCCTGTTTATTTCCTTTTCATATTTTTAATGACCTCTGGAGTCTAACACAAGTCTGCCCTATTTCCTACTTCAAACATGAAAGCAGAGCAGAAAAGCAGCTGAAAGCATTGGGAACCTGGCAACGCTCCTTCTCCAACAGGTGCAGGCTGCAGGGAGCGTTCTCTCTTGGGTGGGCAGGGCCTAGGTGGCTCTGAGTGGCAGGATGGTGGGGAGGTGCTCCTCATGAACTAACGAAACTGTCTGGGGCAAAATGAGGACAAATCCAGCAGGAACATGCTCAGATGCCATGGAGTAGGGCTGGTGAGCAGTAAGGTAACAGCTATTGCCTTCATGGCCCAGACAGATAAAAACATGAAACATGAAAAAAACCTCCAAAACACAAAATGAATAAAGAAATAAACACTTGTCAGTCTCCTCTAGGTGTCCACCGTCCTGTGAGGTGTTTTCACATCTTATGCAAGGTACATGGAGGTCCTGGAGTGAGAGCCCCATCAGCCGCTCTGCTGAGGGAAACTGAGGCTACCGTCACCTTTAAGCATCAGAGCTGGGACTTGCATTTAATAATTTTAGACTTAAAGGGGAGGACTAACTATTCTCGGGACATTTGGGTTACACAGAGCACCAAATGACTTGTTCTCAAATGGAGATGTCCAGACTGACTGCACGACACAGACTCACCAGAGAAATGGAAAAGGTGACCACACTGGGGATGGGCAGAAGGCCTCAGATGCCATTTGCTCAATGCCCTTCCCTTCCTACCACTATCCCACTCCAATCTCTCATCCACCTGTCTCTGCTGAAAATAGGAGGAGGTTCTAGTCCCAAATCAAGACAGAAAGTCCGCCACCCATCCCCTGGCCCCGAGAGATAGTCTAAGAGGGCCTCCAGAAACTTACCAAAACTGAGTTCCCACCCTGACTTGCTACAATACCCTCATGACCTCTGACCTCTGTTAGAGTGCCTCAAGTCACCGAAGTTTCCCCAATGTCCCTGTTGCTAAGATATGGCCTAGGAAAGGGAAGCATGACAAGTTACTAGACAGTAGCTGTGAGGTGAGCTGATTATCACTTAGCAGAGTTTTGTCTGTAGAGGATTAGAGAGGGGCAGGTTCATTTAGCACATGCAGAACTGTAGGGAGAGGGTGAGCATGGGAGGGTCGGGTGGGTAGGGCTGTGGCTGGCCTGAGATCCTTCCTCCAGCATGGTTTCAATGAGACCCTGTTCTGAATGGCCCACTCTCCACCTGCCCATGGCGCCCAGTTACTTCCTGCTCCACTGTCGCCCAGATTTTGTTGTTTCTTTCCTCTTATATAAAGTGAAGCCTGGATGCCTCCCCAGAGTCTTTGCCAAGAGGAAACTGAAGGTGGTGAGCAGAAATCTACCTGGCCTGGGTTTCATTCTCTCCTGGGAGAGCAGAGACCAACAACTTTGCTGCCAATGAAGGCTGCTCAGGTGTTTTTTAATTTTCTGGATCATGAGCTTAAAGAACAACTTCTAAACTTCAAATTTATTTAGAGTAGCTATTTACCAGACTGAGAAAGATGGAGCAAGGTCTGCTTGAAAAAGAGCCGCAGCTGAAAATGTCTGACTGTCTTTTGCATATGTGCAGAGAAGAGGAGAGGAAGAGGGGTGGATAAAAGCAGAGGACTTGAGGACAGCAACAGAGACGGGTAGATAAATGGAAAGAATCAAGAAAAGAAAGAGTTGGACCAAAGTTGGGGTAACATGGCGAAGACCTTCCAACAGACTGTCTCATGATGGACAGCATGGTACAGTGGAAGGGGAAGCCTGGCACATACTGATACGAGCAGGTAACGCTTATTGAGCATTTGCTATGCACCAAGCATCGCTCTAAGGATTTTATTTGTATCCACTCACTTTCACAATTACTTCAGGAGACAGACACTCATACAACTGGCTAAATGAGAGAGCTGAGGTCTGAGCCCAGGCTAGCTGGCTGGCACCAACACCACACTCTTAACCACTATGCAACACTGCACGGTAAGCATGTGCTCCAGATAGTGGTCTGGATGACAAGAAGGAAGGGAGGGAGCGGGAAGAGAGGAATTCCTGAATGTGGGTCCCCTCTCTACCTTGGACAGCCAACGAAGGTATCAGGCCTCACTTTTCCCGTCTTTGAAATGGAGATGATGAGCCCTCTCTTGCCTCTCACAGACGTGTTCTGAGCTCAGATGACGTGGTGTAGGTGGAGGTGATTCGAGACTGTGCAGCTCCATGTGCACAAGGGGTTTCATGATTGTCAGGGGCCTCAGGGGCTCCTCACAGTGGTGGGAAAACGCCATCCCTGGACTTAACCTTCTCCCTGCCCCCTGGTCAGTTCTCCAGCTCCTGTGTTTAAAAAACCATTACCACTTAAAATAGACACCTTAATCTGGATGGCTGCAGAACCACTTGAGATCCACCTAGGCTGCACCTCATGAGCAAGTGTGACCTTCCCAGGTTCTCACGCACTGCTCTTTTGTCATCCCCCGAAAAGCCACATTTGCATGGAAAATAACATGTAAAGGTCAAAAACATACACACACAAGTGTAAGGCCACTCAATTAACCAAAAGTACAGATTAAATAGATTTCTTAAGACAGCTCTGGCCAATCTGAGACACCCACCTGGAACACATAGATGGTCACTCACAGGTGGAAGATTCTCGAATGTACCTGCCCACGTCAGTGCCAGATTTAACGCAGACTTGATCAGCACTATTCCTATGAGGCAGGAACCAACTATGATCATAACATAACCTGACTTTGTTCATTCTTTTCTCAGGGCCTTTACCATTAGCTGTTCCTTCTACTGAGAATACTGTTCCTCCAGGTCACAACACAGCTGGTTCTTTTTCTTCATTCAGGTCCAGACTCAAACGTCACCTTCTCCAAGAGCCCTCAGCTCTCATCCCATACTATTTTACTTTCTTCATAACACGTATTACTATCTGAAATAACCTTGCTTATTTACTTGTTTACTTGCTTAATTCCCTCCACTGCCTGCCAAACTCACACACACCACCAAATGTAAGCTCCGTCTTACCGCTGTATCCCTAGAACCTACAGTAGTTCACGTCTGATACCCAGCAGGTGCTCTATATTTATTGAATCACCAGAATTAATTAATTAGTTAACATTAACACAAGGCTAAGCAGTACGGCGTTACTCACCTCATCTGTCTTATGAAGAAGGGTGTAAGTCCCCATTTTACAGATGAGGAGCCTAAAGGCCTGACGCAGGTTAATGTAATTTGCTGGTAATAAAATTCCACAGATATTGTGCCTTAGCTGGGGGACAGAGGCAGAATCTGTCCTGTCATATCCAGGGAACAAAGGTTCGTACAGGCATCAGCTCCTTCTCCAGTCGCACCTCTGGAAGCTAGAAGGAGGTCCCCCTGGAAAGGTGGGAGGATGTGATGAGTCCATGGGGTTGTAGCCAGCAGCCAGGGCAGCTGGTGACAGCTGAGCCCAAGTGGACAGGCCTCTATCGGCTGGAGGATGAGGCTGTGCCTCACACACCTTGAATTTTCAACAATACAACTGTAAATATGTGACTAGGGGCTGCAGCCTCGGTCTTCCATAGCCTTAAACAGCTGCTGCTATCATGGTCCTGGCCACTGAAGCCCTTCCTCTGATCCAAGGGTTGTAGGGGAATCTAGCAGGTCTGACTCACCCAGGACCTGTAACTGTCCCCGAGTCACTGGTGGGGGAGGGGAGAGCATGAGGGTGCGGAAGAACTAAGGTCTGTAAGCACAGTGGGGGGACATCTTTCTTCGTGTCTTCTGCTCCTGCCCCTCGCTGTCTCCGTCTAAATGCCTGACTGAGGTTGCAAACCTCAGAGACCTCCCTGTTTATCATAATATTTCTCTCAAGGGGAGCTGTGTCTGGAGGGTAGGTTACAGAAGAAGGCAGCCTCAAGGGAAGTGATGGTAACCGAGAGAGAGAGAGAGAGAGAGAGAGAGAGAGAGAGAGAGAGAGAGAGAGATCAGAACACACCCCACCCCCAGGAGAGAAAAAAGCCCAGGGAACCAGATCCCTGTTTCTCTCCTCTATGTCCCTTACAATATCCATGAATGCCACAGGCACGGCAACTGGAAGAGTGGGGCCCAAGGGTGATCACGTGTAAACTTCACTAATTACAATAATTGCCATTTAATGCTTTGTGTATATTTTCTCATCTGAGTGCATACATAGTACCTGATGCAGTAGGATACGGTGTTTTTTTCTTTTTTACTAAGAAATATATATTTAACAAATGCATTGTAAAGAAATGAAGGCCAACACACAGCCATAGAGGGCGTAGCCGCAGGCTGCCCTGGCTGTCTGAAATAAGGTCAAGGCTGGAGGGCAGGGAAGAGGGAGGTTGGATTCCACAGGACCCTGAGTCCAGGATTTGAGTGCAGACACTGACTAACCCCTGGAAATCCGATTTTTCTGCCCAGTTTGGAGCCAGGGGCCTAGAGGTCAGTAACTATGTGGCTTGTCCTCAGGCAGGGGACACACCCAGTGGCTTGAGTGCTGGGCCAGTTAGAAGTAGGATCCCCATAGGGATGGGAGTGAAAGGATGCTGGCTGTTGTTTGAGAAGAAAAAGGAAATATGCAATAACAGAGTCAGGAGACCATCCTGCAGCAAAGTGCCGAGGGGCCTGGCACTTTAGGGGACAGGAGCTGTGCCAAGACCAGAATAGGTCCTGGGGCTTCCTCAGCCCTGGGAAGCAGTTACATTCTCCCTGGATGTCTGAAGGACACAAGCACAAGGAACTGAAATGTCTGGAGGACTTTCCCGTGTAAGGGGTGCCTAGCTGAGTTATCTCAGGGTCAGGCCCCTTCCCACTGAGCACCATTCCCTGCCATCCTTCTCAGGAAATGCTCAACCCAGCCCAGAGCACTGCACTGCGAGCCCCCAACATCTATAGATGTGTCAGGTCAGGTTAAAATTCATAGCAAGAGCAAACCAAAGAGTAAAGAAAATGTCTGAAGAGCAACTGATGAGTAGAAGGGAACGCCTGCTTTTGGAGTGGTGTGCTGGTCCATGTTGAGACCCTGAGAAATGGGCAGTAGCTGCACCCCCACACTTGAGGCTCACCTCTCTGCTCAGCACAGGACCCCGGAGTCTAGCCAACCAGCTCTGCCAGGCCCTCTCTCCAGGGATAAAGAGAGTACAAGGCACGAGGGGTGTCAGGGGTCTGGGGCCGAGGAAGGGGCTATCCGCTTCCTAGACTGCAGGTGGGACTGTGACCCACTCCTGCATAGTTCATGGTGCTGTGGCGAGAGGAGGGAGCCCATGAGGCTTCAGTGAGCCACAGGGACCCTGCTTAGCTAGGACAGGTTCCAGAGCTGATGATACACCACGGGGTAAGCATAGTTCTCTTCTCAAGGAGAGGGCTGTGAACCCAGTTCCCAGGAAAGAGCTGGTATAAAAGACTTGTAAGTACACCCCTGGAGATTGAGAATCAGTCCTTTGGAAGACATCGCCTCTGTTAGAAAAGAAGCTCAATTCTGAATTTCTTGTCTACGGCCACGCCACCCTGACTGTGCCCTATCTCCTCTGAACTTGGAAGCTAAGCAGGGTCAGGCCTGGTTAGTACTTGGATTGGATTCAACCTAGGAATGCCAGGTGCTATAGGCAATTAAAAAAGAAAAAAAAAAAAAGAATTTCTCAGTACTTGCTCCTGAGTAGGACTTAGAGGAGAAGTCCAGTCTGCCTCCATCTCTTCTTCCCTTCCTCCTTGCTTCCTTTTCCTTTTCTCTCCATCTCTCTTCCTTTTGGCATGTAACTCCTGCCAGGCACTGTTCTAGGCATGGCTGCGTGAGTGCCCACCTGCCATGGGCATCTGTAAACTAAGCCCTGTGTCCCCACTTATGTCCAAGCAGCATCTTGATTCCTGTCTTTTCTGCGACCCTCAGCAAAGACTTCTCCAGACTATGAGCCCCCTGGAGGCTGTGTGGCCAGCGTCCAGCACAGTGCCTGACATGAAGAAAGCACCTGAAGAGCGTGGGCTGGTTGGTGGAAGGATGGACAGATGGTGCCTCTCTTTAGCTTTTGCTACAACCCTGAGAATAAAGACTGATTTATCTTAATATCATTGGACCTGCCTGTCCTCGATCTTCATCCTGGAAGGAAGCTGCTTGCCATGGAAAGTGAATTTGCCTAAGGATTTAGTGCTGGGCTGTGGCTCAACAGAGCCAGCTTACATGGTTAAGAGAATTATCCATTGTCACCTGGCTGGAAATCACTGTTTAAGCCTCTGCAGAGTAAGATGTCTCCTCTGACTTTCAGCAACCTGTCAGGTCTGTAATTACACTTCACAGTTCTAACAAAATCTTTTCTGATTATAGGGTTCCAGCTTTGGAAGAAGAAAGACTCAACTGAGGGGGCCTAAGGATAACTCCTTAAACACCTTACATATCTGTGGGAGAAGGTCAATTAGGCTAGAACAACTGTGTACTTTCCCAACCATTGGTCAGTTATAACCAAGCCACTTCCAGTCGCCAGCATCACTCCCAACCACAAGCAACCTTTCAGATGAATCTTGGGACCCCCAACCCCATTGCTATCTACTTCCCACCTCTGTAGCTTGTGTAGATGGCACATTTCCTCAAGCCTCAGCCTTCCTGAGCTTCTCCCTGCTAATTACACTGTAAAGTCAGTTATTCATTTCTTAGAATGACTTCAAGTCACTGAATTATCACCTCTCCCAGGGCTGGTTTCAGTTTAATTATGAAATGCAAGGCGATCATATTTTTCTCTCTGCTCTCCTGAAATCTCCTCTCTGCCTAGACTCAGAGAGCAAGGGACCTGAGGAATGAATAGTAGCGTCCCCTCCAGAACCTGCCTCTCTCCTCTGCCCCTAAATCTAATCACCAGCGAGACCCTCCAGACTTTCCTGGCCTGTTGTGATCCAAGCTAGATTCAGATATAGCAAATATTCATATTTGAGTTCTCTAAAATTTTTTTTAATTGTGGTAAAATACACATAAATAAAAAGTGTACCAACTTAATCATTTTGAGAGTACAGTTCAGTGGCATTTAATTACATTCACATTGTTGTGCAGTCAATCTCTAGACTCTTTTAATTTTGCAAAACAAACTCTGTGTCCATTAAATAGCAACTCTGCTCTTTTCCTCCCCTCCCAGCCCCTGGCAACCACCCTTGTACTTTCTGTCCCTGTGACTTTAACCACTCCAGATGCCTCATATAAGTGAAATCATATAGTATTTGTCTTTTTGTGACTGGCTTATTTTATTCAGCATAATGTCCTCATGGTACATCCATGTTGTGTCATGTCAGAATTTCCTTCCATTTTAATGCTAAATTTTATTCCATTGTATGAATAGACTACATTTTGTTCATCCATTCCTCCTGGATGGACACTGGTGGACACTTTGGTTGCTTCCACCTTTCGGTTATTGTGAATAATGCTTCTAGGAATATGGATGTAAAAATACCTCTTTGGATATTTTCAATTATTTTGGATATATACCCAGAAGTAGAATTGCTAGATCATGTGGTAGTTCTATTTTAAACTTTGGAGGAAGCGCCATACTGTTTTCTATAGGGGCTGCACCGTTTTACATTCCCATCAACAGTACACAGAGTTCCAATTTCTCAACATCCTCACCAAAACTTGTTATTTTCTATTTCTGTTTTGTTTTGTATTTGTTTTGATAGTCACCCTAGTGGGTATGAGATAATAATTTCCTTTCATGTTTCAGTCCCTTGGTATATATCATCTCAGTTAACCCTCAAAATTCACTGACATTCAGTTGGTGGTATCCACTTTCTTCCCTGAATCACTGGTCATCTTTTTATGCATTTCTCTCCACTGGCAAACTAGTTCTTTTTATAGCCTGCATACATGCACAGTAACGTAGGTTGCCAGCTCAGCCTTGGCTTAGTGGATACTTGGTCATTTTTTGTTGGTGAACTAATGGGTCGATGGCACTTAGGCATCAACAAGTAGTTTGGGATGTCTCTTTTTCGCCTGGGGGTCTCAGGATCTGACAGTATAGACGCTACTCCAGCCATGCCTCAGCCCAAACCTGGCACATAATAGAGGACAACCAGGGCTTTCCTCACCATAATGACCAGTCCTAACTGACAACTGTGTCAGCACTGTCTTGGCTTGTACATGTAGCAGATACCCAAAGCACATCCTGCAGTAGGCACCTGACAGACGTTTTCTCCTACAACAATAATAGTCATCGTTTCTGAATTTTTACCACACTCCCTGTCCATTATGTCACTGACCGATTTAATCCTTACAACAATCTGATGGTGTAGGTATGATTGCCTCTGTTTCACAGATGAGTAAACTGAGGGCTCAGAGGAATACAGGCACTTTCTCAAGGTCATACAGCTAAGATGTGGAACAGCTAAGATTTGACACCAGAGCCCATTGCTCTTAACTGCTCTGACCTGCCATCTTTCTGGATGTGACCAGTTTTGGGGGCCTGCCCCAGGTTAGTGGAAGTTGAACAGGACCAGACCCAGTTCTCTCAGTGGAGCTGGTGGCCTCCTCAGCTGGAGCACAGGCCCCTAGTCACCTGCTCTCTATCCACAAAGGCCCTGTCCTCTGTCATCAGCTTGTGATTATTTTCATCCTCAGAACTGGTTCAGGAGAGGCCAGGAGAATCTTCTATACAAAGAACTGTAACACTGATCTTTCTGTTGTTGCTATTGTCCTTTTGCCTGATGAGAACAGATTTCCAGGGTTAGGGAACATTAAGAGACTTTGGCCAAAAAGACATGTATTCTTAGAGCATTCTTACCCCTACATCTAAGTAAAGTCTCAGATCTAAGTAAAATCTTAGATGATTTCTGTTATGGAGAAGTGAGCAAATGCTCTTTTAATTGTGTTTTAAAACTAATCATTCATTCATTTATTTGCTCAGTCGACTGTATCCACATGCCTGAAATAATGCCCAGAATCTAATCTTTGCCCAATAGACGTTTTTCTTCCCTTTCACAGCTCTCCCCACAAGCCCTTCTCAGGAGGTTGGGGGATGACTGAAGCACACCTGCAACTCCATGCTAGGCACAGGAGCATGAAGGTCTGCCTTCATTTCTTTCCTTATTGAAAACTGTCAGTGTCATAAGGACTGCTAGAGTCCATTCTTTCCCCTGTAAGTCAAACATATTGACAACACATCATGAAAGGTGGGAAGTTGGAAGGAAAAGCCACAAGTCTGTGGCATACCCACCTGGGCATTCATCAGTCTAGCTGATGAAGGCTGGTCCCTTGTTATAAATTCAATCTTAAGTAAACACTCATTTCTCTCTTGTTCCCCAATTGGCGGCACAAAAGGAAAACAGACAGTTGCAGATGATATCCCTCAAGAAGTGGCAGGGATTCATGCTTGCCCAAATCCCCCAGATAAATAAGGAAAAGACGACCACTCCTGTTCATCTGTTTAAACATCTGGCATGCCAATAATGCACTTTGTGAAAAATTATCAATGCAAAAGAACGGGTTGGAAAAAAGTTTGAGGGTGATAAGGAGGATGTGTCCTTTCTCCTCATGTCCATCAAAAGGAAGAGTCATTTCTAGGCTAATGGAAAGGTTATCAGGTAAGGGGTGAAATGATCTGACCTTTTTGACTTTGGATAAGTCGCACCCCTGTGTTTCCTTTTATAAAAGCGGGATGTGGTTGAGAGCAGGAAAGAGAATTGTTTTTAGGTTTTTCTACCTTGGAAAAAATTCGTAGTGGTACAACCATGTTGCAAAACTGTCAATAATAAAACTAAACATACACATACTTGATGACTCAGTATTTACTCTCAGGAATTACACTCAGCTGAAGCACATGCATATGTTTACTATTTTAAAAGGCCAACTAAATATCTAACATAGAACAGATAAAAACACTGTGGTCTATTCACATGATGGAATACTATACAACAATGACTACAAACAAACAACTACAGGCTAAAACATGAATAAATCTCACAGAAATAATTTAAAATGAAGAAATTAGACCAAAAAATGCTTACTGTATGATTCCATTAATATAAAGTACAAAAAATGGACAAAACTGATCTACACAGTAGAAGTCAGGATAGTGGTTATAGGAGATGGGGATAGTGACTAGAAGGGGACACAAATATGGTTCTGTTTCCTGACATGGGCACTGACTACGCTGTGGTGATAATTCAGTGGAAACTCATCAAGCTATACTGCATACTTACAAGTTTTGCATTTTGCCATAAATACATTATAGTTCAATAAAATTTACATCTGAAGTATTTATTTTAAAATATCAGATCATGGACGTGGGGAATTATGAACTCCAAAAAACACTCAGTAAGATAAAACTTTGATCCTGCGGTAGGTAACTCCTGTTGGAGCACATTCTTAGTCTGAATATATGAGCAACCCTGCTAGTTCTAAGAATGAAAGAAAGTGGGGGCTCCCAGCCTAGAGAGATTGTGGGATTTTTAGAGAGAGCAGATAACGTGGTTAAATTTCCTAACAGTGACTAGGTGCAAAAATATGGCCACCAGTCCCAAAGAAACCTAGAAGGGGGAGGATGGAGAAGGAGAGGGAAACAGAGAAAGGGCTGAGCCCTCCGGAAAGACTGATAGCACCCAAAGCTGGCATCCTGTGCCGATAGAGCTGCCGCAAGTGGGAGAAGGATTTTCTCCTTAGCCTCCCTGACCATGAGATGCATGGCATGTGATGGAGTTGCTTTGATGGTAATTACTTCCTGCCCAGACAGTGAGGTGATAGATCATCTCAGGGGAGGCTCCTTAATTGAAAAAGTGTCAATAGATAAAGGGCAATAAAAGCTTTTTGAGCTGAAAGTCTGGTTTCCTTAGCTCTCTGAATGATTTAGTTTCGACCAACCTGCTAATGTCACTCTACCAGGAAGGGCCCTCCTGGGTCCCCTTAGCTCTTAGCTGACAGACTCATCTCCTAAGGGAGGGAACGAAGAAGCACATTTCTCCTTGGAGGGCAAGGCCTCCACTTCTCTTCAGTCAGGAAAATCCACTCTGACTTAATGTTCTAAATGAACCAATCAACTAAATGTCCCAAACTGTCATTTAGTTTGTCCTTACTAATTATGTGAATGATCTTTTTTTTTTCTTGGAGACTTTCTAGGCCCTTAATATCAGTTATTTCTCCTTCCAAAGACCTCTGAGGTTGGTTCCTACCAGAGGGTACCAGGAGAAATTAAACTCAAAGCCCCACTTTACGACTTTACTTTGTGAGCAGTTTTGAAGAAAGAAAGTCTTTTTGGGTGGTGGGTGGAGTAAAGTCTGAACTATAACCTAGAAAGAGGTTTGGGATGGCCTGTATCTTCACTGATTAACTTACCTCACAGAATGTACTGGAATGTACCAGACATCCACCACCTGCACATCAAGGATCACGCCCTGACTGAAACAGTGAGTGACACATTTAACCCACCATTGAACAGAGGCCCTATCAATCCCCGGAACAGAGTGGAGACCATGAGCTGGGTGATGAGAGTTAAGTGGATTCAGAGCTGCTTTCTCACACCCACAAAACTTGATAAATGGCTTGCTGCAAGCTAAAAAGGTAGGCTAACCTTGGTGACCTCCAGAATCTCTTCTAATGGCTATAGTCCATAATGAAGGTAGGTAACTACTCATTCAGCTTTTCTTAATGCTCCCTGTCATGAGTCGCCACTCATGTGAGGGATTGGCTTGACCCAGGGGTCTGGATTTCTGGTATTTTCCATATGTGCCCTTGAGACACCCAGGCTCTGGGTGGAACTACTCCCAGGGAGCCACAGCTCCACTCTCTTATATTACTTGGGAGGAGGGGGGTGGGGAATATTCTAGGGACTCTCGTAGTTTGCATAATCTCAAAGAGTCTTTACAGCCTGATCACAGTGCCTTTTTATTTACATACATATTGTTATGCACCATCACCACCATTCATCCACACAACTTTCATCATACTTTTCAATGCCATCATGAAGCTAAAAAATTATTGCCAAAAGTGGTTTCTCGTTTTATCAGTCACATACTAGATGCCATGGCTTTCTCTGAAGGCTTACCATGGATGTGACGCTCCCTTCCTATGTGCGTACTTGCATTCCTAGTTAAACAAGCTTCCGATGTCTATACAGCAGTTAAGAGGTTCATGCTTGGCATTAATTCGTCATTAATTCCAGGTGGACATGTGATGTCTTCTGTTTGCTTTGGTAGAGAGGATGGCTTAAGAAACCTCTTCTTTGTTCGGACTGACCATCCCTAGGGAAGTGGGTCAGCTTGGGTCTAATTTCACTTTTTTTCTGAAGGTAAAGGGGGAAGTGATAATCAAGGATTTATGCATGCTCCAGTTGATCTGCCTGGCTTGGTGTTAATGTAAACAGTTAATTGTAGGCTTGTAGGCCTTGGAGAACACAGAGTGGCTTTAATTAATTCCAGCACATGCCTTGCAATGTTTACATTCCAAATTACCTTCAAGTCAGAAATATGTGGCCCAGAACCACAGTTTGGGGGCAATAAAATTCCACTGGCTGCTGCTTCTCACATCTGGAAGTCATTTGCTAAAAGAGACAGAATTTGCTATTTGGAAAAGTTAGATATGCTTCAAGAGAGAGATGAGGTGACAATGGCCTTTCCCTAAGCTGCTGACATAAGGAAAGAAACAGGCTAGCTCCAGAGTTAAGAGTGGTGTCCTTTAGATTCTGAGCAGAGGGAGGAAACCCCCAATGTCTGCTGCTATCAGCATGCAAGAAAGCCTAGGATGAGAGCCTGGGAAAAGACGTCACACCAATAGCCAGGATTCAATTTCTAGAATTATTACATGTTGGTACAGATACCAGCCCTGGGATCTGCTAAAATTTGGGGTTGTCTTCCTTTTTCCACTTCTCACCCAAGGGCCCCTTTCCAGGATTCATAGGAAACTCCATCTGCATTACGAAGGGTGTTTGAAGGCAACAGTTGGTTTTTCTGATGTTGTACTTGGGAACATTACAAGTTGGTTGCATGGTATCTCCAAAACACACTGGGTTCTTGGCACCCCTTATGCACTGAGAGCTGGAACTCACTGAATGAAAGAATCCTGTGACTAGAAGGCCCATACAAATTTCACCTAGTCTGTCCCCCTGCCGTTAGGCAGGACTAAATATAAGCCACTCTAGACTTTCAGTCACCTACTATGTTATTTCCTTCTTCAGATCTGAGAAAGGAGGGCCGGGTTATGAAAAATACTTTGCATTTTCTCCATTGGAAGTCAAATTTCCCAATGAGTCAACAATGGTAAAGGGTTTACAGTATCTTGCTAAATAAATCAAAACTTCATGTAAATCCTATTATTTGTCAATGTCATTTTTGCCTCCCACTCATTCAAAAGCCATGTTATATTTCTTGATGATACACTTCAAGAATTCTACAGTCTCACATTCTTTCTGACTGGGAGGCAGGAGACTGGATGTTGCCCCATCCTTCCAGTTGTGGGAACCAAAAGGAATAAAAGTGGGCTGTGGAGTCAACTGACCTAGATCGAGGCCCTGAGTTAACTTATTTAGCCACTCTGAGCCTCTGCTTCCTTGTGTGTAAAGTAGAAATAATACTAAACTCCCCTGAGGGGGTTGTTAAAGGGTTAAATGAGCTAAGAACCATAAAGAACTTTGCACACTAAATGCTCCCTACACTGGGGTGATGGGGAGAGACGGCATCTAGGGAGCCAAGTGGCTCTGGGGACCACGTAGCTCTCATGGGTTCCCAAACCAATGTATCTAACTGAAGGTGGCACTAGGTGCACCCAGATGCTCCCTCCTGGAAACTCTGAGACCTCAATTGTCCCATGCACTGTGTTATCTAGCATTCCTGCTTGTGCTGCTTCACTTCCTCATCTCCTCATTCCAGGACTATAAGTTGCCAGAAGGCAGGAATCACATCTGTATAGATCACTGGTGCAGTGTAGTGCTTGCAACGGTACCTACAAAGTGATGCTCAATAAATACTTTTTTAAATGATCATCAAAATGACATCGCTGTTAAATGTTTCTCACATTAAATTAAAACACCTTGCTTCTTTCTCTAGTCCACTTGGACCATCATGGACTGGAGTTCCTCATATCCTAGCATGTGGGTATTTGAATGATTCCTGTAATTAAGCAATTTTGGGACTTTATTATGTATGTAGCATTTCATCAAGTGTAGTCCAAGGGTGAACTGCATCAAAACCATATAAGGTGGGGTGGGAAGAAAGTGCGGTCTTAAAAATGCAGATTCCTGGCCTATACCCCCGACCTCCTGAATCATAATCTCTGGAGACAGCCAGGGATCTTTCCTTTAAATAAGTCCACCTGGCGTAGCCTCTGTGGTTCCAGAAATTTCTGTTTCTACACTCGCTTTTAGCTTAAAACAGTAGGCAGTTGTAGTGGTCTTTGGGAATCCAAGGTGAGGCCGTTAGTTGAATATGTGGGCTTAACCCAGAGAAATTGCACCTCCTGCCCTGTCAAAAGGTGGTGCAAATTCAAAGGCACCAAGAACAGGCAAAGACTCCCAGGGCTCCAGGATCCACAGTGTAGAAAGAACCCTCCATCCAGAGCCTCAGAAATTGAAGCATCTTTCCCAGGCAACAATGCTGAGCATGTCTTGCATGGTTCTGGTCCTTCAAGATGGATGGCTCTTTAATCTTTAGAATGTGCCCTGGGTGGTTATGCTGCACAGCACAATTTGAAAATCACAGTTTAAGGCCTTACACCTCTGCCCCCACAAGTTTGCTGAGAGGCAGCAACACGTAGAGGGAAGAACCACGAACCCTGGGAAATGGGAAGCTGGGTTCTAGTCCTGGCTCTGTTGCCTCCAAGGATTCATGTGATCCTGCATAGGTCCCTGAGCATCTTGGAGGCTTAATCTGTCTCAACTATTAAATAAGGGTGTCAAACTAAATTGGCAGCTTTCAGATTTTGTTTTGGCAATGGAATTGTTTTTGCAGAAGGAACTAACCCAGTACCTGGACACAGAAAACAGATTAAAGTGCAGTGGCAAGCACCACCTGCAGCAGCCCTAGGAATTCTTCAGCAGGATCCTGGAACACCCAGAACACAGCTCTGAATACTCTAGGCCACACGCTCTAACTAAAGTTCATGTCAGACTTGCAGCTTTGCACATCCCCAGGCTCCAACCCAGGACTAGATGAAAGAAAAGTCATCAGCAAGACCAAGAACATGTGTGGAAAGCTGGCTTACAGGAGGATGTCTCACAGTTTCAGCCAGGTGCCCTATAGGTGGCTAAGAGTGAGCTCTGGGTAGGAGGCGGTGGTTTGGGAAAGAAGGTCCAGCTCCCCCAAGAATGGTCACTGGGATGTGGAGGCCCTAACAGTCTAATTCCCTTGTTTCCTATCACTGCCATTACATGCGCAATTCCCAAACAGGCCTTGGAAACACTTCTTCACTGCATGTGAGATGTATGTATATTAGCTCTTCCTCCAAAGCATATTTGCATTCCAAAGACACCTGATAAGTCTGGTGGCAAATCATTTTGTTTAGCATGTGTTTAAGCCATTAAGTCTCAAACTTTTTTTGACTGACAGACCCTTTTTTACAAGTAAAATTTATCCAACATTCTTTAGAAGATTAACTGTGAAACACAGAGGTATAGTTTCAGAAGTGTCTGACTGGGTTTTGGAAAAAGATTGACATTCTGAGGATTTAGAGGTGGGGAGAGGCAGAGGAGGAATTATTTTTAGGTTTTTCCTTTAATTTTATACTCTATGGGACAAAATGACAATTTAAGTCCTAGGACTCGAGTTAGCTATTTTTAAGCAGTCTCCAGGTCCCTCTAGTTTGCATGATCTCTCTGGCAGAATCTCAGGACAAGCCAGCAGATGTGATTAGGGTCATCAGTGCCATGTACCACTCTTTCCTTGAAGGTTGCCTGCTGCCCTACTTTCAGCCCCAGAGTGTGTCAGACTGCAGAGTACACATGCTGAAGCTGTTGTTTCTGCTCATTCGATGCTTCCTATGATGAACCAGAGTTTGGGAAATATCTGCACAGCCAAACCACAGCTTCTGGAAGGTTCCAAAATTCCTTCATATTTTAGCTGCCTGCCACCTTCCACAGGTAAGATAGGTATGGTTACAAACATGGGATCTACTACAAGACTACCCATATCCTGGCACCACTACCCATTGCTACCTATGTAACTTTTGGAAAGTTCCTTAACATAAGTTAAAATAAGTGATATCTTTAAAACAGTGCCTGGAACACAGTAAGCACGAGAAAGGTGTATGCTGTTATTAATACTATATCACAACTCGGGCTCACTAGAAAACTATTTTGGGGTGATGGAGAAGAGACAGACCAGCCTGAGTGGTTTCTGAATCTCTACAAATATGCACAGGCGAAAGGAAAGCATGAAGATAGGGAGAGCGTCCAAGAAAAGACAAATAAGTTGTCACTCAGGGGAGGAGTTCCAGACTGCGGGTGAAGAGAGCTGGCCTCCACTTGAGGCTCTGCCATGAATTTGGCTTTATGACTAGGGACAGGTCTCTGAGCCACACTGACTCTTGGATTCCTCCTGAGTGAAATGAGGGGGTGAATTAAGTGATCTCAGAGTTTCTCCCAGCTTTTAAATCCCATGTTCCCAGGTGAAGGTACTAGGTAAAGAAAGGGCTGGGGGTGGTGACAAAAAGAGACAGGCTGAGTAAAAAACTATCCCAGCAGTGTGCATCTGTGTGTAGGATGGGAGCTCAGGGAAAGGGATGTTCAGATGCCTCCCTCAGCCCCTGCCAAGGAGTCTCTGTCCTGTTGGGTTCTCTGAGAGCTCAGGACAGTGCTGACACCTGACAGACACCCTGAAAACACTCTCGCACAGGTGCCATCTAGCTACTTGGAGCCATGTTCAACTAGGTAAGAAGTTAAAGTTATATTCCAGATGAAAGCTTTGTGAAACTGTAAAGCTTGCAGGTGCAGCTGCTTCTCTCATCCACATACTTGGTTTCTCCTATCCTCTTTGTGCCCCGCTGCTGACATGAAGCAAACCTCACCTTAGCTCCGTGTTTGGATGCAAAGAACATCCTTTGAATTTAAAAGCAGCCAGCTATTCTAACACAAACATATGTGCTTATATGGTGCAGAGAGGTATGGACATGCCAAGCCTTTTGAGAATATTAGCGGCCTGTAGGAATTCTGCTCTCTGTACCTCCACAGAGAGAAGGAAACAGGGCGTTGCCTCCTCTGGACACTTGCTCACATGAGCTGGCATTACTCTTACAGCTTCATGGCTCTGCTAATGGGGACAGAATAATGACAATATGGGGACAAATATGAAAGAATGGAGGTGGTGTCACGTGTTCAGAGAATCTTGGCACTAGGAGATCTTCCTACAGTGCTCCTTGCTGCTGCCATTGCTTGCATGGTGAGGCATCACTTAAAGGAGAAAAGGATCTGCAGTTTTTTCAAGGGCTTACACCTTCTCAACTCCTCTGTTCTCTCTCTCTCTCTCTCTCTCTCTCTCTCTCTCTCACTCACACACACACACACACACACACACACACACACACACGCCTGTACACACACATTACACAGAGTCTGTATTGACTCTGGCTGACAGATTCATAACTCACCTGAATCCACCCTCTGATGTTTTGCTTCCCACCACAGCTCAGAGCCCTTGACAGACATCCTCTCCTCTGTCCTTGTCTGAACTCTCAGAACTCTGATAAGAAAAGTGATACATGCTACCTACTCCTGCCCCACCTTTGGGAGGTGAAGGAGGCTGAGCCATCTACTGAGGCACAAGTTGCAGCTCTTCCTGAGAAAGGACCACAGCGGGGCCACTGCAAACACTCCCTCCACGAGCCCCGTCTTCAACCACCCGCTCACAAACATTTGCGCACTTGCTGGGAACAGGAATCAGGATTGAAGTCCAGTTAAGACCTGTATCTACCCCAGAGCAGTTCCTTTCCCTCAACACACTGTTTTTCAGGGCCACCATCAGTCCCTGGGATACCTCAATGGGACTTAGACAAAGGCACATACCCTCTGCACAAGCCTCCAAGGCAATCTTGCCCTTTTAGACAAATCTGCTGATGGATTCTGTTACACAGCTAAACATGTCCCCCCAAATTCTCATGTTGAAGTCTGAACCCCTAGTACCTCAGAATGCAACCACATGTCAAGGTAGGGTTTTTACAGAGGTAATGAAGTTAAAATGAGGTCATTAGGGTGGGCCTTAATCAAATACGACTAGTGTCATTATAAAAAGGGGAAGTTTGGACAGAGACGCACAGAAAAGACAGTATGAAGACACAGGGAAAAGGCGGCTCTCTACAAGCAAAGGAGAGAGGCTTCAGAATAAAACCAACCCTGCCCACACCTTAATCGCAAACTTCTGTCCTCCAGAACTGTGAGAAAATTAATTTCTGTGGCTTAAGTCACCCAGTCTGTGGTACTTTGTTATGGCTGCCCTGGAAAATGCATCCAGATCCCATCACTCATGTTCTAATTTGTAAGACTCTTGCATGCCTGGGAGCCACAGTCACGAGCTAACAGAACATTGGCTCCAACATTCAACCATTCCTCAGCCCCCAGTTAAAGCTTGAGGGTCCACAACTTGATGCCAGTCTTCATTCTTGGCTAAAGGAAGAGTTACAGATTGAGGAAGGAGACAGGACCGAAGCAGGTGAATGAGAAGAAAAAAAGGGTCCGGAGCAAAATTCCACACAGAGGCCTCCATCTCCCCGCAGCATGAAGGGCCAGCTCTGCACCTAAGTCCCCGGCCTCTCCTACTCACACTGTGACTTGTGTTCCACGTTCACACAGCCTCCAGGCACCGCGCAAGCCCCTCACCAAAGTGAAGGCACTGAGATCCAGCAAGAGCACTCAGTCTTAAAGCCACCAACTTGGAGATGGAGCGAGCCATCATGCTTCCCAATCCTAAATTAGAACATGAAGGGCGCAGAAACAAAACAGACCAAAATACCATTCTTCTCATGAGGCAATATTTACTGGATAGTTTATATATACTGAATGAATCTTATGTAAGAGTCAACATGTTCAAAGTGCTAAAAATAGGTCTGGATACATTTTGATGAATAAGCTATTAATGTATTTAACTCTTTTAAAGAAAAAGCATATATGTGCAAGTGGTCAAGTGGCTACTCCTTATTTATATGCAACCTACCCTGCCCCCACCCAACCCTGGTTCCCTATGGACCATTAGAAGGCTGAAGACACAGATATAGGTAGGACAGCTCCCACCCAAAAAGCAAAAACTTCCTCAGGCTTCCAGGAGGGCAGAGGTATGAGGGATGGAATTTCCAGGAATTGGTGACTTCCTGAAGCTCACCTTTGGAGGGTATATACAAGGCTAGGGCCTCTGCAGCTACTCTCCTGCCTCCCCTGGAAGATGAACTTGGCATTTGTTCTCAGACTTGGGTCAGCCGGCACTAGGGGGATAGAGGAAGAGGGAGGGCAACCACACGCAGCCTTACACTCCTGATATCTACACTGACCAAGGTACAGGCCAGGGACATCCTAATGTCCCAGTGGTGTCAGGGCCAAAGATGGTGAATGGGTTGAATAGCTTCAGATGTGGCCCCTGGGTAGGAGGGGATCTGTGCAGGAGAGTAGCTGAGGCCACCAGATTTTAATTTATAAACACTTGTTGGTCAAGAAAGTCACCCATTCTCAAAAAAAGTATCCTTTTCAAAAACCCAAATACTTCTTCTTCTAAGTGAAACAAAATTTACATTTCCCCCTAATAAATCAGTTGCATCATACTCCTTTTGAAAAATTACCGACCCAGAAACAAATCTAAAGTATGTTCAAAATAGTTTCCCAACCACACCGATAGTTCCTTCAATTGCAAAGCCTGCCTACAGTGTCCTCTCATTTTTACTTCCAGCTGGTCCACAGCTAAGGAAAAGAAATAGGGTCTGGGCTCTCAACCACTGCCATGGCCAGGACGGGGGATACTGGGAAAATCTCTTCAGCATCCAAGGTCTCTGTATGCCTCACTTGAAAAAGGATATTTGAAGGCTCCTTCAGGCTCTCCCTGAAGGGCCTTATTATTCAGTTTTTCCAAAGATTAACCTAAAACACTAGTTTCTCAGAATGTTCATAGGTGCTCCAAAGGAAGGATTCTGTGATGAAGAAAAATCTAGAGGTGACATGGGTTCTTTATTGTAAGACTTCTCTGAACCTTGAAAATGCTAATGAGCATTTTGTGATCCTCCAGAGAATTAAGGCTGCAACATTTCTAACATAAAGTGAAATATCTAACCAGTTTAAAATTTTTTACAAGACTTGAAAGCTTGTAAGACCCACAGGAAAACAGGATATAGAGTTGGCCTTCTAGGACAGAAAGTCCTACTGATACCCTTTAAGTGGTGGCACAGAGAAAGGAGGCCACGCGTCCTGAGTCAGCCCAGCTCTGGAGCTAAGTGTCTCCCCAGCTAGTATTCTCAGGGCATGCCAGGCCATGCCCACAGCTTGCTGGGCAGATCTAGCCCAGAGAACCTGCCTTACAATAGCAAATAGACTGCATGCTCATAAAGCCCAGGGACCTGTACAGAGGTCACAGAGTGAAATGATCTTGACTAGAAGTGGGCGTATGGCTTGAGGACACCAGGCATGCCAGCTACACATTATCCCCGACCTCGGCTGGGCAACCCTTGTCCTGGCTGCTGCCCAGAGGCCTCTCCTTGGACATTTCTTGTCTTTGGGATTGCTGGAAGTTTCCTGACTCAGGCACCTCTCCCCCACTCTCTCAAGAGACCTTCTCTAATCATCTTTAGGGCTCATTGAGTTACCACCCTTGAATCCTTTAGCCCTGGAGAGCCTGAATGACACAATTTAGCACTTAATTACATATCCTCTCATCCTGCTCCTGTTCTTCAAAGGGTGCTAATTTTGCTTCCTAGGCCAGACTGCAAATGCCCAGAAAGACGGGAACAACACAGTCCTATTTCATGTGATGCCACCAAGCACAAAGCTAAGCAAACAGTAGGCACTTCACAGAGAACGTTAATTCATTTTGGATGGTAATCAGGATCTGTTTTTACCAATGATGATGTTCACTCTTTACAAATATGTCTTGAGTGTGACAGGTATGACCTTGCTCCATCCCCCACATCCCCAGAGAAAGCTCTTGGTTCAAGTACAAATTCAAAACCAGTTTAGCCCCTAGCACGTCCACCGACTTTAGGGCCAGAATTTTTTCTTTTAGCCAATAGCTTCCATTTGAGTTACAAAGTGATACATTGATGATGATGACGGTTAGTTTTTTAAGTATCCATGATATGCCAAATACTTTATGGGCATTAACTAATTTAATCTTCCCAACACTTTTATGAAGTGAGTACCATTCTGATTCCCATTTGAGATATGAAGAAATGAGGCTTAGGGAGGTTGAGTGTCTGTCTGGATTCCACAGCTCCTACATGGTCTATTCAGAGCCATCAAATGATCAAAAGAAGAGATGTAAAATCTTCTTTCCTGGAATATGAGGATTGAGTCTTTCCCTCCTAGTGGTTTCTGAATCTAGCTGATTATTAAAATCAAGCAATAATAATAAAGATTCCTCATTCTCACCCTCAGAGATTCTGTTTTGGCAAATCCACGTGGGGCCCAGGCATCTAAATTTTCGCAAAGATCTTTGGGTGATTCTGATGATCACTCAGAATAATGAGTGATCAAGTAATGATCCCATCTGTGCCCTTCTGTCCTTCTGAATTAAACCATGCCAGTCAACAGATGAGAGACCTCTGGGGGAACACTAAAACTAATAACACTAAGTGGAAAATGGGAAACAACTGGTTGGCATGCCAATCTCCCACTTCCTTCTCTCCCTATGTACTTTGAAAGATGTATTCAGTCCAGTGAACCTCAATCCTGGCTGCATATTAGAATCACCCGGAGAACTTTTAAAAATATGATGTCTGAAGAAAGTAGGTATATAGCAAATAGAGGTAGAGCCCAGGACACCCATATTAATGTTACTAAAGCTTCTCCCCTAGTGATTCTAGCATGTAGCTCACACACTTGCCTTTTTTAGGATGAAAGATACTAGCCATTCAATCTTGGCTTTGAAAGCTCTTTTCTCACATAAACAAAGAGAGGGGATGCTCTTTAGCAGCTCCTGCTAATTTTAAAACTAATAACACTAAGATGTTTTAATACCCTCACTAGCTCAGTTCAGCCTCATTATGAAGAGTAAATAAAACAGAACATATCACACACACACACACACACGCCACTTAGAAAGTCAGATCCCTAGGAGATGGTAACCACACTGACATCATGCTTTAAGTCAACTTTTAGCACACTGCCCTGTGCCATTGGAGTTAGTGGGCACAAAAGGATGGGTCTAGAGAGGCTTCAGAGAGCCGATCAGTGAGCATGCTGTGGTCCACAAGGGAAGTGACTCGCCTGGACCCGGTGGCAACACCAGGACAGAAAGCCAATTCCGTGGCTGCCGACGGCGCCATGGTCCAGCTGCAGTCAGCCTGAGAGGCTTCCAGACTACTTTTCACTTTCCGAATTCCAGGGAAGAAATGAATAATTCGGTCATTGAAGGCTCGACATGAATGTAAAACACTGTCACCTAAGGGATACTTGCATTTTAAACTCTAGTTTTAATCACAGTATGAATGATTTTATTCCTTGTTAAGGAAACTTGAGGCCCTTTTTGAGCACTTCTCACAGAAGAGGCAGGGTCCATGTTCTCTACATGCACGTCCCTTTAATTCAGCATTCCAATAACCTGTGAGCAGCAGGAAGGGCTGTCCCCCTTCCTCAGGGAAACTGAGGCTTGGACGAGGGTCGTTGACAGCACGTATGATTATCTGCACCAAACTGTCCAACTACGAAGCTCTTGGCCGTGACCACTGGGAACACTGCCTCATCTAGACAGGAACAGCCAGGAAGGAATTATGTTTTGAAACAACCGCTGAGGGTCCTAAAACAGAAATGATGACCTCTTTTGGGTACTTTCCTTTTCTCCCTCCTCCTCCTCCCAACCACCAGCCCCTTTCTTTCTTCTCCTTTAAAAGTGTGGGTTTTGTTTTCCTGGCCAAGGGTTGGAGTGCTGCAACATATCTATGTACATCCAGCAGTCAGAAATAGATACAAGTATACACACACTATGTAAATATTTATAGGCATGGGGTATGGAGAAATATTCAAATATAAAATATATTATGTGTGTATAGATTCATCCATCCCTATTATATATTCTCACACACACATGCAACACACAGGTATATGTATGCAGACCAAGCAGAAGGAGAGGACCTAAGATTCTCAGAGATGCAACGTGAGTGATTTCAGTGTTAAAGTAACACTCACAAAATCTGTAAGCACACTGTGAGGCTTTGTGATGGCAGGGAAATACAGCAGCTGCATGTTTGAATTCTATAGAGAAGATTCCTTAGCATCTCTCTCGCCTTGGCCTTTCCTCTCGGGAGCCAGAGGCAACAGCCCATTTTCTCACAACCCATTGTCTCTTGAGGAATTAAAAATAACCACCATAATAACAGCACTAGTGTACTTGCCTGCTAATGACAACTTTCTGATTCTACCAACAGTTTTCTATTTGTCCTAGCTTCCTCGTGCAGGCAGAATTTCTGTCTCGAAGCCCAGCCAATACTGTGGATGAAACAATCCGCCTTTGAACATGCTGGTAAACACTGTTGTCAATAAGGTGGCTCCATGTAGGAGCAGCCCCATATTTTCTGGGCACCCTGTCTCTGGAGAGTAAATGATGACAAAAATTTGGAGGATAGGCTACGGGGATCACACTTAGGAAGTTTGCAAACATATCAGGGTTGGGTTTTTTTTTTCTCACTATTTTTTCTCTCTCACTTTTTTTAAAGTTTATTAGGGGGTAACACTGGTTAATACAATTATATAATTTTTGGTGTGCATTATAATTTGACATGCATATATTCTATTGTGTGATTACCACACAGAGTCCAGTTTCCTTCAGCTACCACATATATTTGATCCCCTTTATGCACTTCACCCTCCCCCAAACCTCCTATATTTGACCCCTTTTATCCCATCTAACTCTTCCCTCCTCCCCTACCTGCTACCTTCTGGTAACCACTAGTCCATTGTCCATGTCCCCGAGTCTTTGTCATGTTCATTTGTTGCTTTTAGATTTATAACCCATATATAAATGATATCTGGCTTATTTCGCTTAACATAATTATCTTGAGGTCCATCCAGGTTGTCACAAATGGCAGTATTTCATCTCTTCTTATAACTGAGTAATATTACATTGTATCTATGTACCACAGCTTCTTTAGCCAGTCATCTATTGTAGGACACTTCGGTTGCTTCCATGTCCTGGCCACTGTGAACAATGCTGCTATCGACATCAGTGTGCAACTATCTTTTCGGATATGGGTTTTCAAGTTTTTTAGGTAAATACCCAATAGAGGGATTGGTTTTATTTTTGAGTTGTTTACTTCTTTGTCCTGTACATGGCATCTTTCCTCTTATCATGAACATTTTTCTCCCACAAACTAGCAGAGGGTTGCACCCCCAAGGCAGGACTCAAGTGAAATGGTGATGAAGACGAAGTTGGCTTCTAAATCTGTCAATTCTGTGGGTTTATTTGGTCTGTGATGAACTAAGTGATTCTGATAAGGGTGTTAGCAAGTTAAAGTTTTGTTTTGCCCTGGAGGATTATGGAATAATGGAAGCAAAGCAAAACTATCGTGGTGAATTTCAGGCAGTGGGGCATTTACAAAGAAGAAAAATTTCCACCTCGTACAGATGAATGTTTCCCTACTGTTGGACCACAGACCAACTGGGGCATTTTATACTATTTTGTGTCCCTTATAACCCTTGCTTTCCTTCCCCTTTTCCTCACTCTTTGGTTCCATGGCAGAGAATTTAGATAGTCTCGGTTTGGTATGGGAGACCTTAAAGCCAGAGGTTGGGTACAGAGAGCCCAGACACAGTACGGGTGGTGGTGATAGGCGGCAGTGGTCTGGGATGAAAATATTTGAACATGGCTCCAAATATTTCTTTGAGTTGACCTTGGAAGAGAAGGAAAAATGGGTCTGGACCCTTTTTGACCCCAGTAACTTACCTCTAGCCTTCTTCCTGTCCTAGCTCAGAGCTGCAAATAGTCTTGAACTCCTTGAGGGTCCAGAGGCATTAAGAGCCAAAACCAGTGCCAGCATTAAGTTTTCCTAAATAAGAACTGCCTTTGTTGCCAATAACCTATCTTTTAACCTGTGAGGCTGAACCATTATAGATGTGCTTCAGCCTGGTTTGCAGCCATAGATTTTAGGTTCCTCTGTTTCTAGGGTAGAAATTCCGTGCTTCCTCATAAACCATTAGAGCCAAGTAGCTATCACGTCCCTACTGCATTAGCATGGATAAACATTTGTGCTCACTCATCATCTGTCAACATCCTTCGTTACCCCACTCCCTTTTCATTCTTCCATCTTTACTCTAAGGCACAGTGCACAAGTCATCCATTTTCATGACACCTGTGGAGCAATGCGACACCCCTTCCACTTTCCTTGCTTTCTTCCCAAGGCTGTTCCCATATTCCAGAGGAGGGAAAGATCCAATTATGAGGATAAAGAAGCAACATGTTCATATTTTTACATACATTATAGAACAAAACAATGAAAACCCTCATGCAATCTGTGATAGGAGATGTGGATAGAGGATGCACGTTGAAAGGTTAAGAGTGTGGGCTTAGAATCAGACAGCTGTTCCACTTCCACATCTGCCACTTTCTACCTGTGTGACCTTGGGCTTCCTCAGCTTGTCCTTCTGCAAAATGGAGGTAACACCAATTGTCGTGGTTACGACAATTAAGTCATATGATGATTGTGATGGGCCTAATACTGTGTTTGATCCACTGTGATGAATACATGGTAGGTATCCAAATTTGTAAACCCTTACCACTCTTTATGTTATTTGGCATCTATTTGCCCCCCCCCCCCCAGCTGAACCAGAGTCATCATTAGCAACACACATTAGTTGAATAGTGTTGTTCTTAGGGAATTCTGCTAGGTACTAGGAATACAAGGAGGTATAAGAAAATTCTCTGCCCTAAAAACAAGGGCACACAGGCATGCTTGCCATGTGCCATATGTGTGTTGTATAGAGTAAGGGCTGGAAGAGGTCAGAAGGGGATGCTTCACTGACGGAGGTTGAATTTGAATGAAACCTTGAAAGACAGAAGAGAAAGAGGCATTTTAGATGGGAATGAGAGGGGTGGGAAGGGGCATGATGTAAATAAAAAAATAAGGTATTAATCAGTTTGGCCATATTGGTATATACCTAAAGGAAAATAATGAGGAATAGGTTTCTGGGATCGGGGAGATTGCTAAGGCCTGCCTGTCAGATAAAGGATGTTTATTGTCTAGGCTTCAAGAAGGCAAAGAAGCTTTTTGCAAAGAGGATTAAAGGGTAAAAGGGGGTTTTGGAAGAAGACTCTAGCAGGGGCATGCATAAAGGGCTGGGGAGTGGGAGGCTGTATGAAGGGAGGCAGATGG
Organism: Cynopterus sphinx; assembly: GCA_030015415.1. NCBI lineage: Eukaryota > Metazoa > Chordata > Mammalia > Chiroptera > Pteropodidae > Cynopterus > Cynopterus sphinx. The sequence goes on from CM057380.1 coordinate 92,315,414, forward strand.
AAGACCAATGCAATAATCCAGGCCCCAGAAAATATGGTGGAAGAGAAAATAGAAAGGAGGTTAAGTGGGGAGACAAATACTAAACAAATCACTTTCCTGGGAAGAGTAGCCACAGAACTCTGGCCTAGATGCTGCTTAATTAGGCATGGAGATCCCACAGCTGGCTGCATACTAGAGGCATGCATGAACAGAAACTGCCTGATCCACTCATGGCTGGGTTTTCTGCTCGATCAGTGGTGAAAACAGTCTTGGTCAGTGCGACCAACACTGTGCCTGCAGTCCCAGCGGCCACCAGAGAGGCTTCCTATTACAGTGACATATCATATATTAACTAACAAAGCCACTTCAGCCAGCAGCTCCACTTGGGCTTGCCTGGCTCGGAAGGCTTGAGTGCCATGCTCACTGCCCGTCTTCTCCCTTTCCTGGCCCTGTTGGCATTCTTCAAGCTCTATGATGTGCTCCAACAGCACAGAGACAGAGTCTTCCCTGTCCCTCTGGGTCTACTTCTTTTTGGATCCACTTCCTACCTGGATTCCCACTCTCATCACTGTAGTCCAGGTGCTCTTGATCTCTCTGACCTACGGTGATGGCTACGTGACTGGCCTTCCCCTCCACTCTCCCTCCTCCCACCCACTCTCTACCATCCCCAGAGAGGCCTTCCCAAGTCTCATCAGGGCACTGCCCGACTATCCACAGGAACAGACCCAGTTCTTTCCCAGGATATTCAAGGCTTCCACTCGCTGGGCCCAACCTATACCTCAGCTTCTTCTCCTTCACCCACCCAGACGTCCCACTCAGAGCTCCTCAGACATGTCAGCCATATCCATGCTTCATACCACCGGCCACACCCTCTTCTCTGCCTGGACCACTCTTCCTTCTTTCACTGGCCACCACACCCAACTTTTTTTCTAACTCCTATTTAGCTTCAAGACCCAAATCTATGGGACTCTCCTTTTACACCAGGCAAAAACCACTCCCTCCATTTGAAATTATTAATACATACTCTATACTAATATATTATTAATTGATGTTTCATTTTAAATTATAGAAAGACTATATTTTTATATCAGTTTGACTGAATCAGTCTTCCCACATGGATGGTGAACACCACTCATGGCCGGGACTCTGCCTTGTATTACCTTGGATCACCAGCACCTAATAATGGCTGCTACATATTATTAGACAGTAAATAAATGGTTAAATTAATATATTAGTATATTCAACAGAAAAGACTCGATATTAGGGTTGTTACAAGAGTTCTGTGACACCTTGAGAATAAGGATAATTATAATATAATATAGGCACTGGCAGAATTGGAAAGTGGCTGTAATCTATTGGTCATTCATTAAACATTACTGTTATAATAATCAAGCACTATTTTAGGCTATGGTAGAGAGATGAATAAAAATGATAAATGTATTATCTGGTTTGAAAAATAAAGTATATACATATAAAATAACTAACAAGCCACAGCAAGCTATTCTGAAGGTCAAATTATGAAAGATTCTAGGTTTAGAGGTATTCGTGGAGTGACGGAATTGAAAAATACTAGTTATACCACTTATTAAGTGGACTAGACATTTAATTTACCCCACTGCCTACAGATAGGACCACACTGACATCATCATGTCATAGTCAGATGAGAATCACTCAAATTTTACCAAAAGCTTGTTGTTAATAAGCAAAAAGGCATTTTACCTCTAGCAGAAAAAAACTACTATGTCTTTCTAACACACCTATGCCATGTCTTGAGCCCACTTCTTTCACCTTTGGTCTTCAAAGAAGATTTTAAAAGTATTACTGTTTCCTTGAGGGAAGCCTTCACAGGTATGGAGACTGTCACTTAAGCCCCTCTGGCCCTCTGGAATACTGTTAGGGGACAGATGCTCAGACATGAAGAAGAATCAAGATGACTGGTCAATGTGACATAACCCTACCTCCTTGAGACCTCAGTGTCCAGATGCCTCCTTACCATCTCTTCCACTCTTTTCCCTCTCCCCCAACTGAGCCCCATGAGAAACCAAATAATGTACCCAAGTATTTGTGCCTGGGCATATACCAAGGAAGGTATAAAGGAGCTACAGAGGGAAGTAAAATTTTCTGAGTTGCCAAGGGCTTTTCAAACTAATAAATATGCCAGAAAAGAAAAGAAAGGAAGCAATTATAGAAAACTCCTTGGCAGCGCCCCCTGTAACTCGGCATGCACTGGAACATGACGAAATAGCATGAGGAGAAGGGCAGGAAGGGACACTAAAACACACTGCCACTTGGCCCTTCACCAGGGTCTGCCCATTTGGTTCGGAGTTTCTCCTGAGAACTAGAAGATCCCCAGGCCACTTAGAGAAGGCAGCTGTGTTTAGGTATGCCCCCCTGCACTTTCCACCCTGTCTACCGATATCTACACATCCTTTATACTACTCCAGGACACTCCACTTCCTCTAGCTTGTTTGCTTTAGCCACCAGAACCCTGCAATGCCCTCGTGGTAGATACTTGATACATGTTTGTTGATCTAATACATGAGGCTGTAGAGAGGTTCAGTAACTTGGTCTATGTCACACAACTGATAAGTGCTTGAAGTTTCAAATGTGGGCTGATTCCTAAAACAGTGCTCTTGATTTCTGTGCTATACCAGCTAGCAGTGGGAGAATACAGAAGGTGAGAAAGGGTACTTAACCTCATCCTTCTCCAAATACCTTAGAGCGTCTACAACAATGTTCTCTATATAGAGAAAGGACACAATAAGTGTAAGCGGAATTGAATCATCATCTTAGAGGTCAGGAACCACATTTAACTAAACATATGCATACTTTCTTACCTAATATTCCACAAAAGGATGGACCTGTCTTATGGGACTCATCACTCACTTCACTATTATAAACTTATTTAGCATAAGCTTGTCTCACTTCCTGAATTATCATCTTCTTAAGGGTAAGGTCAGGTCCTATGTCTCTTTGCCTCCCCAGGAACCAGCACAAGGCCCAGCACTTAGTAGTGTTTAATGGATGTCTGTCAATTGATTTTCCCTTATTTCCAATCCTAGTGATGCCCTCCTGCTGTACTTACTGACAGGCTCAGATCAGGACAGGCCATTAAACCCCAACTGAGCAGTGAGAAGCTGAAACAGTCCTTTTTTGCCTCCTCAGTTGGAAAGATGCTTCCAAACCAAAACTAAAAACAAAAAAAAATGTGGTACAACTCCCTAATTTAGATCTCTCTCTTATTCTGCCTGAGATTTCTGAAAAATTCTTCTTCTTATATACATATCACTTTTCCTATGTAGTAAACAGAGGTAACATTAATGGCAAATGGACCAACTTCAGTGGGTTGGCTACACTGACCTCTCTTGCTTCTTGGAAGGGACAAACAGCAAACCCAAAGCGGCCTGGATGTGCCAGGCAGAAAAAGCACTTCTAAATGATACCATTCAGAAATCACATCTAGCTTCTATCATAGCCAAGTCCTATGTTCTCCTCTGCAGAATGCTGCTGTGACAAGTTTTAATAAAATTATATTTATGCAGAACACAGGACCAAACTGAATCTCTAGACTCTAACATCTTATCTACAAACATCTCAATTTGAAGCAATCAAAACAGTTGCAAAACTGCTAGTTACCTTCCTTTTCTTTCCCCCTCTCCCTAATGTCCTACTCACCCGGGAGCCAAAGCCAGAAAAAAAGAGTTTGTTGTTTCAAGAAACTACCAGTAGGTGGTGCAGGCAAAATCTCCTTGTTGGCTCCAGGGCAGGCTGTGGAGTAGGGAAGCAAAGGGCCCTTGTACAAATATCCATCTGGGTTCCATTTTGATTGTTTTGGCTGGTGTTTCTGGATTGTGAAGCTCCCTCGTTAAAAGACTGCTCCATTTCCAAGTAACTTTTTTTTTTTTTGGCTTCAAAGAGAGGACCTTTTATTGTTTTGTTTTAATAGGGGTTACCATTTAAGAGCTTCCTATGATTCAGAAACACTATTAGGTTCTTTAGATACTATTAATCCTATGATGTATTGGTTATTACCTCATATTACAAAGGATCTAGGACTCAGCAAGTTTAAGTGTATTGCCCGCAAGATTGGCAACTGGAAGAACTGAGAATTAAAATTCAGTCAACATAACTCCAAAATCTATGCTGGAAACCACCATCATTCTTCCTCGATAGGTTGACTGATTCAGATAACTCTTTTGGGAAAGCCAAGGCTGTACCATCTTAGAGCAGTCAGGAAGTCATCCCTATGTCCCAAAGATCCTATAACCAGCGCTGATTGTACCGGAAATTTCATTCCTGCTATGTCACTCCGTTCACACGCATTTCAGATGCTTGTGAAAAGTACCAGTTCTCCAGACAAAGTTAACATCATACTCTGGTATGAGTCCTGGACTCCTTTACCCAGCACAGATTTGACTCCTCACTCTCCGTGACATTGAGTGGAGCAGCCCTGGGTCCAGAATGAAGGGTCCTGGGTGGGATATCAGCTTTGAGCATGTTTCCATCATAGAGTCCTGGTGGGAGTTCTCTGGTCATTTTTCATGGCCAGTACCATTAATCATGCTCCCACTGCAAACTTTTCACCTGCTGGTCATTTTCCATAGATCTGCATGGCTGGAAAAGGAAGTTCCATGACACAGATTATTTCTTTTCCCCAAAGAGGACATCTTCTCTGCCTCCAACGAGCACTTTCTCCTGCAGTCTTACACTTACCCTCCAAGGTGCATGCTCCAATGTTTTACTCAAGGGACTGTTGCCCTGCAGGCTTTCTAGAGGAATCATTACCACCTCTCTCTGGAAACAGGCACCTACTCTCCTGAGACCAGAGGGGCCCAGAAGACAGTGTCCCAGCATCATCCCTTTCCTGATGCTGTGAACCCCATCTGCCATGATATCTGTGGAGGGGGTAAGGTATTGGCCAGAAGGCTCTCTTTGATGTTGATTCTCCACTTGTCCACACTTAACCACCTGCAGACTTCAGCTCTACCATGCCAATAAAAACATTAACTCTTCAGAGTGAAAGTAGATGACCATATGTGTTCCACAATTTCCCCAAATTGGCTTTGTTTTTGCAAAGATGACAGGCAAAGTCAAAGGAACACTAAACTGAGAGTCATGGAGACAGATTTCCATCCAAGCTTTATTGCTAACTAGCTGCAACATTTTGGACAAGTTCCTTAACTTCTCTGGCTTCACTATCCTAATGTTTACAGGACCAGGTAATCGCCCAAATACAAATATTAGTGATTCTATATGACTTGACACAAACTTCCTCCTATCAGTAATTGAAGAAATTGAGCTGAGTGTGAGCATGTAAACAGCAAAATAGAAGAGTTGTTCTTTGTAAGCAAAATAAAGAAAAAATATCTGGGGTTGAGCACTCAGGATCCTAAAAGCCACTTCAGATCTAGGTGTCCCCAGTGTGCAATCATAAGCACCTTGCATCATTGCATGTATGGACCTGATACGTTTATCATGCAATACCCTTTTATATTCATATCCTCTTACGGTACGGAAATCTCTGTGAGAGACCACATCTATCTCACCCATCACTCTATACCCAGTGCCTAGCACCATGACAGCACATTGTAGGAACTCAGTAAATATTCATTGCATGAATGAATTTCTATAGTCTGTATCTAGTTTCCTTCATATACCAGAGCCCCCCACAATGGAACTGCAACCAGCAAGCACACATTTCACAGATGTGTAGCTCTTTTCCATTCCTTCCCTGGAGATTTCCATAAGAAATCATTCTAACAATGAGTTTTGTCCCAGAGGTTTGCCTCTGGAATAACTGGTTCCCTTTCTCTGACCCACTCCCTCCTAAGGGCTTCAACAAACTGGAGATAACTATTGGGCCCAAGGTCTTGACAGCCATGTCTCCTAGAAGAGACACAATTTGTTGACATTTGCTTTTCTCTCTGATTTGCTCTATTTTTCCACCCCAAATCCCCAGTTCGCACAGCCTCCCTCTATACTACCTATATCTCCTTCACACTGCATGAGAGAAGGCCCAGAATTCTTCAGAAAGTTTTGGCTGTTGCAAGCTCTGTTAACCTCCTGGGGGCACATCATTCTCATATGAAATGCATTTGGTGCATAATTAATCAAAGGCATCCAGTTTCAATGAGGAATTTTCAATGAGGACCAAGTTCTTTCACTTGGTCCACTTTTCATAAAGGAACCCTCTTAAACTGACTGGCAACCTGACAGCTTAGCATTTCTGTATCCTTACAGGCAGGCTGAGTTGGAGAACAGACTTTTTAATATTTGCCTTCCTATACATGTGTTGTCCTGCCATTTACATTGTAATTTTCAGGTCACACATGCATATTAGTGCTATCTTTTGGTGGCTAGCAGTGGCAGCACTCCAAACAAAGGCTATGTTAAATAAAGAATCTGTTGACTGGTGCTGCCAGAGCCACTAAACATGGACACCCTTCAGCATGAGGATTCATCTGTATGCCCATCCTCACATGATACAGACACAAGCATGGGGCAGTGAGTGGTCCTGGGGAGACCAGGCCAAGGAGGCTAAGATCTGCCAAGGACACAAAACATAGAACACAAGAGCAGCACTAAAAAGGGGGGGGGGAAAGCTACTCCTGAAGGCCTCAGAAAATACAGATCTCATCAAGGAACATAAATCCAGTAAAAGGAAAGAGGGCTCAAAGAGGAAAATAGAACTGCAAACACACTTGATGGGGAGAAGTGGAAAGGGCACTTTTTGGGTGCAATCAACCTATCCCAGAGCAACTGACTATGTTTTATAGATTGCCAGGGCCAGCTGGTTGATTGGTTCCTGTACTGCCCAAGAGGACAGAATCTGCACAACAGTCTCAACCTCCAGAGTGAGGTAAACAGCCTATCATCATGTATTTGGCAAGAGATAATCAAACCTGAGAGAGAAACAGGCTGGAGAGGGAAAGGAGGCTTAGGGCAGATGGCATTATCATCAACAGCCTGCTGAACACTCATGCTCAAGAGAAAGGGGCGGGAGAACAGAGGCTTAATTTCACTTCTCCAAAGGACAAGGAAAACTGCTGTGTGTCCCTGGTCAGGGCTGTTTCCTTTGATGGTTCAGTCATCAGTGGAATTCCTAAAGGTTCTTGCCACTTCACCTTGGTGCCTGGCACATAATCTACCAGCAAATAGTTATCAGATGATATAATAAACAAGTGATTTGAAATAGTTTTTAGCTATGGCTGTACATTAGAATAACCAGGGGCGGGGGAGGGTGTTGAAAAAATTCCGATGCAGTCACACCAGTAGAGATTCTGAGTTGTCACTGAGTTGGCCATACTAGCAATTCCCTCACGCAGCAGCAGCAGCAGCAGCAGCAGCAGCAGCAGCAGCAGCAGCAGCAGCAGCAGCAGCAGCAGCTCCATATTACCTGTGATGTCTTTCTCGACAAGATCCTATGGCTGATCTTTGGATGATCCTATAGACACTGGTCCTTAAAATCTGGCATCCTGCCTAAGGCACATTTTCATCTGCTTGCTCCACTTCAAAAACATTCTATTATGGGACTTAAAAATGGCATAGTAGGTAAGTGCTGTGCTTGCCTCCTCTCACGACCACATCAAAATTGCAACTACAGAAAAATTGCCACTGAGAGTTTTCTGAGGTCTGGCTGAACAGAAGTCCTACAACTGAGGACATATAGAAGAGGCCACCTCAAGACTAATAGGAGGAACAGAGAGGCTAAATGGCTGGTTCCACAACCATGTGTGGCAGTTGAGAATCAGGAGTGATATCTTGGCTGCAGAGGTAGCCCTAGAAGATCAAGGGGTCAAGGCCCCACACAGGCTCCCCATCTGAGTGTTCCAGTGCCAGGAAAAAAAGTCCCCATAATCTCTGGCTATGAAAACCAGTAGAGATAGTGACTGAGGCCTGAGAGAGCCTCAGACATTCCCCTTAAAGGGCCCAAAGATGGACTTACTTAGTGACAGACTTGCTCACTCTGGGTTCCAGCACTGGGGCAGCTTCTCAAAAAGCAAAAGGCACCAAGGACATACAAGGAGGAACTGGGTTGTCTGGCTTCAGGGCGAGGGCTGGTGGTGCAGTTTCATCTAGACAAAAGTGTTAGCTGAATCCATTTTTCTCTTATTGAGCCCTCCCCTCTCCCAGCATACAGATGCAAGAGGTCACAATATCTGAGTCTGTATCAACCAAGCTAACACAGGTCACCCCACTTGGGTGCTTCTCTCAAACTCCACCCCTCCCAACTTGTGGGCCCCACTCAAACCACCTCCACTAATTTTTTACCATACAAATGGCCTATCTTGGCTCATGCTGTAAACTTTCCTAAAATCTCTCAAAGGTTCACAAAACCCAAACAAGCAGCATCTGGCCTTGGTGTGCCCTGTACCTCTTGCTGAGCAAACCAAATACTGGCACTAGCAGCAGCTGGCCTCAGTTCCCAGTGTGGCCTCTTGAGGCACCTCTAAGCTCAGCACAAGTGGTGGCCATGTGCAGATTGCTTGGTAAGTCTTGCTAGGTGGCCCCCTGTAGTGCACAGGCTGTGGCTGAACTAGGCCTCTGGTGCGGCCCTTTCCAGATGGCCCTTGGGCCAGCACAGCCAGTGGCCAGTTCGACCTGAGCCAGAGAACCACCCAGGACTGCATTTGAGGAGGGCACACCCAAAGGGTAGACTAGAGAGGGACCAGAGCCCTGCTAAAGTGAATTCTGCTCTGTAGGGCCAGCCCCTCACTGGCCAGTCCTCCTAACTGATCAATCAGCCCACGGGTCAATCCACCTCTCTGACACGCAAATCACAACCAAGGCTCAACTACAAAAGGAGGGGACATACAATCCATACAAGGAACACACCTTGAATACCAGCTCAAGTGACCAGGTAAGAATGTGCCACTGGGCCCCATAAGACACCTACTATATAAAGCCACTCACTAAGACCAGGAAACTTAGGAACCCTACTTAATACATAGAAACAAATGCAGGGAGACAGCCAAAATGGGAACACAAAAAAACATGTCCCAAACAAAAGAAAAGAACGAAGATCCAGAAAAAGAGCTAAATGATATGGACATAAGCAATATACCAGATGTAGAGTTCAAAGCACTTGTTATAAGGATGTGCAAAAAACTTAGGGGAAGAGTAGATGAACTCAGAGATAACTTTAAGTAAGAGACAGAAAACATAAAAATGAAGTTAGAAAACAAACAAAAAAGAACCAGTCAGAAATGAAGAATATAAGAACTGAAATGAAGACTAGTTGAAGGGAATCAAACGTAGATTAGACTAAGCAGAGATGAAATCAGAGATTTAGAAAATAAGGTAGCAGAAAACAACCAATCAGAACAGAACAATAAAAAAAAAGTGAGAATAGTTTTCGGGGCCTTTAAGACAACATCAAGAGTACAACATTCACACCACAGGGGTACCAGAAGGATGAGAGAGAGAGCAAGAAATTGAAAACCTATTTGAAGAAATAATGATGGAAAATTTCCCTATTCTGGTGAAGGAAATAGACATACAACCCCAGAAATCCCAGAGAGTCTGAAATAAGATGAACTCAAAGAGGACCATAGCAAGATACATCATAATTAAAATGTCAAAGGTTAAAAACAAAGAGAATCTTAAAAGCAGCAAAAGAAAAGCAATTAGTTACCTCTCAATTAGAGAGCTCTCATAAGACTGTCAGCTGATTTCTCAATAGAAGCTTTGCAGGCCAGAAGGGACTGATAGAAAATATTAAAGTGTTGAAAAGCAAGGACCTACAACTAAGATTATTCTAACTAGAAAATTTAGAATTGAAGGACAGATAAAGAGCTTCCCAGAAAAAACTAAAAGTTTATCATCACCAAACCAGTATTAAAAAAAATGTTAGAGGGACTTCTTTAAGAAGTAGAAATATATAGGTGTGTGTGTGTGTGTGTGTGTGTGTGTGTGTGTGTGTGTGTACATACATACACAGATACACATACACATATATATGAAAATATATATATGAATAAAAAATGGCAACAACTACATATCTATCAACAACTACTTCAAATGAAAAAGGATTAAAAACTCCAATCAAAATTTAGGATGGCTGAATGGATAAGAAAACAAGACCCTTACATAGGCTGCCTACAAGAGATTCACTTCAGATTAAAAGACACACATGGACTGAAACTAAAGGAATGGAACAAAATATTTCATGAAAATGGAAGTGAAAAAAAAAAAGCTGGCATAGCAATATTTATACCAGACAAAACAGATTTTCAAACAAGGGCTATAAAAAGAGACAAGAAGGACCTAGTAATCCCACTTCTGGGCATTTATCTGAAGAAACCCAAAATACTACTTTGAAGAGACATGTGCATCCATATGTCCATTGCAGCATTATTTACAATGGCCAAGTCACAGAGACAGCCCAGGTGTCCATTAATAGACTATGAATAAAGAAAAGGTGGTACATAAAATACAACGGAGTATTACTCAGCCATAAAAAGATTTTTTTTTAAAGAAAGAAATCTTGCCATCTGCAACATGAATGAACCTAGAGAGTACTGTGCTGAGTGGAGTAAGTTAAACAAGGACAAATGCCATATGATTTCACTTACATGTGGAATCTGAGAAACAAAGTAAACAAACAAAACAAAAACAAACTCATAGATAGGGAACATCTTGAAGGTTGCTGGATAGCAAGGGTGTTTGGGGGCTGGGTGAAAGAGTGGAAGTGACTAAGAAGTACAAATTGGTAGTTACAAAACAGTCATGGGGATGTAAAGAATAGTCAATAATATCGTAATAACTATGTATGATGTCAGATGGGTACTAGATTTATGGGGTGATCACTCCATAAATTATATAAATGTCTGATTGTTATGTTGTATACCTGAAACTAATATAATATTGTATGTCAACTATAATTAAAAAATTTTTAAATTATTTTTTAAAATTGCATTCTAGGAATACCAGCCTCTAGGACATTTCTTGAAGTTCCTTTATTAAAGATAGGTAAAAGCCCAAGAAAATTAAGGTTATTTCCTATTCCTTTTTCATGTAAAAAAATAAGCCCAGTTCTTGAGCCTGAGTTCTGACATTAACTCTACATGGAAGTCAAACAGGCCAGTCTAGTTTCAAAGTTCTTTGCAAAGAAAAAGGATAAGACAGAAATGGCCATATAGAGATGATGAGCAGTTAGCTCTTGGTAACTCTGTTCATTCTAACATCTCTAGCAGTCATCTATAATTCACATAGATGATGGCCCTTTCAAGTCTTAAATGAAAAAATAGGCAAAGGAACTGGGAGATCTTAATTTTCATTAGAGTTCAACCATTAGGAAAACCCTCTGGGCCTCAGCTTCCTTGCCTATAAAACAAGGGCCAAGGACCTCTCAGTGACTTCCAACCCCGAAAGGTGATGACTTAAAACACTACAAAGTCAGAAAGGCTTTCTAATTTACAAAGCACTTCTCTATCTCCAGTGGAAGATGACTGAACTCTACCATCCGTGGTCTTATAATTTTAATCCATAATAAAAACCTCTCCCCCCAAAAAAATCCCTGGGTAAGTATGCATCAATCTCTCTGAGCATACTGCTGACAGGTTGTTCAAAAAGAGAAGAAATTATGTCAGATAATAAGACAAGGTTTGGGTATTAGGGAATGGTGGAAGTGGGGAGAAGAGAGACTAGAAACGCAGAAAATAAATTTTGCCTACAACTCAGCTTGGAGTAAGTCCAGCTCAGTCCCAGAGCAGAGGCCTTGAACAGAAGAACTGAATTAACCCTCTTGGGGGAACAAGGAACAGCGTTCCTCGGTTCAACTGAGCAGCTCAGCGGTGGCCAGCACAAGCTATGGGTAAGGAAGGATGATTCATACTGTTTCATGGGCTCTCCTTCATCTCAAGCTCCATGGCACCATCGCAAAGGGTCATAACCAGGGCTATGTTGCTAAGTATTTAACAAGCAGCTTCCTGGGGGACAATGGGAGGGAAGCCCTGCTTTGTAGCATTTGCCAGTTTCCATGGGGTAAATACACCTACTATTGTCTATTTCAAGCTGTCAATTTGATAACACTGAATACAGACTTCAGAGCTCTGAGTTCAATCATCTCTCATGATGAACCTACCTGATCCAAGGAAGAGGCAATTGCTGTTAGGGAAATATGCAGATGGAATTGAGAGACAGGACGTGTTTCTAAAAGGGGAACAAGGTCTGAAAGACAAGCTGCTTCCAGCTCTTAGTGGCTCCATGAGGCCCCTTTGTTCCCCAAGAAAAAGCCCAACATCACAGGTCAACCCAGGATCCTGCAAACTGAATGGTGGCTCCTTTCGCCACCAGGAGTGTTCCCACCAGAGGACAGGCTGGAGAGAGAGGAAAGGAGACATAGCTCCGGCCAGGGCCATTATGTGTCCATCAGGAAGATAGTGGGGAGGAAGCTTAAGGTTCTGGGAAAGATGAAGTTTGGGGATTACCAGTAGAAGTTAATAATTCCTGCCCCTTGGAGCAGCAGGCATTGGCTGCAGCCTCACATTTGAGCAAAGCTGAACTTATAGCTTAGGGGAGGATATCTATCTGGCCCAACTGCCAATCAGTCAGGAAACTGAACAAAGCAAGATCCTTTAGAGTGCAAGGCCCTGGATTACAGTAAATTACAAAGACACAGTAATCATTTACATGTGTACATATCTTACAGTGTACACATCACTTTCACATTCCCCTTCTTTCTTTTTTTCATTTTGATCTTGGGAGGAAGACCAGTACAGTCAGTTCTTTCCCTAAGCAGCTGACGGCATAGAGGTGGGCAGTTGCCCCAACCAAGAATGTTGCTTTGTGATAGGCTCTTATATTCTCTCCTGCTCACCCCTCATCCTTCAGCCCCTCATTGTCTCTTCCTTTCAGCAGCTCTCGTTCATTCCATCTTGGCATCAGCCTCTTGTGTAACTGAAACCACAAGAAACTTTTTGTTTGGCTTTAAATTCAGAAGAAATTCCAGTAACTCAGTTCCCGTTATTTAAAAAAAAGAAAGAAAGAAAAAAGAAAAAAAGAAAAATCCAGAGCTCTACTGTAGAGAACTCAGCTTTTCCCCTGGGCACAAATACTCACAGAAAATATTGCTCCCTCTCTCCCTCCAAAAGAAGGCTACTTTGTGCCAGGGAAGCCCAAGCATCTGAAACGCATCGACCCCTCACACAGCCATCGAGTCCCCAGCATTTCCTGAAGGCCAGGGCTGAGATGTGGTGGTGGTGAGTTTCTGTTTCATGGCTGAAGCCAAGCAGGTTAAGAGCTGTTGAAATGTTATCTTGACTTTTCTAGGTATACTGCTCATTTATGTTTTGGGCAGGCAAGGGCCCAGGGAAGCAAGGGATGAGATCTATAGACATCTGTTAACATTTTTACATAAATGAAGAACAAGTGACCACTAGTAAGTCGGGAAGAAAGACTTGAATTTGTGTATTCTAGGCCCTTTCTATTAAGTGAGGTCCAAGATCTACAGCAGCAAGATCACCAGTAGGTTTGTTCAAAACTCAGCAACCAGGGTTGCCATCCTGGATGGACTGAATCAGAATCCATACTTTAACAAGGTTCCCCTTGTTCAACTGCGAAAAATGTAAACATATTACAGTTTGAGAAGCACTGTAGTAAGAAATGCGTTAGTGACATTTAACAGATATTTTATTGGGCACCGCCATGTATCATGCACCGCACTTGGTGCTGAGGTAATGAGCTTCTGTAGTAAAATTCCTGACCCACTGAGCTCACTTACAGCCTGGCACACAGGGCAAACCAAACTCAGGACAGGGATACCCTGTCCCTATGGGCTGGGTGTGGACACAGAGTAAGCAGGTCTATGGTCTTCTCTGGATACAAAGTCGATCTTGTGACTTCAGAAGCTTCCATAGACTGCATTTTCAGTACAATTATAGGCTGATGGTTTCCTACCCCAAAACACTCCCTTTCTCTTTTCTTTTTTTCCCCCCTTCCTCTTTAAAAGTGGAAAAAAGTATGCTACTTTGTCAGTCTCTCTTGCAGCTAGCTGTAACTATGTGACTAAATTCTGGAGATAAATGCAAAAGTACTCTGGAATCCTATTACTCAAAATGTGGTTTCTAGCAGCATTGACATCCCTGGGAGCTTGGTAAAAATGTGCAATTTCAGGCTCCACTCCAGATCTACAGAATTCAAACCTGTGTTTTAAAAAGATCCCCAGGTGATACTTACTCATATTAAGTATGTATTATTTTAGGGGGATTCTCAGAAAACCCCCGTTTTCTATTAAAAGGGACAGAGTGTTGCTGGTACCACATCTGCCTCATAGTCCCTGCCTCAAATATTGATGTGATGCCTAGAACTGCATTAATCATCTTGCAATAATGAGAAAATGAGCCTGAGTATGAACAGGCTTAATATAGGGAAGAGGAAAGAGATAAAGACTCTTTGTCCTCTGTGGCACCTTCAGCTGCTGGACCAATCCTGAGGCTACTTCCAGACTTGTTATTTTCCTATTATTTGAAGCTGCAAACATTCCTACTTGACATATGCTCTAAGTCCTCAAGATGAGAAAGTATCTTAATGGAGTTGACCAAGCCTGAGGAAAATTAAATCTCCTATGGAAAACTGTCAAACCCAGATTGCAGGTCTCCTTGCCCTATCTCTTTCTCTGTAAGAAATAGGTGAGACTAACCTGTTCCTGACATCTCACTCAGTGGGCCCAACTCGTTCTGACACTGTGAACAAAAATGTCCAGAGCACTCTCATTTCTCCTCATCCCAAGCTCCTGCACAGGCAACCATTCTCCCCTCTGATGTGCCTATGGGGAAAGAAGTGACCATAGTAACCTCCTCCTAAAGTCACTGTCCTAGGCAAGGTTTTCAGGCCCTACAAGGGAGCCTGAGATTTCCCCGTGTGGTTGACACTCAACTTGCGCAGAACCATCAGTCCTGCCTCATTCCTCAGACAGGTTCCTTTCCTATTGGGAAGGAAATCCAAGCATTAAGTTCTGCAATTGAGGAAGGTATTTAAGTTGTCTAATGCCTTTTTGTTCACAGGACTGCCCTTATTTTGGGGGTATGAAAGAAGGAGAAGGAGAAGCAGGAGAAACTGGATGCACCCTAATCCAGCCTCCAAAGTGTGATGCCATGCAAAGCCCATCAAATTCCAGAAATGTCATGCCTGAATTTCTGCCCCCCAGAACCTTCAACCAGTAGTCTGGGTTTGGGAATAAAGAAAAATGTTTCAGCCTGTACAGTACAAATTGAAAAGCTCTGGGTTATTTTTAAAATAATAATCATTATCATTTGTTAGGTAAATGACTTATGTTCTTCTAAAGGAAGGTGGGAGGACAGCAGGGCAAGATAGTGAGTGGGAGAGAAAGCTGGAGGCAAAGAAGAAAAGAAGGTAGAAAGACAGCCTTGGTGCATTTGATCTTCAGCCCTAATGTATAAGGCTATTTGGAGCAACTACTCTCAAATCACTGAAATGACTGTGATAACTCCATGCAATGAAATACTACTCAGCAATAAAAAAGAATGGATAACAGATAAATGCTGTAACATGGAAAATCTGCAAAGCATTTATTTTGCTAACTGAAAGAAGCCAGATTAGAAAGGCTGTTTGATCCCATATATATGATATTCTGGAAAAAGCAAAGCTGTAGGGATAGATATCCAATTAGTGATTTGCAGGTACTGGGGAAGAAGAGTAACTACAAAGAGACATGAGGGAGTTTCTGAAGATGAGGGAAACATTTTCTATTTAGATTGAAGTGGTGGTTATATGATTACATACTTTTGACAAAATTCATAGAACTGAAGACTTTTCCATCTGGCTAAGATGGAATAACAAGGGCCAGATTTACACTGTCAATCAAAACTATGAAAACCAAAAACAAAATAGAAAAAAACAAACATATGAAACAATAGTTTCCAAGAAAGGACAACAGGCAACAAAGGACAATGCTTGAGATCCCTGAAACGTGGGACGCCAAAAAGCTAAACTCTATGACTGTCCCAGTTTACTGTCTTGTTAGAGTTTTCAGGCCACAGTATAAGTAGAGGAACAAAATTTAATTTAAAAAATGTAAACCTACAGGTTCAAAAACATTAATGAATTCCATTAATTCCATTAAGAATGTGAAAACAAATTCCACACCAAGGCACATAATAATCAAATTGCTTAAAATCAGTGATAAAAAGAAAGCATTAAAAGTAGTCAGAGCATAAAAACACACTTATGTAGAGGAACAAAGACAATAATGGCAGCAGATTTTTGCTGGAAACATGTAAGCAAAAAGACAGTGGAATGAGTTTTAAATTACTGAAAGAAAAACTGTCAACTTAGAATTCTATACTAAGTGAAACTATCTCTCAGAAATCAAAGTGAAAAATGAAGGCTTTCCTCAGACATACACAGGCTAAAAGGTTTCACTATCAGCATATCTGTACTAAAGAAGTGTTAGAGGAAGTCCTTGTAAGCAGAAGGAAAGTGATACAAGATGGAAAAGCTGGTCTACATAAAGGAATGAAGAATACAAAAAAAAAAATGTATACGATTTGTTTCTTTAAAAGACTGCTGAAACAAAGTAATAACAATACACTGAAGTTCATAACAAATGTGTTAGTAGACTATATGACAAGAGTATAAAAATCGTGAAGGGAGAAATGTAAGTATAGTATTGTAGGGTTCCTATACTATATGTGAAATGGTATAATAACACTTGAAGGTAGACTGTGATGAATTAAGAATGTATACTAGGAACCCTAAAGCAACCATTAAAATAACAAAGAATTTTAGCTAAGAAGCCAACAACATAGATAAAATGGAATTTAAAAACACTCAATCCAAGAGAAGACATAAAAAGAAGGAAAAGAGAGCAAAGAACATGTGCAACTAATAAAAACAATAGCAAGATGATAAACTTGACTATATATCTACGATCAGGTTAAATCTAAATGGTCCGAATGCCTAAATTAAAAGTCATAAACAATTAGATTAGATAAAAGAGCAAAACCCAACTATATGCAGCTAACAAGAAATCTGCTTTAAATATAAAGACACAAATGGGTTAAAAGTAAAAGGATGGAAAAAGATTTATGATACTAACATGAATCAAAAGAAAACTGGAGTAGCTATATTAATATCATACAAAGTAGAGCACAGAGCAAAGAATATAACCAGGCAAAAGAAAATGTTTTCAAAACAATGAAGGCATCAATTTTTCAAGGGGACAAAACGATCCAAAATATTTACACATCCATTAACAGAGCTTCAAAATACATGAAGTACAAACTATAGAAATTGACAAATGAATTTAAAAATTCATACAGAAATACAAAAGACCTAGAATAATTTAAATAATTCAAAGACCTGGAATAATTCAAAGACCAACGTTGAAGGGTAACTAACTCTACCTAATTTCAAGACTTATTACACAACTATAGTAACCAAAACAGCATGGTATTGGTATAAAGACAGACAAATAGGTCAACAGAACAGAATAGAGAATCCAGATAGATTCACACATATATAGAAACTGATTACCAACAAAGATGAGAGAGAAAAGACAAGACACAGACAAGTAAAATATTTACAAAGTATATATCTAATAAAGCATGAGTATCCAGATTATATAAGAAACTCTCAAAATGCAACTATAAGAAAACAGTCCAATTATAAAATGGTCAAAAGATATAAACAGACACTTCACCAAAGAAGATGTATGAATGGCAGGTAAGCAAATGAAAGATGTTCAATATCATTAGTCATTAGGAAAATGCAAATTGAAAACCCAATGAGATACTACTGAATTCATATTATAATGGCTAAAATGAAACATATTGACTATACCAAGTGTTGATGAGGATGGAGAGGGAGTGAAATTGTCATATGCTGCTGATGGGAGGGTAAGTCAGTACAACCACTTTAGAAAACAGTTTGGCAACTTCTTAAAAGTTAAACATACACTATCACATGATGGAACCACACTATTTCTCGGTACCCAAGAGAAAAAAAACAAAGATTTGTATACAAATGTTCATTGCGACTTTACTTAAACAGCCCCAAACTGGAAAAAAAAATTTTTTTTTTATCGCCAGGTGAACAGAGTGTAATATGTCCATATAACGGAACATACTCAGCAATAAAAAGAGATGAACTATCAATACATTCAACAACATGCATGAACTTCAAAATAATTATGCTGAATGAAAGAACAGTTGGAAAGAATACATACATAGAAGATTCCGTTTATATGAAACTATAGGAAATATAAACTAAAATATAGTGACAACAAAGAGATAGAGGAGAGTGGGAAGGATGAGCTACAGGGGTTAACAAGGGGCAAAAGGAAATTTGGGGGGAGGGTTACAGATATATTCACTATCTTGACTGTGGCAGTGGTTTCACCAGTATACACATATGTCAAAACTTTTCAAAGTACGTGCTTGAAATACATGTGGTTTGTTTTATGTTGATTATATCTCAATAAAGCCATTCAAAAAAATTCATAGAACTATAAACCTAAAACAAGATAATTTTACTACATGAAAATTATACACCAGTAAACAAAAACATCTTTAAAAATTAGGAGTAGATATGAAAACCAGGAGAAAACATCTGGGTATCTGGTGACTACACCCACTGGTCTGTTCCTATAGAATTTAAAAACCAGATATGCTTCTGTGCCCTGTGTGGGGGATAGCAGTAGCAAGACAAAGTTCCTGGATCCATTCCCCCAGCATGGGCAAAGTGGAGAGTGACAGTGGGTCTTTGCTGCAAGCCTTGAGCCACACCAGGAATCCATGCTCCGGGTACTGGTAGCCAGGCCAGGCCCAGTCTGTGCTAAGAATAGTGATAACATGTCACCACCTTGGTATGGTCAGATTAAAGGTGGTTTCTGCCTCTAATGTCTGAGGGCCCCTTTGTTCTGCTGCCAGTGCAGAAATAATAAGTAGAGAAATTAAGTGTTAAAACACAATAAAGAATCATCAGAGAAAACAACCCATTTGTGGTGAGCAATTGGGGTAGGCAGGAGATTGTGAAGACAGCAGCTCCTTCAGCTGTTTGGAAAACCACCTAGTCGAGACCCAGAGGTGAGTGAGGTACCCTTGCCATACTAGGCTGGCATGCTGGAGATGAAAGGTCCTAGGGGCATCTTCTTAGAATTCTTCATATGAGCCCATAGTTGGGTAGAGAAACCTCCTGCTGCTGCCTGAAGCCTGTTTAGATTTCTGAGCAAAACTTTTTGTTTTATTTATTTTTTTATTATTTTATTTTATTTATTATTTTAATTTTGTTAGAGAACAAGGATATAGAAACTTCTGTTGAGAAGCAAGGAACAAGATCCTTTCCCCTACCAACCATCAGAGCAAGAAAGAGATGTGCATATGTGTCCTTCTGTTGACTTATCTACTAAAAGGAGGGAGAAATGAATTGAACTAAGTGCTTCTAGGACATGAATTGATAAATGTAACTGTTAGAGATAATTATTAATGATGACACCTCATTTTGCCCTGTCTCTGTATTTCTACATCTGTAGAATGGGGATGATAATACTAATAGAGCCTCATTCAGTACTGGCAGAAACACCTAAAATGAGAGTGTCATATAAAGTGTAAACTGCTATCTGACTGTCAGTTCTCAATATTACTTGAGGGCATAGTCCTGATAGAAAAGCTTACTGTTCTAATTTTTTTTCAGTGATTTTGCAGCCCTTGTGACATGCTAAAAAGAATGTAGGCCATGGCAGAAGTGTCAGGATTTGCAAAATTCAGACAATTTCATTGAGCAGCTAGAGTTTATGTTTGAGACCTTCTCTGGTCTCTCTGGTCCCTGCACCCCTGATTCAGGCACCCAACTGCCAGGCATCCCTCTTTCTTGACCTACTCCACCTTCAAACCAAAGGTACCCAACCTGAACTTGCCTTTCCCATGCCATAAACATTTCCCTTTCTCTCTAAGTATCTCTTTAATCAAAAAATGTCTTGTTGGGAACCCCAATCTTTTGGATTCCTGATCCCTGCTTTCAATTACTCTGAAAAACAAACCCACGCTAAGGTGCAAAAGTCATGAATGTCTTCATCTATTCATCTTCCCTGGCAATAGAGGCCTGAAATGTCTCTCTACCATGTTCCCTAGAATGCTGAAAGTTCTAGAGAGATACCTGAGGGGCCTCCTTGGAAAATCACTGGAGCTGAACAGGTGGACTTTGAATTATTCCTCCTCATGCACTTAAACTAAAGGGTCCCTGCTCTTTTCTGTCCTGTCTCGAATTTTGTCAAAAGAAAGGGTTCTTTGGTCATAAAATGATTGCTAATCCCTGACCTACTGCAAAAAGCATTGCTAAAGGTAGTAACCCCGCGGAGGAGACAGCAGACCACACCCCCACCCCAGAAGATCCCAGCACACAGGCAGCTGTCTGTTCCATCCTGAAGCCAGCCAGCCCACTTTTGGATAGAACACAACAGAGATCCAGGTGCTAACCCAGACCCACTGCCAACCAGCTATGTGTCTTGAACATGTCTCCACCCTCCCTCCAGTTTTCAGTTTGCTCTGAATTATAAATCATAGGCTCAATAACCTCAGAGTTTCTTTCTGGCTCTAAAACTCTTGTTTCTTGAGTGTCCACTATGGTGACCCTCTCCAGGGAAGGCCTGCTTTTGAACACTCACCCCTAGGAGGCACCAAACTCCTCAGCTTTCTACAGTGCTGACTCCCTTCTATCCACCTAAGCTTCCATGGCAATGTGATGTCTCCCTTCTCATCCTGGCCTGACCATAACACAAAAAGGCCACTACACAATTTGACTAAGACTGGACACTTCCCCACGAAGACTGGTGCAAATATCTGGTGGTGCTATGAGTAGAAGGACAACAGGCCCACTTCTCTTGGTTTCCATGAGTGGGTGCCAGCATCTGAAAGTAGATAGCATGGCAAGTCAAGAGTGGCAACTGGGGCTCTATGGGGATAAAAGTTGGAATGCAGGGGGAGCCACATGTGGGAAGGAAGGTGTGTATCTATGTGGTGGAAGAGTAAGTGGGAGCAGGGAGAAGGCCTGTTGCAAGAAGACGGGGAAAAAGCTAGGGCAAAAAAGATCAGGTTGGAGGTTCACTGGACAATCCACAGGAGCATGAACTTTCTGTGAAGAGACAGCCTGCAACACTATCCCCTCTTAAAGACATTGGGACATGGTAAGGAGCCAGGGCACACAGATGGGCAGGCAGACAGATACACAGTCATCCCTTTCCCCTGGCCCTAGACACAGAAACTGCACAAATTGGGAAAAGGAGAGAAAAATCATGTTTGCTGGGCTTACACTGCTGATGATGACTGCTGGCTAGAAGGACAACAGTTACATACCAAATGCACTGCAGCAACTAATTTTCAAGCAGATCAAAATAAATCAGAAAACAAAACCATTCTGACAGCAGAGAAATGTGGAAACGTGTTAAGAGGTAATTACAGTCCTTTTCCCCTTGTTTCACTCGCGTTTCTCCTGCCACTGGTGCAGGCGTTGAATCACAGTTGTCACTTCCTGTCAAGAGGCCCATACATGCTAGAGGAATTGTGCAGGATGTGCTGGGGCTGGGAATGCTGCCTGCATGCTGGGTTGCCTGGGGACCAATGTCTACTGACAGAGACATTAGTCCCATGTCTGATGTCTGAGGACTGGGGAAGCCTGCATCCCATTCCAGCCAAGAGCTCCAGTGCAACCCACTCTATACTCCACCATCTGGTGCTCTTAAAAAGCAAACCCTGTCACCTTTTGCTCTAGACTATACCCTTGCACATGGCATAGAGAGCATAACCCTGGAATCAGACAGACTTGGCCTTGAATTCCAGCTCCACCAGCTCCTAGTTAGGTGGCCTTGGGAAAGATATTTGAGCTCTAAAAGCTTCAGTTACCTCATTAAGAAATAAAATCTATGAATGCCTATCTTATATAGTTATTGTGAGAATTAGAAGTCATGCATGTAGAACATCCTCGTCTGGCATCTTTACTAAGGGCTGGCATGTTCATCATGATTGTTAAGGTATCTTTCTCAAGTCTGAACTAAGAGTCACCAAAGCTGAACCTTTGATTGTGCTCAGTGAAGATCTGGGAGGCTTCCCGGTAGATGGAGTGTCTCAGGACCTCTCTCAGTTGGGCAAAAGTAAACGTTCCCTTTTCCAGGGAAAGCCTCCTTCTATTAATTAAAGGGAATTCTCACAGCTCAGAAACTTTCATAGATACTTCACAAAGGAATGAATGAAGACAGCAGGGATGGTTCTTATTTCAACTACTCAGGAGTGTTAATATCGGTGGACACCTGGGCTCCTCAGTACTTTTGGAGATGGCTGCTGGGAATCCAGGTTAGAAATGGGATGGACAGAAGGATGGCTTGCTGCTCTATAGGAGAAAGCCATGTAGGAAGCAGCACACCTTACATGATGATGACAGTGATGATCATTATCAGTCACCCAAGTGTAATCTTACATTACTGCTTAAAACCAGAGCTAAGGTAATTCCTGCTGTGTGCTGCACAGAACTCAGATGAGCCAGCCCTGACTGCTGGAAGCTCCATGTAAAACCCATGTCCCTTGCACTATATGATCAACAGCTACACATCATGTGCTCACCAGGATCAAGGACAGAATCTGCATACAAGTGGTGTCCAGGCGTTGGTATTGAGAGAATCAGAGCCATCTTGCCCCATTCTCATTCTCTCCCCCATGACCAGGCCCTACTCTTTAGACATAAGAGAGCCCATTTCATCTTTCAGGCCTGCCCAAAATGAGGAACCAGAAGCATCCCCAATACAAGTGCAGCTTTCCAGCTATTTCTGGATGTGGCCCATTCCAACCAGCATATCCCAACCCCATTAACCCCCCACTTTCTGCTCTGTGCAAGTTACTGCCAATGCGAATTTGAGTCATGAAAACCCCATGAGAAACTGCTTCTCTTCTACACAACTCAGAACCTAGCCAAGCTCTTGCGGAGATTCTCATATGAACTTATGGGGAGTTTTCCACTGAGCACGTCCACCTACAACCTACATTTGCCTAAGCCAAAGATGGTTTTATTGATCATCGTCTTTGTACCCTTTGTAGGGCTGGGAAATAATGTTTGTAGAATCCTCAGGTCAAGCATCTGGTATCAGTAAAATAAAAGCAGCAAAATAAAAGGAGAATGCTGGACTCATTTTAGGTCACTAGAAGGTATAAGCTTTCTTTGACTAAGCCTGAATACCGCATTCCCCTCTTATCTGCAGGGGATATGTTCCTATGTTCCCAGTGGATGCCTGAAACCACAGACAGTACCAAACTCTATATACACTATGTTTTTTCCTATACATACATACCTATGATTCATTTACTTTGTAAATTAGACAAAGAGATTAATAATAACTAATAATAAAGTAGAAAAATCATAACAATATATGTGAATGTGGCCTCTTTCAAAATATCTTATTTTATTATAGTCACCTGTTCACTTAAAAGAAGCACTTTTGGCTCCTCTTTGGTATTCCTGAATAGCCAGCATCACTACTCTTGCACTTCGGAGCCATTGTTAAGTAAAATAAGGGTTACTGGAACACAAGTAGTGAGATCCTATGCCAATCCATCTGGTAGCCAAGATGGCTACTTAGTGACTAATGGGCAGGGACCATCTACAGCGTGGATATGCTGGACAAAGAGTGATTCATGTCCCAGGCAGGACAGAGTGGGATGGTGTGAGATTTCATCACACTACTCAGAATGGCATGCGATTTAAAACTCATAAATTGTTTATTTCTGGAATTATCCATTTTCCATTTTCAGACTACATTTGACTGCGAGTACCATGGAAAGTGAAATCATGGGTAAGAGGGGGGCACTACTGTAATGACAACTTCATTGGTACTTCATATATGCCAGGTTCTGTTCTAAGCATGTTGTGTGCCTTAACTCAGATAATTCTTATATTGACACCCTGAAGTGGGTACCATTATCATCACCATCTTACATACAAGAAAACTGGGACACAGAAAAGTACAGGAACTTGCCCAGTCACATGACCAGAAGTGGTGAAGCCAGCTTCCCAGGAAGGCAGGCTGGCATGACGAGTCTACGCTGTGCTGCTGCTCATAACCAGCCACCTCCCCGGGGCCTCCCATTGAATGTCTGCCTTTTCTGTTACCTCCTGAGCATGTGAGACTCTTAGATAGCCAGGATGGTGGCCCTCTCCCTTCTCTGCAGACACACTCCTTATGGCACCCGTTCAGACTTACAAGTGTCTTCCCCTTAGCCCAGAGGACATCTTGCAGAGTTCCTTGAACACCCTTCTGTCTGCTTGGGCTTTCTTTGCCAAGTTACTCCAAGAAGTCTGCATTCTTCTGGTTTCACTTCAATTTGATTTCCAGGAAAGATCAAGGTCCTCTCTCCAGTTCTGAAAGAAAGAGCATGCCCCCAGGTACCATCTATCCTATTGGCCCTAGCTCAGCAGTCAGAGGAGCTCCCCTGGCTATAGAGAGAAGCAGCTTTCAGAGGCTCAGTTTCTGCCTCACCAGTTCTATTTCTTTCCCTAATGCCATATGCCTGGGCCCCTGGGTTTAGATTTGAGATGATCCAAAAGTCATCTGGACAAATAACTCTTAACAGTTAAGCTACAGTTAACAAGCAAAGCTACCACTGAGACATTCTACTTCTAGTAGGGACAAAATTAAATGTAACACATAATGCAAGCAGTTTCTTTTTAAGGGCCAACATCAGAGTTCTACTTGCCTATACATTGATTTCTTTCAGCTGTGGACTTATTTTATTCAGGTTCTGGGCCTATGAACATGTGCTTAATAGAACAGATAAGTACACTATAGTGCTGATCATACTAAAATGTGCCTCTATTTCAGGAAAAGATAGAGGTAGAGGCTGCAGCCACAGCTCTTTTGGTGTCATCTCACAGGTATATGAAATGCAGAGCTGTTTCTGCATCACAATAATGATGTATGAGAGAAACAAGAAAGGATTCAACCACCTCAGTACAGATACTCCCTACAAAACCAACTCTGCAATCTTCGTAGTGCCAGGCCCTAGGAGTCACATCTACAAAGTGACTCCTTTCTCTGTGTTCTTAAGAAAGTGTTCAAAATACAAAAGTAAGTACACAGGCCAAAGCAAAGCCCACTAACTTTTCCCTGGTGAGTTAGGTTTTGTAGCAAGGAGTGGAGAAGGCTGGGAGCCATATGGTGGAGATGATCCAGACTATATCTTTGCATGAGCAGATGCACCAAAGGTTTCCTGATGAAAGAGAGGTTTGATGCCCCATCTCCTCAGAAGCCCAAGAGGAGGCGCTGCCTAGAAGAGTATGCCTCAGGACAACAGCGAACACTGTATGCACTAAGCACTGTTAACTGCACTCCACATACTTTAAATCATTCAGTCCTCATATAGTATCCCCAAGGTAGATATGACATCATCGCCATTTTCTAGATCAGGCAACTGAGGCACTCGGACCTTTGATAACTTATACCAGCTAGGAAGTGGCAACACCAAGATGTGAACTCAAGCAGTCTAGCTCATGGCCCTTAAGCTACAATGCCCCTTAGGGGAGGTTCTCTCTGAGCGCTTCTCCCAAGGCTCGTGGCTGTCTCCATTTTCTGTTTTGTGTCAAAAGGGAAAGTATCAGCTCCAGGGCTGTACTTTGGACTTAAATATAAAGGCATTTTTTCCATTCAGGACAGAAATGGGAAAGAGACAAACAGGAGTAGAGGAAAATCTGCATTTCACCCAAACTGGCACTGGAAACCATGAACTTGGATTGCACATTCCACCCTGTCTGGGCCATTCCAACCTGGCCTGAGCTGTGTCAGCCGGCCATCTCATAAAGGTTGTGGATGATGAAGTCCTCCAGCCTCATAATGCCATGGAAGAACAGTGCCCAGCAAGATTCTGGAGAGCAAGGGATGGTGACATGAGGAAGAACAGCATCTGCTGTTATTCCAAACTGGTCCATGTTGTCCTGGAGAGCAAGCCACAGGCCACCAGCCCTTGGCAAAATGTGTGTCTGGTGCCCGCCCTTCATCTCCTCTTTGTTATCACCTTGCCTGTATCTCCACCCATCACAAGGGTTAGACTGTCCCTATGCTGACCCAGCCCTTCTCACCTGGCCAGGAAGTGAAATGGCCATGTGGTCCTTCTGGATATGCTAATAACTTCCCCATCAGGTGGATTAAGACCTCAATCAAAAGAACAATCTGAGAATAGTGGCAATAACAGACACCATGACCTCAGGTGAGCAGAGACATTCAAGGATCAGAAGCCCTACCTGAGAAACACTCATGCCCAGCCTTAAGCCACCTTTGCAGCCAGGTTCCTGCCCTCCATTGCCACACACCCCTGCGGACTTGCATGACTGCAGTCTCTCTCTATGAAGGGTTTGCTATTTCCTGCAGGGTGCTTGCAGCCCTTGCTGAGTCAGGCTTGCTCATTTTCTCTTGCTGAATAACTCAGTCCACTCAGGAAGATGGTGGCTTTGTCGCCATTCTGTCAGCTTGGAAGTATTGTTATGAGGATTAGTGGAGTTATTATGTTCTGTACAGTGTAAGGCACTGAACACATGTGGGTACGTGAAAGTTTCTAGAGACAAATGGTGATAAAAGACTCTGCCCCTGCCCTCAGAACACTGATATTTCACAGAGAAAGGAGGTATACGTGGGGGATTTCAGAGTTCCATCATAGTTTGTTTAGTGACTTTTGCAAGGTAGGCATGCTATTCCTGGGGACAGAATAATTTGAAAGTGGATAATCTCTTTATAAGTTCCCCTTTTTAGGAAGGCCTTTCCAGAGTTGCCTAAACTAAGTTAATATTACAAATAAGTTCTTGCTCCCTGAAGCCCTAGATCCACTCTCTACTCTCCTTGTCCTTACTCTGTGCCCCAAAAGGTGATACCTTGGACTGTCTCCCACGTTCTCCTGCTCTCTGGCCAGTGAGAAGCATAGGAGGAAAGACTAGTCAGGATATTTTCTTTCCATGCCTCCTAAATGTGGTGCTATAGTCCTGGCAGTAGCCACATCCTTGCATGACCACAGTTTTCAGCTCATGGCCACCTCCCCTCCACCAGCTCCATCACCCATTGGGTTTCAATAACACTATTCCCTCCCTTTAGACCTCAGGGTGGTAACAGCTGCCCTCTATCGCTAGCCCTAGGTGCTTGGACACCCTTGCAGGCTTCCTTGCCCCTCTGTAAAAATGCCCTTCAACAAGGTCTTTTCAGGTGAATCATCTAGGTTCCTCTTGTGATGTGAACTAAACACTTGGTACCTATTCTTGTACTTAGTCAAGTAAAGTTTATAGAGAAAATGCAAAGCTTCAGTGTTAGAGGTTGATTCCTTGCCTCCAGGAGTGGCTGTGACCAAATTTGTCCTAATTAGGCAATCACCATTCTCCTTTTACAAATTCTCCACAAGGCAACACGTTTCTATTACCTAAAGGACAGCAGTGTGATTTTGAATGCAAAAACCAGGGGCTCAGAGTTCCTTCCCCCAACCTTGGTCAGGTACTTTACTTCCACTTCCATCAACAGAGAGGGGCCAGCTTTTCAAACCAGGTTGGGCCCATCTCCTTCAGCAAGCACAAGAATAGTAGATTTAGCCTGGTTGCTTTCTTTCAGCTAGCCTATAAATCAAGCACTGATCCCTACTACAGCTCCTCCTCCAAGATTAGCACTCCCTCCAGCTTCCACAGAATGTCTTTTTCATATTGAAGTCATTCTGCTCACTGCTCACCATTCCCTGAGTAGATGCAGATGCATTCTGTAGCTGTCAGTGTTTTGAGAATGTATGGGTATTTAATCATATACCCATTACATGCCCTTCCTTCCCCCATGACACGTGGGCTCCCTATACCTGCTGCTAGGGCAGGACGGCAGACAGAGAGCAGACAAGCTGCAGAGAGCCTGGCCTGGGCAGGTGGGAGTGGGCTGAGGAGATGAGCCCTCCTTCTTACAAGACACTTAGTTTGCCCGGGGCTGCTTTGGCCTTCACTTCCTCCTGAAAAAATGAATTCTTGGTCCCAGTGAACGAAACCAAGATTAACTATGTCAGAAAGCACCATCTCATTCGTTCTCTTGCCTCTTCTGGATCTAAAACATCGTTAGCAGATGGTGTTTCTAGCCAAGATTTCCCTGGGAAACATCCCCCAGTGCTTAGCAACCTTCAGCACTGGGGAGTCCTTGCTGCTATGGTATATCCTAATGCCCAGAACACCCTCGGCCTTAGGCATCTATACGCCTCTCTCCCAGACACTGCACTTACTAGAAGAGGCCCTTGGACACACCCTCACTCACAAGAGTGGACACCACAAGTCAAACTGTCCTGGCCCTGGGAGTCTGGCCATCCAACCAATGAATATGTGGCCATCCATCCCTCCCCGCCCCTGCACATACTCCCCCAACTCATCTGCCCAGGAGCATTTCCTCTGCAGCCACCTCCAAACTTCCCTTTCTTAAAAAATGGTTTCTTAAAAAAGAAACAGCATTCCAAAGCCCAAAGGATAATCCATGAAATCCTCTGAACAAAAGCAGCTGGCCCGGCCCTGGGTAAGTCCATCAACAAACATGCCAGAGCTCTGCATGGTTCAAAGTGTTCTTTGCTCCAGCCACCCTGCATGGATCTCACTAGGTCCTGCCAGTGACCCTCAGCTTCGCAGAGCTTCGCCTCTCTGGCTCTCAGCCCCACTCCTGCATTATCCCTGAAAGCTAAACATTCTTTAGAGGAACTAAGTCGTCATTTTCCCCCACAGCCTCTCCCTTTTTCAAAAACCACCTGATGAAAATTTTTTGGAGTAAGTCAAGGTTCAGTGACAAATGAGAAAAGCTGGTCCCTTGCAAAAGGCATAAGACCATTCAGCATAAGTGGAGGCCCCATATGGTTGTTATTCTCAGAGAGAATCAAAGACCCTACAAACCTGTTTCCTAGGTGACAACAACAGGGGAGAAAACAAAACAAAACCTCAAAACACATGTTTTTAAATACCCACTTTTCATTTTACATGCAATTGACCCTGAGCAGTGTCAGATGTTTGGCGAATACTCCAAGACCAAAAGAATAGTCAGAGAAACAGGGCTGGCAAGACCAGCCAGACATCAAGATTTCCCAAGAATCACAGAGGGAAAATCCCCCCTCCTAGAGGTGCCACACAAAAGGAATCCCAGCCCAGCTCTGCTCCTTAAGGTCTTCAGCAGTCAGAGACATTCCAATACTCCTTCCTCCTTGGAGAGACAAGGAACACAGTGCAGGCTGCCACTCAGGGTTGAGGACCCAACTCTGAGACGAAAGGACCCCCAGGGAAATTAGTTTCCTTCAATTGAACTGTATTAGAAGTCAGAACTGAGTAGTCCTTCAGGTTTTTCTCTTTCTGAGATTCAGTTCCTCATCTGTAAAATAGGTATTATAAGACTTATTTTGTGAGCTATCCTGAGAGATAAATGACATAGCTTGGTGTGCGGTATGGTGCATTTGGTGGGTATTCAGTTGTTTCCTTCCTGCCCAGTCCTGCCTATACCCTGTTCCCAAACTTCCAAGGAAGTTCTAACAAATCCTGTACAATGGAGCTTATTTCACCAATTCCTAGCTGTGTGACCTTGGGCACATCACTTAGCCAATCTGGGCCTCATTTCACTCTTATTTAAAAATGGACATAATAATCATATGCACCCAATAGATTTGTTGTAGGGTTTAAATGAGAGATTATGAGTGAAAACCTTAGTCTCCCTTTATTTCAAAAACATTCGAAAGCACCTACTATGGGTCAGGTACTATGCTATGCTTTGAGAACCCGATGGTAGACAACACTCAATGGAATCTGTGCTCTCAAAACACTTGTCTCTTCGGGGAAATGTGACACCAACCAGTAAAAATCCATACAGAAGAATGTGTGACTGCAAATTCTGCCATACTCTATGGATGTTTTATGAAGAAAAGGAATAGGTCCTTACACATAATGAGCACTCTATAAATAATATAAGCTCTTATTATCAGTAACCAGTCAATGTAGTTTTACTATCCCTCAGTTCACAGATGAGTAAAGAGAAACTCTGAACAATTAAGTATATTTAACCAGGTCACATGCCCTGAAGGGAAATGGCAGAATTCAAACCTAGGCCTGCTGAGCTCCAGAGGCCTTGCCCTTCTTTCTGTATCCCATTACCTCCATATGGGACACTATGTGGTATGAAAAATTCCTCCAAGCCTCCCTAAGTGCTTTCATTATCTCCCCACATCCTTAGAGCATTCCTGGAAGTAGGAGGACCTCATTATTATAATCTCCTTTCTGTTTACAGGCAGTTACTAAGGGATGGTTTCAGATCACTGTAATAAAGTGAGTCATAATCATTTTGCAATGGAGGGTCTTGTCTTCAATATGTAAAGACACAATACCTGTGAAGCACAACAAAACAAAGCATAATAAAACAAGGTATGACTGTACAAGGAAACTGAGGCCCAAAGTCACTCATTCAGCACGCCACGGTCAGGTCTATTTTCACTATGGGACCACACCAACTCGTGCTTCTTTTGGAACCTAAGGTGTCTTCCTAGCTCCTAGGTCCATAAAGGGAACAGGAGCACAAATACCTTGTGGCATCCTCAGCAGTGCCAACTTCAAGAATCTTACATTCCATCTAACAGGTGAGCCCTGAGCATGGAAGGGAAACTGAAGAAGGAGCATGACAGCAGGTGTGCCACTCTGGATCAATATGCACAGCTTAATTACTTTCAGAACCTGACCAGTTGCTGGCACATCCAACTTGGAGCTCTATGCAGGATAACAAGGCCATATGCTCCCAGGACCAGCCCTCTCAACATATTCTCAAAGCCAACAAGCTCACAGGAATTATTCTGGAGGTGGAGGAAAGAAAAAAGTGAGGCAACTGGGGAAAACAGGGGCTTTGGGACAAGGGAATGTTTTCACCTGATGATGCACATGAGGCGATGCACATGCCTGCCTATTCCTCCTTGGCAGCCCATGTTTTTTCGAGCTCCTCCATAGCAGGATAGAATTGCTACTCTGTGACCATAGAGCCCAAGGATGAGGCATTTATTTCATCAGATTGTTGAAATACAGTGTGGGTGTTTTGATGTCATTATTGCACAGAGAGCAGTGTGCAGTGGAGGGGAGCAGAGATACTGAGATAAATAACATTAAGATCCTTTAAAAATACAAAGAAGAAGACTATAGAGAACCAAAGAACACCTGAACCAAAGGGACACTTAAAATTGCTGGCCTGCCTGGCACTCCCTTTCTGTATGAGACTGAGGCCAAGGGAGTGAGAGAACTTATCAGGTGGACAACATGAAGGAGGGTAGAGTACATACACAACCATGTGTCTTCCTTTTAATTTCCAGGCTCATTACACAGGTTTGAGTTCTGGAATATCCAATGGAGAAAAGGTGATGATAGAGAAGCAACCTCATCCTGTATTTGCAGGCAAAATAGTCCCGGGGGGAGGGGTGCCATTCAAAAACCACACAATGAAAATGGTTTGAATACCTATAAAGAAGGGATGCAGGCGGGAGGAGAATAAGATAGGGATACAGAAATCCCCGATCCTTGCTCACATTCCACCTCCCTCACTATTTAGCAAGGTGGAAGGCAGGAGGACATGATGCAAGACAGAGAGGACACCTTCCTTCCTTACCTTAGAATGAAGTATCAAGCATCTATGGGTTCAAAGAGGTCCAGGAACAGACTTTTTGTGTGAAACAGGAGTGGAATAAATAAATGCCTTTGTTTTCTGGTTCCAGCTCTGTAAGTTTCAAACCATTCATTTGGGGCAGAGAGTCAGGAGCTCTTTCTCTAGAGAGGTAAGTGTTCATGGTTATAAGCAGTTCCCTCCCAAAGCTTTGTGTGAAGATCAGAATCACTACCCACTTCCAGAAGGGACAAGGGCCTCCCACCAGGTGCGCAAAGATGCTGATCTTCAAGCTCACTGTCCTGGAATCCCTGGTATTGTTGCTCAATTCACCAGGTCACTTGAGGGTAGGAATGACCTCAGCTCATCAAGCAGGCATTCTGGAGCTGATATTTAAGGAGAAATCCAGAGGCTTAAGAAGTAGTCAAGAAAAAAGTAGTTCAGACTACTGGAAGGAGAGAGGGCTTTGCAGAGAACAAAAGAGACCAATGTAGAATAGGGTAGGCCAGAGAAAACAGGGATGGGGTGGGGTGGACTCTGGCAGATGAAGAACACCTTGGTACAGAGCTAACTCTGCCCCCACTGCGGACAAGGGAATAGAAAGCCAAAAGTGGCATCATTAATTTTAAGAGAGATATTTCTTAAGGAAATACTGGCTGCCAAGGAATCCACGTTTCATCTACTGGGGAAGCCAGACTGCCAAAGGGGCTGGGTGACCTCAGAGCTGCCAATCACTTTCCAAACCCTGGCCTCGCATTGAAACTCCCACATGGAGGAGGCGGGGAACAGGAAAAAGTATGAGCACATAGCCATCTCTAAGCTAGCCCGTTTAGGAAAAGGCTCTCTCCCTGGCATGGTTGCAAGGGTTAAGTGATTTACTCTTCATGACCTAAAAGTCCTAGGTCATGAAGCTTCTAATTGGATAAGTCACTGTGCTCTCTCTGGAGTTCTGTAAGGAAAGCTTGTCATTAGACATTCTGTGGGTCTAATCAAGGATTTCTAATCTGCCAATTCCATCTCCCTGGATAACTGCAGTCATCTAGGTGCAAGAGAAGAACAGAGCCAGAGGACTGGTCTGGGAAATGCAGAGCCTAGATCCTCCTCAGAAGCTCCTCTGGGAGACCTTGCAGAGGCAGCCACAGTCTTAGGAGACACTGTGATACACGGTGTGTCCATTCCAATGCCAGCAGGGCCTCACCCTCCTTCCCACTTCCTGGGAAACAGCCATGTTCAAAGTAAAGTTTGGAGCCTTGACTTCTGCAGCCCAGTAGAAAGCACCAACTGGCAGAAGAAAAGAATTGGCACCTCTGGTTGCTCACTCGCTTTAGGTTTAGGGCCAGGGTTTGAGACTGCTCTGAGATGACTTTCATTTACGCATTTGATCCCAGGGGTAGAATTTGGCTTCGCAGGCACTACTGCTGTTTCTCTTTCTCCTTTGCACTTCTCAGGTCATTTCCCTGATTTTCTCTGTACCAGCCTGAGCCTTTCCAGTCATCTCCTTGATGTGTCCACTTGGGTGTCTCAAAACTAACTTGTCCAAATCCACAACGCCTAAACTTCCCTCAACTCTGAACCACCTCCTGCCCATCTCAGATCGTTGCTATCTCCAGCCTTCTAGTTGCTCAGGCCAAGAAATTTAGAGTCAATTTTTGTGCCTCCATTCCTCACACCTGATGTTCAATATGTCAGCAAATTATGTCTGCTGTACTTCTAAAATCTATTAAGAATCTAGCAATTTCACTTCACCTCCATCATCATCACCCTGGTTCAAGCTACTAACATCTGCATTCTGGATTACTAATCGAGCCTCCTGACTGATCTTCCTGCTTCTACCAATCTCAGCACCCTCCCCTGTTTACTTTAAAAACATCATCAGATCATGTCACTTCCTTGTTTAAACCCTTCATTAGCTCCACATGTCACTTGAAATAAAAAACATAGTCAGCACAATGACCTATGAAGCCCAAAGTGTTCCTCATTGACCTCATCTCAAAGGACTTGCTGTACCTCATCCATTCCTCCTCCCTGCTCCTCAAATACACTCTCACCTTGGGGTCTTTGCACCTGCTGCTCCCCCTGCCCTTGAATGCCCTTCCCCGAGTATCTACAGGGCTTACCTCTTCACCTCCTACAGGTCTTTACTCAAATGTCATTTCTCAATGAGGACTTCCCTGACTCCTCTATTTGAAATTATAACCTCATCCTAAAACACCTTTTCTCCTTCCCTTCATTTATTCCTTTCTGTACCTAATACTATATATTTCACTCTTTTTTACTTCTTCCCTTGAAAATATAAGTTACTTGAGGGAGAGATTTTTATCTGTTTTGTTTACCAGTGTAACAGAGGCTATCTAACAATAGTGCCTATGTTGTTGTGCCAACATAATAGGCACTCAATAAATATTCATTGAATGGATAGTAGCACCTATCCTATAGGTACCCAGAAGCAGGGTCAGAGCCACTTCCCAAATCTACCATGTGTTTCTGATCTTCTACTTGTCATTCTTCCACCTGCTGTCACTTTTTCCTGGCCCCACTAACATTCTGAACTTTTACAATTTACTCCACATTTTAGACATTCTCACCCCCCAACTTGATCCTATAAAACATTACTCTGGTTCCTGTCTACCTCCTGTCCTTCTCTATCACCGGTCTCTGACTTGCTCTGATTCTGCCATCCACAGATAGTGATCTATATGACTACAGGCATGAATGCAGGTCAGACTCCTGGTCCCAACCCCTTGCCCTCTATGCTATGGTTGCATATACTCACTGCTGATGCCAGAGATACAGACATTGGCCACAAGAAAAACCGTGCTATCGCAACTGCAAGTCTGAGTCCTCACTCTGATTGTTCAATGTTCCTTTATTTTTCCCTTGGTGGGCAACAAGAATAGAAACAGATTGGGGACTAAAAACACACCAGGTGTTTACTAAGTGAAAAGGATTTCCCAGTTATGTGCCAACACAGCAGCTTGCTATAGCATTCAGCCCACTTCTTGCATTATGGGTTTTGGACTCAAAGAAAGGCCAAGGGAAAGGTGTTTGCAAGTGCCAACTGACTGTCATGTGGCACCCAAGTATCCAGATAGGAGGACAAAGACATGGGCTCTGGCCCACATCTCTATCCACTGGATTGAGCTGACAGGCTCCAGCAATGAGAGTCCTGAAAGGGCTACGTGTGTCCCCTGGTAGGCCTCTGCTGATCTTGCCAATTCCCTCCTTACCCTGACTCTGCTCTAAGTCAAGAAACTCAGGTTCAAATCTGGGTCCTTAGAGCAGACTGGCTTCCCATGGGAATACTAAGAAGACAAACAAGATGAAGGAGTGGCGAGTGCTTTGCCTCTTAGGAGGAAAGGCATCTTTGTGACATCATTATTTTATGTTAATATTATTCCCATATTAGTACATGTGCACACATCCTAGCACCGCAGCCTGAAGCAAATCCAGAACACCGTCAGGGCTACCGCCAGCCAGATAAGATGTCATGGGGCTGCTCTACAGCAGCAGCAGAGACATCTGCTGTTGGGTATGTCAGTGGTGCAGTTACCCTCCAGGAAGCAGAGCCAAGTTTTCTTCTAGAGTTCTGCCCATATATGTGTAGAAACTGCCTCTGATGCTGTCTCCTAGCTAATGGTGGTGTTTGTAATCACAATTTATAATTCAGTGCTTACCATGTATAAGGCATATACTAAACTCGTCATGATTTATTTACCCAGTTGTTCTCAAAGCATGTTCCAGGGAACCCTTAAAAGGTTCCTAAAAACCTTTCAGTGTGTCTTGTGAGGTCAAAACTATTTTCACAATAATTCTAAGACATCATTTCTCCATTTCACTCTAATGCTCTCATAAGTCTACAGCAGTTTCCTAGAGGCTACAAGACAAGTGCTATCACAACATTTTGAATGACAGAACAGATAGATATTAGAATTAAAGCATCTTCTATTAAACCAGACCTTAAAGAAATTTTAAAATGTAAAGCAATATCATTCTCACTAAATTTTATTTTTGCTTTGGAAAACAACTGTTCTTCATCATTAGAAAGATGGTATTTATGTTAATACATAATGGGTTTTCTTTTTTAATGAATTAAGTTTTAATTTCTAATACAATAAACAATGATAACTATAATCCACATAAAAGTTCCTTGGGGACCTCAATAGTCATTGAGAGTATAAATGGTTCCTAAGACCAAAAAGCTTGAGAACTGCTGCATAAACTCTTGAATTCTCAAAACAATCCTACAAGGTATATACTGTTATTACCACCATTTTAGGAATGAGAATGTTGAGGCTGAGAGAGGAAATGTTTTGTCTAAAATCACACATTGATGAGTGTTTGAAGCACAACTTGAGCCAAGTTCCATGTGGATCCCAAATGCATGCTCCTGACCATTGTGTTGCACTAACTCCAGGATGGAGCTATGGCCTCAGAGGCAGAAGCAGGTCCTTCCCTTTGTAGAGTTGGGCCATCTGCTCTCCTCTTTTCTTCCCCAGATTGTGTCAGCAATGCCTATATCAGACAAATGTGCCCAGCACAGTGGGAGTAAATAATCTCATGGAGGAGCAGGATGTCTATTTTCCTCTGGGCTTGTTGAGATTGCTGGACCAATACTTCTGAGGATGCTCTTTTCTCCTGTACACTAGTGTGCAGTCTCAGGAGAGATTAGATAGGAAGGAAGAGTTCTCTGAGTATGACATGAGAACATCCAAGAAAGCAGAAATTTAATGCTTTTTCTACTAAAAAAAATTTAAGCATAATTGACTAATTATACATAATAAACATTTTTAAAAGCATAACTTTGCTCTAAATTATATAGAGAAAGTTACAAACATGGACACTGTACAATGCTTAATTCAACACTGCAAGGTTCCTCGCCACGAAAGACGGGTTCCCCGACTTCCTCCTGTCAAGAGACATTCAGAAATTGTCCTGCTCTTACTTAGCTCTCACTCCAACACTGGGGAGAAATTTTGCTTCTTAAAAAAATAATTTCCTTAAGTCAACTTACTTCTGGTCTTTCACCAGTAATTTGTAAGATTTTCTTTTTTTAATGACAAAAAATTAATTTTCCTCATTAGCATTTTTAATTTGTTCAAAGATATTTTAACTACCTTGTTCCTATCAAAAATAAGTGGTTTCCAGCTGATCTTAGAGACAAATGGTCACAAAATATATCATGAATTAGAAAAACCTGGTGTGCTTGTTAAAACACAAATTGTTGGTCCCAAGCTGATGAGGTTTGGTTCTGTGGATCTGGGAGGGAGCCTGAGACTTTGCATTTCCAATAGGCTCCCAGGTGATTTTTGACGTTGCTGGTTCAAGAACACATTTTGAGGACCACTTCTTTCAGTTACCTTTCTTAGCATCTTTGTGGCCCTAGAATTTTTTTCCCTTCAGTTGGAAAAGAAAAAAACAAGAAAGTAAAGGAAATTTATCTGATATTTTTCCAGGCCCAGGTTAAAAAAATGCTTCCAGTTAGAAAAAGTCATTGTTGGTAATCATGCTTACTCACCAGTGGGACTTGAAAGAGTATACAAGTTAATTTATATTGAATTTACAACATTAGTTTATTAATCCATCTTTCAAATCTACTTTTTTAAAGGGCTTTTTGTCTCTTTCTACATCTTCTAAAAACTTAAAAATTCATTTTAATGGAACAAAACTAACCAGAATTTGATTATATACATATACATATACATATACATATACATATACATACACACACACACACACACATATATAGTGACCTCCTTTTAAGGAGATGATGCTCATGCATCTGTATTAATAAATAAGAAAGGAAATATTCCAGTCTCTTAAAATATGAGTCATGTAAAATTGAGAGGGAAGAGACTGAAGTGATAATGAGCCATTTAAAAAAGTCAGCATTACAAAGTAGAAGGAGCACTAGAATTGGACCTGGACCTGCACCCATCCCAGTTACCACACTGAATAGCTTTATAGGCTTGGAAAAATCTTTTAAGTTTTGTGGACCTCAGGCACCATATATGTAAGACAAAGATAATAAAGTCTTTCTCAAAAGAGTGTTATAATTAAATTTATTTGTTTCATCCTATATCTTTTTTTAAAAGGACTTAAAAGTTTTTAATTTCACATCTTACAAATAAAAAATTGTGACAAAATGGCAATTATCAAAAATTAGTAAGCAAAATATCTTTCTAAAAAAACAAATATACCAACCAAAAGCAGAGTATAATTATTCTGACTAATCACAAATGCCAACCTAAATTTCCTGGCAGTTAAGCTAAAGAAGGTAATTATTACATAACTCTCATTATCTCATTAATTGAGAGTCGGAAACAAACCAGTTTTTCGAAGTAATTAAATAAGATAGGATATGTGAAAGCTTTTAGCAAATAACCAGAAATAAGCATCATTATCAAGGCTCCAAGAAGAGGTGGGGTATGAACTCTCTCTAATGGTGGGACAGGGCAGACTCAGACACCTCAGGTAACAGGACTTAATGCAAAGAAACTGCCTACATCTCCTCTTTCCTTTGGCTTGATTCACAAGGGAATCTCTGCCTGCTGGGCACTGGGAATGTGTTTAACTGCAGGCAGATCTCCTGCAGGTACAGGGTTCTCCTGTAAAAAAGTGAGTATAATTTTCAACAGAACCATATGCAAATGCCATTTTGTAGGGCAAAAATAATATCAAACATCAACATCAAAATAGCAATTCCATATATTTTAGCCTAAGAGGAAGAGCAAATGAAGTGGAGGAAGAAGAAAAAGGAGGGACTGGAGGGACAGGTATAAATAATATACAATTTCAAGGCCTTCTTTGCAGTTCTGATAAGTATAAAAGAAGTATGGAGACTAGGGAAGTTTAACCAGTTGTGAACCTCACTGCTTGAAAGCCTGGGAGAATCTGGAGGAGGACAGATCGATGAAAATGACTAGAATTGTGGAGGAAGGAAATGTGCTAGGGAATGTGGTAGAGTAGAGCTGGCTACTAGCATACCCAGTTCCTGTTCCCCTGGGTGCTCAGATTGACTGACTACATTTCCCAGTCTCCTTTGCCACACAAATGACCTCTAGCCAATGGAACTTCAGTCACCACTTTCAGGCTTGGCCTATAAGAGCCACCATTATCCTCCCTGCTCATTCCGCTGGCTGGCTGGCTGGCTGGCTGGCTGGCTGGCTGGCTGGCTGGCTGGCTGGCAGGCTGGCAGGCAGGCAGGCAGGTTGGTGAATGTAAACACCAAGAGAAGTCTTGGAAGCCACTTGGCCAAGAAGGTAAAGCCTATGACCTTCAATAAGTAAGAAGCATAGCCACCTGAGCCCCTGACTGAACTTATAGGAATGATAAGCTTCTATGTTAAGCCACCACAATTTCAGAGTTCAATTGTTACACAGCTAATGTCATAGAGAATAGAGGAATTGATATTCTTGTGCCTAAAGAAGTCAGAACTGAGCTAAGTGGGAAAAACAACTCTGTTCACTATTTAAAAATATAGCATGCTGGTTCCCGAACCCAGTAACACATTAGAATCACCTGTGCAGCTTTTAAATAAGTACAGATTCTTCTACACCTGATCTGGGATCTCTTTAATTTCCCCCAGGATATTTTTTAACTTTTTAATTAAGTTATAACTCTGGCCCTCCAATTGGAATTATAGGATGGCTGGAAAGCTTGTGGTTGCAACCCTGCCCCACATCAATGTCTTCATTTCTAGATATTTGGTAATTTCGTCTGCTCTACATCTTGGACTTTAATCTTACACCATCTTCTACTCATCTCTAACTGGTTAACTGGTATGTTTTATCAACCCAAGAAAGCTCATCAGGGAACAAAATTGTAGCTTTTATGTTTTCCTGAACAGCATGAACTAAGCAGGTAATAAAAGCTCAACCAACGCTTCAGTTCATTTTATTTTAGCAGTTATTTTCCATGTGACCAGAATAAGAGGGGAAAGGGGCTCTCCTAGCAACATGGACATAGGAGGCTAGACTTAACAAAACCATTCCAAATATATATGTAATTCATTTATAAGACACCAGTGTGCTCAAGAAAGTGACTGATCACTCTTTGCTTTGGTGGAAAAGTGATTAGTTCTCAAACTTTAGTGAACTATGAAACTTATATAGGTTCCTGGATTTAACCCCTCAATATTCTGATCTAGTAGTTCTGTGGTGGGATCCAGGAATCTGCATTTATGACATCACTACTGCCACCCCACCCACAATTCCTATGCACATGGAAAGAAACAGTGAGTGTGGTTATAACATCTGTGAGGTGAGGTCAGAATCAGGTCTGTCTTATTTAACATTGCAAACA
Source organism: Cynopterus sphinx (assembly GCA_030015415.1). NCBI lineage: Eukaryota > Metazoa > Chordata > Mammalia > Chiroptera > Pteropodidae > Cynopterus > Cynopterus sphinx. The sequence goes on from CM057380.1 coordinate 92,355,294, forward strand.
CACGGCCTAGTATACTGTCCACTGTAAAGCTTGGTAACTACCTGTTGAATAAAGACACTTATCTGTCAGACTTATCCTAAATATTGCCCTTCCTCAATGAAAGGAAATGAACTAAGGGAGCCGTCTGGTTCTCTGAAGGCCACCAGCTCACAGTCATACACTTAGTAAATTGGGAAGTGCCTCTCCTGCTGCCTCAGACCCATCTGCTCCAGGTTCTAATTGAGGAGCCCGAACTCCTTTGATTGGCACTTCCTTCTTGTTCTGCCAGAGACCATCTGTCCCCTCCATCTCCTAACAGCTCAGACATCCCTTCCTCTCGGCTGATGCGGACAGGCAAGGGCACTGGTAGTAGACCCAGGCCTGTAACGAGAGCCTGCAGTTCACACTCTGGGATAACCCCAAGACTGTTCACAAACACTGCACAGATTCTCAGAATTCACTATATCTGGAGAATGATGCTTTCCTAATAACCAGGTTTGGTTTCTGTGGCAAAACTCTGAGCACTTGTTCTGTGATTGCAGTTGCTCTCTCACTACCTCAGTAAACCAGTAGGTAGCATATGTCCTTATCCACATTTTGCAGATGGCAAACAGAGAGGAAATCTGACTTGCCCAAGGTCACACAGCATGTTAGCCGTAAAGCCGGGGATGGCATCTGAGCACTCCACATCCACAGCCACTGCTTTCCCACAGCTGAAGTGCCTTTAGCTTTAGGGAAGTCACAGCTGCTTTTAATTCAAGGCTATTGCTCCTGAGTTTTGCATCAAAGCATATGTTCTTCAGAAAAGACACAACAAGCTAAGCTTTGACTCTTCTCATTTAAAAGACCGTTGGGCTGGGTCTCTTTCATAGAGACTACTCCTCAAGCGCCATCCAAGATGAAAAGGGGAGAAAGGAATAATGCAAGATCTTTATCTTGATGGTGGAAATGAACCTATGGGTCTCAAGATGCGGAGTGGGTGATGAAGCATATCAGAATAACACTTGATGGCAGTCAAAATGCTGAGAAGTGATATATGAGGATAACATACCAGTTAACCATGTGAGTAACTTTTCCAATATATATCTTCTCCCTTCCCAGAGATTCTGACAAGTCAACAAAACTGACTCCAACCATGACTTCATAACAACAAAATGAGGTCATTTGATTGGGTTTTTCTTTTAACTTTATCCTCTGGGGTAGGTGTTAACACTCAAATGGACACAAGGTGAGCAGCAAAAGCCCTGACCCCAAACCATCAATAGCACAGGGTATGGCAGCAGAGATGAAAAGACACAAGAGCCGTGGCGGACCAGATTAAACTGGCTGTCTGAGATGCCACACCTCCAGTCCTGGACTAAACGATGATTAGGAAATGCAGGGTCACAGACAGAGTTCACATACAGAGCTAAAACAAGAGAGGAATGAAACAGTGTGTAAGAAAGCAATGAACTAGTAGGGCTTTTCCACACGATCAGGGGTGTGAAACGAAATGAGACTCAGGCCCTGTCCTCAGGCAGCTTTCTGACTGAGAGTTCTGTGTGACTGTAAGACTCTTCTGTGTTGATATTCTCCCCCCTGCCATCCTGTGAGCAGCTGGAGTGGGGATGTCTGTTTCAGGGTTCACGATGGTGATCTTAGTGCTGGACCTGCACAGTAAACTTCCAGAAAAGTGGGTTGATTTTGCATTCTGAGTTGTGGGGGGGAAAAAACTACACATTAACACAGGATACCTCCAGAAACTTTTTCTAGACCTTGTCAATCTTTGTTTTAAATAAGACACAGCCAAACTCACAAATGTCCAGATGAGGTCAACCAGTGGGTACTCCACAGCCCATCACCACATCCCACCTTCCGTGGATCCCTTGCTGCTGCTTCTCCCACTCAGCACCCATACCTCACTGCTCTCTATCAGTTTTGGTTTTCCTTCTCAAACGGTCCTATAAATCAGGTATGTGGGACATGAGGTTTTCTCATCATGTATTAAGCTATTAAACTGCTCTCGATGAGATAAATGGAAATGGCCTTCAGCTGCAACAAAAAAGGCGTGTTTTAGACATCAGAACATACTTTCTGATAATGAGTACCATATAACCATGGCATAGGCAACCAAGGGGTGGAAGAGGCAGGTGTTTATTGAGGACCTATTATGTCCAAAGGTGTGTTATTTCACTTAATCCTCAATGGTCTTCTGTCAGGCAAGTACCATAATAACATGTCTCAAAAAAATAGGAACCATAGACTTAGGTCATGAGTTCTAAACAGTACTGTGGAAGGAGAAGAGGGCCCACATATGTTGCCTTGCCTCCATTACACCCAGAGCTGCTCAGACAGCCTTCCATGTGCATTAACCAATGAGCAAGGAGGAGATCTTGGTCTTTTGTCAGTGGCCAAAAAATAATAGTCCTCTCTACCCTTACTAGTTCAGAACCAATTAAGAAGGAGGATAAAGAATGCACAGAGATTGAAATCAAGCTAAAAGCTTTATTACAAATAAATTCTGAATTGGAGGATGTGGTTTAGATGTGTGGTTACAAAGAGCTGCCTAATATTTCACCCAGAATTAAACCTACTCACCCAACCAAAAAATGGGACCACTGTAAGCTTTCTCCAGGGCCAGAGTCAGCCCCAGTAATTTGGTGAACCCTTCCATGGGGACAAGTAGATTCAAAAGAGAGTCCCAGAAGAGGCTAAGCTAAATACACAAGTCAGATATGTCTCCTCTCCTCTCCTGGGTTCAAGGGCATGATGAGGCAGAGAGAAGTGAGAACTGTTCTTCCCACACCTTCCCCTCCTCCCACCCGTTGTACAACTCTGTGCAGGGAAGAAAGGGGATCATTAAAGTTTCCAAGGCCGCTTGAATGTATAGAAACAGTAAAAAAGCACTGTAACTCATGGACCAAGCAAAGGAACATCCTCTAAGATGATACAGAGGTCTTGGAAAGACCAAAGAAGGTCTTGGGAAGTAAAACATAAATAAGAATGAGAAGAAGCTTAGAAAGAAGACAGAAGGGGCTTGACTCAACAGGTCTGTAAAATAAAACATACACTGTCCATGGACAAATACTTTGATCTAATCTGGCATTGGCTCTAAGTAGAACCTGAATAATCTCCTGGACGAAGCAGGCCTCTGCCATTTAGAGAGACAACCTTGACATTCGAGGCTTATCATGCTTGTTCCTGCTTCTTGATACACTATAAAGGCTGTATATAAGGACAAGCCATGAATCATGGCTTAGGCTTTTGACCCTGATTCAACGCAACCTCAGCTCTTAGCTGTCTGGTTTTCTCTTTTCTGTCTCCTCCCACCTCCCACTCAGCACTTTGCCCTCCCTCTTGCTTCTTCTTTTGAGATTATCCTGGAGACCCAAACATTTATGTATACTATCAGAGCTGATGATTTGAAGAGGCCCTTGACTGTGGCCAGATCTCAGAGGCCACTCTGAATGAACCAACCCTTTTTTGGACTTTCTTCTTTAGTCAGACTGAATATTTACACTCTGGGAGCAGGCCCCACAACAGCTCCTCAGCAGATAATATATTCATGTAAGCAGTGAATCTGGTGGAAAAAAATCTTTATTAATTGGGGTTACAGCACTTGTTTTAACTATAGCAGGAGCTGAGCTGACTCGATTTGGTGACATGCAGGCTTTGTCTGAACTGTAGTGGATACTCACAAATAACAATAAATATGTTAATAGTAAGAAAGATATGGAGTAGGCTGCACAGCTTTACTCATTAAACAACCTCCAACTACCATGTGCAAGGATCCAAGCTGTTTTATGTGGCTGGACACTTTTTGCCTAAGCCTGCTGAAGACGAGAGAATAAATGTTCATAGTATGGAGTTGTCATAAGAAACAGATTTCATTAGCCCCGTTTAACAGATGCAGAAACCCAAGGCCAGAGAAAGGAAGTAATTTAAGGTCAATCAGAGGTGCTACCAGGAGTAAGTTGAATCCCTACATCTCACCTCAGCCCTTATTCTGCTTCAATTTCCAAAATGTTTTCACTTCATAGAGGCTAGGAAGATTCCACTCTCTGGTGAACTACAGGGCAGCTGTTTCTGATTATTTGTCCAAAAGAGACACTTAACCAAATGAGTATTTTGGTTATAAATCAATTTCTTATTCTGCCCACCAGGAGTTATGCATATTCATTATTTACATGGGGCAGGGTTTCGTTACACTGCAGTGACATTGTCTAGAAGGACTCCACTGAACCAGGAACATTCGTGATGAGGAAACTCCAGGGCTGTGGCAGGTCCCCGTGGGTCAACACCGGATGTCTAGCTGCTTCCTGGTGGCCTCTCTAAACTGTCTCATCCTCCTCTGCTGGAAATCATACGGGAGTGAGAGCTCCCCTTAGAGCACCTTCTTTTCATTATAAAGGGGGTTTCAAACTAGTGCAGCCTAGTCCTTTCATCTCACTGCAATGGCAAGAGGGTGCAGGTCTGATTAATCGTTGACTGTCCACCCCTGTGCTGAACAGCAGTCCCCAGGTGACAGGTCAAATGAACCACATTCTCAACTGGGAGCTCAACTTCCCTTTGCCCTTTACTCCCATAACCTTGTAATGGCTATAAATGTGTCCCATATTCTCCTGTGCCCTTCATGAGCTTTAAGGAATTATTTTCCACTCTCTGGATACTGATGAGATAGAAATAAAATGATAAAGGGAGATTCTTTCTCTCTCTCTCTCTCTCTCTCTCTCTCTCTCTCTCTCTCTCTCACACACACACACACACACACACACACACACACACACACACACACACACACCCCAAACTCAGGGCTTTCCAAATTGACATGACCACTCTATAGAAGAGCTGAGATAACTCAGAAGAAATGGTCTCCCCACCTGCCTAAGGTAGAAGTCATTTTGATGAGTGGGATGGTCCCTTTTCCAGCAAACCTAGACTTGGTTTGGCAGAGGACAACTTCAAGGCTAACGACTGAAAAAGTTATTATTCTGGTAGCTTCTCTTCATCTCCACTGAGAGGAGAATAAACTCCTAAGCACATAGAATGTCTGTTACACCCCCAAAAGAAGAATCAGAAAATGAGGGTAACTATTAGACAATAGGATGAGTGCATGAGGGTGTGGTGTTGGCATCACCACAATGACCAAGTCAGGAGGCCGCTGGGGTGGGGAGAACTGCTGAATAGAGCTGGAAGACGAGGACTCCATTTCTGGCCCGGCCGTTTATTTAACACCTGGCTGTGGGTGAGGGTTCAGTCTCTCTCAGCTTCAACTGCTGGGCACACCATCCTTTGTCCTCCTGAGTGGTTGCTATGAGGATCACATGAGATCACAAACCTAAAAGTGCTCAGTAAACCATAGGTCAGTTATCTTTACCCATACCCATGGCTCCAACTGAAAGTCTGAAAACGGAGAGACGGTCTTGGCCTGCACCTCCCCAGATTCCACGTTACATGCACGACTACGGGAGTTTCTACGACAGTAATAAGCCAAGCCCTCCCAATCCAAACAGCTGGAGGGTGAACAACCCAGAGCTAGAATGGATCTGTGTGGAGAGCTCAGTGAGGGGGCTGGCAGGTGAGGAGGAGGCATGAATTCAGCAGACACCACTGAAGCCGGGCTGTGTGTCACGCCATTGGTGCCTCAGCGAGAACGGCAGATGCAGAGATGGATAGCCATGGTCCTGACCCTGAGGAATCCAAAGAGGAGGTAGGGCAGATGTCTTTGATGCAATACCACTAGCAGAGAGAGCCCTGAACTAGATTTTAGGCCTCACCCCACCTTAAGCATATCACTATGTCTTCTGAATCCCTTGATCCTTCACCTGTAAGAAGGGAATGATCATGGCTTGGGTACCTACTGTGCAAGATGAGTGTGAGGGTCTGGTGAGGCCACACACTGTGAAGGGATAACAGTAGAAATGATAGCAAACACTTATCTAGCATCTATTCTGTGCCAGGCCATGTTTAAACTTTGTACAACCAGAAGTCAGCAAATTTTCTCTGTAAAAAGCCAGAGAGTAAATATTTTAGGATTTGTAGAACAGGCAGCCTTTGTCACAACTGCTGCTGTAGCAGAAAAGCAGCCACAGACAATACGTAAATGAATGAGCATGGCTATGTGCCACCAAAACTTTATTTACAAAAACAGGTGGTGTTTTGGCCTGTTAGCCACAGCTTGCCAACTCCTGCTTTACACACATTCACTCACCATAACCCTACGAAATATATATCACTTTATACTTATTTTGCATATGAGAGTAAGGCCCAGTGATGTCAGTTAACTTGCTCAGTGTTGTACAGCTGGTACGTGGCAGAGCTGGAATTCAAAAGCAAACTGGTTCCAGCGTTGGGGCTCCTTACCTCTCTGCTGGTAGCCTCCTCAGCACACTAGTAGTGAAGTGTAATTAATACTAAATAAAACTGAGATGCCAGTCAAACGTGACCATAAAAACAGCCAGAATTTCCTGAGAGCATCTAACATGCCAGGCACTGTGCCAGATGCTCCCCAACATAATCCTCACAGCAGTCCTGTGAGGTCAGTGCTATTATGACCCTCACGTTACAGGCAGAACACTGAGGTGGAGAGTTGAAGCAACTTGTTCAGAATCCCAGAGGTTGGTAAGCATCACAGCCATAAACAAAGCTGGGTCTGTGTCTCCAGAGCCAGTCCTTTCACCACCCCTCACCCCTGAAAGGGCATTTGGATGTTGCTCTCAAGAGCTTACGCTCCTTGAGGCTTTGGACACATGAGCATCTATGCACTGACTCAGGAAAAACTGCACCTGCCAAACCAGGGAGAAAGGAGGACTACTTCTGTCCCCCAGTTGCAGCCATCACCTCTCCGGCATCAGCTCTTGTTTGTCCTGGATGTCACTTAGCAACACACTTCACCTGTCAGTTTCCTTGGCACCATGGGCTTAACATCTTTTTTGTAGTCCGTTAATTAAAAATATGGGAAATGGAGCACAGGGATGGGTCTGGCTTCTTCACTGTGGAAAATGGTGTTCCCTTGGGCCCTTGGCTCAGCTGTAGAGGAATGTTCCTTGGAAGGACATCGTGAAGATTCCCAGCATTCCACCTCTGACTCCAGACTCATCTGCTCCTCTCCTTAGCTGGTCAAGAGCTGAGCAGGTTAGAGACGCTGATCATTGGTTATATTTGTAAAAAAGACTCCGTCAGCCAGAAAGTGGAAGTTGAGTGCTATGGACTGAATGCTTATGACAGTATTTGGAGGGGGTACTTTGGAAGGTAATTAGGTCTAGATAAGGTCATGAGGGTAAAGTTTCCATGGAGGAATTAGGGACTTTATAAGTGGAGAAAAAGTACCAGAGCCCTCTCTCTGTCCACACACAAGCACCAGGAAAGGCCACATAAGCACACAGCAAGAAGGAGGCTGTCTACCAGCCAGGAATCCAGCTCTCACCAGAAACCAAATTTCCAGGCATCTTGAACTTTCATCCTTCAGAACTGTGAGAAGTGAACATGTTTAAGCCCCCTGGATTATGATATTTTGTAATGGCAGCCTGAGCTAAGACAGTAAGAAGATATATAATACAAACAGCATAGAAGAATTGCTTACCTACTTTACAGTGGACATTTGAGCTAAACCTTTTCCAGGTTACATAAGATGTTGTGGTGTTATTTTCCCCTCAGTCAACACACACACACACACACACACACACACACACACACACACACACACACACACACACACACACACACACCCATCTTTCTATCACAGTCCACAACCAAGAAGTCTGGACTCCATTCTGCTTACCCAGACAGGAAGCCTGGAGCTCAGCCACTAGGAATACAAAATGCAGACACACTGCCACGTTAAGTGAGACACTCCATCCCGATGTGGCATGGTCGTGCTTTCTCCCAACCCAGAAATCCCTGAGGAACTTCCCAACAAAGGTTATATCTCATTCTGGCACAGGAAAATTTAGCTAATTGAAAACTATCCAGAAGATGGAGCCCAGGGATGACAGAGCATCAGATTTAGCCTCAGATTTCCAAATAAAAGGGGCGGTATGGTGCTGACAGGGCAGAGGAGAGCCAGAGAATCTGAGAGTGACCGGGAAAATGAAGGGTGCTCTAACTTTCACAGAATGCACCATGACAATGTCAAGAAAGCGAGTTTATAAAAGGTAACCCTACTACTTAGCACATTTTTAAGAAAGACTAAGATCTGTTTCAGGAATAATCAGGTTGAAAACTGGAAAAGACAAGCTCACAATGAATTAAGAAACTACAGATTTTTAGGAGCCAAAGAATTGAAGGAAGGCAGGATTTATGTAGCTTTTCTTAATTTTGAAAGAATTTTAGTCCTACCTATCAGGGAATTATTTTGAGGCACATAATACAAAAAAAGTGAGTGCATGAGGGAGGAATGGCCTACGAGTGTATGGGAGAGGGGAAGCGAGGTTGTAGCCTCTATTCATGAAGCTGTCAGTCAGTGCATAGAGGCTATTACATTGCTTGTTGCCTGGGTCATAAACTTCAGGACATCACACCCTCATCCTCCCACCTTTGTCTAATGTGCCTTGGTCACCACCACCTGTCCTACCACACCCCCTTCTACCCCCCACACATTCCCCAGGGGAAGAGCTCACTCGAATCATTGGAGCTAATGGATACAGTGTTGACTTAAATAAGTGCTTCACTTCTGGGATGTGTGGAAGAGTAATCAAGGCAGAGAGTAAGAGTTAAAAGTGCAGACCATGCTGTGGGTTCTCATTACAGCCTCTGCACTCACTGTGCATGACCTAACCACCTAACTTCTCTGTGTTTCAGTTTCCTCATCTACAAAATGGGAATAATAATAGTATCTATCTCATAGAGTTGCCACATGTTAAATAGCTAAAGCATTAAAAACAGTGGTGATGACAGAAAGTGCTGTTCGAGAGTTAGCTGTTATTATCCATACATGGTTCAGGAAAGGGAACATGGCTTAGAAGAATAAGGGAAGCTGGGGGTTTAGGATCTAATACATTCTGGGAGTCAAAATCCACAAGGTACAGCAAAGCCCTACATTTGGCAGATGACGCCTCTGTTCAGAATTCTGCCTTGGTCAGCGTGTCTGCAGAACTGGGTCCATACTTCTCTGCCGGGCAGTCAAGAATCTGACCCTTTCTGCCTACCTCCACTCCCCACCACTTCCTGGTGCAGATGCTTCCTTTCCTCATGGAACCCAGATGTCCTGTGCTCGTCCTAGCTTCTAAACTAGAGCTTCCTCCTGCTGGCGACACCTCCACACCCACTTTCTCCTCTTGCCTAGTTAGGGCCTATCCCCTCTTTAGGAGCCCCCTGTGTGAACAGCCCCAACTCCTGTTTTCCTGCACCAGTGACTGTGGACACTCTTAGCCTTAGCTGTCACCCACATACTGGCCTGGACTGTCATCTGCACCAAGAAGTTCTTTCCTTGCTGGCCTTCTTCTCACTACCATATGGCAGATACCCGATGAAGACTCCAGACAGGTCACCCCGTTTCTATGACCACCTCACTATAGGTGCCAGCTTAGGAATGTCAAGGTGCACTCCTAAGTGACAGCATGCAGCCAGTGCTCATGGTGTGAGGCACTCTAGAGAAAGCCACAGTCCCTTACCACAAAATCCCAGGGCCAAGGGCATTTCAGAATTCAAAATGTTTCAGGTTCTTGAAAGGTAATTATGCATATGTTGCATATAACACCACAGCATGGTAAAGGACCCCATCAGCCAATACATTTCTGCTATGAATCGCATAAACAGTCACTCTAAGCAGGTTAAACAAAGACTATAATCTGTCTTGTGTCAATTGAGGTTCACTCTGGCCCCACATGAGTCTGGTCAAGTTTTGTTGCCAAATGAACACTAACTGTACTTTTGGATTTCAGGATTAGAGAGAAAAGACTATGGGTCTATACTAGGTACTATAACAGAAATACTAATAAAAATAAATGAACAAATAATTGAAGCCTGCACAGTGAAAAGAATATAAGTTCAGACATGTTATAAAACACCCTCTCTGAGCCTCAGTTGCCTCATCTACAAAATGGGATGGCACATACCTGACAAAGAGAAGTTTACAAAGCACAGAGCAAATTCCTGCAAGGATTCTATGAGGATCCTTTATTACCTGGTCAGTAAAGCTACCACACTGGGTGGCTGAGTACACATGTTTTGAAGATTCTTTCAGGAGAACTAAGCAGAAAAGGACTCACCTAAGAAGTTTTTAGAGGAAATGGACTCAGAGCACATCTTTATGCTTCAGTTTTGTTGTAAACAAAATAGGAAAAGTAGAACACCATTAACTGAAGCACCTCCATTAAAGAATGCGACATTCCAAGTATAACACATATTGCATTTGCTATCACAAATGGCAGAGTTTTCTGCATTTGGCCATGCAATCTCTGCCTTGTTTGCTCTTCTTTCAACACTTTCTTAAGATACTTTCATTTACAAAGACATCAAGAATGCAAACAATTAGACAATCATCTCAGCAGTGGAACAGTTTACAGGCTGTGAGAGAAATCCAGTGGGGATGTCAGGGTAAGGCAAGATAAAGGTCTTGGACTCGATGAATCTGGGCTTACAGTTCACTGTTTGTTTTTGTTGATAAAAGTAAAGTCCTCCCCCAATGTCCACTGTAAAGAGAGTTCCTTTTTGCATAAATGAACTTAATCCCCCTGTTTATTAACATTAAACTTGACATTTATAGCCCAAGTGCTTTACCGGTATTAGCCAATAATCCTTAGCACATTCCTGTGGGGGTAGTTTAATGTACAGTCTGAACTGCTCAATGAGAGCCCTTGCAAACACCAAAGCAAGCAGATGACTCTGCTCTCAGGAGGAAGGTGCTTACAGGACCTACCTGTGGCCTTACACTTCACAAGCCTTACACACCAGAACTCTGCACAAACAGTGGGATATATGTACTGACTCAATGACAGAGAGCACAAACGGGTTGACATGACAACCCTGAGCCTCTGCTGGGACCTGGGGAGCCATTCCAGGAGGAGTTGTCTGTTCAATGGTTTGTACAGAAGCGTCATGGAGCTTCACCCGTGCGGACTAATGTAAGGATGAGAGCTGTTTTCACCTGGGATTCCTGCTAAGGAAACACCCATTCCTGCCTGATAAAGAACACAGATTCAGGGGTCTAAGTGCTTCTGTCCTAGAGCAGAGCTAAAAGCAGAGTCCACACCACCCTCCTGGCTAGTGGCAATGAGCAAAGCAGGCAGCGAATGGGAGAGCCAATGTAATTACTGACGGCTACAGTGAAAAGGATCTTGGAACCAGTGCCTAACTACAAAATAAGGAGGCTAAAGGCTCTAAAACAGGAAAGAAGATCCCAAGCAAAGAGTGGCAGGGATGGACCAAAGGTGAGAGCAGAGCCTCCCAGAGCATCCAGAGACCAGCCTCTTACCCAGCTGAAGGTTCTAACCAGCTCTTTAGTAAAGAAGAGCTGGAGTTTCATCATAACTCAGCCATTTGGACACACAGTTGTGTATAGTTGGCCTTAAGTAAATTGAAAGTATCACTCTTTCCATTGTGTAGACCTAGTAATTTTCTTCTTGCTTTTATTGTCTTCATGAAATCTCAAGTTAAAAGGCTCCTCCAGGTACTATTGTAAAGGAATATTTGGATTGCGTGGATATCATCTGATAATTGCAGAAAAGAATTCAGTGCCCAGCATTGGCAAAACCAGATAAACGGGTGCTTTTGAGTACTGCTATAACAAAGACATTTCTGATTGTGTCATGCATTACATTGAGCACCCAATCCGCACCAGACACTGTGCAGATGCATTAGCACATATGACTTTATTAGGCTTCCTAACAATCACACAAGGTTGGCACTGTTATCCTCATTGCACGGTTAAGAATCTGAGGCTCAACAGTTAAATTGCCCATAGCCAGGAATTAGTCAAACCCAGATACAACTCCAAAATGATACTACATCATTTCAATCCTTCCGATCTCTCAGTGTGGAGACCTTGGATAGTGATCATCTTCATGGCACCTGTCACATGAGCTATACTGAGCATCTGACCAATGACTACTAGCTGACTGTGAACTGAGGGTTTAGAATCACAGGGTCACCAGGCCCTGACTTACTCTCAGGCACAGCCTGGCTTTGACTTTGAGTAATGGCCCTCCTTCAGGTGGCATCACTACTTTCTTTTAATTCAGTTTATCAGCAACTACTCACCAAATGCCTCCACACGCATTTCTACACTAGCTTTCATACCTGACTCCAGGTATTCACAATCTGGTATGATCATTATACATGAAATAATCTGAGATCAATTACCATCGTATATATAAAGGTGAAAGTATATGGCATATCTTATTGGTAATAATCCATATAACAACAAGCTCCTTCCTCTTTAAGTACTCACATAGTACCTATAGCTTACCAAGATAGAGGTTCTCATTATGCAAAATAAAACAAAACACCAAACTCAGGAGATGAAAGACCCAAATGCTGGGTCCAGCTCTACCATTTATAAGCTATATAGTTTTAGATAAGTCACTTACTCCCTCTGTTTCAATTCTTTCCTATTAAATTAAGAATAATAATACTTTCCAAGACTACTACTGCACAGAGGATGAAATGAAACCATGCAAGTAAAAGCACTTTGAAATTATAAGCCAAGCAACTGAACATCAGGTCAAATATTATTGCTCTCAGTTTTTTTTTTCTTTTTAATTTATTTTTTTAAATTAGTTTCAAGTATACGGTACACTGGTTAGATACCTACATAATTCATAAAATGATCCCCTCAATTGCTCCCTTCCTCCCCCGGCCCTCCACCTAGCCACCATATTAATGTTAACTGCATTCCCTCTGACGTGCTCCCTATTCCCATGACCAACTATCAACTACTAATTTGTACTTCTTTAACCCTTCACCCCATTCTGCCAGTCCCCTCTGTCACCAAATCATCCACTATATGTGTGACTCTGTTTTTGATTAGTTTGTTCTTTTTGTTCCTTTATTGCTCCCATGTTCAAATGAGAAAACTGAGGCCAACAGCAGAACCAGGACTAAAGAACAAATCTTTAGACTCTTGTCCAGTAGTCTTTCCGATGCATGGTGCTGTTTCTCACGGTCTAGGAGTACTTGGGAAGGAAAGATCCAGTAGGGCCTCAGAGATCTGGGAAGACTCTTGGAGCAGAGGTCATACACCAGAGACCAGTGGGCCAATGTGACCCACGCATGTTGTTTTATCAGGCTTTAAAAAATTTTTTAAGTTAAAAAAATTTTTTCCAAACAACATTTAAGAAGCAGCAGGTTTCACCTAAAATCCAGATTTCCTGTATTAAAAAAATGAGGACTCATAACAATAGGTAGACATTCCCTCAAGGTGATAATCTACTATAGCTGCACCTTTAAGAGACATGTGTTCATGAGTATGTCACAGAGCCCTCATCCCCTCCTCTTTTCCCAGTTAGGAGGCCAAGTGTCAGTAACTTTTTATCATTATACTTGCATTATCGTTTTCATTCAACAATAAGAATGAGCATATTTCTATGAGAAAGTGAATTGTACTCTTGTACCTGATCCACTTCACTTTTTTTCTTGTTTGGCTCTAGTAGGAATCCTAGGAGGTGGGGAGACAGAACTGTAGCAAGAGAAAGTGATGCTGGGACAATGCATGGGAGTGTGGAAACCATGAGGGTGAAACCTGACTGCAATAAGGAGGAACATGGGAAGAGGCGGACAACTGGAAGATGGGAAAGAAGTTTGGATAAAAAAAATAAGGTCACATTATGGAGGGAGGATCTTGAATGATGATGGAGACCAGCAGACAGAGCATGGTAATGCTACCTTGAGATACAGAGGAAACGAAAATGTAAACTAGAAGAAATACTTTTCAAATTCGTTCACTTAATGAAATCTGACTGGGCACCCTGCACCACCACAGGCACTGGGAATACAAAAGGGGATAAAATAAGGCAAAACCCCTGCTTACAGCCAAGTTGGAAAGGATCTTGGCAAATTGTTAACAACTGTGCCCCTATAGCCAAGAGACTTAGATAAGTGTTTTTGAGCAAGGGAGGACAGATATATGGAAGAGCTGATGGATTTCCATCAGAGTACTATTGAACAGGGAGAGGGGAGGGTGATGTGGGGTTAAAAATGATCCACCTGCTACTGCTCAGCTCATGAAAGCACAAAGCAACTCAAAAACCCACTCATTAATCTTCTAAGATGTTGGACAAACTTCAGAATTACAGCACAGACACTGGGTCCTGTCATTCCTCTGACCTATTTTTCCAGGCTTCTCACATGATGTGATTGATCACCTATATACTCCCCCACACAAGTGCTCTCTTCTGCTCACCCACTCTCTAGCTCGCATGTTGTATGCAAAAGCATGCATGAACACACTTGCACGAGAGTGCGCGCACACACACCTTTCCTTTGAGCCTTTCTAGAAGGGGTCACCTTGACAAGAAGACAGAATTCTACATTTAGAAAAGGGGGGAAATACACAAGGACATCTCATGATACCTATGACAATTCCTTTAAGTTCCACTGGTAGAGAATACAAAAAAATAATTCTTGGGGCAAATAAGGAAACATGACAATTTCCACGTAAAGTGGAAGCTTTCTTCCACTGAAGAGTATCCATGGAGAATGCAGAGAGAAATGTTCATAATATTTCTGCCCCATCTCATCCAGTCCATCTCTGGGACACAGTGGGTCTGCAATAAATGCAGTCCTTCTCACTATGCTCCTTACTCCTGACTCATGGGAGGAGTTAGGCTTCTCGATCCACTTGCAAGTCAGAAATAAAGCTGCTGGAAACCTTCAAGGAAATGCCTCTCCTCTTCCTATCCCTATCACCTCATACTGTTAGGAGAGACACAGCCAAGATTGGTTATGTGAACTGTGTCTCTCTGGCATTATTAAAGGAATACTTGAAATCCCTTCAATGATAATTCAACTTAGGTTAGGATATATGTTCCTAGTAACCTCTTGTAAAAATACAAACATAATCTCTAGGAGAGATATCACACTGACCAAAACACCCATAAGATGGTGGGATGAGGGGACACTGGCATTGGAAATGCAGGTCCTGTGAAGCATTCTCACAAAGGGTAGCCATTGGAAGAGGAATTTCAGAACAGGAGACTGAGACAGGCAGATTGGACAAGTTCTACAGAGTGGGCTCTGGGCAGCCACAGGTTGGGGATGGAGGGCTAGGAAAATGGTTGAAAGAGGTAGAAGGGAAGGGACTGAGGAGGCCAGTGCAGCCTACTTTACCATTTGCTAAGAATTAGCATGGATGAAGAAGTTATCCCATTCTTACCAACATCCATCAGTACCTGTTATGCAGAAAGGTCACTACTAGGTACTTTGGGAGACAAAGAGTGAACCAAATTCTGATATGAGCCTATGAGACCTTAAAAAATGTCTTTCCCCTTTGGGAGTCATTCCAGCCAACCTGGGGGCTCAAACCTGAGTGTCCATGCTGTAACTACCAACCTCATCACAGGCCCAGTCTCATACACTGAGCCCAGGCCAATAGTTTTTGCTTGGATTTTGCCTACTTCAGCAAAGTCGCAGAATATCCTCACACACCATGAACCCCACCAGAAGATTTCCAAAATGCAATCCAAATTCTTCTTTAACCTTTTTACTTGTCAAGATTTTTATTCAGTATCACTGACTTAAGAAGGGCTGTGTTATGTCTTTTTATTTTTTAACAGGAGAAAATCTTTACAACCACTACCCATCTTTAACTCCACTGAGAAAGCCGGTAATGGAGCAGACCCTGTCAGTAGACAGGCAGTGCAGTTGCTGTTTCACTGCATCTTTTAACACTGCAGATTACACAGAGCAAAGAGTTATCATCCCAAGCTATCTGTGCTTCATGTAATAATGCCCTAACGATTCAATTAGCATCGATTCTTCAGTAGCAACAATATTTTCTGACTGATCTAACAATTTAGCGCTCACTATTGATACAATTTATATGAGTAATAAAGCAGTTTGAAAGAAATTTGTTTAATTCTCTACAAATCACTTTTTAAAACATTTTAACTTGATTTCCATTTTCAATTTTTTTTCCCACTCCTAGAAGTCACAAGGACCCTTTATTCTATGTCTCCTGCTGAGCACTCCTGTTACATTGGTCATCATGCAGCCAGGTCCTCCCCACCCCTTGTCTGGGGATCTTCAGCCTTTGCCACCCCCTGCAGATGCCTAGTGGCTGCAGCCAGAGGAACAGATGGAGCACAATTGCTGAGCCACTGTGAATGGTGCCCTGCACACAGCCGCTATGGAAATGGCCCAAGAGAGAGCCACTAAAGCAGGCTTTCTGAAAACCTGCCCTGGTAACACCACTAAATTTGGAAATGAGGCAGGGTGTGTAGGGGGACAGAGTGGGAGGTTGGTGGGAGAAAAGGAGGACAATCAAAAACAAAGAATGGAACTAAAACAGCCTGCTGTCATAAAATCCCTTACCAGTTAAAAATGGGGCTTCCCAGGAAAAGAGCTAAAACCAATAGCTGGTGAAAGCAATCCTACAAATGAACAGCCTTTGTGACCCAGGGCCTGGGCAAAAATGATGAGTGTCTGTAGCAGCTGACCCCATGCTCCACGCTAACCCATTCTGATGCTATTCCAAGCCCATCTCCTCCCACAGTGCCCCAACTATGGCTTCTACCAAAGGCTTTTTCCAGGATGAAATGTGTGTATAGGGAAAAAGCTGTGTGGAAGAAAAGCCTCAAAGGCTAGGAGAGGTGGTGGTGTTCCAACCCTTGCTGTCACCTAGGTGACTCATACACCACACAGTGGCCAGTGGGCCTTGGTGGATAGGACCAAACTGGGGTGTTCTGGAGGCAACTTTCCCCTAAATAGCCAGTCCAGTCCTGTTGCCATTTTGTACCAACTCCTATGACGACAATTGACTATCTCTATACCTCCTTTCTCTTTTGTCCCAATAATACTTTCCCACTTAGGTTACGATCATCAAACTGGAAGTAGTAACATTAACTTCTAAAGTTCCAAGAGCTGCTATGTGACAGGCATGACTCATATTATATATTTCATGTAATCCTCTTAACAACCTTCTGGAACAAGCATTATCCCACTTTATAGGTGAGAGGTGGTTAAGCAATTCGATCAAAGACATTTAAAAAGCTGAAGAGCTAAACTAGTCAAAATGAAAAACTCTGACCTCTACAACCAAGGTTAGGGAGGTGTTCCAGAATGTCTCTGAATCATCGGTTCCCATATTTCAGCCATAGACAAGGAGATTTTCTGATAACTTCACCTCTTCTCCACTTCCTGCAAGTATAACTCTCATATTCACCTTCTCAAAGATGAAGAACATGGATACCTATCAGGACTCCCTCTGGACACAGTGACCAAGTAATCCAAATTCCCACCACTCTGAGAATGTCCAATCCCTTCCTCTCCCGGGGTACTTTATGAATCCAGTCCAAAGCCCATTTCACATTCACTTGACCCTTCAAGGTCCTATCAGAGCTACTTGCTGATTCTGACTCCTTAGGGAGTTAGAAGAACTAATTCCCCCCCATCTTTTTTTGTCAGATTCAAAATGATTTGAATAGAATTCCCACCATATCTCCCATTTGCCAAACCTTTCACCCTATACCACCAAGGCAGCCAAAGAATTGATTACTAAAACTTCTGAGTTGGCAGCCCAGAAACTGGATTCAAAGTAGAGGTGAGAGATACACTTTTTGGCCATGCTCAAGTTTCATTCTAAATTCAATAAAAGTGTTTCTTTGGCTCAGTGCTGTTATTTCTGTGGGAAGAGCATGTCTAAATTAACTAGTTCCCCAGTCCCTCCTGCACAGGAAATACTTCTTGGTTTATAAAGACATCATGCTAACTATCTATACCAATTACTCTGAAAAAACAAACCAACCAACCAACAAAACAAACTACTTCTTCTACATGATAGTTTCTTACTTTCATTTGTATGACCCTTGCTCTCAAACCCGGATCTTGTCAGCTTTGGTGAAGAAGACTAGAACAGAGAGTTCTGGAAGCAGCAGTACTGTTTGGCTTTTAAATAGATCTACATAAAAGAACACATGGACAGAAAAAGCAATAGTCAAAATTGCATTTATTAATTTTAGGTTTTCAATATTAAAACCAGTAATTGTCACTTTTATACCACTTAAAATAATTTGGGATAAGTATGCAAGAGTAGAGTCTGGGAAGGGCAGAGGCAAGCAATGTAGGTTTTAATTTGAACCGGTAGCACATCTGTTCATTAATGTTCTATCAAAAGATGCACTTTCCTGAAGTTTGGCTTCTCAGTAAAAACAGTGTTATTAGCCAACACTGGTTTCTTAAAGCTTGGATATAAAAATAAAGAGTAAGGTGAGTGAGATTAAAATTGTCTGTACCCAGTTCTTCCTCAGGCCTCATCTTCATAAAGCAACATCATTACAAATGAGATTCCACAGGAGGCAAGAAGGCCCATCCGCTTTTCCCAGTTGGTAATGTCTCAAGAGAGGTCAACCATTGGCCACTTGAAATTGAGTGCTCAATATCTTCTGAGAGACTACACACAACCTTCTGAAGTGTTTCCATATCTGGAAGGTAACTTTCAAGAAGTCATGTAGCCAAGCTAATGAAACATAGTTCATTGTTTCCTTTCTATCAAACGATAATAACCAAAATCAGCCTTTATATCCCATTGGGTCTTTTTGGTTTCTTTTGTCTCAACTCCATTAAACATTAGGTCATCTCCTGCATTTCAGTGGAGCAGTACAGAGTGATTTTCTGATGATGTCATCCAAATCAGATGGACAAAATGAACCCACACCATCATCTCCTGAGTGATGAAAGCCATGGAAAGAGGCAACAAGGAAAGCGAGGAAAAGGAGATTGCTCCAAATGACAGAAGGTAGCTTTTTGCCGTAACATATAAAATAGAAACCTGGATTCAGGAAGCCATACTTTCACTGGTTCCACATGATGGACTTAAAAAAGGCCACCATGTGGTGGTATCCAGTCTGCCCCAGCCTATTCCCTACTGGAGTTGCCATATGCCCCATACCACCAGTATGCAGATAAACCAAAAGATTGATACATTAACACAGCAAGACTCAGACGTGGTTATCCACCAAAATTCAAACCAGAAGAACAAGAGTATCCCAAGGCATTGCAGTATTCTCATGGTGTTGAATGTTAGGATCAGACAACCCCTTGGAGGTCAACTTCAAGATTCCAGGAGGAGAGGAAGGTCTGAATCTCCAGAACCTTCAGAGCAAATGGAAGCCTCTGGCTGTAGGGGTGAAGATACAGCATCCTAGTGTAGGCATGGGACCTCTCCCCTCCATTTCTTGGAAGAACAGTTTGGCTTACTTCAACTATCAGCTCTGCTCACTTGTCAGGCACACTCAAGAATCAAAGAATGTGGTTACCATGGGGATTCTGCTTTTGTGATGTCATCTAACTTTGGGTCTGATCTCCTGTTCATTCCTGAAGTGTGATTGGGAGAATTGTATATAATAGTATCTTAGGAAAAAATAAGGACTTCAACTAACCCAGAAGTGTTGAGCTAAGCCCACGAACAAAGGAGATACATTTGGCTAAGACAAGGAAAGAAAAGACAATCTTTCCATTTTCTAGTAAAGGCCTAGGAAAATGTGTTTTTAAACAAATATTATTCCCAGCTACTATAGTTCTTTTATTTTCCAATGGATTATTCATTAAATTCTTATAGGTGTTACTCTAAACGCAAGGGTTTCTACCATAGTCAGGTAAGTACAACCTGGCAGTAAAACCATGGAATACTTGACGAAGGCTTTGTTACTCAATGTGTGGACCACAGATCAGCCACATTGATATCACTGGGAAGCTTGTTGGATATTAGACTCTCGGGCCCCACCCCAGACTTGCTCAATCAGAATCTACACTTTACCAAGATCTCCGATAACACAAATGAAAATTCAGATTTGAGAAGCACTGTCTTAAAGGGCATTGTGAATTCTCTCCCAAAACCCTCAGGGCTGAGATAGAATAAAACCTATACTACTGAAAGTATGACTTTGGTATAGCAGACTGGACTGCTGGGCCTCAAACCCTAGCTCCAGAAGCAAATGTTTGTGAGAAAATTTATTAACCTCTCATTACCACAGAGTTCCCATTTGTAAAACAAGGATAAGAGTAACACCTATCTCAAAGGGTACTGTGAGCATCAAATGAGTTAACACGTGTACAGAACTTAGAATACTGCCAGTCACCATTAAGTACTACACGTATTAAGCAGATAGATGGTAGGATGGATATGAACTGGAACTGAGGAATAAAACCAAAAGTGGTTTCTGTATTTCCTATGCACCTGCCTGCCTCCACCCAGCCTGAGACAATTCTTTGTTAGTTATTAACTCCTTTGTTCTTTGTTCCGTCCCCAACCCCACTTGACATGGCCCTGCTTTGTGCCCTATTCCTGAGGATTCATAGATAGAATCTGAAGAATACTCTACTTCATCTGGTCACAGCTCTAAGTAAAACCTCATCATCTTGAGATGGACTAGGTATAGGAGAACTGTGCAGGCAACATGTGGGAGAAGTGGCCCATCCAGTGATCACATGATTTTCTACATCGCTCCCCCCCCCCAAAAAAAAGCGCTTCAAAATGCCAGCAATTTAAAATATCTAATCCATGATTTTCTAGGTGAAATAATAAGCCCTGAGTTGCTCTAGCCCTTGGCAAACTCATCTTGCAATGTCGGGGTTGGTGCAGTGCCCAGCTGCTGTGCTGGGTGCAAAGAGGAAAAAATCCATGCTGGATGCAAGCCAAATGGCTTTCCTGAGTTGGTAGCTCCAGTTGTTAACTTTCATTGTAGAGCAACTGAGTTAATTAGGAATTCCTATAGAATCAGAATTCTATGCAGTAGAAAAATAATGAAAAGTAAGAAGGCAAGAATGGCTACCCTATACCATAAATGGCATTTCCTCTCTACATCCTCCCTTGAGATCAGCCCGGAGAGACAGGGACAGCACCACTTCTTCAGAGAATCACATGTAGAGACAGCTGAAAATGGAAAACTGGACATTTGGGAAAATAAGGAATAATGTTCTATAATCCTGCCCCAGAAGAGAGTTAGCCTGCTCAATTCCATGAAGACTACAGGTCCATCGTAATGGATACCAAAAGCCACCTTCACAAGGACTTCAGCTATGATAGCTATCTGTTATGATTCCCACCTCCAACCCTTGTCACTTCTATTGTTTTGCCTGAGCCATAGCTCTTGAGAGGGATTTTCCCCTTCCATCCCTTGCCAATCTACACTGTCTACTACTTTTAATTGAATAGTTAAGCTATATAGGTCAGCCCATTTTAAATTCTCAAGTGCAGACCACTGCATTACAAGCTGGACAGGCCACACAAAGCTATACTCTAAACTAGATTTCATGTATTAACACACACAGACACACACACACACATGAGAGACAGAAAATTTCTGAGAAAAGCACCAAATAAAAACCGAGACAGGCCCATAAACTGGCCCCTGGTCATCTCTAGATTCAAAGATGGAGGACTTGCCACCTTAGATGATGATGATTGTATGCTGAGAAGCATGTACCCAGTTGTCCATCTTTGGCACATTTGGCAAAGGAATTCTCAGATGCCTGGACCTAATGCTACTTTTCATGGCAAACGCAAGTGATTCCTATCGCCCTCACATTTCTGATGCAAGCGGGTGGCAACCTGACCACAGTTTGCTTCACTGTTTCATTCCTCCAAATAACTGGCAATAGTGTATGTATATTTTGCATGCTGAGAACATACATTTGTTCTGTGACACAAAAGACTCATGATTTAATGGATGCCAGAAATGGCCAATAGGAAGAGAGAACATGGCTTAGCATGAGTTTTTAGCATTCCCATTTTTTTTTTTTTCAAAAATAAGGGAGACAATTGACTTGTTTGGAATGGTTGCAGTATCCAATCAGCAGAATCCTACTTGCCAGGGGCACTTCTTTGGGCTGCGATAGTGATTCTTAGTCCATTTATGCTATATATGTATATATTAAAAAAAGTCAAAGGAAATAGTAATAACCAGGCAAAGTGAGAAGCATTGGAGTAATGCCAGATTGTATTAAATCATATGGAAAGTATAAGAGGTGGGAATAAGGATAATGCATGTCCAGGTGACTTTAACTGACATTGCTGTTAATCTCCTTCTACTGGAACGCAGATCCAACTTGATGTGGAGGTAGAGCAGATTACAGTTAAGCAACGGAATCTTTGAAAACACTTTGCTGGAGGAAACTTTTTGGAGTCCGAGAGCAATTTGAAGAGCAGAAGTCCTATTCCGACCCCCAGCCTGGTAGGGAAGGTAAGGCCTGAAGACTGAGCCCTGTTCTTGTAGCAAACTTTTTCTTCTTCCTGCCAGCAGACTTTCTTTCACATGGTGATTAGATTCCAAGGGTCTTTTCGGGTCATAGCATATTATCTCCAGCCTACAGCATGAGGCCTGAGAGATCCAACCACCTACGTGTCGGACTCAAGGCATGGGCACTGTTTTTAATGGCACCAAGGGGTACTGTGCTAGGAAATAGCCTCTTTTTATTCTAACAACTTCTGAGTCTAAAATAAGAATTAAAAATCCCTCAGGCTGAATTTACAAGGTTTAGAATACTGAATAATCTGAAACGATTCTCATAACATTCAGTGACCAAAAAAAAAAGTACTATCTCTTAGATTTAACAGGAGATACTATATTATCAGCTCCATCAGAGCAGAACTCTACTCACCATTGTAAACACAGCCCATACCACAAGGCCTGATACATACTGTGTGCTCAACACATATGTGCTTAATGATGAGTGAAAGAATAACACTAATTCATGGCTTTAATTAATGGAACTTAAAATTACCACCAAATGGGTCACATGTACATGATGATAGAACAGATATCTTTAAGACCACACACTGAGACTCAAAGTAGCAGGGTCACAAGTTATGATTAGTCCATGAAAAGATAAGGAGTTATCAATACTTCATCAGTATTAATATAAAATAAAATAAGTTGATAGTCATGAGCACACCTAGAGCCAGATCTTTGTTTTTAAATACCATTCTCAAATAAAAGGAACCAGAGCTCCTTGGAGAAGTGTTTGATTCTGGGGCTGGGGCAGAAAACATTCAAGATGATCCTGGAGCACCTTGTCCAAAAGCAATAAAATGCTTGGGAAAGGTACAGAAGCCAACCTGAAACAGCTCCCAATGGCCAAAGATGGAACAATTTGAGTAACAAAATAAATAACAATAGTATTGGATTATAACCCATAGAATAATGCAAACACGATAGCAATGGCAACTAACAGTTGAATAAAGACAGAAATGGGGAACAAGAGAGAGCTCTTCCGAACAGAAAAATTCCAATTAATAGATGTAGAGGAAATTGGACAATAGAAAATCATCATTAGATAATAACTATTGTAGGCAAGATCCATGATACAGGCTAAAATTATGACCAAAAGTTTGAGAAGAAACAGGATATTTTGCATAGTCTCAATATATCTTCCTCAAGGTATTAATTAGAAATAGGGAAATAGCAAATTTACAGTGAAGAAACTCAAGAGACACCACCTTTACCAAGCGATGAAGGTTAATAGCACTAGTAAGTAGACACAGCAACATTATTCGTCCCCAGTAAGACAGACCCTGAAGGGCACATTATTTATGTGATATTCCGAAGTGATGCATGTATTCAGTATGAGAAAGTGTATAACTTCAATTTAATGAGGAAACATCAGACAAACTCAAAGTAAGGGTCATTCTCCAAGATAACTAATCTGTACTCTTCAAATGTATTAAGTTCTTGAAAAAGGAGGACAGACTGGGGGGACTAGCACAGAGTGGGAGAGACTAAGGAGACTTGATAAATGCAGTGTGGGATCCCAGGTTAGATCCGGGACCAGAAAAACGACATAGGTGGAAAACGAGTGACATCAAAATGAAGTTTAAAGTTTAAAATATTAAACTTTATGGATGGTAATTTCTAAGTTTAAATCATTATATTATAGTTACGTTAACAATAGAAGAAGCTGGATGAAGGGTCTCTGGGAGCTCTGTATTATTTTTCAACTTCCAATAACCTAAAATTATTTTAAAATAAAATGTAAAAAAGAAAAAAGTCAGATAAACTAAGCAGTGTTAATAGACATAGCTGATTTACATTCTGTCACAAGGTCATGATCTCACTATGGATTGGTAACTGGTAACTAGTCTAACAGCTGGAGACCACATTTTCAGTAGCACTGTGCTACATTGTTTGCAGTTTATTCATGCCTAATGTGTATCATTCCTTCCTGCGTGTTCAAGCTCTATACCTAATAGGTATGTGTACTGATATTGCTCACAAAATAGGAAATCAGATATATTGGTTCTGACCTCTGCTTTGATTTTAAAAACAAAATAAAAAAAAATAAACTCTGTTTGTGACCTTGGGTAGATCTTTAGTCTGTAATCACAGTTTTCTCATAATTAAAATGGGAAAATAATATGTGCCCTACCTCCTTTATAAGGGTTGACAAAGAGGATGAAATAAGATAAACTATGGAAGAGTTTTGAAAATCATAAAAGCATTATTCAAATGTAACCATCTTATAGTTTATATTTAAATGTTCTCCTTTTAATTGTTTTCAGAAATCAATGGCTTGAGAACTGGTTACCAAATGTTCCATTCAACGTTCGAAATTATTTCATATTTAATGCACATTTACTATGTATGTTTAAGACATTGGCTTAAATACTGTAGTAAATATAAAAATGAATTCCAATGGACTCTGGCCTCGATGAGTTTCCAGCCTTAGGAAGGGGATGACATATATATCAATAAATTACAGCATAAAACAAGTAGAAATTACCAGCTGTCAGAAGGTACCCTACATAGATATGAGACTTAAGCCAGTTTCTTTTTTCCCTTTGTGACCACACAGTTCCTTTATATATATATCTGTACAAATTATTTCCCAAAACTCCCTCACAAAATTCTACATGATGAATAAGAAATAATTACCAAATGGATAAAGGGAAAAGAAACAAGGCTTCAGGAGTCAGTAGCATAATGGCAAATAATGGCCAAAGCACTTATTAGCAAGGCTTTGGGGCAAGGTCCTTAACCTCAGCTTCTCCTTCTGAGAAATGGGAATAATATCTCTCTCTACCAATCTCGCAGGATTGTTTTGAAGATTAAAGTAGATAATGCAAATCAAGTACTCAGAACCGCACTAAGCACTACATAATAGTTGTTACTTTCTTGTCTTGGGGAAAAAGATTTATGGCTTTGTGACTACAGCGGAAATAATAATTAAAAAAACCCACAAAATCAAAAATGAATATTATAGTTGCAAAAGTGCAGATCCCCTTGAGTGGCCAGGAGAGAAAGAGGACAAGTCAGCAGTTCCCAAGCTGCTGATTATCAGGGTGGGTGTTATGTAACTTCATTCACCACTCCTATCTGTCACCACTTAGCCTTTTGGACACTTTAGGTCATATCTCTGCTTTCAAGTTCTCAGATTCTTCCTGGGGAATTGGGGCAGTCCAGGTACATGCCCTTGGAATTTCTCACTGCTCACCTCCAGGCTCTCACCGAGCCTCCCAACATTACTGAGAACTCCCCTTCCTCCTTATCAGGAATAGCAGTGAAGACAAAGCTGGATGGTCCCCTCCTGCCTTCAGCACTCTCTCGGCCGTACTCTTGTTTCTGACACACGCGAGTGCAATGTGTCTTTCCCTGGTCCATTTAGCCACAATCTGGACGTGTTCAAGGCCCGAACCTGGTCTGGTACAGAGGCCAACAGCCCCTCGCTTCTGGCTGCAACATTCCAAGCCCACAGGGATGGGAAAGCATTCAGACAAAAACAAAGTAGGGCCAAACCCACAATGTGAACCATATTTCTCAAGCCTCCTCCTCCTCATCCTCTGCTGTCCATTTTCATCTGCCCTTACCGCATTCTCAGCTGTGAATTATTGCTGAGATAAAAACACATGCAGGTGTGCACAAACACAAATAACATCCCCCCCGCCAACGTGATTTCTCCACACAGCAGCCACATTCATCCTGTTATAATATTTCAGACCATGTCACTCCTTAGCGCAAAACTTCCAGTGGCTCCTGTCTCATTTCAAGTAAAAGCTAATGTCCTTAACCATGGCCTTGCTCCATCTGGCCTCCGGTTAGCCCTCTGTCCTCACCTTCGACTAGCGATCACCCTCGCTCAGGCCACTCCAGATGTGGTGGCCCCCTTGTGGTTCGCCAAGGACACTAGGCTGTTCCCACCTCTGAACATTTGCTCTTGCAATTCTCTCTGACTAGATTCTTTTTCTCCCAAATATCTGCCTGGCTGGTGCCCTCAAACATCCCCTTAAGAAGCCTTCTCTAATCATTTTATTTAGAATGTAAACTTTCACCCACACCCCTATTTTCCCGCTTTACTTTTTCCATAGCACTTGTCACCATCCAACAAACTGTGTGTTTTACTTATTATTGTATTTATTATCTCTCCCTACTAAAACATAAGCTCCCTGTAGGCAGAGATGTGGGGCTGTTTTATTTACTGCTAAATTCCTGGCACCTAGAACTAGTACTCAACAAATATTTATTGAACACATAAAAGATTTGCAAAATCTATCTATCAATAAAGTTAGGGTTAGAGAATTTCAGAAAGGAGGTGATTAGCTAAAAAGAGAAGGCCAGGGCACAGAGGAAAGCACAATGGCCCGCCCAGGAGTTTTGGAGTGAACATTGGGCGAGGCTCACCTCCTTACACATATGGGCCACAGTGTCAGCAGCAAGGGCAATGTCTTCGATCAGGGCCAGGATGTATATTTTTAAGCCTTAAGTAAGTTTAGCATCTTCCCCCTGGACAGGAATCCAGATGCAGCTTGTTCAGATTTACTGCTTACACAATGCATTCATTAGAAAAGAATTTGCCCTATGATAGGCTGTTTTTCAACAGCCCTCCTAATGCCAATAGAATACTTGAAACTCTTGCTAAAAACGACAGGGAGAGAGCTTGAGAACTGGAAGAAGATGGGAGTCAAGCTCCATGAATTTAATAGCCGCTAAAGACCCAAGTATAATGAAGGACAAGCTCTGGGCTTGCTAACTTCCATGTGGAGTCTCCTTGGAAGAAACATGACACTATGCCATTATTAAAAGCAGCAAGTCAGTTCTTCACGATACTGTGTGTTATGGTGACAAGTAATAATCATTTAAAAATATGAGATATTGAGAGTAAATCCAGATATCTAGATGAGGCTTGAGATCTTTGTATAGATAATTTGTCATTGACAGGTAGTCTTTAGATACAGGTGACTTCAATGATGACAGTCTTCTAGAGAGAGGCACAGTGTGGGAGTAAATGTAGATAGAGTTCAATGACCTGGTCGCCATCTTAGATTTACACTGGTTACAAAATCTAAATGACCTTGGCGAGGTCATTTAACCTCTAAGTCTAAGTTTCGTCATGTGTACAATGGTGATCATCAATAAAAGTCTCACGCTGAGAGCTAGTTTTTGGTGTCAGATGAGGTCACACTAGCAAAAGGATGCTATGAAGAGAGGCACAAATAATAGTTCATTTAATTAATTTCCTGGTAAATTTTACTACCTCTCTATGAAAAAAACTCGTGTGTGTGTGTGTGTGTGTGTGTGTGTGTGTGTGTGTAAGCAGATACCTTGGGAAGTTGGCTTCTCAAAGAAGTAGGAAATAATTTAGTAACTAACTAGATATCATCACCTCCTTCACCTAGAATTGTGGATGCAAATGGCATTGTCTGAGAGGCTAGCCTTCAACGTCTGGATGGGGAAGTCAGATGTCTACAGACTTGTAGAGGTTTCTCAGGTAATTCCTACATAGATGAATCAGTGAATAGTTGCATATGGCTGCCTTGCTCTGCAGGGCTTCATCCATGTCCAGCTTGATTTGGATCTCATGCTCATGAAGGCCTATAATGCACGACTATGCTTGGAAAATGAAATAATTGCCTACTTCCCTAAAGCACCCTCTCTGAAGCACAGGCTTTTCTTCTTTCAGGTCTTAAGCCTTAATGTCTGAGCCTTAGCTATGTTGGTGGAGAAGAGACAGTGACAGAAACCTAAATACTAGAATCCCAAGCAAAACTCTCCAGAGGACTTTCTCTCTTCCCTTACTCTTACTGTGGTCTCCTTGCTTGGGTCCCAGTGTGCAATGTTTGGCAATTTCATTACAGAAAACAAGGTTCCTGTAAGACTTAGCTCCAGATAGGTGAGATAAACCTTCCCAAAGGTTTTATCTACATATTTTTGATGTAAGCTTCATCTTTCCATATCAGTTCTTCTTAATTATTTATACGCTGTTATTTGTATCACATAACACAAAGATAATATTAGAATTATTATGCTCATTAGCTGTCTAGTTTCTTCTTTTCTAAGAAGATATTAGAATATAATCTAGCGAACAAGGCAGAAATCTAGTATTTACAATTGTTTTTGTGCAACACTACATAAGTGCTGAATAAATGCTTTTTAAAGATGCTGCAGCTGAAAGGGTTCCACACGTTATCCTATTCATATTGAAGATGTCCTGACAAAATGAGCAATGTCTCACAGATGGAGAAACAAAAAAGCAGAGAGGTGAAATGACTTGCATGAGAACAGAAAGCAAATCAGAAATGGAGGCTTTACAGTCTCACATTCTTCAATGTGGAGTGTTATTATATATTCATTCATTCTAAAAAGCCACAACTTAAATACCCAAGTTCTCTGGTCCTGCAAATTCTAGGTATGAGAAAAAGCACTTTACAAATTGTGTTAGGAAAAAAATAGCCCTAATAGTCCTAACAGTTGGCTCAGATACCTATTGTCTCTTTCAACTAAAACTGCTTTGTAAGCAAATATTACATTATCATTCCCTCATGACAACAACAGCAACAGCACAGTGGTGTTTTTACATGAGACCTACCATCTTTGGACCCCAAGGTCCTTTACAATTTAATTATCTCCAACACTGATCTGTCTGGTTATACAAAGGAAGCCAAGTGGCTTTTTCTTCATCAGGAAATTGATGGCAAATTATGCTACTTCCCAAAGACAGCAACAAAAGATCTTGATCTCCAAACTCGCCTTTTAACACAGGACTCTAGACCCAGAACCCATCCTTTCCTTAATAATAAAACACAAAATAACTGGCCATCTTTGTTACCACCATGAGATATCAAGCTGATCAGATCGTTGGGAAGTTGGGAGCTCATGTGAAAAGGAGAATGGGTAAGCAATGCATTCTGTTTTAGACTTAAGTCTAAGAGAATGCATGGATACACAAGTTTAGATGCTCGGCCATATGGATGAGAAGTGCAGTAGAAAGTTCTAGAATAAAGATAAAAGAGTGTGGTCCAGTCACATATAGGTGATATTGAGGAGATTAGAAATCATACTCTTTCACATAGGTTTCTTGAGATCAACCATGTTCATTATAATAAAAACTCAACACTTCTGAATTCTGAGTTGTGAATATCATTGAGAAATGGAATTACAAAGAGAAATACCAGGGGCACAGGGTCAGTTGCAAGAATCAACCAGCAGGCAGAAGTTTTCACATGTAATCTAAAAGGCAATGTCAGCTAAAAACTAACCCTCACCATGTCTACTTCTCAAATTCCCTACCATTCTTATATAAATCTAAAAGCAGCAGACAAACAGGACAAACAAACAGAGACTCATGGACATGCACAATAGACTAGTGGTTACCAGAGGGGAGTGGGGAAGAAGAGAAAGGAGGTAGATAGGGTAAAAGGGAACAAATATGTGGTGACAGAAAGAAATCTAACTATAGGAGGTGAATACACAATGTAAATATATATGTGCTTTACTGTTAAACTGTACAGATGAAACTTACTGGATTCCATTAACTAATGTCATAATAAATAAATAAATACATAAATGAATGAATAAATGAATGAATGAATGAATAACAAGTCCCTACAATTCTTTATGGCCCATCTCAAAACTTATACTCAACTTACTTTTTTTCCTGATTTCTCCAAAATGAGGTATTCTCTTCCTTTAAACTCACAAAGGATTTTGTGTGTGCATCTTTTATGAGATGCATCATAATCTGACTGGATTGTAGATATCTGTAAACTAAGTTAGAATGTACTTATATATTACTGTTTATTCAATAATTATTTATTGAGTTCTTGCTATAGACTTTAAGTTCTTAAAATCTGTATGTAAATTCTTTGATGGATGGAACCACAATTTATTCATTTTTCTACCTGAGCAGCATCTAGTACTAGCAGCATCTAGTACTAATGTATGCAGTAAAGAATCAAATCAAAACCATCACTAGTGCTAGAAAAACAACGTAGTGAGAGGCAGGTTAATGGAAGAGTTCCTAGCATGAACCTTAAGTGTCAGAGAGACCCCAGGTTAGTAACTTTTTAGCTCTGTGACCTTGGGCAAGTTACTTACCCTGGGATAGCAATACTTATCTCCCAGAGTCAATGCAAAGATTAAATGAGATGATGCATATAGCGCTCTTGGCTCAGTACTCAGCACAAACTCCCAATAACAGCAACTGTTATCATTGTCATTATCCTTCTTGTATATCTTAACTGTGTTGGTAGAGTCATCTACAACAGGGAGGACAGTGAATGTATATCTAAAGGAACTACACTATAGGCACAGCTAATCGGCAGCTACCAAGATACTTGTTCAAAATGGCAAGGTTAAGGTTCTCTCCTGAGGGCCCGAAGGTACTACTGGGTACTAGAATTCTTTTTAACATGACAATTCAAACCAGTACAGTTATCATTGTTGGTAACTGATATGTGCTATATTTTCCACACTTCAGGGAAGCTGGGAGTCCCCAGAGAAGTAAACCTTAGAGATTGGTTAGGCTTAGCTGCTTGATCTCCTATTCCCAGAAATCTCCAGCTGAAAACAGGCAAAAACACTCATGCCACAGCTCTGAACTCGTTCTCTGTATATCTTCTCTTTGGAAGGTGACTCTCCATTAAGACATCCTCGTGTGGGCAACAGCATTCACTACACTAAGAGTCTTGTAGAACAGGCAGGATGCCCCTGGCCTTGAACAATTCAACATTAAAAATCAAATGCCTGTTAGCCATTCATCAATGTTTCTGGACACGTCCATTCTAATATGCAAGGACTTTGACATTTCAGATCCCAGTTTTCAGCATCCACTAACAAGCAAATGTCTCCTTTAAACAGAGAGGCAGTGGTACATTTCTCCTTCATCTTTATTCTGACTGGTATCTCCCTCTGCTCAACTCCTTTACAGGTTCATTTGCAATAGGTTTATGCAACAGAACAGCTGAGCAATATATCAAAGGGGCTCCAGGTGTGGTTGTTGCTGGCATTTCATTTACAGCTTTCCAGTGAATGAGAAAGCACCCCTCACTTGAGAGCTGTCTGCCACTCAGGACTAGCTAATTGTACCTTAAACACAAATTATTCACTTTTGGAGGGGAGGGCACAGGATCAGAAACAAGCTGGCCTAACACTTAGTCAGAGGATGACCCTTTATTGCATGAGATGCTCACCACAGTGCACCAGAAATGATCCACCCAAAAATATGACTGTGCTTACAGCAGAGTCTATGTGCGATGACTTGGGCCCTGGGATATTAATATTTACATTGTGTTTTTCTTCCTACAAAAATGTTCCTCATTTTCTATCATTCAATTCTCACAACAACTCTATGAAATCATTATTACTGTTTTCATTACTTTCATTCATGCTATTTGCAAGTTGAAGAAGCCAGTGGTCTGTGTGCTAGAAGCTAAGTGTAGTGTCCAAGATCCAAAGTTAGAAGTGACAAGAGGTGGGACTCCAGCTCCTATTTTTCTGCCTCCAATCCAATACTTTTCTCAATAAAAACTTTCTGAATACAAACACTGTCCAATGTACAGCAGGGTGTTTAGAAGGGCCATTAGCTCACTGATTTATTAATTATTCCAATTTATACTCAGGCATGGTAAGACCACCCATCACTAGGTTTTAAAAATAACATTTTTTAAACTTCTGATTTCAAATATTTATCACTGAAAATATGGAAGAATTATAAATATTGAGAGCATAAAATAAATAATTTGTAATTTCATCTCCAGAAATGGCTTAACACTCTAATGCACACCCTGTTAGACTTCCCAGGATTTAGTAAATCCTATCCCTAGTTAGCTGACATGTAAATAGAGTTATATGTTTTATTAAATTGGGATCATATTATATATAACATTCTATAATACATTTTTCCACTTAGCTATCCAGTTCAACATCTTCCTGTACCATTAAATATCCTTCCACATTATAATTTGAATGGCTACATGGTGTTCTAACTTATTCAACCAGTCCCCTAGAGCTTAAAAAATAGGGAAAAGAAATTAAATTATTCCAAACTTGACTCTATTACAAATAAGACTACAATGTAATACTTGTAAATAGTCTTTGTGTATATTTCTGGTTATTTCCATAGGATAAAATCCTACAGAATGAATTCTTGGGTCAAAAGAAATGAACATTTTTAAGGTTTTTGAACATTTTCCCAAACTACCTTCCAAAGTGAGGCATTTATAATGTCCTGTAGCTCAGCAAGCCATGGCAGCTCTGCCTCCAAAGCATATCCCATTCTTCCCCATGGACAGATCATCTCACCTCTGCTGCTGGTACCTGGTCCCAGCCTCCATCCCTCCTACCCAACTGGCCTCCCAACCGGTCCCGCACCCTCTCCATTTTCTAATCCATAGAAAATGGATTTTCAGGTCCATTTTCTAATCCATAGGCTGATTAACCATTCAAAAATTAAAAAAAAAAAAAAACATGTTATCCTCCCTACCAGCCTGCCACCATCCCAGTCATTCACTGTGTGCCAGCCTTATTCTTCTGTTTCTGACACACAACAACCTCATCCAGCCTCAGGGTCTTTATACTTGTTGTTCTCTCTCCCAGAAGGCTCATCCTCTTTCTTTGGAAGCTTAGCTTCTTCTTGACATCCAGGTCCCCAAAGGGCCTTCCTTAGCTACCAATTTAAAGTAACTCCCTCTCTACAGTCATGCTATCCCATCACTTAAGTTTGCTCCTCTTAGATTCCTTTTTTCATAGCACCTACAATAGTATAAAAACGTCTTATTTACAAAATTTGCTTACTTCTATGTTTTCTGTCTCTTCCCATCCCCATCTCCTATCTGCACATGCACAGTGAATGTGTAACTTCTTGCTTACTGCTACACCACCAGTCCCTGTCAAGAGCACCTGGCACACAGTATGCTCTCAGTAAATACTTGTTGAGTAAGTGCACAGAAAAAGCGATTTTATTACTTCCCTAACCAAGCATAATATTAGATTTAAATCTAACATACCACATATCACCTGCTGCCTTCAAGAAACAAGGGAAAAAGACAAGAGTCACCACAAACAACAGCAAGTCAAGAATGGTGGGTAACAACAGACCCCATAGATGCCTTGTCTATATGAGACAGATCCTGCAGAATCTAACCAGCCATCAGATGTAGATCCTGGAAAACACTGGAAAACAAAAAGCTGCATCCTTTGGAAAGTCACCTCAAAAAATAAAAGAAAACATTTTCATAAGAAATTATAACATTTATATATGTAAACACCTGAGAGTGTATTTTTAGGTGTTTTCAATCTAGGTTGTTTAAATTGTCAGTTCAAAAAGACACAGAGAAGGCATTACAGCTATTTTTAATGATTTCAGGACCAATTGTATTATTACACACAAAAAAATATTAAAATGTAAATGTTAGACTTCTAGATTACAACTATAGCAGTGGATATGCACGTAGGACTCTCAGCCATACCAGGACTCCTGGGCAGACAGAGCAATACTGGTGCCAGTTACCTACTTCTGAGCCCTCATCAGGGATCCAGTGCCCTATCTGGCATTTGACTTGCATGACCACATATAAACTTC
This sequence comes from Cynopterus sphinx, assembly GCA_030015415.1. Taxonomy (NCBI): domain Eukaryota; kingdom Metazoa; phylum Chordata; class Mammalia; order Chiroptera; family Pteropodidae; genus Cynopterus; species Cynopterus sphinx. The sequence continues at coordinate 92,389,194 of CM057380.1, forward strand.
CCCAACTCTCTGAGGCATTGTATCCCCAATCCTACAGATCAAGAAACCACGGTCACAGAATAGGTAAATTACAGTAAGATCCCAACACACACTAACTTCAAATACATGCTTTTTGCACAATGGCCCAGGTTGAGCACGGCACAGTCAGCTTGAGATTCCAAGTCTCTAACCATTTCCACTATTCCCTGCTGATTCTGGATGCAAGAGGCAAAGAACCACTTTCCTCGACCTCTGAAGAGCAAAAAATTCTTTCTTCATCTGAGAACAGCTTTTCTTGTTAGATTCTCCTGTCAGTAACATTGTCCAGGGTTTATCCAGAGTAAGAGTGCCTTTCAAGGACAGTCACACTCCTAAGCTCCCTTGTCCCTGGGTCAGCAGGTCAAACAGCTTGTTTTTCCTTTCTTTCCCAGGGCTGTGCCTGAGAAAGCACCTCCGAAATCCTTTTCAGATATAATAAGACCCATGGTATTTGTGAAAGAAAATGTTTCCAGGGTTTCAGGCGATCCAAAGAGAAACTTTCTCGGTCATTTTAAAAGATTAGTTTCTCTCTAATCTGCATCATCACAAAGAGATAAAGCTAAGCCAATATGGGGGAAGGAGGCTGGAGAGCTCCCTCTGGAAGTCTGACAGGAAATGCTGGACATGAGATATATTTGACCATTTCTATTTACAACCCAAGAGAGCAGCACGATCCTCAAACCCGATCTTCTGTTCTTGGAAAATTATAAGTCATTGAAAAGAGAAATCAAAGAAGATAATGAATAAATGGAAGCATATACTGTGCTCATGGGTAGGAATTATCAACATCATTGAAACGGCCATACTACCCAAGCAATCTATAGATTCAATGCAATTCCTATCAAAATACCAATGGCATTTTTCACAGAACTAGAACAAATAATCTAAAAAGTTTATATGAAACCATAAAAGATCCAAAATAGCCATGGCAATCTTGAGAAAGAACAGAATTGGAGGTATCACACTACCTGATATCAAACTATACAAGGCTATAGTAATCAAAACAGAATAGTACTGGCATAAAAGCAGATACTCAGATCAATAAAATAGAATAAAGAGATAAATCCATACCTATGTGGTCATTTAATGATGAAGGAGGCAAGAATATACAATGGAGTAAAGATAGTCTCTTCAACAAATGGTGTTGGAAAAACTGGACAGATACATGCAAAAAAAAAAAAAACCATGAAACTGGACCACCTTCTTACATCATACACAAGAATAAACTCAAAATGAATTATAGACTTAAATGTAATACCCAAAACCATAAAAATTATAGAAAACATAGGCAATAAACTCTCTGATATTGCTGTTAGTAATTTTATTTTATTTTTCTGATACATCTACTTGAGCAAGGGAAACAAAAGAAAAAATAAACAAATAAGACTATATCAAACTCAAAAGTTACTGCATAGCAAAGTAAACCATCAACAAAACGAAAACTTACTGAATAAGAGAATATATTTTTCTATGATACATCTGATAAGAGGTTAACATCCAAAATTTATAAAGAACTCATGCTACTCAACAACAACAAAAACAAAACAAAACAATCCAGTTAAAAAATGGGCAGAAGACTTGAATGGGTATTTCTCCAAAGTAAAGATGGCTAATAGATATACGGAAAGATGTTCAAGATCACTAATCATCAGAGAAATGCAAATTAAAACCACAATGAGATATCACCTCACTCCTGTCAGAATGGTTATCATCAATAAATCAAAGAACAACAAGTATTGATGAGGCTGTGGAAAAAAGGGAACCCTCATACATGTTTGGTGGGATTGCGAACTGGTACAGCCACTACAGAAAACAGTCTAGAGGTTTCCTCAAAAAATTAAAAATGAATATAGCTTTTGACCCAGCAATTGCACTTCTGGGTATTTATCCAAAGAAAACCAAAACAATAATTTGTAAAGATCTATGCACCTCAATGTTCATGGCAGCACAATTTACAATAGTCAAGATATGGAAGCAACCTAAATGCCCATTAACAAACAACTGAATAAAGAAATTATGGTTCATATATACAATGGAATATTACTCAGCAATTAAAAAAATGAAATTCCACCATTTGCAACAACATGGATGGACCTAAAGGCTATTATGTTGAGTGAAATAAATCAGGCAGAGAAAGATAAATACCATATGATTTCACTCATCTGCAGAATCTAAGGAACAAAAGGAACAAACTAAATGAAAACAGACTCACAGATACAGAGGACAATCTGGTGATTGCCAGAGGGGAGGGGGGTTCAGGACCTTGGTGAAAAAGGTAAAGGGGGGAAGAAGTACAAATTAGTAGTTACAAAACAGTCACAGGGACATAGAGTACAGCAAAGGGGTGTAGTCAATAGTATGTGTGCAGTGCCAGATGGGTGCTAGAGTTCTCGGAGTATCACTTCATAAACTATATCAATGTATAACTCCATACCTGAAACTAATATAAAGTAAAAGTTTAAATTTTAAAAAAGTCCTGCTTTTTAAAGTAAATGATCATCAACAAACGAAATGCTTGGTTTCTACCTGGCCAGGTAAGCTATAAAAGAGGAGATTCCTGAGCTGAGTGAGCAGCCCTACTTGTTGGTCTCTGCTTCAGTGAGGCCCTCTGAATGGTGGTTAAAATGAGGGTGGAAGAGGGGAGAAGAACGTTTTCTGACATCACACCAAAAAATAACAGTAGAGTCAAGACAGAAGTATATGGAAGCCTTAAAGGACAGAGACAATGTGAAAAGTAAAGCCATCATGTAGGCTTCTTCCCCAGATCTGTGCATGGCCCACCAAGGCACAAGAGTGGTCCTCTATGAGGGGAGAAGAGTCTGATAGCCACCCTGCTGACAGTGATCACAAAGGGCACAGCAGTTTTGGAAATGAGACTCCACCAGGTATCTTTGTAAAACAAATGGTCAGATACAATTTGCTGGATCGGTTCCATTCAGTGTAGGTGTAGACTCGACCCTTTTCTCCTTCATGTCAAGAGCACAAATGCACATCACAAACTTAAAAACTGTCAGCTTCCCTCCCGGGCCAAGGGTCTTGTTTTATTGGAAAGGCATTTCCTAAACTGAAATATTCAGACATGTCCAACTAATACAGTGATGTTCAGGCTGCTAGGCACTGGCTAGTCAACCCATGGGCAGCAGTTACCAGAGGCCTGAAAATCAAATTGAAATGATCAAATTTCGATGTGCAACCTATAGCTGATATGAAGACCTCCCTTCCCACTCCCCTCATTTTTTTCAATTGTTCTAACAAAAAAAGATCTACTTAAATATATTTCATCTATTATAGTAGCTCGGACATCAAATGTTTCCTAGAGTGAAATTAAATACAGCATTTTATTTGGAACAAGCAAGCCTAACTCAATTTTCCCTCCCAGCACTGCCACATAGAGATCTTTCATTTGGCAGCTGAAAAATTTGCTCAGCTCTGCACTAGACTTAGAACTTCTTTCCATGCTCTTGATAATCTGTTTCCTCTGCACCAAACCAAGCACTTCAGGAGTCACAAAGGGGCAGTTTGTCCCTTTGCCCCCATGCACTGCCTTTAGGGAAAAATAACCTTTTTGTCCCAGCAAAACCTAAGTGCCTTACAAACCCAGTACCACACTATTGGAAATTCAACTTCTTAGAAAAGGCAAATGAGTTTGCCATGGAGCAGTTTACACTCTACAGAGGGAGTTGTTGTTGCATGCTGTTGATGTTTAACCTAACAGGATGTCAGGAGAGCCATGCAGACTGAAAATCTTGTCATCAATAAACATTCCTGCACACCCGCTGAGGAATCTGCATCATTTCAGCTACTAAAAGCAAAGAATATCAGAGGGTAGGGTCGGGGAACTTCAAGACCTAAATATCCAACATACTCACTTTGTAGATGCAGCAACCAAGACCCATAAAGGACAATGGGTCACAGCATAGGCAGCAGCCACAGTGATTTCCTACATCTCATAAGTCAGACAAGGGCAGCCAATAAAGAGTAGCTGCCTCTAACAAGAACCTTAAGATGTCAAGAAAAGGCCTCTGGTGATTCTTCAATAACAACTACCATTTCCTGACGGCCCAGATGGGTATTTGGCATTTTTCACCTTTAATTTCTCCAACAACTTTAAAACAAGGAAACTTAAGCTCAGATTCAGGCCCAAGGTGACAGATCCTGAATGCATCCAGTTTGTTTTCTACTCTAAACCTGACTATACTGTGTTGCTTAGCTAAACCAAAGCAAGTCCAAGAGAAAGCCTAGACTGCAAAGTCACATATAAAGTAAGTGCCAAAGTGTGCATGTGTGTGTGTGCATGTTTACACACATGCAGATAAACGAACACATCTAAATACCAAGTGGTGATTTTAAATTTTCTTCTTCATTTCTGTTCTTCTAAAATACTAAAATCGACAGATGATTCTTATTAATCTGAAATTAAATTTTTTAACTGTGGTATAATACACATAACATAAAGTTTACCATCTTAACCATTTTTAAGTGTGCAGTGCAGAGGCATTAAACATATTCATATTATTGTGCAATCGACATCACCACCATCCACATTTTCATCTTGCAAAACAGAAACTACCCATTAAACATTAATTCCCCAATTCCCTTTCCCTCAGAGCCTGGAAACCACCGTTCTACTTCCTATCTCTATGAATTTGCCTCTTCTAAGCACTGTATGTAAGTGTAATCATACAGTATTTGTCTTTTTGAGTCTGGGCTTATTTTATGTACTATAATGTCATCCATGTTATAGCATGTATCAGACTCTCCAGCCTTTTAAGGGCTGAATAATATTCCACTGTATGTATACACCACATTTTGTTTATCCATTCAACCATCAATAGACACTTAGGTTGCTTCCATTCGTGGCTATTATGAATAATACTGCTAAGAATATGGGCATACAAATAGTTTTATTTAAAGTACCTAAACTTCTTAAACCCTCAAGTATGTTTTCAGTTTGTGCCATTGTAGATTAAGATCAGGATATGTCTTCTATTGGTTCCAGCCTAGAAAATAAAGTATATTCTATGCTTGCATCTACATATTTTGCCTTCTGTTTCTAAACACTTTTAAACCAGTGGTTTTCAATCCTGGCTGTACATTAGAATCCTGGCTGTATATTAAAATCCCCTAGGGGTGCTTTAAAAAATACCAATGTCTCAGCCCCATTGATGATCTCTGAATCCCAGTCTCTGGGTTGAGGCAGAGAAATTGTACATTTTAAATTTCTATTTATTTATTTATTTATTTATTTATTTATTCATTTGTTTGTTTGTTTATGTTTGTTTGTTTTTAGGTGAGGCAACCCTTGGTTGACCTCACATTTTGCAAGGACCTTATCCCTTGCTTACAATCCCTTATTTTTTATTTTTTATGCCTATAACACCTGGTCTTCCTAATTGGTCTCCCATCCAAGTACTAACCAGGCCCGATCCTGTTTAGCTTCTGAGATCAGACGGGATAGAGTGTGTTCAGGGTGGCATGGTCATAGAATGGCACATTTTTAAAAAGCCTCCCACCTCAAGATTATTCTGTAGGAGTATGAACCACTGCTATGAACTCTTCCATGGGGGTCCCTTTTCTTTATTTACAAAATCTCTGCCCTATGAATCACTTCTCTCCTTTCTTCCATCACAAGCAAAAGGGTATAGTAACCAGTCAATGGCCCTAGTTGTTGGACTGATTATATTCAATGGAGAAACATTCCCCCACAGCACAAACTCCTCCTGTGTAAGCCTTTTACCTCTGTGCAATAGATTCTGCTTCTTTCTTAGATGGCATGTTATTAGTAAGTGGGTAGGGAAGTGTTTCTAGTCTTAGTCATTAAGGTAAGTATTAACTAGTCTTTTTAAGAGCCATCACTAAATTAAAGCCAGTACAGGAAGAAAGACTGGAGATGTGGTCTCAGGCCCTACGAAGAGCTGGAGGAAGCTACTGAAGAGGCATAGACCCTAGTCTTGCTGGAGAAGGTCAGGGACCTGGGTCATGCTCACACTCCTCCAACCCTGAAACACCCCAGGCCCTGGCCCCCCTCACTCTCACCCAAAACTCCAGGGCACTTATCTGAGTGTGTTCTGTGGATGCCAGAGTGGTTTTGTCCAGTTTCATATTTGATCACTTCTCCTCTATAACCAACACCCTGGAAGACACCTCTGTACTGCCACTCTCTGAGTATGGACCTGTTAACAACACAGCATGTTGATAAAAGGGGAGCAGGGTGACTCTACCAATAAAGTATGGGTCCTAAACATCTTTGTCTGAGCCTTCATCAGCAAGGTAGATATGATAGTGGCAGAGGTAGGACACACCCTCAGACACAGATTCTCTCTCTGCTGCTCTCTGTAGAGTTCCCCTCTCCCACTGGGCAGGCCTGCGACTTCAAGGCCCTTCACCTCACCTTGGAGCTCTCCTGCCTCCTTAAGGAAAGCTCTCCAAAGCGGATATTGGAAGCCATATATGCTACAACCACAGCAGCAGCTCCATACTCCCAAGGACTGGCCCTTTCAGGATCTGAGAATAGTGTCCTTCTCTCTGCCAGGCTTGCCCTGGACCCTGCATCTAAAAGGCTGGGACATACCCAGATCCTAATGGGCAAGTCAACTCTGTTCCCAAAGGCTGGCTCTCCATCCACGTGAAATGCTCATGTAATAAAGTGTCAAACTATGCTGGGAGACAAGAGGTATGGAAGAAGTTCATAGGAGAAAAGAACATGAACTAGGGGATCCAGGCTGGCTGCAAAGAGAAGGCAGAGCATGGAGTGGCTCCTGTGGAGGGACAGGTAGACAAATGTGATGTAGCCAGGTGCAGGAGGAAGGGAGAGGGCATTCGGCTTAGGGAACAGGACCTGAGTGTGTGTGGCTGAGATGAGCAAGCCAGCTCTGAACTCTCCTCCTGCCCTCTCAGGCATGCTGGCCCCACAAAGCCATGAACGACCAGCTTAACAAGGCACTCGTTACCACAACAGATGACCAGAATCTAGCCTGACAGGTAGGCAAGCTCATGGAAAGGGAAGGAAGGAATGTGAAAGATAAAGAAAAATGAGAGCTGAAACCCTGAATAATGCAACAGAACATCTACAAATAGAAGATTAAAGCTAAAGCAGGGACCTCAAACTAGCATGTCTTCTGACAGTCTCTGAACAGGAAACCCAAAATATGCAGCCACACCTGGATTTGTTTCTCCATCTTGTGTAGCAAATCCTTGTTGAGCACCTACTTAACAATTATGCAGTCCCAAATCCCCCCCCACCCCCCAGTTCTTATGTCACCTTCCTCCTCACTTCCCACCCCCAGGGTGCACAAGTCCAGATCCAGAGGGCACCCCTCTGCCACATCAAGGGAGATGAGAGGAGAGATGCAGCAGTGAGACACTGAATGTTATTTTTATCTCTTTTTCAGTACCTCTTTTAGGCGGGGGGTGAGACAGTTCCATACATTTTATTGGTAAAGAAACAGAATAGAACGGATGGAGTTCAAAGGAACCTAACACATCAGTAAAGTATGTTTGTGACCTGACAGTGTCTGCCTGTGGACTCCCACTGAGCCTGTAGGGAAGGCAGGGAAGAGAGGGAGGACAGTCGAGTGAGGAGAGGCCATCACCAAATTAAAATATTATGGTCTCTCCTAGGGCATTAACTCCTGAAGCCCATGCCTGTGGTTGCAATCTACTTTTCAGTATATTTATGTAAGAGAAGGAGTATGTCATGCCTGAAAGGACACAGGGATCTGAACACACACACTTAGATTCAAAGTACTGCTCAGTGACATTTTTGCTCTGTGACTCTGGATATCGATAATGGGTGATGAACACTAGTTTAGTGATTAAACCCTGTATTTACTATGTTGGTGATACTCAATAATAGATTACTGTTACTATTAACTTACTGCTAGTATTTAGGCTTTCTTAAGCTGATATCACAATTATTCACATACTTATTTACCTGGAATAAAAACTCAATAAAACTTTTGAGTCATCTGTTAAAAATGATTGAAGTCACGCTCATTTTTGATTATGTATTGATATGGGGCAGTTTCCCAGACACACATAAGTGAAATAGAAAGCATAAGCAGGACAGAATATATCAGTGTTCCTTCCAGGGGTGAAAAAAATCAATCTGTGTGTATATTCTCACTGATGTATAGGTCTCCTTGCAGGGAGAGGCACTGGGAAGCTGGGGGCAAGGAAGAAGGGAGACTTTTCACCTTATATCCTTTTGTGTATTTTTTTTACTTGGTACCATGTGAATGTATTGCTTTTTTAAAACTACATGGAATCATTTACTTATAAAAAACTATTATTCGGGGAGGGGGAGGTGAGGGTCGGGAATATAAAGCAGTTACCTGGAACTGAAAACTTGAGAGGAGCTAGCAGAAATAAGTAAGTGGTAGTATGCTTTCTTAGCCCAATAGAGAGGTGGTTCCCAGGGACCCAGTGTCCTGAGCAACAACAGCCCAGGGCCATACAGAGGTAGCTACAAGGAGTCTGACCCATCATTCATTACAGGGCCTTGCAGTGCCAACCTCAAAATGAACCATAACAGTAAGAGTCAGCCCCTGGAGATTGCACTTAATAATGATTTTGACTCTGGCTCACATAGCACCTTCTATCCAAAGTACTCATGCACATTCATGAGGCCTACAGCACGCCCCTATACCCTGCTCACTCCAGAAGAAAGGAGCAGCTCTCTACAGCTATGAAGACCAGAACCCTGAGGGGCATGGAGGATGAATACCACCAGGCTTACCGGGGCTGGCCTGCCTAGGCTTCCAGCTCAAGTCTGTCACGTCAGGAGACCCTAAGCAGTTGCTCCACCTCTTTATACCTTAGTTCCCTTCTTTGTAATTTCACAATATAATGGTTCTTATTTCAAAAGATTAATGTGAAGATTAAATAATGACCAGACAGAATAATAACTAATATCATTAATCTTTTATTCTATGCCAGACACGGCTTTAAACACTTGACCCATATTTACCTGGTTAGCATCCTTAATTTGTAAGTGAGGAGACTGAGTCACCACAAGAGGTCCAGGAAGCCATCCACATGATAGAACTGGTGAACAGTCACCCGGAGCACCTCACACAATCACTCCTCAGCAGACTGACACTGAGGACCATCAACATTTCTGATTCACGCCACTTCAAAAGCAGAAAAACTGAGGCATAAAGAGGCAGCAGTTTCTACCTGTTCTCTCTCCCATGTTATCGTGAGGCCATGAATGGCTGCTTCTGATAACAGATGTCAAAGAAAGCAAGAAAAGAAGGTATAATGGAATTACTGATTCTCAGCCTGAGGGCTGGGGATGCAAGCTGTCACTCTAAAAGACCAGCAATGAAGCTCCCCTCCCTTCAGGACTGGGATTCAGAGGCTTACTGACCAACTTCAGTAAAGGTACATAAAAACCCTGAGGTGCCCAGAACATGAAAAAACTGGTTGTTGTTCACCACAGAGGTGCATATTTTTCAGTGGCAGTTTTCAACTGCCACTGAAAAATGTAAAGGGGGTGGCCTGGTGGGAGGAGGGCAGTGTGTGAAGCCATCAGGCCCATCTGTAAATACAGAATAAGTTAGGAATGTGTAAGCAAAACTATAAATCCTTTGTCACAGGCTCCATTCCGTTCCTTTGCTGACAGGGCCTTCAGCCTTCGGAGGGGAGGGCAGTCTAACGTTCAGCCTCTGATGGCCAGAGAGATAGCTCCATGCAGTGTCTATCAAGAGCACCAGGCCAAACAGACACACTGAGAGCTTCACTCATTAACATTGGTGTTGCCATGACAATAAGCTGTTGCCAGGTAGCAGCGAACTAGGAGAAGAGTGAGAATTAGCGAAGCCTAAAAATAAAGCCATTTTGTTTCTTCCCCCGTCTAGATGTCCATGTGTAACAGGCACTAATCCAGCCTCCTCCTCACCTCAGCGCTGCTCTCCAGCCAGCCCCACTGCTGCTCCCAGCCCTGGAGGCCTGCACAAGGCAGCAGCAGCAGCTTGTGCAGAAGGTATCCTCTTGGAGGCAGCAAGGAGGAGATCACCCAAAGCTAGGAGATGGCTAATCTGAAGGCCACGTCACAGGCAGCGCCAGAGAGAGATGCAGCACGTAATCTAGAAGGCAGTTCTCTTTCCCTTAAACTGCTGACCTCGACTCTACACAGAAACAGCCCTCCCACCCCCGAGGCTGTTAGACAGTCACCCATTTCCTCAGCTCTGACGTAACACAAAGTGCAGGTGCCCTCTCCTAACTACCCACTTCTCTCTTGGAAAATACTTAACTCGGCCTGGGTCCCGGGGGTGTCTGTGAGAGTCAGGAGCCCAGAGCAGGCAGCATGAGTGGTTCCTGGTTTCTTTTATAACTATGACCAGCAGAAGCTGGTCAGGATACTAATTCAAAAACATAAGACACTGTAACAATAAGAATCACTGAGCAGCTTGTAAACCACCGAGGGGCAGGCAACGGAAATGTCTACAGGGTCTTGCGGGTTGGTTCTGATATCAGAAGAGAAAATACATAGTGTCCAACAGTTATATAATTCCTTTGTCAGTCCCTTTCACTAGACGCAGCTCTATGAAGGCACAAGTCACTTCTATGTTATATTCCCCCTCATAACTCAGCATCTGCTGTCATCCCAGACACACAGTTAGTGCACAGCAAACACACTGAATAAAAGAGGTGGAAGGAAGAAAGGGGAGAGAGGGAGGGAGGGAGGGACCGAGGGAGGGACAGGCAATGACTCAAATATAACAGAGGCAGCATTTGGGGTAAACAGCAAAGGTACTAACAGTAATAATATAAAATACCTCTATTTTTAAAACTCTAAGCTCTGCATTCTAAGAACTAAATCCAGGTTTCTAGTCTCAAAAAAATGACTTGTCATACGTACATGTGTGTCATTAGCAGATCAGATAAATTAAAATCCAGAATTTTGTTGGCAATAATTTCCTTTATATGGAATCAAAATAAGAGTTCATCAAATGTAGATCAGCTTAATTTCTTCAAAGTAGAATTTGTTTTGTTTATTTACACAGTAGGTGATAATTTGAATCTATACTTTGAGTGAAGTTGGCAGCAACAATTGAGTTCCTGCTTTCTTTCCTTGTACCATACTCACTCTTGAGTTCTCTCTCCTTACCACTGGTTGATGTGTGCTTGTCAAATGCAAAGAGTAGCTAATTTTAATATCTGCAAGAAGTACATACTAAGGAAACTAAAGTCATTATTCCTCTCACTATCACCTCAGAAAAATAGAAAACCAAGAATAAAATATTTCTTGTTTTTTCGACTGCTCAGATTATCTAGCCATTAAACCAAATGCCAGTTCTTGCCTCTGATCCCCCAAGCTTGTGCAAACAAACTAAAAGTTGCACAGAGAAAATGACAGTTTAGGAGCAGAACTACTGGGAATTTGAGAGCCAACCTTATTGATTGTCCCCCCAAATCCCAACCTCCAAGCAAATTGAAGCTGTATGAGTTAATCTCCTGATGCTCTTGAGAGAATGAGAATCAGCAGGCGGGGTTCCACTGAATAAGTTACAGAGATGCACACAACTGTTGTATTTCAACAAGACTCACAGAGGTTCATATTTTTACAAAAATGTAGCAACAACAGCCTTCAAGTCTGCTTTTAGCACTGTCTCCACATTCCTCCTCTACTAAGATGAGACTCTCCAGAACTCTTCTGGAGGGGTCCTGAGTTCACAACACTTGATGTTCTCATGGCCAGGCACAATCCAGACCAATTCAATCATACCACTACAACATGGTTTCTCCAAGTGAAAGAAAGTGGGGTAGTGCCCTATTAACTACAGAATCTCTACTTATATCTGGCCCTGACAGGCTTGAGAGAGCTCCTATTTCAGTAAGACCTGCCTAATGTATTGCTCTCCATACTGAAGCTGAGAGCACCTGCATGCCAACTTCCACCCGGATCCCTGGATTTCAGCAGAACCTTCACTTGACAAATGGAAATAAATATCTAACTATGACCCTAACAAAACTGTTAAAATATAGGCAGACCCCAACTCTGCACCACAAAACAAATGGCACAATCAGGCCTGACAAAGACACCGCAATAGGGCTCTCTTGAAAGCTTAATGGTCCATCCTTTCTAAACGTGCCCAAAAGACAGCTCTTATAATCACTATAGAAACATCTTGCTACACAGAATCCCAGCTTGTCCTCATTATCCATCTGTATACTTCCTTCCTTCTTCATGGCACAAAACACCGTATTATAGACACAGATTCCGATGGAAAGGAGTCACTAGAGAGGAGGAGATGACATTGCACCTGGCTTCCAGCTACCCCGAGTATAGCCTCCAGCACTGTGCTGGGCACCTAATGGGTAATCAAGAAATCTATATGGAATGACTGAATGAATGAATGAAAATTTAACTTAATGCTTTTTCTTCTAATTCATTTGATTAATGGGATGCTTCCAAACTCAGAAACTCAGGATTCCAGCTCTCTGAGATTCCACCAGTCTAAAGCTGGTCAAGTTTGCCTTGTTACTAACTTTGAGATCATACACACTAGCACCAAAGGTCAATGTCAACACCGTGAAGAAAGGGTTGAAATCCACTTATCACCTTGAGTCACCTAACCCTCCACCACATTCCCAGATTTCAGAGTGGAGGTACCACCACCAGTCCCATGCTTCCTTATAGGAAAAGGAACAAGGCAAGCTATGTAGATGCCCTTAAAGGAAGATGGGATAAATCCTAAAGCTGTCGTGATTAGCACTATAGGCACAATCCCACTTGATATACTATTTCATATGTCACCACTTTATCCCACCCCATCCTCAACTCCCAACTTTGTAAAGGGTTTGTATTTTCCATCTAACTGGAGAAATAAACCTCTAACTATGACTCTAACGAAGCTGTGAAAACATAGGCAGACCTCAACTCTGCACTAGCCCCCAGATGTTCTGCTGTGAAAGCTGTCAGACAAAAATAAAATCACACCACACTGAAGATTAGACTCCCCTCCCCACCTTTCCTCTTTCCTGCAACAGATAAACTTGTTTTCTTAATTTGCATTTGCGTTTCTAGGAAGGGGTTGAAAGTGACATGCAAGCCTCTCCTGGAGAGAAGGATAAGGATACCAGAGTGTCTCTGTCTCTCTGTCTTGCTCTCTCTCTCTTTCTGTCTCTCTGTGTCTCTCTCTGTTGCTTGCTTTCTCTCTCTCTCTCTCTCTCTCTCTCTCTCTCTCTCTCTCTCTCTCCTCTTCTCCTTCTCCCTGTCCCCCCACCCACCTCCCTCTCCCTCCCTCTTTCCTTTTTCTCTCTCTCCCTGTCTCCTTCCTGGCATGTGTTACTAAATTTTACATAGCTTGAGTTGCTGCATTTCTGATACAAGCTACTTATACACAACATAACCAGACACACATTTTTAAAAGTATGCAGCACTTAAAATAACTGGATTTTAAACCTTGTGATTTTAGTTGAGAATTTGATTGGGGGAACGGGATGGTCTTGGCTCTTGAGAAAACAAGGAAATTACTGTTTTAAAGAAATGTGTGAGTAACCTTTCGGAAGGCCATGGACTGAAACGCAGAAAAATTTGACTTGCTTTTTGTCCCACCAGACCCCCTTGGAAAGTATAAATATCCTTCTATAGATGGTTTCCAGAAATGAGTTTTCAGAAGCTTAAGACAGTTATTTTAAACTTCGGTTCCTTAAACTGTACTTCTAAAATATAATTAGGGATTCTCTAATCCTGGCCAAACGACTGTGTAATAGCACACAGTGTGAGGGATAGTTCAAGCCCGTTTTAGGAACCTTATGGAACAACCTCCAAACTACAGAGTGGGACAGACAAACCTCTTTCTCTCTCTCTCTCCCTCTCTCTCCTCTCTCTCTCTCCCCACCCCATGCACACACACACAGATGGAATGCCATTTGTCTTCTGAGAGCCATCACATTTCAGGCACATGATGACTCCTCCCAGTGAATTTATTATCACAACCATCAAACAGACTACCTCCAAATGTTTTGTTCTTCATTTGTTCATGAGGATGGCTGGTGTTTGTTTTCCTTTGAACTGTGCTGATATATAGAGTGTATGCTTACAAAATTTTTAAAGGTGTTTGATTACTATTTTTATGAAAACATTTCTTATAATAATATATACTTCATCCAAAACCAAGACTTCAGTGGGACACTGTAGGATGGGTTGTTTCTTACTGGAAGGCATAAGAACCAGGGGGTGCTGTTTGGAATCTCCCATCCATCAGAATGGACACCACCAGCCAGAAGAGCTAGCCTAGGGCTCTGGGCCCTCTGTCCTGCTAGGTACAGATCTTCTTTTTACTGGATGCAGGGGACATCCAGGGGTCTGGAGCAGGAGCCAGGGAAGTGGGGGCACTTGGCTGAGAGTAACCAGAATGCTCAGAGTGGCTGGAAAAGATAACAGACTTCTCCGTTATTTCTATGTGCACTCTAGGCCCTAAGTTAGGCCTTCAGGTTAAGCCTGGTCAAAAAACCTCAGAGAAAAACAAGGCATTTGTTATGGAGTAAAATGTATTTTCTGGGCTGGGATGAGCAAAGGTAGAAAAACTTGTATCCCTGGCTTCATTGGCTTACTTACCACCCCAGGGGATCTAATTTGGGCTGATGTTCAGCCACTAGGTATGATAAGTTCATACTGATCACTAAATATTAAGACACTTCTGTACTGGTTTGTAAATAGCCCTTGCCCTGAGTTTCCCAAAGGTTCCCATTACCCAGATCCCATTTCTTAGGCCCCCTTAATCCTTCCTTGAATCCAGCAAACAGAGGGTTTATGCTTAGCAGGACAGAAGGCTCCAGGGTCCTACCCCGGTGCTCCGGGCCAGCGACACTCACTTTGATAAGTACTGCGGGGTCAGTTGTTAATGATATGTGCAGCTCTAATCAAGATCATGCCTTAAGACCATCTCAGCTAACACAACCATCCCAGCCACAGCCACAGAACCTCTTGGATACATGCGTAACCTCCCCTCTTCTAAACAGTGCTTTATCGAGCAATCCTTCTCTTTCATCGCATTTTAACTTTTCTACCTTGAATTATGTTGTATGGGCGTTTTTAATGCACATGTTTTCTTATTCCTCTTAGACATAAAGAAATTCAGGGCAGGCATCAGACAATGTTTTGTGTTTCTTGCTTATCATTTTACACTTAATACAGTAGCTGGTGCATTATAGGTATTTAAGGAATGTTTACCTGAAATTCAAACGGCCATGGCCTGTAAGTTGATCTCTATCCCATCCAGGCCCTGACATTCTTAAAGGCCCCTCTGGATCTTGTCCCCTCCATGAAACCTCTCTGGACTCTCCTTTCCCATAGCAATTCTACTTTTTTCTAATCCCTGCAGAATCAAAAGGCCATACTGTACACTCCAACCTAATTTGATGTATATAACCTTGTGTTATGTTCCTTTTGCAAAAGTTTAATTCTTTCTGTTTGTCTTATCACCCCAACTAAACCATACATACCTGGAAAATAGAAATCATGTATAAAAGCACATGTCAGTAATCCATTCCTAAAAGTTGGACATTCTCTGGGAAATGCTAACCTATTTCTCATTATTTTAAATAGGAAAAATGATAATATGATGCATTGTATCAACCCAAAACCAATTTCCTAAAATGTAACCAAAATACATTATAAAGTATTTTCTAAAATGTAAGCAAAAAACAGCATAATGCCTATTATACAGTATCATATCACATAAACTAGCATATAAGGATATAAAGTGTTTCCTGACCTCTCAGTTTAATGTGCAAAATCATGTAACCTGGATTCTCCCAGCCCTTGAAAGGGGCCCAAATGGATGACCTCCTTCTAGGAAGGTTCATGGTCAGAAAAAAAAGGAACAGACAAGAACTCAGGTGAGTTGTGGATCAGAAAAGTAGTAGGCTCTACTTCATAAATGCTCTGGCTTCACAAATCCTCCAACACATATAGCCAAGACTCCCCTCCTTGGGAAGGGATGAATGTTCGTTCCATGCAGTCACATGGCCTCTCTAAGCCCTAGAAACATCTAAAAGCACATTCCCTTTATTAGCACTGAATGGGCTTTACAAATCACCTCCAAATGATTCTCATGTTCTGTCAACTGTACTTGAAACAGAGCTCGAGATTGTTCTTTAAAATGTTATGTGGTGTTTGGGGGTGTAAACATAAATTTTAAATATAAATTTTCCTATATAAATGTCAGCTAAAATCATTGTACTCAGAGCTGTGTATAAAATAAGAAATGGCTATTAAAAAAGTGAGATATATTCTCCCAGGAATACATTATCATGGGAGATGTTCTGCAAAACAAACCTGCATTTCTTCTGAACCTTTACCACACTTAACACAATAATGGGTACATTACATGTACACAGGCTATAACTAAGGACCAGGTAGTTAGTATATCTGATGGCTAACTGAGCCAATGAAATTAGACTAGGCTGATGGGCAGGAGAAATCTTAAATCGACCATGCCGGCTATTCAAGAGAGAAAAGGAACTAAGAACTAACCCTCATTGAATACTCAGCATGAGGTAGTCATCATGGTAGGGAGGTAGCATATATGTCATTTCTCAAAGAGAGAGCTAGTATCAGCCTCATTTTACAGGTAAAAATGTGAGTCTCAAAATGAATAAACAACTCGGCCAACATGACTAGTCAATAGTAAAATCTAGAACCAAACACAGGCCATAATCAAAGCCTGAACTCTTTGCACTGTCTCACAGTACCACCTCTCAGGTCAGAAACAGTCCCAGTTCTCAAGTTCTGCCATTCTACCAACCCTCAGAGTTTCATTTTATTTTTGAAAATCCCACTTTGTGCTTCTGAAAACACTAATCTACATTCTATAAGCCATCAACTGGTCTTCTTCCCTCTAGATCTCACCCAAGGCCTAGATTATACATCCCACAGAGCTCCTGTAAAGCACTAGATCTCAACTAGACTACAAGGGAGTGGCAGACTCAGTTTACATGGAGCAGCCCCAGGTTTATCCAACTTACTCACCTGCCTCCATGAACAACCCAAATCAAGGTTGATCCCCAACACAGTCCGGTCACAACAGACTCTCTGCCTACTTCCTACTTCAAAACATTGCGATAACCAAGAGGAGTCTACCATGACCATGAATTCATCTCACAACTATTTCTTACATACTGGCATTGGGCCTTAGCCTTGAGGATATTACATATCATGTAGAGCAGACAAGGTTCTCAAACTCCCCATAGCTTATAATTTTCTAGGGTGACAGAAATACAAATAAACATATAATTACAAATTGTTTTAAGTTCCATGAGAGACAAGAGCATGACAGAGCAAGTGAGGTTATAACTCGGAAGAGGATTTAGAATAGGGACTCAGGGAAGACTTTTAAAATGAAGTGACATTTAATGAGACCTACACTGAAGAATAAGAAAGAGAGAGCCAAATCCAGAGTGACCACCCTGGGTTGTTGGCCTCCTCTCTATAACCATCGCTCCATGCCACTGCCCAACACCGCCCCCTCCACCAGCCTATATCCACCTTGTTAATGTGAGAACCCAGCATCTCAAGGTGAAAGTGGGTGGGGGGAAACCTTGAACTTCCACACACAGAGCTTTCCCAATTTAATGTGCAGAAGCCTGTTACCTGGTTTCATCTAGCTCTTTAAAAGGGCCCAACTGGATGACCTCTTTCTGGGATGGTTGGTGGTCAGAAAAAAAGAAGGGACAAGAATGCAGGAAAAGCATGCTGGCTCCTCAAATTGTCCAACACATGTGCCTAAGACCCCAACTTCTGGGAAAGGATGTGGTGTGTGTGTGTGTGTGTGTGTGTGTGTGTGTGTGTGTGTGTGTGTGTGAGAGAGAGAGAGAGAGAGAGAGAGAGAGAGAGAGAGAGAGAGAGAGAGAGAGAGAGTTTAAATATGCATTCTGAGAGAAATGTAACTGTTTCTGATTCATTCATAATTCATCAAATTGTTGTTTGTGAGTGCTGTTTGATGTCCAGGAAACTGTCAGGCTTCCCTAACCCTGGGTCCCCCTTTGAAGTGGTAGACCTACAGACATCACATGCATCCTGTGCATTGAAGAACAGGACCCAGCACTCGGGGCCCTGAGATTTGGCAAGAGGCAGACCTGCTGTGAAGACCCTTTATATCACAACACCCCATGCTGCTCCCTTGGGCTCTGTTTAGCAACCTCTTTGGTGTGAAAAATATCTCCAGAATACATGAGTAAAAGCCCATCCTTAGGTTTGAGGGGTGAAGAGAAGTGCGGGGAAGGTTAATCAATGTTCATTTCATTTATTTGCTGACTGAAGCCAGATGAACATAAAAGAGATGTGCACTCCTTCTCTAGATACACGAAAACACCCTAAAAGCAGAGGGACAGACTTAGACATATGACTGATTGTCACATCTGGGTGGGGAATTGAGTGGGAGTGAAAGCCATGGGTTCTAAACACCCTGCAGTGGGTGAGACAGGCCCTAACAAAGAATGATTCCAGCCAACGTTCCAACAGCACTGAATGAGAGCTACTTTAAGAAGAAGACATGTCTATAGCTGCTGCATGCATTGGCATGTGGGGAAGGACAGCACAGAGATAGGACAGGCATTCATAAGATCCTATACCACCTTCTTGGTACAGCCTGTTGCTTCTCTGACCTAATGGTCTGAACAGTTCAAAGGCAGGCATATCCCTTTATGGGAAAGACTGTCTATGTTTCACTTTAAAGAACCTTCAGTTTGGAAATCAAATCACTTTCGAAATTCTCCAGGGAACTTTAATAGGATCCCTATAATGATTCTTTTTGCATAGAAAAAAAAAGAAAACTCTTGGAGTTCAAATAGCCACTATGACCATGCACTTAGGTTTCCAGAAACAAACCATCTCATTGTGGAGAAGAGAAGTCTATCTTGGATCCGAGACCATGACAGACTTTGTCAGACACACACCTTTATCTGTGGGGCTTGGAGCGTTCTCATGGCCCTCAACCATAGCCTCATCTCACATCTCTGCTCATGGAGGACAAGACAACAGAGCTCAGAATTTACTCTTAAAACATTTTAAAATTAACTGAAGGGTCTAAGGATGATGTCAGGCAGGATGCATTTACCCATGTGAATCAAGGTCCCTTTCTCTTCTCCTGTGGCTAAAATGGCAGTGGTCAGTCTTCACTTTCTAGAGGAAGAAGGCAGAAAAGCTACCACCAGTAGGATTCTGAAAGACCTAAAAGAGAACTGAAGTTCTCCTATCCGTAAAAATAATGCCCGTACCTGTTAAGAAATGCTTGAAATATCTTTAAATGATTCAAGATAAGACTTAAAATATGAAATACCTAATATTCATTCTGGGCTATAAATAATTGCTATTTAGTTCTTTAGTTCTTGTGCACGTTTTAACGGAAATAAAAACTTAAAAATACACAATAGCATTGATTACTGGAGAGAAAGGGGACCAAGCGTCATGAAAGTATGAAAAAGACACAAAATTAGAGACTTGAGGCACCAAAGGCATGCTGTAGTAAACTAGCTATGGGATACCCTTAGCAGCTTGAGCCTCAGTTTCCTTATTTGTAAAATGAAAAGAGTGAGCTGGGTATACTTTAATGCCTTCCAACTCTAAAATCTTGTAAGTCAGCCTAATTTATCAAAAGCAATGTCTGTGCATTGCCCAGGGTCCAGTTCAAGCAAGGGGAAACAGAGGCCCAAGGTTATCAAATTATCATTCCTCTAATCATGATAACTTAAAAAGAAAAAAAAACATACTTTTGCATGTGATGAAGGACTAGAAAAATATAACTGTTCAGTATTCTCTGAGTCCCTGCCAAGAAGAAAAATGATAAAGTTGAAATCGTTGCCTCCCTAGAAGCAATTACTCCTTCTCCCTGGCTGGTAGGGCCCAGATTTTGTTTGGGTGTCCACCCTGCTCCCAGTGATAGAGGTAAATCCTAATTCATCTAAACTGGTGAGGACAACCCTATTCTTGCTAAAGAAACATTGGACCAACTCTTGGCCAATGAAACATAGCGGTGTCTGCTAGATGCTTCTGGGCAAGGTCTCCTTACTCTTCAGAGACACTCAGGGAAGAGGTGTTTCCTAGTTCCCTGGACACTGCAGCTTCTTCCTGTGGTTTCTGAAATGGTGACAGCCATTGTGTGATTTCAAGGGGAGCTCTCTGAGGACAGAGCTGGCATACAGAAGACGGCAAAGCCCAGAAAGATCAGGAGGACTTATGCATCAAAATCTGTCAGAACATGATGGGCATGACAGAGTGACAAAGCAAACTGGATCTATTTTCTAAGGTCAAAAGGCACAAACTCACAACACAGATCAGGAGGGAGGCTTTTGGGCAGCCAAGACCTAACTTACAATGGCTAAATTATTTGCTTCAGACACATTTTCTTCAGAAAAGATTTCACAATGTAAAGAGGACCAAAGTTTTGCCACCCCAAAATATGCCTTTGAGGATACTGATTTTAAGCAGGTTATTAAGAAACAAAAAGACTTGGAAAGACTCTTTGATGCCCCCCATACCTGCCCGCCTAAAGGAATTCAGATAGGAAACCTTGCTTCAGGAAGGGAAGCTGAGTATATCCAGTTTAACACGTACGAATTAAGTGTGGCAGATAGGAAGAAATGCAGCAGAGCCTGTTTCTGGGTATCCCAGAAAGAATTTGTTTACCATATGTTTGCTCTTTCTCATATACCTATAAACTGCCCACTTTCCCTTTGAAATCTCAGACCTCTGCCTCCCTCTCCTTAGTCCAGAATGGCATATAAGCTTCAATTGCTCAATGCATCCTTGGGTCTCCTATTCTTATGGCACCCCCACATGTACATTCATAACACATTTTGGACATTTTCCTCTATTAATCTGTCTCACTTTAATTTTATTATTAGTCCAGATAGAACTTAGATGGGGGGAGAAAAGTTACTTTTATGACCCCCCCACACACGCATAGATAACAAACCTCAATATATAATTAAGAACAATTATGAATACATCAAAATGCATCCTTACCTTGAAAACTAAAAATCACATAAAACAAATATGCCACTCTGCACCTCACCTCTTAATGGCCCTGTCAAAATGAACGCAGGCTGTAGCAGCCCTGGGCACTGATGCTCGGTGGGCTGGTTCCTCGTTCTCTGCCCTTATTCCAGGCTCCCTGGTCTGACCCTCCCACCTCCAACTCTGTCTGCCTCTTCCTGGTGCAACCTGAGAACCTCAGGGTAGAAAATGAAAAATTTCTATCAGAGACATTGTACCTTTTCCTCCAAACTTGGTTCAATTCTCTGTTATTTAAAAACTGCAGTCTTCACAGTTTGGTAATGTGGAGAAGCTTGTTAACACTGTATGACACTGAGGTTACAGCCCTGCACGTGCAGGGCCTACAGTGCAAGGCCACAAGGACACGTTAAATGGTGAGTCATTCCTAAGGCTCAGGAACACATCTTAACAGCCTCCTAGGAGTTCTCTTGGCTGTACACCTCAGCAGCCTCCTCAGAAGCCACGTCCCTGGAGGGAGCTAGAGGGGATAAAGGGGCTAGAGGAGGAAGCGAGACAGGTAGTCCCCCAGGTGCTAGGCCCCTGCTGCCTTTGAAGATGCTCTTCATTGCATTTCCATATCTGGACATTTTAGCTTTATAAAGGACAAAGGCACTAACGAGGACCTTCCTTCCTGAGGATGTCCTTCACTCTACCTCTGCCCACCTCACAGCCTTGAATGGGAACTCTGCAATCCTCTCCAAGCCAGGCCAGCGCTCTAATTTCAATATCAACTCACCCTTGGCAGCTGGCAAACAACACAGTAATAGAAGATCATTTCCATACAAGAGCCTTCCTGAGGAAATAAATTTGAATTGAATCTACTAAACCCAGAAAATGTAAATCAGGGGCACATTCCTAATGAAAGTGCAGCTTCATTTGGAAGCAATCTTCACATTGCTTTTCAAGATACAGGTTTATTTCAGCACTGAACTGATCTACTAGGTGGTTATTTAAGAAGTTTTGGTTCTATTAAAGGATCCTCAAGAAGTGAGATTTTGAAAATTAATCAAAATCATTTCAGTTTGGTGCTTCTGGTTCAAAAACTAATTATCTTCCAGTTTAGTCCTATTCAATCATTGATTTAAATGTTGCAAAACCTCACTTAATCTGCATGTTTTTGGAGGCAGAAGGAAAAGGGAAGTCTTGTCTAAATTGATGAAAATTCCAAATGCTTGATTTTCAGGGGAAATAATGGTTCTAGTACTTGTAGTATTGAACATATAATAAGCGAATATTTAAATGAACACTAACATGTAAAATTAAGTCAGTCACTGAAAAATTACAATCCATAATAGGCTTTTATTGCATAATAGTGAATTATGTTATATCACTGAGTCTTAATTTTTTAAATCAATGGGAAACACAAACCGTTAGCTTTCCTAGGATACAATTTGAATTTAAGTTACATGGCATTCAGGAATTAATTGGGCATTTTCAATGGTCAGTGAGTAGCTTCAGTGGATGCAAGATACTTAAGTTAGAGAGGAAGAGAAGAAGAGGAAGGAGAAGGGGAGAGGAGGAGAAGAGGAAGAGGAAGGGGAAAGGGAGGAGGAATAAGGGAAATGGGGAGAGGAAAAGGAGGGAGGAAGAGAAGAAAAAGAGAGAGGAAAGGAGAGAGAGAAGAAGGGAGAGAGGCAGAGAGAAGAACGAGGAGAGATCTAGCCAGGGAAGAACAAATAAATTCTTAAGTTTAGAATCTCAATTTATAAGCCTTGATAGAGAAAAGCAGCAAGGAGGGTGGAAGGGCAGATTTAAACTTTCTAAGGACACAGCGTGTGCAGTCTGGACAGAGATGAGGGGCCTTAGAAGCAGTTTTAGCTCTACCTTAGAAGAGCAGAAATGGGCCCCCTGGAGGAAGGAGTGCTAGGCTGGCCTGCACCTGGTGAAATCCATCTCTAGACCGTAGCACTAGACACAGGACTGCTGACCTAGAAAGGGCCAGAATATGCTTTACTGGGCAGCTCCAGCCTATCGATTCTGAGCCAGAAAGCAAGCTGCTGACAGGTTCTGCCCTGCTTGGAACTCTAGAAGCCTAGAGTCCTCCCTCCCTCTACCCACTTTACTCCTATCAGCTCCGGACCATTGGTCCATGTGATATTTGAAATACCCAGGAAGAAATGTTTACAGGAGACCCTTAAGGACAGCCTTAAGAACTTTAAACCCGCTGGGCTCTTCGCCACTTCCCCAGGACTATGATACAGATATCCAACTACCTCTTGCTCCTTCCTCTTTTCCCTCTTGTCAAAGGAAAAGGTAATTGGATATCTTTTTATGCTTCAATGTAAGTGTGTTTGTGTTCTGGCTGGAACTTTCTTCTAAAAGTGGTTCGAGACAGAGGGACTCTGTAACTGAAATTCTATATTGCTCACTTGCAAAAATATTATTTTCCATTATGATTTATGGCAACTATATAGTGTTTCTGCTATGGTATGGGTTAAACAGGCCAGCCTGGAAATCTAATGCCATTCATGATTCTCTAAGTTTGAAATACTGACTTAATAATGAATTAAAGAGTTCAAAAGTTAAGGATTGTTATATATAACTTCTGTGTGAGAAACTCAAAATATCTTACCAGTAGGACCTCATTCAGGCCTTTTCTACACCTAAAGTAGGAAATCTTGATTGGGCTTTATTGTAAGCTATCATCTGAGGAGTAGCACTTGGATTCACTAATTCCACTAAGAAGATGATTAACTGTAAAGTGAGCTGTCATATCAGACGTATTCAGATTAGATCAGCGGTCCCCAAACTTTCTGGCACCAGGGATGGGAATTCCTATGAGAATCTGATGCCTGATGATCTGAGGTGGAGATGAGGCTAGTGCTGGGGAGCAGCTGTAAATATAGTTGAATCTTCTCTGGCTCACCACTCACCTCCTACTGTGAGGCCCAGTTCCTAACAGGCCACAGACTAGTATCAATCCACAGGAATTGGGGACCCCTGGGTTGAATGAACAAGAAGAGTTTTCTCAACCACAGGGAAGGAAGAGCTACAGGCTCCTTGTCCCAGAGATACTGAGTTACACCAGCCTGGCAGATGAACCTCTGTCCCAACCACTTTAAGCACCTAAGTCAGTCTTGAAAGTTTTCATCAGTTACCTCATGACCTCTGAAGCAGAAGCTACTGGGAGAGAGGCTCTAAAAGCCCTATAGACTCAACATTCCTACAGTGAGTCCTACTCTACCAAGGTCTACTCTTCAAGATACACATATCAAGGAGGGTACACTTGCGGGGCATGGCCTGGGAGGCCCGCCTGATCTAAAATCTCTTGTCAGAGGTCCTCTTGGACTATATGGCCTGCGAGATCTCTGTCTTCCCGGGGCTGGGAACCCCACTGATTCCAGTATAAAATGAATAGGTGGACTAAATGGTCACTGGGGTTCCCTTCCAGATCTGACATACGGGGAAGAGCTGAGAGGAAGAGCGTTACCAGTCGGGCATCTGGCAGGCTCGAACTGCAGGGTATAGAACCAAAGATGTAAAATCTCATGGCCCTCTGAAAATCATTTCCCTATTTATTTGAGGATGAGAGTTCATTCACTCCCTTCACCCTCCTCCGCATCACCGCTTCCTGTAGAAATAATTTCCTGTCTCTAGCACTAACCTCATTCACCTTGTCCAAGACCAGGAGACATTTTGATAGAAGGAATTTTTTTTTTTTTTTGTGACAATAATGTTTTCCAAATGAACCTGTCGCTGAAATAATAGAGATGTCAAATCATAGAACTTGTATAGTTGGAACAACTCTTAAGTACATCTAACCTAATCCCACCTTCATTATAGGAAAAACTGAGGCCCAGAGGCTTACCCAAGTAGCAGCAGCAGTGGCAACGCCATGAACCCAGGCCTTTTCCTCCGTCCTGACCTGTCTATGGGAAAACGTGACCTCCTCATTACAAGTCCCTGCTTCCACAGGAGGTGGTTCCTGGTGCCTAACCCTGGCTTTGTTTTCTAGCCCTGCGATCAGGGCAGGTTTGATAACTTCCTGGCAGAGGCTTTGGGATACCGACACTGCTCCTAATGATTTGCCATACAAACTAAATGCAAAGGTGTACACAGCACAAAGCATAATTACTGTAACTGCATCACTGCTGTCATTACCAGAGATTTTAAAAACAAACATCTTTTCTTTCATTAAGGAGAGTAAATTTGGTTCATCTGCAAGACAACATTAGAACATATCCTCTATTTTGGTAACTCTGAACTTTCCTACCAGATCTCATTGTAGCCAAAAAGACATCCTAATCCATGTTTGTTCTTAGGAGTAAAGTATCCCCAGTATCCTCACAGGACCTTAGTTTGAAAGGCATTTCTAGTTTCCAGTGATGAAATTTCCAGATATTCCAGTGTAGGACACAGGGTAGGTCTTGAGGAACACTGTTCCTGTGAGGTGCCAGTGACACTTCCTCTCAGCTATTCAATGGCAAGGTCAGAACTTAGGGGATGGATATTGCTCTACAGGAAGATGAGATGGAGTCAGAGGAAATGTGATATTTAAAGGGAAAGAAGTTCATCAAATTGATGAGACAAAAACTCCTCCAGTCACTGAAATACTGTGTTCATAGTGGGAAAGGAAATATGAATGTCACAGAGCAGAAGGGGGAGGGAACAAAAACAGGCAAGAGTACCCAAAGAGGGCAAAGTGTGTCAATGGAAAATATTTAGTAGGAAATCTCTAAGAGAAGGAACTGCCCAAGGGCAGGAAGGGAGAAACAAAGCTCACCAGCAGCACATATAAAAATGGATTGGGGAATTCCTGTTGCCTGAAAGTCCAACATGAGTGAATAATGTAATATCGAGGGAGGCAGAGTGGCAGGGGAAGAGGAAAAAGAGAAGCAGAGCGGGATGGAGGAAGGCTGCACTGATATAATGAGCTGCTCCAACAGGAACAGCCACTCCCCTCTGGGCCAGGTGGAGCGGGCACATTGTGGGTCAAGGGCAAACACCAGAGTTCATAAGGGGCAGCTGGGACTGAGGGAGACGGCGCAGAGATGAAGATGGTCACCCTAAGGGAAGACGATTAAGAGGCACCTGAATGCTGTCTTCAGTAGCAGCAAGGATGTCAAGGAGGAGAGAATCCTTTCCACCTCCAGATGGCAAATAAAGAGCAGCTGGTAGAAGATAAAGGAAGGTATCACTAGGAAACACCTTTCTCGTGATTACCGATATCCACCCCCCCAAGAAGGATTTCCACCCCTGGAGGTGTCTGGACAGAGGTCTGACGGCCTCCAAGCCTTGGCAAAGCTGCAGAAGAAAGCCTACTCTGCTAGGTGGGCCACAAGGCCCCTTCCAGCTCTAGGAGACCATAAAACAGCAGGAGAGAGAACAGCGTTGTCCAAGTGGCCCATGCCCAATTCACACAACCGCTCCTAGCTGGCTGAAGTTCTTTTCCTGTACCTGTTAGGAAAAGTAAAGGTGGAGGGGGTCCCCAAACCAGTACCTACAGGAGAGGCTTTGTCAGCCTCTCCCCTTCAGGACCCCTCCTGCAAACCAGTTCCTCAGGTGACAAGTTTCACCAGGATCTTCCAGATGCGGTCAGTAAGCCGCAGCAAGTTTAGGAGGAAACCACTACCTGCTCCCTAATTGCAAGTATAGAATCTTAGAGCAATTAACCAGCTTTTCCTGGGTGTGCGCTATAAATTCAAACCTATTTGGAGTCACATCTTAAATCTTAGTCAAAAATTTCTGCTGAAATAGACAGCTATTTTAAAAGGTTCTCCTCCCATTTATTTCTGATGTGCTCTGTTCTGAATTCTGAATGCAGAGGATAAAGGCCTGTCTCCTTGGAAAAAATACACAGCATGAAGCTATTTGGCTCCATCAAACTCTGCAGCTCCATCTCTCACTACTCCTGTCACACACTCTGTACTTGAGTCACAGTGTTTCTGACCACAAAGTAGTTCCTTTTAATGCCCTGTGATTCAGGGCCAGCCGCAGGGAAGTGGAGTGGGGGTGGCGGGGTAAGAGCTGCCTTTTAACTGAGGATCTATTATGTGCCATGCACCATGTTACACACATTCACATATTATCTTATTTAATTCTCACAACAATCCTGCAATTTTGGTGGCAATATTTCTCATTGACCCTTAATGAAATTATATACAAAAGAAAAAAGAATAAGTTGCTTATAATAAAAAATTGACACCATCTGCTTCTGTTTTCATAGCAACAGGGAAATGAATTATACTTCTGCCCCTTTTCCCTTATTGAAGGAGATGTCAGATCCCACTAGATGGCCTATTGTGTGGGAAGGCCCAACAACGAACATGCAGAAGAAGCTCTGAGCTGAGTTTAGGGATAGGGAATATATAGAGCTGAACAACAACATGTAATAAAAATTGGAGAAGGGGTGTTCAAGTTGTTCGGAGGCAGCAAAGAAGAAGTGGAGAGGGCAGAGATATATTAAAATGCTGAAGGCCAGGTTGGCAAAAGTATCTGAGGGGCTCCTTAAGCACAGTAATTTCAAACATTTAATATTCACATTACAATGATGTGAACTCCTTCAATCTTTCCAAAACTTGAGTACAGACTGTGTGAGAGTGGAATGTGTGTGTTTATTGTACATGTGTAAATCAAAGAAAGGGGATCAGGTCCATGTCAGGGTTCACCTGGAACAGAGAGAAGGACACAGCCAAAGAAAGTGATTCTTAGTGAGACTGGAGCCAGTGGTGACAATGGAAAGCAAGTCCCAAGGTAATACATCTTGAGATAAAGGACTGAAGTTGACACCTGGGACACAAAAGGACTAGGCCTAAGGACACATCATTGGTAATCATGGACCAATACTTAACTCCAGTTCTATCTGAAGGCCTACCCACGCTATCCCCACTTCCTTTGCTCAGAATTCTCTTCTCACAGATCTGCTCTCCAACCACCTGACACTCAGCACCCAATGTCTCCACCTGATCCACCCTCACACTCACATCTAATGGAGACACTCCTGATTTCCCCGGGGTAGGTGGCTTGTTTCTTGTAGTGAAGACAACACTAATGCTCACCAAACTGTTTCTTTCCCACCTGAACACACAGCTAGACCGCATTTCCCAGTCTCCCCTGAAGGACTGCACTCTAACCAATGACACATGTGGGAAATGATGAGCCCCCCTTCAGACCTCGACCCTAAAACTGAGTGCAACACTCTATGCCCTCTTTCTTTTCCATTTTCCTTTCCATTATTTGTCAGCTAGATTCTGGGCATCCAAAGGAACTCTTCCAGGTCTAAGGGGATGGCACAGACTCTAAGCAAAAGAAGCCTGGGTCGCTGGATAATGCATATTGCCAGCCTACCAATCTAGGTTGGACTGATGCAAGAAATAAACTTTTATCCTATTAAGCCACCAAGGGTTGGGGGTTATTTGCTACAGCACATGGGTGACTCTGACTAATGCATTCCTTCTCAAGGCTGTCCTGAAAATTTGTTCATCTCTCTACCATTCTTCTTGCCTACCAGGTTGTATTTTGATTTTCTATAAAAACATCTCTTTTCCCACTGGGCATACTTCCTCAAGGAAAGGAAACTATATTATACTCATTCTATGTCTTTAACACCTGGGGCACATAATTTATGTATGTCTTTGTTAATTGTGTAACACATAAATAAATAAATGAATGATAGAGACCCACTGAGCCCAACATATATCTACAATACCCTAAAAAATTAATTTAAAAAACACAGCGGACCCAGGACCAGCTAAGCCCTGGATATGGAAAGGTCAGAATGCATGGCAGGGGCTGGGAGGCCACATGTCAAGGACCTTCCTCTCTCTTGGTCGTGGCTCCCAATGCACAGGCCCACCTGAGCTGACAAAGCCTCCCCCAAGGGGGATGCTGGCTGACAGGGATGTTTCACTGTGCTTCATCTTGCAGCATTTTGAAATCTTTTGTTAAAATCGATTGGCAATGTTTAAAACACACCATTCCACATAGAAGTACAATATTACTAATTAGGCAATAAGGAGTAAGACAGTGTCATTTATGGGAATGCATGACAAAAAAAAAAAAGCCCTTCCTCTTTCAATAAATTTTAGATTTCACATAATCTCATTCTTAGTGCAGAAAGGGGGTTCCATTCCATTAACAACAAGCAGGATCTGGTTGGGTGTGCTATTCCTTCAGTGGAGAAGCACCAGGAACTGACCCAAAAGATACTTCTCCTGGGTTTAAGAAGTGCCAGTGTCAGCCTTAAAGATCCCATTCTCACCTCGATCAACAGCAGCCACTTTAAGGACCTCCTTTGATCTCTTAAATCAATAATCTTAAGGGATCTACATTCCCGTTCCCTGTAATAAAACTCCTCAGGTTTTTTGTAGATTTTACCCCTTCTTTAAATATCACTAGTTCTCAAAGCTCTTAAATAGTATGTCACATTAACAGGGCCTGCTACAATTTCATGCTGCTTTATTTTTTCTCTTGTGTCAGGTAAGTCACTGTGGTTGAGGATAACCAACCCTCAACTTGCTAAGAGTTTTCCAAAGTTTAGCAGCCCTCTCCTTGAAGTTTCCCTTTGGAAGCTGGACCTGGTCCCCTCGTTAGACAGCCTAGCCAGAGCACAGCTTCAACCTCTAAACAGGAAGCCATGATGTCCCCACATGGCAGCATGTCTTCCTGCTTCCGTGGACTGCACCTTCCTACCTGTCTGGGTGAGCCAAGTCCTTCGGCCTAAAAGAGCTTTCTCCAGCATTCCTCTCCTGGTAAATACTCAGCTCTTATCACCCAGGTCAGCTCTTTCCTTTGTGCTTTGGTAGCCTCTCTGAGCTCGATATTTGCACACACAGCTTCTGTCATGGCTACATCCAGCACAAGGCTCTTTTTCGGACTAAGAGAAAAGTACAGTCCCTAAATTATGCCAGAGCCACACAGAGGGACTAGCTGGAGGTTAATCAAGAACCAGACCTCCCCACTTCTTTACCTTCTACATCTGAAAATCTGAGCTGGTTGAAACAATCACATTTAGAATTTATGCCTTCCCTTCTGCCAAAGGATTTGAGGTAACTGATGTAGCATCATCTGTTTAGAATACTTAGAAACGTTCCACATTTCTTAGCTAACACTTCGTATATTTTACAGTTATAAAAACAACACTGAAGAGGAGACACGAGGACCTAAGAATCTAATATAACTTAGGCCTGGAAACTAAATATCACTTCGCTGCAGTAGTCTCTTTATTTCTCTCTCTCTCACTGGGGATGGAAGGTAGGGAGGGAAGAAAATATTTTCTCTATTAGGCACATGAGGCTTGACACTTATACCCTATAAGCTTTTCATTGTCTCACAGAAATACTTGAAATTAAAAGCAAAAACAAAACTAGATTAGGTCCCAATTGTAAAAGAAAACTGAAAATCAAAATGAATATTTAACTGTGTCTACAAAACTTAACATGTGTCAACTAGTCAAATGCAGCTTAGCTCAACCCACAGAATTATCTATCAATATGAGTGTACATTTCAAGACCAAAATGAATAATTTACTATTAATAAAACTCAACATTATAAAAAAAGTACAACCATTCTAATTTTATTATAGCAAAAATATTCTATTTGATGTGGTTTGTGGATATATTTTAAGATACACTGAAGCGTAGGTTACCAGATATCAGGTTTTGGGTCTTGGAAGGTCTTAACCCTGGGGAAGATGGCAGCTATTTTAACATGTGGACCCTAGATACCATGTTGACAATAAGATTTTTGGATTTTGTTTTAATTCTACATGGAAAGACTCTTACACAGGCTGAATGTTCTGTTTTGGTGTTTGCGTCTTTCTGACAGCTGCTCTTTCCTGAGGCCTGAGCCAGGGTGTAAGGGGCGACAACTCCAGGTTGCTGTTGCTGCTGCTGCTGCTGTTGCTGCTGCTGCTGCTGCTGCTGCTGCTGCTGCTGCTGCTGCTGCTGCTGCTGCTGCCGCTGCTGCTGCTGCTACAATAGAATCTAGATGCCTCTGTGGACATCCTCCTCCTTGCCACTGTGCAGATGGACCAGCTTAGTCTCTCAGAGGGGTCAACAGACTTGGCTCTGAGACCAGGACATCTCAGGGGCCCTAGAGCGCCAGGCATTTTGCTGCAGCTATAATAAATGTAGTACATGAGGGGCCACCAGAGGGAAATCTGCTTTCTTAGTAACTTCTCTTTAAAGAAGGGGGATGCAACACAACAAAGCAGGTATCCTGCCTGCTGTGAACATCGCTCCCGGACCCTTTGGCTTTGCCTGATTCTCTCCATGTTGTCATATCCTCTGGTCCGCTTGTCACTAAAACACACCCTCTGAATGGTGGGCCTCCTCGTACTTTTTGTTTTGATAGAGCAGAGACATTTCAGGAATTCCCAGGAGTGAACAAACTAAGCCATGACTCTGATTCTGGGTCTTGAAAATAGGCTTTAACTCTCAGAAGGCAATTTCTCTGTGCCCCCTCGTTATCCCTCACTGCTTCAGCATTTTCCATTCACTATCAGTCCCTTCTTGACTCCAAGTTCAAAGCACTTCCAGGTTTCCTGGACATTCCTTTGGCTCAGGATGAAGTGGCTGCTATGGAGATTGTTTCTCTGAGAGGTGGCCACCCAGAAATAGAAGAGTACTGGACTTGAACTCCAATACTGTGGATTTGCATACTACCTCCCCCACATAAAAGTTATGCAGTACAACCCCAGGCAATCATTTAATCTCTAGTTTCCCCTTCAACAGGATATAGACAATAATATCCACTCATAGAATAAATGCCTGGGAAAGGCTCGCAGAACACAATGGCACACAAATGCCAAGAGATCCTTTAACAGTGAGCCTGTGTGATTGATTCTGCTGGCAACAAGGAAAGCACAGAGTGACAGCAGAGATAGGGGTGATGAGGAGGAAGGAGCAGAGTGTGCTCATAGTCAGTGTTCAGGGGAAAGGACCTCATGGGATAAAATGGATGGTACAGCCCCAAGAAAAGAAGAAGGAAGTGTCGCATATGTTTAAAATTATAAACTTCGAGGTCATCCCAGACCTGTGTTCAGAGTGCCAGGTCTTTTCTTTATGAGCCATGTACTCTATTTTGAGCCTGTTTCCTCTTGTATAAAATGGGGATAGAGTCCTCTCATAGGACTGTCATAGGGTTAAAGGAGGTCACGTTTATAAATGACTGAGCACAGTACTTGGCATATAGTAATCACTCAAGAAGTCCTATTATTATTAAATGGACATCCACATTTAAACTATGCTTTGAAAATCTGTATGTTTGTTGTGCGCACTCCCTCTCCCTCCCTACCCACTCCCCTCTCACGTGCTCACTTGCTCCTCTCTCAGTAATTCTCTCTGGCTATCTTTTACACTGTTGTCTTCCTGCCTCTCTCTTTGTCTCTCTGCATTTCTGTGTGTTTCTGTTCCTCTGACTCTTTTTGTATCCATCTCAGTCTCTGTCTCTCAGACTCTGACCTCTGGAGTTCTTATTCTTTTTTTCCTTCACGCCTTAAAAATATAATTAAAAAAGAAAATTAAATCCAAGTTCTGTTTATACAGAAGGTACATTTTCTTTCCATTGAAACGTGTCCTCACTCCATCAGTGGCCATCTTCCCATGGCTTGCTGGTCATTTCAGGGCCTACTGAAGGTGAAACAGTGGGCACCAAACCTTACTCAGCTACCCAGGCTCTGACACGGCAAGAGCCTAACCTCACTCTTGTCTGGGTAATGTGGGCAGACTCACCACACAGCTGAAGACCAGTGACCAGAAGAAGCCCAGGAAAGAAACCTGCTATCTCATGTGGCTGACTTCAGCCATGCAAAGCGATATGCTTGGTCACACTGTAAAGAAGGGAAAACGTTATTGCAGCCATCTAATTCTAATCAGTCTCGGGCCAGTCAGGTTTCCCATAGAGATGGGAGGCCTAAAAGCGGCTCACCAAAAATCATATCCTACAGTGGGAGCAGCTGCTGACATAAATCTAGTTGGCTGCCTCCTCAGAGTGTGGGACCAGGGATGGTGCTCAAAAGCGGAGCCAGACTAGCTAGAAAATGACTGGTAGCCTGGCTCGGAAAACCAGTCAGTCCACAAGTAATTTTGGGGTATTCTTCATGTGAGGACCACAAAGATGGCTAAAATGTTGCAAAAAGTCTAGGCTGGTCTCAAGAATAAGATGAAGAAGACATGATATGTGATAAAAGGTCATCAAGGATACAGGGTAGCTTCTGTCCAGGGCCACACCAGCAGGGTATGAGGTAAGTGCCAAAGGGTTTAGCCAAGAGGTGGCCCTTTGTAGACAGGCATATGTGCTGGTCCTGAGGGCTTAGGACCAGGCCTTGGAGGCATGGTGAGTATGGAGAGTAGAGAAGCGGGGCGGGGAGAGTTCCCTGGAAAGCACTGCAGGCCAAGGAAGAGCAGCCTAATGCAGGATTCTTCCTTCCCTCTGCTTTTCAGTCTCACCTGCCAGCCGTGCACTGAAAGAGAGAGAAACTGGGGCTACTGGTAAAGTGAGAGCAATAAAAACCAAAGAGGTAGAAACCCAAGAAAGACAATTTAGAGGGTAGCAATTAATACATCTGTATCTTCACATGGCTTGGCCATGAGCATGATGAATGAGCCACAGCCAGCCAGGGAGCATGAGCAGCTTCAGAAGGTGATTCCAGGACTTGTCCCTTAAAAGTTAGCTCCACATTCCTTAATGTAAACTTTAACTCCAGTTTAAGAGCAAATGCCCATGAGAAGGAAGAATCTTACGATATTGAAGTTATTATTTATTCATCATTTAGATCCTAGTACCATGAGTACATTTAGGGGGTAAAGGAAGTAGGAACATGAAGCCACCGGGCCTCCGAAGAAGTCAGCTTAGAAAACAAGATTCTGTCTCTTCATCACATTGCCCGGTTACCCGTTTCCTCACTAGGATTTAAACTCCACAAAAGCATGACTTAGATTCATCCTTCATTATACTTTCAGCACCTAAGACTGTCCCTGGCACAGGGTAGACAAGTGAAAAATTATCTGTTGAGGAATGAATGAACAGACAAATGAACAACTACATAGAAAGCTAATCACATCACTCATTGACTGCTTCCTATTTCAGATGTAGCCTCCTGGAGGGGGATTCTGTATGAGGCAAACCACATTCTCAGCTCCACAAGGACTGTGATTAGCTCTGAAAGCAGACAACAAAGGACCATGGCCCTAAAGCTGACATAAAAGATAGCAAACTAACCTGAGCTTAGTTCAAATGATCAGGGGAGTGGGGAACCCACAGGAGGCGGAAGTAGCTGTGAACTTCTGTCCCTCAGTGGTAAACTGAAGGGCATCACAGCGGAAGTCAGAGTTCCTCCCACCGTTGATGGAGCATATTAGGAGACTTAACAAGAATACAGAAAACAAGAAAAAAAAGCTCAAGTTCCCTAACCTCGGAAGGCATGTTGAAAAACAAGTCCCCTTAGCTCTCAAACCCAGAGCCAACATTCCCTCCCTGCCTGCTTTTACCATCACACACCTGAAAATCCTTCAGAATGACAACATTCAGGCCCTGATGATTGTTTGCCTTGCCAGGAAATCAGAAGCTCGAGGCAGTGGGGGATGGGATGGAGAAAAGAGAGGAGATTCCTTTCAGAAAAGGATTGAGCCAATTAGGAGAAATTGCAAAAGCTTTCAGACCCTGTGGAGGCTGGCTCTCCTGCACACACCAAATCTCTGTTTCTCTCTCTCACTCAGACGGGTGTAATTCATAACAGATTTTACATTTACAGGAAGCAGGCAGAAATATTTTCCATGTCAACTTCTCAGGCTGGTTACATCTAAGTATCTTAAGAACCTCTAGAGACAGAGCTGATGAGATACCCCAGGACCCAACCACTTACTTACCTGCCTGCCAGAGTGCCAGGTGACCAACCACCCATTGCTATTTCCCTGGGAATCTTCTGGAGTTGAGGGGTGGGGAGGAGAATGGGGAGGGAAGAGGGCCAAGTAGTGCTAGCCTTGGGGACTGTTTCATATCCTGAGCCCATATTCTCCAGACCCACTTTCTGTGCCCACTGGCACACATTACACAAGAGTGGTTCTTAATTTTTGTGGGATCATAAATCACTTTGGGAATCTGATTAAAACCCGAGGCCCTTTCTCCAAAAAAAAATGTATGCACACACACACATTCTTAGTACATATATTTAGCAAGTCTCCAAACCTAGCTATGCTTTAGAATCACTTGGGGAATTTTCAGATTTTTGTGTGGCCCCTTCGTACAGATTCATTAATATAGACTCTATAGCAGAAGTACCCCAAAGTCCACATTTAAGAAAACATTCCTGTTGGCTTCCAGTGATATCCAGCTGGGCACCAATCTGTGCCCACGAGTTTGAGGACCACTGCCTAAGGACTCACAGACCGCAGCTTCAAGATATCTGTCCCTCCACCCCCGCAAGGTCAGGAAGGAAGGGGAACATTCCTTTATTGAGCCAGACACTATGCTAATGATTTCTCTAAATTAACTCATGTAACTTGATTTTCACAGAAATTATGTAAAGGAAATAATAGTGTCCCTATTGAATACACCGAGGCCAGAGGCTCTGAGCAGGTAAGAAACTTGCCCATGATTACAAGGCATTTGGTGGACTGAGAACCGAAACCAAGGCCTGTCCGATTCCAAAGTCCTCCAGCCTCTGCCTGAATGCTTATCAGGCATGGAGAACACACAGCCTATTTCTAAATGTGTTCTATTTCTAAACAGCTCCTTACTGAATCCATAGCATCCACCCACTGAGTTCTACACTAACAAGTAACCCACGATCAGTTTACTCCCTCTCTATATGACCCCATAAAATACATCTTCTTGCCTGGATCCTATAGTGGTTCATTATGAACCATGGGCAAGCATCCCTCTCAATCCATTACTTCCCTTAAACTCTAGTATTTTCACCTATAAAATGGTAATAATAATAATATCCACCCCATGGCCTTATGGGGTGGATTAAATGATCAGCTAAAGTAAATGATACCATGTATGTAGACCTCTTGTCCTACAAGAACTCCAAAATAGTAACTATTATTCATCTTATTTTTCCTCCCCTAGGTTAAACACTATTCATCATTCATCTTTGGATACAGTTTGTCACATTTTAAACAGCCCCAATCACACAAAAATAAAACTATCTTCAAGTCTGCTTTCCCCCATCATGTGTTTGGGCAACTGAATTTGGGAACTTAAATATCAGACTTGGTCTGTTGTGATCATGTTGATCCCCACACTGAAAGCCTGGGTGCTGTCCCTTCCAGCTGTCTCTCCATTTGTATTTTAGATGTTTTCTAAATAACTCGAGCATGAGCTAAAAATCTTCAGCTGAAGACTAGAAGCTCAGAGACTTCCCCTTTGAGATGATTTTAATTCAGCTTGACATTTTATCGATGAAATTTTATCGATGAGATGCAAAGAGATGAGCTGGCTTACCATATAGATTGTAACGATTATTGTAATCGCTGTCATGTGCTGAGCACTACCTGTCTATAGTCACTAGGCATAAGGGTGTCCCCCACTGTGACCCTCCCAGAGGAGAGGGCAGGCCTCTGCAGCATTCACTACCGTGTACTCTGCACTCAACACTATGCCAGACACACAGCAGGTACCCGATAAGTACTTGTGGGATAAATGAATATGTGATCTCATTCGATACTCAAAACCCTCACTTTAAAAATTATAAAAACTAGGCTTCAAGAGATTTTAACATTCACTCAAGGTCCCCAGCAGTTTCCCTGTTTCCAAAGCCAGCCCTTTGAACCACGCCCCCCTCCTACTTTACTGCCTCCCTGTCAGCAAAAATGTTCAAGAATGCAGCACTCTGGACAGCCTGGGGAAAGCTTTCTGCCTTACACTGTGAACTTAGCCTCTGCAGTCACATGCCCCAGACTCATGTCTAAACAAGAGAAGTGGGGAAAACCTACCAAGACCTAAAATATCTTTGAGCAGAAAAGATCCTTTAGCCTCTACTCCCAATGTGACTCACTCTTTGGTTCCATTCTCCCACTGACTCATCCTGCCGGGACACTTTGCTTCCGCTGAAAGGAGCAGGGCTCCTCGCCAGGCTCACCAATAGTATGGGTCTGGGTCAATGTTCTGAATGGAGATCCCAGGGTTTCTGCATCAACTGCTAATCAAGCGTTTGATGGGGGCAGCATAGGCTAGATGACCTGAAAGGTTTTTCCAACTTTAAAGAGTCAATGGGTCTAAGGTGCTGACCTGACTGACAGGTTTCTACTTTTTCCTTTTATCAGATAGCTCATTGATCAAGAACCTGCCCAAAACCATCAGTTCACTAACCTACCATCAGCAGGCCCAGAAAACATTTCATAACTCTTTGGCAATGCATCATCCCTCATTATATTTGTGCTGTATCCCCAATTCCAACTAGCAAGATGCCTGTAGGCCACGAGTACTTGGAGATACAAGAGAATACTCAAATTGTATTAAAAGAGTTTGGATTCTGAGACTTCAAACATTCATTTTAATGATTGTTTAATCCATCAAACAAGTATTAAATTGTTTTAACCATGGAAAAAACTCCCAGTGCTCCTATCTTTTTGTTTTCTTCTTGGAGCCTGTGAAATTCATCTGGAAAAAAAAAAAAAAAAAAAAAGGATACCCACAGGTCCTGCTAAGAATCTGCACTCAAGCAGCCCCAGCCCCAAGTCTTCCTGGAGAGAACCAGATCATAAAGGATGTTGTAGAGTCTGCCTAAGGACTGGGAAAGTACTGTATTTTCCAGGAGCTGAGAAATATTCACAGACTTTTGTGACAACCCTGCAAGGGGCCGAAACTCCAGGTCTTAGCACCCAGCTCCCCAGACACAGATACTTTGACACGACAAGACAACTTGTAGTTGAATTTCAACTCATATCCCTCATTACATCTTCTGTGGATCCTAGATTGTCTGCAGAACATAATATCATATGTAGCATCAATTCTGAGTTAGCTTTATCCCATGCGAAAAGCAAAGTTCATGCCTCCTATGGGTGTTTTCAAGAAAAATAGCAAACAGTGCATGACCCCTTACAGATACTCAGTAAATGCTGTACCATTCCATTCCCTTCTTACTAGCCTCTGGCTCCTCAAGAAGCCTCCTGGTATGAGGGCTCCATTTCCTATCCTGCTATTTTGATGGTTACTGATAGCTACCAAGGACTGTTGTCCATTTGAAATGTTCTGCCACTCACCCAGCAAGCACCCTTCCTTTTAATAAAAGGCAGAGAGCCTATTTCTAAGTCATGTTCCTTCTTTGCATTATCTGTTTCCCTCATTATGTCCTTTTTTCTCTGCAGAACCTGCAGTTTGAGAAGAACCTCCTCACTTCTCTTGGTGCATCTCACCTTCATGCTAGGCCTGTGGGGGAAAAATCTCAGAAGGTTACAGAGAAGCACCTGAAATAATGACAGGTGATGACAAAAAAAGAATGATTACAAGCCTTCTTTGAGGCAAGATCTGCTTGAACTAGATTCAGTTTAATTTTCTTTTTTAATTTAAACGTTTAAGTTAAGGTTGAATATCTCTCTAGCTGCTTTCATTGCATATACAAACCCAGAGGAAAAGATGAAAGAGGGGAACAGCTACTTGACAGGAATACAGGCTGCTTGTGTTTGTATCCTCTCCTGGTTGCTAAGCACCAGAAAATCATAAGCAGCCTATGATAGGTAGGATTTACAGGCAAAGGCAGATGTTCATCTACAAAAAGGCTCTTTTGATGCTGAGAAGGCAGTATGGATGAAAAGGTGTGCTCCAAGCTGAATGGAAAACTCTGCAAGGAAAGGAAAAAGGTGCCCAGTGATCTGTACCCTATGTCATTAGGCACATTTTAGTTAAGCCAAC
Organism: Cynopterus sphinx; assembly: GCA_030015415.1. Classification (NCBI taxonomy): domain Eukaryota; kingdom Metazoa; phylum Chordata; class Mammalia; order Chiroptera; family Pteropodidae; genus Cynopterus; species Cynopterus sphinx. The sequence goes on from CM057380.1 coordinate 92,428,015, forward strand.
AGTTGCCATGGTTAAAGTGGTAACCTTGCATAGATGGACATCCTATGCCATCACAAATGCAATTTAAGTCTAGAATCTCATCAAAAATCCCCATGTACCTGGTTAGCCAACACCAATTCTTTAGTGATGATGGAGACAGACTCATAACCAAGCATAAAAGGAAATGGGTCAAGTGGTAGCATTTTCTCCGAGTATTATAGTTTTGGTATGCACAAAATTCAATTCTCTGGGAGAATGAACATATAGTTGCTTAGTTTGGAGTCTAGGGGAGGAAGGTTTCTACCCTGGGAATTTATGTTATCAAGTGCTCAACAATACCAAGGATAGCATTAAACCTGAAAATTTTAAAGGATGGATTAAAAAGGAAGTATTTCCTGTAGTCTAATTTCTAGCCAGATGCCCACAGTTTCCCTCCAAAGAGATGAAGTACCTTCTGTCCCCCTTACCAGGCACCAGCTGAAAAAGAATGAAGCTTCTGCTTTAAGTCTAAATTCATTTCTGCCCTTGCCCAACTACTCCCATAAGTCAGGTCATATCATACCTCTGCTCGAAGTCTTTCAGGGGCTACCCAAATCATTCACGGGAGAAACTGAGCCCTTAAAATGGTCTACAAGGCCATATAACAACTTATTGGTTTGTTTATTGTCTGTCTTCCCCTATAAGAAGGCAGGGATTTTTTTAGCTGTTTTGTTCACTACTGAACCAATAGGTTTTAGAACCATACTATCATACAGCAGGAGCTCAATAAACATTTGTTTAATTAATTAAAGATCTATACTCCTTTAAAACACCAATTCATTATTCTGAAAATTGATAAATGACAGGAAAGCATTTGTCTTGCTTTTTCTGTCATACTGTATTTTGATAACCAAATAGCTGAGGGGGTATTCTTTATAGAAGACTCCTAGTTAATAAAAGCAAAAGAAATGATGGAATCAAACATGGACATTTCACAAGCCCTAATGAAATAATGAATTGGGGCAACATTCATCAATTGATGCTAAAACACGAGATGGAAAGTTGACTGGGGAACTTTGCAACAGAGGGATGTGACTGACAACCCCTGAGCCCACACGCAAGTCTCAGCATCACTGAGAGTGCTTCCCTACTTGCTACAAGAAGTGCACAGTACCAACCAGAAGATCTTAGACCCTCTCTCCCTCCAGAATGAATGGAACCTGAACCTAACATCTAGGATACAGAAAATAAGGAGGATAAAGAAAAAACTTAAATGACAAAATGAGGAGGGAGTCAGCCAGCCGAAATGTGGGGCATTTTACAGGACAACTGACCCAGTTTCTTCAAAAAACAAATGACATTTGAAATGGGAGAGGAACAACTGCAGATAAAAAGAGATTTAGGAGACATAGATACAAATGTAATGTGTGGACCTTATTAGGATCCTGATTCAAACTGACCATCAAAAGATGTTTTTGAAATAATAGGAGAAATTTTAATATAAGCTGAGTATTAAATGATATTAAGGATTCACTAGGTTTTGCTGATATTATTATTGTCAGGGGTGATACACACACTTAGGTATGTTGTTGTTGTTGTTTAAGTCCTTATCTATAGGAGATACATACTTAAGTGCTTACAGGTTGAAATTATATAGAACTGAAATCTGTTTTGAGTTCAGTCAAATTAAGTGCCTGCTAAAATAAAAAATTAATACTCTTCAGAGGAAAATAGAATCCATGGGCTCTAAAATACATCATTGAAAATATCTAAAATACAATCTAAAATTACTAGATACAGGACAATATTGTCCATACTTAAGAAAATAGGTAATCAGTGAGACTGACACTGAGATGACTTAGATGTTGGAATTAGCAGACAAGAACTTGTACATACAGTGCTCTGCCACCCATGCCTTTGAACATGCAGCAATCTCTACCAGGAACATCCTTCTCCTCTTGTTATCTTAGGTATTAACTCCTCCAAGAAGCCTCCCAATGTACTGCCTTCCCCCTGATCACTCAGGAACCTGTTGTCTGCTTGCTTGTCTGCTTCTTCCTTCAGCTTTCTTAAGGGAAGGGAGTAGATTATTTTTATCTATAGCATCATTTTGAAGCACAGGTGTGATGATAGATGTGGACTGAATGAATGAAGTAATAAATAAAGTGAGAATGATATTAAACATTTGAGTATTATTTACTCATGGGTAGCACCTTTGTACATGCTCACACAGTCTTAAAACAATACGGGTCCTTTTTCTCTTACTATGTCTTATGTAGGTTATTCCTGTGGCAAGGAAGACGTACATTAGTACAGAGATGTGCTCACATCCTTCCCATTTCCAAGCTCAGAAGCTTGCTGACCAGTCTTCTCCCTGATCTTTACTTTCCCAATATGGATCTTTTTCCTTCTAAATACCAATTCCCAACAGGCCTACTTACTCTTTCGCTTGGACTAGGTAATATAATTTCAGCTAATGTTTATTGAGTGCCTTCTACAATGCCAGGCAGGCATAGTGCTAAGCATTTACCAAATACTAACCCATTTAATTCTCCTAACCATCATATAAGGGAGGCATTATTATTAATGTCATTTTACATATGAAAAAAACTGAGACTGTGAGGAGGTTATTTATAAGGTAAGCAATTGGCAAACTCCTGTGCCCACAATACTAGACAAAGAGGGAGACTTCAAGGAAGCAATTTTTCCTCTCATTTTTGATATTCCTTAGGTATCTCACTTCTAATTTAAAGAGGCATTTCAAATGCGGACAGTGTGTCCGCCTATCGTGAAAATTCTCAGTAAACACCAAAAATTATATGAAGAACTGTTTAGCCAACCTTACAATAACCTGAATACATATTGCCTCCCCATTCTATTTGAGTTTCTCTTGCTTTTCAAAGGGGTTAAGTTCAAGTCCCACCAGGCTAAGTACTGGGAGTAGAGGCATCTCTCTGCTCCTGATAGGGACAAGTGAGTAGGGGGAATGAGCTGGAGAAATATGGGTAAACATGGCACAAAAGCCCGTCATCCCAACCATATAGAATATTTTCTAGGCCTAAGGGGATTGGGAAAACATTTTGAGGGCTGATATAACACAGTTCTCCAGAGATAATCAATCTCTGAAAAATCACTGGAGCACTAATGGGATAAATGGGCAGAGAGACTTCTTTGAAGTTTCACCCTGTCTTATTTTATTCAAAGATATTTCTTCACTAGCCACACACCCTCAGTAATGTATGCTGTTCAATTATTTCTTTGTGCTCTCGGAGTATTTATTACAATTTGGCTTTCTGGTTCTCTTTTATCATCTGAAATTCTTTCTGATTCCAAGAGTCAAAGTTGAAACTCAGATAAACACAAATTATCAAAATAAGACATGAGATATCTAAAAGTGCTAAGTCTAGCTCACCTACCACTGATGGAAAGGCATTATTTTGATCAAACACTTTTCTCTGCTTTCTAAAGACATTGTGTGCTAGAAGCCTTTACAGATATTTGAACTTCAGGCTCACACACGCGCACGCATGCACACACACGCACACACACACCTGGGCTCTGCCCAAAGTTACTTGAAAGCTAATAGTCATTCAACATATATTTTTTCACTTAAATAGAAAAGGGTCATCTAACATTTTATTTCCGCACTAATACTCTCTAAAACCAGGTTATGCTGATCATACCCTTTTTGCAGTTAGTGAGACTGAAATATCCAGGATTTGTAAGGACTTTCCCAGCATCTCAGAACAAGGCAGTTAGAAAATTTTGATTCAGACCCAAAGTATTTTTTAGTCTCCATTTCTTAGTTTACTGAGCTGCCCTCCAACTTTAACACTTGAGAAGCTTCAGTTACTTATATCCAGAGAAGCCGGGGCTGGGGAGAAGCAAATGCAATAGTGGGTCTGTTGCTTTTGGTAGTTCAGGGATAAACTGAAGAGTCTCTCCCTAGCAAATCACCTCAAGAATAAAATATCTTATTAAAATAGTTCCTTATCATTGAATTGGTTCAATTTTTCACAATTTGATTAAAAAGTAAAGGTTTATACTTGATTTATTTGCACTGGCAGGAAATAAAAGTAGTCTATTTGAATCACCCACCAGATATCTGAGACTCCAGAGAGTCAATTAATGTTTCTGTAAGTCTCTCCAAATTCTGGAACTCTAATAAAATGCTATCATTTGCATAATTAGTACTGCTAGTGTGCTTATTAGAAATGACATTATTTTCTTCAAATCATACACTGTATATTAATATGAGAAAGCCATTGTCTTAAAATACAACCAATAGTTTACAAATCAGAAAATGCTCACCAGAGAATTGGAAGATACACTCTTTTGCTTCCTAATGATAATAATTATTATTGTCATCACTGTTTATTGAGACTTACATTGTATATGCACCATATATGCTTTATCTCACTTATTCATTTATCACCTAGTGAAGCTGGTATTATTAACTCCATATATGAGGATAAAAATGGGTGTTTAATGAGGTAACTTGCTCAAGATCACACAACTAGTAAGTGAGACTAGGATTTAAACCCATGTTTGTCTGACTCCAAATCTCTGCTTCTAAACACTACCCAATATTCCTTCATTCTCTCCTGTGACCTTCCTCTTAGAAATGAAGATTATTTTTTGTTACATGCAGCCAAATCATAGGTACCGTTGTTAAGCCAAAGACAAGCTGCAATGTGGAGAGTGCATATAGACAGGTAAAAATAATGAGAATATCTCTTAATTAATATATAATTAGTCTTAGAACTCTAGATTTGGAATGGACCTTAAAGATCATCCAGTTCAACTCTTTTTCATTTTACAGATAAGGACTGAAACCCAGAAATGTGAAGGGATCTGTCCACAGTAACAAAACCAGGTCTGAATTCCCGGATCTCTATTTTTTCTATAACCTTCACTATGTTTCATCAAATTCCTTTGTGCCCAGTACACCCAGGCACTCTGAGATAGAGGAAAGACAAACCAGACTCAATGTGTGACCCTGAAGAACACAGAGTCAGTAAAACTACACACAAAGCACCAACTTGGGTGACAAACAACAGGGTCCCATGCATTCTGGAACAGAGACTCCATAGAGGAGGCAGGTCTTGTGGGCAAGTAGGATTTATACAGAAAAAGAGAAGGAAGAGGGATATTCCAGGCCCTGATGATAGAAGGAGAAACGAAGTACCTTGATCAAATATGCACGTTAGTAGGCAACTTAGTTTTGCTATGTCAGGCAGAATTAAAAACAAAGATGCTACTGTTGATGTCTGCTACACACAATAATAGGAACACTTTACTTCAGCTAGTTATGAACCTGAGCCTGAGAAGCCAGCCTCACCTGCAGGTGGCTCCAGTTATTTTAGATCAGGCACTAGCAGCCTTGTTTTGTACTACGGCCATGAGCCTGACAAGCCATCATCATCACTGGAATAAATGCCTTAGAGGCCAAGGGAAAGGCACAGAGCTGCCAGAATCATTGCAACATTAATCCAAAATCCAGGGGGGCAGTGTGGAGAAGGGCCTGATGGTAAACTCACTTGCCAAACTCTCTGGCACCTGGACCAGACTCGAAGACATTTCTGGATCCCGTTTTTTTGTAAACCTTTACCACAAGCTAAAAGGCATTTTCTTTACCCCCTTGGAAAATAGAAAAGACTATACATGATGCTTGCCATCAGAAAGTGATCAGTGACCTGTCTTGCTACTAGGCTATGGCAGCTGGGGAGAAGAAATACTGTAAATTATAAAAAGGAGCATGGAACGTGGAGTCCAGAGACTTATGTTGTCTTAGCCATTTATTTCCCATGTAAATTTGGCATGGTGCTTGAGCCATTTCAGCATCAGTGTTCTTACCTTTAAAGTGAGGATACTCACTCATATCACCTACCTCACAGAGTCATTAAAAAGGGTCAAATAACATATGAGGAAATTCATTATAAATTCTAAAGCATGATACAAATTTCAATGGTCATATTTTTAATAGGGACATGAACAGGGCATATCCATGGGTTTTCCAGAAGCATGGGCAAATGAGGGACAGAATTATTCTAGTTTTAATTAAGATGCCTACTTGCTTTATGTTGGTTCTCAGTAAAATGGTCCATAAGAACACACTGATGTAGAAATTTCATCTCAGCAAAGTTCTGTGTTTATAGCATGGACAACTCTGGGAATGGCAAAGCCACTACGAATAAGAACAGTTACCCTTTGGGAAGCCCTTCTACAGGCCAGGCACTGTGCTAGGGGTTCTACATGCATCATCTCTAACTCTCCTTGTTAGGAAGGCAATTTCTGTCTGTCCCATCCTACTGTTTATGACTCTAATAAAGGGCACTTCCATTCCTCTTTCCATACCATTTCTAGGTCTACTTATAGATGATTAGCTATTCCAATTAGTTACACCCAGGTTCATTCAATGGGTAGGGTTACTGTATGTCAAAAGCATGTCCTCCTTATTCATTCATTCATTCATTCATTCATTCATTTTTGTAGAAGATAAAGAATACACCATATCCCTCTGTGATTCCTTTATTTCCTCCAATTTTCTCTTGCATTCTCAGACTCCATGTAGAAAGCAAACCGGGGTGGGGCTTATCTCTCCGTAGAGTGAAATCATTCCCCTCATCCTGGCTGGACAAATGGGCTCATGATCTGCTACTCTGATCCAGCTGGTCTGAACTCAGTGAAAGGAAACAAGGACCCTAAGATTGGAAGGTGGTTATCAGGTGCTGCTGGGGTGCTCCAAGGAAGCGGGCATGTCTCTCACTTGGACGTTGCCCCTTAGAAGTACAACCCTTTCTGAGAGAGCCCAGGAAGGGTGGGTGGGAGTATTTGAGGCAAGTAGAATTTAGATAGGCAAAACTAAACCTTTGAACCCTTAACACTCACAACAATACTGCAATATAAGCATTTTACAGATGAGAAAACTTAGGCTCACTGGTAAATAAACTGATGTCTGAAACCTAACAATTTCATTGGAAACACAAAATTAGAACACATCAAAACAAACAGAGAACAACTAAGTACCAAAGTCTGCGGTGGCAGTTCCAAGTGCCATAGAAGGTCAGGGTGCATTTATCAAATACCTCTGCTTACAAACAAACAAAAGTCCCCCAAACCATTTCCATTCCACAGGTCACCAAAGAGGTCAATGGGTTAGCAAAGTTTCATGTACAATCTTCATCTTGGCTTTCTTTAGTTTGGGCTCAAAAGCCAAACCTGCTGGAAGCCAAGGCACACCTCTGTTTGCCAAACAGCATTCTCGCACATCTTCAACCTTCATTCTCCAGCATGGAGCACTTTCCCTGTGCCCCAGAAAAGTACAAGGGATTTCTGCAAGGCAAGAAAGTGGGTAATGGTCTCCATCATTTTTTCACAGCTCAAGACTCCTGTTCTCGCTGGATTCTTTTGCTTCTTGGAGCATTTATCTCTGCTGCCACAAGGCTGTGTGATGGCATCTGAATTGCAAGGAGAGTCAACAAGCTGGGCAGCAGCACCAGACCCTCAGGCCAGCCTTTAGCAAAGCGCTGAAGTAGGTTAGTGAGGCTGATCTTTGGGGCCTTCACATCACACTACTCCTTGCACCCCCCCCCCTTTGCCCTCAGCTCAGCCCTTAAATAAGTAAGCTAGCATGCAGTGTCTTCACCCCTTCACTCACAAAGACCTCCTCCACATTCCACCACACCAACACAACCTTTGGCAAGGGCTTACCAAACAAGTAAACTATATAGATATAGATAATTACTATCTCCCCCTGCCATTTTATATTTAACAAAAACAGGTGGCTGCTAACTGGATGGAGTATCTAAGCAGCGTAGGAAAACCAGAGCTACACATCAAGTTGATAGATCCTCTTTTAGCTGAGAGCAAAGAATCTTGACATTTTAGTTACTCTTTATAGTCTCATCTTGAATAAATGGGCAGTTTCCATTAGGTGCTTTGAAATATTAAAATGAGCTCTCTGGCCACCACTATGTCTTTTATGAGACGCTGGAGTATGGAACTCCAGGTTGGAAATTACCATGATATTAGTTCATAGCATTCTTCCTTTTAGAGGCATTTGTGTTTGCTTACATTCCAAATATCCTTCAGGACTCAAAGTATTGAATTTCAAACGATTAAATTTCAGGTAGCAAATGTGTAAATATTGGGGGATCACAAGGGCTGAAGCACAGCCTCCTCAATGGCCCCATTCTGCCAAAGCTAAGGGGTATTCTGGGGGTGCAGTAAGGTGGATATTTGGTCCACCCTGAAGAGTAGAGGTAGAAGAGAGGAAATAAGCAAATGTCAGAACCATCTTGGTCATCATGCCTGAGTGCTCACTATGTGCCAGGTACTATGGTAAGCAAACCATAGACTGTGCTCTCTAGGGATTGTGTCGAGGACACTCTTCCTTCCTTTTAGAAAAAAATAAAATAAAATGCATCACTCCCAACAACCTACCATTAAAGAGCAACAACAGAATCATAAAAGAGAATTTCCTGCCACAACATTAGAGCCACAGCCATACTTAGCAGAAATCTGGAGAGAGAAGAGTATGGGACAGGTAAGTAGTCACTATTTACTTAGAGTGCCATTGGGAAGGTCCAGAACAGGAGCAATGAAGAAGGGTAAAAACTGAAAAACAAAACTGCCTCAATGCCTAGCACATAACACATGCTCAAAAAAATTGTTGAATAAATTAATGGACAATAGAAGACCTTCATTTTATTTTTTGTGAGAAAACTCAAAAGGCAATAGCTACTTATCAGCAATAAGTTATTTATTGTTTCATTTTTATTTTTATCTACTATAAATCCACATAATTTAAAGGGTCAAATTGTTCTAAAAGGCTTGTTGCAATAGATAAATAAATAACAAAACCTCCTTACCCAGTTCTCCCTCCCTAACTACCACTTTCAATTCCTTAGTTGTTTCCTTTAGTATTTAATCCCATATTTCTAAATAATATGCTTATAAAGCTTCTTGCTGATTTTTTACTTTTTCTCCTACCATGGCAAGTGAAGATTTAACACACCACTCCCCCTCCTCAATAGTTATATCATAATTTAATTTAGATCAATATCCTATGTCTGCATCATGACAACTATGAAGGATACCCTTTCCATGTTCTACCTGTGTCTCTGCTGTGTTGGATCCCCCCTTTCTTGAATCCCATGTTTTCCTTGGTTTGCTCTCTCCTTATGGGGACAAATTTCCTCCTTCAGCTTCCTAAGAGAAAGTGCATGGAAACTAAGTTTTTGTTTGTTTCCTTGCTTTTTTTAGGGGGTGTTTCTGTTGTTTTTGTTATTGAGACTTTAACTGATCTGAAAATGTCTTTGTTCTACCTTTTTGCTGGAGTTTGAATGGATATAAAATTCTTAACTGGAAATCACATTCCTTCAGAATTTTGAGGGCACTGCTCTATTGTTTTCTAGCTTCCTGTGTTAAACCACATAACCCCAGGCTGATATCCAATTCTTTATAATTTATTTTTCTTTCTAGAAACTTGTAAAATCAACTAATTGTCCCCACTTTTCAGAAACCTCACAATGATATTCCCTTGGTATAGGCCTATTTCATCCAATTGTGCATGCACTAAATGAGCCCTTTCAATCCAGAAAGTGATGCCCTTCAGTCCTAGAAAATGTACTAGGTTTGTCTCATTGACGGTTTTCTTCCCATTGTTTCTTCAGTCATCTTTTTCTGGAATGCCTAGTATTTAAATGTTGAACTTAGACTGGTTATCTAATTGTCATATTTTTTCTAATTTCCATCTCCGATTTTTTCCCAACTTCCCTAAAGATTCATCAGTTTTGTTTTCCAACCACTCAGAGCCCTCAGCTACTATATTTTTAATTTCTAAGAGTTTCTTCTTATTTCTTGAATTTTCCTTTTACATAAAGATCAGTTTCTGTTTCATAGATGTAACATCTTCTTTTATCTCTCTAAAGACAATAGAATATTGGTGGTGGTTGGTGGTGTTTTGAGTTATTTTTTAAGTTCTCTCTTCTTGCATATTTTATTTTAAATATGCATTCTTTGCTTGGTTCAATTTCTATTTCCATTTTAAGGGACTTCCTTATAATTAAGTATATATTTGAGTGAAACAACAAAAAGCTGACAGGACGCTCTGAGTGGTAAGTGGGACTTGTCAAGGAGGCTTCACTAGAGAGGGCTACAGCTGAATTCGTCTGTTGGGTAGACCATGATGCATTTTTAGAGCTTTCTTCTTTAGGCTAGTCTACTCTGCCAGAAATATGTTCACAACTCCTACTTATAAAATATAGGCCTAGGGCCTGACACTGTGAGACCCAAGTGGGGAGACAGCTCAGAAGTCTCAGCTCGATTTTTACTCCCACTCTCTCTCCCTTAATTGTGCCAGCCATGTCCCAGTCCAGAGAGCTTCTCCTTTACTCTTGATAGAGAACAATCCTCCAGTTTTCAGCTGAAGTAGGAAAAGTATTGGCTACTAGAATGGGAGTGGGGATCTGGGATCTAATTACATCTTAAACAGACTTTAAACCAATTCTCCAGTTTTTAGCCCCATTTTCACCACCACTTCCAAAAATACCTGATACTACTAATTCCCAAACTTTTGGGGGTTGTGAACTGCAAGTTTAATTGTCTCAATTTTCCCCATTGCAGTTTAGGATTAAACTATCTTGTATACGAAAAGTCAGTTACTACTTTCCATCTACTTTCCAGGTTTCAAAGCACATTGCTGTCTTTCCCTGCTGCCACTGGGTTGCATAGAGAGCCTCTCCAGCAAGTTCAGGATTCAACTCCAAACATAACCTGCCACCATGACCAAGGAAGGCACTGCTTCTTTGGGGGTGAAATGGACATTACCACGGCTTTAAAGCAAGTGTTGAAGAAAGTCCTTGACCACCATGGCCTAGCTGTGGAATTCATGTGTGCCATCCAACTGTGATTCAACAATATAGAAAAGCCTGGTAGAGAAACTGTGTGCTAAACACCAGATTAATTTAACTGAGGTTGGTCATAACCAGAAACTAGAGAAATTATTAGACCTCTAAAAAATCACTGGCAAAGCAAAGCCCCAAAAATCAGTTGGTTGTTGTATGGTTATTAAGAAAAACAGCAAAGAATCCCAGGCCAACCATGTCATCCAAGAATATTCCAAATACAAAAAATGAACAAATAGAAACCTAACCCTCAATTTTATTTACATACACACACACACACACACACACACACACACACAGAGAGAGAGAGAGAGAGAGAGAGAGAGAGAGAGAGAGAGAGAGAGAGAGAGTTGCTGTTGTCTTCTTTTCCATTCATGTTGTCTTCATGGTTTATGCATTTTTTAAAGGTTCCTTTACCATCATCTTAGTGTGGTTTTGGAAGAGAGCAATCAATCTGCCATATTTATCTGCAATTTCTAAACTGCTGATTTTTTTTCTGATTTCCATATCTCTTTATTCTATTTTTGTAAAATAGAGTATACATTCAGAAAAGTGCATAAAACATGTTTTTATGGATTAATGAATAATTATAAAGGAATCTCTCATGCAACTACCATCCAAATCAAGAAATACACTTCTAGCACCTCAGAGCTCTTTCTTTATCTCTCTCCTCCATCACAACCCATCCCTCCTCCCAGTAGATACCACTACCCTGACTCTTGCTATACCATTTCCTGACTTCTTTATGGTTTTACCACCTATGTATCTGTATCTTAAAAGATAGTTTAGTTCTGCCTGTTTTAGCTTTATATTACTGGAATCCTACTGAATATAATCTTCTGTATTGCTTCTTTCACTCGAACTTATGTTTGCCAGAGCCATTCTTGTTATGGCTAAGCTATTGATTTTTTACTATGTATTTACCCTTTTATGAAAAACTTTACACCTTTACTTAAAAGAATGAGAGATGTTTGGGAGCTGTGGAAGTGACATGTAATGAAATAAAAGTTAATAATTTACTCAAAATTTGAGATAAAATCCTCAGAAATCTCTCTCTCTTAAGTGTGGAACATAAATAGACTTTCCAAAGCAGGTGGAAAGCTCCCCTAAAATGGCTTTCCAGGGATGTCTGGCTCATTCTCCCACTTTTAGGTAGGTTGAAAATAGTCTGCTTGCCCTTATTTTCATATGGAGATTCCTTGATTTTGACTGGGTGATGTCTTCTTAGAAGTGGTCAGTATCTTCTCTTAATAATCCAGTGTGTTCTTATAGCATATTTAAGTCAGCCCTAGCCCCAAGAGACATGAATCACTATGACTGACTGATTCTTTATATAAGGAAAACAGACTGAAGTCAGAAATAGAGTTATTCTACTCAGTTCTAAGAAGGACAAAAGCAGTTTTTTTTTTTAATGGCAATTAAAATTCCTAAATTTTGAAAAACTCCTTAAAGATCTTTTTAGGGTAACCCTTTTTTTTTCAGATAAGGAAACTGAAGCCCAAATGAGGTAAAATTATTTGTCTAAATCACAAAGCTCACTGGCCTTTTAAGGTCTCTAGGCTGCTATCTCTTCATCTGTAGAGGGCAGGTGTTATACCACATGATCTCTGAGATCCTGTTGTCTACAGGTAAATCAATCCCACACCAAGAGAACAGTCATCTCAGAAAATGTACTTTCATGTTCTGTGTCCTCCATAAAAAAGGCGGCTGATTACACATTAGGAGTATGATTCTGTGTGTGTGTGTGTGTGTGTGTGTGTGTGTGTGTGTGTGTGTGTGTGTGTGTGTACGTGCAGAGGTGACTGCAAGCAACAAGAATTATGTCTGCATTAAGAGAGTCTTCCCACAATGCCACAGCGGAAAGATTTTTCATCTCCTGATAACTCAGTAAACAGAGGGAGATCGCACCTACACCCCAGGAAGGCAGGATGGGCTTCTTTAGGAACACAGAGCTGCCTCAGGAAATGAGTCTGGGAAAACACTCCACTTTAGGGAGCTTTGTCAATATCAATATAGCAATCACAAAGCACCCACCTCCCCTCTGTCCTGTGAGGAGCTTCTGTCTCATTGGCAAGCCAAGGCTGAAACACGAAACTGTGAGGAAACAGTACAGAGCAATGTGCTAAACCCTGATCAGACATTCTGTGCCTTTGAAAACGGGTAGGAATCTTAAGATGGGGGATCTTCTGGACTTTAGTTCCTCCCCATGTGGTAAATTCCCTGGTGAACCCTTGGTGACTTCTGTCCTGGGGCCCTAGCTTCCCTTCATGACAAATCTCACTGTGCTGAAGCTGCAGTTGAAGGAGCCATGTACTCCAAACTCAAATACTGCACTCCACACTGGGCAACCCAAGTCCGAGACCTGAGGCCTTTGTTGGCCCACACTGGACCCAGTGAAAAGTCCCGTTCCTCTAACATCTCATTGTCCCTACTCCTAAGTGGGCACCAAGATGCTAAACACAGCTGGCCGTGATCACCATGAATGGGGCAGGGGACAGGAAGACTCTAGGGTTCATAGAAAGGAAGGAGCTCTATACATCTGAGGTGGTGTTCTTAGACAATCAACAGATTTTGTTTTCAGATGGCCCACGTTTCGCCTCACTGCCAGATCATCCTAAGTCTCAGAATCGCCTTTCCAAGCATGACAGCCTTTCTCCCTCCCTGGCCAGTCTCAGCAGTGCATGGCTCTAGTGAGATGTAGGGTTTCTCAGTTGTTTGTTTTATAAGTAGCCTGTCACGGGGTGGGGGTGGATGACAAAGCCTCCTTTTTCAGGAAGAACTCAAGATTTTTAAATAGAGAAACTAAAGGGAAAAAATTCTTGGGAAGGTCTACTGTTGAATTGCACAGGAAATTCCCTGGTCGGGAAGAGGTCTCAGGAGTGTCACTGGAGAAATGGCTAAGTCTTTTTCTCTTGAATTTAAAAGAACTTCTGCCTAGCATTTTGGGAGGCAGGATGCAGAGTAGGACAAGGGAAAAGAAACATCAGAGCATGGCTGAAAGTAAAATTAAAGCAGCAGAGCTTGGAGGGATTCTGTGATCATTGAGCTTTTGAGACAGATAATATTTAATATTTTGTCAAGTATATTCCAACTATCTTATTCATGATCCATGCCTGTGCCCTTCCAGATGAAGAAAGCTGACAGCGTTCTCTTAATCTCACAATAAAGAAAATTTAAAGATGAAATGATGGAGGACATTTTGGTACAGGGCTGCCACATCTTACAAAAGAGGAAAAAGCAGAGTCCCCAGCTCCTTCCCAGTAGCAAAGAACTTGTCTACCTCTGTCCACCTTAGGCAAAAGTAGCTTCTAGTCACAGAAGAACAAATACTGCATGATTCCACTTCTATGAGGTACCTACAATATTCAAATTCAGCAAGACCGAAAGTAGAATAGTGGTTACCAGGTCTAAGGGGAGGAGGAATGGGGGGTTAGTGGTTACTGGCTACAAAGTCTCAATTTGGAAAAGTGAAAATGTTCTAGAGATGGATGGTGGTGATTGCGCGGCAAGGTAAATGTATATAATGCCACTGAACTGTATGTACACTTTAAAATGGTTAAAACGGTAAATTTTATGTTACACATATTTTACAAAATGGTAAATTTTATGTTACACATATTGTACCACAATTAAAAAAGGAGTCTCCATCCTAAAATGGAGAAGGAGCTATGCAAGTAGAATGCTTCTATACAATGAGTCTTTTATTAATCTCAAGAATAAGGGTCAGTTCCTCAGGCAAGTTACAAAAGGCTGTTTTAGGACCAAGAGACATAGGTAGGATTAAAAGTAGAACCAACTACTCCATTAACTCATGGACTCTAAAATTTATTATTAAAGTTAGATCAGAAATGAGGCTGTCTCCCAAACCTTCATTCTGCTAGTCTGTACCATGCTGACCAAGACGACCAGCAAGATGTCTCAAACTGCTTTTTCTGGAACTAAGTCCCTAAGCCTTCATCTATCATACAACTTGGTCTACTGTCACTTCCAATCACTAGGAGAATTCACTAGAAATTTGGATAACAACCCTAGTACTACCAAGTACAAAGGGTATAGTGCCAGTCCCAGTGGTATGTACCATTGTGGGATGTACCAATCTTCCCCACAGTGCACACCAGTCCTATACATGAGATGGGAACCAGGAAGAGAGAAAACAGAAACAATGTGCTTTTACTTTCCAGTTCTGGCATCCTGCCTCTTTCATGGCATTTGACCATAGCCATCTTATACCACTGCTATCTTTAGTTTTATTTAAAATCCCAGTATGAAAGGTATAGCTTAAATTATAAATTGAGCTATAGTTGACAGAGACCCAAAAATAGGGCTTACACATGAGAGTTATTATCTCTCACGTAGAGGTCCAGGTGTGTATGATGGCTCTCCTCCACTAGTCACCAGCAGTGCAAGTGCCTTCTGCATGGTTACTCCACCATTCCTAAGGTGTTGCTTTGGTTGGCAGGATCTGAAATGGCTCATTACCATGACTACATTTATGCCAGCAGGAAGGAAGATAAAAAGGTGGGGCACACCTTTCCCTTTCAGGGCAAAACCTGGAAGCTGTACACATCACTTATGCTGACACCCATTGGTTAGAACTTAGTCCCACAACCTCACTAACCACAAGGGAGGCTGCAAACTATAGTCCGGCATTCTAGGTAGTATGTACCCAGCTCAAAATTCTATTGCTAGGAAAGATAAGAACAAATATTGGGTGATGATGAATCCTTTCCATCACTCATGGAGTCTGTGCCATTTTGTATGAATGAACCCCATCTTCATGCACATACTATAATGGGGTCAGATATAATAGGGCTAACTAGGGAGCTGCACACACAGTGCTGTCCTCATGCTAACTGGCCATGACCATGACTTTTAATAAGAGATTCAGTTACAAACTTCTCAGACTAGTCTAGGCACTGGAAACATGAGGGTTTAAAATCAGCCCAGATAGGATGACTATCAGTCACCCATTGGTTGCCACATCACTGCTTGGTTCAGATCAATCTAAGGCACACTATGTCCCCTGGGCAGCACAGGTTCAGGATAAACTGGCAGGTAATCAGCTATGAAAATGAACCTTTGCCTGATCTTTGGCTCATCCATCCATGTATCAGAATGGATTCCAGAGGGTCCATGGGTCTGTATATTTGAAATGGAGGAAAACAAGCTAAATGTGTCTTCCCAAGTGGCCTGGTATCATCCCAACTTTTCCGGAGCACTCTCATCATGATGGTGGCCAAGACAAGGTATAAATCTCCCTTCTTATCAATACAAAGCCATTTCTGAAAATCTGGCTCTGCGCCCAGCTTCACAACTCATTCCATGACAAGTGCTTGTTCTCTGGCTGGGATGAGTCGAGCATCCTGGCCAGGTCCCTTGGCCTGGCCACTGAAAGGGATGTGACAGGGAGAGAGTCAAGAATCAGGGAGTCATTGATGCAGAGTTGTTCCTGAAAAGGGAAAGATAAGTTTTGGTTCTGATACTCCAAACATATGCCTTCTAAATGATGAGCATAGCTTTAAGTCTATGAAATGGCTCCTCAGGCAGACACACAGCCCTGAAATCCCAAGCCCCCTTTCCTAGCTACCACCAGTCAGCCAGCAGTGAATACAAAGAACACTGGCTACAGGAAAAGTGACTTCAATTATATTTAGACCTGAGAAAAATCTTACTTAGCCTCAGTTTCCTCATCTTTTAAAGACAGGGAATAGATCTTCAAGTCTTCTTTTACTTCCAATGATTCATAAACCCTAATTCCTACCACAGTTGAGTTTTGTTGTATCTACAGGAATCTCATATCACTTGCAGAGTCTGTTGTGAACAACACGCATGAATTCAGTAGGACTCACCATAATTGCCAAAGTCAGACCATAAGAGCTAATCAGCGTAAAAGAAAGCATGAAGAACACAAAGACTTGGGCTGCTATGGCCCTTGGCACTTCCCAGGGGTGACAGTAACACTGTGTTTCACATATCATCTTCCTAAGAGGCATACTCTAAGTGCTTTGAAAGGGATGGTTTTTAGATCAAGAAAGCAGAAAAGGTAGACAGTTCTCCCTTGAGAAAGAGAGAAACAGAAGAAACTGAAAACTCAAACTTGCATATTAAATTTTGATTCTGTGTCATTGTCTTTAACACTCCAATGTAAATAAGTATCATTGCATGCCAGCCCACACACATTTTTCACCAAACATCCTTTCCATTTGAACTCACAAAAAGAATGAAATTAGCTTTATCTATTTTAAAACCACCTGACTTTCTAGAGGAGAGGGAATGCACTGCTGTCATCAGTGCTGTTTTGCAGCCTAGAGCCCTCTTTAGAAATTCTGAGGGCAGGATATCGTGATGTGAAGAGGTTCTTCTTCCTCATTGGTGGAGATTCCTCATCCTGAATGCATGAGATTCACCCTGGAATGCCCTGTCCTCTGTCTTCTCCCTGTTCGGTTCCCCATTTGGGGGTGGGAAGTTGGGGTTGGAGGCTCCTTATTCCACTGAGTTCTGTAGGTCAGTCAGTTAACGGACACATGCTTTCTTCCACGAAGTGGTTCTTCTAAAGACTAAGACCAAGTCCTTCCTATTCTGCCACTTTATTCTTATTCTAGCCAGACCCTAACTCATCTCAACCTGCAAGCTCCAGGACAGCCAGACCTGGAACTGAATGCCAGCTTCTCAACAGCACAGGAAGCCTCTGGGCTAATGTAGAGGGGCTGCTCCTCTCGCCACCCAGATTCCATCGCATGTCATGTCTCTCTGCTGCCCATTCTCCTACTGGATCCCTGACTCCCACCATGCGATCTCTGTGTCTGAAACCCCACCACCAACTGTCACAACATAGACCTTATTCTTGCTTCCTGCTGACTGCCCAGTTGTCATTCATAAAGCCAATGTGGCTCACTAAACTCTGCCTGCTCTCCAGATTCCCAAGCTACTGGCTATGCCCCAGGCCCAGTCTCCCAGCTTTCCCAGCAGCCCTTCCTTGGGGTTTGCCCAGCCTGAACCCACACACGCCCTCTGAGAGTTGGGCTTTCTTTTTTGAACATTTGCTCTCCTAAGTCCAGGTCCCCCTGCTGTCTTCAGCTCACATAAACCTCTCCCACTACACTTCAGGCCATCATCTCTTACTCAAGGGCAATCCTGATCCAAGAAACCTTTTGATGTGGTAAACAGTTAATAAATAGTCAGCAAAATTAAGATACTGTTGAAAACCAGAAAAGACAGTAGCTTCTCTCTATTACTACAAGAATTCCTACAGCTGGGATTTTCCGAGACTCCTGCTTTCCAAAACACTATCAATAGAGATAATTCTTGCAATCAAAATATTAAATGGGTCCTGGGCTTTTTAATGAGTCCAGGAGAAGAGACTATGACATTTCCCATGATATCTTGCCAGGCCTGTCTCTCTTTCCTTTGGCTTTGAGCCTGGAATGAATGCAAACTCAGCCTGATGCTTCATACTTGCCTGGCACGAGTCTGAACATGTGCATTTATCTGAGCATTTCCACAGGGTCATGAAAACAAAGCACAAAATCCCAAGGCAGGTCAGAGCTGCCTTTTCTTCCACAGCCTCAGATGTTCAAATGCCCTTTGTGAGTTCTCAGGTCCAGCAAACTCATCAGTTTCTAAGTTAATGCCACATAAGCCCCAAATGTCATCTTGAAAAGTTTCTTCTGCTGTTCAAGTGACCTCAAGACCGCATCTATCCAGATACAAATATCATTACTCAAATGACTCTAGGAAAAACTAAATCCTATGTGGAATCTCCACTAGAAAGGCCAAAAAACTTTTCAGAGTTAGTCCAAATAGGATGCAAAGCAATGAGTCCATGGATACGCACTACCTGCTCATGGATGGCTTCTCGCAGTGTGCAGGCAGAGGATGCATCAGCCCCTGGGCACTCCTCCAACTCCTTGCCCACTCCTGTGGTCTGATATCAGGTTCCCGTCCTACCCTTCTAGGCCCCTTTCACACCATATCTGGAGTTGACATGGTTACAACTATTTAGTACACTGGAAAGAACAAGGGCTCAGAGCCACACAAACTTGGTTCCAATCCTAGCTTCCTTTTTCCTAGCTGTGTGACCCTAGCTAGGTTTCTTTGCCTCTAAACCTGTTTCCTTGTTTGCAAACAAGAGCTGAAGACTCTAGAATTGCAGAGTTGTTATAAAGTTCCTGGCTTATGATACATGCTCTAGAATTGTAGTATTAGTAATCATTTCATATTATCAAAGGTGAATGGCAGCTAAATGAAAGATGTGACCCAGAACCCCTAGACTGGAATGCATTCCTGAAAACTAGGAGCCCTGGAATGGTCATGGAAAGAGTTTGGTTAAATACACCAATGTAGATAGCATAGGATAACATGTGGAATCTGCGCAGTGGTTGGAAGACAAGTTCAGATGCCTCCTTGTGCATCAATGGGATCAGTATCTCTATGGAAGCTCTTTTCAATGCAATATTTTAATAAAAGAGAATTGATGTTTGTAAAGAGAACTGTCAGGAGGAGGGAGTTTATTTCACAAGAGATTCATCAGAGATTTCTGTGGTTGTGTGGATGATTGGTTTGCTGCAAAGTAATACATTTAGGCTTTTTTCTCCTCTTTCTCTATTCTAAAGTTCCTTTGGAGATTTCTTTATGACTTTATAATACTAACTCCTTCAAAAATTTTTGAAAGATTTGACATATTTTATGTAAGTGTGTGTGTATGCATGTGAACTTACAAACAATAAAAAAAGTTGCATAAATATATTCCTGTTCCCAGCATCCTTCTAACTATTACCAGATGTACTGATAGCATATTGCTCTTAAGTGGGATCTTGACAGTGGTGACCCAAGAATTATGAATCGAGAACATGGAACTTAGATGGAAAATTTTTCAAAATGCTTCACCTGGGGAAAAAACCATCTGCCTATGTAATTATCAAAAGAAATCCCCAAAAAGTTTTGAGAAAGTAGAAAGAAGTTTCTTTTCACCTTATAATTCACATTTATTTCCTCTCCTCTCAGTTTGGTCATAATATTTTCATAATTTCCTTTTACATGTTATTGTCCTAAAAACATGCTTTCTCTCTCTTCCTTCTTCATCTTCCCCATTCCTCCAGTTAATTTTGAACCTCATTTGACCTTTTCTCTCTCCATTGCCTCACTGTTCTGCCTTCTCTATCAATAACTGAGTTAATGGAAATTATCTAACGCCATAAAGAGGCAATAGGGCCCTGGAAAGTATTTCATGGAAGATCATTTTGGTGAAGTCTCAATAGCAATAAAGCTCTGCCCACACTTGGCATTTCACTCTCCAAGTCTGCCTGAGGAAGTTGTCAATAATCCTCATATTTTATTAACGTCACACAAAAACTCGCTATCTGGAAGGGAAAGTGTCCTGGCTACAAAAGAATATTATCTCCACCTTCAACTCTTGCAGTACACTGTTTCTGACTTTCCCTTCTCTCTGGTCAGTTTTTCTTAAAACTCAACCTAAATTGTTCATTTGAATTCAAAGCTTCTAATACACTAAACAAGTGAATTTCAACATTTTGGGGATTGCCACCCTGTCAGCGTCAGCAATTTGTTTGTTTTAATTGTCCCTAAATACCATCCCTTGTCCTTAAAGCCCTGGATTCTGTAAATATAAAGATATAAAAAATGACAGAACTAGGGACAAAGATATGCCTTACAGTGAAATTAATTTGCTTTGATAACTGGAAAGACGGAAGTGTTCCCCAGGGGGACTTGTCTCTCCTCTCTCACTGTCCCTCATCTGGTGGACCCAGGCTATACCTCTACCTATCTCTTCCCTGCTTCCATCCATATGTCCTCCTCCCCAACACCTACTCCTTCTATAGGCATATTAACCCTTAGACATTTACCTCGAATGATTCAGGCCTGAAATGTCACAGGCAAATTACTACAAAATCCATTTTGTAAAAAAAAGAAAGAAAATGGTGACAGGGCTCCATAAGTTGGGTTTCATGCTGCTTCCCCCAACGAGAAAGGCAAACAAAATGAGGTAGTGAAAGTAGACTGCAATCTCTTCAAGCTTAACAGGAAAACGAATAATTAAATGCTATCAATAAGAGAAACACATAATGCCTTTCCTGATGGTCCAGTCTTTCCTTCAGGTCAAAGTCCACTGCTTCTCAGTCAGCTTTCCCAATGGCCTCCACCTGGGGCTGCCCTCTCCTCTGTCTCCAACAGCCCTTTGCACTTTCCTCACCTGGGCCCCCGTCGAAGGAATTCTATGCCATTTATCCTGACTCCCAATCAAACTGTATGTCTCTTGCCACATACTGCTACTCGATAAATATTTATTTTACTAATGATGATAGTAAGAGGTGATTCTGATTCTGATGCTATTGATAGCCAAGCTCAAGTGCCACTTTCCAAGCGAAGCCTTTCCTCACTATGACTAGAATTGTAGGTCAAGAAAGGCCCAGAGAGATCCTCAAGCCCTCTTTCCCTAATCTCATCTAATATAACACAATTCTCTAATTGGTTCTTGTCACTGAATTTGATCTTAAACTCCTCGAGGGCTGGACTTATGCTCTGGTCTCTTCTTGCAAGCCCTGTCTATAATCCAAGGCAAGATAGATAGATACCCAGTGCAGTGACAAAGCAGAGGGTTAATAATAACTCCCTACTTCCTACTGTCACCACCCCTGGTGTGGAATTAGTAAGCACTCAATAACAAAAATAACAATACTTTCCATATGAATAATGCTGCACAATTTTCAAAGAGCTTTTAAATTCATTATATCTAGTGCGATAATACTCCTCACAAAGAAACCTGAGTTGAGTAGGTATAATTAGCACCAAGTAACAGATGGAAACTGAGGTTTGGAAAGTTTAAGCTACTTGCCAAAGGGCAGAAAGGCAGGTTAGAGCCTCTGGTCCCAGGTCAGCACTTTCTTCCAAGCTACAGGACTCTTCCAGACTCTTTCAATGTTGGGCACAAACTATCAGGGGAATTCAGCAAGACAGACAAACATAAGGAAAATACACACCTTCCACCAAACACCACACTTGGCCATACTTGACATCTGCAGCAATAGAGATGAATCTAGTGTTTTCCCTACAATGTCTTCTATAACTGAATGCTCCTTGCCTAGGGCCTGGAGCATGGTAGACACTCAAAAAATGATAGTTGAATGAGCGAAGAATAAAAAATGAACAAGCAAACGAGTGAATAAACTTGTAAGAGGTACACTGTCACTATAAATGTAACCAAGAGTAGGTTTTGAATCTAAAAAATTTAGATTTGAAATTTAAGAAAGCATTTCAATTTATTGAATTATAAATGTTTGACATAAAACAGCTCTAACATATAAGCAAAGGCCCACCAGAGTAAACAGAGTTTTATTACTTAGCTCCAAAAGGCCAAACCCAAGAATCCTACAATGCAGGAAAAAAAAATATATCCAGGTAGAAAATTCTCCTGATTCTAAAAGGATAAAATGACTATAACAAAACAGAAAAAAAAAACTTTTTACAAATATAAGAAGCTTTACTAAAAATGGCTGAACAGAGAGAGAAAAAATGACTTTGGCAACTCAGAATTTCATCCTGATGACAGCAGGCAGCACTCAGAGACTCAGCATCTTCCCTTTAAACATAGAAACTTTTTTGCATACTAATTGAGCTTCCTGTTCAACAATCTCTCCAACACAGTGTTGCCCTCCTGACTACTGTGGTAGAGAGTTGAAAACTCTGCTCAGTTCTTTCCTCCTGGGATTTGGTTTCTTTCCTTCTGGAATCCTCTTCTTGTACTTTATGACAGGTCTGACCTTACTTCAAACAATCACAGTCTATCTGTTCCTCCATGGATTTCCTCTTCATTCTTCATCCCTTTAATTCAACAAGTCTCAGGTTTTATGATCTAGAAACCACTTTAGCATAATGAAAAATGCCACAATCTATCCTAAAAAGATTTTAAATTATAATTTAATAGAAATGAATCTTTATGATAAAGCTCTCCCTTCCAAGCAATTAAGGGATTATTGATTTGTTTTTTTTCAGTAGCATAAGGAAAATATTAATTTAAAACAAAAATCGTCACACCCAAACATAAACAGTTTATAATTGACTAATTAGTTATTTAATTAGATGCTGAATACCTGTTTTCCTTAGAGAGAATGATGTCCCAAGAGGGCAGGAATGTACATGTGTCCCAAGTATTCCTGTGTCTTATACATAAATAGGTACTCAATATTTGTTAATGAATAAATGCAGACACCCAAGAATGTTTTTAGGTTGAACTTGGAGAACTCATGTTTACATGTCAAAATCATACCTTTTACATAAAATTATATCTCCTATTTTCTCCCCTGGAATCCCTTCACTCCTACCATTGGTCTAGTCAATTCTTCCATAACCTTCCAAGCTTCACTCAAGTCTAACTTCTTCCATAAAAACCTTGCTACCACTCCAGTCCATACTAATCACTTCCTTTTTAGATTTCTACTAATCATATTACATTCAGAATCTTACAGGTTACCCCCTAATTTTTCCATGAGTTTTAGTTCTGCTTTCTGAACACTATGGAGGGAAGTGTACACCACTGATGCCCACACAGAGCCAACCACAGGCAATAGAGTAGGCTCAGTCAATCTTTGTAGGAACAGACCAACCAACTAGTCTACCATGGTTATTTTTCTTCAAATACTGCTAACAACCAATAATTTGATTTATAGTCAAATGTCTTTAGGCAACTTTAAAGTAAACTAAAGATACGACTTATAGATAGCGTGTCTATATGCTGGGGGTATGGGAGGGGAGGAAAGAGCTATCTTGATTTGTCCTCTTTTTGATCAATTCCTAAAAATAATGTTTGTACACTGATTATGCTCTCATTTCCTCCCTTTGGAATGTGGACTTTGGGGCTGTCAATGGCTTGTATTCTGTTAGGTTTGTGAGAGAACTTTATATAATACTAGTATTGCAGGAGACTTTAGAGGTCATCTTACAGATGAGGAACCTGAGGCCCAGCCAGCTGAAGCCACTCAACACAGCAGTAAAGGAAAGTCCATGAGCATGGGATCTAAGTTCTTACTGTTTGGGTGCAATCACCTGGGCAAGTCATCTACCTTTCTAGCATGTTTGCTTCTCTGTCACAGAGTACCTGCACCTCCCATATTTGTTGGAGGACTGAATGAGATGATACTGGTAAGGCAGAAAGCTATGGCATTAGAAAGGCTGATATACATCAGATACTATCACAAGGGCACACGGCCAGGTAGTAGCTGTGCCAGGACCAGCCCAGGGACCACCCAGCTCAGGGTTCACTCCTCACACTTGAGTCTTGTGCTAACCTGGCAGCACTCCTCAACCAACAGACTAGTAGACCAGAGTGAATACCCACTGAACACTACCCTTCCAAAGATCTGGACAGGGTTCTGGTTCATATTATCCTCCTGTAGACTGGGTGATTACAGCTTACGGGAGAATGACCTCAGCCCCTGGACTGCCACTAAAGGAAAGAGCTAAATTTGGGAGTGTAGGCTGTCCTTGCCCTCCTTCCAGATGGATGGGGACCAAGTGCATTCCTGATTAACAGAAATCAAGACCATCCAGAGAGTGGCACTCCTTTTCCTCTGAGAGCAAAAGGCTTCAAAGGCTGGATAACCCAAAGGCTGGATGAACTAAAGGCTGGATGACATGCCAAAACCTCTCCAGCCCATAGGAAGTGAGGAGTTTGTACACAGCCCTTATGGAATAGAGAAGTTGCCAGGTAACTAAGGCTGGAATGCCGAGACCACAGCATACAGAGGAGTCAGGAAAACTGCCTACAAAGGAGTCTGCTTCTATGACCCTGATGCATTCTAACAGGTCCCTGTGACAAGTTTCTGTGACTCACACCATTCAGTGTTTTCTTGGTGAGACTGACCAGGCCCACGGGCAACACATACATCACTCTTGGAATGCTGAAGTAAAGGCAGTAACCCTCACCTTTCTCTCTTGATTTCCTAACACTCTTCTGAATACTTCCAGCTCTTTTAGAGGCCTCTGCAAGCTAACAGGACCTGCCAACTCCAGGCTTAGAATGAAACCTGAACTGCTCAGCAAGGCCTATTAAATTCAGCCCCTGCCGACCTCTCCACTCATCTCAGTTCCTCCCTCATCTTACTCCATGTGCTCTGGCCACACCTACCACACACACTTCCCAGGTCCTTGCCCTGCTGTCCCTGCCCTAAGGCTCCTCTGGCAGGCCTTCTAGTGCCCCTTCTCATCACTACATCTCAGCTCAGGGATCACCTCCTCATAAAGACCCACCCTGCCTACCCTGGAGTTCTCTGTATCATTGGCCTCTTGTACTTTCTTCTTCATAGTATTGATAATGCTCTGGAATGATCTTATTTATTAATTTACCTAGTTGTTTACTATTGGCGTCACAGAATGTAAGCTCCTTGAGGACAGAGATCTTATCTATTGCTGCATCTTTTGTATTTCTAACACCTAGCTTGGTATACAGCAGTCATTCAATAAATACTGTTATCAAGTCACATGATCTATTGATCAAAGAATCACAGATGTGTAGAAATATATAAAGATCATCTGAACATAATCCTCTCCTAGATTATGAAAAATTAACAGAGGTCAGAGTGGCAAAGACATTGCCAAAGGTTGTCCAGCTAATGAGAAAGAGAAAGACCTGGAATCCAAGTCTCCTAACTCCTCCTCTGGTGTTGTTTCAGTCACACGACCTATTTCCAGAACCCCCAGTCCATGACAGGTTCTCTTATTCACATATTCATTCAGTTACTTATTCAGCAAATATCCATTGAGTGTTTTCTATGTTTCAAGAACTGTCCTTGGAACAGAGTTCACATCAATGGTACTAGGAAGCCCTTGTCTACAATCCCCAAGAAACTGTGGGCGGCAATGCACAGGCCCTCTTGCTGGAGGTTCTCTAGGGTCATTCCATAAATCATCCATCATTCTTGACTGTTCCCAGAGTAACTTGGGCCTGTCCCTTTCCCAGGACAGAGATTCTCCTGTATAGGATGGGCCCTCTGCCAGAACACTACAACAGTACACAGCCACAGAAGCAGTGAGGAGGGGACACTACTTCTAAGGGTGTAGAACAAGCTGGCTGGGTCTCCACATGTCCATCTAGAGTTTCTCCCTTGGCAAAGATAAGACACCACTGAGGCCTCTCCAAATCCACTTTGCATTGCCTTGAGTTCCAGGGAACAGGAGGGGACCAGCCCAGGCCTGGCCTGGTCAGTCCCATTATTAGGGAACAAGAAAGGAAGCTCCTCTCTTTGGCCCGAGGAAGGCCTCCTCCTCCCCCTCATTGGAACCAGGAAGAACTAAGGAGGTATCAGGATTCAGCCTGCTGTGACCTGGAGAGCTGCTCTGTCCATAGACCTCCAGTTCTGACTGCATTTTCCCTTCCCTGAGAGCATGCATCTGAGGCCAGTGGGCAAAGGAAACGAAGAGCAGGAAATGGGTCCTGAACTTCAGGACTGAGCTAACATCTCAACCTCAGAGCCAAAGGTACTTTCTCTGCCACTCAAGAAGCTCCGGGAGCCCACTCTGCCAGCACCTGCTCCCTCATTGAAGCACCACCTGCAACAGCCCAGCCAGGCACCCAAGCTCCTAAGGTATTCAGGCACTGTGCTGGATACTGTACAAACAAGATCCCTACTCACACACAGCTCACTGTTAGTGAGTGCCATGGGATAACATGTGTCCCCGTCGCCTCAAAAAAAAAAAAAAAAAAGGCATGCTCAAGTCCTAACCCCCATACCTGTAAATGTGACTCTATTTGGAAATAGATTCTTTGCAGATGTTATCGAGTTGAGATCGTGCTGGACTAGGGCAGACCTAATTCAATGACCAGTGTCCTTATAAGAGGAGGGAAATTGGACCATAGACAGACAGACACCTGGAGGAGAATGCTATGTGCAGGTGGAGCAGAGATTGGAATGATGTGTCCAGAAGCCAGTGAATGCAAGCATTATCAGCAACACCAGAAGCTGGGAGAGAGGAACACAATAACCGACCCCTCAGAGTGACCAGAGGGACCAACTCTGCAGACACCTTGATTATGGACTTCTGTCCTCCTGAACTATCAGAGAGAAAACTGTTCTGTTATTTCAAGCCATCATATTTGTGGTTATTTGTTATGGCAGCTATACCAAATGAACACTGTGAGAGACACATACAGACAAGTGAACAGATTAAAAGCGTTTAGATAGGGGATGTCTAGAATACCATGGAAATGTGGAGGGGCAGAGAAAGCTTCTTACAAAAAAGCAGCTTCTAATCTGTGCTTTGTGGATGAATAACACTCAGCCAGAAAAACAAATACATAAAGTTGCTTTCTGGAGTTCAGAAAAGACTCCCAGAGACACAGAGGACCAGTTGCATTTAGCCAGGCAAAGTGGAGGAGACAGTGACCCAGGAGGAAACAATCTGAAGCCCCGAAGTGAAGGAGCAGAGAGACCTGCTCAAACACTGCAGTTCTGGAATGTGAGTGAAAGAGGGAAGTGGCGGGCGAGGATGTATTAGTTTTCCACTACTGCATAATAAAGTACTAAAAACTTAGTGCTGAAGTGAAACCCCTTTGTTAGTTCACAGTGCTGTGGGTCAGCGGCCAGTTGCTGTTCAACACGTGCCAACTTTGGGATGCTCCTCCAGTGTCTGGGGAAAGTGAGAGCTCCCCCAGTCAGCTAGTGGGTGATTCACCACTGCCCAGGTTTCTTGCCACTACCCATGTTCTCTTGCCAGCCTGGCAGGAGTGGAACTCAGAGCTACATCTTGGCCTTCCGTATCTTTCTCCACAGGGCCCATTCCCATCAATCCTATCTGACTGCCATAATTCCAACACATAGCCCAGCCCTCAATTATAACATCCACCCCCTGCCAACCTGCCCACCCTCACATGACTAGAATCTGAGGTCTGTGCTCCCTGGTCCTGTGACAACCTAACCCCACCATAAATCCTATAGCACTTGTGGTCAGATCTGCTGAAGCCCCCATACAGCTCATGAGGTCGCCCTCATGGACACACCCATCCTTCCTTACTCTATATCTGACCCTGTTCCAAGGGGTCAAAGATGCTGGTGAGAGAGTCTTTCCCAGGCCACGTTTCAGCTATACTCAGCTGTGCCAGAGTTAAAGTAGACCCAAGAGACAAGTGGAAGTGTACTGAAAGAGCTACCAGCAACGGGCTACCTCTGCAAGGGGATGGTCAGCTCCAGGCCTTCACACAAAGTCAAGGGTATGATGGCTGTCCTCTCTCCTGGCTTTCCCAGGCTCCCGCAGCCCAGCTGAGCTCTCAGAAGCAAGCAGGTTATGGTCACACCACTCTCCAACCATCTTGGAAAGGTCAGGGACTAAATTTGGAACTTGGCTTTTAGTTCGTTTGCATTTCTAAGTTATCTTGAGAGACTGAGAGAAAAAGTTCACAGAAGAAGGAACGTGCCAATAAATCAGAGATAAATCAGAGATAGAATATATCCATCTAGTTAATAATTCAGAGATAGAATACATCTATCTAGTTTTAACAATAGTAATAATAGTTATTGTGATAATGCAGCTAAATTTACATGGTACTTTGCATTTTCCAGAGAATTTATATATATCTTCTCATTTGAACTTTGCCATAACTGTGAGAAGAACATATCTTTATTTCACAGCCAAGAAATCTCAAGTCTTGGGAAATAAAGAAACAAGACCATGCCACTAGTCAGTGGCCAAATGGGCACCAGCACCCAGGACTATGATTCTCAGCTCAGGACTTTCTTACCGCCCATCACACTGCCCTGCGGTTTAGGCCAGGTCTCTACAATGTTTTCACATTGCCCATGGGGCAAATCCCATGAAACCTTACACTTCACTGGGCTTAAGAAATGTGGCTCTCACCTGGGTCCGGTGCCATTGATGTTCCCCACATTCTATGCTTCTGGCCCTGCCACTAGACTTTACTGACTGGGGTCCCAAGAGAGCCCTAAATTCAAGTGCAGGCCCAGCTAGCTCCCAGGAATTCCTCCCAATGATTCAGTCCCCAAAAGGCTGATTTGGGTTGTAAGCTTGTCTTAGAAAGTCAGGCTGATTCTGGGTCCCCCAGTCAATGAGATGTCCTCATCTAGGAGGAGGCCTGGGGGCCTATTTGGTTGAAGAACTTAGCTAATATGAATTACTGGTCCTTGGGAGAATAGGGTCTCAAAGCCAATTTTCTACCCAGGCAGCAATGGATGAAAATGAGCCTCCTCCTTGCCCACCTCCCACACTTTCCAAATGGCATTGACTAGGGGGTCATACTTCTAAGACTTTCACAGACATGACACAGTCTGAGGGATTCATACCCTACGTTCGTTGTTGTTCCCCCTTCGGTGGCCCTTGGTAAAAAGGTTGTCACACATATTATATACATGTTATTTGAGGCCCCAAATAATTAATGGGCCATATTCTAAGCAAAATACTCTTCCCTTATACACAGTAGAGAGGCCACATAGCATAGTAGTTAAGGGCACTGACTTAGGAGCCACACACCTAGGCTAGAATCCTAGTTCTACAAGCTTCATAGCTGTGTGTCCTGGGACAAGTTAGTTTACTTCTCTGTGCTTCATTTTCTTCATCTTTAAAATGAGATGATTAAAATAACAGAAGCCTCATGAGGTTGTTGAGAGGGCTAAATGAGTTAATAGTAACATACTTAGAACAGTGCCAACAATATGTGTGAGCCACATGAGTATGGATTATTAGTTGGAAGGCACTAATCTAACAATTTCAATCACAAACCAGTAAGGACAAAGGGAATAAGGGGGGCAAAAGAGGATTCTTAGAAGCCAAAATCAATGTCATAAAATATATAAATTAAAGCTAATGCACTTTATTCATAAGTGTGTCTCCTTAATCAGAATATATTTACTCTTCCTTTGCACATAACTGTAATAGATTTGGTCATCTTGTTTCCAAGTTCACAGAAGAGAGGGAGCAGCAAATTAAGAGGGTCAGTACTGGAGCAGGCAGATGCCCCACAGGGTGCTGTACACAGTCATGTCCAAAGCCCCTCTCAGATTACAGTGTGCTGGCACCATTGGAATTTTCTTCACTCTCCTGATGGCCCCACAGGATTACAGCAGGTTCAATAATTAAAGTTTCTAGTGATTATACAGTCCCAGAAAAAAGGATAAAATGTGTTTCAAATTTTTCTTCTAAAGATGCAGGGATTTGTATTGCATGTTCTTGAAAGACTTTCTTCAAATATACTTAACAGGAGCTTGGTACATGAAAGGGGTTCTATTACAGAGTGTGACTATGGAACATTTCCTCCTCTAAATGAGTATAGATGGATACAAATGGAGCAATAGGTGTCACCAAACTGAGACTTCAAAGCATCATCTCCTCTCACCCCATCTGCTGGCAAATGCATAGCAGACAAGGCCTTCTCCTCTGAAATATTTAGTGAGGAAACACTGAGTCAAACAATTGCCCTAGGCACTCTGAGCATTTATGCCAATTAGATTAAGTACAACTCATATCAGGGAGTTTGCCATCCCATCTGAAACACCAAGGTCCTGATGTGGCCAACTTTGTGGGTATTACTGGCCTCTTTTGCTGCTCTGGCCCTATAACATGTCTTATCATGCCCTCAGCTCTGTCCCTTGTTCTATGGCATCAGTCCTTGAGCAAGAGTTTTCTTTTCTGTCTGTGGTTGTAACCCACTGCATTTACCACAGTGTGTTCCAAAGATATCATTCCTCAAGCTGTCTGGGATAGTAAGGGCTAAAAAGGTTATGTATGCCCTGTGTCGTCCAGGGAGCCCTGGGGCACCTTTATACACAGGAAGGCAGCTACAGCCTGATGGTTAAGAACATACACCTGGATATAATTGCCTACATCTACGTAACAGTGGCATAGCTCCAACAGCCATGTTTCACAAGACAAGTTAATTCAATTCTCTTTGAGTTTCAGTGTCCTCCTCTTTAAAGTGGGATATAACTGTATCCATTTCACAGAGTTATAATGATGCTTAAATGCATTAATGTACACAAAGCACTTAGGACAGCATTTGCACACAGAAAAAAAAAACTCATAGTGACTACTATTACTGTGTTAAAGACTGTGAGGAATCTTACTGAAAAGTAATTTGTTTAACTTTGGTTACCTCAGCATTTACCAAATTTATCTTGCAAGGAGAACCTGGTTTTGTTTTTTGATATCTGTAAACATCACTACAGTGTGCTTAGTATTTAAAACATTTTCACATCTATCTTATTCTATGTTCACAGCAATTCTACATATTCCAGAGAACAGAGCTAATACTCTAAGCAATGGCTTCATAGTCTTGAGTTCATATAATGGCTCTGCTATTTACTCATCAATTCACTTAACTTCTCTGAGATACTACATCCTCATCTGAAATAAAAGAACACTACCTGGTAGAGTTTGCTCATTCACCCATTCGTTTATTCGACAAATACTGACAAGAGCCTGGCATGTGCCAGTGACTGCTCAAGGCCCTGGAGATGCAGTGGTGAACAAGAGGGGTAAATTCTCTACCCTTAAGTAAACAAATAAAAAACATAATTTATTGCCGTGGGGATTGAAAACATTGCATACAAAGCACTGGCACCTGGTGGTCACTCAATAAAGGTAATTATTATGACTAAGCAGGTTTTATTACTCCCACTTGCCAAAGAGATGTAAACAAAAAGGTTAAGTGACTTACCTAAGGCCACACATTTCAGGTCTCTCTTTCTAGGTCAGCACCTGCCACCCTGGCTCCAGAACAGCTATTGCAGGCATACACATGCCCAGGTTCCAGTCAGACTCATTCAATTGGAATCTCGGAGGGGAGATCTTGCTCATTTTTCCCAGTGCACTTTGTCAATCTAATGCTCTCATCTAAAAACAGACTCCACTGCTGTTTCTCCATTCCCGCTCCCCTTCTCACTACTAGCACAAAGAAGATTAGCATATGATGCAGTAGCCACGTGGCCTGTTACCTGCAGTTGATTATCTGTAAGTGTATTTTATAACCCTGGTATTTCTGCCAAGTGTGTGTGCCTGGTGCATTAGGATGACACATACAAGAGAACAATAATAAATCTCATTTTGTTATGGTCATTATTGTTGATGCATTAAAGCCCCACAAAAACTTTTCACTCTTAAACGAAGCTGATGATAAAAGAAATCATAGCTCTTAGCAGAAAGATTAGAAACATCCCAACTGGCATTTGTATTGACTTCTCAAATAGAGGCTCTGACTTAGGGCTGCATGCCCCTCTCAGAGCCTGGTTGGCAGGCCTCAGGCCCATCTTAGAACTCATTGTGGTCTAAATGCAAAACCCTGTTGGGGGTTCTTCAGTCCAGCACCACCTGGGAATGGGGGAACCTCAA
Source organism: Cynopterus sphinx (assembly GCA_030015415.1). Taxonomy (NCBI): domain Eukaryota; kingdom Metazoa; phylum Chordata; class Mammalia; order Chiroptera; family Pteropodidae; genus Cynopterus; species Cynopterus sphinx. The sequence goes on from CM057380.1 coordinate 92,460,228, forward strand.
CTTTAGTGCCTCAGGCACACCCCAGCTATCTGCGCTATGACTGGGAAGGGGTGTAGGACTGTTCCAGGCACAAAACCCCTGTGGAGGAGGGGATGGAGTCCCCAAGGGCCATCTCGGGCTCTCCTTTTGGCATAGCTTTCCCCATGAATGCATATATGCTTCCTTCCTTATATAGTAAGACAATAAGGGTAAGGCCTGCACAGATATCCATCAGTCTTGCCGGATCAGAGTTGCCAGAAAGGAGCTTTTGGGTCTCCTCTCCCATGCTTTTGAGGCAAAAGCGATCCTGAAGTGCCACTGATCCTGACTTACCCTCAGGAACCAGGCGAAGAAGAGGGGCTTTTAGCCTCTGAAGTTTTGAGTTCTGAAAGATAACATATATTTGACTATGCCAAGCAAGCATTTTTCTAAGCATTTTACCTATGTTAACTCATTAATCCTCACAACCTAGCTATGATGCCACACTTATCACCGCCCCAATTTCATGGCAATGAATTGAAAACTCTGATGTCCCAGCCTCCTTCCCAGCCTAGACCAAGTCCCTCTGATGAACTCATTCTCCATGAGCTCTCTTCTCTCATATTCCTAAGGTGAAGAAAAGCCCAGCACCGAAAGTATTCCTTCTCTTTTCTTCTCCATATCTGCTCAAAGCCTAGCTCTTGCTCAGAAAGTACACAGCACCGTTCTTTGCACAAGGTCAAATGCCAAATATATTCTCTTAATATTTCAACTCAAGCCAAGGCTTTGTGGACTTTGAGGTTTGCAGAGAACTAGGAGTTTTCCACACACAATGAGTTCTCTCTGCTTAGAGAGGTTGTTCAACAGACATCATACCATTTACCTCCTGGGTAACGACTATTGCTAGAATGGGTTTACGGTTACTATATTATAAATGATGTACTGCGTGGTAGATGGCATTGCCAATAACAAGATTAAATAATAAAGGAAGAAACATCATGTCAGAGGTCATTTCAGGTTTCATTATGCTTCACTAGCATGAGAAAAAGATAACAAAGGTGATAAATCTAGGTGCAAAAGTATCATTAGATGGAGCATAAAACAAAAACAGATTTTCATGTAAATAATGAGGAAAAGATGTAAAAAAATCCTATACTGATACTTCTCATCTCTTGGAAAAATAAGAAAGCAAAGTGCTAGAAAAATAAATGGGGATCATAGTAAGCAGGTAGAAGAAAGAAAAGGACTGCAAGAAAATGAATGCAAGCTAACAAATTTGTGAGAGAAAGCGTGAGTCCCAGCAAGGGCAGATATGAATTTTCAAGTGAAAAGAAGACTCTTTCCTAATCTGTGACAGTGTGAGTGTGCTTTGCAATATAGGTTATTCCTGAACCCAATTGAGTAGGAAAACTCTGGCAGATGACATATGTCATCTTCCTGTTTGGATCCCAGAGAGAGCTGTGGGTAGACAGGAGCAGACTGGAGAGAGCAAGCTGATCCACATATGATGGCAACATTCTAGATCATGGGTCCCCAACGTCTGGGGCATGGACTGGTACCAGTCTGTGGCCTGTTAGGAACTGGGCCACACAGCAGAAAGTGAGTGGCAGACAAGCAAGCAAAGCTTCATCTGTATTTGCAGCTGCTCCCCAGTGCTACCATCATCACCTCAGCTCCATCTCAGATCATCAGGCATTAGATTCACATAGAGGCACCAGGTGCTGGTGCCAAAAAGCTTGGAGACCACTGTTCTAGATCACTATTCTCAAACCGCAGTCTATGATCCCTGTATCAAATGCACTAGAGGAGCCTGTTAAAAATGCAGACTCCCAGGGCCAAATCTAGACTCACAGAATGGAAATCTCTGAGGTCAAGGCCTGAGGATCTGTGTTTTAACCAACTCTCCATGTGATCCTTATGCCACAGATGTTTGAGAACTACTACCGTAGTTACATCATCATCATCATCTTCTTTTGTTAATTCTCAGAGCAGAACACTGAAATTGTAATTCTTTATTTTAAAAAATATGAAAGTACTATATAAGTAATAGGGAAGTTCTCAAGCTTCATTTTAGGGATACTTAAATAATTTAGGGCCGCATTCTGGCATGACAGAGTGAATGTTTCAGTCATTGAAGCTCAATATTTTATTATGCACCTTCTATTTCAGGGCCTTGGTGAGGCTGCAGATGCAGATGAATATCTTCTCCTACACAGCCCAGAGCCCTAACTTTGGCTCCTCTCCTCACAGTCAGGCCAATTCTCTAGTAAGTGGCCTTGAGTTGTCAAAAACACAAGTTCAAATTAGCAACTAGTCTCTCTGTTATATTGTTAAACACTCTGTTCCCTAAGCTGCACGTCAGTGGTCTTGGGGTTCCAGCCTGGGGGTCAGCTCCTCTCACTCTCCACCCTGCCGCAGGTTCTCTGAGCCAGGCCTGTGGCTCTCTCTTCCATCCATCCTTCTGCTCCCCACAAGTCTCTCTCTTCAGCATGAACTGTCTTCTGAGTTCTTGATCTATATCTATTGACTGTTGGACTTTTCCACCTATACATTCTACAGGCTCCTCACTTAAATCATAAACTGTGCCTCTCGCTCCCTCCCACTTAACTATGACCTTTCACTTGAAGTCTCTCTCTCCTGGCTACTGGCACTCCTCGCCATCCGGGGAGTCAGCTCTCTCCTTCCTCCACAACACCCGAATGGATCATAAGTCCAGGCAAATTTACCTTCTAATTCTACTCCTATCCCGGCTGTCACTATCATATGGACTTCTGCAGTTCCCTTTTCACTTCACAAACAATGAGAGCTCCCTTCCTCCCACCTTCCTCATGCTGCAAGAGCACCCTTGCTAAAATATACCTCTGGACCCAGCACTCTCCTCCTCTGAAACTCTTCAAGGCCTACTCAACACCTGCAGTTAAGTTTGACAACTGGCACAGGCCACAAAGCCCCTCCTCATCTGGCTCTTGTCATTCACTGGAAGCCAGCATCTCAGCCTTTGGTCATAAAGGGCACAATCACACAACTTTTGCACATATGCGGACCTCAGCCTGAAATGCCTCTTTTAGTCTAGAAATCACTTCTTATTGGGAGATATAACTCAAGTGTGTCCTCTTTTGTGAAGCCTTCTCTTATTCCCTCCCAAAAGCAAAAATAAGTAAGTGCTTCCTCTCTGACATCCTGATCCCTTAAAGACCTTTCACTATTCTCAAACGTCTGTTTAGATGTTTATCTTCCCTGTTAGACACAAGGTCTGCCTTTTGAAGTATCCCAAACATAGTGTCTGGCTCTTGGCATGGATGTTTGCAAGACATCGCAGCACATACAACTGTGTGCCAAGACCACACTGGGTACTTACTTCATGGTAACTGTCTGCCTTACTCTTCCCTAGAACCCTGTGAGGAAACATTCCTTCCATCTAACAGGCCAGGGAACTGAGGTCCAGAAAGACTAAATAATTTCAGATTAAGATTCAGTTATAATGTGGTGAAATCAAGATTTGAACACAGGTCTGCCCAACTCAAATTCTGTAGCTACTAAAACTGACTGATCATTAGCAACTCCTACCCCAATTCACCAATGAGGAATTTTTAAAATGCACATTCCTAGGCCATATCCTAGAATTTCAACATTTGAATTAGATCTACCAAAATGTAGGAATCTGTACAGTTCAAGCTCTCCAGGTGGTTTGATTATAAAATCAAACCGATTTTAGGTGTCACTGCTCTGGTCCCCAGGTCTCTCTACTGTAGGAAACACTAGTGCAGGCCTTTGGGTAGAGCTTAGAGCTGGAGACATTGGTCCAGGAATAACTCACTTAGAAAGGAAATATAAGGGGAAAATATAGAAAGAAAAAATAAGGCCAGGAGAGAACCCTAGTAGGAGTTCCTATAGAAGCAGGGAAAAAAATTGTAAGAGACGTAGGAGGAGGCTTAATAGTAACTATGTCCCAAAACCAGGGGTACAAGAGTTTTGCAAGGGGACATCTGATAACATAAGATCCTGTGGAGAGAAGGAGGAAGAAGAAGGCCCAGATCATAACACTCATATTGGTTCTGTCCAGGGAACAGAATAATATCCTGATCTATATAAGCTGGTGTGGCTTTTTGCCTAGTTATTTGTTTTAAGAGTTTGGCCACTGTATCCCCTCCATCCAGTTGGTATCCTTCACCGCTGCAAGGAAGGTATGAAACAGTGGAACAGCAGAGAATAGAAGTCAAACCACAGCTTCAGAGTTCAAGGAATGCCAGACAGGGCACTGACAATAGTCTAGAAGACCACAGGAGTCTACTGGGCAACCCTGTCCTCAACAAAGGTGCCAAGATGGTGAAATGGGAGTATCAGCAAAGAAACAAAAGTGAGACCCTGTGGTATGTCATTGCAAAAGGGTCCTTGACATCGTCACTATGTCCCCATTCTCTCAGTCCCAGAAGTGACAGAGATATCTAGAGCTGGAAAGACCCTATGCTGGGTAAAAAGAGACCACTCTGCTTGCAGGACCAAAGACCTTCTAGAAGGGACAAGCCCATTTTAACATTGTGGACTGACCACACACAGAGTCTCATAATACAGGGATCCTAGAGAAGTCCCCGAGACTAAGCTGTAACTCCAGAGTAGAGGCTGAGAGCTCTATGTTTACAGAAATAAGGTTTAGGCCACCAGCCTAATAAAATCTCAAATCGGGCATTATGTTCAGTTATAGGAAAGCAAAAATTAGTCACACTTCTTCCCCTCTTGAGTGTGCCAACTAAGATCCTTATCTGTTCCATTTCAGAGATGGGGATGGAAGACAGAGAACAAAGGGCTGAGGAGAGAGCAAAACCAAATTGGAAGAGGTGGCAAATGCAGCCTCTTCCTCAGAAAAATAAATAAAAGTAAAAAATTTTAAATTTGTGTATATACAGACTCTATATAAAAGGAAATTCAGGGATAGAGCGAGCAGAATTAGGGTAGTATGTGTGCGTGCGTGCGTGCGCGTGCGTGCGTGCGTGTGTGTGTGTGAGGATGGAGAAAACCTGAGCATGTTTCCTTAATTTAGTAAGTCATTGACCAACCCATGGCTTGAAAAAGGTAGAAATTACCTTAGCAACTAGAAATCCCTTTCAAACTCCCACACTTTCTTCTGAACCCACAAATTCCTAATGTAACATCATGGACAAATTTCACTAGCTGTCCCCAGCACCTCTCTCCATCCACCTACCTAACCTCACCCTTCATTCAAAAGGAAAAGAGGAACAACAGGCAACAGAAAAGCCTGCTGCTGAGAAGCTTGGAGAGGCTTGGGCTTGCATGCTAGTGTTATTCTTTATTTAAAAACAAAACAAAACAAAAAATAACAGCTTTATTGAGGTGTGATTTACATATCATAAAATTGACCCATTGTAAATATATGACTCAATGATGATTAGTAAAGTTGTATAGTTGCGCAACTATCACCACCATCACATCCATTACTGTCCCTCCAGCATTTTCTATACCCGGCTCCAGAGTAATCCAATGTGACACCTTGTTCTCCTGCTCACCCCACTACTTACAGAGGCAAGTGGTCCATGGATCTGCCAGCCCAGGCTTCCCCTCTGTTGCAGCTCCCCAGGTGGCCCCACTAATCCTCCTGGGAACTCTGGAGTAAGGGACTGTTATAAGGCCATCTCTGGAGCCTATGATAAACCCAAAGTCCTTTACCCACTTTTGCTACTGCTTTGGCCTGGAGTAAACTCAAACCTTTTCTGACTCCAGAGCCAGACATGGACTTTTTTAAGTTGCAGATTAAGTGTTAAGCTGCAGGAGTTTCAGGAGGACCACGTGGGGAAGAGGGCGGACACACAGAGAAGTGGTAGTATAACGGATGGAAGGAGAGCCTGCGTTCCCAGGGCCATTCGGAAGACACTTTGCTTGTATTTATTTTGACACAGTAAAGATTTCTTGCCTGTTAAGAGACAAGGTCACACCTCAGAAGGCCACGTGGACTGTGGCTAATGCTCTGCCTGCCAAATCTGGCCGTGTCATCACTCAGCACTCACTGGCCAACTCTGGAACCTGTCCCCAACACACAGTCTCAGCTGAGCCACACAACGCAGAGCCTGGCTCGCATCAAACATTTACCCTACATGAAGTTGGGGCTAATTGTAAAAACTGGGAAAACAGCAGAAAGGTTTAAAGTGTGTGCCAGATCTATTAGCTGAGGGGACCAAAAAAAAAATGTCACAGGTGAAAAAGCAAAGGAATTACACCTGTGATATCAGTAGCTGGCAACAATGAAAAGGAGAACCTTATGGCCTTCCTCCTTCTTTTAGAAACCATCTCATCGGACAGTTCAATCTCACTAATTAGAGGACGGTGCTGGCAACAAGGGAAAGATGGGAATCACATGAAAAGTGAGGTTGTCTTTGCAGGGGAGGGGGAGAGACAGACAGAATTTTCCTGTGTGCCTGTAGGAGAGGCATCCTCGAGTGCCCCAATTTTGCCAACTGCGTTCCAGAGCTTGTTTCCTCCCATGCCCAGACGGAGCAAAGGCCGCTGTAATGACTTCATGCTCAGCCAAAAGTAAACACTCTCCACACTTTTTCCATGGACAAATTCTAACCCCAAATTGCCAGCACTGGCCTCCCAGCAATCCAAATGGAAAGTTGCCTTTCTCAAGAAAATAAAACCTTTAGAACTAAATAATACATCTTGGCTGCAGAAGCAAACTTTCCTAAAAGCTTCCTAGAAATTATTTATCATGCAATGATACTACTGATCACCTGAGAAAGCCCTACCAATGAACAAAGGCACTTAAATACAACAAATGACCCGAGAATAAAAGCTCACTCCACTCCACAAACATCTGCACTGCAACTTATGCAGCCCATTATATAGCACTCACAGGGTATGCTACTCAACACACACACACACACACACACACACACACACACACACACACACACACACACACACACAGCTCACAGCCACCTAAGCAGAATATTCCTTCCGAAAACAGGCCGTGATAAGACAGGTGCTGATTAGAATAGGAGCAGAACAGCCCATCAGGCCTGAAATCAGCAGCACTGTTGTACAGGTCACACGTACATCTCGCTGTTCTCTACATTCCAGCTTGAATCTGTGTGACTCAAGCTCAGTTCTCCATCAAGTAAGAAAAGTGCAGGCTCAGGGTGGTGGACTTACCAGGTTGGAATTGGTGGCATTGGAGTCATCTTCTGGAAAGGGAATATAGATCGCTAAGGCCACACAATTGGCAAAGATAGTCAGTAAAATAATGATTTCAAATGGTCTGAAGAAGGGAGTTAAGGAAGTTAATGCCGCAGAAAGCACAAATGTAACAAACATACAGATATATTTTTAAATGAATCAAAGATTCATAAGAATTTTGTTTAAACAATACATTCCAAGCCCCTTGTACTCTGAAAAGAAACATATGCCTTTTTAAGTGCTTCTCATGGGTCCCCGCCAAAATATTTCCTAATATGTCAAAAGCAGTGGAGGCCAGTCGCGTGCCAGAGTAAACACAGATTTCTAAAAACTTTTTTCCTTCTTTTATTTATTTAGATTGCACTGGACTTCATTTTCCCTCATGTGTGCTCGGGTTGCTTTTAAAGAACGGGGCCTACTCCAGTCAGGACCCAAGTCCCCCAGGCACCCCTTTCCTTGTGGTTACATGCTGCCATCCAGGGACTCAAGTTAGGGCTGGGAGAAGCGAGACAGAGTGGGATTTAAGGCAGAGCCTTGACTTTAAGATTTTTCATTTGAAATTTGGAGATTTTATTTTTAATCTTTTAATTTGAAGGTTAGAGCATTTGTTTCATTTTGGTTTTTCTTTTATTGTTTATTTGTTTGTTTTCATCTTCTCCCTTCTTCTGTGATAGCCTGCAAGGAACCTGAAGATGACCAGAGTCTTGCGACCCCTTGAGAGCATGGTGGCATGTGTACTGTGCATTTGGGGTACAACAGCCATCTTTTCTTTAAGGCACAGCTCCATGTAGAATACCTAAAACTTCTTCAGGCTGTGGAGGCCATGCCCTTGGTGGGTAAGACTTATATTCTAGGACCTCGCAACACTCCCTTGGTATGTGCTGAGATCTAGAGGGACAAGCCAAAGCTTACCCACCAGCAACAGTGCACTCAGGGGGGATTCTGTGCCTGGATTTCTTTATCAAAGTATTAGGGCAGGACATATTCTCAGGAGCAAAATAAGTTAATGTGATACTACCCTTTCCACCCTGTACCCACAACTGAAGGCCAGAAAGGTGAAGCTTCAGAGGAAGTGCCCAGTTTTTGTTCTTCCAGCCACACCTCCCCCCACCCCTGAAACTGCCAAGTTTCCAGCCTAGTCCACAGAGCTTGACAGGGAGAGGGAGAAGAGGAGAAGAATGAAAATTCCTGGGAGAAGGAACCAGCTTCATCTCCCAGGACATGAAACATATCCTCACCAAGTTAATGAATCTTGAAGCAGGAAGAGACTTCGAGACCAGCTAGTCCAAACTTCTGAGGCCCAGGGAGCCTAAGAGACTTTCTCAACACCCCACAGCAGGGCCTGACCTGCCAGGACTAGAACCTAGATTCCCTGACCCCAAGTCCAGTGCTCATCCCCCTGCCATAGATGCCTCTGATCTCTATTAACAAGGCAACCCTGAGCCTGGAAGGAATCTTAGTGATTACCTAGTCCAGGCTTCCCAGACAGTGTGCTGGTTACTGACATCCCCATGGCCCCATGGATGTAGTTCAGTGTGCACTGATCAAGCACACCTCATGAAGGTTGCCATTTTCTACACAAGCCCTGATATCAACAACAAAGCATGCAGTGGACCTATCCAACCTCCTAGCTTGACAGACACAGAAAATAAAACCACCTTTTCCAGATCCCATGCTGGCAAATAGCAGAGCCAGGACTAGAACCAGACATACTGACTCATCTTTTCCAACACGTCTGCAGCCCCTTGAGTTGGCCAGGGAACAAGTGGTGATGATGATGATGATGATGATGGTGATGTTGATGATGGTGGTGATAGTGATGGGAACAGGAAGGGCATACTAACATCTACTGAGAGCTTAGTCTGTGCCAGGCACTATTCCAGCTGCTCTACACAAACATCGTGAGTGGAATGTACAATTATTATCCTCCTTTCTACATGAAAGGTTAAATGTTAACTCATCCAAGGTCACAGAGATCGTGAAAGGAAGGGGTTCAAACACAGAAAGTCTGGCTCCAGAGTCTGAGTTTGTAAGGACAACTCTAAACTGATCTATCCTGAAGTTACCCTGAAGCTTTTTAGAAGTTAGTTCTTTCAGCCCTCCTACCACCTCTTCCCTCCCAGCCTATTTTGTACCTGCTTAGGAAAGTTACATTCAGCCCAAAGGCTGGTCAGCTTCATTCTCATCATCTGGTCCCCTGTGTTCCTCCACCAGCTGAGCCAGACCTCATACATCTAGTCCTCAAATGTCAGCTCGGTCCTTCCACCAAAGCAGCTGATGGCTACACTTGGGCTATTTCTTGCATTATCAGTACTACCTCCTCCCTTATTCAAGCTATGCATCCATCACCTTATACAAAAAGTACTGGCTAATTCTGGGGGAGAGAGTTAGCAAAGAAACCAATCAGGCAGATAAGAAGAGCCATCAGCTGCAAAGCAGAGGATTAGGTAAGCCCCGGAAGCATTCTGTCACCTTGGGACAAGAAGATCATTTTTCAAATTGCCTTTTCTTCTTAATGTCAGATTCAGATTCCACTCTTTAAAGAGTATTGACTGGATCATACACCAGACCATCTCTTTATCCATCAGCTACCCTTCGAAGGCAATCTGGGAATGTCACCCAACCAGCACTGCCAAGGCTGGGTTTCCTCTCCAATAGGGAGCAGGCACATTCCCTAGGAGGGTGGCATAGCACCCGTTTACCCAAGTATGGGGGTGGTGCAATGAGGTGGCTGAAGCCCACAGCTGGCACCCTGAGTAACTGTCCTGTTAATGCAGCTGCTGATTCCAGCCGCATGGGGCCTGACCAGAGTCTGTGGACAGCACCTCACACACTTCTGTTAGGAAGCCCTGGCTCTCCCACACTTCCCCGGCCTGCCCTGTGCATTACTGTCACCTCTCCATCTCTTCTCTTCTTTCCAGGGCTTATACATCACTGGCACTCAGTACTCCTCATCAGGGAGCCATCCTTCCAGGAGGGGAAGGGTGGATTTGAAGATAACTAGTACTCACTGAACACGTCTCCTGAGGTAGCTTTACTGAACATGCTCCACATGTGTGGGTTCCACAGCCCTGGATAATACTTTAGGAAGTGACTGCAGTTGCTCTCTGTTAGAGATGATGAAACTGAAGTTCTGGGTGTTTGGGTGGCCTGGGACCACTCAAAACACAGGTGGCAGGGGGGTGATGGGGGGATGCTCAGTATCAAAATCCAAGTCCCACTGTGTCCCCTCAAAGTCCACCCTAGTACCTCTCTTATATGCTACAGATGCATGGGGTGTGGGAAGTGCATGGATTTGGGATTTGAGGAACCTGTATTTGAAACCCCACTCTGTCAGTTGCCAGCAGTATAATTTCAGCAAGTCCTATAGTTCTCCAGGCCTTAGTTGCTCCATCTCTGGGGGAGCCTTACCTGCTGGACACCCAGCTCCCCCACTCCATGATTCTGAGTGAGCAACTATGACAGCACCCTGATGAGGTGGCCCAAAGCTGAGCCTCTAATGCAGACATCTGGGAACTGGAACCCCGCTTGGACACTTGGGACAGACTGGCCAGTTTTGGAGCAGCCGGTTTTAAGAAACTGCATTTTCTTAAAGTTACTTTTGAGTTGAGGGGTTCAAACATTTACAGAACTAACATTTCTTGCTGAACAGAAACTTTTTTCTCTCTCTGAGTCACCTTTGGCCTTTCAACCACTACCCAAGACTTTAAAATCTCTCCGTAGAAACTCATGAATGAAACCTAACACTCCCATCCTAAACCTTGGGAGCCATGGTAGACCTACCTGAATCAATTCTTATTATAAAAATGCCCAACACTAAGAACCAGGGTTCTAGTCCTGTCTGTCACAGACTGTATGACCTTGAGAGTCACTTCTGTGGGGCTCAATGTCATCACTGGGGAAAGTCAGAGGTGGACTTATTGATCTTCAAGTCCTCTCCAGCTCCACCACACACAATTCCTATGATGTTAAGGGGCCTGTGAGAACCCGACCTTTCAAAGCCATTTTCTCTCAAGGACTCACTCACTGGTTTCCATACAAAGTGGATCTGTGTTTAATATTGCAAGCCAGTGTTCTTCACTTTGGCTGCACATTAGAATCACCTGGAGAATTTTAACATATGCCTGGGTGGAGCTCTGGCACCTGTATTTTATTACAGCTTTCCAGGTGATACAAATGTATAGCCAGGATTGAGAACCACTGCTCCTAGGCCTTGAACCAAGAGCTGGTGCAAGGCCTTGGTTCATTGACCACCACCCTCTTTCATCTCCTGGGCTCCTTCATTCTAGAAAGAGGGAGGTCATGAAACTATGCCAGCACCACAACATGGGAAGAAAAGACGGTTATGGGGTAGCAGCGTGAAACCATTATTAACCCAACACATCAGTTGGTCTCTGGGCAAACTCCGCAAGGTAAGATGATAACCTCTTAGGCTTATTTTCTCAAATGGTGCTTATTACGTGAAAAAACAAACACACACACACTTGAGGAGCTTCTTATACCAGAAGATTCCTAGGCCTTATCCCAGATTCTGCATTTTAACAGTGCTGCCATCAGATGCAATAGGTCTGAGAACCACTTCATAGGCGCAGCACATACAACATAACCCACTGGCTAGTAGAATTTGGAAGACTGGCCCCACTGGGGCTTCCCAGAGGCACCCTGCCCCGCCCAGAGCACAAAGGATATTTCCATTCAACAATGCTTATGCACGCCCTGCGGATGGGGTTCTTCAGAGTCAGGCAGAGCAGGGCACGAGGCGGGCGTGTGGCAGTCGTGCTGCCCTGCTTCTTGGGTTTCCCGTACTGCTGCCGCTTCCGCTGTGTGGAGCTGACGGTGGAGATGGTCGCATTGCCAGCACTTCCCATCAGCTTGGCCTGCCGGGCTGCATCGATGGCTGCCTGCCAGGACAGGGCTGCCCCTGGGGTAGGGATGTGCTCAGGGGCAAGCCCTGCTGCCGCATTGGCATTCATGTTGGCATGAGCTGGGCGTGGGCTCCCATAGCTGGAACCTGCAGAAGAGGACAGAGGATGACAGTCACCAGGGAGAAACCAGTAACGTTCATGATACCTTCCAGATCCCAGACTCACCACTGCTTAAAACTCTTATTTCAAACTATTGCAGAGCTTTGAGGTACACATGAAAACATTAGTGTGTGATGGTGAGAAAAAAGAGTCAGGAAATCTGTTCTAGTCTTAGTTCAGCTATGTGACCCTGGATATCTCACTCCCCTTCTCTAGTCTCACTGCATCATTTTAGGCAGACAAAATATGACATGTGGACTTCAGAAACACAGTGTTAGTAAGAACGTGAAGATACAGAAAAAGACAAATACACGATGTAATATATGTAAACTAAAATACATTTATATACGTACATATATAAATAAAATGATATTCATTGAAGAGAATGGAATGGCTGTTTAAGGAAGGCAAGAAGGAAAATGAGAGTAGGATATTGGGGATAAAAAGGAAGAATGAATGAATGAATGAATGAATGAAGTGGATAAGAGAGCCATTGCATGAATCGATGATAACAAATGCACAATAAATTAATGAGTATGATTCACTCAAATTTCTGTACCTGAGTTCCAAAAAATAAAAATAAGTATAATAAAATGAGGAGGTTGGACCAAAGTAAGGTTACATCCAGGTACCTCAAACCCATCAGGACACTGAGTGTTGGTTTAATTGGAGTGGGTACGGGGCTATAATGGTTTTAAATCATGTCAGCAAATCTGATATCCTCTTCATTTTGAGAAATAGAATCTATACTCCCTCCTCCTGAAATGGGGTTGGCCCTTCGTGACTATTTTGACCCATAAAGCACAGTAGAAGTAATAGTATGCGACTTCCAAAACTAGGTCAATAAAAGGCAATGTTACATCCACCTGAATCTGGATGCTGGCCCGGGGGGAAGTCAGCTGCCTCAGGAAGCATCCTGATTGCCCTGAGGCTGCCATGCTGTGAGGAAGCCCAACTGGCCTACATGGAGAGACTGTAAGCAGAGAGAAAGATTCCCAGCCAGCCCCTCGCTGTTCCAGTCGCCATCTGACTGCAACCTCATGAGAGACACCAAGTCAGAGCTGCCCAGCCAAGCCTTTCCTGAATTCCTGACCCACAGAAACAGTGGCAGGTAGCAAGAGGTTTGCTGCTGTAAGCTACTTTGAGGGCGCTTGTGTGTGGCAGGGTTGACAGGGTAGGGTCCAGGGCCATTGCCAGAAAGGAAACTTGAGTAGGAACCAGTGAAATCCAGACTAGGGGTGTCTGCAGTACTCTGGTTTAAAGGCAACTGAAGCCCTCGAAGCTATCCCTAAATACCACACATACTCAGTAGGCATGCCTCAGGCAGTCAAATGGATGCCTCACCACAAAATCCTACAGATTTATCAAGTAATCAGCTCAGCCTGGGCCCAAACCTGAATGCCCCAAAACAGAAGTATGACCTTGAGATCCATCAACTGGCAAAGTGTTGCAAGATCCAGAGAAGCCACAGAGAATGGGGTGCTACTATGGGCAGAGAGCCTGACATTTGGATGTCATCTCAGTTGCCTGGGAGACTGTGGCTGGTGCAGGCAGACCAGTTGCATATATATCACTTACAAAACCCTCCACAGTGACCCTTTCCTCTGCTCAGTGTATACACAGTCTTTCCAGGGAAGCTGCTTAGCCCAGAAACAGCTACCCAGTAGAGCCCCTTACCTCTCCTCACTGCAGCACACCAGAATTCAGATGAACACTGGGCACCCTCCCACACCTCTCCCCGGCTCATATCCGGGGCTGATCCTTCTACATTTAACTTTAAAATAACTTTTGCTCTCAGTGTGACCTGCTGTCTAGTCCTATCACCCCAACCCCCATAAGACCCATCTCTCAAAGGAACCATTTCAAAGATGAGCACATGACCCAGCTTAGCCAGTTGGAACATTTGCACCCAGACAGCGTCTGTCCTAGAGACAGGCACTAAAAACCCCATTGGGCTGTGTCCAGTCATGCCTGATGCTAGCTTTCCCCTGAGCTTTCTGGATTTATTGCTGAAGTAACTTAGCTCAAGCTAATTTGAATTGGCAACCAAAAAAGACCTGACTAATATGATTGCTCAGTGCCACAAAGCTTGTACCTTTCTGGGGTATCATTTCTGCCAGATTCCAAAGTTTGTGTCCTTCCATCATCACACCAGTGACAGACAATAAGTTTCTGCTCTTGTACCAACTGATTGGTGTTTGTCCAAAATGCTGCAACTGAAGGATTCTGAGACTTTTCTGAGTACAAGAGAAAAGCAAATCATGATAGATTTGTGATGTCTGCATGGGCACCAAAGGTAGAAAAAGGTATTGCAGATGCCATATATTTATCACCCGGAACAATACCAAATGAGCACATCAGGTCTTCTTTAGTACCAGCTGATCTACTGCCTTGTTGTCCCCGAACAGTTGCTTCCAACACTATTGCCATTTGATCCCTGTAGCATTAGAGTCCCACTCCCTAGGGCCTGGAAAACTGCCTCTTTTCTATACTCAATCCATGGCTATATTCTCAACATGACACTGACTCCCTTCTCACCATACATTCCTTTCACCCTCCTCCTTTCCTCTGCCCCAACTGTTCCAGGCAGCTGTTGCACCCTCAGAGGTAAAGTATATTAACCAAAATGTCAGGATCACACAGAATCCCACACTTCCTAGTAGTCTCACCTCTCACCTACCTTGTCACTGTCTTCCCTGCACCCACTGTGTGGATCCTAAGCACACAGCAAGGAAGACCCCAATAAGGGCCCTCATCTTTCTTATAAGATCCCAAAGAAAAAAAATAAAAAGAGAGAATTTAAATTAATACAGGCACCTGAAGCATGAGAACTACTTTAATAACCAGCAAGCATGAGTGTCTCTATTTAACACAAAAGAAAACAAAGGAGCGTATGACTCATTAAAGGTCACAAAGTGAGACAATGGAAGATTTCTGCAGCAAGCACAGTACTCACAGTTAAAGGCTAGACAATATTCCATCTCCTCAGATCTCACACAGACCCTCCACATGCATACACACGTGCATGCTCACATACATGGCCACAAGCAAAGCACACACCTCCTACTGGTATATGAACCTTGAGGTTGAAGAGGCTACATTTCTGACCCCCAAAAGATCCTTTATGTTTAACGTGATCTTCACAGGATACCATCCACTACAAGAACAGCCCGTAGTAACCCTGGGCACCTCTGGGATAAATGAAAGTGGGAAGTGTTTCTGTTCCTATTTGCTGCATTGGAGTCACTGAATCCAAAGTGCCTGCATCTCTTGCATAACTGAGTTCACCAGAGAGGGCTGGAACTCTGTGTCCATCGAATCTGTGGTATGTCATTTTTCCTTCCTAGACTCCCTGTTTGGCATTGACAATGCTTACTAGACGATTTTATTCCTGGACTAACTTCTCCTCCCTCACATACATAAAAGCAGTCATGTCTCTACCACTGTCAGTCCTTCCAAATCCCCACTCTCTTCCCATGACAAGCCCTCGACACCTCACACCTTCCCACAAATCACTGTCTTCACATTCTAATCTCTGTGGCTCACCCCCAAGCATTGTCTTAATGCCCCTCTCTCAAACCACCTGCCAATTCCCAAAACCAAGGTGTGTTTGGACAACACTTAGGAAGAAGTCAGGAAGCATGAGTGCAAGAACACATCCATCTCCTTGAAAAGGCTGTGTATGGGGTGTGGGGGCCACGGCTTCCGAGAGCAGTGTGGCCACAGTTCCACAGAGCCAAGAGGGCTCTAAAGGCCACATGTCTGTAAGCTGCCTTTGGAGCCACCCCACATCATGGGTGACCTTATTCACATTATGAACTGTTCCCAGAGTACAAGGATCTCTCTGGAGCATACCATCTGCAGAAAGAACATATGAAGAAGCCCATGGGGAAAAATGGAATGTCAACCTTTCCCAAGCTGGAGGACAAGAAAACAACTGTCAGTATTTTGGTCCTGGCAGCTCTGAGAATTGCTGCAACCCAGTGACATGACCAAGAGCACTGCTACACAAAGCCACACACAGGTGGGACAGGCATGGCCCCTAGTGGCTCCTATGGTTGGGCTGTATTCCAAAGCCCAGCCTGGCCTCCCTTTCTCCAAGCATTTGCCTCACCTAGACCTGAAGCTCTATGAGTACTCCCAGATCCCACACAACAAGGGGACGCAATTCTCCAAGAATCCCAAAAATGAAAAACCTCTAACTCAGACTCAACGTCTCTGAATCTAGAGCAGCACCATGGAGGAAAAGCAAGCAGCACTGTGTCCCTGATGACTTCTGTTAGCACGAAATAACCACCCGATGCAAAGAGACCAATTTTCAAATTATAAAGCTGATTCAAAGCTCTGTCTCCTGGCTGCCAGCTGAAAAGATGCCACCGTTTAAGTCTGCTCTGGCTGCTGCCTTACTAGGCTATTTCCACTGATGTGCTCATCCCCGTAAGAGCCCCGGAGCAGCAGCTCAGCAGACCAGGCCACACACAAAGAGGTAGGTGCTCACAGCAGTGACCTTTTCCTCAAACGTCAGAACATGACTCCCATTTGTCAAGTGGTCCAGCTTCCCTCAAGAGAGCAGCAACTCCTACCTCCTGCACATGGTAGCTGCTGCTTCTCTAGGGACCAGGATGAAGGTAAGGCCCCAGCACAAACTGATCAGCTGTGGGTCATTCTGCTTTGCAAAATCCACAGAAGAACCCCAGTCAGGAGGAGGTGGCTCATGCTTCCTTGGTACCCCCCGTGGGTGAGGTGTGGTGTTGGGGTCATAGAAGGTGTTCAATGATGAAAAGGTTGATTATTTCCTTTAATCCATTTCCATACATGCACCTGATCCAGGGCCACATCCCAAAAGATATTCGATATGTATTTGCTAATGATTGTATCGACGTTGATGTCCTGATAAAGATGAAGACAACAGGTAAACAGCAACACTGTTGGAGTCAGCTTATTCAGGCCCTTCTGCTTACTTTTTGGTTGTGGTAGTACTGGAGAATTTCTGAGGGAAGACGTTGTGAGCAATGACTTCCACCTCCCATGCCACTTGCCTAGTCCAGGCCACCATCCCCTTCTTGCCCAGAATGTTGCAGTAACCCCCAGACATTTCTCTCCCTCCTCTTGCCCATTCCCAGTCCAATCTCCATGCAGCAGCCAAAGTGACCTTTTAGAAATAAAAATCATAAATCAGGCCCTGTCGTTCTCCTAGTTAAACCTCTTCAAAATCCAGATCCTGCATGATTTATGAAGCCGGCTCAGATTGGTCCTGGCCCACTTCTCTGAGCTCATCCCAATCATCTCTCAGCATGGTCCTATGTACTCCTGACATGCTGGCCTCACTTCACCCCTCAGACATGCTCACTTCTTATCTGGCACAGTACCTTTGCACATATTTTGCATGTTGTTCCCTCTGCTCTTTGCTTGGTAAATCCTTCTCACACTTCGGGTTTGGGCTTAAAGGATTCCTTTCAAAACCCCCAACCCTGATTCTCTAATCTAAATAACCAGAGCTCAAACACTGGCTACTGGTGTGCTCCCCATCTCCTTGCCTCCATACTACCTTTGAACAGGGATGCCCAAATCTCCAGCCCCATAAAAGGATCCCCAGTTAGCCATAGGTATGGAAAAAGGTACAGGACTGCAGACTTGTTTCAACAGTATGGCTTCCCTCCTTAGACTTAGTACCTTCCTCCATGCACAAAGCAGGTCACTGCTATGACAGCATTTGTACACACAACTATGACAAAGACTGATTTATGAAGAGCAAGAGAAAGCAGTTTATCCCTGGACAGGAGAGACATCCACATGCATTTCTCCTAAAATCCTGACCATCCTCTCACTTAGCAATCTCCATAGTGCAAAGGAAATGTTTTCATTCAGCCAGGGTGTCACCTGAGATCATTGCAGAAGCCCATTTGGCTCTTGATGTCTGTTATCTCATTGTAGTGGCAAGCATCCTACATTCCCTTTAAGAGTGTAGTAGCCAAACTGAAACAGAATCTATGCTTTCTCTGCCCATCGAAGGCCAATAACTTAAAAACAGGAGGCCATTAATCTTCTCCACCTAGTGTATTACAAAGATAGCCAGCAAAGTTGAACAGGGAAGATACTGTGTCTTGGTCTTAGAACGTAAGTTGGGCCTTGTCCACCTCCAGCCCAGTGGTGCTCATCTAGAGAGGGATCCGGTCTTGCATAGTACCATGTGGCAGATGTGGTGGACTTGTGGACTGACTAACTCAATAACTCTTCCAACCTCTTTCTGCTGTGCCTTTCTATCCTGTAGAGGGTAGAGTGCTAAAAACTACAATTTCTAATCTCCCTTGTAGCTGGACTTCCTGCTGTGACTATTGGGTTGGCCAACTCAAGAACTGAACTGAAAGTAAGTCAGGTAGGGAGGAGATCCATTTTGCTGCTACATAGACCAGCAAGGCTCTATGTAATGGTTTCCTGATCCCCAGAACCTAAATGATGTGGTATGGTCCTGGAGCCATCTCTTAGCATAGTGACTTCCAGATTCCCCAGTTTCTTAACTATTCCAGAGTCCCTATATGAAGTCTCTTTCATCTTAATAGGATAAAGCAGTAATAATAAAATGTTTCATTCATTTATATCCAAGCAGGGAGAGGAGGGAAATCTCAACCTATCTATCGCACATGATGACGGCAAATCTAAATTACAGGACCTAGTTGAGGATCATTTCAAGTTTATCAAAAGTGAGCATTTCAATTTTTTAATACAGCTACTGCAGTGCCTATTGTGGGTCTGAACCTTGACTGAGACATACAATCTATAGTTGCTGTGTGTAATATCACATCTACAATGATGAAAATGTTCTATAATTCTGAGATATCCAATATAGTAGCCACCAGTCATTGTGGCTGTGAAGCACTTGAAATGCAGCTGGAACAACTGAGAAACTACATTTTAAATTGTATTAAATCTCAAGTAATTTACATTTAAATAGCCACATGTGGCTAGTGGCTACCATACTGAACAGCATAGGTCGATATGTAAAGAGCATGATGAGGAGTCAGGTGGGAGAAATGGGAAAGAATACAAACAGAGTAGTTAATTCTAATTTGTAAAGGATCTTTTTTAAAAAAGTAATCAAGAACTAACTGATTCAGATTCTTATGGGTGGGTAGATTTTCTAATCAGAAAATAATCATCTTATGCAAAAGGACATGTTTTCAAAGCATAAAACATTCTAAGCCCCGACAAATGAAACAGAAACCAAAAGTCATTTTTCAGTAGCTAATACTCTTGACAAGGGAATAAGAAACTAATTTTCCCAAAGGGAAGAAGAGGAAGCTGACATTTCCCCCCAATCTAAGTTGGGCCTAAGAGAGCCCCAAGGCATCCCAGGTGAGATGCAAGCTGCCTCCCCACAGCAAGCACTCAAAGAGTCTTCTGAGAGTGTTAACCGGGGCACTGTACATCTGCTTCCTCTTACCAGAGCTATCAACACATCCTTTTTAACAGCATTGTCTTACTCTTTCTGCCTTCCTCATCTCTCACCCTCCTATGAGCCCAGTTTATGAGAGAAAGGGATGCTCAGAACAGGCCATGGCCATAAGTAGTCAAATATGCTCCAAAAAAAAAAAAAAGACAGAGGAGGACCAAGGACATCTGTGGCCATATCCCTGACTCAATCGATTGGCATTGCCTTAAATATAACTGTCACTTATCTATTCTACAACCTACCTGGCTCTGATGACCAGGGCTAAGGCAGAGAACCTAGAGCATTCCAGAAGCCCAAACCAACTAGAAGAGTGGTAATGCTGCTGGTGCACGCACCTTCTAGTGATCCAGCAAATTAAGCCTTTGTTCCCCTTATTCTTCACAGGGAAGCTAGTCTAAAGGAGAGAAAGAGAGGGAAAAGAATCCTAGGACAGACTTCCACCAGAAGTAAACTAGCCTCCATCTGTAGAGGACCAGAGGCCAATATTATCTTGGCTGAAAGGCCCTCATCATAAAGCCATTTCCCCTATGGTCCTCAGGTCACATCAGAGAGCAGAAGGAAGAAAAGCAGGCAGAAAATAAATGAATAGGTACAAACAGGTAAACCATACTTTCTGACCACAGATAATAAATTACAATAATAATAAAATACTTCTTTCATTTATTTCCAAGCCTCTTGCTATTTGAACGTAGGTACCTATCTATCACTACCTGATGATGGCAGACCTAACGTATAGGACCTATTGAGAATCATTTCAAGTTTTTCAAAAGTGGGCATTCAGCTTTTTAAGTGTAATGAAGGAGTAGTCTTTGTAATAAAAAAAAAAAAAATAGATCCAGCCCTGACAGAGGTCAGTTGTTCAGGTAGAAAATGGGAAATCCTTCCAGTTCCTGGTGTCTGGGGAGAGGCTGGGGGTGTGGGAAGCGGGGAAGAGTGCCACAGTAGCCTGGCACAGCACTGAGGGGGTCCAAAACCACTAGTTCTCAACTCTGCTGAGTTAATGAGTGCATGAGAGAAGGGGTACGCTCTGATATTTGGGCCCTTCTCTTATCCTCCCAGTGATTCATAGGAACCAACTTTGTGGCCTTAGAAATCCTAGCAGAGTGGTTATCAGTAGGTGATCAAAACACATTTGACACTAGGAAGTTCTTTTGCAGAATTTTTATTTAGCCTTTACAGACATCTATGCAGAAGTCTATGAAGATCATATATTTCAGTTCTTTTAGACTGGTATATTTGTCATGTGTTAAATGTATTAATTATCACATGTTAAGTGGATATTTGTTTCTTTCCCCCCATCAGAAGGGAAGCCCCCAGAAGCAGGCACCTTTGTCTATTTGGTTCACCTCTGTATTCCCCAGAGCCCAGAACAGCCTAGAGTATAGTATGTGCTCAATGAAAATGTGTTGAATGAATGAGTGATTATCTCAATATGTAACTGTCCTATGACTTTTTCCCAGCATATTAATTACTTAGATGTCTGGTCCCATGATATTGAGGGTTTTGCTGCTTTGGCCCCATCTTCTTGGTAGGAGAATAGAGACACAGGGTGACTGCACCTTTCCCAATCACCAGAACACATATGAGGCAGTTATCTTGGGAGGACAGTTTTTAGTCTCTTCAGTGGCCTCAACCTCCTTCCTTCTCGCCATCTGAGATGATGAGATGACAGGAAGGCTTGCTTGGCCAATACTTACCCTGCCCGTTTACTGTTTCCCACTGAAGTGGGCAGGACACCTGTGGAGGCCAGCAGTAACTCCTCTAATTCCATTTGTCACCTGAGAATGCCCAGCCACACAGCCAGGGTTCTGATTTGGGCGGATGGCAGAGCAGTCCTTCAGCAGAGGTGTGGCCTGGCTGAGGCCTGGAGCTGAGAGCTCACAGACTCCGCCCCTGGTGGCCATTAGACTTTCTGTTCTTTGGGAGAAAAGGTCTGACTATGCCTGGAGCTCCACCAGGCCTCTTCCACTTCACAGAGGGGAGCATGAGCTGATAAACTCTGTCAGGAAAGCAATTTAGCATTCCTAATGAGAGTCTTTAGGAAATTCTAACACTTGACTACCCTTCTCCAAAGCTGTCCTAAAGGACTCATCAGAGACTCCAGCAATGTGCCACAGTGCGAATTACAGCAATACCAAATTGGAAATCACCTACAAACCCGTCACTAGGGGACTGGTTAGATTAATCAATGCACACTCATATACAGAATTTTAGGAAGCCATAAAAATTATATTTTTGCAAAATAATATGGAAGAAGTTCCACAACATAACTTTAAGCAACAGAAACAGGGTTCAAAAAAGCATATACAACAGGACCCCAATTCTACAAAAGACTCTTTTGTCCATAGAAGAAAAACTAAAAAAAAAAAACTCATCTAAATATTATTAGTG
This sequence comes from Cynopterus sphinx, assembly GCA_030015415.1. Taxonomy (NCBI): domain Eukaryota; kingdom Metazoa; phylum Chordata; class Mammalia; order Chiroptera; family Pteropodidae; genus Cynopterus; species Cynopterus sphinx. The sequence goes on from CM057380.1 coordinate 92,482,239, forward strand.
GTCATATTTAGGTGACAAGAAGACTAGTCCCTAGAAAAGCAGATCCACCTAGCACACAGGACTGTGGCCTCAGAATGCAGGCTGGCTGGATGCAAACTCTGGCTCTGCCAGTTGCCAGCTGTGACTGAACCAGCTACATGACCTCTCTGTACTTTAGGCTGCTCATCTGTAAAACAGAGATCACAACAGTGACTATCACACAGCATTGTTGTGACAATCAAATGAGTAAATAAATGTAAAATTTTCAGAATAGTGCATGAGAGTAAGAACCTCATTAGTACAAGCTATTTTTTTAACATATTTGCCATATTCAGTACAGTAAATAATTCTTTGGTAATCAGAAAGAAAAAAGCTATAATTTTGTTTTATTTTTAAAGTATATTTCCAAAATTTACTGGAGCTAAACCAACCTCAGATGCTGGTTACCCATGAGGGGTATACGCAGACCCCACTTGGCAACTGGCTGCCCTCCTTCCTCACCTGCCTGGAACCCCTTCCTGCCAATCTCCAACACACAGGAAAAGATAAGCATTAACTGCAGTCCCAGAGAAACAAGAAGTCTGAAAACTCAGCACGCACCTCTGTGGAGTCCTCTGCTGACTCAAACCTAAGCACTGAACAAAGGATAATTTGCACCCCTGTCTCCAGCTGTGGATCTCTGTAAACAAAGGTATTTAGGTTTAGGACAAAGTGAAATGGTTGATTTGAAATTTATCCAAGACTCATGGGCAAGATCCTTTCCTTTTTCTTGTCATTTCGATTTTTAAAAATAATTCCATTTAATATCAACTGGGCTCCATGAGGTATGAACAGGTATGTGTACACAGAGAAAAGGGAAACTAGGACTGCAAGTCAGGACTCCTGGGCTCAGAACTTAGGTCTGAGACATGCCGTCCATATAACTGCAATGCCTCCGAAGAAGCTGCAGCAGAACTGGACATCAGAGGGATAAGTGGCTCTCCTCCAGGTGCAGAGCCTCACAGCATCAGAACCCAGGCCCTTCACCCTCTGACTACCACTCACACCACCAGCCACACTGCCAAGTACCAAGGTGTATACTTCTCTGGGCCTCAGTTTCCTCATCTGTAAAACAGAGATAATAATACATTCCTCACAAGATGATCATGAAGACTAAACGAAGTACTACCCAAAGTATTACTTAATAAAAAGGTGTCACACAGATGCCCATACATAAAGCCTCAGGGCACCAAAGAAGAGTACCTCACTTTCAGTCAAGTGAGATAAAACATGAAAGTGTTTTATAAAAAATCTTTTCCCAGAAGCACGTCAACCATGTTAAGCAACCACCTCTTAACAATTTCTGTATCTCACACATAAATATTAATAGTGTTGATTTGTGGAAAAAATGAATCTATCTAGAGAATTCAAAACACAGAGAATTCCAGAGACCCTTGAAAACAGTTCTCCATTTCCCAAGGATCCTCTCTTAGTGAAAGGCTCTGAAACTCTTCCATTGTCAGTGGAATTGCACTGTGTGGGGAGAAGAGTCACTGCATATTTTACACACTAAAAACATAACATACAAATGCACCCAAACATAAACTACTTGTACTACTCCTAAGACGTCTCTAGTTCTCACTGGGGCGGGACAAAAGAAACACATTAGCTTACTCCTCTGTACTCACAGGCCAATTGCTAATGATGCTTTGTATAAAGTATAATGCTTCTTTCATTTAAAAAGTCAAAGCCATTTATCTCATTAATCCCCACAAAACCTCTGCCAGGCAGCAGGCAGACAAGAAGGCGGAAGGCAAAGAAAAACAAGCGAGTCCCCCTGAAGCTGTTGCTTCCTGGTAAATATTAAGCTTCGAACAGATCGGGAGCCATTTTGACTCTTTTCTGAGTTTGGTGGGAGAAGAGCCAGGCCAGAAACCAAGAGACATGAAGTCCTGTCCCAGCTTTACCACCCATTTGTGTGCTCGTGCAAAGCATGCTCCTTCTTTGGCTCTCCGTTTCCTCTTCCTCAGTCAAACACCGGAAGAGTCCCTTCGAGCTCGGTATTCACGTTTTAGAACTCTGTGGTGAAGGCATCTCGCTGCTCCCACCACCCCTCCCTAACTGGTGGAACCCCCAGTCCGCAGTGCTTGAGTCTCCTCCCCACTGACCTCAAAGATCAGGTCTGATAAAGTGCAGCCCAACATCTACTTCATCCTCCCACTGGCTGGGATCTTGGCTAGAGAGGTGGCCTGACGAAGTGTGTGTGACTACCCTGACTGGCTACCTCCATTTTGCCTGTGCTTACAAGTGCAAGGTCAACCCAAGGGGCTCTCCGCTAAGTAGGGCAACACAGTGAAGGCCCTCCATCCTTCCTTTCTTTTCTGGTTTATTATCCCATGGTTTTCCCAGGACTCCTGAGGGCTCAACTTTATTTATATGGAAGTTCTCAAAGCCAGAGAGCATGTCGCATCCATGAGGATAGTATTATCAATAAGTCCGGAAATAAGTGTTGGCAAGGATGTGGAGAAATTGCAACCCTTGTGCATTGCTAGTTGGGAACATTTAAAACTGGTTCAACTGCTATGGAAAACTGTATGGTTTCCTTTTAAAAAATTAAACATACAGTTACCATATGATCCAGAAATTCCATTTCTGGATATATACAAAAGAACTGAAAGCAGAGACTTGAACAGATATTTGCACAACCATGTTCATAGCAATACTATTCACATAGCCAAAAGGTGGAAACAGCCCAAGTGTCCATAGACAGCTAAATGAATAAACAAAATGTGGTCTATATATACAAAGGACTATTATTCAGTCTTAAAAAGGAAAGAAATTCTGACACGTACCACAACATGGATTAGCCTTGAAAACATTATCTTAAGTGAAATAAGCCAGTCATAAAACAAATACTGTATGATTGCACCTATATGAGGTACCTAGAGGAGTCACAGCCATAGAGACAGAAGGTAAAGTGGTGTTTGATAGGGTCTGGGTGAAGGAAAAAATGTGGAGTTAATATTCTAATGAATTTCCCTGGGAAGATGAGCTAGTTCTGGAGGTGGATGGTGGTAACAGGAGCACAATAATATGAATATACTTAGTGCTATTAAACTATATACATAAAAAAGGTTACAATGGTAATTTTATGTTATACAAATGTTACATAATATAAAACATTTAATTTAATTATTTTAAGCCAGAGTAGGATGAATGCTGAACTTAGACCTTGAAAGAACATTCCAAGAGGAAAGAGATCTGAGAAGGGAGTGTTGCCTTCTCAGGAAAAGAAGCCAGAAGGTGAAGGCATTTGGAATGTAAGCTACTCAAGCTGTCCTCCAGGAAGGGCTGGGAGGAGTGAACTCGGACCAGTCCCGAGGAGAGATGTACGGCCAGACAGGTCTCTACCCCTACCCTAGTGCTTCCCTGTGCAGCCTGCTTCACAGGCCCTCAGCACGTAACACTAGCCCAGAGAAGGATACAAAGAATTCTGGTCATAAATTGTTTTCAAATATCGAATAAATCACACATGCACATACACAAACACGCCGTCACAACTGAGTGAAACCAGATTCACATCCAAACACATCTACAGTGTTCTCAAGCACACTGAATATCAGGCATCCGATTGCTGGCTGGGAAAGATGGGTTATAAGAACATTAGATCAATCCCTGGCCTTTCCACAGCTTTCGTCTTGTCCAAAAGCTCTTCTTGGGCACTAGGAGTATTTCCAGGGCAGGCCATGACTTGTTCTTCTCTGTAGCTCTGGTTCCTAGCCCAGGGCCTGAAATGCATCAGGTATAAAAGAAGCATTTGCTGAAGGAATGTGAACTGGACTCAATGTCCCGGTAATTTTCGGTAAGGAGACAAATGACATGATTCCCACTGCTAATGATGACACCAAGGCATCCATCCAATGAGACCCATGGTGGAACTAACTTATCCACCTCCAAGCCCTCTAGTTTCTCTGGCATCTTAAATCAATGCTCTTTCTTCAGAGCCCCTTATAGTCAGGAACCTCCTGAGCTCTCTCATCCCATGTGCACTTGTTTCCTATTCTTCTTAAACCCAAGCCTCCTTTGCTCATTCTGCTTGAGTTTTTCTGATACCTTCTAGACCAACAGTATCTGGCACCTCCTGGCCCCTCTCCTCCTCTTTTTCTCCTCGGAGGGCTGATAAAACCTCTAACAAGGATTGTCCTTGTGTGGGGCAGAGACTCAGGACAGTGACTAACACTTAGGTTGGGGGTCCTCTAAAACCCAAGTTCCCAACTTGGGCCAAGGGTACCTTTGATGCTACCCAGATTCCTCCCTAGGTCTCAACTGCATCAAAAGCCTGGGCCAAAAAGGAATGGAAGGGGAAAGTTGGGAAGTCCATCTTTATAAGCCCAAAGTAGAAGGCAGAGGTTAACAGCACTTCCATTTTTTATCTCAGAATGGAGTTACAAATCACAGAGCAGAAAAGGCTGTAAAACTCTATAGTCTCTGTAACTTGGTCACCCTGTTTGTTACTCTCCTCTGACTATGGCCCCTAGTAGGAGGAGGGTTACAACCTTAAGAGAATTTAGATCTGGTGCTGGTCTATGAAGACAGCAAGGAAAGAATGTGAAAACAGAATGTGGGATCTGGAAACACTGAATGTTAGGGACAGACCCCAAGGGAATTGAGTGACTAATGGCAGCCAGAAGAGAGAGCAGTAGAGTCTATAGTTAAAAAGCACCAATCAGGAGTCACATGAGGTCAAAGTTCCCATTCTATATGGTCACTTACCAGCCCCATGAGCCTGGGCAAGTTACTTAACATCTCTGAGACTTAGGTACCTCTGAGCTGTTTCAAGAATTTTAAAATATTTATAAGCCCTTAGCATGGTGCAGCCTTATGTGAAGTTCTCAGTGAACAGTAGTCATTAGTTGGTATTGCTTTTGTTGTTGATGGTATTATTAAATTCAGCTGAGTCCTTGGCACCTATGGCAATGAAGGAGAGGTATGAGCACACTCCTGGCCTGAGGAGGTTCATCAGGTTCAGCACCAGGAAGGCCTCTATGGTCACCCCAACACAGACCCTGCCCAAAGTATCAGCAATTCACAAACCTTCACATTTCCACTGATGCACAGACAGCTCCAGCTCCTCCTACTTCTTGTTCAGATCTACCCCTTAAGTCAAGAAGACCGAGGACGAAGCTAGATACATGGGTCCCCTTCCCCTCCTCTACTAAAAAGCTGTGTGACTCAGGACAAGTTCATCTTCTGCTTCAGTCATCTTACCTATAAAATGAGGGAGTTCACCAAATGATCTCTATAGTACTACGTACTTTTTATTTTGGCATTCACTGATTCTAGAATTCATATGTGGGTAACAGAAAAGTTTATAATTTGGAATTTGCTGGCAAAAGAAATAGGCTTCCCTGATGGACTTTGAGAGCCCCTCACCCTATCCCTAAATTCTCTTCTTGAATGCTAATAAATCCTTGAATCTGAAAAGCATCTACCTGCTAAGGCAGTCATTAAAATAGGGCAATGCTTCTGAGACTCAACAAACATAGCCAGTGGAGGAGGATCCCCATGACACCTTGAGGATATGCAACGTTTGCACCCCCACAGTGCCCAGTTCCTGCAATGTCTACTGACTTATTAAGCTGTTTTCCGGGCCCTCCCTGATGATCTCAAGATTTGGCACAGGATGCCACTGGAATCACAATTACCTGCTCATTAGCTCCCCCTGAGGCTTTTCCAATCTGCAAAATGGGGCTAATCACAACTCACTAACGAGAGATAAAAGCGCATATGTGGAATCTTTGGGGTGACACAGAAGAATCTATATAAAGATGATAACTACCTAGTTTTCACACACATAGATAGGTTTTTTGGGCAAACAGGGCATTTGCTTTGATCTCCTCTGTGTAGTCAGTATCCTACTGAAGAAGTGTCCTTTCAGCATACACCATACATGGACTAAACATAGTTTTTTTTTTACTGGGTGGTCCCCCGGCAGCCTACAATTTCACTCACTGTTTGTTGAACATCATAAAAGGAAGGCAGCTTTCTTTATAAACTATGGGCTTATGGCTCTCACTCAGGATGACAAATGTCTGATCCAACTTCCCAGTTGAGCCAAGGGGTTTTGAAGCCCCCACCCACTGACCCCAAATCATTAGTAATCATACAGTCATGTAAAAGGATCAGTGATGGAGGCAAGAAGAGCAACAGCCATCTGCCTAGGATAAGGGGTCTGGGAAAGCAAATTACCCACACGACCACAGAGTCACCATCAAGCACATTCACATATGCACACACACATAAATATGCACATACAAATGTAAGTGTGTCCCCAGCGTGTGACTTGGAGAAACAGACACCTTCACCTCCCTCTGAGCTGCTCATGGCCTTATCACTGCTTTCCTTATATCTACAGAAGCATGTATGTGCCTTTTCCTCCTGCTCAGATACAACCCTGAGAGCAGAGTCCCTGTCTCTATCCACTTTTTAGCCCCCACAGTGCCTAGCAAAGGGTAAATGGTCAAAAATGTCTGGGTGTATGCCTTGGCGGGCCTCGCTGGTACAGGAGCTGTGGGAGACACAGGCATGTAAGATACTCTCCCTGCCTCAACAAGCCACCAGCCTCCTCAGAAAGTAAAGGCCTCAATTGCACATTCACCCATACAAACGTGCACACAGACTCCCACCCACCCACACACACATTTTCCCAGCCAGGGAATTTGCTCTTTTGGAGTCTATAACTAAATTTGGACCTGAAACCAAAGCAGCCAATGCGAAATTAGCCCAAAGGTTAGCTGCAGGCAGCTTAGCTTTCTAAAGCACTTGTCTTGGCTCTGCCAGAGCATGTGGCTTTGAGCTGTCACCCTCTCCAGACTGTGGCTCAGTGCCTCAGTAACTGAGACACACTACTCTCTTCCCCATTGCCAATGGCTCCCATACTCTATGCCCAAGGGCAATGGTTTTTAGGTGATGGGAAGAGCTCAGGAGATAAAAAGTGCCATAGTAGAAAGAAGGTAAGTTTTGTTATTAGACAGATCTTAATTTGAGTCTAAAATGTCCAGTTTTAAGCTGTGTGATCTTCATTAAGTTAATTTTGATCATCAGCTTGCTTATCAGTAAAATGGGAATAAGGAAAATAGGATTCATTAATATCAATTAATGCTCACTAGAGGTTAACTATTTCAAGCCAACACTATTTCTTTGGCAATGATAGAGAAATATTAATGATAAAGATGCAAGAAGTGACAGCCCCTTCCCCAGCCACAGGAGGATGCCACTTGTCCTCCAGCAATTTCCTCAGCCCACTCCAGAGCACAATTGGACCACCTGTTTCAAAGAGAACAAACAACACCTAGTGACAGCCTGCCCCTCAATGCCATGTCCAGAGTTGGCAAGACTCTTTCACTTCCTTGAGAACAACAGCCCAGATCAGTCACCATACAGATGGGCTTGCACAACATCTGAGCTGCTGTGACATACAGATTCCATCTGGCTGGTAGTTTACAAATATTTGGCCTTATCAGGCTTGACTTAGAAAAGAAGGATAATTGAAGTTTCATATGAAATTGCTGTGCAAGTAGTTATGTATGACCCAATTAGGCTTACAGGGCATGTAACATTTTCATTTGTTTATATCAAAGATACTTTATATGGGGCTTCTGCAGAAAGGGGAAAGGCAATAAAACTATGCCCTTGTACCCTCCATCTCTGCTATTTCTGTCTCCCTTTAATTAACTGGCACTCAGGAGCCATTTTCACAAAGCCTCATATACCTGTCCTCTTGTACCTCTTCAGGACAGCCTCAATCTCCCCATGACCTGATGGGAGAAAGCCAAGTGAGTAAATGAAAAGAGAAATGAGAGGTGAGTGAGGAAGAGCAGCAGACTCAGCTATGGCAGAACTGGAAAGGCACGACAGACCATCTGGCCCAAGCATTTCCTTTCACAGGTAAGAATGTTCTGGCTCAGAACATATGATGCCTGCCCTGGGTTTCACAGCCAGGTCAAGGTTGAGCCGAAACCTAAGTCCAAGCCTCTAGTTTTCTATATATTGTTTCTACTGACCCAATGTGCTGAAGCTGGAAGGCATAACAAAAGAAGAAACTAACCTACAAAAACTGCTCTAACCACTGCCCTTTATTGCAGAAGCTCAGTTTTATAGGCTGAATAATGACTACCCAAGATGTCCATGTCCTAATCCTTGCAAACAATGAATATATCACCTTATCTGATAAAAGAAACTATACAGGTATAATTAAGCCAAAGATTTCAAGATGGGGACATTATCTGGGAACATACAGGTGGGCCCAGTATAATCACAAGAATCTCTAGAAAAGAGAGACAGGAGAGCAAAGAGAAAATGTTACTTGCCTGACTCTGCATATGGAGGAAGGGGTCATGAGCCAAGAAATGTAGGTGGCCTCTAGAAGCTGAAAAAGGTAAGGAAACAGATTCTTCCCCTATAGCCTCCAGAAGGAATAAAGGCCTGTGGTACCCATTTTGGACCTCTGACCTACAGAACTATATTTTTTAAGCCACTAAGTTTGCAGTAATTTTTTACAGCAGTGATAGGAAACTAATAAACTCAACATCTCATCTGGGCAAAATCATCATAAGTTGAAAGCAGCAGGAAGAAGGTAGAGTTAAGTGGTCTTGGTTAATTAGTCATCGGCAGTAAGCAGTACATTTGGGACTTCTTGAGGACAAAGTCCCCACTGCCCACAGCCTCTGCTGGTATGGAACTAATATGGCCATCTCTACAGTAGCAAGCCAATACCAGATGTCTAGGGCTACAGGCAGAACAGAAACAAAATTTTCTAGGTATCACTTTAAAAATGGACTTCAACTGACATTTCTCCAAATAAATACAGATGGCCAATAAGCACGTGAAAAGATGCTCAACATCACTAATCATCAAAGAAATGCAAATCAAAACCACAATGAAATATCTTCATACCCATTAGGATAGCTAATGTCAAAAAAAAAAAAAAACAGAGAAACTAACAAGTACTGATGAGTATATGAAGAAACTGGAACCCTTGGGCACTATTGGTAATAATATAAAATGGTACAACTATTATGAGCGATAGTAGAGAGGTTCCTCAAAAAATTTAAAATAGAATTACCATACGATCCAACTCCCATGTCTGGGTTGAAAGCAGGGTCTGGAAGAAATATTTGTACACTCATATTTATAGCAGAGTTACTCACAATAGCCAAGGGGAAGAAGCAACTCAAATGGCCAACCTCAAGTGAATTGATAAGCAAAAAGTGGTATATACATACAGTGGAACATTATTCAACATTAAAAAGGAAGAAAATCTTATCATTTGCTACAACATGAATGGATCTTGAGAACATTATGCTAAGTGAAATAAGGCAGCCACAAAATGATAAATACAATGTGATTCCACTTATGTGAGGTATCTAAAGTAGTCAAATTCACAGAACAAAGTGGAAGGGTGGTTACTAGGGGCTGGAGTAAGGCGGGGATGAGGGGTAAGGAGAGCTGTTGTTTAATGAGTATAGAGTTTCCATTTTTTAAGATGGAAAAGTTCTGGAGATCTATTTCACAACAATATGAATATACTTAACACTACTAAACTATTCACTTAAAAGTGGTGAAGATGCTAAATTTTTTTTTTACCACAATAAAATTTTAAAAAATAGTAAAAAGTCTCTGAATTGTATGACATGCACTAAATGAGCCAGCTAGGACCTTAAGGATTCTCACTGCATAGCATGTGTGATAGTTCCTATGGCTCGTGCCTTCACTCCTGCACCCACTGCAGCCTGTTTTATGTCTGAGTTTGTCTCCCACAGGACATCATGAGCTCACTGAGGACAGGAATAAAATCTAATTACTCCAAGTACCTCACATAGCACCCAGCATGGTGTTTTACATATAAGAGGTGCTCAATGAACATTTGTTGAATTTAATTTTTCAAAAGAGTGTGGCCTTACCTCTTGCAAATTAATCCCATTCTTCTAAAGCGGTGTTTATTCTACCTCCCCACCAATAATTTCACCCAAGGTCATGAGCATTAGGCTCAGCATCAAAGGGACAGAGAGGGGTAGATCAGGACTTACAGAAGAGGCCAGACTATAAGCAAACACAGTATAGTTATCCTCTCATATACTATACTTACTCATATACTATCACTTGTCTACCCCCACCCCAGCATTCTGCATGTGACACGAAACAAGTGAAATAGCTCAAGAACACAGAATCGTAGGTAAAGGCAGAATGATTCACTGAAAACAGGAATAGTTTTGATTTAGTTGGACTATGAAGTGCAAAGTCTCAGAGCCCCACTGACCCTACCAGAAGTAATAATATGGATTTGGAAGCCCTCCCCTACCAACTGAGCGTCTACTTGATTCGTTTAAGAAAATCAACAGAGTGACAACTACCAGGTCTCTCATAGAGTGGATTCCTCTGCTATTCCCTTAATGCTGCAATTACCACTTCAACTGAATTCTACATATTGAAAAATCAGTCACTCCAATTTTTGTGTCGATGGACATCTCCAGACATAACTCAAGCCAACATGAGGACAGAAGGAGAAACATCCTTCTCCTCTTGTCTGTAAGCATACAGCTAGTCCTGGGTCCCTTTAAAATGTGTGGGAGGGGCCCTCTTCAACAAATAACAAAGGGGAAAATGAGACAATGGAAAACCTTGCTTAAAAATAATAGTTCATACAGAGCATTTACTACAGGCCAGACACTGTTCTCACAATTTTATATATATTGATTTATGTAATCCTCAACAATCCCATAGGTAAGCAGATGAGAACACTGAAGTACAGAGGAAATCAGTAACTGGTACAAAGCCACAAGTTAAAACCAAACAGGCTGAAGGGCATGTGTTTGAACTACCTCACTCAGGAAGACCTCTACAGTCAGGTCCCTAGCTTCAAGCTTCCTGCCCAACACAGGGTACCATTTTAGACCTCACTAAGAGAAGCACACAAGTTTTAGAGACTATTTCTAATAAGTTGTATTTGCAAAAAACTGTACCTATCAAGACAAGACCCAAAGAACCAAGATGCAGAGAAATGCACTTAACAAAAGTATAATTGTATAGGATATATTCTAAAGCATGTTAGGAACATAAATTACTTCTCACCAAACCCTCCTGAAAATTCATCCCATCCCATCCCCACTTAATAATCAGATGGTCTGACAAATGTAGAAGTGACCTGCTCAAGTGAGTGACCTGCAGAGTGAGTGCATGATAGATAAAATAGGTAATGGAATTTGGGCATCACAGTTCTTGAAACCTTTCAAGATAATACCCCTTCTACTTACAAAACCATTGGGAAATTTTACCCAAAGACAAATACTTTAAGCATTTCTCAAAAGAGGTGTGAGCCCAAAGCATAATACCCAGCCTCATTTTCTTTTCTTTTTTAGAATCACAGAATAGAAAAAGGTTTTGAGCTTGCTCATCCACTCCTGCCACCCAGCAGGTCATTTCTAGGGCACCTGAGACAGGCTCTCTCACTCATTCTGTTTTCCAGAAAAGCACATGACAACCTAAGTAACCTATCCCCAGGTCCCCCAAATTCTGGAGTTGATGAATTCTTTCTTCATCTCTTACCTAAAATTCCCACACTAACATGTAAGATACTTTCTCTTTTTTCAGCATAACAAAAGACTACCTCACCTACTCCATCATCATCACCTTTAAAAACATTTATTTTTTAAACCAATTTTTTACATATACATAAAGGTTGGCTCTTCCCTTCAGGATTATCTCCTTCAATATATACAAAACTGGTTCTTCCGGCTTCCCACAGCTATTTTACACAGTATTTTCCAATGTCTCACTTATTTTGTGGCTCTTATTGCAACTCTTCACATTCTCTAACTAGAAAAAGAGTTTCAGTCCATACCCAGTACTCATAGAAAGGAATTCACAGCACTGGACATACTGAAAGGACTCTCCTCTGTCATGGTGGTACTCATCCAAAAAGCACACACATGATGGCAGGCAGGTATCAAGGATCACATACATGGTCTGGTCCCAGACACGTGAGCAAAAAGGAGTTAGGTTACAAGTGACCAGAGTGTTTGAGTAAGGAGCAAAACCCCTAGTTGGAAGATTAAAAATCAAAGGGTGTGGAGCACAGAAAAAGCCCTGGATAAGAAGGGCTCTGGAATCCAGCCTGGAATACACAAGGTCAGAACCTAAGACTGAATGTGATGGCAGAAACTGCTAATGCTCACAATTATTTGTCTTCCCTTTCTCCTCCTGGGGGTCACAGCTAGCCCACATTTTCCAGCTTCCCTGGCGGTTGGACGTGGCCTGTGACTTAGTTCTGGTCAATGAAATGTGAACAGAAGTGACTGGTGCTACATCCAGTTCTGGCCTGGGAGAAACTTCCACACAGTTTCTGTTTCCCCATCCGCAATCCTCTCTCTTTCTCCACACATCAGCTAAATGGAGAGGACTCCAAAGACCTAAAAGAGGGCACAGCCATGGATGAAAGTAACCTGCGTCACTGAATTCCCTGAGGAAGGCCACTTGACAAAGATTACCTGCATTGCAACATACCTGAAAAATAAACTTTTATTGTATCAAGTCAGTGAGTTTGGGGCTACTTGTTATGACTGGTAGCATTTCCTTACTAATACAGTGTCAGAGAAATAGACATGTAACTAAGCAGTTAAAAAGGGAGTTTAACATGACTAGAGTGGATTAGAAATCAAAAGATTTGGAACACCTATGGACAAAAAACCTAGTTGATGTCAAAGTACTGCTTTTATTTTTTAGATAGGATTATCAGGCCAGGGAATCAAAGGAATGCCATAGACACAGAATCATAAAATATTGCTGAACAGGGAAATCAACAGCCACCCAGTGCAAGTTAAACCAGAAGTGATTTATCAAGCCACCCATTCACCTATTTGTTCAATAAACCCTTAGTGTCTGTTAGGTACCAGGCCTTGTTGTGACTACAGTGGTAAAGAAAGCAGTCACTGCCTAGAGGGGCTCCAACCAAGTGGAAGACATAGACAAGCTGTTAACCCTGCTTAGAATGTTAGGGCAGCTCAGAAAAAGGTCACCTTACTTAGTCTGGAACCATCAGGTAAAGAGTCCCAGAGCAGGGGATGCTTGATCTGAGTTCTGAAAAAGAAGTAGAAGTTAGTTGACTAGAAAGGGTGAAAAAGCATTCCTGGTAAAGGGGATAGCATGTGCAAAGTATAAATGAATATACTGTATTTGGGAACCAGTAGTGGATAGTGCATCTAAAGCGTAGGGTTGGTAAAGGGGAACAATAAAAAAGATTACGCCAGTAAGACCAGTGAAGGTCAGACCCAGAAGGACCAGCAACCATTTATAGTTTCAGTGGTAGATTATAAAATATTAAAAAAGGAGAATCTCTAAGATCAGCTAAGGAATTAACTGTGAAGTTAGAAGAAAATGACGACACTGAGAATGGTTCCCAGGCATTTGGCCTAACCAACATGGTAGTGCCATCACTGAAACAGTGATCACAAAAAAAGTAAAAGGTTGTAGGGGGGCAGAGACAATGAATTGATTTTGAAACACTTGAAGCATTCTGGAGATAACCAGTATAAAATTTAAAATGTGAACTTGAGACAGAAATATGGGCCAAAAAATAAATTTGAAAATCACAGTCATATCAATGGCAAGCTCAATAATGGCCATGGTTGATTGCCTAAGGAAAGATGAGTGGAAGTGTCAAAAACAGAAGTCACATTGCCAGTGTGGATAATACAACTTTGGCAGATCTGTAGTTAGTTGATACATAGATGCCCTGACAACGGATGCATTCATAAATGCATTGAATATAGGCACAGATATTTACAGCATTGATTCACAGACATGTTTGAACTTAGAAGACCTCTACTGATGTGACCCAGGGCTCTATCTTTGGTTCTAGCTTTTTAACCACTGAATTAAAAACTGGATTAAGACAAATTTGTCAAATGTGCTGCTGACACAAATCTGGGAGGAATAGCTAGTAAGTTGGAAGGTTGAATCAGGATTCAAATAACCTCAATATGCTGAAACTACGGTCCAAACTGATAAGATGAATCTATATTATGGCACTTAGATGAAAAAATATCACTGCACCTAAATGAAAAAAAATATATATTACTGCCTAAACATAAGATAAGAGTAACACTGGCTTATCAGCAATTTATATGACAAAGACCCTAGGGGATTTAATAGACTGCAGGTGAATAAGAGTCAACAGTACAGCACTACTGTCAGAATGGTAAATGCCATCTTTACTTCCTTAATCTGCATTCAGAGTTCAAAATAAGGGGAGCAGCAGGCTGAGCCCTCAGCAGGAGTCACCCATAGCTGAAGGGTATGTCCCTCTGGGCATCAGACTCCAAGAAGGACACCAGCAAAGTAGAAGGTGACCAGAAAGGAGTGAAGAATGAAGAATGAAGCCAGAGAACTGGGTAAAAGTATGGGGAAAAGAACCCTGGAAAGTGTGTTTAGAAGAAACATGGTGGCTTGCTTCAAAAATCTGGAGGGCTAAATAATATGGAGTAAATGCATTTTGCTTGCTCCAGATGGAAGATGAATTGGCAGAAGTCATAGAATGTCAGATTTCAACTTTGCCTTATTTGAAAAGATAAAGGTTATTCAATGCAAGAAAGGCTGCTTTGTGAAGTTAGTGAGGCTCCCTTCCCTAGAATAACCAAGTAGAAACTAGATGACTGCCTGTTAGGAATGCTAAAGACACTTCTGCATTGGATGGGAAGTTGGGCTAGATCATCAGTTTCTAAGCTTTTAGACTTGAAGAACCAATAACACCTCTTTTTAATTTACTATGTGAGAAATTTTTCAAAAATCAACTATCTACTACCATCACCATCAATATGACATTTAACACGAAAGAGCAGGGCAGACATATATTGGCATAAAGGACAATCCTTTATATTGACTAAACTTAACTTTCTAAGTTTAAAAACACACGTCTTATATTTCTAACTTTGTGACCTAGAAAATATTAATCATAATTCCATCTGTCTTACTTGTATTCCCAGGGCATGGCATTTAGTAGGCACTCAATAAATATTTGCTCAGTGAAGAACTGAATGAATACATGCATTAATATATAATAATATAAAGCCCTGGCTTCCACACTGAGTCCAACATCTTCTCTACCTCATCATTAATCAATATTTATTATTGACAGGTCTCATTGTTCCTGTCACTGAAATATGATACAGCAGGGCCATTTACTCCCACAATCTATTCTCCAGGCACTGAGAATAACAATGTTTATATTTGTATTGCTTTAAGGTTTACAAAGCATTTTCTCACGTTATCACCTCACTCAATTCCCTTTACAAGAAGAGATTAATACCCTGAATTTATAGCTTTCTCAAGGCCATTTGTGACATGGTGGAGTCAGAACAGGAACCCAGCAACTCCAACTGCAAGGTTGATGCTGTTCCCACTTGCCTCAAGCTGTCTCCCAAAAGAAGGTATAACCCAATCCTCTGGCCACCCTTAGGGATATTGATATGCTTTGTCTTAGCCACAAAACCACAAAATGCAGACCTCACCAACAGAGGCTATCCTAGAACTGCTGGGATCTACAGCCGGGGCCTCTTTAGGGAAAAGCAGAGAAACTGGAGGAGCCCACACCTTCCATCAGCAGCAAACCAAGAGTCTCTGTTTACCTTCAAGATACCATCTGTCCACCAGGCCTGCTAACACAGCAGTGCAAACCCCTCATCTCACATCTACCAAAATGCACCAAAAAATAAATAAGTAAATTAAAATAAAGACAAAAGGAAAGGAAGGGAAAGAAAAAAGAAAAACAATAATAAAAAAAAAAAACTCAAAAGGATGATGGCAATGTGTGAGAAGTCAGTAATGGGAACCTAAATGCACTCAGAGCTCTCCTTTCACTCTATGTACAAGCCAAGTCATGTGGGACGACCTGACTGTTTTAGCCTGAAAGCAACTGCAATTCAGGAAACCAAACAGTGCAGGCCACAATTAAACCAAAGAAACAAAAAACAAACAACAACAAAACTATTTTCACAGACTTAACCAGCTAATTTGGCGTGTGTGTGTGTGTGTGTGTGTGTGTGAGAGAGAGAGAGAGAGAGAGAGAGAGAGAGAGAGAGACAGAGACTGATTCTCTAGTGTGTGACTAGAACTGGTTCCAGTGTAGCTTAGCAGCCTCAGGTGCTAATTTTCTCACTGATAATTCCTTGGCAAAAGAAATCCAAGCTCTAGGATCCACAGTCCAGAGTTCAGTGGGACATGTCAGCAGGGCAGGGTCAAGGTACTGAAGCAGACGTAGTGGGCATCCAGAACAGATGGTAAAGGCAGGTGTGTACAGGAGAGGGGAGAAAGGGCACATGCTCTAAATGCTATGATTACTGCATTTCCTAGCAACACAGTGCTAGCAATGCTGTCTGAGTACCACACAGATTCTGGGAGAGACAGGCTTGTGAAATCAAAACAAAAATCAAGGACACTGCTCATCTGTGTAACACATGGTAAAAACACAGCCGGGGCATCAGGTCTGAATGCCACGTGTCACACAGGATACCTAAGAATGTGTGAGGGGTAGAAAAGTGGGCATCAATTTACAGAAAATGAAAAACCAATGTCTGACTGTTCCAGTGTCATTTAGAGAAGTAAATAATGAGGGGCAGAGCACTATAGAGAAGCAGGGACTGTGAGGTTAGATGGATCAGAGTTAGAAGAACATGGTTTTGTCACTTTTCTAATATTGTGATATGGACAGATTGTTAGCTGCATTTTAAACTCAGCTTGGTTTGGCTCATCCACATTTCCCAAACACATACTACTGCCATATATTATTGTGAGTAATGGGAATACAAAGGTAAATATACTCCCTGTTTTCTTACCTCTCAAAATGAGAACATTTTTCACATGGTTGCTGTGAGATTAAATGAAATGTCTTGGTAAGCAATAAGAATTTAATATGCATTGGTTGTGATTCTTATGATAATGATTGGTGTCTAAAGGTCGATGTTTGAATATTTCTTTTCTGTTCTGAATTAGGAAATATTTAAAATAAGTTTATCATTCCTCTGAAAAATACAACCTTAAAATGCTTAAAATTCTGGTATTTGCACCCACCTCCATCTATCACTAACCTCCTATTTTATTGTTATTCAATATTTAAAACCACCTTAATTTCAAATCATCCTAAATCTTAGTCTTCTCGAAAAAAAAAAAAATAATGCTTCTTTATTAAATGTGTCACTTGTTAGCTCTTTCAGCAAGGATGGTTTTAGAAAACGTAAGTGTTCCCAGTCTTTGTTTACATGAAAAATGTCTTTTCATCCTAATTCTTGCATGATTATCTAGCTTTGTATAGAATTCTAGTTTGATAGTCATTGAACACTTTGAACACAGTATTTCATTGTCTTCTGGCCTCTATTTGGTTGATGAAGTCTGCTGTTAGACAGATAATGTCTTAATTCCCTGCTTGCTTTTAAAGTTTCCTCATTTTTTTTGACATTTCAGCAGTTTTCTACATACAGTGTCTAGATGTAGATATATTTTAATTGTCCTACTCAATACGCAGTGTGCTACCACAATCTAAAAATCAATATCTTTCTTAAATTTTGGAACGTTCTTGATATTATCTTCTAAAATAATGCCTTTTCACCATCATCTCTACTGCCTCCTAAAGTTCCATTTAGACATATATTGAACCTTTTCATTCTATCCTCCATTTCTTTCCATTGCTCCTTTACAGAACTCAATACTTTATCTCTCAGTGCTAAACTCTTGGCAATTTCCTCAGGTCTAACTTCCAAACACAGATTTTATCTCCTACTATTTCTAACATGATGTTTTTCACCCATTAAGTTCTCTATTTCAATGACTGTTTTTAGTTCTAGAAGAACTACTAGGCCCTTTTTCAAATCTTTTCTTTTTTCAGAGTACTGTTCTTTTACTATGCTTCCTATTTCTTGCATCTCTTTAACTTTTTAAACAAATTATTTTATGGTCTACTTAAATTCTCCTATTACTTTAGTTCTTGGGGCACTAATTCTCATGCCTATACATCTGCTGGCTCTTGCTCATGGAGGTTTATTTTGTTATGAAATTTATAATTTTTATTATTAGCTCATATTCAGGTAGGATGGCTTATTTTATAATAGTGCTGAGGACCCTGAGCTGTAGAAGTATGCTTCAGAGTCATTTGTATTTATTTTTGAGGGACCATATGGTTATTAATTATCAACCTAGTTTTTTTATATGTGCAGTAAAAAATGCATACATAAAATTTACCATCTTAACTACTTTAAATATATAGTACAATAGTGTTAACTATACACACATTGCTATATGGCAGATCTCTAGAATGGTTTTCATCTTTCATGACTGAAACTCTTTAGTGATTGTTTGATGACTCCCCTTTCCTCCTCCTACCAGTCCCTGGAAACCACCATTCTACTTCCTAAAAATTTGACCATTCTAGGTATCTCATTATTTTATGGAATCATGCAGCATCTGTCTCTCTGTGTCTGGCTTACTTCACTTGGTATAATGTCCTCCAGGTTCACCCAGGTTGTAATAAATGACAGGATTTCCTTCTTTTTAAGACTGAATAACATTCCATTGTATGGGTCTTAGCTTAGGCTGCCATAACAAAATACAATAGACTGGGTGGCTTAAACAACAGAAATTTCATTTTTTCACAATTCTGGAAAATAGAAGTCCAAGATCACAGTGCCAGCCTGCTTGTTTTTTAATAAGATCTCTCTTCCTGGCTTATAGATAACTTCCTTCTCACTGTGTTCTCATGTGGCAGAGAGAGCAAAATCTTGGCTGTCTTTTCTTATAAGGGCTCTAATCCCATCATCGGAGCTCATGACCTCATCTAAACCTAATTATTTCCCAAAGGGCCCACCCTCCAGATACCATAACATGGAAGTTAGGGCTTCAAAAATATGTGTGTGTGTGTGTGTGTGTGTGTGTGTGTGTGTGTGTGTGTGTGTGTGTGTGTGTGAGCGCGCATGCGCACACATGCGTGTGCATGCGAGGAGGTGGGGCACAATTTAGTCCATCGCAGTATGTGTGTGCCACATTTCTTTAATTCATTTATCCATTGATGTCCAAGATACTTTTAATGTTAATTTTCTTATCCTAAAGTTTCTATAAAAGGCAAGTAGCATAAGTTCAGACTCTATATATGTCAGTGATATAGGCAGATATCATAGGTGGTACAGTAAGCCGAAATGTTGAGGAAAAGAACCAAATTCAGACTGGTGAGAAACCAAGCAGCACTTTGGGAGTTGGAGAACTCAAGTTTTTAGACCAGCGGTCCCAGAGGAGCTAGTGCTCTGAAGATCTGGGCCTGGGGCTCAGGTGCAACATTCCTTATATAAACCCTTTTTTTACACAGGCCTTATTGGGTAATTTGAACTCAGGCTGCTATGCTTGCAGGTAGTTACACTGTGTTACAAGGGCCGAGTTGCTATGGGTTACCAGCAGCTACAAAGTGTTACAAAGTGTGTGTTGGGGGTACAAACAATTACATTTGTAGCTTAGACAGATCAAAAAAAGGGAGAGAGTCTTTAGTTGAATTTCGAGTACAGTCCTTGTAGCAAGCATATTTACAGAATCAGAACAGAGAGGTCTTCACCACTGCAGACAGTAAGCTTCCTTCCTGTCTTCGAAAATAGTAAATAGGGTTTTTCCTCATCTCCCTTTCTTGAACAAGAAGCTCTTTAAATTTCTGGGCTTTATTCAAGGGCTCCTTTCTCATCCTCACCCTCACACTCTATACCATATATCCAGATCCAAATTCATGTGGGTCATCATGGCATTAGTTATGTTGAACCTATGTCTCTTCCATACAGTTAAAATATACATATCTATGATACAAGACTTTTTTGAAACTTAAATTACACAATTCACATGAAGTTCCTGACATAGGGACTAGTACACACTAGAGAGTCAATGAATTGTGGCAATTTTTATGTCTAAAACCCAACCCAGCCCACTCTAGCCAAAACCACTCCCCTTCCTCTTTAAAAAAGTAAAAATTTAAAAACTGTAATTTATAAAATTATGTACCTTAAACTATCCATATATAAATATTTCACCTTTCTCTTAAATAACGAAAAAGTAAAATAAAAGAGATATCAACATTACTTTGACATATGAGACATCCCCAATGTGAAATATTTGCCTAACTTAGCTAATGTTAAAATTTAAACAAAATGTACAAAACTCTCACCAACCTAAAACACACACACACACACACACACACACACACACACACACACACACACAGCTATTAGTTGTACCTAAATTAAATTTGCCAATTGATCACAAAAGTTATACATCCTAAATCAAAGTCCATTTACCCCTTGAGGGGACAGTGTGTTCATGTTGTACTGAACATTGGTCAGCCTCGTCGCTAAACATTAAACTTCAGCGAGCTCACCATAACATATAAACCTAGCTCAGAGGCTGTCAGATCATGATTGCCAGTACTTCTGTCCCTCTCCTGGATTCTATGGGTGCTCCATGTTCCATTTTCAATTTCCCTTTCAGCGAAAACTACATACTACAGAACATAATCCCAGGTCCTTCATACACAGCAACTGGATGAACCAAGGACTAGTTTCTTGAAACTTACTAACAGGTGGCCCACTCTAGGAGTCTTATTATATAAAATATGGGTTCGTTTTAACTGAATAATCTTGTAGAAATCAGCAATGTTCCCAGTGCCAGAGTATATGACTCCCAAATAAATGGGAATCAAGCTTGGGAGAAAGTGTTTTGTCTAATGAATTAACAATATAGTAGAAGGGAGGGAATGAGGGAGGAAAAGGCAGGCAGGCAGGCAGGCAGGAAGGAAGGAAGGAAAGAAGGAAGGAAGGGAGGGAGGGAGGGAGGGAGGGAGGGAGGGAGGGAGGGAGGGATAAGGAAGAGAAGGAAGAAGGCAAGTAAGGGAGAGAAGGAAGAAAATAAATGTGGCTTATTACCAAAAGCAACAGACTCCACATGAACCATGCTGCTGCTGCTGCTGCTGCTGCTGCTGCTGCTGCTGCTGCTGCTGCTGCTGCTGCTGCTGTTGCTGCAGCAATAAATGTATGCATGCTTCTTTATTTATTGTATCCTCTTGGAATACATTCAAAGCAAGAACATTAAGCATGTGTAATATCCAAAGTGAAAACAGCCCCTCTTGACATTGCTCTTCAAGTTTCTGCCCTAAATGAGACAGTGATTCAGAAGGTTACATCTGCAAGTGGGTTGAAGAGAGAAAATAAAGAGTCCCACGACATGTGAGTGTGTTTGGGGAAAGACTGAGTCTAAGGCAAGCCTGTGATAATTTTTTTCAAATCAAGAAAGGCAGATCCAGGCTAGTCTTATTTTACTGCAGTGCAGATAGTGATAATTCCAAACTGATAAAGAAAGACCCTAAAATAGACCCTATGTATCAGGCTGTCCTGTATCCCTGGGAAAGAGCCATTGTGTCAACTGGATGTCAACCCAAGCATTTTCTTACTGACCCACCTCCCGAATTTTATCTCCCAGACCATGCAGATAAACGTTCCCTAGAGATTATTTCTAAATATACTAACCTCTGTTTATACCAAAACAGATTCCCTGCCTATTAGTGCTCCACTGGGCGCATGCAGGCTCCCAGGCACAAGACCTGGCACATCTACTCCCAGGAGAAACCTGGAGCAGAGCACAAGCCAAGATGCTGGGACCCTGGTTGTCGCTGTTCTAAATGTGAGGTTGGGACCATGCCATCATGCTGACACCACTTCCATGACCACACACATTCCTAAATCAAACTTTCTTCCTACCAGAGGAGGTCTGAACAGATCCACAGGCTTATTTCTGCCAGCATATGGGCTGCTATTTAAGCTACCAATGAGAATCACAAAAGTCCAACAATGAACTATCTAAATTAGAAGAGAAACAATATAATCATGCCAGGCCTTTTTAGAAGCAAGGGGTCAGAAAACAGCTGTCTGGTTGAAATTCCGCCTTCACCATTTATTAGCTGTGCTTACTTAAACTCTCTAAACCTTCAGTTCTTTTCTGTGAAATGGGGATAATAGAAGTTCTTAACTCATTGCCTGGAGATGAGGATTAAATGAGACATATGTGTTATGTACTTAGCAAAGTACCCACCGGGAACAATGAGAGGTTGGCTTGCACCAAAGGAGCACAGACAAACACTCCATAATGAAGGCCCTGACACACAATAGCTTATTATTCTTCAGAAGGAACTCCTTGCCATCCCTTACAATCATCAAAGTCCCTAGCTATAGAAACAAATCTAAATGGAGTTCTGGGCTAGCGAGAGCAGGGGTGAGAAGATGTTGGCTGTCAAGACACTAAACTGTTTATAACCAAAGGAATGCATTAAGACGCTCTCGCTCAGCGAGCTGATTTATGTTAAGTAAATGGCCCTACATCCCTTGGACATCTCCACTTAAGCTCTCTCCACAGCCTGGCCATTTAAATGCATGCTGATCTGGGTCTCTACTTGGGTGTTGGCAGGTTGAAAGGCACTTCCAAAACCGACAAGCTCTAGAAAGCCAAATATGGCCAAGCTCAGACCACTCTAGGTGAACCTCAGGGAGGCTCCCGAGGGTGCCAGAGATGGTGAGGGGTGACTCAGACAACATCAGCCGACAACTTCAGGGCATGAGTGACTATGGGCTATTTTCATTTCTAAACAAAATGTTCCACCCTATAAACTCCAAAGTATTTTATTGAGGCAGTGGGGTCTAATTCATCAGCCTGCTGATGAAATGGCAACCTCTTACGCAGAACATAGATGCTATTTTGAGCCACTGCACCAACATAGAGACTCCTGCCCCTCAGAGAGTATATCAACAATAAATGACTGGAAATTTCTCTGAGACCCCAGAGGAGTCACAGTAAGTTTATGGTACCAGCGATCATGACCACATTTGGCAGGTCAGATCATCTCTGAGCATCAGTTTCTCCATCCATGCACTAGAAACAAATCTCTCGCAGGGATCAAGGGAGTATAAAATGAGATAATATATGTAAAATGGTTTGAAAAATATTTAGAAAGACAGTATAATAAAATCATAAAGTACTATCTAGTGACCCCTTAAAGAAAGTTAGACCAGAAATTTACCTCTCAGATTTAATTCACTTTTAAAATATGTCTATGGTTTACCAACCTACCTAAAGTAAAAAAAAAAAAAAAAAACAAGGTAAGGGTTTTTTCTACATGATACCACATATATCACCTGATTTTTTTTTCACTGAATTGGCTATTTGTTTTACAGACAGATTGAATTAGCCAGTTATATAAAAGACCACCTAAGCATCTGTCCATCTCTACTAGAAATGGCTAAAATAGTAGATGTGCTACATGCCTCATGTCCCTCATAAGTCTGTGGCAGATATCACTAATCAATCACTACTCTCTGTCCCCTGAACCCTGAACTTAGGTAACAGTTCAGAATCCTTTCAACAGGCAGCACTCCAGGCAGCCATAACCAGTACTAAATCAGCACAGGACCCAGAACCTGTTTGTCATATTAGATGTATCTTTTGCTTAATTCAATTTGAAACCACAGGCTCAGGAAGATCATCCATAGAATGATTTTACTCTTACTAATTCCTCTTGAATTTATTTGCTAATGAATAAAATTCCGGGGGGAAAAAAGACCAAGTCTTTCATGTCACAATTAGACAAAAGGATGAATATGCAAATATTTCAGAGAGGAGATAAAATGAATTTATACACAAGTGTCAATAGTTGATTGCAGCCTCCCTGAGGAACCACTGTCCTTCTACCCCTCAATGAAGTTGGCCTTCAGGGACACGCAGTTCACCCAAGACATGCCTGTGACTACTGAGACAAGCAGGACAGTGCTACATGTCTGTCAGGAATCAGCCTTTTTTTCTGTGAGAATGTCTTCACAGAAGGAAGAAGAGGTAACAGCAAAGAGCCTTGAATCCATGAGGGTGATGTGAGAAACCTCCATAGCAATGGAAAGGTACAGAAAGGGGAGAAGACAACCAGAGATACACATCAGTGACACAGAGATAGCAACTCAACCCCACAATATCATCTTTCACACTGTGTTTGACCAACCACATTATCCCAAAAACTATTCAACTCCTGGACTAGAGTTTGTTTGTTTGTTTTAACTGGGTCTTTGATGGTATCAGGGTATTGGTCTGCACATTGGAGCTCCATTAAAAAAAAAAAAAAACGGAGCAAGGCTTCTAGAGTCTGGATTATTCACGCATTGCTCAAGTACGGTTATGACAATGTACCATGCTCCAGGAATACAGATGCCCATCTATTTTATTCATCAGTGTATCTAGCACTGTGTCTGTCTGGTATCTAGTACTTAATACATAGCTGTCAGAAACTGATGATACTTGTTTATGCCCTTTGCCAAGTGGCTATTACAATGTCAAACTCACAATAAGCATTCACTTAACATCGATTGATGATTGTTAGTCTGTCCTGTCTTTGGTTCCCTAAGTGAAGAAAACAAAATGAGTCAGCCTGATTTAGCTGTTATATTCCTAATATATCTAATTTACCTAACAGATAACTGATGTACCATATATATTTCTAGTGTATACCTAATATACACTTCTTAGAACTAACGATATTTTTAAAAAAGAAATAATGAACTAACATACTGAAAGTTTAAAATACTCTGAGTAAATCCAGAAAGACAGACTAGAAATCATTAGATGCTATAAATGGGAAGTGACAGTTAAAGGAGGTAAACTATTATCATCATGTCACATTGGTTTCTGAGAGTTTCCCTTTATATAGATTTACTAAATGACCAGTTCAAGGAGAATGGCTTAACAAACCAGACAGAGGTATATTTATAATGATCCCTTCCTCATAAATGTTATCAATACTTTCAAAGCATATCCACATCCATGACCTCATGTGACCACACAACATCCTTGTAATGGAAGCAGAAGTATTACTAGTGGTCATTAAAACACAGATGCAAATTTCCAGCTCTGGCAATATGGCAGGCCAAGTTTATACCACCAAGAAATGAGGAATTCATTATTTTTATGATGCAGAGAAATACTGAATAATGTGAACTGAGCACAAAATAAAGGGAATTCTTCTGTTCTGGGAAGGAAGAGAAAACTTGAAACTAAGTAATGAGCTGAGGCACTAATAGCTGTGATGGTTCTGAGGGATATGGGGTTGATGAGAGGCCATCAGGCCTGGGCTTGAGTTATAACAACTATGTGAGATAGGAGACAGAGCTATGGGATCTCACAAAGACAAAGGGTTGAACTGAGACCCTGACATAAAGCTGAGAATCTAGAAAAACTGTTTCTCAGTGAAAAGGAATCTAAAACCTCTGCCCGCCTGCCCAAGTAAGAAATAATAAAATGTGTGTCAATGGATGTTGATTAGGACTTTTCTTGTTGTTCGGAATTCTAGCTGAACCCCAAATCTAAGATCAATCAGTGAGAAGTACTCCTCAGACAACAAAGGAACTGGACTACAGGACTAAAAGTAGCTAAACTGGTCCTTGACTCCTCTCTACACTACCTCACTCAGTCTATATAAGAAGAGGACTAGAAACATGGGTATCCTGGAGGTAGTAAGGCACAGTGTGCTTCCACCACCTTCCTCCCAAGCCAAGTGAAGTGGGCACCAAGGTGAGTACCTCTAGAGACTGGGGTGCCTGCAATGAAGAGAAACCAGCCTCCCACCAGTCTGATGCCCACTCTGGGGCACCGGAGTAGAGGACTATTCTTAGGAAAGCACTGACCCATGCTCTTTAGAGTCTGGAGGGGGCACACAAACTAAGGATGGTGCCTCCTTCCTGTCTCGAGAATTCTACAGGGGATTTGGAGTAACTATACCGACAGAGAACAGAGAAAGGGCAACAATGGGAGACATCCTGCAACTCCAACTTTTAACTAAATACAGTAGCCTCTACTGGGCTGAGCAGATGACATGTGAGGAGGCTGGATTCGAGCCATTGTAAAAGTATTCCACCCAAGAGGACTGCTTCAGCAGAAAGTGGCTGTGACATTCACAAGAAGTCTGGCAGAGACCACATCACCCACATCAGGGAACTGTGCAGTATAAAGGACCCCAAGGGGACCTTCAGGAACCCACAAGGTGCCCTAAGAAAGAGCCAGTATTGGGATGGCTACCATAGTACATGAGCATGATGGCCAGCCAATGTCAGGCAAAGCAGCACAAAGGAGAAAAACTTTAGCTCTGTTCCTTTAAAGTCCCTCTCCTCTGCCCTATCCTAGAAGACCAGAACTAGGGAAGGAGTGGAAGAACTAAAAGGAAAAATATAGGTCATGACCCTTTTCCCTAATATAAATCTAAAAGCATGGGAAGGCCTGAAGTAGTTTATGGACTTTTAATATCTGTAAAATGAGTCTTAATTATTGAAATGAGACTGTTCTAACAACTGAATGTGAGTGGAAAGCTAAGATGGGCCTGAGTCGATGTGAAAAAAAAATAGGAAAGGGAGATCAAAAAGAGTAGGTCTGGACGCAGCAATGGCAGAAAAACAAAAATGTTTTCTGCTTGTATGAGTCAGCCCATTTTACATACATATTCCACATTTCTCTGACTGAGATTCTGGGTGTGAAATTTTTTTCTCATGACAAATTAAAGCACTCTAAATCAAGAAGCTAATGTTAAAAACTGTTTCTAGACCAGTGAAACCACTAAGGTTGCCCACTGGAGACAAATGCAAAACAGCACTATGGCAACACCTCCACAATTCAGGGTGCTTAGAACCTAATGGGAAAAAGTTTCCATAAAGAAGATGAGCTCACACTCAAAATTTTTATGTCACAGAAGAAAGTGATCCACCATCAGTAAAAGTCAGCAAATACAAGAAACAGGATAAGTACTCCCCAAGGGCTGACATAGATAAAAGAATCCAAAATAGACAATAAATAACATATATTTAACATTTTTATATATATATACATATATGTGTATGTATATGTACATATGTTTAAATGATTAATGATCTAAAATATGAAATAGAAAACATGAAGGGAAAAACTAGACTAAAAAGAAAACCTAAATAAATAAATAAACAAATAAATAAATAAAACTTTTGAAAATAAAAGTCATTTAAAATAAAAAGTATTTAAAGATTAAATAGCAGATTAGATACAAATAAATTTAAAAAAAAATGGTGAACTAGAAAATAGAGCTGAAGAAATTACCCAGAAGATAGCAAAGAGAAATGATAAAACGGAGGATATGAAAGAACGTTTAAGGGAAAGGGTAAAATGAGAAAGATCATAGTTTAATAGTAGAGTCCCAGAGAATAAAATAGAAACACTACAGGGGAGAGATGACATTTGAAAATGATAGAATTTTCCAGAACTGGTGAACGACAGTAATCCTCAGATTAAAGTATCTCACCAAGTCTCAAGCAAAATTTTTTTTAAATCCTGTATAAACAAAACATTGTAAAATGGTATAACACTAAAAAAAAAAGAGAATATCTTTTTAGAAATCAGAAAATTGATTTAGACTTAGAGCAGATATCCCATCAGCAACAATGGAGTCCAGAAGATAACAAAATATCTTCAAATTACCGAAGAAAGATGATTGCTAACACAGATTTCTGTATCTGACTAAACCATCATTGAAGAATGAGGACAAAAGAAAGAAAAAAGTCAATTTCAAACAAAGACCGAGGAGGTTTTCCACTATAGACCATTGCTACAAAAGAACTACAAAATACATGCTTCAATATTTAAGGGGGGCGGGGGGAGAAAGAAGGAAAAGAACATAAGATGCAATAAAGCTGACAAAGACTTCCTTGGGAGTTAGCGTAACTTCTTAGTCACATCTACTACATCTGTAAGATAAAGCACCCCAATTCAAGATACCTTCTCAAGAGTTTCATACATAGGACAAGGGAACAAGATATCCCATACCTTTAAAACCCAAACTCTTTTCCTCTGGTACTATTTTTGAACTCATACCGAAGGGTTGTTTTACACACTTCCCGTCCCAGCCCCCAAGACATTCTTCTCAGAGAAAACTTAGCTCAGAAATACTCTTTTAGCATTTGAGCCTACACTACTATTTCCTCATGCAGATGACAGTACATAAAGGACAAGACACAAAAAGTTCTCCTCTGCTGTATTTCAATTAATCCCTTTGTAATATTCAGGTAATAACTATTTATAAATGAGGTTGAAAGAATAAACAGGCAGGCACTACAGGTAGCAGATCCCTAGGCATGTAAAAGTTAAGAGTCAATTAAAATGCCAAAGGTGTAGAGGTCCATCTCAACATAGGTCTTTTTGTGCCTAAATGTGCCTGTACTTCATAATATATACTGTCTTTCAGGATTTCAATTAAGTCACACTGTTCCTTCCTCCTCTCTGCTGCTTCTCTCTCCCTCCTTCTCTCTCCCTTTCTCTCTTGCTTCCCCTTCCTCTCCTTCTCACATGCACACACAACGTGCAAATTCTTGTCAAAAAACTTATGAGCATTTGGCCCACAAGTGTTAAAGAGACCTTTCCCCAAGCATTTGGTTCAGAATTTCTGTTCATTTACTTCTGAGTCTGAAAAACATAAGCTAGATGGCCTTTATTGCCATTTTATCCTCTTCTAACTGACCATGACCTAATTGTAACCACATGGGAGGAACTGACCTGTGCCTCTCCATGGGCCAAGTGTGCCTGAATGTGACTACACACTGTGGTATCTGTGGTTGTCTTGAAGAAGAGCTGTGTCCACTTCTCAAGGGACACCAGGCCCATTCCATCGCTTCACCCAGCCCAAGAACATTTTTCTTCTGGTCATTTTATTCTTTCGTATTTTCTTTTTTCTTTTGTTCTATTAAAGTCAAATGCTAAAGAAATGCCTAGGACCTGGAGAGTGACAGTCACTGGCATTAAAGAAATCCATCCATGTGGACTCAGCTTCTTCCATAACTGATTCTCTAGGAGGAAAACAGTGCATTATGCCAGATTTCACTGGAATGGAAAAAAAAAAGGGAAAACCCCACAGCTTACTGCTGCCCAAACCCAGCAAGAGATCGAGCTAGGGTCAGCACTGCCCTTTAGGTTGACCAGAATATGGCCAAAGTCTGCAAGTAGGTTTTCCAGATGAGGCCAGACAGAGCTAAATGTCAGCCACAGGGCTGGCTATGATGATCCACAAAGACTCATACCACCTTGTTCCCGGTAAGGCAATGAGCAACTGGTACTACTTCCCTAGCCAAGAAAGGCAGAGAACGTGCGCTTCCAAGGCAAAGTTCTCCTCTCACACAGGCTCTCCCACCCCACCTGTCGTCAGGGTTATGCAAAGGGGGAAAGGCAGGGGATCGACACAGGGAGCTACAGGAAAGAGGTTGGACTTGAAGCCACTGGATTGTCTACACATTTCACCATGATGGTCAGTGAAGAGAGCCCGAATGGAGTGCAGGAGCTAAGCCTCCCTGCCTTGGAGACTGTGGGCCTCTGCAGCCACTGCTCCCCTACTGCCTCTAGGAAAGGCCCTCTAGTCTGCTGATACTGTCTCACAACCAGAGCCCCTGCACATGTGAAAAGGACTGGGACAGAGTTTGGGGGTGCCTCTGGTCATTACTCCTTCCTGGACCAAGAGGAAACTCGGTGCCACTCAGCAGGACATATTCCCATGACATTCAAAGACTGTTATTGATCTTGGCACTAAAAACTCACATCCTTTCATGAAACAGTCATAAGATTTTTTCTTGATTACAGGGAAATCCAAGCACTGTAAACTCAAATGGGATCCAACCTGAGATTTTCCAGTGGTTTGTAACATTTTTGTTGTAGGGTTATAAGAGATAAGGGGATAAAGAAAAAAATAAAATGTTCCATTCTCAGAAATACAATATTTAGATATAACTATAAGGATATAAAATCATGGGGCTTAACACTCCACAAAGGCTAACAAATGCTCCAGACAGTGAGCATCATAAGCAGGGAAGCTTGGCTGGTGTGGATGGGGGTATGAGGAGATAGGGGTGGGAACAACATGAAGGTAGATTACCTCCAGGCACTTCCAATCTGAATTGCCCAGAACACTCCTTTCTACTCTTGAGACATGACTGAGGCCAGCAATGCAAGCTCCTTGTCCATGACGCCAAGATTGTCTGCAACAGCCTAATGTTTGACGTCCATCTCTAGACGTCTACTGATATCACCTGCTTTTTTCCATTCGTGTCTTAAACACAACCTCAGATCTCTGGACCATAGGTCTGTCCTTTAGTGTCAGTGCCTGGAGGATTCAGGGGGCAAAACTGTAAAGGCAGTAAAGTTTGTCTTCATATGCCTATCCTTACAGGCATATGTGCACATGCGCCCACGCACACAAACAGGCACTCATATGCATCCTATTCCACCACCCTGCGTCAATCCTCCTTAAGCTGCCATCATCCCCAACAACTGAGCTTATCATCTTTCTGTTCTCATGCTCTCCAAAGTCAGTCTACCCGTCATCCTTTTGTACATACACACAGACCTCAAGGGGCCAACAAACTATTCTGATGAATAATCTGTGTAAACAGAGACAGGCTAGAGGAGTCAGACTCCCAGCTTCTACTAAAATTCTGTGTCCTGGGACCTTCATTCCCACCACCCATCTCATTCTCTTATAGCAACTATGGCTTCATATGTCTCCTTCAGAGCTAGAGCCCTTTGCCTCTTTGACCTATTTTTGATCTATCTCACTTTGCCAAACTCAATGCTGGGGGAGACTTTCTCTAGGAATGCTTGTCTTGCTCAGACCTCCTAACCTCAGCTGGGTTCCCTCTCAGACTTGAGAACCATTAGTAATTTGTTTGACATGTCTCATTGTGTTTTCCACTGACTGTTACCTCTTCCTGTCTTTCCAAGCTCAGACTCCAATCCAGCTGCCTTCATCTCTCTCAGGATCCAGCGCTCCCCTTCCTGAAACCCCAAATATCTACCTGCCAATACCAAGCTATATTTTCTCATCTTCTGCTTACCTTATTTGTTTCCGAGGACATAATTCCATCTCCTTGGCTGGAGTTAAACCTCTGACTCCTGTCCCTGACCCTACTGCTTACTGCCTTCTTCCAGATCTGCTTCAATAGCCCCCTCTTTCATTTCCATTGTTTCCTGTGCCTACAAATCTATCCTCTCTTTTTTCATTTACAGTCAAAATTTTTAAAAGAATGGTCCACATGTGTCCCCTCCCATTTCATGCACCCCATGCCTCAGCATTGTATAGTTTAACTGCACAACAATCATTGTGAACCATTCCCCAAGTCCACTGACGATACCCAAATTATCAAATCTGGCGGGGATTTTCTCAGGCCCATCTTCCCTACCCACTGTTCCATTCAGCACTGATAGCAGTGGCTGCCTCTACTGCTATGTCTCCTCTATTCATTCCCTTCCTGTCCTTTCAAGGCTCCATCTTCAACCCCTTCATCATTTCCTTCTGTCTGCCTAATTATTTCATCTATTTCCAGAGCTTCAAACATCACCTTTAAAAATAATCGTAATTCTATATTTTTGCTAAGTATCTCCCATTGGACCTCCAAGCCCACCCTCTACCCTTCCCATCTATATAACAGTAAAGGGCCCCCTTGTCTTCTGGATTTCATTGAGAAAAATCCTGTTCTCCCTCTCATGCCTGGATTATGGCAAAGGCCTCAGAACTGTCCATCTACCTACAGTCTGAGCACCCCAACTTCATCCTCTACCCTACTACCACACTAGTCTTCTGGAAGAGCAGCTTTTATCACATCAGTCCTACTTTCAATGACCCTCCATTGCCTACTAAATAGGATGCACACTCTTCAGCACAAAACAAGGGCTCTCTGCATGTTCTCCTTTTCCTGCCATTCCAAGCTTCTTTCCTATTTCTCCCATATACATAACCTGAGCTCTAATGAAACTCAAATCATGATTCCTTTACAATTCCATGCACATGCCTATCAACACATTATTGACTATACCATTCTTTGTGTTGGGAAAGCCCATGCTTCCTCTCTACCCTATTTCTGTCCACCCTTCAAGGTTCAGCTACATTACCACTTTCATATATGCTTTCTCCATTTAATCCATCTGACTATATTACTCTCCTTCTTTAAATCTGTGAGCCTTTCATCTTTACCTCCTTGTGACATCAAGCATATTCTAACTTTTATTATAGGTGCGTGTCTATGTGCTTTACTATAGTATGTGAGTATCTTACCTCCTACTAGACTATACACTCCATGAAGGGATAATTGAGGGGCTGTAACCTTGAAGGTCTCCTTGAATCAAGAGATCCTATAAGCAAATTGCCTTACATAGAGCAGATGCTCAATAACTTTTTGTAAAGACTAACCATCCCAATTCTGGGAAGGGTAAAAACAATCTAGGATTATTTCATCACAAGTGGCATGAAATACTCCATATTCAGGGACATTTCACAGTTAATTTATCCTGGGAAAAGGCTTATCTCCTAGTCTTTCAGACAGTTGGGCATAGGTCAAAATCTTTGCCTTTTAAACAATTGAAAAACAGAGCCACAAGATCCTATCCAATGCAGATCAAATATGAGATCTGAGTCACTGTAATCCCCTTGGCTGTAGAGCTCGGATACCCCAGATGTCTTAGGTAGCCAGACATGGTGACAGAGGTTTTGACCTTGAAAAACCTCTGTGCAACATTTCAGCTCTGGATAGTGGCCAAAACACCCCTATAAGCAGGACCAGGGAAGAGATGTAAAAGCAGAGTCCACAAGGGACATAGTTACCAATAGCTGGATCAAACTAAATGTCTCTACCTTCAAAGTACCTGACCTGCATTTCTGTCTTAGCATACCGAACTCTGCTACTCTGAGAAACACACACGTACACACAAACACACTTGGATGGTCCAAATGAACAAACCAGTCATAGAGGTGGATATAGAGCAAAAAGATGCACAGGCTCATGCAGGTTCAGCAGACATGAAGCTTTGAGGTCTGTATATGTTAGGACACAGTACCCTAACAGATGATATGGTCAGGTTACAAAAGAGCATGGACCAAGACCTAAGAGATGATGGTTCTAGTCTATTCTGTCACCAAAAATCTATCCAACTCTAACAGGGTTCCTGTCATGAATAAATAACACATGTGAGCCCACCAAGAATAAATATACGATAAAGTCTAACATGTAATCTTCTCTCCAAAAAGAAAAAAATCTGACTAGTTTATTTTTTCCTTCCCCAGCCAAGCAAGTTGTTTGAATTCTCTAAGTCCAATTTCCTCATCTGAAAAAAATAAAAAATAAAAAAACAGGAGTAATAAAACTTGTTGTACTACTTAACTGGATTTTTTTAAGCAATCCCCAACCTTTCTTGAACCAGAGACCAGTGCTCCTATGAGAATCTAATACCTGATGATCTGGGATGGAGCTGAGGCAGTGATGCTGGTGCTGGGGAGTGGCTGCAAACACAGATGAAGTTTCACTGGCTTGCCGCTCACCTCCTGCTGTGTGGCCCCGTTCTTAACAGGCCAAGATATAAAAAAAAGGACTTAAAAGGCATTTTAAAACAATTGAAGTGTAAGGTTATGTTATTATTTTTAGGTAAAACAATTACAAAAAATAAAAAATAGCCAACGTAAGTTTGGAAAGGGGCTTCCTGAGTCTCATATTGAGATATCGGTCACCAGAACAGGCCCCACCAAGGGTTCCACCTTGCTCACCCACTCTTCTCTATTCTTCTCCTCCCTCTTTTCCTGATTCTCTCCCCTGCTGCTTCCCTTTTCTTTGTTTTTGCCCTACCTTTCCACGCTTTTAATGTGTGAGTGAGGAATAGGCAAGAGCTGTGTGACATGGCTCTCCCCACAGGCAGCTCCAAGGCTGGGAGGCAGAGACCCCTCACCAACCAGGCCACACCACCCTCCACAAGCATTGGCACACAGCAGCCACTGAGGAGGACTCAGTCCAACCACACGTCAGGGAGCCATCCTCTTCCAGAGTCCCACTGAATGCCAGACTGGACACCTCTGTGCAGGTGCCCCAGGACTAGACAAACAGGCAGAGGAGGAGACAGAAACAGACATAATAGCTTTGTCCTGTCAAACACCCACTTCTTGTCGAGTTCAAAGCCCAATAGGCACAGAGGTGAACAGTGAACTGGATCTAGAGAACTTCATTATTTTTGGAACAGAGGCAGCATCAGTCACTCCTCAACAAAAGGCAGCTGCTAGATTGTTAAGCACCTAATTAAAGTTGAATTTCTAATACAGGCACTGGGAGCCCAAAGAAAATGCCAGAACCTCATTACTGACAATGAAATTCCTAACACTATATTCTCGTCTACACAGCATTCAAGCTTGGGAAGCCACACAAAGAAATGGGCTCTTATAACTAAAAAGCCATAATTCAGACCCAGAAATTCTATGCCTAGGTATACATGTTCCCAAAATAATTAAATAGAAACAAGAATTTAAACAAATACTGGTATGCTAATGTTTATAACAGCATTATTCACGACAGCCAAAACGTGTCCATCAACAGATGAATAAATAAACAAAAGGCGGTATACACTTAACAAAAGAACATTATTCAGCCATGAAAGGGAATGAAGTTCTGACACATGCTACAACATGGATAAACCTTGAAAATCATATGCTAAGTGAAATAAGCCAGACATAAAAGGACAAATAATTGTGTGATTCTACTTAGGTGAAATAACCTAGACTAGGAAAACTCATAGTTGCAGAAAGTAGGTTAGTTGTTACCAGAGGCTGGGGAGAGGGAGGAAGGGCAAGTTATTGCTTAGTGGTTACTGAGTTTCTATTTGGAGTGATGAAAAGGTTTTATAAACAGATAGTGATAGTTGTACAACATTG
The DNA here is from genome assembly GCA_030015415.1 of Cynopterus sphinx. Taxonomy (NCBI): domain Eukaryota; kingdom Metazoa; phylum Chordata; class Mammalia; order Chiroptera; family Pteropodidae; genus Cynopterus; species Cynopterus sphinx. The sequence continues at coordinate 92,517,037 of CM057380.1, forward strand.
TGAATACAATTAATGCCACTGAATTATATGTATTTAAGAATGGTTAAAATGGCAAATTTTGTTACATATATTTTCACTACAATAAAAAACATTAATGGCCATAATTCACATCAACTATCGGTAGATAAGACTTAGAGATTTAGCTTGACTGAGATAATTAAAAGAAATCTTAAAAACACATTTCACGTAACTGAGAGTGCTCAATTTCACCTACAAATGGCACTCAGGTCTCAAACTAATCTCACATGCTTCCTTTTAACTCCATGAAATGTACTGCCAACAGTTAGACTACACAGGTGAACTTCAATTATAGAATTATTGTTCCTGTCAATAATACACAAAAATCCATAAAAATAGAAAATAAATTAATGATTGCCAGGGGCTGAAGAAAGGGAGGAATGGAGAGTAACTGCCAGTGGGTATGGGATTTCTTTTGGGGGGTGATGAAAATGTGCAGGAATTGGACAGTGGTAATGATTGCACAACCCTGTAAAACTAATAAAACCCACTTTAAAGGGTGAATTCAATGACATGTGAATTATATCTTCACAGACATACACTGGAAGGAAGGAAGGAAGGAAGGAAGGAAGGAAGGAAGGAAGGAAGGAAGGAAGGAAGGAAAGGAAAGGAAAGGTGGACAGCCGAACAGGCATCAAGTTCAAGAGCTCAGCTTGCATGGATGGTCCCCCAAACTTATCAGAATCTTGTTTAAGAATGGAAGGTATCTATCTTCTAGAAGGAAATTCCTGAGAGCACACTGCAAGAATAGGTAGTAAAGCAAGGCCACACCATGAAGTGATCATCTCAAAGCCAAGACTCACTGATCTAGGTCTTCAGTTAAGGTCTCCAGAGGGATCTGAAGAATTAAAAAGGGCCCAGGAAGAAACCATGAGAATAAGTGAATAGCTAGGGAATGGGACTATGGGAGAGGCATGTAGAGTGACAACATAGTAGCCATCAAGGAAGAACAGCATTCAGACATTCACCCATGACAAGCAGACACCAGTTTCCATGGAACAAAGCCAAGCAAGGTTCCACGAGGCTAGCTCAAGGTAGTTTTTTCCAAGATGGACAGACAGTGGGTACCTCTTTCTCCTTTTCCCCACATGAAGAAATAATAGAAAGAATAAATGCTCTGAAAGTCTAAAATACCTGGATTTAATTTCCAGCTCCAATACTGTCTGGGTGACCTTGGCCACATTACTTAAAGTCTTTGGTTCTCGGTTTCCCTAACTGAAAGAAAACATCATTTTTCAGAACGAACATAAAGACGACATGATACTAAGTGCATGGAGCACCAAGAACATTGCTGGAGGCATAGCAGCCATTCAGTGGGTGGTGGTTATTACTCCTGCTCCATTCTAGAAATACAAAAAGGTAGATTTTATTCTTCATTATAGCTTTTTTTTTTAAATAAAAATGAAAATATGATGGCTCCACAGATCACAGGACCAGAGAATTGAAGGGGAGGAGAGTTGGTGTATGGAGCAAGGCGCACACTTAAATGCAAGTTTCCAAGCACACTTTTGATGACAAGATTCTTTTTGCTTTAGAAAACTAAAGGCTAAACTGTCTCTTAAGGTATGAAATTAAAGTCCTCCCTATTTTGATAAGTATCTCAAGATGTTGTATGGAAAAGTTCCCTTTATCTACAAACCTACAGAACTTCTGCCATAAAAATTACTGTATTTTCCACAACCAAGATTTAGATCTGAAGCAAAGTTTTATTCCCCAGGCAGTCTGTCCTGTACTGAGGGGTTGTGCTTAGGTTTGGGAATTCATATCAGAAAAGGGAGTTTGTTTGCCCAGGTGGTGTTCTTCCTGCTCTCAATGGACCTATTTTTGGATATTCAGACCATCAAAGAATTTCTGACCAGTCTGGCTTTGGACTTCAGGCTGAAGGCAGGAAGTCTTGGGCCACAGCTGTAAGAAGATGGCAGCATGGCAGTGGTCAGCTGCTTGGCCTAAGGGAAACCTGCAGTCCAAATGATCCCACAGTCCTGGGATGCTACTAGCCCCAGGATGGTTGACAGTTGTCAAGAAAACCAAAATACCAGGTCTCTCGTGACTGATTTTTCACTCCCTCCTTGAAGTATTATGGTATCAGCCAGAGCACCTCAGATTCTGTTTCTCTTTGTTTTACATTTCCATCTTTGAAATTGAGAATAATGCCAGCCATCCAGTTACATGTACAAAATTGTTTGAAATGCTTTGAAAGTCGTTTCATGGTGCTGTTCTATCAAAGTTGAGTCCTCTGCTCTCTGATAAGAATAGCTGATATTTTGCACAGTGATTTACACTCATTCTCCCATTTAGAGCCTCGTGGATACCCTGTAAAATTGACTGGCTAAGGAATATTATCTCCATTTTATGGATGAAAAGATGAGACCTGATCCCTTCAAAATTTTCAGAGAAAGAGATCAAGTCAAAGAATGTGACTCCAGTCACTTTCCTAGCCGTAGTCTTATTTATTTTCATTTTGTTACTTTTTTTTTTTTTACTTTTGCTAACTAGCATCTTTGAAAAGTTTTAGACCAAAATGGATTATTTTGGAAGGAAAAATATATATAAATGACTGAACATGACACAATGGTTATAAAGTAAATAGAACTTAATGAGTAATCAAGTCAACATTTCTGCCCACAGGCAATAGGAAGAAGGACGTTCATTTACTGTCTGGATTTTGGCTTGGTTCTCTAAAGGACAGGAGACGAGATTATTTTATTTTCCTTTTAGCTAAGTTCAAGCGGGCAGCACCAAGTGTAGCTGAGTGTATTAAAAGAAACCCCTGTTGGCAAATTAGCAGCTTGAATATTTCATGAAATTATCGCAACACTCTGTTCTGAAATGGTGGCTTCCTCCAGGGAACTCAAAGGCCACATCTCTAAACGAAGTCTGGCTCATGCCTCTGTCTCAAAGACAGAAACCAAGTCAACTTCAAAGGCCTCCTGGTTTCTGGAAGACGATTTATGAGTCCAAACAAGTCAGGCAATGAATACGTGAAGGGTGATGGGAATGTCAGAGGCAGTTCCTAGATGAATTCCCTTCCATGTGCTGAATCTAAGCCATCACTCCTTATTTTTAATTTAATGTCTCCTGGGAAGAGGTAAGAAAGCAAGGAGAAGCCTTTGTTCTTCCAACTCAGGTACAATCCTTGACAACCTGGCCAGCAGTAACCTAACTATCCCCACTGTTTACCCTGCAGTTAATCTGTGTCTCCCCACTGTCACCAACAGCAAAGCTAGCCAGTACACAAGGAACACCCAGTAGCTCGCCAAGGGAAGAAGTCCTGGCCTCTCATACTCCACTCTCCCTGAAAGGCTGAAACAAGCCTAAATTGGGGCAGAAAGGAAGTGAGCGTATCAAAAAGGCTTGGGGGCATAACCATTTGCAGACAGAAGAGCAATCTGAATTCTGACAAAGTTCCTTATGGACATGTATGAACTTTTACTCCATAGTCCAAAAAATTATTTTTAAATGTTTCCAAGGATAGATACCCCTACCCACCCCACTCTCAAAAATTACTTTTAAGCCAATACAAAGGTGGGGTTGGTGAGGAGGAAGAACAGTGAAAGGGCAAGAGGTTTACTACACAAATTTTAACCAGAAACACTAAGCAATGCTCTCTAAGAGGGTTTAAAATGTACCAAGTGTGGTAAAGAGAAAGCAGGAGGGAAAAGAGACTGAAGAACTTGTTTTCTGTCACATCCCTGCTTGAGTGACTGACTCTTCAGAAGTCTCTACTTTCTCAACTGTAAACAGCTTGTCCCTATGGTTCCTTTCACCCATAAGATATTCTGACCCTGAAAAGTAAATTCCCATAGAGATATTACATTTATTCTATGTCTGTTTGACAAGCCCTTCAAAGCACAGGAGTCTAGAACCACCCCCCCCCCACACACACACACACACACAGTACAACACAAGAAGACCATTTTAAAGTGAATGTGTTATGAAGAGCATGGTTTGGTGGGGTTTTGGAAAGGGGAGAGACTGATGAATTTAGGCTTCTTGACAGTAAACCCTCCCTTTCCTCATCCTGTGTTCAAAACCAGATTAACTATTCCTTTAGTTCTCTTGGTCTCTGGGGAAGTAAGGGCCTATTTTCAACCTCAATTTGACTCCTGAGATCCAGGCCCAAACTTCTCTCCTTATGCCCCTTCAATCTCAACTTAAATTTAATTCAGTTCCACATTAGTAACTGTGTTCCCCAAATTACCCCACAGACACCCCTAGGTAGCTGGGCCTCTTCCTGCATTCCTCAGTCTCCTGCCAGCCCCCTCCCTAAAGCTCCCAGCCATTTCACAGCCCTGCTTCTTGGAGAGGCCCTCCTGGGCTCCCGCCTACACAGTATACTCCGCTAGAGCTGCAGCAAGGGTCTCAGGGTCCCAAGGCTCCAGGGAAGCTGAGACTCCTCTCCAGTTCCCTTCTTGCCTTAAGCAGCTGCCTCCAAGTGTTCCTAAAGCCAAGCAGGAACAAGCAAGGTCTGCTGAAATGAGACATTGGGTCAATGAACCCTGATCTTGAACAAAAAAGCACCACATCTCGGAATTAAGACACGAAGAAGATCTCTTGATAGCACATCAGTTTTAGGTTCGAACAATCACATTAATTACTTCAGCCCTCCATTTCGCTCTTTCCATGTTGGGTCCCATTAAAGTATACACGCCTGGCCTTCACACAGCAATGAAAGATGATGCATTTTCCCAGAGGGATCCTGTCACTTTTTCTTAGTACAGTACCTAACCCTGAGATACATGTAAACAGGTGTTTACTAAATTATTTTAATAAAGAGTCATGGCTTGAGTGTTGTTTCATTACCAGAATGTTTAGCACTCATGTTGCTAAATATTTAGCACCTGATATTTTGCAAAACAATTCCCCATGTCTTTTTTATCAGTCTTCTGCTCTTCTCCACAGTGCCCGTCATTAACTTAGGCAACAACGAGGACAGACTGGAGAAAAAGACAAAATCAGTGTGATTATTTTGCTAATTATTCTTGTTGCTAAGTCTCCAGGTATTTCCCAAACAATCTATCTGCTTTCTTGAGTCCACATTAGAAAATAAAAATCGTCCCCTGATTTTGAATGCTGAGCACCGATTTCAGAGTCCCTGAAGGGACAGTTGGGAGGACACTGGCTGACCTGTAACTACTGTATAACAAATAGCTGCAACACCGAGCAAGAAGAATTACTGTAAAAGGAAGAAAGTGCTGTCAGCCACTCCCTCACCCCTTAATACAGTGGCAAGGGTTTCTCAGACCTCATAGAACTTACCACAACAAGTAAGAAAGCCAAGTGAAGAAAGGAATAGAAAAAGAAAACACCAGGAGTTGGAAAACATCACTGAAAATTAGAGCAAATCTCAGTTACTTCCTAACCTAGGTCTTGGGAGCTGTTCTGCCATTACCCAGCAGGAGACCAGCCAGACTCATAAACAGAAATCAGCTGTGAAGTGTACCCAGTTGTTTTTGTCTTTTTCCCTAATAAAGTAAGGAAAATGTCTTCCTGCCTTTGAGCCAACAAGCTTTGTAACCCTATAGGTTAGGGTTTCCAGATCCCAAATTTCAGGTCGCCTCATGCTCCACTGGGCTTGGGAACCACTGGCCCCTCTTGCTACTAAACCATAGTAAATCAAGGAGAAAATTAATATACAGCCATAACAAGTTCAGCTAATCACCCAAAAGGCCCCCTCAAGGCTCTGCAGGATACTGTCTATGCTAGAGGTCAACTGAAGTCTGAAGGAAGAGTGTGCAATAGAGTGGGAGAAATCCAAGGTGGGTTTTCATTACCAGAGGGTAGCAAGGTCACTGAGAAACTCAGTCATACTGGAGGGCCTCCAGTATGTGTGGTGGCATGGGGACACACACTGGTCTTTGGGGTTCTCAGCATAGGGTCAGGTATGGACATGATGAAAGAGGTACAACGGACAGGAAATTCTCTCCAATCTCTCCAGACATCTTTTCTCCCCAAACCAGACATGACTGCCCCTTTCCTGACTCCTAAGCCCTGGAGCACCACCTACTGGGGGAGGCAGAAACCACAGCCACTTTAGGTCTTGCTGGGTCTGCATTCATTGCTTCATGCAGGCAATGCATTCAGTCAGTCATGTACTAAGTGCCTAGAATGAGACAGGCCTGTGTAAGAAGTGGGGATAAAAAGGTCAGCAGGGCCTCAAAACTCCCATTTAGTAAGCTCCTCGGACTCCTTGAGTCTAGGTCTTATCCACAGAAGAACCCACCTTAGGCAGTTTTAAGTTAAAGAGAAAATTAAATGAAGAGTCCCAAGTCATCATCAAGAGTCTGGAGAGAGCCCCAGGGGCTAATGGCTCACCATTTTGCTTGCAGAGTACTATACCTATACCATCTACCTGTAGAAAACAGTTCTCCACTGAATATGAGGTAGAAATGTCCAGTCTTAGGGGACTGCACTACCAATATTTCTCTCTGCAACAGTGGGGTCCCCAAAGTGCATTAGGTTCTTGTGTAATCTATTTTAAAAAGCTTTTCCTTATTGTGTGTGTGTGTGCGTGCGTGCGCGCACGTGCATGCACAGGCACACACTTAAACAATGTTAGCATGTGATCTATGGAAATAATGAATAATTGATTCTTGTAATATAGTCTAATATGTAGTATTCTGATATGCTAGAAAGTATCTGAGCAATACTAGGAACAATATTTTGAACCTCAGCAGTCCTTTTCCTCCAGTTTCCTCCATGCAGTATCCAGAGAAAGAGAAGCTAACGTCACACGTTCTTTAACCTGTACAAGCTGAGGTGCAAGCAACATTGTCCTTTGACCGTTTGTAAAGAGAGTTAACTGTGATCATCATTATTATTACTTTATTATGATGATTACTATTCTGCTGTATTGCTAAGTAGTTGAAAGGAAAGCACGGTGTGTCTTCCACTCCCAGAACACGTTTCTGCCCTCTGCCTTGTCTCCAGCAGATTATGGACATATTGATGTTTTATTTGTTAAATAAGAAACTCATTTGCTAGCTGGAGTTTGCAATGGAAAATCAGCACAGAAAAGTGGGAGGCTGGCATGAGACCAGAGCAGAAAAGGTACTAAAGGTGAGGCAAGACCTATATGAGCCACTCCCAGCTTGAAACCCAGGGTCAAAAGCCCTTCAGGGGTCCTCTAGGCTGTTCTGCTGCGCTGATCACCAGCCTCCATACCCTAACCCTCAACACACACACATACACACCACTGAAAAACTGGAGGAGAAAGGGCTGATGCATTCAGTGTCTTTGAGCCCATCGGAAAGAGAAGAATGTAAAGCCCCACCACCGGCAACTTTGCTGGTTCTCTAGTCTGGTTTGTCACCATCACTGATCTGAGGTAACCATTTGGCTTCTCCTCCCTCTCCTGAAACTCTAACCCTCAATTATGTTTCACTGCCCCTTTGGTTACTAAGTCAGAGCAACCCCTTCCTTGTAAAATATTCATGCTCTTCCAGGTCTGCCTCTCCCCACCTTCTTCACCCTCCTCCTCTTCTCCCCCCAAAAAAACCTGGGCAATGACAAAGAACGAGGATGGGAAATGAAAGAGAGACAGGGATCCTGGTGCTCTTTCACCTGAGAACTGCATCCAAGAATGGAGGCAAAACTGCTCCTGTGAATTATATAATCACTGCAGCTTCAACCAAGAGAACTGGAATTCAGGTTGCCATAGTGTTTGTTGGCATGTTGCTGGAAAGACAGAGCTCCCGGCCCTGCTCCCTTTCCCTCCATCTTCCTCACAAACCTCTCCAGGGTCATCTCCTACTTTTAATGTCTGCTCCCTGCATTTGTGTGTGGGAAAGGGGCAGTTGGGGGACAAAGAGACAAAAAGAAGGAAGGAAAAGGGTTAAGAAGGGGTTTATCCTGTACTAAAAGAAGACCTTGTAAACTATTTAAGGTTATTGTGAATAATTATTAAAATTAAAATTATTAAGTGAATAATAATTATTACCATAGTATCCTACCACTATTAGTATAGTAAAGGACAATACTACTGAGTGCTCCTCTTCAAGGCTGCTTAAACTGAGGTGAGGACCTGGAGGGGAGAAATCCAATCCTTCTGTTCACAAATATCACCCTTTCCTTTGTGTCTCTCTTTCCCGACCTCCTAATCCATTCACTACTCATCAGCTAGGAAGGGGACAGGGGAACAGGTGAGGGACCGGGCATGGGGTAGAGAAATCCAGGGACAGAAGCTGCCGTTGTGACCCCAAAGCCCTGGCTCACCCTAGAATCTGTGACCCTTGACAAAATTCTTTCTACCGAAAGAGGCCCAAATCCCCACACTGCCAACCAAACTGGAAAGCAGAGCAACAACTGGCCATAAAATCAGTTTCAGGATGGATGGAGACCAGGCAGATAGGGTGCCTATCGGCCTCTGGCTCTAAAGGGTAGGAGCACTGTCCCCAAATTGTAGAGATGGGGCAAAAGAAGGGAGGAGGCTGGGAAAAAAAGAAACATGGAGACAACCCCTCCTTCCACTATGCTGGTCCTCGGAGGATCACTTAAAGTACCCCAGGATGTAACAGGGCCAACTGCGACAGGTATTCAGGAGGAAGAGACTGAAAAGTGTAAATACAGCAGGCTTGGACAACTGGGAGAGAACAGGGAGTGACTACACCCAGAGAGACAGAGAAAGCATGGAGAACAGACAGGAGGCTGCCACACTCCAGCAAGACCACCCCTCTACACTCCATCTTGACCTTAATCGCTGAGCAATGCCAAAAAACAATCACTTGTTAATAATGGGGGCGGAAGGAGAAAGTTTCCAAGAAGTGGCGAGTTACCTGAAAGCCCACTCCCCTCACTGGGGGAACTGGCGACACTCGATGCGAAGGATGGAGATGCTTGGAAAACACTGGGCAACAGTGTGCAGCCGCGTGAGCTCGGCACACCCTTTTATTTCCTTAACACATGGAAAAGCGAAGCCCACACACCGCCCGAATTCCAGCCGCTTACATCCTCGGGTGCCAGCTCCCATGCGGGTGCGGAGAAGAACACACGGGGCGTGAGCACCCTCGGGGTCAACGGCCGTGGCGAGGCGGGTGGGTGGGGGTGGGCCGGGGCGAGAGGAGATGGAGAGGGGAGGAAACTGTAGAAGGGGCGAGAGGCGCCGAGACTCGCGTCTGAACCCGGCCCCCCCCCGCCCCCCGGAGCGCGCCACGCGAGGCAGGGGCCCTGGGAGCGAGCGGGCCGCCCGGCCGCGCCCCGCGCCCGGCGAGGGACCCCGCGGCAGGGCTCGGAGCGGCGGGGCTGGGCGGCGCGGGCCCCTCCCCCACCGGCCGGCCGGGCTCCCCGGGCACACGCGGGACGGCGAGGCAGGGGCAGACACTCGGGAACTTTTCCCCCTCGCCTGGGATTTCGTAGGAAACACGGGCGCCGGAGGAGCCGGCGCAGGGGGGAGGGGCGGGAATGTTCCGCCCGGCTCGCGGGGTTCGGGCCCCGGTCCCGCCGGCCGCGGGCGTCGGCGCCAGCCTTACCTTGGTGGTTTTCCTCGGGGATGTACATCCTCGTGTTTTCATTGACCACGGACCAAAAATTGTTCGAAAAGGAGGAGCAGCCGCAGAGAGGAAACGTCGACCCCCCGCCCCGGCGGGTGTGGACGGAGCGCTCGTCGCCGGCCGGCGGCTCTGGTCGCGCGCAGTCCGGGAGCCGCGGGATGCGGTGTGTCTGCTTCCCGTCGGGGGATTACCTGATGCCCATCACCGCCTGGAAGCCCGAACGCCGGCCCTGGCCGCGGCCGCCGCCCCGGGGGGGAGCGCAGTGCATCCTCGGCACATCCGGGCCCCTGCCAGGGACTGAGCCCCGCGCGGCGGGCGGCTGCTCCGTTCGGGGAGGTGGCCGGGGCGCGGGGGGGCGCGGGGCGCGGGGCCGAGCGTGTCCCCGGCCGCTGCTCGCCAGGCCGCGGCTCGGCTCTGTCCCGCCGGGAAGCCGCGGCCGCCGCTGGGGCGGGGGCAGGAGGGGCCGCGCCGCGCGAGCGCCGTTCCGGCGGGGGCCGTCCCTGCAGAGGCGGCGCGGGGAGCCGCGGGGCGCGCGCGAGCGCGGCGCTCGCCGCCTGCAGCCCGGCCCGGTCCGGCCCGCCGCCCGGCGCGCGGAGGCAGACGCGCTGAGCGCTTCCAGAGGCGGCCGCGCCGGCGGCGGCGGAGGAGGAGAAGGAGGCGGCGGCGGCGGCGCGCGCAGGGACCCCGCGCACGACGCAGGGCGCGCGGCGCGGGCCGAGCCCCCCGGGCGCGCCCGCTGGGTCCGGGCCGCGCGGCCGGGCCGGCCCCGCCGCCCACGTGACGTCAAGGGGCGCAGGCCGCCCGCGGGCGCTGGCGGGGTCGGCGGGCGCCGCGCCCCGCCGCCTGCACCCCGCGTCCCCCTGGACCCCGGCCGCCCGCGACGGGAAGGCCGCTGCGAGCGGAGGGAGTCGCCGTGCAGACCCGGCCACGGAGCCAAACGGCCCACGGAGCCCCGATTCCGTGGTTCTGTCGGGTCGGGTCTAGCCAGAGCGGGGGCAGCAGCGACCCACGGAGGCGAAGGTGGCGCGAGGGGAGCGGCGCCGAGGGAGAAGGGGCCGGAGGGCGGAGCCTCGCCGGCGAGGCCGCGGTGCCCGGAGGTCTGCACGGATGACGAGCCCCAGGTGTTCCCCTTCCCTGGAGGCGGCCGCGCACGTGTCTGCCAGGGCATCCTTACCTACTTCTAATTATTTTTGCACCTCTGGCAGCAACCTACTGAGCGCCTCTCCGTCCGGGAGAAGCAAACATTTCTCTCCATCTCATGACAGCCCCAGCAGGTTCCACGGCACCCCCTGCAGACCCCGGGTCCTCGAGATGGGGCTCCTAAGCCCTGACGGAGGAGCCTACAACTCCACCGTCCCGCCCTCAGACCTCCCCACCTCGCATCTGTACTCATTCCCGGGGAGATCCTACCCGTCTCCATGGATCCAAGCACCTGTCCATATCAAATGTGTATCTACTGTCCAGACCTCTCCTCCTGAAGGCCAGGCTGCGCAGCCGATCTCAGTCTTCATCCAGGAGGTGTCCAATAGACAGCTCAAACCTAACATATCCAAACACTGAGTTTCTTTTTTTTTTTCTGTGCCAACTTGCTTCTCACACAGCCTTTCCCCTCATATTTCATGGGGCCAAAAACGTGAAATCATTCTTGACCCCTTTCTCTCATCCACCCACATCTAATCCTTCAGGAAACCATGGTTCTACCTTCAGATAAATTCCCTTCTCATTTCCTCTGCTGCTGCCTCGGGGCTGAGCCAACATCTTCCTTCACCAGGGTTTGTGCAGGGGCTGCTCTCCCTGGTCTCCCCTCCCTGCCCTTCCCATGGTTTCTTCTCTACAACAGTCAAAAGCCAAGGTCTTTAAAGTAGCCTCTACGAACCTGCAACCAGGACCCACATGAACAGCTGTGTACGACTTCTCTTGTCCTCTCCAACTACTCTCCCATTTGCTCCAGTCATGCTGGCCTCCTTGCTGTTGCCCAAATGCATCCTCAGGCCCTCTTCCCTCCCCCCGCTCCACACACAGACGCGCACCTTAAGTCCTTTGCTGTCTCCACTGCCTGAAACACTCTGTCCTCAGATATATACCTGGTGAACTCCCTTACTTTATTCAAGACTTTGCTCAAATCTCACTTTCTCAGTCTGACTACCCTGTTTAGTATTGCAACCTGCCCAAACCCCCAGCACTTCTAATCTCACCCTTTCTCTATTTTTATATGACATTTAATTCCTGTCTAACATACTATATAGTCTACTTATTAATTAATTGTGTTATTTACTGTCTGCATTACTTGCTAAAATGTAAACCCATAAGGCCAGGGATTTTTGTCCTTTTTGTTCACCAGTGTGTCCCAGGTACATAGAACAATGTCCAGCAGACAGTACATACTTAATAAATAGGTATTAAATGAAAAAGTAAATACCTGAGATGGTTTCAGGACTGCTACAATTCACTGCGTCAAAATGCCTCCCTCTATCCCCTGATCAATATCTGAAACCTCATCACTCCAAATTCATTCCCTTTGGCCAAGAGTTTTGGACTCAGTTTAAATTGCAAATGTCCCTGTGAGAGGCATTAAGCTTTACCAGTCATCTTCATTCTGCTGTGAATAGCAGTCAGGATTTTGTTGGTTACAAAAGAAATCTGGCCTCTTTACCATTCTGGTGTGTTTATATTCAGTCTTCAACCTAATAGAGAAAATCAAAAATGACACAAATCCAAATATATCTTCCATTTAGCTTTAGAATGCATTATAGTCCGGTTTCAGAGATTCATGTACTTGATCATTAGTATTAAACAAATATTAAATTAGAATTGATTTCTGTCACCTTTATACACTGTTAGAACAGGAATAATAATAGCTGACACTGTTGAATGCTCTGTGCTGTGATAGGTGCTTTACAGTCATTAGTCATTTAATCCTCATCGCAATCCCATAAGGTAGATCACATTATTACTATTATCCCCATTTTATAGGCATGGAAACTGAGACTTAGAAACTTAAGTTACACAGACTTAGAAAGTTAAGTTAGTCCAGGAGTGTCTTCTTCCAAACTCATATTCACTCTTGGAAGGGGTGACTAAGGGTGAGCTAGTTTGGGGGAGGGAAATGACTGGTAAAAAATAACAGTAAAATGATTGCAAAATGTGCTGCAGAGAATTCACAAAGAATCAGATAACTGAGAACAGAGTGCATATGTGTTAGGGGGGCACGTGCTGGATTTATATCCAGGCTTTTCTAAAGGTAGGCTCTGTATAAATCTAGCAAGTAAATATTACCTTCATGCTTCTTTAGTTTCATTTTTCACTTCTCTTTTCAGCTGTGAAATGTGTTCTTTAATTTCCAGAAAAAGGTATTTCCTAAATATTTGGCCTTGCAATGTAAGCCCATATCTTGGCTTCTAACTTTGGAATACAGCCCTTTGTGCTGTCTTTCGAGGTGACGAATTCTCAACTTGACAAACGGAAACTGTTCTGAATTCTGATTTGGGAATTTGGGAGGTAGTGGGAGCAAAGGAGGAAGTCTTTTCTTCTCATTTATTGAATGATTTAATTCTCCAATTGAAGGTATTCTCTCTTCTCTCCTCTTCCATAGTTCTTCATTTGTGCCACTCTGTCTACATAGTGTTATATTTCGGCATAGTATTATATTTGTATATGAATGTGCTTTTTCTCTGCCCCCACCTCATTTTTAATGTCTTAGGGCAGAGACCTGTGTTCATTTTTCTTAGTGCATAGTGTTTTTTACATATGGACACTTAATTGTATGTTAAGTGCATGATTCACTCTGGAAAAGATTCTTTAATGTGACCAGAAATATTTCCTTTGGGAGCAATTAAGAGCACACTGAAATTGTTAATTACAGGGTGTTCGTAAGAGTGAAAAGACTGGAAACAATCTAAATATCCATCAAAAAAGTTGACTAAATAATAACATTGAGAGATTATCCACATATAAAAGTCATTTGCTCCTCAAAACAGCTCTGTGAGGGAAGTACTATTATCCTCATTTTATAAGTGAGGAAACTCAAGCACAGGAGTGTCAACCTCTTGCCCAAATTTTCATAGCTAGTAAGTATTGGTCGACTTGGGATTTGAACCCCAGCAGTCAGCCTTTAGAGTCTACATTAAACTCGGGTACATTCATACAATGAAATCCTTACATAGATGTGAACATAGAAAAAGACTATTTACACTATTTTAAAAGAAAATCATGTTTTTTATATAAAATATTATATAAGATATTATGTACACTATGATTCCATTTTTCTTTTAAAGACAGGTTTATGTTTGAACTAGGAAACAGAACACAAAGGGCTCACACCAAAATGTTGACAACTTTCTTGGGAAAGTGATATTATAGGTAAATTTTCCTTCTTTTTTCCTGTCTGGCCCCAAGCTTCAACAGCCAAGTTGCCAGGAAGATTCTTCTCTTCCCTAGGAACCCATATCTTCAGACAAGAGCCATTACCCAACTCTCTAGCCAGGAACAACACCTCTAATGAATCACTATGGCATTACTCTCCCATCAAAGCCCCAAGGTTCCCTCTGCCCACCCTGACAGCCTCTCAGCACTAGATGCCAACACCTACCTGCAAAAATAACTTCTCCAGTATTTCTTACCAATGCTCAGATTTCCTCATCGAATCTCCAGGTGACTGGTTAGAAGTCAGTTACTCTGTGATGATGGTAGAGAACTAGGAGCACCAATGTAATGGGTACATTTTAGCAATGACCTTCTGAGAATATGTTTCATTCTTTAATTTCTAACCCTTAGGATTGTCTGTGTATACCCATAAGGTGGGCACTACAGACCAGGCCCTGCTTCAATATGCCTTCTAAGAGGTTACCCTCTCTACCTCAATATAGGGCCACCCAGAACTATTCCTTCTTAGAGGGCAGAGACTGAAACGTCAGTGTACTCACTGGTTTGGTATTGGGTCAACTTAACCAAACTAGAACTACATTTCCCAAAATTACCTTTCCTATGTGGTTTCAGGTTAGGGTTGTCCACAATAGATATTCGTGAAGCATTTGGAAGGTAGAAGTAAAGTAGCAGCTTTCATGCTGCAACGGTCAATGCACAGCTGCAGGGGCTGCTTCACCACACAATCCACTGTCACCCATCTGCTGGCTTTCTCTGTTGGTGTGGGCCCACAGCTCCTCCAGCTCCTGCCAGTAATTCTCTCAGCAAACCATTAAGTCCTAGTCTGTGGTGAAGGGTCCCAGCTTTATGTTTCATAGTCAAGGTTGGAAGTGGCGAGAGACAAATAGGGGTTCCATTTGACTTTGGGGTTCCACTTTGGCCTCATTCTCTTCTATATAGCTTTTCTTCTGGAATTCTGGCTCTGCTGATCTATAGCAATTTCGGAATCATCATTAGTCACAGAAGTAACAGACTTCCACAGTTGGGAAAGTTTGAGTTTCTACAACAGTTACTCCCTGTTACTAATGGTGGTACTGCCTTCTTGATCACACCTGATGGGTGCATCATGCAGTATTTCCACCTTTTGGGGGGTTACTTGCTTAGACGTTTTCATGAGTAAATAGTTGGTGCCCAACACATAGGTCCCCTCAGTATATATTTGTTGAATTTGTTGCCATCATTTAGTAACACCTACTATACATCAGTTACTACACAAGACATTTCAGGTACTAGAACTAAAATGGTGAGGAGAAGAAGGCTTCAGGAAAACTTTCCCAACTTACAATTCAGAGAGCAGAGTGACCCCTGCCCTTCTTTTAAAAGACCTACAATAACACTGATGCCTACACAACCTATGTCAGTCTTTAAGCACCTCTCTTGGCAGAGTTTTCCCCTACATCTCACTGAAATCTCTCCTCACCTGCTTATCTAGGAGCCACAGGACAGACCAGATCCTTAATAACATTCTGGGTTTTCTTTATATATTGCATTTAAGGAGAACTCTCTTGGCAGCTCAGCCCCAATTTCAATGCCAAGGGGAGGCCAGAGTGTTTGGCGTATGACAGGAATTCAATCCTCAACTATGGCATCTCCAATAGCAGAGATAACAACATTGTGGTAAGTGCCTACCCTTGTGATTTTCAGCAATACTGTGCTTAACTGCCAAAGATAGAAAGTGGCAGAGTGGTCAATGGCCTAATCCTGGGACTGGACCTTCTGGAAGGAGAGTTCATATACCACATGTGAGTTCAAATTATGACACTCTCTTTCAGCCTCAGCAAGTCAGTGGCTGAGGCTCAATCACATAAGCAGCCTGTACCACTTCCACTCATCTGTAAAATGGGAACATGTGGCCTCACTCCCATGACTTTTTGCAAAAAAAAAAAGCCAATACCAAAAGACAAGCCAAATCATTTTTTTAAATTTCTTAATTACTTGTTAAAATCCTGAGAAAGTTATTTTCATGCAGCTGACCTGCTGACCTTCTGAAAGAACCCTTCAGTTCAGACCCAATCCAATCTTGTGTCCACTTTTGAAGTGCTCAAAGGCTGTCACTGAGTGGAAGCCATTCCTATATGTCTTCATGTCCTAGCACTGCCATAAGAAAAATTACTACTAACTGGGTAACTTTAAAAAACAAAAAAATGTATTCTTTCACAGTTTGGAAGGCTAGAAGTCCAAAATTTCTGCAGGGGCGCCAAGGAACAATCCATTCTTGCCCTCTTCCAGCTTCTGGTGGTTGTTGGCATTCTTTGACTTGTGGTCATAGTACTCTGGTCTCTGTCTCCATGGCCACATGGCCTTTTCCCCTCCTGGACATCAAATCTCCCTCTGCCTCTCATATATACAAAGACCTGTCACTGCATTAGGGGCTCAGTGGACAATCCAGGATGATGTCTTCATCTCAAGATCCTTAAGGTAATTGTGTTGACAAAGCTTCTTTTTCCAAATAAGGTAACATTCACAGGAGCTGGGGATTAGTGTGGACAAACATTTCGAGGGCCACCATTCAACCCACCATACCTCCTTAACTTACAAGAATGTCCCACTACCCATTCTTATTTAAATCTCAAGTCCAATATTTACCAGTTACCAAAATTCTGTCAACCTCTCTCTTTATGAGTCTCACTTTCTTCATTTATAAAATGGAAGTTATGGGAATATGTTAAAACTTAAGTGAATAGTAAATAAATCCAGCATAGTTGCCTGACTATGGAAGGTGTTCCTTTCCCTCAATATTCAATCTTATGCTTATAAAAACTTTTTAAATTAAACATTATCCCTAGTTTTTAAATTAGAGAAATTGAATGCTTAGAGAAGTTAAGTAACTTGGCCACACCAACTCAGCTGGGTAGGAAAAGATCTGACTTTGATCCCCAGAACTCATTCTGCTACCCAGCCTCCCTAAACCCTTTACCTTCTTAATTGTTCCAGGCTAATTCCAAAAGCACTCACTGATGCTAATACCAGAAATCATATAAATATAGCCTTGCAATTTTCTGGTACCTAGTCTGACATAGTTCAAGTAACTCTTTGCTTGACATTTGGGGCAAAGGTATACCTTATTAGACAAAAAGGTATATTTGTTCCCAAAGACCTCTTTTTAAAAGGTGATCTTCTGTTCTGAATTTAGAATCTAGGGATCTTTTAAAGGTCAACCTGCAGCAGTCCCAACCTTGTATCAAATCTAGAAGAATACGAACATAGGCTACACAGATAGGAATAATTCCAAATATTTACATTCTAAAAAGTAAACCCAAATGCCCTATAATTAATTACACTTGATATTAGATCTGGCTTAATCATTTAGTTTCCAAGTTGTTTAAAGGTGATTTTCCAAGCCCTAGGTGGTGGAGAATTTATAGCTAATCATCGCCAGTTAGAGTCAGTGCCCCATAATACATTTAGATAATAACTTAAAGCAAAGTCGAGGAGCCTATATGGCCCACAAAAAGGACATCTTCTTGGTGGTGACTGTCATTAATTTGACTTCCATTTAGCAGCCAGGTGGAGCCTGGTAGACCCAAGAACTTGGCAGCATTTTCACGTCTGTCAGGGCACTTCCAACCATCTCTTCACTTGACCCTGCAGAACTAGCTCTACCTATTAGAAAAGTCTTAGATCAAAGTCACACTGGAAGACAAGTCCCATTTTTTTCAGGGTTTACCAGTTTTGCCTTTTTCCATATCAGATTCAAATGTTCTGCCCTTCTCATGTTCAGTCTTGCTTCTATAATCATCTTTTGCAGTAAATATAATCTCATTATTTTGTTATTAATCAACTCTTGGGAATCATTTTTATCCAAATTGACCAATGCTGCTTATAAAGTGACACCTATATTAACTTCTGCTACAGTTTAGATCCAAGTGTAAATCAACAATTCTGTGTGTGTGCCCCATGTGTGATTAGGGATTTGCCAAGTTCTGATTAGTGGAATTGGTTTCCATTCCAATCAGCATAAAATCAGCCAATGATTCTAATTCGTAAGAGGGAAAGTTATAACCATAATGATCTCGTGATGGAATAATATTGAGAGCATTTATAATTTATGTAGCATAAAATAGTTTTTATTTGTTCTACACAAATCAATGGCAGTATCCACTTCAACTGATTCTACAGATGAAATACACCAGAATCTGCTGAAAGGAGAGGAATGTTTATGTTGTATTTATTTATATTGAGTAGTTTATGCAAACTATTCTGGTACAGCTGAATCAACGACATGTTAATAATTTCCCAAGTAGGCTTGTAAAATGTTTGGAGTTCACGGCATCTCCAAACTGGTGTGTGAGATGCCCTTGTGGTAAATAGATTATTTTAATGGAATCAGTTTCCAGATTCTCAACTTCATAGGTACTCAATCTTAACACTGGTTGGAAGACAACCTGGGCAGAGGCTGGAGGCCAGCTGCCACTTTTCCTTTCTCTTCTGAACTTTCACAGCCATCCTTCTACACCACAGGAGAGGGCATGCCTTTCATACTCACCCCCGTTTCCTTCTGTGGTCTATTTCTCTGTGGTGTAACTACCTCCGGGGCATCGAGGAAGGAGACATTTGAAAGACTAGAATCCAGAAAGTCTCCTTTAATCAGACACATACCCTTTTCATCATTCATCTTTTTAAAAGATATATTCCTAATATTATTTAATTTTATATTAATAATTACTTTAAAGTTCATAATGTAATTATGTTGTTTTGCTCAATTGTACATTAATAATATTTGCAATGATAATTCAATACAGAAGAAATTCATAGCGCCAAGCCTAATGGTCACAGAAAAAATTTTTTAATTTAAATTTTACGTTATATACCTCTTTTCTTGCAGAATAATATGACTTTCAAGCATAAAAATATTTTGTGTCAGGGTAAAATTTTATGGAAGAAACAGAGCGGAAATATTTCTTCAAGAGAAAAAAGAAATGATGCAAAATCTTTGTTTTTTAAAAAAGAGCTTTTATACATTTTTGAATGGATGATAGAAAGTTCAAAATAGCTATGGTGTTTATATTTCATTGGAAACTTTTTAAAGAGTGATGCAACAATTTATTTTGTTTTAAACTGTCAAGATCTACAAAGCACCAGAAATTGCATCATTTACAACCATTTAAATTCATCATGAAAATTTTTGGATGTCAACTTGAAAATGTATGATAAGGCACATACTTTTTCAAAACTTTTTGGGGGGAGTATGCAAGCAAAGAAACTCCAGATTCAGCACAGGCTCAGGCCCTGGGAGACCCAAGTTGGCAGCCCCACTGGTGGGCTGGCCCTGACTCTTCAAAATGAAAGACAAGCTACCGACAGCAGGTGCTTGGCATATAAATACCTGTTTGTGAAACAAATGAACATCTCTGGTCTCTCATTCTCACTCTGTTTTCTATCCCAAAATGATCTTGAACAATTTGCCTTCCTCCTCAAGGTTTCTAATCTTCTTGAGATCCTTGGAGAAAGAAATGCAGTGTCATGTGGCCACATTATCCCAGAGGGTACAGAGAACATCCTTAGGAGCATGGGAATCTAAATCCTCCTGAGGATCTTTTAGACCCCAGATTATTTGTATTTTATTCCATGGCAGAACCATTCCACTTTTAAGTATGTTTTTGATTCATAAGGCCAAATGTGGCAGACACTGAGACTTCATTGTCTATATCTACCCTTTGATCAATTTGAGAGAGAGTTTTCTCAGCCTTGAAAGAAATTCTCTCAGTTCTGACCTTTAGTCAAGATTTATTGGACAGATCTGAATTGGTCATATTTTTGTTTACAGTGTTGGATCCACAAGAGTTGAATTTTAGAATAAACTCTGAGTTCGAAGCTTATATCTATTCCTACTTGACTCTGTAACTTTAAAAAGTTTCATATTCATTGAGTATCAGTTTCCTCAAACATAAACTGGAAAACCCCCAAGGGAAGTGTTCTGAGGATAAAATAAAGTATTAGTTTTAAAATGCATGGTAAGTAAAAATATAGAAATAACAGGGTACTTATTACCAGGAAGATGGAAATTTTATATCGTCTTCGACAGTCTGTGGTAGCACCTAGTAATCATTCCTGGTCTGACTCTTTTCTTTATGTTTTTTGTTTTTGTTTTTTTCCTTTTGGAGGAAAGAACAGTTGGCCACCATCTTTTATATGAGTCCATTATCTATTTGAAGAGATTTGAAACCAGTTCTTCCAAAGTGAGAGTCAAGAGTATTCAATATCTCCACATTACCCAGTCTACTCTTAGGCTTTGTTAACCAAATTCTGCCAAATTTCTCATGAAAGGCAAATTAAATTTCAGCAGTTTTATTCAAGTAACTATTTCTGCTTTAAAATTTCCCTTAAAACTCTGAAAGCAAATTTTGTACAGGTAGTAGCTAGATTAACTAAATTATTTGCTGTCAAGTCTATGCATTTAGTGAAAGCCCCATCAAAATGAATTGTTCTGCAGAAGGCACAGCAAGCTTCATTTCCTAGGACGGATCACTTTCACAGAGGTTTGGTGAGCTAGGGGCTAAAACACTTTCCATTATATAAAGACCTCATTTAAGACATCTTCAGTGCCCAAATGAGTGTTAAACACACACACACACACACACACACACACACACACACACACACACACAATGAGTTTTACTGTCCAACCTCAGAAACTGCTGGTTAACCTTCTCATTGCTGAAGTCATGGGTGAGCTCTACTGAGTAGGAAAGCAACACCTCAGCACCTGGGGGGCAAAAGTTGAATGAAGAGGGGATGACTTGAAGATAAATCTGGTGCTTTCCACAAAGTGGCCAAGTAGACAAATTGGCTCTGCCACCCTCCATCTCCTTGTATAAATCCTGTGCCCTACCCACCCTGAAGTACTCTCTGAACACTCATAAATAAGCATCACACACCAACATGATGTTCCATGGGAACTTCAGGTCTGTAATCTCCTGCCCAGGCACAGTGATGCCCTCCCCCCATAGAACCGCATAGTCCAATACCATCCTTTATTCCTTCTCTCCCACTTCTGAGTTGCCAGCCTCCATCCTGTGCATTTGTCTGTCATCTCTCTTACATCCGTTGTACCCTATGAGACTCAGTTCAGGAGTCATGTCC
Source organism: Cynopterus sphinx (assembly GCA_030015415.1). Taxonomy (NCBI): domain Eukaryota; kingdom Metazoa; phylum Chordata; class Mammalia; order Chiroptera; family Pteropodidae; genus Cynopterus; species Cynopterus sphinx. The sequence continues at coordinate 92,538,048 of CM057380.1, forward strand.
CAAAACCTCTCTACACTGTCCCCCATAGAGCTTTGTATTTAGTATCAAAGCACCACTTATGTTGCCTATTATTATTTGGTTATTTGGTTATTTGTTCACCCTGTGTCTCTTTGACTAGACTGAGCATCTCATGGGCAAGAAGCACATTCTACTTGCCTTTAAATTTTCCTTCCCAAAAATAGTGTTTTGATCATAGTACATGCTTAAGAAATATTGGATAAGTGAGTGAATGATTGTTCTGTCAATCCATGCAGGCGTCAGGGAGTTATTCCAAAGAAATATATTGTTAATGGTGCAATTTCAAGCATGTTACAGGCTGGTAGAGAAGATATTTTGGGACCAGAAGACCTGCCCTATTTCCCTCAATCATTTCACAAAAGCATCTATCTACATGAAAGCCTGGCCTTAAGCTGGTAGCTAATGTTCCCGAAAAAGCTCCCTGGTAGGTTACCCAGGAAGATTAGTTCAAAGCGAGGTTGCTTCACTTTTCCTCTCATCATTGCTTAGTGGGCTGCCTAGATAAGCAAACCCTCTTTAGGGGGCTGGGACCCTGTCTGAAAGTTTTTGCTCTTATTTTCTAATAAGAGGCCCACATTATGTGTAAGGGACTCACTGTTGACCCCACAGACCATCACTCACTGCATCTATCTTTTTCAATTTTCTATTTATAAAAGCTGTCATAACATTTGCAGATGGGACATATGCCAGTGTCCCATCTGCAACACCCAGATTCATCCATTTCCTTTCCCCAGCATCTGTCCTTTGCAAGCCCTTATTGACAAAATTCATGTTCAGGGATTTTACCTCTAAAAACACCTGGGCTCAAGACACTTAGGGAGTTGCTGTGATGTTGGATTGGATCTCTGGAAGGTAACTTGAATGAGAGAAAAATCAGAGCAAGCAATGAAAAGGAAAAATACCATTCAAGCCAGATCTATTACTATAGACTAGAAAGAAAATGGACACTTGAGGACATATTAGCAGTCACGACATGTCAGAGCTACCTGGCAACATGATACCACTCTATTCAGCTCTATTCAGCACGGATCCAGCTATCTCCAGGAATAGTTCCGGAATCCTATCTCAACAATTTTCTTCTTTTATGTTTCTTTGGCTTATCAAGAACCCCCCTAAAATCCATTGCTTATTTTTAAAACTAGACTTCATATCTTAAGTGGCCAAGTATATCAAAGTAATATAGATAAGAAAGAAGTTTCTGAGACACAGCTTGCAGTGTCTGTGAGCATGATGAGGACTTTGGGTCTGAGAAGTTTTAGGAGTCAGTAAGGGCCAGACAGTTATGCAGTTAGATTAAGTAGTTACCTATATAGTGGCAACTGAGAGACTAAGAAAGCCAGCCTATCCCCCAGATAGCTACAGTCTCCATCAGAATGCCACAGTGACTCAATTTTGTATGAACAGAAATGTCATCTTTAGTTTAACAATGATTCATTAAGTGTCCTATTTTTGAGTTACAGTATGCTATAAGAAAGAAATTTAAGTTTCTAACTAACAGTTTAATATGAATTACTTTTTCATGTCTCTTCTCTCCCACATATAAGGAATCTGGGCCATACTGAGTGTATAGTCTTTGTTATTGTCTTTGTTATTTCCTTGGGGTGGGGGCAGGGTGAAGGGAATGAGAGTGAAAGGAAATGGAAAAGGAAAGACGTTTGAATGAGAGAAAGAATATCAAAAAGTGGGTGATTCCAAAGAAAAACTTTGCCTGCTTCTCAATTTTGCCTAGGACCATGTGTTCAAAATCTATCTGGAAAGACCCATTCTTCCAGTGGGCTAACCCAGTGCTCCCCAAACTTTAATGTGCACTCAAATCACTGGGAATCTTATTAAAATACAGATTCTGATTCTGTCGATCTGGGATAGTGCCTGAGATCCTGCATTTCTCTTACAAGCTTCAAGATGAGGCCGATGTTGCCAGTCTTCAAACTTTGAAGCGGCTATGTAGAAAGCTGATTTGTGCTATTCATTACATGGAGTACAGTTGGAATCCTGAGCAAACTTAAATCCTTCCCTGACTGTACAAGGATTAGAGGTGCACTGCCCCTTTCCAGGAGACGGATCCAGGTGGGACCATTTTGCCCTTCAGAGGCCCAACGCAATTTTTGGTGTCCCCAACAACTTCTGTTGTTTGTTTTTATTTTGTTTTGCTTTATTTTGTTTTTTTTTTAAGACTTTATTTATTAGAGCATTTTAGGTTTACAATAAAAGTGAGAGAAAGGAGCAGAGATTCTCATGCACACCCTACTCCCACTCACACACAGCCTTCTCTATTATCAACACCAAAGTAGTACATTTTTTAATAAGAAAGAACCTATATTGACACATCATAACCACCTAAAGTCCATAGTTTAACTGAGAGTCCATTCTCAGTATTATATGTTCAGTGGGTTTAGATGAATGTATAATGACACACATCTATCATTATAATATCATACAGTGTATTTTTACTGCCCTAAAAATCCTCTGTGCTCTGCCTACTCATCTCTCCCCACCCACCCTTGTCAACCACTAATATTTTTATTGTCTCCGTAATTTTGCCTTTTCCAGAAAGTCATACAATTGGAATTATACATCATGGAGCCTTCTCAGTACCCTATGACTTTTAAGTTTAAGACTGAGATGGGTCCTTAATACACTTGAACCCCCAGCTAATGCTGGAATAACATAAGAATTTCTGTCAGCTGATAGTGAGCCCAGAGCAGTGTTTGATGATACCTACAATGAAAGCAAGAGAAATTCTACAATCTCACATTTACATGTGCAGATGATTAAAATTCCTTTCGTGCTTACCCAACAATGAATTCTTTATTTCTCTCTCCTTTTAAAGAGCTTGAGGAGGTAAGAGTATACAAGAGAATGGCAGGTTAATCTGTCTCATGATACGATCCAGTCATTGGCTGAAGCTGTATTCACTACTATGTATAGATGAGGCAAGATGCTCAGACAGCTTAGCTGGTAGAACTTTGCCTAAGACAAACCATGCCTGACAACCCTTCCCTAAAGGGAAATATGTAATGTTAGCCTGGAGCAAGCTGGTTCCTCGGGACATACCTACCAAAGGTAGCAGATAAGAATGTTTTGAAGAAACTGAGAAATGAGTAAACTTTGTCTTCAGTATCCTCTTGCTTCTTATGGAGACTTTGTCTTTGTTCCTAGCAAAACCCCTGTCCCTAGACATCCTGAATTCTCCCACACTAACCCCTCTTGTCTATAGACCCAGCAGCTACCCTGTGCCAGCTTCTTTCTTCTGATAGGAATTAACAGCTCACTACGAAATAATATGACAATGGCTTAAGGTATTACCCCTTCTAGCACATTGGCTTTTTAAAGATAGCAAAGGGTCAGAAGAATGAAAATCTAGCCTACCTTACTAGGGCACTCCTCTGGGTGTTCACGTCCTCAGCTCTTAGGAGAAAAAGGTTGGGGCAGCAGCCACGAAACATGACTACCCGCTCTCTGTTCAATAGATGGCCTGGATGCCTACCCTGCAATGACTCTGAAAAGTCCAACTTTGAGCAGCTGCAGTCTCTCAGCTGTTAGTTTCTTTCTGTAATCTCACTCTACATCACTAAGGAAAAAATGGCTTTTCTGGGCTAGGTGAATGAGGCATTCTTTCAAATTTTAGCTACAAACTTTTCTTGCAACAAAGCATTATTATTTCCACAGAGTATTGAATTGCCCAGGATACCTATGCAGCACTTTCTATTTGAGAAGTCATAGCTTTTAGAGCTAGAAGTGTATTTGAAAAATCATCCCTAACTCAGCTCCCGTGTTTATAAATGGATGACCTAAACCCCAAAGAAGGGTGTTAAAATAGAATAGATGATTCCCCAGGCCACAAAATTAGGACCAGAATCCTCCCCTCCCCTGAAGCAGAAGATCTACAGTGTTTACCTTCAAGGAACAAGACTTAAATCAACCAAAGAGATTTAGAGATTCATAAGCAAGAACTCACTGATAATGAAGATGATTAAATACTAGAACAGACAGCCACAGGGAATTGTGAAATCGTCCTCCCTGGAGATCTTTTAAAATAGGACAGTTAGCCATCTGTCTGAGATGGTTTAAGTACAGTCCTGCCTTAGAGGTAGGAAAATGATGAGATGATCTCCTTACATGTCACATTTGGGGGTTCTGAAATCAAACCTGGATTTAGGTGTATTATGAGGATTCCAGAATGAATCTGGGTTGTGCCCCCACTGAGATTCAGATGTGTCCAAATTGAGAGTGTGACAGGCCCACAGGGTTCCGTTTGGATGAAGTGGGGAGGTGTCTGCATGAAAGAGGTTTCTGCTGGGGTTTCCAGGGGGGAGAGGTAAGGGGGAGAAGGGAGAGGAGAGAAACGGTTATGTCGAATTCCCATACCACCCCCCACCCGCGTCCTCCCTGCCCCAAACACACACTGCCTCAAGCCCCTTGTAATAGCACCCTACACCCTCTCCCTGCCATGTGAGTCTAATGGACGGTAGCTGAGGCCAGCAGAACCGAGGGACTCCAAGGAACATAGTGACACAAGCGGCCCTGCTTTGTTTCTAAGTGACCGAGTGTAACGCCCGGTAGACGGAAGAACAGACACTCCATTTCTTCTTTAAAAATCCAGAATGGCTCGGGCCTATCAGATATTTCAGGGGAAACAGGCCTCTTCCAGGACTTTGACATGGACGTTTGGGAGCAATCAGTGACACCGCCTTGGGACAGACCCGCATTCTTGCCGGAGACTCCACAGCGGGGTCGGGGGGAGAGGAGACCCTGCCCCGCGGGGCCCCTGAGCTCTCCCTGCACCAGCGGGGGTGCTCGCACCTGAAGAGCCGGCCTGGCCCGGCCGCTTGCAGTGCTGATCCGGACCGTGGTTTGTCAAGCCTCCAGGGCTCTGACCTGTGCGGTTGCCTCTGCCTAGACCTTTCTCCTCTGCACCCCTCATCATACCAGCTCCCAAGTCTTCTTCCCACTTTTCACAAAGTTGCATTAGGTGTCCTTTCTCATCCCGTACTTTCCTAATTATGTCTACACAAAGAATTAAAATTACCTTTTTACACATGCCTTTGCCTTTGCAGTCTGCAGACTCATTGAGGACAGGAACTATGTGTTATTCATCACTCTGTTTATCACTCTGCCTCCAGGGCCTGGCCCACAGTAGGCACTCAGAAAACTGTTTGTGGAATGAATGAATGAATGAATGAATGAATGAGAAACCACAAGTTTTAAAAACACCAGATGGCACAATAAGCCCTCGAATTATTTCAAAGTAATTGAATATTGACCCGACATATTACATTGATCTCTATTTGATATTGCGCATTGTAGGGCAGTGAGGGGGGGCAGGGGACATTACTTTGCACAGAGAAATAAAATAGGAAGGATCATTAGGGTGGTCATCTGGTAACTCCTTCCTAGAATATTAAAAACCTTCAGCATTAGCTTCTCAGCTTTGGCCTGCAGACCTTTGAGGAACTAGAAACTCAGGTCCAGATGGGGTTATTCATTCCATCTCTGGACAACTCTGACTGTGAGACAGTTCTTCATTATGCTGAGTTGAATCTGTTCCTTTAATGTTTTCTCCAGAGTTCTAATTGCGTTCTCTGGCAGCACGCAGAGAAAGTGTACTCTCTTCCACAGAGAGACACTGAAGAAGAAACATAACCTTCAGGTCTAGAGAGACTTGGATGTGAATCTTAGCTTTGCCACTTACTGAGTATGTTAATTTGGGCAAGCGTCTTAGCTTCTTCAAGCTTCAGTTTCATCATCTGTCTAATGGGAATAATAATACTCACCCAATGGGGTCATTGTGAGTACAAAAATGAGTTAATCTATTCCAAAAGTCTAAGACATACCAAATATTCAGAATGTGATTGCTACTATTATTAATAAATGCTAAATATAGATAACATATTAAAATAATAAATATAAAAATGTCCTCCCCTCTCTATGAATCTTTTCTTTTCCAGGCCAAAACATGAGCTACTTTACCAACCTCACCTCTTTCTCTATTAGTGTTCCTCTGAAAACATGATACCAGAACTGTCCTGTCTTCCCAGATGGTGTGACTAGGGCAGTACAAACATCACCACCTTCATTTAGGATGTTACAATTCTATAAATGGTGCCTAAGATTAGCTTTATTGGCAGCTGCATCTTCTACTGTCCTGGGCATGTTGACCATGCTACTCTCATCTCTGTGTGAGATGATTGCTGGAGATTTGACTTGAGATCCAATAAAGGGGAGCTGGAATTTTGTTGTTATTCTCATCTGTTTTAGCATGCTATTGCCATAAGGTCTTTGCCCTTAGCATTATAGTTTGAGTTATATAGTCCCCCAACTCCATGAGGACAATGTAAGAACCCAGGAGACATTTAGCATGAAAGAATAGGGGGGAAATGTCAATTTTCCAAGAAAGAAGATATAGTCAGACTTTTCTGTTTTATAGGTGTAAAAGTAGCCTGGGTTTGGAAGGAAAAGGGGCCAGAGTCCCAGGTTCCAGAAGAATCAGATGCCTGGGCCTCCTTGCAGCATTCCATGATAGGTTTGCAGCCCAGATATGCAGTCAGGCTGAGGACCACTGAGAGGGGACATCATGTGACATCTGTGTCAGGAGCCAGAAAGAGGGCCCAGCTGTGCAGAGACTGAGCTCCCCTTGCTTTGGGAGGTCCTGCTCACATTTCCCAGGATTCCTTGTAAGCCAAGGATTGGAGAGCCCACTCACTTTCTCTAGACTAGGCCAGAGGGCACCCCCAGAGATGGTTCAGCTACACCACTGCACCAAACCCAATGTGCCGTCAGTGCCATAGGGTGATCTTGGCATTTCCCTCCACCATCCCCGTCTTTAATTTTAATCAGATTTACAAATCCTTAATTTGTGTGTGTGTGTGTGTGCGGGGCAGCAGGGGAGTCTATGGAAAGGGAGATTCTTTCTCTCGACTGATTCTGTTGTTATTTCCAGCAAAAGGCTTCAAGGATTGTTAGACCAAACCTAGTTCTATAAATACTTCTGATTTTAAAAGCCACATTTACTCTCTCTATTTCAAAATCCAAGCCCGAGGTGGCAGCAGCATCTCATGGATGTGGAATAAAAAGAAAACATGGCGTAATTGTTAACACTACCTCTTAACGTTCTAAGCTACCTGCCCATAATTCAGAGGACAAGACAAGGTCACTAATAAACACCACTGAACTGTGTCTCCTTTTATGAGTTCTGCATTAAAATATTGCAGCCCCAATGAACACCAAACAAGTGTAATGGATCGGTTTAATTTGCATCTGAACATCCACAAACACGGCCACCTAATAACACTGCTGTTTCCATCAGGTTTTCATGCTTGTCAATTAATTATTCAAACACATGAACTGTCCTAACTCTGACTCCAGTTAAAGTAATGATGCATTCGGTAAGTTTAGTTGGTAAAAAAAAAATGAAAACTATTATGCCAAACCCATTTTGTAATCCTTTTCAAGAGCAACAGAGTCCATTCTCAATATATGTCATCCATAAACTTAGCCATGAGACTCCTTGCTGGAGGAGCCCCCAGATATGGCAGGTTGATGTTCATGTTAGGGACTGTCTTGACACTGAGGCTGATGTAAGTTATGATATAAACAGATAAAACCTAAAATTGGGAAAGAACTCAAGCAGAGATGGCTGGGTGTTTGCCACCACAGGAAGTTCCTCAAGTCGTGCCCCAGATTATGTCCTCCATCTCTGGTTACAGAGACTCCAGCAGGCAGACCCCATCTCCCTTCTGATGTCTGTGTCAATCCTGTTCAGACCTTGCAGCATGGAGATGTTCTGGATAGAAGCTTGTGCTTACACCCTTCCTAACCACTTTACCCCCCAAAACACACAGATACACACACTCATAGAAAGAGCAACCATTTATCCTCAGGATGAAGAAATAGCAAACAAATATGACTATACCATATGTATGGTAAGATTAATCAGAAGTGTCTTCTATCTCCCGCACCTGCCATTTTTCAGGAGGCCAACATTCTCAGGGAATCTTGGGAAGGCTAAAGCAAGACGTAGAGAACACTTCAACAACGTTTTTTCAGGCACCAAAGAAAGACATGGGACCATTTATATTTCAAATGGTACCAGAGCTCTTCTTGCCATATAAGAAAATCCAAGGATATATTAAAGCTTATGTTTATCACAGAGATGGAATTCACTTCCACATGCTCTGGAACCATCAGAATATAGGAGAAGGAAGGAGAGGGTGAAAGGTCAGTGGGGACTATTTGTCTTTGATGAGAAAATTGATACTAAGACAAAAGAGAAACAACCAAGAGCTAACCATCATGGCCAACAATAAAGTTTTATGAATACAAATCATGCTATAACAGATAATACTTATTTAGCACCTCCATGGGCAGTTGCTCCTTTAAACCTTTTAGGTACGATAACTCAAATGGATCCTTATAACTATCCTACAAAGCACATGCAGTTTTCAGTCCCACAGGAAAACTGAGTGCAGTAAATGGCAGGGTCAGGATTTCAAGCCACGTAATCCTGGGCTAAAAGCCAAGCTCTTACCTGTTGTGCTGCCTCAGAAACCAAACTGAATCTGTAGTGAAGCCTGATTTCCTGGTGATTCTATCTAGAAAGAGAAAGCAGAGCAACGCCCTGCATTGGCTAAGGCTGTCCCAGTAGTCCACTGCTGCTGCTTTACTGGGGTGGTGGTTCCCAGCCATGGCTACACTTTGGGGGAGTTTACACAAGGTATGTCTGGGACTCATCCCAGTGGGGCTGACAAATCGGTTAGGAGTGCAGCCTGGGCATCACAGTTTTTATGTCTCCTCAGTGATTTCTATTCTGCATGCAGAATCTTTCCTCTAGAGTAAGGGGAAGTAGGAAAGAAAAACAGACAGAGACCCAAACAGACTGATTTTCAAACTTTGCTTACATAGAAACATAAGGATGAAAATTAAAAAAAAAATTATTCTTCAATCATTTTCTTCCCTAACAAAAGACATGGAACAAGGAAGGAGGGAGAGGAGACAGGAAAGTCTTATCTTCTTCATGGCTTTGCCTACAGAACTCAGCTCAACTACCTACTTGCCATGCTGCCCACCTGTATGCCAAGGAGCCTGGCCTGCTACCCAGCCAGCTCAAACTCAGCTGGACACCAGAGGGCTCAGAGAAAGGAAAGCAGGAATAAGTTCTTGAATTTCTTCTTACTGAGACCATACTGATGAAAGTGACAAAATCCAGGTTGGACTCATGAAAATGAAGAGTTATCTGACCCTTTGGATATTCTAATTTTTATGATGAGGAGAGGATCTGCATGGTGAGGGCAGACCAAGGATGGCCACAGGCAGTTAAGCAACATGTCTCTAAATTCCTTTGTTATGACAGAATAAAATCCCTTCTTAGCAGTTTATGTTAGTAACCTATGAAAAGGTCTAGGCCTCTATCCATCCTTAATTAGGGATAAGTTGCACCGATGGAGATCTGGCTTGCTTTCCTGCAGCAAACTCACACCTTTGGATTCTTGCCTGACACAGGGAACAAAAGGCAAAATCAAAGAGGTCAGGACAGAGCTTGGCTCTACCTTGGGACCTAAACTCATGGACAGTGTCCCTATCTTGTTGGTAGCCCTCTTGCTGGCTCCCTACCTCACCTCTGGCACAAAAGTTCACATTTGATTCTTTCTGACTCAGCTACTCTGAGTTCAAGCTCCTGGTGCCTGGACCTACAGCTTCAGACCTGTGGAGCGTGGTGGCCTTCTGCCTATTTAAGCTCTGCTGCCCATCAGATCCCCGTCTGCTGACCTGACCCCTTCCAGACAGCTCTGCCCTGCTGTGGCCCATGCCTGTGCTCTGGAAAGATTAGCACAAATGACCCCATCAACAAGACAGACACAGCTTCACAAGCACTTCGGAACCAGGACACAGACTCCTGCACATGGACAAAATGCAGACCCCAGGGGGCACCTGAGGATATGAAGACGGGCCAAAGCAGTACAACTAACCACTGTGGGATCAGGAAAAGGCAGATGCTGCTTTCCTCACCACAGCCCAAATAAAGGCTGAACCCATAAAATCTGGCTCTAAAAGTATGTATTTGGCAAAATAATCTATGAAGTTCTTCACTGATGAGAGTAAGGAAATTAAAAAAAAAATCTATGTTGGGCAAGATTTTATCTTGACAATGTTCTTTTAACTGATGTAAAATGTGAATAAATTGACTGTGATTGATTCCAAGGAAAGATGCCAGAGATTCCTTAGCATTAGATCTGAGCTTAAATAGAAATTATTGAGCCTAATTAATATGGTGATTTTTTTAAGATGTTCATTCTAACAGGAAAGGAACTCACCCCATTAACAAAGGAACACCTCAGTATCACGAAATGACACTGACATATTGCCCTGGTAATCTGCATTATGACAATGTTGCTAAGTTCCAGTGAGTGGGCCCAGTGGGCCCACTTGTCAATGTGAGGACATATGACCTGACTCCCCTTTTAGGTTGGCGGTATGTGACAAGCAGCTGACTGAGGTGGTATTGATGAGGGAGAGCCCCTCCATTGCCATGTGGTTTCTGTACAAAACACAAGAATAATTCAGGGCCTGAATGGTCCAGCCTCTGAAGTTTGTGTCTTCTTCATGCTATAGCTGTCAGCCCAGTCCTCCAACTTCACAAATACCTAGGCACAAGCACATAACTAAATGGTAGGCAAGGCATCCTAATGGAACAGGTTCCACAAAAATAGCAGGTGGCTGAGCTTTCTCTGCCCTGAAAAAGGAATACTTGTGTAGTAAGAAATGGAACCACATTGTAGACTCTTATCAATTGCTGAGATTTGCAGTGGAAGGGAAGAGAGAAACAATAGAAAATAAAGATGCATTATAGTCAGTTAGCTTCATTTCATGAGGAACTGGGAGACAAAGGGGAAGAATGGAACTTTGATAATAATGCAGCACAAAAGCCATAGATAGAAAGGAATGAAGTACTGATATGTGCTGCAATGTGGATGAACCTTGAAAACATGCTAAGTGAAATAAGCCAGATACAAAAGTTCACATTTTGTATGATTCCATGTACGTGGAAAATCCAGAAGAGATAAATCAGGTTGGTGGTTGACAAGGGCTGAGATGAGAGGGCAATGGGAAGTGATTGCTAACAGTTATAGGGGTTCCTTTGGGAGTGATGAAAATGAGTTGGATCTAGATAGAAGTGGAAATTGCACAATGGAGTGAATGTACTTAATGCTACTGAATTGTTCACTGTGAAGTGGTTAATTTTATGGTAAGTGAATTTCACCTTAATTTAAAATATATATATTTTAAAGATTGTAACATAAACAAATTGGTCCAACAGATAAGGAATGGTTTTAGGATAGACTACAGGCTCCCCAGGATTGTGTCAGGTGTCTCTGCTTCCCCACCCTTCATTTGGAAAATCCCTTAAGACTGAGCAAGTAGTTTTCAATCATGGGGCCTCACTCTCACTCAGTTATCTGTAACATAGACAAGTTTCCAGATCAAACAGCCTTTGATCCTATCATTCCTCCTGCCACATGATAATGGCTTTACCAAACATGCAGGAACACAAGCTGGTCATCCTCAGCCCCAGATGTAACAGGCTACAATGCATCCAAGGAAAGGTTACAAAAAGCCCAAGATTCAAAAAGTCTGACAATACACTTTTAAATACAAGCTAATGCTTATGGAGCATTTATTACCTGCTGCACAGTGTTGGCAGTACTTGTATATGTATGGACTTATTTTGTCATCATAGCAGCCATCTTACAGATGAAGCACAGAGCACCAGTAAGGTTAAGCAGATTATAGAAGTTCCTAATCAGAGTGGAGAAGAGACCTGAGTTCAGACAGTTCTCATCCACAGCCTACATGTTAAACCTCTGTGCTCTACAGCCTCTACATAGACAGGCCCCATTTTCTTTCAAGTTCTATTTTAATTCTAAAGTTGGTGCTAATAGGCCCATGTTGGTCCTGGCTACTGCGAGGAATATGATAGTCTCTGGAAAAAGTAAAGGGCACCAGACTAGTAGATAAGAGATTAGTGTTCAAAACCCATCTTGGCCATTGGTATTGTGACTTTGGGCAGATTATAAAACCTCTCTGGCCCTCTGGATCCTCCTATGTGAAAACAAGAAGCTGGACTAGATCAATAGTTTTCCAATTATTTAAGCAGCAGAATTCATTCTTAAAATTCAACTTTACTTTGAAGCCCAGTATACAAAACAGGTAAAAGTGTGTAGCTGTTCCAGCTTAAGGTGAATGGGGAGAATACAGAGCCTCTCTCCATGCCCCAAGCAGTTCCTGAGCACTTTCTTAGAACCCTGGTGACAATGAGACAATTTGAAAACCACTTGAATAGATATTCACAAAGTTCTTTTGAAAAGAAAACCTAAAAAATGTAATTTTAAATACTGCATTCTTTCTTTAACACTGTGGGAAAACTTAGAATATTCTAGTCACTTTGCTCTAAGGTCTTGGTTTGGATTGATGGCCTTTGCAGAACTGGCGAAGTTTCCAGGTAAGAAGTGCAAATGGGATCCAAATACTGATCTTTATATCAATAACCAAGTATTGATATAAAGATGTTGAAAACCTAAGCCTTCCAAGGGGCTCAGATTCCTCTGAACCAAATGCTAAATGTTACCAGCCCAATGGACCCTTCGTGGGGGACAAGCTGTTCAATTCGGAATCTGTATGTTTTCTCTAAATAGCTCTGAAATTACTAAACCAGACCATTTGTTAGAGTTTTACATCTGTCAAAATAGCACCATTTCATTCTTCATAAAACTTGGTACTAATATCTTGCTGGATTCCTATCATTAAACTCAGTCAATGGATAATTAGACAAGAAATGTTAGGGAGGGTATGAGTCTCTCATACTCAGTCTGGAAAGATCAACTGACAGAGACCTCAAGGAAAGGGAACTTCTCTGTTAAACATCATGTGCAAGTCAACCCCATTCTCTCCTCTCACGCCACAGGCATTTATAAATTCCAGCCTGCTGCAGTGCTTGGAAGAGGTTATACAACTGTTATGATGCAATGTTCGAGGCAGACAGCTACTCATACCTCAGAGGCCAAGACAAACAGGAATATATTAATAGCAGCCATAAAATAAAGATAATTTATTTTCAGTATCTGGTTGTTGAGGGCATCAGCAGGTAGAGTGGTAAGCATTTAGGCACTAAAGCAAAGGAGCTTAACGAATAGGAGGAGAGAGAGGGAGAGAAGAAAAATTTATCTCCTTTGCAAACAATGTAGCATCTAAACCTATTAACTTTCAATTATGTGGTTATGAGCAACACCAAAGAGAAAAAGATGTTTTCCTAACCCCTTGTTCTGCCATTGGGTGGCATATACGGCACAAGGGGCAAGGCACATCTTTCGCTCTGAAAGAGATCATACCAGGAAACATTTCCTTTTCTTTGTTCAGATGGCTGGCCAGATGGCAGTAAACAAACAGAAAACTCCACAGTTTGAATTTAGTAAAACATCACAGTACCTTTCTTTAGGGAATGGCAAGAAAGAATTAGAAAGCTATTTCTCTACTTAAAAAAAGAAAAGAAAAGAAAAGAAAAGAAAAGAAAAACCATAAAACCTGAAATAAAAGAATCCCCTTGCAACGTTAGTTTTTGTTTTAAAACATAGCCAGGAAAACATTTTGATTGTGTACCCTAAGAAACATATACTGTACATGCCTCAAAACAAACAGTACTGAATTAGAAAATCGTCTGTCCACCCAGTAAACTGATCACTAACATTACAAAACAGTAAACTCTTGCATGAAATATTTACTATCAACTTTAAAAATTAATTAGTATCAATAGTGTTTAAATCTCAGAAGTTAATGTCAAAACTTAAATGTCCACAAAAGTATACACCATTCATACACAGTATTCAGAAATCAGCTATTTCTCAGACACGAGGTAAAACAAGGCCTTGTGCAGAGGAGAGAAGATTCGCAGCACTTGCACCTTCCTCCACATCCAGTTCTCAGACCCACCAGCTCTCAGATGTGTTCCCTTCGTTCTTCCTTAGCCACTGTCATGTTACAGCGCAGGCCTTCTCCTTACCTCTCATCTTGCAAGTGTCGTCATCTAACAGTACCCATCTGACTAGTGGTCTCATTTTCCAATTCCAATCAATCCATTTTTCACACTGAGTCCATCATCATTCCCAAACACAGAGGTGATTATGCCAGCCCCCAATGTTTAAGAACTTTGAAGTTCCCTATTACACCAGTCTTATCTCCTGCTCATCTTCCCCTTTCCCATAACCTACACACATAGACCTCCAACTCTTACCTCTCTCCAACCATTGAACTTAGATATTTGCACTCTTGTTTTAATTCTTACCCTTCTCTTTCATTTTATGGGCCATTAAAAATACCAGCTCTTTCATGAAACTTTCCAACTTTTCTAGGTAGTTGGTTTTCTTCTGGTCTTTCAAAGCATTTGCAAATATTTCTACAAGTAATCATTTGTTCTGTTGTTTCCAGTAACTGCCTCCCCTTCTCAGTTATCCTAGGGAGGGGAATTAATGTCTTCATGTGCCCGATGCCTGGCACAGCACCCAGCACAGAGCTGACTTTGCATAAATAAAAGAATTCAGGTTTTTATTACCCAAGTGAGAAAGGAAGTCAAACATGTGAAGTTAAATACTTAACCATAGATATTAGTAATAGTTGAACTCAATCAATAAAGAAAGATGAGAGACAATCAACAGGTGTCATAAAAGCCAGAGGCTGGTTTCTGCAGGGAGGGCTTCTCCAATAGGAGGTATTTGAGTCTTCAGTGGATGAAGAGGATTTGAAACAGAATACAGAAGACAGCAACTGCATTCCAAGAGGCTGGAATGTGAAAGAAAAAAAGGAGCAGCGAGGCTCAAGCCATGTTTAGAGACTAAAAATAAAACAATCCTAGAAATATTTTTTGGGAGCCATAGGGTAAACTAGTCCTCAACAAGAAAACGCCTGCTCCCTCCATTCTGTGGAAAGTGCAGAGCTAGGATGGAAAAGGAATATCCACCACGTTCACTGCCAGGGTCTAACATACCCCTCAATGTCTCTTGTCACTCACCTGCCAGATGTTGGCCTTGTAGGGATCAGACAGCACTGCCCCGGCTCTGATGACACACCACTACCTGGTATCAGTTCTCACGATATTGCGTGGAACGTGGAATGACGGAATATGTTTCCACACACAGCTGGTGATCATTTCTCCACCCTGAATATAGGTAAGAAGAAACTCTTCCTGTGAAAGGGGGCCCCTTCCCTTTACTACTGTCATGGAAACATGAATCCCACGAGGAAATGCAGAGAATTCAGCTTAGAGGAATTGGAAGGTGCAGCATGTGTAGAGGATAGTAGAGGGAAGCTGAGCTTGCCTTCTGTAGAAATCAGTGCTCTGAGACTATACTTTGACAAGACATTCCAGAGCCGTCCAAACAAGTACCCTGCAGGATGTTCAAAGAAGACCCAGACTGGGCCAGTGCAGAGACCAGATCCAAGGCCACACTGGCTAAGGATTTGCACCAACTCCTCAGAGGAGGAATGGATGGTGGGTGCAATAATCTGCTTTAGTCTTCCTAAGTCATTGCATGTCAGTTCGTATACTATAATACAGAGAGGTCTCCTGACAGGTCAGGAGCTCAGATGCTCCCAGCAGATCTTTTGTTCACCTTAATCAAATCCCGAGATAAAAACTTCAAGTCAGAGACTGCTACCATCTGCCAATATCCACGGGAACGTGTCCCACATGGCTGCCCAGAATAAAGGATACATTTCCCTTTTCCAATAGACTAAATTCTGGTTGTTGGGCTGAGAGGAAATGTGATGGGTGCAGCTTACTTTCAGCTCCCCTTCTTTCATCCTGTTGCCTGGACTATGAACATGGTAGGGAGCCACCTTGGGCCACACAGGTGAAGGCAAGCTCTAGGCATGTGGAAGCAACTAGATAGAAGGGACCTGGGTGTCTGATACTAGGAAACTCTGGGTTGCTTGAAAAAGAATTAAATGTCTGTCTTCATTTAATTCATTTTATTTGCGGTTTCTTTTCAAGCAACTGAATCTGTATCCCCATCTAAAGATGTCGCATACAAATATCTGGCCCAGATGGATCTTGCCTGACAGCTAGAGTCAAATTCCATGGCCATAAGAAGGAAGCCAGGAAAGCAACCCTTTAAAGAATTTCCTCATACTGAGTCTTCTGTTTGCCTGGGCAGGCTACATATCACTCTGGTACTGTACTCAACAGTGCAGTAAATAAAAAGGCCTCATAAAATATCTCTTTATTGATTAAAAGCCATTGTACTTTGAGCCAAGAAGAGGAAACTTAAGCTCAAAATCTGTCCATTTCCAAACTGTCACACTGTATATGATTCCTGGGCTATACATGAAGTACGTGACTTGGCGACTGCTTACTTCAACCCCCTCACTTAATCAGGCAAGGCAAAGACTAGTCAGCAGTGAAACATCGTGACAGGCAATGGAAGGCATACAGAAAGTGTTGAGTGGATGTGTGTTCTTACATGTCTTTGTCCTTTTTCTTTATTACTAGCCATTGGCTGAGCCACATTTACTTAGAAATACACAATTTTTGTTAAATCGGATTTACTAAGCAACTGAAAGCAAACAGCTGAGGTGCTCTGCTGTGACCTTGCCCAACTGACTTTTCCTGGAACAGTTACTAAAAGATCCAGCTGCAATTGCACAATCCACCTCTACTTGCTTTCATGAAGCCAGTGCTCCCGACATTTACAGCTGGTGGAGGAAGTAATGAGGAGAGCAGAGCTCTCACTTTAGCCAAAAGGAGGAAGCTCTCACTTGGCAGGTGGAAGTTTCTCCCAGGGAAATCCTGGAGGCTCGTTGCTGCTGTCAACTACTATATTGTGCCCATAAATTTCATTTGACAGAAAACACAGTGTCAAAGGAGCAGAAAGTAACAAAATCCCAAAATGTAAAAGCATCCCTGCCAGAATTCAGCCTGTCTTTTGTGCGTGACATTGAAAATACAGTAAGGAAACCACCCACACCCTGCATCCCGACTACGACAGATGCCTAATGGGGTTTTCCTGGTAGAAAAGTCAGAGCCACAGGATGGCAAGCAGGTTCTAGAAGTTACTCCAAAACATGTTAACCTTTAGAACCATAGTACACTAGACGCACCACGCTGCCAGAAAATGGCGGTTTTCAATGGTAGACCCAGAACCAGTTAATAATTTTCAGGGCTCAGTGAAAAATAAAAATGCAGGGATCCCTGTTTAAAATTTATTCAGAATTTCAAGATGGGGACAACAGGATATTAATTCAAGCTCGGAGCTTTTCTAAGCAAAGAATTGCACAAATTGTAAATCCATGAAGCCGGCCCTGAGTAGACAACACTTTCCATACCATCCTCTTTTTATACCAGGTTGAATGGTTTATCTGTTAGGCACTCTGGCTCTCAATCCAAGCTGCCTGTATGCAAACTCTAACTCCTCTGTCTATAACTTGGGTGACCTTGAGCAAGTCATTTAAGCTCTCTGAGCTTCACCTTCCTCAACTATAAGGTAGAAATGACAACACGGGAAGTGATCCATACAAAGCTCCTGGCATGAAGTAAACATCTATTTGGCTGTAACAGCTAGTATGAAAAATCAGTGATTGGAGAGCATTTTTTTAACTCAGTAGCTAGGAGAAATTCTACTACTGGGGAAAATAGTGTGTGAATATGTTTATATTTACTCTGGAGACTATTCTGTGAAAGACTTGCTGTGTATGGACCCAAGAAGTCAGTTCCTATCTACTGAGTATAAGTTGCTGGTAGGCAAACATGGGTTTATACAAGGAAAATTTTCTAATACACCACCTGTTGACAGGATCTAATGAGTTCTCCATTTTCAAGGGTCTTCAGAAAGGCTGAACAATCATCTTGTCAGGGTGCAGAGCATTTATACATTAGGCAGATGGCATTCAAGTTCTCTTTCATTCCCGAGATGCTATAGATTCAGTGTAGTGTCAGTGCTTCTATTCTGTAACTACAATGTCTAATTTTGTTCTTTCCATGGCTTTCCACCAATAATCCCTTCTGTCTTTCCCTCTTTCCCATTCAACCATTTTGTTCTAGTCAAGTGCACTTATGGACTCATGATGCTTTAAAGCATCTTTTCCTTTTCTATATTCACTATTGCCTTAAATAGCCCACCTTTTCCTATTCCCCAGTGCCTTCTATTTTTCATTCCTTCATTTGCAAGTTAACTCCACATAGACTACCACTTCAGGAAACCTATCCTGATGAAATGATTTGGGAAGGGAGGTACTAGAGCTAATGGTGCAGAGTATAGGTTTGGAGACAAACAGCCATAGGCACCCATACCACCTACCATGAGTGACCCTGGGAGACTTATTCAATCTTCCTGACCCTTATTATTTTATGTGGAAAATCTGTATAATATTGGTACCTATTTCATAGAGTTATTCTGATATTTAAATGATATAATTCATATAAAGTGCTTAGGATGGTGTCTGGCACATAGGTAGTCCTCAATGCAATTAATGATTCTTTTCATTGATGTCCACCAAAGGATATTTGCTCATGGGATCCTGTTCCTGCCTAATTTTCAGCTTCCAAGAGAACTAGTGTGTGTGTGAGAGAGAGAGACAGACAGACACAGAGAGACAGACAGACTGAGAGAGAAGTTCTCAAAGAATTATATACCTTTCTTTGTCTTTAATACTCTTTTAAAGAGTCTCACTGTGTTGATGGCATGCTAAGAAACTTAAAAAGAAATTTAACAAATAGTCTGTACAGAAAGTTAAAAAAACATGAGAAATAAATAGAAACATAAAACTATCTATCATTGATATCTTAAGAAAACCATTAAGTGGTATAAATTTCATATTAAATAATATTTAATGTATTACAGGCACTAAAAACTGAATTCATCTGTAATCAAATCAAATTAGTGCTATAGATAATAATAATTCTTCACAAAATAGCATGGTACATTAGAGGCCATCTCGATTCCATTTCCCACTCTCAAGCATCTCCACCTCTGATTTTCCACTTCCTCCTTTTTTTTCTACCAAGCCATTTATTCGGCCCCAATCCATGGCACTTAAAGGCACAAAATTTAGAGCCAAAGCAATAACTCAGGGCATCACCCAGTTTGGCTTCTATTTTTTCCCCTTCAATAGCACTCTCAGAATTAAGGAATCCCATCTGTCAGTGGAGGGTGACAAATTTTACTTCCTAGTCAGGCGATGTTTAAGGGAGGGTGAAATATTTCTTAAGTCAAGGACCGGACCACTGCTCTTGCTGGTTTCAGTTTATTTGCCTATCTGTCAGAGAACCAGATTAGAAAAGAAAATCCAAGAGTATGGTCAGGGAAAAGCTCTATCTTTTGTTTTACCCTGATTATTTTACTCATATGTAAATTTGAGTACTGTGTTTTTAAAATCAAATTTACCACATGTCAAGGCGTGTTCTCTGTCCATGCCAGGTTTGGTCAAACTGAACAGAGTTTTCTTTCCAAATTGGTTGAGTCAGGCATATTAAGATAGAGGGACCAAATTAGCTCTGTAACGTCAACTACTGTCTTGTGCAATGCCCATGTTTGCCTGTATCTCAATTGATGGATCAAGTGTTTGTCCACAGCCATGAACTTCATCTTCCCTAACCCGTTTGCTCTGACCCCAACTGCCTCTCAACATTCTAATTTCCCTTCCCCTAGTAGTGGTGTGCTGGAGCCAGCTTGTACCAGCTTGTGAATGAAGATGGTTAAATTTTCAGAAATTACATGAGTCAATTGTGAAACATAAGCCAGTATTAAAGTTAAATTATGTAAACTTTCAATTAAATAAATTACATTAAAATAAAAGGAAAAAATACTGAAAAAATTATCCCTTCCTGTTTTACTACATTTTACCATTATATTTATTCTCAGAGGTATTTAGCTCTATTGTAACTTTACGGTGGAAATACTACACAGTACGTAGTGTGCTACTTTGCATCTCTTCCCAAGTCCACCTTCCCAACATGAAAGAGTTCATGTTGCTATTTGAAATTCATTAAGCAAGGAAATCAGCAAATGCTGCACATCAGCCCTTGATGTGTTGTTTTAATTATTTAAACAAGGGTCTGTAAACTCTGGCTAGTGGCTTATTTTTGTATGACCCTTGAAGTAGAAATGGTTTTTATATTTTAATGTTGTGAAAAATGTTCAGAATCTCACTTTGGTTAATATTATGTTATATCAATCTAGAAGGCAACTAGTGTTTTTTTCTAATTTGTTATGCTCTGCTTTCCAGCAGGACATGAACCTCCAACTGAGCTCTCCTGCCTTCTTCTGCCTCCTTACTGAGAATGATGAGTCTGGCATTAGGACTCAAGTGACAACTGAATTTGATTCAGCACAAGGCAAATAAATCCAATCATCTCTCTACCAGTCGTATTAGCTCTACAGATCCAACAATAGTAAAAATATATCTTGATTAAGTACAAACATTAAATAAGCACCCCCCCCCAAAGAAAAAACATCATCAACAAACAAAACCCATCATCACATCAGGATGTTAAGTAGATATCTGGCAATTATCCAGGTAATTGAATCAATGTAAGTAGCCAGACCATCCCTTTTCTCCTTTCCCCTTGAAAAATCTATTTGAGAGCTTAATGATTTACTCCACCAAAATTATCTGCGTAATTACAGAACCGTGTCCTTTTTTTAAAGGTGATAACTCATCTCTGTATCACTCTGACATCCATAAATGCTGGAGAGCTCTTGAAGGCCTTCACTTAAAGATCAACCTAATCTGTATCGACTGACTTCTTTAAATGTTTATCAAAAAGACAACAATTAAACTTCAAAGCTGAAAACCAGCAGGAGAAAAATAGTTTAGTTTCTTTACACCTTATGTTTGCCCCACATACCCAGGTTTCTGCCCATAACTAGTATCAGAGTCCTGCTCTCCTGGATTAATTTAGGCCCTTGGTATCATCTCTCCCCCTTTACGAATTACTCTGTCTCCAGCTTTACCCATCTTCTACATTGCAGCCCGAAATATCTTTCTGAAACATAGATGTCACTTCTCTCTTTAAAAACCTTCAATTGGACCCCATTGCCCTGAGAATAAACTTCAAATTTCCAAAGTCCAAGCCAGGTCCAAAAGCCTCCTAAGCATTTAGCTCCAGTTTCTCTTTGCAGAGTTATATCTTTAATGTGCAGGAATTAAATCAGTGGTTCCCAAACATTGACATACATTAAAATTACCTGGGAGCTTTTCAAAACTCCAGTGCCCAGGTCAGAGTGCCCTGGTCATTAAATCAGAGTGTCTTGGAGTGAAGCCAGTACCTGGCACCTTAGGTAATACCAAACCTATTAATGGTATTTTGATCACCCTGATTGCCTGGAGGACTAGAAACTATTCTTAGAACTATTTTTTTAACCTGTTGTTATAATAAATAAATGGTACAGTATTTTTTTTTAATATATCTCCTCCATTAAACTTTAAGCTCCTGGAAAGCAGAGTCTGTATTTAATTTGTTGTTGTTGTTGCTGTTTGTTGTGTTGTTGTTGTCATTGTTATATTGGTAATATTTAGGTAATACTTGGCTCCTAATAGGCACCCAGCAAAGGTTTGTCAAATAAAATAACAAATGAATGGACAAATAAATAAATGAAGTACATCAAGTAGGAGACTGAACTAGAACTAAGTTTAAGAGGCCTTAAAAATAAGGAATAATCTTTCTTATTTAAAAAATAAAGCCATTCGTGATATATATATCGAGAGAGAGAGAGAGAGAGAGAGAGAGAGAGAGAGAGAGAGAGAGAATTATTTTAAAGGAAGGAGTACTCCATTTTCCACTGAACTGATCTCCGTAGGCCTTGAAAATAACCATGGTGGAAAGAGCATTGCCTGAAAGTCAGGAGACCTAAAATCTAGTTCCGTTTTGCCGTTACCAAAAGCAATCTCTACGGTTTGTTTTTATGAAGTGCACAATATGTTTCAGGTGCTTTGCTTGCATTTTCTTATGTAATCTTCAACAACATTTCTACAAAGTAGGTATCACTTGTAACTTAATTTCATAGAGAAAGAAACTGAGATTTACCCAGGATGAGTAAATTGCCCAAGTTACCACACTAGCTGAGCCAGATTCAAACCCAGGAAGCTCATCCCTGGCACAGGGGTGCCACCCAGGCTGTCCCGTTCTCCATCCTAGCTGCAGTTAGATTCACTTTGAGGAGATTTACCAGGGCCCAACTTCAAAGTTTGATTAACTAGCCTGAGCTAGCCCTGGTCATTGGTACTTGTTCTTCAGTGCCTCCCAGCAATTCTAATGGGCAGCCAAGATTGAAAGCTTCTGCTCTACGCTCTCTCTACTCAAAGCCGATATGACCTCACATAAGCCATTTTTCTGGCTTTGTTTTCTTCCATATAAAGGTGCCTTAAACCACTTATCTTGGCAATAATTTGACCTTGACTCCTTAGGAATTATCTCTGGCCCTCGTCTACCCCCAACATCATGCCCAAGTGAAGAGACTCCTGGTCAGCCTTCTCCTGGATCTCTAAACCCCCGCTAAAGAGCAATTGAATCTGTGATAAGCTAACACTATAACTTACTTTGTGAGCTTCAGAGAAGAAAATAAAAGCTGTAAACCTCCTTGGGAATGATGAGGAGAGATAAACATAGCTCAACGAGTACACCTTGTTAGCCCTACCTGAAGATGCTCTTTCAGCCCCAGGGAAAAGGACAAAGAGCACAGGTAAGTCCACTGACTGGTGAACCAGGTCTTTTATAGAGTATCAAGGTCTCCTCTGCCTGTCTCAGAGTGACAGATATGAGAATATAGAAAATTCAATTTGTCCTCTTGGGGAAGAAAACCTCAAGAAAGAGGGCTGATCAGGTGGAAACTACTGATGGTTCAAACACTGGTCAACAGTCATGTAGGTTAATACCTGGGTCAAGACCAGATAGTCCCCAAGAAGGAAGGGATTACTCTTGAGAGGGTCTCTCTTTGTCTGCTATGCTCCAAGGCCAATAGGGATCAAAGTGGCTTTAGAATGATGCCTATGACACTCTTCAGACACGTCTCTATCTAGCTCCTCTCTAAAGCCAAAAATTCAAACCACCCGAGAGAGGTCTTATGGTCTAAGAACAATCAGGGCCCAGCCTCTGTTAGGGCCATTCCACCCTGGTCTGGGCACAAAGACAGGATATACAATGCTTTCATTTTGTTATATCTGGCAACTCAACTAAAACTTCTCTTGCTCCTCTTTCATGTGTTCCATAGCATCCCAAACTTTTCACATAGCACTGACCCCACCGACCTGTAATTACCTGTTTATGTGCCCATTTTCCCAATTAGACTCTTAACTGCAGGAGGGCATGGCATGCCTGTCTGAGTCACTGCAGTATCCTCCGCTCCTAGCCCACTGTCTGTTCCTCCATAAGAGCTTAATAAATATTCATTGAGTGAACAAATGGTTAAATGTGAAGGTTATCTGAGAAATGAATACGCAACACTTGCTACTTACTTCATGGGAAGTGGTGAGGGATGAGCTACTCCACGTATGACAAGAGCTCTCCCAGTTTAGGCTACATATGGCTTATTTGGGTTAAATAAAGATGTTTGCTTTTCTGACAGTTTCTTTTTTCCTTACAATAATCCTTAATAACAAAACCAAACTACAGCTGCGTTGTTTGCAGTTTTTTTCCATTGTATTGTTAATAAAGGCCATCAGAGGCAGCCGCCCTGTACCGATGTGAGCCAGGCTGGCTGGTGTCATGGTCACTGCTCCTAGGAGTCTCCGTAACAGCACTAAAGGTCAAAGCCCTAGAGAAGGCCTTTGTTACCAGCAGGAAATGTAGAAAACACCCTGTCCTTTAATCTTTGCATTACCCCAAGGAAAACAAAAAGCAACGCTATCATCTGGCTTCATCCACAGAGGAAGCAGAGCCTTCTTTGGACATTCAGACCCTGATTCTAAAGCCTCATATCTTATGATTACATCAAAACATTTAAAATGTTTTACAGAGCTCTTTTAGCAATACTCACAACAGCTACAAAAATGAATATTATTATCCCTTTATTACAGATAAGGAAAACTGGTCTGGTTTCTACATGAATTCTTCTGTAATCACAGGAATGGTTGAAAACATGGTGATGCTGCCTTGTGATCCACAGGGCTAGTCCACTGTCAACCTGCCTGATCTCTGGAGATAGCCAAAGCACACCCCAAAAGCACCCAAGTTTCCTGTAGCATATCAGATCTGTGTAGGTTTGTATTTGCACTTTTTATGTGGTACTTCCTGTCTGAAGGTGTCCAAGGACATCTCAGAACTAAATTAGGGGCCTGGAAATGGTGACAATGTAAAATATTAAGAATTACAACCATTAGTAAACTAAAAAATGGGGAGCAGTAATTCTGCCCTTTGCATTAGTATCTAAGTGCCTTTACAAACGATACAGTATTAATTTTTGTTCTGGAAGTAAGTGTAACTCTTTTGTCCAAGATACAAATCTTGCTGTTATCAAGAGCAATGATAAGTGACTAAATATTCATAAAGCCCTATCTTCGTACCAGGCACTTTACATTCTAAGCACTTCACATGCATTCTATCATTTGGTTCTCACAAATCGAAGAGGTAGGCGGGATTATTGTCCCTCTTTTGTAGATGAAAAAACTGAAGTCCAGAGTTTTACAGAGTCCCTCTGCCTAAGGTTACATAGCTAGGAGTAGATGCGGCCAAGATTTAGACCTGGGTCTCTTTGACTCCAAAGCTTGTGTTCTTCATCATTATACTATATTGTCTCCAGAAAAGAAAGACATTATGCCACTATGACTAGATTCAGTTCTCCATAGTTTAGGAAGATTGAAGGAATCCCAGATCCCAGAAAAATCAGTGAGCTGAAGTTACTCAGAAATATTTCTGGTCATTAAGGTATCCCCTAAGCACTAGGCCAAAAATATCAGGGACTTAAATGACACTAGAGTAGATATACAGGTCAAATTCAATTACAGTGGATCTCAAGGGAGCATTCAGGCTCTTATCGTGTCCTGGAACTTTATTATATTAAATATTGCCTTCTCCAACTACTGGAGGACTCACTGATTCTCCATCTCTTTCTCCAAACTCTGGTACTTATTTATACAATTTAACCCTTAATTATATATTATCCTTCATTGTCCACCATTGTTTCATATATGCTAATTTTATCTCCTCAACGAGCTTTTAA
Source organism: Cynopterus sphinx (assembly GCA_030015415.1). Taxonomy (NCBI): domain Eukaryota; kingdom Metazoa; phylum Chordata; class Mammalia; order Chiroptera; family Pteropodidae; genus Cynopterus; species Cynopterus sphinx. The sequence continues at coordinate 92,563,262 of CM057380.1, forward strand.
ATTCCCTGTGACTATAAAGTAAGCTTCGTATTTTGTCACCCTTTCCAGTCTATTAGTGCTTATGATGTGCATAAACTGGGTGCCTACTGAGCATGTGGAAGGTCCCCAATATAAGTTATTTATTGACTTGTTGAAATAATAGACTTGGGGGTCAGCAAACTTTTCCTGTCAAGGACCAGAGATTGCAGGTTGTCTGCTTTCTGTTGCAGCTACCCAACTCAGCTGTTTAGGGTGAAAGCAGCCATAGATGATACAATGAGAGTGGCTGTATCTCCAATAAAATTTTATTTACGAATCAGGAAAAGGGCCACATTTGGCCTGTGCTCTGTCGTTTGTCAGCCCAATAGAACCTATTTAAGATAGGATTGAAGGACTAGGCTGGAAAATGTTCTTGAGTTTCAGCATAGCAGCAGATTCTTTATGTCCCTTTGGGCCTCTAGTCCATGTTTAGAGTCTTAGCTCCTGACCAAGCGTAGTGTGCTCCCAAAACCTCTCGCCTTAGACTTTGGTTCAGCACAATGTTTAGCAGCTCATTTTCCTCTGGGTGTTCACATATCAGTTTAAAAAGAGAAAAATCAATCACAAAGTAAAGCACTGACATGGTAAATTGTAACAATAATCAGAAATTAGAAAATTTTTCAAATGCATTCTACCCAGAAGTCCCTGACACTTTTTCTGGGTTGCTTTTTGTGGACTGCCACATAAATCATCCTAGATGGTTTGAAATATATGTTTCACCTGGATTAAAAATCTGCAGACAGCTGATCACCCCTGGCAGGAGGCCACCTTAAAGGTGGCAAGGATAAACATTTATTTTTTTGAAAGCAACTACTTTCCTTTGAGAATGAGAGAACTCAGCATATGAAAAAAGAAAAAAAAACTTCCTCTTAAAATATTCAGCCCTCAGTTTTGATATAACATTAAAAAGTCCTCAAGGGGCTGCTACTCTGACCTAATTTAAATGCTCATTTAGATTATTGATTATGGTTTCTGGGCTTACCTATATGCTTGTCAAGAGAGCTTCATTTGACATGGACAGAGGTGGTTCAATAGAGAACCACAAACTGGAATTGGGAAGTCCCTTTTAATTCAATCCCTTTGTTCCACAGAGAAATAAAGTGACTTGCCTATAGCTATGTACTCTCTGTTCAAATCAAATAATCATAAGGCTATCCTTATATGACCTACAATGAACCAGCAAGTTCCAAACACACCTAGTTAATGTGTGAAAGGCAACTCAGAATCCTTGTTCTAAGGGGCTATCCACTAACGACCCCATCACACCCCTGTTCTGCCCCAGGACAAAAACCTTTAATATAAAATCAGTCACATTAAATAACAACTTCCTCTATTATGTGACAGAGTTGCCTGTGTTTGCAGAGATATGGCTGACACTGTCTACACAGCTTCCATTGTCCCTTCCATAGCACACTCGTAACAGAAAGATTTGTCTGCTGTCATCTCAACTCACCTTTCCCCATTGTGCTCTCCCTTTACTAACCAGGTGCTGAGATTAGTTACCACAGTCATGTGTTTGCACTTTAAGTTTATTATCTCTTGATGTGAAATTAAAGGCACTTCCTCATGTCTTCTGGACAAAAAAGATGTCATCATAGAGATCTTCTAGGCCCACTAAACCTTCACCTGACACTTGATAATGACAGCAAAACGAACAGATTTCATGAGATTATGCCTAAGAATAAATAGTATGAACTCTTAAAAAAATTATTAACTTTCCATTTTTTTTTACCTTCCTTAGAATGTGAACTCAGAAAGATTAAGACCTGCTATTGTATGCTCTTTTATCCCAATTTGGATTTCAATATTCTATAAATTATGAGCTCTTAAAAAAAGTTGACATTTAATGAGTAAATTCAACCAACTCATGATTTAGTTCAATAGAATAAGCACTTACTAAATCTCCACAAGGCATTGAACCAAATGCTAGCGAGACAACTAGGGTATACAGGTGCTACCTGAGACCATGGGAAGATAGACTTTGTCCATAAGCCCCAAGACTCCGATGTTTCTTTACAAGAGAATTGTTAAAGGTTTATGGAAAGATTTTAACAAAAATGTTTTTCCAGTTGTGCATACACCAGAGTGATAAATTTCACCTCCTTTCAAGTTTAAAGAGCAAATTCCTCATCACAAGACTCCAAATGCCCACTGATCTCATCAGAAAAGACATTAAGTACCGAGTAACTGTCAAGTTCATAGCAGTGGATACACGGTTTCTAAACTTCTAATTTTGACGTAAAACTTCAAAAATTACCATGGGCAACAATAATTATCTGTTTTCCAGAAAGTGGCAGGTGCACATTATTTTCAAAATATTGTCTGTCAAATACCTATCCAAATGACCGTATTTTGTCCATTTTTCTTTCACCTAAAAAAAAGAGTGTTCCATGAAAATAAAAATAAAAACAGTAGTTCCGCTTGCAATTTAAGCAGGGAAGTGTCTTCCTGGAGATAAATATGGAGCTTAGGTATTCAGCACACGTGCTTTACACATGCTTCCTATTTTTTTTTTTTTTTCACACAGAATTTTAAAAATGTTCCAAAGAGTTGAACGTCAATTAAATCAATACTTTTCACCGCTCTATCAAGACCATTTTCGAGTAACACCGGCTTTCACAGTTTGGAGCCCCTGCCTTGATTCACGCAGACACCCGCACTTCTGTTTCTGCATCGTTGGTACCACTGTCAACACAGAGAAAGGGGCCGACGAGTCTTCTGATTGTCGTACGAGGGGCTTTGGCCTGGCAGATCCCTTGAAAGAGTCTCAAGAGCCTCTCGGGGGCTTGCGGGACCACACTCTGACGACCAACGGGGATCAGAGCGTACAGAAGCCACAGCTCTTTCTCTTGCGTTCGGGCTGGGGGACTGCTCGTGATGGCAGGTTTGATCGCTGATCGCCTACGAAGAGACTCGCCAAGGCGTCGTCGCACGGTCCGAGAGGGACAACCCCCCGCGCGCGCACCCGGAGGCTCACTTCGGAAGAGCCCACCCAGCTCCCAGCTCTTCCGACGGGGACTGGCTGCAGCGCCGGGCCGGCTTGCGGTTGCCCGTGGCAACGATCGCGGCGGGGGGCGCGGCGATCGACTGGTCGCGCCTTGCGTCCCGCGCGGGCGGGGGGGCGCGCGGGCGGGGGAGGGGGGCCGCGGCGGGCGGAGGCCGGCGCCCGGGCGCAGAGGCGCTGGCTCGCGCCATCTGTGATCTACTGGAGCGGCTGGCGCGGGCCGCGTCGGCGTCGGGAGGGAGGCGCGATGGCGGCCGTGGCGGCGTGCGGCCTGCTGGGGAAGGGCCGCGACATCAGCCTGGCGGCCCTGCAGCACCACGACCCCTACATCAACCGCATCGTGGACGTGGCCAGCCAGGTGGCTCTGTACACCTTCGGCCATCGGGCCAACGAGTGGGTGCGTGTGGCCGCGACGGGCCGTGCAGGCAGGGCTGGGCGGGGACGGCGGCGCCAGCCGGGCTGAGCCCCCTCCGGGCGCGGTCGCCGCGCCGGCGGCGGATGGAGGTGGACGGCGCGGGTCACCGGCCCCGCGCCCCGAGGTTCGGGGGGGAGGGAGGCGGGTCTGGGGCACCACCCGGACCTGGGGAAGACGTAAGTGTCCGCGAGCCCCCGCGTTGGGAGGCCCGAGCCGGGGCCGGGCCCCGAGGGCGCAGGAGAGGACCTGCTGCCTCGAGGCCGGAAGCCCGATGTCCTGGGGGGAAGGAAGGCGAGACTCAGTTTCAGGGGAACCGTGATAGAGAGCAGGCAGCAGGGACGAATGCAAGGGGAGGGTTCTGATTCTGGAACGTCCGTCCCAGAGGGCACGAAGGGAAGTCAAGCCTGGGTAGAAGGGGAGAACTCTGTCTGCACCTGCGAACTCGAGCCTACACCGGGAAAAAAGCAGACGTCGGCAAGTAAGACACCGAGTAGGGCTGGGTCTGACACTTAAGAAGAGGCTGACTGACTCGGGAAGATCGTTACGCCACAGCCCACCGGACCTAAAATGAATCTGACAGTTGCGTCCGTTTGGGAGCCGATGTATTTTCATGTTCTCAAAGCAGAATCCCAGTAAATAAAGAGCAGTGGAATGAAACGGTTTTGCTCACCATCACAGCAGGAGCACAAGACACTTGAGTCCTGCTGCGGTTTAGTAACCCACCCACTTAAATGTAGAGAGATAGATTTTTTCTCTTTACATCCTAGTGATGTTTGTACAAATAATATTAATCTCAGTTATATCACCATTCATCCATTACTTTTAAATAAGTTACAAAGCAGTAGAAAGCACTGAGCCTGGATGAATGGATTGATTTCAGATGATTTTAAAAAATTTCTCCAGGACAGTAACAAACAAAAATTTAAGCAAAAAAAAAATATATATATATTGTATATATGTATGTGTATGTATGTATATGTGTGTGTGTATATACATACATACATACATACATACATATATATATATATATTTTCATAGGGTACAAATTCATATATTTTTAAACACCCGTGTTCATTTAAACCACCTACTTATTCACCTGAAAATCACTAACAAAAAGATAAAAAGTTCTAAAATGGAATAGAAGAGAACGGTTTTGCCATAAAGTTTTAAGGAAAGTTACCAAAATGGGGCAAGGAATTTAGGGCTGCTCCCCTAGTAGCCAAGAAGAAAAGAAAAAAAAAAAACTCTTTAATATTCGTTCATTATGTAACAGGAAGTATACCACTTGGTCAGGAGAGAGGTTACTGCTCCCTTGTTTTCAGAGGAATTTATTGCCTGGGTCTTTATATAAAGGACATCAAGCAACATAGTGGACAGTTTGATCAATGGCACTTTTAAATAATGCAAAGATATTCTGCATATAACTATTATACTGCTCAATAGAAAAATGCCAAAGGCTTAATGTCATAATTCTGTCAGTGTAATTCTGTGGTAGAGATAAGGATCAAGGATGTACAGTTCTATAAACTGATGCACTAAGAGTCTGGAGAATCCTGAGAAATTAACATGTAGAGGAGAGCATTCCTCTTGAGTAACAATTGTTTCCTGTAGGCTTTTGACAGGATTTATGAGATAGAGACCTGTTAAAGTAGTTACAGAGTTTTATTAGATACCCAGTGAAGCCCTCCTACTAAAGCCTCATGAAAAGGCAGAAGTGTCACAATGCATTATTTACAGGATTGTGTTTTCCTGCTTTCTGGACTTGTTGCCTTCAGACAGGGCATAATTCATTCAGTAAAAGGTCATTCTTTCAAATTACTAATCTTCAAGGCTGTGCTAGCTAGAAAAAAGACCCAGTTTAGCTGCAGAGCGGGTGCTGGGGATAAACAAATTGTCACCATTGTCTTTATATGCCATCACTCAGGCCTTCTGGATGGAACCTTTTGAATATAAACCTAATAAACGTGTAAAGGACATTATTGAGAATGGAGGAGAAAGTGTATGCAAGAAGGCAGGTGGGATATAAAGGAGGGGAGTTCTTATTACTGTGAAAATAGTTGAAGAATGACTTCATGCATTCAAAGCAGGAGGAATTAGGAAGGAAGAGTAGACAGAAAAGGAGTCGCTTTAAGGAAGGATTGAGAAAGATTATGTCATGACTGGAATAGGAATTTTAGAAGTAAGCCTGCTTCCCAGTACCAGGAAAGACCACTCCCCCCAACCAGCTGTGTGCCAAAGAATATAACCCTGGCGTTATTTTTACCTCCCAGCTCTTGGAGCAGTAGTTCTTAACTGGAGCTGATTTTTGCCTCCAAGCAAGATTTGAGTGTCCGGAGAAAATTTTTGGTTGTCACACTGAGAGGTTGTCAGACTGGCATCTAGAGTATAGAGGCCAGGGATGCTACTAAATATCCTACAGAAGTGCTGAGCTTGAGAAACTGCCTTAGTGACTAGTGTCCTGTTGATTGTAGGTAGTGATTTTGTGAATTCTGTGTATCAAAATCTCTGGTTATGAGGCCCAAATATATGATGGCTATTGAAAGTTTCATAGGTGACTTGATGCTTTATATGTGACAGGCAGATTTAGAGGGTAAATGAGGACCTATATTTAAATCATTTTAACAGAATCAGTAAGACGTAGATTGCTTTGAGTTGTTTTAAAGGTGTCAAATAGTGTCTTGAATCAATAATTTGCAAGCTAGCACTAACATATATTTCACTGTATTATTTTAAATTTTGAAATGCTTAATTTTTTAGCATCTGTTGGATTATTTTTATAATAAAGTGTAATATTAAATCATTAAATTGTACTTTTAAATTTTAAACTAAAATCCCCCAGAGCTGTGAACTACTACTTTAACATAAAAGTCCTCCTTACATAGAGGCCCTAAGAAGAAATTGTAAAATCTTATTTTAACTATTCCCCATATTCCCAACCCTGGGCTTTGCCCAGAAAGGAAAAAAAGTAAAAAATCTGGTAACCTAGGATAGTGTATGACTTTGAGCTGTTTCAGCCATAATAGACCAGATTTTTACATTTCTAAAGCCCTTTTTATCCAGGTGTCACAGAGCCTTTGATGGAAAAAAAAAAAAAAGACCTGAGTGATGTAGGCTGGTTATTTCTTTACACTAGAGAAATGGAGACATGGAATAGTAAACTAATTAGCCCAGTATGACCTGGCAAGAACCCCACTCCAGGTCCAATATTCTAATCACTGAAACACATTTTTTTTTTCCTGTGAATAAACTCATGCTTTTTGTGTGTAATGGTGTATAAAATTAGTTTTAAGAATTGCTTGTTATGAGGTAGAGAATAATTTCAGGAGAAGCATACATTTTACATTTCTGATTCTAGACCTTTCAAAACAAATTGGGCATTAATTTTTTTTTCTTAAAGAAAGATAATTTCTATTACTTCATTAAGGAAGAAAGGAAGCAAGTCAAAAGATATTAGCTTTATGTATGCCGATACATATAAATATCCTGATTTGGGTCTCTAAGACGAAACAGTCCAAGGTCAAATATTGGAAGACAGGAAAGTGTTTTGGCTTAGTAGCAAGAGATTCTGACAGTGCCTATAGGTTCTAAGTCTTAGTTCCATCACTTATATCTTAGACTTAGTTTCTTAACAATGTAATAAATAATACCAAATATTTAATTTTTACAAATTTATTCTAAAGTCATATGGACTAATAAAAATATGTGCCGACTGTACTAGTTAAACTTTAGGGACACCCACAAATCCTTAGACTGTTTGGGAAGCATTTATTGTACTATAGTGGCCATTTTCTCAATGATTGATATTACCATTTAAGTAATTCTTAGAGCTTTAAGGTTTACCCAGGATATACATTTCTCCCCCAGATAGCAATTAAAACCATGTGTTTACAAAGAAAGATAAATAATAATGTTTCAGTATAATTTTTTTTTTTAATTTAGACTTGGTATTTTTCAAAATAGTGGCAAATGGGCCACATTTGAGAAGTATACTTTTCACAGTACATTAAAGTGATTTATACAAATCTCATAGTAAATTCAGTTTGAAAATTAATCCCCTAACTTTCTTATCAATGTATGTAAGAGAAAAGACTGGCTAAAACTGTTTTAACTGTTATAAATTCTTTTTTTCTAATTCTATATCCTATAACAATGAGGGTTAAGAATCTCGTTACTAAGTAATTTATCCTTAATGGCTGTTTGCTCTTAAAAAAAACAGTGGTGGTGTTTGATATAATTGAGGCCATAGTGGATTTTGTTTTCATGACTCCCAGTATAGTTTTGTAGGCAGAGAATATGATAGTGAACTAAGGCAGTGGTTCTTACATCGCATGTATCCAAATCACCTGGGTAGCTTAAAAAACTTGAGATTGCTGGTCAGTTTTCAGTTCAGTTGGTCTTGGGAGGGACCCAAATCATTTGCATTTGTAACAAGTTCACAAACAATGCTTGCTGCTTCTGCTGAGGGGACCCATTGAACTAGGGGACCAGTTGATCTATGAGACCCACTGAACTACAGTGACCAAGAAGATTGCTGAAATTACTTGAGCTTGTGAAAGAATCATGCTTCCATTTGTGTGTGTGTGTGCGTGTGTACCTTTTAAAAATTATTTTAATGTGATAACTTTGTTCTTAAAGAGTGGATTTTTCACCAAAATTACACAGTACTTAAACTTTGAATTTGGTAATGGGTATTAATAGTAAAATATTGTGAAGTTGAATAGAATGCTGAAATTGAACCATGCAAATAGCAGACATACATTTTAATTTCTGAATTATAAAAGTCCAATTACTAGTTAATCAAACAAGTATTTAAATTTTATTTTAGAATGCAATGTACCAATGAACATTTTTTTAGGGCCTGGGCTCCTGCCTTTGTTGAAATGGAAAAGAGCTTTTTCAAATGAACTAAAATGATAGCTTATTATTTTACCACTTCTCCCTGTCTCTTTCAGGCAGATTTTTTTGAGTCCTAGCTTGGTAATGTTTCCAACTTCTTTCAAAAATAAGAACCTGACTAAATATTACACATCCAGTAGTGCTTAATAGCCTGAAAACTACAGCACAATTGCTGTCTTCCATGTAATAGTAAAGTAGAGTTATTGGCAGCTATCTGCTCTCCTAGGTGACAGGATATAGTAAGGGAAAGTGAACACAGAAAATAAAGAGAAGGGTAATGAGATGCAAAAACCAGTGATTTCTGCAGCTTGTCATATACCCAGTTCAGAGGGTAGATGAAAAGGCAGCACACTTATTTTAATCACTTCTTTCTAATGAAATCCATGGAGCACATTTATTTTCTTATTGTTTTTGCCAGAAGTGTGTTGCTATCATTGTATTTGGTAAAGAGAAATAATGATGGTTTATTTTGTAAATGACGAAAGGAGGACTGCTTCCTGCTGCTTAGTAAGCAGAGCCACAGCCAGGCAGAGAACCTTTTTTTCTTTCCCTAAGAATAACCCCTCTTAGATTAGATGTTGCCTAGGTTTAGGTAGAATTCTTATTCTGTAAGAAGTTTATATTCAACCTCTGTGAATATTTATTGACCGAAAGAATATACATGTTTCACTGTGTGTTTTGTTTTTATTTTTTAGGAGAAGACTGATGTGGAAGGAACTTTATTTGTTTACACAAGGTACGAGTATTTTACTTTTAAAAAGAAACTGATGGTCATTCTTTAATTGTAGTTTTATTTCAAAGAGAAGTAAAAGAACTGAATCTTTTAAGTTTTTAGTTGGCATAAGGAAAGGAATACTAAATAATGTTACCTGGGATAGTGTGAGGCATACTAATTTAAACTTTAGTATATAACTTAAAACTTCAAAATAGATGAGCTTAAATCTTACTATTTTTTTTAAAATAGTATTAAATATTCTTTACTTCACATGAATGGTACAAAGTTCTTGAATATACTGCATTGGCAAAGAGCTTGAAGTAACCTATGAAGAATATTAGGTTATTTAATCAACAGTCAAGGGTTTTATTGGTGTCTCCCCACCACACCCCTGTCCTTGATTCTTTAAAGACTCATGATTCAGAATTAAAGATGTCTTTGAGACTTCCAATTGTCTAGTTAATAGAGTGTGTTTCAGGATAGATTTAATAAATGCTTTAAATAATTATTAATAAATTTAATAACTTATGTTATTAGTAATTTTTTTTAGATACTGTTACTATCACACATGTACACATACATATAGTATTAAGACATATTGTCTCAATAGATGAACTTTTTATTCACATATAATGTCATAGCTAAAGTCCATCACCATCAGTGGGGGTACAAAGATAAATACAAAGGCCTACTACGAGCCCTTCCAAGGCTAATACACGTACACAGGTATATTTTTTCACACATACACTCACAATTAAAGATGAACCACAATGTAGGTAGGCTATCTTAAGTGCCAGTTGATAGGTTATAAGCAATGAATGGGCTGCTGAGATTGTGGAAGACTTTATAGAGTTGGTGAGTCATGAGTAGGCCTCGAGAACAAGGTAAAACTTGCATAGAGAAGGAGAGGTCAGTCTCAGTAGCAAGAATGGCTTAAGCAGAGGCGTGGAATCTATTGTGATGAAGACAGTAATATGAGTCTGGTACAAAGAGTTTATATTGGCTTATGTTAGTTAGAAGTTGACAGTGAGGGTAAAGAGATTTTGTTGGCTTGGAATGTCTGACAGGATTTTGAAATTTATTTTCTTAGCAGTATGTAGTCACTGGAGGTTTATAAACTGGAGTAATAGAATTAAGACAAATGTGTGGGGAAAGTCGATGTGTCAGCATTATGAGGATGCATTGGTTCTGGAAGACATTGGAGTTAGGGAAGAACATTGAGAAGATTATTGCAGTGGAGTAGATAGAAGTGGAAATAGAAAGGATTTACTGAAAGACTGCATATAGAGAGAGAACAGTGAAATTTTCAAAATAGCATTAAGGTTTTGAAATGGAAGACTGAGAGAATGACACAGTCATTGGCAAAATGGAAAAATGGGTCAAGAATCTGGTCTGAGGACAAATTTTAATTTTATTTTAAAATAATGGTTTTGGAGTGATAGCAGAGCGTTCGAATAGAGATGTTGAGCCACTCACATCAGGGTCAGGGCTAGAGATAGAGTTTGGAGTCATCTGCATTAATTTGGTCTTTGAAACCATGAGAGAAAACATGTTTGCTGAAGAAGAAAGTGTAAAGAGGAAGGCTAATGGTTGGTTTTGGAGCCAGCAAGGATAGAGAGAAGAGTCAGACATAAAAATAAAAGCAGAGCTAGAACATTACAAAGAGGCCAGTTGCAGGCACAGTGCAAAAATGGTTTGGAGAGAGCACAAGTCTGTGTAGGTGGAAGCAGCAGTGGGGGTGGAAAGAAAGGAAAGGATGGGCAAGGCCATTGGAGTAGATAAGGAGAAGATCAGTTTATTCAGTTTCAGAAAAGTAGTGGGAGTGCCCAAGAGTCACTGGCTATTTTAGTTTACATTATGTTCCAAAACATTCCAGAAGCATCTGAACACAACACCAAGTGAATTAATTCAGTAGAGTATAGACTACTCTTGAGAATTCTGAAGTGTGAAAAGAAAAACAAATGATTGAACTCTACTGTGGGACAAACTCACTGTGCATTCTCATTTATTTCTCACAAATATTATTCTTTTGAGAAGTAAAAGAAAAGATACATAAACATGCATTAATGACTAATATGAGGGATTTTTAGTAGGGTTAACTTTTTTTCCAGTGCAGAAGAGTAAATTATATGAGTATTCTCTTTTTTGTACCCAAACCAAATGTAGGTTAGTATTTTCAAGTACTTCTTAATTCGAATTCATAATGGAGCTGTCAGTTAAACAAATTATTAAATTGAGAAACAGATTCTTCCCTATTCTTATTCTTAATCTCTTCCTCATATTTAAGTCCTAAAGAATAGGAGCCCTTTCTCCCCCGTCCCTTCTCTCAGGGAGGCCAGCTTCTGCCCCTCTGCCAGATTCTGGTATGTTGAGGTCTTTACTCTGTAGAGAATGACAGAGAGCTCATAAAGATCAGAAGGGAGTTTTTAGGTACAGTTAATGGAGTTGTCAGTGATATCCTGAGCCTATTTATAAGATGGTGTAGTACCCACACTATTAGAGAGGCAAGATCCTGTTGGGATAATGAAATACTTGGAGTCAAAATCTGATTTCATATGAAAACACCTAATCCTATTTTTAAAATTATTTTCTTTATTTCCTCCCATGTTCAGAGACACCCACTGGTGATTTCTGAACTTGACACTTCCAAGGGACCCTCTGTCAGAGACCTTTGGAAATCAATTTTCATTCTTCCTCAGAATTTAAGTTGAAATGGTTAACATGATTATTCCTGGTTTTGATTAGATGCCTACCACCACTTTACCTCTTTGTAAAACAAATTAGACAAGAATTGCTTTCTGTCATTTTTTTAATTGGAGGGCTCAAAAGAGAATTCCATAAGTGGTTATCGTAGCTGTATTTTACTTCTTTATTGGTATCAAATGGTTAGAGGTGAAATAAAACTAAGATAAAAATACCTTTTCTTCCTATTGCTCATAACATTTCTGTGGATTTGTTACCCTGGTGCCCTAGTTTAGAGTTAGTAAATGAATTCTGCTCCTTTTACTTTCAGTGTGTAAGCATGTGGTATTTCATTTGTCACCAGAAGCTGCATTGTTGAATTGCTATATGGCTGTCACCCAAGGGTAGACAAATGCACATGTAGTTGTTAGAATTTATGCTCTGTATAATTTTGGTTCTTTTTGTCTGACAGCGAGTAGCACTGAAGGTTTATTGAATGAAATGGAAAATAGTCACATTTTTACGGAGGAAAACTTTATAGTAGTTTATCTATGAAGCTGGTTGCTTTATATTAAAAGAAACAAAATATCTGCTCTTTGCATAAAATTGTATAAACTTTTAATCATACTGTATTTCTTCACAAGTTCATTGACCAGAGTTGCATCATTTCTCGAAAACATTCTGCATCTTTCAACTTCAGACCAATACCAAGATTTTTTGTGAAAAATTTCTTTATGTACTTTTGATGTACTTTATATTAACTATCAAGATTCTTTAAAGGTATCTGTTAGTTCTTTTTAAAATAGTAATTACCATCTCTGCCTTAAAGAAATTTGCAACCTAGGTAGGGAAACAAGACACACACACACACACACACACACAATTAATTAAGTAAGTAAGTAGGACTTGATTTTACCCAAGAATCAGTAATGGCAATCATGCTGCACATGTTGCATAAATTAATAACATTAGTGCTGTTAGCCATTAGTAAAGAGTCATTGCTTTATATATGTATAATCTGCTTGCATGAAGCTGTACATACATGTAAAAAAAGTTAAAAACACATAGGAATGTAGTTATTACACTAAGAGTATACCATACTGAACATCTTGTCTTTTGATATCCTCTCTACCCCTTGTGATTCTTAGGTCTGCTTCTCCAAAACATGGGTTCACCATTATGAATAGACTGAGCTTGGAAAATAGGACAGAACCCATTACTAAAGACCTGGATTTCCAGCTCCAGGACCCTTTCCTTCTCTACAGAAATGCCAGATGTGAGTCTTTCTTAATGTATTGGATAGTTTTATTTCTGCAATTTGGCCAAGTATTTAAAATTGTACACGTGTTTGTGTTTACTGTCAGTGAGCCTAGGGGTCAGCATTGGTTAGCCAGGGAAATGCATGCCACATTCAGGGAATAGCTTTTTCTTTGGGAAAGTTTAAATGAAAACAATGTAAATATGGGGATGCAAATATTGAAACTCTGATCTACTGCCGTGAGACCACTTTATAGTGTGAACGCATCTGAGCTTCTCAGCCTGGACAGGGCTGGGTGAGGAGTTCTGGTCATAAGTCTGCAGAGGAAGACATAGGTGGTGCTGAAAACATAGAAGTAATGATTCAGCTGGTAGCACTTTTTTTGTGTATGTCATTTCTGACTGACCCTTCTGATAATATGTTTGAGTGAGACGGCCGATATTCTAGAAGTGCCATCTTTTGATTATATAGTAAATGAAAAATAAAAGTCCAAAGAGTTTTGGTCCTTAAGAATTTCATAACAATTTGTAAAGTTGAAGTTATGTTAGGTAACTAAATGTCAGATTCCAAATGAGGTAGCAATCACCTATCCAATGTTCTGTCTCCATTTTACTCTCGTATCTTATCTGACCACTTGTGTTAGACTGTAGGCAGCCCAGAGAAAAGTGGGTGAAAAATATATAAACTGCAGGGGTATCTCCATATACAGAAAATGAGAGCATACTGATAAATACATAAGATAACTTACAAAAAGACCTTACAGTTAATTGTTTTCATACATTTTCCCCTTACTCTGAGCTCAATATACAAAAGTTTGCCTACTATATAGTATTCAGCATAATCTTAATAATGAATGTAATATAAGTAATATTTAATTTTTAACACCAATGATAAATATAACATCATTTTAATGCTATATTTACTTATAAGTTAATTAAGTTATCATAATAGGTGGTCATCCTGTTTAGAAAATATGTTTAAATTTTTATGAGAAATAAATGAAAGCTATTAAAACTAATATGACTTACTAATGCTAGGTCCTGTAAAGTGAAAAATTTAGAGAGAGATTTTGTTTTCTATTCCTATTTCTTTGCTGGAAACTATAGTTTAATCAGTTGTAGCCTGTAGTTTGAATTGTTTGTATGCTTATAGTAATGTTAGGTTTTATTTTCTTTTTTGGAAATTATTAGATTCTATTTCAAATTAGTATATAATTCAAATCCTAATAAAATAACCATATACATAAATAAATATAAAATAAATGAATATTAGTGACTTATAATAATCATTTTGGTAGCTTTTATTTGGGATAAATACTTGGTCTAGTATAGATAATATTTCAAGTTTTTATTACAGTATTATATATTATATCATGTTCTATGCCAAAAATATAAAAATACAAACTTTATTTAATAGGAAATACTATTTGGATTTAATAAACTTATATTATACTTCATCTCGGTTCTAGGCCAATGCTGCTTACTATGGTAGTCTAGCTGCATGAAGCTATTGAGCACTTGAAGTGTGGCTACTTAGAATTGAGCTGTACAATGAGTGTAAAATACACACTGATTTTTAAAGACTTAAAACAGAAAAAAAGAGTGTAAAATTTTTCAGTAATTTTATATTGATTTACCTGTTGAAATAATATTTTAAATATATTGAGTTAAATAAAATATATTAAAATTAATGTCACCTGCTTCTCTTGATTTTTTGATTTAAAATTGCATATGTGGCTTACATTTGTGGTTCTCCTGATATTTCTATTGAATAGCACTGTTCTAGTCATTTTTATTTATTGTACCATATTTTGTAATCACAACTTCGTAGGGTAAATATTTTCATGCCATTTTTCAGATGAGAAAACTGAGGCTTAGTGAGGTGACAGACTTGACAGAAATCCACAAGTTCTGATTTCAGTTTCATTGCTTCTTTATAAGTACTGTTCTTTCCACAGTTAACATGAATGCAAATTGAAGTCAGCCTTTGGGATGCATATTAAAATGTTTCTAATGAATTTCTATAAGAAAGACATGAAATCAGTTTTATAACAAAGAATAGAAGGGAATAGATGTGTTTATTTTATGGTTTGTTTTTGTTTTGTTTTTTTTTCACACATAATATCTAGTACTAATTGCCTTTGCCACTACAGTCATTGGTTTTAGTTTAGTTCATTTGTAAAAAGCCTTTTCAATGTCTGACATCAATGATTCAGAAAAAACGAACCCAGTTGCTTTCAGAGTGTCAAATAAATCCCAATGTTTTAAAATAATTCAAATACTTTATAATAATTACAGATGGTTTATGTATTCTCTGATGACTATAGATTCATTCATCATCCTTTGGACAGTGAACACAGCTTGCTGTGGACTGGTTTTTTAAGACTCTACCCTCAAGATCTGTATACTGAAGAATCTCTCTTGGTATTTCACTTTGGCTTGTATATGATACAGGCCATAGGGTGAATTTTCTCATGGAATTTTTTAGATTCACTAGGTAAAAAAAAAAAATTAGTCCTAAAGAGATAGCTATCCCACTCTTGAACTGGATGAATTTAGAAAAGCAAAATAAGTAAATACCTCAAACTTTCTTCATTTAATCAAAAGATGTTTAATAAATAACTTTGAATTTTGACCAAACAAAATATATGGTTTTGTTATAGTAAAGGATTTATAGTTTTTAAACTTGGTTTTAATAGGATTTGACCTATGTAAGCTTTAAAAGTAGATAAGATAGCTTTTAAAAGTTAGGACAAAAAATTCATTTATTCAACAATTTACTGAGCATTTACTTTCTGCCAGGTACTATGTTAAGGCTTTACATGGGTTATTTAATCCTTATAACTTTTTCTTGGAAATACTGTTATTCTCCTTTTACAAATGAGGAAACTGAGGTTAAAGCGATTAAATACTTTACTGTGGCCCATGATGATTTTAAGATAGAAACAGCATTTGAAATGAAAAATCCTAACTTCAGAAGCCCAGGATCAAGCAGTGAAAGTACTAACACATGAGTGATGTGTTTGAGCAAAGTTTACTTTTTAAGAAATCCTTAATATTTTTAGTGTACACTCCAAAGTTAAAAAAGCAAGTCCCTTTTTTAAAAAAGTTGCTGATCTATTATATTGCAGTTATTAGAGAGGAAACTAACAAAAACTGATGTAACAAAAAACAGAATTTTACTTTTTTTACATATTTTTTTTTACTAATTATTTACTGTGTTTTCCATTTCACAACTAAATAAGATTTTGGTATATGGAGATACATTTTTAGAAATACATTTTTCCAAATATATCATAATATTTAAGATAAGTTATAGTCAGCAATGATAGGTAGATTTCAGAGCTAGGCTGACAGGCTGAATATATTATTGTCTGTGGTTACAGAATTAGAATGAAAACCTTTTGAACTTCTTGATTTCACCAAAGACAAGCCTGGAGCTTAGAGCAAATCAGGAAGGCAAAATCAAGGTATTTAGGATCACAGCTGTTTTAGAAAACTCCTCCTCAGTTTTAAAGTGAATTTTAACATATTGGATAGTTTTGTCTTAAAAAAGAAATGCAATTTAAACTCTTTATTGATATTTGTAGGAACTGGGAAAAACTGCTATAATGAGAAATGGTATGTATGTACACTGAATGAAAATGATAGTTACAGACAGTTCTCATCTTTCAATATGCCATGTCTTGGAAGTTCCCTTTTAAAATGATTGCTGACTTTTAGTTGAACATGGCAGATTGAACACTTCCTGAAACTATGGAAATGACAATAAAGGGAAAATAAGACATACTCCCACAAGGGTGGTAGATGCATTTCATGGAGAAGATGGAGTAGATAAAAAGAAGAAGATATGCTATGTAGCTTTATTGTTCACAGTTACTAACTTTGCGTCCCTGCAGTGATTATTATCACTACTCTGTTGATGTCAGACTTGACTATATGATTTTGTTTACCCCTACCCCCACTGACTCCTCCAGGAGGATATATATGGTCACCTTTTTGAATTCAAATATGGCTGTATGAATTGCTTTGACCAGTGAAATGTGTCACTTTTGAGCAGATATTTTAGGAACTAGTTCATGATTCATCATATATCTTTTTCTTCTGCTTTGATGACTAGCAGTATTCTAGGTAGAGGCTGCTGTGTCAGCCTGAGTCCTGGAACGAAAATAACATGGCACAGAGGTAAAGGTAACTCATGATGAACATGTATGGTGTATGAGCAATAAACATTTGTCATTGTAACCCATTGAGATTGTGGGGTCGTTTGTTACTGCAGCATAACTTAGGCCATTATGAATGATACACAAGCCATCCAGGAAAAAAAGGGTCCAAACACAGAATGGAGGTAAAGGAATTCTGAAAATAATGGTGAAGAAGAATCCCATAATGACCCCTATGCAATCAAACTAAAGATCCGTCAGTCTAAATCAATCAAGAGGGTGTCCAAGAAAAACTTAAAATTGATCATTTGAATCTATTGAGACATTTGTAGTTCCTTTTAAAGAGAGTTTGGTGATGATATAGGAACATTAAAAACTGAGAGGGAGAAAAAGAACAATAACAAAATGAGGCAATTCTTAATTCCTGGGAAAACAAAATATTGTATAAGAAAGGAAATATAATCATAGCATACCATATAGCTCTTCAGATGATAATAATTAAATTATAAAAACTGAATATGAACTTGTATTATACTGAAAGGATAGGGGAAAGTGTGTGTGTGTGTGTGTGTGTGTGTGTGTGTGTGTGAGAGAGAGAGAGAGAGAGAGAGAGAGAGAGAGAATGTATATTGTCAGAGAACTAAATCCTCTTCAATGGATATAAAAAAAATCAAGTAGTCCCATAATGACCCTATACATTCTGTATAGAAAAAGAGATTTAAATACCAGAAGAAAATTTGGATGGGGAATGGATAGCAGAAGTAACTGGTATGGATGTAATTAAGGTTGTTTTTGGGGAGCAGTAATTAGGAATGTAATGGCTAGAGAAGAATTCTGTCTGTATTTGACTTTTTAAAAATTACGTACGTTAATCATTTTGATAAAGGTAAAAAATTAAAAAATATAATTGGATATCAATATATTTATAAAAGCAACATTTTAGTTAATGGTTAGGTTTCTAAGGTACCTCATAAGAGCCTTCTTAGCCCGTTGTGCACCTACCTAAAAATAGCCCATGAAGGTTATAATGATGTACCTATGAATATAGCACTAGCATTTATAGCATTATTTCTGTAGATATATTTATTCAAGAGAAAAACTTCTGTAGATTCCAAGAGTATAACATCCTTAGAGCAAGGCAGAGTACTTCTGCCCATTTATGGTAACAGATCATCTGTAGTAACGATCATTTGTAAAATTAGATATTTCTGTAAATTTTATTTCAGCAAATGGCAATAATAAACTTTGAAGCCTTCACAGCCAATTGCTAAGTCTCAGTTCTGGTAGTGGTTCCGCAACTCTCCTCCTTTTCATCCCCACATCCATTCTAGGTCAGGCTTTTATAACCTGTTACTTGGGGTATTTCATAACTACTCATAACAAAAAGAGATTAAGCTTTTGGCACCAGGCAAAATAGAGTAAGTTCACTACAACATATCTCTCCGACTGATTACAACAAAAAGTTCTGGATAGATTAGAAACAAACAACTAATTGAGGATTCTGAAAATTAGCAATAACAGGCATATTGGGGAGGGAAGTTAGAACTTGAAGAACAACTAGTATGGTGGTTAGTTTCCTGTTTTTATTAGTTCTTTATCTCTTGGCTTTGACTCAAGAGTGGGCCAAGTCATGGAATTGTCCTCACAAGAACAAGAAAAGCCCCTCCTTCTAGTCTGTGGACTAGAGAAATGGACTCCTGCAAGCTATAAAGTGTGAAGAGAATCCTCCCTTTCTCATCTTTTCCTGCTCATCCTCCTCAAACCAGTTGCAATGCAAAGCTGAACTACTACTGGGTCGGTGATAGTAGTGGCATAGGCACCTGAAGATCCCAGGAAACAGCCTGTCTCTGCCAGAGAAATTGAAATAAAGGTCTGAAGAGTGTGGGGGAAATTCTATTATATATTTATATATTTTTATCTTTCTTTTGCTTCACCCTGTGGGAAGCTCAAGTTATGCAGACTGCCAGACAGTGTGAGAAGATAAAACTCTGAAAGAAACTCTGACTCTCTTGCAAGAGAACTGGGGAAAAGGTCCCCTGAGAGCTGGATAGTTGGGAGACTCTACAGGGGAGAGCTGGGAGATCCCCTCATTCTGCATATGAAACTGACACAAGTCCTTGTTGCACCCATGAGCTTTACATACATGTAGCAGAACTAAAGAAATACAGCAAAGGCTTTGAGAACTAACCTACGATATAAACTACCATCCAGGTTCCATACTAACACCTAACTGGTTTATGTAGGGCAGACACAAGCAGAAAATGGAACTGACATGGAGACCATCACACACAAAAGGCAAGACAGAACTTCCTGTTAAATCTAACTAAATCACCTTCTCAAATAAAACAAAAACAACATTCTTTGGAGGGTTTTAAGAGTCTTACAACATAATCAAAATGTCCAAGATACAATCCAAAATTAACCAAAGAACCAGAAAAATCTGACCAAATCTCTAAGGAAAAAAAATTAACACATGGCCATGCTGAGATGATCTAGATGTTGTAATTATTAGGTAATGGCTTTAAGGCAGCTTTGATTACTATGCTCCATGAGGTAAAACTGAATACTCTTGAAATCTGTGCAAAGATGGGAATCGGCAGAAAAACAGGTTAAAAAAAAAAGGACCAAATGGAAATTTTGGAATTGAATAATACAGTATTTAGTAAATGGCCTTACTAGCAGAAGAGAGATGACAAAGGGAAGAAAAGTTAATGAACTCAAATATAGATCAGTAGAAATTATTCAATCTGAAGAATATAAAAGAGATTAAAACAAATAAGCCAAGAAACAAATAATCAGGGCCTCAGAAACCAATGGAACAATATCCAGAGGTCTGAATTTGTGTTGTTGGAATTCCATGAAAGGAGAAAAAGACTGGTGTAGACACAATATTTGAAGAAACATGTCTGAAAACTCCAAATTCGGTGAGACACAAATATGTGGGTTTGGGAAACTCAGTGAACTCCAAACAATAAAACAAAAGAAAACCATGCCCATAAATATAATCAAACTTCTGAAAAACATTTTTAAAAAACCTTGAAAGCAACCAGAAAGAAATGATACATTACATATAGAGGAACAAATGTTTTGAATTTATTCAAATTCAGATTTCAGAAAGGTGAAATGAAGATATTTTCAGACAAAGGAAAATTGAAAGAGTTCTTTGTCAGACCTGCTCTAAGATAAAGCCTAAAAGAAGTTCTTTACACTGAAGGGAAATGTTAAAAGGAAAACTGAAACTACAGAATAAAGGAAGAACAACAGAAATAGTAAATATATGAGTAAATAGAATAGTCTAATTTTTTTTCTCATGTTCTTTAAAATACATGATTATTGTATATACGTGATAGTTATAACATCAGAAGGGGATTTAATGTATGTAAATGGGATACATGTGACTACAACATAAGTGGAAGGATAAAGGGACCTATATAGTTGTAAAACTTTTATACTTTATTTTAAATTGTTGTAAAATAAAAACTAGTAGACTGAAGTTAGGTATGTGTATGTGATTCCTAGAGCTACCACTAAAAAAAGATATAACCAGTAGATAAAATAGAATACTAAAAAAAAAATTCAAGTAATCCAAAAGAAGGCAAGAAAGGAGGTAAAAGCAGAGCAAAAATCAGGGGAGACAAACAGAAAACAAAAATAAAATGGTAGATATAAACCTAATCATGTCAGTAGTTATTAAATGTAACTGGTCTAACCATACCAATTAAAGACAGAGATTAGATTTTAAAAAGTGTCTATATTGCTTTTTACAAGAAACCCACTTCAAATGTAATGATATAAATAAGTTGAAAGTAAAAAGATGGTGAAAGACATCCTTTGCAAATAACTCATTAAAAGTAAGCTAGAGTGGCTAAATTAATTTTAGACAAAGTAGACATCAGAATAACAACAAAAAATTACCAGAGATAAAGGACATTACAAAATGATAAAAAGGTCAATTCACCCCAAATATATAACAATCATTAATGTATGCATATTTAACAACAGAGCTTCAGAATATGTGAAGCAAAAAGTGATAGAATTGAAGGGAAAAATAAAAAAGATCAGCAATTATATTTGGAAACTTCAGTACTCCACTTTCTATAATTGATGAAAAAAATGGACAGAAAACAGCAACGATATAGAAGACCTGAACAACACTATCAACTCACTTGACATAATTGACATCTGTATAACATGCCATCCAACAACAGCAGAATGCATATTCTTCACAAGTACACATGGAACCTTAAGTTTTTCGATGGGTCACAAAGCAAACCTTAAAAAGTATGTTCTCTGGCTATAAAGGAATTGATCTAGAAATCAGTCACAGAAAGGTATTCAGAACATCCCCAGATTATTTAGAAATTAAACAACACACTTCTAAATAACTTGTGTCAAAGAGGTAGGAAAATTAGAAAACATTTGAGCTGAATAAAAATGAAAATACAACATCACAAATGAAACAAAGCAGCTTAGGGGGAAGTTTATAGTATCAAATACTTATCTGAGAAAAGAAAAAAGGTCTCAGATGAATAATGTAAGCTTGTACCTTAAGAAATTAGAATGATAAGAGCAAAATAAGGGAAGGAAGCAAGTTGAAGGAAGGAAATAATGAGCAGAAATCACTGAACTAGAAAACAGAAAAACAATAGAGAAAATCAGTCAAAACAAAAGCTGGTTCCTTGAAAACAGTCAATAAAGCTGGTAAACCCCTGGCCAGACTGATCAAGGAAAAAAGAGAGAACAAATTAGCAATATCAAGAATGAAAAAGGGGGTCTCTACAGACATTAAAATGATAAGGGAAGCATTATGAACTACACCATGCCCATAAATTTAGCAACTTAAATGAAATGAACTACTTCCTTGAAAAACACAAATCAACAAAATGGATTCAAGAAGTAGATATCCTTCCTAGTTGCCTATATATTTAAAAAATTAAATTCATAGTTAAAAATCTTTCAACAAAGAAAAGTCCAGGCCCAGATAGTTTCACAGGTGAATTATACCAAATATTCAAGGAAGAAGTAATACCAAATCTACACAATCTTGTCCAGAAAATAGAAGAGGAAGGAATACTTCCCCCATTCATTATATGGCAGCAACATTATCCTGATACCAAAACAAGACAAAGACATAATTAAAAAAAAATTATAGGTCACTATCCCTCATCAATACAGATATTTTTTAAATCCTCAACAAAATACTAGCAGAAGAATGTTCATGATAGCATTATTCACAATAGCCAAAAGGTAGAAACAATTAAAATACTCATTGATGGATGGATGCATAGATAAACAATATTATGTATGTATGTTGGAATATCATTTAATCTTAAAAAGGAATGAAGTTCTGACACATGCTTCCACAGGGATATACCTTTAATACATTATGCTAAGTGAAATAAGTCAGACACAAAAGGACAAATATTGTATGGTTCTACTTAATTGTGGTACCTAGAATAGTTGAACTCATGGAGACAAAGAAGACTGGTATTACCAGGGGCAGGGGGAAGGAGAGAATGGGAATTAGTGTTTAACGGTACAGATTTTTAGGTGGGGTGATGAAAAAGTTCTGGAGACTGATGGTGCTGATAGGTGTGCAACATTTTGGATTTAATGCCACTGAATCATTATCTAAAAAAGTTTAAAATGGTAAATTTCATGCTATTATATTTTATCACAGTAATAATAATAATAATAATAAATACTAGCAAATTGAACCCAAGAATACATAGAAAAGATGCTATATCATAGCATTGTAATTTGCATCTAGTTTATCCCCTCCATACAAAATCACTGCTAAATTTATCTTCCTAAAACACAAGTTGTGACAGAAAGAAATCTACCTATGGGCAGTGAACACACAGTGCAGTATATGTATGCCTTACTGTTGAATTAGGCACCTGAAACGATTTCATTAACCAATGTCACCACAACAAAATAGATAAAAATAATAAAAATTAGAAAAAATAATAAAACAAATTGTCATTTTCCTGCTCAAAATTGTATATGCCTATTAAGTAAATTTTGTCATGTAACATTTAAAGGTTGCTATAGTTTGGTCTCAGTTTATATGTCTGGCCAAGTCTACCATAACTTTTGTACACTTGCCTTCGGTTCTAACCAAAGAAAACTATCTGCTTTCCTAGCATACTCTTAATATTTCCATGCTTTTAAACATGGTTCTTTTTTCTCCTTGAAGCTCTTTCTCATCCTGACCAATCTACCAGATAAATTCTCCTCATATTTCAAAACCCAACTGAAACTTGACCTCTCCTTAATGTTTTTGTAATCTATCTAGCTGTGGTTTCTGGATGCAATATATACCTTCCTTATGTTTATTTTCATAAGCATTTACTGAGTACTTATTGATATTGATTCTATGCCAGGTTTTGGGAGTTTAGTTAATGAATAAGACACATCCCTTTCCTCTTAGAGTTTACTGTACTGTCACAAAAGATGTGTATAAGCATATATGTTCAAAATAATATGCTAAATGCTGAGCTAGAAATATACAATGATCACTTACCAGAACTTGTATTTTTCCTTACATATAATATTTGTCCTTTTGTTTCTCTATTAAGAGTGCTAACTCCTTCAGGGCAAAGAATCTTTCCACTCCCCTTCAGGATTCAATTCCTTACATTAAGTGTGTACAATTAAATATTTGCAATGAGTACTGACTTGTTTTTATTAGATTTCTTTGTTCAAAGGGAGCCCATAGAGTTTAACTAAAATTTTTAGGACTATTTTTCAGTCTTTCATTTTGGAACATTAGCCAACAGTAAGTAAAACCTGGGTAGAAATTTACAATACTAAGTAATTTCAGCACCATGCATGTGAACTCTGCTCCTCCAGGGTGATTTTATATAGGCAGTAGTAACATGTACCTAAAAGTTCCTAGAAATAATTGCAAGTTGTGTAGATATCATACATCCTCATCTTGAGAAATTTAGTCATAGGAAGAGAAGTATAATGTGGGAAAAGTTAATTTCTTCTGTGTGAATGTTCTTTATAAAACTTTGAGTTCTAAAAAACATTTTATAGAATTTTTCCTTCAAATTGTTTTACTTTTGAGATTCTCTGATTCGATAAATTTAAGAAGTCTGTTCACAACTCCAACGTCAGTATTTTAATCATGATGCAGGAAAACAGGTCATGTCCCTGTTTTCCGATGGCACTGTTAACCATGGCCATATAGTTTAAACAGTAAGTCTTTTGCTATAGATATCTGGGAATTAATAAATCCCTTTTTGCCATTTCTGTAGAAGCAACCAATCTTTAACTGTGTATTAAAAATGGTTGAAAACATGTAGCATTACCAAACACTGGTTTTAAATTGAATCTCGTGAGCATTTACCATAAAAGAAAAAAAATGGTAAATTTATCTCATCAAAAGTAAAAATTTCACCAAATTTAAAAGTTCTGTTCTTCTAAAGATACCTGTAGGAAAATGAAAAGGCGAGCCACAGATTGGGAAAAAATATTCACACTACAGATATCTGACATATTACTTATACCCAGAATATATAAATAACTCTTAGAGCTCAATAATAGGAAGACAGACAACCCAATTTAAAAATTGGCAAAATATTTAACAGACACTTTACAAAAGAAGATATAAAATAGCTAAGAGAGTGGTGCTCAACATCAATCATCAGGACTTTCAAATTATTGTGTTTAACAATGTTTATTCCTTTTTATTGCTATATAGTATATATGCTATACAGAATCAGTGTGTTGCAATCTATCAATCCATTCCCTTATTGATAAGTATTTGACTATTACTAGTTTTGAACTATTGTGAATAAAGTTGCCATGAATATTCTGATTCATGTGTTTTGGTGGATGTATGCATTTATTTATTTGAGGTGTATACCAACACCTTATATAATATAGGGCTTTGTTTAGCTTTAGTAGATACAACTGAACAGTTTTAAAGTTGAGTGCCTATTCTCTTTCAAATAATGCATAAAAGTTCTAGTTGCTCCATAGCCTTGTCAACACCTGATATTGTTTTTTTTAATTTGAGCTAGGAGTTCTGAAGTGATATCTCATTGTGGTTTTAATTTGCATTTTGCCATAACTGTGTTAAGCACTTTTTCATATGTTTATTGGACATTAGGTGGATATGCAAATTAAAACCATAATGAGAATACCACATAACTTATTGGACTGACCAAAATTAAAAAGACTGACATTACCAAGTGTTAATGAGGATGTTGAACAACTGAAACTCTCACATATTGCTGATGGGAGGGTAATATGGTACAACCACTTTGGAGAATGGTTTGGAAAATTCATATAAACTTAAACATATAATATTCATAAGATCCAGCCAGTTCCAGTCATAGGAATGTACTTAAGGGAAATGAAAACACATGGCTTGTTGATAACATTATTCAGAACAATTTTATTTATAATAACAAAAAAAAAATAAGTGGATAAACTAATTTGGCATATTATTATAATGAAATACTACTCAGCAATAAAAGGAGTGAATTACTAATCTATTCAACGACATGGAAGAATCTCAAAAATATTCTGAGCAAAAGAAGCCATCATGAAAGAGTCAACACTGAATGATCCCATTTATATGAAACCTAAGAATAGGCAAAACTAATCTATGGTGAAAGAAGTCAGGAAATGGTTGTCTCCTATGGGATTGTTAGTGGAATTGGTTGACTGGAAGAAGATGCTGCAAATGTTTGATATCTTGTTTTGGGTGGTTGATTACATGAGAGTGTATTGTCAAAACTCATTGAACAGGACACTTTAAGTTCTGTGCATTTTATTGTACATAAATTATTCCTCAACTTAAAAAAGTAGAATAATTGAACTCTTGAATGAAGACCTGAAAGAAATGAATACTTAAGTATAGTGTATTACTTTTCTTTGTTTATTCAGCATTTATTTTTCAGCACTGCTTCATTTAACCTGAATCACTTCAAATTTGATTAGAATGTTATATCAGCTCTTCTTAAATTTGTGTCTTGGCTTTCTCAACCTAGAAATACAACCATCCTTATTCTAAAACACATCTTCAGGACTTTAAACTACCATTACACCAAAGCCTTTTACGTAATAACCTCAGCTGAAAGTTTTAAGTAATTTCAGGTGATGGAATAGTTTAATTTGCATTTTTAGTTTCTGGATCGTTAGGACGGCTATGCCCCCCTTTCCTCTGGCTTGGGACATCTGCTTTCTCCTGGGTAGAAGGAATTAACTTCCCACTTCCCTTTCAGGGTCAATTTTTTTAAAGAGAGTTTTCTGACAGAATCCTTAACATCTATTCTGCAGTCCTTTTCCTAGAATAGATTTTATAGTAAACAAAAAGATTTTTAAACATTATAGATCTTTCTTTGATGGCTATTATAGAACACATTGTGAGATGTAATTTTAATTTCTTCCAAAGTTCCAGTTAAAATATACCTGTATATAGCCATAATAAATATAGCCATAAGAAAGTCAAATTTGCAAACAAAAGTAGGTCATAATTTGGAAGCAACGTTGCTCACTATACTTATAATGCATTTTGTGAAATGTTTGTTCTGCTATTATACCACCATTAATCAGTTGATTATTGATTATCTAGGCTATTGAGAAAGCAGTGGCACAAGTAATAAATACATGCCCCTTGTGGGCAGAGACCATATCTTATATCTTATTTGTTTTCTGTGATACCAAATAAACACGGATAATGAACAGACCTGGGTAAGAAATAGACACGTAAGATGTATTTAAAGTAATTCCCAAATCATTTATATTAATTTTGGAATTGTTATATGTTCAATATTTTTGTCCAGCTTTGAAGATACTCTGCTAGGGGTGATCAAGAAAGAGCCACAAAGTTGCCTAGCTTTCCAAAATTCTTCCCTATTCTCCACTTGGTGAAAAAATGGAAAATCCCATCTCTCAGCTATGCAGTAATGGACGTTGAACTGTGTGATTCACCCATCCCATTGCTAAGGAGGCAAAGGAGTCTGCACTTCTCAAGACCTCTCCTAGACTTCAGGCCACATTTGTTGAGTTAAAGTTCTTTTAACTCAACAAATTCTAACTCCTGGAGATAGCTTTTAACCTTGGACTCAGTTCAGACTATTATTACAAAAGCAATTTGAAAGGTTAAAAGCGAACCTTGTATAAATTTGTTACTGAGAAAATGAAAGCCATATTACCTGCTCACAAATAATTGAGAGTTGATTTTTCCATCCTAAGATATTTACCTGGTATATTGATAGTCTCAAATAGTAGTTGTTAACATTCTTTGGGTTTCAAACCCCTGTGAGAATCTGATGAATTTCCTTCATGCCTGCCTGCCTCCCTCAAATGTTTTCCGATTGCCTACTATGTGCCAGGCATTGTTCCATGTCTCTATGCTTTGTACTTTCTGACCTCCAAAAACATTTGTTTGCTTATATACACACCATTCTGCATACAATTTTAGGGATTTTATTGAACTCCCGAAGCCCTTCAGAGCCAAGAGATGTCTTTAAAGTATTATATGGCTAAAAACACTTGACATTTTTACTAGGCAGAATCTTAGTATTTGCAGGAATAACAATAGAATATCATTGTATTCACGATATGAGATCCTGAAAGTAAATGCATTCAAATCATGTGCAGTATGAAATGGGAGACAAGAATCTGACATTTCATGTTTCATGAGAATAGGTAACTTATACAATCTTGAGGCTCCTACCGTATGTGAGAGGAGTGGTTGGTTGCACTAGATAACCTCCAAGGACTCTTTCAACCAGCCTAAGTCTATGCTTCTTAGTGAGAAAGCAAGAGGACCGCTGAATTAAAATATTATAATGTGGTTCTGTGTGTATAGCCTTCATTGCCATTCTAACTGAAACATTGATCTGTTATAACACACCATTGCCCGGAGAGCTAATGTTTTAATATACGATTAAAGGTTACATGTCTGCTGTGACTTGAGTGATGAAACTTGTCACCCTGACTTTAAACCAGGAATTACTTTTTTTGTTCAGAGTGCCCAGCTCAAGCTAAAGGGAAGAGATCTAAATTCCAAAGGAGACTATTTTCTAAGGAACTGGCATTCTTTCAATTAAAGAAGGCTTTGAAAAGCCTCGTGTAAAGCAAAATGTCATTTTTGTGCTCTGTGGTATCTCTGGGTTTCATGTCTTTGATTTCCCAAGTGTTGAGTTGTGATACCTGATAGCTCCTAGAAACACACTCAAATAAAAACACACAGAATATGGGAAAACAATATTTCTTTTCACCCTGACCATCCAATTCACACAGTCTCTTACACTTCCATCACTATGATTAGGGGCCTCGTTGTATGTGGGAATTTAGTGGGAAGCACTATATGCATCTCTAAACTTACTGAACAATGGGAATGCTTAGGTGAGGAAGAACCCACATGGAAGTCATATGGTGAAGTACAGCTACTATGTGAAAGTAATATAAAAAGTAATATTGTGGCTTGGAGGTGGACTGTATTTTATATTTTGTTTTGGAGAGTCCAGTTTGGCATGGTAGAGATCTAAATTTTGGCAGAGAAAAACTGGATTCTGAAAAGTTTCCTGAAATGATTAATGAGTGAAGCATCTTTTAGTTTTCCTACCCTAAGACAGTGCTCAGCATATAGGAAGTGCTCATTTTGGCTACACTGAGTGTTCATGTCTGTTCTTTTAGAGTATTTTTTATGTTACTGACTTTTGTCCAGAAATCACTTAGAAGACAGTTTAAATAATCAATTTGAAACTATTGGGTTAATTTACTTCTTAATCCGCAGAAGAAGAAAAATATAACGTTTTCACGTTCTTTTGGGTGTTTTGGAGAAAAAAAAACAATTTTAGCCAAGAACTAGTGTTAGAATTATCTTGCATACAACCTTAGAGCTCTTGATAGTAGAACAAAACAGGATTTAACTATAACGTAAAGGGCTTGGGAAAAGTGATATCTACTATAATCGTAATTATAGATTAAGATCAAAATGAAAAAAGTACAGAAACTGTGCCTCACTTTTTTTCAGTCAAGAAGTTTTGTTAGTTTCGTTTTGCTAGACCACTGCTATGTAAAATCTTAAACATTTTTCAATGATCACATATATTTATAGTTAGAGTGTTTTCAGCAAAGCTATTCCTAAAATTATTGAACACTTGATTAACCTGATTCAAATATGAGGAGGTCTGTTTTTCACTGGAACAAATTTTGAAATACTATTTTATGTTTAGCTTAAACATATATTTCTCACAAACTATAGTTTTACGAGACTAGACTCATTTTGCTACACTGAGATTCACTTAAGATAATATATTTTCAGTGTGTCCTGGAATATATATGTCTTATATTTTTAAGATAATATAGATACTTGTATATTTAAGCTTCAGACATGACTAGAATATGAATATCTTATTTTTTTTCTGCTAGATCAAATTACTATTAGTTATACTCTGAAAAGAAAAGCATGTGATTTCACAGGTTAATTACATTCTTTGAGCACTTATTTGCCAGTGTCGGACAGGTAGTCAATCAGGAAGATTGGTATATGGTAAATTGTATAATAAATACACATAAAATTAGTATATTAGTGCCTACACAGTGCTGGATTAATAGAAATGTATGATCCTAGGGAGCTCATACCCTAAAAACAAAATCCCATTAACACTACTTATTCCTGAGATTGCCAAATGTTTGAAGCAAAATAAACTCGGAGTGAAGTTAAAAGGAGAATAAAAAGGGTGATGGGAGGGTAATCTACCCCCAGCCATGCTGTGATGATCCCTGGTAGGTAGGAGGTGTGATTAGTCAATATAGAGGACCTAACATATATTGTCTGTGATGTTCAGTTAAGCCAGAATAGTAATAACATTAATAGCAAAAGGAGACCAGAAAGAATATTGATGGCATAAGATCTTGAAGTCTTAGATTTCATTTCAATTCAGGTAAATTGTTGAATGTCTGCCACGTGCAAGTCATTATGCTGCGCATATTAACAAGATCCTACCTTCCAGGAGCTCATAGTTGGGCAGAGGGAACAGTTGTGTAAATATTGAATTATAACCTGTGTTTTATTTTTTTTTAAGTCAAAGGATATACCAAAAACTGAGAGCAAAGAAAAAGTTGAGACTGTTTATCCCTGGAGGAATGAAAAAGTCTGAGTTTTTAAGGTTGAGTAAGAGCTCAGAGAGAGGGCAAAGATACTTGAGGGAACCCATGCTATTTGTAGCCTAGGAGATTTTTAAATTAATCAGCAAGATTATGAATAAAATGGAAATATAAATTTAAATAGCCAACAAAACAGAATAAGCTGTTCTTATATTTATATTTATTGTTATCTATGGCTTTTTCAGCTTCCTAAATTTTAAAAATGTTTAATTATTATTAAATCTCTTAGATTAAAGGAACTTTTCAGTAAATAAATAAATATAGGAAGTTAGTATATAATGAGGAAGATTCCATCTGACCTTTCCTGAACCTGAGGGTAGTAGCTGACCTCAAGATTCCCAAGGTCTATTGACATAACATGCACTTTTTATAAATGAAAACTTTTAAAAAGATAAATCCATTTTTTTCTTTAAAGATAGTAAATTCTCATTTATAGTTGGAGGTACATATTAATTTAATCCAAATTAGTAAAGTGGTTTAGTTGAGAGGGGTTTTTTGTTGTTGTTGTTTTTATGGAATTAGCTTACTAATAAGATTTATTTAGAAAGGAGAAGGTTGTTTTTACTTCACAGTATTTTTTAGGTTTTTTGCTGGTTCCCCAAAATGTTCATGAGTATTAGTCATCCAAAAAATAGAAACTGCTTCTCTTCTACTGGGAACCTTCTAATATTTCAAGATCATGGGACCTCTGATTTGTGAGGTGCAGTAAAACTATGTCATATGAAAAGAACCAGACCAGGGGCCAAAGATAACAGTGTTCTGTAGACTCTCAGTGGCCAGCAAAGATTTCGTTTTACAAGGCTGTGACCATGTTTGGTCAGTAAAAGCTAAGACAGAGGTGACTGAAAGAACATTACTTTAAAGGCATTAAAGAACGTGCTAAAATAAAGCATTTTTAGTGCAAAGCATTCCAAATGGGGTAGAAGTCCAGAGTCAGTATGGACTAGCCAAACACAGCCTATGTTTTCCATCTGCGGGTGCCAGTACATGGGTGGCATGATGGCTGCTTGAGCATTTACTGCCCTAAAAATGTAGCCAATACTAAAAATTCTCAATTTCGTTATTCTCTTCTTATTTCTTTCCTCCCTCGCCCCCTTCCTTGCATCCTTCATGGTTTCTTTTTGAGAGTTCACATGAACTTTGGTTTAAAAGAGACTAATTCCCTTCTCAGATAACCAAGCCTACAAATCAAACATAAAAATTGTTTTAATACTTCTAAAATTTTGTTTGTAAGGCTGGGGAAGGGGCATATTTTAGAGAAAACAAACTGAACCAAGAAAAATGACTTCGGCAATGTTATTTAGCCTCATTAGACCACACATTACACATTAATGAAATAGGTTATTGAACTGCACTCTTAGCTAACTTCCAACTCTAAAATGTTGTGGTTCTCACTTCCTAATTTTTTAACAATCTTGTGAACTTTTAGAAGAGTAATAACTGAGTGTGCGTTCTTCTACTAAATGCCAGTAACAAGTCATCATCAATATGATCAAATTTATAAAACTCGAACTAGATAGATGGTACAAAAATAAAAATATATTATGTTTGAATGAAGACTCAAAAATAAGTGGTTACATGTTCTTGGTCCTTATGTTGGGATTATTATTCCACTCATTTGAGAAAGATTTCATGAAAAGAATGAGGTTTGAAGGAATTTAAAATTTTTTGGTTTATTCTTAAGTGCCCAGAAGAGATTTGTGTTATTTACACTGCCACTTTTCCATAGCTTTCTGAGTAAAAAGAGAGAATTTAAATACTTTCTGTGCTGCATACTGACTTGTTAGAGACTGAGAGAAGAGCATTACCAATCTGATATCCTTATTCTGCCTATTTATATTTTACCTATGTAATTATGTATTATTTACTTACTAATTATATGGAAATATGTCTTATAATTTAAAGTTGCACAAATATTAGCATGAATCCTTATTAAAAGATTGCAAGCTACCATTCATGATTTGGAGTTGAAAGGTATTTGGTGGTAAAATATGGGGAAAAAATGATAAAATCTTAAAAGAAAGCATAGAAATATTTATTAGGAACATAAACTAGATGAGGCAAATCTCCAAAGAACATCCAGAATGACTACAGTGCTGTGCTAATAAGAATCGAAGGGTTCCAGATGAATGCATTTAAGGATATTGCCTCTAATGATCCCTTAACTAGCCTCTTAAATTTGATCAGCTTCAGATTTTTTGCTGAAGAAATTAAAAAAGAAGAAAATATCATTGTGGAATATAATCATCTTGCTTTCTCCCTTCTCAGACACGAAATCTAACACGGAAATTTTGCTTTCCTTAATCTTTCTTACAGAATTAAAAGGAAAGAAGATTGATGTTTTGGTAGATATCTAAAGGCAGTAGTGCCTCAAACTCTGCCTTCTTTCAATTGAGAATTTCCAAATCATGACATAAACTAGGACAGTGCAGTTTTAGGCAGAATTTCACAACTGTGCTGTTAAAAATTCTGTGTTAAATGCAAAGAGGACTGCCGAAAGATGAGTCCTTACAATGTGGGACTCACACATTCTAGGTGTCATTAGAATATTTCAGAGTAAATTTCAACATGTTCTTTCTATTCTTTACTCCACTTTTGGGTTTCTTACCTCCAGGAGGTGTGTAGAAATAGTTGAGTTGAGCTTCATGCACCAAAGTGCCCTTAAACTTCACCTCTGTTTCGGTAGATGGGTGACTGGGGAGCGGCTGGTATGCAGGCATAGCAGGCTGAACAAAGGCTCGAAGCATGGTGAATTTCCCGATGTGAACTAATAGGTCAATTTTTGAAAATAAGTATATATCCTGTTCGTGAGCTTTTCTCCTTGTAATTTTTTAAAACCTAGAAACCATTCCCACAGTGACATCTCAGTGCTGTACAAGTTAATGCAGCCATGTCATATCACTGCAAATTTAGGTTACAGTAATTAAGTTTTAGAATCCTAAAAAGCACATCTTCTTCCTTGGTTTTTTCAAACTTGTCTTTTTTTTTTCGCTCCTGAGTTCACTGCCTGCATAAGGATGGGCCTCTCCCGCAGTGGCTTTATAGGAAAACTGGGATTGAAATGTGAGGGTAATGGTTTCTGTCAGCCTGTCAGCTCACCACCTCCCTAAGGCATGATGATCTCTGGTTTTTATATGTCACCACGACCTACTCTGATATACCCTCTTATGTAGAAGAGTAATAGGTTTGTCCAGGGGTCGGGGACCTTGGGCCTAAGAGACAAAAAACTTCAGTTAGAATGTGTACTTTAATGTAATTCATTGCCCCTTTTCCAGTGGAATTCAGTTCAAGTTGCAAAACTATTTTAAAGAGAAAAAAATTAGGCCCAATTCTACATTTTATCTTGCTGCTACCTTTCAATAGCCAGGACTGTTAGTAAATCTGTTTTCCCCCCATACTATTTAAATTTTCTGTTCAAACTAAATATTAAGTGGAATGAAAAGAGCTGTTTCAGAACAATCCATTTTTATCTTGAAGTCATGTTGCTTTAGAGATAAACGGTCAGGCCCTAAAGAATCTCCAAAATGTCTTATATAATCACTCACGAACCCAATCTTTCCTTCATTCTGCTTTGACATCTGAAAGACGTTTTTGTAGCTTTTTTCCTCCCTAAATCTGCATTTCAGTTATCTCTGGAAATGACATTGTCAAACTGCTTTCCTTTTTGTATCTACAATTTCCTTGGCATCGTACCCTTATGAAAATCCAGCTCCTTATGTCAAATGCCATGAATGTGTAACATCGAAAAGAGTAACACTCAAAATATTTCTACTAATATGTTCTACTGATAGACACAAATGGCTCATTTTTTCTCTTCCATTGCGCCTTGAATTTTCAGTTATGTTGTGTTTGCCTCCCATGCCAACACCTATCTCCTTTGATAGTTTTGGAAGACTCAACCTCCAAGGACAGGACTGGGTAACCAAAAAGTAGAATGGGCTACTCGTTTTGTAACAAAGGTTAAAACCACCAAAACATAAACATATTCAGATGTATTAAGTAGTTGAATGTCAGTAATCCAGTTCACATTGACTTACAAGATTATGAAGCTAGGTGCGTCAGTATTTAAGCATCTGTG
Source organism: Cynopterus sphinx (assembly GCA_030015415.1). Classification (NCBI taxonomy): domain Eukaryota; kingdom Metazoa; phylum Chordata; class Mammalia; order Chiroptera; family Pteropodidae; genus Cynopterus; species Cynopterus sphinx. The sequence continues at coordinate 92,597,630 of CM057380.1, forward strand.
TAAGCAATCAGGGTAGGCATTGATGTTGATGGACTGGAAACAATCTTGAATAAAAAATTTCAAGATGTGCATTTAATTATCTTGAGATGAAAGAATTTCTTTTTGTTATAAAGGCTATCACCGCACATGGGCTTCAGAACGCAGATGTTCTTTTTCAAAAGATTGTTTCTGTATTAAAGAGGAATATCTGTATGTCTTTCTAAGAGGCTAAAATGGTCCCATTCAAGAAAAAGCTGTGTTTTTTCACTTTTTCTGCCACACATGTATGTAGGCAACATGAAGATTCCTGGCATACCAATCACACAAAAAGTTAAAATCCCATTGCCACATTAGTAATTCGGGTTTATAGGGTTCTTTTTAAAGATATCTGCTTAAAATAGCACTAACAACACATTTCCTGTACCTTTTGATATCTGAATCATTACTGACAAGAAGCAGAAACTCCATACCAAGGTATTGGTCAGGTGAATGGAGAAAAAATTGTAGTTGAAATATCATAGCTGTTTTAACAAACAAATAATATTCATATAATTAAATGTTTTGAAAGTTTAAATTACCTTTTAAAAATATGTTTTGTTCGTTTCCAATACCCTATAATAACATTGCTGCTATTTTCAATGAATATTTTTTATCATTTTTAAAAATTAGTTTATTTATTTTATGGTGACATAGGTTAATGAAATCCATAAGTTTCAGGTATATAATTTAACAGTAATGCATATATATTTTGCCATTGTGTGTTCCCCTCCCATAGTTAGATTTGTTTCTGTCGCCACATATATGACCCCTCACCTTACCATGTCTACCTCACCTCTCCCCATTTCCCCCTACCCTTTGGTAACCCCTAGGCTATTGTTCATGTCCATGAGCCTCTGTTTGTCCTGTTTGTTTGTTGCTTTTAGGTTTATATCTCATACGTAAGTGATATCATGTGGATTTCAACTTTTTCTGTCTGACTTATTTCACTTAGCATGTTTACCTCGAGGTCCATTCATGTTGTCACAAGTGGCAGTATTTCACCTTTCCTTATGGCTGAGTAATATTCCACTGTATATATGTACCACAGCTTCTTGAGCCAGTCATCTATCATAGGACATTTCAATTGCTTCCATGTCCTGGCCACTGTGAATAATGCTGCTATGAACATCAGTGTGCAAATATCTTTTTAGATGCAATTTTCAAGTCTTTTAGGCAAATATCTAGAAAAGGGATTGCTGGATCATATAGTAGATCAAGTCTTAGTTTTTTGAGGAACCTCCTTAGTGTTTTCTGTAGTGGCTGTTAACAATTTGTAGTCCCACCAGCAATATATGAGGGTTCCTTTTTCTCCACATCCTCTCCAACACTTATTACTTGTCCTGTTGATAACAGCTATTCTAACAGGTATGAGATGGTATCTCGTAAGTGGTTTCGATTTGAATTTTCCTGATAGCTATTTGTTGGCCATATATTTGTTGGCCATTGTTTGTCTTCTTGTGAGAAGTGTCTGTTCAGGTCCTCTGCCCATATCTTGATTGGGTTGTTTGTTTTTTGTTGTTATTGAGTTGTATGAGTTTTTTGTATATTTTGGATTTAGGCCCTTATCGGACGTGTTGCTTGCAAATATATTTTCCCATTAGGATGGTTGTCTCTTTGTTGATGGTTTCTTTTGCTGAGCAGAAGCTTTTTAGTTTGATGTAGTCCCATTCATTTAATTTTGCTCTAACTTCCCTTGCCTTAGGTCAAATTCATAAAATCTTCTTTAAGTCTAAGGTCCTTGAATTTAGTTTTTATGTTTTCTTCTATGCAATTTATTGTTTCAAGTCTTATATTTAGGTCCTTAATCTATTTTGAGTTAAGAAGGTTTTTTAAATGTGTATGTAGTCACTGCATTGTTTACATGATTAATACTACCAGATCCTCAACTAGATATTTATAAATGTGTTTAGGAACTGTTTAGCCTTTTCTATAAAAATGATGTAGATAGGCACATACTAAAGTATATGATTTATTTGAAAATCATTAAATGAATCAATAGCAGCTATATTATACATTTTTCTTTCATTACTAAATGATAGTCATAGTCATTTCTAAACTTTCAATAGTTGTAATTTTCTGTACATACATTTTGAAGTCAGAGATTTATTTTTGAATTTTATTTTTTCCTTCACCATGTCCTAACTTACATCCTACAAAACCAGTTTCTCAGTTAAAATATTCCTGGGAGAAGGAGAAGGGAGAGAGATTTCTAAGCCTCATTTGTGTCACAGGTTTCTGATACTTAAAAAAAAAATGAAATATGTGTGTAGAATGTGCAAATGGAATATAGAAACATTACATTTTAAACCCAGCTTAGAAATATTTCATTTTCCATCTCCATTCATTAAGAAGCATTTATCAAATGACTATTATGTTCAGATGCTACATTTTTAAGGACAGCATACTTTATCGGAGGGTGTATGTGCGTTTGTGTATGCACAAGACCACTACAGATTTCTCTGTGAGCTTAAAAACTTCCAGTGCTAGATTTGCAAGCTTTAATTCCAATGATTGGTTTCATTTATTCAGTAAGTGTGTATTTTCCTTCAAGATGGAAAAGGAATTTCTTTCCATTTTGTAGTTTTGAAGATGCTCATAATTTGTTTGATGTGTTTTTTCAGTGTCCATTTATGGAATTTGGTTTTATAATAAGGAAGAATGCCAAAGAATTGCAGAGCTTATGAAAAAGTAAGTGCTGAAAGGCTAAGTACGCTTTCAGGATGTGGTGCTTTTGTTTGTATTTCTAAGTGTGTATAACTACACTATAACCTTAACATACTACCTCTCTTATAACAATGGTTAGGAAAACATTTACTATTATTTTATAAGTGAGAAACAGACATAAATACAACTTACATTTTCACTAGGTAAGATTTATCACTAGGTTCATCCCATTTTTTTCTGCATGTATAAAATAATTTAAAATAAGTTGTTCCAGATGGCAGTTTTTTTAATACCTTGTTTGTAAATTAGAAGTTTTTTCTTTGAAAAGTTATCAGTATGCCTATTCATGAAAAGAACATTCAGAGCCTTTCTAAAAGGCTGCTCCAGATTTTCTAAGATCTTTCAGTCCCTTTGTGCCCTAAATGCTTTCCTTTAACTACACACCCATGGTTGTAGGAGCTCAGAATTGTCTCATATGTCAAACACTGTTGAGTACTTAGGACAGTCTTTATTTTCCATCTCTTTGGAAATATCTAACATAATATTAGTTAGATAATATTAACTAATCAGTAAACAGTCTCTCCTCTCCTCTCCCTCCCTCCCTCCCTCCCTCCTCCCCCACCCCTCTCATTCTCTCTCTCTCAATCTCTCTCTGTTCATAATCTTTTTCTTTTAATATCATGATACCTTGCAATAGGTCTCATTCCACATTTTGGGAAACTTAAATTACTGTCTGACTTTCCCACTCTTGGCTTCCCTGTTTGCAGTGAAAGGAGGGCCCAGGTAAGCGTGCTGCCTCCCCTGTGACTGACTGGTCAACTCTGATCAGTTCTTGAGCCCCAGGGCTGTGGCTGTGAGGCAGTTATTTTCCTGCTGTTTATAGGGATGGTTTAGAGCTTCAGAATGAAATGAATTTCCCACATGTGCTGTATCTCAGGGTGTTGACTGGACTAGCAAAGCACATAGCATGGTTGCTGCCCACACAATTTAACATAGCAGCTCTGTCTGCAAAAGAACCATTTTCCAATTTTAAATCCTGGGCAATGAAATAACTAAACAGTGACCCAAAAAATGAAATGTGGGAGCACTTTTTTATAAATAATTTATTTCTGAAAATCTATCTTGTGATAGCTAATTTTAGGTAAGTAGCTCAGGTTGCAGAGGGTGATTGTTCACCACCATAACAACTAGTCCCTAGAACATTCATGTTATTGTAAACTGTGCAATGGGTAATGATAGCAATATTTCATATGGATTAAAAAATACCCTCTATAGCTCAGCCAAGAGGCTATGTTAAAATTGTTAGCATTCTGTGGTAATTATGTAACAGCTGAGGCAGGAAATTGATTGTTGACCAGCAACAGGCAGCTGATTTGTATGGATTCTGAACCCTTCCTCAGAATTAAATCTCTCAAATTCTCAGATTTCTTTGGCCACAAACTTCATGGCAATTATAAAAGAATTTGAGCTGAAAGTCAAAGCACACACACAAAAAAAGTATTTTTATCAGCATCACCTAGCAGCATATAGGAGCAATCTGGTCTCCCTTCTGTATTGTTTTCAGGAAAACAGAAGAGATGCCGCATTGATCTGTTTTTTTTTTTTTTTTTTTTTTTTAATGCTCCCTCTACTAGAAAGGAGCTTTCACTGTGTTTCTAAACCGCCAGAGAACTACAGGATTTGAGTTGCTGGAATTAACCTTGCTTTGACTCCAAGGCACTTTGGAGTAAAGAAGAAAATTCTTATTTGTAGTTTGCTTAGTGTTTGAGAACTCTAAATTGAGTCCTTCAGCAATTAGTGAGTGCTTTCAAATGTTCTAAATGAGGAGTAGGCAAATTTATTCTGAAAAAAAAAAAAAAGAGAGAGTAAATGTTTTTTTGAAAGGCCATAAGGCCTCTGTCACAACTACTCAACTCTGCCATTAGTGTGCAGAAGCATCTATAAATGACACATAAACAGAAACTGGTGGTCGGCCAGATTTGACCTTGTTGATTGGAGTTTGCCCACTCCTATTCTAGATTCATACATCTAGTCAGTATATACTCAGGACCTCAGATCTCATTTTTATTCTTTAAACTCTTAAGCAGTCTTATTTCTAATATGATTATAACAGGATAAAAACAACTGGGTGAGACTTGGTTGGTTTTAAAATCAGTTGTGTTGAATTGGTTTTTCTTCTGTGGATCTTCCCCTCTACTTTTATAGCTTAACTCAGTATGAACAGTTGAAAGCCCATCAGGGAGCTGGAGCAGGAATCTCCCCAACGATCCTCAATTCGGGAGAGGGCAAGGAAGTAGATATCTTACAAATGCTCACCAAGGCCAAAGATGAATACACAAAGGTGAGTTATTGTCTCCCCTTGTGATACATACTTAATTTCCACAGTGGGAATGTGATCACTGAGAAAGACTTACTGCTGTTTCTCCCACAAAATAAAATTATATGAAAAAAATGTTTTGTTTTGATTTTAGTAGACTAAACAAGACTGCCTTTAACTGAATTAGAAGGTAGCCTGAGAAATCAGTAACCTTCATAGATACAAATAGTATCCAATCAGAAGATTTACTAGAAGTCCCATTTACAGTAGCAACAAATTAATAGAAATTCTTTGGAATAAAATTACAAGAAATGAGCAAAATTACATGAAGAAAACCTTTAACCTTTTTTTTGTTTAGAAAAAAAAGTGCAGCTTGCTACCAGCATTCATTTAACATCGCGTGTAGGAATGCTATGTTTTCTAGGATTTAACATTGTCAGGTCTTCAAACTAAAAATGGAATGCTATAAACAGAATGATGTTTTTGTTTCCAAAGACTGTCGATGTACTAGAACAATACGAAAATAATAATAAAAGTGAGATATTCCATGGCAAACTTTGGAGGTAAGGTTAGGACTGTAATCTGTTAATTATCTCAGGGTAAACGCTGCCGCTACAAGTGCTGCTGGCGAGTACTCTCAGAGTAAATGGGAGTTAAACATTATTGAAAGGTATAAAAATAGACTTGAACAAATGGAAATATATGTCCTGATCTTGGATAAGAAAATAAAGCTTCAAGTTTTTACTTTCTCGTAGATTAATCTATACATTTAAGATGATTTCAAAACAAATACAAACTGGTTTCTTTTCTGGAGACGGACAAGGTGATCATAAGGTTCATTGGAAAATTATGCAAGGAAGAATAGCTGGAGAAAACCCTGGGAAAGCAGAGCAGTATGGGTGGAAGAGAAAGAGAGAGCAAGCTCTACCTACCTGATACTGAGACATTAAAGCCCAAACACTTAAAAAAGTATGGTATTGGTGATGCTGATATGTAAATGGCCAGATAGACCAATGGGATAGAAGAGAAAGTCCAAAATGAGACCTCAGGATATGTGGAATTTAGGATGTAATAAGGATGAAAATCTCAAATCAGTTAATTGAATAGATTTTTAAATAAATTGTGTTGGGATGACTGGTGGGCATTTGGAAAAATACAAAATTGGATCTGTACCTCACACCATATGCCAGGATAAGTTCCAAATGTATAAGAAATTTAAATGTAAAAGTAAAATATTTCAAGTACCAGAAGAAAACTTGTATTTTTTTTTTAAATCTGGGATAGGGGACATCTTTATAATTACTGCACAAAACCCAAAATCAATTGATTTAACTACATAAAAATAAAAAATAAGGTGTTGCATGGTTTAAAAAACACACAAGCAAAGTGAAAAAAGATATTAAAAACTGAGAAGAAATATTTACACCTAAATAACAGAGGGTTAATTTCCATATTGTATAAAACGCTTTTATAAAAACCGAGAAATAGATTAACACTCTAGAAACATGAGCAAAAAATAAAATTAAGAAAAAAGAAAAGAAAACCCTAGAATTTGAAAATTAGATAAGTGTACATAACTTAATATATTATGACATAATTAGAAAAGAAATTAGAGTGACTTTAGGACTCCTTATTTGAACTGAACACCCTAATGGATTATATTTTAAGGACTAAAGAATTGCAAAGAAATTATAAACTTTGTTCAGTGGATTTACTGTTAGTAGTAATATTGGCATTGTAACTTTTCAGCTGTCATGGGATATAATAAAAGAGTACAGTTGACCTTTCCACAATGCAGGGGTTTGGAGCATTAACACCCCTCCACACATGGTTAAAAATCTACATATAACTTTTGACTCTTCAAAAACTTTACTGATGCCTACTGTTGACCAGAAGCCTTACTGATAACATAGACAGTCAATTAATACATATTTTGTATGTTATCTATATGCATACTATATTCTTCAAAATAAAAAGCTAAAGTAAAAAAAGTTGTTAAGAAAATTACAAGAAAGAGAAAATACTTTACTATATTTATTGGGAAAAAAATGATACATGTATAAGTAGAACCATGCAATTCAAACGTGTTGTTCAAGGGTCAACTTTGAGGTCAGAACAAAACCTTCAGTGTAAGAGAAAAAAAAGTTAAGTTAAAACTGTGTAATGTTGAATTTTAAGAGGAAATGTCAGAAGTAGTTGACATTTTGTTTCTTAAATATACAGTTTCTAATACCCAGAAAAAGACCTAGAAATAAGTGATAACCCACTAGCAATAAATACCTCTAGCCTCCAGATCATTTCTAAATACTGTTCCCTTCTAAAAAATATCAGGGCTCTTTAAAGAAACTCCTGACTCCAGGTCTGAAAGAGGAAAGTCAAACAAACAGGGCCATGTGAAAGGGGCACAGCAGTCAGCTTGAAGGGATCACTAACCAAAGCTGCAAATTCTAACATCGACAAGAATGACTGCAATGGTTGAAACCCACTGAATATATAAAAGCTATGAGTTCATGGTGATGAGAGAGAGCAAGCAACCAAAAATATAAACAAAGCAAAAAATTATCATTGGCCATCCTCAGAAGTATTAGTACACTAGCTCCTTCCTCTGAAAATTGTTAGTTAATGGAAAAGAATTAAGCATTTATTCTACCTAGGTAGTATGGACCATATTTCAGAGTAACCAAGTAGTCCTGGTCGATGAGGGAAAGTTCTCTATCAAAGAATTCCAAGAATTCCCCTTCTAAATATAGATGGAATGATAGAACTTAAAACACCCCAGTAAAATAAGTGATTCAGGCAATGATCATCCGTAATGTTAATGTTGACCTTTAATGAGAAAGAAGAGTTGATGGAAACCTGACCATGGAAGGATTAGGCTGCCACCACCTGAAACCACTGAACAGCATCATTAAATGTTGAAATACCAGACATGTCCCTCCTAATGTGAAATAATGTGAAATATATAGCACGATCTTGAAATATTCTTGCCAGAAGAGTTGATCTTGAATCTAAATCTTGAGCTCTAACTTTCTGGTTTATAGAAAATGGAAAGGAGGAGAGGTGAAGGGCAGGTACCCATACCTGACTAACTCATAAAAGAACAGAGAACACGCACACATGCTCATCATAGCTTTAGAGACTTCACTTTATATTATATCTAAACCTTGGAATGGTTTTCCCCTCATTTTATTTTCCCTGCAGAGGTAACATATTCTTCCGGGCACAGTTAAAACGCCACTCTGTACATGGAGTTTTCTCAGATCACCTTATTCAAATTAATTGTTTTTTTTTTCTATTGAACTTACCAGTCTGTTATTATTTAGAACTTATTTTGTTCTTTCTTATTTACTACATTTAAGTCAACTTCTCCCACTACACTATCAACCTGTTGAGGTTGAAACAACATCACTATGTCTCCATAGAGTCTCCATATGATTATTACAGCGTTGACATGAAATACAGATATCTAATCAGTGTACAGACTGTACTTTTCTATAAATCAAATCTACGTTATGAATATAACATTAATTGTTCCAACTGTGAGATAAATAACAAGAAATTATTCGTCCTGCCATGAATAGCCAGATGATAAAATGTAACCTTCTAGAAGCACCTGCATGATCATGTTATTTCTCTGTTCTATATATGAACCTGTGGACTCTTTAAGCCTTTCATAACATAGCCTCAATTATTCTTCTAGCCCCAATACCTGCTACTCCCACTGCCCCCTACAAATATTTGAAACTCCTACCAAAAAGATAACAGTCTTGCTCCCTCAAAGTGCCTTTTCCCATACTACCCCCTCTCCTTCTTTACCTGTCAAATATGATCAGTCTTATAAGGCTCATTTCAAATGTTCTTTGTTCATCCTATTATTCTGATCTACGTACCCAGAAGTATGTGCTCCCCCATTAACGTCCGTTGCATCTTTATATTTGCCTTGTGTTTGTATTATCTCCTCTCCCGCACACCAACAGTCATTTCAGGAAATGTGGAGATCATGAAGAATATGGTTCTGAGATATAGAAAAGGAAATAAATGGAAAGAGGGCAAAAGAGAAAGAAAACATTTTTCTCAATTCTTGTGAGGAAGTACATTTTCCATTATTGGAAGTTGTCAAGAGGCTGAATGATTATGTATTGGGGTGGTATACAAGAACTTCACTTCTCTAGATGAGTGTGAAACTAAATGACATTTGAGATCCTTTCCAACTCTAAAATTCTTAAATTCATGAAAATTCCAAAAAGTAAGAAGAGGAAACATTTTGTGCTAGAGGTATATGATATTGGTAAAGTAAAGCTTAGTGATACCAGATACAACTTTTTATGTGAAATTAATAAAATAATTTGAAAACCTTATTTGGGTCATATTTTATGCTTCCTCCCCTAAAAATAAGCTTTCTATGAATTTGCTATAAGGTAGCAATGATGTTAGTTTAAGCATCCTCTCCTTTACCTCCTTCTTTCTAGTTGAAATGCAAATGAACAATAAAATAACCAAAACTCAGTAAGAAAAAGAACCAGGCCAGAAATGATCTATTGGCTGCATAGCTAGTATTCATAAGTGGACTGTTTTGTGTTTTGTGGTTTTAGGCAAGAGTAGTTTACTTCTAGATAAAACTGTGATTTGTTTGTGAAATTAAAGAAATTATTAAGTATCTTTTGATGTTCAATGAAAAAAATCAAAAAAGTTTAAAAAAGAAAATAAAGACCACCCATAATACTAAAACTCAAAGATGTATACTTTTAACACCTTTAGTATATTTTCTTTGAGACTTTTCTCTTGGCATAGGTACATATGTTTGTATGTTTGTATATGGTAAAATAGGATTATGTGACATAGTTTTTGAGGCTTTAGAGAAGTGCCTCAGGTTCTCTATGAAGAATCCATTATATACTTTTCCCAAAACTGTGGTTTTTTTCCCCCCAAATATTTTAAAGTTATTTGGGTTGGGAGAAGAATAGAAAATTAAAGAACTGGAAAATGAGCTACAAACTATTGAAGTGGATGATGTTTAATTCTGAGCAATTTGATAGAGAGCGATTTTTATGTAAAAGCAAGGCTTCACACATAGATAGACAATTGTAGTGACAGAAAACAGCTTCTAGCAGTTTTACTTAGAAAAGTCCGTCTGGGGTTATGCATAGCAGCAGCCTCTTGGTTCATGTGGATATGTCAGCAAAGGTAGGAAAGGGTCATTCAGTGAAAGGAAGCTTAGCATACACTTTCTTTTAAATAGAAAGCAGAGGTTAAAGGCTTTTTACACTAAAAAATTTTAAGTGACTATATCTTAGTCTGTATTCTTATCTTGTGTTAGTCAGCTGTATCTTGGAAAGCCAGACTAGTTGGTCCATGCAGCCATACCACTAACCACCATCACTCACCTAAGGAGAATTAGAAAAAATATTTTATGACTCATAAAGGGATTTCACATCCCATTTAACACTAGTGCCAAATCCAAGTTATTGACAGAATTCTTGGAAGAAAATAATTAGTCCTCTGTAGAGTTAACTTTATAAACCTAAGTGAACACTGAGGTAATTGACCTCATACCTCTATATCCTCAAATTAGGAAATACAACCCAATAACTGTAAAACGCATTGGAACCTTGGGTTCCTGAGGGACAAGATGGTGTTTACAGCTCATTCCAACTCAGGGACAGTGTGAAATATTTTCTGGCCCAAGGCTTTGACTATAGAGAGTCTGTAGTACAGGAGGTAGCATTTTTACATTCAGTAAAATATTTTATTTGGCTTTTTAAGTTAGACACCAATATCATTGTTGTGCTCTTCTTTTCTTTCTTGCATTCATTTTATTTACTTTTTTATTTTCCCCCTTTCCCCCTCCATTCTCCCTCTGGTAACCACTAGTACATTGTCCCTGTCTATGAGTCTCTGTTCATTTGTTGTTTTTAAGTGTATATCCCACATATAAGTGATATCAGGTGATTTTCAGCCTCTTCTGTCTGGCTTATTTCGCTTAGTATAATTATCTCAAGGTCCATCTATGTTGTTGCAAATGGCAGCATTTCATCTCTTCTTATGGCTGAGTATATTCCATTGTATGTATGTACCACAGCTTCTTTAGCCAATCATCTTTCATAGGTCACTGCAGTTGCTTGCATGTCCTGACCACTGTGAATAATGCTGCTATGAACATCGGTGTGCAAATATCTTTTTGGATATGGGTTTTCAAATCTTTGGGGTATATATACCCAGTAGAGGGATTGCTGGATCATATGGTAGATCAAGTCTTAGTTTTTTGAGGAACCTCCATACTGTTTTCCATAGTGGCTGTACCAATTTGCAGTCCCACCAGCAGTGTATGAGGGTTCCTATTTCTCCGCATCCTCTCCAACATTTGTTATTACTTGTCCTGTTGATTATGGCTATTCTAACAGGTGTGAGATGGTATCTCATTGTGGTTTTGATTTGCATTTCCCTAACAGCTAGTGATGTTGAGCATCTTCTCATATATTTGTTGGCCATTTGTATGTCCTCTAGGGAGAAGTATCTGTTCAGGTCCTCTGCCAATTTTTTATTGAATCATTTGTTTTTTTGTTGTTGTTTTTACTGAGTCTTATGAGTTCTTTGTATATTTTGGATATTAGGCCCTTATTGAAGGCATTGCTTGCAAGTATATTTTCCCATTCAGATGGTTCTCTCTTTACTTTGTTGATGGTTTCTTTTGCTGTGCAGAAGCTTTTTAGATTGATGTAGTCCCATTCATTTAATTTTGCTCTAACTTCCGTTGCCTTTGAGGTCAAATTCATAAAATCCTCTTTAAGTACATGGTCCTTGAGTTTAGTTCCTATGTTTTCTTCTATTCATTTTATTGTTTTAGGTCTTATATTCAGGTCCTTAATCCATTTTTGAGTTAATTTTGGTGTGTGGTGTTAGACAACAGTCTAGTTTCATTCTTTTGCAGGTGCCTTTTCAGTTTTCCCAGGTTTCCCTTTATTGAAAAGGCTTTCCTTTCTCCACTGTATATTCTTGGCTTTTTTGTCGAAAATTATTTGCCCATATAAATATGGGTTTACTTTTGGACTCTTGATTCTGTTCCACTGGTCTGTGTGTCTGTTTTTCTGCCAATACAATGCTGTTTTGATTACTGTCACTTTGTAGTATAATTTGAAGTCGGGCAGAGTGAGGCCTCCAGGCTCATTTTTTGTTCTCATGATGGCTTTGGTAATTTGGGGTCTTTTGTGCTTCCATACGAATCTGATGATTTTTGTTGTTGTTGTTCTATTTCTTTAAAAAATGCTGTTGGGATTTTGATGGGGATTGCATTAAATCTGTATAATGCTTTAGGTAATAAGGTCATTTAACATGTTGAGTCTTCCAATCTAAGAACACAGAATATTTTTCATTTCTTTGTATCTTCTTCGATTTCTTTTAATAGGGTCCTACAGTTTTCATTATATAGATATTTCACATGTTTCATTAGATTTATTCCTAGGTATTTTATTTTTTCCAATTCTTTTTTTGACACTTTATTATTAAAGTACAACAATGCTATGGATTTTTGAACATTGATTTTATATCCAGAAACTTTACTGTATTTGCTTATTGTTTCTAGTAGTGTTCTTGTGGAATCTTTAGGGTTTTCTATATAGAGAATCATGTCATCTGCAAATAATGACAGTGTGACTTCTTTGTTTCCTCTTTGTTTCCTATTTGGATGCCTTTTATATCTTTCTCTTATCTGATTGCATTCACTAGGACCTCCAATGTTATATTGAATAACAGTGGTGATAGTGGACAGCCTTGCATTGTTCCTGATTTTAGAGGGAAGGTTTCGAGTTTTTGACCATTAAGTATAATGTTGACTGAGGGCTTGTCATATATGGCCTTTATTATATTAATGTATTTTCCTTCTATACCAATTTGTTGTGTTTGGATCATAAATGGGTGTCTTGTGGAAGGCTTTTTCTACATCTATTGATATGACCATATGATTTTTATTTTTTAATTTGTTTATGTGGTGTATCACATTAATCGATATGCATATGTTGAACCATCCCTGTGCCCCTGGGAAGAAGCCCACTTGATCATGGTGTATAATCTTTTTAATATGTTGTTGTATTTGCTTCATTAGTATCTGATATAGGATTATTGCGTCTGTGTTCATGAGAGAGATTGGTCTGCAGTTTTCTTTTTGTATGTTATCTTTATCAGGTTTTGTTATTAGAGTAGTATTGGCCTCATAAAATGAGTTGGGAAGTATTGCCTCCTTTTAGATTTTTTGGAAGCATTTGACCTTCTTTGCATACTTGATAGAATTCACTTGTGAAGCCATATGGTCCTGGAATTTTTGCTTTTTGGTGGGTTTTTGATGATTCTTTAAATTTCCATACTGCTGATCAGTCTATTTAGATTTTCCAGTTCTTGATTTAGTCTAGGAAGGTTATATTTTTCTAAGTACTGGTCCATTTCTTCTAGGTTATTAAATATGGTGTTATATACTTTTTTCATAGTATTCTTGTATGATCCTTTTTATTTCTGCAGTGTCTGTCATAATTTTGCCTCTTTCATTCCTGATTTTGTTCATTTGTGGTTTTTTCCTTTTTTTTTCTTTAGTGAGTTTAACCATGGGTTTGTCGATTTTACTGACCTTCTCAAAGAACTAGCTCTTTGTTGCATTTATTTTTCTATTGTTTTTTTGTTTTCAATTTAATTAATTTCTGCTCTAATTTTGATGGTTCCTTTCCTTCTGCTGTCTTTAAGGCTCCTTTATTCTCTCTTTTCTAGTTTTTTAAGATGAAGTGTTAGGTATTTTATTTGGAATCGTTCTTGTTTTTGAAGATAGACCTGTAATGATATGAACTTTCCTCTTGCTTTTGCTCTGTCCCAAAAGTTTTGATATGTTGTACTATCATTTTCATTAGTTTCTATTTATTTCTTGATCTCTCTTTTTATTTCTTCTCTTACCCAGTTATTTTTCAGTCGCATGTTGTTTAATCTGCATGTAATTGTGGTTATTCCTGCTTTCTTTTTATAGTTGATCTCCAGCTTCAAAGCATTATGATCAGTGAATATGGTTGGTGTGATTTCAACCCTTTTATATTTGTTGAGGCTACCTCTGCATCCCAGTATGTGGTCAATCCTTGAGAATGTTCCATGTGCACTAGAGAAGAATATATAAACAGCTGTTTTGGAATGAAAGGCTCTATAAACATTAATTATGCCCAGTTGATCTAATGTATTATTTAAAGATGTTATTTCCTTATTGATTTTCTGTTTGAATGATCTGTCCATATCTGATAGTGGGGTGTTTAGGTTCCCTACTATGACAGTGTTTTGGTCTGTTTCTCCCATTAGTTGTTAGTTATTGCTTTATATATTTCAGGCCTCCCTGATTGGGAGGATAGATATTAATAAGTGTTATGTCTTCTTGGTGCATGATTCCTTTTATCATTATGAAGTGTCCCTCAGTATCTTTCTTTACATTTTTTATTTTGAAGTCTATTTCATTTGATATTAGTACTGCTACTCCCACATTTCTCTGAGTGCCTGTCATTTGCTTAAAATATCATTTTTCCACCCTTTCCCTTTGAATCTATATTTGTCTTTGGAACTGAAATGTGTCTCCTGGAGGCAGCATATGGTTTTCGATCCAATCTGCAACTCTGTGTTATTTTATTGGTGAGTTCAGTCCATTTACAATTAAGGTGATTATTGAAATATGAGGTCTTCTTATAGCCATTTTATCTTTTGGTTTCCGGTAGCTCGGTGTCTCCATTGCTTCCTTGTCCTGTGTTTCTGTTTTCTTTATTTTGTTTGGCTTTTGTGGGTTTTCCCTCTGCTTCTTCTTGTTTTATGTTATATACTTTAGTTCTGAATCTTTGGCATGTGGTTACCATTATGAATATGTAAAGGAGAGTTATATATATACAGTCATCCCTTTTCTTCTGTTCATGTCTTATCTCTATTACCTTTTAAGAATTTGGATCTTTGAATCCTCCTCTTTTCAGTTATTGCTGTCTCAGTTTGTCCCTATATATGCTGAACATTCATTATTATCTTAATATAGCAAATATCTTCTTATTGTTTAAGTTTATAACGCCCCATTCTTAGTAAAGGTTGCTCTCCTCTGCTTCTATTTGCCTGATAGTCACCTTACTCCTAATTATGTGTGTTTTTCTTTGTCATTTAGTTTTATGTGAGCTGACTCCTTTCAATATTAAGTGTAATTAAGGCCTTGTAGTGGCGAAGTCTCTCAATTTTTGTATGTCTGGAAAGATCTTAATTTCTCCTTCATATCTTAAAGAGAGCTTTGCTGGATACATTATTCTAGGATGTTAGTTCCTTTTACCTAATAGTTTGAATATTTGATTTCAATCCTTTCTGGCTTGTAAGGTTTGTGCTGAGAAGTCTGACAATAATCTAATGGGTTTTTCCTTTATAGGTTACTGTCATCTATTCCCTGGATACCCTGAGAATTCTGTCTTTGTCATTGATTTTTAATAATTTTAATACAACATGTCTTGGTGAAGACCTTTTGAGGTTGAGATAATTGGGTGTTCTACTGACTTCTTGAATTCCAAGCTCCAGCCTATTCTTTAGATTTGGGAAATTCTTGTCAACTATTTTCTGAAAATGCTTTCTAATCCCTGCCTTTTTTCTCTTCCCCTTTGAGAACTTCCATTATTCTTATGTTTCCTCTCCTGATGATATCAGCTAGTTCTTGAATTTCTCTTTCATTATTTTTTATTCTTCGGTTCCTTTCTCCTTCCTTCTGATTTATTTCTAGATTTCTGTCTTCAACATTGCTGATCCTTTCATCCATTCGGTCGACTCTATTTCCCAAGCTTGTTATTTCATTTTTCAACTCTTGCAATGTGTTCTTTATCCCCAGAAGGCCTATTCAGTTCTTTTTGAGGGTTTCAGTCTCCTTGTTAAAGAATTCATTCTGCTCATCTAGTTGTGTTTTCAATCCCTGAAATTGTTTACATGATTCGTTTCAGATCTCATTCAGATTTTTCAGAAGTACCATCCTGAATTCTCTGTCATTTAAATAGCACATTTCTATGTCTGTAAGCTTATTTTCTGGAGATTTTTCTCTTTCTTTCTGAGATGCCTTGTCACCTTAGTTGTACATGATGTTTAATGGGCTATTTCTCTGCCTAGGTATTAATAGAAATGTATTATGCCTTTTTTTCCAGAAAGATGTATTATATAAAGGTCTCTATTTAGCCTGCTGGAAAGAAAGCCCTTTTCTTTTGGTTTCCAGTAGGTGGCGTCTAAGGCTCTTGCATTCCTGCTTTATATAAAGCCTTAAAAAATGCCTTTTCATTTTTCGATAGATATTTAATCATTCTCACTACCCTAAGTTTCAGTCCTTGCCAGTGTTAGCAACAGTTCCAGTAGCATTTGCTCAGGTTCCCCTGGAGCTCTGCGGTGTTCAGTCTTGGAGACTGTGGGGGAAGGGACCCTCTGGTTTGGGGTTTAGAGGCTCTACCTCAGCCTTGGTTTTGCAACTGCAGCTGGTAAAAATCAACTGTTGTTTCTCTGCTGTCCCCACTTTTCTGTTGTTCCTGTTTCTCTGCCTTCTGCCTGATGATTGGGCACTGCTGTCAGCCGTGTGGAGCTCACAGCACTCCTATGCAGCTGTTCAGGGAACTCACCGCTCCTTTTCCCCTCCTCCTCCTCCTCCAGGTAGCTCTGGTGGCTGTGAATAGCAGCTTTATTATTTCTCCCAGTTCACCTTTGACATCTGGGGTTCTGATCCGTGGTAGCTCTTATCTACAGATCCCACACTCAGACGAGCTAGTGTGCACTTTGGCTATTTTTGTTGAGTTTTAGATGCTTAGCTTATTGTTGTTTCAAGAGGAGAGATCCGAGGACATCTCTCACTCTGCCACACACTTCAAGAATGTCTGCTGTATTCTTTTTGTCATTAATTCTACTATATTAGCAATTGCATAGCTGGTTAGATTAATATATGATAATGATTCAGTACTTGAAGAGGTGAGGCATGTCTCTTGTTTCTTTCTCTATAAAATTCCAATTTGTAGTGAGTGGCTCAGAGCACTCAGATTTGAATTATTCTGTTTATACAAAAAAGTCATTTATTAAATAAAGATGATGTTAGTAATTTTTAAATCAGTGGTTGAGTCAGCTTTACATTTTGGTTTGTAGACCAAAAAGAGTTTGTTACTTTGATGATATAACCCTCCAATTTTTAAATCAACTGCTAATGGGTGAAGAAAACCCTACTGTAATTCAGATATGGTATTTAAGGAATAGTTTTTATTATTGTTTATCATTGAAAGCATTAGATTTTATATTTTTAAACTATTACTTTTTAAGCATATTGATAGCCTTTCAAGTATCCAAGTATCTAAGAGGTCTTGTAAGCTAATGCCATTGGTAATATTTTAGGGCACTGAATTGTACAACTAAGAAAAATTCAATTTGAATTTGTTTTATACTCAAATATAGCTCAGTCAGAAGAGATTAAGGGATTTTCCTTTGTATAGGACACTATCAAAAAAGCTTCCAGCTAGATAAAGAACAAGAAGGTATGCTCTTTACTTTACACTAAAAATGAGGGTTTTTTTTTTTTTTATTTCAGTGTAAAACTTGTTCTGAGCCAAAACAGATAACCAGTTCGTCTGCCATCTACAACAACCCCAATCTCATCAAACCAATTCCAGTGAAGCCCAGTGAAAACCAGCAACAGCATATACCTTGGCCCAGCCAGGTACACAGTTCTCTGCTTTTCATATGTGGTGTCTTCTTTATTCAATTACAGTTGACATTCAATATTATATTAGTTTCAGGTGTATAGCACAGTGGTTAGACATTTATAGGATTCTTAAAGAACTTTTACCCAGAGTTTAGTCAGGGAGGGCCTAGTGCTATTCGAGGATGCTTTAAGGTAAATCCGAAAAAGAGATTTCAAGTTAGAGATTTTTCATTATTAATAATTTACTCTTCCTCAAAGGGGTTAATATTTTACTTTTAGCATTTACCATACTCTGTGCTAATCTCTTGTGGACTCAAACTCCTTAGAGGATAATGTATTTTTTAAAAAACAACAAACTGATAACATTGTTAAAGCTGACAGGAATATTACCCATCAGGCCTGTATTCTGCTGAGGTTGGTGGTTGGTTTCCCAAGGCCACTGAGAGGATGACAGCCAAGGCAACAAAACTCAGGTTAACATTGCCAAGCACCTCCTTTGTTCTGGTACAATGAATGCTAGGCATTGGATTCAGGATGGGCTTCCTGTCCTAAGGAGTGGTATGAAATTCTCCTTTAGACCTGATGTTTTGGCATTGTATTTGCATCTAAAAAATATAAACATAATAGCAGTTTTTGTGTGAGTGTGTGTGTGTGTGTGTTTGTGTGTGTGTGTGTGTATATATATATACATATATATATATATTTTAGAATAGTAAAGCATTAATGAAATTGCTTTATCTGCAAGTCTCATTATTGATTGGAAATATAATGTGGCTATTTCCATTTTTTATGGTTTTTCTCATTAAAAATTTTTTTAAAAGAATTGACTTAAATCAATTTGAAAATGAACATGGAACTAAAAGACATAAGGACTGGCTAGTGAATTTTTTTTAAATAAGTTTTTCTAATTATCTTTTTGCTTTCTTTTATTGTTTTCCATGAAAATTTATTTTAATAGAGAAACCAGAATATATTAACTTGAGAATGAACCTCCTGTTTTCTTAGCCCAGCAGTAGAAAAAGCAACAGAAAGGTAGAGATAATATAGAGCAGGAAGGAAGCAGCTTTGTAATTGGCCGGGCCAAGGTAGACTTTATGTATTTTAGTGATATTTTTAAAAAGCTACTAGTATATAGTTTAAAAAGAAATATCAAGTTATATTAAATGACATGTTTCTTTTCTTTCCTAAATTTCTATAATTCTGTGAAAAGCTACCAGAAATTCTGAAACTCTCATATTTCTGTATATTCTTAGTATCTTCTTATACTTTGCAGAGTTAGATTTCCTATGAAAGAGATTATTTACCTTTTAATGTAGGTAATTCTGTATTGTAGTGGTTCCCAATCTGTGAAACCCAGGCCCATTAAGGATCATATGCCTATTCCATCATTCAACAAATACTAAGATATAACAGCTGTCTTGAGAGTGGTAGGGGAGAATGCTGTGAAAATTGTTTTCATTTAAAAAGTCTCAGATTTGTGGTTTATTATAATTAAGTTTTTTTCATCCTCTCTAATTGATTCTTTGTAAATTGAAGAAGTCATCTATTAGGTGTTATGTTTCCTAGCCCCCATATAACCAAACTGCATGTAGACCTATTTTGAAACATTTTTATTTTTTCCAGACCTTAGACCCTGAACCCCAACACTTGTCCTTGATGGCACTCTTTGGGAAGCAGGACAAAACTACATGTCAAGAAACTGTGCGGCCTCCACAGACCTTCCACCAGCACCACCAGCAGCAAGAGAAGCTTCCAACTAGGCAGGGGGTTGTGCGTTCCCTGTCCTATGAGGAACCCAAAAGACACTCACCCCCCATCGAGAAGCAGCTCTGTCCAGCCATTCAGAAACTCCTGATCAGGAGTGCAGACCTCCACCCATTGTCAGAGCTTCCGGAAAACCAGCCCTGCAAAAATGACCAGACCCATTCTGCTAGGGAAGTTTTTACTGGACCTGCACAGCCAGGGTCTCTCCAGACCACTGGGACCTCTCATCGTGTGCAGAGTGCTTCCAGACCTCAGAACCTCTTAGAGAAGCTTCACAGTGCCCCAGGGGTGGTGAAGAAGCATAACCCTAGTACACCAGCACCTGCCAGCTCTGCTGCCCAGAGCTTCAGCACAACTCTTACTTCCATCACCCCTGCAGCCCCAGGAAAGGGGGTGTCTCAGCCACAACTGGTACATTTCAATGGCTCTCTTCCACCTCAGGCAATAGGTCATCAGTCCACATGCCCAAGACAAACGCTCTCGATCTCTGGCAATCAGACCAGTGGTTCTGGAGTGATCTCCCCTCAAGAGCTACTGAAGAAGCTTCAGGTCGTGCAGCAGGAGCAGCAACTGCATGCGTCCAACCGCCCAGCCTTGGCGGCTAAGTTTCCTGTGGTAACTCAGAGCTCTAGAACAGGAAAACCCTTGGAATCTTGGACCGACAAGACATCCAGCACAGAAAAGCAGGCTCCTCTTCTCCGGGTAAATATCTATGAGAGTCGAGGGTGGGGGAGGGGAGGGTTAATGCAGTGGAATTTTGAATCAGCTTCTGTGCTCTAGGGACATTTCTGTTTAGAACAGGTGCCAAAGCCACATCTGTACATCTACTTATCACCTTAACTTCCTGCCTGGAAAGAGAATCTTTCTCTGCTTAGCAATCTAGGAGCTTCCCTCCTTTCAGAGTTGCTTCATTTGCAGAGTTAAATCTTCACAGTGTTTTAAGGTCTGAAGACATAGACATGGACATGGACCTGCATGAGAAAACATAGACATGGGGAAAACCCTAATCTTTGTGCAAACTTGTGTCTGCTTTGAAATCATTCTGGGATAGCAAATATCTGACCTCTTGTTATTTCAGTCCACAATTAATTGTTGGTTATTCATTTATTCAGTAAATATTTTTGAGTACTTACTTCCTGCCAGCCATTGTGCTACGTGTGGGTACAGAGTGATGAGGAGCACAGATGCGCTGCCTCTGCAGATCCCACAGTCCTGGTGGTGCTTGAAGTCAGACATACCACTAACTCCTTAAAGGTGCAGCCTGTTTTAGTTTGTGTTACCAGTTTAGCTCAATGAAGATCATGAGAGAGAGAGAGACATGCCGTCTACCCCACCCACACCCACACAAATTGCCAGAGAGGGGAAAATACTGTAATTTTTAGATAGAGTCTATCTTTTAAGTAATAAGGTTCTCTTTGCTCATCAGTAACTTAGAACAGCTAGAAAACCACAAGCTATTCCACTGCCAGTGGGTAACATCTGGAGATTGGACTTCCCTGCCCTCCCTCATTTGAATTGGTGCAAATTTATTGACAATGAGGTGTGTTTAAGAATTAGGAAGTTCTCCCTATGTATTACATATCTCATCATTGGTGGTTTTGTCATGTTTTGGCAAATAACTTACAATGGTTCCTAAAAAATATTTTCTTTTTTTTTTTAAACAAATATCATAAGCTTGTAGCTAAGGCTTTGTGACTGTCAGGCACTGAGTCAGAGTACTCTTATTTATTAATATCTCAAATCTGAATACCTACCGCTATAGAAACAATGTTTGTCACTCGCCTTCATTCTCGTTTCAGTGTAATATTGTCCTCTTTTCTATAGCTGATTTTTTTCTCTTTAATGATTTATGTTGGACACCAGGAAAATTGGGATCGATAATTGACCACAAACGTCTACATGCACAGTTCTCTTTTCTTTCCAGTGCTCACAGGTGTGGAGCCAAGCAGAAAAGTGCACATTGTCAGCCCACACTGTGCCCTTCTTAACAGTGCTGGCCGTCCTCCAGAGCATACGTCTCAGTCCCTCTCCTCGGAACAGGAAAACAAACAACAAACTTTCTTCTAGTCTAGTTTCTGCCCAAAAAGATACCAAGGGAATGATTATAAAATCATAGCAGCTTCTAGATCGCTCGCCTTTATGCCGCATTTTTGAGTTCTTCTGGGGCAGTAGGAGGCTGATACGTGACATTATTTTTTTCACCTGAGTTAGAAACAAATGAGAGAGAGAGCTGTAGGAACCAGTCAGGTAGAGATCAAAATGTCACTTGCATAACTGGAAAAGCCACTGGGAAATTTAGTTTTAGGTCTGCTAGCCAAGTGAGGTAGACTGACTTACCCAGGCAGGCAAGTGACTGGCAGTGCTGGGCATGACCAGCCCCTGGGGGCCTGCCCCTGCAACTTTAGAATGGGAAAACAGAAAGTGTGTGCTCTCTGCAAGCAGGCAAATCCCATTAGGAAAGGCCCCAAGGCCGGGGTGGGGAGAGGTGGACCCAAGAATCACACCTCTCTCCTGATGAGAAGTGAGTGAGGAGGGCTGCTCTCAAAGCAGTTCCTCCACAGAGAAATTGGAAGTAGAAACGTGTGTACATCCAACAACTCACATAGTTGTGGGACCTTTAGGTCTGAGTAGTGGACCACTAGCCCAGAGGAAGAGGCCAGTAGTCCTAAATGCATGTTGCCAAGTGATGATAGTAAAGCAGAAAAGTAAAATATCACTCAGAGGCTACGCTTTATATGTAATCGGAACAGTAGTCACCACTGCAGACTATCAGACCTGCTTAGCAGCAAGGGGTCAGTTCTCCTAAGAGCTTTTCCTGTCTAGTGAAATTGTGAACAACTAAGATTTAAACTCACCTGCATCTGCTCTTGCAAGTGAGCAGCTGCTTTATCTCTGTATCTGTTGTTTCAATGCTACCTACTTCTGCCCTCTGTGTTTATTTGCTGTGAGCAGGTCGTCTCATCGCAGCATATCCCTGCTACGGTGGCCTCTTCTCTGCTCATGTCCCCCATGGTGTTCACACAACCCACCTGTACCTCACCAAAGGAGCGGGACAGTGGGCTCTTGCCCCTGGGAAGCCAGGATCCAGCTGCCACCTCGACCAGCCTCCTCCTGCCTCTGCAGAGCCCTGAGCCCAATGTACTCACCAGCAGCCCACTTACCAAGCTGCAACTTCAAGAAGCACTGCTGTTCCTCATTCAGGTAAGAGAGACCATTCTCTCCTCTTACCTTTACCAATCCTGCTGACTCGGGGGGTGCCACTACGAGATAAAGACTCAGTTAACTAGTGCCTACTTAGTACTCCCCAGGAATAAGAGGATGACATAACAAATCACCCTAAACCACATGGCTCTTTCTTAGCTGGCTGAGATTCAGAATGCGAACTGTGGCTTTGGGTGTCTCAACCCGAGGATTTGAAGGACTAAGTCCTCCAAGCTGTCACCCGTCAGAAAAGGGGGCATAATTAAGGAAGTATAAGGAAGTATAATTAAGCAGCCACTGAGCCACTGAGAGGATTCTGTGTGCTGTGGGGCACCCAAACCAAGAAAGTACCTTTGAGAATTAGAGGTCAGGGCCATCATGAGCAAGTGGTAGCACTCAGTGGAGAATTCAAGCAGAGTGTGAACAAGGAGCAAGCAGGTAGGGAAGCAAGTAATGCCCACAAATCTAAGGGCATACTTTACAAGTAATTTTGAAACCTGTTGATTAGAACAGGATAGAATGACAGGACTTCTTTGGCAGCCACATGTCTTACTTGTTTGTCTCTATGAAATAACAACAACAGCTAACACTTATGCAGAGCTTTGTGTCAGGCACTGTTTTAAATGCTTTAAATATATTAATTCATTTCATCCTTATACAATAACCTTATTATTTTTTCAATTCTAGAGATAAGGAAACTTGAGGCTAAGTAACTAGCCTGAGGTCACACAGCTAGGAGAGGACAGAGCTGGGATTCAACCCCAGTCTGGCTCCAGAGCATTCCCACTGCTGCAGTTGGGGTTCTAGTTGTAACCGGACTGCTGCTTGGAATCGGGCCCTGGGTGGTCCTTCAGCAGTGCACCTACCAAAGCACATCCAAAATTAAATGGTAGGCCTTGAAAAGTGGGTTCCTTTCTTTAGACAGACTTTAGACAACTTAGTAGCATATTTAGGTATCTTTTTGATAGTCTTTAAGAGAATTTTGTGGTACTTTGCTTAAGCTTCAGAAAGCAGGCTAGCACTTTTGCAGTTGTCTCATTCTACTTGAAAAGAAGATGGTCTCTATTAGTAAAAACACTTTTTAAATGCAACATATTTTAGAATGAAAGGAATGGGCCTAGAAATCACCATCTGAGTGTGAAAGCGGAAGAATAATCTGCTAAAGGATTGTGCGTTACTAATTCACAGCTATCAGGATACGAATATTTCCTTTTTAAGCCATTCATGATAGATTCGTAAGGACTTCTATAGGATGTCCATAAGCACATAAGGGGAAAAAACCTTAAATGAATTTTAAAGTTACATTTTTTTTCTGGCTCATTCCATTTAAATCACATTGTTCCAAAGATCTCTGTGCAAAAGCCAAGACTTCAAAAGTCCAGCATAGTCCCTGTACATAAATATGTTCCCTCCACTCTCTTCATACATTTTACTTTTCCCCATGTTTTAGACATGTTTTCCTGATGAGCTGTTAGAAGTCGCTCAAGCAGTCTGTATTTAGTCTTGCCTGTTGGTAGGACACAGTCTCATGCATAGGGACCTTGTGGCCACTTGGTAGGGATAAGTAGCTCTCCTTCATTGCATGAGGATAATGTTAACTCTGTGTGTGGGAAGCCAAGAGGGGATGAGGGGGAAATGTGAAATGTGGGTGATTGCTAAAGCTTTAAAGGATTTGGGTGGGAGGGAGAAGTCTCCAGAATTAAAAACAGAAAACTACTAATTAGACCAGTGATTCTCCCTCAGCCCTTAGCCAGGCAGAAGAGCCAGAGACTGCCAGTTTAACTACTGTCCATTTGGCAAAGCCAAAAACTTTCCATGACTAATGGGAGAATTATACTGGCTTTGATGAGATTCCAATGAAGCATATTACAACTAAAATCTCATCTAATGCCAAAACAAAGTATACATAGTGGAGGACCTTTGAGAACCACTTGCATTCCCCTAACCACATGTCGAGAACCACTGACCTAGATCATTTTCTCCCTCCCCAGCCTGCTGTTGGGGACTCAGTATTTTTACCAGGCTTTTTATGAGACAACCTCATTCCATATGCCAAGTGGCTAGGTTGCCCATCTGCTAATGTAACATACCAACCATCAAAAACCAGCAGTGGACTCTGTCCAGCCTTGTCCTCAACCCCACCTAACGTTCGCATAGGCAATTAAAAACTACCAGCTGCTAGAGCAAGCAGGTGGAGCTGAGCATCTTAGGATCAAAATGCCAGTTCAGCTCCAATGCAGAGGAAGCCTTTTGTTTCTGCCAACAAATAACATTCCCTTGGGTCTTCTGATTGTGTTTTCCAGAATGACGACAACTTCTTAAATATAATCTACGAGGCTTATCTCTTCAGCATGACACAAGCAGCCATGAAAAAGACTATGTGAAAGCAAAGCATTTCAAAATTGATTTTCAAGGTCCTCCAGCTCAAAGTTCTTTCATGTTAAGTGGTGTTACCCTGAATGTTTCTGCCTTTTTTTAAAAAAAAAAAACGTATATGTAATAGAAAGTAAAATGTTTCAGACTCTTCTTCAGTCAAGCTTAAAAATATATATATATATATAATCAAATCCTTCAATATATCTGATACTATGAATTGAGTGGATAAATCCTTTGCCCAGATCACACAATAAATGACACCAAGCTTAAATTATCTTTTTACATGTATGGGGCCGTTGCTTGAAGATTTAGTCTCTACACAGGGAGGGCTGTTTTGAAAACTTTCTTTTTTATAGCTCATTTATTCTGTGAACACAGAGAATGTGTGCTGTTCCCATGACTCAGTTCTGTGTGCCACCGGGCATGCCGACCACAAGGTGGCAGTGTCACCTCACAGACTACGGCGTTCAGCCCTTACCCAGCCTTCGGAAGTAATGCTTCCATGTCTTTCACCAAACAAAGTAAACCTTTCAGTTGTGAAAGTCCATTGGCTTGTTTTCCTCGGGCCTCCGACGGGAAATTATTTCTAGGGTGTTCATAGCTAGTTTCTAGAGGATAGTTGTTCTAGGAGTCGGCCAGTGGCCCAGATTCCCAGTAACACTTCATTTATCCCAGCTCATGCTGTTTCTTTGGACCCAACCAGCAGAATATGCCTGCCCATACCTCCAAATGAACATTTTATCATTTTTAGCAAAACATGCTGAGAGGAAGGTCACAGAAGATTTTAAAGCCTTTCGTAGCTTCTGAGGATAAGTAATGGATTGTTCAAGGCATAATTATAAGGATTCTTCAAGGTATGTAGCAGGTTGATTTTTAAGTTCTTAGAGATGAGGAGCTTAATCTTGGAAGAAGACCCCTTGCCAAGTCATTAAGGCCCAAAAGAGTGGGCATGGGAATTAGTCCCTGCTGAGTATCAGTAATAAATAAAGCTTTGCATTTCTATAACCCTTTTTATTGTTGGATCATAAAAAGATCTCTAGATGACTGTGCAGAAGACAAGTTTTATTCTCATTTTATAGGCCATAAAAGGAGGCATGGAAAAAGTAGGTTTCCTCACAGCTTCTGATGCTGAGATTTGGGCTTTCAGCTTTAGACCTTTATTCAGGCACGCCGTCAAGCAAAGGGTTTATGGGAGGACCCCCTCCCCACTTCCCACAGGAGTGAGCTTTTTCTTCTGAGGAGAAGAGGTGGGCGGAAAGGCAGTGACTTTACTGAAGCCTTGTTTCAGGCCATACTCAGGCTGAGGGATCTACTGTCATCCTCCCACGCTTAGGAAGGGATGGTTTCTTTTGTTTTTTTGATGTCCCCTATAACATCTAACAGTGAAAAGCCCATGTGATGTCCTAACAAAATACTCGGAGTTAATAATTGCTTATATAATACCTTGATATTCTTATAAGGGGAATGGGTCAAGGAGAGAGACACACATTGATCTGTTATCCCCAAATCAATGACTGCTCAGATTGGTAACACATATACTAAAATTGGAAAAAAATCAATGATATACTTAACTTCTAGCCAAGCATTTTTTGGGTTTTTTTAATCTCTTTGATTTCAATTACATGTTTAGAGTTGCTTCTCTCGCTAGGGAGAAATTACTTCCCTTTTAAATGTTTCTAATATATTTGGGGTAGCAAATGGCTAATCTCATGAAATATTTTTTTTTATCTCAGCATTAAATAAAATAAAATAGAAAGAAATACCAGTTGCAGCACTTAATGTAAAAAGATACACACAGCATGATAGAGGAATTAATCTAAGCCCAGCATGGTCAGCTCTACACTGCAAGCTTCTCTTGGGCCTTTTTAGGTCAACACCACAGTTACCTATTTTTGAAAGATAACAAATTTGCCACCCTTTACTGGATTGATAAACTTTAAAAGTGACAGGCCCAGTTCATTTAGACCAAAGACTCAGTCACTCTCTTAAAGGACTCTTGGTGATAGAGTACTTATTCCTTCTACATGGCAAAGCAGATGAGAGCTGCTTTGCACAAGGAAACATCCCTAGAGAAATCGAGAAATAAATTAAAAGAGTTATCTAAGGTACCCAATGTTAGATTTCACACATAAATTAATTTATTTTTCCCACTCTTACCCCACATGCTGAGACCATCACAGACCCCCTCCTAGATGTCAGACTGTCAGGCAGCAGTTTTAAGCTAACTGAATTTCAAATGGGACTATGAGATTTTGTTTTTAAAGGCAGCATTATTCAGTGCAGTGGATTTCAGCCTTGCAGAAGTTATGGAAGTCAGTTCTGCCTGGTGCAGGGAACAGAACACGTCCTTTGTCAGACGGTTCCTAGACAAGTGAACTTTTCCAACACACCGATTTTTGAATTGTAAAATGAAAGTAATACACACTTCACAGGGTCCTTATGAGGATTAACTAGGAGCGAATTATGTAAAATGGCGCCTCCTGCTAGAAATGAGAGTTCCTTCTTGCCCCCTCCACCTGGTCTGTTGTGGCCAGTCCTCCGACGCTATGCTCACCCCTCTGACTGTTGGGATGAGGCCCTAACTGCGTCTGCTAGACCCCAAGACCTAAGTGTTCAGTCTGATGTTGACGTTTATATATCCATGGTCTCTTCGCTATACTGTCATCTCCCCTTCATTTCTTTATCAATAAAATGAAAAGTTTCACTTATCTCTTCCTTCCAAAGGAAGTGCCATGAACTCTTTAAGACAAAGACATCAGTTTGACCCAAAGAACACTGTTGTTACTGCCCTACATTTCTGGGTAAAGCGCCATTTTAATAGAAAGGCAGAGAAGACAATCCCTGAATGGTCTTCTGAAAAGACACAAAGGCCAGGCATGTTGGTAATTACAGAGAGACCCTTGTTAGCATCTTCAAGAACTTCCTGGTATGGAACCCAGCTCTGCTGATGCCAGCAACGTTTCTTCCGGTGGGTTCAAAAGGTAAGCCCAGGACCAGAACTTCCAGGCTGAAGGCACACATTGTTTAAATCTGGTAAGTTCATTCTTCCCTCAAACACTATTAGCCCAACACCTTTCTCAACTCCTGGGGACAGACAGAGCTCTGCTCTCTTCCTCTTGAATAAGGATGGTTCAATCAGAGAAGAAAGTACCTGTCCTAAAGAAATTCCAACTATTGAATTACATTAGCCCTCTTAAGTTCTCTCGTGTGCTAAAGAGGAAACTAACATTGGATACATATTAAGGTTTATATCCCTGAGTGTGTAATACTAAGGATGGGAGTTGTCACATCAAAGACCAGGCCTCTGAACTCCAGGCTTCACTTGGGTTCAACCAGATGTCAGCACACCCAGGAAAGGAGAGAAGCTCAGAATCGAACTCTAAAGACGGTCCTGTGCTTCCAGCTGAACATTTGCAAGGGCGGGGTTGGGATGGAGGTGTGGGGTGCAGTGTTAGGGGTAATGTTTTCAGACCCTATGCTCACCCCTCCCAGCAATAGAGAAGACTTTTTTCTCCATAATGCCTGCTCTGTTCAGATATGTGCCTCCTTCTTTCTTTTCAGCAAAATCAGCTTGCTTCCCAGGCTTGGGAACATTGAGCTATCTTTAAGGTTAAATTTATCATTTGCAGCCAGCAGGTTATAGCAATACTTCCTCATGTAAAGTTGCCTGGCTGCACACATTGGTGGGTCTCACCAACATTTTGCTGAATACTTGATTTTTAGGTGTCATATGCTCACCACCTCCCTTCTTCTGACATTTAGGGGAGTGAGAGAGGCACTTACAAATACTTGTATATTTAACCCAACCTTGAGCAGATAGATTTTCACCAAATTAAGTTATAGGTGATCCCTTCCAACAGCTAAGAGCCTTGAAAAAGTACACAAATAAAAACTGCATGTGCATATTATGGTCTTAAAACATCACAGGGGAGGTGGAAAGCAGAGCGGCAGTGTCTGTGACCCTCTCCAGCGTCTGGGCCGGGCAGTGCAGACAGGCACCACGGCTGTGAGCCAACTAGCTCAGCCCGAACTGTGCAGCCTGCGTTTCTTGGACAAATTAAGGACACAGCAGGAAGGAAGTAAAGGATTTCTAAATAGGCAAGCGAAAGGGTGGGATTCACTACATTGTAAGCCCAAATCTAAGAATTTCCCTAAAAATCTGAGAACCAAGAAGAAAGGTACCAAGTATCCAGGTGAAAGTTAAAGTAAAACATCCCGCCAAGGTTGGCTGGTTTGATACAGACACTCAAGGGAGGTTGTGGGGGTTCCCTTCGTGATGCTAAGCATCAGCAAGGCCACCAGTCCAGGAGACTAGTCCCATGATGGAAGCTGCAGATCCCATCCAGCTGTGTCCACATGTAATTCCATGGAAGACATGACCCACTAAAAGGAAGCTCTGGCTCCTCCAAGAGATTATTTTTTCTCTTCCTACTACCTGGCAAGTAGATAATGCCAACCACGCCTTTTCCTGGCACAGCTAGAGCCCACATTTAGGAGAAACGAAGACCAAGATGGCAGTCCCAACATTTAGGTTGCCACGAGCTCCTTATCCCACATGATATCATGTAGAGAACATGTACTTAGAGTCAAAGACCTGGATTCTAATTTCACCACCTCCTGTCTCTTTTCTCAAAAAGTATAAGGGGGGATATTATTTCCTTTATGGTCATCATGCGAACATAGAATTGTCACTTCAGGTCAGAGAACGGCCATCCATTTTTGCAGCGGCATTTTCTGTTGGACAGTGGCCCATGGACTGTGCCATGGGAGGAGCTGGTTCTCTGCTCCCATCAGCCTGAAAGTTTGGGTGTATCTCATCTCTGTGTGGCCATTTATGGCTCTGTCCTAACTCTGCCCAGAATTCTGTTTGCTGTTTCTATAGTTTGTGCCCATAGCCCTTTCCAGCAGGGCAGGTGGGGGTGGGGCAGGTCATGGGTTCCTTAAGTTTGGTTCCCTTCTCTATACATAGTAGTTCTCTCAGTGTGCTCAGGGCCAACGAAACTGGCTTACAGAAAATCCACAAATGACAGGCCCTGCTTGGAAGAGGGGGCTCTGTTCTGTAGCAAAATGCCAGCCTGTGTGTGAATGTCCATAACCTGTCAAAAGCCTGACTTCCCTAGGCCAAACTCAGCAATGTCAGCTAAAAGCTACTCTTAGCTTTGGGTTCCTGAGCATTTTTCATCCTCCTCAGTGCTTCTCCTGAGGAGAAAGATGTCAGAGGAAGGTGCCTCATTTGGTTTCATAGATCCGGAACACTTATCTATCTGTCTTACCCATCCACTGGAAATGAGCTGCTCTTCTCCAAACTCTTTACCACATGCCAGTCCACTTCATTCATTCACACATGCATATATTCATTCAGTGAAAGTGCTGACCTCTCTGTGTGAGGACACAAAGATGAATCAGACCTGATCCCTGTCCCAAGGATCTCACAGTCCAGGTTGGATGGAGACTAGTTACAAAATATGATAAGGGCAATAATCGAGAGGCATGGGATATTATGACTCAGTTAAAGCAAATATAGGAGGCTGAGAGAAGGCTTTCAGGCAGAGGACGCCTAAGCTGGTTTCAGATGGGGTAAGCAGGTGTTCAAGGCACGTAAATGATGGCAGGAGATATGAAGGCCAAAAGTAACGGGTGTGTGTGTGTGCACGTATGTGTGTGTGTGTGAGCATGTGTGTGTGTGTGTATGCATGAGTGGTTGGGTGAGAAGGGGGGAGGAAGAATACAAGGCATGCAGTGTTGCTGGAACTTAAATGAGGAGATAAAGGGTGTTAGGAGATGTGGCCGGAGAAAGCACAGTCCAAACTATGCAGACAGTAGGGACTCTGACAATTCAAGAAGGATGAGCCATGATCATATCTTTATTTCCCACACATCCCTGGCAGCCAGCAGAGGAGGGAATGCAGGAGAGGGAAGAGGGCAATGGAGATGTCTATGGGAGGCTGTGGCAGTGGTCCAGGTGGGACCACCTGGTAGTTGAGATGAAAAAGAAGAGAAGACAGGTTTAAATATTTAGGAAGTAAAATCTCTAAGACTTAGTCATTGATTATTTGAACAGTAAGGATGAAGTCAAGGATGGCTCCCAGGTTTCTAACTTGGTTTACTAGGTTGGTGATAGTGAGATTAAACAAGATAGCACCTATTAAGTTCTTCCTATGTACCTGGCACCATTCTCGGCACTTCGTATATTATTTCATTTGCCCCTCACTGGAACCCTACAAGGTGTCCTCTGTGGCTGAGGAACCTGATTAAGTTCATTTCTTCTTAACTGTGCCTTTATGTTCAGTGCATTAAGAGGCAGAACTGTTCTTTCCCACCAACCCAAGCTGAATGCTGCATGGGAAGCAGGAGGCAGAAAGGCCATGTTTGCAGGCTAGCCTAGGTTGGAGAGAGAGGAACCCACATCATGTACTTCCCAAACCTAGGTTCCTTCCTGAAGCTGATGACAGCAAGACAAGGTTGGTCACAAAAATGAGAGTTGGTCCCATGGGCCCAAATCAACAACCTCCCGGAGTCCAACCTGACATTCTGTGACCGTGCAGCTCTAGTGCATCCCCAGGTGTCAGCGAAGAGCCCTACTCCCCACTCGTGGTCTGCAGCTCTTAGCAAAGTCTCTCACGAAAACGTCCCTACCTCCTTGGGCAGAGGGGCCTCTGCCAGTGTTTCCCAGTGGTCCCCTCAGCGAGCCGTGGGAGCCTCTTCACCCACTCCAGCTGTCACTCCCTTGAGTCTCCTGAGGGAAGCAGCAGACACTTTGCGTTGGGACCTGCAGATATCCTCCTGGTTTACTCCTCCCCACTGCCCAGGCCTGCCCATAGAGTACCCTGCCCCTGTGAATGCCGACAGCCAGGGCATGTGGAGGCAGCCTTCTGCGGAGGGAAGAGCAGACCTAGGAGACCTCGGTTCTCGTTCACACTTTGCTACTAACCTGCTCCATGATTTCTCCCCTCTCTGGAAGTCATTTTCTCTATTTATAAAATCAAATGGCTAGATCTGAGAACAAAGAATACACCTCCACACCTCGCATGTGAGGAGCTCTTTGCGGGTCCAGACTCGGCAACCCTGAGAACCAGCTATTCCTATGGTCGTTTCATGCACAGAGACTTGAAACTACTGTTGGTCCAGTGGGGTTGCCCCGATTTGGGGGATGCTGGAGAGTTCTCTGTCACTCAGATGCTGGAGCACCTTCCTTTACTCCATTTCAGCCACTCCAGAGTGGCAAAGGAAGCACAACTTCAGCTGAAGCCTGCAGACCCTTTGGGAGGGGTTTTACAGTTAACAGAGGTCCTCGGTCCTTTCATTTCCAATGGCCAAGGATTCTGGAGATTCAGGTCTTTTTTCTTTAGTGCCACTCAGTTGTCATCCGTAGGTGACCACATAATCTGTCATCCAAACTAGGATACTTCTGAACATGAGCTGTTAATAATTACACCAGATAGTGGGTATAAACTTGGAGTGTCCTAGGCAAACAGGGACGAATGGTCACTCTATGTGTCACCATGTGTGTCTTGTCAAACGTCCAGCCCTGAGGATCCCCTGGCTCGGCCATTCAGTTAGCACCAGCCTTAGACTAAACTTAAAAGATTTCAGCTTGCAGATAAGCAGCTACCCCTAAAGTCAGGAGGCCGAGTTCTGGGCTTGGCTCTGTTACTAATTCGTTGTATGTAACTAAAGCCAGGACACGTAAATGCTCGGCACCACAGCTTCCTTTGTCAAATGAAGGGTTCAAACGAAGTGTCGTTTCTTCCAGCTCACCATCCAGCTCCCTTTCTCCTTTTGGGTCCTTCCTTTTTGATTAAGATGTAAGTTCGGGGTGGGGGGCGGGGGAGGGTCACTGCCAAAGGCGGCCACTGGTTCTGAGTATAAGATGACCACCACGTTGTCTGCCTCCACTACCACCTGAAGACAGGCTCCTCCATGTCCAGGATGAGGACACTCTGAAGTGTAGTGGGATGGCTTGGCTTTGCAGTCCCATTTTGGCTCTGCCATTGAGTCCATCTGAGGCACTGGCAGTTCCACACCGTTTATAAGCCTCTCTCAGAAAACCTTGTGCTGGTTCTCCATTAACAGGTGAGGTGGTCCGAGGGCGAGCCACATGGCCCCTGCCTGCTTCTCTCAAATGCTCTTTTGTGCTCGGCTTTTGAGACCACTCTGTGACCTTGGCCAAAGGCACTTGACTATGAAAAATGAGCATGAGGAAGGATTTTGTGAGATGATAATCTAACTCTTTCATTTCCTGATGAAGACACAGACCCAGATTTGAGTTTTGACCTGCCCAAGGCTTTGCAGATAGTTGGTGGTGGAACGAGGACCAAAACCTTGGCTCCTCCGCTGCACCTGCGGCCCCTTCAGTGGCCCCCAACTTCTCCCAACATGGCACAGTTCTCCCACCCCCAAGGGATTCAGGCATTAGTCAAACTTTAGAAGTCTGTGTTTATTTATAAAGCCGCTGCTTCTCCTTCCAGCATCTGAAGCATTTTACAGGCATTAATTAAGGAAGGTTCGTAGCAAGCCCAGAAGGGAAGGAAGGTTTGGGGAGGATTCTTTAAAGGACCAGTTTTTTC
Organism: Cynopterus sphinx; assembly: GCA_030015415.1. NCBI lineage: Eukaryota > Metazoa > Chordata > Mammalia > Chiroptera > Pteropodidae > Cynopterus > Cynopterus sphinx. Next base: position 92,631,228 of record CM057380.1, read on the forward strand.
CTTTTAGATGCCTCTTCTGTTTTTTCTTTAACTTCTCAGTCTCCTCAAAACACACACACACACACACACACACACACACACGTATAATGCATACACCTACACGCACGTATTTGTACATATGCATACACGTATATGCATGCGTAAGCACACACGCACACACACGTGCATGCACACACACACCAGGCCATTTCCAACACCCTTCTGACTTCCTTCACAGCAAACCTCTGCTCACTTCATTCCTGTTGCATTCCTGATGCATCCCTGAGCCTTGCCCCTGGTAGTTTGACCCCAACCAGTGGTACCCAGTGGATACTCCACAGTAAGACTTCGCCTCATATGACCTCACCCTACCCATCTCTTCTTCCAAAAATCTACTACAGAATGTTCCACACACATCAGCTCAAGTCACCTCCCACGCTGTGGAGAAATAATCCCTTTTTTTTCCCATTAAGGCAGGAGGGCTTCACAAGGAAGGCCAGGACTAAGCAGACAGATGTCTCAGTATCTGTGGTAGACCACAGTGTCAGGCTCTTTGGGCTTCCATAATCAAGCACTGCACACCATGTGGCTTAAACAACAGAAATCTATTAGCCCACAGTCTGAAGTCCCGGAGTCAGAGATCAAGGTGCCAGCAGGGCTGGTTTTTTCTGATGGCATGAGGAAGAATCTGTTCTGTCCCTCTGGCTTATCTTCTATTGATTTGTTGGCAATCTGGATTCTTTGGCATGTAAAAGCATCCTCCTGATTTCATACTTCATCTTCACAAGATGCTCTCCCTGTGTGAATGTCTTCTTTACATTTCCCCTTTCCTTACTGAACCAATAGTATTAAGTTAGGGGCCTGCCCTAATCCAGTGTTAATTCATCTTAATTAATTATATGTTAACTCATCTTAATTAATTAATTATATTTTGGAAATATAATTTCCAAATGGTACTGGGGCTTAGGACTTCAACATAAGACTTTTGGGAGGGCACAATTCAACCCCAAACAGCTATGTTATTGAAATTCTACAAATCAGGGCCCTCCTACTCTGATTAGTGTTTGTCACTGGTGGCCCAAGTGGCTCACCTGATAAATGTTCCTATTCAGGTACCAAGACACACTGACCAGTAGCTGAGGTTTCTGAGCCGGAGGACCCAAACATAGCTACGTATGAGTTCCTTCCAACTGGCCTTGGTGTGTGTGTACTGACTGCTAATGCGCAGCCCAGGTTTAGTCTGGTGTTATTGCCAGCAAGGACACCAGGCTTGGGAAGCTTTACCCCTGATCCACCAGAGTCAGAACTTCTTCTCGCATTCTTTTGTCACTGTCTTAGCTTCCATTCTTGACAATGATCAGACCAGGGTGGCCTGCTCTTGGCAATGGGCCTAGGAAGAAGTGGTGCTGTGCTGAGTACACCCCTTCTTGGTCATTCTGATCCCTACCATCAGATCCCTCAAAATTTCACATAAATGGAGCTATGTAGCACGCGGTCCTTATAAACGTGTTTATCTGGCTTCTTTCACTCATCACTATGTTCAGCCGTTGGACCTATCGATGAACCTTCGAGTGTTTCCAAGTGTGTGACTCTTACGAAAAAAAAATGTTCTTAAGAATATTTTTGTGCATGTCTTTTGGTGAATATCTGAGCTTATTTCTTTCAGGAAAACACCCAAGAGAAGAACTGTGGGCTGCAGGGTAAGAGGCATTTCCCCCTCTTTGACATGCTACACGTTGTCCCAACCAACCGAAACTCTCTCCAGCAACACACACGAATTCTAAGGAATACCCAGCCTTTTATTTTTAGCCACTCTGGTGAGGGTGTGTGACATCTCATGGTGGTTTCAGTCTTCATTTCCCTGATAACTAAGGGTGTCAAGCACATATGCTATGCATGTGGATATTGATCTTCTGCGAAGCTCCTGATCAAGTTTTATGCCATCATTTAACTGGGCTATTTGCTTTTCCATATTGATCTGTCTTATTTTTAAATGAGTCGTTATTCGATATCGGGGGAAATATTTTTTTGCAGTCTGTTGGTGGCCTTTTCACTCTTTTAATGGTGTCTTTGACACAATCACAAATGTTCTTAATTTTAATAAGGTCTGAGTTATTACTTTTTCCTCTTATGATTGGTGCTTTTTGTATCTTAAGAAATTTTTGTCTAGCCGTGGAGAATTTTCAATGGATGTATTTTTCATGTCTTTTTAGTTGTGTCAGTGGTCTTATGTTATAAATTTCATTTTTTTTCTACTAAGTGCTGTTTTTATTTTCCATCCTTATTCCCACGTACACATCTAATCTGCTTCTTCTCACAGCTGCATGATGCTCCACGATGTGCCCTGCACTTTTTCTGGTGGTCTCAATTGCCCTGTACCTTTCCTGTGCATTCACTCCTCCACCACACTGGGTGGTGATGCTGGGAATGGGAAGGCACTCAATCCAGGCAACCTGACCTTAACTTAATACCATGCAAGTCTTGGTCTCCCCACACGTCACTGACTCCAGGATGTGTGGACCTGCACTCCTTCATGCTCTGTCTCAAAGCTGAACTCTCTTGTGTCTATGCAGCCAGGAGTGATGGCTCCCAAACTCTGGCTAGTGCATCAGGTTCGCCCAAGGAGACTTTGAGCCTCACAATTCAGGGTTTTGGATTCAGTAGGTATGGGATGAGACCTAGGAGGCCATGTTTCCCACAGACTCCCTAGGTGATTCTGCTATGAACCAGGTTTCATCTACTCAAGAAGTATTTATTGAGTACTTACTACATGCCAGGCACCGAACTACATGCCATGGATAGAGCAATGAACAAAGCAAACAAATATTCCACCCTCAAGAGAAGATGGACAATAAATAAGAGAGACAGGTGTAATATGTAAAATGTTAGAGAAAGGGAAATGCTTAGGAGAAAAATTAAACAAGGAAGAAGAATAGCAGGTGCCAACGAAGATTGCATTTATTTTTTATTGTAACAATATTTTTTAAATTTATTTTATAACTATAGTTGACATGCAATATTATATTAGTTTCAGGTGCACAACATAGTGATTAAACGTTTATATACCTTATTATGAGACCACCATGATAATCCAGTACTCACCTGGCATCATACATAGTTATTATGATGTTATTGACTGTATTCTATAAGCTGTATCTACATTCCTGTGGCTATTTTGTAACTGGCCATTTGTAATCTTTTTCACCTTTTCACCCACCCTCCCAACTCCCCTCCCATCTGGCAACCATCAATTTATTCTCTGTAGCTATGAGTTTGTTTCTGTTTTGTTTATTTATTTGTTTTTCAGATTCCACATATAAGTGAGATAACATGGTATCTGTCCTTCTTTTTCTGACTTATTTCATTTAGCGTAATATCTTTAAGTTTCATTTATGTTGTCACAAATGGGAAAGACTACACTTCCTTTCCTTCTATTTTTCCTTCTTATATATTTTTTTTAATTAAAATTATTAAGGTGACATTAGTTAATAAAATCAAATAGGTTTTGAGTGTACAATTCAATAATACACCATGCGTATCTTGCATTGTGTGTTCATCTCCCAAAGTTGAATTCTCTTCTGTCCAAAAATATTTGACTCCCTTTACCCCAATCAACCTTAAACCTCCCTGCTTCCCTCTGGTAATCACTAATCCACTGTACGTGCCCGTGAGTCTGTTTGTTTGTCATGTTTATTTGTTGCTTTCAGTTTTATATTCCACATAAGTAAAATCATGTGGTTTTCAACTTTTCCTGAATTATTTCATTTAGCATGATAATCACAGAATCTATCCATGTTGTTGCAAATGGCAGTATTTCATCTCTTATGGCTGAGTAATATTCCATTGTGCATGTGTACCACAGCTTCTTTATCCAGTCATCTATCGCAGGGCACTTTGGTTATTAAGGACTGCACTTTTTGATAGAGTCACGGGGAAAGTCTCACTGATAAGGAAACACCTGAAGAAAGATTTGAAGGAGCTACAGGGGAGCCGCATGGGAATCTGAGGAAAGAGCAATCAGGCAGAGGACACAGCCGCTGCTCCTTTACTCGTCAACACCTTCCTGCCTCTTACACATGGGTTACACCTGGAGCATCTCTTGCTGTGCTCAAAGACTCCTGAAACCAAAGAAGAGGACATCCACTAGCTGGACACAGACCCTACCGCCCACATCCCAAGCACCCTATACCGTGCTGGCTGGTCACAAAACCACCACCATCACTCCTTTCCTCTATTCTATCAGACTCCAGGTTTTCGGGTATCCTTGGTGTGGCCACATTCTTTTGGGAAGGCAGGCCCCAGCACCAGGCAGGAAGGGAATCATAATTGGTTTAACCCAGGCGTGGCAGTCCCATTCTCTTGTCTGAGACTCCTTCAGGCATTGGAATAGGATGCAATCTGGCTGTTGAAAAAGAAAAGGAAGTCTGCTGCATAAATTTTTCTCACAGATAAGAGATATACAGGTAAAAGTGGACCCTCTTCTCCATCAAGATATCACGTCTGAGTGTAAGAGCTGGAACAATGGCAGCCACGTTGTGAGCGTGAGGGGTGCTAACTTGAGGACCATCCAAGATACTGAGGATGAAAGAAAGATGAAGAAACTCGGATCTTTGGTGACATTTTTGAGCTGCTGCATTAAACAACCTTGGAAGCATCTAGGCTTCTTATGTGAGATAGTAAATGGTCATTATTTAAGTCAATTGAGTAGGTGTTATCTGTTATTCAGCCAAGAGCATGAACTGATATCCATTCCGTTTCCATACTCCTGGCCTGTTTCGGACACTTTTTTGATAGTTCCCTGAAGACATGAGACAGGCAGAGTCAACTTTCTACTCTTAGGACTTGATGGACCACCAGGCATTCAGGATGTGCTTGGGCCACAGTGAGACTTACTCTGCCATCACAGGGCACAAAGCAAACTATGTAGCAGAAAGGGCAAAGATTTGGGCCAAGCTCTGGCTCTGGGTCTCTTTACCTCTTCAGTGCTTTTGTGTCTGCCTCCTCAGCAGCCTGAGAGCTTCCCCCAGGGCAAGAAATTACCATCACTTTTGTGGCTCTGATTCCTCAGGGCCCTGCATAATGCCAGGTACACAGTAGGTGCTCAGCAAAGGTTTGCTGAGTGTTGGCAAGAGAAGAAGAGTAATTGAGAAACAAGGGAAGAGAAGAAGCGTTGGGGGACTAGCAGAAATGAACGGCGTCAGGAAAGGGGGAAAATGAGGCGTAAGGTTTCAGAGGGCAGTTTGCAGAAAAAAGTGTATGCAGTGTGCTTCTTTGTGGGAACCAGTAGGGGCTGTGAAACAGAAGGATGGAAACCCAGAGGCCCCAGAGGCCAGTGGTCACGTGGACAAGTGACCCTGAGGAAAACACCTAATTATCAGCAAGCCCATCTGGTTCTCCTTTCCCGTTGCCTCCCCTCCTCCGCACCCCTCACCCCACTTCTCTCCACCTCTCTCCCTCCCTCCCCCCTGCCCCATCTCCCTGCCGCCCTCCCTCAGGGAAATGAGAACATAGCTTAGGCTTAAAAGGATGAACCTCTAGCTGAGCGTAGTTCTAGCTGTGCTTCCCAAAAATGCTTTGGAAATTCATCAGAACCAATAACTGCCTTTTGTTTCCTCACCTCCACCACTCTTTCTGCTGCTCCAGAATAGTTGCTGACGCGAGCAGAGGGAAGGCTGCACAGATGTCACCGCCCCCACCCCCAGGGCTGCTGCTGCAGGCGGTCTTGCCAGTGAGGCTGCCTGCCTGCATCATGGGTGACTGATCCGCAGGCTGCGGCCATGGGTGTGAGGATGACAACGATGAGAACCACGATGGCCATAGCCTCTAATGAGTGCTTCCCATGTGCCAGGTGATGCGTATCACCTCCTGACACCTGCAGATATCACTTCCCTTTATTCTACTGAGGAAATTGAGAGTCCAAAAATAAGAGAGCAGCTCCAACTGTCATTTGCCACTTGACCTTTTGGGAATTTGTTTCTCCAATGTAGAGAGACAGGTACCCTCCCCCAGTCCTCCTCTGTATAACCAAGGGCACTGTGAATTGAAGCATCAGCCCCACCACCTCAAGATGGGGGGCCGCCCCCTGTAGGTTGGATGGCCAATGGAATGAGAGTCCACTGATGAGCTGATGGATAGTTAATTCAGTCCCTTTACCAGAGTAAATTGACAAAGCTTTGCATTCCTCATTTATTTTTCCTCTGAGATGAAGTAGATGAGAAGTTCCTGAGGTCAATAAGGTTTATCTGAATTGCACATCAGTGTGGTTGTGAAGGTGGCATTTTCCTTATAGATTGCTTCAAGACGTGGCAGGAGCCAGGTCTTCTCACTGCTTTGCTCGGGATAATGCCGACCCTGGGTGTTAGCCACAGGGGGCACGGGACAGACCCTTCCTGTCCCTGGGAATGCTGTCCCTGGGAAGCACCAAGCTGAAATTTTCAACCAAGCTTCCAGTTTGAACCAGATATCCTCAGAGAACCTGGCCTGGCTTTCTGAGAAAGCACATTGCTCCCTGCTGGGACCAGCCCCTCTCCTGTCCTGATTGCCTTTGCACTTCTCCAGTCTGCTGTGGTCAGCGGGGTTTAGCACCAGTGCTACTAGCTGACCATTGCTGTGTTCCAGTACCCGCACTCTAGCTGGCATGGACTGGTATTCTTAAAGACAGGGTGGGGGTTTTGAGAATCGCATTACCAAGATATGGCTGAATGATTCTAAATGAAGCTCACATAGTTCTTCAGACATGGGCAGTGGTGTGGCCTGAGGGACCTCTTTCCAGTCTCGGTTGCCTGGCCAAGTGCTCCTTCTGACATTACTGAGGTGGACACTAGATATGCAGGCGGCCAGCTGCCCCCAACCCTTCGAGGGTCTGAACTTTCGTGGCTGCAGAGGAGTGAGTTTCAGGTAGACTGCTGATTTCCAAGGGCTTTCCTCCTCCACTTCGATCTCGTGGGGCACCACGTGGTCTCCCTGGGGTGCTGCCCAGACTCCTCTGCTTCCCCCGTTTTCCTCCTCAGTGTAGTCCCACTACTCAGTCACAGAATGACTGCCTCAAAAGAGGTGGGAACACTATGAGTGGAAGTGACTCAGAGGCCAGAGTCTTTGTAGTGATGTCATCCCTATGGAGAGAGCCACCTCTGGAGGACAGTAGGGTGTTTCCAAGGGCAGCTGACACAGTTCACATAATTCTACATGAGCCTGGAAAACTTCCTGTCAGCCTGACATGATGGAAACTGCCAAGATCCCTTTTCTGTGGGCCAGCTGACCTCTGGCCCAGCCCTGCCCTTTATGTTTGCTGTGTCCTTGACAAGCCCTTTTTATACTGTATGTCCCCTGAGCCCACCCGGGCAGACAATTTACATGTGTTTGAGTGTGTGGCATTTCTATTCATCAAAATGTGCTGCATACATGTGCTCTAAGTGGGACCTTGCAGGGTGTGTGCATGCGTGTGTGTGATTACCTCCCCCTCCCCCAACCACTGTGCCCACTGTGCTCCCTGAGCTGGCCACCTCGCTTCTTCCCACGGATTTAAGTGTCTTACATTTGGGTAGAACATCACATTCTCACATCCACCATCTTATATGGCCCTCTTCTAATAAGAATCATATACATTATTATATACAAATGACAAAATTAAGAGATAAAAGACCCTCGTTGTGCGGGTGATTAGTATCAGGTGGGGACGAGACACCAGGCCTTCTGAGCCATTGGTGGGTGAAGCTCCTTCCAGCGCAGCAAACGGCAAAGGCCCTCTCTGGCATAGCCGTGTTTTCTCCTCTGAAGAAGAGAGGGTGTGCCCTTTGCCAGCTCCCTTCAGAGTGTCCTGGGAGTAAAGGTTTACCCATTAATTCTTGTACAGGGAGATAATTTATGTGTAAATAATAATAGAGAATGTATAATAATAGAGGTGCCAGGCCTCAGTTCTGCTTTACGTGCAAAATATCATTTACTACTTGAAGACGTGAAGCAGACCTGCTGCCCCCATAACACTAGTCTCCAGTTTTCCCTCGATAACAACGGCCAGCCCCAGGCAAGACATCATGATTTGTTAGAATGGGTAGAACGATTCTGTTTACATCTTTCCAGACAACTTTACAGCTCATGGTCATTATGTGGCCCACGTCTGGCCAATGGGTCACAAACATAAGTTTCCTGGCGGGAGGGGTGAGTAAGGTTCCGGGGAAAGTTTTTGCCTTCGTGCTAAAAAAGAACAGAAGCATCCAGCATAGCCCTTCTCCTTTCCCCCACCGTGAACTTGGATGTGATGTTTAGAATGGCAGCAACCATCTTATGACAATGATGTGACAAGCAAGAGGAAAAAGGCAGAATGCAAAAGAGGGAAGGGGAGGAAGAAGCAGCAGCTGGATCTCTGGGGCGCCACGGAGTACCAGACCAAGACCAGCAACTACCGACTCCAGACTTCTGGATTTGTGTTAACAAGTCCTTGTATCATTAGTCGGGTGTCCTGTTTCTCGTGGCTGAATGCACTCCTGCCTCAGACAGACAGGTGGCATCCCCCCTATTTCACAGATGAGAATAGTAAGCCTTCTTGGACGACAGAGTAAGGAAGGGACCTTACTAGAGTTCAAACCCAGGCCCTTGGACATCACAGCCTGATCTCTCTTATTTCCTATAAAGAGTTTCTTAAGCAAATTAATAGTATACTTAAGATTGCAAGGAGACCATTTATGCCATTTAGAAGGCTACTTACAGGTTTGTCTTCATATTAAATCAAGCCTCTGTTCTCAGAGCTGCTAATGTCCTCTTTCTGGCCATCGTCACTTAGATAGCCCCTCACGAGAGAATCCGGGACTCACCGGGGCCGAGTCTTCAGATAGAGGCCATCTGCAGTGGGGCACGAGGTCAAGGGCAGCCTGCAGAGCACTCCAGCACACCAAGTTGGCCCAAGCCCCTACAGCCTACAATAAAGAAACAGCCCCAGCAAGGGGAGAGGGCAGTGCTTGGCCCTAAGTCACAGCCAGTTACAGGCGGAGCTGAAACCCAGCCCAGGCCTCCTTCTCCAAGTGGGCATTCTGCCTCCTTCCGAGCAGTTTCTGACTCTCCCTCTTGGTGACACAACTCTCAGCCCACATGGTCAAGACTTGAACTGAGTCTAAGAACAGAGCCTTAGTGCTCCTCTTCCATGTCCCCACATTGTCACTGTGGATGTTGATCAGTCTCTGGTATGAGCCCTGTCAAATTGCCACATTGCCCGTTTCCCTGTCTAGATGTGGGGGCCCAGCCATGACATGTCAGCACTGAGAGCACACAATCCTGGTTAAATGAAGGAATTACTGGCTGTGGCTGGTGCCTGTCAGCAGGCACTTCCTCTGGTTTTCCCTCGCAAAGCCAATTCCTTGCAGCCCAAATTTCCTCTTGAGGCTTTTTTGCACTTCTTTTGGGGCTGTGAGCTGTAGGGAGATGTAGAGAGCTGTGGAAATTTCCCAGTTCCTTCACCACCACGTCCTCCCCCAGCCCCTAAATCCCCGCAGAGCCCTCTTCTTCCCGTTTCTTCCCCTCCCAAACACACACACACACACACACACACACACACACACACACACACACACACTCTTCATCTAACAAGTTACCTTCAAAGTATTTATAGACCCAGCAGGTCCCTGAGGGGCCCTCTCTTGGCAGCCAGCTGCCTTCCTGGCCAGCTCTAATTAGCCTGGTGCCCTTTGCCTGGGGTTTTGATGTGGCTCAGACTCTCCAGGTGGAATGGACAAGTCATTCCCTGATATCCCTCCAGCAACTGCACCAGCAAATCTAGGTTGACACTAAGTTGAAGCTTGAGCTGTCACCTGCATTCAAGCAGTATTTCTTTGTGGCCATGGGGAGTGTGTGTGTGGGGAGGGGTCAGGGTGTGCGGCGGCGGGGGCGGGGGGTGTTGGAGGAGGTGTGTGTGTTAGAACACAGCATTCTGCTCAGTGACCTTATTTCTCTCTCTCTCTCTCTCTCTCTTCCCTTATTAAGAGCAAAACTTGTCAGAATGCGATTAAAGGTATTAGAAGTCTGAACCTTTGCTCTCCCCTTCGAAGCTCTAGAATCCAGCCAGAACTGGTATTTCGTAGCAGTGGAAATTTTTAAAATGGGAAACCACTTCCAAGAGACAAAGCGGGGTCTAAACTCCTGGCTCTGCTCAGGGCCTCCCCTTTGTCGCCTACTTTTTAAAAAATCATGTCGTTTCTAAATGTGCAGTTCAGATGTGTAAAGTACATTCATACTGCTGCGTGGCCAATCGCCAGAATTGTTTTCATCTTGCAAAACTAAACCTCTGTCCCCATTAAACACTAACTCTGCTCTCCTCTCAGCCACTGGCAACCACCATTCTACTTTCTGTTTCTGTGAATTTGACTGCTCTAGACACTAATATAGGTAGAAAACATACAGTTTTTGTCCTTTTGTGACTGGCTTATTTCATGTAGCATAATGTCCTCAATGTTTATCCACATTGTACCCTATATCAGAATTGCCTCTTTTTAAGGCTGAATAATATTCCGCTGTATGGATAGGTCACCTTCTGCTTACTCATCCATTGATAGACAGCTGGGTCACTTCCAGTTTTTGGTTATTGTGAGTAATGCTGCTGTGAACACAGGTGTACAAATATTGTAGATGCCCTTTGTGATGTCTTCTGTGTCATTGGGAGATAAAACAAGCCACCCAAGGCACATTTGCACAATGGAGGGGAAGTGAACACCTTTGCATGGATGTATGGAAGTTTCTGGAAGGAGAGCAGCACACTGGAGGAGCTGTTCGAAGGCCTGGGGAGGGGCAAGGGAACAGGCAGGACTGGGCCTGATCCCCCAAACTGCTCCTGCAAACAGAGTAACTCCATTTACAACCACTCACTTACTCCACATACACTCACCTACTTGTGCTGGACACTTTCAGAAGGTGGTAAGAATCCAGCAGAAACAAATCCAGCCGCAGTCCCTGCCCTCACAGAAGTTGCACTCTAGTGGAGGAAACAGGATATGAACACATGACGTAAGGAAAATACTGTGCGTAGTATGTTTGATGGCAACCACTAAGGAAAAGAATGATGCTGGGAAGAGGGATATGAACTGTTGAAGGCAGGTAAAATACTAGATTCCAAAGCTGGGGCAGGCTTCATCACTGAAAAGGCAAGTTTTGAAAAGCATTTTTAAAAAATAGAAATGTAATTTACATACCATAATGTTCACCGTGTTAATGTATACAGTTCCATTGTTTTCTGTATATTCACAAAGTTATGTATCTAGTTTCAGAAAATTTTCCCCATAAAAGGTGACTTTTTGAATGAAGACCTCATGCTGGATGTTTTCCATCTGCTCCTTGATTAGCTCTCCCTGCCAACTCTCTGCCTGGGAGACAGACCATAGGCTCCTTACTCAGGCCTCCAGGTGGCTTTAACAGATATGAGCATCAGCAGGAGGTCAGAGAGAGGAAGAGAAGGAGTGGGGACATTTAATCCTCCAGCCTCCTGAGGGGCAGTGTGCTGCCACTGGCTGGCTGCATCCTAGGCCACCACCTCTGTGGGATAGCTCTCTCTTCATAGCTTCCTCTCTCTTTAGGTTCCAGTGACTGTCCCTTCTTCCCCGTGTCTCTTCAGGCCCAGAGATTGACTCCCGGCTGTCTCCAGCCCGGGGTACTGCAGTGTCCCTTTGGTTTCCCCATATACCCTGTCCATACCTCTGTAAATAATCCCTTTATTACACTTTTCACGAGCCACCCCACTTCAAGTATACTTCTTTTCCTGCTGGCAACCCTGACCAACAGTGACCTGCTAGAAATGAGGAAGCCGGCGACCTGGAGGTGCGAGGGGGTGGGGATGGCACAGGGCAGGCAGAGCCACGGAGGAAACTGCCAGCTCAAAGGCCGTGAGTGGGGAGCAGGCCTGGCATGCTCAAAGAGCATCAAGGAGTTGCTGCGAGAGGGCCCCTGAATAAGTGCAGAAGCGAGAGACAGGCCAGGGAGGAGCCAGGTCCAGCTCATGCTGAGCCTCGTGGGCTGCGGCAGAAACTTTGGCTTTTACTCTAAGTATGGTGCACAGCCCCTGTGGGCTTCTGAGCAGAGGGATGACGTGGTCTGACTTACATTTTAGAAGGAGCCCTGTACTGTGTTAAGAATAGACTGAGAGAGGCAGGAGGAGAAGGAGGGAGTCCAGCTGTGAGACAGAGGCCCAGCAGGCAATAGGTGGGACACTCATGATGAGATAATTGGAGAAAAGTTTCTTTACAAAGGTGTGGATGTGGAGGAAATACAGCGTAACCTAAACTAACCCCGGGCTTAGGAGCAGCTGAGCACTTACCTCCTTCCAAGTCACAGAGAGGAGGAGGCGGTGACCGCTGAGGTCTAAAGAGCATGGTAGTAAATTTCACGCATTGACTTGACTGGCCCATGGTCCCCAGATATTTGGTCAAACATATTCTGGGCATGTTAGTGAGGGTGTTTCCGGATGAGATTAACATTTGAATCTATAGACTCAAGTAAAGATTGTCCTCCCTAATGTGGGAGGATCTCATTCGATCAGTTTAAGGTCTGACTAGAACAAAGCCTGACCCCTCCTGCGAGTACAAAATGATTCCTGCCTGACAGCATTTGAGCTGGGGCATCCGTTTTTTCCTTCCTTTAACTCAAACTGAAACATTGCAGCCTGCCACCTTTGGACTGAAACTATACCATCAACTCTTCTGGTTCTCCAGCCTCCAGACTGAAATGGAACGGTACCATCTGCTCTGCTGAGTGTCCAGCTCTCTGGCTACAGAACTTGACATTTGTCAGCTTCCAAAATCATGTGACCCAATTTTTTTGTAATAAACCTCTTTCTCTCTACATATACATTCTATCAGGTCTCTTTCTCTGTAGAAGCTTAACTAACACAGGGAGAAAGTCATGCAGAGGAGGCCACCTGAAGAGGAACAGTGATGTTAGGTTGTGGGATGCTGCCAACCTGAGGTAATCTAGCTTTCTTTCCAGGCTCCTGCCAGGGCTCACCATTGGCTGAGCTCAGTAGAAGGCAAAGGACTCAGCAGAGTTGGTCCAGACAGATGAGACTCCAAGGGCACAGAGCAGAAGGCAGAGGGTATAGCCTAGCTCTGGAAAGGCAAACAGAAGACATTTAGCATAAGCAGCATAAGGATGTTGACATTATTCAGGGAATAAACAAGGATGGCTTGGCCAGGGTCGTGCCAGTGGGTTGGGGAGGAATGGTTGGATTTCTACTATACTTGTAAAGTAGAGCTGGCAGGGTTTGCTGATGGCCTGGATGGAGCAGGCATGAGAAAGAGGACTCACAACAGACTCCAAGATTTTGGGCCTGAGCACCTAGATGGGTGGAATTGCCAAATCATTTTCTTTGGCTCCTATGAAGATTTTTTTTTTTTTAAGAAAGAATTTAATTGCTAAAGAAAACGTTATAAAATCCTTGTATTTTGTAAACAAAATATACCTACATTGTCCCTTAATTCTTCACTGTCCCCAGAAGCAGGTGAGAAAGATATTGGATGGCCAATGGGAAAACCAGTGAAATACATATTCGTGTGTGCTCATACCTGTTTGTGGCAAGAACAAAGGAAAAATGACAAGGAGTACTGGGAAATACTGACTTGTCGTACTCTGTTGTAGAATTAAGTTTAGAGTTCTGATCCTTTCCCTTTGGCTAACCTTCTGTTGCTCAGGCATGGAGAGCTCAGAGATGAGTGAGCTCCAGCCTAAGCCTAGTTCTTTTTTATTTTTTAGGCCTAGTTTTGAGGAGCTCGTGGACCCAGTTCATGTCAGTTCATGTAGATAATCACCAAGAAACAGAACAAGGGCTATGAAAGGGAGGGGAAAACCATGAGGTGGAACAGGACAAGGGGGAATGGGGGGACAGAGCCAGGAAAAGCGGAAGGATGGTAGGGGGATGCATAAATCTTCTCACCAAGCTTCTCCCTAAATGGTAGAGCTTGGGGAAATTCTCACTGGCAATACGCACTGAGCAATGGAAAAGATGTGAATTTGTGGTCTGTGCACAAACAAGCTTGGCTTAGATACTAGACTCTTTTATACCTTTTATTTCCCTCTTCTTTTTCCTTCTCATCTCCTTTCCCTATTCTGCCACACTTATAAATCACTACTTTTCAATGGACATGGAGTTGTGGCAGGTGATATATATAAGTTAGATTTTAGAAAGAACTAATATATACTTCATAATCTAGGTATAACCTAACTTTCCCCCAGCTCCATCTTCTACCTCTCCTTTCTCTCTGCCCTTACCCTAACCATCTCAGTCCTTACCAATCCTCCCTTATTCCCAACCCTACTAACACTGCTTGAAATGGAGAAGAGCCTTCCCGGCTGGGCCATGCCCAAAATACATATTCATCAACTAAATAAATAATTGTTTTTATTTTAAGCTACTAAGTATGACTTAGTCTGCAGTAATAGACACTGATATTCTCACCATTTCACAAAAGGTATATACATTTTAACATGCCTGTGATTTCCTACTTTTGTTCCTTCTGATTTTTGTATGCCATCTGTTCCTTATAACTATCCCTTTAATAGTCTCCATTTGATGAACTCCTAGTCACCCTTTAAAACCTAATCTAAATGTCCCTTTCACTGTGAAGGCTTCCCTGAAGTGTCCGTCCCCTTTTCTCCCACTAATGGGAAAAAATGATTATCTCCTCCACTACGCTGCCAAATACTTAACTTGTGCATTACAGCACTTACCTTGCTTTTAGCTGCGTGGTTTTGTTTTGTTTTGTTTTGTTTTGTTTTTGTGTTTTGAGATCAGCCTCCCTGGACAGACTTTGAGTATTTTTCTCAAGTATTGTGTCCAAACTTCACTCCAAATCTAGATATCACATGTTGAGTGCCTGGTGAAAGGCTGACACCAAAAAGATTCCCTAGAAAAGTGGGTGGGGTTGGATTACATCTAATGGATTTGAGGTGAAAGACTGATCAAGAGAAAGTTAGAATACTGTTTCTCTAAGAGCCCTTAAAGAAAAAGCCACAAAGTAGGTTCGCTCCCAACTGGCATGGATGATATGCCATCCTGGCCTATAACTAAAGAATGAGTCACTGAACTTCTGAGTTTCGAAGATCTCTCCTAAGTATTGATAATTCCCTTAGCCCTCTGCTCTGTTCCCACACTTCACTTTATTCTTACTAAGAAATTCTTTCTCTAAAGGTATTCAGCTCTAAAATCCTCTGCCCTCGCCATCACCTTCTCATCCACCACAGTCCCTAGTGTTTCCCAGTACATGACATTTAGAGAGGCTATGATCCTAACATGCTATAGACAAGTCAACAATGCATACATAACAAAATATATTTTAGAGTTACTTAAAAGGTATTTTTCTCTGTACAGCTAATTAGAGCCTACCAGGCTTGACCCTGCTTAGCTTCCAAGATTAGACATGGGGTTCATTCAGGGTGGCATGGCTGTAGACCATGGACCGTGGCTCCACTGGGGCATGAACCCAGGACCTTCTACATGTAAAGCAAACATGCTAACTGCTACACTATGGAACCACATCTGAATTTTTTGTGTTTTTTTTAACAGTCTTTGAAAAGATATAACATTTTACCCACCATTAATATCAGTATTTATCTTTACAAGTTCTTTAAGGACTTTCTAAGCAGTTCCCATGCTCAACACATTAGAGTAAGCCAGTGCCTTTGTAACAGAGTGAAATACTTGTCTCCTGACTCCATCTTGATTAAGCCTGCATTGTTCTCACGGTCTTCAGGCTAATAGCACCTGCTTTAGACATACTGATTATTAGAGGAATTCTGCTTGAGGCTTGAGTTTTTACAGAGACAACCCTTCCATTTTTGCTTCCCTTGACAGCAAAGAAGCTTGAACTCTGTACATTCTAAAGATGGGTTTGAGAAACTACCTGAGCCCCCATCTTCTCTATTGACAATTTCTCAATCAGTAAACCCTTCCTTATTCCAAAACTCTGCTGTTTTGAGTTTTGGCATTTTGAAGTGTCTGGCATGCACATTTTGGACCAGTAACACCTTCAATGAGCAGGTGCTAGAACAATTGACAAGGGCCAGGTTCCATGGTGTTGGGAGCTTGCATAATTTAGGGGTGGTCATTTATAATAGAAAAAGAATACAGTACAAACATAGAATTACATATAAAAGTAAATGCTTATTTAGAATGAAAAAAAATAACTGCATATTACAAATTTTAAGACACTGATGGGGAAACATGGTGGAGTAAGAGACATCCCCAGGTCTCTCCCCTTGAAACAAGAATAAGCTGAACATCTAAAACTCAATAATAATAATAATAATAATAATAATAATAATAATAATAATAATCTGCACACTAGCATGTCTGCACATAAGAACTACCACAAGTCAGAACCCCAAGTGTAAGGTGGTGGACTGGGAGAAACAAAGAAGCTGCCTCTCGCAGCCGCCAGAGCTCCCTGTAAGAGGAAGGGGAGGGGAGAAGGAGCGGTGAGTTCCCTGAACAGCCCTGCCTGGGATAGCTGTGAGCTCCACACTCCCAACAGCAGGGCACAGTCATCAGGGCAAAAGCAAAGAAGTGGATGGGAGAGAAACAACAATTGATTTTTACCAGCCACAACTGCAAAACCAAGGATGAGCTGCAGCCTCCAACCCCCAACCCAGAGGGCCCCTTCCCCCATACCCTCCGAGATTGAATGCCACAGAGCCCCAGGGGAAACTGAGCAAATGCTACTGAAATTGTTGCTAACACTGACAGAGACTGAAACTGAGGGTAGCAAGCATGATTAAATATCTATAAGAAAATAAAACGGCATTTTTAAGGCTTTTATACAGTAGGGATCTAAAAGGCTTAGGTGCCATCTACTGGAAACCAATAAAAATTGCCTGCTTTGCAGCAGGCTAAAGAGAAACCTTTATATAATAAATATTCTTTCTGGACAAAAAGCAGAATACGCTTCCATTAATGCTCAGGTGGAGAAATAGTTCAGTAAACACCATGAACAACCAAGATGAAGATATCTCAGGAAAAAAAAGAAAAATCACCAGAAAATAAGCTTACAGACATAGAAATATGGAATTTAGATGACAGAGAATTCAGGATGGTACTTCTGAAAAAAACTCAGTGAGTCCTGAAACAAGTCATATCAACAATTTCAGAAACTGAAAAAACACCTAGATTAGCAAAACAAGGAGATTGAAACCCTCAAAAAAAAAAAAAAAAAAAGACCACAAGCAACAGAATAGATCTTCTGGAGATATAGAACACACTGCAAGAGTTGAAAAATGACATAGCAAGGTTGGGAAATAGAGTCGACTAAATAGAGGAAAAGATCAGTGATATTGAAGACAGAAATCTAGAAATAAATCAGAAGAAAGAAGAGAGAAAACAAGAATGAAAAATAATGAAAGAGAAATTCAAAAACTACTTGATACCATCAGGAGAGAAAACATAAGAAAAACGGGCATTATCGAAGGTGAGGAAAAGGAGCGGGGACTCGTAAACATTTTCGGACAAATAGTTGACGAGAATTACCCAAATCTAAAAAATGAGCTGGAGCTCCGAATTCAAAAAGTCAATAGAACACCCAAGTATCTCAACTCAAAAAGGCCTTCACCAAGACAGGTTGTATTAAAATTATCAAAAATCAATGACAAAGACAAAATTCTCAAGGCAGCCAGGGAGAAGAAAATGGTAACTTGTAAAGGAAAACCCATTAGATTATCCTCGGACTTCTCAGCACAAACCTTACAAGCAAGAAGGGAATAGAATCAAATATTCAAATTGTTAAGTAAATGTAACTAACAGCATAGAATACTGTGTTCATCAAAGCACTCTTTTAGATATGAAGAAGAAATTAAGACCTTTCCAGACAAACAAAAATTGGGGAAATTCTCCACTACGAGCCTTGCACTATAGGAAATACTGAGAGGGGTCAGCTCACCTAAAACAAAATGACAAAAAAATTTTTAAAAACCTACATAATTAGGAGTAAGGTGACTATCAGACAAATAGAAGCAGAGGAGTGTAGCCCTTACTAAGAAGAGGGCATTATAAGCTTAAATAATAATAAGAGAATTGTTATAACAAGATAGTAATGAACATTCAGCATACATAGGGACAAATTGAGATAACAATGACTAAAAAGAAGAGGATTCAAAGATATAAATTCACAAAGGGGAATGGAGATAAGGCACATTCAGAAGAAAAAGGATGACTGTATATATACACACACATATATAACTACTCTTTACATATATATAATGGTAACCTCACATCAAAGATTCAGAACTGAAGTATATAACATAAAACAAGAAGAACCAGAGGGAAAACCCACCAAAACCAACCAAAATAAAGAACACAGAAACACAAGGACAAGGAAGCAATGGAAACACCAAGCTACCAGAAACCAAAACAAAAAATGGCTATAAGAAGACCTCATATTTCAATAATCACCCTAAATGTAAATGGAATGAACTCACCAATAAAAAGGCACAGAGTTGCAGAATGGATCAAAAAACAAAACCCAACTATATGCTGCCTCCAGGAGATACATCTCAGTTCCAAAGACAAATATAGACTGAAAGTGAAAGGATGGAAAATGATATTCAAGAAAATGGCATTCAGAGAAAAGTAGGAGTAGCGGTACTAATATTGAATAAAGTAGACTTCAAAATAAAGCAGGTAAAGAAAGATACTGAGGGACATTTCATAATGATAAAGGGAATCATGCACCAAGACATAATACTTATTAATATCTATGCTCACAATCAGGGAGCCCTAAAGTAGGTAAAGCAATTACTAACAGAACTAATGGGAGAAACAGACCAAAATGCTATCGTAGTAGGGAACCTAAATACCCACTGTCAGATATGAACAGATCATCTAAACAGAAAATCAATAAGGAAATAACATTCTTAAATTACACATTAAACCACTAGACATAATTGACATTTACAGAGCCTTCCATCCCAAAACAGCTGCTTATATATTCTTTTCTAGTGCACATAGAACATTCTTAAGAATTGACTATACACTGGGGCACAGAGATAGCCTCAACAAATATAAGAAGGCTGAAATCATACCAACCATATTCTCTGACCATAATGCTTTGAGACTGGACATCAACTGTAAAAAGAAAGCAGGAAGAAGCATAAATACATGGAGATTAAACAACATGCTACTGAAGAATAACTGAGTCAGAGAAGGAATAAAAAGAGAGATCAAGAGATACATAGAAATGAGTGATAATGATAGTACAATATATTAAAATTTTTGTAGGCCTACCTACAAAAGCAAGGAAGAGCCCAAATAAACAACCTAATGATTCATCTTAAAAAAAGAATAGAAAAGGAAGAATAAATGAAGTCTAAAGTCAGCAGAAGGAAAGAAATCATCAAAATTAGAGCAGAAATTAATGAAAGTAAAAAAAATCAATATAAAAATAAATACAACAAAGAGCTGGTTCTTTGAGAAGGTTAACAAAATTGACAAACCCCTGGCTAGACTCACTAAAGAAAAAAAAAGAAAGGACACAAATAAACAAAATCAGGGATGAAAGAGGGGAAATTACAAATTGATGTCACAGAAATACAAAGGACCATACAAGAATATTATGAAGAAGTACATAACAGCAAATTTAATAATCTAGAAGAAATGGACCAGTACTTAGAAAACCTTCCTAGACTGAATCAAGAAGAACTGATAAATCTAAACAGACCAGTCACAGCAGTATGGAAATTTAAACAATCATCAAAAACCTACCAAAAATTAAAAGTCCAGGACCAGACAGCTTCATCAGTTAATTCTACCAAGCATTCAAAAAAGATTTAATACCTATTCTCCTCAAACTCTTCCAAAAAATTAAAGAGAAAGCAGTACTTCCCAACTCATTTTACAAGGCAAATATCATTCAAATACCAAAACCTGGTAAAGATAACATATAAAAGATGACTACCACCAATATCTCTCATGATCACAGATGCAAAAATCCTAAAAAGGATACTAGCGAACTGAATACAGCAACATATTTTTTTTTAAAAAATTATACATCACGATCAAGTGGGCTTCATCCTAGAGGCACAGGGATGGTTCGACATATGCAAATCGATTAATGTGATACACCACATAAACAAACTAAAAAATAAGAATCATATGGTCATATCAATAGATGCAGAAAAAGCCTTCCACAAGATACAGCACCCATTTATGATCAAAACACTTCAAAAAATCAGCGTAGAAGGAAAGTACCTTAACATAATAAAGGGCATCTATGACAAACCCTCAGCCAACATTACACTTAATGGTGAAAAACTAAAAACCTTCCCTCTAAGGTCAGGAACAAAGCAAAGCTGTTCACTATCACTACTGTTATTCAGTATAACACTGGAGGTCCTAGTGAGTGCAATCAGGCAAGAGAAAGATATAAAAGGCATCCAAAAAAGAAAACGAAGAAGTCAAACTGTCACTATTTGTGGATACATGATCCTCTATATAGAAAACCCTAAAGACTCCACAAGAACACTAATAGTTACAACAAGCAAATACAGTAAAGTTTCTGGGTACAAAGTCAATGATCAAGAACCTATAGTGTTTCTATACTCTAATAATGAAGTGTCAGAAAAGGAAGTGAAAAAAATAATTTCTTTTGCAATTGCAACAAAAAGAATAAAATACCTAGGAATAAATCTAACGAAACATGTGAAGGACCTATATAATGAAAAAACTGTAAGACCCTATTAAAAAATATCAAAGAAGATACAGAAAAATAGAAAGATATTCTGTGTTCTTGGATTAAAAAAATCAGCATAGATAAAATGGCCTTATTACCTAAAGCATTATACATATTTGATGCAATCCCCATCAAAATCCCATCAGCATTTTTTAAAGAAATAGAACAAAAAATCATCAGATTTGTATGGAACCAGAGAAGACCAAAGCCATACTGAGAACAAGGCTGGAGGCATCATTCTGCCTGACTTCAAATTATACTACAGAGCAACAGTAATCAAAATAGCATGGCATTGGCAGAAAAACAGACATACAGACCAGTGGAACAGAATCGAGAGATCAGAAGTAAACCCATATTTATATGGGCAAATAATTTTTGACAAAAATGCCAAAACATACAGTGGAGAAAGGAAAGCCTCTTCAATAAATGATGCTGGGAAAACTGGAAAGCCACCTGCAAAAGAATGAAACTAGACTGTTGTCTATCACCACACACCAAAATTAACTCAAAAATGGATTAAGGACCTGAATAGAAGACCTGAAACAATAAAATGCATAGAAGAAAACATAGGATCTAAACTCAAGGACCATGTACTTAAAGAGGATTTTATGAATTTGACCTCAAAGGCAATGGACGTTAAAGCAAGATTAAATGAACGGGACTACATCAAACTAAAAAGCTTCTGCTCAGCAAAAGAAATTATCAAGGTAAAGAGAGAACCATCTGAATGGGAAAATATACTTGTGAGCAATGCCTTCAATAAGGGCCTAATATCCAAAATACACAAAGAACTCATGCAACTCAACAACAACAACAACAACAACAACAAATGATCCAATCAAAAAATGGGCAGAGGTCCTGAACAGACACTTCTCCCTAGAGGACACACAAATGGCCAACAAATATATGAGAAGATGCTCCTCATCACTAGCTATTAGGGAAATATAAATCAAAACCACAATGAGATACCATCTCACACCTGATAGAATTACCATAATCAACAGGAGAAGTAATAGCAAGTGTTGGAGAGGATGCAGAGAAAAAGGAACCCTCATACACTGCTGGGGGGACTGCAAATTGATACAGCCACTATGGAAAACAGTATGGAAGTCCCTCAAAAAACTAAGACTTGATCTACCATATGATCCAGCAATCCCTCTACTGGGTATTTACCCCAAAGACTTGAAAACTCATATCCAAAAAGATATTTTCACACCAATGTTCATAGCAGCATTATTCATGGTGGCCAGGACATGGAAGCAACCAAACTGTCCTACGATAGATGATGGATAAAGAAACTGTGGTACATATATACAATGGAATATTACTCAGCCATAAGAAGAGATGAAATACTGCCATTTGTGACAACATGAATGGACCTTGAGATAATCATGCTAAGCAAAATAAGCCAGACAGAAAAAGTTGAAAACTACATAATTATATGTTGGATATAAACCTAAAAGCAACAAATGAGCAGGACAGAGACTCGTGACATGGACTATAGGCTAGAGGTTACCAGAAGACTATAGACTATTGGATACTAGAGGGTGGGGGAGGAGGGGAAAGGTAGACGGGGTAAAGGGTGTCAAATATAGGGGAATGGGGGAGGGTGAAGTGGGTAAAGGGGATCAAATACATGGTAGTTGAAAGAAACTAGACTCTGGCTGATAAACACACAATAGAGTTTACAGATGTCAAATGATAATGTACACCTGAAAATTATATAATTTTAATAACCAATGTTAACCCAATAAACTTAATTTTAAAAAAGTTGATGAATACCACAAAAAGCAAAAAATCTATGAAAATTACACATTTTTTATTTATTAATTGCCCCACATACCTATGCAGTATGTTTTCTAAATTTGATATGATTTGTAATCCTGAAATATACACAAGATCCATCTGCAATTGATGAAGAAAAGGGTGAATCACCTCAAGTGAAGGCTCAAGTCCTGCACCGTGGGAGAGAGATCTTGAATGAGTGCAGGAAAGAATCCAAGCACACACCAGGGTTAGAAACAAAAGGAAAGTTCACTAGAGAAGGAATGATGCTCCATGGACAGTGTGGTCTTCTCTCAGTGACAGAGGGTGAGAGCGACTGAGAGGATTGGAGAAGGACCAAGAGAGCAAGACCCTGGTTGTATGGGGAGTTTAGTTTATGCATGATTCTTAGTCTTTATGAATTACAGTTTAAAGACTTTGTTTACCGATTTTCTTTTGATGGTATGGGTACATAACGTGAAAGGCATGGGAATGCAGCATTAAAAGCATGCTATCAGTCCTGGCCTTTGTTCCACAGGTTCCCCGTAGGGAATAAACGGTTGAGTTTATTTTGTGTAGGGTACGACTTAAAGACTGTACCCCTTCATGCTAAGGGTGAATGGTTTGTTAGTAATCCCAGCAGGAATCTTTCTTTGTCCTGCAGGCTTCCTCAGCACATCGCAGGCTCTGAATATAGCTTGATTTAATATTTAATTCTCATGCCTCCTTCTTATATTACAACAAAGGCTTTTATAGGAACGATCCAAAGGCAGTTAAAAATTGCTGCCATGTTGTACTGAGCCACATAATTGTGCAACCAGATGATTCTGATACTACAACATTGACTTATTGATGAATATGTGTAGGAGTTTTGTCACTGGAACACTTGCTTCTTCAGACATTTCTCTGCGTTGGTGGCAATTTTGTGTGCCATTTTGCTGGAACCGGCAGATTTTGTCAGGACAAGATGCGGCACTCTGATACATGGAATGAGTAAACTGTGATATCACGTCTAGTGTTCATGTAGTACAATTACCGCTTTGGACCCATGAACACAAGACTTTTGACTCAATTCTGTTTTGTGTAATTCCTATCAGAGAGAAGACAATGTAGGCACGTTTATAATTACATACATTCACTATCAAATAGAATTGTTTTGGCCAGGCCTTGGTGAGAACCACATCCTCTGCTGGCAATTTTATTGGTTTGATCTTTGGAAGACTCTTCCAGACTAGCTTCTGGCTCGGTGTATTTTAAACCTTATTTTTCCTCACCTCTCACATACTTCTGGTGGGAAGGAGGATGCTGTAGGGCACTCACCCCATGGCGAACATCTCATGCTGTACCTGATGTAGGGTGTGGCACTGTGGGTGATAAGAATGTTCCTACCCTGGGATGGCTAGAGATACCTTGTCTATATAAGGAAGTGACTGTTCACTATGTAAACATATCCAGATAATTCAAAACTAAATGCTCACCCTACCCATCTTCCTCTTAGCCGGATCCCCCAAATGTGCACAGCCACTAAACTTTAGCCACCTGAAGGGAAACCAGATCAAGAAGAGATGGAATGGGAAGAAGTAGGGGTCTTAACCAGGTGTGGTTGAATTACCTTCCTTTTGCATATATTAGAAACATGTGTAAGGGATGGCCCCTGAAACCTCATCAAATGTATTCCAACCCAGAATCAGGAGCAGGTGAGATGTGGGGAACGCGGGGACCATAGGGTGTTGACATTACCTCTGACCTCGCCAAAGGCAGCAGGCCTAGAGACATGAATAATTCTCTCTCTAAGCTTCCTTGTGCCTCAAGAACTCCTGAAAACAGGGGTGAGGACACCATCCAGCCATGAGAGGATTTGGTATAGTTCTTTGTAAATTCAAGCACTGAGCAAATGTCAGCTGTTGTCCTGGGCCAGGGTCACAGTATCCTCTTCCCCTTGGGTGCAGAAGGGCTTCCCAGGAACAGTCTGCCTCTTTAAAGCAGGAGGGTATGTGCTCTGATCCCCAGTGGAATGAACAAGCCCTGTCTTCTGAAATCAGGGTAATCCTGCTGAGGTCACTCCTGCCACTCCCTCCTCCCTGCTGTCATCTGGGGGATTAGAGCAGAGGCCAATGGATTAACGGGTTCATTTTGCCACAACCTTCCCTGCCGGACAGCCAGCCCCTCTGCTGGAAGCCTGCTGGCCAGGTAAGGTGGCTCCTCTGTTGCTGTTCTCTTTGGAGCAGAGAGAAGCTTCTTCTCCCACCGGGCATTGCAGCCAGGACCCTACTGACAGCTGTGGAACCCCAGGCTTGCCAGGACCCAAAAGGCAGAAGGCTTGGGGACATTCCTAGGACCTTGGTGACAGGCAGACAAAGTTGGCGGTCTAAGGCTGCTCTTTTCTCTCTGCCTTTTCATGACCCCAACAGGAGCACCATGCCTGGACCATCCAGGTTCCACCTAGACTCCAGCTCCACCCATAACAGGATTTCCTGCAGCCAGTGGTTCATGGCTTGGGCCTCCCTGTGGAAGACTTTGGTTATCCTGTGCCTGCTGCTATCCAGTTCTTCCCTGTCCCCCACGAGGGGACAGACCAAGATTCCTCTGGAAACGTAAGCCTCAAATTCATGCCCCACGCCATAAACCCCTTTTACCCTTTCCTCACTTCCTTCCTGCTGGCAGACCTCAATCTTCTGCACACACTCCTCCCCCGACATCTAAGACCTTTCTTTACCCTTCTCTCTTCCACTTGGGAGTCCTACCTGCCCCTCCTCAGACACCTGATGTTTTAGGCAGACTTGATCATCACCACTCACACTCTTCAGTGGGATGGCAAGCAGTGTCTGGAGTACCTGCAGAGCGATGCTTCTTCCAGGATAATCACTACTATTAGGTGACTGGAGGTGGAGCTGTGTTGGCTCGAAACCATCTTTGCAGCTCTCCAAGGATTTGTTAGGAAATTTGTTAGGAAATTCAGAAATTCATTCTGAAAAAGTAAAGCAGTTCTAAATTGATAAAATGACTCATGCGACCAGGATCTAGGTCAAATTTGACTTTGGTAGTCTCAGTCTTCCCTTTCCATGCCTTTCTGCCTCCTTCCAGGTTCTAATTCTCCATCCTGTCATTAAGACCAGGTGTCAGTCCTTTACACTTTAATTACTGTACAACCCCTCTGGGGGTGTTCGTTTTTAGTCCTTGGCTCTGGTGGACTTATTGAAGAAACTTTTAATAAATATGGGGAGCAGAGCACTCTAGACCAAAGGGACTTAGCTGCTCAGTCCATATCTAAGCCCAGCCACCCCAGTGCAGCATGAGAGTCAGGCTACCAGAGACCTTGTCAGCCTCAAGTGTTGACACAAGTGGGCACTGGCTGCCAGAGCAACATGAAATGTTTGTGTTGAGCTTTGCTGAGCGGCACTGTTTCCATCTGGTTGTACAACCTCTACTTCTTATATGCCTGGCACAGTGTTAATTGCTTTACAGATGATACCTTTAGATCGCACAGCACTTCAGTCTTTTAGTTAAAAGTATCCCCATTCTGCAATCGAGCAACTTCCCAACTGTACACAGCCGGTGAGTGGAAGTGTCAGAATTTGAACTCGAGTCAGCCTGGCCTATGCTTCACCATCACACCCACAGCAGCCTATAAAACCATCTACTGTTGAAGGAGATGATGAGAATAATTTCCAGCCCCAGAACACACACCAAGAGTTGAAGTCAGACTCTAGGACTAGGCTGAGTGCCAAGTCCAGAAGGCTGGAATCCAGGTCTTGACTGAGGAGAACTGCAGAGTGGACCGACCGCCTACACAGAAACCTGCAGAGAGAGTCGCTGAGGTTAAGGGCCCCCAGATACATTCACATCTACATCTACCTGCTCTCTTGGCACCAGAACTTCCCAGAGGCCCTTGGCCCAGCCCGCCTCTCCCATTGGATTTTTCTTGTCTTTCCTATCGCGAAGACCACGCCCTCTCTTTCTTGTGAAGCCACGCCCTCCCTCACACCCTGCCCTGGTTTCTTTTGCCCTCCCAAATCTGTTCCCACCCCAGTCACCAAACACCATTATTGCTCAATCCAGTAGGCATTCCTGGACTTATCTCTCTAGACTCTTGTTTTGGACACTAGTCTCTCTCTTTTCCTTGAGTCTAAATGCCTTAGATTTATAACACTGGCCCTCCTGGGTCTCCTTGGGCACCTGTTACCTCTGTCTTTCTCTAATTCCCCTTTCCCTCTGCTCGCCCTGACGTTTCTGGTGTTCCCCAGGGTTGGTTGTCCACTCAGATCTTCTCATGCTATGCACTCTCCTTGAGGGAGCCCAGGTATCCTCAGAATTTCAACCCCAGTCCATGAAACTCTCAGCCATGTCTCTACCTGTTAGACTCAAATATCTGTTGCTGATGGACAGCTCTTCCTGAACATCATGTGAGGTTTTAAATCCAAGTTCATGTCTTTCAAGATACAAAACAATTGATAATTTCTAGAGTGGTACAGGGCACAACTTGCCCAACATTACTCTGCAACACAGCTCTGCACTGGAATCTCACGTTCTATAGACCCCAAGCTATACCCGCCACCTTCCACCCTCCCCTACTTTCTTCCATGATCTTCCTGATACCCTTAACTTCACTTAATGACAGTACCATCAGCTCAACCACCGAAGCTAGAAACATGGAAGTTATATTTGATTCCCCCAAGCTCTTCTGTGTTCTCCACCTAGAATTCTCTTCCAAATCTTGTCAGGCTACACTCTCAAGCTTCTAACACTGAACTCAGATGCCACCTCTCCCAGGAAGCCTTCCCTCACTACCACTACCACCGCCCGCAAGCTTTGTTGGTGTCCCTTCAAACACGTATTATGCTATCTGTATGTGAAGGGGTATCCCTCTAACTGAGGATTTTACAACGGTGAGGACTGTGATGGGGCTCCAGGACTGCATAAGGCCTGGCACGTAAGATCTCAATAGATATTGGTTGAGTGACTGAATAAATGCTGATCTCTAAATGATCTTGTGGACAAACTTAGTTTGCTCCAAATGAAGAGGCTCAGTCTTGTATGCCCACCCCCAGAACCCTACCAGCCTGCCAAGATGACGGGATCTCGATGCACTTCTAGGGACAGAGAGGTCAGGGTTTCTCTACCAGGCTGCCTACACCAAGGGTGAGATGTGGCCTCTCATGCCCTCACTGCCTGGCCTGCCCTAAGCAGACACAGAAGCAGCTCAGAACCTTTTCCTCTGTCCCCTTCCTTCATTCTTCCTCTGAAATTTCAACAAAGGCTCAGCAGCCCACAGTGACCTTGAGCAGGAAACACTGTAGACAATGACTCATTGAGAAGCTGCGATTGTGCCAAGGAGGTTCTAATGTCTATTCTCAGGGTCCTCTCTACCCGGGTCTGGACCTGTCCACATTCTCTTCCTCTTCTCTCCTCTTTGCTCTCCACCCACAAACCACAGCCTTTGGGTGCTTTGAGTCAGGCTTTGGTTCCAGCTCATCAGCCCCTGTTCCTCGCCCCTCAGTGGGAGACCCAGCCAAGGGCATTTAGCACACCCAATGCAGTTGCCAAGCCCCTGGAGTGTCTTCATGGTCTCTCACAGGCCAAGAGGGACAGGAGTTTTTTGTATGTTTTTCT
Source organism: Cynopterus sphinx (assembly GCA_030015415.1). Lineage (NCBI taxonomy): Eukaryota > Metazoa > Chordata > Mammalia > Chiroptera > Pteropodidae > Cynopterus > Cynopterus sphinx. The sequence goes on from CM057380.1 coordinate 92,659,265, forward strand.
GGGTATATGTATGTCGATATGTGTGCTTTTACATGTGTACATGTGTGCGTGTGTGTTAGTGTGAAAACCCCTGGGTATCATGTGTGTCTCTGTGTGTTTGTGTGTGTGCATTAGTGGGTGTCTATCTGTGTAAACACTTGTTTTGTATGTGCACATGTGTGTGCATGTGCTTCTATGCGTATGTGTTCGTGTTTGTGTCTATGTGCATGCGTATATACCTTCATGACTTGGCAGAGTGAAGCTGTGGGCAGACACCTTCGGCAGGAACCTGTATGACACCATGACCAAGTACTCGGGTTCCCTCTTGCTGCAGAAGGTCAGTAACCCTCTTCTAGGGAGCACCCAGGGTGGTCAGAGGACAATCAGTCAAGGAGCCCTTCCAGGGAGAGGAGCAGAGGCCCAGAATCCCTGAATGTCCACACCGTGAAAGGTCTTAGAGATCATCAGTCTAATCCCCTCATTTTCAGATGGGGAAACTGAGACCCAGGGAGGGTAACGATTTGCCCAAGTCACAGAGAAAATCATGGGGTAACCAAGAGCATCGTGTGAGATCAGATCCCAGGGAAGCCAACACAAAGATAGAATTAGATAGACAAGAGCTTTATTGGGGTGGAAGGGCTGTGAAGAATAAAGGGGAGAGGGAGCAGGAGTGAGCAGACTGAGATGCAGGCATGACCCTTGTGAGAGGGGGTGGGGAGAAGGAGGTGGGGAAAGAGGGGCCTCGGCTACCATGGGGAAAGTCCTGCAGCAGCTGTGCGGGAAGTAGAAGCAGGCAGCTCCATGCGGGAAGAATTTCCATACCTCCAGTTCTCAGGAGCTCCAGCCATGCCTGGAGACTGCAGAGCCCACATAAGCCCTAGCAGATGTCTGAGCCTGCGCCTGGCTCCTGGGCAGGACACAGGGCTTAATGGGGAGGACGGCGTGCCAGTTCCCCAACCCCTCACTGATTAATTGCTTGATGTGCAGATTGACACCTAACTTGTCCTCTTACTAGATTATAAACCACTTCATTTTCCTCTAATAACTCCCAGACCAATTTTAATAATAGTTTGTCATTCTCTATTATTACTCTTCACCAAGAGTTTTATATTCAGAATTTAACTCTCACCACAACTTCATGCAGTGACTATGACCTTTGCTGTTTTCTAAATCAAGGATCCCCAATTCTCAGCTACAGTCTGGTTCCTATCCTAATGGGCCACACAGCAGGTGAGCGGCGGGCCAGTGAGCGAAGCTTCATCTGGATTTGCAGCTGCTCCGCAGAGCTAGCATCACCACCTCAGCTCCACCTCAGGTCATCAGGCATTAGATTCTCATAGGAGCGCCACACCAGTGCCAAAAATGTTGGGGACCGCTGCTCAAAGCCATGCCAATGTCAAATCTTTCAAATGAGAAAACTTACCGAGTCACTTGCCTAAGGTCATGTGGCCAGTAGTTGCTGAACTGTGTCATCAGACATGGGTGATATGCACACTCAAAGAGAGACTTTCTTCCGGTGACCCCAGAGAGTAAACTTGAACCCAGCTCTCTGAACTCTCCTAGTTTCCCTGGTAGTTTGTCAGGCAGTGTCAATACCTGCTGCTGCTGAACTCCTCCTAGACGCAATGTGAGCAGGGGCACACTAACATCATGGGGTGTGGGAGAAAGAGAAACTGATGCTCAGGGAGGTTTTGCAGTACATGTGAGCAGGCCCAGGGAGGCAGCAGGCATGGCTGCACAGAGAACATGGAAGTCTCGGAGACCTGGCTATGTGACCTTGGTCAAATTTGTTGACCGGCCTGAGCCCTAGTCTTCCCCCTCTTAAGAATATTAACCAAATGTGTCTAGTGCCCTGGACAGGGAGGTTGTTTGCTAAGAGGCAGCTATTGTCTTTGGTGGGGGGGGATCATGCAAGAAGGGAGGGAGCTGTCCTTGTCCTCGTTGAGTAGGCAAGAATTTATAAGTGTGAATGCACTAGCTGAGAGGATGGAGGCCACATGGGATCAGGTACAAAACATCCCGGTGCCAGATGACAGGTGCCTGTCTCTCCCACATTCTTAACAGAAGTACAAGGATGTGGAGTCCAGTCTGAGGATCCAGGAGGTGGATGGCTTGGAGCTGGTGAGAAAGTTTTCAGAGGACATGGAGACCATGCTGCGCAGGAAAGTGGAGGCTGTCAAGGTGCTCCAGGTCCTATGCTCTATGGGCGGGGAGCGGGGGATTCTGCCCCAGCCTCTGTCCCACTCACTGATGTCGTGGCCCAGCATTCTCTCACCCACATCATCCTTTTCCTACCTCATGACTGTCTGTCTTGTATCCTCATGAGCCGAAAAGTCCTTGTAAAGGAGGAAATGGTGGGAAACAAGGGGAGAGGAGAGGGTTGGGAATGGAGCTCTACCTTAGGGAACAATGTCCAATGCAACAGGACAACCTGCAGTGTTAAGAGGGATTCTGCATCACAATCTTGTATTCAGTGACTGGTGCAGAGCAAGTATGGAAGGAAGGTTTAGGAGTCATCCACCAAATGAATGATGGATGGATAGATGAATGGGTGGATGAGCGGTGGATGAGTTAGAGTATAGAAAGATGGAGAACATACAAAGCAAAGCTCCCTCCCTCTCTCCTCCTTTCCCTCTTCTCTCCTTCTCTCCTTCCCCTTCCCATCCTCCCAACCTTTCCGCTCCTGCCATATGGACCCACCCTTTATGTCACCCAAGTGCTCTGAGGGCTGCCCAGACAGCAGAGGTGCTTTTAGTGATGGGCATCATGCTCAGGTAATTCTGTCACTGCACATCACCAAACCTGGCTTGGCCTGGTAGAAACAGAGTGTGCCACTTCCCTGGCATGAAGTGCCTACCCTGATGCTGTGGGGACCCCGCTGGTTGAAGAGACATAGTTCATGCTCCACCTCGCCAGAAATCTGACCATCCAGACAATGATGTTCCCTAAAAAAATTCCTTTGGGAAGCCAGGAGAGAAGAGATGGGCTGGATAGGTTGTTGGAGGGGAGGTTGAGGCCAGTGCTGAGGAAAGGGTTAGGAATGTAACTGCAGCCTGGAAAGCCTATCTATCTATCTCCCACTTCCCACATCAAAAGGGATCCTCTGTAAAGTCTCTGGGGCCTTCTTTCCAATACATTATAATTTTCAGCCTCTTTCCTCGAGGATTAGGGCCAAGGGCTCTTAGTATCAGGAATCAATGAAAAAATATTTGGGGTTGGGAGGGCTCTTCTTGGACTACAGTAGGGAGACACTGACCTCCCTTACAACAGAGACACCAGTACTACCTGCCTCCTTCAATCTGCAATGCCGTGGAAACCGCCTCTCTGGGCGGGGCACAGACATTGGGATTCAGGAACCACCATGTTAGGGGCTGGGCCTCGTGGTGCTATAGCACAGCGGTCCTGGGCCTCCAGTTGCACTGTGTCCTTCCCATGGCTTCAACCCCATAAGACCAAGCAAATGGGGTCTGCACACCTCCAAACACCAGTCCCTGCTCCCTTCTGGGAGTTCTGTGGAGCACTACAGCCGCTGACCCTCCTGTGGGAGTGCCCATGGGAAATGTCCTGCAAGCAGCACTAAAACAATCTTGGTCCTGTAGAATTTCTTCATCACATCCTAGGAATTAGGGGTTGGAGTAGGGAAGGCAAGGGCTATTCTACCCAATTTACAGTTATATACATAGAGACCCAGAGGGACTTAGTGGCTTGGCCCTGACCAAGCCAGAACAGGAGCTCAGATCTTTTCTTCTTCTTTCCCATGTTTATTGAGGTATAATTGACAACCAAAAATTGTTTATATTTATATTCAGTAGCTGAAAGGTGGAAATCACCTAAATGTCTATCAACTAATGAATGAATAAGCAAAATATGAGATATTCATAAAATGTAATATTATCCAGCTATGAAAAGGAACGAAGTTCTGATACATGCTATGACATGGATGAACCTTTAAAATATTGTGCTAAGTGAAAGATACAAAAGGTCACATGTTGTATTATCCCATTTATGTGAAATATCCAGAACAGGAAAATCCATTGACAGAAAGCAGGTTAGTGTTTTTCAAGAGCCAGGGCAGAGAGAAATGGGGATGGTTGCTTAATGGGTTCTGTTTGGGGGTAATGAAAGTTCTGGAACTAGATAATGATGATAGTTGCACAACACTGTGAATGTACATACTGCTACTAATTGCATACTTTAAAATAATTAAAATGTATGTACATATGTACACATTCATGCACATTTAAATAGACTATTTTTAAAGCAGCTTTAGGTTCATGGAAAAATTGTAAAGAAAGTATGAAGAGTTCCCATATACCTCCTCCCCCCACAGAAACACAGCCTCCCCAACTATCAACAGCCCCCACAAGCACATTGGTTGCAATCGATAAACCTGCATTGACACATCATTATCACTCAAGGTCCATGGTTTACATTAGGGTTCACTGTTGGTATTGTACATCCTACGGCTTTTGACAATAGTTTTACTAACCTAAAAATCCCCTATTTTCCACCTACTCATCCCTCCCTCCCCACAAACCCCTGGAAACCACTGGCATTTTTACTGTCTTCATAGTTTTGCCTTTTCCATAATGTCATATGTTTGGAATCATGCAATATGTGGCCTTTTCTGACTGGCTTCTTTCACTTAGAAATACACATTAACCTTTCAATTACTGTGAAAGGTAAATGTGAACATTTGTGCACAAGTTCTTGCTTGAGTCTGTTTTCAGTTCTCTTGGGTATATTCTTAGGAGCAGAATTGAGGACCCACTAGACTCCTTTTGCCCATTCATTCTCCCCTTTTTGTTCCCATCCCTCAGAATCTGGTAGAGGCTGCCGAGGAGGCTGACCTGAACCATGAATTCAACAAATCTCTGGTGGTGAGTCCTCCTGCTCCCAGAGCTGTTGCTGAGAGGGCTTATGGCTCATCTCTCAACCCCAACAAGGACCAAGGTGACCTGAGTACAGATTATGGAGGAGTTAGGGAAGGTGGGGTCCAGAGCTATCTTTAAATGTTCTCAGGATTTGTATGGACCTACAATAGTCTGATTCTGAAGTGCTCTGGAGACTTTTGAGAGGGGATTTATGAGCCAGGTAAAAGAGACAGCTACCAAGACCTGGGGCAGTGTGTGCGGGGGTGTGTAGAGTGGTAATGCACTCTTCCACAGACATTTATTACCCAATGCAATGTGCTAGCCTCTGTACAGATAAAGTCGAATAACTCATTGACCAAATAGCTCCAGCGAGAGGCCTGGGTTACATTCATACAGACGGTAAAAAATGTTTCCACAGTGCGGAAGGGATGGGTAGAGCTCAGAAACTGATAGGGTGGCCTTGAGGCTGGCCCAAGCAGAGGGGCATTTGAGTGGCTGAGGGAGAAGAGGTTTCTAGTCTGAGGAAAAAGAAATGAAAAATATGCAAGGTCAAGGAAATTGCCAGTGGTCAGCTCTGTATGTCCAGGGGCTGGTGAAGCAGAAAGTGACCATGGTAAAGGTAGGAATCTGGCCTTTATTCAGCCTGAATGGCACATATTGAAGGATTTGAGCAGGAGAAGAGAAACACGGCCAGATTTGTGGCAACAGTCTTGTGACATGGGCAGGATGTGGAGGGGCCTGAAGGGGGCTGTTCAAGTCTGATCCAGGTGGCGTGGAGGGAGAGAGGAAGAGGGTCTGATTATGGGTCCAAGGTGGTAACCAAGCAGATCCAACACTGTGTGTAAGAGCAGAAAGCAGACTGCTGGCTCCTCAGAGGGACCCGGGGCCATAGACCTCAGTCCACTTCTTAAAGAGAGAGAAGCCTCACCTCCCAGGGCCCCAGTGTCTGAGTCTCTAGGAGCCTTCTCACACTGGAGGAAGCTGGTGGTGCTGATGAGGCTGCCTCTGTCTATCTCTCTTGGAATCAGTCCACCTTCTCTGTCTCCATCCCTGTGTCCCCACAAGCTAAACAAAGTGGAGAACTGAAGCAATAATCTAAACAATTTATATCAAAACACAGTCAAATAAACCATTCATTCCAATTACCTGGATATGTACTTGCCCGAATCCTGTGGATCATTGCTTGAATCCTCCACAGACAGAGCTTGTATGGACACTTCAGTCCACCAGACCGTCACTCTCATGTGAGTTCTCTGATTGCACTGTTTTTCTTTCTCCTTCTCACTCTGCGGGTCTCTGTGTCCACACTGTCTCTGTCTGGCCTGTTCCCCTCCACCCTAGTTTGACTATTACAACTCAGTCCTGATCAACGAGAGGGACGCAAATGGCAATTACGTGGAGCTAGGGGCTGAGTTTGTCCTCGAGTCCAACGCACACTTCAGCAACCTGATGGTGAACACATCCCTCAGCAATGTGCAGCTGCCTACCAACGTGTACAACAAAGGTAGCTCCCCTGCTGCCCCACATCTGGTGCTTGTTAGGGTGGTGCTGGTGGTACTGGGGAAGTGTAATGATTTGCCTCCATCTTCCTAAGAAGTCCTGCAGGGTGTAAACTGATTTTCCAGCCTCCATGACTGAGAAGAAGAATCTTTCCACACAAGGCTTGGCCAAGAGAAAACTCAGTGTTTCTAGCTTAGAGGATGTGAGATGTAGACGAAAGTAGGAAACTACATCACTGCAGACTATGTGTGGTGTGTGCACGTGCACACAGAGAGTGAAAAATTGGTCAGTGTTGCTCCTGATTTAGCTTCCCCTGCAGTTCTATAATCTCATTCCTTAGATCCAGATATTTTAAATGGAGTCTACATGTCTGAAGCCTTGAACCCTGTTTTTGTGGAGAACTTCCAGAGAGACCCAACACTTACCTGGCAGTATTTTGGCAGCTCAACTGGATTCTTTAGGATCTATCCAGGTAAGGACATGGGAGGCATCTTCAAGATCTTCTGGGTTTTATCGGTGGAAATAAGGAAATAGGGACACTGAAGATGGGCCCTGACGTTCAGATCCCCGATGAATGAGGTTGGCCCTCTTATCCAAAGGCTCCTCCAACCCACACTTTGACACCCTTCACAACATGATATGCACATTTTCAACAATTACCTGTTGAATGAATGAAAGAATGAATCCATCAAACACTGTGGTAATCAGCCAATAAATGCCCACATTGGACTGTCGCCCCATGAAAAGTATTGTGGAAGATGTAAAGGAGAATCAAACAACTATTGATCTTAAGAAGTTTTTATATTTTATTTTTTAATTTTTATTTTTCAATTCGAGTTGTATTTTATATTAGTTTCAGGTGTGTGGCATAGCATTTAGATATTTTTATAATTTACAAAATAATTCTCGTGATTAGTCTTTTATCTACCTGGGACTATACATAGTTATTACAATATTATTGACTATATTTCCTATGCAGTACTTTACAACCCCATGATTATTGTGTAACTATCAATTTGTACATCTTAATCCTTTCACCTTTTCATCAAACCCCCCAAACCCTGCTTCCATCAGTTTGTTCTCTGTATCTATGAGTTTGTTTTCATTTTGTTTATTTCTTTATTTTGTTCCTTAGATTCAACATGTAAGTGAAATCATATGGTATTTGCCTTCCTCTTCCTGACTTATCATAACAAATTCTAGTTCCAACCACATTGTTGCAAATGGTTAAGATTTCATAATTTTATGGCTGAGTAATTTTCCATGGTATATATGTACCACGTCTTGTTTATTCAATCATCTAGTGATTAGGTTGCTTCCATATCTCAGCTAGAGTAAACAGCGCCACAGTGAACATTGGGTTGCATATCTTTTAAAATTAGGGTTTTGGTTTTCTACAGATAAATACCCAGAAGTAGAATTGCTGAGTCATAAGGTAGTTTTATTTTTAATTTTTTGAGGAAACTCCATGCTGTTTCTCATAATGGCTATACCAATTTGCCATCCTACCAACAGTGCATGAGGGTTCCCTTTTCTCCACATTCCCACAAACACTTACTGTTTTTGGATCTATTGATGCTGGCCGTTCTGACAGGTGTGGTATCTCATTGTGGTTTAAATTGCATTTCTTTGATTATTAGTCACACTGAGCATTATTTCATGTATCTGTTAGCCATCTGTATGTCCTCTTTGGAGAAATGCCTATTCAGACACTTTGCCCATTTTTAATTGAATTGTTTTTTTTTTCTGGTGTTGAGTTATATGAGTTCTTTATAAATTTTTGATATTAACGCCTTATCAGATGTATCATTGGCAAATATTTTCTCCTACTTAGTAGTTGTTTTTTTATTATGTTGATAATTAACTTTGCTGTGCAAAATCTTTTTAGTTTGATGCAGCCTCACTTGTTTATTTTTTTCTTTTGTTTCCTTTGCCCAAGGAGATATATCAGAAAAAATATGTATTACTAACAGCCATGTCAGAGAGTTTACTGCTTGTTTTTTCTTTTAGGAGTTTTATGGTTTCAGGCCTTACATTTAGTCTTTAATCTGTTTTGAGTTTATTCTTATATGTGTGTAAGAAGGTAGTCCAGTTTCTTTTGAGAAATCAGCTAACATTCTTATGGGAGCAACCTTATAACTAGTTGCCTTTCTCTTGCTACTTTTAGAATTCTTGTTTTGTCTTTAACCTTTGGTGTTTTAATTATAATATATCTTGGTATGGGTCTGTTTGAACTCATCTTGTATGGGATTCTGTGCTTCCTGGACTTGCATGTCTATTTCTTTCACCAGATTAGGGAAGTTTTCAGTCATTATCTCCTCAAATATATTCTCAATCTCTTGCTTTCTCTCTTCTCCTTCTGGTACCCTTTTGACTCAAATGTTGGTTTGCTTGATGTTGTCCCAGAGGCCCCTTAAACTATCCTCCTTTTCTTAAAAATTTTTTTTCTCCTTTTGCTGTTTCCATTGGGTGTTTTCTGCCACTTTGTCTTCCAACTCATTGATTCAGTCCTCTGCTTCATCCAGTCTACTCTTGATTCCTTCTAGTGTATTCTTCATTTTAGTTATTATATTCTTCATTTCTGACTGGTCCTTTTTTATGGTTTCTATTCTTTTTTTTATACTTACTATCTCTTTGTCAAAGTTTTCACTGGCCTCAGCTATTCTTCTCATAAGTTCACTGAGAATCCTTTTAATCAGAGTTTTGAACTCTGGATCTGGTAGGTTGCTTGCCTTATTTTGTTTAGTTTGTGATTTGTCTCTCCTGAATGGTCTTGTTCTTTTTTTTTTTTTTTAATTGGGGGCATATTTTTTTGTTTTCTTATTTTGACTTCCTCTCTGTGCTCATTTCTATATAGTAGGTAGATCTGCTAGTCTTAACCAGATGGTTTTATGTAGTAGGTATTCCGTGTGACCCAGTGGTCCAGCCTCCCTGATCACCTGCACCGGGTGCTCCAAGAGTGACCTTTGTGTGGTTGTGTGTGCCCTCTTGTTGTAGGTGAGCCATGATTGTTATTGGCACGTCAGTGAGTGGGATTGACTCTCAGACTGGCTGGCTGTGAGGACTGGCCTTGCCCACAATGTATGTGCTACTGTGTAGGGCTGACCCCACAGAGTAGGGTTTCCCCCAACGGGTTCATGTGCCTGTTGAGATCACTTTTTGGGTATGCCCTTTGTGGTGCTAATCAGATGATACTCTGTTGAGGTCTAATCCCAATGCCCTTGGGAAGGGCTCTCATGCAGGCCAAGGCCAGCTGTTGCCTGTAACCAACCTAGCGCTACCTGTAAGGAGCTACAAAGCTGTCCATGTTTGGTTACTGCATGAGCTGGACCTGGAGGTATGTAGGAAAGGCCACGCAGTGAACCAAAGCCATATTCCATCAATATCAGCTCGGCAAAAGGCCCAGTGCACCCCCAGATCAGAGACTGAATAAGCCTTGGAAGTTCCAAAGTTGGGTGACCCCCAAGATTTGTTCAAGAAATACTATTGTTAGGGCTGGGGCTTGTGCCTATCACCAAAAGTGTCTCCAGAGGTGCATAAGCCAGGGCCTGTTGATTGTTACCGAAGGAACTTCCTGCTGAGAGAGAGGGGTAGGGCTTATTGCCCAGTAACCATTCAAAATTGCCACCAGGAAATTTGCTAGTTATATGGGGCTGGGTCTCAGGGGGTAACTCAGATGAAGTGAGCAGATCTCACCAGGCCAATACAGATTTTTGTTTGGCTATGTGGGGGAGGGTTCAAAACAGGCAAGATGGTGCACATCTGCAGGCTGGAAAGGAGACTCAACAAAGGATCAATGGCAGCTATCCCTCCAGCCCTTTCCCTGAAGCCACACAACTCAGTCTTTCCCCATATGTCTCTGGCAACTCCCAAGCTGTTGTCCCTCTGTAAAAGCCCAGGGTGAGCACCTGCAGGTGAGTGAGTCTGTGAGCAGACCCTTTAAGGTAACATTTGGATTTCCAGCTGTGATTTGTCTCTCCTGAATGGTCAGTTCCCACTGGTTTTCACAGCCAGATTTTGTGGAGACTCCTCTTCATGGCCCTGGAACCCTGGGTCAGGGAGTGTCAGTGTGAGGCTGGAGTCCCTCGCTCCTCCCTGGGGCCTTTGCAGCTGAGATGTCCCTTCTGATGCTCAACCACCACACATGGGTATGAGACCAGCCCATTTTGCATCTCCGCCCCTCCTACCAGTCTCAATGTGGTCTCCTCTTTATATTCCCAGTTATAGAAACTTTGTTTAGTCTTTAGGTTGTTCTCTAGGTTGACTGTTCTATAATTTAGTTGCAATTTTAATGTGGTCATGAACAGAGACATGCACAGAATTTACCTACCCTGCCATCTTGAAGGGAACTCCCAAGAAGTTTCCATCTTAATTGGAGAAATGGGGCATACTCATTTGACATGTTCAGCAGCAATGTGGAGATGTCACAGGCCACTATGTGATTAGTGGCCAACATAGGATAGAGAAAGTTCCCTTGTTTACCAATAAAAATAGAAAACAAAGATATCTACCACAAAATTTGCAAGAGTTCTGCTTTTAATTCCTTTTTTATTTTGCCTTTAATTTTTTACTTTCTAGGTAAAACAAATCACCTCCACATTTTGCTCCACCATTTTTATATTTTAACATACTGTCCAAAGTCTTAATGTTGCCCTGTTTTTCTGAGACAAAATAAGAAAGGTCCTAAAGGACACTTCTGTGTGCCCAGATTGGAAAATACAATTCCTCCGTAGGAGTACAAAGGAACCTTGGAGTTTATGGAGTCCCCTATTAGCATATTCCTTCTTGTTTCTTTGCCCTAGCCTCTGACCAGCCATTGGTTCTTCTTCTGTTCTCTGGAGACTGAGTAAACAAGTTTATCTCTCTTCCTTGTAACAGCCCTTTACATGTTCAAAGACAACACACAGGTCCCTCAAGTCTTCTTCTGGGTAGAATTCCCATAAATATTCTCGCCACATCAAGGCTTCCAAAGACATCAACCTGTGTGCAAACAATATAATCCAGGTGTGAGCCATCAGTCTTAGTTATGGAGAGGTCGTTTCTCACACCCACTCATATTTATACATATCAATCCTCAGGCATATAGTATGGGGTTGGCCATAATCCTTGATCATGCTACACTATACCCATGGGTTCGTACAGGCCCATGGCTATTTATTTTATTTTTATTTGTAACATAATACCTGTATATACATCACCAACACAAAAACTAGATTAGTAATAACTTTTATTTACATATGTGCTTCTTCTCTATCCCATATCCCATCCTTTCTCTCTCCACCCTGCCTTCTCCCCTATCCTTCACACTGCTAACCAGGTCATAGTTTTCCTTAATTACAAGTTTATGACTCTATTTGGATTTATTGGTATTTTCTTTAGTTTTTTAGTTTTATATTATGTTCACACACACACACACACACACACACACACACACACATCTGCTTAAACAACACACTGTTTCATTTTGCTCATGTCTGAAATTTTAAAACTGGTTTCTGGTATAGACTTTTAGAACTTGCTTTTTCATTTAATATTATACTACTAAGATTCATTGAGTTGTCACATATAGCTATATTTTGTCATTTTTGTTCCTGTGTCATTATCTTTGGTGTCAATATATCTGATATATGTGTGTGTGTGTGTGTGTGTATGTGTATGTGTATGTGTATATGTATATGTATATGTATATATAAAACAGATATATTTTTTTCATCACTTTACTTCCAACCTTCTATGGCATTTTGTTTTCTCATATCTCTTGAAAATAACTTATAGCTTTTAAATTTTTATCCCAACTGAAAATCTCCTTTGTAGTTGGAAGTTAAACACATTTACATTTATTGTATTGATATGTTTAAAAATGTTTATCCTTTTTAAATTATGTTATTTTAAAAATTTCTACTTGTCCTTACATTTTTCTTTTCTTTTCTTTTGTCTGTTTAAATGATGAACCTTTCTTGATAAACTTTCCATTACTTCTTTTTACTCTCTATCAGTTTTGAACTTATTCCTCTGTTTTTGTTCTTTTGATAATTACTCCCTTATTAGGTATATTTAACAAGATGTTAAAATTGAATAATATTTTTACCCTCCTCCAGTAGGAAAAGGACTTTAGAACTCTTGCACTTACATTCCTTTTTCACCCTGATTTTCATTCTATCCCCACAAGTTAGATACTATTACTCTTACTTGATACAAATATTGCTTGTTTAGAATTAATTATTTGTTTACCATTTAATTTGTTCACCATGCCTTTGAGTATCTCAAACTGTCTTTCTAAGATCCTTTCTCCTTGAAGTAAATCTTCCAGAATTTCCTTTTATAGAAAGGATGTTTAAACCTGAGTCCGTGGCCTGTTAAGAATTGGGCCACACAGCAGGAGGTGAGCAAGCAAAACTTCATCTATATTTGCAGCTGCTCCCCAGTGTTGGCTAGCATCACAACCTTAGCTTCACTTCGGATCATTAGGCATTAGATTCTCATAGGAGCACAAACCCTATTGTGAACTGCACATGCAAGAGATCTAGGTTGTTCACTCCTTATGAGAATCTAATGCCTGATGATCTGAGGTAGAGCTGAGGTGTTGATGCTAGGGTTGGAGAGCGGCTACAAATATATATTAACAGCAGAAAGGTTTAACTGCACAGAGACCATAATAAGTCAATTGTTTTCACTCTCATATCAAAACCCCATCAGTGAGTGGCAAGTAACAATTAAGCTGTGTCTGCTGGCAGGCCTTAAGTCAGAATCCAATGCTTATTTTAGTCTGTGCATGGCCTGCCCATTATTACACTCACCACTTCCATCCACAACTCCTTCCTGTGCTGCACACTTGTCTCAGTCACAGTTCTGGTAAGCCCACAAGAAAACCACAGCCAAAATGAGTAAAATACAATGTCACTGGAGAGCTTCCTTGAAAATGGGGAAAGACCCAATGATGAAACAGCAGAAGACTCTAAGACTGCTAACAAAAAGAAAGTTGCATTTAAAAGAAAATATCAGGAGTCCTACTTAAATTACAGGTTCATTACAACAGGTGATTCACAATCTCCAAGCCCACTTCATATGATATGTGGTGACCAGCTATCCAATGAAGCCATGAAACCTTCAAAACTACTTCACCACATGGAGACCAAATACCCTGTGTTAAAAAACAAGCCTCTGGAGTTTTTCAAAATGAAAAAAAAAATGTGAACACGAAGAACAGAAGCAGTTATTGAAGGCCACCACTTCATCACATGTGTCTGCACTGAGAGCATCATTCTTAGTGATTAACCGCATTGCTAAAGCTAAGAAGCCTTTTACTATGGGTGAAGGAGATGCAAATGAAAAGTTGATCCTGGCTGCTGCTAAGGACCTTTGTCATGAACTTTTAGGAGAAGCTGCAGTTCAATAGGTGGCACGTGTTCCTCTCTCAGCTAGCATCGTAACTTGATGAATTGATGAAATAGCAGAGGATTTGAGGCACAGCTGTTAAAATTAATGAGACACCAAGGTTCACAATCCAGGTTGATGAGTCTGCCAATACTGACAACAAGGCAACATGCTTGTTTTGTATGATATATTTTTTTTGAGGATGTGCATGTGCTATGTGCACTTTTGTTGCCAACACCACAGCTGCAGAACTATTCAAGTCTTTGAATGATTACATACCAAGAAAACTGAATTGGTCATTTTGCATCAGTATATGCATGGACAGAAAGACCTCCATGACTGAACAACTTTCTAATTTCACTACTTGGGTCAAAGAGGTCGCTTCTGAATGTGAGTCTACGCACTGTGTCATCCATAGAGAAATGCTGGCTAGCTGAAAAATGTCACCTGAACTTAACAATGCTTTGCAGGATGTGATTAAAATTATAAACCCTATTAAAGTACATGCCCTTAACTCATGTCTGTTCATGCAGCTCTATGAGGAGATAGACGCAAAGTACACATCTTCTCTTATACATAGAAGTGAAATGGCTTTCTAAAGGCAGATCACCAGCCAGAGTTTTTGAATTATAAGAACTGTTTCAGAGATTTCTTTTAGCACAACAGTCACACTGACAGCACATTTCAGTGACACAGAATGGAACATGAAACTTGCTTACTTGTGTGACATATTCAACCTGCTTAACCAACTCAATCTGTCACTTCAGGGGAGAACAACTGTGTTCAAGTCAGCAGACAAAGTGGCTGCATTCAAAGCCAAACTAGAACTATGGAGGTGATGAATAAACATCAGAATTTTTGACACATTTCAAACATTAGCAGAAATTTTGAATGAGACTGAGCCAGGACCTTCTTTCTTCTTGATCCAGCTTGTGCATTATCGCCTATTTCAGCTTTCAAAAGAGTTTGAACATTACTTCTTAACCACAAAAGACCCCAAATTAGAGAAGAATGAATCTGTGACCCATTTGTGAATAAGCCAGGTGAATTGACTTTGTCTGGCTAGAAGAAGATCAACTGCTTGAGATCGCAAATGACAGTGGCCTTAAAAGTATGGTTGAGACAACTTCAAATCCCCACATATTCTGGATTAAAGTTAAGGCAGAGTATTTTGAGATTGCCACAAAAGCACTGAGAAGCCTGCTTCCATTTCCAACATTCTAACTTTGTAAAGCAGGGTTTTCTGCAGTGACAACAACCAAAACGAAATTACAAAGTGGACTGGACATAAGCAAGACACTTCAGGTGTCACTGTCTCCCATCACCTCCAAAGGGACCATCTAGTTTCAGGAAAACAAGCTCAGGTCTCCCACTGATTCTACATTATTGTAAGTTTTATTATTTAGTTATATATTATAATGTAATAATAATAGAAATAAAGAGTACAATAAATGTAATGAACCTGAATCATCCCCAAACCATCCCGTCCCCACCCCTGGTCCATGGAAAAATCGTCTTCCACAAAATTGGTCCCTGGTGCCAAAAAGGTTGAAGACCACTGCTTTACAGTAAGGCTCTCAGTGGTAAACTGCTTCAGTTTGTTATTATCTACAAATGTTTTCTTTTATCCACATTCTTTTTTTTTTTAATTTTAAATTCATTCTTTTTTATTTTTGCAAGTTACGCAAATCATTTCCTGTTGTCAGCTTATTTAATCAGAAAAAGGCAAATCCTATTTTTTCTTGGAGACAAGTGACTGACTAAGCCTGCAGTTAATGACAACCCCTGAGAAATGGTTTACAATAAATAATAGCTCAAAGGAACTAAAACCCCCAAGTAGAATTCAGAAAACAATGCTAGTTTTCTGTCTTTATTATTGAATGATAGTTCTGTTGGGAATGCATTTCTTGATTAACAATTATTTTCTCTCGGCCCCTCAAACTGTTTTTCCACTGCTTTCTGGCTTCCAATGATGTTGAGAAAAATCTGCTATCAGTTTAACTGCTGTTTCTTTATAAATAAATGTTTTGGCTTTTCTGGCTGCTTCCAAGGTCTTTATTAATTTGCCTCTGTAGTACCATAGTTTCACTACAATGTGTCTATATGTGAATATCTTTTTAGTTATCCTGCTTGGGATAGATTGTGCTTCCTGGATCTATGGATTCAAATTTTTGTATCAGTTCTATGACATTTGCTGTCATTGTCACTGTTGTTGTCATTGTCATTGTAACCATTGTCTTTCCTTGCAGTCTCCCTTTTCTCTTTCTATGTCACCAGTCAAACATAGATTGACCTTCGTATTCTAGCCTCCACAGGATTCTAGATAAATCCTTTACATGCCTGAATTTTCTCTTTACCTGTGAATAATCCACAAAACATTTATATTTTTCAACTTGAACATGTATTTCATTTATAAAAGTTGCGCATTTTTCAGGCTGTTTCTTTGTTCTTAATAATTTCTTGTTGTATATTCTTCTTTGTGGTTTCTCTGGTGTAGCTACCCTATGATTTGCATTTGGTAGTTCCAACACCTGTCATCCTTGGGAGGATGCATCTGGTGATTCTTGCTTTGGCTGCCTGTCACTTATAGGGGCCTGTTTCTAGTGTGTTTGCCCATCTTTGCTTGTGAGGCCATAGCACTTACACTCTGTGGGAATCCCACAGGCCTGACTTGGGAAAGTTTTCCATCAAGAGGCTCACTGCTGTTTCTACATGGAGTTGAGAGTGCCGCAACCCAGGGTCCTGGTTCAGAGCTAAGAACCTCACTCAGTTTGTCCTCCTTCTTACTGTCCTAATGAACAACTTTCCCACAACTATGCCTCTATAGAAATGTGGCCTTTGGGGACCCTACTGCTCACAGCTGTGGCAGGTCCACATCAGAGCCATGTGACTCAGGCTCCCACTGCACCAGCTCTGCCCAGAGCTCTGTCCTGCTTCCCCTTCCAGGTCTTGGCTCCTGGCTGCTCTGACCCCTGCTCCTCACCCCTGGCATGCAGTTCCATTATTTTTGTTTTGGGGACATAATTCCTGAAAACTTCTCCTACCTTTGAGAAACCAGCAATACTTAAAAGTGTGTATCTCATCTGGATTAACTGCTGTGAAACAAGAAGTTTTTCTTGGAGCTTCTAGACATCCATGATACTGCCACAATTTTTTTTCTAGCCAGAACACAATATAATATCATTTCACCTGTTGTTTTTAACCTTATTTTGAGCCCACTCTTCCCAATTATTAAAGTCTTTTCAAATAGAGATTTTATCGTGGATTATCTTAGTGTTCTCTGTGCAAAGTGTGCAGTTATCCAAATTTTTGACTAGATGAACAGGACAAAATCTACCCCAGTACACTAGTGGGTCAAGGCAAGATCTTTCATATTCATTCTTTCTTTCTTTTACATAACAAATATTTATTGAGTATTAAATCTCCTAAGTGCTATACATACACTGTGCCAGGTACAGGCAGATCTTGGAGATATTGTGGGTGCAGTTCCAGATGACTTCAATAAAATGAGTTTCTCCATAGAGCGAGTCATAATCTTTTTACTGGTGGAGGGCCTTACCTTCAATTTATAAAAAAAGCAACAATTGTGAAGCACCATAAAGTAACGCACAATAAAACAAGGTGTGCCTGTGCTTGGAATCCCCAACCTCAAGGAGCTTGCAGCCCATAGCCAAATCATTTCTCCCAGCTAGCTAACAGGAAGGACTGTGAGCACTAACAGCCTTCCTGACTAGAGGCAAGTGGACTAGAAGTCAAAACACCTGGCTCTCCCATCATACTGGCCATAATTTTGCTGGATTGTAATGATGTTAAAAGCCATGCCTTCCTGAAGCTTCTCCCCCTCCACAATTTGATGTGAGGTTTAGGTCACAAATAAGTCCCAGGAAAAACACATGGGGGTCCAGTCTATGAAATTAACCCCAACTCTGGTTTCTGGCAGTGTGGATGGTGAGTGTTCCGCCATAGAACTGGCCTCCCTCCTTACCTGTTGTCTCAGTTCACAGGCTGTTCTTTGGTGGTCCTATACTCTGCTGCCAAGGTCCACAGCTGGCCCTGCCCTGGAGGTCATGGCCATCCTGGATGTAGCTCCAAGCCAGGGGCTCTGGAGCAGCCTCACTGAGTTAGTGAAAGAACCAGCTTTTATTTCCCCAGGCATCAAATGGACACCTGACGAGAATGGAGTGATTGCCTTCGACTGCCGAAACCGTGGCTGGTAAGAGCTCCCAGGTGAAGGCCTCTAGTGCTGGCATCTCTCTTATCACCTCCGGGTTTTGCCTGCTTCTCCTCCAGTCCCTGCCCCCACCTCCATCCAAGTTTCTCAAACGTGTAGAGCCTTACCCCAACACACGTGTGGAAAGAAGCCACGTTCTTCTCTTCTCTCCAGAGCTGCACTTGCCCCAGGGCTAATCACATTTGTCTTTCCCACCCTGAAGCTCCTTCAAGGACACTGAACTGTCTCCAGATCAACCCTCTGCCAGGTTCTCCTCTCCTGCTGCACTCCTCTTCTGGCAGATCTTTAATGGAATCTGAGGGTGGAATCCAGTTCTCTCCCTCCCTGCTGCCCACCCCTCTGGGACCCTGGCCAAAGTCAAGCTTCCCACCAGAACTTGACCTTTTTTTCCACCGAACAGCCAACTAGATGGGCACATGCTTCAGAACTATGCTGAGTTGTCATGGGGCAGGATGAAACCTGGCTTCAATGGGGCACTGACCTAGACTTTGGACACAGAATTCAAACAGAAATGACTGGAGACTTGGTTGAGTGGTTGCTCTGACTTTCATTTTCCCATTGTTGGTCCGTCCCTTTCTATCTTCTAAAGGTACATACAAGCTGCTACTTCTCCCAAGGACATAGTGATTTTGGTAGACACGAGTGGCAGCATGAAGGGGCTGCGGATGACTATCGCCAAACACACCATCTCCACCATTTTGGACACACTGGGAGAGAACGACTTCGTTAATATCATTGCGGTACATGTTCCCTCCTATTCTAGACTAGCTCTTCCTTGATCTAGAGGAAACTTTCTTCTGCCTGCATGTGATAGCCTATCCTTACGATAACATGATGCTTCGTATTGTAGAATGAGTCTCTCCTCTGAAGCTGGGGCTCCTAACCTAGGGTCAGATGAAGGATGGGCTTCAAGAGTCCATAGAATTTCTGCAATTATGTGTAAAATGTGTATGTCCATTTATCTGAGTCTGTAGTGTTCATCAGTTTTTCAGATGAGCCTGGGATCTAGTAAAGATTAAGAAGCACTGGCCCAAAGTAAACACCTGATTTATCCCATTCCTGTGCTCTTGACTGGCACCCATCACTGAACAGCCACTTTGTTCTGCTGCAAGATGAGTGACGCCTGGGCTCCTGCTTACAACAGCCCCAGTTCCCCCACTTCTTTCATCCCACCAAATCCAGACACATCGATAGAAAGGAAAAAGTAGGTGGGGAGTGCCTAGATGGACCAACAGATCCTAGTCCTGCTTTCACAGCAGTTTTCCTAAAGCTAACTCTGCCTGCCCCCAGAAAGGTAATGACAGAGGGATAAAGCGAGAAGAAAGGGGGCCAAGTTAGGAGAATGCTTTCCACTACAATGGAAGAGTAGGCCAGTGCAGCCCTCCACAGAGGCAGAGTCAACAGCCAACTAGAGGTACCAGTTTGAAGGCTACCTGACCCAAAAGTTTCCTCCACCAGACAGTCACATTGCTGAAAACACTTATATTTAGTGGGATTTATTTATCTAGTCAAGAAATACCAAAACAAAATGGTCTAACTTCAGAATGGTCATCCTGGGAGTGTGAGAATGCTCCCCCCATCCCTGAGCTGCTCCCTGAGGCCTGTGTCACTTACCCACCTGCATCACTCCTGGACCCCATGCTCCCCATCTTCACCACCCCTCCATCCATGTCCCTGACCTATAGCAGTAAAAGAAAGCTACGTGAACAGGTCATGCCACTCCACAAGAGTTGGGTGTGCTCCTGCTCCTCCCTGGAAGTCTTCTGGTCTCTCGCCCCCAACCCTTCCTCCCCCACCCCTCACCCAGTTCTACAGTTGTTTAGGTAGTAGCAACGGAGGGAAAGCATGCGCCTCCAGTATTCCCCTGAAACACCCCAACATTCTTCCTAGGACATGCATGTAGTCTTGCCATGATGTCACCACCAGCTCCCCCTGCTTCTCCTCTCTTATTTAAGCAGAAGTAGATTAAGGGCACCTTGAAGATCTGAATTTTAACTATGGGGAGGTTAAGAAAAAGGAGCAGCAATAATTCATTTTTCTTCCTACTCCCATCCCCTGTTGAAAGCTAAAGGATTCTCTTCATAAATGCAGGGCAAAGAGAAAAAAAGCACAGTTTCTAATTCCTGGACCTAGGCGCTGGGGAGGGGTCTGAGCCTGGATGGCCCTGGGATTCTTGTGGACAGCACTCTGTGTGATCTTGGTGGCAGAGACCAGGGTCATTCTCTCAGTAACCTGCAGTTCTCTATGTGTGCCCTAGGAGATGGCCATGACTCAGATACCTGAGAAAATGACCCAAGACCAGGATTTGAGAGAGAATGTTTAGAGTTAAGACCCTGCTTTTTTCTCTCACCTTTCTACTCAGAAAAACTGCCAAAAGCATAGGGCATCCCAAGATAACATACACGGGTGCCTAGGTGACCCCAGCCCTGACCACCCTTGGGTTGCCTGAGCTTTGTGGCTGGGCCCTAACTTAACAAACTGATTATGTCTGTTCTCTTCTTTCTTCTTCCCTCTACAATTGCAGTACAATGACTACATTCATTACATCGAACCTTGTTTTAAAGGGATCCTTGTTCAGGCGGACCGAGATAACCGTGAGGTGAGTGCCCATATCAGGCGAGTGCCTGATGCTTCTGAGCCCGTTCTGGTTAGAATAGTGGGAGTCATCTGTGTAGCTAGCTGATGGCCCCTTTTATCCATTCCCATGGCACTTGCAAAGGGCAAAGCAGGTCTGCAGGTCACCACGCAAACACACCCAGGACACTGCACCCATGAATATGCTGCCTGCCTACCACAGCAATCTGAGCAGAGAGATCTCCCATCTGAAGGAAAGTTTACTTCTTCAGGACTGTTTTGTTGTTGTTGTTGTTGTTTTGTTGTTGTTCTTTGTTTGTTTGTTTGTTTGTTTGTTTGTTTTACTCTGTGGATCATCTAGGACTCCCTCTCCCTGTGGCCTCCATTGTGGGCCTTTCCATTATGTCAGTTTTCCTGAAGCTGCCCTAAAAGGAGGAGAAATTCCAAGCTATTGCATTAAGTCCTTTTCAGAGGCAAAGGAGGAGAGGATGTGGCAACTTTTTTTCAAGGGAAAGTGTGTGTGTCACAGATCCTTTTCTCTGTGAATGGGGAATTCTGGTTGGCTTCCTCTTGAATCTCAGCCTTGAGTTGGAGCCCCCAGAGGCCTCATTGCCAGGGTAAAAGCTGGGATGCTGGGGATCTGGGAACCTGGGAATCAGCCTAGACTGTCCTCCTTGCTCTGGTTGGACTCATTCATACTGCATTTCCTTCCAAAGGTGGGCATAGATCTGCACCCAGCCCCTCATACTCTCTCAGTTCATCTTGGGAGCATTTGAGAAACATCTGTGGTAGGGGTTTAGCTGCAAAATTAGCTGGATCATGGAGAGATGGTCCCATGATCATGTCCTTCTGGGCAAATAGCTCTGTCCAGCCTCTGAAATTAAGACCAAAGATGAAGGTTCCCTGGCCCACTTGATCCACTGACCCACATCTGGTTTCTTAACCACAACAGCATTTCAAACAGCTGGTGGATGAGCTGATGGTTAAAGGCGTGGGGGTCGTGGACCAAGCCCTGAGAGAAGCCTTTCAGATTCTGAACCAGGTATTTCACCTGAGGAAGCCCAGGGAGAGTAGAGGAGTGGGAGCAGGCTGGAGGTGTGGGGAGGGCAGTTCATAACCTGTACTCATGGAGCCATCCTTCCCCTACACAGTTCCAAGAGGCCAGGCAAGGAAGCCTCTGCAACCAGGCCATCATGCTGATCACTGACGGGGCTGTGGAGGACTATGAGCCAGTTTTTGAGAAGTACAACTGGCCAGACCGCAAGGTTACTCACCAGGTGGCAGTGGAGGGGTGAGGGAAGGGGGCTGAGGTGAGCATCCTCCTACTGCCATGATGGCATGGCCCAGAAATGCCAGGCCTGCTCTGAGCTCACATGGTCTGCCTATTAGCCCACTAGTAAACTCAGATGTCCCACATTGGTGTTCTAAAATTACGATGACCATTGGCAAAGAGGACTGGAGAGAGAGGGCCTGGGGTAAGAGACCAGAATACGGTGTTGAGACATGAAAACAACCTGGCTGTGACCTCCACCCTCCACCTGCCCCACATTCACCGTGGCTTTGGCAACCCATGTGCTGCCGTGGCCTCAGGTCTTTCCTGATCCAAAAACATGAGAGTGGAGACTCCAAAGTCAGCAAAGTGCTTGGCCAACCTTGAGGATGAGCATAAGTTATGTTAACACTATTCACAGCCAGGAGTTACAGCCCTAAGTCCATCTGTGTCTTGTGGATTAGGTCCGAGTTTTCACTTACCTTATTGGGAGAGAAGTCACTTTTGCTGACCGCATGAGGTGGATCGCGTGCAACAACAAAGGTAGGTGATGAGGGCAGAGCACCTTATAGCCTGTACCTGAGCATAGGTGGAACATCATTATCCCATCACTGGAGGTGCTTAGCTGTGTATGGCTCTTACTTAGGCCTTTCAGAGGGGTGGTGCTGTATCGAGATGACAGTATCTATCCCTCCTTCTCACTTGGGAAAAGCAAGATGAAGTGCAGATTGCTCCATAAAGCTTTGAATAAATGCTTGATTACTCCTGCAGGGACTCTAAGTCGTAAAGTCACCTGAAATGCAACTTAGAAGACATCTAAGTGTTCAGTATTTGCAGAAAAGAGACTGTCTCTTCAAATAAAGCTTTATAGAAACCACAGTATAGACATAGGGAGGCAGGTATGGGGCTGACATTATTTTTGTTTGCATGTGGTTTATAATTTAATTTTACTAATATCTTTATAATTTATAGAACATCCAGAGTTGGGGGAAAAAAAAAACACTTTTAATATTCCAAAATAAAGCAATGGTAGTTAATAAGACACTATTAGCAGGAGATAAAATTTCGGCCCCAAGTATTTTTCAGGAAGCTCCATTTAAGAGTTCTTATCCCATGGTTTTTGGGGCTCACATTATAAATGTAAGTTCTCTCATGTCCAGATTCCATTCTTCCTGCAAATTAAGCCCATTTACTCTGACTCTACTCCCAGAGAAAAATTAGAGGATCACTATTTTCTTTAGAATGATGTTTGTGTGAAAATAGTCCTCATCTAACTCTGAATAGAACCAAGACCTGAATCTCAGGATGTCAACTTGGTTTGATTCATCCCAAATTTATCGAGTACCTACTGTGCACCTGGCAAAGTTTTCAAGTTGTGGTCAGGATGGACTCAGTCTTGCTCCTGCTGTCATCCAGTCAGTGAGATGAACAAGTGAACCCATCACTGATGATGTAATTTGAGGGTTGAGAGGCACAAACTGTACAGGACACTGGGGCGGGGGGGGGGTGATTGGAGGAGAATCACTTCTCCCATCTGGAAGTAGCAGGGGAAGTTTCCTGAAGGAAAAGCTATCTAAGCTGAGACATACAGAACTGGTAGAAGTCAGTCAAACATACAGAACAGGGAAGGGTGTTCTGGACAGAGGGAACTGCATGTTCTAAAGATCTGAGATCAGAGGCATGCTGGGAACTGAAAGCTCTTCCACTTCACTGAACTGTAGAGTGGTGTTTTGTGGGAGGCGATGAGCAATGAGATCAGAGAAGTAAACATGTGCTAAATCATTACTATGGCTACAGCAAAGAGGCTATGGCACCCCTCTCTATAACTGAGGAAGGAAATCAGTCAGAGGAAAGAGGAGGTGGGGGCTGTCTTAGATTGGGCTCCCTGAAAACAGGCCCTGTAACAGAGTCACATGCAGGAGGGGATACCCCCGTAATGAAGTGAGAAAGGCAGTATTGCGAGAGGAAGGAGCTGACCCACAAGGCCCTTGTAATTAAGGCCCTGTTGTTTTCATGGCAGTTCTAGAGCTGGGAGGGCCCCTCAGTTCTGCCAAGAGGTAAGACCTGGGCCTTTGAATCCCCATTAGCACCACTGTCCTCGGGCTGTTCCCTGGGAGAGGAACAACCTTGACGAAAGCAGTTCCCTATAGCCCAGGGAAGCTCCCAGTGAGGGGCCCAGCTGTGAGCTGTCAGTAGCTGGGGAGAGTGTGAGCCACGCAGAGGGGTTGCACATGGAGCACTCAGCCTTCCACAACCACGTGGCCCTTCCCTCCTCCAGGCTACTACACACAGATCTCCACGCTGGCAGATGCCCAGGAGAATGTAATGGAGTATCTGCATGTGCTCAGTCGCCCCATGGTCATCAACCATGACCATGACATCACCTGGACAGAAGCCTACATGGACAGCAAGGTGAGGACCTGACCCCTCTCAGAGTTAGGGACTCCACGGAATAAGAGCTTACTTCTTGGGTGAGAGAGGAGTGAGCAGATTGCCTTGGAAAACATTGCAAAAGGGATGAACACTCTCCCACTGCAGACCTATTCTCTGTGTCCTGCCCCAGAGGCCCAGAACCCTGTGAGCAGAACTACCCAGGGCTGCCCTCCATGGACAGAGACCCTCTGCTCCAAACTTGTTCCTCCCTCCTTCCCCTTGTTGTCACCTCCTTCATTTTCCTCTCTTCTACCTGTTGTAGAAAAAAAGGAGTCCAACCATTAATTCAAAATACTATAGCTTTATCGAGAATATCCCTCTTCCTGGCCCCTGAACTTTCAAAGAGACTGCCCATAGGCAACAGTGACTTACACGAAGGAAGAGATATCAAAGGTAGAATGTCAGATGAGGTGTTTGGGGGAACAGGGACCTTTCTGGCACCTCTCGAATCACATCACAGACACAGATGCCTGCTTCAATGATAGTATAGCAGACTGAGATTGAGAGACACCTGAAAATGGTGGCTAAATAAAAGTGTGTTTCTCCTTCATGTAAACAAAGTATAAAGGGGGGCAGCCCAGAGCTGATGAGCTCCCTGTTCATCAGGGACTCAGACCCCTTCCCGCTGTCCCCTTGGTCATCCCTGCAGACCTTCTGGTCAAAGTGGCTAGTGAAACTTTAGTCAATTGAAACCACTCTCTTCCAGAAAATCTTACTTCTAAACTCTAACCTGAAAAATCAGTTGAGGAGGAGAAGACTCGATTAAAAAGTTCTTCATTCTCTGAGACAGTCTACTTTAGACATCCACAGCTAGGCAAGCTTCTGTAGTTGATCCTGAGGAAGGTCAGCCTTATCAAATACACCTGCACACACCACTCCTCAGGGGTCAACTTCATGGCAGAGTGGGGTTACCTGTGGAGCCCCTTCTGCGAGGGCTGGGGGAGCCAGCACAGTGAGATAGGGAGTCAGGTAGAAAGGCTGGGAATTCTACGGCTCCAGCATTCTGAGTAGAGAAGAGATTGTGGGCCCATCTCATGTGAGAGGTGACCCGAGGCCAGCTACAATTATACCATGGCCTGCTCTCCCACTGTGGCCCTCACATGTTCGTTTGTGTTTGCAGATAACTCTTAATTGGCCTGGACTGTAGTTTGTGCCAACCTTGGGTCCATAGTAGAGATCTTTGGAAGAGTTCTTGCTGTGCCAAACCTCTTTGTTCCTGGGCGTGCCCAGGATGGGCCTTTTCCATAGGTTTGCGCACATCCAAAACAAGAGGGCTTAGTGAACATGCTTAGGAGCTGGGCTGTGGACTCTGGGATCCTGACACTCATCTTGGCTTAGGATTTCCCTTGCTAAGTGACGTCAGCCTGGTCTTCCTCCCTGGCCCACCTCTCCCTCCAGTGTTTCTGCCAGCAATCTCTTTGCAGAGAACAGAAACCTCATTTAGGATCTCTTTCTCACCTTGGAAGGTTGACATCAGCGACCCTGGGTCCTTCACACTGTGGACTCTGAGCCTTCTGTCCTTTGTCCTTTATTCTTTCCTCCCTGACAGCTCTTCACCTCGCAGGCACAGAGCTTGATGCTCCTTACCACCGTGGCCATGCCAGTCTTCAGCAAGAAGAACGAAACGGTGAGTGGCAGCCTCCTGAGAAGCTGCAGAGGGCTTAGAGCATGAGGCCATCACTAGCATCTTTATACCAGCGGTTCTTGGTTTGGCTGAGGATCAGAGCCACCCTGGGATGATTGTAAGTGCAGATTTGAGGCATACACCCAACTAGGTACGCCAGAATCTCTTGGTTGAGAGGGAGTAGGGTTGGTTCAGGCTTCCCAAAACTCCCCAGTGATTCTGCTCAGCCAACTTGGGGTTGTCCCACTGCACTGCACCTGGGACCACTTCTTTGAGGTTATAGGACCCCAAAGGAGTCACCTGGCATCCCTCCAGCAAAACCACACTTAACCTACCCATTTGGGCCAACTCAAACTTGTTTGTCCAGTCCTCTGGTGAAGGAATTTCTAGAGCCTTTTATCCTCCATCCAGGCAGGAAATGCTTCCTGATGGGCACTGTGTGTTTCAGAGTGCTCATAGATTTGGGTCCCTGGGATCACAATCCTTCAGCTTCTGCTATGAAGATTAATATTTTTTTTCAACTTTGTATTTCACTTAAATATTGAAAATTAAATATTAATATTGGACATTAATTTTCCCAGCAGCTGAGATTACTCCTGGGGGTCTCTCTAATAGGTTCTAAATTTTATTTCACAGAGCTCAGTCTAAAATCTAACTACAGGGGAAGGACCATGTAAGGCCTGGGTGGCTTCCTCTTCCAGGCTCAGGGAAGGCCAAGGTCTAGTCTGGCCCTGCGTTCACAGGTCTCACCCTAGCCCTGTGTTTTCCCTTCCAGAGGTCCCATGGCATTCTCCTGGGGGTGGTGGGCTCTGATGTGGCCCTGAGAGAGCTGATGAAGCTGGCACCTCGGTACAAGGTGAGCCTGTGTCAGGTCCCTGAATGGGGGTACCCGGCTCCCCAGGAGCCCTCCCACCTGGCTCAGAAACCTCTCTGCAGGCAGTGCAGCCAAGACCAGAGCTGGGATGGGTCCTGTCATACCGGCCCCCGAAAAGTGCAGGCAATGAACATGGGAACGGTGGCTTGGATTCCTGGGACTCTTTGTCACCACCAGCTCTGACTTGCCCTGTGGCCTTTAGCAAGTTCCTCCTCTACCTGGTACCTCAGGTTTTCACTCTGCTCTGCCACGCCATATAATCCTGTTTTGAAAGTGAGTGAGATTATACCACCAAAGCACCTAGAGTATGTGGTGGGAAAGAAGACACAAGTAATGATATACATTATTATGGCTGCCATGAACAGTAGATTTTGGAAAGAATTTAAAAATTAGTGGCTGGAAGCACAGCACTGGCCCAGTTATATTTCTATCGGAAAAACTCCCTGCTGCGCACTGCCATCTCTTCCCATCCTGTGGCTCCACACCCCTTCCCAACTGCAGTTCTCCAACACAAACAACAACCTGTCCTTGTAGCTTGGAGTGCATGGATATGCCTTTTTGAACACCAACAATGGCTACATCCTCTCACATCCTGACCTCCGACCCCTGGTAGGTAAAAACCTTATTTGTCTTGGGATCTTAATTCTATAGGATTGGGGGTAATTCATAAAAACAGTTAAAATAATGAACACATTCTTAAATGGGCTCCATTTAAGAACTCAATGGGTAATATGAGAAAAAATTAAATAATAGTCCCTATTTTCAAACTAGTTATAATCTAGCAGGAGAGACAAGGCAAAAATACATGAAATAACCAATGAACAGTCTGGAGAGCATGTGATGAAGTGCACAGTTTCCCTGCACAGGACACAGCCACTTACGTTCCCATCACTGCCTCAGTAGCTCCACACTCCACACTGGAGTCGGATGGTGGTATCAGCAGATCTCCTAAGGGGGTGTGAATGTTGAGTTAACAAGAAAAATGTCAGAGGAGCTGTCTTGTGAGAGGAGAGACATTTTCACATGCATTCAACTGAACAATAGATGGCCGAGAGAGAAAATTCCATCATTTTCTCTAAAAGTTCTGCCTCCAGGGCTAGGAGCCCCCTACTGCCCTACATCTGGCCCTGGCACTTGGCCACTCTCCACAGCAATAATGGCCACACTTCTCAGTGTTATTGTTGCCCTGGGTGTCAGGGAAAGGGGCATTAGAGTCCTAGAGGAATCTAACTCTTTCCCCTCTGCCAGTCTTAATACTGAACTGAGGTGGCAGCTAAGGACAATAACTAGCAGAGCCCCTTTTCAGAAACTTACTGAGGGGCTCATCTACCCCAGGTGCCATTTGAAGTGATCAGTCTAAACTACATTCCATTCCATGTGGTTCAAACAGATACTGAGTATCCATAAGGCAACTGATTGAGCTATTTAAGGCAAACTATAGAGGTTCAAAGTAAAGAAAGATAGGGTAACCTGGAAACACTCTGTCTTCCCCATTCAGACTCTGCTGGGAAAGCATCTGAACCCATGACTGGTCACTGACCAACACCAGCAGGTTCTGTAAGGGAAGCCCCAGTGCCAACAAATGACTCACTAGGGAAATAACAAATGTTGATCCTGGAGCTGACTTGTAGAATGACTTGTAGCGTTGGTCAGAAATCCACCTATCACCACCTATGTGATCTAGATAAATATAAAACTTCAACTAACCAGTTCATATTATAGACCTACTGTGTGTCTAACATTACAATGCTCTGAGGATACTATAAGCAGAAGATTATAGTCTATTTAAGGAAATACACTATACACAGATAATCTTATACAAATGAAACAGTTAAAGAATAATACGGTGTAGAACATTATTACATAACAAAAGGTATGGTAAAGCCAACTTAATGAGACTGCTAAGGAAAGCACTTATCGCTTTATGATAGGTAGGTATCAAGGAGAACGATAGTTGAGTTTTTAAAATAAAAATAATAGAAGGTATGCCTAGTAACAAATGGAAAGAGGGTCAGGAGCCACACTTTTTGCCTGAAGTCTTTCTACTACAGTGCCCAAAGTATGACTAATTAACAAAGTGGAATTATGGTTCTAATGTGAGAAGCTACAAATGAACTTTCCGCTATAACAGGCACTAGGAAATGGCACTGAATAAAGAATGTTGCACCTTACTCAAAAGCGGCAGACCAAGCAGCAGGGCCAAGGATGCAGGACAGCGCTGTTTTCATGAGTGTCGACACCAGTTAGGCTAAGAATGGAACATCATTCACACATGAGCAAGGAGAGAAAGAGAAGAACAAAAGGCAGATACTGCTATAGCAGTTTTACTACAGATCTCCTGCACAGGCAAAAAATAAGGATGAGGCTTTCTTTAAAAAAGGAAAAGCTAACAGAAGTAAAATACACAATAATAGGGAACTGCAACCATCCAAACATCTGTAGTGGGGGTAGGGAGTCTTGTTCTGCCAAAAGTAAACACTCTGATTAATTCTTAACTTACCTGATTAAAAACTATTCTCTTTATTTGATCTATTACTAAACTAGACTAGGAAGTGGTGCAGACTTAATAGCAGGTAACTTCTTGGTGAGAGGAAGAGAAAGAAGGAGTGGGGGGGAGAGAGAGAAGGAGGGAGGGAGGAAGAAGAAGAGGAAGAGGAAGGAGGGAGGAAGATGTCAGTGCCAGAAAATAATCCCATTCAAAGAGTGTTGATTAATGGCCCTGTGTCAAGGTAGAAAGAGGTCTTTATTAGACACTGAAGAATCTGGCCTTGGCTCTATCCCACTGAAAATTCTATTAACAAAATGAAAATACAGAAAGCAGATGCTACAAAGTCCAGACGGTATGGCTAATACATTGAGAAAATCAATATTCAGAGAGTATTTTTCTAATAAAACTTATAAGGTGAAATATACTAGGAATGCAGGGAAAGTTCTGCAAAATACTCAATGCTCAAGCATGACATTATAAAGATGTAATTTAACAGTGCATCATGTGAGGAAGGCCCAGGACACTTAATGAACTGAAATCTCAGTTTGTGCTGCCAGGGAGGTGTGGGTGTCCTGGAAGTCCAGCAGAATCAGGGATAGCAGTCAGAGCTGCGTGATATTTGGTCCACACAGGTCTCACCCCAAACCACACTGGCTGGACCCCATCTGAAATATTGCCTTCTGTCTTGGGCACCCCATTTTGGGGGTGACACTGACAAAGCAGAGCATGTTCAGAGGGAGCTGAGGCATTGCAAACTGGAATGTTTAGCTTAGAGAAGTGAAGTCTTAGGAGTACAAGACCCTGCAGAAATCCCAAGGGTTGTCATGTGGGAGATGTTCTGTGTAGCTTCAGGGAAAAAACTAAAACCAATGGGTGAAAGTTATAGGAAGGTAAATGTCAGCCCTATATGAGGAAGAACTTTATATTAGAGCTGTCCCAAACTATGACAAACCGACTCAAAAATAGGGAGCTTTTTGTGACTCAGAGGCCATGAGAGTGTTTATCATGAATGCTGACCAGGAAAGCTCTGCCTTGGGTGGAAAGGTGGCCCAGATAACCTTAAGGGATCACTGAGATTCTCTGATTTTATGAATATACCCAGAAGGAAGGCTTTATGGAAGAGATGAAAATTGAGCAGGGCCTATGTTAAACTTATGCTTTTCTTCCTGACCTGCCCACTCCAGTACAGAGAGGGAAAGAAACTGAAACCCAAACCTAACTACAACAGCGTGGATCTCTCTGAAGTTGAGTGGGAAGACCGAACTGAAATCGTGAGTCGGGGAAAGGGGAGAAAGAGGAGCTCATTTAGCTCTACGGTCAATACACAGGCTGGCTGCTGGCTGTAAGCTCTGAGTTTGCACGATACCTCTCAGCAGAGTCTTCCCCAGCCCAGATCAGAAGCAATTCCTATAAGGGGCAATTCTTTCTACAACTATAAAAATATAATAATATTCTCCTGAATTACAAGCATTACCGAGGCTACATAAGCTCATGCCTCTAGGACAGAGTTTGAGTTCTAGTGATGTTTTTGTCTGGCTTCTGGTGTCAGTAGCTCATCCTAGAGGAAATTGTGTCTCAGTAATATGATACTGTTCCCTCATATATCAGTCCACTTTGGAACATTATCTTGGTGAATTTCCAAAATTCTAAGCTAAATGGAACCTAGAATTAGGTCCCTATTCCCTCCAGGTATTCTGCTCAGAGGAAAAAGGGAAGAACCAAAAGCGTTCCTAGGGACCACCTCCCATCTGTCAGAAAAGCTCAATACCTTCCACCCTCCAGCATGAGCCAAGGAACTAATTCCATTATCTTTCCTCTTGAAGCTGAGAACAGCCATGATCAATGGAGAAACAGGTTCTCTCTCTATGGACGTGAAAGTTCCGCTGGACAAAGGGGTAAGGTACTAAAGGGAAAGAGCCAGGGTCTTGTCCCACAAGGAGGCATTGCTGTTTGTTGAGGTTTGGGGTGGTGATAAGAAACCTGGATTTAGTTGAATTAGAGCTAAGGCTTGGGAGCTTGCTATATAGCTTAGAGGACTTAATCAGAGAGCATATCCAAGTATGTGCATCAGCCCCAGAGAAGCATCTGGCGAAGGAACTCACTCACACCAATGCTTGGCTCTTTGGCGACTACTGAGTGAGGCAGTAGGTGAGCCCAAGTCATTTACAACTCTTTTTTCTTCCTTATGCTGCCTGCTATTTGGCCTTTGGTTGTTTATGGTAGAAACAGGAAAAGTGACAGTTAATTTTGCAAGTTGTTAGCAATTCCTGTAAAACATGTTACATGAGTAGAGCTTGAAAATAATTGCTCCTGCCTGTAGCTGATTTTTATCCACTGTAACCACAGATGATCAAGAATTGATACCCTCACTGACACCATTACTGTTTTCACAGACTCACACATTATTTATAAAAGATCATTTAATCTTCTCAATTAAAGGGTTCGAATCCATTGGCAGTGAATTTTCATTGTCCCTTGACATATTTACAAATGTCACCTCCTCCCTCACAGCCTCCCCCACCACCTCCTCCTGTTGCCCATCTGCCTCAGCTTAAAGAACACAGGCATCTGTCTGCAACAATTAGACCCAAGTTCTCCTACAAACACAGACCTTTGTGGAAGCCAAACAAGAAAGCATTGAGAAGTAAAAGCAATTTATTACACTCCTTTGAGATGCATGGGCTGATTGTCACTGGGACCAATATCTGATTTTTGTGGCATCTGCCTGCTTTTTATAAGTTCTAGGCTGAGAAAGGCCTCCTTTACACAGACTGGGCAATGTCAGTGATGTGAGGCCATCAGTTGCAGCAGCTGCTTCTCGTGGTCCAAAATAAATAGAGGTTTCTTCCATGTACTTCCACCTTTATCTCAACCAGACTCTTGTCCGTATGCACAAGGGAGCTCTCACCCCGCCCAGTCCTACCAGAGCATTTAAAGTATGACTTGTTTGGGGTGGTGATAAGGACTTAACTTTGTCTTAAAGTTGCCTTATGTCATGGGCATGTTAAAAATTTCATTGCTGCTAATAAACCATCCAGGTTAAATTTGCAATTTACCAAAGGCTTCCTGACACATGGGTGCTTAAACAAAAAGAAGTAAGGTGAAGATGATAATGTTCACAACCATGAAGAGCATTTTATAGCACATAGTTAGTTGTCCATGCCTTACTACTACTATTAATAATAATCATGATAACAATAGCAGCTAACATTTATTAGAAATGGAATGAAGCACTTAGTAAGTATTCATTTAGTCACTTAACACAACCCTATGAAGTAGGTACTAACCTATCCCCAAGTGAGAGGTGAGTAAGAGAAGAGAGTATAAAACCTTGCCCAGAGTCACCTCGACTATTAATTGCAAAGCCCACCTGGATCTGACTCTAGACCACATACTCTTGACCATTACTGTCTAAGGCATTTCCAAAGAACTCGCCCTGAATTCTCAGCTCACTCTTCAGCCTTGAAGATTTCCCAAGAGTGCACCACCAGTCCATCTTTAACAATTCATTGTTTTCTCCTCTTCCTCTATCTCATCATATCAAAACTCAGCCCTCTTTAATTTTTCAACACTTTACTCCCACGCCCAGAAGCTACTGCACCTGCACTGTGTGTAAGACACTTTGCTGGTATAAAGGCCACTACGGTGGTGTCCAGCCTCTCACTGCTCTGATGTATCACGATGCCACTCTTCCCCAATGGTGCTCCATTTTGCTCACAACCAACGGCTCCATCTCCCTTACATTTTCATTTTCACAGAATCACAGGCAGTCCCCTTGTTTTCTTGCCCGCCAATCAATCTCAGCCCTCTCTCAGCTCAGCAGCATGTCTCACTTGACAAGCTTGTTCTTCAGTAGAAGTATTTTTCAGATCTAGGCCAAAGGAAGCTTTCTTAAAGCATATGAAGAAATCTGTTATCATTCAACCCATCCTCCTGGCAGGTGATAACTTGTTTTGTTGTTTTCCCCAGGGAAGTGTACATGCATCCTTATTTCCCATGGATCAATTCAGACCTTCCTACATCTTTCCTAAACTCCAGCCAAGCAACTATGGTGACATTACCAAGGACAATAGTAGCAACCCCAGCATGATTTGAGAGCAGAACTCACAAACTCAAAAACCTATGGAGCCAGAGAGGCCACGTTCAGAAATATGAGTGAGAGAAGCAGACAAGCCTCAGTACTGGGCGAACTGGGAACTATAACAAACTGGAGAGCACATGCACCATCTAAAGGAGACAGCAAAGAATCCATATTTTTAAATGTGTGCAACTAATTCCAAAAATGTTAAAAAACACAATCTGGGCCAATATCTATTATATGAAACTTGTAATGAGTCCAAGTTTGGCCTGCAGGCTTCATACTTGCCACCTTGATAGCCACTGTAGACTAGTAACAGTTATCACAATTTTTAACCCATTAGTAGCATCTTGGTCAAATATTCTGAGACATGTTTAAAATAACAAATCCAAAAAGCAGAATATTCTGGAGCATATGATTCAGGATGCTTTTAATTATTTTCATGTTGTTTAACAGAACAAGTAATCAACAGTGGGAGAGGAAGAATGGGAGACCTGATATTCTTTACTAGCCTTCAGGTTCTTCTGAGTTAACTCCACTGACTTGGATGCATGGTATATGCATAGACATGTGCACGCACACGCCAGACACATCAGCATCTGGTATAGGCAATTAGGGCAGCTTCACCAGTGCCTTCTAATCCCTATGTACTAGATTTAAGAAGACAGGATTAGAGTGCTCTGTGGTACACTCTCGCTCTCTCTCAAATGTGCTCTCTCTCTCTCTCTCTCTTTCTCCTTCTCCCTCTCCCTTTTTCCTCTCTCCCTCCCCGTTCCCCACACATTCACACATATGCCCACACACTTTCTTTTTCAGCATAGGAGGGCTATCCATTAAAGGGAGAGATTATTCTCACACCTCTTTACTTTCATCCTCCAAACCTCTCTTGCTCTCTCTGTTAACAGAACTCAGGTATACTCCACCTCCCCCTCTCTTCCTTTTGCTTTAGTCTTAAAAGATTATCTCAGAGTTCTAATTTCAGTCATGAGGGAGTAACTTGCACTAGACTAGCCCTCCAGGAGGTGACAATTATAAATCTGGACAAAATGTAAGAACCAAATATTTAAAGGCACATGAAAGTGGCCAAAAGCAGGCAGAAACAAGGGTTGAAAAGGGGATTTCAGCTGCTGCTAGTGGGGACAATTTGGAGTTTGAGTCACACCAAAATGGAGCAACTTAGTAAACACCTCAGGATTTCCTTTGAAAGCACAAAAGAGCTGCACTCTCGGAATAAATAAAGACTATGTGTCAAGACCTGGGGATTCACCCTAGACCTAAAGACAATTGAAACAGAACCACCCTAACAAAGATGTAAATTCAAGCCTCTGCAAGCTCAAGGTAACCAGACAATCATTTATCTGCTGATTAAAGTAAAACTCAACACTTGTCAGGGGAAGATAATGTGTCTACAACCTATTCTTCGTAATAGCCAGTATTATCAGACATGTGAAGAAAGAGGAAAATGCAATACATACATAGTTATGAGAAAAGGCAGTCCCAAAACTGACCCAGAAATGACACAGCTGTTGGAATTATAAGGATTTTAAAGCAGATATGATAATTATGCACAAGGAATTTGAAAAAGATGGTCCTAATGAGTGAATAGGTAAAGAATCTCAGCGGAGAAATAATTAGGGTTTGGTCAAAGAAACAGAACCTCTACGAGTGATATGAATATAGAGTTTTAGCCCAGGAGTTAGCCCTTGAGAAATTGTGGGAGCTGATGAAGTCTCAGCCTGGTGCCTAAGCATCTGGCGGTGACCTTGAAGACACTGTAAATCAGCAGGGCCAGCAGCTGGGGAGGAAAGCTGGGCAATATTTGTGAGAAAGCAAGAACAAACTGGAACCCATGAGGGAAAACAGGATCCGAGGAGGAAAAACTAAAACCTACATCTGTCTCTGACTATTTCCAATCACAATAATGTCAGTGGCCTGCAGAAGGGGCAAGTGCCTTTCACATGGAGCTACTCAGATCTCAGAGAACCTGAAGGAGGAGATCCAGTGGCAGCTGAGAACTTTTGAACCTGGCTGCTGCCCTGCACTGAGAAAGTCAGCTGACAGCTCAGAGCAGCTGCAAGTGCATGGTATACTTATCTTTAGTGTCTAAAATAGTTGCTGCTTCACTTCTGCCTTACAAATCCCATGCAAATTTATCTTTCAGCAAACCCTAAGTTGGAATTATACAGGGAAATGAGACCGGAAATGTAGTTCCAGCTTAGTTAATTTGACACAGTATAAAACCCCCACAAGAACCAAATGGAATTTCTAAAACCTAAGAATACAATGTCTGAAATGAAATTTTTACTGCATGATCTCAAATAGTAGATTGGAGGAAAAGTATCACTCAGTTACCTGTTGTCTGCTCTATGTCCTTAGAGTCTCAGAAGAAAGGAGAAGTAGAGCAGAAAAAAAAGTGAAAAAATAATGCACCAAATATCCTAAATTTGGTGAAAAATCATCAACCAACAGATATAAAAAATCTCAGCAAACCCAAAACTGGATAAAAAGAAAGCTAAAACCACACCTAGGTACACCATAGTACACCTGTTTAAAAAAAAAATCGAACTTAAGGGAAAATCCTATAAGAAGCTAGAGTAACAATAATAGAATGATGGGCAACTTCTCATCAAAACAATAAAATGACATTTTTAAATACTAGAAAAAAAAGACTGTCAACCTAAATTTCTATATGTAGAGGAAATATACATCCAAAAGAAAGGTGAAATAAAGACGTTTTCTGACAACATAGAACAGAGTTCATCGCCATCGGACTGAAATGCTTAAAGTTTTTAGGCTGAAGAAAAGGGATACGGAAGGAAACTCAGATCTACATGAGGAAATGGACAGCACAGGAAATCTTAAATACGTGGGTTAATACAAGACTTTATATCTTTACCTTCTCAAAAAGACAACTAACTTCTTAAAGCAAAAAATGTCGACATTACAGCATAGGGTTTATAATATATGCAAGTTTAAGATATACGGAAACAATGACACATAGTGGCATTACACCAAGAATGTAAGGTTAATTTAACATTCAAAAATGACAGTCAATCAATGTAATTCATTACATTAACAGGAGAAACATCATATGGTTATCTCAATATAAGCTGGAGAGCATTTGATAAAATTTAACTGGTAACAGAAGGAAATTGCCTCAATCTAATAAAAGGCATCTATGAAAAAGCTGTTTTACTGGTGAAATATTTAATACATTCTCCCTAAGAATGTGAAAAAAGAAAGAATATGTCGGCTTTCACCACTTCTGTTTAACATTGCACTGGACCTTGCAGGGACCTATCCTTGCAATAAGGCAAGAAAACAAAATGAAAGGCACAAAAAAGTTTACTACCTTCATCCACAGACAAGACGATTGCTTACAAAGAAAATCCCAAGAACCTGCAAAACAACTAATATAACAACTAGGTAAATTTAGCAAGTTCGCAGAATTCAAGGTTGATATTACAACAATCAATTGTATTTTTATATGTAGCTGTAAATAATTGAATACTGAAATTATTTTTAAGTTTCAATTTATACTTAGGTATAAATTTAACAAAGATAAATGTATCCTCTGCACTGAAAACTGCATAATATTGCAGAATGTCAAAGCAAAATTAAATAGAGAGAAAGATATAACCATATTTATGGGTTGTGAGATCAATATTGCTAAGATGTCCATTCTTTGCAAATTGATCTATGGTATGGATCCAACACAATCCCAATTAGAATTTGAACAGACCTTTTATAGGTATAGAATAAAGTACATAGAAAAAGATGACTCTAAAATTTATATGAAAAGGCAAAGGACCTAAAACGGCCAAAACTACCTTGAAAAAGAGAATAAATTTGGGTGATTCACACCATTTAATTTTAAAACTAACTGTAAAGCTATGATAAGCAAGCAGGGTGGGATTGACATAAGAATAGACAAAGAGATCAAGAACCCAGAAATAAACTTACATGTCATCAATTGATTTTTAACAAAGTCACCTTGGCAAATTAATAAAATAAATAGATGGTGCTAGAACAACTGAATAAATGTAAGAAAAAAAGTAAACACTGAGCCATTCACACCATACACAAAAATTAATTTGGGATGGACCATAGCCCTCAATGAAAAAGCAAAGACTATAAGGATTTTACAAGAAAATACAGGAGGAAATTTTCACAACCTGAAGTTATACAAAGATTTAGGCAAAACACCAAAAGCACTAAACACCAAATAAAATTTGATAAATCGGACTTCATCAAAAGCAAAAAGTTCTCATCAAAAGGCACTATTAAGAAAATTAAAGGACAAGGTATAGACTGTATTCAGAATACATAAAGAATTCCTACAAATTATTAGCAAAACACTAATAACCCAATAAAAAATGGTCAAAATTCTTGAGCAGACACTTCACAAATACACATGACCAATAAGTACGTGAAAAGATGCTCAGCATCTCCAGTCAGCAGAAAAATGCAAACAAAGACCACAATGAGATTACGTTTGACACCCTCTACAATGGCTTAAGTTTAAAAGACTGATAACACCAAATTCTGACAACGATGTAGAGGAACTGGAACTCATACATTATTGGTAGAAATATAATAAAAAGGAATTTTTTTAATAAAAGTAAACGTACATTTAGCATATGACCTAAACATTCCACTCCTAGGTATTTGTCAAGAGAAATGAAAATATGTCCATTAAAAGGCTAGTCCAAGAATGTTTACAGCAGCTTAATTCATTATAGCTCCGAACTGGAAGCACCCCAGAGGCTGGCTCGTGAATAGGTGAATGCAAAGGCCACACTACTGACACATTCATTACTATAGGTGCATCTTAATGACATATGTTAAGTAAAAGAAGCCAGACACGAAAGAGTGCCTACTATAAGAACAGGTACAACTGATCTGTGGTGCTAGAATTCACTACAGAGTTCCCCCATGGAGGAGTGGGATGGGGATTTACTAGAAGGGAGCAAAGAGATTTTAAAGAATGCAGACATTCTGTATCTTGACTGTGGAGATAATTACACGACTGTCTACATTGATTAACCCATGGAACAATGTACTCAAGATCTGTGCATTTTGCATTGGTCTTCAACTGAAAAAAAAAAAAAAGGAAAAGACTAAAAGGTCTTCAGTTCCAGCACTCAAGGCAGCTCCACCCTGGAGAACAGGACTCCAAAGCCCATCAACACCCTTGCTGCCTCTCACCTGCCCCATGACTTATGAGAGGAAGAGAAACTGGAGAGAGGACCTGACTGAAGCAGAGGGCGTGGATGGTGGGGCATCATGTGGGATGAGGCCAGGGCCAGAGAACTGTTCATTTAGGTTTGGGCTAAAGCCAGTTTCCCATAGAAACTAACCTTTTTATTCTACTCTACTCCCCCTGTGTCCCTTCCAACATCTTACTCTAGTTTCAAAAGTGGAAGAAAAGCCAGAAAGAAGTAAAGGAAATAAGAAGAGCTCCTGACCCAACTGCAACATGTGGCTTTCCCGATGACATAAACTTGAGTCTGTGGACTGGGCAGTCCATAAAACTTCAGATCCCAGAGAAAATCCTGCTGTTCCCTAGACCCACCCTCTTCCATTAAAAACGCACCCTCTGCCTCACAGCAACTGCATGCAAGCAATGCTATTGTTAACTCTGATTTACAAATGGGAACTCAGATACTTAGAAAAGTGAAGTGACTTACCCCAGAGCACACAGCTTAAATCCACATCTGGCAATGCCCAGCCCATGCCTTTAACCACTGTGTACTCTACCTGATGCCCTAATTTATGCAAATTCAACTGAAACCTAAAAGATGGCAGCTTTGAAAGAAAAAGGAGTTGTTAATGGTGACATGGCCTTGGGAGGGGTTTAGTTGAGAGAGTGGTGACCCCCGCTCTCTCTCAGCTATATTTAAGAGGTGGATAAGACACATATGAGCTCCAGAAGCTTTTCATACTACCTAGGTCCCTCCAACTGTATAAATATTCAACTCTGGTCCCATGTGAAGAGTCACTGTTTATATCTGCATTGTCCAAAAAAGTAGCGATTAGTCACGTTGGCAATCTAAATTTAAATTTCTCATAAATTAAAAAATAATAATAATAAAACTTGAAAATTCATTTTTTTCACTTGCACATTTCAAGGCTCAGTAGCCATTGTGCTACTGGTCATTTTATGGAACAGCACAGGTCTAGTCCTTGGTCCTTCAATCAGGCCACCCCCAAGAGCTGCGGTTTGCTGGGCCTGTGATGATCCTGCCTGTGGTGTCCACAAGATAAGGCATGTTGATGGTGGTCAGGGAAGGGATAAGAAGCGAGGGAGGTGGCACAGAGTTGATGAAACCCCAAGGGCATAAGATGAGGAGGTGGGTAGCATGGTCAGTCATTCTTCTCTACAGCAAATATCCTTTCTTTTCTCTTTCAGAAGAGAGTTCTTTTTCTGACCAATGACTACTTCTTCACAGACATCAGTGACACACCTTTCAGGTGAGAAACACATGTTTTATTTACAGGGGCACAAGGTGGGTGGAACGTGAATACCAACAACTCAGGGTAGAACTTTCAGGTCTGGGGATAGATTGATCCATAGGTAGTTGGCAATTTTATGATAATAGAAAAAGATCAAGGTCTGCATTCAGAAAACTTGAGAGGTCTAGACCGGCTTTGCCAGTGTAGCCTAGTATACAGACTCTGGAACCAAACTGCCTGGATTAGAATCCCAGCTTCACCACTTAACCAGCTGTGCGAGCTTTGTCAAGTTACTTAACCTCTCTGTGCGTTAGATTCCTCATCTGTAAAATGGGTGTAATAGAAGTAGCTACTTCTTGGAAGTATTGTGAGGATTGAATGACATGTCTACTTAGAGATCTTAAAGCATGCAATTGTAAGCCATTGTAAGATGAAATATCAACTTTGAAGGTCTCCTAGTTTCCCTCCAACTGTATAAATGTTCAACTCTAGGCAATGTAGAGATTAGGAAACAAATAGCCCTTATCTCTGAAGTACCTCATTTCTCAATACAGTGTGGTCCCCAGGCCAGACTGCTTTTTAGAATACCTGAGGAATTTTATAAACTTGCCAATGCCCACGCCCCATCCAAACTAACTTATACGGAATTTCTGCGATGAGGCCCATGCACTAGTACCTTTTAAAGATCCCTAAGCAGTTCAGATATTCAGACACGGTTCAAAAGCAATATTCTACCAGGAGAGAGAGGAAGGCACGGTGGGATTTACCAGGGGGGAAAGTGCTCCCCTATTTGTGGGGCCTTGTGAGACATAGAGACCTTTCTACATTTTAGGGAATCCCTGAGTGGTTCAATGTATCTTGATTAAAATGGGAACCAAGGGGAATCTTTGACCTATAGAATTTCCAGGGTCCTTCTCAGGAGGAAAAGTTGATGAAAAAATAGAAATGCTGCCTTAGTTCTAGAGGGGACAGCTTGGAAGGCCAGGGGCAAAAAGGGGCTTGGTGTGCATGACACTCGTCTTGGATTTGAATTGCTCATAAACTTAGTGAAGGACAGAATGTGGACTGGAACATTGATTGCAGTCACTGGTGATGAGAACGTGGGTTCTCTGTTCTCCCCACAGTTTGGGAGTGGTGCTGTCCCAGGGCCACGGAGAATACATCCTCCTGGGGAATACATCTGTGGAAGAAGGTGGGTCAGCGCCAAGTCCTGACAGTTTAGAGGGAAAAAAATGGTTGCTCCTGGGATACTGGGCAGAGCTAGCCAAGGCAGAGCTGATCTGACAGCACCCCAGGTCCTGGGCTTGAGAACAGATTCTCAGAGCAAGCCTGTCCAGCAAAGAGGAGTCTGTATATCCCAGGTGCCTAGGGTGTGCAGGATCAGCCAGTCAGTCACCAAAACCAGCAGAGCCTAAGACTTGCCAATTGTGCATTGTCAGATCCTGGGAAGCTTTGCTGAGCCAGAGGGGCCTCCCAGGGATGTTTCTGTGAACAGAGCTGAATTTCATCTGTCAGAAGAATTACAGAAGGCATAAGAAAGAAGGCGGGAAGAGTGAGGGAGCAGGTCTATAGCAGTTTGCTCCAGCTGCTATAACAAAGTACCACAAACTGGGTGGCTTAAACAATGGAAACATTCTCTCACAGTTCTGGAGCCCCTGTCACCTCTAGGGCAGGATCCTTCTTCTCCAATTCTAGCCCCAGCTTTAGCAGCTCTCAAACTTCTGCCTCCATCATCACAAGGTTTCTCACCTTGTATCTCTATTTTCCCTTCTTATAAGGACACCAGGCAACTTGGATTAGGGCCCATCCTAATGACCTCATCTAAACTTGATTACCTCTTTCAAGACCCTATTTCCATATAAGGTCACATTCACAGGGGATAAACACTTCAACATATCTTTTGGGAGAACCCAGTTCAAACCATGACAGTCAGCTTGTGAGAGTGAACCTGAGAGGGGTTGCAGGGAGTAGCAGAGGAGGTTGGGAGAGGAGGGCCCCATGCCCGCTGACCCTACCTACTCATGACCTGCAGCTGCCTGAGCACCTTGAGAGAACAAAACCTATATCCAATGTTCATAGATATCTCAGGAAGTCCTTGGACAATGTGCTCACAATCCTACTTAAAGCCCACATCCCGTGCATTCTTCCTTTACCATTCCTTGAATGTATCTCATCTTTCCATCTCTCTGCCACTGCCCTAGTCATTGTCACCTCTCTCCTGGATAACCACAGCAGCCCCCAAGTGGTCTCCCTGCCTCTTCCTTTCTCTGAACTTCTTTCTGCCAGAGGCAGTGTTCTAGAAATGCCATATCAGATTATGTCACTGCTAAAGAACCATCAACATCTTCCTGCTTTTTTTTTTTTCATTTCTCCACATACTAAGCTTCAAGGCTTCCCACACGCCACATTCTACCCTGCAATGCTATCCTCTCCATTCCCCATCCTCTCCATTCCCCACCCTCTTCTGCCAACTAACCTGAACCCACTCTTCAGATCCCAGTGTAGATGTCACGTTTGGGGGAGCTGTCCCGGATGGACTTCTCCTCCTCCACCCAAGCTGGTTTAAGTGCCCAGCTACATGCTACCACATAACCTCTGTATTCCCCCTTTAGCACTAGAGTATTCTCTTTCCCTATTTTCTTTTCCACTGGTAGCAAAACAGATTAAGTCCCTAGGCCTCCATGGTATCTTCTTCTTTCCTATATTTCTCTTCCTCTACCCAGGTACTCCCAGGTTCATCACTGGAGGTGCTCACTCTTACCCACTTCCATGGGG
Source organism: Cynopterus sphinx (assembly GCA_030015415.1). NCBI lineage: Eukaryota > Metazoa > Chordata > Mammalia > Chiroptera > Pteropodidae > Cynopterus > Cynopterus sphinx. The sequence continues at coordinate 92,701,795 of CM057380.1, forward strand.
AAGTCTGGCCAGTAATCCAGGGACTAGGCTTATTGGGCTTACTGAAAAGAAAGGAGCCTCACCCTTTAGCTATTTGCCTTGCGTCTATGTCAGTCCAGAACCACTTTTAGTGATCCCACAGCGGTCCACTTTGCATTTCCATTATCCTTTCCTCCAATTTAACAAACCTTAATGGAACACCTATTTATTTTTGATCATTAGGGCATGTTTTTATTCATTCTTTCGATCAACAAACATGTACTGAGCCCATGGTCAGTGTTGGTGTTGTGCTGAGCATGAGGCTGCAGAGATTACACAAAACAGGCATGACTTTTCTCTTTTCTAAATGTTTTGACTGGCCATTTAGCTTAGTTGGGTACAATGAAGACAAAATCACTGGTTTCAAAGTAATAACTCCCTTAAGGGAGACCCTAATAGGTGAAATTTGGACATGAGGCAATGGAGAGAAAGAGCATTTCAGGAAGTGGGACAAAGGCATGATCTGTGCAAACCCAGCCCTGTCCTACTGGTTTAGTGCCTACTCTAAACTGAGAACAAGGGAAAATAAACCCAACCCTTCCCGGAAGCAGCTTCCTGGCAGCTTCCTGAATTGTTTCTAAGTGATTCAGACGCACATCCTCACACCGGTGGGTGAGCACTGTAATGAGTGTGAGCTCTGGTTTCAGGCCTGCATGACCTGCTCCACCCGGATCTGACCCTGGCCAATGACTGGTGAGTGGGAAAGTCATGCACACAAGGAAGAGGGGTTAGGATGGAGGAAAGCAGAATTTTTGAAGTGACGTTGATTCCCCTGCGTTCCAGGATCTACTGCATCACGGATATCGACCCTGACCACCGGAAGCTCAGCCAGCTGGAGGCCATGCTCCGCTTCCTGACAGAGGAGGACCCAGACCTGGAGTGTGCGTTCTGCCCACCCACTGAGGGCTTTCCTTCTGGGTCCCCATAGCTTGGGACTTTGCAGGAAGGGTGGGCTAGGGGAAGGGGAATGGCTGCCATATAGCTCCATCCTGGGAACTCACCAGTGGCTTAGGGAGAACAGGGAGATTTCCAAAGACAAAGGTAGAGCCAGCCTCACAATGGGGCCAAGCTGGTGACTGACTAAGTGTTCCTAAAACTGAGGCACATGAGCATATCCCCCTGTCAGGGCCTAGGATGTTTGTAAACCTCTTTCACCCAAGAACTGTTAAGGCTCTGCAGGGACACTTACACGGGGCATCAGCCTGCCCATCAGATCTGTCCCAGCCACTACCTGGTCAAGTGGACCACTGGGCCAGTAACTGACACTATGCATTCCGAAGGCCTCATGTCTCCAGAGGAGAGCGGTTGACCAGACTAGACGGCCTCTTACAGCCTGTGGTCTATGAGCATTTTCTAACTCCTGGTTCAGAGGTTAACCATAAATTCCCCTCCACTAACACACCTGGGGAAATCATAGGGCCATATTCTCAGCATGATTCTTCTTCTTCTTTGGAAGAAGGAGCAGGTCATTTTGTCACGTAAGTGTCACCCCCAAGAGAAAACTCTTGCAGGACCGACATTCATTCCATGGACAGATCTGTACTGAGCATGTACTCTGTGCCACACCTGGGGCAGGCACTGAAGCTACAGAGATGGCTCAGACAGACTAGGCCCTTGCTCTCATGCAGCTTGTAATCTAATGGAGAAAACACAAGATAAAGAAGCAAACATATGTGTGTAGATGTAGGTTATCACAAATGTGGTTAAGTGCTGTGAACAGAGCTACAGGGCTGTATAGGGGAAAAATGGGGCCTGCTTCAAATGAATGGTCAGTAAGGCCATCTCTGTCAGGCAGTGTCACCACCTAAGTGGTTTCATGGGTATGAGATCTCCCTTGGTGGAAATGAAAATGTGGAACTAGACAGAGGTGATAGCTACCTATCATTGTGATGTACAAAGTGCTACTGCATTTGTATACTTTAAATCGGTTTGTTTTGCATTATGTGAATTTCACCTCAATAAAAATAAATAAGTATTTTAAAGAGAAAGAAGGAAAAGAAAGAGCCACCCTTGTAAACAGTGGGGGAAAGAGCATTCAGAGTAAGGGAACAGCATAGATGGAGATTCTGAGGCAAGTTCAAATTCGCAGAACTGGGAAAAAACCAGCGTGTTGTGAGGGTGATGATCAAGGAGCAGAGCAATGAGACGAGATTGGGAAGCAAGCTGGGCACAGATGGAAGTCTGATATCCCTGAGGGATTCTCCGAATTTCACAGAACACTAGAACTGGAAGGAGCCTTAGAGGTCATTTAGTTCTACTCACATATTGTTTGGGGTTGAGGAAATAAATGCTGGAAGAGGTGATGTGACTTTCCTCAAGCTCATGTAGGTGGTTTTCATACACGTTTATGAAACACATCTTGTTCCTTGTTCCTTAGAAGGGAAGATAAGCTGTGTTCATATTCATAGGAGAAATAAGTGCATTGGTCTCCTTTGATTTTGTACCCAGGTGATGAGGAGCTGGTGCGAGAAGTGCTGTTTGATGCAGTGGTGACCGCCCCCATGGAAGCCTACTGGACGGCACTGGCTCTCAACATCTCTGAGTATGTACCAGGGTGGGGCTGAGGGCTCCCAGAGGGAAAAAAGGTCTGGGTCTCCAGCATTCCCTTGGCTCATTTGGGGTCCCTCCCACTAGCTGGCTGGCAACTCAGGAGACCACCCATGTCTTTTGGCCTAATATGAACATTCATGAGAGTGGAAAGAAATGGGAGGAGCAAGAATGACCTTCATACAGCCCCAATTAAAGCAGGCACTTGGCAAACCTTCTACACACAGCACATGCTGCTGCCCTCTCTCCTCTCTGAAAAAATACCCCAAGCAGATCCCTTGGTCACAGGTCCAAATTCCCCACCCCACACTGTAGAAGCCGCATTCCAAGAACCCCTCTCATGGGGGCTGGGCTCTAGCTATAACAACCCACTAGCCAAAGAGCCTTGGAGAGAGCAGTTAAGCAGATCAGTGCCTTGTTTTCAGCATGTAAGGTCAAGACATGGAGAAACACAAATTCGACCTCAGTATGTCCAGTGCCTTAGATTTTCTTACATTCTTCACTAATCTTTACCTGGTGCTGTGGTGTTTAGTAGACAGGAAGAAAGAAGTGAATAGCATCTGTGTGTGAGAGAGAGCACACATGCACATGCACACACACACTCAAGTGTTGAAAGGGTGTAATACATTAATGAAGTTAAGAATAAGTGGGATATGCTCACTCAACATCACGAAGATGTCAAATCTCTCTTAGACACTCGATAAATTAATCAATGCTATCCTAATGAAAACACTAACAGAATTTTATAGGAACAATCACCAATTTTAAAAAATAAGATGTAGAATGTTGTGCATCATATGCTACTATTTCTATAAAAAGAAGAAGAAACATAGAAAGTGTGTGTTTGCGTATATATATATATATATATATATATATATATATATATATATATAATATGACACCAATGGAAGGCTATATAGAAAACAGTTTTTATTAGTTGCTTCTAGTTAGAAAAATGGGTAACTGAAACATGGATGGAAGAGATGCTTCTCACTGTATAACTTCTTGGTACAAATTTGAACCATGTAAATGTATTATCTAGACAAAATTAAAAAAAGAACAAACAAGAATACAGCGGACCAGGCACTACTCTGAGTTCTTAGTATATATTAACCCATGATCCTCACAACCACCCTACTACCATTATAGGTACTATTATTATTCCTACTTGGTGAAGAAACCAAGGCAGAGTGAGATAAGCAAATTGCCCAAAGCCATATGCCTCTCAAGTGGTGGAATTGTACTCAAAACCTGGCAACCTTATTCTGGGATCTAGACTCTTAGTCCCTGTATTGTCCTGCCTTCTACAGAGGGGTTGGGTCACTAGGTTTGGAAATAAGGGGCACCATCTTCATCTTTTCAGGTTCAGAGATTAGCCAGAGATGTTCTTAATGCTGACAAACATTGAGGAACAAATATTCTTAACAAGGGTGTGTATTGAAAAAGCCAATTTGTGGAACTAATATAAAAAGTGTATTAATAAATCTAAGAAAAAAATCATGTAATCCTCCCTATAGGTGCAGAAAAGATATTTGAACAAATATTGATATCCATTCATGTTTTCAAAAACCACTCAATAAAATTAAAATTAAAATTGATTTAAGCCTGAAAGTCAATATCTAAATAGGGCTAGAGGCTCCCAGTAAAGACAGGAACAAAACAGGTAGGCCCAGTGTGCCTACTACGATTTAACAAGATCAGAAGGTATTCATTGGTGCAACCAGATGAGAAAACACCCGTAGAAGCACTGAGAAGTGGAAAGGAAGAAGTAAATAATCTCTGTTTAAGAAGAGAATATTCTCATACACCTGGAAACCCCAAAAGAATTAACAGTAAAACTACTATACACAATAAGAGAATTTAGTAGAGTAGCAGTTTATAATATGAACATTCAAAATTAATATCCTTTCTCTATACAAACAAAATAAACAGATAAAAGATACAATGTGAGGAGGCCTATTTAGGAGAACAAAATGTAAAATATAATAAAATATCTAAGGATAAACTATAAAAAAATATTCTAAAACTTACATAAAGAAAATTATGAAACACTCTTGAAAGATACAAAAGAAGACTTAAACAAATGGAAAGATAGTCAGTGGTTTTGGATAGGAAGATTCAGAGGAGTTTGGAGATGGGGGAGTGAGAGATGTCCCCATATCTATCCCTTTGAAACAACAATAAGCTGAACATCTAAAACTCGATAAAAAAAAAAAAACACCCAGACTGCACACCAGCACATCTAAGCATGGGATGTGTACATAAGAACTGCTACAGGAATGAGCTGAAGCTTGGAATTCAAGAAGTCAACAGAACAGCCAATTATCAACCCAAAAAGGCCTTCACCAAGATACACGTATTGAAATTATCAAAAATCAATGACAAAAACAGAAATCTCGGGGCAGCCAGGGAAAAGAAGATGGTAACCTATAAAGGAAAATCCCATTAGATTATTGTCAGACTTCTCAGTTCAAACCTTACAAGCCAGAAAGTAGTAGAGTCAAATATTCAAGCTATTAAATGAAAGGCACTAACAGCCTAGAATAATGTATCCAGCTAAGCTCTTCTTTAGATATGAAGGAGAAATAAAGACCTTTTCAAACATATAAAAATTGAGGGAATTCTCCACTATGAGGCCTGCACTACAAGAAATGCTGAAAGGGGTTAGCTCACCTAAAACAAAATGACAAAAATAAATAAATAAACCATAACTATGAGTAAGGTGACTATCAGGCAAATAGAAGCAGAGAAGAGCAACCCTTACTAAGAACAGAGCATTATAAGCTTAAACAATAAGAAGAGATTTGCTATAGCAAGATAGTAATGAAAGTTCAGTATATATAGAAACAAATTGAGACAACAATGACTAAAAAGAAGAAGATTCAAAGATTCAAATTCTCAAAAGGGAATGGAGATACGACATGCACAGAAGAAAATGGACAACTGTCTGTCTGTCTGTATGTATGTATGTATGTATGTATGTGTGTGTATGTATGTATGTATATATATATATATAACTGTATTTTATATATTCATAATGATAGTTAAACACAAAAGATTTAGAGCTGAAGTATATAACATAAAACAAGAAGGACCAGAGGGAAAACCTATAAAAGCCAACTAAAATAAAGAAACACAAGGACAAGGAAGCAATGGAAACACTGAGCTACCAGAAACCAAAAGATAAAAGGGCTATAAGAAGACCTCATATTTCAATAATCGCCCTAAATGTTAATGGACTGAACTCACCAATAAAAAGGCACAGAGTTGCAGAATGGATCAAAAAACAAAACTCAACTAACTATATGGTACCTCCAGGAGACACATCTCAGCTCCAAAGACAAATATAGACTCAAAGTGAAAGGGAGGAAATGATATTTCAAGCAAATGGCATTCAGAGAAAAGTGGGAGTAGTAGTACTAATATCAGATGAAATAGACTTCAAAATAAAACAGGTAAAGAAAGATACTGAGGGACACTTCATAATGATAAAGGAAATCATACACCAAGAAGACATAACACTTATTAATATCTATGCTCCCAATCAGGGAGCCCCAAAACTGAAAAAGTAAAGCAATTACTTACAGAACTAAAGAGAGAAACAGACCAAAGCACTATAGTAATAGGGAACCTAAATACCCACTGTCAGATATGGACAAATCATCCAAACAGAAAATCAATAAGAAAATAACATTCTTAAATGACATAGACCAACTGGACATAATTGACATACATTCTTCTCTAGAGTGTGTATGGGAACACAGAGGTAACCTCAGCAAATATAAGAGGTTAGAAATCACACCAACCATAATGTGATCATAATGCTTTGATACTAGAGATCGACTATAAAAAGAAATCAGAAAGAACCACAAATACATGGAGATTAAACAACATACTACTGAAGGATAACTGGGTCAGAGAAGAAACAAAAAGAGAGATACATAGAAACAAATGATAATAGTTAATACTTTTGGGACACAGGAGAAGTGGTAATAAGAGAAATGTTCATATCATTACAGGCCTATCTCAAAAAACAAGAACAAGCCCAAATAAATAACATAACATTTCATCTTTAAAAACTAGAAAAGGAAGAATAAATGAAGCCTAAAGTCAGCAGAAGGAAGAAATAATCAAAATTAGAGCAGAATTAAATAAAATTGAAAAACAAAAAAAAAATTAAAAAAATAAATGCAACAAAGAGCTGGTTAATAAAATTGACAAACCCCCAGCTAGACTCATTAAAAAAATAGAAAAAGGACACAAACAAAATCAGAGATGAAAAAGGAGAAATTACAACAGACATTGCAGAAATTAAAAGGATTATACAAGAATACTATGAAAAAGTACATAACACCAAATTTAATAACCTAGAAGAAAAGGACAAGAAAACTACAACCTTCCTAGACTGAATCAAGAAGAACTGGAAAATCTAAATAGGCCAGTCAGCAGTATGGAAACTTAAACAATCATCAAAAACCTACCAAAAATTAAAAGTCCAGGACCAGATGACTTTACCAGTGAATTCTACCAAGCATTCAAAGAAGATTTAATACCTATTCTCCTCAAACTCTTCAAAAAATTGAAGAGGAGGCAATACTTCCCAACTTATTTTATAAGGCCAATATTACCCTAATACTGAAACCTGATAAAGATAACACAAAAAAAGAAAACTACAGACCAATATTTATAATGAACATAGATGAAAAAATCCTAAATAAGATACTAGTAACCAAATACAGCAACATATTAAAAAGATTGTCCACCACGATCAAGTGGACTTCATCCCAGAAGCACAGGGATGATTGTTCAACATATGCAAATCGATTAATGTGATAGACCACATAAACAAACTAAAAAATTAGAATTATATGATCATATCAATAGATGCATCCATTTATGATTAAAGCACTTAACAAAATTGGTATAGAAGAAAAGTACCTTAATACAATAAAGGCCATCTATGACAAGTTCTCAACCAACATTATACTTAATAGTGAAAAACTAAAAACCTTCCCTCTAAGATCAGGAACAAGGCAAGGCTGTCCACTATCACCATTGTGATAACATTGGAGGTTCTAGTGAGTGCAATCAGGCAAGAGAAAGATATAAAAGGCATCCAAATAGGAAATGAAGAAGCCAAACTGTCATTATTTGCAGATGAATGATTCTCTATATAGAAAACCCTAAAGACTGCAAAAGAAAACTACTGGAAACAAGCAAATATAGTAAAGTTTCTGGGTACAAAAACAACATACAAAAATCCATAGCATTCCTATCCCCTAATAACAAAGTGTCAGAAAAAGAAATGGAAAAAAAATAATTTATTTTGCAATTATAACAAAAAGAATAAATACCTAGGAAAAAATCTAATGAAACATGTGAAGTATCTATATAATGAAAACTATAAGACTCTATTAAAAGAAATCGAAGAAGATACAAAGAAATGAAAAGATATTCCATGTTCTTGGATTGGAAGACTCAGCATGTCAAAATACCTTATTACCTAAAGCATTATACAGATTTGATGCAATCCCCATCAGCGTTTTTTTAAAGAAAAAGAACAAAAAATCATCAGATTCATATAGAAGCGCAAAAGACCCTGAATTGCCAAAGTCATCCTGAGAAAAAAGAACAAGGCTGGAGGCCTCACTCTGCCTGACTTCAAGTTATACTACAAATTGACAGTAATCAAAACAGCATGGCATTGGCAGAAAAACAGACACACAAACCAGTGGAACAGAATCAAGAGTCCAGAAGTAAACCCATATTTATATGGGCAAATAATTTTTGACAAAAATGCCAAGAAAATACAGTGCAGAAAGGAAAGCCTCTTTAATAAATGGTGCTGGGAAAACTGGAAAGCCACCTGCAAAAGAATGAAACTAGACTGTTGCCTCTCGCCACACACCAAAATTAACTGAAAATGGATTAAGGACCTGAATAGAAGACCTGAAACAATAAAATGCATAGAAGAAAACAAAAGATCTAAACTCAAGGACCTTGTACTTAGAGAGGATTTTATGAATTTGACCTCAAAGGCAAGGGGAGTAATAGCAAAAATAAATGAATGAGACTACATCAAACTAAAAAGCTTCTGCTCAGCAAAAGAAATCATCAACAAGGTAAAGAGACAAGTATCCAAATGAAAAAATATATTCACAAGCAACGCCTCTGATAAGGGCCTAATATTCAAAATATATGAAGAACTCATATAACTCAGTAACAACAAAATAGAAATGATCCAATCAAAAAACGGGCAGAGGACCTGAGCAGACACTTCTCCCTAGAGGGCATATAAATGACCACCAAATATATGAAAAGATGTTCAACATCAGTAGCTATTAGGGAAATGCAAATCAAAACCATTATCAGATACTATATCACACCTGTTAGAATAGCCGTTATTAAAAGGGTAAGTAATAACAAACGTTGTAGAGGATGCAGAGAAAAAGGACCCTCATACACTGCTGGTGGGACTGCAAATTGGTACAGCCAGTTTGGAAAACACTATGGAGGTTCCTCAAAAAACTATTAATTGATCTCCCATATGAGCCAGCAATCCCTCTACTGGGTATTTACCCCAAAGACTTGAAAACCCATATCTGAAAACTCATATTGATGTTTATATAGCATTATTCACAGTGGCCAGGACATGGAAGCAACTGAAGTGTCCTATGATAGATGACTGGCTAAAGAAGCTGTGGTACATATATACAATGGAATAGTACTCAGCCATAAGAAGAGATGAGATGCTACCATTTGTGACAACATGAATTGACTTTGAGATAATCATGCTAAGTGAAATAAGCCACAGAGAAGAAGTTGAAAATCAAATATCACTTATATGTGGAATATAAACATAAAAGCAACAAATGAACAGGACAAACAAACAGAGACAAACAAACATGAACAATAGACTAGTGGTTACCAGAGGGGAAGGAGTAGTGGGAAGAGGGAAGGTAGATGGTGTAAAGTGGGTCAAATATGTGGTGACAGAAGGAAATCTAACTATGGAAGGTGAACACACAATGTAAACATATATGCCTTATTGTTAAAGTATACAGCTGAAACTTATTGGATTTCATTAATCAATGTCACCATAAAAAAAAGTTGTATTGTATTCCATTGTGTGAATTTATAGTATTCAACCAGTTCCTTATTGAAGAACTTATGTTTGCTTCCAATCTTTAGCTATTAAAAATGGTGCTATAAAAAAGGAAGATTCAACATCACAAAGATATTAATCCTCTCTAAGTTAGTTTATAAATTTAATGCAATACCAATAAAAATGCTATAATTATTTTTTTGTATCAAGTTTATTTGGAAGAACAGAAAAGAATAGTCAGAAAATCCTTGAAAAGAAAAGGAACAAAGGAAGGTTGGTCCTACCAACATATTAAAACATGTTACAAAATACCTACAACTTAAAAAGTATGGTATTGACACAGGAATAGACAGGCAGACCAAGGAAACAGAATAGAAAATCCACAAATTCACCTAAATGCATGTGAAAATTTAGTGCATGACAAAGGCATCACGTCAAATCAGTGAGGGAAAGATGGACTTTGTAATAACTGGTTTGAGAGCCATACGGAGAATGATAAAATTGTGCTCTTTCCTCACACCATACACCTGGATACAGTCCAAATGACTCAGAGATTTAAATGTAAAAAAAAAATAAGATGATGAAGAAAGAAAAGAAACCATATAAGTACTAAAAGAAAACATGAGCCAAGTGCTCTGAAATCTAGGGGTAGGGAAAACTTTCCCAGTGATGACTCAAAATTCAGAAGCAATAGGAAATTACTGATAAATTTAAAAACATAAAAATGTTCATTTAGCAAAAATAAAAACATGAGCAAGATGAAAAGAGAAATGACAAATGACAAACCAGAAAAGTGTTTTGCAACTTGTAAAACAAAAATCTACTATCCCTATATTATGTATTCGTAATACCTAAAGAACTTCAAAAATAGAGAAGTGAAAAAACCAATTGTTTTATAGGAGAAATGGCTAAGAGATATAGACATTTCATAGAAAATACATGCAAATCATCCTTAAATATATGAAAAAAATCACAATCTAGTTCATAATAAGAAGAATTCAAATTCAAACTGTACCAAGATTGTATTTGTCACTTATCAGGTGGATAACCAGCTAAGTTTGTTGATGTGCATGGTTGGTAATCAGGCACTCTTTTGTATTGTCAGTGAAAATATAAATGCTTCAAAGCTTGTGAAAGGGAATTTGATAATATTTAACAATATTACATATGCATTTATTCTTTGACCTAGCAATACCACTTCTAGAAATGTACTTCAAAGACATACCAGTAAAAATAGAAGCAAAAAAAAAAAAGATAGACACATGAGCTATTTATTACAGCACAATTTATAACAGTAAAATATTTAAAATAACCTAAATATCCATCAGTAGAAGCCTTGTTAAATAAACCATGGTAAATTCACATAATGGGATGTTCTGTAACTGAAAAAATAAAAATATCTCACAGCAGTCAGATGAGAAAAGTCATCCAGATTAGAAAGAAAGAAGTAAAATGGCCATTATTTGTACATGACATGATACTATATATAAAAAAAATAAAAAACTAAAAAATCCACAAAAAACTATTAGAACTAATAAATGGATTCAGTAAATTTGCAGGACACAAAATTAATATTCAGAAATCAGTTGCACTTTTATAAACCAATAACAGACTATGAGAAAGAAAAATTAAGAAAACAATCCCATTTACATTTTCATCAAAAAGAATAGACCTAGAAATAAATTTAACCAAGGAAGCATAAGACCTGTACTCACAAATCTGTAAGATGTCACTAAAAGAAATTGAAGGAGTCACAATTTTTTTAAAAAAGGATACACATACTCATGGACTGAAAGAATTAACATCATTAACATGCCCACACTACTCAAAGCAATCTACAGATTTAATGCAAAATATCAACGGCCGTTTTCACAGAACTAGAACAAATGATTCTAAAATGTATTATGGAACAACTAAAGACCCTGAATAGCCAAAGCAATCTTAAGAAAGAACAAAGTTGAAGGTATCATATTTTCCGATATCAATCTATGCTACAAGGCTATAGTATTCAAAACAGCATGGTAATGGCATAAAAACAGACACAGATCAATAGATTACCAGTTATAAAAATAGTCATAGGGATGTAAAGTATAGCAAATATAGTCAATAATATTGTAATAACTATGTATGGTGCCAGATCGGTACTAGACTTGTCATGGTAATTACTTCATAATATATGTAAATGTCTAATCACTATTTTGTTCATCTAAAAAACTAATATAGCATGTCAACTATAATTGAAAAATAAATTAAAAATAAAATTTTAAGAAAATTGGAAAAATACCTCTATATACTATTATAGAATGATCTTAGCAATGGAGAAAAGTCTATATAATACCCCCACTGTTTATCTAAAAGAAGGAAAAGCAAATACATTTTCATAGTTATTTACACACATCTATACATATATACATATACATATTTTTAATGGAACAATAATCAAGCAAATAAAAAAAGGTTACTTATAGGAAGAGTAGAAGAACAGGGGGATAGAGGCAGACTTCTGAACATGTCTTATTCTTCATATTTGACTTTGGAACCATATAAATGCTTTATATCATTTTAAAACAAAATGTAAATTTTAAAATATAAGCTCTAGAAATTGAAGGCAAATGAAACAAATAAGCTTACCTATGTGTCAAGTTCATGAAACAACCATACATAGGTGAATTCTTTCAAGGGACTTGAAAACACAGAACTATAAACACTAAATAAATAAAATCTTAAACTATGTTCAATAACCACATTGCTAGAAACAATATTGGCACTATTATTCTCAAACTACAAAGATCAATAGAGCAAATAGTATTATGTTAATATAATTAGAAACCATTATTTTCAGCAAAAGAGAAAAAAGATGCAAACTTTTAAAATAAAAAAGTTAAGTTTAGATGTAATGCTAAATGTCAGGGAGCTCATAATGTAGTTTCTCAGAAAGAAATACAAAGACTACCCCAGCTCTGTCCATTAAAAAGACCAATTTCAATGAGCACCCCAGATCTGGATTGTGAACGTTCGTTGTCCGCATTAAAATGTCCTCATTAAAATGAGTGAGTGATCCATGGAGAAATGTCTGATTCCAGACAGGACAGGAAATGTAATTTATATATCTATATCTATATCTATCTATATCTATATCATCTATATCTATATGTTGAGAGAGGTGGAAGGGAAGAAAAGAGATATAACCATGGATCCTAGTCAATCTGACCTAAACAAACTGAAAAAATTTCATGAGGCTAGTGTATTGTTTGATAGGCACTAAGAGAAACTGGATAAGAGACTTCAATAAATTGGGCTAAGAGCAAGAATATTAATAAAGTTAGAAGTGATAAAATAAAGCCATATGTGACATGCCCACAGCTACTAGCATGTTTAACAATAAAAATGATGAAAAGCTAAAAGCTTTTCCTCTAAGATCAGGAACAAGACAAGGTTACCCACTCTCACCACTGTTATTCAACATAGTAGTAGCAGTCCTGGCCAAAACAATTAGGCAGGAAAAAAAAAAGAAAAGGAATTTAAATTGGAAAAGAAGAAGTAAAAAATAGTCTATTTACAGATGATGTGATATTATAAAGAGAAAGCCTTGAAGACTCCACACACACACACACAAAAAAAAACTTGCTAGAACTAATAAATTTAGTAAAGTTACAGGCTAGAATATCAATATACAAAAATCAGTTTTGCTTCTGTACACTAATAACAAACTATCAAAAAGAGAAATTAAGAAAACAATTCCATTTATAATTGCAACAAGAGAATGAAATACCTAGGAATAAACTTAACCAAAGAGGTTAAATACCCGTACACTGAAAACTATAGGACATTGAAGAAAGAAATTGAAGAAGATACAAATAAATAAGAAAAATATTCCAGGCCTATAGATTGAAAGAATTTATATTGTTAAAATGTCCATACTACCCAGAACAATCTACAGATTCAATGCACTCTCTATTAGAATTCCAATGGCTTTTTTTTTCACAGAAATAGAACAAACAATCTGAAAATTTATATGAAACAACAAAAGATCCCAAATAGCCAAAGCAATTTTAAGAAAGAACCAAACCAGAGGCCTCACACGTCCAGATTTCAAAATATATGACAAAGCGAGAGCAATCAAAACAGTATGATAATGGCATGAAAGCAAACATTTAAATCAATGGAATAGAATAGAGAGTCCAGAAATAAACCCACACATATATGGTCAGTTAATTTACAACAAAGGAGCCAAGAATACACAGTGGGTAAAGGATAGTCTCTTCTACAGATGGTTTTGGGGACACTGGACAGCTACATGCAAAAGAATGAAATTCAACCACTATCCTTCACCAATCATAAAAATCAACTCAAAATGTATTAAAGACTTGAACATAACGTAAAACTATAAAACTTCTAGAAGAAAACGTGAGGGTAAGATCTTGGCAATGATTTTTTGGAATTTGACACTAAAAGCAAAGGAAACTAAAGGACAAATAAACAAGTGAAAAGCTTCTGCACAGCAAAGAAAACCATTACAAAATGAAAAGGCAGCCTTCTGAATGGGAAAAAATATTTGCACATCATATATCTCATAAGGAATTAATATCCAAGATAAAGAACTCATACAATTCAACAACAAATAAATCTGATTTTTTTAAAAAAGGGTAGATCAGAATATACATCTTTCCAAAGGTGACCTACAAATGGCCAGCAGGTACATGAAAAGGTGCTCAAAATCACTAGACGTCAGGGAAATACAAATCAAAAACACGATGAAATATCGCTTCATCCTTGTTAGAATGTCATAGAAAGACAAGAGGTAATGAGTGTTGGCACTGTGGACAGGAATGTAAATCAGTACAGCCACTACAGAAAATAGTATAGAGGTTCCTAAATAAATTAAAACGAGAACCGCTATATGACCCAGCAACCCCACTTCTGAGTGTATGTAATGGCATATTATTCAGCCATGAAAAAGAAGGAAATCCTGCCATTTGTAACAACATGGATGAGGCATTATGCTAAGTGAAATAAGCCAGACATGTGGAATCTAAAAAGATGAAACATAAAAACAGAAAGTAGAAAAGTAGTTGCCAAGGGGTGAGGGAAGTAGGGAGAGGTCGGTAAAGGGTTCAGACTTTCAGCTATAAGAAGAATAAGGCCTGAGTATCTCATGTCTAACATGGTGACTATAGTGATAATACTGAATTTTATAACTGAAATTTGCTAAGAGAGTTGAACTTAAACACACCCACACACGAAGAAATAATATGTGAGGTGATAGATACATTAATTAACTAGATGAAGGAATCCTTCCACAACTCATATGTATATCAAATCGCCACAATGCACGCTTAAAATATCTTACAACTTTATGTCAATTATACTTTAATAAATCCAAAATTCAAAGAAAGGTGATGACTACTGTCAAAACAGTATGGCTTTGAGATCTTGAGAAAAATTAGTTACTTTCCAGTAGCGGGTGATTTTTTTCTCAAATCTTGTCAAGTTTATGGAGTCCCCTGGATTTCTCTTAGGTGGGTGTCCATTCCTCCTCCTTTCACATTTCATAATAAGGTAAATAGGTGAAAAGGGCTTTTAAACTGTAAGGTGCCACGTATGCATTGGTCATGAGAAGTTACTATTCCTTAGGTCCCAGGACAAAATCTCTCTTCCTGAATTTCTTCTGTCTTCCACAGCCAACTCCCCCAAATGCTGAGTGGACAAATTAGGAGCTAGATCTTAAAAAGCAAAGAGTCAGAGGACCAGGGGATCCCATTAACTAGGGGAAAGGCTGGCCAGGCCAGCCCAATTGTCCCCCACTCCCCATCCCCAGTCAGATGAGACCAGGTGCTGGAAGAGGCCTTCGAATTTCCCATGCTCCCTATGCCCTTCTCCTGAACCTGCCACTGTGCTGCATGGTGGTGACACTTGCTCTATTTGCCTCATAGGGAGTCCGAGCAGGTGGCAGACGTGGCCTTCCTGGGTACCCGGGCTGGCCTCCTCAGAAGCACCTTGTTCGTGGGCTCCGAGAAGGTCTCCGACAAGTGAGTTCCTGCTGGGTGCCCAGGAGCAGGATCCCTGTAGTGTGCCGCTGTGGCATGCGGGCAGGCAGGGATGTGGACTCCTGGGGTGCAGGGAGGGTGGAAGGATTGGGGTTTACAGAGTGAGAGGGTCCTAAAAGTAACTCTTTTGCCCAGGCTTAGACACAACCTGGAGGTGTCCTTGGGGGAAGAGGGAGGGAAGCCCAATCAGGCAAGAGAGCCACTGAGATGTTGAGACTGGAAGAGTTCATCACTTCCTCAGAAACCCAGAAAATGTTTTCCCCCAGGAGGATGGGTCTCTCTATGTGACAAGCTAAATCTTCTGGCTGTGTCCCCTTTTTGTTGACACTTTACCCATCCCCTAAGCCAGAAATTATCGACTGGGAGAGATTTACCCCACCCCAGGGACATTGGGCAATGTCTGGAGACGTTTTTGGTTGTCACAACATTGGCGGGGGTGGGGGGTGGAGATTGTTACTGTCATCTAATGAGTGGAGGCCAGGGATGTTTCTAAATGTCCTGCAGCATGCGGGACAGCCCCTACAACAATCATCTGGCCCAAAATCTCAGTAATGCTAAGGCTGAAAAATCCTGCTCCAAGCAAAGCCCAGATTCTGGGAGAATCCTGCTATGCCCAGGCACCTGCCACCTGATGTCCTCCCTGCCAAGTGCTATGGCGAAGAGAGGGTGGGGACCCAGAGGAGGGTTCTGGGAGTGGAAGACTACCTAGAGCCACCTGCGCTCTGCAAACCACGAGACTCAAGCAGCTGAAGGCCACCAGGCTTCTAGAGGAGAAAAGCTGAGGCGGCTCCTGAACAGACTTGACCGCTCAGTCCTCGCCTCCCACCCACTGGCTGCTCCTCTCACTAAATCCAAGAGCACTTAGCTATGGAGCACCATCGCTGAGCTTCTTCCAGGACTCTGACAGTTCCATGCTTGCTAGAAAGCTGAGGCTTTCCAAGAAAACAAATTAAGTTGCTCTTTCATCTTCCCACCTCCCCCCACTTCCTGAGAAGTAGAAAAAGAGAGAAGCAAGCTGCCTTGCTGAACTTTCCCATGGCCCCATGGGAAATGAAGCAAATGACTTAGACAGACTGGACTGGTGGGTAAACTGTGGGTTCATCCTTGACCCTGAACAGTGTGGGGAGCTTTCCTCCCCCAGGATTCTACCCACTTTTACTTCCTTATCCCCTTAAGCTGCACCCTGATCAGAAAATCTCTTGTCCGTTGCACAGGTGAACCACACCTGGCGGTGTGAAGGGGGAAAATATCTTGGCATTCCCCTGCATCCTCTCTAAAAGCCTTCCAAGAATGGAAAAGGGAAATCTCGTGCAGACAGACCTTCCCGAGTCAGGGACAGCCAGCCACACATATACCACACAACTCCAGGGGGCTCTCTTTACCTAAACCATGATGTGACTGGCAGCCCAGGAATTGTGCAACAGGCAGGTTGGTTCCTGGGGCATGCAGGCCAGGCAGTCTTAAAATCCCTCCTCAGCTACCCACTTGTAGGCTGTCCGCAGGAACATTTCTAACCCCACCAGCTTCTCCCTGCCTCCCACTCTACTCCTGGACCAGCACTCCCTTCTGCTGGCTGGTGTGTGTTCAGGGAATGCAAAACTATAATTAGCAAGGTAAAGCTGCTCAAATAAAAGAAAACTCATGATGCATTCTAAAACCTAGAGGCAATAACTTTGGAAGTAATCATTCTGGGGGAATTTATGCTAGTGTATTAGCTCAGTGATGGAGTTAACTATATAATTTCCTTACTCAGACATACTAATTAGACAGACAAAAAGAAATTAGGCTATATTCAAAAGAAAGAAACCCGGCAGGCAAAGAAGTTTACATAAAAATGGAAAGTATTCTTTCAAAAGACAGGCCCCACACCTCTCCTCCTTAGTAATGTGCAATAGCAGTTGATTCTGGTGACATCGTCGACAATACCAGTTTAGGAGCTAATATTTTCTACCTGCAGCTTCACCGAAGCAGAGGGGAATCACTGCCTGGGCCGGGGCCAAGATGACAGTTTTTGAAAAGAAATAGATGAACAGGTCCCCAGATTTGGAGGAGAAACCAAATCTTCCTCCTTGCAGGAAATTCCTGACCCCTGAAGATGAGGCCAGCGTGTTCACCATGGACCACTTCCCTCTGTGGTACCGCCAGGCCGCTGAGCAGCCCGCCGGCAGCTTTGTCTTCAATCTCCGCTTGGCAGAAGGACCAGGTAATCACGGCCCTGTGCCCCGGGGCCCGGGGGACCAGGGTGGCCCCCTCGTCCTGCGCTCTTGGCGATGTGGAGCAGAACATCCTGACCTCCAGGATGCCTCCTTACTTTCCTCCTGACACGTGACGGTGACTTGAGAAATCTCACTGGGGCTTCACCACCTGACTGGTCTCTACTTTGCATATAACGCAGGTCCCTATGTTCTCTGGCCAGCAGTCAAAGGTGGCAGTTAAAATCCAGCATAGAACGAAGGAAAAAGATTTGACCAAAAGTCAAGAAGAGCTGAATTCTAGCCTAAGTTCCAAATAGGAGAATATGGGATGAGTTCATCTCGAAGATTCTTCTATTTCTAAACATCTGCGTATCTTTGAAAGTTCCTTAAACCACCCAAATGAAAGTGACACTTGTTCCATCTGGTACTGACTGTCGTACTTGCTGAGGCCACCGCCCCCCACAGCTCTTCACAAACAGGGAAAGCAGCCTGAGTTCCACTCCCTGGGGTCTCCCAGGAATAGCAACACTGAGCTCCTGGCCTGCTCCTCAGAAACTCCCAGTAATGATGGGGTGCCTCCTGCTGGCAGGCCACTGGGGACTTGAAGGGTAAGAGGCAGGGTGGCCCCAAGGACCAAGCCAGCAAACCCCACTAATCCAAGGACCAGGAAGTGTTTCAGACCCACAGGTACCCAACTTCCAGCCCGCACTCTGAAAAAATGACCCGAAAAAGGAAAATTAAGTGACTTTAACAAAGCACCAAGAAAACAGTAGAACATCTAGAGCAGAAAGGGAACCTCACCCACTTGATTTACACATGAAGACACTGTGGCCTAGAGAGGCAGAAGGGTTGTCCAGGGCTCCAAAGGCGCAGGCAGAGCCAGCTCTCCACCGATCACCCCTGGGGTAGCCTGACCTTAGCCCAGTGGAGTGAGGGCACCTGGAAAGTATCCACACCCAGGTCAGAGTGAGATGAGGAGGAGGAAAAGGAGGAGGGACAATGGGAGACATCAGCAAGGAGAGGGGAGTGCGAGAGTAGATTGGAGTAGGAGTCGCACTGCCCCTTTGACAGCCTACCACCAAACCCTTCCGGCCGCCACTTCCACAGAAACCATCCTTCGGCTTCCTGATAGGGAAACACCCTGAGCTGACAGCTGGGGAGGCCCTCTGGGGCTGCAGCAATGAGGAGGGGTCCCCTCTCTGCCCTCCGGATGTCTTCTTCTCCTAGCACTTAAGCCCGCATCTTCCTCTCATGCCAGTTCCTTCCACCCGATGTATCGTTAATATGTTCTACAAAATGCTTTACTGCACATAACACGCTTAACCTGCCCAACCCTACAAGACAAGTGGTTATTCTCCCTCTTCTTACACGAGGAGAATCCGAGACTCACAGAGGTTCTGTGCCCTGCCCAGGATTACACAGCTAGGGAACCACACAGCCAGCCTAAAATCAAGTCTGCTCACCAGAGTCTGGGCTCTTTTACTGAACTGAGTGGAAGGCAGGAAGGGGAGGGCGACAGTGAGTGCTGTCATTCACAATGAAAGCTCAGAGGGAGGTTCTCAAAGCCAAGGTTAAGCCCCCTTGCCACCCTACCCACTGGAGCCAGAATGAGACAGCTCTTCCTTCCTGGCACCTCCTCGGCACCCCAGCAGCACCAGGGGCTCCTGGGGAGGTTTTCTGGGGTGAGGCCCTGACCCCAGCCCCCAGCCCAAGGTGATAGGGTCTCTCCTGCCAGCATTGTCATTGGGATGTGCTTGCTGGCTCCTGGGGGAGCTTTTTGTGGCTATGAGGTAGGAGGGTGGGTGGGTGGGAGATGAGCCACAAGGAGAAGAGAGGGAAGCTGGCAACCCAAAAAAGAGGGACGTTTGAGTTGGGAGGTAGGAGCTTGCTCCCTTTTCACACCCTCGCTTACTGGCTTAGCTCATGCATATGCTTAGGGACACGTGGACACCTCTGCACACCCCCATTCTCCCTCAAAGAAAACACAACAATTTCATTTCAAAGGGAGGGGGTGCCCCTAGAGGCAGAGGAGTCAGCTCAGGATCTGCCTCTCCTGGCAGACGCGGTTGCTCTCTGCCTGGGCTGGTGGACTGAGCTCTGCCCACATGGAGCTGTCTTTTGTCAGCACCTAAGAAACCTGCCTGCATAGAACAGAGTCTTGCCAGTGCCCAGGCGACCTGGGCCTGTTATTTTCGCTTCCACAACCCCTGGGCCTGACCTCACCAGCAGCTGGTAGCCTGCTCATTCACCCCAGGTGCTAGACTGAGTAGCTGCAAGGAGACTCGGGTGCTGAAATTTCTGATGCCCCCAGAGACTGTGTCATGAGGACCCCCACATTTTCACCTGGATGTCTCCTACAAGGCTCTAGAGCACACGTGCAATGAAGGGTCTGTCCCAGACCTGCTGGCCTGGAGGATGCTGCAGGGGGTCAGCCGCATCCGTATCATCCAGACATTTCTAGGAGCAAGGTGAGGAAGCTGACTTGGGTCCATTGTAGTCCCTTGGCGAATTCCTACAATCGAGGACAACCTCACATGTGTCATAAGTCCCTAGAATCAGAGTAATTTTAAATTTCTGTGGAATATCTGATTACAGCAAAGTGAGACGGATAATCTCAGCAAAAGAGCAGATATGAAACACTAGCAGTTTAAGTTTCATTACAACTGACACTGTAATAACAATCTCCACACAACAAGATTTCCATGACCCATTTGTTTCAACATTTGGTATAATGACAGTCTAACAAAAGAACACATGATAGAATTTTGCTCCTTTCTTGGATTTTTTAATAATGGAACTTGACCTATAGATAAGAGTGCTTTGAAAAGCTAATTCAGGTCCTCAACCTTTCTGGCACCAGGGACCGGTGCTCCTGTGAGAATCTGATGCCTGATGATCTGAGGTGGAGCTGAGGAGGTGATGCTAGTGCTGGGGAGCAGCTGCAAATCCAGATGAAGCTTCACTCGCTGGCCCACTGCTCACCTCCTGCTGTGCGTCCCAGTTCCTAACAGGCCACAGATCAGTACCAGTCTATGGCCCGGGGGCTGGGGACTCTTGCATGGACAAAGGAAAATAAAGAAGCTCAAGGTCATGTACTAGCCTGCACCACCTCAGGGCCAGCAAGCTCTGTTTTAAGGTAGAGCTGAAACTGCCATCTGCATCCTGCGCCTACCTTGACCCAATCTCCTAAAAGAGGCGGAAAAGCAACTCCTGCCCTTTAAGAGCCTGGTAGAGCCCCCTAAAAGTATAGTAACAAGCTACAAAGTGAGTGAAAGACATGATTGAAGGACGTTGTGGTGGTGGCAGGGGGGCCACCAGTGACCAAGATTTATGGAGTGCCTCAGACGTGTCAGATGCCAGGCCAGCTTTCTGTGTCTGGCTTCCTGAAGGGGCTATCAGTGTCACCCTGACTCATGTGACTGATGAAGGACAATCCAGAATCAGCCACCACCAAATCCTGAAATGCAGCCTGTCCTTCTGCTAGAAAGAATCGCCTGATGCAACTCAAATCTCCTGGGTGGAACATATGCCTAAAGGATAGTCACAGCAGGGTCCCGGTGTTCAAGTGAGACAGCAGCAAGCAGACAGGTTTGCTCCCTGAGGCGAAGAAAACTCAGTGTCTGGTGACACTGACAGCACTGCATTGTCCAGGTGGCCAGGGGCCAGGTTCAGATCTGCACAGGAAGGAGCCAGCGCTCTACAACCAGAGGTTGGTGGTAACAGAGTTGTCACAGCAACAACTTCCCTTAACACCCCCCTCAGTTATTCAGGAAATGTCCTCTCCTGGCATTTATACTTGTCTTCTCAACCTGTCCCAACCACTGCTCTTCCCAGCTGCTGAGAAAGTGACTTGGCCATTTTTGTTTCCCTAGAAAGTCCGGGCGAACCAGTGGTAGTAACAGCAAGCACAGCTGTGGCGGTGACAGTGGACAAGAAGACAGCGATTGCTGCAGGTAGGAGCTGCCCTTTGGGCTGCTGAAGCCAGGAACTTGTGAGTCAAGGTCAAGAATAAGGCAATGGTCACAGGAGGGGCCCCTGCCTGTGGTCTGGGGCATAGTCCTCAGCTCTAAGTTTTCCCAGGTGAAATGTGGGACTGAGGGTAAGGAGTTCTCCCCAAGTAATTCTGTTTATAAAAGGCTAAAACCTTAGGTCTAAAAGGGTTTGGTAAGCATATAAAATAAAGTCCATATAGGTTAAGACATCTGCTGAAGGTCAGAGACTGCAACCCAGACCTCCTTTCCCTACTTCGGCATGCCTCTTCTCTTTCCACCCTGTGGGTCTAGTGCCCCTTCGAAGGAAACCCTGGACTGTGACTCAGATCCTAAAGTTAGACCTTAATAAGTGTGCTCAGCATGTGCCAGGCACTTAAGAGTCTGCTTCCCACGCACGTTTTCATGCTGCCTTTAGGGTGATCCAGAGAAGCCAAGATTTCTGGCTCCATTTTACAGGTGAAGAAACTAAGCACAGAAAAGTCATTTGCCCAAAGTCTCGCAACGAATAATTAATACAGCTAGGATTTGAACTCAAATCACCTGACTCTAAGCCGTGCATTCACTACCGTGTGTTGCAATTTGCCCCAAATGTAATGAGAAAACCCAGTGACTCTTACAAGCTGGCCCTGACTTTGTGGGGTTTTAGTGCCTAAAAATGCCCTTGGCATTTCTACCTCATGGTCTGAGAGCTATGAGGCCCATGTGGTGAAGCCTCCTTTTCCTGGTTTCAGCTTCCATGTCTCAGATCCCGCTGTGTTCTGAAAAGTTGCATGATCCAATGGGCACTCCAGCATCAGCCATCATGCATCCTAGAATTAAGCACCTGTCCTGCTTCCCTGGGCATGCCTCAGCCATGTTGAAGGACTCCAAAGCTGGAGTGGGGCAGAGAAGACAGGATCAGTGCACCTCCTTCAGGGCCAAGGGAATGGAGGAGCAGGCTGAGGTCAGGTGGTCCGACTCTCTCTTCCTGTCTCAAGGAGGGCACAGGGCCATCCTGACTGAGACTCTTGGGCTGCTTTCCTCTCTGGGACAGCAGGTGAGGGAGAATGACTTGGTCTGACTTGCTCAACTTCTGTATTAGGAAACCCTTGTAGCACAGACAGTCTTTAGGATGCTCCACTATAGCATTTGGAAGGGAACCCATGCAACCCTGTCCATTTTTTTCTTAGTCCATAGCTGGCTAATTCCAGACGCATTTCTAGGCTGAGATTTGACCACAATCTTGTCTCTCTAAAGACCATTCTATGGTCCTTCCTGAGCCTGTGCCTGTTTTTCTCCCTCTATGACATGGGCCTTTCCACCCGCACACCTGAAAGTCTAGGAAAGAGAAGGGACACGGGGTCAGGCTGCTCGCTGTGCTCCCCTGCACTCCCCGATTACTTGATATCATTTTTAACTCAGAGCTGAATTGGAGCCGTGAGAGGTTGCCATAGAAACTGTGTCCTGGTGCCTCTGGTTTAACACACTGTAGACAATCCCTCTGATGCTCTGGGGCTCATAGATGTGACAGGAAAAGGATGAGGCACTGGAGACCTTATACTTCAATTATTATTTTTTATGGTCTTTTTTTGTAATTTCCTCTCCCTGGCTTATGATGCAGCCTCCCTGATCCTGGACTAGTGGGGGCCTACCATACCAAGCACAGTAGGCAGCTTATTTGTGATCCTGGCGGTTTTGTCCCTTGGAAACTGGTGGCGCTATGTGCATGTGAGCTGGGTGAGGGTGGTGTCTGATGGGCAGGCTGCATGTGTGATTTTGTGCTCTGAGCAAAAAGGAAAGGGCACCTGGACCAGCTACAGAGGCCAGCTGCCGGCCAGGAAATGTGTGCGTTATGCTGTGGGTTCATACAGGAGGGCAGATAAAATGAGGAGGGATCGTTTTTATCTCTAAGCTGTTTATACAAAATTTCTAGAAATCTAACTCTTTTATCAGGATCTATTTCCAACCCTCCCTGCCCTCCAGGCCCTAGTTGGGGAACATTGCCAAACAGAATGATGGTGACACCATAATCTGCAAGTGTGTGTCTCTAGCACATGTCCTACAATACACATGTGCCCCTGACGGAGACCTTCATGCAGCAGGCCTGCTGTCTGGAACTCTCTTTTGAGTTCCCCCCATGTATGAATGGGACTCACCGTCGGGCCTCATAGACATACTCAGGACAATGACCTGAGTAACACATCTGTGCATTGCCCAGACCTGCGCCAGGCTGTGAGTAACCCTGTCCTCTGCTTCTGCAGAGGGGCTTAGGAAAGACTTCATTCTCAGGTCTGCCACAACCATTAGGGCTGCAGGGGGGTAACACCACACAGTAGTCACCACCTAGAAAGAGGAACAGCCCAGTTCTACCAGGAGCCCAGTGGAGCTTCAGGAATGGAGACCCCGGGTTCCCTTCTCCCTGGAGTTTGCTCCTGGCTCACTGGGGTGCCATCGGAAGGAAGCCTCCGGGGAAGGGGAAAATTCCACTTTGGTTTTTGAAGCAACAGACCATATAGCCCAGCCCAGGAAGCCAGAGGCTCATCCAGCCCTGGAGGTGGGTCACTTGGGCTTTGGGTGGACAAGCAACCCTGGCCTCACTCTCTCACTCATCTCTTCTCCTGGTCCCCCCATCCCCAGCCCTCCAGTCTGGAAGCCTGACTCCCTACCAACGGAGCCCTGTGAAGGGATCCTGTCTGTAAACCCAGAGCATCATCTGCCTGTTTCTAAAGTTGGTCTTGAAAGTGCAAAATGATAATAGGTGAAATGGGCTCCTCTTTCATCTCAGCAAATCCCTTAACCTCACCGAAGTTGATGAGATCCAGTCAGGAGAGAGGTCCCCTGCCCACCCATAGGGAGCCCTCCCCCACCCCCTATTACACAGTGGGGTCCTCTGAGCAGATGTACGCCTTCCTGACTCCTGGGCCCATCTGCCCTTGGCTCCAAGGGCCCGTTCACTAAGCTAGAGTGATTGAGCACCCGCAGGGCACAGAACAGTAATGGGTCTCCAACTCTGCTTCTTCACTTCACAGCCACCAGCCTGAGGCTCGCATACCCTGCTGTCAGGCCAGCACATGGGTGAGCTTACCATGCTCAGCTATACCATCTGTTCTAATCCAGAACCTGGCCCTCCACTCTCTCCCAGTGGCTCCCCAAGGCAAGGCCTCAGGCAGGAGGCTCCCACCTCGCTTATAGAGTTCTGGACATTGGGGTGACACCTGGCGGCACTTTGCATGTCTGCTAGGGAGGTGAGTGGGCAGGAAGCCACTCCCCCAGCACCCACATCTCCTCCCCACATAAGGAAACCCGGAAGTACATAGGAAAATACAGTCTTTATTGGTCTTCTGAAACAACAAACCAGAAATATAATTTTGCCTTTAAAAATCTTCTGTCTCAGGATGAAGATACAACCCTTGACAATGCCTACCCCTCCCCCCTTTCCCTTTAGGACATCCCTAGATCTAGTTTCAGCTGGCAAACCAAAAGAAGGAAGACTGCCTCCACCGCAGGGAAGGCATTTAGCAGCCTGTGCTGGGGCTCCCTCTTCCCACCCCCCACCAACTGAGAATGGCCTCCTCCCCACACCATCCTTCTCTATGAGGTGAAAGGGTGGAGGGGTGCAAAGTGAGCTGAACCTGCCCCATCCTTTCCTGGCCTTCCTCTGGGCCTCTTTGTTTTGGCAGCCTGTTTCTTGTCCACCATTGAGCCCCCTGCCTGAGAACCAGAACCCAGCCATGATTCCTCTCACCCCTCAGTGAACCATGGGAAAACCAGTGTCTGACAGAGGGAGGAGACCTCATACTCACCAGATCGGACTCCTAAGGAGGGGCAGACCTATCAAAGGGGCCAAGTGAGCTTTAAACCCTGCACAGCCCTCTTCTCACTGCCACTGCCTCATCCTGGCAAGCAAGTACTCTGCCCCTTTGGTGTAGGTTCCAGGTGAAGAACAGATGGGACCCCTGGCCCATGCTCTGGTTGGGACTCTGGTTCAGGTGCAATGAAAATCTCTGGGAGGCCAGGCTGAGCAGACCAAACCCTGGGAATGGGAGCCCCTTCACTGAAGCTTCTGAGCAGAGTGAGGCAGTCCTTTCTTTGCTCCTGGGTCTGTTTGGGAGATGCTGGCAGGCAGTGAGCTTCAGCAAAGGCCACCTGCTTTTCTAAGATGCCACCAAGCACAGAGCATGGTCCAGTCCCCACCAGAGGCCACAAGCCCAGGGATCCTGAAAATGGAAGGGTGAGAGGTACAGAGTAATGATTCTGGGGCTGCAGGCTATGGGAATGGAATTGGTGGGTGTCCCCATAGGGCCTGGCAGTGATGCACCTAGGCAGTGCTGGGCTCTCAGGAGGCTGCCATCACACACGCTGCAGCTTCAAGGCCTCTGGGCTGCTGTCCCTGGAAAACCCAGCAGGACAGGTGTGAGAGGGTTACCATGGTGACAGGCAGGCCACATCCACTTGGCCCACTTTAGAGGATCTCAAAGGCATCCTGTGTTGTCGGTTTGGATTTCTCCCCCGTTGACTTGAAAAGACTGCAGTAAGAAAGCAGAAGGATCTGTGGTCTGAGGGCTAGAGACCCAAGGGGGAAACATGTTGCCATTCCCTAAATCCTCATGGAGGCCTTCTGCCTCCATGGAGCTATGTGTGCACACATACATGTGAGATTTTTTTCAATCGATATGATTTCCCTGATGATGCCATGAGCCTGAAAGTGAATTAGTGAATCTGGGAGCAGTGTAGTAGGTGTGGTCCTTAGCAGATGTAGGGACATAATGGCTTCAGCCAAGGGAATATTATAATCACAGC
This sequence comes from Cynopterus sphinx, assembly GCA_030015415.1. Lineage (NCBI taxonomy): Eukaryota > Metazoa > Chordata > Mammalia > Chiroptera > Pteropodidae > Cynopterus > Cynopterus sphinx. Next base: position 92,728,478 of record CM057380.1, read on the forward strand.
ATTGTGTTTCTAAGTGCTGGGTTCAGATGACAGGGTTGATGTGACTGCACATTAGTACCAGCCCTTGAAGGCTGGACCCAACTTTCACACTAAAGGGTGGTTAAGAATATCTTCCTGACTTAGAAGAGAATCACAGAAATGGACTCTAGCCCCCATATCAATTCTTCCCCAGCCCCTAAATCCAGGTGAAGGGGGTCAAGCAAGAGATAGGGAGAGTCACCGAGCGGTGACCACACCCAGGGCAGGAAGGGCAATGGGAATGCTCAGTCCAGAAGTCCCCACTTGTACATATTTCCAGAAGCTCAGGGAGATCCCCCAAGTGTTCCAAAGATTTGGTGTCCCAGAGAGGAGCCTCAGCAGGAACCGTCAGCACAACAGTGGCGGCTTCCAAGGAGACTGAGAAGTTCACACTGAGGCTGGTTTGCTGGAGGGCTGGGAGGAAAGTGGAGTTGGGGGCTGTGACAGAGGACATGCCAGCCCTTCCTGAAGCAATCCCCATGCGCTCTCCCTGCCTTCCTACCTAGGCCAGGTGGGGCTGGGCTCTCATGCCACAGAGGAGATCTGCTTCTGGTCTTCATGCTCACCCTCTGGGTCCCCCATGAGCGGCTGACGCTTCTTGAGCTCCCGGTGGTACTTGGCCATGAGGGAGGCATAGATGCAGCCATAGGCAGCAGCTACCACCATCATGATGCAGACGATGCCACAGACGACCCCAGCGATGATCACGGTGCCAATGGCCCGACGCACACTCACTGGCCGGTACCTCTGCTTCTGGGGGCAGGCTGTGCTGGGCTCTGGCTCGGGTTCAGGCCCTGGCTTGGGCTTCACAGGTTCTGGGCTGGCTTTGGTACAGGGTGGCCCAGGACTATCCAGCCCAGCTGAGCTATTCTCATCCTCCAACTGGGAGCAATAGTTGAACATCTCCATGGGGACCATGCGCATATCCTTCCCCCTCAGCTCCTTGGGTAGAGTGCAGGCAAGCTGGTCCAGGCGCCCCCCTGCATCAGGGGAGAAAAAAGAAAGGGCTGACCAGGCATTCAGAAGCTGGACTCCCTCTCCCCATCTCCAGGTCCCCAAAATGGAAGGTCCAGAAGGTCTGGTTTCTATCAGTGATGCAGTCAGTTCCGGAATCACATGGATAGGAGGAGGGAAACTAGTGTCTATTGAGCCAAGTACCATGGTCAATGAGGCACATATATCACATCATTTAATCCATGCAGCGGCCATGTACAATGGATATTGTCATGGTTCCCACTTTATAGAGAAGCTCACAAACATTTCTGTCATGCCTACAAGCTCCAAAGTCAAAGTGTCTCACCTGTCAGGTGAGACAATGCTGACATGTGGAAGTGCTCCAGAAAGAGTTGTTAGTGTAAAGAGAGAGCAAAGTGCCCTGCCAGACTACAGTTGGGCTGCTCACCCTGTTCCTAAATCTGCCTGCTTACTACCCATTCGTAAACTGGGGGCACTATGTTCAACAGAGTATCTTATCTCCCAGGGCTCTTCCCTCTCACAAAAAGGACAAAAGCCAAAAGCCACTGCTCTTTCATGCAGGATCTTTTAGTTGCCTAAGAGCACCTGGAGTTTAGAGAAAAAGGGTTGTGCGAGAACATTTTCCTTTTCCTCTTTAGAGCTATACAATGGCCTCACTGGCACCCCACCCACAGCATCCCTGAGTGCAAAGGCATCTTGGAGGGTAATCCTGAAGACCAGTGGGGGCAAAGGCGAGGAGCCATTGCTAATGCAGTGGGGGGTGGGAGGGTGGGCAGTGATGGGTGCACATGTTCACCATGTGATGGGAAAAACAGGCTCCATAATGGGGGGATGGAGATGCAGAACACAGTGGGTTGAGAGAGAGGGTAGCTAAGGAGAACGAGCTGCCTCGACATCCTTTCGGAAGTCAGAGTCAGACCTTGGCCCTCTTTCAGCTACCAGTGAAATCTAGATGCAGGCAATAGACTCCCTGAGAATGGAATCTGCTCCTGTTACCTCTTCACTGCCAGTTCCTCTTCCAGCCCAGAGGTCGCATACAATAGACATTAATCTTTTCCAAGATGCCAATAAAAACAGCTAAGATTTTTTAAGGAGTACGAAGTTGAAAACAACTCTATTATTGAAAAGTTCTGAAAATATACATTCCCCCTCAACGCTCTTTTCTAGTTTATTTCCAGTTGATTATGCGAAAGGGCAAGGATGGTCCCTAATGATAATACATCGGTCTGGGTCTGAAGACACTCAGCCTCTAGCTACCTTGTGCCGCTGACTGCCTGGGTGATCTAGTGAACTATGTCCAGGGCCGCCTTTGTGTAGGCAGGAGCTGGGTGCTGACATGAGAGCAACCTTGCCTTCCTGCTCCAAAGACCTGAGGGCGAATCCTGTCTATCTCATCTTGTGCAAACTATTTCATGTATGTAATTGCTCTTGGTCCTTAGTTTTCTTGACTGTAAAATAAGAAGGCTAACCCAACTAGCTATGAGGGTTGAAACAGACATCGTACACAAAAAGATAGCTACATACTGGGAACTGTTCAGGTATTAATTATCATTTCCCCACTCACAAAAAGGGAAGAAATTATCAGAGTGACTAATACTTTATGGCACTTTGGGTGTGGAAAAGGTTTTTAATAACTAACACATGAGAATATCATGCAAATAATTGAGATCGTGTCTGGATATGAAACGAAAGGAGTAAGACTTGGACGAAAAGCATTAGCATTCTTTTCACAGAGAGTTTTTATATCGAGTCATTCAGCAAATGTTCATCAAGCTCTACCTCACGCTGAGCACCAAATTGTGTCTTTTAAGATTATTTAATATTATGACTACTATTAGCAAATATGAGCAAGTTTTATTGAGAACTCACTTAATGCTGAGCACTTTTAAGACACTTTACATGTATTACCTATTTAATCCTCACAATGTTTCTATGAGATAGATATTGTTATTCACCACGTTTTACAGATGAGGGCCCTGCCACAGAGAAGTTAATCAACTTTCTCAAGATCACACAGCTAGTAAATAGAAGTGCCACAAGTCAAACCCAGATCTGGCACTTTTAGCCACTGTGCTTACTTCTTTGCCCTTCCTTTCCATTTCACTTAATCACTCCATAGGTCATTACAGAACTTTCCTAGTTAACAAAAGGGGGAAAGGAAAGAAAGTAAAACCTAAGCCATTGGGCTTTTTATTAAAAGCTTTAATAATGAGAGTTCTTGGGAGAGCTGAGATCATCATCAAAATAAAAATTTGGTTTTATCTGTGGATTTAAACTGTATTCCACCCTCCTCAAACTATAGATATTTAAGAGATTGCTATATTCAAAAGAAGAATGGTGGTTTTTTCTTCCTCATTCTACCATATTGAGGAAGCCCAGAACCATTCCTAGTGGGATACAGAGAAAAATTATACTGTGTCTTTAAGTTCCCTCATTAAACCCACCAAAGTGAAATCAAGTTATAGTGAGTCCATGTGAAAGACATGAGGAGAGAAGGGATGGCAGTGGGAAGGCGGGCACAGAGAAGAAAAGGGAGCAGCGGGGGAGGAGGAAGAACAGCAGCAGGGCCTCTCTGCCCCACTGATCATTTGAGGGTCAGCTGGACTCTTCCAGCCTGGCTGGTGGAGAGGCTGGACCACCCTCTCGTCCCCCTGACCTCGATCCTGAGTCAGTGCCCAGTCTCCAGGAGCTGCTGGGCCAGGGGTGACCTGCCAATTTCTCATACCCAGGCAGGGCTGGCTGTACTCACCTCGGTAGGAGAACCACTCCATCCAGTGCTTAAAATCACGCAGGTTACAGTCACACTCCCAGGGGTTGTCCCCAACCTGCAGCAGCTGCAGGCTCACTAGGGGTTCAAATGTCAGCCGGTCCAGGTTCTGCAGGCGGTTGGAGCGCAGTGATAGGGAGCGTAGAGCTGGAAGTCTGTCAAAAAGGCCCGGGGGCAACTGGGCCAGGCCGTTGATAGACAGATCCAGGTGGCGGAGCAGGGGTGAATGCTGCAGCAGGTCCCTGTCCAGGGTCCTGATGCTGTTGTTGCGCAGCTGCAGCTCCGTCAGATTCGTCAGGTCCCCAAAAACGGAGTGAGGCAGCTGGTCCAGGAAGTTGTTGGATAGGTCCAACCTCTGCAAGCTGGACAGATTGGCGAAAGCCCAGCTTGGCAGAGAACTCAGCTTGTTGTTCAAGAGCAAGAGGGTTCGGGTGGCAGCCGGCAAATCCGGGGGCACCATGGTGAGGCCTAGGCCACTGCAATCTACCTCCAGGCTTCTAGTGTCACACTTACAGGCAAAAGGGCAGGCAGAGAGGGCCTCCACGGCATACAGGGTAATCCAACAGGTGATCCCTGGAGGGGCGGGGGTTAGGGAGTGGGTGAACAGGTGAAAAGAAAATGGCAGGTGGAGGTTACTGCCTCCTGTCTCTATTCCCTCCTCACTAGTTCATATCATAATCGTCTCTTGGCTTTATCTCCTTTGATCCAAGCCTCAATCAATGCACAAACATTTATCGACCACATAAAAAGATAAGCTCTTCTGTATTAATGGACATCCCACGGCTTCAGCAGGGCTCCTTGCCTCCCAGCACATCTGACAAAGAAATCACTCTTAGAGTGTGATCCTGCAGAATGGTAGGCCTGAGTCCAGAGGACAAGCAATGCTGGTCCACAGAGATGCCTCAACTCATGTGGCCTCCACAGTTGATCTTCAAAGCTTGGGCCCCACTGACACCACAGATGTTGACAAAATTAAGGACATAAGGATGTCAGAGAATCCTGCTCCCATGTTCCTCTCCCAGTGTCACTGCCAAGAGAAAGATTCCCTTTCCAAAAGAAAATGGCCACACCGATACTTGCATCCCCTCTGCACCCCCACCTCCAACCTGGAGCTTCACTAAGCTAAGATGTCCCATGCACAGAAGGAGTGTACAAAAGGACACTTCAATGCTGCCCCTACAACCTCTTAGTGTGTCAGATCTACATGAGTCCCACATCCAACATGGAGCTGGCAACTTAGCGTGAGGACCAGCAGGAGCCCAGCCCACCCAGGGTTCACTCCAGAGGCCACTGTGCAAATGATGAGAATAAAATGCACAATTCCAGCTCTATGTTGAAGAATCCTTGGGCCTGAGCCATGCGAATCATGGGGCCTAAGACTAGTTTATATTTATTCTCATTCTAAAGCCATCCATGGCCATTACTTGAGCTCCTATTTCTTAGGGCTACAGGATAGCATTTCTGCAAGACAGATCCTTTAGCAGCACACCTTTCATGGTCCCGTGTTTTTCCCAGGACCCTCTGAGTAGTAAGCACTGGGCCTAGCCTGCCGAAGGGCTGGTGGGCCAGTGGTGGGAGACAGTACTCAGAGAATAATCACAATAAGCAGCTCATTCTATTGTCCAATAGCCCTCAATAAGAGTGACTGCAGAATCCCCTTAACTGTCCTCCTGAGACAGAGAAGCCTGCTCACTATGAAAGAGAAAAGGGCTGAGCTCAAAATAGCTCAGCTGCACCCAGTCAGTCCCACCAAGCCCCCAGGAAGGACTCCAACCAGAGAAATTATGGCAATGCTCAGACTAAGCCCATGACCTAGTTGACCCCACCCAGAGCACTTGGGTGCACCCCAAACTGGGTGCACACATGGGATGGTCTGAGTCTGTTCTGGTCGTTGTCTGGTTGTCTGGTGTTCCAAAGGGCAGAATTGGAAGGAACAATCCCTCCTCTGCCTGGAGGATCAATGACAGCTGAAAGCCACACTACAAGGCTGACACCTGAGCCTCTTTGTTCTTGAGGGGAAATGAACACAGACATGCATGGGAGCCAACTGGAGACCCTTCCTGGCCATGGAGGGGCACCTGATGCTACTTCTCACCCTCTCTGAGCCCACGTGCTGCCAGGTCAGCCCCACTCTTCCCCCCTCCATGATATTTGAAAATCAACATTCTTCAGACTTCACTTTCCTTAGAAAAAAATTCAACTCATCCAGCTTCTCTCTCAAAATTTCCATATAACTAGAGGCCACTATTCCTCCACTCCCAAGAAATTCAGAGTGACATAAAACCCTAGTGACAAAAAAAAAAAATCTTGCATTGTGAAGTGCTGAGCTGTTCTAGAATGAGGCTGAAAGGGGATCTGAGTTGCTTTGGAATCAGCCTCTCTCACATGGTGAATAATTCAGGCTGTTTATGTTGTGGGGCAGCTGCATGACAAGGCCAATTGTGCATGGGGAAAGTTAGACAAAATAATGCCCCTCGGGACCGTTTCTCACCTCTTACCACATAGCCTGGGGCAAACTGGTCCTCATTGACCTTGTCCCTTTAACACATAAAGAGAATTCTCGGGCTCCTTTCACCCTGACAATTTTGGGAGTTTCCTGATGGATTCCCTTATGGGAAATGGAGAGGCTTTGTTTTCTCACACACACAAAAAGGGGTTGAAGCTGATCCCTAAAGTCTCTTCCAGCACCACATCCCAAGAACCCACTAGTTCCTTCCATTTCAGAGCTGGGAAAGTGGAGGCATAAGGGAGGTCTCCAGGTTCAGTCAGCAGATGGTCCAAGCAAGACAAGAGGGAGGCTCACCATTAGGGCAACAGGGCTCACACACACTAGGACCACTGGGGCTGTGGGGTGCACTTCCTGGGTCCAGGAACAGACTGACTGAGGGAGATGGAACCACCTGTCATGGCCTCCAGCTCCTGATCTAACTGCCAGGGCTCCCAGAAGCAACTATTTCTTTAGCTGACACAGATGCCAGTAAAGGGTAAGCCAGACCTTGGGTCTCCTGGGAAGATCTGTCTCCGACCTTCCTGTAGCTCAGATGCATCAATGCAAGCCAAGCCTGCCCCACTGCCTGGACCCCTACCCCACCCTACCGTACTCACAGGAAATCTGCCTCCACTGCAGGGCCAGCTTGGTCCTCTGCTTGGGGCCACTGCCCAGTGCCAGCATGGTGAATGCCTTGGCTCTCACGGCCCTGAACCTCTGAGGACAGAGGAGCCCCTTAGTATGCACTACTTGTCAGTCCTGAGAGAGAGAGAGAGAGAGAGAGAGAGAGAGAGAGAGAGAGAGAGAGAGAGAGAGAGAGACCTGAGTGGAAGCAGGCATTTGAGGCCCATCCCGCCAGGGGTTAGGGAGAGGGCCCCGGTGTCTCTTTACACTCCTTGTCATTCCCTCTCTTGTTCTCAGCTATAACTCCCTGGGTGTGGGTCAGAAGAGGACTGAGTGGTCAGAGAAGCCAGGAAACCTTCACCCTCTCTTGGGTTGACTGGAGATGGCATGGAGGGGCAGGCTCAGGCATCCCCGGGAGCTTTCAGTCTGAGGCCCAGTGCTGAGCTCTGGACTATGAGATGCAAGAATTGCCCCAGACTCTCCCCATCATCCCTGCACTCAGCCTCCCGCTGCCTCTTGTTGCCTCTCTGGGATGTTGATCTCTAAGATGTCTTCAGAGCTATATGGCCTCCTCTGTGTCTGAACTTTTCTGTTTACAGTGGGGAAACTGAGAGACATCTCTGCTAAGTAAGCAGAGTGAGGCCACAGACCACACTGTTCACAGTCCTGCTGCAGCTCTTACCATGGCCCCCAAGGAGGCAGAGAGCAGGCCCTCTGCAGACTCTGCCTGCTTCCCCTCCACCTTCGCCTGAGGAGGGAGTCCCAGGGCTTGTCTCCTGCCTGCTGGTCTGTAACAGACTCGCAGGCTCAGGGGTTCATGCTGCAGCAGCTGCTCCTGCGGGAGACAGGGACACAAAGGAGACAGTGAGATCGTAGACCAGGAGGAGAAGGACAGGGAGTGCAGAAGCTGGTTTCTCTTCCAGAGAGGACTCATCCTTTCTAGGGTCTCTAGGAACTTCACTGCCTTGCCCCAATGACCTGTGAGTAGGACACTAGCCCTCCTCTGGTCCCCATTTCCTTCTGGATATGGCCAAGGGCCCTTAGATGGAGCCCAGAGCCTCCCATCAGAGGGTGTGAAAGGGGACTGTGGTGGTTGCCACTGAAGCTGGTGCAAGGAAGGGTGGAGAATGGGATGGGCGGAGGGGAGACTGCTGACAGCGCAGCCCCCTCCTGCTCCCAAAGGCACTGTCCTGTCAGCTTTCTGCCCCTGACTGGCTCCCGGAGTTCAACCTTCCTTGGTTGCCTGATTCACCCCTGGGTGATTCCTGGTTGCAGCTCCCTCTTTCCCCTCCCACAGGCCTGGTTAATTCTGGGAGCCTGAGAGGAGCCAGTGGCAGAGTTAAGCAGACAGCTGAGGAGGTGGAAAGAGATGCTGGAAAACTAGCGCATTCAGCTCTGAAATCTTGGGTGAAGCGGGGTCTCCCTCAGGCATTTAGGGTCCTGCTGCAGCTCCTGGTGTCTCTCATCACCTCTCTCCCCCACCCCCTTGGTTACAGCTGTCTCCCAGAAGGTGCAGAACCCACTGAGGACACAGCAGCGTCCACAGGCCCTTCAGCTGGGCTCCCAGCAAGGGCAGGCTTCTGAGGGGGGGAGGGGCTCTGTCAGTTCTAGGCTTGTCTTTCCTCTCCAGCCCCCAGCCACATTAGGAAGGCTTGGGTTAGGAAGGCCGTGCAGGGGCTGGCAGAGTGTGTCTCAACAACTGGGCTCAGATGTGGGGTGTGGGGAGCATCCCAGTCTCCACACTGCTTCCTGGATGGATCCCAAGGCCCTGGGCTGAGGCGTGGGGGAGATGATCAGAGTAGCTCAGGTGTCATTCTCCAGCTGCAATCCTAGAGCCAGGCCCCATCACCATCCTGGCTCAGACGCTCAGGCAGACAGGCCTCTCTCTGGGTTCAAATCCCTGTCAGGTCATCCCTTAACTGTGCTACTTTAAACACACAGCATAAACTCCCTGGGCCTCGGTTATCTTAGCTTTAAAAGCGATGACAGGAATATTTATGAGGATCAGTCTAATTAAGGGAGGAAAATTAACATTGACTATATTTAGTACACCAATTACCTAAGAAGATAATTCAGGTGAATACACCCAACTTGGACTTGAACCCATGACAGATGTGAGGAAACACCAGCGGCTTGCCACAGGCCTATGAGACATCTCCTTCTTGATCCCACAAACCTCACACGTGGGCCTACTTCTCTATTCCTGAGCACATGGCTGCATTCCTGAGCCTGCTCCGGGACTGTGAACCATCATAATGCTCACTGCAGGGTGTGTTCACACACACAGCCTCTGCTGACCTCCATCACAGGCAGCGGTGTGCACCCCCGCTGACCCCCAGATTAATGTCCTACACCAGCAGGAACTTTCACACCAAGAGCTCACAGCACCCGCACTATATTAGGCAGGTCAGCGGCCACCCAAGACAAGGAGACAATGGCCAACCTGCCCAAGGTCACACAGTAGGTCAGGGACAGAATCACAGGCCTCTGAGCCTGGCTGCTCATCCACTCCCTGTTGACTGTCGCTCAGCATGGCCCCTGTGGGAAGACACTTATGTGTGCACAAAGCAGGGTGCACAGAGGCTCCCAGACATGTGCTTGGAGCTCCCAACACAAACGTGATGCAAACACAAACCCACAGAGTCATGCAGTGAGGCACGTGCTAACACACACGCACACGTGTGCACACGTGTACGCCCTGCTAGCGGCCCCCCAGCACTCCTCAGATCCAACCTTCCAGCGGCAGAGTAAGACACCTGGAAGTTCCCAAAACCCCCCAGCCGACAGGTGTACAGGGACACCAGTCTAGAAATAAGATCTAAAGCAAACCAGAGCTGGGTTCCCAATCCAGCCTTCTGCTCCCACTCTGTCCTGTTTCCTGCAGGGAGGCAGGTGGCCGAGAAGCCCTCTCACTTGAGCCCAGGCCCTGTTTCCACCTACCTCCTCTGTCAAGCATGCTTCCCATTCCAGCCCCTCCAACCTTCCCCAGACTCTGTGTCCCCGCAGAAGTGAGCCAAGCAGTTGACCAGTAAGCAGCACTCAGTAGACATGGTGGGCCCGAGTGCAGGTCCCAATGCCGTATCTCCTGCCTCGAATGCTGTCATGTATGAAGCAAGCCAGGCAAGTCGCCAAGACGTAGAGCCGCAGGTGGCCCCTTGCAACACTGACCCTGGTATCTCTGGAGAAATGTGATAGGAACAAGGCCCCCAGGTCCATGGGGGAACCTATGTTCCCTGGAGAGCCAACCTGCCTCCTTGGGCAGCAGAGAAGTGACCCTTAGGGAGATACGGGCTTGAGCCCAGCACTTCCTATCTCCTTGGCCCTCTGCCCACCAGCACACCTCCAATCAAAAGACCCCTTCCCACTCGCAGCAGAACCCAGCCTCATTAGCGAGGAGATGACCTACATTAGGAAGCTTGGAGAGCAGCTGCTGCAGCAGGTGCTGGCCGGCTGCTGGAATAAATTAACGCCATCTGGGCGGGCAGTCCCCACCCAGGGTAGAAAACGGGGGATGGAGAACAAGTCAGGGGGTCCTGCCAACAAGAAGTCCTGCGTGAAGTCCCACAGCCTTGTGGCTCTGGAAGCGGGACCTGCTCCCAGTCCTCACGAACCTTTTTGTCCCAGTCCCAGAGACAGACACTAGAGAAAAGGGGTGGCCCCCCGCAGGGCCCCTGGGTCTCCTTCAGTGGGCTTTGCTGGGAGGACCAGGATGGAAGGACGGGGCTGAGGAGCTAAAAGCAGTCAAGTGGGGAACCCTCTGAGAACCAGAAATATGGGACTGTGTGCTAACTCTTTGCTACTCAGTTTGGTCCACGGCCTGGCAGCATGAGCTCACCTAGGGGTGTCTTAGAAATGCAGAATCCTGGGCCCCGCCCTGGCCAGCTGAATTAGAATCTGCATCTTATCGAGAGGCAGACAGTTTGTATGCACATTTAATTTCGAGAACCCGGACTAGATCATTTCTCTCCCAGCAGACGGTGGCACCTCCCAGGAGGCCATGCTGGTCAGTCTTGGCACCAGCCAAGGGGTGGCAGTGACCTGGGCAGAATGGGCAGGTTGCTGACATTGGAACCTCCTTCCAGAGGCCTCTGGATGGGGAGAAGCCATTATCATAGCCACAAACACCTGTGTGTGGGGTTCTTAGTCCTCATAACAACTCTCTGGGGTTAGTATTATTATTAACACCATTTTGTAGACGGGGCAAACCGAGACGAGGGAAATTAAGTAAATCCCACAGGTTAGATAATAGAAGAATGCAGCTTTGGGCCAAGGCGGTCTGCAGCAAAGCTCTTTACTCAGCTGCCTTTACAGGCCTCTAGGTCTGTTCTGTTCCCGATCTGTGGCACATGGTGTTTCCTGGTATAGGAAGGAAAGGTGGGAAAGAGGAGACACGACCTTTCATTTGTACTGCACAGTCTACAGGTGTTTCCTCATTCAACCTCTCACTGGGGCTGAGGAGACAGGTGTCCTTACCCCTCCTCCTGATGGAGAAGCAAACTGTGCCATTCTGGACTGAGATGCAAGCCGGGTCTTCCCGAAGGCCACCGTCTGCCCAGAAATGTCGCAGATGCAGCAGGGAAAAGCCCCCTGGAAGGCCAAGACCTAGTCAGGGGAGCTGAGGGGGCTTTTTGAAAATCCTTCTGGTGGAGAGTGAGTGCTTAGGTGAGGAGGGTGGGCTGGGAGCTGCAGAGACGCTGGAGGTGGGGAGGTAGCGATGGAACCGGAGGCAGCAGTAAGAGCAGAAGGTTCCACGTGCTCCTGCCGAGCTGAGTGGGTGAGGCATCCCCTGGAGACTGAGGGTGGGATCTGCTTCTGGTGGGGGTAGGGGGTGCCTCACCTCAGCCCCCCAGGCAAGGAGCAGACTACCTTGCTCTCATTCTCTGCAGGCGCTCAGATTAGGATGGTGCTGAGCCCTGACCTCTCTGGGCCTCTGCCCCAGAAGTGGTCTCATACTCCAGCGAGAAAACACTAACAAACCCACCACGGGCCGGGCACTTACACCCTTCCTCTGGTGCCTCTATATGTCCATCCCCCACAAGGCAAGTATCCCAGCCACACAGCCTGCTGTGCCTTGACTTGGGGGCTTCTGACCCCTGGGACGTCTTGCTGGCCCTGTTGTGTGTGCCCTCCCTGGTATCTGCCTTTGGTCAAGGGTCCCCAACTCAGGACAAGAGTCCCTGTCAGCACCAGACTCACAGACCCTCGAAGCAGAAAGGGCCAGTGCAGTCTCCTCCACACATCCTTTGTTCTGCAGAGAGGTGAAGGCCACAAACTAGTGAGAAGCAGGGCTGAGATTGGAGCCATGTCTTAGGGCTGCAAGGACGGCGTCCTCTCCACCCTAGGAGGGCAGAGAGGAACCTGGATGACAGGGCAGAGCCCTAAGTGGCAGGGGACTTTACGGGGGGCTCTCTACCTGCTGCAACAGTCCAGCCCTTCCAGGAAACATTATCTCTTCCCTGCCCTTCATCCCCCATAAAACACACTGTCCAGGTGGCACAGACATGGGCTTGGAACAGACAAACCCTCCTGGTTCATTTTACAACGCATGCCCCGTTCTCACCCCCCAGCTTCCTGCACCTGGTTTTCTTGTCAGACATTCCCAATACCAAACAGACCCTCTGAGAAGCGGAACAGAAAAGCCCCCAAGTCACTCCTCATGGGAGCTGCTCTCCCATGTGAATGAGCTGTGGAGTCACCGTGGCAGTGGGTCTGGGCTCAGGGCTGGGCTGGGGGTAGAAGGAGGGAGGCCCTAAGGGAAGAGAGACTGCCTCTGCAGGAACTCCTCTTCTCCCTGCCCCAAAGCTCCCCAGATACCCCAAAATTGCATCGACTCCCCTGCCCCCTCCTCACACTGCCCACTCAGCCCAAAGCAGCCCCAACACAGCTACACACACACACACACACCCCACTTTGGTGCCTGGAAAATGGAACAAGGTTTGCTCATGCGAGCCCCAGACACAGCTTCCAGCCAAACCCCAAAGAAACCAGATCGGTTGCTTAAGAACGCTCCCTCCTTCTCCTGCCACCCCCGGCTGGCTTTCCTGGTCTCCCTCTTTGGCAGTGCCGGAGACTGCCAGAGGGAGGTGGGGTGGGAACAGCAGGAAACGGCTGTGGGTTTCCCTCCAGGCTGGACTTCCCCCGCCCGTCTCCACGTGCTCAGCTTCCCCCTCCCCCAGCTGATGTAGTTATCTAAGCTGCAGACTGTCCATCTGAGTCACAGAGAGGTGATGCCGAACATGTCCTGACAGCCAGGTGCCAGCCTCACCACCAGCATTCCCAGAAACGCGGACTGCACAGCTCAGGGAAAAGACAAAGCAGTTGACTGGAACTGAGCTGGGAGGCCGGGACTCCTGGCAAGACCCCTTTCCTCAGCATCGTCAAAATGGGCCTTGGGGCTGCTAGAGTGGCCTTCCTGCTCCAACTCAGGGTTTCCGCACACCCACCACTCCCCACCCCCGGGCTGAGAAGTCGAATAGGCATGGCCTGGCTGTAGAGCACCCACTTCCCCTAAGCGAAGTCTACAATCCTCACTAAGCCTCGGTGGACAAGGAGCAAGGTCTCAGGCTCACCAGGAAGAACCGCTGGTTTCTTCTCCCTTGTCCACTCCCAGCCACGCCCCCACTAGGGTCACTTCCCCCGCAGTTATAGGAACCTGGACCCAGCGTCCAGCCAGGAGTGGCTTCTCTGCAGCCTTGTCCAGAGACAGCCGCCCGAATGCCACGACCCCACACTGAGAGCATCCTAGAAAGAAGCCAGGACCCTGAGATCTATTCCCATGCCTCAGCACAGTCCTCCAGGCTGCCACCCCTATCCTGATCCATGCTCTCTGTACCAGCCTTGTCACCAGCACCTTCTTCCCCACAGCACCCAATTTCCTCGGGCTGTCTGCTGAACCGGCATGCGATAGCACAGGGCTCTTGGCTGGCTGTCTCTCCCCCGCCACAGGGACTGGTTTCCATGCCATGCAGGCCTGTCACCTGGCGCTGGCACTGCCCTCCTCCCCCCCCCCCCCGTCTCTCCCTAGCTCCCCCCACCCCAGCAGAATTCTAGCTCACATCCCCAACACAGTGAGGTCAAAGTTGCCCGCGTCCTGTATCTTCGGGCTGTCCAGATGTCCGATCTTGAGCACTTTCCCCGGCCTATCGACTGTCCCCAAGCAGAAGGTGGCAGCAGCTGTCTGTTCAGGGCAAAGAGCCCCAGCAAAGGCAGGACCCAGTCCCTGCACCCAGCCACCCTGCACCCCCACCAACCCTCCGTCCCTTCCCACCAGCGCACAGCACTCACCGTTTTTCACCCTGACCTCGAGCTCCTTAGATCAAGTAGCTCTGCCCCTCCGGTGAGCCCCTCCTGGGATTCCCAGAGAAATCCACACAACAGCGTGGGCACTGCGGCTCCCATGCACCGGGAGCCAGCGGGGACCTGACACGCAGCACACGGCCGGGGGAGCAGGAACGCCCGCTGCCGCCGCGGCCAGGGGCCGGGGCTGCTGGGTCGATAGCACACTGAGAAGGAACGAGGGAGGGACAGAGGGAGACGGGAGGAAGGAAGACAGGGGAGAGGAGGAGAGAGCACGCGTGTGCGCCCGAGCAAAGAGACGGAGCAGTGGAGTGACAGCTGGGGGTACATCTGTGATGACAGCGACAGTAGCACACACAGGCGAAGGCGCGCGCGCACAGACACACACACACACACACACACACTCACACACACGTACCAGAGGCGCTCCCGGCCGGGAGGGCAGCGCTCACCCTTGAAATGCTCACATGTCAGCGGGCAGAGAGGGCCTGTGGATTAGCAGATCCCAACTCCAGGGAGGGGGAGCGCCGTTTTCCCAGGCACCTCCATCTTCCTTCCCCAGCTCCCGCAGGCTCTCCCGCCTGGCGCGCTCCTCCTCAGCCCCTCTCCCCTCTCTACCTTTCCCTCTGTGGGAAGAGGGGCAGGAGCCAGCTGGCAGGGAGGCCCCCTGGGAAGACGGGTCCATCCCCTGTTCCAAGACAAATGGGGCAACATCTCCCATCCTGCCCGTGGAGAAGGAAAAACCGACCCCTTCTCTCAGTCAAAGGGGGAGTTATTTCAGACAGGGTAATTGGATTGGAGGGGCTCAGAGAGTGTCCATCTGCCTGGCCACAGCCCTCAAAGGAGCCCTGAGCATCACAGAGTCAGGGTCACACAGTCACACAAAGGTCACTGAGCTCACTCAAGTGGCCGCAGACCCAGGCTACTCAGGGGAGCAAAATGCCAGGGCCAGCAGGCTGGGAGCCCCAGGACCTTCTGGCACTGGTGGGCAGACGGTTTGTGGGGCCCTGGGGTGAGCCTTAGAGGGACAGCGGGCAAATGCAGCCCTTGCCTCACCAGGCTTGGCTCCTCTGGGCTCCTTGCTCTTATCTGCATGGGATAGGCATGTGAAGGGAAGGCTGGTATTCAAGAACTCAGAGACCTCTTTATGAACCAATCAGGACAAAGACTTTGGAGAAACTGATATTCCAAGCAATGGCCAGTGTCTGACCTAAACACAAAGGAAGCTAAGCCAAGAAGAGGAGCCCAGCCGGTGCACCAGCCCCTAAATGACCCTTCCTTGCAGTTCCTAAAACCAGCCTGACAGCTTGATGGCAGATAGTGTGGCATGTTGGCAAGATGTCAGGCATGTCCCAGTGTCCCTGTTCCATTTTGTCTGCTTTCCTGGGAGATTCACCTTCAGGACTGGATGCAGGCTGAGAAAGCTCCTTGACTCAGAAGAACCCTGAGAGGACACTCCTGCACCTGTCTTTCTGTCTGCTCTGCTGCATGACACAGCAGTGGAGAGCTCGGGCTCCTTCCCAGGAGGAAGGAGCATCTTTTATCTCCCAAGAAACTGTTGCCTCTCAGCTACACAGATGTTACATGCATCCTGCCCTCCAAATAAAATGCTCCCACCTACCCTAAACACACTTCGCACTTGCCGGCCCCAAAAACCATGTCTTCCCTGAGGCTGGAATGCTCTCCTGAAACACCAACCAGAACGTCACCTCCTCTGTGAAGTTTCCCTGGTTAGCTCACGGACTTGACCTTCTCCTTTCCTGGTATTTGGCCTTTCTTTGGGCCTCCCTGTGGTTATCGGAGAAAACGCACAGCAGCTCTCTGTGTGGTTTGCCTGCTTTCCTACACAGTGAGCAGTTCCATAAGGGGGCCTCTGCCTCACCCAGCCCAGTGCTGACTGAGGAATGGGAGGGAAGAAGGAGCCCAAGCCTAGGCATCAGGGGACGCAGAATCTAGACTCTGCTGCTCACTGACTGGCTAATAGCTAGTTAACTGCCTGGCAGCCCATGACCCCAGTTTCCTGCCTGTAGAAGAGGGAGGTGGAGATGGCGGGTCTCCCTCCCAGCAGTGGCACTCTGTGATCTAATACTGAGTGCTTGCAGACTCCCCAGCTCATGTTAGAAAAGGCTGTCCCTCCTACCCGTGCAGTCTGTGGGCTGGGTTATCCAGGCAAAGGAGGAGGAAGGGCAAAGTAGCGGTGAGAGCTGGGGGTAGAAGATGATGCTTCTGACTCCTCCGGAGCACGGCCCCTGACAGGGATCAGGTCTCTGTGTATGCACGGGTATGCATGAGCATGTGCGTGTACAGCTGTTTTGTTTTCCCTTCTGTGATGACAAAGCAGCACCCAGGTGACAGCCAGAATGCAGAGCAAAGGGGTTCATCTTGATAAGCCGTCTGCCGCCTGTGGCCTTATTGAGGTTCTTTGTTAGGCTGTCTGCCAGCCAAGGAGATCTTAAAGAAAAGCTGCTTTGGAGAAATGCACGAGATCACTGTGGTGAAGCAGGTGATGGAAGGCAGGGAGAGGGGCAGACCCAGGTAGCACCAGGAGATGGAGTCTGATTTCTCCCCTGTCAGGTTGTGGCAAGTCCCTGGGGACCAAGGGCAGGGTCTAAAACAAGGACACCCATGCAGGACGGGTGAAAGCCACCCCAAAAGGCTGAGTGCTGGACATTTCCTGAGCCCTTTTGCTTGGATTTCTCTCTTCACCACAAGTTCTGACCGTGCCTGCGAACAGCACGGCGAGGTCTCGTCTTCCGCACACAGTAGGCTTATTTGGAGGGGCTAGGCAGAGGGCAGCTGGCCTGCTGCTCCCCAGGTGAAGGTTCACTCAGGCTCTGACAACAGCACCCGAAGGAGCAAGCCAACCTGACACGTCTCCCAGGAGAGGAGGGGGGCGCTTCCTCAGTGTCTGGGGTAGAAACGCACAATTTGGGGTGTGAGGAAGTAGTTTAACAGAAGGATTTAAACTGATTAAAGCCAAGGGGTGCAGGCTGTTAGGCGTGGCGGAACACAGCCTATTTGTTGTTAAGGATGTTCCCTCGCACCTCGCCGCCTTCCCCATTCCATACCAGCCAGCACCTCACACGAGGAAGTTCTTTGAGACTCATCTAAATTCCCTGTTGCTTAGTGGATTTCCTCCTGAGTCTTCAAGGGAATCCAAGCACAGCTAAGTCTCCAAGATCTCAAGTCAAGCATCTGTAAGAGGGCAGGGCTCTGTACAGAAGGGAGGAGTTCAGCAAGATCTCAAACCCTAGGACAGAGATATCTCATAGACTTTGCTTCCCAGTCGAGGGGCTGACTCAGTGGAGTTCACAGTATTTATTTAGCTCAAAAAACATGCAGTGCACCCCACTGTGTCCTAGGTATTATTCTAGATGCCGGGGATAAGAACTCAACCCCCTTGCCTGCCATGAACCCCTGTCCTAATAGGATGAGACAGACAATAAATGAGAATAAAATAAATAAACTGTGCTGCTTAGGAAATAAAGTGATGAGATAGAGAATGAATGGAGAAGGGGAGAACTGCTCTTTCTGGGAAGGTTGCGAAAGGCCTAAAAGGTGATACTTGGTCTAAGGTCTGATGACAAGAAGGAGCCAGCCATGGGAAGTCCTAGGGAAGAGATTTCCAAGAAGAGAACAGCGTGTGCAAATGCCCAGGAGTTGGAACTAGCTTAGCCAGGTTTGGGAGAGAAAGTGATTCCTGTTGAAATCAGAGGCTCAGCAGGGCAAGCTCCTTAGGATGTTTTAGACAACATTACAAAGGAGTCTAGGTTTTGTTCAAAGAGCAGTGGGAAGACACTGCAAGGTTTGAAGCAAGGGAATAGAGTAATTCAATCTCCAGAAAGATCACTCTCATGACTCTGGGGAGAAAGTAGATCATGGAGGGCAAGGAAACCACTTAGGGGTCTATTGCCTTAATCCAAGCGAGAGAGATGGTGGTTTTTCCCATGGTAGTAGCTGTGGAGGGGAAGAGGAGTGGAGAGATTTATGAAGTTTTGGAGTACGGTCTGCAGAGCTTAGATGCAATGAGGGAAACGATAACAATGTGCGCCCCAAAAGGGAAACCTCAAGGAGGGTCAGGTTTGGGGAGAAAAAGCCAGAGTTAGGTTTTGAACATGTAAAATTTGAAGTGCCTGTTGATGACTCAAATGAAGATGTCAGCAGGTAGTTGGAATGTCTTAAGCTCCGCAAAAGACACCCAGAGCTTGCCTCGGAAGAGCTTACGGCTCAGCCGTGAGCTGGAACCTAGCGAGGGAGACCCTGCTGAGTGCCCCACTCCTGCCACTTCTACTCAAGAGCCTCAAAACCTGTTTCATCAGAGAAGAATTAACCCCACCCTCTCAAGACCCCCTCGGTTAGAGTCACAGAATTTCTCCCAGCTCAGAAACATCATTCTATGAGACTTGGCACGGAGGAATTGGCAGAGAAGCAGAGTCTCTCTCCAGGAATAGTCTGAGAGATATCTGACCACAGAGGCCAAGGACAGGGACAAACAAGCTCTTCTAAATCCCAGAGATCCGATCACTCTAAGCCTTAGTGTGACTCCCGTCTGAGAACTTTTAGAAGGTTCCTCCTCTTTCATTCGACCTTTTCCTATAGGTGAAGGAAGTCTGTCCATAACGGATATCAAAGGTGATCTTAAAAGGAAGACTAAGGGGGAGTGACTGAGGGGCCACCTCGGCCTCTCTCAGAGAGAATGTGAGAGCGAGGAGGGGCCCTAGCAACCACAGCTGGGCTCCGGGGCTCCCCTTACCTGCTGATCACTCCTGCTGCGTCTGTGTCTCTGTCAGAAGTAGGTCTGCCTGTCCCCTTCCCAAGGCCACTTTTTTCAGGCACTTGGACCTTGAAGCAACAAAGAAGCCCCCATAGAGCTCAAATGTTTCCATATCACAGGACCTTATCAAGACTGCCAGCCGCAAGGTTGCCTGAGATGTCAAGGGAGGAGCGAGGCCTCTCAGGGCCTTGGTGTCTTCATCTGTAAAGAGGAATAAGCTGTGATGCTGCCTTATTCCATGTGGTGGCCACCAGCCTTGTGCAGCTATTTCAATGTAATTAAAGTTAAATAAAAAATTTAAACTTCAGGTCTTCAATCACAGTAGCCACACCTCAAGAACCTAATAGCCACATGCGACTAGTGGCTACTACAGGGGACAGTGCAGACCTAGAACAGCTCCATCGTCTCAGAAAGTTCAATCAGACAGTGACATTTTATAACAGTAGTTCCTGAAATATGGCGCCTGGACCCGCAGCAACAGCATCACCTGGGGGCACGTTCGAAGTATAAATTCCCAGGCCCCACCCCGGACCTACAGAATGAGAAACTCTGGGGATGAGGTTTTAATAAACCTTCCAGATGATTCTGATGCATGCTAAAGTTTGAAAAGCAAAGCTCTAAGTCCAACACTTCCCTAGTGTCTGTCTGTCTGTCTGTCTGTCTCTCTCTCTCTCTCTCTCTCTCTCATCAACTATCTCTAGGATCATTTCATATTGAAAACACAAAAGGATACAATTCTGTATCTCTGCGCCATACTGGAGCTCCAGGCCATTTCTGAAGAGCCAGCTGAGTCTCAGGAAGTCAAAATGATAGTAATGGAAAATCTCTCCAATGAATGGCCACTGAGGTGACCAGACCATTTCATAAAAATGGCATAGTGGCCAGGAACCCAGAGGCACTCCCATTCTGCAGATGAGGGAAACTGAAGGGTGGGTGAGTACTTGCCTCTCAGCTTCTGTCGGAGCTCTAGGACCGAGTCGGGCCTAAAGAGTAGAGGGTTTAAGAGCCTCGGCACGGACCCTGCCCATCCTGGTTCTGTATTTAGGGGCAGGCCACATAATCTCTGTGAGCTTTCGTTTCCTCAGCTGTGAAGTCTGAATAATAATAGAACTCGTCTACTGTGCGGATGAAACAAGCTCATGGATGTAAAGTTCCCTGGCACTCAACAGATTTTCAAAATTATTATACCAGGCAGTAGAGAGTCGGCCTAGTTTTTAAATTTTTTTTCTTTTCAGTAAAAGCCGCCTTTGCTTTCTGTTCTTTGGCCCCGAATTTCTCCTAGGATGTGAGCACCAGCTTGCGTGCTCTGTACTTATTTGGGAACCAAGGAGGTATGGGTGGCCCTTGTGAGTGGGGTCATCAAAAAAAGTAGTTTTTGCAAACTGGTAAAGTCTCTAAATTTCTGGAGCCTATCTGCAAACCTGAGTAAATGGTGAATCAGCTTATAACTCTGGGCAGAGTGGGGAGACCCTAGGCAGAAACTGAGCACAAGAGAGGTCGTCACGTTGCTACGTCAGGCTGGAAATCCAGGTGGCCCCAGTGGTCACGAGGTCCAGGCCCACCACTTTCGGCCACATGACCTTGAACAATGTCTCTGTCTACCTCTTTTTTCAGTCCGTGGGAAAGGGAGTGGTCTGCCCAGTGCAGCTGCCTTGAGTTCCCCAGAATCCAAGGAAGAATGCCGTCCTCATTGTTCTGTAGAACTCAGGCCTCTTGGACCATTTTCTGGTATCCTCTGCTGCGGCGAGACAGAAGTTGCCAGTCTCTCTTCTGTTCTCCTCAGGAGCTCAGTTCGCACCCTGCCATCTGACTCAGACGTCCCCATCCCTCCTCTGCCCGGGTGCTATCTCTCCCCTCAGTTCCTGCCGATGCACCTCCTCTCTCTAACTCGAATCTATTTTTTCTCTCACCTTCTCTTCCCTCCCACCATCCCCCACCCCAAAACGCACTCGTGGTCTTACCCTCCCTCTTCCTGCTTCCTGCAGCGGTGGGCATCCAGATGAGGCTGGAGTCCCTGCAGCGCATGTTTTGGGCAGTCGCACAGCAGGTGGGTGTGATGGTGGCAGGGCTAGGAGGGGCCAGAGGACTCACCACCTTCCCGCGGTGAGGAGGGGCTGCTGTTCTCAGACCCGCTCTCCCAGCTGTCCCACTGCCCCTCAGGCCACTTCCTGCGTCCTCTGTCGGCCCTCTTGGATAATCTCCTCCTCTGTTGTTCTCGCTCCCCATGCCTCTGCCCCTGGCCTCGGTCTCTGGTCCCAGCCTTCCCTACCCAGTGCTCTCGCTCTCTCAACTTAGACCTGGTACACAGGGCAAGACACAGCGTCCCCTTTGGGCCTGGCCTGTCTTTCACTGCGTCTCTGCTGCCCTGAAGCCCCCTGCACAGCCTCCCCACAGGGCAGAGTAAGGAGACTACTCGCCTCAGCCCCTCCGGTCACGATCCAAGCGGTGGTTGTAGCCTGCCATCATTATTCAAGGTCTGCCTCACCACGGCCCTTCCCATCCGCCTCTTCCTTTCCAGACTCTGCTCCCCAGAGTCCTCAGACTCAGGCTCTTCCAGGCTTCCTAGGGCTCCTCAGTGTCCTCCACAGGCTCCTCCGGCCCCAGATCTGCCCCCACGGCAATGAGCCTCCTCTGTTCCACGGCCCCCATTCACTTGTTGCTTTGTCCTCATTTCAAGCAAGTTCAGGGAACCAGAGAACAAAGATGGAAGGGATGAGTGGAGGAAGAAGCAGCAGCCCAGTAGCCTGAGGTCAGCCCCCAGTAGCCTGAGGTCAGCCCCCACATCATCCAGGATGACAAAGAACAGTAAGAAGCCTCCCGAGAGGCTTCCAGTGATGAGGCTGACCTCTCTTCACCCGTGGCTGCAGGGGCATGGCTCCCTCGGAGGGGGCTGACCCCGTGTGCTCTGGCTGCTGCCAGCCAGCAAGGGTCCTGCTTCAGTGTCCTCCCCACACGCACACACTCATATCAAATACATACATACATGCACGCCACCACACACCATACATGCACACACACTCATGCCACATACCCTACACGTGCCACGTACACAGATGCACATCAGACAGGTATACCACACGTACGTGCACACATACCACAAGTATGTCCCACACACACACCGACCAGACCCCACACGTAAATGCACAACACAAAGGTGCCACACACAGCACTCAGACATGCTCACACCCCACGGATCTGCCATGCAGGCCTGCGGGCACACACGACGTACCATTTTTCCTCTCCTTCCAGTGCGGGGCTGTGGACGAGCCATGCCCAAGGAGCTGCCAGGACAGTGTAAGTTTCTCCTCAGTGTGAAGAGGGCAGACCACACCCTCTTGGTGGACCCCCTCCCTCCTTCCCCGATGTCCTCCCTCCCTGTAGCCCTGGGCTCCGCAGAGGGTAACTTCTCACTAGACATGGAGGTCTGCCTTCCCAAACGGCAGGGCAGGTGGGGACCCTGGGGATCAGCGGTAGGGCCTGGCCTCATGTCCCTTCCGGTTTCTCCTCAGGACCTGGACTGCTTCGTCATCGACAACAATGGGTTCATCCTGATCTCAGAGAGGTCCCAAGAGGTAAGGTGCTGGGGAAGTGGAGGGAGAGAGTCACGTCATCCAGCAGTCATGTCATCAAAGAAAGGGTGAGTAGCCCCAGGGAGCAATCCTAGTTTAGAACAGATCAAGTGAAAGGTCTGAAGAGAATGGGGTCTCCTCTTTGAAACCAAAGTCAACACGGCAAGATTACAAAATTCAGACACTTTGCAACTGAGGTGATCAGAGAAAATAGCACTTATTTCCATTGTAACTCATCTGGCCTGCTCCTGCGGCTGGCAGGGTTACTGTTCACACAATGACAGGCTCAGCAACACCACGTGGCAGGGCCCCACATTTCCTGGGCCGCAGCTGTGTCGTTGATAGGCACAGCCTCAGAGAGGCCTCCCCTCAGAGTCCTAAGCACCCCCCTATTCCCATTGCCCATTATCTCAGCCCCCTCCGTCACGTTCCTCTGCTCCTTTGTCCATTCAGGGTGTTATAACAAAAAAAAATGACATGCTGGGTGGCTCTAAACAACGAGAATTTATAATTCACCGTTCTGGAGGCCAGAAATCCAAGTCAGGGTGCCGGCATGGTTGAGCGAGGGCCCTCATCTGGGTCACAGACTTCTCCTTGTGTCCTCATGTGGTAGAAGAAACGAGGGAGCTCTCTGGGTCTCTTTGACAAGGACATTAATCCCATTCCTGAGGGCTCTGCCCTCACGACCTAATCACCTCCCAAAAGAGTCCACCTTCGCCCAACAGCTTGGGGTTAGGTTTCAACGTGGGCATTTTGGGAGACACATTCAGATCACAGCACCCTCCCCTTCTACCTTTGTGGGGCCCAAAAGATCCAGGCCTTCCCTCCTGTGTGCTGTTTGGACCTCCCTCGCGGAAAATTCTATTCGAACCCAGCAAGCCTGCCCCTCCGTTTGCTGGAGGGAAAAAAAAAGGGACGGAGACAACACTTCTCGTGCGGTAGCCTGGTTCATCTACCTGGCCTTCCCTCAGGCATGTGGCTGTCTGCCTGGACCCCACATGTGCTCAGAAAGGCACAAGAAAAGGCACAGTCATAATTCTGCATTTGTTCAGCTCCAAACTGGGCCCCGAAACTAACTGTTTAACCAGGAATCAAATTTAAAAAGCAGCTTATTCAGACCTGAACCAAACCTGAGTATCTTCACGTGAAGTATTTCCTTGAAACGAGCCAGAGGCATGAAAACGGCCTCCAGGCTGAGCCTCAGTGGAAGGAACCCGGTGTGAGCTTTGCCACAATTAGATATGTGATTCGGTTAGGCAGGTTCCGTGTCCTGTGCCTCAGTTTCCTCCTCTCTAAAATAAGGGAGCTGCACTCCATGGTTTCTAAGGTCGCTTCTCGCCCTGCAAACTCTCGATGCCTGGCGTGTCGGCAGAGCTGGGGAAGCTCTGGTGTTGACAAGGTTGTGGCCATGACTATCGCTGTGGTCTGGCCACACCAGAACCAGCCGCAGGGTCCAAAGATGTCGTCACCATGGCAGGAACCCGGGCATAGGGAGGAGATGTGGGAAAGAGGGCAGCCGCAGCCGTGGCATCTGACTCCTCGAGGAGAGTTTTTCAATGACTCCTTCAGCAGAGCATGGCTCAGCAGCAGGAGTGAAGAAAAGATGGTTCCCCCCATTTTCCTCATTAGTAGGAGGTGGGGACCGGCTGACCATCCTGCCGCCTCCAGTAGGACCCAAGCTGCCCATCATTCATGCGGTTCCCTGGGTGCCTTTCCTTTTCCTCCTTGTCGCTTTCATCATGCCCCTTCTGGCCCTGCCGGCTCTTCCCTGGACAGAGCAGCAATCCATTTAGCATTTCTCAGATACCCTGGGAGGAAATAGGTGATGAAAGAAGCTGAAACAAGTTGTTGGACATAGGCTGTGGGCCCATCTGATCCTCTCAGTCATCCATGCCGTGACCCCTGCTGCCCTGAGGGACTGAGCCGGGCAGTGTCTCTGGGTCCCTGTGCTGTTGGCTTTCAAGAGCCAGAGTTCCAGAAAGAGTGTGGAAGGCTGGCCGCTTGGGGAAGAAAGCAACAAGACACAGGGAGAGAAGAGCCAACCCTGAGAGGCCATGCTCTGGAGTAGGTATCAGCAGACAGTTCCCGACAGGGCCAGACAGTGCCTGTGTAGGCTTCTGGGGACAGACCGCCTCTGTCACAACTGCTCAGCTCTGCCGTTGCGGTGCGGAAGCAGCTACAGGCAGTACATAAATGGACGAGCATGGCTTTGTTCCAATAAAATTGAACTATGGACACTGAAATTTGAATTCCACATAATTTTCATGTATTATAAAATATTATTAATATTTTGATTTTTTCCAACCACTTGAAAACAGAAACACATTCTTAGCCCAAGGGCCAGATTTGGCCCATGGACCATCACTTACTGAGCCCTGCTGGAGAGGCAGCAGGATGACCTTGCAGGGAGTAAGGCCCAGTGACAGGCACCCCCAAAGGGCCCCTTGCATAACTCACTTTGGTCCTATTGCACACCTGCTCACATGTCGTCACAATTCATGACATCACCGGGTATAACTCCGGATAACGTATGGTAGCAAACAATTGTTCAGAGATTTATATTTTATAAAGTAGATGCCTACTTAGCTCA
Organism: Cynopterus sphinx; assembly: GCA_030015415.1. Classification (NCBI taxonomy): domain Eukaryota; kingdom Metazoa; phylum Chordata; class Mammalia; order Chiroptera; family Pteropodidae; genus Cynopterus; species Cynopterus sphinx. The sequence continues at coordinate 92,753,579 of CM057380.1, forward strand.
TTTATCCCTGCTTTCTCAAATATTCTTATAACTTTGTCGATAGTTTTTAAAATTCTTTGTAAAATAAAGCAGGGTGTAAATAAAATGAAATCTGAGGTTCGTTAAGAGGGTTGGGCCCGTCTAGAAGTTCCTGCAGAGCCCCCAACGCCTACCATGCTTGGTCACCCTCACCTCTAACATAGCCCTTTGCTTCCCCCCTGCCCTCCCCCACTGTGAGTCCTCTGATCATCTCTGGTGATGTTATTAGTCTCATTTTATACCAGAAGAAAATACTGAGGCTCTGCAAGTTTAGGTTATTAACCCCAAAACTCACAGCTGCAGAAAAGCCAGACTTACAAGGAAAGAGCAATGATATGAGGGGTAGAGAGTTTCTAATGGTGAAGAAAGCCAAACTGGGAGAGCATGGGTCATAACGGAACTCGAGAATGTGTTGGGTAGGTGGGTGACGCCAGGGAGAGTGGCTTCTCTGGAAGGTGTGGCAGGCTGCAAGTCCGGGGCACCTGGGTAGTCATCATCTGGCCCAACCTGAGTTGCTGCCCCAGGTCTCCCGGCTCATGCTCAGGACAGAGTTTGTTCACTGTGCTGCTCTGGCCCAAGTCTTATAGAATTAGGATCAGTGCCTGTGGGACCCCGAACTCAGCAGCCCAGGAGTCTGGACCCCTGGGTCAAGCTCCTAGGCTAGTGTTAAGGCTCTGGGGACCGCTGCATCTTGACAAAGTTTTCTTTCCTCATTCTAGACAACTCTGGCCCTGTGGCCTGAGTTTGTTAGGTTGTGAGAGGGCGCTAGGTGAGCTACACTCAGGCCAGAGACACTGATGATATAAGCAGCGCCTGCCGGCCATCCAGGCCAGGCTCCCCATTCATCTATATTTGCTTTCCCCCCTAAATAATTTATTCAATGATTCTGTAGCAGTATCTATTGCTGCATAACAAATTACCCTAAATTGAATGGCTTAAAACCACAAGACTTGCTATCTCCCAGTTTCTGAGGGGTAGGTAAGGAATCTGGGTGCGGCTTGGCTGGGGGAGGACTGTAACAGGGCTGCAAAAGGCGTCGGCCAGCGCTGCTCCGTTCAAGTCATTTCGAGGCTCGACTAGAGGAAGCTGAGCGTCCAAGCTCATTCCCATGGTCGCCGGCAGGATTCAGTTGCTAGCTGGGCAGGCCTCTCCAGAGGGCAGCTCTCAACATGGCAGCTGGCTGCATCAGAGCAAGCAAAGAAGAGCAGAGAGAGGACAGACAGCAAGAGGAAAGTCACAGTCTTGGGAACCTGATTTCAGAAATGACATCTGGTCACTTTTACCATATTCCATTCACTAGGAGCAAGTTACTAGGTCCAGCCTGCACTCAAGGAGACAGGCTTACACAAGAGTGTGACTATCAAGAGGCTGGAGCCACTGTTAAACCATTTCAGAATTGTCCCACCACACACCCACCCACCCAAACCTGCACCACCGTATACCCACCTAAGCACCACCAGCTGCCACATGTCCTGGGCCCTCTCCCAATTCCCTCCTCCCCTCCCCCTTCTATCCCTCGGCTTCAAAGTGTGGTGGGGGACCAGCCCCATCAGCAGCATCTGGGAGCTTGACAGAAAGGCATGTGTCCAGGCCCAGCCCCAGACCGAGGGAATCAGAGCTCTGGGGTGGCCCACCATCTGTGCTGCAGCAAGCCCTCTCATGATTCTGGTGTGTAAAGTCTGAGAACCAGAACCGAGGCCTTAATGCCCGTTGCAGTGGATTTGGATGTACTTAACAGACTGAGCTAATGTGCCAGAAGGTCCAGGCTACTACTTCTCCCTGCCAAGGTCCAGCTGGGGGCTTGAGCAGAGAAGCCTACCACTCTTCCAGGTGCAAAGATTCTTCCCAGGCAAGCCCTCCCCAGCCTTTTCTACAGGGGCCTTCCTACCTAGCAAACAGTATGCGTGCAGGAGCCTCGAGCACAGTCTGCAGCCTGCCTGAGGGAGGGGTGCTTGGCTGTCTCCTGGTCCTGGTGGTGTTCCAGGCCTGCTGATTAGACATTTGACCGCACAGAGCCTCTCAGCTCAGGGCTCACTCCTATGATAAAGAACTACAGATGACAGGATTACAGCCCTTTATTCGGGGCCTAGAAAGAGTAGACTGCTGGGACCAAGAGAGAGACAACAGCTCTGTGGACTTTTGTAGTGTTTCCAGTGGATCTGTCGCCCCGGATCTGAGGACTGTGAATCCTTCCATTCGCCTGTGGGTAGCACCCACACACAGGAGCTTCAAAATGGACCTCAAAGGGGCAGCAGAACTGTGAAACCAGATACCCCATTGTGCTGTCTATCCCTAAAGGCTTAAATCTCAGAAGGCACATTACCTCTTCCCTCCTCAGCCTCAGCCCACAGAGCCATGTCCTGCAAGGCCTTCAGACCAGGGCAACCCTTTCTGCTCTCTCAGGGCCCCTGATGTGCCTTTCCTGGGCCTCAGCTCTGTTTTCTTTGGCTCTCCTTCTCCTTCCCTGCCTGTCCCAGCCCTTTGTCCTTCCTGCTCACATAGCATGGCAGGCTGTCTTCGAGTCACTGCCAGTGCAGTGGGTGAGGCAGGTGCAGGAGAAATGCTAGCCTCCCTGCACTGCACATGCTCTTGAACTTGCCCCTCCAGCCCCACTCCTCACTACCTGACTCACCATGTCTCTGGGCTCCCGCACACTCTACTTTCCTGGGGCCGAGGCAGCCTCATTTGGGCAGCTCAGGCTGGGTGTCTCGTAAGTGAAATTCACCGGGTCACCTGAACCCCAAAATGGCCAATGGTGGCAGAGGCTCTCCAGAAGTGTGGAGCTGTGCCCACTCTTCCACACTCTTCCTCGCCCCACTGTGGGGTCAAAGGTGCTTGTCAGGAGACTGGGCAGTTCAGGGGAGCCAGGTGAGGCTATACAGCAGGAAGGAGGGAAAGGACTAGTCCCACTAGGAGCCATGCACAATGATTTCACGCTGGTAACTCATTTAATTCTCACACCCCTTAAGATGATGAATTATCGTGTTTTCAGAGAAGAGGAAACTGAGGCTATTCCTAGGTAAGGAAGCCATGTGACTTTTGCTCCATTCAGACACCGGATGAATCTTTGCTTCAGCTCACTCTCTGGTCCCCCTTCTCTCGAGGGACAGCAGCCTCACGTGGGCATGCAAGTTAGTTTATGACCAGGAACTGCTGACAGCCAGTAGGACACTCGTTAGTTCTGCTTTATTGGCTACCACCTGCCCCATCTGCTTCCTGCTCCAGGCTCTTGGGTGGTACCTCACAAGATCTCATTCCAGACTGGAAACTCAGGAAGCCCCAGGCCATTTGCTCCAACCCCAGAGCTCAGCAGCCCAAGGGACCTTTGCTTATGTGTGGATCATCCCAAATGAAAGCAGAGCCCTGCCCTGGTGTGAGCAAACCTCGTCGGCGCAGAAGCCTGGGGGCCCAGAGCTGTTTTACAGTGCTGTGGCTGTACGAGGACTCTAGTCTCCCTCCTGTGCTGTGCTCTGCCTGTCTCTCCACATTCACTCTGGGGGGTCTAAATGGACAGGGGACCCAAGGTTGACCGTTTGGACCTTGGCTTTGCAGTTTCAAGAAATTCGACCAATTTACCTATTTGAAGCACTGATTTACTCTAAGTTCAACGAAAATTATATCAGCTAGGGACTGTGTTGCGCTGTCAGGAACAGAATCCCCACCACAGTGACTTAAACAAATTAAAGGTTTATCTTTTTTAATTGGATGAAGGCATCCCAGGCCTGTATAGTCTGGTCACCAGGTGTCCCCATTCTCAAGATCGCGACATGGCTTTAGTTGCTCCTGCCTTCTCGTCCACTTTCCGGAGGAGAAGAAGCGGGCAGGCGACAGCCCAGACCAAGTGCACCTCCTGCAGAGCCGTCTCCCTTTAAGCGGATCCCGGAAGTCGAGCCGCGACTTCGTTCGCATTTCACTGGCTAGCTCCAGCCCCAAGACAGTCTGGGAAATGTAGTCTTTTAGTTGAGCATTTTGCTACCATCCTTAAACTTGAGATTGCAGGACCAAAGAAGGGGAGGACAGATAGTCCCTACCAGAGCGACATATCCTAAAGATGAAGCTGCCTTTTTACAGAGGAGGGTACATTTGTTTCCGGTGTCCAGGATCCTGTCTTACTCTCAGGGGCCTCCTTTCTCAGAATCAAGTGCCCGAGCAACAGGGGTTTTGGTGAATAAAACTAGAAAGAGGGAGGAGAATGGGGCAGGCACATGGGAATTGGGGCCAGCCTTACCAGGAGCTTCACCTCCACCTCGCTGCATGTCTCTGCCTGTTCACTCAGGCCTTCCAAGTAATCCCGAGACATCCTGAGTCGCTCAGACGTGCACTGAGTGATGACCATGCACAAGATAGTGTGTGGCCTGTGAGGAGCCAGGAGGTGGGTTCCTGCCCAGCAGGATCCTGCTGTAAGGTGATGCTGGAACACACACAACGTCTGGAAGAGCAAAAAGCAGCTGAGAGGGACCCTTCGCACTAGAGGAACTCCAGAGCTTTCAAGGCTGTGCTCGGAGGAGCAGAGAGGCTTGGTGGCCTCTCACCTTCCTGCTTGCCATTCTGTCACTGGTTTGCCCTTAACTGCTCCCTGCTGTCCCCTGCTCTCGACAAAGAAGCCACTCAGCCCTCCCAGTTGGAACACACAGGCCTTCCAGGCACAGAGGCGGCAGAGCTCAGATAAGTCTGAAGACCTCGTGTTCTCAATTCTCGTTTTCCTCTGTGGATTTGTCATTAACCTGTCAGTTTCTGAGTACAGAGGAAGGAGGCACTAATTCTGACAGGAAGGCAAGGAAAGAAAGACGGCGTGGAGAAGGAGGAGAAGGAAGGCCCCTTGGAGTGAGGAATGAGGAAGGGTAATTAAGGCAAGAAGAAGAGCCAGGCCCAGTGTCTTTTTGGCACACTGGCCACCATTCACCCAGCCTTTCCTGTGGGCCAGACACTTGGCACAAATTAGCCCCAATCTTTCTAAAAACCTGTTGTAGTCACACAGCAGACAGTGGCAGACCCAGAATTTGGATCGAAATCCAACACCTAGGTCCAAGCTCTTCCACTGGACCAGCAAGAGCAACAGGCAGGGCAAGAGAGAAGGCAGTGCAGGAGGAGGCTGGAGGGCGGTCTGAGGACGCAGAGCAAGCATGAGGGTGAGCTGGCCAAGGGACCCTGTCGACTGGAGGGTACCCCGGATACAGTCAGTGCTCACCTAGTGTTGGTTGAATGGGTAATGAAAGAGAGACAGAGGAAGGGGGTGCAGGGGTCCTATTCTAGGAAACAAAACAGAGAGTGCCCAAATCCCAGCTGTGTGTGAGGAAAGTTTTCCGGCAGCGGTGACAGCGACAGGGGCTGGGGAGAGGACTTGGTTACCAGGGCCAAGTGGACTGCGGAGAGGACAAGGGCATATGTGAAATCGCCATCCATGGAGTCGGGATGGTGAACGACAAATCCAAATAAACACTGAATAACTGGAAAAAAGGGGAGCCAGTGCTGGCGGGAGGATGGACTGGAGCTGAGGGAGGGGGAATCAAAGGCGGCACCAGAGCTCTCGCACCTAGTGAGCCAGATGAGAGGGGTGCCGGTGTGAGACAGGGCACCACTTTCGACTCTTTCGTGACCATGAACCACAAAAAGAAATACATTTTATATCTGACCCCGCATGCCCGCATGCGTGCGCGCACACACACACCATTACATTTTACAAAGCTTTGCTTGACCTTACCATAAGCGATTCACACTGCAAGTGTTCAAAGGAGTTCTGTGCCTTTTTGAAAAAAAGTGTGATTGTAACCCTAGGTTGATTTCACAGCCAACCAATGGAGTACCACTTAGAGTGTAAAAAGCACCGAAATGAGACTATGGCGGGGGATCGGGTGAAAGGCAGGAGGGGGAGTAAATCCTGTTTCGATTATGTCAAAGAGCGTTTGCAGGGAAAACCCAACTGGCAGCTGAAGACTAGGGCTCAGAAATGAGCCCTGGGCCAAGATGAGTGGTTTAGAAGTCCTCACCCTTCTCTCTCTCTCACCCTTGCAGATAGGAAGATTTCTAGGGGAGGTGGACGGTGCCCTTATGACCCAACTGCTCAGCACGGGGGTGTTCAGTCAGTAAGTGGGACAAGTCTCTCCCCAGTCTGACTACACGCGGAAAAGGCAGGTTCTGACACTAAATGGTCCAGACAGATCTTGGAATCCTGACCTCAAAAACCTGTAGCGAGAGCCCCAAAGAGCTCCAAAAGCAATCTTTCTGAAGCCAGAGGTTTCATACGAATGGGAGGGGCATAAGGTCATGTGAGGCCTTAGAAGGAAACCCAAATTTGCTATTCCTTTTCTTTAAAGCAAAGTACAGAAATGTAACTTTGATTTGGCATGTGCTGTCTTCTGATCTTCCCGTCTTAGCATGTGCACCTGTCGGGAATCTGAGAGAATGAAAACCCTGCAGCAGACTCCTCTGGGGCAGGGGATGGAGACAGGATGGGGATGGGCCAGGGAAAGGACAGGAACAGGGACAGGATGGGGATGGGGACAGAACGGGGAAGGAGCAGAAAGTGGGCTGGACTTGCCATATCCTGTCTCTGGTTTTCAGAGTGACCATGTACGACTACCAGGCCATGTGCAAACCCTCGAACCAGCACCACAGCGCCGCCCGGCCCCTGGCCAGCGTGAGTGTCACCCTCGACCTCTCCTCTGCCAGACAGAAGCCCTCCACCTACCCTAAAATGAGGTCACCTGGTCCCTTGTCTCACTCATTCATGGGCATCTGGCCTCAGGGCCCCACTTTAGACTGACCAAAAAGTCTTCTCCCCCTTCTGCCTTCACCCCTGATCCCTGCACTCAGCCTACCCCCACCCTAGCCCTGAAAGGCTTGCTTTTGGGGCTTCAGGGAATTATCTGGGCAGCTCGTGAAATACCAGGCCTCTGGCTCGTAACCGCACCTCCTAGTGGGGTCTCACAGACCGTCAGGAACTCCAGGCATCACCAGGTGGCCTATCAGGATGAGGCCTGGGCTTCTTGGTGGGCATTTCGAACCTGAGATGTCTGGCCTGCAGTTGGAGTTTCTCAGATAAATCAGCTTTCCGGACTTTCCCTGCTGGGAAGGTGTTGGGTGGTGGCAGCAGGAGGAGGCATCCCAGAGTCATGGTCTCTAATGGTGGAGCTGACTGGGGCACTGCCCTGGGCCTGGGGTTAACCATGTGTCCCCTCTCTTTCCCAGCCCATCTCTGCCCTCCTGACTGCAATCAGATGGCTGGCAAATGAGATTTTGCTGTGAGTAGAAGGCTGAGGCTGGGGGCTGGTGTCTTCACACAGGTGTGGCTTCGGAGGGAGCCCTTAAGCCAAGTTGTCTGAGGTCCCCACGACCCCAGAGGTGGAGGGCAAGGTCCCAGGGAGGAACTGGCCCTGCATGTATGAGGCCTCCGCCTTCATGCTGTTGCCAGGAAGGGGCACCTCTCTGCTCATCCAGGAGCCCTCAAGCAGGGAAGAAGGTGTCCCAGAGGATGGGGGCTGGACCAGGGACCACCTGGGAGCACTGATGTTCCAGCCGTCAGGCCTCTGAGATTCAGCTCTGTGTCCAACAGGTTCCTGCTGGAGTGGAGCACCTGGGGCTCCCAGTATGCAGACACTGGGGCAGAGGGTGAGTACATGCTACAGTAACCAGGTGTTTGACACCAGTGCCATTTGTCAGCTAACAGGAAACCCATCACCTCTAGGTGGGTGACAGAGGGAATGGGAGCTCGGGAGAGTTCACTGTTCGTATCTCATCCTGCTTGGCCTTCTCTCATCACCTTCCCCTCACTCGGCTCCCCTCGCCTCTCTGTGTGACATCATACCATCTCTGGACACCACTGCTCCACGCGAAATCATCACCTTTGACGTCCTGACCTCATGTGACATTATTATGCCCACCCTGTGCCGTGCCTCATGTTCTGGGCAGCCAAGGCTGTCTTCCATCACTGTAAGTAGCACCCACTGTGGAACCGGGTGGACGGGACAGGGTAGCATGGAGTTGCAAAGGGCCCATCCTCAGTTCTCCACTAAAGGGGTACATTTAGGAGGGCTGAGCTATGTTCACCCCCGGGCACCCCTGATTCAGGGGGCCTCTCCCAATTTAAAGACCCACTCCTTAGGGGTGGGAAGATAGCCCAGACCCCATCCCACACAAGGACAGTCTTACGCCAGGGAATATGGAACACCCCAGCCATCTCCTTGGGTGAGAACATTTACAAGTCTAAGAGGAAAGGGTCACGTGGTCCAGTGGCTGTGACCACAGGAAGGTGAGTGGCCATCAGGTCACCTTGTGAAGCATGAACAGTGGTGCCTTCAGCTCAGGCATCCCCTGCGCCCTCAGCAGTGATCAGGTTGAAGGGGTGGCGGGCAGGGGCCTCGTCTGATCACTGGGACACTCTCAGGCTAATACGTCTCCCGTGACCTTCTGTCTGAGGACAGTGTTCCCCAAAGCCCTGACCACAAATCAAAGGAACGTCCTCACTGTCAGAGCCAGCTGTGACTCTGGACCACACCCCAAGGAGAGTGAGCCTGCCTTACCTTAAAATGCAAAGGGATATCATCACTTCCACTCCTGGTGGCTCGGGGCTCCCCTACCTTAGCTGGCATTGCTCAGCCCCTCCATGCCTTTTCTGTGGCGTTCTGCCACTGCGCCACTGCCGAGGCTGTACTCCCCATCTCAGCTTTTTCACAGAGTTTGGCTTCCTGATGAAGAAACAATTTCCACCATGTCGTCTCTCTGGCTGGGCTTCACTCCTTCCCTCTACCTGCTCCCACCTCTGGCCTACTGGAGGCGTCCTTGACCCTCGGCTCATGTGGCCAATTTCCTGCCGTGTTTCCAAACTCCTTTTGGAAATCACACCCCACGGTCTTCACAGGACCACTCTGGGGCAATTCATGGTCACTTGGTGTTTGTGACGAGAACCAGGAATCATGTCCATCACCCATGCAGAAACAGGTTCCTCCTCCTCTCCGTCTTTCTCTGCAAGCAGCTTCATCCTGCCAAAGCTGAGAGCCATCTTCCTCACTCCACTAGCTGAGAATTTCTCATCTTCAGGACAGCTGTCCCTGGAGCTCCTTTCCTCCCTGATCTAGCCAGCCATCCATGTCCTCAGTGAAGCCAAGGGCCTGGACTGGGTGCAGGCCCTGCTGCCCCTCTCCAGCTGTGTGACCCTGGGGGAGCCACGCGCCCTAACGTTGCTGGCATGGTTACTCTCGTCATCACTGAGATGGCTTACCCACACAAAGTAACTCAGCGGACAGGGTAGACAGGCCAGCCCTCGGCCAGCCCCTACTGGGTACGAGGCCGGCATGACTGGGCCTGGAAGGTGAGGAGCCAGGCTTTAGTCAGAGTGCCCACTCGTGCTCTGCGACGGGCCTGGAGAGCAGGGCCACCCAGTGGCAGCCCTTCAAGGTCATTGTGACCGTGGCCAAAACCTGACCAGCTGTGCAGACCCCCAGCTGAACAATGCAGTTCTTCCTCTCGGCTGGCACTTCCCTGTGTGCCGCTTGGCCTCTCCTCTTGCCATCAAGGTCCAGTGGGAAGTTTCTGGGTCTGGGAGTTAAGGAGACCCGTAGCTCCCCTACCCACTGTTGTGTGACCCTGCAAAAGGTCACACCTGCAAAATGGGGGACTACTGCCTGCCCCGCCTAGTTCGCAGACAGGCCCTGAAAATAAAAGGAAAAGCATGGAAAGTGCCTCGAAGAGATAGGAGTCCTGTTTAACAAAATGGCGCTGCTATTTTAAACAGAAATAATGTCATTCAGCCTGTGAGCTGGCCCTGTTTGCATTTTGCTCACCTCGGGAGCAAACACAAACCCTTCCGGGCAGGCTCTCAGGTCCTCCACTTTTCTTTGTGCCGAGTCCTTTTTGAGTGGATTCAAGTACACCACACAGACATGTGATGAAGAGCTCCCAAAGCTGGGGGCTGTTGACTCAAAGGACCCCCCTGCCCAGGCCTCCCCCAACCCCTAGCCGTCGCTGCTCTGCCCTCTAAGCAGCCACAGGGACAGGAGAGTAGGGCTCGTCTAGGACCTGCACTTGTAGAGCACCTTTGCTAGACTTGAAAAAATGTCACCTATCCATAATGAACTGGAGGGGTGATGTGATTAAAGTGCTAAAGTCTCCCCAAGCCACACCTTGGCTCTCTTACTGCCTCTCCTTTCCTCTCAGACCTGGGAGGGGTCTGAAATGCTGAAAGGAGCCTTAATGGTAAGTACATTTCCACCTCTGCCCCCACACCAGCTTACAATGAAGATACAGGCTTCCAAGGAGGGGAAGTGGCTTTCTCAAGGTCATGGAGCTAATGTGTCGATCACACAACTGACATCCAAGGCCCCTGAAGCCTAGTCTTCTGCACTTTCCACGGCAGTCCACTCTGCTCCATTTATTCCATCCCTTTTCCCTCTGTTTTTTTCCTACCTCACCCCTCTTTCATGCATTCTGAGAGCTTTCTAACAAGGGAGCCATCTGGAAATGAACTAGAGGGGAATTCCGTTGTGCAGTGACCATACCTGTCCTGGAAACGTTGAAGCCGAGATCCCCACAGGTTGGACTTCTAAGGCCTTTCTCCCACCCACGCCTCTGTCTCCCGGCAGCCCACAAGCACAAGAAACAGGACACGCTGCAGCCCTGCGACACGGAGTACCCTGTGTTCGTGCACCAGAGGGCCATCCAGGAGGCCAATGGGATCCTAGAGTGTGGGGCCTGCCAGAAGTAAGAACCAAGTCAGCTTTACCTGTCCCCAGCCTAGGGGCAGGGCTTGGTCACCCACAAGGGGTCATCTCTAAAGTGGGGAGGAAGGAGGGGTGATCTGAAAGGTCACATTCCAGAGATCTTTGTTTCCCACTTTCTTTAGTGAAAGAAACAGGCTGAGGCAGACGGTATGAGGGAGAAGGCCACTTGGAGACAGGGGACAGTCTAGTATGCTGTGTTAAGGGGACTCAGGAAAGGAGGTCCTGAGGCTAGATCCTATATCATCAAGTCCATCCCCCACTCCAGGCCCCAAAGCTATTCCAGGCCAAAAAAAAAAAAAATGACCCCACTATTTAGTATCTGTCTCACTCAGGGTCAGGGCCATACAAGCTCAAGTCCATTGGTGAGACCTTGGGAGGCAAGGGTAGATGTGAGGAAAGGATTTCTCCCTGAGAAATCTGTGTATGCAGAGAAACGGGAACCCTTAAGGAGGTTCTCGGGAATGGGCGGGCTGGAGGAGGGTGCATAGCATTGTCGAACCTTGTCTGGCAACTCCACTCCTAGGCCAGAAGCTGCGTGCGGGCTCAGCCTGCGTTCAGACTTTCTCCCACCTAGACGCAGCTTGGTCCAGCCAGTTGTTCTGAGCCCTGGCTCTGGAAGGCTGAGAGGCCTGAAGGAAAATTCTCTCTTGGGGACTCCCAACTCTGACCTCAACAAACTCACTACCCAGGGAGTTCTGTCCTGGGCCAGCAGGCAATGACATTCTCTAGAGTGTGCGCCTAGCCAGCCTTGCTATTTATTTAGCCAGGGCTTCCCAGGATGTCCCCAAGAGACCCCAGACACCAAGCAAATTATTTCCTAGTGCAGCACCTTAGACATTGGCATCAGGCAGAGCCCAGCTCCCATCTCTGACCAGTGTGTAACGTGGGGCGGCTTTCATCTTGACACAGAGGTTTTCCTGGAACTAGTGTAGTCTGTGCACCTAGCTCAAAGTCTTATAAGGACAAAGTAAACGGATGCTGCAAAGCCAAGACTTCAGAGTAGACAGACTTGAGCTTAAAAAGAGGCTCTGCTACTTCCTAGCTGTCTAACCCTGGACAAGTAACTTAGCCTCTTCTAGCCTGCTTTCTCATGGACAAAGCAGGAGTGACCCATGTGGTGTGGTGAAGGTTAAATAAGTGTGCGTGTGTGTGCATGTGTGTGCGCGTGCATGTGTGCGCGTGCGTGTGTGCGTGTGTATAAAAGTTATCCATTCCAGAAAAATGCTAAGTGGCAGCTGACGTTATGTAAGGTACCAGGCCTTGTGCACAACAAACAGGCTTTCCGCAGTCCCCCCTCGGCAGGCCTCTGGGCAGTGTGCAGGGGCACTGTGCCACCTTGCGGCCGAGACTGAGCATTGCATCTTCCCCACACGGCCTGCCATGGCCACACTTACCCAAAGCGAGGACTGCCGCACATCCCCATTTGGTGCAGTCCGGAGTTATATCTAAGTCGTTGTATTAGTAACAATTCTTTTCACTCTCAAAAATGTCCCACATTGGACAACCTCACCTTCTCCAACCTTCTAGGAAAGGTGTAGCACCACTGCAAAGACTCATGGGTAAGATAAAGCAGTAGCCCTGAGTCCTGAGCTACAGGACCTTTCCTGTAGCTGCCCTGCTCTGAACTGTCTCATGGTTCCATTTTTTTCCCTGCCACCTCCTCTCCATACTAGAAATCCAGAAGGCTTTTTCCCTAGAAGCCCAATGTCAAGCCTTCCATGGAGTTCCAGGACCTCGTTTTTCTCTTTACTGCAGGATATTTGTGATTCAACAGATTCCCAATAGCAACCTTCTCCTCCTGGTGACAGACCCCACCTGCGACTGCAGCATCTTCCCGCTCGTCCTGCAGGAGGCTACAGAAGTCAAATATATCCTTCCAATCTTCCAGGATACGTGGGATGAGGGAGGGGTGGAAGTGCAGGAAATATTGAGGGGCTCGGACCCTCCCTCACCACCAACATAAACCCCCACACAGAGCATAATTACCTGTTCTCCAACCCTTCCCCCAGGCTTCTGGGTTCTACCTCCTGACCCCAGAAGCTACTTGCAAGACAGTTGGTCCCCCGGGCTTTTCCAAGAGTCAGTTTCTGCCATGAGGTATTCAGCTTAACAGTGAATCCTGCACATAATGCCTCTGTCAAGTGTGACAGGATGCGCTCCCAGAAGATCCGCAGGCGGCCAGACTCCTGCCATGCCTTCCATCCAGAGGTGAGAGGTGGGGGTTGCTGCGGGGTGGGGGGGCTTGTTCTTCATCCCCAAAACCTCGGCTCTGTGACTATGCCTGTGTGCCTGCAGACATGTGCATCTGGACACAGGAATGCAGTTGCACATAAATATATTCATACACGTGGATTCAAATACAAAGTGAACGAGGACCCAAGGGGCTTCTACAAAGAGAGCCACATTTTCTAGAGTTTGGGGCCTCAGTGAATTAAAACACAGCTTCCTTACATTGTCCTCATTGTCACTGCAGTTAGCTTTGAATGGACTGATCAAATGGTAGGGAACGATTATGTGCATAATACTAACGGTGACCAGCATTTACTAAGCACCCATCCTGTGGCAGGCCCTAAGCTGGGTGCTTTCTGTACGTTATCATCTTTGCTAGACATGGCTGCCACAGATATTCCACATCAAAGAAGCTCCCAGAGTTGATGGCTTCCCTGAAGTCATTCCCGGAGGATGACCCCACACCCACTCTTGAAAAGTCCTGAGCCCAGCTCTCGGGCTAAGTGACAGCCTCTACTTTCCCCTAAAAGAAAGGGATTCTAAGAAAGGTAGCAATGCTTCTTCCGCTTCTGGAACTTCCCTCTTTCCCTGAGATTTTGGCCCCTATTAGTCCTAGAGACTCCAGCCCTACTTGCTTCCTTTGGCTGGAGTGGTTACCTCACCTTGAATGCAGCGCTTTCATCTCTGCTCTGGATTCGCAGGAGAATGCCCAGGACTGTGGTGGCACCTCGGACACCTCGGCCTCTCTCCCCCTCCTCCTGCTGCCTCTGTGTACATGCGCACTGCCAACCCAGCTGCTGCGGTGACACCTACCCAGCATGACCTCTGTTTTGACAAGGTGATCCTCCCAGAGACATTTTAAAGAGTCAGCAATTGATGTGGGATCTACCTCACTACAGTTAGGTTAGCACACAGGTCAGTGCTATCTCAATGTTGAGCTAAGGTCACCGCCTCCTGAGGTTGCTGGATGGAACCGGAAACCACTTCCCAAAAGACCTTCCAGGATGGCTGGTACCACCCACCCCGTCTTGATGGGCACTCTTCCATCCTTCCTATCTCCTCTCTGGGAGTCTAACATGAGCTCAACGTGGACCAAGACAAAAGAATTTAGTTCCATTTATTCTCCAGAAGTCCAGACCCACCAAAAAAAGTCAGCCATTTCTAATGAACTTGGTTGGTCTTCAGTAGAACCCAAGGTCTTAAAGGTATTGAGAAAGAGGAGTAGAATGAGACCAAAGGCACCAACAGCAAAACTGAGACAAAGAGAAGAACAAGCCCCTACTTGAGATATAGCTTTCTCAAAGTGAGGCACATGGTCAGGGCAGCTTGGTTTCCTTGCTGCTGCTCAAAAAAGTTTAAGTGTGTGTGTGGGGGGGGTGAGGTTGGGGGGTGGTGGGGGAAGGAGGGAGGGCAGGTGTGAGAGCCTGTGTTCAAAATCCTTTTACATCACCATGGCTGCTTGTGATGTCTGCAAACTAGTGCTATTAAAACACTTCTAAAAACATTTTTGCGAAGCCAGAACTAAGGAAATTTTGCATCGAAGAAAAAGCCAATACAGTGAGGTATACAGATGTTGCATTGGAAGATAACGTGAGCTCAGCGGAAGCAACAGGAATAACTCAGCAAGCAGAGAAGCCTGGGGGGAAGGAGCCCTTCACAGCAGCATAGTGAAGGGTCTCCTGAGAGCTAACTCTGGAATCCCTAGGAGGTCCAGGTCCCAAGACAGTCTTTTCATGGTCACTGATCTACAAAAGAAGACTACCTGGCTCTGTTCCTAGGGTTAGAACTTTTAGGAACATTCCAATTTGCCAAGCAAAGGCCACCAGGAAGGGTGCTATGTTTGGCAACTCACTGTCCACATGTACACCTCCTCCAGGTTCTTGAGGCGCTGGAGTTTTCTTTCTCCCCCTCAGACCTGGCTCCTGAGAGACAGCACTGTGAGAGCAACATTAAAGGCAAGATTGGGTAGAAATCTGGGGTGGCCTCAGGTCTTTCTGTTTAAGCAACCTCCAATGAGCAGGTCTAGCCAAGCCCCAAACGACAGGCAAGGGCAGCGCACAGAGCCTTGAGGGACCTTCTTCTCAGACCTCCACACTTCAAAGTACGTTTCCCACCGTAAATTGGCCCCACTTCTCTCTAGAGTAGGCCAACTCAATAAAACGTTCGTTGTTTCGACACACACGCATTTGTAAAATGCTGTATACTGACTACACAATGTTACTTCCGCTACCATTTAAGTCTCACAACAATCCTGTGAAGTCAGAATTAACAGCCTGTTCACAGCTGAGAAGATAAGGGACAGACTCGAGTTCACTCACTCAGCCAGTTTAAGCTGCAGAATGGAAGGAACAGGTAGGATTTACATGTACAAGGAAAGTACCCACTATTAACTCATTCAACACTCACAATGCCCCTCCGAAGCAGGCCCTGGTATTAGTCCCATGTGTAAGACTAGGAAACTGAAGCACAGAGTTGAAAACTGACTCCAAATTATCAGGAAAGTATTGTGAGGTCTGAATGTGATATTCACATAATATGCCTATCATTATTACCTCGTTTCACGGAAGAGGGGACCAAGAAACTAGTTTAGAGGAAAGGAACAACGGGCAAAGGTCATTACATGTGCATCTGGCACAGGTGGGCGAGAAAGCAGCGGGGAGCCCTCCCTCCCCAGGATTCCAGCCCCGCCCTGCAAGGGCTGCAGCCATTCCTGTGCCTTTCCGTAGGGTTACCGTGTTTGGGCCTCCAATGGCATCTGATCTCAACCACTGCTTCCCAGACACCACTTGCTGGTTCTCTCTCTAGGACAACAATCTAGCCTTGTCTTTTGAAAGGATCATCTTCCCCCATCCAACAAAGAAACGCATTTTCATGCAAATTTATCAACTATTTTAGCCATATAGTTTAAAACCAAGCTTCTTAACAAAACGAAGTGCTGGCCTTGTTTTGTCTGCTTCTTCCCCACATCTCTGGGATGTGGCTGGGAGGGGACTATAAGGCCTGGAAACCCCTTAGGAACCAATGGAACAAAGACCACCTCTGATAAACTAGCCTTGCTCTCTAGCTGGGAGAACAGACTATTCTTGTGAGTTTTGCCTTAGAAAGTCAGAGCTATTCTTCCTCTACTTTTAACAAAATCACTAAAGGACAGCAGGTGGCAGCCTGTGTCAAACTAAAAAGGCATAGCCTTGATTTCAGAGAACAAAGTTAAAAACCAAAGTCATTTAATAAATGACAAGAGTCTGGGGTACAAAATCTTGAAATCTGTTTTCTTATAAATGTTGCACATCCTTGGAAGACCAAGAACTCAAGACTGCTATCAGATCCTCCTTCCTCAGCACAGGGACATAACTACTAAATCCACCCAATAATGTTGTGTATTTTGATAGCTGTGCTTTCAGGTAAAATGCTTCACTAGTCACTTCATAATACTAAGTAAGTTTCTGTTGAGGAGGGCAAGAGAGTGGACACATCTTAAAGTCAGAAAAGTAAATAGGGAAGGAATCACTGACCACAATGGGAGGAATCAGAGCTAATTGCTATAGAAATTTGAGAAATTTGAGAAATGTGAATCAGTAAAAACATCTCGGCAAAAAGTACAAAGATTATAAGCCCCATTTGACAAAAGAAAACAGGCTAGGGAAATAAGCGACTTCTTGCCTGTCCTCTGGCAAGTGGCAGAACTGGTATCTGAACCTACCTCTCATTTCCAGGTCAGTGTAGCCAAGGCAAGGAGGGAGTACAGCAACAAGAGGCTTTTGTGGTCGCACAGCAGGACTCTCTGCTTTTCTGGGTTCACTCAGTCCATTCCATGCCATCACAAGCAGAAGTTACAACAGCCAGACTAACCTTGTTTCACTAAGTCAAATATCTGAAGGCAGGAAAAGTTCATCCATTAGGACACAAGGAGTAGTGGTCCACAGTTCATTCTCACGGAGGGAAGGAAAATATATAATGTACTGTAACTGAAGCAAAATATTCTAGATACAAAGAATGCTGGGGTAATTTTAAAGCAACACTGCCCACAGGCTTCTCTAGGCCACCCAGAGTCCTAGCATTCTTATAAAGTCAAAATTCAAACTTGTCCTTACCTATTTCCTTTACAATATCCAGAAACCGCACCTGAGAAAGTGGGCACTAAAAGCTTGTAGCAAAAGGCTATGAAAAAACCAAATGAACTATTTGTACGTCTAGCTTATTTTTCAAGAGCAGAATGCCATTCGCTGTTCAATACCCAGATGGTATACGGCAAGCCCTCAAGTTTTACCTGTCCTAAAAATGAGAGCTCAGAGTGGACCTATCATCCCAATTCTGGAAATTCCCCTGCAAAAAAAAACAAAAAACAAAAAACAAAAAACAAATTTACCTAAGGCAAAAGGGGTGGGATTCCTCTTCTTTCTTAAATTACAGAGGGGTTAAAAATCCCCAAAACTTTTAAGTCAATATATGTGAGACAATTTAAGATGGCTTTTCTTCTTAGAGTGCTGGCACAGAGTCAGCCTTAGCCTTTCTAAGCCTGTTTTCTCAGCAATGAGAGTCGATCGGTTCAAAGAGTGGCAGTCATGATTATGAAGTACAGAGTCCTTTAACAGATCCCTTTTTGCATAACATGTTCATCATCTTAGGTATTATTTTTATAAACTATAATAAATTAAGAACTGCCCCTTGGAGTTAGCTCTCCCTCCATTCTTGACCTGGTCAGAAAGGTAGGAGAAAGTGAGCTGGGCATAAGCACTTTGATTTGTACAGATTAGAAAGTTTCTGAAAATTCCTTAAGCGTGTCAAAATAAAGGCTCACGTAAGCCTTGGGGAGGTAAGGAGAGGAAGTAAAAAAATACACAACAAAACTTCATATTCCATCAGAGTTTTTTTTATTAGAAGTTGAGAATACAGCAAGTAGGGAAATCCCATGGTGAATGGAACCATTGCACAGATGCCTTTCTGAAATGCCAACCTTCTATGATCCCCCAAAATGTGCTTTGTGGCTTCGGCAATTTATAAAGGGAAAGGGAAAAAATACTGAAAAAGGCCACTATTTGATGATGATAAAATGAAGTTGTAGAGGTCCTAATCAGCTTAGGGCCAAAAAAGAAAATTAAAAATCTGCAGAGAACAAGCCAGCCTCTGAGTGCTGAGAGTAAGGCATTCAGGCGCCAACCTGGTGAGTTCTCAGCGAGCACTGTAAGACCAAATGCTCAGTGAGGCTGCTGGTAGTGAGCTGCACAAAGACATACACAAGTAAATGGGCGCGCGCACACACACCCCCACACACACACACACCATAAAGAGGGAGATTTTTCTGGATTATACATTGTTGATGTTAAATTTCATTTTTCCTAAGGGTTTGTGCTATGTTGAACTAGATCCAGCTCCTCCTCTGGGTTGTGGGGCAACTGTGCCCAGAGACTGTGACCTCTGTTGGTGATTTTTCAGGGCTGCATCTTATACCCCATATCCCAAAGTGCATGACCAAAGAGCAAGTCTGGCTTCGGATGTGTGCTGTTGCTTCTGTGGAGTTAAGTCAGCTTTGTTCTTGATGGCACTGTCTTGCTGAACTATTTCTCCCCAAAGGGAGTAATACTGTTCTATCAGGCACTGTGCCAGTTCACCCACTGAGTCTTTTGCTGGGATCCATCTAGAACCCAGGGCAATGACCTAGAACGAAAATACTCTTTAAGTTCTTCCCAAGTTCTAAAATGGATTCTTTCTTCTTGGTTCCCAGCTTTTGCTGGAGATTAGAAGAGGAGAGAAAGGAGAAAAAGAACTGAGAAAATCCTATGCTAAATAAGTAGAAAATACTTCCCATAGTCCTAAACACTAGTTGCTGATGCCAGCCTCCATTGCTTAGGGCCTCAACATTTAGTTCTAGTATCCATAAGCCCCAGGATGTAACTTAATCACCTGAAGTCTTAGACAGATGATAGTAAGTAACCTAAGACTCAAATGCTTGTTAAATGGTTCACCTGTGAGCCAAGATCAGCGTTCTGTAAACCAAAGCCTCCCCTTGCCCCTCTCCCTGACACAACAGGGTACCTCTGGGACACTGGCCATCTTTTACTTCTAGCAGCTCTTCAAATAAGCTTTAAAATTCTACCAGACTCCTTGACAATAACATACAATTTCCTTTGCAAACTTCCCCCGTGCTATCCCTTAAAAACAGGGTTCAGAGACTGCTGATAACTCCACAGTGGGAACTGGGCCTTGCTTTACAAGAGTTCCACTGGCTTTTTTGTTCAAGGAGAGCTGATATGTCTGTCATACAGAGGCTCGCCAAGACAGTGTGCCAGAGGTGAAACTCATCTTTCCTAATCCAAAGGAAGCACTCTCCCAACCTACGTAAATGAGCTCATGAGGCACCTGAACAAGGCAGAATCTTTTGTGGCTGGGTCCATGTCAGTAACTATGATTCCAGGAAAATGCCAATTCTTATTCCCAGGAAGGCTAGTCAGGGCAGTGATTTTAACACAGGGAAGTTTACGGAGTATTTCAAAGCTCCATAACAAGGACATGGAGAACTGTCACATCCCTGTAATCAGATAAAAATCACCACAAAACTGAACAGGATGACAGGAAGTAATCATATCACAGCCCCTGTGTTAACATTTCCAGAGCTCTTCCCACTACCTCCACCACCCCTTTGCCAGCATAATTGACTTTCCCAAGCAGGTGGTCCTACTCCTTAGAAGGTCATCAGCACAAGGAACAAGTCAGTCTCTCAAGGACACCTTAACTAGAGCCTTTAACACATCCTATTAGCCATTCGCATGCTACTTCCACTGAGAAAATACATACCACCTCTCTCCACCTCAGGACCCCCAAAGGCCCTCAGGCTTGAGAGTGGTCATGTGATCACTGGGCCGGGGCTGTGCTCTCTGCCCCACCCGGGTTCAAAGTATGTCAGCCTTTAGAAGGCACCTTGGTGCACCAAGGCATTTTACATTCTGGGGCTATCACCTGACCCTCCTACAGTCACTTTGTGCAAAATTGAAACAGTGTGTGGTACTTGCATGTTTCACTCTATACAAAAATTGTCCCTCCCTCCCCTACCCTTTTTAAACATTTATATAAATTCTTATTTAAACAGTAAGTTAGAAATCTTATTTACATTAATTTCTTTGTTCTCCCAAAAGAACATCTAAAATCACACTCCCACCCCTTAACAGGATATAAATGTTCACCTAAATTGGTTTGTATTATTATTTTAAGAAGAGAGAAAGGGAGAAGAATGAACCATCAGCTAAACTGTTTCTCCATCTTCTACAAATAAATATGATATGGATAAGAAGAAGCCAGATTGCCCAGGGTCTTGCAGAGCCCTCAATCAATAAATTCTAAGACTACGACAGGGTTTGGGCCATTTCTCCTTTTCTCCAAATTGATGCACTACATCTTTTGAGGTATGATTTATTTTTTTTTCTTCTCAGTCACGTGCCACATGGAGCCCCTGGGGGTGTCAAAGCCCATAAGGCTGTCAGAGTTTGGGGGCTCCTCTGGTACTGGCATCAATAGCCAGTAAGGGAGGCCTGCAGGCACTGCAGGCCCTAGTTCAGGGTCATGGTCCCTATCTAGTGGTAGGTATCACAGTGCGTCCTCTTCACTGCAGCCTCCGCCGATCATGAAACGGAACTCCTGGAGGTTTGAGACACCATGGAAATGAACAAAAGCGCCAGCGACCACGAAGATGTGAAATAGCTGATGAGAGTGAAACTGGAGGCAAAAAAAAAAAAAAGGAGAGGAGTAGAGAAGACCCATACATTATTAAAAGTCTGCTAAAGATTTTTAAGATCATTTATACTGAGCAGAGGTCAGGAAATGGAGGTGAAATAGCTCAAATCTGAGGTATCCACGAGTCTTGAAATATCCATTAGGCATATCACATTCTGCTGAATTGAAGAACAGCTTTCCCCAAAGAAATCAAGGCGCTGCCACTATAGTCCAGACGTGAAAATGTGCACACTTAACACTGGAGTATCTGGTGAATTAAGGGGCAAATGACATACACAGACTCTTCTCATCAAGCCACAAAGGCCCCAAGGGTGCCTGGATGTCTAGCAGTGTGCTACAGTTGCTAATGAGTGTTTTTGTCATGCACTAAAGCACCAGTGATATGGTCATTTAAATGTTGTTCTCTATTTGAAAAATTAAAGGGATTTCCAGGATTGCGTACAAGTCTAAAACCCTATGGTGGCTAGAGTTTCCTCCAGCTCTAAGACTCTGGAATTACATGAGCAACATACTGTATCAAGGCTAGTAAAGCAAAGCCTTTCGCTTCCTTCTCAAGTAAAAAGTTGGTCTACAAACATGTGATATTATTTCTGATTTAACCTGTTCCACTTAATGCTAGTTCATATCTCAAGAGGGGTTATCAAATGCTCGATGCACCAAAAACAATTTCAAAATCACACTATTCTCTCGTTATAGTCTCGAAATGAAAAAGTACAGTGGCAAAACAGTATTTATCCTTGGGAAAGACTTTGATTTTAGAAGTGTAAACTGGAAGTATCCATAAGTCATAGCCAGAGAGATGATTCCTAGGAATTTCCAAAGGATTTTCATTCTCCCAAAAAGGGAGACAAGGTAAAAATCTCTCTATATTAATGTCAAAATTATGAGAAGCCAAACTCAGAGATAAATTAGCTAATTTAAAACTCAAAACACTGCCTAAATTACCATTATCTTCATTTTATGAATAGCTAAACTAAACTCTGAAGAGACTAGATGATCAACTTAGTCTATAATAATCAGCAACAGATTGAGGAACAGAATGCCAAAGGTCAGACATCATAACAAACAGCATTCAAACAAACTACTGTTAAAACATGTCAGGCCATCTTCTGTTATAAAATTTTCCATCTATTGTTCCCTTATATTTTCTTTTCCTTTTCTCATTCCTCTTCTCTGACCATTTACCACAATTTCATTATATCTACCTCCCATTCCAACCAAACATGTATATACACTCATCTCTCATTACAAATCACTAAAATTTGGTGATTGAAAAGGACTTAGGTAAGAATCTGGACCTCAGTAAAAATCTAGTCCATCACCTTCATCTCTTAAGTGAGGAAACTAAGACAAAGGATGACTAAATGACTTGCCAATACAGTGCAGTATACAGAAGCATAGAGTCTGATGTTAGACTAGCCTGATTCAAATTCTGCTCTGACTACATAACAGC
This sequence comes from Cynopterus sphinx, assembly GCA_030015415.1. Taxonomy (NCBI): domain Eukaryota; kingdom Metazoa; phylum Chordata; class Mammalia; order Chiroptera; family Pteropodidae; genus Cynopterus; species Cynopterus sphinx. Next base: position 92,775,719 of record CM057380.1, read on the forward strand.
CAGGCACACTATACAAGTTACCTAATTCTCTAAACCTCCCTCCCGCATGTGTAAAATGAAAACATCAGTAACAGGTTGTTATATATTACAGAGCTAATGTGTTACTAAATGAGGTAATCCATATAAAGCGCTCACTCAGTACTGTGCAGGCACCAAGTAAGTGCTCAATAAATGTAGTTACTATTGTACTTACCATCCGGAGAAACACAACTAATAAGATGGTTAAGAACTCTTGATTCTGAGTCAAAAACTTTTTCAATTATTTCACTTCTCAGTGAGCCAAACAGCCCACTAAGATATGTATGTACACACAATAGTCATCCCTGATCATACTTACCCAGATGTCACACTTGCCAGGAAAGAAGCGTTCAGGGATGCGTGCAGCATACAGGGCAGCTCCTGTGATATAGAGGCCAGCCATCAGCATCAACCAGCCAATCTGTCCTATGGTGGCAGCCTTTAGGAACCCCTCCGAGATGATATAGTGCAAGGCAGGAATGATTCCACTCAGGCCTAGACCCAAAAACACTCCTAGGAATCACAAGAAAAAAATAAAACAAAAATGCAGAAGAGAAATAAGGAACAAGAAGTATTACAGCAAGGAATCAGTAATTCTATAAACTGACTATTTCAAAATAGGATGCAACATTAGCTTCTTGTTTGAATGGAAAAAAAAGGTTCCACACAAGAAAGCACAGCTATGTTCTAAAAGATAGATCTATTTACAAATGCAAGGAGCCCTCTGCTGAGAAAGGCTTAACTTAACAAGTCAGCAGTCCTCAAAGCATTTATAATTATGTTGCAAACTGTTTTAGGAAGACAGCTCTAGGAGTTTGTTTAAACCTCTAAATGTTGCCTCTGTATAGACATGGACGGGTTGATATACAGAACAATTTTACATATTTTATCTTCCTTTTAAAGCAACAGATATCGCTGAGGTAGAAGTGGGATGGGATGGGGGTGGGGGCAATGAGAGAGTGAGAGGTAGAAGTGAGAAAACAAAAGGTAGTTATTGGTTCTGATAAATCTCCAAAATATTTTTGGAAACCACAGCTATAACCAGACTCAACTAGAGGTTCCTCCCTCCAAACCTTGTCCTCATTTCCCAGAGAGGGAGAGGAAGGGGAAGAGGAGGGAGGAGGAGGAGGAAAAGAGGAAAGGGGAGGGGAGGAGAAAAGGGAGGGGAGAGGAAAGGGGGGAGGGAAGGAGAGAGGGGAGAAGAGAGGAGGGAGGGGTGGGGGAGGGGATAGACAGATGCTTGTGAAAGCTCCCAGGCCCAAAAGCACCGGTCAGGTGCAGAAGTCTACCCATCACTTTAACAAGCCCTACTGCCTTCAAAATCACCTGCAGGAGAGTTTTTAAAACTTCTGGATATGACCCAGGTTATAAGATCAACTAAGCATTTTTTAAATTAACTAGAATAAAATAACTAATGCCAGCCTGAGTCACAAGTGGATGTTACAAGTGGAGAGCTAAGTATACTTTGTAAAAAGTTTTGTAATTGATATTTTTATTAATTTTTACATATGTGTGTGTATTTGTATACACACACGTGTGTTCAGGGTTGTAAGAGAAAATATTATGATCAAAAAAGTTTTAAGGCATCTGACCTAAAACCACTTTGAAATCTGTGTCAACCAATGAACCACATTAACTCCCTGCAAGAGCTATAACTGCTCCTACATTTTGACACAGAGACTTAAAAATGATCCTTGCAAAACAATCATTTGGTAAACTTTCTCAAAAGACATTATTACCAAAAAAGCTGTTGGTATGCAACGACATATGTATGCACATATGCATACTCATAAATAAAATAGGCATCTAAAAGAGAAAAGGAAAATGGCAACGCTCATCTCACATAAAAAAGGAATCAAGCAAGCCGAAATAAAAACTATACTTCACTAAAGAAAAAGGATCTGGTCCTGTTCTTTCACTTGTTCTTTTCCTCTATTAGCAGTGGCTGCTAATAATGGTCTTGGCTGTCACTAAGTCAAAGGCTCAGGAATATGCTTCTTCTGATGTGTATAAATAGCAGGACGTTCAGCTCTGCTCAGCAAAGTCGTTCCTATCTCACGTGCTCAAGCAGGCTTAACACCACAGTTAAGTACTACTGGAAAGCCCACCATGACCACTACTCTTCTGCTCACATAAACACTTAAAAAGGGAAGACAGTAGAGTGCTACAACAGTGACCATTACCAAAGTTAATTCTAACTTCTAACCTTTGAACCTTGGCTTGGATTTTAATACTAAATTTTTTTTTAAGGTTAAAAGGAAAAACACTGCTTTTCATACTTCTCAGTGGACACTGGGTTTACTACTGGGAAAAAAAAATTCAAGACACAGACTGGGCTATAAGGAGGCCCCAGTCCAGTGGAAGACAAAAAAGCATGTCTGTTAACTTCACACTGCTACACCAAGGCACTCTGAGGCTTTTGACTTTCCATATGATCTCCAGCTAAATAGACATTATCCTAAATATAAAAAATCTCTTTAATTCTACAACAGAAGAAATGTGTAGTGCCTACTATAGTAGAACACTAGTCTTATTTATCTAAGCAGAGTACACATTATAAAATAAAAATACAAAACAAAACAAAAAACAACAACAAAAAAGGAAAAAATCACTACAAAAGTACATTTCAAGCTGAGAGTAAGAGGAATTATTGTTTGTTTTACAAAGTTATGGAGCCTCTGCCTTACCAACAGTGTATGGCCATAACCTCAAGTAAACATAGTCCAAAATAAATCAGTTCACATAGCTCACACTACCTCTCCCTCAACTCTAATGCTTTAAGACAACTAATGAACACTACTACATTAAAAGGCCCTCAAGAACAGAAACTATGATTTATTAATCTTTGCACCATAAGTATATAGCATAATGCTCGGCAAATGGTAGACTTTTAATAAATAACTGGTAAATGAATAAATGTCCAGTAAAAAACCTCCACATGCTCTTCTTACCTGCTCTTACTCCTCGATACTGAGGGGTGGCAAACATGTCCCACTGGGAGACTATAATGGCTGCGATGCCCAGCACACAGATGACAATCAAGTAGATGAAGCAAGGTTGTGGATTACAGTAGAAAGAATAATAAAGCCAAGGAACGAAACTTCCCATAATCAGAAGAGCAATACCAGAGTAATCCAGTCTAGAATGGGGAAGAAAAAATCCACTTAGTAATAAATATTACTGCTCACTACATGTTCCAATTAATTCCTCATGACATGAACTAGCAACAATAGTTAAGAGGCAACTCAGGGTGCTCGCTTTTTTTTTTTTTTAATTCTCATCAGGTGGTAGAAGATTCTGCCAACTCTGCTGGATGATTTTCTCTAAATCAGTGACTAAATCGTTGATCAATTTATGGACTTTACAGATACTTACTTAGAGAAGAGTCGGGAGACCCCTTCTGAGTGGCAGTAGACAGTGTGGAAGAGCCATGAAAAAGAAAGGCAGAGAATGGCCCCCAAGAAGAATAATCCAAAGACCACCTTCTCTTGCAGAGGGGCTACAAAAGAGATGTTTGGGCGAAACATATAAAAGATCCCCAGGCACAGGAAGAATACACAACCTAGGAAAAGAGTACAGAAGAAAGAGAAAAAGGATTATCTTTTGAAGAGACAATGTTACATGCCAATTATGGTTTCAATCACAATGATATCTGGATTCAAAGTTCCATGAGAAAAATTTTCTAAATAACTAAAACTTATTCAAAATTTTGGCTACTTCAAACATTATTGGTATCATATATTCCCCTCTGCTTTATACTCATCAACTGAGTATAAAGACTGTATTCATTTATTTATCTAAGAGCATAATCTAAAAACAAATCAAGAGAATGTCGTCACTTCTTTGAAGACTACATCAGTCCACTTCTACCTCTAGATCTAGTATAGAATTTCATTTACAAAGTTTGGGGGAAAAAAACAATTGGGGGCATAGGATATAGCCCAGCTTTCAAAGGTCCGTTCTGCATTTGCTTTTGCAATGAATTCTAATACCTCCAAACTCTGCCAAGAAATATAGCTTTCCTCCACCAACAATTGTCAGGGAACACTATGCTTCTCTAGTCCTCACCAAGTGGCCCAACAGATTCAAGAATTAAGGACAATAAAATGCCTATTTAAGCTATTTCATAACCAGTTTTTAAACTATTATTCATAGTAAGATGCCATGTTCTCACTGCTTAGGGAAGGGCCACTTAACACAAGGAAGGCACAGAAATTAAGAATTTTTGAACATTTGCTAAATATTATATTTGATTCATTTAGTAAAAAATGCCCTGGAGTTAGAAGTCAGCAATGAACCTGATTTGATACTCTATTCTACTCCCACCATGCTGGCAGGTAGAAACATGGGGGCACAGTGGAAATCAAATGTGTGATAAGAAATGCAAGTCAATGGGGTGAGGCCAGAAACTATTTAGTATACAATAGTCCCCCAGTTATCCACAGTTTTACTTCCATGGTTCAATTACCCATAGTCAACAGTGGTTTGAAAATAATAAATAAAAAATTTAGTCACTTAGTGGCTGTCTCAGTTATATGAGAGACAGACAGACAGACTCCATATTCACATAACTTTTATTACAGTATATAGTTATAACTGTTCTATTTTATTACTAGTTATTGTTGCCAATCTTTTACTGTCTAATTTATAAATTAAACTTTATCATGTTTCTTATACATACATATCATAGGTAATGTATGTATACAAAAACATAGTTTATACAGGGTTCAGTACTACCTGTGGTTTCAGGCCTCCACTGGGAGTCCTGGAATGTGTATCCCCCTGGGATATGGCGGGGTTGGGGGGATTACAACCATCACCACTATTAAATTTCAGAACATTTTCATCACCCCCCAAAAATGCCCTATACTTATTACAGTCATCTCCCATTCCTCAATTCCCACCCTAGACAATCACTAAGCTATTTTCTGTCTCTAGATTTTCTCATTCTGTATATTTCATGTTTATGGATCATAAAATATGTGGCCTTTTGTGTCCAGCTTCTTCTTCTTAATGTTTTCAAGACTCACCCATGTTATAGAATATGTATCAATATCAAATAGTATTTTATTGTTTGGATATACCATAATTCATTCATTCATCAGGTTGTTTCCACTTTTTGGCTATTAAGTTTAATGTTGCAAAAACATCCGTGTACTCATTTTTGTGTGAGCATGTTTTCAATTCTCTTGAGTATATGCCTAAGAAGTAGAATTGCTGGTAACTCTGTTTACTTATTTGAGGAACTGCCAAACTGGTTTCCATGGGGGCTGCACCATTTTACATTCCTACTCATAATGTATGAGAGTTCTAATTTTTCCACATCCTTGCCAAAATTTGTTATTTTCCACTTTCTTGATTACAGCCATAGTAGTGAGTATGAAGTGGTATTTCATTGTTATTGCTCAAAATGCAAAAAATATGTGATTTGCATTTCCCAAAATGACTAGTGATATGAGCATCTTTTCATGTGTTTACTGGCCACTGGTAGATCATCTTTGAGGAAGTATCTATTCAGATGCTTTACTTGTTTTTTAAATTGGGTTCTCTTTTTATGTTTAGTTGTTGTAGGAGTTCATTACTAGATCCTTATCAGATAGACATTTTGCATGTATTTTCCCCTTTTCACTTTCTAGAACTGTCTTTTCTATCTGATAAATTTTTAATTTTGACAAAGTCCAATTTATCCATTTTTTCTTTGGTTGCATATGTGTTAGATATCAATTCTAAGAAACCTCACCTAATCCAAGGTCAGGAAGATTTACAACTATGTTTTCTCCTAGTGGTTTTATAGTTTTAGATCTTTATGTCTTTGGTCCATTTTGAGTTAATTTTTGTATATGGTGTGAGGTACGGGTCCAAGTTCACTTTTTTACATGTGGTTACTCAGTTTTCCCCAATACCATTTGTTAAAAAAATTACCCTTTCCCCCTCTGTATTCCTTAATATACAATTGTGATGGAAAAAAATTAATACAACACATTTTACTTCAAGACAAACTGAAATTTAATTGCGAATATTCTAAATAAGGACTTTAAAAAACTATTAAATAACTACCTTCCTCAGTGTTTATTAGAATATTATACCACAATTCATATAGGACCTTTTCCTTGGTTGGCCTGGTTTGGACACTGTCTGAAAATCTAATAGAGAAAAATATGACTTAGCTATAATAAAATTATAGTGCAAACTAGGATAACCAGAGAGTAAATCAGCAAGAAACTGCATTATTAGAATTCTAGAAAACAAAATGGCCAGTCTCAAATACATTTTTAAGTTCTGTCCTTATCATCAAGATACAAAGGGGGAAAAAAAGAATAAAAGTGAATCACCAATTCATTATACCACTGATATTATATACCTAAGAGATGTGTCCAGATGTTGCCTGTCTCTGTGTGTATTCTAAAAATGCTTTTAAAACAGGCCCGGAAAGAAGGCATAGGGGGCCGGTGTCCATGTAAAAGGAAGTCGTTATCCTTGAGCCAGTCTGGGAGTACGTCATGAGGGATTACTCGCCATCGACCTTCCCATACCTGAAAGATCATAAAATACCTTTAGGGTTTTAATTGTCAATTTAGCAACACTGGTACCAAATAACAATCTCTTTACTACAATTTCTTAAATTTTCTTATGAGAAAAATAACTTTTACAAAGACAAACATTCCAAATGTATGACATCCTGTATTGAGTTTTTAAAAAACAGATTGATCAAAAAGGTTATTTTTTTAAATAGGGGACTTTTCTCAACAGAAAGAGTAAATGAACTTTGCCCTAGAGTCATTTCAAATTTTCTATCAGTCTGGCTAAAAAGGAGGGTGAGGGGTTCAAAGCCCCACCCTCAGACTCCCCACCTTCATCTTCCACAACAGCCTTTACCTCTGAAAAAATCCCTGTGATATTAAATCTGACCATTTTTATACTTAATATTCTTGCTGATAGAAAAAACTATATAGAATCACACTTTTGTGCCTTTTGCTAAAATCTCTCGCTCTCCCTTTACTTTCTCTTCCTACCACAGCAAATATGAAATAGAAAAGAGCACAGAAGTCAGAAAATCTTAGATCTCTGTCATTAACTGGATGAATGAGCTCTAATCACAAACTCACCAGTCTGTTTCCTCATTTATAAAATGAGGACAATAGCACTTCAATGGTTATGAAGATTCAACTGAATTAACTCAAAGCACTTCATAAATGAGATAACAAAACCCCAGCATTCATCCCAAAGGTAGTATTAAAGCCCAATCATCCCCAGGAAGTATCACCTGTTGAGAATTTGTGACTAATCCACCCTCCTTGAGCTAGAAAGATGTGTATAACATCCTGTATTGAGTTTTTAAAAGAAGCTAAGCCTTAACTTAGCTTCCTTCAAACTCCTTCGGCCCCCTCTCTCCCTCCTCATGGTCCCTCCCACATCAGATTCTAAAGGAAAAGGGATCAGATCAGGAGTTTGGTATTCCCTCCTTAAAAAGTTTGTCAACCTCTGCACTCTGCTTCTTTTAAAGTCTCTCAGCCCAGAGAGCTCATACCACACAATCACTTAATCCTGAACTAACTTGCTTCTGCTAGCCAGAAAAATGTAAGGAAAAATGCCAGCCACATGGTCAACCTACAGACTTCAGCTTTAGACAGTGATCCCAGACCGCTCTCCTCAGGATTCTTGTGACAAGCAACATGGCTGGGCCACAAACTTGGTTCTCTCTCTACTATACAGGAAGATTACCACTTATTTGCCAGCTACTGTACCCATTCCTTTCGCTCCACAACATGCTCCTGTTCTAGCCTCTCCTCAACTCTTCCTGACATTTATAAAAGAACCGATTCTCTGTGTAACTCCAAAGGAAGGAAGTGAGGACTAAATTTAAGAACAGAAATGGTCATTTTAATCCTCTATTAAAATTCACTCAGGACGTGGTTCCATAGTATAACAGTTAGCACATCTGCTTTATAAGCAGAAGGTCCTGGGTTCACGTCCCAGTAGAGCCCCAGTCCATGGTTTGTGGCCATGCCACCCTGGACAAAACCAACGTCTGATCTCAGAAGCTAAGCAGGGTTGGGCATGGTTAGTACTTGGATGGGAGACCATCTAGGAAGACCAGGTGCTGTAGACATAAATAATAATAAATAATTTTTAAAAAGAAAAAGAAAATTCACCCACTGTCTCTACCTTCCTCCCAACTCAAAACCTGAGGCCTGTGATTACTGGTGCTAATCTGGCCATTCCATGCCTGTTCTAACCTACAATAAAATAAAATAAAACCAACAGACTAATCTAGATTTTTAATGTATACTGCTAGTATTACTACCACTTGTAACAGCAGCTGTTTGAGATCTTCCACAGGACTTTGTGGTGAGAGAGACACACCAAAACATGGAACTTCTTTTATCTAATTTAAACTTGGTAAAAATAGTTATTGTCAAGATTAACCTTATAAGATGCTGCTACTCTGTTTTACTTCGGGAGAATTTTATTTTCTAAGAGGGAGAGGAAGATAGAAATCAATCCTCAGGACAGTTCATAATAAGCAAACAGCTCTGCTGTGGCCATATGAAAATTGCTATTGTGTTACCACACACAGCCTGTCAAATGCTTCCTTTTTATAGTCAGAAAGAATATGCTGTTTCTTACTAGTTATATGTACATACAATGTCAGAGTGACTTCTTCTCCTCTGTTTCTAAACAAACATTCTGGTGGTCTAAACTCTGAGCCATGGAGTTGTACTCTTTAATTATACTGCAATTAGTGTTATATTCAACAACACTGCATCCTCATTCTCAACTTGGAGTCAAGCTAACTGCCAATTGAAACAGGTATCCTCTTTTACAGCCTGGGGAAAAAAAGAACAGGATCACAGCTTAGACAAAGACATGTTTGTTTATAAGCTTGACAAAGACAAGACTGAAGTCAAACATCTTAGCATTAGTTCCCTGAGTTTGTATTAGACCATACAGTGCACAAAATATAATTTTAAAAAGTACCTGCAGTATACCTCCTATTCTCACATGTGCCAGACTATGCTGGCAAAATAGCAGCAACTGAAGGCTGAATAAAAAAGAGACCAACATCAAACCTGGACACTCTATGAAGACTAAAATTATTTTATTTTCCCTATTCCTACAAGAAAAGCTTTTTCTAAAAAGAAAAAGTACACCAGCAAGGCCACAGGATGCTTCATTTTAAACTGTTTGCTTGCTTCCAATCCAAAAAAGAGAATTCTATGTCACTAGACATGCTAATTTTCAAGTACAGTCAGTAGCACCACCATAGCAGGTACAGGAAGCCTCTTCGTCCTGCTCTCACAGATAAACTGCTAGGGTATGGGAGGCAAATGGTTTATCAATTTTTGTGCCCCACTCATTTTCCTTCAGTAAATCACAGTTTGCAGGGGGAAAAAAATCCCTATTTATTCTCCCATTAACTATTAAATTTAAAGTTTTGCTTTATTATTTACTCTTAGTTCAGAAAGAAAATAAAAAAGCAGCCAAGTTAGCTACATTACCCTTGCTGATAGATAAATATTAAAGAGCTATAATGGCCCAAACACTAAATACTCAACTTTGAGAGATTTAATACCAAACGTGCTTTTTGAAAAATGAACCTTTTGTATACTTCAGTGCTAATTCTCCTGAGTCTGTGATCATTAGAATAGGTCTATTGTTTTGCTTGGCTTTTTTTTTTCCTACCTATTTTTAATTTTCAAGCACTGATTAAAATTTCCTGGGCTCTAAGACCCATAAATACTAATACCCCTCCTCCACTACTCTCTACTCATCCCTCTGTCTTGAAAAGGATGTCTATACTCAGATTGTAATATTCTCTTCTCATCCTCTGGTCCAAAGCAGTCTAAGACAACCAGCCCTAATTATTTCTAGTGTTATTGTGAATGCAGAAAAACCCAAGTTTAGTTTTCAGGATCTAGGACCATATGCATTTTGAAAAGTCTTGGTATTATAAAACCCATCAAAAACCAGCATCACAAAAATTTCTCTCTAAATGATCAATTTCTCCATAAATGTTTAACAAATAGTTTTATATATAATATACACACAGAGAGACTTAATAATGACTTTAGACCATATCTTCCAGGGTCCCAGTTGATGAGATTAACCAAGCAGCTATAAATTTGCCAGTGTCCCTATTTTCTCTAAGCAAGCAATCTCAATTCCAGTTACCATTTTAGAAAAGAAAAAAGAACCCTTAATAGGTCCTAATGAACCAGATAATAAATCGGAAGAAAGCCTTAGAGACAAAAAAATATACCAGCTAAACTAAAAATACTAGATTTGCAGAATTTCTGGAATATTTCTATTTAAAGAGTAGTGTGATTACCCACAGAATTCCTAGAAAGAGCAGCATGTTTGCCATCACAGTCAAATAGCAGAATATATGCAAGGGACTTGGAGATGGCATTTTAGTATCTCCAGGCATCAACCACCCCCAATTTTGTTCATCCTGTCTTATCTAAATTATCAATAAGATATCTACTCTGTTAACCTGTATTAGGAAAGACTTGTTTCCCAGTTCAATGTTTTAGTTTTGTCAAAATATCATGGCTGCTGCAGGCAAATGTATTACACTCTGAATAGGGTTAAAGTCCCGTGATTGGTTCTGTCTCCATTTTGCCACAAATTATCTCCAAAGTAAACCAAAGGGCAAGGTACTGCCACTTTCTGTAAAGGTTTCTGTTTGAGAAGGGATAATCATACTGAATGGAAATGACAAAAAACTGCCATCTTACCTTACAAACAAACTCTTCCATTCTTTCCATTGCATGATGGGCTTGTAAGAGAGGGGACATACCCATAAACCCCTCTTCTTCCTGAGAAGCTTCATCATTGCACTCATGTTCCTCAGATCGCTGCAAGGCAAACAGAGCAACAGTCAGAGATAGAGACCAGGAGCCAAATAAAACAATCAATACACTTTACCTGAAAAATTATGAAGAAATTCTCTTAAGGTCAAAACAAGGCCTATGACAAGTAGGAATGCAGGAAGTCAGTTTATTATAGAATAATGCATATTAAAAATGAAGAACAGATACTCAATTCTTCTCTGACAGACAAATGAACTATAACAACAGCATTCCTATGTTTGTTTTGATAGCAAATTCCTGGAGTAGCTTGAATGGTTTGTTTTTTAAGAATCATATTCATAGACCACAAAATAATATTAACTATATAAAGTTGAGGAATTACTGACAGGAAAATTTCTAAGAATCACACTTGATACATATAAAATAAACAATTGTAATAAAATGTAAGTGTTCTGAGGAAAGAAGAAAAAATCATTTACTAAATTTTTGTAATATGCCAATGCAAGGGCCTTATACATCTATCTTAATTAACCCTGACAGCCACCTTAGTAGATAAGTATTCTTCTCTAATTTAACATATAAAGAACATATGGCAAAGAGATTAAATGAGTTTCCCAAGGATAAATTTAGTAAAGATGAAAAGTAAAAAATCCAACACCTGTTGTCTTTCTACATTCTTGAGGAAATGGTCAATTTGTCTAGGGAAATAGAGGGAGAAATGACAATTTGGTTAGGTCTCAAGGGATAATTCACTAAAATTAAAATTTCTATTTCCAGATCAAGCTTCATATTAGTTTACACAGAATGATATTGTGACAAGGGCAATGGACCAGAAAGAAGTCAGAAGAGCCAAGTAATAAGCCTAATTCTACTTTCTGTAGGTCTCTCAAGCTTTCTGAGCCTCATTTTTTTCATTTCCATCTAAAAGGAGAAGTTTAAACTAAATAATCTGTAGAGTCTTCTCCATTCTCTAAAATTCTGTGATTCTGTAACTCAATGAATAATGACAACACAAGAGAACTGTAATTCCACATCTATGTATCTGCTAAACAGCAGAAATGAACTGATCTTCCACCTTCAATCAAAAAGTAGATGATGATTTAAAAAAAAAATGGCGTAGATGACAGAGGCTCTGTTCATCCCTCTGGTGACCAAATCAAAGTTGTGACGGAAACAAGGAGCAAACAGCAAGGACAAATCGCCTGAGATCTAGATGAACAAGCCATACAACCAGGGAGAAATACAAGAAATCACCCTGCAACGACAGAAGGTAGGACGGACAAGGACGTGAGGCTGCCCAGTCCCAAGCAGCTGAGAGGGACGGAGGTGGCAGCAGCAGCAGCAGCTGCAGATGCCTCTTAAAGGGACTGTGTCTGTGAATGAACTTTCATGGTGATGGACCTGCTTGCTATGAGCACCAGCACCAGTTTGGCTGCACAGGGGGCACCAGGGACTTACAGGAGTCACTGAGCAAGGACCGAGGGGAGACTCGCTCTGTACAGATGTGCCAGCAGTATCTATTGTTCCTCTGTTGAGCCCTCCACTCTCTCAGTGTGTGGACTCAGCACCGCCATAGCCGCGAAATTACTAAACTGGATAACAGATGTCACTAGGCCCAGAGGATTCCCTGAAACTCCGTCTCCCCAAACTCGCAGCCCCACCCAAACCATATCCAGGTATGTCTTCATTTAGTCAGGAGCCCCTTTCTGAGCAGCTCCTAGACTCACACTGGAGGCAGCTGGCCTTGGTTTCTGGTGTGGCCCTTTGAGGCAACTATAAGCACAGCATCTGTGGGTTACTTGTTGAATCTTAACAGGTGGACCTGAAGGGGCACAGGTTGGGGCTTAATTAGGCCTGCAGCTGAACCCCTCTGAGGACTGTGCCACTGGACACCTTCCACACTAATAAGACCAGGAGACTTTGGAGCTTTGCTGAGTATATAGAAACAGACACAGAAAAGCAGCCAAAATGGGAAAACAAAGAAGCAGAAATCATATGAGAGAATAGAACAGAGAACCAGAAATAATGGAGTCAAGCAATGTAACAGATGCAGAGTTCAAAACACTGGTTATAAAGATGTTCAGTGAATTTATGGGAAGTGTAGATGAATTCAGTGAGAACTTCAACAAAGAGATAAAAACATAAAAATGGAAAGAGAAATTATAAAAGGGAACCAGTAAGAAATGAAGAACACATTATCTGAGATGAGAAGTATATTAAATGGAATAAACAAAGTGAATAAAGAGGAGGATCAAATGACCTATTCAGAAGATGGGAAAGCCAAGGACATTCAATCAGAATGGCAAGAAAAAAGAAGTCAAGACTATGATTAATAATTTAAGGAGCCTATGGGATACTATTAAATGTAAAAATATTTGTGTCATATGGGTACCAAAAACAATAAAAAAAAAAAAAAACAAGATGTTGAAGAGCTATTTGAAGAAATAATGATGGAAAACTTCCCCAACCTGGTGAATAAAATACGTAAAATCCCAGGAAGCTCAGAGAATCCCAAAAAACAGAAACCCAAAGAGGACCACAACAAGATACATCATAATTAAAATGTCAAAGGTTAAATACAAAGAGAGAATCTTAAAAGCAACAAGAAAAAGGCAGTTGGTTACCTACAAGGGAGCACCCATACAACTGGCAGAGCTAATTTCTCAAAAGTAACTACGCAGTACAAAAAGGGCTTGGCACAAAATATTTAATGTGATGGAGACCCAGGATCTACAACCAAGAATACTTCATCCAGCAAAGCTATCACTTAGAGTTGAAGGACAGATAAAGAGCTTCCCAGACAAAAATAAGCTAAAGGAATTTATCAACACCAAGCCAGGAAATGTTGGAGAGACTTCTTTAAGAAGAAAAAACATGTATCAAAAACAGGAATAAAGAATGGTAATAACTACATTTTTATCAACAAGTACTTCAAATGGAAAAGAATTAAGTGATCCAACCGAAAGAAAGAATGGCTGAACAGATATGAAAACAAGACGCCTACATATGCTGCCTACAAGAGACTCACTTCAGGTTAAAAGACACACACAGACTAAAAGGAAGGGGATAGAAAAAGATATTGCCTTGATGAACCGAGAGGGCATTGCACTGAATGAAATGGGCTGGATAAAGACAAATATCGCATGATTTCACATATATGTGGAATCTAAAGAACAAAATGAACAACAACAAAAGCGAAAATAAACTCATAGATAGAGAGTATTCTGAGGGATAGTTAGATGAGACAGGGGTTGGGAGACAAAAAAAAAAAGGCAAAGGGATTAAGAGGTACAAATAGTCACAGATTAGACATGGAGATGTGGAATGTAGCATGGGGAAGATGGTTAATAATGTAATAAATATGTAAGGGGGAAGAGAGGCACTAGATTTAGGGAAGTGATCACTTTGTGAGTTATGTGAATCTCTGATCACTATGCTGTATAACTGAAATTGGTATATTATTGTATACCAACTATAACTGGAAAACTCATTGAATTGTACAATGTAAATATAAGCAACTAATTGACTATTATATTTCAATAAAGACAAGGGAAACAAACTAAGGATGAACATACAGAAGCAACAGGTAATCTATCACAACAACTGAATTTGAACATGTTTACAAATAAATCTTAAGATTTCATTTTCCTACTCTTCACTTTTCAAGATAACTAGAGACTATCAAGCAGCATGTGAGACATGTTATGTTACACACCCAAGTTTTCTGTTTGGAGTGATAAAAACTTTGGAAATAGTGGTAATGGCTGCATAACACTGTGAACATAATTAGTGCCACTGAAATGTACACTTAAAAATGGTTAGAATGGCACATTTTATATGTTTTACCACAGTAAGAAAATAATTTAAGAGGGTTAAAGGGGTCTATAGCAGCATTATTCAGAATAGTCAAAAACCAAAAACAATCCAATTGCCAATTAATAAGAAAATAAACAAGTGTGATGTAGTTATATAAGACTACTACTCAATAATTAAAAAATAAAATAAAACTAGTGACATACAAAGCAATATGGGTAAGTAGCAAAAACATGCCAGGTGAAAGAAGTTGATCATGAAGGCAGTGTGTATTATATGATTCCATGTTATGTTCAGCAACAAGCAAAACAAATCTACTGTGGCAAAAATCAGAAAATAACCTCTGAGATGGGGGTGAGATGGAGAGGGGTTACTGACTAACAAGGGATATCACAGAAGTTTCTGAAGTAAAGGAAATAATCTGAATCTTGATCTATGTGGTAGTCATACTTGTGTAGCACTTTACATACACTGTGTCATTGTGCTATGTATTATTTAAGATTTAGGCATTTTAAAATTATCCCAATAAAGTGTTGTTGTTATTTTTAATAGGAATGGGGAGGATTGGAGGTGTAGTTAGGTAGGAACCAGATCCTTAAAGGCTTTTGATACTAAGGAGCTTTTAGGCTTTCTCCTGTAAGCAAAGGTGGACATTTAAATGATATGAGGTTGGGTCAGGCTGAGCATTATAAAAATTGCAATTAGAAACTATTACTTTGGCAACAGAGAGAAGGCCACACTGAAGAAGGGAAATATGAAAGGAGAGAAATAAATTAATATTTTAAAAGTCTAAAGCAGTTGTTCTCAACTAGGGGAAATTTAGTGCAATGTCCCTCACCCCAACATCTGGCAATATGTGGAGTCATTTTTACTTGTTACAAACCTGGGGAATGCTACTGGCCATCTAGTAGGAAGGAGAAGGATGCTGTTAAACATCTTATAATACAAAGGACAGCTCCCCACAACAAAGAACTATCTGGCCACAATGTCAATAGTGGTTGAGAAACTGATCTAAAGAAATAGGGAGAGGGTCTATATACTTCAAATTATATATGCCACAATCAAGTATTATGTGTTTACAACAGAAAAAAATATCTTATCAGATATATCACTGTGAAAGATGCTAAAAATAAGTGAGCTACTTATTAAGTGGTTATTAGTGCCAAAACTAAATGATAAGCAGTCATTCAAAATTTTAAAAAGTATTCACTGAGCAGCTACTCTTTTACAAATAAGGAACCTGAAGTTAAATGATTTGTTCAAGGTCACCACAATTATAAAATGCCAAAGTCAGTTCAACTGAGGCACATATGTTTCCAAAGTTTGTGCTCTATTCTCTCTATTCGCACTGTTTTCGAGTTATGAAATTGCCTGTTGGTAGTAAACATTTGCCCAAAAGACCACAAGACATACAGGCAGAGCTTGCTTTGCACAGTAGTGCAGGATAGTAAAAATAACTATGCAAGCCAAAATCATGTAAAACAATCTTAATAGCCAATGGGAAAAATGACTATTCCATGATCTTAAAAAAAGTTTGTCAAAACATTAAAAACTGTCAGTTTTTAAAATTTAAAAATATTAAAACTAATTTCATTTAGTATGCTATATTGAGAACATTGAGAATTGTTTATTTGTGTTAAAAAAAAAAAAAAACTTGCCAAAAGTAACTGGAACAGTGCTTGCCTTCTTTGTGTTGTATAACTTACAATACAAAGTGAGCATCTTTTCCATTCCTTGGCAAACTGTCATACTCCTTTCTAAATTTAAATTGGCTTTCAAAATTTTATTGTTTCAGTGTCATGAAAGATCTTTAAGAGTTCCTTTAATTTGACTCTTTTGACTACATCACTTCTCTGGACATCTTCATCCTGTCACAAACACTTTACTCATTTATATCGACAAGTTTGCCTTCACTAAGTTCCTCTAGCTGCATGTCTAAAATCTCTTAAATAGTGGCAGTATCAAATTCCGCAGTCAGCTATGCCTTCTATAATTCCACTTATGTTTGATTTGACTTTCAGCATTATCATTTTCATTTCTTTGCTTCACTTTTACCTTTGTTAGCCACTTCTCTTTTGATTGTCCATTAAAACATCATGTAGATTTGTTACTGGGAAGCAACACAACTATATACTCTCTTGTCTTATGCATTAATGAATAACATTGTACAATAATCAGTCACTGATAGACTGTCAAAAGTGACATGATGGCCTGTTAATCATGATGCATATCTACTATTTCCACAGTGATCTATGTACTTAAGAGCTAGCAGAAAAGTTAGTACTTTATACAATTACAGCAAATATACTGCAGTAACTAAAATTCAAATCATATTGTTGAGGAACTGGTACTTAATCTATGGTAACCGAAAGTCATGCATACTGGCAACTTGAAAAGAATTAGGGCTGCCTGTATGTATTTTCTTACCACATCTATTACAACCGCCCTTTTTCATCCAAAATGGTGCTTCTAAAAAAGCTAATCTCAATTCAACAGAATGTGCATTATTGTTGTTGGTAATAATTCCATCCGGGGGGCCAGTGTATGTTATAATGCAGAATGTGGTCAGTGGTCAGAAATACCTATCACAGAAAAGATAAACACTTCCATCCACCCCAACATGTCAGCAAGATTTTTGAATTTTTATAAAAGAATGTTCCCTTCAGAAGTACAAAGTACTAATAAGTCTGTTGATTTAACAATAATATCCCCAATTCTCACCCTCCTATAACAGAATACTCACAAATATGTCCTCAAAAAAAAAAAAAAAGTCTAAAATGCTAGACCATAATTAACCATGTATTATGTCCAAGCCTTATGAAGTTGCTAATTAGAAAATCTACATGAAGTGGGTTCCTTGGGTCAGGCAGAAGATAATGAGTTCCTTGGGTTAGACAGAGGATAATGAGTAGGAATAAAGCAGGAGAGGCAAACATTAGCTAGAACACAGGATTTAAAAAACACTTTCTTAGGTATATGGGCAAGTTTATAGCTCTGCCATATAATGTTTGAAAAGGCTACACTGGTCACTACATATAAAATAGTCTCTGTCTCCCAATATTAACTGTAAAGAACTACTTTGTCATGAGTGGAATTTCAGTTTCCCATCTAGCAGCCGCTAAGCCACAGTATCCAAAGATCTCTTTCAACGTTAAATTGCTTCTATATTAAGATGATCATATACAAGTGTTAAATATATACTGTGTTCTGCTTCTACTGTCATACCTCTAACCCTCACCAAAAAGAATTATGAAGAGAAACTGGAATTATGAAATATTAAACAAATCTAAAGCTGCCTAAAATAAAGGCATAAAACTTAATTCTCTACGGATTTCTATGAATAAATCACTATATTAAACTTAAAGAGAGGTCAATGCTGTGAAGTGATTACAAACACATCTATTTCTCTCCTCCTACATTCAATGAAGTGCATCTGTGAGAAGACTAAGTTAAAGTTGGTTATATTTCAAAACACAATTATTTAATGCCAATAATCTGTCCAAAGTTAACCTAAAATGATAATTCTCTAGAGTATATATTTTATCTTTGGAAAGACAGAACCAGAGTGATAAAGACAAAAGACCTTTAAGATCACTCTAATATGAAAATTATTCATGAATCTATTGGGCACCCATTTTAGCCCAACTCGGATCAACAGAGTAATTGTTTAACAAATATTTATTAAAAGGATTCTTTAAAAAATGTGTAAAATACAGTCTCTGTTTTCCATGGGCTTACACTCTAATAAAGGGCTGAATGAGCCACATAAATGATTATAATAGAAATAAGGTATAGCGAGTTTAAAGAAAAGGAGTGTGTTAACTCAGGAAAGGTTGCATAAGGAACAGAATTTTGATAAGATAAAATAGAGAACAGTCAAGAGGGAAAAGCAAAAGTACCATTTTGAAGAATAGAGACTAATTCAGTTCAGCTGAAACTTAGGGTGCTTTTAGGGATAGATTACATATTTAAATATTAGCTGAAGTCTCAAAGTGCCACAGAGATCCACGATCATAATGCCCATCCACAATTAGAAGATTAAGGTCAAGGAAATGGTAAAATGCCTAGGGCTAGAAACAGTAAATCTTTAATTAAACCCTGTCTGCCTTTATGGATGTCATTGAGAATTGAGACCTTCTGCATACAATTAATTGCGAGCACTAAGACTTAAAGCTCTTACTTACATCAATATGACTTTATAATTTTTCCAGGAAATTCTCGCCCAGGAAGTAAATAACTTTATTATTAGCTTTAGGAACTCCTAAAAAATTCATTTAACTGAACAACAGACTGCCCAACCAGACCCTTAGTACAATAAATTGCTCAGCTGGGCAAACCTGCTCACTTATCAAACAAATATTTGCTCATATTTTTCCACCAATCCTAAACTATTCTATCACAAACTTTGCCCAATGCCAATATGTTCTCTGTACTAAAAGAATCAGCCTTAAACCACTAGAATCCAGACTCCAAAACCCTATAAATATCCATCATCCATGAATTCTCCTTTCTAAAACACTACTAGGTCTCTTTAGGGCAATGTTCACTCTTAATGCAGTAATAAACTTGGCTTAGTTTAAGCCCCAGGTTATTCTGATGGTCTTTTTGAAAAGTTGACAGGTTGAATCCAGTCCTATATCTAGAAATCTGAAATGTGTAGTAAAGGCATTGGCAAGCTGATATAGCTAATAAAAAGAAACACAAAGGTTAGTGGAAATTAAAAAGTCTACCAAAAAAAAAAAAAACAGTAACTGAAAGAGTAAGTACTGACCGTGGTATCGTCCAATGGAACAAGTACAACATCTATAAAAACATTCATTTTGGCCTTCCTATAAATTATATAAATATATACACAAACTACAGAAGGTCCTCAAATAACATCATTCCATTATAATGTTGATGAGATACTACAGGTACCTAACTCTTGTTTATAGCAATTAGCCTATGGTAAAATAGTTTTGTTATATGTTATTTCACATAAAGTTGCAGAATCTATTGATGATAAGTGAGGATTTACTGTAGTTATCCCTATCAAAGTTTGATGAAAACAATCTTTAAAATCATCCGATTTTTTTTTTTCTCATACAGGAACTGTCTCTAATCTTAGCTGAATTTCCTAAGTAGATTTCCTCAGAAAAGACAATGAAGTGATTTGCAGACAGGAGTCTATTTATAAGTTAGCTTTCATATGATGAACTAACAGAGTGGCATTCTTATGTGTTTGGATAAATCAGTTCGACAGAATAATTTCTAGGCTGAAAGAATAAAAGGTGGCTCATAATCCTCCATTTATGAAGAAGCTGGAGCAGAGTAAGAGGAGTACAACCACATAGCTGCTCTCTATTTGACTTACCTTGAAAACTCAGAGATGTGAAATAAAACCATAAAACTAACGATCAGGGCAACCTGTTTTGAAATGCCTCTGTTTTGAAATGTTGTGTGAAGAAGCTTACAAAACGCTTAACTTATAAAACTTCAGTGAATACAGTTTAAAAAGCCCAGGCTTTAGAGTCAGAGGCCTAGAAGCAATGGCCTATTCATTTCGATCAAAACACATTACACATTTCAAAGAGAACTGAAATGGAAGAATATTGAACCAGGAGTCTAGAGATTTGGATTTTAGGCCTCCATTGTCTAAACTTAACTGCTACCAAACCCTTCATTCCCTTGTACCCTTGATCCTTCATTTTAGCTATGCTGAACATTTTATAGGTTAAGACATAGATACCAACATAAAAACTTAATAAACGTTAGCTATTATTATTACCACTATTCCCTAAAAGCATCATGTTATTTCTTACTTCTGGGTCTTCACATCTGCTGTTCCCTTTCTCTTGGCTATCTCTGAAACTCCAACTTTACCTTCTCAGATCACCTACCTGCGGGAATAGTTGCTTTTACAGTACCCTGTACATATAGTCACACACTACTACAAATGTACTGATTTGTCTGTCTCTCCAACCAGACTGTAAGCTGTTTAAGGGTAGAAAACATGTCTTTGTATTTCCAAAGTGCCAATATATGGTAAAGAAACTAAAACCATCTGCAGAAAGAAAAAAATGCATGTGTGTATATATACTAAATAAACAAAATGACTCCTGGTATTTCTTCCATTCTGACATTCTAGAAACCAAGCTTGGGAATTTTAAAGAAAGCTGATACTAAGCAACAAATTAGGAAGTCAGAAGGAAAATCTATCTGGTGGGGGAAGAGAGTAGGCTAAATTACTTCAGTTTGAAACAGTTAAAGGTCCAGTAAAGAAGCCAGTACTAAGGTGACAGATTTAGAAATCACCTTTGTGAAGAGACTGTTGAAGTCCAGGGTAGTTTAGATATATGGGTAAGTTTAGAATATGTTAACCAGGATTTACAGCAATTACATCAGTTGAGTATTATGGCAAAATAAATTACTATTTATTTTGTACTAACAATGTGTTAGACATTATACTAAGTGCTTTTACAAATTAAAAAATCAAATCCTCATAACAACCTTCTGAGATGAGTATTTCTATCCTCATTTTATAATGTAGAAATCCAGATGAAGTACAGCAAATGAAGAAATGAATGGAAGCTAAAGGAAGTCAGATAGCTCTAGGTAGCACCTTGATTCCCAACCTAATGACATCCATCTTACATGTAGGTGGTTCCACTCTTCTAATACATATAGGTGCTGAAGTGTTTTACAAAATATGAATTCACTTAAGATAAACTCAATTCACAGTCAATTTCTATCATGTGTTTTTTTCAAACTAATATTAAAAGCAGGACTATCATGTAGCGGGTCTGATATTTAAAGGAAGAAAGGGGCTATCATCTCCTGGCCCAGCAATTCTACTCTTAGGTATATAACTAATAGAAATACAACTATATGTTCACCAAAAGACAAGTATTAGTATATTCATAGAGACAATACTTATAATAGGCCAAAAATGAAAACAACCCAGATAGCCTTCAACAATAGAATGAATAAAATGTGGTATATTCACACAAAGAAATACTATAAAGCAATGAAAATGAACAATCTACAGCTACACTAAGTAAATACAAATGAATTTCATAAACATGGTTCTGAGTACAAAAAGTCAGATACAAGAGTACATACTGAATGGTTCTAAAGATAGAAAGTACAAAAAAAGGCAAAACTAATTTATGCCATAACAAGTCAGGATAATGGCTACCTCTGGGGGAGAGGACTAGGCAGTGACTATGGGGAGGAGGGTGTGGGGGTTAAGGGGAGCCCTGGGAGTGTTGACTATACAGGTGTGTCCAATTATCATACCATTCACTTATGATATATGTATTTTTCTGTGTGCATATTATACAATAAGATTTTTTTTTAAGTACCTGCCCACGTAAAAAGGTTGGAAATAATGATGTAGAAGAGATCGGGGATTCAAATCCAGGTCTCCCTGTACCCAAAATCCTGCTTTTTTCCCCTTTTATGAAACATTTCCCTTAAGATTATCTACTGGTGCACAGAATAGCTTCCTTAAGTAAAATCAAGCATGATAAAAGTATCCACTAAATAAAGTTGCTATAGCAAAGACACCTAATTAAACTGATCTATAAAAAATATAATTATGACCCTCATTCATTTTTTATGCTCTAATAAAAAGTGTTAAAACTAGAGTGGGGAGACCACAGAAATTTGGAGGTTGAGAAAACCCTCAATATGACCTAGTTCAATGACTTCATTTCTATATAAAGAAAATGAAGCCTCATAAAATTAAGACAATTGGCCAACCAACATAGCTAGTTGGCAGTAGAGCCAGGGCTAAAACTCAGGTTCAAGCATTCATTATATTTTTATTTAAATATTTATTGAAGAAATACAATATTCTCAGACTATTTTAGTTGCTGGGGGTAGGTATTTTATATCCAGGTAAATGGAGAAAGATAATAACCAAGTCAATCTTTATTTTTTTTTTTAGAGAGAGAGAGACTGCAAACTTTAATAAGAAGAATTATAAAAACAGTTACCTGATAAATTAACTTTGTCCTTTGGATAGAACAGTCTGCCTTTCTATGGTCAAATTTAAGCAAGTCTTTTCTTTTTGAAACAGACATACACCTTCAATAACGTGCTACATTTAACATTTATTAAGTACTTTCCATGTACCAGGCAATGTTCTCACTGCTTTTCATGTACTAAGTTATTCTCAATACACCTCTGTGAGACAAGGTACATACATGCCATTCCTATATAATTCATTTACAGGAGAGGACACATACAGCTTCTGTGGGCCTAGCATTACTCCAGTGGAAGTTCCATCAGTTGCAACCTATTCATATGTATCATGAAAAGAGGACTGATCACTGGCTCTCAACTCTTAAGTATGTCGCAGAATCATGTGGAAAAACTTGTAAAATATACAAATATCTATTCCAGAGATTTAAATTTTAAAGTATTTGATTTCCAGTCCAGTACTTTCTTAAAAAATGAACAAAAAAAAATATTTTGCTTCATAAGGAACCAAAGAGATTAACCTCTCCAGCACCTCAAATGAAGGACTCCTAAACATGGAGAAACTGAATGCAACTGGGCAAACAGGTATTTCATTTGATGCTACTGAGAATCAATTCCACAATTACAATGGATCACTATCAGCAAACACAGGATCTCTTTTTCCACAATTCTAACCATCTATGGAAATGATGTCCTTTAAAATGTATTAAAGGCAAATAACCATTGAAATTGCCAAGTCACATTTTTGACAATAAACCAATGAAAAGAAAACTCAGCCCTCGTGAAGGGAAAAAAGTATATGATCCTCCAACAAGAGCCCCAATGTATAACTCACATAAATTCAACAGAGCCTCAGTTTCTTCATGGGCAAAACAGAGATCCTACTAATAACACCTATTCCATAAGGCTACTTTAGGAATGAATAAGAAAGATATTTGCAAAAGGGCTTAGAAAATTGCCTCTGTGAGCTATCATTATTCTTTTGAGAAATAAGTATGTTTCTGAAAATCAAAAGAGAATGAACCAATGTTCTCTTTCTGCACATCTCTTTAGAAACTATTTGAGATAATTTAGACATAAAACTCTAAATTTGCTACTGACAAATTCATTCGATAACTAGGTATTATATGCCCATCATGAATAAAAGTCTGAGCTAGAATCTGAGAATGAGATGCACAAAAAGGTAAGATTCTGTCCACCATGGAACACAGAGTCTATAAGCAAAAATAACTATTAAACATCTAATCATACAAATATATATGGTTATAAGTTGTGATATGTACTGTTATAAAAAATAAAAGGTATGGTTATAGATAATATAGGATGAAGTGGGGGTAGAGAATTTGAGAAAAGTTCTCTGAGAAAGTGATAGTTAACCTGAATATTAAAGGATTAGCAGTAGTAAGCCAGAAGTATGAATGTCAGAACACTCCAAGCACAGGAAATACCTATGTTTGAAGGCTCTGAAGCTGAGGAGACTTAAGCCCATTTGAAGAAGTAAAATAACACCAGTGTGGCTGAGGCTCACTGAACAAGAAAGAGAATGTCCTAAATTGAAGTTAGAGGGAAAGGCAAAAATAAGATGATGTAGAGTCCTGTAGACTATGAAAAGAGAGTGAAGATTTTATCCTAAGTGTAATGGGAAACAAATGAAGTATTTTTTTAAATGGAAATGACATAACAAACTTTGCATTTTTAAGAGCTCTCTTTAGCAACTATGTGAAGAATATACTGAACAAGAATAAAAAACAAACAGAAAGTCCTGTTAGGAGGTCTAGCCCAATATTCCAGATGGGAGATAATAGTGGTACAGACTAGCAATACAGATCAAAAGAAATGGATTGTTAAAAGTTGAACTGACACAACTTGAGTTTTATAATAGGTTTGAATTTAGCTTTTATTTCCAAAGTCTTCAAAGAAGTTAAATAATTAAAATCTTCAGCCACAACTAACATAGGTAGGTCTCCTGATAAAAGTTCAAGATAAAAGCTCAAGAGTCAACTGTGACCACAATGAGATACCACTTCAGAGCCACAAAATGGCTATTATCAAAGACAGACCAAAGGAAGTATTGGCTAGAATATGGAGAAAGTAGAACCCTCATACACTGCTGGTGGGGATGTATACAGAAAACGTTCTAGCAGTTCCTCAAAATGTTAAACATTAGAATGAACACATGGCCTAGAAAAATCATTCCTGTGCACATATAGCCAAGAGAAATGAAAACATATGTCCACACAAAAATCTGTATATCAATGTTCACAGCAATATTATTCATAATAGCCAAAAATGGAAACAACACAAACGTCCACCAACTGATTCTGGATAAAAAAAAATGTAGTATTACCCACACAACAGAATATTATTCAGCCATAAAAGAGAATGATGTTCTGATACATGCTACAATATAAACCTTGAAAACATTATGCTAAGTAAAAGAGCCAATCGCTAAACATTACATATTATATGATTCCATTTATTTAAAAGTCCAGTGACAGCTAATGGATAAGCGGTTTCCTTGAGTGATAAAAATGTTCTCAACTTAGATTGTAGTGATGTTTGCACAATTCTGTGAATATATGAAAACCACTGAATTGTGCACTTTAAATTGATGAACTTTATATGTAAATCATCTCGATTTTTTTTTAAAGAGGCAACTGTTAGTAAATGTGATATTTTCCTTTAACAAATAACAAATAAATCAAACTTTATTTCCCACATATTTCTTAGAAGACATGTAGAGATTTGTTTTTTACAAAGCATATTCCTGAGAAGTTTTTAACACAGTGTGTTAAATAAAATAAAATTACTTTAGGAACTTGTTATTAAACAATAATGACTATCTTCATTACTTGTGAAGCTTTTAAAAAAAAGACATACATTCAGGACCCAAATATTCTGGGTCAGTGGGTCTGGAATGAAATCATCACATTTGTATTTATTTTCTTTAAAGAGCCATAGGTAACTAACTGGATAAGACCTCCTAATAGATTCAGACTTAAAGGAAACTGCTGGTAAACACTTGTACAAAAAGGCATCATTCTATATAATGCATGTAACTACCTTTAAACCTTATTTTTATAAATTCAGAATTTCACTTGTTTATAATTTTTTTAAAAAGACACCCTGTTGCCTTTTCTATTATTCTTTCATCCTATGTATAACGGACATTTAATGCACTAGAGAGCTTAAGGGGAACCACCACATTTTCTTAAAAGCTTATACAATCTAGTTAAGTTCTGTATCTTAAAAAGAGAGAAAAAAAATACTCAAAGAAAATGATGCAAGGATGTGGTTCCAGAGTGTAGTGGTTAGCATATCTGCTTTACAAGCAGAAGGTCCTGGGTTCGGACCCCAGTGGAGCCACGGTCCATGGTCTATGGCTATGCCACTCTGAATAAGCCTAATGTCTGATCGCAGAAGCTAAGCAGGGTCAGGCCTGGTTAGTATTTGGATGGGAGACCACCTAGAAAGACTAGGTGCTGTTGGCATAAATAATCATAAATAAGAAAATAAGAAAATGATGCAAAATCATTAGAAATGTGAAGGATAGCACCAGGATTAGATTTATTTATTTGCAAAATAAACAAAAAATCCATTAGGTTAGATTGTACCTAAGAAGCAAAATTAATCTGGCTTATCGGAAAATAAGGTGTGCAGCAATTCCATTAACAAAACAAGCACCTAACCTCTGGGCTCAACATAGATACTCAAGGGCAGGGTTTGGAATTGAGAAACATGAAGTCAATCTGGTGCCAACTGTCATTAAGGCAGCTTTGTTCAGCAGAAAGAGCAGTCAGAAGACTTAGCACATGCTCTCATTTAGCCATATGACCTTGGGCAAATTACTCTAAAACTTTCTAAATCTTACTTTCATCTACTTTCAAAACAAGCTCATACCTGTTCTTCCTATTTCAGAGTGTAATTCTGAGAAGTAAAGGAGACAATACCTATGAAAGTACTACAAAGTATAAGTACTAAATTATTTAGAAAGATACACTCTACTTGCTAGTTCAGATAGTTTCACTTCAAAACTGGAAAATACAAAAAAAAATGAATCCTTTCTCTAAAAAAAAACATAAAAACAGCATATAGAACTCTTCGAGTCACCTGAAAATATTACATTAATATTGTCTTTACATTCAGCCTCAAAATTGCATCGTTTTCTGTAACTCTATCCCCCTTCTTTTCTAGTTCCCATGATTATTCTGTTAATAAGCCTGAAATTAGCAGCAAGAGACAGTACTTTACATAGATTAAATATAAAGGAGAAGTTGCAATGAATACAGAGAAGGCAGGCCAAGGAAGGACTGAAACAAAAGTTTTCATTGCTTAAATGATAAATTTTCTATTGAAACCACCCCCCAAATAGGTAGTACAGACTGCTGCTGGTCTCTTCATAAAACACTTTCATTTTTCAGCAAAGAATTTCTACTCCAAAGGAAAAAATACACAAAGAACACATTTTCATTAGGAATAAAACCACAATTTTCTCATCCATAAAGTGAGGAAGATAAACAAGGTGATTTCAGAGAGACTCTTCAGCTCTAACATTCTACAATCTATGGATCAGGTCCTCTCCTTGATTCCTCATAGAAAGTCTGTTAAAACAGAAAGAAATGTTTCTTTTGTTCAGGCTGTTGGCTTTGGGTTAGCTCTAAGATTAAAGGAACATCAAATACAGGTTTTCATAGCAACATAATGAGTTCATTCATATAAGCACAAAAACACTTTCTGTTATTTGTTAGTGAAACAAAAAATACAACTATCATTCAGAACACACTATCAAGTAAAGATGGTAAACAAAAATACACAAGAAATAGATAATGTGACTGACACAAAAAAGACTAACTGGGTAAATTCTGAACTCTAAAAACATTTTACTATATCTCGTCACTACAATGTAACAACTAATACTATAAACATAACTTTGTTGCCATTTTTAATCTCCAATTGGCTAGGCCAAAATTCTTTCAAACTTTAAAATTCTTTAGATTCAATAAGCAAACATGTCAGCTTTAAACAGTTAAGAAAGTGATACATGAAAAACAGTGATATAGTTACTGCCTACTAAGTATCTCTTCTAAGACAACTGATAAATATCTTAAATCTAACATTCTAGAACAGAACTCTTAACTTCCCCCTTTTAAACCTGCTCTTCATTCTTGCTTCACCAATCTCAGTTTTAGCTGTTAAAATAACCAGCAATCATCCCTGATTCCTCTCTTTTCTGCATTCTCCACATCTAATCCATCAGGAAGTCCTGTCTGCTTAACCTCCAAAACCATTTCCGCTATTATTACCACTCTGTTTCAAGGCAACATCTTCTCTCACCTAGAATTAGTCTAGCAAGTTCCTGTCTTCCTTCCATTCTGTCTTCTCACAATCCATTATCTATATCCAGAGTGATCTTTTTCAAAATCACCAATCTCTCCCTCCTGTTTAAACACCTCAAAGGCTGCCCACTTTCCAGCAGATTTTATTAAAATACAATTTAAACTTCTTCCATAGACTTAATATGATCTGGTCTCTACCTGGCCCACTGACCTCACTCTTTTCTCATGTTATTTATACTCTAACTCTACTGGCCTTCTTTAAATTCTTTGTGTTTTGTTTTTTTATATATAAAAAGGAGAAAGAGAAGAAGAGGAAGAAGAAAAAAAGAAACACTTATTCTAAACCTTCAGATATCTACACTAGCTTGTTTCCTCTGCCTAGAAAAATTCCTCCCCCAGGTCTTTGAATGGCTGGTTCCTTATCATTCAGGCCTTACCCCAAACATGCTCTTCCTTAAAGAGGCCTTCTTTACCATTTTACCTAAAAAAAAAAAAAATCAGGGGAGGGAAGGCAGATAGGCAGAGCATAGGATTTTTAGGGCAGTGAAACTACTCTGTATAACATAATGATGGATGATACATGTCATAAATTTGTCCAAACCCATAGAACATGCAATCATCAAGAGTAAAGTGTAATGTAAACTATGGAGTTTGGATAATTATGACGTGTCAGTTTAGGTTCATCAATTATAACAAATGTACCATTCTGGTGGAGAATGTTAGTAATAGAATATGCATGTGTGATGGCAAAAGGTATATGGAAAAACTTTCTACTTTCCCCTCAATTTTGCTGTGAACCTAAAACTGCTCTGAAAAAGCCAATACAAAATTTTTAAAAATTTAAAGTATCTCACTAACTAGCCCATTACCTTAGCGTACTTTCTCCCTTGTAGCTTAACACCAACTGCAATAATCTTACTCGTTTATGTATTTCAGGGGTTTACTGCCTGTGTCTCCTCCACTTCTCCACTTGCACCATATAGGCAAGAAACGTGACTGTCTTAATCACCACTATATTCCTAGCAAGAAAGAAAGGCACCTGGCCCAGAGTAGGCAAATAAGACAACTGTGTTCCACCTTGCAAGCTGTGTACAGCACACCTTAAAATGGATTATTTACAAGGATTATGATTTGACAGAATCTAGTGAGAGATCGGTAAAATAATAGCCCTGGAAAAATCTGAAAAAATATTGCTACAATACTTCTATTACTAAAAAGTATAGCAGTTCTAAATATGCTGCTGCAACAATGTACTATTAAGGTAGTTAGGTTTCTCATCTTTGGCACTACTGACATAGCTAGATAACCCTTTATTGTGGGGGCTGTGTACTGTAGGATGTTTAGAAGCATCTGTGGTCTCTCTCTACCCTCTAGATAATAGAAGCACAACTCCCTAATGTGTAACAACTAAAAATGTCTCCAGACACTACAAAATATTTCTTCGGGGTCAAAACTGCCCCAAATTGTAAACCATTGGAATATGTTGAAAATAACAAACCAAAAAAAAAAAGTATAGCCTTAACACCTGAATCTCAGTTACTCCATTTACTAATAATAGGCTCTAGGTCACTCAAGCTATAATTCATATCATAGGTAGTCAGTTTAACTGTACACACTAATTTACAACATCTGAGGAAACCTCTGGATAGTTACACTGCTCATTTTGTTTCTTTAACCCAATACCTATTATCAGAATTCAAGGCAATAGACAGGAACAGAAAACCAATGATCATATCTAAAAATAAAGAATTTCTACATAAATGTTCACATATAGTATGTATACATAATGTTGTTATTACTTTTTCAGAGAAACTGATGCATTAATAAGTGTTGCAAAGTCACAGTCAGAAGTTAGATAAACATCTAGATCACCCAACTGTCAATCCAGGATTCTATGGCATAAGAAAATTTCCCTCCAGCATCAAACCCAGCAGAGAATTTATGACATGAAGTACAACAACCTATGCAAAGATCTAAGGATAGGGAATGCTTTTTTTCCCCTTTAGAAATTATGGCAAATTACATATTAACATTCTCAATTAGTTACTCCTTCCCCCAAAAAGCAAAATAATCCCATCCCATTGTCCAGGCCACATGACTAGTCTGTCTGCTGGCAGATAAGCAGATGTAACATATATCACATATGAGCAAAAACTTCAAATACAAATGTGTGATTTGGCTTCCTTTCTGGGACTTCTGAAATCTGCCATGGGAACATGTGAGAACATGGCCCAGGCAGTCTCCTTCAGTTCTGGTCCCAGAATGAGAAGATACATGGAGCTGACCTGCAATAGACAGGCAATCTAGAGCAATCGCATCTGACCTACAGTCCTCACGTAATATGTATGCTTATTCTAAGTCACTAAGCTTTTGGAGTATTCAATTCCTGCAGCAAAGGCTGACTAACAAAGAATGTTTTTTTGGTACACTAACATTTAAATATTTGCATAACTCTAAATTTTAGTGTGTATGCCTTTACAGGTTATTACATGTGTGTATACACACATACACATACACACACACACACACACACACACTATTTTATCCTCTGCTTTTTAAATTTACTATTATTTAAATTTAATGTTGTGAATATTTTGAGATAAAAAAAACTACCAGAATATGTGCAGTGAAGATATTCTACAATTCATAATTTATGTTTTGATACTTAAATACCAAGAAAGTAAGTACAGCATGGATTCCAAGCACAAGCCCCCAGAATCCAGAAATGACTGTCCACAAATCTAGAGTTAAAATACAGTAGGCCCTGATGTCCTCCACTTTTAGTCTCAACAAGTATTCCCTGTTATCTAAAAATACCCCCAAAAATACTTACAGCTATATATTTGCCATCAGACTTTAAAACTTACTCATTTAAGAAGGAATAAGCAAAAAATTAAAGGTTTTATTTATGTAATTCTAACTGTTATTATACAGCATGGAAAATCAGAAAGTTATAATTTCAGCACACAGAACCAATGGTCACTTTTCTCTCCTTTTGATCTTTGATCTCTTTAGAAACACTAGAAACAAACAATTGACAGTTCCCTCCCATCGAAATACTTTCATGCTTTTTGTGATACATTTCCCTGGTTTTTCCTCCTATCTCACAGGCTTCTCTTAGCTTCCTCTATTTGCTTTCTCTCCTTGAAATGCCCTGTAAATGCTGGTGCTCTTCAGGCCGGGTCCCACAGCCCTTCTCCTTCACCCTCTTCAATCACCCTCTTATTCATTTCAGTAGTTTAAAACACCAACGACATTGAAGCTGCTTCCTAAATGAGTATCTCCAGCACAGATCTCTCTAGAATTCCTTATACCCAACTTCCTTCTTGACATATCCACTAAAATGTCTGACTGGTATTTCAGATTTAACATGACCCAAAGCACACTTTTAATCCCACCTAAATCTGCTTCATCTTCAAATTCATTCTCTCTAGTTTTTCCCATCTCAGAATACAGTTTAACAGCCCCATCAATCCAATTACTCACATCATACCTCAGAGTCATTCCTGTCACTTCCTTCTCCCTTAACTATCACATCCAATCCACCATCAAATTCTGTCATTTACACTTCCAAAGCATAGCTCAAATATATCTACTTCCTGCCAACTTCACTATTACCATCTACCCAGAGTAAGCAACTCTCTTGAATTTCTGTAGCAGCGTAACTCATTTGCAAGTTTCTCTCAGTCCAACTGCCCCCATAACCTACTGTCTTTACATAGAGCCAAAATATGATCTTTTTAGAAAGAAAATAAGGTCTTATCACTCCTCTGCTTAAAACTTTCCAGTGACCACCAAAGCACTTTCTCCATATCATAGTTTATAGGAGTCTTTACCTACATTTTTTTAAACTTCTTCTCTTACCATCCACGCCCTATCCATTCATCATACTTCTTAAATATGCCAAGTTCTTTCGGACTCAGGACCTTGCACACAATACTCCTATTACTTGAAATACCCTACACCCACACTCCTTCCTTTCCTTTTCTCCACTTTTGATCAGCAATAAACATTTAGTTAGTCACTTCTAGAAACTGCCAGAGGTATTATTTACTTTATCATCATTGGTTCTTTAAATTGGATATATTTTAGAATAGTTCAGTGTATCCATTCTGAAAACCTTTGAGAATATTTCTTAATATCAAGAAACTGACAAAAATGTAGACTCATCATAACTTAAAATAAAAAGTCATCATCTATTATCCTATTACATATAACAAAAACAAATTCAGGTAAATAAAATAACTTGCCTACTTTATAAGGCTAGATGATAAGGTCTTCCGACCTTGTGTTCAATAACCTGGTCAACCCTCTTATATTTTTTTAAATTTCCAATTCCTTTAAGATAACCCTAGTCATAGAAAAACAATCCTGAAATTTATAGGAAATGACAAAAGACCCTGAAACTTGAAAAAGACAACGAAGCTAGAGGCATCTCACTTCCTTACTTCTAAACATATTACAAAGTTATACAGTAAAAGAAACAGTATGGTTCTAGCACAAAGACATACACGTAGACCAATGAAACAGAACAGAGAGCCCAGAAATAAACCCACACATATAGTCAAATGATCTTTAGCAAGATAGCCTTTGCAACAAATGTGCAAAAGAATGAAATTGGAACCTTACCTTATACCATATAAAAAATCAATTCACAATGACTTTACTCAAAAAAACCCTTACGTATGAAATCTGAAACTATAAATATAAAAGAAAACATATAGTTAAGCTTCATAATATTGGTCTTGGCTACAACACCAAAAGTAAATTAGATAGGTGGGACTACTTTACACTAAAATCTCCTGCACAGCAAAGAAAACAATCAACAGGGTGAAAAGGTAACCTATGAAATGGGAGAAAATATGTGCAGTCCATAAATCTGATTAGGGGTTAAAATCCAAAATAAGGAACTCAATAGCAAAAAAAATAATAATAACCTGATTAAAAAATTGGCAAAGCACTTGAATAGACATTTCTCCAAAGACATACAAGGGGCCAGCAGGTATATGAAAAGGATGATCAACGTCACTAATCACCAGGGAACTGAAAATCAAAAGTACAATGAGCTATCATATCACGTTAGGACAGTCATTATCAAAAAAAAAAAATTTGTTGATGAGCATATGGAGAAATTAGAACCCTTGTGTACGCTGATGGGAATGTAAAATAGTGCAGTTACTATTCTACTATTGAAAGCAATATAGAAGTTCCTCAATAAAGTAAGAGCAGTAACCTCACTTCTGGATATCTATCCAAAAGAAGTAAAAACAGTTATCTTAAAGAGATATTGGCAGCATTATTCAAAAGAGCCAAGAGGTGGAAACAACCTAAATGTCCATCAGTGGATGAATCGATAAAGACAATGGGTACATACATACAATGGAAAATTATTCAGCTTTTAAAAAGCAAAAGTCTTGGCATATGGTACAACATGGATAAACCTTGAAAAATTATGCTAAGCAAAATAAGCTTGTCATACAAGGACAAATACTACATGATTCAACTTACTTGAGATATCTAAAGTAGTCAAACTCATAGAAGCAGAAAGTAGAATGGTGGTTGCCATTCTGAGGGGTGAAGGGTGGGGTAAATGAGGAGCTGATATACAATTGGTATAGAGCTTCAGTCATGCAAGATGAAAAGTTCTAAAGACCTGCTATATGACAATGTACATATACAGTAAATCTTCACTTAATGAGATTGATAGGTTCTTGGAAACTGCAACTTTAAGTAAAACAACACCTAATGAAACCAATTTTACCATAGGCTAACTGATGATAGATAAAAATTAAGTTCCTACAACATTTTTCTGGTCACAAAAACATTACCACACTTCTAAAAGACTCAAAACACTTCTAATATTAAACACTGAAATAAATGAGTTGTACTTACATCTAAAAAAGGTTAATAAAAATAAGAAAGAGAATTATTTTCCAACCTACTTATTCCAGTTCAGGGTTGAAGGTGGCCAGAACCTCTCCTAGTAGCTCAGGGTACAAGGCAGGGATCCATCCTGGACAGTAAGTCCATTTACTACAGGGCGTACTTCCACACACACAAACACACTCTCACTCAGACTGGGACCATTTAGACATACCAATTAACCTAACATGCACATCTTTGGGGTATGGGAGGAAACCAGAGTACCCAGAGAGACCCACGTAGATATGGGGAGAACATGCAAACTCCACACAGACAGTGGCCCCAATGAGGAATGGATTTTTTTTTTTACTAATCAACATTATAATAAAACCATTTTAAACAAAACGACATTATTAGAAGACTTGCTGTAGTTAGCAATAATGTAATAAAAATCTGTTAAGAGGGTAGATTTCATGTTATGTGTTTACTGGCAAAAAAAGAGGGAAAAAAGATTTTAAAAGTCACTCATCCAAATGTAGTGATAATTCTCATCAGCTAATTAACAGCTTCTTAGGCCTTAGTAGCAACTGCAGGAAACAGAATACGCTCAGCCTAGAAAAGGAAGCCTTAGTGGCTAGTACACACTACTATAAAATGGTAATAAAAAAACAAAGTCAAGTGTTGAAGGAAGTTCTTGACCCATATATCTGTCAAACTTATTTTTAAACAGTAATGCTAGTTTAAAAGCCAAACTACTCTATACTTATTATAGGCAAATGTACTTTTTAATCTTATAAATTACTAATCTGCCTGTGTGTGTATAGGTACATACACACAAATAGTAACGACAGCAACACCTAGTATAAAGTTGGCTTATAAAGTATTACCAAGAATAAAAGAAGAAATGAGCTTAAATTTCTTGTGACAATAGCCTATATTGCTACAAAGCTCTGGTGAAATTCTTATAAAAGATCTGAAAAGACAAGACAAGACAACCCTCTGGAGTTTGAACCCTCTGGAGTTCAAATCCCAACACCACTATCACACACATAATAAGCATATTTCTTAGAATGGTAAAGATGCAGTTCCAAAAAGAGGCTTTTAAAATGTTTTTAACTATAGCCCACAGTAAGAAAAGTATATATTATTCACATCTATACATCTATATAAAACTAAACAATTTCATCGAATAGTTTAGTTAAATGTATATCACTATATGCAGGCAGCTCAATATCTTTATTCCATTTTGCTATTTAATTTTTTAAACAGTTTATAGTACCAAAATTAATTTCACAAACCACTGATGGGAAGAACCTATGGTCTGAGAAACATTGTACTAGAACCACAACATCAAACGCATGCTACGTAATTCCAAGATTCCAAAGCACATAGCAAAATGTCTGTAACAATGAATTTCTGATGCTGTTCAGATATTTATACCTTTGCTCTCTCTAGGTATAGCTGCTTGAATAATTTAAAAGCTGCTCTTTTCTCTGGGAAGTGAAAGGAAAGATTAATATCTGCCTTCTGTCACCAGAACTCTACTGATCTCCAAGGTACACATTAGAGATAAACCACATGCAGTAGTAGTTCCAGCATGCAATTAGAATTTCTCCAAAAATATAAATGATAAAGCACTACATCACCCTTCTCCTTTCTCAAACAAGATAAAACAGATTATGAGTTTAAGTGTCAACAGAAAAGGCATAACCATAAAATCAAATAATACTTAGCTGATTTAAAAATAAAATTTACAAATGTGTTCAACGTTCCTTTTCAAAATCTCACCCTATTTCTAGCAATACTCCCATAATTTTTTGTTTACTTAGCATCCTGCCACTTCAACTTACCTTTTTACGACAGGAAGAAAGAACAGATGCCTCTAAAACAGGCTCCAAATTTCCTTGGTGGTTGTCATTATCGCCTCGCCTTGTACCATCAAGTTGGTGTCCTTTTCTGAGCCTTATATCTGGCTCTGGAGTCCTGCTGTACTCCAATCGGTTTTCCTCTGTCTCGTTCATGGGATACACAAGGCTCTCTTACAAAGAGGTCTTTCTTTCTGTCCCTTCTTCCTGGGAGGATGGTCTTTCAGGATAGTGAGCTGACCCTAAAGAGAGTAAGGTTTTAAATTAACATATTTTAGATAAAAATATTAAACGAGTGCTGGAGGAAGACAAAGTTATGTTATTATACACTCAAACAAAAAAATACTCAGCAATCATTAACAACAATAAAAATAAAATGTATAATAAACCTATATTTGTTGATAGAAGAGTGCCAAAATCTACTTTTAAATGAAAAGCAGGAGGATCAAGACAACATATATATGTTCCAGTTACATATTATAAAGATATCTAATCATATATGTACATAGAATAATTACTGAAAAATATTCAAAAATTGTACTCCTGATACAGAAATGCATGGGAAAGAACGCAGAGTCAAGAGTGAGATTTACTTTTCATTTCTTCTACTTGCATATTTTTACCATATACATTACTTTTTCAGTTAAAAATGTACCTAACTGCAGAAAGAATATACGTGAATTTTATGTATCACAGCTGGGTCATTAAATATCAAAATGACCCTATAAAGTATTTTTATTTCTGCTTCACACGTAAGAAAATCAAAATACACCATACTTTGTAGGAAATAAAGAGGACAAAATCTCTGATTTATATAGCATATGTTGATAATAGTTTGCATTTAAAATGTTTAATGTCTGACATTTCAATATTTTTGTGTTGTTTTGAACCTTAACTAGATGACCCTTGAAAAAAGAAACTCAGGACCAAAGCATGCTTTAATATCCCTATGAGTTCTCAGAAAGTGCTATGCACATAAATGTTTAATGAATAGCTGATAGATAACATTTAAATGTTCTTAGTGGTAAAAACACTTTCAGAAATCATCAATATTTCTCTAAATTGGACTGTATAATAAGTTCTCTAGGAGTTCAATATTTCAAGTCCTTGACCCCTCTATCTCTTAACTCATAGTATAAAAGCTTATTTTAGACATTTAGTTAAATATCCAAAAAAAATAAGGCAATTATCACAGCCAATCCAACCAGAATTACTAAAACAGGAAGAAGCCAGGGTACATGTTATGCTCATAAATCCTATGAGATTCAAAGTTCTTACTGGGGTAAAAGGAGGATAGCAAAGTGGGAGGACCTAAATATTATTTTAAAAGATAAAAGGTATACTTAGTGTTCATATGTATGATATACAAAACTAACACTTAGCCCAAAATTCTCATTAAACTAAGAATTAATCTGTTTCATAAATCATGTGTTTGCTGAAGGATTTCTCCAAGGGTTTTCAAAAATTTCTGGACCAATAACAAACACAAAACTTTTAAGTATCACTAAACCTGGTCATAAGTATATCACATAAGGGCCTGAGCAAACATATCATAATATTGCAATTATAAACTATGTATTAATGCCCAGTTCTGAAAGAGCAAACAATGTTAATGATTTACATTCATTTATTTATAGTTCACAAAGCTATTTCACACCCACCATTTCATTTTGATTCAGAGAAGAGAGTACTTCCATTTATTGTGGATCTACAAAGTTAAATTCTATACCAGAGAATTTACATGTGGTATTTCACATATCCTCATATAGAGCCAAGGAGTTTTATCCCCCATTTTACAGATGCGGAAAGTGAGGCTCGGAGATTAGGTAATTTATTCAAGGCCTTAGTCTATAAAGAGGAGCGGCTGGGTTTTACATCCAGGTCTTTCTGGCTCTCATGAAGTTCATGTGCTTTCTACTACCAAAAAAAAAAATAAGACTGGGTAAAAAAGATAAGAACTTGAACCTGTGGACAAAAAGGGGGGGGGGGAGGTCCTGTAATAAAACCAACAAGTCCAGTAATGGAAAGAAACTTCACAGGGTAATACAATCATGAATTCCTAACTGGGCAGGTCATGGTAGGTAGTCAAGCAGGTGTATAACTGCTTTAATGAAAGGTTTAAGCAAGCCCTGTCCGTTGTTCTTGTGTATCTAGGTTAACCCACCTTTGAAATGTCAGAATAATCCTCTTTTCCAGACCTCTCAAAGAGCATATAATCTGAACTATCCTGTACCTAGCTTTCTCCCACTTTCATATAATCTTTCTTAGTTCTCTCCTTAATTCCAAAAGTATAAAAGAAACTATAAAACTGTCATTCTTTAGAGCATCGGAGATCTTGCTTCCTGGTAACTCTTACCAGTTTTGCTTAAATAAACTCTAATAAAAATTCTCTACAGATCTGGATATTTTTCATATCAACAAACACTAAAGTTATTTGGTTTACATGGCAAGTAAACTAAAGACTCATAATCTTTATTCTCAAAAGTAGCAAGTAGAATAAAGCTTTCAGCCTTGAAATATGACCACTAAACTTCTTACAAGCATGAGCTATTATATATGGAGAGATGTTGCTAACTTATGAGAACATAAATGAAATGCTCTATTAGATGTTTTGTAATCCTCGATTTAGAAAAAGAAAGCAAATGACAAAAGTTTTTCCAAAGACTTTGTAAAGGATTTCCTTAAAAAGAAATTTTAAAAATCAATTTCCAGGAAATGCCTGATATCAAAATATAGTTCTATCAACATTTTCTAAATTTACAAGTACAATATAAAAAAAGAATGAACAAACAAGCCACTGAAAAGTCTTCAATCAAAAAAAAATTATATTCATCATTTTACATTTGCTATAGCAGGAAGGCCTATCACTATATTTTAGAATTTCAATAACAGAACTGTTGAAGGAAAAAGCATTTATGTCAACCATCAGTTCTCAAAGATTTAACAAAACAACCTGATCTAAGAATACTGGAGAGAACTGTAATTTACTACACATTTTAGTTTATTTGCATTCTCTCTAAGGATAACATGAATTCCTACTAGGATGCAATGCCTTAAAATCTAAAGTAATCAATTCTAAGAGTCTAAGGTAAAGTCAGAGATAAAGTAAAGGTGTCCTTCCTTTATCATCAATTATTAACTCTGTCCTAGAGGTTTTAGACAACTAAACAAGAAGAAAAAATGAGAAGTATAATCCTACAACTATTTATAGATTATATGTCACTTTAGCTATAAAATCCAAAAGAATTAACTTAAAAAAATTTATAATAAGAAAATTCATCAAAACAACTGGGTATAAAATTAATATATGAATATCAACAGCCCCCATCCCAAAAGCCCACAATATTTGGTTGTTATAGAAGAAATATATTACAATAGAAAAAAAAAAAGATAAAACACTTCAAAACAAGCTTTAAAATGCTACTGAAGATCTACAGAAACTCCTAGGACTACTGAGTTCAGCAAGGTCAACAGATTAAACACAAATATCAATCATAATTGTATATACTAATAATAAACATGTAGAAAATGAAACTTAAAACAATCACTTATAATTACTGCAAAAAATTTTTTAAACTTACACTTATAATATGTATAAGATCTGTTTGCTGAAAATTACAGAATGCTAATGAAAGAAATTAAAGATCTAAACAAATAATATATAATAATGGGCTGAAAGACTCAATACAATAAAGAAGACAGTTCTTTCCAAATTATTCTATAGGTTTAATGCAATTCCAAAATCCTAGCAAGGACTGCAGATAAAGACAATCTTATTCTAAAATGTATAAGGAAGGCACAGCTCAGAATAGCGAGAACAAATAACTTGAAAGATAACAAAGTGGAAAGAATCTCTCTAAAATGAAGTCCTGTTACATAGCTACAATAGTCAAGACAGTTTGGTATTAGCAGAGGAAGAAACCCATTGACTGATAGATCTGAAGACAACCAAAAAATAGACACACAAGCCCAACTCTTATTTAATAAGCCTGCAAAAAAGAAGTCTTTTCAACAAATGGTGCTGGAACAACTGACCATCCATAGGTGGCACAGGGAGAAGGAAGAGGTAGAAGAACAAATACAACCTAAATTTAAACCTCATGCCCTATACAAAAATTAACTCAAAATGGATCATGGACTTAAATGTAAAATGCAAAACTACAAAACTTTTATTTAAAACAAAGGAAAAAAATCTTCAGGATATACAGCTATGCAAAGAGTATTGAGACTTGACAACAAAAGCATGATCCATAAATAGAGAAAAATGATAAACTGGACTTCATCAAAATTAACTTTATTGTGAAACACTCAAAGAAGTTGAAAACACATGTTGCAGAGAAAACATTCATAAATCATATATCCAACATAAGACTATTATCTAAACCATAGAAAGAACTCTCAAAATTGAATAGTAAAAAAATACTCCAATTGAAAAATGGACAAAAAAGAACGGATATTTCACCAAAGAGAATATACAGACATGAAAAAATGTTCAACATCATTAGCCATCAAAGAAATTAAAATCACAATGAGATATCACAACAAACCTACCTAATCAGAATAGGTGAAATACAAAACAGTCACAGGAGAAATGACTTCTACCACAGTGCAAGGAGTCCCACTGACCTGCTTCCCCAGTGAAACTCATGAAAAGTATATTTTTTTAAATGACTAAAAGCTTCTGGAAACAGTCTTAAAGTCAAACAGACATTAAAGAATATTTATAGAACTTCAGTAGGAAAGGCAAGGGTCAGCTATATTTGAACAAAGATGTCTCTCTTCCTCCCTGCCCTCTCCCAACTCTGAGGGTCAGAGACTCCACATCAGACCCTTGCAGCCAAAAATGTATGGCTTCCTCTGACCGAAGCACTCAGAGAGGTTTCTGCCCTACAGGAAGAGTATGTCAGTGTGTCTCATCGTGCTGAGGCTGAGTCCCAGATATGCACAGTTAGAAGCAGGGGCTCCCTTCTTCTTCTCAGCCCCACTTGTGGATATGAGGCACTACCTTGATTATGCTATGCTGAGAATTCCAAGGTGCTAATCATTCTTGACCTAGCTCATGAGTTGGTAGTTCTACAACAGGAGAAGCAAGCAGAGAGGATCTGAGGCCACTGCACACTGACCCACCAAACACTCATCTCCTAGAGTGGGGCTGTCACTCAAAGAAACATGTCACTGTCCTCATCCCCATATATCGCTAGAGCCCTGGTTTAGATATTTTTACCTGAGGGAAGAAAGGTAGGAGCACAGTGGCACCTAATCTCTTTCCACAGAACCTGACTTTATTTGCAACACAGGGTGAAGAAGCTCAAACCTAAAGGTATTCTAAAGAACTGAGTACGTTGTGGAGAAAGAATTGGGAGAACCAAAATACAAGCTAAACTTTCCTAAAAGTTAGTTTGCAGAAGAGTACCAAGGAATAAACTACTGGCAGGAGCCCTCCTGGTGTCAGAAGAAAAATTAAACACTAACCTAAAAACTATTCCTTCAACATATCCAGAATTTATCTGGTGGTATTAGTCTATAGAAAAATTTATAGCCCAGGGCATTAAAATCAAAACAGCAATCAAATGGCAGTTATCTGAGTTTAACAGCTGGATGTGGACAAGGAAAAAGAGCAAGAGAACCAACCAAAAACAGTATCCTCCCATGGTGATTACAGGAATATCCAAAACTATACACACCTCCTCCCTGTGGAACAATATCAGAAACTGAATATTGGGTGAAGTAGACATTAATGAAACAATCCAGTCAGTCACTAAATAAATTAACAAATAGCAATAACAAGCCTTGGAGGAGGGAAACCAGTATCTAGAGTTACTAATAATGTATTATCTAAAATGTCCAATATCCAATAAAAAAAATTAGGAGGTATGCAAAGAAACAAGAAAGTGTATCTATACACTGGGGGTGAGGGGAGGGGAGAAACAATCAACAAAGATAGTCAAAAGGTACAAACCCCCAGTTATAAAATAAATAGTTCTGGGGATGTAATGTATAGCCTGGTATTCCTAGTGGTCTCCCATCAAGTACTAACATAGCAAGACCCTGCTTAGCTTCTGAGATCAGATGAGATCAGGCACAATCAGGGTGGTGAAAGCAGTCTTGAATAAACATTTATATACTCACATTCATAACAGCATTCTTCACAAGAGCTAATATGTATGTGAAAGTAACCCAAATGTCTATCCATGAATGAACAGTTAAACCAGATGTAGTCTACACATACAACATTATTCAGCCTCAAAAAGAAAATTCTGACACAAGCTACAACCTGGATGAACCACAAGGACATTATGCTAAGTATAATAAGCCAATTGCTCAAAAAAAAAAAAATACTGTATGATTCCACTTAAATGAGGCACTTGAAGTAGTCAAAATCTTAGAGGCATAAAGTAGAACAGTGGTTGCCCAGGGTAGGGGAAAGAAGGAAATGGGGAATAATGTTTATCTGGTATAGTTTCCATTTTGCAAGATAAAAAAAGTTTTATAGATGAATAGTGTGATGGTTGTACAACATGAATGTACAACATTCATGATGGTATACTTTAAATGGTTAACATAGTAAATTTTGTTATGTATATTTTATAATTTTTTTAATTCAGGGGAGCAATCCTGAACTTCTATACTACATGATTCCATTCTAAAAAGTGTTGAGTCCATGATTGTGTCACATTGTTGAAATGATAAAAATATAGAAATAGAGAAGAGATTGGTGGTTATCAAGAATTAAGGAAGGTGCAGAAGAGAGAAGAAAGTGGGTATGGCTGTAACAAGGAACCATGAAAGATCCTTGAGGTGAAAGAATTGTTCTGGATCGTGACTGTATCAATGTCAATACCATGGTTGTAACACTGTATTATATATAGTTTTGCAGAAACCAGGTGAGGGGTATGGAGAAGTTCTCTGTGTGATTTCTTAGAATTGCATGTGAACCTACAATTATCTCAAAATTAAAAGTTCAATTAAAAAAAAAGAAAAAGCATACAAGTCCAGTTCGATGGTTTTATACAAATACTCCACACCAAAATTTTCAATACAAGGGACAGAATATCATGTGTATAGTTTCCCAATAAAACATGCATACCACAATGCTAATAGCACCTGAGTAATGTCATAAAAAGCTCATCAATACATTCACCAAATACTGGCAACAATGACAATAAAAAACAATAATAATAGGTTCCTCAGAAAATTAAACATAGAATTACCAAGACTAAGCAATTCCACTCCTAAGTATTCACTCAAAGCAATTGAATGCAGGAACTCATATACTTGTACACCAATATCCCCAACAGCCAAAATGTGGAAACAATACAAGTGTCCATGGACAGATGAATAGATAAACAAAACATGGTATAAACATGCAATGAAATATTATTCAGCTATAAAAGGGAATGAAGTTCAGATTCATGCTACAACAGGTAGAAGAGAGGTTTGCAGGGCTGGGGCAGAGGGAGAAATTGCTAGTGGATAGAGTATTTGTTTTCGGTAATGGAAAGTTTAGAATAGATACTTGGTAATGGTTACACAATATTGTGAATGCACTTAATTCTACTGAAATTGTAAACTTAAAATGGTCAAAATGGTCAACTTCACGTTATGTATATTTATTTTATCACCATAAAAGAAAAGTGTAATAGCAGCTACAACATAAATGCTTACTATTGCAGGGACTGTGTTTTTAAAGTAATGTACAAGAACTGGCTCATTTAAAACCTTATGAAATGAGTACTATCAGAATCCCCATTTTATAGATGAAAGTAAATAAAGCAAGACACAGTTTGAATAACTGACACCAACTAGTAACTGAAGAGCAAGTATGTGAATCCAGTAAGTCTCACTCTTGGTGCCCTTAACCTGCGCACTTCTATAATTTTATTAAAAGACGACAAATATAAAGAAAGAAAAGCTCAATTCATTGACTCTTATTTGATGAATAAAAAAAAAATAAAACTATTTTGAAAAGTCAAATTAACATTAAATATTGGGTGAATGAAGGAAATAAAACACGCTTCAAAAAATGCTCAAGTCCACAGCTAATAAAATAAAAAGATACCAAAAACAGTTTTAAGAACTGTGAAGTAAGATCATCAAAGCCACATTTCAGGAAAATATACTATAGTACTATACTGCCCCTTTGTCTAGTAAATTTTTTATTGATGTAAAAAAGTCAGAAAAGTACAAAAAGTGTATAAAATTCACAAAGTATAAATGCTGCGTAACCAGCAACAAACAACATCCTAATATGCAGAAAACCCCTCTTCCACATGGTTTTTTAAGTGTTAACTTTAAGAGGCCCAACCATTAATATAATAAAAATCTTCCAGTTAGGTTCTCTAAAGACAAGCCAGTCAGGATAACACCACTAGTACTTCTGATAGCGATTAAAAAAAAAAAAAAAAGTAGGCAGTATCAAAAGAAAATTAGTACCTTTAATATCCTTGCTGGTCCTATTGTTGAAATAAAGTATTTCATCCTAAAAATAATCCCATCCCATTATTACGAGTTCAGATTTGTGTCCTCTATATTTTACTTCACATTGAAGTCTGAAAGAAAAAGTCATAAGAACACCATATACCCATACCTTCACGTAGAACACTTTGTACCACTCAAGTTTCCAATCAAAGAAAAGCATGAACTTGATAACAGAAATCTCATTAACCATGAACCAACTTCAAACACATACTTCAGTGTGGAATGATAGACTACACTGAAATAACTTCAGTATACAACTTTCAGGTCACTTTGAAATAGGCTGCTTTCACCTTAGAGGAAGTCAACAAAATCATGGGACACATTTTGCAGCCTGTCCTCTGCCACTGAAAAATCTAATTATAGAACTAGAAAGTGATACCACTAGACAAGACTATTACATTCCACTCACCATGTGCCAGCCAATACAAGAGGACATGGCACCCCTTGCTCTTAGAATGTTAAGTCATAATGTCCTAATTTTTAACAGCCTCAAAGGTTCATGGCAGATGGCAACTTAATTTGTAAAAGAGTTAATGACAATCTCTATTTCATACGTGATTGTGAGGACTGAATAAGCTAATGGAGATGAAGCACCAAATTAATTTAAATCATGCCCTGTGAGGTTGGTGGTAGAACGGCATTAGTAGTGAGAAAGCCTAGCCAAACACTGAGCACATTACAGTTCAAATTGTGATAGTCACATAT
Source organism: Cynopterus sphinx (assembly GCA_030015415.1). Classification (NCBI taxonomy): domain Eukaryota; kingdom Metazoa; phylum Chordata; class Mammalia; order Chiroptera; family Pteropodidae; genus Cynopterus; species Cynopterus sphinx. Next base: position 92,820,575 of record CM057380.1, read on the forward strand.
TAAGATTCTGAAATCTCTGATAACAATATACACTAATGGAAACAAAGCCATCTTAATGTCATGACATTCTAAATTTCTGTATTCCTTTTGTTTCTGAGTGGAAAAAAGGAGGTACCCACATTATAAGAGAAAATTAGTGAAGTATAAATTTAACTTTTAAAATAAATGGTTGAGCCTCAGCTCATAATCCTATGATGAACAGGAAAAGTATGGAAATAACAAAATCTATATAACTGACATTTAGTCTCCCTTTGTTAAGTAATACAAAGAATTGAAGCTAATAGATGATGATTTTGAAAAATGTGATGGGTTCAATTCTTTATATTAACAAATGAAAACCATTCAGTCATCCAAAACATTCTGAAAAGTCTCCAAGGATGGAGATTGCCTACAAGGGATTCTTTAAATGTTTAACAGCCCTTAATGTCTAAAATCGATGTTACTCTGCCAAAAGACATCAACTATATTGTTCAATTCTCACAGACAACGATGATGTCCACTGATTTACTGCAAATCACTATTAATTCAAATTCAACTAATCAGGATTAAATAATTCTTATTCATTTAACCTTACCATAAAGGATCCATTTTTAATTTCAGCTCATTTCTTGGGGTCTTTTCTGGAGTCTACCAAATTTTTTTATATCCTATCTAGAGTAAGAAGTTCAAATTTAGATACGATATTGCTAGTTTTTTTAAATAATTACTCTCTACAATTATTACTATGTGATATGTGATGCAAAGTATATATGTAAAATATAAGACTAAAACACATTTAGGCACCTAATAAAGTTTCTCCAAACTTCTGAATTTTTGTATGATTTTTATTAACTGTAATGAGTTACCTTTTTTTTTAATAACATAACTAGCTACATGCTTTGTATTGTTACCTACTAAACTTTCTCATTTTACAAAAGAGGAAATCAAGAAAACTAAAGATTCTCCCAAGGAATCTGTGACAATTTACAGCTTATAAAATCATGTTCACATCTATCATCCTGTAATCCTTTAAAAATTCTAAGGCAGATGGGAACTAGACAACCAAGTTCATAAAAGTTCAAGGAAAATTTTGGTGTACTGAAAAGTACCATATATGCCTGTGGTCCCCAACCTTTTTGGCACTAGGGATCGGCACACCTATGAAAATCTAATGCCTGATGATCTGAGGTGGAGCTCAGGCATTGATGCTAGTGCTAGGAAGCAGCTGCAAATACAGGTGAAAACTTCACTTCTCGTCTGCCGCTCAACTCCTGCTGTGTACCCTGGTTCCTAACAGACCAAAGACTGGTACCAGGACACAGCCCTACTATACGTAGTATCAAAGTAAATGAGTCCAAATACAATTTCCACTGCCTTGTAAATTCTTAAACTGTCACTACCTCCCTAGATTAAGCTCTCTCATTTCACAAGAGGGAAAATATCTACCTCAATGCTTTAGAAAGAACCATGTAGGTTACATAACATAACTTAACTTTTAGAATGCATCCAAGCAAGTGTAAAACCAAGACTTAAATCTAAGCCTTACTTGTAGATGCAACCATTTTTCTGCTTCTGTTTTTACACAAAAATTTCTCAAAGAGTCTATAGTTGCCATCTCCACTCTCAAACCTCCCATTCTCATTCTATCTCTCACCTCATAACCTCTCTACAATCTAGCTTCTATTCCAACTGAGACCATAGTTCACAAGGTGACACCAATGAAATCTTTATTACCAAATCTAGATACATGTCAATGATCCCAAATATTTATCTCTGGCCCTACCCTCTCACTGAACTCTAGAAAACTACTATAACCTACCATCAAGTATAAAATCTCTATCTACATGGATGTCTAATTGGCACCTCGAATGAAACAAAAAATAACGCACAATTATCCCATCAAATGTCCTCCCACCTGCAGTCTTACCCATTTCAGTACACTGCACTATGAATCTTCTAATTGTGCAAGTCTTCCTGAGAAAAAAGTCATTATCTGCCTTCTTTATTCCTATGTGCCCAGCAACTAAAACAGAAATTGGCACATAACAGGTATATTCAGTAAATATTTGTCAAATAAACGAATGAGGAATTACTACTCACACTTCAAGAATAAAATCAGGGGCAGAAATTCATTTCTCTGACTTCCCCAGGTTCCTGACACTAACTCCTTTCTCCACATTTATTAATATTTCTATTATAGTATCTGTCAGAATTTATTGCATTTATCTGTTTACATGCCTGTCTGCTCCTCCTGAACTGTGAAACTTCTTAGAGTCAAGAAGCCTTCTTTAGAATCAAAGTTTGTATCCACAACACCAAGTATGGTTTAGGATGCAAAGCAGAAGCTCAAAAACCTTTGTTGGATGATGAGGAAGAATAGCAGCTAACATGCACTGAGTGCTTACTACATGTGAAGAACATTTCCTGTGGATTATCTCTTTAATCCTTACAACAATTCTGGGAGATAGGTACGATTATTTCCTCCATTTTGGAAACAAGGTTATAAATAATTTGTCTGAGTTAACTACATTAATAAGTGGCAACCTAATCTATCTAATCAACCTAGTCTGCCTAATACCTGTCAATGCTCTTATCTACAATCCTCTATGTTTGCCTGAACCATAAGCTATTCTCAAACGCATAATCATACTTAAAATATCAAAACCAGGGGTTTCAACATTGATAGTATCTTGTACTTTACAACAACGTTGAAGATATTAAGAAACAGTAACGAACTGGAGAACATGCAGCCTTGCTACACACCAGAAGCAATAAAACAATTGATTAAAACTGGAATCCTTCCCACTCAAAACATTTTTGAGTAGAAAAATGTCAACAAAACCAAACTAATAACTGAAAAAAATATATAACTGATAAAATGGGAAAAGTTGCCAACATATTATTGATATAGCCCTTTAAAAAATCATGCATAACTGACAAGGAACACCACCTAGATTTTTAAGACAAGCATTCTCAAGTCTTTCTGTTCATAAAATCTTAACTGCTATAATCACAAAGAAACAATTGGAATCAAATAGTTTATTTTTCAAAATTATTTTAAAGACATAAAGACAGGCAACAGTTTGTATCATTTACACTCCTTTTTTTCCTAGCATAACGTAGGCCAACTTTTAAGTAAAATCACATAGAACCTGTTCTAACTTACTGCCCCACTCCACTGACGAACTTTCCTGAGAAGAAACCAGGCAAATTTTATCATCACATGAGGTAGAGTTGAGGGAAAAGCCAGTGAAAGTTCACCATAGACGGCTGGTCTCTTGTATCCGAGGGAAAATATCCAATGAGAATTTTCTTGTAAAGATTTTTGAAGTGATAAAACGATGCCAAGTGTTATTTGCTGACCTGCTGCTTTAGGCCTTTCCACTAGTATCAAGGCCAATTCAGCCATTAAAAACCCTTCTGTAATGGTTGTCAAAATTCAAAGAACTGTATGTCTAAAAAAGGGTGAATATCACTGAGAATAAGTAGTACCTCAATAAATTTGACTTTTTAAAAATCTGACAAATACCATAAACATGACAAAACAATTTTTTTAATGCTCAGTAAAAAAATCTTAATTTTTTTTTTACCATATCCCCAAAAGTACAAAGTTCTAAGGTTTAGAAAACCAGGGATTGGAGAAAGACATTGCACTTTCTCTGAGTTTAAGTTTTAGGACTCATAGTTCTAAAAGTATGATATGGCCATCTCAAGGGATTATAAATGGTACAGCTGATAATTGACAAGGAACTTGTCTTTCAAGACTCTGAATCGTCTCATCTGTGTTCAGTTAAAAAATAAGTCACTATGCATCATCACAAAGAACCATTATTGAAGAACTACACATAATATTGCACTTTAAAACTCTAAGCAGATAAAAAAAAGCCTACATTTTATCATTCAACATGAGAAACCACATCAAATCGAATGCCCCAAACTTAAACCACACTGAGCTATAAATCAATTCACAAAAAGTGTAGAAGTAAACTAATCCTATTACTGTTACAGTAAATTAAGATTTTTTTCTAATTTATCTAGTTCATAAATTGATTACATTTTTAATTTTTGGTTAAAAAAAGCCCTGTAAAGTCAGTTTCAAGCATGGTGGGGTTATAAAATTAAGCTAATCTTTCAACAAATGTTTATATTTATTCTGTGCCAAGCTTCATTCTAGGGACTGATGATTCAGCAATGAATGAACTAAATGAAACAAAAACAAAACACTAAAAAGTTTTCTAATATAAATACACCCAGGGAGAGATGGCTAAGTGACTGACGAATGGGCAAGTAGTATACACAGCCTAGATACACTGGACAAAGGGATGATTCCCATCCTGGGTGGGATGGAGCAAGACATCACAAGATTTCATCACAAAACTCAGAATAGCACATAACTTAAAATTACGAATTGTTTATTTCTGAAATTTTCCACTTAATATTTTTGAACCATGGGTAACTGAAACTGTGGAAAGTGAAACTGCAGATAAGGGGAACTACTTTAACCTAGACAGGGACAACCACTAAACATAAGGGCATACATAATTTTAAGGAATTAAAACGGCAAGAAGCCTAGAAAATGAAAAAGTGACTCAAACATTTTAAAAGACAAAGCAAGTCAAAAATTCCCAAGTGAACAACTCCAAGAAAAAAAGTGACTTTCTTTCCAAATACTTGTAAACTTAGGACAGTAAAAATTCCAAGTCTTACAATTATTCCTGGTAGGCCACAGTAGGCTAGGCAGATGATCAACAAATTGACTCATCTCAACTTAAAACTAACTTTATTTCTTATTTTCCAAAGGCAGGGCTTATATTTAAGTATTTGTATCCAAAGTCAGAATGGTATTATTACTTTATTGACTTATATTACCTTGAGGCTTACTTAAGACTTCCCTGCTGAATTTGGTCAGGGACCAACTAATGCATTTTCTACACATATTCTCTATTTAAAAAAGCCTTCTAGCCTTCATCCATTCAGCAAAAAAATAAGTTTACAGCTGATCCTATCTGGATGAATACAGTTTGTTGTAAAAATACATATGCAAATGGACACAATATGAAAAAGGCTGAAAAATTGCTGAGACTTAAAAAATTAATTTTTAGGAAATAAAGACTTGGCAAATACTAATGATGTAATACAGACTCAGTACTGTAATTTGGCCCAGCAAGGGCATCTTTTAGATTCATCAACCCTATTTACATTCATAAGTAGTGAAATTGTTCTGCAATGTTATTCTAATATAGTTGTAAATGTAATTTTTCTTATTCACCAGCCTTTTAGTCAGCACTATTAGAAATGCCACATTAGGGAGAATCAAAGTTTAACCAAAACATATTAACATTTCTTACACAAGACTACAAGCAGTATTACTGATTCTTTCTCATGCCGAATAGAAACAGCTCCAGTCTCCTGTCACAGCAATATTCTCAAGTTTTATCCTTAGTTTTCATAAACCCAAAAAATAATACAAAAGTCAACCTTCAGCTTCATCCCATTTTTAACAAACGCCTGTAGCATAAGAATTACATTGCTGTCTCAGACCATCATACCCAATATGTAAGATCTTTTATGCTAAATGCAAGCAGTTAAGTCTCCAGAGCCTGAAAAACAGTTTTCCTCACCGTTTGCCATGTTTTGGCACCAACCAACAAAAAACTCTGTGTGAAAACAAAACCTTCTTGGCAGTGTGAGTAGAAATCAAGGGCACAGTTTAAAAGAGGAGATATCTGGTCTACGGCCATGCCACCCTGAACAAGCCCGAGCCTGTCTGATCTTAGAAGCTAAGCAGGTTTGTGCCTGGTTAGTACTTAGACAGGAGACCACCTAGAAAGACCAGGTGCTGTAGGCATAAAAAAATAAAAAAATAAGAGATTGTAAACTGAGGCAAGATCCTTGCAGTCTGTGAGGTCTGTCCACCAAGTGTTGCCTCTCTTAAAATAGACGATGATAGATAGATAGATAGACAGACAAACAGACAGACAGATAGATGATAGGGGGAGGGGAGGGGAGGGGAGGGGAAAGAAAGAGGAGCCATCTGTACTTGGGCAGGGAGGAATCAGGTTTGGCTGGGAGCTGGTAGATTGCTTAATGATACAAAGTAAAACAAGCCAGTAACAAACATGCAGTTAATAAAAACAACATTTCTTTTTAATCATACCACTCAAGCGCTTTCTTCTATCTAAAAAGATATTATATTTAATACTGAACATTAACTTAAAATATTTTGTCTCTGCTTTTCTACCACTATTATCTTCTCATCTGCTGAAAGGTCCCTACATGTCTCCATTCAAATCCATTACTGTATATTTTTCCATAAACCCAAATGTACTTTTACTCTTCAAATTTACAGAAAAGAAAATAAGACAAAGTCATTCAAATTTGCAACCCATTAAAATTCAGAGATAATCTCTTATTTTACGTTTTTCCCCAGAAAACTGGGTGAAAAAAAAAGTCTATGTAAATACTTATTACTAGCAACAAACTGAAAAAAATGAAATTAAAGTATTTCCCACTTACTGCAGCTCCTAAAATAATTAGAAATAAATCTAACAGAAAAATCTGCAACACTTCTACACTGAAAACTACAAACACTGCTGAGAGAAATTAAAGAACACCTAAATAAATAAAAGATATACAATTTTCACTGACTGGAAGACTCACATTGTTAAGATGGCAATTAACCTAAAATGACCTATATATTCAATACAATCCCAATAGTGATCCCAGCAGGCTTTTTGGTATAAGTTTACACTGATACTAAAATTTATGGAAATGTAAGAACCTAGAATAATCAAAACTTACGATAAAGTTATAGTATTCAAGAAAGTATAATGCTGGCATAAATATAGACACATAGATTAACATAACAGAATAGAATCCAGAAAAAGCCACTCTCATATGTGGACAACTGATTTTCAACAACGGTGTCAAAGTAATTCAGTGAGTAATGAAAAGTCTACAACACTGGAAGTCATACGGGGAAAGGAAGGATAAAGAGTGAAGAACCTAACCTTTACCTCTCATCATACACAAAAATTAACTTGAAATAAATCATAGACCTAAGTATAACATCTAAAACTACAGGATTAAAAAAACACACACAGGAGAAAATCTTCACAACTTTGGGGTAGCTAATACTTACTTGGACACAAAAAGCACTGAGCATAAGAGAAAAAGCAGTAAACCGACTTTATCAAAAATTTATATGTCTGCTCTTGAGAAGATTCTGACAAAATAAAAGACAAGCCACAGAATAAAATAATATATTCAAAATACATATATCTGACAAACTACTTGCAACCCAGAATATATGAAGAATTTTGCAACTCAGTAATAAGATAAACAAATTTTAAGTGGATATAAGAGACACTTCACCTAGGAAAAAGATAAACAAAAAGGGTCAATAAGCCCATGAAAAACTGCTCAACCTCATCAACTATCAGAAAAATGCAAACGACAACGATGGTGAGATTCCACTTCATAGTGAAAGTATGACTAAAATTAAAAACAATACCAAATATTGATAAGAACTAGCACGCTGCTGAAGGGAGGATAAATTGTACAACCGCTTTGGAAAACTGCTAACTTTTTAAGAAACTGCCAAACTATATGGCTACCCTATTCCATTCCTAAGAATTTACTCAAAGAAATAAAATATAAGTCCACAATGGACTTTGACAAGAGAAAAATTCTGAGATGTTGTAAATTAAATTACATACAACAGGCCAGAGGGTTGGAGAAAAAGGTAAGAGGTTTAATCAGTTAACAGTTAACAGAGCCACAGGCCAAAAGCAATTCCCATTCTCAAATGTATATTAAAACTTTGAATCAACTTCCAGAAGGCTGTCTAAAAAAAGAAAAAAAAAATTGCCAAACTACCAGATGCCCCTGCACCCAGCTGCAATCAATCTAGAAGGAAATAAATCTTCCTCACAGATTAGGTACCTATCCTAGAATTTCCTGCCTCCCACACTTCACCTAAATTCTTTCAAAACAACTTACATCTCCCATCCCCAGACCCCTTGTATAAAAGAGATCAGCTCCATTATAGTCAACACGTTCATCTTCTCCATCTAGTCCTACTGCTGGTGGTTCAGACTGTATGTTCTAAGACCTGATCCTTTCTCTGGCTAGCATGTAATTCAATAAACCCTTTCTTTTAGGACAACTTCCCACACCAAATTTTTTTTTGTTTGACAACTTTTACATGAATGTTTATAACAGTTTTAATGACAACAGCCAAAAACTGGAAACCCAAACATCAGGTGAATAAATTGTGGTATAGCAATACCATGATGACCACTCAGCAATAAAAAGGAACAAGCTACTGGTACATACTGAAACAGATGAATCTCAAAAACATGAGTGAAAGAAGCCAGACAATAAAGAATACATATTGCATAATTCCATTTATATGAAATTCTAAGAGGCAAAATTAATCTATGCAGACAGATCAGTAGTTTCCTTGTGCAACATATGGGGTAATGTGGTTTGTGGACTGACTGCAAAGAGACACGATGATAACAGAAATTCTACATCGTGATTGGGGTGATGGTTATCTGGGTGTGTAAATTACCAAAATTCATCTAACTGAACACTAAAATGAGTACATTTTGTGTATAAATTATATTTCAGGAAAAATTAATTGTAAATGCTAAAAAAGAATGACATAAAAGTTGATTTACTCCAAAGTTACTAAAAAATTTGGGAAACTATAAATTTATATGAACTAAGCAACATAATTACTTCGATTCTGGCCAAATAATAGTAGCCTCCTAAAAGAGCTTCCCTTCAATGAATATTCCATAACTTTTATTCTCTCACAGTAAAGGCAAACATAAACTAATTCATAACCAATCTGGTTTCTCCAACCAAAAGTCTTTTCTGAGGCCCACTTCAGAAACATATTATTGCCTACTATCAAAATACTTTTGAGGCTAATTTAGAGGTTATTATGTACTAGATAAGGTGAGCTTTTATAGTATTCTCCGTAACTTTAAATCCCTGCCTGTTACATAGACAGCATTCTCTCTCTTTACAAATGAAACTGTGGCTACACAATTTACAAAACAGAGAAAAGTAAGAATACCCAATTTAGGCCCTCTTCATTACACAACACTGCCTCCCACAAAGGTAAGTGATAACAATTTTCCTAGTCATGTTATCTCTTTGAAGGCAGGTGAACTGCTTCTTAACACTTACATATTGAAGCCAACTTTGAACTAGGCCAAGTAGTTGGCCATTTTAATCATCTCACTTAATCCTCCAACAATCCTCAAGAAATGGGGTCAAATTTTACAGATAAAGAAACTGAGACTCAAAAGCAAATAATTCATCAAAGACATAAACTTAAGTGGAAGACCCTGAATTCAAATCTATACCTCTAACTCCAAAGACCATACTTTACTATTATTTTACAGGGCTTCACTGAAGATACAAATAATACATTATAACCACTTATCATTGTAAGAGCTAAAACCATTTTAAATGAGTAAAGTCTTTATCCAACACTTACAGCTATCTAGTACGATGGTCGTTTCCATTTCCCATCTCATCCTGCATAACATCCTCTAGAACACATTTAATTTTTTGCCTTTTTTACAATGTTGCAGATGGAGAATCTAAGAAAGCAGCTAATCCTGAGTACTGTTTCTGAACTAATAGAACATAAAAATACAAATGTCCATTATAGGAACAACAGTCCTGACTATTAATTACAGTCAGAGAAATCAGAGAAGTCCACGATATATAAATTTCACATCTACACTGAACCAAAATATGCAAAATATGCAGACCTCTTTCCATAAGTCATCTGTACATAATACCACATAACCACACTATTGTTCCAACTATTTCATAAATAAAATCTGTCCAAGGAAAATGTGTGACCTACAGAGTCAACCTTGCAGGGAAAAACCAAAACCCTACTTTGGTAAAGAACCCATCTTCATAAGTAAATAAGAATCATTCAGGGTCCCATCTCATCCTGCATAACATCCTCTAGAACACATTTAATTTTTTGCCTTTTTTACAATGTTGCAGATGGAGAATCCAAGAAAGCAGCTACCTTTCTAATATCAAAATCAGAAACCTAGAAATAAAACTTGCATTTTCAATCTTTCTTAAGATTGTCCTAAACTACAAGGCTTTCTTTTGATTACCAGTATGAGAAAAGAAATAGAAAAAAGAAAAACCTAGAATATACAACTTTCTGCAGGCTCACAGTAATTCTTCTCAGACTAAAAATTCAGTAAAAACCCTTTCAAGTAGAAAGAAAAATAAAGTTTTCATTCTTAAACTAAATGATTTATAGCAATTTCTTTCAAATACTTCAGAAAGTGACTCAAATTTATATACAGAATTCTCCTAAAATCAAAACTAAATTTCAAACGTCAGAATATATATATACATGTATACACACACACACACACACACACACACACACACACACGTGTGTGTGTGTGTCTGTATATATATAATAGCAACTAAATGACTAAATACATGTAAGTATTCTGAAGTTTCAAGTATCAAAATGTCAACCCAACACCTGCTTATCTAGTTTCCAAAGTCTGTGGATATTAGCCAGCAATTCAAAAAACTAGCAGTCTTATTTCCTCACCAAAGTATACCCTCAAACTGTCTACAGCTCAGCTTCTATTTAAAAAGTGTTTGAGAGAAATGACATTTGGGTGAGATCTACAAAATATGCTCTCTATCTATGTACATTGTTAGGTTTTATTTCTGGATTAAGTAACCAACCTATCACATTACTCTGGCCCAGAAGTCACAAACTTGAACATTTGAAGCAGCCTGATGATGAAAGACAAAAAGGCTGTTACTGTGTTGAACTGAAAACGCTTAAAAGATTTTTAAAACACTCTGTTAAACAGTGCTATGTTAATTTGTTATGCATATAAAATATTAAATTAGATCCCTGCCTCATAACACAAACCAAAAATAAAAAATTTTCTGGCAGAATCAAGACTTAAATGTAAAAAACCAAACATCTACAACTTTTAGAAAGAAATACAGGAGACTCTTAATGACCTTAGAGTATGGAATGTATTTCTTAAATAAGCCACAAAAGACACAAAAATAAGGAAACAGATTTGATAACCATGTTTATTCAAAATAAACCATATAAAGTTAACAGATAAGCCACAAAGATTAGGAAAAGATATGTGCAATTTGCTTAACATAACCAGAATATGAAATCAGCTTCTAAAATGGATTGGGAAAGTGGGGAAACAGCCCATTCGAGAAATAGAAACTGAATCATTTACAACTCAACATTTGAAAACATGCTCAATCTCAAAATTAATCAAAAAATTAAAATTAAGATGATGTTCACACTCATCTGATTTATAAACATATTTTAAAAATCTGACAATGCTCATAGGATTTGGAAACAAATTCTCATACTTACGTGCTAAAAAATGTAAAGTGAGATAATTTTAGAGAGCTATTAGGCAATATCACCATGCCCTGCAACCTAATAATTTCACTTTTAAGCAATCTATCCTAGAGGACTTCATTTCAAACTTAGTACGCCCCCACACACACTCATACTAATTTCACAAAACATTTATCCTTACAGCCTGCAATACAATCTGATACTTTTCTACCTAGTATGATGTTTAAGGTCACATTTTTTTAAAACTTTCAGGAAAAATTGCAAACAACCTATCAACATGAAAATAAAGTTAACCTGGCTATATTCTTATAATAATGTAACTATATAGTAGATAAAAGTGATGACTAGAATTAAGGTGAATTATATGAAAATGCCATTTTGTAGGTTAAAAATGGTAAAATATCAACTTCGTGCGACCCTAAAAGACATATTTCATGAAAAACAAGTTACAGAATAGGCAGAAAATTGTTAATATAAACTGTGAAAATACACAAAATAATATTATGATTTATTTGTGAATATATTCCTATGAAGTAATTACATAAAAATAGGCATTAGGAATAATCAACACCCAGTTCAGGATAATCGCTACTTCTGGGAAGAAAGTGAAATATAACCCAAAAAGATGCTTCACTTGTATGTAAATTTTTCTTAAAAAATGGAAAGTATGGGAAAATGTTAGGATTTAATATAGCTGCATGGTGGATGTATGAATCCTAATTATATTGTTTCTGTATTCTTTGAAATATTTTAAGGAAAAAAATCTGTTGGCCAAAAAAAAAACACATCTGCAGCCTAAATTTAATTCAAACCAACCCCCATATAAAATCTCTTTCCTTGCCTTAAAATGTTAATGCTTTGTCCTCACCCTTTTTTAACTAGGACCTCTAGTCAAAAAACAAAAACAAACAAACAAAACAGCTTTTATAAAATGCCTAAATAGTTCCTTACAATCTATCAAGAGAAGATTTACCCCTGGAAAATTATTGGTTCTGTTCTTCCCTCCAGTTGAGTGCTATGTATTTTACTGTATTTCCATTTTTCCCTTTGTTGCCAAGAAAATTCAAATCCAAATTTTAGTCATTAAATTATGCAGCCACTTGGAAACAGAATGCTTTCTCCTTTTCCTTATTTCTTTTTGTATTTATTTTATTACAATTCTGGATCTCTCAAGTTACTAGAAATTCTTTCTGAAATGAAATATAAATTCCAAAAAAAAAAAGTAACCCTCTTGTTCCACCATGCTAAAAAGTTTTCACCACTACTTCTTCCCTGACCAAAGAAATGGGTGTGTGGACACAACTATGCATACATGTTCACTAAACTAAGATTTCAGGCCATAGAGGATTGAAGTGAATATGCTACCAATGAAAAATTAGCTAACTATACCAAAAGAAAAACACACACATACACACACATAAAAGGCCCAAGTGGCCAAAATTTAATAAGCTAACCTAATTTTGTCTCTTCAAGACCATACACTTTGTATGCTTTGTTTTCTAGTTCGTGGACATTGTGAAAAATACAGAGTCCAATAACATGTAATGCTATGTCAGTTATAAAGAAAATTCTATTTTTCTGTGGTCATCTATTTAAAAACTTGGAATATTTTCCCCATGCCTGAAGTTAATCTGGCAGTCAGTTTCCAGAATTTCGTTTCCCTTTTCCTTCTGTCAGGACACTTACAATGTATAATTATGTCAAGCTATATCATTAGCCAGCATACATCCCCTCTGACACATGGTATACTCCAAAACAGAAATTCAAAACCATGGGTTACGTGAAACAAATCCTCTCTATTCAACCCATTCCTTAACTTCCAAAACAAAATATCAAGTGTACTTATTAAATAGGTTAGTTATTCTTACAATAGTTCCTAGGATATCAGTCTTATTTATCTCATTTTAGAAATAAAGGATAAACTAGAGAATACACAATGAGTTGACAATTTTAAACTGCAATTTTTCAAGCTTATAGTTCACAAAACTTTGAAAGGTTATTTTTGACAAAGTTAAAGCATTTCACTCAGTAGTACGCCCAAAAGAACACGATCCAATTTAGGTTTTAAAAAGACCATTTACTTACCACCTGCTATACCAAAACTGCTATTAGATATGAAGAAAACTGTATGCTACTTACCTTCAAGAAATACACAGGCTACTGGGCAACCACCAAGATCCTTTTATCAGGGGTGGCAAAAAAATACCGCCTGCAAAGGCCAAGTAAGATAACTAAATAGATGAGCAGCTCTGTCTAAATGAGTGCCTGGAAGAACAACTACAGAGAGGATGCCCCACCTAAAGTAATTCTAAATCAACTTCAAAAGGATGAAATTAAAACAAAACCATCTCCCAGTGAGATAGACAATATATTGCAAGAAATGTTTAACTGCTAACCAGATAAACAAAGATTTAAAAAGAAAAAAAAAGTGGCAAAGGCATGGAAAAGATAGACCTCACCCCTAGCCACATTTCCAGTGAGTTTACACTGCTGTGACCTTTCTGAATGAAGGTCTGGTAATATACATCAAAATAAAAAATGTATTTCCTTCAACCCAGTAATTATACTCTTAGAAAGTTACCCTAGAGTCATCAGAATGCAACAACTGTACATAGAATGCATATGTACAATATATAATAAATTTAAACAATCTAAATATCCAGCAATAGGAACACTATTAAATATGGCACATCCATTCCATAAAATACTAAAGAACTATTTAAAAGAACAGAGTAGATGCAGATGTATTGATCTGAAAAGCCACGCATGAATATTTTTTAAAGCACACTACTATGAGCCAAGATGGCACCACCTGCCGAGCTCCCAAGAGCTGTTTCTCAATATTCCCAGAAGCATGATTCCAATCCACAGCCTTTGGTGGTAGCATAGGTTTTCTGAGAACTGCTGACTGCCAGTCAGTCTGCAGCCAACGTAAAAACAAACTCTAGCTACCCAGCAACCTGCAACAGTTACAAAATAAATGGACCCTCTGGCCTACACTGAGGAGTTTCTACAGCAGAAAAATGCTCACTACAAATCCAACATGGAGATTTTCAAATTGCAGCCAAATACACCCTGCAAAGATTTGAAAAAGATGGTGATGTCACTGCTACCCAGAAAATCTAGCTAACTTTCCTCAAGAGCCAAAAGATCTGCTCTCCTACAATTACACTATTTGAATCCACTAGATCTGCCAATAACATTTTGCAAAGCTTTGATCTCAACTGAAAAGAATCTCATCAATCCATCAAGTTTGCCAGAGCTCTTCTTTGAACTCCTCTACACTGTTATAGAGGCATCTAAGACTTTATATACCCACTTTTATGACCGCTGAGAATACAAGTGCAAAATACAAGAATAAAGTAAATACAGCATCATAGAATTTCATGTACACATGTCAAGGAACAGCAATGCAACTGCAAAGCAGATATCTTTGAAAGTGATGAATGACCTCTACAGAAGAAATACCTGAAACAATGCCAAGACTGTCAATTTTATCACAACTGCATGCTTCTCTAAAGTCACCAAGGTATCAGTTGCTGCCCTGACATTCTTCCTAGGTAAAGACGAACAAGAGAAACAGGACAGTAACTCACAATGTTAGTGCAGTATGCCACAAGAAAGACAGACTCCAAACATACACACACACAAAAAAGTTTGAAATGCTATGAAAATGCTTCAGAAACAAACTAAACAGTTTCAGTTTTCTGCTATCCATTTGATTCATAATCCCCAATATTTTGCAAAAAAAAAAAAAAATTACTAAAGCAGCTAAAGAGTTCTAAGGAGTGAAGCTGATGTTTGAAGTGAAGATTATGCTTTAACCAGATTGGTGGGAATTCATGAGCTTTTCCCCCTAACTTCTATCCCTTTGTACAAAGGGTTCTGCAGCAGCACCAAACAAGAGAGAAATAACAAGATCTGTTTGCTGCACAAACACCTCATCACCTAGTAACCCAAAGATCACTCAAGTCATTCATTACTCATGACTGTGGGCACCCATTTTGTTATGGACAAGAATTCTGGGAGAGTCATGACAGTAGGAATCAATGCTATGAAAGATAACAGCTCAATGACATAAGAACTTCCTCAACACCTGGCCCAGTATTATAAAACACACAAAGATAAGAATGTGATGTCTGTTAGAACTTTGATCCAGTTCATCTGAACACTGAATCCTTAGATGTTGCAGAAGAAATTCAAAGTTAAGACTAGCAAGGCCTTGATAAAATTAAGAGTCAAGAATATGAACAATTAGATGTTAACTGAACATAAGTTCTACAAGCTGAGAAAGAAGCAGAGGCCAAGAACAATAAAGATGGATGCAGAAGTACCAGTCTCAGTGAGAAGGAGGATAGTGACGGTAAACAGGTTTATGTGCACCAACCACTCTTCCAATGAAGAACAGCAAGGACTCTCCAAGAAGCTGAACTGTTTAATGGAAGAGCCAGAATGTCTAGTCAAAAATAATAAGCATTCCTTCAGAGAAAAGCAGTTGGTGCTACAAGATAAACTTCTGAAAAAAAAAGAAGCAACTCCCAAGCAAGTTTTCCACTACAATGAAAATACTATATTTGTGTCACTAATCTGAAAATCGATGAATTGAGAATGTTAATTTATATTTAAAAGCCTAGAAGTACTATTCTTTTGAAAACCACCAAAAAAGCACACTGCTAAACAATGACTGGTTTGATCTCAATTTTTAAAAAAATTCTGCAACACAAAAAATAAGATTTAATGTAAACTACATTTTAATTAATAGCGACATAACAATGTTGGTTCAATTTTAACAAACATGCCACATTAATACAAAATTTTATGAATAAAAAAAATTGGAGATAGGTACTCTGAGTACTTTCTGTACTAAATGAACAACTTTCTGTAAATCTAAAACTGCACTAAGAAAGTATTAATTTTTTTTAAACCTACATATGTAGAGATTTGCAAATAAACACATATGAAGACAAAGAGAGCTGGAAGATCTAAGTTAAATGGTAAACAGCAGTTTTTTACAGACAGTGAAACTGGAAAGAACATAAGGAGGAAAACCTAAATTTTCTATACTGAGCAATACTTAAGGAGAGGCTCTGTAGCATACCAACAGCCTCAAACCTGATACTACATGGATTCAAATGCCAGCTCTATCATTAATTATTGATAAATTTGGGCAGTTAATTTCTCTCTTCCTCAGTTTCCTCATTTGTAAATAGGAATAACTGTATGTGTACCCACAGAGTTGCTGCAGGTATTAAATGATTTAATACATGTAAAGTATTGGGAAAATATCTAGTACATAGCAAGTGCTCACCACCACCACCACCATTACTAAACATCTATTGTTCATCCATTATTCCTGAATTTTTTAAAATCTTGACTAGTAAGACATCAAGAAAATGTGATTTATCAAGCTCCTTCCTATTGAGATCTTTGATACAGAAAATAACAAATGTATTCAACTGCCAAATAAAAATAGCCTACGATATTTTTAAAGCAAATTACAAACTAACAATTAACAATATGAGCCCATTTATATAAATAGAACTACCAACAAAGTCTATAAGGATAATCACAAAAAATAAACCCTTGAGTTGTGTGATTCTTGATAACTTTCACCTCCTCCTTTTATACTCTCCTGACTCGTTTTAATTTTCTACATGGAATGTGCATCACTTTTAATAAAATAAAGTAGGCATCAGCTAACTTTTTCTATTAAGGGCCAGAGAGTATTTTAGGCTTTGCAGGCCATATAGGTCTCTGCTCCAATTACTCAACTCTACCATTCCACCAAAAAAGCAACCACAGACAATATCTAAACGAATGCATATGGCTATGTACCAATGAAAACTTAATTCACAAAAACAGGCAACTGGCAAGGCCTGGCCCACAAGCTGTAAAGCTTGCTGACCCCTGAAATGAAGAATAAAAGCAAATTATTTTCATTTGGAAAACAAAATGAGATTTATAACAAAAAAGTACATCAGCCATATTGATACTAATGATGGAAAAAGTCCACTCATTTATTAATTCATACAAGTCTAGGGATAGAATAACACAAACTGGGCTCTGTAAATCTTCCTCTCATCCCTAGAACGCCAGTAAGAAAATCTGCTACTCAGTAGCCTAAAGTCTAAACAGGCACATACCCTGGTGAGCAGGCAATTTAAAGAGAAGCTAAATGAAACATGGCTTTCATATTCAAGTCAATTTGAATTCTTTTTCAAATTTCATAATTCACCACCAGGCATCTGCCACAAGTGTGCAAGTCCAGAGTACTGATGAAATGATTTGTTACAGATTACAGTAACCACTCCGACGAATTTGTGATGAAAATATCTATGAACCATAGCATTAGAAACGAAATTTCTATAAACGCAAAATTAGGAAAGAAAATCTATGAAATGCTAACAGAATAAGTGTCAGAGGGTGGAGAAAGGAGACATAAGTTGGCCCCTGATATGAGGACATTTCAAACTGCAGAACCAACAAAAGTTTATAATCTCCCTCACCAAAAGAATAAAGCTTTGGACTGACGGAAATTATTTTTAACATTTCACTGAGAAGAGTTCTGTGATCAAATGATGTTAAATGTTACGACAAATTTCTCGGAATTTTAAATGGTTTCTTGAGGGCAGGGGTGAGGACTATTTTTGGAAGAGATAGAATGGGAATAACATACCACTGGGAAATTCAGAACCTAAAAATTAAAATATTTAAAAACCAACCTACTAAAAAAAAAACAAAGGCCAGCAACCTGCAATCAAGATAAATCAACCCGCTTCTACCAAAGTTCGCTGCTGGGCCACCACCAAATGAAGTTGTCAAATGCCAGAGGCACACGTTTAAAATAAGGTCAAAAGCCGGAGAGAGAAAGTACTGACTAGTTTTCAATCCAAACTCTCTTACTTAAAGCCTGTTTGTTATCAGCAGTTCCAAAAGCAGCACACCGACGGACGAGAAGCCCCAAGGGGAAAACAGAGCCCAGGGTACTCGACCAGGTAGGCGGCTCCGACCCCCACCTAAGGAAAGGTGAGGACCACCTCCCCACTCCAGGGCCCGTCAGAGCGGCACTCGGCAGGACCCGTCCGAAGCCTGCCACCAAAGAAACTGCTGCAAGTGACAGAAGAGACGGGAACGGAGCACCACAGGGCACAACCTCCCCGTGGGCAACGAGGAAGGGCAAGTGCACTCGAGGGAAGGGGAGCCAGGAGGGCCCGGACCCTGCGCGGGGGGGGGGGCGGGGGGCGGGCGCCGGGCTGCCCACGGCGGCAGAGGGGAGGGCGGATCCGGACCCTCCCGGGCGGCACCGCGGCCGCCGGGCCGCACGCTGCGCGGGGCGACGACGGGTCCAGCGAGGAGGCCAAGTGCAGAGGCGGGACGCGCGCGCGTCCCGGCCCGAGCCGCCCGGCCCGTCCGCCGTCCGCTCGCCCCCGCCCCGGGCCCCGCGGACCCTCACCTCGAGCTCTCTCTCCGCCGTCCCGCCGCGGGTCTCGGACGCCCCGGGAGCCACAGCCGAGGGGAGGGGGAGGAGGGGGGAACGGAGGAGGGAGGGGGCCCAGCCCGAGGGAGCCACCGCCGCTGCCGCCGCCGCGATGCCGGGTCCGCGGCCGTGCGCGCGCCGCCCGGACCGCCGCCGCCGCCGCCGCCGCGTCTGCCCGCCCCCGCGGCCGCACGTCGCAGCGCCGGGCGCGCACGAGGGCGGCCCGTCCAATCAGGACGCGCGCGGTGCGCAGCCGCACTGGCCGACCCGGAAGCTGCCCCTGCGACACCCCAGGCCCCGGGCGCGTCTCGGGAGGGGTGGTGTAGCCGGGAGCTCAGCGCGAGCCCTGCACACAGCCTCTCCGCCTTGTCCCCCCCACCGGAAAGCGAAGCCGTCCAGGTCAGAAGGAGAGTCGGGGGCCCCCTCGCTCGTGGCCGCGGCTTCCAGGCTCTGCGGATGCGAGTTACACACCCTGGGCAGACGCCCAAATGTCAGGGTCTGGGCTAGGTGTGCCCGCCAACGGCCAATATACTGTCAGACGTCTCCTGTGAAAGCCTCGGAAATAAATCCGAAAGCGTTCGCCAGATCTTACCCCGCCCCCCAAAAAAGCATTTGCCTTTTATCACCTCATTAAGTTATCATGAAGTATGCCCTACTACTTCGACAAAACAAACATGGTCTCACTCTTAAAACTCATAGCTCAGAGCATTCTTAGAATGTACTTAGTACATCAGAAATTTCAGCATGAAATGCTGTGTCCGTTCACTAAGAATGAATGATTTTCTACATGTGAGGTTTCAATTGAGCTCTAACTTAGAAACCAAGTGTAGCTACATACTTAAGGTAGGAAAAGGAAGTACAGTATAGGAGCTGGCATACAAAAATGTTTTTTTCACATCCTTTAATAAATTCTGAGAGGAATTTATTAAACTTTGAAGAGGCAAATGCCTTTACTGTTGAAACGCTTGTTATTGACTAAATAAAATCCATGAACTTTCAAGAACATCTATGCCCATAGCTGCTTGTCCTTCCACTGAACCACAGCAAGAGAAAACAAAGGTTGCTAGAAAAAGCTTCATAGATCTCATATCAATATAAGGCCTGGAGTCTGGTAATGAGGGGGGAAAAAAACAGAAAACCCTTCAGTCTGGAAATGTAAATTCTAAGAAATGATTAAAGTTACTAAAATCACAAACAGCAGGTATAAGATGGTCTTAATGCTGGTATTTCAGAACTAAGGCTACACAGTTAAACTAGAAAGAGACAAAATTCGTATAAAATTATAGCAAGTAAATTTAAAAGAACTAATACCCCTCAAGGAGTAATTTACATTAAAAATATTAATTACCTTTTTCAAGTTTACATAATTTGTAAAAGACATAACAGTAACCACATCTATTTTCAGATAAAGACATAAAGCTTTTGAAACTGAAATCAAGGAAAACAATCATATACTTTCACAGCACATCAGAAATAGAATATAAGCGTCTTCGAATAGAAAATTTGACCAAGTATACCAACTCACATAGGGCAAAGATGAGAACAAGAACCTCAAGCTTAAGAAATCCTCTAGTAAAGGTGTCAGAGCTATACAAAACAATTAGAAATGAGATTGTTCAAAGGTTTCAATTTTTTTCAAAGATTTCAAATCATTTATTTTGCTTAATAAAGTGCTTTAGAACACTCCATTGTGCTAAAACATGTGAGAAAGAGCCTTAACATTTCCCACCAAAATTTTACCTATTGTTTTCTGTCACCTTAATCTCATTCCCAGATCACTACTCTTAACTACTGATACAATAATGAAACAGACCACATCATTTCCTCAAAATGCATATACTTTTTCAGCTAATAAGGATGCTGCCACCATCCCTAACCTGAGGGACCATTCCCAAGTCCAACGTCCATGGCTGCCTTCACACATATCTCTTACCTAAATGCCACCATCAAATGTTCCAAAGCAGTTTTCAGGCTTCTATACTCGACTGAACTTTTAGCTACTAATATTTATTTGTTGTCTTCTTACTGCTGTTATAAAACCAAGGAGAGATTCAGTAAAATTCTTTATCCTCCAGTGTCAGCTGAGGATCTTTAGAATCTGTTCTCTCCATTCTTATGGTGTCACACTTCTCCACAGAAGGGTAGAGTCCATCATCTTCTGCAACACCAAGAGAAGAGTCCTCTCTCCTCTGTGCCCCATACTAGTCACCAGTGACCCAACAGTGCCCTGTGGCACAGATAGTCTAATGTAGTCACCTCTACAATTATCAAGTGTTGTTGACAAGGAGAATGCGTCACTAGGTAACATTTGTAATCCAGCTATGACTATCTCAGAATGAGACTTTAGTGACACACAATATGTTGCTGAAATGATGATATTGACTTGCTCTAGGGACAGACCTAGCCTCCATTGTGATATGCAAGCCAATAGCCAATGAGAATTGAAGATGTATCTAAAGCAACAAACAAATGAAGGTGAAGCTTTCAAATTCTGAAGGGGAAAAAAAAATACTTGACTCCATTGTGAATTTAAACTTGAGATCACAGCTGTGTTTTTTTGCTTCTATAAAGAAAAAAATATATATATATATTTATTTTATTATTTTTCTAATCAGAACAACCACTATTTTTAAGAAGAAAAATGACAAATTATTTTGCTAGTGAAAACCAAAATTGGTAGTCTTCTTTGAGAAAACTGAGTCTGTGACTTTTCCAAAAAATATATATATATAAAGGGAAATTAATAACTTCATTATTAAGAATACTTAAAACTAGCCTAAAGAACAATATGAAAGATGGACCATAAAAAAAAAAAAGATAATCCCCCACAAAAAAAAAAAAGAACAAGGAGTGTCAAATCAGTCCCTGTGACTTTCTTACATATATGTTGTAGGAGAGGAGAAACTTCCTTGTACCCTTTTAGGTTCTGTGGCTGCCTAAAAATTAAATAGACATAGGACAGATTAATAGGAGAAAAGTTTACATATTTATTTAATATTTTTATCTACACACAGGAGTCTTCAGAAGGAAAATGAAGACCTGAAGAAGCATTTCGATCTAAACCTTACATATGTTTTTACACGAAAAATGAAAAATAGTGAGGGTGTGACAAGACAAAGGAGCTTGGACTAGGGACAGTAAACTGAGGGGTGATGATTAGGAAATACACAGAGAAACTAATAGAAGGTCAGGGTTATTTTAATAGTTTTGTTTGTATAGGTCTATTTTGGCATCAACCTCCAGACTCTGATGTTAATGTCAACATATTATCCAAACCTATTGAGAATTTGTGTGTTTATTTGAGTTTATTTGAGCTAAATAGGATACTCCTAAAAGCAAGATCTCAACACACTGAAAAAATTGCCTTGGAGAATGGCAGTTTGCAGTTTCTTATATGCATTTGGAATTAGGTAAGTAAGATAACATGAAAGCAGAGAAAGCAAGGCAGGAATTAAATAACAGGATAGTTAAGATTACGTGCTCTCTTGAGGGTGTTTAGGCTTCTGAGGGGTCTGAAAAAGAGAATTACTCTGGCATTTCAAAAGTATGTAAACCTGGATGCACAAGGCAAAGATAAACCTTTCACTAAAGAATTTATATGTATAGAGCATGACTATACATATACATACATGCCCAGATATGAATTTATAATCACTCTGTAAGGTTACTTTTGGTTGGATTTAGTACAGCCGCTTTTTCTTACACAATAAAAATATTCTCAGGTGATGGGTGTGTTGAATGAACTCAAAAAGCGTTTGAAGATTTGGATAGAAATAAATAATAAAAATGCACTCAAGGGTCTTAAGATTTGCAAACCAGAAACATAATTAAGCAAAAGTCCAGAAGACCTTTGAACAAAAAAGAAAGGTTAAGGGTCCTTATAGTAAAAAGTGCATTCCTGAGAACAACAAATAATTCCTAGCTTTTGTATTGGTCCAGGACAGTTATCAGTCATATGTCAGGTGGTCTGAATGATGGATGCCAAATGGTCTGGAGGATGAACTCCAAAATATCTGGTCACATTAGTGGTGTGGTCTAGATAAATGAACATTCTAGCCTTAGTCTTTCGGGGGATAATCAGAGGGTTATCTGAAGGTTTGACACAGGACTGGAAAATTCAAAAGTTTAAGTTATTCTAGTTAAAACAAGAATGGAATAATTTCTTCAAATGTTTAAAATTTTTGTGGTGAATATTTTGTAGTATATGCATTTATCAAATCATTACATTTTTGAAGGTGAGACAGGAGGGCAACTTCTGTTGTTGAGTCAGTCAGAAAGGTCAGCTCCTGGAGTCTGATAAGTTTCACAAGAATAGTCCCCCTAAGATACCACTGGTCAGCACCAAGGAGCCTTGGAGGCATACCAGTAGCAAGAGACTGTCTCTAGCACTGTGCATGCACAGTAAGGCCCAAGAGTGTCTCTAATATAAACTTTCCCTAATTTCAACACTGAAAGTCTTGCCCAAGGGTGGAGATTTACCATGCTAATGAGACATGCAACCCCTAGAAGCAGCATGTATGTGAACTGCAGAGGCACCAAGAAACCTTTGCCTTTACATGCCTAGATATAGCTTTTACCCGACCTAGCTCCCTTTAACATTCTGACTTAATTTCTCTCAGGGAGACATTTGAATATTTTCTCTGTGTTGGTTCTATTGTGCACAGGTTTAATAAAGCTTTGCCTCTTACCCGAACTTTCTTGTGCTGATCTCTCTTGAGATCTCATTTTGGGAGACTGCAAGAACTGAGGGCACTGGTAACAAAGGGGAGCAGAGTTTGCTACCCTAAAATATGCTTCTTTGGGGAGATTGATACTTTTTTCTCCTGCAAGTCTATTTCATGTCAATTTGACAGAGACCAGCCAGAAGAATCTAAATGGGTAGAGGGATAATTTTGCTTCCTAACATTGTACACCTCAAATTTATAAAATATTAGCTGTCAGTAATATCTCAATAAAAGTGAGTGAAAAAAGAAAAAAGAAAAAGATGTTCTATTTCTGGTACAAAGTGGGTACCTTTCCCATGGAAAATCTTATGACCTGCTTTTAGGTGGAAAGTGGTGGAAGCAAAGAGTCCTCCTGAATCTGCTGCTTCTCAAGTGCTTTCAATGCAAAATGTCAATATACCAAAATGGCATATTTTGGGATGGCAGGTTCTGAACTCCTTCAATGTTAAACAAATTGTCAAATGCAGCCAGCTAATTGAACTTCGAAACTTGGGATTCAATGGTGCTAGCTGCTTGAAAATAATCTAGTAATATATATATCCAAATTAGAGGACAATAAATAAATATTTACATTCTGGCTTAGTTGCAATCAAACTGATGTTCACTGGCTATATCAATAAAAATCACATTAATCTTGAATTTGAAAGTTTCCAAGCAGTCCATTTTAAACACTTAGAGAAACAGCATAACGTACTAAATTCCCATTTGGCTACATTATAGTCATGCTTGAAACTGAGGGTAAAGAGCAGTGTAAACATTCTCATAATTCTGTAAACTACATTAACAGTCCCTCAAACACAGGTTAGATAACATAACCCTGGGGAATGAGCACAAGACTGAGACCTTCATTACCAGTTGTACTTCTAACTCATTGTTTAACTATAGCCTATGCATAAGTTCTTGTTACACTTTGATATTTTCACTAATAAAATGAAGACGTCTGTTAATACATTGTTTAAATGAACATAGAGGAAACATAGAACTTTATGAATGTGCTTACCAGTGGGAGGGGTGGTAAATAGTTCTGGGAACTAAGAAGACTTCACGTTTATCTATAATAATTCACTTCTTCTGTATGAAAAAAGATAAAGCAAATGACAAAATTTTTTTAACATTTATTATTTGTAATTGATATTTACATGGATGTGTATTGGCATCTTCTCTGAACACTTATTGTTGTTTATAAAAATCGGCTTTATTGAAGAATACATACAATAAAACACATCAATTTGTGGGTGAAAAGGGGTATCACAAAAAGTACCCTTATATATGGTAATCTGATAATAAATTCCTATCTGGGCAAGAACATGATGGATAATCATACCCCAGGCATGTAACTTCTTTAATAAAAGGCTTATCTTTCCCTTAAGTAAACCCTGTTCATTGTTTTTGTGCATCTAGATAAACACATTTTTTATTTTGCTCCTTAAAGCTTTATCCTTTAATGTTGTCCAAGGCATAGGAGAGGGCCCCAGGGTGGTTAGAAGGCTCTCTAGTGGTTATAGGGAGAGAGTCAAAAACAAGACCAACACCAGGGGCTTGCAGAGGGACCCTCAAAAGCCTCTGGGCTCCAAAGGCTTCTAGTCACGCTTGAAGGTGAGCCTTTTGAAAAGATACTGACTCAGCCCAGTGCGGAGTTTAGCCAGGTGGTTGCCCATCTTCTTGATGAGTTTCACCTTCTCATCCAGTAAGTAACTCTATAGGAAGTCACAGAAATGGGGGTCTGCATGGGCAGAACCTAGTGTATGCAGTTCCAAAAAAGGCCTGCATCAGGTTCTTCTCCATGATGATGGCAGCTTCCATAGAATCATGAGTTTTACCCCACTCATCTTGGGAAGGCTTCTGTAGGTCCTGGAAGAGGACACAGCCACCATACTGATTTTGCATCTTTAAGAGATGCTCAGCGCCCTTGCATTTTTCTTCTCCCAACTTGCAAAAGAAGTGCCCACGTCTTCCAGAGCCACATTGTTGCAGTAGAAATAGAAGCCCAGAGAAAAGTAGGTGTAGGAGGCCCGCAGATGTAAGTTGACCAGGCAGTGATGGCAGCTTCCACTTCAATGGTATAATTCTGATGGATCTGAGAGCTCATGGTTGCTCAGCAATAGGAGTTAAACTCAAAACATGGTGTCAGCTGGTCTCAGAGGCCAAGGATGGCTGAGACAGTTCCAAAGGCTGTACCTGGAAAAGAGGCTGGAGAGTGTTTGGAGGGAAGCTAAAAGAAGGGGTCCATTCTATCCAAACACTGTTGAATCAAGAGACAGATCTGGGGAACTGCCAAGAGCACTGCCTAACACACCTTTGAAATAAACATAACCACTCACTAGGGAGCACATAATCCTGTTAACTACCCTGTAATCCAGTCCCCACTTTGTCTTCTCCACCTTCTTGTGATCTTCCTTCTTAATTCCAAATGTATAAAGAAACAACAAAATGTCATTCTCTGCAGCATTTGAGATCTTGCTTCCCAGCAAATGTCATCAGTTTGGCACAAATAAATGCTTATAAAAATTCTTTATAGGTTTGGACTTTCTTATGTCAACAAGGGATATTCATCACATTTGTCTCATCTAGACTGTGCACGTAAAGTTTGGTTTTCCATAGAGGTTTGTTGAGACTCTATGGATCTCAAAGAATAATTAAAATTAACATCGGAAACTATGCCTCTGAGGCCAACAAGCCCCAGGATACCCAGCCTTCGATTAAAACTAAAATTGCAGATTTTTCACAGAACTCGAACAAATAATCCTAAAATTTATGTGAAACCACAAAAGACCCTGAATATCCAAAGCAATCTTGAGAAAGAAGAACAAAGTTGGAGGTATCATATTTTCTGGTATCAAACTATATTACAAAGCTATGGTAATCAAAACACATGGTACAGTCATAAAAACAGACACATAGATCAAAGAAACGATAGGGAGTCCAGAAATAAAACCGTGCCTATATGGTCATTTAATAAACCTATGACAAAGGCTAAAATATACAATGAGGTAAAGACAGTCTCTTCGATAAACGTTGTTGACAAAACCAGACAGATATATGCAAAAACTGAAACTAGACCACCTTCTTACACAATATACAAGAATAAACTCAAAGTGGAGTAAAGACTTAAATGTAAGACCAGAAACCCTAAAACACCTAGAAGAAACCATAGGCAGTAAACTTGCTAACATTACTCTTAGTAATATTTTTGTTGATATATCTCCTTGGACAAGGTAAATGAAATTAAAAATAAACAAATTGGACTACATCAAAATAAAGTTTTTGCACAGCAAAGGAAACCACCGACAAAATGAAAAGAAAACCTACTGAATAGGAAAAGATATTCACCAGTGATACATTTGATAATGGGTTAACATCCAAAATTTATAAAGAACTCATATAACTTAATGGCAAAACAAAACAAATAAACAAAAACAACAACAGCAAAAAACAATGCAACTAAAAAATGGGAAGAGGACCTACATAGACATTTCTCCAAAGTGGATGTACAGTTGGCCAGTACGCATATGAAAACATACCCAACATCACTAATCATCAGTGAAATGCAAATTAAAACCACCTCACATTTGTCAGAATGGCTATCATCAATAACTCAACAAATGATAAGAATGTGATGAAAAGAGAACCCTGTTGCACTGTTTTGAGGACTGCAAATTGGTGCAGCCACTATGGAAAACATTTTGGAAGTTCCTCAAAAAGTTAAAAATAAAACTACCTTAAGACCCAGCAATTCCACTTCTGAGTATTTACCCAAAGAAACCCAAAACACTAATTCAAAAAGAAACATGCACTCTAGTTCACAGAAGCCAAGATATGGAAGCAACCTAAGTGCCCACCAATAGACGATTGGATAAAAAATAAGTGGTACATATATACAATGGAATATTACATGGCCATAAAAAAATTAAATCTTACTGTTTGTGACAGCATAGATGGACCTAGAGAGTATTATACTAAGTGAAATAAGTCAGACACAGAAATAAAAATACCGTATGATTTCACTTACATGTGTGATACAGGCCATCACGTGCACAATTCTTAATCTTTTTAATAAACCTAGTTAAGTCTTTTCCTTCCTCCTTTTTTTAGAGAAAGACTACCCTGCCCCACCCCCAACTTGTAACTGGTGATTCAGGTCCTCTGGCTATTGATAAGGATCATTGAAAGTCAGCATTCTCCTTGGCCCATTATAAGGCAAGAATGGCTTTAGGCCAAAACGGGGCCCTGAGTGTCCGAGAAGGGAGGGGACCTTTTACCCAAGTTTTTTTCTTCTAAGAAATGTAATAACCAAGCCTGATTTCCTTTACCTACTTGATAGGCAAATCAATAATAGAAATGTAACTAGACATATGATTCGAAAAACAAGTTTGTATCTTTTTCCTTATCTAGATAGAGACTGAGGCAGCAGCACTTCATCAGGAAAACCCAGACCCTGTCCCGACTAAGGCAGAAAGGAAAAGAGCTCAATGAAACCCCTATAGGCAGGGAGTATGACCCTCCTCAGCAGGAAGCAGATACAGTGTGTTAGCTGGAGAATTACTGTTTAAAATTAATTACTTGCTAGAAATTACTGTTTGGCTATCGCCATAGGAACACAGGCTACCAACTATGGAAACATAACGTTCTAACAAGCTTTCTGCTTCTGTACCCCGGCTTGCACACCTGACCAGTGGGTTGACAGGTAATGAATAGAAGAAAAATAGACTTTTGTGTTCAGACAGAATGAAGAATGGGATTTGGGGCTTAAAAACCCTGTACCTCTACATTTCGAGGCTACTTAATTTGGGGTCTGCGTACCCCTGGCAGACCCAGCTGGCTGAATAAAGAATGTGATTCCTATAACCCACTGAGAGTTCTGGTGGTCCGTGTGTCTTTCGGGGGCTGGTGGCCACAACAACAGAAGAGACCTTTCGTCCCTCAACTAATAAGAAAGGGTTCATGGCTCTAAGAAAAAGGGATAGGTAGGAGAGTTAGATAAAGGTTTTCTGGTCTGCCTGCAAAGACACTGAGGGCATCCTAATCTAGAATAGGTCCGCCCTAATCCGCCCACAATTAAGCAAGCCAGAAGGCATTTTTAGGCTAAAGGTAACTCAGACAAGGAAACAAGTGAACAGAAAAATGGGTACTAGTTTCAGCCAGTCACTCACACTTGCTCAATGAAGACCCCAAGTGGAACTTCAGTTCACTGGAGCCTCATTATACCATCATTATAATATGATGCATATGTTCGGAAGTTCATTAACATCATTATAACAGACTGAATTCTGGGAACGAACATGCGCAGAAAGTAAATGATGAATCACTGAGTCCTGTCAATCTTAGCTGTCAATCAAGAAAGACCGCTCCTCTAAGAAAGGTATCCACCCACAGCAAATAGGGATAAAAACCCCATAGACTGTGTTCTTATGCCTTTGAGTCCCTCTTCTCTTGCTCTTCTCAACTTCCGTGTCTGGAAGTATATTGTTACTTTACTTTCCCTCCTAATAAAACTCTTCTTTTTGTTATATTTCAGCGTCTTGCTCAATTCTTTGTTTGAGACGTCAAGAACTTGAGCTATGAACTGAAAGGGGAACCCCACTCTCCAGTAACATGTAGAATGTAGAGAACAAGATAAATGAACAAACAAAAACGGAAACAGGATCGTAGATGCAGAGAACAAACTGATGGTTGCCAGATCTGGCGGTCAGGCGTGGGCGGGGAAGGTTGGTGGGAATTGTGAAAAAGGGCAAGAGATGAAGTACAAAATGGAAGTTATAAAGTAGTCATGGGGATGTAAAGTACAGCATAAGGAATATAGTAAGTGATATTGTAATAACCATGTAAGGTACCAGATGAGTACTAGATTTATCAGGAGAATCACTTTGTAAATTACAGAAATGTCTAACCACTATGCTGTTCACCTGAAACTAATAATGTCAATTGTAATTAAAAAATAAAAATAATTTTAAAAATAGAAAAAAAAACCACTAAGATGGAGGAGATAAGGATCTTCTGATACTTCTAAATTAATCTTTTGTGTGAACAATTAGAAAAAGCCTGCTATAAAATTCTGATTAAAAAAATAAAAAATAAAATTATGATTCAACCTATGACATCAATTCAATTCTTTTGTCGTATTAAGAGAAGCTGTCCTTATTTTATTTTTTAGTTTATATTTTTTGTATTGGTTTAATTTTTATTCATCCTTAGAAAATAAAAAGACAAAATAACTTATCTTACTTTTTAGTATGTATTAACACATTTAAGACTGTGGACAAAGCAATACAAACATCAGAATGGGAACTCTATAAGTTAGTTCTATTTACAGTGTCATACTGGGCCAAGCTCTTTCCACGGAGAACCAGCAGCCAAACAGGCAAACAGGCAGTATCTGGCAAATTCCATAGATTTTGTTGGCAATGCATTAAATTCCAGAAAAGCAGACAGGATCAAAAAAATTGTTGTCAAAGAAGATCCTAGGGAGACTTCATCGACATCCAACTCCTTCACATTGACTCAGATGATTTATCCTAACCTTGCTCTGATAACTGAAGTAATCTTAAGATCATTGCACTGAAGATAATGATTAGTGTTATTGGCAACAGCTGTCCTTATTTTAAAGGGGAAACGGTCATTTAAAAATTAACTTGTCAAAGGCAGATATAAATTATAAATGCCTCCAAAACAAAATTTGGATCCAACTGTTCTCATGTAAACAAGTGAGTTTCCTCCAAAACAGGATTTTGATACAACGAACTATTCATGGCTAAAAGGTCTGTTTGTATCTGTCTATTTTTGTCTTGATATGTTGTAAAGGTGAGATAATTTTCTACCTCCAGATGGTATTAGTAAATATAATTTGAAGGCTTTGTAAGGATAGGGTATTCTAAAATTCTCAGAAATATAGAAACTAACTCAAATGCAATACAGTAACATGTACAGCTTTGTAGTCTAGGCAATGTAGGGGAACAGAATTTGTCACCCCCAAATATGTCTCTTTGGCTTAAGAATTCTTTTAGGCTGGTTAATTTTAAGAAACAGCAGATATGAGAGAAGCTCTAATAACCAAGTAGAAGTTAGCCTTTGTAAAAGACTAACTGTAAGGGTGTCTCCTTTGCTGTACCAGGAAGAGGGGGGTGATCTTATCTCTAGAAACTTATCAGGGTAGAAGAAAGAGACTTAAATCTGCATAGTCTTAACTTTACTGTCCTTTCCCTGGTAACCTCCAATAACTGACTCCTCCCCACCCCAACATCTTTTTTTGTCTTCAGTTGAAGATGGTACTTGAGGGGATGGCTTTAGCCGTTTTGGTAGGTTACTCAGTTTTGCTGGGTCTTGCCCATGTGTATGGGAGATATGTGTGTAATTAAACTTTTGCTATTTTCCTTTAAATCTGCCTTTTATTACAGGGATGTCTCAGCCAAGAACCCAGAAGGGAAGAGGAAAATTTTTTTTCTCTTCTACAGAGCAATAGGCTATTCCACATAGCTGACATATTAGAGTGGTTCAGAACCAATCACCCCAAGATGTACATTTGTGATATGTGATTGTTTGAGCTAAAGGTAACCAAGGTGCTGTAGGCTCAAGAGAAACTTCACACCTTTCCCCTGTTAACTACCTAAAACAACTTGAATTAGGGGCCTTGCCCATAAGTCATTATCAGAGATGAACTTTTTGACCTATCTATAGGTCAAACCTCCAATTATTAAACATCTGCTCTTCTTATCCTGTAATGACCCTCCAACCCTCCTCCCCTCTAAATCCCTAGCGTAATCCTTAGTTTAGAATGTCATTATATCTAATTTTCTCTTTCTATCTTTGAACCTCTCAAGTCTCTAACTCTCTCATGTGTGTGGGGTCCTTATACGTATATATGTAATTAAATTTGGTCATTTTCATTTGTTAATCTGTCTCATGTTTATTTGATTACTAGACCATCTGAAAGAACTTTAAGGGTAGAAGAAAGTTTCTTCCTCCCTCACAGTGTGTAATAGGCTATACCATCTAGGTTTGTGTAAGTATACTCTATAATGTTCAGAAAAAAACATAAAATTGTCTAACAACACAATTGCTTTTTTTATTGTGGATGCACGCCTCATTGGCTTTCCGAAATAGGTGTCTGGGGGGCCCATTCCTCAGGTGGTAGTCTCAAAAGTTGGGGTGCTAAATGTGGGTTCCAAACACTTCACTCTTCAGGGAGAAGCTAGGAGTTGGGAATTCCCTCCCGATGGTATGGCACTGTTCTGGGGTATGGATTATGGAGAGAATGTGTCTCAGCATTTCCTACCTACTTTAATTTGGGTATTTTCTCATTCACAGAATGTGTAGATAGTGTCTTTAGTTCTTCAGACATTATTGCTCTATATGTAGCTGTACATTAGATGTGTTAATGAGAGGAAGAGAGTTCAGGAGCCATCCAGTTCAAAACAGTTTTGGCAAATATATATACCCATTGTAACCATCAAATCCTTACTTCTTTAAAATGACTTTCTATCTTTCTTCATGATTCAAATTTGCCTTATGCTAACTTGCTTCTTTTCTTTCCTTATTCTTTTGCATACTACATAACCACTCTCTTAATCATTAAGCCTTTAGATCAGCATCAAACAGTCTTAGAAACAAAGCCTGGGTCTGTTGACATAGAAATAAGAATTCGGGTCAAACTAAACATAACCCTTTGCAGTTCTGCATCCATGAAGGCAGAATGACCTTACCACCATCCCCTTGAAACCACAGAGAATGACATCATGACTGACATCAGGACCTAATGAAATGGTCCACTGCCTTCTACCCCAGCCCCAGCCAATCTTATCCCAACTCTCTTAGCTACCATGACTAATGAGTTTTCCCCTATATAACCTTATCCCCTGGCTATTGGGGAGCCAGATCTTTGAGTTAGCTCACCTGTATCTCCAGACTTGGTGCCATTTCCTAAAATAAACCTCTACTTTTTTTTGCTGCAAACTCCTGTCATTATCTTTTTTTGGCTTGGATGAGTGCAAGCTAAACAAATACCTTGAGTTCAGTAAGACCACGAAAGCACCACCTCATTCAAAACACAGAATGCTCCCAGCTATCCCTCAAATTTCCTCATGTCCCTTTGGAGTCAATAGTCCTCTTCCAACCCTGACCCAGTCAACTGGTGATCTTTCTGTCACTACAGATTTTCCTCTTTGGGAATTTTAAGTCAATGGAATCATGCAATGTGTTCTCTTTTGTGTCTTGTTTCTTTCACTCAACATAATGTGTCTGAGATTCATTCATATTGTTGAATATGTTAGTAGTTTGTTCATTTCTAGCTTTTGACTGTTGTAAATAAAGCTGCTATTCATGTACAAACCTTTGAGAGGACATATGTTTTTATTTCTTTAGGGTAAATACCTAGAAGTGAAATAGCTGGGTCATATGATAACTTTGTTTAACTTTATAAGAAACTGGCAAATCATTTCCTGAAAAGGCTACACCATTCTACACTCTCACCAGCAATGTTAGATGTTTCCATTTGCTCCACATCCTCACCAATACTTGGTTTGGTCAGATTTTCTAATTTAGCTGTTCTAGTGGGTATATTATTATTACCTCATTATAGTTTTAATTTGCCTTTCCTAATGACAAATGATGTTGATCTCTTTTACCTCTTCTCTTAAAAGATAATCTTTTGTCTATTTTTTAAAATTGAGTTGTTCCTCTTCTTATTATTGAACTGTAAGAGTTCTTTGCCTGTAAGTCTTTTGCCAAAATGCAGAGTATGCAGAAAAAATTTTTAAGGACTCCAGGATTATGTAATATTTCAAAGTTATAAAGGATTATCTTCATCTAGTTTCTCATTTGCTGCAAGAACAGAAATAGAAGCACAAAGTTTTTTGCTACTTTAAGAATGCAGAGTAATAAAGCTTTTGTTTTAGGAAGCTACCAATATTGAGGAGGAAAAAAAAAAGAAATAGAAGTGAAAATCAATAAAGAAAAAAGTAGTTTTGTAAGTAGTTTAGAAGCACCTGTTAATTAATAATCTGTCAGCTTTTCACTAACAAAAAACCCATGATAACATCTGTTCTGCTTAGTGACT
Organism: Cynopterus sphinx; assembly: GCA_030015415.1. Lineage (NCBI taxonomy): Eukaryota > Metazoa > Chordata > Mammalia > Chiroptera > Pteropodidae > Cynopterus > Cynopterus sphinx. The sequence goes on from CM057380.1 coordinate 92,854,216, forward strand.
ACTTAAGCAATAACTCAGAGAAAACTGTGAGCCAAAAAAAAAAAAAAAGTATTTGCTGGGTTAAACTTTAAAATCCATAATATAAAGAGGTTTATTGACCTTGAGATATCTTGATCATGTACATCTAAACTCGGATTTTACAACCAGGTGCTTAGTCAGAGTAATTTGATAAGAATTATTTCTTCAAGTGACCCAGGATGAATTCTTGAGCCCTTGGTGTTGCAATTTGGTCAAGTGACAATTTGCAGGAATAAGTTCCAAAAGGCAGGCATTTACTGTGGAAGAATCTGAAATGTTCCAATAAATGTGACCAAATAGTCCCTGAGGGTGGGACTGTGGCATTGCCATTTTTCACATAGCTATGTTCCTCTGATATTTTATCCTTTTCTGTCACGTTAGAAGTAAAAGCAAACTGATTAAGAAAGGGGGGTTCTAACAAAAGGACATAATTCCTACAGAAAAAGTGCCCAGACCATTGAAAGTCTTACTCCTTCCTCTCAAACTTTCTCTTTGTTTAATAATTTGTAGGTGTTATCAACCAAGTTTAGCCATGCCTGGGGTACCACTGACGGGCCTAAAACAAGTGCAGAATGGAAGAGGAAAGGAGAGAAAGAAGGATAAAAGGTGTGAGAGCAAAGAAATGTGAAAGTGGTAGGTGCTCTCCGCTGCCTCGGGCAGCTACCCGAGCAAGCAAGCCAAACAATTTTAAAAGACAGAAACTGCTTTTTCTTCTTCCCAAGCAAATGAGAAATAGTTCAGAGGTTTTCAATCTTTTTGTGTACAAAATCCACATCTGGAAAACCTTTTAAGAATGTTGATTCTCAAACAGTATCCCCAGAGATTCCAATTCATTGATTCACTGGTTGGTCCCATTAATTAGACTTTAACCTGTTGGATCCAGAAATTCTGATGCTATGGGCTCCACACAGACTTGGCTTTATGGATGTATGGCCTGTGCACTTGCACACAGCTCTGTACTCTAAAGGGCCCTACACTTGATTTAATGTTCTTTTGTTGCCTTCTAGAAATTCTTAATAACTTTGAACACGAAGGCTTTTGTTTTCATTTTGCACTGCATCTTGCAAATCATGAGCTGGTCCTCACAAATGATTTAGTTGATCCTCGCAAATTATGTAGCTGGTCCTGTCTTCATGGACATTTTGAAAAAACACTGCAAGAAGGATTTGACCTTAGGCTTCAATCTTCCACTCATAAAAAGAGTCAGGGAATTAACTATAGATCAATCAGATTTTAAGTCTACTAGAATAAAATCACTTTAGCAGCTGAATAAAATCACTTCACACAATTTCATCTTGGCACTCTTTTTTTTTTTTTTTTTTAACGAAGTTTCCCCAGTAGATTTATTCCCAGAGGCAAAGCCCAGAGAAAGAAGTAGCCACTGTTGTAGGAAGCAGGTTCCTGGGGGCAATCACTGCAGGAACTGGCAATTATTTGTGCAAGGAAAAGATAAAGAAAAAAAGTAGAAAGAAAAAAAAGAAAAGTAAAGACCTCAAAAATAACACATGTGGGTAAAAATCACTCTCAGGCATGTGAGGAGGCAAAACTGACTCAACAAAGGTAAACAGATAACCCTCGAATTCAATTATCTAAAAAAAACATTGGTCTTTCAATACTAGATAAAGTTAAAGACCTTTGGAATGAATTCTAACCTAATCTGATCTAATTCAACTAACGCTTTCAGCGGTGGAGAACAGCAGGTGGAGAGCAGGACTTAAGACATTTCCCCTATTGCCAGTCTTTTGTAGGAGAACAGCAAAAGAGACGCTTAGGGTAGCTAAGCAAAAATCCACATTTTGCTGTTCACCTTTATCACTGGGAGAGCATTGACGATGCACACTCCATGGGATAAAAAAAAAATACAACAGTGGCTATGAGTCAGTTTCATCTCAGGCTAAAAAGTAGAATCTATATACATTTTAGTTAAGTATCTAAATAGCAAATTACTTTTGCCCCTGTAGTTCAACCTGATACACTCATCTCAGCAGTTGAGTCAGATTACCCAGACTTCAAGCCTGGCTGGCTTTAAAGTATAATAAGAGAAATGCCATGTTAACTATACCTGGAATGGTCAGCTGGTTATTCAACATTTTTTTGGCTGTTTAGTTTTATTCATTCCTAGAGGCTTCAAGAAGGTATAAGTCATCATGATTGTCACCATCATTATCAATGACACATCTACGTAATACTTATAATAACAATAGCTAATACATAAAAATACTATGTGCTGAGCATTTTCTGAGTTATATACATGTATATACTATCTATAGTACTATGTCATGGGGTTGTAGTGAAGATTAAAATGTGTGTGTGTGTGTGTGTTGTGTAGTGGTGAAGATATTTCTGTAATCCTTACCACAACCCCATGACATAGTACTATTGTTATCTACATTTTACAGATGAGGAAACTGAGGCACAAAGAGGTTAAGTGATTTATTTAAGGCCACACAACCATTATATAGCAGAGCCAGGATTCAAACAGAGGTACTATAACTATAGTACCCAAGCAGTAGATTATTTAGCAAAGCACATAACATTGCTATTAACATTTTTTTTGGGTTATAGACTCCTTTGAGAATCTATAACCCTCAGAAAAATAAATACATATACCATATTTACAAGTTGCCAGAGGACTGCCCTTCCCCCTCCAAGACTATATATTTACCTTTATGACTCAATCTCAGGCAAAGGATGCCTAGTCCAAGTGCTAGTTACTTAAAATTGTAATATAGCTATCACTGCCAAAGACAATAAGGTTTTTTTCTTTTTGAAATCTAATGGCCCTATGAAGTATAAACCAGAGCAATAATAAAACTGTAAGCCTTGCACCATATCGTCAAATCCAAGAACTGGTTATTTTGAAATAACAAACCTTACAGCTTTTCATCAGCTGCCAAATTGTTTCAAGGTGAAAGAGTAAACCACTGCAACTTTCACATATAACACCGTGCTTAGTTTGTATTGAGTGCTCAAGAAATGTTGACAGAGAAAAGGAAAGGGAGAAAAGGAAGGCAAAGGTGTCTATGCCTTTTAATGGTGTCTAAATGTGATTTCAAAATGTCATCCAGCTTCTTCTTAATAGCATCATTCATTCACTCATTCACTTATCTGCTTAACAAGATTTATTCAATATTTACTATGTGATAAGAATTATGATAGGCATCAAGAGTATGAATTTAAAAGTTACTGTAGAACAAGCACACACAAAAAATGTGAAGTGTGTGAAATGCCAGTTGTCCCATAATGAGCAACACTACCAATTAAAGAGCACATAAAGAAATATATAAAAATCGAACGCAAAATATATATAAATGTCATAAATTTAGTAGGGGGACTGCAATATTTGGCTTCACTTTCCCGTTTTTTTCTTTCCTAATAACTCCCTGTCTCCACACCCACATCTTAATCACCTATTCTCAGAATCAAGTTATTCAAGTTCTTTTGCAATAAACTTCTTAGCTTCACGGTTCTATTGATTTTCATCAGTTCACTCATCAATTAAATACTAAACGTGACATCTCTAAACAGCTGGTGTTTATTTAAATTTAGCCAATTAAGAAACAAGTTATAACACAATACACAACAATTTGGGAAAGGGAGACTCACACACAGAAAACATGAAAATAACCTTAGAACGTACCAGAGTAATGTGAAAACAAGTGCAAATCATGACAATTTGGCTTGCCACCATGCCCATTGGATATCTGGCTCAGTGGGAACAAGTGATTAAATTGCACTGCTAAGAAATGTGAAGATTAATAGCCAGAGCAATGATTAGAAAAGGTCATGTTAACAATTGATGTAAACCACTTAAAACTCTGCCAATGCTAAGAACAGTTGTTAAAATTCTATAGAGCTAGAGTTTTTTCTGTTTTACTCTATCTTTTCTGTTTCAAAACCATTTTTCAAACCACACCAATGCATGCTATACAAGCTTGGGTTCAATCACAAGAGAGCTTCAGCTGGCTCAAGAGGCTAATTAGCAGACATTTTATAAATAGCATGTTTAAGAGTCTATAATGCTACTCCATTGGGAAGCAACTTAGCTCTAGAGAATGCTGCTGTCATATGTCTATATTGGCATCTTCTCTTGGCCCTGATTTGATCAATACCGACAATTATGCTTTGGTCATTTCAACAGCTCTGAGCCTTTGTCAGACCTTTGTACCTTCTTTTTGGGCTAGTGCAATAAGTTCTTAATTGGTCTCCCTGTCATCAATCTCACCTCCCTCCAATCCACTCTATATTCTGCTGCCAAGACTAACCTTCAAAATAAATTAGTTGAAAAATCTTCAAAAGTCCAAATTCCTTCAGGCTGAAAGCCAGGACCCTCCACAGTTCGTCCCCAATTTACTGTTTTAGAAATTTGCTCACATTACTCCATGAATTATATATACTATGATCCAAGCCAAACCAACTATTTATCATTCCCTGAATATGTCCTTTACTACCTGCTTCTTTTATTCTCTTGGAAAATCCTTGTTTCCTATTAGCCTATTAAGAAGTCCTTCCTAATACCGCAACTAAAAAAGGGCATTCTCTTTGTAGTTTTACCCATCCTACTAAGAGTCAATTAATACATTTTATGATATGTGTTTTTTACCACAATTAATTTTTTAAAAATTAAAACACACCCACTTATTTAGAGTTAATTAATAGACTTCAAATTTGGCAAGTTAACAGACCAGATAACCTCAAAATTTTCCTGCAACAAACACCTAGAACTGCTGAATAAATTCAACATGTTTTCTTTTACATGTAAAGCTGAATACTCAAAAAAGAAAGTTAGATTTCCAGGTGCCAGAAACACAAAAGGAAGAAAAACTACTGTAGCAAAAGTAAGTTAAGCTTCATTTGCCTTGGAGATTGAGATGATAAAATAAATATTTTTAAAATTATAACATCTAAAAGAAATATAAGAAATAACAAGAATCAGTGAAACAAGAACAAGTAGAAATGCAAAATAATCAAACTTCTAAAAATTATAAATAAAAACTTAGTGAATAAACTGAACATCAGATTCGATATAGTTGAAGAAAAACCAATAGACTGAATGGATTTACCCAGAAGGCAGCACAAAATGAAAGAGAAAAAATAGAGATTTAGAAACAAAGAGGATAATAGATTCACTATAACTCTAATAATAGAAAGAGAAAGGAGAGAGAATGGAGGAGGATCAATATTCAAAGATAATCAGTGATAATTTTTCAGAACTGATGAACAATATGAATCCTCAGATTCAAGAATCACAATGAGCGCCAAGCACAATAAACAAAAAGAAATTCACATCCAGATACATCATGGTGAAATTGCAGGCACCACAGACAAAGATCTTAAAATCTACCAGAGACAAAAGACAAAGGAATCACAATCAAGAGAAACAATAAAGACTAAAGATAATGGAATAATATTTGCAAAGTGATGAGAGAAAAACAAAAAATACTGTCAATCCAGAATCCTGTGTTCAGAATAATTCTTATTCGAGGAATGTAGGAAAAATAAAGATATTTTCAATAAGACAAAGACCAGGACAGCTTAACATTCAAAGATTTTTCTCTGGAAAAAAAAAAAAAAAAACTAAAGTGCATACTTCAGGAAAAAGGAAACTGGGCCTAAAATGCAAAAGAATCCTCACCTACTCAGATGGGAGTGTAAATTTTTATAACCAATTTGGAGAACAATTTTGATTAACAAGTATAGGTGAATATGCAAATATCCTATGACTCAGAAATTTCACTGCTAGGTATAGAAAATTCTGTATATGTGTACTAGGAGACATATAAGAGTATCTAATAGCATCATAGTTCATTATAGAACCATGTCTCATTATGGAACAAACCAAATGGATAAATAAATAAGGTGCTATATATTTATATAATAGAATAAGCAGTGAAAATTAATGAATAAACAACAGCTACATGTATTAGCATGATGAAGTTCAAAACACAATGTGCTTTGAAATAAACAAGTCACAGAAGAGTATATACAATATGATTTCATTTATACAAAAGTTAGGAAATAGGCAAAACTAATCAATGTATTGTTTAGGGATAGATGTACAGGTGTTTTTGTTTTTGTTTTTTGTTTTAAAGAAAGAAATGATGAAGTTTGATCAGGTGGCTTTTGAGGCACGATAATGTTCCATTAAAGCTTTTGGCTTGAGTACATTTTATTGCTATTTTTTGAACTGCACAATTTTTAACTCTCTAGATATTGAGTACCTACTCTGGGTCAGGCCTTGTGCTGAGTGTTGGAGATAGAACAGGGACCAAGTTAGACAAGTTGCCAGTCTTCATGGAGAAGTTTGATATGAATTAGATTTATGAATTCTAATTACCTTTACTGCAAAAATAGAAAGCTGATTTTAAAACTCACATGAAAAAGCAAGGGAAATGCAATAGCCAAAACAATTTTGAAAAATAAAATGTTGAAGGTCTCACAATTCTCAACTTCAAAACTTACTTCAAAGCAAAAAAAAAACAACTTACTTCAAAGCTACAATAATCAAGACAATGTGATACCAGTATAAGAATAGACATATATATATATATATCAATGGAATAGAATGGAGAGTCCAGAAATAAGCTGAAGCATCTATAGTGAATTGTTTTCTGACAAGGGTGCCAAGTCCAGTCAGTGGAGAAAGAATAGTTTTTTCAGCAAATGATGGTGGGACAACAGATATGTGAAATAATGAATTTAGACCTCCTACCTAACACCATATACAAAAATTAACTCAAAATGTATTGCAGGCCTAAATATAAGCAGTAAAATTATAAAATTCTTAGGAAAAAAACCATAAATATGTTTTCATGTTCTCCAGTTAAGCAACAGTTTCTTAGATATGGTACCTAAAATGCAAGGAACTAAAGAAAAATAAATTGGACTTCATCGAAATTAAAGATTTTGTGTATCAAAAAAGTGAAAAGACAACTCACAAAATGAGAGAAGATTTTGAAATCATATATTTGATAAAGATCTAGCATCCAGGCTACATAAAGAATTCTTACAACTCATCAATAAAAAGATAAATAGCTCAATTTAAAAATGGACAAAGGATTTGAATATACACATCTCCAAAGAAGATCTACAAATGACCAATAAGCACATGAAAAGATACTCAACATCATTAGTCTTTAGGGAAATGCAAGTCAAAACTGAAATGAGGTAATACTGTATACCCATTAGATTGGCTATACTTAAAAAACAAATACGTCAGACAGACAAAGTTGAGAGCTACATGATTTCATTCATATGTGGAATATAAAACTGAAAGCAACAAGGCAAACAAACAAACTAAAACTTATAGATACAGACAACAGCTTAGTAGTTACCAAAGGGAAATGAGGGAGGGAGAGGTAGAAAAGGGTAAAGCGTGTCAAATACGTGGTGACGGAAGGAGATTTGACTTTGTGTGGTGAAAACAAAATGCAGTATACAGATGATATACTATGGAAATATACACCTGAAACATATAATTTTATTAATCAATTTCAACCCAATACATTTAATTTTAAAAAATCTCTCAAAAAATTTTACTTTACTGTATCATCAAAAAAAAAAAAAAAGAAAAATAAGAAGTATTGATGAAGATGTGGAAGTATTGGAACTCTCATGCATTTCTGTGGTAATGTAAAATGACATAACCACTGTGAAAAACAGCCTGGCAGTTTCTCAAAAAATTAATATAAAGTTATCATATGCCCCAGCAATATCTTTAAGTTTATCAAAGAAAACCAGTGCTACAAAATTGATGATATATAAAAACATATATGAAAGTTAATTACATCATTATTTGTAAGAGCCAAAAAGTATAAACAATCCAGATATCTATCAACTGATAAGTAGAGAAACAAAATGCAATATTATACACACAGTGGAATATTATTTGCCCATAAAAAGGAATGAAATACTGATAAATGCTATAATATGAATCACCTTGAAAACACTGTGCTAAGTGAAAGAAACCAGGCAAAAAAGGCTGCATGTGTTTTGCTTCCATTTATATAAAAGGTCCAGAAGAGTAAATCCATAGAGACAGAAAGTAGATTAGTGGTTGCCAGGGACTGGGGTAAGGAAAGAATGAGATTCTTTTGAGGGTAATGAACATGTTATAGAATTGGATGGAGATGATGGTCACACAACCTTGTGAATATACTAAGTACCACTAAATTGTACACCTTAAAATGGTGAATCATGTTATATGAATAAAAAAAAAAGATCAACTAAATACTGTGAAAAATAAAAAACACATCTCAATAAAAACAAACATCAGCAAAAAAGATGTATAATATATCTCTCACCATGTCAAAGCAGGAAGGGATCTTAAAAATCATCTGGTCCAACGTGATTGCTTTAGACAGAAGAAAATTGAGGCCCAGAGCTTAGGACCTCTAGTTCCAGACAGTGCTTTTCTCTTTTTCTAAATTCTTTAACAAAAAATAGATCAAATAGCATAAATTCCTTATATCTATAACCCAGCTTTAATAACTGTCAGTACACAACCAGTCTTATTTCCTCTATGTCCTCATCCACTTTTATCCTTCCCAGATTACTTTGAAGTGTATCTCGGACATCACACTATTCATACATAAATACTATAGCATGTGCATATTTTCATATATATTTATTTTTATTAAAAATTATTGGGTTTCAACTGCTTAATTTTTAAAAATATGTTCAAATATATATTGCATTGTGTGTTCACCACCCAAAGTTAGATTTCCTTCCATCATCATCTTCATATATTTTTACTTGCGTGATCTAGTTCCCACACACATATATATGCATACAACCAAAAATAATAACTGACCCTTCCAGAAAACAAAAAGCTAGAAAGAATGGTGAGCAAATAAACTGGTAAAACATTAAGTAAATCTAAATATGCTTTCACTGCATAACTGTATGTTATATTGAGGGTATTGAGGGTAAATATATAAGGAAAGTGGAACTGTAGTATCTCACAAAATAGCAGGTAAAATAGGGTGGTGGTATATAGGATTACAAGGTGCTAAGGTTCTTGTATTTTTCAGGAGGAGGTAAGAGATGCTGAGTAACATGATCAACTCTTGCACTAGAAAACATGTACAACAAAGTTCATAGAACATTCTTTGTAATAGCAAGAGAACTGGAAAGAACTGAAATATACATCAGTGGAGGAATGGATATATAAAATATGGTACAATTATTCATTATAATACTGTGTGTCATTAGAGGGAATAAACTAGATCTATGTAGATCAGTGCCCATTGATCTCAGAAATACATGGACTAAAAAGTTGCAAAACACATGAATAGTAAAATGGCATCAATTTTAAGTAAAAAGAAAAACTTATCTGCTTATAGTATGGAGAGGGAGAAAGAATAGGACTAAGAGTGGTAGTTAAAGGGATTTTTAGCTATATTCATAATGTTTTATTCCTTTGGGGAAAATAGATGAGGTACATAAGACAAAAGTGTAATAGTTATAAATATTGGATTGGGAGAATAGAGACATTAGTTATATTATTTATGCTTTCTATATTATTATCTGCTCTTAAATTTTTAAAAATTTTTATAAATTTCTGCAAATTATATATATACTTATATATATTTTATAAATTTTTGCAAATTACACATATATAAAGAAGAATTAATGAGTCTGAAGAGCAATCTATACTTTTGGCTTAATGTCATCTATGTTATATAAATAATCCCTGATAAGATGTGGATTTTATTGGAGCTATGCACCTGCTCCATGGAGGAACACCATTTTTGCTTTCCATTCTCCCATTACTAGATTCTGACAAAATGATCTACATTTTTAGATTTCCTGTCCTCATGAGCTTAACTCCAGAGTAGAATTCACGTAGGTGAGAAAGGAACATTCTATGTGAAGTAAAGTCAAAGGTAATATCCTGAATTAAGAAAAAATATTTACCTTATTAACATTGTCAAAGTAGGAATGGATTCTGTTTGAGATGTGTAAGTTTGCAGGCAAGGGTGTAGCTAAATGCTAAGTCAACCAAAGGAGTTGAAGAAACAGACCTAGCTGAGGAGGCTGGACATAAAAAGGGCAGCATCCAGAAGTTATGCCAAAGTGCAACTACAGTTAGGGCAGATGTCAACCCTGAGGATAAGGGACGAATGATTATTGGCAGCTAGAAACAGCTACTGGGTTAAAAGTATTAACTGGGTGAGAGTAAAGATAAGGCCACGGCAACAGTGTAATTGCTTATGAGCTGACTATTAAAGTCAGGATCCCAGCTGGCATACAGAGCAAATATTCTGGGAGACAGATTAGGTAGTGACTTGTCAAGGTGATATGACAACGACCTAGGAGCTTAGGACTTTTTTGGTTCCTAATAATAGAAGCTCAACCCACAAAATTTGGTGGTATTGACTTCAGATGCAATGGGAACTAGTGGTTTAAATAATGTACTCAAAACTTTTCATTTTCCATTTATGTTAGTCAGATTTGCTATCATCATGCTGTGCAACAAGTAACCCCCAAATTCTCAATGACTTGTAACAACAAATATTTATTTTATGCTCACAGGTCCACAGATTGGCTGTGATTAAGCTAATATTGACTGGGCTTGGCTGGATTCAACTAGACTCCAGCCTTCAAACTGGCTACAGATTTTTTCTGTGTCTTCATCCTGGGACCAAAGCAGAAGGCTCAACAGCATCCTGGAGTCTGGTCCTTTCATGGAAGCGGGCAGAAGGTCCAAAGTGGTTGGTGGAAACTCTTAAGACCTCAGCTTAGACTGGGCACACTGGTCATTTCCATCACAATCTACTGGTCAAAGCAAGTCATATGGCCAAGTCCAAAGTCAATGGGCAGGGATATAAATTCCAGTTACTCTCCTGGGAAGTACTAAAAAATCACATTGAGGCAGAATAGTTAGCCTAGGGAAGTTCCTCACCCACTCCAGAATGCAGTTCTAGAAATTTTCATCAGTCCCTTACTCAGCCCTCTCCCTGTTTTGATTTCAAGCATGAAATTCCAGCAGGAGAAACAAGCCAAGGCCAGGAGACAAAATAGATAGTCTTGGGCAACCTCCACCCCTCCGTGTCACATGGTAAAAAAGCCAAGACTAAGAAGCAGGCTGGATAACCTTGGGACAATGCCCAAGCCCAAGAAAACAAAAGCCCATAATTCGGTCACCTCAGAGCAGACTCTCAGAGCTACCCACACTTTTCCTTAAGTGTACTTGTGCTTTAATAAAACTTGCACTTTTCAGCTTGCTTGTTTGTCATATCCTTGAATCCTTTCTCATGATATAGGACAAGAATCCAGTCACCAGAGCTCCAGGGTTGGGGTCCTTCTTTGGATTTCCGCTTTGTGAAGCTGTCTGGCATCAACGTAGCAAAAGATTCTATAGATAATAGATGATTGATAGATGAGAGAGAGAGAGAGAGAGAGAGAGAGAGAGAGAGAGAGAGAGAGAGAGAGATAAGGTAGACAGAGAGACAGGTGATAGATCTCTCCATCTATATATATAATTTCAGGGAGACAGTGAAAAGTTGAAGCAATAACCCAATCCACCACACTATTTCTGACTTTGCTTGTTTCTGCTTGACTTTAACCTGCATATAGGCTCTGTTGCCATGGGCAAGAGGGCTGTTAGCTGTCCCTGCCTCACTTTCTCCAAGCTGGTAGCCCTAATGAACAGAGACCATTTTTACAGGTAACTTTAGTTTAAAGAAAAAAAAAAAGAAAAAGAAAAAGAAAAAGAAGAGGTCTAGGGGCTCTGATTGGTCTGGTATGGATTCTATACCTAACCCTGAACCAGCCACAACAGCTAGGAAGGACAGAGTTCTCTAACTGTCCAGCCTAGGTCACATGCTCACTCTTTATTACTTAGAGGTTAGGAGGGAGATGGAGGTCAGCCGTGAGAGCCTCACCAGCCTCACATAAAACTAGTGAGGGTTACCTAAAGGAACCAATACTGGGCAGACGTAAGTACTACAGTCTCTAATCTCAACAGGAAACTGGAAGCCTAGTCAGGGAAACCAAGTAAAGGCCCAGCCCTAAGCCATCAACAAGAGAGAACTAGAGAGGGAACAGCAGACTCCCAGGCACCAGGGTGACAGTTATTGAGGTAAGAAACATCCAAACCTGAACAGAATTTTTATGAGTTTATTTGAGTCAAACCGAGGATATGTCTGAAGCAAGATCTCAACAGACTGAGGAAAATGCTTCCAAGAAGTGACAGTCTGCAGCTTCTTTTACGAATTTGGAATTAAGGAAGGAAGGTTAAGGAAGGTAACATTAGGGTGGGAGAAAGCAGGGTTGGGATGGAATAATAATTAAGAAGACTATATTCTCTTTTGAGAGTAGTGACTCTTTAGTAGGAGGTATATGAAAAGAGGAATCAGAGGCATGAACCTAGATGTACAGGAAAAATGGACAGGGCTTGCTTAAAGTAAAGATAAGAGTTTTACTAAAGAAGTTATATGCCTGGTGATACAGGACACCACTTGTAAAATTCCTAATCTTTTAGCAGGAAATGAAATGGGACATCTCTTGCAGAGCTCTTAATCTTTTTAGTAAACTTAGTTAAGTTTCTACCTTTCTTTGGGGAAAAGTCCCTATCCCTCAAATCCTGATAATTGCCCTGGAAAGTGGTGACTCAGATCCTCTGGCTATTAAAAAGGGTCATCCGCCCATTGTTAGCAGAGATGGTGTTAAGCCAGACAGGGCCCTTAGAGTCTGAGAGAGGAGGTCAAAGGTCTGTTTTTTTTAACTCTTTAAGAAATATATTAACTAAACTTGTTTCCCTTTATTTACTTAATTGGCAAATCAATAATAGAAATTAATAGATATGAGATTTAAATAATAAGTGTGTATCTTCTTTTTCTTGTCTAGGGACTGAGGCGACATTTCAGCAGGAAACCCAAGACCCCACCCTGACTGAGGCAGAAAGGAAAAGAGCTCCATGAAACCCTGTGGGTAGGGACTAGGGCCATTCTCAGCAGGAAGCAGATACGGAAGAAGAGAACTCTCATTCCTCTATATCCATACTGATTATAAGGGAGTTCCTGACTCAAGAAAGAGTTAGGCAGGAGAGTTAGGGGGTTTCGGGTCTACCTGCAAAGGCAACGAGCTCATTCTATCCCAGAAGGGGTCCACCCTAACCTGCCCACATTAAGCAAGCCAGGAGGCTTTTTTTTTTTTTTTTCTGAACTCACACAAAGAAACAAGTAAGCAGAATTAGGTACCAGGTTAAGCCTTTCACTTGCACCTGAGCAATGAAGACCCAAACAAACTTCATCTCACCTGATCCTCATTATACCATCATTATTATATGATGCATATGCCCGGAAGTTCATTAACATCATTTTAACAGATTGAATTCTGGGAACAAACACGCGCAGGAAGCAAATGATGAATCATTGAGGCCTGTCAATCTTAGTTGTCATTCAAGGAAACCCACCCCTCTAAGAAAAGTAACCACCCACTGCAAATAGGAATAAAAACCTTGAAGTCTTTGTTAACGGCCTTCTGAGCCACGCTTCTCTTGCTCAGGCCCACTTCCATGTCTGGAAGTGTACTTTCCTTCCTAATAAACTTTTCTTTTCTACTGTATCTGGGTGTCTTGCTCAATTCCTTGTTCGAGACATCAAGAACCTGGGCTATGCACCAGGAGAGGATCCACACTCTTTGGTAACATTAGGATGTGACTACCCACCAAGACCTGCCCATTTATGATTTGATCATCCTGTGAGGTCACTTTCCAAAGAACCTTTTATTATTCACACTGTAATGGGACTTAGGCTGAAGCTTCTGTGTACTTCTTTTCCCCATGGTGGATCTGGGATGGGCCTGGTAGAGATTTGCAACCCTTGGAGCATATAGCTTTAGGAGCTAGAAAAAAGTAATGGGAGGAGAAACAGTGTCTATTTAGCTGTATTAGTAAAGTTAAAATGTTTTTTAAAGTGTGAAAAAGTAAGTGAATCCGAATCTCAGGGAAAAGCAGACATTGGTGCTGGTTGAGAACCATGGGATAGCACGAGCTCTGCACTTACCAAGGAAGGAGTAATTACAGAGAGGACAATGTCTGTGGCCTTTCACCAGGCATCAGGCATATTGGCCTCTATGGACTCATGACTCAGAACATCATCTGATAACACGCTAGCAACTTTATACTGAAAAGAAAAAGATAGCTGAGTTGAAGTGAGTAAAGTCTTTTCAAATGAGAAGTAAATGATATCATCTCTTAAATTAATGGATTAAAATTTAAACCTGTAGCAATTTTTAAATTTTGTGCTCTGCAAATACATGGTGAATGAATAAACCAATCATCGGGACTTCCTTCATTGACCAGGTTTTGGAAGACTTGTACCACTAAGGTGAAATACGGGAGAATAAAAATAGAGGAGAATGAATAAGGGGGAAAGGGTACCAGTCCTGGCTGGGGCAGTGTAGAGAATTACATGCAATAAAAACATAAAGGCAAGGTATTATTCTACTGCAAGGTGAAGAACGGTTTGCTTCCAGGCAAGATCTCCAAGGAAATCTAAAAAGCCCAAGTAGACTAATGGGTCCCCTTCCTGTCTTGGTTTATTCTCCCTCCTTTGGGAGCTAGTTCCCCCCACCCCCGCCCCCAAATTCTCAGCCCTCAAAAGGGATGTGACATTAGCACTTGCCTCCCTAAATTCTTCCAGAAAGAGAGTCAGATTCAAGTGTAGAAGAAGCCAAATATTACTTCTGGCCTGTATTTTTGGAGATATGTGACTCCAGAATGAGCCCTGTTTTTTGTGTTAACACCAGAAAAAAATAAGATGTGCTGAGGGATTTTTTGGTCTGTGGAAGCAAAAGGTCATGATGTTTCCGGTAATTTATTAGAGATTCTTTGGAGGTGATACAAACAAAAAATAATGTATAAAAGATTCAAATTGTACCCAAATATTATAATAGTCTATTTCTCCCCAACACTCCTTCTAAGCCAGAACTCCTATGTGCCAGCCAAATAAACTACAAGTGAAGTAGAAATTCTCTTAGACAAGGATCAAGCCAGATTAGGAATATTTTAACTAGATTTCCCAGTCAATATCAAGAGTTTCCATTTCTCCCTCTTCTGAGTCTGACAGCAGTGACGTTTCCATGAGCTTAGGCCAGGTGGTAACCCTGTGGCACTGAGTAGGAGGCGAGAGGTCCAGAGGACAGGCCACCACTGGGCACACCGAGGGGTCCTCTTATTGGTGGAGGCCAGTAGGGTGACATGCCACATGACACCTTGGCTCTCACTCAGACTGTTAATTCAAAGTGAGAGCAGAATTAAGTGGCCTGATCAGCACTGGGGCAAGCAGGGATTGGGCCATTGTTATAGAAGTTACAAAACCAGAGTTTGGCTGAAGTGAGGCAGTACCAATCTGTCTTCCAGATACCAGACTCTCTCTGCCCTTGTTCTGTTCAAAGTCCAAAGGCCAAGACTCTCCCTAAAGCCCAGAGCTCAAGACACACCACTCACACATATTATGACACTGTCTTTGGAAAGAAATTCAGTTAGGACACTGGTGAAAAGGTCAAAAAGCAGTGAAATGCCATGGCCCTGAATGTCAGCAGGAGGGTGGCCTTGGTAGAGATGTGGGAAAAGCGTGTGGAGGGAGGGGGTTCTCACAGTTGCAGCTCTTCTGGCAGCCACCAAAGAAAACAGAAGGAGGTTTGTTGGACGTTTCCAGCTTGTGTGAAGGAAGTCTGAGTAAGACTTACTGGCTTCCCCTCTTAAAAGTTGCTTGTTGTTTTTAGTTTGGTTTTGTTGTTGTTGTTAGTTTTACATATATATGTATATCACACACATACATCTATGTTGTCATGTTATATTGATGTGGGACAGAGCAAATTCCCCCGAGTTGCCCTGCACTGAGAGAGGGTGTTTGGCTGAGTGCAAGAAAGAATTCAAACACACGCCACAGTCAGAGTGAAAAGGCAAGTTGATCAGAGAAGGGGTAACGCTCCACAGACAGAGCATGGTCTTATCTCAGAGCCAGATAAGGAGACAGCCTGAGAGAGACTCAGAGAGATAGAGAGACAGAGGCAATGAGAGACAGAGAAAAGGACACTGAGAGGGACTTCGAGTGTTCGGGGATTTCAGTTTATATGTCATTCTTAGTTTCTATGAATTACAGTTGACAAGACTGTGTTTACCCATTTTCCTTTGGTCTGGGCATACAGTGTGAAAGGAGAAGAATATATAGCGGAAGGGCCTGCTGGCAATTCCCAGTCTTTGACCCATATGTTCCCATGGTTTTATCTGTAAGGAATGAATGATTTTCTTTTGTTTAGAGTGAGACTTAAAGACTCTGTTTTCCCTTCAAGGTGTGGGGAAATGATTGGTTAGCAATCCCAACAGAAATCTTCCTTTGGGCTGGCTACAGAGCTGACAGGCGTATTGTCAACTCTGAATCCAGCTTGATTTGATTTTAGTTCCCTTACCTCTCCCTTACATTAATATTATATATTATGTTATGTATGTGTTGTTAGTAACGTGTGTGTGCGTGTGTGTACATGAAATGCCAAAGTTGAGTTTCATGCTCTTGGCAGAAATTTTATAGGAAAAAAATCGAAGAGGTTTTGAGTAAACATCGTGAGGCAGTAAGGCTGGTTAAGTATTGTAACTTTAAATGTCCAGTTAAAGGTTTTAGTCTTATAAGGGGTTTCAGGTAGCTGAGTGGGTAACTCTTTTTTTAACTGTGGTAAAACATACATAACATAAAATTTACCATTTTAATCGTTTTTAAGTCTACACGTTATGTACATGCACACTGCTGTGCCACCATCACCACCATCCATCTCCAGAACAGTTTCATCTTCTCCAACTAAAACATTGTCCCCATTAGAACACTAACTTCCCATCTCCACCTCCACCGCAGGCCCTGGCACTCCCACTATACTTCATGTTTTCCGGAATTTGACTATTTGACAGACCTCATAGAAGTGGAATCACATAGTCTCTGTCCTTTTGTGAATGGTTTATTCCGCTTAGCCTAATGTCTTTAAGGTTCCATGTTTGCTGTCTGCTTTCCATTGATGGAACAGTTTGTTTTTGTATTCTTACTATGGACTCTGACACTGAAAATAGGATAACCATCTGAAAGTTTGCCTTGCCTCGAGGCTTCCTTCTTACCACCCTAATATACATCTATTTTTGCCATACTGGATGTTTTTCAGTGTTTTTTTCCTGCCTTGTTCACTATGGAATTGCTGTTTATTAGCTGCTCACAGTTCTCAGCAAGGCCCGCACTGCCAGGATGGAGAGCAAGCACATCTCCTTCTATCACCCCCCTTACTTCCTTCAGGCAAAGATTTAGAAAACAGAAAGAAGCCCTTTCTTCTCCTAGGAACACTAGGTACTCTTGACCTAGAGGGCAGGCCTATGCTTACCTTCCTCCCTAAGCATGAGAGGTTCTCAAAGCATACTTAACATAGGCTTTCTGTTTGTTTGCTCTTTATAATTATTATTTTTAAGTAGTACCTTCAAATGGTTAAACACATACACAGTAAGAAGAATGCATCTCCCTCCCACCCCTGATCTCACTCCCTTGTTCCCCTTCCAGCAGTCAGCCACTGTCCCTTGTCTCTCTCTTCAGAGAAACTTCACATGTAAACAAGCACATAGCCGCCTTTTCACACAAAATTTATAATCTTATGCCTTTGATCTGTATGGTGCTCTTTGGAAAAATACAGAAAAATAAGAGTGTAATATATGACGTTCCCACCATCCAGGGCTGATAAGAATGCATTAGTCATAGCAGTTTTTTTCTCTTACATGAAAGAAGTAAAATGTTACAGATTAAGTTCAAATAGTCTCTGACCTTCATGGCTAATGTTATTCCCTTCCTCCTATCTCAAGAGTCGAGCACTATCATGAATTTGCAATGTCCTTTCAGACAAACATACATATATGTGTCTGAGTAGAATCTATAGTATCATTCTGGGTGATTTTTCAATTAACATAATAACCATGTTTACTATTCATTCCTTCTATTGACAGGCATTTAGATTCTTTCAGACTTTTACTCCCCAAATAATGTTGCGGGTTATTTCCTTCACATACATCTTTGTACACACATGTGAGCATGCATATAAGGTAATTTTATATAAGTGAGCTCACTGGGTTAAAGGATATGCGTGCACATTTTAAATTTTAATAGATTGTTCTAAAGAAGTAGTACTTCTCCACATTCCCTCCCTAATGGCAGTTCATCAGAATTATATTTCTTAGAGTTTGAATTTATATTTCTTTTGTTATAAATGGGAATAGCACCTTTTTGTATGTTTGAAAGCCAAGCATATTTCTTGTAAAATTTTTTTATAAGTCCTTGGCCCATTTTTCTTTTGAGCTGATAATCTTATTGATCTTTTTTTTTTTTTGTCAATTACAGTTGACATTCAGTTTTATTTTATACTACTTTTGGGTGTATTGCATAGTGGTTAGACATTTACATAATTTACAAAGTGATCCCCCTGATAAGTCTAGAACTCACCTGGCACCATACATAGTTATTATATCATTGACTATATACCTTATGATATACTTTACATCTCCGTGACTATTTTTAACTACCAATGTGTACTTCTTACTCCCTTTATCTTTCTCACCCATGCCCCCCAACCCTCCTTCCTTCTGACAACCATAAATGTGTTCTCTGATTCTGTTTCTGTTTGTTTGCTTATTTTATTCTTAAGATTCCACATATAAGTTAAACCATATAGTATTTCTCTGCATCTGACTTATTTCACTTAGCATAGTAACCTCTATGTCCATGTTATCACAAATGGTAAGATTTAATTCTTTTTTTATGGCTGAGTAATATGCCATTGTATATATGTACCACTTATTGTTTATCTAACTGTCTACTGGTGGACACTTAGGCTAGGCTGCTTCCGTATCTTGGCTATTATAAATAGCACTGCAGTGAACATGGGGTGCATATATCTTTTTGAATTAGTATTTTAGTTTTATTTGGATAAATGGTATTGCTAGATCATAAGGTAATTCTATTTTTAATTTTTGAGGAACCTCTGTACTGTTTTCCATAGTGTCTGTACCAATGTGCAATCCCACCAACAGTGCACGAAGGTTCTCTTTTCACTGCATCCTCGCCGACATTTGTGGTTTCTTCATTTATTGATGATAACCATTCTGACAAATGTGAGGTGATATCTTGTTATAGTTTTAATTTGCATTTTTCTGATGATTAGTGACATTAAGCATCTCTTTATATGCCTATTGGCCAACCACATGTCCTCTTTGGAGAACTGTCTATTCAGGTCCTCTGCTCAGTTTTAATTGGATAGGGTTTTTTGGGGTTTTTTGTTTGTTTGTTTTTATATTAAGTCGTATAAGTTTTTTATAAATCTTATAAATAGCAACTCATTATGAGATGTATCATTCATGAACATTTTCTCTCGATCAGTAGATTATTGATAATTTCCTTTGTTGTACACACTGTTTTAGTTCAATATAGTCCCATTCATTTTGCCCAAAGAGACATATCAAAAAATAAATATTACTAAGAGCAATGTCAGAAGTTTGCTGCCTATATTTTCTTCTAGGAGTTTTGTGGTTTGGGGTCTTATACTTAATTCTTTAATCCATTTTGAGTTTATTCTTATATATGATGTAAGAAGGTGGTCTAGTTTCATTTTTTGCATGTATTCGTTCAGTTTTCCCAACCATTTATTGAAGAAGCTGTCTTTACCCCATTGCATAGTTTTGCCTTTTTTATCATAGATTAATTGACCATGAAGGCATTCATTTCTGGGCTTTCTAATCTGTTCCATTGATCTATGCATCTATTTTTATGCCAGTACCAGGTGGTTTTTCGCGTTCTAGTATATTTCAATAACAGATAGTTTGATACCTCTAATTTTGTTCTTCTTTCTCAAATTGTTTTAACTATTCAGGGTCTTTTGTGGTTCCATGTATATTATAGGAATATTTGTTCTAGTTCTGTGAAAAATGTCATTGGCATTTTGATAAGGATTGCATTGAATCTGTGCACTGTTTTGAATAGTTTTTGGGACATTTTAATATTGTTAATTCTTCCTGTCAATGAACATGGTACGTGCTTCCATTTATTTGTATCATCTTTAATTTCTTTTTTCAATGTCATAATTTTCCAAGTACATGTCTTTTACCTTCTCAATTAACTTTATTTCTAGGTATTTTTTAAATCATAAATGGATTCTAAATTGTCATTTGCTTTTTTTGTATCTATTGAAATGCTCATATGATTTTTATTCTTCATTTTATGTGGCATATCACATTAATTGATTTCCAGATATTGAACCAACCTTGTATCCTAGGAATAAATCCCACTTGATTATGGTGTATTATCTTTGTAAAGTGCTGCTGAATTCAGTTTGCTAATATTTTGTTGAGGATTTTTGCATCTATGTTCATCAGGAATATTGACCTATAATTTCCTTTTTTCTAAATTATTTTATTATTATTATTTTTTAGGCGAGGCAACCCTTGGTTGACCTCAGAGATCGCAAGTACCTTGTCAGCTTACAATCCTTTATTTTTTTATTTTTTACATCTATAGCACCTGTCTCCCATCCAAGTACTAACCAGGCCCTATTCTGCTTAGCTTCTGAGATCAGACAAGATCGGGCTTGTTCAGGGTAGTGTGGCTGTAGACTAATTTTCTTTTTTAGATAGTGTTTTTTTGTCCAGTTTGGAAGCAGGATAATGCTGACCTTGTAAAATGAGGGTGGGCACCTTCCTTCTTCTTCAATTTTTTGGAATAGTTTAAGATGAATAGGTGTTATACTTTCAATTTTTGGTAAAAGTCATCCATGAGGCCATCTGGTCCAGGACTTTCATTTGTTGATTGTTTTTTGATTACTGATTTGATTTTGTTAGTAGTTATCAGTCTGTTCAGATTTTCTGTTTCTTCTTCACTTGGTCTTGGAAGATTATATTTCTAGAAATGTTTCTATTTCTTCCAGATTGTCCAATTTGTTGGCATAATATTGTTCACAGTATTTTTTCTTTATTATTTTTTATTTTATTAAAATTTTTTTTTCTTTGAAATTTATATAATTTATGAAGTGATCCTCCCGGTTACTCTAACATTCATTTGGTACTACACACAATCATTACAATAATATTAACTCTATACCCTATGCTATACTCTAAATCCCATGATTGTTTTGTAACTACTAATTTGTTCTTCTTCATCTCTTAACCTTTTTTTACCCAGTCCCCCAAGCCCTCTAGTATTTTCTTATAATCTTTTGTATTTCTGTAGTGTCAGTTATTGCTTCTCTTTCAGTTCTAATTTTTTTTATTTGGGACCTCTTTTTTTCTGATTAACAGTTTATCGATTTTGTTTATCTTTTCAAAGAATGAGCTCCTGGTTTTATTGACCTTTTAAATTGTTTTTCAGACTTTGTTTTGTTTATTTCTGCTCTGAGCTTTATTATTTCCTCCCTTCTACTCACTTTGGGCTTTGTTTGCTATTTGCTTTTTAGTTTCTTTAAATGTAAAGTTAGATTGTTTATTTGAGATTTTTTTTTTCCTGAGGTACGCTTGTATTGCTATGAGTTTCCCACCTAAGACTGCTTTCACTGTGTCCCATATTTTGGGTCAGTTTCATTTTCATTTGTCTCAAAGTATCTTTTTTTATTTCTTCCTTGATCTCACTGTCAACATATTTATTGTTTGGTAGTATGTTATTAAGCCTCCATGTGTTTGTGTGTTTTTTAGTTTTCTTCTTGTAATTGAGTTCTAATTTCACACCATTGTGATCAGAGAAGATGCTTGATATGATTTCAATCTTTTTAAACTTACGGAGACTTATTTCGTGGCCCAACACATGGTCCATCCTGGAAAAAGTTCTGTGTGCTCTTGAAAAAAATGTATATTCTGCCACTCTCAGTTGAAATGTTCTAAAAATATCAATTAAATTCCTTCTGCTCTAGTATGTCATTTAAGGTCACATTTCCTTATTAATTTTCCATCTGGATCATCTATCAATTAATGTCAATGAGGTGTTAAAGTCTCCCACAATTACTATATTACCATTAGTCTTTCCCTTTATGTTTACAGTATTTGCTTTATGAATTTAGGTGCTTCTACACTGGGTGCAAAAATGTTTACCCGGGTTATGTCCTCTTGTTAGATTGAACTTTTTATCATTATGTGATGTTTTTCTCTGTCTCTTGTTATAGCCTTTGTATTAAAGTTTATCTTGTCTGATATAAGTATTGCTACCCCAGCTTTTTTTCCATTTCATTTGTATGAAATATCTTTTTCCACTCCTTTACTTTCAGTCTGTGTGTCTTTCACTCTGAAATGGGTCTCTTGTAGGCAGCATATATAAGGGTCTCATTTTCTTATCCATTCAGTTACCCTATGTGTTTTGATTGTAGCATTTAATCTATTTACATTTAAAGTAATTATTGATGTATGTAGTTGTCATTTTATTACTCATATTGATATTTCTCCTCCTCCTCTTTCTCCTCCTCCTCGAAGTCCCTTTAACATCTCTTTTAATACCAGTTTGGTGATGATAAATTTCTTTAGTTTTTTCTTGTCTGGGAAGCTCTTTATCTGTCCTGATTATAAATGATAGCTTTGCTGGTTAGAGTAATCTTAGTTGTAGGTTCTTACTTTTCATCACTTTGAATATTTTGTACCAATCTCTTCTGGCCTGTAAAGTTTCTGTTGAGAAATCAACTGACAGTCTTATGGGAGCTCCCTTGTAGATAACTGCTTTTCTCATGCTGCTTTTAAGATTCTCTCTTTCTCTTTGACATTTTATTTATGATGTGTCTTGTTATGGGCCCCTTTGGGTTCATCTTGTTTGGGACTCTGCACCTCCTGGACTTGTAAATCTATTTCCTTCATTAGGTTAGGAAAGTTTTCGGTCATTATTTTATTGAATAGGCTTTTAATTCCTTTCTCCTTCTTCTGGTACTGCTATAATGTGAATGTTGTTAAGCTTGATGTTGTCCCAGAGGCCCCTTAAACTCTTTATTTTTTATTCTTTTTTTCTTTTTACTGTTCTGATTGGGTGTTGTCCACTACCTTGTCTTCCAAATCACTGACTCAATCCTCTGCTTAATCTAATCTCATGTTGATTACTTCTGATGTATTATTCATCTTGATTATTGCATTCTTCATTTGTGACTGATTCTTTTAATGGTTTCCCTGTCCTTTTTTGTGTTTACTATCTCTTTGTTGGAGTACTCACTTAGTTGATCTATTTCCCACTTAAGTTCATTGAGCATATTTATAACCAGTGTTTTGAACTCTGTATCAGGCAAACTGCTTGCCTACATTTTGTTTAGTTCTTTTTCTGGAGTTTCTCTTATTCTTTTATTTGGGACACATTTCTTTGTGTCCCCATTTTGGCTGTCTCCCTGTGTTTGTTTCTATGTATTAGATCTGCTACATCTCTCAGTGTTGGCAGGTGGCCTTATGTAGTAGGTGTCCTGTAAGGCCTTGTATAACAGTCTCCTTGGTCTCACCCGAGCTGGGTGTTCCAGGAATATCCCTTGTATGGATTATTGTAGTTGAGCCTTAATTGCTATTTGCCCATCAGTGTTTGGGTTTGACTCTCAGCCTGACTGGCTGTGAGGGTTGTCCATGACCACAGTGGTGGCTGATGGTGGCTGACCCCGTGGAGCAGGATTTGCCCCTCTACAGGGCTGTGGTCCCTGCCAAAACTACCCTTTAGTTGTTCCATTTGTGGAGCTAATCAGGTACTGCTCTGTTGTGGTCTAAGGCTGGCCACTGGATGTGCTGGTTCTAGGTCCTCTTAGGAGGGGCTCAGTGTTGGCCAAGGTCAGACACTGCCTGTGCCTGGCCAAGAGCCATCTGGTAGAAGCTATGATCTGTGGTTGGCAGCTGCCTGTGCTGGGCTGAAAATCATGTGGGAGAAACGACACTGTAACCTGAGTCCATCTGCCACCCTGCTGGGTCTGGGGCCACTTTAAAAAAGGCACAGGGCACACTGAGGTCAGCTGCCACTTGCCTGGGCCTGCAGACCTTGGAGAGTTTTTAAGAAAACTTGGAGTGCCAGGCGAGGCTGACCAAGTCACAGCAGCTGAAAGTGCACTGTGTGAGCTGGATGTAGTGGGGTCTCAGAAAATCACTAGGGGGTGGCAAGTGGTGTTCACCAGGTTAATGCAGATTCAGTTTTGGCTCCTGCCCTTCCCTGCACACTGCACGGGGAAGCGGGTAGGGTGCAGCTCCAACACAGGGAGAATGGCAGCTCTTACCCTGAAGCCAAACAATTCAGTCTCTCCTCATGTCTCTGGTGCCTTACAAGCTGCTGTTTCTTCACTGGAGCTCAGGATGAGTGCCTATGAGTGAGTGAATCTGAAACAGGTTGGAAGCACTGCTGATCTTCACAGACAGCTATTGAGAAGATTACTCTTCCTGGCACCTGATCCTTGGGCTGGGGTTCCCAGTGTGGGGCTGGGACCCATCACTCCTCTGTGAGGACCTCTGCAGCTGAGAGATCCCTCCCAATTCTCAACTGCCACATAGAGATGTGAAATCAGCCCATTTTTCATCTCCAATCTTCTGCCAGTCCACACATGGCTTCCTCTATACCTTCCCCACTATCTGGGCCCTATATCATGTCAGGATTCCAACATATTAACTTTTAAGTGTACTTCGCATGTTATGGAAAGCAGGCCTTTGTCATGATACATGCTGCAAATATTTCCCCAGTTTCTTATGCTTTGTCCCAGCTAGTTTTGTCATATGGAAAATTTCAGTTTGTATAAGTCGACTTTATCAATCCTTATTAATGCTTTAAAGTGATGATACATTTATTACTTGATCTTCTTTCTCTTTTTTTCCTATCTTCCCATTTCTCCCAAATACCAAAATTAATCTGATTTCATTCTAACCCAAATCATATTTTATATTCCTGCGTCTAGGGTCAGATCAACAGCTGGAAGTCACCCGGAGCTAATCCAGATGAACCCTGGGGGTTCAACATGATTGCAGAAGCTCCAGGTGGCTTTGATTTAACTTGCCGTGATGTGTATTTATGGGGTGTTCTAAGTTAGTACTGGCAAGCACTGACACTTCTGGGACTTCTTACAGCCTGGGGGTACCCCAAAATCCAGCTGGTATGCTTAGACTCCTTCTGCCATGGTCTGACCTACCCCTTGGAAGCATTGCAGTGGGGCTGACACAGAGGAGCTAGGATCATGGTGACATATTGCTACTTCTTCATCCTTTTCAGCTCCTTAAAATACTTTCCGCTGGAGCCAGGTGTCTCACTATCAAAGACGGAAAAGGGAAAAAATGAGAATAAACTTTATGGTGTCAGATTGGAACTGGAATAAGGTTATCAGTGTGAACACATGATTTCCAATACCTAAGGATTAAGAGATATGTACAATGTATAAGTGTGTGTAAATTTTTGAATTTGCTTTTGTGTGTACTTTAAAGATTTTACATACACATCCTTTTCATTCTTTTCATTCAGTCGTCCTCCCCTGGTTTGTAAGTGCAGGGGCATGGCCAGCTGTTTCCTTTGCTTTCTCCACATCTCTTCTACCATGAATACAAAGATCTGCTCAAAATATTATTTAGGCACTTGAGATTAAAAAATAAGACTGAGAAAAAAACAAAACAAAAAAGGTCATTATTTGTTGTCATGGACTGAGTGGTATGTTCTCTCATCTTTTTTACCTTCCAAGGTCCTTTACAGTGGGTTGACATTCGCACCTCTCCTGGCCCTTATCGTGGTTGCATCCTCCATACAAACAATTTACCCCTAAGCTTCGCTTCTCTTCTCTCCCTCTCTCCCTCTCTCGTTTCGCAAATATTTACTGAGCTCTTACCATAAGTCAGTGCTGTGCTTGGTACTGGTAGTCCAGTGGTGAACTGGTGCTGTATCCAACAGACACAGGCACAGACCTCAGCAAGCATACAACCTAACAGACGTAGTACATGTGACTCACTCAATAAACCAGGCCCTTTCTTACAGTGGCTGATCCCTCACCAGAAGAGGAGTGACTAGGAGGTCTTACTACCTTCAAGGAAAACACTTTTCTCTCTCCCACCGGGGCAAGAGAGAGAGAGAGAGAGCTTTTAAGTCTGATCCCCTTGCTTCTAGCATATTCATAAAAATTGATATTTTGTTATTTCACATGCCTTGGCTCATTTGATCCTCACAGGACGAGAGGAAAGACATTCTGATCTTCATTTTACAGAAGAGAAGTGGCGGGTTGCCTAAGATGACAGATCATGTTAGTGCTGATCTGATTCTAGTGATAAAAGAGGCTCTTGGGGCAGGAGGAGGTGTTAAAGGCACTCTCGCTGCTTCCATTTTTCCCCCAGATCTCCTGACTCCTGTACTGCTTTCCCAGACAAGAGCCCAGAGTGGTGGTAGCCCTGATTCCGAGATGACCAGGCTGACATTTGCCATATTCCGTTGGCACGCCAAACGCACTCTTCTTCTGAGCTTTGCTCTCCTGACTTCAGAGGATACTTCTAATTCTTTTTATTCATCAGCAGGCTCACAAGGGAATACAGACCAATGGGTCCACGTGTTAGATTGCGTGTCAGGGCCCAGGCAATGCAAGGACGAGGGAGAAGACACGGCTCCTGTAAAGAGCTCATGATTCAAGAGGCTAAACAGACATGCAGACAACGCTGCTGCCGTGGTAAGGGAATCTTGTGGCGGCTTGAACGAAATGCCACATTGAGAACCTTCTGAAATTCTCTATTCTCCACAGTGAAGACTCTCAGGGAGTAAGAGTGAAGTTACAGACGGGTTTTTGGAGGGAGAGGAAAGTGGAGCGGCAGAAATTGGTGACACTGTAGCCGCTGAGCCAGAGCAAAGCAGGGTCAGAGAAGAAGACCTCAGGGGCAAGGCAGGCGAGAGGGACCATAGAAGGGAGAATAGAAGGGAGAGGAACTCAGCTGAGGAAGTCTGAATTTGTCACGGGGTGAATTGACCCACATGTGAGACTTTCTTCAGCAAACTTTGCAGCAGGAGAAAAAAAGAGAGAAATTAAACAGCAGTTGGCCAAGGAGAGCAGGGAACCACGTGAAGTCATGCCTATGTAAGCACTCTGAGGATACAAAAGCTGTGTGCATACAGATGCCAGATACTGTTATTACCCTGTGGGGGTCGGGAATCAGATTGCTTCATAGCTCTGAGAAGGCTGTTTTCCCCAGTGGGAGAGAAAATAAAGTGCATTTCCTAAGGGGCTGGATTCTGCCCGCTTTACCTTTGCAACTCTCGTGCTGGGTACGGCTCTCTTAACCAGGAGGTCCAGGAGAACATGGAACTTGAGGGTGCTGGCAGGGTGGGGTTGAAACAATTGGTCCAGTAGCGGGGGGAAGAAATGGGGACAGTGGAGGGCAGACAGTTCAGGAAAAGGGGTCTGATGAGACCATGGGTATGTTTGAGGCATTGAGGGCATGGCAGGGGTAGAGAGCTGGAGGATGGGGTTGGAGAGGTGGTCTAGGCTTTGGAGTTGTCAGATAATAAAGAACTGAGGGGTATGACGAGTTCCAAGGATGTGGCCAGTCTGATGAGTTGGCTTAGTTTGCTGTCATGAGATGGGCTCAGAGGAAGATGGTAGCGCAAGTCTCAATCCCAGGGCCTTTGCAGAGGGGGTCCAAGGTGGCTGGAAGACAGGAACCCAAATAGGGAGAAGATGGTCTGGCTGGAGGCCTGCCAAGCAAGGTCCATGATAGTGGTGTGCCTCCGGAGACAGGGGCAGGGTGTGTGTGTGCGGGGGGAGCCCTGTAGCAGGAGGCGTGGAAGAAGAAGGAACCTTTACACCAGAGGGTTTCAAATTGAATGACAGTGTCAGAGAAAATCCAGAATTCAGTTAGAACAAGGAGCGAGAGTGTTTTAGGAAAAGTAATTTAAAGTTCTGTAAGACTGCATTTTCACAGACTTTTCCTGGATGCTTCCCCTAGGACCAGAGTTGGATCTTCCAAGAAGTGAAAACAGCCTACGCCTCAGGCCTCTGCCTTGCCTTCTAAGGCCCTGATTGTAATGCTGTGCTTGTAATTGTAAAGCTTGCCTCTCTCCCTGACCTCTAGGACTCACAAAAGCTTACTCTGCCTCTGCCTAGAGCTCTATAAGCAGAGGGGACGGAAGGAGCTCAGGTCCCATAGTACTGGGGCGGACATACAACCTGATGACTGCTAGCACTGCCGGATGGTACGTCTGAAAGTTGCTAACAGAGTAGATCCTAACCATTCCCATCACAGAGTAAGAAACACATTTTTTTTTCTTTTTGTATCTATATCAGGTGATGGATGTTAGTTAACTACACTTATTGTGGGAAGCATTTCATGACTTATATGTCAGTCAAGTCACTATGCTATATACTTCAGACTTAGAAGTGCTATATGTCAATTATATCTCAATAACTGAAATAAAAAGTAACAAAAATACTCCTCTAGGTGCGATGTAAGACAAAGCAAAACAAATAGCCTTAGTGTTCTGCTTTCGGAACACTTTCCCTCCCTCCATACTGTTAAAAGATAAGAAGGAACAATGATAGCTGTTCTACCAGGAGCAAATTTTTTTAAACATTTTCGGCTCTGATATCTGAAGTCATGTTACTGTGACCTTAGTAGAGGACACACTTACTAGATATTCTTTAGCTTAGAGTGAAGCTTAGGTGGCAGTTGGCAGAACGTGTGACTGTCACATGCACAGGGTGGACCCCCTGGGCAGCTTTGGACCAGCCACCTCTGTGTGCTTGTGTTTTCCTAGCAAACACTGGGACCTGAGCTTTGAAGCACAGCCCGCTCGCTCTGTAGGGGTGACACCCTACCTGTTCCCTTTTCTGGGAGTTTTGACTGTCCAGCCAGTTGTCGCTTGCACAGAATGTCCCCAACTTATGAATGGGTATTGTTCTCAGAAAGAGATTTCTAAGTCCATTGTTTAGAATTGGAAGACATTTCCACAGATAAACAAGGGGATGTGTAATCTTTATTATTCAGAACAGCCTGAAAGAACTTCTTGTGTCCCTGAAACCAAGGCCTGTACAATGGTAAGAGAAACCTCACCCTGTGTAAACATACGTCCCTCAGAAAATGCCTTCCAACTTCTAACATGAGACCCTGGGAACCTTCCGTCATCACAGACCCTCTGCGGGGCCTTTTCCAACTCCCATCCTTTGATGTGGCTGCCATGTCATGGGTGGAGGCCAGTGAGGAGAAAAGGCTGGGAAGTGGGGTGGCCAGCCCCCATGGAGGGCAGAGTCAATCCCAGAATTCCTCTAGGGTCTGGCTCCCTGCCCACATCTTCCAAATGCCACAGGAATAGGACTGCTGCTTGCATGCTTTGTCCTTTTGAAGTTTCCTGAGATTTAGAGACAATGGCAAACAGATTCGAGGTTTTAAAAAATGGCTCCCTTTTGAAGAGGAATGGAACTTTTCACTTATTTTTCAGTTAGTGGCCCTCTCAGTGAAGATGATGTTTCCCTAGGGAAGAATGGTGGATTTCTGGGTATACAGAGACCAAACTAATTAGAGTCCAGGTTAGAGTCCTCGCATTTTTAGTCAGCTTTAATCAAGGGATGATTCCCAAGATCTTACTTGTACTTTTTAAAAAATCATGTTTTCTTTCATCTTGCCCTGGTGCAGGCTCAATCTTTTAAACATCTATATTTTACAAACGGCTTTCACATCCATTATCTATTTGAGGTAAAGAAAATTGCCTGAGATCACGAAGCTAGCTGCTTGGGAAGCCAGGACTTCTGTTCCAAATGTGCGTCCTTGCTGATGTTTTTTAGAGGTTAGTTAATCCCCTAAAGGGAGGCAGGACTCACAAAGTCCTGGAGCTAAAATGAGTCTCCAGGGAATATCTGGTTTTCCCGCTGTCTCCAGACGCTACTAAATTATCTTCAACATCTAAGCCTCCTATTTTTTTCTTCTCTAGAGAATGAAATCTATAACTCTCAGTTACCTGTCCTGGTGACAAAGAATCTCTCTCTGATGAGAAAGAAATCCTTAATTCTCACCTTGGTTCTTTTTGATACAGAAAAAAAAAATTTATTTGGCAGAAAAAGTGTTTTTTACTACTTTGTTGGGAAAACACAATAAGAGAAAACAGGAAACTAGCCTGTAATTACTGGGTCAGTTCACAACAGTCCACAGTACAACTGAAATAATAACTAACACAAGAATGAGATTATGTACATTTTCCATATTGCTTCATCATCTTCCATGGCAGCTAAGCCTTACAAAATCCCTGAGGGGTGGGCAGAGCTGGCAAACCGAAGCTTGGAAGCCTGGTGTTTTGTTTGAGGCTCTTGCTCAAATCAACAATAGAGGGAGACTGGAATTCTGGTCTCTGACCCTGAGATTAAAAAGTCACGCCTCTATGCCCACCAAAATGTCATGCTGATCTCTTAATTCAGTGCTCTGAATTCAGGACTGTGGAAGGCAGAAACAGAGATGCTCCCCAGGGACTTTCCTCAGAGGGTACATGAAGGCACAGTTGGCTTCTGCCAGCAGGTCCTGGGGCAGAGCCAGCAGAGTGTATGCAAGTGTGCAGTTGCTGGCTTTGCCCTGCTCAGGCCTGCACAGGAACCAGTAATGTTCAGAGGATTCTCCATCAGGTCTGTCTAGGTCTGCCTGCAATCTGGGTGGTTTTTGTAGCATGTAGGTACAATGCCGCTTTTGATGCACACTCTACTTTGCGCCTCTCTCCAAAGCTAGAGAAGACAAAGATGCAGGCCAAGCTTAGGGCTCAAGTTTGCTAAAAAAAAAAAAAAAAAAAAAAATCCTCTTTTTATCTGATAATGTAATGTCACAGTGGAGATCAGAAACAGGCCCAGGACATTACAGTTGCATATTTTCTTATGTAGGAGGATTTGGAAACAGACTGTACTGATTTTTGTCTCTTAGGCATTTAGGACAGTTTTACCATTCTATCTTGAAGGTTCAATCTTTAATGTGTAGACATTGACAATTTACTCCGATCCCCACCCTCAGACTTTTAACAGTCTGGGGTCCTGGTCACACTTCTCTAAGCCCAACTCTTCCTGCAAACAGCCATCTCACTGCATGGAAGGCTTGGTGTAGTCAGACATAATAACCCATCAGCAATTCCCAAACCTAGCTGCTGAGCAGAATCGCCCAACGCAACTTTTAAAAACAGATTTCCAGACCGCACCTTAGATTCATTCAATCAACATCTCTAGTTCTGGTTCCTGGGAGTTTGAATTTTAAAATCTCCCCAATTTATTTTAACTCAGCCAGATCAAGGGAAAGCAATTAAAAGTGCAATGAATTCTCTCCCTACTGGCACCACCAAAAAGGGGAAAAAATCACTGCTCTCCTCATTTCCACAAGCTCAGACTCAGCTGGAATCCAAGGCATGCTAAATGTCCACTTCAAGATTCTTCTCCCATACACATGAACACCTTCTTGCTTTGGCTTGGGCTCCTTTCCCTCAGATCAGATAGGGGATGGGAAATCCCAAGAGCTGCTCATTTTATGGCTTTCTTCTAAGACATACCCTCCTGCTCCACTCTTGCTCTGAACCAAGAAGCCCAGGTAGAGCTCTGAGTTAGGTAGCAGGAGCTGCTATTCCTGCTCTCGGACCCTCAGTGGGCACACACTGGGAAGTGGGAGTGAGACGGCCTCTGCATTCTCACTTAGAGTCGTAATACCTGCCTCCATTTCCTTCTTGTGCCAGCGTGCCTTTGTTCCTCATTCCAATGCAACATGCAATGCACACGCCTGATTGGTCTGACTGTACCACCAGCATTTCCGAGGGCTGAGGCTATCCTGAGTTGAGGAAGGAGGCCTTTCCGTGGCCAAAAATG
Organism: Cynopterus sphinx; assembly: GCA_030015415.1. Taxonomy (NCBI): domain Eukaryota; kingdom Metazoa; phylum Chordata; class Mammalia; order Chiroptera; family Pteropodidae; genus Cynopterus; species Cynopterus sphinx. The sequence continues at coordinate 92,886,010 of CM057380.1, forward strand.
TGACCCATAATTGGAAAACCATTTAGGTTGTCTCCTTTTCTTGTAATAGAAATTACTTATTTGTGATGGAGAGTTAAGTCCTGGCATGGAGACTAAGGGGCTGTAAGAGCAAATTGGAAAAAGAAGTTCAGAACTTAGTTTATGGCCTGGTCTGTTCGATATCAGACATTTTTAGAGAACTTCACAATTTCAAAGACCACTATTATTCAAAACTTCAGATTCATAATACCTGGGAAAGGCAATGGAAAAAGAATTTCCCCCTGTGTAAGTTTGGGGGAAGTGGCACAATAGAGAAAGCCCATTTTCTAGTGTGGGCCTCTGGGGCCCCTATCAGGGCGCTGGCTACATTCCCATCCTCCTGGGTACAGACTAGAGAGAAGGGACATTTCTGCCAGGAGAGCTGGCTGCTTATTAACTGGGAAAAACATTCTTGGGGAGAGACTTAATTGCTCCAAGGCTTTTGAGACACAAGGGAATTCCAACAACCAGGGATTGGGGGCATCAAGACGCTGACATTCCTAGTCCTGCGAGATCCTACAACCTCTTCACTGGGAAGAGATGATTCTCTGGCCCTGGGGGACTGACACCATCATCCCAAGGAATTGTGTGACCGCCTATACCCACTCTTGCTCCTCTACCAGCCCAATTCCATTATTTTCCTCTGCTCCCAGTTCCTACAGGCCCATGGAGGGGCAAGCAATTGGCAACCTGTCCCCCTACTCCCTCTGACTTCTCCCTAATAATTGAAGGGAAAGTATTCTCCTTCTTAAGCAACAGGCTAAGGTTCGGTCCCTATCTTCCTGTCCCTTGGTTCCTGACATCTAAACCCTTCCCATTTCTCATCCATGTAGCTCATTTCTTTTCTGCCAAGAGTCCATCTTACCACCTCCTGCCAGCTGCCTTATTGCTTTCTCCAAGTGCCATCATGTCTTGCCTAGCCTGAGGACTTAATTCCTTTGCTCTGTTGGTTACATTGCCGAAAACAAATTATTCAGAGAATAAAAAAGAAGTCAGCTCTGTTACGTAAAACGAACGTACTGGGAGGCAGCTTATTCATACTGAACGTGAGTGTGCTACCCAACTAGTCCCACGGTCCAGGCATCTAACTCTCCAAGCTTAGCATTCCACTAGCTCTCTCCTCGCTTCAAAATGTACATTATATACTCTTCACTTCGTGCATAATTTTGTCATTAGCCCTGTACGCTTTGTCCTTTTACTATAGATTGAGAATCGCCAAGTTCCCTCTGCCATGTGTGCCTATCAAAATACATTTCCCTAGTCGCTTTTCTCATTCAAAATCATGGTGACAGAATAGGAATGATCATTGTACACATCTTGGGCCTTAGGAAAAAATGGGCATCTCTTATTTCAGATGACTAGATCCTGTAATTACCCGGAAATCTACTGAGAAAGAGCTTTGGAATCAGCATCAATTATTGGCTGCGTGAGTCAAATGACATTACTTAAACTGTCTGAGTCTTAGTTTTCCCATCTGTGCCGTGTGGATGATAACGCCTACCTTGCAGAGGTACGGAGAGGATTCTATGCCATGATAATGCAAAGCAGCTGGTGTAGAGTAAGCACTTGATAAACGGGAGCTATAATCATCCCCACCTCTGTAATGATAACCTTCGAGCATGCAAAGTATTCGGCTGCCTGGGAACTAGTTAGAAGCAGGAAACAAACCATGACTAAACACATACCCAGTACGCTGCCACTCCCCAGGCCATGCTCCGTCGTCGTCACCGAGGTCTCTCTGTGGCCCAGCGGAGCATTCCCCTCCTGGTTTCCTTACCTGCGCCACCTTCCATGCTCAGTCTCTAAAAACAAGTAAAAGGCACTGACCTGACTTCTCAGATTCGTTCACACGGAAAATCTAAAACTCTGCTGCTGTCCAGATTCCGTCTCCGCCGTCCGTCTGCCGGGACCCCACTGCCTGCCCAACTTCTGAACTGTGGTGAGAGCCACGAAGACGTTTGGCCACAGCTGACAGAACGGCGACACCGTGTGGCCAGTGAGAAGCCAAGCCGGCCCGGAGCCCGCGCGGCAGGAGGAGCCCGCCGGGACCAGCGGTTAGGCCCTGTCAGCTGGAAAATAAAACGAGGACGGAGATGCCGCTCCCTACAAGCGTGAATGGAATCCCTTCCTCCTTCATCAATGGGCCCTTCCCGTCCACAGCCTGAGATGTGAAGGCCGGGTGGCTTGTGTCTTAAACCACAAAGGACAGGAGGCCAGCCATGGGGCATCCACAAAGTGTCAAATGTCTGCCAGCTGCTCCCCAGGAGCTGCGGAAGATTTACAGAAAAATCTTAGCCATCTTTATTCCATTTGGCAGGTACTCATACCTTGACGAACTAGAAAAAGCATGAAGGAAGCAGTTAGCACTGTAGGGTTATACTCTCAAAAGGAAGGCGTCTTTAAATCGTGAACAGGAACTCTTGGCCCTTCAAATAGAGCTCAGGATAAAAAATTACTGTCAGCCAAGGACAGTCACTGAGTCCAGTCACCTGCTTAGAAACTTTTCTCCCTTAATGTTATCAGAGACATGAGCTGGTATTTTTATCACCCCTGAAGTTTATTCAGGGAACAGGGGCCTTCCTCTCAGCGGGCTCAGGTTTTTGCCTCCTTGAGAAGTCTCAGGACTTGTCCCATAATTATGCCTTTTCACCGATAAAGGACTCCTCACCAGTTTTTCCAGGGTAAATACTTACAGGGTCTCCATCCACAACAGCAAGCTGGATTATGAGTTCTCTGATTTGACCATCAGCAGAGAAATTGCTGGAACGGAGCAGCTCCTCACACCTGGATGAACGCTTACACCCCTCTACTTCATTGACTTTAACCACTACAAGGTCATGGGATGGTGGAGAGGGCCCAAAGCTCGTCCTCAGGAATTCGAAATGAGGATTGGGAGAGATTCCGAATCACTTCCCATGGCTCCAACTGTAGCCTGTTAACTCGGAGGCTGTTGGCTGCCCTGTTTCCCACCATGAGGAGCAGGGACACACGGGGAGGGAAGCCGGCCACAGGGACCCGAGAGGAGGGAGGGGGAGCAAACTAGAGGTGTCTAGGTCACCTCCTGAAGACCCTAGATCTATGAGACTCTCCTGAACCCTTATCACACCATCCTCCTTTTAAGTTGATTCAAACCAATTTCTCTTACTTACAGTGTTGAGAGGAGAAACTAGAGTGGCCTGGGCAGTTAATCTCTTTATCTTTCACTTTCCTCATCTGTGCAATGAGAATCATCATTCACTCATTCATTTAACAAATATTTATTGAATACTTCCTCTGTGATAGGCACTGTTTTAGGTTCTAAGAGAAATAGCTGGAAACAGAAGAAATTAAAAAAAAAATAATTCCTTCCTTTGTGAAACTTCCCTTGTACTATAAAGTTCTCTGAGAATAAACACATGAGAGAAGACAAACTTCAAATCAGGTGCCAGGGCTGGCAGACAGAGCACAAACCCCAAGTCTCGGAAATGTGCGAGAGGGCCAGGGCCATTTAAAACAAGACACAGTCTTTTTGGTTTTAAAATAAAATTGGATTAAAAGGGCTCAGTCTTCCCACAGTGGCTTTTCTTTTACATCTTGGTCCAACTGCCAAAGGCCCCTTCGTATATTCTGCTGGTAGGCACCACACTTATTGGGCAAAGTCTCCAGATACTGTGATTTCCTACTTGCTTAGGTGGTGGGCAACTGCCAGTCTATTTTCAGTTGTCATCGAGAGCAGCAGATAATATACGAAAGTGACAAACGAAATTCACAATCTTAAAATCTGATTTTAGTCACTCCTCTCCTACTCAGTTATTTATTGAAACTACTTAGGAAGACTGAATTAACTGATTTGGTTCTGTCTTCTGCTGCTGCCTCTGGTAAAGCTGCAAATGATCAGACTGAAGACCAAAAGGCATGCAGCAGGAGGGAGAAAACAAAGAACATGTATAATCTGCGTGATCAACGCCCAACTCTCACACAATCTAGGAAATTAACTGTGCGAGGGCTGGGTCTTCCATATTGTCTGACCCTCATACCTAGGCTGAAACCTTCTTACTTTGGGCAAAATACCCACAGGTCTTAATGTAAAATCAGGAATAAAAGCACTCTTTAATTCTTATTGTCTTAGTATAAATACAATGCAGCGATTCTTATATAATAAAGGACAAACAACAATACTTAGCACTTTCAACTCAGGTAGCCCTTCTCAGCTCCCCAATATTCCTTCTAGAGACTTGAAGCTTGTCATCATTAGCTAATCGAGTGGGTAGGGATTTCCAATAAAGACAGAGAATCCATGTTATGCAGTGTCTTAGTCAAAAGTAGTGACAATTAAAAATTTTTTTTTACATATTCCATGCCTCAAGTGCCTCTCCATATCCCCTTCAAAGTTAATGAAAAAATTCATTTCTGTGTATATGGGTGTGCATTAGTACATGTGCATACACCCATATGCCCACCCCCCATGCACACACACATATACACACACTGAGGTTCTTCCAGAATATATGTAACCAGTGTCAGGGGAGGCTGGCAATGCATCAGAACCTGTTTTAAGATGAAAGCGACTATTTCTTTTTTTTTCTTTTTTTTTTAAAGAGAATTTTTATGTTTATTGGAACTAAAATTAACAACAGTTGCAGAGAAGCAAGATCCCAAATGCTCTGAAAATGACTATTTCATTTTATCCTTTCACGATGGTATGGCTCTCTGCTCAAGAAATAGGCTTCTTTCTTGATAAACTACTGCAACCATAAGATCTCTATCTCGTGGAGCAATCTCAACCACAGATGCCTTGCTAGTTCCTAGAACTCCATGGGATGACAAAGCTTAAATAAGATAATAATGATTTAAGATAGGAAGCAGGGCAGAATTTCAGAAATAATAGTAAATTTAGGATTTTAACATATATAGTAAGTTTTGTTTTTCACCTCAAAGAACGGAGAATGGATAACCACTACATGAGTTCTCTGAATTAGGACTTCAAATCCAAGTTCTTGAGACTTTCATCAGAATGCCTTTATGAACCCAGGCCTGCTCTGATCTTAACCCTGGCTCTGACTGCCTTCTTACCTTACCATCTCTTTAAATGGAGATAGTCGGGCATATCTTTCTAATTTTATATTGAGGACAAGGTGAATACATGCAGACAAATAGCTAAGCAAATATTGCCTTGTTATATTCATAGAGGATCTGCAGGCACCCTCTCCCAGGTGAACACTCCAGGGCAAGTCAGTCCTGCTTTGTGCCACATACTTTTTCTCGTCTCATCAGAAAGGCTCCCTGGGATGACTACAGCCAATGCAACAATCTTTCAACTGCAGTTCGTTAACAATATATTTTAGGTACTAAGGAATCCTGCACAGGGTGGTCAAGGGCCCTGGGAATCAGGACCTGGCTGTCTGTCTCCTTGCGGATCTTGGACTAGCTGTTAATGACAAGAGACTCAGTGTAGTCTCTGGATCACCAGCATGTCTCAGGTCCTTGTTAAAGGTGCATAAAGCAGTCCTAACTGAATAAAAGTTTCTGAGGCTGGAGGGCTAGGACTCTGCATTTTTACAGCACACTAAAGTTTGGATTTGGGTCCTTATCTGGAAACCCAGGAGCTGGAGAGCTGACTGTCATGTTCTCTGCCTGCTCTATCATTCTACGGTTCTGAGCAGAAGCTCCTTCTTTTGGATTGGTCTCCATATTCTCCAGCCACATTCCTACAGCACTATTGGTCACTTCACAGACAACTGTCAAATCACCAGGATTTAACGAGCATGTGACAATTACTGTAACTTCATTCCCACCTATTTTGAAAATTAAATACTTCCTAACCCTGGTTGTCATTGGATGCCACGATCACGTTAGTATTTGAACATATGACTTGCTCCCCACATCAGAAAGGAAATAGTCAATATTGACTCTATTCCCTTGCCACGGCTCTGCAGGAAAACCTGGACATAATAATAGGGACGGTCCATCTCCTTTCAAGAACATAGAAGTCACTTCCAGGATAGTGGACAAGTCACTCTCAACTAATGTCCAGTGGTTTCCAAGGATGAATTGGCTTTCACCTCTTAAACACTCTGAACACCTGATATAAGGTAACTCCATGCTCTCCACAACAGTGATGTGGCGAATGGTGTCAGCCAGTGTTTCCCAACCTGTTGATCTGCATGATCAGTTAGTTTATTTGGTTAAATGCCAACTAACGAAACCAAGGACGTGGCTTCGATCTTCCATAGGCCAGCTGATTTCAGTCACTTTCTCTCATGTATCACTCATCTTAAAAACGTCAACCAAAGGAGTCTGAGGTGTGAGAAACAGTTACTGGTAAAATAAACCTACATTTAATGTTTTTTGAGGTTGGGTCAGAAGGTTCCTCTTTAGACATTGAAGATATAGATAGCATATATGGCCATGGTCACCCTGAGGCAGAATCTCTTTTAGACTGTTTTTGCAATATTATTTACTCATTATAACCCAAGTTAATTCCATAATTCCATTATTTCCTCCCAAATGTTTCTAGAATAAAACCAGTGTCTTTATGTAGTTACTGGCTCATCTGTAAGCTGGTCAGTCCAGTGCAGCCTGGACCAGTGTCTCTCCCAGTAACTCCTTCCCCCTTTCCTAGGCTATAACATCTCCCTTCCTAGATCCCTGAGCTCTGCCGTACTCTCTCTCCTGGCCCCAGCTACTGGAGTCCACAACTTCAGTCCAAAACTGGAGTTGGCAATAGAGAGGAGCATGCAGAGAGCATCACCCTCACCCGTGCTTTTACCAAGGACCCAGTAAACAAACCAGAGTTAACTTGAGAGGTTGTGAATGGAGGAAGAAGGGAAAAGGGAAGGCAAATGTAAGGTTTCAACTTAAATCTCTGAATTCTTTTGTGCATAACAAACAGTAATGTTAATACCTTGGGGACAGCATTTAAATACATTATCTTATTCAATCCTCATAACATTCCCCTGTCTTGCCTCTAATGACCAAACTAGAGCTCTGAAAATCTCAATTTCCTTACCCTCTTCCATATATGTACCCTGTAGCAGGGTTCTAGAGATTAGGTAAAAAATCCGAGGAGACTCATGAAAGCTAATCGTGGGTCCAAATAAGGAAAGGGAAGAAACTTCAGTGAAGGGTATTTAATGTCAGAGAGAAGCTGTACATTTGGGGCAGAGATGAAGAGACCACACCAGGCCAGCCGAGCCCGACCTAGCTACGCATCCTGTTGTTCGTGAGGCCTCCCTTGATGGAGGAAGTGATAGCAGCAGCATCACAAGTTTCCTCTCCCTGTGTGGGAGCACAGTGCAATGTTCACTCAGTACAGTTATGCGCCTGGCTTTCTGCAGCTCAGGCACAAATATTCAGTTCATGTCTTTCCTAACACGGCAGGCCAAATGACCCCCTTTCCTCCTGGTGCAGGGAACTTCCGGCAGGAGCTAGCACCCTGTGGAAGAAGAGTAGTTCTCATTGGTAAGACAGGGCCAGGAGTCTGGGGTGGTGTAGGTCCTTTTGTAATCACCGGACAGGGATGACATCAGACCCCACCTCATTTCTTTAGAGGATTCGGCAAGTATGCACACAAATAAAAAAGTAGGAAGGCACTGGGCCTCTCACAGAACCAATCAATATTCTGGGCAAGATTCTGAAGACTCCAGGTTTAGGCTGAGTTCCTGCCACTTGGCCCATTGGCTGGGGTTACAGGGCAGCCATCTACCTAGCAAAGACTCCAGACTTTCAGACAAAATCATCTTCTCCATCTAAGCACCACCTCTCTCCAGGCCACGGTGGATAGACAGCGAAGGTTTTCAAGTCCCTACTTCCTGAGAGTTCCCACCAGGGAGAGGGAACAAAAGACCTTTGTCCCACCCACTGGGAGTTGAGAACCAGCAAGTCCAATCCTCAGAGATCTCCAGCGTCTCTTAAATAAGCTTTTCCTTTCCATTTTCTTCTTTTAATTATTTATCACCCATCCATTCATTTGTACAAATATAAAATATATTTATATAGATTTATATAATATAAACTTCTGTGAGGCAGAGTGGAGAAGGGGGCCAGGAGGGTGGGAGCCCCCCATCTATTTACAGACATACTGGTCGACAATCTCCGTGCACTTCTTGCACTTGACGAAGCAGCACCAGTGGAACTTGCAGTGGCAGCGCTCCACCTGGACGCTCTTGAACTGGTCGTAGCCACGGCCACAGCACATGAGCTCGCAGCCGTCCATGCCCTCCGAGGTCTTGTTGCAGAGGCGGCCCTGGGTGCCCAGGGAGCCCGTGGTCTCGTTGCGCAGGCAGTAGTCAGGGCTGGGGTCCACGTACACCAGGTCCTCAGGGGTGGGCTGGTTGAAGCGGCTGTTGACCAGCTCCAGCTTGCCTTTGCGGGTGATGCGCATGGCGGCCGCACTGTCGTACTTCTCCTTCAGCTGGTCCCCCACCTTGCGGAACTCAGCCAGCTGGAGCCAGCAGGTCTTGAGGCTGCAGGACCCCGAGACGCCATGGCATTTGCAAGCTACGTCTGCCATCTTATACACAGCCTGGGGGAGGAGAAAGGAGTGAATAAGGAGTGTCCCTGATGGAAAATGACAAGAGGGTAGCTTAAGTGGCCATAGGCCATGTATAGCAGAGAGCTCATATGCCGACTAAGACTTTTCCAGGATCCTCAGCCCTTCAGGTTGAAAGTCGATAGAGGGAGCACTGCAAAGGAAAATGCTGGGGAGGAAACGCAGTGAGTTTGCTCAGCTACCAGGATGACATGTGGGGCACCTGCACTTCCTACTTTACTGTTTCTGATTACTTGAAATCATTACAATAAATGTGTCACCTTTACCATCAGCAGGGAAAAGGGATATTTCTATCGTGATCAAAGGCTCAAACAAGCAAATAACATGGTGTGGAGCACAAATCAGAAAAAGAATCCAGTCAAATCACAGGCCTGTAACAGAAACTGTTGGCGTGGCCCCAAGTTAGCCAAAGCTCTCCTGATTCTGCCAAATCTCCTAAGAATTAAAAACCCCTTTTTTCTGTGTTAACATTTGATCATTAAATCGATAGCCATCCGTAGCCTCACATTAAACCACATCATAGCCGTGAGCAAGACTACTTTCTTCTATCCTAGCAGTCCCTGACAGCCCTGGGGGAGGCTGTGAGCATGGAGGTAGAGGGGCGAGGCCGTGCAAAATGAGAGCGAGCTGGTGGGCCTACCTATAGGGGTGATGCATTTCAAAACAAATCCACCCCAGAAGTCACTGAGACACAATAATGTGGAGTGGATTTGAACTTGAGTTATCCCAAATCAAAATGTAAAAGCAGGAGTAGACCAGAAAGCTGCTTACAAAGTGCTTTTCAATGAAAGCATACTGATGCATTGTGGCAAATAAGCCTGGCAGCAAGCCCAGAAGCGCAGATGGCAGGATAAAAATGCAAGCCCACTGCAGAACATTTTCTTATGCCACAGCTATTGTCACCAACTGAGCAGGGACACGTTTTTCAAGAGTGTTTCTCAGATTTCTTTTCAAGAGTCCCCAGATTGTGCCTTTATTCAGCACTATGCAGAGATCACTGCAGGTGCAAGAAATAGCTTAACCATCATCGGCTCATATTACTATTGTCAAAATGTTTCCTGATTTTTTTTCTGGTGAGCAATTATTTCCATTATTTTATGGTGGAAAAACTGAAGCACTAGAAAGCCTCAATAACCTGTTTAGGGCCACCCAGAAGGGTCTCAGAATGTCTAGCACTTCTGCACTCTAGTCTTGGGGCTTAAAAGCAGCTTAGGGTGGAAAAGAAGGCAGCACCCCTCCCTGAGGTTAAATGCACCAACACTTGGCTGGCAGCTCCAGGCTCAAGGCATAAAGGAACCGACACCCCATTCCAACAGGCACTTACTTCAAAGACAGAGCCTGCAATTATTCTTCTGGCACAAATCCCTAGGTCTGAGTGGGAGCCTGACATTCCTCTGGAAATGGTCCTTGGTTTAGACAGGGATGTCGGGCATCTGGCATTGCTGGAAGGAGGAAGCATTAAGGGCCTAAAACTGTGTACCTTACCGTTAAGTGACTAAGGGAACAGGATAAGCATCTACACTGGGAACAAACACTTAGGGAGATTTGGGGGGAAAGAGTCAAGCAAGACCTCACAGAGTAAGAACAGGAATTTTAGTAAAACATCCAAGAGGAAGAGTGTCATTGACCCTCACTATTTAGACATTCCTCCCATCCTTCCTCTGGGAAGAAAAACATTGTACAGACACTGTAGAGACATAAAATTTATACTTTAAAATATTTTATGATGGATAATATATACAAGTTCTTACAGGAGAAGGGGCAGAACATAGAACCCTAATTTTTTGCCCTTTTTTTGCTAACTAAAAAAGCAATCAAATGTTTAAAAAAATTTTTTTTCTAGTTCTACATCTTGCCCCTGGCAAACCCCTCTCTAGTCCTTCTTCCATTTCTATCTAATGGTGTGACTGAGCTTGGTAACTGAAAGGACTTTCACAAGGATTAGGAGGCTTTTATCTCGATATGCTTAGAAGCCCGTGAGTGACAAGGCAGTATCAACCCACTGCCCTTGCCATCAATATCTAAAAAAACTCTTAAAGGCCAAGAGAAATTTCTTGCAAAGTAGGCTCCAGATTTACTCCGTGGGCAAGATGTCAAATTCTAGATATTCTGTTTTTTAAAAATCTGGTTGCAAAATACCAGTCCAGAAAATTTTCAATCCCTGCCATCATTTAGTCTTTCCTGAGGACCTTTTTGTGCAGGTGTGAGAAGGTGGGAGTTGAATAGCTCTGGCCTCAGATGGTGATTGATGGCCAAGGCCTGTTCCTTGGAGAGGGAGTAAAAAATGGAGGGACAAGAATGGCCAACCTGGAGCAGACAGAGGCAAAAGGAGAGATAAAGGGCTCTGGAAGAGGTGTGGAACTGGAGGAAGGGGGGCCCAAAGACAGGGAGACAGACAGGGGAAGGCGTGTAAGTGAGAAACAAGGCAGATGGAAGGGAAGGTGCTGCCAAGATAAGGGCCAATACAAACAAACAAACAATTAAGGGCAATAAAATGAGGAGCCAGCAGAAGTGAGGTCAAGACTGTGATCGAAATGGCGCCCAGATTAGGATGAATGCCTAGTCACCTCTGCATCTGTCACAATGCTCCAAGGACAGCTCAGAGCAGAGACAGGAAACAGCCTTCCATGAATTTGACCTCTCACTAGGAAGAAATATGGGAACTTCTGTCTGCATAGTCATATGCTCCCACCCATGTAAAGCACAGTGAGAGAGCTGTTGCAAGGAAGCACACATGGTGACCCCTGTCCCTACAGCCTATAAAATGAGGTAGGGTAAGCCACACTTCAGGAAGACAAATGCTCTACTGCAGTTACGATGCAGACACTGCTACCTGTGGGGGATGGGAGAGAGTTGAAGGGGTAGGTTGTATTTGAACTGAGATCTTGAAAAATGGATGAAATTTGGGCATTCGGGAGATAAAGTGAAGACCTTAACCTTTTTCACCAATCTCTCCCTATTCCTCATGGTTAGACACCGGAAGACTGGCAAATGGACTGCTGAACAGAGAGGAAGTCCTGGAGACTGAGGCAGTCCCCCAGGTGCCCTCAGGATGGTCACCCAGACAGTTCTGGTCTCTCTGTCCCAGTTTGTACCACAACCACCGTTCAGAGCACCAACTAGAACCCCTCACACCACCACAAATTAACACCACCCTCCTCCACACACCCATCCTATATGTGGCTAAAAACACTGGCCTCGGGATGTATGAAATGTAAGGAACACACCGGGCAACTGACCAATTCTAATTTTTACCTGACGTCACACTGTTCGCACTAGGGTCCCACATTTTACCAAGCCAACATCGCAAGGTGCCGACTCACATAAAACACGTACCAATCCCATTTATTTACTATATACTCCCATGAAACAGAACTTAATTTTTAAAAGTTGCTATTTAAACACACCTGTAAAGATATATTCATGCTGAACTACCAAATCACTAAGGAACCAACATTAAATTTTTCTGGATTTATTTCTTCTCAAGAAACCGCTGTTCTCATTTATTAATTAGCTCGTCTTCACTCCCACTGAAGTACATCACCTGGGCCCCCGGGCCAGCTGACTTGGCACAGACCTGAGTGTGAACAGCACTCCCAGGAAGAAATGTGTGAGAGGTCTGTGTCCCACCACCCGGCACTCAGACCTCTCCAAGTCAGCTCTGCTTCTACCTGAGCCTTTAAGAAATCATAAACCTTAGACGGAGTCTAACAGCCTAAACTTCCAATCATCCTTTCTGTTTGAGTGATAAAGAGGGGTCAGTAGAGACAAGAATTCCACTCCCTATGCCTGGGATTCTGATCTAAAGAGTGCAGCTCAGCCCTGCAGGGACAGATGTCCTGTGGAGAAATGAATAAGGTTAAAATAAAGGTGAGCACACGTGTCTGCTGTGAAAGGAACCTTTCGAAAGGGTTAGTTCAATAATGCAGGCATCTAGGCCAGCAGCTGAGGGAAGAATCTCTCTAGTCAGGCCCAACCCCTTCTTCAATGGCCAGGCCAAGGAGCAGAGCTCGGGGACAGCCTGAGACACCCAGGGACAGCTTAGGTGGTCTGTGATGCATGCGGAGTGCGGGGGGATGGGGCAAGCTCACCCTTCGACCCGCCTCGTTGTTCTGCAGGTTCATGAGCACCCGGCCCTGCTCCTCCGATCCCTTGACGAAGTTCTTCTCCCGCTCCCGGGCATCCACAAACTCCTTAGCGAAGCGGTAGCCATACTCCACGTTGTCCCCACAGCCACCCCACAGCCAGTCCCGGGGAAGGTCCTTGGGCCGTGCTGTTCGGCTACAGCCGCACGTGGAGAGCTCGCCCTCTCGGCAAGCCCGGCTGATGGCGTTCACCACCCCCGCGGCACTGACTGCATAGGTGAAGGCGGTCTCCCGGCTCCCTGCAAGAGAGGGCAAGAGGGATGGTGAAGGAGGGCTGTGCCCTGGTGGCGTCTTTCCTTCCCCTCAGGCTCCTCCAGACCCACAAGGTCAACTCAGCCGTCCCAGTCCGGATGGAAAACAAGGCCAGGAGAGCACGCCTTTCATTTCCCGTGGCCCTGATGGTTCGAAACTTCTCCCGATTATAAGCTGATTTGCCTCCTCTGCCCTACGGACATACCAGACTGAAGGACTCCCTCCAGCCCTGGCCCATACGAACACCCATTCCAGTGAAACTTACATGACAGTAGATTTCTAGGAAGAAGAGCAAAATGGAGGGGAGAGGGGGCATTAGGGAATTTAGGGAACACACGAGATGAACGGAATGAGACTACAGAAATCATGGGACCAAGAGCAGGACTCTCGCTTCACAAAAATGCCTCCCTCACAGATGCCAAATTTTCACCACCAAATGAGCCACATATCTATCTGTCTTCTAATTGCTGCCATTATTGAGCTAGACAGTGTGGCAGAGACCCAGAGTAGAGCACAGACTCGAATCACTATGTCCAGAATCAGAGTGCTGTTTCCCTGTCTTCCACGTGGTCCACACTGCCTCCCAACTCCAAGGCACTGGAAACCACAACTATGGAACACTCAGCACGGTCTTCCAAACATCCAGATCATTTCTAGTAGGAAATCTGAACTGTGTTCCTCTTTATTGCTGTAGTGAACCACTTAAAAACTCACATGATGTATGCTCTACTTCAATAAAAATTTTTATAAAAAATAATACTCAGCCACCAGGGAAATGCAAATCAAAATCACTCAAAATGACATGCTACTCACACACACTAGGATGGCAATAATAAAAAGACAACGAATGACAAGTTGGTGAGGATACAGAAAAACTGGAACCCTCATGGACCGCTGGTGGGAATGTTAAATGGTGCAGTTGCTTTGGAAAATGGTCTGGTAGCTCCTCCAAAGGTTAAACATAGAATTACCACGTGACCCAGCAGTTCTACTAAAAATATATCCAAAATAAATGAAAACCTAATGTCCACACACAAGCTTATATATGAATGTTCACTGAAGATTTATTCATAACAGTCAAAAAGAGGAAAGAGTCCATTTTGTCCATCAGGAGATGAATGGGTACACAAAAGGTGGTATAATCCATACAATGGAATATTATTCAGCCATAAAAAGTAATAAAGTACTGATACATGCTACAACATGGCTGAACCTTGAAATTATCATGTTAAGTGAACCATTTAGCATCTTGTATCTGTACTGAACCTGATATAAAAGGCTACATATTATATGATCCTATTTTTGTGAAATGTCCATAATATGATAATTCATAGAGACAGAAAGATCAGTGGTTACCTGGGGTTTGGGGAGAGTGGAGGAGAAAGGGAGAGTGACCCTAATGGGTATGCAGTTTCTTTGTAGGGTTATGAAAATGTTCTGGAACCAGACCGTGCTCCTGGCTGCATGGTCTTGTGAATATACACCGAACTGTACACTCTTCAATGGTGAACTGTATGGTACACAAATTTTTAATAAAGCTCTAATAATAAATAATACTCATATGGACTCAGGAATGAAAGGAAGAGAGTGGTTCTTAGCAGGAAACCGAGATTCAATTCAGATCTATTAAACCAGGCAGAATATTCTGCTCTCCATTTCCTTCTGCCGTGCATCTCCGTAGTCAGAAGTAGACCCCCACAATTCCATACTGGCAGGTGGAGAGAAAAGCAGTATGCAATCATTAATAGGTCTAGCATGATCTCTCTCTCACCTTACCTTTTGACATACTGAAGTTTATAACCAGAATCAGTTTTTCTTAATTAACCAGGGGTCATCTGCTGGTCAGTTGTGGGCTAGGAGCAGCCCAAGAAAAACCCAGATGCTACGGGAAATCTCACTCATGATTCAGCCCTCTGGCTCGACGTTACAGTCGGTGCTGAACCACTGCCAGAGACCAGGGTCTATGTGCTCCAAGAGAGTCATACTGTGAGTAAGAGCCCCCAGGATTAAGGTAAAATGGACAAGAAGCTCTTAGCGGGAAGGGAGTCATGCCTGAAGTCATCCTAAAACGGGCCTCAGCCCCGTAGCCTGGCATCCTGGGGCAGGAAGGAGTCTCCAAAGCTGCAGCCCACATCCACATTCCACCCACTGTAAGCATTCCTTCTACAACATTCCTCAGGGAAGCAGGTTGGGTCCTCAAAGCAACCCATTCCGTCTTTTTCCAATAGTTCTAAATCACCAGAACGTTCTTTCGTGTATTAAGCTTAAATAAGCCTCCTTCTAACTTCCGCCTGCTGGAGATACGCTGGCTAATCCTCTCTCCCTCTGGCAGCCCTTCAGTATTTGAAAACAACTAATATGCCTTTTATGTGTTCTCTTTTCCAACCTACATATGCTTCATTTCTTCTTCCTTTCTTCAGCTATTCAGAGCTGAATTGCCTCTCCCAGAACTGCCTTTTAAAACAGGTTGCCTGCAGCTGAGCTTACTACCGCAGATATTATGTGCTCCGAGGGTTGTCGCCTATCAGCATGGTTTGGAATCCCAATCTGTCCTCAGGTGAATTAGCTGTCCTTTACAATCACTCTGCCTCTTTTGGTCAAGGACATCATTAGGCCCTAGGTGCACGTAGCTCTGCCTTTATGGGGCAGCATCTGGGTCTGTGGTAAGCCTGGTAAGTGCAGACTACTAGTGCTACTCTCAGTGAGCAAGAAATAACTTGGGGCTTCAGAGTGGATAAGCAATGTAGAGGAGGAGAGGGGTCTGTCTGTATGAAACAGTTCAGAGTGGAAGCACAAATCATCTCAAGGATGAAGGCTAATAAACCAGCAGCCAACGAGCCACTGGAGAGACCCTTGTCTAGTAGGACTACAGGAGAAGCAGGACAATATCATGCCCTCTCTGTTCCAACCACCAGGCCTCCATGCTCCTCGGGGTGGGTGGAGGCTGGGTGAAGTGCCAACAACTCCCTCTGAGCAGCTCGGCTGCCCTCTGGTGGTGGACGTTCGCAGCCGCTCCAAAGAAAGAGGGAACCTTAATGGTCACACATAAGACAGCAGTGAGAAGACTCACCAGGAGCTAGCGATCTGGGCTCGGGGGAAGGAATGAAGGAAAGCTTCTCAGGTAGCATAAGCCTTCAGGGAAGTTTCAAATAGGTACAGTGCAACTAGAGCAAACAGGAGGGTTCCATTTGTAACAGAATAGGGTACAGAATGGGGTCTGCTTTCACAAGTCATTCCACCATGCAAATGTGTACCCAGTGGAGTTTCTATTCCTGACAACCCTTTTCTTTATAAAGTAAAGCCTCACTTTTCGAGCATTCACTCTAACAAAACAACACATAGAAGGGTTCTAGCCAACGTCAGGCATACATTAGGTTGTTCCCTTAAAAAGATCAGGGGTGCCTCTCTCTACGGGCCATCCTAGTGTCCTCCCCCGGGCAGGGGATGCTGCCAACCAAGACTTTTACCAGGAAGAAGGGACAGATGCTCAGTGTATTTGAGAAGAATTGATGAATTATGAAGAAGTGTCCCACCTAATCCCCAGGTCCATTCTTTTGGGAAAGCTGCCCAGTAAGACTATTGAGGGGACACACAAGCACTCCTTTTATAGACCTTGAGTTGATACCGAAGGAAGAAAAAGAGAAGCACGGTTCAAAGTGTCTTTACCTTGGTCCTTCCTGCCTCAATCTGGGGCAGGGGAGATAGTGAAACAAGGTCAGGAGAGGAAGGGGCCCTTCCAAGTATCTCTAACAGAGGAGCAAGGATCTCAACTCTCTGACTCCTCTACTGCTAAAATCATTGGGAAAACCCCAGCCTCTAGAAACTCCAGAATGTTCAGTGCCTTTTGAGAAGTTGTTTTGTGGGAATGTGAGACAGGGAATACAGTGCTTTAACACCTTCCTTTTATGGCCCTGGGGATAAGACCCAGTAGAAGAGGGCCGGATTTCTCAATTTCTTGCAAGGGAGAGGAGAATTGCATTTCAAAAGGACCTACGACAATTATATCCCAGATGGCATCTCATCTAAGCAATAGGGTGGCCAAAGAATCCTAGGAGTGAGAGAGGGGAGAGAACAGGAATCTGGAAAGAGGTAGCCCTCTCACTTTTCTCCTTGTCTGTCCCCTTCCCTCACACATGTGAAAAGCCAGGAATGGATCTGGGTCAGGTCAATCAATGGCAGCTATCATTAATTTGGCCCAAAGTTTCTGATCTCTTCAGGGTCCAAGAAGAAGAGGCAAAAAGCCTACAGACATTCAGGGCAAGGCTCTCAAAGGAAGCCCTGTACTGAGACAAAGGGCAATGGTGGTGGGCGGGTTTCCTAATTCACTCTAACTCAACTCAGATGGTCTAATTCCTTCCCAGTGAGTCATATGCAGGCTGCCCTAGACTGGGTAAAGGTGGAAGCAGATGGCTAGCTGAACACTAAGCTGTGCGGCTAACACATCATCTGAGACTCTGCTTCCTGTGTGCGTCTCCCTCTCTCCTTGCACATCGCTTCCAAGTCTTGAGAGAGAACCCACTTAGTCATTCAGGTGGGCCTTCCCTGTCCCTGAGAAAGCATGCTTGCTCCCAGGCCATGTGAGCAGAGTCCCTTTAGCCAAGTCATGCCTTGGTGTCCGCTTACCTATCTGCATGACCCTCCCAAAGACAGACGTGTTGTCCACGGTGCTGCAGTTCCACCGCCTCTGCCGGAACTGGTACTGGCACTCCTTGATGCCTGTCTTGGCTCCCTCCCCTATGTAGGCCATGTGCTCCTGGTACAACTGGCACAGCTTTCTCTGGCCAGGGGAGAGCCCAGGAAGCTGGCTGCACACAGGCTGGGCACCGATGATGAACATCTCAGGTCTCTGCACCGGGTTCATAGCTAACGACCTATAACAGCGATCCAGAAAGGGAAAAAAGGCCAAGGAGTGAGCAAATGCCTGTGTGCAGCAGTAAGTCATGCATTCAACACATTTATTGTTTTCCGTGCACAAGGCCCTGTACTAAGGGCTTGGAAAGGAAAATTGGGGAAACTGAGGCACAATCACAGATGACATGCGAGATGTCAAATGCCTAAGACAGACTTGAGCTTCTGGATCCAGAGCGATCAGACAGCTGGGGAGAAGCTTTTAGAGATGGCCAGAGTGTGCACTGGGACTTAAAGGATATGGGGCAGAAAGAGAAGGCGGCAGAGAGGGCAGGTTATTCATCTGAGGCAGAGGGCAGAAAGAGCCATAACTTACTCACTTTGGCCCAAGTGCAGGATATGTAATGGAAAGCAATAAATTCCCTTAAATAGAACTCCCCTTATGACTTTAAAATTGAATCAAATTTACATCTGTCACAATATATTCTAAATGTTTCCACTTCCATAACTGACCCTCACAACCCCTAACACACTCTTTGTCAGCTCAAGGGCCCTCCCTTGTGCTAACCACCCACCAGATGTAGTAAAGTGTTAAGTTAGATGAGGCTGTACATTTGCCATCTGACTAGAAATGTGAGCAGGGCACAGACATGCAAAACAGGTGGTGAGTGCCTGCCATTTCCATGTTGACTTGGTAATTACAATAATCTCAAAAATACAAAAAGGAAGCCACACGTGGTCCTACAAATTCCTCATCTGGTCTTCAGAGTTACACAACAGGAATTCTATTCTCCTTGCCCCCACCAGCAAAATGAACGAATGAATGAATAAGTGAATACATAAATGAATAAATAAATAAATAAATATGCTTGTCAATTCAACAGCAACAAAAGAGATATTTCTAGTCACCCATGGGAATGGAAGAAGGGCCAGAAAAAGGAGGATGTAGACAAGATTAGAGAAAAAGCCAAATGAACTAATCCTTTTTCCTTGTGCAACCTTACTTCTGGGGGCTTGAGAGAGAAAAAGGCTGTCCTAGTTTTCCCGGGATAAAAGAGGTCCGTAGGATTCCTATAAATAAAGGAATGATCACAACACATTGTGACCTTCTCCACAGTTCAATTACCAAAGGAAGCGTGGGTTGTAGAGTAGGACTTCAGCCCCTCTCACTCACCACCAGGAGCTGGCTTCTGCTGGGAGCTGAGCCCAGCTGGAGAGCAATGCAGCGGCGAGCAGCAGCAGGCCGGGCATGGTCAGCCTCAGCCCTCCCCAGTGTCCTGGGAAGACCTCAGGGACTGCCGGCTTCCAAAACTGGGCACCCTGAGAAAACAGAAACAAAGGGAGAATCAGTGTGGAAATGTGACATAGGAGAGGCCCGGGAGACAGAGGAGGGAGCTCTGCGATGGATCTAACACCACTTTCTGTTCTTCCAAAGAAATTCAGCCTCTTTCCAAACTCCATCTCCTATTGCTCATCTTCTCACCAGAGGACTATCTCATTGTCTCTCACCCCAAACAGTGAAGACCCTATTCAGGAACCTGATTCCAAAGGAAACAATGAGCAGAGAAACTAAAGGAAATGAAAACAAACCACTTTAAGGACAGAGGTTGCTCCATTTAGGAAGAACCTCAGCTGTTGCAAGGCGCACATGCCCCTCTTCCAGAAACAAGAAATGTCCCATCGCCCTTCCCTTTACCTCTCACTCCAGCCAGAGGTGGATCTCTCTGAGTGCCAGGCTCTCTTTAGTGGGGCTAAAAATCAGTTGGTGAGTCGGACTGACATCCAGCCAAACAGGAGTCTTCCCCTTCAGTCTGTACCCTCTCACTCTCAATCAGTATCTTCTCACTCTAAACAAGTTTTCCAAATCCCAACCATTGTTAACCAGGAATAATAGTAGGGAGAAGGGTGAGAACTTTTCACTTTCTCAAGGCAACTTCTCTGATAAATGGAAAATCCCTAGAGCCACCACAGGCCCCTACAGTGCTGGTGGCTAGGGCAGTACCTTCGAAGGTGGCCCTCATCCCACCCTCTGGGCTCAGGGGCCATGTGTTCCAGTAGCTCAGACAGCAGCAACGGGGGCACCACCAGCTCCTGGTCTGCAGCCCTTGCTTCACAGGTCTGTGCTGGGGACGAGTCTTCCAGGAGCAACAACCCCTTCCCTTGGAGTAGGAGAGCCTCCCACATCTTTGCCTCGGCTTTTTTAAACTACCACTTATGCCTATAGCCCCCGAGAACACCTTTCCTTCAGTCCTTGGAAACATACAGAAAATCTTGCTTCTGGATCTTGGCGCAAGTCTATAAAAGCACGCCCCTCCGGTTCACCCTCACCTCATCTCTCCCTTAGCTGCCTTCCAGGGCGTGACCCCACAGCTCAAGTGAGCCTCCTTCCCACGAGCCCTTTACACCTCCAACCTTACACACTCAAACACACACTCGCAGGGCTCCCAGAGGCCCCACCCCCGTCTCACCGAGCTGTCCCCACAGTTCTGGGTCGCTGGGCTCTCCGGGAGGGGTTGGCAGGTGCTTTGGGTCATCAGCCTGGCAGATATTTTTTGTCCTGGGGCCACCAAGACAGGAAGGTGGCCTGAGCAGGATCCAGAGAAGCTGGGCCACAGCCTGTCCCCAGCCCTTTTGGCTTTTCTTCTTGAGGTCTTAGCTGGGGTGGGGAGCACCAAAGGCAGGTGTGTGGGGCTGGCAGGGGTCAGATCAAAGAAGAAACTTGCTCCTTCCCCTTTGTGATGCAGAGCCAGCTCGGAAATGATCGGGTCTCTGGCCGGTTCACTAACAACTTCCCATACGCTATTTTCCTAACAGACCTCCCCTCCTCTAAAGGATGCCCCCTCCCCCCTAACCTCTACCCCCCATAAATCCTCCCTGTCCCTCAGGGCAGGAGGTCTGTGAATGCACCGACTGGAACCAAGAGAGATGGAGCAGAGATAGGGCTGGCACCAGAAGCTAATGGCTTTATGGAGGGGAGGGGACCAGGTCCAGAGTAGGGAAGAGGAGAGAAAAGCTTCAAAGAGTTTCCTTGTCCAAACATCCTCAGCCCCACCTACCAGTCTTTCTTGGGGACTCCAGTCAGAGTTGCTCCTTCTCCCTGTGGTCCTTCTCCCTCCCCACTCCTTCCCTCCCATTCGCATGGCCATCCTCGCCACCAAAGGCCCTACTTCCACCCCACACACATCCTCACACACTTCCACGCCAGACAGCTGGGATTTCTCCAGCTGGTGATACTTCTTATCCCCATGGATTCCCCTCTCACACCGCGTCTTTCATTGGTGTCACACCCTTTCTTTGGGCCCCTGTGAAATCTCTCTGGCTCTGCAGGTCCTAGGTTCAACTGAAGCCCCTATGGGGGGCCACTCTTTCAGACCCAAGGACAGGAGGCAGTGCCTGTTCACGGTCACTGTGGCTTTGACTCTCCAGCGCCAGGCTGACAGGCCAGATTTCCCAAGAGCTGCCAATTCATCCCCCAGGTGCCTTACAAACCTACACTGAGACAGAATCTCTCCTGGCAGCGGTTCCCACTACCCTGTGCTTTCCATCAAACTCTCAGCTCATTAAAAAAGATTTTTTTAAAACTTAAAGAGAAAAAAAGACTGTAGCATGTGTGGTGGCTGCTTTCTCTGCCTCCCAGATGTGTGGCACCTTCTCTTGGTAGGCAGATGTGAGCCACCCCTCTGAGTGGTCACAGAACCAAAGCAGGACAGCCATCTGCCCTCATCTATGTTCTTTGATTTCTTCATGCAGAACCGGGAGGAGAAAGCTGAATGCTGGAGATCGGTCTCATTAGCCTGGGCAGAATGGAAACTTCTTGCCTCAGCTGGACTATGGAGGAAGGAAGCTGTATGGGAACTGATGATTTGGTCTTAATGAGTAGGATACATCAGAAGCCCTGTTTGTGGGTCACTGGTGAGTTTTATAGCAGGACTCAACCAGAGGAAGCTACGTGGCAAGAAAGATCTAGCAAATATCCGAAAGCAGGGAGAGAGGATTTCTTCTGCTGTTGGTAACAACTACAGATTTCCCCCCAAAACTAAAGAGTTCCCCTTTCCTAAGAGAGGTGAGGCCATTTCAGACACACCAAACACAGCTGAGTGTGAGAAAATCCAGGGTTTCTCTTCTTTGGCAGTGAACAGGAAGTTGCAGAGGTTGATGCAACATTATCAGGACCCCTCCAGAGGGCCAGAGTAGGCTGGTCCAAGTTGGCTGTTCTGCTTCTTCATTCAGTCTTTCATTTATCCAATAAATGCAGCAATCAGATATGCATCAGGGATCTTGTAGGTGCCAGTAACTGCTCTCAGTGCCAGAGACACAGCAGTGAACAAATAAATATACAACTGACCACTGAACAAGGTGAGGTTTAGGGGTGCCAGACCCCCATGCAATCAAAAATCTGTGTGTAATTTTTGACACCCCCCCCCAAGCATAACTACTAGAAGCCTACTGTTAGCCGGAAGTCTTACTGATAGCATCAATGAACGCATATTTTGTATGTTGCATGTATTAGATACTATATTCTTACAATAAAGTGAGCTTGAGAAAAGAAAGTGCTATTAAGAAAATCATAAGGCTACAGCCATGCCACCCTGAATGTTTCCAATCTCAGAGGCTAAGCAGGGTCTGGCCTGATTAGTACTTGGATGGGAGACCACCCAGAAATACCAGGTGCTGTAGGCATTTAAAAAAGATAAATAAATAAACAAATAGATAGACAAACAAACAAACAAACAAATAAAAGGAAATCATAAGAAAGAGAAAATACACGAACAGTATTTATTTTTTAAAAAAATCCATGTATAAGTGAAGCTGTACAATTCAAACCCGTATTTGTTCAAGGGTCAATTGTGTATGTTAGGTCCAGGCTACTACCATAAGAAAAAATCAAGTGCGGACAAGAATCAAGAATAAAGGGTGAAAGCTTACCTTATTTCGGGTCCTTGGGGAAAGCCACACTCGGAAATACCTGCCCATCCTACCTCTCTCCAAACCACTATGAAGTTGGAAAGCAACAAAGGTCTAACCCTGCTACACATCCTGGACCCCTCTGTGGCACACCCAGGGTCCTTATAGGAGCAGCACTGCCCAGCTTTACCATCACAACCAAAGGAATTCTCTTCCTTTTTCCGGTTGGTCTCAGTCACCAATCTTCATTCCCTTAGGGGGCCATGGTCATCCAGCACAGGGACAGGAGGCAAAGGGAGAGAGACTTGGACAAATGGAGCTAAGAGCCGAGCAAGTCTGTTAAATGGGGCATCTCTGCGCTTTCCACACACACTTCAGACCGTGCCTACACTAAAAACCCTGACCCGCAAGACAGGGACTTGAAAAGGTCTTTTAGCTGCTCTGCTCACAAAAACTACTGGGTATGCAGCATTCAAGCAGCTTATGAATCCAACAAAAATGGTGTCCTGTCCTATACTTGTCCCCCTGCCCCAGACAGGCACCCTCACATCTAGAAACATACCAGGAAATAACCAAGACTTTTTTTGTTAAGTTATATATCTTTTAATGACAAATAGCTTTAACTTTGTGCAAAATGTGACCATAAGTAAAGACCACTGGGTGATAACTACCAGAAGTAACACGAGACCGAGGATTACTCACAAAGAGAAATTGTCAATAGACAACTGAATATTCCTTGGAGGATAAACTTAATATTTTATTGTTAAACAACTGGGGCAAAATACTAGATTTGCTATAAACACCACTGCCATTGGCTAATTCTTACTGGGTGACCCAATGAAGAGCTACTGCTCTTCACCTGCAACTCCGTTAACATCCCTGGTGACACAGACAATCTCAGTGGTCTTTGGAAAAGGAATGTTTCCCTTTGTGAGCTCCTGGCTGCATTGCTACAAGCATCTGCCTGCTGTTGGATGGTCTGCGTGGGGGTCAGGCAGGTAGAGTTGGAGCTGGAATGACAGAGCTGTCATCACAGCCTTCTCTCCCCTTGGCCACTTCTTTTCTATCACCACAAAGAAGACAGAAAGACTCTTGATGGATCTTGACAAATACCTCCTAACGGGTGTGTCAGGTTCATGCATTTGCTTCCCTATTTTCAAGTACGTGCTCACCCTCCTTACTTATACCTGAACAGTTCTTTGTGGTCTAACCCACACAGCTGCAACATGTTTTCTTACAATACAAATTGTACATCATGACAGTCCATTTGAAAACTTACAGCGGTTCCCAGTTCTATAACCATTCTAAACTTCCCAACCTGGCCTCATTTTCCCTCTCATCCCTTTCCTGAATCTCCCCATATGGAAAAATAAACTCCTCCTGCTCCTAGAACAAGCCCGGCTTCACCCTCCCCGCCACCCAAGATCGCATTCTGATCTCACCCCAGGAAGGCTTTCTCCTCTCTATCAACCCAAACCTTAAACTACTTTCAAGTCCATGTCCATGGTTCAATTTCTCCATAAAGCTGTCCTCCACTAATCCAACACCACGAAAATCCTTCCACTTACTTGGGACTTTCTCAGCATTTATGAATACAGGTATTTGGTCAATGTTACCCTATTTTAGACACGCTGCCTTGGAACTGTATACATTTCTTACTTCTCCAGTGATTGAAAGTTTCCTATAGGGACAAACTTACCTGTTCTGTTTTCTATGTCCCATGTGCCTAGTATAGTTTTGCTAGGCCACAGTAAATCGACTTTTGGTTGATAACCAGTGACAATACCTAATATTAGTGAATATTTATTGAGCACCTACTACATGCACTGAGCCAAATGTTTTACATCCATTTTTCTTATTTAGTCCTCACTAAAATTCTATGTATTCTATGCAGTATTATTGTCCTCACTTTGAATACAGAGAGGGCAAGATGTAAAGAGGTTAAGTAACTTGCTCAAACAGCAACTGAATGGTCTTGGAATCTAGATCTTTCTACTCTTCCCCAACACAGGCAAACACATCACCTACTTGGTAGTTCCTCCCTGTCACTGAACATAACACCCTCTCTGAACTGCCCTATTACTAAGGTTGCAAATAGTAAGACAGTAAATCAGATAACAACATCCCGATTTAGAGGAAGTAACACGAAAAGCAATGCTTATTAAAAAAAACAGGCTGACTGTGAAGTTACTAGTATACACACACATACACAGACACACACACACACGCCTTGTCGAAGGAAAAAAGCCTGACTTCTCCCGACCAAAATGACATGTAAACTGAGAATAGGCCAGGCTGCTTAAAGCTGGAGAAATTAAAATAGAGTAACAGATTTAGAGAGCTGGTATTTATGTTTCTGTTTGGTTGGAAAAGACTAACCAGGCCAAGAGATAATGGTCTGGGAAGATGGACCCTGGCATGGTGGGAGGGGCTTGGGAGATACAGGCAGAGGCAAGGAGCAAAGTGGTTATGTGAAGAAATGTTAAAGTTTGGGGAGAAAGTGGGAAGAAATTACAGATCACTTGGAATGGAGAAACGGACCAAGGGACTATGTCCTCATCAAGAGAAGACCCTACTTTGAAGGCATAAAATCATTACCTTTCGATGAATACAGCTTTCAAAAAGCTCTTTTTAAAACTCAAATTATTCAGCCATGAGAAGAGATGAAATGCTGCCATTTGCAACGACGTGGATGGACCTTGAGATAATCATGCTAAGCGAAACAAGCCAGATAGAAAAGGTTGAAAATCACATGATATCACTTATATGTGGGATATAAATCTAAAAGCAACAAATGAACAGGAAAAACAAACAGAGATTCATGGACATGGACAATGGACTAGTGGTTACCAGAAGAGAGGGGGTGGGGGAGGAGGGGGGAGGTAGACGGGGGTCAAATATGTGGTGACAGAAAGAAGTCTAACTGTGGGAGGTGAACACACAGTGTAAGTATACGTATGCCTTACTATTAGAGTGTGCAGCTGAAACTTATTGGATTTCATTAATCAATGTCACCAAAAAAAAAAAACCAAAAAACAAACACCACTCAAATTTGATCATGTGACTTCTCTGCTTAAAACCCTTCAATGGTTCCCCATCTCCTAAAGGATGAAGTCAAAGCCCCTCACCACATTGTACAAGGCCTTTCAAATCTGACTCTGCCGACCTTTCCACCCTGTTTTGGTTTTCCCGTTGTGCTCCAGAAAGCCCACATTGCCTACATATACTTCCTTACTCATCTCTCACACTTTTCCTCCCCTTTGTGCCTTACCATCTTCCATCCGATCCGAAGAAGGCCCCCACCTCCATCACTCTCTTTCTAGCTTCTTGCATATTTTTGTCACAGAATTTAGTATAATGTGGCATAATTTGTCATGCTAACCTGTTTGTGTTTTTCTTTCTTCATAAGCTCCCCAAGTAGTCTTGTTCACCATTTTCTCTCAGTGGTTAGGACAGTGGCCCAGGGTACCTAGTAGGTGCTCAAAAAATCTTTCCTGATTGAAAAAAGAGAACAGCCCTCTTTGGCTCTCAAGGATATAAGAGAAAAGCCACTGAAGCCAGCCTCTCGTGGAGACAAAGGATTCCTTTCACATCCACATGGCCCAGCCACTGGCCAGAGAAAAAGCTGCTTCTCCTGACGTATCTCCTTATTTGGGAATGTGCTGTCAGGTGCTAAGTGAGATTTCGGAGATTCCAGTTCCCAGCTGTCTCTACCTCTTCCTCAAATACATGAGTGCTATTTAATGTCTAATGCTGCTGGTTACACAGTAACGTGAAAACGTCTAAGACCTTACTCCTTGAGGTGCTTTGGTCTAGCTGGGGTAAAAGGAAAAAGCTGCTCTGAAATGCAAGACACACAAAGTGCCCGAGGAGTCCAAGGGAGCAATCATAGCCAGGATGTGGGACTGGAATAGGGCACTGAAGAATGTGCAGGCTGTAAGTAGGAGGAAAAGAGCAAGCAGGACTTCACACAGAGATGGTATTTGGTCAAAGAAAATTTCAAGGTGCTTTTGGAAGAGTAGGGGAGATATTGCAATATATAAAGGACTTTGGTAATTTCCAATGTCAGAATCATTCTTGTCATTAAGTTTATGTAGAAATCCGATTTGAATCCCCACTGAGAGTTCAATATCAATGGCCCAGAGAAACTCCCATGAGTTCCTGGGGGCATCACTGCAGGAATAAGGCCATAGGCATGGGTGATCGATCAGTCATCTTTTGACTGTGAAATGATGGTTGAGCCTTCCTAGAAGTTAAGATACTGATTATGTTCTTTCCTTCAGCCTTGTCATTCCCTATTCTCTAATTCTCTTCCTGATCCAGACCTAAAATTTTGGTGTTCTTTTTGACTCTTTCCTCTCTTTCATTTTCCATGTCAAATCAACTGTCAAGGCCTCTTGTCTGTCTCCATAATATTTTAAAAATCTATTCCCAGCTCTCCATTCCTACAGCCATACTCTGAGCTACTACATTGCTCTCTTTTCCCTCCAATGAATTGCATCTTTTGACCCATTTTTATCTATTAAATGATTGAATAAATGCTTTCCATGTTCGGTTCTCTAATTTCCAAGGTAATAGCCAGCTACCAGGTTTCTCAAAATATTGTCCCCATACTAACAGTATCAGTATCACTTGGAAACTGATTAGATATACAAACTCTCAAGCTCCGCCCTGACCTATTGAATCTAAAATTCTGAGGGTGGTGCTTAGCAGTCTGTTCTAACGAGCTCTCTAGGTGAGTCTAATGCCCATAAAAATGTGAGAATCACTGTCATAAAGCCATCCATAGAATATGTAATGAACTAAAGCACTAAATCTTTCCAGTAACATAACGTATTTTAAAGGAAAATTTCTACACATCAATGCCTAAGCCAGTGGTTCCTTACCTGGGGGCTAAAGACTTCTGGGCGCCATAGGACCACATAACATATACAAACCAAGCACCAGCTCTAGAATGAATAAATATGTCCACCTACTTCTGCGATTGCAGTCTACATGTATATAGTCCCCTGTAATCCATAAAACACTAATTCATTTGAAAGTGCTACTGATGACTGTGGCGACGGTTGTACAACTCTACGACTACACTGAGAATTATTTAATTGTACATTTTAAACAGGTGAATTGTATGGCATGTGAATGGTATCTCAAGAAAGCTGTTACATTTCTTAAAAATTGTTCCTGATAATGCAGCAACTCTCCTGGAGTATCTGCCCAGGTATACACCAGGATACTCATCAAGAATGGCAGTGCTGCTAGCAGCCTCAAGCTGGAAACAACACACATATCTATCAGCCATGGCTGGCATATTCATTGTGACATAGTATTACAATGAAATACTAGACAGTAATGAAAATAAATGGACGACGGTTACATGCAGCAACATGCATGAAAGTTACAAACTTAATGTTGAGAGGAAGCATGTCACGAAAGAATACATAAACTATAATTCCATGTATAGCAAAACTATGTTGCTTGGGGATCCACACATTGGTGGTTAAGCTATAAAGAATAGCAAGGAAACGGTTACTATAAATCAGGAGAATGGTTTCCTTAAAGGTGGACGAGAGGGTTGTGATGAGGACAAGACATGGAGGAATTTATGGAGTGCCATTCAACATTCTATTTCTTAACCTGGGTAACAGGTATGTGGGTAACAATTTATTAAGTTGTGTATGTTCTATGCGGTTTTCTGTATATGTTACATTACACACACGCACGCACACACATTTATAATAAGAAAATGTCTAATTAATACCAAACGGTTTAAGGGGATCCTAGTGGAAAGTACAGCTATAGTGTAATGGAGCACATGTCCTTTTGCAGAGGGCTTCAAAACAGTGCTCATACCCCAAGAGAAACCTCTGCCTTAAACACGTGTTGGAAAATTTAGGTGCAGAGACAACCACATGGGGGAACCATGTGAGAGTAGGTGGGGCCCGTGGGGAGGAAGGGCATTCAACACAAACCACACGGGTACTTGATACAGAGCAAGGCCCAGATTTACTACACGTGAAACAGCACCTGCCTGGCCATGCCAGGAGGCAGCTCCGTACTTTGTTTCTTCTCTTCCCACACCAGGAAACGAGGACCTGGCAAAACCACCTTCTGTCTCACTGTTTTGTTTTGTTTTTTTTAAACCAAGTATTACTCTTTTATCCTGTAGCTAGCTGTTTCTCTTAAGTAAATTTTTTCATAGATAAAAATTCACTTTCCTCCTTTAAAACTATATTTTAAGTAGCAATCAAAGGTTAATGCAATGACATACCCAAGACTCTATCAGAAAATTCCATAACCTCTTAAAAGAATCCCCAGATGCTCATCTTTCTTCTCAGCTCAATTAACAGAGCCTTTCCTTGCCAGCCTTAATTATTTCTCCCAAGGGTTTCTCTCTGTCTCTAGGTCTCCGTCGTTCTTCCTTCCAAGCTTTGCTCAATGAATCCTCTTAGCCCTAAGGCATAGCATTTCTTTGTGTGATCTACTTTCTGACAGTTGGTGGAGATGAAAATTAAAAACGTGGTATTTTTGGAGAAGGTATCCTAGTTTCCACCACATACATCACTTTGCAGCCGCTCTGATCTCCCAAACAGACTGTCTTTTCTCATTGTTTCTCTAGCTTGCAGGAATGAGAATGCCTTGGGGATGGGGGATAAAGGGGAGATGAAGAATGAGTAAGGAGGGATGAGATTTTTAATTCTGGCCTTCAAGAAATATGCAAATTGCCCTTCCTCAATATTTGTCTGCTATTCACAGGAATAAATTTTCAGGGATTTGGGAAGTATAGAGCAAAACTGATCCCATGACAGTGCCAAGTGGCAGGGACACAGAAATAGATCCTGAGACTGCCACACTAAAATCTGGGTCTTGATGTTTCAGAGAAAAGTGATTCCCAAGTCTCTAGCTCCCAGTGCCTCAAGAAATGGCCAACTCAGACGCTGCTAAGCAAATCCCACAGAGCAGGCAGACCTGAACCCCAAGACACCAGGTCCCTGTGCAGTTCCCAGAAGTGGCAGATCCCAGCTGACTCTTTCTCACCTTATGTGCAAAAAGCACAGTTTTCTCCTTGGGCACCAAGCAAAACTTTATCAGAAGTCTTATCCTGTGCAGAAAATAAGAAGAATTTTTCCTTCTCCTGAATCCTAATAAATTAATATATTTTCAAAAGATGCTCTACAAAAAAAGGCAGAAACATGGCCACAGATCAGTGTGGTATAGGAAATTATTTTAGAAGCATGGCAGCTACAGTTTCAATGGTTTGGGAGAGTTTAGAGAAAGCTATCAGGATGCTCTCACCTTTCTCCAACTCTCTATTTTTACTGGGTCTGGTAATATGGGGAAAGATATTAACCTGGGTAATTGCCACCCACTTCCACAAAGTCCTTGGTTTAAATAGAGTGAATGAAGCAAATAAATGGAATGCTGGATCCTCTATCGCGAGCAGGCTGATGGCCCCTCTCTACGCCATGGACTAATTAGAATAAAAATGTAACTTGTGCTACCAAGTAAATGTGTTCCTGTTTTGAAGCATATTTTTAAAGGAACTGAGGAAATCTTACTATTTAACAAAGCAGTGATCCCAAACTGGCACACAACCAAATCTCCTTGGCTAACATAATGTTTTGAAATTTTTGAAATATGAATGCATTGGTGATGGGGGAGTAGCTCCTTAATTTTCTAAAATTTTCCCACTGCTCTCTATTGCATTTCTCCTGGCTGCTTGGCACAATCATTTTGCTTGTCTGGTGCCCAAAGGCTTTTAAGTATGCCACTCTGTTATTTAAAGAAACCTTAATATATGTATTATGCATTATAATCATATTCCATATAATAATCATTTTACTATATGAATAATTACTCTGAACTATTTATATATATAGATTTGCACATATGCGGTTTACTGAAAGCAGTTATACTGAGTCTTTTTCTAAACAATTCTGTAATGCCATTCCAGAAGCTAGGTTTGTATGAGAAGTTATTACCTCACTTTATTCTAGTCTTTCTGCTCTCTTGAAATCTACTGAAGCAGCCAACCTTCTCCTTCAAAAATCTCCTTCAATTTCCATTTGGAAACATAAGATAGTTATTTCATTTTTATTAATAAGGGGGAGATGCAAATTGCAATGAAAAGGAGAGCAGAAGCAGCAGCTCTGGATCCACAGAGGCCTTAAATGTTGGGTGCCAGAGACTGTCCTTTAGCCTTCATCAGTCGGGTACACATGGGGAAAATGACAAAGGAATGACTGTGGCCACATGGGTGCCAATGGCATAGTGAGAAAGGAGAGACTGCAGGCTAATTCTCCCTGTAATTCACTGCTCATGCAGAAATGACACCTAGTATTTTATTTAGGGGGAAACCAGTAACTCTAAGCTCTGTGCACATCCCTATTGCTGCCTCTAGCTGCTGCCCCTGTTTCAAATTGATCCTTAGACTGAGCTGTGGATGAGTTTCTAAATCCTTAGAAAAAAGAGTACCAAACAGCCTTCTAGTAAAAACCATAGAGCTCAGTCCTCTCAGGCAGAAGTCAACTTCCTTCCTTGCCAGATGAGAACATTCAAAGCCAAGCTGGCTACCTCTTCTCATCTCCCCCTCATCAATGCTAAGACACTCGTGTTTCCTTCACCAAAACTAGGGTCACTGCCAGCAGTTTTCAGACCAGATTTGTGGGTCTCACAGGTTCTGATCTTTGGAATTAAATAATTTCTGTGGCTGCCTCAGGAAAAAGCATGATCACCAAATTCAGGCCTGGGCAGGTTAAAGAGGCATTTGGTTTACCACTGAGATTCTTTTGTTTCTTTTATGGCTCTGCCAGGCCACTTTTCACAGGGCTCCCAAAGCTCTTGCCAAATTGCTCCCAAGGCTGCCTGTTTTCCCTGTAAAGGCTAGAGGGAACGAAGGAGGCTGAGCCTTATGATCTGTGCTACCTCACAAAAGGTTCTGCAAAAAATGAAGGTAACACCAGATGGCCTTTGGCAAGCACCTCACATTCAGCAGCCACTCAATAAACGTTAAAGGTTCATCATTTAACAAATATTTATTGTGGGCCTATGAGCACCTAGCACTTTATAGGAGATTATAATAAATTACAAAGACATTACTTTCCCAAAAACTCAGTGTTTCTGTACTGTCAAATATGGTAGACACTGGCCACATGTGGGTATTTAAATTTAAAATGAATTAAATATTCAGTTCCTCAGTAGCAGTAGCCACATTTCAAATGCTCAGTAGACACATGTGTCTAGTGGCTATCGTTTTGGACAGCACAAATTATAGATCAGTGCCATCATCACAGAGAGTTTATGGATAGTACTGGTTTAGAGCAGAAACCTGGCAAGAAAATAAATCATCGCTCATACAAAACCAAAAGCACCATCTGAAATCTACTGCTAAGTTTGACGCAATAAGGGCTATGAGAGTGGTAACATGCCAAATACCATGAGCCTCTGAGTAAGAACAATTAACTCTAGAAACCATCAACACTGCACCTATGGGCCAGGGAGATAATCTCTTCCTATTCCAATGACAATCTTTACTTCTCATCTTTATAGTTAACCATTAGGAAAAGCATTCACTGTAATAAAATTGGGAGTAATTTCCATCATCAGAACTAAATAGGCAGCAATTTTGTATTTGCTATTCAGAGTAAAGGAAGTTCAGACCAAGTGAAAATGCCAGAAAGTAATTTAAATGAAATTCTTTTGTGATTCCAATTCAAGTCAATAAATACTACTGCGAATCTAGTAGGTCTTACTCAAAGACAAAAGAAATTCTTATATTCTTGTAGGGATGTGGCAAACACATGCAAAATTATAATTTTTAGCAGAATATGTTATCATGGAGGCATCAATTGCTATCCAATTGTTATACTAATAATTATCTCCAATTATTAGCCCTAAGAAAGACTAACTAATTCCAAAGGAGGGGATGCTTCATGATAAAGATGGCATTTGAACTTGTCTAAGAGGATAGGCAGGATTCCCACAGAGAGAGGCGGGAGAGTGAGGCCCTCTTACTGGGCAAAGGTGCAGAGGCCTGAAAACACATGACACATTTTGAGTACATTATATAACAAGAACATTATATAACAATTTTATGTCCAAAATTCAACTACAGAAAACCAGGGGTTAGGGGATGGTAAGAGAGAGAGTGAGCATGCGTATGTACAGGCATGTGTGCACGAGCTAAGTTTAGGGGAGAAACAAGGCCAAAATTCAAAGAAAAACAAGTCATGAATTCTGGCTGAAGTAGGACCTTCATATGGGCCCTCCTCATAGAAGACCTTGAGGCCCCACCTAGGAGTTCGGGCTTCATTCTGCAATCTGCAGGAATCGTGCAAGACATTGAAAGGAAAGAGACATCATCAGATCTCCATTTAGGAAAACTGGCAATAGTTTGCTGGCAATAATGATCCATAGAGTATATAAAGCAAGAGTTTAGAGGTTGGGAACCCAGCTGGGAGAGCTACCCCAGCAGAAACACAATCGGGGCAGGAGGAGCGAACACCGTCAACCTGAGTGGGAAGGAGGGGAAGAAGTGTGGTCTTTGCATTGTGCAGCCATGGAAATGACAAGTTAGCAGTGGGGACGAACCACCAGTACAGGCCCCTAAACCCTTTGCATTGGTCATTACGGAAGTGAAATAAAGAATACTGACAGTAGGATATCTGCATGTGGCCTTGGGGAAAGCCCATTATTTTTGTGCTCATCCCCAAGGAGGCAATAGCTAGCTGAAGCAGATTTGATCTTCATGGGATATGGCCATCTTGCAAACACATGCCATTGATCAGAAAGAGTCACCACTACTGAAAAAACAAACTGTACCTATACCATCTAGAATGAGTCAAAAGAAATATCTTTATTAAAATTTATAAAAATATATAGTTAACAGTAGAAATCATTATTAATAACTTCTGCATTCCTGAATAGCTATGTATTTGTCCAAGAGTTACTTCACCTCATCTGATGTCTTCCCACTTTGGACCCTCATAGCTACGTGTGGTAGAGCTCACCCGGTAGTAGCCTGACTACATTTTCCAGCCTCCGCTGCAATAAGATATGTTCCTATGATTGAGTTCTTTCTAATGGAACGTTAGAAGAAATGACGTCTGCAACTTCCAGAAGTGGCCCTGAAAAACCTCCAACAAGTAGTCCTCCACGTTCTCTCTCGTCAGCTTGAATCAGGCCAGCTTGACTGCTTTCAAAGTGAGGGCTAAAGATAGAGTCATAAGACAGAAGAAGCCCAGGTCCCAAATTTACCACTTGGAGAACTGTCTGCCAAGAAGGGACATGCATTTTGGTTTTTACAGGGGCTGGAAACAAACTTCTATGGCTTTAGAGCCAATTTACATTTGGGTATTTGTCCATTACCTTAACGAATACAAACTCTTACAATCCTTATTCTACTTTGTATAAGACTCATGTACATACTTTTAAAAAACCCTCTTTGAGACTGTAAACACCTTATTTTTATTTGTAGCTGCTTAAGTGGTTTCTAACTAAGACTATCAAAAGGACTTCAATCGTGGATGAATTGCCATCTTCACTAAACATATAGAAAGGTGTCCAGCCACTAGTCATACAAGAATAGAGAGTGAGTGGAGAAACAATGCCTGAATTCCTATTCTCTGCAGGCTACGACATTTTGTCTGCCCAGAAAGACAGTAAAGTACAACTGCCTTGAGGTATTAAAAAAAAAAAAGTTCAATCTTATATTAAGCTATTTACCTACAGCAAGATCTAAGTAATAGTGTGTCATATTCTGTGAACGCCTTCCAGCTCTTCACAACTGTGTGACTGTAGACAACTGCTCTAGGTCCCCGATTTCTCTATTAATGAGTGAAGGGCTGAACCATGCAAATCCCTAAAGTCAATTTTAGTCCTAACACCTCTAGCATCTATTGACTAGTCAACCAATCTAGTTAAACTGGCTCGTTAAATTTATTGGGCAATTTATTACTCTTTCAAAATAAATTATTTTTTAATTTTCCAACCTTTAATGAAAATAAAGCCTAATAAGTCACTAAAGCAGGTTTGAGTCTGACATGACATAAGTTAATTAAGATGTTTGGATAGTATCATTTAAAAATTTCTCTTCTCATGGTAGGTAAAAAAAAATAACCCTATCTCATTTTAAATCACATTTCTTTGTTAGTGAGGACATACACTTTTAGGTGTTTATTAGCCATTTGTATTTCCTCTTTCATAGGTCATTTAGTTTTAAGATTAGAACGCTTACAGTAGGATCACAGGAGGGATATTACTGCCTGCATGTTTCAGCCAGTGGCCAACTGAAGGAGGATAAAGTACCTTACCCAGAACTGTCACTAGCTCAACGAAAATTGTAGGTCTCCTACCATTGGTTCAGCTCTATGCCTCCCAAAGTATCCCTGCCTTTCGTTATATGTTAAATTCAGTGGAATAAAAGTGCCTGCAAGCATAGCACTGTGGAGTTCCACATTTATTCTCTTTCTGTGACAGCCGCATCCCATTTTCTCAGTTGAGAAGGCAAAGGGGTTACAAATTTCACTCAGGACCTGGAAATCCAACTGGGTGGTTTGAGTCTTTTTCTACTTTTCCATGAATAAAGATTCCATAGAGGGGCTCTAAACAAAGAGTGCTGTTAATGATGTGTGAGGCACATAGGTCCTCAAATTTAACCAGCCAGGGAGACTCTGGCTTTGCCTGGTTGACTCCAGTGCAAGAATTTGTTTTTGCCAAAGAAACCCTGTAACTAGATATGCACTGAGGTCGCATAGAGAGCGGAAGTGTTGAATCAGAAGGTATGTTTTGGCTGTGCTGCTTTCGAAACCTAACCATGCTCTGTGGCCACAGCACTGTCCTGACTTTACCCTTTTGTGTCTAGGTGACAGTGCATGTGCAGTGATTCAAAAAATGGAAAAAAACAACTCTCTCCTTCCAGCTGGGTTCTATCAGCAAAATAAAACAACACTGTTGGTTTCAGAAGCATTTAGAAATCCAGTTTAAAAAACATATTTTAAAAAGCGACAGGGAAATTTCAATAAGAATCCTCTGCAAAAAAATGCCCAGTAGCTAGTGCCTCTGCGTCCAAATCAAGGAAACATTAGCAGGAGTGCTGCAGGATCTCAACCGCTGGAGCAAGAATACAGGAGGAGAGTTCTTGAACTTCTGCAAAAGCTCCTTATCCCTGTGGCTGTCACAGTCTGGGATGGCAGTAAAGGCAAAGACGAGCTGGATGTGAATCTCTGATATACCACAAATAAATGTGTGTCGATGGCACACATTACCATGGTTTCCTTGTCTTCCTGGCTGCATAAAAGAAGCTGCATTTTTCCCTCTTCATATCTAGCACATCCACTGCACCACGGAAAGCCTACACCATAGGTGGCACCTGCAGATGAATGTAAAGCGTATCCCAATACGATTTCCAGCTTAAAATGACCAAACTCCTAGGAAAATTTCAGTGGTAAAATGCATTCACGTTTGTGTCAAGAGAAACCACACACCCAACCCTAATAAAAGCCAATATCAACAACCAAAAAGTCCATGGAAAACAGCGCAGCATAACACAGCAAGTATAATGTGACCTGATTTGGTTCAGTAGGGAACAGCATGGAATGTGTACAGCAAATGATAAATTACTGCATTTTTACCACATTAAGAGAACATTCTCAAAGACTGAGGAAACACAGAAATGTCTGTGTGTTTTCTATCCCAGCTCCTGCCTACTCCCAGGTTGCTCCCCAGGACACAGACTCACTCATCTATTCTTTAAAAAAACAACTTGCTTTTTTCCCTTCCTCTTCCACTCTGCTCCCCACCCCCAACACATATTAACTGAAGTAAAATGATCAGAATTAAAGCTGATTATTGAGTGCTGAATCCAAGCACTGTACTGAAAGATGGGGATGCACAGAGGACTGCAGGTGAAGAATAACAAAGAATGACAAAGATAAAATCCTCGCCCTAGTTAAGCAATGAGAGCAGCCAGGCAGGCAGAGAGTGGCAGTCACAGGCAAGAGAAGGTGGTGAGGCTGAAGGGTAAGGCCAAGTGCCCATCCCTGTTAAATTCTGGGCAGCAGCTGCTGCAGCATCTGTACCTGCTTGGTTGGCCTGTTGAATAAACGGAATTTATGATCATTTGTATACAAAGAGGTAAATTTTCCTTGACACATTAAGCCCCCACCCTGACTTAAACAAACTTTATTGAAAAAAAATATATACATAGGGTGAAATGTACAAATCTTAAAGATACAGCTTGATGAGTTTTAACACACGCATATACCCGCGAAACCACCACCCGGATGAAGCACCAGCTAACCATGAAGCAAATCGGACTGACAAGCTGTAGAGAAAGGCAGGAATAGAATCTCTCATTGCCCTGG
The DNA here is from genome assembly GCA_030015415.1 of Cynopterus sphinx. Classification (NCBI taxonomy): domain Eukaryota; kingdom Metazoa; phylum Chordata; class Mammalia; order Chiroptera; family Pteropodidae; genus Cynopterus; species Cynopterus sphinx. The sequence goes on from CM057380.1 coordinate 92,923,068, forward strand.
ATCTCTAATATGCCTTTCAAAAGTTGTTTTATTGTTGTTTTAGATTTTATTTCGATGTTTATAGACAGTTTCCTCTTTGGGTTGGGGAGGCAAGATCCACTGAAGCAGGAGCTAGGAAATATTCTTCTAGCAGGCACACAGACACTGAATTCATGACAGCATTTTATACTTGTTTCAAGATCTTTCAGGATCCCTAACATTTAAGAAACATTCAGGCTTCAATCTACTATTGCCACATATTGGAATCCTTATGCTTAGAAACGGGGTGTGAAGTAGTTTAACTTTCATGTGTGACCTGGGTACTTCTCTTGCATAACACCACAAACTTAATTCCCTCCAACGTTTCTTTGTGTGTGAGCCATTTCTTTTCCTCCATAGAACAATAGGAGACAATGTTATCTTTAGGTCTTCAAGGCTTCCTTTTCCAGCTTTGTCTTAGAATTTAAATAAATGGAATAAAAAAAAAAACAACTTTCTTTTCTTTTAAAGAAAAACAAAACAAACAAAAAACCTCTCAGTTGGGAACATGATCCAATGATTAAAACTGAACAACCAGCTCTCTCCCACAGCCACGGATAATATAAGACGACCTAATGTTAACCATGTGATTCTTTATGTTGGTCAAAGACTAAGAAATGCTCAAGTTTTAAGCACTTCCTTATACCACAGAACACAGAGAAATATTAGCATATTAATTTATATAGTAGTCACAACTTTCTGTCAGTTTATGATACCTTACAGGCTGTTTTTAATAAATGCTATGTTTATATTGAAAATTATGATGATTGGGATATTACATGTAGCATAGGAAGCAAATTGGCAATTTCTACAATAAAGCATTACAGACTAAGGCATGCTGCTAATGAAAGCACAATGCAAGCTAATTCAATTTTAGCTTTAATAATTTCTTAGGTTATATATTATCTCTCAAAGTATGTCAATCTTTTAAAATTGGTAAGATCGAGAGAATAGAGAACTAAGATACATTTTTTTGAAATTGATCCCAAAGGTGTGTTTTCCATTCTCCCACAGCACTTTGTCACTAGCATGCCTGAATGACACACATTGTCACTCATTTAAAATGTCTGCTTTTCTTCCCTTATTTCAGTTATTGAACAGCAATCCTAATCACTTAGTAGCACAAGTGATCAAATTTCTGTGTACTTCTCCCAATGTCTGATTATTGCTCCAACCATATATGCGTTTTATTGAAACATCAAGTACAAAGGCAATCCTGAGTGTGCACCTGAGAGAGGAGATTCAAAGATGCCTTGCAGGTCACAGGAAAAACCACTCAACCTCCTTTGTTCCCATGACCTTCATTCTGTGCCTTATTTTCTCTATTTGTTAAAACCAACCAACCTACGAACAAAAAAACAAGCCTCATCATTAAATGTCTACACCAACCGCTGATAGCTTTAAAGAGAACGTGTCACCTAAGGACTAAGTTTTGTTATTATGCCAAAACGTTGCCAGCTCCAGTTTAGGGCTAAATCAATGATTCTTGTTGGTTACAACAGTAGGCACTGATTACATAAGTTGTTTGAACTTTTTGGCCTTAAACGGTAAGGGAAGTTTAAAAATAAAAAGTAAACAACAAAGAACCTCACTGAATTCTAGGTCTCAAGACTGAGACAAGTTGTGCCAACTTAAGAAAAAATGGGGACACAGTTCGCGTACTGTTTTCACGTCCCTCCTACCAGGGAGAAAAGCCAGTTCCTGATATGCATTACTAAAATCTTTCGGAATAACTAGTATTCAGGAAAGTAGCAGTGTCTCTCGTGCTATAAAGATTGATTTTTATTTCATAACCATCTTTTCTGGGCTGTGAAGAGTTAACACTAGCAAGGCTAGGACTTTGCTTTTTTATCCCATGAGATTCTGGCTATTTTTTTAAACCTTTAACCCTATCCTCTTGGCAGAAAAGGGGACCTGGCTGTGAACTCTGCCAACAGGGCCAATCCCTAATACTCCTCTGGGTCTGGCATTATGTAAGAAATGTAAATGCTCAGTTCATCCAATTAGGACTTTCCAGCAAAGTCTGGCTCAGCGCCAGCCCCTTTTCAAAAAGGGAATAACCTTCAAACCCAGTAAGGCTTTCAGACAGCAGAGGCCTGATGTGGAGTTACAAACCGGTTCTGAGTAAGATTGATCTTGATCCCTTCCTTGCCTTCTGAAATATTTATCAAGATATGATAAACCTGTGGGGGTCCTGATAAAAATGACCTTTTCTGGCAGGAAGAACACAGCTTCAGGCTATGGAGAAGCAGTGAAGTTGGCTGTCCACTTCAGAGTCGTGAGAGTTTAGAATTTAGTCAACATTTGTTAGTCACAGTCTGTGCCTCCATGCCTTGGAAAAAGCACTGAAACGTGTTAAAAATACTCCTCCTCTACTCTCACTTCGGCCATCAGCACTAAAGCTCTGGAAAGAGCTCTAATGCAGTAACTGTCCTACCACAAACATAGAGTGGCATTTGATGAAAACTGATATGCAGGAGCCTCACTTGAGACATCTCCCTTCCTCCCCTCTCTCTAAACGTTCTGCCTTCCCTTCTGTGCCAGAAGTCGACTCATAATTATTTCTAGTAGCATTTTCCCTCTCTTCAGATCCCGGCACTCCCTTCTTGCCTCCTGCCATACTCCTCCTTTCTCAGCACTGCCCCTCCATGCCGAAATCTCCCCGAATCTCATTTGAAGGGAGGTCACTGACACCGAGTGGGTTTTCAGGGATAAAGGGCTAACAGGGAAGTAACCACTAGAGGGTGACATAATTACACACAAACACATTCCCTTGGGACCATATAAGGCTGGAGCCTGCCAGGCACCCAGCTGTGGGCCTGGAGGCATAAAATGGATTAGCAGCACATGGACCCACAGTATGCACACTCACAGGCTCTGGCTGCTGTGTGTGCTCTCTTGTTCCCCCTCTCCCAGCACGCGCGCGTGCACGCGCACACACACGGACCTATACTGCCTGGCAAATTAACCAGGTCCTATAAAGTGTTTCACAAGAAAGCCATGCCTCATCATGGTCCAATACTGCTCCCAGTACAGTCAATCTCATTCACTGCCTTCAGGGGGTTTGCTGGTTTATTCTGCAGTTTTTAAAAGAAGGTTTATCTTACTCTTTTATTTTTATATTCTATTTTTAATTTGCTTTATTTTTCAATTACAGTTGACATTCAATATTATGTTGTTTTCAGGTGTATAACACAGTAATGAGACATTTGTCTAACTTATGAAGTGATCCCACCATAAGTCTAGTACCCACCAGACACCATACAGAGTTTTAATATTATTGACTATGTTCTTCATGCCATACTTTATTATATCCTGTGACTATTTTCTAACTATGAATTTGTACTTCTTAATCCCTTCAACTATTTCACCCATCTCCCCATGTCCCTCCCTTCTGGCAACCATCAGTGTGCTTTCTTTATCTATGCGCTTGAATCTGTTTGGTTTGTTCATTTATTTTGGTTTTTATATAAGTGAGATCATATGGTATTTGCGGTATTCGTCTGCGTCTGACTTATTTCACTCAACATAATACCTCTGAGTCCATCTGTGTTGTCACAAATGGTAAGATTCCATTCTTTTTATGGCTGAGTAATATTCCTTTGCATATATACGCATCACTTCTTGTTTATCCACTTGTCTTATTGGTGGGCACCTAGGTGGCTTCTGTACCTTGACTACTGTAAATAATACTGCAATGAACATAGGGATGCATATATCTTTTTGAATTAGTGTTTTGGATTTCTTTGGATAAATACCCGGAAGTGGGGTTGCTGGAACACATGGTAGTTCTCTTTTTTAATTTTTGAGGAATCTCCATACCGTTTTCCATAGGGGCTGCACCAATTTGCAATCCCACCAACAATGCACAAAGGTTCCCTTTTCTCCACATCCTTGCCAACACTTGTTGATTTATTGATAGCCATTCTGACAGGTGTGAAGTGATATCTCATTGTGCTTTTAATTTGCATTTCTCTGGTGATTAGTGACTGAGCACCTTTTCATATGTCGACTGGCCATCTGTATGTCCTCTGAAGAAATGTCTACTCAGGTCCTCTGCCCATTTTTTAATCGAATTGTTTGGGTTTTTTGACATTAAGTTATATGAATTATCTATATGTTTTTGGATATCAACCCTTTATTAGGTGTTCACTGGAAAATATCTTCTCCCATTGAGTAGGTTGTCTTTTCATCTTGTTGATAGTTTCCTTTGATGTGCAAAACCATTTTAGTTTGATTTAGTCACATTTATTTTTTCTTCTGTTTCCCTTGCCTGAGGAGACATATCCAAAGAAGTTTACTGCCTACGCAGAAAGTTTACTGCCTATGTTTTTTTCTAGAAACTTTAGTTTCAAGTCTTATATTATATTATTATAAGTCTTTAATCCATTTTGAGTTTATTCTTGCATATGGTATAAGAAAGTGATCTAGTTTTATTTTTTTCACATATCTGTTCAGTTTTCCTAACATCATGCATAGAGAGACTGCCTTTACCCTGTTGCATATTCTTACCTCCTGTATCCTATTTTACTAAATTCTTAAATAGTTCTAGTAGTTTTTGGTGGAATCTTTAGGGTTCTCTAGATATAGTATAATGTCATCTGCAAATAATGACAGTTTTACTTTTTCCTTTCTAAGTTGGATGCTTTTTATTTCTTTTTCTTATCTGACTGCTGTGGCTAGGACTTCCAGTACAATGCTGAATACAAATAGTGTTGCTTCTGATCTTAGGAAAAATGATTTTAAGTTTTCACTGTTGAGAATGTTGTTGGTTGTGGGTTTGTCACATGTGGCTTTTATGATGTTGAGGTATGTTCCCTCTATTCCCACTTTGCTGAGAGTTTTCATCATAAACGGATGCTAGATTTTGTCAAATGCTTTTTCTGCATCATTGATGTGACCATATAATTTTTACCCCTCATTTTGTTTTATGGTGTATCACATTCATTGATTTTCAGATACTGAACCAATCTTGCATCCCAGGAATAAATCCAACTTGATCATTAGTGTATGACCTATTTAACATATCGCTGAATTTGGTTTGCTTATATGTTGTTGAGGATTTTTGCATTTATGTTGATCAAGGACATTTGCATATAAGTTTCTTTTTTTTGTAACATTTTGGAATCAGGGCAATGATGGCCTCACAAAATAAGCTTGAGAGGCTTCCCTCCTCTTCAATTTTCGCAATAGTTGGAGAAGGACAGGTATTAGTTCTTTGAATGTTTGGCAAAATTCACCTATGAAGCCATCTGGTCAATGACTTTTGTTTGTTGGGAGTTACTGATTGAATTTTGTTAGTAGTTATCGAGCTGTTCAGATTTTCTCTCTCTCCTTGACTCAGTCTTGGATGATTGTATGTTTCTAGAAATTTATCCATTTCTTCCAGGTTGTCCAATTTGTTGGCATACAGTTGTTCATAGCATTTTCTTATTATCTTTTGGGTTTCTGTGGTGTCAGCTGTCATTTCTCCTATTTCTAATTTTATTTATTAGGGTCCTCTCTTTTTCTTCATTAGTTTGGTTAAAAGGTTTATCAATTTTGTTTATCTTTTTAAAGAACCAGCTCTTGGTTTTATTGATATTTTCTATCGTTTTTTAAGACTCTATTTCCATTTTGATCTTTACAATTTTCTTCCTCCCACTCACTTTCTTCTTTTTCTACTTCCTTTATGTGTATGGTTAGATTGTTGATTTGAGATTTCTCATTTCTTAAGGTAGTCCTGTATTGCTATGAATTTCCCTCTTAGGTCTCCTCTGCTGTGTTCCACAGATTCTGGATTGTTCTGTTTTCATTTTAATTTTTCTCAAGTTATCTTTGATTTCTTTGATCTCATTGTTAACTTTCTCATGGTTTAGTAGCATGTTATTTTACCTCCATGTATCTGCTTTTCAGTTTTCTTCTTGTAACTGATTTCTAGTTTTACATGATTCTGATTAAAGATGTTTGACATTATTTCAATCTTCTTTAATTAAAATTGATTTGTGATCTAACATGTCATCTGTCCTGGAAAATGTCCCATGTGTATCTGACAATGTATATTCTGCCATGTTGGGATGAAAAGTTCTAAAAATGTGAATTAAAACCATCTGGTCTAACGTGTATCTAAGGCCGCTGTTTCCTTGTTGATTCTGACGAGATGACCTATCAGTTGATGTCAATGGGGGGTGTTAAAGGTCCTTAGCATAACTGTATTACTGTAGATCTCTCCCTTTATGTCTGTTAATACTCACTTTACATGTTTAGGTAAATGCTTACAAGGGTTACATCCTCTTATTGGACTGATCTGTTTATAATTATGTAATGTCCTTCTTTGTCTCTTATTATAGCATTTGTCAGATCTAAGTATTGCTACCCCATCTTTTCTTCTCATTTCCATTTCCATGAAATACCTTTTTCCATCCCTTTACTTTCAGTTCGTGTGTGCCTTTCCATCTGAAATGGGTCTCATGTAGATAGTGTGAGGGTCTTATTTTCTTATCCATTCAACCACCCTGTGTCTTTTGATGGGAGCATTTAATCCATTTACACTTAAAGTAATTATTGATAGGTATATGGTTACTACCATTTTACTATTCATATTTTTAAGCTTTTTTTTTTTCCTCTTCTTAACTAAGTCCTTTTAACATTTCTTGTAATACTAGTTTAGTGGTGGTGAACTCCTTTAGCTTTTTCCTGTCTGAGAAGCTCTTTATGTCTCCTTTGATTTTAAATGATAGCCTTCCTGGGTAGAGTAATCTTGGCTGAAAGTCCTTGCCTGTCATTACTGTGAATACTTCCTGCTAATGCCTTCTAGCCTGTAAAGTTTCTGCTGAGAAGTCAGCTGGAGTTATGGGAGCTCCCTTGTAGATGGCTGCTTTTCTCTTTCTAATTTTAAGATTCTCTCTTTGTATTTCACCTTTGGCATTTTAATTATGATGGTCTTGGTGAGGATCACATTGGGTTCATCTTGTTTGAGACACTGTGCTTCTTGGGGTTCTATGTCTATTTCCTTTGCCAAGTTAGGAAAGTTTTCAGTCATTTCTTCAAATAGGTTTTCAATTCCTTGTTCTCTTCTTACCGTACCCCTATGATGCAAATATTGTTAAAATGATATTGTCCCAAGGGTCACTTAAATGATTCTCAATTATTTTAAAATTCTTTTTTCTTCTTGCTGTTCTGACTGGGTGTTTTCTGCTACCTTACCTTCGGAATTCCTGATTCAGTCCTCCACTTCATCTAACCTGCTTTTGATTCCATGTAATGTATTCCACATTTGAGTGACTGTATTCATTTCGGATTATTTCTTTTTTTATGGTTTCTATCTCTTCGTCTAAGTTCCCACTGAGTTAATCTATTCTAACCCTAAGTTCATATAAGCAGTGTTTTGAACTCTGTATCTGGCAGATTGCTTGCCTCCATTTTGTTCAGTTCTTTTTCTAGTTTTGTCCTGACCTCTCATTTGGGACATGTTTGTCTCCTCAACTTGGCTGCCCTCTGTGTTTGTTTCTATGTATTAGGTAGATCTACTATTTCTCCCAGTCTTGGCAGAGCAGCCTTATGTAGTAGGTGTCCTGTGGAGTCCAGTGATGGTATCCCTGGTCACTTGGACCAAGTGCTCCAGGGGTGTCCCCTTGTGTGGGTTGTGTGTGCCCTCCTGTTGTAGATGAACCTTAATTGCTGTTGGCACAACAGTGGGTGGGACTGATTCTCAGGCTGACTGTCTGTGAAGATTGGCAGACAAGCTGTTGTGTGAGGATGCTGACTCCAGGGAGAGGGATTTGCTTTAGCAGTGCTCTGGTGCCTGCTGAGCCCAGCCTTTGGGTGTGTCACTGTGGAGTCGAGTGGTGCTCTTACATGGTCTGAAGTCAGCCACCAGGTGTGTTGGGTTTTGGGGCTTCTGAGGCCAAGGTCAGCTGCTGCCTGTGCCCAGCCTGGAGCTACCTAGTAGGAGCCACAAAGTGATCTATGGTTGGTAGTTGCCTGTGCTGGGCTTAGGGAGAGACTATGCTACCAACTGAGGCCAGCTCCCACCAGTGTCAGACGTAGGGCTGCTTAGTAAGAAGTACAAAGAACACCAAGGCCAGCCACTGCTTGTTTGGAATTTGTTGACCTTTGAGAGATTTAGGAAAGTCTGCAGTGCAGGCTGAGGCTGGCAGCTGGTGTGTAACAGCCACCTGCTTTGGCTGGTGTCCTAGTTGGGTGAGGTAGGGTCTCAAGGAGACTCAGATTGGGCAACTGGCCTGCACCTGCAGGCTGTGTGGAGGGAGGGCTCAACAAAGGAACAATGTCACCTGCCAGCACTTGTGTACAGGAGAGAGCTGCCCTACAGCTCATGCCCTGAAATTTCATTTCCTCCTCATGAAGCTTTCTGAGCTCCTGTCCCTTCCCTGGAGCTTAGAGTGAGTGTTTGTGAATGAGTCTGAGCTTGGGCCCTTTAACAGGATGCTGCGTCTACAGCATCCCTCTTCCTCAACCTGACCATATCCCCACGGATTCTCATAGCCAGATGTTGTGGGAACGCCTCTTCCTGGCACTGATGCTCAGAGCTGGGGAGCCTGGTGTGGGGCTGGGACCCTTTGTTCCTCAGGAGAGTACCTCCACAAATGACATATCCCTCCCAATTCTTAACCACTACACTTAGATGTGGGGCCAGCCCATTTCACATCTTGTCCCCTTCTACTCATTTCCATGTAGTTATAGGAATTCTGTTCAGCTAGCGGTCATTTTGTACTTTAGTTGTAATTTGACGTAGGCATGGGAGGAGACAGCATTTACTTACTTTCACCACTTGACCTGAAGTCCTTTCATTCACTGTTAACCATTACTTTCATGGACCTCTCTTGAATTGGTGTCATACAGAAACTGCATCCTAGCAAGGTAGGAACCTAAATTTATATTGTTACGGCACCAAAGCAAAGTGGTTAGCATGTGGTCTCTAGTTATAGACCACAGAGATCAAGTTCCAGTTCAGCTAGATGTTTGGTCTTGAATTCAAGTTACTTCTCTCTTTTTATGCCAGTTTTCTCTTGTAAATAGAGATAATAATGGAAACTTCTTCATAATGTGAAGATTAGATATTATGACGAATAGATAACTTCATATATTTGAAGACCTTAAAATAATATCTAATACACAATAAATGCTCAATAAATATTAGTTATTTTCATTATAGTCAGGAACTGCACCAGGAGGTTACACACATTATTCCATTCAATCCTCACAAAACTCCCAAGATAAGAAAATCACTAGTCCCATTTTACAGACAAGAAAACCAAAGCTTTCTTTGGTTAAATAACTTATCCAAAGTCATGGAGCTAATAAGTGATAGAGTCAAGATGATTTTAACCCAGAATCTGTCTGGCTACAAAATCTAGGTTCTTTTCACCATTATCACCGGGGGGGAAAAGTCAGTCTTCATACCAGAGGAGCTTGTGATCAGAAAGAAAAAAGATGGGAGGAAAACAACAGTTTCTTTTTAATATTACTTTATTTTACTAAAAAGGGAGAGACTTTAAGTATAATTTAACAAAAGTTTTAAAACGGGAGAAATAAAAGTAGGTGGCAGGTGGTTGTTCTACCAGTGATTCTCAGCTGCCGCTAGTGCCAGGTAGCTGCAGGAGGAGCAGCAGCAGCAGTAGCAGTGTCATTCTTTGGGAATGCAAATTCTCGAGCCCCACCCCACACCTTTTGACTCAGAAGCCTTCAAAGTTATCATGATGCTTACTCAAGTTTGAGAACCACTGTTCTAATCAAAGGAAAAGCTTGAGAGTTGGTAGTGAAAACATAGGTCAAAGGATGGGTGTTTGTCTGGCAGAGGGGGAGTTTGGGACTATTTCTTGGTGACTAAATGGAACGTGCTACTCCTCTTGACTAACAGAGGAGAAAATGAGGTGCAAAGAGGTAGACAGCTTGCTCTAAGTAAAAGATCATTTTATTATGCTCTTGCATGTTTGCTATATTTCTGCTCCTTTAACCTGCACATTTCTTAAAAACAGGAAATAACATTTAAAAAATGTTTAACTGTCAGCAGATGTATATCTTTACAATTTGGGGGCACACTGTTGTTTTTTTTTCATGGTGCATTTATATATATAAAAAATAAATAAAAATAAAACCAGCATGTATTAGGTCCCTACTATGTGCCAGGTTCTACATTAGGCCCTTACTTCATCGTGGATTTTTTTCCTCCATGAATTCTCACAACAGCTCTGTGGGAAAAAAATTGCTTTGATTTTATAGATGAAGAAATTAAAACACAAAGAATTTAAGTCACGTTGCCATAGATCATGCAACTATAACGGGAGATCTAGGATTCCAATGCACAATCTCGGACTCCAAATCTGATGTAAATTTAGCTCACACTGATGCCTTGGAGACAGTGGTGCGCTAAGGAGCCCTCATGTTACAAGCACTCAAGAGAGACAGGAATGGAAGCTACCCTCACACCTAGGCCTTCCCAGGGGCCAGGCGAAGTCCTGAATGGCCCCACTTCTCCACCCCTGCCTGGATGTGTAACACCAAGCTCTGTTGTCAGAAAGAGGTAAACTGGACAAATGAGAAAGACAGACAATTTTTTAAAAAAATGTCTCTTAAAGGCAATATTGGTTATAAAAATAATAGCAAAGTCCAACCCATGAACTAAAAATTTCTGACTTCAGACACTGAATTTTAATTCCAGTTTGGTAAGAGTTAAGAGTTAAAGGTTCCTCATTCTTGGGGGGGGCGGGAAAGCAAGCCAAGAAATCTTTGAAAAGGTGTTTTTTTTCAAATTACTCTAACTGATGCCTCAATATGGAAGAAACAGAACAGTGTGTGACAATGGATGGTTGCTACCACAGCATTCTTAACTTTTTCTAAGCAAAACAGGAGAAACTTCCGCTTGTTCTCTAAATAAGTTTCAGTTATGTAATGCCCTTTCTCCCATCAACACCCATTCAAATTCTAGGCTTCCCTGTGGTGATCCTCTAAACAGAAACATTTTATTTCTATCACTCTGGTGGCACTATAATACTAACAAATAGTCACTATCAGCAGGTGTTTTCTAGTTTATTGCAGATTCCTAATTCCTTAAAGGCAGAAACACCATCTTCAACATCTTGTCTACTTCACAGCACAGAGCAGTACACAAAAATTGTATTAATATTTCCCAAATGACTGAATGATTGAAAACCTGCCCTCTAATATGTTCAGTGCTGCTGAACTACTACATTCACAACACAGCTTATTTTTTTTAGGGTTGTCATAGCTACCTGTTTTGTAACAAGTACCTAAAGTGCTTGTTAATATTAGTAAATAATAGCTGATATTTGACATTATTCTATTATATCAAAGTATTTCTAATCCTTTGGTTGGATGTCTAAAAATATGAAAAAAACATATTAAAGTTAACACTCAAAAGTTGCAAATGACAGGTTTCCCCACTTCCAGAGTAAAAGGGAGGAGTGACTACTCATATGGGCAGGATTATTAACAGCACTTCTTTTCAGTCTCGCAAATTTTCCCAGTTTGGACAACAAGGTATACAGTCATCCTGAGAGGGTTTTAGCTACTCAGATCTCAAGTCCTTACTTTTATTGTGGTGGAAAAAATCCCACGTTTACAAGATACAGTAAACTAAAAATTTGGGAAGAGTAAACAAATATTTGAGGGTGTTCCTGGCAATTTGTTGATGTGAGAACATTTTTCACTCATTTTTCCTTTTTATTTACATATTTATTTCAAAATGTTTGTTGTTCAAATCTTGTCATTTTCAATTGTGGTAGAATACATATATCATAAAAGTTAGCATCTTAACCATTTTTAAGAGTACAATTCAATAGCATTAAGTATATTTACGTTGTGCAACAAATCTCCAGAACTTTTTCATTTGGCAAAACTGAAACTCTATACCCAATAAACAACTACTCCCTCTTTCCCCAATCCCTGTGAGGCTATCCTTCCATTTTCTGTTTCTATGGCTTTGACTACTCTAGGCATCTCATATTCTCATATAAGTGGAGTCATACACTATTTGTCTTTTTGTGACAGGCTTATTTCACTTAGCATAATGTCCTCAAGGTTCATTCACGCTATAGCATGTGACAGGAGTTTCTTCTTTTCTAAGTTTGAATAATAACTATTGTATGCATATGCCACATTTTCTCTATCCACTCAGCAATCTATGGACATCTGGGTTGTTATCACCTTTTGGCCATTGTGAATAATGCTTTTATGAACATGATGTGTACAAATATCTCTTCGAGATTCTGCTTTCACTTCTTTTGGATATATACCCAGAAGTGGGACTGCTAGATCATATGATAATTCTATTTTTAACTTTTTGAGGAACTGTCATGTCATACAGTTTTCCACAGTGGCTGTACCATTTTACATTCCCACTAACAGTGCACCAAGGTTCCAATTTCTCTACGTCCTCACCAATACTTGTTATTTTTTTTTATTGACAGCAGCCATCCTAATGGGTGTGAGATGATTTCTTATTGTGGTTTTGATTTGCATTTCCCTAACCATTACTGATGTTAATTATCTTCAGCTGCTTGTTGGATTTTTCCATATGTTCTTTGGAGAAATGTCTCTTCAAGTCCTATGCTCATTTAAATCAGTTTACTTGGGGCTTAGGTATTCTATTTGTAGTCAGGGAATCAAGTCCTCACCTTCTCTTATTTTTAATATTCTCTAACCTTGAGGCCCCAAGATATTCTCCTGTTTAGAAATACTAAGGATACAGAAAATTTTGCTCTCAAGAAATCTTGAAGCTGGAACATAGTTGGAAAGGCACCATTTTATAAACCTCAGATATCCATTGCGATTGGATGTTCAGAACTCTTGGAGAAGCTGTGCTATGTATGGTCTTTCAAAAAGATATTACATTATTGTTATTATTGTTCTCACTCATTTCAGTTCAACATTTACAGAGCACCTACTAAATAGTAGGCATTGCACCATGGATACATTAGAGTTAATACAAAACAAACACAAAAAATTTTTAACTCCTTTGATCCAACACCCACCAGCTAGACTCTGGGTTGTTATTAAACAGCTGACTCTTAAACAACGTGGGGTTAAGGGAGCTGACTTCCACAGAGTGAAAAATCTGCAAATCACTTTTGACTTTCCCCAGACTTAATTACAGTCCCTTGGTGTCTGCAATAAGGGATTGGTTCCAGGACCCCAGTGGATACCAAAATTGACAGATGCTCCAGTCCCTTATAGAAAATGCTGTAGAGCAATGCATACAGTTAGCCCTCCCCATCACGGATTCCCAACCGCAGATCAAAAATATTGTTTTTGATCCATGGTTGGTTGAATCCTCAGATGCAAAACCTGGAGATTCAGGGGGTCAAATGTATATTTATTGAAAAAAATCCAAGTATAAGTGGACCCATGCAGTTCAAACCTGTGTTGTTCAAGGGTCAACTGTATACATTTTTGAATGAGGATGTAAAAATCTCTACTGATCTCTTCTGCCAGAAGGCCCCTCTCTGAATTAGGAAGTATACATCCTTAAGTAAGCCTGATCTTTGGGTTGGGTCTCTCAATTTTTCTGGGCCCCGCCCCATCCCAGTGAAAAACACACCCTATGTGAAAATCTAGTTTCTTTAAAATTCTTGATAAAGCTTTGGAAAGACTCCCTACACAAGGCTATCATTCCTGTTTCTAAAAAGTTCATAGCTCATTCAGAAAAAAGAAACCATTCTGGTTGCAACTTTTTGAATCATATAAAAAAATCTCAATCTGGTCCTTAAAATATGCACAGCTATCCACAGGATTTTATACATTGGTGCACCTCTTTTCCAGGCAAGAGTCTCTGGTCTGTAATATCCTTCATCTATTTTTATGTCCTAAATCTGAACCTACACCAAAACCCTACTAGAAGCCACTGCATATGAAAATATTCTTAATCTCTGGTCTGCATTAGAAACAATGCACACTCCCAGGATTGAAGCAGAAGTAACCCAGGGGAAACAGACCCAGAATGGGGAGTCATTTCCTCAATGCCATAAAGTCACCAGGTCTCCAGACAACAGAGAGCTTGTTCAATGCCACCCATCTCTTTTCTCCCTAATGTTCGTTTTCTTAGATGCATCTTGATTTTTATTTTCCTATTTATTGAACATGAAAATAATCAAATTGCTGAAAATCCTTGCAATATCTGTTTGAAGGTATTAAATAAAAAGTTCTGTATTGAAAAAAACTCTAAAGTTCAATCCAAGGACAAATTTTGCCAGTTCTAGGACCAGGAGGCCAAATTCTAGAGAAAGTGCTTTTAGGTACCTCTGACTCTTTAGACATGAAAACAATGGCCTGTCTATAGGAGAAACCAGTAAGCTCCTCTTTAGGTCCCACCCCCTGTCCAGAAATCCCTCCTCCCCCTTCCCTTGTGTGGTCTAGCACTTTGTTTTGCCTTAAGTAGGATTAAAATGTTTGGATTAAGACTTTGACATAAACACAAACACATCTATATCATGCAAAAACAAAAAGGTGACTCTCATGTAGAGTTCAAGGTAAAACTTGAGGCAATCAAGACACTGATAAGCCCAGATACACTCTAGGAAAAGAGTATTATATTAGCTCAGGTATGCCCTAGAATTGTGAAACTTACTGCCACGGCACATCTGGAATCATCCGGATGACTAACACTACAGTCTATTATTTCAGGATGGTTATAAAAACCTATGGGCCTCATACCACATGTAATGTGGGTGAGTTGGCAAACTGGTAAGAATTTTTGTTTCTGTATTCCCTGATTTAGGAACAGGAGAGAGATGAATGGGGGCTCTAAATTTATTATGCCTATTAGTGAATCTTTACGTACTTGTTCTAGTACAGGACTTTTGCGCAAAAGAGGAGTGGCCAAGTTAACCATCGTAAATGCTGAATGTGTTCAAGTCCTCAAAGCATCAAAGAAACCATTTTCCTTCTTGATAGCTAAATGAAGTCGTCTTATATCTGGTTGTGCGGATCCATAAATTCACTAAAAATATACAGGGTCATTTTCTCTGATTCAAAAAAAAAAAAATCTTGCTTCGAGAGTAGTTAACAGGGCTCTCGGAAATCCTGTCCTCTATGGGCATTTAAGACCCAGGAGCCCCATGCTAGAATACGGCGTATTGTCCCGGTTCCGTACAACACAAGTCTCTAAACAGACAGACCTTTGCTGGAGCACCTGAGGCCAAGTCCAGTGGTCATTCTAGCTTACAAAGAAGTAAATCCGTATTAGTGCTTACAGATATATCGACTGTCAAGGTAACTGGGCCACATGGTTTAGATGCAGCCTTAGAGGCTGCTGGAAAAGGAGGAAAAGGTCAGGAGACAAGGCTCCCGGAAGGCTGCGGCCTTCGCAGTGGCAGCAGGCCGAGGAGGTGGCCGGGCCTCCCTCTGCAGCGCTCCGACAACTCACGGCTGCAGCGAGAGCCACAGCGAAGAGCAGTCCTGACGTGCGAAGTCCCGAGAGAGACACGCGGCGCTGCCGGGACGCACCCCGAACGTGCCGGGAGGAAGCAGCGATGGGGAAACCTAGATCGGAGACCGGAGAGGGTCGGTGCCAAGAGGAGGTGTGACTGCAAACAGCTGATTCTTTCTCATTCGAGGCGGAGAGTGGCGAGAAAGGCGCAGGAAGCAGGTCCCGCCGGGGAGCACGCAGGGTGCGATGACAGGCCCGCGCTCGGGGCCCCGGGGACAGCTGGAGACAGCGACAGCGACGACGCTGGGGTGAGGCTGCAGAGTGCTCCCGGGGGGGGGGGCCTCGCAGAACAACGAAAGGGGAAGGGCGTGGAGGGCCAGGGCGGTGGGGGTCGGGGGTCGGGGTGGTGCAGGCGTCAGCGGCGCAGAAACCGGAGGGAGGGAGGACGGGGGCGGGGCGCGGCCCGGCGGGGGCGTGGCCCGGCGGCGGGGGCGGGGCTGGCAGAGGCGGCTTCCGCACGGCGGCGGCGCCCCCGTCCGGCTCGGGGGCGGGGCGCAGGGCCCGACCTCGGTTTCCAGGGCAACGGCGCCCACAGTTCCGGCAGCGCCGGCGCGTACCACTGCGCGGCGCGCGCGGGGGGGGGGGCGCGGGCGGAGGGCCGCGCGGCGGAGCGGCCGAGCGCAGGGGTAGGTGCAGGGCGCCCCGGGGCGCGCGGCCGGCCTGCTCGCCCCCGGCTCGGCGCCGAGCCGCGCTCCGGCTGCCGGGCCGCCGCGTCCTCCGTGCCGGGCCGGCGGCTCCCGGCGGGGACGTGCGGCCGGTGGCCCGAGCGGCCTCCGGGCCCCCCCGCCTGGGCGGCGGAGTGCGGGCGGCCCGGGCTGGGAGGCTTGAAAAGCGGGCGAGAGACAAAGGCGGCAGGAAGCGTCGGCGGCGGCGGCCCCTCGCGGCGCCGGCCCGCGCGGCGGCGGAGGATGCAGCAGGGGGCGCGGGCGCGGCGGCGGCGCGGGCGCGGCTAGACCCGGGGGCGGCGCGGCGGGCCGGGCCAGGGCTGAGTGCGGCGCCCTCCCCGCCCGCCCGGGATGTGAGGACGCGCGGAGCCGGGGCGGGGGGCGGGGCGGGAAGGGAGGCGCCGCCGGCAGGAAGGAAGGACGGACGGAGGGACCCGGAGGAGGAGCGGCGGCCGGAGCCGGAAGGCGGGGAGGGGCCGTCCGTTGTGCCCGCGGCGGCCGGGGCCGACCGCTCTCGTCGCCGCCTCCCCCCGGCGCCGCGGAGGGGGGGGCGGAAGATGGAGACCCACATCTCGTGCCTGTTCCCCGAGCTGCTGGCCATGATCTTCGGCTACCTGGACGTCCGGGACAAGGGGCGCGCGGCGCAGGTGTGCGCAGCCTGGCGGGACGCCGCCTACCACAAGTCGGTGTGGCGGGGGGTGGAGGCCAAGCTGCACCTGCGCCGGGCCAACCCGTCGCTGTTCCCCAGCCTGCAGGCCCGGGGCATCCGCCGGGTGCAGATCCTGAGCCTCCGCCGCAGCCTCAGCTACGTGATCCAGGGCATGGCCAACATCGAGAGCCTCAACCTGAGCGGCTGCTACAACCTCACGGACAACGGGCTGGGCCACGCGTTCGTGCAGGAGATCGGCTCCCTGCGCGCCCTCAACCTGAGCCTCTGCAAGCAGATCACCGACAGCAGCCTGGGCCGCATAGCGCAGTACCTGAAGGGCCTGGAGGTGCTGGAGCTGGGGGGCTGCAGCAACATCACCAACACTGGCCTCCTGCTCATCGCCTGGGGCCTGCAGCGCCTCAAGAGCCTTAACCTCCGCAGCTGCCGCCACCTCTCGGACGTGGGCATTGGCCACCTGGCCGGCATGACGCGCAGCGCGGCCGAGGGCTGCCTGGGCCTGGAGCAGCTCACGCTGCAGGACTGCCAGAAGCTCACCGATCTTTCCCTAAAGCACATCTCCCGGGGGCTGACGGGCCTGCGGCTCCTCAACCTCAGCTTCTGCGGAGGCATCTCGGACGCGGGCCTCCTGCACCTGTCGCACATGGGCAGCCTCCGCAGCCTTAACCTGCGCTCCTGCGACAACATCAGCGATACGGGCATCATGCATCTGGCCATGGGTAGCCTGCGCCTCTCGGGGCTGGATGTGTCGTTCTGTGACAAAGTGGGGGACCAGAGTCTGGCTTACATAGCGCAGGGGCTGGACGGCCTCAAGTCCCTGTCCCTCTGCTCCTGCCACATCAGCGATGATGGCATCAACCGCATGGTGCGGCAGATGCACGGCCTGCGCACGCTCAACATCGGACAGTGCGTGCGGATCACGGACAAGGGCCTGGAGCTGATTGCTGAGCACCTGAGCCAGCTCACTGGCATAGACCTGTACGGCTGTACCCGCATCACCAAGCGCGGCCTGGAGCGCATCACGCAGCTGCCCTGCCTCAAGGTACTCAACCTGGGACTCTGGCAGATGACGGACAGTGAGAAGGTCAGGTGAGGGCGGCAGCACCGACTCCCCTCGTCCCGCCCTGTTTCTCCTCCTGTCACCTCCCCCCGCCCCCCTCCACACGCACACTGATACGTAGATCCTTGCAGTGGATGAGATGGGGGCGGGGATACGAAGCCTCGGGCTCATTTTTCTCCTCCCTCCTCCAGCACCCCCTGCCCACCTCACGTCCATTCATTGCATCTGGGGTTCCTCTGCTACCCCTACGTACTACTCCCTTCTCTTTTTCCCTGAGAACGGAGAGAAGGACTCAGCTACTTAACCCATCCACTCCCCTGCTGGGGGATGGAGGGCTGATTGAGCTACTGTATCCCCACTGCTTTGCTTTCAAAAATGGGAGTGGGGGTGGGAAGAACTAGGCTTTCTGACCCTGGGGAGTTGAGGAAAATGTCTGCCTTCACTTAAGCTTTCATTGGAATACTGTGATCTGGTTTTTATTTTGAAATGTATGAAAGCAAACCCAACTACAACGGCCTTTTCACCCTTCCTCCACTTAATAACTAATCCCAGTCTCCTCTCATCACTTCCTTTTTTACAGTACTCTGATATCCACGCTCATTTCATTTTTATTCTTTTTCTTTTTTGAAATTTGAAATGGTCCTTTTTTTCTGCTGAATATATTCTATATATTATATATATATAAATTTTATATATATATAAATATATATATATGTCTGGCTACCTCGTTTTAGTTTACTTTTTTCTCTGAAGCCCTGGAATTCTACAAGAGAGATATTTTGAGACTAAAACATTTTTGTGCCTAGACTGGAAAGATACCCATTGGGTTTGTATGTCTTTTCTTGTTTGGTTTCTTCCCAAACCCTGACCATCCAGTATGTCCTACTTCCACATTCTGGCTATAATTTTCTTTTTCTGCTTGTCCATTGAGATTTGAGGGCCCAATGATGTTCCTAAATCTTAATTTATAGCACAAATGTGTGGGAGAAATGAGAATTGAACTGGTTTTCGTTTGAGATGCAGATTGTCTTGCAAATGATTATTATATATGCAAATTATGCCCTATCCTCACCCTCTTCCCAGTTTCCCCACAAAAAGGTCACACAGTGAGGCTTCTGTTGGAAGCAGAGGGGCAGAGTTGGCCTACAGAGCCCCTGGGGCTGTAATGTGAAGGGAAGGAGACTGAAATTCACGTCTTATCTCTGTTCTGTTAATAAAATGGGAGTTTGTGGGTTTTAAAAAATTCTGTTTCTAAATGGAGGAGTAGATGACTTTATTTTTGGTGGGGGTTGGGACTTGTGGCTTTAAAAAAAATCGCTTTTGAGTAGGATGTATATTTTTGTTGGATTTTTTGTTTATTTTTTTAGAATCCTCCACAGCAACATGCGAGACCATGGAGTTAAAGAAACCCAGAGACCTTTATCGATTAATTGTACTGTTTGTGAATTTGTATAAATAATAACAAAGATCCTCTTAAAACGTTTATATTCTTACAGTAAAAGGTTAAACTGATATTTATATAATAAAAGAGGAAATATGAAGTATGTTTTTGAGAAAAAACCACCTTGTATCTGTGACTTATTTTGAAGGCAGTGTGTGTTTGGGTATATGCCAAAGTCAGAGGTGCTGTTTGTGTGCTTTCAAGTAAAAGGAAATAAGGCATAGACTTCAGTGCGTCCTATGTGCTACGAGTAAGCTCACGGTTAAAAATTTCTTATGTATAATGGTTTGCCAGTGACATCTAAATGTTTTGTTTCTAGAAATGTGATTAGATTGAAGAGTTACGTAATTTTGGTTTTCAGTTGTCAACAACATTGAAATTTAAAGAAACTGAACAAAATGAAACTTTTTTGAAAACCAGATTTGTAAGAGTCACAATTTCCCCAGGGTGGCATTATTTTTCTTTGGGTGGAAATGACATCTAGGAGTAATGTTCAAAACATGGGTGGTGAGATATGGAAGTGGGGAAGAAAGGCGGGTATCTTTACACTTTGAGTGGGTGTGGGAGGATGTGAAATGGTGAAGGGTGGAGGGAACTGAAGCCATTGTTCAGAAAAGTTAAGAGCGCTGTCCTTGCTTCCTTGCCTGCTTGCTCAGTCATGCATGTTGAATCTCAGTGTGAGTGAGGGTCCTGGAGGATAGGAGGAGGGCAGTTCAGTTCAACCCCTCTTTTTAACATTCTCCTCCCGGCCTGGCTGTATTTAAGCACTTTCCTGGTGGGGGGGGGGGTTGGCCCGGAGTTCTTGCCGGTTTGCATTTTAAGCACATCCAAAGCTGAGGGTGAGGGTTCTTAGACTGAATTTGGGGCAAATGAATACCAACATTTCTAGTAAAGCGTTCCCTTTGGTGTAGACAATAACTAAATAGTCTGACACCCTGTGGTTGGGCTGTGGAAATGGAAGAGTTATTTCCAAATGCTCCAACAGTGGAGTAATTCATATTCCTGGTTTTACAGAGGTCTTTCCTAGTTGTTTCTGCTTTTAGTTTTTTTTTTGTTTTGTTTTTTTGTTTTTTAAAGAAAATTACTGATCCCAGCAAGAGCTGGTAAGAGTAGTATAAAACATTCCTGGATCAGCACCTCTTTCCAGGAAGAGAGCTAGAACCCAGATTTCTCTCGGGATTAAGATTGTTTCGTAAAATTTCCAAGCTTTCTGCTTGAGCATATCACAAAAGCTGCATTGTTCCTTTTTGGAGAGCCATCACAATTGGGTCTAATTGAGCCTGACACTAGATCCATCTTCCTTTTCTTTGGGGAAGATGTAGATCTGTTTCTTCCCTCTTAGGTTACTGGGCTTATTCCCTGGGAGGGGGTGGGGGAGAGTAGAAACTTTGAATTAGGGTCTGCTTTCTCATTTAACATTTGACACTACAGCGCATAAAGGTTACATAAGCTATAGGTTCTTGGACTGTTTTTCTTCTTCCAAGAGACTGCTTGGCTGTACAGATTCAGTCAATAAAAATCTGAGCACTTCCTAAGTCTCAGGCTCTGCTCATATTCTTCATTTTAATATGCGAAATAATCCTGCCAACTAACAGAAGGGTTATTTGGTTTACTTTAAAGGTTAAATATAAGCTTGGCTAAAGCTTGGTACATTAATGTTTGAAAGTTAAGATCATGGGCCTGGTGGCCTCATCCTGAACTGGGCATACTTAATAATATATTTGGAACATCTCTGGAAAAGATGAATAAACTACTTATTTTCATCAGTCAAGGTTAACTTCTTATCTCTAAACCTTTTGGGGTAGAAAGAAAGGAATATGAGTTGAGAACCTGTAGTGTGCGTTGCATGGTACTTGTTAATTTCCATTTTTAGTCCTCAGAGCAACCTGTTGAAACAGGTATCCTGTTTTAAAGATAGACTCCTCTTAAAGTCACCCCGCTACCTGTTGAAGAGAGCTAGAACTCAAACCAGGTCCAACTCCCTTTTGCTCTAGGAAGAGGTTCAGTTATTGGTCATCCCTTGGTTTCCAGTAAGGCAACCTCACAGGAGTGAGTGGTAGTTGTTTGAACACAGTGTGGACAAGCTCATGCTGCAGGGCACTACTTTAAAGTGAATAGGATCGCCACCATACCTTCAAGAATGGAAAGAAATGCTTTTAAAGAATAGAGGCACTAAAGAAAAGGAGTTGATACATACTTTGTGGGTGGTACAAAAGTTAAAATTCACTTAAGGGTAATTTTTAGAATAACAGAAAAAACCTGGTTCAGGTATTTGCCAAAACTTCAGGACTGAAAAATCAAAATAAGAAAACTCTGTAAACTTTGTCATCCAGAAGTAATAAACCTCAAGAGAAACTCTGGGTAGTAGTTAAGAAAGGGATCCACATACCTTTCTTTTCTAAGTCTCATCAGGCAGTTGCCCTGTAAGGTCTGCACCGAAAAGATTTATCTATAAATGTAACTGGGGTTCAGACAGTTTCTGCAGCCCCCTAAGGACCACAGTAGGCCTCTAGCTAAGAGTGTTGGGTGGTTATATAATTCTCCCTGCTGAATTCCTCAGTCTTAAGGCTGAGGACGGCCCTCTTGATTTGATTCCACATTTGGCAATAGCGACAAGGATGCTTGCCTAAGTATAGTACCTCCTTAAAAATAGTTGAGGAAACGCAAACTGATCATATTCTTTCATAATTCAAGATAAACAAGGATCTGAAAAAGCAAATGTTCCTTCAATTGGAGTTTCTTTTTAAAAACTTTCTTTTTCACTAAGGACATGGTATGTAAATTGAAGCCTGGCCCATCCTCTCAAATTCTGCCACTTTCTTGCAGTGGTTACTAGATAGATGCTAGTCTTGGGGTAAAAAGTTAAACCTTTCACTTTGGGCTTAGAGAATTTGAACTCACCTTTCCAAAGGGGAAAAGGTAGTGGCCCCCAGGGACCGTGTTGACAAAGAATAAGAGCCTCTTCAGTAAAAGATCAGATTTGTAAAACAAAACCAAGACTTCATGCAGCTTCTGACAACTGTCTGCCTGAAAGGGAAGCCCTGGGTCTCTGCTCTCAGCTGCTCTGCTGTAGAAAGGGGCTGTAGTAAGTCACCTAGTGGTCATCCTCTCCGTTGTCTTCCTCTTCCCTGAGTCAGACATCACACCCTTTTAAAAGTTAATTCTATGCTTTAGTAGAGGGCAAGACCTAAATTTTACGTCACTGTGAACCCCTGCAGAGTCGGGTGAGGCTTTCTGATTAGATGATGTACATCATGGGTAAAGCACGGGATTAGAAATTGGAAAGCTGCATTCAAACCTAAGTTTATGCTTAGGACACATATTTATCTCATTTTTTGCCAATGCACTCATTTACATATTAGGTAACAAGTTAAAGTTTTTGAAAAAAGTGAATATTGACAAAGAGCTGGTCAGTGCCAACTATTAATAATTCAGAACTTATCGAAGCTAAGTGCACAGCTGAAATAAAAGCATATATACTCTAAGGTCTTGGATAGTAAAGGGGTTACTTATCGATTGGTAAATTTAAATGTCCACAAATGATCAGTTTCAGTCTTCCTCTTTCCAGGAATTGCTCTGATTTTAGCTGGTGGAGTTGTCTGTACCAACCCAGAACCTTTGGTACTATATAAAGCCAAGTCTTCCAGTTAAGGTGCAAGAGAAAGTAAGCTTGAGATCTTGACCGCACGGCACCAGGGTACAGTATGTTTAGCATCCCCCCAAATAAAACATGAAATAGAGGTGGAATTTCCCCACCTGTTTGTTAGCCCAGAAATGTGTACATTTTTTTCTTTAAAAAGACAAGTTTTTATTATTTCATTACTCTTCCACTTTGTCCGAAAGACAAATGTCCCATGTTCTTGTAAGTCTGATTTTATTTGTTACAGTGGAAAGTAGCCTCGAATACAAAGAAGAGAAGAATGAGGTCTGTAGCAGCAGCAAAGACACCCAGGTGAGACAGTGCTAGGGATGTGAATGTGGTCTGCTGGAAGAACTTAATCATGACACAGTGCTCAATTTCTGTCTCAGCGTTTTTGTTTTCCCAAGTTTGACAGACATCGTACATTTGATTTCATAAATGGGGAAAGAGGCTTGACAAGGGTGAAAATATACTGCCTACGTGATATGAAGAGTCAGTATGAGAACTGAGGCTGCTCCAGACTTTAATGACCACATCAGAGAGTGATCAAAATGCAGGTAGCTCTTTGATCATTCAAGACACTGCAGAGCACCACCCTGACCCCTCTGTTTTCAGAAAGGTGATACACCAGAGTATGTTTTCTTTGGGATTAAAAAAAAAATAAATGCTGAAAGTTATTACTATTTAATAAGCATTAGATTAGGCAAACATACAGGATTATTCAAGAAGCCAAAAAGCTATTGTTAAGTTGGTAAACAGGCTAAAGGGTACCCAGGCAGCTAGTAGTGCCAAATCTGTCATCTGCTGTTCTCAGAGGACTTGAGCCAGTTTCCAAAACACTGCTTTGTCACAAATAGTCATGTGAAGTCCAAATGCTGGAAGTCTGTACTTGGACTGAAGTCGTCTCAAAGCTAAGAACTTACACACACTTAACATGTTTACAAATGTCTGTCACACAATCATTTTGTAAAATAGAGTCAAGTTGCGAGAACACTAGCTATTTTCTTTCAAGGATAAAAAGGCTTGACTTCATAGATGTTTTAGTTACAAATCCCTCATCTAGAAAGAGTAAAAGGGTCTAATTTGTTGATATTAGGCACTCTCTTATGTTTATTACTACTCAATTTACGTAATCCACCCTCCAGAAGGATCAGGCCTACCACACAGCTGTCTGTCAATAATTTGGACTCATAGCTAGGATCCAACTTACCAGAATTAGGATGTGGGAAAGTAGATCTTCAAAACCAGATTAACTTTTTTAGTAGTGCAGAATTATTCAGTATAGCTTGGAAATGATTGTCTTCCTCATCTAAAAAGAATATGAGAATGTTTACTACAAACATCCATAATTATATTTCTCCTTAGGGAAACTTTACCTCAAACTGGCATTTTTATGTACACATTTGTGTAGGAATAGCTGCTGCTTCCAGTTTGATTTTTAAAGAAGTGGTCTCCAAATAGGGAGGAACCGAAAAATGAGTCCTGCTATTCCTCAGGATCTTTAGTGAAATCACCAAGGCTAAAATTGAAAAGATGGGTAAAATAAGGGAGGAATTACAAGTTAAGCCCCTCAAATTTTTAATGTTCCTAGGCAGAAGACAACGTAATTAGTACCTTCCATTTTTACTTGAACGTTTTAAACCTTTGCTTCATAGCTTGAAAGCCCACTGCTGTCAACAACCCTGCCTGCCCCCGCCAAAAGGGACCAGTAGGTGTGTCTTAAGCACAATATGAAAATGACAAAATTAGAGTGGCAATTTGCAGCTCTTCTCAGTTCATTTCAAATGGACACAATTTAGTCAGGAATCTAAAATCTGTGGCCAGGTTCTGTAGTCTCCTGAACAGCAAGCTTGCAGCTCGCTATCATAGGAAGGCCTTCAAGAGGCCTTTTCTGAGCTGCGATAGATAGATGACTCTTCCAGCACGAGCTGACGTCTCTGCCCTTGAGCCAGATGCCCTGTCATTGTGCTCTGAGTAAATAGCAACAATCAAGTGTGACCCAAAGGAAGGCAGCTGGCCTATCCCTTCCCACACATACGAGTCTAATTTTCAATGGAATCACAAGAGAAACTGCAGAAATTCGCTACAATTAAGCACAACGCAGGACTTTAGCTGCAAACAGCCCTATCACTTGTTACTTTAGAAATGAAAATGTGTACCTGCAAGTTAGGAGACAGAGGACAAGCACTACCCTTTGTTGAAAAGAAAGGATGGAAAACCATTTTTGTCTCCTAGATTGTTCTTGACCTTCCTTCCCTATTCCCCCCCAAACCAAAAACCTCTCCCACCCACCCATACAGTTCACCCTCTCCACTGTGATGTAGCTATGTACGGCGCCCACACTAGTATCAGGAGGCTTGCAGTCCGATCCGACCTTGTGTTTTTCTTTACCCCAAGATTATTAAGGTGATTTTAGGATCTGCCATGAGGAAGAAAATGTATGGTTAATGCAAAACTCTTGGTTTCCTAATGTGTAAGATGAAAAGTGGAAAGATAAAATTTATCCACAAAACCTGCAAACCCTGTGTGTTGTCAGCAGGCGGCAGCATTGTCTCTGAGTTGGAGGCTGTTTCCCGTGGGAACCCCAACCTCCTCTGCTCTTACAAATGCCCTCTCTGGTCTCCACCTGTCCCCGGACCCCCACACACACCCACAAAAAAACTCCCCCACCGGCATAAGAGTTGACAAAAGTGGAATTTCACATCACCAAAACGATAAAATGGAATTTTTAAATATCAGTGAAACTACTCAAAGGAACCTGGGGGCCACTTTGTTTTTGAAGCAGGTTAATAGCTGCAGCCTCCTCGTAGCTAGCTGCTCTCTGCTTTTGGAGGCTGTGGAAATGAAATATCAGCTTCTCATTTTTCTTAAAGACCATCTCATCCCACACAAATAGTGTTAAATTACTATATTTGGGAAGTGTGAGAGAACAAATAGGGAGCATTTTATAATCACATGTGGAGAAGTCAATTTTAACATTAGCGACAAAAGGTGCTAGTGTTCTTTATTAGAAAAGGAAAAAAATTACTGTCTGTGATGAAAAATTCTAGAGATCCTCTGAGGAAAAACAAAGATATTTTTTAAATTTTAGGATTTTCTGTCTTTTTATAATTAGGGTCTTTAGTGCCCAGATGAAGATGTCTTCATAAAATCTAAAGGCATCTATGAAACTGAAAAATGACTAAGGTCCCTGATAGAGAAGTAAGGTTGTTCACACATACCTAAATCCCTCCAATGGAGAACTGACATTAGGGAAAGGTAGCAGAAATTAAAACAGAGAAAAGCACTTTTGAGCCCACTTCACTAGATTCCATTAACTGCCACAATGAGGGGCAGGCTGAGGGCAGGAGAGGTCTCCAGGGCTCTTGCCCTCTTCCAGCTCAACAGTCTGGCCTCAGGGAATCCAAGCATGGATCTGAAGGGCAGTTGGTACAGACGTGGAATAAAACCGTGGAAGGTGGAAGGCGGAAATCCCCTGTGGCTACTTCTACCAAGCTGTATTAGCTGGATGAAGCATAGCTCATTAGCTCGATGATAAAGAGGTCATTTTTGGTTAGAGAATGAGAGAAAAGAAAGGAAAAGCCTCTGGAATTTAGGGCCCGGACATGAAGCAGATTACCATTCCTGGCACCATCTACGAAAGTCTAATAAAGGCAGACAGTCTCCCCCGCGCAGCCTTACGGACACTAGGCTGAAATATGCCACTGTTGGCAACAATGCCGAATGAATAAAGATTCAGGGAAAACAACCCAGATGAAGAAAAGAGGTGGGAAGGGAAAGAAAAGAGATCATCCATCACTCCACCCAAACTGAGGAGGAGAAAGCAAGCACAGGCGGGCTGAGGAGCCAGAACAACACAGACGCAGTCCATGAAATCAAGTAAGGGGAAGCGGACACTCCCAGGGACTAGCAGTTCCTGAAAGTCATCCTCAGGATGAACTAGGCGGGCTGCTCTTTGGTTTGCACTCTCTGAGAACGGCTTTCCTGGGCTAGCGTGTGTTTTCTAGAAGACAGGCCCGCTTTCTTTGGTTGTTTGACTCTGACTTGAGACAAAAATTCCAACTAACAGGCCACCACCAGGCTGGCCTGAGGTGAACCTGTGACTGGGGAAATTGGTCACACTGAAAATGCCCTGCTCGGGGACATGTAGCTGTCACTGTCCCACAGCCACCGCTGTCTCCAGTTCGTTCACTGTAGTCAGGATGAATCTTATGTTTTCTCCACTATCCCCTTTTCACAGGGCACAAGCAAGGACAACAGTGTACACAGGGAGAAAGAGAAAGCAAGTGTTTCCTGGGCAAGCTGCTGCTGTGACAGCCCTACGCAGGCCCCTCGAGCAGCAGTCAGCGTCAGTGGCCTGAACACTGCCTGTCAACCCCACATGATTCAGGCTTCTCCACTCCGTTCTGGCCGAGAAGGTATAACTGACAGCTCTAGTAATCCTAAAACAGAAATGCTATTTTAGGTAACATTCCCCAAACTCTCACCCTAGAGCACAGTTGCAAATCCACACAGCCTGGATATTTATTTGCAGACTGGGCAACCACGGATGCTTTCGTAACCTTCCTCTGTTCCCTTAGTCCCTCCCGGACAAAAATAAAGGTGTCCACACAGACATTTGTTTGCCGTTTAAAGTAACTATCATGGCCACTTCTTGGCTTCTTGATTTCCTGATGCCCCATCTGTGGAGACTAAAGAAGAGCACAGAGAATGATGCAGTGCGGCGACTCGAGGTGACGTGGATGGATGTACGTAATCTGTAATGAAGCAAGTCCTATGGCCTCTTGCACACAAGCATTACCTTGCAATCCTCCCTGACCTGGGTTGCCTTCTACTCGACGGTCCAGAGGTAAAGCCCCCTGTGCCATTCCTAAGCCCGTTGGTTCCCACTCCTGTGTCTGTCTGACTTGCACACCTGCTAGGAACTTGCAGAGAAACCAAGGCACTTGTATACAAGTGGCTGCAAACACCTTCCCACCCTTCCACTAGTGCCCAAAACAAGCCTGCTAATGCTAATCTACCCCCTCACTTGCAGCTCAACAGCTTTTCTCCTTTAAGCCCCTGATAATGGTTTTACTAAAATCCCCTTTTGATGGAAAAAAATCCCAGCTGGACATTTTAGGCCTCTGCACAATGTACAAGTCTGCAGGTCCTTTCCCTACCTCACAAAGGCCTCTAATCAAGTGGAAAATGTGCTGGAGGCCAGAGGTTTGGGTCTGCAATTATTTTTTAAGGGATTACCAGAGAAGAATAGGGGGCAGTGAGGACCTGCCCCCCGCCCCCACTTCGTTTTCCATTTGGTCCTGCTTTTAGACAGATTGAGCCAGTAGTAGCTGCCCAGATCTCCAAGCATGTGAGCTTCATCCCTTCCTTCTCTGGTAGAAGGATGTCCTCTTTGAACATCATCACTTCAAAAAGATGTAGAGAGTTTAAAAGCAATATGCAGGTCTTATTCTGACCCCATTTAAGCCCTTATTTATAAAACCACTACGGAACAGGACCTCGTGTGTGGGGAGAGCACTCATTCATTAACCTCTAACCCTGCTCCGTATGCAGAGGGGAGAGTTCGCAGGGCGTCCATACCCTGCTAAGATTGGGAGCATTCACTCAGGCTTCCCAGGCTGTGGAGGGCAAGAGGTCATGTTCCCAATCTTGCCAGATCGCCGCCTTCTCATTTATACACATCGGCCCTTCCCGTCAGCACTGAGCAAATATCCATGAAACTCCTAAGGCGAAACGGGTGAAAATATAAAATGCTAACCATTTTTATTACTTCATTAGGAATTTCCGTTTAAAAATGAGCACTGTGGAAGGGAGTCTGTCTTCTCTGTGCATCATGAAGGACCCTGTCACTTATACACAAGGACAATGTCACTTATACACAAATGTTCATGAAAGGTTAACTGATAGAGATGAACGTTTCAGGCTGGCGCTAAGTTCTCATCTTTCTCTTCCAGCTCGGAGAGACTGCTCATTCTTCTAAATCTAGGTGGTTAGTAATGTATGCAAATACCCAGTAAAAAAGGAAATGATGACAAATTCCTAAACTCATTCTGGGATGATCAAGGATTAGGCTGTTCAGCTCTGAAAGTTAGATGTCTGCATACATTTCAAAACAAATACCAGGTTGAATAATAATTTTCACGTCCTTTCTTCAGTCTCTAAAATACCTTCGGTCAAAAACACAAAATAAGTACAAAAAAACAAAAACAAAAAACAAAACAAAATCAACTCTGGTCTGCTTTCCTCAGTACAAATACCTTATTGACATGTCTGACTTATTAATTTTTCATTTCTCCCTGGAGAGGCACAATTATTACATTTAATACTTACTGCTAATGTCATGCTAGTATTTTATGGTCACCCTCATACTTCTTTTGGTGGGTGTTACAGGAAGAAAGGACCACATAGGTTCCCCCAAGGAAAGCAAGGGACATTGGACCTCATGGACTACTCTTCCCAAAGAATGGCAGGCTGGTTGGATTACTCCTGCTGGTTATCAAGATGTGACAGCTTTCTCCAAGAGGGAATAATCGTTATCCTACTTTAGATGAACTTTAGAAAGGTGCAGTGAAACATTCAAGGGCATCCAAGGAGACAGTGAACTCTAAAGCAAAGCCTTAGGGAGCCTGACTCCTTAAATAAGGAGCCAATCATGAGATAAGTCTGCCGTAGGAGGGAGTTTGTTCCAAGCTTCCCGTCCCAGACACACTTCCTGAATCACTACGCGAATGCCTAGTTACTCCTGTCCTGGGCTTATCACCATTATTTTGGTATTCATCAACATTCTTATACTTCTCTGCCCTTTTAACAAACTATATTCAGCAACATTATCAGTTGTGTTAGAAGTCACTCTTCCTAGCTAGCCACACCAGTTTGGGGAAGAGTAAAACAGCAATTTGGAAACAATCATTTTTTTTGTACTGCCTACAGCACCTGGTCTTCCTAGGTGGTCTCCCATCCAAGCACTAACCAGGCCTGACCCTGCTTAGCGTCTGTGACCAGACAGGATTGGGCTTGTTCAGGGTGGCATGACCGTAGACTAGAAACAATAATTTGATAAAACAGTGACAACGAGGCAGCTCAGATTTTTCAAGGCGGTGGAAGATTTTGGTACTTTGGAATGTAAACATCTTTCAGACTCTCCTTAGATCACAAGGTATCTAAACACCAACGTAGAACAACCTCTTAATTTTCTATTCAAAAAACAAGATGAACATAATTAGAATTAAGTACAAAGTATGAGCTTTCAAATTGAGAGAAAACTATGCTCAAGGTCTACAGAGACAAGGAAATTCTATCTTGAGTTTGAAATGTTATTAGTCCACAGTTTACTGTGTCCCACTGGCATGCCCAAAAGGGTTGGGAAACGCCCCTGAGGCTACAAAGAAAAGGTATGCAACATGACCTCTCCAGACAGTGCCAGTGGGGTCATCTGCAGGGAGAAATGGAGCCTCCCTTCTCTACCGTGCCTTCTTTAGCTCCTTCTCTCATAGTCTTGATAACTGCGAGGCTACACCTAAATCCTCAAGTTGTCTCTGTTGTATTGCTTCGTATTTCCAAAATTCTCCCTGTTCATTCACTTTCCATCATTACAGACACAGTTATCATCTGGGTCGCCTAACTCTCTCAACCACCCTTCCTGCCTCACAATGTCACGTCTGCACCTGCAGACTCCTGCCTCTGGCTCTCTGCTTCCCCTTTTCTGCCTCCAGCTCCACTCCCAGAACCTCCCAACAGCCAAGGAACCTGCCAGAATCTTCCAAACTTATGGAAAGCCAGACAAGTGATAACTGTCCTTAGTGTATTTGATTGGCAACCTCTACACCACAGTTTTTAAATACTGTTTTCACTGAAATGTGCTTACCTGTTTAAGGCTATTCTTAAAAGTGACACATAAATCCTCATTTCAAAAACATCCTTATTAAAAACAATCATCCAGAATAGAAAAATGTGGATGAGAAGGCAAAGCTGACCTTCAATCATGTAATGCCACTTCCCTTCCCTGAGGAGCTGCAGGTGACAGGGTGGGCTGGGTCCATCTGGACCTAACTCCAGCTTTCAGAGTGACCAACAGAACTGACAAGTGCCCCAAATCTGGGTCTGATAGAGAATCTTACTCTTGATTTATCTGAGACCTCGAAATTAAGCTTTTGTCGGCACAGGTTAAGCCCCAGCAGAGATACAGTAATCAGGCAACATTAGGAATCTCTCCCCCCAGGTCTCCTGCTTAAGAATCTCTTAAAGTTCCTCTCTGGGAACCATGATGAGTTTATCTACCTCGTGCTGACAGTCAAGTGGCAGGACTGATAAAGCTTGTGTTTGGCTTTACCAGTTACAGAGCTAAAACTACTTTAAGGGCCTATAAAAACGCCACCAAATATTCCTTTTGACCAGCCCACACAACCCTCATTTACAATCACAAAATCCTGCTGGTTTATTGGGATTAACTGCTAACTAGTGGTTAAAATACTAGACTTTATGAATGACTTTTTAAAAATGCAAATTACTGTGGATTCAAGACTATCTGTCTTTCACTTAGTAAACATTTATTCAGCATCTGTCGTAGGAGGGAGTTCTGGGCCAAGGGCTGGGGATACAGTGACATCTCACACCTACTTGTATAGAGGTCTGCTTTCTTGAGTGGGAGAGAAAGAAAGCAACGTTTCACTGGGAACTGCCCCCAACCCAGAGCTGGATTGATCCATGCCGCTACCTGTCATCTGGATATGTCTGTGGAAGTGTGTCCCGTGTGTATTTTAGGGGGAGAAAAGCTGGGGCTGAAGCTTTACAGAGTTCTCGGTGCAGGAGGGGGCCAGCCAGCGGTGGACAGGGCGGCAGAACCCAGGTTTACATACGCACAGTACTAATCTCCCTCTCACTCCCCAGACGCTGACAGCCTCACCTTCCATGCCGGGATTGTTATCCTCATCGAGGCTGCCCTAGATGTCGGTTTCCACCTGATTTCACTGGTACAAAAGTACTGACTGAGGGGCTAAATGAGCACCCAAGGGCCTGTACCGCCAGCTTCTGCGCCCCTTCCCCCTCACCCCCTGCCCCCCCCAAAATCACTGAAACTGCCATCTTGCCTTTCACTGGTCAGCGTAGCCTGCCCGGACTTTATCAGCACAAGCAACCAAGGGAGGTCAAGCCAAACCCGGTCCTTGATTTAAATGACTGTTCGAATGATTCCGTTTCATCTCCAATAATTTTGTTTTAGTAGAGAAAGGGTCTGTGAGAGGAAAAGGGAATGTTTAAGGGTTCCTCCTGCTGTTCAAAACTAGTTAAACGTGAACAGAAACAAATTGTTGGGCTGTACTGAGGCATCGTACACAATTTGTCCTGCGCACCTAGTGTTGACACAAACACACACACTGGGAGGCTTCACAGGCTAGAGGACGTTCCCCTGAGCTGTTTCCTCATGGGACCTTTTCTATCCAAGATCCCTCAAAGGGACAAAGTTTGTGTCCAACCTGCGGACCGCTGTGTAATAATGGCCCCAGGACCCAAGCACAGACGCTCCCCAGAGACACGGCCCCCTCCTCGCTCTTCCTCCAACGCACACATGACAACTGATGGCGCTCCACTCACTGTTTTCCCGCGGAGAAGCCAGGTGCCCTCGTAAGCTCCCACGACTGTCAGCTCCAGACACTGACACAGAGAGGCATGGACAGACGCCAACAGCCGCTCAGGGGCAAGGCGAGGATCACAGCGTGCTGGGAGCAGAGAGGGCTGACTGAAATCTCACAGAATCCTACTGAGCTTCAGGGTCAGGCTTTCTGAGGGGGAGGGGAGGCTGGGAGCACGGCATTCCCACTGACAGATGAGGAGGACTTTTCCCCAGGGGGTCCTGAGTGGCACAGTGTCAGTGTGTATTCCAAGTACTGCTAACCCTAGCTATGCACAAGGATCTAAGATTATGGCTGGGATATTCAGGACCAGTGATAGAGATGGATGGGTGGATGGATGGATAGATAGGAAGATGGGAAGGAAGAGAAGGCAGGCAGACTGTCTTTTTGTTCAACTCTCAATCAGCACCGCCTGAGAAAAAACTACTTTCATTTCAAAGTGAAATAAGGAAACCTCAGAGAGCAAAGAAGAATAAAACTGTGGGGGATGTTTGTTTTCATTTTAATGAGAAGTTTTTTCTCCCTTGGAGTTTTGGTTATCTGTCTATATATATCCATAGAAAATGTTATTCTTATAGTCCAGTCTGCTCATGTTTGTTTGTACAGATTTTTAAGGGCAAATAAAAGACAAGCAGAGATACCATTGATATCTGTTTATTGATGCCTACTGCTGTACTCAGAGGGTGTGTTTCTATCTTCCCCAGCTAGTTCAAGACCAATTTGTACTTCGAGACCAAACATACTTCTGAAATATACTATTAAGTTCATCAAAGATGACTCGTAAAAGGCGGCCCCTAACGTTTCCAGCAAACTCCTACCAAAACCTTTCTGAGAGGCGGTGACCAGATCCAGTCTCTGAGCAAGGGTAGGAAGGACCCTGCCAGCTGCACACTGTGGCCTTGTCCCCACAGCTTTCTGTCCACGTCCAACCACTATTTCAGGCACAAAGCAGGACTACAAGTCTTTGTGCGGCTTACGATCACCAATGCTCTGAGATCTCTGAGGCCCTGAATCTGAGATCCTTCAGAAGAAGGGTCTGAAGACTACTTTGGCGGTCCAGCCAGGGTGGCCCTTCTCAGATCGCAGTTGCCCTCACTGTCCCTGCCTCTTACGGCGCCTCCTCTGCCACAAGTCTTAACTTACTCCAGCTCCTCATTCACGTCCACCATTTCTCCTGATGTGGTCTTTGCATGACCTACATAAGATTCACTGGGGTGCCTGCTAGAATGCATTTTTCAGGGAGGAGAGTTCCCAACCTCTCTATTCGATCCCCAGAGTCCTTCCTAAAAATGTAATCGGATCACATTGCTATCCTGCTTAACAACCTCCATTAGCTTCCTGCTGCATAAGCAATAAAGTCCCAACTTCTTACTACGGTAGTGCAAGTCTTCAGTGTCCTCAGTTATCCCTCAAGCTTCATTTCCTGCCAGTCCTCGTGTCCTAAGTTTCTGCCTCTCCTCTTCCGATCACATGCAACCTTTTCACGTTGTTGTGCCCTGTGTTTGTTGCGCCCCCAGGCCTAGAATGTTCTTCTCTCCCGGTTTGATTACAGAACTCTTCCTCATGCTTCAAGGCCTGGCTCAAATGAACTTTGCCAAACCTTCGATTACTTTCTCCTCCGCATCCCTACTGCAAGTGGTCTGAGGTTCCAATGTTAGCCCTCCTGGCACCACATTGCAATACTTTTTTGTATTTCCCTCTCTCCCTAGAAGGATCTCTTAGTTACAGGTGGTCAGTGGGGCATACAACTGACAAATGGGAG
Organism: Cynopterus sphinx; assembly: GCA_030015415.1. Classification (NCBI taxonomy): domain Eukaryota; kingdom Metazoa; phylum Chordata; class Mammalia; order Chiroptera; family Pteropodidae; genus Cynopterus; species Cynopterus sphinx. Next base: position 92,957,395 of record CM057380.1, read on the forward strand.
AGTATGTATTAAGTTTCTACCTGGTGCCCAGCTCTGTACTGGCGGCTGGGAAACAGCAACGAATGAAGCTTGCTCCCAGTCTCACAAAGTACAGCTTATGGAGAAGAGAAACAATTACGAAGGAATTGCCATCACGTGTGATGAATGTTCTGCTAGGAAAAGTACCTAGCAGAGGTTGGGGGAGAGGAACCCGAGAGGACTGAACCTGGTCTGGAGATCAGAGAACACCTCCCAGACAATGCCAGGGCTCACTTGCATTCCTAGCACTGTTGCTTACACGCTGCGAGGTTCTGAACAAAGCTCCTTTCAGTGTCACCCAAATGCTGATGATCTGCAAATGTTCATCCCGGAATTCTAGACCCACAGGCACCTTAGACCTCTCTACTCTGTCCTACCCAACACATCTGAAAACTAACATGTTCCCTCCCAAACCTATTCTACCTGCCTAAATAACCTACAGCCTCTGTAAAAGGCACCCCCTTGGTTGACCAAACAAAAAACATGGGAGTTATGTATGATTTTTCCCTTTCGCTACACCCAACCGGTACATCCCAGCATGTCGATTCTGCTTTCTAGATTCCAGGTCTTTACCCTCTTCTCAATCCCCGACCCCACCCTAAGTCAGTCTTCATCATTTAAGACTTCCAAGACGATTTTTCTAATGTACAAATCTAACATAATAAATCACTTTCTTGGTCACAATTCTTCAATGGCTTTCTTCCCTCCACAGTTCCTCCTGGTACACCTCGGCCTGTGCACACACTGCATTCTTCCCCGGGAATGGGGCAGGACCCCTGGACTTGGTGGTCCAATGTAAGGGACTCTTTTACGTACAAGAGTGGCTGAGACTTAAGGACAGTTGAGGGTGCCTGGTGTATCTTAGTAACCAAAAAAGCCAAAAGTGTAATGAATACTGTTTTGATCAGATCAAAATGTTCCTGCATTGAAAGAGACACACTGCTTGCATTAAAATGCTCCCTGCATCGGATGGCAAAGGTGGAAACTTTTCAGGATGAAGAAAAGTTTGGTATCTTGACTGTGGTGGCAATTTCATGGGGGTATACATCTGTCAAAACTCACCATGCTGTATGCTTTAAATGAGAGCAACTTACTGTACATAAATTATATAATAAAGTTGTTATAAAAAACGTCCCCTCCATCAAAACTACTACATGAACGTGGCATACTCTCACCTAAAATGATCTATCACAGCCCATCTGCCTGTAAGTCTTTTTTCCTTCACTACCTCCATGAAGACTTTCCTGGAGTCTTGGGCGTCATTTCTCTCATCTCCCAGAGTATCATTAGTCGCCCTTCCCCATCCTTTACAGTGAGGTCTCTGAAATCCCCTTGTAGAATTGACAATTAAGGAACTTCGGGTTTATAGAAATACTGGCTTGCGGTGTTGAGGACTCAAGTGACTAACGTACGGGAACTATCTTCATTTTGGTAACTCCTACAATCAAAAAGTGCTTGATGTATACATAGCAGGTGTTCAACAGTATCTGAGGAACAAGTGGAGCAGAAGATACATACTCTGCACATTAGACTCAAGGGACTCTTACCTGAAGGCAGATGGTGCTATTCATAATGACCCCAAATGCGAAATGTACAATCTTACCCTAACCTTGTTAGCGAGAAATCTAACGAAACCCCAGACTTGGTAAAAAGTCACTCTTTGATAACTGCTGTGCCCCTATCCTCAGGTAACCACTTCAAAGTCAAAAATACAACATATATGATCAGAATATTTCAAGTATCTTTTTTAAAAAGCATTATATAAGTTTATGCAATTGATGAACTATGGTGCGAAAGCTTTGCTGATTAAAAGAGTGTTTCACAACTACTGCCACACAAAAACACGCTTTTGGAGATATACGTGGTTATAGCTAAAATCCAAGACATACACACGATTCTCAAATAGTGACCAAAGAACTGTCCAATCAAATGGTCGCAGCAACAACTGATTACACCGCGCAGGACAAGGACTACTGGCAGTAATGGTGTATTTAATTTGTCATTGTCCTGCAGTGACTCTTTCACCCAGGACTCAGCAGGCAAGGATAAGGGGAGGTGAGTTATGGGACAGCACTGGCAGTACGTACTTTAGCCCTGCTGTCCTTACTTGTCCCATCGTTACCACCACTTGGCAGACCACCAAAGGGATCACCATCAAGAGAGACAGAGAAGAATTAATACTATTTGGTCTCCATGATCACATCATCCAAGATTTATTGACTATTTAGTGTATGTTCAGGCTGAAATAGGTAAAAATGGTATAAACTTGAATTCCACTTTGCTTTCTTCATTTAGTCCTTGGCTTAGCTTGATTGACCATCCCTTGCCTCACATTTTCCCCTGGAAAAAACAGATAAAATACTAGAGATAAGCCTTGCCATTAGAGCTAGGGAAACACGACAGGGAATTAAAAGAGTGAAGTGAATCTCAACTCGGCAAGTATGTTCTGCGGGTGTAGAACGTGCAGTTGGTCCCTACCCAAATCTTACCGCCACGACTTCAGGGCACAGGAGCCCACCTTGTAACACCACACCCTGCACTTCTCTGCAAGCCCTCCTTGCCCATCCTGATAGGAATTAAGCACCAGAAATTAAATGCTCCCTGGGACAGCCCTCAGACAATGACTAACAGGAGTTGGTGTAAAACCCCTCCAGCCTGCGGGACATCTGTCCTTCCCTGGCTGAGGTCCCCAGTGTGTTGAACCACAATCGTCTCCAGTGATAACCAGCTTAGCAACCCACCCTTTATTGGCTGCCTTCTCTTCCTCCTCCCACTCTTCCACTCCCTGACTAGTAGTTCCCTCACTTCATGAATAATCTACACAAACAACCACTATCCTTTACTGAGCTTGGAAAAGAAAGAAAAATGGAAAAAAAAAAAAAAAGGCAAGACAAAGAAATAGATGAATTTATGCTGTTTCATTCCTTTGACTTACATACATCGTCTCCATAAAAACACATACGCACACAGAGATCACACTGATTATATTAGCGTGTATACAGATGCACCTACCTTTTCCTTTAGTTCTATAAGAACTTTATGAATTCTTCACAACCCACTTTTATGAAAATATTTTTAAGATTATTATGTTATTAAAGATCATTATTCTAGTGTATTCTTAATACACTATATACTTCATGCTACCCAACCCAAAGTGACCTCAAAGAGGCAAACTTTAAATATATACGTATAGTCACATACAGAAAACGATATATATAATGATAATATATGTTTCTGAGAAAGCAAACTATGATTACACAGCAACAGTTGGACATACAAGGAATTCAAAACTCCCCAAAGCAAATACATCTGGATGACCTGCCTAGCAATTCCCCCCTGAGATACAGGAATGTCTCCATATTTCATTCCCTGTTCCTTCCCTGAAACAGTTTCAATCACTTGACAAATCATTATCATTCATTAATAATACTTACTGAGTGCCCATATGTGAAAGAAATTCACTACACATTTTAAAGATGCAGTTTCTTTCCCCACGGAGTTTTTGCTTTAATGGAAACAATATAGGATATCTATGTCTTCCTTTTACATATTCTGTTTGGGTATGTTGTTGTTTCTTGTTTTGTCTTTCCCTGTTCCAGAGGAACAATTTTCCTGGTTTTACAAAGTAAGTTGGATCATTTCACTTCCATGAGTCAGGAAATACTTTATGAAAAAAATAAAGATTTAAAGCGGCCTGGGGATAGGAGGTAGAAGGAAGCTGAGCAGAGGCAAACTAAGCTGGCTGAGCAGTGATGGCTGTGCTCTTGTTTGTGAAAGAAAATTCCTGGTGGTGGGTCAGTCACCTTATGCAGGAATCAAGGAAGAATCACTGAGGACAAAAAAAAATCACACATCAAGAAGAGGTTGATCTGATAACAAGCAAATATTGTCCCATTATCACAGTTCTCACTGCCTCATCTCAAACTACCTTGTCGATTTGATGAGATCACATTCTCCTGGTCCCCATTCCATAGCCAGAGACTGAATTCTGTACTACACAGCTTAGGAAGTCCAGAAAGGTGGGACCTAATGTTCTCTTCCAAAGCTCTCTGCCAGGCCTGCATGATGGCCAAGGTGCTGGAGAACTCTGTCCCTTTTAATTGTTCTAGGAACTGCTGCTAAGCCCAGACTAAGTCTTATGATAAGAATCCTCACCCTACTGTCCAAAGAGACGTTCTCACTTGGATGCTAGTCTAAGGACCCCAGGAATGAGCTTCCCTACATGCTGATCCTGGATGGCTTGGGCTACCGGTATAGGGGCCTTCCTAAAAACACGGGAGTACCATCCAGTGATGCAGACAATTTGATGGGTAGACCTTACACAGAATCACAAAGGTTTAGAGGTAGTGATTTAGAGATCCAACCGTTTTAAACCTATTTTTTAAAAGAACTAGAATTAGAACTTTGCTTCCCCACTAAAATTGTATGTTGAAGCAAAAGAAATGAAAATATTTATGTAGCTGGAACTTGGGGTGGGGAAGGGATCTCCACACTGGCCCTTAAGTAAGAACTATCTCAAAGTTCTGTCTTAAAAATCAGTTATCTAGGTCCACCCCTGCCCTCATTTCATGGGTACACAGTTTCCTGATGCTTAACGCTTTGCTCTTTTTGCTGTAACACCTTATCTTTAAGAATCTACTCTAAACCTGTGCAACTATGTGGCTTAATGAAGCCACTAAAATTACTGACTCTATGATTTCACTGAAGACTCCCTCCTGTTCATTTCCTGAGAAATTTTTAGTTCTTTATACCACATTAATTCCAATTGGTAATTTTAGATTCCTCTTGGCAGAAGTAATATGTCAGAATTCCATGAAACACATATCACTATAACAATAAAAAACAAACAAAACAGCTTATGGTCTACACACTTCAGTTAGATTTAATCAGCAAGACTTTAGTATTATACTACAAAGAATTAGAATAGTGTTTTAAATTTTCCTACAAAAAGATTCTGCCTACATTGTAAATATTGGCCTCGTGTTGGTAGATTCGATAATTCAGGCATTAGGTGGCTTCCAAGTCCCTCACCATATTATAAAATGCAACACCAGGACACCACTACCTAGCCCTCAGGAGCTTATCCCCACACTTCATTCAGTTTCACCAGGTAGTCAGATATGACATGCCACTTGCTACCTGGCACAGAGAAGAAACAGAGAACAGGATAAGAACTGTCAGCACAGCCCCCTTGGGAATGGGCTCTGCGATCCCAGCTTGCCCTCTACTAGTTCTTGGATTATTTGCAAGACCAGAGTCCTTATTAAAGTAATTACGTTCAAAGCCTTTTAGAAGAAGGGAAGCTAAGTGAGAATTTGAAAGAAATGCATGTACATAGTTGAAAAATTGAGAGACAAGGTGGGAGGAGGCGTGGAAGGATGAGGTAGGGTATCAGACTTTGTGAAAGCCTGTTTTGTCGGAGGGCTCCTATACATTCCCACGCCACTGAGACTGGGGAGGGGAGATGTTGCAGCATCAGAAAGGGTTGGTAGTGGAAGCAACAACAATGAAAAGGCGGCCGCAGGAACGAGGAAACAGTCTACATGGAGTATAAATTCAAGGCCAAGATCCAAGTAAAATATCAAATTGGAAAGGAAAAATAACAGAAACATTTCAGATGACAAAGCTAAACTCCGTCTCTGCGATGTGGCTACTTAGGTCTCCCTTTCATGCCTGACAGCTAGAATCAGAGCCTCATCATTTCTAGACACTGAGCTCCTGTCATGTGATGCCTCTGGTACAGATGGAACCTGCTCACTGTGCAAGTGGTCTGGGCAGGGACTAGGGGTGTAGAGCCAACTCACACCTCCTACTCAGGTTTCTCAACCACTAGCTCACATTTGAAACTTGGTATTAGAAAAGTTCATGCTGGGACACTTTCTGAACTCTCCTTGCCCTGGTCCTGGCACTCGTGCCCTACGAAGGGAGGGGAATTTTAATAACACTGGAAAAAAAAAAAAAACAAAGGAAAGAGGGTGAGATACTGGTAGAACTGTTGATGGTACTGAGCCACACACATTCATATAAGCATGCGAGTGGTAAGAATACTGTATATTGTATAACACACACATTAAACTTTCAGTACAACGACCTTTTATACGACCTTATGGAGCAGCAAGGCTAAGTTAGAGTTGAGAACCAAACTGAGGCTTCTAAACATCTGGGGCTTTTACACGCCTTCTACTACTACATATTGTTTTGGAATTGCCTACAGCTTTCTGAACAGAGCTGAGCACTGAGAGCACGCAAATTCTGCAGCTCCGGAGACAGCATCTACTACAGTGCCTGGTCCACAGTAAATGCTTCGTTCATTCAACCAGAATTAACTGAGCACCTTGCTTTTTGCCAGGCGCTGTGCTGCAAACAAAAGTTAGCACAGACAGATTTGCTACCTGGCCTCTTGGCCACCACTCTAGTCACCAAGCAGTAACACTAGTTGTGAATTGCTTGTCTTGACTGAAGTACTTCAGTGGTCCTACACGGGCTTCAAAGTGAAGCGAGGTATATACTCTGTTCCTCACTTGCTTAAATCTGACTGAGAAGGTAAGAGAACCATGGCACTGAATGGCTCTGCTACTAATTACGTGACCTTGGGCAAGTCATACAACAATTTTGGAGCTCAGTTTTCCCGTAAGTAAAACAGGGAGGCCGGATTGGATTAGTGGTTCTCAATCTTCGAAGAGCATCAAAATCTCCTGGAGGAGCTTTTAAAAGTATGGATTCCAGAGACCCATCCCAGACCCGCTCATCAGAATCTCTAAGTATGGGGCTCAGGGGTCTGTCATGATGTTTAAGATGTCTTCGAGTGGTCAAATGCAGATATCTTGGTCTTGGTCCATCTGTAAGATCCCTCTTAACAAGGAAGTTCTGTGATAAATTATTGTAACAAAAAGCTATAAAGCTAAGAGCACTAGTAAAGAGCTACAGGAGTTGGGTTATGATAAACATCAACTGGGGAGGTGGTACCATGGAAGTGGAACTTGAGCTGGGTCTTGGATGAGGGCTAGAATCTGAACTTGAGGAGAATGAAGGGAAGAGTATGGAGAACATAAGTCAGATATGTGGCTGGAGGACAAAGTGCTTGAATGGGGATGAGGGGACATGAGGTTGACAATGCAGATAGGACTAATGTTAATCCTTCCTTCCTTCCTTCCTTCCTTCCTTCTTCCTCCCTCCTTCCCTCCCTCCCTCTCTTCCACTCATTATGTGACCTTATTTGGAAAGAGGGTCTTTATAGAGGTCATCAAGTTAAAATGAGGTCAATAGGGTGGTCCATAATCCAATATACGACTGGAGTCCTTATAAAAAAGAGAAGTTTGAGAGCAGACATGTACAAAGGGAAGACAATGTGAAGAGATACAGGAAGAAGCCATGAGAAGTGGGTTACTGGAATATGGATCTATAAGCCAAGGAGCACTACAGAGTGCTGATAAACCACCAGAAGCTAGGGCAGAGGCATGGAACCTACTCTCCCTCACAGGCCCGGGATGGAACCAGTCCTGCAGATGCCTTAATTTCAGGCTTCTAGTCTCCGGAACTGTGAGACAACACGTCTCTGTTGTTTTAAGCCACCCAGTTTGCAGTACTTTGTTACTGCAGCCCTAGGAAGCTAATAAATAATATAGCAGCAAAGGCAGAAAGGCAAAAGGACTGTTAGTTATTATGTAGTAGAGGCCTATCAACTGATGCTGTGAATTACTGAATTAACCAGCTAATTATGCTCCTGGTACTGTACCTGGAACACCTCATTTACTATCACCCTGTATCAATAAATATTTTCTGAGTAATTAATGAAATGTTGGGGACAAAAGGAGGAGCAAATATGGATTCTTGGGGAGAAGGTGGGATGTGGGAGGATATGTGGGTTTAATCTCAGACACAGGAGCTTTTCCAGATAGAGATATCTGGAGGCGGCTGAAAAACAAATGAAACTTAGGAGACAAGTCTGGGCCGAAGATTAAGTTTTGGGGACCATCCAGATACAGATAACAGATTAGATGCAGTTAGAAAAATTATATAGGAAAGGAAGAGTACTAAAAGTAGACTCACTATAGCTTAGAGTCTCAGAAAAGGACAGAGAAAGAGGAGAGGAAATAGATAAGTTTGGTGGCACAGAGGAAAGATGAGATTTCCAGGAGGATCTAGTTAACGGTAGGAGGGGAAAGGGAGATGGGAGTTTTGACAGACTTCAAGTTTTCTTTCCATAGAACAATAAGTCTGTCTGTCCCTTCCTTCCTTCCTTCCTTCCTTCCTTCCTTCCTTCCTTCCTTCCTTCCTTCCTTCCTTTCCTCCCTCCTTCCCTCCCCAACATAAATCCATGATAAGTCTTGAATGATTTTAAATGGAGCAGCTTTTGAATTTCTTAAAATTCAAATTTGGGTTAATCCCGAGTGTTTTAATAGCAGCTTTAACCCCAAAAGCTCAAAGAATATTGGATCAAGCAAATAATCTAGTAGCAAACATCACCTCCCTAATGTCACAGATAAAAGAGCTCAGGAGACGTAAAGATATGAAGCTCAGTTTAACCTAGAAAAATCAGGTTCAGGAGAAGAGTTGGGTTCTGATTCTTGGGCAAATATTCAAATCAAAGCACTAGCCATCTCATCTATTTATTTATTCATTCATTCAACACACTATTGGCCAGGTGGCACTGTACCAGAAGCACAAAGATAAATAAAATCGTAAAGGAACTAAAGTTTAATGGGGAAGATAAACACATTATCAGGTAGTTAAAGACTTGAACTAGAGAAACTTTAAAAAACAATAATGTTTCATTGATGGGTGACTGGATAAACAAATATAATGAATGACACGTGGAGGAACCAAGACGACATTATACTAAGTGAAATAAGCCAGACCTGAACGGACAAATATATGATTCCACTTACACGAGAAGTACCCAGTATAGACGGATTCTTAGAGACAAAGAGTAGAATGGTGGTTGCGTGGGCTGAGAATGGGGGGAGGGGTATTACTGTTTAATGGGTACAGAGGTGCAGTCGGGGATGAAGACGATTCTGAAGATAGGTGATGGGGATGGTTGCACAACAAGGGAAAGTCAGAACAGCACACTAAAAAACGGTTACAATGGTCTGTACATTTTATCATCATCATAAAAAAATAATGCTTGTGAACCTATCAGGTAGCTGAATAGACTGAAGTTCTTCTTCCATGAATCCCCGTCAGAACATAAAGCTCCTCTGGCTCAGTGAATGGCTAAATCCTTACACTACCGGATGCTACGCTGAAAGGGAAGTATTCCACTTTCTATTGCACAGCCGATAGCTAGCAGCACCCCATGGACCTAAAGACACACAGAGGCCTTTTCAACCATGACCTGTGTGTGATAGGTTCTTACCCTGCACGATTAGGGATTAGATGAAGCTGACACAACATTCCAGGGGTTCAGGAAGTATGGCCTGCCATCAGGGAGAAATACAAACTCTCCCAAATGTCTCCCTCCCTCCCACTGTCACAGAAGTGGAACTCCAACCACAGGCCTCTCGGAAAGAGACCAAACTCAGACTGAAACCAAGAAATCTGTCATTTAATTTAAACAGCATGTTACCACTGGTGTTAACTGTTAATATTGATTGGTCTTAAAAGTTGGCGTTCCAAATTTTCTTTTAATATACAGAAAAGATATGGACATGCTAAGTGACTGCCCCTGTCGAATAATAAGTCAATGTCAAATTCAAGCAGAGACCAGGTATAAGCTGCTATTGCAGTATATACCACATATTTTTTCAAGTTTTTATCATAATCAATCAATTAATCAGCATTTGCATTTTTAAAGGCAATTATTGGGTTTTATTTTATTATATATTCACTTTCAGAAATGTTAGAAAATAAGAATAAGAAATGAGAAAAAATAGCACTTAAAACCATGGCACCTAGAGAGAACCACTATTAACGCTTTGGCATACCACTTTTTGCTGGAACATGCCCTATATTCATTTTTAAAGTTTAGTCCCTTGTATAGGTATTTGCCATTCTCCCTAGGTACACATGGCACCGTGTGATCCAGATGGGCTCCCAACCCCAGGACCGTGCACTGGTACTGTCTGTCCATGGCCTGTTAGGAACTGGGCTGCACAGCAGGAGGTGAGTGATAGGTGAGCAAGTGAAGCTTCATCTGTATGTGCATCCACTCCCCAGTGCTAGCATCACCGCCTCAGCTCCACCTCAGATCATCAGGCATTAGATTCTCACAGGAGCACTGGTACCTTGTGCCAAAAAATGAGGGACCGCTGAAAAGGATCAGGTGACTTTCCCTGCATCCCAGCCTGTCAGGAGGGAAGTCAGAATTAGAATTCAATTCTCCTTGGCCACCTGAGCCTCTTAGCCTCTCCAGTTACTATCTGTACGATTAGAGTCATCACCTACCACAGCCAGAGTCCCTGGCTAAAAATACAGCCTCCTCTGAGATGGTTTCCGTTACTTAAATGTTTGAGAGCCAGCCAGAGCCTGGCCTGGGCACCGAGTGAACATCTGGGTAAAGGACTGGCCAGAGAACCACCCAGCAGCTGGAGGCCATATGGGCACTGAGCCTCCCCAGCCAGCAAGTCGTCCCTCCCCCTCCTGCAAATCTCCCCTTCAAAGCCTTCTACCCCTTCTTCTGCCAGATCACAGCTCTCCTTTGCTCCTCTTCCCTCCTCACTTCCCCCGTCTGCCCAGGATAATAATTTCTTCCGCCTTCTTTGTTCCGTTTTTCCCCTGTCACGTCTCTATTGTCTTCCTTTTCCACTCAACCTGCACCTGGAAAATTTTTCCCCTCCTTTGCTTGTCAGTCTGATGGTTTCCTCCTAGTGCTTCTCTCTGGAAGGCTTTCCTGCAATTTTCTCTGACCAATAAGTCTCACCAGAGAAGGATTTAACCAAATTCACCAAGACCCACTCTGGGTCAAGCAGACTATGTGCCGCTGAGGACACAGTGATGAACAGAAAGGGGCGTCTCCCTTTGAGGGCCTGAGTCTGATGAGGGGACACACCAGAACCAAATAGCTGAAGGAATTTCCAAGGTCGTATGTTAGAATTTCAGTGTACAAGCGTCTTTGAGAGCTTTGAGGAGAAAGCAACCTTGCCCAGGGAGGTTAGGGAGGCGGGAAGAGAGTGCAGCTCTGCTTGAACCACAGTAAATGTGGTTATCCCACAGGCTCCCAAGATACAAAAGGACACTGCACACCATGAGGCAGGTCTGTGCCAAGGCCCACAGGCAGGACAAGTCAGGCAGGAAGGGCTTGGAGCGCCACACTCAGGAGTGAGGGCCATGGTGTGCTGTGCACATGTCCCTTGTAAAAGGGGCTTAAACTGACTGCGAGCTCACCAGATTCTCTAATTCTTATTTTCAGTTGGGAAAGTTCAGAACCGAGTCCGCTGGGCATCGGTTCCCAGCAGAGCTAAGACCACTGCTGAAAGCACTGTTAAGGGTTCACAACATCACACAGGGTGGTACTGTCACAATGGGCAGCGCCACAGTGCAGTCGCCAGAGTCTACTTACGACGAATAACCTCCGTGACGGTAGATCCTCAGTACTCGCAAGTTTGCTCATCCACTAAATAGGACGAGGAACTTGCACTGACAAAGAAGGTTCTCTAGTCAAACAAGCATGGGAAACGCTCCCTCTCCTGAGGGATTTACATTGCATATGAAACATATTAAAGTTCTGTGGTTTTAAAAAAAAAAGTGTTTAATTTGGTCGAAACTAGTATTTCTCGAACTTATTTGATCACACAATCTTTTTTTTCACCAAATACCTATTAACCTCTAGGGAGGAACACATGTTGGAAAGTGCTGGATTAGATGATTTCCAGCCTACCTTTCAGCCATTAAAATTCATTGCTCTGTGGATTAAAAATAAGTCACTGGGCTGGAACTGAAGTAATCAAAATATAATTGGGTTTTATACGTACTAACATTTATTCTGAGAAGATAATGAAACTGGAAGTGTGACATGACTTTACAAAAGGGTGTGATGATAATGATGAGGGGTCAAGCAGAAGGCCAGGAGGACGAGAGCGAGAAGAGAAATAATACAGAGAGCAGAAAAAGAAAAAGTCTTGAGGGGAAAACAAAGGGTTGGAAGATAAAGCCAGGAAAACCTTGATCAGAAGAAAGTAAGTTAGGAAAGTTTGCAAAGTATGAGACCGTTTGAGAAAGTCTCTGGGCACCAAGAAAGGCGGTGGCAGGGACCAGGAGACCATGAAGGGAACAGCCTTTACACCTCGACGTGAAGGAAACCAGTGCGCCAGGGACCTAGGACTGGGGCAGAACCTTGGCCGCAGACAAAGTGAAAGTAAGGAAAGTCTTGTAAGAAAGCATAGCACCTCTGCTGGAAGGAGAGGAACAATAAGATAACCTTGGGATGAGAAGGAAGGGAAAAAGGGCTAATGAATACCTTCGGTTGCAACAGACTGAAAGAACAGCAAGGAGCTGGTTATCTACAATCGACTCACTTAGTATGAAGAGTTAGTTACAGGTTAAACTCTCGTCCTCTACTCTCCACCCCTTTCCCGCCCGAGGCTTCTGGAACCCTGCTCACCGCTCCTCTCGCAAGTATCGTATGCCCCTTTCCAACCCACCTTCAAGTTTTTCTTGACTCTTATACCCCCACCCCCCAAACTACTGCTCAGTTCCTATCCTTCAGTGCCCAACTTCTTGAAAAATGTTCCACTGCCATATTTACAATTTCCTGATCAGACTAGTCACCTCCAATTAACATGTGCAAAAATGAATCCATCCACTTCCCACTCAATCCAGCCCCTAACTTAGCTACTCACATGAGTGCCACAACCTTCCGGTCAGCCAGACTGAAAGCAGCAGCCACCTCCCGATACCTACAGAGGTGATCAGTCTTATGAAATCTACCTCTGTGCTGTATCTTACATCCGTGCCACTCTGTGAGGTCTCACTGCACCATCCTGACCTCTATTACAGTAGCCTTCTAAAGGTTCTCCACACTTTAACCCTTGGAGGGCAAATCCCCGCACAGAAGCACACCCCCTTTACCTTACCAGACGTCAATTAACAGACACAATAATGGATTACAGTACTCTCTCCTTAGTCTCCCAATCCTTAACGAAAGTATACGGTCCTAGGAAGCCACCATTAGTCAATTAAAGTTGACACTCAAGATGACCCTCAACCATACCTTTTATATTAGTTTAACAATTCTATTATCTGATGCAAATTCCAATACTGTCAGCCAAACAAATTCCAATGTTGAAATTGCGTAGTCCTGACATAATGACTGCCCCTGAACGACAAGAGCTTGGTTGTAGTTGTGCATATTGTTATCACTTCGGCTGGGTAATGTACATTGTTGGTACTACACATACCAAATTTAATTGTCATTTAAAATGTCTTCAGGAAGATGACACCGTGATTCAGCATGGAAACACAAAGTTATTGGTACACAGAAAGGCATGGAAGCAGAACAAAATATAAATTTTATATTAGTACATGAAATGTCATCACTGGAATGGCCAAAGTTCCATATTTTATCGCAAAAAAAGATTTTTTTTACCAAAAAGAGCTTCCTGGGACCCAAGAAGGAGATACTCAGAAAAGTAGATGCAATTGGGTTACTTTTTGCTAAGATGTACTTAGCACAGGCCAAGCAATTGAAACTGGAGGCAAGAGAAATGGACAAATTCCTCAGAACAGATGAAGAAAATTGCAAAGCAAGAAACACTGGCATAAAGTCATATATTTCACAGGACTATCTTAAAGGCATTGTATTGGCAGTGTTTTTCTTTCCTTGACATACAGGAAATAAAAGTATAGCATAAAACCAAAGGCTTTTAGAGTCAAAAAAAACTCTTGTTCATATCAAGCTTAGCATCTCAGTAATTTTTTCACTGTGTCCCCAGACAAAATGACAGCAACAACAATAAAACACCCTCATAGCTCCATTTAGTAAGTATTCAAGTCTAAACTACTTAATCAGTATTTATGTTCCAACAGCTTAGTAGCCTTATTCAAAGAGATGATACACACAAATTGAAAAAAAAAATTTATTTCATTCTTAAATAACCTCACAATAACCCTCCAAGGTGAACTCTCTTAACTCCCTTTAGAGATGAGGGAGTTGCTCAGAGAAGTTCATTGACCTTCCCAAGGTCTCAGAGCTAATAAATGATTCTGCCTTGTAAGATAGTAATCTGGGTAGTTTTTATTTCTCCTGTAGAATATAAACTCCCTAAAAGCAAAAATTATGTCTTCGTCATGTTTGTATTAAGCAGAACCCAACATAGCATCTTGCCACACAATAAACAGTGAACAGTTCTTGAATTAAATAGTTTCTACCAAAGAACCCCTCTCATTACAGCATCTTTGACATTTTGTTAGTAGCTGACTCTGTGCTCGCCATACTGAAGAGGTTGGTTTTGGTACCAAAGGTAATGGAAAGAAGAAAGAATGGTTGACCGCACAGCCTGGACAGAGGTGGCCAAGAGTTACCCAACGGGTAACCCTCCTGGACAACAGCAAGTATGCCTGGGGAAGTCTAATACTTAAGCCATTCCCAAGCTGTTCGGCCTCCACAAATTCTGATTTGACCACCTCACTTGGCTCTGGAGCACCAGTATGTACTCTACTGAAAGCACGCAGGTCCTCAGCCCCCCGAGCATGAACCCTTTCACTGTGAACTAGGGCCGTGTGAACACCAGGGGGTCTCTACCATGTGTGCAGAACCCAACTACGCCAAAAGGCAAAGGGCGGAGAACCAAGGCGGGGGCGAGGCCCTGGCGCAGCCAGCGGCTCACCATCGCTGCTTCAGAACCAGGACTTGATGCCAGACTCTCTGTGGTGGCTTCTCGGGGCCTCTTCACAGGTGACTGGTGAAGCCACTTGCGTCTGTGGAAACACAAGCTTCCGTCACAGCTGTAACCACAGAGGCACCCTTGCTGCAGGGGCTCTTACACAGCAATGCATTAAGTGGCTCCAGCTGCATCTCAGATACCCAGTGTGACTTCTGCTGTAACAACCAAGCACAGTAAAATTGCAATCTCACACACTTAGCTTATGGCCTGGGTGTGAGCCACGCTTCCCAGTTATCTGTCCTAAAAAGGGTTTTTATTTCTCCTCTGGAGAAAGATCACCTCTGAAGAAAGTGCAGAGTATGTTGGAGGAAAAACAGCTCTCCACAGGAATTCATTTAATTCACTTCACCTCATGTACCCTCCTAAATCCTGAACCTGAGGTATGTATGTATGCTTCATATGGGGTAGCAGACAGAAAATGTGTCCCCAGAGAAATAGCCACGGAGAAAAAACTCCACAAGGATTAAATGGATCTACCATGCTGAATGCTGACAAGCCCCTGCAGTTCTGAACACAGCAAGCTAAGAACACAGAATTTATAGATCTCCCGAGACCGCAGAAATCATCCTGTGGAAGTTACATGTGAGAAGAAAGCTTAGTAAACAGGACTGCACAGAGACAATCCAGGGGCCAGGCAGAGGATCGGTCTGGAGACCTTACAAAAGTCCCACATGCCACATTACTCCTCCCAGGCCTCCGGGATCTTGTATTTCCCATTCTGATGCTGTGGGCAATTGGCTAAAAGGTGGCAAAGAAAAGCACAACACTCCACCCTCACAGTACCTCCTCTGATCTTGGCATCTGTGCAAACGAGGGCCGTTTTCGAGGTACTCCCACAAACATTCCTTCAGTTGGTCCTCACAACACCTCACTTGAAGTGGCAGGGCACACATTAACTCCTGAGGAAACTGTTAGTCACGAAGGGAAGTACCGGCCTGAAGTCAGACAACAAGTTCCCGAAGCCAGATCTCTCCAAGTCAGGACTCATCTGCTTCATCTTTAATCCAACACCTCAAAGCATTCTTACCACCACACGATGGGCAAATGGCAGAATGCAGTGATTTGCCTGAGGTCGCACACACATGCAAAGCATTATCATATTATCACCTGCTCTTGTAAAATGATCCGCATAAACTATAAGGTTGCTAGTTGATGGAAAGAACAGCCTGGCATGGTTGACCTGACTCAACGCCACTGCCAGACACGTCACTAAAATAAGACTCGTAGAAATACTTTTCAAAATATTTAACAAAATGATAGCATTCAGTTAGAATTTTGTGTTATCTCTAATTAGTTTCAATTATCTTAAGAGGTATCAAAATTAAATTTCAATTCACATTTATTTAAAAGACATATACCATGTCGTATTTCAGGAGAAGGGAGAGAAGAATTGTCACAACATATAACAAGTTTCCATCCCCAAAAGTTTAATTTTATTTTCAGAGGACTTTCATCCACCCCTAAGCTTCTAAAATTTTGCAAAGACAATATGGACAAGAAACTAAAGTTACTGTGGAATCTGAACATCCCTAAGATTTCTGAGCTCTAACCACAAGGTGCCTCACTCAGCCAATACCCCCATTCAACAGGCCAGCTGTCGGATGGGGCTTTGATGCACACATCATCTGTCCCAAAGGAAAGTCCCTAGGCTCCTGAGCTCCTAGAAACCTAATGATATCAATCAATGATGATTACAGGATTTTTTACTAATTATATAAGAAAATAATATTAAATACTCCAAATATATGAAGATGAAGATTTATAGTTTATCAATTTATCATGGTCTGGCTGGATTTCCTAACGATGTGCAGGTTCCTTCATCCATTGATAACTAATACAGGATGCCTAAGAGATCTGTATCAGCTACTTAACATGTTTCAAACTTTCATCTTTAGTGGCACAAACGATGCATCCAAAACAAAAAAGAATTTTTCAATTCATATATCTGATAAGCTACAACACATTAACAACTCATACAATTTAAAGATATACAATCCAATCTTTCAAACTGGAAAAGATCTGAATAGACATTTCTCCAAGAATATATACAAATGGCCAATAAGCACATGAAAAGATGCTCCATAGAGACACTGGAGAAATGCAAATCAAAACCACAGTGAAATACCACTTGATATATCTGTCTTAGTCTGCTCAGGCTGTCATAACAAAATACCATAGGCTGGACAGATTAAACAACAGAAATTTATTTCCTCATAGACCTAGAGGATGGAAGGCCAAGATGAAGGTACAAGCATGGCTGAGTTCTGCTGAGGCCTCTCTTCCTAGTTTGCAGATAGGCACTTCCTCACTGGGTCCTCACATAGCAGAGAGAGTGAGCAGGCTCTCTGCTGTCTCTTCTTATAAGATCACTAATCCCATTAAGAGGGCTCCACCCTCATGACCTCATGTAACTCTACCTCCAAAAGGCCCCTTCTCCAATACCACCACGCTGGGAATTAGGGTTGCTATATGTGACTTGAGGAGGAAAATAATTCAGTCCACAGCAATATCCATTAGGATGGCTATAATTAAAAAGACCCGAGTGACAATACCAATCAGTAGAAAGATCTCGATTGGGGTAGTGGTTGCATGGGTGTATATATTTGTCCAAATCGATTGTTCTATACACTTGTAATTTTCTTGTATGCAAACTATACTTCTATAAGGTTGATTAAAAAGAAAAAGCAAGTAGCATCCCTACTATTCAGCTGTCAATATAAGGCAGCACATGAAGAAACAGGGGACAGAATATATGAAGTTTATGAGTTTTGACACTAAGACTTTCCCTAACTCTCAAAAGCAAACAGACTGAGGAGGCAAGTTCATGATACTTTTCCAAAAGCAGGCCTCTCAGGTTTTTAAGCATAAAAGTGAGATGCCACTTTTAAGGCTCTTTCTCAGCACGACAACAAACTCACTTGAAAGGAAATATTTAAAAGCTGTCTGGTAAGGTTTTGACCAGGATTCTCTAGATTTGGTTACAGAATAAGAAACTATGTATCTGAAAATGAAATGTTATTGAGGTCAGATTACTGTTGAACTGACATGTTTGTGTAGTTTATTAATGCTGTGCTTAAGTATGAAAATAACACCAACTCTACCCTTCCTTTCCAGACAGAATGAAATTTTGGATTATGTCAGCAGAACTAGTCTCTGGTGATTACACAATAGCAATCTTTGTGGTCGTTCAGAAGCATGATTAAAGCAAACATCTACTGGGTGTCTTCTATGTGTAATGCTCTGCGAGTGCCTTCCATGCGTTTTGTTTAATGCTCATAATGGCCCTTGAAGGATCTACAGATATGGAGAAACTGAGGTGAAGAGAGTTTGGGTAACTTCCTCAAGGTCACGGTCACACCGCTGGTGAGTTTTGGGCCAGGGCTGAGCCAGCACTGATTGGGCGGCAGAACTTAATTTCTTAAACACTGACATGAGAGATTAGACTTTTCTTTCATGGTAAAGATATCTGTGCTAATGTTACTGATAGTTTATCTGTTCCAACGCCAAGGCAGTAAAACAGGAAAATATAAAAGGGGGGGGGGTGATTAAAAAGCTCACGCTCTAGTTACAAGGATAGAACTTCTTTTTAATCCTTTAAGATACTATTTCACTTCACCAGACAAGCTTCTACAAAGTTTTTAAAGACTCTCCTAGAAATAGAAATAAGAAGACAAGTGCCACATATGAATCACTGTTGAATCACTTGGGACTGTGTTTTTCCAGAGGATTTAAAGTCTCTGGGTCACATATCCATTGTGCACATCCTACAAGTAGAAGCAGTGCCTTCCACTGGTTATAACCACTTTCATACATATACACTATTAACTCTGTGGGGTAGGCAAAGGGCAGGGCTGGCTACACTGTGAACCCACTTACAAATGAGGAAAGGGAGATCTGTCCAAAATATATTTTGCTCAAGATCCCCAGGAATACAAGTGCAGTAATTCTAGACTTCTGATCCACAGGTGACCACAGGAAGGCTGAGCAGCCTCAGCATCAGAGTCCAGGCTCCACTGCACATCTGGTCTTTGCCTAAATCTCCTATCTCAATTTTAACTCCTACTCAGTGGCGTTCAACAAGAAGGTGAAATGCTAAATACTCTACTTTGCAAAACAACAGAAGCACATTTCCCAGGGAACACCAACACAGGCACCAGGAAATGACAACAGGTTATTTTAGTAAAAAGAAATCAATTACATCACTTTATTTCATCAAACTTAAGATGCTACTGATTTCAAAATGCACCATTATTTTTTACCACTAAGAAAGGCAAGTACTCCCAATTAAACAATGACACATTGATTTTAAGGTGCATCCAGATCTCAATGTGTCTTAAAATGTGTCTTAGCATTGATGAAACATGGTAATTCAAGACGAGCTTTCTCCAAGTGCAGAATAAGATGTTCTTAGAAGTCATTAGCTCATTAATTTATCAACATTATTGAGTAATAACAATGCCGATTGCTGGGATTATTTATTAGTGGGAAGAGAGGAACGGAGATGAGTAAGCATCACTTCTGTCATCCACAACCCACCTCTCATATTGGGCCCTTTGAGGAAAATTCCAAGCGTTGAGAGCTACTGAGCTCTCAACACTTCCTTGGTAAGAGCAACTGTCAAATTAGTGAATTTCCAGGCCTCCTCAATGTCAAAACAAACCAAATCATAAAACACTGAGTTCTTTTGGACCAAACTCTGAGCAGTTACTTAGAGCACCAAGATGACAATTTCTTGACACGTTCATTTGTTTCAGTATAGAGCTAAAGAAAGGCCCTAACACTGACTTAGTACATACTACTGTGCAGGAATTGCCCTAATTCAAATAAATTATGACAGCAAATGCTCAAAATAACCTTACAAGTTGAGCATTACATTCTCTGCTTAAAGGATGAAGAACTGGGAGCTCAGAAAAGCTAAATAGCCAGGGTAAGGTCAATCGGGTTGTGCATGGCTGAGTCAGGATACAAACCCGAGCCCTTCTGCCCCCAAAGGCCATGTGCATTCTACTGGACAGGGGACAGAAAGCATGGTGGGCAAAGGCTTTTAAATGCGTGAAAAAAAATCACTGCTAGACTAAACTGAAGTCTAGAAGGGTGATGTTATAAACCACATAGTAAATAACAAACCTCTTCTGCTACAGGACACCTCATACAAGCCATTTAATCAGTAGGGTGGCTGTTCACTGCTCTGAGGAGATCCCGTTTCAATCCCAGCTGCACGTAGGAACTCATCTAAGATCCACCTGAGAAGAAAACTTAACCAGCCATGTGGTTAGTAGTGAAGATAAGACGTGAATACAAAAAACTAAATATAAGACAAAGTGCCCAAAAGCCATCATAATGAGCATCCTCTGAACTGTAATAGCCCATCGGGGAGCCAGCTCCCAGCCACGAAGAGATCGTTCTGACAGACGCAGCATCCGAGCTTCACCTGGAAGAACAGATAAGTATGACTAGGAAGAGAAGGAAGGGGAAGGGACCCTGAGAGGAGCAAATGCATGAGCTAACGTCAGGAAGCAGCACTTCTGATTTGGCTGCAGACAAGGAAGCAGCAGGAGAGGAGTCTGAAAAGGTAGGTTAAGGTTTTGAAGGGTACTGAACATCAAAGAAAAGATATGATATGAATTTGGTAGGGAAATGAGGAGTCACTCAAGCATTCTGAGTGGGAGGGGAACCTGGAGCAGCAGCGTGATTTGTCTGGGAGAGGGGTGAGAGATGTCCTTCTGGAACAAACGGCTGGTGAGAAAGCTGACGCCGAAACTCACGTCAGATGCGTAGGGGCTCACACTGGTACAGCAGCACAGAAATAGGATGTGAGATACATAACAATTCCAAGGGGGCTAGGGGAAATGAAAATAAGGAAAGATTGTCAGGGAAGAAGAACAGAGATACTTTAGAAAAGCTGTCTTCGACAAGGGGCACTTTTGCCCCCCACAGGACTTTTGGCAATGTCTAGCAACTTGTTGGCTGCCGACACTAGGGATGCTACTGGCATCTGGTGGGTAGAGGTGGGGGATACAGCTAAATGCACAGGACGGCCTCCTATAACAGAGAATTATTGGGCCCAAAATAATCAATAGTATTGAGATTTAGAAGCGCAGTTAAGAACCACAGGAAACGAAAGTGGTAAAGATGCTACCATCTTTGGCTCATGAACCAAAAAGGCAAAGAAACCAGTAGAACTGGCTCTGCATAGACTACAACTATTTGCCACACTGTTCACTCCTTTAATCTACAATTTTGTGCACCTGCTATACACCAGGCCCCGGCAAGCACTGAAAACAAGGCAAATAGGCCTGGTCCTTGCCCTCAAGGATTACCATGCAGAAGGGAGACAAGCATGTAAGAAAAATACACATGTGTCTAAAAATACATATGTGCTTGTAAATACATATGTGTAGAAAAGACTGAAAAGGAATGCACAAAAATATGATTAATAATTATCTCTACCTTGGAATTATTATCTCTAACACGTCTTAATATCAGTTAAAATTAACAGAGGTACACGTTCTAGAGCCATACGTTCTCACCAGCTGCCCCAACCCTGTAGTCTGGTTAGGGGAAAGGGAAGGAGGACAGGGAGCTGCAAAGCAGAGGGAGAACCATCCCATCTACTGTGAGAGTCATCTGTGTTGACACACAGACCCCGTCATTCATTTAATTCCTTCGCCCGCTGTGTGTAAGACGCTGCTTCAGATATAACAGTGAATAAAATGGACAAAAATCCCTGCCCTCGGTGAACAAAAGCAGACAAGAGAGTAAATGAATACAATACGAAAAATATGTATGTTCAATGGAGAACTATGGAGAAAAGTAAAGCAAAAAAGTGGGCTTGAGAACAGGTGGGAGGGGTGCAATCTATACAGGGAAGTCAGAGAAAACCTGGCTGGGGTGACATTTGATAAAAATGTCTGAAAAAAGGTACAGAGCGGGGACGGGCGGCAGAGAAACAACAAGGTGCAAATCCTGAGGCAGAAGCATGCCTGGTGTGCTCACAGACAGTGAGAAGGCCAGCCTCCTAGAGTGAAGGGGAGAATCGATGAGGCTGCAGAGGGACACAGCGGCCAGGTTACACAGGTTGGTCACCACTCTGAGGACTCTGCCTTTTTACTGCAAGAGAAGGATGGCTATTGGAGGACTCAGGGAAAAAGTGACATGACCAGGCATGTTTCAAAAGGATCGCTACAGCTGCCGAAAGCAGGGACACTAGTCGGGAGGCTGCTACTATAATTCAGGGGAGAAGTGCTGGTGGAATGAGCCAGGAGAGGAATGGATGAGATGTGGCCAAGAATCTGGGTATCTTCTGGAAGTACACTCAGCAAGATTCACGGATGGACTAGATGTGGGCAGTGAAAGAAATAAGAAAAAATCAAGAATTACTACAGGGTTTATGGCATGAACAACTAGAAGAATGAGATTTAAAAAAAAAGCTGTGTAAAGAAGGTTCAAGGGAAAAGGGTCAGAAGGTCAAGTTGGGATGCCTATTAGAGCTCCTAGAGAAGGTGCTGTTTAAGCGATCAGATAGATGTGCCAGTCTGAAGGTCGAGGGAAAGGAGAAGGCAGGAAATGAACATGTGAGATTACTAAAAGTATTAATGGTATTTACAGCCATCAAAGTGTATTGTGAGGAGGTCAAAGGGGAGACAGAAAAGCAGGAAAGCTGCTATCAGGGAAACTTAAAGTGAGGTGTCCTGGAAGGCAGGTGAAAAGTATGCATCAAAGGGGAGGCAGTGATGCAGCCTCCCATGGCCAAATGGAGATTTTTTCTATCAGTTCTTTTCAAATTATATTCAATATGGCTATACTGGATACTTGTGCTAGGTAAGATGGGACCAAAGGATTCCAGTAACTTCTAGATGGTGCCAGTAGTCTGGAATGACAGTTTAGCAAGGTAGACGACTGTGTGCCTAAAATGCAAGGCACTGGAGATAAAACACTCATGGAACTCCTAATCCAGTTCCTCCACCATCTCTCAATCTGGTCACTCACAAATGAAAACTATGTCACTGATAACAACAGCATAGAGGAATGTCCCAGGTCCCCTTGATGCAGCCAAGGATCCAGCCTGAGCAAGAGGTCAGGTGATCGTTTCTTCTCATAGATCAATCACTGGGCCGGGACAGCTTCCTCTGACTGACTACTGTTCCTGCATTTCTGCTCTATACTGCATCCCGAAACTACATGCAGTGTGCATGATTACAAAATGGGTCTTAAGCACAAGATATGGGAGAATAAAATAACTGAGAGGTTCTGGAATACTGTATACTTGCTATGTGAATATAGTAGAAGTTACTAGAATAAAAGCTCCTGAAGTTCGGGAACTATATCTTCTATCGGTAGCACCTGGGACATGCCTAGATCGATGTTTGTTATATTAATAACTATCAAAAGAAAATCATTTAAAATGGCATATTTATCAGGCAAAGTGGGCCTATGTCTAGTGAGAAACATGCTATACAATTACAAAGTTCATTGCCCTGAGATCAACGATAACAGGTATTTCCTTGAGCACCTTTCAAGCTCAGGCACTTTCAGACACTGTTTGGCTGTGAAGATGCAGTGGAGAAAGACAAACAGGGGGAGCAGACATCTAATAAGAACTAATAACTAAAGAGGGTTACAGATGGTGATAAGTGCTCTAGAGGAAACAGATAGGAATGGAGAGTGCCGGGGAGGGACTGGGGGCAGTTCTGCATGGCAGAGCCTCTTTGAGAAGCTGAGACTTGAGGGTGGGAGGAGCCAACCAACACAGAGAGGGGCAGGAGCAGGTCTGACAGAGGGAGCAGCAGGTGGAAAGGCATCTGTTCACACAGCATCATGTACACCCACCTGTGGCAGGAACTGGGTTAAGACAGAGCAGTGCCAAGATGAGGTTGGAAAGGAAGGCAGGAGCCAGGTTATGGGGAGCTTGTTAGACCATGGCACCAAGTCTGAGTCATATTTTAAGTTGCAGTGGAGGTAGAGAGGATATTTCTCTGGGAAGTGTGAAAACTCCCTGTTAACATCAAGAATGATACACAAAATCTTTAGGAAGTCCCGTTTGTAGCGGCTCCATATCAGACATCTCTTAAAGAGATGCTGAGAGATTAGCTTAGGAGCAAAGCTGGGATGAGTGGTCCCCGGGTTTGACAAGTTAAAGGACCCAACATAACCCCCAGGTGAGACTTCACCTTTGTTCTGGAGAAGGGCCTATACCCAGGTAAGCAAGTGGGTCCCTGCTTGTCAGTCTAAAGTCCCCCGCAGTCAATAGGAAGGTCTCTGTCAGCATCAAGCCAACAGAGATGTTTGGTAGGGCTGACAATTTCAAGTATCTAATTCAAATGTCTGTAGGTGGGAATGCAGGTTTGCCCCAGGGAGCCCTCTTGCATTATAAACCTTCTCTGCCTCTCACTCATTTTGATATCCTATTTGATTCCTGGGGGCAGCTGACGATAAGACCTTGACAGCTTTTCCCTTCACAGGAATAGTATACTGCCCTCTCTCACAGTGGTAGACAGATCTGGCCTAGGGGAAGAGGGAAAACTCTCAAGTCTGACCTTTTTCTTTATATTTAAAACTTAAATTTGATTTTGCAGAGGTTACCTTTTTAAGAGTAAGAAATTAATGTCAAAATTTTGCTCGGTTTTCAAACACAGGTGTTAAGTCAGTATATGCTTAGTTACAACAACAGCTTGAGATGGGGTCAGCAAGGCCTCTTCCTTCACAGCTAGGGACTTGTGGATCCTACACCTTACAGGACCGGACTAGAATCTAACTCTCCTACTGAGAGTATCCGCTTTTCCTTCCCTTCCTGACAGCCAACACTGAACATTTGTCCTCTCCCGTCACTGGTCATTCCACCAACTGGGACCCTTTATTTCCATTGATGTAGCAAAATGACATCTATGCCTCACTGGACACAGCGAGTGTTAATGAGAGTCCCTTCCTCTGAAAATTGGCGAGCACATGCTGACATAAGCAGTGAGTGTGCTGTTAAAGCCCCATTCAAGGCAGCCTCCACCTTTCAACGAGGAACAAGTCAGGGGCAGGGGCCAAGGAGCTCTGACTGCCCTGCCATCAGATCCACGTCAGTAATGCTGTAACAGCTAATCCTTCTATAGCCCGGCAAGCTCCCAGATACGGTTTTAGTGCTTTACATACACGAATCGTCACCATTACCAATCTCATAGCAACCAAATGAGAGAAGTATAAAGTTACTACTTCCATCTCACAAGTGGGGAAACTGAAGTAAAGAGAAGTCGGGTAACCTGCACTGCCCAATGCTACATAGCTAGCTACTAAGTGCGGGGACTTGTGCCCAGGCAGTCTGACTCTAAAGCCCCAGTCTCTACTGTCTTAGCTTTCTACAACCTCTTGTCCCAGGGGTTATCCGGATCATACAATCCGGAAGCCTCCCCCATTCACCAGCTCCAGCTTCTGAGAGTGATATGGCATTTTCTAGTTTGAATCATACACAAAGTCTCTTTAAAGTTTTAATTACTTTGATTGCAGGTCTTGTATCCCAGACGAGATTTGTATGAAGTAGTTAGTAATTCATTATTCAAAACTTCCCAGGAGAAACTTCTCAACAAATATGAGTGAGGTATGTAATCTTAGAGATGAGTTTAAAAAGAGACTTAACTGTACTCCCAAGCTCCCACAGCAATGGAAACCTCTCATCATCTCCAGGTACCCGCTGGGAAGAGAAATGGTGGGGGTGCCTGATCCTGGCTCAGACCTAGGAGATGCCACAAGTGCAAGCACAGCACCACTGATGGAGCCGAGCTCAGGGCTGCTCTGCAGTTCTCCAAAGTCCGGCTCCCTCGGAAGACAGTAAGGGTCAGCAGCAAACACCATTAGCCTGGGCAGATGTTAGAAAAGTTTCATTTCCATATTTTTGTTCTCCCAGCAGGATTCAGAGCAAATCTACTGATTGAACATTCCAGATAAATCTAAAATGATTTGAGGGCTAAAGTTTGTAAACCAAGAACTTTTAATTCACTGCCTTGTCCAACTTGAGCCCAGCTATCATTTCCCAGACCCTTTACCAATTAGTCAGAAAAGAATAACCCTGAAAGAGTTAGCATTTCTGGACTCAAGAAGAGGACTAGAAACCCATTTAAGAACAGACGCTAGGTGCCTCCCCCCAGGAACTCAGGCAGAAGCCCTGAAGTCACTCGAAGCTGGAGACAGAGCCTCCGTAATCCTCAGGAGGCTGACTAACCACAGAGGCCCCTGCCAGGCTAGAGCCCAAAGCCAGGAGCACAACCTGAGCCTCCAGCTCGACCACAAACCCTGCCTGCAAGACCATGATTTGTGAAACAGTAACTCTGTGAGAGTGGCAGGGCTGCAGCAGCCCCACCAGTGGGAATGCACCTCCTTTGATTGGCTGCTTCCCCACCCCCAGGCCTGGTCCACAGCAAAGGGATTTCCAAAACTGAGCCAGCTAAAGCTATTTAAAATGACAGAATGTTAGCACTGGAAGGGGCCTCTAGTACAATCTCATCCAATGCCCTCACTTTACAAAAGAGACAACTGAGAAGCCAAGGAGAAGCTACAAAGCGTCCCCTCCCGCCCCATCCCCATAAACTTCCAAGGCAAAAACCTCAAAAAAAAAAAAAGAAAAAAAAAAAAGAACAGGATATACAGGTGGGTTGGATTCTTTAAGGGGTTTGGAGGTCTGGAGGTGCAAAAAGAAATTCTAAGAAAACACCTTGTGCTCTTCGGGGTTTGCACTGCTGTCGGCACCATACTTGCTCAGAGGGGACCCCAGAGCTGCAGGCTGGGTAATGATTACAGTCAGCAAAGCAGCCTGAGTCTAGATTTCCTGAAACCTCACATGTGGTAGTTGGAGGGGTAGGGGGCAGTCTCCCCTCAGTACCAACCAGGTTCCAAATCACCCAGGAGGAAGAGACTTGAGAAGAAAGCCACATGGGTGGAGAACAGGGAGGAGACCAACTTTAGAAAGTCTAGAAGGGATTCCGCAGCACAAAAAGACACAACTGCAACCGCAGGGGCAAAGAAGTCAGGAAATGCTGCCGGAGTGGCCAGCCCAGTGGCCAGACTGTCAGCTAGCAAGTCAAACTGGGATGGAGGGGGCGGAGGTTTAAATTTAGCCAGGTAAACAGGGCTGCTGGGTGGAGAGGGCCTGCTCTTTTCACTGAAGGGAAAGTCCAGCCTGGACTGCACCAAGCAGCAGGTGGGCTTTTGGGACTCCATCGAAATGCTGGTTGGTGGAGCACAGAGCTAGCTAGGTAGATTAGTTTTACTTGAAAATGTGGCTCAGATGAAATACTATCAGGTCTTTTCCTTTCATCTTTGTCACAATATCTACTCCCAACCCCTCTGCTGGATTTTGCGGGACTCCAGGATATAGTTTGAAGACATGCCCTTAGGTGAGGGTGGGAAGCTCCCATATTCTCTCCTCACCAGGGGATTTTTATATCTGTTGCTCTTGTGAGTCTTGAGAGACCTGAAGGAGTTACAAAAATCACCACCACAACAAACTCAGAATTGTGTTCAGGTGTGGGGCTGGAATGGTGGTGAAGCCTGAAGACCTGTTTAGAAGATTAGGGAGATAAATGACAGGCGATTTGAAAGGGTTTCTAGGGAGAACGAAATCAGAATAGCGAACAGGAAAGCTTTTATGGACATATTGGTTTTTATTTCAGAGAAGGCAAGGACTGTGACTTCACATAAAACTTTCCTACCCTACTAGAGCTGCCAGGCCGTGGCAATCCAGAAACCAGAAGAACTATCCTAGAAGTAAAAATTAGAACAGACTAGCCCTGGTCTTCTGCCCTCCTGAAAAATCTTTCAGCTGTCACTAGAGTAAGAAGAGAGAGAAATACACAGGTGAAGACAATCCCCCACGTTTTTTAATTTTTATTTTGATTTTACAGCATATGGCTCCTAGCAATTTGGCAATATCCCTTTAACTTAAGCTTTTGAGACAGAAATTTTTTTAGAAAAGGCTTGTTTCAAGCTAATAAGACACCCTTGAGATGTTACAACCACCGAATTTATTAAAGAGGACCGATTTCAGACATCCCAAGCAAACACCTATACACACATACCCTCCCTCACAAAGTCATACTCAAATACATAAGAAATCAGAGCCTGGGAAGGTGAGAAAAAAAAAAAAAAACCATGATGGGAAGGGCCAACAAGCTCCTGTAAAGCTGGCTCCTACTCCTGTGGCAGGCAGACACCACAATTTGTCACACACCACTGTCTGATTTTCTTTAGGAAAAGAAGGGGAGCTGTGTTGCTCATGGCTGCCCTTAACTATTTATACACATATTGTCTCTTTAGTTCCCTTCTTTGCAGTCACCTTCTACCCTGGTGTCAGCTCCACCTGCACCTTGTGGTGCGGAGACCTGACTTTAAGCCCCTTTCCTTGGACTCCTGGACCTGACAGCACCATGAAGAGCTCAGATGCATCACTCCCACAACTGTGCAGAGCTCTCAGAGCATCACGTGTCCTTTAGAGGATATACACCTGCTGCTTCTTGTTATTTATAACCACACATCTTTTGTGTCACAGACACAGCAGACACTATTTTGAAACGGAGAAACACCACCACTCAGCCTTCCATCTCTCCTAGATCAGTGTGTATGCCAGGACTTGTGTGTGCGCCGGGACAGGCGTGTCTAGGACAAACTCAGGGACCTGCGCCTACTCACCCATGTCTGAGACTGACAATCTTGCTTTTGATACATAAACCCCACATGTGAATCCGGTAACAGCAGGAGCAGCTGACACCAGGAAAGGGTCCTTGGGCTTTTCGAGGGGATGTATACCCACTGCTCCCAGAGCCCTATATTGCCTTAGGGCCAGCTATACAAGAGGTGCCCCCAAGCTTCCTTCCACTCATGCGCGTGCAGCAGCGTGGATATGTGGCTGGCAGCATGACCCTGCCCAACTGACCCAGAGGTTTCTGCACCCACACTGGCGGTGCGGCGCACATGTCTGGGCACAGCTGTCAAGTGGGCAGCATCTTGGTGACTGGAGTTCAGGGGATGGGTAACATGACCCTGAGCCTTCCTCCTCCAGGTACCAGGCTGAAACTCTGCCCAGTAAGTGGCAGTAAGTGGAGGCTGCTTGCCAACGTGGCCGGGTGGCAAAAGCAGTGGAGAAGGCCCTGGGGAATGTGAAGAGCAAACCCCCCCATTCCCAGCTAGGTAAGGCACCCCTGGCCTGAGCTGCCTCAGCTTCCCTCTCCGCAGAGCCAGGCACACCCCGAGCAAACCCAGCGCTCTCCCGCCGTGGGGTGCAGGATGAACACGCTCATCTAGGAAACCCGGCTCCGACTAGCGAGCACGGCCAAACAGCCACGGCTTCCAGGAGAAGGTGGAGGAAGAGGCGGCTTCCCCCCTGTCCTCTGGGGCAGGGCTGGATGCGCCCAGGGGGCAGCGAAAGAGCCTGAAAGCTCGGGCCGCCCCTCGGGCCCGGCCGGCGCGGGCAGCCACGCGGGCGCCACCCCGCCGCGGGGCCGGAACACTCGGGGGGTCGTGGTCGTCCCCGCCGGCGCGGACCTCGGGCGGGGGGCCCCAGGGCGCGGACCTCGGGCGGGGGGCCCCAGCGGGAAGCCCGGGGGGGCGCCCTCTGCCCGGACGGCCGCGGGCGGCGGCTCCCGGCCCCTGCTCGGCCGCCCCAGCGCGGGGGCCGAGGGAGGGTCGCGGCGCCCGAGCCTGCCCACCTGGCGGCGGCCCCCGCTTTGTTCGCGGCGCGGGCCGGGGGCTCCCCCCCGCTCCCCGCCCCCACCTGGCCGGGCTGCGGCGGGCGCCGCGGTCCTCCTCGCACGGGGGGGGGGGGGCCGGGGAGCGCTCGCGCCTCCGCGCCCCGGGGCCCGGGGGGAACCGGGGGACCCGGGTGGGAGCCGGGGGGGGGACCGCGGGGAGTTTCGGCGGCCGGAGCCGGGGGGGGGGGGCGCTTACCTGCATGTCCCGCCGCCGGTCGGGCCCGCGGGCGCCGGCTCCTCCGGCTCCTCCGGCTCCTCCGGCGCCTCCCCTCGGCGCCGCCCCGGGGCGCCCTGCCCCGCGCGCCGCACCCCGCGCGGCGGCGGGTGGGGAGGCCGGGACCGGGGCGCGCCGCGGGGCTGCGCGCTCCTCCGCGAAGGGGACGGGCGGGCCCGAGGCGCGGGCGGCGGCGGCCGCGGCTCGGCTGCGAGTGCGGGGCGGGCGCCCCGGGGTCCCGGTCCCGGCCCCGCCGCCCGCCGCGCCCCGCCCCCCGCCCCTCCCCACCCGCGACGCCCCCGCTCGGGGCTCCGCCCCGGCGCTGGGACCGCCACCTCCGCACCTGCCCCGCCGCCCCGGCCCGGACGGGGGTGCGGAGGGAGCCCCCGTCGGCCAGCGCCCGCGGTCCCCGGACCAGACCCCGTCCCCCGAGAGGACGCCGGGGCTCCCGGCGCTTCTGCCGCGAGCACCCCCTCGGAGGCTGCGGGGCCGGAGGCCCTGAGAGGGGACAGGGTGGCACCAGCAGCTCCTCTACTCACACAGACTCCTGCTCGCGCTCCGTCCTCCTCTGAAGCCCACCAAAGCGGCGGAGTTACCTGTTGTTGACGCTCTGCCAGCCCATGCCATGCCTCTCCCGGTCACGGACCTCGCCCTGCAGCACCCAGTAGAGGGACCTTTAGGGGAAAAACTTTGACTGGGGGCGGGGGGGGGGCGCACCAAGAGAAATGTTTCCGAGTGGGAAATGTGCTCCCTCGACACTTCTGTGACAGCTCTAGGACTGAATCATTCACCTGTCACTTTACGGGGAAACCGAGGCCAAAAGTGGCGCCATGAGTCCATGGTAACTAAAAGGAATTAGCGGCCTGAAAAGGTCACTAGAGTCCAGTTTTTAGCCCCAGCTCAGACCGAAGTTTAGATACTTTTGTGGAGGTTCCCAAGACCTGTTAGTAGTTCCCTCATAACACCCCTGGATGAGCTGCCCAAGAGGGAGTTGTCAAGGGCCCAGGGGATGCAGGAGCCCCAACCCCAGCTGCTGGACCCTGTCCCAGGCTCTCTAACAGGGCCCCAACTTGGTTGGAGCGGCCAGGATGGCTTGAGGCCTGCCCTTTAAGTGCCTTTTCTTTTACATCCTGAAACCCATCTCTTCCGTGAGTGAGTAGGAGGCTGCCCTGCTAAAGAAGCTGCAGTACAGTGAGAAAAGAAAAAAAACAATAGTAATAATCCTAGGCTTTGCCTTTTTTTACAAGATGACAGCCTTCCCCTTTCATTGAGGGAAGGGGCCACAGGGAGGGTGAAGGAATGAGGGACCAGGAGCCCACCACACTGGGTTGGCAATAAGGAGCTATTGTCCTCCCGTTTTTTACAATAAGGAAACTGAGAGCTATTTTAGCAAAAACCTGCCTAATTAGAGGGAAAAGCTTCCTTGGAACTGTGCTGGCTTTGGCCGGAGGTGCACTGCAACTTTCTCACCTCACAGTGAATGGGATTTATGAGACCAGGTCCAGCAACCTTAAATATGGTCTATAATTGCCATGGGAGGCGGGGGCTGCGCTGCGAGGAGCTAGTTCACAGCTTTATCTTTGGGGACAGACGGAATCAGGAGGAGAGCTGGTCTAAAGCAGGCATAAAAGCTTTGAATCCACTTTGTCAAATTATAAATATGCTCAGTTTCAGAATAAAGCATCAGTTCTGGGGTTAGGGTCCTTTTGGAGGTCAAGGAAAGGCCTTGTCCAGGTGGCCCCGCTGGTTTTGGAATGAAACTTGGGAGAATTTGGAGATTCGCTTCATACACATATTTATGGAGCCCTAAGCACACAGAAAACGTAGACAAGTTCCCAGTCTCAGGAAGTTTAAAGTCTGAAAGGGCGGGGTGCAAGTGGGGAACTAACTTCTTACATGGGGTCTAGAATTAGCACAAGGGACAGCTTTGCTCAGTGCCCAGCTGATGACCCAGGATAAGAACAGGTGACAAATGACTGCAATCCCAGCTGAATGTCCCACAAGTGGCCTTTCGTCTCCCGCCATCTCACCATCTCTATCCAAGATGAGTAAAAACTTGTGGCCCAGGAAGGGAAGCTGCATTCCCCCAGGAAAGGAGCTTGTGGCTGAGTAGCTGGGAAAACATTTGAATGAGGAGCCCTGGGCCACCTTCCCAAGGGAAGTGGTGAGTGCCCTATTGCTTGAGTCATGGAGCTGCTGGGGAGTCTACAGCCAGCCCTGGAGGCAAGTGCTGGTGGGAATGAGACAGATCTCACCATGTTTTGTCTGTGATTGCTAGGTGGGGTCTCTTGCCTTCTCCCCAGAATAAAACACATCCTGACTTGGCATTTGTGGGAGGAAGGGAGGGAGGGAGGGAGGGAGAGAGAGAGAGAGAGAGAGAGAGAGAGAGAGAGAGAGAGAAGAGAAGAGAAGAGAAGAGAAGAGAAGAGAAGAGAAGAGAAGAGAAGAGAAGAGAAGAGAAGAGAAGAGAAGAGAAGAGAAAAAAGAAAAGAGAAAATAAAAGAAGAAAGAAAGACCCACATATTTGGACCTATGGAAATTTGTAATGACTCCTGCTCTATTTACTGGAGACGCTGTTCCACCTTCCTAGTCATGGCTTCCCAGGCCACCAGCCACACTCAGAGGTCTCTTCCAAACCAGGCCTAATAAAATCCTTTCGGAAAGTGTCAGAGAGGAGCCTGCCTCCTTCATTTCCTTAGCTCTCTGTGGCCTTCCTGTGGGGGGTATGTCTTCGGTTGCCCCTCAGCCTTGGGACTGTGTATTCTCAGGGCAGTTGTTCCCTTTCTCATCCCAACATCAGGAGAAGGGGCCTCAGGAGGCATAGCTATCCCTGCAGGCAGTGGCCAGAGGAAAAGGCCCCTGTTGCGGGAGCACCCACCATTCTGTCCAGTCTTCTTCTCTGGCCCCTTTCAAAGGAGTTATTTGGGATGCACAGAAAACTTCTTGGGGGAACCAGCCTGATGAGCCTTTGAAGCCCGGAAAGGATAGACCTTTTATCCCAACAGGCACTTTACCTCCACCGTCTGTGTTATTTGGTGGTCATTTCTGTGCTTGTTATCTAGATGTTTTTCTAAGAACAAGGGCTTAAAAAGCTGATGGATTCTGACCCAAATATCCAAACACTGTCCATAGCTCAGCCACAGACTTCCAGTGGCTGAGACAATTTGGGAAATCTGGATGCGGGGAATTCTAAGAGCTGAAGGTACAGGGTGGACAAAATGGAAACTCTACTATCGTAAGTCCTAATGTGGGTCTGCAGTTTACTTGTAGGGAAAAATGTGTGCATGAAGAATCCAGCAACCGAAGGAATTTGTAGAAAGGCAGAGAAAGAGGGCTACACTATTGACAGTCTTTTAACGCCTGGCGTGTGCAGAAACTGAACAATTTATAAACTGCTTTTATGTTTTTATCTTAATTGAGATCCATAAAATGAGGACAGTTCCACTCTCAAAGGGAGCTTTCCTCTACCTCAAAGGGAGGCAGCTGCACTTCAGAGAGGAGGTCTAGCTGGTTACTGAGCAGGGGGCTGGGCATCAGCCCATGGCTCCCTAACTTTGTCATCTTGGGCAAAGTGCTAATCTCTCTAAGCCTCAGTTTCCTCACCTGAAAGGCTGTGGTGGTAAGATCAAGATCACCTTCTTCGTGGACACATAAAAATTAAATAGGATAATGCAGATAAAGAAACCAAGCCTGTGTCTTTCACATAGTATGCACTCAGTAAATATTAATAATAGTGTTATTACTATTAAATAGACATAACCTGGTTTTCCATTTGGAGAGTCTACTGTTGCTCTCAGTCCTTGAACTCTTGGATTTAACCCCAATTTTTTTCTCCTAAGAGAAGACAAACAGAGCCCTAAATAGTTCCTTGAATGAATGACTGCTTTACAAATACCTAGAATGAAGCAGGTGAAGGTGTCACCAAAAACTGGCAAATCCAGAGCTCCTGGAAGACTGGGAGTGGGAAGAGTTCTGTCACTCATCAAGGTCCAGTAGAGAAAAAGTGGGAAGCTCTCATTTAATGAACGTGGTCCTGTTAATAAGCTGCTCCAATGCTTGACTATAAAATGAGGCACTGTTTGGAATTGTAATTGACACAAAGTGCTGCTTTCCCTTTTGAATCTCTGACATTTTCATGTCCCTCCTGTTCCGTCTTCTCAGCTTTTACTAAAGCCCTTTCAT
The DNA here is from genome assembly GCA_030015415.1 of Cynopterus sphinx. Lineage (NCBI taxonomy): Eukaryota > Metazoa > Chordata > Mammalia > Chiroptera > Pteropodidae > Cynopterus > Cynopterus sphinx. The sequence continues at coordinate 92,991,354 of CM057380.1, forward strand.
GCATTCTGTACTGAGGGACATTGTGGAGGAAAAGGAGACAGGGTACCTGGCCTCAAGGTGCTCTGCTTTCATGGTGGGCCAGGGTCTAAGTGAATGGGAATGAAGGACAGATGGCAGTTTCTGCATCCCGCAGTACCAATCACAGCGATCAGGACTGAGCAGGGAGACCTGGACTCATCCCCTTCTCTCTTCAAGGAGCTCTGTACCTTGGGCAAATGTAAAGAGAGGCATACCCTCTCTGGGCCTCAGTGTCCTCACTAAACAAATCTGTGATTCAGTCAAAGAGGAAGTCAAGGAACATGGAGATGTAGGTGGAAGACAATGAATTGGACTTCACATACATTTCATCTGAGTGTCATTGGGGGCATTAAGTGTTGACAGCAAGAAATAGAGAACTGGAATGAGGGTTAGAGGTCAGGGTGGCTGGAGAGGCAGTTGCAGTGAAGTGCACTGATAAGGCTGAAAGCCAGCCGGCCAGGGGTCAAGTCGGGAAGAGATGGTGAAGAACAGAGTGTGAATAATCCCTACAAGTTTAACTAAGAAGGGGCAAGGGGCGGGGGCAGGGGGCGGGGGACTGGGGTCAAGTGACTAGTATAAGGGAGCCCTGGACAGCTTGAAAGCAGAAAGAAGAAAAGTGAGGAGGGTGAGAAATTCCTGTTGTTAGAAAGGGATGGGAGGAGGTGGGAGGGGAGGGAGGCCAGGAGCTCAGCTAGGGGGTTCACATTCCAGAGCATGAGGCTCCCCTTCCTCCTTCCTCTCCAGAGACAGTTGGTCAGGACTGTTTGGACGCCAGAAGAGGTGGGAGAGAGAGAAGACAAGCAGAGCACGTTTGCAGTGTGGAGCCCTCCTCCAGGAGCACTGAAGTGCCCTGTGGGAGCCACCCCTGAGCTTTGAGAGGCTTCCTAGGTCATTGACGGGTAAGTTGCTGCTTTATCAGAATCTCCCCAGAGAGAATGTTACAAACACAGATTCCTAAGCCATCTCAGGCCTTCAAAATTCTCATGGTCGCAGTCTGTAACTGTTAACGCCCCGCAGATGGCTCTGACCCTCGACCAGTTTGAGACCCGGTCAGTAAGCCTCCTAGGAGGGGAGAGACACTTGCTGAAAGGTACAATGTAAACTTGGAGAAGGCTGGGTTCCTCTGAGCCCCAGGAAATGTATCGCTGATGTCCCCCAGGCTAGGTCGAAGTGGTGGCGGGAGGCAAGAGGGGTGGGAGCAGCCTGAATCTGCCTGGTTTTGCACCAGCTGGGGGCCTTCCTCCCTTGCCCTTGGCAAGGACCAGGTGCGGTGTGCTGAGACTGAGTTCCCGTTCTGCCTTCACCATGGTCTTTCAGAGTTAACTTTTTACTCAGTGGTACTAATAAAGATGATGCACCTGTAATTAGCATCAAAAACATTTATAAACTCCTAAATTCTGCTCCCTGAGCTGGGATGCTGTGCTAGGCAGCTTGAGGAAAAATGGTTGTACTGCAAATGGCAAAGAGTGACAAGTGAGAATATCACTATAAAGGGATATCATTCAGAATGTTACATTGAAAGCATTTAGCCCATCACCCTCCCTTGTTCTCTGAAATTTTCATTCTACATAGTTGTGCGAGCATCTGGGTACTGAGAGTAACTGACTTTCGCATTCTGCATGAACCTTTGAGGCTCTTAAATATGTTGATCAATAAAAATGACTCGGAAAATAGCAATCAGCTACGATGTTCGTTAGACTCTAATATTTCTCCCTTCTTAGAAATCCTTCTTGAGACTTTGTACACTGGCCATAAGGACAATGAGACAGAGAAAGATGATTGACAAAGAGACTGAAATTACGTTCAGTATTTCCTTTCAGGTTTCAGAATCTCCTTCAATTGTAAGAGCGGAATAAACAGATAAATACCATTTGCTTTCCTAGGTTTAGTAATGTGCTGGAGGTGCTGACTTGCATTTCCCAAACCTGAGTAGGTGGGAAGGAAAGAGATAAGGAGCAAGGGGCAAGAGGCGACTAGCCCAGGGAGGGGAAAGCACTGGCTAGTGACCTCACCTTTGTGCTCAGCGCCGCGGATCTGACGTATGCCCACACTCCTTCCTGCCTCCCCTTTTAATTTCCTTTCATGTAGCCTGCTAATCATACCTGTATCCCCACTTGCATTTCATTCTTGGGCTGCCATCTGTGGTGTGTTTTAAGCAGGAATTTCTAAAAACAGGAAACTACCAGATTCATAGCGGATGACCCTCTGGTGAGAGAATTCCAGGCACCGAGGCATCTGAGTGGACGAGATATTTCAGGGCCCTGGAAAGCTTACAGGAGCCTGCCCAGTGCCTTTTCCTCTTACCACCCAGACAGCTACCTGCCTTCAGTCCGTTCTCTAAGGTGCTCTGCTTGGGCTTCTCAGCCAGTGGCAGGAGGCCAGGAGCTGCTGGCTTGGTTTCCTCCGTTTTAACGTCCATCTGGGTTTGCAGGATGTTCCAGGGACAGGTCTTCAGAAGTGGACACTGCAGGTCCTGGTAATCAAAACCTATCCCCCGTCCTCAGGATTTTCCCTCCCTGGGCAGTGTTAGATGCCTTCATTCTAACAGTTAGAGAACCCTCAGCCTGACCCTGCTGGGCATGCTGGCTGGTGACAGAGACCCAGACCGACCCAGCACATATTTACTTAGGTCCAAGCAGTGGCTGCAGAGTCTTTCGTGTGTTCATGTGGCAGAAGAGAGGAGTGAAGCAGGCGGGTCAGCAGCTGGGGCAGAGTGAGGAGAGGAAGGGAGGTTTCTGTCTGGGGAGCAGCTGTCTGCAAGCTGCCAGAAATGGACGGGGGAGGTCTAGAGCTGGGGGCTGGAATAAGAGGTGTCCCAAGGGGGCACAAGGGGGCAGCCACTGGGCATGCTGGGAGGCCCAAGCTCTGCCGGAGGGCCTGTGGTCACTTGATCACCACAGGTGCCAAGGGCTGGAGGGGCCCCTGCCGAGCTTTCACCGGTTTGAAACAAAGGTATAATCTCAGCATTGTCCTCAAGGGCAGAGGCCAGGAGGATGAAAGAGAGGAGCACCTAGTGAGGGAGAGGGTTGACAATGAGGTCCCTTGGCTGCCGTGGGCCTGCAGTGCCAGCACTGCTGAGGACTGGGTGCCAGATATAGCTGACAGGGAGTGGTCCTGATGCAATTATGCCAGAGGTGAGGCGTCCCCTCTCACACCGGAAACACAAACACCCCACTCGCACTCCAACCCCCATGCCAAAAACCCCACTGTGACTTTATTTCCAATCTCAGCAGGGTCAGGGAGTGGCTGGTGACGGGTAGCAATAAAGGATGTTTGAGCAGCTGAATGCACTGGTATAAACTTGGATCCTGGGGCTGAGACCCCAGTCCTAGAGCAGCCTCAGTGTTCTGTCCTTCTGCCAACTAAGTCCTCATGGCTAGGGCTGCTCCAACAATTTGGGGAACCATTTAACCTGTAGCTGTTTCTGCGGCTCTCCACTTGAGCTTTTTTCTGCTCCGGAGGCCACCGAGAGAAGTAACAAGGTGAAGTGACTCTACCTGGTCCTCGTTCCCAACTTGGATAAGAGGAAGGAGATGCCTGTCTTCTCTGAAACCAGGCCCTGGCACCTTCTCCTCAATGCCTTCCCTCGACCAGCCCCTCTGGGTGTTCCGGGACCTTTCACTCTGGGGCCCAGGTGTGGTGGTTGGGATGGGGATGATGGTGCTCTGCGGGTTGGGGAAGGAATGCCTTTTCCAGCAGAATCCGGCATTAGAGCCACTGTCTTGGTGGCACAGATTCTGGAGTCCAGTGCTCAGGAAAAATTTTGGATTTTAGTTTCCACGGTTATTAATTGGGGGTGATTTGTCAATTGCATTATACCATGTAAAAGTTACTTTACACATATTATGTTGGCATGTGGTGTGAGGAAGTATGTGCCTCAATCCAGGGCTAACTTTTCCAGGAGAGTTATAATAACATCAGGACAATAATAATCATAATAATACCCAATTCTGGTTGTGCTTACAGCGCACCTAGGAATTTATTCCTCACAGCAACACTATGAGGTCAGCACTATTATTATCCCATTTTACAGCTGAAGAAACTGACGCCCAGAGGTCGCATTACCTACCCACAATTTCACAGCTGACAGGCTCAGAAGACACCATCTGGAGCGACAATGAGGAGAATCTCTGCTCTGTTTAGGCCGACTCTGCCCCCAAGCACCACGAACTGAAAAGAAATTCTTCGTTCCTACCTCTCTTCAATCACTCAGGGATGGGACACCGTCTCTGGCCCCAATTCTATAAATAATGGAGAAGGGTTGGGCTGGAGAACTTGAGAGAAATGTGGAAGACAAAGTGCTTTTTATATGTAATTTAGCTGAGGGCACAACGAGGCAGGAAACCTCTTTTCCCCAGACTAAGAATTGAGGGAAGGTCAATTCTTTGATTCTTACCTCAATCTCTCACTCCTGGGGCCAGAGACATGTTGCTTTTAATAAAGCAGTTTTGAGGTGGTGCTCGGAACCCATGGAACAAAATCTCTGAAGTTTGCTCAGGCGGTGAATGGGTCAGACCCATGAGAAATGGCCTCTGGGAGCTTGGCAGGGCTGCTGTTTCCTTCAGTTTAGTCTCATTATTTCCCTTATCTCCAGCAAAGTAGAGGCTGCAAAGAAAGCCAAAGACCCCACCACCCCGGGGGGGGGGAGCTTTCTCTAGTGGCCCAATGGACCCACTTGCTGATGGCCCTTGGGTCTTGACAAAAGAGAAGGCAGATGTTGGAACACGTCCAGAGTCTGGCATAAGAGAAAATGGTCCACTTCTAGGTATATGCCCCGAAGAACTGAGAGCAGGAACTTGAAGAGATACTGTTCTTCATGTTCAAAGCAGCATTATTCAGAGTAGCCAAAAGGTGGAAACAACCCAAATGTTCATTGACTGATGAATAGTAAACAAAATGTGGTATAACCAGACAAGGGAACATTATTTAGTCTTAAAAATCATGAAATTCTGACACAAGCTACAGCATGGATGGAACCTGAAGACATTTTGCTCAGTGAAATAAGTCAGACACAAAAGGATAAATATTGTATAGATTCCATTTATATGACAAGAGTCAAATTCATAGAAACAGAAGTAGAACGGCAGTTACCAGGGGTTGGGTAGAGAGGAAATGGGCATTTATATTTAATGGGTACAGAGTTTTGGTTGGGGATGATGAGAAAAGTTCTGGAAATGGATGATTGCACAGCAGGGTGAATATACTGAACAGTATTGAACTGTACACTTAAAAATGGTTAAAATTGTACATTTTATGTTATACATATTTTACCATATTAAGAAAAAATGAAAAAAAGAGAGAATGTGTCCACTCATTTTTGTGGGGAAAAACACGCCTTTTTTCAGGTTCCTAAATAATTTCCCAGATTACTCAATTCATGTTGAAATTTCCTGTTCTTGTCTCAGCCTGGGATGAAATCTAGGGGAAATTTTGTCTTAAAACCCACTCAGTTTGGAAGAGTAAAGTGAGGGGAATTATTGTACTTGATGTGAAAACTTACTATATAGTTAGAGAAATGAAGGCAGCATGGTCTTAGCAGAAGGATAGGCAGATAGATCACTGGCGCAGAGTAGAACCCAGAAACAGACCTACACAAATAGGCCCAGCTGATTTTTGACAAAAGTGCAAAAGCAATTTCATGGGGGAAGAATAGTCTTTTCAACAAATGGTACTGCAGCAATTAGATACCTGTAGATTAAAAATAAGAACGTCTACCTAAACCTCACACCTAACACAAAAGCTATTTTTTTAATTGTTTAATTTTTATTTTTTTTATTTTTATGGTGACATTGGTTAATGAAATCCAGTAAGTCTCAGCTATACACTTTAACAATAAGGGCATATATATATTTACACTGTTCACCTCCCATAGTTAAGTTTCTTCCTGTCATCACATATTTGACTCCTTTAACCCAACTACCTACCCCCTACCACTCCCCTCTGGTAACCACTAGTCTATAGTCTATGTCCACGAGTCTCTGTTTGTTTGGCCTGTTCATTTGTTGCTTTTAGGATTATATCTCACACATAAGTGATATCATGTGGCTTTCAACGTTTTTGTCTGGCTTATTTTGTTTAGCATGATTATCTCGAGGTCTATTCTTGATGTATTTCATCTCTTCTTATAACTGAGTAACATTCCATTGTATATATGTACCACAGCTTCTTTAGCCAGTCATCTATCATAGGACACTTCAGTTGCTTCCATGTCCTGGCCACTGTGAATAATGCCGCTATGAACACGAGTGTGCAAATAGCTTTATGGATATGGGTTTTCAAGTCTTTGGGGTAAATACCCAGTAGAGGGATTGCTGGATCATATGGTAGATCAATTCGTAGTTTTTTGAGGAAACTCCATACTGTTTTCCATAGTGGCTGTACCAATCTGCAGTCCCCCCAGCAGTGTATGAGGGTTATTTCTCCGCATCCTCTCCAACATTTGTTATTACTTCTCCTGTTGATTATGGTCATTCTATCAGGTGTGAGATGGTATCTCATTGTGGTTTTGATTTGCATTTCCCTAATAGCTAGTGATGTTGAGCATCTTCTCATATGTTTGTTGGCCATTTGTATGTCCTCTAAGGAGAAGTGTCTGTTCAGGTCCTCTGCCCGTTTTTCGATTGGATCGTTTGTTTTTTGTTGTTATTGAGTCATATGAGTTCTTTGTATATTTTGGATATCAGGCCCTTATTGGAGACATTGTTTGCAAATATATTTTTTCATTCAGATGATTGTCTGTTTATCTTGTTGATGGTTTCTTTTGCTGAGCAGAAGCTTTTTAGTTTGATGTAGTCCCATTCATTTATTTTTGCTTTTACTTCTCTTGCCTTTGAGGTCAAATTCATAAAATCCACTTTAAGTCCAAGGTCCTTGAGTTTAGTTCCTATGTTTTCTTCTATGGATATTTTTGTTTCAGGTCTTATATTCAGGTCCTTAATCCATTTTGAGTTAATTTTGGTGTGTGGTGATAGACAACAGTCTAGTTTCATTCTTCTGCAGGTGGCTTTCCAGTTTTCCCAGCACCATTTATTGAAGAGGCTTTCCTTTCTCCACTGTATGTTTTTGGCATTTTTGTCGAAAATTATTTGCCCATATAAATATGGGTTTACTTCTGGACTCTCAATTCTGTTCCACTGGTCTGTGTGACAGTTTTTCTGCCAATGCCATGCTGTTTTGATTACTGTTGATTTGTCATATAACTTGAAGGTGGGCAGAGTGATGCCTACGGCCTCGTTCTTTTTTCTCAGCATGGCTTTGGCAATTCAGGGTCTTTTATGCTTCCATACAAATTTGATGATTTTTTTTTTGTTCTATTTCTTTAAAAAATGCTGTTGGGGATTGCATTAAATCTTTATAATACTTTAGGTAATAAGGTCATTTTAACGTGTTGAGTCTTTCAATCCAAGAACATGAAATGTCTTTCCATTTCTTTGCATCTTCTTCTATTTCTTTTAATAGGGTCTTATAGTTTCATCATATAGGTGATGTTTCACATGTTTCGTTAGACTTATTCCCAGATATTTTATTCTTTTTGTTGCAATTGCAAAAGGAATTATTTTTTTCTATTTCTTTTTCTAACACTTCATTATTAGAGTATAGGAAAGCTATGGATATTTGAACTTTGATTTTATATCCAGAGACTTTACTGTATTTGCTTATTGTTTCTAGTAGTGTTCTTGTGGAGTCTCTAAGGTTTTCTATAGAGAGAATAATGCCATCTGCAAATAGTGACAGTTTCACTTCTTCATTTCCTATCTGGATGCTTTTTATATCTTTATCTTGCCTGATTGCAGTAGCTAGGACCTCCAGTGTTATATTGAATAACAGTGGTGATAATGGACAGCCTTCCCTTGGTCTTGATCTTAGAGGGAAGGTTTTTAGATTTTCACCATTAAGAATAATGTTGGCTGAGGGTTTGTCATCTATGGCCTTTATTATGTTAAGGTGTTTTCCTTCCATACCAATTTTGTTATGTGTTTTGACCATAAATGGCTGCTATATCTTATGGAAGGCTTTTTCTGCATCTATTGATATGATTATATGATTATTTTTAATTTGTTTATGTGGTGTGTCACAGTAATTGATTTGCATATGTCGAACCATCCCTGTAGCCCTGGGATGAAGCCCACTTGATCGTGGTGTATGATCTTTTTAATATGTTCCTGTATTCAGTTTATTAGTATCTTACTTAGGATTTTTGCATCTGTGTTCATGAGAGATACTGGTCTGTAGTTTCCTTTTTGTGTTATCTTTACCAGGTATTGGTATCAGGGTAATATTGGCCTCATAAAGTGAGTTGGGAATTATTGCCTCCCCTTCAATTTTTTGGAAGAGTTTGAGGAGAATAGGTATTAAATCTTCTTTAATGTTTGGTAAAATTTACTGGTGAAGTCATCTGGTCCTGGACTTCTACTTTTTGGTAGGTTTTTGATGATTGTTTCCATTTCCATACTGCTGACTGGTCTATTTAGATTTTCCAGTCTAGGGAGGTTGTATCTTTCTAAGTGCTGGTCCATTTCTTCTAGGTTATTAAATTTGGTGTTATATACTTTTTCATAGTATTCTTGTATGATGTTTTGTTGATGCAAAAATTAACATGTTCATCATTAACCAGTAGAGAAATGCAAATTAAAACCACAATGAGATGCCACTGCACGTCTATTAGAACAGTTAAAATACAGACAGTGACAGCACCAAATGCTGGTGAAGACGTGAGAAACTGGATCTCTCTTACACTGCCAGAGAGAATGTAAAATGGTACAAGCCACCCTAGAAAACAGTTTGGCAGTTTCCTTAAAAACTGAACATATACTTCAACTCAGTACCCTACAATTCAGTAATCACACATCTAGACATTTATTTTAGAGAGATGAAAATTTATGCTCACATAAAATCCTCGAATGAAAGTTTATAGCACCTTTATGTGTAAGCACCCAAAATTGGAAACAACAGATGAAGATTTAAACAAACTTTGCTGTATCCTTACCTTGGAGAACAACCCAGCAATAAAAAGGAGCCAACTACTGATATGTGCAGTGATTTGGAAGGATTTCAAAGGCATTCTGCTGAGAAAAGCCAGTCTCAAAAGGTGACTTTCTGCATGATTCTATTTATGACAGTCTTGAAATGACAAAATTATAAAGATGGAGGACAGACTAGCTGTCGTCAGGGGTTAGGGACGAGGTGGGTGGGAGAAGGACGGTTGTGGCTATTAAGGGTAGCATGAGAGCATTGTGGCAATGGAACAATTTTGTGTTTTGATTGACTAAAGTCTACACGTGTGATGCAACTGCATAGACTCCCCCCACCCCGCCCACCCCCTGGTAAAATCTGAGTACGGTCTATAGACTGCAGCATGTTAAGTTTCTGTTTTTGATTTGTTATATAAGTTGTGACGGCAAAAACTGGATGAAGGGGACAGGGGACCTCTCTGTACTACTTTTGTAACTTCCTGTGAATCTACAATCATTACAAAAAAGAAAGAAAGATTCACTCAGCTCTTCAAGAAACAAGGAAGAAAGCAGAGTAAGCATTACAGAGCATTTACCCCGAGCCAGGCACTCTATGGGGATTATTTTATTCAGCTGTCCTTGTGGCGCTGTGAAGTATGTATTATCCCATTTCATAGACAAGGAGACCACGGCTCAGAGTGACAAAATTATGTTTCAAACCAAGTTTATCTGACTGTAAAGCCTGTTCTCTTTAGTAATAAATGAAATAAATATTCAAGATTTTGCTTTACCTGCCAAAGTTACCATCATCTCAGAAATAAACCCTGTGTACTTTATTTCAATCACTTTTAATTGGATGATCTATCTCCTCAGGTTGTCCCATTTGATGTCCACCTAAGCTAATCAGTACAAACCCCTGCTTTCTGAAAGCTTATGTCCTTCTTCAGACACCACTTTTGTCATGCCACTCTCCAGTCCATTCATCTAAGTGTCCACTGAATGAAGCCTAAGTCCTTGGCTTGGTGCCCAATCACTCAAGGTCCTGCCCAGTTGCCTCCTTAAAAAACGTCTGCTAAAAAAAAAAAAAGGTCAGTCTACGGCCATGCCACCCTGAACAAGCACAATCTCATCTGATTCAGAAGCTAAGCAGGGCCGGGCCTGGTTAGTGCTTGGATGGGAGACCACCTAGGAAGACCAGGTGCTGTAGGCATAAAAAATAAAAAATAAGGGATTGTAAACTGACAAGGTCCTTGCAATCTGTGAGGCCAACCAAGGGTTGCCTCGCCTAAAATAATAATAATAAATAATAATAATAATTAATAATAAAAGTTTGCTGTTTCCTCCCACATGAACCATCTCCTCTAACTGAATCCCACACTGCCTTGCCCGCAATCTAGCTCCCACTCATCCTTTCACTCTTCTTAGCCCGTCTAGATTCTGTCCATCTTTACTGAACCGGCGTCACCATCCATGGAGCCCGTCCTGACTAGCCCAATGCAAAAGGCGCCCCTGTTCTTCACACTCAAGAACTTAAGTCTCTACCCAGCAAGCAGTGGGCAGCAGGCGTAGGCTCACTGAAGAAGGGGATTGTCTGGTATTGACACGAAATGCATTTTTCTATGTTAGTTTCACTTCTCTAACCCATGGCAAGGTCCTTCGGTTACACTGTTTCATATTCTCAACAGCCCTTAGCTAAGTTTACTAACTGATTTTAAAACGCCCACTAATGACGAGAGCTTATTCTCATACCTTCAATGGTTCTCTGTCTCTATTTACCCTTGGTCCGTCATTTGATGATCCTGGCCCAGACACAGTCACTGCGGCGGGTGCTGGTGGCTTGAGAACCAGCTGCCATTGATTTTCTTCTTCTTGTTTCTCTTCTTTTGTGAAGAAGTTGGGGTTGCAGAGGATCCACGATGTGTGACCTCCTCTCCATTGCCCGCCCACCCCCGCTCTCAGGATTAGTTCTGTCAGTGGATCTAATCTTCGTTGGGGGGCTGACTCGGCCCACGCTGAGAATGAACTCAGACAGTGATGCTCATATCTCTCAGGATGAGCAAGTTAGGAGGGAGCTACCGAAAGTATAATGAAAGAAGATTAGTTAGTGGCTGGGGAAAGGGCTGGGGCTTGACCTCATCGCCTCTCATGCATCAGTCAGTGACAAGGCTTTGAGAAGACATTACAGGGGGAGGAAGGTATTTGTGAAACTCAGATGACTGGAAAATGAGCTTGTGTCAAAGACAGTGACCAGGAAAAGCTGCCTCTCTTTCCTGCTCTCTGGGTGCTTCTCAAAGGGCTCTAGGAACCCTCATGAGACAGTAAGATGTTGGGGTCATCAGCTCTTCAGAGGGAGCGTCTGGGCTGCAAAGAATTTGAGGTACAAAATAAAAATAAGGACTTCTTGTTAAAAATAATTATTCAAAATTCCACAATGGCAACAGTAGATCAGCAAACCAGATATAGTGGCCCCTCTAAACCCAGGGTCCTGTGTGACCGCCCAGGAATCTGGCCCTGACTAAAATATTTACTATCTGGTTCTTTACAGAAAAGGTTTTCCGACATCTGCTCTAGAGATTCAACACTAACATTACAAACAAACAAACAAAGAATGTTAATCTCTAGCAAAAAATTTAGAGGAATTTATTAAAGTGTTTCTTAACACTCTTTGAAAATAAATTATTAAATGCTAGGACGCAATATGGGTTCACTCAAGTTAAACTTATTTTCTTTTTGCTGGGATCGTCTGCTGGAATGGGAGGGACTTGGGGGTGGGGAAGGCCAGCACTGTGGATATGTGCACCAGGCCTTCGGTTTAGGCGGTCATCCTGCACTCATGCCAAAACATCAGGAAAAATGAGTGACATTTGTTCATTCATGAGGTTAAAGTTTAAAAGTGTGAATATTTTTGAATTTTCTTATTTTTCAGACACCATGGTAGCGCATTTGAAAGCCTGCTTTACAATTGAGTCGAGAAGTCATTTTTGAAAATTACATGGGCTTTTCCTCCCGCCATCTCAGGGGCCATGCATGAAGTTGAATACGTTAGCATTTTTGTCAGATACTGTCCTGGAATTTGGTAGAAAGGTAGGCAGCAGATATAGTTTAAGGCCCCCAGATGGAGAATTGGGTGACTTCCCATCTGATCCCCAAAAGGTTCAAATCTGCCTTGTAGATTTTAGAATCCAAGTGAAGGTTATAGTCTGGAAGCTGCCAACACAGTCTTCTGCCATCTCCACGAGGTGATAAGAGCTTGTTAAATACAATGAGATATAGCTTTCATTGGAGGTCCAATGGCATATCCATTTCTAGGTGGAATACTGATCTTTGCTATTTCTCTGAGAACAGATTGACGCTTGTTGAGGTAGAAAGAGCTGGGGGACGCGACCAGGCTCAGCCTGTGTTTGGCTTCTAGATGACTGACTATTGGGTTTACTTTGGGGAAGATATGCTCTTCACTGCCAGGGGCACATTGTTAGGGCTGAGGCGGAGAGAACTGGCTATAGGGGGAAAACCCTGGGGCCCAGATTGGCTGGAGAGTAGGGATGTGGAGCTCCCCCTAAGTGGCCATGGGACCTTGACCATATTGTTTAGTATGTCTAGACCTCATTCTGTTTAAAATAAAGAGACAGGACAGGGTTGTTGTTGTTGTTGTTGTTTTAATTGAGTTTATTGGGGTAACATTGGTTAATATGATTATAACATTTTCAGGTGCACATTAGAATTTGACATTTATATAATCTGCTGTGTGATTACTACCCAGAGTCCAGTTTCCTTCAGCTTCCATATATTTGATCCCCTTTACCCACTTAACCCTCCCCAAACTCCCCATATTTGATCCCCTTTACCCTGTCTACCTCTCCCCTCCTCTCCCACCCCCTACCCTTTGGTAACCACTAGACTGTTGTCCATAGGACAGGGTTATTTTTAAAACCTTTCCAGTTTTACTCATCTATGAATCTATAAGAAAAAAATTTCTAACATAAAGATCTGTTCAAAAATAGAACTGGCTACCTCAGAGAGTAAGAGATGCATAGTCAAAGGGGACCTGCGATAAGAGGGAACTTAGGGCAACCCCCACTGATCTCTTGTGGTGCCCTTGATAGAAAGCAGCCTTTCTTTACTTCTAATATAAAGTGAATTCCTCCGGAGGTTTCTGCTCTGAGCCAAACAAATCTAACAAAAGGTGGTTTGCTCAGTCTCCTTGTGCCCTGTTCCAGCTTGGAAAATGGAAGGTGCTCTCAGGTGTACTTTTAGAGTACGTGAGAGGAGGCCAAAAGGGTGGCCAGACAGCCTGGGGCAACAGGGAGGGCAGGCAACGTGCTGCCAGGCAACTTTCAATATTCCAGAGACAGGAGCCCTAAACTGGGAGGAGCAAAGGAGATGGGACGCCCAGGAAAGCTGGGGGCCAGGGAGTGCTGAGGAGCAGTGACCAGGCCAGTGGAAGAGCCTTGGTGTCAGGCTGAGGAGCTCAGGCTTATCCTTGGCTAAAAGGAGCCTTTTGAAAGATTCTAGATGAAGGAGCAACAGTGACTAAAGCAGGGCCCAAGACCGCAAGGATTGGGTGTGGAAGTAGCCTTTAAATTAAAAAAAAAAAAAAAAAAAAGAAGAAGTTTTTCATTGTGGTAAAAAATACGTAACATAATATTCATAATTTTAACTCTTTTAAGTGTACGGTGCAGTGGCACTAAGCGCATTCACAATGTAGTATAACCGTCACCATAATCTATACCCCAAACCTTTTCATCATCCCGAACAAAAACTCTGTTCTACTTTCTGTCTGTATTTGTTATTTTTATTTAATTAATTTTTCATTGTCATAAAATTTACATGACATAAAAGCTTCCATTTTAATCATTTTTAAGTGTATAATTCAGAGGCATTAAGTACATTCACAATGTTGTGCAACCATCACCACCATCCTTCTCCAGAACTTTTTCATCTTCCCCATCTGAAACTCTGTTCCCATTAATTATCACTCCCGTTCCCCCTCCCCGGCTCCTGGTAACCACCATCCTACCTTCTGTTTGCGTGGCTTTGCCTACTCTAAGTACCTTCTATAACAGGCATCATACAGTATTTGTCTTTTTGTGTTCGGCTTAACAGCTTTGTATAACATCCTCAGGTTTCCTCCGTGTTGCAGAATCTCCTTCCTTTTTAAGACTGAATAATATTCCACATATATGTTTTGTTTTATCCATCGAGCCATCACCAGACACTTGGGTTGTTTCTGTCTTTCGTCCACTGCGAATAATGCTGCTGGGAACATGGGCGTCTGGAAAACTTTCTGAAATCCTGCCTTCAGTCCTTTGGGGAACATACACAAAAGTGGGACTTCCAGATCAGATGGTAGTTCTATGGTTAACTTTTTGAGGAACTGCCATACTGTTGGGGGGTGGCCTTTGAAAAGATGAGGCAGCCCTGAGGAAGGCAGGAGAGGAGGGGCTGGGAGGGTCCAGGCGGGCCGGGCTCCCATCTGGCCAGTCGCGTGACTCCACATCAGTGGCATCCTGCTTGGAGCCTGTTTCTCTCCCATCCATCTACACCTGGAATGCTTCAGCTACTTTCCGAAGCACAGGGATACGCTGATGATAAGACAGACGTGGGCCGTGCTCTCTTTCGACATCTGAATAAAACGTGGACAGTGCCCACCGGTCACATGTCTGGCTCGTCGTAAGCACTTAATAAAGAGCTCTTTCCTTCCCTCTAACTCGGCAGCTGGGTGATCAAGGATTCTGCATGTTCTCATCTGCATAACCTCCTGTCGAGGTGTTCCTATAAATAACCGCCTCCGAATTCTCATTTTTAAAACAAAGAGGGCCACTGTGAACAATAACAACAAATCCGGGCCGGCATGAAGGAGGAGCTGTCTGTTTTCCAAGGGGACGTTCAGGGAAGAAAGAGAGGACCTTATGCACAGCCGGGCTGGGGGGAGGTGCTGGTGGCAGTGGGAGCTGGCGCCTGGGTTCGCCTGGGTAACTGAAGTTACCCACAGTCAACAGCGACTGACGCAAACCTGGGACCAACGCATTTCAGCCAACCTCAGAAGGCATCCCAGGAAAAGCTGGTGAGGGACACAGAACGTCAATCAAAAGTTTGGGTCAGGAAGCTTCCCCGCCGACCTGGGATTTGGGGTCCTGGAGAGCCAAGAAGGTTGCTTCCCGGCCCTTCTGGGGACAGACCAGGCCCTGAGACCAACCGCCTCTGGGAGGCACCGCGTGGACCCGCGGTCCCGCGCAGATCCCGGCCCCTGTGGTTTCCTGATCTGGCTGCTGCACATGGAGAAGAGAAAAAACATTTTTGTGGTGGGATCTTTGTTATGAAGGGGAAATGGGAGAGGAAGAACATAAGGGCAGCTGCTGGGAAAGGCCTGGCAGGGGTGGGCCCGGGGAGCTGTCCCCACAGGCCGGTCAGCCGGCGGCAGGTGTGGGCGAGACGGTTTCCTTGGTTGTGCGGCATCTCCTGGAAGCAAGTGTGAGCAGTCACTGCAGCCTGAGCACCACCTCCGGGGCTCGCTCAGCAGCCAGGTTTCAGCACACGCGTCTCTGGCCGCAGTCGTGGGAGGGAGAATCCAGAGAAACTCCAGGAGGAAGTGATCACATTTCACAGAAGCCCTGGTTTGCAGACGCACGTCCAGTCAAGAATATACAATCTCTGTTTACAGAGACACCTACACACACAAGTATGTGGGAAATTGTTCCCAGGGGTTAGTGACGTCTCTCCAGAACCGCCCCCATGCCTCAGCTTGGAGGGTGGCAGAGATTCTGGGCCAAGGCCCTCCATACTCCCAGGAGATTGTACTGAGGCGATCTCTAAGAATGTCGTAGCCAGTCCCAAGTTGTGCTGGTGACTTTTAACACCTTGTAGCAAAACCAGCACTCTTGCTAAGACAGGAAAGATCAGTGGGTCTCCGGAAATGGGTCAGCCACTTTATTCTAATGGGCCGGAAAAAGATCAGCAGGGTCTCTTGCCCACAAAGGGAGGCTCCCTCCCTCCCTCCTGGCCCCATTACTGTCTTTACATCCTCAGGTCAAAGAGCTCAGAGGGGCCAGCTCAGGGAGGGAGGGCTCATGCCAGGTGTGGCATGAAATGGCTCTTGTCCTCGATGCATGGGGCTCTGCAGAGACAGGCTCCTGTCCTTGGCAAGCTCGTGTCAGAGAGCAGAGAGGAGACACTTGCAAATTCAACGACCAAAAATCGCAAGAGACCTGCTGGTGCAGAAATGTCCTCAGGAGTTGCAAAGTCTCAGGGACAGGAAGGAGCTGGGTCAGGTGTTAGTGAAGTGCCTGAGCTTGGCAGGTCATTGAGGGGAGGCGGCATGGAGCTGAATGTGGGTCAGAAGTGAGTGGCTCCCCCTGCCCTGTGAAAGCTCTCCTTACTGGTCTCCTACACCAGGGGTCCTCAACCCCGGAGTCACAGACCTCTGTGGGTCCGAGGCCTGTCAGGAACAGGCTGCACAGCAGGAGGCGAGCGGTGGATGAGTGAAGCCGCTCCCCAGAGCCAGCGTCACCACCTCAGCTCCACCTCAGAGCATCAGGCATTAGAACCTCAACGGAGCACCGGTCCCTGGGGCCAGAAAGGTTGGGGACCGCTGCCCTAACCCTGGTCCTGTCCTGAATTACATCGTTCACTGTTGGTTCATGCCTTTGCTCTGGTTTAGAACTCCTCGCAAGCAGAGGTCTTATTCATATTTCTGTGTCTTATGAGATGCTGAGCATAGTCCCGGGCCCCAGGAAAGAGGCAGCTAGTTCTTAGAGGAGAGGATGGTCTTCAGGTTGGCCAGAGAGGAGCCCAGGAGGTGAGCAACTGGGGCCTCCCTCTCTTGCTTGTGCCTTATATGCTCCTCAGTGGGCATTTCTGGGCAGTTCCAGGATTTGTTGGAGTTGACACTGCCCTAGACCTTTTAGGCATAAATGAGGCTCCATGTGTTAAGAAAATAGAATGAGGAAAGGTAGAAAAAAGAATCAGTAGTCTACATGCCTTACCTGGGCTCCTGCAGCACTCCCTGGGCCCGCTGTGGGGGTGGACTCAGAGCTCAGCGGCCCCCACCACACCCTTCAGAGGCTGGACGTGCCCCACTCCCACCGTTGTCTTCCTCCGCTGATTCCTTCTAGATTAGCTCAGTGTAGCTTTACCCCCAAACTATCCAAATTGGCAAGAGTCACCGATTGGACTGTTGGCTTTTAATAAAATTTATGATTTAAATCTTGTGCTCTTAACACCTTCTTTGCAAGCCTCAGAGGGAAACAAAAATGTTCAAGTTGTTTACTCATTTCCTTCGTAACATGGAGTCCCCTCACGCTTGGCCAAAGCCTCTCTGTGTGTGTCTGTGTATTAACAGAGTTAGGCCGTAAGGCTGCACAGCGCGCGCGCACACACACACACACTCGGAGGGAGAGGGGGAACCTTTGAAAAGACTGGCTGCATTTCAGTCCCTGGCAAGTTCCCAAAACATCAAATGAGCCTTTCTGCATAAAGATTTTCCTTGGAAGCAGGAAAACCTGCATTAGATTGTGAGTTTTTCTCACCAAGATCAGTGAGGTAAGGAAGAAGCCTTCTCAGAACTCTTGAGAGCCATTGGAGGGAAATAGAAGTTCCAGCACACCACAGTGTCCGAGCAAAGTGTGGCCAGGTGGGGGTAGAGAGGTCACAGGAAGGTCCCCAAACAGGAGACGGGGGCTCTAGGCTCTAACCCTAGCAGCTTCCCTCCCAGTTGTTTGCACAAGAGGTGCGGTTGGAGGACTCTGCAGCCCCGTGTGCTGGCCAGGGAACAGGCACTTTGAACAGGAGAGGAAGCAGGTGGGATTCCCCCATGATGTCAAGTAGTCCTGGCACAGGCTTGTTCCGACCTGTTCTGCCCACAGGGGAAGTTCGGTTCGTAACAGATGTCCGTGCTCATAGTGAAGGGACTGATACGTTCCTAGTGACACGTGCCAAAACCGGGCCAGCTGAGGAAGTGTCTCCTGGAATACAAAGGGCACGGGAAGCTGACCAGTGAGCAAACCAGTTTGAACCACTTGGTAAACTCTAGCATGCACCTGAGTAGGTGTCATGCACGCAGGGGACCTCAAAAGAGTAACGCGCACAGTCCTCGCCCCTGGGGGCCTTAAATGCAGAGAGAAGAGCAGACCACTGGGGTCTGAGGGGGAGAAGACAGACCAAAGTTCTCTCACTTCTGGGATTGAATGAGGATACCTTGGGTGCCTTTTGCAGCTTTGGTCCGCGTAGGTGGGCTCAGAGGCATGGGAACCGGGGTTTGTTTGTATGCTGCGGCCTAAACTCCACGACGTGACGTTCTGGCCAAGGAATCCAGTCTCCCTGGGTCTCTTTTGTCACCGTGACTAACCGGCAGGGCAGACAAAGCTTGCATTCAAGAACCCATCCCTGCAGGAGGGTGACACAGCCCCAGCTGATGAGGCAGACACATTGGTATCTGGGTTTTTCCTCCTAAAGAAGCAGCAGTATGATTTTTGGCATCTGACTCCCCAGGGGGAGGGGGCGTCAGTCCAGACCCGGGGACCAGACTCCCAGAATGCAGGCCCGGGGGCCTTCTGGTGGAGCCTCCCTGAGTTCAGGGTGGGCCTAGATGGAGTCTGGAACAGGGCCCGAGAGAGGAGGTCAGTGACCCCACTACAGCTTTCTTGTTCCAGATCTCAACGTTCCCCCCCGTAGATGAATCCTGCATCTACGGGAGATTTTAGACGGCAGGACACAGCCCTCGGAGAGGCTCTGGTCAGAGTGGGATGACCTCCTATAAAGTGGGTGGTCCCATTTTCAAGGTCGTAGGCAAAACAATATGTGGATTTCCTCACAGGCCATGAGGACAATCACACCCCACAGCGAGAGCTGGCCCGTCCACACTGATCTAATGGAATGGACGGCTGCTGGTGCCCGCCATGGCCGGTCCTGGGGCTTGACGCTTTCCCATGCACCGTCCTGGTTACCTTCGCTGTACACCTGCAAAGTGCACAACATTATTTCTATTGTAAAAAAGGGAAAAATGAAGGTCAAGGCTACACAACTTACAGCAAAAACAGACTGGGAACCCAAGTCTTCCAGTTCCTGGCCTCCCTGCTTCCATGTTCAAGGCCAAGTTTCCCAAAGGCCAAGCCCTACTTGACCCTGAAATCAAAAAGCTGGTTCTTTACACATTCTCCAGGGTAAGCATCCTGCTTTCCACAACTCCTAAAGACCCCGCAGAGGCTGTACTTGGGTGAGTAGCCCGTGTAGCCTGGAGATGGGCACCCTGAAGATGGCATGGCCCCCCCAGAGTAGGGTGTCCTTCTGGCAGTGAGCACTGAGGGACTATCCAGTGACGAGCCCAGGTGATGAGAGAGGCTGCTGGCTTCCTGAGTTTTCTCCCCCTCTAGAGTCAGATGACTCCTAAAAGCTGCAGGATCATCCTAACATCGGTACTCATAACAAAGAAAGGCTAGATGCAAAAATCTCCAGTCACCTACTCACCTTGAGCCTGCCCTGTGTTTGCAAGGTCGCTGCCTACATCCACTCGGTTTACCATCTATCTCCGTGCCTGGAGTTGTGGCTGCGGGAGGGGACAGCGGTGGCTGGAACGCCCTCACAGAGAAGTTCTCATTTTGGGGTTGTGTTCTCAGCTCAAACGCTCAGTGCGGGGTCCAGGGACACCAACCCATGAAAATATGCACACAAGTCCAAGTTCAGATTGCAAACAGATGCCCTCCAAAGCCTCATTTCCGACAGCCCTTCAGAACGAAATCGTGATTAAAAAAACTCAAGATCAAGATGAACCAAACAGGAACCGTCTCTTGAGTGTGAATTCCACCAGAGGCCAGGAACAGCTTTGGGCATGGAAACTGCAGACAGTTGATGGATGTTTTTCCCTCCCATGTCCAGTTCTCGCTCTTAAGTAAAACAAGGCTGAGGGGACCATGTTGCAGGGTGAGTGGGGGCAGAGTTAATTCAGGAAGGGAAAGATGAGTGTCACTGTGCTGCTGCGGAGCAATTGAAAGGAAGACAGAAAGCTGGTTTCACAGGAGGCCCCGCATGAGGCCGTGAGTGTCCCAGTCGCCCTGTGAGCCACCACTGTGGCTTCTTTCCCAGAGAACCTGGAAAAGAAATGGTCTCTGGACAGGGAGGGCTGACGTGAAATTCCCAAATCTTTGAGCCTCATTCCTTTCCTTCCAAGGGCCTGAAGAAGTTGAGAACATTCATAGTGTTTCATTGCCTGATTCGTAGGAAAAAATGGTGACCAGAGCTTAACAATGCATGAACTCTTGGTGTGACTCACATCTGTCCTGCTTGTGGACAGGCTGGGCCCATGGTTTCCCTTCCTCTGAAATCCTCGGCCACCACCTGGCTCTGATGCCTCCAACCCTCCAAGGCCAGCAGAAGTCTCCTCATTAGCCTCCTACCTGGCTCCGTTTCACCATAGGCTGGTGCAAAGGAACGGCAGAGATCGGTTTTTAAACAGGCGGACCCCGGTAGATCGGAACCCCGGGTCCATCGCTTTCTGGCTGTGTAACTTTGGGCAACTGCCCTTGACAGCTCCAGGTTCACAGAGGCCTGTCCCCCACTATCTCCAACAAATTTCAGGTTCAGCAGGCTTTTTTTTTTTTTTTTTTTTCCATCAGTCGCATGTTGTGGCCGTGGTTAGGCCACTGGAGGTGTAGGTAAGGCTCTCCCAAGCTGCCTTTCTGGCCAGGCTGTTAGAGAGCTCTCACGACAGGGGCCCATCCAACTCCTTTGAATTCACATTGCAGCCACCATGTCCTCTTCTCCGTGCTCCTAACCAAGCAGCATGACCCATCGATGCTGCACGTCTTGCTACCCCCAACATCCCAGGCCCTTTCCTACTTCCGTCTGGGCTCAGGTTCTTCTCTGCTTCTCCTCATCCTTGAACTCCTTTGCTGGCAAAATTCATCATTCAAGGTCAAACTTGAAGGTCTGTGGCAGGCATCGTATGCCCTTCTGTGCTCCCGCAGCACATTCTATTGGGATTAGTTCCATCCACTGGACAGTGAGGTCTCTGAGAAGAGGCCACAGTGGTGGGTTGAAGAGCACAGCTCTGGAGACAGCAAGATTAGATTCTAGCCCTACCACTTCCTAACTGCGTGACCTCGGGAAAGGTGTTTAACCACCCTGTACCTCATCTGTAAGCTGGGATAAAAGTACCTGCCTCATAGGATTGTTATGAAGATGGAATGAGATGAAACATGTCAGGTTCTGAGGACTGAACCTGGCACATGCCATTCTTATTTGTATGCCTGATCCCTGTAACGCGGGGTACCAGCATGAATGTTGAACTGAGTGCTGTGGTGGCAATGAATGAATGTGGATTATGACTTGGATTGTGGAGAAAATACCCCTGTGTGATGACTGAGCGAGTACAAGTGAAGGATGTGAATATGTAATTAATGTAGGAAAATTTCAAACATACACAGGGAGAAGAGTATAATGAACCCTGCGAACACGACACCCAGCTGCGACAATTGATCCGTGGCCGATCTTTATCTATATCCTGGCTCCTTGCTCACTCCCCAACACATATACTCGATTATTTTAAAGCAAATTGCAGATGTGAAGAAAGTAATTTTATGCTTTATGCTCTCTTAAAAGAGCTTCCAAAAAGGAAAAACATAATCATTTATCATCCTCAATATGGCTTGTGATCTCGATAAAGGTGGCATCATTTTACAAAGGGGAAGATGGAAGAGAGGCTGAGAGGTCAAGGGCAGCCAAGGGCTCCAAGGCGCAAGTACAGGTCTCTTTCCCAGGACATCTGCACCTCAAACCAGCTGCCTCAGAACGTTCCCTCACCCCAGGGTCTAGCCAGTTCTTAATCATCTTTGAGCCAGCCTGAGATGTTCTGCCTCAAGTATCAAATAGCAGCAGTCTTTTCTCCACTCAGAGGGAGGGAAACAAAACCAAGTTAATGAATGGAATTCTCAACTGCAAGTTCTCTTCTCATATTTTCCTCAAACCTCGTGGTCTCTGTGTCCATTTGTCGGCAACTGAGTGCTGGTAGACCACAGAGTGAATAAACAAACAGTGGAAGACTGATGGAAAGCCCTGGAAACAGCTGGACAGGGTGATCTGACAGCTTTCTGTGAACACATCTGTTTATGGTTGCGATGTGATGCTGTGCAGCAGAAAACACGTTCTGCTGGTAAAACCGTCCCCGCCTCACACTGAACTGATGTGCAACATTGGGCTTGCAGTCCTCTGAACGGCACCCCCCCCACCAAGGCCCCCTCCACCTGGCAAACGTACGTGCAGCTGCTCTGGCTGGAGAGGTGAGGCGGGGATGAGTCAGGTGCTCAGAGGGCCTACCAGGGCTGCCTGAGGCTCTCGCTCCAAGGCCAATGAGCAATGGGCAACAGAATTTACCCGGGAGACGGCGGGAGCACCGCAAGCAGGCGGGTTCCTTCCTGGGGTTGACACAGACATGAAACTAAGCAGAAGATGGATTCTCATAAAAAATATTCCTCAGAATGATTTCTTGCAGAGCATTAGGCCCAAGACAAATACCCAAACAGGAAAACTTGCAAGCACAGGTTCGCTTGGCTCCCTTTCATTTTTGGCGTCCACACTCCTGTTGACCGACACAGCTCACACATCCCAGAGTTAGTATATCCGAACATACCCAGCGAGGCTCCAATTCCAGTCCTGAACAAACACCTTTCCCGTGGTGACCCTCCTTGCTGCTCTGCCATCTGAGCCCCAGCAGCAGCTCCACAAGCCATCAGCAGCAGGTGCTTGCTCTAAGCTTTGAAAACACTTAGGGATATAGCTCAGGGTCTAGGGTGTAAGGAAGGAAAAAAGGAAGGTGGAAACTGACTTTGAAAAGCAATTCCAGGGGCTGCCACTCCAGCGTTGAGGTGGGAATGGACAGGAGGCTTCCTCCTCTCTCTGAGGTCATCCATCCAGGCCTGTCAACTCCTCTGCCTCCCTTGGGACTGGGCACCCCTGGTTCTTGGGTTACCTACCACTGGAGTTGACCTTACGGGGACTGCTGGCTTCTCCCTGCTCTTCTAGTATTGAGGCCATATTTCACTTGGGTTATCAGACTGGGTGAGACTCAAAGAAAGACACAGCACACGAGCTTTAAATAACTTTATAATCTCCTGATGGATTTAGTTTGTGAATTAAAAAAAAAAAAAGCAACAGTGTTTACAATAATTATCAAGGCAAAGTTGACTATAACACAATTTCTTTGTAGTGTCATTATCCTGTCAGTAACACAGCTCTGGCCATCACACACGCGCGCGCGCACACACACACACACACACACACACACACACACACACACTTGAAGGCAGCAGGTGCATTTGCATCACAGACACCACCATTGCGGCTGCTACTGTCACCAAAAGGAACTCAAGCTACAAGGAGTCAGGACCCAGTGCCCCTCAGCTCCTCACTAAGGGGCAGCACATCTCCTCTGAAGCAGAGGGGTGTGAGTCCGGGGAGACTTCAAGCCTTCGTCCTGGCCTTCCTGGTGTGCTGGCAGCTTCCTGCGCTAGTCCCGATGGGGCGGCAGGCCAGCATGGGTGGTGGGCTGCCCTCAGCTGGGCCCAGCTGCAATAGAGGATGATGCAATACTGGGTGGTGTGGAAACAAGGGCCGGGCTCAGAGTGCTCACTTTGGCCCAGGACTGGACTCTCTGGCTTCGGCCGGGTTCACTTGCTTTCCTAACCATGGCCTCTCAGGTGCCAAGGGAGACAACCCGAGCCCAGGAGATGGGGGTCTAACAAGGCTTAAAGGGACTGAAGCCAGAAAGAACTGAGATCTGAGTAGAACACGCTCACCTGGACGGCACGCTCGAGGCTAGCCAGTGCTCGGCCCACACCGGATGGGTCACTGGATGAGATAGCACCAAGTGGGCAGGAAAGAGGTTCTGCGGCCTGCACGGGGCTGCTGTCAGGCGTGGGGCTTCAGAGCCGAGCCCAGGTTACCACACAGTATCAGGCACACTGAGCTGGGACCGATGCAGGGGTGAGGGTGGTTATGGGGTCACAAACTGTGAAACTTTTACCCAGAGGTCCTGAGGATGACAAGGAAAACGCTGGCACCGCTGGGTCTCCCGGAGCCCCCGGTTTCGAGTCCTCTCCTCGGCAGCCGTCTTGCAGCCGGGCAGTCGCCGACTTGGCAGGAGGGGTGGAGTCTGGCTGCCCCGGAGCTTGAATTCCTTTACGGGGTACTGGTTTCCATTTTGCAAAACACAGCTCTTTACTCTGTCAGTTCTACGACTACTTTTTACTATCTCAGTCTCAACAATGGACACAGTGACTGCCCCAATTCTCCGAAGCACACAGACAACATCAACAAGCAGTGGAACGAAAGTGGAGGTGGGAGGGGACGACAGCCCGCTCCCTCCAAATCAATCCCGAAAACCACCTCTTCCCCAGGAGTCAGAGAAGAAATTCCTACGATAGGGTCACAGCACTCTCTAAACACATTGGAAAAAATCAAGAGACACTTGGTTACAGTTTTGACACTAAAAAGTTTGGAAACAGTTTTTGCTTTAAAAAGAGTAAGTAAAGACAGCCATTTTGTTCAGAAGGATTTCCCTGTATTTTTTTTTCTTGCCCAACTATTCCCTTAGTTCACACGGGGCAAACTCCAGATTCTCTGAAAACACTTTTTTGAATGGTTCAAGTCACTGTCCCGAGAAGCCCAGGGGCTGGCAGTGATGGATGGGTGGCCCTGCAGGCTCTGCCAAGGGCAGCATATGGCACTGCATCTACTCCCTCCTCTCATCTCCTTTTCCACCGTTCTGAGCTCTCGCAGGTGGGGAGATGAGGCTGGGAGGCAGACATCAAAGTCACTGATACTGCAGATACAGGGCCCACTGAAACTCAGGAAATGCCACGTGAGGGTCACATTCTATGTGGTGACGTGTTCCCCGATTTGCTCTTTCCTCACAGACCCTGAGGGTAGCCAGTGGGCCTATGCTTAGTAATAGGGTCAAACAGAAGGGTGGGATGGCTCTGGGATTAGCAGAACTCTCTAGCAGCAAATCCAAAAGCTGATCCTGACCATCAGCAGGGGAGAAATTAGTTTAGCAGTCGACTAACGCCTTGTGAATGCTTCTCTTTGCTCATTCGGAGGAGTGGGTGGGCCTATGAGTTCCTCATGGAAAACCAGACTTTTATTGACTAAGAGAGTCAAGTCTTACTATGTTGTATACCTAAACTGAGATAATGTTGTATGCCAACCGTCATTGAAAAATAAAAAAAAATTATATATATACAAAAAGTGCCAGGTCACATTGCCACCACTGGTCTTGGGTCCAGTCTGCCTTACTAGTACTTTTAAGGCCCAAAGATAAGAAAGAGAGAAAAGATTTCAGATCTTGAGATTGTAATATACAAGGTCAAAGGTTAGAACTGAAATCGACTTGGAGGATTCCCATCATATTTCTTCATATGTTAAAGCCCATTTAAAGTCTTCTCTATTTCAAATGGTTTCCAAGTCCTCGCAAATCTCAATTTGACATTTCGTCAAGAACTCAATGAGTACCTTGATCGGGTATGTGAAAAGCTGGAGGTTGCATGTTATTTCTTTAGTCATGAACCCCAGGTCGGATCTCACCCGTTTTTCTTCTTCTTGTCCCCTTTATGATAACCTTGACTGAGGTATAGACCTTTAGGTGTTAAGGGGTGACGAGACTTGCCAGTGGAACGAATGAGTTTTGTGAACATCACAGGCAACCTGCAGCGAGTTTTTAGGGGTGCAGACCTTTGCTAGTAGTTGAGTGGCCTTGTGAAACCCTGACTACCATAATAGGGTCACAGAATTACACGTCCTTATGTGATGGAAATTGTGCATTTAGTTGGCTCAATAAATGATCTAAATTCAGTAAGATACTCTAAATGCTAGAAACCATATTTACTTTGTCCCTATAATATAAATGCAGGTCATGTTCACTTTTAAGCTTTAGCCAGAGCCTATTTTCATCTGGGACCAAACAGTTCCCAGAACCAGTTGAGATATTAAGAAGAATCAATGAGATTCCCGGCTATGGTTCACAGAGACCAGACAGATGATGTCTGCCCCAGAAATTTTCCTTCTCAGAAGCACTTGTCCAGAGGATTTCCACAAGGTTTTAGAGTGGGAGTAAAAGGAAGAGTTGAAATGAAAAGGAGAAGGAAGGAAGTGCACCACGTGGGCAAGAGTGGCAGGGATTGTATTTGACGGTAAAGGCCGAATCGGCAGCATCCAAGGAAACCTGATTGATGCCTTCCCTTGCCAGACCAGCTAGAGAGCAGCCAGCTGGTGCCAAGCCAGGACAGGCTACTTCGATGGGTATGGCTGCTTCTCCTGCTTTCCTGTTCTGCTATAGTCCTTCCTGTGAAGGGTATAAGTATACCTCGGTTCTTTGCTTTATGGTAGATAAAGTGAGATTCTATACCAGCCCTAAAGTGTTAGAGGCTTTCTATGTGATTTATGGGCAGTGCAATAAAGAAATGGAATTGAGGTAATTGACCACAAATGACCACCACTTACTAGCTAACCCCTGCATCCCTGCTCTGACTAGCCTGGCTATCAGGAAGCATCTCGGTAAGAAGTTTACGAGCAGAGTCCATTTAAACCTTCGATAAGAAACACTCGATAGCTTCTCACGGGGAGATTGTTTTACAGCGGGGACTCAGGGCAGCTGGAGATTTGACCATATAAGTTAATGAGATAGTCAAGGGCTGCTGGTGGGAAGATACTGAACTGATGGTTGTGACGGCTTTACAGGCAGCAACAGATTCTTTGGGTGAGTAACAGGGGGAGGGGAAAGGAGAAAATGCAAGACAAAAACATTTAGCCCAGCAGCTCTTATCAGAAGGTGTGAGTGTCTGGTAGGTGTCTGGCTGTAGAGGTGGTCAAAGGCCTCGATTTGGGTTAAGTGGTCTATTTCTTGGGGCCTGATTATTTAAGATTGCGTTGTCTATGTTTGGGGAAAATGCCCTTCAAAATGCCAATACCTTCAAATAGATTTGCAACTTTGGTCAATTTTCTGATTGGTGACATGGGCTGGCCAAGTTCTATCAGGAACTTGGATGTGTTAAAGAAAACATTACCCACTATCACAGCCCTCCCTCTAAACAGTACACTCTTTCTGGGTAAGAGCAGCAAACAGAAATCCTGAATCACCCAATGGGATCCTGCAGGCAGATTAAGTGACTCAGCTCTCTGCCCACAAACCCATCAATTCCATTACAGTCAAAAACAAGAAATGCTGATTTGTGCAAGATTTTTCTGGAAAAGATACCTTCTATTAAGATGGGGAGGGAACAGGTATGCCTTTTACTGCTTTGACTCAAGCAGGTATGTCTCAGAATCCTTTATCCCTCTCCCTCTTTTTCAAGGATGGGTGCCTAAAGCTGACTTGCAAACAGTAGGCATTTCATAAATATTCTTTGAATAATCGAATGGAGGAAGGAATGTGTGTTGGATAAGAAACATTCATTTGTGCCACAAGGAGGTTCTAGGCAGTGCATGAGGCTGTGGTTCTGGGAGTGCAAATCAAGATTACAGCTACAAGGGTGGAAGGTGAGTCATAAAGTTCAATGACCATCGGGCTGCAAGAGCTGGAAGCATGGTGGTGGGAAGGCAGAAGCATTCTTTCAGGACTAGAATGCTGATGGGAGAGATTTCAGGAGAAACCAGCCTGACCCCAAGGAACAGTCACCTTCTACAGAAGCAGAGCTGGTGATCTGTGATCTGACAAACTAAGCATAAGGTCAAAGGTCTTAAACAAGAGGGACCAGGGGGAGAACTGTTCACACCATCCTCTTGTTAATTGGCTGAGAAGAACAAGGATGAGAGACAGATAGGGCTGAGCGTTAGTGTTCACTGAGCCACCAGGAAGGCTGCTTGTAGCTCCCCCGCATAAAACATTACAGATGAAAAGTAAACAAAAGAGACAGTAAAAAGAAGAGTCGGTTTTCTCTTTGTCCTTGTTCTCTCTTTTCCCCCTCTCTCTTTCTAATACTATCTTTCTGAGATTTTTTTTAAACCTTTTTAGGAGAAAGCACCTGTTGTGATTTTAGAACACTCAGCTCTCCAGTCCATGGGGAAGCATTCTCTCAGTATGTTGAACTACAAGTAGATTCCAGATTTAGTTCTCATGTCAAAGACAGAAGGTAAGAGGCCCCCTACTCCATGTCCCTCAGGGAGGGCAGAGCAACCAGCTTCCAGAGTTCTCCACTGCTGATGACCGGCTGTCAGTTCTTCATGGAGACTCAGCTACTTACCCAACTTGGACATTAAGAAAAGACGTGTACAGACAATATCCAAAGGAGAAAGGCAGAGTAAGATGACAGATGGAGAAATGGTACTGGAATCATACTTGAAAGACCAACCAAGGCAGGATAGAGTTCGCAGTGTATGTTTGGTGCCAAGAAGGTTCTGGGTGCCTGTTTCTCACAGCTCTCCTTTCTTGGCTCCTGGGTTCACTATTTGGGCTGCTGGGTTGGCAACTCCCCATGAAGCGGGGTCAAGATGATTCTTCTAATGCGTTGACCACTTGCTCCAGGATGTCGGGGCAATGATCTGCTATCTGCTGGAGAATGGCATTGGCAAACTCCTGCAGTTCTGCATTGTCCCGTTCACCTTTTTCTAACTCATTTTGAAGCTGCAAAGGAAAGGAAAGATGGATTTTAGATAAAATAAAACAATTCTATTTGCACTGAGCTAAGAATTATTGTTCATCAATAAAGAAATGACATTTGCAACAACCTGGATGAAACTAAAGGGCATCATGCTAAGGGGAATAAGCCAGAGAAAAACAAATACTGCACGGTATCACTTACATGTGGAATCTGAAAAAAAAAAAAAACAACAAAAAAGTTGAACTCATAAAAACAGAGCAGAATGAGAGTTGCCAGGGGTTGGGGAATAGGAAAATGGGAGAGGTTGGTAACAGGGTGCAAACTTTCAAATGTAAGATGAATAAGGTCTGAGTATCTAATGTAAAACATGGTGACTACAGTTGAAAATACTGGACTGTATAACTGCAATTTGCTAAGAGTATAACTTAAGTATTCTGATAAAGAAAAAAGGAACTATGTGAAATGATGAATGTGTTAACTGTGGGACTATTTTCACGATGTATATTTATATCAAATCACCATGTTACACACCTTTATCTATCCCAACTTTGTCAGTTATGCCTCAATAACACTAAAAAAATGGTAAAGGAGACACTTTCTATGTGAGATCTTCCTGCATGTAAGTTAACAACCAAGTACGTGTAAAGGTAAATGTCAAATGTCTTTTCATGAAAATAAGGGCTAAAGAAGTTAGTGACTAGTCCAAGGCCCAAGGATGGTAACTTGAAGAGCTGAGACTCCAATCCCGGTCCCATCATTCCAGGTGGAATGTTCTCTCTGCTGTGCCACACTATGATACACATGCCCAGGCGAGGGGTGCGTGGTTGATCTCACATGGAATCTTCATCTTGTATAATGATCCTTGTCCCAGAAAAACTTTTAATTTAAAAGACTTTCCTATTTTCTCTGTACCACTTTTATTCAGTATATCAGACAGCCTACTTTGGGCTTGCTAAAGAGATTATTTTAAGAAATAAGGTAGTCCTCTGTTTGTTTAGAAGTAAGTGTATTTCCGACTTCCGATTGTTTTAAACACCCTCTCTAATGTTCCTTCAAGCATTAAACCAACATTTTTGAGGGCCTAGATTTGGTCCTTGCCCTGAAGACCCATTTAGGCTAATAAAAGAGACAAATACGTAAACAGATAATTACAGGCCAGCATAGTAAGGGCCACACCGAGGCAGGAACATGTGCTACAAGGGAAGGCATAAAAATGGCTATTTCATACTGCAAGAGTCTGAGAAGGTACTAAAGGCAACATGTGATTTGGATCTTGAGAGCTGAATAGGAGTTTGGGAGATCAAAGACAGAAGAGGCTTTCAAGCAGATGAAACAAATGCAGATGCATGGAGCTATGAAAGGGCTTGGCACAGATCTAGGGAAGAGAGAGGCGTTCAATATGGTTGGAACGTAAAGTAAGGCAATTGGGTGGAGAATGATAGGAAACGAAGCTGAAGAGACAGACTGGGGCCAGATTGTGTATGTCAAACTAAGGAGTTCAGATTTAATCTGGTTAAAACAACAACAACAATAATGAAAGGAAGTCCAAGAATTTTTAAACAGTCCAGGGACATGATCAGCTTCATTTTCTTAGAAGATAGCTATGGAGATAAAAACATGATAGGCTGAGTGGGAAAGAGTATGTCAAGGAGGTAACTGTTAAAAGCCCAGGTGACACTTAAGGAGGGCTGAAACCAAGGTAGGGTCCGGGGCCATGAAGAGGAACAGACGGATGTGAGACTTTCTAAAGGTGGAACTGGTAGGAGGTGGAGTTAAGTGAGAGAATGGAGAATAATTCTGACAGTTTTAGCTGAGGATATTGGACAAATAAGACTGAAAATACAAGAGGCAGAACAGGTTTTAGGAAAGGAAGGAAATTAAAAATTGGATTTAAAGGCTGCCTGGGTTTCAGTGTGAGCTCTGTCAATTATTAGTTTGTATTACCTGGACCTGTCTGAGCCTCGGTTTCCTCATCTGTAAAATGGGGCAATAACATTTATAGGGTTGTTTTAAAGATATAATGAGATATTCCTATAAAGTACAGTATAATGCCTAACTCATAGAAAATACTTAATGTTAGATGTTGTTGTAATAATAATTGTTTTTTTTTTTTAAATAGGTAAGATTACTCAGAAAGAGCATGTAGATTAAAAAGCAAAGAGAACAGATTTTAATTACAGTGTTAATAGAATCTATATGCTCTGAGCCATGAATCAACATGCTACTTCCTCAAATATATCTAACCGTTGGGAACAAATTTAGTAATACACTTTCCAATAAATGTTGACTAAAAGATCAAGACATGTAAGGACTGGTGCATTGCGTACCAATGCCTGGCTGTGTCATATAATTATGAATCTCTGAAATGGGAAAACTGAGGAGGTCAGATGCCTTATGAATATAGCTTTACAGAGTATAATCCAGAAATACTGCTAGGTGAAAAGGCTGCAATTCTCAGTCTCTTCAGTGGAACTGAAATCAACCAGGTAAAGTAAGCAAGGATGACGCCAGGTCATATTGCTTCAGTTTCCCATTTCAACCATTCCAGGAATATTCTGAACAACTCTGGTTTATATTCTGAGCCAGGAATCTGTACTTCATTCTCTACAAGTCACATATTTATTTCTCATGAATTTTCTTTTTAAATTCTATTTGGCTTCTGTTATTTTAAGTAGATAAACATGACGTAACTAATGGATACATTTTAGTTTAATAATATTTTCCAGGTTTTTAAAAAATTTATTTAATAAGTATTACAGATGCATTGTAGAAAATTTGGAAAAGAAAGGCACCAAGAAAAAAAAAATCACCTATAACATTAGCATCGGGAGATAACCATTGCTATATATTCTGTCATATACTCTTTGAGATTTTTATTATATATACATGTTATTTGAGAAACAAAACTGCAATGATAGTATATAGATTAATTACAAACCAATTTTATTTTCACCTAAAAGTAAACTATAAATAAATTTTCAAACCAAATCTCAAAGGCTCTTTTTGGAACTTGATAATTGATTTTAAAATTTATTTTAAAGTGTATACATAGAAGAGCCAAGAAAATATTCTAAAGAAATAAAAATGATGTCAGACTTACTTTACCAAATTATAAAACATACTATAAAAATACACTAATTAGAATATTATTAAAGTATTATATTGATAAAATTAGATCAGTGGGATTTAGAATATGAACAGGAGGCATTTGAAATCAATTAATATTTTAGGTTGATTGAGCCTAATTGTATTTAGATTCCTGCTCATTCCATATATAAACATAAACTTCAAACTGGCTAAAGGTCTAAATTTAAAAGTTACACTGTGAATACACATTCTTCTTAAGTGCATGGGGAACATTCTCCAGGAAAAATCATGTTAGGACACAAAACAAGTCTTAATAAATTTAAGACTGAAGTCTCATCAAGCATCTATTCTGACCAATGGTACGAAACTAGAACTCAATTACAGGAAGTAAACTGGAATATTTACAAATATGTGGAGATTAAACAACATGCAACTGAAAAACCAACTAGTCAAAGAAGAAATAAAAAATAAAAAACAAAATACTTTAAGACAAGTAAAAAGTGAAATACAACATACCAAATTTATGGGATGTAGCAAAAGCAATTCTAAGAGGGAAGGATGAATACAAATGCCTACATTAAGAAAAAAGAAAGATCTCAAATGAAAAACCTAACTTCACATCTCAAATAACTAGAAAATGAAGGACAAACAAGGCCCAAAATTAGTAGAAAGAAGGAATTAACAAAGATTAGAGTGGAAATAAACAACATAGAGACTAAAAAGGTAATAGAAAACATAAATAAAACTAAGACTGGTTTTTGAAGAGTTACACTAAACACACAGACCGTTAGACTTCTCAACAAAAAAGAGAACTCAAAATCAGAAATGAAAGACATGATAAAAATGATATCACAGAAATACAAAGAATCATAAGAGACTATCATGAACAAATATATTCTAACAAATTAGCAAATTTCCTAGAAACATCAAACTATCAGAACTGCATCATGGAAAAATAGAAAATCTGAACAAACCAAACACTAGTAAGGAGACTGAATCAGTAATCAAAAACCTCCCAACAAATAAGACCAGTAACACGCTGAAAACTCGACGACATTGATGAAAGAATCTGAAGAAGATATGAATAAATGGAAAAAATTTAGATTAGAAGAACTGATATTGTTAAAATGTCCATATATCCAGAGCAATCTACAGATTTAAAGTAATCTCTATCAAAATTTCAATGGCATTTTCCACAGAAATAGAACAAACAATCCTCAAGTTTGTATGAAACCATAAAAGACCCTAAATAGCCAAAGCAATGTTGAGAAAAATGATCAAAAGCTGGAGGCATCATGTTCCCTGATTTCAAACTATATTACAAAGCTATACTAATTAAAACAGCATGGTGCTGGCCTAAAAACAGACACATAGATTAATAAAAGAGAACAGAGAGCCCAGAAATAAACTATATGTATATAGTCAATTAATTTATGACAAAAGAGTCAAGAATATACAATGGGGAAAGGATAGTCTCTTCAATAAATGGTGTTAGGAAAACTGGCTAACCACATCCAAAAGAATGAAATTGGACACTATCTAACTCCACACATAAAAATTAACTCAAAATGAATGAAAGACTTGACTGTAAGGACCTAAAATCTTAAAATTCCTGGAAGAAAACATAGGTAGTAAGCTCTTTGACATCAGTCTTAGTGATTATTTTTGGATTCAATGCTAAAAGAAAAGGCAACAAAAGCAAAAATAAACAAGTAGGATTCCATCAAACTAAAAAGCTTTTTTGAACAGCAAAGGAAACCATCAATAAAAAAAATGACAACCTACTGAATGGGATAAAATATGTGCAAATCATATATCTGATAAGGAATTAAAATGTATAAAGAACTCATACAACTCAATAGCAAAAACAAACAAAATGATTAAACAGTGGACAGAAGATCGAACAGACATATTGCCAAAGACACACAGAGGGCCAATAGGCACATAAAAAGGTGCTCACAATCACTAATCACCATGGAAATGCAAATCAAAACCTCACACCTGTTAGAATGGCTATTATCAAAAAGACAAATGATGACAAGTGTTGCTGAAGATGTGGAAAAAAGAGAACCCTTATACACTGTTGGTGAGAATGTAAATTAGTACAGCCACTATGGAAAACAGTATGGCAGTTCCTAGAAAAATTAAAAATAGAATTATAATATGATCTATCAATTCTACTCTGGACATTTATCCAAAGAAAATGAAAACACTAACTGAAAAAGATATATGCACCCCAATGTTCATTGCTGCACTATTTACAATAGCCATGACATGGACGCAATCTGTGTCCATTCATGAATAGATAAAAAAAAAAATCTAACACACACACACACACACACACACACACACACACACAAGCACACATGGAATATCATTCAGTCATAAAAAGAAGGAAATTCTGCAATTTGCAACAACATAGATGAAACTTAAGGGCGTTGTGCTAAGTGAAATAAGTCAGAGAGAAAAATACTGGATGATCTACTTACATGTGGAACCTAAAAAAAAAAAAAACTACAACAAAAGAACGAACGAAAATCATCAACACAGATTACAGATTGTTGGTTGCCAGAGGTAGAAGAAAAGAAGTGAAGGGTACAAAAAAGGTACAAATTTCCAGTTTTAAAACAAGGAACAAATAGAACAAACTAATCAAAAACAGACTCTCAGAAATAGAGGACAATCTGGTGACAGCCAGAGGGGCGGGGTGCTGGGAGAAAGGGGTGAAGGGTTAAAGAAGTAGAAATTAGTAGTTAATAGATAGTCATGGGGGTGGGGAGCATGACATAGGAAATGCAGTTACCTTTAATGCAATGGCTAGGTAGAGAGCTAGAGGAGAGAAAGAGCCATCAGGGGGATCGTTTATCAACCATATAAATCTATTTAAAACTACATAAGTCTAACCAATGTACTTATACTTGAAATTAATAATAAAATAAATAAAATAAATAAACCTTAATAATAAATATAGAAGAACTAGAAAGAAAAATAAACAAGTCCTGGGGCTATAATGTAAAGCATGGTGACTATAGTTAATAATACTGTATTGTATATTTAAAATATGCTAAGAGAATAGCTCTTAAAATTTCTTATCACAAGAAAAAAAACTTGTAACTATAGGTGGTGGCAGATGGTAACTAGACTCAATGTGGTGATCATTTTGCAATATATACAAATACTGAATCATTATATTATATATCTGAGACTAATATGACAATGTTACATGTCAATTATATCTCAATAAAAAATTATTTAAAAATTATACCATGACAGTACTAGAAGCATAGAAATGGTTTTTTTTTCTTTTTTTTATAATCTGTGCTGAAGGACAAGAAAATGCTTTGAATTTTATTTTTTTGCTATAGACTGAACATTTGTGTTCCCCTGCCCCTAATCCCTGTGTTGAAATCCTAATCTCAATGTGATGGTATTTTGAGAGGTAATTTGTTCTTAAGGGTGGAACTTTCATGAACTGAGAATAATGCCCCTTATAAGAAGAGTTCAGAGACTTAGTTAGTTCTTCCACCATGTGAGGATACAAGGAAAAGCAGGCAGTCTGCAACTGGAAGAAGGCCATCACCAGAACCAGCTGTCACCATGATCTTGGATTTCCAGACTATAGAATTGTGAGAAACAAATTTCTGTTGTTGATCAGTCACACAGTTTACGGTATTTTGTTATAGCAGCCTGAACTGACTAAGACAAGGGGCAATGCTTTTTAAGAAAGTTATAAAAGAAAAGAAAAAAAAAAAAGAGCAAATAAGATTATTCAGAAATTTAAAATATTTGTATGGACACAGAAGAGATATAAAATAATTCAAATATAAATGATGGCTCAGGAAACATTTATAATAAATAAGACAGAACAAAAAGACAAAGAATATCCATAATTATTATAAAAGTGGTACTATAAACCTAATAAACCTAACAGAAACATGGGCAGAGGATATGAACAAAAAACTTACAGAAGAAATACAAATGGCTTAATAAGCACATGAAAATATTTAACTTTGTTAATAATTAAAGAAATCCAAATTCAACATGGTATGGTTTTTTCTCCCTTATCACATTGGCAAAAGAATGTTAAAAATCAGTGTTAGTAAGGATTTGAAGAAGTGGGTAATCTTTATACCACTACTGATGGAAATACAGTAAGCAATACGGTCTCATCAATCAAATTTAATTGTATTTGTCTTTTGATCAAATAATTCCATATTTAAGAATATATTCTATAGAAATACCTGTAAGAAATTCAAGAATGTATGCACAGTATGTTTACCACGGCAATTTGTAAGAACAAAAACTTATTAATGAACTTGTTGTCAAACAAGAAGTGAGAGATCTTTGTGTCTAGACCTATATATAAAAAATTTATGAAAAGAAAAACACAAAACTATTAAAAGTGGTTAGTTTGAGTAGATAAAAGGACTTCTGATTTTATTGTTTATACTTCTATACTATTTGATAGCACAAGCAACATCAATTTTACGATAAGAAATCTGAATACAAATATATAATATAAATATTTAATGCTCTGCTTTTTAATAAATTATGTGTAATTCCTATATTCTAAGAGAAGGGACAAATAGAAATGTATAAAATATTCACTCAAGGAGTATTGATTGATTTGCCAATGAAAAGGAATGAAGTTCTGATACATGCTCTACCATGAACCTTGAAAACATTATCCTAGGTGAAAGAAGCCAGTCACAAAAGACCACATATTATATGATTTTACTTTTATGAACTGTCCAGACTAGGCAAATCCAGAGTTAGAATGTAGATTAGTGGTTGCCTAGGGCTGGGACTAGATGGGATGATCAGGAATGGCTGCTAAAAATGTGATTTCTTTTTGAAATTAAAAAAAAATTGAAAATTGTGGTGATGGTTACACAATTCTGAGAATATATTAAACCTACGGAACTGTACACTTTAAATGGCTGTATTGTTTAGCATGTGAATTATATCTCAAAAAACTGTAAAAAAAATTGAGTCCTCTATGCAAAACACTGTGTAATGTCCACAGAGAGGTATAAAGTGCTACTGCCCTCAGTTTGGGCGAAGAGGAGGAGGAAAGGGGAAAGTTTCCTAAAGAATGTGGCAGTTGATATTAGAACACAGAAAAAAGTTCATTCTAAATGGAAAAATAGTATGAGCTACAAGGCATGGAGGAGGAAATGCACTTGGCTGTTCACTGAAGTTCAAGAATACAGGAATTACTGGGTCTTGACAGAAGCAATACCAGCTTTTCTAGAGTGACAAAAGGCCCCTGAGCTGCCTAGGCTTGGGCACTATCCTTCAGAGGACCCCTCCAGCCCCATTCCATTACAAGGTTGCAGCGGAGCCACACCTAGGGCACTGTGTTCCATTTCAGGCACCTCATTACCAGAAAAATGGAGACAAACTGGAATAAGTTCAAAGAAAAGTGGCAGGCATGACTAAGAAGCTGAAAGGATCATTTTATGAGGCAGGATTAGAAGAACTAAATAGTAGACCTGAACTAACTGAAAACTAAGGGGAGGGAATGTGATTATTACCTACAAATGTCAGGAGGGTGTAAACAAGAAGTGGGAAGAATGATTAGCATTGGAGGAGGAAGTATAACTAAAAGTGATGGAAAAAGATTAGGGGGAAAACAAACCAGAGGTAGACTATAAGGCGAGGCTTTTTCCAAGGTCTAATGAATGATTTGCCTGGGAAAGGTGTTTAAAAAAAATAAAGGGGATCAGAAGAATCAAAAAGTTTAGAGAAGGAAGTGTTTGTTCATTAGCTGCAGTTGCTTTCCATCTGGCAAGACTTTCTCTGTTCTCCAGGGATTATGAATGGTTTGCATTTTATCTGAAAGCTGTATTAAATGTGGGCATGGCTGAGCATGGAGAGATTTCATTGGCACTTTATTCATTATATGCTAAAATTTCCTGTCTTGAAAAAAATCTCAAAGATCAAACTCTCTTGTGAAACTGGAATTACTTATAAAACGAGGGTTTTTATTCTGACTTTGAAATGCAAAGCTTTAGTCATTCTGAAGTCAAAAGAGTACAAGAATGTGTTGTTAAAATGCTTCGACCACTTAGTAAAGAAAGGCAGTGTGAAGTAAGCAAACTAAAAACTTAGATGTGTTGTACAGCACAGGTATGAAAACAGATCTTGAAATGCATCAGTACCTCATTATTTTAAAATATTTTCTTAACATGTGTTTCATATGTAAAAGAGGAAGTGTTTGTATAGGTATGATATGCAGCGGGTCCTATGGACAAGCTGGGAAAGGTGTATTCTACCTTTGGAAACTTAATTTACCAAATCTCACTCAAGATATTTTTGTTTCCTCTATCCCTTGCCTGTGGCCCATACTCACCCCTCCATGCCTGTCTATCCAACCATCTCTCACCTCTTCCCCAAAGAAACGTCTTTTTAGACTTGAATTTTCCCCAAAGTACAAACATGTAATACTTGGGATTTAATGAAAATGCTTATTATATCCTAGCTGCAATCAATTAAATCCTTCTCTCTCCCTCTTCCCCTTCCTTGTTAAAGCTAAGAATCCAAACTTAGTGTATGTACTCCAACAAGACCTTCCGTTTCCTAGTATCTGCTTTCTAATACTGGCAGGCTAATTTCATCACTGCGATACTACAGTGAAAAACACTGTCTTCTTGCTCACTCTCTTAGAAGCACCACAGCTATATGTAGCATGTAAGTCTATACAATCCCTTCTGTGGCTATAAACAATTTTCTGTTTATGCATGGCAGTTTTGCATCTAAAAACAAACTATAACAAACTTAGAAACAGTTCCAAAATAAAAATTTCCACTAAACTGCAAAACAAGTTTGTTTCTTTAAATCCTGCAAGCTCCTTCTGTAACTTATGCATTAAACCTCATATCTCAGCACCTTCGTTTCCTCCATATACACAATATCTACTAGAAAATCTTCCTTAAGCCTCTTGGGCACCTCAAGATTTACTGAAAAAGCCCATTTTAACTAAACCTTCATTTCATTAAGATACTCTGGAGAGAGGGGCTATTGAAATAATAAATGTATACGTGTGTACATCCAGTAGATAAAATACAAAATAAAATACTCTGCTAAAAGAAATAGGGATTTGATAATGTGGATTAGGCTGACCATGAGAGCAGCAAGTCTGCCTGCTCCAAATTTCCTGCACGTGGGGTCAGGTACTATTGGTGGCAAAGGACACGGCACTTAAGATGGCTCAGGGCCATTCACGGTATAAGCAACCAGTGATTCTGAGGAAATGGTTACTAAGGTCATACAGACATGAAACTTCTTGCTTCAAAAGAACCTCAAGACAGTCTGTGTTCTTCCTTCTCCAGGCTAGCCTGAGCCCCTCTCATGTCCCTGTCCCTGTCCCTTTGACTGAACCAGTGTTTCTGACATCTCCCCTCTCCCCAGTCTCTGACCAGGGCTTCAGAGAGCACTCTCATCCTGAAAAGACCTTTTGAATCTGCATCTCTCACAAGCTAATACCAATTTTTCACTTTCTCTCACCATCAAGCATCACAAAAAAACAGTCTGCATTTGCTACCTGTTTTTCATTTCCCTCCTTACCATTTTTAGTTTTTGTCGTTTCACCAAAATTGCTCTCAAAAGGTTACTAAACTAAGACCTTTACGTTGAAAACTATAAATCATTATTTAGAGAAATAAAAGATATCTTAAATGGAATAATGCAACATAATCATAAATTAGAAGACTCAGTATTGTAAAAGTGCTGATTCTGCCCAAACTAATCTATAGATTCAATGCAATCCAAATCAAAACTTTGGCAGGGCTGTGTGTGTGTGTGTGTGTGTGTGTGTGTGTGTGTGTGTGTGTGTGTATTGACAAGGTGATTCAATGTGGAAGTGGAGGTGCAGAGAGACAAGGATAGCCAAGCAATCTTGAAGAACAAAGCTATAAGAACATGAAGAACTGTCATGAAGAAGAGTATTACTATACTGCCATAGTTGTTAACACAGCTTACAACTGGCACAAAAACAGACATAGACCAATGAAACAAAAGAGAATCCAGAAATAACCTGGAAATGACCCAAATGCCCATCAACAATTAAATGATGAGCTGAA
The DNA here is from genome assembly GCA_030015415.1 of Cynopterus sphinx. Classification (NCBI taxonomy): domain Eukaryota; kingdom Metazoa; phylum Chordata; class Mammalia; order Chiroptera; family Pteropodidae; genus Cynopterus; species Cynopterus sphinx. The sequence goes on from CM057380.1 coordinate 93,031,074, forward strand.
GTATATTCATGCAATGGAATATCATACAGCAGTGAGAATGAATAAAACATATTAATATGTAACCTAAGAGATGCATTTCATAAACATGATGTTGATGAAAGATGTCAGACACAAAAGGATTCGCACTGTCTGATTCCAGGTATATAAAGTTTAAAAATTGGCAAAACTAATCTGGTGTTAGAAGTCAGGTTACCCCAGTAGGGTAGAGGAGTGACTGGAGAAAATGAATGACAAGGGGATTCTGGGGTACTGGGAATGTTCTGCTTCCTGTTCCCAGTCTTCACTATGAGTGTGTAAAAATTCACTGAGTTTCATACATATTTGTGTACTGTTCTGTATGCATGTGACAATTCAACACAAAAACAACAAAACAACAACAAAGAACACCACCCCAAAGCTAAACCTCAAGGGTCACCTGACACCATAATCCAATGGTCTTTATTCAGTCTTCATCCTACTGCAGCCCCTTCTGTGATATCTGCTCCTGATAAAACCTCCTTCTAAAATCTCTCAACCCTCTTGACTGTCTGGCTCTCCTCGGCCTGCCCATATGTTTCCTCTTTGACCTGCTGCTGTTCTTCTTTCCACTTCCTTTCACATATGTAGAGGTTTCCTCTGTTCTTCCTCTTGTGTAATAACCTTTATGTGACCTGAATTTAACCATTATCGAGGTATGTCAATACAATAACTCCAGTTTCCTCCTCTCTTCTCTTCTGAGTTTCAGAGTCACAGTTTTCAAATGCCCGATAAACATTTCTTTGTGAATGTTCTACTTATACATCAAATCGTACTGCTCATACTATTTAAAAAACTTTTCTTTTCACTTAATAATTACTACAAATAGTTTTTCATAGGATTAAATATTCTTCTAAAACACACAATTCTGTGAGTTTCCTGTCACTGCCCTTTTCAGGCTGCTTCTTTTGGTTTAGGTTCTTCGTTGCTGATTATCTTCTGGTCACAACCCTAAATACAAGCTCTCATATCCTAATACCTTTTGCTTATTGTGATGGCTTCATCATCACTGGTTTTAAGAGTAATCTTTCCAAAACAGGTGGATCAGTTTCCCTCCTCTTCTTCCAGTACCTTAAAGAATTTCCTACCTACAAAACAGTGTCCAACCTCTTTGGCATGGCAGACACAATCTGGCAGTCCTTTCTTCCTTTTCCAACTTCATCTCCTGGCATACCCCTGCCATCCTGTCTTCGCTTTTATTTGAATGTGGTTCTTTCATCCTAGAATGCGGACAGCCTTACCTCCTACAACACCTCTCTTCCCTATCTTATTCATCCTTCATGGCTGAGCTCAATTGTCCCTTTTCTCTGTGAAACTTCCTCTATTCAGAGGTGAATAGTGCTAAAGTATTAATTTTGTCTTGTGTGTCAGGAGCTGGCTATATTAATTCCCCAACTCTTCTGCAAACTTCTTGATGAATTCTCTTTTTGCATACCAGTGCTGTCTAGCAAAATACCCTGCACGTTGCAAACAATCAAAAAATGAGTCTACGGCCATGCCACCGTGAACAAGCCTGATCCTGTCTGAACTCGGAAGCTAAGCAGGGTTGGGCCTGGTTAGTATTTGGTTGGGAGACCACCTAGTAACACCAGGGGTTGTAGGCGTAAAAAATAAAAAATAAGGGATTGTAAGCTGACCAGGTCCTTGCAAGTTGTGAGGTCAACCAAGGATTGCCTTGCCTAAAATAAAACAAATGAACAAACAAAAACAAACAGACAAAACCCCAAAAATGACGGGTGAATAAACTAAAGAACAGATGCTAATCCTGGGGGAAATTCAATAACTTTCCAAAGAGCTTTTTAAGATAAAATCTGAAGCATCTCCAAGTCAAGACTGATGGTGCAGGCCTTATAGCAGTGCACATAAACTATCCACTGTAACATCCCACTTTGTTTAAAGTTTTCAAAAGATGGAATATGGGACAAGTGTAAGATACTAAGGTGGCCTCTGGCAGGGATTTTCTGGCTTTGTCTCCTGAATGTTATTATAATGTATTCTGTTCTTAGTAGCTATTCCAGCCCTCCATGAACTCAGAGTAGTAATATGATTTCTAGAGGGACTTGAGCCAAGAATCACAAATGCAACAGCAACTCAATCTGAATGCTCAATGCAACACACATTTGAAGTGTGTGCAGCAGACGGGAAAAAGAGAATGCTTCAGCCTCCACCCCCATTCAGGGAAGAAGTGGAAAGAGGAAGCTCAGAAGGAAAGTGAGGTATTTCAGAGATGATGTTCTACAACCTCATGCCCAACAAAAACATTATGAAGGGCTGGCTGTAAGGAAAACCACTTGAGCTCCTTTCCTGCTTTCGACGTAAGGATAACTGTCAGGGAACAGAGCTGATGGTGTGAAGAATGATAAGGAACGTAGCTGGGCTGAATAGAGGAATAGAATTGTAGCTGAGGGATGGACTGACTGGTTCAGGGAAAGTGTCTTGGACATTTATTGCTCATCACGGGTCTGATTCTAGAATAGGTATAACTTCTCTTCATAGCTGAGTAGACACATCAGAGAGAGCTAACAGATGTCTACAAAATAAGAAAGACTTAAAAACAAGAAAATAACCTTGTTTCAAGGTAAAGAACTCTCTATTTCATGGTCATGAAAAAGATGAGGTGAAAGATGAGGATGTACAGATGGACATAAAGAAGGGACAGTTACTAGAAGTTACTGAATAAAGTCAGCGGTAGTTGGCAGTGACTCAGATTAATTCCTTTCTGTAGATGGATTGGTGGTGGGCAGGAAATCATACAGAGGTGATTATTTTGGTTTAAGCAGACAAAAACATGAACTTGCGGTTTTTAACAGCTAGGTCCCAGGATGCAAAGGCCATCAGGTCTGAACTGTAAACTGCCATATCATTGGAGCTTTTCAGAGATGGTGGACTAAGCTGAAAGGAACAGTCCTCTGTTCTGTCCAGATAAGGGCTACAGCCTGCAGCCCAAATCAACAGGCTGATTAACTACAACTACTTAGGAACTATGAAGACACAAAATAATTTCAAAGTTGGGATTTTTGAACAACTAGAATAAACAAAAATGTATTTTGCCACAATAAAACATCAAATGTACAACTTGTGTGGTCACAGGGATCTGAAAGCAGAGTAGATATTTCTTGCCCAGTCATTTACTTTTCTACAAGTATTTTGGTCACTTTTCTAACTTTGTAGAATCCCTCTAGCATTTGTACTAGGGAAAACTAAAGTTGCTCTTGAAGGATTTGTCCTATGATTATTTCCCACAGATTAAGACTAATGTTTCAAGTGTGAGTTTTCAGCTTGAATCTCCCAGTTTTCTTTCTAATATCTCCACCCATCCAGCCTAAAACCACTGCCACCACGGCCCTGGGTTCTGCGCAATGCTGGCTAGAAGCAGTAATGGTCATGATGTTGCTGTTGAGCCTTCCTGTCTTCCTCCTCCTACCTTGTAATAAACTCCTTTGCTAAGCAAAGTCTGAGAATGTTTTTATAAGAAGGAAAGGCTGTTGTTGCTTAGGCCCAAAGTAAGTGACACGTTACTGCTCTTTCATGACTAGTATATACACGACCCACAGTCAAAGCTCCACCGCTGAGCTGTTTGATAGTCCACAGTAAGCTTCTCAGGATTTACTTGGTGATATAAAGGAACTTTCTCCTTTCCTTCCTTCACAGGAGAAGCGTCATGGTAAGAGGGGACCTCAGCCTCTCAAAGAATGAAAATTATACAATTATTTTCTAGTATTATCAAGAGTACTTTATGACAGGTACATAGTAGAGGCTTCCTAAATATTTACTGAATCAATGCTTGCCATGTGTCTTAGGGTAGCTGAATTTTTCAATGTTATATCATCATGTATTTTTACCATTAGTTTGCAAAGGTTAAAAACAAAACAAAAACAAAAATAAATCAAGAGCTTCTCTGCTTTCCAGTTATGGCGCTGAAAATTCTGCAGTGTGAGGCTGGCAACTTCTCTAGTCCTGAAGGAAATAAAACAGTTAAGATTTTTCGTGAATCTGTATTAATACAAAGTACATCTCTAGTTTTCTACACTATTGCCCTCCTCCACAAAATATCAAACAGTGAAACTGCTAAACCTAAAAGCAGGTCAAGTCTGGACTCATCAACCTGGAAGCCAACTAATAGAACTACCAGTTCAGCTCTCTAACTTTACAAGACAACTGAGACCTAAAGAGGTAGAGAGGCTGGCAGAGTTTAGACTGACAAAGTATTTTATTTGCCTCAGGAAAACTCATGTGCTATCTCCCTTCAAAACCAACCAGTGAGTGGTTCGGGGATCAAACTCTACAGTCTCCAGATACTCAAGATCTCCACAAAGAAAAAAAGGAAGTCTCCCATGCCTCTGAGGAAAGAAATCTGGTCTTGCTAACTAACCGCCAGATCTTAGATTCGTCACATCACTCACTGTTGCTTATTGTTCTTTGGAAGGTTATAGTCAGTCATAATTTTGTGAAAGTCAACAACTGAGAGATCAAGTAATTGAGGTAACAGCAGACAAATAAATTGTGGTCAGTGGCAGTCTCTAGGACCCAAACACACGTTGCTAAAATCTGTCAGTCCAAATTAATCTCCTTACATGTAGCAGGAGCTAGAACCAGGCAAGTACAATGGATGCTAACGATCCAGTTTTAGATAGCTATCTGTACATAAACCAGTATAAATGTGCTTTCTGAGGATTCTATTATGTATTTGCAGATGTCCTAATGTCCCAATGTCTTGATTTCTAACCTACTTATGTCTAGACACTTATAAAATGCTAGTTGCTTTCCTGCCTAAAGCATTCTTCCCTGGCTGAGATAATCTGAGTTTTTCCTATGTGATATTTTGTGGCTAGAAGAACCTCCCTAGTTATGGTCTTCCTTGAAAGGTTATATCTTGATGTAGGTGTTCTACCTTCTCTGAACAAGTGGGGAAAGGGAGGGGACAGAGTATGGCAAGAAAACAGAAGACATGGCTACAAAAGACAAAAGTGAAAAGAGAAAGCTTACCCCCCAAAACCCAATAGGAGATTTATAAATTTCAAGAGCCAAGAATCATTTCTTGTGTAAAAATGTTTCTGGGACACCGGTGGAACTGTGATGTGGCATCCCACTCGAGCCAGTTGTGCCTGCAGCGATTCTACCGTATTGTATAATTGAAATTTGCTAAGAGAGTGGAACTTAAAAAAAGGCAAATATGTGAGGTGACAGATGTATTAATTAACTAGATAGATGGGGGGAATTCTTTCACAATGTATAATGACATATCAAATCATCACATTATACACTTTAAACTTCTTAAATTTTATTTGTTAAGTTTTCCTCAATAAAGCTGAAAAGAAAAAGAACAAGTCCATTACCCATCTGGGCTAAGTGCTTAGATAAAGCATGGTCCAGAGACAAAGGGGTGGCCTCATCTCTACAAGGCTTTACCAGCCAAAAGACTTGAAGAGGTACTACTCAAGACTTGAGAGAATGTGAGGTGTTAAAAACAAAGAATCAGATTTCTCAGCGAGGCAGAATTTTAACGTGGCTGTCTAAGCTGATTTGATAATATCTCTCACGTTATTATCTCTTACAAAGCTGTTAAATGACATGAATAGAGACACTCAAATTAAGGGCCTGTCATTATCGAAAGAGAGAAAATATCTTCCTCTTTGCTGAGGGGATCCATCAGAACAGCAGCAGGGTTCTGGGAAACTCAGACGCAGCCAGGCTGGCTAGTCGGCCCAGTGTATTTGGTTTGGCTCTCAGCAATGAAGTGTCAAAAGGGAGAGGATGAAGGAAAAAAACCACCACCCAAACAACTAGTAAGAAATCTAATGCTGAAACTGTCGGGGTGGCAAGAACAAAGCTTTGTTACAGCTGGAATTTAAGTGCTAAACCAGCCCAAAGCCTAATTAATCCACGTCGAGCTCACCTATCTCTCTGGCCAGGCAGGAAGAGAGAAGTGCGTTTCCTCCGGGCACAGCAGCACGTGCTGGACGCACACTCCGTCCAGGACTGCTGCCTGCTGTTCCCAGCACACAGTGTCTGATTCTAGAGCCAGTGCGACAGGGAGACTGGCAAGGCTCCCACGGAGAACTATGGACCTTGCTTGACTTTTTCTCTTTTTCGTGCCAATTTGATATATTCCCTGGGCAGAATCTCCCGACTCCCTGATGAGATGATGAAATGACTCTGCAGTGTAGTACAGGCTCCTGGACCAGTGATTCAGGAGGACCACGGAAGGGGGTGCCATTACTGACCAAGGCTCAGGGGTCAAGTGGGCTGTTCTGAGTGATGTCCTGGTACACGTGATTATCTTATGAAGGCCCATGTGCAGTGGTGAGGGACAAGCACAATACGACGACATGGCAAGCTGCATCTGATGTGGCTGATCTGGAGGCTGGGTGGGGTGGGGTTCTGGAGTTGCATGTTACTAAATTTGGATTGCTAAAGGGAACAAAGTATGTGATGTGATTTGAAAGCTCTTGGGGAAGGTTGAGGTTGAAAGAAAAATATTCCCACAGCCCCCTAAAGCTCAGAGAACTTTGCAGTCAAGTGTTTACTTAGGTGAAAAAGAATGAGAGTGTGAGACTCCAGAGATACTTCCAGTCCAGTTTGGCTCTATGAATGCCTGAGGCTCACCACACTTGTGAGCACAGTTCCCCCAGAAAGTGTGGGTAAAAAATGACATTCCAGGGCTCAAACGGCCCCACACAGTTTTATCTCCACATGGAAGGAATGGCCAAACATGGGAGGGAAAGTCCACACCTAAGACAGTACTTCCGGGAAGTTTAACCCAGCTTACTGAAGAGAAGGATCCTCAGATCTCTTCTTCCTACTTCTTTTTCCGAGAAAGTAGCTGGAGAGAAGGTGGTCTCAACCTTCCAAAGCAGCCAAGTGAGAAGGCGAGTTCTCCATGGGCAAGAAAAGATGAAGGAGTCATGGGATCACCCCTCTGCACACACCCAAGGAGGCTAATCCAAATAAACAGCCCCAGCAACTCTTGCACGTGGCTCTTTCTAATAATCCCAATGTCCACAGGACTCCTGCCTGTGAGCTGCATAATCTAGAGAGCCCTGAAGAGGTTCAAGTGACAGTGCAGCAAGCAAGGGAGGTGCTGGCAAAGCTACAGCCTTGAAGAAGGTTAAAGGAATTTCTTAATAGATGTTTTAAATCATCTACTATTCACTTTTGCCCCCGAAAGAAAGTCACGGTGCTTGGTCAGCACACAATGCCTAAAACAGCAAGCCGGTGTCCCTTACTAAAACACACACTGCTTGAGCTAGAGGGTAAATGCCCTTGCAGCATCCTGCAGATGATTTAACATGCTGTAGGAGAAATCAGTTAATACTACAGCGTCCTTTAACAACCTAAGAGGATTTTCTTCCAAGGGGCTTGCAAGGTGGAGTAGTCGGTAAAGGTTGGAAATGGAAGGAAATGTCCAGTTCCACTTGTGCCACTTAGCTTTATCATCTTGGGCAAGTCACTTCAGCTCTCTGGCCTCAGCTTTCTTATGTGCAAAAAGGGGAGATGAGATGATCTCTAAATTCTTTCCAGCTTTAACAATTTTTGAATAAATAAAACTCATTTCTGATTAAATAACATTAAAACAGTAAGTGCCAACTGAGAGCCTGCAGGCTATTTCTAGACGGGGTTTTTCAGCTCTCGTGAAGGCTTCTCACTGCACCTTCTCTGCGTGTCATCATAGGATGCCAGAGAAAACTCAATACTTTATTTTTCCTGTGATTCTCTACCCTCCTGCTAATAGCATTCTGACATCCATCTGTGGTAAACTTACTTTTAGCAATAAATATCTACTGACCCCAATTTATACTAAAGACTTGCAAAAGGTTCCTGTGATCTCCCACAGACTCTAAGTGTATCAGAGAGCTGAACGACAGAGAATCCTAAAGGTAGGGATGCTTTATCACCAGGCCTGGGGTACACTGAGGAGTAGATTGATCCGGCTTTTAAACTGGCAATTTTGTCCTTTTTTGAACTCTTCTTTTTCTACTCACTAATCTTATCATTCTAGCATTTGGGTTCCCTGAGCATTCTAAGGTGATAGTAACAGTGTGCTATACCTGCATTTAAAAAGGTAGTGTGCCTTGGAGAGATGCTTGAGTCAAAGGAACAAATTGAACCAGTGAAATTTCAGGCATATAGGCAGGAACTTTATCAAACACGTCATCACACCACTTCTAAGTCACTGTCAGAGCATGCTTTTTTGTTAAGTTGGCAATAAAATGTTAGTGTCTAAAGCTTGGCTTAGGGTTTACATGAGAAAAGGGTAAGGCTTCTTTAGTTTGATAACTTTAACAAGAATCCCATGAAAAATCCCATTAATCAAAATCTGATCTTTAGAGTTTTTAAGTAAGCATCACTGAAATTTACAGCAAGACCTGTTATCTGCAGTGGGAGAGCATATGCTATATCGGGGCATTTTCTTGGTGCCTAGAAGGTCTTTTGTATAAAAAGAGGAATACAAAGCAGTAAGATAGCATTTATAGCATGTAGAAGAATACCCCAATCTTTTCCCCAGAAAATTCCTGATTTCATTCATTTACTAACTGCTTTTTTATCTATTACACAGCTCTTTAAGAAAGGTCCAGTTACTAGTTCTTTTCACATGGCATTTGGGACTGAAGTCACAAGCAGGCCCCGCATCTCCCCTAAGGGACTATGCTGTAATTAGTGAATGTGAGTAACAGATTCTGTAGTCATGTCCCCACTCCCCACAATCTCTTAATTGGCAGGGCCCTGGCATATATCTAGAGTGCTGCTTCCAGAGTCTGTTTGGAAGTCAGTTTTTTGAAACTTTGAAAGAATTACATAAGTAGTAGCTAGAATCTCAAGTAGTCCCCATGACACTATTCACCCATAATGTTTGTATGGGCTGAATCATGCCCCTCTCCCACAGCTCATGTTGACGTACTAATCCCCATGACCTCAGAATGTGACTGTATTTGGAGAGGTGATTTAAAGAGGTGTATTTAAAGAGATGATTAAATAGATGAGGCTGTGAGGGTGGGATCTATTCCAGTCTGACTGGTGTTCTTGTGTAGAAGAAGGGGAAATGTGGACACAACAGAGACACCAGGGATGTGCGTGTGGGGAGGAAAAGCCACGGGAGGACACAGGGAAGCTGGCCAAGGAGAGAGCCTCAGAAGAAACCCCCAGTGCTGATACCTTAATCTTGGACTTCTTGCTCTTTAAGTCACCTAGTCTGTTGTACTTTGTTACAGCAGCTAATACAATATTATCATAGAGCCTGACTACCATCCACAACATTTTAAGTACACTGGAAGATGCCTTGTGAGTTTTAACTCCCAATACCAGACACACATCTTTGCCTGCCCCAGTGGCAAGTGTGTCCTGGTTCTATCTTTCCTGTATAGTAGTGGGAAGGGTTCAGGGAGAAAACTTCACTTCTGTGACGGTGGCATCCACAGCAAGATGTTCTTACAAGGGGTGCAGGAGATGCTCGTAGAGGCTCAGGGAAATCTAATAGCAACAATAGTTAGCACAGGGGAGTCGGGGGGGAATGGCCATACTGTTTGTGTGCATGTCAACTGGAGACTGCTATATTTCAGGGCACGCTTCTGATTTTATACCTGGAAGTTGTGCCCTGCTGGGAAAGGGGTGTGGTCACACACCTTTTTCTTTTTCTAAGTTTACAGAGGTTCCCCCTAGGGTACTGCTGTTGTACATAGCCACTGTTACTATAAGAAGTTTTGTATTCTTCAGGGGTGCTGAGACAGAAACACAGTTGAGAGCCTCTGGCATACACCATAGTAGATCCTGTCTATAAGAAATTTAAGTTCTATTTCTAGACTGCCCCACCAAACCTATTTGCAAATAATTTTATACTTTGGAAGAAAACTAAGAACAATTTACTAAAAATGCTCTGACTAGACTGGAAAACTTCAGCTCCACAGTTTGTAAGTTCCACTGGCTTTAAGTTTGCAGTGACTACTACTCTGGTCATATTTTTTTGGCATTCACAAGAATTAATTTTCTTCTTTGCTCAGTTGGGGGAGCATTATCTTTGAAAATTGACATTGGAGACGACAGACCCATGTTTAATGTACTGAATTGTAGTAATTGTCAAGACTCATTAAAATTCCAAGATGGTAAATAATTGCTCCAGCAGGAACTCTAGGGAATCAGGAGGGCTAACCTTCTTCTCCCACGGGAATGCTTTAAACACAAAGGAAAACATGCAAAAAGAGCAGCAAGAAAACATTAAGATCTCTATAAACGCTCAGCTGTGTAATTAAAAAAAATTCCATATTCATATGTTAGGACTCTTAAGTGCAAGACCAAGCTAATAAAAACTAGACTGAAAAAAGGTTCCTGCATTCATTGCTGCAAAGCCGAGGGCACATGAGACCTGAATTCAGAGTAGGTGCTTTATGTTCAATTTTATTTAGTTCTGGCAAGTTGGTGGCAGGCACCAGTAATGACCAGCTGCCTTAGTCAAGAAGTGGGAGGGGAAAGACCTGTAGACAAAACAGAAACAGCAGAATTCTCCTTCTCTGAGACAAGTGAAGGAAGGACATGGTTGCAAGGATCTTTTGTATCAAAAAAAGTCTGGTCTAAGTCTCTTAATAACCTTTCTCTCTACAAACAAGATTATTCTACATTTAGTGCAAAGCATGTAGTTTTGCCCTTATTTAAGTGAATCTTTTCATGTGTACACATTAGGGCTGCCCTCAGATTGGTAGTGAATTGAAATTAATGCTTAAAATCTGTGTAATTTCAACTATGTAAGAGTTTCTTATCGCCTCTATTTTCAAATCCTCATTTCCTCTTCCTTTACCCAACTTAGTTTTAGAGGATTTTATCAAGATGTAAAGTAGCAGCTTTGTGTGCTAGGGCCCAATTTAGAACACCAGAAGCCCATTCCCTGTTGTGTCTGTCCAGCTCTTCTGTATCTTCCCCTCCTTTTTTGGGAACATGTTTTTCTCTGCCAGATTTTCTGCACCCAATTGGCAAGATATTCTGATCTTTGCATAAAAAGGTTAATGGCAGCTGTCAGAGGAAGGAGAAAGCGCCAGACTGTGAGAGCAGAGAGGAGAGAAAAAGTGAGGTTATTCCACAGGGTTTTCCTTCTAAATTTGTCAGGAGAAATTCTCTCTCTCTCATTCTCTCTCTCTCTCTCTCTCTCTCTCTCTCTCTCTCTCTCCCCCTCCCTCCCTCCCTCCCCCCCCCCCCTCTCTCTCTCTCTCAAGCCCAGTCCTGATACAGACACACATTTATTTTCATGGCTCTGCAGTTCTTTGTGCTAGATTGCTGGTCTTGCCTCACCCAGCCTCTTAAATTCTGCCACTTAGTTTTTTGGAAACAAGTTCAAACATCACAAAAAGAAGAAAACCAGATCAGAAATGTTCAGGCTGGGAACCAGAACAAAGTTTGTTGCCCCACAAAGAATCATTCTTCTTTTTTCTTTCTTTCTTATTTTTTCTCCCTGCTTCCCTTATCCCTTGGCCCCCGACAGCTCATATGTCCATGTGGCTCACTTGTGTGGTACAACAATCTGTTCAAATGCATTCAAGAAAGAGTGGAAAGTCATGTTGTGGCTGATGATTGATGCGTTCCCCGAGTGAGAGCAAGGACTTCAGGTTCTGTGCCCAGTATTGCCCCAGCATTCACACCCTCTGGTTCTCTACCATGAAAAGAGAGGGAGGGGTATGTGCCAAAGGGTGATTGATCAAAATCAAGAAAACAAATGGAAGAAGGGATCCAAGTAGAGGACAAGACCTTAGCCAAGTTTTAGAACAATACTTCCCAGAAAATCAAAAATGGAACTGAGGACTGGGGAAGGGAGCTGGAGTCCAAAGCCCCATGACCCAGAGAGTGGGCGGCTGGTATAAGCCCATTCCAGGGCAGCTGGCCCGATGGGGGGCTGGCATTCATGGTGGGGAAAAAATCTGTACTCTTGGAAGAAAGTCCATTTTCAGCTTTTTAGTAGAATCTGCCCATCAGTCAAACTGCTTCAAAAAGTTCAAAAAGAGACTGATAGTGGGGTATGATTTTTCCTGTTTTTGTTTTAAATTAAACGATCACGGAAATATAGCAAAATGCATAGATCTTTAAGTGTACAATTTGATGAATTTTGATAAATACATACATCCTCACGGCCATCTCGCCACCAAAGTATAAAATATTTCCATCATCCCAGAAAGTTCCTTGTACTCCCTTTCAGTTAATTCTTAGAGGCAACCAGTGTTCAAATTTCTACCACCATACATTAGTTTATCCTGTTCCTGAATGTCATATAAATGAAATCATACATCAATTACGTATTCTTTTTATCTGGCTACTTTTGCTTAACATAGCATTTTGGAGATTAATTCATAAAGTTGCTTGTATTAGTTCATTCTTTTTTATTGCTAGTACTATACTGTTGTGATACATAATAATTAAAACAAACATTTGGGTTGTTTCAAGTTTGGGGTTTTTATGAATAAAGCTGCTATAAACAACCTTGTAGATGTCTTTCTGTGGACATGTTTTCACTTCTCTTGAGTAAATAAGAATGGAATTGCTGGATTATAAAGTAGGTGTACATTTAATTAGTCTATTTAATAAAGCACTGCCTAAGAGTTTCCCTAAGTCTTGTACTATTTTAAATTTTCACCAGTAACATATGAGCATTCTAGTTGGTCCACATCTTAACATTTGGTATTGTCAGTCTTGTTAATTTTAGCTGTTTTCATGGGATTGTAGAACTATCTCATTGTGGCTTTCATTTGTGTGAGCATTTTTTTTATGCCTAGTTTGTGCATCATCTTTTATGAATTACCTGTTCAAGTCTTCTGTCCATTTCAAAATTATGTTGCTTTGTCTTTTGTAACTGATCTTGAAAATTTCTTCTTGATTCTAGGTCTTTGTTTTATATATAGACTATTTTCTCCCAGTCTTTTGATGAATAGAGTTTAAAGTTTTAACAAAGTCCAATTTTTCATTTTTCCTCTATGTCAGTGTTTTATGTCTCAATGCCTGCTGCTTTGGGGGGGTAGTTTTAGTACTATATGTGCCATTTTGCTAATATCTGGAATTATAACACGTATCTTTATTAAGGCTTAAAAACAACAATCCATTGCTCAGCCTTGAGTTACATCGGCCCAATTTTAGAACCAAAAAAATTAGCCTTACCAAAAGTTCAGGGCTATAAAGGTTTTAAAAATGAAAGATGCACTTTCAAAAATATTTTCATTCAACATTTAGGTCATATACATTTACGGATAAAATGAGATGATCTGTATAAAATTGGAACAATATTGACAAGTTCAACAGGGCTGAGGAGGGAGCTTTAAGGGGGGACTCAAGAGTTTTTCAATCTCTCTGAAAAAAAATTGTACAAGATTCCTTTGAAATTTGTTACATGCTCAGAATTCTAGAGTCAGATTCTTATCTATGTTTAACTGAAAATTTAAAAATAATTTAATATTCTCTCATGGACTCAGTAGAAATAGAAAAGACAAAAAACAGGTCTTCTCACCATTCAGACAATAGCTTTCATCCTATAATTACATTCTATATCCTTATAATTTTTCTATGTTAACTGCCCTTTCTAAACAACTATTTATTTTTTAATAGACCTATCTTCCTCTATTTAAGTCTCATACACATACACACACACACACACACACACACACACACACACACACAAATATATACAAATAATTTTTTTTTTAGTGGGAGGGAGGGGATGTATAGATTTTGAGCTAAGGTGTTATTCAAATACAATCTTAAAATTCTAGGGGGCTATTTTACATTCCCTTTACACTGTAATAACAGACAAGCAGAGTTAGAAAAAACCTTAGAAATAATCAGAAATCACCTCCCAATGCTGAATTCCTTTTACAACCCAACCGAGCAGCTCATCCTCTAGAGAAGAACCTATCTCACATGCGGCTGTCCATTCTTCTTGTAGACAGATCTAGGAAGTTTTTCTTTCTGTCAAACTAAAACCTGCCTTGTTACGTCTATCAAGGCAGGGTAACATTGAACCAGTCTATACAGAAAAGTTCATTTTTGTCACCTTTGGGTAACATCTTGGGGTCGTCTAGGTGAATACGCTTCTTAGTATTCTCAATATTGTTAAATATCTCCATTTTCATAGGAGGATGAAAATCTGAACCCCAGACTTAATGACTTAAATTTTTTAATAACTTTTTATTTTCAAATAATTTCAAACATAAAAAAGTTGCAAGAATAATACAAATAACTCTCATATCCTTCACATTTTACTATCTTTGCCTTATCATTCATTCATTCATTCATTCATCTCTCAATACATGGATACATGAATGTATATATACAAATCCATCCATCTATCCATATGTTCCAATTAAGGAACATATATAGTTGTGTGTGTGTGTGTGTGTGTGTGTGTGTGTGTGTGTGTATAGTTATATATGTTCCTTAATTGCTAAATTCAGGTTACATGTTGTTTGGCAAGAATACTCACTTGTGTTCTTTTTAATGCATATTATCAGGAAACACTTAATGTTTTGTCCCATCAGTCACTTAGTTTAGATGATGTTTGCCAGATTTTTCCAATGTAAATTAACTAAAAGAATTTTGTGCTAATTAAGTGAAATAAACTTTTTGTGAAGAGATGCTTTCAGACAAATACCCTGTTCCTCATCAAACTTTTACCCACTAGAATTAAAATCACAATTAGATAGCACCTCACATCTGTCAAAATGTGTATCATCAATAAATCAATAAACAACAAGTGCTGATGGGAATGTGGGGAAAAGGGAATCTTGGACCCTTGTACACTGATGGTGAGATTGCAAACTGGAGCAGCCACTATGGAAAACAGTATGAAGGTTCCTCAAAAAATTAAAAATAAAACTATCTTATGATCCAGTAATTCTATTTGTGGGTATTTATTTGAAGAAATCCAAATCACTAATTCGAAAAGATATATGCATCCCTATGTTCATTGCAGCAGTATTTACAATAGCCAAGATACAGAAACACCCAAAGTATCCATCAACAAACAATTGGATAAAGAAGATGCGGTATACATAAACAATGGAATATTACTCCGCCATAAAAAAGAATAAAATCTTATCATCTGCAACAACATGGATGAACCTGGAATGTATTACACTAAGTAAAATAAGTCAGACAGAGAAAGACAAATGCCATATGATTTCACTCATATGTGGACTCTAAAGAACAAAATAAATAAAGAAACAAAACAGAAATAGACTCAGAGATATAGAGAACAAATTGATGGTTCTCAGATTGGAGAGAGTTGAAGAACTGGATGAAAAAGGTGAAGGGACTAAGAAGTACAAACTGGTAGTTATAAAACAGTCACAGGAATGCAGTACAGCATACAGTTAATAATATTGTACTGTCTATGGCCATGCCACCCTGAGCAAGCCTGATGTCTGATCTCAGAAGCTAAGCAGCGTCAGGCCTGGTTAGTACTTGGATGGGAGACCACCTAGGAAGACTAAGTGCTGTAGAAATAACTAATAATAAATAATAAAAAATAATATTGTAATAACTATGTATGATGCCAGTTGGGTCTACACTAATCAGGAGATCACTTTGTAAATTATATAAATGTCTAACCACTATGCTGTATACCTGAAACTAATATAAAATAATACTGAATGTCAACTGCAATTGAAAAAAAAAATTGTTGTGTAGTAGTTATCAAAAGAGCAAACAAACAAAAAAAAACCCTCAAAATTTTTACCCACGGATTTTCACATTCACCAATGATGGTTCTTGCCCAAATCAGTTACTACTTTGATGGGCCAAATAGTGATTCTGTATTTCTATCATTCCACCTACATTAATTAGCTGGCATTCTACTGTAGGATACAGCTTTCTTTTCCCTCCCATTTGTTTATTCATTCATTTATTTATACCAGTAGAGATGCACATAGTTCTAATTTATTCAATGAGTTATAATCTGTTAGTACCATAATATAAATAAACACATTTAAAAAAATCATGGAGATTGCAAAAAAAAAAGTGAGTTATAATCTGTTACTGTTATTATTTTGCTGCTCGAATTCTTCAAGATTTTGCCATTGAGAACCCCTTATGACACAAACAAATGGAAAGATATCCCACAGATCAGAAGAATTAATAATGTTAAAATATCTATATTATCCCAAACCATTTATAGATCCGATTAAATCCCTATCAAAATTCCAATGTCATTTTTCACAGAAATAGAAAAAATGATCCTAAAATTTCTATGGAGCCACAAAAGACCCCAAATAGCCTAAGTAATCCTGAGAAAAAAGAACAAAGCCTGAGGTCATATTCCTGATTTCAAATGATGCTACAAAGCTATAGTAATCAAAACAATATGTTATTAATAAAAAAATAGACTCAGAGACCAATGAAACAGATTTGAGAACTCAGAAATAAACCTCTACATGAAAAGGGAGCCAAGAATACTCAATGGGGGAAAGGATAGTCTTTTCAATAAATAGTGTTGGGAGAATTGGAAATAGGCAGAAGAATGAATTTGGATCACAATCTTACACCAGTCACAAAAATGAACTTAAAATGGATTAAAGACTTAAACGTAAGACCTGAAACTGTAAAACTCCTAGGGGATAACACAGGGAAAAAGCTCCTTGATATCGTACTTGGCACTGATTTCTGAATATAACACCAAAAGTACAACTAACAAAGGCAAAATAAATGGGACTACATGAAACTAAAAAGTTTCTGCACAGAAAAGAACCATTTAACAAAATAAAAAAGCAACCTATGGAATGAAAGAAAATATTTTCAAATTATGCATCTGATAAGAGGTTAATATCTAAAAAATATAAAGAATTCATACAACTCAATCTAAAAAACAAACAATCTGATTAAGAAATGTGCAGAGGAACTGAAAAGACTGTTTCCAAATAAGACATACAAATAGCCAATGGGTTTATGAAGAGGTGCTCGACATCATTAATCATCAGTTATAATCCACAAATCAAAACCATAATGGATACCACTCAAATCTGTTAGAACGGCTATTATGAATAAGACCAGAGATAACAAGTGTTGGGAAAGAGTATGGAGAACAGGGAACACGTACTTGTGCACTGTTGGTGAGAATGTAAAGGTACTGTCAGTATGAAACAGTATGGAAGTTCCTCAAAAAATTAAAAAATAGAACTAGCATCCATTTCTGGATATATATCCCAAGGAACTGAGATCAGGCTCTTATAAAGCTTTCTGTACACACATGTTCATTGTAGCATTATTCATAATAGCCAAGATATAAAAATAACCTAAGTATCTGTCAACAATAAACAGAGAAAGATGTAGTTTACACACACACACACACACACACACACCCACACACACACACACACACACACACAGGAATATTATTTAGCAATGAGAAAGAATGAAATCATCCTCTTTGTGACAACCTAGATGGACACTGAGGGCAATATGCTAAGTGAAATAAGTCAGATCAAAACTGTATGATATGACATATGTGAAATTCAAAAAAGCCTAACTCAGGGAAACAGAGAGTACTCTAAGTGGTAGTTACCAGGGGCTGGGGTGTTGCAGAAATGGGGAGAAACTGGTTAAAGGATACAAACTTCCATTTATAAGATTAACAAACTCTGAAGATCTAACATATAGGATAGTGATTATAACTAATAATACTGTATTATATACTTTATTGCTGCTAAGAGAGTAGATCTTAAATGTTCTTACCATAAAGAAGAAATGATAATTATGTGATGGGATGGAGGTGTTAGTTAATGCTATGGTGGTAATTATTTTATAATATATAATGTATGAAATCAATGTTGTATACCTTAAATTTACACAATGTTGTTTATTAATTATGTCTCAGTAAAGCTGGAAAATAATTCTTTCGGATCTCAGAACTAGAAATAGTCATGATTTTGCTGGACTACTGGTTTGTTTTACTCTTGTAGGATACTGCAAACTACAAAACTAATCACATTTCTCTCTTGATGGTGCTTGACTGCTCACCCCTGGATTCACCGTTTTTTTTTTTTTTTTTTTTCCAACCTCCTTTCCCCTTGATATTTAGAATGATGGAGATGGAGAGTTCTTTAGTAGGTTGTGATGTACAGTCAGAACTTTTCATGCTCAAGATTCTAGAAGGAGGGAAAATTCCAAGGTTGATGTAGGGCCCATGGTTGATGTAGGCCGATTTTTAGTAGAATATTAACTGAAAATAATAACGATGGTAACAGCAATAACAACTGTCATCTCTATGCACTTATAAATCTCACAATGTTATGTGCACTGAAAGATAAAGCTATAGGTTGAGATATTAAGAAAACTGAAATCAAATAAATAGGCAGTGGAGGTAAAACACTGCAAATCTAAGTCTGTCTGACTCTAAAATGCATGTCCTTAACTCCCGTACTACACTGAAGCTGACATGAATAGCACATGACATGAAAGTACCTGTTATCCATGCACCCATCTCCAATCAAAACTAATATATCACACCTAAAGGAAACACCAAAAAGTATAAAATTTGGGTGTAGACGTATAAAACTCAAAAATTAAAAGTCACTGCTGTGAATAGATTCAAGAATTTTTCAAAACTAAAAACAGCAAAACAAAACAAAACCACAAGTGGGCACATTATTTTCAAATAGTTGAAAACAAAAGATAAAAAGAAAATCCTGAGAGTGGTCAAGAAAAAAAAAATGACAGGAAAAAAAAGAAATAGCAGACCTTTCAAAAGAAACTATGGAAAATGTAACAGCATCTTTAAAGTATTAAAAAACAAAACAAACTGTCTACCTAGAGTTCTATATCTAGAGAAGAGTATGTTTCAAAAAGAAGGTATATTAGTTTGCTGGGGCTGCCATAATAAGATGCCACAGACTTGATGGTTTAATGACAGAAATTTATTTTCTCTCAGTTCTAGAAGTTAGAAGTTCAAGATTAAGGTGTTAATAGGGTTGGTCTCTATGAGGCTTCACCCCTTGGCTTACAGATATGCTGTGTCCTCACATTTTTTTTTCCTGTGAGCATACACCCCGGGTATCTCTTTGTATGTTCTAATTTTCTTTTCTTATAGGACACCAGTCAGATTGCATTAGGGCCCACCCCATCAGCCTCATTTATAGGCCCTTTCTCCAAATATAGGGCTTCAATTTATAAAATTTAGGGCTTCAATATATAAAATTTTTTTTGGGGGGGGCACAATTCAGTGCATAATACACCACCCTACGTAATCACAAATTCATGTCTTTCTTACATGCAAAACACATTTATCCCACTCCAATAGCCCAAAAGTCTTAACACATTCCAGCATCAACTCTAAACCGCAAATTTTATCTAAATATCATCTAAATCAAGTGTTGGGTGAGACCCAAGGCATTCATCCTGATGCAGAATTCCTCTCTGGATGTGAACCTGTTGAAACCAGACAAATTATCTACTTCTAAAATATGATGATGGAACAGACATAGGCTAGACATTTCTATTCCAAAAGGAGAAACTGGAATGAACAGGAAGGGATCATGGGTCTCAGGTAAGTCCAAAACCTAGCGGGACAAATTCCATTAGATTTTAAGGCTTGAGAATAATTGTCTTTGGCTGAATACACTGTCCTCAAGGCTCTCAGGGGTGGCAGCTCCAGCCATCTGGCCCTGGGTGGCAGCCTGGCTATTGAAACTGAGGAGGTAGGTAGCCTTGCCCTCTGGGACCAAGGAGGAAGAGATATTTTTGCCCTCTTGACCTGTGCCCTGTGTGCCCTGGTGGATATATGTGGTCTGCAAGATACTCACTTTAAAAATAAAGACATAGCTTAAAAGCAAATACATGGAAAAAAAGATAGTCTATGCACTCACTAATTTAAAAAAAAGATGGAGTGGTAACATTAGTATTAGACAAATCATATTTCAGAGCATAGAATATTATTGGCTTTGAAGAGGGACACTGCATAATGATAAAAGAGTCAGTTCATCAAGAAGATATAACACTTCTTAATGTGTATGCACTCAATAACAGAACTTCAAGACACTTCAAACAAAATATGATAAGGTAAGAAAAATGAACAAACCCATAAATCTATTTGGTATGGTAGCCAGTTTCTAAGATGGCAAAGGAAACAAAACAATTCTGGGAAATCTTCAGGTGCCAGGTTATATTTCTATAGGCCAGCAGTTACAGAGTAAAAGAGTATAGCGTCATGACTTAGGTCATGTCTGAGTGGTTCCTGACATCAGTAGTCAGATTATCCGTAGCTACCAAATAACACTTCGAAATCGTCTTGGGTTGTCAAATATATAATCAGCTCAGTCTATACTAAGCATTCTCTACATACATAGTATTACACTAGGTACTTTGCAAATATAAGACATGGTCCCAGCAGTGAAGAAACAAGTTATCTAGATGGAGAATTATGAAGTAAAAGTTTCTAAAATTAACAAACTATGTGCTCTGTTTCCAGCAGACTTTCAGTTGCATTTTCACTACATGGTTATTAATATCAAAAGGAACTATCAAGAATTTAATTTAATTCTTCTGTCTTTTGTATTTTTCCATCTTTCAAGAAGAAAGATGCTAAAATTTCTAAGGCAACATGCTAAATTTGAGAGGCAGGCCTTATTTTTTCACATAAAAAAATTAGATGGATAACTAATCAGGGTGTTAAATATGTCTATCATTAGGCAATATACACAACGTAGGGAAGTAAGCACAACTCTAAGATTCCAGTTTTCAGTTCTTGACAAGGGTAGTCACTGCTATCTTTAATATCATACCATGGGAGGTTTTGCATTTAACACAATTTTGCTTCATACATTATCAATAAACAAATAATGCTTGATGATAGGAATTATCTGGCTGGAAAATAGGGTATAGCTTCAAAATTCTGATGAAGACTTTTGGAAAATTTATAACACCAGTGCATTTAAATCTTTTGGTGTATGGTCACAGTAATTACAAGGGGCTGGATATCACTAACCCCTACCTGAAAACTAGCTTAGAGTTAATGTTTCTAAAACTACTCTATCTTCTATTTTTAAGTGTTTATTTGATTTTTCTTTCCTTCACTTTCCATGTCTGGTCTCTGTCCCAATCCTCATCCTGTTTTCTCTGTTTCTCTTATTTATGGTTTTGTCTCAAGACTAACCTTCTCATTTATTTATTAAACTAACAAAAATTACAACATGAAAAATGAGAGCCAACAGAATTTTACAGGCAACGGTAAGCAGAAAATACAGCATAGGATGGTAACCTAAGCTAGTTCATCTAATGGTTCTTTTACTTAAAAACTTAGTATGTTGTAATCCACAGTTCCCTACAGACAAGTGAAGATACATGCTACTGACCTGTCAGGAATTCCATCTCCAAAAATCCTTAATTTAGACTTTCCTTTAGTGGCCATAATTATCACTGGCCATCACTTTGATGAAATAATGTATGGTATGTTAACAGATTGTCCTTAACCCTCTTCCTTCTAAATTAGCTCTTTCTGAGACTTGAACAAGCTACACTGAAAGGAGAATAAAGTAGCACTTTTTTCAAATGGTAATTCCTAATATCTGCTGAAGAACCAACTATTGCTAAGATTCTTGAATCTGAGCACTGAATTCTCCAAGGTAGCTCTTATTGCATCAACCTAAGTAGCAGCTGAATTTTAATAGGGTCTTGTCGAAGTTCAAGTGAGAGACTTACCTGTTCCTGAGTCATCTTCTGCAGTTCATTCTTCCAAGTTGCCTGGTCATTGTCCAAGTTATAGGAAGCTGGAGGAGTGAGCCCATGAAGGATCAGGGGGTCTCGGTCATGGCAGAGGGCTGTCAGGTGTCCAATATACAATTTCAATTTGCTTCTATTTTGGTCAAGTTCTAAGAGGGGCTGGATGATCTGAGGTGAAAAAAATGAGGAAACTCATGGTCAATCTGAAACGAGAAGTTCAAATATCTTTATGCCTCCCAAATCAAAGAAGACTGGCCAAAGACTAAAGCTCCTCTAATTAGTATTGAAATCTTCAGGATTATAAAAAGAAACAGTTCCGCACTCTTGCACATTTACAACCATGAGTCTGGGAGATGGGTAGGAAATGTTGGTTTAGTATATCGATAGGAGACTGGGAGTTCCATGCTTAGGGGATTAAGCACAGAACTATCTTGTTTTCACAGAGATGACATTCCTGATAAAGACTCCAGTTACCTCACAATCTCTCCTCCCATTTATTTGAGTAGGTTACAAAAAACTGCTAGTGAAATTTGCTCGTCTGAAAACCTGGACAACATATACTTCATGTGTTTCTTCAACTCTTGGAATGGAAGAAAAATTCTGTCTCTGGAGAAGGTGCATGTTTTCCTTGGCCAAGAGATGCGATGAGTGAACTCATTATTAAACCTGCCTCATCCTGGCTTAAGCTTCCTGCATTCTCCAATATTCTTTTTAAACAGTGATTGATAAATCCTTGTATAACACCAAATACCTGACTCACAGCCAAGGACTCTCTGAAATTCTCTTAGCTGTAACACTGTTTCTGTTTTTCTTGAATAGTAGTCCTGCTCTCTCTCCCTCTCTTTTTTAATATTCACTTTACTCTGGATGAACAACTATCCCTTTGACCCCCTTTGGAAGCACATTTAATGACAGATGACTTCTGCCCCAGAATTTCATTTGACAGCTCCCATGATAATACTCTGGGTCAGGTACTTGGTAGCTGGTCAAGGCCTGGGGTGTTTAGGAGCAGTTGGGCCAGATCTCACATCTCAGAACAATGAAACATTAGCACTGCATCTGCTTGATACACTGCAGCTGTGAGAGCTGCAAAACACTGCCAAACTGCTGGTAATTCTCAAAATATTCCCAGGGCTTATAAGGCAGAGGTCTGCACCTGCTGCATGTCACTAGGTTGGCATTTTTCGTCAACAGGACACCTGTGACCCACCTAATGAATAAGGAGCTCAACAATCTTCAAGTCAATAGAAATAAGGCTTGCTATTACTTTCAACAGTGACACTGATTTCTCCCTGGCCTCCTCAGAAGGCTGCTCTTGCTGCTTTCTTTTCAATAACTTTTAAAATAAATATTTAATTTTTTATTATGAAATCAGCACATATTTTACTCTGAAAAATAGGAGAAAAAGCACAAAAGAAATGATAAAAGAGCCAATAGGTATTCCATCAAGAATATCACTTGAAACATTTTAGTAATTTTCTTCCAAGTCTTTTTATAAACATATTAATTTTTAATAGTATGAGACTTCACATTTTGCTTGATAGACTGTTTATCCATTTAATGGTATATTGTGAGTACTATTTATAACATTTTACATTACCATGGTTTTTAGTGGTTGCTTTATAAATATGCTACATTTTTTTTTTTTTGTTTCTAATACTATATTCATGAAATAATTAAAAGAGGGAAGAGCCAGGAATTACTGGCCAAGACAATCATTAGCTTATGAAAGACATCAGAGTTCAGAGTTCAGGCCTATTACAGTACAATATAACATAGATGTTAAAGCTTGGCTAGACAAACCAGAGAGGGTGAATTAATTTAGCATTATTTTTATTTTTTTAATCTCTCTCTCACACGCAATTGTAAAAGAATAAAGGTTAAACACTTAGGTACTGCTGTGGAAAGCTCTGCGGTTCTATAAGAGACCCCCAATGATCAGGCCCACATAGCTCTGTGCTGACATTTTCTAACTATGCTACGATAAATGTATCAGTACTGCTAATCACCAAAGGAAGGAACTGTTTCAATAAAGCAGAGGATTTGGAGAGTAATTATTTGTTTTTACAAATAACGCCAATGTCTAAAAAATAATTGTATTTTATTTCCAACCACACATGTATACTCACTGTAGAGAATGCAAAAAGAATTCCAAAGTGTAATCTTTAAAAGCAATATTCCTTTAAATGCATGTACACTTCAATAACTAAATTGTCTAGTCATGGTTCTATTACCACATACCTCATGCCTCTAAGCAATGCAGTCCTATTTTAACTGCCATTTTATTTTTAAGTTTAGACTATCTTCTTTCATAGACACACTGATTTAAAAAAATCACTTTTGGAACTTGTACTGGGTTTGTGCAACTTATTCCCATTGTGTGTGTGTGTGTGTGTGTGTGTGTGTGTGTGTGTGTGTGTGTGTGTAGTTGCCATGACATCTGGGTTGCAAGACTAAGAGAGTTAGAATCTTAGGTAATTACCATTTGGATTAAAAAACTGGCATAAAAAAGTATGACTGTTGAGGGAAGGGCACAATATGATAAATGGTAGTAATCAAAAGGTCAAATTTCTCATAGGAAAATGGAATGACATGAGCTTATTATTGTATGATTAGGGGATGAAATCACTGACTTCTTAGGTCCCGGTTCTTAATCAGAGATGAATTTCAAACTGATTTAAATGCATTTCATGCTAAAGTGCTACTTGTTTAGAAAACATGATAGTGTTTTGAACTCTAATTTTTCAAAGTTCAACTGAAAAGTTAAAAAACAATAAAATTTGAAAATTTTTTCTAGGATAAAAATTCTTTCTATGGCCAAGATGTTTGTCTTTTCTTCCCACATCAAAGAGAACTGCTTTTTTTAAACAAACAAACAAACAAACAAAAAAACCAAAGCCAAAAAGCTATACAGCTTACTATGTGAGAATATATGAAACTGTCCAACTAGCATAGTTCCCAAATTAATCCTTAAAAAAAAACCTACTTCGGTCTGTCAAAGACACATTTAACCATGTCATTCATGTGGGAAATGCCCTTATCTCTTCCCCTACCCCTAAACTAACTTGGGTAGGCCACTTAGAAAAGAAACTGCATTTCCAATAAAGTAGAACTGCCACTGCCTAATCTCAAGAGGGAAGAGGGACACTTGTCAAGTAGAAAGAGGATGCCTTGCAGGATCCATAAGTTATATCGTTTATCTACATACAACCTCAGTATATTGGTGAGAAGTCCTACCAAAAATCATTAGAAATGTGGTCAGGCCACATTAGTTCTATACCTTGCAGAACCACAGTTCATACATATATATTTTTTTTGGCAAGAAGAAGTTAAAAAATGAACTTGTCAAGATAACCTCTGCTTCCATCAAATATAATGCCAAAATAGCCATATTCTACCAATCCTACACATACCAAGCTGTTAAAAAGATTTTAAATTATAAAAAGGAGACATTTTTGAATGATGTATTCAGAGCTTTGGTTTTTCTTGAAAGGAGTTATTTACTTATGTATTAGTTCCTAAAGTTGGCTTCAGAGGCCAGTATTTGATGACATATGGTGACAGAGAACAATGATTTTTCAGAAGTTTATTTTAATCTCCTTTCACTTAAGTAAAACAGATGAATTGCTCCTGTATTGCTTGATATAGATTATAATGGGAAATTCTACAGTACTCTATTTCTGTAACCCATTCGTCTATGAAATCTGAACACACTTTCTTAGACCATTGGGCTTTTCACTACCAGGATGAAATGTACAGAGCAAAAGTCCCCTTAGCCCGTTAATTATACAGCCTCTTTTTGTCTTCCTACTCAACCATTTCCGTGTTAGACACTCTAAGCATAGATTAGTTGGTTGTAACACTTTCTAGGAACTCAGTCTTTATCATAAAGACTGGATGAATAGGTACTGAATACTATTTGAGTAAGGTATTTGCCTGTGGGTACTAATGTTTTGTTGTTTGGAACGTGCCCCTCCCCGCCGCTTTGAAAAAAAGATAGTATTTATTAATTACTGACTGTGCTCCTGGAAAATTATTTTTATATTTAACATGATTCTTTTATGGCTAGCTCACTGCCCTTAATTGGTTACAAAATCTTTTTGTTCTTCCATCTGCTGAAGTTTTCAGAGGCAGAGTCAACTGTTCATATATTAACTGCAAAAATGCTAATCATAGTTTTGATTTCTCACTGGGCTACCATTTATACTTCTGTTTCCAATGGAGGTACATTAACAACTAGCATATTAACTTCCAGAGACGTTATTCTTATTAATGACATTCTTGTTTAGAGGTCCCAGCAAATATCTAAACTCCGAAAAGTAAAAAAGGAGGCAAGCAACTAAAATAAAGCAATCCAGTCTCAAGGTCTCTTTCCTCTGAATAACTAAGTTTATCTTCTTGGTCAATAATTACTTCAGGATCAGGAGGATAAGGGATAGTATTAAGTCTCTTCTCAAAGGTTTGGAGCTTCAGTTATGTTCTCACTTACATGTAGCTATTTTGTGAAAGAAATGAGTTCTTTGAAAAAATATAGTACACCCTCATAATATTTTTGCTACACTGATTAGATATGCTGCATATCAAATAACACATATTGAAACTAAAAATTTATATGACTCACTTAACAAGTTTTAGCAAATGCCTTTGTGCTATGCCATACATAGTCAGTATTAGCTGATTATGAGAATATTAAGAATAAGAATGTGGTCTTACTCTACATTAAAAAAATTCATGAAATAATAGAATTAATGTGTTGAGAGTATACAAGAATTAAAATGTGTCAATTCATGATTTATCTTTGTTGTATAACTGTAATTTTGAAGCTTACTTCAGGCAAATCCTTAAATTGCGAAATAAACCTGTGCCTTGATTTGAAACTTAGTTTGACTTAGTCTTCATATATAAAGTTAGGAACAGACTGCCTGCATTCCTGAATGTAAGCTGGAGCTTTGAATCAACTTCCGGGGGCTATTTAAAAAGAAGTAACCACATCCTGTGTATGAACTTGCAGGACTGTTGCCCAGCACTAGTCAAAAGTAGTAAATATTTTCTCCTTATAGACTATGCACCTATCCTGGAACTGCACCCCTCCCTTCACCTTCTTCTTCCCCCCCGGTCCCTCCTTATTTGTAGCCAATGTAAACTCTTTCAAAGCAACTTACATTTTTCTTCTCCAAAACATAATGTATAAAAGAACCCATCAGCTCAGGACAGCAGACGTGTTGTGTTGCTTTCTTCATCCAGCCCTGAGGCTGGTGGTTTAGACTGCATGTCCCAGGACCTGTCCTTTTCTGGCTAGCATTTGGCTCAATAAATCCTTTCCTTCAGAAAAAGCTTTGGTCATCAAAATTTTTTTATTTAACAAGGTTGCTGAGATGAAAAAATGTCGACCAGAAATCTTACTACAAACAGAAATATGTGGCTGAGAGTAAAAACCCTTCCCAAAGTTTTCATATTTAAAGGGCTTTATAGTTTGTTAAAGTGTGTATCTATGATAACTGCAAAAGGCTATAGGTTTTGCAATGTGAAAAAAATTGAGAATAATTTTTAAAAATAATGTGTGATAATTTCCTTAGTTATGCAGCTCAGAAGTCTGTTGTCAACTTTTCTTTAAGCATACCTTACCACTCTGGCAAAACAAAAGAATACATCTTCTATTTCTTAATCCAGATATGAAGAGAAAAAAATTCTGTACTCAAAGTTGTAAGGAATAGGAAACAGGGTTTAGAATAAAAAGAATCTTAAAATCCGAACTATAGAGCTGCTTGCTATATTTTGTCTTCATTTGGTTAAAATCTATCCTATGCAGTATAATAAATACTCCTCAAAGAGACAGAAGTGTGTTGTGGGCCTGCCCACCAGTGAGAGAGGGGAATTGCCTGTTGAGCCCATCTATTCACGTGCTCATGGAGAATGGTAAGGCTTTAGGTATTGCAAGTACTTGCTTTAACACTTGGAAAGTTGTAAGATACATAAAAATAAGGTTGTTAACCAACAAGAGGGCAGACGATTATGTATAGATGAAGACAGTACAGATAAATGGGCATAAAGGGTAGAGAAGGCTATTATGAAGCACAGAAGCTATTACAAGCTAACCAATTAAGCAGACATATATTACGCACCCAGAAGGGATGGTTGAATGAGAGTGAGATAACTAGAATCAAGAAAGCCACCCACCCTACTAGATTCAGACATGCTAGGAGCAGATGTGTTCCGAAATTCTTCTTCCTTGCTCTTAAGAGCTAATAAAGATAGGGAAGCACCTTTGATTCAGTTCTTGGCTTGAGCCTTAACTCTCCACAATAAATTATTTACTGTATTTTAGTGAACATGTACGGGTTACATATTAGTGTGTATGTCTATGTGCATATAAAATAAACTAAAAATAAAATAGCTGAATGACCTCCCCACTGTAAAGTTCCAGAGCTATACATTTCTGGATGAGAAATTATGAGCGGAAAAGTCTAGACATAGGAAAAAAGATAAGGCAAAAGAGGGAGAAGAGAGGCTTACATTTCTTCAGCAGGCAAGCCAAATGAAGGCTGTTGCTGAATTTAAAAGGCAAAACTAGGCAGGCAGTTGACCATAGGTAAAAATGGTGTCCTTCAGCTCCTTGCATGCCTATGTACATGCTCCAGTGCAAAAACTGATAACTCATGCTCCATTGTGATCCGCTGAGGTCTGATGCATAAAGTATCCCAGCCATTATTTGCTGCACTCAAGCACAACAACACTTCTTGGCATTATTATATGTTTGCTAGACAGATGGATCTGAAAATCAGCAACAAGCTTGCTCCCTACTGGGCAAACCACAATAACAGCCTCATTGCAACATTTCATTTTCTTTTCTCTCTAACGCAAAGTACCGATTACATTGGGTATGGGGGGAAGGCCAAGTGGAGTTGCCTAGGTTAAAAAAAAAGAGTGTCCTAACCTTGATAGTATCTCAATAAATAAGGAATAACACAACAAAGGATGTGAATCTACACCACAGAGAACAATCCATTGGCTCCTTCTCACAATCTACAGAAATACAGAGAAGAAAAGTTCCACGTATGATTATCTAGTAACTATGAGATTTGATAGCTTATCTGTACAAAAGCGCCCAGAGTCCAGTCTCCGAAGACTATTCTGCTAATAGCAGTAATTTCAAGGTCAGGTTAAAGGTGTGTGTGTGCATGTTGTGTATGTACAAAAGAGAGCTGGAGAATAAACAAAGACAACTTACTATTAGTCATATTATCATTTCAGCATCAGCATGAAATCAAACACAACAGACAATGCAGACACTTAGAAGTTTATTGCTATGGCCACAGAGAGCCTCATTCTGTTTCTGAAGCCTTTGGTAGACATGGCTCCTCATTAAACAGTGCTTATCAAGAAAGTGGCCTAAGAGGGCACAGGTGGCAGGGAAGGAGAGTTTACCTATCGCTTGGAATGCAGGGGAAAATATAAATGTATCTGCAGCTGTGTATAAATACCAGAAATGGGTATCTGTGCTATTTAAAGACATGTTACATACAGGAATTTAATCTCAATGCTAAAGTCGGAAATGGTCAAGAAACAAACTGCGACAGGTTAGAAGCCTTTATGACTCGGTGTACATAAGAATGCACATGTATATGCTTGCAGCGGCAAGGGGGTGCCAGAGCAAGATGGGGAAAGATCTGAGCAGAAGGGCCCTAAGCCAATATTTTCAGCTTTAGTACAGTTTAGAACTCTACATAACTGAGAGAATGGAAATGTTTATGAATATTAAAAAAAGAGAACTTTTAGAACTGAAACTATGCCAGGCACAAAGGGTGTCTCCTTAACTTCTTCCTCTCATCACTATAAATTGAAATAAAGCTAGGTTCTCAGTGAGCTGGCAGCTAATTTCAGGAAAGGCATGGTGTTCACCCCGACTTCCACCCCACAGCTTTGCTTTGTATCCATGCTATTCTCTTCCTTTCCTTGCTGCCTCTTCTCTTTCCTCCTGACCTACCCACATGAAGAATCTTTATTTCTACTTCAAACACACACACCAAAAAGTGTCATATATCTGACAGTCTAAAAGGGATCTTGGCTGCCCTAACTGAGTTTGCCTTCCTGGATTTATGTTTGCCATAGTCAATCAGGAAATCATATTTAAAAAAGCAAATTCTTTCTGAAAATTTTATACACCATGAACAAATCCTATGGATTAATGATTTCCAGACATCGCCCCTTTTACCTTGGGAGAGTAATCCAGGCTTTGGGTGGAAAAAAAGATCTGGGAAAAAAAATTTAGGAAGGCTGTTTTTTTCTACCCATTTCCTTTATTTGAGAATATAACCTCTCTTATCTAGTCACTGAATTAATCATCCCTCCACCCTCTGAAAGTTGAAATTACTTAGCATAACTCAAACTCTAATAGACTCCACCATTTCCATAATTACTAGTTATTATTCGAGGATAGAAAAGTGACTATGATAAAAGAGACTCTGCACAGAAATACCAGAAAACCTCCAAGTTGTGACATATTATGTTTTAAGTTAAAACATATTATGTTTTAAGTTAAGTTATGGTATTAAATAAGCTGGAGCACGCCAAGCTTATTGGAAGAAGGGGCCCCTGTGCTCTGATTCCCTCTGATCTAACACAAGGTTCCCTAAGTACTGATCGAAGATCAATTCTGAAGGGTAGTTAGTTGTACAGTGAAACAGTCCCATTGGGATATAAGAAACAGTATGGCCAGAAAGAGAAAACCCCAGCATTCTGATAAAGCTGGCAGATCCAGAAAGAAAAACAGCAGAGTACTAGCACAAGTGGAAAGATAGGTGCAGCCAGGTCAACCAGAAATGGGGTACCTCTAGACTGAAGCATGTGAAGCTACATGATCTAACAAAACAGTCAGTAGACTCCTAGCATAGTTGAAAAGTGATTTGATAGTGGGAGAAAGTTTGCATAAAATCTTTATATTTGTTTTATGTACCCGTTTTAGCCCCACTTTTAGTATAAAGCTATCATACACATGAACCCACAACCAAATTTTGTAGCAGTTTTACTGAAGAAATGCAAAGAACAGAGACCATGTTTCCGATATAATCAGAATAGCTAATATATAATATGAGTGTTTAGAAAATAGGAAAGAGAAAGAATGAAAGTGAAACTCTAGCAATCGAGCAAAGAAGAAAAGGGACAAGAGAATGCAGAAATACACCTTTCCTTCACCATGTTAGCTGGTTTATGTTATTAGTGCTTTTCCTTGGTTTCTTTCCAGGGAGTGAGTATACTTTTGGTGTATAGTTTCAGACTTTAACAGTGACCAACGGGGAGAATAGCATTTCTCCATTTTTTCCCATTATGCACCACACAATTTTGGGGGATTCTTTATACTTAGCTGCCATGTGGGATTCAGCAGCTATAATCTTCTTAAATATGAGATGCTACTGCTGACAAGAAATAGAAAGCCCTTCTTGGATCATCCACAGGGCACAAAGCCTCTGCCATCTTATTCATCCGAGCAACCAGATCTCATGCCATTTGCCCTGCTATACTTCTGTTATTCGTCTATCTAATAAACCATCCACACATCATTTCCCAGATGTACCACTTCAAAGAATATTGCAAAGCCATCCTAAGGCTGACATGTGTGTCTCAGACTATTTTGTGAGTTCAGTGCTATATATTTGACGTACCTGAAGATTTTAAGCTTTCCCTGATTTCATTAACATGCCCTTCTCAATGAGCATATATTTCTATGCCAGAGAATAAAGCATCAGGTTCACGTCTCACTTAAAACACACGTACATGTACACGTACACGTACACGTACACACACACACACACACACACACACACACACACACACACACACACACACGAGACTGTGGTCTGGTTGGCAGAGGCCAGGCTCCTCTGAACTGGAACTCCTGGAACTTAGTATCTCTTGGAGTAATTCCAACTTGTACCTTCTAGGAAAGTACAGTTGTTTGTCTGGCTGCTTGCCTTATGTGCTCTCATGCTAGTTACTTGCCCCATGAAATTTTTGGTTAGTTACTCATGGAATTAAATTAATTTAGGTGGTCTTCTGTATCTTATGAACTTAACTAAGAATTTTATTTACTTGAATATTTCTCTGGCAAAAGCTGCTCTGGCACCTTGCACCTTATCGCACTGTTTCAAGCAGACACAGTGGTCTCTATTCTTTAGTGCCAGCAGGGCAGGCAATGTGGCTGGTTGTGGCCACATCCATGACCATAAACATGACCGACCTGCTCAAACACTGTAGCCATGAGCATGCAGGTCCTTGCTCATTAATCATGTTAATTACTGGGCATCTAGTTTCAGAGACAGTGACAGACAAAGGCTTTCCATCGCAGAGGCTACTTTTACCAGAGACAGATTTGTATCACTTGTGTTATGTGTTATAAAACATTTGCATTGTCTTGATGACTCTGTGAAGCAGTGCTGAACTTCAGAGCAGCACAGTGCAGTAGTTAAGAGCATGAGCTCTGGAGACAGACTGTCTGGCTTAACTCCTGGGTCTGCAAGTTCTAACTATGAGACGTAGGACTAGTTACGTTGAAGACAGTACATTTTATGGGATTGTAATAATCTGCATGTCCACCACATAGTAAGCTTCTTTAGTAATTATTAACTATTGTTATTTTCAAGAATTTGTTTCACCATCTATAAACTTGGAATAATAATGCTCATCCTTGTATTTGAGTACCTGCAAAATACAAGTTATTTCTGATAACTCTAGCTGACATCTTGACTCCGAGGACATCTTAATGCTATCGTTTGCATTTAGCTACATATTTAACAACTGCAAATGGTTATATAATGGCATGTGAAAGTAATGAGAAGCGCAAAGAACTGGATATACAATAGATCAGAGGTTGGTAAATTACAGACCACAGCCCAAATCCAGTTCTGATGTCTGTTTTTCTACGATCCATCAGCTAACAATGGTTTTTGCATTTTCAAACGGTTGAAAAAAATAATCAAAAGAAGAATATCTGGTGACACCTGGAAATTGTATGAAAATCAAATTTCAGTGTCCATAAACAAAGTTAGGGCAAAGCACAGTCATGCTCACTCATTTACATACTGTCTCACAACAGCAGAGCTGAGTAGTTTTGACAGAGTGTACAGTTTACAAAGTATAAAATATTTACTATCAGAAACTTTACAAAAACATCTGCTAATCCCTACAACAGACCAATTCCAGATTGTAGGGTAACGATAATATTAAAGAGGAAAATCTTATAATTTTCTCTCAGATTAGTTAGGAAATAAATAATAATTGCTGTTTTATAAAAATTCATAATATACATTACTTGTATGGATAGGAGTATCAATATAAAATAAAACACCAGCTAAATAGAGAATTGGATTTGGCAGAAGGCATAAAGAGAAAATTCATAGCTGCAGAAAGTTATAATTAGTAAAATTTCATATAGATAAAAACGCTAACTGAAATGAAATCTTGCACTCACTTTGGCAGCACATATACTAAAAAAAAAAGAAATTGAAATGATAATAAAATCTTTATAAAATTTAAATATTGAAAATATTGAAAATTTAAATATTGAAAATATTGAAAATAATTGATAGCAAAATGAGTCAGTAAAATAAGAACACTGAAAAAGTTGGACATTTTCAACTATATATATAGAAAATTGATAAGGAAATTAAACTGAATTAACAGTGCTAATTCTAGGAAATATTCAGTGAAAATTTCTTAACACTTGTATAACCTGATTTAAATATTTGTGAATAGGTCAAATGTTTCTGAGTCAAACATTCTTAAACAAGTACAAAACACAAATTGGATCAAAACAGCATTCTGTACTCATTTTGAGTAAAGAACATAAAAGATGGAAGGAATTTTGCATCATCCAGGTCATTTATCCACTTCTCCTTGCCACAATTTCTAAGTGTAAAATTCAAGACCCAGAGAGGTAACCCAACTTGTAAACACGGGTAAGAGCTAAGTTACTCAGTGTCTGTGCATCATAGCTTGATGCTTCTCTCCTTGACACATTACAGAACATGCAGGCTTTATTTCATTGCTTTTTACCTAAATAGTTCCTGTGGGAAAGTTAAACTTTCTGAACTATACCTGGGCTTTCATACTGCGTTCTCTGTTTTCTAATCCAAAGAAGACTATAAACAATTTGGGACATTTCTTAGAAGAACCAAAGCTTGTTGATTATAAATATATTCCTACTTTTCGAACTCTTCCACTATTGTACCCATTAAGCCCACAGCAACATTTTCTAGGACAAAGTAAGAAGCTCTTAACTGACATTGTTTCCAGTATTCTCTCCTTTCTGTCCACCCTCTACAGATTGTAATGGTATACAAGGTCTTTATGATCTACCCACTGCTGACTACACCAACACCATGGCTTGTCACCCTACCCTTGCCCTTACACCTTGTGGTGTTTTTAAAATAAGTCTACGAATTGTTATTCCTCCCTTAAAAAAGTAGAGCCTAAGACACTGTCCCATGAAATGTAAGATGGTCTTAGTGACTTGCAAGTAGAAATGATGATATGTAATTTCTGAACTTTGGTCATAAAAAGACATTATGGCTTCCTCCTTGTCCTTGTCTCTGGATGTTAGCCACTATGTCACGAGGACATTGTAGCAGCCTGTGGCAAGGTCTATAAGGTAAGGACTGCAGGTTGTTGCTAACAGCATAAACAGTGCATGAGCCATCTTGGAATTGGATACTCCATCTCCAGTCAAGCTCCTGGATAAATGCAATCCCAAACAATATCTTGACTATGACCCCATAAGACACTCCAAGCAAGAACTACCTGGCTAAGCTGCTCCTTAATTCCTGACTCACAGAAACCACTGAGATAATCAAGGTTTATTGCTTTTTTATGCTGCCAAATTCTGGGGTAATGTGTTATGTTGAAATAATTAGGATATACTCTAGGCACTATCCACAGTGAACTACCAAGATTATGCTAATTTTGTTATGTCATTTATACTTTTATATCTTTGCAAATGTCTACAATTATATCTGCTTGGCAAATGCCTATTGCTCAAGTGTCATCTCCTCTGTGAAATCTTAAGTTTCTTGTGGAGACTTTGGTTTTTCTATTGTGCCTTGTAAAATTTTTTTTTCTATTGGAGAAAATTCATTGCTTAGTATTTGTTTAGGGTCTTGACTAATGTATTTTAATCCATATACCTAGTGCAGTGTTGTACATGGCAGAATCCCAATAAATATTTTTTGGGGTAATTTTCTCACTTCAGTCAGTTTTAAACCAAAAAATAAAAACTTCAAATCACACTTACAGAATTGTTTTATGTGAACTTAGGACCCAGATATCAATGATAAGGAGTGTGGAAATGTACTTTCAGTTTGTTAAAATATATGAGTGAGGAATAAACATCCTGGTTCAATTTCTAGAAGATACAACAATGTGAGTATTTGATTTTAAATAGCGACCTACCAACAAAACGACTATGAGAACTTAGACATTTAAGATGTTTTCATTTAATACCAAAAATGCCAAAGGCAAAATTTGAATAACTTATTTGATATTCACATGAAAAGGAACCCAGAGAGTCTCAGAACTTTCTAGGTTTGCCAAATCCCTCCTCATGCAACAAGTTGGTGATTCTAGTCTAGCAATTGAGAAAGAAAAGTGGTAAATGTTCAGTGTTGACTATCTTTCAATAAAAAGAAATGAAATCTTGCTAACAAGTGGTTTGCCTTAAAACATGAATTTTTAGCAGCCATCTGTTTTAAATATTTTAAAGACTAAGCCTCTATTTGAGCTCTCCTTTGATCTCCTAGGATAATAGGAAGACAGTGATACAGTCCAGCTACACCTCAATCAAGTGTGCTCATTTAATTTATCCCAGAAATGCTGACTGCCAGATCCAGCTGGAAACTTCAGCCTCGTCATCCAAGGATCAGGAAGGAGGAGGAAGACACATCAAGGGGAAACAGCTCTTTGTTTTGGTTGATGATGCATTTTTGCGTCTTAGAAAATATTCCTTTAACCCAAAACAGACAGTAATCCTAAAGACAGAGAGAATGTTTAGAAAATAACAAGTTAGTGAGGAGCTGAGGACAAGTTAATGAAAGAAATACTATAGAACCCTATTGTAACAAGACTGTTGTTTAATAGTTCAGATAAAATGTGAGTTAAATCGTATACTCTAAAACATAACTCTATA
Organism: Cynopterus sphinx; assembly: GCA_030015415.1. Taxonomy (NCBI): domain Eukaryota; kingdom Metazoa; phylum Chordata; class Mammalia; order Chiroptera; family Pteropodidae; genus Cynopterus; species Cynopterus sphinx. The sequence goes on from CM057380.1 coordinate 93,066,931, forward strand.
AAATAAAAATGTGATATAATAGGCAAATGTTAGGCCTGTCTTCCAAAACTGTTATTAAAAGGGGGTCCTATCATATGTTAACTGAGGGGTGAGGGTAGTGAACTTGATATATTCTAGAAGGTGCACTAGGAACTAAGATCAATCTAGGATACTGACACACACGAATGGTGTCAAATTATAGGACAACTCTGTTAGGGTACAGAGAAATAGAAAGATTAAAAGATAAAAACTCATGGACCTGAGAAATATGCTCCAGAGATGTTTAAAACACTGTAATTTTCAGGCTAGGAAATAAATCAAGTGAGTCAGAGGACAATGTCACCTTAAATCATTCAGCAGAAACTACAAAGAATGTTCCTGTGGACCACTATAAATTATGTCTTAAAAATACATGAAGAGGAAGTTCTCTTCCCCAAATTACTTACAACTTACTCATGTGGCCTAAGAGGTTTCTGCCTCTACAAGCTCATATAATCGCAAAGCTTGTCAAGAATTACTTAGAACCACAGTGCAGAGGTGGTGGCTTCTGCTTCTTTCTATTGTCTCAACATCATCCTCGGGTCAGGAGAAAGACTAATTACCTTTAAGAAGCACTCCATGGTGGCAGATGACTATCTGCCACCATGGAGTGCTTCTTAAAGGTAATTAGTCTGACTTAACATTCGTGGATAACCTCCCATGCCTTGATACCTTGGGGGCAGTATCTATACTGTTGCTTAGGCAGTACTGGTGAACTTACAATTCAAACAGAGATTAAAAAAAAATTAATTTCTTTTGCTGCAAAAAATTAATTACTAGGATTGTGGATTACTTATATAATTAGAGAAATGTTATTAATTAGGAGAGAAGAGAAATCTATAAAGGAAGCATCAGCATCAGTGGATCTCATGAATATTCTAGGGTCATATCACAACCACTACTAAAGTCATGGCCACTATCATTTATTGAGCACTTCTTATATGCCAGGCCCAAGGGCTAAGCTGCACTGAATACATTATTACATCTAGTACTTGTGATAACTTTTGGTATAGGTTTGATTATTGCCATTTAACAAATGAGAAACCCAATGGTTAGAGAACAGGTTTAAGTGATTTGTAGGAAATCACACAGCTACCAAGCTGTATTCAAATTAGGTCTAAAGACAAAGTATGCTGTTAACCACCAAATTAAAAGACCATAAAAATAATGTAAGTGTCTTGTAGGGGACACAGAAGGAAATATATATTGTCAGTTTCATAAAATACACGGTCATTAGTATACCTACAGTTTTCTCCATTAAAAAAGGTAGAAACCTGTAGGTGCACTAATGACCGTGTATCACAACAAAGACAACACATGTAAGAAAAACAGTGACACTGGACTGATACAACAAAATATTAATTGATATTACAAGAGGGTGGTGGGATCATGAATAATTCTCTTACTTTTCTATTTTCCAAGTTAAATAATTAGCGTTGACTATAACTTCTCTTCCTCCTAATGTACTTAACCTTATGTATAAGATCAGAAATGCATTAAGCCACCTATATCTCATACAAGGAAGCCTCATGTAGTAATTTACAGTATGTGTAAACCCTGACAAGTAGTGAGAAAAGAGTGTGCGCGCACACGCGTGCACGCACACATGGACACACACACACACAGATACAGTGAAGCCTACTCCTTTCCTGTCTGCTTCTGAATTAGGATGGGTATGCCTCTATCTTGACAGTCATCCAGTTCTGGGAGACTCTTTCTGGGCTTTAAGATAGAGAGTAGGTGAGAGGGGGTTTGAGATACTTCTCGGCTGGTGACCAGGTAACAGAGAAATCCTAGTTGAGAATAAAATATGTAAATTTACCTTGAATACTCCTGTGTTGTACCTCCTAGGGGCCTAAATGTCCTAGTAGGCCCCTAGGAGGGCAAAGGTAGTCATCTTGAAGGAATTCTATCAGTTAAAATACTTCTGTGGCAGAAAAATGTTTTTATAAGGAAAAAGTGGAGGTCTTAGGTCCTCGCTTCTAAGATGACCGAAAAGAGAAAGTACAACTGCCATGACAAAAAGGGCCATGGCCACATGCAGTTTATTCACTCCACCAACCTGCCTGATGTGTGCCATTAAGATGTTCACCGTTTACATAGAAAACAAGCTAATGACTGCCAGATGGGACGGGGTTGGGTGAAGAAGGTGAACGGATTAAAAAGTATAAATTGCTAGTTACAAAGTAATCATAGGAATATAAGTATAGCATAGAAAATATAGTCAATAATATTGTAATTGTGCATAGTGTCAGGTAAGTACCAGACTTATCGGAGAAATCACTTTGTAAATTATATAAATGTCTACCCACTATGCTGTACACTTGAAACTAATATAATATTGAATGTCAGTGTAATTAAAAAAAAAAAGAAAAAGACATTCACCATTTAGAACATAATAGAGGCCGAAACTGTCAGGACGTTTCTGAAGCAAGGGTCTCTGATGCCTATGTTCTTCTCAGGTTTTACTTACTTCCCAATACTTACTTTACTCACTTGGGAAGTAAGTAAAATCACTTCTTGGCCTTTAGGCTAAGATCAAGTGGAGAAGTAAGTACAACTACATAACTGCAGGAGTTGTGCCATTCACAGTAAGGTAGTCAGGAATCATTCTCTTGAAGCCCAGAAGGACCAAACACTATAATCCCGATTTAGACCTGCAGATGCTGTCACACAACCTCTGCCAAAGCCCATGCAAGGATCTAAGTCCTTAAGGTCTGAAGAAAAACTATCCTCTGGAAAAAACAAAATGGAAATTATATTAAAAAAGGAAAAAAAAAAAAAGTGAAAGAATCTGGCCTAGTCACAAACCATTTTAAATTTGAAGGAACAAAAAATGATACAATGAATTTAGAAGTACAAAGGTATACAGAACATGGTGAAGAAATTGGGGCTAATTGCTTTAGATGTGATTATAAATAGGAAATAAAAGCAGCATTCTATTCCTATGATAATGTTGACAGAGCTTTCAAATATGAACTAGTATGCATTATTATACCTTATTGTATGAACTATTATATAGTATATAATATAGTTTTTAGCAGCCCCCCCTTATCTGATATGTTCCAAGACCCCCAGTGGATGACTGCCATCACAGATAGTACCAAACACTACATATACTATGTTTTTTCCTATATACACATATCTATGGTACAGTTTCATTTATAAATTAGGCACAGTAAGAAATTAACAACAATAACTAATAAAAAAGAATACTTATAATAACTATTGAATGTGGTGTCTCTCTCTTGTGGATATGCCAGACTAAGGGATGATTTACCTTCTAGGCAGAACAAAGTGAGATAGTGCCAGAGATTTCTTCACACTACTCAGAATGGTGCACAGTTTAGAACTTATGAACTGTTTATTTTTGGAATTCTTCATTTAATATTTTCGAACTGCAGTTGACCACAGGTAATGGAAGCCATACAAACAAAACTGCAGAGAAAGTGGGACCACTATATATTAAATTTGACAAAAGCTGTACCCTAGAGCAAAGATCCTAGAATTCTGGGAATTTCTGCAAGTTATCAGAAAGAATGTAGATTTTAGAGAATGCTGATTTTTAGGAAGAGAGACTAATTCTAAAAATATGAAAAGTTGGTGTCAAACAATTACATCTTCCTCCCATCAGCATTCTGCTGACTTAACTGTGAAAAACATTCCCCCAACTAAAAACTAAGAATCTGTGTATTAGAATTCAGATACCATACAAAAGCTATACAGAAGTGAATGTTGGTTATATGCAGGTTAGCAAATAACGGCTATTTTTGTATAGCAAATTATGAATTTATAAACTACTTTTACATTCACCACACTGCTTTAAAAAAAATAGGACAGTTATCATCACACTCATTTTAGAGATGAGTAAACTGAGGTTCTAAGAGGTTAATGAATTACTTTAAATCTCTGATGTTCATAGAATGCTTTTTAAAATTATATCACAGTTGTGTACATTTTTCTTGGATAATTCTTGTCAAACAGAAAAATGGACATATCTGAACACTGAGGAATTTAAAAGCTCAGTGCATAATGATCAGAAAAATGACAGTTGATACTAAGTCTGTCAGAGAAAACAACTTTGGCAATTGAAAGGTTGTGCTAAAAGCTAAAAGCTCTGCCCAAGTCATATAAGCAGATCAACACTGTCCCACTGTCATTCTGGAAAGCCAAAAACACATCAAGGAGGAATAATGTACATGAGACTTGTATCCACAGAGAAATGACTATTTTTGTAACCAATTCTTTTTCTATTCCACTTGTTATGAAGAATGGATAGGTACAGATGACTGAAACCTTTCATTTTAGTTGATTCAGATTCGTAAAGCTGGTAAGAATTCTGGTATAGAATGTTTCTCTGCTCTGTTTATTAAGGACAGCAATAAGTTTCATGGAAAAAAGAAAGCAGAAAGTAGAAGAGGATGCTATCCACTGTAACAGGAAAACATTACTCTCCCCATAGGACATCATACCAAAAGTACTCTCACTCCTAACTATTAAAAACAATCCAGCACAGGTTCCTTACCAAAATTATATATGTACCCTTTATACAACAGAAATACCTATTTGAAAGAAATAATTCCTGGCAGCAAAGAATCTAACCCTGTCCTAGTATAAGTGACAGCATGCTATTCCAAAGCTAAAAAGAGATTAATAACCAAATGAATGACAACAAAAAAGTGTTTCTTAAGTTTTAAATATTGAAATAAATGCTTCTTAAGGTTCCAAGACATTCAGCATCTCCCATGGCTATGAGTTAGTGTTTTACTCTGACCTGTGGAGTATGCACGTCATCAATTCTCCTTAATACATACTGTCTCAGCAGCTGGCTGGGTAAAGAAATGCACAAGGGATACTTAGTGTTTACTTTCTTTCACTTTTAAAACATCATAACCAGTTTTAGCTTGTTTACCTATGAGGAAAAGAAATAAGACAGGTGAAAGAGAACATGACGGTGAACCTCCTTTAGACTGCATGGGTCTCTCTTATTTTCCTACTGAAGACAGCCAGGTGGATTGTCTCTAACTGTCCTGAGGATGTTTAGAACAAGAAACAACTACTCTTTTCAAACACTCATATGAATAAACTTTTTTTTTTTAAAGGAAGATAAAATTATTCTATTCTGTGCTCTAAAGGGGTTTTAGTCAAAAAAAGAGAAAACTACAGACCAATATCTCTCATGAACATAGATGCAAAAATCCTAAATAAGATACTAGCAAAGCGAATACAGCAACATTTTAAAAAGATTATACAGCATGATAAAGTAGGCTTCGTCCTAGAGGCTCAGGAATGATTCAACGAAGGCAAATCGATTAAAGTCATACATCAAGTAAACAAATTAAAAAACAAGAATCATATGATCATTATCAACAGATGCAGAAAAAGCCTTCCACAAGATACAGCATCCAGTTATGATCAAAACACTTAACAAAATTGGTATAGAAGGAAAATAACATAATTTTAAAGACCATATATGACACACCTTCAGTCAACATTATATTTAATGGTGAAAAACTAAAAACCTTCCCTCTAAGATCAGGAACAAGGCAATGCTATCTACTATTATACTGCTATTCAATATAACTTTGGAGGTCCTAGCAAATGAAATCAGACAAAATAAAGACATAAAAGGCTTCCGAATTGGAAATGAACAAGTCAAAATGTCACTATTTGTGGATGACATGATTCTCTACATAGAAAACCCTAAAGATTCCACAAGCAATGCCTCCAATAAGGGCCTAATATTCAAAATATACAAAGAATTCATACGACTCAGTAACAACAAAAAACAAACAATCCAATCAAAAAGTGGGCAGAGGACCTGATCAGACACTTCTCCCAAGAGGACATATAAATGTTCAACAAACATATGTTGAGGTTCTTAACATTGCTAGCTATAAGGGAAATGCAAATTAAAACCACAATGAGATACCATCTCACACCTGTTAGAATAGCCATAATCAACAGGACAAGTAATAACAAATGCTGGAGAGGATGTGGAGAAATAGAAACCCTTATACACTGCTGGTGGGACTGAAAATTGGTATAGCCACTATGGAAAACAGTATGGAGGTTCCTCACAAAACTAAGAATTGATTTACCATATGATTCAGCAATCCCTCTACTGGGCATTTATCCCAAAGACTTGAAAACTCATACCTGAAAAGATATTCATAGCAGCATTATTCACAGTGGCCAGGACATGGAAACAACCAAAGTGTCCTATGATAGATGATTGTCTAAAGTGCCTGTGGTAATATATACAATGGAATATTACTCAGCCATAAGAAGAGATAAAATACTGCCATTTGCAACAACATGGATGGACCTTGAGATAATCATGCTAAGCGAAAAAAGCCAGACTGAAAAAATTGAAAATCACATGATATCATTTATATGTGGGATATAAACCTAAAAGCAACAAATGAACAGGACAAACAAACAGAGACTCATGGACATAGACTATAGACTAGTGGTTACCAGAGGGTAGAGGGTGGCGGAAGTGAGGAGAGGTAACGGTCAAATATAGGGAGTAAGGGGGAGGGTGAAGTGGGTAAAAGGGATCAAATATATGGTAGCTGAAGGAAACTGGACCTGGACTTTGAGTGTTAAACACACATTAGAATATACAGATGTCAAATCATAATATACACCTGAAAATTATAGAATTGTATTAACCAATGTTACTCCAATAAACTTAATTTAAAAAATTAAATTAAACTAAATTGAAAAAAAAATAAAGGGGTGTTAGTAATTGTTAAATCAGAAAATATTTTGAGACAAACAAAAATGGAAATGTAATATATAAAAATTTATGGGATGAAGTTAAAGCATTCCGAAAGGTAAGCTCATAGAGATAAGTACCAAACTTAAGAAACAAGAAAGATCTTAAATAAACAACCTACTAAAGGAACTAGAAAAAGAACAAATGAAGCCCACAGTTAACAGAAAGAAGAAAATAACAAAGAGCAGAAATAAATGAAATAGAGACTAAAAAGACTAAAAAGATAATAGAAGAGATCAATGAAATTAAGATCTGGTCTTTGAAAAGATAAAATTTACAAACTTTTAGCTAGACTCACCAGGAAAAAAAGAGGACTCAAGAGAAAAAAAATCAGAAATGAAAGAGAAGTTACAACTGATACTATAGAAATACAAATGATCATGAGAGACTACTATGAACAATTAATTATATGCCAAGAATTGGACAACTCATAAGAAATAGGCAAATTCCTAGAAGCATACAACCTACTGAGACTGAATCACGATGAAACAGAAAATCTTAACAGACCACTCATAAGTAAGGCAGCTGAACAATAACCAAAAAACTCCCAATAAACAAAAGTTCCGGACCAGAAGTTTTTATTGGTGAATTCTATCAAACATTTAAAGAAGAGTTAATATCAATCCTTCTCAAACTCTTTCAAAAAATAAAAGAGGTGGGAACTCTTCCAAATCATTTTACAAAACCAGCATTACTCTCACACAAAAACCAGACAAGCATGCCACAAGAAAATTACAGGCCCATATCCTTGGTGAACATACATGCAAAATTCCTCAAAAAAATATTAGCAAACCAAAATTTGACAATGCAATAAAAGAATCATACATCATAATTATGTGAGATTTATTCCGGGGATGCAAGGATGGTTCAATGTCTGCAAATCAGTGGGATATACCATGTTATCAAAGTCAAGGATAAAAATATATTATTATTTCAATAGATATAGAAAAGATATTTGACAAAATTCAACATCCATTTATGATAAAATGTTTGAACAAACCAGGTAGAGAGGGAAAATACCTTAACATAAGGCCACTTACGACAAGCCCATAGCAAACATATTCAATGGTGAAAAGCCAAAAGCTTTTCCTCTAAGATTAGGAACAAGACAAGGATGCCAACTCTTGTAAGTTTTATTCAACAATGTATCAGAAGCCCTAGCCAGAGCAATTAGGCAAGGAAAAAACAAACAAACAAAAATGATCCAAATTGGAAAGGATGAAGTAAAAATATCCCTACTTGCAGATGACATGATATTATATATAGCTGTAGTCCCCAACCTTTTTGGCACCAGGTGCTCCAATGAGAATCTAATGATCAATGATCTGAGCTGCAGCTGAGGCGGTGATGCTAGTGCTGGGGTACGGCTGCAAATGCAAGCTGCAAATGCAGATGAAGGTTCGCTTGCTGCCTGCCATTCACCTCCTGCTGTGCCAATTGTGACAACATGGATGGACCCTGAGGCATTATGCTAAGTGAAATAAATCAGACAGAGAAAGACAGACATAATATCTTCTATATGTGGACTCTAAAACAAAAACAAAAAACGAAAACAAACCAAATTCAGATACAGAGAACAAATTGGTGGTTGCCAGAGGCAGGGGTTAAGGGGTGGAAGAAATAGATGAATTTTAAAAAATTTAAATAAATTGAATAATAATAAAAGAACAGAATGGAATTGTATTTTAAGTTCTAAAAGGGTGTTGATAATGGTTATTACTAGAGAGATAAGAGATAAGTATTGGTGAGGATGTGAAGAAAAGGGAACCTTTATGCACTGTTGGTAGAAATGTAAACTGATACAGCCACTGTAGACAACAGTATGGAGATTTCTCCAAAAATTAAAAATAGAACTACCATATGATCCAGCAATTCCACTTCCAGGTATATATCCAAAGGAAATAAAATCACTGTCTCAAGCAGATATCTGCAGCACTGTGTTCACTGCAGTGTTACTTTTAATAGCCAAGACATGAAAACAACCTGTCCATTGATATATGAACGGATAAAGAAAATGTGGTAAATATACATAATGGAATATTATTCAGCCATAAAAATGTAGGAAATACTGCTATTTGTGATAACATGAATGGACCTTGAGGGTATATACACATATATCAAATCACTACATTGTACATCTGAAACTAACACAATGTTGTGTGTCAAATATATCTCATTAAAATAGGAAAAAAGGGTGTTACTGTGTAGAGAAAGAGCTTTAGTTAAAATAAAAACCAGGAGAGTAGTTTAAATGTAGCCAAAGGTCATTAAAGTCATATAAAGTTGTCCTTCATGATCTCTTCTGACTCTTGCAATATACAACAGTTTCTCTCTATTAAAACTTATATTGTATGTACAGATTATTATTTTCTCAACCTATAGTGCCTACTCGCTATGTCATTATAAGGTTCTTCTTATTTTTTCTTCAATACTAAATATCAGAAGGCTAGGGCCAATGCTCAGTTAACCTGAGAGCTAACTAACTTCCTAACGTACTTTATCTATAGCATCTCATCCTCTAAGAGAATTCTAAGATAAGAGTATTAAAAAGAAACATATTTTTATATAGAATGGAAACCATATTATAGGCAGTTAACACCCAAAAAAATGCCAGGAAAGTCAATATCCAAAAATATTCATTGAATGCTTATTATTTGCCAGATAAACTTAAAGTGACCTTTATTGTTATTTATTCCAATTATACCTGAAGATTTAATACTATTCTTTCAGCAATTAATAGACTGGACTCCCCAACCTCAACCACAACATTATTTTCAGTAAAGTCACAGAAAATCTGAACTTTGTCAAGCACTTGGCCTAACAGTTATTTATGTCCGTCCTTTCAGGAGCACAGGATATGTTCACCAGGATGGGCTATATTCTAGGCCATAAACCAAGTCTCAAAAATGTAAAGTAATTAAAATAATACAAAGTATCTTCTTTAATCACGATGAGATTAAACTGGAAAGCAATAAAATATCTAGAAAAATCCCCCAAAGTTTGTAAATCTACAGGAAAAAGAGAAAAAATTTTAAGCTAAATGATAACATATTAAAATCTGTGGAATGTAGCTAAACCATTTCTTAGGGGGAAATTTATACCTTCAAATACATATTTTAGGGAAAGTAAAGACAAAAAATCACTGACCTAATGTCCAGAATTAAGAAACCAGAAAAAAAACAAAGAACATCCACATAGAAGCAAGCAATAAAGAGAAAAATTAATAAAAAAGAAAACAAACAAAAGCAAAAATTAATAAGCCATAAATTGATTCTTAAAAAGACAGGCAAATAAATTCCCAGGTTGACTCATCAAGAAAAAAAAGAATAAGCCAATACAGGATTGTAAGAAAGGATACCATTATAAATCTTAAAGATATCAAAAAGATAATTAGAGACTATTAGGAACAATTGTATTACAATAAATCAGAACAACTGAGAAAAAACAGTCAAATTCTTCAAAAAATCCAATTTACAAGAAACATATGACAAAACAGAAAATTTATAACTTAAATAAATAAAATTTGTGATAAAAATATTTTCAAAAAGAAAATTTCAGGTCCAGTAAGTTTCATTAATTAATTATTTCAACCATTTAAGAAAATAATACTTCTATTCTTATATAAAATCTCTCAGAAAAGAAAGGACAGGGGAACACAGCCCACCTCACTTTGAGGCCAGTATAACTTGGTACCGACCTGACAAGACATTATGAAAAAAAGAAAAAAATAAAAAACATTATTCCTTATGAACTAGATATAAATATTAAAAATATTAAATATTAAAAATATCAAAAATATAATCCAATCTAACAATAGATAAAAAGGATTGTATATCATTAGTAAATGGAATTTATTCCAGAAATGAAAGGTCATTTCAACATTTGAAAATCTGTTGCTGTAATCCATCATGTTAACTGATTAAGCAGAAAATCATGACCATCTAAAGAATAAAGAGAAATTATCTGACAAAATTCAGTACTTGTTCATGATGAAAACTGCCATCAGGTTAGGAATATGAAAATCTATACATGTGTTTATGTGTGTGTGTGTGAATATAATCAATCTAGACAAACCTTACACAAAAATCAAATGGATCACAAACGGAAAACTGAAAAACCATAAAACTCCTAGAAGATAATATAGGAGAAAAACTAAATGACTTTGAGTATGGTGACACTAAAGACACGATCCATTAAACAAATAAATTAATGAACTTGATTTCATTACAATTAAAAACTTTTGCTCTGCGATCTTAGGAAGACAAGCCACAGAATGGGAGAAAATATTTGCGAAAGACATGATAAAAGACTTATCCAAGCTATATCAAGAACTCTTAAAACTCAACAGTAAGAAAACATACAACCCATTGAAAAATGGGCCAATAACCTTAACAGACACCTCACCGAAGAATATATACAGATGTGAGATAAACATGAAAACATGTTCCACATATTCATCATGGAAATGAAAATTAAAATAATGAGATATCCGTACACATATTAAAATGACTCAAATCCAGAACATTGATAACCAACCAAATGTTGGCAAGAATTAACATGGACTTTCATTCATTGCCGGGAGGAATGCAAAATAGTAGAACCACTTTGGAAGACGGTTTGGCAGTTTCTTGCTTACAAAGCTAAACCTACTCTTACCATATAACTCGGCAATCATGATCTTTGGTATTTACCTAAAGGAATCGAAAACTTATGTCCACACAAAAATCTGCACATAGATTTTGTAGTAGTTTTGTCTGTAATTGTAAAACTTGGAAGCAACCAAAATATTCTTCAGTAGGTGAATGGATAGACTGTGGAATATCCAGTCAATGGAATATTATTCAGCTACTAAGCTACTAAGTAGCTGAAATAAGCTACTAAGTTATGAAAAGATATAGACGGTAGTTACAAAGCAGTCTAACATGCACATGTTGTTACTAAATGGAATCAGAGTATGACACCCCAAAATGTGCCACTATGGCGTAAGGATTGTTTTGAGCTGAAGGCACTTAGCTCTCTGCCCTCCTCTTTTCTGTCTTAAAGCAGGGCATAAATTTCCCTTTGTAAAGGTAACAGATTTCCATTTGTAAAGATGTCTCCCTCTCTGTCACCTGGAAAGAACAACTCCAGAGACAAACCTAGTCACCTCAGACTCTAAGTTGCAGCAAACCCTACCAAATAACTTAGTTAACCATCCAGTTTCAAGTCACCTTCCCATAACTTATCCCTTCCTTAGAAGTGCCAAATCCATTATCCTTTGTCTAGCCTCTCCATATTTTATCTTCCTTTGTTAAGATGGTTTATAAGCCCCAAATTTAATTGTCTCCTTGAGACATTTTTTTTGTAAGCTCCTGTGCATTTGAACATAATTAAATTTGTTTTTCCCCTCCTGTTAAGATCTTTTATCTGTTTGATTTACAAGCTCCAGTCACTGAACCTAAGAGGATAGGGGATATGATTTTTCCTTCCATATACTACAATGGGGTCCCTTCCTACTTGTTTAGCTAGGTTTCAAAGAACTGTTATTTCTATTAACAGTCTTCTCTAATTTTTAATTGGATATCCTTACTCTTTCTCCTATAATTAAAAAACCACTCTAGCTCTGCTTCCTTATTGGAGGTGGGTCAAATTTTGGCTTATCTAGACATATCTAGGTTCAATTCTAGCCTCTCCTACCTACGGGCTATGTGAACTTGGGTATGTTTACTAAATCCTTTCTCTGCTTTTTCCAGAAGTAAAAGAATGAGAATCATGTCTGTCTCCTAGGATTACTCTGTTAGATTGGACCCTCCTGCTTCTCGAATTCTACTGGCTTTTCCAAACTTTCCAGGAAAGGAGTGTCTTACTAAAATCTCTAATTCACTTTTGAAAACACAAGGTCAAATCATTCCTTGCCTGTTATATCAAAAACTGGTCCGGTATTGGTCCAAACAGTTTAAACATTTAGTCCAATAAAAATTCTGGACCATACTGACAAAATATTCCAATTCATTACTCCATTCAATTCTGTAATGATTTGAATGATTCTCCCTTCCACAGAAATATTCTCAAGAGACTTAAGAGACTTCTAAAGTAGTACAAATAGAATAATTTTGGAATGTTTCAAATTCTAAACCTCAATAGGACAGACATAAAGGAAATGTCAGAAAGAGACACCTGTTTTAAAACATTTGTCTTAAAAGCCTCTAATCAAATGACCTCTTAAATGACCTCTAATTAAAAAGTTTCATAAAATACTGGTCCGAATCCTGTTTGGCGATGCTGTCATGCTGATGTAATAAGCATGCAACCCATTTTCAGATTTTAGTCAATGGAATGGTCTTATACCAAGACAAACTGCTAAAGCCCCTGGTTAGTACATCCTGTACCTGAGTGGTCTGGCACTGGTGTACACAAACTGCTTCCACAGGATGAAGTCCAGAAAGAGCACGTGGCCTTGGGACCTATCATGCTCCAGAGGCTTTTTGATGGCTATGAATCCCAGGTTACTAGAAGAAAAGTTTCCACCTGAAGGACGTTAAGTCAGTAGATAGAAAATATTTCTGAATTATACATAACTCCCTTTTATTTAGCATGAAATTGTAGGAGCCAGATTCCATGACTTAATTATGACTTACCTTTACATTTTCAACATTACCCTACAGATCTTTTGTCTCTAGATACTATCTTCCCTTTCAAAACTTCCTTTTCTTGTACTAGTAATGTTGACAGTAAAGCGAACAGCTAACTCTATGCTGTTGGTTTCAATGTGAGTTTTACCGTTTCTTCTTTGAAGTTTATGAATTCAGAAGTCAATTAATTCTACATATATTTACTGAGGGCCTACTGTATACTAGGCATTGTTCTAGATGATTGTAATACAAAAGTAAATCCATTTAAGTCTCTGTTCTCTGGGGCCTACATTCTACAGTGAGGGAACAAGAAAAATAATTCAGTTCAAATTAATCTCCTGTATGTTGAGGAATCTATGCTCTCGGGAAAACGCCTTAAATTTGATACAGAAATTCCCCATAAAAGAAAGTTAGTCATTGAAACATTCTTTGAAAGACTTTGCTGTCAAAAAAACTTCCTAAGACACACAGAATGAAGCAAGTGTTACCTCCATTTAGAAGATGTGAGAGTCCCTTCTTTCTCCTCAGCCTATAAAAAATCCAGGTGAAGTGCATTTATAGTCTTAAGCTTGATAAGATATATCATTAATTTCAAAAGTTCGAAATTTTAAGAAAATCTGTTCCCTGGAATATTAGCAAAGAAACAAGTGAAGGAAACTAGACGGCAAGTCAAGACTTCTGCAGTGTTTTAGGGGTCACACATGCATTTCTTTAAATATAAACCTTATGATATAAAAATATTTATAGCATATTTGGAAAAATCTAAAATAACCTATCATAGAAACTCTACCTCTGGCCAGCTAATTGTAACTGCAAAGTGTTAAACCAATGGCAATTAATATTTTAGTGCAGTAAAATCAATAGTGCAATAATTTAAAAAACCAAATCAGCAGCATTTGAACTCTTGTTATGAATTATTTTACTATGGGAGAAGAGAGGAAAATAGAGACTTCAGGAAGAAATCTATGTGAAGGTTGTACATTTCTCAGTCTCCTGATAAAGTTTCCTTGGGACTTTGAGTCCTATAACACTAACATGTTTCTTCTGATCGGCTAGGAAAAGGGTGTACAATCAAAATATAATCTTGTTCATGTTCATGTATGTGGGGGAGGTACTTCCTGTTAAGGCAAACTAAGAAATTCTCATGTTCTGCTAAAACAGACAACGTAGGCTCATTTAGAATAAGACTGGTGAACTACATGTAACTGCTGTATGGCCCCACATGCTTCGTGATGATAAATAACTACCCTTGTAGGGTATAGTACGGATAAAGAGAATCAGCGCACTAATATTCTCAGCTTAGCTCTGTCTGGCATGCAACATGCTAACCCAAAAAGCGTTTTGGTTGGTACTGTGCATTTCTTCTTCTTTCACACCCTCAGGATAAAGTCATTTGGAAAGCTTCTAATTTTCATAGTATATGCACCTTTCAACAACTTACCTTGTCATCCTTCTTGGCTGTGTTTGCTAGTCAGAAGTCTACACATGTCCTCATGGTGTTATAAGAAGTATAACACCATGACAGACTTTTCAGGGAGAACTGGCTCCAAGAAAGTGAGATCACTAATAAACATGGGCAGTGAATCCAGAGAGTGTAAGGCCACCAATATGTGTGAACTTATTAATCATAATTATTATTTTCTCTAAGAAAAGGATTTCCTTAGTTAAACCTCCAGGGCATCAGATCAAAGAGAGATACTGCCACAGCTGGACTATGTTTTCCAGCCAATTGGCCTGGAAAGGAGACTCTAGACAGTGTCCTGGCAACTGTTTAACACAGCAGCAATCCATAAAAGAGAGGAAAATAATTCTTTAGACTGACTTTTTAAAAAGTCTTCCTTCTTTATTTCTCCTTATTTTAAAGAACATTTTGTGAGTGATGCCAAAGCCCTAGAGGACATTGTTGGTATGCACTTTGTAAGAATTACTGACCCTGCGAATTCAGAGCATTCTTCTACAAATGGAAACAAAAGGTTTTAGTTCACAGCACGGGTTTCTTAAAAAAAAAAAAAAAAAGACTATATATTTATATTTCGTTATCATAAAAAGCATATCCCAAATCTACTGGCAGAGGTACTTGGTCAATTTTTAATTTCCAGTTTGATGTAAGTCACTTACCAGGACACTGTAAAATCACACTACATCAGGTACTTAATAAAATCACAACAGGAGAAATTTAGTTAAATGCCCTGGAAGTTCTCCCAAAATATATTAAAAAATTATAAAAGTGACTATTAACACACAACAGGAGAAAAAAAGGCACTAGACCCAAACCCCACTATAGAAGCATAGCAATACACACAGGAATCATGTGAAACTGAGAAACCAGAAAGCACACAAAAAAATTTCATGAATTATAGAGAAATAAGATGTGAGGATGATTGTGAAAAAAAAAAAAAAACAATGAAAGCAAACCAACAAAAAAACATTTCTATAGTCAAGGAAAGCCGTTTCTCACCGTTCTGAACAAAATGGCTGAACTAAGATCATCTGATTGGCTATGCCCATATACCCTCCTCCTCATCCTATGGAGAGAGATGACACAGGGAACAATGCCCCAGAGCAGCATGGGAATGAAAAAGAGTTGGTTAGTAATTAAAACAAAGACATAAGCATAAGTAGTAGGAGAAAATGGCTTCTAATTTCTTGACTCTTTTTATATTAGAATCTAATTCCCTAAACTACCCAAATAAGTAATTTAGTTTGTCATTACAATTTATGCTTCCTATCTTTCCAAGATACTGTCTCTATCCCAGGGCATGATCTGGTCAAAATGATCAAGTTGGAGACTTTTCTTTATTATTTGCCTTTTCTTCCAACAAACTTTATTTCTGTTTGCTTCCCCCGATAGCCAGGCATCTAATTCCTGGTATTTATTTTCAAAATCTGTATCAAGGAAAGGGTCTGATACTCATTTTATATAAACTGGCATAAATTTAGTTCTAGGTATCCAGAAGCAGGCAGGGAAAGCAAAATGACTTCTTGGCAGAAAAAGACAGTTGACATCAGGCAGACAGCTCTCCATTTTGCATACATAAAAGACTGGTTTGCCTAAAATATAAGGCTTGCCTCAACTGGGTTAGTAAACATCATCATACTATGACTACAGCTTTTGAATCTTAGAAAAAATTACTATTTGGATATTACTGTTGCTTTCATCTGCGATATTTCTTTTTCTCTTCCTAAGACAACACCACAGCTATCATTTACTGGAGATGTTTAGTGGGGGAGTTCTCCTTGACTTTTTGGTCATATGGATGTAATTACTTAACTATTATTTTTTCCCCCTCAGCTATATATTTTAAGGTTGAGTGTGATGGAGATGTTGAAATCTGATTTTTGGCAATGGGATATGAGGTAATCTGTTCACCACTCTCCCCATCCATCATTTTCAAGATCTTGGGAGAGTTCCCTTCTTCCAAAAAAACAAGTTGAATATGGTTCCCTTCAGACTCCTCAGTGCCTCTTTTGCATTGATGAGAAGTTGAAGGCAACAATTTTCCTTCAGAATGACAGTCTAGAGGGATCCACCAAGGTAATGAAGAATCTATGTTTCAATCTTCACATTTAATAGGTGATGAGGAGAGACTTTAAAATTTGCAATTAAAAAACAGTAACCTCTACACTGAGTTGTACCTCGTTGAGCTCACAAGGAGTCATATTTTTCTAATAAGGCATTATTTCTTTAATAAGAAAAGACAGTAACCAATTAGCATGCATCTCTGAGATTTAATTTTTTTTCCCTCAACCCAACTGAAGGATTCTTTATCATCTTCAAATCCTTTGAATGTCTCCTCTTAAAATATTCAGAATCATCCACCACCTTCCTACATAGAAATTGAATCTGAGTTTTTTTTTTAAGTGGAGTTTTCAAAAACTGGTAATTTATTTTTATTTTTCTAACTTATACCCCAGAATTTGTAATAAATGCTAATACAAAATACATCAAAATAAAAGCATACTGGTTTTTATAAAACATTCAAAAGCAGTCTTACCTGGTCTGGGGAGGGTTTATGATTGCTTTGATTGGAGTGGGAAGATCTGAAGTGGTCATCCTCATAGTTGTCGGCCATTAGCTTCATTCGATTTTGTGTCTAAGAGAAAATGATTCATAAGGTTAAATTTAAATAAAATTTCCCCAATATACTGTAAAGTAACAAGTGCTTTAACAGTGTCTTAAGAAAGGATAAAATTAATCCTGTCTGAAATAAAATAAGCATAGGATTTCTGAGGATATTGGGAGAAAAAAAGTTTAGGCACAGCTATCGGCCAGATTGTGTCTCCCCCACTCAAAATTCATTTTGAAGCTCTATCCCCCAATATGCCTGTATACTAGAGTATTTTGGAGGTATTTAAGATTAAATGTCACAGGGGCGGGGCCCCAATCTGAATGGGGCCTTGCAAGAAGAGATTATTTCCCCTTGCCGCTTTATTCTCTTCTCTGCCATGTGAGGACATACTAAAGAAGGTGGCTTCTGCAAGCCAGGAAGAGCGTTCTCACCAGAAACTCAATCAGCTGGCACCTTGATCTGGGACTTCCCAGACTCCAGAATTGTGAGAGAATAAATTTCTGTTGTTTAAGCTACTCCAGGATATGGTATTTTGTTATGGCAGCCTGAGCAAACAAAGACAGGCACCTAAATTGGTATGGGAATTTGATGGGGAGGAGTAATCTCAAATTAAGCACTTTATGCAATCCTTGTTTTCATTTTTTTAAAATAAAGACTGGATTATACTCTACATAGGATGGGAGTCTGTAACTATTTTTCTTTTCAGTTCCTGATATACAGGACCTAAATTTCTATATTACTGTAAGAACTACTCATTCTTTTTAAACAACTATTCCGTTTTTAAAGATGCTATAGAACATACAGATCTTAAGGGAAAAAGTTACTATCTGTAAATGAAGTGATTATATATCTAGACAATCCTAGAGAATCAATCAATTGAAAACTATTACATCTTATAATAAAATTCAGTAAGGTGATCAGACAGAAGCTACATATATAAAATTCAATCTTTTCTTTAAATCATCAATAAATAATTCAGGTTTGGAAAATAAGTCAGATTCTGAAATCCTCTTTGACCTAGACTAGAAGAAATTGTCATCCCATTGCTTTTTCTCCATGTTTACCAAGAAGGAGGACTAGATTGGTGATTCTATTTGATTGGTTAATTTAAGCCCTGAATAAACAAATTATATATATAAAATATTTTAGAGAACTCACTTTGCAGAGCAAGCAATTCAGAAAATGCAGGGTGCACTATATATAAAAATCAAATGGCAACATATGTTGCACTATAAAATATTGTTGGAACCTGAAGTTTTAAAAGCATTAAAAATAAATTTGCTAATATTGCATAATTTTAAAATGTTCACTATACTCTGTTCACTGAAAAAAAATTCATGTATAAATCTCTCAGGACAGTGATAATTACTCTTAATATTTAGATATATCCATTCAGCCTCTTCCTATGCATAAAAAGTGGCATGCTCTTCTGATTTATTTTCTATTTCTGCTACAATATGGCATTTAAAAAATTATATTTTGGTATATGGTTGGACATATCATCTTTCCTCTCCACCCAAAATTTGATTAGGCAACTTTAGTATATTTTCTTCGCTAGATGAATTAAAAACATTTTGTCTAGTTCTACGAAACACTGTATAGAGCAAGGACTTTAGAGCCAAACTGCCTGGGTCTGAATTCTAATTCTGCCTCTTCCTACCTATCTAAGCTTGGGAAAACTACTTAAAAGCTCTGAGCTTCAGTTTTCTCACTTTTAAAATGAGAATAACACTACTTTCTCCTCATAAGACTGTTGTGAGGATTAACCAACTGACTTAATAAAAACACTTAGAAAGCTGATTGGCAAAAAATCAACACTCAATAAATTTTAGGTATCATCATCATTATAAACATTTTTAATGTCATTAAATATTATTCTAAAATCGAATTTTAACTGGCTGCATAGTATTCAGTTGAATGGATGTTTAATGAGTCCCATATTATTGGGCATTTAGGGTCTTCATATTTTTACCTGTAATGTATGGACATTTCTAAGCCAGTTTTTCTCTCTAGTATAAAGTGAAAGCTAAGAAAATATGTAAAAAAAATCATCTGTAATATCAAATTTGTCTTCTGAGATAACACACAGTACCTTGAAAATATTTAGGGTAATTTTTCTTGTGTCACATGGTACTACATGACAAATGAAAAGTTTTCTGCAAAGGGGCACTTGGGAAAGGAGAAAGGAGAGAGGAAAGAGCAAAGCAGTATAACCAGAAAGTGAGCAAAACATCTGCACGTCATTCATTTGGATGAGGAACTTCTCCATGTCAACTTTAACAGGACTGTGCAGTGAAAGTATACTTGGCTAGTTGTTTTCCTAGAACATGACACACTTAATCCTAAATACCTGATCCTAGTGTAAGTTTAAAAACTTAAAAAGAACTAATAAAGCACACACACACAAATCCACCTTCAAGGCAGAGAGTATTTCAAGCATGTCTTAGGAATGAGTATGAAAGCCTTCCAAAGGAACTGATCACTGTAAACAGATAAGACCAAAGAGCACTCATTTGATCCATAAAAATGAATGAAGATATAAGAATTTCTCCATTTTTAAAAAACATGCCAATTATTCAAGTTTAGTATTACTATGTCTAGTACTCAGAAATTTGCTGTGAAGCATGTTCTCCGCGTAGGCATGAGGTTGAACACTTTGCTCATAAAGGAGCTCCTGTACTATGCTTTTCTTAAGGTAAGATCAATAAGGAAAAGGAATAAGTCTTTCACACTTTACTGGCATGAAAAGTACTTTATATCCAAATATTTCCCTCTTCAACCATGCCATGTGCATGTGCAGATAGTTGAACTCCAGTCCTAATGACATAAAAAATGATTATCTGAAGGAAGAAAAAAAAAAAAGAACTTGCTGAAATAAACTTCTTTAGCTGTAAGTGTATCATCTATGTGCACAGGCAATACATATCCTCCCAGAGAAATAGGAGCTCATTGTTTATTCTGTTAATTTTTTCTTCTAAGACAAAGATGTCAGTGCTAAGACGAAAGTGTTACAGAAACTGTATTTCACAGAAAAATACTTAGTTAATTAAGCTAAGGAACAGTACATGTTAGTTATCTGAATCCGGGCATTAAAAGAAAAAGTTTAAATTCTGATCTGAGTTATCAAGTTGTTTACGAATCTTTGCTTTCCTGTTTGTGATACTGCTATTAACCTACCTAAATAAGTTTTAGAACTAATTATACTTAGAAACATTGAGATATTTTAGAAAACATAAATAAATTTTAACCTTACTAATTTGGGTTACTTGCAATTATGAAGATATTTAAGAAAGTATTAAATTTTTTTCCACATATAAGTGCTAAAACTTGGAATTATTTTATTAGAGTGAATTTCAATTAAACTTCCATTTTTCATATTGGTATTTAATACATAAAACAAAAAAGCATAATCTCTTTCAATTTCAGTTAGATGGGTCAGATTTAGTGTTGGTTATAAATTTAACAAAATCTCAGCAAATTACCTTTGAGCTTTATTTTAAACTTCATTTCACAAAAAAATACAAATTAGTCATTAATTATTCTCAAGTTATACTATGTGTCTGTCATTACACATACACTTGACTGAAGATTATCTTTCTGGCTTGGGAAGTTCCTTTTCCATTGGTTAAACAACTTTGGGAAGAACTCATGAGCAGCAGTGCAGTAGGAAGGAGATGGCAACAAAATTAGAATAACTGCTGAATTTAGCCCAACAGCTGTCACAGTCGGATTACCTTTACACCCTTCTTCTGATTTTGTTTTGATTTTGAAACAAGTCAGTTTGGTAGTTTACTTTTGGGCCTGATAAGTACTTTTAGTTTACTGATGAAATCGTGAAACTTACTCGGCAAACACTTTTATTATGCACCAAGAAAAATAAAACCATAAAGAATTGCAGTTGCAGAAACCCATAAGCTGACCAATTCTCCTCATAATTTTGACAAACTGACAAAATTAAATTGTCAAAACTAAGTCTCATTACATTATATACCACTGTTCCTCTAAAGAATAGCTTTCCTCCTAGGTGAAAAGCCTAATTTTGTTTGGTCCTATGGCTGGAATGGTTATAAAATCCAGGTCCCTAAGACACACAGCTGGTTTCACAGAAAGGTTAGAGGGGTGTGAATGGTAAGAACATCTATGTGTCTAGAGTATTTTTACTTAGGTAAAAAACAATGAATGATAAAGGCATTAAAATGTACACAGCTGTTAGAATTATTCATTCCTATTTGATATGAAAAGGTCGAATATATTCGAATATGGTATTTGTACTTCAGTATTTCTGAGGCTAGTGTATATTATGGTGTCATTATTGGTAAAACATCTAAGAGTTATAGCTGTAGGCTCTGTTTATCAGCCTATGTAAGTTTTTTTTTTAATACTTCCATTGAGACCAAAAGGGACATCAGATTAAATCAGTTCAAGTTATATTTGTGACACAGAAAATATAATAGAAATAGTTCGTGAGGCTCTTTATGAATCAGAAGTCATTCTTCCAAACAGTGTCACATCTTCATAATGAAGAAAAACACAGAGGACAACAAATATGTCACCATGCATACAGCACTGTGAGCTCCCCTTTTCTTCCCCAGGTCTCGCCATTCTAGGTACAGATTTTGTTTTTTTAGGCATAGAATTAGGGTTACAGTTAGTTAGGGTTGAGGTTAGGTTTGAAGTTAGGTATAAGGGTGAGGGTAAGCATTAGGGCTATGCTAGGGTGTAAGGTTATAGTTAGTGTTAGAGTTGAGGTTAGGTATAGTTTCAGGTTAGGGTAAGAGTTAAGGTTGAGGTTAGTTTAGCTATAGAATTAAGGTTACTACTGTTAAGTTTAGGCTTAAGGTTAGGTTTAGGGTTAGGGCTGAGGTTACTTTTAGGGTTAGTTAGGGTTACTTTCGAAGGTAGGAACAGAGTTGAGGTTACTGTGAAGTTTAGGGTTAGATTTGAGGTTACATATAGGGTTAGGATTAGGGTTACGTTTAAGGTTTTGTATAGGTTGAGCTAACAGTTAGGGTCCATCTGGTGTTTCTTATCTCCATGAATGTACTCATTTTCACCAAGTTGTTCAATCTAAAAATCTCAGTATCATTCTTGACTTCTCCTTTTCCACTAATGTCTATATCCAGTCTAGCCACAAAACCCCACTGATTCTGTTTCCAAAGATTTTCTCTGTAATTAACTGCACTGCTTTACCTGCTTCTCTAAATTGAATTCAGTTATCTTCCAATAGAAATTTTGATTCTGATGCTATCCTGCTTTAAAAAAAAAAATCTGTCCACTGGCAACTGGCAGCCACCAGAGTCCAACCTTCACAATGAACAACATATCAAGGCCTTTCACTATCTGGCCATATCCTACCACTCCAGCCTCATTTTTTCACGGCTTTTGTTTTTTCTTATAATATACTGAGATTATATTACTTTTCTCCTTTACTCTAAATCTAAGTATTAAACCATCCCTAAATTCTTAAGATAAATTGTACTTAGTAATAGTGTAATATTTTTATACATTGCTGAATTTGCAAATATTTAATTTAGAATTTTTGTATCTATATTCTTAGGTAACACTGGCCTCTAATTTTTTGTATTATCTCCAGATTTAATATCAAAATTATGCTAATGTCATGAAATGAGTCAGAAAACTCTCCTTTTATTGCATTTCTTGGAACAAT
Source organism: Cynopterus sphinx (assembly GCA_030015415.1). Lineage (NCBI taxonomy): Eukaryota > Metazoa > Chordata > Mammalia > Chiroptera > Pteropodidae > Cynopterus > Cynopterus sphinx. The sequence continues at coordinate 93,090,082 of CM057380.1, forward strand.
TGTTACAAGGTAGGAATCATTTGCTGTTTTAATTTTGGTGGAACTTATCTCTGAAAACAACCAGGCTTTGTATCTACTGGTAGGAAAATTTTAAACTGACAATTTGTTGGTTTTAAGGACAATTCAGGTTAGGTAAGTTACATAACTGGCAGAAAGTCTACTCTATTTTTTTATAATTTTAAAAATATCTTTTGTGGCAGTATATGTGTCCTCTCCTTTACTTTTGGCAGATACTGTTTATCTATATCTGGTATCTTTTTTCTTTAACTCTCTGTCCCCCTCTATTTCACATCCAATTGTAATCTTCAAGAACAAGCTTTTGATTTTGTTAATCTTCTCTGTGATTTCTTTGTTTTCTGTTTCATTAATTTCTGCTTTGATTTCTTTTCTTTTTTTTTTTTGGAGGGCTGGTTTACTCTGATGTCCTTTTTCTAATTTCTTGAGTGATGCTTAGTGCATTAATTTTTAATCTCTTAATCTGCAGTTAAGGGCAAAAAATTTCCTTGAAGATCTGCTCTAGCAATATCTCACAAATTATGACATATATTGTTTTTACTGTTATTCTAAATGTTTTTACAGTTTCCCTTAGGATTTATACTTTGACTTATGAATTATTTAAAAATGAGCTTTAAAATTTTTCCAAATGTATGGAATTAAGTTGGTATATTGTTTTTAATGATTTCTAATTTTACTACATTATATCCAGAGAACTTGGTCAGAATAGTATAAATTCAGTCATTTGTTACACTTGTTCTATGATTTAGTATGGGATCACTTTTTATAAATGTTTCATGTATGCTTCCAAAGAATAAATATTTTCTAATTGTTGGGTGCATGGTTCTATATGTACCCATAAATAAATTGTTAACTGTGTCTTTTATATCTTTTTTTTTTCATATGTTTGATCTGTTAAATTTCTCAATATAATTGTGAACTTGTGAATTTCTCTTTTTAGGTTATATTCTTGGGTCCACAGAGCTTCAAGTATGCTATGTCTTGCAGGTAAATGATTCCTTTTCGGCTTTAAAGTCTATTTTGCAATAGTGATAGTGCTCTATTGGCTTCCTTTTGGTTATGTCTGCCCAGCATATCTTTCTAAAAACCATTTTACTTTCATTCTGTATCATTTCATTTTAGGTATGCTTCTCAAAGTTAGCATATTCATTCATTCTAAATATTAAGTGTCTGACATTGCTCTAGGAACTTTGATAAATGAACTAGTCCCTGCCCTTATGGAATTTACATTTTATAGAATATTGGCTGAACTTTAAAATAGCCTATAGCTGGATTTTGTATTTTTGCATTTGCCTTCAACAAAATTTAAGCTATTTATATTTAATGTATTACTGATATATTTAGATTTATTTCTAATATTATTTTTGGTAAACTATATGGATTTTCCCTACCACCTCCCTTCCTGACTTCTGGTAAATGGATCAACAAAATTTTTATTCAACCTTTTCCTTATTTTGAGTTTTATCTTCTATTGCTATTACATGATTACTTACATGTAATATTTTGCATGTATAAGTTGACAAGTCCAAAGTTACCAAATATTTATTCTCCTTCCTTTATAATACAAAGACTTTATATAATATTGGGACTGGTCCCACTTACTATTTATTGTTTTTATCACTGTTTTTTAATCCCTCATAAATTTTGTGTTATTAATGTTTATGCTCAATGCTTATTTAGATTTACCTATATATTCGTTCTCCCACCCACCAGCACTGCTTCTGACATCTCACCTAATTTCTGTCTTACTCCAGGAATTCATTTTGAATAAGTGAACATAAATGATAAACATTCTGTTTTTGTCTGAAAATATTTTGTTCATACTTGTGAGTGCAGAATTTTATATTTGCAGTTATTTTACCCAACACTTTGAAGATATTTATCATTGTAGTCTCTTATGCCTTTTATTGAATTTACTGTCAAATTCTTGTATTTTTGTAGGTAATCTATCTTTTCCCTCTGGTTGCTTGTAACACGTCTTTCTCTTTGATGTTCTGCAGTTTCTATGTGCAATACTAAACTTGCACTCAAGATTTTTGCTTTTCAGTTTGTAGTTTCATTTTATCAATTCTGGAAATATGTTTTTATCTATTTTAATAGTCTCTTTAATTTTCTTTATAATCTTTCTTAAAATCATATCAGATGAATGGTGTACCTTTTCAGTCTACCTTACATGTCTCAGTCTTTCATATTTCCTATCCTGTTTTATCTATGTTGTAATTTCTGCAGTGTTACCTCCCAAATCATTAATTCTCTTTTCAGATGTATTAGTTTGTCCACTAAGTTGTTTACTTAATTAGATTTTTTTGTTTCATTTCATATTGATTATTTATTTGGCAAATCTACATGAACTTTTAAAAATCAATAAATTTTTTTTCCTCAATGCTTACTATGTGCCAAACACTGTTATAAAAGCTTTAGGTAATTTAATTAACTTAATCTTCATAGTGACAACATGAAGTAAGTACAATTATCACCGCAATTTTATAGATGAAAAATCTGGGGTACAGAGAGCCATTCTAATATAGTAAAATCCATTTGATGAATAAGTCACAGGGAGGGAACTCCAATACAGTCTTGCTTCAGAGCCTGTATTCTTTTTTAGAACTAAAATAACTATTTCATATTGAGACTTTCCAAATGTACACAAAGGGAGAGAAAAAAATTCTCCCATATATCCATGCTATCTTCAAAAACCACCATTATATTGCTCTACTCATTTCCTTTATCTGCCCTTCTCTTCACTTGCTGGATTATTTCTTCCTTTTTTAGAAAAAAAAAAAACACTTTTAATTTTGAGGGAACAGGAGATTCAAATGTAGATTAAAAAATAACATAAAAGTAGCCCAAACAACCTTGAAATGGAGAACAAAGCTGGAGGACTCATACCTCCTGATTTTAAAAGTTACTACAAAGCTTTCCGTAATTAAGACAGCATGATATTGGCATAAGGATAGAAAAATAGATCAATGGAACATAACTAAAAATCTAGAAACAAACTTTGACTTTTGTAGTCAATCAATTTTTGACATAGGATCAAGACAATTTAATGGAGAAAGAATACTTTTTCCCTATAAATGATGTGGAGACAAATGGACACCCACATGCATAAAAATGATATGGCCCTCTATCCCTTAACATTGAGAGATCTAAATGTAAGAGCTAAAACTATAAAACTCTTACAAGAAAACAGCAGTAAATATTCACATCCTTGAGTTAGGCAATGATTTTGGAGATATGACATCAAAATAGCATAAGTGGCAAAAGAAAAAACCAAGTAAATTAGACTCCACTAAAATTTAAAAACCAACAAAACTTTATGCTACAAACTATACCATCAAGAAAGTAAAAAAAAACAAAAACAATTCACAGAATGCGAGAAAATATTTACAAATCATATACCTGATAAAAAACTTGTATCCAGAACTCTTATAACTCAATAAAAAAAAAAAAAACAACAAAAAAAACGACCCAATTAAAAAGTAGGTAAAGGATCTGAATCGACATTTCTCCAAAGAAATGCAAATAAGCAATATGCACATGAAAATACATTTGATGTCAAATGCAACCAAAACCTTGATGAGATACCACCTCACATCCATTAGGATGGCTACAATAAGAAAGACAATAACACGTGTTGGTGAAAACGTGGAGAAACGCTTATGTAATACTAGTGAGATTCTAAAGTGGTGCAGCTCTTTGGAAAACAGTTTGGCCGTTCCTCAAAAGGTTAAGTACAGAGTTACATATAGACCTAGCTATTCCATTCCTAGGTATAAACCAAAGATAATGAAAACATTTAGCTCATGATAAATATTATTTACCATTTAAAAGAAATGAAGTACTTATACATGCTACAAACATGAATGACAATTGAAAATACAATGCTAAGTAAAATAAGGTACACAAAATGGTACACATTATATAATTCTATTTATATGAAATGCCCAGAATAGGCAAATCCATAGAGACAGAAAGTAACTTAGTACTTGCTAGGCATGGGAAAAAAAGAGAATAACAAAATATGAAGAATCTGAGCATCAAAATCAATAATGCTTTTAATTTATTAAAACATATTGAATATACTAATGCTATAATATTTATATTACAATATGAGTATAATCAATGTTGTATATCTTAAACTTACATAATCTTGGATCAAATATATCTCAATTAAAATCATACTGAATATATAATAATTTACAAGACTGAATGAAAAAGATCCTAAAAAATTAAGAAATTGTGGTGATGTTTATATATCCCTGTATTTACTAAAAAACATGTCTTAAACATGTCTTTAAATGGGTGGGTGATATGGTAAGTAAATTACACCTTTAAAAGGTACTTAAATAAATAAATAATAAAGTAATATATGGTCAGGTGAGTAATGTTTTTGCTTTGAAAAGAAGTAGGAGAAAAGAAAACTAATTTGTCATCACTGAAGTTTGCTAGGGCATCTCTCTTTCTCTCTCTCTCACACACACACACATACACATGCACATACATTTTTTTCTGCCTTCTTATGAATGAAATTTCGAGGTAACAAATTAGCTCCAATAGATGAAGGAAAGTTAACTACAAAATAATTTCTGTTAATAAATGTAGAAGGAATAATCACCCTGAGGGTTTTTTATGAGATATCAGGGTTTCTGTGTCCTTTTGACATGACTTCCATTATTCTTGCCTCCTGGCAAAGATGTGCTAAGTTCATCTTGTACATTACTTGCCCCAGATCTGGAATCAGCCATTTTCCCAAAGAGCTTGTTCAATTCAGTGGAAAGCCACAATGTGGGTATTGGGTACTTATGACTGCTAGATTATTATTGCTTCTAGGCTGTTTCAGTAGGAAATACTTTTTTTTTTTTAAGGAGAAATTATGAATTAGTAGTATTTTCAATTCAGATTTCAGATCTTAATCTTCAAGAATAAAATTTTACTTAATTTCTTTGATTTTATACTTTATATCTTCTCTCATGCTGAAGAATCTTCATTCCTAACAATAATAATTACTTGTTATTTCCTTTCAAATAATTCTTTTAAAATACCAACACCAATATAGTTACTATCGATATGCTTACTATAAGAATGAACTTTAAAATTTCTTGGCATTTTTTTCTTTCTCATTGGAGAACTGAGGATGTACAGAGAAAAATCTGTATTATATAAAGTTGGTTGAAATACTTCTTTCCACTATGTGACTACATCAACAATTAATCTAATATATTATTAGATTCATTTCTTTTTATTTGTCTTTAAATTTCAACAACTGCTTCCCCTTTTCTGATCTAATTTTATCTGATTCCGTAAAACATTCATATGATTCTTGAGCTAAAACTATATAACTATATACATTCAGAGAAGACTTGCTTCCATCCTGTCTCCTCTATTTCCCTTCTTCTTTTATATGTAATTTTTGGATAAATTTTTAATTTATCTTTAAATTTTTCTTTATGTGATTGTAAGCAAACATACACTCTTACAAACATTTATGTATTTATCTGTTTTTCTTATGTACGGTAGATATTAAATACACTATTCTGCATCTCGCTTTTTCATTTAACAATAAATTCTAGAAATCACTTCATATCAATAGAAAGTTTTCTCATTCCTTGTTATATTCCTTTCTAACAGAGTACTACACTGTTAGTTATACTATACTTGATTCAACCAATAGCCCACTGTTGGACATTTGGGTTATTTCTCATCTACTACTATAATAAATACTGTAATAAATGCTACAATAGCAAATATTGAATTACCTTGCATATATATTATTTTGTACTTTTGAAGATACATATTTGGGACAACTTCTGGGTTAAAAAGTAAAAGCAGAAATAAGTAATTTGAATAGATATTGCTAAATTCCCTCTATAAGAGGAGTACATTTTGCATTCCTACCAGTATAGTATTAAAAGAACCTGATCTTCACAGACTTCTACTGAGTATGATGTTAAACACTTGATTTTGGCCAAACGGCACCTCAATTTGCCTTTATCTTAATATGAGTGAGGTTGAGCATCTTTCAATATGTTTAAAGACCATCCACATTTCTACTCTATGATCTTCTAGTGATAACTTTTGACCATCCCTCACCTTCCTCATGAAATTGTTATTTTCTTCTTAATTTTTAGGAATGCTTTTCATTAGGAATATTAGCTCTTTGAGACATTAGCTGCAATTTCTTTTCTGTAGTTTAACATTTGTCTTAATTTTTAGACCTCATTCTCTTAACTACTACACTATATTGTATCCACTGTTCTTTCGTTATGATCCTTATGCTTTATCTTTTAAAATTATTGCTCCTTTATGTCCTCAAGTCTTTAGAGAGGCAATTTAGCTATTTTTTTGTTTGTTTGTTTGTCTTTACATTTCTCTCATGGGGCACCAATTGTGAGCACATCTTAAGAGGCACCTATTTTTATTCCGTGTGGACACTGAAATTTGAATTGTTGAAGAATCCCACCAGTGATATTGTGATTGCTTCTGCTAGGCTCCAAAGGAGTATGTAAGTCTAGAATAGATTTTTATACTAATTTTTCAGGTAGGAACTTCCTATACCAAGTAAGTGTCTAAATCTGTACTCTCAATCTGCAGGAAGTACAGGCTTCAGAATTTTGGCATCTTAAAGGGGATTTTGGGTTCCTTTCCAGAGTGATGGCAGAGAGAAGCTTCTTTGTCATCTATCAGTGGTAAAGGTTTGACTGAATTAATCTTGCTTTCCACTGTTACACTCTTCTGACTGTCCTATCCTACAGCAGAGTTTCAGTTCCAACTCTCACCTTATCCAATCCTAATATCGCACCTCTTTTCCTGAGTAAGCATTAAAACCCAAGCTTCTAGTCACAACTGGGTCATAACTAGTCATAACTCCCCAGGGTTGTGGCTACATTATTTCAGAATACTTCATCTCTGCCTTTCAAACTCTTCTTTGCTTCAGACACTTGAAGATTTTCCTTGCTCAATGAGCTCAATGAAGCATCACAAATTTTTTGGTAATTGCTTATCAAGCATCTTTAGGTTTGGAACAAAAGTATTTCGGTGTTATCTGGAACCTCTGCCAGATTCTAATAATCTGTTTGTATATCTTTTCTTCCAATATATTGTTGAGTTTATGAGGGTGGGACAGACTCATTCATCTTTATACCAACCCAGTTTCTAATAAAATTGCCAGCATATATAAGATCCTTAATATATGTCTGATGAATTCAAGGATCTATTTCATGGTTTTCACAAAGTAAAAATACATTAGTAGTTCCCACCTTTTCTACTGTTTCAGACTATAAATTCTTATTTTTTTTTTGAGCTTCATATTTTGAAAGGTTTTTCTATCAAATTACCTTTCTTAAATAATACATTTTTTCATTAACAAAAATAGATATAAATACCAAAAAGAATTTCTCATGCCTATTATTCAACATTACCACAATGTTCTCAGTAAAAAGGAAATAAGCATTTTAACTAACTAGCAGAGTTTTATCCAAAATAAAAGCATAATTGCTGTTACTTTCATTAGTTTCAAAAAAAGATTTAGAATTCAGGGATTCTGATTTATAAGTATTCATAAATTTTTTTCTTTGATTTTTTTACCTATAAATAGATCTATGTATAAAAAGGAGAACTTCTGGTTATAGATATCCACGCACTTATTTTTGTACTCGGTGGATTTTTTTAAAGCTTCATATAATTTTCCTCACTTATCTCAAGAATACTCTTGGACATATCACCATTAATGGCATTAGGCTCTAGGAATATCTGATTTTTCAACATAATCTGTATTTCCTACCAAAACCATTTTTTCCTCTTGATAGAAAGCAAAGAAAAAACAAATGCACACCAAACTACCTGCTTGTTTGTAGGAGCTTAATTGTTTCTATTTCATTATTATTCCTTAATTCTTAGGATGGCTTGTGTGGGATTCCTTGCTTCTATAACACATAGTTAATAGATTTCACTGAGCTGAAGTTATCTCTTCTAAGCTGCCACAAAGAATATATTAACCTTAATGGTTAATCCTAATTATCATGTATATCTAACACGTTCCTACAACACCAAGATTTAACTTTGAATTCTGAAGGACAGCAGCCTATACTTTTTCTCTTCAAACAACTGTTAACATGAGGATAACGATATGTTCAGTGCTGTTAAACTGAAAAAAAACATTTTTATAAGAATTTCCAGTCTACTCCTCATTTTTGAGAGTTGTCCTGTTTTCTGGCACAGCCATGGTGTGTAACTGTAGTACCCTGAGTGAGAAAGTGAGAGCCAGATCTTTAAAGCCATTGCTAAAATTAGGTTATACACTTAAGTTCCAGGAATAAAAGATCTTGTAGGCCAACTTGACTATACTGACCCAAAGCAATGTCTGAAATGAGCCCGTTCAAAAACAAAATGTGACTGAGACTCTACTCCTGAACACTGCCTCAAATAATAGAATTGACTCAAAATATAAATTAGCTATAATCTGTACACTCTTGTGTACATACAATGAAGTATCTTTAAATGAATGCAGGGGATATGGTAGCATTCAGATTCTTACTGAAGACCATCCATACTGAAAACAATTGATATAAAGCCAAACTCTGCAATGCCACCCTTTCTTACTTATCTGAGAATTCATTATAAAAGGATGTTTCCTTACATATGTGCTTGCACAAACTTTTATATGAGGTTAAACTGTTAAAAGTGACAATACAATGAGCAGTGTATTCTTAATGTCTTCTCCACTTTCCAAAGTTCTTTTTAGTCAAAAGGAGCTAAATGACTTTTGTTTTTTGTGTGTTTTTTTTTTTTTTTTTGCAAAGAGAAAAACAGAAAACTGACATTTATAAAAATCAGGCCTTTATAAAAAAAAGTTTAAGTTAAATACTTCACTTATCATCTGATAAACTCAAGTATTTGAAAAACTTGGATTTCTAGAAATAAACAAGAAGCATCAGACATAGATTCTAATAAGGAATAAGATACCCATTAAGAACCATTTAAAAGGAATCAGAGGCTGAATCAGCAATCCTAGACAACAAAACTCATCTACTACTAGAGGTATCATTTTTTAAAACATAAATATGTGACTCGGGTGGGAGGGTAGGGTAGTGATTAAAATTATGATTTCAAAATAACTGGGTGATCTGAATATAAGCACTAAAATTCACCCTAATGATTTTTTATATATCTACACCCAGAATATACCCTTTTGTTTTCCTAAAAGTGACAAAGTGGTTTCGCCCAGGTCTTCCTTTAAAAATAAATGTTAGCTCTAACTTGTGCTTCCAGAAGATGAAGACATACTTTCCCTATACCTTTCACTAAGTATAAAAGTATGTACAACTAAAAACTATCTATAAGCTATATATACATATAACGCTACACCCACCCATACACGTTACCTCTAGACACACACACACACAAAGGCAGAAAAGATGGCAGACTGGTTAAAGACACTGGGGCCCAAAGAAAGACACAAATTTTAAGTTACCTGGATTTTCTTTTTGCCTCATACAACCAGATTTGGAACTGTAGAAAACTGTAACCTGGAAATGACAACACGCACAGACAACAAAAGCCTACATTCGCCACTCAAAGAGTTGTAGAAAGGAAAAGGGCAGAGTAGCAAGACAAAATTTTAGACAATAACCACTCTACTCCAAAGACCACAGAAAAAACTGTGGCCCACTGCTGCCCAAGGCAGCACAGGTGAGCTGTGACTTCAACTGTCACAACTTCTGGCCCCAGGAAAGGGGGCTGAAGGAAACCAAGGAGGGAGGCAGGGCTTTTGTCTCCAGTTGGCAGTAACGAAGTGTCCTTTCCATAATGTCAGGGGAGACGGGTAGATGGAGGTATGGGTCATCTCCTGGTAATTGTCAGAGGAGGCCACGGAGAGTCAGGAGTTCTACTGCTACACAGCTGTAAGGAAGCCACCTCCCTCTCTCCAGCCAGTGGTACTCGTGGAGGTGTTTCTACTCCTCCCAGCAGTGGAGACCTACTGGGGATATGAATTCACCCCTCTGACTAGGAGTAACAGGGAGCCCTGCTCCTTGGGTGTCAACAGGGGCCAGCTAAGGAACCGGGACTTCTGCCTCCACTGGCCAGTGATGAGGCAGCACCCCGTTCTTCCCCTGCTGGAGTGTGTCAAAGAAAACCAACAAAAACAGAAAGTTTAAATAAGATCCAGAGTTGTATAATATAATACTCAAAATGTACAGGCTTCAGTAAAAGAATTACTCATCATACCAAGAACCAGGAAGATCTCAAACTGAATGAAAAAAAGACAACTATGGTTAAAGGCACAGAAACTACTGAAAACGTTTTTCTTGCCAGTAGGGTTAGGCACTTGGGAAACAGCTGGTTAGCTATCATAGCTGTACTGCGCAGGGCCAGAAAAAGCCAGAGTTGTTCTAGTTGTTCCCTTCCTTACCACGCTGGTCCTCCTTCCACCATCAAGCCTTCTTTCACCTCTTCCCCATTCCTGGGACAGTTTGGGTGAATCAGGATGGGGCTAGAACATGGAGCACTGGGTGAGTCTGAGGGTGACCTCAACTCACATCAGCAGCAATCTCAGTTTCTGTAGCCCTTGACCACGGTTAATCTACAACTGGGTTCATCTAATCATCCCGAACTCATGTCTGATCACCATTTTATTTTGGTAGTAATTAAACTTCCACTTCTAGGAGACATGACAATACCTCTGGATTTCCTCCGTTTGTTCAGGCAGGCACTTCTGACTTTCCTTCCTGTTTTCAGGTTAAGAAAAACTCCTTCTCTGTCATAATGTAGCTCCTTCGTATTTATGTTAATGATAATAAATATTAATCTTATCAACTTATTGACTTATTAATCAATATTAAAGGACAGTTACTATTTATTGCATAATTTATCTTTAAAAATTCTTAATTTATATCATTGGAGTATCTGTTAAGGTTTTTAAAAGAAAAAAATTACTAATTATAACATGGCATGTTTTGTTACTATGAATAGAAGAAAATAATTTACAAAATTATTTTTAAACCAAACTCTATTGGTATTTAGAAGTACAATTTACTATCCCAATATAGGGAAGACTAGTTCAAGAAATAAATGTGGCACTTAAAATTATTAAAAAAAAAAAAAGGCATTACATATTTTTCCTAAGGTACTGAATATAGAAAGATTGCTTTAAAGGAAAAAAGAGAAAGTAACCTGAAATTGATAGATTAACTTTAAGATTTTTTTTTAGCCTGCTTTCATTTCACCACTTCAAAATATTAGTGTAACATTTATATCTTCCATCCTCCTTGTTTCCAGGAACATACCTTCAATTATAATGTCAAAACAGCAAAATGGCTATGAAGTACATAACATCACAATTACGTGTGATATACTGTGCCATAAATGTTTAAAGCACTTTTAAGATGTGTAAAACATGGGAGGAAGAACTTAAAAGTACTGACACCTCATAAAAAAACGTCTAGCAGTTTGTATCCAATAAAGCCAACTCTGAAATTAGTAAACAGTGTATTGTCTAAAGGGCACATGTTCATTGAGTTATACTACGTAAGGGTGAAAAGAATGGCAAGTCAATATTTTCATATGTGTTCAGAAAACAGTAAAAAGTAAACATAACTTACCTACATTTTCTTTGGAGTAAGCTAATTCCTTTTCATGTTTTTAACTAGTACTACTGCTTTGATGACTCCATTTACCTGAAGCATAATACTTATCAGTCTAATTGCCTTCTTGAGATCTCTACTTGGGTAGATAGTATAGACACCTCAGATTCAACTCCACTAAACAAAGAATGTATCATCCTCTCCATATATGGTGTTTTTTTCTGGATTACTCAATCTCAAGTAGTGAAACCACCTGCACTTACCCAAATCAGACACTGACTCTGGCCAATGGTCTGTGGGTAGAAGTGACCGTGGGGTTGAAGCGTAGAAGAAACAGTACTCCACCCTCCAGTTGTGTGTCTTCCTTTGCCACAGTGAATAAGGAGGCCTCATACTAAAAGGGATAAACTATAAAAATTTAAGTAGGTCTGAATCATTGAATTGCTGCATGCAAGTAACTACCTCATAGTCAGCAAGACTTGTAGTAAACTCTGAAAACTGAGAAATTAACCTTTAAAATGTGAAACCACTGAGATTAGTTGGTGTTTGATAAAATATTACAGCGTAGACTGTACACTCTTTCTCTACCTCAATTGCCCTATATTTAAAAATTTTAAATTTTAATTCATTTTTTTTCTTTTTTTATTGTGGACACACACACACACATATGGCCATTTTAAAGTATACAGTTCATTGGTGCTAAAAACGTTGACACTTTTGTAAAACCATCACCATCATACATATCTATAACTCTTTTCATCTTGTAAAATTGAAACTCTATACCTGCTAGACAATAACTCTCCATTCTCCCCTCCACCCAGACCCTGAAGCCACTATTATACTTTGTCTTTATTATTTTGATTACAAAAATTTACCTCCTTTAAGTGGAATCATACAGTATTTGACTTTTTGGTGAATGGTTGTTTTCATTTACCATAACGTCTTCAAGTTTCATCAACATTGTAGCATATTGCAGAATTTCCTTCTTTTACAAGGCTGAATATTTCATTGTATGTATATACCACAGTTTACTTCTCTGCTCATTCTTTGATGGATATTAGAATGGTTTCTACATTTTAGCTATCGTGAATAGTACTGCTATGAACATGATGTACAAATATCTCTTTAAGAGCATGCTTTCAATTCTTTTGGGTGTACACCCAAATTGCTTAATCATATAGTAATTCTACTTTTAATTTTGATGAACGCCATAGTGTTTCCCACAGCAGCTGTACCATTGTACATTCCCGCTAACAGTGCATCAGGACTCCAATTTCTCTACATCCTCAAACAACACTTGTTATTTTGTTTTATTAATAGTAGCCATCCTAATGGTCCTGAGGTGATCTCTTACTGTGGTTTTGATATTTGCATTTCCCGAATGGTTAGTGATATTGAGCACCTTCTCATGTTCTTACTGACCATTTGTATATCCTTGAAGAAATGTCTATTCAAGTCTTTTCCGTTTTTTTTTTTTTTTTTAAATTACTGTCAAGTAAGGTGTGTTTCTAGTGTGTGTGTTTGCCCATATTTGAATTAGGCTGTTTGTTTTTGTTCTTGAGTTTTAGGAATTCTCTATATATTCTGGATATGCATCCTTTATCATATATAATTCATAAATATATTCTCACATTCTGTGGGTTGCCTTTGCAATCTATAAATAGTGTCTTTTGATGCATAAAATTTATAGATTTTCATAAAATTTTCTCTATTTTTTCTTTTGTTACCTGTTGTGGCTTTGGTGTCATATCTAAGAAATCACTGCCAAATCCAATACTGTGATGCTTGTGTACTGTTTTCTTCTAAGAGTTTTATTGTTTTTAGGTCTTACATTCTGAATTGATTTTTGTATATGGTGTTAGGAAAGGGTCCATTTTCATTTTTTTTGTAGGTGGATAATCAGTTTTCCCAGCGTCATTTATGAAAAGACTGTCCTTTCCCCATGGAGTGGTCCTGGAAACCTTGTCAAAAATCATTTGATAATATATGCAAGGGCTTATTTCTGGGCTCTCTATTCTATTCCTTTGGTATCTGTTTTTATGCTAAGAGCACACTGTTTTGATGACTGTAGTTTTGTATTAAGTTTTGAAACCAGAAAGTGTAATTCTTCCAGTTTTGTTCTTTTTAAAGATTGTTTTGGCTATTGGGGTCCCTCAAATTTTAGGATGTGTTTTTCTTTTTCTGCAAAAAGCGTCATTGAGTTTTATGTGGAATTGCATTGAAACTGTAGATCGCTTTGTGTAGTACTGACATTTAACAATATTAAGTCTTCAAATCCGCATACATAGGATGTGTTTCCATTTATTTATGACTTCTTTAATTTCTTCAACAATGTTTTGTAGCTATCATTGTACAAGTCTTTGACCTCCTTGATTAATTCCTAAATGTTTTATCTCTTTGATGCTATTATAAATGACATTGTTTTTGTAATTTCCCTTTCAGATTATTCATTGTTTGTCATAGAAATGCACCTGATTTTTGTATGTTGTCTTTGTACCCTGCTCCTTTGCCGAAATCATTTATTAGTTCTAACAGCTTTTTTTCTTTTTGGTGGAGTTTTTGGGGTTGTCTACATATAAGATCATATCATCTAGAAACAGAGATTATTTTACTTCTTCCATTCCAAATATGAATGTCTTTTTTCTTTTTCTTGTCTAATAGCTCCAGTTGAACTCTAGGACTGTGTTGAAAAGAAATGGTGAATGAGGAACTTTTGACTCATTCCTGATTTGTAAGAAAAAGCTTTCATGTCGATCTTTCGTCATTGCATATGATGTCTGCTGTGGGTTTTTCATACATGGCTTTTATTATGTGGAGGTAGTTTCCTTATATCCCTAGTTTATTGAGTGTTTTTTTTTTTTTTCGCATGAGAGGGTGTTAAATTTTGTCAAATACCTGTTTTTCATCAATTAAGATGAGCATGTGTTTTTTTCCTTAATCTGGTGATATGGTGTATTACACTGCTTAATTTTTGTATATTCATTCCAGGAATAAATCCTTTTTGGTCATGGTATCTAATCCTTTTAATATGCTGCTGAATTTTGTATGCTAGCATTTGCTAAGGACTTTTGCATCAGTATTCATGAGAGATACTGACCTGTTGTTTTCTTTTCTGATAATGTCTTTGGCTTTGGTATCAGGGTAATGCTGGCCTCACAGAATGAGTTAGGAAGTATTCACTTGTCTTCAGTTTTTGAAAAAGCTTGAAAAAGAAAGGTATTAGTTCTTCTTCAAATATTTGGTATAATTTAAGGGAGAGGCCATCAGGTCCAGGGCTTTTCTTTGTTGGGAGATTTTTGATTACTAATTCAATTTCCTTACTAATTATTATAGGTCTACTAAGATATTCTTTGTAATAGAATCTTGGTAGTAGGGCTTGTGTTTCCAGGAATTTGTCCATTTTATCTTAGTCACATTTTTTAGTGCATGATTGCTCATAGCACTCTTATGATCTTCTTTATCTGTACGATTAGTAGTAATGTCCCCACTTTATGTTTTTAGTAATTTGAGATTTCTCTATTTCTTAGTCCGTCTAGCTAAAGGTTTAACCAATTTTGTTGACTTTTACAAATAATCAACTTTTGGTTTCATTAGTTTTCTCTACTGTTTTTCTATTCTCTATTTTGTTTATCTCTGCTCTAATCTTTATTATTTCGTTTCTTTTGCTGGTTTGAGTTAGTTGGTTGTTTTTCTTCTTCTAATTTCATAAGGTGTAAAGTTAGGATGCTGATTTGAGATCATTCTTGTTTTTTAATGTAAGCAGGTTATAAATTTCCTCTTTAGCATTGCTTTCACTGTGTCCCACAGTTTTGATATACTGTGTTTTCATTTTCATTCATCTATAAGTATTTTCTAATTTCCCTTGTGATTTTTTTTAAGTTGTTTAAATGTGTATTATTTAATTTCTATAATTTTGTAAATTTTCCAGTTTTACTTTTGTTATTAATTCCCAACTTCATCCTGTTGTGATAAGAGAAAATACTTTGTATAATATCTATCTTTTAAAATCCACTGAGACTTAACTGGCGGTCTATCCTAGAAAATGTCCCATGTACATAAGAGAAGAATCTGTATACTGTTCTTGGGTACAGTGTTCTGTATATATTTATTAGATCTATGTGGTTTGCTGTGCTGTTTAAATCCTCTATTTCCTTACTTATCTTCTGTTTGGTTGTTCTATTATTGTAAGTGGGACTTTGAAATCTCCAATTATTATTGAAGACCTGTCTACTTCTCCCTTCAATTTCGTCAGATTTTGCATCACATATTTTGATGATCTGTCAGTGGATGCATAAATGTTTATATTTGTTATATGCATTCCTTGTTTTATTATACTTTGCTTCATTGTGCTTTAAGATACTGCATTTCTTACAAATTGAAGGTTTATGGCAACCCTGTGTCAAATGAGTCTATCTGTGACATTTCTCCAATAGCATTTGCTCACTTTATGTCTCTGTGTCACATTTTGGTAATTCTAGCAATATTTCAAACTTCATTATTATTTTGTTTGTTATGGTGATCTGTGAATAGTGATCTCTGACGTTACTATTGTAACTATTTTAGAAGCCCGGAACTGTGCCAATATAATATTGTGAACTTAATAAATGTGTGTGTTTTGACCCCTACCTGCTGGTGGTTCCCCCATCTCTCCCTCTCCTTGCGCCCCGCTATTCCCTGAGACACAACAATATTGGAATTATACCAATTAATAACCCTACTATGGCCTCTAAGTGTTCGAGTAAAGTCTCATGTTCTCAACTTAAATGAA
The DNA here is from genome assembly GCA_030015415.1 of Cynopterus sphinx. Classification (NCBI taxonomy): domain Eukaryota; kingdom Metazoa; phylum Chordata; class Mammalia; order Chiroptera; family Pteropodidae; genus Cynopterus; species Cynopterus sphinx. The sequence continues at coordinate 93,106,447 of CM057380.1, forward strand.
AAACTAGAAATCATTAAATTTAGTGCGGAAGGTACGTCACAAGCTTTGATAGGCCAAAAGCTAGACCTCTTGCACCAAACAGTTGGCCAAGTTGTGAATGAACTCAAAGGAAAAAGTTCTTGAAGAAAATTAAAAGTGTTATTCCAGTGGACGCATAAACGATAAGAAAGCAAAACAGCCTTATTGTTGATATGAAGAAAGTTTTTGTCATCTGGATAGATGATCAAACCAGTCACAACATTCCCTTCAGCCAAAGCCTTAATTCAGAGCAAGGCTCTAATTCTCTTCAATTCTATGAAGGCTGAGAGAAGTGAGAAAACTACAGAAAAAAAGTCTGAAGCTAGCAGAGGTTTGTTCATGAGGTTTAAGGAAAGAAGCCATTACCATAACATAAAAGTGCAGGGTAAACAGCCAGTGCCAATATAGATGGCTGCAGCAAGTTAAGCAGAAATTTATGTAAGATAATTAATAAAGATGGCTACATTAAACAACAGATTTTCAATGCAGATAAAACAGCCTTATACTGGAAGAGGATGCCATCTAGGACTTTCATGGCTAACGAGAAGTCAATACCTAGCTTCAAAGGACAGGCTGACTCTCTTTTCAGGGGTTAATACAACTGGTGACTTTAAGTTGAAATCAATACTCATGATCATTCTGAAAATCCTCGGTTTCTTAAGCATTATGCTAAATCTACTTTCCCTGTGCTCTATCAATGGAACCACAAAGCCTAGATGACAATATATTTGTTTACAACATTGCTCACTAATATTTTAAGCCCATTGTTGAGACCTACTGCTCAGAAAAGAAGATTCACTTCAAAATATTACTGCTCATTCAAAATGCACTTGGTTACCCAAAAGCTCTACAGAGATTAACATTTTCAAGCTTTTCAACACAATGTCCATTCTGCAGCCAATGGATCAAGGACTAATTTCGACTTTCATGTCTTATTATTAGGAAACAAAATTTTGTGAGAGACTATGGTTGCCATAGATAGTGATTTCTCTGATGAATCTGGGCAAAGTAAATTGAAAAGGATCTTCTGAAAGGATTCACCAATCTAGATGTAATTAAGAATATTCATGGGAAGAAGCAAAAATATCAACATTAACAGGAGTTTAGAAGAAGCTGATTCCATCTCTTCTGGATGACTGTGAGAGATTCAAAACTTCAGTGGAAGAAGTAACTGCAGATGTGGTAGTAATAGCAAGAGAGCTAGAATGTCAAGTGGAGTCTGAAGATCTGACTAATTGCTACAATCTCATGATAAAACTTTAATGAATGAGGAACTGCTGCTTATGGATAAGCAAAGAAAGTGGTTTCTTGAGATAAAATATATTCCTGGTGAAGATGGTGTGAAGATAGTGTATTTTCACTGGATTCAGGCCAATGAATAAGAGCCAGTGAAGAGTCATGTAGGCTCCTACAAGAGTTTAATGTCAGCCTTAAAAGACAGCCTGGTATCATTGGTTTCAGGTCTGCAATTCAGTTACATTTGCAAAGAATACATCCAATTCAATCTCTTTATATATTTCTGATGAATTGGCTAGTTAAAAGCTAGGGTGGCCTAAAAAGTGTGTGTTCAAATTGTTTTCAGAGATCCTATTATTTTAGATTTGACTGTTAGTAGCTTGCAATTTTATAAAAATCCAGGAAAAACATCAAATCCAATTAAAAATGCCCCATTCAAGAACACGATTGGCAATGCCATAAACTTTAAGCGTTCTCTACTTTGAAAACTACCAAAAATACTGTTTTAGTACTAAAGCTCAACAATTTATTTAGTTTACTAAATTCTCATATTTTCTAAAACATGTGAAATACCAATGGAAAAAATGCTTGAATTTCAGATATAAAAGATGTTCGTTCTTTGACAGTCAATAGCTTCTAGGAGCTTTTCGATAATAGCTTTTCAATCTATCATATTTATGAGCTCTTCTTGAGAATGCAAATTTATTGACTTTTAAAATTAAAAAATTCTGGTGTCTAAAAAGTATCTTAATAAATGCTGTGTAACATTTTGGGGCCAGATTTCCATCTCTCTCTCTCTCTCTCTCTTTGTGACAGTAGCAGTACTTTAACACTAGAATTATTTGTGAAGGTAATTGAGGGTTAATAGCACATACATTTTCAAACTTGGCTGCTTCAAAATCAGCCTATCTGATTTTAGATACTGAGATCTGAATCATAACTCTGACCTATAGCTGTTCATTAATCCACCAACAATTTCTAAGATAATTGTTGAAATGAGAAGTTATCTTTTGATATAAGGAAGAAATATGTATGACCTGTCAAAATTACAAATTAACTTTTAAAAATTGAGAGTAATCTTTTATGGTAATTTATATATTTTCACTGTAATTGAAATAAGGGTTGATTAAATACTGCTTATCATGAGAGAATTATGAAGTCATTAATAATATGGCTGGAGGCTACTGAAATCCCTAACCAAAAGCAAATAATGATGGCAACACATTTTGGTAGTGATTAGCAGTGTCAGTACTAGAGTGATATGATTTGTTCTGAATCCTAGCTCAGTCACTTACTAGCTAAGTGACTTTGGGAAAATCACTTAACTCTTTCAGCATCTCCTCTGTAAAATGAGAATAACTGTACCTCAAAGGGTTACTGTAAAGGTTAAATGAGTTAATTCAAGTAAAGCACTCAAAACAAGGCTTAGCTCAATAAATGTTAGATATTATTATCTGTGAGATGACTAATGGCATACATACTGTTTTCTAAAAAGCCATGTAGTAGATGATTTAATTTGGTCATGTAAATTACCTATGTAGGGGCATCATGTGACAGCTAATGCTGTAGTTTATTTAATATTGCTCCTCTTGCCCTCGAATGCAAATGTCATTTAATTCCAATTTGCTTTTAATAAGTATTTGCATTAGTACAAAAGAGACCAAAAGAAGCAGGAGGAATATATTCTGTGGAATATATTGGTCTAATTCCCACCAAGAAAAATTTAGTGGAGGAAAGGGGAACCACTCTGAAACCAATCTTTCTACATTTATGCTTAATGAGATCCTCAGACCAGGGTCAATGAGCACAGGAAACACAGTAATATATCATGCCACCTGACAGACACAGAAAGCAGGAATAGGAGGGGCACAAGCATAGGGACAGGAAACCCAGGTTGATTTATTTCCATTGAGAAAATTCAAGGGGGATCAGGAAACTCAGAAGATTTATAAATTCCCTGTGGCATCATAAAAGGCAGCAGTCTGACAATAGGAAGGGCAAGTTAGATTTGATCCTAGAAAAGAAGGGAAGAAAGAGTCTTATCAAATTTTAGTTAAGAATTTTCCTACATCTGGAATTGATGACAAAAAAGATGGAACAGATGGAAAAAAGGAGACTGGGAGGAATCCAGATTTCCTCACATCTCCCAGTCTCTGGATTTCCCTTAACTCCAAGCAGGCAGAACTTATCAAAATATAATCTGTTTCTTTGTAGGATACGAAAAGAGTTTTAAGGGGATAGTGAGTAACCAAGATATTTTTTTCCAATTTCAAAATGAAATATTTATTACTGGCAAAGAATAAGCAAATTTTTATATACATATTTAAACAATCCTTATATATATATATGTTTTCTTATATTTTATAATTGCCTCCTTTAAAATGATTCCTAATGTAAGCAATTAGCAGATAATATAGCTATAAGTAATAAAAATCTTTAGACCTCAAAATTCATATTATCTATCCATCCAGTATTGTAGATGAGGAAGATAAAATCCAGAATGTAAGTTAGGCAGCTGTGGCCTGGTTTATAAAAAAATAAACAAAAACAAAGTTATTTGCCAACACTTATATCATTTATAAAATCATTATAAAAGATTTATAGGTAAAGGGTTTCAAAAATGACAAACTTTCAGTTATACGATAAATAAGTCCTGGGGATGAGATGTGTATAGCATGGTGACTATAGATAGTAATATTGTATTTGATATCTGAAAGTTGCTGAGAATAGATCTTAAAAGTTCTCACAAGAAAAAAAATTAACTATGTGCAATGATGGACAGTAATTTATTATGGAAATAATTTCATAATATATACATATATCAATCACTTGTTGTACTCCTAAAAAAAGAGATTTATATAAAAATCTGAATCCTCTGGGGAGAAAATAGATGCTTGGATAACACAGGGCTCACATCTTACATAGTCACAATTTCATAGCAAGCTGAAATTAAAAGTGGTTGCCTCTTTAGATAAAGCATGTGGCCCCTAATTTACCATAGTTCTCTCTTTTCTCTCCTATTTACATTTTGCTTAACCTCTCCCCCCTTTTTTTTTAATGATATCTGCCTGTTCCATACAGTCCTTGGGTTAGGTGCTATAAGGCAGCAGTCCCCAACTTTTTTGGCACCAGAGACTGATGTTCTTATGAAAATCTAATGCCTGGTGATCTGAGTTGGAGCTGAGGCAGTGACACTAGTGCTGGGAAGCAGCTGTAAATACAGATGAAATTTTGCTCACTCACCAGCTGTTTACCTCCTGTTGTGCGGCCTGGTTCCTAACAGGCTACAGACCAGTACAAGTCCATGGCCCAGGAGTTAGGGACCCCCTTCTATAAAGAATTTGAATAGCACTTGGTAAATTGTAAATTGTGAAGTGATGTATATTAGTTGATGGTGTTAGCACTGCTCAAGATCATACACTTAGTTATCAACAGAGTTGGAGGTAGAGCTCTGGTTTCCTGACACTCAGTTTAGTGCCATTTCTACTGTGCCATACTGCTTCATACAAATACAAAAACAAGACACCAACACTTACAGAATGGGAATTCCATATTTGAAGAAATAGCCATACCAATGAGAATAATCTGATTTAGAATAAATAAAACTAACAAGTGTAGTGCCAGTGAAGTTTCTCTTTTTCTTTCCTTCAACCTTCTTACATTTCAACTTATGCCCAAAGATGGATGAATGTGTGAATAAAAAAAACCCACAGAAATGCTTTGCTAATGATATGGAAAACAACTGATTTGATGGGTAGAAAATTCCAAACTACAAAGATGAATCTTGAAGATTAAAGTAAAGATTAAGCTGGGAAAGTAGAAGGCAATTCCAGAGGCGAGGAAGTACATGGAAAATGTTTTACATCCAGTTCCTTTCAAATAAATCTGGATACCATCAGCAGGAAAAATCCAGCTGATCTTAATGTTTGTAGCAGTCTAGAGGAAGAAGTATTGACTATATACATTGACTAATATATAAAAATCTGGATTTGAAGGAAGTTAGGATAATTAAGAAGAGATTAACATTTTCATCTGACTCAATCAATAAAGGCTGTTGAATCATTAAACATTTACTAAACTGTAATCTTCTATTCTGTCAACTTTTAAATATTATAACTAGACAAAAGCTTTTTACCTTCTATAATGGAAATAGTAGCCACTATCAGGAGATAATGGCATACAAGATAGCTAAGCGGGTGACACTTGGGTATAGGAGAAAGTAGGCACTCTCAAATGCAACATAAAAGCGGTTCTCCAGCAGAGCCTAACACGACGTGTTCTCTGAGGAACGTCTGCTCAGTCAAGTAAAAGGGAGCTGGCATTACAAATCTGTGGTGAACAAATGGATACTTGAATGCTCTCAATGGCTGATCTCATTATCAAGAATTTAAACTGCTTAGTAAGAAGGATAAATGCCTACTATGTTTTTCCGCAAACAGCTTCTCTAGCACTCAGGCTCCTTTAACACTTGCAACTGATTTTTCTCTTGTTCATTAACAACTCAAGGAGCTCTTTGTAGCTTTACTCTATCACTGTTCTTTTACAGAATGTAAAACAGTTTTATTGTTCTCTCTCCAATTTTAAAGTAGTTTTAATACTATGATAAATAGGTTTTCTTAGCTGTTCCAGAATTGATGACCAGGGCCCACAGCTGAAGACAAAGAAGAGCTAAGTGAGCCACATAATAAAGGGAGCTTACTAAGAGGTCCAGAAAGGGTATTGCTGTCTGCCAGTCCAACTCCACACATGCCTTTTTTGGTTTGAAGCTGGTGTGAGGGTGATGCTAAGACTGGTAGAAAAAATTTCAATGTCACAGGGAGTATTTATTCATGCACAGAGAATACCCTTTCTTAAGCTAAGTGAGAGGGGTTCAAAGAGAATGTAACCCTAAATCCTAGAGTCTTAATCCTGAAGATTGGGCATGAGTACAAGAAAAAGAGATTGGCATCTTATTCCTTTATTTGGTACCTACTTAGATGCATCAAACATGTTGATGTGCTTGTCTGAGGAGGAAAAAGTACAATTGGGGATTGATGGAAGGATGGACGAAGAAGTACTGAAGCAGACTACATAGTGTCACCATTTGGCATGGCAAGGATGCATGAGTTTCCTGTGGGTCACATTACAGGAAGCAGCCAGGTTTGTGTCTTTTGGTTATTCCTCTGCCCCTAGGGGGTCAATGTTAGCCTGAGAAAAAGCATAAGAGTGTCCAATAGCATCAGAGAGAGGACCCTAAAACCAAAGGAGGAAGAAAAAAGGAATGAAAGAAAATAGAATTTGTCTCTTTCCCACTGCAGGCCCCTCACATGAGCTGAATTAGGGAAGAGAAAATGACTTCTGCTTTGTTATTTGATATGCTTTCTGAAGTCATACATTAGAATAGCTTTTTTTTTCCCCTAGAGTTTAATATAAATATGGAATCACATAACATATACTCATCTATGTCTGGATTCTTTTGCTCAGTGTTTTTGAGATTCATCCACATTGTATTTATAGTTCATTCCTATTTATTTCTGAGCAGGATTTCATTGCATGTATATTTATTTACTTGTTGCAGTAGCCATCCTTCAAGACAGCCTACAGTGATCCTTGTCTCCAGTTATTCACATCATTGTGTTATTCACTTCACACTGTGGAGGGTTGGTCTATGTGATCAATGCAATAAGGCAGAAGTGATGGCATGTCACTTCTGATACTATATTATGAAAGACACTGTAACTTCCATCTTGGTTGCTCTCTTCCTCTCTCTTAGCTCACTTGCTCAGGTATAAACCAACTGCCATGTCCTAAGTAACCCTCTAGAGAAGCCTAAATGCCACATGAGCAAATCTAGAAGTGAATCCTACAGCCCTAGTTAAGCATTCAGATAATTGCAGACCTGGTCAAATGCCTAAGTACAAACTTCTAAGGGAGCCTGAGTCAGAACAACTACCTAAGCTGATCCTAGATTCCTGAGTCTCAGGAACCATGTGAGATTATAAATGTTTGCTGTTTTAAGATACTAAATTTTAGGTAGTTTTATGCAATACTACATAATAGACATAATAGATTTTGGTAACTGGGAATGGGGTATTGCTGTTAACAAAAACCCAAAATGTGGGAGTGCCCTTGGAATTGTGCAGTGGGGGGAGGCCTGGAAGAGCTGGAAAAATTTTGAGGAAAGTCAATGAAAATCTAATCTGCCTTGAATAGACTGTTAGTAGCGATACAGGCTTTGAAGCGACTACTAATGGGGTCTTAAGGAAGTGAGGAACATGTTATTGGGATCTTTGTGTCACACCAGAACTTTTGGCAACAACCTCATTTGCTTTTATGTAGAGAGTAAAAAGTAAACCTAATGAACTAAGTGATCTAGTTAAGGAGACTTCAGCCAGAGGTCTGAAGGTGTGTCCTGGTTCCTTCTTGCTTCTTACATGAGAGGACAGAAATGCACTCCTGTGGTCACCACAAAGACAGCTTTAAATTGGTCTTTTTATGTTCACGGTACTTTACAAAAAAGCTTGAATATGATAATATTTTTTAAAAACCTCCCTACTTAAATCAGTCATGTGTTACATAAATTAGTCAATATTGGGCTTGAAAATAATCATTCTTTGTGACGTACTTCTGTCTGATAGTTTGTCAAAATCGTGAAGTCCCCCACTAAAAGTCATAGGTATAGAACACGCTAACTATGCAGTTTATTCAGGATGTCATCTTGAGGTCCAAGTGCTATAACACAATATTCAACAAAGTATACTCTGCCTTCATATGCCTTAAATTTTAAGAGTCTTAAGTTTCTGCTCCCATAAGAACATTTAGTCCTCTGTTCATTCAGAAGGTAGGGAAGGGCAAGGGAATGGAAGACTGCTGCTGAAAGCAGCAAATGAAACTGACTAGATACGTCTTTCTCTGGCTCACCATTATAATACAGAATATATGATGGCAACACAAGATTTTACATTGTGTAGGTGGCCAAAGTCTGATTCTCCATTCTTACTGGCAACAAACTTCCACAAAGGATTACATTCATAAGGAAAGGCTTTAAACAAGCAAATAGTCTACAGAAATGTCTATTTCACTGGCTAGTTAAAAGGATTTTTCATAACATTTATTTTTCCTTTTAGGAAAAAAGAATAAATCTAAAATGGTGACGTTCATTAAACTAGGTCATATGAGTAGATTATTAGGCCTCACACTATTTTAGCTTTGTTCAGAAACATCCTATGTATATTACAGAGAGCCAACAACAAATTTGACTGGTAAGAATCCATTTATTGGGCTCCAACTTGGTAGTCCTAAATGTTACCCTAATAGGTGGGTCAAGGCCTGGGGCTAAGAATTTGAAAACCAAATCTAAGGTTTTTTTTTTCTTTTTCTTTTCTAAATGTATCTGACCCATACTTTCATTCTTTAGAACAATGCTGAGCAAGTACTTCCTAAAACTTAGTAAGAGCCAATCACATTTTTATATATAAAACAATAGATTTATATTCTTTACTCAAAACTATGTAATAGGTGGACGAAGACACATTGCAAACAAAATAAAATGATTTGAGCTTGGCTTACGTAGAATCAATATTTAAACAGCACATTCTTTCATAGAAACTATGATTTTAAAAAAACCATGTGCACCAAAGTTGGAGTTAGAACAAATGATAACATTCTGTTGTAATCCTCAGTACCAAACAAAGGGAATTTACTGAACTTTCAAAAATTTATTCTCCTTTAGAACATGAATAAGCATGAGAAATTTTAGTCCAAAGGGTGATTTATTTGAAAAATTCCAAGTGCCTGGGTGTGGTTATGATAAAAGTGCTTTTTCAACCATAACTTCACAGTTAGCACATCGTACTACTATAATAGACAGTAGCCTTCAATGCTACAAGGAAGAAAAGATAGATGACAAATTTCTGTTTAAAGGTGAGCCAAGGGTCAGCCTTAGAACATGTGAGAATAAAGGTCTAAAGTCAAAATAAGAAAGACATTTAATCTATACACACATTCTATTCACTAATAACAAGGGAGTAAAATAACCCCAAATATAGGAAGAAAAGAGAACAAGTCCATACTATAGGATAAATTGTTGATGAGTAAGATGTGTGTACAGGGCATTGAATACCATCATCACCAGTAACTAGCATTCTAACAAGGATAAGGAAGTTTGAAAGAATGTATAAATGTGGCTTTATAGATGAATAAATGTATACTAAGCTAGACTGCACTAAGTGCCAATTCTGGTTCCTCGGGCATAATCAGCAGTTGTCAGAGTTCTGAGCTCCACCTGAAGAAGCAATAAATAAGAGGGAAAGTATCATGCTGGGTATCATATGCGCCATATGTAGCTCCTTGGGAGAGACTAAAAAATGTTAACTAGAAAGCAGACAGAACTTAATAAAAGACTTACTGTATAATTCATTCAATTCAGATTTTTTTTTCCATACTGCACCTACTGAAAATACTTGGGACAACTCATTTCCATCAAGAACTTAAAGATTTGGGAAATTAGTGGTCTTGTAAAGGTTAAATGAGTAAAACACATACAATCCAATAGACAACTAAGAAAGTATGTGAAAATACTTGACTCAAGAGTATAGGACTGCCCCCAGTGCCAATCAGGATCACCTGGGTGTAATTTCAATGGAAGGATAAGTGGGACAACTGGAAAAAGAGTGTGTGAACAGAGGGTAATGATTAGCCTAAAGCAATGGAATGGAAAATCAGAGAGACCAGGAGCAGGCTTTGGTCAACTGAGCACTGTGAAGATGAATCGCAACATTAGTACGTATTTGGCAACCAGCAGCTTCTCCAAGTGACAGTCACCTTTCTGCAGAAATATGTTCCAGGTCTTAATATACCACACAGCTCTGTACTTATATACTACCCTTCTCAAGCAACTCTTGGTCTCTTTGAGGATACTAACTGATCTTCATATTTCTCTAATAAAAATAGAAGAGATAATATTCATTTTATATGGTTGAAGAAATGAAGTATAAGCACACAGCAACTCACTCAAGTTTCTTCTATGTCCACTAAATAAGTACGTATGCATTATTTATGACTCTTCAGGCCTTAGTTATCCTTAACCCATTTATAATTATTCTATTGAGCACCAGTGGAAACTATTTGTTCAAAAAATATGTAATAAAGACAAATTAAAATGAGAAAGATTGAGCAGTCTGAGATTTTGTGACAAATTATCGATACTTTTTTTTGCTCAGTTTTCTTGTAATATATAAAAAACATACAGCTTCTTTGCCAAAATAAGTTGAAAAGTTGAAAATGCTTATATGACAAAATACCTAGAAATTCTGGATAAAGCAGTTGAACTTGCAATAAAGGGAAGTCCCCAACAGTTTTGTTTGTTTTGCCTACCCTTGTATCATCAGCACCCAGGAGAGGGCCTGGCACACAGTAAGCACTAAATAATAATTGTTAAATGTTGCTAAATGAATTTAGAAGAGATTTTAGAAGGATCTTTTAACACTAAAGGATGTGGGTCAAGAAAGAAGAGGTTGCTGGACAGCAGGGGAAGTGCTAAGGCTGAGTCTTAAATGACCTAGCCCCAGAGTTACAATTAGGAAGAGTAATGTGGCAAGCATGCTATTTATACTAAAGTACAGATCTGCTTTTCTTGTGAGCCTTTGATAGCAATAGCTGATTTGTGCTGTTAGCTTATCAGTGCCTTGACATTACTTTTTGTGAACTGGAACTATGGGACTAGCAATCTAGTTTTCCTTACAGGAGATCTTGTTAGAAAATGATGATAGAATTTTTTAAAGACACCAAAGAGGGCAAATGAATGCACAACATTACAGATAGCCACTGTGAATATGTAAATAAAAGATGTGAGGCCTTTCTGAATTTATAGAAATCTTTTTTTATATTCAGATGAATTTTTGATGTAAGTATTGCCATAGAGTAGATTTCCTGAGAGATGTCTTAATATATCATCAATAAGAATAGTGCAGGTCCTGGAGAAGAATGAGAATATAGAAGATATAAAGATTCATAGGTTTAATGTTGATAATAATTTTCATAATAAATTATGAATATGAGAAATATTTGAGAAGAAAAGGTTAAGGCCTAAAAAATTTTATGTGATGTAATTCAGAAGAAGCTACTGAATTTTTAAAAAGCAACCAATCAAAATTTTGGGCTTCTCATTATGACTTAATAGAATTATCTATTTATCTTACTTAGACATAATTTGGCATTATCTTATTAAAGAAGGTAGAGCCTTTGCCTATGGAACTCAAGAGTTGAAAGGTTCATAGTAAATACCATCATCAATCATTAAATTTCCAGGGTAATCTGTGATTATGAAAAATTAATATTTTAGAGATAAGGTTATTTTAGATCATTTAAAAATTATCTCTAAAAAGCAACTCATCCTGAAAAACAATTAAAATTAATACAGCCTAAATCTCAAATGGGTGGCCAGTTAAATATTCTTTAAAAACAGTAGTGTTGAATCCATACCCTGAAATGACTATTTTGACTGGCTGCCCTGAAAGAGACATAATCTCTCTTATTTTATGTATGTCATGCTCACTCTAGCAGTATCAGAGCTTAAGTGGATTCTCTTAACCCCATGTTAAGGCCAAAGAGACTGGCCACACAGGCTACCTCTGGATGGCTGCAGGGTTAGAATCTCTCTTCATGACCCACAGAGAGGGGTCCAGGTGACCAAACTCACCTCTAATCACTCTGAATTTGAAAAGTCTCCATGTACACAGGGTCCAAGCTTCTGGGAGGCTGGCCCCTGGCTAGCACTTTCAGGGGTGATTTGAAGAGTGCTCAAAGTAGGCAGAATGAGAAGCATTCCTGGATGCATACTGTTTTACCACAGCATGTTTAGTCCTGAAAGAATACTGCCATCTCTAATAACATAAAAGAAGCTAAATTATACTTCATTGTTATTTTATAGCTTTAAGTACATGTTATTTGTTAGTGATTTGTAAAACAAGGACAAATTACATCATTTTTTTTGTTTGTTTCAGGTTCTTCCCATGCAGAAAGAGGGGAGGGTTTGAAGTATAATTAATACCCTTTCCTATCTTTCAAGGGAACAAATAAATGTCATAAAAAACTTGAAAAAGCACTGTCTGTATTCTAATTCCAATACATCCTTTATAATTTTAAACTGTGGAATTCCCACACAAGATGGTAAGTAAGACAATCGATTCTAATTCTGATTCCACCACTTAATTAGTATGGAAATTTAACCAAGAAATTTAATCTTTTGGGATCTCTGGTGCTCCATCTGTATAATTAGGATAATACTCTCCAGAGTTGTGGTGGGGATTAGATATAATGTATAGAAAGCAACTGTGCCCAGAATATTGCAGCCAATTGGCAAGTGACAGCCATTTTTCAAGTTATAATATTTTCTCAAAATTCCAAAGTCATACTAGTCAGGGTCTTAAAAAAAAGAAGTATGCAAATAACAAGTCATAGAACTAGAAAATGAGAGAAACAGAATGTATGCTTAGGAGTTATGATTTTCCTAGTGATGACAGCTTTGGGAAGGTGGGTATTTAAATGATGCTCTTCACTGATAAAAATGTAAGATTTAAGAAAGACATTCTGGAATTAATTTTTTAAAAATGCTACATTATAGTTGTAGCATTAAAAAATAGGTAGAAAAAAGGAAGGATAAAAAGGTACCACTAATCACTATGTAATTAAAAACAGTATAAAACCAGTAGTGTTGAATTCATACCCTGAAATGACTATCCTGTCTGTCTTAAGATGAAGTATAAGCAACAGCTAAGCTTCCGTTTCAGGACACAGCGCTTTGGATGTGAACTTCCCTGTCTCCTTTACTTGCAGCAAACGAAGCAAAACAAAACAAAACTAAAACAAAGCAAAACAAAAGGTGTCACTGTCTTGTTCTCCCAAGTACTCTGAGAAGAACGTTCTTCAAAGGAGTAGAACATACTGTACCAGTTGTGTAATTCTGAACAGGACAGTCAAGTTATTAGAGAATACTAGAATGGGAGGCAGAGCTGCTGAAATCAGCCCTTCCCTCAAGGAACACACATCCCCTCTGGCTCAGTTCTCACCAGGAACACTGACCTTTGAAGAGGGGATCTAAAGTGCTTTAGGTTTGCTACCTGATTTAATTTCACACCAACCCTGTGAGGAAAGTAATGTTATTCAAATTTTAAAGACGAGAAACATAAATTTCAGAGAAGCAATTTGTCTAACTGGTAAAAGGGATAGCCAGAGTTACAACATAGGTCTGATTAGCTCTCACAGGCCGTTACTGGGAAGAAAGACATTCGTTTTCCATTAATACATTTGACACCCAGTAGATGCTCAGTGAATCTAAAATGAATGGGCAAATAAATCACGTAATGCAGGATGATTTGATGAAGCTGTCAGCAGAAAAAGATGGGAAGGCCAGGGACTACCCTCTACAGAGTGGTTTTGTCAAATGTTTAGGACCACTAGTATTCTAAGCACTAGACTGAGCTTCTTAAGGAAAGTATTGTGTCTTTTATTTCCCTCGTGCCTAAAAAACGTTGGAACAATACATTGTTTGACATTTAATCCTAATGCAGAGATTACAAAATTGTAGTTGTAAATGAGATCATCTAGATTCAAACCAAGTGAGTTTAAGTTTGTAGCCTTTACTCTTATTTTATTGTTGACTTTAAAAAACAGAGAAAACCATCCAATCTGTTTTGAAAAGCCTAGCCTGCCATGACACATCTGCACAGAGCACACAGGGGCAAAGCCAGACTTCACACTAACAGCAAATATAACGTTGGTTGTAAAATTCTTGAGGTAAAAAGAAGAAAATAATGCTGAGTGAAAGGCCATCCTGTGACAGCTGCTGTGGCCAAACAGGCCGTCTTAACGCTTTCCAAAGTTTTATGTGAGTTTACATTAAATCCAGCATGGGTGCTTGACAATCACAGGGGAGCTTCTTCATGACTTATAGTCTGAACACATTGGTTGGCACCCACCACAACACATCTGGTGTTTGTTAGACAGTCTTTAGATTTTATTTTTTTCATTGGTCCTGGCTCCTTTCTCTGATGTAGCCAAGTGCTGCTCTGCCATGAATGAGTCAAGGGTGTGTGAGTGGTGGGGTGGGGAGGGGAAAGGGTGGTGGTAAATAAATTGGGACCATATTAGATGACCCCAATATCTGTAAATCCCTTGTTGCTTCACCTCCTCCTGATAGTAGGAATCGTACATGAATGCCAGCAGCCCATCAGGCAGTGGCAGCTTCATTTACTGGAAAGCCTGGTCAATGCTGACTGCTTCCTTGTTAGGAAATGACCTCTGATTGAGGCACATTCCAGCAATTCAAAGACTGGAAGCTTTAAATTAAAACAACATTGATGCAGTATCCTCTTTCCAAAAGGCCTTTTCCTTGTCCAAAAGTCAGTACACACACTCAGAGAAATTAAAGATCAAAATGTATTGGGCAAGACCTGTTCCTTCTTGCTCACAGTATCCCAGACACATTTTAAACAGGCAGATATGTGAAACTTTTCATGGAAGGGAGACAGAAACACCGTTAGAAAGAACTCCCAAGAACTAATTATCTTTCTCCTTTCATAGGTCACATCACTGCAGAATATTCAGAGTATATGGTTAGACATAAGATATCAGGAATTTTTTTAGCCATTCCTTTCTAATATTATAAATTCATGGATTAATATCATTAATTTTCACCTAATGAAAACATAGTCTTGAGAACCAAGTAATCAAAAGATAGAGTATTCTAGTTTGCTAAACATTATATTCTACTTGGTGTCTCAAGGGCCATGAAGTGGTTAAATCATGTCTATATATTCAGGCCTAACTACTTAAAAGAACTGGTATCGCTAAATATATATACTCGAATACAAACCAGTGAAAGCCCTTCCTCAACAATATTCTCCTATTTCGTATTATCAGCTCCCCGCTGTTACTGAGGTATAACTGACAAATATAAATTGACTATATTTCTATGGTCTCACATAGTTACCATTTTTTTGAGGATGTGGTTAAGGACACTTAAATCTACTCTCTTAGCACATTTCAAATATGCAACACAGTATTAGCTATGGTCACCATGCTGTATATTAGATCTCCAGAATTTACTACCTTGTTCAACTGAAATTTTGCACCCATTGACCAGCATCTACCTTCCGATTTCCCCCACCTTTCTCAGCCTACGGCAACTTATCTGCTTAAATAAGCCAAATTTCAGTTTTGAACTACTGGACAGATGTCTAACAACAAGCGCATTCTTCTGGTTTTACTTAAAAGACACTCAAATATTGGATAATTTGTCCTTTTCTTGTGACAAATTATTTTAGGACACTGGAAAAGTTTTCTTTTACTTGGAAATGAGCAATGGGTTGTTTTTGCTGGTCATCTAACTATACTATTGACAAAGGACATCTCTGATGTTTTCTCAGCAAAGTCAGCCATATAAATAAAAATAAACATAAAGTTGCTTTATGAGCAACTTTAATATTTTTAATATTTAATATTGGTTTATAGAGAAAATATCTTTAATGTGTAAATATTGATTTTTGCTAATTTGAACATTAACTGTTATGCCCCGAATACTATCAATTGATGATTGAGCCTTCAAAATAGAAAATAAGAAATTTCTTTAAGTGAAAAACTCTTCCCCAGTCTGACTGCTTCAGGCAAACAGCAAATGCGCAGAAACGTGACTGAGAAAGCAGAAGACGACAGTGGAAGACAGGGTTGTGGACACTGTCACTAGTATAGGAAGGGCCAATGAGGCTACTAAAGATAATGAAGGGGACTCAGATTTAAAAATTCAGCTTTCTCCGATATTTTCAAAGGGAACATTTCTTCCCCAGTTTTTAAATTGTGCTAATATATATGTAACATAAAATCTACCATTTTAACCATTTTTAAGTATATAGTTCTGTCCATTAAGTACAGTTATACTGGTTGGGCAAACATCAAAGGGGAAACTTTTAGCTTTTATTTTCAGATGAAAGGTCTTATAGAAAAATTATGCATTAAATTTGGGGAGGGTTTAGATTGGGAAAGAAAAGGGCAAAATTTTGATCTTACCTTTAGAGCTTACCCAGCCCTGAATAGCTGGAAATTTTTTAAATAAAAATACATTTAGTACCTTCTGTAGTAGAAATCTAATTTGATTTTTAAAAGATGAGCCCCTTTCATTTCGAATGGGCAGTATTTCACTAATTTCATCCAGCCATTGCAACAGGTTAAAAAACATTCTCAGCTTTATATCCCACATGGGAGAAACCTATATAATTTTATTAAACAATATCACTCCAATAAATTTAATAAAAAATCCCATATTCTTATGGAAGACATGTGACATTTTCAAAATCAGTCCTCTTAACAAGAATACTCTGCATTTCCTAGATATAGCCGGAAATTTGTGATGGTTAAAACCTATGCTTATGAAAATTAACTAGAAATAAAAAAATTAGATGTCTAATATTAGATATGAGATCTTAGTATATAAGCTGGCAAAGACATGGGTAGAGGATGGTGTGAAAGCTCATCCCAATGACTGTCTTCCATGAAACCCTCCTGACACTTAACCATACCTGCTGTTTAAGCTGCTGAACCAGACGATCCTTCTCCCGCTTTAGTGCAGCCACTTCCTCTTGGGTCTTTTTCTTAGAGGATGAAAGCTCCAAAAGGGCGATATTGGCATCTTTTTCACTAATAGCAGCCAAAAGAGCTTCCTGCCTGTAAAAAGAAAAGAAAATGTCAAGATTTTCATTTAATCCTCAACAATCCTTTGAAGTTACTATAATTTTTACCCCCATTTTATGGGTGATGAAACTAAGGCTTGGCCAAATTTGCACTTGAAGTAAATGGTACAGCCAGGAATCCCATTCAGATTTTTCTGACTCTGAATGTCTTTACATGTTGTCATACTGACATTGCAATAAAGAGTTCCTAGACGAAGTTAAACTTGTAAAGCATACAAAGTTAATAACTTTCTTAAGAATGATCTTGTCACCTGCATACTTGACCCATTTAACTCATTTTTTGATTCAGTATATGCAGCTTCTGTGCAAAATGAGGCATTACTGAAACTAAAAACACTTTTATGTACAGCGTGTATAACAAATTATAAACATTAGTAAACCAGCCATCTGTTTCTGGGGCATTCTAAACATCTACAATTCTTTTTATCTCATCAAAGCAAGTAAGTTTCCAGTCATGGCTGTGGTTGGCAATGATCTATACACTTTAAAACAAAAAATTAAACTTTATAGATTCCTTATGGTTTAGCTAACTAATTCTTTGGTTAATATCCAGAGAATAAAAGAGGGTGGATTAAGTAGGGGGTGGTGGACAAGAAAATTTACAAAATAATCAGAATGGAGTTGGTGACCAATTAGTCTCATTGTCCAAAATGCATTCCTCAATAGCTCATCTGTAATGTAAGTCATCTGTAGGAAGCCAGATTTGATTTACAGGAACTATATAAGTGACCTGAGCTTTTGACCTGAGGAAATGCTGAATCTGAGAATGGATTGCCCAAGTTTAACCCTGCTTCTGTCTTTTGTTAAGATAATTATGCCTCAATAGCAGTCATATGGAAGAGTTTTAGTTTGGCCACAAACTGGAAGACTATCTTTTAAATAGTTTGACTAGGATATTTTGTATTCTGGATGGGGAGGTCTGAGGAACTGAACAAGCAGTACTAACAGAGGGAGGGTGTAGCTGAGTTTACCTCATGGAAATGAAGATTTGTTTAGCAAATGTTTGGGAGGGAAGAAAATTCTTGCTGACCCCAGTATAACTTTCCACTGTTCTTACACTCTATATAATTCTAAGGAACTGCAGATGGCTTATCCCAGGAAGCTCTAGTCAACACCGAAGGGATAATGACCATCTAAATATATCCACTGACCACTTGAAAAAAATATGTTAAGTGGTGAAATGAGCTTAAAGGTGAAGGAGTTCAAGATGCTCTCACTATGCAGTTTCCTGTTGATTGCTATCATCTGTTCCTTTTTGGGAAGCTCCAAGACTGACAAAGCTGAAATGAGAAATGTACTTTCTCAATTAGGGTTCTGCATTTCTGTACAACAACAGTCAGAGTTACACATTTATTTAGCAGCAGGCAAACAAGATGAATGAAAGATAAATTAATCTATCCAATTAGATTGAGTCATGAGCATGCACCTTTTTTGAATGCAAGATACACAGGTGATCTAATCTGAGTTCCAGTCTATGCTTAAGGAAAGCATCATAACATGAAATAGTAAAAATTATTCTATATTGTTGAAGCATCTTGACTGAATTCTAAATTCTTTTATAAATGAATATGCTTGGCTAGCTACTGTGGTACAGTTAATCTCTGGGGTAAAATGTCACTTTCCCAAACTGCAATATGATATAACAAGTGACAATTCAGATTCTAAAGTTTCAAATAAAGAATGTGGTAATGAAGGCAAATTATTCGTATTGGAATAATGTCTTTTTGATACGAAAAATAATTTGAAGTCTTTTTTCTTTTTATTACAATTCAAATAGAATTTTTATTATGTCTTTGATGTCATTTGTTTTTTATTCAGCACTGATGATATGAACTGCACAGAATCACCCATACACGTAACTCTCACTCTAAAAATTCCCTACAGATTAACATACTTTCCATTTTAAAAGTCTACTCTTAATATTGATGTTTATATGTGCATGTGCCTAAAAAGGGCAATTCATAGACAAGAGAATAAAATGTTCTGATTACATATTATACATACAATCATAAACTCTGGGTATTGTTAGTAACTTTTATGGACATAATAACTTTTGGGTTTTTCTTTTGTTTTTGGAGACAGTATTGTTCTGTCTATAATTTTGGAGAATTTGAAATGGACACTATATGGGAGAACAACCTCTAGAAAAAATTTAATATTATTATTAGGCAATAATATCAAAGCTAATAAATAGTAACAGCCACCTAACTTTTGGGGTAGAAGAAAAGTTGTCGTTCCCTTAATTAGCACATCTGCTAGAAAAAATCACATGGTATAGTTGACCTTACGTGGTTAAGTCTTATAGAAAGCATTCAAAATTGTCTAAACCAAAAAATTTTGTTTAGAACAATCCGCTTTTCAGAGGGAATGAAATTCAGAGTGAAAAAAAATTGCAAAATGAATCTTATTTTAGTAGCTACCTACCCTTTATATAACTACTTCTTTGAAAAAAAAAAAAGGTATTTCCTGGTAAAATTAACATGCATCATTGAAGAAAAACTGAAAGATACAAAAAACTATATATATATATAAAAAACCCACCAGAAATACTTTGTTTTTAAATCAGAGTCAATCTCTTGAGATCTGGAAGTCACCTATTCTAATTCTAATATGGCTGTTTAAAAGAAAATGAAGCTTGTTGGGCATTAATAATTGACCTTAAGAGTTTTACTAACTAAAGGCTATGAAAAGGAAGACTTCCCAGTGGAGCACATTCTGATTTCATTTCTCATGAGCCCCTAGGGAATAATAGAAGCACATAAAATATGAAAGGTAATATATGTGTGCCACAAGCCCAGAGTAAAATAAGAACTGCAATGCTCTTGCCAAATTACTCTCCTTGTACTGTTAGTGTCTTTTCTTCAGTTAAACAAAATGAAAAATATGGACACGTAATCTTTCAAAGTGATTAGTCAATGCCCTACTGCTTGACTAACATGCCATGTTACCTAATGAGTAGTAGCAGAAATCTAACTTTTTGAGTCATTTAAGTGGTCTATTCACTCCATTCCTGGTGCTTTAAACTACCAGAACAGTTCGACCTGCCCTTGGGCCTGCAAATCCAAATAGAATCAAGATGTCTCTAAAAGGACTCTGCTGTGGCATTCAAGCTTCAAGAAACAGTAAGACCACCTTCTCTGTCCCCTTCCCCCTTCTGAGCAAATTTCAGAAACAGGAGGCAAATATCCAAGGCGAATGAAGCTCAAAATTCTTTCGATAATTCCTGAATTCTTGAGAACCACATGTTAGCCTTTTGTAACTAGTCAATAAGAGATATAATTAATGTTGGAATGACAGCAGTTAATAATTTAAGAAACTCCTAAATATGTGTGTATGTTTGTTTAAAAGAAATGCAATGCACAAAAGGAGTATGAATGAAGGGATGTTACCAGGGTTTATTTTCTCCTCTTCCTTCGACTGGGTATATTAAGTGGAATGATTACATAATCATGTTTCATAAATTCAATAATCCTGAAAATATCAGTGAAAAGATAATGCAAGAATGAGAGTGTATCTTTAGACATTGTCATGGACATGTAGGTATAATTTAATCTACTTCAATTTTATAATAAATTTAAAATCTAGATTTAAAAAAAAACCTAAATTTATTGGGGTAACACTGGTTAATAACATTATATAAATTTCAAGTGTACAGCTTTATAATACGACATCTTTAAAATCTAGTCTCCTGTCACCACATATGTGACCCCTTTCACCCTCTCCTCCCCTATTTCTCTTTCTGGTAACCAACCATCATTCTGTTGTTGGTTGAATCTATGAATTTGTTCTGTTTGTTCATTTGTTGCTTTTTGTTAAAATCTAGATTCTTTTATTGATGCTTCCTTGATTCTGATATTTCCTTTGTTATTTAACTACTTAACTATCTAGAGTAAGTAGCATACTACTAGGATATCTCTTCAACCATTTCATCTCATTTCTTTTTCATTACTATTTTCTCCAAAATCCTTTACAGGGGTCTCAGAGAGTCTGGCAGATATACTATGTTAATTAAGCTCAATGAAAACCAGTCTGTAGGTGAGCTTATGTGGGCAAGCCTGATTGAAATGTCTTATTATCTCCTCTCTAGGTCATATTTATTAAGATACTCAGAAATATTTTTAATGTAAAATGCCAACACTGACTAACGTTTACCATCCACCATGAAAATTTTCTTTTCAATGTTAATTGAATCACCGTATTCCTAGGTCTGTAGGCTAACAACATTTAAATAATTTGATTTCTTCTTTGCTTCCTGTAACCAATACTCAAATTTTGTTGGTTCTTCCTAAATAGCTCTTAAATAACTCAACACTTTGTATCTGCATGTTCACTATCATAGACCCTTCCATCCTTTTAACATGTACCTATTTTATTCTTAAAACTTCTCTGATTTGCCCTTCATTCTATACTGTCCTATTCCCCCAATGCCATTTATCTGGTTTCTTACAATATCAAATGCTTTAGGCTAATACTTGACCAGGTAAAATTTCCAACCTATTTCTTCCTCATTGTCTACCAAGGACCCTCTGTTTATGCTATGCTCTTTACCTGAAATGCCTTAGCTTTCTCTTCTGAATCTGGTTCCCCACCTGACTAATTTCTCTCTATTCAAATAGCTTTTCTTTTAGCATTTTCACAGTTAACTTTATATTAAACAGGCATTTGCTCTGTAAAAATCCTCCAATTCTTCTACATGTGGAGGATCTGTTTCCTCAACTATATTATGTTCATGGCTTAGGTCTTTAAATTTTTCTTTCAATGTTTCTACAAGTTTATTGATCTTTCAATTTATTAGTTTGCTAATTTAAAAAAATTAAAAAGTTTTAAATGTGGTAAAATATACATAACACAATTTATCATCTTAACCATTTTTAAGAGTTTAGTTCAGTAGTCCATTCATACTGTTGTACAACCAAATCCCCAGAACTCTCTTCATCTTGTAAAATTAAACTATAACTATTAAACAACTCCCAATTCTCCCTTCTCCCCAGCTCCTGGAAACCACCATTTACTTTCCATCTCTATGAATTTGTCTACTCTAGATACTTCATGTAAAGGGAATCATGTAGTATTTGTCCTTTTGCAATTGGCTTTTATCACATAATGTCTTTAAGGTTCATATATTGGTAGCTTGTGTCAGGATTTCCTTTTTCAAAGCTCAATAATATTCCACTGTATGTATACATTGCAGTTTGTTTATCCATTCATCAGTCAATGGACATTTGAGTTGCTTCCACCTTTTGGTTATTATGAATAATGCTCCTACCTTGTATTTTAAAAATATTTTCCTTCTAGATTCTTGGTTCATGCTTTGAACACCAGAAACTTGCAAATATTGTAAACTCTAGTACATTGAATGTACTTAAACCTTCTCCATATTGGCACAGAGAAGGCACTTCATAAATGTATCAGGAACCAATAGCTTCAGCAATCTCTAAAAGGATCTCTAAAAATCTACGTCTCTCATCTACTCATTGTCAGACTAGGAAGATGGTTGTTGGAAACAGCCAAGATCAGATGGACTGAGCAGATGAGGAAAGGTCTGAGGTGGAAGCACTGATAGGATTTAGTGATTGATGGTAGTAGCCTCATTGAGGCCCTGATGCTCTTCTTTATTAAGTCTATTTCAAAACTGTAATATACAACCATGGCTTCAGGGCCACTAGATTAGATACAATTTAGAATTTCTGTGAACAATTTGCCACTTAATGTTAAATGTCATTTGCAGTGATACTGAAAATCTGTTCAAGAAACGAGGTGAGTCTACGGTCATGCCACTCTGAGCATGCCTGATTTTGTCTGATCTCGGAAGCTAAGCAAGGTCAGGCCTGTTCAGTACTAGGATGGAAGACCACCCAGAAATACCAGGCACTAAAAGTAAGTAAGTAAGTAAGTAAGTAAGTAAGTAAGTAAGTAAGTAAATAAATAAGTAAATAAGTAAATAAAGAAATAAACCGGAGGTGATATTTATAGGAGTTCCAATATCTGGTTACTTAAAATAAATATTCAATTATACAAAAGTCTGTCCAATCATCTATAGAGCCATAAGACAATGATGCCTGAAGAAGTACTAGAAACATCATAAAGCAATTTGGAGATAAAAGATCTAAAATAAAGAAAGAACCTCAAGGGAAAACAGAATGGCTTTAAGAAGCACTGGCATCTAGCTTCTCTTCTATGAATATTTTAAATATAATTGAGCTTCTATCACTTTAAACAAGGTCTCAATAAACTCTGGACATTTTTTCTATTCCCCAACCCCCATGTATCATACCTTACTTATTAGCTGACAATAAGTAAATGCCTTTCAAAAACTACACCTTCATTCAGCTTTTTTATGGATAGTCATTGTCTAATATATGATGCATTATGTGGTCCAATGTTTTGCTTTCCTGAAGGCACTTTCATAAAAGAAATTCCATGAGACATTTTTACTCCATTTTCATGACTGTGGAATGTGAATTCAAACTAGGTTTTTAACAAAAATCCAATTAAAAAATGGGCAGAGGACCTGAACAAATACTTCTCTCAAGAAGACACAAATGGCCAACAGATGTATAAAAAGATGCTCAACCTCACTAGCTATTAGGAAATGCAAATCAAAACCACTATGAGATACCACCTCACACCTGTTAGAATGGTTATCATCAACAGGATAAGTAATAACAAGTGTTAGAGAGGTTGTGGGGGAAAAGGAACCCTCATACACTCCTGGTGGGAATGTAAATTGGCACAGCCACTATAGAAAACAGTATGGAGCTTCTGCAAAAAATTAAGAATAGAATTACCATATGACTCAGCAATCTCTCTAGATATCTATTCCCAAAATTTGAAAGAATTTATCTGTAAAGATATATGCACCAGAATATTCTTACAGCGTTATTCATTGTGGTTAAGACATAGAAACAACCAAAATGTCCTTCAATAGATGATTGGCTAAAGAAACTGTGGTACATATATACAATGGAATATTACTCAGCCATAAGAAAAGATGAAATACTGCCACTTGTGATGCATGGATGGGTCTTGAGATTATCATGCTAAATGCAGTGTTAGACAGAAAAAGTTGAGAACCAAATGATTTCACTCATATGTGGGATGTAAAACTGAAATCAAGAAATGAATAAGACAAACAGAGACTCATGGACACAGGCAACAGTTTAGTGGTTATCAGAGGGAATGTGGGCCGGAGATAAGGGTAAAGGGGGTCAAATATAAGGTGATGGAAGGAAATTTAACTTTGGGTGGTAAAACACACAATGCAACATACAGATGACATTACTGAACCGTACACTTGAAATCTATAATTTTATTATCCAATATCACCCAAATAAATTTAATAAACAAACAAACAAATAAACTAGGTCTTTTGATCTAGGTCTTGTTTGTTTATAGTGCTCAAGATTAAGAAGGCAGAAGAGGTCTGGGTATTTAATCACAATATCAGCTACCCTTAAGAGAACATGAGGTTGGTATGTAAAGCTTTTTGCCAAAGCACAGATTTCTTTAGTAGATAACTAATCCTTTTTTTTTTTTTTAATTAAGAAAATGGTTCTATTTCCAATAACAGCAAAAAGAATATAACATTTAGGAATCAATTTAACAAAAAGTTCAAAACCTTACTCCAAAAACTAGAAAACATTATTGAAAGAAATTAAAGAAGACCTATATAAATATAAAGACATTCTGTTTATGGTTCAGAAGACAATGTAGATAACAAATTTTTTATTAGCTTAATACAAGCAGGCACTTTATTTTTCAAGCCAGAGACTGAAATAGTATAACCTCAATTTCATGCGTCGATCTTTGAAAACTTTTCTCTCACCTTTTATGTCCATCCTTTAAAGTCAACACCTGTCTTCCCAATAAAGGCTTCTCACGCTACTCTACTTCTGGCATCTTTCACTTGTCAAATCTCATAGAACTTAATATATATACCATATATTGTTTTGGAAGAGACAATCCTGGTAGGTTGGGGAGAATTTTTAAAAATAACATGTTACACATATTTAAATCTTCAGTACTCAAGACAGGGTTTGAGTTTCTTGAGTATAGGGACCTTATCTTAACTTCCCTGTATTCTCCACATATAAGCTCTGCATGAAGTAGGTACTCAGTAAATTATGAGTCAGTTAACCAAAAACTTAACTACTCCAGAACTAAAAATTCTTCTTGTTCTACTATCTCTGAACCAAGATTAGGAAAGGCTCATTAATGAACACAAGAGAAAAGGAAGAGATAAACAATTGATTGTAGCATTACCCATTTATGCAACAAAGTAGACTTTCCAATAATCAAATAAATAAATTTTACTCAATGCTTACATGATTACTTGATCACAGAAAGCAAAGACCTTTTTGCATAGAAGCTCATCCAGAGTCATTGTTATACGTACTCTTCTTTATGCTAATCTTTTAAAGATGAAACTTTCTGAAAGAAGTCCCAGTACATTAAAGATGGTTAGAGCCGCACAGAAAAAAAGCATTCCCTTCTGACTCTATTAAGAAACATTTACATGGTACTCTGTCAGATGGAAAAAGCTGAGAACCATATCATTTCACTTGTATGTGAGATATAAAACTGAAAGCAACAAACGAACAAGACAAATGAACGAAAACTCATAGACACAGACAATAGTTTAGTGGTCACCAGAGGGAAAGAGGTGAGGGGGTGGTATTAAAAGGTAAAGGGGGTCAAATATATGATGGAAGGAGATCTGCCTTTGGGTGGCGAATGAACAATGCAATGCACAGATGATGTATTATTGAACTGCATACTTGACATCTATAATTTTATTAGTCAATGCCATCCCAATAAATTTAATAATAAAAAAGAAACATCTATAATAAAAACAAAATAGGATTATAGAAGGAAAGCATGATATGATTTTGAAGGAAGCTGACACTTTTGTATAAAGCCAAATCCCATAAGATTTCTGAATGTGAGCCTTTGACACAAGCTCCTCTGAAATTTAATGATCTAATGATTCTTCAGAGGGAACAAAATCTATTTTTTAGTGTGTCAAAAAATGTAAGAAATTTATCCCATTCATATTCAATATTATCTTAACAAACAACAAAGGCATCTATAAGAAAATGCATACAGCTGAATGAAGAAACGAGAGCAAATGTTTTAGTTACTATAGACACAGATATCATAGTAATATACCGCAGTGATGTAACAATGAATGCAACCTCACTGAGCTACATCAGAAACTCTCAAAAGTTATACTAGAAAGTCACAAAAGCCAGCTACTGAGAAAAGGAATTTAACAACTTTGCTAGTTCATTTTTTAGGTATTTTTAAGTGCTCAGCTATAGGTCCAGAAGCATGAAGTACTTTACTTACTAGCCTGTGTCCTGACACAGAATCCTACTACCACACGCAAAACAAGATATAAGTTAACCAATTACCAAATATGTGGAGTGCCTACTACGTGCCAGGTTTTATTCTAAGTACTACTGATATACTGACATGATGGCTTCATTGACTTTTGTCTATTACAGAAGCTAGACATTAAGCAAAATTATGCACACAACTAAATAATTTTAATAAACTTTTTGCTCTGTTAGATGTCACACCATCTTTAATAAGCTCTTTTTAGATCTATTGATGATGTCCATGTGCCAAAATGTTAGAAAATTCCTTCTGTATTAAAAAAAATACCAACAAAATCTTTACCCAAGGTTTCTTTTAACAAAGTCTGAGGCACCCACCTTAAATTTTATATGTAGACAACAAAAAGACTGACTTTGCTAAGACTGGAGCAAATGCTGAGGCACTTGCAAAATGCACTTGCCTACAAATTCATAATAAATATGGCAAAATCTACATGTTTAAACTGGCTTGCCCCAAAGTAAATGGCCTCAATTCTAGAGCTTCCCTGGGATTACTGAAAGTTTAATATCACTAATATATAAAGATGCTCCTTATTCTATTTTTCCTTAAGACATAGCAAAAGTTATTTACTTGCTTCCTTCATGAACTATACCTGTACCTATGATATGTTCTTCAAAATTTTCATTTTGGAAAGTTATATAAAAATGTTTATTCTAATGATGCTGCCAAATTTAAAATTGGTTTCAAAACTTATGCTATCATATGGCATTAGGATAAATATTCTTTTTTAGTTTTGACATCAAGTCTGAGGCATTAAACAACAAATCAGGATGATATGCTTTTGGGACCAAAATGAGGTGTAACTACATATTTATTATCAGAGGCATCTTGTAAACTGACTCTGAAATCAACTTCCAAGAAAAGAATTACAAATATATTTTTAGCAATGACAGCACCAATGGAATAAGTATAAAGTTGACTAGATGACTATCTGGAGATTCAGTTGGATCCTATGTTTCAACACTCTTATTTTTAAAAAAATATATATTTTTATCACTTCATAGACAAACTCATATTCTTCATGAATAGATCAGGACAACATAATCTCTTCTATACAGTGTTACATCTAGAGATCTGCTGAGTATGACATTCAGACTCTTGCTTTTAATATTCTAGGTTTCTTCACCTTTGAATTATACGAAATCAAAGCAGCTTATTGCTAATATAGATCAGTGTGCTTTCTCCTTCTTCCCTTCTGCTGACTGGGATGCAATGTGGTAGTGAGCCATCTTGGATTACGTGGATAGGGTAATATCCCAGGGTTGGTAAAACAACAAGACAAGATGTCTCTGAACCCTGTATCTTCATAGAGCAGAATTACTATACCAGTTTGAGCTCTTATACAAAAGAGACAAATTTACATGTAAGTTTACTATTATCTTTTAATTTTTTATTTGGCACATAATACTATATACATTTCAGATGTACAATATAGAGATTAGACATCTATATAACTCACAAAGTGATCAACCCAATAAACCTAGTGCCCCTCTAACACCATACATAGTTATTACAATATTATTGGCTATATTACTTATACTATACTTTCTATTTCCATGACTATTTTGTAATTATCAATTTGTATTTCTTAATCCCTTCCCCCTTTTCCACCAATCCGCCAATCCTCCTCCCATCTGGTAACCTTCAAAATATTCTCTGTATCCATGAGTTTGTTTCTGTTTATTTTGTTCTTTAGATTCCACATGCATATGTAATCATATGGCATTTGTCTTTCTCTATCTGACTTACTCTACGCAGTACACTGCCCTCTAGGTCCATTAGGCAGTATCATTTTCCATCCCATTACTTGTAGTCTCTGTGTGTTTTTTAATCTGAAGTGAGTTTCTTGTAGGCAGCATATGTAAGGGTCTTGTTTTCTTATCCATTCAGCAATCTTATCTTTTGATTGTAACATTTAATTATTTTTCATCTGAAGTACTCATTGATAGATACGTAGTTATCGCCATTCTTTAGACTTTTGATACATATTTTTTTCTTCTTCTTAAAGAAGTCCCTCCATATTTCCTATAATACTGGCTTGGTGGTGATTAACTCCTTTAGCTTTTTCTGTCTGGGAAACTCTTGATCTGTCCTTCAATTCTAAATGATAACTTTGCTGGGTAAAGTAATCTTGGTTGTAGGTCCTGGGTTTTCACCACGTTGAATATTTTGTGACAAGCCCTTTGGCTTGGAAAGTTTCTGTTGAATAATTGGCTGACAGTCTTATGGGCATGCCCTTGTATGTAACTAACTCCTTTTCTCTTGCTGCTTTTAAGGTTCTCTCTTTGAATTTAACCTTTGGAATTTTAAATATGATGTAGCATGGTGTGGGCCTCTTTGAGTTCATCTTGTTTGGGACTCTCTGAGCTTCCTGGGGTTGTATGTCTATTTCCTTCATCTGGTTAGGTAAGTTTTCCATCATTATTTCTTCAAATGGGTTTTCAATTCCTTGCTCTCTCTCTTCTCCTTCTGGTACTCCTATAATGCAAATGTTGTTATGCTTGACACTGTCCCAGAGACTTCTTAAACTATCTTCGTTTTTTTGGATTCTTTTTTCTTGCTAATGTTCTGATTGGGTGTTTTCTGCTACCCCATCCTTTATGTCACTGATTCAATCCCTCGTTTCATCTGCTCTGTTAATTCCCTCTAATGTTCTTTCAAATCAGATATTGTATTCTTCATTTCTGACTGGCTCCCTATGTTTTCCATGTCCATGTTTTTCTTTTTATAACTGTTAGAGCTCTGAGTTCATCTACTCTTCCCTTAAGTTCCTTGAACATCCTTATAACCAGTGGTTTGAACTCTGTACCTGGTAGACTGCATGTCGCTATTTTGCTGAATTCTTTTTCTGGAGCTTTGTTCTATTCTTTCAAGTGGATGATGCTTCTTTATCTCCCCATTTTGGCTACCTCCCTGTGTCTGTTTCTATGTATAAGGTAATGCTCCTAAGTCTCCCAGTCTTGATAGAGTAGCCTTATGTAGTAGGTGTCCTGTGGGGCCCCTTAGCACAGGCCTGAGAGGGGTTCAGCTACAGGCCAAGTTCAGCTGCAGCCTGTGCATCTCCAGGGCTACCTGGTAAGAGTCACCAAACAATTCATAGATGCCTGCCATCCATGCTGGGCTTATAGGTGCCTCGAGCAGCCAAGTTGGATACTGAGGCTGGCATTTACTCTGTTATTTTTGTCAAAGCAGGTGAGCATAAATCCTAATTTTTAATAAAATGTTTCAAATCTGTTTAGCATTTTGTGTACATGAGGTAGAATCTATGAAAAGTCTATAAATAGCAAAATATACAATATAACTGGAATCTAGAAATTAAAAAGATCAGAATTACCCTCTGAATACATTATTGAAGAGAAAGGAATACCTTATTAAGATAATGTCTGCTCCTTTGGTGTGTTATTTTACTTATTGATTAGAACAAGATCCACTAAAATTTACAGGATCCACATTAATTTGTAAAATAACAGCATATACTATCTTTCTTTAAAAGAAATTGAGAACTATAAAATTAATCAACTACAAAATTGTATGTAAAACATTAGAAAGATGAACTAATTTAAAAGATCAAGAGTAAGTATTAGGTATTCCCAATTCCCCACATCCTTGCCAAGACTAGGTTTTTAGCATTTATATGTACTTTTCCTAATTCAATAAGTATATACAAAATCTACCAATTCCATAGTGAAAATGATCAGTTATTTTAAACTCTTAAATTTTGATGGTATTATAGACATTCATAATATTGACCATAACTTGACTTAGAAATATTCAGAGATGACTTCCGTGGTGTGGTTCTATCCAACAGATTGTTTAAAAAAGTTTAGGTGAGCATCTTATAATGCATTCATAGGCAAATTTCCTTCTATCTTCATGGCAAGGGCCACCACAAGACAGTCAGGTGAACTTAGGATCTTCTGCTTCATAAATTTCCGCCTTTAAAAACAGCTGGCAAGCCAAGAGAATTTTTGCTGGGGATTTACCCAAATCCTATCAAAATCTCTAGTGAATTAAGTCTTAAACCCACTGATTTGTGTTGGGAAATCTGAGGGTGGGGGAAACAGCTTAGCATGAACCACAAGAGATGAACCGAAGTGGTTGGTTCACAGTGACATGATGTGTACAAACAGGTTTATACGGGCCTTTTCTTTCATTTCTGTCTTTACTATTTCACAACAGTATGTCCTTTCTGCCTCATGTTTGATAGTATAATATGAACAGAAAAATTCAGAGTATAAAACCTCCCCTATAGAGATGTAATCCCTTCAAAATGAGGCACACCTATCATTACACTCATACTTTTGGGCTACATCATCTACTGTTTTCTTAGGAATTTTCTGTTCCCAAAGGAAAATAAAGTCTTTACATTGTTTCTCAGAACTCAAACTTCAGAATACTTCTATTTATTTAGATGTCTCTTTTAAGGATAATTGAATACTTTAAGCAATTAATCCCTGCACTTTGTCACTGTCCACTGTTTACTTAACCTTTTCCAGTCATAGATGGATAACATGTCCATAACAGCTGTCCACACTTTGCTACCATGGTGGCTGGCCTGCCTTTTTTTTTTTTTTTTTTTTAAAGCTTACACTGCATTCCAAGTCTGTTTGCTATGACATTTGCTAGAAGAATACCAGTAGTATCATGGCACTCATTTCTCCACCTTCAAGCACAATCAAGAGCTAAGCGTGTCTTGATTTCACAAAATAGCCAACATTATACAGAATATCTAATGTTTGGATTTGTGGTATACTGCCTAAAAAAAAGTAGGAATTGTTCCAATGAGTAAATATCCAACATATCCTTCAAGCTGTATATGAGGCATATTAAGGCTATAGGGATCTCCATGAATGCCTGCTGGGGTGTGCTAAGAAGAAACTAAAAACACTAGGCTGCTGAGATCTTGACAGTTACCAAAAGCACTGGCTGGCCAAAATGGATGAAAACAAACTCTAGTTTACTACCTCCCTACATTAACGATTCAACAATTTCATCATTAGTTATCAACCTGTTGGCAAGAATTACAAGAACTCTACTCCTATCCAGGTTTGGAATGAAACATCTGGTAGAGAACTTCTACAGAAATGGGCGAGTGACTATGCTTGAGTTTGGGACATGAATTATTACTGTCAATGGAGATGATCCTGTCTTCTATGCATCCTCCCTTAGATTCTAGTTGCTTGTCAAATGCTAGACATAATTTTGAAAGCATGATTACAATACTTAGTTTTCTTTTATATATATATATATAAGTGGCACCTGGTTATAGTAGGCATAAAAGAATGGGAAATGCAGAATGTTTTGATAAAAGTGATTTTTTTAAACTTGAAGATTTTCTGCATAGCAAAGTTATTACTTAGTAGGAAAAATATACTCACAACAGGAAAGCAAAAAGCAACCTTGTTTACTGAGTCACACATTTACTTCCCAAAGATATAAGAAAATGACAACTGAAAAGATTATTTCAAAACAAGTTTTAGTATTTTACTATATGTGAACTAATTTTTTAAAACTTTTAAACTTTGCAGAGTATTTGAGTAAGTATAGTAAAGATTTATTTTAAAATTCTAAAAAATGATAAAATACTGCTTGTATTTTGTATGTGGCCTTTGGATCTCTTTCTCCTTGACTAAATATTTTATTTCTCTTAAAACACTTCTATTTTATCTTATTATAGCAATGCATATATTTTCCCCATTCTGAAAGGTGATGAATGGCAAGAATTTTTATCATGTCCACCTTCAACTCAGCCGAATTTGTGATTCAGCTATAGTGCTGAACTGGTGCCTTCCTTACAGAGGTAATTTCATTTTCCAAACTGCCATTCTCTGATCATAGCAAGCATAAGAAAGACAGAATATTTTCCCTTATTATTTCCAGTCTGCTCCATAACCAAAATTTTCACCTTTGGCGCACATGTATTCTGTAGGTCAGATTTCTCATGTGTATTTCCACAGAAGTATGGCAAGAGACATTAACAACTGTCCCATAAAAAAAAAAAAAAAAAAGATTTCCATGGCCAAATAGGAGAAACATTGGGCCTAAAAGCACAAAAGCACAATCGTGCAGAACTTATAAAAGAGCTTTTTATGGTATAGGTTTTGCATCTTTAATAGGAGGCTACATTTTGAAGCAGGGGTTGCCAAACTTACTGGCCACAAGCCAAATCTGGTCTGCCACCTGTTTATGTACATCCCACAAGCAGAGAATGGCTTTTATATATTTTAAATGGTTGAAAAAATAAAGAAAAACTATTATTGTGACATATATATATCCAATATTTTGTGAAAATTTGAAATTCAAATTTCAGTATCTTTATATAACATATTAACAAAACACAAACATATTCATTTGTTTATGTATTTTCTATGACTGTTTTAGCACTAGAATAGGAAATATGAGCAACTGTGACAGAGACCAAATGGTCCACACAGCCTAATATCTTTATTAGTTGGCTCTTTACAGAAAAAGTTTATTAATTCTATTCGAACCGTTCTCCAAATTTACTAGACCATGGAACCCTACTGCCTCATTTTCTGGGTGGAACACCAATTAACTTGAGGCATTCTAGTATTCCAAGAAAACAGTTTGGAAAGAGGTAATTTAAGGATAAGCCAACGGTTCCTCAAGAGAATAAATAAAAGAGTACGAATGAACTGGTTAAAAATTCACCATGATCAACACTGCCAGCATGATTACTATAGAGGTGGATAGTCAGCTAAGCACTTTACACAGATTAAGCAATTTAATCCTTACAAACAACCCTGTGAATCTGAGAGAGGCAATATCTAGTAGGTAGTTGTATAGATGGGCCTGGAATCAGGCTCTAAAATGTAGATGTGAAAATGATCAGCACAGGAGGGCTATAGCTAAAATGACTGGAGTGCATGAGACCACCAAGATCAGGGGAGGCTCACACAGCAGTGGTGAAAGAAGAGTCTATAAAGAACTAAAGGAGAATAATAATCTTAGAAGTAGAAGAAAACAGGGAGATAGTAGTATCTTAAAAGCTAAAAAAAGTTTTAATAAATAAAAGTGATCAAATACTTTAAAATGTTTACAGACAAGTTAAGACAAAGAATGCAAAATTTCTATTGGATTTAGCTTTTAAAATGTTACAAGTTACTCTGGAAAGCAATTTCAGTCCTGGGAGCAAAAGACACATTGAAAAGGGTTGATGAGCAAACAGCAGTAAAAATGTAAAAAGAGGCCATAAATTAGTCTTTCAAGATCACAGAGTAAAACTAGAATAACAGACTCAGAATAGCAGAAGACTTTACAGATTATCAAATCCATCCACGAAAATCATTTCT
Organism: Cynopterus sphinx; assembly: GCA_030015415.1. Taxonomy (NCBI): domain Eukaryota; kingdom Metazoa; phylum Chordata; class Mammalia; order Chiroptera; family Pteropodidae; genus Cynopterus; species Cynopterus sphinx. Next base: position 93,140,135 of record CM057380.1, read on the forward strand.
TAATTCTGTTCTATTATATTCCTGTCAAATTCCCCTCCAGCCTACATTTAAACATATTTAAAGGGATGGAACTCTAGCTATCTCAAAGCAGCCTTAACTAGCATTAATAACCTAACTCTTAGAAGTTACTTTATAAATTCAATTCTGAAAGCAATCTCTTTTTAATCTCCTTAGTGCTATCTATCCCTTTATGAAACATTAAAAAAAATTAATCATTCTTCCACATGATTGTGATTAAAATATTTGGAAATGCTATTCTGTCTCCTTAGTGCTAAACAATTATTTATTTGCCAATGGTTTGACTGAGGTGCTATGGATTAATTTAGCTCTTCCCTAAGCCCAAGTAAAATGCATAAAAGTCTTATAGAGCCAGGTGATCTGTAGGAGCTGACATTTGATGGGCTGATCTGTTGATGAATTTCTAAGATAAGCAAATATATTTTAGATGTTTTATTTAGAACAATCTGTAAGCTGTATCATATGTAAAGTCTATTCTTAAAATCATAGTTAAACAGAGTCAAAAGATGGTGGACCTCCTGCTTTGATTATTTTGGAGAACAAAGGAAAGCTTAATAAATTAGCATAACAAATACAAACAAGAAATGTTGATCTTCAGTGGTTCTTTCATGATTAGACTAATACTAGAAAATTTTACAGAGATTAAAACATTACATTATTTGGGTTTGTTCCCGCTTGATTCAGATGAGGTAAAATGAAATGACTTCCTGTGAATTGTATTATAGCTGCCAAAGGGTCTTATTATTGTCTCCTGATTGGCTAGGAGTTCCGATAACTTCCCTAAGGTAGTTCTCTGTCAATCAATCTCTGCAGAGCAGGAGCCTGGAATATACCATCTCTCTGTTGCTACTGTAGGAAGTTAAGAAAAGTAAAAGCCTTTTGTGAATGTAAAAATAACAACAACAAAAAAACCGAAATCCCGAAACCAACATAATACTGTATCTTCATTTATAAAGTTCATTATTTGATTTGTCCAAATATGCCTCTTGGTAATAAGACTCGATTGCTTCTCACACCCTAGAATTTCGTCATAATGAGAATTAAGAGACTGGATTGAGAACACATGAGAAGGCAAAGGATACTTCATACTTAAAGTAGTCCTATTCTAGATTAAATACACATTGTCTTACATGAATGTAAAAAGTTTTATTTATATGTATTTTGAAAGAAACAAAAAGAGAAAGCAACAAAAAGAATAAAGTAAAAGCATGTGTTACAGGCTCCCAAAACCCCTATCTCTAATCATGCATTTTACTTTAATTTTCACAAAATTCTGTGATTAGTGTGTATATATGCCAACATACTTGAGGACACCAGCTTTAACAGCCTAAGAATGAAGGAGTAGAAGAGTGAGAAATTATTTGTCAATTTACTGACATCTCAATTTTATTTTTCTGGATCACGACAATGAATTCTAAGAACATCCTAGACATAAAAATTCACCATTCTATGTAAGTGTTAAGTATATAAATTCACAAACTACACATGATATTCAAACCATTTGCAGTTTGGCTCTAACACAAATTTTCCAGCCTAATGCTTTAGTCTTTAGGAAATTCTGATATTCCCCAAATATATGCCTCCTTTCTAGGTTCCTTTTTAATCCTTTCATTTCAAATGCAGTCTTTTAATCCCTCTTGCTCCTGCTGGTTTAACATTTATTAAATGTCTTCTATGTTACAGAGGGCACATAGGCAGTGAGCCAGATAAGGACTCAGGCTTAAAATGTTATCCTGAGAAATCTTCTGGGTAGTTGGAACAACGTGGCATGATGAAGTCTCGCAGTGAATGGAGCCTGGCAAGCTCCAAGAGCCCTGTGAGGATAAAGCCTTATGCCTTTTGAAACTTTGAGGAATAGGGTATTTCAGTATGTTGCGTTGGGTTGAAATTGGTGGCCTAATGGATCTTTGTGTCCTTTGAGGCAGTATATACTAAGTGGTGATTTATCAACTGTTTAACCATATAAAAGAAAAGCAACTGCTTATTTTCTTCTAAAAAGCTATATGTACATAATACTTGCAAAACTTGAAAATAAACCCTTTCCAATTTGATTGGTTAACCATATATACCTTGAAATTAATTTGCTCTACATTTCATTAATAATGTCTCTCCATTAAAATAAGAGACTATTAAGTTGTTTAAGCATTTAAGTCTTTGTATTCTGGATACTTTATTGAAAAACACGTACCATTATTTTTAAAAAACATGTTTAAAATCTTCAACTATCAAGAGATTGGGAAGATGAGCCACAGACACGGAGAAAATATTTACAAAAGATACATCTGTTAAGGGACTATTATCCAATATATAAATAAACTCTAAAACTTAGTAATTAGAAAATAAATAATCTGATTAAGTGGGCAAGACATAGACACCTCACTAAGTATGACTAATATATAAGAAGATGTTCAACATCATACGTTATTAGGGAACTGAATTCAAACAACAATGAGAAACCATTATACACATCAGAATGGCTAAATCCAAAATACAGACAATATCAATTGCTAGCGAGAATAAAAAGATTGTTTATTGCTGGTGGAAATGCAAATTTTAGAAGACAGTTTGGCGTTTCTTGCTCACAAAACTGAATATAACTCTTACCATATGGTCCAGCAATCACATTCCTCAGAATTTACCCAAATGAAATGAAAACACGTGTCCACACAAAAACCTAGATGAGATTGTTTATAGAAGCCTATTAACAACTGACAAAACTTGGAAACCATCAAGATATCCTTCAGTAAGTGAGTGGATCAACTGTGGTACATCTAAACAATGGAATGTTATTTGGTGTGAAAAATAAATGAGCTATAAAGCCATGAAAAAAATGTGGAAAAAGTGGAAAAAATTTAAATGCATATTACTAAGTGAAATAAGCCATTCTGAAAAGGCTACATACTATATAATTCCAGCTATATGACATTCTGGAAAAAGCAAATTTATGTACACAGTAAAAAGATTAGTGGTTGCCAGGGGTTGGGGAGACAGAGAGATGAATAAGGAGAGCACAGAGAAATTTTAGGGCTGTGAAATTATATAATTCTATAATGGTGGATGTATTATACATAACTAGTCAAAATCCATAGAATGTACAAAACTATGAGTGAACCCTAATGTAAACACTACAGACGTTAGGTGGCAATGATTTATCAATGTAGGTTCATTGATTGTAATAAATGTACCACCCTGGTGCCCACAGTTAGTACTGGGGAATATTGTACATGTTCGGGGATTGGGTATATGGGAACGCTGTACTTTCTGCCTAATTTTTCCAATAACCTAAAACTGCTCTAAAAAAATAAAGTTTACTAATCAAAGAAAATATATCCAATAAGTATAGTCATAGTGAGTTAAAGGTCTCTGTTAAGAGGATAAAAAGATAACATACAAAATGGGAGAAAATATTTGTATAACCGCATATCTAACAAAAGACAAGTATTCAGAATAAAGAGCTCTCAAAACTCCACAGTAAAAACCAATCTAATTAGAAAATGGGAATAAGAGATATTTAGCTGAAAGGATATACAGATAGCAAATAAGCACATGAAAAGGTATTGAACATCATTCTCCATTTGGGAAATGAAAATTAAAATCACATTGAGATATCACTATAAACTTATTAGAACTGACAAAATAAAAATAGAGACAAAACCAAATGCTGGTGAGGATGTAGAAAAGTAGGATCATTCACACATTGATGCTGGGAACACAATATAACAGAGTGAAATGCTTGTTGGTCTCTCTGACTCCATCTTGTTCAAGTCTGCCTTGTTTCCAAAGTCTTCAGGTTAATAGCTCCTGCTTTAGACATGCTAATCACTAGAGGAATTCCAGTTGGATTTGAATTTTTACAAAAAATATCCCCTTATATTTTACCTTCCTTAAGATAGACTTGAGAAACTACTAGGGCTCCCATCTTCTTGGTTGGTGCTTTCCCAATCAATAAAATTTTCCTTTCTTCAAACTCTGACTATTTGAGTTTTGGCTTTTCAAAGCATCGGGCACATGAACTTTGGACTGGTAACAATAATATGGTACTGCCAGTCTAAAAAGAGTTAGGCAGTTTTGTAAAATATTAAATATTCAGCAACCATATAATCTTGTAATTGTACACGTGGGCATTTATTCCAGAAATATGAAAACTTAAGCTCATATAAAAACCTATACACAAATGTTTATAGCAGGTTAATACAGAACAGAAAAAACTGGAAACCCAGAAGTCCTTTGGCAGATGAATGGTTAATCAAATAGTAGTATGTCCATACCATGGGATATCACTCAACAATAAAAAGGAATGAACTACTGATAGATAACACAATTTGGATGAATTTCTGGATATCATGTAGAATGAAAAAATCTAAAAAGATCAGATACTTTGTTTCTGTTTCCATAATGTTCTTGAAATGACAAAATTATGGAAATAGAGATCATGTTAGTAGCTGCCAAGAGGTAAATGGCGGGGAAAGAGTAAGAAGTAGGTGTGTGGTTATAAAAGGAGATCACTGTAGTGACAGAAATGCTCTGTATCTCAACTATCAATGTCTATATCCTGGTTGTGATCTTGGTGTTTGTAAGATGTCACCACTGGGGAAAATGCCTAAAGATACAGGAGATCCCTCTACATTTTTTCTTAAAACTACATGTGAATCTACAATTATCTCAATATAAAAAGTTTAACTAACAGATAGATGATTTTATTTAGGTTAAAATGAAAAATTAGGAGGTCCAAGATGGGGGGATGGCATAGGAGGACACTAAATTCACCCTGAATTCACAGTAGGTAGCAATTACTCCTGTGAAATGACCAAATGCTGAATGAACAGCTGACAACAAATAAGAGAACTAGACCAAATAAAAAAGGCTGGGAAGGCAAAGGAGCCCTCTAGGGCTGCAGAACAGGCCAGAAGAGTAGGTGGGTGCCATTGTTTGCATTCTCCTCATGTTGATAGGGTGGCTAGGAGCTCTATTCAGGTGCTTTGGCCTACTTGCAAAATCACCATGGAGAGTTCCCAGCTACACTGCCTGGAGCCTTTCCCTTCCAAACAAAGGAAGCAAGACAAAGAAGATTACATAATTATAAAGGAGTCAATTCAAGAAGAGGTGGTAACAATTGTAGATATCTACACACCCAACTGTATAAAGGAATTATTAATGAACATCAAAGAAGAAATCTACAGTAATACAATAGTAGTAGAAGATTTTAATACTCCACTCACATCAATGGTTAAATCATCAGATAGAAAATTAATAGTGAAATAATGGCCTTAAATTTCACTTTAGACGAAATCAAGTCAATAGGCATTTATAAAACATTTCATCAAAAAACTGCAGAATACACATTGCTTTCCCAGTACATGGAACATTCTCCAGGACAGATCACATATTATTATGCCGTGAAACAAGAATCAATAAATTCATGAATACTGAAATCATATCAAGCATTTAAACAACACGATGCTAAACAACCAAAGGATCAATGAGGAAGTCAAATGAGAAATCAAAAACTATCTTGAAACAAATAAAAATGAAAACACAACTTTTCAAAACTTATGGGATATAGTGAAAGCAGTACCAAGAGGAAAGTTCATAGTGACATAGGCCTACCTCAAAAGACAAGAAAAGTCGCAAATAAAATCTAACTCTATACCTAAAGAAATGAGAAGAAACAGAATGAACAAAACCCAAAGTAAACAGAAGGCATGAACTAGTTAAGATAAGAGCAGAAATAAATAGAATAGAAATTTTAAAAGCAAAAGAAAAGAGCAATAATATTAACAGCTGGTTCTTTAAAAAGATAAAATAGACAAACCTTTCAATAACCACGTCACGAAAGAGAGCCCAAATCAGTAAAATCGTAAATGGAATAGAAGTTACAACCGACATGACAGAAATAAAAAGAATCATTAAAGAATACTAGAACAAGTATATGCTCCAAATTTTGACAATCTAGAAGAAATAGATAAATTTCTGGAAGAGTATAACTTTCCAAGACTTCAGTATTTAATAACTTCCCAAGTACAGGACCAGGCAGCTTCACAGGTGACTTCTACCATACATTCAAAAAAAAAAAAATTAATATTCATCCTTCTTAAACTATTTCAAAAATTGCAGAGGAAGGAATACTCTCAAACTCATGTTGTGAAGCCAGCATTATGCTGATACTAAAACCAGATAAAGATGCTACAAAAAAAAAAAATTACAGGCCAATATCTTTGATGAACATAGATGCAAAAATTCTCAACAAAGTATTAGCAAACCAGACCCAACAATACACTGAAATACTATATACCTTGACCAAGCGGGATTCAACCCAGGGATGTAAGGATGGTTCAACATCTGTAACTCAATCAATATGATGCATCACATTAACAATAAAAAGGATAAAAACTATATGATCATCTCAGGAGATGCAGAAAAAGCATCTGACAAAATTCAACATACTTTTAAGATGAAAACTCAAAAAAACTGGGTATAGAATTAACATAATAAAGGCGGTTTACAACAAAACCACAGCATATATCATATTCAATGGTCTGAAAGCCTTTCCTTTAAGATCAGAAACAAGCAAAGGATGACCACTATCACCACTTATATTCAACACTGTATAGGAAGTCCTAGCCACAGCAATCAGACAAGACAAAGAAATAAAAGGCATCCAAACTGGAAAGAAAGAAGTAAAACTCTATTGCAGATGGTATAATACTGTATACAGAAAACACATACATACAATATTATCCACAAATAAAATAGAATGAAATCTTGTCATCTGTGACACTAAAGATGGACCTAGAGTATCTTATGCTAAGGGAAATAAGTCAGAAAAAGACAAATACTGTATGATCTCTTATATATATAGACTCTATAAAAACACGAAACAAAAACAGAACAAATGAATGTAAAAAATAAGTAAACAAACAGAAACAGACCCATAGAGTATAAAGAACAAGCTGATGGTTGGCCAAAGGGAGGGGATGGAGGATGAAAATAAAAAGTAAAAATATAAATAAAATAAAAATTAATTATTATGCTGTCCGTTTTGGCTTGATATTTGGACAAATCCTAAGTATGATTCTAATAGAATCTCTTTATTAGCACTGGGGAATTGAGAGAAAAAAGCTAGGCAGAATTCTAACCTTATTACAATACTGGCATCACAAGCTTAGATTTAAAAGAGGATGACTGATCATTGGTTTAGTAGTCCAATGCTATATTTTCCACTTCCTCCCTCCACCAAAAAGAAACTTTGCTTGATAAACCTGTGAGTAATTATCTAAAATATTCAAGTCAATTCCACTTTACAGATGTAAATACAAGAGAAAATATTAGTGACAACAGGACTAGGCTTACGTTTTAGGAGTATTTTTTAGATATGTAAGCAATGAATCAAACACAAGGTAGACTAAAACACAGTACACAAAAAGCTAAAGGATACATCCCCAAAAGGATGCTGAACATTTAACCAGTTCTAGAACTGTACATCCCTATAAAATGGGAAGAGATCCCTTGGACATGACACAAGCTGTGGCTTGCTCTGCCCTATCTCACTTTATGGATTTACGGCAATTTTCCAGTTAAAGACCCATCCCAGAAACCATGTGTGACTTACATATTTGCCATTCCTTCTATGATATGGCATAAATAAATCATGGGGCTTGGGTCAGCACAGCCAGCTTGTAAAGTGATTCATGGAGCCAGCACTTACCATCCCCTAGGATTGTGTACTTTATTACAGTAAACCTCAGAACAAGATACAATTTCCTGACTCAAGAAGCAGCTTTTAAATCAGGACACCTGGACAGCGCTGGAATCTCTTGAACAATACAATAGGTCTCAATCCACCACTGCTTCTCAGTGCCCATCTGCAATTTGCCTCAGGCCTGTTACTTTTAACACTAAATACTGAATTCCAAATGCACCCCTTCTTAGTGAATTATTAATGGTGACAGAACTATAGAATAAATAAATGCATTTCATCTTTTCTCCTTTGTCCTTTGTTCTTTCCTGATTTTATTTACCTACTCAAGAAAATAATGTTTCTCATGTCAAATTTCCCTCTCAATCTTTTCCCCAGCCTTTAAAACTCATAAACCAAAAGAGCACCTTTTGGAGCCTAAAATTAAAAAACAGAAAACCAAAAAAACAAGGGACTGTGAACCTAGTTTACCTCTAGATAATTCAACAAGGAACACTAATTAGGGAGATCCTGGGGATAAAGTTGCAAGGGCATCCTCTGGGCTTGGAGGCCTGCACTGCAATCAGTGAGATTTACGCAAATAAACCAAGATAGGCAATAGTCCCATATCTTATTTAGGAAAATTGGAAATATAACTAGTTGTAAAGGTTATATGTTTGTTGAACTCCTAAGGGATTTTACATTAAGCTCCAAGTATAATCACCAAGCTATCTTTTACATCCTCAACTCTTTGAATAAAATGCTCAGAGACACTAAAACAAACAAGATCACATTTCTAGTTTTCAAAAAGAACTACTTTTAAGCCAAGAAGCCAAACAGTTTTTAGCTAGACAAAAAACTACTAATCCTAATCAATCTCACTTTGGATTTACTGAAGCCTCCATGTCATATGCCAGTTACATCATAATATCATTTTACGCTGCTTCTTATAGAAACCCTGGAGAAAAAAAGAAGTGTTGTGACTCTATCGTGACCATAGAACTGACTTCAACACCTGGTCCTCTGGGGTACAAATGAGGCACATTTACTTTTATTCAATAAAGACCTTCTTAATAACCTCTAGCTCACTTCTTGAATCTGTGTCTTGCCAGAAGACATCCAAAGAAGGAAGAGGCAGGCCATTTACATTGGTCATAGAGTTGTTTCTCACTAGAAAATGCCATAAGCCTTTGCAGCCTGACAGAAAGTGTAAATAAACGTGCTGTAAAATGAATGACATTCTAGAGAATTACCTAGTAGGAGAGATCCATGAGAAAAAGAGATTGAAAACAATGTTTATTTCTAGATAAACCTTTGCTTGCCAGATTAAGAAACCTGGCAGCAAAAAGGGTACCAATTTTGCTACCAAAAGGGTAGCAAAATTGATACCAATGGCCAAATTTATTTCTCTACATAGAAATTACAACATTATTTCAATTTCCCTCTTCAAAGTAGTAAATTTTGATTTGGGTGAATTTTAAATTGACTAGCAAGTTAAGCACACTTTGAAAAAGTACCTGACACCAAAATACATCCTACTATTTTCTTGACTTATTTCAAGACGATACATTGGAAAACTGCCAAGAATGACTCTTGACAAAGATGAATAATTGCATTTGTCTGAATTCTATATCTATACTAGATTACAAAATATCCTCAATGGACCCTGGGCCCAAGTCTAAAAACAAAAACAAAAACAAAAAGAACACAAACCAAAAAAATCTCAAAACCATCTACCTATTAAATAAACAAATATCAAAACACACTGTTTTCTATACATTACAGTAGTTGACTGATACTATCTATCTACTTACTCCATTAGGGTTAATTGATCAGTGGTTCTCTCAGAAATGAAAGGAGGATTGTCAGATTTTTGAGTTCGGCCATAGTTGACTAAGTTTTTTAACTATAACATGAAGATTATTCTTGTCATTAAGGACTATGACCACTTTTGGAGTTTACTATGCTTTTCCCTCTTCAGTTTTCTCTTTTTTAAAGAGGGACCCATATTAAATAAAAATGAATACTAATAAATATTTGTAAATAGCCCTGAAAAAATATAAAGTGATATAGTGAAATGTGAAAAAAGGACAGGTTTGTATTCTCTCCAGTACTAGTGATTTCTATCATTCAATATAGAACTAGACAGGAAAACAAACCTACTCTTGCTAGTCAAGTCCACTTTGTACTCAGACCACTGACTGTTACAGATGGTCCAAAGAAGATAAGCTGGTACTAGGCAAAATCTAAGACTTTTAGATACATTTGTAATGAGAGAACATAAACAGTTAATGTGTAACACGAGTGTTGGCTTATTAAAAATGATATTTTTCAAAACTGTATGATGGAGATTAAAGTCATTTAAGGTTTAATGACAAAATATATATGTATATATAATTTCCTAATTAAGGGTTTTATGTAAAAATCAATATTTTCTTTTTAATCCTATAATCTTGACATCATAATTGTTCCTCTTGATGTGCAATGAAAAATTAAGCAAGTATTAAATAAACATTAAACAGACTATGAAAATAAGTATACAAGTGAAAAAAGAAGGCCCATAATCTTAATTCCATTTGGCTATGTTGAACTTCTCTATAATCATCAATAAAACAGCTAGAAGCGTTAGGCATGATGGACACAAATTAAAACAGACAGTCTCTGTATTTAGGAGTTTATAGTCCAGAGGCTGATAAACTATGGTCCATGGGCAAAATTAACCCTGCTGCCTATTTTTTTCAGTTTGTCTTTATTATTATTATTATTAATTATGATACATTTTTTATATTGTGGTTTACCATATGTGATATACATAAAATTTACCATTTTAACCAGGTGTATAATTCAATGGCATTAAGTACATTCACAATGTTGTAAAATCATCATCACTATCCATTTCCAGAACTTTTTCATATTTAAAATAGAAACTTGATATCCATTAAACAAAAAACTCCACATTCCACACTCCCCCAGACCCTGGTAACTTGTATTCCATCTCTCTGTCTGTATGAATTTGCCTACTTTAAGTATCTCAGGTAAGTGAAATTATGTATTTTTCCTTCTGTTTCAGGCTTATTTCACTTAACATAATGATTACAAGGTCCATCCATGCTGTAACATGTGTCAGAATTATATATTTTTAAAAGACTAAATAATAGTCAATTGTATGTACGTAGCACATTTTGTTTATCCACTTTCTTTAAGTTGCTTCCACTCTTGGGCTATTGTAAATAATGGTATTATGAACATTGGGGTATAAGTACCTGTTTGAGTGTGTCCTTTCAATTCTTTTGGGTATATACTCAGGAGTGGAACTGCTGTGCCATTTGCTTTTGTAAATAAAGCTGTATTGGAACATAGCCACATGTATTTATCTACATATTTTCTATAGTTGCTTTTATACTACCATGACAGTTGAGTAGTTGTGAGAGAGTCCTATGAAGTCTAAAATATTTTCTACCTGGCCCTTTACAGAAAAAAAAATTTGCTGACTCCTGGTAGAATCCATTATAGTAAAATGTGGAGGGGGTGGGTGGGGAAGAAGCTAATTTTGTCATATAAAATGATACGGGTTCTGTGAGTGCATGTGCCTGTGCCTGTGCATGTGTGTGTGTATTCTGGAGGGGACAAATACTACTACTTTGGAAAAACATTCACATTCTGTTTTTACAATGAGATTACAGTCATAATGCTAACTCACTAAACTATTTAGTTTAGGCTTTTTGAACTGTACTTCAGAGCTTCACTGAGCTTTACACTTTATCATTATAAGGTAACTATAAGGTTCCTTATTTTCTCAACATTGCATTCTCTCTTGGCTTCTGTAAAATCACTTTCCTGGTTGACTATCTAACTCATATATAATTTCTTCTTTGTTTCCTTTGCTGGATCTTTTCCTTCCCCAGCATGTTCAAATGTCTGTGTTCTATCTTAAGCCCTCTTCTCATTTTATATTCTTATTCATTCCCTTTTGTTTGAGATCCAGGCCTACAGATAACCAGGTGTTGATTAGATGGTCCTATCTTAATGTCCTACATCTCAGTAGACCATATCAACATCCACCTAGTTCCTCTACCCGAGAAATCTAACAGCCATCCTAAATGCCTCTGTTTCTAACCTACCACATCCACTCAATAAGCAAAAAATTATGCCTTCTGTTTCTTAAATATTTCTCAAAAACCTCTTAGACCTAATAAGCATTGCTTTATTTCAAGATCACAATAACTCTAGATTACTATAGTTTTCATGACTTTAATTTTGTCCTTTATTATACCTCATTCTCAAAAGCAGAATCATGTATTTAAAATAAAAATATGAATATCACATATATACTCAAAACATTTAATAGCTCTTTATCACTTCCAGGATGGAGTAGCCAGCCTCCAACATGGCCCCAATGATCTCCACAGCCTGGTATTTACACCCTTTTGTAGCCTCTTTCTCCATTTTACCAGTGCTGATCTGTGGGTAGACAGTTGCCATGTGGTAAGCAGCCCTACAGAGAGGCCTATTCAGTGAGAAAATGAGGTCTCCTGCAAACAGCCAGTGAGGAGCCATGACTCTTCACAAGTCATGTGAGTGAGCCATCCTAGCCATAGTTCCTGAAGTCACAATCATGCTTCAGATGACTGCAGCCCCAGCTGACACTCAGCCTCAGAAGAGGTCTTGGGCCTGAAGTGCACAGCTAAGTGGTTACCAAATTCTCGACTATCTGAAACTGAGGTAATAATTGTTTCAAGCTACTAAGTTTGGGGTAATTTGTTGTGTAACAATAGATAACTAATACACACGTTGTGTAACAATAGATAACTAATACAATAGATAACTAATAGCATGGTACATAAAGGCCTAGTACATGAGCTATGATTATGCCTCTCTCTCTTCCATTACCTATTCTCATTTATACTCTAATATTACTGAATTACAATTCTCCATGTCTTATCAACGACTATCCAACTTTTAAAATCCTCTTCTGGTAGCTGATCATCAATACCTATCTCCCTTTATGTCTCATATAATTTGGCTATTGCCAGAATTCTGTGCTATGTTTATACATGGTACATTACAGGGCCACCAGCACGTCACAATTTGAATTGTAGTTGATATGTGAATGGTACAGTGTGGCCACACACAAGTAGCTTTATGTATATGCTCCCATTTTTAAAACATATTTATTTATACATCTCTCCTTAGCACCTAAAATAGGTATTCCATAAACACTTGTTGAATAAACAGATGAGCTAAATTTTGGTTATAATCATATTATGCAAACAAAACATATGACTTAAAAAAACCTGCAGAACCAGCAATTGTAACTCGTCTCCTATTTTTAGTTATTCTAATTCAAGAAATAAACTCTTTAACCCTAGAAAAGGAAAGGCTATGAATATGTAGAGAATGTATTGCAGGAAATCCATATACAAAACAAAAATTTTTTTTTTACTATTAAAAGGAAAAAAATGTGGATTTTAGGCTCTGGAGTTTAGACAAGTGTTTTTCAACACTTTTTACAATATGGAACTCACAGAAAATGATAATATTTGTATAGAAAACAGGTTAAAAAGATGAGGCTGTTCTTGCCCTACACTTGACACCATTTTGTAACACATCAGTATTCTGCAGCACCCTGGTTCATATATATTGTATTCTCTTAGAATGCCTTTAAAATTAAATATGGCAATTTTGCCTAAAGGTAGCTTTCTGAATTTCTGCCTCAATACTTAGAAGAAATAAACACTGTAAAAAAGTGTAAAATATTCACTTGCAGGAACCAAACAAGACATAATCTCAACTTTAGAAGCAGGGAAGGAAATAAACCAAAAATTCTGGTGGGAAATGGAGGTTTTCTTAACTGTATTCTATGTCCACAGACAATACCAAGGTCAGAAACGAAGTGACAAAATTGTGAGAATTCCCAGTCACACAGTTAAATGATAGCTCAAGAAATGAAAGGCAGGAGAAATACTTACCTATAGAAACCTCACAAAAACTATCAGGATATACTGTTTTCTAAGGATTCTTAGGAAATCTGCAAATGATCTGAACCCTACTAACTTCTATCATTATGAATACTTGACATTTATCAAAACTGCAGATGAAAAAACTTTGAGCCAAGGTCCTTCAACATGTCATCTTGTCCCTGGCTGAACACTGTTCCTTCCTTCTCTCCATATCCCTTAGAGTATAGAAAAGCAGACTGAAGTCGATTCCCAAGCCTTACACTATGTCTGAAAGGAGGGAGCCATCAGGTGTCAAAGAGGTGGGGTTGAAACGGCATCAGAGAACATTCATCCACTCTACATTAGAAGAAACACATCGAGAATTTCATAACCAGCTAAGCAATTAATTCTTCAAGTATAATGTCAAAATAAACATTGTCAGGCATACAAAAACAAAAAATAAAATAAAAGAGAAAAATCCAGTATTCATAACTCTTTCCTGAAAAAGCCAACTAATGATAAAATTCAATAATAAAAAAAAAGAATCAAAGAATTCAGAAAAGTAAAGAGAAAATGTGGCAAAGGATAGGTTATAAGTACTGAATTTAAGTGAAGAACTTAGACGAAGTAAATTTGGGAATTATATATAATTGTAAATGTATATAATGTAAAATCAAATGTAAATGTTATAAACCTTGGTGAAACTGAAATAAAAATACATCTTTAAATATGTGTGAGAAAAAGTGTTAATTTCATCACCTTTTTAGAGTATGGGATGAGTTAATATTAATTAAATGTTGAAAAAAATAACGCTCATCTCTTAACTTTTTAAAATCATTAGGAAGATAGTTAAGGAATTCTCCTCCTGTACAGTAAAGAAATAACCAACTGAAATAACCAAAAGAAATAACCATTTTGTAAAAATCAAGTCAAATCAAATCTTTATTCAAAATGCATTTTATTATCATCATTGATTTTCCCAGTTTTCCTTCTGTATATGTGTACAGAAATATGACAGGAATTAATACCTATTACACTGATTATTTCCTAAAGAGTTGATGTTTGGGCTATTTCTTGTTTCTTTTTTCTACTTTTTGCTATTGTTTAAATTTTTAAAAAGAAAAGAATAATTATAAACCTCTGACTTGAGGCATACTATGAGACACAAGAACAAGTACGTGCTTTGGACTTCAACTTAGTCATGTCTTAGCTGTGTAACCTGAGACAAGTAATTTCTCAAATCTCGCTTTTCTTAGCTAAAAAATAGTAACACAAATGCCTAGATTTCCCAGAGTAGTCATGAAGATTGAGACCATTTAAAATAATACAACTCCATTACAGCTGTGAATCTGGCACATGGTAGACGCTTAACAAAAGTTACTTTTCCTACAGAGCTCTGGCTGTGACAGGAATAGAAGAAACCCAATTAAACTTCAGGTTTTATATTTCTCATCAATTATATTTTTTAACCTTTAGTTAAGAGTCAAATAGATGTGAGGTTTCACTTCCCTAGATTAGTGTGGCTAAGGACTGTATGCTTTGTTATAACAGGATGACCAAACGTACTATAAGGGATTTCACAATATAAACTCTCATGTAGTTCCAGAGTCTTTCCTTTCTCTTCTTGACAGATCAATATCTTCTTGACTCAAAGTAAAGAGTATATTTAAAGTATATTAACCACGTGCCCCCACCCCTTGCTCCCCACCCACTGAGATGTTGACAGAATCAACTGCATCCTGAAAGTAAAGGTTATGATTAGCAATGAAAACTAATCACTACAGAACTGGATCAGTTAACCTTAAAAACAAAACAAAACAAAAAAGCAAAACAAAACAAAGCAAAAAAACTACCTTCCCCTAAACAACATTACCCCATTTCAGTCCCATCAAACTAATTTTACATAGTTAAATGTTTTATTTGTAAATGAAGATGATACCTAAAGGGTTTCTACTTAGACATCCACTGATAGTTTTATGGGGATTGCCTTGTAAGTAATAAACCATTTTTCTCTTGCTGCTTTTAAGTGTCTGTCTTTTGATTTTTTGACAGTGTAAGTTTAAGATGTACAGCGTAGTGACTAGATATACATATACTATTAATTGATAAATGATTACCATGATAAGTTTAGATTATATCCATCACCTCATACAGTACCAAAAATTTATTTTCCTTGTGAGGACAACTTTTATACCATACAGCGGTGATAACTATGGTCATATGGTACATGACATCCCCCGTACCTAAGAATCTTAAAACTGGAAGTTTGGGCCATGTGACCACCTTCACCCAGTTTCCCCATTCCCCACAACTGCAGTAACAACATATCTGATCTCTCTTCTATGAGTTTATTATTTTTTTTTAGATTATACATATACGTGAGATCATGCAGTATTTGCCTTTCTCTGACTTCTTTCACTGAGCATAATGCCCTCAGGGTCCATCCATGGTGTCACAAGAACAGGATTTTCTTCCTTTTTATGGCTAAAAAATATTCTGTTGGATATATATACCATATTTTCTTTATCCATTCAAATACTGATAGATGCTTAGGTTGTTTCCATATCTTGGCTACTGTAAATAATGTCACAATTAACACCAAAGTACAGATCTCTTTCTGAAATATTTATTTCATTTCCTCTGGATATATACCAAGAAGTGAAGTTGCCAGTAGTTCTATTTTTAAGTTTTGGAGGAAACTACATATTGTTTTCCATATTGGCTATACGCAGTGCACAAGAATTCCCTTTTTCCACATCCTTGCCAACATGCTATTTCTTGTCCTTTTGATAGAAACATTCTAACTAACAGGCATGAGGTGATATCTCATTGTAGTTATGATTTACATTTTTCTAATGAATAGTGATGCTGAACACCTGTTCACAAACGCATTGGTCATTTTGATGTCTTCTTTAAAAAATGTCTATTCAGGTCATCTGCCCATTATTTTAATTGGATTTTTTTTTTTTTTTGCTATTGAGTTGAGTTTTTTAATATATTTTGGATATTAACCCCTTGCCAGATATATGATTTACAAATATTTTCTCCTATTGCATAGGTTGCTTTTCATTTTATAGTTTATTTCTTTTGTTGTGCAGAAATTTTTTGATTGATGTTGTCCCACTTATTGATTTGCATTTGCTTTTGGTGTTAGATCTAAAAAATCATTGCTAGGACTGATGTCAAGTAGCTTATCCCTGTGTTATCTTCGAGGACTTTTCTGGTTTCAGGTCATATAGTCAAGTCTTTAATCTATTTTGATTACACTGGGTATCTATTTTGAATATTTAATATTTTAGATATCTACTTGAATTGATTTTTGTGTATGGTGTAACACTGTGGTCCAGTTTCATTATTTTGCATGTAGCTGTCCAGTTTTGCCAATGCCATTTATTGAGACTATCCTTGCCCCATTGAGTATTCTTGGATCTTTTGTCATAAATTAATTGATCATATATACATGGGTTTATTTCTAAGCTCTCAATTTTGTTCCATTGTTCTAAGTATCTATTTTTATGCCAGTACCATACTATTTTTATTACTATAGTTTTTTTTTTTTTTAATATGGTTTGGAATCAGGAATGGTGATGTCTCCAGCTTTGATCTTCTTCAGGATTATTACTTTGGCTATTGAGGGTGTTTTGTGCTTCCATACAAATCTTAAGATTTTTTTTTCTACTTTGTAAGGAATGCCATTGGAATCTTGGTAGGAATTGCACTGCATTGATAATGACTTTGGATTGCATGGACATTTAACAATATTAATTATTCCATCCATAAATACAGGATATCTTTCCATTTATCTGATTCTTCTTTAATTTCTTTCTTCAATATTTTGTAGTTTTCAGTGTAGAGCTCTTTCATCTCATTGGATAAAGAGTGTATCTTAAGTATATATGTCTTGGGTAAAGTATATATCTTAAGTAGTTTATTGTTTTAATGCTATTGTAAATGGGAACTTTTTATTTACTTTTCAGACAATTTGTTGTTGGTATATAGAAAAAGATATTTATATGTTGATTTTTTTATCCTGGAACTTTACTGAATTTATGAGATCTAAGGGTTTTTTTTTTTTTTTTGGTGGTATCTTTAAGATTTTTTGTATATAAAAGCATGCCATCTATAAATAAAGACAATTTTACATCTTCCTTTCTAATTCTGATGCCTTCTATTTCTATTCTTTAATTGCTCTGGCTAGGACTCCAGGTACCAAGTCGAATAGAAAGAAGAGGAATTCTTTAAGCCGATTTTGTCTGGCAACTTATGAGCTTCATAAACTCGGATATCCAATTTTCTCCCAAGATTTGGGAAATTCTCAGTTATTATTTCTTGAAATAAGCTTTCTGCTTCCTTCTTACTCTCTTCTCCTTCTGGAACTCCAATAATTTGCAAATTAATCTTTTTGATGATAGTCCACAGATCACACAGGCTTTCTTCATTCTTTTTTTTTTTGTTCTCTGTCTTCATCACTGATTCTTAACTTCTGCATGATCAAGTCTGTTGTTGATACATTTTTCACTTCATTCATTACATTCTTCAGTTCTAGAATTTCTGTTTAGTTCCTTTTCATTTCTATCTTGATGTTAAACTTCTCATTTTGTTTATTTATTTTTTTCCTGATTTCACTGAATTATCTTTCTGTGTTGTCTTGTAGTTCATCGAGTTTCCTTAAAATAGCTCTTTTGAATTCTTATAAGGTAAATCATAGATTTCCATGTCTTTGGGTTTGGTAACTGGAAAATGTTGTGATCTTTTGATGGTGTCATGTTTCCTTGATTTTTGATGTTCCTGTGAGTTTTGCATTGCTATCTTTACATTCAAGGTGGAAGCCACCTCCTCCAGTCTTTAGTAACTGTCCACTCCAGTGTGTCCTAAATCATCTTTTTCTGTCCAAACAGAATGCTGGAATTTCTGTGAACCTAGACTTCCACAAAAGCTCTCTTCTCTGTCGGTGACTTTCTATGTTAGTGTTCTCCAGGGGCTCCCAGACCTTGGTTAACAAGGATGAAAGCAGGTTCACGCATCACTTCAGGGTCCACAGCCAGGAATGCATGAGTGGGCAAGACTCCGTCCAAATCCCTTGGTGTGTGGTGGTGGATCCCCCAGGCACTTGTTTGTGGATGGATGCTGAATATTTGTTGTTGGAGAAGATGGGCACAAAGACAATAAATATCTTATGTCACCACAATGCTGATGTCATTCCTCTGTCTTTCTACTTTGAAACAAAAATGTACTGCCTGTCACTCAAAAAACTGTAGAAAGAATTAGAGATATCTAAGAAATTGCTTCTTGCAGTCTAAATACGGCTTACACAAGTGTTATGTTGTCTGCATGGCATTTTGTTTTGTTTTTAAATGAACCTTAATGCCTTTAGACTGTCCCACTTCAATCATTTATATTATGTCCCATTTCAATAATTTTTATTATTTGTTTGTCCTTAAATATGTCTGAATTTGCAAGATTAAAAGGCTGGACCAAGCAGCATGGTAAAATCTCATGTGGATTGAACAGCAAACGCCTAACATTCAGGTAGCTGCTTAAAAATTTAGAGTTGTCTCATACATTCAGAAGCATCACAGCTTGGTGGGAGAGGACTAGTTCCAGCTAAAATGGAAATCCCTTGCATTTCACCCATCCTGACTATGCTAAAAAATTTCTGAGCATTTGAGTGTAAATTAGAAATCTTGGAACCTTAGTAGGGGTCATCACTGTTGCCTGTGCAGAAATCTGAGCCACGCAGGGCACATCACCACAGCAGAGTAAAAATATCCACAGAACTATGTAGTCAATTATTCAAGCCAAAAACAAATGAACCATCCTTAATTCCTCCATTTCCTTCATCCCCAATATCTGATCTATCAGAATGTCACAGGCTCAACCTACAGAAAACATTCTACATCTACAAGCTTTAAGAACATAAATTAGACCATGTTACTACTATGATTCAAGTTCTTCGATGGCTTCCCACTCCCTTTAGAATAAAAGTCAAATTCCTTTAAGGCTTTAAATGATCTGGATCTTGCCTATTTCTTTAGGCATATTTCCTATGAGTCCTCTTGTTTATTACACATTTATCAATGGTCATGTTTCTATTTTTCAAACAGGTTAAGCTCAATCCTGCCTCAGGTCCTTTGTATCTACACCATATTTGGCTTGAAATAATCTTAACCAAGAAATTCACATGGCTAGCTCCTTTTTAACATTAAGGAGATAAAACTCAAGCAAGAAATAAAAGAAGTATTCCTGGAAATTATTCCTTTCAGCTTGGTGTCTTAAAGTTCTTCCAGTCCAATGGAGAACTCATTAAAATGATACAAAAAAATACAAATAAAAAATGACTTCACTGCTATGAGTTTATTTCCTATTTGTATTTCTTTAGTATCAGTATCAGGTAGGAGAGTTCAACAAACTTCTAGAAGAAATAACAAGAAAGCAAGTATGCAGTCAGATGAACAGAAAAGAAGAAAACTGCAGTACAGGATACATGCAGTAGGGGGCTACTGCTGAGATGGGAGCAGATCTTCCCCTGCAAAACACCCAAAGAATTCAGGACTCAAAAACAGCATGTATGATAGGTAGAAATGAGAAGCCAAAAATAAGGGGCTTCATTCAAAGTCTAATGAATAGCTCCTCATTTTCTTATCGTCTATATAGGGAAAGCAGCTTATTATTTTCTCCAGCTATGACAAGCAAGTAACCAAGCAAAGAGATCTGAGGGGGACCTTCTCTATGGTATTAAATAAACTACTTGGGGAGATCTAAGACTGGTCATGAAAGTCTTGGTACCCTTGAGAAAATTTGTCATTTTTGCATTTGAGGGGAGCCTCCAGTCTAGCAGCTGGGTTTATGCCCACCCATTCTAAAGCGATGCCTACCAACTGACAAGTTCTGCTTGTGTATATAAAACTATTTGTCAGCTGCATCACTCAGAGGAGAGGGCCAGCAGAAAAGTAAATCTACAAACAATACCGAAGGAATCTCAATTTGGCCACCTACTGCAAACAGCTCAATTCTTAAATATGGAGGTACACTTAAGGACACTGGACATATGTGGAAAACCTCTACAATGAAAGAGGAAATAAATCTATAACTGAGGCAGGAGAAAACACAATTCAGGAAACAGAAAAAAGTTTTTAAGTTCTAATTACGTTTCTCAAACAAAATCAAGAAGCTATCAAAGCTACAAAACAAGATTTAGGAGGGTACAAAAAAAATTCTGATTATAAGAAAATTAAAATGCTCTATCCACCCTCCCTCCCAGTGCCTCAAACTCCATAATTTATTCACTGTTGATGAACACAGGTTACTAGATAGAAATTTGATAGATAAATAAGTGGTATAGTCATATAATGTAATACTACATATTATGAGACTGAAGAACCATTAACTACATGTAATAACTTGAATAAAAATGAAAAGTGAAAGAACCCAGACACAAAAGAGTATTTTATAACTCCATTTATACATAATACAAAAATGGGTATAATTGATATATGCTTTCAGAAGTCAGAATGCTGGTTACTCAAGGGAGGTACTAATGATTGTATGATTGTATGGCTTCTGCAGTATTGGCATTTCTTGATCTAGGGCTGGGTTACATAAGTTTTTGTTTTAAAAATGTAGTGAACTGAACAGACAGTGTGTGCGTGTGTGTGTGTGTGTATAAATAAATAATATATATATTTTCTTCTAAAAGTATAAAAATAAAACAATAAAACATTTAACAAAAGAGTTAATGAAATTAAAAACAAAGACTAAATAAGTAGACACTTATTGGGTATAGTTAAAAATGGAGGCAATGAACTGGAAGATAGTATTAGGAATTTACTCAGAACACAGAACAGAGAGATAAAGAGAAATAGACAAGAGAAATTATGAGGCATGGAAGAAGGATTGAGAGACTCTAAGTCTACTAGGATTTGCAGAATAAAAAAAAAAATAGAGAGAATGAGGGAAGGAAACTATTTGAAGAGACAAATGTTTCTAATTTTCCAAAACAGAAATAAAAACATGAGTCTTCAACTTTAAAGAACTGCTGTATGTCTTATATAAAATGAATAAAAATAAAAGTTTAACTGTTCAACTGTAGAGAGGAAGATACATAGATGAAAGAGCTGAGGTACCGATAACCTTATTTTACATAGTGGCTAGTCAAAGAGAGCCTATCAGAAGTTGACAGAAGAGAAATTAGAGTTTTAAGTGTATGACTTAAAGTCACAAGAGTAATAAATAAGAATACTAAAATAATAATACTAGAATAAATGTTGGGAGAGTGAGGGAAGGCAGCAGTAATTTAAGTGAGCTAAATCTTAACCTTGTGTAGCAATGAATCAATAAGAAATAACAGTAAAAGCCTAAAGTCTAGAGTAATGAAGAAACCTCAAAAAGAAAAAATAATTCACTCTAGGAGGTAGAACTGAGAGCAAGAAAGGTAGTACCATTGCTTTTCCTCATAAGTCCTTCTGTACTATTTAATTCTTCACCACAGTTATGCAGTATGATATATATATATATATATGCAGTATGTTAATTATATATAAATAAAAATTTATACATATACATATACATATGCATGCATGCATGCATACATACATACATATATACATATACATATACATACATACATACATACATACATACATACATATATATATATATATATATATATATATATATATATATATATAAAATGTTGGTCCTGTAAAAAGTGAAATTGATGTTCCTGGTTACATAATAGAAGATACTGGTTCTTAGTAGTAAACAAAGAATCAGTTTCTAAAACGTCAACATTGAATCTATTGCTTCTAGCTCTAGAACTTAAACATCTCCATTATTGTTTTTATGATTTGCTTCCATTGGAAATTGTCAAATTTTTCTCCAAAAATCTTTTAAAAACAGAAACCAAGCATAATAGAAAAATGAGGTCAAAAGTCTTGGGAGCTTTTAGCTTAAATCATCTATGATTCTTTCCTTTCTTTCAAACTCCACATATATCTCTGACACTAAATCTTCTATTCATTCTACCACCTCAAATTTTCTTCATTTGCTACCTCTAATATAAACTTAATTCATTATTTCTTGCCTGAATTACTTTAATATCTCCTTTTTTAGTATCTTAATTTTCACAATTTCCCTTCCTCAACTAGGTAAGATTTAGAAGAGTAACATTAGGTTCAAAATGGAAGCCAAAGTTTTAGATATGTTTCTATTTACTAGTATAACTGGCAAAATTACTCACTTTATTCTAGCCTTAGTTTCCTCATCTATATAACAAGTATAATGAAGGCAGCTCTCTCACAGGCTCTTATAAATTAACTTATATAAGGAGGCTTCCAACAATTAACAAAATATGTACCTGGAAAACATGAAGAACTCTATTATTATTATATTTATTTCATTTTCTTTTGCATATCAAATAGGATTTCATTTATAGAAGGGAGGCTATCATTAAATATTTGTGTGATGTGTGACTGATTTGGCTTTGTCTGTTATAAAATTATTTTTGAGATAGTAGATCAATCTATTTTGAAAAAAGTAAGATAAAATAAACTTTTTCTAAGATTAAATGAAAAAACACTGGAAGCAGTGAAGTAGGGAAGGAAGAGACAGAAAGGATGAAACTGAGGTACTAAGGACCAGGGTATGGTGAGCAAAAAAAAAAGGGCTGGATTAAGAACCTTAATAATATGTTAAAGAGCTTGAATTTTATCCTGAGCACAGGGAATGGTCTTTGGAAATTTTTAAGAGAAAATAACATGACTACATACATACATACATACATACATACATATGTGCATATATATATATATATTTAAAAATATTAATTTGGAAGAAATGAAGAAAAAGAACTAGCAAAGGGCAAAACTAGTTAATACACGATTATTAAGATGCTGTTTTGCAAAAACAAAAGTAATAAAATATTAGGAAAATTGCTATGGGGAGAGGAACGAAATGATATGGAGATATAATTTAAAGGTTGAATCAATAGGATATATGACTGAAAAAGCTGTGGGGGTGGCAAGAGGAAGTAAGTAGTTAGGAATTATTTACCGGTTTCTGCCTTGAACAACAAAATAAATGGATTACATTTATTGATATTGAAATTACTGGAAAAAGAGCATTTTTTTGTAAAAGAAAACGAGCATAATTTTAGATATGATGAGATTGCTTGTGGAATGCTCAAGAGGTCATTTACAGCTGGCAGTTGATGCAGAAGTCCAAAACATAAAAGAGAAGTATGGGCTTGAATGAACAATGTATGTGTGTGTGTCTGTACTTGAAAATCATCAGCACTTATAGATGTTAGTTATGCCATTAAATAGTTAAAATTACTTGGAGAGAAAATATAGGGTGGAGAAGTATGGAAGGAGAAGAGAGAGAGAGATAGCTGAAAATGAACTCAGGGAGCTTCAATCTTAAGGGAAAGAAAAAGGAGCCCTTTCAGAAATGGCCAAAGAGGTAGGAGGTAAAACAAGGTAAATGAGACCAAAGGTCCATCTTCAAGCAGTGTGAAGAACTTTGTATAGAAGTTATTTATTTGGGGGGCTAGATACCATTTCATGCTGTATGATCATTAGTGTAAAAGTCTTCTAAGTAACTAAAGTACCTGTGTAAGGATACATTTATCCTGCTAAAAGCAATTTATTAGAACTTCATTATTAGAACATAAAGATATGAGAAATGACTCCAGAGGGATGGGTCCACAAACACACATGAAAATCACTCTTAATTAACAGAAATATCTTATATTTTCTTTCTCCAGAGTAGCTGGCACTTAAAACATAAACAAATTATAAATTTGAATCAATGTAGCAATTATTAAACTTAGGATACAAGATTTAGAACTAAAACCAGGCCATTGAGATAGGATATGAAATAATTTTTATTGTGTTGATTTTCAATATTAAAGAGTTAAACACAAAACCCTAGCAGTCATGGACCACTATAAATGAGGTACTGTACATTCATTACCAATTGAAATACTTTAGTTCCAGCAAAATGTAGGTTAACTTACTACTTATCATCCACAGACTTTTGAAATTATTAAAAAAAAAAAAGCACATTAAAAGATTATCTAAAACTGAGCATGGACTAATGTAACTATGCCACAGTCTTCATTTTAGAGAAAGGTATGTAGAAACAAAGTTCTACTTAGTGTTGGCAATCACAAACCTTTCTAAAAGGGAGAAATAATGAATTTTAAATGACTGAAGGAATTACTCTATGAACTATTCATAAACAGGAAACAAACAAAAAGTACTTAGTTTTTAATCTACAATACTTTCCCTTAATAAGTGATTCTTCTTAAAACTCAAGAGAGAGTTTTTTTTTTCTCTAGGTCTAAAGCATTGCCTTTTGAATATAAAGAGTTATGGTACCTAGCTGGTCTTTCCCAAGTACTTCTTGCATATAATCATTCTTCTACAAAGGTTTTAACAAAGTTCAATTTGGAAATAGTATTATCATGCAAGATCAGAACTTAGTTTGCATTATTTTGGACATAGATTGTTTTTCTGCTTCAAAGGCACAATACTAAGGTGAACTTTTGTTATGAATACCTTCAGCTTTACAGATTCAGTATCATCCCAAGGCTGACTAGAAGTTATCTCCTGACAACCGGGCAATTTAGGCGGAATAATGGGATTTAATGCAGTTAGTTAATTAAACTAATTTATCAGGTCAAGTCTGATATGTTAGGCCAAACTCTGATTTACCTCTTTTCAATTTCATAGTCTGAGTAAACTGTCTTGCTTCTAACCTTGTTCTATTTTGCAAAAGGTTGCAAATCAGTATAGTGGGGATTAAGGATTCGCTGATAAACTTGTGAAAGATTCTAGCACTCTTTAAGGAAAAGAAATAAAAAAGTATTGTTAGGACTACTGATACCACACTAACTTCCACTCATTTTCTCTGAAAGAATAAAAAAGTTTTTGGATCATGAATATCAAAGTAGAAAAATGATGGTTTCATATCACAATAAGTTGTCTTCTGAGGGTTGATTTCCTATGGCAGAGAAAATGAATAAGAAATATGAAAATGAATAGAATAAGAAACAAAGGTACTACGCACACTATGAATTCCTTGAAATTCATCAAGAGAAGCTAAACGGGAAAGGCCTGGACAGTCTGGCAATGTGCACTGATAATGACTCCCAGAATACTTCTACAAATTGTTTTTATTCATGTTTTCTTTTTTAAAATGTGGTTTTCTGTTTCTTCCTTATCAAGTGTCCTAAACTTCTGGACCATTGTTGCAGATTAAAGACAAAAGGAAACCTGGATGGGATAATAAAATAATTTTTTAAAAATTCCCAAAGTTCATTTTCTGCCTAAAACCGAAAAGGGGAAGCTGAAGAGTTTCTTTATGGATACCAAAAAGACAAGTTTTTCCTATATAGTAGGACACGAATCTATCAAATATTTCTTGAAATCAGTAAACCAATTCTAAGCCCATGATCAATCTTTTGCTTACTATGATGACTGCCATAGCCTTGACTAATAATGATGATAATTTAATTTTAACAACCCCAAGAGGTATATGCGATCAACTTCATTTCAGAAATGGGAAAGACACAGGTAAGTTAATTAACTTTTTCAAATTTACATAGCTACAAATGTCAGAGATTTTAACCCTAATTTTGACTGGTATATCTAAATATCAATATTAGCAGCAAGAATATGATTACTGAAAACAATTTAATCGGAGAAGCCTCTAAATCTAAGATTCAATTTATAGAAAATACTAATAATGGAGGAATTTGTTCAATGCCTTCACAGAGATACAATTAGCAAAATCTAGATTGCAGGGCTAAGAATATTTTTCCCCCAACAAATATACTGAAAAAGGAGAGATATAGGGGAAACTTAAAATAGATTTAAGAGACATATGAATCAAATGCAAATATGAACCGATTTGGATGCTAAGTTTAACAAACTATAATCAAAAGTACAAACCATTTAAGAAACACTAACTTTAATGAGAATAAAGAATTATTATTAATACTTTTTGCTGTTATAGTGGTACTGTTGCTAGGTTTAAAAACGGATTCTCACCTTTTAGAAATACATACTGAAAGACTTATAAAATGATGTCTATATTGTTCTTCCACATAAAGTAGAATAGGGAAAGTAAGAATATAGATAACATAACCTAAAACTAATATAAAATAATATTATTAACTCTAATTGGAAAAAAAAATAAAGACAAAATAAAATTAACTAGAAATTGATAACTGTTGAAGATGGATGACAGATAAATAGAGGTTCATTGTTTTATTTATTCTATTTTTGAATTGTATTCTATTAAGCAGTAAACCTTGGCAGGCTCTAGAGGCATGCTTACTGTCTGAGTTCCTTTCTCACTCAGCCAGTAGGGTAGACTTTTGAGTTCATTATCACCTCATCAGTATGTCTGTCAGCTGTCAATGATGAAAGAACACTAAGCCACTCACCAACTCCTGGACTTTTCAACTTCTCTAAAGCAAAAGCAAATCCATGACAGATGAATACTTTTTAAATCTACTATACCTGTTTATCCATTTTAAATTATTAGCTCATTTAACCCAACTCAGAATAGGCAATGATTAACACTAGATATGCCATTAAACGGGCACCATTCAAATATCTTATTGTCAGCTTTAAGAGCAGGAAAGTCAATATATAAGTTGGGGAGGAGACAAGAAGATGGACCTAACCTTTGATATAATGCTAATAACTAAGGTTCCAGTCTGAGAGAGATCCAGAACTTAGAAGGTAAAACAGCAGAAGTGACATCCTGGTAAAAGGGGTGAAGTACGGGAGGTAGAAACAACTAACAATATAGGTCTCATGTTGTTTCATGTTGCACATTATAAAATAAAGAGCGTGTATGTGTGCACATGCACATGTTTAAAGAGAAGACAAAAACAAAAAGCAATCATTCCTTCAAAGCAAAATATTTTTCCGAAGTCTTCTATTTTGGCATGTGGGTTCAAGTCTTTAATTTTTTCCTGGGTAAAATATGACTACAGTTCATTCTCTGCAACTAATTTGCAACACTTTGCATCTATGCTTAGAATACTTGGAAAGAAAACTCATTTAAAAAATGCTGAGAAAACAGATTTTAGATATAAAAAAATGTATTCTAGTTATGATTATGTTTTCCTTGAACAAATACAGCAGTTGATTCTCAATGTTCACAATATGCATGGAATAAAAGACTTTGACTTGTTTTTCAAATGGTATGACAGTAAAAGGATCATAGACATTGACCATTTACTTAAACCAAAATACAATTTCACTTATTTAATTATACACCACATGTATCAAAAAAGTGCTTTGAAAACTCATGCTATATAAATGTAAGGAGTTATTATTTTAAAAGTTAATATTTTACCTTGGCTAGGGGAAAGCTAATATTCAAAGTGAAGACACAATACATTGCCAGTAAATACAATGAGGTGATTGATAACTCTGGTTGTAAGCTTTTTTATCACCAGACTCATAATAAAAGTCGTCAAATAAATGTGTTGACACTAAAATTAGAATGATTCAGGTTTCAGACACTACACATTAATGTCCAATATTATTTGTCAAAATTGAATATTCACACTTCTCAAAAAATATATATCAACTTGGAGCATGTTTTTTTTTTTTTCTTTTTAAATACATGACTACATATGTAATTTTTCCTATTGTGATGCTTAAGAAGCCTAGCAATAAAGAGAGTGATGGAAGGGAAAGTAGGTTTCTCAAATCCTAGAGTGTTTTATCAACCCACTGTAAGGCATACATTCTTATTAGTTTTTCATCAACAAGACTAAAGAAAAACAGATGTAAAAAAGGAAGCTGCAATAATTGAATTAATCCAGTGAAATAAAAGATGGATAAACTGACGTTAGCAACCTGGAAAAACACATTAGAAATAAAGTTTGGAAAATATAAGCATGCTCAAAATGAAAAAATGACTACTGAGGTAGTTTTCAATAAGGATAAAAGTTCAGAATTGGAAAATTTTATTAGTTAAGAAGAGGCGAACTGAAAAGAAACTGTTGAAAATCATGGAAATATCATTGCACATCAACCCTTATTGATGCTAGCTCTCAACAAACACTTCTCTAGAATAAGGTTAGTGTAATGAATAATAATTCTTAGCAATTTCTGTAAGTACTAGATCTAATCAAGATAGGAAAAAAAGACAAATAGTTTTGTTTTATTCTCACTGTAAATTGTATACACGAGAATAAATAAATATAGATGTTTGGTTTAGTGGAAAGAATCCAAGGGCAATCATGTTGCAGATCTAGTCCAACTTCTGTCACTAAATTGGCCTTTTGACTATACATAAATCACTTAACCATTCTGAAGGCCTTAATTGTAAACTAAAAGAATGGAAAGGAAGAAAGAAAATCAATGTGTACCAAGAGCCTACTGTGTACTATACATTCTAAGTTATTTTTACATGTTGATAATATTTAGTTTATGCATATAACATCCTTATGAGTTAGTTATTTGGTATGCTATTTTCATAAGTGATGACAATTGGTTCAGAGAGACTAATTTGCCCAAGGTCACACAGAACCAGGTTTTGGGTCCAGCTCTATTTGATTCTGAAGTCCATAATTTTAAAAGTATAGATCACTGCTTCTGTAGCCTCAAAAGCAGCCAGTAACCTTAATTCCATATAGTTTTGTTGATGGGAGACTTGTCAACTCTTCTGCCATTTCTTTACTGAAGATCTGACTTCTGGCATACTATACAAACTCCCTGACAGGATCTCCCTGCCCTAGTTCCTATCTGCCCTCAACTATATTGTGATCAGAGTGATGTTCCTAGGAGATACAAACTTATTTTCACATCCTTGCATAACAACTCAAAATATAGGAAAAATGCCAACATCCTTGGAAACACATATTGTCTGCGTAGTGTGTTTCCAACTTTCTCTCCGACCATCATTCCAGTTATAATGAGATACTTGCTACTGTCCAAACATATCGATGTCTTTGTGAATACTGAAGATAATCTAGAATGTTCTTTCTCTTTCATCCACACAGGAAGAAGAATTTCCTGTCTTTCTGTATAATCTGTCTCCACCATATAATTTCCTCCATTCACATGGATACCAGACCAACCCGTCAGACGTAGTCCCTCTTCTCTACTGGCAAAATCTTAATCTCTCTCTCTTTTTTATTTTTTGTATTTTAGATTTAACTTTTTATGGTGACGTCGGTTAACAAAATCCAGTAAGTTTCAGTTGTACACTTTAACAGTAAGGCATATATATGCTTACACTATGTGTTCACCTCCCATAGTTAGACTTCTGTCACCACATATTTGACTCCCTTTACCCCATTTTCCTCCCTCCTCCTCCCCCTCCTCCTATCCTCTGGTAACCGCTAGTCTATAGTCCATGTTCATGAGTCTCTGTGTGTCCTGTTTATTTATTGCTTTTAGGTTTATATCCCACATATAAGTGATATCATGTGATTTTCAACTTTTTCTTTCTGGCTTATTTCGCTTAGCATGATTATCTCGAGGTCCATCATGTTGTCGCAAATGGCAGTATTTCATCTCTCCTTATAGCTGAGTAATATTCCACAGCTTCTTTATTCAATCATTTATCATAGTTCTTAGTAAGGGTGGCACTCCTCTGATTCCATTTGCCTGATAATTGCCTTACTCCTAAATTTTTTTTTTTTTTTGGTCATTTTGTTTTAGGTGACCTGACTTCTTTCAGTATTTCCTGTACAGCAGGCCTCATAGTGGAGAATTCCTTCAGTTTTTGTATGTCTGGAAAGGTCTTTATTTCTCTTTCGTATATAAAGGAGATACATTATTCTAGGCTGGTAGCTCCTTTTACTTAATAGTTTGAATATTTGATTACACTCCTTTCTGGCTTGTAAGGTTTGTGCTGAGAAGTCTGACGATACTCTAATGGGTTTTCCTTTATAAGTTAATGTCTTCTTCTTACTGGGTGTCCTGAGAATTTTGTCTTTGTCACTGATTTTTGATAATTTTAATACAATGTGTCTCAGTGAAGGCCTTTTAGGGTTGAGATAATTGGGCATGCTGTTGACTTCTTGAATTCTAAGCTCCAGCTCATTCTTTAGATTTGGGAAATTCTCTTTACCTATTTGTCTGAAAATGCTTTCTAGTCCCTGCTCCTTTTCCTCACCTTCAATAATGCCCATTATTCTTATGTTTCCTCTCCTGATGGTGTCAGCTAGTTTTTGTATTTCTCTTTTATTATTTTTCATTCTTTGGTTTCTCTCTTCTTCCTTCTACTTCTAGATTTCTTTTTTCGATACCACTGATCTTTTCTTCCATTTGGTTGACTCTATTTCCCAAGCTTGCCATTTCATTTTTCAACTCTTGCCATTTTTTTTTATATCTCCAGAAGATCTATTCTGTTCTTTTTGAGGTTTTCAATATCTTTGCTAAAGAACTTATTCTGCTCATCTACTTGGTTTTTCAATTACTGAAATTGTTGATATGACTCATTTCAGAACTCACCGTGTTTTTTCAGAAGTACCATCCTGAATTCTTTGTCATTTAAGCTGCATATTTCTATGTCTGTAAGCTTATTTTCTGGAGATTTTCTCTTTCTTTCTGAGAAACCTTGTCACCTTGGTTGTTTATGGTGTTTAATGGACTATTTCTCCACCTGGGCATTAATGGAAATGTATTCTGCTTTTTTTCAGAAAGAAGACTTATTACATGAAGGTCTCTCTTTAGCCTGCTGCAAGGAAAGAGCTTTTATTTTGGTTTTCAGTAGTTGGCATCAAAGCCTCTTGGATCTCTGCTTTATATAAAGCCTTAATAATGCCTTTTTATTTTCTTGTAGATATTTAATCATGCTTGCTACCCTCAGTCTCAGTCCCTGTCAGTGTTAACAACAGTTTTGGTAACGTTTGCTCAGATTCCCCTGGAGCTCTGTGGTGTTCCGTTTTGAAGGATATGGGGGGTGGTCCACTGGGTTGGGAGTTGGGGGCTATGGCTCAGCCTTGGTTTTGCAACTGTGGCTGGTAAAAATCAACTGTTGTGTCTCCTGCCATCCCATTTTTCTGCCCTCTGGCCTGATGATTGGACCCTGCCACCAGCCACGTGGAGCTCACAGCTCTCCCAGGCAGGGCTCTTTAGGGATCTCACTGTACCTTCTCCCCATCCCGCTCTTCTACAGGGAGCTCTGGTGGCTGTGAGAGGCAGCTTCTCTAGCCTGACATCTGAGGTTCTGACCTGTGGCAGCTCTTATCCACAGATTCCATGCTCAGACATGCTGGTGTGCAGTCTGGGTGATTTTTGTTGAGTTTTAGATGTTCACCTTCTTGTTGGTTCAAGGGGAGAGATCTGGGGACATCTCTCACTCTGCCATGTTTCTCCAAAACCAAAAATCTTAATCTTTAAATATAACTCGGTTGTCACTCATCTCCTCTGTGATCTCCCCACCTCAAATTCCCAAGGAGCTGATTCTTCCTTTGAACTTCCACATAGTATCTCATGCATATCTTTATAAAAGGTGATCTTATATTAGTTTTGAGCCTGTCTTCTCTGTTGTGAATTCTCAGGGTTTCATTAACTTTTTCATTATTCTCCCACCATACTCACCCCATAGCATCACTGTCTAGCAAATAATAATTACTTAATTTAAGTTTGTTAAATGAATTAGTCAATCTGAAAAGGGTATTGCTTTCATCATTGGTAAATATCACTGCTTCCTCATTGTCAATGCAATGGCCCTATTTTTAGCAAAGCAAACCACAAGAGTTCAAAAATCATATGGTTTAGGATATTCATGCACATGGTAGTGGGTATGGGAAGGGAGAGGAAAAGAGAAAAGATAGCAGGAGAAAGAGCTAGAAAGAGCCTAGGATTAGATTGTACAGGGTCTTACAAGGAGTTGAGATTTTATCCTATAGGAGATGGGGTGCTATTGAAGAATTTTAAACTTCAGAGATGACAATGCCTTATTTACTTTGTGGAAAGTTGTTTAGCAGCAGCAGAAATCTGAATTGAAAGGCAAAAACAAGCTGAAGATACAGGATCAGTAGGTGAATTAAATAGCTGAAATCTGAGATGATGAGAGGCCCAAACTAAGGTAGTGAAAATATAAAAGAGAAGAACTACAGTAGGGGCAAGGAGCGGTAGGCAAGGATTTAAAGTTTAGGGAATTGGATGGAGGTTAGTACCACTATTTAAGATAGGAAATACAGGAGGCATAACAGATGTGCTGGGAGTAATAAAAACTTAACATTTAGCCATGTAAGAGTTTAAAATTCCTGTAGAACACTTAGTTAAAAATGTCAAAAGACTGTTTGAAAATATAAGCCCAGAAAGCTTCAGGATAAAAAGATTTGGAGTGAAAGATACACAACAGATGTAAGTGGAGCTGAAAAAGGGGGAAAATGAGCATCATTATCTGACAATTATTAAGTACATTTGATATGCCAGGCACTGTTCTGCAGGCATACAGGCATTAATTCATTACATCTGTATGATATAAGGAGTTTCTATTACCTTTATTTTAAAGATAAGAAAATTGAAACAGACTCTAAGTATAATCTTGCCAGGTTCACATGGTTAGAAATTGGTGGAGGTGGAATTTGAACCCAAGCAGTCTAGTTTCAGAGCTCCCCTTCTTTGACACAGCCTCTTAGTAGTAAAGAGAGGAGAGACTGCCCAGAGTGAGCTTAGAGATGGGAGATGAGCAAGCTCTGGCTGGAAAGGCACACTAATATTTAAGAAGTAGAAACAGTTCACTTCCATAAATATTTTTTAAAAATCTACTATATAATAATTAATGTATGCTAGATATTGAGAGGTATAAAGAAATATAAGAAACAATTCACAGTCAAGTAATGAAAACAGATTTACAAACAAATACCTAAAATACAGAATGACTATTCAACAAAAAGGGGCCATTATCAAAGGATTGAAAGGAATAGTTGAAGACAAGAAGTATGAGAACACGGTATGAGAGAGTCAATGAGAGGAAACAGTTTCAAGGGAAAAAAGGGGACAGTTAGTAGGGCAGCAAATAACTTTGCACATCCACATGGAATGAGGACCAAAAACAACAATTTATTTACTTTGGTAAATAAACAAATTCTTAAATTTCATATTGAAAAAGATGCTGTCTCCAGTTAGGTTTTCTCCCAGCTGTAGATTAAAAATTCTCATAATGTAAACACTGCATATGACTATTTCAATTGTCAAATACCTTTAACAGTGTGGGATCTAAGTCCCTCATTGTACCAGGTAAACAGACATCAATTTAAGGTCATAAGCACAAGGACTTTTATCCAATCTCCTATTACAAGGATCCCCAACTCCTCGGCTGCAGATCAGTCGTGGCCTGTTAGAAACTGGACTGCACAGAAGGTGGGTGGCCAGCGAGATAGCAAAGCTTCTGTTTTTGTAAAATATCTGTTTCTGTAGCTGCTCCCCAGCACTAGCATCACTGCCTCAGCGCCACCTCAGATCATCTCAAGTGTTGTGTTCTCATAGGAGCACAGGTCTTTGGTGTCAAAAAGGTTGGGGACCACTAATCTATTACAAACTTGGAAGCAGATGATTGACCACTTCCTGGAGCACAGAAAATACAGAAAATGCTCTGATCATTGGTTCTAAGAGATTAGCACTGTCAAGCAAGGTATAATCCCTTATTTCTAGGAATATACTATTAACATAGGAGCGATTTATCTTTTACTTTTACTAGCACAACAGGAGAGAAATGCTTCACTGAACAGCAGAGTACAATGATTTCAATAAACTTATGGAAGAGAAGTCAGAAATAGTAAAGAAAGGCATTTATCTATGTTATTTATAAAGGCTTCTAAAGCAACTGTATGCTTTCCAGTATATTACTTAAAACCATGGGTAAAAGATATTCTATTTGAAGTGCCCATAGAGAACATTCATGAATAGAACAATCTTTTGAGGTCTGAACTTCCTAGCAATAAAGCTAGTTTGCCTTTAAACTACACTTAGAAGTAAAAGATAATTCCAAGCAGAAGCTGCATTTTCTATGCTGACAATGCAATATATAACTGATTTAAAAAAAAAAATCATTGACAATCAGGCTCCACAGTGCATATATGCAGCAGGGAACTGCTACTTTTACAAGAAATAGCTGTGTCCCATATCAGACTATGTAGCAAATGAAATTCAAGCTTTATATAAATTTACATATATTTGTAGCAAAATGAGGGTCAATTGTTTTGTAATAAGAGCCGGAGGAAAATGACTAAAAAATAGGAATACATCTAGGTTGATAACAGCAGGAGTAAAACCCAATTAAGTCCATCACTGCTCCTTATTTGGATAGTTATGTTCTATAAAGTCATTGAGAACAATGAATTAGCAAGTACTGAACAACTGCTCATAGGGGAAATGCAGAGTTAGGTTCCTGCAAGCCTCTGGTTACATTCTCATCAACCTATCAATATATAACTATGTTTCATGTGTGTTTCTGTTTAAAGGCATCTTATTTAATGTACACTGTTGATTCATTAACGTTGAACTCATGGCCAAAAGCACTATAACTCATATCTGAATGGAGCTTAACTAACATGTATGTCCTCCCTAGGGTACGTCACAGCCTTCGTGTGCTTAGGAACACTAGACAGTACTTTGCGCAAAAATGTGAAACAGGTGGCCTAAACAGACTGTTAAAAGGACACCTATTTACAGAATGAGAAC
The DNA here is from genome assembly GCA_030015415.1 of Cynopterus sphinx. Classification (NCBI taxonomy): domain Eukaryota; kingdom Metazoa; phylum Chordata; class Mammalia; order Chiroptera; family Pteropodidae; genus Cynopterus; species Cynopterus sphinx. The sequence goes on from CM057380.1 coordinate 93,175,441, forward strand.
TGAAACAAAAAAAGCAAAACAGTTGTTCAACCTCAGCTGCTAATGTGCACGTAAGGTGAGTCAAAAAGCTTTGCCACTCTGTTGATGAACGTCTGTGAAAGCATCATGAGTATTGATTTTGGAGTTACAAATACATTTCAGCAAGTAGGTAAATTTACAAATACAGAATCCATAAATAATGAAGGTTGACTGTATTTGTTACTTAAACATATTAAAAGAAAATAAACTTTTATTTTCCACCCTAGTAATCAATCCTGCTTCCTATTAGAGTGACTCCGATCTAACAAGGGGTCATCACTCTTTGCTTTAATTTTTGCTCCCACTTTAGAAAAGAAGCAATATAGCTGCTTATCAATAAACAAAATTAAATCTAGGAGAAAATACCTGAGAGATTCACTATACTTCAATTGTAACATTATAAATTCTTGAATAAAAGCTTATAAAGATAATTATGGACAGACTCAGACTGAGTTTGTGAATGGATCTGAACAAAAAATTGAAATTCCTAATTCTTTTCTTCCTTAGATTATACTTTACACAATAAGAATTATCTTTTGCCAGTTCTAAGATTAATTTCATTTCTAGTGTATTCTTGAGATGGAAAGGTTTGGAAAGGTACATTCTGATTCCATTTGTCATCAGTATTCTTCCAGCAACTCTAAGAACTTAATTTTATGTGAATACTCTACCTCTGATTTCATGTACACAACTTTATTTCTAAGAGAAATAAAAATGTGCTCAATAGCAATATAAGGAGTGTAAGAATTTACTAAGTAGAGATATGGGAAAGTTGCAGCTTAATATATCCTTACAGTTTGTTAAAGAGGTGCTGAGAGTTCACTTTTCCATTAAGAAGACCTCCAAGAAAACAAACACAGCTGCAGTAAGGATCCTGAGAAATACTGGGCAGGTTTTTCTTAAAAATATTAAGAATGGCAATGGGTATTATCTAATTTGTGCTACAATAGTGGAGTAACCTTCCTCCTTCCAACTTCCATTCTTTCAAAAAACATATCTATGCCAAGAAATATGCTAAAAAAGAAAAAAACCCACAATATGGCCTCAGTAAATTCAAAATCTATTGGAAGAGACTACAAGTAAAGAGGCTAATAAAATATAATGTGGTCTGTTATATCTCCAAACTGAAACAACCCAAATTTCTATCTATGGTTGCATGAATAAAATGTTGTTTAGCCACAGGCTGGACTACTAAGCTGGACTACTATATAGCCATAAGAATAAATGAATTACAACTAAATGTAGTGGTAGCAGAAAGTAGGAGAGAGACCATAATAAGAAAAATATTTTTGTGAGAGAGGGACATGAAGGGAGGAGAAAACTGAAGAATTTTAAGCAGAAAATTCAGTATATCTGAATTTTATACCAATCATGCTGGCAAGCAATGTGAAGCAGGTATGACAATGAGGCACGACCACTTAGGAGTCAATTAAGAAAATCCAAGCAAAAATAACCATGAAGGTACAAATTCTGTTAGTGATAGAAGACATAAAGAGAAGAGGACAAGAGAAATCAAGTATATAGAATCTAAAGAAATTGGTGTCAAAATGATGTGAACAGGAGTCAAAGATGAGTCCCAGAATCATTTTAGAAGGAGGAGGTAGCAGTTCTTTTTTTTGCAACATTTTTTATAACAGTAAAAGATTCTTTAAGGGTTAGCCAAGTTTTGTAACCACAGAAAAAATTCTAAAATAAAAATAGTTAAGGACATGGTCAATAAACATAAGAAAAGCTGCTCAATGTCACTAATCATCAGAGAAATACAAATTAAAACCACAATGAGATTATCGCCTCATACCTGTCAGAATGGCTATCATCAATAAATCGAGAAACAAATGTTGGTGAGAATGTAGAGAATAGGGAACCCTCGTGCACCGTTGGTGGAATTGCACATTTAAGCAGCCACTATGGAAAACGGTACGGAGATTCCTCAAAAAATTAAAAATAGAAATATCTTTTGACCCAGCAATTGCTCTTCTGGTTATTTATCTGAGGAAATCTAAAACATTAATTTGAAATGATATATGCTTCCCTATGTTCACTGAAGTGTTACTTACAATAGTCGAGGTACGGAAGAAACCTGTGTCCACCAACAGACAACGGGATAAACAAGAAGATGTATGTATATACAATGGAATATTATTTGGCCATAAAAAGAATGAAATCTTATCATTTGTGACCTCATGGAAGGACCTGGAAGGTATTATGCAAAATGAAATAAGTCTGACAAAGACAAATACCATATGATCTCACTCATTTATATGTGGAACCTAAAGAACAAAAAAAACTAATAAAACAGAAACTGAACTGATGGTTCCCAGAAGTATAAGTTGGCAATTACAAAACAGTCAAAAGGATGCAAAGTACAGCATAGTGAATATAGACAATAATAATTCTTTCTTCTGTTGATGGTCACCTGGGATATTTCCACATTTAGGCTATTAAGAATAATAATAATAATAAAGAATAAAGCTTCTGTAAATATTCTTGTACCAAACAAACAAACAAACAAAAAACAAAAGCAAAAAAACAAAACAACCAAACAAAAATCCCTAGAAATCCTGTAATACAGAAACTCAATCTGAGTCATGTGATATAGGCAATCACCTGTTTGGGGCTTTCAAATCAGTAGCCTAATCAGAGAGAGAGGGTGAATGATTAAGAAAAATTCTATTTGGCATGTGGAAGAAAAGCAGAAAGCTAACCAATAGAGGCAAATGCTATCCTTAAAGCACAGGATAAAAAAACCATATATAACATACACAAAATGAGTTAAGCATCAAAACTGATTCTTAAATTATAACTTAGAATAATGATAATCACTACTGACTTTTAAAAACACACAATGAAAGTGACATTGACTTGATACTAAGGGATGAAAAATGAAAATGATTACTATGGAATATAAAATAGAAATAATAAGATAGCTATCATAAAGCAAACATCTGAAAGTTTAAAAGCCAGGAACATGGAAGAAATATAGGCTGAAATTTTTCTTCTTTCCCCTTTTTGTTGGGGATGACATATTCTGACAGTTAGTTACTCCCACAGAGGAAATGCTTTTCTATAAACTCTTCTTCAAAATTTCAAAGAGCTGAAAAATACACAGTAGATTTTTGGCAGTTAACCTTGGAGAGACTGTTGCTTGGAGCTGCTACACCCAAACACTAAGCTTCTCAGCAAACAGGGCCTGCTGTGGCCCATAAACTAATCTCTGTGGAGGGCCCCACCGAGAGACCCAAATGTTCTATAGCTAGTGCCAACACCCCTTTCAATGCTCTAAAGGTTCACTTGCAACTCTGCACAAATTGCCAGTTTCTCTTGGCTCCTGAGACAGCTTCACCTGCAGGGTTTCATTTTTCTGTTTGACACCTTAATGTTGATTTTCCTACATACTACTACAAAAGAGCCCTCTCCAGTGCTTCTCACACAATTACACAATCACTCCATTGTAACTCAGAAGAGGATTAATGATTGGGTTTTATTTGATTGTAGTTTTGATTAATCCTGACTTTGTTTAATTTGTGACCTTTGCTGGAATCCCAAGGGCTGGGAATTAGAAAATGCACACTGTACCACTGTACTCTGAGCAGTATAAGCTTGCCAATTTATTTCACGCCTCATTAGCCACAAAAGCTATGAAATTTTAGTCCAAAAACAGCTTCACAGTTTTTTCAAGGTATGGGTACAAAATTCTGTATGAGCTTTTCATTCTGATTTAAATATAGTAAGCCAATAATTAAGTCTATTCTGGTTATGCCCACAGGGTCTTAATTCCAATTGGCAGGTATCTCAGTAAAATACCAAACCCAGGTAAGTCATCATGATGCAGCTGTCCTGATTTCTCAAAGAATAGAATTAGTTTCTGTGAAAGGTTGAAATAAAAATGTGACTTTTTAGATCACAAAAAAGTTTTAATGTTCTTTATAAAACTGTCTTTGAAATTAAAATTAAATCCAAACGAATAAATTTAACATAGTTTGTGTTAAATCTTAAAAATATCACATCATGAAAAAGATGCTGAAGTTTCTAGTTGTTTACTATTTAAGAATAATGTATTTATAACATTTTTATAAATAACTGATAATATACAATATTCTACATAAAATCTTTACTTTTTGGAGTTCCCAGAATCAACAAATTACTTATAAGAAAATGCAGAAGATACTCTTTTAGATAACACTCAGTTCTGCTGATTAACTCAAAATAAGTTCATTAAAGAATGGAAAAAGTATATATAAATGTATATACTTCACCGATTTTTGATGTAGGCAAGGTCTGAAGCTCGCTGTATGATCTAATAACTTAAAATCTGCACTGTCTTTTTTGTATCCTGTCCAGTTCTAGTTTTGTTAAAGTGGGACTAATACTTAAAACGTTTGAAAGCAATTTCAGTTTAAAACACTTTTAGATTTAAAAAATTTCCTCTATATTTAATAATTATCTAGCTTTTACCCAATTTGGTGGTTTTAAGTGATTTACTTGTACCCTCTTTCCAAAACACTCAGCTTTAGTTTCATAGAAATATTTTTTCTTACATGTATGTCATTGGTTTTAGATAATAATAAAAATACATAACAACTATATTAAGAATAGTAAAACAAGTGTAGGAACAAACACAACTTTTAGTTAATTGTACAACTCAACAGGTTTTCTGAGATGTGCAGGGTATATTCAAGAGTAGTCTACTAGTTATTCTAGCATTCTATTAGTCAGTATCTAGCAGAGTGAAAATAAAGCCTGGATTACCCTGGCAAGTAGGTTAAGGGTTAAGTGGAGGTTGGTCAAAAGGGCTTCTTATATATTTAATAGTAGTACTTAGGCTAAAAGGGCCCATTAGCATGAAAAGATGTTTACCACTTCAAACAATGGATTTGTGCTTCTAGAGATGATATAATTGATATCAGTTTTATAAAGTGCTGAGAGGTAGGAGCCATGATTCACTTCTCTCTTTCCTAAAATCTATTATACCATCTTTCTCTTATTTTTCTGTCCTTTACATAAATGAACAGAATATTTTATAGGTAGAACAGTACTAGAAAAGGAAAAAGATGAATTTGGGAAGGGGCACAGCCTCTTATTTTAAAATCTTATAAAAAAGCTTATGAGTATTATGTTGTTTACCGACTAAAATCCAACGAAGAAATAGTAAAAGAAAAAGGCTTTTATAAAACTAGATTAGGCAAGTTTCATTTGAAAATTCTTTGAGGTTTCACTATAGGTAAAATAGACAATACAAAATAGACAAACTAAAGCAAAAATATGCAAATGAACAAAAAAACCCATAACAGCTATTTTAATTTAAAAAATTATATATCTGTATCTAATTAAAGATGATTGCTATTGTCATCTTAATACAATATGGAAAAATCCTCCACAAAAAATGTTCATTTCTTACATTTTATTTGGAAGGAAAAAGGTTTGACAGTAAATTATAAATTCCTTAGAAAGCTCCATGAAATTTAATTACTACATGAAAGGAAAAACTGGCTGGAGTTTAAAATACCTTATGTCAATTAACCAGGCCAGTCATTGTGCACATGTCTAAATTTGGTTAGGAAAAGTTTCTTGAAGAAGAACTGCAGTCAAAGGTCTGTGTATTTTTAAAGTTTTTGATAAATAGGATAAATTTCTCTACAGAAAGGTTTACTACTTTAGACTACTACCTTACTGTATATACATTTAAAAAAATGTTTACTGTAATGGGGTATTATATGTCTGCTAGTGTGTTAGATGTTTGAGAAGGGCATCTTTTTAATTTAAATTTACTTTGTCGTAAGTGAGGCTTAATATTTTCTTATAGTTTTTATTGGCCATCTGCATCTACATTTTTGTGAACTGCTTGTTTATGTTCTTTGCCCACTTTTCCATTAGGGCCAATGTTCTCATTTCAAAGATGAAAAAGCAGAGGCCCAGAAAGGTTAAATAACATCTATTAGGGTCTATAGTGAACTAATCATATTCCTGGAGTTAGAATATGGTATCTTTCCGATCTTTCTAATATAATAGGTGTGTAGGAAGTACTGCTAAAATACTCATAGGTAGCAAAGTAAGTATGTTGGCAAAGCAGGCTTACCATACCCTTCAGCCCACAACAAGAAAAAGAGATCAAAAACACATTTTTAAAAGAATATCTGATATTTTTGAAACAATTCTGCAAGAGTAGTGAGAAAAATCAGAAGATCTTTGATCTTTTTTACACATATTTCATTCAATTTTTCACAGTTTGAATCACATATGGAAGGCAGGTAGTCTCTTTTCAGTGAGTGGTTAGTATCTCCAAATGCTAGGTTCTGGCCTTGTAATCCTACCTCAGCTGAAGAGTCTAATACGCTAGGCAAAATGAAGTTATATGTTTCTGAACAGAAGAGCTGTGGCAGACATTGCTATTTGTCTGTTCAATATCCAGTCCATCCTTTTAGTTTACTAATGAAATCTGGGTTTTGAATCAAAGAGTCCCTGACTAACTAAAACATACAGTTTTCCAAGGTATTTTCCTTGCTATTAGCAGGGTGTGGTATGGGAAGTACATGGTACATATTTCTGGTCAGTAAGAAATCAAAGAAAGTATAGTGGGTGGGTCTTTGACAAAAGAGTTAGACCTAGATGTAAAATATATTTTGCCCCTTCTATGTGTCTTTCCTCATAGTCTGGAATGTTCACTGCCAGGCCTCAATGAACAGCCATTTTGCAAGCATATGAAAAGCCATATACTAAATATAGTGGAATGGAAAGAGCTCAGATCCTTTGGTATCATAGAACCAATAAAGCTGCCCTAGACTGTCTACCTCCATACTTCTTGTTAGGTAAGAAAAACAAAACCCTATTTTATTAATATTTTCTTATACATTTATTGAATTTAAGGGCATCATTGGGTTTTCATAAAAAATGAACAAAGATAATCTTAAATTACACTGAAGTAACATGTCAAAAGTAATAACTAAAAAAATCTTTATAGCATTTAAATGTCAGCTTACAGTTGAGAGAGGGAGAGATTTAGGAAGACTAGTTGCAGTTTTCCAGAGTTAACTTGATAAATACTAAAATGAAAGTGACTGCAGTAGAAACAGAAAAGATACAAAACCTAAGACACTGTGAAAGTAAAATTTTTAAAAATAAACTCTAATCATGTGAAAGAATGAACCAACTCATAAATATGGTAGATAATTCAAGCCTAAAAATAACTGTGATTTAAAAAAGAAATGTAATTATTTTAGGAGAAAATAATAAACCAAAGTCAATATATTAAATATTAAAAAAAAAAAAAAAACAACTGCTTTACCTCTGAGAAACAAATATGTTTTAAGAGTCATTGTTACTTTAGTGGCTTAGGATGCCCCTGGTGATTGTTTATATCACCTTTCATGCTTAAGGCAAGAGGTCAATCTCAAGGTATTAAAAGGGCATTCAGCAGTACTACAATCAGAATAATACTTCTATATGGAATCATATCCATGCATAACAGATAAAGAGCACCACTAATAACTACTATTGCTGAAATAAGATAGTGGCCATAAACAGGAGAAAATACACTGCTAGGAGAAGAAATTATGCTATTCGACCCCTGAATTGAGATGCAAAAGACAAAATAATGTTTCTTGGAGGAAAAAAAAAAGGTAGTTTTCAAACAACACAATTATATATCTTGAGTAGCATAAATAATAATTGGTGTAATTTTTCACAGCACAGAATCAGTCATATAAAGTCAATGGAAAAGATTTTATATTATACAGACCTAGTTAAATTCTGTATCATTCAACCGTTGAAAACACTTGTTTTTGGTTATATAATTTACCTCTATAGGCAGAAAGAAAAGCATGGCTATTTCAAGTGAAATAGCCAGAGGATAACTGATAGCTCTATAAAAAAATAATCTTTTGTTGACCAAAAATAAAATAGAATATTGCTTTAAAATTTTCTGCCACAATTTTCAAGAATTTCTATTCTAAAATAAATTGTACAAGTTAAGTCCTAGTTACCCAGAACCTATATAGAAATACTGATTGTGTGTGTGTGTGTGTGTGTGTGTGTGTGTGTGTGAAAGAGAGAGAGAGAGAGAGAGAGAGAGAGAGAGAGAGAGAGAAAGAGAGACAGACAGACAGACACAGAGAGATATCTGCAGGCAAAAGAAAGGTTCCTTTAATATGGCAACAATGGATCTACATTAGTAGTGACAACACAAATTATATTGATAAATTATTTTCCTAGACACACCCAGAAAGGCCAAAGGCCAAAGGCACATTTCTCTCTCTTTTATTAAGTTCTTAAGGCCTTTCAAATCTCCCAACTTGAGAAAAAAATAATCTCCCTCACTTGTCCATCCCAACCCTACCATTTTAGGCTGTTGCAACTGAATGTTAGTTAACCAATAATCAGTGCCACATCAGACTTATAATGACAATAATCAACATATGAAACACCATGTAGCTGAAAGCAGCAAGTTTAAAGATATAATTCACTTAAAATAAAACCAGGGACTTCATTGTTTCTCAAAGATGGGCTAAAAGGCCCTGCACGATATAATAAACCCTGCCTGCTTTACACATCTTTAATAATTTCACTTAATTTTCTACACGTAACCACAGTCACTTTCTTTCAGATCCTTGAATAAACTAAGCTCTTTACTATAATTGGAATTCTCTTCATACTGATTTTTTGCAGTTAAAATGTTCTTCTCTTCCTCTAATCTCTTACTGACCTCCCTGGTCATATAGTACTTCCACTCATTCTTCATGTTTTGAAAAAAAATTCTAAATCTTTAAACATTTTTAATTTTTTTAGCTTGAGATATTGACACATAACTTATGTAAGTTTAAGGTATACCATATGATGTTTTGGTAAACATATACACTGGAAAATAATTACCACAATAAGGATAGCTAACACCTCTATCCTGTCATATAATTATCACTTTTACTTTTGGTGGTAACATTTGAGATCTACACTCTTAACTTTCAAGTATATAACACAGCACTGTTAATTATACTCACCAACCTGTACCTTAGATCCCAAGGGTTTATTCATTTTATACAGGGAAGTTCGTACCCTTTGACCAACATCACCCCAGTTCCCAAAGCCCAATACCATTGTGCTCTCATTTCTATGAGTTCGATTTTTTTAGATTCCACCAAAAAGTCAGAACAGAGAATATCTGTCTTTCTCTGTCTGACTTATTTCACTTAGGATAATGCCCTCAAGGTCTATCCATTTGGTCATAAAAGGATTTCCCTTTTTATGGCTGAGTAATATTCCACTGCATGTCACGAACACAAACAACAAAATTTCCCTATATAGTCATCTGTTGATAAACTTATTAGTTTGTTTCTGTGTTTAAGTTACTATAAATAATGCTGCAAGGAACATATGGGTGCAGATACCTCTTCGAACAAGCCATTTCATTTCCGTTAGATATATACAGAGAAGTGGAATTACAGGATTATACGTAGTTTTATTTTCCATAATGGCTATACTAAATTACATTCTTATGAACAGTACACAAGAGTCCCCTATTCTCCAAGACTCACTAAGACTTGTCCCTAGTTTTATTTTTCCCCAGCTTTATTGAAATATAATAGACAATTAGTTGCTTGTATTTACATTGTACAATCAAATGAGTTTTTTCAATTATAATTGGCATACAATAACATTTGCTTCAGTTGTACAGCATAATGATTAGAGATCTATATAACTCACAAAGTGATCACCTCACTAAGTACCCCTCTTCCCCCTTACATATTACAACATTAACTATTTTCCTTAGGCTACACTTTATCTACGTGTCTATTTTCTAACTATCCATTTGTACTTCTTGCCCTTTTTTTGACATCCCCTCCAAGCCCCCTCCCATCTCATAGTCCTCAAAATAGTTTCTATATCTATGAGTTTAGTTTTGTTTTGATGTTGCTGTTGATTTTATTCTTTAGATTCCAATTGTACGTAAAATCATGTGATATTTGTCTTTCTCTGAATTATATCATTTATCACTGTACCCTCTAGGTCCATCAAGACAATATCATTTCCCATACCCTTCCTTTTAGTCTGTGTATCTTTTAATCTGAAGTGAGCCTCTGATAGGCAGCCTATGTAGAGATCTTTTCTTATTTATTTAGCCACTCTTATCTTTTGGTTGGAGCACTTAATTATTTTCCATTCGAGGTACTTGTTGATACAAATGCAATTACTTCCATTCTTTATTCCTGTTTTTGTTACATGTTTTTTTCTTCTTAAAGAAGTCCCTCCAACGTTTCCTATAATACTGGCTTGGTGTTGATAAATTCCCTTAGCTTATTTTTGTCTGGGAAATTCTTTATACATCCTTCGACTCTAAATGATAGCTTTCCTGGATAAAGTATTCTTGGTTGTAGGTCCTGGGTTTTCATCACTTTGAATATTTTGGGCCAAGCCCTTCTGTCCTGCAAGGTTTCTCTTGAGAAATCAGCTGCTAGTCTTATGGGAGCTCCCTTGTATGTAACTTCTTTCCTATTGCTGCTTTTAAGATTCTCTCTTTGTATTTAACTATTGGCATTTTAATTATTATGTGTCTTGGTGTGGGCATCTTTGGGTTCATCTTTTTTGGGACTCTCTGAGCTTCCTGGGGTTGTATGTCTATTTCCTACACCAGGTGAGGGAAGTTTTCCATCATTATTTTTTCAAATAGGTTTTGAACTTCTTGCTCTCTCCTCCTTCTAGTACTCCAGATTCACATAATGCAAATGTTGTTATATTTGATGTTGTCCCATAGGCTCCTTAAATTATCTTTATTATTTTGGATTTTCTTCTTGTTGCCTTTTTGATTGCGTGTCCTCTGCTACCCCATCGTCTATATCGGTGATTTGATCCTCTGCTTCCTTCACTCTGTTGATTCCCTCTAATATACTCTTCATCTCAGCTATTTTATTCCACTTCTGACTGGTTCTTTTATATTTTCCATCTCTATTTTTTTTAATCTCTTTGTTAAAGCTGTCACTGAATTAATGTACACTTCCCCTAAGTTCATTGAGCATCTTTATAAAACTATTGTTTTGAACTCTGCATCTATTAGATTGCTTGACTCCATTATTCCTGGATCTCTGTTCTGTTCTATTATGGCTTCTACTTCTTTGTCTTTTCCTTTTGGCTGCCTTTCTGTGTATGTTTCTAAGTACTAAGCAAGTCTCCTGGTTTTATTAGTGTGGCTTTGTGTAGTAGGTGTCCAGTGGCACAGTCCTGAGAGGGGTTCAGCTGCAGGCCAATTTTAGCTTCAGCCTGCACTTCTCCAGAGCCACCTGTAAAGATTCAGCAAGCAATCCACAGGTACTGTGCTTATAGCTGCCTCAAGACCTATTCTTTTTGATAACAGCAATTCTAATAAGTATAAAGTCATACTTCATTGTGGTTTTGACTTGCATTTTCCTCATGATTAGTGATTTTGAGCATTTTAGCATTTTCATGTAAATTAGACTGTTATGAGTTACATAAGTTCCTTAAATATTTTGGATATTAAATCCCTTATCATATAGAAAATTTGCAGTATTTTCTCCCATTCTGTACATTGCTTTTTAATTTTTTCATTATGTGGATTGTTTCTTTAGCTATGTGGAAAATTTTAAGTTTGATGTAGTCCCACTTATTTATTTTTGCTTTTGTTGCTTGTGCCTTTTTGCTGTCATATTCAAAAACTCTCTGCCAAAACCAATGTTAAGGAGTTTTTTTCCCCTGTTTTCTATTTCACTTTCAGGCCTTAACATTTAAGCCTTTAATCCATTTCAAGTTAATTTCTGTGAGTGATATAAATGTGCAATTTTATTTTTTTCCACATGAATATCCAGTTTTCCCAGTACTGTTTATTAAAGAGACTGTCTTTTCCCCATTCAGTATTCTTGGCTCCTATATCAAATATTAGTTGACTGTATATGCAGGAGTTTATGCCTGGACTCGAAATTCTCAATTTCACTGATAGATGTTTTTGCTTTTATACTAGTACTATAATGTTTTGGTTACTATACCTTTGTAATATATTTTTATATCAAGGAACGTGATGCCTCAAGATTTCTTTCTCAGGATTGCTTTGGCTACTTGGGGACTTCTGGAGTTTTATATGAATCTTAGTATTTTTTAAATACTTCTGTGAAAAATACCACTGAATATTGACAGTGATTTCACTGCATCTACATATGGGCATTTAATAATATTAATTCTCTAATTCATACACATAGATATCTTTCCATTTACTTGTGCCTTCTTCAGTTTCTTTCATCAATGACATAATTTTCAGTGTATAAATCTCACCTCCTTGGTTAAATTTATTTCTAAGTATTATTTTTGACACTACTGTAAATAGGATTGTTTTCTTCAGCTGTTTTTCAGAGTATGCTGTTAGTATATAGAAAACAACACACTTTCATGATAATTTTGTATACTGAAATTTTACTGATTTAGTTTTTAGTTCAAACAGGTTTTTGGTGGACTCTTTAGGGTTTTCTATATCTAAAAACATGCTATCTGCAAACAAAGACAATTTTACTTCTTCTTTACTAATTTGGATGCATTTTATTTCTTTGTCTTGCCTAATTATCCATGTAGGCCTTCCAGTACTATCACTAGAAATAGTGAGAGTGAGCACACTTGTCTTGTTTCTGATCCTAGTAGAAAAGTTTTCAAGCTTTCACTGGTTAGCATGTCAGCTGAGGGTTTGGCACATATGACCTTTATTATATTGTGGTACATTCTCTCTATACTAAATACGTTGAGAATTTTTATCATGAAAAAAAATCGCATTTTGTTAAATGCTTTTTTCTGTAACTATTAAAATATAATTTTCATCTTTTATTTTACTAATATGCTGCATGACATTTATTGTTTTGCAAATGCTGAAACACCCTTATACCCTAAGGACAAATCCCACTTGATAATGTGTTATGATCCATTTTGTGTATTGCTGAATTAGGTTGCTAACTACATTGTTGAGCAGTTTTACATCATGTTCATCAAGAATATTTGATTGATTTTCTTTTCTTGTGGTGTCCTTATCTGGCTTTGGTAGCAGGGAATGCTCGCATTGTAAAATGAGTTTGGGAATGTTCCCTCCTCTTCAATTTTTTGAAAATGTCTCAGAAAGATTAGTGTTAATTCTTTAAATGTTTGGTAAAACTCACCAGTGAAACCATGTGGTCCTTAGCTTTTCTTTTTGGCAAGTTTCTGATTATTGAGTCAATCCCTCTATTCATTATTATTCTGTTCAAATTTTCTATTAATTCAGACTTGGTAGGTTGCATATTTCTAGGAGCTTATCTACTCCAGGTTATCCAATTTGTGGGCATACAATTTGTCACACTAGTCTCTTATGATCCTGTGTGTTTCTATAGTATCTGTTTTAATGTCTCCACTTTTACTTCTGAGTCTTCTCTCTTTTTTTCTTAGTCTAGTTAACCCATTTTTCATTTGCCTCAAGAATATTTGCTGGTGGTGCTTGCCTCTGCAGTATTTATTCCAAGTTAACTCGCAGATTACAGTCCTTAACCTACCCCCAAAGTTTGCCATGAGGTATCTCATTTTGATTATTATTTTTCATGTTGCTCTAGTAAAATGATGTCTTTGGAAACAAATGACATAATTCTACTTATAGAATTCTGTTTTTAGTAATGGTAATCCTCGACTGCTAAAAATGTCAAATCCTAGAAAACATAGCATTTCTATGTGTGATGTTAACATCGTTCTCAAATAGTTGTTAGCTGAAGATTCATTTGATGAATTTTATATATGTACACGCTTTTGTTACATTAAGATTAGAGAGGAGTTCTGTTTAGAAATAACTTCAAGAACTGTTTTTATATTTTATTTTCACATTGAAAACTAGTCAGATTTGATTCAGTCTCAAAGAGCACGTTTATGTAAAATTAAATTAATGCTGGCAGCAAGCTGCATTTTTTTTCTAAATGGGAAATAGGTTAAAGGCTTTTCAATTTTGTTTATCTTTTCAAAAATCCAGCTCTTGGCTTCACTGAAATGTCCTATAGATTTTCTAGTCTCTGTTTTTTTATTTCTACTCTGATCTTTATTTCCTTACTTCAGCTAAATTTGGATTCAGTTTGTTCTTTTTTTCTAGTTAAGGTGTAAAATTAGGTTTGTTTATAATCTTGTTTTTTTAAGGTAGACATCTATCACGATAAACTTCTCTTAGTACTGCTTTTGCTACATCTTATAAATTTTGGTATGTTGTGTTTCCATTTTAGTTTGTTTCAAGATATTTTTTGATTTCCCTTTTGACTTCTTTTTTGACCCCTCGGTTGTTCAGGAGTGTGCTGTTTAATTTCTACACATGTGAATTTTCCAGTGTTCCTCCTATTGTTGATTTTTATACCACTGTGGTTGGGAAAAATGCTTGACATTATTTCAATCTTCTTAAATTTAATAAGACCCATTCTGTGGCCTAACATATGATCTAAACTGGAGAATGTTCCATTTACACATGAGAATGTGTATTCTGCTGCTATTGGATGGAATGTTCTACAAATTTCTGTTCAGTCCATCTGATCTAAAATGTCCCTTAAGTCCAATGTTTCCTTAATGATTTTCTGTCTGGATAATATATCCACTGTTGAAAGTTGGGTATTTAATTCCTCTATTACTGTATTGCTGTCTCTTTCTCCACATAGATAGATAACTGCTTATAAAGTTAGGTGTTCCTATATTAGGTACACAAATACTTACTAATGTTATGTGTTCCTGATGACCATCTTTGTCTCTTATTACAGTTTTTAAAAAATTCTATTTTTACTTTCAAGTATATGGTAAGCTGGTTAGACTTTTACATAGATTATGAAACAACCCCCCTGATTACGCTTCCTCTCCTTTGGCTTTCACCTAGCCATTATATTAATGCTGACTGCATTTCCCATGCTGTGGTCCCCATCCCCAAGACTATCAACTACTAATTTGTACTTCTTTAACCCTTCACCCCTTTCTCTCAGCCCCCCAAACTCCCTCCCCCGCCCCCGGCAATCACCAGACTGTCCTCTATATTTATGAGTCTATTTTTGATTAGTTTGTTCTTTGTTCCTTAGATTCTGCATATAAGTGAAATCATAATCTTTCTCTATCTGACTTATTTCACTCAGTATGTGAAATAGATCCATCCATGTCATTGCGAATGGCAGGATTTCATTTTTAATGGCTGAGTAATATTCCATTTTATATGTGAACCATAATTTCTTTTTCCAATCATCTGTTGATGGGCATTTACGTTGTTTACATATCTTGGCTATTGTAAATTTTGCTGCCACAAATATAGGGGTACACAGATCTTTAAAATGATCATTTTTTAAATCATCAAATTGTTGAGTCAAAAGGTCTTTCCATTTTTAATTTTTTGAGAAACCTCAAGACTGTTTTCCATAGTGGCTGTACTAATTTGCAATCCCACCAACAGTGTATGAGGGTTCCCTTTTCTCCACATCTTGCCAACTCTAGTTCTTTGATTCACTGATTACAGCCATTCTGACAGGTGAGAGGTAGTTTTAATTTGCATTTCTCTGATGATTAGTGACCTTGTGATTTTGAGAATCTTTTCGTATGTCTATTGGCCATCTGTATTTCCTCTTCAGAGAAATATATATTCAGGTCTTCTGCCCACATTTTCATTGAATTGTTTTTCTGTTGTTGAGTTGTATGAGTTCTTTATATATTTTGGATATTAACCTCTTATCAGATGTATCATAAGCAAATATCTTCCTCCACTCAGCTGGTTGTCTTTTTTTGTTGATGATTTCCTTTGCTGAGCAAAAACTTTTTAGTTTGATGTAGTTGCATTTGTTTATTTTTTCTTTTGTTTCCCTTGCCTGAGGAGACATGTCTGAAAATTAAATTACTAGTACCAATATCAGAGAGATTACTGCCTTTGTTTTCTTCTAGAAGTTATATGGCTTTGAGTCATATGCTCAAGTCTTTAATCCATTTTGAGTCTATTTTTCTAGATGGTGTAAGAAGGTAGTCCATTTTTTTTTTCATATATCTGTCCAATTTCCTCAACACCATTTATTGGAGACTGTTTTTTCCCCATTGTATATTCTTGCCTCCTTTGTCATATATTAAGTGAGAGTACAGGCGTAGATTTATTTCTGGGCTCTCTATTCTGTTCCATTAATTTATGTATCTGTTTTTATGCCAGTACCATGCTGTTTTGATTACTGTCACCTTGTAGTATAGCTTGATATCAGGTAGTGTGATACCTCCAACTTTGTTCTTCTTTCTCAAGATTACTGTGGCTATTCGGAGTCTTTTATAGTTCTATATAAATTTTAAAATCATTTGTTCTAGCTCTCTGCAAAATGTCATTGGTATTTTGATAGGGATTGCATTAAATCTATAGATTGCTTTGGGTAGTATGGCCATTTTAATGATGATCCTTCCTACCCATGAGAGCAGTATATGCTTCCATTTATTTGTATCTTCTTCAATTTCTTTTTGTCAATGACTTATACTTTTCTGAGATCAGGTCTTTTACCTCCTTGGCTAATTTGATTGCCATATATTTTATTGTGTTTTTCATGCAATTATAAATGGGACCGTTTTCTTAATTTTTAAAAAAAATTTTTTAAGGCAAAGCAACCCTTGGTTGACCTCACAGATTGCAAGGACCTTGCCAGTTTACAATCCCTTATGTTTTTTAATTTTTTATGCTTACAGCACCTGGTCTTCCTAAGTGGTCTCCCATCCAAGTACTAACCAGGCCAGACCCTGCTTAGCTTTCAAGATCAGATGGGATTGGGCTTGTTCAGGGTAGCATGGCCATAGATTTAATTTCTTCTTCTAAAAGTTCATCAGTGGTGTATAAAAATGCCACTGACTTCTGAATATTAACTTTGTATCCTGCTACTTTAATGAATTCATTGATCAGTTCTAAGAGTTCTTTTAATGGAATCTTTAGAGTTCTTTATATATAGTATCATGTCATCTGCAAATAATGAGAGTTTTACTTCTTCCTCTCCAATCTGCACACATTTTATTTCTCTTTCTTGCCTTACTGCTATGGCTAAGACTTCCAACTAAATTTTGAACAGGAACTGTGAAAGTGGGCATCCTTATCTTGTTCTTAATCGTAAGGAAACCTCTTGTAGCATTTCCTCATTGAGTACGTTAGCTGTAGGTTTGTCATATATAGCCTTTATTATGTTCAGATATGTTCCCTCTAATGCCACTTTGCTGAGCATTTTTATCATAAATGGATAATAGTTTTATTATAGTTTTTGATTCAAAGTCCATTTTCTTTGATATAACTATAGCTACATATACTCTCTTTTGTTTTCCATGCCTTCACTTTGAGTCTGTGTGTGTCCTTAAAGCTGAAGTATCTTTTGAAGGCAGCATATAGTTAAATCTTATTTTTTAAACCATACAGCTACTCTATGCCTTTGGGTTAGAAAATTTAATCCATTTACATTTTGAATAATTATTGATAGGTAAGAACATACTAATGTCATCTTATTGTTTTCTGGTTGTTCTGTAGGCACCTTGTTTCTTTCTCTTATTTTTTGCTGTCTCTGTTACCTGATTTTCCATAGTGGC
This sequence comes from Cynopterus sphinx, assembly GCA_030015415.1. NCBI lineage: Eukaryota > Metazoa > Chordata > Mammalia > Chiroptera > Pteropodidae > Cynopterus > Cynopterus sphinx. Next base: position 93,193,000 of record CM057380.1, read on the forward strand.
ATACTTCTCATTATTATGATTCCTTCTCCTTATCTTTTGTGCATCTTCTGTAGGTTCTTGCTTGATAGTTACTATGAGGCTTACAAAAAACATTGGATATAAAATCCTATTTTAAGCTGATTACAACTTCACTCTGCATACAGAAACTTTACCCTTCTTTACCCTTTTGCTCTCTTACTGATATTGTTTTTGCTCTCACAACTTACCTCTTTTTATATTGTGTATTCACTAACAAATTATTGTAGCTAAACTTATTTTTAATACTTTTATCCTTTCAACTATTAATCTAGAGTTAAGTGATTAACACATCAGCATATTACGGTATTACAAATTTGATTATATATTTACATTTACTGAGATGCTTTATATTTTCATATGTTTTCAATGTTAATAATTAGCATTCTTTTGTTTCAGCCTGAAGAACTCCTTTCAGCATTTCATGAGAAGATCATTTTGTGTCAAAATTTTGTTGTGATATATTAGATCGATGAATGTGAATATCTTAATATCTCTACAGATTTGGGAAGTTCTCCACCATTATATCTTTAAAAAAGTTTTCTCATTCTTTCTCTTTATGCCTTCTGGGAGGTCAAATAATGCATTGCTTGTTTCTTTTAATGGCATCCCATGATTAACAGGATTTCTTCACCCCTTTCTATTTTTTTTTTCTCCTCCAACTTCATGATTTCAAATGACCAGTGCTCTAGTTAAGTATAGTTAAGTAATTCTTTCTTCTCCTTGGTTGAGTCTGCTGTTGAAGCTTTCTACTGAATTCTTCATATTTATATCTATATATAGATATAGAGATATAGATATATATAATTTTTTTTAGGCGAGGCAACCCTTCTTTGACCTCACAGATTGCAAGGACCTTGTCAGCTTACAATCCCTTATTTTTTTATTTTTTTTCACCTACAGCACCTGGTCTTCCTAGGTGGTCTCCCATGCAAGTACTAATCAGGCCCAACCCTGCTTAGCTTCCAAGATCAGAGCCGATCGGGCTTGTTCAAGGTAGCATGGCTGTAGACCTAAATTGTTCATTTCAGTAAATAGTTTTTTAACTCTAGGATTTGTTTTTTAAAATGGTTTCTATTTATTTGTTGAACTCATTTGTTCATGTATTGATTCCTGATTTATTTAGTTGTCTGTGTTTTCTTGTAATTCACTAAATTTCTTTAGGAGTATTGATTATTCTGAATTCTTTCTCAGATGATTCATAGATCGCCATTCCTTTAGGGTCATTCCTTGAAGTTTTATTAATTTGCTTTGGTGGAATCATGTTTCCTTGATTATTCATAATTCCTTTGGCCTTACATTGGTAACTGTGTATTGAGAAAGTAGGCACCTCTTCCCATCTTTACTGGCTGGCTTTGCCAGGTGAAATCCTTCACCAGTCAGCTCATCTAGTGATGTCTGTGGGCAGGCCGGCTGCTAGAGTCCTTGGATGGGCAGGCCTGGTGCTTCAGCCTGTAGAGATGAGTCAGAGACCTGGCTCTGCATGGATATACCTGGGTCCTAGATCCACTGGGGCCAAGTAGGCTCCAGGGACCACTCGGTATACCTGGGGATAACTGGTCCAGTACTAAAAAGGACCAGAGCCCAGTTTTGTGGAAGTCAGCTGGGAGCCTGGCTTTCATGGGCGTTGGCTTTGAAGCTAGGGCAGCTAGGGCTGCTGAGGCTCTCTTGGTACTAGAGCGAGCTGGGAGTCTGAATTTGTAGTAGCTGGTCTGGAGTCTAGGCCCTTGGGAGACTCACCTGGTGCTGGTCTGGCCGGAGGTCTAGAGTCATGAAGCTGGCCTTGGGTTGAGGTGAGTCTGTGGTAGTTGGCCTGGAGCTAAGCCCAGCTATCAGACTGGATTACCTAATCCACCTGGAGCCTGGGTTCATGAGAGGTGACTGGAAAGCTGAGACCAAAGAAGTCACCCAGGGCCATGGAAGCCAGCACAGAAATGTGCTGGGAGCCTGGGTTCACAGGAAACCATTGGGAGTATGGAACCATAGGGGCTGCCTGAAAGTGTAGGAGCTGGCAGGCATTGGGGTCTGGGCTCACGGAAGCCTGCAGGGAGCCACCTAAGATTGCAGGAGTTGGCCTGGTGCTGGGGTTAACGGACTCTGGGGTCCATGGTGAAGCCAGGTGCTCACTTCATTTTCTTGCTACATTAGAATGCCTGGGCTTGGGGGAAGGGTGATGGGAATAGTATAAATCTATCTTTCCTACCCCCTCAATGTGTTTTATTTCTGTACCTCTTGCATGTGTTGTGATCTCTCATATAAATCTTTGGCTCCTCTGAAGGTATCTTTGTACAAGGATAGTTATTTAAATTGATATTTCTGGCAGGGGCAAGAATGCTAGAAATTTCTAAAATTTTGCTGACATTGCTCTCATTCCTCAGGTCATAATGCTACTTCACAGAGATCGCTGCAGATTAGCTCAAACTCCCTGTTATAAATATTCATTTAATACCATACTTTTTGTGAATTAGATATTATAATTAAATTATTATTTGCTTAATGTGTCCTTGCATCACTAGGATATTGTATAAAAGAACTGAATCCATCCTGTTCAAATTATTAATGTCCACTATGGTTACTAAGACACAGGTGCTATTGTAGACATTTATTAAAAGATTCAAAAGCAAAAGGAAGAAATAAGACAAAGAGGAAGAGTAGAAGATGAAAGAAGTGGAGTTAAATGAAACTCATACTTTTTTATTATGAGTATGTCTTTAAAAAGTAAGCCAAGGTATTCCATTATTTTTTTGTAATGAAAGAGATGGGTTCTACACACTCCACCAGCATAATCTAATAACCTAGACTAAGCATTATATATTACTCTACTAGCTATAACTTCATAGAAATTACCAACTATAATTAAACAAAGGGACAGACTGAGGAAAATATCTATTAGAAAAAACTATTAATATTATGCATTAACACTACTGCAGTTGGATAAAAGCAAATATAAAAAATCTTATACAAATGGAATAGGGAAGAGAAGTTTAGGGGCCAACTTTTCTTGCAAAGTAGTTGTGTCTGTTTTAGGGCTCCTAGAAATTCTAGGTTGCCCAACCCAGCGCAATTAAGTGAGACAGGCAGGATTCAAATCCTGGTGTGTCTATCCTTAACATTCATACCAGAAAGGATACTTAACTGCTACAAGTTATAAAATACAAACTTGATTACAGGTCTCTGTATCCCTGTAAAATATACACACTATTAGGGTAATAGTCATTCTCTACATTTCTAGGCCTCTGTTCCCAGTCTCGCTCCCTTGAGAGTTACCCATCTGGTGAGTTTTGAGAAAGAGATGAGCATTTTTATTTTGGCACCTGCCTATACAGAATGTACATTCTATTCTGCTCTCTGCCATGTAGTAAAATGTCTACAGTTACTCAGCTGTGTAGTGGGTAAATCTAATTCAGGCATAAAATATCAGGAAGGTCATTTGGCTGCAAATAAAAAGTCATATACTTTAATCAGCTTTATCAGTATAAAGTTAATATTTTCATCTCTCTTGTTCCCTATTTATCCCTCAACTGTTTATCTCTCAATTTTATTTCTCAAATTCAGAAGGGTAAATGCAGAAGATCTTTGGTAAGAAATACAAAATATATCTGCCCAGGGGTAAAATATCCACCTTTTTACTATCATCCATCCATCTATCTATCTATCTATCTATCTATCTATCTATCTATCATCTATCTATCTAAAATACCATTTTTAGAGGTTGAATCTTGTTTTTCCGAGTCCCCAAATGTTCTAACCTATGATTGATTATTCATTGAGACTCTAGTAATAATTAAAACAGAAAATAATAGCCAAGGTTTGTTATAAGTGTTTTAGATGTAGCAATTTATTTAATCCTCTCAACACTGTGTATTATAATGAATCTCCATTTTATAAATGAGAAAACTGAATGGCTGAAAGTTTAACTATCTTTCCTGTGATCACATACCAAGTTGGACTCCAGAGTCTTATGCCCTTAACTAGACTTCTTCAGTTTAGTGGGTCTTGAGGAGCAAGATTTAAGACACAAAGTAAACAAGAATAAAAAAGAATAGATAAAATCAGTGCATACAGTAAGAGTATTGTTTTGTTAAATGCTTTTTTCAATTATGTATGTGTATGAAAATGAAAGAAAAGGGAGAGAATAAGAGGATGGGGAGAAAAAAAGAGAAAGAGAAAGGAAGATAAAATATTTAGAAGCTGGGATAGAGAGTAAAATATTTTTCTTACTGGAGTCTGAGTCAAAAAAAGTTTGAAAGCCACTGTTCTTAATTAACATACCATGCTGTTTCCTCAAAGATAGGTGAAGAGGTTCACAGTTACACTGTTAACACTCTACTATACCACTTACCCACTTTCTGGCATAGCAATAATTATTTCTGAACTAAGGTGCCATCAATTCTTATTATTAGCTAATCTTACTCTCTACAATACTACTAGGGTTCTCAAATTGCCCAGAGAACTCACAGAGGCAGAATATTTTGAATTTGGGAGGTAGGAGTAATATAGTGACATCTGTCAGTCATTACAGTTTCAACACCAGAGCACGCTACATTCTTGTTCATGTTATCTCTGTGAAGCTGAATTTTTAATGGCTGCTATAATTTAAAAGCACAGAACAGTAGTGCACAGAAATAAATACAGAACAAGAAATGAAGGTGGTAGTGTCCAATCTGATTACAAGATTTGAAGAACTGTGAAATGCTCAACAAGCACACATCATATTAGTAAATTACTGTGGTGATTTAAGAATAAAATTAAAATACTATTTTTTTTCAATTTATGTATATTACTAATTTTGAAGTGATTAATAAAGTTTGGACATAAATATTTAAATTGTACAAACCTAGTTACTACTGTTAGGAACTGTAAGGCATTTATTTTGGCCAGTAATTCATGAAAAATTTACTGACTGCAGTGGAACCAGGCAAGTTTGGGAGCCTATGCCCTATTATAAATAAATGGACTGCTTTAAGGAAGTTATAAGATAAAGTCTAGTAGTTAAGCTTAAGAAAATTTCAAGTACTTTTTCATTCTGTGCATGTGGAACAACGTGAATGTTTTTCATTAAAAATTTCTCAAAAAAATTCTCACATTAATATAATTAAACATAAACTTTTTTTTAAATCTCAGGTCTTTATCTGCTGTAATCGATTTCAGTGCTCTGGAATCCAAAGAAAAATTTCCTATGAATCACTACTATTCATGCAAAAAACTTATCACTAAAAAAGAAAAAGAACCTCAACTGCAAAAATATTATAGTTTAGCAGCTACTCACTTCTCATTTTACCTCTCTCTGTCAGAGGCTATGACAGGTATTGCCCTACTTTATGAGCCAATACTACTATTTTCAAAATGATGAAATAACATCTTCCATATATAACCTATGAACATTCACACAAATGTGGCCTTTAGGACTTATCTTCTAAAATTTTGAACTATGTCGTCAGTATTCAGATGGGATTTATAATGAATCAAAGCTACTACTGTTCACACTATATCCACAATAAATGTAATATTTTCATTTGGTACTTTTTATCAGCCTACAGTTCAGTTTAGTTCTAGTCAATGAAATACATAGTGCTTTCTAAGTTAAAAGCCTCATTTTATAGTACTTTTTAGAAGCTGGGATAGAGAAAGAATACCATAGAATATAATTCCTGTGAGCTAAAGAACAAATAAAAGATACTCAGTTTTAAGTAAAAAATCTGGGTGGCATAAAGAAGTCATCAACTTACCTAAACAGTAATTGGTAACTAAAGGAATGCTCTGCTATTAGTTTGATACAAAAACACAGTCCTGGAACATACTTATGCTTTAAAAGTGAAAACAAAGATGTAATTATTAGCAAGATGAAATAGGGAAGGATCCAAAGCTAAACAATAAAATGATGAGAAGGAGCTGCTATAACAAACAAACTCCTTCACACTAATGACACCCAGTTAACTATAAAGGGAATAAGTCACTTCACTCAAAACTCAATGTGTAAATTTTCTCAATCACACGTACTAAGAAACAACAAACACCCTACGCCTAAGGCCTGTGTATTTATTAAAGAGTTCTGTTGAAAACCACAAATGGGGGAAAAAGGAAGAAGGAGGTAGAGAAAAAAGTACATGCTGACTCAACAGAGTCATTTCATTAAGAACTTAATTTATGCAACAGCTTATACTTATTTTCAATCAAAGAAGCTGACCTGCTAAAATAGCTCTCATCTTAGTGATAAAAGAGATGGGATATACTAATGAGCACTGGCATGTTACAAATAGGGTGGCTCTCGCTCTAGAGCCCATCAACAGTTCCCAGAATGGTACTGGGAAAGAGGGTATTGTCCTCACTATTTGTACATGAAAGCTCCCCCAAACGACCAGGCCAAAATATTTCTGTTTGAATGTCATGGCTACATAAAAGTTTGTGTGTGTTGTGTAATTATTTGGATCCCCTCTAACAGATGGAATAATAATAAAATTGGAGGAAAACACTCTTAATTAGGAAAGATCCAACTAGAATACAGGCATACCTCATTTTATTGCACTTTACTGCACTTCACAGATGATGTGTTTCTTACGAATTAAAGGTAAGACCCTCCACCAGCAAAAACAATTATGACCTGCTTTACTGTGACACTTGCCTTACCGCAGAGGTCTAGAATGAAACATGCAGTATCTCCAAGGTGTATGACTGAAGATAGGTATATTTTCCCTGTAAAGAAAGCCTCTGATTAGGCCCTCTTCCACATCTGGAAATAATTGACAGCCTTGAACCATACTACTTCATCACAGTAGGACTTCATCCCTAGCAAGGAGAGCTGTAAGATCTACTTAATAATATAATAATTTAATCCATCTCCTGGTATCTTAGAATTTTAGTACTGAAGGGTTTAGCCATATTAAGGCTGCAAATAAAACAAATAAAAAAACAGACCTAGAAATAAAAATATCCTTCAGCACAATTTTACACAAAGAGATAGAAATACATAAGTACAGTGCAACTGTCTTATCGCTACAGGAAATTAGTAGCCAAAAAGGTTCACTCTTCCAGTTTCTATTTCTACTTCAGTGTTAATGGGTTGAGCAATTACTACATGGAACAAGCCCCTTTAATACCACTTGGTCTACTTCTCAGCAGTAAATTCCACTCCCAGGCTTGTCATGGCTCATTTAGATAGTACAGTGAGTTTCCTATATAAGTCTGCTCCGAGAGCTTACAGAATTTAAGATATAATGAGATATGAAGGTGTTTATCATGAGGTGGAATAGAACTCTGAGCCAACGTAACAGAAGCTTGGTTATCACAAGGAGGCTGGAAATAGAAACTTTTTTTTTCTTTAAAGAGTTTTGGAAAAATAAACTATTCCATAAGATACACAAGGTTTGGGTAAAAATGAAAGATTTTAACAAAAACAACTCTCCACCTTACAGAAACTTAAGAGAACAAAGTAACATTGCAGAAATAGAGATGAAGAAGGGTAAGCACATCTATCATCTTTCTTGCTACCTCTCTTTATAAAATTTTGGTTCAAGAGAATAGTAATTACCTCATCCCATGTAACATGGCGAAAAATTTTACCACCGATATTCTGTCTAAAGAGTAGCCATCAAAATCCTTTTTTATGTATTTTGAGGACTTCAGGAAGGAAAATTTGTATATAAAAGTAAAGGCCAATTAAAATTATAAGAGCGGTGAAAAAACGATGAAAATAAATTTGGTTTAAATTGGAACTTACACTTCTGATAAATATCATAAAATAGGTCAACATAAAAGAACCCTCTCCCCTTGCTTCAAACTCATAAAAAAAAACTACATAAAAGAGAAAGCAACAGTTAGGTATCAAGAGTGAGCTAAAGCAGGAGAAGTGCCAACAATGAAGACTGAACTTAAAGTCAAAGCATTAATGAGAGATTACATGGAAATGGCTCATAAGGTGTAAAAAACTGAGCTATAGGTTTAAAACAGGTGTCAGTCCATGGCCTGTTAGGAACCAGGATGCACAGCAGGAGGTGAGCAGTGCACAGTGAAGCTTCATCTATATTTGCAGCTACCTCCCAGTGCTAGCATCACTGCCACAGCTCCACCTTAGATCATTAGGCATTAGATTCTCACAGGAGCACTGGTTCCTATTACCAAAAAGGATGGGAACTGCTGCTTTAAAGCCTAAGGACTAGAAAATAGATTCGGGGATTCCGGCTCAGGGGGAGATGGAAATAATGTAGTATATAAACCTAAACAAAGTCCCAAAGCTTGGTTCCATCTGTAAAATGGGAACCAGAAAAATTCTGCCTACCAGCCCAATGCAAAGAGTCCAGATCTATGGGTGGGAAAAGAATCACCTATGAGAAATCATGGGTACAAGTGAGAAACAGAATTCCAAGCATAGAAATTCACATAAAAATTGGTCTAGACCCAATAAAACTCACTGTCTCAGAAAAACTCAAAGTTGATCTGTAGAAATAAGACTCCCGCGAAAAGCAGCCACACTGAAGATGAGCTCATAACCAATGATTACAAAACTACAAAAGAAAATAAATCTTCAAGAGAAAGTAGAGTTACAACGAATAGTTTTCAGTAAAGACGGCTGAGTGCTCTCCACCCAGGCACACCAATGCCTGGAAGAGCAGTTCCCACCACACATGGCTGTGAAAATCAGTGGGGATTCAGTCCTGCTGAGACTGTGAACTGCAGTATACCCAGGCATCCTCTTATACAGGGCCCGGGTACAAAGTCGCTTTCTGACAAACTCTTAACTTAAGCTTCAGTGAACTAATAGCAGCTTGGAAAGTACCAGGGACACACAGGGAGGAACTGAATTGTCTGGCATCAGGGCAAGGGCTGGAGGGGCAGCTCTCTCCTGGATGGAAGTGCGGGCAGGTGCTATTGTTCCTTTGTTGAGCCCTCCCCTACATAGCTGGGAGGAGCAGACAGAGTGCTAACAGGTACCATTGTTTCTTTGCTGAGCCCTCCTCACAAGTAGTCTACAGGTGTAGGCAGGCTGTCAAATCTGATTCTCCATTTACCTGGCTAACAACACTTGTTGTACCCTGGTGATTCCCTAAGACCCTACCCCCAACACAACTAGTATACAGGCCTGAACATCTTTCAGCAACAGTTACACACAAGTGGCAGGCCTCAGCCTATGCCATGTACTTTTCCTAAACTTTCTCAAATGTCCACTAATCCCAAACAAGTAGCAGCTGGCCTTGGAGTGCCCTGTACTTCTTGCCAAGTGGCCCCAAGTCTGACACTGGTGGAGGCTGGCCTCAGTTCACAGCATAAACTTTCCCAGGTGTCTTCAAGGCCATCACAGGCAGCTACCAAACACAGTTCACTTTGTAGCAGTGGCTGACCTTGGCTAGCACTGGAGCCCTTCCTAAGAGGCCCTGGAACCAAATACCTGTTGGCTGGCTTCAGGCCACACAAGAGCATCTAATAGTGAAACAAATGACATATCCAAGGGATGGACTTAGCAGGCACTAGAAGCATGCTAAAGTGGAATCAGTCCCCACAAAACAGCTACTCTGCTATAGTTACAGCCAATACCCACAGCTAATTAGCCTCAGGGACAATCCTACCCTCTAATGTGTCAACAGCAATCAAGGCTGAACTACAAGAAGAGACCAAACAACCCATACAAGGAACAACCTTGAAGCACTTGGCTTAGGTGATAAGGAAAACAGTTCCACTGGGCATCATGGGACATCTAATACATAACGCCACCCTGCTAAGACTAGGAGACATAGCAGATCTGCCTAATATATAGAAACAAGATGAGGAGACAAATGTGTCCCAAACAAATCAAGAGGACAAAATTCCAGAAAAAGAACTAAATGAAATGGAGGCAAGCAATATATCAGATAGAGTTCAAAACACTGGTTATAAGTTCACTGGGCAATGAACTTAGGGTAAGAATAGATAGAACTCAATGAAAAATTACAAAAAGAGAAGCCATAAAAAAGAACCAGTCGGACATGAAGAATACAGTAACTGAAATGAAGATTACATTAGATGGCATCGACAGCAGACTAGATGAAGCAAAGAATTGAATCAGTGATTTGGAAGACACAGCAGCAGAAAACACCCAATCAGAACATCAACATTTGGATCATATGGTACCAGAAGAAAAAGAAAGCAAGGAACTGAAAATGTATTTGAAGAAATAATGACTCAAAATTTCCCTAACCTGGAGAAGGAAAAAAGATTTTACAAGTTCAGGAAATGCAGAGTCCCAAGCAAGATGAACCCAAATAGATCCATACCAAGACACTTCAAAATGCCAAATGTTAAAAACAAAGAGAGAAACTTAAAAGCAGCAAGAAAAAGCAGTTGACTACCTATAAGGGAGCTCCCATAAGACTGTCAGATGATTTCTCAAGAGAAACTTTGCAGGCCAGAAAGGACTAGCATGAAATGTTCAAAGCGATGAAAAGCAAGGACCACTCTACCCAGCAAAGCTAGTTTCCAAGACAAAAAAAAAAAAAAAAGCTAAAGGAATCATTACCACCAAACCAGAATTAAAAGAAATGTTAAAGGGACTCAAAGAAGGAAAAAGAGGAAAGGAGAGGCAAGGAAGAAGGAAGAAGGAAGAGAAAAAGAAGAAGAGAAAGACATGGGGTGGGGGATGAATAGATAAGAAAACAAGATCCATTCATATGATGCCTACAAGAGACCCACTTCAGATTAAAAGACATAGACAGACTGAAAGTAAAGGGATGGAAAAAGATATTTCATGTATGTAGAAATGAAAAAATGAAAAATTTAAAATTAAACATATAACAAGATACAAAGCAGGACATTTCATAATCATAAAGGGATCAATCCAATAGGAGGATATAACCCTTGTAAACATTTATGCAGCCAATGCAGGAGTACTTAGTTACATAAAGCAAATACTGATGGACATAAAAGGAGAGCTCAATAGTAATAGTCACAGTAGGTGACTTAAACACCCTACTGACATCAATCTATAGATCATCCAGACAGAAAATCAAAAAACACTGTGGCCTTAAATGAACCATTATATCAGATGAATTTAAATAATATTTTTAGAGCATTTCACCTCAAGCAGCAGACTATACATTCTTTTCAAGTGCTCATGGAACATTTTCTAAGATAGACCATATATTAGGCTACAAAACAAGACTCAATAAATTTAAGAAGACTGAATATCAAGCATCTTCTCCAAGCACAATGGTATGGAACTGGAAATCAATTACAAGAAGAAAACTGAAAACACAAATACATGGAGGGTAAATGCCACTAAATAAATGGGTAAAATCAAGATCAAGGAAGAAATAAAAAAATCAAGGAAGAAATAAAAAGATACCTTGAGAAAAATTAAAAGATAAAACACAAGACCCCCTAAATCTATGGGACACAACCAAGGTATTCTAAGAGAGAAATTCACAGCAATACAGGCCCACCTCAAGAAACAATAAAAATCCCAATTCAGCTATCTAAGTGAGGCCCAACATGAGCCAAAGGAAAGAAACAATAAAGATCAGAATGGAAATAAATGAAAGAGTCTAAAAGTACAATACAACAGATGAGTGAAACCAAGCACTACCCCTTTGAAAAGAAGTACAAAATTGATAAATCATTAACCAGATAGAAAAAAAGAAAAAGGCCCAAATAAAGAAAATCAGAAATGAAAGAGAAGTGACAACTGACAGCAGAGAAACACAGAGGATTATAAAAAAATACTATTAACAATTACATGCTGACAAATTGGACAACCTGGAAGAAATAGATAAATTCCTGGAAACATACAGTCTTCTAAGACTGAATTAAAAGGAAACAGAAAAATTTAAACAGACAGGTACATACTAACAAAATCAAATCAGTAACTACCAACAAACAAAAGTCCTGGACTAGAAGACTTCAATGGTAAATTTTACAAAGCATTCAAAAAATTAACGTCTATCTTTCTCAGAGTATTTAAAAAAACTAAGAAGAGGAAAGGTTTCCAAACTCATTTTATGAGGCCAGCAATATACACCGCAATTGCAAAACCAGACAATATTACAAGAAAATTATAAGCCAGTATCTTTGATGAACATAGGTGCAAAAATATTCAACAAAATATTAGAGAACCAAAGTCAGCAATATATTAAAAAGGTCATACATTATGAGAGAGTAGGATTTATTCCTTGGATACAAGATTGGTTCAATACATGTCAATCAATAATATGATACGCCACATAAAAATGAAAGATAAAAAACATGTCATATCAATAGAGGCAGAAAAAGCACTTGACAAAAGCCAATATCCATTTATAATAAAAACTCAGTATAGAGAACATATCTCAACATAATAAAGGCCATATATGACAAACACACAGTTAATACCACCTATAATGATGAAAAGTTAAAAGCATTTTCCTTAAGATCTGAAATAAGACAAGAATTTCCACTTTCACCACCTGTGTTCAACACAGTATTGGAAGTCTCAGTCACAGGAAAAAGTAAAACTGTTATTATTTACAGATGACCTGTTACTATATAAAGAGTCCTAAAGATTTTACCTAGAAACTATTAGAACTGGTAAATGAACTCAGTAAAGTAGCAGGATCTAAAATTATTGTTCAGAAATTGGTTGCATTTTTATACACCAATAGTAAACTATCAGAACAAGAAATTAAGAAAATAATCACATTAACAATTGTAGCAGAAAAATACCTAAGAAAATATTTAAATAAAGAGATAAAAGACCTGTACTCAGAAAATTATAAGACATTGAAGAAGTTAAAGGAAATGACAATAAATGGAAACATATACATGCTCATAGACAAGCAGCATTAAATACATTAAAATGTCCTTACTACCCAAAGCCATCTACAGATTCAATGCAATCTCTATCAAAATACCAATGGCATTTCCCTTATACTTAGTGTAGTTGAGTATCTTTTCATATGTCTGTTGGAAATCTGTATGGAAATGTGCCTGGATCAGGTCCTCTGTCCATTTTTCAGTTGGATTGTTGCTGCTGTTGTTGAGATGTAAGAGTTCCTTATATATTTTGGATATTAGCCCCTTATGTGAGGTATTGTTTAAAATTTCCCATTCAGTTGGTTGCCTTTTTGTTTTGTTGATGGTTTCTTTTGTTGTGCAGAAGCTTTTTAGTTTGATCTAGTCCCATTCATTTATTTTTGATTTAACTTTGCCTTTGGGAAAAGTTCAGAAAAATACCTCTGACACCAAGGTCCATAAATTTAGTACTTATGTTTTCTTCTACGTATTTTATTGTTTCGGGTCTTATATTCAAGTCTTTAACCCATTTTCTTTCTTTTATGTATTTGTACATATTCTATTTAAAAAATGTTTTTCAATTACACTTATATATTCAATATTATATTTTAGCTGCAGCTGTACAACATAGTGGTTAGACACATATAACTTAAGAGGTGAACCCCCACCCCTTGGTAAGTCTAGTTCACACTGACACCATATATAGTTATTACAATTTTATTTACTATATTCTCTATGCTGTACTTTACATTCCCATGACTATTTTGAAACTGCTAATGTGTAGTTCTTAATCCCTTCATGTTTTCACCCAGCCCCCAAACCCCTCTCCTGTCTGCAACCATTAGTTTGTTCTTGGTATCCACAAGTTTCTTTCATTTCATTTGTTCACTTATTTTGTTCTTTAGATTCCACATATAAGTAAAGTCATATGGCATTCGTCTTTCTCTTCAGACTTACTTAACATAATATCCTCTAAGTCCATCCATGTTGTATCATTTATTTAACTATTTGTCTTTTGACTGGAACATTTAATCTATTTACAATTAAAATAATTACTGATAGGTATGTAGTTTTATATTACTTTTTCCTGTTTTCTCTTTTTTCATGTTACATGTCTTAGCTCCAGTCTTTTCTTTTGTGTTTACCATTAGGTGTATGTAAAAAAAAAGAGAAAGATTTCAAATATACAGTAGTCCTTTTTCTTCTGATAACATCTTCATTTGCCTGTGCAAGTTCAGTCCTTTACTCTCTCCCCTTTTTATGTTATTGTAGTTACAAAAGATCTCTGTTCTCTGCATGTTTCCAAATTGTAGAATTTATAGTCAAAGTCCCCCTTAAACCTTCATATTATATTGTTTAATGCTCTATCCTGAAACACAATTTCAGTTCCCTGTTTCCGTCTATTATTTTATATCAGTATCGTATCCTTGTATGTTTTTTGTTTTTTTTTTTTAAGGTGAGGCAACCCTTGTTTGATCACACTGATTGCAAGGACCTTGTCAGCTTACAATGCCTTATTTTTATTTTTTTTTATGACTATAGCACCTGGTCTTTCTAGGTGGTCTCCTATCCAAGTACTAACCATGCCTGAACTTACTTAGCTTCTGAGATAGTATTGGGCTTGTCCAGGGTGGTATGGCCATAGACACATCTTTTTGTTTCAGCTAGAAGAGCTCCTTTCAACATTTCTCATAATACAGGTCTTGTGGTGGTAAATTCCCTCAGCTTTTGTTCGCCTGGAAAAAAATCATTTCTTCTTCATATCTAAAGGATAACTTTGTTGGATAAATTATTCTTGGCTGGTGGTCTCTCTTTCAATATTTTAAATATTAGATTCCACTCTATCCTAGCTTGTAAGGTTTCTGATGAAAAATCCAATGATAAGCTAATGGGGTTTTCTTTATAGGGTATAGTCTTTTGGTCCCTGGCCACCATGAAAAATCTTTTTCATTAACTTTTGATAGTTTTAATATAACATGTCTTAGAGACTAAGTCTTTTTGCAATGAGAAAATTAGATGTCCTGTTGGATTGTGAAAAGGATCCAGCTCTTTCTATAGATTTGAGAATTCTCACTGATTATTTTTTGAATAGGCTCTTTGTTTCCGTTCTCTCTCTTCTCCTTCTGGTATACCCATTATCCTTATATTGCTCTTTATAATGGAGTCAGATCTCGTGGATTTCTTTCGTTTTGTTTGTTTGTTTGTTTGTTTGTTTGTTTGTTTTTTTAACTCTCAGTTTGCTCTTTCTTCTTACTAGATTGTTACTAGATTTCTATCTTTAAGCTCACTAATTCTCTCTTCCATCTGGTCCGCTGTGTTTCCCAAGCTAATTCATTCTTCATCTCATTTTTTAAAAAAATGCATTTATTTTAATTAGCTTCAGGTATACAGTACATTGGTTAGACATCTATATAGTTCATAAAACAATCCCAGCTGCACTCTCCCTCCTCTGACCCTCCACCTAGCCAATGTATTAATGCTAACTGCATTCCCTATGCTGTGCTCCCCATCCCCATGACCATCCATCAGCTACTAATTTGTACTTCTTTAATCCTTCATGCCATTCTCCCAGTCCCCCAAATTCTCCTTCCCTCTTTCCATCACCAAATTGTCTACTGGATTTGTGAGTCTATTTGGATTAGTTTGTTCTTTTTATTCCTTAGACTCCACATATAAGTGAAATCATATAATGTTTATTTTTCTCTGTCTCACTTGTATACCTTCTAGGTCCATCAAAGCAATATCCTTTTACAACCCCTTTCTTTTCATATGTCGGGTCTTGTTTTCTTATCCTTTTAGCCACTCTATCTTTTGGTTGGAGCGCTTAATTCTTTTCCATTTAAGGTACTTACTGATAGAAATACAGCTGTTACCATTCTTTATTCCTGTTCGTGATACATGTATTTTTCTTCTGCCTCTACAACTTTTCCTGTAATACTGGCTTAGTGGTGATAAATTCCTTTAGTCTATTTTTGTCTGGGAAGCTCTTTATCTGTTCTTCAACTCTAAATGATAGCTTTGCTGGATAAATGATTCTGGGTTGTAGATCCTGGGTCTTCATCCTGTCAAATATTTTGTGCCAAGCCTTTCTGTCCTGCATAGTTTCTTTTAAGAAATCAGCTGCTAGTTTTATGGGTGTTCCCTCATAAGTACTTATTTGTTTTCCTCTTGCTGCTTTTAATATTCTTTCTTTGTATGTAACCTTTGGCATTTTAATTATGATGTGTCTTAGTGTGGTCCTCTTTGGATACCTGATTTTTCGGATTCTCTGAGCTTCCTGGAGTTTTATGTCCACTTCTTTCACCAGAACAAAAAAGTTTTCCATCATTATTTCTTCAAACAGCTGTTCAGTATCTTGATTTTCTTCAGTTACACCGATCAGACAGATATTGAGACTCTTAATAGTGTCCCATATTCTCCTTAAATTATTTTTAAAGTCTTGACATCTTATCTCTTGCTGTTCTAATTGTGTGTTCTTGGCTTTACCATCCTTTAGATAAGGCATTTGATCCTCTTCTTTATTCACTGTTTATCCTTTTGTTTATTCCATTTAATCTATTTTTCATCTCAGATAATGTGTTCTTCATTTCAGACTAGTTCCCTTTTATACTTTCCACTTCCATTTTTATGTGTTTTATCTCTTTATTGAAGTTCTCTACACTTCCCACAAGTTCACTGAGCATCTTTGTAACCAGAGTTTTGAACTCTGCATCTGTTAGATTGACTCCATTATATTTGGATCTCTGTTCTGTTCTTTCCTATGGCTTCTGCTTCTTTCTTCCCAGTTTGGCTGTCTTTCCATGTCTGTTTCTATGTATCAAGCAAAGCTCCTTTGTCGCCCAGTCTTATTAGTGTGGATTTGTGTGGTAGGTGTCTGGTGGCATAGTCCTGAGAGGGGTTCAGCTGTAGGTCCAAACTTAGCTCAAGCCTCTACTCATCTGGGGCCACCTGTTAAGATTCAGCAAACAATCCACAGAAGCCAGGCTTACAGTTGCCTCAAAAGATCACACCAGAAACCAAGGCCAGCTACCTCTAGTGTGAGTCTAGGTGCCGCTCAGCAAGGAGCACCTGACTTGCTGAGGATACACCTGGGTGTGGTTTCCGTGGGGCCATGAGTTAAGGGAGGCGGAGTTTCAGGGAATCCCCAGGGTGGAACAACCTCTGTTATCCAGTTTGATGATGTCATGGGTTATGGTGACACTGTGTCTACACACCAGGAGGGGGGAGGGCTCAACAGGGAACAACAGATACTGCCGGCACTTCCATACCAAGTGAGTGTCGCCTCAGCCCTCACTCTGACAATGCCTCCTATAAGTCCCTGGCGCCCCCTGTGTGCAGTCGAATGGGTACTGGCGCTCAGAGCAAACAGGTCCATCACTGCGAAAATCCACTGGCGGATGTGGCCCCTTTAAGAGGCTTCTGCTGCTGCCGCAGCCTCCCTCTCACTTAGCGACTCAAGATCAGGCAGCCCTGTGTCCTTGCCCTGTCCTTCCTTCTGCTGTTGCAGGGTGATTTCCTGGATTTCTCTCCAGTTGTATGGCTTGTTCATCTAGATCCCAGGCAATTTTTCCTTGCTGCTGCTCCTTGTTTCCATCACAACTTTGATTTGATCACCAGAGGGATGAACAGAGCCTCTATCACCTATGCCATTTTTTTTTTTCTGTCTTCATCTCATTTATTGAATTCTTCAGCTCCAGAACCTCTGTTTGGATTGTGATTATGGTTTCAATTTCTTTGGTAAAGTACTCCTTTTGTTCGTTGATTTTATTCGTGAGCTCACTGAACTGCATTTCTGAATTTTCTTCTATCTTGTTGAGATTTTGCAAACTGCAATCTTAAACTCTGTCTTATAAATCACAGTCTTCCATGTCTCTGAATTGAGTTTTTGGAATATTTTAATTCTCTTTCAGAGCTACATTGTTACCCTGAGTATTCATGGTACTCGATAGATTGTTTTTCTGCCTTTGCAGTACCGAACTCTTTAGGTACTATTTTCCTTTTAACAATTCAGCAGTAGATAAGTAGATGAAAGTAGAAGAAAGCTTTTGTTTTCCAGTAGATGTTATTATAGCACAAGTTTTTTTTTTTTTTTTTTTTTGTTTACCTGCACCATGAGGACTTCTAGGATGCTGGTGGGGCTGTGTCGCCTTCACTGTGAATGCCCTGTATATCCCAAGGTGATAGTGGACAGCCTTGCCTTGCTCCTGATCTTAGAGGAAAGGTTTTTAGTTTTTCATCATGAAGTATAATGTTGGCTGAAGGCGTGTCATATATGGCCTTTATTATGTTAAGGTATTTTCCTTCTATACCAATTTTGTTATGTGTTTTGATCATAAATGGATGCTGTATCTTATGGAAGGCTTTTTCTGCATCTATTGATATGATCATACGGTTCTTATTTTTTAATTTGCTTATGTGGTGTATCACATTAATCCGTTTGCATATGCTGAACCATCCCTGTGCCACTGGGATGAAGCCCACCTGATCATGGTCTATAATCCTTTTAATATGTTTCTGTATTCGGTTCACTAGTATCTCATTTAGGAGTTTTGCATGTGTGTTCATGAGAGATTTTGGTCTGTAGTTTTTTTTGTGTGTGTGTGTGTTATCTTTACTAGGTTTTGGTATCAGAGTAATATTGGAGTCATAAAATGAGTTAGGAAGTATTCCCTCCTCTTTGATTTTTTAGAAGAGTTTGAGGAGACTATGTATTAAAGCTTCTTTGAATGTTTGGTAGAACTCACTGGTGAAGCCATCTGTTCCTGGACTTTTACATTTTTGTAGGTTTTTGATGATTGTTTCAATTTCCGTACTGCTGATCAGTCTGTTTAGATTTTCCAGATCTTCTTGATTCAGACTAAGAACATCGTATTTTTCTAAGTACTGATCCATTATTTTTTAGGTTATTACCTTTGTTATTATATACTTTTTCATAGTATTCTTGCACAATCCTTTGTATTTCTGCGATGTCAGTCATAATTTCTCCTCTTTCATCCCTGATTTTATTTGTTCCTACAGAATATTTAAACCTTGGTATTTTAGGCCACTGTGAAAAATGCTTCTAACTCTACTTAAAATTCTTTATCATATATCTGAGGACTCAAGTAAAGGCATTTGGTGGAAGTGTAAATAAATGTGGCATTATAAATAGTATACATGTTCTTATTTTGTTACTAGGATATAATCTGCATAACTACTTTAAATTTTGTAGTTAATTTGGAGGACTGTCATGTATCTCCAAATGGAATTTTTTTAATGTTAGTAACTCTACAATAAATTTTAAAATGAAATATTGCAGGACATTAGTAGATAAAGAAATTCAAAATACTCTCTTGTTTTAATTATTCAAGGTATAATGGATTGATCACCTAACTATACTATGCCCAAATAGCCTGAACTTATTCAATTAACCATTTTCTATCATCTTCTCAGTTCTAAGAATATTCTATTTTTCTCTCTTGATAGGCAAGCATTACTTAAATGTTAGAAATTAGATTATATTATTGGACTTTTTTTAGGTACATATAAAAATTTATTTTCTGTTTGTGGTAAGTTAGATCTTTCTTTAGAAAAAAGGCGTCTCAAGATTACATAATTTAGCTCACAGAGGTTTGGATTTCTCAGCTAACTTTCCTAAAGGGATGCTACTTATCAAACAGCCCTGAATTCTCAAAGAAACTAAAGAGCTCTTCCACTACTTAGCCTAACAAATCAGTTCTTAAAGTAGTCAAATTCATAGTTTGATTAAAATTTTATTTGAAATGAAAGATTCGTCTTTTAAGCTTTGCGATGTCAACACATGGTGAGACTGTAGTAGGAGTCTGAATCTGGGGCAGTAAAAAATGAATCAGCTCATCTAGAAATCTTAACAGCGAAGCTCATGACCTGAACTGATATTTAAAATTTATTATGGTTATTAGAGTTGTTGTTTATTATTTCCCCCCCTTCTCCCTTGTTTATTATTTCCGCCCTTTCTCCCATTCATATTTCTTTCTTAGGGAAAGAGGTTGACACAAAAGTGGAATAAAAATAAAAATAATGGCTAACATAACCACAGCATAAGGAAAAGAAGAACAAATGTGGGAACTGCCAATAAAAGTATTCCTTTTCTTCAGGGCTAAGCAATTCAAATGTTTCTACTGAATCACTGGCAGGCTACCACAGTTTCACATCTCCCCAACCCATAACCACCATTTATCTGTAACAGATGTTCAAAAATTATAATCATAGATGCTTGGGATAGAAAAGAACTATTAGGACATTCCTTTTGGTTTGACTACGTCAGGATTATTCTAGAAAACTAGAGTATTCTAGTTCTTTGCTGAAGAATTTTCTATAGAAATGGGCTAACTGCCTTTTCCTCAGGAAAGATTAGTTAGATTCAGAGTCACACACATGCATGTTTTGGTCTCCTACACATTGCATTGCCCTCGTATTTCTTCTACATTTCAAGTTCTCTGGTTCTAATGAACAAGTCCTTTAACTTATTCAATTATCAATAATTAAACACTGTAAACATTTAAAATATGGTGAGTCCTGCTATGATTAAAAAGTGAAGAATATTGTTACCATGGCGAATAGCCACAGGTAGGATATTGCCTTTCTCCTTTTAAATTTTGTTTAAATAATTTTGTTTTCTTACAAATCATCACTGGAAAATAATTATACAAGTAATATCCACTATTAAGTGCTTACTGTGCCAGGCACTGTTCTCAATTCTGTGTATTAATAATTTCTTATTTTATTGTCGTGAAAATTCTATGAGGCAAGAACAATTATTATTGCCATTTTTAAAAAGAGGAGACTGCGGCACAGACAGTTTAAACAACTTGCCAAAGTCATAGAGCTAATAACTGGCAAAGTCAGAATTCAGACTCAGACTCTTGTATTCTGGGAAATAAATGCTTACTAGTTACCATAAGTAATTAGAGGCAGATATGCAGAACTACTTGGAAAAATTAAACTCCTTACAAATTGAAAACAGAATAAAGTAAATTCTGAGCAAAGTTGTAGAAATTTAGATATCCCCAACAGTGGACAGCTTCTTAGCACAACTCGTTTGACATATAAAGAGGAGTCCTGAATATACCAGAAAAATGTCTATTCCCTTGGTCAGCTACATAGTGAAAAGGAATCAAAAGTTCACTGTATCAGAAACCACGATATGTCACTGATAGTGTTTTGTGTATAATTATGCTTAGATTAATTGTAGAGTTTTCAACAGAGGTTTTATGAATCATCATATTTGTATGCAAAACTTTTAACATTTAAAAAAAATATATGGGTTTCATTTCACTGGTCTAGATGAAAAGAATGTAATAAGTGTTACTCCCCAAACTTGGCAGAACTAAGATCTACAGGGCAACACAAACAGAGAAGATCTGTTGAGAACCACCACTCTTTCAACAGAGTATTTGGGTAGAGGATTAGGTCTAAAGTGCTGAGATAATTTATTAAAAGGAAGGTATTAACCATTTTACTAAGATTGAAAATGAAAGATAACGAGGGGAAATTTAAGTGCAAATTAAAGCAAGGACTATTTTAAAACTTCGTTGGTATATCTGAACAACACAAAACTTGTAGAAAATTGACTAAAAACATCATGAAGCCACAACAATATATCCTGAGCAATAGAAGGTGATTTAAGAGATAAAGCTTCTTTCAGAGTCAGGTTTTTATGCTTTACTTCTAGAACTTTTATTTAAAGTTTATTAAATTTCTATACCACTTATATAAATTTCTCTATATACTTTAATTACTTATCCCATGCCTAATTGTGTAATAGCTTAATCTTAACAAAAAGTTTTGCCAATCATAGTATTTTTTAGAAATATAATCATCAACCTGGGTTGGCAAAGGAAGTTCATAATAGAGTTTAGTACTATGGCATGAAAAAAAAATATTACACACAATTCCTTTTACAAGTCAAGTATTCTTAAAAAATTATTTCATATCTTTTTCTTAATAACATAGGAAAATTCCCCTACAAATATACAACTATTTTAGAATAAACAGACATTTGAACTGAGTGGGAAAGATATGATAAGATATTGGTACATAGAAAAAAAACAAAAGAAAACTTGTATACTGTTGCTTTAGCAGAGTCTGCCTCTGCTTAGGAAAATCACATATGATACCTTGTTTTACCCAAAATTATAACTTTCCTTCTTCCATTTTCTTAATTATCTTAAGCCTTGATTTGATTTTCTTCTCAATTCTCTCTTCTACCATGTTCTAGGAATGGTTCCCAGACCTCTTCAAATCAAATGATTTTATTCTTTATTACCCAAGAAGTTATCTCTATTACTTCATCTCCAAAATATCAAGCTTTGAATTTTATCACCAGTGACAAAAACTTGTCTCATAACTGTCACTAACTTGCTCCTAAGAAGCGTATTTGCAAACTTTTTTCTCATGATGCTACTCAGAACCTTAACCTCCCTATATTCCCTCAGCATATCAGTCTATCGCTGACTTTAAATATTCATCACTCCAAACAGATAATCTGTAATGCTTTCCAGAAAAGTTAGAATCCCTTAACCTTGCACCCTTATAATCCATAAGCGCAGGTGACACACCAACATGTGCACCCTCAATTCTTGGGTCGTTGTAATATCACAATAATCATGTCTTGTGATAATTCATACTAAGGTATCATAGCAAGATCCTATGCTACTCTGTAATTATGGTATTCAACTTTTATTGATAGTACAAAGTAGCAGAAAAGAAGAGGTAATACTAGCTTAAAGCACCACTTGGGCTGAGAAAAGTTTGTTTCCATTAGGTCAGGGAGACTGCATATTAATGCGGAGAAGAAGGAGATAAGAAAGTGAGCAAGGATTATGTGAGGGAAAATTAGAGCGGGACTGCAGAGGAGAGACCAGTGCTTAAAATCTGTGATAGAGAAAGGAAGCTAGCCTCATGAAGGAGAAAGAACATCTCCTCAGAAGACAGAAGACCCTCCAAAAAAAAACAAAAAACAAAAAACTCCACAGATAACTGCTGAGATAAAGGTAACAGGAATCCCAGGAGAGACGTGGTTTCAGTAAAATGAGGGTACAACAACTAGGTAGTAGTGAGGGTTGGGTGCTAGTACTAATGGACTTTCAAAAGAAAAAAAAAATACTCATTCTTAAAAGAAGAAATCCAGAACTTTTCAAAAGTCACAGAGAAGAAAAAGAAGCACCTATTACATACTAGCAGATGTATACATGCTTCACAACAGGTTATTATCTCAGAAAGCCATAAGATGTGGGGCAAGTAGGAAAATAAAGTCTACCACAAAGTCATGCAGATATTTTTTTATTCTTACTTCTAAATTTACAGCAAAGTTTTAGTAAAAGTGAAAATTTTATAAAAATTGACTGGTGAGTGTGGCAAAATGTTAATTGTTAAATATGGAGGATAAGCATATGGGGGTTCATTATTCCATTCTCTCTACTTTTGTGTACCTTTGGAAATGTTTATAAAAAATAATCTTAAAAATTGCGTAGTCATCATATGACCTCAGGACCAACAGTCAGCTATCTCAATAAGCTTAACAATTTGCCTAAACTTTCACACAACTGGATACAGATATATATACTCTAGAGAACTTTAAAATTCATTGAAGAGGAGTCAAAAATAATTCTATTTCACCAGGATTTGTTCCAAATTTATTCTATAGAGTGAGAAATACAAGTTAGCATTAAAATTAGGCTAAGTGTGCCAGAGGTAATAAACAGGGCCAGAAGAAGAAAGTAATGAGGAAAAGTACCTCCACTAAGCCCATGTGTGAATATTAAAACACTTACTTCATCTCCAGAACTTCCTCTAAGTGTTTCCTTCTCTCTGCCCGAAGATTGGTCAGATGAGTTTCCTTTTCTGCCAGAGACTGTTGAGTAGAGGACAGCTTTGCTTTCATGGACTCTAGTTCCTGCTTTACTTTCTCCATGGCCATCAGTAACTCCTCCACCTGTGATAAATATGGAAAAAAGGAAAAGTGAATATCTTGATCAATTAAAGTCAGAGACCTGAGCAATGGGTAATTCCTGGGTCCACAAAATTAAATACATACACATACACACATATTAAAAATTCTGTACTCCTTCTGGATTACACATATACATCAAGAAGATATAGCAGATAACGAAATATATCTCTGATCATCCTTCTGCTACAACTCTTTTCAGTTTAAGTCAGAAAGAATTTCATTTTCTTTATGATAAACGCAAGGACATATGAGTTCAAGAAGTTGCCCTTTGCCATGGGCAACCTTTTAAGGAATTGTCTTAATTATTTTAATTAAGTAGTTACTTAAATTTCCTTTATTATTAGGACTCAATTTCCATGGAAATAACAACATAACACAGATAAAAATATAAAAAACAGATTCATAATAATTTATAGGATTTCAAGAAATAAGAGACAAATGACTAATAACAGATTTAGTATAAACAATTTTTTTTCCTATTTACACCATGAAAAAGAACTTTTTTAAAGAACAGCTATAATTCAATCAGATAATTTCTTGTTCTAAAGGAAGGTAGATAGTTTTCTCAAGGAAGGCAGGAAGAAAAAAATATATAAAATGACCACATAAAGAATAGACAGAATGCTCAAACTAAGAGCAAGATATGTACTTTCCAGTCATTTCCACTTACTCTGAGTAGTTCTCAAATCAGAATTATTTAAATGAATATGTTCATTTTAATTCAGAATTTAAAAATATGCCAACAAAAATATGTTATTACCAAAAACTAACCTCAGCCAGGTAACTGACAAGGCAACGGCACCAGTCATGACAATTTATATCAGGTTGCTGCTTGCCAAGAAATAATTTTGGTGATGACAGACCTTTGTAGAGGTAGAGAGTGTCGGTAGAGACAGGAGATCTGCCGTTCATTGGCTCCTACATTAAATTAATTTGTGTGATACTGAACCTGAGAGCAGTGTGGAGACAATACTGCAGTATAACAAATCAGAATTGTTAACAAACCCCTATAATTTTGTGCCTCATACCTGACCAAAGTTTCCATGTTAACTGGCAATAGCTGTAAAACACCAATAGTAAACAGATACACTTTGGTTTTTGGCACCTGAATTACTTTACTGTGCTTCTTTTCAGAAGTGACTAAGTTAATGTTCTCAGCTAATAGCATCCTCACAGTCCCAGTTGCAGTGAGAATGTATATTATTACCACGCAGATCTTCTCAGATACATATTCACATATCTGCAAGCTTTACATAAACATATATCACTGTCTGCCTTTTTGAAAACTGCCAATAGGATGATTCTATTTTATCAGTTTAATTCATGTAAAATCTTATCTAAAATTTAAATGAAATAATACATCAAGTTATGTTCTTATGACAAAATCAGTAATGGATAGCAATGTTTATAGAAGATCTTAAAAAGTATAGGATGTGTCCACCTTTTATGGACTTATCTTAAACACATCTTAGCAAGTCTCCCTTTCATACTGTCCTTCACTACCTCAGGCAAGCAATGGTATCAGTTTCTCATGTAACTCGGAGAGAGATTTTTGTACATACACAAGCAAGCATGTTTAAATAAACTATTCCTCTCTTTTCTACCCAAGAGGCAGCAGCCCATTCTACACATACTCAATATCTAAACTTTTTGGTAAACTTTTTATTGAACTACAACATAAATACAGGAAAATATATAAGTAATAAATGTACAACTTGAAGAATTCTCAAAATGAATACACCTATGTAATCAGCACAGAGACCAATCCAGAACATTACCAGCACCCCAGAAACCACTCTTATATCCCCTTTCCTGATAAAGAGTAACTATTATTCTAATATTCTACGTTAATTTTGCCTATTTGTTTTAACTTTATACAAATTAAATTACATAGTATGTAATTTTAATACAAATTCTTTTTCATTCATTGTTATGTCTGTGAGATTCATCTATGTGGTTGGGTATAATTATAGTTCTGTAATTCTCATAACTGCATGGTATTCCACTTTGTAAAGATAGTAAAATTTATTGAAGGCACTTTTGATAAATAAAAGTTTTTCATTTTAATAGAATTTAATGACTTTTTTCTTTTATGTTCATATTTTTCTGTACACTAAGTCATGCAGATATTCTTTTATTCTTACTTCTAAATTTACAGATTATGTTTTACAGGTAGATCTATAAGACATAGGCAATGAATTTATGAATATAGTATAATGATTAAAATTCATTTTTATCAATATGGATATCTAATTGACTCAGCATTATAAACAGAAGGACTTCAACAGTCATGGTAGAAAAGTACTTTGAGACTATTAGGCAAAAGATCAGAAATTATTAAAGAGTACTTACAAATTATAAGAAAAATAATTTAACACTGCTTTTCTTGCACATAACCAACTTTAAATTTCCTAAATGAGCAATGTAAAATATTAAATGCATATAAAAAAGGAATATGTATATATTCCAGAACCAAGAGCAAAACACATCTATTTATTCACCACCTGTGTAAGTCAGTTATTCAAATGTACCCCGAAGGCTCCTGTGATGGATAATTACCATTCTTAATCTGTGTTACTCACACCTTTTAATTTCTTCATTTTTACCTTCTCTGATGCATACATTCTGAAATACATCACTGCTTAGTTTTATGAATTTATAAATATTTTATAAATGGAATCTTTTTATTTCATCCAACATTGTTTTTTCATGCATATAAAAAAAAAGAGTCCACCATATGTGTATATTCCAGGATGACAAGGAACTAAAATCAATGACAACTAACAGCACTGAGTACCACAGCACACAGTTTATGGTTTTCCACTAAACTGAATGGGCCCTTAGAAAAATGGCTGATTTGGGTTTGATTAAAAGATGAACTTTGCACATCTTATGCCAGAAAGTAGAAACAGAGATCATGACACAGAGACACTGATAACAAAACCAGAAAAATACATCACAAGAAATAAAAAAGAAAACTATAAAAGAATATCTCTTAAGAATAAAGATGCAAAAAGTACTAGAAAACAAAACCCAGCAAGATACAAAAACTGGAATTTATCCCAAGAATTCAAGTTGGTTTAACGTATAAAAATCAATGTAATAAACCATGTTAACAGAATAAATTTGGGTTCATTTTTTTTTTTTGTCTTTTTGAAAACAGTAATCCATAGGTAAACCATGTTAACAGAATAAATTTGGGTTCATTTTTTTTTTTTGTCTTTTTGAAAACAGTAATCCATAGGTAAAGCTGTGAACTTCACGTAACATCATAGAGAGAAAAGTGGTGTCTGTCTCATTTTCAGCAATAGCATTGATTAGTGGTCCAGATGGCAAGAGTCTGATTTTTTCATTATAAATTTCTCAATCTTTTACCAAATTCTTTTTTTATTTTAATAATCAGTGAGGTTAAACATGTTTCATTTGTTTAGGGACTGTTTTTGCGCTTCTTCCTTGGAAGTCTCAACCGAAGCTCAACCAAATCTCTTAACAATATGTGTGATTAGGCTGCGCTTCCATCATTGCCAGGAAAATTTAGAGTAGCTTTTGCCTTTCAATAGGGTTCTAGAATGATCCATGTAAATGTAGCATAGCCACCCAAGTCAGCAAATAAAGTGTAGAGCCAACCATCCAACCATGTGATTGAGTAATAAATGTTTATTATTATGTGTATTAGTAAGAGTTCTCCACAGAAACAGAACCAATAGGATATATATTGACTACAGCATATGAGTATGTGCATAAACACATGTGCGTGCACGTGCACGTGCGCGCGCGTGCACACACACACATTGTGGTCATTATATATCCTACTGTTTCTCTGAAGAACTCAGAAATACATTAATGCTATATTAATATGATTAATAAATATTAATTTAATATGTAAAATATATATTACCTATAATACATATAAAATATTTTTAATAAAAAATTGTCTCTTGTGATTATGGCTGATAACTGCCTACATCTGCAGAGTGAGTAGACAAGCTGGAGACATAAGAGAGCTAGCTGGTGGCTGGCAAGCAAAGACCCTGAAAGGGCCAATGTTTCAGGTAGAGCCCAAAGGCAGCAAAAGTTGGTGCCTTGTTTAAATGCAATCATGCAAGATTTATTCTTACTCAGGAGAGGGGAATCCTTTTTGTTCTAGTCGTTTTGACTGGAAGGCCTAAATGAAACAGGATGAGAGCGACCCACATAGGAGGGGCAATTTGCTTTACCCAAGTCTATTGATTTAAACATTAATCTCATCCAAAAACATCCTCACAAAACACCCAGAATAGAGTCTGACCGGATATCTGGGCGCCCACATGGCTCAGTCAAACTGACACTTAAAATTAACCATCACAATGTGCTATTGTTTTTTGGTGACTGCTTGTAATATAATATCTGACTAGAAGCTTTCCAAGAGTTTTAAAGTACTGTATTTCACATTTAGTCTCTAATCTACCTAGAATTCGTTTTTGTGTACGATGAGAAGTAGAGGTATAATTTTTTTTTCCCATGGTGATTATCCAATGTCTCAATACTGTTTATTGAAAACATATTCTATCTTCACCTTTGACATCTGTCAAGTATGTTTCTGCCCTTTCTATTACAGTCTACTGGTTTGCCTATTCTTGCCCCCAAATCACATTGTCTTATTATAGATTTATGAGGCTTGACATCTAATAGTCTTATCTTTTCAAGTGAACCATGGCTATTCTTAAATTTCTACAAAAAAATACTTGAGTCCACCATGTTCCAGGCACTGTTCTAGAACAGTTCATAAAGAAAAAAAATATATATATATATATTGAGGACTTTAATATCTTTTAAAAAGTTTTATAATTTTCCCCATAAAGATCTCAAAAATTCTAATGATATTTATTTTTAGGTACCTGATATGCTTTTTGAATGGTATAGTAATAATATCTTTAAAAAAATTCTGTTTGGTACGGGTTCTAGAAATGCAACTGATTTCTGTATATAGATACTGTATCAGGCAGCCTTTTGAAAATGTTCATATTTATCTATAGGTTTTTTATTTACTGTATAGACAACCATATCATATCTGAATTATAATTCTCTTTCCTTCCAATTCTTATATTTATTTCTTTTACTTGCGTTACTGCACAGACTAGAATAATGACAATATGCACTGTGTTCTACTTCTGATCTTAAAAGGAATGCTTAAAAGATGTTATCCAAAAGTAAATCTTTTATCAGATTAAAAAAATTCCCTTCTATTGCTATCTAGATAAGAATTAAAAACAATTTTTAAATAAAAATATAAAAGAATTTTAATTATAAAATACAAATTTTCTGCATTTCTTGAGATGACTTTTATCATCTTTTAATAAGGTAGGCCATAGTAATTAGTTTTCTAATGATACCAATCTAAAAGTCCTGAGATAAATTAAACTCTTCAATCATATTTTTCTATTTCACATACATTAATTTTTAATTGGCAATACACTGTTTAGGAATTCTGCATTTACGTTCATGGTTGAGATAGACCTAAGCTTTTCCTTTATTACTTTTGTCAAGTTTTGATATCAAGTTACACTAGCTTTACAAACATGTTGGTGATTACTTGTTTCCTCTTTTTTTATTTTCTGGTACTGTTTCTGTAAGACTGAATTATTTGCTCCTTGTACGTTTATTAAAAATCACCAGTATAACTCCCTGGGCTTGAAGCTTGTTGAAAAAAATTTATTACTGACTCATTTTTTTCCAGTTATATTTTTCATATTTAGCTAGTTTTGCTAAGTTCCATTTTTGTTGACATTTGCTCATTTAGTGTAAACTTTCAAATGTACTCACAAAGGTACTTGTATCTTTTTAATAACTGCAAGGCTTGTAGTTATGAGCCCTTTATCACTCCAAAAATTGTTTAGTGTGCTTTCTTTCTTTTTCTCTTTTAGTCTCACCAAAGTACAAATTTCTTAGTGTTTTCAAAGGACTAACTTTGGGCACTGCAAATACTTTTTTAAAAAGGGGCAGGGTTGGTTACCTATTAGATTCTGTACCTCGGGCTGCCATGGACATTTACTTTTGGGCTGCCAAAACACAAAAAGTAATGTTCAAGTTCAACAACTTATCAAGTATTTATCATTGAATTCCCTGTCTATTCATTCCCTGACATGAGAATTTCTTACTTTCTTGCCAACTTATAAATGCATATTTTATCAACCATCTTCAATTATTTCTGTGGAAGTTATTTTCCCAGTGTCTAGTCTGCCATATTTACAGACATGTTTTACCTTTCATTCTAATCTTCTACTTACAAAATTGTGCCTGTTAGTAAAATATAATTTTCTTAAGATTGCTTAATTTTCCGATCCATTTGAGTGCCAGGCCCTGAAGGTATTTCTACCTCAGATCATATATGCATCCAAAAAGGTCTGAAAGCATGGTAGTATTTAAGGCAAGAATAGTACCATAAATCAGGATTTCCAGCTAATCATCTGATTTGCAATCTGGCTCCAAGACAGGGAAACAGTTTCAAGCCAAATTGAAATACTTCATACTTTCTGTTACTTTTCCATAATCCTGGAGAACACATTCCTCTATCTCCATTTGAATATCGATCTCATTACACATGTTGTTGTATAGTTTGGGGTACAGTCACTGAGAAATAAAGGTAATGAAAGCTTAGTAGAAGAAAGAAGAGATATATACCACACCAAACAATGAAGAAACGCTCCACAATTTAAAATGTGCTCCAGGTCACAGTATAATTTTCAAAAGCATATGTTTTAAGACATAAAAAAAGAGACCAGGCCAGAGCTGGGATTCAAGTATGTAACTTAACTGCCTCCAGTAACATTTTAAGGAGAAAGCACAGAGCTTGATAGTGTGCAGTGCCAGCAGGACCAGATGGTTTGCTTAAATCACAAGCTAATAAACTTTTACTCAAAATAAGAAGGGAACAAATTATGACTTTACCACAGACCTATTTTCCTTAAGAAAGCAAAGCAATTGGGTGCTTCAGGTGCTGGCAAAGACTATATCTTCAAGTTTCCCACCTTCTTCTGTTCCATAACTGAGAGCAAAATACTTTTGGTAGTTTCCAGGATGCTTATGGAAAATCTTGTTACAGTTTCTTGGGAGAGAGAGTCATATTTCTCCAAAGGAAAAAAAAAATGATTAGAAGAAAAAAGTAGTGGTACAAAAAGAAAATATCTAGAAATTAAGTATTCATCACATAAGTCAGATTTACACTTGAAAGTACACTAGTTTCTTGATTTGCAGAAAATTCTAGATTAAGATCTAATCTGTTTTACAATTATAAAAAAAAAAAAAGTTACCACGCTTGAATTGAGGAACATTTTTAAAGCATTAGTAAGAATATACATACATACATTCGACCATCTTCTCCTAACAAACTCCTTAGGTACCTCACAATCACTATAAATGAGATTCTGAATTTACGGAATTCCTAAAAGAGCTTTATGGTAGTGTTTACACTAGAAATATCTTTTTCCAAATATGTTCTCTTGGCCAATTCTTGGTAATTCTTTGACATTATATATACCAACAGTACAGTACTTTATGAATATGGAATAGCCGTAGCTATTATAATAACACTAATATAGAATAGCCATAACTATTGCAATAATAATACTAATAGCAACTTATATTATGTCATTATATAAATACTTTGAAATACTCTAAGCACTTTACATGTATTGTCTCATTAAATTCTCATAATGATGCTATAAGGTATTAGGTATTATCATCATCCTCATTTTTACAGGAAACAAAAAAACAGGTTTAGAATTTAAGTACCAAACTGAAGGTCATATAGCCAGAGCAGGCTGAGCCAGGATTCCAACCTAGGTAGTTCGATTCCACTGTATTTACAGTTAATGCCACTTTGCTACAAAGTTATCAGTGTTCAGTAAGTCCTAAAACAGCTTTCCACAATTATACCTAAAGAATCACTCTGAGGAGTGTTCCCCTGGCCAATTTTGCACCTTTCTATCATTCTTTTCTCTTCCTTTTCTCCTACTCCCTCCAAAATATTTATTTCCTACCATGTACTAGGTGTTGCATTATGCATTGATGGCATTATGGAAAACAAAACAGACATATTACCCTATCACTCTTGTGCTTAAAGTCCATACAGAAATATAGCCAATTAATTAATAAAATTCATAAATATGCAATTATAAACTATAAATATCATTATGTAAGAAGTTACAGTATGCCATGAGAATAAGTAAGATGGGGCCTTGATCTAGGTTTTCGAAGCCTAGTTTCCCCAAGAAAGTCAAGGAGCCAATGGGAAGGAAAAAGAGACTCCAGCTTTAAGGCCCAGCATGCACAGTAATCTTAAGTTGGAAATCACATAGATACAAGAGAAGATAAAAAGATCAGAGAATCACAAGACCCAAGAACAAGAGGATGAAAGGTGCAAATGTAGCAGGAAAGGGAAGAAGGTGCTAGCTGTAGAAGAATCTTGTAGACCATATTAAGGACTTTGGCTTTTATCCCAAAAGTAACAGAAAGGTACCAAAAGGATCTACTAAACAGAGAAGCAGGACCATTTAGAAAGTTAATATGAGAATTACTGAAATAATGGACCAAGGAATCTAAGCTGAATAAAGAGGAACACAAAGACAGAGTTAATGGATCAGGATACACCAAGAGACAGATAAGTTCAAATGACATGGAAAGATAGTTATAGTGGTAATACTTGAACAAGAAAAATAAAATGATAAGATATTGTGATTAGAGAGGAAGATGCTTGATGAGTGAAGCTGGAGGTAGACTACGACAATGTCTAGAATGTTGGACATGGAATGTAGAAAGTCGATGGAGGCAAAGACTGAGAAGACAAAGTAACAAACGAGGTATCCATGTAGATTCTAAAGTTAGTGATATAACAGAAGTCCTCAATGAAAAGCTTAAATGCTATAGCTGAACGGCATGAACCTCAAAGAAGCAAGGGTTCTTATAAGAATGTGACAGAATAATGAATGGCCTGAAACTATAACAGGAAACAAGGATGAGGGTTCTACCTCTAACCCTAAGGTTCAGAATAAATACTTATTTATCACCAGAAAGGGTTGTTGGGAATTTCCAGGGGAGAGGTCAGATTACACCTCTGGCAAAGAAGGTGGAGAGACGTTTCAAGAAGAAAATTAAGAATATATATGACAGAGCCTGGCACAGAGTACAAAGTCATTGACTATTTTTTAAATTAATGAATGAAGACAGATAAATTCATGAATTTTGATGACTTGGAAGATGTAAAGGGATAAGAAGAATTGGAAAGTTGGGTTAAGGCAACAAAATATTGAACAATATAGGCATGACAGGACAGGAGAACATAGAGGTCTGAGGGCTTATTTTTTGGACAATATCTAATAAAATCCAGGATGTAAGGCACAGTCAAATTAACTCCACTATGTCCTCTGAAAAGGTTGGGCATTGGTCTCACTGGACCTTAACTTCAAAATGAACCAGATGCTACCAAAATAAGAATTTAAATTTTGTATTTTTTCCTTTAGTCCCCATTTAAATGCATATGACTTATATAAAAGTGTTGATTATAATTTTCTATTCCATTTACTGAAAGTAAAATATTCTAAGTGATTCTTAAGATACCACTGAATTGAGCAGTATATTAAACTTAGGACTTGTCAGATACTATCGCTATCTTTTACTCCTGACTTTATGAAGGACCTAAATATGAGTAGGAGTCACAGACAGAGCACTAAAGAAGAAACCACAGAAATCCTATTTCCACAATTCAACTTTGGGAATCACTAGATCTCTTGACTTTTTACATATTGTTGCATTTCTCCAATAAATTAACACTGCCAAAAGTGAGAACAAATAAAATTCACAAACAACACTTTAAATAATTAATGTGCTCTATGGGTGAGAAATTTACAAAATGTTTTTGCCATTTCTCAAAATATGGCTGACATTCCCAAAGGATACTTCACAATGCCAGATCCTTCTATAAAAGCATATGGTTTATAAGTATCTATACAGTTAAGCCTGACTTGTAAATGAGGTAAATTGATTGGCTGTATTCCTTCACTGGCAACCGCCTTTAAGTTTCCAGTAATACTATGTTGTGGTAACAAATCTTCAACGTAAGAGAAATTTAAAAAGAGTGGAACTATGACAATGTGAAAGAAATGTTTCTTTTTCAAGCCATCTCAATTTTCCTTAAAAAAAAAAAAAAAACACTCAGAGAACCTGAGTAGATAAATCCTATAATGAGCACTCATCATTCCTAGATGGAGCCTGAAAAATCAGACATCAATATAATGTGCATTCACACTTTTAAAGCAAAGCAAATGTACCCCTGCTGCTATGACTCTCATCATCTTGTGTCACTAATGCTGGAAAGAGGCTTTAAGAAGGACCAATGTTTATTGCACTGCCAACTTTATTTAAGTGATTTTGTTAGCATAGTGCCAAAACTAAAAACTAAAAATTTGAATTAAAGCACTGAAAACTAGTTTTTTTTTTTTTTTCCAGAAGATTGTTATTTGATTGACTCCTATAATTTGCTTACTTCGGCAACAAACAGTGCACCAGACCCAGGTAAAACAAAAATTAATAATTTCTTCAGTCCAGATAAACTCCACGATTCCTCTATAACTTGAAAGAACAGAAATAATCTAAATGACTTCCTATTTTCCTTTTTCAGCAGCAGTAACAAAGATGATGTAGTGACCATCATTTTATACATCTTTTTGCATCTGGGTCTGAGACTTCTTTATATTTTTTAGGGTTTATGACAAATGAGTAATTCAGGAAAAGAAATACAAATAGAGGTGAAATGACAAGACAGTCCCTAAACTTCAAGTTCTGGTAAGCTCTCTTCTGAAAAAAATTTTTTTTTCTGCATTGCTACAATGTCAAACTATAGATATTGTCCAGGTTTTGAAAGAAATTCCCTTCTTTGTTGAAATTATTTGGTAATTTCACATGGAGAAAGTATTAATTCCATTTTATTACAGAAAACAGCAATCCCTCCAGTACCAGAAAGTCACCAACATGTCAGAACAGACCATTTAGGGCTTTAGCCCATTTTTCCAAAATTTTTACAAGATCATATGAACAATCTGAATAAAACAGCTTCATACCGTTTTAAGTTTTCAACAAAAATAAAAATTTACTGGCATTTTACCTGAAATTTTTATCCTTGTTTGCATTGCTAAAAAAATAAATCAGTGATATTTTATTAATTAGGGATACATTTTTGTGGAGAAAACATATTATTTCAACATAACCTCTGGAAAATGGTTACAAAAAAAAATATTGGCAAATGAAATGCTGGTTTTTTGACCTCATCGAGAGTTTACTATTAGTCAAAGGAGAAAAGTAAAAGGGTGGAATTACACGTCTGGCAACCCAAAGATACCAAGAGGGGAGCTCATTAGCATCACATGAGTTTGTGTGTCTACACAGATACACATATAAACACAGACACACACAGGATTATTGTGGCCATAAAAATAAGGCTCAACATTTGTATAATGCCTTTATAGGCTACAAAAACACTTGCAGAAATAATTTACTCCACACAGATGAGGCTATAGAGACTTAGAAAGAATACAGGACTTACCCTAAATCACACTAGTAAACAGAAGAGAAATAGATTCCATGTCATTTAATTCTGGTTTAATACACTTTTTACTAACCCTTATTGCCTCTTTATTGATTCATTAAAGAGGGTGGAGATAAGAGGAAGGGACAAGTGAGTGCCAAAATAGAGCTTGGGAAATGCCACACGCAAAAAACTATCTATTGTGTAAAATAAATCCTGCTGTGTGTATTTCTCTAGGAAAATCTGTTTCATTGAAAACATCCAGGAAGGTGCCTCCAAGGAGAATATAAACTGCATATAAAAATCAGCAGGAAGCCATCTGGTTCTCATGACTTCACTTTCAGCCATATCTTGGATGACTGCCTCTATCATCAATAACTTGGTTTATCAAAATTCTCAGTAGGAGATAACAGAATAAGGGCCAAACACCCCAAGAACTCACTACAAGCAAACTAAATATCATCTGTTATAGATCTGCCATATAGATTCCAAGAGTGCTTCCCAGTGCAGTAGTGGTTATTCAGTTTAGACAGAAGTATATAAACATGTCTACTTTGAAAACCAGCATCTATAGACTCTGGCACTCATCTCTGTGGTTCAATTTTTGTGCCAAGGTTTTATTTCTTTTCCACTGCAGTTAAATTTTTCATTTGATTATATCTTTTAAACATAGATGTAGTCCTTTTGTTGAATAACAAGGAAAAATGAAGTTCAGAGACATAGATACTTCCTGAACTTCCAGGGTAGTAGAATCATGTACTATTTTACCAAAAAATTTTCAAGAGGAAGGAACTATGATAATAAAAAAGGCAAACACAAATGTATTATTTTAAGAACTCCTGTCAGAAATTACCCTTATGTATATAGAGAGTTTTTTGGTCACACCAATGCATGTGATTATTTTCTGGGGGCTTCAGTTTCCCTGAAGAATTTTTTAGTTGTTGTCTACTGACCCCAACTGGCAAAATTACAGAGGAAGTTATAGTGGCTAAAACTTCTGCAAGTCAACTTTTTAAATTTTTTATAAAGAAAATTTTTAGGAAATAAGAAAATAGAAGATCAAGGCACAAGAATCTAAGAATTCTTAGTTTTTTCTTCCATAATACATACGAGGAAAAAGTAAACATGTAATTAAGAAAAGGTCATGCATTGAGTTATCATTTCAAAATCCAGCTAATCCTCAATCTCATTTCATATCACATATAAAATCTCCATATTTTTATTACTATGTTATTTAAAATTTTTTGTTTTATTTTTTAAGTATACTAAAGATGACCCCAAAGGAGTATCTTTTAGGGCTATCAGTATTCTAAAAGAAAGAATTTATGTTGCTGTCTTTTCCTTAAAGATGCTTGTTAGTAATTTTTTCTTTTATTAAAAGTTTTATTAAAACTCTAAAATTTCTTTAAAAATTTTGCTTGTCTAATACAAAGATGAGATAATTATTTTGAAATTGTATCCAGAATAACTGAATGAATATTTGAAATAATACAAGATAGTTTAATATTTTAACTACGGAGTTACTAAAAGTAGAGGAATGTCAGTTTATGCAAATCAGCCTTGCGATTACAGGTTTTAGTTATCTGCCATTCTTATTATTACATCTTATTATCTTATTATTCTACTAAAGAAGGTAAAAATTACACGGAGAAATTGAAGGAGAGTTTTAAAAATACACTGAGTTTCATTTTATCCACCATCTGACTTATTCCTCACTTGTGAAGATGGTTACTACAATAATAATGTGGAGTTTCAACTCTTCTTCTGAATATTCATTCTCTGAGACATTTGAGTTTTTAGATTTGGCTGTTATTTGAACACTTCTGAGTAATATCCATTAATAAGTGGATTAAAATAGAGAATATTGTGTTGCCATTACTACTGACTATATCATTCCTTTAGCTTAAAGCCCATTTCATACATCTTTCTAAGATCAAAAGAAGGAGAAGTTTAAACATGGAGATTTCTGCTATGGCAGGGTACAGCCATTTAACTTCTTTCAACAAGCCAGAGATGGCAGAATTCTCTTTGAAGTGGCAGCCCTGTTGGCCTTTGAAGTCCCTTGTCAATTGCAGAATAGGTCTGGTGGGGTTAGTTTTGTAGCCAGCTGTCACCATGAAGGCAGACATGACGTATTTCCAGCAGTCTCACTTCAGGGTCTGTCAACTGACTGATTTCATAACCAGTCACCATAACAAAGGAGATTCAAACTCACTGATATTAGAACAAGAGTCTACAATGAAACCTACCAGGTTCCTCTTGACAGAGCTTGATTTAAATACTGAAATGATCACAAAATGGCAAAGATAAAATGAATGTGAATTTAACTATCACATCTCAGATTCTTAGAACATTAAAACGTACTTTAAAACGTACTTTCCATATGTTTCTTAATAAAATGTTTCATAGTATCTTACTTTTTAAAAAAATGAAATCTCTTTGAACATTGGCAGTTTCAATCTTTGCACTAATGAAAAAAGATGACTTCTGCAGAAATCAGTAAACTACTTTAACAGCATAATTTATATTGCTAATTTACAACTGGACCTTTTATAAGACTGAATGATTCTATATGGTTCTGAGAAACATGGTTACATTTATAATACTTTTAAACTGCTCAGCTACTCGTACCTCAAAAATCCCCATCACTAATGACACAGAAACCAGTTTAAGACTTATAAAAGTAAAGAAAAAGAATTTGAAATATGTTCAGAAACTTCTATAAACTATAAACATAGCCTATTACACCACTATAAAAGGAAATAATTGTAATATTATAAATCTATTTTTAAGGCAGAAAGAAATGTGACAAATCTTGAAAAACCTAGTATCAATTTACCAATGATGATCAGAAGGGTTAGTACTACTGGAAGAAAATAAAGTAGGGCCAAGAAGATTTTCCTACTAATTTGATCACAATTTATATATAAATGTTTTAAATTTTTACATTTTTATGAATATGTCTTACTGGAATTTGAGTTGAAAACTAGGTGCTGCATAAGACTTTTAGAGAGCTCCCACTAACTAAAATACTAACAAGAACACATTTATTCTAAGAGACAAATTAAGGCATGTATTCCCCACTGAAGGACAGGTCAATGATAATGATGATTTCTAAATTTTATTTTTCCATTCTGGCTACCATGCTTTAAAATCATGCACTGAAGAGAACTGCAGGTTGACTGAACAGCTTCTGAACAACAAATGAGAGAGAGAGACCACATAAAAATGGGCAGAAGCACCAGAAAAAGGGCACCTTGGGTACCCTACCCCGACATAGTGCTCTGCAGCCAGGAGGATGCAGAACGGCCTTAGTGGACTCGCCTGCCCTGGGACACAGTAAGATAACAGTGGTTTAAAGAACACTTAGGCTATACTAAAGGGAAATCCATTTATTAATCCTAGAGTAACTGTCAAGCAGGAAGGAGGCAGCAGGAATTCCCTCTGGCACCAGAGAGTGCCATTTGTGGCTCTCCTCCTCCTCGATTGCAAAACCAGGAGCTTGATCTAGGTGCTCCAGCCATAGGCCAAAGCCATCTCAGGGACTGATGCTTGTCCCTGGGACTCCCTGAAGCCCTCCCTTGCTCTATCCACAGCTCTGGGCCAGTGTGGCTTATCTGTGGGTCTCCTTATGGCCTGCTCCAGCTCCAGTTTCCAGCAGCCTTCCAAGGTCTCCCAGAATGGCTGGCTCCCAGGATTCTCCTCAGCTTCGCACCTGCCCTAGTTACAGCTCCTGCCCAGGTGTGGTTTGTCCCAGGTCTCTTTGCAACCTGCTCCAGTTCCAGCTAACAGACATCTTGACTGGTCCCCAAAACTCTCCTCAGCTTCACACCTGCCTTAGGTATGGGTCCCACCACGTAGGTGTGGCTTGTCCCTAAGACTTACTATAGATCATGCCCACTTCAGCTACAGCCCCAGCAGCTTATATCCTGAAATCTCTGCAGCTCACACCTGCTCTAGCTTCAGCCCCAGGCCCATTTGGCTTGCCCCAAAGACTATTGGAAGCTTGAGCCCACTCCAGCTACAACCCCAACCGTTTGCCAAAGCAGTCCCACTGTAGCTGGCCCCTGGGACTACCTTCTGCCTGTGCCCACTACAGCCAGAGCTCCAGGCCCCAATGAGGTTTGCCACTACTCCACCCCCCACCCTCTGCAGCTAACTCAAGCTCCAGCTCTAGCTGGCATGCCAAAGACACCCAGCCTATATACAGGTCACTCCCTCAAGACCTGGAGAAGTGGCTATTTTGCCTAATTCATAGAAACAAACACAGAGAGAGAGTCAAAATGAGGAGACAAACAAATATGCTCCAAATAAAAGACCAGGACAAAACCCTAGAAAAAGAACTAAATAAAAGAGATAAGCAATCTATCACAAGTTCAAAACACTGCTTATAAGGATGCTCAATGAACTCGGGAGAAGAAATGATAAACTCAGTGAGAACTTCAACAAAGAGAGAAAAACCATCAAGAACCAGTCAGAAATGAACAATACAATAACTGAAATTAAAAAAATACATGAGAAAATCAACATCAGATTGGTTGATTCAGAAGGAGTTAGTGAGCTAAAAGACAAGGAAGCAGAAATCACCCAATCAGAAAAGCAAAGGAAAAAGTTTTTTTAAATGAGGTTAATAAAGGGATCCCTGACACAATATCAAGACTACCAAAATTCAAATGAATCAGAAGTCCCAGAAGAGAGGGAGAAAGGGGTAGAAACCTATTTAAAGATATAACAATGGCTGGAAACTTTCACAACCTGGTGAAGGAAATAGACATCCAGGTCTAGAAGCACAGAGTCCCAAACAAGATGAACCCAAAGAGGCCCATAATGACATATAATAAATAAAATGCTAAAGGTTAATTCAACAGGATTTTTTTTTTAACTTCAAAGTTGGAAACAAATAAACTTAACTATGTATCAAATGGGTATTAACCATATTAAAGAAAAATGGAAAAGAGAATCCAAATAACTTTTAGCTACAGAATTTTCTCAGTCTGAAGATAAAAGGAACAAAATAACTGCAAAGACCACTGAAATGTGACTTAAAAAGTAAGCAAGTGTTTTTGGTTAATAGTGGTGTGGGTATAGTAATTCTGAAGCAAGTTTATGTGTATTGTAGAATTGAGCAGAAGAGTAGATATACTGATCTTGTTGGGAGCCAGGCTACTCATAGTGAAAGAAAGGAACTACAAATATAAAATGATAAAAGGTAAGATGACATGAAATGGTTATCTTTCCCAGTCTGTCCACTGCAAGGGCATGAGCAATGGCACCTCAGTGGCAATGAGCATGCCTAGCTTCTAGATCTTGGGTTCTTATATCATTCTCCACTGAGAACCAGGGGTCCTTAGCAAAATGGCTGAGTCAAGGGCTGGGACTGGGAGAATAAGCTTGGACCGTTTTGTGCCACAAGTAAGAATGTGCTCAAAGAATGACAGGCACAGAAGCCAGCTTGAAGGAGCTCCCATTGACCAAGTTTGGGATAATCTGAGCATCAAAATAAGTAATTGAAAGTA
Source organism: Cynopterus sphinx (assembly GCA_030015415.1). Lineage (NCBI taxonomy): Eukaryota > Metazoa > Chordata > Mammalia > Chiroptera > Pteropodidae > Cynopterus > Cynopterus sphinx. Next base: position 93,233,792 of record CM057380.1, read on the forward strand.
ATGGATTATAAGCCATTGAATAAAATCAGAATCTAAGGATCCACCATCGACTGTAGTAAACATATAAATAAGGAAGAAGGAAACACCCTTAAAGTAAAATGTTAGCTAAAAAATACGGAAGGTATGATAGAGGTTAAAAATCATTATTTGGCAATCATAGTAATTAGATTCAGGCAAAAGCCATCAATTCAATAGCTTCAAATAATCTCCCCCACAAATTAGTTATTAATTACAAAGGGGAAAATAGTAATTTTACAGTAGAGAAACTTGTAAGACATGTCCAGAACTTGGTGATGAAAGTTAACATCACCAATATGGGAACATCCTGCCACCTGATAGGATAGATACGAACACAGAGTCACCTACAACATGAATCTAATGAAGTATCAGATGAACCCAAATCATAGGACATTATACAAAACAACTGGCCCCAACTCTTTAAAATGTCAATCTTAAGAACGACACAGAAGACTCATTAAGACTGATCCAGATAAAGGAACACTGAAGAGACATGACAACTGAAATGCAACACATTATCTTGGATTGGATCCTGGATGTGAAAAATTCTTACTGCAGAGGACAAGTAGAACAATGGATGAAATCTGAATAAAATCTGTGGGCTGGATAACAAAAATTAAAAAAAAAAAAAATCAAGCACTAAAATAAGTAAGTTACTTGTGAATAAATAATACCTATCTGATTCTTTAAATCTACAGTTCTGCCATCTTTGAGGTTTTTTTTTTTGATCATATAACAAAATGCTTCATCAAATCCTATGAAAAGGAGTTAAATAAGGAATAAAAACATAATAATTCAATTTTTTTGGTAATTACTATAAAAACCATAAAATTATCATTAAATATTAAATTGTTTAGTAAATAAAGTGATATTGCTGTTATTAGGGGTACAAAAATTCAGGGAGTCAGAATAAAATTTCATTCACTCACTCATTAAATTCATTCACTCCATAAATATTTACTGAATGTTACTATGTACCAGATATGATGGATACACAGTAAACAAGACACAGCACTAGTCCTCGAGGAGTTTTCACTCTAGAAACAAATAGAAAGTAAATAAATAATAACACAGTGGTATAAAACAAATAGTACAGAGTGTTGATGGGAAACATAGAAGAGACATAAAACTCAGACTGAGAAGGTCAGAGAAGGTTTTTTGGAAGGAGAAATAGAATTTATCCAGATAAGAGAACAGGGTAAAGATGAAGAAGACACTGCTTCACACATGTAGTTTAATGCAAACCTTTCTTCATTCTTCTGAAAAAGGACCCAATGAACATTTATGCTTTTTTTCTGTCTGGAAAACATTAAATATATCTAAGGATTTGTTGTTTAAATAATTAATACTATTAAGAAAATACTTATCATAGTGACTAGCAATTAACTGGTAATCAATAAATGTCAGTATCTCAAGACTTGTAATTGTATTGAGTAAGATGCTATGTACTTTCTTTGTGTCACATTTTCTAGAAATAAGCCAATCACATGTTTATGGAATCACTGAAAGTTTAGTTCACAGGAATATAGAGTAAGCAGGCATCTTCTCAATTTATGTATACTTCAGATTTAAGTGAAAGAAGTCTGTATATTGTGAACATGTTATCTCCCAAGTTTATAGTTTTAGCTCAGAGTGCTCTTCTGAATCAAATCCATATATCCAACTACCTACCTGATATCTTCATGAGAAAGAGGGCATAGGCATCTCAAATTTAACATATACAAAACTGAATTCCTACCTTAAACTCTTCCTCCTGTAGTTTCCTGTAGTTTCCCCACAGTTAAAGAAACATCATCCACTTAGGTCTTCACAGTAGAAAACATGGAGATCAGCCTTGCCACATTCCCCTCCCTCATCTTCCACAGGCAATCCATCAGCAAATCCTGTTGAATCAATCTATCTATCTATCTATCTATCTATCTATCTATCTATCTATCTATCTATCCAACCATCCATCCATCCATCCATCCATCCATCCATCCATCCATCATGTTTATATCTGTGACCACCTGATTAATCCCCTTAACATATAAATGCAATAAAAAAAAAAGGACTACATTTGTTTGGTTCACTGAAGTAGTCTCAGTTTCTAGCACAAAGGCTCTCAATAAACATTAACCGAACGAATAATGTAGTAAAATAAACTGAACAAATTATATCTCTGATGCAATTATAACTGAATGCTGGGATGGCATATGCTCATGATAGACAAATGTCTCTTTTTCACTTCTATAACTATTCTATTCCTTCCTATATTATTTCCAATACTCATGCTATAAATTTAAGTGTTTAGTATATATGAATAAGTAACACATACACAATTATGATGTCTCTTAAAAGTGACCTAATTCCTCTACCAGCCTAGTCTTTCACCATTATTTCTTAAAGGAAAAATTTCTTTCAACAAACATGTTTTCAGACTGTGGTTTAGACTGATGTTTTTCTAAAAACAAAAATGAAACAGGATGAGAAAAGTACTTGTACTTTTAATATTTCAGTATTACAACTCTGTAAAACTCAGAGGGAAAAACTAATTAGTAGCTGCTAAGTATGTATATATGTAGGGATCCATCCATCTCCAGAGTTCAGCTGTCTAATACAGTAGCCACTAGCCACATGTGCCCATTTAAATTTAATTTAAAAAGTATATGTAAAATTCAGCTTCAGGTGTTCTAGTCTTATTTTAAGTACTCCATAGAAACAAGTGACTAGGTGTTATCACACTGGACAAAAAACATTTCCACTATCTCAAAGTTCTATTGACTAGTGCTGCTATGAAGACTATGGAGGCTTTAGTAACCAATAAGCACTTGCAAAGAAAAATGTATATTCATGAAGTTTATATCAAAGGAAAACAGTAATTTCTGTTTGGAATTCAAATCCTTTTAAAAAGAAATGGCGTTTAGATACCACATCTGAGTAACAGGAGTGTGCACTGCAACTGAAATAATCACTGTTGCCTAAGTATTTTCAGTACATGGGAAACATGTTTCTATCTGTGTTTAAGAGAGAAAAGTCATGAATATTCAAATGGGTATGTCCAATTCCAAAGCAAAGTTATGAGGATTAAACCCTCTTACTTTTAGAAATATGGTCTAAGCATAATTTTCTAAAATCCATATTTTGTTTTAAAGAATGCTTAAAAAGTTTTCTGCCCTCTCTTCTTCCTTCTCTTTCTGTTCTAAAGAAAACAAGAACACATGACTTTATAAAACAAAAATAGCATCAGGATTTAATTTCACAGCACTCAATTCTGGCTATTGTCTAAAACTACCCAATCTTTATGAGGAAAACATAAAAGTAAATTGGAAAATAATGAACAGACTAAGATCCTACAGTTACCTAAGACAGATTCTCACAGAATGAAGAACCAGTAACAAGAACAATGCTCACCTAATCAACCTATTAATTGGCTGTATCTTGGTCGATGCAGACATTACAAATTCTAGGTTGGGCAAGAAGAGATAAGGATTTCCTCAAGTTATAATGATTAAAATTGATGTATATAAATGAAACCTTTAACAATAAGCATGTCATTACTGGTACCGAATCAACAGGTAGAGCCTACAAATAAAAAGTTTCTATGGAGCCTTAGACTGGTCATATCAACTCCTTCCCTAACTCTGAGCTATTAATGGCAGCGATAGTAAGAACAAAAGTATCAATAGTAGCTAATGTTTATTCAGTGCTTATTATATGCCAAACTCTGTTAGAAGTGTTTTATACATATAACTTCTCTTTTATGTGGCACATATTACAAATATCTTTTTTTGACAGCTCAGGGAACTGACAGTGAAGTAACTTGCTTGAGATCACAATTTGTTTAAGTAAGGAAATCATAATTCTGAACAAAGCTTCTAACTCCAGTACCCGCTTTCATAGGCAGTATGTAAGGTAGCTGCCCTAAGGTTTTGAAGTGGTTTTCTGAACTGGAGAACCAGGGTATAAAACCTCTGTACTTCACCCATCACTCTGCCTTTCTTGGACTTGATTCTCCTAACACTCACTACACCTAATTTCGGCTTTGTCAGACAACAGTTATTTTCTCAGATAAGATGAAAAAGCCTGAGAAAACTGGTTTGACAGTAGGCATCAATAGTTATGGATTTCAATAGTTTCAGGTTGAGATGTCAATTGGAGTAAAGATGTGAAGTAGAACTAGTTTGAATCTCAGAAGACAGAACTGGGCTGCAAATATAAATCTCCTATGAGAAGAATTTTACTACTACTACTACTAATATATATTTTTTAGCACAATAACATGGTTCTTAGCCTCAAAGAAGTTTTTCCCTTCTCAGAAGTCTTTCTCATCTCATAAAATAGAACCATCTTCTTAGCTGTCCAGTTGGAGGAGCATCTTTGTTATCTCTCTCATCCTTACCCATAGATGCAATTCACCAAATCTTTTTAGACAGATTTCCAAAAGATATTCTGAAGCCATCCACTCTTCTCCATGTCCACTCCCACCATATAATTTACCCAGCCACTGCCTAATCTGCCCAACCTCTTCCCAGACCAGGAGTCTTTAGATGATTTGTTTATATATCTCCCAAAAGAGTTGATATAACTATGATTTTAACTTGAGGCCTAATATTTTTTATATCAAAACTTTAAATAGTTGCAGAGAATATAATTTCTTAGGTACTTTAAAAATGCTTTTACAAAATAAAGCGTCAGTCTTTTAAAAAGAGAAAGCATCCAGTGAAATATAAATCCTATGGTGAACTAATATTCATAATTATCTATTATAAACTATAAAGATCAACGGTTCTTTAATGATTAAGTTTTACATTTTCCTTTTTCTCTTTGGCCTGCATTTCCATCCCACTTCTTATAATGTTACACTAAGGAAATTTATTTTCTGCTAGACTGTATGGATCCTCTCTTGTACTTTCTGTAACAAAAAATACATATATAAATGTAAATTTAACATTTACAAAATATTTTGTGGTTATAATTCTGTTAAAAAAATCTTTTGGATTTCATTATCATTACAATTAAAAGAAACATTCAATAAAAATTAATATAAATTTTAAATATTTGGGGAAAATAACTATTAAAATTTTATTAAAAATGTATCTCGATAGGAAGAAACATGGTGGAGTGAGAGATGTCCCCAGATCTCTCCCCTTGAAACAATAAGCTGAACAACTAAAACTCAACAAAAACATCTAATCTGCAAACCAGCACATGAGTGTGGGATCTGCACATAAGAGCTACCACAGGACAGAACCACCAAAGTCAGGAAGTAGACTGGGAGAAACAAAGAAGCTGCATCAGGCAACCGAAGCAATCTGCAGGAGTAGGGGAAGGGAGAAAGTGCGTCAAGTTCCCTGAACAGTTTTGCCTGGGAGAGCTGTGGGCTTCAGCCAATGGTAGTGACCAGGAATCAGGTAGAAAGGAGAGAAGCAGGGACAGCAGAGAAGCAAGAGTTGATTAATACCAGCGAATCTGCAAAGTGTGAGGCTGAATGGCAGCCCCAATCCCCACAACCCTGAGGGCCCCTCTCTCCATATCCTCTAAGACTGAAAACTGCAGTGCCCCAGAGAAATCTCAGCAAATGCTACTGAAACTGTCACAAACACTGACAGGAACTGAGACTGAGGGTAGCAAGTGTGTTTGAATATAAGAAAAAAAAAAAGGCATTATTATTACATAAAGCAGAGATCAAAGAAGTTTAGATGCAACCTACCAAAAACCAAAAGAAAAATGCCATCTTAGCAACAGGATCAAGACAAACCTTTATATAATAAATGTTATTTCTGAAGAAAAGACACTTCCATTAATGTCCAGGCAGAGAAAATAGTCCATTAAACACCATGAACAACCAAGGTGATGAGGCAGCTCAGAAAGAAAGAGAAAAATCTCCAGAAAATAAGCTTAAAGACATGGAAAAATGCAATTTAAGTGACAGAATTCAAGGTGGTACTTCTGGAAAAGCTCAGTGACATCCAAAATAATTCACATCAACAATCCCAGGAATTGAAAAAAAAACTAGATCAGTAGAATGAGTTTTTTAGCAAGAAGACTGAAACCCTCAAAAAGAACCAAATAAAACTTCTGGAGATGGAGATGATGAACACACTAAAAGAGATGAAAAATAAATAGCAAGCTTGGGAAACAAGATCTACCAAATGGAGGAAAGGATCAATGATATTGAAGTTACAAATCAGAAGGAAGAAGAGAGTGACCAAAGAACAAAAAATAATGAAAGGAAAATATAAGAACTAGCTGATACCATCAGGAGAGGAAACAAGAATAATGAGCATTATCCAAGGTGAAGAAAAGGAGCAGGGACTAGAAAGCATTTTCAGACAAATAGTGAACAGGAATTTCCAAAATCTAAGGAATGAGCTGGAGCTTGGAATTCAAAAAGTCAACAGAACACCCAATTATCTTACACCAAAAAGGCCCTCTCCAAGATACATTATATGATAATTACCAAAAATCAAAGACAAAGAATTCTCAGGGTAGCCAGGGAAAAGAAGATGGTAACTTATAAAGTAAACCCATTAGAGATTATCATCAGACTTCTCAGCACAAATCTTACAAACCAGAAAGAAATGGAATCAAATACTTAAACTATTAAGTAAAAAGAACTAACAGCCTAGAATAATGTATCCAGCTAAGCTCTCTGATAGATATGAAGGAGAAATAAAGACCTTTCCAGACATACAAAAATTGAGGGAATTCTCCACCATGAGGCCTGCACTACAAATAATACTGAAAGGGGTCAACTCATCTCAAACAAAATGACAAAAAAAAAATTATATGTATATATTTATATAAACTATGAGTAAGGTGATTAGCAGATAGAAGCAGAGGAGTACAATCCTTACTAGGAATAAGGCATTCATTATAAGCTTAAATAATAAGAGATTTGCTATTACAAGATAGTAACGAACGTTCAGCATACAGAGACAAATTGAGATAACAGTGACTAAAAAGGGGAGGATTCAAAGATCCAAATTCACAAAGAGGAATGGAGATAAGGCACACACAGAAGAAAACGGACGACTGTATATATATAACTATCCCTTACATATTCGTAATGGTAACCACATGCCAAAGATTTAGAACTGAAATATGTAACATAAAACAAGAACCAAAGGAAAACCCACAAAAGCCAAACAAATAAAGAACACAGAAACATAAGGACAAGGAAGCAATGAAAACACTAAGCTACTAGAAAGCAAAAGATAAAATGGCTATAAGAAGACCTCATATTTCAATAATCACCCTAAATGTAAATGGACTGAATTCACCAATAAAAAGGTGCAGAGTTGCAGATTGGATCAAAAAACAAAACCCAACCATAGGCTGCCTCCAGGAGACTCATCTCAACTTCAAAGACAAATACAGACTCAAAGTGAAAGGATGGAAAATGATATTTCAAGCAAATTGCATTCTGAGAAAAGCAGAAGTAGCAGGACTAATATCAGATGAAATAGACTCCAAAATAAAAAAGGTAAAGAAAGATACTGAGGGACAGTTCATAATGAGAAAGAGAATCATGCACCAAGAAGATATAACACATATTAACATGCATACTCCAAATCAGGGAGCCTCAAAATATGTAACACACTTACTAACAGCGCTAAAGGGAGAAACAGACTAAAACATTATTGCAGTAGGGGACCTAAATACTGTACTGTTGGATATGGGCATATCATCCAAACAGAAAATCAATAAGGAAATAACATCCTTAAATGACACATTAAACCAACTGGATATAATCGACATTTACAGACCTTTTCATCCCAAAACAGCTGCTTATACATCCTTCTCTAGTACATGGAACATTCTCAAGGACTGAACATGTAATGAGACACAGATGTAGCCTCAACAAATATAAGAGACTTGAAATCATTCCACCATATTCTCTGATCAAAATGTTTTGAAGCTGGAGATCAACTGTAAAAAGAAAATGGGAAGGACCACAAATACAAGGAGATTAAACAACATACTGCTGAAGAATGACTGGGTCAGAGAAGAAATAAAAAGAAAGATCAAGAGATACAGACATGAAAGATAATGATAGTAAAACCAATCAAAACTTTTGGGACATAGCAAAAGCAGTCATAAGAGGAAAATTCATATCATTATAGGCCTATCTCCAAAAATAAGAACAAGTCCAAATAAACAACCTAATGTTTCATCTTAAAAAACTAGAAAAGGAAGAAAAAATGAAGCCTAAAATCAGCAGAAGGAAAGAAATAATCAAAATTAGAGCAGAATTAAATGAAACTGAAAACAGAAAAACAATAGAACAAATAAATGCAACGAAGAGCTAGTTCTTTGGGGAGTTTAATAAAATTAAACAAACTCTTGGCTAGACTCATTAAAGAAAAAAGAGAAAGGACACAGTAAACAAAATCAAGGATGAAAGGGGAAAATTTAAAACAGACACTGCAGGAATAAAAGGATCACACAAGAATACTATGAAAAAAGTATATGACACCAAATTTATTTCTAGAAGAAATAGACAAGTACTTAGAAAGATATACCTTCTTAGACTGAATCAAGAAGAACTGGGAAATCTAAATAGACCAATCAATCGGTAGTATGAAAACTGAAACACTCATCAAAAACCTACATAAAAGTTAAAGCCAAAATCAGATGGCTTCACCAGTGAATTGTACCAAACATTCAAAGAAGCTCTAATAACTATTCTCAAACCTTTCAAAAAATTGAAGAGGAGGAAATACTTCCCAACTTATTTTATGAGGCCAATATTATCAGAATACTAAAATCTGATACCAAAACTTGGTAAGAGAACATGATAAAAGAAAACTACAGAACCGTATCTCTCAAGAACACACATGCAAAACTCCTAAATAAGATACTAGTGAACCGAAGACAGCAACATATTAAAAGGATTATAGACCATGATCAGGTGGGCTTCATCCCAGTGGCACAGGGATGGTCCAACATATGCAAACGGATTAATGTGATACACCATATAAGCAAATTAAAAAATAAGAACCATAGGATCACATCAATAGATGCAGAAAAAGCCTTCTATAAAATATAGCATCCATTTATGATCAAAACACATAACAAAATTGGTATAGAAGGAAAATACCTTAACATAATAAAGGCCATCTATAACAAACCCTCAGCCAACACTATACTTAATGATGAAAAACAAAAACCTTCCTTCTAAGATCAGGAACAATGCAAGGCTGTCCACTATTGCCAGTGTTACTCAATATAACATTGGAGGTCCTACTGAGTGAAATCAGGCAAGAGAAAGAAATAAAAGGCATCCAAATAGGAAACGAAGAAGTCAAACTGTCACTATTTGAGGATGACATGATTCTCTATCAAGGAAAGCCTAAAGGTTCCACAAGAACACTACTAGAAACAATCAGCAAATATAGTAAAGTTTCTGGATACAATATCAATGTTCAGGAATGCATAGTGTTCCTTTACTCTAATAATGAAGTGTCAGAAAAAGAAGTGGAAAAAATAATTCCTTTTGCAATTGCAACAAAAAAAATAAAATACCTAGTAATAAATCTAACATAATATGTGAAAGACCTATATAATGAAAACAATAAGAAACTATTAAAAGAAATCAAAGAAGATACAAAGAAATGGAAAGATATTCCATGTTCTTGGAATGGAAGAATCAACATAGTAAAAATGACCATATCACAGATTTCATGCATTCCCCATCAAAATCCTATTGGCATTTTTTTAAAAAATAGAACAAATAAACCCATCAGATTTGTATTGGAAACACAAAGACCCTGAACTGCCAAAGCCATCCTGAGAAAAAAGAATGAGGCTAGAGATATCACTCTACCAACGTCAAATTATATTACAAACTGACAATAATCAAAAAAGCATTGTATTGGTAGAAACAACAGACTCACAGACCAATGGAAAAGAATCAAGAGCCCAGTAATAAAGCCATGTTTATATGGGAAAATAATTTTCGACAAAGAAGCTAAAAACATACAGTTGAGAAAGCAAAGTCTCTTCAATAAATGATGCTGGGAAAATTGAAAGGCCACCTGCAAACCAATGAAACTACACTGTTGTATATCACGACACACCAAAATTAACTCAAAATGGATTAAGGACCTGAGTATAAGGCCTGAAACAATAAAGTGCATAGAAGGAAACAGGAACTACACTCAGGAATCTTGGACTTAGAGGATTTTATGAATTTGACCTCAAAGGCAAGGAAAGTAAAAGCAAAAATGAATGGGACTATTTAAACTAAAAAGCTTCTGCTCAGCAAAAGAAACCATCAACAAGGTAAAGAGACTACCATCCGAATGATAAAATGTATTTCCAAGCACGGCCTCTGATAAGGGCTTAATATCCAAAATATACAAAGAACTCATATGACTCAATGATGACAAAAAAAATCCAATCAAAAAATGAGCAGAGGACCTGAACAGACACTTCTCCCAAGAAGGTATACAAATGGCCAACAAACATATGAAAAGATGCTCAACATCGCTAGCTTTTAGGAAAATGCAAATCAAAACCACACTTAGATATCATCTCACACTTGTCATAATAGCTGTTATCAAAAGGACAAGTAATAAGGAGTGTTGGAAAAGATGTAGAGAAACAAGAACCCTCATACACTGCTGGTGGGACTGCAAATTGGTACAGCCACTATGGAAAACAGTATGGAGGTTCCTCAAAAAGCTAAAACTTGATCTACCATATGACCCAGCAATCCCTCTACTGGGTATTTACCCAAAGACTTGAAAACCCATATCCAAAAAGATATTTGCACACTGAGGCTCATTGCAGCCTTATTTACGGTGGCCAGGACATGGAAGCAACTGAAGTGTCCTACGATAGATGACTGGCTAAAGAAGCTGTGGTACTTACCTACAATTGAATATTACTTAGCCATAAGAAGAGATGAAATGCTGTCATGTGTGACAACATGGCAACCTTGAGATAATCATGCTAAGCAAAATAAACCAGACAGAAAAAGTTGAAAACCACATGATATCACTTATATGTGGGATATAAACCTAAAAGCAACAAGCTTACAGGACAAATAGAAAGACTCATGGACATGGATAACAGGCTAGTGGTTACCAGTGAGTAGAGGGCGAAAGGGAACAGAGAGGTAGATGGAGAAAAACGGGTCAAATATGTGGTGACAGAAAGAAATCTAACTATGGGCAGTGAACGTACAATGTAATATACATATGCCTTCCTTTTGAACGGTACACCTGAAACTAAATGGATTTCATTAACCAAGGTCACCATAATAAAAATAAATTAATTAATTAAAATAAGATTAAAAAAAATATCGCATAAATCAAAGTATCATTTTATTTTCTGAGCATTTTCTGCCATTTAATTAAAAATGAGGAAAATAAAACTTACTAAAAATTTCCAGATCAGTACAGGACTATGTTTATAAAACCAAAGAATAAATTGTCCACTCAGAATAGCTAAAAGTAAGGCAATGGGGAGGACTGGGGAGCGCAATTATAGTTCTATTACCACGCATTCTATAGGCCACCTAGCTTACCAGTGCTGCTGCAGCAGTGGTAACTATTCTATTTAGAAAAGTACTTGGGTATCGTGGCGATAGCTGCTGTGTAACTGACTAGGTAGGTCTGTGGCTAATAGAGCATTTAATAAATTTTTAAGAATTAAAAAAGTTGAAGACTTGGCAATTGCCACTGCACATAATGAACTCCAGTCATTCATGTGTCCAGTTCTGCGTCCTATGCAACCGCATCTGACAGACCAGATATGACTGAGATTGAGAAATTTGACTGAGTCAAAAGGAAGATAGAAGAAACACAGGAGAAAAATCCTCTGTCCTCAAAAGAAGCAGTCAAACAGAAGAAGAAAGCGGGTTAATCATAACAAGGTGTGCATCACCAATATGTACCACACTGCCTTCTCATTTTACTTCTTTTAGCTATTTAACTTTGTAAGATGCAAAAAGGTTAGATCAAGTTTAATGGACTGTGCTGCCCATTTTCACATTGTAGGATCACAAGAAAGGCCATTCCCATCTGCCTGTCTGGCTGGCAGGGAAGGAAAAAAACTTGGCATGTTAAAGGCAGAATCTAGGTAGGAGAATAGTGAAAACTAAGGTAAAAACCAAGCTGGGCCAAGGTGTCCTACAGGCTGTAAAATGCAGTTTAATCAAGAGTGCTTTTTTGTTGTTGTTCAAATCATTTTAATTATTGGAATGCACAATTTTTAATATGCAAATAAAGTTTAAAAACCTAAATAAAAAAGTATAATCCTAAAAAATGCTCATTAATCAATAACTACCTAGCACATCATTGGTAAAACCTTATGATCTTCTAGGTCAAGAATTTATATTTAACAGATAAGCCAAATAATATCAAAATGGCAATTTGAAGAAAACGAGTATCACTATAAACAATGAGCATTTAAAATAAAAATTAGAACTGTGCAGAACTGAGACACAGAGAAAGTTTTATTACTTTAAAAGCATTTTTCAAACCGTTAGTTAGCAATCTACTTGCAAAAAGATCAACTTTTTTTTTTCAGCTTTGCTAATAAATGTCAGTCTTTCTTTACTTGACACTAAAGAAACCATCGTCTCATATTTAACAAGTTATGAAGGGACTCCCTTGTGGTAAGTACTATAATATGTCTGCTCTGAATGGACCCTTCCTTCCTTGTTATGTGACTACTTTAACTCACAAAAAGCACTGGTAAAGCACAGGTGGTCTGATCAAGGAGGTTCCCCAAAAAGACTCATGTTACCCTCTCATTGAACTCTTTTTACCTATTTAACATTTCTATTTCTTCGACAAAAAAAAAATGGAAAGGAATTAATCACTGAAAAATTAAATGTCATGAGTCTCTACGTGAGAAAGACTCAAAACCTCCAATCACACTCTCATAATGGGAACTGAAATTAGAGTCTTCACTGGTTAAAACTATTTCTTCCATTACATGTCCCATCTTTAGTTATTCTTCCTAATAAAAAGTTAAAAATGAGGAAATGAGGATCTAAAAACATTTAGAAAAATATATAAAACAAATAGCAACAGAACTCTTTAACAAGTCACCTCAAGAGACATGTTGATCTGGGACTCTCAAGTGCGACGATATTATGTCTTTCATACTTGCTATTAACCTTAACTCGTTACTACTTTAACTGCTCTTTTGAACAAGCCAGAGAATAAAAGAAATAAATGACTTGCTATTTTAAATCACTATCTTTGACTCAGAAATGTCTGTGCTTTTCCATTTGATCTAAAGGCAGGGTTGTGCCCAGTTTTGTAATGGACAAGTTCCATTTCACTTCATCAGATACGAACATATACTACAGAAATATGAAATCAGTCCCAAATTATTAATGCAGAGACCTCTGCATTAACATTGGTCAACTATATTTCAATTCTTATTTAAGTCTAAATATCTTATACTTGATGAATGTTTTTGAAACCATATTACATACCTTATGTGTAGTTTGCCTAAACTATATACTGTTTGGGTTTTACCTTCTGTTTAACCAGCAGCATTTGCCAGTAACTGTATAAAATTGCAGACCTGTTTTTCAGCATTGGTCCTGGCTGATTCCTCTTGTGCTAGCACCATTTCTCGCTCTGCAGTAATCTGTACACTTTCTCTTAGTGCTTCTTCCAGCTCTTCAATTCTGTCATCCTTCTTACGGAGACTGTCCTGGAAAACGATGGAAGACTCGGTGAAGTAGACTAATTAGTTAACCCAAGGAGAGCCTATTTATCAACAAAAGGGTTTCTGCTTATTAAATGTTCTCCCCTTCAGAAGTAAATCCAGGCCAAAAAGATATCATAATAGAAGAAAGAAGTAAAGGTAGTAGAGTAAGAATAATACTAAGAACAAATGGTCAAGTTAGTTAAACAAGAGAAACATGTGATAGACTTGTTTTCCACAAGAGAGAGAATAAAATTGTTGTTAGGCAGCATAAGTAGCAAGAGCTTGATTATTTAGAAACATAAAGCTGTTACAGAACTACTCTCTAAGCTGTTAGCTAAAAGAGAGCTTAGATGAAGCCCAAGTAATAAGATTCAATGGCAAAACATTCTTTTTCCCTGCAAAGTTAGGTCAAGATAAAAAATGTAAGTAAACAACATGGTCTTTCAGATTACATTCTTCATATAGACAATTACTGGCAAATAAATTTTTAAAAAGAAATGAAAAAGAACTTTTTCCTAACAAATTCAAGAAAGCAAAGTTTTCTCTCAATCTTATATGAGAAAACTGATGTAAATGACTGGTCTGGCTAAAGAAGTAATTTAGTTAGCCAACCGAATTACACTGCCTTGGTACTCTATACAAGTTTAAAACATAAATTTTGAGAAGGTGAATATGAATTTCTATCAGCAAGACAAAACCCTACAGGACTGTAAGATCATGTAAGATTGGAGATCTTAGAATAAGGAGGATAAATAAAGCAGTGTTCAAGTAGGATGAAGAACTAAATTTATCAGCTTATTATAAGAACTTCCTCTTTATATTTTTATAGAACCAGAATGTTAAGAATAAAGTGCTGCCTTTATTAACATATGAAACAAAAGAACAAGATTGCAAAACCATTCTCTAACTTTCAGAATACTCTAATCAATAAGATATCAAAGGATTTGGCTTATATCTATGCAACTCTCATTTAACTATATTTAGTTCACTTTTTTACATGCAAGGTACAGGAAAGTCCTTTTGCAACTGCGTCTTCAGAAATCCAGAACTTAAAATCTGTCAGATTTTGAAATGTCAGATTTTTCTTCCAACTTTGAAGGAATGGCATTTATTTTAACATCCTTTCTAACAAAAAGTTGATAAATCTTTTGTTCCCTCTAATTTTTCTCAATTTAAAAACAAATGAGATTTAGAAAAAAATATTTACATTTCAGTAATGTATGTTATGTTCATTTAAAAAAAAAGTTTTCATTCTTCTTGGAGACAATGTTATAATATTATGATATAGTCACATAAATAAGGTTCTCTTTTCTGCAGAGCAGTTTAGCTATATCTGAAAGTGATTTTTGTTGAGATTTTTTTTCTTTGTTGAGATTTTAATGCTCCCAGTTTGCTTGCCATGGACAGCAGAGTGTACAATGAGGGTTTTGAAAACAACACTAAGCAGAGAGGAGGAATGATGTCAGTAAAATCAAACTCCCAAGTAGCTTGAGTCAAAGAAAATGAAATGTAACAGGATTATGAGGAAAGTGATGAACACAATGATCAGTTCATAGTTCATGCAGTCCTCTCAAAAATGATTATATTTGTAGTAACATGGGATTCTGATTTACAGTTTGCTATAAGCAAAAAGAAACACTAATATTTCCTATTACTAGCTTGTGAGTAACTCAGCACTATGTAATTGTCCAGTTTATCATGTCCTTCACTCTTCAACTGGCTTTTGGAGATTTCCTAAGAAGCTTCAACATAAATTCAGGTTGAAAAAGTTATTCCAAATAACCTCCCAATTTCAAGCAAACAGATTTACTTGTACTTCTGCATGGGCCAAAAAACAGCTCTGTGGCTTTATCAATAAATAAATTTTTTTAAAGAGAGGATGATTAGTAATTTGTCATAATGTGGATGATCAGTATAAGTTTTCATACTGAAAATATCTTCAAAATCAGTGTGGTAAGACCAAAGTCTACCATATCAATTCAGTGTGCACTGACTCAAGAAAAATTCTCTGTATTTAATGGCAGAGACTGGTTTAAAATCTTTCTCTATAATAAGGACAAAGAACAAAAGAAAAAAAAGAAAAGCCGAGTAAAACCACAAATAAAAAGAGACGGCTACTAAATGATATTTATGAGATATTTATTATAAGTTGCATTACATCTCAATGTAAAACTAAATATGGAACAATCTGCTTAAGGAAACTATATTAACAGGGCAGTAACAAGAAAATGAAGATAACAAATACCTTCATCATTTTAATCAACGAAGGCCATAACTATTTAATCCATCTAGTATGTAAAATTTGGCTCCAGTTTCATATTTTGGAATCTTAACAGATATCTACTAAAGTAAACCACCTTGAATCTACTTCATTTTAATAAAATATTGAACCAATGCCAGAGATAAACAGAATCTTGTAGTTTTACTAACACTGAAGTCCTAACCACACTGGTAGGTCATATTTATAATTATTCTTTCCTATCCTCACTCTTTCAGTAAAGATTAAATGCGTCTTTCTGTATTTAGGTTATAAATACTCTTTTTGTAAGTTTAGAATATTAAAAATTTTTTTCTTACATTTTCAAAAAGCCCAAAGTGATCGTCCACAAAGAATAAGAAATTGGAAAGCACTGGAATTTTTAAGGGCAACACAGAAAACTGAGGTAATATTTTTAGAACTTTGAGGGAAAGATGATTTCTGATATAAAATTCTGTATCCAAACTATCAATCAAATGTGAGGGTAGAATGCAAAGTCTGAAAAACATATATCACATTACACACTCAGAAAGCTACTAGGGATGTGCTCTACCACAATGAAAAAATAAACAGAAAGAGGAAGACATGGGGTTGTGAAAGAAGGAGATTTGCCACAAGTGAGTGGTGAAGGGAACCTTGAGAGTGGCAGCCAGCCTAGAGAAAAAGTATAGTTTGGAGCAGAGACTAGAAACTCAAGGGAAAAAAAAAGTGGACGTATAGATTACCTGGGTTAATTAATAAGGAATAACGTATTTTACAAAAGTTACATTGGGAGAAATGTTATAGTTTGAGAAAGGACGTTGGGAATAAACTAGTGATATATATATATACACACACATATACGTATATGTGTGTGTGTGTGTGTGTATGTATATACACATATATACATATATATGTATATACATATATGTATATAAAAAACAAACAAAAATCCAAAGAGATTATTATCACCAAGAAAAACTAAATGTAAAATAAAGGAAATGTAATTATAATATATACTATGTGCCTTAGACACAATAATGGAAAGAAGGAAACGTGTGTGATGGCTTGTGTAAAAAGCTAATTCTTCACCATTCATAGTAAGTTAATAGCTAATCATTGTCGAATAATATAATAAAACAATATAAGAATGTGAGTTTAAAAGGTTGAGGTATACAGCAGAAGTAACAACTAAAAGAGGTGAAAGTGGTTGTCTTAGGAAAGCAGGAATCAAGGTTAGATGAGAATGCGACAAAAGACCATTATTATTTATTATAAGCCACACAGTATTTCACTTTGTATATAATATAAATATGTATTGTTCTGAAAAAATCAAAATCAGATGTAAAAATGTTCAAACATTGCAAATAAATTAACCAGAATATAAAGGACTTCTGGAAATAGTTACAAATGTGGTAATAATTCAGATGCTGATACTCTAACTATGTGGATTAACTATGGGCAAATATATCTTAAGATAGCACTAATTGCAAAAAAAAGTTTAAGATAAAAAAAAAAACATGAGCTTTAAGTGATTGTGCTTGTCAGTTTTGTTATTCAAAAATCCTGTGAATTTCATCATGCCAGTAATTTGCACGAATGAATCAAAATTATCATAAAAAATTCCCTTCCAGTCTTTAGGTAACCATGGAATAGCCCAAATAACATTTTTTAAACGGATGATATATTGTAGTAAGTTCTGCTATTATTCTGAAGATTCTAAAGATACCTAAGCTTAAATATCCCAGTAATAGATGTCTGAGATGCATACCAAGCTATGGGCTTTTGAAATTGTCTCCTGTCCCCTTTTCTGTGTGAAAAATTTCCTCCCCCCCCCCTTCTTATTTACAAAATAGTAGTGAGATTTTGGTGGTAAAATTTGACCCAGAATTCTAGTGACAAACTGTTCAACTCTACTATAATTAATGGTGTATTTTGGTTTGATGGAAGAGAAAATAATTGTTCAATGTCTGAACTTTGAGTAGAACTGACAGTTATCACTGCTTCTCTGAATATGTGTGAGCCAACAAAATGTCAGCTGAGTAAACTATTGGACTTCAGAAACTGTGAAAGACAAATAGACTTAGTATTCTTCTGCTCTCACGCCCAAGCAAGGTAGGAAGGGGATGTGCTGAAACCCCAAAGAAGTGCTTCTTGATGACTCAAATAGTGACAGTGATTATACCAGGTATAGCCTAAGGCCCTGAATGTGTTTCACAGTGTTAGCTCTACTTTCTCTTTCAAAAAAAGTCCATGTACACCAGTCTTTGGATTAAACCGTGAGACAGTCATACCATTATGAGCCTGTAATCCCAGAGAAATCTACACAGAGTCTCTGATATTCCAATACCTTCTCTCCCTAGGATAATCCATAGGTTTGAAGGATCTGGGGCGTTTAGAAAATAGAAGGATGACTTACTAGAACCAAATGTAGATACAGACTAAATCATTCCTGTTATTTACATGCATTGTTGATTTGCTGTTAGCTAGGAATAATGTCTTCTAAACTTCTTCAGCAAAATAAATTATTTTGTGCTGTCCAATACAATAGCCACTAGCCACATGTGGCTCTGTGGCTTCTGAGCACTTAAAATGTGGCTAGTCTAAATTGAGACTTAGTATCATACAAACATAAAAGTAAATTATTTCATTAATGATCTTCACATTGACTGTTGAAATGGTAACATTTCGGATACACTAGACTACAAAATACATTGTTAAAATAAATGTGACCTGTTTCCTTTCAGTCTTTGAAGCTATTAGAAAATTCCAAATTAAATACATGTTCTCATTACTACTGGACAACACTGCAACAGCTAAAACAGTTTTTACATATGAAATATATCCCAAAAAATACCAAAAAAGTTTTATATAAAATCATAACTCTTCTTAGCTCATATAGCCTATTAGCACATAAATATGAATGACATAGGTGAGAATCCTTATGGCAAAGTGCCAAAAACTATAACAATCCTTAGCACTGAAAACTACTGTGGTGATAACATTAATAAACCAAATTCAAATTCAAAAGCACGTACTCATCTGCCAACAGAGAAAACCAAATCGTGTATTTCAAGAGAAAAATATTAAACCCTATGGCAGAATACTTTAATACCTGGGACATAAAGTGCCTGTATTAGTTGTTTGTTGTTATATAAAGAGATACCTCAAAACTTAGCAGCTTAAAACAAGAGTGAATATTTTTTATCTCACACAGTTTCTGTGGCTCAGAAGCTCAAAAGCAGCTTAGTCAAACAGTTCCAGGGTCTCTCATAAAGTTATAGTCAAGATGTCATCCAGGATTCAGTCCTCTGCTTCTACTTACATGGTTGGCAAGGTGGTGATAGCTACTGGCGAGGAGCCCCTGTTCCTCTCCACAGGGCTGCTTGAGTCTCATTATGACATGTCGCCTGGCTTTCCTCAGAGCAAGTGATCCAAGAGAACAAGGCAGAAGCATCAATGTCATTTATCGTCTAGTTTCAGAAGTCACATACTATCACTTCTGACATTTTGTTGTTTATCGGACTAATCCTGGCACAGTGTGGGAGAGGACTACACAACTACACAAGGGAGAATGAATACCAGAAAGTAAGGGTGATTTGGGGCCATCCTGGAAGACAGTTATCATAGTATCCACGGGTGCAGCTCCAGTACAAGAAAACTGGATTATCAATGAAGCAATGAAGAATGAAAGCAGTGATTACCAGAATTGCTTCTGAGAGAAAAATATCTGTTAGCATAACAGGGCTTTACTGCAAGGACACAGCTTTTGTAATGAAATTATACTAAAATGGAACCCAATGACATTACATTACGATGGAACCCAAACATTCCTAAAATGTAAAAGGCAGATATTAAGGAGACTTCACAAAATTGAGGTATGGGTCACCGTATCATTGGATATGAGGTTCATTCTGTCAGGAATTATTTAGAATAAAATTTGCATTTGAATTGAATTCTAATGAGAAATGTTTTCTTATAACTATTTCTTAAAATCAGAGTGACCCAACTTAATTCATTAATAACTCAACATTATGCCGATGATAAGAATGCTCAACGATATGAAAATCAATTAAAGTTCAACAAAAAAAATTATTTGGCAAATGTTTAAAAAGCTTTATAATAAGAGGTTTACTAATAAATTTAGTCCTCACATTTTAGTGGAGTTCCTTTCTTTTTGGAATTGACCCACTTTTTAAGAAAATATGAGAGGGAAATATTCAGTCTTATCAGCCCCCACAGAGTAAAGACCCTCTTTAAACTCCTGTTCCCTCATGAATTATCGGTATAATTGATTCTACTCTTAAGGTAAACAGGGGAGGGAGAGATCACAAAATTTAGTTGAAAACAAGAGTCTAATTTAAAACTACAAAGAGGAATTTACACTGTTTGGAGTTCATTTTCTAGCACTCATCATCTGGAAGAAAAGCTGTAAACTGCCTGCTGGGGGGAAAAGACGAAGTAGAGAAAGAGACTGCAATTTCACTTACCTGCTCTAACTTAGATATTTCACTGTTTAACCAAATCAGGCAACCCAAAATTTAGACATTCCTCTGTGTCACAGAAAACTCACTTAACAGCTCTCTGGTGACAGCAGAGGAAAATGCTTTTACCATTTTAAATAGTTCATTCATCTAAATCGAGATCTTCCAGTAATTAAATTATTTAAAGGTAACATCTTTAGAATTCTACTTCAACAGTTATAAATTACATTTGCAGTCATCAAAACACAAAAGTTTTCCTACCACTGAATTAGGTACTGAAGCCTACTTATTATGCCAATTATCCTTATTAACTGAGGTCAAATAAAACTATTTGGTTCACAAAGCATAGGGTTCAAAACAGAAGGTTTGTGTGACTAGTTTTGGGGGGATGGCAGAGGGTGTGAGAGAGAAATAGGAAGCTACCAAAGAATTCCTCAAATCCTTAAATAATAAGACTATATTCAAACAAAATTGAGGCAAATGCTATGATAGCTGTAACTGCAATTTCACTCAGGCAAATTAACAAGAAGACTGGTCCCTTTAGCAAATCCCATACTATTAGTACCCTAATACACTCCTCTGAACTTTGCTTCCTGAAATTGGCTCTATAAACATCAAGCTATATAATACTGCAGCAGTAAGACTCGAGGCTACAGTGTCTTTCTTTCAAATTAAACATTCAATAAAGAAAGCAAAGGCAAAATAAAAAAGGAAATACAGCAATTAAAATTTAGTCTTCTCTTCAAACACGCCCCTCAAAACAATAATAAAAAAAGGGGGCTCAAAAATATAACAACATAAAAAGAAATCACTTGATAATGGCAGATCTTATTCAGTTTCTCCTTTTTTCAGAGGCTGAAGGAAGGTCATTGCGGATTTCTCATAGATTATCCAAGATAAAAGAGCCTCCCCCATTGACTCATCCCTTTCTCAACTTTGACTCTCCCATGGTTATGGAGGTCATTTATTTGGGTTAATATTAAGAGCGGCTTCCTTTGGAGTAAATAGCACTTACTGGAAAGACTTTACCATGTTCTCAAAGATATTGTTAACTACTATCCGTTATCCTTAATGTTAAAGAGACAGTAATTCTTTATTACCCTCAACCCCACTGCTTATTCTTTCTCCCTTTTCCTCATCCCCCAAGCACATATATACACACAGAAGATTTCATTAAAGTCATCCAACATGTCAGAATTCAATTACCAACTGTTCAGATGTTTAGTGGGAAAAAAATTGAAGCCAGATGCATTGATGCAGTTGATTTTAAGTAAAGAATGCTAGGCTAACACAGAGACAGAATTTGGTTACATACCAACTATTTTTTAGGGAAATGCTTTGGGTTAAAATTTAAAGATATATTTCCTCCCTTCTGTTTAAAGTCCATCAAATATCTTCCCCGGTCAGAGCAGAACTCTGATATAAACTCAATTGTTAAAAATCAAAGTCAAAACAAAAGCAGAGGCATTTCATTAAAGAAATCGAAACATTATATAAATAACTTTCACAGAGCATCTAGTATAAAAATCCCATATATACTTGCCAGGTTTTCATCTTGAAAATTCTGGTAATTGATTATCAGAAACTTGGGCAAGGTCATGGGATTTACCCTAATTTTAGGACATGTCTTCTCTATTGGCATGCTTATAAAAAGAACTAGCATAAATTTTCAAAGTCTTTACAAAAATCCCAAAGATAATCTTTTATCTAAAATAATAAACATCTGATGTGGTCTGTCAGAGACTGATTCTTGCCTCTGAGGTCTTGGAAAAGGTGCTATATGTATGTCTCCTTCTGCTCTCTCTTAAAAAGAATCTTATTGTGGACTTTATATACCAAATGTAAAGGAGGAGTTTCCACAATAACACAAAGGAAAGGATAAAACCATTCATTTCACTGGGGTGAGAACACAGTACTTACTTATACAAAATGTTAGTGCCAAATGTAACTTTAACCACTCATCATTTTATGGTGAGCATTTTTATAATAAGCTCAAAGGATGTAGCCAAAGTTCCCAGAGAACAGAGCCAAACTTAACTCCAGAAATGGCTTAGCAGGCTACATTAATATAATACTATCAATAAACATTCTTTCGGGTAAATTGAATTGGCTATCAAATGGACCTGAATTTTGGCCAGAGGGAAAAGGATAAAGTACATTTCAAACACTGCAGAGTTTTTTAAATAATTTTAAAATCTGTTTTGCTTTTTTTCTAAATGGTAAAAAGTGGCACAGTTTGAGCTAAAAGCTTTGAAAAGTTGCATGCACACGTGCCAACAATTTGAGTAATTGCTTCACCTGTAGGAAAACAATTTTTAAGTTAATTTCACAGCAACTATCCAGAGTTGTAAAAAGAGACACTGATTTGTATGTTCCCTTCTCTATTGTAACCCTGTCTCCTTTTAATACCTTGTTGAGAACACCATGAAGACCCACTCATGCCCATATTCTAGATAAAATCCTCTTTTGCCAAGAAAAAAGTAATTAAAAAGAAAGAAAATTAGTATAGGATTAAATCTTTAAATAGGTCAAAGACCTGTTAAGAACAAAATTTATTTTTACAAAAACAAAAACATTAATTAAGAGATATCTAGCATGTGACACATCACATACTAGTTTTAGAAAAATGTGAGAAAATCTTAATTTTTAAAAAAGTTTTCATAAGTAATTATCCCCATGACCAATGTGAAAACCAAGGAAAAACATTTCTTACCTAAATGAGAGAAATTTTTTCGGTAGATAAAGCAAATCAAACTAAATTTGAAAGAAAAACAAATGTTTCACTAATTCTACATCTAAAATGAGAATATAACTAAAAATCTATATCTATATCTATATATCTGCTTTCCCCATCTCTTTCTATTATTTTCACTTTCTCTGAATTTTATTCTCAGTATTTGTTGGTCTCAGGAGAGCTAACTCACAATAGCCACTGTTCTTTCAGCAGTCCCATTAATCTCTCTGACAGTACCCTCTTCAAGGTTAAATTAAGATACTTTGTTACAAATAAAAACAGAGCACCAAGCTACTATTAACATGAGTTCCCTTTCCAGTTTAGTCTACCTTGCATTAGAATATGACTAAAACTAGTGAATGTTACTGCTTGAAGAATAAAAATATATAAGGTAAACATTCTCAACTGAGGGAAGAGGACATTTCCTTTGTTAAGATATGTGAGACCCTTAAAGCGTAACCTATGAAATTTTAGAAATATTAGGATGTTAAATGTAATATCATCATACAAAGTGTTTTCTAAATTTGTAACTAAATTTTTTAATTGTATTTTTATTATTTATACTAATAACTAAAGCTGAAATTAATGAACATACTATGCTAAATATTTTTAAGAAAGGCTAAAAAGAAATTTTAAAAATAGCCCTTAACCAAAAGCTCATATACACTAGTCAAGAAAGGAAAAGAAACATGACTAACTCACATAGGAGCAATTATAAAACAATATATTGAAGAGTATAAAACAATAAACTATAATTAAACATACACCCTGAGGAATGATCAATACAACAATAAGAAAAGAGAAAAGTTTGTCAATGAAGGTTAATTTTAAGCCAGAATCTTTAGGTGGTAAAACTGAAAATCCACAGGAAAAAGATTCTGCCTAAGTAGACAAGCATAGATTAGGAAACCATAAACTGTAATTTAGGAACACCAACACTATCAGCTTGCCTAGAACAGAGTAGCTACAGTAGTATCTCACTCAAGAATGAGGGTAGAAATACAGTTGACCTTTGAACAGTACAAGTTTGAACTGAAAGGGTTCGCTTATATGTAGATTTTTCCCAATAAATGTATTTGAAAATTTTTTGAAGATCTGTGACAATTTGAAAAAACTCTCAGAGAAACTGCATGCCCTACAAATACAAAAACAAAAACAAAAAACCTACGAAAAAGGGAAGTATGTCATGAATTCACAGACATAATTCATCTTGCAAACTTACAGTACTGATAAATACCACATGACACCGTAAATGTATCTTCTCTTCCTTTTGGTTTTCTAAATAACATTTTGTTTTCTCTAGCTTACTTATTTTGAGAATATAGTACATATAACATACACACAACATATAAAATACATGTTAACTGACTTTATGTTATGGGTAAGTCTTTTAATCAACAGTAGGCTATTAGAAGTTAAGTTTTTGGGGAGTCAGAAATTACATGGGAATATCCAACTGCATGGGGTGGGCAGGGATGTTAGCACCTTTAACCCCTATATTTTTCAAGGGTCAGCTGTACTTGAAAAGTCTGAATGATGGGAGGATCCAAAGGCCAGGCTAAGCTGCTTGTGAATAAGAGTTCTTGACATCTACTGAAGTAAGAGAAATCAATAAATATTTTTATAGAAAGCACTACGTACAAAGTACCAAGACATGGTTCCCAAACTCAAGTACGTGGGAAAAACAACAAACAAAATCATTAGCATATAATACAAAGTAAGATGAAATAAGGCCTGAAATCAAAGCAGAAATAAACTCTAATGGAATTACATAAGAATGTGTGATTAATTCCAACTGTGAGGATTTAGGCAGGCTTCACAAAGGAGGGAGCATTTGATCTGAACCTTAGAAGATGAGTAGGCTTCAACAGAGAGCTTTTAAGCCCAAAATCACATCAGTCAAATCAACTAAGATTATGCTTCCATATAATATTTATTTGGGAGGCTCTTCTTACCAGGATTTACCTAATTTCAGTTCCTCATATAGCAATTACTCTATGAATTGCACTGTAACACAAGTTTTGACATATTCACACAAAAAAGGTCATAACGAGCATATCTTATGTTCATGGAGAGGAAAAAAACATTTTTTACTTATCTCTATATCTTCACAGCACTCTGCACACAGTGACAGTTCCATAATAGTCACTCAATAACTTTACTGAAGACAACTACATTATTCTGAAATCTGATTTACCCAAGTAATTTAACTTATCAAGCTAAATTCTTGAGTAAGGGAAACAGAAAATTTGGCAAAACTAAATGCAGAATATGAACAGAAGAGGCACTAAAATAGAAAAAATATGATAATCCCCAATAGTTCCCTCACTGTTTTTATCATTCATGTCCTATATTCATGAATATCAACTGGAATTGTGAAAGAGTTTAAATATGAGTACAGAAACACTTTAAATAACCACAGTATAAACAAGTCTTAAAAGAGCCATGTATATACCTAAGAAGACATTGGAAGATCCAAAAGATCTTGTGAGAGAACCTTTTGTTGAACACATTCTTACTCTCTGAAACCACAAGGCTGTCCAGGCGCACTGTTTATCTTCCTGCCCCAGCCCTAGAATCAACCACTTTTCTAAGAGATCTTGCTTCATTTCATTAGAGAAAGGTATGTGAGACCAAAAAACCTGGGTGTTAAATATGTTTACTGCTTCTAAGCCTCCTTAATGGACAGAATTAGAAAATGTATGCACACAAAATAACCCCATGCATATATACATACATACTATGTGTAAATTAAATAATACAAGTTCATAGGTCTGATACCAGTACAACACCACAGGATTCATTTATGCCTTACCACTCTGTTTGCAACTTCTTTCTCAAACAATGAAAACCTAAGCCCTCATCTATATTTATTTGTCAAATTGTACCAATTCGTGTGTGTGTGTTTATATTTACATATAATGTGGTTTCATAGTGCCTAACCTATCCTCTGTGAGAAACAAATTTACTACTTGATTACAACATTTATGTACAGTTCTTTTTGTCTTAGCTTTACAGTAATAAGTCAAGAAAATGTCATCCAAAGCTACTTAAGTTAGTTAGTTCCTTTCTTCCCCACCCCTTTGAGGATGGTTATGCTATTCATATATAAAACAGGCTTGTTTGTTAGTATTTGTGTTCCTTTTTAGGTTCTCCCCCGCATCTTGATTAGTTTTTTTTTTTTTTATTTTGGTTTGAGCTTGTGAAGGAAGGGTATGGGAAACATTACTGAGGTTCTAAAAGTCAGAGCAGTACAAAGAAATATGCTAAAAGAATGTCACTTTCTCCTCAAACCTACTACCCCAATCCCATTTCCCTGTTCTTTCCACTTCTCTCCCAAACACTCCCACATATAAATGGTCTCTTTAATTTCTAATCCATCCTTCTTGTTTTCTTTTTTAAAAAGATCAGATATGTCTGTACTTTCTTATAAAAGAGTAACGTGGGATAGTCTTTTGTGCTTTTTTTTTTCTCACTTGACAGAATGTCCTGGAAATCACTCGATATCAGTTCATTACAGATCTTCCTCATTCTTTTAAAAAGCTGCCAGTCTCTACTGTGTGGATATATAGCAGAGATTAAAGCAGTCAGCTATCTACGGGCAATTAGGTTGTCTCCAATATTTTGTAATTACCACCAATATTGCAAATAATCTTGTGCATATGTGTTTTTATATTGTTGGAGATATATCTTGAGATATGGCTAAATGTTGGACTGGGTCAATAAGTAACTACACACATAAATAATAATCACAACCCACATAAAAAATCGCTTTTGGGACTTGAATAATTTTTGAGAGTATAAAGGGGCTTCTAAAACCAAAACGGTTGAGACTAATTAATATGGATCACGGTAATAATTGTCCAAAACACGAAGATAACAAAAAGGATAAAACTGATCGGCAATGTGAAAACTTAAGAAAGGATATTCATAACTGAGGCCAGGATTGAAAAAAGCAGTGTTTAGAGTCTGTGGGAGCCCTACATTCCCTCCATTTTGGGGTAACATTTCCATTTCGTTTGTAAAAAAATTTGTTTAATCTCTTCAGAATACTTTTAATGTGTTGAGCCAAGAAAAAAGAGCAAAGTAATTTGTTTCCAAACTCACTTTCAGCCAAAAAGGAATACTCTTAGTTCCATCTGAAGTATTCAAAAAATAAAAAATTGGAAAGAAATAAAGTTATCTTTTCAGAACACTTTCAAGATAAAATATGAAATTTGAATCTAAAAAAGAGCCACAGTACAGCAAGAACAAAAAAAGTACAAATGCTACCCACAACTATCATGAATAAATCTCACACATGTTGAACAAAAGAAGTCACAAAAGAATAAATACAATGATTACATTTACAAAAAATAAAAATATGCAAAACTAAACTATACTTTTTATTTAATATATCCATAGGTCATAAGGAAAAGCAAAGAACAACAAAAGTCACAATAATAATTTCCTCTGAAGGAAGGGAAGAAATAATGACTGGGAAAGAATATACATATATGTATTATTTGCATTGTGTGTTCTATGTACTTTTTAAAATGTATTTTATATCAGAAGGTTGGGAAGAGGGGTGTGGGGAAGGTGGAGGGGATAAAAGGGGTCAAATATGTGGTGAAAGAAAGAAATCTAACTATAGATGGTGAACTCACAATGCAATATAGATATGTTTACATATATGTGTGTATGTGTGTGTGTGTGTGTGTGTGTGTGTGTGTGTGTGTATGCCTTAATGTTGAATTGTACATCTGGATTTTGTTAACCAATGTCACAGAAAGAAAAGGAAGGAAGGAAAGAAGGGGAAGGGGAAGAGGAAAGATGGAGAAAGGTAGGAAGGAAGGAAGGAAAAGGAAAGGAAAGGAAAGAAAAGGGAAAGGGAAAAGGAAAAGGAAAGCAAGAAATAAAGGAGAGAAAGAAACAAAGAAAGAGAAAGACACAAAGAAAGAATGAATTTTATTTTGCACAATAAAGGAAGGTAAATAAAAAAGTGGTACAACTCATTGCGGTAAACTAATTTCTACCAGAAAGTAATGAAGCCACTGATGAACTTAACACCATTAAGTGTCAGTCACTGAATAACAAAGGGTGAAAATGAACCTTCTAGTTTAAACCAATTTTTAATCTTATGAACAAAAAAAAAATTACACTGTGTGTTTGTTAACACAGTAAGAAGAATTAACTTTTGGAAGCCAAAGTGGCATCTGATAAAGATTAAATACTCATTACTCATCAAAGATCAAAACATTAAGTATAAAGTATTTCTTTTTAACAAGAGAAAGAATATATTTTAATCCTGGAATTATTATTATGCCTATAGTAGAAACATTAAAATACTAAAATAATTCCTTCCCTTTATTTTCCCTACTTCATGAAAACATCAATAGATGAACACAAATGTATATTCAGAAATTGAAAACACAAAAAAATCAAGAGGAATTTTAAAAAATATAAACCCTCAATCAACTATTTTTTCTACTATTCTACTCCCTCATGATTCTACTATTAGCCATTTCTCCAGCTTCTTTCAGTAGGAAATCATCATTAGAGATCACAATCCAGGGGTGCTAGGGATACTCACTATCACTGGGTTGCCATTGCAATAAGGCAGTTAAGAAATAAATAGTAGAGACAGTTAGTAAAAGAACTGAGATCTGATTCAAAGTATCCTATTTGTAGTCCAGTGTTCCTTTTACTAGATTTGAAGGATTACATACATATGTATTTTGCACATGGCCTTCAGCTATCATTTTTCAGTATTTTAATCTTAAATATCTACCTATTGCCAATGCACCTTGGAAAAGTCATTCACCCACTCTAAGTTAATTTTCTCTATATATAATATATAAATAAATAATTTAACTTACTTATCTCTTGGATTATATAAAAAAATAAAAGATTACATACAAAAGCACTTTTGGTGTTAACATAACAACTAATAGAAGATTAAAAGGGCACTCTTCTGTTTACAAAGACAGACTGGTAGTACAAAACATTAAAATGGTGGGAGGGGAGGGAGAAACAAGACAAAAGAAACAGTTAAGAATTTAACATAAAGAAGGGCTTATCATAAAATAAATATTTTCACCAATTAAAAAATGTGATCCTATTTCTCAAGGAGAGGTTCTGAAATTCTAGAAACAGCCCAACTATTAAAAGTTTCATAATATAAAGATGCCAATTCAAATTTTGAGCAATGAAATAATTTCCT
This sequence comes from Cynopterus sphinx, assembly GCA_030015415.1. NCBI lineage: Eukaryota > Metazoa > Chordata > Mammalia > Chiroptera > Pteropodidae > Cynopterus > Cynopterus sphinx. The sequence continues at coordinate 93,263,128 of CM057380.1, forward strand.
ATAGTCTAGTGAAACTGTTAGCAATGAAGAAAAGCTAGGACTATCACCACACAAAATACCCTGAAGCAATTTAACTTAAAAAGTACAAGTAGAAAATGAAAGCCTAGAACAAATTTAAAAGATTAATAGGTAAATATTTATATGTTCTCTAAATAGGGAAAAAACTGAACAGAAAATCCATGTGGGGGAAAAGAAATCGCCATGGAATAAAAATGGATTTGAATTACCAAATAAATAAAAATTTAAGATATGAAAAAATACTCAACCTCACTGGTAATCAGAGAAATATAAATTAAAACAAACATTAAATAATTCCACTTATCAGATTTGGCACTAAAATAAAAAGGAGGAAGAAAAAATTGACAGTGTCAATTCTTGTTGGCAAGGGTGAGGGAAAATTGGTATGCTACTTTTTCAAAAGTTGGTATGTTCAAGGAAATTTATTGTTTCTATAAGGAGTATATATTTTAAAATCAATAAAAGTTATGTAAAAAGGAATGAAAACAGGGATTAACTCAGATTTTCATGTCCCAAATGAATATGTTGAATGCCTTAAAATGCTTCAACATACCAGATACTAACTCCTCCAAATCTTTCCAGTAAAGATTTCACGATTATGCAATTTTGGCATAAACACTCTATCATACCTAGTTAGAAGCTGTAATGAGAGAAAAACAATCTGGCAGTGGCTTAACAGTCTCAGCAGAAGTTTCAGAGGTTACTGGTAAGTTTATGGTATTCTTTCCAAACACTTAAACTTCATTTTGACAGGCTAGAGATCCATAAAGGTTCCGTTAGAAGGATGGCTGAGCCATTTAGAAAGCTGTGTGCATTTAGGTAAGTGATTTTCTGTGTCTATTTCGTCATCTGTAAATTGTACATAAAATCATCTGCCCCACTGGATCACTGTGAAGGTTAGAAACAGTGAATGCCCTGGGCCTAGTTTCAAGGACTGGGCACATAATTGGCACTTATCATATGGCCACTACTACTACTGTTAACTTAATCTGTGAATAATTAGGTTTACACATCAATTATCACTCCATTGAAGCAAAAAAGTATAGTTTATACATTCTGCATGACTGCAAAATATGCTCTCTAAACTGAATTGTTAAAAAGGAAGGAAAGAAAGAGGGAAGGAAAAATAGAAAAGAAAGGGAAAAACAGGGGGAAGGAAGAATTGAAAAAAAGTTAAAATGCAGACATAACCCAAGATTAGCAATGCACTTTAATGAAGGAAAAAGCAAACAGTTACAATGACCACCCTGAAGCTCAACAGTACCCACTCATTAAACTGACAATGAACTTACCAATTAAGTGTGATTGACTTGAAGCAAGATGAGCTTTCTACGCTGAGATGTCCTCACAAAGCTGTGGAATAAAACTTGCCTTTTCTATTTAAAGCCATTCCTTTATTGCTAAACAACGGGGTCTGAGGGGGAGGCAGCAAGCAGGGTTAGAAAGAGAAAAAAGAGGATCAAGATGAAGAGAAAAACAACATGCAATTATGCAAAGCTCTTCACCCAATCCTTTCAGTTCTCCTGTGTTCTAACCTGTAGCTGTGCTGAGCTGTCGTTGAGATTGTCTTCCCTTCGACGAGCCTCCTCTAGCATCTGTGCACTCTTCTTCTTTTCCACCTGTTCCTTGTGCTTCAGATTTGCTACCTTCTTATTCTGGTCTTTCACTTGCCTATTGATAAGGGGGGAGAAAAATCAAACCATCATATACATGCACTGAAAACATATTTTATTTACAGACTTATACCCCTGCCACCAAGGAATAGCTTGAAAACCAACAAAGAACTCTGGCTGCAAAAATTTTCCAACATTTTTGAATGCTCTCTTACCAAGAGCAGCAAATTGTTAACAATGATGTATCAGGAACATGTATTTCAGCATGTACTTTATGAAGCACAATGAAATCATAAAATAAAAGAAAGGCATGAGATAGTCTGAAATAACAAGAGAAAAAAACTAAGACAGAGATTTATGTCAGAAACATGGAAACAGTCTCCTGACATCAATGCTATGAAATAGTAGATTGGCTGATTGAAAATGTTTTGTAATACAACTCCAATTTTATAATTATTAAATCTTTCAAACTTTCAAAAGGCTTATGTAAATAAAAATAATGATGTAAAGAACTGGGAATCCAGTTTAAGTAACACTGGACTTTATATCCACTTCTGAAGTTCCTTCTCTTCCACTGCCTCCACACTAAGAATAATCTACACTCTAAAACTTTTGTGTTTAAAATTCTTGTTTTTATTAGTTTTGCTACATATATGGATCTTTCATTTATTTTGCGTGTTTTTGAAGTTTATAAAGTTTACTGATAAACTATTTTGTCTTTTCAATATGTTTTGAGACTCATACTGATCAATGAGTATAATGTAGTTTGTTATCTCCTTTGTTTTCACTGGCGTATAAAATAATATACCACAGTCGTTTTAACCTATTCCCAAATTGATGAACAACTGGGTTGTTTTATTTTGCTTACTATTATTACAAACAATGATGCTAGGTACATTCTGATATACCTGTGTAAGAATTTCTCCAAGGTATATGCCTATAAACTGAAATGCTAGACCATATAAATGCTATGCCATAAAGCTGAAGTATATCTTCAACTTTACTAATTAGTTTCCAAAATGTTGTATTAGCTTCTATTTACATTATAGTGCAAAACAGTGCCTTTTACACTACTACATATCTACTAATACTTGGTATTATAAGACTTTCTAAATTTTATAGTTTTAAAATGCATATTCCTGGCTACTGAGGTTGAACATCTTTTCATATGGCATTTGGCCATTCCTAGTCCCACTTCTGTAAAATGGCTACTAATGTATTTTGCCAATTTTTCATTTGGAATATCTTTTTCTAAGAGATTTGTAAGTATTCTTTATATATTTCAGATCATAATCCTTTATCTGTTATATGTTACACAAATATTTTCTTCCAATCTCTGAATTATTACTTGGATTGCTTTATGGTATGTTTTCATTTATAAAATTTAAAATTTTTAATTGTTTCAAATGTACCAATGCAATTTTGTGACTTTTGCACAAAATCTTCCCCACCCCAAGTTCCTAAATGTATTCCCTGAAAATTCTGTTACTTCGTCTTTCACACTGCAGTCATTAATCCACCTGTTCCTGATGATATGTATAGTATGAGGTTGCGATACAATTTCATTTTGGGGGTATGTATGAAGAATAAAATTTCATTTTTTTATATACATTGATAACTAACTGTCCAAGCAGTACTTACATTCACTGTTACTCTGTCATATATAAAGTTTCTATAAATATGAGTAGCCTGTTTTGTAGCTCTCTACTCTGGTATCTTTGTATATTTCTGTGCCAAATCTATACTATCTTAATTACTATATCTTTATAAGAAGTCTCAGTATCTAGTAAGGCAAGCCTGCTTACCTCATTCCTCTTCTTCAGGACTGTCTTAGCTATTCTAGGCCCTCTATACTTCTACAAATTTCAAAACCAACTTGTCAAATTCCACTAAACCAACCAACCAACCAACCACAGCAAACAAAACTAAACAGCAGACTTCTGGGATTTCGATTGAAATTATAACAAATCTATTTATCAATTTTGGAAGAATTGATACTTTTATGATCCTGAATCTCTCAATTCATTAACATGGCATATCCCTCCCGTTATATAGTTCTCCTTTAAAAGGCTTTCAACAAAGTGTTAATATTTCCTCAGTAAAAGATTTGCATTTATTTTATTTGTTGGTTGCTTATATGTTTTGTTATTATTTTAAATTCCAGATATCATGTCATTACACATGGTATACAAACTAAGTACTCTTAAGAGTACTTTTTCAGCAATGTAAATTTAACAAAATTAACAATACATAATTCCTTATCATCATCCAATATCCAGTCCATATTCAAATTTCCCCAGTTGTCTCAAAAACAACTTTTTTTATACTTGGCTTGTTTGAATCAGAATCCAAAAAAAGATCTGAAATACAATCCACTGCATTGCACTTGTTTGTTAAATCCTTCAAGTCTCTATCAGCCTAGAGAAAGGTCCTCCCTGCCCCTTTAATAATGCCAATGACTTAGAAAAGAATTTGTAAAATAATTCCCATTTTGTACTGTGCGTACACTTCTTCATAGTGTTTTGTTTCTTTATCTCTTTCTATTTTTTAAATTAGATGCTAACAGCTTTAAAAATGAACAGATTCAGTTTCAACATTTTAGGTCAAAATACTAATAATGGTGGCATATACTTCAAACTGCCTCATGTCAGAAAGCTAATGTCTGGTTTCCCACTCTTAGTGAGCCTAGGATTCATCAGTGAATAATTGGAATTAAGGTAGTGACAGTCTGGTTTCTTTTATGTGTAAAGTTCACCTTCCATCAACTTTTCATCTAATGGTTCCATCCACTAACAAACTTCCGAAAACATTATTTTGATGGTATTTTTAAATGAAATTTTCTAATGTTTTCTTGCTGGCATGTAGACATATACTTGATTTCTGTATATGGCCTTTACATTTGGAAATCTTGGTAAATGCTCGTGCTAATTCTAATAATTTTTCTGTGGATTCTTTTGAGTTTTCTATGTAGACAGTTATGTAATAAGTAATTTAATAAAAAAATCCTTACGATGTTTTTCTTGTCTTATTACACTTGCTAGAAGTTCCAGAACCGTGATAAAAACAAGTAGTGAGGGTGGGTATTTTGTCTTTCTCCTGATTCTTAAGGAAATTATATTTACATTTCACCATTAACTATGATATTTCCTACATTTTTCTCTGTAGACACTTTTCGTCTATCCTTTATATGATAAAAGTTGTTGTTGTTTTAGTTATGAAGGAAAGAATGCTGAAGTTATTGACAGGTTTTTGAGAGTTTCTAATGTAAAACCAATTTCATCATAAAATAAACCCTATTTTATATTTTGCATATTTACCTCTATACCAATGTAAAACCAATTTCATCATAAAATAAATCCTATTTTATATTTTGCATATTTACCTCTATACATTTCTTTACTTCCAGCTCAACTCAACCATACATTAAATTATTGAAAAAAATTTGGCATTTTTACTGTTTTGTGTAATTAAGGTTTCTCAGAGAATATAGTAAATAATATGTCAAAAACAAAACTGTGGAATCCTTTTTATAAAGTTTTAAAAATACACATTCTCTTTGGGGTAATTTGAATATGATTCTACCATTAAGCCAAAAAAAATTTAAAAAAATAATTTCTAAATACTTCTTCAGCATAGTATTTTACTTATAAGAAATTATTCAAAATCAAATAGTAAATTAATGATACAGATGGTAAGATAAGAAGCCATTCTCTGATAGAAGTGCATACTAATACACTACTCAAAAGTCACATTTCAGATCTTTATTTTCTGCCATCCTGAATATATCTATAGAAAGTTTCAGCCAGAGAATAAAATAAAACCAGTTAACACTAGGAGAAATAAAAATGGAACTAATGTCTATATTTGATTGTCCTCACCGTGCAATTTTCTGTGCTTATATCATTATTTTTAATAATCTGATATCATGTCAACTAATGAAAAAAAAGACTGAAATCCTTGCATTAGAAAAAACATGAAAAGACAAAATTTTGTTTTCATAAATCAAACTGATTTTTTTCAAAATTAAATTCCTTATAACATTGGTTTGTTACAAGCAAAGATTTCGCTGTTTTAAGAAAGAAAAACATTTTTAATGGTGTATAAATTATTTTCACCTTGCATCTGTGAATTATTCCAGATGGTGCTGGCAACCACAAATGCCTATAGGCTAGCCTGGTTATTTGGAGGAGTAGGACACATGGAGTAAAGAACCTAATTAAAACCACTTGACTATTTTTTTGTGGTAAAAGGTGGATACTGTAGGCTAAACTCTGCTCCAATCAAAGCCAATTACATTCTTCAGCACATTTTACCATAATTATATCTGAGAGTGTGATTTTTTTTTTTTTTGGTCCCAACTATACCCCTATTTTACAGAACTAAGTCAGGGTGTTTTTAGTTGTGTTTTGGGAAAAGATTTAAGAAATCCATTGCTTCCATCGTGTGTGTGTGTGTGTGTGTGTGTGTGTGTGTGTGTGTGTGTGTGTGTGTGTGTGTGTTAAAAAATGTTTATTTATTTTTATTTTCACAATACTGGATATATAATTTTAATGCTTACCTCCACCAACTCCAAAAGACGTAAGTAAAAAATAGAGAATATCAAGCTAAATGATCCTAAACATATGTGTGCATGCACATGCATAATCAAGAAAAATAAAAAATTAAACATGAAAATTTAGAATATTTTAGTTTTTCTCTTTGTGATTTTCTGCATTTTATAAATTTTTTACAATAGACAAAACATTTTTAAAAAATACTTTGTTTTTATAAGTGAGATATGGCTGTATCTCAAAAGAGGGTCTTTGTCTACATGACACTGGATAGAAAGTAATCCAGTAGGGAGCATTTGAGTCTCCCTGTTTTATTTATTTTGGGGATCTTTAACTTTTTATTTCCTACTCCATTTTCTGTTCATATTTTCAATTTCCTTTTTTAACTTAGTTTTGTGAACATGAATTCATATATGGTTTGAATTCACAAATTAATTAGGGCAAATAAATGCATACAACTTTCTTGCCTCACTGATATACTTTTTAATTCTGCTTTTGAGAAAAACACTATCAACGAAACGTGTTAATAATAAAAATGTTAGGGGATGTTTCTTGAATATATATTTAGGAATAAATATTCTGAAACAGAATCTGTGAAACATGGAATTTCCTTCACTTCTCTTATAAATAGATCAATATGTAATTTAATTTAATCTGAGTCCAGAAGAAAACCCAAATATGTCAGTAAAGCCATATTTTAAAATGCATATCAGAAAGAAAAGGATTTAATGGCTTAGCATAAATTTTTTTTAACTCTCTCATACTGCTGTCATACTTGAATTAATTAACTTGAGTTAAATTAAAAATGAACTTATATCTTTCATTATTCTTCATACAGGAAAAGTAGAGAAATTAGATATATTCACATATAAATAAATCCATTAAAATTGGATTCTCAATTTATGAGTTCCCAACAATTATAATAAACAATGAAATGATGAATAACAGATTTCATTCTCTCCACACAAATATGAATAAATCAAAGTGTAAGAAGAGATAAAAGCAAAGATGGAAAAGGAAACAGTTAATCTCTATTGGTCTCTGCCACAAGAAGTTTTATAAAATGTGGTCCACTATTTTGCTCTTTAAAATGTGATCCATGAACTCACAGCTTCAGCACAACCTGGGAGCCCATTAAAAATTCAGAATTCTTAAGTTCATACCAGATCTACTAAATCAGAATTTGCACTTTAACAAGATCTCCAGGTGATACAAATGCACACTAAAGTTTAAGAAGCACTGGTCTACTCCCTAGAATGTGCTCTGCCCCTATTTACTTTACTGCTCCTTCGGCTTGTGTCTCTTAAAATCCAAACTCAAATTTAGGCAAATCCATTAGGTCATAACTACTATTGACCCCTACTATCACCACTAACTCCCATACCTAACTTTGTCTTATGAAATGTTAATATGTTCTGCATTATCCATGTTCATGTCTTCTTATGCCTATAAAATGCCTTCCTAGAGTTTAAGGTCCATATTTGATATATTTTTGTACTTCACAATTACGAGCATAGCTCCTCATGGTGTACAGATGATCCTTCAATATTTGTTGAACAAATGTATTAAAAGGAAACTAAGTACATCCCTTCTATTGGCAAATATACCCAAAACATCTCTCTGAAGGAAAATATAGTTTAAAATTCCAAAACTAAGAATCGAAAAATGAATACATTCCTTATCTCTCAAACACCTAACAAAATTAATTGGGAAAGAAATTATTCTTTCTTTCTTCAAAACTTATTCCCACTCTATCTAGAACCTATTAATATTTTTATCAAAGACTATTTTGCTTTTTTAAATATACTATTCTACCATAAAAATCTCCTGCACAAATTTAAAAAAAATAAAATGCTACTATTGTCAAGTTTAAAGAAAAACATAGTAAAAATCAAATTTGACCCATTTTTGTTTTAATTGGAGAACAGAAGTTTCAGCTAGACAGCTAAAAATATACTAATTAGAAGTAAAATGTTTGTTAAGTTTTACATGTTATATATAAATATCTATATTATATTAAAATGTTACACACAGAGAAAATAATATATTGCGTAAACATACATTCTCTTTCCTGCTGTCCTAAGAATAACTCCACATTCAGTTAATATTCAAATTAAGATATAAAATTTCATAATACTTAAATACCTAAACTTGGCTTAAAAATAAGAATTTCACATTATACCTACCAAAAAAGTATTCAAGTAACTAAAAATAATAGTTTTACACACTGTGTCTAATTAAAATGTTTTGGGTTATTTCAAAGATGCTTTAAAGAAGGATATTGTTTTTGTGGAACTGTATCTCTAAGAATCTAAAGAAAATAAGTGTAAGGAAAAAGAGCGATATCAATGTATAATGTAAAATCATTAACAATGTAGGGTTTTACATAAACTTTTAATTCAACATATTTTAATCAGCAAGGGAATAGCATGATAATTAGTCCCATCTTACATTTAATTTCATTTATTTCCATGTTCGTTCTTACTACCACACTAATCTCCTCTCGGGCAAGGACCTTATTTTGTGTATCTCTGCAGATCTTCACAAGGCCTGTCTCAGAGCAGTTACTCAGAGTTTACTGAAATAAAATATTTTAACAGAAAGCTCTTTTTTAAATGTTAGTTCTCAGAATAACTCTAATCTATTACTATTAATTCAATATTTCAGGAAAGTTTCTATGTACTAGACACTAACTTTGGGAATAGGGCTGCGATCTCAGCATTCACTGAGATTATAGTCTACAGGTAATATACAGAAGATAAATAAAACACACAGAAAGTCAGATGGTAGTAAGTCCAATGAAAAAAGTAAAAGAGAAAAGGATAGGAATATATAAACGGGGGGGAGGGGTGTGTGTGTGAAAAGGCAATTTCAAATAAAGTGCCCAGGAAAATCCATGCAGTGAAGGAAACACTTAAGGAAACGTGTGAAGAAAGTAAGTGGAGCTACGCACATGTTGAGGAAAGAGTGTTCTACACAGAGAAAATAGCAAATGCAGAGATTCTCAGGTTAGAGTATGCCTAGCCAATGGGACTAAAGTGGATAGAGAAACAGTATATTAGCACACAGATAAAAAATACCAGACCCTCCAGCAACCATTAGCAAACTTTTTTTGGTAAAGAGCCATACAGTAAATATTTTACACTTTGTGAGCCATATACAATCTGTGTCACATAGCCTTGTTTTTTTTTTTTTTGTTTGTTTTTTCCAACCATTTTAAAATGTAAAAACCATTCTTAACATGCAGGGTATAAAATAATAAGGTGCCGGTCGGTTGTAGTTTGCTTTTCCTGCTGTAGAGCTTTGTAGGTCACTGAAGTCTTCAGCTTTACAAAGCAATTCCTTGGTATCACAAAATACAAAAGAATAGCTCATAAACACTAATTAAAAATGCAAGTTATCAACTAAAGCAAAGCAATGTATTTGTCTATAATTTAAAACCAGTAAGCCTTCTCAACTCAATTTTCAAATTTTTCAGAAAAGGCTGGCCTTCACTTATTCATTTAGCAAATATTTACTGAATGCCAATTAAGGGCCACATAGTTTTAAGAGAACAGAATATATCTTACTACCTTCACAGAACTTATTTTCAAAAGGGGGAGGCGTACAAACACAAACTACGAAACAAGCATCTCATTCATTACTCAGCTGACATGCTGTGGAAAAAATAAAAACATACAATGAAATGATGAATAACAGATTGTGATTCAGACTGTGAACAACAGATTGTGTGGTTGTGACAGGGCAGTGTGTTTAACTACAACAGTCACCACCGAGGAACTGCCATGGAGGATGCGCAAGTGAGCCAAGTAGAGATCCAGAAGAGACAGAATATAATTACAAATGCTTTGACAATAGAAAGAACTTGGCTTACTTTTTAAAAAGTTGATATAGTGTTACACAATGAAGGGCAAACAGAGGTGAGGGCACAGAAGTGGCAAGAAGTCAGATAATGCAGAGCCTTATCAATCATAGTGAGAAGTTTGGGTTTTATTCTAAGTAGCAAGATTTTAAGCAAGGAGTGACAGCATCTACTTTAAGTTTTAAGAGTTCAGTCAAGCTGCTATGGACAAGTGACTGGTAGAGGAGCAAGATACCATTTAGAAAGCTACTGCAGTAGCCCGAGCAAAAGATAGTGGTTCAAAGCAGTGGGTGGAGAGAAATTTCAGTTCTATATGTGAGCTGTAATAGGACTTAGAGATAAATTTGATGTAGGAAGTGCAAGGAGAGAAGAATCAGGAATTAGTTGGTGATTTATTCCCCATTTATTGAACTGTGAAATATTAGGGAAGAAGTTTTGAAAAGGATGGGAAAATCAGAGATCAGTTCTGGGCAAAGTTAAATTTAAAATCTAATTAAAGACATCATATAATTAGTATATTATTCTGGAGGTCCTTACTATGTATGTATGTATTAAATTAATTTGGAAACTATCAATATATGGTAGATATTGAAAATTATGAGACTTGAAGACATAGTCTGACAAGGTATATAAAAAAGAGAAAAGAGGGCTGAGAATGAAGCCTTTCAGGATCTAGGAGAATATGTAGAACCAGAAATGACAATAAAGAAAGAATGACAAGGTTGGGGAAAATAAGGAGAATCTGCTGTCAGAAATGCCAAATGAAAAGTGTTTCAAGGGGGGGAGAATGATGTGGAAAGGTAAAATAAGATGGTGACAGAAAGTGATTTTTGGACCTGTCAATGTATTTATATGTATACATATATGTGCATTTATGAGACTGATACTTCTGACAAAAGTAGTTTCAGAGAAGTGATAGAAATATTTTTAAAAAATAAATAAAAATAGAAGCCTGATTTGATGAATTTGAAGAAAGGTGAGGAAATGCAGATATCAATTAAAGTCCTTTCTTTTAACGAGATTTACTAAGAGAGAAATGGGGTGCCAGCCAGAAGGCTATCACAACAAGGAAGGACTTTTAAAGAGGAAGGATGGAAATTTCAAGGCTTGCTTGTGATAATGAACCAGGAAAGAGAAAAATTTTTTTAAAAATAAAGGAGAGAGAGGGATAATTAGTGGGGAGACATCCTTAAGCTGGGATTGAGAGAAAAGTAGTAGAACTGAACTTAGAATGGGACAGTGACACTACTTCAAAAGAACAGGCAAAGCACACAGGTACACATGCATGCAAATTAGCAGATTCAATGATGGCAAGACATAATAGATAATATCTGATTATTTTAATTTTCTCAATGTCATATGAAGTTAGCAGCTTTCAGTGGGAGAAGAGGAATTTCATATATTTGACAAGAGGGAATATAATATAATCATCTCTGAGAATGGGAAATCAAATTTAATAGACATTTGTATTAGGATTGCCTGTATAATTGAGAACACATTTAAGATATGTGGCTATAAATTTAAAGTGAGACCAGTTAGCAGTCTGGTGACTTTTTTCCCCCGAGTAATATGCAGCTGCTCAGTGCAGAAATAGTATAGGTATGACTGGGGTTTTGCAAGGCAAATATGAAGGAAGAGAAAGAGGCAAACAAGTTAAGGGTGTTTATAAGAGAGTGATTATATTGCTGGACCATGAACTCTGACCCAGGTAAGGAAGGAAGCAGGGACATAAGAGCTTAAAAACAAAATAATATGTTGCTGTATCAAGGGTCTAATGAGGTTCAAAAATTGTTGGAATTGGAGACAACTAGAGTAAATGAACTGAGGGGACAGAACAGAAGGTAGTGGTCAAAGCTGCACTGTATTTTTCAGCATCACTAAAACCACTGTGGAGAATTCTGACGTGTAACAATCAATTCCATAGACTTAAATACAGAGGAAAGGAAAGAAGCAAGTTTTACTCTAGCCAGAATAGCTGTACAATCCCCCAAGTCTAAGAAATGACATTGCCTAGGGATGGTACCAAACTAGAGAAAAAGAAAAGCAGAGAAACCACTCTCACATATTATAGTATAATTTATGGATCTGTTTTACTACAATAGTCATTCCTGATTCTCAAATTATGTAAAGGTAAAAAATCCAGTACAGGTGGTTTATTCAATGTCAATTTATAAAATCTGGAAAAAAAACGACCAAGGATATGACACAATGCTGACTGTATTGTGCCAAGAAATCTGAATATGTGGTAGAAAAAGAGAACCAAAATAAATCCTTACCTTAAAATTCTGACTTGGCTTTTTGAACCTATATATAATAAATATATTGTCAATAGTTTTCATTTTTTAAAAAGGGAGGCTGCTGCTCTATGTTGCTCACTCTGGAGAAATCCCTGATTTATTCAAAATGACAGTGGAAAGCATCAAGCATTTTTATGGAAAGCATCCATTTCTTTTATGAATTAGTTTAATTTCTATCATTGTCTAAAACAGTACACACAACCTTAGACTTTTGAGTAAAATTTCAATACTAAGAAAAATAGACAAATATATCCTTATGCCCTATCTCTAGTTTTTTTCTCCCTTTTAAATTTCATTCTTCTTCCCCAACACTCCTGCTTCATTTAATTTTTTTCCTTTTCATATTTTTCTATTCATATGCTTGAGGCCTCACAGAATCAGCAGGGATTCAACTCTGGTGGATGTCAGAAGACCTATGGAGGTTGCTGGCTTCATGACCTAGTAAAAGTAATGTTCCAGCATGAACAGAATAATGAAATGGACAGTAAGTCTTTTTATTTCCTGCTATTGTTTCCCTCTTTCAATCTGAAAAGTACTTTTGTAGATATAAGTCAATGTACTTTTCCCTCCATGGCTATGCAAATGATGAATGCTCTGAAAGTTACAGTTTAATCATACTGCAAAATAGTATATTAAATTGTATATGCAGACAGAGTAAACCATTAATATTTTTTCATCTGATGATTTATTTCACAGGACTCAGGCTAAAAATTAATTTAACTTAGACGTTTTACTAGAACATGAATAATGTAGAAGTAATAACTGAAGGCTACCGTGGGAATCAAGGTATTAACAAAAGGGTTAATAATAAGCAAATACGTTAAATAGGCAATGGTATTGATTTTTATTCTGATGCAATACTAGAATAAATGCTAGTGATAGGAAAACTTCTTAAGCAGTTTTCATCATAAATTTTGGTCAAAATACAGTGAAAATCATTAAATCAACTGGGTAGAAAACAATCACTAAAACATTCCAATGAAATGGGAGGAAAGAATAAAGTTTAGTTTTTGATTTCATTAATAAAGGATGGGTCTAGAGAAAGAGAGAAAGGCAAAAAAATCAAAACTATAACTTATAAATTTAAAAATGTACAGGGAAATTTATTTTCATTACAAAAACCTTTACATTCTACTTCCAAGGGGTCCTCAACCAATAGAGCTCTGAATTTATGGAATACATAATTTAATTTATAAAAATTCAAGGTGCAGACAATTGAATTATGAAAGTTTAATTTACATTCCCCAGCTTTTTCTTTTTGTTGGACTCATGCTGACTATCTAATAATATTCAAATTCCCTGAATTAGCAGCAAAGGCCCTTACCATCTATATTTTATTACTCCTTCAAACAGTCAAGTTTTGCATTTGGGTTTTTTTTTTTTTTTTTTTTTGCCTTTTCAGGTATCTTAAAGCCCTACCCTTTCCCCTGTCCTGCCTCTGCCTAGCATACATGCACTCATCCTTAAAGGTGAAGGTCGAAGTGCAACATCTTGTCAAGCTTTCCAGCACTCCCCGAAGCAGAATTCCTTCATCCCCACGACTGAAGTGTCTGTATCTGAACTACAGTATAATGTATAACTATAAAAAAAAATTTTTTTCTAGATCCCATGTTTGTAAATTATAAAACTTAAAAATATATAAAAATTAAATATAGAGTTTACAAAATGAATATAAGGGAAACTAAAATCATGATTAAATTCAAATTACCAACATGAATTTAATATGCAGTGAAATCACTGCTCATAGTGCACTCATAGTACTTAATACTATGGCCCAAGTTCTTTCAAGTAATAAGAAGATTAGATTAAATTGTCCCCAAAATTTTATCAAATTGCTAAAAATAGTTTGTTTCATACAGTGCATTGCAACATTATTTAAATGTTGCCTGAAATAAAAGCAACATTATATATTGAGTGTGCCACGATCTTTTCTCATTGGCTCATAACAAGTACAGCAGTAACACTTACGGACATCAAGATCATAACCACACAAATGGATGATGCAACTACATATACTACTTAGTTATAACACATTCACCCATATGTATATAAATTGTATATAAATATGTATATAAATTGCGATTTTGATTTTTACTGAATTTGTATTGAAATGAAAATATAAAATCATAACATCTGCGTGGTAGACTTTTAATTTCAAAACATGCTCATGATCACCCAAGGATTGAGGGCCATTAATGGGAATACAGTGATGGAGAGGTTAAAAACAGAGGGTGTTTTTTTTTTTTTCCTGTACAGGAAGACATTTTATTCCAGTTGTAAATAACATTAATAACACAACTGTTAAAACAGAACTGGTCAATGATGACATTAAAAGTAGAGTAATAATGTTCTGGGCATTGTCACCAGTTAAATTGTGTTAGAAAGGTGCTAGCATTTACCTATATAACAAAATGGTTCCCCTAATCGGTCTAAAGATGAAAAAAATCACAATTTAGTTTTTCTGGCTCATATTTTCCATTCCAATCCGATGTTTGGACTTAAGATTCCTTTTCATTTCCAAGAATCATTTAAGTAATTGGATGACTCCAGGCTCTAACTGCCTTCTTGCCACTTTTTCCCTTTCCAGAGACCCTAGTGATATTTTACTGATGCTCATCTACCTGCTAGCTCCTTGAAAGCAACTGCGGTTTTGTTTAAAATGCACCTGAATCTAAAATCTCTTTATAGCCCTTTCTCCAGGTTCATTACCTGATTATTATCAGATGGTACTGTCTTTAGTACTAATATTTTTGAGGATTTCAACACAGTCCACTAAGGTGGAAATGTGAAACTTGAAACTCTTGTCAAATGCTACTACTGGAAAAGGACTGAGACTTAGGAAAACCATGCTCTTTTTCTTCTACCGTTGAAAACACTACAATGCAAAATGGATATCTGCTGAAATCTCATTTCTAAATGAGTTATCGATCAAAGTCATGATTAAAGAATTTAGTAGCAGTGTGATACTGTGATATAATACATATATATTATTATTAAATATATATAGTTGGTCTTCCTCCCATCTTTTTTTTTAATGTTTTTTTTTTTTTTATTAGTTTCAAGTACACAGTACATTGGTTAGACATTTACATAGTTTATAAACGATCCCCCTGATTGCTCTTTCTCTCCTCTGGCTCTCCACCTGGCCATTACATTAATGCTAACTGCAGTCCCTATGCTGTGCTCCCTATCCCTGTGACCATCTCATAACTACTAATTTGTATTTCTTTAATCCTTCACCCCTTTCTCCCAGCACCCCAAACCCCCTCCATTCTAGCCATCACCAGACTGTCCTCTATATTTATTAATTTTTGATTAATTTGTTCTTTTTGTTCCTTAGATTCCACCTATAAGTGAAACCATATGGTATTTATCTTTCTCTGACTTATTTTATTCAGCATAATAACCTCTAGGTCCATCCATGTTGTTGCAAAAGGTAGGTATTAAGGATTAGAGAACTCAGGATTAAATACTGACTCACCATTCATTACCTATGTGATCATTAGCTTCTTGAAACTTCAAGGTTTTTGTTTTTTATCTTTTTAATTAGTGATATAGAAACATACCCATCTCTCACAGTTGTTAAGTGGAATAAATAATATATGAAAAATATTTAGAATAGGATTTGGCACATTGTAAGAGGTTAGTAATATTCATTCTCTCACACTCAATATATATACACATACATTTACCTTATTGTGTTTTAACATATTAATTTAAATATTTAAATTCCCTATATATTAACCTCCAGAAAATTATAGAATATCCTTTTTTATTTTTTACCACTTTGTATGGTGAGTGTGTATTGTTGAATGTTCTAAGTATATATTTAAATAGAAATCTAGCATCATATCTAAATCTTGTATATATATATATATATATATATATATATATATATATATATATATACACGCAATACTACATAACTCTTATAAATTACTTATTATATATACCAAGCACTTCAGCGTTTATCATTACATTATCTCATTTGGCATTTATTCAAAACACTTTTATGAGGTTTTATTAACTCCACATTATAAATGAAAAGACCAAACCTTCAATAAAATTTAGTAATTGGCCCCAAATCACAGTCTTACACATTACAGAACTGGTACTCAAGCCTAGGTCTGCCTAACTGCAACTACTATACACTTAATCTCTCTGCTATTGTGATTATGAACAGCAATTGCTTATTTAGTAGGATCTTTGACACCAAGTATTGAGTGAATATGGCTTACATAATACATAAAAAAAAAAATTAAAAGGTGAAACCCATTGCTTTAGAGTTGTTACAGAGCTTCCTTTGTTCTTAAGCAATTTCAACCTTCAGGTTTTTTCCTTTCTCCAAAAGGGCAGCACATCCTGACATTCTTATATTAATTCATTTCTTTTTTTTTTTTTTCAACTAAAACTCTTCTAAAAAAGAGCTTCAACTCTTAGTAGCATTTATGTGCACTTTGTCTTTTAAAAAGCTACCACTTTCTCTTCACTTGATGAGTGTGGCAGATAAGCCTTCAGTTCTTCTATAGAATTTGTCTCTTCATTTACATTAGGTGGTAAAAGTGAAAGTGTACTGTAAACTATTAGATACTAAATAAATGTAAAACACTATGATTTTATTTTAACTTTATGTGGGCAGTCCAAAATAAAGCCAAAGATTTTAGGCAGAAAGTCAGAGAATAATTTTACACCTAGAAGAAATTACCTCAAGGCTACATGATTGCCAGAAAACTAGACCAAATGGTAGGTTACAGGTAAAGAAGACAAATCTCAGTGAAGGGTGGAATCAGGATTACAAACAAATTAAAATATGTTTGAGGCATTGCCCAGGAGAAAACGGGCTCTGGAATACAAGAGGATCTACATTTGTATAAACTTTAACAGTCTGCTAAGTTCTTTACATTTTCATTATTTGTTAAATACATAAATATTTGGTTAAACACCACCATTGTGTATTAAACACAAGAGACAGATATCCATGAATAAAAATAGTTTCTGCTTGCAAATTACCTCCCAGTCATCCAAGCAAGACCAGTATAGACTAAGTGGTACCGAGAGTCTAAAGAAAAGGGAGCTAACCTAGTGTGGGGGTAGGGGTGGTGGTGATCAGGAAAAACTTTCTAGAAAGTGATACATGAACTTACTTTCCTAAGGTTAGTAGGCAGGCAATATAGTACTAGGCAGAGAGAACAGTATGAATAAAGCCCTGACAAAAAGGAGAATGTGTAATGCTGTGGGGAAACCAACCACATTCAGTATGACTACAGCTTAAGGTTGCAGAAGAGTAGAGACAAAGGAAACAAAGCCAAAAATTGTATCATGCTAAGAAAAGAATTGTAGTTTAACCCAAGCATGTCTAAGACTTTTGTAGGGAAGTGATATGATTAGCTTTCCAAAATTTTAGAAAACAAACCAAAGGGAAATCATATCTGGGGGGAGGGGAGGTCAATTAAATACATTTCACAGTAAATGAAGAAAAGAACCACCTTGATTGTACTCTTAAGTTGCATCATTAAAATAAACTAATAATGAAAACAGACAAGCTAGTATGGTTTATATTTAATTAACCTCCTTTAAATTAGGTAATGATAGCTATGGTGAGTTTTCCTCTCATGACATATTCTATGAAAGTTGTTTTAATTAACTCCAAGACAGATCACCATGACCACTTTACCAAACTCATATTCCTTGTTTGTAGTTCTTTTGTAAAGTCATTTCCTTTTCATCTCAATTTTGAAATCACATTTGGAGGGAATTAATTTTCACTACCACTTTCAAAATAGTTAGGTTTAACACACTTCTTAAGTGATTTATGAATTTAGAAACTTGTGATAACACATACTGAAATGTTTAATACCTAGACCAAATAGGTAGCTATAGCATATGAACAATGTCATTTGTGGACACTGGTGGCAAATACACAAGTAGAAGAGAAACAAAACAATTCCACCTTAATGAAAAAAAAAAAACAAAGTGAAGAAAATTTAAGCAGATACATTTCTTCCTGCATATGACAAAGGTCAAGTTCCTCAATTCCATTAGACTTATAACTTAACTATGAAATCTACTTGTAAAAAAATATAATAAACTACTTTAGTGATCTTTGCTATTATGATCTAAAATCTGTCATCTCAAACAAGAGCCAGATGGCTAAATTAATAAACTTAATTGACAAAGAAAACATCAATAATGGATAAATACTTTAGCTTATTTTTTTAAAGAGAAAGCAATACCAATGGGTATGCAAATAAACCAAATCACCTTATAGATCTGCTAGCTACCACTTAAGATTACTAATTTCTTCATCTGCTTTTCTCAGTCCACAATCTCAAATTCTGAGACCCTGAAGTCATATTAATAGAAAATGGAACCTGGAAGGAAGGTTTCTGTCAAAGCATAATCCATTCTCGAGTATCCAATTATTTTGACATTTGTTCCTTACTCCTCCCTCCCTCACTCCACTCTCAATTTCTTGTTACCCTTGTCACTTTGTTATACTGCTCAACATGTTTTAATACATACAAAGTAAGATGGTAACAAGTGCCAATGGGAACAAAACTTTTACTCTAATACTCTGAAATTTTAACTTGCCTCTTGTACCTATGCCAATATGACACCTCAGAGAGCCTTTAAGAGAGGCAAGGGTGGCCTTCTTATCCTGAAACCAATGGTATAAGCTGGTATAGGGAAATCAACAGAGATAATCTTAAAAATTTATCTTTTTTTAAAAAATGAGGAAAAATCAATTCCAAAAATGTCATTAATTCATAGCCAGCATTCTAAAGCCTAACCAGTCAAAGCACGCTTCCCAGATCAGCAGCATCAGTACCATCTGTGAGCTTTTACAAATGCAAAAAGGATCTACCCAAACCTACTAAATCACAACTGCATTTTAACAAACTCCTATTCAATCTGTATGACATGACAGTTTGAGAAGCACTGTTCTGATGAACTTGACCAAATACATCACATTACCTAATAATACCTAAAATATAAGTTGTGTTTTGGAGCTTTCCTTGAGCAAGCTGAGTGTGCTGTATGAATCAACAGGGCAATACTCATAAATAGTCCAGTCAACACCGAAGGAACATCTCATATAACAAACAGGCTAGAAACGGTAAAAGTCTAGCAATTGTCACTTAAGAACAACAATAATTAATCCGACCCTCTGCTGCCTTATTCCAAGGAGCTAAAAAGCACACATTTAATATCATGTTACCACCTACTTGTCACTTCTGGGTCTCACAAAGGTCCACAGAACAAACAGTAAATGAAAGCAGTATGGTGAACACGAAATCTGAGAAACCCCAGACTCTGCTACTTAGTAGCTATGTCCCTCAATAAGTCCCCTAACTCCTCTGAATGTCAATTTTCTGATCCTGTAAAATGGGAAAATAACATTCATTTTTATAGAGCTGCTATGATCTCAAGTAGATTGGGGAGGCTGAAACTAAGTTTGTCAGATAAAATACAGAAGGTCTAGTCAAATTTATATTTCACATACATGACAAATATTTTAGCTGAAAGTATGTCCCAAAATTTGTAAGACATATAAATACCAAAAATTATTCATTGTATATATGAAATTCAAATTTAGCTGGGCATACCATATTTTTATTTGCTAAATCTAGCAACCCTACAGAAACTCAGATTTTGACTAACTGCAAAATTAGTCTTTCCTCCCTTCTCTATTAAATTTGCCTCCTTTAGCTCATCTATAGAATGCCAATTATCTACAATTGCTATCTAGAAAAAATTTAAAGTTTATCACCTCTCAATGCATGAAACAACACTTTTCAGTAGAGAGTTAGCTAGATCAGCACAAGCCTCTGTTCACACATTTTTCCCAAACAAAGAACCATTCAAAACAGTAATACTATATTTATTTCAGGAAAAGTTAGTTAACAGGATGTGTGGCTACACTGCACTTACATGGCCTACTATAAACAAAACTAGGCAAAAGTATTGTTTAAAAGGAAAATAAGTAAGGAAATACACACAAAGAATAAGGTTGTTTAAGAAAGCCAAAAGAATGACAAGCGGAAGCAAAAAATGCAATTAATAACCAATCATTCTCTTAGATTATAAGCTCATGCCCATAAATCAAACTCCTTACCATTAGATCTCATAGGGTCGGAAATGCCCTGGGGCCTATTATGTCCTGAACACTTTGGCTACAAAGTAAGAAAATAAGTAAGCTTTCAAAATGAGGCTTTTTGAATGATATTAGTGATTAGTGTCAGTTAATCAAGAAAAAAGTATTTCTAAATTGTGTAATCAGAAAAATGGCTGTTTGATTAAGTTAGATTTTAGAAATCAATGTAGAACTCTTTCATCAAACTAGATGAAAGAAACTATAAAAACAGGTATTTATTTGAGGAAGACATAAAGTATTTCCCTTTTATTACATAACAATACAGGGACACTAGTCTTAATGCAGTCATTGGGAAGCATCCCACAGACTCCAAACATCTGTTTTGAAGACAAGACTGCAATAGTCACTACTAAATAAAACACAGGTAATAATAATATTTGGTTCAATTTGTTTATATTTAAGAGTTAAAGAGAGCGAAAGAGATGATATTTATAGGGCCTACTTCCTGAATGTCTTGCCTAGAGTCACGCTGCTTCACAGTAAAGTGCAAGAATGAATTTTGAACCAAATCTTATCTTTTCATCCACACATGAAATATTTCTTTGTATTCATTTTCGGGACTAATGTCACTAAACAGAAACTAAAGAGAGGCAGGCATATGTTTAAAGATACTGTGAATCTTCAGTTATCGTTATTCTAAATAAAATCTCAATGCTCTGTATTGAATTGAAAACTAGATAGCGGAGGACAGGAAAGCAAAGAGGAAACAAATTTACCCAAAATCTAAATGCTTAGTGGAGACACTAAAATACAAACACTACAGTTAAGTAGCACTTTTAACAAAAACCAGGTGGTTAAAGAAAACACTGAAGGGTCAAGTATCCCATCTAAGATCATATAAGAAGTCACTCAAACATTCAGTTCAATTTCAAACCAATAATAAATTATATACTCTTTTGATGGCCTGCTCAATTGCACTTAGAAAAACAATAATAAAAATAGTGAAATGCCTATAGGGGTGGGTGCGTGTGTGTGAGAGAGAGAGAGAGAGAGAGAGAGAGAGAGAGAGAGAGAGATTGATTGAGATTGATTGATTGATTTTAAATTCCAATCTGGAATGAAGAGAGACTTTTCTACATATTACTGCCAAAATGATTACTGCCACTGGAAAAAGAAACCTGTTTTATTCTGTATTCCTTGGAAAATAAACTTACTTAGAAATAGATATAGTTGAATGGTATTTACTACTAGAATAAAAACTACTAAAATGAACCAGCTAACAATATTATAATTAACATAATTTGCAACTCAGATAATTATGTATACTCTAATGACTTCCAAGGGCAAATTCTCCTTGAGCCTTTCCAGAACAATTTTAGAAGTTCTGCTTAGAGACACTTAAATCAAAACCTGTCATTCTAAAGACAAAATACAGAACAAAGTGATAAAACTTCCCAGTAAAAATGTGAGTCCACTTGAAGCCTAAGTTAGGGATGAAAATTTTCCAAACACAAGCAAAAGCCTTCATGATATTTTCCTGCTAAAGCTGAATTGTTTTCAGATTTAAAATTACTTAACTCCAAATAAGTTCAGACTTGGAATTACTTAAGTGGTAAACATACTTTTTTACTATAATATGTACAGAAAATATTTAGAATATAGGAAAAACAGTGACATTTTTATTGCAAACACTGAAAGATTTCTTCTGCAATGAACATAGTTTATTTTGAAATAAAAGTTCCATACAAATTTGAACAAATAAAATAAAATAAAACTGAGCCCTTTGGTGGCAACAAGGCAGGAGACCAATAATGTAGATGCGAGGAATTTTTTAAAAGAACATGAGAAACACCAAAAGAAACATGCAAAGGCAGAAAAGCAAAATGGACTAAAGATGTCTGTGACATTGTAAGAGATGCAGCAGAAAACAAGGTCACATAACCTATAAAAGAAAGAGGAGAGGTAGTCAATAATATCTAACACCGCAGAAAGATCAGCAGGCCTAAGACAAACAAGGTCAGAGAATTTGGCACTTAGTATATCACTGAAGCAGTTTTAGCACATCAGTGAGAGAAGAATCCACATTATATTGGTTTGGAAAATAAATGGGAAGTGTTAAAGTGCAGGCAGTGAGAATAAAAGATTCTTTTCAAAAACTGTACAAATATGCAGAAAAAAAATTAAAGGTAAAAGTAAGATATCGTACTGAACTGAAGCCAAGGAAAAGACACTGGAAAGGATTATTCACACTTCTTTTAAGGATGGGGGAAACTAGAACATGTTTTATGTTTGGGAGAGTCAGTGGAAAGGAAGAGAATAGAATAAGGGGAAGGAAGAGTATGGAGAAACAAGGAGGAGTGAGATACGTCCCAGATCTCGCTTCTTGAAACAACAATAACCTGAACTTCTGAAACTGAACAAAACACCCAAACTGCCCATCAACACATCGGAGGTGGGATCCGCACATAAGAACTACCAGAGATCAGAACCCCGGGTGTCAGGCGGTGGACTAAGAGGAAAAAAAAAAAAAGCTGAACGTGTGGCAACTTCTCTGAACAGGCTTGCCTGGGAGAGTTTGTGAGTTCCATGCTGCCGCCGACAGTGCTCAGTCATCAATGCAGAAAGTAGAGAAGTGGGATGGCAGAAAACAACAGTTGATTTTTACTAGTCATGAGTGCAAAACCGAGGCAGAGCCACAGCCCCCAACCCTAATCCAGAAGGCCCCTCACCCTGTATCCTCCAAGAACAAACACAGCAGAGCCACAGGAAATCTGAGCAAATGCTACTGAAACTGTCGCTAACACTAACAGGGACTGAGAATGAGAGAAGTGACCGTGATGAAACATCTATAATAATAATTTAAAAAAAGCATCATTAAGGCTTTATATAAAGCAGAGATCCAAGAGGCTTAGATGCTACCCACTTGAAACCAAAAGAAAAGCGCTTCTTAGCAACAGGCTAAAGAGACACCATTATATAATAAATCTTTTTTCTGGGAAAAAAATGCTGAATATTCTTCCATTAATGCCCAGGTAAAGAAATAGTCCATTAAACACCTTGAACAGCTGAGGTCACAAGGCAACTCAGAAAAAAAGAGAAAAATCTCCAGAAAACAAGCTTACAGACATAGAAATATGCAACTTAAATGATGGAGAATTCAGGATGGTACTTCTGAAAAAACACAGTGAGTTCCGAAATGAGTCATATAAACAATTTCAAGAATTGAAAAAACAATTAGATGAGTATAAGGAGTCCTTTAGCAAGTAGATTGAAACCCTCAAAAAGAACAGAATAGATCTTCTGGAGATAAAAAGACACACTGCAAGAGATGAAAAATAAAATAGCAAGCTTGAGAAATAGAGTCGAACAAATGGAGGAAAAGATCAGTGATATCGAAGACAGAAATCTAGGAAAAAATCACAAGGAAGAAGAGAGAAATCAAAGAATGAAAAATAATGAAAGAGAGATTCAAGAACTAGCAGATATCATCAAGAGAGGAAACATAAGAATAATGGGAATTATCAAAGGCAAGGAAAAAGAGCAGGGATTAGAATTTCTCAATTCTAAGGAATGAGCTGGAGCTTAGAATTCAAGAAGTACACAAAACACCCAATTATCTCAACTCAAAAAGGCCCTCTCTAACACACATTGTTTTAAAATTATCAAAAATTAATGGCAAAGACAAAATTCTCAGGGTACCCAGGAATAAGAAGATGGTAACATAAAAAAAAAAACCCATTAGATTATCATCAGACTTCTCAGCACAAACATTACAAGCCAGAAAGGAGTGGAATTAAATATTCAAACTATTAAGTGAAAGGAATTACCAGCCTAGAATAATGTATTCATTCAACACAGCTCTCCTTTAGACATAAAGGAGAAATAAAGACCTTTCCAGACATATGAAAATTGAGGGAATTCTCCACCATGAGGCCTGCACTACAGGAAATACTGAAAGGGATCAGCTTACCTAAAACAATATGACAAAAAAACAAAAATGTGTAATTATGAGTAAGGTGACTATCGGCAAATAGAAGCAGAGAAGTGTGACCCTTACTAAGATACTAAGACCAGGGCAGTATAAGCTTAAATAATAATAAGAGAATTGTTATAGCAAGATAGCAATGAATGTTCAGCATACATAGGGACAAATTGAGGCAATGATGACAGAAAAAGGGGAGGATTCAAAGATCCAAATTCACAAAGAGAAATGAAGATAAGGCACACACAGAAGAAAATGGACGGCTGTGTGTGTGTGTTTGTGTTTGTGTGTGTGTGTGTGTGTGTGTGTGTGTGTGTGTGTGTAAACTATCCCTTATGTATTCATAATGGTAACCACACGACAGAGATGCAGAATGGAAATATATAATATAAAATAAGAAGAACCAAAGGAAAACCCACAAAAGCCAACCAAAATAAAGAACACAGAAACATAAGGACAAGGAAGCAATGAAAACACTGAGCTACCAGAAAGCAAGACGTTAAATGGCTATAATAAGACCTCATATTTCAATAATCACCCTAAATGTAAATGGACTGAACTCCCCAATAAAAAGGTGCAGAGTTGCAGAATGAATCAAAAAACAAGACCCAACCATAGGCTGCCTCCAGGAGACACATCTCAACTCCAAAGACAAATATAGACTCAAAGTGAAAGGATGGAAAATGATATTTCAAGCAAATTGCATTCTGAGAAAAGCCAGAGTAGCAATACTAATATCAAATGAAACAGACTCTAAAATAAAAAAGGTATTAAGATACTGAGGAACACTTCATAATGATAACAGGAATCAAGCACCAAGAAGACATAACACTTATTAACACCTCTCAATCAGGAGCTCCAAATTATGTAAAGCAATTACTAACAGAACTGAAGAAATATATGGACAAAAACACTATTATAAGAGGGACCTAAATACCCCACTGTTGGACATAGGCAGACCATCCAAACAGAGGATCAATAGGGAAATAACATCCTTAAATGACACATTAGACCAACTGGACATAATAGACATTTATAGAGCCTTTTATTCCAAAACAGCTGCTTATACATTCTTCTCCAGGGCACAAGAAACATTCTCAAGGATTGACCACATACTGAGACACAGAAATAGACTCAACAAATATAAGAGGGTTGAAATCATACCAACCATATTCTATAATCATAATGCTCTGAAACTAGAGATCAACTGAAAAAAGAAAGCAAGGAGAACGACAAATACATGGAGATTAAACAACATGCTGAAGAATAACTGGGTCACAGAAGAAATAAAAAGGGGGATCAAGAGATACAGAGAAATAAATGATAATGACAGTACAACATATAAAAAATTTGGGGACATGGCATAAGTAGTCATAAAAGGAAAGTTCATATTATTACAGGCCTATCTCCAAAACAAGAATGAGCCAAATAAATAACCTAACATTTCACTTTAAAAAAAGTACAAAAGAAAGAATAAATGAAGCCTAAAGTCAGCAGAAGAAAAGAAATAATCAAAATTAGAGCAGAAATACATGAAATTGAAAACAAAAAAAAAGCAATAGAAAAAATAAATGCAACAAAGAGCTGGTTCTTTGAGAAGGTTAATAAAATTGACAAACCCCTGCCTAGCCTCACCAAAAAAAAAAGAGAAAGGATGCAAACAAACAAAATCAGGGATGAAAAAAGGTAAATTACGATAGACACCAGAGAAATAAAAGGAACATACAAGAATACTATGAAAAAATATGTAACATCAAATTTAATAACCTAGAAAAAACGAATGAGTACTTAGAAAGATACAACCTTCCTATACTGAATCAAAAAGAACTGGAATTTTAAATAGACAAATCAGCAGTATGGAAATTAAAACAATTATCAAAAACCTACCAAAATGTGAAAGTTCAGGGCCAGATGGCTTTACCAGTGAATTCTACCAAACAATCAAAGATTTAATACCTAGTCTCCTCAAATTCTTCCAAAAAATAGAAGAGGAGGAAATACTTCCCAACTCATTTTATGAGGCCAATAGTACTCTGAAAACAAAAACCTGTTAAGGATAACACACAAAAAAGAAAACTACTGACCAATATCTCTCTTGAACACAGAAGAAAAAAATCCCAAATAAGATATTAGCAAACCGAATACAGCAACATATTAAAAAGATTTAACACCACAATCCAGTGGGCTTCATCCCAGAGGTACAGGGATGATTCAACATACACAGATTGATTAATGTGATACACCATATAAACAAATTAAAAAATTAGAATCACATAATCACATCAATAGATGCAGAAAAAGCCTTCCATAAGACATAGCATCCATTTATGATCAAAACACTTAATGAAATCAGTATAGAAGGAAAGTACCTTCACATAATAAAAGGCATCTATGACAAACCCTCAGCCAACATTACACTTAATGGTGAAAAACTAAAAACCTTCCCTCTAAGATCAGGAACAAGGCAAGGCTGTCCACTACTGCCACCATTTATTCAGTGTAACACTGGAGGTCCTAGCAAGTGCAATCAGGCAAGAGAAAGAAATAAAAGGCATCCAAATAGGAAATGAACAAGTCAAACTATCACTATTTGTGGATACATGATTCTCCATACAGAAAACCCTAAAGACCTCACAAAAACACTACTAGAAATAAGCAAATACAGTACAGTTTCTGGATACAAAATTAATGCTCAAAAATCCATAGCGTTCCTATACTCTAATAATGAAATGTCAGAAAAAGAAGTGGAATAATAATCCTGCTGCAATTGCAAAAATGAATAAAATTCCTTGAAAAAAATCTAAAGAAACATGTGAAGGACCTATGTAATGAAAACTATAAGACCCTATTAAAAGAAATTGAAGAAGGTACAAAGAAATGGAAAGATATTCCATGTTTCTAGATTGGAAGAATTAAAATAGCTAAAATGACCATATTACAGATTTAATGCAATCCCCATTAATATCCCATTGGCATTTTTAAAAGAAATAGAACAAAAAATCATCATATTTGTATGGAAGCACAAAAGATTCCAAATTGCCAAAGCCATTCTGAGAAAAAAGAACGTGGCTGGAGGTATCACTCTACCCAACTTCAAATTATACTACCAATTGACACTAATCAAAACAACATGGCATTTGCAGGAAAAGATACACAGACAGAGTGCAACAAAATCAAGAGTCCAGTAAACCCTTATTTATATGGGCAAATAATTTTCAACAAAGAGGCTAAAAACATACAGTGAGAAAAGAAAGCCTCTTCAGTAAATGGTGCTAGGAAAACTGGAAAGTCACCTACAAAACAATGAAACCAGACTGTTTTCTATCACCACATACCAAAATTAACTCAAAATAAATTAAAGATCTGAATATAAGACCTGAAACAATAAAATGCACAGAAGAAAACAGGAACTAAACTCAAATTTTATGAATTTGACCTCAAAGGCAAGGGAAGTAAAAGCTAAAATATATCAATGGGAGCACATCAAACTAAAAAGCTTCTGCTCAGCAAAAGAAATCGTCAGCAAGGTAAAGAGACCACCATCCGAATGGGAAAATATATCTGCAAACAATGCTTCCGATAAGGGCCTAATACTCAAAATATAGAAAGAACTCATACAACTCCATTACAACAAAAAAAAATCAAACAATCTCATCAAAAATGGGCAGAGGACCTGAACAGACACTTCTCCCTAGAGGACATAGAAATGGCCAACAAATAAAGATGTTCAACATCATGAGCTATTAGGAAAATGCAAATTAAAACCACAATGAGATACCATCTCACACCTGTTAGAATAGCTATAATCAACAGGACAAGTAATAACAAATGTTGGAGAGGATGTGGAGAAAAAGGAACCCTCATACACTGCTGGTGAGACTACAAATTGATACAGCCACTATGGAAAACAGTATGGAGATTTCTCAAAAAGCTAAGAATTGATCTACCATATTATTCAGCAATCCCTCTATTGGGTATTTACTCCAAAGACTTAAAAACCCATATCCAAAAGGATACTTGCGCACCAATATTTATAGCAGCATTATTCACAGTGGCCAGGACATGGAAGCAACTGAAGTGTCCTATAAAACATGATTGACTAAAGGAGCTGTGGTACATATATACAATGGAATATTACTCAGCCATAAAAAAGAGATGTAATACTGCCATTTGTGAAAACATGGATGGACCCTGAGATAATCATCCTAAGCAAAATAAACCTGATAGAAAAAGCTGAAAATCACATAAGTGGGATATAAACCTAAAAGCAACAAATGAACAGGACAAACAAACAGAGACTCATGGACGTGGACTATAAACTATGGTTACCAGAGGGTAGGGAATGGGAGGATTGGGGAGGTAGATGGAGTAAAGGGGATCAAATATGTGATGACAGAAAGAAATCTAATTATGGGAGGTGAACATACAGTGTAAATACACACACACACACACACACACATATATATTTATATATATATATATACACACACACACACACACACACACACACACATGCCTGTTGAAGTGTACAGATAAAACTTACTGAATTTCATTAAACAATGGCACCATAAAAAAAAAAGAAAAATAAATAAAATAAATTTAAAAAATAAAAAAGAAATATGGGGAAGGAAAATATAATTTATGGAGCAATGTTTTGAAACTGATAAGAGAGAAGTAATAAAGAGAATAGGAAGATACGGCCTAGGTAAGGAGCTAAGACATTAGGACCACTGAACAAAAGGAAAGTAAAGATGAGTGAAGATGGAAATTTTGAGACTGCTGATACACTGTAGCTCTATTTGCTTGGTAGAGCAAAAGAGGTCAACTAGTAAGAGAGAAGGGACAGGACAGTGTAAATCTGACTAAAGAACCCCCTTCATGAACTGGATTAGTAAAAGTAGTTCTGCAAGAAGGATTTTATTTTGTTTCTTAACATACTTACACCCCAAACAAATTGCTTATTTTTAAAAGAGTCAAATGTAAGTGGACTTTTCCAGAAGTATGTTTAGATCCTGAATTAAAACATTGAGAAGAATTACTGAGGAGTAGAAATGCGAAAGAGAAACTTTTTCCAAAAAAGACTCAACTTCATCTTTTTACCTATAACAAATTTTAGCGCCTGACATAAGTGGAGTCTTATAATATTACAGAAGAATATATATGTTCTTTTCTCATTTTCTACACATACACAACTTTGCACTGGGATTCTACTTAGCACTTTGACTAACACTAATATGAATCGGTAAGAACTGATAGTATTTTAAAGAATCTAAAATGTATGAGGTCATGTCATCAAATCCTGGATCAAACAGGACTCCATAAAAAAGGCAAAAAGAAATAATCATAACAGCTACAGTTACTGATTGCTTACCTTGTGCCAGACACTGTTCTAAGTGCTATTCATATTAACTTATTCAATATTTCCAACACCCCTTTAGATTAGATAATTATCTCAATTTCACAGATGAGAAAACCACAGCTGAGAAATCTACCTAAGAAATTTCAAGCAATCTGAGGCTCCATAGCTCACACTCTTAATTCCCAGGCTAGAGTACATATAATCTAAAGAGCCCTGTGGTTGAAATGAGAAAATCTGGCTTCCAATTACAAGTACCGTCATCTTACTAGTTGGTTGACCCTACAGAAATCATGTTCCTTAATCATAAGTCCTCATCAGAATAAGTCTGTCCTCTGTAACCCATAAGCTAGCTGTGAAAACCAGACACAGGTGTTTTTATAAAAAGTAAATATATGTGATGTAATTATTTTTAGAAAAGAACTGCTAAGTAAAACACACAAATCTCACACCTTTATTAACACTGCTATGGCTCATATGCAAAATAAAGAACTCTTAAAATGCAGGGTTCAGATTGTTTTCTCCTAGCTTCTCTTACTAATTTACTTACCAATAAAGATGTAAAGCTTCTAGCATAGTGCCTCCAACACATACAAATGGCAGTAATGGTGGCTGTTTTTAATATCACTAGTTCTGTAAGTTAGCACAATGACAAAACAAACCCAAAACTTAAAGATGTATGTGTGCTGCTTTTGTGAAATAATTAAAAAATTCTTAGACGAATCCATACTGTGGCAACTTTCCCTCCATCAGTCACACTGCACTTCACCCTGCTAATAATATTATTAACCAGAATGTCTCCAGTGAAATTTTAAATAAATTTAAACGGAATTCCCTTCCTCCACATTCCCCTGATTACTTTCATCTTCATTTCTTTCTGTCAAAATATTGGTCTGATTCTTCCTTTCTGACTACTTTCACCATCTTCTGAAGCAAAAAACTTTGAGTCCACTCTTCTGGTAAACCTAAAACTCCTGATACTTTATGCACTCATAATCAGATTTCTAGCTACTGGAATAAGTTCTATCATTAAGGTTCCTTGTTACATACAGTACAAGATAATGTTAGTATACAATGCTCTATCATATATCTTGTTTTAATACAATCATACTGACCTTGAGGTGAGACTGAAGGCAACAGCAAATCCAGGAAGAAAATGTGAAAGAGAAAGTTAGAAAGAATTAATAAGAACAATATTCAGAAATATTATTCATAGACATAGACAAAACATAAAGCACAGGATTAAAGAAAGAGAAGGAGTCACACAGATTCTGCACAGGCACTACAATTAGTAATTTCAGATTTTCAACTCTCAAATGTATTTTCATATTAGATTATACCACTGTACCTTAGCATAAAGGAAAAAAATTGTCTAAAATTGACCATTTCCGGGGGCAGGGAAAAATGATTTCTTAAACACACAGGCAAAGAAAAGGTTAGCTGCTCCCCCTTTTCATTTTCATTAGGTAATTGTGATTTCACAACTTTGGTCAGTTTAGTTTTATACACAGCCACCTTAAAACTGATTACTCCTTTATCCATCCCACTCTATTTCTTGGATCCAATTTACCTATGAGCAAAAGCAGAAAAACACTGACAACTTTGGTTATTCTGTACAATACAGTCTTCTAATTTATTTTGAAGAATTTGATATAATTTTCTCAAATGTGAAAACAAATATTTTTCCCAATTACAAACAATATTTCTTATTTCCAATCTACAAAAATCTACCTCAAATGGTGCAATGTATAAGCAATAATAAAGAAGAACATAAGGCTCTATAAATGTCAATCCATTTCCAATATTGCTCTCAGCAGTAAAAGATACTGAATAGCCATGCTTATTACTCCCACATAGCATGAAGCCTCTGGTTCATTACTGCTTTTTTATAACAGTTTACCTTTTTAAAATTTAATCAATCTCAATAAAATTAGTATTATTCTCTAAATACTTAGACTTCTAATGATCAGTACCATCCAGACTGTCTTAGAGATCTAAATTTTACTTTAAGGATGTTTCTTGAATGCCAGGACCATTTCAATGCGTACTTTGTTTTCTAATGTTTCAGTACTTAAGAGTTTTTAAAGGTTATTGTGAGAATAATGAAAGGTAGTGACAGGATTTATTATCCCCATTATATAAGATAAAGAGATGAACAACAAACAAAATGACTTTCTCACAATCACATAGTAAGTGTTGGATCAGGACAAGAATGAAGGTCTGCTGACATGCCACCTGAGATATGTTATATGTTCTGTGATCTTTATAGAGTCCTTAAATTTGGAATTTATAAAAATCCAAGGCTCTTTGGCATATATAAAACAGTCTAGAATTCAATGTTCAAAGTGAAAAAGAGGTTAATTTCTAAATGACTGTTCCCAATACTCTTCTATTTTACTGGTTATGATACAGTAAGTTAGAATAATTTTAGATCAACAATAACACTAACTGAAATCTCCAAGGATGTAAGACTAAACATTTTCAAAATGGTTGCTTTTACCATAGAAAAAAAATAAGTCTGTCAATAGTTGTAACAGTTTGAATACAAATAACAGAAGATCCTGTTTCAAAATGTTTAAACTGTGAGAAATCTCACATAACAAAAAGTCTAGTTTCAGAAAGAGTCCATTAGGGTCTGGCTCTGCTTCTTTGGTATTCCTGACTTTGTCACTGAATGCTGACTTCATCTTAGGCTGATAAGAAGGGAGCTGTGGCCATTCTAAGCACCATATTCAGATACGATGATGTCCTTTTATAACTACTTCTTATAAGAAAATCATTCTCCAGAGCCTCTCTGTGATTTTCTCCTCAAATTACTTGTGGATCATATGTTCAATGTGTATGTATCACTGGAAAAGAGGGTGCCATATTACCTTGATTGACTTAGCCAAATCAGGACCCACTCCTGAAGTTGGGGGTGTAGGAAACTATAAAACTTGTGTCATATTAGGATAGAAGAGAAAATAAATGCTTGGTTGGTATAATCAAATTTGTTCTCAACTCCAAAGGAAAAACAAAAAACAAAAAAGGAAAGCAGAAAATTAAAAGCTAAAACAAAATGTGAGGGCTAAAGTGTGGTGTAAAAGTTTATTTAAAAAGTAGTTCTCAGCTCTGTGGTCCCTGAGGCTAGGGATGGAAAGAGATTTGCTGCAAGCAGATATGAAAGAACAATTTGGGGTATAAGAAATGTTCTGTATCTTGACTGTAGTGGTAGTTGCACAGGTGTGTACATTTGTCAAATCTCAAAAGGCTTAAAACGGGTGCATTTTATTATATGTAAATTGTACCTCAGTAAAGTAGGGCATTTTTTAGAAGGGATTCTGAGGACCTATAAAGGGAAGAGCTCCTCCTTGGAAGTGTCTGTTCAAACAAATATCACTTTATCAGAGAGGTCCTTCCTGACCAGCCCATAAATACAGCAACCACTCAAATCCTCACACTTTCTGTCTTACTCTGTTTTATATTTCCAATGGCATCCATCGCCCCTTGACACTCATATCTTTAGTTTCTATCATCCATCTCCTCCCAAAAGGACCATAAACTCCATGAAGGCAAAGATTCTGTCTGTATTGTTCCCCACTATGTCCCCAAAGGCCAGAACAGTCACCAGCAAATAAGACCCTCCATACATAGAAAAATTAATTCATTAGTTAATAAAAAAAAAGGTATGTTTTATGGCAGAGAGAGAATAGGTTATAGAAAAAAATTAAACTCACAGATTGGATATTATTTTTCAGAGCTTGATAACTATAAATCTTAACAGTGATGTTTTTAGAGATGCATATCTAAAGGAAAGGTAACCTGGCAAAAGGTATAAGGAATAAAAAGAACTGGGATTTTCAAAGGTTAAAGGCTTACAAGAAAGCATGTCCTTTCCTTCATCTGTTAACCCCTCTGCTAAAATTTAAAGCATCCCAAAATGAAATCTATATCCATTAAAATCTCAGTTTTATATTCCCATATTTTGGGAAATACAGCAGATCCATATTTTCTATTAACTATTGAGGTTATACAATAATAGATTCTATTATTCTTTATTAGTGAAAATTCCTAACTTTGATAAACCAAAAGCAATCTTTGATACCTAAATTATATGAAAATCAGAAGTTAGGTGCCATTCTCTACACATAAAAGCTTCTAAATGATGTGTTGAATCTAATCTAAATGACTTTCATAATAGAGTAAACTTAAGATTTCTGCTGCAAACACCAAACTCTGTGGATTCATTAATTTTTCTGTGTTATGAAGCATTACATAACATGCAGCATGGGGGATAATGTTCGCAGTACACTGCCATGCCATGAGTATTTAACTAATAGGATAGTATGAATAAAAAAAAAGATCACAAACAATTCTTTCAGGAGTCTAAAAAGATAATAATATCCAAATTATATCAGAATTTTGGTATATTACTAAATAAGTTAAACATTATGCAAAAGAAAAGCCTATTAATTATGAATCTAAATAAAAACTCCAACATGCTCACTTTAGAAGAGAAATTTTCAATTATATTCAGGGTGAATTTAAATTGATCTATTTATATAAGGACAACGCCAAACTATAGTTTTTTGTTTGTTTTTGGTTTTTCCCCTAAATTGATCCATAAAGACTATCCAGAACCACTAGGTGATGACTTTCTTGAAGTGTCAACTTCACTAGGCTACTGTGCCCAGTTACTTAACACTACCTGTTGCTATGAAGGTATTTTGTAGATATAATTAAACTCTTTAATCCATTTAAGTAAAGGAGATTTCCCCAGATAATTAGAGTGGGCAAAACTGAATCCCTTGGAAGGTTCTGAAAGTAGGGCTAAGGTTTCTCCACAAGAGAAAAAAAATTCTGCCTGTGGACCACAGTTTGGCCCATGCCCATGAAAGGTGGGCATGGGCCAAAAGAAAGAGAAGTGATCTTCTCTTCTTGATAGGTTGTCGTACAGATTTCAGACTTGCTTTGCCAGCCTCGAACAATCGTGCAAGACAACTCCTTGTAATAAACCTCACATGCATATATGTACATATATGCATATGTATAAATATACATACATATATATAATCCCTTGTAATATATGTGTGTCTGCAGATATATATTTTATTGACTATATATATGCATCTCTCCTACTGGGTATACTCTCTCTGGTTGAAATCCAAGTGATACACACTACAGTATGGAATATGAATTTAGAAGTAGTATTTCTTGAATTCAACTGGGAAATATATTTTATATTTGCAGATGTATGGGTAGATGTATGTAATCCTCTTTTTAAAACTGCAGTAGGTCAAGACAGTGGTATCACACTAAATCATCTTCTCACAGTAACTACTATTGTTTTGTAAAAAGCAGTGTAAGGAACTATTTGTTTTTCTCAAGACCAAAAAATAGGTCTGAGAATTCTCATAACTTGATCTAAACCATTTAATATTGGATATCCTTACCTAAGATGTACCAGGGAATATTTAAAATATTAAGAATTTTCTTTAGTTCAATGATTGTAACAGTCTGCTTTTATTTTTGCACTTAGAAGGCTGTTGAATACCCTTTAGAAACCAATTCTACATCCCAAATTATGCTGTGCCACTACAGTTGCATAAGCTAAGAGATTACTACCTAAAGGGCATTCCAGCATGAGAACAACCTCATAAAAGATGGGCTAGAAACAAAAGCTAAGACAATTACAATGAACAATATCAGAATCTTACCATCAAGAACATACATTTATATACAATGTACTTAAGAGGTACACTGTGGACAAAGCAAAGTTCTATGAGTAAAGAATAAGAGAAAAATAACTTCGAGGGAAAAATATCAAGTTTACCAGTAACTGAAAAAATTTTAACTTAGTAAACAACTTATGAAGGTAGTCTAACACTTCCCAAACTTCAAGATAATAAAATATTTCTAAGAATCAGGTTCCAAGGAGCCACATACATTAGTGACTTTACTCTGTCACAGTGTCAGTTTCTGACTGTTCAGAACATGAGTAATTAATGAGGTTCTACTGGAAAGGCTGTTTCTATGCACTTGTAAATTTAAGTTAATTATATGATAGATATAAAAGAAGAGGTCAAGAGGCATATGCTTAATCTTTAGTATAATACACCCTAATGAGAAAAAAAAAAAAATTCCAAGAGAACGGTCTGGCTAGATCTGTTCAAACATAGTTCATTTCGAAGAATTCAAAGTCAGAGCTCCATAAATACATCCAAGTCTCCTAAACTGTCCTCATAATGGCCTTCCTTCTTCTAAATTTGGCCTATGCACTGATTAACAGCCTGTTTCTCTACAATACAAATTGTGAATGTTTAAAAATGCATAGCCCAAAGGAGCATCAGGTCAACAAAAAATGATCTAAACTAATAAAAAAAATATTAACTCCTTGAATTTGAGGCTCATTTGCTCCTTAGGCAAACAATTAAAGAACAAGTGGCTACCATCTGTGCTCTTTAGATTAGCCAGTAGAAAACTTTAATTCCTTAATCAATCAACACTTTCTTTCCAACCATTAATGTTAAAGTCCATAGTTTCCAAATTTATACCTATTCTGTGTTGCCTTTTAAAGACTGCAACAATGAATTTACACTGAACTTAGGATAAAAAGTAGAAAATAAAGTAACATCATGTACCCATGAATCTAAATTCAGAGACACAGATATATTGAAAAGTGTGCCCCAAAAGTACAGTTTTAAAACCATACTTTAACCTTTTCATCATAGTGAATCCCTATTCAGCTTCCCCTTTCTTACCTTTCCAATTCAGCAATCTTCTTATCTTTGTCATTCTTCTCATTTTCCACCTCCTTCAAGATTTCCAAGAGGCGGTCAACTTCTGCCTGGGCCTTGCTAGATTCATCTTTGTACCTGGCAATCTCCCTCTCCAATTGCTGTATTCGGTCACTCATCTCTGGACTGGCTCTGGCTTCCAATGTTGCCTCATGTGCCTATAAAGAAATGTTTTCAAATTCTATCAAATATACATACAGTGGCAGTGGGTGAATCATGTCTCAACTATCTATATTCCAATTTAAATAGGGTACTATCATATAGCTAACAGTATTCAATTTATAGTTTTTCTCTGCTTAAATATTACAAAGACAAAATATTAGTAATAAATGGAGAAACTGTCTTAGATTCCAAATGGATTAGTTTTTAAAATAATACATCTCTGAATATTATTAGACCAAAAATCATCATAAGCCAAGAGATGCTTCAGAGTCTAGTCAGATGTACTAACAAGCCATTAGACTACTACTTATCTCCCCAAAATAATGTCAAAGGACATCACTAGAGATTCACTGCTGATCTAACTATAGCAGTACCAACGCTGAGATCCAATTCCTACTTGACCCTCACTTTCCTTCCATTCTCCTATATATTGCTTACGACATATATATGAATCTTAAGACCTTCAGCATCTATAATCTACAGATTCTGCAAATATGATGCCATAAAAATGGAGTTAGGTTAAGAAAATGGCTATCACTACATAGGTACCTTCCCAATGTAAGGACTTGGGATTTTACAAGATAATGCAAGACAAACAAAATCAGAATTCAACAATCACATTTATAATTGAGAAAAGATTTTTTATTCAGGATCTTATTGCAAGTGACAACTAGTACCTTCAATGTATTTTGGAATAAAAAGCAGTCTCAATAATTAAAAAATAACTTTCAAAAGTTCAATTTTATTCCTAAATCTCTAAAGCCAAGCATGTATAATGCATTTAATGAGACAGTAAAGATTAAGATGTTTTATTTTCTCTTAATATACAATAAAACATACTTAGTCCCTTAAAAGATTTGAAAAAAATATTAAGGAGCTAAATATATATTCTTAGCAAATATTTCAGAAATCTCTGATGCACAATACCTTGAATAAAAATGTTTCTATAAACTAGGCTAAATGCTTTGTCAAAGTGACAGCTGTACTTTTAAGATTAACGCCTTACCAATATCTTTTGTTACAAGTTTAATAGGTTGTGAAAATCTACAACTACTTAGAGTAGCCTTTAAAGGAGATTCCACAGCAGACATATTTTAATGTGTTAGCAAAATTCTACCCTAAACTGGTGTGGTTAAAAGCCACAGCAAAGTAAAAGCAAGGGGAAAGGAGGGAATTAATGAACTCACTAAAGATTTTTTAAAAAGCAAAAGCAGAAGAAAGGTAGGAGAGAATTTTGATCTCACAGAAACTTTTCCAACTCAATATACTTTTTTAAAAGTCAATAAAACAAAATAAAAACATCTACAGTTTCTACTTAAGAAAGGTAGAGATGAGAAAGACAAGTGTACTCACTTTTCTACAGGGTACTTGAAAAACTGCATATGTAAAATGCCACCCCCCCAAAAAAAAAACATCAACTAAGACTTTATGGCACTGCTTTGCCAGGTCACTTGCTGACTTGGACAGGTGGCTTAACATTATTTCAGGATGCTAAAGGGAGAAATAAGAAGGAAATAGCATAAGAACAGAATGAACAAAAGAAAAGAAAAATAGAAAGTTAAAAAATATGGTTAAAAAAAGAACTTTAGAGGAAGGGGTCTGAGAGTGGAGTAGACAGACTCTAAATTCAACCCACCTCCTCCCACAGACACAGCTACATATACAGCTACATATGGATCATTTCCCTCTGAAAAACATCTGAAAACTAGATGAACTGCTCCTCCACAACAAAAGATAAATGGACATCAAGATGGGTAGGAGAGGCACAGACACACTTGCCAAAACAAAACAAAAACAAAATAACCTCCACTCTCAGTATAGCAACACACAATAAGGAATCTCAGTAGTCTGACATTTCTCCCAGAGAAGCAAGGGATTTGTGCCCCTTCTCATGCACCTTAGCCCTTGGGACCTGCGCCAGAGAGAGATAAGCCCTAAAACATCAGGCTTAGAAACCAACAGGGTCGATGTCCAAGGAGCCCAAAGGGAGAAAGGGAACTAAGACTCTCTTATTCATTCATTCATTCATTCATTCATTTGCTTGTTTACTTACTTACTTACTTTCTAATTAATTTATTTTTATGGTGACATTGGTTAACAAAATCCAGTAAATTTCAGCTGTACATTTTAACAGTAAGGCATATATATATTTACATTGTGTGTTCACCTCCCATAGCTAGATTTCTTTCTGTCATCACATATTTGATCCCTTTTACTCTACCTCTCCCCTCCCTGCTCCCTTCTGATAACCACTAGTTTATTGTCCATGTCCATGAGTCTCTGTCATGTTTGCTGTTTTTATATTTATATCCTACATGTAAGTGATATCACGTGATTTTTAACTTTATCTGTCTGGTTTATTTTGCTTAGCATGATTATCCTGAGGGCCAACCATTTTACTGCAAATGGCAGTATTTCACCTCTTCTTATGGCTGAATAATATTCCATTGCATATATGTACCACAGCTTCTTTATCCAATCATCTATCATAGGATACTTTGGTTGCTTCCATGTTCTGGGAAACATGAACTTAATGCTGCTATGAACATCGGTGTGCAAATATAAGATTCTCTTTTTGAAGGGCTCATTTGTGGTTTCACCCCAAGACCCAGCACAAAAGCATAAGTTTAAAAAGCACCAAGCCTATATATGAAGGAGATTCTTTTGCTAATCTTGAAGTATTTGCTGGAGGGGCAAGGGTCAGATGAAATTCCCAATGGAGACAAAGGTACTGACAGACACTAATTTTGCATTCTCTACCTGTCCTTCTAGCATATGAAGGTGAATGCGGACACAGCATCATCTCATTGCCTTGCTAGGATAGGCAGTGGCAAGTGGTCACAGCCTGTCTTGTTGCTTTGCTGAAACCAATAAGCTCAGGCAGGCAGTTGCAGTATTCCCCCACTCACAGCTAAGGCAGGCAAGCACAAATGGTCATTGTATTCTCCCACTCCTCCTCTAAAGCTGATGCACGTATAGTCAAGGCAAATTCCTGCTGCCTTGCTAAAGACCATGAGTGTACTCCACACCCTGAACTCTCCAGCTGCTTCATTAAACCAGTGGACTCATGCAATCCACAGAGGGGAGGCCCCTTGATCACCTGGCTGGTGCTCCTGAGCTCAACAGGACTGTACCAATCAGAAAGATGCAGTTGTTGGCATGCTTCTAACCTCGGGGCAATGAAAAAACAGCAGCCTGAAACATACACATAGACTCCCTGTGAAAAACTCTCTATTTACTTACCCTGGACCTTCAACCTAAGGGACGAGTTTCAGGTTTCCCTTATATCTAGTGGCTATAGAAGCAATCCCAAGAACGTAAGCAGGGAGATACCTTCCTTGTGCACCCCCTTGGCTACAGCTCGACTATACCTCCCAGAAAGAAGCTCATACATTCGCTTAGAGGCCTAATTTTTGCAGTTCTTGCTTAGGGCAGCAGTCCCCAAACTTTTTGGCACCAGGGACCAGTGCTCCTATGATAATCTAATGCCTGATGATCTGAGGAGGAACAGAGGAGGCGAAGCTAGCACTGGGGAGCAGCTGCAAATACAGATGAAGTGTCACTCGCTTGCTACTCCCTCCTGCTGTGTGGCCTGGTTTCTAACAGGCCATGGACCAGTACTCATCCATGGCATGAAGGTTGGGACCCCTGAATTAGGGGACATCTCCAGATCTCCTGGTGTGGATATCAGCTGAGTTTATGATTGCGATCCCACAACCTATACATATTTGCATATCTTTAAAGCAGCTGCCTAAAAATCTAGTTTCCAATCAGCCTGAAACTAGGAGCTAAATGATATTCTTCCACTTGAAACACTGACACGTTTTGGCATACCCTGAATAATAGGGACCTAGTAGGAATGAATCAGGCTGTTTAGACAAACACAAAGGTTAGAGACAATCAAGAGCTAGGGCAAGGCTACTCCTTCAAGATAAAGAGGTAGGTGTTTCACCTAATATACAGATACAATCAGAGAGTTGAGGCAAAATGAGAAAACAAAGAAGTATGATCAAAAGGGAAGAACAAAACAAAATCTCAAAATAAAATTTTAATGATACAAATATAAGTAGTCTATCTGATACGGAATTCAAAAAAATAATCATAAAGATGCTCACCAAACTCAGGATAAGAATGAACATAGTAAGAACTTCAACAAAATAGAAAAACATAAGAAAAGAAACCAATAAAAAAAGGCTCTTAGACATAGAGTACAGATTGGTGGTTGCCAAAGGGAAGGCAGCTGGGGCAGGAGAATTGCTGAAGGAACTCCCAGATATAAAATAAAGAAGGCATGGGGATGTAACGTATAGCAATAAGATCAATAATAGTGTATTAACTTGGTTTGGTGACAGATGGTAACTAGACTTATTTTGATGATCATTTGGCTATGTATACAAATGTCAAATTCACTATGCTGTACACCTGAAACTAATATAACATTGTATGTCAATTATGCTTCAATTAAAAAAAATCTCTGATAAAATTCTGAATAAGTTAACAAACAGACTCACAGGAAACAAACTGGTGATTACCACATGGGAAGGGGCTTGGGGAGCTGGGTAAAAAAAGTATAAGGTTTAAAAAGTACAAATTGGTAGTTACAAAATAGTCATGGGTATATAAAGTACAGCATAGAGAATATAGTCAATAATATTGAAACAATTATGTATGATGCCAGCTGCATATTAGACTTGTCAGGAGAATCATTTCATAAATTATATAAATGTCTAACCACTGTGCTATGCACCTGAAACTAATATAAAAGGATATTGAATGTCAACTATAATTAAAAAATTAAAAAAAAAAACACACAAATTCTGAGTCTAGAAATACATATTTTTTTCCTAGAGAAGAATTTAGCAATTTTTAAAATTCTGATAATTCAAAAGTCAAATTTCAATTCTTTCTTAAATAATTCCGATGCTATTATCTCACACTAAAGACACAGAATACCAACATTCAGGTACAAGGTAGAAATTTTTAAGCTATAAATAGGTCATTATCTCAAGATGAGTCATTTCCTACTCCAAACAAAATACAGAAGAAATTTTCTTTGAAAATTTCAATAAACACAATCTTTTGAATAGATAACAGAATGTCAACCTTACGATATTAAGCAAGAATTAAATATGCCAAATTTTACTTTACATAAATCTACATATAAGCTATAAAGCAAAAAAGACTGTTAATACACAAGAAAGAGATAAAATTTTAGCCCTAATATACTACTAAAAAGAATTAAATTTTAGCAAATATAAAAGCATCTGACAATATTTGCCCTGATAATATTTTATATTTTCATACTATGTTTAACATAAACATTATACGTTTCAGGTGTACAATATGATTCAATACAATATCCATCATTACAGCTACAAATGTTTTTTTTTTTGTGGTAAGAATTTTTAAGATCTACTCTCTTCACAACTTTCAATACACAATACAGAATTTTTAACTACAGTCACCATACTGCACATTATCTCTCAAGAGGTTAACCTTTTTACCTCTTGTGCCCACCTCTCTCTCCCTGTTTGCCTCCCTCTCTCTTACACACACACACACACACACACACACACACACACACACACACACACTCACACACCTACTGTGCCCCAGCAACCATCCACCTGTTCTCTGCATCTATGACTTCATGTTTTGTTTTGTTTTTCTATATTCCACATGTGAGATTATACTGTATTTGTCTTTCTCTGTCTGTCTCATTACACTGCCCTAATTTTAAAGTGTAATAATGCTACTGAAGTATTTATCTACTGCAATGAGATAAAATCTGAAATACTATATTAAACAATTGTCCTGCGTCTTACATTTTATTACTTCTTATCCCAATCTTACATTAGGAAATGTGCTCTCCTTTGTAATAGATATTTTTTAAAGTCAATTTTTTTACAATAGAGGCAGTTTCCAATACAAATTAATAAGTTTAGAAACATCTCAATAATATAATTAAACGTGCTACTTCATCTGACATCTAGCAGAACTAAGAAAGTTGTACAAGACATATACGTTGTTGATTAAGAACTCTATGATCTACTCTCAAATTCCTGGGATTAGGTAACTTATTGCTTCCACAAATATTTATGCTACTTAAAAAAAACTAAATATTAATAAAACATAGGCAATAAATTGTTTTTATTATTTTAAATTTTATCCTAAGTGGCAAAATTCACATAAATATTTTCATAAATTAAGAAAGAGTAGGTCTGTTCCATATAAAAACTACTATAACTTCAGCAACAACATGTAAAGTGTCTGGAAGTCATCACTACCATCCTTACAAGAAAAAGTTGAAAAACTGACAATCAATAACTTTTCTTGGACCTATCAGAGAACTGAGGACACAGGACAGACTACCTCTCAAAAATCAGGAGACAAAGGCAAATCCTAAATAGAAGTACAGATCTGCTTACCTGGAGAAGAAGCTGTTAAAAGAATCACTTAAATGGTAACTTTGAAGAATTGCTGGTGGCTGAATACACATAAACATGAGAGTGATAAAGTCCCAGGGTATGCAATTTTAAGTGACACCATCCCCTGTACATTTTTCTGTGCTTTAGATCTCCAGGAATCCTTCGAAGTTCTCATAGTGAAA
The DNA here is from genome assembly GCA_030015415.1 of Cynopterus sphinx. Lineage (NCBI taxonomy): Eukaryota > Metazoa > Chordata > Mammalia > Chiroptera > Pteropodidae > Cynopterus > Cynopterus sphinx. The sequence continues at coordinate 93,306,449 of CM057380.1, forward strand.
AGTTAACAAAAATACCCTTGTGGTTCTGGCAAGGGGATGGGCAGAGTAATAATTGTAAAATACCCAATGCATGCTCTATCCAAAAGCAGAATCTCCAGGAGTAAAGGTTTTTGTTTTCTGTTTTAATAACAATATTGCTGGTAAGTCACCAAGCGATCCACAGATGGCTGCCACCTGTCCTGTGCTTATAGTGGCCTCACGAGGCCATACTAGAAACTGAGGCTGACTGCCACCAGTGTGGGGCTTTGAGCTGCTCAGAAAGGGGCATAGGGCATACCGAGGATAGCCCCGGAAGTGGCTTGGGTAGGGCTGCAAGTTTGAAGGAGCAGAGTTTCAGGTAATCCTCTGGGTGGAGTGACCTCTATTATCAAATTTGATAATGTCACAGCTATGGTGATGCTATGTCTGCACTATGGGACAAGGGATGACTCAACAAAAAAAATAATGGCTACCACTGGCACTTCTGTCCAGGAGAAAGCCTCCTCTCTGGTCCTCTCTCCAGTCTGACAATTCAGTGTCCCTCTCCGCCATATATCCCTGGTACCCCTTGAACAGCCACCCCAGTGCTGGAATTGAGAGCAAGAGAGTCCATCACTGAGAAAGTCCAGTCACAGTCATAATCCCTTTCAAACGAACATCTGCACCTGCCAGCTGTAACTGCTGTAGCCTCTGTCTTGCTCAGCAGTGTGGAACAAGGCAGCCTCATATCTACACCCTCTCCTACTATTCCAAGGTGACATTTTATTTCTCTCCTTAGTTGTAGGCCTTCTGCTTAACCACCCCAGGCAACTCTGCTTGCTGTTTGCTCCACAGCTTTGTCACAGTTTTGATGTGGTTGCAAGAGGAGATGTATAAAACCTCTACCCTCTATGCCATCTTGACCAGTCTCCCCAGGGATAAAGGTTTTAACAGAGCATTATATCACCTGGGGGAAGAGCATTTCTCCCACTCTAGCCCCACTAGCTAAGGAGGGAAAAGGAGCTAAGAAACTTTTATGAAGATCAAAGCCAGGGGAACAGGTCCATAAAAGACTGAAATTTAATCAAAAGATTATAGAAAACTTACCCTCCCCCATAGATTATCACACCAATAGGACTATCATCTAGTAATAGAGGATTACAGCTGAAAGAGCTTTGGGACAGAGATTTTGAAGTGAGAAAATCAAAGTCAACAGAGAAAACAAGGACACTAGAGGAATCTGTAGCATCTGGCACCTTCACCTACAGCAAACATTAAATACAGTTCAACAAGTAGCCAGAGAAAACCTTACACACAGGTCCATTCAAGGAAAAATTACAAGGCATACTAAAACAAAAGAAAAACCACGGCCCAATGAGATATAGCAAGGATCAGAACCAGACTCAGATATTGAGACTGATATTGAAAATATCAGTGAGGAAATTTAAAATGGTGATAATTAACAGTTAAGTACTCTAATGGAAAAAGTAGACTACGTCCAAGAATAGATAGGTAATATAAGCAGAGGTGTATACTCTATGAATCAAAAGGAAATGACAGGTATAAAAAAACACATAAGAGAAATGGATGTTTTTGATGGGAACATCAGCTGGCCAAAGAAGAACCAGTATGCCTAAAGACAGGTCAATAGAAACTTCTCAAACTGAAATTCAAAAAGAAAAAATAAAAAAATAAAAAATCAAAGTACAGATTTGAAGAAACATGTCAGAGCGAGAGACGTCCCAGACCTTTCTCCTTGAAACAACAAAAACCCGAACATCTAAAATTCAACAAAAAGCACCCAAATTGCACACCAGCACATCTGAGCCTGGGATCTGTTCATAAGAGCTACCATAGGTCAGAACACTGGGTATCAGGCAGTGGAATGGCAGAAATAAAGAAGCAGCCTCTTGCAGCCACCGGACCTCACTGTAGGCAGAAGGGGAGGGGAGGGGAGAGGAGAAGGGGTGGTGAGTTCTCTGCACCGTCTGGGAGTGATATGAGCTCCACACAGCTGGCAGCAGGGACCAGTCATCAGGGAAGAAACGAGAAAAGCTGAACAAGACCAAAGTAAACAACAGTTGATTTTTAACAGCTGTGGTTACAAAACCAAGGCTAAGCCATAGTCCCCAAACCCCAACCCAGAGGGACCCTCCCCCAAAAAACTCCAAGACAGAACATCTCAAATCCCCAGAAAATCTGAGCAAACGCTACCAAAACTATAGCTAATATTGACAGGGACTGAGACTGAGGGTAGCGAGTGTAATTAAATATATACAAGGAAAAAAAATACATTATTAAGGCTTTATACAAAGTAGGGATCCAAGAGGCTTAGTTAGACGCCACCTACTGGAAACCAAAAGAAAAGCACTTTCTTTGAAACATCCTAAAGAGAGACATTTATATAATAAATCTTCTGTCTGGAAAAAAAAACAGAACGCATTTCCATTAATACCCTGGCAGAAAAAAGTCCATAAAACACCATGAACAACCAAGGTGACAAGGGAGTTCAGAAAGAAGGAGGAAAATCTCCAGAAAATAAGCTTACAGACATAGAAATATGCAATTTAAATAACAGAGAATTCAGGATGGTACTTCTGAAAAAATGCAGTGAGTTCTGAAATGGGTCATATCAACAATTTCAGAAACTAAAAAACAACTAGATGACCAGCTTGAGTTTTTTAGCAAGGAGATTGAAATCCTCAAAAAAGAACTGTATAGATCTTCTGAAGATAAAAAACAAACTGCAAGTGTTGAAAAGTAAAATAGCAAGCTTGAGAAATAGTGTCGAACAAATGGAGGAAAAGATCAGTGATATCGAAGACATAAATCTAGGAATAAATCAGAAGGAAAAAGAGAGTAATCAAAGAATGAAAAATAATGAAAGAGAAATACAAGAACCAGCTGATACCATCAGGAGGGGAAACACAGGAATAATGGGCATTATCAAAGGCCAGGAAAAGGAGCAGAGATTAGAAAGCATTTTCAGACAAATAGAAGATGAGAATTTCTCAAATCTAAGGAATGAGGTGGAGCTTGGAATTCAAGAAGTCCACAGAATCCCAAATTACCTCAAACCAAAAAGGCCTTCACCAAGACACACTGTATTAAAATTATAAAAAATCAATGACAAAGACAGAATATTCAGGGCAGCCAGGGAAAAGAAGATGCTAACATATAAAGGAAAACCCACTATTGTCATTGGACTTCTCAGCACAAATCTTACAAGTCAGAAAGAAATAGAATAAAATATTTAAACTATTACTTTAAAGGAACTACCAGCCTAGATAATGTATCCAACTAAGCTCTCCTTTACATCTGAAGAAGAAATAAAGACCTTTCCAGACATACAAAAATTGAGGGAATTCTACACTATGAGGCCTGCACTATAGAAAATACTGAAAGGGGTCAGCTCACCTAAAACAAATTGAAAAACAAACAAAAAACCACGTAATTAGGAGTAAACTATCAGGGAAACAGAAACAGAGAAGTGTAATCCTTACTAAGAACAGGGCATTATAAGCTTCAATAACAACAAGAGAATTGTTATAGCAAGATAGTAATGAATGTTCAGCATACATAAGGAAAAACAGAGACAGCAATGACTGAAAAGGGGAGGATTCAAAGATCCAAATTCACAAAGGGGAATGGTGATAAGGCAAATGCAGAAAATAGATGAGTATGTATATAAAAATATCCTTTACGTATTCATAAGGGTAATCACATGCCAAAGATTTAGAACTAAAATATATAACATAAAACAAGAAGAACCAAAGGAAAACCCACAAAAGCCAACCAAAGTAAACAGAAACAGAAACACAAGGAAGCAATGGAAACACTGAGCTACCAGAAAGCAAAAGATAAAATGCCTGTAAGACCTCATATTTCAATAAAGACCCTAAATATAAATAAGGGCATTATACTAAGAGGAATAAATCAGAAAGAGAGAGACAAATACTGTATAATCTCATATGTAGAATCTAAAAAAAAAAAATAAAACACAAACAAAAAAGTCAAGCTCATAAATACAGAGAACCAATTAGTAGTAGCCAGAGGCAGGGGTGGAGGTATGGGTGAAATGGATGAAGAGAACAGAAGGTACGAACTTCCAGTTAAAAATAACTAAGTCCTGGGAATATAATGTACAGCATGGTGAGTATAGTTAATAATAGTTTATGGCATATTTGAGAGTTGCTAAGTAAGTAGATATTAAAAGTTTTCATCGCAAGAAAAAAGTAGTAACTACATGTGCTGATTAATGGTAACTAGATACTGTGGTGACCATTCTGTAATACATACAAATATAGAATCATTATGTGGTACACCTGAAACTAATATAATGTTATAAATCAATTATATCTCAATCTTTCAAAAATTTGTGTGTGTTCTCACCACACACAAAAAAAAAACAGTAACAACATAAGATGATAAATGTATTAATCAGCTTGACTGCAGTAATTTCACAATGCATACAAGGATCAAATCATGTTGTACAGCTTGAATATATATAATTTTTATTTATTAATTATACCTCAATAAAGATGAGAAAAAAAAGAGTCAAAAATGTATACCCTAAGGCAACCATTTAAAAAAATTTTAAGAAATACTACTAATATGCTGACGGGCAAGAAATGAAATGATATAAAATGCTCAGTTAAAGCACAGAAGGCAGAAAAGAGATGGAAAAAGGGATGAAGAACAAACAAATCAAATAGAAAACTAAAAGTAGGGCATTGAGGAAGCAGTATAATTGAAAAGCATCAGTAATTAATTAAATGTAAAGGAACAATCATTCAGAATGAATCAAGGGAAAATATAAAAAGAAAAACGACCCTAGGTGGAAAAAGATAATAAATCCAAGTAGGTATCCTGTATCTAAAGATAACTTTATTTTTTTCTCATGAACCTAAATAGAAAGCCTAAAATATAAAAGACCATAAAAATGACCAGCTATAGAAGCATCATGACTAAAAGAAGATTACAAATAAACAGAAAATTTGGTATTGTCATAAACATGAAAGTTTAGAATATTAATAAAACATTTATCGATAGCTACTGCTCAATTTTATAACCCTAAATACATCTCTACCTTCACTATTCAGGTATTAAACAGAAAATTACCTCTACCTTTGAAGTGAGAAAAAAAAGAAAAACTACCATATCTGAATTGATTATAACCAGAATCTTTAATCTCAATAAAAGTATTTTCCTACTTATTCAGAAGTAACTAAGATACTGGATTTTCTTCCTTTCCTTAGCTAAAGAATATTATTTCACTTCAGGCATAGCCTATATGATAATTCATTACAAGGGTATCCATGTTGAATACACCCAATACATGGAAAGAGAGCAATACTTGAATTCTCAAGATTAGGCTGTACCTCTTTTTCATTACTAATCATGTGAACTAGACAAAATTACTGTAACTGCTAAAAGTCTCAGTTTCAATTTTCACAGAGTTGATAGCTTGTGACTTCAAAATTATAAACTGCCATACAAATATTAAAGAGGCATAAATCAAAGAAATGAATAGTAAATATGTGTACCATATCCTAATATTCACCAGTGTTGGTCACTATCATCACTGTTATATTATCTCCTTCTAGGAAGCCTAAAACTAATGAATAAAAAAAAAATCAGATAACAGATTTTTGCATTGTGGTCTTATATTTCATCCATATGGAAGCTGTACAATTTAATCTTCCCCTGAACTGTCAATTTTCTAAGAGTTTGGGGATTCTTGGAGTAAAATAAAATCAGGTTAGAATTCTAACAGAATTAATCAAGGTATAAATGGTATTTTGAACTTTAGGGGATTATTACTCCATCGGTAAGTTATTATATATGAAAAATTGAGTTTTCTACTTCATATTTATTTAAAGCAATGCAAGAAAATGAAAACTTTTTCTTTAACCTTTTTCAACTGTGATTCCATTTTCAGACATTCCTCCTTTTTCTGCTCCAAAGCAATCTCTAGTGTCTTTAGCCGCGAGTCCTTTTTCAGTCCTGAGGAAGCCAGGGATGAAGCATGCTCTTTCAGATCCAAAAGTGAAGCCTAAAAGAAGCAACATATGCCTAGAATAAATACTAGCTATAAACAAAACAGAGACTTAAATTTATTTTCTTGGTGGCTTGTACTTTCTATTATAGTATACTGACATATTTCCATTTCAAGAACATGAAATGTAAAACAGCATTGACTTTAGCTTTCGAGTCCTAACTAAAATTAGATGAATTCCCAAGAAATACCAACTGAATAATGATTTAATGAGTTCTACCAAAACATATCCATTCTCACAGAATAAATGGAAGTAGATCAAGTTTTGTGAATATAAGCAGTCAGCCTCAGTAGCTACACTAATTTAAATATAAAATGCTTTTCCCTTTTAGAAGAAAAATTCTACTAGAAACTTTAATTTCTATAAGCCGTCTTAAAGATATTAGAAAGAAAATCCTGAGAATATCCCTAAAGCTCATACATTATTGTCTGATCATAAGGTATTAGGCATTTTGTTATTTAGGTCACATTAACAGGATTCTCCAAAAGCAGTATCAAAATAAATTAAGTCTCCTTATTAGTCAACATTTAAGATTTCACTGTCAACGGTAAGATGTATTCTAAGAGCTGTTGTAAATAAATTGTTCCTCTTTTGCATATGCCTTTCATCTATCACCTTTCTTACCATAAGCACAAAACTTCTCCAAATGTAACTGATTTCAGTTAATTTAGGATCTTTAAAAGGTCATTAACAAGTAAGAAACCAACTCATAACACACTGAAAGAGATAAGACTTAGGATGTAAATGATCCAACCTACTATGGTTCTGCAAAGCTTCCTTAAATATGCCTAAGTTCTTCTCAAAAGGCCTGCTATAGAATGTTAAGAAAATCTTCTACCAAATACTTTTTTATATGTATTATGCAAAAACCAACAACATACAATGCACTGACTAAGCAAACCAAATAATTCCATTTTGGTGATCTTAACCTCTTTCTCTGAGAGATCGCCTTGCAATAGGCTGACTTTTTCTTTCAAGTCTTTAAGATCTTTTTTGTAGTTATCAATTTCTTCTTGCTTCTCTCTCTCATCTCTGTCTCGCTGCTCCTTTAAACGTTCAATTGTCCGCTCCTGATGAGAGAGCACATTAATACATGAGAAAATTCCTTTCATACTTTTCTTATATGACTGTAATTTAACTTTCAGATAAAATTTCACACTTCCATCTTCCATTCAAAAGACAGTGATAAGTTGCTAATAATTTACTTTGTAAAGAATTCATCCTTCCTATCTATCTTGCTGTAACAAAGATCTGGCTTTGTTATTTTGATTCTCCTAGGTTTCCTTGCACGTTATCTTAACTAGTATTAGATATTCCTAAAGTATGCATTATTTTGGAAAAACCCCATTTATTCAATTCCCAAGAAACCAAAAACTTTTATACATACACACATACACACATACTAAGAAAAATAAGTAAGAAATATTTGTCCTTTATATGTAATTAACATGTTGCCTAAAAGGCAATGAATTTTTATATCACAATTTATAAACCTAAAAAAAGAGGAGGTTGGGAAGGTTATGCTACATTGAGTTTATAGCACAAAAAAAGGTAAAGAAAAGGGAAACCACTAAAGCTTATTTCTATCAAAAGATACTCAGGGAGTCTGACAGTTAAGTAATTTAGGTACATTTCTGTGTATTTTTTCAGAATATATTCAAGGATCAAGCTTTGATCTCCGCAAGGTAGCATTCTGAGTCCAAGAGGCTTAAGGAACAGTGACCTTATTCCTTTAAAAAATCTAGTTAAAATGCCCCACTAAGATTCCTTAAACTTCCTTTTAAAACAATAACACTTGTTATGTTGGGTCACTTTTTTATTTAGTCAACCATTCCTGAAAAACTGAGTTTGGTGATGAAGGCAAAATGAAGTAGCAAGGCCAAGACTAGAAAAACAGCAAGTACACTGTATTAATAATTAAAACTCACAAATACATTAGGTATCAATGTAGCATAGTAAAGGAGAACTAATTATACATTGCTTCTTGCTGATCAGGAAATCTGATAGTCCCATATCCCCAAACTAATTGACATATAAATAAAAATAACTCTTTCTTCACAAGATCATAAATGCAGAACACATGGCTAACTCTTTAGAAACTTCAGCCATTGCCTGCTAGTGTAGAATCCATCTTGCCTAGCAACATATTCTTAAATTGGCAAGAATGCGAAGGATTTTCTTTCCCCTTACACTACATGTGTCAGGAATAGTATAGAGGACTCTCTTCCCTTTTGCCCAAAGGGATTTCTTCTGTCTTCTATATCCAAGTCTCAGCACTACAGAAAATATTAGATTAATAGGAAAGCAGAGGAAATGTGTCTATAAACATTCTGAACCAATCACTCACTTTCTCTGCCAGGGCCTCCTCCAAAGTTGTCAAGGCAGTGTCAGTGTTGGTGGTATCAGCCTGCAAGGATTTGACTCGTTCTTTCAAACTGCTCATCTGCTTTTCCTTATCTCTAAGTTGCTCTTGAAGATTTTCAATCTGAGTGTGCATATACATTTAAGGGAGAAAAAAGGAAATTAAAATAAATATAAATAGTCAGAAGAAGAATTAATTTTAAGTTAAAAACAGGTAGATAAGGATTGTCTGTGAGTGTCTGTCCTGTAAAAATAATTCAATCTTAAAGGTTTTTGGACTGCATGCAAAACTTTAAACAAAAAATTTATAGCCAAAACAGAGAAAAGATACACACAAGGGCTTGTGCACACTCACACAGACCAAATATACAGAGATGAGGATGGAGAAAGAAACTACAGAGAGGAAAACCATAAGAAACAGGATTACTTCCAAAATGATAGAGTAAATTCTAAGAGGAATTCCTTCACAAAGAAGCTCAGGATATCTACCAAAAAAACCCTTCATTTTGTAGAAACAGAAAGCACAGAATCCCTAAAATCACTATATGATACCAATGACAACAAAAATAATAATAATGGTTTTAGTTAGTAAAGGAGACAGTGATGTTAACAGGGACCACTAACACTTAAAAAGTCAGTAGTATGTATGTGACAGGCATTTTATGTAAACAACTCTTTAAGCCTCACCACAAAACTAATTACTAGGCAATCTATCTCCAGGATCCTACTCTTAACCACTATAAATAATGCTTTCTCATTAAAAAAAAAAATCACACAAAGGTAAGTCAAACATTTTTCCATAAACTATTTCTTATTATTAAACAGCATTTATTAATAAACATAGTAAATTATTATTATGGTCACTTATATTAAAATGTTATTCCTACTGAAACAAGGAATAAAGGGTGGCGGTACCAAACCACTGCAAATACCAAAGTACATCTTCCAAGGGAGGACATACATCCAAACACAATATCTAAAGCTGGTGAGCAAAGCCAAAGATAATTGGTATCAGGATTTCCATATCATGGTATTATTAAAATTGTCTGTTTAGCCTGACTTTCAAGGGGTAGAAGTAAGCCAGTTTATTAATATACATGGACTACAGAGCATGTGACAATGAAATAGCTAAAAAGCTTTTCTTATTTTTAATAACAGTGAAAATTAATAAAATGATTACTGCCGAAAATGATATATTTTACAATTTTATGGGTTTTCTTCCTATTTTATGCATATAATAAAATGATATATTTTACAATTTTATGGGTTTTCTTCCTATTTTATGCATATGTCTAATATAGAAAGAAATCATTAAGTACCTATTAGTGTATATTCAATTTCTGCATGAGTGAAGTTTTGTAGAAATCAAAGAAACTGGTCTTTATTCCATTAATCTGTGTCCTTGATAATAAATAGGGAGGGGAGGATCAACTAGATTAATACAGACAGTTTATTACCACAGAGAAGAACTAACAAAAAAGAATTCAAGGAAATATTTTTTAAATAACTATTTAGAGAAAGAAGACATTTTCTTTACAATGACCTCTCTAAACATAATATAGTTCTGTTAAATGGGTTGGAAAGAAATAGAAATAATACTGTATTATATAGAGCCTTTCTTCTCCTCCCATAATGCATTTTACAAAGAGAGAAAAAAAAAACAATGAAACCAGCAGGAGACTAATACCGAAAGCATGGTACGTGTGCATTCATCAAATCTGCATACCAATTATACATGGCATAGATTTCTTGACATTTTTTGTTTTGGTTTTTATCAGCATTGCCAGTTGTCAAAAACTACCATGTTTCAACATGGGTGACTGATTCCTAATCAAGTAGGGCTGATTACTCTGCCTTTGAGGTCCTAATCATTGACAAGAAGTAAAAGAGACTTCGTCTAGGATACAATTCTAAGGACAAGGAAACCCAAAAACTTCTTATAATCACCTGGCTACTTTAAACATCATTTAAAGAATTTTTTTAATGTTGCCTCCACAGTTGTTCTAAGCAGCCATAAGCATCAAACTTATTGTGTGAAACGAGATATTCAGAAAGCCTCTGATCTTTGCCTTCTTGGTTACTATACATTTCAGTAGCAGTGGTAGGTAGAAGTATAGTCTGGATAAACTAACTGGTAATTATCAGCTGGCAAAGAGAGATCCACAATAATCAACAGAATCTAAAAAAGGAAAAACTTACCAAGTCTCCTAATTTCTAGGCAATTATTTTTCTACCACTCTATACTCTGGGAATATGTACAAACAAGGCATGACTGTCATTTACCAAAATGAGGAGGTTTCCCCAGGCTATTTATATTGGCCTCTAAATTGTACTTGTCCAATCATGTGTTTCCAATGATCAGAAGGAAGACGCAAGAATAACAAAGTCACGAGAAACTCTAAACAATGGTTTAAACTCAATTTAGGTTGTTAAAAGCTTCCATATCTATACTTTCAATTAATGTTTATGATCTCTAATAAGCCCAGCAAAGATTTTGATTGACAACCAGTTATTTCTTTGGTTGAGTTTTCCTTTCAATTGTACTATTCTGTCATCATGTAAGTCAGCAGTCCTCAACCTATTTGGCCCCTGGAACCAGTGCTCCTATGAGAATCTAATGCCTGATAATCTGAGGTGGAGCTGAGACGGTGATGCTATGTTGGGAAGTGGCTGCAAATATAGATGAAGCTTTGCTCGCCTTGTTCCTAACTGGCCACAGACCTGTACCGGTTTGCAGCCCTGAGATTGGGGACCCTGGTGTAAGCAATGGAGAGAATTACTGTAATGAATAAACAGCTAATTCTGTAACATTGGACAAGTTATTTGATCTTTCCAATTATTTTACTTGTAAACAAAAGACCACTAATATTCCTTTCAATTCTAAAATCCTTATGATAGGAAAAATGAGAACTTCTGAAAATTAATAAACTTTGTCATAGTACTACTACATTTTATATTAAAAACTGTTCAAATCAAACTACGTAGAAAGTGTAGGTATAACCTTGAGGAAAATAAATTCAGAGTCCACTGCTCCCAATAAATTTTATTAATTGCTGAGAGGGGAAATAAGCTACTTAAAAGAATTGCTCATAGGACAAATAATGAATCTAGGGACCTCTTACATTAAAATAACTGAATAATATGAAGCAAAAACTGGTGAGAGTAAAGGTCACTCACTACCAGTCAAAATCTGTTTGGTAGACAATTATGGAAATACTTCTTTTTATACCTGACAGACATATATAAGAACTTGACAGACCTTTCTGTTCTATAATTCCTCAAAAAACAAAGAAGATTCATTGATCCACAACAGTAGTCCTTCTGAGGCAGCAGCAATGGTCAAACTGCACTTATAACCTCAATTCACATCATCTGTATGAACAGTATCCCTTCAAGTTGTACAGTAACAATGGCTATCTAGAGTCTTAATAGATATTAATAGTTCACTACATTTTAGTAATGAAAAAACTCAGTATTTACAAACAACTAAAGCAGACACACTTGGCTTAGTTTTAGAAAAAAAGCAACAATTAATTTTTTCTATTATTTATTAATAATCATAAAGTCAATAAAAATCAAATACATAACAATAGGAGGCTAACTAAATTAAATATAATCTATCCACTGGCTAGAATATTATGCAACCAGTATAATTCACATATTTGAGGATTAATCAAAGATTTGGAAAATTGCTTACTATATGCAATGACATGAAAATGAAGAGTTATCAAAATGTATGATAGTATCCCAATTTAAAACAAGGAAAATTTTATTTTTACATTTAATTTTCCTTATTGCTTTTCCATATTTTTCCAATATTTAGAATGAACATAATCATTTCAACAATAATGACAAAATCAGTCATTTTCTAAACATTAACAAATCTTAGGATTTATTATAAAAAATATAATCAGGGTTATGGTAAGAGGGATTCTCTTATCATATGGACCTATCAATATGGAAATTCTCTACGAGTTTCTGTGGAGCATGTAAACAACCCTATTTAACCCATACCTTTCACAGGATCACACTGCATGACCAAACAAATCAAACTATCAGAGACTTAGGGATTTTTGACAATGTCAAAGAAAGACTAGGAGACAATCAATGCAATCAAGGAAACCAAGACTTTCAAAATCTACTTGAAACATAAAGTTTGAACGCAACAGAAATGGGGTGCTTCACACATTTTAAGTCTAATTCAAGTTCATCTAAGTTTTTACTTTAGCCAGGCCTACTTTTATGGCCCAAAGCTACCTTGGACTAACATTCAACTCTATGTGACAAGGCTAAGATTCAGAGGAGGTGGACCTTGAGACAGATTTTACTGTGCAAAAAGTTTATTAGAGGGTGCTCTTGGGATCAGTATTGGTGGAATGGAAGAGGGGGGAGGGAAGCAGGACTGTGCAGAGAGAAATTCAGTTGCCACAAAGTCCCAAAGAATTCAAACAACCCCCATGAGGAGCTTTGAATCTGGGATGACCTTTCAGAGTTGTCCCAAATCAGGGCAACAGATTCAAGCCCTTATACCTTACAAGGATCAGTCACTTAATACCAATGGGAAGGGGAATGCCATTGTGCAAAGCAGGTCTCTTTCGTCAAGGCAAACTTCATCGAAGCTAGCACTTCCAGCATCTGGGGGAATATATCCTTCAACCCTTGAGGGGAATCTGGGTCACTCATCACAGGATCCATTATGCCAGCAGCTATATCTTTTCTAGTAACATGAAATCATAATTTACCCTTAATTTATATTATTATCTGAACTATATACATAATTTCATGGCTTTGTAACACCTAGAGACTCTTGAATCTCAATGTGGTTCTTTCACTGTTAGAGGGCATTTTTAATCAGGAGTTCATGGATGGCCTTTAAGGTGTTGTGTGTGACATCCCAGTCCACCTAAATAAGTGCACTTTTTCACAGAGAGAGCCCACAGCTTTCATCAAATTGTCAAAAGGGAAGGAGAAGTTAAAAATCATTAATCAGGGGCATTCTTTCCAAATACCCAAAATGTTGTTAAAAATGAAGATCTATTTCACTTAAAATTCTTTGCTTAGCTGCTTTATAAAAATACTGTGTTACCAAATTTGCTGTGTATAAAATTAGAGTTTGGCTTGGGTGGGATACAAGAAGAAAAGGCCCAGTTCCTTATCAATATGCAGTGGAAGCTCAAGAAGCTCATAAAATTTGGTAAAATTTCCTCAGTAAATTTGGAAAGTTTTTCTGAGTAGAAAAACTCTAGGAAAAAAAAAATAAGTGTTAGAAGAAAAAAGTAAGGAGGTCTGGCAATTACAGGAGAAAAAACAGATAAAGGACAAAATACATGTCTGATGCTTGAAGCCATTTTCTGGTTAGGGTGAGCATTCTGGTGTGGCAGAGAAAAGGAAAAGCACAAAAAGCTACATCAAAGTTTGATTTAACAGCTTCTTCAAGTGGTTAGTTATTTCAACTTCTCAACTAGAGTTGACAAGTATCTGGACATCTATCCAAACAGCCATTCCCACAGGTGAGAACACAATGCAAGTTAATTCATGTCAAATTATAAGCAGTTTTAAGCAGAAAAAATATTGACCTTGCTTCAGAACTTTGATCAAGCTTTTTTTTTTTTCTTTCAAATCCTTGTCCCTTTCTAGATACTTATCTAGATATTTCTTACTCTGACATATTCCTGCTACATGGTCTCCTGAAATACCACTAAAAACTACCTTTGTCACAATAGGCATCTGACTCTTCCATATTGACTTGTTGTTTACCATTTTTTAAGTTTAAAATGTATGTTCAGTCAAAACAGAAGTCAGGGCACTCTGAACTAGATAGAGCTTATAAGACTGAGAATATTAATATGGCATATTATCAACAGAAAATTATCCAGACAAACATAAATCCTCAAATGACTCACTAAGTTACCTAAGAGACTGAATATTTTAATAAGGGTCAGAATTACTTCTATGTTGGACAAAGTATTACAATATAAACCTCTGAATAGTTCTTATTTATATTATACCTTAACACTCTAAAATAAAGCATTTATGTAAAAAACATGTTCTCCCAGTTTCAGTCCTATGATAAGGTTGCCTCCATGATAAGGTTGGGAAAACAACTTTTAACATTTCTCCAAGAGAAAAATAAAAGGCTATTTAAAAATATGCCCATCCTTACCAAACGTTCAAAGAAGAATTAGCAGCGATTCTCAAACTACTCCAAAAAATTCAAGAGGGAAGTCTCCCTAATTCTTTTTACAAGTTCGCCATTACCTTGATTCTAAAACCAGATAAGGACAGTACAAAACAAGAAAACTATAGGCCAATATCTCTTATGACCATTGATGCAAAAATCTTCAACAAAATATTAGCAAACCAAATTTAGCAATACATTAAAAGTATCGTACACCACGACCAAGTTGGATTTATTCCTGGGATTCAAGGTTGGTACAATATCCACGAATCAATTAATGTGATATACCATATTAACAAAATCGAAAGATAAAAACCATATAATTATATCAATAGATGCAGAAAAAAGAGTTTGACAAAATCCAGCATCTATTTATAAAACTCTTAGCAAAGTGGGAATAGAGGGAACATACTTCAACATAATAAAAGTCATATATGACAAACCTACAGCTAACATCATACTCAATGGGGAAAGGCTGAAAGCATTTTCCTTAAGATCAGGAACAAGATAATGATGCCTACTTTCACCACTTCTGTTCAACAGTGTACTGGAAATCCCAGCTACTACAATCAGGCAAGAAAGAGAAATAAAAGGCATCTGAATTGGAAAGGAAGAAGTAAAACTGTCATTATTTGTCGATGACAGGATACAATATATAAAGAACC
Organism: Cynopterus sphinx; assembly: GCA_030015415.1. Lineage (NCBI taxonomy): Eukaryota > Metazoa > Chordata > Mammalia > Chiroptera > Pteropodidae > Cynopterus > Cynopterus sphinx. The sequence continues at coordinate 93,321,670 of CM057380.1, forward strand.
CTAAAGATTCCACCAAAAACCTATTAAAACTAAAAAATGAATTCAGTGAAGTAGCATGATACAAAATTTACCAATGCTGAACTATCAGAAAGAGAAATTAAGTTAACAATCCCATTTACAATTGTATCAAAAACAATAAAATACCTAGGAATCAAATTAACCAAGGAGGTAAAAGACATGTTCTCAGAAAATTATGTCAGTGAAAAAAAGAAATTAAAGAATATACAAATAAATGAAAGCACATACAAAAATCAATATCATTAAAATGGCCATCCTACCCAAAGCAATCTATAAATTCAATGCAACCTTTATCAAAATATCAATGGCATTTTTCAGAGAACCAGAACAAATAATCCAAAAATTATATGTAACCACGAAAGATCCCGAAAAGTCACTGCAGTCTTCAGAAAGAAGAACAAAGTTGAATGTATCACACTCGTGATCTTGAACTATAATACAAGGCTATAGTAATCAAAACAACATGGTACTGGCATAAAAACAGATACGCAGATCAATGAAACAGAATAGAGAGCCCAGAAATAAATCTATACCTATATGGTCATTTGATCTATGACAAAGTAGGCAAGAATATACAATGGAGTAAAGACCATTACATCAACAAATGGCGCTGGAAAAACTGGACAGATACATGCAAAAAATAAAAAATAAAACTGGACCACCTTCTACACCATATACAAGAATTAACTCAAGATATACGAGACTTAGAAGACCGAACATTAAAACTTCCAGAAAACATAGGCAGTAAATGCTCTGATACTGCTCTTAGTAATATTTTTTTTCTAATATCTCCTTGAACAAAGGAAACAAAAGGAAAAATAAATAAGACTACATCAAACTAAAAAGTTTTTGCACAACAAAGGAAACCATCAACAAAACAAAAAGACAATCAACTGAATGGGAGGAGATATTTGCATATGATACATATGACAAAGGGTTAATATTCAAAATTTATAAAGAACTCACAGAACTCAACAACAAAAAAATGAACAATCCAATTAAAAATAGGCAGAAGACCTAAATAGGTGTTTCTCCAAAGAAGAAATACAGATGGCCAATAAACATATGAAAGGATGATTAAGGTCACTAATCATCAAAGAAATGCAGATCAAAGTCATGATGAGATATCACCTTACACCTATCAAAATGCCTATCATGAATAAATCAAAAAACAAGTCTTAATGAGGACTAGGAGAAAAGGGAACCTCTGTACACTGTTGGCGGGATTGCAAATTGGTACAGCCACTATAGAAAACAGTATAGAGGTTCCTCAAAAAATTAAAAATAGAACTACCTTTTGACCCAGCAATTTCACTTCTGGGTATTGGCCCAAAGAAAAACAAAACACAGTTTGTAAAGATCTATGTACCTCTATGTTCACACAGCACTATTCACAATAGCCTAGATATGGAAGCAACCAAAGTGCCCATCAAAAGATGATCAGATAAAGAAGTTATGGTACATATATACAATAAAATATCACTCAGCCATAAAATTAATAATATCTTACCATTTGCAATGATGGATGGACCTCAAGGGTATGGTGCTGAGTGAAATAAGTCAGACAGAGAAAGATAAATACCACAGTGACTTCACTTATATGTGGAATCTAAGTAACAAAAGAAATGAACAAACTAAATGAAAAGAGACTCACAGATACAGAGAACTGGTGATTGCCAGAGGGAAGGGGGGTTGAAGAGCTGGGTGAAAAAGATGAAAAGATGAAGAAGTGCAAATTAGTAGTTACGAAACAGTCACGGGGATATATTATAGTACAGCATAAAGAATATAGTCAACAGCATTGTAATGGCTGAGTGCAGTGCCAGATGGATGCTGGAGTAATCGAGGGGATCACTTCATAAATTATATAAATGTCTAGCCATTGTACTGTATGTCTGAAATGAGCAAATACACACACCCATCCTCATCCCAGAAATGCAAAGTTGGTTCAATATACAAAAATCAATCATTACTATGCAGCACATTAATAGAATAAAGAAACCCACATGCTCATCTCAATAGATGCAGAAAAAGCATTAGACAAAATCTAACACATTTCATTATAAAAACTCTCAATAAACTAAGAATGAGAAAACATCCTCAATTTGATAAAGGGTATCTAAGAAAAACCCACAGTTAACACCATACCTACTAGCAAAAAATGAAAGCCTTTCATTTAATATAAAGAATAAGATAGGATGCCTGCTCTCAACACTTCTATTCATCATTGTATTGGACAATTAGAGAAGGGCAATTAGGAAAGAAAAAGAATATAAAGGCAGCCATATGCAAACAGCGTAACTTTATACATACTAAGAAAATACTAAAGAATCCACTAAAACATGATTAGAAGCTAACAAACAAGTTCAATAAAGTTGTAAAACACTAGATCAATATTCAAAAATCAGTTGTATACTACATATGAAAATCTGATAATGAAATGAAAACAATTCGATTAACAATAGCATCAAAAATAATAAGATATTAAAGAATTTAAAGAAGTTCAAGACTTGTAAACTGAAAACTAAAAGAAAAATTAATGAAAGAAATTAAAGACAACACAAATAAAAGATATCCTGTGTTCAATTGAAAGACTTGATATTAAGATGGCAATATTCTTCAAACTGATGAAGAGATTCAGTGCAATCACTATCAGGTCCAAATGTCTTTTTTTCATAAATGAACACACTAGCCCTAAAATTACAATGGACCCCCAAAGCCAAAACAACCTTGAAAAGGAACAAAGGTAGAGGATTCATAATTCCCAATATCAAAATCTACTTCAAAGCTACAGTAATCAAGACAGTGTGGTATATGGCACATAGACATATAAATTGATGAAACAGAAACAAGAATTCATAACTGAACACATGTGTCTATGGCTAATTGATTTGCAGCAAATGTCCAAAGACAAATCAATAGGGAAAAAAAAGAGTCTTTTCAACAAATGGCTTTGGGATGACTGAATAACCACATGCAAAATAATAAAGTGAGACCCTAACATTATACCATCTACAGAAATTAACTTAGAATGGATTAAAGATCTAAATGTAAAAACTAAAACTATAAAACTCAGAAGAAAACATAGGAGGAAATCTTCATGATCTTCATTTAGAGGCAATCTTTTCTTAGATATGACACCAAAAACATAAGTGACCAAGAAAAACACGGATAAATTGAATCCATCAAAATTTAAAACTTATGTGTATCAAAGGATGCTATCAAGAAAGTGAAGGAATAACCCACAGAATGGGAGAAATATCTGCAAATTACATATCTGATATGGTGGAGCCTCAGAATATATAAAGACTTTCTAGAACTCAACAATAAAAAGACAACTAGATTTAAAAATGGGCAAAAGATTTGAAAAGACATTTCTCCGAAGAAGATAAACAAATGGCTAACAAGTACACTATGGAAATGCAAATCAAGACAACAAGATACCAAAGCCTACCTATTAGAATGGAATGTAAAATTGTGTGGCCACTTTAGAATCAGTGTAGCAGTTCCTCATAAAGTTAAACATGAAGTTAAATCAATTCCATTGCTAGATATATACCCAAGAGAAATGAAAAGATATATTCATACAAAACCTTGTGCATTAATGTTTATAGAATCATTATTCATAATATCCAAAGAGTAGAAACAACTCAAATGTCCATAAACTGATAAATGGATAAATAAAATGCAGTATATTCATTACAATAAAATATTATTCAGACATAAAAAGAAATGAAACACTGATACTTGCTACATGATGATGAACCTTGAAAATATTAAAGAAGACAGACACAAAAAGCATGTATTATATAATTACACGTATAAGAAATGTACAGAATAGGCAAATCCATAGAGGCAAAAGTAGTTGCTAGAAGATAAGAGGTTGTGGTGGCTTACAGGTATGGGTTTATTTTGGGATCATGAGGATGTTCTGGAATTGAATAGTGGTGATGGTTGCACAACCTTGAAAGTATACAAAAAAAACTGAATTATACACACTTTAAAATGGTAAATTTTATGGTATGTGAATTACATTTCAATTAGAAAAAAAGAATCATCCATCCTATTAACCCCTTAGTGCTAGCTTAAAAGTCAAAGTTCTACTGTGTCAAGGAAGTATAAAACTAAGCCTGAGATTTATCCTGCTTTATTCCCTAAATAACAAAAAACAATTTAGATAAGTTTGTCTGTTCCTAAAGGACTTAAAAGTTCTTTGGCATTCAATGCATCATCTGAATACATCTTTAGTCTGATTATCTTCGAGATCAGCAGTCCCCAAAATTTTTGGTACCAGGGAACAGAGCTCCTATGAGAATCTAATGCCTGATGATCTGAGGTGGAGCTGAGGTGGTAATACTAGCACTGGGGAGTGGTTGCAAATACAGATAAAGCTTCACTTGCTCACCAGCCACTCGCCTCCTGCTATGCGGCCCAGTTCCTAACAGGCCACAGACCAGTACCACTCTCTAGACCGAGGGTTAGGTAGATGGCACTGTCTTTCACCTTAGACCAATGATATGCAAAAGCTTTCATCCAGACAGTTGTGCTTTTCACCTAAGGTGAATCTCCAAAATAAGTATATAGCATTAATTCACCTTCTGCTGTCAATCTCCCCATTTCCATACACCTTATTCCTCTGTATCCTTTTTTTATAAATTATTTTCATACCCTGTGATAATTCCTAAATTATGTAAAACAATTTTAAACTGGTTGGAGGTGACTTTTGTTGGGAGCAATGGATGACAGGAGCCCTATGAAAAACAGAAGCCCTACGAATAACACTGAGTTGAACATGGAAATAGAAAATTTCCCCTTTGCTCTGACTAATAAGGCTGCAACATCATATCAGAAAGGAGAATAAGAACTTTATCATCATACCACACAAAAAAAGTTTCACTCGTATTCTCAATCCTTTATCTAATTTTTTATTCAACTGGCCCCAAAAGGGCCACAATATCTCCCATCTTACATGCTCTTCTGCAGCGTGGCTTTACCACACCTTTATTAAGAAGTTGTCTATTTCTTGACTTCCCTGAATCAAGGTAGGTCCTGGACTACTATGATCAACAGAATACAGCAAAAGGAATCCTCTGCCACTTCTAAGCCAATTCCTAGCATAATCCTTAACTGGCCAGGTAGCTTCAATTTCTCACATCTATGAGAGCCAGGTGCCACATAAGAAGTGTGACAACTTTTATCATACTGTAAGATATCCCAGACACATGTAGAAGCCCTGAGGCAAAAGATGCCATGTAGCCATATAGACAGAGGCCAAGAAATACCTAGAATATGTGCAAGTGAGGAAGCCAACTTGGTGGTGAATGATCGAATCGCAGACACCCCCAGCTGTCACCAAATCAATCAGAAATAAACTACCCTTCCTGAAATCCTGGCTTACAAGCAAGCAAAATAAAATGGTTGTCTAAGCCAACAAAGCTTTAGAAATAATTTATGCAACAATGTTTTTCTCCACCTATCTGTCATAAAACAATACTATTGCTCTTGTTACTTGATTCACTTATACCTGAAGTTTACTGTTCCTAGATTATCAGAATGTATAGGTGTTGTGTTTTATTTTCTTTCTTTCTTTTTCTTTCTTCTTTCTTTCCTTCTTTCTTTCTTTCCTTCTCTTTCTTTCTTTCTTTCTTCTTTCTTTCATCATCTATCTATCTATCTATCTATCTATCTATCTATCTATCTATCTATTTTGGAGAGTAGAGCTCTGGAAGTGGAAGGGATGGTGAGCAGAAACATATTATTAAAAGATATAGCAAGGCAAACCAAGCCTCTCCTTTTTGGTGAGATAATTCTTCAGTCATAAAATGTCACTTATATAAGATCAACTTCATTTAAAAAGAGTTAGCTATTGAAAAATTGGAAGTTAAATTAAGACTTTGCAAGTTCAGCTATCTACCTTCTATGGTTTTCTTGAAAAAGAGAGTAAAAATATTATATGAAGCAAAGTAAATCTATACGAAGTATATTCCCCAGTATTAACATCATCAGTCAGACTTCATTTACTATGTGCTGTTTTTTTAAATAAAAATTTAGCTATGTATATTCTCCATAAATGACAAAATTTTAAAATAAACTGAGTTATATTAAAAATTAAAAGTAAAAGAAAGAAAAGGAAAAATTCCAATGCCTAAGTATAAGTTTCCAACTTAAAATCTGATTAAAGTCTGACTTGGTCTTCTCTTAGTTATCTCCATTATCAGCTGGGTTATGACTTAAAAAACAATAACGTTTAGAAAAAATTACAATTAATCCTTATTAAAGATAAAAGAGCACCATTTTAAAAATAAAATATTAATTTTCTCTGAATAAATTAGCAAATATTGTTTGAATGATCAAACATATTCTTTCCATTTTGATATGGCAAAAGTGAAGAAACTGACACTGCCTTAGTCAAGACTCCACAAACAAGTAAGAATACATAAAGAACCTACTCTTTCTGACTTGCTACTAAAAATGAAATAACAGAGTAGACTTAAAGATCCATTCTAGTCTCTCAAACACACACACACTCAAAAAAAAAAAAAAAAAACTCTCTTCTACATCAATCAGCTTTCTGTTACTGTTAAATCTAAACTCTAAATACCAAAACCTAGGAAACTGGAGAAGCGAGCAAGGTGAAATAAACATAAGTTACAGAAGCACAGAAGAGAATGATGATAACATCTGCACCAGCAAATTAAACTCCAAGTTACATTATCATTTATCGTCAATCAAGCAAGAAGCTGCACAATTTTAACACAGATTCTGAATGCAGCTCAGATTCAAATGCTCAATCACATTTTCCAGATCACTGATTTACTATAAAGATAAGAAATTTACTGTAACACAAAACTACTTTAAACCATAGGAGAGAAACCTGGGAAGGAGGAGCCCAATGCTAATCCCATTGTACAGCATGCTTGGCCATCTGCTAGTTGTCCCACTTCCTTCTCTGAGCACAGCGTCAACCCAGTGCATACAAATAAACACACTGCCTAGAAAGCTGGGTGACTGCGGGTGGGAAGTAGTACCCAGATGCAGCCAAAAATAGTCCAGAGTATGTGATTCACAATCCAGCCATTATCACAGCTGCTACTGTTGTCAGGAAAGTAAATTTTAAAAAGATTCATATCTAATACACCAAAAGTAATACCAAAGCAATATAGTTTCCTGATATTCTCTCATTAACATTAAAAAATTTAAATATTACTTAAATATTCAATTATTTGTGGGGAAAAAAATAGAGAATGCAGATGCCAAAGAACAAGAAAAGAATGAAAGCAGAGTTAACATACCCTCTTCTCTATGTCTGAATCAAGGAGGAGATTGGTTAAGTATTGTGCATAATTAAGACAACTCTCTAGGAATCCCTGAATTTCTACCTGAAAGGTTATATTTTCAATATTCTATTGAAGATAAATTTCTAAAGTTTTGAAAGAAAAGTCTTGAGAACCAGAGGAAAAAAATGTTGAATTTTATTTATTAGTTTCTAAAAAAAATAGGACAATAAAGACGAGTACACTCACCAAAAACTTTCTTGTTATATAAGAACAGGGAAAAATTTCCCCAGAGACTAGGTAATATGGGAATTCATAATAAGAGACAAAGGCATTCATAGGCAGAGTTCTACCGGAAGTTTTTAAGAATCCATATTACAAAATGTTTGAAGAACAGAAGTACAATTCCAAGGCATGACACTCTGGAAAAGAATATTACTCCACATCATTCCTGCTGTTCTCTTGGCTTGGGATGTCTCACCCCTTCCCCATGTGTCTAACAAATTTTCATTCATTTTCAGGACTCAGCCCCTAAGATACTTTTTACACAAGGTCAAATCTAAAACTTCTGTTTTTATACCCCACTGTACAGCATTTGTATAACTTCTGGAACTCCCTAAACTCTGGAGACTGAGAGCAGAAAGCACATATTATTTGCTTTTGTAATTAGCACAGTGCCTAGTATAAAGCAGGTGGTGCTACACTGAATGCATGAATGAAGACAGTTCAGGAAGATTTGTTAGATCAGAGAGCCCACAAAAACATAATTTTTACTGTGCATCTATAAATGTACCCAGTAAGGGGAAAAAAGAAAAAGAGCGAAGAATATGCCAGTACACAAATACATACAGTACTTAGATAGCTAGGAAAATGCTAGGTGGTGGTCCCGAAAAAGCAAAAAATAGTTGATTGTATCATGTGTCTCATAATCCAATCATCACTATAAGAATTGTATGGAGTGATCATTCCAATTGACAGAAATTTTTAAGACTTTTATAAGGCCCTGTATGACGAAATGAGAGGAACATGGATTTATAAAAAGGCTAGACCCACAAACAAAGTGGGCTTACAAAAAAAAAATCTACAGACAACAAAAACAGCTTTTAGAATTATTTTGATAGAGACTTCTTATACCACAAAAGTCTTTTCTGGGTCTATTCAACATTTTATCATTTATATGAAAGTATAAAAGAATATGCACATAAATGGGTAGAAGGCTTAGAACCAAAAAAAATAAATAGACTATATAATCAAATCAAGATTCTAAAAAAATCCTCAAAGATTACAGCAATTGGCTGAACTTAACAAAGTAAAATTAAATAAGAATAAACAATATTAACAACTTATATCCACAGTATGTAACACTTTACAGGTTCCAAGGCACTTTCAGACACATTATAAAAAATCCCCTGAAGTAACTATTATATCCTGTCTATAGATGAAGAAATGAAGGTTAGTGAGTTTCAGTGAGGTGCTCAAAACAATATTTCAGCTAGCACCAGAACAAAACATTAATAACATTCTAAATCATCTCTTTTACAATTAGGTCCAAAATTCCAACTGGACAAGTATGGAGGAAAAATGAGTTTAGACAAATAACTGCCATCAGAAACATTAACCAGAGCCAATAAGAACAATAGTAGAAACAAAGGTTTCACCTAGGAAAATAAGATTTGGGGGCTGTCAAATAGCAAGCTTCCAAAATCTAAAAAGCTATCCTGCCGAAGAAGGATTACACTTGTTCAGTATGACCTAAAGTTAATCTCAATAAGTGGCCAAATTTCCGTTCAAGAAAAGAGGGTGAAAACTATCCAAGTCATTTACTGATCAAAATTGGACATATGAGACCATAACCTGAATAAATCCATTAGCCAGAGACTTTATAGGAAAATTTTAATCAAACAGACAGCTAAATTTTATCAAATGAGACTCTACACTTGTATTATACATTGTTTTAAAATGTACAAATGAACTTCTAGGGAAAGAAGGTTCTAATTTCAAAATTACAAAATTTAGGAATAAATTTAAAATAAAGGAAATATTATTTTTCAATGAAGATAGCTATATGGAGAGAGGTTTTTCTAAGCGTTTTGATATTCAAACACAAGGAAATATATCATTTATAATAAACATCCATGTACCAACCATGTAAATGTAATAAAAAAATTAATCTGTCTCCAGATATTTTTAATTATATTACATATTTAATATATACATAAATATATATGTGAGTATAATAATGAAGACACATAAACCCATTACTCAATGTAAGAATGAGAACATTATCTGAACTACTTATCTATACACACACACACACACACACACACTCCTCCTTAATCCCACCTCTCTGATTTGCCTACCTCCAGAACAAAATGACTTTACTGAATTTTATCCTAAATACTACCTTGTCTTAAAACAAAAAGGATAGTATGTTCTATAGTGTGATTATACCACAATTTACTTAACTGATTCTTCTGTCAGTGAACATTTGCAGTATTTCCTCACTTTTGTTTTGGAGTTTTTAATCCAAGCAAGGTACTAGAGGCATTCTAGTGTGTGTGTGTGTGTGTGTGTGTGTATGTATGTATGTATGTATATGTTTGTGTGTGTGTATGCTTAGTTTTAATTTAGTAAGATAAATGCTTTCCAAAGCAGTTGTACAATTTTAAAATCCCAATAGCACTGTGAGAGAAATCCAGTTGTCCTATTTACCAACACTTGATATTGTCAGACTTCTTACTTTTTGCCAACATAGCATAAAATGGTAGGTATAAAATGGTTTCTTAATCTGGTTTTATTTTATAACTCCCTGATAATAGTGAGGGTAAATTACTTCCCATATTTATGTGCCATGTGTATTTCCTCCTATTACATATATTTTACTAATACATACATAGGTTGTAAAAGTATAAAAACATATATCCCAATCTAAGTTATAGAGCATATATATAAACAGTAAAATCAAGTGTTTATCTCTAAAGAGAATGAAGGGGAATACTATTAAAAAAAAGATATGCCAAGGAACTTCAACTGTATTTAAAATTTTTCTCCTTAAATAATTAAAATTACTTATTATATCATTCTTCATACTTTTTTGTATCCCTGAAATAATTACATTTAAAAAGGCAGTATAAACATGTAGTCAACAAACAAGAACTTGGTAAATATAGCACTCATGATCTTTCCTGAAAAAGTATTCAAAGGAATTCTTAGACAAGCAGACGCTCTAGCTTAGCTAAAAAGAGACTTCTGACTATGTGTTCCTGTTGGTAAACTCACAGGTGTCCCATGTTTTGGATCACTTATCCAAGTTCATGCATTCTTCAAGTCTTAATAACTAAAATATTTATCTCTTCAGGGTCAAAACAATCAGTGTAAAAGGATCAAAGTATCTCACTATGTGTCAAGATTAACCTGAGAAAACTGTGTGAGCTGCTGACTGAACTGCTTCTCTGAATCAGCTGGTGCTCACTCTAGTTTTAAAAACTCACAGGAGGCAAACTAAAATCCAGAATCTTCTCAGAATAGGATGGAGGAAAATCTGAATATATCACCAAACATAAGAGTCTCAAGCTTTGGAAAGAGCCAAAATGTCAAAAGCAAGAAATTACAGAGCTCAGTCCTGTCTGGCATGATAATCTGATATTACCTAACAAATTCAGCATGTGTCCATCAGAATTCCAGAATACTGATCAATCTCAGGGTTCATGTGATTTAAGAGAAACCTTTAATTACAACTGAGAGTCACCTCAATATTCTTTACATAGTCAAGTCCTGGAGTCTTTTCACTGTGTCAGTTTATGTGATGTATGGCTCCTACCAGTGTGAAATGGAAAGATGACCTTGGTTTGTGGGGAAGACAACTGTGAAAGAAGTAGCTATAAATATAGAAAACAAAGCAAGCTAGAATGTCCCCACTAACCCAGTCAGTGAAAGGCCTGTTTCTGGAGGCCTCCAACAAACTCTGAATGGTATAGAAACTCAGAGGCTTGTGATCTGGGACTTTCCAGGAACTCAAGATCTCTCTTGCTGTGGTCCTTTCCATAATCACGCTGACCACAATTCTCTCCAATGCCTTTGTACTTACGACCACCTTCCTTACCAGGAAGCTCTACACTCCAGTCACTGATAGCTCACTCCCCGGCCATAATCAACCTCTTGATTTTCATCTGGGTCATATCCATCAGCATCATATCCTCTCACAGAACTTTGGTCAAATCCTATGTGACATCTGGCTGTCTTCTGGCATCATATGCTACAAGGCCTCCAACCTGCATCTCTGTCATTGCTCTGAATAGGTACTGAGCCACTGCTCATGCCTCATATTACAATAAACACCAGAAATGCAGCCTCCAGGGTCTTCTTCATCTATATCTGCAGTCTGTAACTCTTCTCTCAAATCTTCTACACTATATACTACATGTATGGTGTCTTCTATACCCTGTCCATATTGCTCATCATCATCTACATGGCCTTCTGAAGTCACCATAATTTCACCACAGCCCAGTTCATCAGAGTTCACTCTATATCCTCAATCCCACACTCCGTGAGGGGTACTGCACTCAGCCAGCTCCCCTTGTTTGTCAACCACATGAAAATCAAGTTTGCTAAAAGCATCCTGAAGCAAACGAATATTTGCAGCATAAAAAAGGAAAGCCACAATAAAAATAGAGCTCTTTTGAGAACCCTAAACTGTCTTTAAACTTATTGTGTTCATTTTATTTATTTTAAGTGAATCTAAAAATAAAAGCTACTTATATTTAATAAGCAAACAATGGTCCATGAAATACATCAGAAATGTTGATTCTGATGTTAGTACAGTAGCTTCTACAATGAATAAGAAGACAGAACACAAAGGCTCTAAGCACTAAAAATGACAGGCACAGAGGTAATTAAAGAGAAACAGTAAATCTTAACCAGTTTTATAAGTAGCTGTTTTAACTACTTAATAATATTTTAAGACAAATCAAAGGCTGCAAAATGACAAATCAGTTAGGCAGTGTAGTGTACTACAAAGAACACAATTAGTGGCTCGCCACTGCCTCCAGTGAAAGATAAAGAGGCTAGGCAAAAATACTATATACGATGTTTGTAAGATGTTCTGTAGGGTCAAAAAGCTTTAACATGAACTCGGGTCAAGATGGTGGAGTAGGTAACCATTATGCTTGCTTCCCCTACTGACCATATCAAAATTACAACTAAATTATGGAGCAACCACCCTTGAGAACCACTTGAAGACTAGCTGAACAAAACTTCTATAACTAAGATATAAAGAAGAAGCCATGTCAAGACTGGTAGGAGGTGAGAATCAGGTTGGTCCTATATCCACATGTGATGGCTAAGAATCAGGAGAGATGAGAAAAATGAAGAATGAAATCTTACCATTAGTGACAACATGGATGGACCTAGAGGGTATTATGTTAAGTAAAATAAGTCAGACACGAAAAGACAAATACCATATGATTTCACTTATATGTTGAATCTAAAGAATAAAATAAACAAAACAGAAACAAATGCACAGATACAAAGAACAAACTCCTGGCTGCCAGATAGGATAGGGGTTGGGAAGCTGAGTAAAAACGTGAAAGAATTAAAAAATATAAATTGGCAGTTATAAAACAGTCATGGGGGAGTAAAGTATAGCATAGGAAATATAGTCAATACTGTATGACTATGTATAGTGAGTGACAGGTAGGTTCTAGACTTATTGAGGGATCATCTCCTAAGTTATATAAATGTGTCACCACTATGCAGTACACCTGAAACTAATTAATTTTAAAAAGAAAAAAAAGTACTGAAACTAGAGGAGTGGTAATTATACATATGTAATTACATTTAGGTGAGTACCGTAGACACCATTGACCTTTACTTTATAATAATTAATTCTATTGTATGTGAATTTCACCTCAATAAACAATAAATATATTAAAAAGTAACATTAAAAAAAAGGTTTTAACACATATTACCATGTAATCCTCCCAACAGGAAAGTTGTTATAATGGGAAAAACTACATTTTGGAGTAAGACAAACCTCTGACACAAGAGCAACCCTGTGTCAAAATCTACCATTTTTTTAGCTAAACAAATTTGTACAACGAGCTTCTCTTACCATATATTATTTCTGTTTGTTTTTATTTTGGGGGTAAGAATAGGGAAGCATAGGAGTAAGATGCCAAGATGAAAAGTGTTTTATTAGTAGGTATTGAAATAATTTAATGGTCAGGACTAATATTTTTTTTATTCCTTTAAAAAACTGAAAAAGATAGGTCAGAGTATTTTCGTGAAATTAAAGTAAGTATATTTGGGGAAAGTTTTGTTTTAGTTATCTCTTCTACAGATTTATACTATATATGGATACAGATGAATGTGTATGCAGTCACATGTAAAATATATTTCTTACTATGTGTCACAGTCTAAAATTTAGCCACTGATTTGCAATAGAGCAATTAAGTTCTAAAAGTCACTGCCAAAGGGATGGAAGGATTAAAAAGATTCTAAAGAGGCTAGCATAAGTGTTGCCATTCTATTTTTACAAACTATGATTATTTTGGGATAATAAGGTTTTAATTCTAACTTCAAACCTCTAGTCATGGTTATTAAATACTTTAAAAAAAAATATTTATCTAGTTAAAAATAAGACATACGTTACTTCCAAACAGCTTTTGGGTTCTAACCAATATACTTGTTACTTGGCAAAATCGACCAACATTACAAATGCATATCCTTTCATCAAGCAGTTCTACTTCAAGGAATTTACCTAGAAATATACTTCACACATGTACGAACTAAATACATATGACAATTTTTAAATGCAACACCATTTTACGTAAAAGCAGAAATGTTAAATAAACTAAAAGTCCCTCAGTAGAAACCCTGTTAACTAAATTGCACTACATCCATACAATGCTATCCGTAACAACGAGAAACCCTTGAAAGTTTAAAATATGTTAACAGAAAAAAAATGGAAAGGAACAGGCAATAAGGAATGGCAACGTTTGTGCTAAAAGAAACATTTTTGCTTTATATGGATTATGCATAAAATGTTTCTGGAAGAATACAAAAATAGGTAAACATGAAAAAAGAGAATACATATTTGCGTGTATATATGCAGACTGTTTCTGGATATATGAATATATTGAAACAGATAAGGGGAAGTAGGTAGTTAGGGGGAAAGAATGAGAAAAAAATTAGATAGATAGATTGATAGATAGACAGACAGACAGACAGACAGACAGATAGATGTATAAAAATTTAAAACAATAAATTAGCATCTACTAAAATGCTATATTCAACTGAAATTTAAAATGATTGAATTTTTATGTTTACTTATAGAAAGCAAATAAAAACCAAACTAATATAGGACAAATATATGACGTGGTCCTCTTTACATAAAAGAAAAGCTCAACTTAAGTTTAATAAAGAGTTTTATTCTTTGGCTACGGTTAGAGGTTAAAAATAAATAAGGACAATGTCAAATATGTCTAATCTATCATCTCACTGAAGATGAACAATAACTACCAGCGTTTCCTGTTATCTCAAGGACATTCCTTTAAGTAAGCTTAAAAAAAACAACAGTATTAGTACTTATTTATTCCAAACTATGCCTCTTCCCAGTAATGATTAAGGTAAAAAAGAATGTACATTACATGTCACACATGTACATTATGTGCCAATTATAGTAGCATGTTTTCTATTCAAAATTATAGTCTTATTAATCATGTAGATGGAGTTTCAACCATCTCTAGTGCATGTACAATACTAATTCACGTTATCATAGTTCCAATATAGAAGAGGTAGAAGAATGTCAATATAAATACTTTGGCAATTTACAAGGCACCTATCAGAAATAGTAGCATGAAAAATACTACTGACAATAAAATAGCATTTACATTAAAATTTTTAAAACTGAATATGCAGAGAAGTTTTAATAATCTACCTATTGCAACACTGGTTTCAATTATTAACCACAAAAATATAAACGGAGGAATGAGAAAAAAAAACTCTGACAACATTTAGGTATAACTCAGCAGTAGGAATGAAGATAAATGCCAAATGTGGGACACTGAACTCAGAATACCGGCACCTTACCTTCTTCTGAAGAACATTAACCTTCCGCTCCTTCACATCCAGCATATCCTTGAGGTCATGTATCTCTCCAGCTTGTGTTCCCTTCTCTTCAGCCATATCCTGAATTTGTTTTGTCTTCTTATTCAACATGGTTTCCTTCTCTTCCAAACGCAATCGAAGAGCATCCACCTAAGAATGTAAGATTTTTACAAATGATCAATGCAATTCCTTTCAGATATGTATATAGTTGCCCAAAATGTATTTGTATAGTAAACATTTATTACAGTCAAATAAAATAACACTCTAAATATAACTATTACTATTTAGAAATTAACCCTAAAATTTTGTGAGTGCTTTTATAATAAAAATAAAATTTACATAAGTGAAATTTATCATCAGATGATAGGATAAACAGATCTGAATCAAGGGGACAGAATGAAGAACTGTTATAAACAGATTGAGTTTTGCTACTTCTATAAAAGTAACAATCTACAACTATGTTTCTCAAACTTTACGTGCATTAGGATCACTTGAAGGATTTAAATAGATTGCAGGGTTGGGGCTCAAGAATTAATATTTCTACTTTTTAAGTGATTCTATACTGCTTTAGAAAATTAAAATTAGATATCTGTACAAGGCAAAGCAAAGGTCTACTTTCAGACCCCAAGCCTAGTCAGCTGAGGTCTGGTATCCAGTTATCTTGATCCCTGAGGTTTAACAGCTTTTGTTAAATATAACTGTAAAATAACTAGAAATCTAATGATGATACTTATTTTTTAAATCCATCTACAGAAGAACATTTCATTAAGTATTACTTATACATCAAATTTTGAGGGATTTTTTTTATTATTATTGTTTTGCTTTTCCACTAAGGATTTATAATTCAGCAAATAGTTACACATTTGATTACAGCAAAACAGGAGGTGGATATCTTTCATCTTAAGACAGTGCTGTTCAACAGGAATATAACATAAGTCATATATGAAAGCCACATATGAAATTTTAAGTTTTCTAGCAGCTACATTAAAAAGTAAAAAAGAAACAGGCAAAATTAATTTTATTAATGTTTTATTTAATCTAATATATCTATAATGTGGTCATTTCAAACATGTAATCCATATAAAGAGCATTAACGAGCTAGTTTACATTCTTTGTTCTGTACTAAATCTTCAAAGTCCAATGCATATTGTAATTTACATTTATATCACATCTCAGTTTGGACTAACCATATTTCGAGTACTCAATAAACACAGGTGGCTGATGGCTACCACACTGGCAGTACGTATCTAAGATATCAAATATATTTCCTTCAAATATCTTTAATCTTGAACTTGTCCTATATTACTTCTCTTGTCTGAGTATGGATTAGCCCACATATAAAATACATTCAGAGAATAGCAAAACTCTCAGTAAAGATCTGACAGTTTATCTAAACTATAAGGTATCTGAGAACCAATACCATGTACATGGTGATAACTACTGCTTAGTAAGTATTATGGAAAATTTCCTAGGAGGCTAGTTTCATTTGAGACTGCTTTAGTTAAGTCAGCATGTAAAAACATGTAAACAAACTAGACTTCATCTGCTAAACTGCATTTCTACCAAACACTTCAATGCCACCAAACCAGAAATTGGGAAAGCAATTATCTTAGGTCCCATTTATAACCCTTCATCACAATGTCTATATCAATAAACACTCTTCACCGCTAATTTTTCTCTATTCTACTTTAATAGATGATATATGGTTAACAATATAGTATTCTGAAAAGGTCCACCTAAAAACTTATAACTACTGGCTGTTCCCATAAGCGACTTGCTGAGTCAACCTCTGAAAATGGTCCCCATTCAATTGACTCAGACAGCCTCACAAAATCTGCAAATCAAGAAGTTCAAATCTCCATGTTCACTTTAAGAACACTAGTGAAACTGCCCAGGCCATCGAGGGTATGCACATCTGAAAAGCCATCAAGAATCTGAATGATGCCACTTTACAGAAGCGTATGTGCCATTCTGCTGTTACAATGGCAGAGTTGGCAGGTGTGCCTAGGCCAAACAGTGGGGCAGGATGCAAGGTTGGTGGCCCAAAAAGAGTGTTGCACATGCTTAAAAATGCAGAGAGTGATACTAAACTTCAGGGTTTAGATGCACTCTCTGGTCATCAAGCACACACAGAGCTCCTGAGCAGATGAACCCTACATGAGCGACCCCCGCCACACTGAGATGGTCCTCACTGAAATGAAGCAGAGTGTTCCTGAGCCAGAAGTGGAGCTTGCACAGAAGAAAAAGATGTCCCAGGAGAAACTGAAGAAAAAAACTTATGGCCTGGGAGAAAATTCAGCATCAAATAAATGCTAATAAATGTTAAAAAAAAAAAAAAAAAAAAGTACTTTCAAACTGTGGAAATCTTATTTCTGAAACAATTCTTTTCCTTTTTCTATGCCTACTAGAGCTTAAATTTACTCTTTGTCCACAGCATGACCCCTAATCTATCATCCCTATCTCTTTCATTATTATCTCTGTTCTGATTTTACTTGTTTTTCTTCCACCATGAGCAATCATTTCAAAGCCTTGCATCATCTCCTTTATTTTTAGTCATATTTAGTTTATAAATATTTACATCTATATCAAACCATTTTCTTCATCCTACCCTCTTACTTTTGAACCTCCCTGCATATGGTCAAGTGTATGCTTGCCAACCATATATACAGTATATAAATATCCTCACAATTCTATCCATAAGCATTGTATTTTTTCCCTCGAATTCTCCCTGTGGAAAATTTCACTCTCTCATGGCAACCTAGAAAACTGGGACTTAGGATGGCAGGCCCAAGTTTTCACAGCTATAAATAAGTGATTGAGCAGGAATTTAAGGTTAAATGGTCTATCTCCAGATGCTATGATCTTAACCATTAATTCTGTATTATCCTCCTCCCCTCAGAGCTAGACAAAAAGAGTATATATGGTATGATTTCATATAAGTGAAATTCTAGAAAATACAAACTAATTACAGTAACAGAAAGCAGATAAAGAATTGCCCAGAAATGAGGGGAAAAAAGACAGAAGTAATGAAGAATGCAAGGGAAGGGCAAGAGAAAGGGATTACAAAGAGGCTCAAGAAAACTTTTGAGACAATAATATTTATTATCTTGATTGTGGTATTGGTTTCACAAGTCTATGTGTCAAAACTTATCAAATTGTACATCTTAAATATATGCAGTATATGTCAATAAAATTTTTAAGAAAAATCAGTAAGTATGGTGTTAGTATAAGATAAACCAATAGACCTCTGTAAAAGAAACAGGAGTTCAGCTATAGACCCACACACATAGGAACCCATACACATATAAAATAGAGGTGAAAATGTAATCATTGATAAAAGGATAGTCAATAAACTGTTTTTAGAATACTGATGGAGGGGAAACCCTAACCTTTATCATACACAGAAAGGAATCCTGGGTGAATTAAAGCAAATCTTTAAAACTTCTAGAAGGAAATATAAGAAAATAATTTTAAAACACTGAGACATGGAAGGATTTTTTTAAAAAAACACTAAAGAGGTACATCATAAAGAAAAAAGTACTGGTAAATCCAATTATGTTAAAAACTATGGTACATCATAATACCATTTTAGCATTTGTTTTATTACGTTATCTATATTTCTATGTGCCTATAATAATTCTTGATAAAATAATACTAAGGAAAATGCAGGCATATTTGTAGTTATTTTTAAAAAGAGAAATTTTGTAAACTAGCCAAAATTAAATATGACCCAATATTGAACTCTGAGTTTCAAAATTTATGACCATTTAAGATTGCTTTTAAAAAATTAAGTACTTAGGTATAAATCTAACAAAACATGTATAAGATCTATATGCTGAAAATTATACACAGCTAATGAAAGATATCCAAGAAGATCTAAATGAGCTCTTCCCTTGAATACTATATGAAATGTTAACCTGACAGGTTAAGGTAGCCAGTCTACTTAAAATTTTCCACAGGGACAAGGAGACAGAAAATATTTAGCAGTGATAAAAAATGTGTTTTACTGACAAAAGGCAGAAATAAAATAAGGCAAGCCCTGTGGATCTAAGAGATGTTATACTAAAAATTTCCAGTTAAGGTACCTGAATTCAGCACTAAAAACTTCAGAGCAAGAATTAAAATCCAATGCAAAACAAAGATGAATTATACTGAATTCTCCAATGGTCCTTTCTAAAGTGCCAGATGTCAAAGTCTTTAAGTTTCCTTCAGTTTTACTTCATCTACCTATTAAAATCAGAAATATTCCATCATGCAAAGAAGAAAAAAAAGTCCAGAAGTATCGATAGTAGATGAAATACTGACTCGATCAGGAAAAAAATAACTGCCACCACAAAGCAAACACCTTTGTGGAATATGAAATTCAACAACCAGCCTGTTCAAGATGCCAAAAGAACCCACTGACCCTTATCCATTTAGCATTCAGGCTTAGCTCAAGCCAGCCTACACAGCTACTAATCCTGACAGTACCAGGTTTGGTTCCTATTAGCTGAATCCATAAGAGGGCTTTAGTCATGGTAAGTCAAGAGGGTTCTTATTGAATCCACTGATCCTTCTGTAAAGTTAAAGATGTCAGAGTCTTAGAAAACTATACATGTCTGAAATTTAAAAAATAAATAAATAAATCATAGATTAATCATTTACTCCTAATTTCTACATTCTACTTTTTATTTTGTATACTATATATTCAACCTGTAGTATGTATACTATATATTCCAATAACCACAAGCAAACCACAAAGCAACTGTCCTAAAAGACATTTTACCCTATATCCCCAAAATGCACTATTAAATTTTTATTGTAATGCAAAGGACATTTAAACATGTAGATAAGTCTTAACTGCTTAGTTTCCTTATCATTCATTTCTTTTCAGCATTAATTTCAGAAAAATAAGAAGCTTTTGATCTGTGAGTCAGAAATCAGAACACAGCAGGAAAATATCCCTCATCACTTTTAAATGTTTTGCATTCTGATAGTGCCAGCATCTCACAGGAGAAAAACTGTGAGATTTCATATTGCTTCTTCTTTACCAAAGTACCTAGATGCCCTAAACTGCACTTTTACATTAAATCCCTGCCTCAATTAAATGACCTGGAAAAATGCCAGCACTAACCCATCATGAATGCCATTTTGAGGGAATGTCAGGTATGAGACCCACAGGAATTATGACTAAAAAAGGTAAACAATAAAAACTCTTGTTATAAACATACAAAGTTTTGGTGTAAGAGTAGCTGAAAATGCAGGCTTTGATATGAAAAATATTTCATACCACAAATATTAGGAACAGAAATTATCTAAGTCCATACTCTAATTACTAAACGACATTTGCTTTACTAAATATTCAAATCCCCTATATACACGTTTTCTTGTCCTGCTTTACATGCCATGCAGAATTTAAATGTGTTGGTATGGAGGTCTGAGATAAAACAACCACAAAAACCACTTTGCTACTAACTAGATTAATTGCTCTGAATTCTAAACTGATCTTTTGGTTTGGAGTGAACTAAACTGATAGTATAATTTTCTGTGAGGTCCATATTTTATAAACCACAAAAAACATATTCAGGAAAGCCACTCAGAGACTAGCAAGACACACAGTCATCACCCAAACATCAATCCTGGCAGGAAGAATAACACCTTATTTATTCACATCAACTGAGCTGGAGGAAGTGCATCCGCTCAGTTTGCCAAACATCATGGTCTGTGGCAAATAGGTTGTGCCAATTTCAATATAAACAGAAGGTTTCTCTGCAAGATTTTCTCTACCAATAGACAAAAACAGAAAAGTGACTATCTTGCTGTTCTTACCTCCCATTTCTGATCATAAAACTATTACCTCAACCTATCAAACTTCCTTTTGTTTTATATCAATAAATGGACCTATCTAAATGCATACTAGCAGTATTTATTGCATGTAAACAATAGCTTGCTTCTTATAATTCAATGGGTTATGGCTTTACCAATATGATTCACTCTCTTTCTAACTCTGACCACACTTTTCAGTTTCACTCTGTTGTTTTCCTCTCTTCACATCTCACTTTATACAACTTCCTCTGGAGAAAACAATTCAATCCTAAACCTTTAACTACCACCTACATAACAGCTTCCAAGTCTTTATTCCTAGTCCAACCAGTTCTAAATGCCTGAGCTTTTAACAAAATTTTCTACTTAAACCAGATCTTCCATTGAATATTTAGTTTAGAATTAGATTTTTTTAGAAGCTTTTCTTTTAAAGGACCTTTAAAAATCACCTCGTGATCAAACATTAATATAAGTTAAATCTGAGTGGTATCCATTATATTATTTTCTAAATTTTTCCTAAGTATTTGGCAATATTTCATAATTTTTAATTAAATAATCTAAACTCTTAATTTCAGAAGTATAAATGGTATCTATTATATTATTTTCTGAATTTTTCCTATATTTGGCAATATTTCATAATTTTTAAATCATCTAAACTCCTAAATTTAGAAATGAAGCTGAGCAAATCAGAGACTAAACTAAGTGACTTATCCAAGATCACTAAGTACAATTTCCTGTCACCACATCTCCCATCATTCCCATCTAGAAAGAAGTCAGAATGAAGGGTATTGAGCTATGGAGGCTATGAGATTGACAATATACACAAGTAAACTTTTTTAAAAGGCTACTTCAACAAACTGCATTGAGGCCTGGTCGAAGCCTCATACCTGATAAAAATTGAAGATCTCAGAAAAATATCAAAAAGGTCATTCCACAGTATTTTATTTATTTCATTTACAAAAGAGAAAAAAAGAAAAAAAAAAGCTGCAAATTTATAATCTGAAAAAAACAATGTTAACATCATCTCCAATCACTTTCCCTTAAAATTTCACAGCAAACAAAGAAGATGCGAATGGCTAAACAAAGTGTAAACTGTAATAAGCTATATTCAGCTATGTAGCCCTAGTAGAAATGTCAATACTCTTGGTCTCTACAAATCCAACAAAGCAATCTAGTTCTATCCTGACCCCTTCTAAGCCAACACATTGGTAATACTTTCTCATTCTGGTATCAGAACTAAAATCAACTAAGCCTTAAAGCCCTACGTGAAAAGAGCATTGGGAGGATCCTCAAAGGAACCTGATTCAATCTCATCTAAAGCCTGAATTTCTTTCAGTGATCCCCAACCTTTTTGGCACGAGTGCTTCTATGAGAATCTAATGCTTGATGATCTGAGGTGGAGCTGAGGCAGTGATGCTAGTGCTGGGGAGCAGCTGCAAATACTGATGAAGCTTCACTTGCTCTCCCACCACTCACCTCCTACTGGGCAGCCCAGTACCTAACAGGCCACAGACTGGTACCAGTGCATGGCCCAGGAGTTAGGAACCCTTACTTTATACAATATCCCTTTTGAGCAGGTTTTTCTAGTATTTAAACACCTACAGCAAAAACCAGATACATGTTTCCTCTCCAGAGGATGCTCACATTTTGCTTTTAACAAGAATGAAAAAAAAAAGCTACTTCTTATCTTGAAGTAAAAACATGTTTTTCTGTAGTTTAATCCATGGGCTCAAGTTTAACCCCTTAGGCCAGATTCTCTTCCACCTAACAGTTATTCACATACATGCAGAGTATCACATACACCCAAGAGCATTTCCAAAGTAACCTTCAAGTGTCCCTTAATATGCCATGATGTCACACTCTTTGTGTCTAAACATACTTAAATATGCCAATGCTTCTTAAATCATTTTTCCCAGAACTCAATATTTTAGGTGTGGTCTAATCACCTTATCTTTATTTCCAGACACTTCAAAAATAACCTAAAATTGCACAGTTTTGAGGGTTTTTTTGAAGGCGGGGTGGGCGGTGTGGCAGTCACTATACAGGTATTGAAGGATTGCTTAAATAGACTGTTTTGTTTTCCTTTTTTTGTTATTGTTTTTACAGTCTTGTTTTGTTTGAGGTTTTTGCTAGCTTTTTGTTGGAGAAAAGAAGGGATAGAAAAAAGGTTTTTACAGTCATCCTACTAAATTTTATTCTTGATTTAGTCCATTAGTTTGCTCTTTAAAGATCTTTTAGGAATGCTGAATTTCTTATCTAACATGCATGTTACCTACCTCTCCCCCAATTTTTTCCCATCCAATTCATTAAAAAAATATTTAACATGGAAGAGTCAAGTTTAGAGGGATATAAGACACTACCAGAAATTTAAATGTAGGTTAATATATATCATTAAACATCTTTTGGGAAAAAATCATTTTAGTTTCAAAGAAACCTAATTATCATCTTACCCAGTTTACACTTCTTCATCTTACTTACATTGCCTTGTCAATGCCCTGATGAAGTATAGATCTACAATATCTCCCATATATTCTTGATCTTCCAGACTAGAAATCCTACCAAAGAAAAATATGAGTCTGAGATGACCTAGTTTTAGTGGTGACTTTAAGTGATCACCGCTTCTACTTGAAGGTCCTCCAATATTCTATTCTAAAAATGCACCTAGAAAACATTAGATTGTACATAGATGTGACAATCCTCTTCCCTCCTTTCGTTGAAAATCAAAATGACATTTGCTCAAAATCAATCTAACAAACCTCTTATTGCCATGATTCTAAAATAAGGATCAATAACAGATCTGTGATTTTATTTGCACCTGAGATTCAAACAGTCCTAGCTAAAAGACAAAGTTTCATAGACTTCCTAAAACTGAAGAAACTATTAAAATGCAAACTTTGATTTACTAGATCTGAAGTAGCTCAAGATTTTGTGTTTCTAATAAGCTCTTAAATGAGTTGATACTTCTGGCCTTTGAACCACACTTGGAGTAACTAGGTTGTAGATCCCTTGGATGCTTTCTAACAATATCTCTTTACACACATCTTGGGCTTCATTTTCATTTTCCCACTGTTGAAATATACATCCTCCCCTTTTTCAGTCCTATTATGTTCCTGTTAATAAGACAAAAACAAACTAGATAGAGGATTTCACCTGCTCTATAGTATCAACAAATTATAGCAACAAGCTGAAGTAACTGCTAAGGTTTTCCTTTTGATCTTTCTCTAAAAGTCTTCACTTTTATTGCATAAGCTTCAACTGATTTTGGAGTTTGGGTTTAATAACACTATTGTGGTTAAGCCTGTACCAAACTCTAATGTTGATATTTGATTTTTTCCAACTTGTCACATTAACGTCCTTTTTCAACTCTTCTTTCTTGCATCTCAACACCTCCTCTTAGGTACAATCTCTTACTTATCAGTTCTTTCTATGTGGAAAGTAGAAAACTCTCAGTTTGTGTAGGTCTGAAAAATGTCTTTATTCTACCTCCACTGATGAATGACAGTTTAGCTGGGTACAGAATTATGAGTTGTCAATGTTTTACACTAAACTTGGAAGATTTTACTCTACTATATTCTTGTTCCTGTTGTTGCTGTTGAAAAGTGTGCTGCTGGCCTAATTGTTAAACCTTTGTTAGAAAACTTTTCTCTCTGGCAGTTTTTACTATCAGTTTATCTATGGTTTCATTATGATGTACATAGGTCTGAATATTTTCCTGCTCAAGAATTATTTGCTCCTGAACTGAAGTTCCCTTCCTATAATCAATTCAAAAATTCTCAGCAACTATCTTTTAAAATTGCCTCCCATTCCCTTTACCCTTTTTGAAACTCTCATAGATGTAAGTTAGACTTCTATTTCCACAGCCAACTCTTCAGTAATTTCTACTTGTTTTATCTGTCCTATAGCTCTTTATGTAGTACCTAATTAGACCTATCTTCTGATTCACAAACTGTCTCTATGGCTCTAATTTAGTTTAACTAACATATTGAGTTTTCATTTTAGTTATCCTATGTATTTCATGTCTAAACTCTTGTTTTGTTCTTTTAAAACCTGCCTGGTTTATTTATTGTATTTTACTCTTTGTTCAGGTTTTAAATCCTTCCTTCATGTATTTAATAATAATAATAAATATTTACTGAATAGTACTATGTACACATATATTTACATGTACATGTTTAATTCTCACAACACTTACAGAGTGTTGTTATTCTTTTCACTGGTGAGAGAAGACTGATGTACAGAAGTACAAATTTATATAACAAGTGGCAACGCCTAAATTATAAGATGATACACTAAACAGCTACCTTTACTATACTGTTTCAGCTTTTACTCTCAGTATTTCGTATAACAACCCAATAAGTTATATCTGCTCATTCTAGAGAGTGCTCCCATGCTTATTAGACCATCTTTTATTTTAATCATTTAATGCAGGGGTCCCCAAACTCCGGGTTGCAAGCCAGTACCACTCTGTGACCTGTTAGGAACCAGGCCGCCCAGCAGGTGGTGAATGGCAGGCAAAAAAAGAGAAGCTTCATTAGCATTTGCAGCCATTTCCCAGCGTTAGCATCACCACCTCAGCTCCAAGCTCCACTTTAGATCAACAGGCATCAGATTCTCAGAGGAACACCAGCCCCTGGTGCCAAAAAAGTTGGGGGTGCTGATTTAATGTATAGTTGCATTTTATTATCCAATGTTCCTAAGGGTCTAATAACTCTGTTCTTCTGATATCAGCTCAGAATAGATAAAATTCTACTGGTGATTAAGAAATTTGAGGTTGTAAATTCATTCTAAGCAGGGCTTTTATCTATATGCCTCTGTGAACTAGGCTGAAAGTATGTTCCCTGAGAGCAGCTGTGTACATTCAAACTCAAACTTGCTTCAGTAAAGACTTCCTCCAACTCACAGGCCAAGTGAGTAAGTCAGTTTCTCATACTGCCAATTAATAACTGTAAAAGTTTTTTCTAGTCCATTCTTTCTCAGAAAAGTCCTGGATTTATGCAAGCGTATCAATGTCAAATCTCCACCCCACTTAAGGGCCAAGGTCTATTTGCTATTCACATGTCACCATAAAGATCCAACCCCCTTAGTTACCAAATACAATAATCCCTCAGAACAACTCTAGTCCTTGTTGACAGATGCTCATATTGGAAGGGATGAGGAAAAACATGAACATCTACCTTGTCATGGAGATAAGCCAAATCAGCTCTGAGCTCAGTATGACAACAGATCATATTCAACTTACCCTCATAGTAGTTATAAAGTCAAAATTACTGCTTTCAAACTTTTATCAACTTGGAGAAGGAACTAAATTATTCTCATTCCTCAATTCACTTAAAACTGTCACTGAGCAATGCAGTTTTACCATTATTTTTCCATTCATGTCGAATATCTAGTCCTCCTCCAATATGCAACCATTATAATGTGTTTAATATGTTCTTGAATATACATGTATCTTAGAAATACAGCAGCTTATTTTTATATTCACATGTTATTTATATAAATGCTATACACCTCTGGTCCTATAAATACTTAAAGGTCATTGCTTTTCTTTTAGATAGAGTTCCATAGTCCATATCCATTGTTCTTACTTATCCAACCCACATTCCTCTCCCCCTCCCCCGCCTGCCACCAGGAATAAACGCTTTGGTTGCCTTCAATCCCTGTTCTATAGGGAATATTTTTATGCATGTCCTCTTGTGGATCAGCAGAAAATTTTCTTTGGGGACTATATTCAGGAGTGGGATTATTGGGACCGATTAGGATACTGATGTTCCTGTTAGCCCAAATCCTACTGAATATTATCTCCTTTTCTAATTTCCTTCACTTTGATGAATGAAATATAGTATTTCATTGTCTCCAAAATTTATGTTTCTGTTTACTAATGAAATTGAGGATCTCGTGTTGTATCTATTAATCACTTAGTTTTCCTTGTATATTAATTGCCTGTTAAAATTGTCTCCTCCCTCAGTATAGTCATTATCTTTCCTAACTCCTTTGTGTAAGCATCCTTTTTGTCTAACTTTGTTAACAGTGTTCTTTCTTGACTAAAAATACAGAAATTTAATGGAGTCATTTAAGATATCCTATCTAAAATATAACATTTTCATTAATTAACTTTATAATTTTCTCTTTCATATTGAGATCTTTAATCATTCTGGAGTTCATTGTTTTATTGGTATGAGGTAGGTGGCCAATTTTATTCTCCATACAGTATGTCCATTTTATAGCACTTCCTCAATTCACACTAGTTTATGATACTCCCTCCATATAGATGTCTCTATTTCAAATTCTGTATTGTTTTTTCACTGGTCTTTCTGCCCATTCCTATGCCCGTACTACACTGTTCTGGGGGTATATTGTTTGGTTTTGTTTGGCTTATGGCTCTGTGATACATTTTTAAATCTAAAAAGGCAGGTTTCCATTCTTTTCTTTTTGTTCACTTTAATGTTAAAACTGCTTTTTTTAGTCCATGTAATTTTTTAAAATTTTTAATTGTGGTAAAAACCATAACAAAAAATTTGCCATCTTAACCATTTTAAGTGTATAGTTAGTTTAGTGGTGTTCAGTACATTCACATTGTTGTATAACCAAACCCCAGAACTCTTTTCACCTTGCAAAACTAAAACACTGTATCCATTAAAATACTCTCCATTCTCCCCTCCCCCAATCTATAACATCTATACTTTTGTCTCTAAGTGGGAAGTTAATAGCCTACCTCCAGACAAGAAAAATCTCAAACAATCTAACATTACACTTTGAAGAACTAGAAAAAAAAAAGGAACAAATTAAGCCCAAAGTCTGAGGAAGGGAGGAAATAATAAAAATTAGAGCATAAATAAAGTAGAGAACAAAAAGACAATATAAAAACTTAACAAAACAAAGAGCTAGTTCTTTGAAAGATAAATAAAATTGACAAACCTCTGGCTAAACTAAAAAAAAAATTGAGAAAAGACTCAAAAAACAAATTAGAGATGAAAGAAAAGTTACAACAGACAGCATAGAAATACAATGAATTACAAAAGAACACTATGAAAGGCTATATGTCACCCAATTCAATAAACTATGAAAAATGAACCAAGTCTTAAAAATATATAATCTTCCTAGACTGAACCATGAACTGAAAAACCTAAATACAGAACTATAGTTAGAAAACTGAAACTAATCAAATACCTTCCCAAAAACTAAAATCTAATACCAGATGGCTTCACTATAGAATTTTACCAAACATTCAACTGTTCCAAATAATCAAGGCCAACATTACCCTGATACCAAAATCAGGCAAAGAAAACACAAAAAAAGAAAATTACATGTATAATGAACACAGATGCAAAAATCCTAAACAAAATACTAGCAAATCTAATACAACAATATATTAAAAGTATTATATCATGATCAAGTGGGGTTTGTTCCAGGAATACAAGGATGGTTCAATATCCACAAATAAATGTGATGTACCAAATTACAAAATAAAAATCATATCATCATGTCAATAGATCGGAAAAAGCATTTGACAAAATATAACATCAATTTATAATAAAAAAAACTCGAAATGGGCATAGAAGAAATGTACCTAATGAAGTCCATATATGACAAACCTTCAGCTCACATCAAACTCAATGGTGAAAAACTGAAAGCTTTTCCTATAAGATCCAGAACAAGACAAGGATGCCCACTCTTGCCAGTGTTATTCTACATAGTACTGGAAGTCCTACCCAGGGCAATTAGGCACAAAAGAGAAACAAAAGGCCAACAGGTAAATAAAATCATGCTCAGTATCATATACAAAAAGATGCTCAGTTTCACTAGTTGTAAGGGAAGTGCAAAATTGAAACCACAATGAAATACCACCTCACAATGGCTATTATCAATAAGACACAAAATGAGACAAGTGTTGGAGAGAATGTAGAGAAAAGGGAACCATCATATGCTGCTGATAGGAATGAAAACTAGTGCAGCCACTATGGAAAACAATATGGAGGTTCTTCAAAAAATGACAAAAAAGTTACTACGTGACCAAGTAATCCCTCTTCTGGGTATCTACCCAAAATTTGAAAAATACTTATTCATAAAGTATTTCACTGCTATTTCACTGTAGCATTATTTGCAATAGCCAGCCTAAGTATCCTTCAAGCAATGACTGGATAAAGAAGTGGCACATCTATATATTGGAATACTACTCAGCTATAAGAAAAGATGAAATATCTCTATTTGCAATAACATGGATGGATCTTGGGTGTATTATGCTAAGTGAAATAAGTCAGGCAGAAAAGCAAGAACCATATAATTTCACTTATATGTGGGATATAAAACATAAAGCCACAAATGAACAAACAGAACAAACATAGAAAAAAAAAAAGACCCATAGACACAGACACAGACACCAGAATGGTGGCTACCAAAAAGGAAGGAGAGTGAAAGAACAAAGAGGGTAAAGGCTATCAAACACAAGGTGATAGATGTACTAGACTTTGGTGTGGTGGGGAGCACACACCAGAGTATACAGATGTCATATTTTAAAGTTGTACACCTGAAATTTATACAATGTTATTAACTAATATTATCTCAATAACTTTAATTAAAATGCTAGACATTTCCAACTAAGCCCTACTTGAGTTATGTCCCATGGATTTTCTTTTACTTTCTATTCCATACTTTTTGATAAGTAGTGCTTTTACTGTCATTCACTTCTAAAATTTTTATATTTCTTCTTTAACCCAAGGGTCATTCAGTGTTATGTTTTCAGATTTCAAACTTATTTTAATTTTATGTTGACTTCTAATTTTGCTACATTAGGGGTCAGAGAACATAGTCCATGTGACTTTCATGCCTAGGGATTTTTGTAGCTTCTTCTGTGGCCTGGCACATGGTCAATTTTATGATGGTTCAGTAAGTTCTTCAAAATATTGCTTATTCTCTATTTGTCAGTGCAAGTTATTCTCTCTCTCTCTCTCTCTCTCTCTCTCTCCACACACACCTAGTAGTTTGAGCTTATTGATGGTACTGAAATTTTCTCAATTTTTGTTTACCTTTATCAAATTCTGAAAGGAGCATATTAAAATGACCAACTGCTAATCTTGATTTATATATTTCTCCTCAATGTTATTTCATATACTTTAAGACATGTTGTTAGATGTATGACTGTTCACAATCATATTTTCTTGATCAATTGTTCCTGTTTTAGTATATAACATTGCTCTTTGTGCTTTATAACTTCTTTGCCTTAAAATGATTTAATTAGTATTAAAATGAAATATTGGAGAGTCATATTTTCCTGATATACCTTTTATTTTTTAAATTTTTCTACATCTTTAATTTGGCTGTTTTTTGTCTTATTTTAATTCTTATTGATAACATACATACATACATACATACATACAAACAAATTGCATCTTATTTTTTAGCCTTACTAAGATTTGTATTTTTATCTAAATTGAACTAATTTGGACTTTTTGCCTTTCTAATTATTCATACTTATTTCAGCCAACTTTTTCATGATGTCTACACACCATCTTCCTCCCTCCATTCTTTCTGCTCTCGCCTGAATAAACTGCATTTTATACTGATGTTCTGAAACTTATACATTCCATTTTCATTATCCTAGTGTATCAAAATTTTTACTTATATTTATATTTTCCTATCAATTTCTTAAGCTCATCATTATCTACATCTCCCCAAACAAGTCTTTGAGTGGTACCAACTCACTATTTTAAGTGCAGAAAGTGGTTGTGGCAAGAAACAAGCCCCACAGAGCCTCTGGTGCAATAATCTGCATCTCTCATATACCAAAGTTCTTTTTCTAAAGCTATCCTCTACCTCCGGTATAGAGGGGATGTGAAGAGAGGAGGGAGCACTCAGAAGATGGTCAGTCTACCTTCAAAAGTTGGCTTGAACAGCACACTACTGTTACCCTGTAGCGCCTGCCCCCACTGCTACCTCATAACTGATATGAGGCTATGCACTGCTCACAGTTGTGACAGGGTGATGATCCAGCCAGAACAATGTGAAAGAGAAGCAGACGCAGACGCAGACGCAGACGCAGACACGCAGACACGCAGACACGCAGACACGCACACACACACACACACACACACACACACACACACCAATCATTTTCTATTGTACAATATTTATGTTAATTTGTCAGATTCTTCAACTTCCCCCACTTCTGTGTTATCTCTTTGAGTAGATATGGTGGGAAAGAGACCCAGCCTTTCTGTTTTATTCACCACTGTATCCCTAGTGCCCAGAAGAGTCCTTAGCTGGTATCTACAAATAACTATCGAATGAATAAAGGAATTAATCCATACATCTTTCTTTTCTTTCATAATCTCATGTCATGAAAGCCTGCCTCTTTTTCTGAAGCTATATATTACCAGTATTCTAAATTCTAGTCTGTATCCTTTTCTCATCTCTAACACGAATTGTTTCTTTTTCTCCCACCTTTCTATGTAGCTAGTCCCTAACCTACCAAATGAACAAGAGTCATCATAATTAGCAAGAGTCATAAAATAGACGTTCTAGTCTCAAAATTAATATCAAATAGTTGCACAGGCCTCCAGCATGTCACTTACCCTCTCTGCAACTCAGATTCCACAGGGAGACAATATAGCATCATAATCAAAAATATAAGTTTTGAAATTTTAATTGATCAGGTACTGAATCCCAGGTAATCAGGCATTAAATCATGCAAACTCAATCTCTAAGCTTCAATGTGCCCATTTATAAAATGCTTCAACTCTTATTTCTTAGAAGGTTACTGTGAGGATTACCTGAGGAAAATAAACAAAAATATGTGCACCCTGCACAGTACATAGAAAGCATTTAATGTTAGATATTAGCATATATATTTTTTAATTATGGAAAAATGAGATCATCTCTAAAATTGCACTCTAGTGCTAAGAATGTATTACGAACTCTCAGTAAACTGAGGAAGTTAGAACTGTAGCTTGAAGAGGCTGGCATTCTGGGGCACCACGTTGGGACTACAAGCAGAAGGTACAACAACAACAACGTCCAAGCTCCAGTGCCCGAACATCTGGAGCTAGGGCAGTTCTTTACTTTGTACTGGACGCTGATCCCCTGACTCATCTATGAAAGAAGGACTGCCTCTTCTGTCAGTAAGATACTGATGATAACGTGTACTTATAATAAACAGAATTCCAAAACTCAGTGTCCTGGAAAACTAAGAAAAAATGGTATTACTTTGAGACAGTAAGGCCTCTGTTATTTTAATTTATTGATAAAATCATTTCTGTTGTGCACAATGAGAACTCGGCCAGTGAAAAAACTCAATGAGTGGTCCATGGTATGTTATTAAGATCTAGGAACAAGAATGTGGGCAAAAAAAAAAAAAAAAAAATTCTAAAAAATATTGTAACCAATATCAAAAGCCCCTTGGTTACTAGTGAGATTGGCCCCTAGCCCTAGCATAATGTGTTAATTAAATACTATATATAATTCTCAACTAGAAAAGCAAAAAAACAGTATTTGTCTTGCCTAACTCATACCATCATTTTGAGGATTAAATAAAATAATACAGGTCATATAAAATAAAAGTTCTTATAAACTCTAAGGTATTTAAATTTTTTTAATCCATTGATGTTTAATATTTTCCTCCAAATTCAGATGAGAGCTACATAATTTTAGCTATTCTAGCCAATTACCCTTAGGAACTTGGCATTATTATTATCCTCATGTGGAGATCAGGAAATGGAGTATTAATGTAAAACAACTCACTCGATGTCACAGAACTAATTAATGTAGAGGGTTGTGTTTCAAGCGTAGGTCTGACTCCAAAGCCCATGCTTCTGAACACTGTATTACTAAATCCAGACCATCTCTGTGAAGGTCAATAGATGTTCATAAAGCAGAAGCATTTGCAATAGATACTGTACAATGTACACTGTCCACCATGAAGGACCTGAATTCCCTAGATCCTGAGAAGGAAAAAAGGTCAGGTCTTTCCCATATTTCTTTTTTCCTTAAAAAATTTTAAAATTAAAAAAACTCATTGATCCATGTTATTTTTCATATGTGCCTTATTTAGTAATTTGAGAGTTATACCAAAGTCTAGGATAGCTGCAGAGAGAGACAAAAACAAATTAAGATCAAATTACAGAAATATACGAGAACTTTCAAAGAGCAGGTTCAAACTTCCTATTATGGGCTCCAACATGAGAAAGTTGCTTTAGAAAAAGTGACCCTTGTCAAGTATCACCAGAGTAATTTAAGAAAAAAAAAAAAACTAATGCTAATAAGTAA
This sequence comes from Cynopterus sphinx, assembly GCA_030015415.1. Lineage (NCBI taxonomy): Eukaryota > Metazoa > Chordata > Mammalia > Chiroptera > Pteropodidae > Cynopterus > Cynopterus sphinx. The sequence continues at coordinate 93,355,128 of CM057380.1, forward strand.
GCATATTACATTCACATAATCATCTCAAATTCAAAAGGAAGTTAGCTTTTATATTGTTAGATTTTAGGATGAGACAGTTATATTTGAACAATTGTCCTAGTAACTTAAGAGGTGATCACTGAAACTCAGTTACTCCCATAATGGCTAAAATCAAATATAAAAATCATTCAAGAATGACCACAAATACAGTCTTTATTCTCTATGGTACAAGAAACCAATCACAAGCCCATCTGTGTGAAACCTAGCTAATAAGAACATTATTTGAGAGGAGTACAAAAAGAAGGATGGATTGCCAAGAGGAATAAGTCATTTATTAGGCTGTGACAAGCTTTTAAATGTTTGCATTATCATTAACCAACTGCATGGCTCTCTGGTTCCCACACCTGCTGCCTCCATCCAAAGCTATCACAGTAGCAAACCTGGAAGTAGGCTCACGTCTAAAACACTGGCACCCTCTTCTGATCCTTTCATGGTACTGCATGGACGCCAGTTACTGAAGTGAAAACTTTAATAAAGCCACAAATTGATAGCTTGCAAGTAACCTTTTCCAGATAATTTTATATTTAAAATTCTCTAAATAAACCTAAATTTAGCTTAACGAAAATATGAAAAAGCAGACCTTCTAAATTAAATTTATGCCAGTGAAAAGAAAACCAACTATGTTCTCTTAACATTCTATAGTTTATCTATATTAGCTGATTTTACTACAAGAATCACAATGATGACAATAACTACCATACAAAAACCTTACTGTGTGTGCCAGGCACTAGGTGTGAATACCTAGTTGAATCCTAACAACAACCTTATAAGGTAAGCATTCCTACTCTCATCATCTTAACAGGTATATGAAGTGATGCACAATGAAGTTAAATAACATGTCCTGGGGATCAGGTACTCGGGTAGTAAGTGATGAGGCTGAACTTCAAACTCAGTTATTATGACTCCAGAACCAGTCTTATTTATACTCAAAATAACCCTCTAAGGTAGAATGGATTTTGGATATCATAATAAAATGACACATGAATAAAAGAGAAAAAATTAAGTTTTAAGTCATTCAAATCTCTCAGTTGCAACTACATCCCAAACTACAAAAATACTACATGGAATAGTTTTGGTCATTTTCCCATCCCTCCTCACTTGAGGATTCTGATATTCTGGGTCTATGATGTTTTTATGCATTCTCTTTACTACTCTCCATTCCTTTTTTCCATCAAACTATACCTTTATTTATCTATGATCTGGTTCTTTAAAAGAAAAGGAAAAACTAATTTATACTACATGCTTTTTCTTTTATAAAGCAGAACTACTTACCTATTCCTACCTAAATTTTCTATTTCATTGAGACCCTTAAAAAGCATTTACATTAAAACAGTAAATCCAAATAGCAACATCAATTCCTTCTCACTACAACTCTGACAGATTCTCATCTGTCTTAAATTATTTAATGTATTCTTACCTGAAATCTGGGCTGACAGACTAGATAATCATCTCAGATTTCTAAAAATATTGACTTTATTTTCAAATTACAAAGGCATATTATCTAATGATTTGCAGTTCAAAAAAAAAATCTATCTAGAACATTTCTAGATTCCACAGTTTGCCACTTAATGCTATTGACAGTATCAAAAATTAAGAACACTTAATAATCCAAACATGAGATAATCTAGCTCATTGTCATTCATGACCAAAAGATTAACCATGGGTGAGAATAAAAGCTCCATTTGGATTTCTTTTTTACTACTATGTTCTCATTTCATAACGTTAGTTTAAAGCATACTTACAAGTACAGGCTTAGTGAAAATCTAAAGTACTAAAAACATATATAAACTGTACCAATTTTAATCGTTAGATCCAAAAACAACAAAAACAAGATGATTATATTTTATTAGAATAACTGATCACATTGCTAAAGAATCAGTCATAACATTATTCTTACCTCCTTAATCTCAGCACAACAAAAACACCACAGGTAATGCATATAAAAGGTACCAAGGAATCAACTCCCTGCAAGTATTCCAAAATTCTTTTTACCTCGGTCTGGAGGATGGCAGCCCTTTGTTCCTTAGCAGTCAAGGACTCTTTCAGTACTTCAATGTGTTGCTTGCTGTCTGAGAACTGGTTCGTGAGTGTTTCTAGCTTTGTCTGTAGAGCTAGCAGTTCTGTGTCTTTTCTAGACAGCTCCTGCTTCACCTGACCAATCTACAGGAGAAAATAAAATGCTTTAAAGAAAACAGAAATGAAACAACCACCTCTGATCTAGATCTCTAATAGATGAGTCATAAGATATGAAACCAAATGCAGTATTAGTTTTATGACAGGATCTAGTTCATCTTTTTTGCATCATCTGATCTTAGATACCCACCCATCCCTCCAAAAAAAATAAAATCCAAAGCTTATTCAACTAATAAAGAAGTTTCCTATTTTCATTTATTGTCTCTTCTAAACATTTGAAATCCTTCAGAAAAGGAATGGAAGGAGAAATATCCCAATTCAATTAGATGACTATGAGATAGTAGTAAGCACATGAGTAACGCTGTGCTGATATAACAGTTTTCATTTTATGAAGTCAGACCGCTTCAGAATGTAAAGCAGGATTAGTGTAGATATAATTCAGAAGGAAAAAAAGAAAATCCCTCATATTGCTATTCAAATTTGAAAGCAGCCACTGCTATATTTCTTAAGTTTTTTCTCAGTTAGGAACAAAAGTTTACATAAAATCCTTATCTTAAAAGCCACTTTTAGTGTTATAAGGCATTATAAATGTGCTTCTAAAAAAAATCCTATAATTTTGATGAGCAAAGGCTATTAACTAAAAAAAAGATTCCATCTACAAAGTTATATAACCTATGACATATCATTCCAACTAAATGGATGACTTAAGAATGGGTAAATCTCATTCTGTAGAATTTATGTATAATTTAAATTTTAATTATTCTGACAGAGAATCTACAAATCAATAGATGCCATTCATTGTCCTATAAATTTCTCTCATCTTAACTTAGAAAATATCTAGCATCTTCTTTACATTTGTATTTCTAAGAATTTTTTAAATAGTCTTTTATTCTAAATATAGGCCAAATTAACCAAAATCAGCTGTGCATTAAGGGATGTCATGAAATACTATGCCATTATAGCATGTAGCAACTGATGGCATATATCTATATAACAGGATGAAAATATTATTTACAATTATCTTCCACTGATGTTCTTTGTATCAAGTACTTTGCATGCAAAAAGCACACAAAAATATTTGCTGAATGAATAACTATCTGTAGATAAGACAATTCATGCATATGAGAAAAATGCTTGTCTTCCTGCTAAAACAGTAAATTAGAAATTTATTTTAGAGCTTTTTAGAAGACTCATTTTAATTTAAGTAAACTTTATTTTATACTTCCTCATGAGAAACTGTTCTGAAAAGTTGTGTCTATTATACTGAAAGTTATTACAATGAAAATACTTTACATATATTCAATTTAAAAAAATAAAAAGTATTTTTGTTTCATTGGTGATACTGAAATTACTGACTTACCACATTTATACTTCCAATAACTAGTCTATCTTAACCATCAAAACACACAGGTTAGTATTTTCCATCCATAACATACAGACTGCACTAAGAACACACTTGCTGTATGAATAAATCTTCAAGAAAAATGTCTGAAGTGTTATCACTTCCTCAACTAAAGAACCATGGCCTAAAGATTACTCAAATTTCCAGCTACCTCTAATCGGATGATCAAAAATAAATACAAAATGTCATTTTCCTCATCATCTGCATTATTAAATAATCTTCAAATAATGCTATACTGACCATAAAGACTGAGAAAGAGAAGAAAGTATTCTAAGTGGGAAGCGGAATTGAAAAGCACAATTCTGCTTAAGAGTTAGGAGCACAGGCTTTGCAGTTAATCACACCTGAGGATAAGTGTGTTTCTGAGCAATTATTTTACCTCTCTAAGCCTTGGTTTCCTAGTGAATATGGAAAAAGTTACCAGTGCCAGTGTACTGTTTAAAGATTAAATAAAATAATGTATAGACTACACTTAGCCTATTAACACAAAAAGGAATGAATTAATAGCAGCTGAGGAATAAAAGAGAAGTTATGAATCAACTTCTCCTCTAGACAAAATTAATTTTGTAAAAAAAATTAGACCCTTGCAGACAAAATGCTTTACTTTGTATCTAGGCTATAAAGTGGTCCATAAATAGCAAACACCAGATTAGCATAAGTTTTTTTATTCTGCATTCCAGTCTTATCCCACAATTATTTTCAGAAGCACTTTTTTCTGACACTTGTGTGACAAATATGTGCACAGCCTAGTTAGTATAGGGCAGGTGAGTGAAGAGTTTATCAGTACAAGTTCTGGAACCAGACTGCTTGTATAAAAATCAAACTGCCTCTTACTAGCTGTGTTTCCTAAGGACCACTTTGTTATCTCAGTTTCCTCATCCATAAACAGGACTCGGTAATACGCCTACCTCAGTAGGTTATAAAATGCTTGTAATAAAAGTGCTCAAGTGTTAGCTATTGTATTACTTTATTTTCAAATGAATTTTAAGTTCATTAGAAAGGCTGAACTACATTTAGAGACTTCAAGTAAGTTTCATGCTATCTAATTTACTAGATAACTCTAAATAAGCTAAGCACTTTCTATATATCTGTTCTTAAGAAAGTAATATTTGTTGCAAAATCACTACACTGGGACTTAAACCTGATGTCTACATACGAAGATAAAACATTTTACTCAAGAATTTCAAATTCAAATAAACACTAGGTGATGGACCTAGGACATCTGCATATTCTTTATACCTAAGCAGAAAAGAGAGACTACCATTCTAATAAATTAACAAGTATGTAGTAACAGGAAAGGAGTAAGAAAAAAACAAGCTTTGAAGTACCATCCATATGGTGATAAAAGCAATAATAAAAAACCTGGTATAGGGCTTCCAGAGCAGGTGAGGGCTCTCTACACACAAAGTGACATATGAGTCAAACTGGTAAACAGGAGTTGGTTAAAGAGCAGAGCAGGCTGGTTAGTGCCAGTACTGGGCAAAGCTGCCAACCATAGAGAATGAAAGTGTAAGCCACCCAGAAGCCAGAGCTAGCATAGCAGGGTCCCACTATGGGATCACTGCACACAAAGAGTAAATCTTACGGCAAAGACCTCAGCCTGAAGACCAGCCGCTCTCTTTTTCAGCTCCTCCCCTTGAGCCTCTTTCGAACTTAGTTCCTCCTTCAGTTGCTCTACCTGTCACGACATTGTTATTCTTTTTTTACTCATATGTAAATTTAGGTCTTATTATCTGCTTTTGAGCCAGAGCAGTAACTGGAAATAACAATAACATATAACACAATCAAATCTATTCCCCTAATTCCCTCTTCAAAGAACCAGAGATGGTTTTCTACTTTCACAGCATTTTTTAAATGGATTAGAATGTGCTAACCAGCAAATGAGATGCAGAGCTTATACAGTAGTATATTTTGTTTTCAGGTTAGGGTGAAAATTTCATACTGATAAAAAGCTGAATATGTGAATTTTTGAGTTTTAAATTAACGTGAAATCAGCAGTAGTTATTTGATTTCAGACTCTTAAAATATTAGAAAAATGTTCCACAGGTTTACATGCCAGGTACGAACATCCAGCAAGAAACCAGAAACTGGAGAGGGAGTTGAAATTGTATGATTCCTTTACAAGTTTCACTCCAGAGGAACTGGTTAATTAATATAATTGGGACATGGTGTGTGCGGGGAAGAGGCACAGGATACTTATTTTCTAGGTAATATTTTATAATTACAATTACTATTTTTAATTAAACCACAACAAACTTGATAAATTGATAAATGTAATAAACTAAGTCCTCCAATTTGCCTAAATAGTTTATAGAATCAAATTAAATGACTTTAAATCTAAGAAATATTGTGACTGAGCTTATCAATGCAGACTGACATGTCTCAGTTATACCTATGTCTTACTTTACATATATGTTAAGCACACATGGGAAACAATAAACTTGATACAAAAGGATCTTCTCCAAGGGACAGAACAAAGGGCATTGCTTCATGGAATTGTATTTGAAAGGAAAACATGATTTTAAGCCATTTCAGAAAAAAAAAAAAGGAGGGGGCTGGGTTTAGCATCTTAGGGTTTTGACTTATACTTCAGTAAGAGGTAGAGAATTAGATGTCTTGTATAGTGAATAAAACTCATCTGGATATAATTCTACTAAATCATCTCAGAAGTATTGATAGATATGAAATGTGAAACTATAATAATATATACTTAGCCTCATACAGGTAATTTTAAGTGAAAACTTGAGAAAACTATGGAACATCAGTAATTCTGACTTTAATTCTGAGCAAGTTCCACTTGAAAGAATTATTTTAGAAGTACTCTTCCCTGAAGTCTGATAAAACAGTGTGAAGTTCCCCATCATCACTAAGGATATAGGAAGATGCATCAATTTTTCAAACTTCTTTTTAAAATTATAGTATCACACACCATTACCTTATTTTTCATAAATTTAGAATGGCTCCGATAGACTTCCATTTGCTTCATTTCTTCTTCTCGTTCTTCAGTACTCAATGCCCCATTTGATTTCAGCATCTGAATTTCCTCTTCCAAGTCTCGGAGCCCACGCTCCATAGAGGAAATTTTAGAATCCTGAGGATGATGGAAGATTCAGACATTAAAGTATTCACAAAAAATCAGAGTAACTGAACAGCCCAGTCTTCACAAATGTTAAATTCACTAAAGATAAATATACAGGAAATTGCTGTCCAGCAACTGATGCCTTACTTCTAAAATACATCCTTTATGGCCATTTGAGTGGGAGGAGGAGGACTCATCTCTATAATGTGCTTTTGCCTCTTTCCCTTCCTATAGTCTGCATCTTTTCAATTAAGGTTGAGAGAATTAACTAAAGAAGTAGAAGCAATGGAAAACTGGTTGTTTCTTTGTATTTTATGGTCACCAAAATCCCAGTGAAAATTTTTGTAATATTAAAAGCTTTCCTAACTATAATATTTTATCATTTTATTTGGTGACCACTAAAGAGTTTATTTTTGCCCACAAAAGAGAGACGTGTAAAAGGTTTGAAAGACTTACACAACAATGTATATAATTATATTCACAATAATAAAGATTTTATAATTTCCCATTGCAGAAAAATAAAGGGATGAGTAATTACATTAACGGTTACATTTTATCACACTAGTAATCTTACTTTTTCTCTAAACTTCTCCATACATTTGAAATATTTCATAATAATTTTTAAAACTCACTGTCCTTGTAAATCATCATCACCACAAATATCGCCTCCTAGCAGAACATCTTTCTATATTCAATTTCTTGGTTTAGCTGTTACAGTATCTAGTGATTAGATGTCATCAGTTACAGAAAAACTCCTAAACTGAATGGATACTCTTACATCTGCATTTTCATACACTCATTCACTTAAGAAATAAAGGCCTTAAAGAGCATCAATTTAGTATAGTCTTATTTTATTTGGAATTTTAGAAAACAATCCCTTTAGGGAGTAATTTTGAGATGACTTCCTTTGGCACTTTACCTCAAGGATTGCTTGATTGACTTTCCTTGCTATCATAACTCTTAGAGCAGGCATATGAAAGTTTAAAAATTTATCATAAGACAAGTATAGCTAGCTATTTTAGGTTCAGGTGAGAAGAGGGACATGTACTCCTCTGTTTTGCATTGCATTATCTTTAAAAATATCACAACAAAAATGTTATTTTACAAATCTATTCAAATTAAACTTGCATTTGGTTCATAATTAAATGTATTGAATGAGTACAGAGACATTCTAAATCCTAAGCCAATATTTTGATTTACTCCTTACAACCAGCAAGCTGCAGGCTGGCCCATAAAGAATAAACTAGTTCAACTGAATTGAAATTCACTTTTGAGATTGCTATACATCTTTCTGGAAATATCAGGATATACTCCCTCAAGAATGACTGAAATACGAGGCATATGCATGTGACTAACCTGAAAATGAAAGAGTGCAATATGGTTTACCTATGACATTAGCCTAGATGGCAATGAAAAGGGGCCAGCAGAATTGGTGTAGGGTATTTCTGGAAATACTGGTGTGCCACACAAGAACAAATAGCCTTTAACTAAGAACACCAAGTTCTGCATATCACCTAGACAGATTCTATCTTTACAAAGCCCCTACAAGGCCCATGTCAAGAAACATCCATCTTCTTCCCAAACCCCAACACAGATAGAGAGGCAACTACCGACCAACTAAATACCCCCACTACTGAATCATGCATCATAGAAGGTTCTCCCCTAAAGGAAAACCATGAGGAAGGCACTAACTGACCAGAAAAAGAAGCTGCTAAGCTATTCTCTGAAATCAGGCCAGATGTGCTCACGTAGTTCTAGCACCAACTCAACCAGTACTCAGGCTGTGTTTATTGGGGGACAGTCCTTTCAATAAGGTTTCTTACTCCTACAATATGTAATAATGACATAAGTAAATTCCTTATCATCTTACTGCTCTGTACTTCTCCAGCCTTGTATCTTCCATAATTAATCAACAAACCCCACTGAGCCTACTGAAATGCTCTGTTCCTTATTAAATTTCCAAGTCCTCAACTTTGCTTCAAAAGTTGTCTCCAAAGTAAAACATGGCTTTCCCAAATGATATAATGTCCCAGAACTCTCTCCAGTGCAGGTCACTAATCCCCCAGGCACCACAAATCAGGCAGGGAAACGTGTGAGCACCCTAGTTCCTCAAAGCTGTTCCCCTTTATTTAAAGTTCATACTCCTTCTCACTCTCCCCTCCTCAGTGCTGCCATCTAGGGACTTCCTAGTCACTCGTGCCAATTTAAGATGTCTCGGCACCTGACTTACAATCAATCTTCCTTTCAAATGACTCTTGCCACCATCCTAGGATTTCAGTGTCTGAATTCTTTGATGTCCTTAATTCCAAAGATCTCACTCTCCAGTTCACTTTAGCTATCCATTTTATAGGACTGCACTCTGGATCCTAGAACTACCCAGGTCTCTCTTCCTAGGCCTGTCACACCATCATTCTAATTATCACAGAGATCTCCACTTCCCTAAGTTTTATATGTTCCCAACCTAACAGTTCTATAAATTATTTTTCTTCCTCCTATTCAGGCTACATTCCTGGCCTGATTATCCAAACTTACCTTTCACCATCACCCTCAGTACATCTATATCCCAATAATTCTGCTATAGCTGCCCAGCAAAACTCTAACCCTAGAGCAATATAGTAATTCTTCCCTGCTCCTCCACTACTAAAGAAAAGAGAGTAAGAGATGAAGAAGCAGAGGAAAAAGAGGGGTAAAGAGGGAAAATATAAAAGGAAAGAAGAAGGCAGGAAAAGGGAGCAAGAAGAGGGGAAGGAGGAAGAAGGAAGAGGAGGAGAATCACATCACCTTTAAGATAACTGCTTGGCTCTTTTATTGCCTTTCAATCATCTTCCTTTACCACTTCCTGCAAAGACTTCTAGATCTTCATAATTCTCTCAACCTTATGCCACACTCTCAGCAACTCAATTACTTCAATTGTGATTTCAGCATAACTAACATCCAACTGACCTCACAGGCCACCAGAATCTCAGAATCTCTTGTTTCTCAGCAGAATGAGTAAAGGTTAACACAACTTAAAATAGACCCACTACCAATTAATAACACTTCTCCATTTTTTCAAAAGGTGAGTAAAATAATTTTGTAAATGTAAGTACATTCATGTATGTGTTTTATTCTTAAGTTTCAACAGGGATCAGGATATAACAGGTACAATTAAACCTGTGGGAATGGTGAATATTCAATTAAACCTTTCTAACGATTATGTTCAAGACTACGAATTGTATAACTACAAAGAATCCAGAATCCATTAATTTGGAATTTGTTTGGTAAATCCTTTCCCTATTGAGAATAAATAGGTGCATGATATAAACTAAGTTTCAAGAGGAAACGAAAATTAAGAGACCAGTTCTCATGACTGTACTTGAAAAACAACTATTTATATAAAACTACTTAATATATCAAAACTAAATATTCAAAAAATATTAAATGAAGATCCACAATGCATAGTGTCAAACTTCTTTGGAGACATAAAGAAGTTAGAGAGAGAAAGAGAGAGGTATCCCTATCTGTAAGAATCTTTCAGCTTTTATAAGAACATGTTAATAATAATAATAGCAGCAGCTAACATCGATTGTTTACTATGTTGCCAGGTCCTCTTCAAAGTGTTTTCCTCTTTTAACTAATTAAACTTCAAAACAACCTATGAGATGGGTACTGTTATTATTGTCATTTCTTGACAAAGAGGTATAGTGAGGTTAGGTAATTTGCTCTGTGTCATACGGTTTATTAAATAAAGCCAGATTTTGAATCCAGGGAATTTAACACAAAAGGCAAGCTCTTTATCACCAACTGCCATCCCATATAGTCTAAAGATTTCTAACTATCCATTAACCTAAAGCAGAGGTTTTCAAAGTATGGTCCATGGAACCCTAGGGTTGTCCACCGGACCCTTTCAACAAGTCTGCATAGTCAAAACTACTTTCTTAATAATACTATGACTTTATTTGCCTTTCTAATATTAACATTTCACTAAAGGTATAAAAGCAATGGTGGGCAAAACTGCTCATGCCTTAGGACAACAGGCAGTGGCACCAAGGTGTAGCAATCATTGCATACTTTAGTGTCATGGACTCACAGAAAAAAAAAAAAGAAAAAGAGAACATTTTTAAAAGACCACATCACTTAAGATGTTCTGGATTACTTTAGAACTTTTAATAAATCTCAACCCTTGGGCACACATCTTTTTAATATTCTGTGTGATGAAATAGGATGGAGCTAGGTACTTGTGCTGCATATTGAATGATGGTTGTTCCTAGGAACAACATGTGTGTGCTTCTTTGAGTTGCAAGCTAAATTAGGTACTTTTTTCATGGAAAACTATTTTTACTAGAAAGAATAACTGACAAACTATGGTTATTCAGACCTGTTATCTGGCTGACATTTTCTTAAAAATGAATGATATGAGCCTGCCATTTTATGAGTATAAAGGGATCATGAGATCAAAAAGTTTGAGGATAGCTGATTTAAAGAAATTCTGGACAATCATTTTGGTATGATTTGAGTTATGTGCTACAAATAAAAGAAACTGAAACTGAAGTTCTTTAAGTGTCATTTTCATTAAGTCCTAATATTTCTTTTCAATCTATAAAATGAATAAAATATTATTACATACCACTCTTTAAAACTCATGCATTTTAGTGTGTGACCACTTACATGTGTAAACTGACTTACCTTCATTTCAATAACAGTTTGCAGGGCTTTTGTCTTGGCAGAATCAGGAGCATTTTCGAATCTCCGATGCATCTCCTACGTGAGAGCAGCAAAAAAAGAGTAAGTGTCCTCCTCTTCGCTCATTTTTTTTGTTTGTTTGTTTGTTTTTTGTTTTGTTTTGTTTTTTTTTACAGGAGAGGAGGGGAAGAGAAGGGAGAGGGAGTAGTTGTTTGTAAAAGATGATTACTCCAGCCGTGTGAGATACTCTGGTCCCTTTCTGAATCCCTGGCCTTTCTCTGTTAATCAGGTAACCCACAGACTATATCCAAGCTAAGGAAGCACAGGAGGGTCCCAACCTCTGAACACCTAGTTATTTAAAATTAGTCACACAGACCCCGGCGACTATAAAAACTACATCACATTCAGGTTACCGTGTCAATCTTCAACATGGCAATTATCTTCCTCCAAGACACATAATCAAACTCCAAATGGTCCTACAAGAGGATTAGAAATATTCCCTTTTTAAAAGGAGAATTAAAAGCAGTCACAGTCTGCATTGCACAAAGCTACTGAAAGCATTACTGTTGACAACATCCTCCCATAACCTCCTCCCCCAGAGTAGCAACCAACAGGCTACCTATGATGAAAATCTCTGTCCAGTGTGTCTACATAAGTAGAAAGAAAGAGATAAGACTGTTGAACAATCTCCCTACACAGTTCATATTCAAATGTCAGAAAAACATGGCAAATTTTTTTATCCAAATTTTAGTGAGATCAGGATCTGGAAGGGAGGAGGTGATGGTAGTAACATCACAACTAGGGTCTTCAAGGATCACCCTGAAATCTCCAGAACACTTTGGGCTATTTTCTTGTCAGATTTTGTGAACGTCTCTTAGTAAGTCAGTACTTCCAAAGCACCTTAGACTTCAGTGATGCCAGAGAAAAGACAGATGAACACTTCCCAAATGAACAGTGCTTAACCATAATAAAAGGAATATATAATACTTTATACCTTTGACCTAATTTATTCATTCTTGCCTGACTAGGAAGAGTGGTTTGAGAGAAATAGAAAATAACTGCAAACTTCACTGAGTTACTTCTTCCTGAAAGAGTAGTTCTAATGAGCTGACAAAAGTTCTAAATTAAAAATGGTCAACAGTTTAAACACTAGTAATTTCTGAACATCCAGTCCCCATCTGGCTGCTGATACTCTGGTGCAAACCGCTATCAAATACACACCACCCTTTCTGCTACCTCTCTCCCTAACTCCAGCCTTAAATGTCCCACTGGGTATCCCACTTGTATGTTTAACAAACACCTCAAACTCTACATGCCCAAGACTAAACTCTTGGTCGTGACCCGAAACCTGCTCCATCCTTCCAGTTACTCAGGTCAAAAACCAATGAGTCTACTTAATGCCTCCCTTTCTCTTTCAAGCCACAGTCAGGAAATTTAGTGAAAATCTACCTTCAAAACATATCCAAAATCGAAGCACTTCTTACCATGAATATTTAGAGACAATTCTGGTAATGAGTGGAAGAAATAGCAGCTACCTCAAGTTTCCAGACTCAGAAATAGCAGAAATTCATGTGGTAGAGAGGCATGTCAGCGATGAAGGTGGAACAAGCTGCTGTGCCTATGCTCTGCACCAACAACAGCACTGCCTTCACCAAACTTGAAAGGAGCATGACTGATTCGAGGCACATTTTTTGGCTATATAACTTCTGACTCAAGTCTGCAGTCCACCTAGAGATTCAAGAATCTAAATATTTTCTTCATTTACTCATGCCAGGAACTAAATCAAGTTATGGAGATTTAATAGTGAAAAATAATAAATTTCATCCCTTTTATCATGGAATTTTTAGTCTACCATGAAAAAAACATTTTAATCAAATAATCATCTAAAGAATTCATCGTAGTCACCAATAGCCTCCACATTGCTAAAACCCATGATTAGTCCTCAACTTACTTGATCTATGAGCAGCATCTGACATAGTTCTCAATCCCTCTTCCTTATTATATTCTCTTCCTTGGTTTCTAACACATGACACTCTCTAAGTTTTTCTTTCCTCTTACTTCACTGGTTCCTTTTCTGCCCAAATCCTTAAAAGTGCCATGGGCTTTGGTCCTTTGTCCTCTTCTCCAACATACTAATCCCCCTGTGCTCTCATCCAGGCTCATAACTTTCAAAACCATCCACATAATAACTCCCAAATTTTACCTACTGCTGAAATCCACACTTGAACATATCACTCCCTTCTCAGCACATTCATGTGTATATCTAATAGATATCACACTGGTAACATATCTCAAACTGAACTCCTAATTCTCCCCTTTTAAACTTTCTTCATCTATCCCATTGCAATTAGTAGTATGTGTCTACCTAGTTGTTTAGGCCAACAATTTGGGAGTCTTTTTCATATATTTACATCTAAGCCATCAGAAAATCCTGTTATTCCTGTTTTCAAAATGTCTCTAGAAACTGACTTCATCTTATTACCTCTACCGCCACCACGATCTGAGCCACCATTATCTCTTGCCTGGATTATAGTAATAGTCTCCCAACATTGATTTTCCTAATCACAATATGGCAGCTAGAATGTTCTTTTTAAAACAAATGTCCAAATGTGCTTGAAGCCTTCAAAAGCTCCTCATTTCACTCACAGTAAAAGCTGCAGTCTTTTGCTGTCCTGGAAGGCTTCGTGTGATCTGATCCCATTACTTGTCTGGCTTCACCTCTTACTATTTCCTCCCTCCCCAGCCACACTAGCCTCTTTGCCTTCCCTCAGTACATCAGTCCTGCTCCTGAGGTAAAGCCATTGTGCTCACTGTTTCCTCTGTTTGATTCTCTTCTTCCCTTAACTATTCAATATTCAAGTCTGTTCAAATGCCAAAGTACCTCAAAGGCCCATTCTTATTATTCTATATAAAACTGCAATTCACCTCTGACACACACTTCCAATCTCCATAACCAAGCTCTATTTTTTCTTAGTATTTATCACTTTCTAATAGCATATTACTTGTTATGATAAACATAACAACTACCTCAAAACTTTTTTCTTTTTCATTCCCTGATTTATACCAAGCACCCAGAATAATACCTAATACACATGGTATACTCAAATATTTGGTAAATAAATAACTTTTCTAACTACATAATTCACATGTGAACATTTTTATGAAGAAAAATGTCCACAGTACCACGAGAGAAAAATTTGAGAGATCTTGATCAATTCTAGAGATCTTGGAAGTTTCCTAAAGAATATTTGAGAGCTGAATAGTGAGTAGGAGTTGGAGTGGGCAAAATTCAATTGTAAAAGGTGAGGAGAAAGAATTCATAGATACGTTCTCAGCCAACTAAAATACAAGCTGTGAGGACCAATGGAAGCTCAGAATCTGGAATTGCCCTGCATACTCCTCACACATCCTAGGAAAGTCCAAGTTTTGAACTCCAAAACATACAAATATCCCAGCCTAAAGACTGCTGGTCTAAACCAGCTATCTACCTCCTTCTTCAGTCCTTATTCACTCGTTTGCTTTATTTAATTGTAAAATATTTCAGACATAGAAGTCTAATGAAAGCAACCTAATCTGGCTTTTTTTCTTTTATCCCTTTTTTTTTTTTTTGCTACCTTTCCACTCAAACAACTCATCAAGATCACCAATGAATTCCCAGTTGCCAAACCTAATGGGCACATTTCTGTCCTCGTCTTCCAGAACTCTCAGAGGCATCCAAAGCAGTGGCCCACTCCTTCCTATATGCCTATTATAACACCACACTCTCTTCTTTTTCTATCTTTCCAGTTGCTCTGTGTGTGTGTGTGTGTGTGTGTGTGTGTGTGTGTGTGTGTGCGCTTTGCAGGTTCTTTCTTCTAAATTAGACCCTCGAATACTATAGTGGCCAGGGGATCAGTCCTGAACACTTTTCTCTTTTTCATCTAAACTCTTTAATCTATATACTGCTTAAAATTTAATTGAGCTGCTAATAAATTTCTAGGCCTACCCTCTGCTCTGACTGTTCATCTGACATTTCTCATTTGATGTCTAAAAGGTAACTCAAACTTATTCTATCCAAAACAAAACTCTTATTTTTCTCCTCCTTAATCTGATGAGTCTGAAGAGAAATGAGTCTTCCCACCTCACTGAAAATGCCACTCCCCCCTTAGGGGCTTAAGCCAAACACCAGAGTATCTCCATTCATTCTTCCCACAAGTAATCCAACAGCAGATCCTAATTGTTCTATCTTAAAAATATATCTTGAATTTACCCATCTCATTCCATTTTCAGTCTAATTTAACCCTAGATCGCTACAATAGCCTGTACCTAGTTTTACTCCAATTCCTCTGTCCATTTTCAAGACAGCACCAGGTTAATCTTGATAAAGCATAAACAAATCATGACACTAGTCTGTTTTAAATGCTTCAATGAGTTTCCCACGTAATTCTCACTCTCTACAAAATCAACATAATCTAACCACAACAGAGAGAAGACTGGCTCTCCTGTCCTAAACTATTTTAAAATTAGATGAAATAACTGTTTTCAGAAACTGAAAAAATAAGCAGCACAGGACTATGACCCTAAGAGAAACAAACAAGGTGATGGCCCAGATTTGCTATTTAGCATGGGATGTAAGGAGAAGAACGTCAAACAGGAAACATCACTCTTGCAGAGCTCAGATCAATGTGTAAGACTCCCAAAGACAGTGGAAATGTGTGGAGGAGAATAACTCAGGAAATGAAGCTAGCCAGAGAAGAAGCAGTGTCCCCTTGAATCTTTGGCCTAATTAATACCAAGTAAGCATGCACAGAGCAAGACTCCCCAATGTGTCAGACAAAGAACAACTACTGGGGACAGAATAACTACCACAGAGCTGAGTTGAACAATGACCTGAACTCACATGCAGCTGGGAAAATTTCAGGTTCCAAAGTGCCAACAAGGAGAGATCAGAGGCACCTAGTAGACACCCCAGAAGGGCCAAGTCTTAGGAGTAGAGCTAATCTAGTCCTAGGGGGAAGGCTGTCTAAACCAGCCCCAACAGAGCATAAAAGCAAGTCTTGTAAGAATCAAGTTAATCCACAATTAAATTAATTGTGTAAGACAAAACACTTCATTAAGGAAGACAGTAAAATCCAGAACACTTTAATCCAGGACAAAATCTGAACACATTAAAAATGTTCAGGCCATAATAATCTCTCATCTGCATTAAAACAACAAACTCATCAGCTTCCTCCCAGCCTCCACTCTGTCCACATTTAATCAATTCTCCACACTTTAAACCAGGTGATCAATTGGAGTAGATACTTAATATTTGTTCAATAAATGGGTGTAAAACTTTAAAATATGTACACAAAAATAAAATGAATCCTGCTAATTGTAAATAAAAATCTTTATTGATAAAATTTCTGTACCTATACTTTGCATTTTCATTTGGTATCCCTGTATCTACTTGAAAATATTAAAACTGCAAATTCTTTTAAATACTTTGAAATTCAGATACTGAACTAATTTTATCTGACCTCTTTCCTATTACGCAATTCTAAATTAGGTAAATTTCTAAATGCTTTAAGGTAAAACTATTATAATTTCATTTTAAACCCCAGCAAGCATGTAAGCAAAACATAAAACAGAAATCTATTTGAATTCAAAAAAAAAAAATCCTATGCTAAGGAACTAGAATGCATTTTGAACCATTCACAGGCATAAAGCTTTCCTATTAAGACATTTTAAATCTATCATTCATGGCAAATTTCCATTCAGAGGTCTGCATATTAAGTAAGGTTCATCTTGCAGCCAGTGAGCTGATAAAACTCCCCTTTCCCCATGAGTAGTAAGTACATCAAGCCTCTGGCTCATGCACTGTTAATAAAGAGAAGAGACTCTAGAGATAGAAATGAATGTACTATTCAAACAAATATAAGTAGAACATGCTATTTGCTCACTTTATTTCACACCTTTTAGCCTAAAATTTTTCACTCAAAAAGATTTTAAGTACAGGTAGAATCATCTGGCTCTTACTACACTGTCAGTTGAAGTAGACAGCAGAAAATGTGTTCATTTCTTCTCATTAATTTACTAAAAATTAATCATTAATCTACAGTTAGAAACAAACAAGCTAGGAACAAAATTTCCTATTTCTCTTTCTTTAGCAGTTACTTTTGTCAACTTTTACTTACACAAGTGAGCAAAATGAGTATTTGTGACTGAAAAGTACTACTACGTCTGAAATTTCTTTTCTTAAAGTTTCAGGTATTAGCTTCCAAAACCCTTGGTTCAAGGGTAGAAGCTCCAGATTGCTTGTGAAGTCTTTTCATAGATTCAATTCTCCATACAAGTTCTGATTACTGTACTCACAACAAAGAGGAGACAGAAATGAAGAAGGGAAGAGTAAACGGAACAAATCTTCACTACTTTTCCTGTATCCTAACATGGCCAATGTCAGACAGCATTGTACTTTAACCTTTTACCAACTCTAGTAATGGCATTATTCTGAGAAAAAGTATCTTCTGTCAAAACGGAAATGAGCCATTAATGACAAAAATAAGAAGAGAAATAACCTAAACAAATAAGATACTCATTTTCTGAAACCATTATAAAAGAGCAAGCTAAGGACTCTTGTTTCTTTTCTAATTCTTCCTATTATTTGTCTGTTATTTGTTTTTCCCCTATATATCTCTATTTCTTTTTTTCCTTTCCAATCTCCTCTACTTATACCTTACAACTGCCAGTGATACAGATAGGCATTCTTCAGATGTTAGGCAAATTCAGTATTCCTAACCTAGAACCTAGTCAAATATTAGGACTTTTAACCTCAAACATTCCTGCAAACCCTAACATGCTCACAGTTATACTAATAAGGTTTGTTGTCTGAAATATTATAGACAAAAACTAGAATAAATGTAACAATGTTTAAAACAAATTTGTATTTTATTCATCACAACAGCATCTACATTTTAAAAAACAAGAGTACATCCTAGGTCTGAAACATATTATTTATTTAGCCATAGCCAACTTGGGTAATGTTCTGTCAACAGATTAAGAACCAAAATTTGGGCTTCGAACTTTGGTGTACATCAGAATCACCTGTAAAGCTTGTCAAAACTCCATATGCACAAGCCCCAAGCACTAACAGAAACAAGTCTTGTCTGTAGTTCAATATTTGTCCAATAGATGTCTTCACTCTCCTATCAATCAAAGGAAAGGTACTACACCAGTAAATATACAACAGTCACATAACAATTCTGGTAAAAATAAAATAAAATGCTTAATTTAATTTTTTTGGCTTTTATTTGGGGTAATTATTTGCCTGTTATCTACAAAATTATGTTCATAAACAAAATGACTAATCACAAATGTTGCTGGATATGAATGCCATTTTAATGTTACTATATTTCATCAAATCTAGGATGTCACTGACTTCAAGACATACCACTGATTTACGGGTTGGAAAGAAAAGGAGACATGCTTCCAAAGAAATCATGACACAAAGCTTTATTATTCAGAATTTTTACTTTATATTGATTACAAGAGTTCTTTTTTATTTAACCATAGTTTAATCATGTACCATTTTGAACTGTTTTCATGACTTTCTCCATATCAATAACTTTCTGTTTAAATGGTGATTCACAGTGCAATATTACTGAAAACATAATGAACAACAATTACAGTTAATAATAAATACCAACAACACTGTGATAAAATGAACAGTTATATTTGTGAATGCAAAAGCAAACAAATCTAGCAGGACTGCTGCCTTGCTGACACTGTAAAATGCCATCAAGGGTAAGACTTAACTCGATTTCATATTGTTAAATGGGAAAAACTGTAAGTCTTAGAATTGATGAAATATCGATTTTTTGGCGAGATAGATAATAATAATAAAACCTATGATAATCTGACATTTCCAACTCATGAATCTTTTTGCCTTTCATGATACACTAGTGATATAATATAGAGTAGTCATTTCAATTCACCATTCACCTAACCTAGTTAAGTTCTTTACTAAAACTTCCTTGTTCATTCCTGACTATCCCTTTCCCATTTATTCTCACATAACCAGAGTAAATGTTAAAAGCTAAACCAGATCTTATCACTCTCTTGATTAAACTTTGGAATAAGGTTTTCTCTTGTACTTTGAATAAAATTGTTGTATTATCTGCAAGAATCATGAAGGCAAGTGCTTTGTCTCCTAGAGGGCATGGATTTTGTTTTATTCCCTGCTATTTTCCTAGTGCTTTGCATATGGTTAGTGCCCAGTAAATCTGATGAACAAAATGAATGAATCCAGTCCTGGCTGCCTCTTCAATCTTTTATCCCATGCCAGCCTTCCCCTTAAACAATATCCTTTTGCCCCCTAGTCTGCTTTCTATTGCCTCAAACCTCCCTCCCATCAAGCCTTGGAAACTATTAACCCTTCTTGATGAAATAACTTTACCCAAATGATCAACACAAATGTCTCCTTGTCTTTCCTTAAATTTCCTTTGAAGTGCATCTCCCCAAAGATGTTTATCCCATTTATAGAAATCCCCTCCTCCAACATAATTAGACTCTACTCAATTTGTTTATTTCATCTCATACTTATCAATTTACTATTCACCCCCCCACACATACACACACACCAAATTTTTAAGTTCTAAGAGTGCACAGACCATCTATTCTGGCATGAAAAATATATAACCAGTCCCTATCCCAGGGTTAAATACAAATACATATGTATTAGAGGCTCAATAGATATTTGCTCTGTTTCCTATAAGATGCTATATTAATGGCAACTGGAATTGCATGTTGGTATGACTGACAAGGCCTGCATTTCTTTCCACATTATGTATGTAAGTAGAACTTGATATCTATAGGGCTTATTATTTGAAAATCAAGTCTTAAATTCATGGGTTTTTCCCTACCACTTTTTCAAATTCACCACATTTCTGATTGTTCTCTTCCAGAAAAGTACTGTGGCTTTTCACAATCCTTAACTATTCACTATTTATTAACCCCAAAACTCAAAAATAAATGAGCTTAATTTGAATTATTCAGAAGAGAAAAATGTAACATTCAAAGCTCATCATGATACTGGTTTAGTTTTCATGTTACATGTTGTTTGACATAATTATGACTTCTCTAACAATGTTCTATGGACAGGGTTATCTCATTAAAGTATAAAGTTTTTAAAGTAAACTGAAAGAAACTCAGGATATGGCCATAACAAAGCAGCTGATAGAAAATTTTCTAAAACAGTATGATCTGATAATTTGAAGAGCATAATATATACACAGCTACAAATTAACCAGAAAATATAGTATATGCTTTTGGAAGGATAAATTAGTCCAATCGCTTTGGAAAATTAGATTATTCAAAGTTTCAAAAATGTACACACTAAGCAAATTAATTCGAAAAAAATAAGGTACAGAGATACACGATTAAGGATATTCAGTGCAGCACAGTTTTATAATACAGAAAAATTAATAGTGGTCTAAATTTTCAACAGTAAGAGACATTCAAATAAATGCAATGGAATATTATAAATGCATTTGAAATTATAAAACTCAATGTACTGACCAAGAAAAAATGGTCAAGACAAATTATTAAGAAAAGTAAGTAACATTACATTATGCATAGCTGCACTACAGTAGCCACTAACTGCATGTAGATACTTAAATTTAAATGTGATTAATTAAATTTAATTTTAAATTATATATAAAGAAAATATTAAATTTCACTTCCTCAGTCACACATGTGACTCATGGCTACGATCTTGGACAGTGTTGATATAGAACACATACCTCATCACAGAAAGTTGTATTAGACTATACTGATGAATAGTGTTCCATTTTTCAAGGAAAATATAAAAATAAGAATGCATACATAATAAAAATAACTGGAAACATATACATAATGAAAACTGACAGTTATCGCTCAGTAATGATGCCCTGGGTTTCAAGTTTTTGCTAATCTATTTTCTAATTTTACTATAATAAATGAAAATGAATTTATGGTATAATGAAATTATTTTTAAACACACTGAATTTCTTTCAAAAATAAAAATGTCCTCACTGTAAATAAATATTCCAGATTTTACAAAAGGAAAAATTATTAAACTATAAATTTAAAAATATTCATTTAAAGTTGCTATTTTGCTGCTTTGCAGAGAGTTTTATTTTTCCAACCTCCTTCCTCACATTTCACTTAAAAGGAATTAATTATTCAGACTAGCACTAACACAGTTCTAAGTTGTTTTCTTTCCCTATCCAAATAAAGTTATCTGAAATCTCTAACCATCTACAGAAAATTATAGCTGTCAATTTCTTAAATCAATGCAAGATTAATTCTTCATTTATGCTTTCATAAAATGAAGCATTCTCTAGAAAAGTGAAAAATTACAACTGTCAGCTAAAGTCTGAGTTTCCTCTCTAAGAAAGTAAGTGACAATGTGCTTCTGTATCATTCTTTCTCACTGTGCCTCCATGACAGCAAATGATTTATATCACACATATTTTACAGCAAGGCAACAGTTTCCATGGAAACCACAGGGCAAACATCCATTACTCTCTGCCAAGGACTTTATACGCACACCTAAACTGAGGTTACCACTAACTTTCTCTTATTGATATTTAACTAATTGACCAATAGTTAGCTACTCTGATTCTGGTTTTGTTCATACATCTCTATGAACAAATCAAGAGATGAGTAACAAATCAAGAAAAAATTCTGTGCCCCTCTACAACAAAATGAGTCTTCGGGAAACCACGAGGGAAAAGAAAAGACCCTAAAGGTTATGGAGCCAGAATACATACAAATGTCATCTCATACAAGAGAGCAAATAGAAAAGAAATCATGAAACACTTAAACTAAAGAAAAAATCCCTTTTGCTAGTTCAGTAGAGCATATAAATTTATCTAGGCCAAGATCCTGATTAATTGCAGAATAAAACACAGTTAGTAAATCATAACAACTGAAAAGTAGTCACTCACCTCTCTCAACATATTGTTGTCTTTTTCCTTCTGCTCCAAAAGGCTTTCTAAATGATGGACGTGCATCTCTGCCTCTGCCAGGCGTCTTGTTCTTTCATGGTCTTCTTCAGTAGCCTTAGAAGAAAGTCCTTTACTCTGTAACATCTCCAGAAGCTTCTTGATGGATTCATCCCGAGCACTTAGGGTTTGCTTCTGAGTCTCAATCCGCAGCTCCATTTCCTCAAGAGTCTTTCGAAGAAGGAATAGCTCTTTGGCCTGCCTTTCATGCTCAGCATGTAGCCTCTGGAAGTTCTCCTCTGTGAGTTCTGCCACACAAGGTTCACCAGTCCTAGTGCTGCTATCTTGCTGAAACAACTGGTTCAGGTCCCTCTGGATCCGTAATTCATCCTGGAGAGCCTGGATTGTCATCTGCATGTGCTAAAACCAAGACAAAAAAAAAAAAAAAATGAGCTTTCATCCTCAAGCAGCAAAACAAGCAGACTGGGAGAGTCAGAAAGTAGTTACCTAGGCTCTCGGAATCCTGCATTTAGCCAATTAGGATTCAAGTTAACTTTCTATTTTATACTGTCTTAAAAAATGATTGAGATAATCTTTAAAATGTCAGTAAATTAACTTGTGTTTATTCCCAACAGAAAACAAGTATGGCAGCTCCTCACTTTGCATAAGCCATGACAAAATAGAGACACTGTTCAAAAAAACAGATTTTAATTACTACACAGAACTGAAGGGGGTGGAGGGGGAAGACAGGGAAACCTTTAGGACAGGGAAACACACTTTATAAAAAAATTTCACCTAAAAAAAAAACAAAAGATATCACAACACAAATAACTTTTAAATATTTAACAATTTATACATTAAATAATAAATACTAGTATTTAATGAGTAGTTTCCACATTGTGCCAAGCACTTTTTATGTGTTAACTCATTTAATCCTCTCTATGAAATAGTATACTATTATTTCAATTTTAGTGATGATGACTCTAGGCTTACAGAGATTTAAATAACTTGTCCAAAATCAGACAGTTACTGATATAGCTTAGATTCAAAATAAAGCAATTCTCCTAGTCCACTGAAACTAGTACTAGCCAAAGTTAATAATTTGAAACTTAAAAAAAAAATCAAAACTGAGACTATGTGAGCTTTTTATGCAGGGGAGGTAATAACACAGATGAGTAATTAAATGAAGATGTTAATACAGATAAATTACCAAAATATTTTGAGAGAGCACGTCTTTAGCCTGTATCCTAATGAAAACATGAACCTTTCATCTCAATGAAAAAATCCCAGCACATTATACAAAGAATCTAAAATATGTTGCAACAAGAATCTTATGTTTAGAAATAAAGAGACAACAGTAAAAGATCACTCTTTGTATTTAAGGTATCAAGGACAGGTAGTGCCACAGTGGAAAGAACACTAACCCACAAACAATTAGAATATGTGAGTTTTAGTTCCAACTCTCACACTATGCCATTTGGGACACATTGCTGTCTTTCTGGGTTTCGGATTCCTCATATTTAAAATGAAGACATAAATATGTGTACCATATTTTCACAGAGTCAATATAATGGAAATCTTTGTGGTATATATTTTAAAAACATACCTTTTTGAAAATTTTGGGCATACTGCGAAAGAGCAATATAGTAAATATCTCAGAGAAATAATCTGCCAATTATACAAAGATGTATATACAAAGATTCTCAGTGTTGTTTATAATAGTGACAAAATTAGAAACAACCTAAATGAATATTAATAAGTGACAAGTGAGGAACATCTACAGAATTCATTACTATGTGTCAATAAAAATTAACAATGTAGATTTTTATTTACTGATAAAAACTAAGGTCACAATATATTGTTTTAAGTGTAAAAAAGGAGACTATATAATAGCAAGTATGGGATGATCTCAATTCTGATTTTTAAACAGGAAAACATCTAAAAGAATATAAATGATTACCAATGATTATCTCTGAGTATGGATAACTTTCACATTTTTCTTCCTTATTTTTTGTACTGTCTAAATCTCATATAGTAAGTATATAAACCTTTCAAAATAAAAAAAAAAAAGAAATTTTTACCTAAAGAAAAAGGAAATAAGACTTCAGAGATGCCTGCTTGGGTATAAAACACTGTTTAATTTGCTACCACATTTGCTAAAAGGGAGAGAACAATAAGTATTTACTACTTACTATAAATAAGAAATAAAATATTCATAAAAATAAAAATATTTCTGAAAAGTTACACAAGAATAATTGTTATTTTTATTTTTAAAAAATGGTTAAGGGACAACTTATAAGACTTCACTACATTCCATTCCTCTTGAAATTTTTTTAAACTGAGGTATAACTTAAAATTTTTAAAAAACAGCTTTATTGAATATAATTCATACACCATAAAGTTCACCTGTTTAAATTGTAAAATTTAGTGGTTTCAGTATACTAAAAGTTGTACATTGAACACTTTCGTCACCACTAAAAGAAGTGCCGAATTCATTAGCAGTCACTTCTGACCTTTCCTCCTCCTAATCCTTCTCTTTAACTGAATGGATGTACTACCTACTCAAAACTTAAATTTAAAAAAAAATGCCTACTGATATTTTCTAGCCTTAGAAAGAGAATTCTGACACATACTATAACATGGATGAACCTTAAGGATATTATATTAAATGAAATAAGCTGGAGACAAATATATGATTCCACTCATATGAGGTATCTATAACAATAAAATTTAGAGACAAAAAGCAGAACAGTGGTTGCCACAGGCCGAGAATGGGGAGTTATTGTTTAGCTGGTGTAGGGATTCAGTTTTACAGATAAAAAGAGTTCTGGAGATGGATGGTGGTTATGGTTGCACAATGATATGAATGGACTCTATGCCACTAACTGTATGCTTAAAAGATGGTAAATTAAAGATAGTAAATAGAAGATGAGCTTACAATAAAAAAAAATGGAGGAAAATGCTTGCCATATTATTCCATTATACAAATATTGAATAACTGACTTAACTATTGATAAATATTTATGTTGGTTATCATTTTTCATGATTGTAACAGGCACCTTCATATGCATATTTTTGCATACAGATCCAAATATTTCCTGGGGATAAATTCTCAAATATGGATCTGTTGGACTGGAACATATACAATCATAATTTTGATACATATTACAAATTATCTCTAAAGGGGTCTAAAGATTTAAACTTCCACCAAACAATGTCTGGGAATAGCCATTCTCCATACCCTCAACAACTTTGGGTATTTTCTTTTCTTTCTTTTTTCCTTTCTTTCACTGCCTGGCATTTCTCTGATTACAAGCAAGCTGAATATCTATTCACATATCTACTGGCACTTTGCATTCCTTCCTTTGTGACTCAGCTGTTCTTTGCTCATTTTGTTATTGGGACATTTAACCTTTTCCTAATTCATTTTAAGAGCTTTCTATATTAGCAAAAAAACCTTTTTCCTGCTGTGTATGTTACAAATATATTTCCAAATCTGTCATTTTTTTCTTTTAACATAGTTTATAGCAATTTTTAAAATGGAAAAAAATTAATGCAAAGAGATCAACCTTTCTTTTATAGTTTCTGGTTTTGGTAATATGCTTAGAACAAGTACTGAACTTGCAATTCTGGCAGCCTTCAAAACGCTTTAAAAGCACTGTTTTTCTTGCCAAGAATAAATTTACAATAAAATTATCAGGTATTTCAATTCATAAATGTGATTTTTAAAATTTAACTACCAGCATCACATTATAGATTCTTAACAGTTGCTAGAGTTCAAAATCCTTAATAGAAAGATATGTCAAAATGCTAATTCTCTGAAGGCTATAATCAATCCTAGTTTCCTTTTTTACTTTTCGAAGTTAAAAAATCCAGATAAATCCTGAAATGAATTTATCTGATATAACCCAAAAGGGAAATATCAGAAGCTGAATTCAACAGTAAAACTGATTTCTAGGTACAACTGTTCCTCTTTATTTGGACATCAATCATTAAATCATTCAAGTCAGGAGAAACACATGTGACTGACTACAGCTAATAGTCTCATATAAGCTTTAGCATTTAAGATTAAGTCTAGTATGGCAATTAACTATCTTGTTAAAGAAAAAAGCAACTACTAGTGTATGTACTTCTCAGATCTGTTCACACCCATTTTACTATGGTATAGAATTAAAACAAATCTCTGACTAGTACCTAAAAGGCAATTTTCTCCACTGAAATAGGAATCAATGTTTTCACCTTAGGCTACATTTAAGTGACTTTATAAAAACTCCTGCCAACTCCTTGGGAGAAGAAAGTAGTCTAGAGAGAAGCCAGGCTATTCTTTCTCTAACATACTCAGACAGAAGATAAAATTAGCAAATCTGCACATCTCTTAGCCATTTAAAATGATTAACCAAAAACAAACATATTGAATTTACTGCAAAGATCTGAGCTGTAAGATATTAGGAAAATTTCTAATTGGGAATTCTGCTCATGATACTCTTCAAAATGATCTCACACTTCTCACATTCCAGATTTTCTATGAACATACACTAGTCAACTTTTCACTCAAACACTCAGCCTAATTTGGAAAGAATGAAAAAGTGTTTATAATTTACTCCAAGGATTGTACTATTATTATACCAAGCAATAGGTCAATGAAATGGTAGGTTACTGAAAACAATCATCAAAATTCTTAATTCTGTGATAGAAACTATGACTTTTATTAGAAAAACAATGCATCTCCAAAAATAAAAAAAGATTACAACAACCTTTCATTTATATATTTGAAATAAATATCAAAAGCTCTTCAGAGGTATAACTTCAATGAATAAACTATCATTAGTTTCTTAGAATAAGGGAATGCTTTGATCCAATTCTGATTTCTGAAAATTTTAGAGACAAAAATTATCATAGATACATGAAAATGGTCTCCATTACAAACACTATACCACAGAGAATTCAATGTACGATTTTTCAAGATGATTAGTTAGGAAAATACCAGTATTGCACCATATTAAGTTAAATTAAGAACTTTTTTCTGAAACATGTAAATACATAAAGTAAACCTTATTAATTCAAGAGCTTATAATAATTCTTACTAAAGTTATCTGAGTTAAGCTTCCAGCTTCTTCAGGCTATCCGATGCTCTAATCTGTGCTGCCACAGTACTGTATCCCTAAGAACAGCACTTACCAGACTGATCTGCAATTTATATCTTTGTATTTATCATCAGTAAAAACTACCTAAAACTTGGGGCAGTCATCTTTTTACTCTGGAGCACAGCACAGTGGTTGGTATAATTAAATCTCAAATTTTTAATGAAATATTGACAAAAACAAATCTTAATAAATTATTCTGAAAACAAATGGCTACTGGATAGTAGATGCAAACCAAGTCCTTGGAAAGTTATTTTTCCCCCAGAAGACAGTACATTACTCTTATTCTGTAACAATTAGTTTTTTTCCAGCTCAAGAGAGACATTTTCAGATAATTAACAATCAACAAGAATCTTTCATACTTTTAGTACTATACACAGCAGACAAAATGTATAGGATAGACTTCTTATCTAAAAATAAAGTTTACTAAATTGGTACAACACAATTTTTATACACACACTCACTCACCTGAACTATACACTTTTATAAACTTTAAATTAAGAATGATATTCAAAAAAGAGAAAACAAACACATATAAAGCACTTACTATACATACTATATAGTCAAAGTTTGGAACCTATAAAATCATTTTGAGCTGGACTCATGACTCTTTAATATGAAAAGAAACTATTCTCATTTCTATCATTTTAGAAGAAATTTGTTAAGTAATTTAATGAGTCTGAACCCCAGAGACTGAGACAGAGGAAGAGGCTCTAAGGCAGTTCCTTTCTTTTAATCATTAGTCTAATTGTCTTTCAGTTGATGACAAGGATGTTTTCCTGTGCTACAAAGAACACTGTAAACTCTGAAATATAACAGAAAAACCAAGTTCTCGAATCTGAACAACAGCAAGAGACACGCTACAATGCAAGGAACAACCACATCACAACTCAAATGAATAGATTAAATGTTTAACATTCTCACTCTTTGAGCTTTTTCTCCTCTAAAAAAGATGTTACAGTCAAGAAAATAATCAAGCAATAATAGAATAATAGAATTCTAGCAGCTACTCTCTGCTACTGAATCCAGGAAAAATCAGAATATCTATCTTCATGCTAACTCAACCTGGAATGGAAGTTAAAGAACAAACAAAAATACTAACAAAATGGTGAAATTCTAAGGACATAATACATTTTATATACCATGGAATCCTCAAGGTAATCAACAACTCAAGCAGCAATAAACTGCTTTTAGTACAAGTTCCAGAAATCTCAAATAGCTTTTGGTTATCCAAACCTCATGCTATTTATTATTTATCCATAAACCTCTACTTATGCAGTCTCTTCTGCCCTATCCCTCTGTTTCACTCCCAGTTAAATCCTATTTGTCCTTTCATTCTTAGATCAGGTATCATCTCCTCTAGAAAACCTGTTCTGACTCCCCCCAAATGAAAGAAAGGCAGAAAAGAGGAAAGAAGGAACTGGTGGAAGAAGAAAAGTACAGAAGGAAGAAAAGATAGTACTCTAAATTAGAAATTACAATGGTAAAAACATCATATGAGGCAATGAGAGGACAGAAGAGATTTATTCTATAAAAAATAACATCAAAATAAGTTTTTTTAAAAACAATTTTAAGGAAAATCAACTAGCAGAGGAATCCTATAACAACCATTTCCATAGTGTTTAACTTGAGCCTGCTGAGCAGTAACAAACCACTTCAGAACTACAAGGAATCATAAAAGTACTGTTCATTCTGACACCATTTTAAGGATAAAGCTCACTTTTTCTTCATTCTCTACAACCCCAAAGTTTCAAACATCTGCAACAAAGGTAAATGAAGTTAACAAAATCCCCACATTTAGTCACTGAAATATTAGTTTATAAAACATCAACAAGAAAGAAGAGTAAAAAAGAAGAGTTAAATGATACAAATCAGCTATGAAAGTGTTAACAGATAACAGTAGCAATGCTGTTCTTGGGAGTGGATTCTACTTAAAGAACATACATTGGAGACAAGAATCTTGGCTGTCTGAAGGAGGCCCTGCTGACGTTCAGCTGCAGTGCACGACATAAAGCCTGCTGACAAAGGCTAATGTCTGTGTCCAGCAGAGCTATGTCAACAGTGAAGTTACTGTGCACCCAAAGCTTATTAGAAGCTACAGAATTTCTTTACTTTTCTCTTTACTTTTCTTCCAGATAAAAAGGTGAGAAAGTTTGAAATCAAGGAAGAGTACAAAGAGATCATGACTTTATAGTCTTATAGAGAAACATTCATGTACAGTACTTTCAGTTTTTTGTTGTTGTTGTTGTTGTAGTTTTATTTATTTTTTGTTATGGTGACATTGAAATTCAGTAAGTTTCAGGTGTACAATTTAACTCTGTGTGTGTGTGTGTGTGTGTGTGTGTGTGTGTGTGTTGCATTGTGTGTTCACCACCCATAGTTAGATTTCTTTCTGTCACCACATATTTAACCCATTTTACTCCATCTACCAATCTTCTCCCCCCTCCCCTCTGGTAACCACTAGTCTATTATCTGTGTCCATGAGTTCCTGTTTATTTGTCCTGTTCATTTGTTGCTTTTTGGTTTATATCCCACATAAAAGTGATATCATGTGGTTTTCAACTTGTTCTGTCTGGCTTACTTCTCTTAGCATGATTATCTCAAGGTCCATCCAGGTTGTCACAAATGGCAGTACTTCATCTCTTCTTAAGGCTGAGTAACATTCCATTGTATATATGTACCACAGCTTCTTTATCCAATCATCTATTGTAGGACACCTTTGTTGCTTCCATGTCTTGGCCACTGTGAGTAATGTTGCTATGAACATCGGTGTGCTTACACAATGGTATCGTTTAGATACTTTCACATATAATATTGCCAAAAAATTTAAAGGTGGAATGAAGCCCAACAAAATTATTTACATAAATAATTTGCTCTGGGGTAGAATATTGCATAAAACATATACAAAAAATAAATAAATAAACCAGAATGAACTGACCAAAATTGTTCACATCTTTTTTCCAGACATATTTAATAATGTGCTGTCCTATAAAAATAAAATCTAGCAGCTTCCAGTCAAGATGGCAAACTAGATAAACTCTGTGCTTGCCTCTTCCAACAGCTACATCAAAATTACAACTAAATTATAAAACAACCATCATTGAGAACCATCTAAAGACTAAACAGAATTCCTATAACTAAGAATCTAAAGAAGCCATTTCAAGACTGTTAGGAGTGGGCGAGACACAGAACAGATAAGTCCCACACCCATGGTGTAGCAGTTAAGCATCAAGAGAGATATCTTGGCTGTGGAAGTTCCTCCTGAGGAGTGAAAGGTCTTAGCCCCACACCAGGCTCCCTACCCTGGGGTATCAGTGCCGGAAAGAGAAGTCCCCATAATAACTTGCTGTGAAACTTGCTGTGATTGTGTCCAAGAAGGACAGGAAGCTGCTAGGGGCATCCCCTGAAGGAGACCAACACAGATTCACTAGATCACAAATTTACTTACTTTAAGCTCCACTCCAGTGCAGGGGTAGAAGCTCAAAAACATGCCAGGGACTTACGAAGAGGATCTAAATTGACTAACTTCAGGGCAAGAGCTGGAGAGGTAGAGGTGAAAGTAATTTTCTCTGGGGACAGAAGTGCTAGGATATGCCACTATTCCTCTGTAGAACTACCCTCCCACCAAGCTGACCCAGTGCAGGCAGGCACAAAATCTATACTCTCCATTAAACTAGCTAACACCATTCACAACTCCCTGGTGACTCCCTGAGATTCCACTCCACCCAACTCACCTGCCAGGCCTAAGCCTCTTTCAGAGTCTCCTCCACAAGAGAGACCTGCTTCAGCTCATGTTGCACATCTTTTCAAAATCTCTGAAAGGTGCACACACACTAAACAAGCAATGACCAGCTACAGCACAGCTTATAGCTCTTG
Source organism: Cynopterus sphinx (assembly GCA_030015415.1). Classification (NCBI taxonomy): domain Eukaryota; kingdom Metazoa; phylum Chordata; class Mammalia; order Chiroptera; family Pteropodidae; genus Cynopterus; species Cynopterus sphinx. Next base: position 93,386,403 of record CM057380.1, read on the forward strand.
CTAAGTAGTCCCAAGCCTAGGACAAGTGGCAAACTGGTCTCAGCTTGCATAATAACTCCCATCAGGTGGCACTAAGACTGGCATAAGCAATGGCCATCTTGGCCTGGAAGATAGCTTCAACTAAGCAGCTACAAACATGGCACAAGTGGTAGCTGGCCTCAAGTCACATCATGGTGCCCAGCAAAGAGGCCCAAACCCAGCAAAAGTGACAGCCAGCCTCAGATCACAGGTCTGCTTCTCTCTCTCAGGTATGTCTAAGCCCAGCACAAGTGGCAACAAACTACACATCACTTTGTATCTCCTACTAAAAGGCCCCAACCCAGGCAAAAGCAGCAGCTGACCCTGGCATGCACTAAAGGACCTCCAAAGAGGTTTTAGAACCAACACACCTGGTAGCCAGCTTCAGATTACACCACAACACACCATCCAAAAAACTCCACAAATGGCAAATCCAAAAAACAAATTCAACTGGCACCAGGGCACCACTAAAGTGACTCCCATATAGCAGCTCATCTGGTGTAATCACAGCCATCCCTCGCAGCCAGTCAGCCTGAGGGTCAACCTCACTCACCAATGAGCCAACAACAGTCAGGTCAACGATAACTAGAAGGCCAACACAACCCATACAAGGTACACTCTTGAAGAGCCCAGCTCAGGTAACCAGAGGAGACCAGGGAGGCTGTGCCACGAGGCACCACAAGACATCTTCTCTATAAGGCCACTCTAGCAAGAATAGGAGACATATTAGATCGTATAAATAAATAGACACAAATACAAGAAGTGAGCCAAAATGAGGAGACAATGAAACCTGTCAGAAATGAAAAAAAAAAAAAGGAAAGGAAAAACACCAAGAAAAGAACCAAAGAAAGCCAAGCAATCTACTAGATACAGAGTTCAAAATACTGGTTTTAAGAATGATCAACAAACTTAGGGGAAGAATGTATGAACTCAGAAAGGACTTTCACAAAGAAAGAAAAACTATAAAAAAGAACCAGTCAAAAATAAAGAATACAATAACTGAAATAAAGATACATTACATAAAACTGACAGCAGATTAAATTAAGCAGAGGACTGAATCAATGACTTGGAAGACAATGTAGCAGAAAATACCAATAAGAAAAGAAAAAAAAATGAATAAAAAAAAATGAGGGTGGTTTAAGAGACCTCTGGAACAACATCAGGCCTAATAATATTCACATCATAGGGGGACCAGAAGGACAAAAGAAAGAGCAAGGAATTGAAAACTTACTTGAGGAAATAATGATGGAAAATTTCCCTAACCTGGTAAAGGAAAAAGATACAAGCCTATGAAGTACAATGAGCCCCAAACAAGATGAACCAAAGAGGCCAAGACACATCATAATTAAAATGCCAAAGGTTAAAGTCAAAGACAGAATCTTAAAAGTAGCAAGAGAAAAACGTGTACTTACCAACAAGGGAGCTCCCATAAGTCTGACAGATGACTTCTCAACAAAAACTTTGTAGGCCAGAAGGAACTGCACCAAATATTTAAAGTTACAAAAAGCAAGGAACTACAACAAGATTGCTCCACCCAGAAAGACTATCATATAGATTTGAGAGATAAAGTTACCTAAACAAGAAAAAGCTAAGGGAGTTCATCACCACTAAACCAGTATAAGAAGAAATGTTAAAGAGACTTCTTTAAGAATAAGAAAAAATATGTGAAATGTGAATAAGAAAATATAATGTAAAAGAATTCTCATTAACAAAGGCAAACACTTTAAAAAGGCAGTGGATAAACCAACTATAAAGAGTACAAAGGTTAAAAGACAAAAGTTGTAAAAACATGTAATCACAAAAATAAATGGAGGAATACACGCAAATACATAAAAAATGTTTTTGAAAAGTGACAGAAACATAAATATAAAGAAGGTGAATAAAATTGTGATTTTAGAACATGTTCAAACTAAACCATCAACTTAAAATAGACTGCTACAAATGTAGCTTGATATATATGAAGCACATGATAAACACAAACAACAAATCTGTAAGAGATAAAAAAAATAAAGAGAAAGGAATCCAAACACAATATTATGAAGTAAAAAATAGAAAAGAACTAAAAACAATAAAACAAAAAATAGCAAAAACCACATACTTATCAGTAATTACTATCAATGTAAAATGGACTAAATGCTCCAAACAAAAGACACAGGGTGGCTGAATGGAAAAACAAGACCCGTACATATGCTGCCTACATGAGACCTATTTCAGATCAAAAGACAAACGCAGACTAAAAGTGATAAAAAATTCCATGCAAATGGAAACAAAAAAAGCTGGGGTAGCAATATTTAAAGAAAATAGACTTTAAAACAAAGGCTATAACAAGAGACAAAAAAGGACATTACATAATGGCAAAGCAATCAATCCCATATGAGGCTATAACCCTTGTAAACATCTACAATGTAGGAGCACCTAAATATATAAATCAAATATTGACACACATAAAAGGAAGAGAGCAACACATATAATAGCAGGGGACTTTTAAACACCATTTATATGAATGGAAAGGTCATCCAGACAGAAAATCAATAAGGAAAAAGTGGCCTTAAATGACACATTAGACTAGATGGACTCAATTAACACTTTTATAACATTTTACTGAAAAGCAGCAGAATACATATCCTTTTCAAGTGTATATGGGACATTTCACAAGACAGACCACATATAAGGCCACAAAACCAGTCTCAATGAATTTAAGAAGACTGCAATCATATCAAGCAACTTATCTGATCACAACAGTATGAAACTAGGAATCAATTACAAGAAAAATGAAAAACACACACATGGAGGTTAAATAACATGCTACTAAACAATGAATGGGTTAACAATGAGATTAAGGAAATCAAAAGATACCTCGAGACAAATGAAAATGAAAACACAATGACCCAAAATCTATGAGACACAGTGAAAGCAGTCCTAAGAGGGAAATTCATAGCAATACAGGCCTACCTCAAGAAACAAAAATAAAAAATCTCAAATACACAATCTAATCTTACACCTAAAGGAACTAGAAAAATAACAGCAAACAAAGTGCAAAGTGAGTAGAAGGAAAAAAAGAATAAAAATCAAGGAGTCAATAAACAAAACATAGTCTAAAAAACAATATACAAGATCCATAAAACCAAGAGCTGGTTCTTTGACAAGATAAACAAAATCGAGAAGCCTTCAGCCAGATTCGTCAAGAAAAACAAAAAAAAAAGAGGACTCAAATAAAATTAGAAACGAAGGAGGAGAAAGAACAACCGACGCCACAGATATACAAAGGATTATAAGAAAATACTATGAACCATTATATGGCATTGTTTTGTACAACTTGAAAAAAATGAATAAATTCCTAGAAACATACAATCTTCCAAGACTGAATCAGAAAGAAACAGAAAATCTGAACTACTAAGGAAACTGAGTAAATAATCAAAAAACTCCCAATGAACTGACATGCTGGACTAGATGGCTTCAACAGCAAATTTTACCAAACATTCAAAAAAGAATTAATACCAATACTTCTCAAACTACTCCAAAAAAATTAATGAGGAAGAAAGGCTCCCAATCTCATTTTACGAGACCAACATTACCCTAATACCAACCCAGACAGACATTACAAAAATATTTATAGGACAATATCCATGATGAACATAGATGTAATAATTCTCAAAATCACTTCTAAAAAACCAAATTCAGCAATATATTAGAAAGATCACTCAACATTAATAAGTGGAATTTATTCCTGGGATGCAAGATTGGTTCAATATCCATAAAAATCAGTGTTATACCATATAAATAAAATAAAGAATAAAAATCATATGATCATATGAATAGATGCAGAAAGGCATTTGAAAAAATTCAATATACATTTTTAAAAATATTTTTCAAAAGATTTCGACAAAAGAGCCAATACAAAAAGTGGAGAAAGGAAAGCCTCCTCAATAAATGGTGCTGGAAAACTGGAAAGCCACCTACAAAAGAATGAAACTAGACTGCTGTCTACCACCACACACCAAAATTAACTGAAAATAGATTAAGGACCTGAACATAAGACCTGAATATAAGGTCTGAAACAATTAATTATATAGAAGAAAACATAAGAATGAAACTCATGTACCTTGGACTTAAAGAGGATTTTATTAATTGGACCTTGAAGGCAAGGGAAGTAAAAGCAAAAATAAATGAATAAAACTATATCAAACTAAAAAGCTTCTGCACAGCAAAAGAAACTGTCAACAAGGTAAAGAGACAAATATCCAAATGGGAAAATATATTTGCAAGCAACTCCTCTGATAAGGGCCTAATCTCCAAAATATACAAAGAACTTAAACAACTAAACAACAAAAAACAAATAATCCAAGTAAAAACTGGGCAGAGAACCTGAACAGGCACTTAAGACATTGAAATGGCCAACCAACATATGAAAGGATGTTCCACACTGTTAGCTACTAGGGAAATACAATCAAAAGCACAATGAGATAGCATCTCACACCTGTTAGAATTGCTATAATCAACAGGACAAGTAATAACAAACGTTGGAGAAGATAAGGAGAAAAAGAAACCCTTATACACTGCTGGTGGGGCTGCAAATTGGTATAGCCACTCTGGCAAACAGTATGGAAGTTCCTCAAAAAACTAAGGATTGATCTACCATATGATCCAGCAATCCCTCTACTGGAAATTTACCCCAAAGAAACCCATATCTGAAAAGATATTTGCACACCAATATTCATAGTAGCATTATTACAACGGCCAAGAAGTGTAAATAATAGAAGTGTCCTACAATAGATGACTGGATAAAGAAACTATGGTACATAATATACAAGGGAATATTACTTAGCCATAAGAAATGAAATACTGCCATTTGAAACAACATAGATAAACCTTGAGATAACCATGCTAAGCGAAATAAGCTAGACAGAAAAAGTTGAAAATCATATGATATCACTTATATGTGAGATATAAACCAAAAAGCAACAAATGAACAGGACAAACAGACTCATGGACATATACAACAGACTAGCAGTTACCAGAGGGTAGGGGGAAGGGGTGTGAGAAAGGCAGATGGGGTAAAAGGGGTGGTGACAGAAAGAAATCTAACTATGGGCAGTGCACACACATGCACTAAATATATATGCCTTACTGTTAAATTGTACACCTGAAACTTACTAGATTTTGTCAACCAATGTCACCATAATTTAAAAAAAAAAACAGAATAACCAAAAAAGAAAAAATTTTAATTAAATTATTTTTCGATTACAGTTGATATTCAACACTACATTAATTTCATGTGTACAGCATAGTAGTTAGGCATTTATATAACTTATAAAAGGCCTAATACCCATTTATAACAAAAACTCTCAGCAAAGTGGAAATAGGGAGAAAATATTTCCACCTAATAAAAGCCACATATAACAAACCCAAAAGTAACATCATACTTAACAGTGAAAAACTGAAAAATTTTTTGTTAAGATCAGGAATAAGACAAAGATGCCCATTTTCACCACTTTTATTCAATATAGTATATGAAGAAGTCCTAGTCATAGCAATCAGACAAGAAAAAGTAAGAGACCTCCAAATTGGAAAAAACTAAAACTGTTATTATCTGCAGATGACATGATACTATATAGAGATAACCATAAAGAGTCCACAAAATACTATCAGAACTAATAAATAAATTCAATAAAGTAGAAAGATATAAAATTAACATACAAAAACTGGTTGCATTTGATACAGTAATAACAAAGTATCAGAAAGAGAAATTAAGAAAATAATACCATTTATAATTGCATCAAAAAAGAAAATACCTAGAAATAAATTTAACAGAGAAAAAAACCTGTACTTGAAAAACTCTAAGACATTGATGAAAGAAACTGAAAAGGATAAAAGTAAATGGAAGCATAAAGCATACTCACGAATTGGAAGGATTAATATTATTAAAATGACACTACCCAAAGCAGTCTTTTGATTCAATCAATGCAAACCCTATCAAAATACCAAAATAAAAAACTTATAAAACTCAAAAGACCCTGAATAGACAAAGCAATCTTGAGAAAGAACAAAGTTGGAGGTATCATGCTACCTGATATCAAACTATATCAGAACAGCATAGCACTGACATAAAAAGAAACACATAGTTAAACGGAAAAGAATAGATGAAGAAACCAGTAACAAACTCATGCCTATACGGTTAATTAATCTATGACAAAGGAGGCAAGAACATATGATACATTAAAGACAGTTTCTTCAACAAATGGTGTTAGGAACACTGGAGAGATACATGCAAAAGAATGAAACTGTATCACTTTCTTATACCATGTACAAGAATAAACTCAAAATGAATTAAAAATATAAATGTTAAGACCCAAAGCCATATAACTCCTAGAGAAAACACAGGCAGTAAATGCTTTGTCATCACTGTTAATGATATTTTTTTGGACGTCTCCTTGGGCAAGTTTAACAAAAGAAAAAATAAACAAATGGGTGATACATCAAACTAAAATTTTTGCGCAATGAAGGAAATTATCAACAAAATGAAATGACAGCCCAATGAACAGAAGATACCACCAATTATATATCTGATAAGATATATAAAATAGATCTTATATATATATATAAAATATATAAGAAATTCATATGACCTAATACCATAAAAACAAAAAGTCCAATTAAAAATGATAAAGGACCTCAACACATTTCTTCAAAGAGGACATACAGAAGACCAACAGGCATATGAAGAAATATCATCAGTAATCATCATAGAAATATAAATTAAAAGTACAATGAGATATCTCCTCACACCTGTCAGAAAGCCTGTCATCAATAAATCAACAAACAATGAGTACTGGCAAGGGTGAAGAGAAAAGGGAACCCTAATGCACTGATTGGTGCAGCCACTATAGAAAACAGCTTGGAGTTTCCTCAAAAAATAAAAGATAGAATTACTATGTGATATAGCACTACCACTTCTGAATATTTACCTGAAGAAATCCAAAACAGTTACTGGGAAAGATATATTCACTGCAGCATTATTTACAAAAGTCAAGAAATGGAAGCAAACTAAATGTCTACTGATAAATGGATAAAAAAGATATGATACATATATGTAATGAAATATTATTCAATCATTAAAAAATGTAAAACCTTGCCATTTGTAACAATATGGATGTACCTAGAGTATATTATGCTAAGTGAAATAATTCAGACAAAGACAAATACCATATGATTTCACTTACATATGAAATCTTAAAAAATATATAAATAAAACAAAAACAAAGTCATAGATACAGAGAAAAAACTGGTGGTCACCAGAAAGAAGCAAAACTTGGGGGCATGGGTGCAAAAGGTGAAAGGAATTAAGAAATATAAATTGCCAATTAATAAAATAGTCAGATGTAAAGTATAGTGTTAGGAATATAGCCGTCAATAACACTGTAATAACTATATATGGTGTGAGATGAGTATTAGACTTACCAGCATGAATGATCCCTTCGTAAGGTAGGTTAATATCTAATCACTAGATTGTACACCTGAAACTCATATAATATTGTATGTCAGCAGTATTTGAGAAAATTTTTTAAAAACAGGAGATAAGCAAGCAATAGATAGATGATAGATAGATAGACAGACAGACAGACAGATCAATCTAGCTATTAAGCAAATTAGAATGAAAATAACACAAGGCAACTGATGAACTACAATAACCCACTACTGTGTTTTGTTCTAGAGATACTAAGAACAAATGAAGTAAGACATAAGAAGGAAATAAAAAGTATAAGAATTAGAAAGGAAGAAACATAATAACTACATAGAGATTTTAAGGTGAAACCTCAGAATTAACTGCAGGCAAAATATCTGTATCATTAAGAGTTTAGCAAACCTAGTGAATATAAAATCAACATATAAAATTTTAATTTCTCTACACAGAAACAAATTTTTCAAAAGTCTAATTAAAAAGAGAATTAAAAGCTTATTAGTAAGAACAAAAAATATACCTGGGGTTAATAAAAATAACAAATTGTCTCTAAAAAGCTTTTATAAAGAAAATTATAAATTTTTCTTGAAAGTAAAACACTGAGGTATAAATATAAATATTTACTGCATACAATTCCTTAATATTTCTCATGGACACCATTAAATAAAGTATGTCAAAGACACATGTGCACGTGCTTTCTATAAAAATGCTAAGTAGATAAAAGAGATCTTTATTTTTTTTTCCCCTCTTTAACCCCACCCCCCACTACCACACCTGACCTACAGAGGTTATTGTCCCCCCTTAAGCACTGGATCTCTCAAGGCCAGCCATCTCTTCTCACATGCTTGCAAAGCACCCCTGGGGCCTGGCATCCCCAGCACAGGGGCATTGGGGGTGGGGGCACAGCGCACTCGAGGTATGGCCCGTGGCTCCACCTGGAGCATGAACCTAGCACCTTCTGCATGTAAAGCAGACATGCTAACCACTACACTATGAAGCCACACCTAAAAGAGATCTTTAAAAATTAAAACTACTTTGAAAAATTAATGAACAGAAAAATCAATTTGGGTAGTAAACAGACAATACAAAAGATTGCTTCATGTTTTAGCAGTGCTGATGAAAACAAATAAGAATACCATATAAAATCTTCAGGGAGTATTTAAAAGGTAACTTAATTTACACTCCTGACTCACCAATTCTATCACATAAACTCCAATAAACATTTTCAGACAGACATTTAATTAGTATATACATATTTGCAGAAATTTTACTTACCACATTGCACTTGCAGTTAGAATTCTTAGGTCTATAATCACATTTCAGCTGACTGTAACTTTTAAGGGAAAGATATTTGGATACGTAGTTTTAAAAGTACTACTAATAGAATTAAAAATTAACAAATTTGACTTCATCACAATTAAATTTTTCTGCTTATTGAAAGCAAACATTATAAAAATAAATTGGTAAGCCACATACTGCGAGAAATAGTAACTGTCGAAAAAGTTGTATCCTGAATATATAAGCAACTCCTATAACACAAAAATAAAAATAATCCCAATATTTTAAAAATAGGTGAAAGATTTAGATACTTCTGAAAGGAAGATACACAACTAGACAACAAACAAATGAAGTGACAAACACCAGTAATTAGGAAAATGAAAATTAAAACCAGAACACTAGAATAGTTAAAATTTAAACACCACAACCTAATGTTGCCAAGAATGTGAAGCAATCAGAATGTGAAATTATACCAACACTCTGGATATTGGTCTGATAGTTTCTCATAATTAAACATGCACCTCCCCTATGACCCAGCAATTCCACTCCTAGATATCTCCCAAAGGGAAATGAAAATGAAAACATGTCCATAAACACATCTGTTTTAAAATGTTTACAGAAGTTTTATTCATAAGAGTCAAAAAATGGAAACAATCTCATCAACAGAAGAATGGATAAACTGAATATGCAAGACCTATACAATGAAAACTACTTGATATTTAAAAGGATGACACACGAGACAACACAAATGTGAGAAACTATGCTGAGCAAAAGAAGCCAAACACAGTAGAGTACAGACTATATGATTCCATTTATATGAAGTTCTAGGACAGGTAAAACTAATCTAAGGTAAAAGGAATTAGCACACTATATATTGGGGACAGGGTAGATATTCACTGGGAAGAGGTATATCTGGGCCAAAAGCAGGATGCCCCAAAATACCACACAACAGCATATTGACCACTCTAAAGGTACTTGACAAGCAGCTGGTGCAAGGGCGGCACAGAAACCTTCCCTATCTCCTTGAATGCATGAAATATAAATCTCCTTTTTGAAAGGTGCCTGCAGACTAAGAGAGACCATAATTAATACAGTTAAGGAATCCAGAGCTGAAAAGCCTGCATAAACATACCTTTTTACTCCTATACTAATTACCTCAAACCAAATTTTGTTCAGATTCTTCAGTAATAAGCACCCAAACCAAAGTGTCTTCGTTCTGTCATTTCTTCATAAATGTATTGTTTGTCAAAAATTATAAATAGCTGACTGGTTCATCATTTCTGAGAACATCTTTCATGATTCTCCTGAGCACACATACTAAATTTGTTTTTCTCCTGTTAATCTGGTCATTGGTCAATTTCATAGTTAATCCAGCTGTAAGAACTTGAGTGGGAAGAATTCTCTCCCTCCCCTACAGGTGTAAGGGACGTTATCCAATGACAGAAATGTCTTATTATCTCGATAAAACTGTAGCTTACCCAGGTGTTAGCATTTGTTAAAACTCATGGAACTATATTAGGATCTGTGTATTTGACCATATATAAACTATATCTCAACAAAATAAATATTAAAAGAGAAAAGTTTAAAAAGCATAGATTTAAAATGGGGAAAAATACATTTATATTTAAGATAATTTCTTAACAAGTAGGAATGACTTCACTTAAAAAAAGGATAATTTAGGTGATTTTTAAGAATCCTAGATTTAACATGCTTCGTAGTATGTTCCATCACCTAATTCAACCATAACCTTGAATTCTTAAAAAGGTAAAAGAGAAGAAAGTAGAAGATTGGGGTTATAAAGACTCACTCAAACATACAACAAAGTAAGGAAATCACCATCAACAATTTGTTTTATTTAATTCCAATCCCATTCACTACTGCTTGTTTAAATTCACATAAATAATGTCATTTGTACACAGTTCTCTTTGCAACTTGCTTTTGTTACTCAATGTGTTTGAGAATGTAAAATGGTGCAGCCACCATGGAAAACACTATGAAGGTTCCTCAAAAAATTAAAAATATAATTATCATATTATCCAGCAATTCCACTTCTGGGTATTTATTTTTAAAAAGGCAGGAGGGTGGGGAGGGAAGAAAGAAGAAAAGTAGAGAAAACACTGATTTGAAAAAATATATGCACCCCTATGTTCGTTGCAGCATTATTTATTACTTAACAATAGTCAAGATATGGAAACAACCTAATAGTCCATCAATAGATGAATGGATAAAGAAAATGTGAGACACACACACACACAACAAAATATTCAGCCATAAAAAAGAATGAATTTCTTGTCATTTGTGACAACATGGATGGAACTTGAGGGCATTATGCTAAGTTAAATAAGTCAGAGAGAGAAAAACAAATACCAAATTATCTCACTTATATATCAAATCTTAAACACGTACACACACAGAAACACACACACGCAGCTCCTACAGATAACAGATTGGTAGTTACCAAAGGCAGGAGTGGGAGGTTGGTGAAATGGATGAAGGGTGTCAAAAGATACAGACTTCTAGTTATAAAATAAATAAGTCATGAGGATATAATGTACAATATGGTGATTACAGTTAAAAATACTGTATTGAATGTTTGAAAGTTGTGAAGAGATCTTAAAAGTTCCTATTACAAAAAAAAAGTCTTTTTTGTAACTATGTATGATGATGGATGTTAGATTTATTGTGATTAACATTTTGTAATATATACAAATATTGAATCATGTTGTGTTCCTGGAACTAACATAATATTATACATCAATTATATTTCAATTTTTTTAAAAAATGGATTTGAGATTTATCCACATTGATAAATGCAGCTCTAGTTCATTCATTTTATGAACTGTATAATACAGGTTCACAATTCCTGATCCAAATTCTAAAATCCAAAAAGCTCTGAAGACTTAATTTTTTTCTAAACTTCTTTGATGGAAAAACTTGACTCAACAGCTATGGGGCTATTTGCCATTTACTTATCAAATTTAATATGAATATTCCTACATTTTACCACAGTTGTATTGATATGTTTGACTACTGGGTGTTGTCCATACTTCAGTGGGAATGTTATACAATATACAGTGTGTGTGTGTGTGTGTGTGTGTGTGTGTGTGTGTGTGTGTGTGTGTGTGTGTGTGTGTACACACACTGAATTTTCTTACAAAATCTGAAAATATCTAAGTTCCAAAATACATCTGCCCTAAGTACTCTGGAGGAAGGGATTGTGTACTTACATCCTGTTTTATAAGTAAATATCAACTTATCCACTCACCTATTGAGGAGCACTTAGGTATTTTTCCACTTTTTCATTATTATAATAAACACACGTATATCCATCTCCTTGTGCACACGTATAGGCTTCTCTCAAATAAAAACACAAAATGGAACTACTAAGTAGTACAGTATATCTTAAACCTTACCAGTCATTTAAATTAAGCTTTTTCAATTTAATACAGTATGATATACATAATACAGGTAATATAAGGGGTCAGATACCCAGTATGGAACTTTCATATCTATAAAACTATTAATTTTATAAAATTTTCCATTAATCATATAAGCATTTTCCTAGGAGAAAATTTTTGGTAGAAATGGATTGAGATACTACTTTAAAAAAAAGTCAAATGTCTGCGCATTCAATTCCATCCATAGGAACAAAAGCAGAGTATTTTCAAAGAAAGTTGTTAATGAGGAAGCTGCTTTAGCAGAGCCCTAGCTTTACTCTGAAGCATGAGAAGAATTTTCTCTCTCTGAAAGAATGAGAATAGAAACAAAAAAGATTGGGAAGAATTCTAATTTCTCTCCTCCTGTCACCTTTTATCCTAAAATGACATTTCCCCCAAGAACCCTTACAGAAAGCAATTACTTTAATCTTAATACCTAAATTTTGATCTCAAAGATTCCTACAAAATCATCTTAGTGATAAGGACTCTGAAGATTTGAAAACAATAATCAATGGTGTCAACAGTTTCCCTTCTGTCCCTTCCTTATTTACTGCAATCAATCAATCAGCATGTTTCCTTTTGTATGAGGTATTTGAAAAATATTTGTCACTAGGGATACAGTTATCAATGTTTAAAATATTTTTAAACTAAATAAATGAACTAGGGTAGATGTTTCTATAGTTCTTTCTTCTGACAGTTTTTGCAACAAACTCTTTGATTCCCCATGCCATAGAGAAAACTGGCATTTTAAATACAGCTATTTAACCAAACATTGAAGAATAGAGAAAAAAATTCTAAAGTACAATCCCTCACTAATAGAAGAAATATTTTTAGTAGCTATTATGTGTCAGGTATTATGCTCTTTGCTAGAGACAGAATGGTAGACAGGCATAATAAACATGGTCTGTGTCCACATAAAGGCAGATAATATAGATAACGGTAGATAAGATAGTCATTAATCAAAATGCAGACACACACACATACACACATACATATACACATAAACACACACAAAATTATAACTGCAAACTGGTATAAAAGCTACAAATTTAAGGTAGCAAGACAATACATAAGAAAAAGACCTGGCCCACCTTGGGAGGTTCAGGGAAAGTTAACATAAGAAAGTGATTTGGGGTCTGAATGAGATTGGAAGAATGAGTTAACTTCTGTTAACTATTTAAAGACAGTTTTAAAGGAAGAAGGACAACTTATGTGAAGACCCTGAATAAGATGGGGACATGGCACATTTGAGGAATTAAGTCTCAAGCACAAAGAACTTTAAGGAGGTATGGTAAATGTTATAATGGATTTCAAAAGACAGTAGGAAGCCACTGTAAAATTCTGAGCTGAGTATTATCATCACCATCATTACCACTAGAATATATCAAGTGCTCATTTAATTCTTACAAGAATCACATGAGGTAATAATTGTTATAACATTTTACAGATGAGGAAACTAAGGTTTGGAGAGACTTAGCAACTTGCCCAAGGTCACATAACTAGTGAGTGGTGGAGACAGGATTCAAATATCACATGTGCATTTTAAAAAACCAGCTACAATGTGGCTGCCCATTACATGGAAAGAGAAAGAGTAGAGAAAATTGCAAGACTGTTGCAATACTCTAAGCTAACAATGATTGAACACCTGGACAAGTGGTGGTGCCATGGGAAAAAATAAGGGAAGAACCAGAATTATGAAGGGATCATGAGGTGAATTCAAAGTGCCTTTGAGATGTTGAAAAATGTTTCAAGTAAGAAACTGGATATATGAATCAGAAGGTTGGAGAAATGAAATCAGTTAAACATATAAATGTGGAGGTTTTGATACACAGGTGTTAGCTGAAGCCACTATAGTGAATGAGCCTCCCTGCCTCTCCCCCTGTCCAAAAAAAAAACATAGAGTAAGGAGATAGTCATAGGACTGATCCTCTATTAAATGGTAAATACAGTATGAAGGAAACAGAAAGAGCAGTCAGAGAAGTGGATGGAAATCAGGAAAATACAGTGTCAAAGAAACTAAAAAAATAGGACTCTTTCTCTAGGTTAAGGGAAGAACACAGACCAAAAAAGACTTGCCTCCAGGTTCAAATCCTGGTCCCATCAGGATAACTTTAGAGAAGTTAAACACTCTGACTCTTAATTTATTAATCTGTACTACGAACATAATGAAACTTAACCTGTATGGTTTTACAATAATTAGCAATAATATATAAAGAAGGCACCTAATACATTGTAAATTATCAATAAACAGTAGTTTCTGTTGTTACTGCTGTTTGTAAAATCAAGAAGTTAGTGACTTATCAAATCAGGTTCTGTGAAGCCTAGGGATTCTAAACAGCATCTTTGGGGAATGCCTGCCAGGGTAATACTAGGGAACCTGTCTCAATCGGAACAACTACCTTCTTTACAATTTTACTTCTTAAAATAAGTTCCTTTATATATCAGAATAATACTCATTTGAAAAAAGGGGTCTACAGCTTTAAAATTTTTTTCAAAAACTACTAACTGAATCATTCAATAGTCTCTTCAATTCATTTAGATTACAGCTTATAATTCTTCACCAAAGTAAAAAATGTGAGAACAAAACAACCTACCTGATAACAGAATTCCCAACAGAAACCTTACAATTTATGAAAATTACTTTATTAGTATAATGGCTATAAATCAATTAACTGTTTATCTACTCTTATTCAAAAATGAACTCTTATTCAAAAAGTAGAAGAGAAAATTAGAAGCCAGGCACAAAACACAGGGCCCACATCATCTATAAAGGTTTTAAATACATAAACACACACTTATAATGGAATTGTTGAGTGATATGCCACTGCATGGAAAACTTTAACCCATCTATTACTACAAATTTGTTCAATAAGTGAATGTCCTTATCCTTATTGCCAGAATAACTACAAATAAACCAATCAAACTTTCAGAAGTGATTTCTTTTCACGCAAATCTTCCAAATCCAGTTCTCATGTTCTTTATTAGGTGGGCTATTCTCTTATTTAATTGTTAAAAGTTTCCTTCACACACAAGAATCCCAAAAGTAAGTTAAAAGCATACTATTCTAAAATATATAAAGATGCAATTAAAGCCTTTAAAAATACAACCTATCTTTGCTGATTTGCTGATCTGCCATTGAAAATTCTTATCCTCAAATGACAGCTAAAAACAAAGCCCTGAAGAATTTTAATGTAGTTTATCTCTTTTCTTCATTGTTTACAGAGTTGCAATTTTAAGAAAATAATCAAAACAATTAATCTTTGATTATAAGGCTATGATGCTTCAATGGCAGTAATCACACTGATCCAAGCGCAATTAAGTCTTTATCCTCAAAGACAAAGAGAACAAGAAATATCAATAAAGACCAAACTGCAGGAAGGATAGGAGCTCAGCTCTCTTTCTTTAAGCATTTAAGTACAGAAATGTAATGGGGTTAGGCACAAAACCAGCAATTAAAATGAAAAACATTTAGGAGGGGAAAAAGTCTGAAAAGAAAAAAGCTAATGGCATGTTATAGAACTAAGCTGATAAAACCTAGAACAGCATTTTCTTTCCTCACACAAGCAATTTTAAATCTTAGGTTCTTTTAGTATGGCTACACTATAAAAGAAGAAAAACATACAGACATACCATATATTAGTAAGGGGACACTGCACTAAGAGTAAAATACTGTAATACTTCACCATTATAATATTTAAAACTCGGATTCGGGTGGAAACATAGCAAAGTGAGAGACGTCCCCCGATCTCTCCCCTTGAAACAACAGTAAGCTGAACATCTAAAACTCAACAAAAAACACCCAAACTGCACACTAGCACGTGAGTGTGGGATCTTTGCATAAGAGCTACCATAGGTCAGAACCCCAGGTGTCAGGAGGTAGACTGGGAGAAATAAAGAAGCTGCATCTCACAGCTGCTGGAGCTGCCTGTAGGAGGAGGGGGAGGTGAGAAGGTGCAAGAACTTCCCTGAAAGGCCCTGCCTGGGGCGGCTGTGAGCACTCCCTCCCCCGCCAAGCCCCTCTCCTCACTCCCATGCTGGGCCAAAGGGTCCAGTCATAAGGGCAGAAGACACAGAAGCAGGACAGGACCGCAGGGAAACAAGGGTTGATTTCTAACGGCCCGGATGCAAAACTGAGGCAGAGCTGCAGCCCCAAGCTCCCAGCCCAAGAGGGCCCCTCCCTCCATACCCTCTAATACCAATCACCACGGAGCCCCAAGGGAATCTGAGCAAACGCTGCCAGAGAATGTCGCTGACACTGACAGGGACTAAACTGAGAGTAGCGAGCATGATTAAATATCTACAAGAAAATTTATTAAAAAGGTGTTTTAAGACTTTATATAAATAAACAGGGATCCAAGAGGCTTAGACGCCACCTACTGGAAACCAAAATAAAAGCACCTACTTTGCAACAGGCTAGAGAAACTTTTGCTTTATAAACCTTCTTTCTGGAAAAACAGCAGAATACAATTCCATTAATATCAAGACAGAGAAACAGTCCATTAAACACCATGAACAACCAAGGTGACAAGGCATTTCAGGAAGAAAGAGAAAAATCTCCAGAAAATAAGCTTACAGACATAGAAATAGGTAACTTAAATGACAGACTTCAGTGTAGTACTTTTGAAAAAACTCAGTGAGTTCCAAAACGAGCCATAACAACAATTTCAGAAATTAAAAAAACAACTAGATGACCAGAGCAAGAAGATTAAAACTTTCAAAAAGAACAGAATAGATAAAAAACACACTGCAAGAATTTAAAAATGAAATAGCAAGCTTGAGAAATAGAGTCAACCAAATGGAGGAAAAGATCAGTGATATCAAAGACAGAAATCTAGAAATAAATCAGAAGAAAAAATAGAGAAACTAAAGAATGAAAAATAATAAAAGAGAAATCCAAGAACTAGCTGATACCATGAGGAGAGGAAAAATAAGAATAATGAGCATTATCAAAGGCGAAAAAAAGGAGCAGGGACTAGAAAGCATTTTCAGACAAAGTGGACAAGAATTTCCCAAATCCAAGAAATGATCTGGAGCAAGGAATTCAAAAACTCAACAGAACAACCAATTATATCAACCCCAAAGGCCTTCACCAAGACACATTGTTTTAAAGTTCTCAAAAATCAACCACAAAGATATAATTCTCAAGACAGCCAAGGAGAAAAAAAATGGTAACCTATAAAGGTAAATCTATTAGATTATCCTTGAACTTCTCAGCGCAAACCTTACAAGCCAGAAAAGAATGGAATCAAATATTTAAACTACTAAGTGAAAGGAACTACCAGCCTAAAATAACGTATCCAGCTAAACTCTCCTTTAGATATGAAGAAGAAATAAAGACCTTTCCAGACATACAAAAACTGAGGGAATTCTCCATACAAGGCCTGCACTATAGGAAATACTGAAAGAGGTCAGTTCACCTAAAACAAAATGACAAATATATATATATAATTAGAGTAAAATGACTATCAGGCAAATAGATGCTGAGAAGCACAACCCTTACTAAGAACAGGGCATTATAAACTTAAATAATAATAAGAGAATTGTTATAACAAGATAGTAATGAACATTCAGCATACATAGAGATAAATTGACATAAAAGATAACAATGAATGAAAAAGGGAAATTCAAAGATCTGAATTCGCAAAGGGGAATGGAGATAAGGCATACACAGAAGAAAATGGATGACTTTATATATATAACTATCCTTTTCATATTCGTAATGGTAACCACACACCAAAGATTCAGAACCAAAGTATATAACATAAAACATAAAGAACAAGAGGCAAAACAAAAGCCAACCAAAAGAAAGAAAACAGGAACACAAGGCCAAGGAAGTAATGGAAACACCGAGCTATCAGAAAGCAAAAGATAAAATGGCTATAAGAAGACCTCTAATTTCAATAATCACCCTAAGTGTAAATGGCCTGAGCTCAACCAACAAAAAGACAGAGTTGTAGAATGAATCAAAAAACAAAACCTGACTATAGGCTACTTCCAGGAGACACATCTCAGCTCCAAAGACAAATATAGTCTCAAAGGTGAAAGGGTAGAAAATGATCTTTCAAGTAAATCGCATTCAGAGAAAAGCTAGTGTAGTGGTACTAATATCAGATGAAATAGACTTTAAAATAAAAAAGGTAAAGAAAGATACTAAAGGACACTTCAAAATGATAACATGCACCAAGAAGACATAACACTTATTAACATCTATGCTCCAAACCAGAGAGTCCCAAAATATGTAAAGCAATTACTAACAGAACTAAAGGGAAAAACAGACCAAAACACTATCACAGTAGGGGACCTAAATACCCCACTGTCAGATATGAACAGATCATCCAAACAGAAAATCAATAAGGAAATAACATCCTTAAATGACAAATTAACCAACTGGACATAACTGACATTTACAGAGCCTTCTATCCCAAAACAGCTGCTTATACATTCTTCTCTAGTGCACATGGAACATTCTCAAGAATCGACCACATACTGGTACACAGAGATAGCCTCACAAACATAAGAGAGTGTAAACCATACCACCCATGTTCTCTGATAAAAATGCTTTGAAACTAGAGATCAATTGGGGAAAAAAAAAGCAGGCAGAACCACACATACATGGAGATTAAACAATTTGCTACTGAAGAATAAATAACTGGGTCAGGAAAGAAATAAAAAGAGAGATCAAGAGATACAGAGAAACGAATGATAATGATAGCACAACATATCAAAACTTTTGGGACACGGAAAAAGAGGTCAAAAGAGGAAAGTTCATATTATTACAGGCCTATCTCCAAAAACAAGAACAAGCCCACGAAACCTAATACTTCATCTTAAAAAAACTAGAAAAGGAAGAACAAATGAAGCCTAAAGTTAGCAGAAGGAAGGAAATGATCAAAATTAGAGCAGAAATAAATAAAATTGAAAACAAACAAAAAAAGCAATAGAAAAAAATAAATGCAACAAAGAGCTGGTTCTTTGAGAAGGTTAATAAAATTGACAAACCCCTGGCTAGACTCACTAAGAAAAAAAGAGAAAGGACACAAATAAACAAAATCAAGGATGAAAGAGAGGAAATTATGACTGATATCACAGAAATACAGAAGGATCATACAAGAATACTATGAAAGCATCTTTCCCATCATGATGGTATGAAACAAAAAATCAATAACAAGGAAAAAATTTAAAAACTCAAACACATGAAAGCTAAGTAACCTGTTATTAAACAATACATGGGTTAACAATGAGAGCAAAGAAAAAAAATCAAAAGATATCTTGAGACCAATGAAAATAAAAACACAACAACACAAAATCTATGGGACACAGCAAAAAAAGTCCTAAGAGGTAAATTCATAGCAATATAGGCCTACATAAAAAAAAAAAAAAAAACAAGAACATCTCAAATAAACAATCTAATCTTACACTGAAAGTAAATACAAAAAGAACATACAAATCCCAAAGTGAATAGAAGAAATAAAATAATAAAAATCAGAAATAGAGTCTAAAAAAAACATTATAAAAGATCAATAAAACCAAGAGCTGGTTATTTGAATAGACAAAAAAAATCCACGAAAGTTAGAACTATCAACTATCTGATATGAAACTATACTACAAGGCTACAGTAATCAAAATGGCAAGGTACTGTCATTAAAACAGATACACAGATCATTAGAACAGAATAGACAACCCAGAATTAAACCCAAACCTATATGGTCAATTAATCTATGACAAAGGGGACAGGAATACACAATGGGGGTGAAGACAGTCTATTCAATAAATGGTGTTGGAAAAACTGGAGAGATACATGCAAAAAAATGAAACAACCACTTTCTATATCATCTAAAAGAATAAAATTAAATGGATTAAAGATTAAAGTATAAAACCTGAAACTAAACAACTCCTATAAGAAAACATTAACAGTGAACTATCTGCCATTGCTCTCAGTAATAGTTTTTCTAATATATCTCCTCAAGGAAGGGAAACAAAAGAAAAATTAAACAAATGGAACTACATCAAACTAAAAAGTTTTTTTTATAGCAAAAGAAACCATCAACAAAACAAAAAGACATCCTACTGACTGGGAGAAGATATCTGCCAATGTTACATCCGATAAGTGGTTAATATCCAAATTTTATAAAGAATTCATACAACTTAACACCAAACTTAACACCAGAAAAACAATCGATTTAAAAAATGAGCAGAAGACCCAAAGACATTTCTCCAAAGAGAACATACAGATGGCCATAGGCATACAAAGAGATGTTCAACTCCACTAATCATCATAGAAATGTAAATTAAAACCACAATGAGATATCACCTCACACCTGTCAAAATACCTATTATCAATAAATCAGAAAACAACAAGTCTTAATGAGGATGGGAGAAAAAGGAACCAAATTGGGATTGCAAATCCATACAGCCACTATGAAAAACAGTATGGAGGTTCCTCAAAAAAAAAAAAAAAATAGCACTACCTTTTGACCCAGCAATTCCACTTCTGGGTATTGACCCACAGAAAAACAAAACACTAGTTTGTAAAGATTTATGCACCCCTATGTTCATGCAGTGCTATACATAATAGCCAAAATATGGAAGCGATCAAAGTGCCCATCAACAGATCACTGGATAAAATGGCACATTACTCAGTCATAAAATTAATAATATTTTAATATTTGCAACAACATGGTGTGGACCTAGAGGCTATTGTGCTGAGTGAAATAAGTCAGACAGAGAAAGATAAATACCATAGATTTCACTTATACATGAAATTTAAAGAACAAAATAAACAAAATAGAAATAGACTCACAGATATGAGAACAAACTGATGGTTGCCAGATGGGAGGGGAGTTGGAGAGGCTGGGTGACAAAGATAAAGGAATTCAGAAGTATAATTGGTAGTTATAAAATAGTCAAGGGATATAAAGTACAGCATAGAGAATATAGTCAATAATATTGTAATAACTATATATGGTGCAGGTGTGTACTAGACTTATTGGAGGAATCAGTTCATAAATTATATAAATGTCTAACCACTAGTTTCAGGTATATATCCCTGAAACTAATATAAATAATACTAAATGTCAACTGTAATTGAAAAATAAAAAAAATTAAAATGACAAAAATTTTAAAGAAAAAGGAAGTGACACAAACCGAAAAGAAACAGACCAGTCACACATCACACGGTGTAAAGAAATCTTTCCAATTATTAAAAAATAAATAAATATTCTCTTCACACAAAATTACAAAATAAATTCCAAGATCAAAAAGTATAAAATTTAAATTAGAAAATAAAAAGAAAATATACATAATTAATAATATTCAGATAAAGAAGGGCTTTCTAAACAAAAAAGGAAATTATAAGGAAGTGTAGTATATTTTACTGCTTAGACATTTAGAACTGTTTACATCAAAAAAAAAAAAAGCTAAAGAGCAAATGACAAACACTAAAAATGACTTACAACAAATATAACAGGAAAAACTTTACCCTCACTATATAAATAGCCCATAGAAGTCAATGAAATACTGAGGACTTCCTATCCGCAAGAAAAATTAACAAATAGGAATATACAATTCATAAATAATGTACAAATGGAGAATAAACACATGAAAATGTAAAAAACAGTAATGCAAATTAAAACAGGATAATATTTTTAACCTATAAAAAAGGCAAAATATTTTTTTTTTCAGGCAAAAGATTTTTAAACATCATATTCACAAGTAAAGTGAGACAGACATTCTTATACACTGTTGGTAATCACCTAAAGTGGTCCCATCTTTCTGGAAAACAATATGTCAATAGACATATTCATCTCTTTTACTTTATAAACACAATTGTATCACCCTTAGGAAGTGGAGGCTACTTTTAGTAATGTTGCTTTTTTTCTGCAAATATGAGATAAATAATAATTTGTAGAATCACTTTTGTAACACTTTCTCATTACAAAGTAACAAATATGTAAAGCATTTTAAAAATACACAAATTCATATGGAAAAAAAACCCTCCTGTAATTCCTTTGATCCTCCTTGCCCATAGATTCAATATTTTAGCAATCATAAAAAAAAATCAGAAATGTGAAAATGTATAACAAAGATGGCCAATATAGTATTATATATGACAAACACTTTGAAAATCCCTAAATATCTAACAAGAGTGTCTAAAAGCATGACAATATGTAGTTATTTAAAAGTTTCTGAAGAATATTAACAGGAAATGTTCATCTCATACTAATTTTAAAATTAATTCTTACAAAGAGTGTGTGTGTACACACACACAAAGAGACATCTAAGTATAATCCCAATTGGGTGTGTCTGTGACAAATGGAATTACAGGAGGGTTTTCTCCTATGTACATTTATATATTGTTAATGTTTTACTGTATGTATTCATTAATTTTTAATGAGAAAAAATGTCATCAAAGTAAATATTGGTTTGCATCTGGCTCAAAGAACTCACCTTTTCACCATGCAATATATATGACTTATTATTGAATTAGACACTTGAAACATTGGATTTTGTTAATCAATGTCACCATAATAAATAAATTTAAAAAGTCTAGAAATTACTGTATTATCTACGTTGTGTTGGAGAGGAAAGCAACATTGCTAAAATACAATGTCTGCTTCCCGAATGTGACACAACTGTGCTTTATATGAGACTAAACATATATTCTTAACAATAAACTCTTAACAGTACTATTAAGATAAAATACCCTTCTATGTACTCCAATGTCAGTCTCTTAGGAGTAAAGTTAGTCTCCAGCCAAGAAACTTTGATTACAACCCCATGAATACTTACTAAACTAATATTTACTATAGTTAGTACACTAAAATTGAGAAACTGGCTGACTTTCAAATATATATTAATGAGAGACATTTAAAAGTTATTTAGCCATAGTTTTCCTTGAGATTTGGCCCATATGTAAAACTGCCTGCTATGAAAAATTCCTTGCCCATCCAGTATCATCAAGGTTCTAATCAAGTTCAAAGTTCATTTAAGTGCAAATAACCTGAAATCAATATATAAAAGCTTCATTAGGCAACATAAATGTAATCTTTAGACTCAAGAGAAATTCATTTAAGCAATACACAGAGTTTACAGAGAAAACTGTAAAATCATCTTAAGCTCAACAGAGCACTAGTAAGAGTTTATGCCTATCATTCAAAAACTCTGAAGTCACTGTTTGACACTTAGAAAAAGACTATAATCGGATCTTTGAAATCAAAATGCCAAGCTGGCACAAGCTATGGCAATTACCTAAAAAAAATCAGCTAAAACGGAACACAGTCAAAGTAGCAAACTCCAAAGGACACACATACAGTCTGTTTTGCTATAAAGGATGTTCTTATTTTATGAATTAGCTCATACATGATCATGGTAAACAGAGAACTGCATTGCATTAAAGCTGTGTTGGTTCATAAGCAACTTTTCCTAGGCAAAGGAACAAGAGCAGTAATAGAATTACACCCTTCAGCAGGAAAAGAAAATATCATCTTGGCTGCTGCATAAAAAGGAATACTTCCAGCTCTACTTTAGGAAAATTAAAAATGAACACCTGCAGCAGGGATCCTAGGAGAACACACCTTCCTTCTACAAGCATTCATGGCTCTCCGTTTAAGGTAGGTTGCACTTCCTCTTGCACTCAGAGATCTATATCCATCTGCATTGTTTCAGCACTGCATGTAAGCACTTTTACTCAATTATTTTTATGAGTTTTTGATACTGCTAGAGCAGGCGCCAGACATAATGATTTGCCATCCTAGGGCTATCCAGGTTATCTCCTGAGGTATCAGTTATTATTTCTGTTAAATGTTCTAGTTACAAAGTTGCATATATTTTGATTAGTCTCCCCCCAACTTTAACTTTGCTATAGTGAAATCTTATAGACCCCAATGGTCTCCATATGATAGACACCAGTGATTTTTCAAGCTGACCTGTTATAAAATCAGTTGTAAAATCAACTTAGAGGTTGACAAACAACATTTTTCAATAAAATTTAAAATATCTAGTAAATCTCACATAGAGCAAATGTTTTATTGTGAAATTTTTTATTATTTTGGCATGTATGATGCTATTTCTATGTTATGATTTAAAAAGTACTTAGTTTATACCAAATTAAAATGTATGTTGCCAAAATAATTCCATATATTAGATGTCACTAAATGGCTTAAAAAGAAATATTTATGCTAACTACTAAATGTTATTAAAATTTTTCATAAAAATGACCACCAGTTTTTGAAGTCAAAAGTGCTACTAAAAGAAGCAAATATTATGTTCATATAATATTCTCAAAAGACTAGTCATGCCTAAAATAATCCGTATCTGTCAAACCCCCCAAAGAAGTATATTTAACCAAGATTTAGAACTGGATATAAAAACAAGATAAAAAGAAAATAGATATCGAAAAGAAAATTCCTTGACAGATTCAAAAAATAACTAAAATACCACTACTTTCAAACAAATCATCCACTTAAATTATTTCATACAACACAGATACATTTTTGTTATAATTTTAAGTGTAATTCCCATGATCTATTTTAAATCAAGAACATCAAACTTTAAATACATAAGGTTGCAAATACAAACACATTTTCTATGGCAAAAAAAAAAAATCAAAAAATATCTTTTCAACTAAAATATTGAAAATTGGAAAACACAGAATTAAAGAAAAGCACAAGTCCATAATTAGAGGCTTCAAGCTGGCAATTTCCAAAGTATCAAATTCATACAACAAATATAAGTTTACAGCTTAGATGCTCTACACATAACCAGAACAAGGTAAGTAACAAGAGTGCTCCCCTACTGGTCAGTCTTTCATTAGATTTCAAGAGCACACTCCTAATTTGATTGATAAACTAAGTTGAAAGTAATTTAAAGTCAGTATTTTACGCAGCAAAGACTTTTTTAAATGCACTAATTGTTTTTCCTGTTCTTAATACTATCTTCTTTTAAAATTTATTTATATTGGTTTCAAGTATACAGTACATTGGTTAGACATCTATACAGTTTACAAAACGATCCCCCCATTTGCTGCCTCCCTCCTCTGGGCCTCCTAATACTATCTTGCAATACTGTCCTAAGGATTAGAATCAATAAATGTGAAGCATCAAGCCTGTAACTACTCAAAAATGACAGTTAAAGTCATCATCTTTGTAGTAAACATGTTTTATTAATGGCTGTCCATAAACTGTAGAAAAAAAAATTTACTGAGGTAAAATTCATATAACATAAAATTAACCATTTTACTTTTCATTACAGTCAGCATACAGTATTTTATTAACTTCATGTGTACAAGGTGATTCAACATTTATATATCTCATGATGTGTTCACAACACTAAATATAGTAACCATCTGCCACTGTGCAGTTATCACACTATTACTATTTCTCTTCACCCTTTTCACCCATTTCTTCACTCCGCTGCCCTCTGTCAACCATCAGCTTGTTCTTTTGTTAGAGTCTGTTTTTATTTCTTTTGTTTGTTCATTTTGATTACTTTCTTAAATCTCATGATTTTAATGAAATCATGCGTTGTCTTTCTTTGTCTGAATTATTTCACTTAGCATAATACCATTCACGTTGTCGCAAATGGCAAGATTTCACTCTTTTTATTGATGAGTAAAATTCTGTTGTATATATGTATCCGTAATGATGCAATGCACATATGGGTGCATATCTCTTTTCCAATTAGTGTTTTCATTTTCTTTGAATAAACAACATAAGTGGAATCGCTGGGTCATGTGGTAGTTCTATTTTTAGTTTTTTGAGGAATCTCCATACGGTTTTTTCATAGTGGCCGCACTAATTTACATTCCCACCAAGAGTGCACAAGGGATTCCTTTTCTCCACATTCTTGACAAGTCTCATTATTTGCAGACTTTTTGATAATAGTCATTCTGACTGGTGTCAGGTGGTAACTCACTGAGGTTTCCATTTCAACTTTCCTGATAATCCATTATGTTTAGCATCTTTTCATGTCTTTTGGCCATCTGTATGTCCTCTTTGAAGAAATGTCTCTATGTCTTCTGCCCATTTTTTTTATCAAATTGTTTATTATTTTTATCTTTTTTTTGTGGCTGAGTTAAAGAGTTCCATATATATTTTGGATATCAACTCCTTATTGGATATACCGTTTACGAATATATTCTCCCATTCAATAGGCTGTCTTTTCATTTTGTTGATGGTTTCCTTCTCTGTACAGAAGCTTTTTAGTTTGATGAAGTCCCATTTGTTTATATCTTGCTTTTGTTTATATAGCCATAAGACTGATGTCAAATGGTTTGCTATGTTTTCTTCTAGTTTTATGGTTTCAAGCCTTACATTTAAGCCTCTAACCCATTTTGAGTTTATTTTTATATGGTTTAAATGGTCCAGTTTTGTTTTTGCATT
Organism: Cynopterus sphinx; assembly: GCA_030015415.1. Lineage (NCBI taxonomy): Eukaryota > Metazoa > Chordata > Mammalia > Chiroptera > Pteropodidae > Cynopterus > Cynopterus sphinx. The sequence goes on from CM057380.1 coordinate 93,412,973, forward strand.
TATCTGTCCAGCTTTCCCAACATCAATTTGTTGAGATTCTCATTTCTCCATTGTATATTCTTACCTCCTTTGTCACAGATGAATTGATCATATAAACAAAAGTTTATTTCTGGGTTCTCTATTCTGTTCTATTGGTCTATGTGTCTGTTTATGTGCCAGTATCATGTTGTTTTATCATAGCTTTGTAGTATAGTTTAAAATCAGGAAGTATAATACCTACAATTTTGTACTTTTTTCTCAAGATTGCTTTGGCTATTTGTCTTTTGTGGTTCCATACAAGTTTTAGCATCATTTGTTCTAGTTCTGCGGAAAATGCTAATGGTATATTGATAGGGATTGCATTCAATCTATAGTTTGCTTTGTGTACTATGCTCATTTTAACAATATTAATCCTTCCAAGCTATGAGCATAGTATATGCTTCCACTTAATTGTGGTCTCTTCAAATACTTTCAATGTCCTATAGTTTTCAGAGTACAAGTCTTTTACCTCCTTAGTTACATTTATTTCTAGGTATTTTATTCTTTTTTATTCAATTGTAAATGGGATTATTTTATTAATTTCTTTTTATTATTATTATTATTTATGCCTGCAGCATCTGGTCTTGCTAGGTGTCTTTCTGAGCTCTTCCAATTCCCCTTCACTCAGTGCACTGCCAGAAGGACCCCAATTACCTGAATCTTTCCCAGTCATTTTCTTAGGTGATTTGTGTTTTGATTACAATCTTTGTCTAGTTTTATCTCTTCCACTTTCCTGTTCTGTTTTATTTTTTATTTTTCTCTCATTCAGCATCTTACTCTAGGAAATCAGATTTATATCTTCTCTTCTTGCTTTCATTTTTTTTTTTGAGTTCTCATAACTTCTCTCAGACAGCACTAGAAAAATGTTCTGTTGCAGAATTAGACTATGACCATTCTTTCATTTTTGAATGGCTGTCGTCAGCATCTGAATTTGACCCCGACAGATTTTTTAGAATGTTTCCTGTTCTTTGAATGATGGTGTTGATATTCATGCTCAAACGTGTGCAAAAAATCTTTAAATATTCATTTTCCTTCAGACTCTAGAGTTATATCCTCAAATGCTGGCTCTTACAAATCTCTCCGGATATCTTCCCAGACACCATCAATTCCATTGGAGTAGCTTGTTTCAACATATTCTTAAATGCAGATTCTTTTCATTTCATCTTCTGAGCCTCCTCTTTCTATTTTATAATCACAGGCTTCTGCCTTTTCTAGTAAACTATTAAAAGCCAACTTAACATTTCCAGCATCCAATGTGTTTGTTCTTTTAGTTGAACTGATTATTGCCAGTCTTCAAAAGTAATACTTACTTCAGTTACAAATCTTTTATCCTTTAGAATGTCTTTTATTATTTTCTTCTTCTCATCATGATAACATGCTTTAAGATCCTTAACATAAAACTTGATAAGGTCAAGTGTAGTTGATCCCTGCAGACCAAGCATATTGGTGAATCTAAAGTCAGAACTAATTGCTGGATACAATTCCATCCAAGATGACATAAAATGCAGTTGTCCACGTTCATGCAGCTCATCTAATTATATCTGGAAAGGTTCTGTTTTTACACTGTCATCTCCTTTCTCTCAGCAACCTCTTTTAATTCGTCTTCTTTTTCTAAAACCCAAATATAGTCTTCAAAGCAAATTAATGGATCATCTTTATCCATGTCCTGTAACTCTTCATCTTCTGCAAAAGTTTGATTATCCATCAGAAACTGCTGGGCTTCACACCAAGTAACAGAGTTATGTTGCATTAGCCACATTAACAAGTATGTTTTTTAAGGCTTCCCAATTTCTCCCTTGCAATGGCTTTGCTCACTCCCTTTCTTTTTATGAAAGAATAAATCATCTTCATTGATTTCCAGATAATCATGTTCCAGTATTGCAAACCAGACTTCTATCTCTCCACACATTTGCTCTGCTTTTTTGTATCTGGTTGTGGATGTCATTTTCTCATGATTTTCAAGAAAACAGTGAAAGAATTCCTTAGCCTCATTACATTTGTCTTGCTTCTTTTCTTTCTCTGTCTGGACTTAATTTTTTAGCATTAAAGACCTGTCTTTTTTTTTTTTTTTTTTTTTTTTTTACTCAATTTTGCTAAAGCACTGGATCATGGATCATTATTGATCATTTTCATAGCTTGCTCCCATGAAGCATTAGATGGTACCCACTTTTCTTTCCATAATTCTTTAAATGCTTGCCTTGCTCCTCTTTTGTATTCCAAGTATATAGTATTTTTGCTGGTTGGCTTTCCTCCTCTTGTTTACTGATAGAAATATCAGCTACAGTCACCTGCTTAGATGTTTCTTCTCCTGCATTACTGTACACATAAATGCTTCCATCCTGAACAGGAGAGATACTAGTAGGTTGTGCTTGTTCTTCTGCTGCAATTGTTACTGTATTTTCATTATCTGCAACAGTAGCAACAATATAAATAACTTCCGGTGCAGGAATAACTGCAACTGTTCCACCAATAGTCTTAGAAGCATAGATGAAAGCACTGGCATTGGCTGCATGCAGCAACAGTGGCTGCTACTGCAGCAGCAGCCATGGTGCTCACTGTGGTCAGAATTCTTTTATAGGAACTGGGGCTGTTGATGCTGAATCACACTCTTCTTGTTTACTGATTTCTTCAGCTTTGATCATTGCATGCAGGTTTCATTTTGTAATAAGAATTCCAGCAACAAAAGTATTCTGGTATCCTTCAAGATCCTCAAATTCTTTAGGTTTGAAAATTACAATAGTAAGGCTTTCCAGAGTCAGATTTGTGCTCCTTCCAGGGGCATTTAGATAAAAGTTGCTCAGAAGGTGTTTTAAGATCACCTGGTTTCTCCCAAGTAGACTGTTTTGTTTCAGTATTGTAGTAATAAGTGCTTCTATTGGGTTATTTATGGTCAGCCCATATTGATTTTGAGCCAGATGATGTACCCTCTGCTATATATGTATTCCTTTATCCTGGCAGTAAGGCAGGCAGATTGCAGGGAAGCATGACGTATTATATATCCATCATTCCAGGCATCTATCCCATTGGTGGCCTTCCCATTGTGGCATCATTCCATCAGTTACATAAGGCATTTTCACTTTCTGACCCTTAAGGTGCACTCCATCTGGGGCATAATGCATGCCAGGATAGGCTATCATTAGGCCTCCACATTCAGCTCCTGCCCCAGCCTCAGTGTCTGGCTCAGACTGCTTGACCAGTGGCCACGGCTGCAGCTAGAGAACACGCACCAGGGCCTGGGTTCACTCTTCTTTCCTTGTTGAGTCTGAGTAAAGGTTTGTCAATTTTATTTATTATTTCAAGAAATTTTATTTATCTTGATGTCATTAAGTTTTGTTTTTTTTTTTTTTTTTAGTTTTTGCTTCTTTTCTTCACACTCTGATCTTTATTATTTCCTCCCTTCTACTTATTTTAGGTTTTGTTCATTCTTCTTTTTCTAGTTCCTTTAGATGGAAAGTTAGATTACTTGAGAATTGTCCTGTTTCTTGACATAGGCCTGTATAGCTATGAACTTACCCCCTTAGAATGTTTTTGCTGCATCCCATAAAAAGTTCTATTTATCCCAAGGTAGTTTTTGATTTCCTGTTTGATTTCCTGTTTGATCCACTGGTTGTTTAACTCATGTTTTCTATACACCCTGTATCTGTGTTTTTTCCAGTTTCTTCCTGTTGTTGATTTCTAGTTTCAGGCCACTGTGGTTGTAAAAAATGCTTCATATAATTTCAATCTTCTTGAATTTATTGAGGCTTGTTTTGTGGCCTAATATGTGATCATGAAAAAATGTTCCACAGGCACTTGAGAAAAACGTATATTCTGCAGTTTGGGGATGAAATGTTCTATTAGTATCTGTTAGATCAATCTGGTCTAGTGTGATATTTAAGGCCTCCCCCCCCCCTCCTTTGGACAATCAATCTATCTATTGAGGTTAGTGAAATATCAAAGTCCCCAACTATTACTGTATTTTTTCATAATTATTTGTTTTATGTACATAGGTTCTCCTGTGTTGAGTAGATATTTATAATTGTTATATCCTCTTCTTGAACTAACCCCTTAATTTTGCAATACCCTTGTCTCTTTTTACATTCGTTTTGAAGTCTATTTTGTCTGATATGAGTATCGCTATCCCAGCTTTTAATTTTTACTTGCATGAAATATATTTTTCCATTCCTTCACTTTCAATCTATGTGTGTCTTTCAACCTAAAGTGAGTTTCTTGTAGGCAGCATATAGATGGGTCTTTTTTTATCCATTCAGCCACCCTATGTCTTCTCATTAGAGCATTTAGTCCATTTAAAGTACTTTCTGATAAGTATGTGCTTATGGCCATTTGTTCATTGTTTTTTGGTTGTTTTTATTATTCTCTGTTCTTCTGCTTCTTGATCTCTTTTAGATTTGCTAGTTGTCTTAGTGTTTTGGTTGGGTTCCTTTCTACTTTTTATGTATATTTTTGTAAGTTTTTGGTTTGTGGTTACATTGGGGTTCATATAGATCTATATTTACAGCAGTCTATTTTAAGCTGATAGGCATTTAAGTTCTAGTACATTCTAAAAGCACTACATTTTTACACACCCCTCTATACTTTGTTTTTGACACCATGCTTTGTGTCTTTTAGTTTTATGCTCCCCTACTTATTACAGTTATAGTTGACTGTTTTGGGTTTTTTTTAAATCTTCATATTAGCTTTTTATGTGGTTGTGATTGTGTTCATTATGTTTGCCTTCACTGGTGAGACTTTCTTCTTTCCTATATTTTATTTCTGATTATGGACTTTTCTTTTTATATAAAGAAGAGATCATTTAACATTTCTTATAATGCCATATTAGTGGTGGTGAATTCCTTTACTTTTTGCTTATCTGAGAAACTCTTTCTCTCTACTTCAACTCTGAAGGCTAACCTTGGTGGATATAGTATTCTAGGCTGTAATTTCCTTTCTTCCAGTACTTTAAATATTTCCTGCCATTCTTTTCTGGCCTGCAAAGGTGCTATTGAGAAAGCAGCTGATTGCCTAATGGGGTTTCCCTTGTATGTGACTTCTTGTTTCCTTTTTGCTGACTTCAAGATAGTCTCTTTAACTTTTGCCATTTTAATTACAATATGCCTAGGTGTGAGCCTCTCTGGTTTCATGTTGTTTGGGAACTCTCTTGCTTCCTGGACCTAAATGTCTTTTTCCTTTCTCAGATTAGAAAAGTTATAAGCCATTATTTCTTCAAATATACTTTCTTCCCCTTTCTGTGTTTTCCTTCTAGCATCCCTAACATGTGAGTGTTAGAGTGCTTGATGTTGTCCCAGAGTTCCTTTATACTATACTCATCTTAAAATGTTTTTTTCATTTTGCTGTTCTGATTTGGTGATTTCCACTATTGTGTTTTCCAGGTTGCTAATCCATTCTTCTGTATTATCTAACCTGTTGTCAATTTCTTCTGATGTAATTTTCATTTTAGTTATTGTATTCACCTGATTAGTTCTTCAGTATGTTTTTATATTTTCTAACTTTGTTGAAATGCTTTCTGAATTCCTTAAGTTTACTGAGCATCCTTATGACCATTTCTATGAATTCTTTATGAAGCAAATTACTTATCTCCATTTGATTAGAGTTTTTATCTGGGGTTTTTCATGTTCCTTCATTTGGGCCATATTCTTCTGTCTCCCATTTTTTCTGACTTTCTATTTGTTCCTATGAGTCTGATGAAATAGATATCTCTCCCAATCCTGAAAATGTGGCTCCATATAGACTGTATGCTGGAAGGTTTTGGCAGATTGGTGATAGGGCTAGGCATATGAAGTACCTGGTGCACCACCCAACAAGGAGTGAGTTTTAGTCAGGGCAACCTGGTACATACATATTTGGCAGCTCCCTATTATTCTGACTGTTCAGGGCCAGAACAAAGTTGGGGCAGGGCAGCCTCATCTGTGTACTCTTTCTTGCCCTTCTGATCCAGGAAGGGCTTGCCAGTGTGCACACAGAGCACCATGTTGCTTTAACTGTCTGTTGCCTGAGCCAGTTCTGTGCCAGACTGTCCTGACCATTGCTGTGCCCTAGTAGTTTTGTACTTTCTTCATACAAGGCAGCCCTTGTGCATACATCGCAGCACTTTGCTAGTCCCACCCTTACTCTGGGCAGGATAGCCCCACATGCCACAAACCAACTCACTATCTCATTTTCTCTGGATAAGTCAGCCCTGCATGTGAGTATTGCAGTGCTTTGCTAGTTCCACACTCTCTCTTGGCAGATAAGCCCCATGCACGCGTGCGCGCGCACACACACACGCACGCACACACGCACGCACACACATCCCACTAGCTGTGTGCAGATGCATCCCGCCATAACCAATGGGTCAATCTCCAGAAGGAGGGGCCATGAGTACCTGTGCCATGGCTCCCTCCTGTTCCTGCTGGAGCTAGCCCCAGAAGGGGTGGCTGGAAAAGTGCTACAGCAGCCCTGCAGATCAGCCAGAGAACTAAGATAGAGCACCCACCGGACATCCAAGTACAGGTGAAAACAATGGTACTTGCCAGGTCTTCCAGCACTGGAGTGTTCATCAATTCCCAGAGAACTCTTGCGGTTCCCTAACCACCTATATGAGGTCTTTCTCTCGTTTGTTGTGTAGAAGCTGTTCAATTGGCCCTTGGTTGCCTCTTTGGGGAAACTGCCCTATATACAGGTGTACATTTGATGTATTTTTGGGAGGGGACAAGCCTCACGTCCTCCTATGCTGCCATCCTGAACTGAAATTTAACCAGTGAACAATTCAGTGTAATTTAGTATATTCACAAGGTTGTGCAATCACCATCTTTATCTAGTTCTAAAATAGCTCCACTACTCCAAATAAAATTTTTTATCCATTAAGCAGTTTCTCTCTACAGCCCCTGACAACCCCCAACTAGTTTTCTATCTCTGTAGATTTACCTATTGTAGATATTTCATACTGGTGGAATCATACAGTGTGACCTTTTGCATCCGGCTTCTTTGACTCAATGTTTTGGAGGTAACACTCCCATCATAGTATGTCTAAATAATATTCTGTTTCATGTACATACCACATGAATTGTTCTCCATTCATCTTTTTATGGACATGTGAACTATTTAAACCTTTTGGTTACTGTGGATTATGCTGCTATAGTTTGAGAATCGGTTCTCACTTTTTGCAAGAAGGGGGGGGAGGTCATATATCTAAGAATAAAATTGCAGGGTCTTATCATAATTCCATATCTAACATTTTAAGAAACTGACAAACTGTTTTCCACAGTGGCTGAACCATATTACATTCTCATTAGCCATGTACAAAGGTTCCACTTTCCCTACACTCTTGCCAACATTTGTTATTTTTCTTTTTTTTTTTTTTTTCACTTTTTTAGCCATCCTAATGAGTATGAAGCAGTACCTCACTGTGGCTTTGATTTGCGTTTCCTTAATGACTAATAATGTTGAACATCTTCACATGTAGCTGTGCTCATAATCTTTTAAGTATTCTTCCTACATGTGAAAAATAGCCTTGTTTTAAGTCCTGCTTCCCCAATATAGGAATGAAAACTCAAATTCCTCCATTCCCTTGTAGCTAGACCCAGCATGTGATCCAGACTCTAACAATAACACATATGCAAAAAAGATTGATATGGAATCAAATAACAAGAGAAAAGAGGCTCTATTTCCGTTTTTATTGGGGCAGATGGTAACGGATGAATCCAGCACTGGGAGACAAGAACAGCAGTAGTTTCCCAGTGATTACAAGGTCAATTCTTGGCTCATAAGCGATATTAAAGTATCAACTGAAGTATTTCCTCTAGGGTTCCTTGAGGAAATGGCAATGGCAATAGCGAAGATTTCCGTATCACTATAGTGAAAAACATTGTAGAAACTAAGATCACACCTCATTCTCCCTCCCTCCATCAATTCTGTGAGCTATAAAATATACACTTGGTAACTTCCTTTTCTTATGTCATTATTCTAAAAGAAGAACTAGATTTATTCTACCTAGCTCCAAACTGAACTCTTAGAATGAATGTCAAGTAATTACACAGAAGCAGGTCTAGCTTAACCTAAGAAAACTTCCTAACATTTAGATGTCTACTGAAATTTTTTAATTGAAATAAATTACCTTAAAAAATAAACAACCAGTGATTACAAATATAATGCTGGTATTACATCTGTCAGAAATACTGTGAAGAAGATAGATGGAGAATTGAACAGGACAGTCTTTGGGTGCCCTGGTTGTCCTGCAGAGCTTCTGCAGCACTCTCCCAGCTATGTTTTTCTCCTCTGTATTTCTACCATATTTCCTATACAGCTTAAAGATAAAATCACCTTTGTCATCCATTAAACTTAACTCAAATATTTACTAATTGTTAGCAACTAATTCTAGTTTTTGTCATGTAACAATTCATATGAACATTCAGACTAAACCTTATTCTTTATTATCTTTTACTTTACCATATAAGAAATGCATATCCATTATAAAAAAAAATTACAGATAAACAGAAAAAAAAATCCATATTCCTACTCATCTGAGAAAAAAAAACAGTGAAAATATATTAGTGGTTATCCTTCAAAACATTTTTTCCTATATTGAAATTCACCTATAAAAAAAGATTATCATAAAAATAAAATAGCTAACATATAATGAGTGCTAACCACATGCCAGTCCCTATTCTAAATGCTCCCTGTATTTTAACTCATATAATCTTCACTCACATCCATCATGATGCACTACTATTTTTATTTTACAAATAAGGAAACCAAAACACAGAGAAAAAAGCAACTCGCCCTAGGTCACTTGGAAATTAAGTGGCAGAACCACCTAGCAGTCTGACCCCATAGTCTGCACTGTAACATTATGTTAAAATGATTCTACACTGCTTGATCATCGTATACACACTAAATATATAACATTCCCCTAATACATTATATTTTTCCATTTCCCTATTTAAATCATGAAATTGTGGGAAAAACACTCATATTTTAAGATATACAGCTTTTTAAAATCTACACATAAAATACCAAATTTAAAGAAATTCTTAATGTTAAATTATATTCCACTTATATGAACAAGTTGCACCTGAGTGAGAAAATAGCTTCCTCTTATGATCCTGAAGCTACTCTAGGACAAAACACTCTAGAATTCTGCCCCTCCAAAAATTAATCTTTATAAAACTCTCCTGCTATATATGTTTCATGATAACATGGTTTTAAACTCCTCGGATGCATGTGCTTCTTTCTCCCCTCCCCACTTTTCTTTAAAGGAAAAAAAAACCCCTCAAAACACCCAGTATACTACAGGACATTCACAGCAGGCACTCAATGAATATTTGATAGACTGGGTAGACAATGCTATATTGAAATAGAGAATATGCAGAAACAAAGGTCCTTTCTCTTATCAGGAAACCATATGGATAGCCAGAAAGAATTCTACCCCTATAATACATACAGACATATCACAAGAAAAACAGCTAACATTGACGCCAACTTTGCCTAAGTGCTGAATGCTGACTGCACTAAGGTCAAGTAAATACACAAACAAGCAAGATACAAACTAAGTGAATTTCTTTTTTAAAGGGAGATGGGGCTATAATCTTAGTGACACACAAATGATAGGCAAAAACAAATGTTGTAAATAAAAAGCTGGCAACATGCAGTTCCTAACAAACTCCAATTACTCTGTGATGTTCATCACACTACACAATGTGCCCGGGTACTAGAAAATCATTTGGCCTTAGAGCAGCTCTCTGAAAAGAAGGAAGTCAGTTAATAATAGACCTTAGATTTCAAAATTTGGCTAATCCTAATGAATTTAAGAACTGTGACAGCTCAAACTTTGAATATGTGGCATTTTTTTTTAAATAATTTCTTTTTCATCTTTTGTCAGGTGTTCAACTTGGTGATTAGACATTTATATAACCTACAAAGTGATCACTTCGATAAATCTAGTAGCTATTTGACACCATATAGTTATTATAATACTATTGACTATTCTCTTTATGCTATACTTTACATCCCCGTGGATATTCTGTAACTACCGATTTGTACTTTTTAATCCCTTCCCCTTTTTCAACAACCCCTATCAATTCCCCACCCAGCTGGCAACCATCAAATTGTTCTCTGTATAAATTGTATCGTTTGTTCATTTTCTTCTTTAGATTCCACATGTAAGTAAAATCATATGGCCTGTCTTCCTATCTGACTTACTCCACTCAGTACAATGCCCTGTAGGTCCATCCATGTTGTTAAGATGGCAAGATTTCATTCTTTTTACGGCTGAGTAATATTCCAATGTATATATTTGCTAGCTCTTCTTTATCCTTTCATCCAATGATAGACACTCAGATTGCCTCCATATCTTGGCTATTATAAATAATGCTGCAATGGACAATATAGATTCACATGTCCCTTCAAAGCAGTATTTTGGGTTTGTTTAGATAACTACCCAAAAATGGGATTACTGGGCCCTTCTTGATATAGCCTTTGTTTTAAAGTCTCTACTTTGTCTGATTATAGGTATTGCTACCCTAAGTTTTGTTTCCATTTTCATGAAATATCTTTCAATCCCTTTACTTTCAGTCTGTGTGTCTTTCGATCTTAAGTGAGTCTTGGAGGAAGCATAAGTAAGGGTCTTGTTTTCATCCTTCAGTTACAATATCTTTTGATTGGAGCATTTAATTCACTTACATTTAAAGTAACTGTTGATAGATAAGTAATTATTGTCACTTTATTATATATACTTTTGGTGTTTCTTCTTCCTCCTCTTCTTAAAAAAATCCCTTCAACATTATTTATAATGCTGGTTTGGTGGTGATAAACTCTTAGCTTCTTGTCTGGAAGCTCTTTATCTGTTCTTTGATTCTAACTGATAGCTATGCTGGGTAATCTCATTTGTAGGTCCTTGCTTTTTAATACTTTGAATATTTGGTGCCAATTCCTTCTGGCCTGCAAAGTTTCTGTTGAGAAATCAGATGACAGTCTTATGGAAACTTCCTTATAGGTAACTTTTAGGTAAATGCTTTTCTCTTGTTGCTTTTAAGATTATCTTTAACCTTTGGAATTTTAATTATGATGTGTCTTGGTGTGGGTCTCTTTAGGTTTATCTTGTTTGGGACTCTGCACTTTTTGGGCTTGTATATTTCCTTTACCCAGTTATAGAGAAGTTCTGTGTCATTTCTTCAAATAGGTTTTCAATTCCTTGTTCTTTCTCTTCTTCTGGTACTATGATGCAAATGTTGGTATGCTTGATGTTGTCCTAGAGGCCCCTTATATTACCCTCATTTCTTTTTGGGAGGGAGGACAGGGGGATTCCTTTTTATTGTTGCTGTAATGATTGGCTATTTTCTGCTGCCTTATCTTCTAAATCACTGATTTGCTGCTCTGCTTCATCTAACCTATTGGGGATTCCCTCTAATATAGTCATTTGTTACTGTATTCTTATTTTTACCCGGTTCTTTGTTCTCTATATCCATTTTTATGTTTTCCATCTCCTTGTTAAAGTTCTAAGTTCATTTATTCTTCCCCTAAGTTCACTGAGCATTCTTATAACCAATGTTTTAAACTCTGCACAAGATTGCTTTTCTCCATTTTGTTGAGTTCTGTCTCTAGAGCTTTGTTCTTTCATTTGGGACATTTGTCTCCCCATTCTGACAGCCTCCCTGCCTTTATTTCTATGTATTAGGTAGGGCAATATATCTCTTGCTCTTAGTAGAGTGGCCTTATGTAGTAGGTAGCCTGTGGGGCCCAGTGGTCACCTGTCTCCCCGGTCACCTGAATTGGATGCTGAAAGTGTGTCCCTTTTTTGGGTTGTGTGTGCCCTCCTGTTATAGCTGAGGCTTGATTGCTATTTGTACATCATTGGAAGGGACCAATCCTCAGGCTGATTGGCTGTTGAGGACTGGTCAATGAAGGACTAACCCTATGGAAAAGAATTCATATTAGCAGGGGTCTGGTGCCTGCCTAGTCTGTCCTTTGGAAGTGTCATGCTTGGACACAGCCCTTGGTGGTGCTCTGGCTCCTCTGAAGCTGGCCTCTGGGTGTGCCAGCCCTGGAGTCTCCTGGGAGAGGCCCTGCCACAGGCCAGGTTCAGCTGCAGCCTTTGCCCTACTTGGGGCCACCTGGCAAGTCACCAAACTGCAGATGGCCACCACCTACGCTGGGTTTGGAGGCGTCTCAAGGCCCATTTGCGAACTAAGGTAGGCTGCCACTAATGCCAAGCTTGGAGCTGTTCAGCAAGAGGTACAGGGGATGCCAAGACCAGATGCTCCTTCTTTGCATTTTGTGAATCTTTGAGAGATTTTAGAAAAGTCCGCAGCTTAAGCCAAGACAGGCCAGTTCTATGGAAAAGCCACTGGAAGCAGCTTGGGTGGGCCCACAGTTTTTGGGGATGGGAGGAGTGGTCTCAGAAAATCACGAGGGCAGGGAGACCAGTGTTAGCCAGGTTAATGGAGACAGATGTCGCAGCCACCTACATCTGCACTCCAAGATGCGGGAGGGCTCAACAAAGAAACAATGGATCTACCAGCACTTCTGTCTGACCCTCACCCTGAAGCCAGACAACCCAGTGCCTCCCTGTATGTCCCTGGCATCTTTCAATCTGCTGTTCCAGCGCTGGAGCAGAGCAAGTGATTCCATCAGCAAAGAAGGTATGGGCCCTTTAAAAGGAATGTTTGCAACAACTCCAGCAGCCCTCCATCTCACTCAGCAATAATCTCCGCTGGTCTCCACAGTCAGAAGTTATAGGGACTTCTCTTTCCAGCACTGGAATTCTGGGCTGGAGAGTGAGGTGTTGGGCCTGGACTCCTTGCTCCTCCAGGGGAACCTCTGCAGCCAAGATATCCCTCCTGATTCTCAACTACCACATGCAGGTGTGGGACCAGCCTAATCCATGTTTCCACCACTTCTTCCAATGTTGAGTTGGACTCCTCTGCATGTCCCCAGGTGTAGGATTTCTGTTCAGCTAGACTCCAGGAGACTCCCAATGATGGCCTTTCTGTAGTTTAGTTGTATTTCTAATGTGATTGTGAGAGGAGGCAAGCATAGCATTTACCTACTCCGCTATCTTGACAGGAAGCCTCTGAATATGTCTTTTTTATAGCATAGCACATTTAAAATAATTTGCTCTTTGTGAATTTTCAGATCCTTATCCATGAATATGGGGAATTTAATTAAAAAATAATAACCTATGTATTTTTTATGAATCTAGAAGACCAGTATACTACAGATAACATAGCTAGTATGCTTTGACACACTGGTCCCAATTTCAAACAAGATGTTTTAAAACTGAACAAATTATATAGTTATCCTTTCAGATTAGAAATTCCTATGACTTCACAACACTGTCAAACTTTCATACAACTATACGTAGCAGCTTACCCTCCCAGGTTTCTAGACACACAAATAAATTCAGTTTAGCAATTCTGTAAACTACTCAAATAAACTATTTAAATAGAAAAACAGGATAAGATAAAAGCACCAGATTTCATTTTAAAAAATATGTAATACTTTTTAATGTTTTTCTTAGAGTGAACATATAATCTATATTGTACTTTTTCCTGTCCTTATTTCACTGTTACCTAAAAGATTGATCAAACAATACAGCATAGTTACCTCTTCAAGATTATAGTAGTTTAATCTAAAGAGCACTGATCTCAAGCCCAGAAAGTTTCCATATTTTACTCCTTATATTCAAAAGTGTAAATTTAAATACAGTAGCCTATTCTCATCAAAAAGGCAATATTAATTCATAATGAATATTTTTCTACAAATCATTAACAATTGCTAATTCTAGGTGATGAATACATGAGTTTGGTTTTATTTAATTATTTTTAAAGTGTCCTGGATATATGAAGAATAAAATCTAATCTAATGTCCAGGGTTCTAGCTTGGTTGACTAGATTAGCGTTTCTTCAAGTGTGATGCTTATGCTGTACAGCAGCGTAAGCATCACCTGGGATATAATCAGAAAATACAAATTCTTAGGCCCACCCCAGGCCTACTCAATGAGAAATTAAGGATAGTGCCCACCAATTTGTGTTATAACAAACGCTCCAATTAATTATGATACATATTTAAATTTGAGGACTATCTGACTAAATAGAAGATCTTACCATTCAATAAGAAAAGAAAAACAAAAGCAGGCTGCAGCAGAGGAGACAATTAGGATAAATAAAAAGTCTTGGTATTTTACCAATTTATCTTCTTTTCCCTCCTTCCTGCCATACCTGCCATAGGTGGTCACTTTCTTCCTTATTTCTAATTCCACCCAAATAAATTCATTTAGCATTCATGAATTTATACTATTTACATTATACATTTTTTTTTTAATCCCTGAATTCTCAGCCCAAAATACACATTTTGATTTCCTGGGAGAATGTTTTTAAAATACTGATGCCCAGTTCCTATAAAATACTAATAAAATCAGATTTTCTGGGGGTGGGGACTGGCCAAAGTATCTTTTAAAAGCTTCCCATGCAATTCTAGTGTGTGACCAGAACTGAAAACCACATAGTCCAAATGAAAGTTCTTGTCTTTACCAGTATATATTTGTCTATATTTCCAAGTATGATGCAAAAACTATTTGTATCATAATCACAAAAGGCATATTCCTCAAAATGATAGTCAAGATAATCTTCAGTGATACATACAATATATGACTTTTTTATAAACAGCTATTTACTTTTACAGGTTTTTTTATTGCAAGTGATATTTTCTATGTATGGCAGTGAGAGTTTCATTTTAAAATATTCTGTTTTTTTAAAGTCAGTTTAAAAAAGCACTAAATAAAAAAAAGTACAAAGGATAAGGAAAAGACTGAAAAGATGTCAGACAAACAAAAAAGTTTGGTTGACTTTGACCCTGAGCCCTATACCCCCAGCAGTCCTACACCAGAAACTACAGAAGTGAGGTCCAGAAATTTACAGCTTTAACAAATATTCACAGATGATTCTTAGTAAATAAACCTTGAGAAATGCTCTAATAAGAGGTATGTGAGCCTTTTGCCAAAAGGCACAGAACAAGCTTGAATGTAAAAGGAAACCCCCCCACACACACATTCCATTCATTTCACTACCACCACTCAACTGATCTCACAGAAGGAAGACCTCTCCACTACACCTGCTCAATATGAAAGAAGTGCAGTTTTTGCTTCCAGACTTAGATCCCATCCTGACTTCCCATTCCATCTCTTTACTGAACTCCCAAAAGCCAGAGCTCATTCTAATTTTGCTCTTTTTTTCACCTCTCTCATCCTCAACAACAGCCCTAAACCTTGAGTATTCCATTCCCACTCCAATATGACCACCTCCTGTTCCATGCTAATTCATATTTCCAGCTATTCTGTGAAGCTAATTCTTTTAAAATGTCACAATTGAATCATATCCAGGTTATATTTGTACTCTCAAATTCCAATGGTAAATATTCTCAATCCATTCAAATTGGAAACTTTTTCGATGTTCATATATTATGACATGATTATAAACCACCTTACTAGGCAGAGTATTGAAGATTTCACTTCACGTTAACAACTTTTATCCACTAGTAGTAGCCAGCAGTTCTCAACCTCGACTGCATATTTGCATTACCTGGGAAGCTTTTAAAAATCCCCAATTGTTTTTGGAGTCTCTGTGATATAAATCTATTTCATAATTATATTCATTATATTCAGTAAAATTAGATCTTCTCATTCAACACTTTGTACAGACTGCAGTTTAATATACTATAAATCTGTGAGCATGTGAAATTCAGACATAAAAATCTATTCTGTGATAAATATGTCACCAAAAAGTTTACTACATCAAGTGAAAAATATATTCTTTAAAAGGTAATAAAATTCACTTTATTCAATTCGGTATGACAAAATAATGTTGAATTTTGAAAGTTACAATTCTAATGAACACTTGGCAAAGAGAGTCACAGTTGTATCCACTTCCTGCCTAAATGCCAGCAGCAGGTACATCCAATTTCAAGTTCCTTTGGAGCCAATGAGTGGGCAGAAGACAATCATAGCCAAAATGGAGAACACATGATATTCATTCTTTGAAAAAAATCAGCAGTGAATTACAACCAGGAGGGGAAGCCATCTGTCACAAGAAAAAAAAAAAGATGGCAGTAGCTATCAAGGACTACAACATGCCACCTAAACCTCAGCAGAGTCAAGCTTTAGATTTTAATTCCAGCTAACTCTTGCAATAAGCAACAGTTTTCAAAATTATCAGTGCCAAATTATGAATGGAATGGGTAAGACAAAAAAAAAAAAAAAACACTACCAACACTGTAACCATCGCACTATTAGGAAGAACACAGCAATTAGAAACTACACACATGTAAAAATTCTGAAACAAGTCAACACCAACAAATTCAATTTCTAGTACAGAAAGCATAGGCATTTTTATCTACATTTTATTTCTAGCATACGAATACTTGCTCAGAATGAAAAAAAAGCAACTTCCCAAATATGAAGGTAAAAGTGAACAAGTTTAAAAAAAAAAAAAAAAAAAAAAAAAAAAAAACCTTTACTACTGCCCTATCCCCTTTACCTAACCCACCTCCAACCTCCTTAACCATCCTCTAACCACTGAAGTCTGCTTTTTGGGATTCCACTTCTAATAAGGTAAAATCACTGTAATGTAGAGAGGAAGCAAGAGAACTAAAATGTTAAATCAAACCATATTCAGAGACTACAATAACGCTGATCAGCCCTAGAGCCAGACCAGGAAGAAACCAGCAGAACAATGGAATATTTCTACTAAAACTGCTAACAAACTATTTCCCCACTCTGTGAAGAGAAAACAGTCTTTAGGTCTTTCTCTACACAAAATAAAATCATTCATTTCCTAAGGCTAAAACCATGGGGAAGCTATGGATCAAAGCCTGGGAACTGCCAAAAGGCCTTTCACACTAGTATTCTTAATTTTTCATACTACATACTCTTATCCTTTTACACTGTATGACCATACCATGAAAGGAAAATAGATAAACAAAGTCTTTAAACTGCAATTCACAGAAACTAAGAATAAAATATAAAGTGAATATGCCAAACACTCGAGGTCCCTCTCAAGTGTCTTTTTCTCAGTCTCTCCCACTGTTTTTTCCTCTGTTCCTCTATAGTCTCTGTCCCTCTGAGTCTCTCTCAGGTGCTCTCACTCTCTGCCTCTAAGAAGAGACCATACTCTATGGAGCATTGCTTTTTCTCTAATAATAAACTTTAACTCTGGTGTGCATTTGCATTCTTTTTGCACTCTAAGAACCCTCTCTTGGTGTAGGAAATTTGGATGAATTTGCCCTGTCCTGCATCAACTGGACAATTAAACAGATTTGAGAACAGAATCGTATGTGTCAGTTCTATCTTCTGCATGGTCTTAAATACATTAAAATCAGTTTCAGACACAGTAGGTTTCTAGGCTTCAGTGGAACACAAAATTAAACATTAGTTCCCGTCATTTTAAATCACAAAATACAGTTCATGTTTAATTCAAAGTGTAGCCACCAGACTCAATTTATTTAAATCAGCATTTTAAACTGTCATTAGAATGTATAAAAGCTGTTTTCAAACACAATATATTATTTGTGAAATTAGAATTGGTCGCACTAATTCTAGTTCAGTTACTTACTTGCTAATAATATTCCTCCCTTCATTCAAGTGTAATCTTACTTTCTCTCTCCTCAGTCTTCTCTACAAAAAAAATAATAATTTTCTCTAGAATAAATTCATCTAAATATTCAACTGTTAGGTAGTTAAACAGACATGAGCAATGGGGAAAAAAAGGAGTGAAGGCCCAGCCCAGGAACTGCCCAAAGACCTCCCAAACAACACCTGTTTTGTCATTATAAATCATTCCTGCATCCTGAGAGACAAAAGAATGGAGGGCCATAAATATACAGGTAGTTTAATCCAGCCACAGATGAACCTGGCATAAGGACTACTCTGACCCTCTATTCATCTCAGCCTCGTTATACTGTCATTATAATATCATGTCTATGCCCAGAAGTTTGTAAATCTAATAGCAGACTGATTTCTGGATAACTGCATGCACAGTAAGCAAGAAGTTATATAACGGACAATTGTCCATCAAAATAACCTCACATGCCAATTATCTAGAAATGGCTTTGTAACCCACAGTTGTGGCCCTGATATATACAGACCTCCCCACTTCCACAAGGTTACAGCCCTCTTCACTGTAACCTATGCCTCACTTGGAGTGTACTTTAATCATACCCTTCCTTTCCACATGGTTGTAGCCTATTTAGGCATGACCCACTACTACCTCAAAATGTGCCATTAGTAAATTTTACCTTTCCTAAATCTCACTAAACTGTAATTCTTTCTGAATCAAGAATCCCACTGTTATCAAGACAATGCCAGAGTTAAGACAACCCCAAGCAGTTTATTTTTTTTCTTTCAGATCTTCGCATACAAACACAATTATAAAAAAGAACATGAAAATTTTAATTAGAAGGCTGTATACTTCAAAAATTATTTTTAAATTAAATCAATGCCTTGGGAAATATACCTTATGTTCCTTAAGAATACTGAGATTTGATTAAACATGGTGGAGTGAGAGACGTCCCCAGATCCCTCCCATGAAACAATAAGCTGAACATCTAAAATCCAACAAAAAACACCCAAACTGCACACCAGCACATCTGAGCATGGAATCTGCGCATAAAAGCTACCACAGGTCAGAACTCCAGGTGTCAGCGGTGGGCTGAGAGAAGTAAAGAAACTGCCTCTCAAAGCCTCTGGAGCTCCCAGGAGGAGGAGGAGGAGGGGTGAAGGTGCAACAACTTCCCTGAACAGCCCTGCCTGGGATGGCTGTGAGCTCCACACAGCTGGCAGCAGTGTCCAGTCATCAAGACAGAAGGCATAGAAACAACAGTTGATTTTTACCAGCCCCAGCTGCAAGACAGAGGCTGAGCTGCAGCTCCCAACCCCCAACCCAGTGGACCCCACCCCCATACCCTCCAAGACACAACACTGTAGAGCCGAACGGGAACTTGAGCAAACGCTACCAAAACTGTCCGTAACAATGACAGGGACTGAAATTGAGGGTCACAAGCATGATTAAACATCCATAAGAAAAAAACAGACTTTATTAAGACTTTATATAAAGCAAAGAACCAAGAGGCTTAGATGCCACCTACTAGAAACCAAAAGGAAAACACCTTCTTTGCAACAGGCTAGGACCATAATAAATCTTCTTTCTGGGCGGTGGGAGGGGGGGCACAATATACTCCATTAATGCCCAAGTGGAGAAATAGTCCATTAAACACCATGAACAACCAAGGTGACAAGGCATCTCAGAAAGAAAGAGAAACATCTCCAGAAAATAAGCTTATAAACATAGAAATATGCCACTTAAAGGACAGACAATTCAGGATGGTACTTCTGAAAAAACTCGAGATCTGAAATGAATAATATCAAAAATATCAGGAATTTAAAAAACAACTAGATGAGCAGAATGAGTTCTTTAGCAAGGAGACTGAACCCCTCAAAAAGAACCAAATTGACATTCTGGAGATGAAGAACACACTGTAAGAGTTGAAAAATGAAATAACAAACTTGAGAAATAGAGTCAACCAAATGGAGGAAAGGATCAGGGATATCAAAGACAGAAATCTAGAAATAAATCAGAAAGAAGAAGAAACTGGAGAATAAAAATTAATGAAAGAGAAATACAAAAACTAGCTGATACCATCAGGAGAGGAAATTAAGAATAATGGGAATTTTCGAAGGGGACGTAAAGGAGCAGGGATTAGAAAGCATTTTCAGACAAATAGTGGACGAGAATTTCCCAAATCTAAGGAATGAGCTGGAGCTTGGAATTCAAGAAGTCAATAGAGCACCCAGTAATCTGAACCCAAGAGAAGTTAAAGCAAAAATAAACAAATGGAACTACCTCAAACTAAAAGATTCTGCTCATCAAGAGAGACCACCAACAAGGTAAAGAGACAGCCATCCAAATGGGAAAATATATTTGCAAGCAATGCCTCTAATAAAAGCCTAATATCCAAAATATACAAGGAACTCATACGACTCAATAACAACAACAAAAAAAACTATCCAATCAAAAAATGGGCAGAGGACCTGAACAGACACTTCTCCCTAGAGCACATACAAATGGCCAACAAATATATGAAAGATGCTCAACGTCACTAGCTATTAGAAAAGTGCAAATCAAGACCACAATGAGATACCATCTCACACCTGTTAGAATAATCAACTATAATCAACAGGACAAGTAATAACAAATGTTGGAGAGGATGTGGAAAAAAGGGAACCCTCATACACTGCTGGTGGGACTGCAAATTGGTACAGTCACTATGGAAAACAGTGTATAGCTTCCTCAAAAAACTAAGTATTGATCTACCATATGATCCAGCAATTCCTCTACTGAGTATTTACCCCAAAGACTTGAAAACCCGTATCCGAAAAGATATTTGCACACCAATGTTCATAGCAGCATTATTCACAGTGGCCAGGACAGAAGAAACTGAAGTGTCCTGTGATAGCTGATTAGCTAAAGAAGCTGTGGTACAAGTATACAATGGAATATAACTCGGCCATAGAAGAGACAAAATACTGCCTGCCATTTGCAACAATATGAATGAACCTTAAAATAATCATACTAAGTGAAATAAGCCAGACAGAAAAGGTTGAAAATCACATGATATCACTTATATGTGGGATATAAACCTAAAAGTCACAAACAAACATGACAAACAAACAGCTATTCATGGACATGCACAATGGACAACTGTTCAGAGGGAGAGGGGAGAGGGGCGGGGGAAAAAATAAAAAAATAAAATGTTAAAAATAAATAATTTTTAAAAATACTGATGATAAACAACAAAATAAATTTAACCTTCTCCCAAGTTAATGGTGCAATTTACTATTCTAATTATACCAAAAATTAAGTCAATATAGTCCAGAAAAGCAATTTGCTCAAGAGTTCAATAGTAGGACATTAACAAGTAGATCACCTCAGTCAACAAACCTCTTAGAAAAATAGTCAAACAACAAAAAGAAAGATTCACATATCACGAATTAATGTAGACTTCTCCATTCAACTACTCAATGATAACATTTTGAGCAACAACAGAATAAAGCTACTTCTCTTTACCTAAAATAATTAAGGTAAATGTGAAGAATGTATTTAGCATCTTCTCTGTTTTTTCTGTCTAGCACAATGGACAATGGAGCATACCATCTGGGCTTGATACCTGACTCTACCACTTAGTCATGTGGCCTTGGGTAAGTTACTTATTCTAAGCCTCAGCTTTTATAGCAATAAAAAATAAATAAATAACAGGACCTACCTCATAAGATTGTTATGATGATTAGCAATATAGACAGAGCACATAGAACAGGGCCTACTCCTTAGTAAACACTACACAAGCTATTGCCTGTTAGCTATTACTACTTATTCTGTGGTCTAAAGCAGATGTCGACAAACTTTCTCTGTAAAGGGCCAGACAGTAAATATTGCAGGTTTATAGGTTCATATGGACTGTTACAACTACTCAGCTAACTCTGTAGTGGGAAAACAGCTATAGACAATACAAAAAAAAGTAAGCATGACTGGGTTCCAACAAAATTTTATTTATGAACACCGTAGTTTGAATTTCATATAATTTTCACATGTCACAAAATGCTATTCTTTTGATTTTTTTTCAATCATTTAAAAATGTAAAACCCATTCTTGGCTTGCAGGTATATACAAAGCCGCTAGGCAGGATTTGGCCATAGGCTATTATTACATGATGACCCCTATTGTAAACCAATGCTTCTTAAATACCAGTCTATGAATGAGTTTCTACCAACCCTTAATAAAATTGTCACTGTAGAATTAAAAGCTATATTTTCTTGGGAAGAAATGTCCTTCACTCTGAGATTATGCAATTTTAATTTCTTTAGTGTAAAAATGTTTTTCCCCTTATAAAATGGTAGTAAGAGTTTAAGATCATGTACATTTTTTTAATTGCCTTTATTTGACAACCCCATATCAGCCTCCAGTCTCTACTTGTTTTTTGTTTTTGTTTTAAAAGAGGGGAAAGTTTGTTGTTGTTTATTTTTTTTATTTTACTGGTGTGTAAAATCCAAGTCTGAGAATCATTAATGTAAAGTTTCCAACTAATCAAAACAAGTACTGAGATGTGTTATTTACATCAGCTGATATAGACTGATTATTTAAACTAACCAAATTAGATCTTTACTATCAGCTCAACTGATCACCCATATCTCTTTTCTGTCCTTTCTCTTAATGATAACTTATTCGCAGAAGCCCTTGGATTCTCTGATACTCCCATTCTTGTATTTACTACACCAACTAATTTTAATAGTTTTTTAATAGTTTTTTAAGTTTAATAAATTACTGAACATGTATTAATTTTTCAATAAATATTTTAAATAGGTATCTACATTCGTTCTTAGTTGAAACACCAGAATGACATTTTAAGCTGGTATTGTAACCAGAGAAACCAAGATCTGTCACTTTCCAGATGTGAGACCTGAAAAGGTTATTGTCTTGATTTTTAGTTTCCTCACTTATAAATGAGAACAATATCACTTTCCTACTATACTGTTGTTCGGATTAAAAGTAATACATGAAATAATCTAGTATGGTATCCGTAAATGCTCTATAAAAGTAGTTACTATGAACATGTTCACTGTGTCTCTACACCTGATACTCAGAGATGTATTTATCTCTGTGAGCAAAGAGCACTTTTTAGTGGCATACACTTATGTAAAATAACAGCTAAAAAAAGAAGCGCAACACAGAAATAGCTAAAAATAAACAGAATGAGTAAACATAAGCATTCTATGTTGCCCCTTCTCAGGATATCTCCATTGCCTTGTGAAGGTTAAGTCTTCATCATAAAAGACACATAGTTTAAATTATTTGCAAGAGTTTTGGATCCAACTAAATAGCCAGGAACTCCTTACCACAGAAAGAAAGTAGAGCAGTGAAAAAAGTATTTCCAGAAATATTACATTCCTTTTGGGAAAGTACTCTATAATTTACAGATGAGTCATTTTGGAAATAAAAATGTTAAATAATGGATATGACCGTAACTGAAAATCCTGAGAGCTAATTACCCTGCTCAAAGTTTGCGGTAATTCCTTCAGGAATATTAAGGCCACACTGGTAGTAATTAGTTATCCAGATGCAGCTTATTATCTGTTTGACACACTTTATAGAAATACTGTATAGGTCCCATGCTACAATTTCCCTTCTCATAGCAGATAAGGCACTCTTCATACTTTAAAAAGTATATACATTATTTGTATTTATGAAATGACTTCATTCTAATTCAATAAACATTTATTGCATATCTATTATGTCCATCATCTTATACGTATTATCACCTTTAATCTCATTTAACTATCACAACCACCATAAAAGCATTTTCTCCATCTGGCAACTGAAGAAACTCACAGTAAGCCTTTTTGCTCTTTATATGCAAGCAGTGCTTTTATACTGCCTACATTAGAAAGAACATCAATAGTCAAGCGTTTCTAATTCCCAAAAGCCCCTAACTTTTTACATAAATCAGTCTAGTGAGCATTACAATCAAAGTGAATAGACTCTTAGAGAAATCCATCAGGATAACTGACAAAAACAAAATCAGATAATTTTATAAGAAAGATTCTCTAGAGACCACCTCTCTGGGCTTAACACATGAGAAAACTGGGCGCAAAAAGATTAAATGGCCAAATACCTAGTTACTGATTAGCAGAGCCAGGATCAAACTGAGCATGCAAATCTCCATTTTTAAAATTCAGTGTCCTATTCGCTACATAAGTGATTCTCAAAGCTCATCAGACCCAGTGCCACCTCTCCCCTTTTTGTAACAAATATTCGTAATGTGCCCTTTACTATCCTGAAAAGAAATTCACATATAATCCCACCTTTGTTTGCAATCATAACATTCTATAAAAAGTCATAACATTCTATAAAAAAAATAATAGAATTGTATAATAAAATAACATGTGTGTTTATATGTAAATGCTGCAGACAGCTATACCAAAGACCTGTGTGACACAGAGACTGAATAGGTGGTTGCACTGGCCTACAAAGCAATGCTGCTGTTGAAATTATTTCCTAAAATGATAAATACTCTAGGTAAAGTTCCAAGCAAAACGAAGTACAATCTTCCATCATTTTACACAGGAATCACACTGGTAAAAAATTTGCTACATATTAAAGCCATTCAAAAAAATATGCTAGTGTAATTGTGTACATGTAGTTATGATCTTTCACCTACACAAATTTCTGGCAAGACAGATGAAAATGGTATAGAATGAGGGAGAACTTTTCAATATCCAGGGCTTCCCTAAGCACTGCAGGGTATCTAGCAACCCTTGACCCTCTCAACCTAAAATCCAAAATATGCCTTCTGCTTCCAAGTTATTTTGGCAGCCAACATTCCCACAACTTTCCAACAACTGAGAACCAATACACTACATCTTGAAAATAAGTATCTTCAGAAATACCAAGAGAAATTAAAATTTATCCACTACCATTTAAGTAGATCCTCTTTTACCTGCTTCATATCTCTAAAATGCTCTGTTCCAAGGGTAACATGTTTTTATAGAGAAACAAGAAATACCTCCCATGAAATTACAGAATAGAAAGAACTGAAAACACTCACTAAACTAACTATGCTTCTCTTTTAGAATTTGGCACCTATTCTAAGTTCCTATGCCCATAAGGCAGAAGAGCCATGTGGCAAGAATAGTTTTATTAATTATTTGGTTATCAAATTTCAAAGATAATCAAAATTAAAAACATTTCCAACTTCTCAGCAGAGTTTAAAACCTACACAAGTTTTCACTTAGCTCCATTTTCTTTGAAAAAGAATGAATGTTGTAGGTTTATAATGTAAGCACAACACAATTGTGTTAAAAAAATTTTTTTTAATGCTGTGCTTAAAAAAATATTTATCTGTGAATGGCTAATCAAAGCTGTTTTACTTTAGTACCATTATCTCAGACCAACAACAGAAATGATACTGGTGTACAAAAAAATATATATATATAAATACCTGCCCAAAAACTCTTAACCCCTAATTATATTTTTGACAATGAAAATGACCGAATTACAGATACATATCTCTTCCTAGATTTCACAAAATATAAAACAAAAACTCAATAAAAACAATGAAGAAATTTAACCTGAAAAAATATTTTCTTCAGTTATGCTCTTAAGATACAAAAAATGAAGAACAAAATTTCTTTGTCACCAAATTTTACAGTATGAAGGAAAACTTATGAGGTTAACTGTCCAAATCCCCATTTCAGGGCAAAAAAAAATGTGTATTAAAATGATGACAACCTCTCTCATTGTATTTTATACCAGCAGTATCAGAAAATACAGATGCATCATTTCTTTTTTACCATACAGAGAATTTAAAAACCAAATCAAAATGAAACATACAAAATATTAGGCATGAATGTACACAATATAACTTCAGCAGAAGGCAGCAGGTATCACGGGATAAACACAAAGACAGCTTCTTATTTTAAGCTTAATGGATGAGGAAAGAAGATACTGTATTCCACAAGCACAAACTAGGTAATAAAATGTTACATAAAATTTTCCACGAGAATGGCTTAATATGAATTTCCTGCCAATATTCTTAATCTTTAAAATTGAGCTCTTTCAGAATTTTACAATGCTTTCTAATAGTTAAGCAATAGTAATACTGATTCCCATATTAAAGGAATTTTTTCATGATTTGCTCCCCAGGACAACAAATTATAACATCCAAGCACTGCTCACAAGATAATTTTTAAAGTATGCAATGATTCTTGAGGAAGTTAGGTCCTCCTTCATTCAGGGTTATGAATATGCTTGTATTAAACAGCACACAGAGCGTGGAATAACAAAATTAAACATTAACGAGGACACAATTACCACCAAAAATTGGTCAATATGTCCTTTTTCTTTTTTTAATTTCTTCCCAGTAAAAAAATGTGTGGGCAATTGATGAGACAAAGAGGAACTCTTACCACAAAACACTCAATAAAGAAAATACTTACTAGTTAGCCAACTATAACTATAGGCTAAGGTAGTCCGCCCAATGAACCTCTATAAAAACAGAAATATAAGGTATCAACAAAAATCATCAACAAAGAAACATTGAATCTTTTGACCTTTTTCAACTCGTTACTTTCTTTCAATGATGTTTCTAGTAAGAGTTACTTAAGTATTTCTAGAAATCCACTATCTTCATATATATTTTACCCTACTAAAACATAGTTTGGAAAGAAAAATCCAGGAGAAAATAAATGTATTCTTTACATGTATCCTCTAAATCACTAAGTCACTTTAATTTTAAGGTTAATTCAGGAGTCCAAAAACTCAAGAAAGCAAGTTACTACCTTCCACTTCACACAGCTTTCAGCTTTATCCTAGTTTGGACAACTCACCAGAAAAATGTAGTGGTGTAAAGTATGTGGTCAATGCTTGTTATATCAAGTAAATATTAAATATTAAAACTAGTATTTAATAGATGAACACCTTCATGGCTTGCTAGAAAAAGGGTGGCATCTCTAACTACAGTTAGTATCTGAGAATGCATAACCAAAAAAACATTAACCACAGATCTCAAGACAGAATTTTTTAAATCAACGTGCACGGTAAAAACACATTTCAAAATTTTGAAAAAGTACTTTTTCAGCCTTCTAGAACTGCAAAGCTTCCTGTTATTTAACATAGTGTGGGCTGAACTGGAGGCAATTAGATTTTGCCTAGTCTTTTCCCATTACTCACTACTACTGAAGAAATAGTGTAATTTCCAAAACCATGGCAAAGAAGCAAAAGCCTAGTTCATATCAGAGACTGTAACATTTTATTACAACACTAAATAGATAAAAGAAAAGGGACATTAGCTAAAGTATAATCTAGTCAAGACCCTTAGTAGCATAGCAACCTCTTATCAGTTGGGACATCTATAAGGCCTTTAGACTTATAGTGCCTTCTGCCTAGAACATTTTACTCCACATTATGCAAGTCTCTCTTTGCTGATCTAACATCTTTAAGAAGCACAAAGCACTTCTGCTGCATATGGAAATACAATGGTTGTCTCATGAACTGAATGAATTGGCAATCTATGATTATTCGGACTTGGCTGAATTTTTCTCAAAAATTAATGAAACAAATCTGTCACTTCAAAGACAATAACTTAAAATATTTCTTGCCAATGATAAAATTTGAGCTTTCAAGCAAATATTAGAATTTTGGAAAACTTGTATCTCCCACCTGGTGAGCCTAACAGCTTACCAATACTTAAAGATTTTTCTGATGAGAAAGGAAATGATGTTAATGTAATTTTTGAATTTGTCTAATGAAATGTGTCAACACGTAAAAGATCGGCATAACTCAATGAACCAATGTTTTCCAAAAAACCAATGCACAATGTCATAAATGCAGAAGGCATATGAATTATTCACATATATCCTCTACATGTAAAAGATCTGTTCAAAGCATAAAACAGACCAATGCATTTTAATAGAAAGCTCAATGACAAGGTTTCATATTCCACACTGCAACTAAATTTAAGAAACTACCACTTGCTGATGAAAATGTTCCAAAATTGGATTCTTTTTATGATTGTACACCTTGATAAATTTACTTTAAAATATCATTGCATTATATATCTAAAACCAAAAATTTTGTGGTATATAAATCAGACTTCAATAAGTTTTAATATAAAAAAAAAGAAATAACCACTTCTCAAATTTTGGTGTGGTTTCAGAAAATACCCACAATTATCTTAAAAAGCTTTTGAAATACTCCTGGCTGTTTCCAAGCACATATTTATGTGAGATCTGATTTTCTTCATATACTTCAACTGAAACAACAAATTTCAGCATACCACTGAAAGCAGAAGCAGATATGAAAATCAGCTATCTTCTGTTAAGCCACACATTGAAGAGACTTGCAAATGTTTTCACTAAAAATGTTATTTATGTTCATATTTAATGGGTTTGCTGTTATTTTTAAACATAATAAATATTTTTCATATTTCTATTTTTGTGCCTAATGTGACAAATATTGATAAAGCCAACATAAGTAAAAATTGTTTGGGGCTCCTTAATAATTTTTATTGGTGAACAGATGTCCTGAGACCAACATGTTTGAGAATTACTGCTAAAGGGGACCACACAAATGCTTAAGGTCTCATTCAAGACCAGAACAGTTAGTTATACAAGGGTAATTTCAAAGCAAAATAGAACCCTGCATGTAACACACTCCAGAAGTATATAACCACTAGCCACTGTTAAGGAATGATATACAGTGTGCATATCAAGGCTGAACTATTTCTCACCTCTCAGTCTACAAGGTCTGCAAGAGATGAAATTAGGCTGGACAAGTGTAATTTCAACACAGTATTCTCCACCAACTGTCAAAATTTAACAGAACTTACCATGAGCCTATTAGGTAGGAAAAACTGCCAGAACAAAGAGAAAGGGAGGTATTTATAATAATCATTATTGCTAATAGTATGGAAAAATTAAAGGAATAGATCTCTGTTAAAGACTAACTTTTCAACTCCAGAAAGAAAAACGAATATTTTTAGAGATGCATATGGCATCAGAGAAAATGAGAAAAATACCTACTTTTCATAAAATCATTTCTAATCGTGTCCATAAAGGAAGAATGGAACACTTTCAATACAAAGTTAACCATTTCCTAATTGAAAACACATTTTCTGCAATATTTCTCTTTTTGACAAATTTACTCCAGATTCATCATGCAGAGGTACATGCTCTTCAATGAACTGGCTATTAAATAAAGGACATCTATTAGCAGAAGTTCATTTATCACAAGAATATAAACCTTTATTGACTGTGTTTAATGAATAGTGACTTACAGGAATTGAGAGAATCACTAAAGTTATCTGCCTTCAAAGAAAAATATCACACTAAAGATAGAAGACCAAAACACAAAAATAGCTTGGTAAGAAAAAACATAAAATATGTGTCATTTAATGGCTTCTCTCTTCCTCTCTACTGCTTACTCCCACAAGCAGAAACATGTAACTTGTGATACTGAATTGACTAGATCAGTAACTTTTCCAACATTAACAAGCATACAGAAAAAATAAAAAAGCATGCATATAACAACATACATGTACATGTACCTAAGTCACAGTCATTAGTCTCTTATTTACAAATGCTTATGAAAAACTTCTACTCAAATTCCCCATTTCTTACTGGAAATCTAGTTCTAATTTCTAATCTCTATCTATTTTTCATCAACAGCAAAAATTTCTCCCCCTGGGATATCAGTCTTCTCTCTTGCCATATTAGTCTATATCCAAATATTCCTTTGAAAATATCTCATGGATGTGCACCTTCATCTCCATCCCTATTACCTAAATTAATCCAGGCCTTCTGCAACAAACTCTTTTACTTTCCCTGACTTCCTTCCTTCAATCCATTCTGGTGACAGCAATAAAGCTGCTCCTAAGCAGTATTTTTTGTCTTGTCATTCATTCCCCTGTTTGAGAACTCCCTAGGGAAACTCCCTATTACTTTCTTCAAATTCTTCTTCAAATAAGTTAAAGAAAGAAAAAATTCCAAAGATGAATTGAATTATATCTCAATAAAGTTGTCAGAAATGAGTAGGAGAATCATAGAAAGAGGACAAAAAGAGGTGGGATAAGGGTTAAATCAGTAAACGGGTATCACTTTACTTCATACCCCTTCAGGTATTCCGAAGAACTAAAGACCTAGAGCATTCACACAGTTGTCAGAAGCAAAGGGCTTCCCAGTAACCAACTCTTCCATCAAACAGCTTTGTTAGAAAATTATTCCTCCATGGAGCCAAAATCTAAAACCCGAAGATTTGAACTCATTTCTCCAGTGTTAGCCTTCCAAAGAATGCCAAAACAGAAAGATGGAAAACCTTCTTTTAAATGGCAGCCCATCAAACACACAGAGTATAACTAAAATGTCACACATATTCTCTTTCTTACTTCCCTCACTTGTTATAAATCATGGTTTCTAAGCATTTAGAATACTCTTCTGGGCATATAAAGCACCCATAACACGTCAAGTTCCAAAGCAGTATATGATTGGAACAAAAAAATGGAAATATGACCACTCCTGATCAATATTAATGTAACTAAAAACTAAGTTCATTTCATTTTCTGGTTTCTTTTGCAAACAAGAATTAAAAGTGAGTTTCTCAACTCATATTTAAGCTGCTATCTGCAAAGTTATGGTAAATTAGCAAATTCCTAAAAACAATTCTATTTCATCTGAGATAAAATCAATCACACATTAGACTGCACGTAAAATGGAACGGGGCGGGGGAGGGGCGGGGAATGGTATCCTCTGGCAAATTCTCTTATTTCCTCACAAATAAACCCTGTCAAATACTTGAACATTTTTAATTAGATTCACTGAATCGTTTTCCATAGTACTCCACTACATTCCAGATAAGCAAACTTACCAACTTTACAAAGAAGCAATTTCCCAAACTCACTTAGATGGCTGCATATATGACAAGACCCGATGGATGGGTAGCTTAGATTTCTATTAGCCACATGTGGACAAATTTTGCTTCTCCAAATGATTGCTAACTCTCCAAAAGAAACATATCTATTTTCAATTTGATTTAATTTTCTCAGGGCATTCCACACAGTGCTTTTAACACATCCCATTTCTTGAACATCAAAATAGATCAAATCTATCTGGAAAATAGACTACAATGCCTATTTAACCACAATATCCTGCATAACCATTTATTATTCACATCTACATTAAATCAGAATTATCAAACAGAAAAATTAAACAATTAGTCCAAGACATAGATCTCAGATTTTAAGATCAGGCTTTACATGACAGTGAAATAATTAACAACCTCATAAAAAAGCTTAAATTCAAATAATAATGTCCTTCACCATGTGACGAATCAAGGTACAACCTAAAATTACAAAAATGGTAAGTCACCAGTGTCTAAACAGTGCACAAAAATAACAATTCACACAGCGTAAGTTTATCTTTTTCTATTTCTAAATTTGAAATTCTCTTGATCCCTAACAAAACCAAAATCAAAAAGTTTGAATACTGAATGACTCCATCCATAAAACATACACAAAGCAAAATATCAAACTCACCTGCCACATTGTAATATGAAACAATGTACTCTGACCACTCAAAATTCCAATGAAAATGCTTTGAAATAATTGTTTTTAAAATTAGCATCTAAATAAACTCAACATATAGAAATATCACAAAGTATAATAGTCAAAAAATGACACTATCTTGTTAAACATTGGTTAGAATAAAAAATATAAGTCATCCAAAGTCTTAGCTTTGCTATTCTATCAAGCTCACAGCTGGATTTATAGTCATCAAGCAAACATACACTAAAAGCTTTGTTCATTTTCAATTTAAAAAAAAAAGAAAAAGGCCTTTCTTGTTATAATATATATTGTTTCATTTCTCTAAGCACTAGTATTTGAAAAATTCAATACCAAGAGAAGTATGAACATAAAAACAGCTGGGTATTTTAGAAACAATCTTCTAAAAGGACTCCATAACAATGAACCATACTCAGTAGGCAATTCTAAGCCAATCTGTTTACATACTTGATAGGATTCTACACCAAGAGATTCCACAGTCCAAGCAGAGCAAACATTTAGAATGCATCTAAATCCCCAGTCTCAAACTGAAATGAGGAAATTCATTTAATTACTATAAATCCTATTAAACCAATCTTCTTTGTAAAGTGGAAAATGTCTGACTTCTGAGGGCTATGCAGAGTATAATGAATGAGGAGTTTAATTAGGGCCCACTGCTGGCTCACTATAATCTATTAATTAGCATTCTCAGTTCTCTATATCTCATTGCAGTGTTTCGCTTTACTTTGAAATTACACCCTTCATTTTTTGGACCAAAGATATATAATTTTAGGATTGTGTGATAATTATAGTGGGTGTAGGAAGAATATATTCCTGCCAGCACTGGTATTTAATTAGGGCAAGGGGCGGAATCTAGATAAAGCAATGTTCACCCTCCTTCAGCACATATGGTTTTTTTGGCATCATAGTCCTTTGGACTGTTTCACTTCCACTGGACTGAAGTGCTGAGTCTCCATCATAGTCTTTTCAGAAGATTCAAATATTTTGCCTTTCAATGTATCTTGATAATTAGGAAGGAAATTGCCATTGTTTTTTACTCACACAGCTTTTAAAGTATATGCATAACCAGCCTCAATTTTTTTAACATAAAGAGGTATGCCAATATTTTCCTCATTAAAATAGGCATTTCCAAGTTACTTAATATTAAAAACCATCTTGGTGATAGGCATATTTTCAGCATCATCAGAGAAATGCATTAGAAGCTAGCTAATTCAATGATAAATCCAGTAACCTCAATTCAACTATCAAAACATACTTTTAATTTTATATATATGTATATATACAAATTTATGTCTACACACATTATATATACATTTACATGCACATGCACACACATACACACAAAATCTATTTCTGAAAGGTAGAACTTTTAAAGAGAAGTGTTTATTCATGTATAATTTTTACACACTATTTTATAATAAGTTGTAGCTCAGCCACTTTTCAGGTCAATGGAAGTAAACTGTGATTTTTATATTAACAATAGATTTGAAATTGAATAATACTCAAATATGATGCACTATGATGCTTAATTGTCTAAATACACATAAAGTACTTCATATCTGGGCACTGACATACCACCAGTACAAACTAGAAGTTTATCAATTTCATTTTTACAAAATTAACAGAACCTAACAACCACCCTAAGGCTACAGATATAGTTTCTAAGACCTATGCTACATTGATACTTTATCACAAGACTAAATTAAGCAAACTCATTTCTCTTCTCTTGATGTTTACAATTCAATACAAAACTATAAAAACTTTCAGAATGTACTATTATTTTATATTTAGGAATGATAGACTTTTGATGTTGTATTTCACTTTCTGCAACTTAAATTTTAACTGAAGAAAAGGTATTTAGTTCCCTATTCTATCATCAAATATCATCTGAATATTTTACCTTGTGCATCAGAGATTCTCAATGTCAGGAACATCAAAATCACCTATCTGGCTTTTTTTAACTAAACATAACTAAGATTTTAAACACCCTTTTTCTGTACACACATTCCTTCTACTGAGGGTCACTGTCACAGTTAACGAACAGTATGTATAGGAGTCTGCCATAACCCTTAGGTGTAATATGCATGAAAGAAACAAGAATGAGAAGCACTGACCCAATGATCCCTTGCTTCTTTTCTCTTCTTTCACAGGTGAGCCCTAGAGAGGCAACAGAACCAACCCAAATTCCCTATAGCAGATATGCAATGGACTTAGTTTAAGAATTAGATGTACTTAATTCTAAAGATCCCAAAACTGGTTTATCATCAGAACCACCAGAGGAGCTCATTTCAAATATAGTTCATGCGCTCCACTTCCACAGGTATTTACTTAGTTGATATAAAACAAGACCTGGAAATCTATATATTAAACAAATATACCTGTTGATAATTGATGTATCTAAGTCAGGATTTAGGAACCCTGTCCTTACTTTTAAGATTCAATATTTAGTTCTTTCGTTTTTGTTTTTTTTTTCTTTCACATTTTTAAACTCTTGAAGACTCAAAAGCAAAGAACTTCCTGAGGAATATTTTTTAAAGGCATTTCCTCTTTTTTAAAAAGACTATGTCTCTAGGAGACTTAAAAGATTTATGTATATTAATAAAACATTCAGATTTTGTGTGATAACAAATTAAATTTAGTCACTGGTTAAAAAGTAAAAGCATACTGTATGTCAACCATACTTAAATATTAAAAAAAGTAAAAGCAAAGTAGTTTAATATTATATCTGACAAAAAAATGAAATCATTATAATTTCTAATTATTTTGAAATCTGATTAAAATGAATTCAAGGTTTAGTTTTTAATTCATTTTGTACCATTAAATAAATATGAAGATTTTTAACTGTGACCTTAAATTAACTAGTCCAGATACAATAGTATATAGTCATCACAAGACTTTAACATATAGTAGAAATGTTGGCTAAATAAAGGTCGCAACATACTATGTACAAAATTCCATTTATGAAAACTCAGTATGTGTGTATGCACAGATAGTTCATTAAGGAGAAACATTAAAATCTTAACAATGAAATAGCAAAGTTATCATAGATAGGAGAATTTAGGTAAAATTTTATGTTTTTCTTTATTATTTTTATCTATGTTTTTCTGTATTATTTTTATAATCAGAAAAAAGCTATTTTTATTATTAAAAAAGTAAGTCTGGTGGGGAGGTAGATGGGGTAAAGGAGGTCAAATATGTGGTGACAGAAAGAAATCTAACTATGGGAGGTAAACACACAGTGTAAACATTAATATGCCTTATTGTTAAAGTGTACAGCTGAAACTTATCGAATTTTGTTAACCAATGTCACCATAAAAAATAAAAATAAAAAAATACCAAAAATAAAAGGTAAGTCCTGGGCTTTAACAAACAAAACTATCTAACTAGATATTTTCTTCAAGTAACCAAACAATAGGTCTCAATGCCTTAACTGTATATTGTAACAGAACAGTAAAACAATCAACAGAAATCTTAAATTTACTTCATCAGAGACAAAAATCACTTGTAATTCCTTCTTTATTTTTTAGCATCATTCAAGTATACTGTGAAATTCCAAATAAGTTTATTATGTTCTTCATAATTTGTATTAAACTAACCCAAAAATAAAGTATAATGCCAACAAAAAATAGCTACTTTAAAATGCTTTAAAAATATAGGAGAATTTTTTTTTAAGCTATAGCACTCGGTATTCTCGGGCAGTCTCTCATCCAAGTACTAACCAGGCCTGACCCTGCTTAGCTTCCGAAATCAGACGAGATCAGGCACGTTCAGGGTGGTGTGGCTGTAGACAGGAGAATTTTTTTAAGGAGGAAATAATTCAAATTTGCAAGTTTATGAAAAGTTCTAAAATCACTTTACAAATACTTTTATGATTTGGAAGGAACAGTATAGAGTTGTTCACATCTTTGGAGTCCTATGTCACTAAATGTGACATGGCTATGGCCAAAACATCAACTATAACCTGGAAAAGTACAGAAAAATAATAAAAAAATATGTTTTGTATTTCTAATAAGATAGCATTTAGCTCCTGAAGTTAAACTATCATGAATGTACACAGAAAGAACTGATCCTGATTGTTGATACTTAATAAATATTTACATCATCAATATTAACTTCTTCGTTACAGAACTCACGGTTGCAAACCCGCCCCTTCCTTTGGGACATACTATCTTATCTCTTTACCTCCTAAGTTCAACAGTGCTGCAGCCTTCCCTAGTGTGGCCCATCTCCTTCTAAAATGAACTTTCAATAAATCTTACTTTTTCTCAAAAAAAAAATATACATTAAACTTCTTAAAACTAATGTCCATTCTATACTATCAACATACTGATTTGCCTTGTAATCTTTTTTTTAAGATTAACTTTGCTGATATTTGTTACAGTAAATCTTAATGTTACACCTCACATGTAAGTTACATAGCCTAAATAATTTTGATAACAGATCTTAGAGTGTGTAGCAAAAATATATTCTCATTAGAATTGAAAGAAAAAGTAAATATCTGCTAAAAGAAAAGACAGGAAAAGAAAGGGAAGCCAGGGATAAGAAACAAGCAAGAACGTGGAGCAAGAGGGCATGGTGACCAGAAAAAAATTATAGCACAGGACCAAATCTGGAAAAGACTGAGAAAAGGAGGACAGAAAATACTAAAATAAATAGTAAACAGGAAGATAAGCGAACAAAAGGGGGAAAAAACAAAGAAAGAAAAGAAAAAAAAATGCTCTTTTCATTTATAAACACAAATTCAGACAATAAAGGTAAAAATACATATAAAACTAACCTGATTTTCCTCCTGCACAACTCTATACTGTTCCTTCCAAATAGTGATTTTGGAAGCTTCGTCTTTTCTGAGGGCTCGTTCTTTCTTCAGCTCTGGGCTCCAGAAGGTCTTGATGCTATTCATTGAAGAACTTAATTTGCTCTCCTTTACTTCTACATCCTTGCGCAAGAGATCATTTTCCCTTAATACTTCCTTCAGCTGTGTTTGCAGATCCATAATTGTGTTATCTCTTGCCTGACGAAGAGAATGAGGAACAGTGGATGCCATACTCACAGGAGGGAGGTGATGTTCTCCAAATGCTATGGTGTCACTAGCAACCCCACTGCTAGCTATATTGGGACTACTGCCCATTGCAGTCATCCTAACACCGTAAGGCAGACGTCCCCCAGAACGGCCAAGTGTCATGGTGCTTTTAGGAGTTTCTGAACCCACATTTTCATGGTCACTTAGGTACATAGGGCCAGATGTGGCATAGGCAGCATTTAAGGATTGGATATTCTCCATTGAAAGGGTTTTCCCACTGCCACCTCCAACACTGCTTCCAGAACTCCCTCCTGTACTGTTGGTTCGACGATGACCCAAGCGAGGGGAACGTGGAAGCCTAGGTGAACGCCCAGGGCTCTGGTTGCTCGGTTCCACCTTCCCAACTGAGCGAGCACTTCCATACATGGTTGCAAGACGAATTTAGGTGCCAAGAAAGGTATAAAGCAGAAAACAAAATATGGAACTCTGTGAGGTTTCTCTGGCTGTAAGTCTGCTTAAGGCTAATCAGAAATAACAGGTCCTCAGCTGTCCAGTCTTGAAGAAATATCTTATACCATATCTGTAATGAAAAGATCACACATTAAATCTTACAATAATAAACATTTCCCTTCTCAGAGACTTTTCACTACCCCCACTTGAGTACGATCTCCCTTCTATCATCCATTTATTCATGCATTCAAAATTTCTTTATGGCACAATTTATTTCACAGTAAACATCATTCTTTAAATACTTCATATCTTAAAACTGAATACTAAAAGCACACCATGCAAATGGAAAAGATAAATAAATAAAAGATATAGTGACTGGAATGGGAAAAATAAAACTCAATGTCTGAATATATGATTTCCTAACTGGAAAACCCAAGATCATCAGCTGATAAGTTATTAGAACAACAGAACTCAAGAAATTGGTCAGACACAAGATCAATATATAAATAGCAATACTTTCCTATATATTAGTAATAACAATTAGAAGATGCATTTTTTGAAAACTCAATTCACAATAGCAACAAAACCATAAAAATACTTTGATGTGAATCTAATGAAAATACGCAAGCATTTTTGGAAAAAAATACAAAACTTCACTGAAAGAACACCCGAACAAAAGGAAAGATATCCATGTTCATGCATGAGAAGACAAACACTGGAAAGGTGTCAGTTCTCCCACAACTACCTTTGAATTCTAATGATTCTTCACATAAAAAGTTGACTCTAAAATTCAAATATAAGAGCAAAGGTACACAAATAACCATAACAATCTGAAATAGAAGAACAAAGAAAAAAGATGTCTCCTAAGTAGCAGATAAATTACAGGTCCACAATCCTTTATTTACAATGCAAAAATCCAAGGTCTGAAAATAAAGTGTTTTTTTTTTAACTTATTTAAATAAGCAGGAAAACCTGACCTAAGGTTACTAATTGTTTATAGGTAGAGCTCACTTAGTGTGATTATTCGTACCATTCATTGAGAAAATAATGTGCAGGATTACAGAATACTGTATAATGCCCACTGGGTATCACTGGTAAAAAAATGTGAACTCCAAAATCACATCTGACCCCAGGTTTTCTCATAAGGATTTGTAGCCTTTTAAAGCTACAGTTATTAAAAATGTAAGGTACTGGACCAGGAATATAGTCTAAATTATATATGTGTGTTTAGCATATGCTAAAAGTAACCTTTCAAAACTGTGAGGAAAGGACAAATCATTCAATAATGGGATTTGAACAATTGGTACTCTGGCAAAAAAATTACATCCCTACTTCAAACAGTACACAAAAATAAATTCTATGTACATTATAGATATAAATTTTAAAATGATTAAAAGTACTAGAAAACTTAGGATAATATCCTGTGAACCTGAGTTAAGGTAGGGTTTCTTAAATAAGAAACAAAAAGCAAACCCCCCCCCAAAATACATTTAATTATGCCAAAATGACAAATTATACCACAAAAAAAAAACAACTAAAAGGAAAATCAAAAACTAGGTGAAAAATATATCTAACATATGTATAAAGATCTGTATACAAAATATACAAAGAATTCCTACATAGGAATGCCAAATTTGAAACAGCAAGGATTAGAAAGGAAACTTGTATGTGTAAGGGGAGTTTGAGGGGAAAACGTTTGTGAAGGCTTTAGTTTCACTTATAAAGCTTTATACTCAGACTGAAATAAAGCTCTAATTTAAAATATATATATATGTTCATATTCTACAAGTATAATTAAAACAAATTTTAAAAACACATATCACAGTTATCCTACTTTCCACACTTCTCTCAAAGATAAACCAATAAAGATCTAAACTAGATCTCTAATTCCCTAATATCATTCCACCAAAAAATTGGCTTAGGTTAAGTAACAGGTTTCAGCATATTAAGTAATACTTTCCGAAAATCCACTGTTAACAAAGAACTGATTCTTATAAATGTTTCCTTACTGAAAATGTTATCCAAGAAAATTACAAGGTCTATAAATTCTAATAAGAGTTTTAAAAGTCTATATATTCTAGTCAAACTCAAAACACATTAAAGGTCTTCAGAAACATGAGTACATTAGTGATCCAATAAAGATATCCCTTGAATAACAAACAACAAGCAGGATAGGAAAGAGCCCGGACTTTTAAGATTCCATCTTCGAAAACACAACAGTACACCAAGTTCAGAAATTTTGCTAGTAATGTTAGGAAATTCCTTTTCAGGACTAACCTAGCTCATGAAGTAAAAATTCCTTTTCATAATAAATCTGGACTGTAAGGCAGGTGACAAGTAATAATCTACAAATTACTGTTTGAGTGAATTCTATTTCAAGATCAAAGAAGGATGCAATATTTTTTCTGAAGTAATCTGAATATGGCTTAAAATAAGAGCCATTCATTATCCAGAATCCCTCAAATAATAACAAAAGCTAACATATTATTTTCCATATGCCAGGCATTGTGCTAAGAATTTTATAAGGTTTAATTTATTATTTATAAACCCCCTATATACAGGTGCTTATGTCATTACCTCCATTTTACAGATGAAGGGAATTTGGCCAATAGTGTTAAGTGACTTATCTAAAGTCACAAAGCTATTAAGTAGCACGGTTAAGACCTAAACTACAGTACCTAATTCCAGAGCCCTAGAGGCTCTTAACTAGGATGCTTGACCACCATCATCTGCTGACATTAATGCCTCAACTGTCCACAGGATATTAAAAGTTTCCATGGTTTTATGGCAGTGTGTCCTGCTAATCTAGTACTCTAAAACTGAACTTTAGAGACATCTTAGGTTTCCCAGATGTAAAGATCAAATAATTATATTTATCTTTCTAACGAAAAGAAAGTCTTTTTTAAAAGATGGTGGTCAAAAGAACAAAATAAGTAAAACCAACAAAATAAAGAGCAATAATTCAGAGTCAATAATCATGCCGTTAAAACTTTAAGCTTCCACGTTCAATTTAAAATTTCCCAGCCATGCCTTGTGAAGAACTCGGTTTTCATGTAGTTAAGTAACTAAATCACACTGAATATAGGCTATGATCCAATAACAAAAATTCACATCGTTTTCAATATTAGCAAGTATAATATTCAAGTCACTTTCAGATCCTAAATGGCTTTTGCATGTAGAATCTTTGTTATTATTAGAACTATATTCATTTATACAACAAAAGAAGGAAATTCACTAGCTATGTCTAAAGCCCTCATACTGGCTATTCTTAATCTTATGAGCTTCAGGGAAAAGTTGTTTTTTTTTTTTAATTCTCTTAAAAATGTGCCAGCCAGACACACAACCACAAAATAGTAATTCCTGCACTATGAACAGCTGACCAAAAAAAAAAAAATTCTGAACAAAAAAAGTCATAAAGTGTAATTCCATTAACATAAAATTCTAGAACTAATCTTTCACGACAGAAAACAAATCAGTGCAAGTCTGGGGATGAGGATGAGGAGGAGGCATGGATCAAAAAGGGTAGGAGGAAACTTTGGGGGTGATGAAATGTTATCTTGACTGCAGTGATGGTTTCACAGGCATATGCATACATACACACATACACACATACACACATACACACACACACACTCTCTCTCTCTCTCTCTCTCTCTCTCTCTCTCTCTCTCTCTCTCTCTCTCTCTCTCTCATCAAACTATATAGTTAAAATATGTTCAGTTTATTACATACAAATTATACCAGAAAAGTTTTAAAAAATAATTTCACAGTCCAAACTCCCTTGCCTTTGATGAATCCAAAAGAAACATCTTCACTGACTACACACCTGGAAATCTGATTGCTACTGGAGAAAATCATGCAGCTGTTTTGTTTGAGCCCATAATGTTGCTCCCAGAGTCCTCCTACAAGTCTCTCAGTTAGCTTTCTATCCAAGTTTTGTTAGCTCCCTATCTAGGACGTTATGGTGGTTATTTCAAACCTTCCTCTGACTATTAAACAGAAAACAAGTCTCTGGGGTCAGAGACAAAGAACCTTATTACAGCACGGCAAACAGTACAAACATCATGTTTGCATTAGCTCCCTGTTACTCCCAAGTTCCAGAAGGTGACACAGAAGGGCCCAGACAGATGCTACATATGGAGTGGGTTTGCCTCACAGCTGAGGAACATTTGAGATTAGAGAATCTACCACTTTTACAATAAGCACAAAGTAAGCCTGCTCTCTTCCCATGGGAGATATTACCTCACCCCTCAACATGACTTGCTGCAAATACAATAATGAGAAATGGCACAGGTAAGAGCAGGCAGGGCGTTGCATTCCTAGCATACTCAGCAAGGCATACAGGAAAGAGAGACCCGTAGAGGACTCACTCTCAATATTTGTGGTAGTTTTACGGTATCTTCCTAAATTCTTTGATACTCCCTTCAAGAGAAGAAGCCAAATACCTCTATCTTTGAATTAGGACTAGACTTAGTGATTAGCTCCTAATAATGTATCATTTCCAAGACTAACTCAACAAAAGACAATGAGACTTCTGTTGTGGTCACTCTCTTGGATCATTCACCTGGGGGATGTTAGCTATCATGTTGTAAGGATATTCAAGCTACCTTACAGAGTGAGCCACACAGTGAGAAACTGAGGCCTCCTGCCAAGAGCCATGTGAGAGAGCTTGCAAAGGGATCCTTAACCCCAGTCAAGCCTTCAGATGACTGCAGACTTAGGTGGCATCTTGACTGCAACCTCATGAAATACCTTGACCCAGAACCACTAAGCTATGCTCTTCATACAAACGGTAAGATAATGTTTGTTTGTTTTGAATCCAATAAGCTGAGGTAACATTTTATACAAGGCATACCAAATACAGTACTTTTCCTGAAATTTTTGTTTCAGGTGTGCATATGCACACATATGTGCATACTGCATCACAATTTAAAATGTGTTTCTTTTTGTAGGTTCTAAACAATTCTCAACACCACTGCCAGAATATGATTCTCCAAGTGGGTCAGGATCCCTTAGGGGTTCCTGAGGCACTTTCAGGAGAGCAAAACTATTTTCATAATAATATTATTTGCCTTTTTCACTGTACATTCTCACAAATGTACAGTAGTGTTTTCCAGAAACTACATGACATTTGGTATCATCCCACTGATAGCTACTGGAATGTGTGCTTGCATACTCCTACATATTAAATTTTTCTCAGTTTTACTTTCTTTTATGGTAAATAGTAATAGATACAGCCTACAGAAACAAATGCTATTTAGGGTCCTCATTAGTTTTTAAGACTGTAAAGGGATGCTGGAACAAAAAGTTTAAGAACCACTGCTCTAAAATTTTAATATGATATAATCACATATCCCTCCATACATCATTTGATGGCTTCCCTAAATAAGAATCTAAATTCCTTAGTTGTGCATATAAGATTTTTCATGATTTGGGCCCTCCCTATCTCTCTATAGGCAGGTTACTTCTTAACCACTCTCCTTTCCATGTGACAACCATGATCAAGCACCTAAAATTTCTAGAACATCGTGCTCTCTTGTGCTTCCATGACCTTCTTCTTCCCCATCAATTAAATACTTACTAGTCATTCTTCCAAACTAAGTTTAATAGTCACAATCCTACACAAACCCTTAAACTTCTCAGTCTAATGTAAGTGTCCCTTTTGTAAAATCAGGGGCTTTTAAAATAATGCACTTACTATTTTGGGGTTAATCACTTCTTTAAAGGCAAAGGAATGTCTTATCTCCAAAACCCAGTGCAATACTCAATACAAATCAAGCATGTAATAAATGTTTGCTGAATCCACAAGTTAACAAACATCCAAGTAAAAATCATTAAAGCTAATTCTTATACATTCAGAAAGTGATAGTAATCTTGAAATTCATTTATAGAAAATGCAAATAAATGCACTGTAAGATAAATATAATGAAAGCCTTTTTATCATTTCCTTCATGTTAATAAACTTTACTTTTAAACTGTAACCAAATTCCATAAATTTACAACCTCCTTCTGTATAGGCTTTGCTATGTATTTTCCATCTCTAATATCATGCCCTGAAAATTATAAAGAAACTTACTGAATTATCAAGATTTCAATTTAAAAAAAAAAATGTTCTTATATGAATAAAAATAGGAAATTCTGTGGCTAAATCTTAATTCCAAGAAGACAGCATATGCTCAACAAGAACAGGCTAATAATGCCTCTCATCTTCTAAGAAAAAAATTAAAAATTCACAGACAGCAACCCATAGACAGAAAATATGCTTATGGATACAAATCTGTTCTCAGTGCTGAAAAGTATTAAACGATCTGTCACGTTAATATTATAACTAGAGACCTATCAAGTACTTAAAATGAGTTTTCTTATCCTATATTTTGAGTTTAAAATTCTAAAATTTATCAGCACAGCATTTAAAATTCTGCAAGTATGTCCAGATTTATGTTTACAAAAATTTCTTAAAATCTACCTCTGACAAGAACATTATTAGAAATCTGGTTTATCTTACATTTGGTGTTTTCAACAACACAGTTCTACCTTCAACTCATATTTCCATGCTCCCATTAAAAAATTACAATTTTTAGAGCTTTCTTGCTTCACAAAAGAAACATTCTTAACTCTGAAAGAGCCTCAAATATTGGGTTTCCCCAACAAGAGAAGGCACAGGTATTTCTGAGAAAAGAAAATCAAGAAAACTAAAATTAGATCCATTTTGGTTATATGTACTTATAGGCAAAGACTTTTCTCAAGTATACAAGATAATCAACATTAAAAGGATAGGTTTATTTTCTTTAAAATAAAATCATTTTTTAACTTTGCCAAATGAAGTAGAATAGCAAAAGTTAAAAATACAATTCCAAATCACGAAGCAACAGTGCTCAGAATACACAGACATAGTAGTTTTTATATTACCCTACTTAACAGTGTTACCCTTTGTACCAAAGCATTTTAGCACTATGTTCAAGTATGAAAACAAAAATGTGACCTATTCTTTCCTATAGTTAGTAACAAAAATGCAATGCATAGACCTTAAATACATTTCATCCTAAAAATACCCTATAAAATAATTTTTATTGTGCTCCTGGAGTTCAGTCATGTTGTGACTAGTAGGAAAGGGTTGGGCTGGGTCAGCTCCACTATTTAAATGTATAGCTTTTAACAAATCAATCTTTCAAAGCCTCAGTATTCTCACATACAAAACAGACATAATAGTTCCTCAAAGGATGGCTAACAAGATCAAATCA
Organism: Cynopterus sphinx; assembly: GCA_030015415.1. NCBI lineage: Eukaryota > Metazoa > Chordata > Mammalia > Chiroptera > Pteropodidae > Cynopterus > Cynopterus sphinx. The sequence goes on from CM057380.1 coordinate 93,456,830, forward strand.
GTACGTATTGGTAGGTTTTCAATAAATGTCAATCATTACATTTCTAGGAATCATCTTACACGTATTTTCACACACGTAGGAAAACTAAATAAAGATGAACTGCAGAATTCTTTGAAATAACAAGACTCTGGTAATAGCCTATAAATTATGGAAATACTGTGCAACTATTAAAAAGAATAAGGAAATCTGTATGTACTGATAAGAAAAAAGATAGAAGACATACAAGATATTTAAATTTTTTTAAATTTACAAAAAGAGGAACACAAGAATTTGTGGGGAAAGGTGGGTTTGTACATTTTCTTTTCTGTACTGATTGAGGTTTTCACACGAATTACTTTTATAATTTAAAAATTATAGATATGTGGGATATAAACCTAAAAGCAACAAGTGAACAGAATGAATAGAGACTCATGGACATGGACAATGAACTAGTGGTTAAGGGAACCGGGATAGGGAAGATAGGGGAAAAATTTAAAACATTTCTTCAATTAAAAAAACAATTAATTGAAAATTTAAAAATAAAAAGTAATTACAAACTCACACATACATGGACTACTCATTTCTGACAAAAGTGCAAAGCAATACAGTAGCAAAAGGCAATCATGCTCTCCACAACATATCTGAACAACAGATTTTCATGGCCACCACAGTCCATCCCTTGCTTCTCCATGATTGAGGCCTCTATTCTTGAGGGGAATCATACACAAGGGAAGGTTATTGGAACAAACTACAGCTGTTGTTAGTCTGAAATGCACAAATGATACTCACCTTCTCCCTTCCCTACTATTCTAAAATGCACTCATCCTCAGTTCTCACCTTAGCAAGTCTTAATAGCAGATATACAGTGGCAACCCAAACTTCCATTCCTAAGGGTTATAAGCCCTTGGAAATCATATTCATCTCAGACCTGGCTTTGTGCACATGTCCATTCACAGTTAAGACAGAGCAAGAGAGTACTAAAAGGTACCCAATTAAATCACCTACATTCTACTACATGTGTTATTCCTGCCCTCATTATGTTCATAATAGTGAAAAATAACCTAAATGTCCAACAATGAGGCATTAGCTATATAAGTTAAAGCACAACTATAAAATGTTTTACTATCTGAAATGGGTTGAACAGTATCCCCCAACTTTTCATGTCCACAGACTTATGTGACCTATATGGAAATAGGGTTTGCAGATGTAACCAAGTTGAGTTCATACTGGATCATGGCAGGCCCGAAAGCCAAAGGCTAGCATCTTTCTATGAGAAAAGAGAGCTTCAGTTATATACACACACATAAGAAAGACCATCTAAGATGGAGGCAGAGACCGGAGTGATGTAGCTACAAGCCAAGGGTCACCAAGGATTGTCCAGAAGCCACCAAAAGCCAGAAAGAGGCAATGAGGGATTCTCTCTAGAGCCTTCAAAGGGAGCAAGGCACTGCATCCACTGATTTTAGACTTCCAGCCTCCAGAACTATGAGAAATAAATTTCTACTGCTTTACATTACCAAGTTTGTGGTTATTACAGCAGACCTAGAAAGTGATTATACTATCTCACTGATGTGGCTCTATACTTAGAGAGAGAGATTTCTGATCTGTTGTCAAACCAAAGAGAAAAAGAAAAAGTTATAAATACACATTCTACTTGAGTTTTGGGTTTGACTGTTTTAATTACAGCAGAATATATAACTCTGGATAGTAAGGTTTCTGGTGGTGCTCTCACTTTCTCTCCAAATCATAATTTTCTATGAGCACATAGTATTTTTACCAATGGACAAAATAAAACTATTTGGGGGATAGGTGGTATAAAGATATCCAACAGAAAGGGTATACTGCCCTACGATAAGGCTCCAGATACTAAAAACTCCCAATACCACTTCTAGAATAAAGCCAGAATAGTTTCTTTACAGCCACATTCAGTGGATTCTCTTTAATTCTACTGCGTTCGGCACTACTGACCACTTCTATTTTGAAACTTTTACCTGGGTCTTTCTAATATTACTCTTCTGGTTTCCCTACTATCTCTCCAAGACAATTCCTTTTGTACACTTTATTGGCTCTTCTTCCTCTGCCTACCTTTAAGATACGTATATATATCTCAGAACTCTTTCCAACATGTTCTTGTCTCCCACTATTTTACTTCCCCTGGGAAATCTCATCCACAGCCATTGTTTCAACTTTTTTAAACTATTACCTATTTTAGGTAGGTACATATTTTAGTTTAAATTTTCTCAATATTACCAACTCTGGCTTCTCCCTTGGGCTGCAGACTTATATGACTAGATCCTTTCTGTACCAAGATTTCCTACAGGCAACTCAACAGTTCTAACTAAATAAACATGTATTTTTCCCAAAACAGGCTTCTTTCCTATGTTCCCTAGTTCGATAGAATTCATTCTAACTCCTCCTTCTTCACTCCAGTCTTCAACTCCCATTAACGAATCAATCACTGTGTATCATCAATTCTTATCTTTGTAATATATTTCCTTTCCCTCCCTACTGCTACAATATCATCTTGTCTGGCCCATACTATTACAACACAATCCCCTCAATAATCTCCTTGCCTATATAGTCTTGCCTCTCTCCAATTTACTGATGACTCTTAATTTTATTTTCTCAATCCAACATAGCAGTTATTTGATAAACATTTTCGAATTGAAGGTGAGAGACATATTAGAAATTCCAGAGGCCGGAGGGTCATTTTTATTTGATGAAAGCCCCTTATTGTAATACCCTCTGTTCTCCTCCTCCATGCTCCACTGAAAACCAATATATTTTGTATGTCTTTTAGTTTTGTTTCAGCATTTTTTAACTGATTTAATTCACACACGATAAAATTCACCACTTTGAACTGCACAATTGATTCTTAGTATAGTCACAATGCTGTGCAACCATGCCATTACCTAATTGCAGAATATTTTCAACCATGCAAAAAGAAGCCCTACGAACCTGTAAGGAGTCACTTCCCATTTCCCATTCCCCAGGCCCTCGCAACAAACAATACTTTCTATCTCCATAGATTTGCCTAGTCTAGACATTTCATATAATGCAATCATATAATATGAGGCCTTTTGCGTCTGGTTTCTTTCATTTAGCATAATGTTTTCAAGGTGCATTCACATTGTAGCATATATCAGTAGTTCACTCCATTTTATGGCTGAATAGTATTTTGTTGTATGGATACTCTACATTTTAGTCATCCACTCATCAGTTGATGCACATTTATTTGGGTTGTTGCTATGAAGAATACCACTACTATGAACATTCACGGGCAAGTTTTTGTATGGACATATATTTGTAATTCTCTTGGGTATACACCTCTAAGTGTGCAATTGTTCGGGCAATATAAAAACTGTCTTTAATTTTTTAAGGAAATGTCAAACTGTTTTCCAAAACATCTGTAATATTTTACATTCTTAGCCACAGTGTATGAGGGTTCCAAAGTCTCTACATCCTCATCAACACTTAGACTGTCCGTCTTTTTTATTATAACCATCCTAATGAATATGAAGTGCTATCTTATTATGGTCTTGATGTTATGACTTTTCATTTAAACAATACTCTTTAAAAAATTATAAGCACATTTGAAGGCAAATATATTTGGTGTCTGCCTTGGAACTATATGTTATTAATATATTTAACCTGTGACATTAAACATTACTATTAAATGAATACATGCATACAGAAATAAAAATTCAAATAATAAAAGTTCCCCCCATCCTTCTCACTAGAGATAACTACTTTTGACCATTCTCCTTTAAATTCTAATAGTTAACTCTATAACTCTAAATTATGTAACTTTTTCTTCACAGTATTTACTACCATACAATATGCAATTTGTTCCACTTCCCTGTTTTATCATAAGTCTCCTTCACTAGAATGAAAGCTCCATGAAGACAGTAAATTTTCCCTTTTCTATTCACTGCCGTACCTCAGCACCTTGAATAGGGCCTGACATATAGAAAGCAGTCAGTAAATATACATTAAATGAATAAATTACTCTTGCTTGAATTATCTAAATCTTTAAATACATTTTCTTGAGATTCTCCCCATAAACAGTGAGCGATTTTATTCATAGCCTCTCTTTTTTCCAATTTTTCTGGGGCTACAGTTTATTTTTACTTTTTATAATGATCAACTTTATCTTTTTAACTAATATACCTTAACTTCTGTTTTGTTTTTATCTATCAAATTTAAACTTTTAACTTCCCACCACCCTTTCAGTACAAAATAAAGAAGCTAGAGTTCAATACATTCAGCTTCCTCCCATTAATCATACATACCACTACTCTTACATTATAGAAGTATATAACATTTATTTTTTGATCTATAATTGTCTTCTTTGTCTACAAACAAATATGAAAACAGAGAGCCAACAAATAATTTACTATATGATGATAATGTAAACATTACTTACTGCAGAACCAGGTAGTAATTGGAACTATAGAAAACACATAATTCTGTTTATTCCCATCCTAGAATTTACAATTTATAATTATTTTTCTTCACATGCTTTGTCTGTATTCCTTACTATACTGTAAACTCTGTAAAAATAGGATTGTTATACAGACACACACCCCTTGTTCATTAGTGTATCAACCACAGCCCTTACTACTACATGACACATAGCATGAATTTAATAATTATATGTTTATAGCTACATGGATAAATTGTGAAAAAAGGGAGGGGAGAAAAAGAGAGGGAAGGCCCAGCCACCATAGACACCCACATACACCCCCCCAAGGATGTCAATGTCAATCTACTTTACACTTGATGCTAATCTACTTTAGACATGAAGCATCATACATAACATCCATTCTCCAGCATCAATCTGTAATAGAGTTAAGAAGGAAATAAATCTATAAACTCTACTAGTCCAGCAAATGTCATCTAAAGGTTAAGTTAGAATAAGAAAGTGATATGCTTCCTGTTTCTGTATTTTTATAATTTTTACAATAAAGATTTATTGCTTTTCTTTAGGTGTTCATCAGTAGATGAATGGATAAAGAATAAGAGGTACATATATACAATTGAATATTAGCCATTAAAAAAAGAAATCTTACTATCTGCAACAACATGAATGGACCTAGAGGGTATATACTAAGTGAAACAAGTCAGAGAAAAAAGACAAATACCAAATGCTTTCACTTATATGTGGAATATAAAAAATAAATAAATAAATGAACAAACAAAAGAGAAACAAACTCATAGATACAGAGAATAAACTGATGGTTGCCAGATGAGAAAGGGGTTGGAGGGATAGGTGAAAAAGAAGAAATGAAGAAGTACAAATTGGTAGTTACAAAATAGTCATGGGGATGTAAAGTACAACATAAGAAATATAGTCAATAATACTGTATTCAATACTGTAATACTATTGTAAAGCCAATAATAACTATGTATGGGTACTAGATTTATTGGGGCACTCACTTCATAAGTCATATAAATTTCTATTTGCAATCTTGTATACCTGGAACTAATATAATACTGTATGCTAACTGTAACTGAAAAATAAAAATATTATTTAAAATAACAAAAAATAAAATGCAAAACAAAAAAACATTTATTGCTTCTGACAACCCATTTCTCTTATTTTTAAAACCCTCTATATGTTATGTGGGTTGGGGAAATATTGGATTTTCCCCCCTGGGTTTTTTAATAAAGTCCCTTCTGAAAAACTTCAATTTTAACTTCCAACAGGAAAGCACTTTTTCTATCTCTTACCCTGGATATATAGATGGTCATAAAGTAGTAGTAATAGTAAGAATAATCCACTTCAAAGCCTCCAAAAGGAAGCAGGGAAATGCTGCTGAAATGAAACAGGAAAACATGGAAGGCAGAAAAGGCATAGCTGTGGAGGTCAATTCTTAGTGATCTCAGGTTTTTAACATCCTAAATCCTACTTTCAGTGCTTATTACCAAATCTCCATTAGGTCTTAAAACAACAATAGAACTGAGTTCAGACCTGGCCACTACTATATATTCACACAAGCTTATCAACTAGGTCAGAAAAACCATAAAGAGTAGAATACTAAAAAATTCCAGAATAAGTTTTTCCTACAAGAAAAGTATTGTCCCAATACCTACTGAGAGAGAATACCAGCCAGCCCACCCCTATTCCACAGACACCCACAGACACCCACTCCAAATCCTGTGGTATAGCCAGGCCCTAAAAATACAAATACTGCCAAACACAATGACTGTATGTTAGCCTTTAATTTTCACTCTCCCACAAATAGCTACAAGCATAACATGCAACTGCAAACAGCAGTCTCTCACTCTGTTCTCACAGACTAGAAGGGTAATACTAGCTCTCTACAACCTGAATCTCCAAAAGAACACCAAATATTCATAATCAAAAGAAAGCAGAAAATATTTTAATAGCAACATGGTAACCTACTTCAAATTAATTACAACTGGATAGGCTAACAGAGGTGTGCTATGAGTTATTTATAAGGTGAACTAGAAATACATCAGCCATTAACAATTTAAAGCATTATACATGAAAGTCTGACTAAAATCTCAAAATTACTAATCCAACATGATGGGTTACACTAATGACTAATTAGCATTTATCATCAGAAAATGAGTTAGGTATAACACTGAATTTCAACATTTTTAAAGATTTGGTTCATTTTGTTAAAGAGTTAAAAATGTCACCAGGGGCAAGAAATGTGCTGCTACCTTAAGCATTGTATGAAAACATTAACTTTTAAATCCCACTCAAGTACAATTTGGAAAAACTATCAAATTTCAAATGGGCATACCCTCTGACCCAGAAGTCTCACTTTTAAAAGTAGTCTCTATAAGATATATTTCACAGGTTCAAGGATATAAGTGAAATGATGATCAATTACTATATTACTGATAACAGCAAAATGAGAACTACTGAAATTTCCACCAACAAGATACTGGTTAAATAATGATATCGCCAAACTACAGAAAAAAATACTGTTTAAAAAACTTCTTAAATGTCTATATCTGACACTCTCCATAAGGACATCTATGATATATTGTGAAGTGGAAAAGAAAACAATTTCAGACGTGTATAATACAATACAGTCAATATATTAAAAGTACACATATATGTTTATGTAGCCACAGAAATTATTTGGATAGTAAGAAGCTATTTCTGAAAAGTCAGATGGAGCCAATTTTTCCCTTGCATACATACATTTTTTTTAATCATTTCAACAGTGAGATGTGTTGCTTTTACACACACACACAGTCACTAAAAACTAAGGGCTTAAATAAGGACCTCAAGTATTCAGCACTATTATATGGTAATTAATGGGCTAGGACCCAGGCTGATAAGGTCTTGGTGAGTAGCAGGAGGCCGGGGATTAGGAACCCTAGGAGTTAAAGAAGGCACAGATGTCTCTGCTTCCACCCTCAGCAGGTAGCATATCACATTTCTAACATCAGGCATCCTTAATCTGATACTCCTAGAGACTAAAAATTACAGAACCATGTGGCTAAAGCAACACGTTTTGGTGACACACCTAAAAAAGAACACCTCTGCTAAGAGCAAAAGTGACACTTAAAACACCTGTCAGTAGCCAATTCATTTTTTTTATGGGTGAGAAGGTTACTAAGTTACAATCAAGTTAATGTTGTTTTTAATAATTCTTATCCATCAGTTAATCAAGTTAATTGTAAGGTCTATCAAAGTTCTCAGCATGACAAATATTTTGTCAAGCAGATACTTAGAAGTAAATACAAGGTTATTAACCACAGCTGTTCTCTACTTATATCAGCAATCTGTATGTACAACTTAGTTCAACAGAATCAAGTTCTAGATTGTGTAGCCTTCCCCAGTGACTCCATTCCTCAATGATTATCTGATTTCTTAAAATTCTAAAATATTAAATTGTTTGTAGTTATCTTCCATTTTATACCCACATCTCAATCTACAATACATCATGAACAATTCAACACAAAGTTCAACAAATCCTACCAGACTGATTAAACTGAACACAGTGAACAGATGCACATGTTCACAACCCCTCATTCACAAACTGAATTCCAAAAATCTCTGAAAATCCAAACGTCCTGTAACTAGTTTAGTGGCAAAACCACACTTGAACTGATGCAGAAATACCAATGTGTTTGATGAAATCATTGAGCACTCCCAAACCTTGGGAGTGCTCAATGATTGATATTGTATGTATCATATCAATTTTCTGAAATGAGAAATTATTAATTCTGGCCCAAAAGATCTCAGATATAGACCTGAATATTGGATAAAATTAAACATCTACACTATTGTTGGTAAAGATATCTATAATCAGGAAGAACTACACAAAGAGTTTTTAACTATATTTTATTTTTCAAGCTAGGTAGTGGGGACACCTGCAGTAACTATACAATTCTAACTTGATGCATGTATGAAACATTTCATAAATTTTTAAACTTTATGTGAAAAATTGTAGGTACCCAATGTTTTGTTTTCTTCCTTAAAATAATAAGAGCATTTGGAAAGCAGCAAGTTTGAAAATGGCTAAGGGTCTTAAAAACATTCATATCTTTTGATCTGATAATTCCATTAACATGAAACCAATCTACTTACATGATCCAAAATGTAGAAAAAAACTGGCTATATTATGAATTATGATATACCAGGTTTATTAGTACTCATTCAATTAGGAAATGTTTAAGTGAAATCTTTACAAATTAACATGCTGCCTACAAAAAAAGGGATTTACAACTAATGTCTGACATAAGAATGCTTATAATACAGTAAATGAAAGTGGACATACATTTAATATATGCTTGATTTGCAAATATACATATAAGCATAGCAAAAAGAATGGGAGGAAATCTGTTTACTTTCTTCTTAACAGTTGTCAAAATTTTCCAAATGAGTACATAACACTTTGTTAAAAAGAAAAAATATTTAAACAGAAACAAAAAGAAAAAAGTTACTGTAATTTAAAGTGAGCATTTCTCCCTTTTGGACCTGGTCACAAAATCCTTCTAACACTTCAAGCTGCCACCACCAAATGTAGTTGGCATGTAATATCAAACCTATCTGTTGGCCCTAAACGCATCATAAAACATTTTCAATATCTGCAATGATACAGATACAAAATGTCTAATATTATTCCAGACCTAAGTGAGTATATGAGAAATACTGTGAAGAAGACAGCAAGATTTCCTAACACACATTAGGTATACAATACGTGGGGTAGGCATTATGAAATTGTTTCTTGTCTTTTCCAATACACCTGAGGAACGGCACACCGACAGGTAAAATGTGCAAGATAAAATCTGAGGGAAAGACTCAGAAAAGGAATTTGCAGAGCCATTAAAAATCATAATTCCTTTCTCTTTGACCTGGGAAAGTCCATTTTTCACCTGTTACTACGCATCTTTTAAATAAACTCTACCAAGGGCTATTTTTTAACCATAACTCTTTACATGTATATACCTAAATGCAGAATTACAGACTTTAGATTCTGTAGATTTAACCTAGAGTACAAAATCATAAACTTAACAGTATCCAAAAAGATTCAAAGAGAATTCAGTAGTCTGGGATTAACTAAAACAGAGAATTCAGTAGTCTGGGATTAACTTGACCACAATACATTTCAAAGTTCCAGAATTAAAATAGCTTTCTATTACAAAGTCTACTTAAATGAAACTTTACAATAGAAATATCACATTATTCTGCATATTTTTTAAAAAATATTTTACATCATATAAAGCATTTAATATAATATGGGGATCATAATGAACACTCATCATATTTTCTCTATTTAAGATATACTTTTTTCCTAATTTAAAGTTTCTAAAATTGGGATTCAGTTTTTAACAACACGTATAATTAAAATAAGTTTCTTTTTTCAGAAAGGAGTAAATTATTAACTTGGTGGTACACTCCACAAAAATGAAATGGCAACTTGAAAATGAGGAAACATGGTATTATACATGGTAAACACTTGCCATGAATACTTTCTTTAACCTTTTCAGAAAAACTTTCAGGGAGAAAGATTTTATTTTGCTACTTCTAGATGAGGAACTAAGGCTTAAGTTCAGTAAGCTGCCCAAGATCATATATCTAACACTAAAGTTACACAGACTCTTAACTTCTACAATATATGATGCATACTCATCTATTTTAGCAGTTGCACTTATAGATTTTTTTTTTTTGACAGAGCAGAGAAGTTAATATTGGTTTGTCCAAAATCACAAACTTGTTTACCTCCACGTTCCTCATAGTCCTGCCATCTACTGTTTCTTCCTGAGCTACAGACCTGAATTTCCAACTATCAAGTGAATGCACTTGGTTATTTCAGAGGCGCACTGTCCAATATGGTAGCCACTCGTTAGTTACACAGAGCTGTTGAGAACCTGAAATGTGGCTAGGGAGTCTATGGGACTATGGAGCTATTTCATTGTAATCAAAATTTAAATTTAAAAATATGCTCAATTCAGGTACTGGAAAACTTTTAAGCATGTTTGGAACAAGTTAGATGAATCCACTTTTTCAACTGTGAATTTAATAGAATCTAAATACAAATCAGGTATTTCTGAGAAAATTCAGCACCTGAATTTAGATATGCCGTTAAGTATAAAATTGGTTTCAAAGACATAGTATGCAAAAATAAGGCCAAACTGGCTGTTAATAATTTTTAAATACAATGTTTCAACCTATTAAAATGGTGCTTTGGATGTTTTAGGTTAGATAAATAAATATTATAAAAATTATAAAATCAAAGAGTTTCTTTTTACTCTAGTGTGGCTACTAAAATTTTAATTACAAATATGGCTCACATTATATTTCTATTGGACAGTACTTTCTAGAGACTCCTGTTGCCCCCACATAGCTATCAATAGCTCAACAAAAAAGGCATCGCCAATCCTCTAGCTCAGTGCTGCCCAATAAAACCTTCTCTGACTATGGAAGTGTTTTATATCTGATGACTGGATGGTGATGGTAGTTGTGGTGATGTTGATTAACTGTGATTCACAGAATCCCTTAGGATACTGTGGAGCCAGAGGTCTTATGAGACTGGAGAATATCATCTATTATATTGACTTTCCTCTGAGGGAAGAGTAAGTTACTAAAAACTGCAGACCAGTGCTGTGCAACAAAACTTTCTGTGACAATGGAAATATTCTATATCTGTAATGTTTAATATAGAGGCCACTATTCCATCTGGCTATTGAGCATATGAAATATTGCTAGTGCAACTGATAAACTGAATTTTAAACCTTATTTCACTTAAATTCAAGTAAATTTAAATATTCATACATAATTAGTGACTACCTTATTATACAACACTACTTCTAGCCTACCTTCATCTGAAAGTCTGGGAATCACCTCAGTCTCCTCCCTCCCCATAAACTGTCTTTCCCCACCCCTCACCCCCTCAAAAGTATACACACACACACAAACACACAGACTGAATTACCCAGTCCCGTGCTCTTTCAAGCTTTCAATTCTGTATGCTTCTCTATCTCCACTTTCACAACTTGCCTTTTCAGGCTTAATGGGATAAGGCCAGTGCATCCTAGTTGGCCTCCTCACTTAGCCCTCTCCTATCCACTCTTTGTAAAATGTAAATATATTTGTATTTCCTTTACTCAGTTCTCGAAGGTCTTGCCATTGCCTCAAGGTAAAATTCCAAACTCATCTGCGGCCATACCACCCTGAACAAGCCCGATCCCGTCTGATCTCAGAAGCTAAGCAGGGTCGGGCCTGCTTAGTACTCGAATGGTAGACCACCTAGGAAGACCAGGTGTTATAGGCGTAAAAAATAAAAAATAAGGGATTGTAAGCTGACAAGGTCCTTGCAATTTGTAAGCTCAACCAAGGGTTGCCTCACCTTAAAATAAAAAAAAAAATTCCGAACTTGAAAATGATTTACAAAGCCCTTCATGATCCAAACCCAGTCTCCGGCCTCATCTTTCACCACTGCCTTCCACCTTCCAGTTCTTGTCTATATCATTAACATTTCCTACACTCTATCAAAATAGCCTGTTTATTTGTCTTCCTTCCTGGTCACTAGCATCCTGTGAGCAAAGACAGTGTCTCAAACATTTACTGCTAAGATAGAGCACAATAAAGTAACATTACACAAATAAAGTATACTAGATTTTCCATAAATTTTTGAATGAGGAAAAAAAAAAGGAAACACATTGTACCCTTGGAAAACTATAAAAATAAAAAATTTGTAAAGCAGATATTTTTGTTATTACTAGTTTAATGAATTTTAATATGAATTCTTAAAGAATCAACCTCTAATTTTGAACTTTTCAAGGAAATCTTGATGCTTTAAAAAATACATATATATGTATATATACATGCTATGTAGAAATACATATTTATACATTACCTGCATTTTTTAGTTTAAACTTAAAGAATAATTTATATCCATTTTCAATTAACTTATTTTTAATATCAGGGAAACAGATAAAAATGTATGCTCTATTAAAATTAAGAAATACCAAGCCCTAAGCATAAGAATAATCAAATTATTTTAGAATGGTTTAGAAACCTGGCAGTACCATGAAATTACCACAGATCGCTAGAAAAACCACCACAAATACTGAGTGAAATGGTCAATAACTTTACTTTCAATAATTCTTTCTACTTAAAAACTTTTTATTTATGCAGGGGAGAAAAACATCAAACAAATCTTCAGCCTAAATTTAAAACAGCAGTTTAGAAAAGGGATGCGAAACTATTTGAAATACTCAAAATTACCTCTCACTAATGAAAATCAAGTGAATACTGCCTCAAAGGTAGAAAAGTAACCCGTGTGGCATCTGAGGGAATGTATCCTAAAAGACCTGAAGGGATATAATAAAAAAACATGTAAAACGCAGGTACTTCTTATTTCAGAAGAAATTCTATGAGTCTCTTAGATCTTTAATAACTTCTTATTAATTAATCATAAGTTCAAATGAGTCTTTCTGCCTTGAAAAGGTCAGCAAGAGTAAATTCTGTATGTACAGGAGAAAATTATACACACACACAGAAAAAAGGCAGGCAGGCAAAATTAGTCTCTATCAATAATTTTTTCAAATAAGTGCAAGCTTTTAAAAGAAAAAAAATGCTTACTCATTAACCAGTATAATTTAAAAACTCACGTAATTACCACATTTACAGGTTAAAAAAAACACATTTGATTGTCTCAATAGATATGAAAATGCATCGGGTAGATTTTAACATTTATTACTGATGAAAAATCTTAACAAACTAGGAACAGAAGGAAACTTTCTTAATCTAGTGAAGGATATGTGCAAAAGCAAATAACAAATATCTCTCGGGGAACAACTCTGCTTTTTCAGATTCAGCAACCTGCAGCTTATTTGAGACTCACCAGAATGCCTTGCGATTCCCCCAAGAAAGATGGAACCCATCTTTCTTCCAATGCCACCTCCAGACCATTATTCCTGAACTCTTACATAAAATTCTTGTTACTGTGATTCAGCAACAATCTTCTACCTCCGCCTCTTTACTATGAGCTAATAACCACCTGGACATTGCCATTCACACTGAGTAAGAATATGCTGGCAATTAGTTCATATTGCCACTATCTTCTATGCCATCACTCCTGAGCCATTTCAGTATAAAGGTGAATGAGTCATCTAACACTAGTTCTTCAAACCCAGTAAACAACACTCTAATTTCTGGATATAGCCATTTACAACCAGTTGTGAATTTACTTAGTTGTATTATAATCCATTCATTTGTCAAATATTTAGTATTATTTGCTCTGTAGAGAACATATGACAGTCCCTGTTCTCATGAAACACAGGACATATGTTTTCACTTACCACAAAGACAGCATGAAAAGGTCTGAATGAAGTCCAGACACATTACAACTACTGCCTTTACTTATCTGTCTAGGAACCATGTAAATTCTGGGAAATTAGAATTACTGTCTGATGTGAACTACTGAATCCATGCTGTACCCTAGAGATCATTATTTCTCTTGACAAGGCTTCTAAAACTACCTTTTAAATAATCTGTTCTAAAATATTGCCAGAGTTCAATATTAGATTCATCAATCTATAAATGTATAACTGCTACCCAACACATTAGCCGCTAGTCCCAATGGCTATTTAATCTTAATAAAATTAACAATTCAGTTTCTCAGTCACACTAGCCATATTTCAAGTATTCAATACCCACGTGACTAGTAGGTACTGTATTGGATAGTGAAGAGATAAAACATTTCCATCATCACAGAAAGTTCTACTGGATAGTACTTATCTAATGTTTTTGGTATTAACTTCCTCCACAAAAAAAAAAACTTAAAATGATAGGTGTCATTTTCCAGTCTCCTGAGAACTCTCTGGGATTCCATAATATTCTAAGATATTCCATACATCGGGCACCATCCTCATCATTATAATCACCATCACCACCACCCAACTGTCATCATCAGAGCAGTTGATTTTTATTGAGTACTTATTATATTCTAAGCACTTTATTAAAAGCTTTGTATTATCTCGCTTATTCTTCAAAACAATCACATGAGGCAAGACTATTATTACTATTTTATGGAAGAGAAAATTAACTGCATTTCAGACAATAAAGTCAAAATTATACAGCTAGAAAGTGACAGCAACCATAAAGAGTTTAAGCAAAATTAATAATGTAATTATTTTGCTTTTTTAAGACAACACACTTTTTAACAAAAAGGATCTCACAGTGTCACTCAATATTCCAAACTACTTTTAGATCCCCCAATTTGCTCTACAGCTTTCTTGCCTTGGAGTTCTGCACATGCTGTTTCCTCCACTGGCATCCTTTTCATTTTGCAAAATCCAACTTAATCTTAAGATGACATCACTCTGCCCACAATCCATTTTAGAGATCCATCCTATGAGGTGATGTAGAACCCTGTACGTGACCAACTGAATACCAAACTCCTGCTAACTTTTCCCTTTCTCCAACTAGAATGAAACTCCGTAAAAATAAGGAGTCTTGCCCCTTATTTAACACCGAATCCATCTGGCCTCGCCCAGGACTTGGAGCACAAAAGGTACTTAAAATATTTGATAAATGCAAGAATAATGGAAAGAAGATGCCTAGATAATCAAATCACTTCACAAATAGTGATTCAATCGTGTGTAATCTAATTTGACTTTTACACAAACTTATGCTTCTATTCAATCACAGAAGGTTAAAAGTAGGCACTAAATGGCTTCATTGCCATTTATTTGGTAACAAAGTATTTCACAAACCTTTTTCCCACATAATATGCAAAAAAGTTCAGGGAGTGACTGCTAATGGGTTGGGGGCTCTTTGGGATGATAAAAATGTTCTAAAATTGATTGTCACATGGTTGCACAAAAAATTGAATTGTGCCCTTTAAATGGGTGAACAGCATGGTATGTGAATTATCTCTCAATAAAACTATTATTAAAAAAACAAAAGGTCTGCAGATAGCTAGATTTATATTATGAAAACTATTAAGCCTGCAAAAAAAAACTAGAAATTAAAATACTTGTTATATTTATGCAATTTTAAAATAGCTAATGTCATATTTTTGCTAAAAAATTCGCTGCTTAGAAAAAACAATAAATCGGAAAATATTGCCTTCAGGAATAACTGGATGGGACAAGAAAGACTTCCCTGGGTAATTTATACCTTCTGATTTGTTACCTATATTACCTATTTTAAAAATATATATATGTATACATAAGATTAATAACAACAAAGTCATATCTTTCCTTAGTGCAATACAAGTATACACTCCCAGGCTGCCTATTTTGTTCTGAAAAAATTAACAAATAAAAAACATTGTAATAAATCAACCTAGGGACATTTATCTCATTTCACACTAAAAAGCATTTAGTCATTTCTCTAGGATTAGACATTATAATCAAACAGAATTCTCTTATCCACTGACACATCTTTAAACAATGACATAGTTGACTAATCATTCCCTCCTTTAAAACTTCCTTTCTTTCACTTCTAGTACATAGCATTCCCCTAGTTTTCCTAACTCAATGCCTCTTATCAAACTCCTGTGCTGGGGTCCTCTTCATTTCTCCAGGAGACATCTTAAAAGGTAAGTTCCATGAAGGCAAGAATTTTTGTCAGCTTTGTTCAGTACTGTATCTTCCAATAGGAAAAAAAGTACCCAGAACCATACTCAATAAATAACTGCTAAATGAAGAGATGAATGAATCATGTCCCAAGACTCAGATATTGAAGGACCATAGAAATAAATTATATTCCATATAACCTTTATACTGTTTATTACATTATATTTCTCTGCAAATTAATAATCAATGTACTGATTATTATTTGATTAACCAAAATACTTCATTCCCTGGTCTTTCTCCATCAATGTTTTTGATACAGTATGTGTAAAATGCACATTTAACAGCTCTTATACTAATTCCAAAAGCATAAACTTAGTGTATAAAAAAAAGCAGCTATTGCTATTAGAACCCTCACTTTTGCTTCCAGCATTAATGATGAATAAACAGACTGACATCCTTATCTGACTTTACTAATGAAAAAAATTTTTAAAGAACCTCAGTAGACTCAACAAGGATATCACAGTAATGACCAGCAAGTGACATTTCTTGAAAAATAAAATGTAGGGATTTTTTTTAAGTCATAATAAATTCTAAAGAGAAATAGGTCACCTGTACCTTATACTTTCCGCAAATCATATAATTTCATCCCTACAAGGAGAAAAATCACATCTCACCATGCAAATGTCATTTTAGCAATATACAAAGTTTCACCTAAAATCTTAGTTGACATATGTCCCCGTGTGTACCCAAATTAAATCAAAGTATGATTTAAAACCCAAAACTAGACTGTGAATTTTAATTTTTTCTTCTAAGTAATCCAAAATCAAAATTATTCATGTACCAACTTATTTCATCTAACTGAATAGTTAATAAATTTTTTATTTATAATTACAAATTAGACCACACCCTTTCTTAATAGCTACATCATATGTTACCTATAAGTCTCTCCAAGCGGAAGTATTTGCTAGAAGATAACAGTCTGCTCATGAAGTAGGCATGTTAAAAAAAGGCAATGATCTGCAACTACTGACATTGAAATCTGTATATTTCTCCCTTGGGTTACAAGAAAGCACTTCTCTGGCTGTGTTCCCAAATAAATTGAGTAAGCCTTGGGAAAGTCACTACTTAAATTCCATTTCATGACGGTTTCTCTTCCTCCATAAATGAATTATTAAGAGTCATGCCTACTTCCATCCATTACATAATACACGTCCCTCACAGGACCTATTTCCAAGCAAGAAACAACTTACATGACACTGATAGGTAAGGTCAATGAATATTGTAATCTAATAGGGAGCAAGAATCCAGAAGAGAAGATTCTGATTTAATGTGCTAAATTATGAAACACTGATGTGAAGAGCACTGAACACTGTATACTTTTATTAACATCTCCCTATGAAGTGACAGACACATGCCCCCAAAATGTTATTAAAGAGCATTTTAAAAGCCTGACTCCAAGAACATTTCTCAGAAATTGAGGGGCCTACAGAAAAAAAAAATTTTTACTTCATTTTTAAAGTATCTAATAAAGACATCTGCAATTGAAAAATAAAAATAATCAATGATTATGTTGAACACAAAATGTCTGAATGTCAAGGTCTGTTGAAAAACGAGCTGGGACAGCAACATTGAGCGTGTTTTCATGTAATTAGCTCCAACAGAACTGTTCCAATTGCTCATCTTATTCATCCAAAGTAATCGACCACAACCACCTTCAACTATTACTCAGAAATGTGTCTTCCAAAGCAACCACCTGATTCTCAGGCCATCTCTTAAGAAACCAGTATAGAGCTTGTAAATTAGGTGGTAAAAAGAGATCTCCTAAACACGGAAAAGGCAATGGAAGATAACACACCTACAAGGCTCTAAGTGTAGTGGAACCTATTTCCCCAAAGCTGCTACTGCCTGGGTGAAGTTGTCTTAACCAAATATCTCACTCTTCTCGAAGGGTGTAAAACTTCAGATTCATCCACGCTCACGATTTACCCAGCCCGAGCCAAAGTCAGAGGGGTTCTCTTCCCTCCGCGACCCAGCCACCCACCCTTCCAAGGTGAAAAAAGAAAAAAGAAAACAGAAAAGCAAAACCCTAGGGTAGAAATGTGCAACAGCTCCTCAACCGCCTCACAGGCAGCATGCAGAGCTCGCTCACCGTGCTTGGAAATACAAGCCTGCATCTCCTATCTCACCGTTTCCCAAAAAGAGCGGGGGGTGGAGGGGAGTCCTCATCTCTTGACATTTTCCGTCAGTCACCCAAAGCCACCCTGACCGCACCCCATCCTCAGGGCTCCCCAATTTCTCCATCTCGCCCCTACCTCAGCCGCAACACCACGCCTCACCAACCTTCCACCCCTCGTTCTCCAAGCGCCCAGAGACGCCAGCTTCCACCTCCCGGCCGGGGTCCCCACACCTAACGCCTCGGCTCCCGCCCCATCCCCGCACGCGCCGGGGTGGAGCCCGTCGGGGGGCTGGGCTGGGGTCTGCCGCTCCCCGGCCTTCCCCATCCCCCCGGCACGGGAAGGGGGGGAGGGGGTGCCGAAGCCTGACCTACGGTCCGGCCCTCCCCGGGGGCGCGCTGCCCTGCCCTGGCCAGGACCGTGAGGAAGAGGCAGAGTGAAAAAAAAGAAAGAAAGAAAAAAAAAAGAAAAAAAGGCAAAGGCGCCTCGGGGCCAGCCAGCGACAGACCGGAAGCGCGGGGTCCCGCCCGACTTCCGAGCCGCCGCCACCGCGGTCGTCTCACCCTCCTGCCGGCTGCCGCTGCCGCCCGGGAGCCGCCGCCACCGCCAGTGCCGCCGCCGCCGCCGCCACTAGGGCCGCCGCCTCAGCCACGGCTCGGCCCGGGCGCCCGCTGACGTCACCGCGTCCCGCCCCTGCGCGGCCACCCGACCCGCCCCGGCCGCGCGCGAGACGCCACGAGCCCCGCCCCCCCCGCGAGCCCCGCCCCCGGCGCCCGCCGCCGCGTCTCCCCGCGCCCCGCGTCCCGCAGGCCTCCGCGTCCCGCAGGGACAGGCGCGTCGCGGGCGAGGAAGCGGGGCTGACCCCGGCCCCGGCGGGGTGGGCGCCGACGCTAAGGAACGGGCACGCGGCGCCACACGTACACCCCCCCCCCACGCGGCCTCGGCGACCACGCGAGGGGGGGGAAGGCTGGCGGCGGGGCGGCGTTTGTCTCCTCCTGCTCGCCGTAGGACGCGGACTGCGGGCGGAACCCTCGCTCTCCCGGCCCGGAGAGTCGCCCGGCCCCCGCCTCGGCGGGACCGTTACGCGGACCCCGGGACGACCGCGCCGTGGGGACCGTCTCTGGGGACGGCCGGCTCGTCCCCGGCCGCGCTGCCGCGGGCGCCCTCGGTGGGAGGGAGGCTGGACTCTGTCCCTCCGCTCAGCCTCGGCGAAAGGCGGCGGCGGAAGGTAGTGACAAGATCTGTCCGCACGGCCCTAGGGAAAGAAGCGGGGTGTCGCGGCAGAGCCGCGCCAGGGCGGGCCGCCTTTCGGCGGCGACTACGAGGAGCGTGGGCGGAACTTGGTGCTCCCGTCCAGGCCCCGCGGTCTGCCAGGTGCTGTGATGCGTGGTCTCACTCTCTCCCCAGGACAGCGCTGCGAGCCCGCCGGGCCCGCCAGCTCTCCTGCGCTGCCGAATCGCTGTCGGGTTCCTTCGGCCCGACCCGGGGAAGGGGGGTAACTGCATCCCCTGATTTAAAGATGTGGGCCAGCTATCTCCTAAGAGTGTGAGAGGGTTGCGAATTGCATCTATTCCCAGCCTTCTCGAGTTTATAAAAACAATTTTAAATCCTCTGGAATTATAATTTGCCCCTACTTCCTCTCCACCTCCACAGTCAACCCCTTACACGTCCCCGTAAGGCCACGAACAGCTTCCCGTCTCTCAGCATGCACACATTCGTTCACCACATTCTACTGTTTCATCCCAGCCAGGCTCGTTGTTTGTTCCCTCAGGATCACCGCAAACTTGGATTGTTGCAGGTCCCGGTTCTGCTATACTGTCGCCCCCTTCAGTGCGTTCAAAGTATGGCTGCTACTTGTTAGGCTGCCAGAGAAGACGACGCAGCTGCCAAATGAGCATCCTAAAATATTTCCTTAGACATGTGACCATTACCAGGAAAGCCATCCTTCTTTGACTGTTTTTCAAGATCTTTCTTACCTGACTGTTGATCTGCTCTTGTTTATTAATCTCTAGCGGTGTGGTGAGGGAAAATAAGTCAATGTCATCTCCATGGTTTCCATTCTGCCATTTTCTATGTGTGACCTTGGGAAAATTACTCCTGGGTCCTTTTCTTAACTGTAAAATGGGGCGCGAACTAGATGTCTGAGTCCACTATGTTACCAAAAAGTGCGGATCTGGAGAGTTACAGAGCTAAGCACTAAGTTATATATACACAGGTACTGTCAATATCAGACTCAGAATTTTGTTTGTTGGCTAGGCTTTTTTTTTTTTTCACATTCCACTAGTTTTTTTCTTATTTCCTACTTTGCCCCAAATATCTTTTTTTAAACCTACATTTAGGATTTATTTATTGAAGCTGACAGAGCATTCATTGCCTCTTCCTGAGAGTCCATTAAACTGCTAATGAATAAAAATTATACAAGCTCATAGAAAATGGAAAGGGGGCACCATATATTTTTGTTAAGTGAGTGCAGTCTAACAAAATGAAGAAACCATAATGTGGAATAGGCACATGGGGAGCTATAGCTAAAGAAGGGAGACTATCTGCCAGAAGTGATTTAGACTGAAATTTGGAGGCACAAGACAAGAGAACAAGATTGAGAAGCAAGGCTGGAAACAGGGAGACTAAATAAAGGTCATAAAACAGCACAATCCTCCCTACTATATCAGATACAATAGATAAGCATTTATCCCAGGCTAAAAATCAAGAGTTCTCATAATCTCTGGATAGGACTTTGGCAGCTCTATGAGCATTTAATGTCTAGGAGTATTGCATTCTTTGTTCTGGCACAATAGCTCATTTTCTACCTACTCACCTTGGAGTGAAGTTGTGCAAGTTAGCAAGACCCTACCTACTAAGTTCACAAGATTCCTAACCAGCATTTCAACTACCTTATCTTAAATGTAAACAGACAACCAAGGATGGTGATGATGATTAGGAGGAAGATAGAAACAGAAACCTCAGAGAACTTAAAAACTAATTAGTATACTCATAGATATTTATTACACCTATGAAACAGAATAGTATACAAAGATGAAGTAACAATCTAAAAAAAGGTCTTGAGAATTAGAAATAAATTGCCAAAATTTTAAATTTACCTGAAAGATAAAAAGTCAATGAAATTTTAAAGAAAATAGAATATGCAATTTCAATTTATTAAATTTTTTATATGTAATATATAAATAAAGAATATTAAATTTATTTTAAAGAAAATAGAATACAGAAAACTTCAAGAGAAAATATAAGAGAAATAATCAACAAGACTAATGCAAGAAAAAGAAAAAACAAAGTAAATAAAAGATGAAAAATTACCCCAAAAAGAATGGAAGAAAATTCCTCAGAGCTGAAAGCATTCACTAGTGCAGAGCAAAAAAAAAGGAAAAACATCCTCACGAAATGTTATAACTAAAGATAAAAAAAATCCTAAATTTAAAGAAAATTGATCCATAAAAAAGCAAGAATCAAGCTGAAATTAGAAATCTTACCAGCAACACTAGGTATGAGAAGATAACAGACAAAGATCTTCAAGTTCCTGTGGAAAATATTTCTGAACTTCAAATTCTTAGAAAAAAACTAATAAAAAAATCTGTAAGCATTAAAAAAAAAATACTATTCCTGCTGAATTATCATTAAGTAAAAGAGGAGAATTAAAACATTTTCAGATATTCAGGGACTCAGGAAGTTAAACTCTCACATACCCTTTTTAAAAAAAAAAATTGGATGTGCTTAAGCAAAGTGAGGTAGAAAATAGTGTATCTGACATATCCAGAAATCACTGCATCTAATTCAGAAAGTTCCAAGTCCTAGGATATAGTGGAATGCAAGGATAAGAGTTCTGAGAGAAATCTGAAAAAGAATTTGAATAGTTATTATGACAGAAAGCTTAGAAAATGCTATTTTTTGGTATTCAACTTATAGACCCAATATTAATAAATTATAATTTTACTATAGTTAAGGCATAGTTTGTAAATTATACCAATGTTGACTCTATAGCCCAATTCCTGAACACACAAACTCCATATTCCCCTCCCCACCCCTAAATCCTCCACTCCCCACCTCTGGCAACTACCCTTCTACTTTCTGTCTCCATAAATTGGGAAGATGAA
Source organism: Cynopterus sphinx (assembly GCA_030015415.1). Taxonomy (NCBI): domain Eukaryota; kingdom Metazoa; phylum Chordata; class Mammalia; order Chiroptera; family Pteropodidae; genus Cynopterus; species Cynopterus sphinx. Next base: position 93,479,109 of record CM057380.1, read on the forward strand.
AAGGTTTTGGAGATGACAGGGGTGATGATTGCAGGTCAATGTTGATGTACTTAATGCCATACAACTGTACACTTAAAAATGGTTGAAATGGTGGATTTTATGTTACATATATTTAACTACAATAAAAATATTTTAACCTTTTGTACTTTAAGGATGTTTTGGACTGAACTGTGGTCCTTCAAAATTCCATACCCTTTCCCAGAAGGAGAGGGTTCCAAGAGCTTCCAGGTTGGTGAATACGTGGAGATGTGGGGAAAGTGGTGCACCTGGACAGTGATGGAAGCTCTGTGCCCTTCTCATACTTTGCCCTATGCATCTCTTCCATCTGGCTTTTCTTAATTGTATACTTTTATAATAATATTATAATCTAGTAAGTAAAATGTTTCTCTGAGTTCTATAAGCCACTCTGGCAAATTATTTGAACCCAAGATGGGGATCGTGGGAACCTCTAATTTGCAGCTAGTCATTCAGAAGTACAGGTAACAACCTGAGCTTGTGGTTGGCATCCTGAGTTGGAGTCTTGCATTAATAGCCATTTGATCAGAAACACCAGTAACAACCTGTACTTAGGCCTTTCATCTGAAGTGTGTGTGGAGGGTGCAGTGTTGTGGGACTGAGCCCTTAACCTTTGGCATCTGATGCTATCTCCAGGTAGATAGTGTCAGAATTGAGCTGAATTTAGAATACCCAGCTGGTATCTGCAGAATTGCTCCTTGGTGGTGTGGGAAAACCCATTCCCCTCCCTACTCCTAGGTGTATACCCAAAAGAACTTAAAACGTATGTCCAGAGAAAAACACAATAATGTATGTATGAATGTTATGGCAGTAGAAACTAAATCGTGACTAAGTAACAAAAAAAAACCATAATTTTTAATATGCTAGTGGCTTGCAAGACAATAAAGGAATTGCCCTCAAAGACTCTGCTTATAAACAACAAATATTTATTTCTCTCTCAGTTGGAAATTGACAGCTGGAGGAAAAGGTAGTCAGTTGCTGTGGCTGGGCTCTAGATACAAATCAAATTCAAGTTAGTTCCACATGTCTCACATTCAAAGACCCAGACTAAAGGAGCAGAAGCCATATGGGTTATATTTTCCTCTTGGTGGAGGGCAAGCACACAAGAGGCTAAGCCACAGAAACTCATTTGAAGCCTCTGCTCATATGTACAAAATGCTCTTTGTGCTCACATTGCATTAACCAAAGCAAATCCCAAGGCCAGGACCAACATAATGGCATATAATGGGAAAGTATACTCTTCTCAAGGAGTAGAAGGAAGAAAGAAAAGAGAAAGAAGAAACATGCCCGTTAAGAAAACTTTCACAAACTTCTAAAACAAAACACTGAAACTTAAAAATTTAACAGACATATTCGATGCATATGAAGCACATATAAAGTACAAGATACAGTTGAAGAAACTACCTGGAATGCAAAACAGAGAGACAAGGAGATGAAAAAAGACATGGTGGATAGAAATGGCATTTCATAATTTAAATCTATTTAGACTCCCAGAAGGAGAATTGAGAAAATGGGAGTGAGCTTAATGGGTGAAAACTTTATCCAAACAATAAAGATGTAAGTCCAGTGATCATGAATCACTATAAATATGAAGAAGATAAATAAAAACTACAACAAAGATATAGTGTAGTAAAATTGAGAACATAAAAGACAATATTTTTTCAATTAAAGTTGACATTAAATATTATTTTACATTAATTTCAGGTGTATAGCATAATGGTTAGACATTCATATAATTTATGAAAACACCCCAGTCTTTACCCATGTGACATTATACATAGTTATTACAATATTGACACTGTTCCCTATGCTGTACTTCACATCCTCATAACTATTTTGTAACTGCCAATTTGTATTTCTTAATCCTTTCATCTTTTTTACCCAGCCTGCCAAATCCCCTCCCATCTGTTAGTTACCAGTTTGTTCTCTGTATCTACAAGTCTGTTTTCATTTTGTTATTTTGTTCTTTAGATTCCACATATTATTGAAAGCATATGGTATTTGTCTTTGTGCAATTTATTTCACTTAGCATTAGGTCCATCAGTATCATTGCAAATAGTAAGATTTTATTTTTTATGGCTGAGTATATGTACCACTTCTCTATTCAATCATTCATTAATGGAGATTTAGGTTGCTTCCATATCTTGGCTATTGTGAATAGTGCTGCAGTGAACGTAGGGCTGCAAATATCTTTTCAAATTAGTGTTTTTATTTTATTTATTTTTCAGATAAATACCCAAAAGTGAAATTACTGGGTCATAACATAGGTCTATTTTTAATTTTTGGAGGAACCTCCAAACTGTTTCCTTTAGTGGCTATACCAATTTGCAATTCCACTAACAGTACACAAGGGTTCCCTTTTCTCCACATCCTTGACAACACTTAGTTGATTTATTGATGGTAGCCATTCTGACAGGTGTGAGGTAACATCTCATTGTAGTTTTAATTTGCTATTCTCTCATGATTACTGATGTTGAACATTTTTTTAATATGTCTATTGGCCATCTGTATATCTTCTATGGAAAAATGCCTATTCAAGTCCTCCGCCCATTTTTTAATTGGATTGTTTTTGGTATTGAGTTGTATAAGTTCTTTTTAAATTTTGGATTTTAAGCCATTATGGTTTCATTTGTTAGTTTATTTTATTCTTTAGCTTCCAGACATAACTGAAATCATATGGTATTTAACTGCTTACAGCAAATATCTTCCATTCAGTAGGCTGTTTTTTCATTTTGTTCATAGTTTCCTTTGCTGTGAAAAACCTTTTTAGTTTGAAGTAGTTCCATTTGTTTATTTTTTCTTTTGTTTCCTTTGCCTGAGAAGACATAGCAGAAAATTTATTAAGAGTAAATCAGAGTTTACTGCCAATGTAAACTCTAGGAGTTTTATGTTTCAAGATCTTACATTTAAGTCTTTAATCTATTTTGAATTTATTCTTGCATAAGGTATAAGAAGGTGGTTCAGTTTCATTTTTTATATGTATTTGTCCAGTGTTTCCAGTACTACTTATTGAATACACTGTATTTACTCCATTTTATATTCTTGCCTCCTTCATCAATTAAATGACCACATAAGCATAGATTTATTTCTGGGTTCTCTATTCTGTTCCATTTATCTATGTTCTGTTTTTATGCCACTACCATGCTGTTTTAATTACTATAGCCCTGTAGTATAGTTTGATATCAGGCAACATAATACCTGTAACTTTGTTTTCTTTTCTCGAGATTGCCGTGGGTATTTGGGGTTTTTTGTGTTTCCACATAAATTTTAACATTATTTGTTCTAGTTCTGTGAAAAATGCCATTGGTATTTTGATAGGGATTGCATTGAATCTATAGATTGCTTTGAGTAGTATGAACATTTTAACAATGTTAATTCTTCTTATCCGTGAACATAATATATTTCCATTTATTTGTATCTTCTTCAATTTCTTTCTTAAATGACTTATGATTCTCTGAGTATGGATCTTTTACCTTTTTGGTTAAGTTAATTCTTGGGTATTTTTTGATGCAATTGTAAATGAGATTTTTTTTCTTAATTTCTCTTTCTAATATCTTTTTATTGGTATATAGAAATGCAACCAATTTCTGAACATTAATTCTGTATCTTGCTACTTTACTGAATTTATTTATCAGATCCAACAGATTTTTGAAGTCTAAATAGATTCTTTATATATAATATCATGTCATCTGCAAAAAAAATGACAGTTTTACCTCTTCCTTTTCAATTTGGTTGCCTTTTATTTCTTTTTCTTGTCTGATAGCTGTGGCTAGGACTTCTAATACTGTATTGAATAAGAGTGGTGAAAGTGGACACCCTTGTCTTTTTCCTGATTTTAAGGAAAACACTTTTAGCTTTCCCAACTGAATATGATGTTAGCCATGGATTTGGCATAGATGGCCTTTAGTATGTTGAGGTATGTTTTCTCTATTCCCACTTTACTGAGAATTTTTATCATAAATGGATGCTGGATTTTGTCAAATGCTTTTTCATATCTATTAATATGATCATATGATTCTTATCTTTCAGTTCATTAACGTGGTGCATCATATTAATTGATTGGTGGTTATTGACCCAATCTTGCACTCCAGGAATAAATTAAACTTGATCATGGTGTATGATCTTTTAAATGTATGGCTGAATTCAGTTTACTAACATTTGTTGAGGATTTTTGCATCTACGTTCATCAGGGGTATCAGCCTCTAATTTTCTTGTTTTGTAATGTCTTTTTCTGGTTTTGAAATCAGAGATATGGTGGCCTTATGAAATGAGCTTGGGAGCCTTCCCACCTCTTCAATTTTTGGAATAGTTTGTAAAGAACATGTATTTATTCTTTGAATATTTGATAAAATTCACCTATGAAGCCATCTGGTCCTGGACTTTTGTTTTTTGGGACTTGCTGATTTTATTTTGTGAGTAGTTATCAGTTTCTTCAGATCTTCTGTTTCTTATTTATTTATTTATTTATTTATTTATTTATTTATTTAAATTAGTTTCAAATATACAGTATATTCGTTAGACATCTATATAGTTCATAAAAAGATCCCCCCAATTGCTCCCTCCTCCCCTGTCCCTCCACCTAGCCAACATATTCATGCTAACTGCATTCCCTATGCTGTGCTCCCTATCCCTGTGACTATCCTTCAGCTACTAATTTGTACTTCTTAACTCTTCATCTCATTCTCCTAGTCCCTCAACCCACCCTCCTCTCCATCCATCACCAAATTGCCCTCTGTATTTGTGAGTCTGTTTTTGATTAGTTTGTTCTTTTTATTTCTTAGACTACGCATATAAGTGAAATCATATAGTGTTTATCTTTCTCTGTCTGACTTAAATACCTTTTAGGTTCACCAAAGCAATATCTTTTTCCATCCCCTTCCTTTCAGTCTGTGTGTGTCTTTTAATCTGAAGTGAGGCCATAGAGACAACATATATAGGGACTTGTTTTCCTTTCCATTCATCCACTCTTTTAGTTGGAGTTCTTAATTCTTTCCCATTTGAGGTACTTATTGATAGGAATGTAGTTGTTACCGTTCTTTAATACTGTTTTTGATACATGTTTTTTCTTCTTAATGAAGTCCCTCCAATATTTTCTGTAATGCTGGCTTGATGGTGATAAATTCCTTTAGTTTGTTTTTGTCTGGGAAGCTCTTTATCTGTCCTTCAACTCTAAATGATAGCTTTGCTGGATAAAGCGTCCTTAGTTGTAGATCCTGAGTCTTCATCCTGTCAAATAGTTTTTGCCAAGCCCTTTTGTCCTGCATAGTTTCTTTTGAGAAATCAGCTCCCAGTCTTATGGGTGTTCCCTTACAAGTGACTACCTGTTTTTCTCTTTCTGCTTTTAATATTCTTTCTTTGTATTTAAAATTTGCATTTTATTTATGATGTGTCTTGGTGTAGGCTTTTTTTTGGATGCCTGTTTTTTGGAGGATTCTCTGAGCTTCCTGGGGTTTTATGTCCATTTCCTTCACCAGGTTAGGGAAGTTTTCCATCATTATTTCTTCAAACAGCTATTTAACATCTTATTTTCTTCAGTTACACCAATAAAATGGATATTTAGACCACTAATAGTGTCCAATATGCTGCTTTAATTATTTTTATAATCTTAGCACCTTATCTCTTGTGATTCTGATTGAGTGTCCTTGGCTTTCCCATCCTCTAGATATGTCACTTTGATCCTTTTCTTTATTCACTTTGTTTATTCCTTTGATCATTTATTTAATATACTTCTCATCTCAGATAATGTGCTCTTCATTTCAGACTGGTTCCCTTTTATAATTTCTATTTCTATTTCCATTTTTATATTTTCTATCTCTTTGTCAAAATTCTCACTGAGTTTATCTACACTTCCCAAAAGTCCATTGAGCATCTTTATAACCAGTGTTTTGAATTCTGCATCTGTTGGATTACTTGACTCCATGATATCTAGATCTCTGTTCTGTTTTCTCATCTGGTTTCTGCTTTTTCATCTTCCCTAATTTGGCTGCCTTTCCATGTCTGTTCCTATGTACTACACAAAGCTCCTAAGTTTCCCAGTCTTATTAGTGTGGATTTGTGAAGTAGGTGTTCAGTGGCACAGTCCTGAGAGGAGTTTTTACTGCAGGCCAAATTTAGCCCAAGCCTCTACCCCTCTGGGCCACCCATTAAGATTCAGCAAGCAATCCACAGATGCTGTGCTCATAGTTGCCTGAAAAGGCCACTCACACCAGAAACCGAGACCAGCTGCCTCCAGTGTTAGTTTAGGTGCTTCTCAGTAAAGAACACCTGATTCACCAAGGATACACCTGGATGTGGCTTGGGTGGGGCTGTCAGTTGGGGGAGGCATGGTTTCAGAGAATCCTCTGGGTGGAGAGACCTCTGTTATCCAGTTTGATGATGTCACAGATATGGCGGCAATGCATCCAGCACACTGATAGGAAGGAGGGCTCAACAAGGAACAATGCATACTGCCAGCACTTCAGAGCAAGTGTTCCTTAGCCCTCATTCAGAGATTGTCTCCCTATAGGTCCTTGATGGCCCCTGCAATTGGCACTGAGCCGAATTGGCACTGGTGCTCACGGTGAGCAGGTCATCATTGCAAAAATTTGCTCATGGACTTGGCCCCTTTATGAAGCTTCTGCTGCTGCCACAGTTTTCATTTCACGCAGCTGCTCAAGACTGGGCAGCCCCGCGTCCTCGCCCTGTCCTACCTTCTGCCATTGCAGACTGGTTTCTTGGATTTCTCTCTAGATGTATGGCTTGTTCATCTAGATCCCAGGCAATTTTTCCTTGCTGCTGCTCCTTGTTTCCATCACAACTCTGATTTGGTTGCCAGACAGATAAACGGAACCTCTATCATATATGCCATTTTTCCCCCTTCTCAGATTTTGTTTCTTCTTGACTGGTCTTGGAAGACTGTATGTTTGTTAGAATGTATCCATTTCTTCTAGGTTGCCCAATTTGTTGGCATATAATTTTTTGTAGTATTTTCTTATAATCCTTTGTTTTTCTGTGGAGTAAGTTGTCACTTCTATTTCATGTCTGATTTTGTTTATTTGGGTCCTCTCTTTCTCTCTCTCTTTTTTTTTAATAATCTTGGTTAAAGTTTTATCAATTTTGTTTATTCAGAGAACCAGCTCTTGGTTTCATTGATATTTTGTGTTTTTTTAGGCTCTATTTTGTTTTTTTTTGATGCTCTTTTTATTATTTCCTTCCTTCTACTCACTTTGGGCTTTGCTGTTCTTCTAGTTCCTTTAGGTATACGATTAGATTGTTTATTGGAAATTTTTCTTGTTTCTTGACATAGGCCTGAATTGCTATGAATTTCTCTCTTAGGACTGCTTTCACTGTGTCCCATAGATTTTGAGTCATTGTGTTTTCATTTTCATTTGTCTCAAGGTACCTTTTTATTTCTTCCTTGATCTCATTGTTAACTCAACCATTGTTCAGCAGTATGTTATTTAGCCTCCATGTGTTTGTGTGTTCCTCAGTTTTTTCCTTGTAATCAGTTTCTAATTTCATACCATAGTTGTCAGCAAAGATGGTTGATGTAATTTAAATCTTTTTAAATTTATTAAGACTTGTCTTTGTGGCCTAACATGATCTATTTTAGAAAATGTTCCATGTGCACTTGAGAAGAATGTATATTCTGCTTTGTATATATGTATATATGCTTTGGCATGAAATGCTCTAAAAGTATCAATTAAATCTATCTGGTCTAGTTTGTCATTTAAGGCCATTGTTTTCTTGTTGAAATTCTGTCTGGAAGATCTGTCCATTGGTGTCAATGGGGTGTTAAATTCTCTTACTATGACTGTACTACTGTCGATCTCTCTTTTTACATCTGTCAGTGTTGCTTAATATATTTATATGCTTCTATGTTGGGTGCATAAATGTTTACTAGGATTCTATCTTTTTATTAGATTGATCCTTTTATCATTATGTAATGCCCTTCTTTGTCTATTATTATAGCCTTTGTTTTAAAGTATATTTTGTCTGATATAAGTATTGTTACCCCTGCACTTTTTTTATTTCCATGTGCATAAAATATCTTTTTCCATCCGTTTACTTTCAGTCTATGTGTGTCTTTTGATCTGAAGTGGGTTTCTTGTAGACAGTATATGTATGGGTCTTGTGTCCTTTTCCATTCAGTTATCCGGTCTTTAAATTGGAGCATTTATTCCATTTACATATAAGGTAATTATTGTTAAGGATGTAGTTATTGCCATTTTATTATTCACATTGGTGTTCTTGTTTTCTTCCCCTTCTTCTTCTTAAGAAGTAATTTTAACATTTTTTGTAATACTGGTTTGGTGGTGATGAAGTCCTTTAGCCTTTTTTGTCTTGGATGCTTTTTTCTCACCCTCACTTTTAATTGATAGCTTTGCTGGATAGGGTAAACTTGGTTATACGCCCATGCTTTTCACCATTTTTAATATTTGGTGCCAATCCTTCTGGTTTGAAAAATTACTGTTGAGAAATCAGCTGGCATTTTTATAGAAATACACTTGTAAGTTACTAGCTGCCTTTCTCTTGTTGCTTTTAGGATTCTCTCTTTTTGACAACATATCTTAAAATCAGTTGTATATTAGATTCTAAGGGCTACCATACAAAATGCCACAAACTGGGTGGTTAAAAATAACAAACCTATTGTCTTATAGTTCCAGAGGATTGTCAGCAAGGCTGTGCTCACTCTGAACCAGTAGGAGATAATTCTTCTTTGCTTCTTCCTAGTTTCTGTGATTTCCCAGCAATCCTTGTCATTTTTTGGCTTAAAGTTGCTCCACTTTAATCTCTTAACCTTAATTTAACCTTAATTACCTCTTTAACCTTTCATTTAACTTTAATTACCTCTTTAAAAGCCTTATCTCCAAATACAGTTACATTGACGGTTAGGGCTTCAACATATGAGTTTGGGGGAACACAACTGAATTCTTAACAGTTACCTCTAGAGAAGAGGGAGGAATGGATAGGAATACTAATGAGATTTCTTCAGGAATAACTTTTGTAAAATTTTTTATTTTTAATCACATAAATGGTTTATATATTTTTAAGAAGTTAATTGAAAAAAAACTGAAGCAAGTAAACTTAATTATATCAAATTGTTACATAACCACACTGTTATGGGCAAGGACTCTGGAATCAGACTTCATGCCTCAATTTCCTTATCTAAAATGAGGATAATAATAATAACTACCTCATAAAGTTATTGTAAGGATTAAATGAGAAAATGCATGTGAAGTGCTTAGACTAGTAAGCACTTACTTAGTATGTAAGAAGTACTTGATAAGGTTACTACTATTATTATTGAACAGTGAATCAGTTAGGAATGCTTTCAACTGTAAGAAGATACTTGATTTATAGTGGCTTAAATAAGAAGGGCAGGCAGCTTGGAGATAAGAGGTTGCTAAAACTGGTTTATTTCTACAATGCCAAATCTTGGCCTCTCTTCAATTCCCTTGGACTTTCCCTAATGGTTGCAACACCACCAATCATCACATTCTCAAACAAAGGCATTCAAAGGCAGAAAGCAGGGACCAAGGAAGGGCAGAGATATTTTCCACCTGATCCTTTCTCTCATTAGAGGAAGCCACCCCTCTGTGTTTTGCATTTTGTTTTGTTTTGTTTTTCAGAATTTTCTTAGTTTGAGAAAGCCCCCAGGCCAAGAAATGGAGGTTCTGGCAATTGGAGGTTAGGCTGTCCTAAGTGCACTGATGTGGTATAGTCAAGGGATATATGCGAGGCACCAACTTGCTGCTATAGCATCTCTGAGGCATCTGAAACCTTACGTGTTCCAAAACAAACTCCTGATTTCTATGCCGAAATCTGCTCTTCCCACAGCTTCCCCATCTCAGTAGATGGCAGCTCCATCTTTCCAGTTACTCAAACCAAACATTGGCATCCTTAATTCCTCTCTTTTACACCTCACATTCAGTTAGTTAATAAATCCTGTCAGCTCTACCTCCAGCTTATGTACAGAATCTAACCACTTTCATCACCCCTGTCATTACCACATTGACCTAACCCATCATCATTTCTTGCCTGAACTATTTTAGTGGTTTCCTAACTAGTCTCTGTGCTTTCTTCCCTCCTCCCCCATCCTTTTAAAATTTAGATCATACTATGTCACCTTCTTGCTTAAAATCCCCAATGGCTCCATTCTCACTCAGAGTAAAATCCAAATTCTGATAACAGCCTATAATTCCTACAAGATTTGTTCCTCTCTGACTCTTGGACTTTAGCTGCTACGTTTCTTCTAGCTCATTCAGCTCCACTTGTACTGAGTTCCTTGATATTCTTCAACCATGCCAAGCATGCTCCCACCTCAAGACCTGCTCCTTCTGATGGGTACAGTCTTATGCCAGACAGCTTCAAGGCTTGTTTCTTCACTTCCTTCAGGACTCAGATGTCACCCTCCTGAAGGCTTCTCTGACCCCTATACAGAACAGCCATCTCTCCATGTACTCCCCATCCCCCTTACTCTGTTTTAATTTTTCTCCCTCTGACATACTATAGATGTATGTGTGTGTGTACACACACACACACACACACACACACACACACACACACACCTATATATACTCCTTTATTTTCTATCTTCCCCATTGAAATTTAAGTTCTATGAGGGAAGAGGCTCTGTTTTGCTCCTTTTTACCCATAGTGCTTGAAAGATGGTAAGCACTTGGAAAAATTTGCTGAATAAATAAATGAATGAGCAAATAATATTAGACATTTGGGTTGCTTCAAGCTTTATGTGTACAAATTTTAGTGCATATTCCTTTCATATTTTATGATTAATTCTTTTGTATATATTCCCAAAATGAAATTACTGTATGAGAAGGTAAAAACATTTTTTTATTTTTAATAAAAATTAGCAAATTGCTTTTCTAAATATTTAAACCAATTATATAGAGGGTACCAGTTATATGATGCCCTTGCTAAGTGTTATACTTTTAAACTCTTTCATAAATTTTATAGGAAAGATTAACAGAATTGATTATTTTTATATTTATTTGTTATCATCAATAGTACTTTTAAATTAATATAACACAATATTATAATAATAAAATATAAATAGTACTCAAAAAATTAAATCTCATCCACACATTTTCTCAGGTTTATTCACTTTTTTGGCTCTGACCTATTCTCAGTTGACTACAATTGAAAGTGAGCTTATTAACCAACTGTAAACACTACTTTCTTATTTTTCTCTATTAAGTATCCTAGTAGCCTCTCAAGTTCAGAATTCTAAGTCATATTTATTAGGTTATATTTTAGTTAAAGAATTCTCACACAATATGCCTTTTAAAAATTATCATTCTCCTCCCCACAGTGGTTTCTGTATCCTATAATTATTATATATATATATATACACATATATATATATATCTTGCATATATATACATTATATATATATATCTTGCATTTATATGTCTGCTTGAGTATACTTCATACAATTATGTTTTCATTGAATGAGAGTAGTTATTTGTACTCTTATTTTTTTGATTGTTTGTTTCAAAGTCTCAGCAAAGAATGTGCCAGGCTTTGGTTATTAATGAAAAAAGTAGTTAATATAACATTCCAATTATTTATTCAGCTAGCACCTTGTTTCATGAGCCACCTACTTCCAAATGTTATTCTAAATTACCATTTGCAGCCACTTCCTCTCAATGTCCCCTCCCAACTGCCTTTCTAAATCAACATTTCACAGTTCTTCCTTTGTTACTGTTCTTTCCAGTTTTCATTTAAACCTAGGAACGCTTATCTTTTTCAACCACCAATTCTAATAGGCAAAACTTTCAAACTGCATGAATTTTGGAAAGTATTTTGGTTAAAAAAATGTTCTCTTACTTTTGGTTATAAAAATATCTTGCTTTTTATTTTAAACTATGGATAACTTCTTGACTGTATTAGATTATGTTGTAAACAAAAACCTAGTGACCACACTAATCAGCAAAATGAGATAATAAAATAACAACAAAAGGAATGTTACTCTGGAAAGAAAGACTAAATTATGATTATATTACTGAAAGTGTAAGTGAGACATATGAAGAAGATATTTCTCAATTCTCACAAATGTGACATTTAAGTCAAGAGGCTAGAAGCAAAGTTTCTAAATTATCAATGCCTATAGGTATGGTGTCTTGTTAACCTCTATATAGTTTCTTCATTTTACTCTTTTCAGATTTTTTGCTTCACAGTTAATATTGAAAACCATACTAAAAACCTGTAATGCTAACAGCTATCAGAAAGAGCATTCAATTGTAAATATATATAATATAACTAGTAAAATATTTTTATATTTTAAATAACATATTTAACATATATAATATAATTAGAGCAATCCCAGCAAATTCTCATTAAAATAAAATTATTGATTATTATACTTTGGGTATGACCCAATTTTCATTCTTAGAATGTTAAATAATTCTTTTATTGGTGTTCTTGGGATGCAAAATATATATATACACACACATATATATTTCTATAAGACTCACTAATTTCTCTCCATTTGTTCAAAATTTATTAAATTTTCTGTGTGCAAAAATTAGTTTCTGATAATGAGGATACAGTGGACAAACTGCAGAGGCCTTCATTGGGCTAATATTTCTACAGGGAAAAACAGACGTAGAGCCTTCTCAGGTCTTTCTTGAGTGTGAACACAATTGTAAGCATGTGCTGGCTATCTGCATTACCAGGAATGTGCTTTTCAAATTCTTATGGACACGTCATCTGCTAGCTTTTTCTTTTAAGCTTTAGTTTAGTCTATGGTTGCTCCATTATAATCCACCAGTCCAGGCAGTAATAAAGTTAAACAATTGTCTCTAAATATTTTTAACAAGTAACTCTGGGGAAAGTTTTTAAACCCTTATGAGATCATAGTCAGGTCAAATAAAGGCAGCCTTGCAAATGGGTCTTCCAGGGAAGCACCAGACAAATAAAGAAAGGAATGACAAAACAAAAACAAAAACAAAAACATGAGTTGAAGGCATAAGGCATATAACAGGAAGCTCCAAAATAACGGTGGCTGAAACAAGATCAGTATGTTTCTCTCACATAAAAAAGAAGAATGAAAGTAGATAATGTGAAGATAGTATGGCAGCTTTACAGTGTCATCAGGTACCCAGGCTCCCATCTTTCTGCTTTTCTTCCTTAGCTCATGTTTTTGAGTTTCAAGGTCTTCTCAAGGCTGAATATAGAAATTAGTACTTAAATTTTCATACCCAGGAGTAAAAGGGTTGATGAAAAAAGGAGCACATCCCTACGTATGAAGGAGATTTACAGCAGTTTCATACAGCACTCCTACTTATATCTGACTAGCCAGGACTTAGTCAACTGTTCAGATCTAGATGTAAGGAAAATTGGGAAATACAGTCTCTTATCTGAGTGGTTAAAACTTGGGATTCTGCTCATGAGAGAGAAGATAATATATTGGTAGGCAATTAGCAGTCTCTGCCAGAGGGACAATTTAATCAAGAAGTAAGTAGACCAACCTATATACATCATGAAGCTTTGAATATAGTATAGCCATAGTATATAACAGTATATAAAATAATAGGTGTTAATAATGCAGATCTTGAGACATCAAGAAAGTGTTAAATTATGTATAACAATGTTCTGTAAAAAAAAATGCTAAGATGGATATAATACATTTTTCAGAAGCTATCCACCCAAAATATTTTAATATTTTAAAATTTGGGCATATAGAGAAATAAAACCTAATATTTAGAAATTATGTCTTGAGTAGTCAATATTTTGCTATAATATGCTAATATTTTTAGAAAAAGATAGATCAGAAATTTTCCCTCAAGATTTTCTCAAATTCAAATTCTCAAAGCATCTATATTTAATCCTTTCAGGAATCTTTGTAAGAAAAAATGGAAAAGATGAGAAAATCAGCTTTTGCCTCTGCAAAGGTCAACATAACACAGCAGTAGCAATATAGAAATTAATTTATTAAACACAATAACTATAGTTTAACAACTTTACTTAGACTGATTTGGATATTTCTCAAAATGCCCAAAATAGTACATTTTGTAGAATGGATAGCATATTACTTGGTGAATTCATGTACTTATTGGTGAAAAAAAAAAAAACCCTTTGGCTATATAAACAGTAGATGCAAACGTTATTTTAGGACCCAGAAATAGAAAACCAAGTGATTTGGATTGTGCTGACACACATATATAATAGATTTGACTGAATTGCTTTAATTCTAATAGCTAATTGATAATATATACATTTATATATGGTTAAAACAAATTTCACCTTGGAAATTTTATAAAGTTAAAGAAAAATTATTAACTCCTCTATTTTGCTCCCAACCCATGTCCAATTCATCAGCAAATCTTTGAGTTATGTTTTCGAAAGTTGTTTAGAATCCAACCACTTCTCTCCAATTCTCTTATTTCTAGCCCAAGCCACCATCATCTCACATCCAGATTATTGAAATAATCTTCTAATTAGTCTACTTGTATTAACAGATTTGCTTTCTTTAGTTTGAACTTAACAGTCAGTAAGATCCTTTTAGAACTTACGTAGGTAAATGTCACTCTGCTGCTAAAAATCCTGCAATGACTTTTCTTTTTTACTCAGAGTAAAAATCAAAATTCCCAACCTGCAAAGTGCAGTCTGAACCTTGAACTTCCTGACCTCACCTGCACTTAACTCCTGCCTCATTTGACTCTAGCCACTCACTATTCATGTTGTACCTCAGATACTCTAACATTCTCCTGTGCTGTTCCTTCGGATTGGAATGCCCTTCCTCCATTTCACAGTGGTCTACTGTGACAAAAGAGGAAATATATATAGATCAAAGAAATTAAAGAAGACACAAGTAAATAGAAAAATATCCCCGCATTAAAGGGTTGGAAGAATTAATATTAAAATGTCCATACTACCCAAATCCATCTGCAGATTTAAAGCAATCTCTATTGAGACTTAAATGACACTTGTTTTTTTTTTTTTTTTTTTTTGCAGAAATAGAAAAAACATTCCTAAAATACACATGGAATCCTAAAAGAGCACTAACAGCCAAAGCAATCTTGAGGAAGAAGAACAAAGCCAAAAACATCACACTACTCATATTATAAAACTATAGTAATCAGAACAGTATGGTACTGGCATTAAAACAGAAACATACACTAATGGAACAGAATTCAGAGCCCAGAAATAAGCCCCTGCGTATACAGTCAACTAATACTTGACAAGAGAACCAAGCATATTCAATGGGAAAAGATAGTCTCTTTCTTAAATGGTGAGAAAACTGAATATTAATATGCAAATAAAAGAAACTGGACCCCTATCTTACACCACTTACAAAAATTAATTCAAAATGGTTTAAGACTTAAATGTAAGACCTGAAACAGTAAAATGCCTAGAAGACAATATAGGATAAAATTTTCTTGAAACTGGTCTTGGTGATGATTTTTTTTTTTTTTTTTTTTTTGATGAGACACCAAAAGTACAAGCAACAAAACAGAAATCAACAATAGGGACCGCATCAAACTAAAAAAATCTGTACAGCCAAAGAAACCATCTACAAATTGAAAAGGCAACCTATGGAATGGGAGAGAACATTTGCAAATCATGTATCTGATAAAAGGTTAATATCCAAAATATATGAGGAACTCATACAACTCAATAGAAAAAAATCAGATTTAAAAATGGAAAAAGACCTAAATAGATATTTTTCTAAAGGAGACATGCACATGACCAACAGGTACACAAAATGCTCAAAATCACTAATCATCAAGGAATTGCAAATCAAAATGATAATGAGATATCCCCTCATACCTGTTAGAATGGTTATTATAAAACAAAAACAAAAAAAAGAGATGGGTGATGTGGAGAAAAGGGAACACTTGTGCACTGTTGATGGGCATGTAAATTGGTTTACCCTTTGTAAAAAACAGTCTGGAGATTCCTCAAAAAATTAAATTAGAAATAGAACTATTATGATCCAGCAATTTCAATTCTGGGTATTTATTCAAAGGAAATGAAAATACTAACTTTAAATATATCTGTGTCCTATGTTCACTTCAGCATTACTTGCAACAGCCTAGATATAGAAGCAACCTAAGTGTTCATCAGTGGATAAATGAATAAAGAAGATGTGATATATATTTTTTATTTAGCCTTAAAAAGAAGGAAATCTTGCCATTTGTGACAACATGTGTCAGCACAAAGCTGATCAAGAAGAGAAGGTGTCAGTGCTTAGATGCCCAGTTGGAAGAATGCACCAGAGGCTGACATGATAATGAAACCAACTTTATTTGGGGAGGGCAGTTCTACTGTGGGGTGCGTACTTCTGCCTCTGCTCCTCTTCCGCCCCTCTTCTTGTGCTCCCCTTCTGCTCTCCAGGGGACCGCATGGATCTACACATATCAGAGTACAATGACAGCATTCAGACACACATGTGTAATACAATAAGCTGAAGTATGTTTACATATTTTGGCCACAGGTGCCCTACTACACTAATGTAACATTCTAAATCCAGGGTCCTATTCCTAGCCAAAGCCTGGATCACAGCCAGGTCTGGGACCTGCCAGGTGTGGGACCCACAACGTAGCTCGTCCTCAAGGGCAGCATGCTAAGTGAAATAGGTTAAACAGAAAGAAAATACAGCATGATTCCCTTATGTGTGAAACCTGAAAAAAAAAAAAAAAGATAAAACTCATAGAAACAGAGGGTAAATTGGTGTTTGGGGTTCTGTGTGGGAGGGAAGAGTAGTTGAAGGTGGTTAAAGGGTATAAACTTCTAGTTATAAGATTAATAAGTTCTGGAGGTATAATGTACAGCATGGTGACTCTCATAAATACTGTATTTATACTTGAAAGGTTCTAAGAGAATACATCTTAAAAGTTCTCAGTACACACAAATACAAAAGTAACTATGTGAGGTGATGTTAACTAACTTTATTGTGGTTATCATTCTGCAGTACATGTGTGTATCAAATCATCCCATTATATTTCTTAAATTTATATAATATAATAAAGCTAGAGAAAAAATAATACATAAAATATGTATTGGACTCTGTCCCTTGTTCCTGGCACAGAACTCCTAAATCTCTTGCATTTTCCTAAGTGATAAAAACTCTAGAAGCATCTTCTATTGTAATATTTGGTCTTAATCCTGGTTCCTGACGCAGAAATTTAGATATCCTTTGGGAGTGTCTTTTGTTCTAAGAAGGCGACACTGGGCACACTTCTGAATAGTCTCAGGATGAGAACTGGTCATTGTAAATAGCAAGCCATGATTATAAGCCTAGAACTTTCAGTCTACTTCCCACCTCCATCCTTTGGGAAGGAGTGAGGGGCTGGAGATTGAGTTAATAATCAATCATGCATACATGATGAAGCTTCCAGAAAAATCTCCAAAGTGGGGTTTAAAAGAGCTTCCAAGGTGGTGAATATATTCATGTATTATGAGAGTGTTGCCCCCCAACTCCTTGGGGACAGAAGCTCCTGTGCTCAGGACCCTTCCAGACCTTGTCCTATGGATCTCCTCATCTGGCTGTTCATCTATACCCTTTATCATATTCTTTATTATATAACAAATTTTATTACATAGTAAACTGATAAATGTAAATAAGTTTCTCTGAGTTCAATGAGCTCTTCTAGCAAATGATCGAATCCAAGGAAGAGGGTAGTGGGAAACTCTGATTCGAACAAGTTGAACAGAAGTTGTGGGAAATCTGGGGACTTACTACCTGCATTTGGCATTTGGAGTGAGGGGTAATCTCAAGATAGAGCTCTTCATCTGTGGAGTCCACCTTACTTTGCTTAGTGTCAGAATTGGATGGAATCATAGGGCACCCAGCTGGTGTTGCAGAGAATTGCTTTATGTGTGGAAACCCCACACATCTGGTGTCAGAAGTGTTATGAGTGTATTAGGATTATGACAGTAAAGCAGAAATACACAGAAGGAAGAGTATATTTTTTCCTTACTCTTTCTCTCATTTCTTTTAGTTGTTTGCAAATGTCACTTTATCAGAGATACTTTCCCCAACTAATAAATCTATCTAAAACAGCACTACTTTTTTCATCACTCTTTAGCTTCTGCCTCATTATCTTTTTCTATTTTTTAATTTTTAATTTTTCAATTACTGTTTACATTCAATATTATATTAATTTTAAGTGTACAGCATAGTGGTTAGAGATTTATATAACTTACAAAGTGATTCCCCCGTAAGTCTTGTATCCACTCGATACCATATGTAATTATTGCAATATTATTGACTATTTTCCTGTGCTGTGCTTTACATTACTATGTCTGTTTTGTAACTGCCAATTTATACTTCTTAATTTCTTAAACTTTTTCACTCGACTCCCCAATGCCCCTCCCATCTGGCAACCTTCAGTTTGTTCTCTGTATCTATGAGTTTGTTTCTGTTTTGTTTGTTTATTTATTTTGTTTCTTTTTAGATTTCACATGTAAGTGAAATCATATAGTATTTGTCTTTTTCTGTCTGACTTATTTTACTAAGCATCATACCTTCTAAGAACACCCATTTTGTCACAAAATAATAAGATTTTTTTTATTATGGCCTAATAATATTTCACTGTATGTATATGTACCATTTCTTCATTCAACTTTTGATTGGAGCAATTAATCTATTTATATTTAAATTATTTATACATATGTTGTTATTGCCATTTTATTAATTGTGTTTTGATTGTTTCTGTAGTTCTTCCGTGTTCCTTTCTTATTCTCTTGCTCTCTTTTCTTGTATGTTGATGACTTTCTGTACTGTAGTGTTTGAATTCCTCTCTATTTCTTGTGTATCTCTTATAGATTTTTGATATGTGGTTACCATGTGCTTTACACATACCTAGCTATGTTTATAACAGTCTATTTCAAGTTGATGGTCGTTTAAGTTCAATATATTCTAAAATCACTACTATTTTTACTCACTCCCTGAATGTTTACGTTTTTGTCATTATTTTTTACTTTGCGTGTGTGCGTTTGTGTGTATCCCTTAATTTACTTTGTAGTCACACAAGAGCTTCCTACTTTTGTCTTTTAAATTTTGTGCTAACTATATAGTTGGTTGATCCATGGCTTTTACTGTTGGCCTTTGTCAGTGAAAATTCTTCTTCTTATATTATGTTATTCATATTTTTGTGGGTTGTTTTTTTCTTAAGGAATTTCCTTTAACATTTCTTGTTTATACTGGTTTAGTGGTGATGAACTCTTTTAGGCTTTGTCTTGTTGGGGTAACTCTGTCTCTATTTTGATTCTAACAGCCTTTTTGGGTAGAGCAATCTTGGTTGAAGATCCTTGCAAAATCTCTGTTGAGGAATCAGCTGACAGTCTTATGGGAGCTCTCTTGTAGGTAGCTAACTGCTTTTCTCTTGCTGCTTTTAAGGTTCTCTCTTTGTCTTAAACCTTTGGCATTTTAATGATGTGTCTTGGTGTGGGCGTCTTTTAATTCATCTTGTTTGGGACTGTCTGCACTTCCTGTACTTGTATGTCTATTTCTTTCACCAGGTTAGGAAAGTTTTTAGTTGTTATTTCTTCAAATAAGTTTTGAATGCTTTGCTTGGTGTCATCCCAGAGGTTCCTTAAACTATCCACGTTTTTTAAATTCTTTTTTCTTTTTGCTGTTCTAATTGGGTGTTTTCTGCTACCTCATATTTCAAATCACTGATTTGATGCTCTGCTTCATCTAATTTGATATTAATTCCATCCGATGTAGTCTTCATTTCAATTATTGTATTTTTCATTTCTGACTCGTTCTTTTTTATGGTTCCTATCTTCTTTTTTATGTTCCCCATCACTTGGCTGAAGGGCTCACTAAGATTATCTATTCTTTCCCTAAATTCATTGAGCAACTTTATATACAGTGTTTTAAATTCTATCTGATAGATTCTTTGCCTTCATTTTAGCTATTTTCCTGGAATTTTGCCTTATTTTTTCACTTGAGACATGCTTCTTTGTCTCCTCATTTTAGCTGCCTCCCTGTGTTAGTCTCTACATACAAGATAGATTTGCTACATTTCAAAGATCAAGGTATGGGCAGGTTGGTTTCTTCTAAGGCCTCTCTTCTTGGCTTACAGGTGGCCACCTTCATCCTGTGTCTTCAGATGAAAATACTTCTGTACACATGCACTCCTGGTGTCTCTGTCGTATATCTCAATTTCCTCTTATAAGGACACCAGGTGGATTGGATAAGAGCCCACCCTAACAGCTTCATTTTTACTTAATTACCTCTTTAAAGGCTTTATCTTTAATTACAGTTACAATTACATCCTGAGGTACAGAGCGTTAAGGCTTCAACTTATAAACTTTGGGGCAACACAAATCAGTTCATAATAAATACCTTCTTGGTTTTCTTCCTTACCTTACAGGCTATTCTTTTTCAATTTCCTTTGCTTTTTCCTTCTCTGTCTTGCCTCTACATGTTAGAGTGCTTAGGATTCAGTTTTTGCGGTTCCTTCTTCTCTTTATCTATACTTCATTCTTACATTACTTCATCCACTCCCATGGCTTTAAATATTATCTATGTACCAATGACACATACATGTATGTTTCTAGCTCTGACTTCTCCCTTGTCTCCTGATTAGCATTTAAGTTAATATTTTCATCTGGATGTCTAACAGATAACTTGCTGACATATTCAAAAGAGAACTCTTGATTTCCTCCCAACCTGTTCCTCCCTCTATCATCCCCATTTCAGTAAATTGTACCACTACTTTAGTTACTCAAGTCAAAAACCAGGTATTGTTTTCAATTTCTTTCTTTATCTCCATTTTCCAAACTATGGTCAAGTTCTATTGTTTGAATTCTCTATAGATCCCCTATGAACATATTTCTCAATTTGTAATGTTTTCTCCAATTTTACTAAGCCATCATCTATCAGCTCCAAACTAGTCCCTCTGCACCCCAACTTATTTCCCTACAATCTATTCTTCACACAACTGGAGTAATGTTTTTACTCAGGTAAGATCATTTATCTGCTTAAAATCTCTGAAGGCAAATGTAGGTTTTAGAGGGAGGGTGAAGTAGGTAAAGGGGATCAAATATATGGTAGCTGAAGGAAACTGGACTTTGGGTGGTAAACATGCAATAGAATATACAGATGTCAAATGATAATGTACACCCCAAAAATTATATAATTGTATGAACCAATATTATCCCAATAAACTTAACTTCAAAAAATATTTCTGGAGAGCTCCCCATAACACTTAGAATAAAAAACAAAATCTTTTCTCTTCTTATAGAGCTGATATGATCTGACCTCTGTGCCCTCCCTCTCCACATTTTACACTAATTGCCCTAACTCCTTCCCACCTCTTGACCTTTGTATTTGCTGTTATCAACCAGAGTTGTTCTTCAACCAAACATAGCAATGTCTGCCTTCTTGTTACTCAGGTATTGAAATAAAGTCTTCATCATCTGACATCATAACACTCTACCTGATATGTTATTATCTTTCTTTTCCCCCCATAAATAAGTCCCATGATAGAATAGCCTTTATCTGCTTTGTTCACAGGTATGTTCTTAGTACCTAGAAGAATTTTAAGTCATCATAGGGCCTAACAAATATGTTCAATGAATAAAATTATATATTTAAATATAATAGGGTAGCACAGTAGAGTTAAGAGGCACTGGAATTAGACTTGGGTTTGAGTTCCTACTCTGACACTCCCTAACCTTGCCAATTAGCTCACCTCTCTAAAATACTTCCTTTAACTGTGAACCTGCAATGACAATGGTAGTGCCTAGTTCTTGGAGTAATTTTGAAAATTAAATGAGATAATGCATAATAAAAACAGTATGCTGTTGTGTAAACAATTAACATTATTTTTATTTCTTCAGAATTTCTTCATGAAAGTATTAAATCATATGCCTAAATGCTTCTTTTTCTGGTGAGTAGAGTGGCAGTGACTTGATAAGCAGTACAGCTGCCACCATACAATAGACAAGGAAAGGCAATCAAAATAATACTCTATCCCCTGGGGATCATGGGTGAATTCAGAGAAACAGAACGTTATTACTAGATTTGGAACTTGGTCACATCATTAATACTAATACAGTAATGCTTAAGGAAAATGCTACCCAACCTCCTGAAGCCAGACTATCCTGTCACTGAAGCACCCCACCCACCTCCATTTTATGTAAAATAAAAGGACCTCTGAATCATCACATCAATTCCACACCACCCAGATCCTTCTAATATCAGCCTGTTAAACATGAAATACATTAAAGATTTGCCAGCCACTTAATATTCTGGCCCAAATGGCAAACAGTGTTTTCTCAAAATGGCTGTCACAACATCTTCCATTTCACATGTTCTTCTTACACTGTAACTTTACCACTCTCCCACTGAGAGGTGAGCTCTCCTTGAATCTGGGGAAACTCATGGCTAAGGTGGATGTTGAGTGATTTCTAAAGCTAGGTCATAAAAGGTGATCTAACTTTCTGCCGTTCTAGAATGCTCACTGTTAGAGCCCAGGCAAATGCCATGATAAATCCCAAGCAGTCTGTGGAAAGGCCCATATGGAGAAGAATTTAGGTCCCCAGCCCCTATCCATACTGAAACCTGAGCTGAGAGTCAGCACTTCCTTCTCAGCCATATGAGTGAGCCATCTTGAGAAGTTGATCCTGCAGCTCCGTCAAGCCACCCCAGCTGATGCCACAAGGAGCAGATAAAGCTGCTTTGATTAGCACTGCTCAAAAAGAGATTCATAAGTAAAATAAATAGTTTCCTTCTCCAAACAAATATTATTTATAACAAAGGAGAAAATGAATATGAATAAAGTCTATTTTTGCCAAGGTCTACACCAAAATGGTAGTCTTTAATATGTAATATTGTATTTCCTTCTTCAGATTCTTTCAATTCTTCAATTTAAACAATGTTACCTATTTGTTAACTTTTGTAATATTTGTTATCTTTTTTTTTTTTTTTTTTTTACCGAGATCTGAAGATAGTTTGTCCAAATAAGGACTTTTTACTACATGGAATTTTTATGCTTCTCTCCTTTTACCTGGTGGGCTTATTATAAGATGTAGAATTGAGAATGAATGCAACAAATATTACTGGAACATCTATTAAATATTGGATATTAAGCTGTGTGTTTTACATGTTAGCTGATTTAGTCTTCCTACAGCTCTGACGTGTAGGCATTATTTAATTCCATTTTAAGAAAAAGGTTCAGAGGCCTAAAGCAAAATGTTCAAGTTGTAGAGCTGCCTAAGTCCAAAATTCATGCCCTTTACGTAATTTCTATCTTTATCTCTGTGAAGTGTGAATCCAGTGAGTATAACAAACTGTTATAGGTGAATCTTGCCCCAAGTTTAAATATGTTATCAGAATGTGTTTAGTTGCAAGTAACAGAAAGTCGAACCACAGTATGCTCATTAAGAAGGATGTTTATTATTAATAGGAGGTTTGGAAATAGGAGATTTCAGAAGTTGCTCTGTCACTGTAATTAGAACTTGCTACATAATTTGCGAGTCCCAATGCAAAATGATAATGCAAAATCTTTGGTAAAAATTATTAACTTCAGGACAGTGATAGGAGAATGTTAAACCAACTGTAGGGTGGTCCCAAGTGCTGAGACCTGTGCAACTGGGACCTAAAAGCTGAACCTGGTGTTAGGACTCTGGGTTGGCCTCTTCAATTTTCTTGTCTTTTCTCATTTGGGCATAATATGGCTGTAGTAGTGCCAAAACAGAAGAGGATGGACAGGAAAGTTCCCAGGAGATATCTATTTGCATTTTGTTTGTCAGAACTGAGTCACTTGACCACTTCTCCTTCAAAGGAGTCTGAGAAAGTGAGTATCAGGAAGAGGGGAACTGAATATTCACAATAGACTTTAGTCAATCAAGAGCCCTAAAGAAGAGTACATTGCCAACCTAAATCAGGGTTTTATTAGCAAAGATGAAGGGTTGAAGTAATAGCCATGGGGCAAGCAATCACTGTGTCATCTACAAATATACCTTTTCAGAGTCAGAACACATTAAACCTTTTTGTATCCTATGGTCCAGCCAAATTGAGCATATTTTTCCAATTTGGACGAAGTCTTAATTTCTTGCCTCTACATTTTTATTTATGCTTTTTTATTAATATTTTCACTGTACTTAGAAGTTACCACACGTGCAATTTCTTATGTGTCTAAATTATGTTCATACTTCAGTCTATTAAAAATGTCACTTCTGTCATGAAAAATTATCTGCTTCTGCAATTGTTTCCACATATAAACCTTCAGAATTTTTAACTTTAAATTATAGTTAATAGGTATATTTATCTTATCACCTCTATAGTGACAATTGTTTTGTCTGCCTAGCACTTGGTAAGCATTTTATTCTCAGGACATAATAATGGACATGTGAGCAAAGCCAGTCAATCAGAGCCTTTCTCTTGATTTTTCAAATTTGATCTAGGAAGAGAATTCCTTGTGTTCATTGATCACAGAATTAAGAAGTTGAAAATCTGGACTGCTTCAGTTATATTCATCATGAATCTTTAACTAATGCCACATTTAAAGAAAAACTGTAGATTAAAGACCTAAATGTGAAAGATTACACTATCAATATTTAATTTAGAATTTTAATAAAAGATGCAAGATAATTTTTTTGTGTTCTGTAGCCAGGGAGTTTTTAATACTATCAAAAAAGCATAAACCAATATGGAAAAATATTTATGAATGTTATTATATAAAACTTAAAGATTTTTGTTCAAGAAATGACACCATGGGCAAAGTTAATAGGCAGCTAACACAATAAAAAGAGAGATTTACAAAGTCAGAATCTGCTGAGAAACTAACATCTAGAATCTCTAATAATACCTGGAAATTAACAAGAAATGGTAATGACTGCATAGAAAAAAAATGTCAATAGAAGAATAATATGAACCACTAATTTAAAGAATAGAAAACTAAAAAATTTAGCAAGCATAGGAATAAATGCTTAAAATCATTAGTAATCAAAAATATAAATTTAAACAACAATAAAGTATCTCTTTACACCTATTAGACTGCCCCAAATTAGGAAGCTGCATAAGGTCAGGTGTTGACTGAAATACAAAAATATAGGAGCCCTCAAGCACTGCAGCTCTTGTGAAGTACAATCTGTCATTACTTAGGCAAATAAAGTATATGTCTATGATTCAATGATTTAATTTATACATTCTATGTGTATATTCCAAAGAAGTTCTCACACAGATATATACAAGAATATGTATGAATATGTTCACTGTTGTCTTTCTTTATGGTGCTGGGGAGCAGAAAAAAACCCAGATGTCCATGGTGGGGAAAATAAATAGGCAATAAATATGTGGGAGTAGTTATACCATGGAAAATTCTGTGACAGTTAGACAAAATGCATTATATATAACAGTGTATTGGTTTCCTAGAGCCACCATAACAAATTACCACAAATTGGATGGTTTAAAGCAACAGATTTTCTCACAGTCTGGAGTCTAGAAGTTCCAAGTCAAGGCATTGGCAGGGCAACTCTCACTACAAAGCTTCTAGAAGAGGATTCTTCAGTGTCTCTTCAGCTTTTGGTAGAAGCAGATATTCCTTGGCTAGTAACATCATAACTCCAATTTCTGCTTCTGACTTCACATGACTGTCTTCCCTCTTTGTCTGTCTGTGTCTCTGTTTTCTTTTCTTACAAGACTACCAATTATTTTGGATTAAGATCTACCTTATTTAGTATGTCCTCATCTAATCCTGATTATATCTTCAAAGATCCTATTTTCGATTAAGGTCACATTCTCAAGTACTGAGTGTTAGAACTTCAACATATCTTTTTAAGGGACACAATTCAATCCACAACAAACATCAACTGGAACAATCTTAAAAATATAGTGCTCAGAAAAAAAATGATATAGCATATTCAGTAGCATTTAGATAAATTTAAAAATACACAGACCCAAAAAATTATATATCAAAATTTGTAGGATAGAGCTAAAGCATTTCTTAAAAAGGAAAAGTATAGCTTCAGATACTTATATTAGAAAAGAATAAAGGTTCAAAGTAAAAGGACTAGCTTCCACCATAGGAATGAGAAAAAGGAAAAGGAAATTAAAACTAAAGTAAGCAGAAGAAAGATAATGATAAAGATAAGAGTAAAATTCAATACAAATTTTAAATGAAAAAATAATTATAGTAATTAATAAAACTATGAGCTAGTTCTTTGGAAAAAAAAACAAAAACTCAATACAATTGACAAACCCCTAGCTAGACTAATGAAGAAAAAAGGAAAAGACACAAAATTAGAAAAAAGAGAAGACATTATTACATATACTACAAACAAAGGGTGATTAGGAAATTCTATGAACAACTTAATGCCAATAAATTTAACAGCTTAGATAAAATTTTTTTAAATTCCTTGGAAGGCAAACCAAACAAAGCTCACTCAAGAATAAATAAAGCAAATATTTCTATATCATTAAAGGAAATTCAATTTATCATTAAAAACCTTTCCAGAAAGGCAACCTACCAAATGGGAGAGAATATCTGCAAATCATATATCTGATAAGGGACTCATATCCAAAATATTTAAAAACTCACATAATTCAATAACAAAAAAATGATAAAAAATGGACAGAGGGTCTGAATAGACACTGTCTCAAAAAAGACATTCAGATGGCCAACAGGTATATGAAAAGATGCTCAACATCACTAATCAGCAGGGAAATGTAAATCAAAACCATAGTGAGATATCATTTCACATTTATTAGAATGGCTATTATCAAAAAGACAAGAAATAACAAATGTTATGAGGGTGTAAAGGGAACCCTTGTGCATCTTTCGGGAGAATGTAAATTGGTTCAGCCACCATAGAAAACAGTATGGAGGTTCCTCAAAAAGTTAAAAAAAAGAACTATCATATGATCCAACAATTGCACTTTTGGATATTTATCCAAAAGAAATGAAAACACTAATTTAAAAAGATATTTGCACCCCCATGTTAGTAGCCAGGGCATAGAAGCAACCTAAGTGTCCACCAATAAATGAACAGATAAAAAATTGTAGCATATAAACACAATGGAATATTATTTTGCTATAAAAAGAAAATTTTCTGCCATTTTGGACAATATAAATGAACTTATGCTAAGTGAAATAAGTCAGAGAAAGAAAAGTACAGTGTAATATGACTTACATGTGGAATCTAAACAAACAAACAAACAAATAAACAAACAAATGAACTCACAGATACAGCAAACAGATTGGTGGTTTCCAGAGTCAAGGGATGGGGATTTGGTGAAGGTGGTCAACAGGTATAAACCTCTAATTATAAAATAAATAAGTCCTGGGGATGTACAGCATGGTGACTATAGCTAATAATAATATCTTCTATAGTTGAAAGTTGCTAAAAGAGTAAATCTTAAAAGGACCTACCACAAGAAAAAAATTTTGTGACTGCGTGTGGTTATGAATGTTAACAGACTTATTATGATGATCATTTCATAACATATACAAATATTGAACCATTATGTTGTACATCTGAAACTGTTATATGTCAATTATGCTTCAATTTAAAAAAACCTTTTTAAAAGAAAATTTCAGGTAGATTTCACTAGTGAATTCTACCAAACATTTGATAATAAAATAATATCAATGTAAATCTTGCATGTAAACCTTTTCAGAAAATCAGAAGGAACATTTCTCAGATAATTTTATGATAAGCTTTAACCTAATCAAAAACCAGACAAATATGAGAAATGAATACTACAGACCAAAATCTCTTGTGAACCTAGATTCAAAAATCTCTAACAAATTTTAGCAAATCGAATCTAGCAGTATAAAAACTATGATGACTAAGTGAAGTTTTTCCCAGGAATTATTTAACATCAGAAAATCAACCAATGTCATTCAAGTTAAAACAGAAAAATCTCATGATCTTAATAGCTGCTGAAAAAGAATTTGACACAATTCAACACCAATTCATGATTAAAACTTTCAGCACGGTAGTAATTAAAAGGAATTTTTCAATATGATAAAAACCTAAACAACCTACATCTAATTTCATGTTAATGAAAGACTGAATGCTTTCTAAGACTGGGAAAAGTTTAAGGACGTCTGCTCTTATTGGATCTGTTCAACAGTCTAGTGGGAATCCTACCTGGTGCAAGAAGACCAAACAAACAAAAAAAGCATACTGATTGAAAAGGTGTGACTATGTAGAAAACCTTCAGAAAGCTACAAAAAAGCTACTAATAAGTTCAACAAGGGAAAAAGATAAAAAATTCAATTTTATATGTGTAGACTGGTAACAAAGAATTGAAAACTAAAAAAAATACCATATTAATAGCATCAAAAAAATGAAATACTCAGGAATAAAGTTGAGAAACTGCAAATGTTGCTGAAGAAAATTAAAGAACACCTAAATATATGAAGAAATATACTATATTCATGGACCAAAAGACTCAATATTATTAAGATGTCAATTCTCCCTTAAATTGCTCTATGAATTCTACATAATCCAAAGAGAAATTTTAGCAGATATTTTGTAGAAATTGACAAGTTTTTCCTAAAATTTACATGCAAATACAAAGGACCTGGAATAGGCAAAAAACAGTTTTGAAAAAGAACAGCTTTGAAGAATGTAAACTACTTATTTCAGGACTTACTACAAAGCTACAGTAATCAAAGCAATGTGGCATTGCTATAAAGATAAGCATATAGATCAACAGAATCAAATCGAAAGTTTGGAAATACACTCTCATATATTTGGTATTTTGCTTTTTTTTTTTGACAAAGGTGCTAAGGCAGTTCAATGGGGGAAATGATTATTTAATATGGTTTAATATGGTGCTAGAACAACTAAATATCTTAAGCCAAAAAAAAAAAAAATCTCGATATTTACCTCACACAATATACAAAATTTAACTTGAAAAGAAACATAGACCTAAATATAAAAGCTAACACTAGAAGTGTTCTTGAAAAGAATATATGAGGAAATCTTTTTGACATTTTATTTTAAAAAGACATTAAAAGCAAAAAATATTTTATAAAAAATAAGTTAGATTTTATTTAAAACTATTATTCTTCCAAAGACTGTAAAAAATAACAGCCAAACCTCAGTCTAAGAGAAAATATTTACAAAACAAGGAGTTGTATCCAGAATATATAAAGAGCTAATCATTAGGGGAAAACAAGTTACAATCACATGATATAAGTAACTACATACCTACTAGAATGGCTAAACTTAAAAAGATTGATAATACCCAGCATTTCTGAGGATGTGAAACAAGAGTAACTTCCATACTTTGTTGGAGGAAAACCAAAATAGCACAACCACTCTGGAAAAATAGTTTAGCAGTTTCTGATTTAAAAAAAAGAAAAAAGCTACCTTTCAACATAGCTATTACATTCCTAGATACTTATTCAAGATAAATGAAAAAATAAGTCTACAAAAACACTTGTTCTGGAGGATGGAACTTTTGAGAGTGATGCCTGTAAAGGGCATGATACTTATAAGTTTTCCAATGATAGAAAAATGTAGTACTTGGATTGTGGTGGTGGTTATGTAGTTACATACAATTTGTCAAAATTCATTAAAATTAATACTTAAAATTGGTGAATTTTCTTGTATGAAAATTACACATCAATAAAGCTGATGAAATAAGAAAATAAAAATACACAATTTGTGAGAATTTACCAAAAGGTCACATACATTAAATACATCAAAGTGATTGTAGGGAAAAAGAAGAGAAATTAAGGTGCTTTGGAGATTAATGGGAATAAACAAATACCAAAAAAGAGGAGCCTTACATTGATAATGTGCTATAGACTCTAGAGCATGATTAATTCAACTTTTTACATCTGAGGTTAAGAGAAAGAAAAAGAAAAAAGACAGTTCCTATAGGCACATCCTAAGTGATTATGGCAAACATGTATAGATGCATAACCCAAAATCTATTCCGGCCTTCTCCTTTACTAACAAGATCCTGACTTTGTTCAAATGGTAATATGCTTGGATGAAAATACTCGCCCTCCCAGGTAGAGATGTCCATGTGACCTTCCTTGTTTTGGCCACTGTGACTTAAGTGCAATGCTTAATGGGGTTTCTATAAAAGCTTCTAAAAATTGTCAGACTCAGCTAATGTATATTTTGTCTTTTCACTGTCTGAAACATGGATGTGAGGCTGAGATAAAGCAGCCATACAGTGATCAGGAGGCAAAAAACCTGTGGATAAAAGCCACATGTTAAGGTGGTGAGTCTAAGAGAGAAGGAAGGGCCTGCCTGCAGCATTAATGACTTTATGAAGCTGCTATACCAGCTTTATGTTAGAGCTCTAGATTTTTTATGTGAGGAAATTCTATTTCTATTTGATTAAGCCACGGTACTAGGGTTTCTGATATACACAAATGGATACAATTCTAATTGCTATAATAATTTTACCATTTCACCAAATCAAGCTGATTCTTTTATTTTTTATAGAGATATAACTGACACATAACATTGTGTAAGTTTAAGGTGTACAACATGTTGATTTGATACACTTATATACTGCGATAGTAGTAGCATTACCTAACACCTCCTTCACATAATTATCATTTCTTTGTCCTGGTGAAAACATTAAAGATTGAATCTCTTACCAACTTTCAAGTACCTAATAGGGTATTGTTAACTACAGTCACAATACTGTGTATTAGGTCCCCAGAACTTATTCATTTTCTAACTGCAGGTTTGTACCCTTTGACCAACATTTCCCCAATTCCTTTACCTTCCAGACCCTAGTAACCACTGTTCACCTCTCTATCTATGAATTCAGGTTTTTTAGATTCCACATATAAGTATTATCATGCAGTATCTGCCTTTCTCTGTCTTTGTTCACTAAACATAATGTTCCATCATGTTGTTACAAATGCAGAATTTCCTCCTTCTTTACTGTAAGGTAAACACGTGACACTCCAAGACAAGTTTTAAAGGCAAGTCTTTATTGGGAAAGGGCTCCTGGGAGAGGTTCTCTGGTCCAGAGAGGAGAGGGGCCAGAGAAGTCGCACCCTGGGGCGTGAGGGTGCAACTTTTATGGGGTTATGTGGGGTTAGGGGTATAGGGTGGGGAATGCTAATAAAATGCTAATTGAGCCTCTGGATTAGGGTGGTGGCGCCTAGGGCTTTAGGGTGGGCCCTATTCAGAAGGTCTGGATTCCTGGTATCAAGCTGGGGAGTCTCCAGGCAGGCATCTGGCTGGCCTTTACCCTGTGGACCTAACATCCCGACCTCTTTGGTATAGGGACACTGAGTCAAATCTGGCTACTTCCTGCTGACCAGGGGCGAAGAGGTTGGGGGTCTGAGGCCGGGACTATGGTGGGGAGGCGAGCATATGGATGTAAAAGCTGGTTGACCGTGATCCGGGAGACTTCACGGATGCGTTCCTGAATAAATCGGAGTACACATGGAGCTATTAGTAGTAGACAGAGAAGGATAGGCCCTAGAATTGGTGCAATTAAGGTAATGAGGTTGGATCACCACCAAAAGGAGAGTGCCTCGTCCGCTCTGTGGGACTGATAGAGGTCTTCACTGAGCTTAGAAAGGGTATTTACATTAGTTTCAACTAAGCCTGATTCACTGATATAGTAGCAACATTCTTCTCTAAGGAAGAGACAGGTACCCTCTTTATCCGCTGTCAGAAGGTCTAGGGCTCTGCAATTTGTAAGGCTGCCTGAGCTACGGAGGTGATTTGGCGTTGGAGTGAAGCTGGGGGTTGAGCTGAGGCATCAACTGCAAGTTGAAGCTTTTCTGCCAGGTTCTAGTGTCAGCGATAGAATGGGCTAGTGCACCCCCTCCCAGGCTAGATATGGCTCGTCCAGTACAGCCGGTGGTAGGAGGAGGGGCATAGAGGACACAAAATTCCACCTGACTATCCAGGGTGAGCTGGGGTACTAAAGTTACAGGGAGACAAAGATCAGATGAGCTGGGGGATGATAGGTGAAGGGTGAAGGGGAGAATGAGAGATAGAAGGCTGGTGATGGAGACGAACCCTGGTGGGCCCCAGGGGTTCAACAGACCATGCATCGCCGGGTGGAGCACGCATCAGACGAGTGAGGTGGTGTTGGAACAAAATGGCCCTTAACTTTTCACCCCCTCCATCTTAGTGAAAAGCCCACCGGCGCCAAAAGCCCCCTCCATCTTAGTGAAAAGCCATGGGCGTAAAGCCTCCTCCATCTTAGTGAAGGCCCAGAGACCTATCAACACTAGCCCCCTACCACAATCCAATCAATACCCTACCAGACACTAGCCGTCCCCAACGGATCACTCCCCTATATAAGCTCATCCTCCATTTAATAAATTGGAATTCCTCTCGGACTCCTGTCGTCCTGGTGATTTTCTTTAGTCTTGGATTCTCGCTTCCTGGTGGTTCCCTTCCTTGTGGATTACTGCAGCGTCTTGATGATTTCTCTCATTTCGGATTACTGCGTGTTTTTGGTGTTTCTCTCATTTTTGGATTACAGCGTGTTCTGGTGGTTTTCTTTCATTGGTGCGAAACCCGGGACAAGGAGTGCCTTCATTAGGCCCCTTGTCTCCCGTTACACCTAGAAACGACAGTCGAATTCCCCTGCCCATTTGACCCGGCTCTGGCTCATCACAGTCTACCGACCAACCGGCTATTCCGTGAGTAACCCCTCTAGGGACGGATACTCCCCAGTTACTACAACAGAAGAGCCAGCCGTGACCATCCGGTGGCCTCCTGGCGTTACCGAGGAGAGAGAATACACCCCACCACAGTCTTCAAGACTACGGTGGACTCTTGTCCTACCCTACACCAATTTATAGGGACAACACCTGCAGCGGGGTAGAAAGGGCTGGCTCCTCCTTCTCCTATACTTTTCCTCCACGTTCCTTGCCTTCCTCCTAAAGCCGGTACGGCACTCTCGAATCCTGAGTCCTGGACTCAATTTAGGAACCTCCCACGGTGACGACCTCTGGGAGGTCTCCCTAGCAGATTCTACTGAACCCTCCGAACCCCACATTATATAGGGGGCGCCCTATATATTTGTCGAGGAGGTTCTCCCGCCGTTCGGAGACTTCTTTTCCTGCCTCGTATCTCCAACATTATGGGAGCCTCCTCTTCCTCCCCTTGCGCAGACTCCCTCTCCAATGCCTTTTCTGAAACCTTTCCACACTCTCTTTAAAGGGAGATATCAAACCTAAACTCCTCACAGACTCTGTACTCAAAATTGGCACATAATACCCCCTTAGATAATCAGTCCATTTGGCCTTCGAGGGGTCTCTTGACTCTAACCTCATCCATGATCTTTTCAATTACTGCCAGCGCCTGGGCAAATGGGCAGAAATCCCCCTACGTTCAAGCTTTCCGTCTCCTATCTCAACACCCTGCTCTCTGCTCCTCATGCTCTCCCTCCCAACTCCTCTTGGCCGTCACTCCAAAGCCATCTCCGCCCACCCCTCCCTCCTCCTCCTCCCGCCTGCTACCATGAAACCTTCGATCCATAGATGAGCCTCCTCCGTGTCAGATCTCCGCCCCAAAATCTGGCTGTACCCTACCACTACCTGCCTCTAACACACCTCCCCAATTCATATCTCTTCCATCCTCCATTCAGCCCACACACACGATCCGTGGCCTCCCCCATCAGCCCCCTCCCTTTCTACCCCTTCAATCCTCCCACCTTAATGGCCCCACTTGAAGTGGCAGGGGCAGAAAAGGGTAGATCCGTGTCCATGTGCCCTTTTCTCTTTCTGATCTCTCTCCCAAATTCAAAAAAAAAAAAAAAAAAAAGCTAGGCTCCATTAGCTCCGACCCCACCACCTATATTAAGGAATTCCAATGGGTGCTCCAAGCATACAGCCTTACTTATCAGGACATTTTATGCTCCTGGCCAATACTCTCCTATCAGAGGAGCATACATAGGGTATGGGATGCTGCCCAAACACACGCCAACGAGACTAGGCAGACAGACCCTACCTTTCCCATTGGACCCGAGGCAGTTCCGGATAGAGATCCTAACTGGGACTATAATACTGTTCAAGGTGTCCAATCCCGTGACCGATTAGCCTCTTGTCTGGTAGTGGGCCTAAAAAAAGGCTGCCGGAAAGTAGTTAATTTCCAGAAAGGTCAAGACATTATACAGAGAAAGGAAGAAACTCCCTCTGATTTTCTAGACAGATTAACACAGGCCGTCCGACAGTACACCAACAGATCCGAACGCAGACGAAGGAAAACATATCTTAATGACCCTCTTTCTAGCCCAATCCTACCCGACATAAAAACAAAATTAAAAAAACTAGAGCATGGCCGGCAACCCCTCAGGCGAAATCCTTTCCACTGCCTTTAAGGTCTTTCCACGGCGCGAGGAGAAAAAAGAAAAACTCCGTAATAAGGCACGCCAGGCTGACTTTCAGATGGTGGCTCAACTAGTGTCCAAACAGACAAAGGCCAACCCTACCACAAGGACACCTCCCGGGCGTGCTTTAAATGCGGCAGGAGGGCCACTGGTGCGTCGCGTGTCCACAGCCCGGGCCCCCACCGGCCGTGTCCTAAATGCAAACAGATGGGACATTGGGGATCCGATTGTCCCACCACCTGAAGGGAGATGGAACAACGAATCTTCACTCTCCACAATCCCTCCTGTGATCGCCTTGGCGATGACTGATGGGGCCCTGGGCCTGTCCCGACTCTTACTATCACTAAAGCAGAGCCCAGGGTTGGTCTGGTGGTGAGCGGTCAGCCTATCTCATTTTTAGTGGACACTGGAGCCACCTTTTCACTCTTGAGGAGTTCTGAGGCCCTACCACACAGTTCAACCCCTAGCCGAGGGGTAGGGGAACACGCATACCCTCCTCATAGAACCCCCCCTCCTATTTTGCCAATTACAAAAGCGCTCCCCACTCCTTTTCACACTCCTTTTTAGTTATCCCACAATGCCCAGTTCCTCTGCTAGGAAGAGATATACTTTCTAAGCTTGGAGCTTCCATCTCAATCCCCTCCTCAGACCCCTCCAGTTCCTTCATCCTGGCCCTGACTTTATCTGACTCTCAAGAATCCAATAATCCTCCCTCCTTACCCTACCTGCCATACCCTGTAAACCCTGTAGTGTGGGATATCCATAACCCCTCCTCAGCACATTGTTCCCCAGTCAAAAATTGTGTTAAAGGACCCCTCCAGCTACATCCATCAAACCCATACCCTCTCACCACAACAGCTCTCCTCGGCCTCACTCCCATCATTAAAGACCTACTCCACAAACAATAGATACGCCCTACACACTCCCCCTTTAATACCCCTATCCTGGCAGTAAAAAAGCCTAATGGGACCTATAGACTTGTACAAGACTTGCGATCAATCAATTCGGCTGTAGTTCCTATACATCCCTTAGTACCTAATCCCTATACCCTCCTCTCCCTTATCCCCTCAGATACCACCCATTTCTCGTCCTAGATCTTAAGGGCGCTTTCTTTTCTATTCCCTTACATTCTGACTCCCAGATATCTTTGCCTTTACCTGGACCGATCCACACACCCGACACTCCGAACAATATACTTGGACAGTCCTCCCTCAAGGATTCAGGGATAGCCCACATCTTTGGCCAATTCCTAGCCTCCGACTTAAAATCCTTCCGTCCTCTTTGTCCTCAATCCACACTTCTACAATATGTAGATGATCTCCTTCTCTGTAGCCCATCAAGAAGAACTCCCAAGAGGACACCGCTACCCTCCTCAACTTTCTTGCAGATCCACGGATACCCGTGTGTCTCCGTCAATCAAGCACGAGTCTCTACCACTTCTGTCATCTACCTCGGCTTTACCCTGACCCCTCATCACAAGTCTATCACCTTGGATAGAAAACAAGCCCTTTCCTCCTGGCCCATTCCTAAAACCAAGTCCGAAATCCTGTCCTTCCCTAGGACTGGCTGGAGTATTTTGGGGCTTGGATCTGAAACTTCTCTCTCTTAGCCAAACCTCTCTATGAACTAGCCAAGGAGACCCCAGGAACCTCTGTCCACGTCTTCTACTCCCTTTTGCGCTTTACGTGACAAGCTCTCTCCGCTCCTGCTCTCCACCTACCCAATTTGACACAACCCTTCCTACTATGCTCTCACGAAAACCTAGGACAGGCCTTGCCTCTTAGCACAAAAACAGGACTCCTGCTGGCCCGATTAAAGCTTACCTTTCTAAGCAACTAGATCCAACCATTAGGGGCTGGGCTCCTTGTCTCGTGCCTGGCTGCAGCACAGAAACTTCAACAGAAGCTTCCAAACTCACTTCCGGTGCTCCCATAACTATTCTCTCTCTCCCCCACCGCCTCAAGACCTGCTCACTTACAAAGGCCCTCCAAAGTCTCCCTCCATCTGAGTACTCTCCTTACTTACAGCCTTTTAGAAAATCCCTCAATCTCCTTTCAGCCCTGTTAAGCCTCTAAACCCAGCCTCCCTCCTTCCCGTCCAGACTAACGTTCCCCAACCCCTTCACAGCTGCTTAGAAACTTTACACCATAATACTCCTAAAGCTGGATATGCCATAGTCTCTTCAAAACACCATAGAGGCTCATGCACTTCCCCCCAACACAACCAACCAACAGTAGGCGGGCTGTAGCAGCTAATAAGGCTTGTGTCCTGTCCCGTGACAAGACTCTCAGATTTATATACCGATTCAAATATGTCTTCCATATTCTCCTTTCTCATGCTCAAATATGGAAAGAACAGGAACTCCTTACCAAATTAACTTGGAATTACATCTGACTGGACTCAGTTGCTACCACTGGCTCTTCTAAGATTAGGCTCTTTCCAAAAAAACCTACCAACCTTTCTCCCTTTGAAATTATGTATGGGCGTAGCCCTTTACCCCCTAACATAGTTCCCTCCAACTCTGTCATTCCTTCCTCCCTCACCATTCCCCTCCTGTCATACATAAGAGGTGAAATATGGAAATATCAGGACTGGCTATTGCCTGCACCCCGTAAGTCAGAAATACTAAACCCCTTACAACCTGGCGATCAGGTCCTCTACACTCCTGTGGAAAGAAGGACCTCCAACCAAAATGGGAGGGTCCTTGCAGTTGTCCTAACCACTCCAACAGCGGCCAAATTACTCCTTCCAGACAAAAATCACTCCTTGGATTCACATTTCCAGGTTGAAGGCATACACCTCGAAAACCTCTCCTCCAGTCAGACAGCGGAAGCACCAGCCACTGCGATACCTGCGCCTGCTCCCCCACCGTCCAAGCCCCTTAAACTCAAAATCACTCATGGCGGAAGCCTGTCGCCTATCCCAGAGTAACTATGACCCTTTTTCTTATTTTTTTCTTTTAGTCTCTCTCCCCTACCCTGGGCTCTCATCCCAGTCTGTTTGTCTGGAGGTTCAAGGTTCAGGAAACTTACACTGAAAAACAAATCCAACTCACTCGCCTTACCGCCACTGCTGACTGCCCCTAATTGGGATGTTCCGGGCCAGTCACTATACCCCTGACAGACAGTAAGCTTATCTCCACGCCACCACCCCGTCCCTATGTCTGCTTTTATTTGACCAAAGACAGGATTATTGCAAACGATGGCGGAAACTTTATGGTGGATGTCCTTACTGGGCCCTGTAAATCCATGACCCCTATCTCCAACAGGTCAAGGTAGGTGGCAGTATTTTACAGGTCTCAAATCAACTCCTTCAAACTCCACATCCAAGATTCTTGGAACTCTAGATGGTGAGGGGTAGTTCCTGGTGCCTTTTATTGTAATGGCTATGCTTCACGCCCTTGCGGACGCCTTACTATCACCCGCCAATACATTCCCATTAACCACTCGGTTTCTCTGGTATCTACTGACATCAAACATCAAGAGACTCAACTCATTTCAGCCCTAGAGTCCACTGACTCCGACAAGTCAACTTCTGTACCCACCTACACCTGGCTACAAATCCTCTCCGGCAGCTTATCTCTTAATCACACTCTCCCTTCCATATCTCCCAAAAACTGTTTTCTTTGTGCATCTCTCAGGCGACCACTCTTGGCACGCTGTCCCTCTAAACTTAACTTCATTTCCTTCTAAAACCTCAAAACATACCTCCCCCATCTCCCTAATGTTCCCTTATGGGAACCCGAGGACCAGTCCAATCACACCCTTATCCCCAGACTGTGCCTCCTAGGAAACTCTGCCCCTCTCTATCATCGCCTTTCCACTGCGACTATAACATCATCATTTTCTAATCCCACCGCAGCATCCCGGGTTCTTTTTCTGGTGCAACGGTACTCTCTACACTGTCATCTTTCCCAACGTTTACTCCCTGTCTCCCGTCACCATTGTTCCCCAGCTCACCCTCTATTCTAACTCTGAACTACTCTTCTTCCTCAACGGTCTTCTAGACATAAGAGGCGGCCTTCCTCCCAGTCTTGATTGGAATCTCTCTTACAACATCGGTGGCAGGAATTGGATTGGGAGGCGGGGCCTCGGACACACCTCTATGGGCCATTACGATCTTAATTCTAAACTCGAGGTGCTCTTACATCTACTGCTGAGTCCTTAGGCTCTCTCCAGCGACAAATAACATCACTGCTAAAGGTTGCCTTGCAAAACAGGAGGGCTCTGGACTTATAACTGCAGAAAAAGGTGGAACTTGCTTATTCTTAAAGAGGAATGCTGCTACTATGTTAATGAATCAGGTATTATTGAAACCAACATAAAAAACTTGAGGACCCTAGCCACTTCATTCTATAAAACTAATGCCCAACCCGCCCATACCTGGACATCTCTTTTACAAACCCCTTCCTCACCTGGCTCTGGCCCATTCTAGGGCCACTCACTATAATCCTTCTCGGCTGTCTCTTCCTTCCCTGCTTAATTAAATTTCTTCAGACACAGGTTGGGAGAATTTCTAACCAAACCTTTAATCAGCTTCTCCTCAGGAATTATAACTACGTCCTTTGGCTCAGGATCCTGTTTCTTTTAAAGAACAAACCACTGAATGCTGATGGCTACCTGGATACAGTTCCTGGAGGCTCTCGACTCTGACCTGTGGGCCCTCCACCCGAGGATTCCTGGGAAGATTTTTGTGAACAGATCAACGATTTCTGGCTGTAGGAACCCTCCAGGACTTCACGTAACAGAAATTATCTTCTTCTCCCGCTAACATGGGATTATATACAGGTCTTTTTGTTCCAACTTTCCCTTCGCAGCAACTCCTCCTCTCCCCAAACAGCCCTAAAACTTCTTGCCCCCTTTCAGCAGGAAGTAGCTTGAGACAGTCAGCGCCCCTTTCCCCAAAAAACAAAGAGGGGGAATGTTGGAACAAAATGGCCCTTAACTTTTCACCCCTCCATCTTGGTGAAAAGCCCACTGGCGTAAAGCCCCTCCATCTTAGTGAAAAAGCCCTTGGCGCTAAAAGCCCCCTCCATCTTAGTGAGGCCCAAGAGACCTATCAACACTAGCCCCCTACCACAATCCAATCAATACCCTACCACGAACACTAGCCGTCCCCAGCGGATCCTCCCCTATATAAGCTTCGCTCCTCCATTTAATAAATTGGAATTCCTCTCGGACTCCTGTGCGTCCTGGTGATTTCTTTCGTCTTGGATTCCTGCGCTTCCTGGTGGTTCCCTTCCTTGTGGATTACTGCGCGTCTTGATGATTTCTCTCATTTCGGATTACTGCGTGTTTTGGTGTTTTCTCTCATTTTGGATTACCGCGTGTTCTGGTGGTTTTCTTTCAGGTGGTACCAGCACTGATGACCCAGAAGTTTGGCAGCTGTCAGTGTGGTCAGTATGACAGTGTGTGGACCTGACCAACAAGGTTCTAGTGACCAAGACTGTAGCTCCTTGAGAATGACCTGGTCCTCTGGAGACAGCGAATCACACTATTCGAGGAAGCTGGTCCAGTAGCTGGGTCTCTTGTAGGGGCTGGGAGGTGTGAGTCGGCAAGTCTGCATGCTGTCTGAGTAAGCTCCGGAGGAGAGATAAGGTAGATAAGCTCAGAGCTTAGAAAAATACTGTTTAACAAGAGCAAGAGCAGTAAGAGGGCCTGTAGGGGTTTTTTTTTTGTTTTTTTTTTTTGTTTTTTTTTTTTGGCCACCTGATATAGTGGCTTAGCTAATAGGGCAAAGTTAGGAACCCAATATTGGAAAATCCCTGCGAGACCCAAGGAGAGAATCTGTTCAGCATCTTGGGGGAAGCTGGGTTGCAAATCTCTTAGGAGCTGGATCCTGTCAGTTGTAAGAGATTTGGTGGTAGGAGTTAAGGCTACTCCAAGGTATGTGACAGAGGAAGTACAAAGCTGAGCCTTAGAAGATGAAACCTGACATCCTTTAGAACCGAGGAAGTTTAGGAGAATTGCTGTATGGTGTTTGGACTGTTTAAATGAAGGGCTACAAAGGAGCAGGGTGTCTGCGTATTGTAGGAGTGTGCTCAGTTGCAAGAGACAGGAAGTCAGGTCAGTGGCTAAAGCCTGGCCAAACAGATGTGGGCTATCCCTAAACCTCTGAGGGAGGACTATCCAGGTTAACTGTCTGGAGGCACGAGGGTCTGGGTCTTGCCAGGTAAAGGCAAAGAGGAAGTACGAGTCAGGGTGGAGAGGGATGATGAAGAATGCATCTTTTAGGTGTAATACTAAGCAATAACAGGGGTAGAAGTGTCCCAGATGGAGGGATCGACAGGGTCAGAAAGGGTAGGGGGAGGGGGAGTAGAATCTGGTTCTAGGAGAAGTAGCAGGAACGGAGAGACCTGTGTTTGTGGCCTTACGTAGAGAGAGGCCCCTAACCCTTGTAGGGGATCTCTACCTAAGAGGGGAGTTGGGCATGAGGAAACGACTAAGAAAGAGTGTGAGAAGGGGAAGCCACCCAGAGAAAATGAGAGAGGGAGGGTTTTAGGCAGGCATGAGGCTGTGCCGTCAGTCCCCATAACCGAAATAGGTGAGGGAACCGTAGGACCCGAGTGAGATGGCAAAACAGAGAAGGTAGCCCCCGTGTCCACCAGGAAGGAGATGGACTTACTCGCTACCTGGAGCGTGACCCTGGGCTCGGCGAGAGTGAGTGGGGTCCCGGAGTCTGGACCTCACCAGCCGTCCGCGACCCCGAGAACTTCCAGTGGAGGTGTTGCCTGACTGGATGATCCCCCGCGTCGGGGCGCCAACAATGATCTGGTCATTGGGCAATCAGATGTCCAGTGGCCCGTCTGCCTGCAGATCGGGCAGGGCTTTGTGGGAGCCCATGGGTAAGGGCACTGACGGGCCCAGTGGCCTTCATGGCCGCATTTGAACCATGCCCCAGAGGGGGTTGACCCCAGCTTCTCGGCCCCTGGGGCCCGTCGGCCTCAAGGCAGCTACCAAGGCCTGGGTTTCGAGTGCTCCCTGCTCATGGAGATGAGCCTGGCGGCGAGTTTCAGCCGTCTCCTCTTGGGCATTAAAAACTTGAAAGGTCATTTTCACCAATTCCTGTATGGGGGTTTGAGGGCCATCGACAAACACATCGTGCCAGGTTAGATCATAGGCCTGAGTGAGATAGCAAAATTCTTTAATATAATTAGTGGGGTTAGGAGAAAAAGACCCCAACTGCTTTTCTATTTGAGAGGGCCCCCGGCGACCTCTTGAAGATGGCAGAGGAGATCAGAGTCAGGGGCAGGGGCAGAGTGAGAGCGGGTATGGGCTGAGGTAGGGGATGGAGCAGGTGGAGGTGGAGGAGGAAGACAAGGGTATATCGGGTGAGTGGTGGAGTCTGGCAGGATGGGTGGCAGAGGAGGAGCTGAGGGACCAGAGGAGGGAAGGATGGGAGCGTAGATCTCAAAAGGTTTGCTCTCCCAATAAAGGCTTGCGCATTCGGGATTTCAGCCAACTTTTCCATCCTAGGGTTTGGGAGTTAAAAGTACCTTCAGCAGGCCATTTAGCTAGTGGATATCTAGGCCAGGCGACGGTAGAGTAAAAGATCAGTCTTTTCGATCTCAGATTCTGATAGAGGACTCGTCGGCTATAATTTGTTAAGAGACACCCAAGCGGAGTTTTTGGGGTCCCCGAGACTCTGATTTAACCCAACGGCAAAGGACCGTGGCAAGTTAGAGACGTCTCTCGGAACTTTACCAGGCCGGAAGTCACCTGTGACGGAGGGGTGCTCCAGACGCGGCCGCGACTGCGGACAGGGGTCCCGGAGGGCCAGGCCCGGAGAGGGTGGAGAGACTGAAAGGGAACTTGCCCTATCCGACAGTAGGAGGTGGGCAGCGAAGGTCCTGGAAGAGGGAGGATGAGAGGCCCCGCCTCTACCGGTTTCGGCACCAAATGTAAGGTAAATGCGTGACACACCTTTTAAAAGCAAGCATTTATTGGGTAAGGGCTCACGGGCAAGGTTCTCTAGTGCCCAGAGGGGCCAGAGAAGTTGCTCCCTGGGGCAGGAGGGCGCAGCTTTTATGGGGTTATGTGGGGGTAGGGGTATAGGGTGGGGAATGTTAATCAAATGCTAATTGAGCCTCCAGATTAGGGTGGTGGCGCCTAGGGCTTGAGGGTGGACCCTATTCAGAAGGTCTGGATTCCTGATATCAAGCTGGGGAGTCTCCAGGCAGGCATCTGGCTGGCCCTTACCCTGCGGACCTAACAATAGCCATTCTAACATGTGTGAGGTAATATTTCATTGTGGCTTTAACTTGCATTTCCTATATACCTGTTGACCATCCGTATGTCTCCTTTGACAAATATCTGTTCAGTTCCATTTCTTAATTGGATTTTTTTTCCTAATGAGTTGTATGAGTTCTTTATAATTGTGAATATTAAACCCTTATCAAATACATAGTGTGCAAAAATGTTCTCCCATTCCATAGGTTGCATTTTTCTTTTTTTATATTGTTTCTTTTGCTATACAGAAGCCTTTTAGTTTGAGGTAGTCCTACTTGCTTATTTTTGCCTTTCTTGCTTGTGCCTTTGGAAGTTGATTCTTTTAAATAAAACATTAAAATTAAGGCAATAAAGGGACCATTTATGAGTGTTTTCTTTAAGATTTTTGGATTGAGAGAGAAAATACTTACATTAAGTCATTTATTTTTTCTTCTCTGCAACCCTCACAATAGACATTTATGGGTCACCTGCTCTGTGCCTAGCACCACACAAGATTCCTAATAAGAATACACAGTCTTAAGGAGGATACATACAAGTAAACAGATAAATTACAGTACCACAAAGTGAAAGCCTTATATAGATAAGGATTTTGTCAACAAAAAAAAAATTGAACCCATACCAGGTATAGAGTTCAGACTCTTGCAGATTTTTTTTCCAGATCTTAAACAATGGTGCCTAAGCTTTTCTTTCTGCCATTGATATGCAAATTATTTCCTCTGAACTTTTATTAATTTAAGAACAACTGCATACAACCAATTTAGGATTTTACTTGTCAACAAAGAAAATTGATATTTCATGAAAAATTAAAATCTACAGGAATTCCCAGATCACATTGAAAGCAATAATGTCAATTTAATCTACCTAATGTTTTATCAGAACCTCTGTAGCAAAATAGGTTGTAGTTCTTTGCTCACTTTCTGGTAGAGGTACTGAGTTGTGAAAGGGCCAATTTTTAGTCATTCAGAGGGAAAGGGAAACAAGCTTCCTGAACAATCCAACACTACATATTTATTAGTGTAGGAATAAGTAAATAAGGAGCACCTTCTAATATATGCAATAGATTAGCTCAACTATAGTTTCAAAAATAAAAAATTGCTGATATTCAACTATTTCTGACCTGTAAAAAAGTGGCTATTTCTTATAGTTTAAACTGTCAGGCAAAAACAGAAATATCAAAAATAGAGAGAAAAAGAGGGCTAGATCAAACTTGCAGAAATCCTGCACTCTACCTTCTAGTGTTCACTTAGTCAATAAGTATTATTGAGCACCTTGCTGTGTGCCAGGCTACTATAGTTTGGTCAATTAGCTGATAGTGTCGAAATTAAATTCTAGGCCTACGATGGAGCTGCCCCTGCCTGGGCTGCAGTGTCAGCAAAACAGAACTTAGATAACTTTTGTATCTTTGTAAATGTTCTGCTTCACAAAAACACAGTATATCCAGCCAGCTAAACCCCAAACATCAAGCCAACACTAAGCTCTATATTTGTTTCCTTGTTTCTTATCATTTTCTATTTTTCTTTTGCTTGTTCCTTTTTTATCCTATTGTTATTGTTGACTGTAGCTTCGTAGAAGTAGGGAGGTCTGTGTATTATATTAGAGCCGTGATGGGAGGTTAAGGGGGTTATGCTAGATGTTTGGCATGTGAGGTCATTTTGACCAGCATTTGGCTGTTATATAACCCTTTGCGTACTGTGCATGCAGTTACCCAGAATTCAGTCTGTTATAATTAGATTCATAAACTTCCGGACATACACATGATATTATAATATAACAGGGCTACGGTTACAGAGAGGTTAGGGTAGTCCTAATTGCACGAGTGCTTGTGGCCAGACCAACTAGCCACTATTTTCTGGTTTTTTACTTCTTTGAGCCTTGGGATGTAGGGGTAATTTCTAACCATAAAGTGGTGGTTCCAGGGGGTTCTTAAAAGAGGTCTTTGGGAGGGGCCTTCATTGCCCAGTCATTCATGTCTACCTAACTACTTAACACTATAAAAGCTTCTTG
Source organism: Cynopterus sphinx (assembly GCA_030015415.1). Classification (NCBI taxonomy): domain Eukaryota; kingdom Metazoa; phylum Chordata; class Mammalia; order Chiroptera; family Pteropodidae; genus Cynopterus; species Cynopterus sphinx. Next base: position 93,523,605 of record CM057380.1, read on the forward strand.
CCTTTCACCCCATTTTGCAATTCTCTCAACTCAGGAACGTAGACTCTCCATAAAGTTTCGAATAAAGTTTGTATCTACTACATTGTCTTCGTTAATCATTTTAGCAATGGTGTCAAAGAAGACAGCATCATGGGCTGGATGTGGAATGATACAGGGACAAGAAGCACCAGTCCTACCATATGTAGCTTTTCTGAATTGCTTTTGTTAAATCATGAAATTACGGTGTTGGAAAGGGACTTGGAGGCCATTTAGTCTCAGACAGTAAATACAGAACGAGGGATAATTTTTCAAATATAGAAGTTCTGTAATAAGTGAAGTAACAAAGTTAATCATCACTGACCTTCCTAGAACAATGAAACCAAAGAGCAAACTCTTTTGACTGTAAAAAGGCTTCTCTTAGAGGAACAAAAATTGAGTTCATGGATATAGAACTAGACTTATTCTCTCTTTTGTTGAAGCTACAAAACTACTGTAAAAATAATTGTTTTATGTTTTAGATAGCCCTATAGTTTATAAAGCTCTTTCCAGTAGTAATAATTGTGTTTTACATTTGTGGGAAGACTTATAGTTTACAAAGTCCTTCCACTGACAAGATTTTATTTGATCTTCCCAAAAATTCTGTGAAATGAATGACAGGTATTATCATTTCTATTTTAAAAAGCATTTTATTTTAAAACAATTCAGTCTTAAAGAAAAGTTGTCAATAATACAAAGAAGTTCCATATACCTATACTCAGATTCTCTACCTGTTAACATTTTATCACATTTGCTTTATATCTATCTATTTGTTGGTCTAAAATGTCTTTTTTCCCTCTGAACTGCTTATAAGTTGCAGCTCTTTACCTCTAAATACTTCAATGCATGTTTTTTAGAACCAGGTAAATTTTTTTATATAACCACCACATTATTTTCAATCTCAGGGAACAAACACCAGTATAATACTATTAGCTAATTTGCAGACAGTATTCAAATTTTGACCATTTTTCTAATACTATCATTGCTATAAAAAGAAAATTTCAAATCACAGACTGCCTTCAGTTTTCATGTCTCCTTAGTCATTTTTGATGAGTACAGGCCAGTTATTTTGTAGAACATTCCTCAGTTTGAATTTTTCTGATGTTTTATTTCCATTTTTTAGTGAGAAAAATAACATTCAGTGTTGAAAGATGGACAATAAATGACAGAGGTAAGACTCAAATATGGGTCTTCTGACTTCATATAAGTATAATTAGCCTCCAAAATAATAATAATATAATTCTTTTATACATATGTATAGCTTACTTTTACAAATATTATAAGAATCTATTATAAAAATTTATAAACAAAAACCTCATTCAAAATGAAGTCAAGAGGCCAGAAGGGAGAACTTTCATGACCTCCATCAATCTCAGACACCAATAGAAAGAACTCCTTTTATAACAGCCCCTCCTAAGTCCAAAAAAACACAATCCTCTCTTTTGTTTCTCTGGATTTGTGTGTGTTTCACAATCAGACCACATGTCCCAAACTTCAATTCTTTATTGTTCTCAAATAAACCCATTTTACTGAAGAATATCTGATTGTTTATGGTTAACATTATTTAGTGGCCAGTATGGAGATCCAGGGAAGACCGCTCACAGAGCCAAATGAGCTAACTGATTCCTTGCCCACCCTGGAGTTTAAGTTTTCTCATGGATCTGAGTTTCCACTATCTTTGCATTTTGAAGCTCACCAAGCTTTATTCGAGAACTAATTTAAGGCTTTGTTCTTTTCTGGTTAAGTTCTTGTTTGTCTGCGAGTACTCCTTCAGGATCAGGATGTTCTCACTGGAACTATGCTGGTATCTGGCCTGCAGTCTGTTTAAATCTTTTCTCTTATAAAAAAAAAAAGCCTCTGAAAAATAGAATCCCAATTGTTTAAATACTTTGAGGACACTCTACCCTGACCCAACAGAAACCCCAGCAGATTTTATATTTAAAAACTGTGGTCTCTCCTCATGCACATTTCTGTTTAAATGGACCAACTTAACCAAAATTAATTTAGAATAGTAATGGCCATTATGGAAACTTTTGAAATTCTCAAACTTATTTTTTTTTAAATTAAATTGGACAACCATAGCTCTAAAATTGGCAAACTGAATGAAATGCCTATTTCAATTGGTATTTTGAGGCTCCAAATGTTACCTGCAGTCTAAAATTGCCTCTTCGCAAAATAAAAATTTAAGATTAAATTAAGAGGCAAATGAATGATCAAAGAAAGACAAAATGGTTCCCGAAGCCCTGGGCTCCTCTCTCCCAACTTCCTTGTCTCAGGTTCCACCTATAGTGCCATTTTCTTTTTTCTCTGAACCTACTAGTACCTGTCCCTTTAAAATTTAGCCTTCTGAGGATCCTAATAAACCCCAAGTTTCTCATGTTCCCTAGACTAAGGCCAATTGTGATCCATAGATAAAGAATTTCCTAAAGTAACCAAAGAACTCCATAGGTTTGCTGAAGAATTTAACATAGTTATTCAAACTTACCAAGCTGGTTTCTCATATTTATATCAGTTAGTTCACATGCTTGTTGGTGAAGGTCAAGCCAAACACTGTATGAAACTTGTGTGATGGGAACATACTGAAAGGTATTTAGAAAAACAAACCCCTAACTTCTGGTAAAATGCTAGAAGAATAGCTGATGACCTCCACTGAGCAATTACAGTAGCTTTCCCAAAGCTTGTTGATTGAAACAAAATCCAGCCTCTTTCTCAAAAGTTTGATGAACCTGTTCATGACTATTATCATCAAATCAGGTTGTTTTCAAAGAAAATTCTAATCTGTCTTCAAATTTTTTATTTTATTCGGGTAGCTTTTAACTCTATGTTTATTAATGGCTGAACTGAGACTTCTTTCTTCTAGTTAAAAGGACCAGGATGGAATGGGAGACACTGTTCACTATGGATTTGGTCAATTTGACAAATCACACCCAAAATGAGTAACATGAAATTTTAAAAATGCTAAAATTCTTAATTTTCAATTCTGGCAGATGAAAGTACCTATATAAAGCCAACAACCTATTCTGGAGTTAAAGAATCACTCATGCATCCTGAGAGACAGAGGACTGGAGGGCCATAAACCAATGGCTGGTTTAGTCCGGCCACAGATGCTTACACAAAAAGTACTACCCTAACCTGCTCATAACCTCAGCTTTTTATACCATACTTATACTATCATGTCTATGGCCAGAAGTTCATAAATCTAATTACAACAGACTGAATTCTGGGTAGCCACATGTTCAGTAGGCAGGCTGTTATATGACAACCAAATATCAATCAAAATGATCTCATGTGCCAGTTACCTAGGAACACCTTTATAACCCCCATCATAACTCTAACATAATTCAGACCTTCCCCCTTCTGGGTTGTTACAGCCCTCAAAGCCCACTCCTTTGAAGAATATAGTCTTTCTTTTATCTTTTCACCTTCCAAATTCTGCAGTGCTACAGCCTTCCTTAGTGTGGCCCATTTCCTTCTAAAATATACTTTTAATAAATCTTACTTCTTCTAAATCTCACTGAGCTAGAATTAATTCTGCATCAGTGAAAAGAACTGAGAATCCCCAGTGTTACCAGGGCAACACTGAGATCAGATTGCCTTAAATGATAACACTGCCACTGTCTTTTTGGTTAAGGCCACCAAGGAAATCATTGTGAGATCCCCTTTAACTATCTTTTTACCCCATGCAGTAGAAGCCCTCCTGAATTCTTTCACACTCAACATTTTTTAGTCAGCTACCTTACCCCCTATGAAGTCTTTTTAACCCCTTCTCACATAACTCTTTTACATTGTAATTACTTTAACCTTGCTGCTCTTCTCTCCTCCACTACCAGCAAATTTAAGCCCTCAAGACTGCTTAACACTGATGGATCACCTCTTGACCCCTGGTGATGATCTGCAGGAAGCTCCTGTGAGTGATGCTGATTTTTCTTGATTCATTGATGGTTTTTATTTATAAGGTGACAATGGCAAATATTGTGCTACTTATACAATATAGAACAGCACCTTTGCCTTTGGCTACTATGGTCTAACAAGTCAAATTATATGTGCTCATACATGCCAAGGACACTCAATCAGAATTGCAAGAGATAAGATGCTAAGACTATAAAAATAATTTAAGGGTCAAAATATTAAGGGTCAAAATACCTGTCTGATTAGTGTAACTGAAGAAAACAAGATGTTGAATAGCTGTTTGAAGAAATAATTATGGGAAACTTTTCTAACTTGGTGAAGGAAATGGACATAAAACCCCAGGAAGCTCAGAGAATCCCCAAAAAACAGGCATCCAAAGAGGCCCACATCAAGACACATTATAATTAAAATGCTAAAGTTTAAATACAAAGGAAGAATATTAAAAGCAGCAAGAGAAAAACAGGTAGTCACTTGTAAGGGAACACCCATAAGACTGGGAGCTGATTTTTCTTTTGAGAAACTATGCAGGACAAAAGGGCTTGGCAAAAGCGATTTGACAGGATGAAGACCCAGGATCTACAAATAAGAATACTTTATCCAGCAAAGCTATCATTTAGAGTTGAAGAACAGATAAAGAGCTTCCCAGACAAAACTAAGCTAATGGAATTTATCACCATCAAGCCAGCATTACAGGAAATGTTGGAGGGACTTCATTAAGAAGAAAAAACATGTATCAAAAACAGTATTAAAGAATGGTAACAACTACGTTCCTATCAATAAGTACCTCAAATGGGAAAGAATTAAGAACTCCAACTAAAAGAGTGGATGAATGGAAAGGAAAACAAGTCCCTATATATGTTGTCTCTATGGCCTCACTTCAGATTAAAAGACACACACAGACTGAAAGGAAGGGGATGGAAAATGATATTGTTTTGGTGAACCTAAAAGGTATTTAAGTCAGACAGAGAAAGATAAACACTATATGATTTCACTTATATGTGCAATCTAAGGAATAAAAAGAACAAACTAATTGTTGTGGCCGCTAGCCCCCGAAAGACACAGGGACCACCAGAACTCTCAGTGAGTTATGGGAATCACACTCTTTATTCAGCCAGCTGGGTCTGCCAGGGGTACGCAGACCCCAAATTAAGTAGCCTCGAAATGTAGAGGTACAGGGTTTTTAAGCCCCAAATCCCATTCTTCATTCTGTCTGAACACAGAGGTCTATTTTTCTTCTATTCATTAATTGTCAACCCACTGGTCAGGTGTGCAAGCTGGGGTAGAGAAGCAGAAAGCTTGTTAGAATGGTATATTTCCATAGTTAGTAGCCTGTGTTCCTATGGCGATAGCCAAACAGTAATTTCCAGCAAGTAATTAATTTTAAACAGTAATTCTCCAGCTAACACATTTCCCACTGGCCTTAGCAGAAATCAAATCTTTGATTATTCATATGGAATTTGCACATAGATTCTCAAACAAGAAATTAAGAAAACATGGGCCCAAAGTTAATAAGAGGAGGAAGAGGAGGATTAAAGGTCCAGCTATAGCAGATAGAAGGGTTGTTAGCCATGGTGACTAACTGAATATCCTATGAAACCAATCATTTGAGGCTAGTCTTAGTTTTTCCCTGGCATCTAAATTTCTCTAATTATTTCAGAGTTATTAGTATAGAAGTAACAGGTTTTACCTAGAGCTATACATAATCTATCTTGTTTTAAAAGTCATAAATTTAGACCTCTTCTATTTCGGAGGACTACTTCTACTAATGAATTGACTTGAAGTTCTTGCTTGCTGAGCTTAGTTAAATTTAGGGGAGTTCTTACCCCGACATAGTAAGGGGGTTTTGGGTTTAGGCACAACCAGCAGTCTTGTCCTATGTCTAGGGTGGTCTTATTTAAGACCTTGTGTATTGTCATTAGCAAAGTTATTACTGCTTCTTCTGGTTCTGGTTGTGGCTGGTCAAATGCCTGGACCAAAGAGAAAAAAGGAAGAAACAAAAGGTTAGACTTATATATGCTTGAGTCTTAGTCTTAGGGGCCCGTCTTCCTGAACTGTCCACTCTTGTGCTGCCTTCATGGGGGAGTGATGAATCCACAAAGGGATGCCGTCTACTTTAACTGTAGTGGATGTCATCAGGTAGACAGTGAAGGTTCCTTTCTATTTGAGTTCTAGTCCTTCGGAAGTGAACTCCTGGATTCACACAGAGTCCCCTGAAACTGATGGGAAAGTCCGTCCTCCAGAGCTGAGTGGACAGCACAAACCAAAGACAAAAATCTCTTCCTGGACACTTTGAAGGGCCTGTAAAGACTTAAGTAAAACAAGGTTAGGTAATTCTGCCTTTTTCTCATCTTTTATTCTAGGTACTAAAGGTGGGGGTTTTCTAAAGAACATTTCAAATGGGGTGAATCCATTAAGTGTACCTGGCTCAGAGGAGAGCAAAGGGGAGTTCTACCCAGGTCTCACCAGTTTCTAATCCTAACTTGGCTAATGTCTCTTTTAGGGTCCGATTCATTCACTCTACTTGGTCCGAACTTTGGGGCCGGTAGGCGCAGTGGAGTTTCCATTGCAAATTTGGGTTGCTAGCCAATTGCTGTGATACCTTTGCTACAAAGGTGACCCATTATCTGACCCTAGAGTTCCAGGGAGACCAAATCGAGGGAGGATTTCTTGTAGTAGTTTCTTAGTAACTACCAAGGCAGTCTCTTTCCTGGTGAGGAAGGCCTCTACCTATCCTGAAAAAGTGTCTATAAAAACAAGTAAATAGTTGTAGCCCTCCATAGTCAGGGTTAGGCAGTCTCTTTCCTGGTGTAGTTGGTAGAGGAGAGTCCTTCCAAGGGCCCGTGAGAGCCCGATTTTTCCATCTGGGGTCGTCCACCACCCCTGTTGGTTTCTAGTGGCTCCTTTGTCTTGAAAATATATGTCCTCTTCCACCGTATAGGTCGGAGATGGAGGCAGGTCTGGGTAAAGAACAACAGTCAGTAGATGTAGTGTGGGCCCCACTGGCCTTGTGGCCGCTTTTCTCGCCTCTGCATGGGCTCGTAGGATTCCCTCATCCTCAGGACTATTTCCTTTTTGACGCCCTTTACAATGAACAATAGCCAGAGCCTTAGGCATCTCTCTGGCTTCAAGTAAGGCTAAGATCTCCTCCTTGTTCTTAATGTCCTTCCCAGCTGAAGTCAGAAGCCCTCTTTCCTTGTGGATGGCTCCGTGTACATGTACAGTGGCAAAGGCGTATCGACTATCAGTGTAGATTGTGACTGCCTTATCCTTTCCCCATCTTAGTGCCTCAGTGAGGGTGATGAGTTCTGCCTTTTGAGCAGAAGTCCCATGGGGAGGAGAAGAGCCCAAGACCAGATAATGCCAGTTAGAGTTATGACCCCTGCCCCAGCATACCTCCTTTCCTGTCGGGAGCCAAAACACCCCTGCGGCATGACAGAGTCACCGGGGGACAGTCTCGGCTGCAGAGCAGCGAGATATGTGGGCTGGCTTTCCTATCTCTCCTTACATGTTTTGTAACCTTGCTATTAATATCATTAATAGGGAATAGTGAAGGAATGGAATTTTTACAACGATAAAATAGGGGACTGGGAAAGAGAAACATTAGTAGAAATCACTTAGAAATCTTACAGGAATTAACCACATTCTGTTAATCATGAAACTTGTAACAATGAGCTCAGACGCTAACTGCCTGAGTGACTCTGCTTACCTACATAGCATGAGAAACAATCAATTGTGTATAAGCTGAAAATTATTGCTTGGCTACCGTCATGGGAACATAGACTATTAACTATAAGCATTCTGCTTCTATACCTCCACTTGCACCCCTGGCCAGTGGGTTGACAGGTAGTGAATAGAAGAAAAATCGATCTTTGTGTTTAGACAGAATGAAAAATGGGTGGAAGGTAATTTCTAACAAGAACAAGGAAAAGAACAGGAAAATGATACCCTAGTGATGTGGCTACCCACACATGCTTAGGGACAGAAGTCATTGTCTATTCTTAAGAACAGCAAACGAAAGAGACATGATCAATTAAACCCATAAGTCAACCATTGTGGTTATTATGTTTGACAACCTGCCCTGGGTGATAAACTTTTTTTTACACTATATAATGGCTTTGCAAAATAAAGATTGTAGCATTCCACTCACCATCTCGTCTGAATGCTCATCATTTTTTCGCCGCACCTGTACCTCCCTCCGGGACTCTGGTCTGCTGGAGCTGGACTCCGGCACTTTCCTCTTGCATGAAGTTGCTCTCATCCATGACCAGAACTTCATCAGTCTCAGGCAGAGAGGAGTCTTTGAGGTCTGGCCACGAGGAACACACAGCGTCAGTGAAACCTGTGTAGTCATGGACGGGGATCTCGGCGTCTGGGTCTGGCAACAGATTGGCTGGGTTGATGACAGTAGCTTTGGATTTTAGCCATACGTTTGGGGTCATCTGGTGCCTCCCTGTTGTTGAGCACCTTCTGGGCTATCTCAACAAGTTGAGACAGGTTCATCCCTGCAAAACCTTCTAAGTTTTGTAATTTATGCTGGATATCAGGGGCTGCCTGAGTAGCATAGGCTATATTAATTGTCTGTTGGTTCTCAGGGGCCTCAGGATCAAAGAGGATTTATACCCAGTACGGCTCATTCAAGAAACACTCCAGGGGACTCCTGAGGTCCCTCTCGGTATAACTTCGGTTCCCTTAGAAAGGTTAGTTGGCTGACAAGCAGACATCCTAATTCTCCCAATTAGAATCTGGTGGTACCGATTTAATGCTATTTTTCCTGCCTGAGAATTGTGTTCCCAGTCTGGGCGGGTGGAGGGGAATTCCTCCTCAACCTGTTCCCCTGCTTCCTCAATTCTCCTTCCTACCCGTAGCTATCTTTTGTGTTTCAGTTCTCACATGTCCACAGTTCTTCTCCTTCTTCTGAAGTCAAGGGGGTAATTAAAAGCTGCTGGCAATCATCTCAGGTGGGGCAGTGAGTATGAAAGACACTTTCTAAGAGTCCCATTAATGCCCAGGTTTTCTCAGAGAAAGGCAGATTCTGTGCCTTCTAGTTGTACAGGTGAAGAAAGGCACGTAAACCATAAAGGGCCTGTCAGTGTGACGTCCCTGGGGTGGTGCTCGGCTGGGAGAATTGCCGAGGTGGTGGTATCGGCTGGTGCTCTGCCCCGAGCGGGAGCAGGAGGCCTAGGGGTTACCTGCCCCTGTCTGAGGAGGTGAGGTGGTGCTATTGGCCTCTGTTGCCCTGGATTATAGGGTGGGGGAAGATCACTGTCCTCCAGTGGAGATTGGAGGACTGAGGGACTGGGCTGTTTTGGAGATTCAGTTGCTGCATGTTTCCGGGTGCCCATAACTGAAACTTGTGCCCCTAGAGAGAGGGCACACCGGCAGAGCCAAGGAGGGAGGTTCTGAACAAGATTTAACTACTGGTCAATGTAGGGAAACTGATCGGGATGTCCCCGGTCTCTCGTGACAATCTTTTAAACATTCCTCACCAAACCCTTGTCAAAGGAGCCCTCCAGAGGCCAGTTTACACCAAAAGACAGACACTCAACTTCACACAATGTTCTTAGTCTGCCTGGAGAAAACTTTATGCCATAATCAGCCCCCTCTACAAACCCTTTGAAATGTCACAGGAGACACCCCAAAGGTGTTTTCTGTGAACTCGGGCTTCCCCCCATCGCTTGCACAGAAAACACAAAACAGACTCACAGACAAGAACAAAACAGACACTCAGACAAGAACAATTACCGGGGTGTAGGTGAACCCAGAGAAGTCTGCCACCTACGGCCTAGACAAGACCAGACACAATAAACAGAACCTGAAAACAGGGCACAGGAGGCGGCGTCCGGCAGCCTGGCCATGGTCCAGGAGATGTGACTGCGTCCAGTCTCTCCACGGACCCCCAGTGACCGGTCAACAGAACCAGGAAGGTACCTTTTATCCAGATGCCGAGGCCTCGGATTCCAGATTCCCGTCAGGACCAGGAACAAAGAGTGTGTCCTAAAAGTTGTGTCCTTGACGATTGCATTAACCCTGTCACAGCATTCAAGGGCCCTGGAACGTCTCAGGTTGGCCACCCCTTTGAATCTGTAACAGGGACAGCAACCGCTTCAGAGGCCGGTCCGGTCTTAGATCTCAGGGCCACTCCCTGAGATCTTGCTGGGGCCTCCAAATGTTGTGGCCACCAGCCCCCGAAAGACACACGGACCACCAGAACTCTCAGTGGGTTATAGGAATCACACTCTTTATTCAGCCAGCTGGGTCTGCCAGGGGTACGCAGGCCCCATATTAAGCAGCCTTGAAATGTAGAGGTGCAGGGTTTTTAAGCCCCAAATCCCATTCTTCATTCTGTCTGAACACAAAGGTCTATTTTTCTTCTATTCATTACCTGTCAACCCACTGGTCAGGTGTGCAAGCCGGGGTACAGAAGCAGAAAGCTTGTTAGAACGTTATGTTTCCATAGTTAGTAGCCTGTATTCCTATGGCGATAGCCAAACAGTAATTTCTAGCAAGTAATTAATTTTAAACAGTAATTCTCCAGCTAACACACTAATCAAAAACAGACTCAAATATAGTGGAAAATTTGGTGATGGACAGAGGGGAGGGAGGTTTGTGGGGCTGGGAGAGTGGTTTTAAGGGTTGAAGAAGTACAGAGTAGAAGCTGATGGATAGTATGGGGATGGGAAGCACGGCATAGGGAATGCAATTAGTATGAATATGTTGGCTAGGTGGAGGGTCAGAGGAGGAAAGGAGCAAATTGGGGGGATCGTTTTTTGAGCTATATACATGTCTAACCAATGTACTGTATACTTGAAATTAATTGAAATACATAATTTTTTTTTAAAAGAAAGAAAGCTCTGGTTCAGACTTAATAACCTCCCAGTTTTATTGTAGACTCTAAAATTCTCTTTCTAACTACTGTACATGCATCAAACTGTTGCTCTGCTAACAAAAATGATAGTATTCATGGATGAGTATTGGTAGGGAAATATTAATAAGGCCTACTTCACTTGTCCCACTCATCCAAAGTACAACCCAGGGAAGACTATTTGAACTGCTCCCAAACATTTAAAATGGTTTAATGGATCATTCAAGATTTAGCAAGTGAGTTTCATACAGCTTTCCTGTCTCATGAATACAAATGTTTTAGTCATGATCTGTACGTTTTCTCGATTTCCCTTGGAGGCAGACTACTTCTTCTTCCTCTTCCTCCTCCTCCTCCTCCTCCTTCTTCTTTTTCTTAAATTAAATTTATTGTGATAATATTGGTTAATATAATTATATAATTTTCAGGTATACCTTATAACTTGACATCTATATATTCTATTGTGTATTTACCACCCAAAGTCCAATTTCCTTCAGCTACCATATATGTGATCCCTGTTACCCATTTCACTCTCCCCACCCCTCTGTATTTGAACTCTTTACCCTGTCTACCTCTCTCCTCCTCCCCTACCCACTACGCTCTGGTAACCACTGGTCTATAGTCCATGCCCATGAGTCTCTGTTTGTCTGTTCATTTGTTGCTTTTAGGTTTATATCCACATATAAAGATATCATGTGATTTTCAGTTTTTTCAGTCTGGCTTTTTTTGCTTAGCATGATTATCTCAAGGTCCATCCAGGTTGTTGCAAATGGCAGTATTTCATCTCTTCTTATGGCTGAGTAATATTCCATTGTATCTATGTACCACAGCTTCTTTAGCCAGTCATCTATCATAGGACATTTTGGTTGCTTTCATGTCCTGGCCACTATGAATAATGCTGCTATGAACACTAGTGTGCAAATATCTTTATGGATAAGAGTTTTCAAGTCTTTGGGGTAAATACCCAGTAGAGGGATTCCCGGATCATATAGTAGATCAATTCTTAGGATTTTGAGGAACCTCCACACTGTTTTCCATAGTGGCTGTACCAATTTGCAGTTCTACTAGAAGTGGATGAGGGTTCCTTTTTCTTAGCATCCTAACATTTGTTATGACTTGTTCTGTTGATTATAGCTATTCTGACAAGTGTGAGATGGTATCTCATTGTTGTTTTGATTTGCATTTTCCTAATAGCTAGCCATGTTGAGCATCTTTTTATATATTTGTTGACCATTTGTATGTCCTCTAGGGAGAAGTGTCTGTTCAGGTCCTCTGCCCATTTTTTGTTTGGACTGTTGTTATTGAGTCATATGAATTTTTTGTATATTTTGTATATTAGACCCTTATAAGAGGTATTGCTTGGCGAATATATTTTTCCATTCAGATAGTTAGTTGTCTCTTTACCTTGCTGAGGGTTTCTTTTTCTGAGCAGAAACTTTTTAGTTTGATGTATTCCCATTCATTTATTTTTTACTTTTACTTCCCTTGCCTTTGAGGTCAAATTCATAAAATTCTTTTTAAGTCCAAGGTCCTTGAGCTTAATTCCTATGTTTTCTTCTATGCATTTTATTGTTTCAAATCTTATATTTAGGTTCTTACTCCATTTTGAGTTAATTTTGGTGTGTGATGATATACAACAGTCTAGTTTCATTCTTTTGCAGGTGGCTTTCCAGTTTTCTCAGCATCATTTATTGAAGAGGCTTTCCTTTCTCCACTATATGTTTTTGGCTTTTTTGTCGAATTATTTGCCCATATAAATATAGGTTTACTTCTGGACTTTCTTCTATTCCACTGGTCCATACGTCTGTTTTGCCACCAATTCCATGCCATTTTGATTCATGTCATTTATAGTATAATTTGAAGTTGGGCAGAGTGATGCCTCCCGCCTCATTCTTTGTTATCAGGATGGCTTTGGCAGATTAGAGTATTTTATGTTTCCATACAAATCTGATGATGTTTTGTTCTATTTATTTAAAAAATGTCAATGGGATTTTGATGGTGATTGCATTAAATCTGTATAATGCTTTAAATAATACAATCATTTTAACTATGTTGATTCTTCCAAATCAAGAACACAAAATATTTTTTCATTTCTTTGTATCTTCTTCGATTTGTTTTAATAGGATCTTGTAATTTTCATTATATAGGTCCTTTACATGTTTCATTAAATTTACTTCTAGGTATTTTATTTTATTTTTTCTTGCAATTGCAAAAGGAATTATTTTTTCCGCTTCTTTTTCTGATGCTTCATTTTAGAGTATAGGAACACTATGGATTTTTGAACATTGATTTTTTTTATCCAGAACTTTACTGTATTTGTTTATTGTTTCTAGTAGTGTTCTGTGGAGTCTAGGGTTTTCTGTATAAAGAATCATACCATCTGCAAGTAGTGACAGTTTGACTTCTTTTCCTATTTGGATGCCTTTTATATCTTTCTCTTGTCCAATTGCCCTCACTAGGACCCAACCCAATGTTATATTAAATAATAGCAGCGATAGTGGACAGCCTTGCCTTGTTCCTGATCTTAGAGGGAAGGTTTTTAGTTTTTCACCATTAAGTATAATGTTCGCTGAGGGTTTGTCATATATGACTTTTTTTATATGAAGGTCCTTTCTTTCTATACCAATTTTGTTAAGTGTTTTGATCATAAATAGGTATTGTATCTTGTGGAAAGCTTTTTTTTTGCATCTATTGATATGATCATATGATTCTTATTTTTTAATTTGTTTATGTGCTGTATCACATTAATCAATCTACTTATGTTGAACCATCCCTGTGCTGCTGCAATGAAGCCCTCTTGATTGTGGTATATAATCTTTTTAATATGTTGCTGTATTCGGTTTGCTAGTATCTTATTTAGAAATTTTGCATCTATGTTCATAAGAGATATTGGTCTGTAGTTTTCTTTTTGTGTGTTATCTATACCAGGTTTTGGTATCAGGGTAATATTGCCCTCATGAAATAAGTTGGGAAGTATCACCTCCTCTTCAATTTTTAGGAAGAGTTTGAGGAGTATAGGTATTAAATCTTTGAGTGTTTGGTAGAATTCACTGTCTGGTCCTGGACTTTTACATTTTGGTAAGGGTGTGATGATTGTTTTAGTTTCCATACTGCTGGTTGGTCCATTTAGATTTTTCAGATCTAAATAGGAAGGTCATATTTTTCTAAATACTGGTACATTTTTTTCTAGGTTATTAAATTTGGTGTTATATACATTTCCATAGTATTTTTGCATGATCCTTTGTATTTCTGCGATGTCAGATGTAATTTCTCCTCTTTCATCTCTAATTTTGTTTATTTGTGTCCTTTCTTTTTTTCTTCAGTGAGTCTAGCCAGGGGTTTATCCTTTTTATTAGCCTTCTCAAAGAACCAGCTCTTTGTTATATTTATTTTTTCTACTGTATTTTTTGTTGTTGTTTGTTTTTTTTTGTTTTCAATTTCATTTATTTGTGCTCTAATTTTTATTATTTCTGTCCTTCAGCTGTCTTTAGGCCTCATTTGTTCTTCTTTTTCTGGTCTTTTAAGATAAAATGTTAGGTTATTTATCTGGGCTTGTTCTTTTTTTTTTTTTTTTTTGAGATATGCCTGTAATGATATGAACTTTCCTTTTATTACCGCTTTTGCTGTGCCCCAAAAGTTTGATATGTTGTACTATCATTATCATTCGTTTCTATGTATCCCTTGAGCTCTCTTTTTATTTCTTCCCTGACCCAATTATTCTTCAATAGTATGTTGTTTCATCTCCATATATTTTTGGTTCTTCCTGCTTTCATTTTGCAGTTGATCTCTAGTTTCAAAATATTATGATCAGAGAATACGGTTGGTATGACTTCAACCCTCTTATATTTGTTAAGGCTATCTCTGTGCCCCAGTATGTGGTCAATCCTTGAGAATGTTCCATGTGCACTAGAGAATGAATATGCAGCTGTTTTGGGATGGAAGGCTCTGTAAATGTCAGTTATGCCCAGTTGATCTAATGTGTCATTTAAGGATGTTATTTTCTTACTAATTTTCTGTTTGGATGATCTGTCCATATCCAACAGTGGGGTATTTAGTTTTGTTAGTAATTGCTTTACATATTTTGGGACTCTCTGTTTTGGAGCATAGATGTTAATAAGTGTTATGTCTTCTTGGTGCATGATTTTCATTGTCATTATGAAGTGTCTCTTCATATCTTTACTTTTTTTACTTTGAAGTCTATTTCATCTGATATTGGTATTGCTACTCCCTCTTTTCTCTGAATGCCAATAGCTTGAAATATCATTCTCTACTCTTCATTATGAGTCTATATTTGTCTTTGGAGAATAGATACATATCTTGGAGTCAGCATATGGTTGGGGTTTTTTTTTGTTGTTGTTGTTGTTCCATTCTGCAACTCTGTGCCTTTTTATTGGTGAGTTCAGTCCATTAACATTTAGGGTGTTATTGAAATATGAGATCTTCTTATAGCTATTTTATCTTTGCTTTTTGGAGTCTCGGTGTTTCCACTGCTTAAGGAAATAATGTGTTTCTGTTTTCTTTATTTTGGTTGACTTTTGTGCATTTTCCCTCTGGTTCTTCTTGTTTTTATTTGTTATACACTTCAGTTCTGAATCTTTGGTATATTGTTACCATTATGTATATGAAAAGGATAGTTATATATATATATATATATATATATATATATATGTACAGTCATCCATTTTCTCCTGTGTGTGGCTTATTTCCATTTCCTTTTGTGAATCTGGATCTTTGAATCCTCCCCTTTTCAGTCATTGCTATCTCAATTTGTACCTATGAATGCTGAACATTCATTACTATCTTGCTACAGCAATTCTCTTCTTCTTATTTAAGCTTATAATGCCCTGTTTTTAGTAAGGGTTACATTCTTCTACACCTATTTGCCTGATAGTCACTTTACTCCTAATTATGTATTTTTTTTTTTTTTGTCATTTTGTTTTAGGTGAGCTGGCCCCTTTAAGTATTTCCTGTAGTGCAGGCCTCGTAATAGAGAATTCTCTCAATTTTTGTATGCCTGGAAAGGTCTTTATTTCTCCTTTATATCTAAAGGAGAGCTTAGCTGGATACATTATTCTAGGCTGGTAGTTTCTTTCATGTAATAGTTTAAATATTTGATTCCAGACCTTTCTGGCTTGTAAGGTCTGCACTGAGAAGTCTGATGATAATCTAATGGGTTTTCCTTTATAAGTTACCGTCTTCTTCTCCCTGGCTGCACTGATAATTCTGTCATTGTTGTTGATTTTTGATAACTTCAATTTACTATGTATTGGTGAAGGCCTGTTTTACGTTGAGATATTGGGTGTTCTGTTAAATTCTTAAATTCCAAATTTCAGTTCATTCCTTAATTTTGGGAAATTCTCATCCATTATTTGTCTGAAAATGCTTTCTAGTCCCTGCTGCTTTCCCTCACCTTTGTTAATGCCTATTTTTCTTATGTTTCCTCTCTTGATGGTATAAGCTAGTTCTTTCATTTCTCTTTCATTATTTTTCATTCTTTGGTTTCTCTCTTCTTCGTTCTAATTTATTTCCAGATTTCTGTCTTTGATATCACTGATCCTTTCTTCCATTTTTTTGTCTATATTTCCCAAGCTTGCTGCTTCATTTTTTTATCTACATAAGATCTATATGTTCTTTTTTCAGGGTTTCAATCTCCTTGCTCTGCTCATCTAGTTGTTTTTTCAATTTCTTGAAATTGTTGATATGACTCATTTCAGAATTCACTGAGTTTTTTCAGAAGTACCATCCTGAATTCTTTGTCATTTAAGTCACATATTGCTATGTGTGGAAGCTTATTTTCTGGAGATTTTTCTCTTTCTTTCTGAGATGCCTTGTCACCTTGGTTGTTCACGGTGTTTAATGGACTATTTCTCCACCTGGGCATTAATAGAAGTATATTCTGCTGTTTTTCCAAAAAGAAGATTTATTATATATAGATCTCTTTTTAGCTTGCTGCAAATAATGCACTTTTCTTTTGGTTTCCAGTAGGCAGCATCTACGCCTCTTGGATCCCTGCTTTATATAAAGCCTAAATAACAACTTTTTAAATTTTTCTTGTAGATATTTAATCACACTTGTTACCCTCAGTTTCAGTCCCTGTCATTGTCAGCGACAGTCTTGGCAGCGTTTGCTCAGATTCTCCTGGGGCTCTGCGGTATTCAGTCTCAAAGATTATGGGGGAAGGAGTCTTCTCGGTTGGGGATTGGGGGCTGTGACTCAGCCTCGGTTTTGCAACTGGGGTTGGTTAAAATCAAGTGTTGTTTCTCTGTGATTCTGTCCCCTTCTCTGCTTTCTGCCCTGATGACAAGGCCCTGCTGCCAGCTTCGTGGAGCTCACAGCACTTGCAGGCAGGGTTGTTTAGGGCAGTTACTGCACCTTCGCCCCTCTCTCTCCTCCTGCAGGGAGCTTCGGAGGCTGCAAGGGGTAGTTTCTTTGTTTCTCTCAGTCAGCCACCGACACCCAGGGTTCTGACCTGTGGTAGTTCTTATGCGCAGATCCCATGCTCAGACCTGCTGGTGTGCAGTTTGGTTGATTTTTGTTGAGTTTTAAATGTTCAGCTTATTGTTATTTCAAGGGGAGAGATCTGAGGACGTCTCTTACTCCGCCATGTTTCCCCCAGATTTGGACTACTGCCTCTTCTGTGGCTAAAATCTTTTGACAAAGATCATTCCTCCCTTGGGAACCTCTCTCAAACTCCATAGTGTTAGAGGAATCCATTTTACCAGTCAGGTGATTGGACAAGTCTGTGCCTTTTTGGTTTTACAATACTTTCCCTGTGCTTACCACCCTCAATCATCAGGTTTTGTCAAACACACTGATGGTCTTATTAAGTATCAACCGGCAAAATTTGTAGAGGCTCTCCAAATATGTTGGCCAAAAGCATTGCTGTTGGTCCTTCTAAGTCTCAGATCCACCCACTTTGGAACTCATAAGTTGAAGGTGTTAATGTTCAAACATAGACTGCTTGAATATCTTCCTGTTAAATTTAACACTGAATTGGGAGTGGGTAGTGATTTTTTGAAGCAGAGTTGCTTCAGGGCCAAGAGGGCGAGGCTCCAGGTTCCCATCTGAATTTCACTAGGATAGAACCACTGTGCTTCTCTATTGGGGTCACATCTACAATTTCATTTAAAAAAAAACAATTCTGTTTCTAAAATTTTGAAAAACATTAAATGAGGTAACCTTTAAGCTTATTTCAAGTAATGCTTGAATGAAAGAACAGATCAAAGAAGCAGAGGTAGAGACCTATACATCATTAAGCAAAAGAAAGGAAAAAAACCCCAATAACTAATATTCTCCAGGAAACGCAATTTTTAAAACTTCAATAAACTTCAATATAGCATTCCTAGGTTATTACATTGGGTCTAGTACCTGTCATTCCATGGCATAAGTTCTAATATCAGTACAGAAATATATTAAATTCTAGTTTACCTGCTTCTTTCCCCATGAAGTCTTCCTGATGACTATTCAGAAGTAACATCTTCATTCATCTAAATTCCATTATCTAGACTTCTCATTATATACTACTTTTAGTCTGTGTTGTAGTTATTTCTGTATATGTATATTTTCCTATTTTAAGTTCCTGTTGAGTAGGTACTGTGTTTCATTCTCTTTGTATTCTCTGTAGTTCCTTGTATAGTATTTCACACACAGTAAGTGCTCAATAAATACTAGTTGAATAAAAGTAATACAATGACTGCCCTCATTATTTGGGAAAATAAAACTAAAACACTGTCATATGAAAGAAATTTTTAAGTTTTTCTGGGTAATTCCAAAGGATGAATTAAGAAGTACAAAATTTTGATATAGAAACACTTTCTTCCAATCAGAGTTGTGTAAAAACAGATTTTGCTGACTTGTGAGGCAATGTTTTCTATCTCGTACGGTTTCTAACAGAAGAAATGCAATTGCCGTTGATGATGCATAGTATTGAATCTTATTCAGCTCTGAAAGTCTCTGAGTGGAAAAAGCATTAACTTTGAAGCCAGACCATCTGAGTTCAAAGTATGGCTAAGTCACCTACTGCTCCCTGAGAGGTTTTTGGCAAACCAAATCTCTCTGTGCCACAATTTATGTATCTGAAAAATGGGCATAAGTTCTTTGATTCTAAGACAATTATTTTAACATTTCTGATATCATGGTGCTTATTACAGTTATTGTCAGCCAGATGGCAGTTGTGACAGAATCATCAGTTCATTTGTTTATGTTTGAAATGAGCTATCTGCCATCTTAGTACATCATCCATGTTGAGTTTGACTTCCTTTTAAGATGTCTCAAAAGATTACAATATAAATTGGCATTGAAACTAAATATTTTGTGTATGCACAAAGTCAAGGAAACAGAGCGATGGGGTATAAATTTCAGATTAGTTCCCTTATGTAGTTACTGTAAGGACTGTAAGGATTAAATGAGTTAATATATGTAAACTGCTCAGAATAGGGTCTGGCACAAAGTTAGTATGCTGTAAGTACCATTGTTCTTATATTATATACTTAGTCATCATTAATCTCAACAGTTGCACCTTCTAATCTAGCTTCTAATTGGGTGTCACATGCAGTAAGGTTATGAGGATTGCAAAAGGAAAACAGGGGTTTCTCCAACGTGAAAATATAGCCTTGGAAATTAGGAAGCAATGCCATTAAAGTAAAGGAATAGAGTAACATCTTGTAGAACCAGACTCTTTCATTTCTCCTCAGTTACGCTAAATGCAAATGAAAGGCCCTGGAAATAAAAACATCACAAGTTACGGTGGAAGCACTGGCCTTACCACTTTCTTACTCTCAGTTGTTTCTGTGCTGACCCACATTTCTGTTTTGCCACTTTACTGTCTGGCAGAAATTTCACCATTTTGAAGTTAAATTGCTTGTAAAATACTCTATTCTAAATACTGACTGATTCTGCAGCAACAGGAAAGAGCCAGTGCTTCCCCTAACTTCCTTCCTGCCACTGCCTCAAATCCAGCTAAAATAACTTTTCCCAGGGAGTGAATTATTTGGGAAAAGATGTTTTCATTGAAGCAGAGTAGTTCTGATCCCAACTGGCTCCATCTCAGAGGCACTTGTTTGAATATTCTGCCCGTGATAGGCTTTGTGTAATGTGAATTATTGAAGGAATGCAATATAGAGATTTTCACTTGACAACTGCTAATTTGAGTTCACAAAGCCTCTTGTTTCCTTATTAAGATACAGGCAGTAGAATGTATAGAAAATTCAAGGCTAACTGGGTGTACTGATTTGGTTGGGACCACACCTGTGTATTTCCTCTTAGTAAGTTAGCTCTTGCTTTTCAACAAACAATAGTTAGGCAATCACCTATTGACATTTCATTAGTCTTATTCCAAGCATTAAGTTCACCCCTGCCGTAACTTCCATAGGGTCAAGCAATGGGAGAAAGGTAACAGAATGGGGGAAGGAGTGAGGCGCTAAGAGGGCATTCTTCAGTCTCTCTTGCTCCAGGATACCAATGGGCTGCAGAGATGAAGGATCAGTAAGCTCTGGAAGTATTTTATTTAGATTGCTATCCTGTCTTCTCCACATTCCTCCTTTCTAAAATATTAGGAATTCAGTCCTTATTACACGGGAGTGACAACCCAGGTAGGAAAGATTGATTTTTCAGTATGGCTGGTTTAAGTGTGTTCTTGAAGACAGAGTCACAGAAACAATCAGCTATGCTGAAGAGGATAGAATTGTACTGCTCACAGGAGTGTACTTTAAGGTTATGGAATAATGTCCCTGCTATAAGGTATGGCCCAAACTGTCCTGTCTCTACATCAAAGACTTATGCTTAGGATAAAGTATAATTTTAAAATCTGGGAGCATCTTAGAAGGAAGTTGCTTGTTAAACACCAGGTGTTTTAATATGCTTAATTCAATTATTGTGAAGCAATTTGAGGAAGTATTAGGATGTCGATTAGGAAGTCATGTAGGTGATATTGAAGGCACATACCAGGAGATACAAAGAATATCTCAGCTGCCATTTAAATCATACATTTTTTTCTGATTATAAAAAATAACAGCTGTTTATAGTGGGGAGAGGGGAATAGAGAAATGTGCAAGTTTATAGCAAAAATAAAATCATCTATATTCCTATCATTCAGAAAAAAGTTTCCTTTTTATCTTTTTAAAAAATGAATATATACATAATACATATGATACAAAATTAGCACCAGATTGCATATATAGTATTTTTGAACTTTTCATTTGGAAATAGTTTCAAACTTACAACAGTTGCAAACATGAAAATAGCACAAGGAGTATCTGTATATCCTTTACCCAGATATGGTTATAGTTAATATTTTACATTATCTTCTTTATCATTTGTTCTATCTACCTATCTGCCCGAGGACTGCAAAGGAACACAGGGGTTTCCATCTATCTGTCTGTCTGTCTATCTACCATCATCTATTTATAATTTAAGGGTGAGTTACATATAACACAGCTCTTTTACCCTAATTTAGTGTGTATTTCTTAGGAATAAGGATTTTTCTCTAATATAACCACAGTTGTCAGCTTTATAAATTCATAAATTTACATTCATTTTATTAATCCACCATCCTTATCCCTATGTTATCAGTGGAGCTAAAAAATGTACTTCATTTCATTTGCCCCCTCCAGCACAGGATCCAGTCTAGATTCAAATCTCTTAAGCCTCTTTTATTCTGGGACATTTTCATAGTCTTTATCTTTCCTGACATTGGCATTTTGAAGGATGCAGTGCCTCTCACCCATGCTAACACATATCTTTATTCTTGTAATTGGATGCTCCCCATTTTGTATTTGTCTGGTGTTTGTCTGATTGAGGTTATGCATTCTCTGTTGGGACACCTCATAGTTCTGATTCTAGACGTTTTACTCAGCTTTGGATGGTGTTACCAGGAAGAGGAGTAGTCATCCAGGAAATGACGTGCCTTGGAGTATTACGGCTCAGCTAACGAGCAGTCTGATTAAAAGGGGTTTATCTAAACAACCAATTTGAATACGTAAGGCACATATTTTATTGGAGTTCTTAGTACTTAATTTGGGGTTTTGATGACTAAACTTTTTAATCTTGTTTTTGAGCATTGCTAACGGGCGTGTAACCATTACTCAGTGGCAAGACACAGTTCCGAGGGACATTCTACAGTACTCCCTTCCTACAAGCCGCCACAAATTCATTTCCTTCCACTTTTAACTAATTCAAGAAGCCACGAGGTGAGGAGTGCGTGTGTGCAGCAGGAGCTCAACAGGAAGGAGGCCTCGCTTTGCTCTGCCTGTCTGGGATGCAATCTATGAAGGGCTCTGACGATTATTTCTTAACAAGACTTAAAAGCGCTGTTTCCTTTTCTTTCCATATATCTAGTGTGCAGGGAAAGGAACTGAGGAACTCCTCCTTGGCCCCACAGCTGCATTCTGGACCGGGATTGGGCCTGGTCTGTAAAGCATGCAGAAGAACGGGCCCAGAGTGACTAAGGCATGCCCCTGGCGAGTCCCAGGCCCGCCAGGGAGCAGCAGAGACGAGAGCGCCGCACAGACAGACAGACAGACAGGGCAGAAGGAGAGAACCGCCCCTGGTTTTAGAGGTCAGCAGGGCGACTCCAGAGTGCTTTACGGCTTCCTGCAGATTGCTTTGCGGCTCTGCTCTCCCTCCGGTTTGATTTACGGCTCCGCCGCCTGCCCTTCCCGCCTCCACCCAGCGCTCGCACTCGAGATGGACCTTCCTCCCGGCGTCCCTTGCGCTCCCTTCCCGGTCTCCTCTGCGCGGCTCTCCGCGAAGTCCGGGCCGCGCGTGGTTACCGCAGCTGCGGGAGGTGCGGAAGTGGGACGGGGCGGGACGGGCCCGGTCGGAGGGGCCTGGCGGCGCGCTGTGGCGCTGGGGACGCTCGGGCTCTGAGTGGCGCGCCGAGGCGGCGCCTCAGTTTGTGCTGCGGCCCTATCGTCGTGACCTGGAGTGCAGAGGCCTGTCCTAGGTGCAGGGCTGCCGGAGAGTTTGGTGAGGGGGGACAGGGGTGCCCGAAACCTGCACGGACACGCGTGGCCCACACGCTGGCACCCCAGCGCGGGAGGGAGGCGGCAGCCCCTGCAGCGGGCGCCAGCTTGCTAAACGCTGCTTGGCAGGAGTGCAGGGTGCTGAAGTGTCTGTCGTAGCTGCGGCTGGGAAGGAATCACCCATTTAACAGGAATCTGACGCACAGGTCAGCCCCTACTCAGCCTTTCTGGACTCGCTTTTTAAAAAATCCATCCATGATTAAGTTTAACCTTTTAAAGTGAACAATTCTAAGCAGAGTCGGGGGCCTGGTTAGTACTTGGCTGGGAGACCACCTAGGAATACCAGGGGCTGCAGGCGTCAAATAAAAATAGAGTGAACAGTTCAGTGGTTTTAGCATAGTCCCAAGGTGTGTAACCATCCCCATGATCTAATTCCAGGACATTTGCGTCACCCCCTAAAAGAAACCCTGAACTCATTAGCAAACAGTTTTCATTTCGTCCGGTCCCTAACCCCACTAATCTACATTTTGCCTTAAGGCATTTGCCAATTCTGGATATTTTCCATGAGTGGAATTATACAAATGTCCGGCATACTTCACTTGGCATGATGTTTTCAGGGGTCATCCACCTGTAGCATGTGTCAGCACTTCACTCCTTTTGATGGCTGAATAATAATATTCAGTTGTAGGGATATACCACATTAATTGATGGGAATTTTTTTTTCTACTCTTTGGCTTTGTAGACCTTTATAGGTCTATTTCTCCACAGAACTCTGAGGTACACACATTTTAAAGCTAAATCCTTCAAGGCCAGCATTCAACTCTGAGATTGGGTGTTATTTCAGTGACTTTGGGACTGGTATTTTTAGGGAAGATTGTCGTTTTAAAGTCTTCCCAATTTATTACTTATCAGATCATTAATTGTACTGGTAACAAGCAGAGAAATGTTTATGTGTAGTTCTTATCAGAAGCTGCTGTGAAATCTATGCCATGACCCGTTGTAACGTGAACTGGGTGTAGTTGGAAGTGAGCGTGTGAAAATGTAATTGAAATAGCTGTGGGAGCGCTAAAACCAAACCAAAACAAAAAACCTTACAGCTGATCCTTTTATTTGTCGAGTCTGTATTTGTGAACTTACCTACTCTCTAAAAAAAGAAAAAAAACCTTGATACCCAATCCTGCTGTTCCTGATATCATCACAACCTCATCCATCACTGAGTCCTGTGAATTCTGCTTCTGTGAATTCTGTAATACATATCTGGAATCTGGCTTTCTCTACATTTTCATGATCTTAGTTGAGCTGTTATCATATTCTTTGTGGATTGTTGTAATATAGACTCTTAACTGATCTCTCCATTAATTATTCACTTTTGACAAAAAGCTTTATGAGGCATAAGTAAATTTTATTATTCTCAGCTTAAAATTTCCATTGCTCCTCGTGGTTTGCAAACCGAAGTTCTAAGCTTTTAAAGATGGCTTCTATTACCCTTCATGATTATGACCTCTGCTGTGTTTTATAAAGATGAGGTCAGACAAAAGGAAAATTTCCTAATATAACATGCCTCATTTTCTCTTACTCCTTCCTTCTTTCTTCTTCCACATATAATTAGAAATAGTTTTAGGTAATAAGCAAATGGGTAGGAATAAAAATATTTCCCGATCTTTTTTACTTTCTTAATATCTCTTGAATTCATCCATTTCTTGCTCACAACCACTACCCCAGTTCAAGTTCTTTCCTCTTACCCTGTACAAATCTTTTTTTTTTTTTGGTCATATGTTTTCATTTTTCGGTAAAAATGCTTACCAGAAGAATTCTTGGGTCACATAGCAGATGCATATTTCTTAAGAAATTATCAGGTTCATTTCCAAAATTATAAAACTATTAAAATTCTAGAAGAAAACAAAATATCTTCATTAACTGGGGGCGTACAAAAGTTTTCTTAGACAAGGCTCAAAGCAGTAACCACTTAAAAGATAAATGGGATTACATCAAAGTTTAAAAGTTTTTATCAGAGACAACTCTAAGAAAGTGAATAGGCAAGCACTGCCATCTATCCTAATGCATGCTGATACCCAAGACATATAAAGAACCATTAGGGTTAAAGGCCTGAGACTAATGGTCTCTGGCTTGCAGCTCTGCCTTCTGGACCTATGGCTCCATCTTTATTCCCTTTTTCGTAAAGGGTAGCATGTGTTTACAGCTGAGCAGTTTTATCACCCCGTTTTCTGCCAACAGTGATCTAATTGTTTCACATCCTTGCCAGCCTTTTGTGTGGTCAGTCTTTATTTTTAGCTGTCCTG
Source organism: Cynopterus sphinx (assembly GCA_030015415.1). Classification (NCBI taxonomy): domain Eukaryota; kingdom Metazoa; phylum Chordata; class Mammalia; order Chiroptera; family Pteropodidae; genus Cynopterus; species Cynopterus sphinx. The sequence goes on from CM057380.1 coordinate 93,548,648, forward strand.
GTGGGTGTAGAAGGACATGTCATTGTGGTTTGAATTGTCCTTCTTGATTATAATGACGTCGAACACTTTTTTCTGTACTTATTGACATTCGTATATCCTTTGTGAAATACCTGTTCATATCTTTCGCTTATTTTAAGTTGGGTTGTCTTTTCATTATTGAGTTGTAGGAGTTCTGTATATGTCCCTCTTATATCCTGGATATCAGTCCTTTGTGGTTGCATATTCATTTTCTTAGAGTTGTACTTGACAAGCAGTTTTACATTTTGATGTAGTCATGCTTATCATTCTTATAGTTATTGCTTTATGAGTACTGTCTAAGAAATGGCCACCTCCAGATTGTGAAGATATACTTCTATATTTTCTTCTAAATAGTTTATAGTTTTAGGTTTTATAGTTAGGCCTGTGATCCATCTTTAGTTTTTGTGAATAGTGTGAAAAATATTTTGTGAAAAATATTAATGTTTCCCCTTATACATATCCATTTTTTCCAGAATCATTTGTTGAAAATGCCATTGTGTTGCACATGTATCTTTATTGAAATTCAGATGACTGTATAAATGGCAGTTGATTTCTGGACTCTATTCTATTGATCAATCCTTATGTCAGTATCACTGTTGTAATTACGGTAGCTTTGTAGTAAGTCTGGAAGTTATGTAGTATAGGTCAAAAACTTTGTTGTTGTTTTTCAAGTTTGGTTTAGATAATTTAGATCCTTTGCATTTTACATATAAATGTTAGAATCATCAGTTTCTACGAAAATAGCGGTAGGCTTCTGATTGGGATGGCATTGAATCTTTAGGCCAATTTTGGAAGAATTAGTACCAGTATTGAGAATTCAAACATAGGAACATGGTATAACCTCCCTTTTTATTGAGATCTTCTTTACTTTTAGTACTGTTTTGTTTTCAGTGCAGCAATCTTACACATCTTTTGTGAAATTTTCTCCTAAATGTGTTTTTTAAAAACTCTTGTAAGATGGAGGCATTCTTTGTATTATTACTCTGTACATAATGTTCCATTTTTTTCTGATGGCTTTCAAGATTTTCTCTTTATTTTTTGGTTTTTAGCAGTTAGCCTATGATGTGTTTAGTTGTGATTTCTTTTTGTATTTATCCTGCTCTGAGTTTGCTGAACTTATTAAATTTATACATTTATGTCTGTCACTCAATTTGGGGAAAATTTGAACCATTATTTAAAAACATTTTTTTTTTGCCCATTCTCATCTTTTCTTTTGGAACCTCAGTTATATGCAAGTTAGCCATTTTGAAATTAACTCATGGAACCCTGAGACACTTATTATTTTAAATCTTTTCCATTTTTTACAGCTTTATTGAAATATAATAAGCAATTTGTTGCTTATATTTGCAGGGTATAATTCAGTGAGTTTCAGTAATAGTGTGCGTACAATAATATACTAGTTTTACTTATATAGCATAGTGATTAGAGATCTATGTAACTCACAAAGATCATCCTACTAAATCACCACCCCTCTGCCCTCTATTTATTATAATATTATTGACGATATTCCTATACTTTATATCTCCATGGCTATTTTGTACCTATCTATTTGTACTTCTTAATCTATTTGTCCTTTATCACTGACTACCCACCAAACCCCTTTTCCATCTCGTAGCCCTCAAAATATTCTCTGTATAAATGAATTTGTTTCTGTTTTTTTTGTTTTGTTTTGTTTTGTTGTTGTTGTTGTCTATCCTTTAGATTCCACATATATGTGAAATCGTGGCATTTGTCTTTATCTGACTTACTCCATTTAGCATAATGCCCTCTAGGTCCATCATGAAATATTCTTTTTCCATCCTCTTCCTTTTAGTCTGTGTGTGTCTTTTAATCTGAAGTGAGTCTCTTGTAGGCAGCATATGTAGGAGTCTTATTTTCTTATTTGTTCAGCCACCCTATCTTTTGGTTGGAGCACTTAATTCTTTATCATTTGAGATGCTTGTTGATAGATATGTAGTTATTGCCATTCTTTATGTTTTTGATATGTTTTTTCTTCTTAGAGAAGTCCCTCCAACATTTCTTGTAATACTGGCTTGCTGTTGATAAATTCCCTTAGCTTATTTTTGTCTGGGAAGCTCTTTATCTGTCCTTTGACTCTAAATGATAGTTTTGCTGGATAGAGTAATCTTGTTTATAGGTCCTGAGTTTTCATCACTTTGAATGTTTTGTGCCAGGCCCCTCTGTCCTGCAAAGTTTCTCTTGAGAAATCAGCCACCAGTCTTATGGGAGCTCCCTTGAAGGTAACTAGCTGCTTTTCTCTTGCTGCTTTTAAGATTCTCTCTGTATTTAACCTTTGGCATTTTAATTATGATGTACACTGGTGTGGGCCTCTCTGGGTTCATCTTGTTTGGGACTCTGTATTTTCTGGGCTTGTATATCTATTTCCTTCACCAGGTTAGGGAAATTTCAGTCATTATTTCTTCTAATTCGTTTTGAACTTCTTGCTCTCTCCTCCTTTTGGTACACCATATTCATATAATGCGAACGTTGTTACATTTGATGTTGTCCCATATGCTCCATAAATTATTTATTATTTTGGATTCTTTTTTCTTGCTGCTGTTTTCTTTGAGCGTCCTCTGCTATCCCATCCTCTATATCGGTGATTTGATCCTCCACTTCCTTCATGCTGTTGATTCCTCTAATATACTCTTCATCTCAGCTATTGTATTCTTCATTTTTGACTGGTTCTCTTTTATAATTTCCATTTCCATTTTTATGTTTTTTATCTTTTTGTTAAAGTTCTCACTGAATTCATCTACTCTTCCCCTAAATTCCTTGAGCAACCTTATAACCATTGTTTTGAACTTGCATCTGGTAGTTTGCTTGACTCAATTTTTCCTAGAGCCATGTTCTTTTTTTCATATGGGACATGTTTCTTTGTTTTCTCATTGTGGCTGCCTTTCTGTGTCTTTTTCTATGTACTAAGCAATGCTCCTAAGTCTCCCAGTCTTTTTAGTGCAGCTTTGTGTAGTAGGTGTCCAGTAGCACAGTTCTGAGAGGGCTTCAGCTGCGGGCCAAGTTTAGCCCCAGTCTGTGCCCACTGGGGGCCTCCTGGTAAGATTCAGCAAGCAATCCACAGATGCTGTGCTTGTAGTTGCCTCAAGAGATCACACCAGAAACAGGCCAGGTGCTACCAGTGTGGGGATTGGGCTTGGAGCTGCTTAGCACGGGGCACAGGACACGCTGAGGACACCACTGGATGTGGTTTGGGTAAGGCTGCATGTTGGGAGAGGCAGAGTTTCAGGGAGTCTTCTGGGTGGCATTACCTCTGTTATCCAGTTCCATGACATCTCCACAGTGGTGGTGCTGAGTCCACCTGCTACGAGTAGGGAGGTCTCAACAGAGGAACAATGGATACTGCTTGCACTTCTGCCCTGGAGAAAGCACTGCCTCTGGTCCTTGCTCCAACAACTCAGTGTTGCCTTATAAGTCCCTGGCGTCCCCCTGAGCAGCCAACCTGTTGCTGGTGCTCGGAGAGAGCGAGTCCATCACTGCAAAAGTCCAGTTGCAGTCGCAGTCACAGCTCCTTTAAGAGGAATGTCTTCACCTGCTGGCTGCAGCTGCCATAGTCTGTGTCTCACATCTCTGCCCTCTCCTACCTCCTACCATTGCAAGGTGATTTCTTTTTTCTCTCTCTAGTTTTAGGGCTTCTGTTCATACAGACCTCGTGCGACTCTGCTTGCCTTTTGCTCCACGTTTCTGTTAAAACTCTGGTGTGGTCCCAAGAGTAATGTACAAAGCCTCCACCATCTATGCCATCTTGCCCAGCCCTTGAGTCTTTATTTTAACCTCTTTTTTAGATTGCATAAATTCTGTTGAACTATCTTTGAGTTCACCGACTCTTTATTATCTGTCACTTTGCATTTTGTGAACAGTTGATTTATGAGGTTCCTGATTCAAGAGTAGTTTCTATTCCTTTGTAAGTATAGTGAGTATGGCTTCTTTATTAGAAGGCTTGTTTGGGGGAGATGGTTGTCTGTCCTTTGACTTTTAAATTTTCTCTTGTATTACAGGATCCTAAATTTCCCCTCTTTTGCCCTTCTCGGAACAATTTCAAAGGATATCTTCTCATTCCTTTTCAGTGTCTTCTCCCCAGAAACATTGAGTTTGCATACACTCACCTCTTCTTTTTCCTAGACTGCTCTGGTACACTAGAGCTCTTTCTCAGTATCTTCATACTTAGTGTGAGTTTTCTTTTTCCTGGAGTGATTTTAGTTCCACTTGGGCCCCTCACCCTGCTCTTCTCTCATATGCATTTCACTTCCTGTCTGGGTCCTACCTTGCTCTCCTTAAAGAGCTGGGATGAGTGTTTGAGAAATATTTCCACCAGAAATTAATGTTTACTTTTTCAGATTCCAGATAACTTGAAGCTTGTAGTATTTCCAGTCTTCTAATTATGATAGGAGATATGGGATATTTGTGGTTTTATTTGTTCTTGTTGGTTTTTGGAGGATTATTAGGACATTTGGATTTATGTAGTTGCCATAACCCTGCTATTAGGAAGTCTTCCTTAACATTTTATTTAGAAAAATTTGAAGCCTTTAGGAAAGTTATACAATGAACACCTGTGTACCTTTCACCTAGATTCATAATTTGTTGCTTTATTTTATCTTTTCCTCTTTCTTTGCATGCGCACATGCACTTTCTTAGTTGAATGATTTGAGAGTAAATTGCAGAAAATATGCCAATTTACTTTAATACTTTATCACATCTCCTAGCAAAAAGATCATTTTCCTATGTAACTATGATATAATTATCACTCTCAATATGTTTAACAATGATAAAATACTACCACCTAATATGCCACCATCAGATTTCCCCATTGTCCCAATAATGTCCTTTATAGCTTTATTTCCTGATCTAAAGCCCTATCAAGGATCACACAGTGCATTTTAGTTGTCATGTCTCTTTAATTTTCTTTAGAAGAGTTCACTGGCCTTTTTGTTTTACTTTGTTTTGTTTTTTTGAGACATTGACATTTTTGAAGAGTCGAGGCCTTGTAGATTTGACTTTGTCTGATTTTCTCATGATTAGAGTCATGATTAGATTGGTAGAAATACTACCTATGTTGCAACCTTGGTACATCCATCAGGAAGCACATGATATATTTATTATTGGTGACATGTTTGATTACTTGATTAAGGGGTTATCTGCCAGATTTCTCCATTTTAAGGCTAACTTTTGCCCTACTTTGACCCCACAGTTTTTTTCCAAGTGCAAGTAGTGTATTTGAGAGATGACTCCAGGACATAGTGGTAGATTAGACGGGTAGGGAGATGGGAAAGAAAAGGCATTCAACAAAGGTGTTTTATCAAGCTATTTATCACTGCTGGGAAGCTAGAATTCACTAAGGAACTCAAGCCAGTGCAGAACTCATGGCTCAGCATTATTTCACAGAATGGGTAAGAAATCTAGGGTCTTTATATACCAACCCCTGTCAGTCACTGTTTGACAGCTGCTCCCAGGAGCATCAATTCTCTGGTGCTTCCAGCTTACCATGAACGGGTGCAAAAAGGGGCTCTGGCTGCCAAAGGAAGCCTTCAGGTAAAGAGATGTAGGTGTTGGCATTTGGAAGTTAGGCCAAGGTGTACTATTGTGTTGACAGCTGAAGGAATAATTGGCAGAGCATTCATAGTGTCTGCTGTACTTGGGTACTCCAGAACCTGGAGCTTGAGGCAAATGCTTGTGTGCTATTATTTTTTTTTTAGGAAGTGCAATTTTAGGAAGCACAAGTGAAGGAAAGGGGGATTGAGGAGAGGAGTCATTTCAGAGGAGCCAGCTTGGCCGCCACTTGGTAACAAGTACAACCGATTGCGTGGTTTCCTAAAGCTGTCTCCTAGGAGAATGTGTAAGGTACTGATTCCCAGGACAATCTATCCCAAGGAAGGAAGGAAGGAGATTTACCACCCAGCTTTTCTATCTCATTGGTAAAAGCTTTGACTTTTGATACATTTACTACCTAAAACGTCCAGGTCATACATGTGTGGGCATCAGGTGGGTCCCAGAGGTTCTGACACCTCAGAGTCCAAGAGGGAAGCCAAGGATAGGAGGTGAGAAGCATCCAGCTTGAGCAGGAAGTCAGGGACCATGGGGTTGTGCTGGTGTGCAGATGGTTAGAACTTATGCATGTTTGTTCTGCCTAATGACAGCCAGAATGGTCAGGGACCTCAGAGACAGGCAAGGCCAAGAAGACTTGAGGTGTTACATAAAATATGCCTGATACATTTGGATTCCACTTCTTTTTAAAACAAATATACACATACATACACATAAAACACATATACACAAACACATTCACATTAAAAAAAAAGTTATCTCTCACTGATGAGGATCCAGCTAAATTTTACTTTAGCCCTTATTTTTGACATGTTTAAAGCTTTCTACAATAAAGACATTTTAGTTATATGATAGAAAAAATAGATATGAACAGTTTTAGAAAAGAAGGCAGAGCAGTGAGCATTTCTTTTTTTCAAGTAGAAACTTGCAAAAAAAAATATTTCATATTTTATGGGCAGAGACAAGGATTGTCTTATTAAAAGATAGAATCTTTTAAGACATTGTTTAGAAAAGTAGCAACAAGTTGCTTTTTAAATATGAGAGGTGTAACTCTTGCCTTATGAAATTAGTTTCTAAAGAATTAAAAAATATGTGTTGTCTCTCTATATGTATTATGTATTCATTCACCTACCTATTTATTCATTTAATTACTAACCAAACACTTCATTCCTGACCCCTCCTGTAAGGTACTGTGCTAGTCACTGGGGGTGCCAAGAGGAATCAGGAGGAATCTGCCATCTGCCAGGACCTCACATTGGAGTGGGGGAAAAGGGATGTGGCAGAGAGTACTCACCAGATATTCAAATGGTTTCTTGCATATTCCAGTCTCCATTGCAATTAAGTTGGGACTGTGGGATAAGTTCTGTTCAGTGAACTAGACCAGAAGTGATACACATCACCTGTGGGCTAAGGCAGCTATGACTCTCAGTTCTCTCTACTGCTGCCAAGGTGACCTCGGAGTTACATGTGCTGGATGACACAGCTACAAGATGGACAAGGCTACCAGACTATATTAGATCTTGCATGAATGAGACATAAACCTTTACTATGTTAAGCTATCCTTCCTTTTCTTATAGTGATAAAATATACATAAAATTTAACCATTTTTAAGCATGCAGTTCAGTGGCATTAAATACATTCACAATGTATACCCCTTTGTTTTTAACAAATAATCAGACAAGTACTCATTTGAGACTTTGCAAATATCCTGGTTCTCAACAACTTTTAGTATCCAATGAGGAGTCTAGGTGGATGCTGCTATTATAACATCATTTTAATATGATAAAATTTATGAGATTGATATTCTCTTTTACAAATAAGGAAATCGAGGCACAGAGAGGTTAATTGCCCAATTCAAGTAACTACCTGATGGAGCTGGTTGTTGAACCACATTTAACTATAACCTTCAAAGCGTGCTTTATAGCAGGGGTTGACACACTATGGCCTGTGGGCCAAATCTGCCACCTCTTTTTGTAATAAAGTTTTATTGGAACACAGCCATGCCTATTCGTAATATATTGCTTATGGCCTCTTTCATGCTAAAGTGCCAAAGTTGAGAAGTTGTGACAGAAACCACATAGTCTGTAATACCTAACATATTTACTCTTTGGACCTTTACAGAAAAAGTTTGCTGACTCCTAATTTATAGGTATTTACATTTTTTATTTTTATTAAAATAATGCATATATTTGGAAATGAAATAGTGCCAAAAGCTTTATTTTGGAAAAGGAAATTCCTCCTGTACTCTTCATCCCAGTACCAATCCTCAGAGACAGACATGTCATTCTTTTAACTATGTCTTCTGGCATTTATAGTTACATTCTAAATATCCTCATTCTGTTATTTCATGATATATCAACTTGAGACCCTTATTATTGACTAACCTAGGTTAGGCCACTATCCTACTTTTTAGTGTTCTATTATAAATTTGTCATTCTTAGCTGAAATGTACTATTTTATGACCATTGAATTTTCTGCATTTTCATCATAGTGTACATAAGAAAATTAACATAACCTTAGTAATAATTAACATTTAGTTAATAATTCATATGTGCCAGGCACTATTCTAATGTAGATTTATGCAGTAAATAAATGTTTTCTACATGAGAAAACATTATTTAGAGAGATTATGTGATTTTCCCCTTGATCGAGCACCAAGTGGGTGATAGAGCCAGACACTGATGTTTAGAACTTGAGCTCTTAAACGTTATATTGTAATACTATGTGGGGAATCATACTTCTTGACATTCATAGATTTGTAGTTCTATTAGCAATAATCTGAGATTTATAACATGTAAGTTTGCTGAGGCATCAACTTTGAATCTGATTTGAGACAGGTGTAGGAGTAGTCAGGTAGTGGGGTCAGCTAGTTGCAAGTACTTATTCGGAGGGTAATTGTATTTTCTTAGAGACTATAAATTTGCATAGCCTCAGTCTAATGCAGGGGTCCCCAAACCTTGGGCTGTGGATTGCTACTGGTCTATGGCCTGTTAGGAACCGGGCCACACAGCAGGAGATGAGCAGTGGGGTGAGCAAGCGAAGCTTCATCTGTATTTGCAGCTACTCCCCAGCACTAGCATCACCGCCTCAGCTCCACCTCAGATAATTAGCTCCAACTCAGGCATTAAATTCTCATAGGATTACAGTCCCTGGTGCCAAAAAGGTTGGGGACTGCTGGGCTAAGGCACTGGCTCTCAAACTTGAGCTTGCATCAAAATCACTTGGTGGGCACTAGTTCCTGGGCCTCACCTCTATTTCCTGATTCAATAGGTCTGCATTGGGACCCAGAATTTGCATTTCTAACAAGTTCCCAGTGGTACAAGGGACCAAACTGGGCTAATGCTCTATTATTCCTGCATGTTAGGGATCTTTTGTATTGCCTTCTTGTGCTCTTTTATTGTTTTATGTATATTAGTCTTCTCCCACCAGCTAGCTTGTTAGATTCTGGTAAATGTTCATTTACTGTGGCTTACATTTCTTTGTTGACCTCACAGAGGCCAGGGTCATGTTACACATATAGAAGGTAATAAGTCGAATGTTTGCTCTCCTTAAAATGTTTTTGTAATTTTTACTTTTTCATTTATAAACATTCTCATTGTGAAAATCACCTGTAATAGCAGAAAAGTAGAAGTAGCCCCTGAAGGATTTTCAGGGACTATGAGACTAAGCACCGAGGAGCTCAGTCTTTGATTGGGGCAGTGTTTAGAAGTATATGAATTAAGTGACTTGTAGGATATTGCATATGGATGCTCTATCTGATTTTTAGTAGAGGCTCTGGCATTTTGACTTTAGCATTCTTTGAGATTTTTTTTTTTTAATCTTCTGTTTATATAGAGGTCAACCAGAATCAACATGTCTGGGACTGAGAAAGCATTTCTTGGAGGCCGTGACAGCCATCCTCCTTCTGCTGGTGGCAACTCTGTATTATGCTTTGGACAGGTAACTGTGGGTTTTTGACACCTGAAAAGAATGAGGTTAAGTGAAAAAGGTATGAGGAAGCAGTTTGTAGAGCATCACTATATACACATGTAGAAGCTATCCATTATTGATTATTTTTTTTTTAGATGCCTTATTTGGGAGTCTTTGAAGGGCATTTTGGAACTTTAGCCTCGAAAGACATAGTACTAGGGATTACATTTAGCTTTACATTTTATTTATTTTTTTGGATAGATTGCATGTTCATATGACATAGCATTCAAAAAGAAACAAAAACTGCATGTGAACAGTCTCATTATTTCCCTGTTACTCCTGTCCGCTTTTCACCCAGTTCTCTTTTTTGGAGGCATCCAAAGTTTCTGGTGTTGTATTCTTTGTGAATATAAAAGGAATTCTTGCTTTGTCCACCTAAATTCTGTCTTTGTCTTTATCATAGATCTGTTTGTGACTATTTTATTTAATTGTTGTAAGAGGGAAACTACTAAGGGGACAAAAATCCAAACACGTAGTATATTTACTGAGTAGGATGGGAAATTGTTCAGTTGGAAAGGAGGTACACTTTGGAGGAAGACTCCTGTCATGTTTTTTCTTCCCTGTGTAAATGTCATAGGTGGACTTGGAGGTGGGAAGTTTTAGTTTCCTAATTCTGGCTTAAGAAAGTTTTATAAGGTTGGTAGTAACATCTAAGGCAGTGGTTCCCAAAATGTGGTCCAGTGACCCCTGAGAATTTACAAGACCTTTTCAGAGTCCATGAGGTCCAAATTTTTATAATAATACTAAAATACTACTTACTTTTTTCCACTGTCCTCTCACAAGTGAATGGTGGAGTTTTGTGGAGACTGCAAAGCATGTGGTGATATCATTGTTCTGATGGCTAGTGGAATATGTGCCTTAAAAGTTTCTCAGTTTTAATACCTAATATTAATAAATATAACCCGTAGAAACAAAACCTCTTAGATCCTCAATACTTTTTTAAGAAGTAAAAAAGGGTATGGAGACCAAAAAGTTGGAGATTGCTGATATAAAGAATGGTGGAAATGTCAATTAAATTTTCTCTTTCTGGATTGCAGTACCAATATGCTGCAGAAGAGTACCAGGCCATCCAGAATGCTTTGAGGCAGAGGCTAGGTCCTGAATACATAAGTAGCCGCATGGCTGGAGGAGGCCAGAAGGTAGGAGAGTCTATATACCTGAACAGTGGGTGCCCATATGGCTGACTTCTCAGATGATCTTGCCAGCTACCTTTTTGTTTCCTCATGGATTCAGAAGGTCTCTTGTTCACTGTTACTGAATGTTTTCTAGTGCTTTGGGAGCAGATAGATTCCAGCCTTCATTGTCATCTGAAGTGACCCAAGCACTGTCTTGAGATTTATATACCTGCCATCATAGGAGTTTTACACAATCTTTAAAAAATATGTCTCTTGCCATTTGCTTCTGATTTTAACTTTAGTGTATGTTTTTGGTCTTCTATAATATATGACAACTTTAAATGTGTAATTTTTTTGAAAACTGAGTTTTGGGAACTGTTAGGCGAGTGTATGTCTTTCCCCACTGAGTCTAATCCCTTTAGGCAGAACATTCATTCTAACTGGATTCCTGAGGAAAAGTCTTTGAAATAAGTTCACTGAGAATTTCCCTGGAATATTTAAAAGTAGTTTTGCTAAAAAAAGAGAAAAACTGGTAAGGAATAAATAAAATAAAATTTTGATCTATGTGTAAGTATGGCAGGAAATTTAACAAGCTTTTTTCCCCTTTAATTTTTTCCTAGGTGTGTTACATTGAGGGTCACAGGGTAATTAATCTGGCCAATGAGATGTTTGGTTACAATGGCTGGGCACACTCTATCACACAGCAGAATGTGGGTGAGTATGTTTCCTGGCCATGGTGGTGACTTCTTCATTTACCTTACTTGGCATTGTCTAATTTCTGATTCTGATATATTGTGGGTGAGGTTATAGGGTAGATATATTTGGTTGGCAGCAAGAAGAATATGGGTAAGGCACAGGGATCTGTGTCTCTTTCTATTGGTTTTCTTTCCCACTCCTAGATTTTGTTGACCTTAACAACGGCAAGTTCTACGTGGGAGTCTGTGCATTTGTGAGAGTCCAGTTGAAGGTGAGGGTGATGGAATAGATTTGATGCCTCCAAGGATCAGGAGGCTGGTGAAAGAGAAAAATCAGGTAGGGAAGTCTCTGGACTGTCGCACAGCCCGGCTGGAGAGCTAGGCCCAGAGCCGTGTCTTAGACAGTGTTCCTTAGGATGGTGGTATTGAAACATTCTTACTCATATGTCTGCTAAAAGAATTTTGAAAAATTCTGTTCTCTGCACATTTTTAAGTTGACACTTAAAAGTTTTTACCATAAATATAAATGGTCGCAAGAGTATGTTTTTAAGTATATTGTAAAATTTGATGTTCTGAAATAATCTTTTTATATCTTTTATATCTTTTTAAACGTACCAAATGATTCTAAATATCATAAAGGGTTAAATACTGTCATCCATAAAAAATACATGAGCAAGCTATTTTTTTAAGTAAGCTATTATTTAATCATAAGAAATTTTATATTTTTTCTTGCATTCATATTTCCACTCTTTCTCCACTGGCTTTCATCCTAATGTACATTTATCATTGAAATTTTTATTAATAACCTTATCATACTTCTCTTCCTCCATGTGTGTGTGTGTATGTGTGTGTATAAAATTAAAAATTTTAAATTTCCAGTGACCTTAAGGCTCTAAATAATAAAAAATTTCTTCTGGATTGAGTTAGTGTTATGGATATTGTTAATTTATAATTGATCAGTCAATTGTGTTTATGTGGAAGAGACAACATAGCTAAATTAATATTTTTATGTTTAATAACAATAAATTTTATGGAAAATGCATTTCTTAATGAGATGGATGAAGCTGTTTTTTTTTAATTGGTTTATATATCAATAGTTTAATATTACTTATTCCTAGACAGATTATTCAGCATTAATTCTATTCTGATTTTTAATTTTATAAATAGTACTAAAAACCTCATTCACATAAATAAACTGGAAGTTAGAGTTTTTTTTATAGTGTCATTCATTTCTTTGAATGCTTTCTGAGTTATATTTCAAAAATCATAGATTGCTATAATAAAAAATTATATTCAGTTCTTTATAAGCTAACAGCTTGATCAGATCCACCTTTACTGTTGGTGAAAACCAAGAAATGGATACCACCTGACTTCAAAAGAATTTCCTGTACAACCATTAGTGTCTGTTAAATATGATATTTCAAATTTTCCTTTTGTTTGGCGTCCCAGAGGTTTTTATACCTTTGGGTAATGCACTTTAGTGAGATTTGGGATGGATTGGATATGTGTCTTTTTTACGTAAAAGAGGAAGTGGGAAAGGAGAATTGTCTTGACACTTTGACCACAAGCACATTTCTAGGCAGATCAGATGTAGGAAATAGTACTATGAATTGATTCTCTTAAGCTCTCTGTGCCCATATGCCCTTTAGCAGGCTCCATGGGTTATATGTGCCCACTTTGAATACCACTGCTTGAGGAAAAGAAGTGCCGTGGAACCAGAGACACAACTGCCACTTTTCACATTAGATTTGAACTTCTTTTCTACCCCCAGGATGGTTCATATCATGAAGATGTGGGCTATGGTGTTAGTGAGGGTCTCAAGTCAAAAGCCTTGTCTTTGGAGAAGGCAAGGAAGGAGGCAGTGACAGATGGACTGAAGCGAGCACTGAGGTAAGCAGAAAGGGTTGGAGTCTAAATTGCTTCATTTCAGTGTTTGTTTCAAAGCAGTTTTGGTTTTTCTTGAATAGGTAATACAGTTACATGTTCAAAAATCAAAATAAAATAACATAAGTCTCACTCCCATCTTTGTTCCTGTCTGCCCTGTTTTCCTACACTCTTGTATTTTCCCAATGCTTCTTTGTGTATGTCTTCCATTTTTGGGAATAAGTGGTAGAATACTATCTTCTCTGTTCTTTGCGCCCCCACTCGGTAATATTTCTTGAACACCTTCCACATGAGTACATAGATAGCTTCCTCATTCTTGTTAATGCACCTAAATACTTCACTGCGTATATAAAACAGAGCAGGATTTTTAACCTTTTTGGGGTCATAAATACCTTTGAGAATTGAAGGGAATTGAATCACCAGAAAAATACATGTATAAACATGCACTAAAAATTTGTACTACCGTAGCCTGTGGGGACGTGCATATGTCCCATGTAAAGAACTTTAATTGTGGAAGACTGTGTCCCTAAGTGTGTGTTGCCCACTCCTAGTGGGGAGTTGGAGCAGTGCTTGAGAAAAAAAATCTCTGCTTTTGAATTTGCACTCCATGTCAGGAGGTAGCAAATGGGGTTTTGGGAATGTTTTTTCATCTTATTATACTCATCGCCTCTCCATGAGGATAGTGATTTGAAACTGTTATGCTCCCTCTTCTATTCTCACAACCTAGTACTGTGCAGGCATGAGAGATGCTCACTAAACAGTTTTGAATACATAGTAGAGTTTATTTCTCTGCTGTAGTTGACAAGCAACTTGAATGAAGTTGTAACTTGTTCTTTGATATTTACATGTAACAATTCTCAACCCTGTTCCTTTTGTTTTGCCTTACCCTTAGAAGTTTTGGGAATGCACTTGGAAATTGTATTCTGGACAAAGACTATCTGAGGTCACTAAAAAAACTTCCACAACAGGTACGTTAGATATGGATGAATGAATGCATTACAGTAAAAATATGACTAATTCCCTTGAGTCATGGGTTGAGTATTTAGGGATGAGAGAAGTAACAACTGAGCTATTTAGATGGTCTGGGATATGTATTTTAGACTTCTACTATCAGAGCGAGGAGGAACTTATCACCTTATTTTACAGATGAAGAAATTGAAGCCTAGAGGAATTGTTGCTTGTCTCTTATACAGAGAGGATTGTGGTTGGGATGGTCAATAGACCTCAAAAGGAGCACATAGCCCTCTGCAGCACAACTGTCATTTCTTAGAAACATTCAAAACCTTTCTGTCCTCTTCAACTTTCTTGCTTTTCTTTAGCTCTGGCATCTTCAGGTTTAGATCTCTCTTGTTTTTGTCAATGCCTATCTCATGATCTGAGCCTTTGGAGAATGGGGTCTTGAGTCTAGCATCTCTTGAGTCACACTTGACCTGGACTTATTTTGGTCCATGGAGTGTTCCTGTTGCCTGCTTCCTTGGTGGCATTCTCTGAGGTTCCTGCAGCGTTGTCACTCAGGGCAGCATCCCTCTCTTACAGTTGAGGGTTCTTTTTCTTGTGGAGCCCCTAATAGATTCATGCGTCAGGTGGCGTCTGTTCAAATTCCATTTGTTTTCTTTTATAAAATGCTTTTTTATACATTGTTGGATGCAGTTTGCTAATATTTTGTTAAGGATTTTTGCATCTGTGTTTACAAGGGATATTAGTCACAGTTTTTTATATTTTATGGTAAAAAAACACATGACATAAAATTTACTATTTTAACCATTTTTAAGTGTACAGTTCAGTAGTGAAATAGAGCTTTAGACATTTATCTTGTAATACTGCAACTCTACACCCATAAAGCAACTTCCCTTTCCCCTCTTCTTCTAGCCCCTGGTAACCACCATTCTATTTTATGTTTCTATGATTTGACTACTTTAGATGCCTCATATAACTGAAATCATATAGTTTTGTCCTTATGTGACTAGGTTATTTCATTTAGTATAGTGACCTCAAAATTCATCTATATTTTAGCATGTGTCAGAATTTTCTTTTTTAAGGCTGAATAATACTCTGTTGTATGTATATAGAAGCATGTTTTTGGATTGCCTCTATCTCTTGGCTGTTGTGAATAGTACTATCATGAACATGGATGTGCAAGTACCTCTTCAAGATCCTACTTTCAGTGTTTTGGGTATATATCCAGAAGTGGGGTTGCTAGATCATATGGTAGTTATTTTTTTTTTTTATTTTTTGAGACACTTCCATACTATTTTCTATAATGGCAGTACCATTTTGCAATTCAGCCAATAATGCACAAGGGCTCTGATTTCTCCGTATCCTCACCGACACATTATTTTCTGTTTACTTTGATAGTAGCCTTCCTAATGGGTGTGAGATGATATTATACTTTTGATTTGCATTTCTCTGATGATTAGTAATGTGGAACATCTTTTCATAGGCTTGTTGGCCATTTGTATATCATCTTTGGAGAAATGTCTATTTCAGTCCCTTACCCATTTTTAATTGGGCTATTTGATTTTTTTGTCATTGAGTTGTAGAAGTTCTTTACATATTATGGATATTAACCGCTTATCAGAGATATGATTGCAATTTTTTTTCAACTTCATAGATTGCCTTTTAAGTTTTTATGTTTGTATAGTTCCATTTGTATCTTTTTGCTTTTGTTGCCTTTGTTTTTTGGTGTCATATACAAGAAATCATTGCCAAATTTAATGTCCTAAAGCTTTCCCACTATGTTTTCTTTTATGAATTTTAGAGTTTGGGGTCTTAAGTTTAGGTCTTTAATCTGTCTTGAATTCATTTTTATATGCAATGTAAGATATAGGTCTAACTTCATTCTTTTACATGTGGATTTCCATTTTACCCAGTGCCATTTCTTAAAGAGGCTCTCTTTTCCCCAATGAATGGTCTTGGCATATTTGTTGAAGGTCATTTTATCATAATATACAAGAGTTTATATCTGTGCTCTCTATTATATTCCATTTGTTTATATGGCTGTCTGTATATCAATACCATACCATTTTGATTACTGTAGCTTTGTAATATGTTTTGAAATGAAGTGATGTGAGTCCAATTTTGTTCTTTTTTAAAATTATTTTTGCTATTTCAGGTCCCTTGATATTCCATATGAATTTTAGAATTAATTTTTTTATATATGCAAAAGATGCCATTGGAGTTTTGTTAGGGATTGTGTTGAATCTGTTTATCACTTTGGTGGTATGAACATCTTAACAATATTGAGTCTCTTAATTTATGAATGTGGATGTGTCTTTCCATTTATTTGTATCCTTAATTTCTTTGAGCAGTGTTTTGTAGTTTTCAGTATACAAGTCTTTCACCTTCTTGGTTAGGTTTATTCTTTATGATGCTATTATAAATAGAATTGTTTCTTAGTTTCCTTTTCAGATTGTTCATTATTAGTGTATAAGGCATAACTGAGTTTTGTATGTTGATTTTGTTTCTTACAACTTTGTAGAACTTTTTAGTTTTTACAGCTCTTTTTGTTTTGTTTGTTTTTGTGGAGTGTTTAGGGTTTTCTCCATATAAGAGGATCATGTTATCTGTGACCAGAGATAATTTTACTTCTTTTCCAATCTGGATTCCTTTATTTCTTTTTGTTGCCTAATTGCTCTGGCTAGAACTTTCCAATATGTCAAATAGAAGTAATGAAAGTGGGCATCTTTGCCTTCTTCCTGATTTTATAGGAAAAATTTTTCAATCTTTCACCTGTGAATATGTTAGCTGTAGGCTTTTCATATATGGCTTTTATTATGTTGTGGTAATTTCCTTCTATTCATAGTTTGTTGAATGTTTTTACCATGAATAAGTATTGGATATTGGCAAATGCTTTTTCTCTATCAATCAAGATGAACATGTGGTTTTGTCCTTCTTCCTGTTAATATTACATTGATTTGTGGATGTTGAATCATCCTTTCATCCTTTGAACAAATTTCACTTGGTCATGGTGTATAATCCTTTTAATGTGCTGGTGAATTCAGTGTACTAGTGTATTTTGTTGAGGATTTTTGCAGCAGTATTCATCAGGGAATATTGGTTTATAGTTTTCTATTCCCCCCTTACCTACAGAAGATATGTTCTAAGACTCTAGGTGGATGCCTGAAACTGTGGATAGTATTGAATCCTATATATATGTATATTCCTAGACATAGATACATAGGATAAAGTTTAATTCAGAAATTTATCACGGTAAGAGAGTAACAATAACTAATTATAAAACATCTTATTGTACTGTATTCACCCATCTTCTTGTGATGATGTGAGGTGATAAAATGCCTTATTAAGTCAAATTGAGAACTTTTCACCTTTTAACTTAAAGGGAGCACATTATGACTTCTCTTTGGCATATTCAAATTGCCAGTATCATAACTCTTGCAGTTTGGGGCATTAACTAAAATCAAGGTTATTTGAATACAATCACTGAGGTACCACAACAGTCAATCTGATAACTGAGACAGCTACTAAGTGACTAAATGGTGGGTAGACTATATAGCGTGGATTTGCTAGACAAAGGGATAATTCAGGTCTCAGGTGGGATGCAGTGGGACAGTGTGAGGAGGATCGTTAAATCTTTAATGTTTGATAGAATTCTCTAGTGAAGCTATCTAGTCCTGGCCTTTTTTTGTTGTTGTTGATAGGTTTTTGACTACTGATTTCATATCTTTGCTATTTACAGTCTCTTCACGATTCAGTTTTGGTAGGTTGTATTTCTAGGAATTTCTCTGTTTCTTCTAGGTTATCTAATTTGTTGGTGTGCAGTTGTTCATAGAAGTCTCATAATTTCTTCTACTTCGGTTACATCAGTTGTAATGTCCTTTCATTTCCGATTTTAATTTTTTGAGTCTTTTCTTAGTTAATCTAGCTAAGAGTTTGTCAATTTTGTTGATCTTTTCAAAATAACTCTTAGTTTTGTTGTTTTCTGTTGTTGTTGTTTTTTCTCCTCTATTTCCTGTATCTCTGCCCTAAGCTTTATTTCCTTTCTTTTGCTAGCTTGAGTCAGCCATAAACTCCTTCCTGTTAGCATTGCTTTTGCTGCATGCCATAAGTTCTGGTAAGTTTTAATTTCATTTTCATTTGTCTCAAGATATTTCTAATTTCCCTTGTAACTTATTCTTTGATGCATTATTTGTTTAAGATGTGCTGTTTTATTCCCACCTATTTGCAGATTTGTCACTTTTCTTCTGCTTTTGGTTTCTAGTCTCGTTTCATTGTGATTGGTAAAGATACTTTGTATGATTTCTGTCTTCTCCAATTTGTTAAGACTTGTTTTGTAGCCTAGCGTATGGTCTATCCCAAAGAATGTTCTGTGTGTACGTTAGAAGAACGTATATTCTGCTGTTGTTGGATGGAGTATTCTGTATATGTTAAGTCCTTTTTTTGCTCTTACAGTGTTTAAATCCTCTATTTCCTTATCGATCTGTCTGGTTGTTCTGCACGTTATTGAAAGTGGGACATTGAAGTCTACTATTATTGTGTTGCTATGTATTTCTGTTTTCCACTGTCAAATTTTTCTTTATAAATTTAGCAGCTCTGATATTTGGTACATAAATATTTACAGTTATATCTTGGTGAATTGACTCATTTATCATTATATAATGTTCTTTGTCTCTTGTAACAGTTTTTGATTTCAAGTGTCTTTTGTCTGATGATAGTATACCCTATCCTGCTCTCCTTCAGTTTTTATTTACATAGAAGTATCTTTTTCTATCCTTTTACCTTTAGCCTGTGTGTGTCCTTAGATCTAAAGTGCATCTCTCGTAGAAAGCATATAGTTGTCTCTTGTTTATAATCCATCCAGCCATATTTTAGACTGGGGAGTTTAATTCATTTACATTTAAAGTATTATTGATAGAGAAGGACTTATTGCCATTTTGTTAATTGTTTTTTGTATGTTTTGTAGCTTTTTCTTCTCTTACTTCCTTTGTGTTTTGCGGATTTTTGGGTAGTGACATGTTTAGGTTGCCACCTCATTTCCTTTTGTGTATATTCTCTAGATATTTGTGGTTATCATTGCAATTATGTAAAACATCTTAAAGTCATAGCCTTCTCTTTCATGCTGATAACTTCAATTGCATACACAAACTCTAGTTCTTTACAACTCCATCCCCCACCCCACTTTATGCTATTGATTTACAAATAGCTTTTTTATATATTGTATACCCACTGACATAGATTTATAGATAATAAAGTTTTAATGGTTTTTATTTATTTTTTATTTATAATGTTTTTTATATTTAAATTCTGTATGCATTATATAATTTTAATGGTATTGTGTTTAAATTCTATGCACCAAAATTAAAATAATACAGGTTGCTATTATTTGTCTATATGTTTACTGGAGAACTCTTTTGTTTGACTTTGAAGAACTCTCTTTAGCATTTTATTTTAAATTTTATTTATTTTTTTAAGTTTATTGGGATAACATTGGTTAATACAATTATATAATTTTTGGTGTAGGTTATGATTTGACATCTATATATTCTGTTGTATGTTTGCCACCCAGAGTACAGTTTCCTTCAGCTACCATATATGTGATCCCCTTTACCCACTTCACCCTCCCCCAACCCCCGTATATTTGACCTCCTTTACCCCATCTACCTCCCTGCTTCTGCCCCACCCCCTACCCTCTAGTAACCTCTAGTCCATTGTCCATGTCCCTGAGTCTCTGTTTCTCCTGTTCATTTGTTGCTTTTAGGTTTATCTCTCACATATAAGTGATATTATGTGATTTTGAACTTTTTCAGCCTGGCTTATTTCAATTTTAACATGATTATCTCGAGGTCCATTCAGGTTGTCACAAATGGCAGGATTTCATCTCTTCTTATGGTTGAGAAATATCCCATTGTACATATGTACCACAGCTTTTTTAGCCAATCATCTATCCTAGGATACTTTGGTTGCTTCCATGTTCTGGCCACTGTGAATAGTGCTGCTATGAACATCAAGTACAAATATCTTCTTGGATATGGGTTTTCGATTCTATGGGGTAAATACCCAGTAGAGGGATTGCTGGATCATATGGTAGATAGATTCTTAGGATTTTGAGGAAACTCCATACTGTTTTCCATAGTGGCTGTACCAATTTGCAGTCCCACCAGCAGTGTATGAGGATTTCTTTTTTCTCCTTATCCTCTCCAGCATTTGTTATTACTTGTCCTGTTTATTATAGCTATTCTAACAGGAGTGAGATGCTATCTCATTGTGGCTTTGATTTGCATTATCCTAAAAGCTAGCGATGTTGAGCATTTTTTCATATATTTGTTGACCATTTGTATGTCCTCTAGGGAGAATTGTCTATTCAGGTTCTCTGCCCATTTTTGATTGGATTGTTTGTTTTTTTTGTTGTTGTTATTGAGTCATATGAGTTCTTTTTATATTTTTGAAATTAGGCCCTTATCGGAGGTATTGCTTGTAAATATATTTTCCTATTCGGATGATTATTTCTTTACCTTGCTGATGATTTCTTTTGCTGAACAGAAGCTTTTTAATTTGGTATAGTCCCATTCATTTATTTTTGTTTTCACTTCCCTTGCCTTTGATGTTAAATTCATAAAATCCTCTTCAAGTTCTTGAGTTTAGATCCTATGTTTTCTTCTATGCATTTAATGTTTCAGGTCCTATATTCAGGTCCTTAATCTGTTTTGTTAATTTTGGTGTGTGGTGATAGACAACAATCTAGTTTCATTCTTTTGCAGGTTCCTTTTCAGTTTTCCCAGGTTTTCATTTATTGAAAAGGATTTCCTTTCTCCACTGTATGTTTTTGGCTTTTTTGTCAAAAATTATTTGCCCATATAAATATGGGTTTAATTCTGGACTTTTGATTCTGTTCCACTGGTTCGTGTATCTGTTTTGCTGCCAGTACCACTCTGTTTTGATTACTGTGGCTTTGTAGTATAATTTGAAGTTGGGCAGAGTGATGCCTCCAGCCTCATTCTTTGTTCTTAGGATGGCTTTGGCAACTCTGGGTATTTTGTGTTTCCATACAAATCTGATGACGTTTTGTTCTATTTCTTTAAAACATGCCAATGGGATTTTGATGAGGATTGCATTAAATCTGTATAATGCTTTAGGTAATATGATCATTTTAACTATGTTGATTCTTCCAATCCAAGAACACAGAATATTTTTTTTTATTTCTTTGTATATTCTTCAATTTTTTTATTAAGGTCTTGTAATTTTTATTATATAGGCCCTTTATTATGTGAAGGCACTTTCCTTCTATACCAGTTTTGTTAAGTGTTTTGATCATAAATGGGTATTGTATCTTGTCTCAAGCTTTTTCTGCATCTATTGATATGATCATATGATTCTTATTTTTAATTTGTTTATGTGGTGTATCACATTAATTGATTTGCATATGTTTGACCATCCCTGTGCCCCTGGGATGAAGCCACTTGATCGTGGTATATAATCTTTTTAATATGTTGCTGTATTTGGTTTGCTAGTATCTTATTTAGGATTTTTGCATCTGTGTTCATGAGAGATATTGTTCTGTAGTTTTTTTTGTGTAATCTTTACCAGGTTTTGGTATCAGAGTAATATTGGTCCCATAAAAATCCTCTTTGATTTTTTGGAAGAGTTTGAGGAGAATAGGTATTAAATCTCCTTTGAATGTTTGGTAGAATTCACTGGTTAAGCTGTCTGGTCCTGGAATTTTACTTTTTGGTAGGGTTTTGATGATTGTTTCAATTTCCATACTGTTTATCGGTCTATTTAGATTTTCCAGATCTTGATTCAGTCTAGGAAGATTGTATTTTTCTAAGTACTGGTCCATTTTTTTCTAGGTTATTAAATTTGGTGTCCTATACTTTTTCATGGTATTCTTGCATGATCCTTTGTGTTTCTACAACGTCAGTCATAATTTCCCCTCTTTCATCCTTAATTTTGTTTTTGTTTCCTTTCTCTTTTTTCTTTAGTGAGTCTAGGAAGGGATTTCTCAATTTAATTAACCTTCTCAGAGAACCAGCTCCTTGTATTTATTTTTTCTGTTGCTATTTTTTGTTTTCAGTTTCATGTATACCTGCTTTAATTTTGACAATTTCTTCTGTTGACTTAGGTCTAGGTCTCATTTGTTCTTCCTTTTCTAGTTTTTTAAAATGGAGTGTTAGGTTGTTTATTTCGGCTCGTTCTTGTTTTGGGAGATATGCCTGTAATGATACGAACTTTCCTCTTATGACTGCTTTTGCCGTGTCCCAAAAGTTTTGATATATTGTACTATCATTATCATTCATTTCTATGTATGTCTTGATCTCTCTTTTTATTTTTCCCTGACCCAGTTATTCTTCAGTAGGATGTTATTTCATCTCCATGTATTTGTGGTTCTCCCCACTTTTCTTTTTGCAGTTGATCTCTAGTTTCAAAGCATGGTGACAGAATATGTTTGGTATGATTTCAACCCTCTTGTATTTGTTAAAGCTATCTCTGTGCCCCAGTTTGTGGTCGATTCTTGAGAATGTTCCATGTTTACTAGAGAAGAATGTATAAGCAGCTGTTTTGGGATGGAAGGCTCTATAAATGTCAATTATGTCCAGTTGGTCTAATGTCATTTAAGGATGTTATTTTCTCATTGATTTTCTGTTTGGATGATCTGTCCATATCTGATAGTGGAGTATTTATGTCCCTATTAAGATAGTGTTTTGGTCTGTTTTTTTCTTTAGTTCTGTTAGTAATTGCTTTACATATTTTGGGGCTCCCTGATAGGGAACATAGATATTAATAAGTGTTATGTCTTCTTGGTGCATGATTCCCTTTACCATTTGAAGTGTCCCTTTATATCTTTTTTACCTTTTTTTATTTTGAAGTCTATTTTGTCTGATATTGGTACTGCTACTCCCACTCTTTTCTGAATGCCATTTGCTTGAAATATCATTTTCCACCCTTTCACTTTGAATCTATATTTGTCTTTGGAACTGAGGTATGTTTCCTGGAGGCAGCATATGGTTGGGTTTTGTTTTTTGACTTATGCTGCAACTCTGTGCCTTTATATTGTTGACATTTAGGGTGATTATTTTGGTTGACTTTTATGCATTTTCCCTCTGCTTCTTCTTGTTTTTTGTTTTATTCTTTGATTCTGAATCTTTGGTGTGTGGTTACCATTATGAATATGAAAAGGATAGTTACACACACACACACACACAGAGTCGTCCATTTTCTTCTGCATGTACCTCATTTCCATTTCCCTTTGAGGATTTGGATCTTTGAATCTTCCCCTTTTCAGTTACTGTTATTTCAGTTTGTCTCTATATATGCTGAATGTTCCTTACTATTGTGTAATAGCAAATCTCTTATTATTTAAGCTTATAATGCCCTGTTTCTAGTAAGGATTGCACTCCTCTCTTTCTGTCTGCTAATTGCCTTACTTATAGTTATGTGTGTGTGTGTGTGTGTGTGTGTGTGTGTGTGTATTTTTTGTCATTTTGTTTTATGTGAGGTGACCCCTTTCAGTATTTCCTGTAGTGCAGGCCTCATAGTTGAGAATTCTCTCAATTTTTGTATATCTGGAAAGGTCTTAATTGCTCCTTCATATCTAAAGGAGAGCTTAGCTAGATACATTATTTTAGGCTGGTAGTTCCTTTCACGTAATAGTTTAAATATTTGGTTCCATTTCTTTCTGGCTTGTATATTTTGCGCTGGAGAAGTCTGATGATAATCTAATGGGTTTTCCTTTATATATTACTGTCTTCTTTTCCCTGGTTGCCCTGAGAATTCTTTGTCATTGATTTTTGATAACTTTAATACAATGTGTGTTGGTGAAGGCCTTTTTGGGTTGAGATATTTGGGTGTTCTGTTGACTTCTTGAACTCCTAGCTCCAGTTCATTCCTTAGATTTTGGAAATTCTTGTCCACTATTTGTCTGACAATGCTTTCTAGTCTCTGCTGCTTTTCCTTGCCATTGATAATGCCCATTATTCTTATATTTCCTCTCCCAATGGTATCACCTAGGTTTTGCATTTCTTTCATTATTTTTCATTCTCGGTTTCTCTCTTCTGATTTACTTCTAGATTTCTGTCTTTGATATCACTGATCCTTTTCTCTATTTTGTCGACTATATTTCTCAAGCTTGGTATTTCATTTTTCAACTCTTGCAGTGTGTTCTTCATCTCCAGAAATTCTATTTGGTTCCTTTTGATGGTTTCAGTCTCTTTTCTCTACTCATGTAGTTGTTTTTTCAGTTCTTGAAATTGTTGTTTTGAGTTGTTTTGGATCTCACTGAGTTTTTTCAGAAGTACCATCCTGAATTCTCTGTCATTTAAGTCGCATATTTCTATGTCTGTAAACTTATTTTCTGAAAATTTTTCTTTCTTTCTGAGATGCCTTGTCAACTTGGTTGAACTTGGCTGTTCATGGTGTTTAATGGAGTATTTCTTCATCTGGGCATTAATGGAAGAGTATTCTGTTGTTTTTCCAGAAAGAAGGTTTATTATATAAAAGGTCTCTCTTTAGCCTTCTGCAAAGAAGGCACTTTTTTTTGGGTTTCCAGTAGGTAACATCTGAGCCTCTTGGATCCCTGCTTTTTATAAAGCCTAAACGTCTTTTTAATTTTCTTGTAGATATTTAATCACACTTGCTACTCTCAGTTTCAGTCTCTGTCAGCGTTAGCAACAGTTTCAGTAACATTTGCTTGGATTCTCTTGGAGTTCCACGGTGATCTGTCTGGAGGGTATGGGGGGAGGGGCCTCTTGTGTTGGGAGTTGGGAGCTACAGATCAGCCTCAGTTTTGCAACCGGAGCCAGTAAAAATCAACTGTTGTTTCTCTGAGGTCCTTTCCCTTTTCTCTGCTTTCTGCTCTTTGGGCCCTTCTTCCGACTGCTAGAAGTTCCGACACTTCCAGGTAGGCAGATCAGGGAAATTGCTGCACCTTCCTCCTTCCTCCTCCTCCTACAGGGAGCGCCAGCAGCTGTGAGATGCAGCTTCTTTATTTCTCCCAGTCCACCACCCAACACCCATGGTTCTGACCTGTGGTAGCTCTTATGCACAGATCCCATGCTCAGATGTGCTGGTGTGCAGTTTGAGTGTTTTTTGTTGAGTTTTAGGTGTTAGGTGTTCAGCTTATTGTTGTAAGGAGAGAGATCTGAGGATGTCTCTCTGCTGCCATGTTTTAGCATTTCTTGGAGAGCAGGTCTAATGGCATTTAACTTCCTTTGTTTTTGTTTATCTTAGGAAGTCTTAGTTTCTCCATTTTTGAAAGAGTTTTGCTGTAGTATCCTTTGAATATGTCATCCTACTGCTTTCTGGCCTGTATGATTTCTGCTAAGAAATTTGATAATCTTCTGAAGGCTCTACTGTATGTAGTGATTTACTTTTCTCTTGATGCTTTGAAAGTTTCTCTTTGTCTTTGACTTCTAGAAATTGAGATATCATCGAGATATAACATTAAATTAGTTAATTAGTTTCAGGTGTACAACATGTAATTTGATATTTGTATATATTTTGAAAGGATCACCACGATAACTTGTCAGCATTCATCACTATACATAGTTAACAGTTTTCCTTTTGATAAGAACTTTTAAGATTTATTCTTTTAGTGATTTTCAAATAATTAATATAGTACTATATTGTCACCATGCTGTACATTATACTTCCATGACTTATTTATTTTGTAACTGGAAGTTTGTACCTTTTGACTCCCTTTATGCATTTCACCCACCCCCTCCTGCCTCTGGCAATCTGTTCTCTGTATTTATAAGCTCCTTTTTTTGATTTCACAAATAAGTGAGATTGGTATGTGTCTTTGTCTGACTTAACTTCATAATGCTTTCAAGGTCTATTCATGTTGTTGCAAAAGGTAAGATTTCCTTCTTCTTTATGGTGAATAGTATTCCATTGTAGATATGTATCCCATTTTCTTTTAACTATTCATCCATCAATGGACATGCAGGTTGCTCTTATGTCTTGGCTACTGTAAATAATGCTGCAGTGAACATGGGGGCGTGGATATCTTTTTGAGTTGGTTCTTTCATTTCTTCCGATAAACCTAGAAGTGGAATTGCTGGATCACATGGTAGTTCTGTTTTTAATTTTTCGAGGAAACTCCATACTGTTTTCTGTAGTGGCTGTGCCAGTTTACATTCCTACCAATGGTGCACAAGGGTTTCCTTTTCTCTACATCCTTGTTATCTCTTGTATTTTGGTAATAGCCATTTTTAACAAGTGCGAGGTGATATCTCATTGTGGTTTTATTTTCATTTTCAAATAATGTGATGTTGAGCACCTTTTTATGTAACTGTTGGCCATCTATATGCCTTCTATAGAAGCATATCTACAGATCATCTGCCAGTTTTTAATCATATTATTCTTTTGCTATTGATTGAATTGTGAGTTCTTTATATATTTTGTATGTTAACCCCTATTCAGTTATATCATTTACAAATATTTTCTCCCACTAGGTAGGTTGTATTTTCATTTTGTTGATGGTTTCCTTTGCTGTACAGAAGCTTTTCAGTTAGATGTAGTCTCATTTGTTTATTTTTGCTCTTATTGCCTTTGCTTTTGGTACTTAATCCAATTGGTTGTCACCATGATCAATATTAAGCAACTTGTTGCCTGTTGGTCCTAGGAATTTATGGTTTCAGGTCATACATTCAAGTCTGTACTCCATTTAATGTTTTTGTGCATGGCGTTAATAGTGTTCCAGTTTCATTGTTACATGTTGCTGTCCAGTTTTCCTACAACATTTATTGAAGAGACTTTCTTTTTTTCATTGTATATTTTTGGCTCCCTTACCATAAATGAATTGACCATATATGTGTGGTTTTCGTTTCTGGGTTCTTATTCTATTCCATTGATATGTATGTCTGTTTTTTATGTCATTACCATAATGTCTCAGTTACTGTAGCTTTGTGATATAGTTTGAAATCAGGGTACATGCTCCTTCCAGGTTTGTTCTTCTTTCTCAAGATTGTTTTGCCTATTTAGGATCTTCTGGTTTCATAGAATTTTGGGGTTCTATTTCTGTAAACATTGCCCCTAGAATTTTGAGCAGGATAGCATTGAATCTGGAGATTGCTTTAAGTCCTATTAACAATATTAATTTTTCCAGTCCATGAGCACATAATATATTTCCATTTATATGTGTCTTCTTCAATTTCTTTTATCAATATTTTATAGTTTTCAGCATATTGGTGTTTCACCTGTTTAGTAAATTTATTCCTAGGTATTTTATTTTATTTTTGGTGCAGTTGTAAATGCTACTGTTAATTTCTCTGTTAGTTTGTTATGAATGTATTGTTTTTGACTCTTAACAGTTTGATTATCTTGGTTTTATAAGGTCTCTTTGGATTTATCTTATATGTTTTTTATTGAGCTTGAATTTGAATGTGTTTTCTTTTCTCAGATTTTGGAAGTCTTTAGCCAGTAATCTTTCTACCCCTTTCTCTTTCTATTCTCCTTCTGAAACTCTTTTAATACACAGTATGAATATCCTGTCAGTCCCTTAAGCTGTCTTCATTTTTATTCATTCTTTTTTTTAGCTTCTCTGCTGAGATAATTCCAAAAGACCTGAGTCTTTATTCTGCCTGAACAAGTCTAGTGAAATTTTCAACTTTGTTACGGAATTTTTCAGCTCCAAAATTTGTTTCTTTTTTATAGTTTCTCTTTGTTGATATTCTCATTTGTTCATGTATCATTTTCCCGGTTTGGTTTAGTTGTCTGTGTTCTCTTTTAGCTCATTGAATAACTTTGACAGTTACTTTAAATTCTCTGTCAGGCATCTCATAGATCTGCATTTTTTGGGGGTCAGGTTTTGTAATTTTAATTCGTTCCTTTAATTGGGCCTTGTTTCCCTGTTTCTTTATATGCTTTATATGCTTTTGTTGAGATTTGAGTATTTGAAAAACCACCAAGTCATTATGTACTGGTTTTATGCAGGGGATGAGCTTCAGTAATTAGCCTCGCTAGAGGTTCTAAGACCTCTCAAATCTTTTATGATCTTTTTATCCTCCTGGTATCTGAATGCTGACTGCAGCCCTGATGTACAACTGTTTTTAGTGGTGTTCCCCTCTGTTTTTAGTAGTCATGTTAGTGTTCTGAGTCAGGTGAGACAGAAACCAATGGGCAGCCCCCAGATGAGTGGACACACAGTCCACTCTTTTGCTTCCACACTGAGGGAAGGGCCCAAGTGTGGGAGGGTTCCTCCTGGTTGCACTGCTCTACACCAGTAGGTATAGGGGCACAGGTGGGCATGCATAATGCCATGAATTTTCTTACCCCTTTTGCTGAAATCCTTTTTTTTTTCCAATTACAGTTGACACTCAATGTTATATGTTTCAGGTGTACAACACAGTGATTAGATATTTATATAATTTATAAAGTGATCCCTCTGATTCATCGAGTACCTGTCTGGCATCATACATAGTTATCACAATATTATTGACTATGTTCCCTATGCTGTACTTTATATCTCCATGACTATTTTGTAACTACCAATTTGTACTTTCTAATTCCTCCAGCTTTTTCACCCAGGTCCCCAACCCCCTCCGACCTGGCAACCATCAGTTTGTTCTCTGTATCTATGAGTTTGTTTCATTTGTTCATTTATTTTTTATTTTTTATTTTTTTTTAGATTCCACATATAAGTGAGATACTATGGTATTTGCCTTTCCCTGCCTGACTTACTTTAGTTAGCATCATACCCTCTCTGTTCATCCATGTTGTTGTAAATTGTAAGATTTCATTCTTTCTTTATAGCTGAGTAACATTCTGTAGTATATATATGCACTACATCTTCTTTACCCACTTGTCTATCGATGGACACTTAGGTTGCTTCCGTATCTTGGCTATTATGTATGAAATGTCCTTCTTTGTCTCTTGTTATAGCTTTTGTTTTAAAGTCTGTTTTCTCTAATGTAAGTATTGCTACCCCTTTTTTCTCACTTTCATTTGTATGAAATATCTTTTTCCATTCCCTTACTTTCAATCTTTCGATCTGAAGTAGGTCTCTTGTAGGCAGCATATGTATAGGTCTGGTTTTATCTATTCAACCACCCTACGTGTTTTGATTAGAGCATTTAATCCGTTTAGATGTATTATTATTATTATTTACTTTTATTAGCATTTGATGCTGAATTTACTCGTAATGGAGCCATAAGTTTTTTTTCTTTTGTTTCTCCTGGGACACTGCTCTGTTTCAGTGAGGACCATCTCAGTGTGGCAGGGGGCGCTCGTGTAGGGTTCATCTGCCCATAAGCTCTATACGTTCTGCACCGCATTCTGGGAGCCTTGTTCCCTCGTGTGTGTTTGATGACCATAGTCTGCATCTAAACCCTGAAGTTCATCATCACTCTCTGCATTTTTAAGCACGTGCAGCAAAAATTCAGCAGTCTCCTTGGGCCACTGTGCCTGTGTCCTGCTGCACTGTTGAGCCTGGGCTCACCTACCAACTCTGCCATGGTAACGATGGAATGGTACACATGGCTTCTGTAAAGTGACACCCTTCTGATGGTTGGCGGCTTTTCATATACGCATACCCTCAATGGCCTGGGCAGTTTCACGAGTGCTCTTAAAGTGGAAACTGAGATTTGAATGTCTTGATTTGCATGTTTTTGTGGGGTCTTCTGGGTCAAGTAAATAGGGAACCATTTTCAGAGGTCACCTCAGGCTGCTAACGGGAAGAATTAAGCTATTATTGATAGGTTTATAATTATTGCTGTTTTATTCATATATCTGATCTTTCTTGTTCTTGTTCTTCCTCTTCTTTAAGTCCCTTTAACATTTCTTATAATACTGGTTTGGTGGTGATGAAGTCCTTTAGCTTTTTAATGTCTGGAACCTGGAGTCTTGTCTTGGTTTTATGCTGTCCTGAGCACTATACCTTCTCAACTGATCCCTTGAGTTCTCACTTAGGTATTCTAGACTGGATGTTGTTAACTCAGTGTCTCTGTAGGGGCAGGAGTGCCTGGAGCTTCCTTATCTGCTGTTTTGCTGACATTTCTATTTCTTTTTTACTCTTATTAACTTCTGTGCTAACTTCTCTCTGACTTCTGGTTTCATAGCTTATTTTTTCCTGGTTTTGAACTTTAAATAAATGGAATTGTGCAGTTTGAGCTTTACAAAAATTGAAGTATTAAAAAGTACATAGAGACATTGTAGACTTGTCACATATCATAAATGTTGAGCTTGATGCATTCTAAAGCCAAACACATCCACATAACCAGCATCTGAATCAAGGCAGAAAATTACCAGTACCACAAGTCTCATTTGTGTCCCTTGAAGTTACTGCCAGCCTCTCCCCCTCTCATCACTACCAAAAATAGTTGTTAAACTACTTTTAATAACATAGGTTAGTTTGGGCTATTCTCTACTTTTTGGAATCAAACAGTTTAACTGTTGTGTCTGCCTGTATTTTAACATGTTTGTGAGATTCGTGCATATAGCATATAGCAGTTTCATTGCTGTATACATCTCAATTCATGAGTAGCTGACAATTTTTTTCCTATTCTGACTTCAGTAGACATTTGAGTTGTCTGTAGCTTTTGGTTATTTTGAATAGGGCTGCTATGAGCATTCTTGTACTTATCTTTTGGTGCATATACACACTCATTTATCTTGGAAATTACTGAGTCAGCCCAGAGGACAGGCATAGGCTTAGTTCTAGTAGAGCTTTCCAGTTTTCCAGTGTGCTGGTGCTTAGCCACACCCCCATATCGCAGCATGTGAGAGTTTTAATCGTTCCATATCCTCGCTAGCACTTAGCATTGTCAGTCTTTCATTTTTTTCAAAGCTCATTTTTTTCCATTTTTTTTTCTTTTGGTATAAATGTACGTAACAAAATTTACCATCTTAACCATTTAAAGGTTACAGTTCAGTGGTTTTAAATACAGTCATAATGTCGTGCAGCCATCCCCACCATCTCTGTAGCTCTTTTCTTATAAATTGAAACTGTCTACCACTAGTAACACCCCAGTCCCCTAATTCTACAGCCCCTGGCAACCACCATTTCACTTTCTGTCTGTTTGATTTTAACTGTTCTCAGCACCTCCTATAAATGGACCCACACACATTTGTCCTTTTGTGACTGGCTATTCCACTTAGCATAATGTCTTTAAACCATGTTGTAGTAAGCTCACTTCTTTTTAACCTACTTGTTTACTTTCCGATGTAGAGAAGAAATTTCACAGTATAATTTTTGTTTTTAGGTTATCTTTATCAAAACAGTCATCTCAGTCCTTAATTTTTAGTTATTCTATCAGTATATTATGAATTGAGAGTGTTCTCCCAAGTGAAAAAACTCTGGTTTCTGTAGTACTCATGGCTTGGAAGTAACACAGTTTGCCATGTGCTGTGAAATACTTAATCTTACTTCTCTTTTTTGGCCAAATGCAGGAACAACCCCAGTTGGGAGATTCCCTGCAGTCTTGGCTGCTACCTATGTCAGTGCTTTCCAAATCTTCCTCTTATTTGAAGGATAATTAATTGTGCCACAGTATGCCCAAGGCTTCTTTAGTGATGAATGCTGGATTTGGGGGCAGGGGAGCGGGGAAAATGCCCTGGCAGAGAGGGCAGAGGTGTAGGCTTCCACAAAGACTGTGTAGTCGTTTCCATTAAAAAAAAAGATAATAGGTAGGCATCACCAGACAGATCTGTCAAGGAAAGATTTGTATTTGATTTTATAGGCCATTTACCCTAAATCAAGGCTAAAATAATGAGTCCTTTTTATCAAAATTTCATGAATACCGAATGATACAAAGTAGAAAAGGAAATTTTTTTGCTCTTCCGCATAAAATTAAAAATCTGCTTCAAGTGTCGGATCTTATGTCTCAGCTTCTCAGGACCTAGAAGGAATGCTGGATAGAGGATTGTCAAATGCCATTTTCTAGGAAAGGGAAGAGCAGTTGGAGGAAGTTATTCCCCTACCTTTTCCCTTCTCTCATTAGTTGCCTCTTGAAGTGGATTTAACTAAAGCAAAGAGACAAGATTTTGAACCATCTGTGGAACAAGCGAGATACAGCAGCTACCGACACAGCATGGCTCCGGGAATCCCCAAACCACAGGAGGTGACCTCCCCTTGCAGACCAAGCCACTCAGATGATCCCCACATTGTGATACAGGGGGATAAGGACAGCAGCTCCCGGTATGGGGCCTAAGTTCCCTCTCTTTCCTCTTCTGCCTTCTCATGTGGTCTAAGTTATCTCCATTTCTGCCCTCAGAGCCAGCAAGTTGGTTTGTGTGCTCCCTCAGGAATTCTGTATTATTCATTCAGTTAACTTAGGAATTCACTCCCACCTTGCTGTTGTTCTGATGCAGAGGCCTGACTTCTGCCGCAGAGAGTGACGCCACATATCAGCGGAAGCTCCGGCAAAAACAGTTGCAGCAGCAGTTCCGGGAGCAAATGGAGAAACAGCAGCAAGCTCAACTATCTGCTCCATCAGTTGAAAAGAAGAATCTGGGTATGTGAGAAGGATGGGAGCTGAGGCCCCAGGAAGTGTACTCTGAAGAAGGAAGTAACTCTATCCTCTGCCAGTAGTAAGTCCAGACCAGAACTCAGGAGGACGTATTTCAAGTTACACACAGGATAGAGGAGTACAGAAAATTAAGCTATCTTGCCATACCTTTCCCCATTTCTAAAGACACTGATCTTTTCTGGGGGAAGGAAGCGGGCCTTTACAAAACCTGGAACTAGAAATTTCAGGGTACAGAACTTTTTTTTGCTTCAGTTACTTTTGCTCTCTGATTAGAAAGCTTTTCTGAGCTGTCATAGAATATATAACAGAATTCCATTTGAAGTTAATGGGGGCTTTTGGCAATTATCTATGAACTTATTTTTTTTCAGAGCCCAGATTCAGTGGGAATAGTACATAGATACTGGTTGCTTTTGGACTCTTTCCCAGAGAGTAGAAACAGAGAGGGCTTATCTCAGCACTGCCAGGCTGAAATTAATGTAACTCCTTCCCCCCAAACCAAAACCACTTGCTGTGCTGGAAATGTTCTTAGTAAAAATTATTCTGGATCTTTACCTTCCAAACTGTTGCAGAAGTTCCCTGGGGGTGAGGGGTGTAGGAGAGTGTCCTCCAGGACTTCTCCTACCCCTGTTCAGACAGCCAGTCATTGTTTATATGTTTTACATATTGAATTTCTACTTAAGATTTTCTTGGAACAAGGGTGATAGCTTTAAACAGTAAAAAGTAGAACAGATGTCTTCTAATAAACTGTTTTTGCTGCTAAAGGAGACATAAACTCCCCTCCCCCACTCTCCCAATTTAGTGAGAAAAAAAAAGTCTTTTAAATCTCATATCTATCTATAGATAGGACTGGGACTCAGGAATCTTGAATTCTACCACTGACTGTGCTAGGCACTTGAGGCTGTTCCAATACTTATGTGGTTCTGATTTTGTCCTTTCTGTGTCTAAACTGTAGCGGCGCTGCCAGTTCCTCCTCTGAAGCATAGCACTCCCATAAATGGCTCAGACCCACTCACTGAGAAAGACTCCCTTGCAGGTCAGTAGGGGCCAATGGAATGGTATCACTTAGTCAGTACCTATGAAATGCTCTGTTATTGTGCCGTGTATTTTTGGTAGTCACATGCATTTTTAAGAGGCATAAAAATCCTCATTTCTGTTTTAGAGCCTATGAAGTTTTAGAAAGAGGAGGACCCAAAATGGGTTGATGGCAGTTCTGAGAGCACATATTCAGCTTTTCTGTTGCCTTAACCTGAGAGAAGCTTCAGTGTACTTTTAGGGAGAGGGAAAGAGAAATTCCAAAACCTCTCATTGGGCACTCATGACATGGGATTTTTTATGACCTATTTGTCCAGTGTTTTATGTGGGAACACTTGTTTGTTTGTTGATGCCACATTTTCCTGTGGTCTCTGGCCTGGCAGACAATCTTGAAATGTGGGATATGGCTCCAGATGCAGGGGACAGCGTTGTCAAGCCCTTGTCTAGACCAGAACTACACCAGACCGCTGCCACACCAGTTCTGAAGAATCAAATGGTGACCCAGAACAGGGCCCTTTGCCACCAGAATCCACAAGCAAAATCTGGACATTTGCACCCCCAAACTTCCAACATTGACCAACACATAACAGGTAAGCAAAGGATTTTAGGGAGAAAAATTGAAAAGAGAGCCTGGGTTTAAGTCTATGAATTTTAAAGGAGGGGCAACATTCTACTTTAAGAAGTTGGATGGAATCATGCAGAGGACTAGCAGCGTGAGAAAATAGGAGATACCTGGTTTGAGAACCAGAATTTGTCCTTTGGGGTCCTGACTTGAGGTATGACCCATTTTAGTCCTTGAAAGTAGTAGGAAGCTTGAGCATGACTGCATTAAGAGCTTTTCCTATGAAAAGTAGGCCCGTCCACCATGATTATTGTGACAATCTGGTCTCTGAAGTAACAGATTGTATTTGTCCTCCTAACAATTTTCATTCTTGGACTTTCAGTTTAAAGTAGGATGGATAACTCAACTCATAGAATTCAGAAATTACTAGCTCTGAGTTTATTTTAAAATTATGGCAACTATATCTAAATGACTTTTTCTTTCATAGGAAATTGTGATTCCTATAGGAAGAACCAGGACATGAAGAAAAGGAAATTGGATCCATCTTAACAGAGGCTCAGGACTCAGTCACAGAGAGACTTTAGAAAACATTTGGTCATGAAATTGTTCATCATTCCTAGGGAATGAGCTTGATTTCCAAGGATTTCCCTTGTTTCATTCTGAACTTTTCTAGATTTGACTATTGGAATCTACTGCAGATAAAGCTAAATAGTTGGAAAACAAGCATTTAAAAAATATTGTCACATTCTGCAGCAGGAGGCTTTGGGCTCTTTTCCTGGGCTCTTGAGGCTCTTTCGTTTTTATTCTTAAACTATTATGTTAATAAATATAGAACTCTCAGGAATCACCAGTGCCTGCCCTCAAGCAATGTAAACCATATTACCAAGTACTGACTTTAACAACTGTCTATCTATCTACATTAAATTATTGTAATCTGCCGCCTTTCGCTTTAGGACACCATGTTTTAATGCTGCCCATGAGTACTGTGCATCATACTAAGAACAGAACCTACAGTGCTGTTTACTACCGCTTCAATCCAGGCTGTAATCTTCATGTATGACAATCTCTCGTTTACAGGTTTACAATGTCAGTATCCTGCATTTTTTTTAATCAAGGAAGCAATGATCTAAGGCCAAAGAAAAGGCATTTCAAAAGTGCAAAATAAATCCTTTATAACACAATAGAAAATTTAAGCTGCTGTTTGTTTCTCCATTTCACATGACACAAGCCACCTTAACATGTTTTTTCAT
This sequence comes from Cynopterus sphinx, assembly GCA_030015415.1. Lineage (NCBI taxonomy): Eukaryota > Metazoa > Chordata > Mammalia > Chiroptera > Pteropodidae > Cynopterus > Cynopterus sphinx. The sequence goes on from CM057380.1 coordinate 93,584,147, forward strand.
CATGTCTAGATGTTTCATAATTCTTTCCCCCAAATAATGAATTTGCAAATTTACTTTTCAGGTGTATTTCAAGCAGTGCCTTTTATCTAATCCTGAGGGGGCTTTTATTATTTTTTGGATCACAGACCCATTTGTAGGAAGCTGGGAACCTGAGGCAAGGAACTCGAACAGGAAGGCAGTCAACATCTCTACTCCTCAGGAAGATGAAGAGGCAGCTACCCACACTTCCCTTTTACCTACTTCACCTATTGCACAATTTTAGTCATAAATTCACCTCTTGATTTTGATATCCTTATTTTCTTCAGAATAAATATCTTCCTTGTCTCAAGCATAATCGTAGTTCAGGTCAGAGTCGCTGCTAAAAAACGTTCTTGGAGTTAGTTAGGAATTCAGTTATAGATTGTATACAAAACAGGTAATGTGATCATGAAAAAGGAGTAGGCTGGAAATGAAACCCCACAATTCAACAAAAGCAAGTTTCGTTTATTTGAATGGTTTCATTAAATAAGTCTACAAAGGTAACAAACTGAAGCACAAAGCGCAATCTTACAAGAAGCGCAACACCCAGAGTTAGTGCAAAATGTACAATTAACGGCTGCTGGGAAACCCCCAAGGTTTGAATTCAGTTTGTTTGTTTGTTTTTTTAAACAGTGTATATTGTTAAATAATGTAAGGAAAACATTTATAATTCAGAAAGATTTTTTTAATGTGGAAAAAGATACTCAAAGTGTACTATTAACACAAAAATAATTTAAATAGTTCAGTAGCACTAGTTCATTCCTCTAGGCTTAAGTTATTTCATCCACAGGAGGGAAAAAAATCAACAGTAAAAACCAGGTTTTTTTTTTTTTTTAATGTAAAGAGATCTCAAAATTATTAAGCCAAAATAACAAAATAATGTGCTGCATTTGGTTCCCTCTTTCCTCTAGTAGGAAGTATTGTTTCACTTGTCTCAGGTGGTCCATTTTTCATTTACTTGGTGCCTTCTTTGTTCTGTCCTTACTCTTAACCATCTCCCCAAGAATTATAAGCAGAGAACAAATAATAATTTTGAAGCAGGGCTTGGAACCCCAGCCCTTTTCATTTCTACCTTCTAAGACCTGCAGTTTTCTTTTACACCTCTGGGGACTAGGCTAACTTAACAAAACAGGGCCCATGAAGGAACACCACCATAGGAAAGGAAGCCAACCAGGCCCTTCGTACTGTGGTGATTCCAGGGATATGCCATTGAGATGGGTAAGAGGTTGGGAATATGACAATTTCCCAGCTCAAGAGTCAAGAAGCACCCCAAAACTTAAGAGTCCCAGCTTCTGTCCCCATCTTCAGAAATAACAAAGATCCCAAACATAGCCAATTAAGAGAGTATTTCCTGAAAGCTCTGAAAATAACAGAACTGCCCATTACAGCTAGGCACAGCACTAAATAATACTGGTTGGTTGCAGTTATTAAGGGGAATATTTGTTTATATGAAATGTGAGACTATCAGTTAAAATTGTAGAAATAAAAGTGGCACAACAGATTATGATCCTGCAACCATTTAGATATCATATAGGAAATAAGTAGGAATAAGCATTTTAATCACAATGCTTAATTCAGATGTGGGTCCACTTTCCACAGAAATACAGTACCCCAAAATGAGAAATACATTTGAAACAAGAGGAAAGCAATCCAAGTTTTCTTTAGAGCAGCTTTCTCTATTTGTGACTTTTCTCTATCAGGTTTCCCAACTTCAAAACCAGCCCCCACCCATTTCCCCTTTATATTCAGCCATTTCTTCTAGGTCTGTTCAAGCCCAGCTCGAATGAGGAAGGCTTATGGATGACATCCATTGGCCAGGCACCACATATCCTCAAAACAAGTTTGTTCTTCCATTCTTTAATCTTTTTCATTCACTTATCACACACCACCCTTCATCTTTTAAATTTTGTTACAACACCCCTCCTCACTATTTCTGAAACAGAACTTTCTGCTTTCAACCACTGATGTCAACTTAACTTATCACTCTGTTCATCTTACACCTGCTCTAGACAAAACTGTTGAATGACTTAAAAAAAAAATACTCTCAGTTTCCCTTTGGCATGATCCACTGATGGGGTCACGTGGACCTTAGATTTCTTTCCATATGCTCTTTGCTGATCTGGGGTCTGATGAGAAGTTGATGCTAATGGCAGAAGCAATAGAAGTCCAAGGCACTAAAATATCCAGCAAGCAATACTGGGACAACAGAAGTATTCAAGTACAGTAATTTATACAATTTTACATTCACATTTATTTATCTAATACAATGGAAATACAAAGGAAAAAGTTAAAGTGTCTCAATAAGTAAAGGACAGAGCTAGCTTTTTTTCAACTTTTTAAACCTTTCATATTTTCATCTTAAAACTACTGTTGTCCAACAACATTTATATATCACAGTGTTTCCACATCAAAACTGATGGCAAAGTTACATGTCCTCAGGGAACTTTTTTTCCTAATTGCTAATGCTGCAGTCAAAGCTGCTAATATCATTTGCTTAAAGCGCTAATGACCTATTATAAGAAAAGGTTAAAACCTCAGTCCCCTGGTGTTTTTTTTCCACTGGGTTCTAAAGAGAAAAAAAGAAGAGGAAAAAAAAGTGGGGGTGGGTGGGGGAACAGGGTAGGAGACAGCCCAATACTTTTTTCTTGTCTTGGGGTTTAGATTTGAGCGAATAAGGGTTTGGGGTGGGTACCGGGATTAAGAGCTCCACCCACTGAAAATACAGATGGGGTCTGGTTTTCCCTTGAGTGTTCTAGTAGCCTTCTGATAAACACCATACTCTTTCCTAGCCCTCACTGTTGGGTGTAGGTAAACAGGAAAGCATAGTTTGAAGCTGCCCCATCACAAGAAAGCTGCTCATTACTTCTTGTCCCACTCCAAATAAATGGTGAAGGGGAGAAAGACTCTCCATTCTGAAGGCTCTAAGCAGTATTAAAACACATTCCTTTCTGGCAAGAAATAACCAGTTAAATGCAGCACTAGTAGTTAGTATATAGGCTACTTCCCCGACCCCCTCCCACCCTCCCCTTAGCACTCCATCTCCTCCCCCAAATCTATTCAGTTAATGTCTCTAGGTCTGACTAAGTGGTTCGCAGGTTGGAACCTGGGGGGTTGCTGATGGATTTCTGCAAATTGCTGATGTTGAAATTCTGTAAGGAGGTGGTTCCCACAGGTTGGAACTGGCCAAGTGGCTGTGGTGCTGGGCCACCTGTCCCACTCCACTGAGTGCCAAAGGGGGTAGGAGGAAAACCGTACTGCTGTGGGGGGCACATTGACTTGGTGAAGTGACCTAGAGAGGTAGCTGATGCTGCAGAGATGGGGGCAGAGCCACCCAGGTTTGAGGTCATGGAGATGCACAGCTGACCAGGTGCAGAGAACTTCCTTGCCATTCCAGGGCCCTGAAAACAAAACAGTTAAATGTAAAGTGTGGTATGGGCAGCCGTAAAATATAATTCTAGAACCAGGACTTACAAAACCTTTCATGATAATTACTGGCTCACGCATCAAACAAGGGTGAGAATAATCATTCTAACTGAAAGTGGGCGGGTGTGTGTGTGTGTGTGTGTGTGTGTGTGTGCGTGTGTGCGTGCGTGCGTGCGTGCGCGCGCACATGTGCAATTCAGGGTATTGAAGGAAAAGGGAAGAAAAAAACGGAATTGACTAATAGATAAGGATTTAGGGAAGGAAAGATAAAAGGGTACCTGGGTGATTTTTGTCTTGTTTTTCTAAAAGTGTTAAAATTAATAAGTTACTAAAGAAAGTCATGGCATGAAATGTTAGCCTAGACACACCCAGTGATACTCTGATTAGGAAAATGGCAAAAAGGGAAGGTTTACCTCATAATTCATGTGTCCTTTGCTTCCTCTCCTGCCTGAGAGATTCATGGCGTCTCGGGCCCAGTTGTCTACCAACTTGTGCAGGTCGTCTGTGAATGTGCCCTTCCTGCTGGATGTCATGGCAGGAGGCTGAGCTTGGGCAGCTTGGCTGTTCACTGTTCCCCCGACAGTGTTTGTGCTGCTGGTCCCTAGAGTTAGAAAAAGCAACAGAATATAACTATTAAAAGGTGTTTGGATTATAATTTCGGGAAGAAGAAAAACTTTACAGGATGACGAATGGCAAGCCACAGAATGGGGAGAGAATGGGGTTGGGAAGCCATGCAAGAAAGGAAGGTTCCATGGTCTTATTTAGCCAAAGTTTTGGGATAACAGTCATGAAACCATATTCTCTTCAGAGGCTGCGCAGGTTGAAGCCAAACAACTCAGAGTAATGGTAGGCACAAAAGGCAGGAACTGCTCTCAGCTATTCACAGAGTATCTCAGGGCACTGAAGCTCACTGCCAGTATGTTCTTTCCCAGCATCGCACTGACGAGGGAGCTGTAGGTCAGTGAGGCTAGCCGTTCTAGAATGTAGCGTAATGCAGGGCATCAGAAGATATTTCTTGAGCACTGGAGCAGGGTTCAAGTGGGAGTTATAGAAATGCAAAGATAGGTGCTTGGCCTAGGAAAAGATGGGATTTCCAAACCATATGGAGACTGCCACAATCTTCAGCCATTGTTTAACAGCAAGAGGTGATAAGCCCAACAGCATGCTTTGTTCAAAGAACTTTTTCACTTGGACCCATAAATGTGAATTTGTAAACATAAACTGCGGAGGAATTAAGAATTAAGGCTTCAACTGCTCCCAATTTCCTATGAGTAAAGAACCCAGATTACTCACGAGGAAGGTTCTCAATCGTGCATCTGAATCTTTCAACTCCAGGAAGACGTGCTTTTCCTGAAGGTGACCTCAGTTTTGAATGGTTCAAGAATTCTCACCCCTTACTCCCGCTTCCCAAAAGGGCAAGCACTTTTATGTGGAAGCAAAGGAACATTCATTCAGCTGAGGCAGGGGTGCAAAGGGGAGGAGGAAGCTTTGAGGCTATGATGAAGGGATTCTATTTCTATGGTTTGATGAGAAAGAAAGGATTCTGTGTCCTGCCTGATTTCGGCTCTGCTGGAGGGCACACTGAAGATTATTCGAAGAGGCAAGTTTTAAGGAAGAGGGAAAGAAAAGAGTCATAGTCTTGTTTTGTGCCCTCATCCCCCACTTTCTTACCAGATCTCACATTTGCTGTAGAATAGTAACTTCTGGGCCACTAGGCCTTAAGATATCCAAGTAATGCTGGGGCTAAATAAATGCACATATTTTCCTGCTTTCGAGGTCAAAGCAGCACCAGAGCACAGCAGCACACCTGAAGCAACTCTGCTATTGAAAAACCCACTGTACTCCATCACTGGTCTCAAGTTTATAACACACCACCCAGGGAATGGCACACAAGCATGTCTGTAGTACATAACAATAATAGCTAATTCTGAGGTGAAGCTGCAGAGTGAGGAAGGTCACATGCTTCTCCCACCAAGGCAAGACATGGAACTATGGCAGTGTGTGTATTAGCTCACTTCTTGGTGCCCGCTGGAGCCACAAGGGTATTGCTACTGCACATACAGTGTAAAGGGAAGAGCAAGTTCCTCTAAGGTATAGGAAATTCACGTGGAAAGTATAAAAGCAAGGAAACAGCCTTCTTCGAATAGCAAGAGTGAGACAGTGGTGGAGTGGAAAGTGCAGGCAGCAAGGATGGCAGTTGTGATGATGAAATCCAGGAGGCAAGCACATCACATGCATGAGGACTATCATCTGAATGATTACTGCTCAGTGAGCTGGATGATCAGTGAGACAATCCAAACAAACAAACAAAAAAACAAACAAAAACAGAAATAATCATAAGTGAACAGAGCTGTCAAAAGCAAAATACAAGAAGCTCTGCAGAGGTGAACACCATTTAATCACAAAGCTCGTGCTGGGAGTCACACCTCTCTAGTCTCATGCTAGTCACCTTTCATGCTGTGAGGCCCCTTTATAACAAAATTTCATTTTTCATTTTAGTGTGTATTATAGAATACTGGATTCTGAAAGTAAGGTTTATAACACAAGGGAGTCCACCACACAAGTGACCTTATTCTGGCTTCTGAAACAGGCTTTCCCATTAAAGAAGGAAACAAATACCACCACCCCACTCCTCTTCAGACCAGAAATTAACCCCTGGTAAAAGATGACTATAAAAGTTAGTTGAATGCATAGCGCATTTAGTCCATTTTGGTAATAAAATGTTTAAAAACACTTGTAATACAGATGTTCCTGAGAACACTGCTTGCCTTCCAGAGTACTAAACTCCAAACCCTTCTCATTTCTGCTGAAAAGCTCAAAAAATGTAGTGTATGCTTTACCACCAAAAATTTGTTTTTTAATTTTCTCCACTCCCACACCTCCAGGTCCTAGTAACAACAATCTATCAGTAGCCATGACTTACTGCCCAGTATCCTAAGTACAGAGTTTTCTGGCTGACCTTCTAGGTGGCCTGTAGGGTTGTTGAACTGTCTGCACTTTAATGAGAAGCCACTAGTCTAAGAAGCCAAACTCTGCAAAGTCGTGTTTCTTGCCTCACCAATCTAGCAGATGTGAGGGTACGGACTTTTTGTATGCTCTGACCACCACTCATTCTCCAGTGGGTACAGGAGTGGCTGGCACACATTTGTTGACTAAAGAATTCTTTCCCAAAGGAGTCAGGAATCCTTGGTTTCTCTGCATGTCCATGGCTCATCCAGCCATAACTGTCACAGGGGTAGGCTCACAGGGGGTCATTGCTGAAAGCATTTGACTATGAGGTGACTTCTTAATCTGGAAGGATAGCCAGTGGTCAGCAATTAAGCATGTTAAATAGTATGTCAGAAAAGGGTGCAGAACTAGACAGATGAGAACTGGAAAATCCAGGAGCTGTGAGGCTTCAAGGTTCAAAGAACTCATGGATAACAGGCTTTGCAATCAAGTCCAAAGGTAACAGAGAGAAAAGATAATTACTACAGAGCTGGTTGCAAGGACAGACTTTTTTCACCATCTTCCCTGAAGCACAAAGAGAGAGCAATGTGTTAAAGATAAACATCAGTGTAAAATATTTAGAATCTCCAAACAGCACAAAAGTCCCAGCAAGAGAAGCAGGAGGGGAGACAGTCTGGTAGGACCTGGGAGCTCTTGCCACAGATGCAGTCCTACAGACATATCTTACTGTGTGTTAGCCTTAACTCGGTTATTGGATGGACCGTGGTACTTGGGCAACAGAAGCTGAGTGTCCACACTCAATCTTTGTATCTAAAGAGTAATGCCCTGCTCTGACATTCTGGGGTGGTGGGGATTCCAGTCTCTCAGGACTCACTGCTTGAATTTCAAATACCCAAGCAATCTTTCCACTGACCCTGTCCCACTTTCTGTTTCTCCTGCTGGGTTGTTAAAAAGCACTCAATTAAATTCATTAGCAATTCTACCACAGTAGGCTGATAGTACCATTGTTAAGTTTTAAGTTAATTTAAACTGGCTAATAATATTATTTCCATGTCCTAGACATATGCCCACCCCTCCAGAAAGATCTTTAAAAGTATATAGAAAACGATCAACTTTTGAACATAAATAAAGCATTAAGCCAAGCCGTGCTTTCAAACCATTATCTATTTTGAGGGTATAAAATAATGCACCAGAAACTAGTAAGACCCTGCCACCTTTATAAGCACTTGGTTTCTTTCCCCATATTTGTTTTAAATCTGCCTCTTGTGATTTGTTCACCAAGGCTTATATGATATATACTGATTTGCCTTCAACAGATACAGGGCCTCTAATTTTAGACCCAAAAAGAAGTGGTAAGATTTACTATTTATAACCACTTTAATTTGAACAGCATAATACCACCTACCTTGTAAGCATGTGATGAGAATTTACTGAATTAATTTGAAGTGCTTGTCACATTAGACTTTACAAAAAAGCCTTGGTTCTTTATCCCCTCTTTGACATTTCAGGCTGAATAACTAAGGCCTGACGTGTCACAGTCTACTTCAAAACACTTGCTCCTACTATTAATATCTATCTTTCTAGATGGACATATAAAACTAAATGTTTACTTAAGTATCAAGATACCAATACACTTGGTCCAGCCTAGTTTAACCAGAAAAAATATCAATTTGAGTGCGTAAAAACCACACATGCTTGGAAAACTACCAAACTGGGTAATGCCTTCCGCTTCTTTTGTTAAATGGCTCTGGACTATTGATATGTGAGGCCCAAGGACCTCTGAAGCATACACAGAAAGTGATGGCTTTAGCACATGCATTTAAAAAGCACTTCAACAACCACATCAGAAGTTTGAGGCCTTAACAGAGAAGATCTCTATCCAAAGTACAAAAAGATTTTCTAGTTAAAAAATAGGGCAATTTTTTTTCAATTTTTATTTCCATATGCGTGTATTAATTACCATTCGCCAGGAAGGAATGGGCTAAACAGAGGGAAATGATGTGCGTCCCCAGTACTACTTGTTTTTGTGTAAACGATCTTATTTGATTTGTACAATAACCCTTACTATTGTGTCCTGTTTTTAAGAAGAAAGCTGGGAAATCCCAGCAACTGTGTGAAATAAACCCTTTTCATGTGCAGGTGTTAGGATTTGGTCTGTAGTAGAATAAATGCTTTATGAGACTAACTATACAGAAGCCCTTTTTGAACTACTAATTTTATGAAGCTAGAAGGTAGTGGTGGAGAAAGGAGCCAATGAAGAGATACTAGTATCTTTTCAACTAATAGATGATTAGGCTTAATTGACAAGAAAATAAGATTCCAACCTACTCTGAAAAGTAGAAAAATAGGGTATAACTTTTATTTGCTTCCAGGATCTAAGTTCATCAGTGGTCAAGATGCTTTTTGTCACTAATGACAAAGCAAGGGCGGTCCTCAATAGACTGTGGAGTTCAGCCTTCATTGTTCTAAATGACCCAGCAATCTATATAGCCTTCTACATCCATCCAGTCACGGATCTATGAAGAAGCAATTCTACCAGTAATTTGAAATTTATAGAAATCCACTATTATTTCTACACCTTTTTATTATAATACAGGGACCCAAACTTCTGAGGGTAACAGTAGTTCAGCCAGGCTGATGATATACAGAGACAAATGAAAATGGACTGCGTGAAATATCAGATTCAAGCAGCAGAAAAACAAGGACAAGGAAGGAGTAAAGGTGTTACACACAAAGAGCCAAGCAGGGCGTACTCAGAAATCGGGTCCTCCTGCCACCAGGTTTGAATGTCACCTGCTCTGATGCACAGTTAAACTTCGCACAGCCTGTGAGAGGGAAGAAACGGAAAAACAGAGAGAGAAGAGACAGAACACAACTACAAGATGTTAGAAACTTGAGGCTGGAGTGGTGAAATGAGCTAAGATGACACACAGAACAAGCTTCTAGGGAAAGGTCAAAAATGTAAGGCAGGAAAATTAGGCCTCAATTCCCTCCATCTGCAAAATGCTGAAGCTTTTTCCAGTGGGGATAATGCTAGCTGGTTTGTGCTCCTACCAACAAGTACACTCATTTTGCAGAGACAATCTAATCTCTAATTTTGGTAGCAAAAGCACCTAAGCTAGCTAGCTATATTTTCTTTCATTCGTTTCCACCCAGATACCCAACTCCTTTCAGTTCTTATTCTAATGTTGTTAGAAGCTCTTTCCTCTACAGGAATGGTCTGAGTGGTCACCAATAAATAATTCTATACTTGGAAAGGAGATTTTAGATAATAATTGAATTACAGGGCTATTCATCTTAGTATGGTTCACTCATATTTGGTAGTTTAAAAAATCTACATTGGCTAAGCAAATGCATTAGCTTTTAGAAACTTCTAAAACTCCTTAGAATTTGGTTCATGAAATCTCAGTAGCCTTAAAGCTTAAGTTTCAAAGCCTAAGTGAGTCATTTATTTAGACAAGGCCTCACATAGATCACAGATGTAACTTTTTGCTGTTATCCTTTGAAGAAAAACTATTTCACCTGATGAAAGCAGCAAGTACACCTATTTAATCATCACTAAACTTCCCCTCTCAGCCCAAAGGTCCTTAAATATATAATAAACATGCTGTGTACTGGTCAGCTGGTCTTCCAACCCACCTTAACAATAGGTTGCTCATCAGGCTTTTGTCCCAGATATGGCAATATTGCCATTTTAATGTTTTTGGAAAATGGTGGTTGCTTTGATTTCTTACCTTGACCTGGAGCAGAAAGGCTTGGTACTGAAATGGCACCATCACTGGTGAAGGCTGAATACAGGTTGTCACTGGAGGGAGATGGCTTAAGGGGCTGTAACAACTGATTCTGCCCAGTTTCTGGGATGTTGCCGGGAGGGTGGAGGGTCTGCTGGGGGTGCAAGACTGAAGCTTCACTCTGACCAGACACATTACCTGCCAGAAGATAATGTGGCATGAGGAAACATGTACAGCTTTCCCAATACACTTAATAGGCACTGTCCTTATTCCTCCAATTTGTCCCAATGAACAATTAATAATGGGTCAAGAGCTATAAACTGATGAACTAAAAGAGGGGAAGTGAGGAATGACATGAGAATCAATAGACAACAGGGCTAATGGAAACTATCCCAAGAGATTTTTAGCTTTAGATAACCTACATGGCTCTCAAATCTGAACTAAGTAACACTAGAGTATGTAGTAGACATGAAAGAATTCCATTTTGCAATTCCACAACTGCATTTTCTTTATCTCATTACAAAACACTGAGTTGGATCATGATACAAAGAGGTTGGTGTCTCTGCTTAGTTTTTCTTGTAAGCATGTGTTAGATCAAGTACAAAAGAGGTGTCAAAAATGATGCAGGTGATTATAATCACACATATTTAAAATTATTCTTAGTAGGTGGCCTTCAATCACTAGTCAAGTGTCTTGAAATTGACTAATTTCTCTGTTCCCTTATAACTTGTGGAATAGACGTCCACTCCAAAAAAATATGTCAAAATTAGGATCAGAATTTGAATTAGTTGATATCTCGTACAATCACATCTCTATTAATGAATTAGTTCTAACATGGTAGAGAAAAGTCTGGGTGTCTAAAAGCTTCCAGAGAATACAAAGCTGTTAAGAAGTTTATATTCCTCTCCAACCTAACCAATCTATATTGGACTTGCAGAACAAATATGAGTATAAACTTCAGACTTTTTCACTTTTCAACTAATTATCTGTTACCATTACCATAATTTCACCAAAAGGTAAAAACTCTTTATTACAATAATTCATTATGATTTAACTTTTTAAAAAATTATAACCACCTAAGTTCTTTATTCCAAATAGGTAAATGAAATAAAAACACTAATCAAGGAAATTACCACTGAAGACATAATCAAATATTTATATAAAATTTATATTCATCCCAGTTGCATTCATTAAAAGGAAGAACCTACCTGATCTTTACTAAGTAGACAGAGATCAATATTTTCTTCCAACTGCCCAAGAATTGGGGGAGGGGAAGAGGGGTGAAAATGTAAGGTTATGTGAGTTACCATGCAAGCTAAATGTTTTATCCTTGAGAACAACTATAAATGAAAACTACCAGTAGATAGTAATTATAGATTATAATGGAATAACCCATTGCACTCACTCAGGCTATTTCCATAGACTAAAAAAGAGGTACTATAAATGGGGAGTAGAAAATTTAGGGAAGTAAGAATATTAGAATAGTCAGGGAAGTAAGAATATTAGAATAGTCAAACTCTTTTGCAATTTAACAACAAATGTTCAATAGGTTATATATACCACTGCAGACAGAAACACAAAAGATGGGACAGCCATGGCTGACCTGGTGCAGGGCTTTTTACCTGAAAGCTGGGGGCTTTTGCTCCCCAAGGAACTGATACGACTAGATTTGCTGCCTTTGCTTTTAGTGGGTCGCCTTCTTCTTCCCGAAAGAGGGGCCGCTGGGGGAATAATGACAGCAGGAGGAACCTTGCCCAGTTTAGTATACAAAGATTCAATTTCATGCTTCTGGCGACTTTGTAGGTCTTGAATCTCTTTAAGATGTCTATGAAAGATAATCAAACATAATTCAAAAAAGAATAACATATTCCTTAACTGCCATTCAAGTATTTACTTCCTTTTAAATGTTTGCCGCAAATGTACTTAATCTAATTTCTACTACCTTGAGATTCTAGTTTATTGACTCGTCTTGCTGGCCTCCACTACTGAAGCAAAAATCCAACAATCTTCTAACCAACAATAAATGGTTGATGATATGTAAAGAGAAAAAGATTTCCTGATTTTTGAGGCTATTCACCAGAGTACTGAATTTGTGACTCTGATCCAGTTTTTCAGATGTGATGAACAAAACCTGTAAATAATCTACATTGGATTCATTTGGTAGACTAGTAAATAGCCAAGATTAAGTTAATAATAAAAAGTTCAATTAATAAAAATAATAATATACTAACAATAATACAAATATATTGAAGTTCTACAACAGGAAATGCTGTGGGTCCTTATAGTACAAGAGACCTAATGAGAACTACATTCAGAAAACCAGCTTTTGCGTGTCACCCTTCTCTTTAAAAGAAATAAAACATAGGCATATTGCAGTGAAAAAAATCTAGGCACCAGGAGTTAGGTCTTAATTCTGTTGTTATTTTGTCACAGGAGAAAATGTACTTACTTGTCTCGTAGTCGTCGCAGCTCTAACTTTAAGTCTTCATCTTCAATATCTGACTCATTGTCACTACTCATGTAAGAGGAGTTGAGTGAGTTACTAAGGCTTTGACTTAGATTCTGGATAGGTAGGCTCTTTGAACTCAGTTGGTGGGGGGAGTGTGGACTACCTGAACCATCGTCTATATCCCTACTTAGGAAGGCAGCCTCCAAATCAGAAGATGGCCCATTCAGATGTGAAGGCTCTGACAGTTCCGGCTTTTCTTTCTTTGGTATTGCAGCAGGAAGAACAGCTTGTTCCAAATCCATAAAAGGAAGAGATGCCGTCGGTCCCTCTTTCTTTGCCTCAGTGACCCTGTCTTCGGTTTTTGATACAGAGAAACGACCTACTTTGTTTGCTGTAGTTGTCACCTGAAAGCGTCCAACCTTGGTAGGTTGCCCAGTTTCTGACTTTGCTTCTGTGGCAGGAGTTTTGTGGGCACTATCTGGCATATCTGAAGAGATACCATGGATGGTTACCCCATTAGAGTCTGGCTTCACCAGGGTACTCTCAGGACTACTACTTGATAGCACTGAGGACTCTGAAGTGCTGGATTCAAAATGAACAGACTTTGCATCTTCTGACTTATTTTTACCCTCTTTCTGGGAATCATCTATTGCAACTGAAACCTGATGGAAGAGACCAAAGAGATTAAGAAACAAAGTCTACAATATTCAATTTTTAGAATGGATTGTAAAAAAAATAGTCACTTTATTTCCTAGTCAGTAAGTAGGCTGATTATCTGTTTACATAGTTCCTCCGTATTTGACTATGAAAATAAATAGCATACCATGATAGAGAACAACATATCTGTACTGAGATGTACAGATCAGATGTAGATTCTGAGTGGATGACTAAGCTTACTAAGTAAATGACTTACTTTCACATCTTACTTTAATGCACAGGACTCAGATTGAAATTTCAGTGAAAATAAAAATAACAACTGGTCATGGAATCTTGAAGGTTGCTTGTGAACTACAAAGATTAAATCCAATAAATATTAAATGCCAGCTAAGCTCCAAGAATCAACACAACTAAGTCGTACTAAAAAGAAGATCCAGGTGCTTGTCCTAGGTAGTTCCTGTGTTATAAATACAAACTCAGCTCAGCTACAAACTTTCAGTTTACAAGTAAGGAAAATATCATCTACAATCCCTAACTCCAAGTGCTATCATGAGAATAACTGGAAAGTTGCTGTGAAAGCAGTACTAAAAATGATTTTCAGAGCTTGTTTGGCACTACATACTAGAGCCAGAAAATGTTCACTTATTGGGCCAATGGGGAAAATAAAATACGATATCACTTGATGTTGACTCAGTATTTTTATTTCAGAAAGTAATCCTAAGATTATCCTAAATGTGGAAAATGTTTTTATATACAAAGATGTTTACTTATTATGAAAAGTAACTTAACAACAGGAAAATGGTTAGGTAAATGAACTACTGGATAGGGAAAAAAAGCTACCAAGTATCATTCAGAGGAGAAACAGGGTCAATTTTAAATACATACATGTACAGAGGAAAAGAAATGGAAGAAAATACACCCCAAAAAGTAATCATGGGGAGGGTGGGAGGATGGGCAGACTATATAACTATCCATTGTTTCTCTACTGTTCTAAGTATTCTATATTTTCTTTAACTAGCATGTATTATTTTTAAGAGGGGGAAAATAATAAGAGCTATAAAGTGCTAATATATCATCAAATTGGCAATTATGTTTCAAAAGGTAGGTCATGATTTTATTAAATACACATTTGCCCAAAACAGGGAATCAAAGCAAGGAAAAGTGATGGTCTCACCTGAAATCGCCCCGTCTTAAACACACCAGTTCCTGAACTAGTTGCTGGGACAGAACCTCCTGTGACTTGAGAAACTGAAACAAATACATAAAGGAAGAAAAGAACTTAAATTAGCATCTCTTTTTTAGCTAGTTTATTTTTCCTTTGGCCAGAAATACAGCAAAATAAAACTGCATATTAGATGAGCAATCTCTTACCTCCTCATCCCCTTAGGCTTTGTCTAACAAGGGGAAACAGTTATTGTTTGCTCTCCCACTAGATAACATTAGTATGAAAGACTATATTGTTTATGAAAAATTGTCAAAGTCTGAAAATTTATCATTGACCATCTACTTTTCCTTATACACATGTCTGATATGGCATTGTTTGAAGGAATAAAAGTTACATACAGAAGTCCCACCTTATCCACAGTTTCACTTTCCATGGTTTCAGTTACCTATGGTAATGCCAGATATTCGAGACAGAGAGAGAAGAGAGTATGTACACATGTGCAAGTACAACAAACATATAACATTTATTATAGCATAATGTTTTAACTGTCCTATTGTATTTTTAGTTACTATTAATCTCATCCTGTGCCTGATTTATAAATTAAACTTTATCATACGTATACATATGTACGAAAAAACACAGTATACATAGTGTTTGGTACTATCCATGGTTTCAGGCATCCACTGAGGTCTCAGAGCACATATCCCTTGGATGAGGAAGGACTACTGTGTAACCAAAGTAGTTTTGCAGATTAACTTCAACATCAAGAGATACTACAAAAACTCAGTTCTTCATTTTTTAACTGAAAGACATAAATAAATGAAGGGGACAATGAGATTTTACCTAGGATGTTAAAGACCTATTTTTAAATGAAAGCCAGCCATGGCAACTGGTTAGGCGACACTTATGCAAAATCCTAGAATAGGGCAGTGAGGGAGTCAGACTGATTAGTAGTTTTGAGCAACTTTAAAGCCACCTAGGTCCTCCTCTCTAAGAACAATCACTTGTTTGAGTTTCTCTCTATAGATAATGTAGATCTATACCAGCAATTTCCTTATTTTATACAACTAGAATATTGATTCTGGTATTTTCATTTAACAAAATAATTTAGAGATCATACTGTATCAATGTCTCATTTTTTTTAATGGCTGCATAGTGCTGTACTGTATGTATGCACCCTCTAAATTAAAAAAAAAATGTACACTTTAACCAGGCTTTTAATGATAAATAAGTTACTTTAACTTCTTGCTGTTATAAAAATGCTCCAATAAATATTTTCATATAGATCTGTGGAATAAATACCTAAGAATGGAAGTGCTGAATCACCTCAATTTGAACTTTGATAGACATTACTAAATTGTCTCCAAAGAGGCTGTATCAAGTCGCTGGTGGTTATTAAACTTTTGAATTTACCAATGAGAAATGAGAAATGCTCTCACTTGTAGTGCATTCCTGCTATCATGAAGGAAGTTAAGTATTTTCATGTGTAAGTTTCTTTTTTATATTTTGATTATTTTGGAGGCCATGCAGAATTTATGGGAACTTTTTATATTAGCAAAAATAGCCCTTTTTGTGATACGAATACATGCATACATATATTTCCCAGTTTTTTCATTTACCTTTTGATCTAATGACATTTTTTTTCCATGCAGAATATTCTAAATCTATTACTGCTTGTGGATAGGGGAATCAAACATAGTAATACTTTTCTCTATATCAGGGATCAGAAAATGATGATGCACGGATTGAATTTAGCCTACTGCTTCGTTTTCTAAGTAAATTTTATTGGAACACAGCTAAACTCACTCATTTATGTATTGTCTATTGCTGTTTTGGGGCTATAATAGATCTGAGCAGTTGCCATAGAGACTGCATATGGCCAGCAAAGCCTAAAATACTTATTTTACAGAAAAAGTTTATTGACCTTGTCCAAGACAGTTAAAAAAAAAAAAAAAAGAAAAATATTCCTTTTATGTCTTCTTACAGGACTATATTATGATATCATTTTTCACCTTTGATCCATTTGAAATTCATTTTGGTATAGGCTATCAATCTATCCTTGCTTTTTTCCAGATAGCTATCCAGTAGTCCCAAATCATTTATTGAAATATCTATCATTTTTTCTCTGATTTGAAAGGTCGCCTTTTTCATATTCTACATTCCGTTTTAGTTTGTCCATTTCTACTCTTTATAACTTGTTCCAGTGATTTTTAAGTCACTTCTTTTAAGACGAGAGAGCTAATTCTCTTGAAAATATTTTAATTTAGAGAGGTTTTAAGTGAAATTTAGCATTTAAGAAAGACAGGAAGAAGAGCATTTAGGTAATCTTATTAATAGTTATACAGGGAAGTACAATTATGTCAGGTGGTACTGAGAATGGATATATTATAAAAAGGGAAAATTAATGTTAAGCATATGCTATACAAAAATCATGCTGAATAATTATTTTACAATTATTTTCACTTTTGAATAAATTTGATTCTAAAGTAAAAGGTGACAAAAAATAGAAGCTTTAAACTTTCTAGGTTCTATGGGACTGGATGATTTAGTAAAAAGAGATTCACAAAAAACTTTATAGAATAGCAGTAGTTGATATGAGTTTATGACTAAGCACATGGTGATAAAAGTCCTAATATTTAAATTGCTGGTATAGCTAATTTTTACAAAATTAAGTTGGAAATATGCCTTTCTAAAGAGATTATATTTTATGGACATGCCAATTTTAAAGATTTCAGAAAGATAAAATTAATGTTTAAATTAATTAAAATCTTATATTTGTATTTCCACCATCCATGCTATTCAAGTTTATATATTTAGTGTCACAAAAGCCACGAGGTTACCATTTTTATAAATATGCTTGAATTTCCTCACCTCTCTTAGCAAGAATCTGGTCTAGCTAATAACAAAGGGTTTTATGCTAAGGAAACTTGCATTACCTCTTGCATGCTCCCCCTTAAAAAAAAAACAATGTAAAAGATTTATTAATTTGCTAATATTAACATGCTCTAGATATTAGTATTAATGCTCCTTGGTTATGAAATACATAAACATGTACTTTAAAATAGTCTCAAATATACCTACATTCTCAAGAATGTGTCTTTGAAACAGAAAACTTTGAAATCAATTATAGGGAAGTTTGGAAGTCGTAATATAAAAGGAAGAAGAATGCTTCTTACCATCCTTCTGAGGCTGTACTGCTTCTGTTTCTGTAGCTGCCGCTGGAGGCACCACAGACACGGGCTGCAAAACATACACACAGATGCCACAAAATCTTTAGCTTTGGTCACTCTTAAAGTTTTGTAATGCTGCCTTTCCTTTGGTCTTTATAAATGGCAGAGAAAGACAGTATATGTGACACGTCTGAGGAAAATTTTTTTTAACTGCCTAAAAATAAGTCTGATGTAAAAAAAAAATTTTAAGAAGAAATTCTGAGTCTTAACCTTTCTAATATTGCTTTCTTAATTTTTTCTCCTGGATACTTCACTGTAACTTGAGTATTCATTGAAAAGTAGTTTCAATCAGAACATTATTGTGTCACAAGCCTAAAAGGAAGAAGTTAAAACTTTAGGATATAGCCTCCTTCAAAGCATAAGTACAAACCCACAGGACTCATCTGTGGTATAATTTTAACCAGAGGTAGAAAAAGTATCTTTCAAATCAAATCTTTTCCATATTGTACTGTTGGGTCAGTGTTTAACTTTTCATTAATCGGTCTTATTTTTGTTGGCTTTAACAAGCAAAGACTAAATAGGCATTAAAGGTATTAATAATGTCTAGGTTACAGTTCATGTTCCAGGAATATATTAGGGTTTTGGGAAGCTTTTATTAAGATTTTCAAAACTTACACCAACTGCGGATGTCACCGCAATAGCCTCTGGACTAAGTGCTCTTCTTAACTGAGCATCAAGACCTTCCAGAGGTTGCTGGGACCGAACAAAAACCACTGAGATAAGTACAGGTCCTTGGTATATTCAGAGCCACTATATATAGAGCCAATTTATATAGGACATACTGTTTTGTGCTTGGAATGACATAACATTTGTCTAGTAACTGAATATAAAATTCAATATACTAAGCTCAATTTATATTGCTTGAATGATTTACCAATCTCGAAAATTTTATGTCAACCTCCCAAGCCTTAGGGAGACTGCTACATTCATGTTTTTACAGTTTCTAAGTCTTCTTTCCTTTATGTTTGGTGTTACTTAAAGTGATAAAAAAGTTGTCTATTTGTCCCCTCCTTAAAAATATATTCTGAATCCCATGTTCCCCATTTTCTTTTCAGTTTGGTACATCTTTCTGAAAACTCTGTCCTTATGAATAAAAGATGGCATTAACATGTTCTGTCACTACCAAGGGATATTATTCTTTTTCTTCAGGTCTATAGACGGCAGCAAGGAGGAAAAAACTGGAGGACTCAATATTCCATCCTGTTAACTAGGCCTTATTATCATCCACCCGAAGGCCATAACTTTTACCCTTTGCCAGTCTCTAATTCTGTATTTATCTTGGCTTCTATCAATCTGTTCTAGGTTGATAAGGCTTTTACTTAAGCTTTTCCCTCCCTATATGTAGGCACTATCCACCTGCCACATTTTATTGGTTGTTTCTCATCACACTTTGAGCCCAATTAGGAATCTCAATACATGTTTTTATAAGAAAATAGGTTTAAAACTGCTAATTTACAGACTTTCACAATGCATATTTTCCCAGAACTTAGCAGTTGATGGAATGGGTTCTTTGTTGGAGTTATTACTTTATTATACCAAGTTCCTTAACTTATAATCTACTGTAGATCTGGGATTAAAGGAGTAGGGTTAAATTCAGACTTCTCAAATTAGCGATTTATCCTACTTTTCTTATGATTCTGAAATAAATCCTAATATAGTTTCAATGTTTACTAGCTTGTTCCAAAACAGAAGCTTGTTCATGGTTACAATGGATGCATGATGAGTACTTCCTATGGGAATGCAATTAAATGTGTGGGGTGGTAGGATAGGCTGAGAAAGGGAAAGGCAATTCTGACCACCATTCTACCCAATAAGCAGAGCTGAGTGTGAGATAGGGATCTTACATTCATGTCTTTGGTCTCAGTTACTCTATGAGTAATCAATCTTCTGTTAGCTAGCTAAGCTGTATGATTTTTTTTATTTAAAGAATGAAACGCCCCCCCTTATACCCACATATATGTAAGCCAATTACTTCATCAGGTAGTCATTGAAAGATGTCAAATTCTAGAAAAAAACTGGTTGCACTGAACTCATAGAAAAAGAACATTATCAGTTATCAATATGTTACCCTTTCCTAAGGTACTATTCAAAGTTAATTTTTCCACATGCAATTTTTTACTTCCATAACGACTTAAAGCCAATTATCTCATACTTAAGATGCAATTTTACTATCCTGTGAAAGTCTGAGAGAAGGAAGTAGCAAAATGTCAGCTTGGCTATTTTCTTCCTTTGTGAGATATGAAAAAAAATATTGATATTAAATGTTTTCTAGATTACTTGAAGCAATATTACAAACAAAAGAACTGTAGGGCCTCAATAAATATACTATATTAAAATAAAATTGTTACTATATCAAAACCAAAAAAAAGCCAGAAACCAAGATGGAGAATTTAAAGCAGCTTTGTAAAAGAAAGTAGGGTCACAAAAAGAAATCTGCCAAGTCTTGGGGCACCTGAGTTAGTGAAGGTCCTGGAATAGGTGGCAGCTGCTCAATGGATGGAGTACCAACTGGAAGTTCAGTACCCACTGGCAGCACCTATAGGCAATGAAAGGAAATTCAAGTCCGTAAGATACTAAGATTAAATAATGCATACTGGAGAACAAATCAACTAATTCAAATGCAGAAGCATAAGAATAACATGTATCTAGTTAAGGCATGCTTGTCTCTTGGGTCACACTCTGGTATCTATCTTAATTAAAGGACATTACAACCATACTATTAAGGGGTTACTATGACATACCAAGAAAAACGAACAGTAAATATAACAAAAGGTTAATTCTGTAAGGAAGAGAACAAAGGCTGTATGGACATGGGAGGCACAGTACGAATATTCTTGAACCATTGATTTCATGCAGTATAATCAGGCTTTTCCTAAAACAAACAAGACTTTTCTGAAAAATCAAAATAGTTCAGAAATAACCAATGAGTTGCTCTGATAACAAAAGCCATGAGAAATCTAATGCTATTGAGCAATCTGTTTTTTTTTTTTAAGTGAAGCCTCTATATACTGTAAACAGGATCTCACATCAGTGGCAATGCATAAAGCTGAGTGAAACATACAATACAGTAAAAAAAGAAATACTGCCTTGTTACTTGGAGATCAGAGAAAGTAAAGATGGCAGAATGAGAGCAAATTTGCCATATTCGAAAACACATTCTAGTTATTTTATTCCTAGGATTAGATTGTCTCCTCATCTGTATCAAATTTATCACCAACTTCCAATTTTTTATAAAACACAATTGTATATTTATGGAATCTAAGCAAAGGAGAAAATTTACTTCATTCTCATTAAAACAAAGACTGTAAACTGCTGTTACTATGTATAACTGCCAACAGAAGCATTTAGCTCCCTTTTGAGACACAGACTTCTTCAGTTTGTACCAATTAGGAAGAAATGTCTGTAATTTTAGCTAATTATTATAAGTTCTTAGAAAATTATGCAATATAATTAACTCAAAAATCCTGCCTTATTTCAAAAGAAATATCTCAGTTCAATGTATTATAAACCAGGCATCTTTATAACTTCATTTGTAATTTTCAAAGCTGACTTGAAAAAATACACTGATTAGGGGGAAAAAGAGTGATTGTATTTATCAAATTATTTCAAAACAAGAATCTTACTGGGGCCTTAGCTAAAGGTAGCTTTGACGGAGCAGTTCCAGGTTTCATTCCTGATGTAGTGCTGACTGGGGTAGAAACTTGCCCAGTTGTGACCAGTGGTGTAACAGACAAACCAGCTGTTCCTAATGGCAAACTGGTTGGTGGTAAGCAAGTACTTGTAGTTGAAGTCATGAGTTTGCTGGGTGCAACAGCAGTGGTTGGGATGCCTGGTGTGACACTGGTCTCTACTACTAGTGATGTCTCCAGCACAACAGAGGCATGTTGAGAGCCAGATGAGCTGTGTTCACTAAAGAGAGACCGCAACTTTTCCTCTAGAGTCTTTATGTCATCAATCCCAGGAGCTTTGGGTTGTGTATCAGCATCTATCTCAGGGCAGTGGGTATGGGGCTGGCTGGGAAGCAAAGCTGGTTGAGGCTGGCCATGAATTAGTGTCTGCTGTACAGCAGGCACATTGGCAACAGGTTGCACCAATGGTGGGATGCTAGGTCCTTGGGGTAATATAGGTGTAGAAATAGGTCCCGATGTTTGGGGAAGGACAGGAATAGAAGCTATAGCCGATGGGATGACCAGAGGATGTACCCCACCAGGCTGAGAAATAGAACTAGATACTCCTGCTCCAGAAGTGGAAGATGATGCAGAGTGGGACAAAGCCAATCCAGTTGTACTGCTATGAGATGTTTTATCCAGTGAGTGTGCACTAACCACCACTGTTTCAGCTAGAGCAGGAGCAGAGGTGCTGCTGCTAAGCTGAAGAGATAGCTGTGGAGCTATACTTGGGAATGGAGTGGTGGTAGAAACTGATGTTAATGTGGCTATCCCTGTAGTAATGCCTGCTGACTGCTGAGATAATAAAGGTGGAGACTTAGCCCCTAGGGCAGCAGCACTGCCCACTGCAGAGGCTGAAGCTGCTGAAATTGGTATAGAAGGGAAAGTGCCTGTACTAGAAACAACACTCCCAGATGTGGGAGCCTGAACTGACTGGGATGTTGTTGATATTGAGACAACTGTTGGTATTGTGACAGTTGAAACCATACTGGACAGAACTGGTGATTCAGACACAGGTGGTACAGGGAAACCACTTGAAGTTATTACACCTGTGCAGGTGGCAACTCCAGCAACTCCTTTTTCAGTGGGCACTGTAATCTCAGACTGAATTATTGATGTGGAAATGTCATTAAGAGGGCAGCTAGTTACAGGGACTGATATTGAAGGTGCAGCTGCTGCTGTCGTTGGGACTCCAGCAGTGTTACTCATGGAAGGAGGTACTACTGGAAATGTTGGTCCTGTATGACTGAAGTTGGGAGGTGCTGTATTGGGTCCCTCTGTCACTTGGGCATGTCTAAGTTCAGAAAAGGCCTGCTGTAGACTAAGGGAAGATGCAGAGTGGGACAAGTTCATCCCAGTGCCATGAGATGTAGAGGCAGCAACTGCAAAGGAAAATAAAAAATTCAGAATCAGTTCATTTTAAAAGGGTGGATATAAAAGATTGTCCTAACAACCTACTTGTGAATTACCAACAATGCCACATACCAACAAAGTTTAAAAACTCTGCCCAGGAAATGATAGGCTCTAAAACGGCAAAGTAAAACAGTAATTTGATCAAAATAAGTTAGCATTTATGAATATCTATTTCTGAAAAAAACAGGGAGTAACCACAAAGCATATATAATAGTACTACATGGAGAAACAGAAAAATACTACTGTATCTAAATGGTATCTATTACAGGCTGTATCTCATATGACTGTCATTTTTGCCTCTTTTTCTTTAATCTTCTCTGTTCATCACTTATTTCCTTCCTCCATATATTTCCTATTAGTTATAATCCCAATTTTCAACTCTACTGTCTATGTCATCATTTGAACTACTGCTAGAGGATCAAACTTTCAATATAGCAGAGATGCTGCAGGATTTAAAGAAGTATATGGAAGAAGCAATTCCTTACCCATATCTGACATTTCACTGGTGAAAACTTTTGATTCTCGTAATCGGCTTTCTGGCACAGGACTCACTATAAACCGTCTTCCAGCAGAATGAACAACTTGAGTTAAAGAACTGGTAGGAATGCCTGGTTAAAAAGAAACAAACTACTTAATCGCATTATTATGATATATACTGTCACCAATAAGAAGCTTTAAGACTTCATTATTAGCACATAACTTCTTAGGTCAAAGGTAAGAGCAAACATGGAAAGAAAAGAAATTCACCTGTTTGCTGAGGCATGGAAGATGCAGGAAGTGGTTGTTTGAACTCTCCTTCCAATTTCTACAACAAATAAAAGTAATTAAACGCATTCTCAAATGCAATCTTAGCAATTAGGCAAAGCAAATGAATCACCACATGAAGAGAGAACATAAATGTCTGATCTCAATCAGAAGTGTAATATGATATCACCGGACATTTTGCATGGCAAATTTTAGTACTACAGAAATATTTTTAATAAACAAAGCTTCACTATGGGACTGCTGAACCTACCTGAGAACCTGAAAATCCGTAGTCATCCTTTCCCTGTAGACTCTCCAATCCCTGGTCACCCTCAGGTTCCACACTGACATCCTCACTGAGCATTTCATCAGCTTTTTCAATAATTTCCCGCACTTGATCCACAAATGACTCTCTCTCTATTGCTAGAATAAAGTCATTGTTCACCTGTAACAGAAATGTGATGCCAGTCTGATTACTACAATGTTTCTCAAGCTTTAAATCATTCAATTATCACTTTCATGATGTCTGCCCTATCTGTGTACCACCTGTATTATTATTTGTTTGATATGAGAAGTTAATTCTTCAATACCTAGTTAGAAATGTCCTAAACAAAAATCTCTCTAAATCATAGGTTTGGTGTACTAGGTATATTCACACTGAAATATAACTATTAAAATAGATTACAAAATACTGCTTATTTGCCTAGGGCAGTGGACATCTAAATCAGTACTGAGGCAAAATTGGAACTTCAAATGCAAACATACCATAATTGTTGCTATCTCCTCAGGATTGTCACCATCTAAATCAAATTTGAATGTAACCATTTTCCGATTGTGAGTCTCTAATTGACATTCTACTACCCGGTCTCCTTTATTTGAAACCTAAAAAGAAAAAAGTAAAGGTACTTATACTTCAGAAGACCATAATCACTTTAGTTACTAAATATGAGAAAGTAATGCAGATTATCATTTGAACTTAAGCTTGCCGTTATCAATGTTCCTTGAAACACTGGTACTCTGCCTCTTAAACTGATAGCAAGAAAACCTTAAGAAAATATCAGTCTTAGAGATAACATACTCATCTTCCACTGAAGAGTCTGGAAGGAATGTAAAGCCTTTGTTTTACAAACTAAAACTGTTCTTTTTCTGAAAGGTAAATAACGCCTCATCACAGAAATATGGAATTTAACAGTACTGTTTGGGTGATTAGAAGATCCTAAAGTTTCATCAATATACCTGAGCCTTAGAAATATTTAAATAATATTAATTATCTGAAACTCCAAAATCAGCAATACTTACATTCAAAATTCTCAATTTGGGGCGTGAAGTCTTTTCATGACGAGAGCGACTTCTTACAGATTTTCGATAATGCCGTTTTGCAGTTCTCCCTTCATGCCTTCCACCAGATGATGGGATATTCTCATTGCCATCACTCATACCCGAAGCAACATCTGAATGTGCACTTCAAAAAAGAAGTTCATTTTACAATATGAGATATAAAGGTTTGAAATTTTAAAGTTTCATACCATCCTACCTACCAGTCATGGAGAGAGAATTTTACTGTCACATACCTGTCTATAGAAGAGACTAAAGTGGCAGGCTGGGTGGGCTGTGGCTGTGCTGCCAAAACTGGCTCTGGAGGAGCAACCTGAGAGACTCCCTGAGTACTCTGTGAATAGAAAGGATAATTCAAATCTTGATAGTAACAGATTTTATTATTCCCCCTTCCCAAAAGCTGCTTGATATTTCCTTATCCCTCCCCTAAGTTCTAGAAGCACTAAACTTACTAGTAATTCTCAATATTCAGTGTCTAGACACAGTGATCTTAAAATTTCAAAGGAAGTTTCTAAAGCTAGTTTCTGGTATGGTGTAACATCAGCCAACACAGTTGCTAGGTCGTAAGAAACTACAATTTGCCATGCAGCCAGCATCTTACTAGAAGTGTGCAACAGGGCAAGCAGAGCAAAGTGCAAAAATGATTTAGATCTTTCTCCTAGTAGGGCAAAAATTATTGGGCACACAGCAGGATAAGATAATCTTATGACTGCCAATGGCAAGAATTCGTGAAAGGATAAGAATAATGGCTCAAGTACTAGCTAGAGAAGTGAAGTGCTAATAAAGTTAATCTTCTCCAAGGCACACTCACTTCCCAACAGAACAGCCAGTGGCAACAAAGCCCCCACATTGGCCTTTCATTCTGCTGTAAGAAAAAGTCATTCAGATGTTAGTTTGAAATAGTCTCCAAATGAGTTCTAAACCAGGGAGCCTATGTTTCTCCTCTGTAATTTTTATCCCATCATATTTGTTTTAGATATAAACATGCAGAAATTCCATTTACCTCCAGAGCTGCTTGCTGGGAGGATGCAGTGGGGGCTTGTGCTAAACTCACTGCTGCTTGGGACACTTGAACCTGTCCTCCTATACTGCCCACAGGAACCAAAAGATTTGATTCCATATAAGGCTGCACCACTGTAGGAAAGTAACCTGGTGTAGCTAATGCTTCTGTCGGCATTGGAGGGGATAGGACTGTAGAAGGAATGCAAACAGAAGCCACGCTGGAAGAGGGAGCAATATTTGAATCTCCTGGGAATTGTGGTGGCAGTCGAGGTGGGAAGCCCTGTGACAGAAATGAGGAAGGTGAGTTAGTGCAAGTTGGGTCATCAAATTAGCAAAACGGCAAGACATGCAAAAAAAAAAATAATAATAATAATAATTAGAAAGAAAAGAAAGAAAGAAAAAGCACATAGAAAGAATAATAGCCCAATATCTTTCTAAATAATTTAAAGATTTAAAGATGGTTCTTGAAATGAAATGACTGCTTTCTATTTAGGTAACAGGACTCTACAAGTATACTTTAAACTATTTTTTTCCTCCTGGAGCTTATTTAAATAGGAGGAACAGACATAATTATGTCTAGAAAAATAACTACTTTCTAGACCATCTTAAATGGGAAAATACAAAAACTCTTCAAGGTGTCAGTCATTCCAGTCATATCATGACATGCTCTTTTAAATCTAAACCTTGAAGCTTTTTATTAATACCATGTTGGCCACTCCATTTACTCTATTATAAAAGTAGCTGTAAGTACTCTATTATTAGCCATATCTAGCATTCAATTAGCTTATATTGAGTATCAAGGGAACCATTTTTCTCCTAAGAGGTGTCTTGAGAAAAATGGAAATAAATTATCAAAAATTATCACCTTATCCTTTTTCAGAATTTTAGTTTAGTTTCTTTAGTTGAGATAAGCAACTTTTGTTATTGTTAGTTATTCTGATATTTAACTATCAGATTTTCAAGTCCTTGATGGTCTACTATTAAGAACCAGACCCTCCGGTGCCCTTTTTTCTATCCAACACAATACCTGGTATAGAACATCTCCAGAGGGAAGTGGAACCTCAGGAGCTTGTCCAAGGTTAGCTGGTATTCCCATGGACTGAACTGCTGGCTGCAGGAGCTGTGGGTGAACCTGACTTGGCAGCTGAGTCATAGGCTGCAGAAGGGCTGGTAGCTGACTAGGAGCCACAGTTGTTCCCCCTGGAATTGCAGCTGCTGTAGCAGATGAAGCCAAGGTGAGCAGAGGCTGATTAATGCCAGCTGCAATTGTGATGGGAAGGGTTGAGAAACCTGTCTGAGCCACGGACACATGAGGAGCTGATACAGGAATTTGAGAGACAGGGTACTGAGGGAGTAAGGAAGTAGGAAGTGGCTGTCCCATAGGGAGGAAATGAGCACCAGAATGCACTGGAACAACTGAGGGTTGTGTCGCAACTGAGATCTGAGGTTCGCCTTGGACAGTTGGTACTGGCTGGGAAACTGGAAGCTGAGAAGGTAAAGAAAAACAAAAAAGAGATTTAAAAAAAATAAAAAAGCAAGGCTGCTAAAAGCAAGATTTATGTATTAGCCAAAAAGAGGGAAAATTAAAAAAAAAACAACAAAAAACCCTGCATACATTAGTGTAAGTTAATATGCCACATAAAAATAGGAAAAGGACAGCAGGAAACAAAGAGGCTGATAGACTGGCTACTGTTCCAAATCTTTCATTGTAGAAAAATTTGCTAATGCTTCATTGTTCAACAATAAAAATAGGACTGTTTCACAGGCAAGGTTTTTGTTTTTGTTTGTGTTTTTTTTACAGCTTTACTGAGATACATTTCACATAACATAATTCATTGACATGTTTGCTATCACTAAATCTGTGACTGTGATTATAGTAGTTACTGAAATTCAAATGAACTTCTTTCTTGCAAGTGGAATTAATATTTTACCCACACTGCTTTTAGTGTAACTCGGGCATTTAAAAATAGGTATAATTACTATATTTCAGGTAATTATTCCAGGATGCAAGCATCTTACTCCACCACCCTGTCTCATTTTAACATTTGTGAAACTGAGATATATTTTACAATTAATGGTAAACTAGTACTCAGTGATACATAAAATAATAGTGCATTTTACAATTAACAGTATCTCATATGCGATGCATTACGACAGAAACAATACATTTTGCCAATACAAGCACAACAAGCCCCAAAGTTAAGGCTGAAAAACAGGTCATTCAGAACATACCTTCTACAGGGAACTTTTCAGGTGACTAGAAGGACATCTTAGAAAAAACACCATTCTATATAAGAGGTTTTTATGACTTACTGTCAAGTAGTCAATGAGGGACAAAACAACGCATAAATCTACTTGAAAATATAGCAAAATTGCAGACCTACAATATTAGATACAGCTGACACAATTCTAGGACAGGTCATAGGCTCAGTTATCAAAGTACCCGTATTTAATCCATCAGTTCTAACACCTGTTGAACTGACTGATATTTACATTAACCAATGCATATGCACAAAAGGAGCAATTTTTCACTAAATGAATCAAAAATGATTGCAGAAAAACCACCAACTTTGATATTTCACCATCAGAGAAGGTAGAAGCCTATCTACATGAAAGGACAAGTTACATGGGGTTCCCTTTTAGCATCCTTTTAGAAATTAAGAGTTTACCTGTTTTCCAGCTGATGCTTGAGGCAAGACCTGTGGAGCTTGAGGCTGACTCACTGGCTGTGCAGTAGCAGCCTCACTGGAGGTTGATGACTGTGTAAGTGAATACTGCACTGTCTGTTGAGGAGGAGCTGTCTGCTGTATTCCATGCTGCTGAGAATAAAACATAATTATTCAGTTCTATTTCAAATCATTAATAGCATGTTTCTAAGGAAGGATGTTTGCCTAAGGCCTTCAGTACCTGTAAATGATGACAATTTTTGTAATCAAGACATGCACAAACCCCAATTCATCAACTCCCCTTTACATTTATCTTTTTCTTCTGCTGTTCTTTACTTGTGATGGTACGACCAAGAACAATGAACCCATGTTTCAAAACTTGCGTCACCACTGGTTCTTCACCCAAAATTCCCCCTTGCCTCAATAGGAGGTAATTTATAAAGACCTTTAGATACCATATCCAAATAGATCCTTCCTCCTATAACCCAACATCCCTTGTTTTCCTATTACTTGGTATAGGCTCTCACTTTGGTCCCATCTTAAACTGATCTAATTTTCCTTTAATCTCTTTCCCTTAATCTACTTTATAAACTGTTATCATCAACTTGCTTCAATAGCTCTGATTATAGCTATAAAATACCTTAGAGACTGCTCATTTTATAGCCAAAGTGAAGTTTCCTTTGAAAATAATATCCTTCAACTCAAAGTGGGGCAAAAGAAATGACATTTAGGGAATCAACCATGTGCTAGGCACTTTGGTATAAAACACCTAAATTTGATGCATGGCACATAACTGTACCCAAATGCTAACTTTTGTAATAACTAATGGGCCCCTCTTGTGTAACAAGAATCTGAACTTCATAACTGACTTTCAAGACTCTCTAATACCTGTAACATAACTTAAAATTTTTAATACAAAACAACACTTGTTTACAATAAAAACTTTCAATTATAAAGTTAAAAGAAAATACCCCAACCCCATTTCTTCAGTGCCAACCACTATTAATGGTTTGGTGCATCACCCACCCTTGTAAAAATTTTTTCTATGCATAAATGGTCATTTACATACAAGTACATTTTTCTTTATTAAAACAAAACCAAAAAACATGCCTGTTATATAAATACATGTTATTTTCATTTCATTTATCAAAGGCATCAATGTCCTAATAATGAATATTTTGGTTGATGTTTTAGCAAAATAAAATCACCAAAAGAACCCTGAAATATAATGGTGATGATAATCATGTTTTTTTTATTCTTACATATTTCTGATAATTATTATTTTAATTTAAAAAGTAAGGAACAAATGGCTGTTGAATTATATAAAATTTATTTTCAGCAACTAAAATACACATCATATGGATGCAACGAAAAGTAACTCTGAATATAAGAAAATTTCCCCATTTTCCCATTGAAAAGAACAACTAAAAAACTGGAAAACCTTTTTGCTCAACCTGAATATCTTTAAACTTTAAGAAATTTACATGGAAAAATCTATAATTATCTAAGTCATAAATTGACATACTTAAATAAGATATCATATTATATATAGTAATTTAGAAATATTGCTCCCCATCCATTGTTCAACTTTTCACATGTAGTACACTAGTGTCTTTATCTTCACTGGAGCTATGCTATGAATGCTATAATCTTCTGGAGCATAATGTAATACTTTCCCTGAAAATTGTGTCTTGGGATAAAATTTGCCGTGACAAGAATCCATTTGAATAGTATTAGAATAGTTAGATTTTTTTTTTTTGCATGTCTTATAGAATATGACAGGTTATAGAATATAATTCAGTTTATCTTTGTACTAACTTCTTAAAGTTATCTTTAAATAAGTTGTTTACAATAGCATATGAACCTGGAATAGTGAAAGTTTGACCTGGAATAGTCATTCCCCTAAGAATAAGGGCCAAATCTATGTTTAATTTCTTGGCTTTTATTTTAAAACCAATTCTGTGAGATGTCTATAAATATTTCCAACCATATACACTATTTAAGGTCCTTGTATTTGTTGTCACCAATTTTATTCCATTAACATTTTTGGGGGAGGGTTAATATTTTTCCCTCCCTACTTAGAAGAGATATAATTTCTCTCCTTTCATGACACAATTAGGTAGTAGTTAAATGGTGAGCTGCAGAGTCAGACTACTTGGATTAAATTATGTGTCTCCTCTAATAAGCTGTATAAGCTTGGGTAAATCACTCAGCTTTTCCAGATCTCATCTCAGTTTTCTCACCTATATGATACCTACACTTACAGGATTCATATAAGGATTAAATAAAAATATAGGTTAGTGCTTTGTTTAAATAAAAATACAGGTTAGTAACACTGTATATAAAGTTAACTATTATCTCTATTTGTTTTGTAGGAATGGACATATGTCTACTAGAGTATATAGCCTCCCTAGAAGTAGTCATATCTGGTGCAGCTTGGGTACTCAGGGCCTTGCTAGGTCCTCAGGGGCTAAAACATTGCTCTTCAGACCATAAACACAATTAGGAAAAATATTGCTTAATTAGTTTGGGAGTTTGTATGAGGACAGTAAAAAATGAGCAATTTTATAGACATAAACCCTCACTCTTAGCTTAAAATAATAGAGGTATGTATGCCAGTTGCTTAAGGAGAGCATTTAAGGAGAAGGGGCACCTTTGAGTAGGCCGGGATTATAAGGTGATTTTTTTTGTGTGTATGCACAATCACACTGGCTAATAATCAACAGGTCCGCCAAACAGGCATTGTTTGGCATAGTAGCTTAGCAGAATGATCTGCATAAACTTGCCTCATGAAACCAAGTCAAACCAGCTAATACAGACTGTGAACTATCTGTTGGACCTGGGCACCTAGTGAAAAAAACATTCATAAGCCCCAATTGAACAAAAACTAAGAATCACCTGAAGAGTCTACATGTGCCCTAAGAAAGAAATTAAGTACGGTAGCTCACAACCTTGTTGGTGGTAACAAACTACTAAGTTTCCCATTAGGAGGAAGAAGCTACTTTTGGTACCTCAATATGATACAATACACCACTAAAAGGGTCTAGTGATAAAAACATGAAAAAAGGCAATCCTTTATTCATTATATACAGGGCAATGCTTTGTACATTGTATATAATGTTAGTTATTATCCTTATTTGTTTTGTAGAAATGGACATATGTCTACTAAACTATTTCAGATACCCACGAAATAAAATAAATTTCAGCTAAAGTAACTTCTTTTCACTCTTATAAAACTAGAGATATGTTTTCCTAAGGGGTTAGGACCTGACAGTAGTAAAACAAAAATCACATCTAAAAATAGACAGACTCTACCCAATAGCACAGAAAGTTTATTACCTTTCTTCTTCTTCTTCTTTTTTTAATCTGGCACCCCGCTATACAAAACAAACAAATGCAACTTCTTGGGTACCTTTGCAGAATCTTAAGTCTCTGTAGAACTTTAAATATAAGAAAAAATGCTTCTAGAAATCTTGAATTTTGGCTTGTGATTTTTAGTTCTATTCACTTACAGGCTATGTGACCCTGGAAATATTAAATACTCTAGATCACATACACTTTTGGAAGGTTCAATTTTATGATTCTACTTAAATATCATGCTACATTTAAAATAATTCAAAAATAAATATCTCAAAAAAAATCACAAACATAAATTAATTTTTGTTTGTACTGCAGGGATAGCAATTTAGCTCTATTTTTTCCCCAGAAGAGTCAACTACCTAATTCTTCCCCCCCCCCTCTTTAATTACCCCTCCTCCTCTTCCACCCCTAACCTATGGATGTTGCTGCTGTCCCTCAAGAACTGGATCTCTGAAGGCATAACACCTCCTCTTATACACTGGGAGTGCACCCGGGGCACCCCGGTGCACTTGCGGGGACCTGGCGCACCCGACCTAATTCTTTTAACCTGACATTTATGGAATTGCCCTCCTTTACCCCTGCATACTTTTCTCACCATTGAACTAAATGGCTTGTTATACTATCTTCTTCATTTGGTAGTAAGTGTACATATATATGTCCAAATATAAGTTGTATAAAGTATTTCTTTGGAAAAGAAGTACACACTTAAATTTGCTCAGTTTCTTGGTGTTGCCCTGTGTCCAAAATAAGCAAATTAGGAGACTGGTATCCATAATAGTGCTTCTGTCCTCAACCAGCTTTATATAACTTTTTTTTTTTGTATTCTTATTAAAGGCTGTTAATATAATTAAAATAGAATTTGTTAAAGTTGGCAAAACTGTAACTACTCAACTTAACTATAATTATATAAACATTCAGATACTTGATTGGACAAAACGGCAGGAGCAAGAAAAGCATGTAATTCCCCACCCTTAAACTCTTTAAGACAGAGGTGCTCGTCAAAGAGTTAAATGTATATATAAACAAATTAATCTTGTACAAGGAACACCTGATCTTAAATGAGTAACAAATGACTACATGATCAAATGCTGGATCAGATGCAGGCTATCTGTAGTAAGAATTAAAAGCTTTGTTTTAAAAATTAATAGAAACAAGCCAATTTATAATTTGGTGGTTCAAAAGCTTCATAGGGAACTAGCAATGAAATAACTTATTATGAAGTTTCTATGACACATGTAGTAACTATAAATTTTATTTCAAACAGCTAATAAAGATGCAATTGTGCCAAAAAAAGTATTCCCATGCAAATAATTGCTACTAACTAATATCAGTGATGAACTACAGATATTTCATTTTAGAATTATCATTTTTACTATTGAATACATCAGTATTGTATTCAAGACTTGAGTTTCATGAACCATTGGGATCAAATAAGAGGTTTAACATTTTTTTTAACAGTTCCTGACATAGTTGTTCTTAGGCCTTCATACCATGCCTCTTAGCATAAAATCTGTTGTCCCATCCCACAAATTAGAAATAATTATACAGGTGGAGCGTTACTAAAGTTAAACACAATAAAAGCAATGACAAAGTGATCACCATAGGACAAGTCATAAATAGAGCAGAAATAAAACTGATATTCTTTGTGTTGTTAAATTATGTGCAGAACCATCTGTTTAAGGCAGATAAATTATAACATATTAGTAAATTTCAATGTTATGTCTAATCCAATAACTGTTCAAAAATACATTAAACAGAAGATTTTCTAAAATGTTACTGAATATAAGAAATGTTATGCCTCTTGGTTTTCCTTTCATAAACTTAGCAAGCCATTTACATCAGAAAACTAATTCAAGATGTGAAACAGCGTATTGACTTGTGAATCCATAATGTGTAACAATGAGTCATTCTCACCTGCTGAGGATGTTGTATGGATTGGGAAGATGAAACCCCTGTTACACTACTTGAGGATGGTTGACCCTGGCTCTGCCCCTGTGCCTGAAGGAAAGAAACAACAAATTAGAGAAGCCCTAAAGTCAATAAATGTGTAGAAAAGTCAGGCTTTTACAATACATATTAAGCTTCTGAGAGTGTGCTAGAGTAAGATGAAAGATTAGCTTGATAAAGTATGTATAGGAGACTGCTGGGCATCTTTTGTAAGAAAAGGTTAGAGAAGCACATACTCTGATCCTATGCAAAAACCACTGATGGTTAAAATAACCAACCACTTCTACTCAGGGTATAATTTTAACTGGACAAAATGTAAGATTCATAGTACAATTGTTATTGAAAATAATCAGGAAAAAATAAAGACTATCAATGTGAAAAAAACTCTATGTGAACAATTGAAAAAATACAAGGGTATTGGTTTCATTTGCTATTTCTTGTACTGCCATGGTGACTTTTATCAAAAATGTAAAAAATATGCTATCATCATTACCTGCCAAGTACATATAGCAATGATTCTCAAGAAACAATTTTGCAACCCCTTCTCCTGCCCCAGGGACATTTCGCAATATCTAAAGGCATTTTTGGTTGTTATAACTGGAGATGGCTGCTACTGGCAGCTAGTGGGAAGAGGCCAAGGATGCTGCTAAACATCCTACAATGCACAGAACAACTACCCACAACGAAGAATTATCCAACCTAAAACATCAATAGTGCTGTATTTGAGAAACCCAAACCTAGAAAAAGTTACACAACCGAAAAAGTGAAAAATCAACACAGGACTTTATTAATGTAAGTTAAGGAAGTGAAAAGGCCCACCTTTGCTGCTCCATTTCAGTTTAGAGGGGTTTCTTTGAAGATTACTTGGCTATGACACCACTTTCCACTGCATCTTAACCATTACAAGTATTCAGTCTTTCTGCAATGTCTGTAAATTAACTACCTGATTATTTAAAATTTTATTTTGGAAAGTTTAAAGAAGAATGGCTGGCAGTGCATTAAAATTTATAGTATGGCTAACTGGTGTATTGACTTAAGTATTCTATATACCCATGCACTATAATTTTCAAATTTCTGAACCTTTTTGATCCTTGGTACTATTCTAAGTAACTGATATTTTATGTATACAATGGGGGAACAACTTAGGAAGAAAGTACGAAGAACATACAGTACTTTATAAAGCATGGAATATTTAAAAGATCCAAATGATGTCTTAAATATATAACTACACAGGCTACTATACAGATTTTTTTTTTAGGCAAGGCAACCCTTGGCTGGACTCACAGATTGCAAAGACCTTGTCAGCTTACAATCCCTTATTTATTTTTCTCTGCCTACAGCACCGTACCTGGTCTTCCTAGGTGGTATCTCATCCAAGTACTAACCAGACCCAATCCTGCTTAGCTTCCAAGATCAGATGGGATCGGGCTTGTTCAGGGTGGTATGGCCATAGACGCCCATACAGATTTTATAAGATCTATATATTTGACAAAATGTATGAAAGAAATACATGAAATAGTTAATACTGACTCTACTTTTTTAATTCTGTTATGTCCATTACTTTGACTTTATTTCCAAGAGTACACAGGACTCATAAACATAAATAACAAAATTTAAGTTTGTTGATGAAAAAACTAAGGCCTGGGATAGCTTATGTTCCTTAGCTTGCAACGTATATCACAAATCCTTAAAACAAATTTAAAAAAACCAACCACCCACATTAGATTCTGACTTAGTTGCTAAAAACTAGAATCAGTCAATTTTATGGATTAACATTTTATTTGGACACATAACACATAGTGACTTGTTCCACTGATGCCTTTTTAAAAAGGCATCTTTATTTGTTAAAACAAATTCCTAAGATGTTTCCCCTTCCCTGTCTTTTCAAATCTTTCCACACTAAAAATGTTATCCTTATTTTTTTTAAAACTAGCCATGTTTATTTTTAGGGAGAAATACTTCACATTACTATTTGTAAATAATCAATGCTGAGTCAACTTTACATTACAGACATTTGCATTTTCACTACTAGTTGAAAATATTCTATAATTGGATAGAAGTCATTGATTTTGACAAGAGACTAAAATTCTTGTCATGTTCTCTTTTCCAAGGCTTTGCATATATTATAAATTAGGCAGCTTCTCTGTATTTTGTCCTTAAATATAAGTTTATATTACTCCCCAAATGGAAAAACACTACCAATAAAATAATATTCTTCATAAACGGAATGGAGGGATAGAAAACTTAAATGTAATAGTGCATAGTAGGGTAGTTTAAAAGAATCGTGGAAGTTTTCCTATAACCTGTGGATGGAGTGCAGATCCTCCTGAAGAAAATGAGGCAGATAAAATCTGCTGAGATGTGGTTCCTTGGGGGAAACAGAAGAAAAGTGGGGATTCTTGTAACACTGTCTGAGGTACACGGATAAAGGGTAATGAGACGTCAGAGCCAAAAGGTGCAGGTGCTCCCCCTGTAGGGGGAGGTGACTGAAAATCACTGGGGTCTGAAGAAGTAATTTGTGAGGAATCACTGGAATATTCTGGGCTTCCTATTGGCCAGTTCTGTCCGATAGGCTCTACCACAGAAACAGTCAATTCTGGGACATGGTAATTATGCTGTTCTTCAGTCACAGGCTGCAGACGGCCATGTACTCCAACTGATTGAGGAGGTGGTTCTTCCTGATTCAAGTCCACCGCAACCTGTCGATTTCGGTAAACACGCTGAGGTACAACTCCTCCTCCTTCTCCTGAAGAGGAGCTTGGAGTGTGAACATGAAATTCAAATACACAATTGCTTCTGTTCTCATTGTTATGAGTTAACACAGCGGGTGCAGAATGAGGAACAAAGACAGGGTGAAATTTCAAACGTGTAGCATCTGTACTGATAGGTGCAGAAATACTAGAGAGGGGAGATCCTGGACTCAATCCAGAATCTAATCTTAAATTCTGAAGGTGTCCTACCAAGAAAGCCTGTCCAGATGGAAATTCAAAGACAGAACTCGAGGTGGGGACCCCTTGTACTGGCTTCTGTTCAGGTATCTGTTTCATAGGACTCGACAGTACTGGTGAGTTGTATGGAATACCCTCATACTGTTCTGCCACCTGGGCTTGGTACTGTACCCCAGCTAGATACACTGCTTCCTGAGGAATAAAATAGTGAGCTTCTTCTGGAAGTACTAGTCCAGGTCTATAGTCACTGTAAACTTGAGCTGGTTCAAATATAGGATTGACCTGTATATCACATGGCTCTCCGGATATTCTACTGGTTGTAGAACCCAGCATAACTACGGCCTCTGGTGTCCAGTTAGTTGGGCTGCCACCAGGTGGAAGAAGATTTTGGCCAACAGTCCTCAGCAGGGGTTGGAAGTGGTGAGTTTGAGCTTCCAGGAAGGACGTGCTCTTACGTCGCTGGGATATGGCCACCTTCGGTGGACACGTGGGAGGTGGTGAAAAAGAAACTGGACGTTCATGAATAGTTGGGAAAAATATCTGTGATTCTGGGTATGTTGGGGTCCCCCCACACGGATGCGCCATGGACTGAGGCTGTATCAACATGAATAAGACAAGTAATTCATACATTCATATGTGAAATTACATTAAACATGCACAACTGGGTAGCTCTGTGTAACTCTATGAAACAGTTACACCAAATTTAAAATTAATAAAGAAATAACAATATTTTTTGAAATTATGTGCATAGTAAAAATCCATTAAATACATCCAGGGTCCATAAAATTATTCTGTGGGACTCTTTGCATCAGATAAAAGCTGCTTTTCCACAACTTTCCTTTCTCAAAGGAAATGAAAGAATTTAACTTTAAGTGATTACTCTGTTTTTACTCATAATTAATATGCTTACTCTTAAGCCTTAATATAAATTACATCAGTGGAAAAGGAGTTAAAGGAAAAGTAAGAGTTAAGGGCAGACAATAAGCCCCCAAATTTTTATAATGTAAGCAATGTGCTTCAATTTAAGCTACTGTACAGAGTCTACCTATATTCTATATTCTTCTTATCCTGTGCTGTTAGAGGCTTCAGTGTTATTTTAATCAAACAATCACATATCTTCTAACTAGAAATCAGAAGATTTTTGGTGGGCAGGAAAAAACACAACTTGACTAGTAACAGTAATGTCTTTTGCTGATCTATCCCAAACTAGATGCAGTTAATCTTACCTACACGAAACATGTTACAGATGTGAAATCACTGAATATCCACCTTTCTGATACTAGTAAGGATTGAAAAATTCAGTGTTCAAATCAGTTGAAAAGTATAACATAAATAACAGCTGATTTGATTTAACAGCACTTTTTTTGTTCACAGAAGCAGTTCTAGATTTAAGGCCCTAAATTTAGAATCCTTCCTTACCAAATGCAAACAATGCACACTAATAATTCACTTTCAAGGGCTCTTTTTAAAAAGAGTAGATCAGTTTCTATTTTATTTTTTTTAGTAGGGAAGACTGCTATCAAATTAGCAAAATGGCTCAGTTGTTCACTTCTTCACAACAGCTAACAGGGTCTCTATTAGTATCCAAAAGCAATGAAACACTGTATAGTTAATTATTCTCCTAGGTAAAAGATGATTTTGGGGCTTATGTATCAGACTGTTAACTACATTCTCTAACAGGAAAAGCAATGGCAAGGTCCCACAGTGTTTAAAACTTTAAAAGCTAGACCTTTCATTGACTATGGGAAAAAATGGACTCATCTAGCTTCACTGGTGTCCTTTAAAATAAGGAGGAAACATGTTTGGGTAATGTGTGATAAAGAAAAAATATGCTTTTGATTAGGACAACAATGAGTTTAAAATTAAATAATAGACATATACTTTGCTAGAATATGAAAATGCAAGGATTGGTGTATGTCAATAAAAAATAAAAAAATATAATTAAAGGTAAATTTTATTGTGCACACACTGATATGTGCCACAGGTGTTATAAGCATTCTCTCTCATTACCTCCTTGCTTTTTTTTTTTCCTTTAAGCCTTACAATAAAAAAATTTTCTGTAAGAAGAACTGGTATCCTAAAAGCATAACATATTACTAAGTTTAGTCTTGTTCTTTATTTAATTTTTATTAAAATTCTTGATGCCTGGATGTATTCATTGGTAGTAAATTTTCATTTGTCAGAAAGTTTATGGTTACATACAGTACTGACAAAGAGGGAAGGCAGGCTGGAGCGTCGATGCTTGAGCTGAGAGGCAGAGTGCATAGGCAGGACACTCTCCAATGCTTTAGAAAGCTTTTCGGCAAAAGTTTCCTCAGGGGCAGTCCGAAGGAGGGAAGGAGAAAGAGGTGCAGACAGCACTGGTGGTGGGGTGGAAGGAGCACTGGGAGAGATGCGGGACAGAAAGGCAACAGCAGAAAGATGGGAAACACAAACTGACATGCTACGGCCACGACGAGGCTAAACAGAAAATAAACATATACATGAAAGTACTCTGAAAATAAAATAACCAAATGTACAATGATAACAGGGCATAGTTGACACAAAGAAATGTTCCATTCTCCCCTAAATCCACAAAGCCAATTTTGTGAGGAGAGAGATAATTCCATAAAGCACACCTGGAAGATCACATTAATTGCTCTCTACATTGTTGGTCAAGTACAGGTTTATTTTATGAACAACTAGGATAATGATCAATTATCTTCCAAAATATTCTGAAGTAACATGGATTGTTATGAATGTATGAATAAGGATGAGTGACTGACTGAGGTAGCAGGTCAGGAAAAACAATAAATATTGGCTTGCAGTTTCTATTAAACAAGAATGAATTCTATTAGTTTAATGTAGATTATATGACAGAGAAGATCGATAAAGACCAGGTTACTCTGCAGGAACTCTGAAAGCCTCCAAAAAGGTTTTGCAATTTTATTTTAGAAGGCATCAGACTAAGGAAGTTGTTGGCTCACAGTATTTTATATATATACTTGCCTATCTTAATCTGTAAATGTAAAAAGTTATTTTCTACTAAAAATAAGCATTAACTTTCTAGATGTAATTCAAAATAGATATAGGAAGCTTGATATTGTCTTTTAGATATTGTAAATGGTAACTAATTAAATTTTCTTTACCAAAACTGG
Source organism: Cynopterus sphinx (assembly GCA_030015415.1). Lineage (NCBI taxonomy): Eukaryota > Metazoa > Chordata > Mammalia > Chiroptera > Pteropodidae > Cynopterus > Cynopterus sphinx. The sequence continues at coordinate 93,623,989 of CM057380.1, forward strand.
CTGCATAGAATGCTTTCAGCCAAATCTGTAGCCCACCAAAAGCAAATATGTATTACCACATGATTACTTAGTTTCATTCTTGGTTCTCTTTTACTCTACCCATTTCTCTTTTATTCTAATTTTTAAATTCCACTTATAATTGATATAAGCCACAGTAAAATATTCCTGGAATAAGAATTATAAACTTTTTAAATCCTCAATATTTAAAAACTCTTCATGACACCTTCATAAAATATTATTAAAAAGCAAAACTGTCATTAACAGCCTGCTTTTAGAGTATCATTAAATATAGCAAAGTTTGTGCCTCAAATATTTAAAATCTTCATAAATGACCATTCTATTTCCTTTTCTAATATTGAGACCCAATGTTCCTAACCCTATAATGGGAGAAGTCAAGAGATTAAAAAGTTAATTATGATGATCCAGGAAAACAACTTTAAGAGTAGAAAGTGAAATGAAATGCTGACAATATTGGTCAAATCACAGAAATACATCTATACAGTTTAAGAACTTTATAAAGTTCTTCTAACATATCTATTTTAAAGGTCAGAAAAAGAGACTGCTAAAACATTAGTATATTAGTAGTTTTCTTTGTGCTACAGTGGCCATTCATCTTGAGACCTAGATGTAAGACTGATGAATGGTCTCTGAAACAAACACAACATCTTTTATTCCAAGCTGTAGGATAAAAGACCAGAGCACACAGAATTATTTTAAAAAGAGAGATTTTCATTTAATGAAGAGCAGGAGTTCTACAAAATTCAGATTAAAAGCTTTCTGAAAAAGAGGGAAAATTTGGCACTAAACAAGAGCTATACAGTAACCAGTTATTTCCCAATTCCTTCCTGAAGCAGATATAATTTACTTCTGAAGACTTCATAGAGGGTTGTCAAAAGAAATGGGATATTATCTGATGATCTACTTTAACATTCTCCACATGAGAAGAGTGGCTAATGTAAAACGTGGGTAATAATGTATGTATGTGTGTGTATGCAGGTATCTGTGTGTGTGTATAAAAAAGCATAAAATATTTCAGGAAATAACCTCCAAAAGTTGATTCTGAAAGTAAATCAGCAATAAAACAGATACCAAATAAAGGGGACAAGCAAATGAACATATATACCAGGGAAGGAACTTGTGTCTGACATAGACTTTAAGGAGGAACACGCATAGCAACTGATGATTAACTAAACATAAGCGCTAAATTAAATGGTCACACAAAACAAAGGATTCTTTCACTCTAGATGACTCACATGCAGCATTCTATAATTGTCTGAAGGTCTTACCTGTGTTTTTATACAACAAATAATTTTACAAAATATACTTAGTAAGTCTTTTAATAAGTAAGCTTTTGAAATACTCTCCTCACCCCCACCCCCAAAACATTTATATGTCCAACTTATGCTGCTCTGAACAATTTCAACTCTAACATGCTAAAGAGAGCATTATCTTTAATCAAATGCAGCACAGTCTAAATCTTGTATATACTTTCTTCACATAGGAAGTTCAGCTAATTCTCCCCTCTACATGCACACACATATATATCCCCTAGCCTGCCTGAACTACTCTAATTATATGCTATTATAAACCTACTTCCTTTAGAAATATGAGATTTATATTTTCTACCTCAGACCCATGCTGTCACTTGAATAATATAAAGAATTTGAATTTAACACAGTATCTTTGGCTCTCATTATAGGCTTACCTTACCACTCTCTAATGCAGTTACTTACCATACTTGAGGGTGGATATACACCATGGGCCTGAGATTGTGCTTGGACAACAGAAGCTGTATGCCCTGGCAGTGTGCCAGTAGAATGTGCCTGTTCATGTTGGGAACCATATGAAACTGTCTGTTGGCTGCTGACTCGAGATTCTGTGAAGACAGAAGATCCCTGACCACTGTCAACAGTCCCATCAGCTGAAAAAGAAATGAATTGCCAAAAAACAAAGAGACAAATCACAAAAAGGAGGTTCATGTTTTCCCCATCACAAACCTTTAGGGTCAATTAGTTTTTTTCTTTGCACAAACCTAAACCAAATAAAATATAAACACTAGTTATTTTACTAAGTATATTTCTATGTTTAAATGAGGGAACCAAATGGAAAAGAGTTTTAATGTCTTAAAAAAAATTCCCTGGGTATCACAGACTCTCATTGCTTGTAAGAATAAGGGAAATAAAATGGAATGTTGTTTGTTAGCCTTAAGTTTGACACAACTTTCACAGTCGTAACTTTGGAGGACAATGGTTCTTAGTATTAAGCAGGAAGTTCAACTACAGCAGTCTCATTAGTTTCTATTTTATGTTATTCAGCTTTGCTAAAAGAGCTAAACCAGATTAATGGGTTTAATTTTAAGTAGCTAACACAAACTTGATCGTTTTTCATTAATTATATTGGAATTTCTAAGATGAAGGAACCTGTAAAATCATTTTATATCCCAATCACATTTCCTTACTGTCCCATATTTCTTTTCTAGTGGTCATGGACCTAAGAATAGAGAGAAAAGATAGATGGCAACTATTTCAAACTTATTTGATGTTAGATTCATCATTCAAAACCAAGAGGCCAGTGCAAAATCATTAACAAGAAGATAAAAAGTCAATTACGAATATCCTTAGCATACTTGTCTACTTCCTAAAATACTTACATAATACAGATACACTAGGTTGTTGGTACTGTAGTTGTTGATGTTGGTCTGCTTCAGGTTCTTCAGGTTCTACTTGTGTAGAAACTGAAGCTGAAGTGGCAGAGGCAGTAGGTATGCCGGTGCTAATAGAAGGGAGCTGCTTGATTCCTGCCTGGGAAGCACTTGATTGTTGTTCTACTTGCTGTTTGAGACCACTCTCTTCCTGCTTTCTTTTTTCTTGCTCTTCCCGCACCAGTTGCCGCTGTTCTCGTTTTCTCTTAATTAAAGACACTCTATCTTTGATGGCTTTTGCCATGGTCTTGTGATCACCTTCACAGACATACCCAGACTCTACCTACAGATTTAAAAAATGCATTAGGAAGCAGTAGGATATAAAAGAAAACAAATCAAATATAGAACAAATAAAAAATAGGCACTTTTGGGGAAAAAAGCAGGGAAGACAGGGAAGAAAGAACTCTGTAAGGATTGGTCTTAAACTGTAGAATTACTGATTTACATTATGTATTTCCTCACTATTTGTGTAGATACTCATGGGGTGGGTGCCAGAACTTTTGTAGAAACTTGCAGAATGGGTGTACCTTTAATCCTTACAACAAAAACAATGGGGAACCTAAAACCAAGGTTTTTAAACCAAATAAGGCTCATTCTACTCTATTCATTCTATTTCCCACTCACATATAACCACTAATACATTAATCTGTATTGCTTTTACTTCCTTTCACTAGGCAACCAGTTAACCAGATAAAACAACTGTGGTAAATATATAAAGGTTAAAACAAAACAAAACACTTCAAATGGCATTAAAAAACTAAAATAAATATCTCTTTCATACCTGACTCATTCTCAAAGGCAACTACTACTGAACGGTTCTTAGAAATTCTAGTAGAGACATTCTGTGAGTATCTTTACATAGGAAATTTTAGGCACTATGGCAAGCCTAAAATTGATTGTTTCCTTTTTGAAAAATGATGTTTTAGAAATACTTTAAAAAATTATTCACCAAAGGCTGCCTACTAATAATTTATCTTGAAACCCCCCTTCAAAATAAAAGCAATTATGATCTATTTATAGGGTTTATCCGATTACTGATCAAAGGTTAATGTATCAATATTTAGAAAACATAGCTTGTTATTCTAACAGAAATAGACTTACACAAATTAGGAGTCATTCAACATCACAGACTTTAAAAATTAATTAAGAATGCATTCTAGTCTGTTCTTTCTTTTCTCTCTCCATCTTTGTATTTTATTCTATTTTATCTGCCCATCCAACCATACCTATACATATCTAAATCTATAAATCTTTTCTTCAAATAAAAATAACTTTTTGGGCTGTTAACACAATTTTTTATCAATGAGATATGCCAATACACTGCTTTAAAAACTACTTTTTACTCAACAATATCAATGTATATAAACCTACAGCAATTGTTAAATGGCTGATTAATAATTTACCATTTCTTGAGCAACATCTTCTGGCACGTCCCTGTCCAGGTCAAATGAAAACTCAATAGCTTCATTGTCTTTGTATTTTCCCTTTAATTTCTTAATATCTTCAATACGTAGCCATAATTTAATGGCTATCTTTTCTCCATCATCTTCTTCTGCTAATTCTACCCGCACCCCTGTTTCCTCCTGGAAGAAGGCATGGTTCAAAAGGTCTTTGATGGAGTATCTTCCAAAGAGAGGGGGGAAAAAAACAAAATAAAATGCCATTAGATTGAAAAGACAATTTTCAAGTGTGGCTGAATACAATTATGCTTGAAATAATGAAAAAGGTCTGTGAAAAAAAAAAATTTTTATAATTCATTTCTACTCATTTTATTTAAATAGTGATTACAGTTTTACTCTCAAGATATAGAACATCGTAACAATCTCATTTATGAGAACTGAAAGTGATACTTTTTAAATCTTATGATCTAGTCTCATATTAGTTGATGTATTATCACTAGCAATACTAAAATTATCATAGCTTCAAAATACCACATCATTTATATAGCATTTATAGTTAACAAAAAGCCTTATATGTATGATTTCGTCTGATCCTTAACCAACAACCAATGAGATATCCTAAGTATTAGGAAATGGAGGTTAAGAGAGCTTGAAAATCTTGCTCATAGTTCTAAAAGTCATAAATGATGGAATCAAAACTCAAAAATAAATCTTTTGATTTCAAATTCATTGCCTTCTACTATAGCCTTAATTTACCACCCCAAATTCTCTCAATTCCTTGTTCAATAATTTGTGTACTAGGCAAGCAAAAGTCTGTAGGACAATCTTCTTTAGAAAAACAGTCTCAAATACCAGTAATCTAATAAACTGTTCCATCCAGAAAAGAAACAAGAAAAGACTGGAAACAAATATTCCTTTGTTTATAGTAAAAAAAAAAAATGTTCTTAAAGAGATTAAGGACTCTCCTTTCCTATCAGTGTAAATAAAAATAGAAACCCAAACTAAATTTCTACTAAAAAGCCTTAAAGATCATGATGCTAAGCACTTTCAAATATCAAAGTTATGAAAAGAGTATGTGACTAGAGAAGCAAAGATAGGAAATTTTTTAATTTGGTTGATATACTTGATTGCTCACATTCTTCAGAAAGTAGACTATGCTCAACTTACAATTTATATTTGTATTAGCTGATCTACTTTTTCTTTTTTGGAGGGTGAGGCAAACAGTGAAGGTAGATTATTTTTCAAAAACAGACATTGGAATTTCGCCATGCCTAATGGGTGATGAATCAGCTTTATGGCAGATCAGATACCTGACACTCCTTTGAGAAAAGCCCTCTGTTAGTACAAATGACTAAGCCAGATCTCCTCCTAAGCTTTGGGCGAAGCTGTCTCTTTTTACTCAAAGGAATTTTGATGTTTTGCTCTTCTTCAATTATAGCATAATAAAAGCAAATGAAGACCTGCATACTTGAGCCTATTTTAAAGAACCAAAATTTTATTCCACCTTTTAGAATTCAATGGATAAAACACTAACACAGATCTGCCGTGTTAGAGAGAGACTGAACCCTATTGAGTTTTATAAATCATGGTGATGCTTTAAGTGAGTAGTCCTCACTGAGTATAGTAACAATGTTTAAAGTAGTTCTGGTTTAAACTCTACCAAACCACATTTTTACAACATTCCAGTATATCAAATCTGAATATTACCTTCAATGGATATAATTCTACTTTTAAAAATATCACATGACATAAATGGAGAAACTAATCACAAGTAAAGTATTAAATACACCTTAGACTGAGTGTTGTATTCAGAGCATGTTATATTTTAGGTTTTTGCTTAATCAGCAGGTCAAAAGAGGCAACTTACCTTTCATCTTTGTTTTGCCGAATGCAACCTTCAATAATTTCCTTCACTTCAGGAATTGCTACTTTGTCAAAACTGGCTGGTTTCACCCCCTGAAAACCATAAAAAGCGACAAAAACATATTAATGAAGATAGGACCTTTTAACTTTGCTTTTAACTGACTCTTAGATTGCCTTCTTATTAACCTGGCTTTTTTTATGATTTGTCTGTAGGAGCTGGTTCATGTAGGCTCAGAGTTGGGTAGTAGCAATTAAGCTTCCACAAGAAAATAAAAAGGACCAGTTAGGTAGTAGGGTCACTTACTTCCATGGCCTCTGTATGTGGATAAGAAAAAATTTAGGCTGTTGTCAGCATCTGCTGTATTTCAGGTAAAAGAAATTATTGGCTAAAAGGAAGGCCAAACATTAGTTGTTTAGAATATCTTTTGTTCAACCTTATTTGCTAACACATTAATCAACACAGCATTTAACTATTTTGAACAGTGAACTCAAGTGTGGGCATGAATGCACATGCTTAGTTTGGCAGATATTCTATTATTACAGTACCCTTTAACAAACTGAGCAAGCAGTTAAGGATGTGGATTGGTTTGGCATGATAAACTAAAGAGCAAACTGTCTTACATGTGAAACATAAAATGAAAAGAGATATATCAGACCCATATGAAAGACAAATTATTCACTTAGTTTCAGAAGAAAACTCAATACGAATATTATATGTAATACTAAATAGCATCACAGTGATACTTTAGAATCTTCATAAAATTATAAATTTTTTGCAAATAAAAATTTTAGCAATGTGTGGAAAATACACATGAACTGTAAGAGTAACAAAATATTCCTATCTGAGAGGTGATATAGAAAAACCATCTCATTATCTAATCCCTACTTCACCTATGTAATCACATGAATTGAGTTGAAGTAGCTATACTGAGAGTGTTCGAGTGGCACCATAAATCTATAAACACACAAAACACAAGAATTGGGGAAAAGGGCAGAGGAACTAGAAAAGTCAGAATATAAATTCTAATCATGACTGACAAGATATATTAAATCAAAATAGTGATAATCTGATAAATCACAGAAATTCATGTAATATCTCATAGAATGAACTGAAATACAGTTGACCCTTGAACAACATGAGAGTTAGTAGTGCCAACCCCACTTGCCGAGCAGTTGAAAATCTGCTTGTAACTTTTTACTCCCCCCAAAACTTAACAATTTACCATCTACTATTGACATTACCAATAATATAAACAATTAACACATATTTTGTATGTTATACATATATATGATATACTGTATTCTTACAATAAAGTAAGCTAGATAAGAGAAAGTATTAAGAAAATCATTTAAGGAAGAGAAAATACATTTGCAGTACTGTATATACTTATCAAAAAAAATCCATGTATAAGTGGATTTGCATAGTTCAAATCTGTGTTGTTCAAGGTTCAACTGTACATCAAAAGGTTAGCTCTAAAAAGTCTTTAAATACTAGAGCTGTGGTGGGATAAGTCTCATTATAACTTACTGCATTATTCAAAAGTCCTAATTTGGAGGATTCTACCTCTAGGGCTAATCTTTCACAGCAAGGAATTGTCTAGTAGGTCTGACCCGAAAGTTAAATCAACATATTTAAGTTCACAATCACAATTTGTCTTTTCCTCAGTCTTAACTTTCAAATCCAGCAAATTAATTTTTCCAACTGGTCTTTGATTTCACACAATTCTTCTAATGAAAACAAGAAAATAATGCTGCTAAAGCAAAAGGCTGCTTTAATTGAGCAAGATGGTATGGTATATTTCAAACTAAGGCTTAAGAAAATAGGAACGGTTTAAGAAAAAAAAATGATGTATACTCTAAAAGTTCTCAGGTAATAAAAACACTAGAGATTTTGTTTTATATTTGTTTATCATTTTCTACAGTAAACATGTAAAACTGCATAAAAGCAATTTTTTAAAAATGCTATTTATAAGTTAACAGTAAGAACAATCTAAAATACTGTATATTAAAAATTCATAGAACATTCAGGATTGGCAGAAAATTATCTGAAAGCCTGTTTTCTGGTAAAACTGCACCCTAATACATTGTTGGCCTTGCATGTAAAAACATTACAAATGTTACAGAAAAGTGGCTGAAGAGAATATACAATATGACTAGAAAAATGTTCATCCATCCATAAACACAATTTAGGGGAATGTAGTTTGGCCTTCTGGCAGTAAAACTCTACATATGTTAAGTTAGTAAAGCACACATACACTGATCATATTAAAAGACTCTTCTATTTCATTTTAGCATAGGTATATTGGAAAGATGATAAGATTCAACAGAAAACTTGAATTCAGTGTGAAATGGACAAATATAAACAGTTGAGTTTCAGATTCCCTGAGTAGCAGATGGGGGCAATACCTGTCCAACATACTTATCTATATTCACAGCAGCAACAATCAAATGTAATATCTAGGCTGAAAGTTCTCTGAATTAAGTTTGCTGACCTAAGGCCACTTTTGAGTTCAAAGGCAATCACCAAAGATAATAAAGCTTAGGGTTAAAAGAAAGCAAAGAATTCTCTTGAAAAATAATCACCAAGCTCCATAGTAAACCTGTTTCATCCTTGGTTATCCTTAACAATAAAAAATGCTCTTGTTAATCCTATACATTCAAGACTTTACAAATTCCTATTTACACAGAGAAATACTAGTTGAACAAATTGAGATATAATAGTAAAACCAGCAACTGTGCATCATATAATGCCTGTGAATCAATGTTACATAAAACAAACATTTAAGGGAATGTAGTTTGGCCTTCTGGCAGTAAAACTCTACATGTTTAGGTATCACTGCTGCCTTAAAAAACATATTGCAGGTGCCAAAGTAGCCAATAAAATAGAGACACGCATTATCAGTTCAGCAGCTAGTAAGATTAAGGCTGCTCTATTACTCAGAAAATTAAAAACGTAAAAAAAAATTTCACCAATCAGCTACCATCCAGAAGTCAGGATTTTCAAAATATCTAGCAGAGGTATCCTCATTTCAGAAGATACAAGAATATATAGATATTGTATATTAAAAATGACCCAAAAATGTAAAAATGGGTATGAAACTGCACTGACCCTTAAAGTGACCTATGGAAAACTCATCTGGGACATACAATAGAAAGCTGAGTAAAATAAACAAGTACAGATTTGATATACACATCATACTCATAGGCTTCTTGTTCTTAAGAGATAAGAAAAAAATGATGTATTTTAAAATATTTTTTGTAACTGATAATTTTTTAATTAAAAAAGTTGGTCAAGGCTATTCTAAAACATGATTTTAAGCACCAGAAAGAAGAAATAATGAGAATATGTTTTAATAATAGATTTCATCTTTTTTCCTTTTAGTTCACATACTTCAACAATGATCAAATGTCATCCCTTTTTCTTTACTTCCTTATTTAATCCCATACAGTCCTATTCTAGTCTTGCTCTGACCAGTAAAAACAGTTTTGCTTACCTATTCGGAATGAGGTTCAAAACCAGAAAAACAAAGCAGAGAAATAATGTAGATTAAGCTGGGCTAATATTTTAGTATAAGAAAAATGAATAGTTAAAGACACATACTCTCTTACTCCTTCCATAGCTAGCAACCCACTGGATCTAGAAGTAATTCTGCCTACTTCTATAATTCACAGAATCTCTCTTTAGGCAGTAGTACCATATTATGTTTTTTGACATGGTACAGTAACATGTTTCTCTGCATTTAACAAAACTACTTGATCATCTAATGTATATTTAAGATACTTTTGGGGTTATACAAAATTATGTATTCTCTAAAAACAAAAATGAAGGCTACTTTTGTGGAATCTTAAATGGAGTGAAAAAAAAATTGTGACTCCACAAAGGCACCTCGATATATGATGTTTATCTGCTAGAAAAATAAAAATGAGTCATAATATAGTATTCTTGTGGTTCAATTTCTAGCTAATAAAAACCGTTAGTACTTGCTTCTTAAAAGCTTAAGTTTCAAATGTGTTAAAGTAATGTTAAACTACCCTCTCATAAAAATAAAACATCTCTTAACCACTCCGAATTGAGAAAAGCCTTTTTCTCCTCTTCACACAAAATGTAGTATAAGTTACAAAACTTTAAATATTTTAAAAAGCATTCTGAAATAAACAATTTCAATACTTCAACTGAAACTTTCTACACTTATAACCAAATGACTATAATATACCACCTTTTGTATATATTGGAAATTCTTACCTACCTCATTTACACAATCCTTTTGAGAGCAGCAGCAGCAATGAGAATTTACAATGACAAACACTGAGCAAAAATCTTTGTTTGTAAAATCCATGAGAAAAGGCAAAATAGACTTTTTACAGTTATAGAAAAATAAGAGGAGAAAAAGATAAGGCGTAAATTAAAGGAGTAAATTAGCCCACAGCATAAGCAAGACAGACATCAAAGTTAGACAAAAGCATAATTTCTTGTTTCACACTAGCCATGCTTTCTTAATTCTCAGATATGGGTTTATTCTCCTCAGCTAACAATCTACTTATTCTAGATCAGCCCTTTAAACAAAACTATGTTCTGAACAGCTGGGAAATTGTTCTGTTCCTTTTCTTCCTGCTCCTCTTCCAACAGCAACACGTCCCTGGATAAGCAAAATGAGATTTTTACTTGCTCAAAGCTCCACCCATTATGTCCACAAGGTTCTGCCTCCTTGACATCAAAACCTACATTAGAAATCTACTTATCTAAACATTCCCTTCCCCCCAATCAGGTTAGAACTATGCTTTTAAAAGAAAGTGGAGATTAAGTTCAATGACCAAAATGGAAACTCAGAATACATACGTGGGCTGGGTTCTCAGATAAATCTCTCATAAACCAAGTCTGTGTGACCTGGGCCATTTCCCTTGAACTCACTTGAAAAGTGTAAATAATAGTTCCTCTGTTTACCTGATTTAAAAAGTGGTAACATTTAGGTAAACTGTCTTAGCACTCTCCCATGATATATTAAAAAGTAAATAAACAGCTTTGAATTGGTACACAGAACTGGTAAGAATTTATTCTTCTTTCCCTTCTAGCAAAAGGGAAAGTGTGCATATCTCCCTAAAGATATTTCCATTGGCAGGAAGAGCCATGGATCCAAATAACTCCTTTGATTTTAGTGATTAAGGAAAAGTTTTTGTTCGTAGCATTAACAAAGATGGGAGAAAAAGCACTGTTCATTGCATTGATTTAACATGTAACAGAATAAAGTCTTATCCCTTGTAATTTGGTAGGCTTGAATCCCCATCAAGACAGTGGGTACTAAGGTTTCAATTTCTAAACAAAAGTATCATAAGATAAGGGCTTATAAGCTATTTTCTAGCCCTTAGGAATACTTCTCTAAAGGCTAGAAAAGACTAAATTTTCTAGCCTTTAGGAATACTTCTCTAAAGGCTAGAAAAGACTATATATTCTAGCAAGCTATTTCAAAGTAGTTACCACTGATCTCTAGCTCAACACAAATTATCACTACCAAGTAGATAGTCGAAGATGTCAGGTATTAGTCAGAAATATAGCAATGGTCCAGCAATTATCTTTAACTTAAGTGTTTGTGTGAGCCTGTTCAGCTTTACGGTTAGCTACATGAAAATGAAAAAGCTTCATAAGTTTATCAGATATAAAGAGGTGGGTAGGTTTTTAAACTCTAAAGGGCAACAAACAAAGCCAAAATGAGGTAGCTTTTTTGGGACAAAGTTATAATGTAGACACAAATATCTAGATCTATAAGGACTGGCCTTTTCTATATATCAAATAAGAGTTTTCAATAAATACAATAAAAATCCCATTCACATACAGATAACAGTTTATATGTTTAAAATAATTCCTCTTTCAGAAAGTTAGTGCCTTTCTCTAGAATTCCCAATTTCTTTTGATGGTATCATTATTTCCATGATTCAGAACAAAAAACTTAGTCACTCTTGGATGCTTCTTCCCATGATATTTAAGTATTATTATCCTCTATGTGCATTTTACCTAAAATAAATGTTTAAAACTGCTGGTAAACAGTTAGCCCTGCTACTAATATTCCTACTATCCTTCCAACAGCCAAAGATCTCTGACCAGGCAAAAAGAGATTTATACTGACTTGTTACCTCTCAAAATTGTTACTTCTTTTGCAGAACATCTGTCACTACTAAAGTCCAGATGATCAAAACTTCACCTCTTTAAGCTTAGACCAATTTAAGATGGGCCTCACCATTTCCCTTCTCTCCATCTCCAATTTGTAGTTTACATTGTGGCCAGCTCAACAATCTGGCTTCATTTAATCATCTGATATTTATTAATTTCCAATCATCTGACATCATTTAATTCACATCACACTGTTTAAAAATGGTTACTAGTTCATACCTACAAGATGGCCACAGAATTAATCACAGATCTACAAAAAATCTAAGAGTCACTCTTTGTTTAAATAAGACAACTGTGGGCCAGAAATTAATACCATGTTTAAATTAGAATTCATAAATTAATTCAACTGGCATCTACAGAGTGTCTAATCTAGTCTAGTCTAGCTAGTCCAGTAGGTACAAGATACCCACTAGATATACTGCATTATCTTCAGCACCTAGAACAAAACAAGTGGAGTCTATATTCCAATGGGGAAGGGCCTAATCAGTGGTAAAACAAAAACCAGAAATCAGATTCCACCATGTCTAGTTCAGTGTTACTTCTAGTCCATGTTACAGTGTTTTTCATTTCTTTAATCTGGTGTGAAAAGCCCTCACAATCCAATTTCTACCTACTTCTCTATTCCCACCTACCAAATTAAGTCCAAACTGGTTACTTGTTCACTGACTACTTAATTCCTGTATATTTTCACTGACAAGAATACTACTCTTTTACTCTCCCCTTTTTTTAGCCGAGTTCTATAATCTCTCATGGTACACCTCAAATGATGTATAATAAGAAGGCAGCAATTAATTACAAAGTATGAATATTTTGGCATATAAGTTATTTACAAGATATCAGGAAATTCAATAGTATTATAATATATTTAAATATAAAAACCACCTTTCTATACCCTACTTGTTTTTACTCTATAGTTTAATGTCTTATAATTTATAAATCAATGACCAGTGTAGATTAAGTAAAACAAGCTTTACTGGGAAATTCTAAAATAAGGGTTTCACAATTGTTCTTAGCACCTAAAACACTGGGAATAATACCCAGAACTGTTTGGTTTAAGATTAACAGTCTGATTAAGAATAAGAACCTTTAATCTTAATCAAATCACTGTAGAGTAATGGAATGACTCTGAAAATGATTCAAAATGTCCCCAAGATACAGCGCATGACACACAATTTTCTTTTACATCATGCATAATCCAAACATATTGGATGGAAACAAATAAAATTTATAAAGGAACCATATTTCAGCTAATTCCAGTAGATTTAGATCCCTGGGACAGCACACAAAAAGCCAGCTGCTAAAAGCAAAAAACGCAACATTTTCCTCAACTTTTCAAACCCTATCTAATCAGGAATCAGTCTCAATTCTATCTGTAAAAAAGTAACGTGAATTGCAAACTGTTATATAAAAACTGAAAGGAATTCTACCCTAACTACTTTAATTCTGTTTTTCCCAGACAGAATGTTCAAACCTTGCGATCCAAAGGCTAATTGGAATCAGTGACAAAGTCAAATTACATAAACAAAGTAATTAAAAATCCCCATTATTTCTAACTTGGTTGTTATGAGGCTGGATTCAGCCAGATTCTTACTGGTATGAACCATTAGTTTACAGGAATTTGAACATACCTTATGATCCCATTGGCAAACAAGCCTCTTCAAACTCTCTACCAAATCCAACTAGTTCTATCAAAGAAAATTAGTTGACCTCATGATTTCCCAAGGCTTATTACTCTCTGGATACATGAAAGCTTGTGTACTGCTCCAAGCTCAAATACACTATATCTTTCATATAAAAAAGTGATGCCATTGCTTAATGTAGGTTTCTTCTTTTAATAAGCAGACAAAAATTACACCAAGTTTATTACTACTCTTATTTGGATTTTCTTGTTATTAATGGCAGAGATTTTCAAAACAACAAGTTTTTCTCCTTTACACAAGGCTCAAACCTATGATACTAGTCTTATTACTACCTAGGTACCTGAAGTTTTTTACTTTCAGATTTTTTCCTTTTGAGATTTAGAAAAAAAGATTAAAAAACAAAAATAGGTAAAGGAAACAATTTTAAGGTTTGCATTAGTGTTATGTTAGAGATAGTTGATTTCTGAAATTATAAAAATTATTATTATTTCTCCTGCATTACTTTGGGAAAAATGTTTAATCTCTATTTTCTTATCTATGAAGTATAGATACTATCTACTTACTACTTACCACGATAGAAAATATTACAATAATTAAAATTCTTTCTTGCAAGGTAGACTGGCAAGAAAGAAGCAAGATTACAAATAAATATAAGTTCATTTGCTCTCATTTAAAACCTGACCTGAAGTTCATTAAATAAATTCTAATCACTGCAATTTGCTGCATGTCAACAGATAAAAGACCAGAACAAGAGACTTCACTATAAATCATGTCATAATGATGGTAATGATAATAATGGCAATAACTAATAAGTACTTGATAACTGCATGTCAGGCACTCTACTGTTTTCTATATCCTTAATCCTCAAACATTTACCTTAGTTTCAGAGAAGTTAAATAACTTGCCCAAGGTGTCATAGCTAAGAAATGACACTGTTGGGATTTGAACTCAAGCAGACCCGACTCCAGAGCACATTTCCTCCACAAGCAACATAAAATTGTGTTTTACATTGTGTTCAGTTGTGTATTTATGTATTCATTTCACAAATACTGAGTGTCTATGACTTGCCAGTTTCTAAACACTAGGAATACAGCAAAGAACAAGTCAAATAAAAGCCCTTTTGTATTCTTTTGGGGCTTCAGATAAATACTGTGAGGCTGTGGTAAAAACCATGAAGAAAAATAAAACCACGAAAGGGATAGAAGTAAAGTGTATTTAAGAATGTTTTAGTTAGGATTGGTAGGGAAGGCCTCTCTGAGTAAGTAACACTTAAGAGATCTGAATGAATTGCATGTACAGAACACTAGCATATAACAGTTTATCATGAGTGCACTATAGAACATAATTATTAAACCACAGTCTACATTTTACCCCCTTCACATGGGCACTTACACAGATTTAAATGTCCTCAGGTCACAGACTGATGTTATTATAATTGACATTTATGGATTCAGTATAGCATTTTGATGTGAGCAGGTGATCTGGGATCACAATTGTAATTTTCTAGATATGTAATCTTGGGCTAGCCTTCCTGGGCTTTGGACTATTTATAGTGTTGATAATAGTAGTATTTACTTTCCCGCCCAAGAGTTGCTGGGAGAATTAAAGTAAATAATACATGCAAAGTGTTTAATGAAATATCTGGCACAGAGGATGTATATTAATATTTACACTGCTATCATTGGCTATATACATGGCAGTGTACCCTGGCAGGGTCAGACATGTTGCAGTGAATTGATCTAAGAGGACAAGAGAAACCTGTGTATGAGAGGCTCAGTTCTAATGGGGAGACAACAGTTAATGTCAATATTATTAATATATTACATTAATAAAATATAGGTAGAATATGGTGGAAAAAGATTAGGGAGTGATATTGGCATGACTTTCAGCCAAGAATCCTAGAAATATTTCTGGTAAAGAGTGCCAGAAGACTGAAGCTACTGGCTCATACCTTTATACAGATTTGCCTCAGCATCCTTGTTCACGGTAGGCTAATAAAATTCTGTTTAAACACACATTTTCAGGAATACTGTCTTTAACCCTCTCAAGATCAAAACCCCCTACTTTGTTATGTCTATAAAATCCACCCACTTTACTGTAATTACTACTTCAGTGTTTACCTTCCCTACTAGAAGGTGGGAGAAACAACAAAGCCTTCTGTTTCATTCACTCTATAACCTCAAACTAGCACATAGAAGATACCTGATTAATAGCTGTTAAAGAAGTGCATAGCTAAAATAAATTTAAAAGAAACTGAGAACTAGATTATTGTTCAACTGACTAGAGTTCTGTGACCTTCAGACCTAAAAAGGTAATGCTAAGCTGTTCAAGATGGATGATTCTTTGTACCCCTTTTCTAAGTTAGCGCCAAACCTACAGAAGATATTGTGTTTAGGAGGGGAAAGCTTCCTGATGACTAATTGGTTATATACAACAGATATGAGATGGAAACCAGAAATCTGGAGTGATAGAGGCACATGCGGAAGAGGGGTGGCAGGGGAAAGTTAACATGAAAGAGCTCTTTGATCTCTCAACAGATAACCAAGGATATTTCATTAACAAATGTGGATGATGCTCACATATACATTTAAAATACTTAGTTAAATTTACATCAAAGGCAGACTTAAGAGAAAGTATAATAATATTTCATGGTGTATTTCAACATGAAGTTATCGCTATTGTTTATGTTATATAAATTATCATATATTCTAAGCACTTACTTAGATCCCTCACATTTATCTCACCACCCAAAATACGAGAAAAACTTTAGATAATTAAAAAAAGATATAACTCTTTTTATTTTTCACCAAAAGCCAGAAGGTAGAACTGGAGATTTGTGAAATCATGACAGCATTTCTCAGATAAGAAATAGTATATAGAATAATGGACTATAGATAATATAGAACTAAATTTTCACAGCTGAGAGGAAAATAAAGCACATCTCTTCAGTGCACTTAGAAACTAAGAATTCTAACACAGCTCCAACTAACTTAAAGAACTACGCAAGCTTTTTATTCTATCTTTTCTACAACTTCACTCATTGTTTTAAAAAGCAATTCCTTAATAAAGCAGAAAAAAATAATGCAATTAATAGATTTAATGTCTTAGTCAGTTTGGTTATTTATAATGCTAGTTAAAAGGTTCCATGAACGATGAGATGATAATTTATTCAAATAATGTTTGATATTACATTATTTAGTGT
The DNA here is from genome assembly GCA_030015415.1 of Cynopterus sphinx. Taxonomy (NCBI): domain Eukaryota; kingdom Metazoa; phylum Chordata; class Mammalia; order Chiroptera; family Pteropodidae; genus Cynopterus; species Cynopterus sphinx. Next base: position 93,640,958 of record CM057380.1, read on the forward strand.
ATTTTTCATTTGTTTGATCAAAAATAAGGTACGCAGAATGACAGGGACCTCAAGTGATTGCTGTTCCAGCTCACACTTCCCAAACTTTAATATATACATGAATCATCTTTGGATCTTGTAAAATGAAGGTTTTCATTCAATCCATCTTGGATGGGGCAAAATTTTACTTTTTTAAGAAGTGCCCTAAGGATGCAGCTTCTGCTGGTATAGGAACTACATTTTGCATATAGCAAAGATCTAAATACTAGTGATTCTCAAAGTGAGGTATGAAGAACCCTATGGAGCCCCAAGACCCTTTTGGGAGGTCTACAAGGTACTTCACTTTCCAAGGGCATGATCTGCTTGAGGCCAGATTGTCTTCACACACTTCAATTAAAACAATGTATTGCAACAAACTGAAGGCAGAAGCAGATAAGAGAATCTGGTTGTCTTCCTTTTGACCAGACATTAAAGATATTGCAAAATGTAAAAATGTCACTCTTCTCACTAAATTTTTTAATAAGTATTTTAAAAAATTACTTTTTTGTGTGTGAAATGTTATTGTCAACATATATGGGGCTTATGTTATTTTTAAATTACTGAATATATTATAAAATTCCATGTTAATTTCTAATATGGTAAACTAGATAAAACACAAGTAAACAAAAGATCTTTGGGGTCCTCTATAATTTTAAGAGTATAAGAGGGCCTGGTACAAAAGAATTTGAGAGCCACTGCCTCAAATCATTCAAGTCTGGAAGCTGCTATCTTGATCCCTTCTCAAAAGATCTCAATGGACAGAATCTCAGACCTCTACTAGTACACTTTTGCAGTATCTTATAACCTTGCCAAATTCTTTATGTTCAATTATGAGTTTTCTGTCCTTATTTAGTCTCCTTTAGGTCAAGAAAACAATTGCTGAGCACCTCCCTCTTCCAATTATGCATATAAACCCCTTCTCTCAAGAAATTACAAATAGTCTAAAAATTAAAAATGATGGGGCTCAGTCAGAAAGGACTCATAATATCAGGAATAGTCTTGAAACATTAGAGGGACTGTAATATGTGCAATTACTATTTGGTTTTCCCTATGAAATCTCAGAGAACAAAGTGAGAGTAATTACAGAGTAAAAATTATGGAGAAACAAACAAACAAAAAACACTTTCTAGTCCTGGAATTTTTACTCTTTCTAACTATTTAAGTTATTGTTTTCTGCTCTATTTGTACCAAATGTTTTTTCTATTCTCTAAAATGTATTGCTTTTATATGTGCATTAGTTTCTACTTGATACTATTCAATTTCATTTTAGTAGGACGATTTTGTTAATATTTCAAAGGTGACATTAAGTTTCGTTCCCCTTTAGCAGAATAAATACAACTCTCTGAATCTTACATACTGTCTAACTGACTATATTTTGGATTCCTTTCATTGAAACGTTTATTCTTCAAAATAGTACTGAGTACCTACAACATGCCATATGATATAAAATATGTATAAATAAAAATTTAGTAAATCAGGTTCTAGGACAATACCTTTTAAGACATTGTTATATTTCATCCTTCCTGTTCCCAATCCCTCTCCAGAGGTGAGGGTGACTATAGGTTCATATAGTTTAACAATGAGAAAAGAAGAAAATACAGTACTAAATGGTATAGAACCTGCTGAACATAACAAATATGGTATATCCATACAACGAAACATTATTCATAATAAAAAAAAATTTAGTACTGATTATGTCACATGGATAAACCTTGAAACATTATGCTAAGTCAAAGCATAACACAAACAAAACATAACACAAAAGGATGTATGCTGTATAATTCCATTTGTATGAAATATCCACAATAGGCAAATCAAATCCATGGAGACCAAAAGTATAATATCAGTAGCTAGGGCCTGGGTGGTAAGGAGAATGGGGAGTGACTGCTAATGGGCATGGGGTTTCTTTTTCTGGAGTGATGGAAAGGTTCTGGCATTAGTGGTCATGATTGCAAAACACTGTGAATATATTAAAACCTTAAAATGATTTAAATGATGAGTTTTGTGGTGAATATTATCTCAAAAAAAAAAAAACCGATAACAGGGTAAATACTATACTAAGAATATGGAAAGAGTGATATTGGTTTTTCTAGGTTTTATTAAACTAATACCAAAGAATTCTTTCATTTGAGAAGATTTTCTTCTCAATTGAGCTAGAGGTTGTATTTGCAAATAAAGATGCATTTCTTTATTAGACAGTGTCTCAAATGCCTTTTCTTAAAAATCTAATTTTTCTTTACTTTTAACAAATAATTGCCTACATAAATTTTTATTTGATATTATAGTAGTGCTATGCCTGATAGTCTGAAATATACTGCTTTTAGCCATGAGCCTCTGGTAAGCAACTTTTAATCAACAGAGTTTAGCCATATTTTTCACCTACTCATCCTACACAATCATTATTTTTAACTAGTTAATTTTCTGGGTCAGGTTTGGAAAAGGAATAACATTTACTACAGGTCACTTGTAAAATCTGCATTTTAGAAAATTGGTACTACCATATAATTTATAACTTGATTTCTTAAAGTAGCAGAGTTATTTTCATATTTACTTTATATAAAGAAATCTAAAAATCCATGATCCCTTGAAACATTTTAAGTACCAACTCGGTTTAGAGAAGTGTCCAGAAGTAAATTCACAAGATTAATCGAAGACACTTATCATTAAATAACAAAAACAGCCCAGTCAATGCCTCATCAGTGTCTCTAACAGCAGCATACAAAACAACAGAGCCATTGTCTGCTGGTACATAATGAAACTGACCTGTTTCAAATTAGAAATACTGCGGGAGCAACAGGCCAGTGGCTGAGAGAGATGGCAGAGATGTTTAAATATATGGTTATGTATATTTTCCTCTTCTAGTCTGTTCAAGTATTAAAACATCCATCATTGTTGGAATGTCAATAAAAGATACTGGTTCATAAACCCTAAAAATGGGTTAACTAGATACTATGTGCCTCTTGAAATACACAGCATCACATATTAATTATTTTGGCAAAAAATCTTTAACCGAAATTTTATCAAGCCCTTGGAACAGTGGTTCTCAAAATTATAGTTTCAACTGAACAACTCTAGAAATCTCTCTTTGATCGAGATTAACCACCATGTGTAATTTGAACTGGAGTAATGTTTTCATTTATACCTTAAACACTGTATGTACTTATAAATGATTTACTACAGCCATGCCACCCTGAATGTGCCCGATCTCGTCGGAAGCTAGACAGGGTTGAGCCTGGTCAGTACTTGGATGGGAGACCACCTAGGAATACCAGGTGCTGTAGGCCCCCCCCAAAATTAATGTTTTAATAAATTAGTATATCAATTTTAAGCCTTTCAGGGAAAAGTCTGTGAACAAAGGAGCTTGGGTTAAGAGCATTACTTTTAACTCAGATAAATAAACTTTATGGTAAGAGGGAATGAGAACTTACATATCTTATAATAAAGGTTTAAATGAATACAAGGAGAGGTCCAGGATAAACTGGTGCTTTTTTGACTATTATGTTTGCTCCCACTGTATCATGAGCAATAAATAACTCAACTCCCTATTCCCCCAACACTTCACTATGCTTTCTATTATTCCTTTTTGCATGGTTTGATATTACCCACCTTGGGATTCCTTCCTAGATGTGACCTAAGCTCACCAATCGGGGAAAACTTACACTGGTCACTCGACGGTAGATCTGCGCAGCGTTCTGGCACTCTGAGTAAGGGTATTCAGATGTGGCCATCTCAAGCATGCACATCCCAAAAGCATAAACGTCAACAGATTCATCATATTTCTCCTCATACATCTCAGGGGCCATGAACTCTGGGGTACCTTAAATTAAAAGAATGATTCAGACTCAATGCCAGTCAAAGCTATAAATGTAACTAAAAGGGGAAGAAGCAGAGGGCTGACCAATAGTGGAGAAAGGAAAGGAGAAAGGAGAAGGGAAGGAGAGAGGTAACACAGTGGGGGGAAGAGGAACAAAATCATCTTAATCAGTCTGATCCATTAAATATCTTATAGATCTTCCACTACAAGGCCTTTATAGAAGACACTGGAACAGGGTCAAGTGTCTTTATTTACTATTTCAAATCAAATACTGTTACACAATTTCAGAATAGAGCCTTGGATAAAAGATAAAATAATACAACTCACACTGAAAACAAATGGATGGAAAAGGTAAGAAACTAGGAAGGAATAAAGTAGACATAACGGCATCTACCTACCTGTAAAACAGGATGATGGATTTAAAAAGATCAAAATACTTGTCTGCCCCCTACTGTATGGTAATTGTAAGGTTAACATTTAGGAATTTCCAGAGACATTTTCAGCTGAGACAACTGTGGGAAGGTGGATAGGGGATGTGCTAATGGAATGTGGTAAACAAATGCCAGGGATGCTGCTAAATAATCTTACAATACGCAAGAAAGCCCTTATAACAAAGAGTTGTCTAATCCCAAATGCCAATACAACCGAAGTTGAAAATTTCTCTTTCAGACATATTATGTCTTCTGAAGAGTAGGAGTAAGAAAAAGTTGATAAAACCAAACTTTCAAAATAAACTCATATTTTCACATTTTAAAATAAAGTTTTAATAGATATTTTTAATATAAACATATACCCAATAGACTTTTTTAGAAACTAAACTACATAGAAATTGTTTCTTTTATGTGGAAACAACACATTATATAAATAGGTATATAATACTAACTTATCTACCAACAGAATGACCCAATAAAATTGATAGTTATGTAAAGTTTCAAGAGAGTTCACTTTACTTCTCTTTACAAAAACATTGACAGCCTTGAGAATGATTCTAGAAACAAGTACAGAGAACTCCACATCTCATAAGAAGTGATTGCTTCCTAGTTTCAAGCTATGAATTTATGAAGGTTTTTTTCATGTAATAAAAGCTCTGACAGGGTTGGGTTTCTAAATAAAAGGAATGTCAGAAAGCCAGTTAGGCTGCAAGGTACACTTGAAACATACCTATCACACTCTTGGCAAAAGAAGCCCGCTTCAGGGTTGCCAGACCTAAGTCTCCAATCTTGACTGAGCCTGTAGGGCCAGTGATAAAGATGTTGTCACACTTAAGATCTCGGTGAATAATAGGTGGAGTTCGAGTATGAAGAAATTGAAGTCCTTTAAGGATCTGACGGCACCAGCTTCTTAAAACTTTGATCTTCATCACCTTAAACCTTTTGAGGTACCTAGAAAAAGCAAGGAATACCAAACGGGTTATCAATGATATGAGTTTACTGCTTTGAAGAATTGCATTAAATTTTAGCATATCTGAGATGGGACTATCAAATTTAGAATACTAAAATTCAGTAACCTTAATGGTTTGTGATACTTTTAGTAAGGTTAAAGGGGATGGGATAATAAGTGCTGGTTAAGCAAACTCTGATAACGAAGCACAAAAAATAAAGTCCTTAAAGTTAAATCACTATTAAAACAATTTAAAAGTTAATAGGTAGGTAGAGTTCAATTTCTGGTAAACGGTGGAGCAATTCTTATAGGACACAGAAATTATAAACTCTAGTAAAAATATATACAAAACAACTTCTTGAGTGCTCTGGAGAGCTATCAAAATCAGGCATAAATTAAAAGGTTTTCCCAAGAGGAAAAAGGGAAAAAGTACTGCTTTGAGCTTCCTACTTTCCGTTCCTTTTTAGCTGAGGGAAGGCTCCTGACTGTGCAGGTCAGCTCAAACCTGGATAGATGAAACCTATGTAGCTTTACTAGCTGAGAAAAGTGAAGACAGAGTTCAAGATGACCACAGCATCTATAACAGTGCTATCCAACAGAACTTTCTGATAGTCTATCCAATAAAGTATCCACTAGACATAATAGAATTTTTATATTTAAATGTAGACTAATTATAATAAAAAATTCCATTTTCCAGTTGTACCAGCCACATTTCAAGTGCTCACCAGCTGTGTGTGGCAAGTGGCTACCACTATGGACAGTGCAGATTACAGAACATTTCCATCACTATGGAAAGTCCTACTAGACAACAGGTATCTAGAAAGTAAAGAGGAACATCCCAGAAAGGAGATGTAGAAAGGGAGTCTCATATTATGCATATCCACTCTGCAAAACCTTGGGTTGACCTCAGAAATATGTGTATGTGGGGCAGATTCCAAACAGCCCAGCTAATGCTGCAAGAATGAAACAGATTTCTGCTGTGATGTTATCCACTATAAGAAAGATAAAGTTCTGAGACTGAGTTCACATGCATACTGAATTTGAAAATAGGAAAAAAAAAATGAAGAGTACTAAAAATGGTAAATATAAAAGATTATATTTCCTCTTACTGCTTTAAAAATATATATGACTAGTTAAAGGGAAATTTATAACACTGTATTACAGGGTCTATAGAATATGTAAATGTAGCATATATAAAAACTGTAACAAAGAATAAGTATCAGGGATAAACAAAACTATATTTGTGCAAATTTCCTTTATTTTACATGAAATTGTACAGTATCAACTCAAAGCATATTTTAAAAAGTTAAAGATCATAAATGCAATCTCTAGAATTGCTTTAAATTCACACACACACATACACACACACTTAACTAAAAAACTAATACAAAAACTAAAATGAAATTCTACTTCATTCCATAAAGAACACTAATGTTGAAAGTTGCTTTTATAATTTAAAAAAATATCAAAACATAGTCAGCTCTGAAGGGTGAGAAAAGGGCTGGCTGAGAAGAGGAATAAGGACATTTAATGAGATGATAGAAATGTCCTGTATCTTAATAGTTTTGATTACATGAGTAAATGACTTTATCAAAACTCATCCAATGATACAATGATGGTTTATGCTTTTCACTGTATGTAAATTTTACCATAAGGAAAAATAAAGCATACAAATATTGGAACTTTAATGAAATGTGCACTAAAGTGTTTACAGGTGAAGTATACTAATGTCTACAATTTATTTTGAGATGAATAAGATTAAAATAGATTGATAGGAGAATGATTAGATGGATATATGATATGGTAAAGCAAATGCAGCAGAAGTTAATAATTTGAAAATCTAGGCAATGAGTAATTGGGTTCACAGTATAATTCTTACAACTTTTCTATATAATTGAAATATTAAAAAAAATGTTGGGGAAAAGTTGAGGCTGGCGTGGATCTCTTTCACATCTATAAAATAATAAAGTATATAAAAGTTAACAGATTATACATTAACCTTGTATCTTACAACCTTACTAAAATTGTTTAGAATTACTACAATTATATAATCTGCAAAGGTAGAAAGTTTCGTTTCTTCTTTCCTCATTTTTATGCCTTTTAAAGTAAAGTTTTTGTTTTTATGCCTTATTGCAATGGGTGGGCCTTCTAGAACAATACCAACTGTAAGCTGTGAAAACAGGCATCCTTGCTTTGTTCCTTATCTCAGGGAGAAATGGTTTAGGTATGACTTTGGTTATAGGTTTTTCCGTGGATGTTATCAGTTTGAGAAAGTTCCCTAATATTATTCCTCATTTGCTAAGAGTTGTGACTAAGTGTTGAACTGTCAAATACTTTTTCCACTTATATTGAAATAATCATGATTGTTCTTCGTTATTCTATTAATGTGTTGAATAACACTGGTTCATTCAATGCTAAACTTTGCAATCCTGAGATAAATTCTATTTAGTATTGATGCATTGTGATTTTTGTATAAATATTCATGAGAAACACTACTCTATAAATTTCTTCTGTTATAATATCATAGGTTTTCATATTAATATTATGCTGGCTTCATGAAATGAATTGGACACTGGTTCTCCACCTCTATTTTTTGAGAAAATTCAATTTACTGGTTCCCCTCCCCTTTTTATTATGATAAAATATACCTAACATTAAATTTATCATTTTTAAGTGTATCACTACACCGTATTATTGTAAAATCATCAACATCATTATCTCCAGAGCTCTTTTCATCTTACAAAATTGAATCTATATAACCACTAAACAATAACTCTCCATTCCCCTATACCCTAGGGCCCTGTCTCTATAGTTCTTACTATTCTAGATACCTCATATAAGTGGAATGATACAACATTTGTTTTTTTGTGACTGGTTTATTTCACTTAGCATAATGTCAAGTTTCGTTCATGTTATAGCATGTGTCAGAATTTCCTTCCCTTTTAAGACTGAAAAATATTCCATTGTACATATATAGCACATTTTGCTTCCATTGATGGACACTTGGGTTGCTTTTACCTTTTAGCTACTGTGAATAACGCTGCTATGAACATGCGTATTTAAATATCTCTTCAAGACCTTTTTCAATTCTGTTCAGTATATATATACCAATGGAATTGTCAGATCATACAGTAATTCTATTAATTTTTGAAACTGAAATAAAATGGAAATATAACATATTAGTTTTGGGTATACAAATAATGATTCAAAATTTGTATATATTGCAAAATAATCATCACGGTAAGTCTAGTCCATCACCACACAGTTACAAATTTTTTTTTGTGATGAAAACTTCATAGACCTACTCTCTTAGCAACTGCAATAAACAATACATTATTATTAATTACAGTCACAAAGCTGTACATTAAAGTCCCAGGACCTATTTATTTTATAACCGGAAGTTTGTACCTCTGAACCAGTCATCTCCCCCACCCCTACCCCTGACTGGTCACCAACAACCTGCTTTCTGTATCTATGAGTTTGTTTGTTGTTGTTTTTTTTTAAGATTCCACATATAAGTGAGATCATACAGTATTTGTCTTTGTCTGACTTATTCCACTTAGCCCTCAAAGTCCATCTATGTTGTTGAAAGCAAATGGCAAATTTTCTTCTTTTGTATGGCTGAATATTTTTCATGTACACACATCCAATCTTCTTTAGCCATTCATCCACTGATGAACACTTAGGTTGCTTCCATGACTTGGCTACTATAAACAATGCTGCAATGAACATGCGGGTACATATATCTTTTAAAATTAGTGTTTTCATTTCCTTTAGGTAAATACCCAGAGGTGGATCGTATGGTGGCTATATTTTAATTTTTTTAAAGGAATCTTTATACTGTTTTTCATAGTGGCTGTACTAATTTCCATTCCCACCAACACTGTAGAAGAGTTCTCTTCTCCACATCTTTTCCAAAATTTATATTTCTTGTTTTCTTGATAATAGCCTTTCTAACAGGTATGAGATGGTATTTCATTGTACTTTTGATTTGTGTTTCCCTAATGATTATTGGAGCATCTTTTCATATGCCCATTGGTCATTTGTATATCTCCTTTGGGGAAATGTTTATTCAAGTCTTTTCCTGTTTTTGAATTGAGATGCTTGTTTTTATGTTATTTAGCGACTTCTCTATATATTCTAAATATTAATCCCTTTTCAGTTATAAGATTTATAAATATTTTCTCCTATTCTTTGAGTTGCTTTTTTACTCTGTTGATAATATACTTTGATGCAGAAGTTTTTAATTTCCATGAAGTCCAATTTTAAACACACTGACTTTTAAAACATTTAATCTGGCATACATTTCAGACAAGGCTAATAACCAAAGACACTTCCACTTCTGAGAAAAGGCATCAAGTTTTCTTTTGACTGATGAGGACAGTGACCCCAGGGTCATAAAACTATTACAAGATAGAGTTGACAACTGAATTCTTAAGTATGGTCTACCTGCTATTGCCTGCCTCCATACTGTATCTCTAATCTGTTATGTACACCACCATCAGACAAAGAAATTCTAACACAGTCCCTGGCCCATAGTAGGTACTCAATTGTTTTTTGAATTATTCAATGTATTGTATCACTGCTGGATTATAATCTTTCCAATGGTTCCCTATCATCCTTAAATTAAAGCAGAGACTAATTTTTTGCCCTACATTCAAAACTCTCTACATTTTATTTCTAATGTATATATAGACTTTTTAGTCATTATTCCTCTTTATAAACTTTGTTTTTAATCAAAAGGGTTAACTTACAGCTAACCTTTTGTTCTCTATTTTTATATACAATTCCCATAGCACCTCTCCACTTACAGAAAAGCTATCAATGCTTTAAAGCCTAATTTAAAGCCTCTTACTTTGATAAAGACCTTCAAGATTACTTTAGCCAGTAGGAAGGAAGTGCATTGTCTTCTCGATTACTATTAAATAAAAATTACAAAAACTATAATTTAGCCATAAAAAAAAAGAATGAAATCTTGCCATTTGCAACAACATGAATGAACCCTGAGAACATTATGCTAAATGAAATAAATTGAGAGAAAGAAAGAAACAAACAAAAGCTCCTGGATATAGAGAACAGATTGGTGGTTGCAAGAGGCAGAGATGGGGGTGTGCAAAATGAGTGAAGGGAGTCAAAGATACAAACTTTCAGTTATAGAATAAATATGTTATGGGGAAGTAATATACAACATGGCAACTATAGTTAATTACTTATTTGGAAGTTGCTAAGAGTGATATTAAAAGTTCTCATGATAAGAAAAAAATTCTGTCACTATGTACGGTGACAGATGTTAACTGGACTTATTGTAGTGATCATTTTGCAATATATCCCAATATTTAATCATCCTATTTTACACCTGAAACTAACATAATGTTGTATGCCAACTATGCCTCATTGAAAAAATTAAAAATCATTCTAAATTGTATTATTATTACTATTTTATTTAAAAAATAGGAATATTACCTAAAACCACCACAACCAAACAAATGACAACCAGGTATCATCAATGCAGAAAAGACATAATTAATAGATGGATAAACGATCTTCCTAATATAGCATTTTCAAGTCCTTCATTATGGCTCACTCATGTCCAATCACACTGAAGAAAAATCTACTAGTTGAAAAGCCTTCTTATAACTATAGCTCCTAATCAGCTTTTCAGTGCTGAAATATTAATATAAAGTGACAATCAACTCATGATTTAAATGGGGGTAATTAGGTTACCTATTCCACAGAATTGGAAGACTAAATGCTAAAAACAATGGCTATCAAATATAACAATTAAGAGTGTATAAAATTTTAGTTCAACAAAGAAAGAGAAATTATCAATAAAGACAAATTATAATAAATAACTAAACAGAAATTTTGTAGCTAAAATACAATAATTGAAATGAAAATTCACTAAAAGTTTTTAACAGCTGATTTGAGCATGCAGAAGATAGAAGCTAAAAACCTGAAAACAGATCAATTGTACTTACCCAGTTTAAGGAACAGAAAGAAAACAGAATAAAGAAAAATCAAAAGAGCCTAAGAGATACCACCAAGCTGGTCAACGTATACAAAATGAGAGTCCCAAATAAGAAAGAAAAACAGCAGAAAGAATATTTGATAAAATAATGACCACAAACATTCCAAATTTAATAAAAGACATAAATCAGCACATTTAGTTTGCTCAACAAAATCCAAGGACAAACTGAAAGATATCCACAGCGTGACACATTACATTCAAATTCTGAACGACAAAGAAAGAATCTTTGAAATCATCATTAGGAGCAACTTGTTATGAGCAAGATACATGGTGTGAAAAGGGGAATGGGGACTAACTGCTTAAAAAACATTAAGTGTTCTTTTGATGAAGAAAATGTTTGGGAACTTGATAGTTACAAACAATATGACTGTGCTAAACACCACTGAATTTTACACTTTAAAAAGATTAATTTTATGTTAGTGAATTTCGCCTCAATTAAAAAAGAAGCTAACATTATTTCCATCATCTGAACCAAATTTTTTAACTCAATATTCCCATCTTATTTTTCAGGTTTGGGTATTTATTTATACATATTTGGAACAAAGGAAACTCAAAAAGTATGTACTTTGGAACTAATTCCCATCACTTTCTGCCCATTTACCTCTCCAAATGCTGCCAGTGTTCCTAATTGTTCTGTATTCTTCCAGGTATGAATATGGATTTGTTTTAACTCTCTTTGCTTAGGGACTATATATATATATATCCTCAATCTGAGCCAATATGTCTTTCCCCATTCTGTTCATTTTTATTTTCCAACTAGAATGATAAATCTAATATCTTCTCATTCTGTCTCATTTTATTTTTTCATATTTTCCATCTTTTTCTGCTTTCTGATTTCTTCATATTTATTCCTGTCAATTCAATCTAGTCTGCTGAACCACTGAAGTTTTAATTTCAATAATTTATTCTTATTTCTAGTTCTTTGGATCTTTCCTAATTATGCCTGAACTATTTTTGATGAAGTTATATTTCTTCATTATGGTTTCTATTCCTTATTTTATCACTTTATTTATATATATCTTTACTGACATCTTTTTATAGTTACATCTTTTTATAGTTCCTGGGGTGCTATTTGTCCAGTTGCAGCTGCTCGTCTGGTGTGTTTTGTAATTTAATTGTGAGATCGCCTTCACTGTTTTGTCCATGGGTATGATGACCAACGTATAATAAGAATGTCCTGGGGAGCTGTCGTTGCATTCTGGAACAATTACAATGCTCATACCTAGGCTTGTGAGTCATGCACCCCAATAGGCAGTATAAATTTATATTACAGAGCTATCTAGATATGACCTAGAGTGAGATTTCTATTTTTCATAGGAATTCCTCTCCCATTCAAAGTCCTGGGCAGAGGGGCAAAATTCCTTCTTATAGTTTTCACTTGCTGGGGTGCAGAATTCTCCCTTTCATGAATAACTCAGTTTTTTGACACAAGCTAAGTTTCAGTTTCCCTCTCTTCTGAACTATAAGGTTTTAGTCCTGGCATGGACATTGAAACTCTAGTAACCAATCCTCAAGCCCCAAATGTGGTATGAAAACCCAAGAGAATGCCAGGGCATCAGGTCCTGTTTTGGCCTTGAGTTACTTCTTTGTCTTTTTTATCTAGGGGTTATCTTTTCTTCTTTGAAGCTTGGATATGTATTGAAAGAGCTTTTATTATATTCCACGTTTTCATTTGTTGGTGGGGGAAGGCCATCCCACAGAGGCTTAGCCTGCTTTTTACCCGAAGCCCCTCATTACACTTTTTAAAGCAAGTAAATTATTGTAGGGTATTCTTGTAGAGTATGCCTGAAAGACTACAGATAACCCACTAAGTATCCAACCCAATGAAAAGAATCTCAAGATGAAGATATACATATAACTACTCCTTAATTCAAATATTTATCAAGTTTCAGGAATAGCACTAGGGAGCATTGTCTAGTGGAAAAAAAGAGACAAATGTAACATTAAGCCTGGATGACTAGGATAAGGATGTTGCCATAAATATTACAGAAGTTTGGTATGGACATTAGAATTAGCAGGGGGAAAATAATCTGTTGGCTTTTCAACAAGTTAAGTTTTAGGCATCCAAGAGCACTTGCAAGTGACTACATCCAAGAGATCCAAGACTATGTTTCAAAGATTTGGGATTAATGAGCTCAATAGCATTAACTAAAAAAAGTAATAAATAATAAATATACACTACAGGGACAATTTTTAAAAATATAATTCCTCCACAAGAGAAAAATTACACCATATAATTTACACTAGTTTCCTCTCTGAGTACAGATACTCTAAGAGACCTGAGATTCCAAAGGCATACTCCAACTCTACCATAAAACTCTTTATAATAGGGAACAGGGAATTTCTGCACTTGAACTATCTGTATTCCTAAAAGGGATGATAGGTCTAACTGTTTGTTTGGGCTTCAATTTCTGATGCTATAGGAAATGAAGTTACCTAGTGGTAATTTTTACAATACAATGTACATCTGATATGATAGTTGTATAGATGCAGCAAGAAGTGCCCAATACAAGGTGATTAATGGGTAAAACTTCTAAGTTTCAACCTCAATTTCACCACTAGAGGGCTACCTTGTCACCATTTGTTTTCTGTCACCATTTGTTTTCTGATCCCTTAACCACTCAATTTTAGAAAACACCAAGTACCATATGACTTAAAAAAACTAGGTTTTTTCTGCAGTAACTTCTTCTTTTAATACCTACCAGTAAATAATTATCAAATCACTTTATACATCAGAAAATTTGGGGCACCGAAAAATATGCTAATACACTAACCAGTTCCCCCCTTAGAACAATACAAGTAGGACTAAAAGGCCTTAATTAAGAACACTCAAGTTCTCTCATACTTTTTGGTCAGCTTTTATATTATTAATGGACTTACGTTTTAAGTGTTCCAGATGTCATAAGTTCAGTCACCAAAACAATGCACTTCTTTCCTTTTACTGTGGATTCCCAGGAATCATAGAATCTAACAATATTGGGATGCTGAAGACCCTTTAACATTTCAGCCTCTTCTTTAAATCTCTGCCTCTCAGACTTTGTTAACTTTCGGTCCTAAAATCAAAAAACAAAACAGAATGTGGTTTAAAATAATGAAACACCAAGTTTCAGTTAAATTTAGATGGTAACTATGTACCAAATTAAAACCTACTTAAAGATTGTTTCTATCCATATCTACAATTCCAAGTTTTCAACAATGTTCTAAAATGTGCAAGGCTTATCAAAAAACTTAAAAGTAATTTACTTATGTCTTTCACTATAGCCACCATTCTATTCCAAACCACCATGGTCTCTTTTAGATTCCTGCCAACAATCTCCTAAATTGTTTATACACATCTAATCTTCCCTTTACACAATCTGTTTTCCACTTTGTACATATACAGTCAGAATATTTTTAATACCATTTGAATCAATTCTAAGATATGCCTACTTAATTCTTAGAATACCTCTTTTCACATTTTTAAGATCTCTGAAATTAGAATGTCATACAATTAAGAGTTTTAAATTCAGTGAAATGTTGTATGTCATAACTCTGTTTTAAACATTTTAATAATTTTCTATAGCCTTAAGGACAGAGGTAAACATCACTGTGACCAGATATATGTTCCCTGCCCACTCTCTGAGCCTAATTTTTTGTAACTCTAATCTTTTCCATTCTCAAACATGTCATGCTTCTTCTCATCCAGGTCCTTCAAAAATGCTGTTTCCCTTCTATCTAGGACTCCATTCTCTCATCCTTTGTTTGCCTAGTTAATACCCAGGCGTCTTTCAAAGATCAAGTCATTTCCTCAGGAACACCTTCCCTGGTTGCCCCTCACTCTAGGTTAAATCCTTCCTTCCACACTGATACATGGTTTTACAAACTATGCAGATACCTCTTTCACAGCATTTAATAACAAATAATATTACATTGAGGTTTATTCTAAAAGCACTGATAAAATGCTTTTTCAGTGTTCTATTTTAGCATCTTAGTATAACAGACTTATTCAATGGCCATGCATTGAATGAACCCACGGATGTGCTTTTGAAATAAAAAAGTATGTGTATGTTCTTAACAAGCAGTTAGCATTTATTTCCTAAGGGATAAAAAAAAAATTCCTGTGGGTAGGTCTTCAAGGTAAGAATTGAATGAAATTGGGCCTCTGAGTCTCAGTAAACCTAACACAAAGACCAACCTGCAAATGTCACAACTGTTATCATTTTGATTTTTAAAAACAGTATGTAAAAACTCACTGTAAAAAATCTGCCAACCACTTAGCTATAGCAAAGTTTAAAGAGGAAAAACAAACACACAAACAGGGGCTTTGTCCTCACCAAAACTCTACACCAATTTTCCTTGAGAATACACAGAATGACAATCTTAAAACTTTTATCCAATTTTGCTTAGGAGTCACCCACACTGTATATAGAGGCTTTTTTTGCATATCATAGATTTTTATCCTTGCTTTTAGAATTTTTATCAGTGCTTTTAGAATAAACCTCCTTGAAATTACTGATGATTTATTTTAAGAGGTCTGAGAACCTTGCTTAAATCTTTAAAATTAGAAATATATATATATATATGAAAAAACACATATAGTTGCATGAATACAGAACATCAGCTAAATTAGGAGAAATCCCAAACAATTTGATGCTTCTTTCAATTACTTGTCAACATCTCAGAAACCTACATTATTTTAGCACCTAAAAGAATTTTTAAGACAATAAAATAGATCAAAATTAATACAGAGACCAGTAAGAACAGCTGAGGTTTTAAAAATAACATCTGCCAAGTGTTTGCTATTTACTAGCTCGTTGTTTTACTTCTGTTCTCATTAATTCTCAGAAAAACCCGAGATTTCAGGTAATGTTACTTTATTTTGACATATAAACACAGACTCAGAAAAATGTAGTATCTCCCTCAAATTTACATGAAAAGCAAAACCAAGATTTAATGAAGATCCAATTTAAAGCTCATGTTCTATACAGTATGTTACCTTAAAAATCTATAAAGCTTCTAAAACAATGTTCTTTTCAGAAAAGCCATGTTGATATTTCTGTCATTAACTAGGGATTATTGAAAAGGACTAGGTACATTACTAAATTATAAAAGGTAAAAGAGGCATGTATATTGTTTAAATATTACTGTCAATCAAATTATCATGAAGACAATGATATCAAAAGAGATTTAGAACAGATTAGCCACTGTTGCTTTTTAGTACTTTCTCTTCAGCTTTACCAAGCTGGGTATTCCTGGGGGCTTGATACACTATCCCAAAGCAGCATTCGTTACCTTCAGTATAAACTAGAGCTGATGCAGCTAACCCACTCTATTCATTTCATTCATTTCTTTCCACCTACATAAAATTGTTTTGACAGGCTAAGTGAACAAAACCAAGGATCACTGTCACATGACCTCCCATAACATGCACAGTTGGAGGCTGCTGAAGGGTGGAGGGGGGAGCAGGGCAACAACTAAAACAATTGTTCATCTCAGTACAATCCAAATAACAGTGCTCAATAGATTATTTGCTGATGCAATGTCTTCTTGGGTGAGAAACACAATTCTGATACATGGTACAATGGCCTTACAGTAGTTTATAAATCTTCAGTTCTTTGCTTTTATTATTTTATTTTAAACATTCTATTTTATTTTAAGCATTTTCTCTTTATCCCTAAATTTCAGTATTTTCTAAAGTAACAACCCTATGTCTTCATACCCAAAAGCAAATGTTGCAAATAAATTGTGTGACTAAAACAATGAGATTGATTTTTTATTAAATCTGAAATACTCACCTTATTATGTAACATCTGTACATAAAAAAACAAAAGGCCCTCAAGTCTTATTACATTAAAATGTCAGTAGCATTTTATTTTTAGCGATATTCAAAGTTTAATTGCTAAATTAAGACTATATGTGGTAAGTCTACATATCAAAATATGGGTGGAGAGATGTGTCTGGAATTTCTTGATTAAAATACTTTAAGTCAATATTGGAGTCCTCCCTCCTTATCATTTTCTGCACCACACTGACTTAGCAGAGATCTGGTCATATACTCCACCTTCTAAAGTGATACTAATTGTTGGGTATTAGGATGTAAAAATAAAAACTTGTCTTCACAGAGAGAACAGCAGTTTGAAACATTACTTTCCAATGAAGCATGGGTTTCAATTACTATTCACAGAAAAAAAAATTTAAGAATAATCCCATATTTTGAAAGAAAGGAATCATATAAATAATTACTTAAGTCTGGCATATATCTCATAGGCCTACATGTCTAATAATAATTCAAAGATGGCACTTCTTTTTATCCTTCTAAATATTTTGGATTTTTAACTATAAGTAACTTTTCTAGTAAAAACTCCAGAATAATTAAGAGATTGAAGGTGTGGAGAAAGGTGGGAAAATAATTAATAGAAACCTAATAAATGAGTCTCTTGCAAAAACAACTGCTTGTTAACAACAACAACAAAAAAAAAAAAATGATTAAGAGGGCTTTTAAAGTGTTCTGAAATACAATACCAATATTAAGCCTGGATTTTACGTGGCCAAATCTACAGAGTAAACTCCTACTGTAAATTTCTTTATGACCTTCCAATCTTGAACTCTTAAGAGAGGCACTTGGTCTACCCATAGAGAAGAGTTTACATTAGCTGAATTTTCCTCAATAGGTCAACAGATATGATAATTGTGGGGGGCCGGTGAAGGCGCATTTTTTAAATGACATCGTGTCCTTTGCTTCTCCATGGAGTCTTCTAAGAACTAGTCTGAAATAACACCAGTTTCAGAAGAATAAAAGGCAATTGAAAGAACAGTAAAAAAGAACCTGGTTGTTCTAACTCCTCCATCCATCCTTTCTTCTCAATCTGACTCATCTTCATTTCCATTTCATTTATTATAAAAAGGTTCTCTGTTTCAAAGCAGCAAAAAAATATCTACACAGAAAGATAAGTGTTTTCTCAAACCAGATATGTATTGATTAATATAGTTCTATCATTAAGCATCCTCTAATCCAACCCTAAATCTGGGCCATAATAATGTAAAGTTGGGGCCTAAGTGATTCTTTCTTTCTCTCTCTTTTGGAGGACGGAGGAACACAAAAGCCAAACAATTAAAAAATAACTAGAACTTGGCACATATGGAAAGCTTCATGTTAATGTTAAAAACACAGCAGATACTTTTAATAGCTGAATCACAAAATGTATTTGTATTTGGTCCTATTAGAGCATGGCAAAATATTTTCACAAAATGATTTACATTATTCATTGTATAGTGAAACTCAGAATATTGCCTAGTCATTCACATAAATTCAAATAGTTTTTACAGAAATAGATGAAATTCATTTGAATGTGAAGGCAATTAACTGAGAAGACTAAACTCCAATTGTAATAGGTAGAGCCTTACACTAAAACTTTTTAAAGACAGCAAAAAGGCCCAGAAGGTGGCAAGAAGGAAAGCTGAATGTGGATAAGAACAAAGATCAAAAAATTCTTGCTCATTATAGGAAGGAAATTTTACACTTCAAAGACAACTATAACTCTGCAGAAGATAGAGAAGACAGTTTCCAAATAATTTTGAATGAGGTAAGAAGGGTTGCCAAAGGGGAGACCAACAAAACAAAACTAAAAAACTCAAATGGAGTTATTAGCACTGAAACTTAGTGGGTCATCTTGCTGAGAATCCACCACCACAGGAAAGCAAATGTGGTAGGTGCAAATTATAAAGACAGCAAGAATATCATGAAAGAATTCACTGAACTTCATATTCACAACTTCTTTCATTTTATTCAGTACAGAAATCAGTAAAATAAAGTCCCGTATATAAGAATAAAATGCATTAGTTTTTCAATGTGTATGAGGTATTCAATTAAGGAAAAAAACAAAATAAAATTTTTTCAATCTAAAAAAAATAGAAGAATTCAAAGTATAACATTCATATTAATGTTTAATACTTTTGTGTTACCTTTCCTTCTAGGATTCTCTCCTTATCAGCTGAATGTTAACCTCTCCCTCTTTACCATACCCAAATGGGGGAAGGAAATAAATATTTCAACTTTACAAGGAAATACAGAATTCAGAAAGCTGTAAGATTTGAACGGTAAGGAAAAACAAAAAGAGAAAGCCTGATATGCACAAGTGCACCTGCCTTAACAGAGTTTTACATTAACAATAAACACTTTAGATCTTCACCCTTGGCCAGGTGTGACTAGTTTAATGTAATGTTTTACTGATTCTGGAATTCAAATTAATATGTACAGATGTCTAATGGGCATTTTATATGTCCAACCCTATTAAGTTTCTTCCACAAGTCATCTTATCCATTCCAAATTCCCTATTTCTGTTTGTCTTCCCAGGTGATAAGGTTGAAACCTTTTCTAATCCCTATAATTCCATCGTTCTCCACATCTCATTTCCAATGTTGTAAACTAGTAAAAGGTACAACTACCTCATATAACTACTGTCTAATTAATTACTCTTTTCTCACTTCAACCATCCTTTAGACACAGATATTTCCCAAAACACTATTTTTATAAAGCCAAGTCTCCTGGCTCAGAAATAGTGAGTATAAAATTAACCAATTTGACCTAATTATAAGAATCTTCTAGCGGAATAACTTCTTATGAAAAGTAAATTTGGAAAAAAACTCTAGTACATAAAATTTAAATTTTAAAGCCACTCAGATCCATTTTGTATTGCAACATTTTCCAAAATAACCAGCCACTCACATACCATGCTCATCACTTCTTTTGCACTCCTATATCTAAAGTTACTGACATGAATCTTAGTTTCTGTAAAATGGAAACACGATTTTCTTGACTAAGATTTTGAGAAGTCAACATATTGCATGTAAGATTTCAAAACTGCAAATAATTACACAAAATAAGAACATTATTTTTATGGCAGTTACTTCATTCAGTGATTTATTCCCCTATACATATTCCTGAATATAATTTACATTTTGTCATTTTTACATTGTAGTGAAACAGACTCTTGAAGATATATATTATCAAGGGAAATGGGCATTTTCTTAATTTGGGACCACAGACATATCAGGGGTGGGTAAAAGAATTCTGTGCTCTAAATTAATTACTAATTACAAATTTTCAGGCTCAACTAGATGACCAAAAGATTCCATGAGGCAATCTGCTTTTTTTTTTTCAATTACATGAGAAGCCAAATGATAACCTAGATGGCAATATATAAATTCAATGTACTAACTGTTTATTTTATTAATAAATTCTGGCTGCAGATAGGGTGGCATGTCCTAAATTGTCAGCAAATTTTCCAGTTGATTATTTATTTCAAATTCCTTTACCAGTTAAAGATAAAATTTATGCAGTTATGATTTGTAACTAAAAAAGACATTCTCATAAGACTAACTTATTCATAAAGGAAGAATGACTAATAATTTGGTTTAGACTAGTAAGGAAATAATTTGATTTTAGTTGGTTTTAATTTGCATTTAATCAAGTGTTTTGATTTTATAGTTCTATAAGATCTATAAAGCACAGGGAGTATATATTGTTTTCTATTTACACATGTAACATTTTAATAAATTAAGTCACACTAAGGGTTCATAATTTTTTTCCTTTAAAACATGTCTAACAATGAGATACTATTTCAAACCCATTAGGATGGTTATTATTAAAAACGAAAACAAAAAACCTAGAAACTAACAAGTGTTAGCAAGTATGCATAGAAATTGGACCCTTTTTGCAGCAACTGGTAGGAATGTAAAATGGTACAGCCATAGAATTACCTAAACATATGATCCAGCAATTCTACTCCCTAGAATATACTCAAAAGAATTGAAAGCAGGAACTCAAACAGACACTTGTGTACACCAGTACCCCAGTACCTATCAACAGATGAATGATAAACAAAATGTATTAAATATGTACAACTGGAAAAGAAAATGTGCTTAATATGTACAACAGACATTATTCAACCTTAAACAGGAAATTCTGACAAATGCTACGACAGTGATGAACCATGACAACATGTAGCTAAACGAAATAATCCAGATGCAAAAGGACAAATATTGTAGGACTCCACTTCTATGAGTACCTTGAAGAGGCAAATACATAAGAACAGAAAGTAGAGTTAACAGAGGTTAGGGAAGGGGAGACTAGGAGTAAGTGTTTTATGAACTCAGAGTTTCAGTTGGGATGATGAAAAAGTTTGGGTGTAGATAGCAGTGATGACTGCATAATACTATAAATATACTTAATACACTAAACTGTATACCTACAAAATAGTACATTTTGGTAAATTGATGTTATATATATTTACCACTAAAAAAAAAAGCCTAAACTACTTGATTTTGAGGTACTGTGCTCTTTACACTTAAGAAAATGAAACGCAAAATTCAGAATAGAGGAGACAAGGGGATGATACTGAGGAGAAGCACACTGAGAACTTCACAGGTTCTAACTTCTTACACTAGATTAAGTACTTGATGTACATGTTGAAATATGTGATACTGTATGTAGTTCTTTTACACTTAAAGAGAAAAATAATGCCTACTCATCATCTTATCAACTCCCTAAATAAGAGAAAAAATACCCTTACAAATTTCACATTTTCTTATTTTCAAGGCAAGTGTTTATTCTACCTCAGCACAGACTTTTTGATAAATTGAACTAGGAATCAGACTAGTTTGTATTAGTATTATTATTACAACCTAATCCAACTGTCATTTCACCCAATGAATTGGTTTTAATCTTTTTTTAAAAATTGACATGAGTATATGGAGAATTTAAATACTTTAAAACTTTACATGAATCCTTTCAAGCATAAAGAATATGAATATACCTTCTATATTTGTTACATCTCAATGTTCTACCATATTTAATTTAAATTATTTTCTTTGAAATAAAATCATTCCTCTCTCACCTTCCTCATAGTTAGTCACCTATTACTCCAATGTTTATTATTTTTATGGTTTTACAATATATGTACACATTCATGAATGGCATTCATCCTGTTTTATATATTTTAATTTTTATATAAATGCTATCTCTGGATTTTTTATGAATCTTGTCTTACTTATATCTTTTTTAATGAACTAACTTCTTATCCCAACAGAGAAGGCCATCCTCAGAGTGTACCTGACTAAATAAAACATACATTCTTGTCAAAAAAAGCAGCAATAACCATGGATTTTCAAAGTAATCATTATTTATCCAGCTGGTTTGCAGTACATAAAACTAACCTTTGAATTAACGTATTTTTAGAAGCCGCTTGACAATGGTGGGGGCGGGGAGAATATGCACATTTTCTTTTAACTAAATCTTGTTCATAATTTTTTAATTACGGCTACTGTGGAGGAAAGCTCTTATTAACTGAATGTATTCACCTAACTACAAAATTAGATCTGAATGCATTTTATATACAACCTTGGGCTGGCTGGCAAGTTTTTCTGATGAAAAGGAAATCAGTTCCTGATTCAAACGTATCTTGCTTACTACCCATCTGAACAATGAAGTTTCAGTTTATGTAAAATCATAATCCCTTCATTTAGAAATTAATATAATTCCCCAGTCTTAACCATTAAACTCTGCCATTTAACCTCTAAACTGCCATAAGAGATCAGTTCCAATCTCTTTCATTTACAGATTTATATGCAAAGAGTAAATAAAAAGTTTTTTTCTACCACATTCTTGTCTTTCTAAAAGGAAAAATAAGAGATTAAAAATGAAATCAGATTTAAGTATCATAGTTTCAGCAATAAGTCAAAGACATCTCTATAATGAACTCCATATTATTAACTAATACATATTCCTCCTAAGGTCAGCTCTGAAAAATTGTCAACTGAAATTATATATAGGATTATTAAGCACCACATGAAAGGAAGTACAAACAATTCAAAATAGAAGAAGAGTGTGGCGCCCACATCTGAGAAACTCAAAGGGGGCATGTGAGGGACTTCAGGAATTTTTTTAAAAGTTGAAATATAATAACCCATATTATAAGGCTGAACTAAATAAAACTGGTTTTTGTTAGTTATAATGGTTGAATATAGATAGGGTATATTATATGATTCAACCTAACATATAATTGAATTCTTTTCCTTTTCATGTCTTCTCCCAGTGGTTTGGAAGATCCCTTTTGATGCTATAGTTGGTCACAAATAACATCACATTTATATTCCTGCTATAACTATGTTTATAATTTTAACCATTTCATTAGTATTGTCAGTTATTATAAAATGACTTCAATTCCTTGATGACTTAATTTGTGTTTCGATACTGTAGTCCCTTTAAACACAGTAGATGCCATGCTCTTCTGGTATCTAATGATGGGGATGAAGAGTCTGATTTTAGATCTTTAGTAAATAACAGTATTTTGCTACATGGAAATTTATAAAATGACCTTACCCTAATCTTTAAAAGTTCAATTATTTTGCCAGAATGTGTCTAAGATGTAGGCTTTTTGTTTGTTTTTGAGTAGAATGAAGTGAGTTTTCTCTATATACAAAGACTTTTTTTTTTTTTAACTTAGAAAAGTTTCCTATCAATTGCTGGTCCATTAGAAATATCAATTATCCATGTTTTGTTTCTTCGAATTCACTTGTCTCATCATCACGATCTCTTTTTTTCTAGTATCTTCAAGTATCTTTCTTATCACTAATTTGATTTCCTATAGCATCAGAGTTTATTTTTTTACCAAGTTCAATGTGTATTTAAACTCTGCTATTGTTTTTCTTGAATTGCCTTCTTTATTCCTAAAATATCTAGTTTTCTTTCTCACATATTATAAGACAAGCCTTCACGAATCTTACTGAATATGTTGGCATTCTAATTTATGGTTTTGGATTCTTAGACCTATTCTTTTTTCTTCTGGCTCCTTCTTGAACAAGGCTAGATCTTCCAAACTTAGTGTTTATGGCCATATTATCTTTAAACACATCTGCAAGTCAGATTCCCATCTCATATTTATAATTGTGAAAATGCATAATAGCAGTACTATTAATAGCCAATTTCTACTAAGCTTTTATCTGGTGCAGATTTTTCTCAAATTTCTGTTGTCTATCGTTTTCACAATTTTTTGCTGAAACCAGTACCAGCTGTAATATTTATTGGATTTTTTTTTAACAACACAACACTAAATATCTATTTTAGCATCCCTCTTAATCAATTAGTATTGCTGGTTATTGAAACAAACTGTTCACTCATATACTGCCCCAAAATGTCTTTATTTCTAAAAGTATATGAACCATATTTTGGATAACAATGCCCATGTACACTACATGCACAATATCAGTTGCTACCTTCATGCCCTTTCTCCTGATCACCACATTTACAGATATTCTAGCATATAGAAAATTTGTGTGGGGCACACACTCAAGGCATGGAAAAAGGACACTTGGTTCATCACATGTAACAGTAGGTAAAGCAGATAGATGCTCAACTTTCTAGTTACAATGGGCCCCAAGTCTGACTTTTGAACAAATAATAGGAATAGATAAGGATTTTTTTTTTCCTGCTGGTGGTCTCCATTTCAAAAAACAAAACTTGATATATATTCTTTGTACTGAAATCTACAGTTTTTCTCTATCTGGCTCATTGCACCTCATTATTAGTACCACTTATTCCCAGTTCTGTCTTTATGTCTATCAACTTTCATTTGTAGTAATGTTAAGAGTTTCATTCATTCCTGATTTCATGATTATTTTAGTGAGAAAAATAAGAAAGGATGGATCTGAAGTTGCTAGTCAACCATCATCCTGAAACTACTCCTCCCCTCACACATACCAAATTCCCAGCTTTGCTAAGCAAACATCCAAAGAGCTATACATAATACACCAAGGAACAAGCTTGTCACACCACATAAAAGTGATTCGACATCATTAACATCATTCAAGAAGTTTGCAGAAAGTTCTAACTCAAGATGGAAGTAGAAACATCTTTACTACTGTTACCTACTTTCTCTTCATACCCCATAACATGATAACCCAAGAAAGTTACAAAAATAAAAACTAAATGCAAAATGATAAAGATGGGAAAGGAGCCTTCAATAGATAAAATGTTGTAAATGGTAACATTCTGGCTCAAGAAAAAAATAGCCTAGAATATAGTAGAAGTATACCTAAGAAAGATGCAAATCCTTTCCTCAAAAAGACTGACTCAGTAAAACGAAATAAGAGATTTTAAAAAAAGAATGGTAACATTCTGGCTCAAGAAAAAAATAGCCTAGAATATAGTAGAAGTATACCTAAGAAAGATGCAAATCCTTTCCTCAAAAAGACTGACTCAGTAAAACGAAATAAGAGATTTTAAAAAAAGAAATAGAAAATCTATAGGTCTGACTACTCAATGCATGCCTCTTCCCTTCTGTGTATATATTAAAATGCTCAACCAAGAGTTTACCATTGGTGAGAGGTAAAAAATTACGATTCTATTCTAAATAAGTCAAAGCAATTAATGTGGCAATTAGAAGTTAGCATCCCAAAACAAAACCCACACATCTGTCATTTTAAGGGCTCCCTGACTATTCATGAGAGAAGTCTGACAGTTAACAAGCTCACCCACATTCAAAGCTCACAGTAAGCCTCCTTCTTAAGTATGAGTGTGTAATCACTGCACTTGAGCATTTGCAAAGATAAAATTCCCTACTCCACCAAAAAAATGAGTGTAGCAAAGAACTACCTCAGAGAAAGAAAAAATTCAGAAATTAGAATACACTTAAAAAATACCCCTTTGTTTAATGAGTACAGAGTTTATGTTTAGAATGATGACAAGTGCTGAATAATAGTAATGATTATAAAATATTGTGACTATACTTAATATCACTGAATTACACACATAAAAGTGATTAAAATTGCTAGTATCTTATATTTTTACCACAAAAAACATTATTGCATGTTACTGAAATGGGAAAAAAAATTGACAGCCATGCAGCAAGAAACCTGAATGTTAGAGGAAAGGTGGATTTTATTATCCTTTCTATATATCAAAAAATCATTGCCAAATTAAAAGGTAATCAAAGAGAATGAAGCTAAGAAATGCAGGGGAAAAAAATTTAGAGCCATGTCTGGTTATTAAATTTTTTTCTGCATTTTCTGATAGTTTTTTTCTTAGTTATTTCAAGTTTGTAATTTGTTGTGATCTCTTCTCTCATTCATTTTCATATTTTCTTTTAAAAAAATTTTATAGAACACGAAAAATATTGTGACTATAAAACAATAACAGTAAATGAGAGGGAAAAACCAGAAGGAACTCTTAGAAATTAAAAATAATGCTCACTATATTAAAAATTCAATGAAAGCTTACAAAAATAATGCCAAACCAAGATGGCAGACAAAGGGTCGAGGGCAAAGGTGGGATGGTGCAGGAAGGGAAAGAGCACAATCATTACAAGAGTTTCAACATACAAAATGTCCCCCAAAAAAGAGAATAAAGAAAAACTGAAACATGTCCCAAAGCAGAAAAATCTATTTACAGGGGTCCATTAACAACACAAGAAAATGGATAGAGAAGAAAGTAAAAACATAACAAATCAAAAAAGGGGGGCCATTCCTTTAAGACACGTTTCCAAAAACTAAAAACATCCAGGGGATGGGGAGGAATATCAGAAATACCATGAAGAAAAAAAAAATGATATTAACAGAATCTTAAACCCAGAATATTTTTTAAAAGGTAATTTCATATGTGGAAGCAGTCAAAGTTTAACATACATGCATACTTTATTTTGAGCAAGGTATTTAAAAAAATTTTTTTTATGTATAAAAAAGAGGAACATAAAGGATTCAGAAAATAATAGATTCAATCTTCCAAAGAACAAATTTTAAAAGACAGTTGTGTAGTATACTTAGATAGCAACAAGTCCAGAAGAGGGGCATAGAAAACTGAAAGACTTCTGTGGGAAATCAGAAGACTCAATATATTAAGATGATGAAAACAAGACTCTGAAAATGTGCTAAGAAAAACACAGAGGCAATCAGAAACTATAAACAAACAAACAAACAAAACAGAAAGGAACTGTATCCAGATGTGGTTCAGAGATTAAAACGTACAGTCATAAACACTTTATTCTCACTTTTAGACATTTTTAAAGCACAGAAAACAGAATGTTAATTGTCTTCATAATACATACAATGGAGGTTAGGCAGTACCATCATGCATCGCTTAATAATGAGAAATGTGTTGGTTGGCTAAATACCACAGAGTGCACCTTTACAAACCTATATGGTATAGCCTAATACACACCAAGGCTATGTAAAGTATATTTACTCTAGGTAATTGTAACAATACTAAGTATTTATTTATCTGAAAACAGATAAACATAGTAGGTGTGAGAAGGAGGGAAGGAGTAGGGAAAGAGAAGGGATGAGAAAGGGATAGCAGAGATCAAGACACCCAGAGAGATAGCGCTTGTGATGAGAAATAATAAAAGGAGGGTTGTGTGGGTGGTGATGGGGGGAAGATGAGTGGTAGGAAAAAGAAATAAAGAGAAACTGAGGGAAGAGAAGTAAATTTGTGCTCACGAGTGTGTATGAGTGCCTGTCTGTGTAAGAACGGGTTCCCAGACTCCCCTCTCCTCCCCAGTCCTCTCCTCTCATTGACAGAAATATCATTATGTGACACATAATAGAATTTAAAAAAGGGTATGGAGGCTGTCATCTTCATCTTACAAAGAATAGAAACTGTCTTTGATAAAACAATAAATAAAGCTATAACATGGGTAGATTACCCAAAATTACAACTGAAACTAACTAGTTAAGCTCCAATGTTTCCATATCATTATTAGGACTGCTACTGTACTATCACAGTATTTTTTTAAACCTAACTTTCCCTCAAAACTCCATCTTTTTATAAAACTCAAATTTATGATTAAAAAATTTTCAAATTACTACTGTGATTGAAAATCAATGATCTGATGCTTGGCTTATATAAAAAGTAACCATAAAAATGGGGAAATGTTACTAAACTAGCTAAACTCTGTTCAACCTTCATTAGACTCGTGTATCTCGAGACGAAAATCATAGTCTTAAAGAATCCACTGTGTAGTGGGGCAGAGGAGAATTAAATGAACCAATCACAAGATTCATTATTCTAAGATTCAGTCAATCTTAGAATAATACCCTATAGCAAAGAAACAGTAAAGGAGATTAATTTATGTCTAGGAGGATTAGTTAAAGGAAATTACTTATTTTTAAATGAATTTATTAGGAATTCAAAAAACATGAGCATAGAAATGAAAAAACAGTATGTATATATATAACTTCAAAATATAAAGTTTAGGAATTTTTTAAACACCATCAGAGGATAGAAATGATGAGAGGAAGCTGAATAAACAGTAAAATCTTAGAGAACTTCATATATAATATAGAGATTTATATTGTATTTTATAATATGTTATATTATAGAGAATAGGGCACTACTGAAAATTTAAAAATACGTGATCAAATTTGCATCTTCAAAAGATCACACAGAGAGACAACAAAAATGGCATCGATGACAGAGGCTCTGTTCATCCCTCTGGCGACCAAATCAAAGTTGTGACAGAAACAAGGCGCCAACAGCAAGGAAAAATCACCTGAGATCTAGATGAACAAGCCATACAAATAAGGAGAAATCTAAGAGAAATCATTCTGCAATGGTAGAAGGTAGAATGGGGCGAGGACGGGCAAGGATGAGAGACTGCTTCGTCCAGAGTGGCTATGGCAGCTGCAGGAGCCTCTTAAAGGGGCCATGTCTGCGAGCAGACTTTCATGGTAATGGACTTGCTTGCTCTGAGCACCAGCACCAGTTCAGCTGTGCAGGGGGCATTAGGGACTTACAGGAGGACACTGAGTAGTCTGAGTGAGGGCTGAGGTGAGACTTGCTCTGTACATAAGTGCCTGTGGTATCCACTGTTCCTTTGTTGAGCTCTCCTTGACTCAGTGCCACCATAGCCAAGACTTCATCAAACTGGATAACAGAGGTTGCTCTGCCCAGAGGATTCCTTGACTCTGCCTCCCCCAAGCCACATCCAGGTGTGTCCTCACTTAGTCAGGTATTCCTTGCTGAACAGCTCCTAGAATCACACTGGTGGGAGCTGGCCTTGGTTTCTAGTATGGCCTTTTGAGGCAACTATAAGCACAGTGTCTGAGGATTGCTTCCTGAACCTTAACAGATGGACTTGAAGGGGCACAGGCTGGAGCTAAATTTGGCCTACAGCTGAACCCCTCTCAGGACTGTGCCACTGGACACCTACCACACAAAGTCACACTAAAAAGACTGGGAGATTTAAGAGCTTTGCTTAGTACATAGAAACAGACACAGAAAGGCAGCCAAAATGGGAAGACAAAGAAGCAGAAACCATATGAGAGAACAGAACAGAGCTCCAGAAATAACTGAGTTAAGCAATCTAATAGATGCAGAGTTCAAAACACTGGTTATAAGATGCTCAGTGATCTTATGGGAAGTGTAGATAAATTCAGTGAGAACTTCAACAAAGAGATAAAAAATAAAAAGATAGAAATGAAAATTATAAAAGGGAACCCGCCAGAAATGAAGAACACATTATCTGAGATGAAAAGTACATTAAATGGAACAAACAAAGGAATATAGTGGATCAAATACAGAGGATGGGACAGCCAGGGCCGCTCAATCGGAATGGCAAGAAAAAAGATGCTAAGACTATAATAATAATTTAAGGAGCCTATGGGACACTATTAAAGGTAAAAATATCTGTGTCATAGGGGTACCTGAAGGAAAACAAGATGTTGAAGAGCTATTTGAACAAATAGTGATGGAAAGCTTCCCTAAGCTGGTGAAGGAAATAAACATAAAACCCTAGGAAGCTCAGAGAACCCCAAAAACCAAGAACCCAAAGAGGCCCACAAAAACACACATCATAATTAAAATGCCAAAGGTTGAATACAAAGAAAAAATATTAAAAGCAGCAAGAGAAAAGCAGTTAGATATCTACAAGGGAGCACCCATAAGGCTGGCAGCTGATTTCTCAAAAGAAACTATGCAGAACAGAAAAGTTTGGCAAAAAAAAAATGCGACGTGATGAAAACCCAGGATCTAAACCAATAACACTTTATCCAGCAAAACTGTCATTTAGAGTTGAAAGACAGATGGAGTTTCCAGACAAAAATAAGGTAAAGGAATTTATCATTGCCAAGCCAGAATTACATAAAATGTTGGAGGGGCTTCCTTGAAAAGAAAAAACATGAATCAAAAACAGGAATAAAGAATGGTAATAACTACATTCCTATCAACAAGTACCTCACATGGAAAAAAATTAAGTGCCTCCAATTAGAGAGTGGCTGAATGGATAAAAAAACAAGAGCCCTACATATGCTGCCTACAAGGGACTTGCTTCAGATTACAAGACACAAATAGACTTAAAAAAAAAGGGGGTCGATAAAAGATATTGCCTTGATAGACCTAGAGGGTATTTTAGAGGGTATTGCGCTGAATGAAATGGGTCAGATAAAGACAAATATCATGTGATTTCACATACATGTGGAATCTAAAGAAGAAAATTAACAACAACAAAAGCGAAAATAAACTCATAGATACCGTGAATATTTAGAGGGATACTAGATGAGAAAGTGGGTGGCAAGGGGAAAAAAAGGCAAAGGGTTTAAGAGGTACAAGTAGATAGCTGAAGAACAGAGATGGAAATGCAGAGTATAGCATGGGGAAGATGGTTAGTAATGTTTAATAAATATGTAAATGGGTACTAGATTTAGTGGGGTGATCACTATGCTATACAACTGAGACTGGTATATTATTGTATGCCAACTATAATTGAATGAAAAAAACTCACTGAAAAAAACTCACTGAATTGTACAATGTAAATAGAAGCAACTGACTGTCTATTATATTTTCAGTATAGACCCCCCTCCCAAAAAAAAAAAAAAAATCACACAGGCATTGGTAAGGAACACATCTTATAGAAATGTACTTAGACTTAGGGAGATGATTTCTGGTGACAGCTGCATTGATACAGAAGTGGCAGAATCAAGATGACAAGGTAGTACATTAGAAATGGGAAGAGAGGGCTAAGAAAATTTTCAGGGCATTTTGGTTTTATTTTGTTTTTTAAAAGCAGGAAAATGGTTAGCCAAGGAGGCTTAATGAAATATATGAATCTATAATCCTAAGTAAATTTAAGTTATCCCAAGTTGTTAATTCAATTTTAGTTTGAGATTTCAACTTAAGAATTCTGATTATAATCCTTTCTTATTCGCTCAAATGTTCCCCTTCCCCTTTCTAATTACCAAGCTTCTTATTGCCTAACTCAGCAGAGTATGTATATCCTGCTACTCTCTCTTACTTTCACTGGTTCCTATAATTCAGAAAAATAAATAACAAAAATAGCATAAAGGATGGTTTGGAGGATCTAGGAATAGTGTACTGTTCTAAGGTCCTTACTGACTCATGAAAGGTAGAATTTTATTTGAAGATAGACTCTGATTAAATTAAAAAGTATATTATAAACTCTAGTGCAATCATTTAAAATATTAAAAGTGAAACATATATTAAACCAATGGTGAAAATAAAACAGAAATGCTCAATTAAACCAAATTCAAAAGGTAATCTTTAAAAAAAAAAAAAAACAGGAAAAAGGAGAAACCAAATGGCAATAGTATCAGTAATCCTATTATATTTTAATGATATAAGGAAACTGCATAGGAACAGATTAACCTAAATAAATAGAACAACTTCCTAGAAAGACACAAACTATGAAAGTGATTCAAGAAAAATCAGAAAATCTAACCAGTCCTATAGCAAGTAAAGATATTGAATTAGTAATTTTTAAAAAATTCCCACAATGAAAAGCCCAGACACAGATGACTTCATTGGTGAATGCTATCAGGGGTTCAATGATGTAATACCAATCCTTCACAAACTCTTCCAAAAAATAGAAGAATTCTTTTATTAACCGAACACAAAAACCGGATAAAGACATAGGACAACTATAGAACAATATCCTTTATGAACAGAGACATAAAAATCCTCACCAAAATACAAGCAAACCAAATGCAGCAACAAATGGCCAAGTGGGATTTATCCCAGGAATGCAAGGTTGATGTAACATTTGAAAATTAACCAATGTCATACATCACAGTAACAGAATATAATGCCCATATGATCATCTCACAAAAAAGCACTGAGCAGAATTCAACACCCTTTCATGATAAAAACACAAGAACCTCTACGTAAAGAGAACTTTAATAAAGGGCATCTACAAAAACCCACACATAACATCATACTTAATGGTGAAAAACTGAATGCTTCCCCCCAAGATAAGGTACAAGACAAGTATGTCTGCTCTCATCACTTCAATTTTAACATTATGAAGATTTTAGGTAAGGCAATTGGGGTGTGTGTGGCAGGAGGAGAAGGGGAGTTTATTAAAAGAAATCCATATTAGAAAGGAAGATACTTTAGTAAAACTATATTTGCAGATGACATGACCTTATATATAAAAAGTCCTAAGGAATCCACAAAACACTACTAAAGTTAATAAAAATGTTCAAGTCTGCATGATACAAGTTAAAAATACAAACCATCATCAAATGGATTTAAGAACTGCCATATCTAGTCAAACCCTCTAGCCCAGTGTTGTCTCAAATAGTGCCAGAAAAGAACACACATACACGCACGCACGCACACACACACACACACATGCTGAAAAGAAATAGTCCATTTCCTCTAGAAAGGATTATGTAGAATCCTAAAAGCATACTGTCACTCAGTATGAACCGCTATTATCTAAAACTGTTATCAGCCTCTCTATATATTTGGAATAATTAGTTCCAATGTTTCTACTCACTGAAGAGAGAAATACTGTCCTTATTTTTGTCCCAAATTTACTATTTAGCTCTTATGTGGGTGTCTCCTTAGTTTCATATATGACATTAAGGAAGACCAATATGTATTCTCATTTAAAATTCTATTTACCTTTCAGGGTCATCCAACTTTGGTAAACTCTACTTTATAAAGTTCTTCCATAAATAGTTAATAGTTTGATATCTCAAGGCTGCAACAACCACAGAGAAATGGTCTGATTTATTCTTCATGAAACAGCTTTTTAACATTTCGTGACAGTCGTCACTGCCAACATTGCTAGGCCCCATAAAGATTTTATACTCTAGATTTAGAGGGTTGGCTGATTGTGCTTTATTACTACAAATTTATTTTTTAGATATAATAGAATGATATAGAGACATCTGGCTATAGTAGGATGATATACAGACGTCAAAGTAGCTACCATGTGTTCATTTACCAAGAACCATGCTAAGGAGTCCATATGCAGTCTCATTTAACCTCTGTAATAACCCTAAAAGGTAAATGTTATCATTATCCTTTTACAAAAGAAGAAAACAGAGGTTTAATGGCTAGCTGGTATTTGAATCCAAACATTTTTCCCAAGAGATCAACAGGACCTGATAAGATCTCCATGAGTTAGAGTTAAGGAGAAATAAAGTCACAGAACAATAAGCTGACAATTTTTTTTTCAATGTGAACATATATTTGTGTAAATGCATGAAGAAGTAGAAGCACACACCTTTGGGCAAAGAAGTAGAAGCAGGAGAGTAAGGGCAAAAAAGAATTTAGGCTCTACTGTAAACATTTACATATGGCTTTAATATTAAACAATGCAAATATATTCATATTTATGTTTTTTCTTACAAGAATAACACTATCATAAAAATGAAAAAAAAAACAGTTGTATTAATCAGAATACACATACTAACTAGTGTAGCTCTATGACAAGCTCTCTCACACCTTTAGATCTTTGTCCTCCTTCAGCCTACAATATACATATTCCCACCCCTCCCTCTTTATCCTCCAAAGAACTTCCTTGATAAGCTCTCTCACTTTTGGGGGACTAAGGACAGGAGATTAGCAGTTTAGGTATTATACCAATATAATTAAGAAAGTTTCTGTCCTTAGGTCTAGGTAGAGAAAAGAGTAGGCAGGTACTAAGCTTGGTGTAATGGAAAATCCCATAATTCCTCTCCATTATTGTAGGTACCATAGCTACAGGTCCTGAGTGGAATAAAACTTCTACTCCCCATTGAAGCCTAAAGGTGGAAGTGGGAATACAGCTGACCCTTGAACAACATGGGTTTAAATTGCACGGGTCCACTTATGTGGATTTTTTTCAATAAATACATAGTCGACCCTCCATATCCCAGGGTTTGCATCCTCGGGTTTGTATCCATAGATTCAACCAACCACAGATCAAAAACAACCACAGATCAAATTTTCAATCCACAGTTGCG
Source organism: Cynopterus sphinx (assembly GCA_030015415.1). Classification (NCBI taxonomy): domain Eukaryota; kingdom Metazoa; phylum Chordata; class Mammalia; order Chiroptera; family Pteropodidae; genus Cynopterus; species Cynopterus sphinx. The sequence goes on from CM057380.1 coordinate 93,675,415, forward strand.
AATCCACAGATGAAGAGGGGAGACTTTCACATCTCCAGATTTTGGTAAACACTGGGGTCCTGGAACCAATTCTTCCCACCCCTGGCCCCTGTGATTACCAAGGGAAAACTGTAGTTAAAAAGATTTTTATATACATTCATTTAAAAAAAATCTGTTACTGACACTTTAAAAATTTTTTTCCAAGTGTGCTACTTTATTATTATATACTGTGGGATCAAGACATCCACAAAATTTACAATAACCCACCAATCCTAACAAAAGCAGTTTTACACCCCTTTAAAAAATATCAGGCTCTCTTGGGTTTAAAAAGATCTTAATACTGTTGCCCATAGAATCTTAATATAGCACACTTCCCTTAGTTTTTCCACTGGAGCTGCAATTCATTTCCTTAAAAAGAAAAAAAAAATCTAACTTCTAAACCTAGCTCTGTTAGCCAAACAATCTAGAGAAAATTATTTAATCTTTTAATCTTTTTGTATTTCTACACCTTCATCTCTAAAATTAGAAGGACAAGATTAGGCAGAGAGAATCAAAAGATGTACTTACGTTCCATTCCAAAAAGAGAAAATGGAAGAAATTAAAGATAGGGAACAAATGAGAGGAAAAGAAAAAAGCAAAGGGAGGGAGCGAGAGGAGAAGAGAAGAAAGAAGGAAGAGAGAGAGAGGAAGAGAGACAGAATGAAAACTAAACAAAATAACACTTAGGATGTAAACTCATCTCACTCAGTGAGTAGCAGTTTCTTGTAAGGCCTTTATCTCACAGAAATGTTTCACTCAACCTAACCAGTTGCTGCATGTTCCTTTTAAATAAGTCCATGACACAGCTTTTACATACACATACATAGACTATGAAGATAGATTCCTAGGGAAGTATGTTAGGCATGTTTACTATTCTTAAAAAGGAAAAAACAGGAGAGGGAAAAAAATGGCATAGATGATAAAGGCTCTCTTCATCCCTCTGGCGACCAAATCAAAGTTTTGCCAGAAACAAGGAGCAGCAGCAAGGAAAAATCACCTAGGATCTAGAGGAACAAGCCATATAACTAGGGAGAAGTCCCAGGAAATACCCTGCAATTGCAGAAGGTAAGACGGGCGAGTACCGGGTGCTACTGAGATGGAGGCTGAGGTGGCAGCAGATGCCTCTTAAGCGCCGTGTCCACGAGTGGATTTTTGTGGTGATGGACCTGCGCACAGGGGACACCAGGGACTTACACTGTCCGAGTGAGGGCTGAGGAGAGACACACTGGATACAGAAGTGCTGGTGGTATCCACTGTTCCCTGTTGAGTCCTCCCTGCTACCAGTGCAGACATAGCACTGCCACAGCCCTGACATCTTCACACTGGAAACAGATGTTGCTTTGCCTAGAGGATTCCCTGAAACCTGGCCTCCACCAACTTGCAGCTCTACCCAAGCCACACCCAGGTACATCCTCAGCAAGTCAGGTGCTCCTCGCTGGGCAGTGCCCAGACTCACACTGGAGGCAGCTGGCCTCGGTTTCTGGTGTGGCTTTTTGAGGTAACTATAAGCACAGCATTTGTGGATTGCTTGCTGAATCTTAACAGGTGGCCACGAAGGGGCAGAAGCTTGGGTTAACTTTGGCCTGCAGCTGAACCCCTCTCAAGAATGTGCCACTGGACACCTACCATACAAAAGCTGCACTAATGAGACCAGGAGACTTAGAAGCTTTGCTTAGAACATAGAAACAGACATGAAAAGACAGCAAAAATGGGAAGACAAACAGAAACCATATGAAAGAACAGAACAGAGATCTAGATATAATGGAGTCGATGCAGAGTTCAAAACACTGGTTATAAAGATGCTCAATGAACTTTTGGGACTGTAGATAAATCTGGTGAGAACTTCAACAAAGATAAAAACATAAAACTGGAAATTAAAAAAGGGAACCTGTCAGAAATGAAGAGCACATTATCCGAAATGAGAAGTACATTAAATGGAATAGACAAAGGAATAAACAAAGTGAATAAAGAAGAGAATCAAATGCCCTATTTGATGACAGGAAAGACAATCAGGACACTCAATCAGACTAGCAAGAAAAAAGATGCCAAGACTATAAAAATAATTTAAGGAGCATATGGAACACTACTAAGGGTCCAAATAGTCATCTGATTGGTGTAACTGAAGAAAATCAAGATGTTGAACAGCTGTTTGAAGAAATAATAATGGAAAACTTCCCTAATCTGGTGAAGAAAATGAACATCAAACCCCAGGAAGCTCAGAGAATCCCCCCCCAAAAGGGATCCAAAGAGGCCCACACCAAGACACATTATAATTTAAATGCCAAAGGTTAAAAACAAAGAAAGAATATTAAAAGCAGCAAGAGAAAAGAAGATAGTTACTTATAAGGAAGCACCCATAAGACTGGCAGATGATTTCTCAAAACGAACTATGCAGGACAGAAGGGCTTGGCAAAAAATATTAGATCTAGGATTTACAATCAAGAATAATTTATCCAGCAAAGCTATCATTTAGAGTTGAAGGACAGATAAAGAGCTTCTCAGACTAAATGAACTAAAAATATTTATCACCACCAAGCCAGTACTACATAAAATATTGGTAGGACTTCTTTAAGAAAAAAAAAATGCATCAAAAACAGGAATAAAGAATGGTAACAACTACATTCCTATCAACAAGTACCTCAAAAGGAAAAGAATTAGGTTCTCCAACCAATAGAGTGGCTGAAGGATAAGAAAACAAGACCCCATATATGAAAAGGAAAGGGCTGGAAAAAGATTTTGCTTTGATGGACCTAGAAGGTATTTAAGTCAGATAGAGAAAGATAAACACTACATGACTTCACTTATATGTGGTATCTAAGGAATAAAAAGAAGAAACTAATCAAAAACATTCACGAATAAAGTGGACAATTTGGTGATGGACAGAGGGAGGGGGTTTGGTGGCTGGGAGAATGTGGTGAAGGGCTAAATAAGTACAAATCAGTAGCTGATGGATGGTCATGGGGATGGGGATCATGGCAATGAGAAGGCAGTTAGCATTAATATGTTGGCTAGGTGGAGGGTAGCAGCAATTGGGGGGGATTGTTTTATATAGATATCTAACCAAGATACTGTATACTTGAAATTAAATTAGAAAAATTTTTTTTATAAAAAGGAAAACACAAGCAGCAATGCGTATGGCTTAGAAGGATACAGAACAGTTTTCCTACTGAGTTTTGTCCACAAAACTCAGGTTAGAAATCACTTTATCTAAACAGTTGTTTCCTACTCTACTTCCTCTCCATTCCTCAGGACTGAGTTAAGTAGCACGCACTGCCAATTGTTTACCGGCCATTCTCAAACCTCCTTCAACTTGCTAACCACAGTCATTTATTTGGTTCAAATAGCAATCCTTGTTAGAAGAAAGGCAGGAACTCATCTCCAGTCCAAGGGAATAAATGATGACTGCCCTAAGCCAACAACAGAGGTCCCATTTTCAGAACTTGATTTAGACATGGGCATGTGACCAAATCTCCATCCAGCAAGACATGAGACAACCGAAAAGAAACCCTTTCTTCTGCAGCTGAATGCTATTCAGGATGTATGTAATGTTTGGGAATGAGACAATTAGGGACATTAGTCTGAAATACAGGCTGAGTATGACAAAAAGATGTTTAATGACATAATTAAATCAACCTACTGGAAATGCTCTATCTTTTAAGAGATATTATTAATCTTGATTGAATAAGGCTGAATGTTCTGCTACCTGCAAAAACATTCAGAAAACTCTCAGTGCTTTCAGAACATACTTTTTCAAAGGAAAAATACCACAGAAAATACTATCACAGAGCTTTTCACAAAAACTATTTCCAACATAAAAGCAAAGAATGGTTTCTTGATCTTCGCAGTGTCTAAACTGAGAGTATACTCTCAATACGTGTTCTCTGAATAACAGTTAGTGTATATGTGTAAGGTAGGAAGGAGTTGAAGCTAAAAAAGTTGGTTAGAGCAAGACTAAAAACCTGAACAAGTTAAAGAATTTAGATTTTATCTTATGACAGACCAGGATTTCACAAAATGGTGTCACAGGGAACACTGCCCTGGCATGTTAAAAGACATACCAACGAGAATATCAACTGTATTTGGAAAATACTGATAAAACTAAGTTAAACAGGTTTCTACAATGCAGGATTTATAAACCTACAATATGCAATACACATTCTCAACTCCCATATCTTAGGAAAATGCAACTTTAAGCAATGGAAAGTAACATGAACATTGTTTTATTTCATAAAAACAAATCCAGTGACAGTACAGGAAATGAAAGACTTGCATTATGATTGCGTGGGGTAGTGTGGGTACATGCACAGGGAGCTAACACAGTTGGATGCTGAACAGTTAGATTATCAAAATATCAAGATGAGATAATGGCCTAAATTAAGACAATAGAGATGAAAGGAGAAAATAGAAAAGAGAAAAGTTTATGATGTAGAAAAGACAGTTTAATGAAATGGAAAAAAAGAGTTGAGCTATAATCATATAGTTTCTACCTCAAGGAAATGGAAGGCAAAAGTGATACCACTTACTTTAGCACTTAATAAAGAAAACTAATATAAGTAGAATAGGCGACAGAATCTAAATTTTATGTCTAGTAGTGTGCATCATTTACCACACCATACTCTACTGGTTAAAAGTTAAACTTTAAATTTTAACAGTCAAACAATCTGTGACTTTTATTTTATTCTTTAATTTCATCTATATTTAGTACACCATCATACTTCTCATTTAATAACTAGATGGAAAGCAATGGAAAAACCATTGGGGTTTTATGCTACAGCTTTTACTAGATTTATGATTCTCATCATAAATCAGCAGCCTTGTTTGTTGCCAACAAAAAAAGTACCCTCTCCCAAAGCTATGGGCTGCCTTCCTATAAATCTTACCTCCTCACTTCCCAATCTATTTCTATTGCAATTTCAGTACCCTATCCTTCACCACTGACTGCACCAACAAAAGATGTAATATAAGCTCGGTATTCTCTTTCATTGTTCAAATTAAAGGAAGCATGTGGTCTTCATATCTGAGGATTCAACTAATAAGTATTCCCATTTAAACTGTTATAATCAAAGGTTAAAGACTAAACAACTATTCACATTACACATACCAAACATTTCATGTTGATTTCATCCATTTTAAAATAGGTTTCTCTTCCATATGTAATGCATTTTAGACACTGGATATCAGCTTTTATAGGCTATTCTAGAAACAATAATTCCTAATATTAGCATTATAGGCCTTTTTCACTTAGAAGTCAACAAATGACCTACAAACTTTTAGAATATGATAGATGCATGCACAAATTGATCTCATATTAGCAAGATATAACTATAAATTATATTTTACTAAAAATCTAAATAATGCTTAATTTCCACGTAGTATTATTATATACAGTAACATACATTTATTTATTTGTTTGTTTGTTTGTTTTAATTTCAAGAGGCTGATGGGCAAGGACAATCTCTCCTGAAACAACATGCCCACCAACGATGATGGTTTTATGTGTCAGCTTGGATATAGGTCCCATTTATTCAATCAAACACTAATCTAGATGTTGCTGCAAAGGTATTTTGTAGATGTGGTTAATATCTATACTCAGCTGACTTTACATAAAGGAGACTATCTCCAGTTACTGGGTAGGTCTTGTTCAATTATTTGAAAGGCAATAAGAGCAAAACTGAGCTTTCTGAGGAAGAAGAAATTCTATCTCAAGACTGCAGTATCAGGTCCTGCAAAAGTTTCCAACCTAATGGCTTGCCCTTCCCCCGAGAAGCATATAAGGTGATTCCTTAAAATGAAATAAATCTATAACATGTAATATTGTGATTTATAATGAGAAATATACATTTAGCATAGAGCTCCTAAAATCCTTGGAATTTCCTAAGTCATGAGAACAATTTAAAAAGTATCTTTAGTTATGATAATGAGCTGACTTTTGGAAAGTGTCTAGGTAACTTGAGGATGATGGCTGATTACTAGGGGATCCACCCATGTGATTAAAATGTTAGAACTTTCAATGTTACCTCCCAACTTCCTGGGGAGGGGAGAAAGGCTGGAGATTGCGTTCAATCACCAATGGCCAATGATTTAATTAATAATGCCTATGTAATAAAGCCTCCATAAAAACCAAAAGGACCAGATTTGGAGAGTTTCTGCACTGGTGAACATGTGGAGATGTGGGGAGAGTGGCACCCTGGAGAGAGCATGGAAGCACATTAGCTTGCCCTATGCATCTCTTCCATATGGCTGTCCCTGACTTTACAGCCTTTATACTAAACTGTCAACATGGTAAATGTTCTCCGCCACATTAATCAAACTCAAAGAAGGGGTCAGTGAAACATCTGATCTACAGCCATTGAGTCAGAGGTACAGATAACAATCTGGACTTGCCACTGGCAACTGAAGTGGGAACGGGAAGTTTTGTGGGACTGAGCCTTTAACTTGTGAGATCTCACACTATCTCCACATTGACAGTAAGACACCCAGGTGGTGTTGAAGAATTGCCTTGTGATGTGGAGAAAACATACACATAATAAATGTCTCCCGTTAGTTACATTTCTCTGGAGAACCCTGATACACTATCCCTCACACCCAAATCACACACACACACACACACACACAAAATATGTTATTAAAGCATTCCATTAGCTATGACATCCCTATACCATCCAAGATGTTAGCATTTTGTGGTTGAACCTGTTCAGAGGTTGAAGAAGAAATGGAATGAAAAACAGAAGGAATACAAAAAAGTCAAAATAAAAGAAATAAGAGTAGAAAACTTAGCTGAACAGAAGACAGATTTGAGTTTTTACTACAGAGCAGCCCACACATGTTACAGAATAATGAAAAAGAATTGTAAAAAGGATAAAGATGAATCTTTTAAAACACTACAGAAAGAAAATACAGACTAAGAACCAGGCAAGCATCAACCACGGAGACAAACAAGAACTAAGCTAACTAACACAGTTTCAAAGTTTTGTTAATAACTGACACCTAATATTAATAAGTAACATTTACCGAGTCCTTACTATGCGCCAGGGTCCTGTTTTCGTGCTTTATATACATTAACACAGTTAAACTGAACACTAGCCCTGTGAGATAGGTTACTATTAATGTCTTCTCTCTTAGGATGGAGAAATGGAAGCACAAGATTACTCTATCCATCAAAAAGTAGCCAAGCCAAGATCCAAGCAAAAGCTGTCTCACTCTAGTGTCTGTGCTCTTTTCATTACACAATACCACCAAGAAATAAAAATAGTATTATTTTTAAAAATTAACAAGAGTTCTATAGTTAGATTTCAAAATAAATTTTAGGGTAAAAATCACTTGAATGAATATATAACAGATCACTAGAGACAAAAATGCATTAAAGAAAATCAGGCAAAAAGAAAGAAAAGGCAGGGGATAGGATTCAAGATGGCATAGAAGGTAAAGGCTGTACACACCTCCTCTAGCAACTACACCAAAATTACAACACACTACAGAGCAACCAGTACATGGAGTTGCCAGAAGTCACCTCAAATAACAGGTCACATCAAAACATTAGGTGGGGCAGAGACAAGAAATAACCGGGTCCCACAATCACATGTGGTGGTCAAGGATAGGGAGGTTATCTTGGCTACAGAACCCCCTTCCCTACCTGAGGAATAAGGGGTCGCAGCCACACACTGGGCCCCCCAGCTCAGGGTTCCAGTGCCAGGAAGAGAAGTCTCCACAACTCCTGGCTATGAAAACCAGCAGAGGCTGCCACTGAGTAAGACGCTGTGGGAAACAGAGACCTTCCTCTTATGAAGGGCCCACACCTGGGCTTTCTTGCTGATGGATTCACTCACTCTGAGCTCCAATGCTGGGGCAGCTGCTTGAAAGCACCAAGGACATAAGGGGAGGCACTGAGCTATTAGACTTCAGGGTGAGGGCCGAGAGGCAGTTTGTTCAGGATAGAGGTGCAAGCAGAAGCCATTGTTCCTTTGTTGAGACCTCCCCCTTCCCAGCCTGCTGACTCAGCCGCCATCAGCCTAGATAATACAGGTCATTCCACCCAGGGAGTTTCCTGAGACTCCACCTCTCCCAACTTGTGGGCCCACCTAAGTCATTTCCAGTGGTTTACTCCATACAAACAAGCTGTCTTGGCTCTTGCTGCAACCTTTCATAAAGTCTCTCAAAGGCTCACAAAACCCAGAGCAGCAGCATCTGGCCTTGGCGTGCTCTGTATCTCTTGCTGAGCAGCCCCCAAACCCTGCACTGGCATTGGTTTCTGACTTGACCCCTCAAGGCATCATCTATAAACTCAGCATGGTGGCAGCCATATGTGGATTGCTTTGTGACTATGACCAGGTGGCCCTGGAGGTACACAGGCTGTGGCTGAACTTGGTCTGAAGCTGAAAGCTTCTCAGGTCAGTGCCAAGCGGCCTCACAGCACACCTACTACACAAAGTCACTCTACTAAGACTGGGAGAGTTAGGAGCCCTATCTAGTACCTGGAAACAGACACAGGGAGGCAGCCAAAATGGAGAGGACAAAGAAACATGCCCCACTTGAAATAACAGAACAAAGCTTCAGAAAAAGAATTCACCAAAATGGAGACAAGCAATATACCAGATGCAGAGTTCAAAACACTGGTTATAAGGATAGGAGAAGAGTAGATGAACTCAGTGAGAACTTCAACAAAGAGATAAAAAAACATAAAATTGGAGATGGAAATTATGAAAGAGAACCAGTAAGAAATTAAGAATACAATATCTGAGATGAAGAGTATATCAGAGGGAATTAACAGAGTGAATGAAACCCAATCAGAACAGCAATAAAAAAAAAGAATCGAAAATAATGAAGATAATATAAAAAGCCTATGGAAATAACATCAAATGTAACAATATTTGCCTCATGGTGTACCAGAAGGAGAAGGGGGGGAGGGGCAAGAAATTCAAAACCTATTTGAAGAAATAATGATGGAAAACTTCCATAACCTGGTGAAGGAAATGGACATACAACCCCAGGAAGCTCAGAGTTTCAAAAATCCAGGAACCCAAAAAGACCCACACGAAGACACATCTTAATAAAAATGGCAGAGGTTAAATACAAAGAAAGACTCTTAAAAGAAAACAGAGAAAAATAGGTAGTTACTTGTAAGGAAACACCTGTAAGAGTGGCAGCTAATTTCTCAAAAGAAACTATGCAGATACAGAGGACATTCTGAGGGTTATCAGATGGGAAGAAGGTTGAGGGGGTTGGTCAAAAGTGGGGAGGGGATTAAGAAGTACAAATTGGTGGTTACTAATAGCTATGGAGATAGTATAGCATAAGGATATAGCCAATAATATTGTAATAACTATATATGATGTTAGAGGCACTAGATTTATTGGGGTAATCACTTTATGAGGTATATAGATGTCTAATCACTACGTCATATATCTGAAACTAATATACTATTGTATGCTAATTATAATTGAAAAATAAAAATTATTATTTAAAAAAGGAAGAAATAGAATATAGAAAGCTGGAAGACGAACTTCAAACATATCAATTATCACTATAAATGATAAATGTGAATATGTTAAAGTTCTCTTAAAAAAACCTTTGGAACAGGGTTTTTTTTCCTTTTTAATCTAGGTAAGTGTTGTTTATAAGAAACACATCTAAATTAAAATAATAGAGGAAGGAAGAAGATACAGGATTATATGAGATAAATGCTAATAAAAGAATTACTACATAAAAAATAAAACTTAAGTAAAAAAAGAATTTGAGATCATGCATGTTTTATATTGATGAAAGGTACAATTATTCCAGTATATTAAGTCCTCATGTAATGTAGCCAATAGGTTCTGCACTTTAAATTAAATGATGACATATAACAAAAGCAATTTTACCATAGGCTAATTGATATAAACATGAGTTAGGTTCCTATGGCATCTAATCCACATTATAACAAAACACTGAACAAGATGATGCTTTGCAAGGATCTTCTACATAACATTCATGCATTTAACCCAGCCTAAATATAAAGCAATAAATATATACGTACTACATAATACCAAAACTGTTAGAAATGCAAAAAGAAACTAATAAATTCACAATTATTTTATAGGGCTGATACATGTTTCTCAAATATTAACTAATCAAAGCAAGAATGTATGGAATTTAAGTAATAAAATGAACAAATATAAATCATTTTCCCCCTAATAGAGAACACACTATTTTCAAATGACCACAGAACTTCATTTAACCTCACAGATTGCAAGGACCTTGTCAGCTCAGTTTACAATCCCTTATTTTTTATTTTTTTCACCTACAGCACCTGGTCTTCCTAGGTGGTCTCCCATCCAAGTACTAACCAGGCCTGGCCCTGCTTAGCTTCCAAGATCAGACAGGATCGAGCTTGTTCATGGTGGCATGGTCATAGAAACTTCAATTTTTAAAATACCTACATATCAGGCCATAAGCAGTTTTAATAAAATCTCGAAAGTATAAATCACATAACCCAACCCATAAACTAATTTCTGGCCACCTGCAATAAAACTGGGAATCTCACCAGTGTAAACAGAAAGATCTAAAGTTACTGACATTTAGGTTCCAAAAGATTCCCAACAATCAGTCCAGTCAGATCAGTGAGGCCCACAATAAACAAGCACCAGCCATTATTAAACTTTTGAATTTCTCGATGCCCATCCCAAATACCAGCAGTCAGTCAAGGCTCATAGAGAAACTAATATCAAAAAGCAGAAGCTGTGAAAGGAACTGAAAACTTCAAGAAGAAAGGAAAAATAGGCATCATTTTGTTTCATGTATATAAGAGTTTCTCATTTTAAAGATCACTTGGAAGTTAAAAATTAAAGCAAAAATGAAACTCAACAGTATGGTCAAGCCAAGAGTTTCCAAGAAATCTTGAGAACAGACTAAAAAGATAAAAACATGAAGAACAGGAGAAAAAAGATAAGGAAATTGGACCATTTGGTTTAGGAGAAACAACTTACATATAAGAGGGGTTCTAGAAGAAGCAATAGAGAAAATACAGGGTAAGAAATAAAAGCAACAGAAGGAAAATTCTGAACTAATGGCTAATGAACTTCCAGATACACATGGTCATGATGGAAAAAGAGACTTACAACAAGGCACATCACTGCAAAGCTTTGAAACACTGAGGACAAATAGAAAAACCTAAAACATCCCAGAGGAAAAAAACTGATTCCAGGAGACAGAGAATCCTACTAGCATCAGACTTTAACAACAAGAGAAGTTAGGAGAAAATCGAGCGATGCCTTTAAAATTCTCAAGAAAAATTATTTCCATCTAGAATTCAGTATCCAAATTACCAATTGAGGAGAGGAAAAGGAAGGTGAAGAAAGATATTTTCAGAAATGCAAGGTCTCAAAAAAACATTTATCTCCCAGTGCCCTTCTCAAGCAACTATTAAGGTTTACTTTCAAATATGAGGGAGGACACAAGGAGAGAGAAGAAAATGGAGGTTCAGGAAACAGAATCCAACATTAACTAAAGATATAAATAATTCCCAAAGTCAGTAAAAGGCGACCACTAGCCTGGGCATCAAACTAGAAAGCAACTCATATTGACTGGTGAAAGTTAGAAGTTATCAGAGGCATCTAAAAAATGGAAGAAGACCTAGAAGCTTCAGTGTATTGACATTTAAATAGCTGAGAGAAGAATTTAAGGGAAAAAATATAATAAATACATAGAAAACTAAGCAAAAATGCAAACACTGACCCCACAGAAAGCAAAAGGTTGTATGATAAAGGAAGAATAATCATATTATTAGGCTCAGCTTTATACAGTACTTACAGTCTCACTAAACATTTCAATTTCATTGGGGAAGTGACAGAGGAAAAGTATGCATGGAGGTTGTGAGAGTTAATCCATTGTGAGAATCAAAAGATAATGCTGAAAACTGGAAAACCAATAAAATGCAATATTAGTATATTATGTAGTATATGGGAGTAAATACCAAAAGAAATAGCTCATAAAAAAAAACACTGAAAGTAGGTACTTCTTGGGACTAGGAAGAAGAAAGTGAAAAGGTAACAGAGGAAACACTATTGTTAGTAATAAACTTCACAGAACTATTTACCTCTTCAAATTATATGAATACAAAACCTATCATAAAACTTAAAACTTAATAAATACGCATACCCAGTTACCCAGCAATTCTGCTATGGGGATCCGTCTTGTACAAATATGTTTGCACTAAAGAAGGATGCCTAACATATTGCTTACACTGTTTAGTACAGTATAAATTGGAATATAGGCACAATTTATTTTGTTTTACTTCACTTTATTGTGCTTCACAGGTGTTGCAGTTTTTACAACTAAAGGCAAGCTACTCCAACAACAAAAAGATCACAACTTGTTTTATTGTGATACTAGCTATATTACAGTGGTCTGGAACCAAACACAATGTTTCCAAGGTTTGCCTGTATAAAGCCTAAATATCCCTCAAAAAAAAAAAAGATTAAATAATTTATGAAACAGTTATCCTATAAAAACTGTGAAACTGTCAAAGCAACCTAAGTGCCCATCAACAGACGAGTGGATAAAGAAGCGGTACATATATACAATGGAACATTACTCATTCAATAAAAAAAATTAAATCTTACCATTTGCAATAACATAGATGGACCCTGAGGGTATGTTAAGTGAAATAAATCAAAGATAAATACCATATGATTTCATTATATGTGGAATCTAAAGAACAAAATAAATGAACAAACAAAATGAAAACAGACTCATAGACAGATACAGAGAACAAACTGGTGATCACCAGGTGGGAGCAGGGTTGGTTGAGGGGCTGAGTGAAAAAGGTGAAGGGATTAAGAAGTACAAATTAGTAGTTACAAAATAGTCAAGGAAATATAAAATACAGCACAGGATGTGCAGTCAATAATATTGTGATAACCATGTATAGTGCCAGGTAGTAGACCAAATGAGGGAATCAGGGAATCACTTTGTAAACTACATAAATGTCTACCATGATGCTGTACACCTGAAACTAATATAAAATATAAAATAATACTGAATGTTAACTCTAATTGGAAAATAAAAATATTTTAAAAAGCTGTGAAACTATCAAAGAGACTAATATCAGTGTGATGCATAATATTATCAGTTTAAAATTTGGGTAGGGAGGGGCAGTGGCAACAATATTTCGACTTTTGCAAAAAGTTATTAATTCATGTAAAAGTTCACTGGTGATTGCTAGTGCATATAGGGTTTCTTTTGGGGTGATAAAAATGTTCCAGAATTGACTGTGGTGACAGTTGCACAACTCAGGAAATACGTTTAAAGACAATGAAGTGTACATTTTAGATAGATAAAGCTGACCAAAAAATGAATGAGGAAAAACTGATTTTTAACAAAGGTACAAAAACAATTCAGTGAAGAATAGTCTTTTCAACAAATGGTACTGTAACAATTAGATATCCATATGTAAAAATAATAAACTTTAATCTATACCTCACACCATATACAAATATTAACTCACAGACCTATATGTAAAACCTAAAATTACAGAACTTTTAGAAAATTTCTGTGACATTAGGTTACATGAAGCTTTCTTAGATATATCACCAAAAGGATAATCCATAAAAGAAAAAATTAAGAAATTAAACTTCCTCAAAATTAAAAACTGCTGGTCTTTGAAATGCATGGTAAGAAAACAAAAAGAGAAGCCATAGATTGTAACAAAAATATTTACAAATTCATATACGTGTTAGACTTATATCCAGAATATATAAAGAACTCAAAGAAATCAATAATGAAACAAAAAAAAAAATCAATAAAAAGAAGTTGGGTAAAATATTTGAAGACACTTTACCAAAGGTATACAGATGGCAAATAAGCACATGAAAAGATGCTCAACTATATCAGTCATTAGAGAAATGCAAATTAAAACCAGAATAACACATCACTACATATATTTTAGAATGTATAAAATTTAAAAGACTGACCATATCATGTGTTAGTAAATAGGATGTATGTACACCAACTTGACTCTCATACACTTTAGAAAATTGTTTGGCAGTACCTTAAAATATTAAACATATACCTATCATCCCAGCTTTTCAATCATAGTTATTTCAAGAGAAATAAAAGCACATATCCACACAAAGACCTGTACAAATATACGTAACAGCTTTAGAAATTGCAAAAACCATAAAAACCCAAATATCTATTAATATCAACAAGTGACTGTATAAACAAATTTCAGTACATCCATGCAATGGAATACTACTCAGCCGTAATAAAAAAGAACAGAACTATTGTTACACACTATGTGGATGATAATCTAAATAGTTATACTGAGTGAAAATAGCCAAAGGGGCACAAAGAAACTTTTGATTGAGATGATGGTTGTACAAATATATATGTATCAAAACTTATTAAATTGTGCACTTTAAATACATGCACAGTTTACTGTATGTCATTATACTTCAATAAAACTTTTTCAAAATTAAAATTTTAAATGTCATGAAAATATATTATAAAACAAGACACATAATCACATTGAAGGCAAAAATAAAACTATAAGAAGAGCCTATGTATAGATAACACACTGGATGAAAATTCACTACAATATTAACAGTATTGATTTTGGATGGTGGAAACACAGGTAGTTCAGAGTTTTTTTAAATCAAGATATAATGGACATATATTACTTTCAGGTGTACAACAGTAAGTAGATATTTGTACATATTGCAAAATGATCACCATGATAAATCTAGTTAACATCCATCACCACATACAACTATAAAAATAATTTTCTTGTGATGAGAACTTTTAAGATCAAATCTCTCAGCAACTTTCAAATATGCAATACAGTATTGTTAACTATAGTCACAATGCTTTATTATTATATCACCATGAATTATTTATTTTATAATGGGGAATTTTACCTTTTGACCCCCTTGACCCATTTTGGCCTACTCCCAATGCCTGCCTCTGACAACCACCAATCTGTTCTTTGTATCTATGAGTTTGGTTTTTGTTTTGTTTTGTTTTAAATTCCACATATAAGTGAGATCATACAATATAGATCTTTCTCTGTCTGATTTGTTTCACTCAGCATAATGCCCTCAAGATCCATCCATATTGTCGCAAATGGCAAGGTTTCCTTCTGGTTCGTGGCTAAGTTATATTATATTGTATGTGTGTGAAACACAAGTAGTTTTTCTTTCCATCCTTAGATCTTCCAAAATGTACATAATGATCAAGTATTAATACTCTAATAATGAAAACCCTTAAAATAAATATATATTTTCTAAACATGAAACTGAGAATTCATATAATCAGATTGCATCTATCCCTGTACCCATAGCCTCACTATTGATACTGAACAACTTAATACTTTTAACATCAACTTCTTGAGATGGTGGGGAAAGGTTGCTCAAGAACAGTTTAACAAGAGGTCCTTAGCATTCAGATCTAAAAAAATTTAAAACCTCAGAATTGAGCTGTCCAATAATGGTAGCCACTACCAAATACAGCTATTGAATACTTCACTGAAATGTTGCTGGAGTAAACTGGGATAAGATATGTTAAATATAAAATATATACTACAGTTTGAAGATTTAATAGAAAAAAATATAAAATATATGTTTATATTGATCATATGTTAAAATGATATTTAAATATATAGGATAGGGTAATATAAAGTATTTTAAAGTTAATTCCACCTTTTTTTTAACATGACTACTAAAAATTTATACTATATCTGCAGTACACGTACTTCTATTAGACAGAGCTGACTTAAGACACTGATTTTTTGAATCTACTAAATTCGTCATAGATAAAAATATAGTTAAGATAAAGTATCTCATTACAATTTTATTTCCATAATGTTTTTCTTGGATTTTAATGAGATTTCTAAATTCTAATTTCACAGATTTAGGAACACCAAAGTGATATAGTCTATAATACAGAACTAAACTGCAAGTGAGGACCCTCAATTTTAGAAACATCACTCCACCAACTAGTTCCCTTGGTTCTCATCTATAAAATAGGAATGACATTCTATATATGGGGTTACTGAGAGAATTTAATGAAATGATATACTACAGAACAACTAGGTGGCACTGTTATAAACTTGCTAGGTTAAACAGCTATGTCGCTGCTGCTACACTATTTTTTCATAAAAAACCTCAGAAGTTAATTTCCAAAGTCAAGTCTACAATAATGACTTACAATTATATAAAATTTTGTACTATACTATGAGTATACTGCATTTTTTTGTTATTTCTTTTTTAAAATAATCCAATAAAGTACATAAAACTATCATTTTGAGATGAGGAAGAGTCTCAGAATTTAGCTGAGTTTCTGGATGTCCAAATCACACAAATATTAAAATTCCCAGAAAACTTTACTTTAATCTTTGGGTTTAAAAAGCCACAAATCCCTTAAGAACCCAATCACAGAGGCAGGGAATAAACAAATCTGATAGAATCAGAAGATTGGCAAGTTTTTTACAAATTGTATCTTCATGGTTAGAACACAAAATTAAAAGAACTCATTTAAAATAACCACAAATAAACTCAAATCCAAAAAGGTGCTGAAGATTTTTAGTGCATATTAATAGGGGACTAAATAGAAAGCAGAAAGAAAACTTATAAATCATTAAATTATCTACAATGAAAACCGGCAACCGTAATACTTCATGTGCTTAACTTAAGCTGTTATGTAAAACAATCATCATTTGTTCCTGCCTAAGAATGAACACTGTGTTCAGAGCTTGTGTTATGGTTAACAATGGCAGGAGCTAAAATTCGTATAGAATAGCTACAGTATTTTCGTTTTGTGACAAATATTTAATTTACTGCTTGATTTAACTAGTTAAGAAAAAAAATCTAACTAACTTCAAGCTGATACTTGAAGTGGTTTTCAGAGTGAATAGTAAATAGCCTTAAAAAAATTAAAAACACAAAACATAACTCATCCCTAATAACTATTTTGTGAAACTTTTGTCTTTTTATGTGTGCATGTGTTGCTTCATACTGTGAATTTTATTTCTTAGAATGGGTCTCACTCAAAAGTATGAAAGCCACTGCAAATCTTTACATTTAGTCATTGGAGAAGTGTTGGGGGAAATCAGACTAAATCAAAGAAAAAATCCTCCTTTTTTGTCCAAGAGGATAAGAAGCTTAAGGTAACAGCCTAAAGAAAGTATGCTTAAACAATTCTGTCACTCACTTTACTAGTAAGACAACATATTTACCCAAGGTCATTTTATAGTTAGTGATAGAACCAGTGTTAACGAACCAAGTCTCCTGTTCTAATTCTCTTTGCACTATATTGGGCTGCAGAAAGGCACTTAAAAAAAAAGTTATCAGGATTTAAGTGCTAATTCTGAATCTCCTATTTTGGTTTCTAATAACCAAAAGAAACTGCAGTTTAATACATGCAACCATTCCCCCAAGTACTATTCTACCAGATTAATGACCATACCAGCTCTCCCATTAAAAGTTTTTTCCAGCTACTTACTTGGTACTTAGCTTTTTATGGCACTTTTTTTTCCCCATTATGCTCAGCAGTGCATGCAGTACACTTCCACTTAAGAATGCAACACACTGCTTTTGAAAATGCATGGCTAGGGCCATAATATTCCTAAAATTTTCCTAAATTTCTATATTCGGTACAAATTTTAAAAGCAAACTACTACAAAATCTAATCAAATAAGACCACCTTTTTTGTGATCTGTATACTTCACTAATTATAAAACATTGCGAATATTTTAAGAGGTCTCGTTCAGAACAGTAAAACTTTGATGTTTGTGCAAAATATCTAATTCCTGGAATATCCTGACAAATAAATCTTCACCCACAAGTTGAGTAAGAGAAGAAACATGTAAAGATTGAAGTCTAAATGAAGGTAAAAAAAAATTAGATACTACAAGTGGAGGTAGATTATCATCACTACACAAATAAAGCAAAGATTTATTTCTGCACACTCTCTCCTGGTAGTCATAATAAAGTAATAATGTTAGTTGCAAAGAACTCAAAAAGGTACTTCAAATTATTTCTATAAAGAACATTAATCATTTACCCTTAAACAATTCTGTTAATAATTACCAACAAATTTCCAGATTTTAAAATTACTAAACACTGGGAGTGGCAGAAATATAAAATTATTTCTTCTGACGTGAGACTTACAATGACTAGTCAAATCAGTAAAGTAAATAGGAATTTCAAACAAATGCAGGGAAATGAAATGGAGGCTGACTGAGGTACAGTACCCTTCACACCCAAAGAAAATCTCTTAGTTATTCTTTATTTCTCAAACATGCAGTATAGAGGTAGAGACACTTAAGAATCCAATATTTATTCCACGATCTAGTCAATTCACAAGATTGTATATGAACTTTTTTCTTAGAAAACTAAGGAAAAAGGAATTTATAAATAACTATGTATGTATGTATGTATGTATGTATGTATGTATATATTTTGAAATTATATTCACAACATAACCTAGATGATTTCCCCCACAGGGAATTCTAAATCTGAGAAGAACTACTCAAATGGCAAAAATGAGTTGCCAAAGTCCATTCACTAATTTTTCTAAATTATAACAAAAGTTAAAAGTATCATTATTTTGAGAAAGAGTAAACAATATGATCTTCATGTTCAGAGAAATATACAATCAGTGGCAATTTTAACAGAAGAGAATGCTGAATTGAGGAGGGGAAACCAGATTTCATTATTTAAAAAATATAAATCTAGTCTTTTTTTCTTAAAATATTTCATTTTTTCCTATGGCTTTGTGATGTTAATCTCTTTAAAAAGTAGACATATCCTATCCCATTTTATTTTATTAAGTCATAATCACAAGTGTTGTCAGGATGTCTCCTTCCAATTTCCACGAATCACTTTTTAATAAATTACTCATTTAGCATGACAACCAAGAGTCACAAAATATTAACTTTTCTAGGTTTACATTATATTTAAACTTATTAAAATATATTACCATTAGCATATCTACACAAATTTTAACATCTTTATAGATTTTTAACTCAAGCCAGCAAATCATAATCATAGATATAAAAATATCTAAATATTAAATACTATAATAGCCTTCTTCTGGTTTCCCACCGCTCAAATAAAAATTTTAAACATAATTTAACCTTAATTATAAGCTAAGATGCGAAGTCACTTAGGTTGGAAGATTCCTCTTGGGTGAAAATCTAAATCACTAGGAAATAAGAAGTCAGCTACCACTTACAGATTTCTAGCTAGAGCACTAAATAAGAAGTGAGGCCTGAAATCTAAACCAACTAACAAGGTATCTATTGCCAAAAGATATGAATTATGTTGAGACATATTTACCCATGCTACAACTCAAAATTAAATACCACTCAAAGCTTAATTTAATAGTACAAGTTTGCCATATCTCAACAGGACACAAAGACAGATGAAATACTGTAAATTTTTGTAAGCTAAACAATCTACAGTTTACTGAGTCTGTGGTAAATTACTTTGTAAAACAGCTACCATGTAATATTAACTTGTTTCACTGTGCAACTACAGTAAACTTTACTAAATATTGACCATTTGTCTTTCAAAAGAAATATCATACCTATTGCAAGCTTTAATTTCACTGTTTCTCTTCAAATCAAATTATTAATATAATAACTTGAGAAATTACACAGCTGGGTATTAGCTCGATCTCAAAATTCTAGCAATGTTTGGCCCAAAGTAGCATAATAATCTAATTCCACAACAAAATCTTGTTTTTCACACAGAAACAAAACTCTCTTCAGCTACTTCAAACCTGCAAATGAAAAGCATAGATGCTGATTTTATCCAAAGAGAATAGTGACTAAAAGTAGCACTGCCCATTAAAGAATGAGCTAAACTGTGCACCTAAAACTCAATAAATCGCAAAATAGTAGTAATAAAAGGGTCCAACGTCATTTATTTCAATCTTTTATCTTCAACACTTCTGAATGAGCACCTACTCTATGTAAACAGGTCTTTGCAAACATTTTAGTCAACAATTATGACTCAAACACAGGATTACTGGTGAAATTTCTGCAGTTCATAGTCTTACCTAGATTTCATTTTCTTCTATTTCCTTCTGGAAGACTTAGAAAACAGTACTTCTCTCCCAAAGCACCAGCTCAGTTACAAATGCCACACCAAAAAAGCACACATTGAGATTCAATTACAACTTCATATACCAAGACATGAAATTAGAATTCCTAGATATGAAAGGAGATATTCCTAGGTATGAAATTAGAAAATCATTTATAAACTTTAGAGGTAGGTCTTATAAAAATTAAAAGTAATGAAGAAAACAGATCAAAGACAATACAAAAGAATTATAAAACAAGCCACAGATTTAGAGAAAAGATAGATACAAGCGATAAAGGACTGTTATTCAAAATTACAAAAAACTCTTAAAACTTAATAAGAACACAATCAACCTGATTTAAAAATGGGCCAAAGACTTAACAGACACGTCACCAGACATACAGATGGCAAATAAGCATCTCCACGAACATCATCAGGGAAATGCAAATTAAAACAACAAATGAGACACTACTACACACATACTAGAATGACCAAAATTTGGATCATCAAGAACATCCAATGCAGGTGAAGATGTAGAGCAATGGCAATTCTCATTTGTTGCTAGTGGAAATGCAAACTGAAACAGCTACTTCAGAAGACAGTTTGGCAGTTTCTTACAGTACTAAATATACTCATATTAAACAATCCAGCAATCATATTCCTTGGTATTTACCCAAAAGAGAAGAAAATTTCTGTCCACACAAAAACCTGCATACAGATTTTTATAGCAGTTTTCTTCATAAATACCAAAACCTGGAAGCAACCAAGATATCCTTTAGTAGGTGAATGGATAAACTTGGTAATATCCAGACAGTAGAATATTCAGTACAGAAAGAAATGACCTATCAAGCCATGAAAAGACGTGGAGGGAACTTAAATGCAATATTACTAAGCAAAAAGAGGCCAGTCTGAAAAGGCTACACATACTGTATGATTCCAACTACATAACACTGTCAAAAAGGCAAAACTATGGAGTCAATAAAAAGGTTAGTGGTTGCAAGGGCTTTAGGATGTGAGAGATAGATAGGCTATGTATAATTATACATTTGTCCAAACCCACAGAATGTAGCAAGAGTGAACTCTAAGGAAAATTATGGACTTTTGGTTATGAAGTGTCAATGTAGGTTCTTCTTGGGTTAAAAAAGAAAGGCCATTACGGTGAGTGATGATGATTACTGGGGAGGCTAAAGCTATGCATGTGTAAGGGGTGGAGGATACATGAGAAATCTCTGTACCTCCCTCTCAATTTTGTTATAAAGCTAAAACTGCTCTAAAAAATTAAATCATATGAAGAAAAAGAAAATATTGTACCGTTAATGCTCAATTTCCAGCACTGAAAAAGATTTACCAAAAATACACAAAGGATTTTTAATTCTGATGTGAAGAATTTATGAAAATTGATTAGGACAGAAAAGCACCTGAAAGTAGACAAAATATATCAAAAGACAAAAGGATATACAATTCGCTATCGAACATATGGAGAAAAGTTCTGAAGAAATAAAATGTTAAAACAATAACAACTTTTAATAGTATTGATAAATTGTCAGTGAAATAAGAACTCTCACTTGAGTCACTGAAAATGCACATAAGCAGTATCTTTTTCGGAAAACATTCTGAGAATATGTAAAAAGTATTTAAATGTTCACTGAGAATTGATAAATCCATTTTTAAAATTTAATCTTAAGAAAACACTTTTAAACAGTGCAATCTGAGGTATTAACTGCGTTTTGTTCACAAAGCAATAGGTTTATTACTTTCCCTTTTCCAAGACTTTGTGGTTTCCGGCTTTGGGGTCTTTTGTGTTACTTTAGAATCAGCAAGAAGATGATTACCCACAGCGAGCTTCTGAAAGAGAAAGCCCAGACCCAAGGAAAGTAGTTTAGCAGTTTCAGCAGTACTGTACTAGAAAGGGAGGGGATGGAAGGAATGAGAGAGTTTTAAGAGACAGAAACTGGATTTACAGCCATGCCACCCTGAACATGCATGATCCCATCTGATCTCGGAGCTAAGCAGGGTCGGGCCTGCTTAGTACTTGGATGGGAGACCACCTAGAAAGACCAGGTGCTGCAGGGCCTAAACAATTAGAGATCGTAAAACAACAAGGTCCTTGCAATTTGTGAGGTCAACCAAGTGTTGCCTCGCCTTAAGAAAAAAAAAAAGAGAGACAGATAGACAGAGGTGCAGAAACTGAGGGGGGGAAAAGGGGGATTAGAGGATTTACCCAGAAAAAATCAATACCCTCAAGCCCACTGGGAGTTGGAGTTGCAATTGGTGGGGGGAGGTTAATAGACAATGACGACAAGAACTTTGTTTTTTGGAAAATTCTGCAAAAGATTCTCTGTAACCTAGTCTTCAAGAGAACTTTCTGGGCTTACATAAATGAGCATGTCAATGAGAAGACTATATGAAGCTATACAAGGATTGGGGGGAGGAGGGGTGTGCAAGGGAATAATGATCAACTAAAATAGGGAAGACACAAAACATTAAATTTTAGTAAAGCAGGAATATGATATTTCATGATTATAAACATAGAATAGGATACATGTCCACTGTATTTATAATTTAAAAAATAACACCTAACACTAGGATAAATCATGGCATTTCTCCATAAGGTACTATAATATAACTGTTAAAAGTAGTTATAGTAATTCTTATTTTACAATGAATTACAAAATTATCAGCATAAGATTATATGTACACACACACCTATAATCCTGGCAAAACAATAAGTTTCATGACGGTAGTCCTTTTTTTCTATTTGCCAACTAAGACAGTACATGGCACATAAACTTAATAAATATTTGCTGAATAAATGTAAAACTAAGTTTGAGGAAGAAACTAAAGGAAAACATTCTAAAATGATACATTAGCACTGTTTTTTAGTGATGGGATTTTAATGGGATTATTTTGGTTTCTTTTTTCCCTGTCTTCTGTCTCAAATATATATTGCCTAATTAATGATGATGATAATGATGACTGATGATGATGATGATGATGATGTAGTTCCCTTTAAACACATTAAGAACTTTCCATATTTTCAAAATATCTTTGGCATGCTCTAGAGTAGACATAACTGAAAATTTCAATAAAGGAAACATTTTTAAGTTACGATGAGTGGGTAGGAAGTAGAAAAAGCGCACTAAGTCTTTTTCCCCCTACAGTTTAGTCAACACACAAAACTAAACTTCCTCAAAGAACTTTCCATGTACTGTTATCAAAGCCTCTAACACTTGGATTTTAACCACAGTAACATGTTCTAAAAGTAAAGAATCGATTTAAAATATCATGACCATGACTAAAAGCATGAGAGGTAGTCAATGAACTTGCTACAAATCTCTGAACAAAGACTGAAAGCTTTAAAAAAACAATCACCTTTGCAATATTTCAACCATGACTTTTAAACTTCTGTTCAGTGATCAAATGCATAGATAATCAATTTCCAGGATTGGAATTGGTGGGCCAAACATTCTAATTAATTTTCCTTTTTGAAAATTAAAAAGAAATAACACATATTCAAGTTGGAGTCCAAGAGCTGTTGTACATCCTAACTTAAGATCAAAATGTTAGTTCTGAGCTTCTGATCAAGATGGCAGTGCAGGTAAATGCTGTGCTCACTTCCTCCCATGACCATATCAAAATGACAACGTAACAATAGATCAACCATCATTGAGAACAATCTGAAATCTAGCTGAACAGAAGCCTTACAACTAAAAACACAGAGAAGCCACGTTCAGACTGGTAGGAGGGGTGGAGACATGAAAGGGGCTGGTCCTACACCCACATGCAGTGATTAAAAATAGGGACATAGCTTGGACTGCAGGGGTTTCCTCCTAAAGAGCAAGGGGTCCCAGCCCCACACCAGACTCCCTAGCCCAGGGTTCCAGTGCCAGGAAGAGAAGTCCCCATAACCTCTGGTTGTGAAAACCAATAGAGACTATGGCTGAGTGACATGAAGGACTGCTGAAGGCCCAAGTGTTTCTCCTAAAGGGCCTGCGCAGGGACTTACTCACTGATGGACTCACTTGCTCTGAGCTCTAGCATTGGGGCAACAGCTCAAAAGGCACCAGGGACATAGGAGCAGAAATGGCATTGTATGGCTACTAAGCCAGAGCTGGTCGGGCAGCTTTCTTCCAGACAACAGTGTAAACAGAAGCCATTTTTCCTTTGTCGAGCTCTCTACCCACCCCAGTATGCAGGCACAGACCAGTGCCATATTTGAGTCTCATCAACCTAACAATGTTTGTTCCCCCATGGTGATTCCCTGAGACCTCACTCCACCCAACTTTCAGGCCCAACTAGGCTACTTCCAGTGGCTTTCTTTACAAGCAGCCTGCCTTGGCTCATGCTGCAGATTTTTCTAAAATCTCTCTAAGATTCACAAACCTCAAACAAACAGCATGTGGCCCATGGCTTAGCGTGCCCCGTACCTCTTTTACTAAGCAGCCCCAAGCCTGGCACTAGCAGCAATAGGCCTTAGAAAACCTCTCCCAGATACCATTAAGCCCAGCACAAGTGGTAACCACCTGTAGATCACCCTGTAGTTCATAGAGGCCCAAGGCAGGACATAAGGAGTAGCTAGATTTGGCCTGCACCAGAGGCCCTTTCCAGAGGCCCCAGAACCAATACACCCACTGACCAGCTTCAGACCATACCAGAGAAGGACTCAACCACCTATATAAATGACAAATACAAAGGGTAGAATCCAGAGCCCCGCTAAAGTGGATTGTCTCCGTAGGGTCAGCCCTCCACTGTAGTCACAACCAATCTACCTGAGAGTCAATCCTCCTATTCACGTGTCAACAGCAATCAAGACTACAACAAAAGGTGGGCATACACAACCCACACACAGGACACTCCAGGAGCATCTAGCTCAGGCAGCCAGAGACTGTGCCACTGGGACCCAAAGGACATAACGCCATTCCACAAAAACCAGGAGACATAGCAGCTCTACCTAATAAACATAAACACAGGGAGGCAGCGAAGAGACAAAGAAACACATTCCAAATGAAAGATCAGAACAAAACTCCAGAAAAAGAGCAAACAAAATGGAGACGAGCAATCACCAGATGCAGAGTTCAAAACACTTGTTAGAAGGATGCTCAATGATCTCAGTGAAAACTTCAACAAAGAGATAGAAAACATAAAAATGGAGACAGTAAACATAAAAAACAAACAAACAGGCAGAAATGAAGACTACAATAACTGAAATGAATAATACATTAGAGGGAATCAACAGCAGATTAGATGAAGCAGAGTATCGAATCAGTGATTTGTAACATAAGGTAGCAGAAAACACCCAAACAGTACAACAACAAGAAAAAAGAATCCAAAACAATGAGGATAGCTTAAGGGGCCTCTGGGACAACATCAAGTATAACAACAGTCACATCATAAGGATACCATAATAGAAAGAGCAAGAAATTGAAAACCTAAAACCTATTTGAAGAAATAGTGACTAGAAACTTCCCTAACCTGGAGAAGGCAATAGACATACAAGCCTAGGAAGTGCAAAGAATCCAAACAAGAGGAACCCAACGAGACCCATTCCAAGACGCACCATAATTAAAATGCCAAAGGTTAAAAGACAGACAGAGAATCTTAAAAGCATCAAGAGAAAAGCACTCAGTTATATACAAGGGAGCTCCCATAGGACTGTCAGCTGATTGTATAACAACTTTGCAGAAGGGACTGGCATGACATATTCACAGTGATGAAAAGCAAGAATCTACAACCAAGAGTAGGTTACCCAACATGAATATCGTTTAGAACTGAAGGTGAGATAAAGAGCTTCCTAGACAAGAAAAAGCTAAAAGAATTCATCACCACCAAATAGTATTACAAGAAATGTCAAAGGGACTTAAGAAAATAACAAACATCAAAAATATATATAATAAAATGGCAACAACTACAAATTTATCAACAATTTCTTTAAATGTAAATGGATTTGATGTTCCAAAAAGACACGAATGAATACATAAGAAAACAAGACCTTTACATATGCTATCTGCAAGAGACTCACTTCAGATTGAAAGACACACAGAAAGTAAAGTGATTGATGAAAAAAGATATTTCATAAAAATTAAAAAAAAAAAAAGCTGAGGTAGCAATACTTATATCACGTAAAATAGGCTTTAAAACTAAGGCTGTCAGAGACAATAACCCAGCAATTCTACTTCTGGGTATTTATCCAAAGAAACTCAAAACACTACTTCAGAAAAGACACATGCATCCATATGTTCACTGCAGCATTATTTACAACAGCCAAGATATGGAAGCAACTTAAGTGTCTGTCAATGGATAAAGAAATGATACATGTACACAATAGAATATTATCTAGCTATACAAATAATGAAATCTTGCTATCTGCAACGTGAATGGACCTAGAGAGTATTATGCTAAGAGAAATAAGCCAGATTGAGAAAGACAAATAACATATGATTTCACTTATATATGGAATCTAAAAAACAAATGAACAAACAAAACAGAAACAAACTCAGATAAGAGAACATTTTGATGGTTGCCAGATGGGAGGGGAGCTGGAAGGATGGGTGAAAAAGAGGTAGGGATTAAAAAGTACAAACTGGTAGTTACAAAATAATTATGGGGATGTAAATAAAGTACAGCATAGGGAATATAGTCAATAATATTGTAATAACTATATATGGTGTCAGAAAGGTAATAGATATATCAGGTGATCACTTCATAAATTATATAAATGTTTAATCTCTGTTATACACCTGAAACCATTATATTATATGTCAACTGTAATTGAACACTAACATTATTTTGTAAATGTTAGTTCTGAAACTGATGTGATAACTGCACGTTCAGTGACACATCAAAATAATTATAACAGTATATAAACATTTAGTATTCTATCTAAAATTTCAAAAATTTTAAATGCTTTTTCTGTAAAGCAGGAAAATTATGCCACCATACAGCATAGTCACAACTATATAAACTCACATACCAATTATTATAACAGCATACTAATACGTTTTTTTATCTAAAAACCTCAAATTTTTAAATGAGAAAATGCTTTTACTGTGCAATAAAACAGGCAAACTGTACTACCAGACAGTCTGATCACAACTATAAAAATAACTACAGCCATGCCACTTGGAAGCTAAGAAGGGTCAGGCCTGGTTAGTTCTGGGAAGGAAGAACACTTAGGAAGGCCAGATGCTCTAGGCGTTAAAAAAAAAAAAAACTATTACAAACATTAATAATGCTAATCTCTGACGGGATTGATTGCAGGTCATTTTTTCTTTTTTCCCTCTAATTTCTTAATTTTTATAAGAATGTATTATGTCTATAAAAATGTTTTTAAATCTTTTCTGTGTGTGATTTAAGAATGGTTACAAAAACTCAGGTGGAAATAAATGAAGCTTGTAACTCAGAAAAAGTGAGTCAAAATCAAATGAGCAAGTAGCTCTAAAGAATGACAATCAAAAGGCCCTGCTACAAGAGGAAAGTAGGCTTCTGTGGTCATCAAATTACCATTTAGAATTTGAAAAGCATTGTCTTGGCATTTAAAATACTTCACAACTTTATTAAAATAAAGAAGTCAGATATATTTTCATCAATCTTTTCATTCTTACTGTGCAGGCAATAGCCAGTCAAAGATTTAACTATTTTGTAAAAACTTAATGGAAACAAGTTTTGGAACTACATACAAATATTGTCTCTTTTATAAGAACAAGACACCAAAAATCAATATGACCTACTTTTCAATATCATTAAAAGATGAATATGGGCACTAAATGGGTTATTAAGTTTAAGGAGTCACAATAGCTAAAAAAATTACTAAAAAACATAAATAAAGCAGCAAGTTTACACATTCATTACACATCTAAACATACACTAGCAGTTTATCTGAAATATTTCAGAGCCAAAAATATTTATAAAACATTTCAAGATGTTTGCAGTAAAAACTGACTTTTAATACCAACTTGGTACAACTAAAATACTTAAAGAACAGAACCATAATACATATCATTTAATAAAGATATGTATCGAAATAACAAAAACAAGATAAAAATTTAAAGAACTAAATGTTAATTTTCATAATAATCAGGTATTAAAAGCAGAAAAATCAAAAAGAAAAACTTTTAAAAAACAAATTTCTGTGCCCAGCAATAGCAAAACAATTATAGTTTGTAAGAGTGCTAATGAAAGAAACCACAAAAGGGAAGTTGCTAAGATATTTTTTAAGTAGTAATTTAAAATATTGCAGCATAAGCTCTTCTACGGCATTTTAACAGGAGTGGCCAACAGAACTCTAATGTAAGTTACATGTGCAATTTTAAATTTTCAAATAACCACATTTAAAAAATAAAAAGATGAAATTAATAATATACTTATTTACCCAATATATCCAAACATTATCTTTTCAACATGTAACCAATTTTCTAAAACACTGGAATTATTTTAACTTTACTTTTAATACTAATTCTTCAAAATCCAGTGTGTATTTTGCACACAGCATATCTCAGTTTGGATGCTAAATTTTCATCAGAAAAACCTTGGAAA
This sequence comes from Cynopterus sphinx, assembly GCA_030015415.1. Classification (NCBI taxonomy): domain Eukaryota; kingdom Metazoa; phylum Chordata; class Mammalia; order Chiroptera; family Pteropodidae; genus Cynopterus; species Cynopterus sphinx. The sequence goes on from CM057380.1 coordinate 93,704,022, forward strand.
ATAATTAAATATTAAATTTGATACTAAGATTCATAGAAGTTATCTGTATTTATAAGGAATGATTTTGAATGTGGGTGAGGGATTACTCCTGGATTACTGCAATCTCCTACAATTACAAAATAAATCAGGGTAATTTATATCATCTCTTTTCTCCAAAAGCAGCAGCAAAAAGAATGTAAAAGGACAGGCAGTAAAGTAATACCTTCCTCTCCCGTAAAGAGGAAAATACTAGAGAAGAAGAAACTGGCAGCTCTGCTGCAGTGAGAAGGTACGTAAGGAGACATCACAGTCCAGAGGAGGTAAGTTTGGCTACTCTGAACTATTTACTCTCAACACTTTTGAGAACAAACCTGTGTTTTATACAAAAATTTTTTTTCACAAATTTTGTTTTTCAACAAAGTTTTCAATTCTATGGACACTGAATGAGTGTCTTATAAATCAATTCATTTCTGACATTGACTACCTGGAGTTAGCACAATCCCCACAGCTTGCATATTTAAGGGCTCTGTCCCACCAGACTGCCCTAATGCTAGCTTGCAAGTCCCACCAGTAGAGTTGACACCTATATTTCTGACATGCTATAAATCAGGGGTTCCCATTACCCCCTTCTCAGGTTTGATATTGATAATTTGCAGAATGTCTAACAGAACTGAGGAACGATTTATTGCTATTACCAGTTTATTCTAAAGGATATAATCCAGGCAAAGCCATGTCAAAGAATACACAGGGCAAGGTACGGGAGGGTAAGGTTCGGGAGGAGGGCTCCAGAGCTGCTATGCCCTCTCAGGTGCATCACTCATCTAGCATGTTGATCTATTCATCAACCCAGAAGTTCTCTGAACTCTTTTGTATAGGGTGGTTTTTTTGTTTTGTTTTGTTTTTTACAGAGATCTCATTACGTGTGCATAACTGATTAAATTATTAGCCATTAGTGATTAACTCAATCTCCAGCACCTCTTCCCCTCCCTGGAGGCAGGGATGGGAGTAGGGCTGAAAGTTCCAATCCTCTAATCATCCCTGGATCTTTCTGGTCATCAGCCCCTATATTGAAGCTATCTAAATACAACAGGAATACTTTTGAAAAACATGCCATATTTTGAGGTGAGATCTTGTGTACCCAAGTATGGATTACACTTGATCTAACAGGGTATGGGATTTTGACTTCAAAGAACCATTTTAGTCTAAAGAACATCCAGGAATCCAGGCTACATGATGATATGCTTATTATTATTAGTCTGTGATGGTGGGTACCTAGGCAAGTAATATCAATTGATATACTTTAAGAGTTTTACCAAATTGCTAATACAAAGTCCTGCTACTTTGAGAAGAAAACTTCGTTTATCTGAAATCTTACTGGAGGTGAAGTAACACCCTACTCCCCTAACAATGCTGAATAAACTAAACATTTCAGAGGATTTCAAAACATAATTACTTAATTTAAATGATAATTATATTTGGATCTCATACAAGAGAGCTAAATCCTTCTCAATAGTACATCTAGTATGTCAAAGTAAACAGTGAAGAAAAAAAAGAGGTAACAAGATTTTTAAAAATCAAGGAAAAAAGTCAGCTCATACTGTCAGTATCAAGAACTAAACTAAGAAACTATAACCTCAATCTTAAAAGTAATTAAAACTAAATCTTACAGAAATTATACAATAACATGTCAATCTATTCATTGGCACACCCAAATCTGATTTCCTGGTGAGTAAATTCTGCTTTCCTGGTGAGTAAAAAAATATCATTGGTACCTAACAATTTTAAGAATTTAGAAATCCAATTAATTCTTACTAATATTGTAAAACTTGAAAATGAACAATCTTTATACATAAGAAGTAGTCCAAGGACCAATGACAAAATCCCACCAACACTACAGCCATTCAATTTGTCTCTTTTAAGTGGAAATATGATACGTACAGACCACTAGAAATACTCCTCCTCCTTAAATATTTAAGTCTAAACAAAACATCCTCTACAATAACCAATGGAAACAGTGTCTAAAAAACTGTGAACGCTCCAAGAAGTTAATAAAACAAATCTGCCCTCTTTATAGAATCTACATATGTATACTAGCTAAAAGGCCATTTAAATGGAGACTTATTTCATAAAGTCCAAGTATAAAAAAGTATAAAATGCTCATTGACAAATTATAATTCCTAGAGAGCAAAAAGATTTAGAATTCAAACTCTTCTTGGTTTGACTGACGTCTTCTGCAGTGGAAAGAACAAGGACCCAGATATACAATACAATATGATCTTAAACAAGTTTTTAAACCTGAGTTAGTTGTCTCAAATATAAAATTGAGAAAACATCTGTCCTAGTGTAATTCGCACTATTGTGAGAATTACAAATAATATGCTGTGGGCATAGCACTGTGCTTGTCACAAAAAAAAGGGGCTCTTACTAGGTAAACATTAGTAATCATTAATACTTCTGCAAATTAATTAACAAGAAATACTGCCAAAAGACAAGGCCTGAAGAAAGTATATGCAGTGTTTAGATTTTGTTGTGGAAAGTCCATTCTGACAATACCCTACAAACATTATAATAATTTAGAACCTTTCTTGTAATGGAATTACAAGAAATCTGGCTGTTTCCTCAAGTGACACACAGGATCCTGGTCATTTCAGAGAGCTGCTCCACTTAGAAAGTCTATATCACCATAATGATAAGCAAATATAGCACAAATGCCAGAGATTATAGGAGAGAATCAAACTTCAAAAATCAACACATTGCTTAAGTGAATATTCTGGAAACTAGTTGATAAATGACATAAAGTCTAAAAACCTACTTAAACTGAATTTAGCTATCCACAAAGAATAACCAAAACTAAACCAGTAATTGGCTTAGAAAAGGCTCTTGCAATAGATTCTGAGGCACAGAAAGCAGACAAAATATTATAAAAATTTATTTCAATGCTTCAACTTTTAAAGACCTTTTCTTGTTCATCTATCTATCTCTGATTACGCCTTCTACTTATCCAATCTTCCTTGCTCTATATTAGTTTAAACTTACCCCAAAAAATTACCTACTCTTATTGTCTCTACTACTTAACCTTCCTCAGCCACTCCTTAAATCCAGTGCAAATTTTCCATTCTTTTGAAACTATAAGATCACCAAATTTTTGGAGCAAATGTGACATAATGTTAATCTTTGTTAATTCTGCATGTATATGAGTTTGTGATAACACCCTTTGTACATCTTTTTCCATAAAAAAAGGCTATTTTTTAAATTACTAATAGAGGATACATTTTTAAAATGTATAACAAGTTATAAAGTACCACACTGTATATTATTTGTGGTGTGTGAATTATATCTCAATAAAGCTATTTTTTTTAAAGCACAACTCAACCCAAGATCTAGATACAGCACATTCCAATAGAACCTTCTGCAATGATTGAAATGTTCTTTATCTGTGCCATCTAAATGGTAGTCAGTCATATGTGGCTTTTAACACTTGAAATGTGGCTAGTGGAAAGGACTGAGTTTTTATTTTTAAACTGTATTTTATTCATTTTAAATAATTTAAACTTAAAAAGCAACATGGGGCTAGTAAACAGCGCAGAAATTTAGAGTATTACCAGTGACTTACACCTACATATGTGCTTCTCCCTTGCTTAACCTCCCCTCTCTTAGGAAATTCTGAATTTTGTTGTTAATTAGTCAACCACAAAAGCAAGCAAATTACTTTTTTTCATGGAGAACATAATCAATAACCAATCTTTTTAAAACCATATACAAAATTAAGTTGGCACCTGTCAAAGGCACAATCCTCTTCCACATAAAATCTCCTACGAAGAGTTTCTGGCAATTTCTCCTCAGTCTGAAAAGCTATTTCCTTTTTGTTTTAAACTTTGATAAAATTCCTAAGTTGACAAACAAAAAGCTCCTAAAACCCAACTTTAACTAAGATTTTTTAAACATTCAATTTGTAACAAGTGACAACTTATGGCCTTCAAAATGGATTTTTAAAAGTGCCACCCTCTTTTTATTATATTGTATATAACATTTTACTTTTCCTAAGTACCTTCACATAGCATTTCAGTTGATCCTCAACAATCCTGATAAATCAATAAGACATATTACTAATAAACAGCATTACAGATTAAGTTTTTTTACTCAGGTTAGATAACTGAGTAACCTAAAACCCAAGTAAGTATTCTGCCTTGGAACTCTTTTCTATTATATAGTACTGTATCATACCATACTCAACTGTCCAAATACAAGATTAGAGAATCTGCTGTGGATCAAAGAAAGGCAAGAACTATGAATGGAACACCTCTAAGATCTATAACTATTTGTAATTTAATAACAGAAAAAATTTAATGTTTATTAAAGTATATTGCACACCTACTGATATCTTTGAAGAGCTCAAACACTAAAGAAGTAGACAAAAAAGATAAATGACTTCAAAACAATTTGAAGAATATTATTGAAATAATACCAAAAGGAAAAAGATTTTAGCAAATTCTGGAACCTAATAAGTCAGAAAGGCTGGCATTTGAAAACTGACAGCTCATTAAATTAGAAAGGCAGAAAACAGGTAAAGCCAAAGAATCTGAAAGTACTGATGACATCATGTTCAACTCCAAATTTCCTCCTATAAGAATGGTAGCAACATTAACAAGTTTGCTACATGATTTTCAAGCATAAATGTAAACAAATCAAAGAAAATCTTCACTGATATCTCAAAGACAGCCTAAAAGAGATGCTGTACCATCATGGTTAATATTTATGTGGCAGGCCTTGTCCTAAATGTTTTACACACACACACACACACACACACACACACACACACACACACACTTAATTCATTCGACCATCACAACAACTCTATAGAAGAGGTACTTACTACATTCTATTTACAGATAAGAAACTAGCACAGAAGTTGCTCAAAGTGACACAACCATTAGCGGAGCAGGCAGTTTAACTCTCTTAATTACTATGTTATACTGCAGAAAAATAGTGCCCTCTTCAAATCTAAATTCAGTTATGCTAAGTCTATTCCTGCAGAGAGATTGGGCCTATGTTTAAAAAAAAAAAAAACAAGCAAACAACAACAAAAAACCTCAAAAAAAAATGCAAGATGCTAAAAATAAATATATAATAGTATGGCAAACCTAATTAACTATAATTACTATTAAATTAAACCTCAGAAATTGTAATTTGAGCATAACCACTCTTGGTGCTTTTACAGCTTTATCTAAAAAAATTAAAGCTACCAGAAAATCCAAACCCAAATCACAGGTTTAGGATGATTTCTGAAAATGAGAACATAGTTATAATTGAATGTTTCCATAGTATTTAACTAGGACTTTCAAATCACCAGGATTTTGTACTAGATTCTGTATGCCAAGAAATGAACTCAGTCACCTGGCAACAATAGATTCCCAATTTGTTTTACACAAAAACAACTTTGCTTTCCAAGTTCTTACACTAGGAACAACTGTGATACTAAAGGTGGGGGGGAGAAAGGTAAATAAAAGAAAAAGATAACATATAAACCCCTAAGAATTAACTACATCATTAAAAAAAAATTAACCTAAATATAATTCTCAATTCCTTTACCACAAAGGTTATTTCCTACAACATAATATTAAATATATTTTAAATCGGATCTTACCTAACCAAAATTATTCTACTTTTAATTCTATTCTGTCCTGTTTAGAAAGAACAAAGGATTATTTTTGAACAAGTCACCAATCATTCTCTAATATGCATAGCAGCTACCCTTGAGTTCAATCTCAATTTTATACATACTCATTAGGAACTATGAGAATTAAAAACAAACTCCAAAGATTATTCCCTGAAGTCTAGTTCCTGGGACTGAAAATCAGTGCAGATTCTCATTCTAAAAAACAAGGAATGTGGCAAAAACTTTAAAAGTAAAGGTAACAACAATCCCCAAAATTCTGATGGGAAAATATTCAGTTCAATCAGTTATTTTAAGAATTATAACAAAGAAGTTATGGTTTCTTAATCACAGAACCACATCCCATTTCTGAAGCACTGCTCAACTTTTTATAAAACATTAATAACATATAGTCACAATGACACATGAGCTTTAACTTACCAAAGCAAGAGAAAAATAAGAACTAAGTATATTGAAGCTTAAATAAAATTTATGATTTGATCCTGCCTTTCAGGGAAATTGGGAAACAATCTCATTAATATACAAAGTGAATATAACAAGTGTACTCCGTATTTAGAAGCAACTTGGGGAGAAAAGAGATTAAAATAAGTAAATCATTCCTAACTCTATGTATAAATACATTTTCTTAAAGTAAACTATGCTGTTTCTTAAAAAAAAAAAAAAAAAGATTTTCTCTCTAGAAAAGCAATGTAAACTCTTCAAGTCCAGCATTAACATTTTCTAACCAATGCATGTAACTTGCCTAATATAATCAGGTTAAGAAATTTGCATCTTAAAAGATCTCAGTTATCACTCAAGATCCTGTGATATCAAAGCATTATTTATATATTATTTACTTTAAGAATTGATACTTGTTTTAATAGATAGCTATACATACTGTGACTCTAAAAAAAAAAAGCTGAAGGAAACAAGTTCCATTTGTATTCCACACTTAACTATTCCCCAACCCCCAAAGCCTATTTCTCCATTTGAAGTTATAAAATCAATACCTGAATCAGAAGTCAAAAATTTGATGACCTCCACACCAAAATAGAATTGCTTCATTTGAGATTTACTAATTAGCCATCTACTAAACTACAAATGCTTTAACATTTCCCAAATTATTAGATCCTTATCAGTCTATGTTCTTTACCAATCTAAGCAAGTCATTTATTTGCTCTATGATTTCAGGTTACTTATCAAATAAGTGGTGTTAAGTAAGTAAGTAAGTAAGTAAATAAATAAATAAATAAATAAATAAATAAGGAGTTGAGCAGAATAACCTCAGATTTCTTCCGGTTTTAACACACTAGGATTTTTAACTCAACACTATAACTGAACACTATTTCTCCTGTCTTTTTACAGAAAAATCCATATATTAGAAGTATATATATTTAAAGAAAAAAGCTTTCCTTTCTTCCCAATACTTTTTAGTACTCCCTCGGCTTGCTTGTCCCTTAATTTGGATACAAAGACAAAAACTCAAAACACTAACCTAATGAATAGGTTACTAGGCAAAAGTCTTCGTCAAAAAAAAAAAAAACAAAAACACTGCCCATCAACTTCTAAGGACCCTAAGGCTAGGACAGTCTCATTTAAAGAAAAAGAAAAATTATAGAAGCAGGATCAAATGACATATGGAAGCTTCTAAACCATGGTACCACTCAATGAGGTAGGGGTTCTGCAGCCAAATCCTGAACTGGCTTGAAAATGATATGCCAACATTATATAAAAAGATATCAGATATTCTTTAGTTTTGTCCATGCCTCGATAGAGAACAAAAATCCAAAGTATTGCATTCTAAGAAAAACTGAGACACTCAGACAAAATTCTTATTGTGACATTAGATGAACTGAGTTTTTTCCATTGCACCGTTAGTTCCAAGATAATCAACTATCAGAAAATTCTATCTAGGTGATAAAGGAAAACACACACATTACATTCTGAGAAGTATTCAAAGTCAAATAATTGAAACTACCAAAATGAATCCATAAAGTTCTCAACATTTACTTGGGTCAAGTCTTGAGAGTAAAGGTAACCAATTAAGGAACGAAATTGTTAAAAAGCCCTATTCAAATATGAAGCTATAACAAATAAGTCCAGATCAGTAGCAATAGACATTTTGAGTACAAAAAAATAGGTGTCTGCCTGTAAACTAAATTTTTGCCTGTAAACCGTAAGAAATCAGCCCTAAATTTTCTTTAAGACTCATTAGACTTTTAATTAAGTTACTTGAAGCCCCCCAAATATGAACTGCTTCACCAATTTGCATATCATCCTTGTGCAGGGTCCATGCTAATCTTCTCTGCATTATTCCAATTTTAGTATACGTACTGCCCAAGAAAGCACCTGACCTAAGTTTTGAGTATGACTTAACCAACAGAAATAGTTATAGTTAGACAAGTTTTTTTAAAAAGGTCTGCCACCTTTCCAATTTTAAACCACTATAAAATTGAGCAGTTATTTCACAATGCCCTAGAAGTTCTATATCAGTAACTGTAAAACCTAAAAAATTATGTTCTACAGAACTTCTCAGTTTTTAAGTTTACTTCCTTCATGTTAATTTCTCTTCACATTTGATGTGGCCTTAGTCATTTGGAAGGTGACATTCAAAGGATCAAGTATTAACATATTAGTTCATGAATAAAATAAATTCCTAGATCATTCAGTTACTTTCATATCCTGCATCAGCTTGGTCCATTTCCTCGGCATGAGAATATGGATAATGGCATTTTTCATACATAATGTAGCTGACTTTTTCATTCAGTGCAAATGCTTCTTCCAATAACTTCTGTTCACTTCCTGGTGAGGAAATCAAGCTGCTATAGATAAAGCAACAAGTAGCCCAAACCCAGCTTTTTAAACCTAGAATATACCTGTCAACCAGAATGACACACCATTATTTACACTATGAAAACCTCCCTGAAAGGTTAAAAAAAAAAAAAACAAAAAAAAGCATTGTGACTCCTTTGAATTCTTAGGAAAGTTTGGCTTAAAAACCTTTTATAACAAGATTATAACAATGATATCACAACTCTCAAAGCACTTATACAATTTTATGTGGACTCCTGCACTATTTACTGTATAGTGAATGGGCTAAAGACATATTAGTTTTAATTAACAATGTCAAATCGCTGCTAGAAACCCATAAGGCTTATGCACCATTAAGTGGAACAATATCAAATACTATTGTACCTTACTAGTCCCAAGGCATTTAGCGAGAGAGAGAAAGAGAGAGAAAGGGAGGGAGGGAGGGAGGGAGGGAGGGAGGGAGGGAGGGGGAGAGAGAGAGAGAGAGAGAGAGAGAGAGAGATACATACATACACACACACACACATACACACACATATATATATATATAGTATAGCTATTATTAAATGCCTGTGCAGCCACCAACTAAGATATAGCCAAAGGAAGGTCATTCGTGAACGAGGTCGTTCTTACTTAAAAAGAATAGCCTGATCTCAGGGATGGAAACACGCATGTAACACACTAGCAGCTCATCATTGCAGAGCCGCTGATGAGATTGAAATGTACAAGGCAAGGAGACTCCGTACTTTCCTAACTCAAAAACTTTCCCACAAAGTCCAAGCTTCCTGTCAGACACTAAAACAATAACAACGAGGCAACGCGTTTGTACTATTTTCCCAAGTAGCAAATTTCGTTGGCTATAAATAAATCTTGGTACATGCCCCAAAATCGAATTTCAATCTCTTTCGAAAGCTGATCTCCCCCACTCAGAGTGAACAGTTAGTTAGGGAATGACAAATAAAGGATGAACTCGATAAACTGGCTTAACCAAGCCACATTTGGGATCCAAACCACTGTAAAATAAAGAAATAGGCGGGGCTGTACCTGCAGTTCACACCAGGCGACCTCCACAGTGGTTTCAGTGTCTAAACCTTTGTAGACTGTCTTAAAGGAGCCTCTGCCAATTTCGATGTCAAACTTGAGAAAGCGGCCATCATTGGACATTCCTACGGCCTTGGTCTCCAACTCTTCGATATCATCCTGTTGCTGGCTCCGTTCCTCCTGTGGTTCCTTGGCGCTGCCGCCGCCGCCGCTGCCACTTCTCGCCGACGGAGGCTCCTCCTTGCTCCCCACATGGTTGGGCTGAGAAACTTGGCGGTCTCTGCTGGTACTGCTGGGGGCAGTCGTGGCGACAGGGCCCGCGGCGGCCGGTTCCCCAGAGACAGCAGCGGCAGCGGCAGGAGGCTGCTGGGCTACCTGGGCAGCGACGGTGGCGGTCAAGGTCTCTTCGCGCTGGAGCTCTGGGGGAGTACTCTGCGGAACCGCCGCGGCGACGCTGGGCGGGGGTAGAGCAAGTGGGAGACCGGGCAGTTCCAACGCGGTGGCGTTGGAGTCGCAGATGACGCTGCGGCGGAAGAAGCGGTGCTCGGTGGTGGTGGTCGCGGCTGCTCCACGGCTGTCCTTGTCCATAGTGTGGCGGCGACGCCGGTACTCCTCAGTCCTGCCAGTTCCAGCGTCGGTTCCCGCCGTGCCCAGTTTCTCCCCCACAGAGGAGTCGGAGCTGGAGCCATTCTTGGGGGAAGGCGCGGGCGGCGAGAGGAACACAGAGCTCGGAGTGCTGCCCTGCTTCTCCGCGGCGCCCCCAGACATGTTGGGTCCTCTGCAGCGAGGCGGGCGGGCGGTCTCGAATGTGTGAAGGAACAGAAGGCACGGGGCCGGCACGAACAAGGGTGCAGGTGGACAGGCCCAGCTACGACGGCTCCCGCTCCCCCGCGGGTGCCGACCGACCTGGACGACTCCTTCCTCAGCAGTGATAAGTCACCCCAGAGGCGAAGCGCGACACGGGGCCCCGCTGCGGCGGCTGCTGCGGCTCACGAGGCGGGCTCGTCGGCGGACGATGCAGGAGCTGGGCCACCGGGCTTAGCGCCTCGCGGTCCGCATCCATCCTGCGGCGAGCGGCGGCCGGGGAGGCTGGAGCAGCGGAGGCGCCACGGTCATGAGGGGCAGGGCAAGGTGCCGGCGCCGAGTCGAAGCGGATGCGGCGGAGGCGGCGGCCGCTCCAGCGCCCCGCCGCTCCGCGGGCTGGGCGGGCTAGGCCCCGAGGGCGGGGGCCCCGCGAGGCAGGGACTACCACGGGCTCCCGAACGGTGGCAACTCCAGGGCCAGAGAGATGGGAGGGGCCGGGAAGGAGGGGGAGGGCCGGGCCCGGGGCTCCCGGACGGTCACTCGGTCGCCGCCTGCCGCACGCGCCCCCGGCGAGGGGGACCAGTCTCACAGGGCGCCCATCGCCCGGACGGGAAGGAGCGGAGCGTCGGAACCTCGGTGCCTGAGGAGCGGGCCCCCCCTTCCCCGAGGCCTCCCCGCCCGCCCCGGGCCTGGCAAACCCCCGTCTCCTCCCGGGCCGGTGCCTGGGGCTGACTGAGGGAGGGAACGGTGGGGAGGGGAGGGCCGCTCGCCGCGGGGCCCGGCTCCGCTGCTTCTCCGGAGAGAGAGCAGAGGAGACCGAGAGGACTGGATGAGGGGAAGAGGGAGAGAAAGGTGTAGTCACCCCCACCGGGCGCCTTCTGCCACCGAAGACGGAGGCGCAGAGTGGCCGAGTTAGATGAGCCGCGTCCGCCGAGGAAACTCTCCGCGCTAAATGGCGCCGGGAGTCTGAAGGCTCCACACAGCCCGCTCGGACCCCGCCCCCCGCCGCCAGGGGCCGCCCCACCCCCACCCCACTCTCGGGGCTCTCGCGCAGGCGTGCCAGGGCCGAGGCGCCTGGGACTTGTAGTTCACTTATTCGAGGAGCGAAGGGTGCTCAGAAAGAAGGAGCCTACAGCTTCCGTGATGCCCTGCAGTGGGTTGACTTCATGCCTCGTGGGAGTTGTAGTTTTCTTGTGAAAACCGCCCCTTCTGGGAGGCTGATGGGAGCGTCACCGTGAGTCGCTAAACCCCATCCTTAAGTCGGCGATAGCTGGGAAAATCATTATTTTGGGATGAATTGTTGAAGAAGGGAAGGAAGAAAAAAAAAGAAGAGGGAGGCCGGACAAGAGGAGACTCCCATCATGCTCTGCTCAAGCGAGAGAGAGAGAGCTCCTCGGGTTGCCATGCAATGAAAAATGATCTGTTGTTCATCTCTAATGGAGAGAGTGTTGAGTGACTGTGAGGGTATGGGGGTGGAGGGGAAAGGCAAAGCAGGAGAACCAGAGCCTGAACTCAGGGAGTCAGAAGAGTTCAAGACTCCTTCTGTAGGGTAAAAGAAACTTTGTGAAGATTGCGCATGAGATTAATATTAATTAAATGAGTTGGGGAAAGAGACAGGAAAAATCATCTATCCTCCTTTCCACATAAATCAAGGCCACATTTTCGGCCCCAGCCCTAAAACAGATATTCTGACTCTCGGAGATGGGCTTGTTCTACTGAAATCAAGGATCTTAGCGAAATCTTTGCTAGAAACAAACAAAAAACGGTGCAGGGGTGGATTAAAAAAAAAAAAAAAAGAATTCTATAGATCTTCGTATCTTTTAGCACAAACTCCGAAGAGCTGAGTTGACTTTTGTGTAGTTTGTTGAAACTTAATTTTCATCTTTCTTTTGGATTGGTGGCTTAGTAAAACAATACCTCCTCTTTCTCCAGAGATGCATGAAAGTGTAATTTATACCATGGCTTGGGACATAGAGGAAATCTGGAACCACACAGTTCATAGTAATGGAATGCTTTCCTTGAAAGCATCCTTGGGTTCCCTGGACCCCTTGCTTCTCGCAACTACTCATGTTTGTACAGGTGGTGAGCACCAGGGGGCACCAGACAGAGCAGGAAGCCAAACCAGGGAGCCGGTGGCAGTTAAAAGTCTAAGCCCAAACGGTAAGAGCGGGAAGCACTTAAACGTACGCAACCGCATCCGAGCGTCCACACGCTCCTGCCTCTCATCGGCGCCCGCTGTGGAACAAGCTCATAAGCCCACATCGTAGCCGAGCACCACGCTGAGACTGAGTACTGGAAGCAACTGAAGATTCGTTCGTTAGCTGTAGTTTCCTAGGGAATGCCCACAGCTGACCTGGATGAGCTCCACCTAGAAAAGTTTCGCTATACCATTCATATTAATTCATCTGATACGTAAAATAGTGACACTAGTTTTCAATTTTTTTTTAATCAAAAGCTACACTTTCAGGTATACAAAAAAAGCTTCTTTTAAAACCAATGGTCGTTAGGTTTTTCATGAAGCTAGCAGATTATGAACATTTTAAAATACAAACTCATTTGCTACGGTAATGGTAAATTTCACTGCGGTATATATAATTAATGGTTTGTCTCCAACTCTAAATTTAATGTAAGACAAAGGCAGAAATGACCTTACAGTACGTTTTCATCATGCTTCTTGAGGCAGATTCTTAGAACTTGAACTCAATTATTGCTGTACTAAAAAATAGTCTGATTTTAAACATAAGGCAACTAATTTAATTTAAATTGGTGTGTTAAAAGGAGATCAATAAATCACAATGTTCACATTCCAACACCATAAAAAATGAGGCTATTTTTGTGTGAATGGTCATTAAAAGGTTCTATTATTGCCTATTCCTGTTTACTGGGCACTGAAACTGGCTACACGGCATTATACACAAGTCCCTTGATAATCACCATGTCCTATCAACAACTTACTTCAACCAGGAACAACTAAATCCATTGTAAATAATTAACTGTTGATTTAAAGCCATTCTTGCCCACCTGACAGCTTTTCCTACTTGTGTAACATTAGTTTTACTATGAAAACAGTTATAAATGTAAGTTGAATATAACCATATTGTGTACAATGGTTATATTTAAAGGTTAAACCATTCAGTGTGAATATTTTACAACAGACACTTGACTTGCTCAGTTTCCTTTTTCATGCTTACCAACTTTCAATTTACATGATATTTTCTGTTACTCATTTTTATAATATCCCTAATGATACATTTCCTTTCTCTGTCATTTCAATTATCAAGTAGAGAACTGACCCCTCTATATAAAACAGTAAGTGATGTAAGTAAGGGAAACAAGAAGAACCCAGGCCATGATGGATGCACTAAGCTCAGAGATTTTATTTCTTGACAGGTGGGTCCATAGACAAATAGAAGTATTTTATTTCCTCTCACCATGTTCTTTATTCACTTTACTCCTTGTTTATTTTCTCAGGTTGATTCATGTTTCTATTTCCCATCCATTCACATTTTATATTTACGTGGTCCCTGCCCTTGGTAACTGACTAGCAATGGAAGCCAGGGCCAGCTTTGATTTAGAGAGTGGTCGAACACATAAAATCCACCTTATCTCATATGTGCTATAATTCATAGGGTAGTTTCTTAAAATATAGGAGGGAAAATACCACTTTGAATGCATTTGTCTTTTCTCTCCTTTTCTTCATTTCCCATGCTCCTTTGTCTTGCTTGTGGATAATTTTTATTTTATCTCCTTGTCAGCTGGAACTCAAGACAGGAGAATCAGGTAGTTAAACAATGAAGAATAGATTTTTTTAATCTTTTTTTATTATTATAAATAAAATAAAGAGGGATGTGACTTACCTTATATCAAAGCATAGTATAAAACTGTAAGAGTAAATCTGTATGATATTGAGATAAGCATGGATAATGGAACAAAAGAAAATACAGAAATAGTCTCTTGTACGTATGAGAGCTTCATTTATGAAGAAGGCATTTCAAGTCAGTGGGGAAAGATTAATAAACAGTGTTTTGACAATTGGTATTCATTTGAAAAATTAGGTTAAATGTCTACCTCGTGCCATTCATAAAATTAATATCTACATAGTTGAAAGAGATAACTTTTTAAAAAAAGAGCTTTTTGAATTTTTTTATAAAAAGAAAACATGAGATAAGAAAGGACTTCAGACAACAACCGCAGAACCATAAAGAAAAAACAGTTGACTATGTCAAAATTGACAATTCTGTTCAATGAAGCACAATGAGTAACTGGCAGAAAAACTTGAAACATATATAACAAAAGACTAATATTCAAAATATATAAAATAACACCTTAAATCACTAAGAAAAAGACAACTGAGTAGAAAAGGAATAAGGATGTGAAGACAATTAAAACAGGAGGAAATGCAAACAACAAAAATTAGCTTGAAAAAATGCTGAAACTCAGTAACTAGGGAAATACAAATTAAAATAAGGTATATATTTGTCTTCATAAAACTTGCAAAATTAAGGATTTATAATACCAGTGTTTAGTAAGGGTGTGGAGAAACTTAGGTGCAACTTTTTTTGGAGAAAATTTGTTAGTATTCATTAAAATGTATAATGTGTATAGCCTTTGACCTAGCAGTTTTCCTTCTTCTTCACTACAGAAATACTTATAAGAAGATTCACTACAGTTTTGTCTGTAACAAAAAACAATCTTCATGTACAATGAAAAGAAAATAGTTAAACTATGATATATCCAATTTGGAAACACCATACAACAGAAGATAAAGAGGTAAATATATATATAGGGGCATAAAAATAATAAGTGAAAAACTCAAGTTGCAGGATAATATGCACTAAATCATATGCTGTATTAAAAATCATCTCTATATATATTTAATTTAAATGCACAGAGAAAATGTCTGGGCAGCACACACCAAAATGAAAAAGGGTGGTACTTCTGGGGAGTACACATAACTGTATTGTGTGAAGTTCCTAATACCTTCTTGCATATTGCAGACAATTTGAAAACTACAGACTAGAATGTGAAAGTCAAAAACACTTTACTAACTAAAGATATCAGCTTTTGATATTTATGTCTTTCTGTCTAGACTGATTTTAAAAAGTTTATAATTGTATTATAAGCCTTTCCAAGTCATTAAATATTCTTTGGAAGCATTCTTTTTAACGCCTGTGTAGTATTCCATCATATGATATTATCAAGTATAAGTTTATTACATTATCTAAAAAACATTGGGGAAAATATTCATATCATGTTCCAGACCTTAACAAGCTCTCATGCGAAGAGGTTTATCAGATTCACCTAGGAAACTATTACAAAATACATCCATTAGAGTGTTTCATCACCCCTCTCCCCCACCCAAAATAGTGTACTTTTGGTGAGAAAATTCATTGAAGCAGACTTACATGTCAAGATATATTTTTTAACTTCTTCAGGAGAAGAAAATATTAGTGAATGGATTAGTCAATTGGGATTTAAACAAAGAATGATGCTGGAAAAAATAAATATGTTGAGAAATAGAAAAAGAATTTTTTGAAGTCACTTCAAAAGATAAATACCAATTTAAAGCAAATATGACAATAATGTAATATATATTTATAATATATATAGAAGTCAATGGGCTACAGTTACAGCACAGATGACAGGAGGGGAAAATGGAAGAATATGTTTATAAGGTTCTTAATACTAATATATAAAAGGGCATAATATTATTTGAAAGTAAACAATAAGGATATATATAGTAAACACTAAAGTAATCACTAAAATTATAAAATAAAGAGGTATAATTAATAAGCGAATAGAAATAAAATTGAATCATTAAAGAATACTTAAATCATTCAAGAAAAGATAGGAAAAGAAGAAAAAGAAAACACATGGGGCAACTAGAAAACAAAGAGCAACAGGATGATTTTGATTCGGCCATATTGACTATTACAATAAATGTGAATGGTTTAAATTCTTCTAAACTATCCAATCAAAATGGAGACATTGACAGATTGGATAAAAAAGTGACATCCTACTATATGCTGCTTATTTTCAGAAAACAACTTTAAATATTAAGACAGGTAAAAAAGTGAAAAAAAGATGTACCATGCAAATACTAATCAAAATAAAGTAATAATAGCTATATTAATACAAAATAAGGACAATTAACAGGAATATAGAGAAGAATATCTCATAATGATAAAAAGGTCAATTCATCAGGAAGACATTTCAGTCTTAAATATGTGAGCACCTAATAATTAGGTTTAAAAAGAAGTGAAAACTCTGAAAAAAAATTAGACAAAGTCCACAATTATAGTTAGATATTTCAAAATTCCTCATTTATCATTATCTGATAGGGCAAACAAACAAAAATGTCATTTAGGATATAGGATACAATATATCAAAATTTGCAAGATGAAGCTAAAGGAGAGCTTAGAGGGAAATTTATAACATTAAATGTTTATATTGGAAAGAAAGAAAAATCTAAAATAAATTATTTAAGATTTACCCTAAAAATTACAAAAAGAATTGGAAATTAACCCAGAGCAAGCAGAAAGAAGAAAATAATAAATTAAGGGTGGAAATCAGTGAAACAGAAGGAAGATAAACAAAAGATAGAGTCAATAAAACCACAAACTATTTCCTTGAAAAGATTAATAAAAATAATAAACCTCTAGACAGACTAATCAAAAATAGAGAAGATTCAACCTACCAATATCAAAAGCAAAATGGGACATCATGGCAGTTGCTGCAGGTATTAAAATGATAATTGAAACATATCATGAACAACTTTATGTCAATATATTTGACAAATAAGATGACATAAACAAACATCTTAACACAAACTATCGAAGTTCGCTCAAGGGGAAAAAAAAAGAAAACCTAGTGGCCCTATGTCAAAGCAATTGAATTTATAGTTAATCTCACAAATTAAACTCCAGATTCAAATGATCTTATTGGTAAATTATAGCAACCATATAAGGAAGAAATAATACTAATTCTACACAATATTTTTAGAAAACAGAAGAGTAGGAAGCAATTCCAAACTCATACTATAAGACCAGTATTACCCAGTTACTAAAACCAGACAAAGACATTACACACAAAAAATAAAACCCTACAGACCTATATCTATCATGAATATGTTGCAAAAATTATGAGCAAAATTTTGGTAAATCATATATAGTAATAATTTTTAAAAATGATAATACAGCATGTCCAAGTTGGATTTATCTCAAGATATAATAAATCAATGTAATACAAAAACAGTGTAAATACTGGTGGTCTTATTCAATGCAACAAGAGAAGAAAAAAATGCAGACTATAAAGAAGTTAAACTGCCTGTATCCACAGATACAATGATGCACATAAAATATCTTAAGGAATCTAAAAATAAATAAATAACCCTAGTAGAACTAATAAGTGATTTAACAAGGACATTGGCTACAAGGTCAACATACAAAAACCAAATGAATTTCTATACACAAACCATGAACAATTGAAATTTGTAATTTTAACTATATATCACACAGCCTTCAGACTTCAGCATGTTTCCAGTGTTTTCCCCTTTGCAGAAACATTAATTTGAACAAATATTTACACACAAAAACACTTTCACAAGAGCTAAGGATTCCAGGTGGGGGTTATATCCCCTGGATGGAGCACAAAAATAAGAAAAAAAAAATGCATTGAAGAGGGTAGAAAACAGTTTCACATTATCCCTGTCACCCTTTCCCCAAGCCCAAGCAGCCCAGAGAGGAGAGAGACACTCTCTCAGTGGGAGAAAGAGAGCAAAGTGAATTCTCAGCTTCATGGCAGACCCCAGAACCAGGCCAGATTGACCCCTGAGGCCCAAGGTTTCCACAGAACTAGAGTCGAGACCTGTTCCAGTAGATTTCCGCACTGGCCAGCCCCCATGGACCCAGGCATCAGGTCCACCCCTACAGAACCAGGCTTCAGGCCCAACACCACAGCCTTAAACACCAGGGCTGCCTCTGTGGACTCAGGTCCGAGGCCTACCACCATGGATTAGGTGCCAAGCCTGCTTTATAGATCTAAGTGCCAGTCTCAATTCAGTGGACCCAGGCTCTAGACCTAGTCTCCATGGAATCAGGCACCATGCTAGTCTCTTTGGACTCAAGCATTAGGCCTGCCCACCTGCTGACCCTGGCACCAGACCTGCCTACCAAAGGACTCCAGCAGTAAGCCCACCCACAGATGCCACCAGACAACCTACACATGCCACCTGGCAACCCGCACAGAATCTCTGAATGAGCTGGCTGTTGAAGGGCTTTTTCTGCCAAAACCAGTCTGTAAAGATTGGAAGAGGTGCCTACTTTTTCAAGTATGCATATACCAATATGAAGTCACAGGGATCACAAATGATCAAGGAAACATGATATCACCAAAGTAAACTAATAAAGTTCCAATAATTGACACTAAAGAAATGAAGATCTATGAAATATCTGACAAAAATTGAAACTAACCTTCTTAAAGGAATCTAGTGAACTATAAGAAAACACAAAGACAACTAAATGAAATTAGCAATTTCCTAAATGGGATACCAAAAGCACAAGTAACAAAAGCTAAAATGAACAAATGGGACGACATCAAAATAAAAGCTTCCACACGGTGAAGAAAACAATCAACAAAATGAAAAGTCACCCTACAGAAAGGGAGAAAATATTTGCAAAACATATAGCTGATATAGGGTTAATGTACAAACTATATAATGAATTTATACAACTCAAAAGCAAAAAAAATAACCCACTTCAAAAATGAACAAAGGACGTAAATAGATGTTTTCTAAAAGAAGACATTCAAATAGTCAACAGGTATATGAAAAGGTGTTCAATAGCACTAATCTTCAGGAAATTAAATCAAAATCTCAAAGAGAGAAAACCTCACACCTGTTAGATTGACTATTATCAAAAAGTTAAGACATAACAAGTGCTGATAAGGATGTGGAGAAAAGGGAATCCTCCTACACTGTTGGAGAGAATGTAAATTGGTACAGCCATTATGGAAAAAACAATATGGAAATTCTTCAAAAAAATGAAAATAGAACTAATACATGATCCATTGATTCTGCTTCTAGGTATCTAGCAAAAGGAAATGAAAACAGGATCTTAAAGAGATATTTGCACTCTCATGTTCATTATAGCATTATTCACAAGATATGGAAACAACCCTAAGTGTTCATTTATAAATGAATAGATACAGAAGATGTGGTATACATACAAAATGAAATATGATTCAGTCATGAGATAGAATGAAAACCTGTCATCTGTGACGATATGTGAAAAACCCTGACATAATCTGACAACTTTGAAAACATTATACTAATTGAAATAAGACAGACAGGAAAAGACAGATACTGTTTGATCTCACTTATGGAGCCTATTTAAAAAAAAAAAAAGTGCAATTTGTGGATGCAGAGAGCAGAATAGTGGTCACCAAAAAAATATATATGTTGATTAGCTGGACTGTACTATCATTTCACTATAGATATGTATATCAAATCATCATGTTGTACACCTTAAATATATGTAATTTTTATTTTAAAAAATATAAGTGAAAATTAAATATCATGTTAAATAGTATCAAAAATGTGATATAATTAGGAATAACTTTAACAAACCATGTATAAGATTTATATGCTAAATATTGCTACAAAATATTGCTGAGAGAAATTAAAGATCTAAAGAAATGGAGAGATATACTCTACTATGGATCAAAACACTCACTATTGTCAAGATGTCATTTCTCCCAAAATTAATCTATAGATTCAATGCAATCTCAATCAAAATCTCAGCAAACTTTTTAAAAATGGAAATTGATAAACTGATTCTAAATTTATATTGAAATACAAAGAACCTGGTATAGTCAAAACAATTTTGGAAAAGAACAAAGTTGAAAGGCTTACTTTACCTGATTTTAAGACTTGCTTTAAAGCCGTAGTCATCAAAACAGTGTGGTACTGACATAAAAACTGACAAATTACCAGTGGACCAGAATAAAGAGTGTTAAGACACCGATAGACAAAGGTGCCAAGGTAATTCAATGAAGAAAGGGTAAATTTCACAATAAATAATGCTGGAACAATTGGATGGCCATATGGGAAAATAAAAATAAATAACCTTGATCTTTTCTTTATGCTATACACAAAAATTAACTCAAGATGAATAAACACACTTAGATATGAGTTAAAACTATAAAAGTTCCAGAAGAAAACACAGAAGAAAATTGTCATGACCTTGGGTTAGGCAAAGAATTTTCAGGAGCACATACCGTAAAAGAAAAAAGTGTTAAACTGGACTTCATCAGAATTTTTAAATATTTTTTTCTTTAAAGGAAATGTTATAAAAATGAAAAAGCCATAAACTGGGACTCAATGTTGCAAAACAAATATTGGGAAAAATATTTGTAAATAAAATAAGTAGAGAACATTTTACAATTCAACATTAAGATAAGCAGTACAATAAGAAAGTGTGTAAAAGATTTGAACAGATATTTTAACAAAGAAGATAAATGCGTGACAAATAAGCATATGAAAAGATGTAAAACATCATTAATCATTAAGTAAGTGAAAATTAAAACCACAATGAATCATTATCACATACTCACTAGAATGACTAAAATTAAATAGATAACACTAAGTGTTGACAAGGATGTAGAGCACCTGGTTCTCTCCTATGCTGGGAATTCAATGGTACAGCCAGTTTGGAAAATAGTTTGACTTACTAATAAAGTTGAGCATACACTTACAATATGATCCAGCAAATCCATCACTATATATTTTACCCAAGAGAAGTGGAAACATGTCTACACAAAGACTTATACAGAAAATTTCATAATAATTTTACTCATGATAGCCAAAACTGGAAACAAACCAAATATTCATCAACAGGTGAATGGGTATGTAATTGTGATAGTTCCAAATAATGGAATGCTACTCAGTAATATAAAGAAACAAACTACTGATATTGATATATACAATAATATAAATGAATTTCAAAAGCAATGCTAAGGAAAGATGTCAGACACAAAAGACTAATGATTTCCTTTTTATGTCAATCTAGGAAAGGCAAAACTGTAGTTACAGATCAGTTCCAGGATTGGGGTGAGGGGACGGGATTGAACACAAGGGAAGTTTTCAAGTGATGAAAATACTTTCTGTTCTGATTTTGGTGGTGGTTACATGAACGTATTCATTCAGAACTCATCAAACAGTATACATTAAATGAGCTATTTTTTATTGTATATATTTTATACTTCAATAAAGCAGATTTTTTAAATGGCATATAATTCTGCCAAAGTTATTGAAACATAGTCTACAAGGACTCCTAATCTGTTTATAACTATTTGTCTTAATACCCAAAAGATATAAAGCATAATACCTTAAAAACTCTATATAAACTTTATGGGTGAACATAAGCAGTGGTCATTTTTATCCATTTCAGTGGTTTTAAGAGACAGAGTAACTATAAAGGAAAACATTAAAAGAATTATGAACATAATCACTTCTCATCTGAGTACCTTATTAGTAAGAACTAATAAATAGAGATATGAGCTTTCCAGCTCCTTATGTTCTCTCTTAAGAGTTTGCTTACATTATTTCATTTTCTATGATCAAGGAAAATTCTATGTACTGCTTCAGTATTAATGATAACTTTCAGAATCTTAAGATGATCACTTTATTGAACATAATTTGCTTAATTAACTTACACAGTCAAGTTTACTCTGCAACTAGAAAGAGTATTTAGCAAATTTAGTAACAACAGCAATAATATTACTGTCTCCCAAATGTCTGTATGAATTTGGACCAATTGAAGATATTGTTGTAAATTGGCTTTCTTAGAATGGCTGAGAATTAGGAAAAGAGCTCCAAGTTCTACATTGTGTAGTGCTCCACAGTGTACAGAAACATACATTCTTTTAAGACAGTAATAATAGTCCTTAAATAGTAGCCTCATTTGTCTCCAACTTAATCGCAAAGCTCATAAAATTATATAACATACAAGGAAACAATAGGGGGAAAAGATAAAGAAAAAAGAATGCAGCCACCCAGGTCAGTATTGGATGAGACCTTAGCAAATCTGTCTTCTCAAAGCTGAGGCTTTCATTGAACTGAATCAATAAGTTAGTATTTCATTTTCAGAGTGGCAGGTTACCTCAACCTACTCTCTTTGGCACTTACAGTGAAGTTTCTTTATATTTTCTTTAGGAAAATTCTAAAATGACTATTTCTTTCCCGTTCCACTGCTTTCCTTCTCTCATCCTTTCCCAGGATACTTCTAAATTTCTTTTGTATGCATCTCTAGATTAGGTTCTCATGGGAGAGGATGTATGTCTAATTTTGTATGCAGTGTAATTTTAATTCTTCAGTAAAGATGCTAAACAATAACAACAAAATGTCATGATGACAATAGCAGCCAGGTTAAAGATATGCATGTGGAATCTAAAGTTGGAATGTGGAAGGTCTCACAGAAAGACAAAATAATGTTGCCTTGTATCTTAGTACATGTTGGAATGTACATATTGAACTTCTCAGAGGAGACACTTTCAACTTCCAAGCTTTTTGTCCATACATCTTTACAGCTCTTACCACCAAGCTTTGACAGAAGTATTATTAACTTATGACGGAAAATGATTGAGAAATCTTATCACTTGCTTCTGCCTATACCAAACCAGGACAGTGTTGGATTAGTTACAAAAAGAATCAAGACACAAGTGCTAGGCCTTGGTTAGAAAAAATGAAGTCATGAGTCATAATTAAAAGGGGGCCCAAAAGGCTGAACACTGGCCCAAAGAGAAATTTAACCCTTGTAAAAGACGTAGTCTCTATGTTATTGCCAAATCAATTTTGATTCAATTTTATAAATGGGAAAAAATGTCTTACCTCTTCATACTCCTGTGATACATGGCTATTACCTAAAGTCAGATAACATTCCAAAAAAGATTGACAAAGATGTTTTCAAGTATAAAGTTCTCTCAAGAACCATCTACTGGTCATCAAATTACATGAATAAAATATCATGTAATGATTTGTGGAAAAACACACCAGCTGGCCATGGGATTATTTCTGACATTTCCACAATCAGATGTAAGCCTATTGAGACCAAGTTCTGTGCCTCAAAATGAATTGTACTCTATAATGTCTATGAGGGAGCCCAAGTCTTGACAATGTTAACTATGAGATTAATTTAAAACGTTAAACTTAATCTTGTGTATCCAAGACCACCCCATGCACACATATTTATACACACAGCAAACTGGGTTTTTAATAAATTCTGTTAATCATAAAAGTAAGAGATATACTTTAAAAATTACATTATTTTTCACATTAAAGGCCAGAAAACATTCTAATTTATTACTGCACTCATTTAAAAATGAGCTTCCATCGTTTTCTCATTCCAGCAGTAAATATGTTCTTTTTAGAAAATTTAGAAAATAAAGGAAAGCAAAAAAGGTAAAAAACACTCGTAAGTCTACCACAGAGATAATCATATTAATATGTTTTTATGTGTGGGTGTGTATTTCTTCTTTTTGTTTTTTACTGTACATGTTTTATATTTTTTACCTAACAATATAATTATATTTTTATAAAAGTATTACTAATTTTTTTTATTTGCAATTTCATTTTATATGACAGCACAGGCTTTTATTACATAGCTGAACCAAAACTTTCTTAAACACTACCTCGGTTTTGGACCCTTAAGTTGTTATTAAGATTTCACTGTTGTAAAAAAGATACTTTTGGAGATCTGTCTCTATTACCAGGTCTATAAGTGCAAGTTATGTGCAATGGGGAATAGACATAGGGTAGAAATGTGAACTGACTCCACTATCACAGAGACCTCTTTCCTCTCTCAGGCCTGCCACATTAACAGACCTCTTTTAAAGAAAGATGTTTTTATTGTTATTATTTAAATACTAAGTACAAAATATAGAGACTCATTTTCTTTATTTCTGCATCTCAGCTTAATTGATCCAGTCATTCAATTTGCCCTAACTCATCTTTATATTCATCCTTCCTTTCTAAAAATTGGTTTTTCTCTTCACACTACTAATGACAGTTTACTTCATAAAAAGACCACCTCAAAGTTTGTACAACCTGGTAATTCTGTTATATTTTAATTATATGTATCAAATTTATAATTGGACTAGATATTATCACTAGGGCATTCTCTTGAGGAGTTGGGGGGAAGACCAAAATGAACTTCTTCATAAGATTCTGTCTGTTGGTACAAGTTTTGTGTTTAAAAGTATTTTATTCTCACTGTTAGAGGCATTGTAATGAGCCCAGTTAGAAATAGTTTAGTAAACAAATATTAACTAGATGTACTATGGTGATCATTTCACAATATATGCAATTATCAAATCATCATGTTGTACTAACACTAATATAATGTCGCATGTCAATTATACTTCAGTAAAAAAAGAGGAAATAGTTCAGTAAGGAAGAGAGATGACCTGCCAGGCCGTGATGTTTTGGTCACCTTAAAGCCCTTAAACTAATTATTTTTTTTCCATGACCACTGAGAATAACAAGAGTTGACAATGGGGAAAAGGTGGGGAAGGAAATAAGTCGGAAATTGTGACAAATAGACATGAGTGCCAAGCTCCATTCTAAAGGTCAACAAATTCATTTAGATATTATGATACCTTGTCAGCTTCTAACACACTATTAGCTTTTAGTATTTATTTAATATTAGGTGGTTTTTTTTTTTTTAAGTCTTCTCAGTCAGTATATACAGATTTTTTTTCAGGTAAAATATAGGTACTAGGGACAGTCAATGTTGTATCAAATAAAATCTGACCTGCCTAATCCTGATGAGTTCATTCCACAGTTAAAACCCCTCATCCACAATAGTTCCCAAACTTGCAGCTGGCAATTTATGTGACTTTTAATTTAAATAAGGCCAGCAATCCTAATCCTCACATTTAATTTAGAATTAAATAGTTTTCTAGCTGGGTTTGCATGTCTGTGTTTTTAAAAGGTGCTGCATACTCAAATAGGTTATTTTACCATAGTTTTAATTCTTAAAGTATGTTAATTTGTCTTTAATGGGTTATTAAATGGCATATTGTATTTTCCTAGTGTCTTTCGAATTTGAAGCTCTTCACACATAGTCATACTCTAATTTTCATTTTCCCACAACTCTTCAAGGTAGGGAGGAGAATGCGATAAAACAGATGTGTAAACTGTGATGACACAGAAAAGGGAGGAGTTTGGCCCTAGTCCCCCAGCCAGTGACTAAAAACTAAGTTCTCTAGTGTACAAATTATAACCTCTATCTAGACCAAGGCATTGGATCTTAGTGAATCTTAGGATTTCCACCCCCTTCCCCCCATATTTACTGGTTAGAAAGAAACTTTCCTATCTTAAAACATACTCTCCTGGTTGAAATCTGGGATTTTTAAAATACAAGGCTGTATAAGCACATGAATTCCTTCAATAAACTATCTGAGTTCAAACCCTGATCGTCACTTAGCTGTTTAACTTGTGCTAGTTAACCTTCCTCAATGTTTTTTCAGGTCAAATAAGTAAGTGGATATAAAAAATTTTAAACACTTCTTAACTGTTAGTAAGCTCTACCATTTAAATACTCATTGTTAATATATTATTTGCACAAATCTTTTTAGAAAGTCAGTTGTTGCATAAAACCCGAAAACTAAATCCTCAAATCAAAAAAATGCCATAAGACATTGTGTCTTTATTTTTATTCAAGGCTCATTACAAAATCCCTTAGGTTATTTTCATAGACAAGATGGAGAAATGTGAGCTGAAAAATATCAAAAAGAATATAGCTGTTTTATTGGAGGGAGGTCATTAGGCTCATGTCACAAAACTTTGTCCCTGACCTGTATTATTCAGCAATTTAATCAATGTTTTCAACACCAATTACATTTTCAGATGACATGAGGCTTAGAGGGATTGCTGATTAAAACCATGAATATCAAACCAACATTTATAAAAGATCTTTGGAGGCTCATAATGAACCAAAATGATTAAATTAAAAATTTACACAGATAAATATAAAAGTTCTAAACTTACATTTAAATAAACATATTCACAAGTAAGCTCTGGAAATGCTTCATTAATGACAACTAAAAAGGAAGGAAGAAGGAAGGAGAAAGGCCAGCATTTACCAAAATTATCAAGCTAAATACTCAAACCTGACATAAAAAAAACAAACCTTTGATTTTATTGATTATTCAGTTAAGGAAGGTGATAGACCTACTATACTCAAAAAAATACCATTTAATACCTGGGGTCTATGGATAAGTTTTCGGCAATTCTCAAACTCCCTGAATGACCTGTGCAAATGAAGAATTTTGTGTCTACATTCTTTTAGGAGAGAAAATACATAGTTTTCACTGGATTCCCAAAGATGTATTGACTCCTCCCCCGTCAAAGAAAAACAGTTTCCAAACCACTAATCTACCTTATACTGTGGAGTTCTGAGCACTCTTTTCAAGGAAGAAATTGATTTAAATGGTTCCAGTTAATAGAGCCCAGGTTGGCAAAAGGCTTGGAAATCATGTCCTGCGAAAACAGTCGAAGAAACTTGGGAAACAGCATGAATAAGAGAACTTGTGTTTGGGGACATAACATTTTTCAAATATCCAAAGGACTTGAGTGTGTAAAATGGATTAGTTTTATTCTGTGTGGCTCCAAAGGGCAGAAGGGTATAAGTTACAAGGAGACAGATTTCTGCTTAGTATAAGCAAGAACGTGCTAAAGATTAAAGATGCCCTAAATTGGAATCAACCACCTTATGTGCCAGCGAACTCCTTGTTATAAGAAATGTTCATGCAGCAACTGGATGACTGATCTTCAGTCAGTGCTACTGAAGGGACTTTTTATATTGGACAGTAGGTTGGTCTGGATGACCACAAAGGACTCTTTCAAATTTAAGATTCTTTCATTCCCTGACCCCTGTCAACTTAGGCAGATTCCTTAGTGCCGCCACTCGCTCCTACCATTCCCAAATAAGAATGAAAAGTGTTTTTACATACTTTGTGTTTTTTGGTTACATTTAATGGAGCATATAAAACAGAACCTGCTAGAGAAAAAAAAATGACTTAACCAGAATCATAAA
Organism: Cynopterus sphinx; assembly: GCA_030015415.1. Classification (NCBI taxonomy): domain Eukaryota; kingdom Metazoa; phylum Chordata; class Mammalia; order Chiroptera; family Pteropodidae; genus Cynopterus; species Cynopterus sphinx. The sequence goes on from CM057380.1 coordinate 93,731,403, forward strand.
ATAGGGTCTTAGCAGAAGCTTGAAGAGTGCCTTAGAGGTAGTCTAGTCCTATTCTCTGCTCTAACCTACCACTTTAAAAATAGGTAAAGAAACTGTGGCCTAAGAAAATCACTTTTTTGTCCCAAGATTTTGATATTCTTCTACTAGCCAAATGTGTTAAAGCTACAATATTACTTTTTAAGCTAGGAAATGTTTTTGTTTTGTTTTGTTTTGTTTTGTTTTGTTTTTGTTTTTGTTTTGAGTAAAGAAGACTCCCAGTCCCAATAGGGAACTAATTATCCTAACGGTAAGAATTTGTTTTAAGATGACATTATTTTATACCAACTTCTTTTCATAATTTAAGTTCAAATTAGACTGTTTGTAGATTATTTTTGCCTTTTTTCTCTTTTCTCATCCTGCCAACCTTTTTAGATATTTATATATTTGACAAAGGAGATGAAAGGGTAAAGAAGCTTAGGAGCAAAAGGGGTGAGATGCTGGGAAGAAATCACTAGCTAAAATTTTAGTTTTGGATTATCTTTGGATTTTATTTTTCCATTTATCCCTTCTCCCATTACCAATTAATCCACAACAATATATCACATGTTTGTTGAGAACCTATGTGTGCAAGGCATTGTGATTATCCAAATAGCTATTAAAGGCATTATAAAAACTATGCTATACTTCCACCAAATTTGTATTAGGCTTAACATGCCCTTGAAGAGGTTAATGTTATGGTTAAAATATCTATTTTCGTTGTTGCTGCCATCATGAAAGGAAAACAAACTTGTAGTTGGACTCAGGTGATTGTACATCACATTCAGAGGATAAAACTAGCTCTGTTCTGAATACTCAACAAGTGATTGAGAGATTAATAAATTTCAAAACTATGTGTAAAATAATGATGAAAGACCAGGATAAAATTATCAAAATGTTTAAGTAAAAAAATGAATATATGGTAAACCTACAGCTAAAATTATACTTAATGGTAAGAGACTGAATGCTTTCCTATTAAGATCTGGAACAGGACAAAAATATTTGCTCTCACCAGGTGTGTTCAATATTGTGCTGGAGGTTCAAGCCAGGGTAATTAAAAAAGAATGAATTGAAAGAAAGAAGTAAAACTATGTCTATTTTCAGATTAAACGATCTTGTTTACAGAAAATCCTAAGGAATATACTAAAAAACGATTAAAACTAAAATCAAGTTCAGCAAGTTTACAGGATACAAGGTCATTATACAAAAGTTGATTATATTTCTATACAGTAGTATTGAACAAACAAAAAATAAAATTTAGAAAACAATTACATTTACAATAGCATCAAAAAAATAAAATAATTATGAATAAATTTAGCAAAAAAACCTGTAAAACATACTCTAAAAATTATAAAATACTGTGAAAAAATTTAAAAGATCCAAATAAATAGAAAGACAGTCTATGTTTTTAATTGGAAGACTTACTATTGTTAAAATAGCGATACTCTCTAATTAAACTACAGATTCGCCGCAATCTTTATCAAAATCCCAGCTGGCTTCTTTATAAAAATTAACAAGCTAATCCTGAAATTTGTATAGAATTTCAAGGGAATAGCAAACATAGTCTTGAAAAAGAAGAGCAAAGTTAAAGCACACACAATTCCTGATTTAAAAAATATGCTACAAATCTACAGTAAACTGACATAGAGTAGTATTGGCATACAGATAAGCATGTAGATCAATGGAATATAACTGAGAGTCCAGAAATAATCTCTTTTCTTTATGATCAGTTGATTTTTAACAAGAATGTCAAGACCACTCAGTGAGAAGAATAGTCTTTTTAACAAATGGTACTTGAACAATTGGATAGCCACAAGCAAAAGAATGAAATTGACTACCTACTTCTCTCAAAAGTTAACTCAAAATGGATCATAGAGGCAAATGTAAGAGCTGGACTAATAAGACACTTAGTGAATCTTTATGACCTTTAGTTAGACAACGGTTTCTTAAATATGACACCAAAAGCACAAGCAACAACAAAAAAATAGATATATCTAACTTCACTGTCGGTAGAAATGTAAAACTTTGAAAAACTGTCTGACACTTCCTTAAAAGTTTGAACACAGAGTTACCATGCAATTCTAGCAATTCCAGTTAGAATTAGGCTATTTATATCTTTCATAAATGGAGATAAAAGGAAAAAGAAGCCTAAGAAAATTCCACTCTAAGGTGGACACCCAAGAGAAATGAAATGTATTTCCACACACACAAAAAAAACATGAATGTTCATAGCAGCTTTATTCATAGTAGCCAAAAAAGTAGAAACAAACCACATGTCCTTCAAGTAATGAATGGATAAAGGAAATGTGATATGTCATACAATGAAATATTATTCAAGCATAAAAAAGAATAAGGTACTAATATATACTATAACACAGATGAATTTGAACACATATGTATAACCTGCCATTATGTCATCTCAGACATAGTTTTTACTTCTAAAATTTCAGTTTGGGTCTTTCAAATATCTTCCATGTCTCAACTTAATACATTTAATCTTTCTTCTAGCCTTTGAACCTATGGGATAGAGTTATAACACAATTCTAATACCTGCATCATTTCTGGGTCAGTTTGATTAATTACTGTCCTCATTATGGGTCTCATTTTTCTGCTTTTTTGTTTTCTTATTAATGCCATTTATTGTGAATTTAGCTTGTTGAGTGCTAATTTTTTTTTCAGTCTCATAAATATTTTTGAGTTTGTCCTGGGGAGCAGTTATTTGGAAGCAGCTTGATCCTTTCAAATCCTGCTTTTAAAATTTGTTAGGCAGAACCAGAGCAGCAATTAGTCTAAGGCCAGTTAGCTCCACAACAGAGGACCCTTCTGAATACTTTATTTAACTCCTTGTGAGTTATGAGAATTCCAGTCTGGCTGATGAGAATAGGCACTGCTCTGACCCTATGTGAGTTCTAGGTTACTGTTCCCACAATACCTTCAGGTGGTTCTTTCCCTGGCCTTGAACAACTAGTTTCCCCACATTCATGTATTGGTGAATATTCTGCTGAATATTGAGGAGTACCCTCTGAAGATCTCTAGATTATTGTCATCGTCGTTGTTGTTAGTCATTTTCTCTCTGTGAGTAACTCTCTTCTATCTGGTGTTCTACCTTGCAAACTCTGGCTGTCTTGGTCTCCCTGGACTTTCAGCTCCATCTCCTCACCTCAGGAAATCTGCCAGGCTCTACCTAGATTCCACATTTCTGTGCCACCACCTAGAAATTCTTTCAAGGCAGTAAGCTGAGAAATTATAAGGCTTAACTGATTTGTTTCCCATCTCTCAGGGATGATTGTTTATGTTATAATGTCCAGTGTCTTGAAAATTGTTATTTAAAAAAATATTTTGTCTAAGTTTTCATTTGTTTTAGGGCAGAGGGTAAATTATTTCATCCTGATAGGAAGTGGAAGTCCAAACCCATGATAAGTTTAACAAAAAGGTAGAATTAATTGGTTTATATAATCCAACCACAGAAACAAAGAAAGTATGTTATCTTTAGGGTTGACTCAAGTTGACTCAAATTACACCAGAATGCTTTCTCCTCTCTCTCTATCTTATTTCTACTTCTATATGTTGGCTGCATTGTAGTGGAGGACATGCCACTGTCAGCTCTAGAGCCCACCCTGACAGCATGACAAGAACAAAGAGAGAACTCCTTTGCCATCTCCAACCTGGCTAATTTTGTGGAAAGAGTGGCCTGACTTCGATGTATCCTATGTCTGCGTACCAACCACTAAGCCCTAGAGGGTACATTACTAAAATTGACTCACCAAACAACAAAAATACATTTTATCCATTTACACATAAGTTTGGGCATTTGTATTTCCTTAGAATAACTTCTCAGAAATTGCTCTGTCACAGGTTTTAGAGAAAGCTTTTTTATATTGTCAATTTTCCCACCAAAAAATTTATACCACTTTACTCTCTCATCAACAGTGAATAATATAGCACATTTCTCCTCATCATAACCAACACTGGCTATTTTTTTCTTTCACTGTTGTAAAACTGACAGGGAGAAATAATTTTTTGCTATTATTTTGAGTTCTTTGATTAATTCTGAAATCAAATGTTTTTCGTAGACATTCATTCATACATTGGATAATTATTGAATGCCAACTATGTGACAGGCACAGTTCTAGACAATAAATGTTTACCAGCCTTTTCTATTTTTTGTGTTGTGACTTGCTTATCTTTTGGTAATTTTTCTACTAAGGCATTTGTCTTTTTCTTGCTGATTTGAAGAATTTCTTATATTCTAATGATATCAGTTCTATCACATATGTAGAAATATTTTAAAATTTAAGTCTTCTGTCTAATTTTTTTTATAATTTGTTTATGTAAATCCTTTAATATGTTTGCATCAAATCCTTTATGATTTCTGCCTTTGATGTCAATAGTCTTTGTGCTTTTCAGCGGGTCACATATGGCATGTTAGTCAGCTTCTATTTAAGATTCACCAAGTCATATGTAAAATTCAGCTTTTGACACGTCTCTTCTAGAGTTTAATCTGCTTCTTATAAAACTCCCAGGATTGCAGGCAGCAATTCAAAACAGGGTTTCTCCCAAAAGGCTAATTAAGAGAGAGAGAGTACTTCTGTTTACCAAGTTCATCACAGACATAGCTTATAAACAGACATTCTACTAGATGATGCTCTCGAATGATTAATTTTAGAAAATCTATGAATATTGATACTGATAAATCAAATAACAACAATTCATTTTTTTTTTTATTTAGGACCTTTTACATTTTGGTTTGCTCTGATCTAATAGCTACCTTATTTCCTGGTAGCCCCAAAAGAAAAGCAGAACAACTACATACATCTACAAATGTAGATGTGCAAAAGCTGTTTCTCTTATATAGACTCATTTACCTTTTAATCAAATATTCTGCACATTCAGTAATAGTAACAAACTGGAATATGAAGACTCTAGCTTCTCAGATACTTTAAAAAGTGTCTCCCAGGGTTTTCTGGCAGTTTCCCAGCCCAAAATATAATTTTTTAAAAAGTCTGTAAAATACACAAAATTTTCCTTCTATCCTTTGCTTGGCAAGTCATGTTCAACATAACTTTCTGCAATGATAGAAATGTTTTATATCTGTGCTGTTCAAGATCGTAAACGATTAGCCATATGTGTGGCTATTGAGCTTTTGAATCATAGCGAGTGAGACTGAGAAACTGAATTTTAAAATTTTTATTAAATTTTAATTAATTCAGATTAATTAAATCAGATTTAACAAATAAAAATATAGACTGCCCAGTTAATTATTAACTTGAAACAAACAGCAGATAATTTAGTAGTTTAAGTATATCCCAAATATTGTATGGTACAGATATTATACTACCAAATTATTTTTTATATATCTGAAATTCAGACTTAACTGGGTGTCTTATATTTTCTCTACCAACCTATGCATGTGGCTAGTAACTACCATATTGGACAATGTGGGGTATGGATGAATTGTCATATTGTTTGCAAAGTTTTCAAAATTATTCAAAGACTCCTGCAGGATTAAATCAAGGAGGAAAAATGGTTATGGTTATATTTTAGCCAGAAAAAGTAGACTGACTTCTGAAAGGAGGCTGTTAGATTACAGGGTCAGTACTACCAAATCAGGGAAATTCAAACCAACAGTTGTTTATTAGATACCTTCTGTGTGCAGAACAAATATTCAGCTGTATACACCAGTACGGCTAGACAAATTGCCTGAGACCAGTGTCCATTTGAATTGATTGGCGCCTGTGCTGTACTAGGTGTTAATAATCTTGGAAATCATCCTTGACTGAGAGGAAAACAGTATCTTGAGATCCTCTTCTCCAGGAATTTACAACCTAGCAGAAAAGCAAAGACCAACTTAAAAGCAAACAAAATAAAAGCCCTTTAATGTGAGACAGATGCTAAGTAATATGTACAAGAAAAATACTACAGAAAAATAAGATGAGATATTGATGTATATATTTGGTCTTCATCCACAATTTCTGGATAGTGTCTCACAGCTCCCAGAACTTTTGGAATTAGGATTCTAAGTGTTGAAAGCAGAAAATGTGTCTTTTGTTATGTTAATGAGGCGGCTTTTGGAAATACCCAGGATGACCTACAGATGAGGTCTAATTGCCAGGATAACCAATCACGTGATTAGAGGATTGAAACTTCCAGTTCCACCCCAGACCTCTGGAGAGGGGAAAGGGATGAAGTATGAGTCAATTGCCAGTGGCCAATGCCTTAGTCAATCATAACCATGTAGAAAAGGCTCCATAAAAACCCCAAAAGACGGAGATTCGAAAAGCTTCTAAGTTGGTGAACACACGGAGGTGGGGGAAGAGTGGCACACACCTGGAAAAGACATGGAAGCTCAGTGCCTTTCCCATATACCTTGCCCTCTGCATCTCCTCCATCTGGCTGTTCCAGAGTTATATCCTTTTACAATAAATCTGTGATCTAGTAAGTAACATGTTTTTCTGAGTTCTGTGATCTGTTCTAGCCAATTAATTGAATCTAAGGAGGGGATTGTGGGAACTTATGATTTATAGCCAGCTGGTCAGAATAGGTAACAACTTAGACTTGTGATTGGCATTCTGAATTAGAGGGCGTCATTGGAACCTCCAATGTGTAGCTAGTTGACCAGAAGCACATAGAGCCTTGGCTTGAGACTGGCTTCTGAAGTATGTGAGTGTGTGGGGGTGGGGGGGTGAGGGCAGTCTAGTAGTACAATTAACTTAACCTGTGGAATCTAATGCTATTTCTGGATAGTGTCAGAATTTAGTTAAATTCTCCAATACCCTGCTGATGTCTGAGAATTGTGTTTTGGTGTACGGAGAACTCCACACACAGTAGAATTGGCTATGTGAACCCAATTTAAAGGGGTCAATATAAGGACACAGAGGGAACCACTGAGTAGATGATGTTGTTCGTTTGTTTGGGATTTTTTTGTTTTGCAAAGGTCTAGTAAATTCTCAATCTTACCTTTTCTTCCTAGAGCTTGACAAATTATACAAATGAGACTTTTGGACCTTTGTAGGATTAAATCAAAGTGGGCATATTTGTGTGTGTGTTACAAGAAAAATTCCCCTACTTCTGCAAAGAGAGCCAATGGGCCTCTCAGTCAGGAACCCCAAAACAATGAAATGCCATTCAATTCAAAAAGACATGTGTAATATCGACTCTGTACAAAGTCTATGATTCCAGGCTACTAGATTAAGTTTCTAGGTGTAGTAATCCATTTATTCCACTTCCCTAATTTTTACAGTCAAAAGAAATGCACAGATTTCTCCATCAACCATAGACATAGCTGGGGTGTACCTGAGGGTCATCCAGAACCTTGCTCGGCACTGCAGAAAGTTGCCAATCACAGTATGTTCTTTTCTCCTTTCCAAATCTCAACTCCTAAATAAGGATCTCCTTATTTTTCCTTCATTACTACTCTCTGAAAATCATGACAATTAAAAATTTCCCCTAGATTTTGAACTTGAAATATGACCCCCTGCTGCGTAGCACGTTATAGTGGATGCCCTGATTCCTGCAGCTGCAGGTGTTAACTATTGATGGTTTATAGCTGAGTCTCCTTCTGAATGGCCCTCAGCAAGGGAGCTGCATTGCACAAGGTTACACCCCTTCCCAGGAGCAGCTAGTATCAAATGACTGTTCAATAAGAGATACAAAAGTACACACCTTGTTTTGCTTGGGGCAACTTTGCACTGTTATCCAGCACTCCCTAGGCTTAGCTGAGGCCTCTGTTGCAAAAGCATTGGCATTCAGCTTCTCCCTTTGCCCAATTCTGCTTCCTTTTCTCATGCACAAGTGTTGTTCCTAAGAGTACTCCCCATCAAAAAAAAAAAACTAAAAACTAAAAAGCCCACAACACCCTGCATGCATATTTGCATCTAGGAGTTTGTTTCAGAGAAGCTTTTCCAAAGACATAGGTTGTCAAAATATCTCTTAAGCAACCTTCTAGATTTGTAGGACAGACTTCTAGTTTTGTTAAGATATGTTTTTTCTATTGCTTGCGAAAAACGTGGCCTGAACTGCTTTTTTTCCAGACAGATGGGTGAACTTCAAAGAGGCAGGAGACTGAGAAATTTCTGGAACATGAGAGGAACTTTCCAGGGTTGGTTGCATTAACTGTGATGACCAGCCTAGCAGGTGCCCGCAATTAATCTTCCTATTCCTCAGTCAAGTGCAGGTGGCCCAATGAGATACTCAGATCTCTGCATAGCCATGGGCTAATCTAATCCTGGCCCACAAAATAGTTTCTTATTACAGTGAAGGAATCCCAAGACCCAATTTCACTCTCTGCGAGGAATAATGACATCTTCTATCTCCCCGTAGGCCTTTCACTTATTTCTCTCCCAACTAACTTATTTTGAAAACTAAAAGCTGCTCTTTGGAATCTTGGGAGTGGACCTTAACACTTTTGATTCACAACCACTCAGTCCTATGGAATTTAACTAACATCTCTCCTATTTCCAGCTGTCACCCATTCATCTTTCCTTTGGCTTTGTGCCTTCTTTCAGCTTGACTGCAAAGTGGGAAATGAGAATAGAGTGGAGAATAGTGATCATATGCATGGTGTTTATACTATGTAACTAGCACAATACCAGATGCTTCCTATTACCTCAATCAACTTCACAAAAACCCTACAAGATAGAGATATAGAGATACGATATCTCTACATCTTTTCCCTCCCCCCTGACACACACAACACCAAGGTTCAAATAGTTATGTTATTTAGTTCTTTGAGATGTGTAACCTCTCCTCTTTAGGAAGTTATCAGTCTCAGCTAGGTTTGCATAGAACTGTGAAGCAGCATCCTAGGTTCATTCTAATGTTTCTAATGCTGGTATTGGTAGACCTTGGTTTGCTAGTGGTCTGGAGGCAGATCTAACCCTTGAGTATCCCCTGATTTTGCTCCTAAATCATTTATAGTCTTAAGCTGTTCCAGTGCTGTAGGTCTGAGGAGGTATCTGAAACCTAGAGGGTCTCCTAATAGCTACCAACATTCTTGTTGTATTACTGATTAACTAACTGATTAATGAATTCATTTAACAAGTTTTTACTGCATCTTCACTGCCTACAATGTGCATGAAACATTACTGAGGGATGCTATGTCCCAGAAATAAAGAGCGTAGACTCTGAGCTCAGACTACTTAATTTGAATCCAGGCTCCACTGCTTAGTGACCTACTGATATCTGCTACACTAGATGTTAATTTTTTGGGTCCCCAAGTGTTTCCCTTGTAAAGTAGAGATAAAGAACACTTACTTAATTGGGGGTAGTTGTGAGATTTAAATAGGATTGTCACATGAACTTGTCACATGAACAACTGCTTGATCAATAGTAGCCATTCTCTTACAGGAGAATGAAAATGAAGAAAGGATCCTAATTCAGGAAACACGAAGTCTAGAAGGGCAGATAAGATGTGTGCACAAAAAACTATAACACAAATTTAGAAAGTGATGCATGATTTGGAAGTAGAAATCATGTGTAATGAAATTTAGAGGAAGAAAAGGTTACTTCTAGGTAAGGAAATCAGGGAATGCATCTTGGATAAAATAACACATAATTGATGGATGATATGCTCACTACCTAATATTAATTTTGTGAATGACAACCTTTTTTTATTTTTTAACTTTAATTAGTTTCAAGTATACAGTACATTGGTTAGACATTCCTATAGTTTATGAAATGATCTGCCTAATTGCTACTTCTCTCCTCTGGTTTTTCACAGTGGAAACTTTTTTGTAAACCAGCAAGTATTACACAAAGTTTAAATTAATACCAAATAAACTCCTAGTGCAGGTTCCTGGAGTATAGCATTATGAAGCTGGGTACCCACTGAGTATGATGACATGCCTACAACATCAGTATAAGCAGTACACATCCAACCCACAGATGCTGCTTTCCAGTCAGTTCCACAAGGGTCATTCTGACCCAGTCAAGACTTCTGCCTACGTGACTTTGATCAGGACCAGCTGTGGAAAAGACTCCAAATTAATGGCTGTCAGTAAAAGTATATTAAGTGCCTAGCATGAGCCCTAAACTATAATTATGAGAAAGAATACCAAGAAAGAAAGAAAAAAGAAAGAAAGAAAAAAACAAACAAACAAAGAAAAGGAAGAAAAGGAAAAAAGAAAAAAAGAAAGATGTGATTCCTTACTCAGAGAGTTTGAATAGTTGAGTTACAAAGGTAAGAGTAAAATATAAAATGATTTTTATAGCATTATTGTTTTTCCTCCTATTTCAAAAGCAGTACAAATTCACTGTTGAAATTACAGGAAATTATGTAGGAAAAAAACAAAATCATTTTACAGCTAACAAACTCAGATTGACCATAGTTAAACATTTAATTATAAATTTTTACACCCCCAAACCCCCCAACCGCCTCTATAAACAGGCATACTACCCCCTTCCTCACCTCACACTTACTCATAGGAGGTTCTTGCGCAAGCGGATCATAAATTCTCCCACTTCCTCTTTCCCTTTCGGAGATGTCTGCCTGAGAATGTGATTTGGCTTAAAGTACAAAGATTTTTTTTTTTTTTAAGCTACTTCAGGTTCTCAGTGTAGCCATCAATCAACAGACAGCTCTGTAAAGGCTCCAGTTTCTCATTCAGGCAGGCTTCTTGGCTTTGTATTACCATATAATGTAAGGGGAAAAGAAAGTGACGGACAACTCTGCACGAAAAATGAAAAGCTATTCCCATTTTGTTAGGGAAGAATAAGTAAATATTATATTGCACATTGGGAAATGGTTTTCTTCCATAGTGTAATTCCAAACTGTACTGCATTTAAGAATTAATATTAGTTGGGTTTGCTTTTGTGTGTGTACATGTGTGTGTGCGTGCATGCATGTGTATGCTTCTGGATGACTAAGAAGAAACACTCATTCTGCATCTCCCAGTGGCAGTGAGGTCTTAAAAAAAACCTCACAGCCCACTTTGGACCACTGAAGGGAAGTCCCCCTGTGGTGGTAGTCTAGACCAGATATCCTAAACTAGAAACCCTATACAGTGTTGACCTGCAGTGTTTAAATTGTAAATTAGTATTCAACATGAAACCATCAGGAGATATCATTTAAAATTTTGGATATACAGCTTCCATTAAAAGAAAGAAAGTAAAAAGAAGGGCAAGAAAGGAGAAAAGGAAAAAGAAAGGAGGGAAGGAAGGAAAGAAAGTAGGAAGGAAGGAAGGAAGGAAATAAAGGGAGGAAGGAAGGGAGAGAGAGAGGAAGATCTGGTTATCCTGGGTTCTTTATTTTTTCCATTAAAAAAGTTAGCCATTTGTGCGTCATATATTTTCCCAGCTGGTTATTCATCTTTTAATGGTGGGAGGGAGGGATTTTTGTGTTGTTTGTTTTTGTTTCTGTGCAGAAATTTTAAATTTGTATATATTTTATCAATTATTTCTTTTATGGCTTCTGAATTTCATATCTTGCTTAGAAAGATTTTAGTCACCTTTATTAGTTTGCTAAGGCAGCCATAACAAAGTACCACCAACTGGGTGGCTTACACAACAGTAATTTGTTTCCTCTCACTTTTTGAGGCTAAAAGTCCAAGATTAAGGTATTGGCTGGTTGGTTTCCTCTGAGGCCTCTGTGCTTGGCTTGTAGATGGCCACTGCCTTCCTGTGTCCTCACGTGGTCTTGTCTCTTTTTGTGTTTGTGTCTTAATCTTATCTCTTATAAGGACACCAGTCATATTGGATTAGGGCCTACTGCAATGACCTTATTTTAACTTAATTACATTTTTAAAGACTCTATCTCCCAAAATAGTCACTTTCTGATACTGGGAGTTATGACTTTAATATATGAATTTTGAAGGAACACAATTCAGCCATAACATCACCCAAAATCATTTAAAAATTTCTTTCATATCTTCTTCCAGTGCTTTTATGGTTTTATTTTTAACATCTAACTATTTGACCCATCTGGAATTTTCATATAAGGAATGAGGTAGGAATCCGATTTTTTTCTTGATGGTAAGTTAAATGTTCCAACTCCAATTATTAATAATCTTCCCCCCATCCTGAATTTAATCTTTATGTAATACTCAATTCCTATATATATTTTTGGATACTTTTTTATAACACTGATCTGTGTACTTTTATGTCACTATCAAACTTATAATTGTGGTAATTTAATATTGTATTTTAATCTTCCAGAGATAATCTTACCTTATTATTCTTTTTCAGAACTTTCATCACTACTTTTGCACATTTACTTTTCAGTATTTACTTCAGCAATTTCTTGTCTAGTTCTAAAAATATTCGAATAGCATTTTATTGGGATAAGGTCAAATATATAGAAAAACTTTACATGCTTGTATTATTGAGACTTTACATGTCTATATTATTTCTTAGTATTATTTAGCCTTTTGTACTGCTTGAATTTTTAACCATGTACATGTATTTTTTTATGACTAGGAAATTCATTTCCATTCTAAAAAAAATTAAAAATGAAAGAATACAGCAGGGGTAAACAATGATTGTCAGAGATAAATTTATCTGGAGGAGCCATAGAATTTAAAGCTCCTTAAATTCTAAAACCCACAATTATATCTTCCCTTGTTTATGGATAAGTCTTGCTTTCTCATGGTTAGAGTAAAATAGATTCAGCAATACATTTTGACATAGTCTGCACGTTATACTAAAGAAAAATGTTAGTTCTTCTCTCTGCTCTGTCTCATTTCTGCAAATAGAAAAGATATACTCCTCTTTCAAAGGTTGTCTAAGCTGAGAGAGACAGACTATAAACTTGGCAGGTTTCCCTATAATTCTCCAGCCAAGGCTGTCATTGTCTGACTAAGGCGAAAAGGGTCAGGTTTCTAGCGACAAAGAAGCTGATCAGGTCCTCCTCCAGCTCACCAGTAACCTAATGCTTTTCTCTTACAAGCTCAAGGGTCTTCCCTGCCTCTCCTGCAAAGATGTAAGCCCAAGGAGAGATCTTCAGCAAACAGTGCAAACACCTTAACTGGATCTTTATGTCTTTTTAATATAGTGGGAAAGTGAATCAGAAATTTCTCTTCTTTTTAAGAGGGCATTTCTAATGTTTCTTAGTTCTCAAGTTAAGTAAAACCTTACCACTTCTTTTATTTCTTTTCTTGCCTAGATTCTTTAATTCATTCATTCACATTCAGCACATGTATGAGAATGATCATCTAGAAGGTAAGTCAGAACCATGTCTCTCTTCTGCTCATAGACCTCCAATGCCATTTCACCTCACCCAGTGTAAAAACTGAAGGTCTTAAGAGTGACTCAATTCGAGCTCTATGTGATCTATTCACCAATGCCCAATGTCTGTGACCTCATCTCCAATTTTTCTCCTATCAATTACTTTACTCCAGCCACACTGGCCTCCTTTCTATCTGGAGCTCTGTTAGTGCCCAGAACTCTCTTACCTCAGCTAGCTACATGGCTCACTCACTCATTTCTTTCAATTTTTTATGCAAATGTCACAGTCTCAGTGAGGCCTTTTCTGGTTACCTTAGCTTAAATTCTAAACCCTGTACTTCCTACATTTATTCCTGGCTTTATTTTATTTCCCAGAGCTTACTGCCATCTAATATACTGTATGGTTTCTTACCTGGTATCTATCTCCTATCACTAGTATATAAGCTCAGAGATGGCAGAGATTTTTGTCTGTTTGGTTCACTGTTATATCCCCAGAGCCTAGAACAGTGCCTGCTATAAATGCATTCATAAACATTTTCTGAATGAGTGAACAAATTAGTAATCATTCTAGGTTGGCATCAAGAACATCTATTTATCTTTTAGCTACCGTTTCCCAAAGCCAGAGGCTTTGGAGTCTCTACTTCTGTCTCATAAAGTAAGAGTTTAACTTTCAGAGAGCCATTATATTAAGATTTGAGACCATCCAAATGGGAAAATATATTTGCAAGCAATGCCTCCAATAAGGGTCTAATATCCAAAATATACAAAGAACTCATATGACTCAATAACAACAACAGAAGAACAAAGTATTCAATCAAAAAATAGGCTGAAGACTTGAAAAGACACTTCTCCCTAGAGGACATACAAATGGCCAACAAATATATGAAAATATGCTTAGCATCGCTAGCTGTTAAGAAAATGCAAATCAAAACCACAATGAGAATCATCTCACACCTGTTAGAATAGCTATAATCAACAGGACAAGTAATAACAAATGCGGGAGAGGATGTGAAGAAATAAGAACCCTCATACATTGCTGGTGAGACCACAAATTGATACAGCCACTATGGAAAACAGTATGAAGTTCCTCAAAAAAAAACAAGAATTGATCTATCATATGATCCAGTAATTCCTCTACTGGGTTTTTACACCAAAGACTTGAAAACCCATATCCAAAAAGATATTTGCACACCAAAGTTCATAGCATCATTATTCACAGTGGTCAGGACATGGAAGCAGCCAAAGTGTCCTACAATAGATGATTGGCTAATGAAGCTGTGATACATATATACAATGGAATATTACTCAGCCATAAGAAAAGATGACATACTGCCAAAACATGGATGGACCTCAAGATAATTGTGCTGAGCAAAATAAGCCAGACAGAAAAAGTTGAAAATCACATGATATTTTTATATGTGGGAAGTAACCAATGAACAGGAAAAACAAACAGAGATTCAGGGATATGGACAATGGACTAATAATGGTTATCAGAGGGTAGGAAGTGGGGGAGGAAGGGGGAAGTAGACGGGGTAAAGGAAGTCAAATATAGGTAGGTAAGAAGAGGGTGAAGTGGGTAAAGGGGATCAAATATATGGTAGCTGAAGGAAACTGGACTTTGGGTGGTAAACACAGAATAAAATATATAGATGTAAAATTATGATGTACACCTGAAAATTATATAATTGTATTAACCAGTTACCCCTAATACATTTAATTTAAAAAAGGAAACATTTTAGAAAGGTTAATTAGGGGGGGAAAAAATTTGGGGACTCCCAGAGGCACCATTTCACTTGGCAACTTTTTTAAAGGAAATGGCCTTAACTGCAGAGAGAATAATTAAGGTCTCTTCAAATTTAAAGATAACAAACAAAATGTTGCTTTTCTTACATTAAAATCTTTCCTTGGTTAATGGGAAAGAATGTCTTCTAGCTGTGATATATTTATTTATCATGCATTTATTATAATTTGAAACATATATAATGCTACCAAAATAAATTTGTTTCCTAGTTCCCTTAATGAGTGGAGGAGGGCACTCAGATATTTATGTATCCAACAAATATTTATTGCATGCCAACCTGAACCAGGATCAGTATAGAGTATTGGAGATAATTCCTCCCTCTGTGAAATTTACAGCCTTATAAAGATGATAGACAATAAACTGATTAATAAATATATAATTAAAAACTGAAAGCTCTATGAAGGTAACAGGACTGTGATAAATGATAATATGGATGGGCCTTCTTAAATACAGGCAGGGAAGACTTATCTGAGGAGATAATATTTAAGCTGAAATTTGAGGATAATAAGGAGCCTGCCATGACATACTAGGAGACAGAGACTTGATGTGTACTCAGAACTAAAAGAAGGTCAAAGTGACTAGAGCAGAGTGAACAATAGGAAAAAGAGCTCAAGAATGTTTAAGATGTAGACAAGGTAAGGCTAGATCATGAATCCCCATATAGGCCTTGGGGATGGATTTTGGTTTTTATCTAAGTGCACCATGAAGCCCCTGAGAGGCTATTATGTGAGGTCCTAAACCAAATTACTTTTTTAAAAGATCATTCTAGTTCTTCAGAGTATGGTAGCCACTAGAAATATGGCAAGTCAGAATTGAGATACACATGACATGATATACTTAAAATTGTACATTCAAAATTACATTTAATGTCCAGTAAAGACTATTTAAAATCTAAATAAATTGCTGTATCAGAGGACAGAAAAATTATAAAATATTTTTCTTAAACATATTTGTTTAATTAGTTTTACTATTAATTACTCCTAATTGCTGCTGTTAACTAATCCTACTATTGTTTTGTTTAAATAATAGCATTTATGTAACAGAAAAGTAAAAAGTATAGAATAAGACATAATTTCAAATAAACACTCATTTTTCATTAAAAATTACATTAAAATGTAAAATGCCTCATTAATTTTATATTGATTACATATTTAATGATAATATTTTGAATATATTAGATTAACATTATTGAAATTAATTTTACATATTTCTTTTTAGTTTAATGTAGCTACTAGAAAATTTAAATTATATATGTGGTCACATTATATTTCTATGGCTATTTATGAAAAACAGATTTGAAAGGGAGAAGCAGAGGAAGTGAGGAGACCAGTGATGTAGCAATATTGTTCGAATTTAGAAATGATGGGCTAGTTGGGATAGTATGTGGTCACGAAGAATGGAGAGAAGAAAATACATCTGAGATATGGTTTTAGCTTGGGGGTTCTATAGAACTTACTGATGACTCAATGATGGTTCCCACATTTCTGACTTGAGCCACTGGTTATATAATGGTACTATGTACTAAGATGAGTAAAACTAGGGAAGAATTGGCTTTGGGATGGTAAGGGAGTCACAAGCCCCATTTTAAACAATATTATGTTTGAGATACCTGTGAGACATCCCAGTGGAGATGCCAAGCTGGCAGATAGTGATCTGAGAATGGAGCTCAGAGGAGAGGTTTGGACTAGACTAGACAGAAAATTTTGAGTTCTCAATCTATAAAGTGACATGGGTTTAGGAAGATGATGTAGACAGAGGAGAGAAAAGGGCCCAGTGACTGAGCCTTGTGTGGGTTACTCAATTCACATGCCATAAAGACTATTAGAGTGTGGGTAGAAGACAATGGACCTGCAAAGGAGAACAAAAAGGACAGAGACCTAAGAGGAAAATAGGGAATTGTAGTGTCATTCAACCAAGAGAGGAGCTTGAAGAAAGAGTGACAAATACTGCTGAGTGATCAAATGAAACATGGAACAATATTCACAGGTTCAAGCAACAAGTGAGCTATATACTATTAATAAGCATGACAAAGCCATTTTTCAGTGGAGAGGTGGGAACAGAAGCAAAGTAGTAGGTCGGAGGTGCAGTACTAGTGCATGGACACTTAACACCTTCAGAAGTTTAGCTCTGAAGAGAGCAGAGATGAGGAAGTTACCTGGAGAGAGATGAGGAGTCAAAGGGGAGACAGGAGTGGAGGAATGACAACAGGTGGACTGGGATTAACAACATAGGACATGGAAGGGATAACCAAAGAAGCAAAGTTCTTCAGTTTTCATGAGGAAATGAGATCTGGGTCACAGGTGCAGGAAGAGAAGGATTTATCTAAAGCTGGTGAAGCCAAAGCCTCAAGGCTCCTGACTGGCAAGGGCTCCTTTCAAAAAAAAAAAAAGTTTTTATTTGTAATTTTGTATTCTTTTTATTATAGAGGGCCCCAGCAAAATCTAGTTTTGCCCCAGCGTGGAGGGACTGACTTTTGATAGGGAAAGAGAGAGCTCTGTGTTTATCAAACTTGAGTCATGGCAATAAAGTAAAACAATGGAAAAAGTCTCAAGACCCCCAAAAATGTCCCAGCGGCACCACAGGAATCGGTGTTCCCCAATATGAGGATCACTGATCTGATTGAGAGATTAACAGATCGGATTGGAAACCAGGACTGAGATTTGTGTCTGGCTTCACTTGCCCCATATACAGGGTTGGCTTCATGGCTGTGCAATCTGCATAGTCACACAGGACCCCATGCTTAGAAAACCCATGCTTGGTTGAATGCTCTGCTGTCAATTTCTTGAAATTCCTCATAATATTTGAACAGAGGTCCTACATTTCCATTTTGTACTGGGCCCTGAAAATTATGTAACTGGTTCTTGTCAAGTGTTATACTTGACTTTTTTAAAGAATTGAGATGTAATTCACAGACCATAACTACTTCACTTATCCGTGCCTCGGTTTTCTCATCTTCATGTAATCGTAATAATAAATCTCACCTCTTAGATAGATAGTATGACAATGAATGCAAAGTTCTGTGAGCTCCTCCAAAGAGGCAACTCTTCCCCTAAGGAGAGCTCTCCTACTTGTTTTGCATGCCTGGGTTTCTTGCAGCTGCTGCTGAAGCTTTATATTATAATTACGCACTGATATGATCTTTTTTTTCCTTTTCACAACAAATTTTTCCAAATTAGGCTTAAATACATTGATCACATCATCCTCTTTCCCTAGCTGTCTTGCTTGATAGGGTTTGGGTTCATCAATGATTGCCTTATGTGAAAGGTATAGCAGATGCAAACCCAAGACTTCATTGAGCAAAGTTGGTGCTTTTAGTCCACTTCTTCTTGTGAGGGTACCTAAAACACAGCTCAGGAGAGTAGGCAAAAAAAGGAACAAAGAGAGACAAGTCTATTTCTAACATTTGTAGGACCCCAATGCTCAAATACATACAATGAAACAATTTATAATTTATGCTAAAATTTTATATCCTCTACCTTGGCAAATACATTTTTATAATGTTGGATAGGTTTAAATTTAGGAGTTCTTGCTAGAACATGATAGTGTGAGGTGAACCAGCCTCCATTCTTCCCCATGTCTCTTCCCATTCCTGGCTCAAAAACTCTGGGAGGATGATAGGGCAGAAACCACAGAGGGCCTGAAGGCAGAAGAGATAGAAAATGCCCAAATGCCCTTGAGCTGAGCCAAGTTTGTGAGTGCATTGTAGTTTTTATTATTATAGGGATTTATTTCTCAGTATTAGAAAAGATGCAGGAAAGGTGAAGTCAACTGAAAAAAAGAGCTCAGTTCATTTGTTCTAGCCTATGCCCTGTACTCCACTGGCTTCAATCCACCTGCCTGTTGAGGTCCTGTAAAGAATGGCTGCTCAGCAGTATAGGGCCACTTTCAGTGGGCTTTACAAGACCAAAGCAAAAGTGCAAGTAGTAAAGGAGAGGCATGGCAGGCAATTTTGAAGAATGGGTCCTGAGACACTATATTTTTCAATCATTCTGTAGGTGATATCAACCTGTTTCCCTTTACAAGAACAGGAGTAGGTACTTGCCTCCTGAACATGAGGCACAGGTTAGTGAGCCAAGATTTTCCAGAGGAAGTTGTCACTTCTGTGATGGATAGTTGTCTAGACTCTGAGAATATCTCTAGATTCTCACCATCATAAGAATAAACTTTAGCTTGATGATAGGCTACCACTATCACCAGCAGGATGGTGAACAGAATTTAGCCAAGCTCCTGACAGTTGCCTTGCTTTCTAATGTTGGTGTCAAAGAGATTATGAGAGGCCAAGGGAGCTGCCAGGGGACATCATAGTGCCAGTGCAAAGAATCTTTCTTAGAATAAAGTCAAGATAGAATAAAACAGAGCCAATAGACTCAGGGAGACAGCAAGCATGAACAAACAATCTGATGACCATGGACCCAGCCTTGCCCAAGATTAGTAACTCTTAACACTTATAGCTAATAAATTCCTCCTTCAGTTTTTTTTCATGAGTTAGTTTAAGTTGGTTTTCTGTCACTTGCAAGTGAAAGAGTTCTGATTAACCCCTAAAGTAAGATTTCATGTATATGATTTGAGAGTTGAGTTGAGTTTAATAGTACAAGGAAGATACTTCAAATCATCACCAGTCTGTGAGTATGATATGTTAGACACGACACTTGGAATAAAAACCGATAAACATTCTCTAAGAATGTGTATGAGCACTTGATCAAAAGGATTAGGTAAATCATTCCTTCTAATCCCACTTCCTATTTCACTACCACCCAGCTACCATCATCATACTCTGTCCATTCCCCACAACATACACACACCAAGTTACCTGAATTTCTCCAGTATAGAAAGTAAGAAAAGCAAAGAAAGCAATATATGTATCCAACCAGCTGACAGTAAGACTGTTTTTGTTACTGACTCCCAGGATAAAGGCCGTATTGTCCTAATTACATGATCACACACAAATACTTAGTGAGTTCCTACTAAGTATAAGGCATTAGGATAAAAATTGTGGCAGATGTAAAGAAATAAAAAAACATTGGTCCTTCCTTTAAGAAGTTTATAAAGTTAATTGAGAGATAAAACCTAAATAGTATATATAAAAGTTTTAAAAAATGCAAGTGTTTAAAAAACTATTTGACAGTTCCTTAATCAAATGGAGTTAGTTACCATTTGATTCAGCAATTCCATTCCTGGATATTTACCTAAGAGAAAAGAAAACATATGTCCACACAAAAAGTGTACATGAATTTTCACAGCAGTACTATTCACATAGCCAAAAGTAGAAAACAACCCAAATGGATAAACAAAATGTGCTATATTCATACAATGGAATATTATTTGCCATAAAAAAGAATGAAGTATTATGGTACAATAAAAAAAATATATTTGGTCTTTGTCCCTGGTTCCTGGCATAGAGCTTCTAAAAATCCTTAGAAATTCCCAAGTGATAGGGTGATAGAAGAGTCTTTTGTTATTTGTAAAAAGTCCCTTTAGACCATTCGTGAGTTTCCGCTAATGAGATAGTTTCAGGGTGGGAGCTAGTTGCAAGGAAGAGCAATCCATGTTTAGAGAGTTGAAACTTTCAGCCCCATCCCCAACTTCCAGGGAGAGAAGAAAGGCAGGAGATTGAATTCAATCGCCAATGGCTAATGATTTAATAAGTTATGTCTACATCATGAAACCTCTATAAAAAGTCCTAAACAATGAGATTGAAGAGCTTCCAAGTTAGTGAACGCATCAAAGTGCTGGGAGGATGGTGTGCCCTGAGAGAGAGCATGGAAGTTCTATTTCTATTCACATCATATCTTGCCCCACGCATCTTTTCCATTTGGCTGTTCCTAAGTTGTATACTTTATAACAAACTGGTAACAGCAAGTAAAGTACTTTCCTGAGCTGTGAGTTAAAGTCATTTCAGTGAATTATCAAACCTAAGTGGTGAGGGTCACGGGAACCCCTGAATCTGTAGTTGGCTGGGAGAAATGTGGGTATCCTGGGCACTCCATTTGCGGCTGGTGCCTGAAATGGGAGCAGTCTTGTTGGACTGAGCCCTTAACCTATGGGGTCTGACCCCAACTCCAGGAGATTGGCAGAATTGAATTATGTGACACTCAGCATATGGTGGCAAAGAATTGGTCAGCGTCAGGAAGAAAGAACCTCAGAAGTATTGATACATGCTACAACATGAATGAACCTTGAAAACATTGCGCTTAGTGTAAGAATCCAGACGCGAAGGTCACATATTACATTATTTTATTAGTATTGAATGTCCAAAATAGACCAATTTATAGAGACAGAAAGTAGATTGTGGTTGCCAGGGACTTGGAGGAGGGGAGAATTGGGAGTGACTGTTAATGCATATGGGTTTCTGTTTAGAGTGATGAAAATGTTTGGGAATTTGATAGTGGTGATGATTGCACAACTTTGTGAATATACTAAAAACCATTGAATTGTACACTTTAAAATCAGATAAATTAAAAGCTTTTATTTGAAAGAGCAAGAGAAAGAAATGTGGTACTGTTATAAATGAGAAGTTATCACACCAGCTTTCCCTGCATAGAGCAATGCATTGTGAAGGAGGCACTATAATGAGAAACAGGAGAAATTACAGTTTCTAGTCAACTGACAGTCACTTCAAAATAGCTGATTCCATAATAGTGGCTATTTTCAGCCTATTGCCTTAGCTAGCTTAGCCTCATATAGAAACCAAGTATTTTTATCTTAATTACATAGTCAAATTGCTCATTCCCAACATTTACTTTCCTCTTAATCTTAGATCATTGTTTACAAGAAATCACTTGTTATTTTTGACTAAAAAAAATACAAGAGATATCAAAAGACCAGTGTGGCTGTATTAGCTAGTGTTCTTCCTGGAAAGCAAGAATGGAGACCAAGGCTTGAGTGGAAGAATTGGGGAGGAGTAGCAGAATCAGTAACCCCAGAGAACTGGGGAGAGTTAAACTGGAAAGGAAGGAAAACCAATACAAAGGTGTATTTTCAAAATAGTTGTTGTAGGAAACTGAGTCTCTGTCTCTTAAGGACCTTTTGAGGAGCTACACTTAATGCCCTCAAAATGTTCCACTTAGAATTGGTTCCTAGAGCCATTGGTCAAGGTTTGCTCCATGGGACATTGACTCCCCTGAACTCTTAAGGCTGAGTATATATGAGTGCTGAGTGGATTTTGCAGGTATTCCTCAACTTAGTCTCGAGATCTGGGGCAGAATGTAAGAATTATGTCCAAGAAAAGTTGGTTTCTTCTCCATGGAACTTACACCATTGGCTCTTATGGTTCTCAGACTTTCAAATTTGGATTGTAACTATACCACCAGCTCTCCTGGGCTTCCATGTTACAGATGTCTTATCCCAAGATGTCTCAGCTTTATAAGCACATACTCCTTTTGAAGACATTATACTTGAGGACATTTAGTGCATATAAAAATCATGCATAACATGAATCCTTAATATGAAGTTATAAGAGAAGCCTCTTCCTTGGTCTCTTAGATTGTTCCTTCTGAAGACAGCTGGCTACCATGTTTTGAAGATACGCAAGCAGCCTTGTTAAGAAGATAATACGGAGAAGAACTGAGGCCAATAGCCAACACCAATTTGTAAACTATGGAGAAGATGCAGTGTAAAAAGAAGACTTTCAACAAATACTGAATGTGCCAGCATCTTGATCTTGAACTTTCCAGCCTCCAGAACTGTGAAAAATAAATTTCTGTTGCTTGCAAGTTAAAAAGAATTTTGGAAGGAGAGAGGTGAGTACAAGGTAGACTGATTAATCATTTAAAAAATGTTATAATACCTTAAATTTATACAATGTTAATGTCAAATATATTTCAATTTTTAAAATTCAAGTGTAGACAATAAATACTAAGAGATCAATACAAGAAGAAATCATTTCAGGCTGAAAAGGTAGGGTAGCATGAAAGAGGTGAAACTTTGATTTGTAATATTAATATTGCTCTATATATTAGTCACCTGGTTTTGTTATTATATTTAGATATAATATATTTTCTTTATATATTGCTAACAATTTAAGTAATTTCCTCTTTTTTTTTATCATAGCAGAGAACCTAAAAACAAGTAAACATAAAAGAGAATAAGGCTGAGAAAGAAAAGTCTCTTCAACAAATGGTGCTGGGAAAACTAAATATGCACTTGCAAAAGAAAAAGTTGGACCCTTACCTTACACTACATACAAAAACTAGCTAAAAATGGTTGGCAGACCTAAACATAAGTGCTAAAACTATAAAACTCTTAGAAGAAAATATAGGGGAAATTTTTATTACACTGGATTTAGCAGTGATATCTTGCATCTGATATCAAAAGTGCAGACAACAATAAAAAAATTAAAACATTTGTGTACCAAATAACACTATGAAGACAATAAAAAGACAGCTTAAAGGAGAAATTTCCAAATCATATGTCTGATAAATGATTTATATCCAGAATACCTAAAAAACTACAATTTAACAACAAAAAAACACACTATCCTATAAAAAAAAGGGCAAAAGACTTGAATAGATATTTCTCCAAAGCAGATATACAGATGGCTAATAAACAAATGAAAAGATGATAAACATCACTAGTCATTAGGGACATATAAATCAAAACCATATGAGATACCACTTCACACCCATTGCAATAGCTATTATATTTTTTTAATTAAAAATAATAAATGTTGGTAAGAATGTGGAGAAATTGTAACTCTTGTACATTGCTGATGGGAATGTAAAAAGTTAAACATAGAATGAGCATATGATCCAGTGATTTCTCTTCTGGGTATATACCCAAAGGAATTGAAAGCAAGAACTCAAATAAATTTTATATACTCATGTTTACAGCAGAATTATTCACAGGAGTCAAACAGTAGTAATAACTACATGTTCCACAGATGAATGGGTAAACAAAATGTGGTACATACATACAATGAAATATTATTCAGCCTTAAAAAGAAAAGCAATTCTGGCACATGTTACAACATAGATGAAGCTTGAAAACTCTGAACTAACCAAACACAAAAGGACAAATATTATATGATACCACTTACATAATATACCCAGAATGGGCAAATTCATAGACATTGTAAAAAGATCAGAGGTTACCAAGTTTGAAAAGGGAGGAATGTGGAGTTATTATTTAATGGATACAGTTTCTGTGTAGGGGTTACTAAAAAGTTTTGGAAATAGATATTTGTGATGGTTGCACAACATTGTAAATGTAATTAATGTCACTGAATTATATACCTAAAAATGGTTAAAATGGCAAATTTTATGTTATGTGTATTTTACCACCAAAAAAAGGTACAAATAAAAAGAAAGACAGGAAAGAATGAAGGAAAAAAATGCCAAAAATTCTTCAAAGGGACCGGGTCAGCAATATCCAGTGCAAACTTATATCATCATAAACTAATAAATAGATACAGGCAATTAGTGAATTTAGAACAGTCCAATCAAAAAATGGACATACAAATGGCCAACAAATATATAAAAAGATGCTCAACATTGCTAGCTTTTAGGAAAATGCAAATCAAAACCACAATGAGATAGCATCTCACTCCTGTTAGAATGGCTATAATCAACAGGACAAGTAATAACAAATGCTGGAGAGGATGTGGAGAAACAGCAACCCTCATACATTGCTGGTGGGATTGCAAATTGGTACAGCCACTATGGAAAACAGTGTTCAGGTTCCTCAGAAAACTAAGACTTGATCTACCATATGATCCAGCAATCCCTCTACGGGGTATTTACTCCAAAGACTTAAAAACCTATATCCAAAAATATATTTGCACACTAGTGTTCATCGCAGCATTATTCACAGTGGCCAGGACATGGAAGCAACCAAAGTATCCTACAATAGATAATTGGCTAATGAAGCTGTGGTACATCTATACAACGGGATATTTCTCAACCATAAGAAGAGATGAAATACTGCCACAACATGGATGGACCTCAAGATAATCGTGCTGAGCAAAATAAGCCAGACAGAAAAAGTTGAAAATCACATGATATTTTTATATGTGGGATATAAATCCAAAAGCAACAAATGAACAGGACAAACAAACAGAGACTTGCGGACATGGACAATGAACTAGTAGTTACCAGAGGGAAGAAGGGAGGGGGAAAAATAAATAAAATGTTAAAGAAAGAAAGAGAGAGAGAGAGAGAGAGAGAGAGAGAGAGAGAGAGACAGGGAGAGGGAGAGGGAGAGAGAGAGAGAGGAAGGAAGGAAGGAAGGAAGGAAGGAAGGAAGGAAGGAAGGAAGGAAGGAAAGAAGGAAGGAAGAAAATATTTTAAAAAATAGGCAGATTTAGGAGCAGGACAGGTAATTCACACCTTGTGTGTAATATGGTAATGACAATGCTTTGAGAAAAAGTTTCTGGTTGGGTGTTTGGCTCGAGTTATTCTGAAATCAAATCCCTACAAGGTTTAGATGTTCTCTGACCTGTTTGTTTGGCTCCTCTTTTACTGCCATGAGCCAAGGCCAAAACCAGATCATCACCTGGCACCTAAGGATTCAAAAGAGATTATGGTGCACTAACACAGTATCTCTTTCCTTTCTACTCTTGGCTACTGGAATCCTCAGTTTGATAACTGACTAATGGTCCTGCTATGTCATCTTTGCTTTTAAAATGTACGTCTGTGAGCCCTAGGCATTTTTTTCCAGAATTGATGAATGAAGAATGGTTTCTTCAAGAATGGTTTTTCTGGTTCTTCCTGTTTAGCATCTGCTATTGATTGCCCCCTCAGATTCACAACAAATAACTTTTCTTTCCAATTTTCTTGGCCCATAACATAAAACCAGCTCTAGCAGCCAGGAGCCCAGTCACTCTCTCCACTCTCTTCCTCATTCTGCCTTCAAGTTATCTTTGTAGGACACAAGAAGTACCTGTCCCCACAGCCAGCACATGGCAAGATTGTGGTGAGCACTTGTGGATTTGACACAATTTCCCTGGAGAATTTCCTGCTTATTCTTTTTCATGATTCTACAAGGCTTTTTTTTTTTTTTTTTTTTTGACATTTTTTTTTTGTTATTTTTTGTGGGAAGATATTTACTTTTTGACTTCAAAGGCTTAGTCAGAGCTGGATCTCAGATCTACAACCATTTTCAGAGAATTGTGTACACAAGAAAAAGTTGGAGAAATATTTTCTTATTTAATTCCGACATCTCATTGCTTAAAATACTTTTTTATTATGGCAAAATACACCAAGCAAAATTTACCATCTAAACCATTGTAAGTGTACAGTTCAGCAGTGTCGTGTACATTCACATTGTTGTGCAACCAATCTCCAGAACTCTTTTTATCTTATAAAACTGAAACTCAATACTCACTAAACCGCAGGTCTCCTTACCTCATCCCCCAAGACCTTGGAAGTCACCATTCCATTTTCAGTCTCTACAAATTTGACTATTCTAGGTACCTTATATAAGTGCAATCATACAAAATTTGTCTTTTTGTGACTGGCTAATTTCACTTATCATAATACTTCTAAGGTTCATCCATGTTGTAGCAAATGTATAAATTTCCTTCCCTTGTAAGGCTGAAAAATACCCTATTTGCATATACACCATATTTTGCTAATCTATTCATCTCTTTGGACATTCAGAATGCTTCCACCTTTCAGCTATTGTGAATAATGCTGCTATGAACATGGGCATATAATCATCTGTTTAACACCCTGCTTTCAATTCTTTTGGATATATACCCAGAAGTGGGATTGCTCAATCACATCGTAATTCTACTTTTAACTTTTTGAATAACTGTCATACTCTTCTATAGATGTAGAAGATAACAAGATTATTCAGAATGATCAATAGAAGAAACCAGATTAAAGTGATGCAAGATGGTGCTTCCTGTAAACATGGGGGAGTAGGTAACTGCTATGCTTGCCTCCTTCCACAACCCTATCAAAATTATAACTGAATTATAGAAAAACCTGAATACTAGCTGCACTGAAGTTCTATAACTAAGGATATAAAGAAGAAACCATGTTGAGACTGGTAGGAGAGCATGGAGACACAAAACAGTCTTGTCTCACACTCACATGCGATGGTTAAGAATTGCAAAGGATGCGTTGGCTGCAAGGTCCCCCCACAAGGAGCAAAGGACCCCACCACACACCTGGATCCCAAACCCAGACCACCAGTGGAAGAAAAAGGAGTTCCCACAACATCTGGCTCTGAAAATTTGAAAATTCTGTCCTATTGAGACAAGAGGCTGATGGAATCTCAGACATTTCACTTAATGGACCTTCACAGAGACTTTCACTGATGGACTTTATCCCTCTGAGCTCCAGATTGGAGCAACAGCTTGAAAAGCACCAGAAACATACAAGGTAGAACTGTGCCTGTAGGCACAGGAAGGCATCAAATCTGAATCGTCACCAAACTGGCTAACACTGCTCACCCTACTCTGTTACCTGAGAATCTGTATCACCCAATTCATGCACAGGCCTGAACCTTTTCAGTAGTGTTCCAAACAAGCAGCTTGCCTCAGCCCAAGCTTCAGATTTTCTTGAAATCTATTGAAGGTTCACAAACAATCAGCAGTTGGCTTCAGCACACCCTATACCTCTTGCTAAGTGGCCTCCTCTGCCCAGCACGAGTGGCAGCTAGCCTCATGTCACAGCATAGCCTCTCTCAGGCAACTCTAAGCCCAGCATAGACCACAACAGACCACCTTGTAGCTCCTACCTGGCGGCTCCAGGCCAAGCATAGACAGCAGCTAAACTTGGCCTGCACTAGAGCCCCTCTTAAAAGACCCCAGAATGAACATGCCCTGAAGAAGCCTCAGACAACACAGAAGCACCACCCAATTAGCTCCACAAATGACACACCTAAAGGGTGGGCTCAGCAGGCACCAGAGCCCCACTATAGCAAATCCTACTCCATGGGTTCAGCCTCAGCACAATAGCTTATTCACTGTAGTCATGACCAGTCCTCACAGTCAGTCAGCCTGAAAGTGAGTTGTACTCACTCACATGCCAACAGTAAACAAGGCTCAACTACAACAGGAGGGCACTCACAGGCCACACAAGGGACACTCCTGGAGCACCCAGTTCAGTGGACTTGAAGACTGTCACTGGCCCTACAGGACGCCTACTACATAAGGCCACCTGGCCAAGACCGGAAGATGTAGCAAATATTGACAGACATTAAGGGAGAAATTGACAGTAATACAATCATTAGTAGGGGAATTTAACACCCTATTGACATCAATGGATAGAGCACCAAGACAGAAATCAACAAGGAAACAATAGCCTTAAATGACATATTATATCAAATGGATTTAATTGATATTTTTAGAACATTTTACCTCAAAGCAGCAAAATATACATTTTTTTTTCAAACACACATGAAACATTCTCCAGAATAAATTACATGTTAGGTCATAAAACAAGTCTCTAAAATTTTAAGAAGACTGAAATTGTATCAAGCATTTTCTTTGATCACAATGGTATGAAACTAGAAATTAAGCATATGAAGAAAATGAAAAAACACAAACCCAGGGAGGCTAAATAATGTGCTAATAAACAATAAATGGGTTAACAATGAGATCAAGGAAGAAATAAAAAGATATCTTGAGATAAATGACAATGGAAACACAATGCCCCCCCCCAATAATCTATGGGACACAGCTAAAGCAATTTAAGAGGAAAAGTCATAGCAATATAGATTTACCTCAGAGAACAAGAAAAATCTCAAATAAATAACCTAACTTTACTCATAAAGGAACTAGAAAAAAGAAGAAAAGTCTAAAGTGAGTAGAAGAAAAGAAATAATAAAGACCAGAGCAGTAATAAACAAAATAGTCTAAAAAAATAATAATAGAAAAGATCAACAAAATGTAATTAGCCAATAAAACACTTCCAGCTAAGAAAAATCCTGGACCAGATGGCTTTACCAGTGAATTTTACCTAACATTCAACAAAGAACTAATATCTATCTTTCTCAAACTATTCTCAAATATTTAAAAAGATCAAGGGATACCAAACTCATTTTATAAGACCACCATTACCCTGATTTCAAAACCAGAGATATAATAAAAAAATAAAATTATAGGCCAATATTCATAATGAACATAGATGAAAAATTCCTCAACCAAATGTTAGTGAAATGAATTCAGCAATACATTCAAAAAGTCACACACCATGACCAAGTGACATTTATTCCCAGAATGCAATGTTGGTTCAATATCCACTAATCAATTCCTGTGAAACACCACATAGACAAAATGAAGCATAAAAATTATGTGATCATATATTAGATGCAGAAAAAGCATTTGACAAAATTCATTATCAATTTATTATTAAAATGCTCTGTAAAGTAGAAATAGAGGGAACATGCCTTAACATAATTTAGGTCATAGATAATAAATCCAACTAACATTATACTTAACAGAAAAGAGCTAAAACTGTTTTCCTTAAGATTAGGAACAAAACAAGGATATTCATTTTCACCGCTTGTGTTCAACATAGTATTGGAACCCCTAGCCAAAGCAATCGAACTGGAAAAAGAAATAAAATACATGTAAATTAAGAAAGAAAAAGTAGAACTGTCATTATTTGCAGATGGCATGATACTATATAGAGAGAAACTAAAGATTCCACCAAAAATATTAGAACTTATAAATGAATTCAGTAAAGTAGCAGGATACAAAATTAATATTAAGAAATTGGTTGCATTTTTATATACCAATAATGAACTATTAGAAAAAGAAATTAAGAAAACAATTTCATTTACAATTGCATCAAAAAGAAAATTAAATGCCACCTTGCTGCATCTATTACTAGGATGAAGACCATTCTTAGCAATCAGACTGTTGACGTTCCAGAAAATGTGGGCATCACTCTGAAGAGACACACAGTTATTGTGAAGGGCCCCAGAGGCACCCTGCAGATGGATTTCAATCACATCAGTGTAGAATAAAAGAGGTTCTGGTTTGGCAAATGGTGGGGAAATAGAAAGGAACTGTCTACTGTTTATACTATCTGTAGTCATGTACATGATCAAGGGTATTTCACTGTGCTTCCATTACAAGATGAGGTCTGTGTATGCTCACTTCCCTATCAACATTTTTATTCAGGAGAATAGTTCCCTTGTTGAAATCTGAAATTTCTGGGTGAAAAATAGATCCACAGGATTCAGATGAGATTTCTTGTTCAGTAAAGATGAGTTAATTCTTGAAAGAAATGACATTAAACCAGTCAAATTCAGCTGCTTTGATTCAACAAGCCACGATAGTTATAAAACAAGAATAACAAAAAAATTTTGGATGGTATCTATGTTTCTGAAAAATGAGAAGTTCAGCAGGCTGATGAATAAGATCAAAGTTGTCCAGCTACAAAAAACATCAAGATGTCAGATATTACCTTGGACTTATTTGTGATATTTTAAAGATGCAAGAATATTTGTGAATTGAAAAAAATACATAAATAAAATAAAATACCTAGGAATAACTGTAAATGAGGAGGTAAAAGACCTAAATTGAAACATTGAAGAAATAAATTGAAGAAGATACAAATAAATGGAAGGATAGATCATTTTCATGGAATGGAAGGGTTAATATTGTTAAAATGACCATAAACCTAAAGTGATCTACAGATTCAATGCAATCCCTATTAAAATACTGATGGTATTCTTCACAGAAGTAAAATAAATAATCCCAAAATTTATATGGAACTACGAAAGATCTTGAATAGCCAAAGCAATCTTAAGAAAGAAGAACAAAGTTGGAGATATCATACTGACATCAACCTATACTAAAAATCTATAGTAATCAAAACAGCATGGTACTGGCATAAAAGTGGACACATAAATCAACAGAACAGAATAGAAAACTCAGAAATAAACCCATGTCTATGTGGTCATTTAATCTAAGACAAAGGAGGCAAGAATATACAATGGGGTAAAGTTAGTCTCTTCAATAAATGGTGTTGGCAAAACTGGACAGACACAGACAAAAAAATGAAACTAGACCACTTTATTATACCACGTACAAGAATAAACTCAAAATGGATTAAAGACCTCAAACCATAAAACCCCTATTACATAACATAGGCAGTAAACTCTTTGGCATTGCTCAAGGGAAACAAGAAAAAATAAACCAATGGGACTACATCAAACTAAAAAGATTTTGCATAGCAAAGGAAATGATCAACAAAACAAAAAGACATCCAATTGGTTGGGAGAAGAGATTCACCAATGATACACCCAATAAGGGATTAATATAAAAAAATGTAAGAAACATATAACTTAACACCAATAATACAAAGAATCAGACTAGACCTGATCAGACATTTCTCTAGAGAACAAATACCAATGGCCAATACACATAGGAAAAGATGCTCAAGGTCACTAATTATTAGAGAAATGCAAATTAAAACCACAACAAGATTATTACCTCACACTTATCAGATGGCTATCATCAATAAATCAAAAAATAACAAGTGTTGGTTGGAATGTGGAGAAAAAGGAACCCTCATGCACTGTTAGTAGAATTGCAAATTGATGCAACCACTATGGCAAACAGTATGGGGATTCCTCAAAAAACTAAAAATAAAACTACCATACAACCCAGCAATCCCACTTCTGGGTATTTATCTGATGAAATCCAAAACATTAATTGGAAAAGATATATGCATTCTTATGTTCATTGCAGCACTGTTTTCAATACCCAAGACATGGAAAAACCTAAGTGCCCATGAATAGATGATTGGATAAAGAAGAGGTTGTACATATGTACAATGAAATATTGCTTGGTCATAAAAAAAGAATGAAATTCTACCATTTGCGATAACATATATAGACATAGAGGGTATTATGCTAAGTGAAATAAATCAGACAGAGAAAGACAAATACCATATTATTTCACTTATAGGTGGATTATAAAATACACACTAAATGAACAAAACAGAAACAAACTCAGACACAAAAATAAACTGATATTTACCAGATAAGAGGGTAGTTGAAAGGCTGGGTGAAAAAGCTGAAATGATTAAGAAGTACAAATTGGCAGTTACAAAATAGTCACAGGGATAGTATAGCATAAGACATATAGTCAATGACATAATAACTACATGTGGTGTCAGGTGAGTACTAGACTTAATAGAGGGATCACATTAAAAGTTATATAAAAATCTATCCATTATGCTCTACACCTGAATGCCAACTTAATTGAAATTTTTTATTAATAAAAAAATGCCTATCAGTAGAAGATACTGTTGCAATATAGTTTATCTTCCCTGGGATCCTGTCCTCTGAATAGAATTATAATTTAGCATTTAGTGAATCTAGGATGTCTTACACTGCAAGCAAAACCTTTATTGAGATTTGTTAGAACATTTGCCCTTTGTTTAGTGTTTTTATAATTTTCAAGACTAAGGAAAACATGTTATTTAAAAAAATGTTAAGTGATGCAAAATATGTCTGCCATCTTTAAATTTTATCATCAATATTTCCTTTGTTCTTAGCTTTTTCATATACCTGTCTCTTTCCTTTTATTCAGCTACAGAGTGAAGATTGTATTCTTTTTTGAGTGTTCAAGGCTTATGGTAATAATACGTCTAATAGTTTATCAGATAGTGCCTTTGGGACCAACAACTGAGGATGAAAGGGAAGGAAGCAGAATTGAGTAGAAGTTGAGCTGCCATGCAGGCTTGATGACAGCCTCATTCAACCCCACAGGAAGCTCTGGAACTAAAATGGGTCATCAAGTAATTCCATAGCTTTACACCCTCCTTGGACATTAGATATGGGCTGCCTTAGAAAGGATGTGACCTTGAGCTAGGGAGCTCACTGCAGCTGAGATAAGCTCTGAAGCCTGAAGCTGCCTACCACATTCCCAGCAGCTGGAGCCGCAAGTCTATCCTTGAAGGGCAGTAGCACATCACCTTGTCTACTCCAATAGTTTTTGTGTAAGACTGCTGAGGGGAGCTTCAGAAACACAGAAGATCATGGGACATGGATGCTAGTGAGAATGTGGCAGGGCTAGCATAAGGTATATCATTCGCAGTGAGTGCGAGGGTCTCTGTGCAATGATTAAGAACAGACTCTAGAGCCAGACTACCTGGGTTTAAATTCCTGGTTATGTATTTCCCTGGACAGGTTACTTAACCTCTCTCTCTCTTTTAGTTTCCTCCTGTGGCTAGGGGCTTTAGTAGAATCTATCTGATAGGTTGTTATAGAAGAATAAATAAAAAAATGCATCTAAAGTGTTTAATATAGTGCTGTGCCCATAACAAGCACTCTATGTGTCACTGTTATTGTAGCTATACGGCACCATATGAAGGCTTTGAATGAAGATAGGGGTTTATTTATTTTTATTTTTTAAAATTATTTATTATTATTATTATTTATGTCTATAGCACCTGGTCTTCCTAGGTGATCTCCGACCCAAGTACTAACCAGGCCTGACCCTACTTAGCTTCCGAGATAAGACAGAATCAGGCTTGTTCAGGGTGGCATAGCCATAGACCATGGACTGTGGCTTCACTGGGGCATGAACTAAGGAGCTTCTGTGTGTAAAGCAGACGTGCTAACTGCTACACTATGGAACCACATCCAAGATAGGGGTTTTAGAACCTGAAAAAGTAGTGGGAAACTAGAAAGAAGTTGAAGGATTCAGAAAGCTAGGTGCAAAATGAACAACAAAAATGAGCAAGGAAGCACTAGAGAATGAGAAATGAGATATACAGAGAAAATAATAAAAATGACTAAGAAAAAAAGTGTTCAGCTGAACATTAAAATCAAAGGGAAACAAATTAAACAAATTGAAAACTTGACTGGAAAGATGGTTCTCTGAATATTTAAAGAATCTTACATGTAGCAAAATTGCTTCTAATTTTCACTCGTTTCTCTTTCCAGCCATCCCACTGTATTTCACCTTCTTCCTACTCAGTTTTCAAGTCTCAACCCCCTACTGACCAATTGCTAGGAACTGTCATTATAGGCACATTTCAAATTCAAACATAGTGTACTCAATTAATAAATATGAATGTTGTCATGAAGCAGGTCAAGCAAAAGATGAGACAAGTAGAACAGTACACAATAGATAAGTGAAATAAGCACATCATTCCATCAAGTTGTTGCTACAAATAAATCCAGCATGCTGTGAAAAAAAAAAAATCAGAGTTTAAACTAATGAGCATAACGTTGAGGAAACAGGTACTTTCCTCACCTTTAATGCTGGGCCTTCAGGTGTCCCAGGAGGAAAAAACAAAACAAACCAAAACTATAACTGGAATAGAGCTGTCAATAGCACACAGAATCTTAATTGATTCTGTGACAGACTGAAGACTGTGACGATGTTTTTAAAAATTACAAAGTTTTCCAATTAGAACATAAAAACAAACAATAAGCAAAATGAGAGTACCTTAATATCCTTAACTGACAAAGATCTTGAATTGTTCTGACCCAGTGAGAGTCCTTCCACTATCTCATCCATGTGATCTGGACCTCTCCTCTCCAAACTTTTTAGTCCTGTTATGTTTATGCTGAGGACTGCAGGATTCTGTAGAGCTAACCCCACCCAGACCCAGGAGAAGAAAGTTCTTTTTGTCAGGTATGGTCTGATTTCCGGACCACATTTGCGTTCTTAATGTGCATATGGTCCTGCATTGTATTGGATACTAGATTTCTCTTCTGGCTTCCCGGCATTACAATACATCTTTGAAAAGGGGCTAAGCTCCTGAGACAACTCAGAACCAAAGAATAGGAGCAGGACCTGATCCCAAAGTTCAGAACCCTATCTTTAGCCACTGTGTCAATAATGGAAGTACTGTTCTCATCTTTTCATCAGCAAGACCCGTTGTTCTCTGGTTACAACAGGACTGAGATAGCAGCAGCTGTGAAGCCCCTGCCCTTCCTCTTCAGGGGCCAGGGTCCTGAATTTGAGAAGCCTAGTATTAGAACAGAGGGTTCTGACAGTTCTCAAAAGAGGGAGTTGATGAAGATGAGGACATAAAACTCACTCTTTAAACACAAAATATTATCTGCAAGGAAACAGGAGGAGAAGAATAAGAAGTTACAATAACTATTATCACTAATATTTTCCCATATTCTGCATATGAAATAATTAGAACAACAACATTTTTCATACAAATTGCATATTTGCATTTGCCAAGCCTTATGTAGTCTTGGAGTCAATTTTCAGGTTTTTCTCCTTTTTTTCTTATCTTGATCTTTGTGGTTGTTTCTTGCACCTTACCTCCTCAGATCCCTTACAATGTATAGTCAATTCTCATTTTTCACAGTGGTTATGCTCTAAGAAGTCCTTGTAAACAATGAATTAGTGAATCTGGAACATTGCTCCGAGGGGAAATACAAGCTCAGGTTCCTACAACTCTCTGGTCACAACATTTTTATCAACTGATCATTTATGTGTGTTTCTGTTTAAAGACATCTCATTTAATATATGTTGTTGATTTGTTAACATTGAACTTACGGCCAATAGCACTATAATTCATGCCTGAATAAGCTTATCTAACACTTGTATTTTCTCTGTAAGTCACATCATAGCCTATTTGCACTTAATACTAGACAGCACTATGCTTGAAGTCCTTTTTAAACAGCAAAATCATCAATGGGAAGTACAAAACTGTGAAAAACATGGCACTAAGTGGACTTCAGAACCTTGTTTATAGAAGGAGAGCTGAAACAGGAAGGCAGAGTGTCACTATGTTTGACCTCAGCTGAGAAAGTATGTGTACTTTGGGCAACTCAAAATTTTCACAGCTCTGCATATGTCTATGTATGACTTCAAAAGCACTGCTAGGATTGATTTTGGGGGTTACTAATAAATTTTAACATGTAGACAAATTCACAAATACAGAATCCTGTAATTGTACATATTAGCCAATAAGACTGTTTTGCTGGTGAAGTCTTGCCATGAAACCAGAAATTAAGAAAACATGGTTCTATCAGCTTTCAGAACACGAAAAATTCTATTTTAAGGACACTATGGGATGGGCTAGACTTCACACTGCCTATTCCCTTACTCTACTGTCTTTAGAACTTGTACTGGGAGATGATTTTCCATTATTGAATATTCATTAGCTCTAAGCCAGTGATTCTCAAAGTAGGAACCTGGATGGACTGGTAGGCAGCATCAGCATCATCTGAGAACTTGGTAGAAATGTAAATTCTCAGGCCCCACTCAAGATCTGCAGGATCAGAATCTCAAGGCTTGAAGTCCAGCAATCTGGGTTTTAAAACCTTTCCAGGAGATGTTGCTGCACTCTCAAGTTTAAGAACACTACACTAAGCCCTGCAACTCATCTGGCCTTCCTAGTGACTAGTGCCCTACAGTAGACCTGATTCATTGTCCTTTGATGTGAAAAGAGCCAGGGCTTGATAGAAGATTTGGGGTCAAATCTCACACCTGCCTTTTATAATGAAGAGGCCTTAATTTACTTAAATACTCTGACCTTCCAGTTTCCTCATTTGTAAAAATGCAGAGATTAAAAGAAATAGGAGATGAGAAAGTGCAGATCACATAAAAGGCCCTCGGTAAATATTAATATTTTTTTTATTTCCCTCCAAAGAGACAGTTTTCTGTCTTTAGAATAGAATAAATCTTGAAGATTTTTATCTCAGAAAAAAATATTATCATGTTCATCATTCATTCTCCACCGTCCCCAACCCTCAGTCTACATCCATGAGAAAAGCTGGTTAAACTGGTACTCTGGTCCCAATGTAGCTTTAGGGGGAAAACACATCAAAATTCTTCAAAGACAACTCAGATTATTTCCTTTACCTTAGTATACTGTTAAAAAGTAAGTTCTCTGGATTCGTTAATTCTCCCATTTCCCTCCTATCTTCTACCTCTACCCAGCTCTTCTTTTAGCCTAAGAAACTAAGAATTCCTTTCAGTTGCCTTGCTAGGAGTCTTAAAGACTTCATTTGAAAAATGGGTGAGTAAAAGCTACTACTGCCAACCATCCTTCCACGCCACCTAAGTGTAGCTGAGGGAGAATTCAGGTGTCAACTTGCCAGCCCTTCATCTTGACTTATGCAGTCATTAACATCAAAATAGAGCCCAGCAAGTTGTTCAGAGATTGTAATTCTGCATATTGAAAGGATTTTTTTTTTTAGATATTACTTTTTCTGCTTCCTCCATAGGATTGTAGTTCATGTTCTTTGACTGTCTGCAAGGACACTGTCTTTCTGTACTTAAACTCTATTGGAGCCATCTGGTAGAACTGCCATTGCTGGCAATGTATAAAATAGTTTGTCCCAATCTTGGATTTCTTTCCTCTGAGCAATGATAATGTTCAATAGGTTAACCAACATTTACAGTGAGAAATAGGCAGTTGCCATCTTGGAATGTTAATGGTAAAAACCAAAGGGAATTTAACGGTAAAAACCAATGCCCTGTTCTAAGCAGGGAAATTCCTTAGTACAGGTTTCAAGATACCTCACTACCTTCCTCACTCCAACCCACCTTAACTTTTTTTATACTTCAATTCAGACTCTGCTTCAGCTATACAAACCTGATTGCCATTTCCTTTCCTATCCAATATCTTCTCCAAAAAACAGAGCTAAAGAAAGTTGAGACCCAGAAAAGAGAAATGATTTATCCAGATCGTATTTTGGTCTAGGGCTCTATCTTTAGTACCATACTTCTCATTCCTACTCCTCTTAAGTGATTACTTAGGCTTTTCCTATTACCCCAACCTTGTTTTCTCCCTTCTATCCTCAAACCTTTAAAATCTTTCTTGAAAGTTCTTCTCTGCTAAGAAACAAGACCTTTCTGATCCTCATCTGGCTCTGATCACCCCATTTACTACAAGATCCTCTTTCTTGTCCAGGCATAGACTAGACTATAGGGTTATAGAAATTTATGACTTAGAGGATCACCCCCCAATATTTATAGAAAAGGACCCCAACTAGTTAAGTCATTAGTCTGATCAGAAAGCCAAGTCTAGAACTCAAGTCTTTTGAGTCCTTAGATCAATATTCCTTTTTATTACAAGGAAATAACTATTTGTGCTTCTTGCTCTATCCATACTCATATGTCTTCTCATGAGGTCCATCCTTCTTATTTCTTTGTCACTATTACCATGATCATAATCATGGAAGTTGGCACAAGTCTTGTGTATTAGAATTCATAGGACACTATAACAAATAGTGTAAAGATGCTAGATTTTGGAAGATCCCGTTATACTCATGGCTATAATACACTGGTCAGCAATTAATTCTGGAATCAAGCTAGGCCAATCTCTCTCTAATGGCAATTTAGAATTGAGCAATTTAGAAGCACTGGTACCTGTCCTTTAAAAGCTAGAATTGTGAAACGATGTAGAGCTAGGACCTAGAGAGTCATGTCTGATGGAGAATGAAGCAGAACCTCAGAGAAACAGAGATAAGACACTCAAAGAAATGGGCAACAAACTTGGGTCCTGATTCCCACTCTTGGTTCCACCTTTTGGTGATCTGTAAGAAACCCAGTAAATCCACCAAAACCCTTCTACTTCTGCTTTTTTCCCCCTTGACTTGAGCCAGTTGAGTGGATTTCTTTTGCAACCACAAAATCTTAAGTAAGACCCTCCCCTTCTACACAGAGCTGAAAGGTAAACCAGGCAACTGCGCATGGTTTAGAGGTCAGGGAAAGGGTTGCCAAGGACTTAAAGTCATTGTTTTCTTCTCTGTAGGAGGTAGTTCTTTTCAGTCTGTGATTTTCTGTGAATCAGATCTCAAAATCATAGATAATTTCTTCTGCCCCACCTTCTACCCCCATCAAGGTAAACACAGCAACCATTGCCAGTCTTCAGCCTTCACAGAACTTTATGTCCTCATATTCACTTCCTTCTGAAAAACCTAGAGGATATTTTTGTTTGGTTGGGTACAGAAACGTTCCCAAAGGCTTGTTAAAGTGAATCCAACTAGCCTTCCACTTTTTTTCCCCTCTAATCTCTCTTTTTGGAGGCAAAACTGTACACTGCAGAGATTCACCAACTTCAGTCACTAGCACACTACCTTTATGATTCTTGACATTTCTACGTACCACTTGTACTATGCTTTTCTTAATATTTTTAAAAATGCACTTAAAATTTTCTTGCTTATCCACATCTATGATATTTATTAATGAAACCGTGGGTTTGTTGTGTATGTTATATTTTACTAATATATATATAAATGTGAAACTATTACAATAATTTTTTACCACCTAAGATTACCTCTTCTGCACCACCTTGGGAAACAGTAGTGTAGTGTGGACATTGGAGTCAGACAGACCTGGTTTGGTCTTCGCTATGCCACTTAATACCTGTATGACCTTGGACAAGACACTTAATTTCTCTAAACTTCAATTTTGTCATTATAAGCATGTCTTCCTCAAGATTTTGAGGATTATATGGGATAAGTTTAAATATAGTGTGTTTCAAATGCTTAGCACAATAATGTCCAGCACAGTAAAAACTTAATAGATATTTACTATTATTGTCCTCTCTAGTTTTGCCCTTTGTTTATTCTATTTTACTTCCTTTCTTCTCTTCTCAATCTATGTTTGAAACAGGTACCAGCATGAAATGGGTTTGCTTCCTGAAATGTATGGAATTTATATAAATTCCTTCAGAGACCAGGATAGGGAGCTGAGTGTGAAGCATCTGCTAGGTTCAAATTTCTTGTATTAATGATGTGACATTATTCTATTGTGCTGATGTGACTGAGATAATGACATTGTTTCTGTAGAACAAGATTTTCAAGGTGTTCAAAGCCCTTATGGACATTCTCTAACTCATCCCTATAAAGGGTGGACAAATGTTATCTTCCTCAATTTTCAGGTAGGGAATCAAGACCCCAAGAGGCCTGACCCAGTTACTCAGCAACACTGTGTCAGAACCACACAGAAGAGTCCAGGACTACTGAGTAAAAGGAAATTATGGTGTTAGTGTAACATTCCCCATGCTGATGTGAAAGGCATTCCTAGAAGTGAGTAGAAATCTTCTATGTGCAAATACAATATGAACTCTGTATTAAAAAAAGTTAAAACAGATTTTTTATCTGCAGGACTTCACAATCTTTAATTTGCTAATGTGCATTATGATTATCCAGCAGAGAGATAGAGAATACTTGATTTTCCATCTATGACCTCGGGTATACCTACTTACCAATTCTTAAGATAGTTTACCTCAGAATACTAGTTGAAAAATAAGGCCTTAGTTGATCATATTGACATGAATTCCTTTCAATTATAAAATCAAGTTTATCTTGGAATGCTGAAAAATAACTATGTCTGAAATTATTCTACCCCCATATCACCCTAGTTCCCCCTGGAGACTAAAATTCCATTCTTGTATCACAAGCTGTTGCATGCCTGGGAACTGATTCCCCTACAGCCTGTCTTTGATTACATGATTGCTAATGTGTAATATTTTAATTCTTTATCTGGTTCTTTGGTTCTTTTTAAAATTTGTGTGTTTTATCTTTTTTGGAAACAAAATAATAAAAGAAAGTAATTATTTCTAATTTTTTTCAAAATAAAATATTGATAGAAAATTAGAGTTAGAAGAAATGTCATATTATACTGAAATGAAACCAAATCCTACTGAGGCCAAGTCATATAGTAAAAACAATAGCACTCTGAGAAATAAAACTGAAGTATCCTGTCCCCAGCACAGGTAGTTTTTTGCTACTGAAGTGATTCCTTTGCTTACATTTACAGGTTTAGGTATATTACTTAGCCCTTTGCATTACCTTGACTCTGTGTTTCTCATTTGGTTATTAGTATAAAATACTGTGTGGGGAAGAAAGAAAGAGACAGTCATGAAAATATCTGCTTTAGAAATATGAAATAGACCCAAATATATATATCCACAGAGAGAGCACCTTGATTATACTGATGTGGGTTATCAAAACTGATCCCAGGTTATAGACTAACCTGAATTATATCAGGTTTTTATTTAACATCATAGCCATATTAAGAACTGAATAGTAGGCCTCTCCTGCAGCTGAGGTTTCCTTGTTGCAGGAGAGATGAAGTACAGTCAACAGAGAGAGCCTGAAAAGGAGATATGTAATAGAGGAGTCATGCTTTATTCACTTTTGTTTTCTGAAGAGGTTTGAAATAGCTGAAACAAAGGGCATATATACAGTAAAGTTGGTATTAGGGTTGCAAGAAGAAGCAAATCAGGGAGGCTACCATATACACTAAATATACTTTTATCTCTGAGCCGCCTGGTAACCATAACAAAAAGAGAAACAAGTTGTAAAAAAAAAAAAAAAAAAAAAAAGACGGATGCCTATCATTTATCCACAATAAAAAACAATTTTCCTGAACTACATTCTTTAAAAAAAATTATTTCACACATAAGATCTTCTTTTAGGGGCTATTGTTCAAAAAAAAAAAAAAAAGGACAATGTCTTGGACTGTAACTTAACAGTAAATGTAGAAAAGCTTCATAAGACCATTTCCTGAAATAAGTTTAAATTGGAGTCAAGATTATTATAGCAAGGCTTACTGACTATGGCATTAGATTGGCCTTTAATGAAGAACTTATTCTTTCTGGGCCATAGTCTTCTCACTTATAAAGTGAAGAAATTGCCTTTTAGATCAGAGAAGAGGCAGGGAAGCATATCAAATCCATCTGAAGAGATTATTCAAAGTACACATGCTTTCTACATTATCTTACCCCCTTACATATCAAATGTCTTATGAAAAATCATTCCAAAAAAAAAAGAAAAAGAAAATTTATTCCAGATGACTTTTTAAATACCAAAATAATAATAATAATAATAATAATAATAATAATAATAATAATGGGATTAATATAACACTCATGTAGTCGTCACTAAAACTGAATGAAAGTTAATGTTTAGTTGTACATTCTTCAGACCTTAAAAATAAAAAGAAGAAATAAAACACTGCAGATAAAGATGAAGTCCCTGTATCAGTTATGATGGGATACGCTGCACTGCAGTAAGAAATATACAATCCCACAATTTTAGTGGCTGAAAACAACAAAAGTCTATTTCTCAATCATGACACATGTTTACTCCAGGACCTAAGCTGATGAAGTAGTCTGAAACAAAATCTGAAACACTATTACTTACTACAGAAAACAAACAAACAAATAAACAACATAATAAATTGTGTATTTGGTTTTTAAATCTTCCATCCAGAAATAATACTTCCACTCACATGTCATTGTCCAAGGTAAGTCATGTTGTTATGCCTAACTTCAAAGAATATGCCTACAAGAAAAGACAGAGTATTCATGAACAGGCCTAATGACTGTCTCAGTCCCCTTTGCTTCTCTCCCAGGATCTCTTTTTCCTTTCCACTCAGAGGAAGACACTATTGTGCATTTAGTGCACATTTAGACCCCATTTACATTGTTACTACAAAATAAACATTTATAGATTGAGGTCAGGATGGCAGAATAGGTAAATGCTGTGTTTACCTCCTCTCATGACCACATCAAAATTACAACTAAACTACAAAACAGTGATCATTCAGAATCACCTGAAGTTTAGCTGAACAGAAGTCCTATAACTAAGAACATAGAGAAGCCTCCTCCAGACTGATAGGAGGGGTGGAGATTCAGAATAATCTGGTTCCACACTCATGTGTGGCAGTTAAAAATCAGGAGAGATATCATGACTGCAGAGGACTCCCCGAAAGAGCAAAGAGTCCCAGCTCCACACCAGGCTCCCTAGCCCAGGGGTCAAGTGCGAAGAAGAGAAGTCCCAATGACTTCTGGCTGTGAAAACCAACAGAGACTGTGGCTGAGTGAGAGGATGACTGCTGGAGTTCTAGGCACTCTTCTTAAAGGGCCCTCAGATGGAACTACTCACTGATGGACTCCAGAACTCACTAGGACAGCAGCTCAAAATGTGCCAGGGACTTACAGGAAAGAACTGAATTATCTAGCTTTAGGGCAACAGCTTGAGGGGCAGCTTCTTCCCAGAGAGAAGTGCTGGCATAAGCCATTGTTTCTTTGTTGGGCCCTCCTAATTTCCAGGGTGCAGATGTAGACAAGGTGCCACATCTGAGTCTTCATCAACCTGGCTAACACTGATCTCCCTGCTGTGGTGATTACCTGATACCCCACCAACTCGCAGGCCCACCAAAGCCACCTCCTGTGGCTTTTCCATACAAATGGCCTTTCTTGGCTCATGCGGTGGACTTTCCTAAAATCTCTCAAAGGTTCATAAAACCCAAACAAGCAGCATCTAGCCTCAGTGTGCCCGGTACTTCTTGCTGAGCAGTCACAAGGCTGGCACTAGCAGCATCTGGCTTTGGTTAGTGGCTTGGCCTCTTGAAGCACCTCCAAGTCCAGAACAGGTGGCAGCCATGTGCAGATTGCTCGATGGCTCATGCCAGGTGGCCCTGGGCAAGGCACAGGATGTGGATAAACTTGACCTGTGACAGGGCCCCTCCCAGGAAGCCCATGGATAGCACACCCCATGGCAGGCTTCCAACTGGGCCGGAGCACCACTGGGGCCACATCCGAGGGTGATACACCCAAAGGGCAAACTGGGCAGGGACCAGAGCCCTACTAAAGTGAATCCTGCTCCATAGAGTCAGCCTCTGCACAGCGGCTTCTCCACTGCTGTCACTATTCCTCACAATCAATCAGCCTATGTGTCAATCCTTTCCTTTTGTCAATCCTTTCCTTTTATGTGACAATAGCAACCAAGGTTCAACTATAATAGGAGGGCACACACAACCCATACAAAAAACACACCTGGTGCGCCCAACTCAAGTGACCAGATAGACTATACCACTGGACACCACATAAGACTACTCTACCAAGACCGGAAGCAGTTCTACCTAATGCATACAAACTAACAGAGGGAGGTAGCCCAAATGAAGAGACAAAGAAACCTGTCCCCAGTGAAAGATCAGAACAAAAATCCAGAAAAAGAACTAAACAAAATGGAGACAAGCAATCCACCAGATGCAGTAAAACATTGATTATAAGGATACTCAAAGAGTCTATGGCCATGCTACCCTGAATGTGCCCTATCTCATCTGAGCTTGGAAGCTAAGCAAGTCCGGGCCCGGTTAGTACTTAGGTGGGAGACCAGGTACTATAGGCGTTAAAAAAAAAATGCTCAAAGATCTCAGTGAGAACTTCAACAGAGATAGGAAACACAAAAAAAAGATATTTTATAAAAACATAAAAAAAAACAGTCTGAAATAAAAAATACAATAACTGAAATAAAGTATATGTTAG
Organism: Cynopterus sphinx; assembly: GCA_030015415.1. Classification (NCBI taxonomy): domain Eukaryota; kingdom Metazoa; phylum Chordata; class Mammalia; order Chiroptera; family Pteropodidae; genus Cynopterus; species Cynopterus sphinx. The sequence goes on from CM057380.1 coordinate 93,775,545, forward strand.
AGAGAATCAACAGTAGATTAGATGAAGCAGAGAATCACATCAGTGATTTAGAAGATAAGAAAACACCCAATCAGAACAGCAAAAATAAAAAAGAATTAAAAAATGAAGATACTCTGGACATGGTTCCATAGAGTAGTGGTTAGCATGTCTTCTTTACATGCAGAAAGTCCTGGGTTCGCCCCCCCAGTGTAGCCATGGTCCATGGTCTACAGCCATGCCACCCTGAACAAGCCTGATTCTGTCTGTTCTTGGAAGCTAAGCAGAGTGGGGCCTGGTTGGTACTTGGATGAGAGACAACCTAGGAAGACCAAGTGCTGTAGGCATAAATAATAATAAATGAGGGTATTTTAAGGAACCTTTAGGATAACATCAAGCGTAACATTCACATTATATGGGTACCAGAAGAAAATCTATATGAAGAAACAGTGACTGAAAACCTCCCTAACCTGGGAAAAGAAATAGACATACAAGTCAGGAAGTGCAGAGTACCAAACAAGATGAACCCAATGAGGCCCACACCAAGTCACATAATAATTAAAATTCCAAAGGTTAAAGACAAAGATTCCTAAAAGCAGCAAGAGAAAAGCATCTAGTTACCTATAAGGAAGTTCCTATAAGACTGTCATCTGATTTCCCAACAGAGACTTTGCAGGCCAGAAGGAATTGGCAGCAATATTCAAAGTGGTAAAAAGCAAGGACCTACAAACAAGATTACTCTACCCAGCAAAGCTATTATTTAGAATCAAAGGACGGACAAAGATCTTTCCAGACAAGAAAAAACCAAAGGAGTTAATCATCACCAAACAGTATTACAAGAAATGTTAGAGAGATTTCTTTCAGAGGGAGAAGGAAAAAAGGATAAAAAAATAGTAATAAAATAGCAATAACTATATATATATATATAAATATATATGTATATATTTATATATATAATTACTTTAAATGTAAGTAGCCTAAATGCTCCAATCAAAAGACATAGGGTGGCTGAATGGATAAAAAAACAAGACTCTTACCTATGCTGCCTACAAGAGACTTACTTTAGATCGAAAGATATGTACAAACCGAAAGAGATGAAAAAAGATATTTTATAAAAATGGAAATTAAAAAAAAGATGAGATAGCAATACTTACACCAGACAAAGGCTTTAAACCAAATGCTATAAGAAGAGACAAAGAAGGACTGAGTAATCACATTTCTGGGTATTTATCCGAAGAAACACAAAACACTACTTTAAAAGGACATGTGAATTCATATATCCATGGCAGCATTATTTACAATAGCCAAGATATGGAGGCAACCTGGGTGTCCATCAATGGATGAATGAATAAAGAAATGGTGGTACATCTACACAATGGAATAACACTGAGCCATAAAAAAGAATGTTCTTGCCATCTGCAACAACATGGATGGATCTAGAGGGTATTGTGCTGAGTGGAGTGAGTCAGACAGAGAAAGACAAGTGTCATATGACTTCATTTACATGTGAAATTTAAAGAACAAAATAAACAAAACAGAAACAAACTCATAGATACAGAGAACATTTTGATGGTTGTCATATAGGAGGGGGCATGAGGGGGGTGGGTAAAAAAAGGGAAGGCATTAAGAAGTACAAATTAGTAGTTACAGCATAGTCATGGGGATGTAAAGTATAGCATAAAAATATAGTCAATAATATTATAATAAATATACAGTGTCATATATTTTATAACATATTTGTTAATGACATCATACTTTTATAACGTCTTACAATTTTAAAAATAACTTTCTGTTTTTGACATTTCTTTATGCTGTACCGTATAGCTCTGGTTCACTTATTTAAACTGCTGCATAGAATTCTATATACTGTGGTTTATGTATCTCTTCCCTTTTCAATTTTTTATTACTGGTAATAATAAATTGTTTTCAATTTTTTATGGTTACTGGTAGTGTGGCATTGTAAATATGTTTGAGAGATTACCTAGTAGTCTTTCTCAGTTGGGTTTAACAGAATAAGTCTTAATGTCATAATACAATCGCTGTATATAATGAGTTAACTTCTTTCCTGTGTGCCTAGAATGATACTAGTTATGTGCCATCTTTGGGAAAGTTGAAAAATAGTCACTCAAATAATTGTGTGTCCTCTTGTTCAGATGAAGAATCTGTTAAGTCCACTTGAAGTATAACCCTGAAATGAATTGCAAGGACTTAGAGCATGGATGCTTTCATGTTTTCTAAATACTACCAAATTATTTTCAAAAATGAACTTTGTAATTTCCACCAGATATTTATGACAGTTCTCTTTTTCCTACATCTTTACTGATAATTGGTATTTTCAGAATTACTTTCGACCAGTCCCACGAGTAGGAAATAGTATCTGATTGTCATTTTAAGTTGCATGACTGTGATTACTGGTGAAGTGAGAATTTTTCGTATTTAGCAACTGAGTTTCTATTTCTGTAGATCACCTGTTCAAATTCTCTGCCAATTGTATTGTTTATGTTTTTAATGCTGATTTATAGTAGCTCTTAATATTATAGATGCTTCATCTGTTAATATGTGGCCATCTCTCAGGGATTCTGGTATCTTTCACCTACACATCACCCACCACAACCATTGAAGTCACTTCTATCTCTAACATTTTATGTATCTGTATTATAATTTGACACACACACACACACACACACACACACACACACACACACACACAGCCAAACCGAGGGCATTTTTTAAAAAGCTATGAAGAGTTCTTCTAAATAAATAGATATAATTTATATATTTTGTCTATACCTAAGTAACCTCTTCTGTGAATAGAGGACGTATTTGGATTTGCCTAAATTACAAAGAACTTTTGAATGACCAGATCTGGACAAGGCTGTATTAGGTGTTAGGTTAAGCCCCATTATTGTTACCCAAAGATCAGCAAGTCCAACTGCTCTCTTCGTAGAGGCCTTCTGTGACCAAGTGGGCAACTGAACTGTTTAAAATAAGCTGACCAGTTTTTTAAATGAAACAGGATTTGTCGTTACTATAAAAGACCAAGGCAGAGCACTCAATGGTGCCCTGTGCTAATGAATTGGCAGTAATGTCCTCAAAAAGGAACATTAGTTTAAAAAGACATTCTAAGTGCAAAAATAGTATGGTAATTACAGGAGTAAGTGGAGAGTCAAATTTTTCCTAAAGCGTCATCATCAAAATAGACTACGTGCAGGAGTGTGTTAAGATGATGAAGTTATTTATGATACACTTTTTTTCTTTTCTCGAGTCTCCAAATAGTCGACAATAGACTTATACTATATTAATAATTCAAAAATCATAATGAGAACCAAAACCAAAATGTAACTCATTTGTAATTAAAAGAATTCTCAGTTTCTCAAGTAGGCGTTCACTTCAAGTGGTGGGAGAAATCAAAGGCAGAAAAGTATAAGGGTCTTTCCCATTTGTAAGCTTTTCAAAGTAAAGTTGAAAGTGCTAGAAAACTACAGGCTTAACTAGGATGGAAGAGGAAGTGGCAAAATGCTGTGACTGAGAGGTATAGAGAAAAAAATACTGGTGTGGAGGGGGCGAAACAGAATGGAGCAAGGAAGGAAAATGTTAGCTCAGCCAAGTTCAAGGAAGTGCAGAATAGGTTTTTATGCCTGAGAGAAACTCAGTTGCAATGAGGTACAGAGGAAAGAATGAGAGAAGTTTTGAGGTAAAAAGAGTCGCATGTAAGCCTTGGCTCTGCTGTTAACTAGTGTTTGACAATGGGCAAGTCACTCATCCTCATCTGTGAAATGAAAGTGACACTCAGGGTTGTCATGTAGCCCCAAATGCAATAATGTTTGTGAAAGTACCAGTAAATGCTGAAGTTCCAAACTCAGGTTAGTTATTATTAATGAGAAAAAGGCACCAGAAGAGTGCTAGTGAAGAGGAGAGAGAGAGAGAGAGAGAGAGAGAGAGAGAGAGAGAGAGAGAGAGAGAGAGGGAGGGAGGGAGGGAGGGATTGAGAAAGAGAAAGAGAGAGAGCTCCAAGACGGGCAGGGCCAGAAGGGTTCCCATGAAAGAGAAAATAGTGCCACTGTACATGACACAGGGACCCAAACCATTCCTGTCCTTTTCTGATTCATTGTGATTGACCTAGGGTTACAGTTGTAGTGGAGATCCTTGAGATACAGGGACTTGGGGGAAAAACAAGCATTGTATAGATTTAAAATGTAATAATGTTCTTTCTTATTAAATCTCTTCATACAATATTGGGTTAAGAGTGCTGGTCAGTAAAGGTCACCATGTCATCTAGAAAGATACACTTTCTAAATAAGTGTAAACATAATACCAAATGAGAAGGGATTTTTTTTTATTCTGATGCCCTTCATCTTCTGGGAGAGAGATGACATCATCAACTCTTGTTAAAGACGAGTGGCCTCAGGCCGTTGTTCCTAACCAGCAAGACTCAGTTGACTTGAGAGACAAACAACTACTTGAGTATTCTTTCCCTCACACACTCCTAAGGCGTGGGTTATATTTTGTGATTTTTCTTTCCCCTAAAGGTAGCAGCACACTAAATGTCTTCCTTTAGAACACAGTTTGCTGGCAAACATATACACACACATATATAAAATGACGCCGTTGGAAGTCTGTACAGTGACAGGCCTTACTATTCTCCCACTTCCTGATCCCCAGCACCACAAACATGATTGCAGTTTTCACTGAGGAATTAAGGCCTTCTGAGACTTATAGTGATTAAGGAAATTTCTCCAAGTCTGGAGTGGTATATTGTAAGATTTCTGTTATTAGCTTCAGAACCGGCTCTTTTAACTTGTATGTCTCTGTGAATGTCAAGAAGTAAAGGGGAGTACGCTCCCCCTTTGGAATATTTGTGTGTAAGCATATATGTGTGTATCTGTCTGTCTGAGAGGTTCAAAATTATATTGCATATAATGACATTATTTATATTTGGAAAATAAACCGCTGCATTCATTTTGCAAACTGTAGAAAGTAAAATTGATAAAAATCTTCTTGGCTGTTGAGGATACAAAAAGCTATCTTCTTTAATGTGGAGAACATTCAGAGCAAGGAGAACGAGATGTTTATTTTCTATTTATCTGATGGCTGATATAGGTTAAATTTCCACTGGCCACAAGTTTTTACTTTGCTTCATTGGTGATTTGTATTTGATATAATCTTGCAATGGAATTATTTTCAACACTGTCATCTGAAACTTCAATATTTCTCACAAATAGGGACTGCTTTCCTCCTATATTTAATGACATGATCTATGGTCTGAATGTTTGTGTGCCCTCAAAATGTTGAAATCCTAACTCCAAATGAGATGGTATCAGTAGGTGTGAACTTAAGGAAGTGATTGCGTCATGAGGATGGAGCCCTAGTAAATGAGATTAGTGCCCTTATAAAAGAGATCCCGCAGAGCTCCCTAGCCCCTTTCACAAACAGTCTGTGACCTGAAAGAGGGCTGCCACCTGACTATGTTGGCACCTTGATTTCAGACTTCCAACCTCGAGAACTGTGAGCAACAAATTTCTATTATTTGTAAGCAACTGAGTCTGTGGTATTTTGTTACAGCAACCTGAATGGGCTAAGACACATAGGGGAAAAAAGTACTCATGCTATAAAATGGAAAGAATGCAATATAATATTTTATATATAATATAATCTCAATTTTACTAAATTTTTTTTATTAATTTATAAGTTACTATGAGGGGCAGTGTGCTGAAGTTGAAGAAAGCATGGACTGACAATCAGAAAGACTAGGTGTGAATATGGTCTCTGCTACTTACTAGCCAGTTACTTAAATTCTCTGGTCTCCAGTTGTCTTATCTGAAAAATGGAGGGAGTGGAGAAATAATTACATTTATTTTGAGGAAGTTGAATTAAATTAGAACTAATTTATGTAAAATACTTGATACATATAAAGCAGTCAATAAATAATTTTATTACTTTGAAGAGGGAAGGTAAAGAGCCAGCTTCATGGGCATATATATGACTATGTAGTCATACTGGGCCTGGTGCTTGTAAAGGCTTTGTACTTTGTTTAATGCTTTGCTGTTGCCATCTTAAAATTTGTAATAATTTTTGAAGAAAGAGCTCTACATTTTCATTTTACACTGGGCCTTGCAAATTAAATTATGTAGCTGGTTTTGTGAACTCACACACACACACACACACACACACACACACACACACACCAAGAAAAAGAATTGAAAAGCAATAAACCAAGATGTTAAAAATGTTTGTTTTCAGGTGGTTTTAAGGGTGATTTTTATTTTATCCTTTATTTTTTTGTATATTCTACATTTTTCATAATATACATATATTATGGAAATAATATATATTATTATATATTATATAATATATATAAATATATATTATTATATATTATATATTATATTTATATGTTATATAAATATACATATATTATATATATATTATATATATATATTACTTGTTATTGAGAAAAAAAGTGAATACATGTTCTTACATGTTCTTTTATAAAATTGTTCTCCCCTTTTTGCAGATGAGTCATATAAGGGAACAGATAGGAAATTACTCACCTAAGATTACAAAACAATTGATATAGCATTATAACAAGTGCTGGGTAACTGCACTTCCAGTTCTGCATCCCACTCACTGGGGTCTGAGTTACCCACAGGTTTTCTAACATGAATCTCTTTGGGAGTCTCACTTGGTTTGGAGGGAACCCAGCTCTACACCTTGCAGAAGGAGGCCCCCTCAGAAGCCCAGGGTCACCCACTCTGTGCTTGTCTGCATGGGCCAACTCCTATGGGAGGTTCAGAAGTAGAAGTCATAATCCTTGTTCTCAAAGGGCTTACCAACTAGTGGCATATGAAACAGGAATGTAAATACTGTTGTTTGGACTCTAAATGTTGTAAGAACAGCAGGGGGAGGAATTGGTTGTTGGAGGAGCAACTGAGAGCACATGGTACAAAATCTCTTCAGAGGCCTGCTTTCAAGTTAAAAATGAGAGAAGCTGGAGTTTTTCTCCTTTTAACTTTCCCAGGCTACCCTCTGTGAAAGTGTCCAAAGGTAAGCAGAATGAAGGAGAAGGGGATATAAATATGTAGGCTAATTTTGTTTGCATACTCGACGGTTTGCAGTATTAAAGATCTCCTTTGAGAAACTTTCACTGAGAAGGTTTCTTTATTTCACTTTCACAGCAACTCAAGCAGCAACTCACCCCCTACACTCTGATTTTTCCCTTCTGCACTTTCCCTTCCCCTTCTGTTTCTCTTGGCAAGTCATCCAAAGCAGAACTTTTTGTCCTGTGGCCCACCTTGAGGGTTCTGTGAATATCCGTGTATTTTGTCTCTGCTTCGCCTAACTCTTCTTCATCCAAGAAACGAACTTATAATTTAAGTTCTTCTCAGCAGCACAGTAAATCTTCAATGACTTTAAGGGAGCTCTAGAACTCATCTCTGGCAGAATTATCTCCACCCTGACTAGAGGCTCTGGGCTGAGTTAAAAGAGAACAAGAGAAGTTTCAAGAGAGTTTAACAGCCAGGCTTTTACTGATGACCTTCATATAAAAATTCATATTAACTCCATTTAATGGGTTCTTATTCTGTGCCAGCCAGGTAATTAGCTTTACACCCATGATATGATTTAGTTTGATTCTCACAATGATCTTTACAAATTAAGTACTATGATCCCCATTTTTACAAGGGGAAAGGAGGTGAAGTCACTTGCTCAAAACACAGCTAGTCAAAACTTATTGACTATGCAATACCAAAAGTGAATCCTAATGTACACTATAAACTTTGGGTGATAATGTGTCACTATAGGTGCATCAATTGCAACAAGCATACCCTACACGTTGATAATTGGGGAGGCTGTGCGTGTGTAGGGTCAAAGAGTATATGGAAAATCTCTGTACTGTGTGCTCAAATTTGCTGTGAACTCAAAACTGCTCTATTAAGTAGTCTCTTTTAAAACACACACAACTAGTAAATAGCAGGACTGGGAGTCAAAACTAGGTCTGTCTCCTTGACTGATAGTGAGTTACTGTCATGGACAATCTGTTCAACTCCATTGTACAGGTAACAATAATGATTGTATGTGCGCTCATGCGTGTGCACACATGGGTGGCATCTTATCACAGATCATACCGTTGTGTCGAGTAAGTGGTGGGTTTGGAAATGTATGTTAAGCAGTAGCATGTGGAGAAAAGAGAAAGAATTGGATGAAAAAATCTTGAATTGAGTCCTGGCTCCATCATCTGATAGCTGTGTGATTTTGGGCATATCACATTGGTTTTAGTTTCCTCATCTGTAAATTGCAACTGGGCCATTGTGAGGGTCAAATAAAATAAAATATGTACAAAGTATTTTGAAATCATAAGAAACTATTTCCATATTAGTCATCTTTCTTCTCTCTCTCTCTCTCTCTCACACACACACACACACACACACACAATTAAAATGATAACCAGGAAATTTAGCTTCTAATTCTCTAACTCCACTTTTATCACTAAGCTGCCTCTGTCATCTGTAAGATAGAGTAGTTAGACTGGTAATTCCAATTCTCAGGGATTTTTTTTTTAGTCTTGGATTTTCACACTCTTAAGATTCTGTTACTGTGCTGTCTAAGCCTCCTGCCCCGCCCCTTCCCACCAGTTTTAGAGCTGTGTGTGTGGTCTCTGTACCCCTTGTGCCCATTCCCCGTGGTGTCTTTCAGCCTTCATCTTTCTCACACCTCAACCCTGAGTCCTTCATGCTCTTTGGGAAAAGCCTTCACTATGTAAGGAACACCGTCAATAAAAAAAAGTCCCTGTAGGCCAACATCTCATCTGCTGCTGAGATAAATGGCCACATTTTGACTGTGCTTTTAAAATCTTCTTTCTATTTTTTTTAATATGTCATATCAAGACTTGAAAACCTCCACACAATTTTGTGTGACTTCTAATTGCCCAGCCCTAATACATCCAAGGCCCTAGGATGCTCGTAAACCATGCCACCTGCTCAGAAATCAAGGGGTTCCCAAGAGATACCTTAAGGGATAGCTTGAGAAATATAGAGGGTAGGGCAGGCAGAACAGGAGCTGGTATGACTCCAGGGTCTCAGCAGCTTTACTTTAATCTGCTTTATATTAACTTCTGCATAAGATCTCACTTAAGAAAAGGATTCTCTTGCTTTAAAAAGTTTGAAAGCCACAAATGTCTCTCTCCTACTACTAAGAGAGATCAGCTATTACCCTCTCACCTTCTTAAGACACCAAGAGAGTGCCTGGCACCTTTTAACTTTATCACAGAGATGAGAGGTGAGAAGTGTTTCATTTCAACATGACAAGACTCTGTTATTAATCATTCATTGAACAGTGAGTCATAGTTAAAATCCCCGTACCCTGAATGCAAAAGACCCAAGGGGAATTTTATCTACCACAACCAAGAGCATCCTTGGCTCTCGTGGGCATTCCCATGAGAGCTGTGTGCCCTGAGTTCCTATTTATGTCAAATTAGGCTTTGCCTGATGAATATCTATCGAGAGATGAGTGGCCAGCATGGGAGTGTTTAATAAGTGATGGCTATGGCTCAGCAATGTTTTTTTTCATTTATCAGTTATAGTTGTTATACAATATTCTATTAGTTTCATGTGTACAACATAGTGATTATACATCTATAAAACTCACAAAATGATCATCCCAATAAATCTAGTACCCATCTGATACCCTAAATAGTTATTATAATATTGTTGACTATATTCCTTAAGCTTTGTTTTATACCTCCGTGCTTATTTTGTAACTACCTATTTGAACTTTTTAATCCATTCCCCATTTTTCACAAACACCCCATAGCCCTCCTTCCATGTGGTAACCCTCAAAATGGTCTCTGTATCTATGAGATTGTTTCTGCTTTATTTGTTAATTTCACATGTATGTGAAATCAACAGTGTTTTGAATATATTGAATATACTGAATTTTGGCTCCCCTGTTCAACATGGTAGCTACCAGCTATTTAAATATAAATATATTAAAATTAAACACAATTTGAAATTTAGATTCTCAGTAAACTAGCCACATTTTATGTGCTAAATACCTACACGTGGCTAATGGTTGCCATTCTGAACAATACAAATGAAAAACCAAAATAAAACCAATTAACATATTCATAAAACTTCACACTGAGTCAAACTCTTTGAAATGACTTTTTAACTTAGCATCATTGATATTGTTTTTTTTTTCCCTGCAAAATAATCCTCTGTGCTATAAAGAGTGGTAATGCAATATTTTTAGAGAATTTATAGAAATAAAACTACCATGTATTGTAGGTAGAACAGGCCTACTTTAGACTTCTGCTAAGGAATGTTGCTAAGTATGTCTATAACATTTTCATCATTGCAGAAAGTTCTATTGGATAGTGCTAGAGTCACCCAATCTAATTCTTAATTATCCATTGGGCCATCCTGGGCACTTTATCAGGCCCCCTCCATAGACACATCCTCCCTCCTCCAAAAAAAAAAAAGTTTCCCCGTTACCATTCATCTCTGCCATAGGATTTCTGGAGCAGTGAGTTTGAAAGAGGCTAAACGAATGTGTAAATGAACATACATGAGTTTGGAAGCATTTTCTGAAGTATGCCTTTATTATCACCTCGTTACCTTGTTTGTCATGTGTCTGCCCTGCCCAATCTTCACTAGCAGAGGTAGTAGAAAGGGGTTATTTTTCCTATAAAGTTTCTAATTACATAAATATTTTTTGACTTTTGTAAACTAAGATTCAGACCTGAATCTGAGACCTTATACTGCCACACGGGAAGTGTGTAATATAAACACACATTAGAAAGAGAATTTAAGAGCTGAAAGAAGCCTAGGAGTCGCTTTTTTTGACAGCTTCACAGTGATTCAGTGCACACAGAGGAACTGAGGTTACCTGGTTTCCACCAGAGGGCTTTTCTCACTAAGACGTTAAGAGGTCTCTTTGCTGGCTTCTTCAGTACCCTACAACTCATTGTGCCTCCTACATAGTGAGATGCCCCTGGGGTCACATTCTAGGCCTCCATTCCATGATCACTATCTGAGTGGCTCTGAGTGTTTACTTATCTATAAGTTCAAGCATGTTCTTTAAAAAATCTTCCCAAGAGGCAGTTTCCCTAAAATTGGGCTTCACACTGCAAAAGTCACCTAGCAATAAAGAGAAATAGAAGCCTTTCCCATCTGAATTGGATAGCTTTCACATAGGTATAGATTTGATATCACAGACAAATGTCAGAAGCATAACTTTAACTTAACTTTCCATGTATGTGTCTCATAAGGGCATGTATTTTGTGATTTTTTATATCCTAACAGTGTTTAATGTATTATCTTTTCAGTAGGGGGCTCAACTGTTACCTCTCAAGACATTTTTTTTTTTGTAAATAAAGTTTTATTGAAATGCAGACACATTAATTTGTTTATATATTATCTACCACAGCTTTCACACTACAATAGCAGAGCTGAGTACTATAGTTGTGACAGAAATCATAAGGACCACAAGGCTAAAAAATATTTACCCTTCAGTCTTTTACAGAAAAAATGTGCTGACCCCTGGTCCAGATTCACAGTTGCTAAACAAAATCCTGCTTGCTATTTACTTCCAAATGATGCTAATGAGGTAGGGAAATGTCCAAATCCAGAAAGATCTTGCCAAACCAAAACCATTACTATAGCCAAATATAGCTTTTTTTTCCTTTTAAAACCAGTGTGCTTATTAACACGGCGTTTCTCTTTTGCATTTTCTTGTTCCGATTTCCCCTCTAGACATCCAGATACATCTATATCATCTAAAGGATGATCAGGATTATCACAACAGGAACACAAAGAGAAAAAAAACAGTCAATATTTTGCTTCTGACATCCAAAATAGGGTTTCTGAGGAAGACAATATATTTTGATAGTCAGGTTTTGTTGAGAATGAGCATTTTCTAAATTTCTTTATCTCTGCTTTGAATTATTATCATAGAGTTCCACAAGAAACATGTGCTAATCAAACAACAGGAGAAAGTAGATAAGGCTACCTTTTCTGAGCCTATGGGATTTATGGAAAGAAGGAAAGTAGAGGTAAAGAAAGCTCATATCCAGCAAGTGTCTTGATCTCTCTTCTCTGAGCCAAAATCATGGATAAGAGCATAAACTCTGAATCAGATTGCCTAACCAACATTAAATTGTGTTTCTATTTACTCATCTATAAAGCAGGAGAAATAGTATTATCTACCTTGTTATGAAAACAAAGTAAGTGAGTTTGTACAAAAGTGCTTAGAATAGTGCTTATCATTTAGTGGCAGTTTTTATGGGGGATGGGAGTGGTGGATATTCCTGGTAGATTTTGAAAGAATGCTGAGAAGAGAGTGGGTTCTACACTTCTCTTCCATTTTGGAGTCTAGAAGGAGATCACCTCAAAGTCTGTCCTTGTACCCAACTGGAGCAGCCACATCAAAGCCAACTCTACCAGGAGTGAAGGTGAACTTGCCTTTCTTCAGGACTATCAGCAGCTCTCAGTCCCCAGTACCTGAGGTGGAACAGGAGCAATTGCCAAAGGTCTGGTAGGAAATTTCAGAGGCTTATCTTAGAGGCGTGGACCCTGAGCTGGTACGCTGGGAAGGGAGTGCACAAGAGTCATAGCAGGTCTCAGGGTGGTCCACATCACCGCGAGAGCCAAGATAAAGCAGAGTCAGCAAGGGAGCCTCCTGGGTCCTTAAGAGCAGACAGAGAATGTACCATGAGTTATCTTGGCCACAGACAGTGGTCACCAACACCGGCAGGAGGCCCAAGAGCAGGTCACAGGGTATGTCCAAGAGCCATCAGCCCTCCACCACTAAGCATAAATAGACCACACCGCTCTCCTGTACACCTAGATGCCGTTTTAGGGGGAGATGGGTAGGAATCTGAAAAACTGAACCTCTATTGAAACTGAATTGTTTATCATTTAAATTCAGAAATGCTTATTAGGTTGGACCGAAATATGGTCTTCATCCTATTGTTCATCCCTCTTCTTACCACTTGGCCAGCAGGATGGGGACTTATATATAGAGAGACATTAGGTCATTTAATAAAGAAATTGCCCTTTTTTCACATTTAAATGTAGTGAGAGTAAATTTGTGACTCTGCTACTCTTTCCTTTCCACCTTTAAACCTAAATTAGATCACTCCCCTCTAACACTCGTGCACTCACAGGCATACCCACACCCACTCAGACACAAGTTGGTGTCTAAAATCAGCTTCAGGAACAAGCCAGAGGAGTTTTAGCCTCTAACATAAACAACAGGAAAAAAAAAAAAAAAAAAAAAAAACCTTCTCAGAAAAAGATTCACTCCTGGTAGCTTTATTTTAAAAGCAGAGAAAATGCAACTACTTGTATAAAACTGAATTTGAAGTCATACATTTTTTCTGTTCTCTTTCTGGCTAATTAAGGGAGAAAAAGAGGGCATCAAACAACCTGTCAATAACAATGCGTTATTTACTCATTTTTGTAGAATAAGGCTTATGCTTTGGGGCTTATTAGGTAAACTACAATTTAATCTTTTTTTTTTTTTTTTAGAGGTAGAGGAACAAAGGAAAGAACAACAGAAGTCTTTAAGCTTCAGTTTTGGGAATATGCTAGAGGCCACTCCACCCTTGGTGACCAGGAATCCTCTCAGCTCCACTGATGTGAGGTCAGACAGTATCATCAGTCTGTTTTTCAAGTTCCTTGATAAATCCGAAGGGTTTCTGGACCACTAGCTCAAAGCAGGCTGGGTGACCTCAGATGGCTCCTTTGGGACTGGAGGGGCATTGGTCCACCAGACAAAATGACGCTGTCACCAACTCAAAAGGACACCTATTAAAGTGTCACATGCCACCCATGGAGTACGAGCATGCACACACACACACACACACACACACTCGCATGTGTATACATGTGTATACTTTCCCCAGGGGCTGAAGCCAAGACGGGCATCCCACATCAGATGGATGAATAGCAGGTCTGTCCTGCCAGCTGTGTGCTCTCTCCCACCAAAAAAAGAAAAAAAAAAAAAAGGCAGTAGAGACTCAGACAGCAAAGCCTGGAGTAGCCCACACGGTCTGTCACTGGCACCCAGTTCATGCAAAAGAACTTCAGGGCAGCAAGATGGAATCGGAAAGAGAAATCATTAATCTTCAAGTAAGTTCTCTCTGGGAGAGAGGAGAGTGGAGAAGGGGAACAGAGGTGCAGTTGGGGGGAGAAAAGATTAATATTTTGATCACTTGATATTCTCCCTCCCCACCCTCTATTTTCTTTCTTACTCATCCTCCTTCTCCAAATACTCACTAGGCTTTATCTCTTTATTTTCTATTTCTCTCTAATTCCCTGCTTGGTTCTTCACTTGTTTTTAAAAATGTGAAAAACGGATTGTATAAACTCCTCTTGGCCTCTGCTTCCTCTTGTCAGTTAAAGGTCTAATTACATTCATATTACCAGAAAATGATTTTACATTCTGTGTAGTGCTTTCCCCAAAACCCCAGGACAGCAGAGACTTATTTGAGAGCTGCCGGGCAGTTCTCTGTAGACAAGAAAAGATATGAGTTTTGGGGTTAGAAATAAGGTAGCTGGCCAACTATATATCGTATAGTTTGGGGAAAAAAAAAAAAAAAACTGGAGCCTGACCTCAGCTCTCTTCACAAAGCTCTACTGTGTAGGATAGAGTGTCTCATTCTGACCATTCGAGAAAAGAAAATCAGTATTATGTACTAGGAGGAGGCAGAGACACCATGTCCCTCCCTGCCTGCAGATCAACAGCGATTCCAGTCCATCACCACAGGGGAGGGAATGGGGTGCTCTGGTGAGTGGAGGGTAGCAGGTCTCCCAGACTCTTTGTCTATTGAATAGAGTTGAGTCAACCCTTCTATAGTGATGACAGAGGTTGTGTGATAAATTCTCATAATGTCTAACAATTAGAATGTAAAAGAACTTTTGAGATGGAGAATTTTTGATCACAGAATATGTTCTTCAAGTAAAACTTTAAGCAGCACCCCAGTATATGCTTCAGATGAAAGAGGAGCTTCTCTGTGTATGTTGGGCAGAATGGTGGGAGCCTGGCAGAGCCTCTGCCCTTGGCCTGTCCACCCCTGTGAAACAAACAGGGAAGTTCTAGTATTACCTGTAATACTGTGTTAAAACCATTGATCTAGTCCAGCCATATACCAGTATCATTTTCCTTGATTGTCTTTGAGCCCCAAACATGGGCCCACCTCAGGGTTTGCTGACCCCTTGGCCTGAAATCCCCTTACCTTGGCTGGCTCCTTCTAGTCCATTCAGGTGTTGACTCAAATGTTACTGCCTCTGGGAGCACCCCCTCTGTATTGAAACACTCCTCACAATTTGTCTTTATCATTTGTTTTATTTCTGCCACAGCGCTGCTCACTTTTTGAAGTTACATTATTTATTGGTTGATTACTAATATCGCCAGAACATAAACTCCATTAGAGCAGACCTCCTCTCTTTTATTCATTGCTATGTCTCTAATGCCCAGGGAAGTGCGCAGTACACAGAAACTGCTCAGAAAATACTTGTAAAATGAATGTGTTAAGGAAACCATGAGTTAGAGGGATCACTAATAAGCATAAGATCACTCAACTGGCACATGACAGAGTCAGGACTTCAACCCAGGTCTTCTGATGCTATTATCTCTTCACTTCATCTAGTTCTTACTTCCACTGGATGTATAGTAGCTAAGGAAACAGTATTGCTCGTTTTTGGTCTCTGGAGAACAAGTTTCTTATGTGTTGATGGACTAAACAATCCTGAGTTACAGACTAAGGACTCTGCATTTGAAAGAAAGGTTCACAAAGAAGAAAGAAGTTAGGACTAAGGAGGAAGAAATTACTGGCCAGGCCTTAATAAATATCTCTATTGCTAGCAGGTAACTAAAGTGTTGAGTTACTTTTCTTTTCTTCATTAGAGTTGTTCTCTCTCTCTTAATATACTCTTTTATTCTGGTATCTTATTTAATTTTCCTCTGGTCATTTATGGATTTGGTTGGTCAGAAGGTTATTCATTAGTTTTCACAACTTCTCCTTCAGCAAAGAAGGTGCGCTTTTGGTTCAGGCTAGAGGGAGGTGTCTGTCCCCTAGTAGCATAATTTTACTCTCCCTTCATGAAGCAGCTGCTTCATGAACTGCAGAGGAAAGACATATACAAAGACCCTAGAATATTACATACTGAATAAATATTAGTTCTCTCTATTTTTTTTTTATTGTTCCCCAGGAGTCGTAAACATCTATTGACTGTAGCTAAGTCATTTCATCCACTCACTCAACTAATAGGCACTAATCAATGACTATATATTTCACTCTGTGATTAGCAGGTATGGAAGACTTAGTTCACAAGTCATTATAGTGGGTTGAATTTCTGTGTGAGCTAAATAATGTTGTTGGTTTTATAGCCCCAGGACAAATTCTTAAACTTGTAAATTCTTAAACTTATAAATGTGTTATTTATTCCAAGAATAACAGGTAAAAAATATGTTAATGATTTACTGTTTTTCATCCTTAACACCTTAAAGCCCAAGTCCAAATAATGATGGCACAGTATTCAACCAGGGCAACATTTTTATCATGTAATTTGTGTTCTCCTTTTTATAATCCTGATCCTTTAAAAAAATTTTTATTTTCAATTATACTAAACATTCAATATTATATTAGTTTCAGGCATACAACACAGTAATTAGATATTTGTATAACTTATGAAGTAACATCCCCAATAAGTCTAGTACCCACCCGACATCATACATAGTTATTACAATATTATTGAGCATTTGTACTTCTTAATCTATTCACCAAAAATATGGAACACTTCACGAATTTGTATGTCATCTTTGCACAAGGGCCATGCTAATCTTCTCTGTATCACTCTAATTTTAGCATGTGTGGTGACAGAGTGAGCCTAATAATCTTGATCTTGGAGATTTCATTTATGTAAGTACAATGATTAACTCCTATTGATCACTACCTCATCACCAAAATAAAACAAACCAAAAAAAGAACAAATAGCTACTGAGATTCAACACTGTACTAAGTACCAACTAAACCGTGGTACATGACCTTAGAAGGCTCATAATTAAGTGGAAGAAATATATACAATTAAGTATAATAAAAAGGAATTGAGTTAAAATAGTGTTTCCAAAAATATGGTACAATTATCACCAATAGGTAGTAAAAGTATCACTGATTGCAGGACAATTTTTCATTGTAATGGTAATCTTTATAGTTGTAGTGTAGATTACAAAAAACCCCGAGCTAATCCATCAAACCTTTGATTTCAAAATTTTTATTGCTAGCATGATGCTAAAAGAAGTGGCACGTATGTTTTAACAACTTATGCAGACCTTGTGAATGACATGGAAACACCCTGTTTTTTTTATTTAATTATTTAAATTAGTTTCAAGTATACACTACATTGGTTAGGCATCTTTATAGTTCATAAAATAATCCCCTCAATGGCTCCCTCCCTCCCCTGGCCCACTACCTAGCCATCACATTATTCTAAATGCATTTCCTCTACCACGCTCCCTTCCCTGTGACCATCTATCACTTATTAATTTGTACTTTTTTAACTCTTCACCCCATTCTCTCTGCCCCAACCCTCTCCTCTCTATCTGTCACCAAATTATCCAATATATTTCTGAGTTTGTTTTTGATTAATTTGTTCTTTTTGTTTCTTAGATTCCTCATATAAGTGAAATCATGTGGTATTTATCTTTCTCTATCTGACTTATTTCATTCAGCATAATAACGTCTAAGTCCATCCATGTTGAAAATGGTAGGATTTCATTTTTTAATGGCTGAGTAATATTTCATTTCTTTATTCAATCATCTGCTGATGGTCATTTAGGTATCTTGACTATTGTAAATTGTGCTGCTATGAAAATTGGGGTGCATAGATTTTTACAGATTATTGTTTCTTTTTTCTTTGGATAAGTATCCAGAAGTGTAATTGCTGGATCAAAAGGTATATCCTTTTAAAAATTATTTTGAGAAACCTTCATATTGTTTTCTATAGTGGCTGTACCAATTTGCAATCGTACCAACAATGTATGAGGGTTCCCTTTCTGACAGGTATGAGGTGATATCTCATTGTGGTTTTAATTTGCATTTCTCTGATGGTTAGTGACCTTGAGCATCTTTTCATACATCTATTAGCTTCTTTGGAGAAATATCTGTTCAGGTCTTCTGCCCATTTTTTAACTAGATTGCTTTTTTTATTGTTGAGTTGTATGAGTCCTTTATATATTTTGGATATGAATCCTTTATCAGATGTATCATTAGTGAATATCTTCTTCCAAATAGTCTTTTTGTTTTGTTGATGGTTTCTTTTGTTGTACAAAAACTTTTCAGTTTGATTTAGTCCCATTTGTTTATGTTTTCTTTTGTTTCCCTTGCCTGAGGAGATATATCCGAAAAGAAATTCCTGTCAGTAATATCAGAGTTTACTGCCTATGTTTTCTTCTAGAAGCTTTATGGTTTTGGGTCTTACATTTAAGTCCTTAATCCATTTTGAGTCTATTGTATGTGGTGTAAGAAGGTGGTCCAGCCTTTTTTTTTTTTTTTTTTTGCATGTATCTGTCCAATTTTCGCAACACCATTATTGAAGAGACTGTGTTTACTCCATTGTGTATTCTTACCTCCTTTATCATATATTAAGTAAGCACATTGGCATGGACTTATTTCTGGGCTCTCTATTCTGTTCCATTGAACAATGTGTCTGTTTTCATGCCAGTGTCATGCTGTTTTGATTACTGTGCCTGTAGTATAGTTTGATATCAGGTATCAAACTTTGTTCTTTTTTTCAATGACTTATAATTTTCTGAGAACAGATCTTTTTACCTTTTTGGTTAATTTGATTCCCAGGTATTTTATAGTTTTTGAGGCTATTGTAAATGGGATTGCTTTCTTAATTTCTCTTTCTGAAAGTTCATCATTGGTATATAAAAAAGGCCTAAATGTTTTAATAATTGTATATGTCTTAACTGTTCAGAAGCGTGACTGGTTTGGATGGTATGAATCACAGGTGTGTACGTGTCTGTACATATTGCTGTTTTCTTTTCACCAAAACATTAAGATAACAAGCAGGGTACAACTGAAGTTTGGAAATCTCCAATCTAAAAAATTAATTTAAGTCTCTAAAATCAGTGTTGTGCATGCTTCCCTAGTCAAAACCTGTGAGACTGAGATGGTTATTCGTGTTTCAACCAGGTGTAAAAAAGATTGGTACCATAGTATTTAAAGTTAAGTTGCCTTTACTAGGTGAGTACCTGAAACCATCGCTCTCCTACAGCCTAAGGCTGTGGCCTCCAGGTGTCAACCCTTCTACCTGCCCTTCCAGGGAGATAAGGCTTCCCAAGATGGAGACTTGACTAGTTTTCCATCTTTTCCCAGCTACAAGAGTCTGGATGTATGAAGAGTTGAGGAAAATTTGTTGTTTCCCTTTCCACTGGTATTGCGACCCTACTCCTAAGGATGGAGTTCAAGACACTTACTTGCCTTGCTCCTTCCCAAAACGAAGTTCCTCTCCTCTTCTACTTACAGATTCACCTAAATAGATTCAGTCCTCTGCCTCCTTTTTCTGCCTGTGCTGGATGTTGAGGGAAATATGAAGAGAGTCAGAGATGGTCTCCTAATAGGAGAACTAAGATTTGCACATACTGAATGCAAATTCAGTGTAGAAAGGGTTAAGTATAGTAAGACAGAAGTGGAATACAACAGGAGTGGAGGCAAAATTACTTATGAATAAAAAGAGGGCTGTAGATAAAGTACTCTAGAAATATCTTCAAATGGAAGGTCCAGAAAATCATTTTGTGGTATGCAACAAGACACTTAAAAATAACCCAGTAATCCCACTTCTAAAATGAGCCTAAGAAAATAATCAGAGATGTGTTCAGTTATGCAAGGATGTTTATTGAAATATTTATAGCAAAAAAATGAGTATCCAATAATAAAGAAATGGTTAAATAAATTTTGGTACACCAGTAAACAGATATCTTGAAAAAATTTTTTCAATGTTTGGGAAGAATATTTAAAGAAATACCAAATTATATGTTATATGTTAAGTCAAAAAATAGGATACATAAGATGTATAAACATCTTATCCCAATTTCCTTTAAAAATTATATACAGTACATACATGCAGGAAAACTATTCACAAGAAAGACACCAAAATGTTAATACTGATTATTTCTGGATTATGAATGACTTTTCTTCTTTTACTTTCATTTTTACTTTTTATTTCCTCTACACACTTTCTACCAACCCATATATTATATTTAGAATAGAAAAAAAAACCTGTAGTTAAAAAAGAAAATTAGAGAAACAGATGTGTCTATATGCAAATAAGTAGATTTCTGAATATGGGCCATAGAGCCATAATACATACACATGCATATATTTATTTATTCCCTGTCTCTGATTACCAAAGAAAATAAACAGTCGACTAATCTTTTTAAGTATCTCCTTTTAAGTGGTTGTCCCACTTTTAAAAAGTTTAATACATTATCTTAACTCTTGTTTTTCATATTTGAGCATGCTCCAAAAACAGACTCTAGAATTGTGACTTCCCAGGACCAACTTGCAGACCACTGAGTTTCTCTAGATCCCCTTCAGAGGAAAAATATCAGACACAAGTAGGAGAGGGTGAGGTGCTTGTATCTCTGCTTTAGTTAGATCTTATACCTGATAACGTGGGTAACATGTCCTACCATCACCTAAAGAAAAATATAAAAAACACTTGTATTTCTGCAGGGGTGGAAGAGGAAAAGCAGAGGGACGTAGTATTCCCAAAGAGTCTGCCCAGGGCCTTGGGGACAGGAGTCAGAAGGGTAGGAAGCAATGCTGGAACATCAGCCAGTGGGAGAGAGTTGCATCCTGAAATCTGGAGGATCTCTGCAAAAAGGCTACCAAGCGTCCTGACGCACTGAGCCTCAGAGCTGCAAGTTCCTCAGGTTCCATGCCGAGAGAATGGAAAAGCCCTGGGTCTCTTCAGAGGAGAACTCCTGTTTCCACAACCCCCATTCAGGGAACCAGGGCTGCTGACCCCCAGGTGCGAGGGTCAGGCTTTGGTCTTTGTTTTTGTGTACTTGCCTTGTGCCCTGGGCACAGAGTCCAGGGACCAATTGTCTACCCGGATACACATTTTCAGACCTAATCTGTACACAGCCAGGCTGGTCTCATTCACACAGCCAGGACCTTTCCCCTTCAGCTGCAGTTTCCTAGAAGTGTGACTGCCCAGTGCTGTGATTCAAACAGGACTCAGTCTCTAGGGATAGTAGGGCAGAGTGGGGTTGGCAATACTGGACCTTTAATGCCTCAGCCTGTCTCTTTCTCTGGTTTTCACAGCAATCTACAGAATTTAATGCCCATCCACAACCCTTGTTGTGAAATGCCTTCAAGAGGGTTAGCAGTGAGGATGGGGAACAGAAATCATGCAAATCCCGTGACTTGTCCAGTTGCCACAACAGAATCTCTGTTAACCAGATCCTGGACGGCTCCAGGCAATCACTGGAAGGCCAGTGCCTTCCCAGTCTCACAGAGCCTCCAGCCTCTACCTGCTGTGCTTTCAGTCCCTCAGGGAGCAGGAGCAATCAACAGAGCAAAAGCTCCAAATCCTCTGCTAAGATTTCCCCTCTCCTGGCAGTTGTGGGGGTGGCTTTAAGAGGAGGCAGGGTGAGATGGAGGAGGAGCAAAGGGTAGACAAGCTATCTGCTCAACAAGATTTCCACTGGTGTCCCCAAACCCC
Organism: Cynopterus sphinx; assembly: GCA_030015415.1. Lineage (NCBI taxonomy): Eukaryota > Metazoa > Chordata > Mammalia > Chiroptera > Pteropodidae > Cynopterus > Cynopterus sphinx. The sequence goes on from CM057380.1 coordinate 93,797,252, forward strand.
AAGAGTTCAGTGTTGCCTGAGCATGCTTTTCAAAGTAATAGCACCTAGCAGGGGGCTGTCAGTATAAGATAGAAAGAGAGATTGTGTGTGTGTGTGTGTGTGTGTGTGTGTGTGTGTGTGTGAGAGAGAGAGAGAGAGAGAGAGAGAGAGAGAGAGACAGAGAGAATATAAGAGACAGAGAGACAGAAAAGAGCCTTGTTATTTTGTTTTCCATTCTCCATGTGAGCTGCAGTACTTTTCCTCCTCCCTTAAGTCAGCCTCTTCCTCTACCATCCTGATGTGACCTACTTATCTATTCCCTTTAAAGGGAGGTACTTTGGAAGGCATCCCAGTCCAGGGTGGTTCTGTCTGAGTCTCAAAGAGACAAACTGTAGTAAGTGAAATCCAAAAGCTATAAAATCATGGGGCAATGTAGTAGGGAGGTTAGGCAAGGTTGAGGAAGAAGGGAAACGGGGGTTAGAGCCCTGAGGAGAGTGTTCAGTGGTGTGCCTTTGGCCATCAGAACTGATTCATGCCATGACTAAGGAGAATAGGTTTTGGACCCATCAAAGAGTAGTGGAAGCAGCAGATGTTGACTGCTGGAAAGAGTGCACAAACAGAAGTAAAAATAAAATCCCGGTTCTTACAAGTTCCCTGCTTTCTGTCCCTAGTTCGCTGAGCTGAGTTATGTAATCTGAGTCCCACTTTCCTTATCCGCAAAATGTAGATAATAATTTCTACCTCAGAAGATTGATGACAAGATTAAATGATTTGCACCACCCTCTGTTCCCTCCTAAAGAAAACTCAACCAGGTCTCAGAACAATGGCACACATATCATAACAGCTACCATGCATGTGTAACTTTTTTTGTGGGAGGCACTGTATATAGTTTATCTCACTTCATTCTATGATGAATGTATTGTGCCCATTTTACCAGTAAGGATTCCGAGGCTCAGAGAAGTTAAACAGCTTATACAAAGTCACACAGCTAGCAAGTAGTAGAGTTGAGGCTGGCACTTACGGCTGCCTGACTCAAGGCTTGTGCTCTTCAATACCTCCCATAGACTATCACACCATTGGCCTTAATGACAAAGGAGTTGGCAAAACCCTTGTCCCCATATCTTAAGCAAATTTAGGATGCTGAGTCAGACTGGGGTCCTGAGAAATCAAACAATAATTGGATTGTATAATGCTATCATTTTATGTTAATCTTGGCAATGAGAAGAGATTGTCTTGCAGTCTGAAAGGCTATAAAAGCCTATCTGGTCTTTAGCCTTTGGGCCTTCAGTCTGGCCTCCCTCCAATCCATTCTCCTCACTGTAGCCACAAAGAACATTTTTCTGCTTCTATCAGTGGTTCCCAGCTTCCCTCAGGATTACAACCCAATATGGTCAGGGCCTGTTCTGTCCTTAGTAGGCCCTAGGCTTGAGAGGCCCTTCCCTATTTTTTTTATCAAATGTCTTAAAATATACCCATCTCTCTCACCAAACGTGAATTTTTTCATGTCAAAATTTTGAAAGGGTTTAATTATTTTAATGTTGGAATAATTAAATGTTCAGGTTTCATATGTAGGTGCCAATAAATTGTTTTCAGGTCTCATGTATTTGGGGCCTTTGGAAAGCTCATAGCCCTAAGGACTACACATATGGTGCCGAATGGGTGAAACAGCCCTCTATGTGGCGGCCCCTGTCCACTTCACCTGAATGCCAGGCTTTTGTAAATAGTTTCCTCTGCCAAGAATTTTGTTTCTCCTACAACTGTACCCTGCTCTCATCATTCTCCCCTCCCTCACTGCCCTGAAGTTTGTTTATTTTGACCTAAGTTCATATATACCTAACCTCTCAACTTCCTTGTGTGTAAATAGAAATAATAGTGGTACTTCATATGGCTATTAAGAAGATAAAATAAGTTAATACATCAAATCCTTGGTACACGAAGTATGATTCACGCACCATCACCTGGAAGCTTGTTAGAAACACAGAATCTCTGGCTCTACTCCAGATACACTGAATTAGAATCTGCAGGTTAACAAGATCCACAGGTGATTCGAATACACTTTGAAGCTTGAGGAGCACCGTGCTAAAGCACTTAGAACAATGCCTGTTACATAATAAACAATACATGATAGCCATTATCATTATAGTCATGATTGTTAAAGGTCAGGTTTTTAACATTGTCTTCAGTTTCCCTTAACGACTTCTTTTAAAATTCAAAACTCTAGTTCAGTGGTTTGCAAATGATTCCTGGGGAACATTGGCATCCTGGGACCTAGACTATGGCATCTCAGCTAAATGCTGAAGTTTCAGTCAAGAAGGGGTTCCTGAAACTCAGGTAACTTCCCTCCATCTGGAAGGAGATAGATAAGGAAACAGACAACTGCAACACTTGGTGTGATAAGGGCTGCCAAAAAAAGGATGTAGAGGTACTGCAGAAGGAAGCTGACCCCGGCTTGTGGGGTCAGAGAAAGTGCTATTGATTCTACAACGTGAAACATGTTTAAGTAACTCAAGATTCCCAACCACCACCCCAAAGTGGCCAAGTGGGATCTATTTAAACAGTGGACTGACTGCATCCAGGTGTGAGGGGGAAAGCCTCTAACTTTGCTCTAGGAAGCACCTAACTGTTCTTGCCGTCTGCTCCCAAACCGAAGAAGGGAACCATGGGGGTTTGAGTCTGGACACTACTTGTCGTCTGGCGTCTGAAGCCCAGCCACCTAGAGTAGAGAAAACTTTGGCTTGTTGCAAACGAAACCTTCCGTAGCTGTAAATTTCTTCATCTCTCAGGGCCTTCGTTTCCTCATTTCCAGAAAAAGAATCATAACACACCTAACAGGGTTCTTGTGAGGATTAAATGAGAAGACAAAGTGAAGCTCTAGGCACAGACAGGGGCAGAGTCAAGGGCCCCCTCTCTGCTCCCTTTCCCTAGTTGGAGCACGGTGCAGCAGCCAGGCGGACTTAGGCCTGAGGGCTGGAGCTTCTTCACGACAAATATTTCTTCCTCCAAGTGCCACACTCCCTTCCACTCCCACCTGGGCTGGGAGGCTGAGGTATGCTGCCATCACGTCTGTGGGCAAGCTGCAAGGGAGGTGGTCAGTCAGGGTCACAGGTGGGGCGCTTTTGAAAAAGAGAAAAGGCGCCCTGTTTTCCAGAGCCCTCAACAGCCCTGATGGATGCTCGGAAAGCTCCAGAACAGCCCGGGCTCAGTGCGGCCGCGGCGCGTTCCCTGGCAGGGGCCTCCGTCGTAGACGTGTGATGCTCCCTTCGTCCTCCGAGGGCACACCCGGGAGAGGGACCCTCTCTCACCCAGTGGCCCCGGAGCGGGGGTGGGGGCGGGGCCCGCGCCCCGCGGATGCGCTGGGGGGAGGCGGAGCGAGGACCACCCAGCGGGCGGGCGCGCTCGGGGGCGGGGCGCGGGGCCCGCGGGGCCGGGGTGGGGGGCTGGGGGCTGGGTATGCACCTCCTCCTCCTCCTTCCGGCCCTGGGGCCGGCCTCGCGCTTGGCCTTGGGCCTCGGAGACGGGGTTTCATCGCTTCCTTCTCCCCCAGCGCAGCCCTCGCCCTTGGCTCAAGTCAAACAGCCCCTTTCTGTTCCCGGCTCAGCGCAGCCTTTGGCTCCGTCCGCACCGACCGTCCGCTGGCTTCGGGTCGGGGAGAGCAGGGAGGCCTCTTCCCCCCCTCCCCCACCGGAGTGGACTTGCTGACAGCGGTGGGTGGAGCCCAGCCTGTGCTATTTCGGTTCCTTCTTCGCAGAGAAGACTGGGGTTTCCGGCGTCGTTTCCCTTAGGCATCCCTTAGTTGTTAATAATAATAAAAGGGGCCACTTTCTTAGCGCTTGCCTTCTATCAAGCAGGCACTTTTCATATATTTTTTTCTAGTATTTCAGGGTAACTACGGATCATTGACTCCAATTTACAGGCGAGAAGGCTTGAAGTGCAGGGACGTGAATTTGCTGAATGGCACAGCTAGTTAAGTGGTTCAACCAGGATTCCATCCTAGACTAGCTGACGCTGAGCACGTTAACCCTGCCATGCCAAGGCCAGGACTGTGTTGTAGAATGTGATGGTCAGCTAAATTTTCCTCTAAAGCCACGCTGTTTTCTGCTAAAGAACACAACGAAAAAAAAATCAGTTGAATAACGTCGAAGATCTAATTGGCTTTATTGAGTGACTCATGAATGGGACAGCATTCCATCTAGCAAGTAGAGAAAAGCGTAAAACATGAAAGGTTTTTATAGACAAACTGGGTGAGGAAAAGAAAGTTACTAGCAAAAGAAAAGGAAAGACTGTTTCAGGTTACCCTCCCTTAGGTGAAGGAGGTGTGTTTTATCAGGCAGATTGCCTTGATTCCTGGGGGGAGGGTGGGGGGGGTCAGATATGGAGTGGGCACAGGTGACAGATTACCTCCTTGGTATTGACCAGAAAATTCCAGACTGATAGACTAAGATTACATTCCTGGATAAAACTGAAACTGCAATTAGGTCGGGTATAAAATCTAGGTTCAGTGTAATGGGCTTCAGCACAAGTGACTCCAGTTTGGGCCTATGGTTTTCTGTTAAACACTTCGAAGACATTTTGGGTGCAGACTAGAAAATAACCTAGATCTAGGGCAATATTAGAAAAGATTTCCCCTAGAGCTTGTTTCTTTAGCACAGGGATCTAATCAAAGCTAGGCATTCTATTTGTCCAAAGCCTTACCAATTGGAACTCGTGTGCAAATCAGTTATAAACGTGATCAATCTAGAGAAGGAAAAAGTGAGGCACAGGGAGAAAGTTAGTGCAATCACTTTCGGGTGTTCTCAGAGCTTAAGAAGGACAACCATCTCCCAGGTCTTATCCTACTTGCCCCCACAGACACATCCCATGTCCCCAGAACAACTTTCTCAGTGAGACGGTAGGAATGTTTCAGGTGTCAAGTGGTAGCTTTGAAAACCAGAGAGCATTATACAACATGGAAGACAGGGTTTTTGTTTTAATGAGACCTTAGTAAGACAGTGACTGACTATTATTATTTAAAAATAGTACAATTTGTCAAGTAATTCCATCTTCTGAACGTAATTACATAAGAAAAACGCCTGAAAACCATCTGGAGTACCCACACCTTAGATCCCTAGACACACGTATTCAATGACTTATGAAAACTACTTCTACCCCCATCTCCAACCTACTGGGGATAAGTCTGTGGCATTGGAGCCACAGAGGGGATAAAGTATAGATTGTTCCTTTACATTTGAGTACAACACAATACAAACTGGACTTAAAACAAACAAACAAAACAAAACAAAACAAAACAAAAAAGCTGTTAAAAAGGGAGGAGGAATAAAAGTTACCAGGCCCCTGGGATGAGTTAATGACTATAGTTGAGCACAGAAGTTCCTGAAGCTATTGAAAGAGAGATCTCAGCAACCCCTGGTGCTGTTCCTCCAGATTGTGTTGTATTAGAACTACACTTTGGCTTTCCTCAGGCCAGAGGCCCTGATATTTACTCTTTTTTTTTAAAGCTTCAGTTTCCACATTTGTAAGATAAGAAATTTAGATATGATGACTCCTAGGCTCCCCACCCGCTCAGTTTGGAAACTCCTGATTCTGCAAGGCTCAGATATTTTCATTAAGTGATGCTCAACTCCTCCATCTCAATAATGTGTTAATCATCTGACTAGCTGCTCAGCTTTCCTGCTTTATGAGATCATCACTGCCGGTTCCAAGTGCATTTGGCTGCCAGAGAGCAAACAATCCATGTGTGAACTGGAGATACATATTGCTGTGACAATAGGTCTGGCAAATTTGAGGCATGTTGATTTAATCTGAAACAGCACTAACGCTGTATAGTCTCCAACATGGTATTTAGGGAGCTGAGCCTGGGGCAAGGCCTCCTAATTTGCTTTCAAGCAGTATCCATCCTAATCCTTCCTAGGATACTCAGAAAGTTATCAGATCTACTCCCACCGTCAAACATAGAACTCATTACAGCTGGACTATCATCAGCCTTGTCTATTAAACTGAGGTTCTACTTGATATGATCCACAGCTGGGGCTAAAACCATCCTCAGGAGACACTTGCTATGGAAATTTATGTATATCACATGACTAAATATAGTCATGGCCAGTGGTCATGATCTCTCAGTGACAGCCCCTACATAGTTTCCATAAGACATCAGTAGCTCCTTGTAGGCACCTCAAACCCAAATCCAGAGGTAAAGCTATAGGTTAGGAATGGGATTTTTTTTTCTCTTCAGTTAATCCTCACACAGTGTTCTGAGTGCCTACGAAAGGTGTAGAAATACAGAGGAGGGAGGAAAGTGGTGTGGATCAGGGCACATTTCTTGGACACCGCCAGCACAGTGATTAAGAATACAGTCTCTGCAGCAAGACTGCTTGGGCTTGAATCCCAGGTCTTCCACTTTCTTGCTGTGCTGTCTAACCAAAGGCAAATTAGTTAACCTCTCTGTGCCTGTTTCTTATAGAACTCTTAAGTGAAATGAATGAATTTATGTAAAACAGTAAGAACAGTGCCTGCCCTATATAAGTACTATATAAGTGTGACTATTACTGTGGCAAGTCCTATGCTAAATGCCTTGCACATATTATTTATCTAACATTAACAATTCCTTTTGAACAGGAAAATATAGGAAATTACTGAGTTCTACCACACTAGTTATAAGAATGTCCTTGACTAGGGGTATGTACAAGGAAGGAAATATACAGACATATGGACCAAGCCCTTGTTTCTTCTACTAGTCTCTTTTACATAAAAGGTTTCATACTGTGCCTGATTGCTTTTTTTGACACAATAATATGAATTGGAAATCTCTTCATGTCAGAATATGTAGATTCATCTCATTCTTTTAACTGTTATGTAGTATTACATAATGTGGATATATGGTAGATTATTTACACATTCCCATACAATTTTTATGTATTAATGTTTACTGTGTACAGTACAGATGTGGGAGGAAGCATAGGTGGCAGAGCAGCATAGATCATCATTCCCTAAGAAACTTGTGACTGTGTGGGGAGTTCAAGACTTAGCTGAAATAATCAGAGACAACTACGAGAAGGTATATAATAAAATGTTTAATTGAATCTAAAACTAAGGGTGAATGCTGGTAATTTAATAGGGAATAAAAATACACTGTATAAAACAATGGAGCTGAGGGCCTGCCTCCTGGAAGCACTGGTTGGGAGAAGAAATTTACACATTAGTTCTTCCAGCCTCTTGAAAAATTACTCAAGACAAGAAGGACAAGTCCACACTCCCTTAACAAGCTGCAACACAGCAGCAAGCTTGTGTCTCAGCTAGAGGTGGAATGCAGCAGGCCTAGGTGTTCTCCTGCAACTTGCTTGGCATGTGGGTAGCACCTTCTTTCTAAAGTAGTGCAGAGGACTGTTCTCACCTCCATCTTCTGGTGGGGGCTCATGTTATTCTCCTTGAAGTCCAAGTGGTGCAGATCACTCAAGGCACAGGGACTCTGCTAAAGGAGCCAGAACGGGAACTCCCTTTTTTGAGGACCTTTGTTTGGCCCTGCTACCTTGCGAAGAATTCACCAGGTTGTGAGAGCAGTTGCCCCATAGGGCCGAGCTGGGGACATTCTATGCTTAGGTATTCATAAGGTTTTGCCAAGGCTGTGTTTCTTTTACTCCACCCCTAAGCACTAATCACTACCTAAGTCAGTAACACCTGGTTGCCACAGAGAATTAGATCGTGTCAAAACCCACACTTGACATTCCTTCTGCAAGGCCCTACCCAGCAGCATTTTAATACCTTAGTTGGAGTAAACCTTTTTTACTTCATCCTTGACTGCTTATACTTTATTTTAGCACATGCCTTTTTGTCTATACTGATGGGATAGTAAATAAATACAAAAACATTCATAGGTACTTACTATGTATTTAGCACTGTACAAAGCATGGGGCCGGGGGTGTTGGGGTGAGAATATAATAAGAAAAGTGAGATGTAGGCCTGCCCTTGGGGCTTAAAACCTTAATACACACAAGAACACAACACAATAGATCCTGAAATGGTAAAGGTAGGTGGCATAAACAATATGCCTCATCCAAATCACCTCCCAAATAATCACTTCCAAAATCACATTTCAACTCCTGACAATTTGGGGGCATGAGTTCAGTAAAACAGGATGACCCAATGTGGCAAATAAATCAACATTTTGCTCACCAAGTCACAGAAAGTCAACATTTCCCTGGTCACTTGGCAACCAAAATGACTATCCTATTTTTTCTTTTTTTAAATTTTCCAGTACAGAAAAGTAGAAAGACTAGTACGATGAATATCCTTAAACTCTTTATCTACATTCACCAATTTTGCCATACTTACTGTATTTTTTCTATAGACACACATTCCCACCATCTATTTGAAAGTAAATTGTAGACATCATCCTTAAGTACATCAACATGTATCTTCTAAAAAAGATATTCTGCATAACTCTACTCTCAGTATCACTCAGAACTTGATATATAGTTTATATTCACTTTTTCTAATTATGCACACAACAAGCTTTTCTTCTTTTTTAAAGTTGAAATATAATCAAGAATTACTCATTGTCTTTGGGTGTCCTAAAGTCTCTTTTAATCTATAACAGTACCTTAATCCCTTTTTGGACCTTTCATTATCTTGCCATTTTTGAAGAGTGAAGGTCAGTCATTCTGGAGTATGACCCACAATTTGGATTTGTCTTATTGTTTCCTCATGATTGATTGCAGATTTTCTTTCTTTCTTTCTTTCTTTCTTTCTTTCTTTCTTTCTTTCTTTCTTTCTTTCATGATTGTGGTAAAATATCTGTACCATGAAATTTACTATTTTAACCATGTTTAAGTATATAATTCAGTGGCATTAAGTACATTCATGCCACTAGGGTTGTCTCTAACTTTTGGCTATTGTGAATACTGGCATACAAATATCTGAGTCCCTGCTTTCAGTTTTTTTGTGTTTATACTTAAGAGTGCAATTGCTGGGTCACATGGTAACTCTACAGGCTTCCAATTTCTCCTCATCCTTGCCAATACTTTCTTTTCATTTTTTTTTCATAATAATCATCCTAATGGGAGAGAAGTGGTATCTTATTGTGATTTTCATGTGTAGTTCCTTAAATGACTAATAATGTTGAGTATCTTTTTATGTGCTTATTGGCCATTTGTGTTTTTGGGTTTTTGGGGTTTTTTTTGGAGAAATGTCAATTTCAGTTGTTTGTCCATTTTTGAATTGGGTTATTTGTTTTGTTGTTGTTGTTGTTTTTCTTTAGGTTATAAGAGTTATTTTTCTGTTCTGAATATTAATCCCTTATTAGATTTATGTTTTGCAAAAAATTTTTTTCCATTCTGTGGGTTGTCTTTTCATGTTCTTAATAGTGTTCTTTGATGCACAGAGTTTTTAATTTTGACGAAGACAAAAGAATTTAAAGTTATGGTGCTCTAAATTTGAATGCTAGGAAGAGTACAACATTCTGGAGAAGCCCAATTTTCAGACAAGCATTCAAATTGTCAGTGGTAAGCAAGTATCTTATTCTATCTCGAACCCATCCCCTTACTACCTTAGGCACAACTATTCTATACATTTTTTACCATGTTACCTAACCTAAAGGACCCAAATATGCTTGCAAGTTGTGTTGTTTTGAAATCCCACATTATGGGAATAAGATTGATTTTGTATGTGTGTGTTTAGCCTTTAACTCATAGAAGAAGAAGGACTGCAATTAATTAGTTATTTATTGGGCACAATTTATATGGGGCACTGTAACATAATATTCATATATAGTGTAGTTGGGAGGATATATATGTATGACTTGATAATTACTTAAAAATGAGAGAGATGAAAGATGAAAATCTCTAAAAGTGGAGCCTTTTAGAGATTGCTGAAGAGGAAGAGTAAATTTAGATTCAGGATTTAAGGTGAAGAATACTGGTATTAAAATGCAAGGTCAAGAATGAGTAAGCTATCTGGGGATAGTGAGAAGGCCAGCTTGACTAGATCAGAGGGTGTGTGGGGAGAACACTAGTGAACAGGTGGGGTGGGGTTAAATTATGTAGGATTTTTAAATAACTAGGCAAAGGAATGTGCACTTGATTTAAGACAGGAAACCTTTGAAAGTTCTTAAATGAAAGGATTAATTTTTCTAGTAGAGTTTTGGGGCATTGTTTTAGTGCAAGAGGGGGTATGGGATAGATTACTAACAAAGAGGGATTGGTTCAATAATTCAGTTTTCGTAGGACTTTCCTGGAAAGAAAAGTAGTATATCTTTGCCCCAAGTCCAATACCAGACTGAAGTGTATTCACAACCCTTCTTATTGAAAGTCACCATTAGAAAATGACTATATCTAAGAACCTATGAAATCTTGCCCAAGTACAACCTGGCCTACTAACCTCTTCTGCTAATGGCATAAAATTTCCACTCCTGGTTCTGGTTAGGTCTGGCACTCTCCCCAGATTGCTTCACTGTGGTGCCATGTTTCCAAAGCTTCCAAGCTACAGGCAGAACTATAATTTTAGTTTCCTCATTTTTGCAAAAGGTCAGGTTTTCTAAGGCTGTTAGTGGATCAACTGGAATTTGTCTAGGTTGAGAAGGTGTATAAAAACTAGAGGACATGGCAGTCAACCTTTAGAGCCTTCTCCCCATTTCCCCCCACTTCCTCCCCACCTCCATTCCCCTAGATACTAAGCCTCATCAGGGCCTAGTAGTTTTTCTTCATTTAATGCTTTCCCACAACAGCTGAAAATCACCTGTGATACACACAAGCGATTCAGGCTGCTCAGCTGTAGACAGGTATCCTGAGCCCTACCAGCTGACATGTATGTGTGTGTTGGGGAGGGGGGCATGTCACAGGAAAGAAAGGCTAAACAGGAAGTGTCCCGTGGACCAGAATTGGGGGAGATGCATGGGATACCCGTGAACATTCCAGGGCGTGGTGGTGGACAATGGCATGTGAGGAGCCATTAGGTTGATTTCCCCTGTGGTTGGAGGCTGGCTGCATTTTCACCCTCCCTTCCTGGCCTGAACACTCCCAACATTGGAATTTCTTCAGATGGCTACCGTGTTTGGTTTTCAACCAGTACAAAGAAAAGAGATTTATTTTCCTGTCTCCTTTTTGCTGAATGAAATCTCTGATTCTACCTACTAGTCATGCCTTAGACACCCTGGGGCAGGCTGGTTAGAACTTTAAACTCCAAGCACACAAGACTCCTAGCTTTGCTGAATCCTTTTCCATATCCTGAGCCTGAGTACAAATTTCATCCTCCCCCTCACCACCCCCGCACTATTGTCTCTTCAGTCTATGGGTAAATCTGCAGCCAATTCCCAGCTAATATTTCGCCCACAAATTGCTATTTCAGCTGAACTCCAAATCTGAGCATCTTTACCAAATATTTTAGGCTTCCTCACAATCTAGTTATCTTCTCATCTGCATGCCTTTCTGGCATAATTTCTAAGTGGTGAAAAATCTCATTTTAAAAGGCATGCACTAAGGGGGCTGAAGTTCTACCCTATTTTATATCTTATTCTAGGCTTCAAGGAGTTTCAGATAAAATTTCCTAGAAAACTTTGTGCTTGGTGGGGTTTTTTTCCCCATCTTTTTCTCTTAACTGAAAATGGGGTGAGAAGCAAGAAAAGAGAATGTGAATCAGAACGATTAAAAACAACACGCACATGTAACCCAAGGAGGCTTTGCACATCCCACTTCTGATCCAGGGCTCAGGAGATAGAGGCAGCTCCAGGTGAGTAAATTCACAGATGCCCACGCATGTCCGGAACATTCCCCAAGGGTCATTACAGACTGGGGACGTGGGGGCTAGTCTTCCGTTTTGGTTTTCTTTCAGAACTTTTGTCCAGAGAGCATCCTGTTCTGTTATATACATACCCACTGCTGTCTCCAAATTGCTAGGTTGAGCACAACAATACTCCAGTGCCTGGCATTGGATTAGAAATAGAAAATGAGCTGGCAAGACCCTGGTCCCACGTCTATGACAGAGGCTGTTGCTGAGCCCTCCCCCACAAACTTGTGTTTTGCCTCTCCTTCTTCCCCCCAGATGCCCAGAAATTAACCCCATCCCCACTCACAGTCAAAGTCATTTTCAAATGTTTTGAAATGTACCCTCGATTCTTGTACATGTTTAAGAAGCAGTTCTTTCCCTCCAGAACGTTAGGCATAAAGCTGACCCGGGTCTTTTCTCCCCTCACTCACTCTGTGGATCAGTCCATGCTGCTGAGATGGGGCCTCTCTGAAGGAAGCCTGGAGGAGGGGAGCTCACACCCAGCCTTTGAGTGAGGGAACCGAATGGGGTGGGAAGGCAGTGCTCCTTGGGGATTTGCATTTGCAGGCAATATTTAGAAGCAGCTTTCCTGCGTATAGAAAGCAGTGGCCCACTCTGTCTATAATTATGACTAGAGAGTCACTTTCTTTCAAAAACTCCATTTTCAGGTGTTTATCATTTTCTTTAAAATGGAAAAAAAAAAAAAGAAAAAGAAAAAAGTGGCCTTACAGGCCGGCAGTCCCCAGTGCATTCTGTTTCCTAAAAAAAGAGCCTAGGGGTGGTTAGGTACAATTTCACTGTGCTGTCTTGGAGTTAACTGAGGATAGGAACTGAGGTAGAGCCTTAGGAACAGCAGGGGCTGAAGATTCTTGTTTTTATCACCTAGTGAAGTCTTAAGTAGGTTCACTGCATAAATGGACCTGAAAAACAGGATTCTTGAGTTGTGTTCTTACTTCCCCCCTTATCAGACCTATGTTATTTTCGTTCAGGTAGCATTGCATAGTGGCCAATGAAACCAGACAGCCTGAGTTCAAATCTCATGTTACCAGTTGTGTGACCTGCTCACTCATTGTGTGAACTTGGGCAAGTTCCTGACTAATGGTACCAATCTTATAGTATTATTATGAGGATTAAATGAGTTATACATGCAAAATAGGTAAAATAGGAACTGGCATACATTACATAAATACTACCATGATTATGTTTGTTTTTCCTTGCCTGTAAAATGGGGAAGTGCTATTAACTGTTATGTTGATCATTCTGCACTATGGACAGGATGAGCATCCATCTTTACCAGACACTCACTGTGAGCTGTGGAGGCAAGACCTGGCCCTTTCTTAGGTCTTGGGAGGGGAAGAGAGACTCCTCAGAGAATATGTGAAAAGGAAAAAAATTCCACACCATGCTCTCCCTTCTGAAAAGTGTCATGACACAGAGGCCTGTCAGATGCCCGAAGACCCGTGGTTACTCACCCTTAGCAGCATATCGGCTCAGGTTGAGGGTCAAAGAAAGCTGTGGAGGATTCATGCAGGCCTCAGATATGCTTAGCCTTTGGACTGCATGAAGCTCCCTGCTGTACTGATTGGCCTGTCTTTGTTACCAATCCTCACACCCCAAGGCCTCCTGTTCAGCACAGGGTACAAAAGAGGAGCTGGGAGCACAGATAGAACTTGACTTTGCCAACTGCGATATTGTCAAGAGTCTCTGGAACAACTGATGGGCCACCGTCACTGGGCCCAAAATCTGCCCTAGGGCATTCTGGATCCTCCTCCTAACCTGGCCCTATACTCAGAGCCCAGGCTCTGGGCTCAATGGTGTCATCTTTGGTATATGTGTGGCATGCCATGGCTGTGCTCACCAAGTCACCCTTGTCTCTCTTGAACCCCCCACCCATTCTAGGCTTTTATCATCAGAATTCTCCTTGCTTTATCGTGTCCATTCAAATCCTACTCAAAACTGTTAAAGTCCATTTTGATCTCACCTTATCCATGAAGCTTTTCCTGACTGCTCAGCTCACAGCACCAGACTCACTGTCCTGTTTCCTAGTTACCTATTCTGTTCATTTGGAAATTAGAAATGTATTTAATTATATTTCCCCAAAATATCTGAGCACCTGTTTGGTAGCAAGGTACTGGGGCTGGGTATTGGGGGAAATCTATAAAAGTAAAGGACAGAAGCATCTTCTATCAAGAAGCTTAAACTCTAGCTCTAAGTGGATGACCTAGAAAATTCCCTATTGCCATACAATGCTTTTCAGGTCTGATGTTATTATTTAACATAATAATAATAATAATAATAATAATAATAATAATAATAATAAACTATTTTTGGTCCTTGTTATGGCCATTGCTGTACTAAGAACTTTATAAGAATTATCTGGCCCTTAATAGCACTCCTAAAAGGTAAGTATTATTATTAATCCTACTTTACAGCTAAGGTAACCAAGATGCAGAAAAGTTAATATTGCCCAATGTCAGTTAGTGAGAAAGCCAGTATTTGAACAAAGTAGCCTGATTCTATTGTTTATATCTTAACCATACACCATATTTTTCCTATATTTTACCTTTTCTGTTCCAGTAGAGTGGAACTCTTTGAAGGTAGGCACCTGTCTCGTCCTTTTGCACAGCCCCTGCAAAAACTTAGCGCTTCATTACCTTGTAGGTAGAAGTACTCAATAGATATTAAGTACTCAATAAGTACTTGGATGCCATGGTTAACAGGTCTTGCAGCAGAGAGGAAAAGGGATCAGCTAGGTTTCTTAGTTCTGGGGTAAAATTGGGATAAAATTGAGAAAATAGGCCAGGAGTCCAGGGCCCCAATACTGCTGTGTACTAACTCTTAGTTCGCACTGCCTCCTTGCTGACACAATTCCTTCTCCAGGCCTAGACCAAGGTTACCACGGAGACATTTAGTTGGTCACTAGGAAGGCTTCATATGAATCCTTCTTCACACCATAGACATATATTAAGGACAGGCCCAACAGCTTTACCAACTTCAGGTTAGTGCCTACTAGGACCAAGGAATCCCAAACATTGTCTAGGGCCAGGCATGTCCTGTCTTGAGGACAGACTCATCCCATTCCCAGATCTACCAGCCTCCAGCATCTCTCATGATTTCTCATCATATCTGCCAAGTTAGAGTGATTATACATCTGAGAACAGCGAGTATTTCAAGCAAGAAAATATCCATCCTCACTCAAGAAGAGTCTCTGAACTGTAATGAAACTCTGAAGTATAATGAAAATCTTACTCACATTGTAGTTCTTATCTATCATGTTATCTATTTCTTTCATACTCAATGATTGCCTACTTAATATAAGAAGCTATGTAAGCATTGAGGGTACACACAATAACTGGTTTCCTGCCCTCCAACAGCTTATAATCTAATAAGAGATGATTTAGGCTCTATATACACATGTCTACAATGTGAGTCATATGATAATGATCACCATATCAACCATTTATTAATTGCTTACACTTTGCCTCTGTGCTAGTAAGTATTTTAGCAGACTTTATGTTATTTAATCTTTATAACAAATCTGGATGTAATTATCCCCATTTAACATATAATGGAAGAAGCCCTGAGAAGTTAGTTTGTAGCAAAGCTATAATTCAAGCCTAGGATTGTAAGACCTCAAATCTGCTCCTAACAACTACACTGTACTGCTTCCTTTGAGAGGTCCAAATAGTGAGTACCAATGGAAATAGAAGTCAGGATCACTGTTGGCTTAGTTGACTAGAAATAGCTTGATGGAAGTCTCCTGTAGAAGTCTCCTCCTCTAAATGATCCAAACCCTTTTTTTTTTTCAATTTTTTCGCCAATCTAGCCTCCACAGAACTACCAGCTATAAGATACAGCTCTAATCGTCATGAACAACTTTGCTCAGTATCCTTCAGTGACCCCCCTAAAAATTCCAAACTACTCTTAAGCCTGACATTCAAGGTCCTCCACTAGCCAAGTCTATCCTGGCTTTCTTACCTTTTCTCTTTCCACTCCCCTTCCCTATGTTCTTGCCAAACAGAACTACAGTTTTCCCTTGAACAACATGAGAGTTAGGGGAACCAGCCTCTGCATGATAAAAATTTCTTGTATAACATTTGACTCTCTCAAAATTTAGCTACTAATAGCTTACTGTTGACCTTACCAATAACATAAAGTCTATTAGCACATATTTTGCATATGTATTATTATAATATTGTATTCTTACAACAAAATAAGCTAGAGAAAAGAAAATATTATTAAGAATATTATAAGGACAAGAAAATACAGTTCCAGTCTGTATGTATTTATTGAAAATATCTGCACATCAATGGAACCCTGCAGTTCAAACCCATGCTGTTAAAGGGTCAATGGTATTTGCTCTTCTGCAAATACTGGTTTCCAAGTCTCTTTTCATGTCATTCCTTCCACCTAGAATGCATTTTCCTCATCTTTGTCTCTCCAACTCTTACCCATCCTTCTACATCCATCTTAAATGTCGGTTGTTATGTGACAGTTATTAAACTAAGGCAAATGTATGTATTTTTATTTATAGTTTATATACATATACATTTTACCTTGTAATGTGGTTTATTATTACTAGACATCAAGTTTTCGAAAGCAGAATCCAAATCGCATTTATTCTTACATTTTTCCACATCCCAGTATATCGTCGTTTCCCACATTTTCCATATCCTAATATCCTAACCTAATTAGAGCTCCATAAATATTTTTTGGATAAAGTAATTTCTAAAATTAAAAAAATAATGTTAGTAACCAATGTCACCTCAATAAATTTAATTAAAATAAATAAGTAAAAATAAAAAAAGAAAGAATTGTATTAAAACCCACCAAATAAATAAATAAATAAAATCAAAGAATAAAATAATTATGAAAGATTTGCATATGTGATGCCTTTCACTGCCAATCTTCCTCTGAAGTGCTCATACCCTTACACAACCTGTGAAGATATGTAGACAACTACATGTTTAGGGTCCTAGAAAGACCAGTAGAATTGAGTCCAGCTGGGTAAGATTATAGAGAACAATGGAACATTTGCACAGTACATTGTAGAGGAAACAGATGGAACATAGAGTTCGAGGGAAGGGTGAGGGAAGGGCTGTAATACCAATGAATTTCATCCTTTGAATATTGCCCAACATCCTGGTATTTGGAGAATTTATCTCTCTTTCCTGGCTTCCTAGCCAAGCCTCACAGCTTAAACTCTCACTGGTGGACCTGTTGGTTTTTCCCTAAGTCCCTCCAGACCGGTTGCCCTCTCATTCATCTCAGGGCACATGTTGGATGCAAACCACGTGTAAGGATGGATGTTCTTGGGCCAACAGAGCTTGGGCTCAAGTTGGTAAATAAGCACTGGGCTTTTAGATTCAGAGCAATGTTTTGTGTGGATGAGAAAAACCTCCCCTGATTTTCATTCATTCATTCAGGAACTCACAGACCTGAGCATGATCAGTACACTGTCTCAGCAAGATGGGCCCTATAAAAAAGGTGTCTTAGCACAGGATCTGAAAGTGAAAGCAGAGCTTCTCCTGTGGGTAGGTGAGAGGAGGGGTGGAAGCTGGAAAATCCTTTTGAGAGATGAGAGCAGCTTTCCATTTCAAGGACTACAGGTCCACAGGCATATGGTTCCTAGGATGGAAACCTATAAAAATAACATTATCAGGAAAAACCCTTCACTCTCCAATGGACTGTTCCTAAGCTCCTTTCTTGGTTCCATTTACCTTACACCAGCTACCCAGAGAACTTAGCCATGAGGTGGCTGGTATTTGTGATGAACCATCTTAGAGAATACAGTCTTTTTCTGATTCAGTCTTCCAAAATCTAAGAAGCTTATAATAGTAATTGAGTAAGGGGACACTTAAGGGTCTCATTAAAAGTCCTGTGGGATTTTAGAGATTAGATCCATGGCAAACTAAGAGAAGGTAAATTTAAACCTATCAAAAGCAACCTACACAAGAGCAAGATTTCCTAACTCGGGACTTGTAAATCTCTAAAGGGGTCCCTGATGAACCCACTGAAATTGCATGTAAAATTATACATGTATGTGAAACTGTGGCTGCATTACTTCTGGAACAAGGGTCTATAACCTTTATCAGATTCTTAAAGGGGCTGTGACCTCCTGAAAGTTAAACAAAACAAAATACCACATTTTTCTAGAGGATAAAGGTGGGAACTGGGTGTCAGGGGAATTTGGAGGACATTCCAGCTCCTCTCACTTCCCATGTGTTGCAAACATGTGTGCAGTTGGAAACAATGACAGATACAGGGAAGTGACAGGTCACTATCTTAAAAAGACCTCCAAATTGATAGACTCCTGAAGATTTCCCAGATTTTCTTACAGAAGTTGTCTTCCTCTCCTTAAGTAACACTACTATTTCTTACCTGTCCCTCCTTCTACCATTTTGTCTTCACTTCTACAAGAGAACGTATTCTAGAACTGTTATTTGTTCAAGGGGATTGAGGCTAGAAGGGGAGGGGTGTTCGTTTGTTAAGCTGAAATGAGAGGCCACAGTCCAGGAAAGGTAGACTGTGTCAGCCAAGTTTTTCAGGTTCGTACCTCTTTAAAACTTCCAAAACACCCTTGGATTCCTCCAAGGAATTGTAATTATACTTTCAGTATTCATGAGTGAAAAATTGCATGCTGATAAAAAGCTATAGTACATTCTGTAATCCTTTAATATGTATTTTAAAAATTATAGCAGCATTGCTGTGTGTTTGAAAACTAGCTCAGCACCTACATGTGAGATGAATTATTTTTCATTGGTCTATAGACAGTATGTAGTGTGTATCTGGATCTAACATCTTTATGTTGTAAGGGGAAACTTTTCCCTTCCCACAAAGTGGGAATCACTGGTCCAAATTAAGTCTTACTTTATAGATGAGGAAACTGTGGTCTAGAAAAATGAAGCTTCTAGTGAGGTAGGGTGGAACCCATTCCAAAACCCAGGTCTCCTAATTATTTCCTGGGCTTTTTGCAGGAATGTGCTTAGGGCATCTAGACTCTCACTGGCCTTGGAACTGCCTCCTCTCCCACACCTGCACCCACACTTTTCATACTCTCCCCTCACTGAGAGGTGTCCAAAGGAAATATGAGGGAAGAAATGACTCGTTAGGGCCTTCCAGATCTGGGAAACAATCAGACAAGAGTCCACTGCAATAACAGGCCTTGGCAACAAATAGGAACACAAAACTGTAACAATGTTATCATGGGCTGAGGGTGCCATTCATGAGTTCAGCCTTCCCTCATTTAGTCCTTACAACAACACTGTGAGTTAAGTATTATTATCATCACCTTCATTTTATATATGAGGAGATGGAAGCTTAGAGAATGACAATGGCACAGGGTCACTAAAGGCTTCAGAGATAGAATTCAAAGCCAAGTCTAAATTCAGGCCCTGCAGTGGTAACCAATATGCTATACTATGTTATAAAAGGGTGACAAGGCTCCAGGTTCTCAAGTCTTCATTATCACTAAATTATTTTGCTACCCCTTTACCTTATTTTGCTAAACCCAGTCACAGTTTACCAATAATGTGTGAGACCCTCTCTTTCAGGAGGCTGAAGCATCTTTATCATGTTCCCCAGGGACCCAAGTGAACTCCATGGACCATACTCAACCCTTGGGGACAGTGATCCTTGTTCTTTACAATTCTAATTCTAGCTCACAGACTGCGTATCAAGGAGGTTGGAAAGGATGAGTTCTCATGTTCATTTCTTCCTCTGCCCAGACCATTCTCCATCCTAAAATGCTCCCTCCCCAATTCATCTACCAACTAACAAGTATAATAGACTTATGTTACATAAAGATTTCCCTACTCCATGAAGCCCTTTCGTCCTACATGAATTCACCCATTTTTCTTATTTTTTCTGGAGCATTTTCTCTTTGGTCTTAAACACGGCTTCTGGTTTTTGACTCTTTTGACTCCTGTCAAAAAGGACTTCCTGTGTGAAAGTCTTATATACCTACCAAGCTCCTTGAAAGCAGGGGATAAAGGTATTCTGTATCCCCTTCCCCAAGTATTCATCTTAGAGCTGGACATACCATACACTGCTAAGAAATACTTACTGAATTAAATAAAGTCAATGGTCCTTAGAACAAATTTCCTCCCTTCTTGACCATTCTTTCTGGCTATGGCCCCCCACACACTCTCTCCCCAATTCCTCATGAGGCTCATGAGCTTGAAAGTTCTGGGATTTGTTTTTGCTGCCTAGTCAAAAAGAAGCCTGACCTTTCTAAGAGTCTTTTGTTGGTGGGGCCCATGTGAGTCCATGAAAGACGTGAGTTTTTCTGCACCTGAGCAGAGCTCTTGTAGAGCCCTAAGAGACCATTCAAGGCTTTGGCAGCTCAGCCTTTTAAAACTACCTGAGTCCAGGCAGTAGGTTAAAGGCAAGATACAGAGGAAGGTGTGTGCAGAGTTCTTCAGCACTCTTGTCACTTTCTCAAGGGCTCTTGTTAACCAAGTGTGTTTGCCTTTTGCTACCCTGGAAGCCAAGAGCCCTTTTTTCTCTTCAGACTGAGACATAATGTCTGGAGTAAGAAGCAATTCAGCTCTTGATCCAATACCACTGACTCCCCAGAGCCCAAGCCTCTGACATTGTGACTGAGCAGGCCTTCCCTCCAGAGTGCTGTTTGACTGACCTTCACTGGATCAACCTAGACTGCTAACTGAAGCCTGCTGGCAGTCTTGAGCAAGACATGCACCTCTCTGAACTTCAGTTTCTTCATCTGTAAGATGGAAGTGTGGGCATTGATCACTAAATTCCTTGTTCTAGGGTTCCAAAATCACACTGCTTTCCCAGCACTTCCCCCACCCTTACCCCCACCCCACCACTGAATCCCACAGGATTCTTAACCACACTGTAATCAGGGCTGAACCTTGACATTGTCCAGCAAAGAGTTCCTATAGGTTGGGATGTTCTTATTGACAGAACAGGGTTGACACGATCCAGCACCCCAGAAAACTGCAGAAGAGGACAGTTTTGTCAAACAAATGCTATTTGACATTAAATCAATAAATCAGATTCTCCCACAGTTATCTTTAGGAAATGCTTTATCCCTTTCCAGCTTCCAGAGTACCAAAACATTTTAATAATAACAATAGCTGAAAATTTTACCTGTTCTCTACAGGTTATAAAATGGTTTTACATCTACTATCTCATTTTTAAATCCTCATGGAAACCTCTTATCGAAGACAGGGATTATTATTCCTGTTTTGCAGACCAGATAAGTGGAACATTTTACTTAAGTTACCCAACCAGAATGATAAAGTCAAGAATAAATGTGCTATGTCCTAAATAGAAACTGTAGAGACCTTGAAGCCAGGAGTAAATGCATACATACATTCTTTTAAGGATGCTTACTTTACCATGAGAGAACTCAGTGTGAGCATTTGAAGGAACATCTCAGTAATACATACATTATATGCAAATAATATGTAAACTAGGTTCTGGAGGTTTTAAACCAAGAGCTTGTTGGTGTTTTGCAAAGGGATGCTCTAGTGCTCATTCTATATCTTCCCACAAGCAAAAGCCAGAGAAAGCAAAAGAGACTGTGAACAAAGAGGATATTGGGCCATTTCCAGTCGGCTTTGTTCCCTCTTTTGATCATTTTTGTGGGGGAGAGAGACAATGGAAAGGGAAGTAGGGATCTTGGCTAGTCAAAGCCTTGGAAAAGAGGAGACAGCTCCTTTTGTTTGGCCCCTTCCCCTCCCTTTTCTTACCCCCAGTTCTTGCCTAGAGCTAGGTAGGATAAGAATACCCTCTTGAGATCCAAGTTCCTTCATGAAACATGGAGCCTCCCACTTGGAATGGCAGTGATGACAGTCTGCAGTGGGAAAGACTGAAAATGATGACCAAGTTACACTATATCATTTCCCTTAACTGGGGCAAAGGAAAATGAGGTGATCTTTAAGAAGGTGAAGAAAGATCTTCATATTCATAACATGTTCCTGTCTAAAGAGGTAAATCAGGTGAATTCCAGGTATGTCTTCTGTAACTTTATATATATCCCTTGGGCCCAGTCAGAAGGTGCAACTACTTTGAGGCATGAAAAGCTCTGAGTGAGGCAGGAAAAGCTATTTGTTTTGGCTCTCCAAGGAAGACTTGCTGATCTGAATTCATAGGGTGACTGCAGGGCTATGGTCAACAACATTTCTTAGAAAAGAAAACCACTTTGATTGCAACTACCAAAAGCCAAGCACTTCAAACAAATTATCTCCTTTAATCTTCACAACATATTTGTAAGGGAAGAGTTACTTTGAACCTCATTTACAGGGAGGCGAAGGTCAAGGTCACACAGCTGGTAAGTGAAAGATCTAGGATTCAGGCTCAGGGTGGGTGATCCCCAGAGTATGCACTCCTGACCAGCACATAAGACTGCCTTCATGTGGGACCTGGATATGGACAGAGGTCTCTGAGCATCAGACCTCTGAACAGTGATGCCCAGAGAAAGAGTGATCAAGTGTCAGGTGAATGCCCAGGCTGCAGGGTGACTTCAGATCACTTGTGAAGGAGAAGCCCTTTCCCAGGAATAGGGCTCTGGCCCTACTGCCCCACGGTAGTTGCCCAACCTGTGGCTGAACAAAGAGTGTTGAGGTGAGGAAATCAGAACATCCTGGGGAAGGAGCAAAGAACAGCAAATGCCAACACCATGAGGCCTAGGGGCCAAGGAGAAAGGGCACCCTATAAGCCTGGCTGAGGGCTGTGGCCGGAGCCACTGCACTTGGCTGTTTTGAGCCTCTGCAATAACCTCTTTGGAGAGCTTGGGGTACCCTGAGAAAAAAGCACAGGGGCCAGACTGATCCTTTTATTCCAAGGAGCTTGAGAGCTTCATGGATAACCCTTAATTACAAGCCTAGGAAGAAAAGGGAGGTGAATAGTGCATTGGCCAGGACACTTACCTCCTCAGGTATTGTGAAGACAGGTCTTGGAGGCAGAAGAAAGGCTCCAGCAATGGGTATAGAGAGGCAGGCTTTTGAGGGCTTCTGAGCACGGGGCCAGGGCTTTAACTGCAAGGGAGAAGCCTGGGAAGCCTTCACAGGAACACTGTGCTCTGACTGCCATTTATTCCTCCCCATTGCTTCTGACTTCCTCTTAGCATGTTCCAGGCCTCACTATAAAAACCTTGCTTAGGTTTGAGGACCTAGGACAAGAGCAGGGGATGACACACTCTTTTCATGAAATGTGTGCAAGTTTAGTGTTGTAAGTGCCAGAGATTAGCAGCATTTATTTTAGAAGGTGAGCACCCAGGGAATTTTAATCCTTTATTGGCATGACTAGGGATTCTTGCCTCTGGAATTAGGTCACATAAGACGCTGCTATATGAAAGGGGTGGAGGCCTTTTGGACAAATCTAAAAGGTATGAGAAAGAAGAATATTATGCAGTTTTCTTACATCATTTAGAAGTCTAGCTTCTAATTTGTAAATTGGTAGATAGACCCATTTCATAATCAAGGAGTCCTTGTTCTTGGCCTCTTTCCTGTTTAGAGGGGCTGGGGGATGGGTTTCCTGGTGAAATCTGAAACACTGTCCTTGTCCCTGGAACCAGAGCAATCACTTTTTTTTCTTTTTCTTTTCTTTTCTTTTCTTTTTTCTTTTCTTTTCTTTTCTTTTCTTTTCTTTTCTTTTTTTTACTGTAATAAAGAGAACACCACACATTTCTGAAAATTCTGTGCTGAAACTACCCAAGGATTCAGACATGTGTCCTCCCTAGATCAAGCCCCTGAATCTATATACATTTCTTTCTCTTTAGGGTACTCTGAGGTGTCCAAGTCTGCTCCTATAGCCTTTGGGACTGTAGGACCCTGCCTTAAATCTAGGCCAGGAACCTTTCAGATGAGCAATGTGGTCCTGGTTTTCGGGACTTAGAAATCTACTTGAACCAGTCCTGTTCCTTCACGAGAATTTCCTTTGTCCCAGTAAATTCTCATAAGCTTTTTCTAAACAATTACTTCTAGCCCATTAAAAATATCCCTTCTGTAGCCCTTCACTTGAGATAAAAACCCCTGTGACATATGCCCTGGTTCTCAGACAGTATACCTCACTTTTCTCTTTGGTCCTCTCCTCCCTCTTACTTCCTACATCAATACCAGCTCTTCTGCCTGTCAGTAGACCATGAAATGAGTCTAGGCTGTCATGTGCTCTGGTAACATGTGGCCCATAGGTTAATAGTTTTACATGTAGCCCTCTGTAACATTGCATGGTATGTGATTTGCAAGTGGAATAAACCAAATGCTTCAGGAAAACTGAGAAAGAGGGATAAATTTAACCTATGGGGCTGAGTAAGTCTTCCCAGTTGAGCTGGGCTTTGAAGGGTAAGGAGAAATTCGTCAAGTAGAGAAAAAGAACAGACAGCAGATATGAGCTTTGCAAGGGCTAAGTCAATCCTTTTTAAAATATTATTCTCCTTTTGATAAATATAAAACATTCCCATTTATCATTCTGGGCCTCGAGATTCTGATGTATTTTCCCTGTGGGGTTTGCTTTTCTCCTTTGAGAATCACTCATTTATCATAAGTGAGAGATGACTATAGATTATTATTTCTATAATTTCTATTTTAGAGAGCTCTCTCTAGATCTGTCTATTATAATAATCTCCAGTATAGAGATTATATCTCTATATTGAGAGGGCTTCTCCCCCAAACACACATCTTTTACACGTTCATATAACGGCTCACCCTTGATTCTTCAGAGAGAGCATAGGAGTGTGGAGTCTTCCTGGAGTTCCTGCTAAGCCTCTGTGGGTAGTGTCAGGGATGTTTGTGTATGCTAAGTGGAAGAGGTCAAGATCTCAGGCTTAGGTCTTTTAAGCTCAGGAGCATAGCCTCCTCAAGCCAAGCAGCTTCCTTACCTTTATATGACAGCTGTTTGTTTTTCATTGGGTGCTCACAATACATGTCATCCACATGTGAAAACATAGTTCTACCCTTGGGCTTCTGGGAACCTGAGCTAGAGTAATAGTCAGCTTTGGGTGCAAACACAGCTGGAAAAGCAGGCAGGCTGAAGTCTGAGGTGTGGGGCCATTATTCTTTCTCTGAGGATAAATGAGCTAATGAGATGACTTCTCTGAAGAAAGAGACACTCAGGTGGAGTCATCACGGTGTTCTTTGTTGAGGACAAGAAAGAGGCAGGAGTCAAGTTAGGGCCTAGGCACTAAAGAATGCCTGAGGATGGGGGAGGGAAGCATGGCCTGAGGCAAGTGGGAAACAGGGTAGAGGCAGAGAGGGAGGGAGGACAGGCTCCAAGAGAGGGAAATGAGAGGGCATGTCTGTGAGAAGACTGCCATCTGCTGAGCCTCCTATGGGCACCACGGGCCTCACTACCCCTCCCCCACCACCTCCCCTGGGTCTCGCAGTCCAGCACTGACTGACCCAAATCAAGCTCTGCTGATCTGGTGCCCATGGAAAAGTCTGGTCAGTAAAGGCAAAAATGATCAAAAACACTGATCTTCAGGAGGCAGTATGACGTCATGTAAAAGACACAGGGTTTTAAGCCGGACTAGCCGGATTCCTTTCCTAGTACCTTTTCTACCAGCAATGGGTCTTGGGCAAGTTGTGTTACCTGTACTGTGTGCTTATTCTTTCTCAACTTTGCCCTCCTTTCCTGGAAAAATTGGTTCTTATAGGGTTTAAATGAAATGGCAGCTGGAAAGTGCCACACACAGTGCCTGGCACACAGCGGAGGTACATGCATTGCTTTTCCATGGAAGAAAAAGCCATTTATTCTTTAAGATACATGGTGAGGTGTAGATTTAGAGAGAATTGCCCAGGAAAAAAGAGAAAAAGATAATTTTGCATTTTTTCTAGGAAACACAGAAGTGACAAGTTTGTCATAGCTGTCATAAGGAGTTTGCTCCTCAGCATGTGGGAGCTATTCCTGATGTGTCAGAGCACCCCTCTGAATCAGGCCAGCCGGGGATGGCAGGGGAAGAAGCGTGAGTCTAGAGTCTAGGATTAGGGTTCCAGTCCGGACTCTGCCACCGAACTGTGTGGCTTTGGGCACACCACTCAGCCTCCATTGCCACACTTTACATGATGCCCTTTGTGCTTTTCACCCTTAATTCTGTGACTCCATGAGGCCTACTTAGCATCCCTTAAAAAATCCATGGATTGATCTGGTAGCCAATCAGACAATTTATCCATTCATTTAGTTCACCTCAGATCCTTTTATCATTGCAATGAGGAAAGGAGCTATTGCCAGGAGATGGATGTCAGAGGCATGGGTCACCTGGTTTGTAAGAATTCCCACCCAAATCTTTACAAGGGATCAGAAGAAACTTAAACACTTTTGGTTATAGGTAACAGAAATGAACTTAAAGCACCTAAGACGAAAAGGAGAAATTTATTATAAGATGTCAGGGTCCCCCCTCCAGGAGCCATCTGCAGAGTGACCCATGAAGGCCATACAAAGGCTTAGAACCAAGAAGTAGGAAACCCATACCAACCCAGGCAGCTTCTTTCACTCTGCCTCTCCAGGATGCCTGGCCTCTCATTTATGCTTCTTCCTGTGCATCTTGGTGTATGTAATCAACAGAGGTTAGATAGCGACAGTAAATCTCATTTGCACATTCATGGGAGAAAGAATCTGATTGGCCAGCCCTACTTGGATGGGATGCCTACCCCTAGTCCACTCAGCCACAGCCAAATGAGGCAGGCATTCATAGACCATAATGATAATCTCTTCAATGTAATCTCTCTGGGCTTCCTCCCGGGTGAGTAGAGTAGAATAATTTTGAAGAAGGGGAGGTTGTAAGTGTCCTGATACCCCAAAAGGGGTTATGTTAGTTCGGAAACAAGTGTGGTTGCGATAGCAAGATGCAAAATAATAAAGGCTTAGAGAAGATGAAAATTTTTTTTCTCCTGTGTGTAACAGCCTAAGTGTAAAGAGTCCAAGGATAATACTGTTGCTGCATACATTAGAGACCCAGGCTCCTTCTGGCTTGTTGCTCTTCTCTTAGGATATTTGATATCTGTACATGGTTGAAGAAGGCTCACCACAATGTCCACATTCCAAGGGAAAAGAGGATAGGGAGGACATGGGCCTTCCTTTTAAGGGCACAGTCATTCCTGCTACTTCTCATTAACCAGAACTTGACCATGTAGACATTCTACAAGAGAGATTAGGAAAGGTTGACTTTAGTTAGGTGGTCATACACCCAGTTCAAAGCTTAACCACCCTTTAAGAAGGTCAAATAGATGACCTCTTACAATGAGTAATAGTGGCCTTGGTTCCTGGAAACTCACCAAAGCTTTTTTCTCTCCTGACCCTAGACTTGAGAGGAGGTTATTGCCAAGGAAGAGATGTGGCAAGCCTGGGAAGAACATCAACATGGAGGAGCTTAGGAAGATGTGACCAGGAGGAGTTTAAACTTAATGATTTCTAAAATCCTTCTGCACTCTTAACACCACTTCAAGAAAGCCATGGGGATGGTGTGCCTCTTCCCCTATCCTAACTTAGAGTACAGAAAAGGAAGTTCTTGGGACAGATTGCAGAAGTGAATTTATAACACAGTGTTCTTTAAAGAACAGCTTTACACTGTTGTGGTTCTTGTAAGCCTCACTCAGCTCTGCTCTACAGAGAGAGTTGAAGTCATTTCCTTCAGGCATTAGACACACATATTATGTTTCTGCCTAGCAACCCCATCCTGCAGCTGTGCTGGCCAGAATAGTTCAGAGCAGCTAATCCACCCGAAAGCTGTGTTGAACACCTACTGTACGCAGAGCACTGTGCTGGCTGCTGTAGAGGAGCCCACAGTTGTAGATATGTCTAACAGAAGGCTGTGCTCGCTGACCCCTTCCTCTCAGCCATCAAAGTGACCTTATCTTTAGCTGAGGTCTTCCTGTTCACCAGTAATTACTTACTGGGGCAAGAGGCTTCAGTTCAAGTCAGCAGATAGGATAATGAGTCATTATGCCTATGGTAGCTGTGGCTTTGCTGACTGAGAATTCACTGTCAGTGTTGTGCTTTGGGCTTTGGGCAAGAAAGGAGGGTTACCAGATGGGGCTGATTTCCAGTCACTCAATAGCATCAATTCTGTATCTTTTGAGTGTCCAGCTTTGTGCGTGTGCGTGTGTGTGTGTGTGTGTGTGTGTGTGTGTGAGAGAGAGAGAGAGAGAGAGAGAGAGAGAGAGAGAGAGAGAGATTGAGAGAGAGAGAGAGAGCTTATTGGGTTGGGGAAAGCAGAATGGTCATACAAAGTAACTGTGGGAAGTTAGAAACTTTAAGGGGCCTTTTTAGCTTTAAGTCACAGTGATGTTAACATGAGATAGGAGAGTTGAGAACAGAGAGTTGAGAGCAGAAAGAGCCCTGAGATAGAAGTTAATCTAGGGTCACACTCTATTTGGCTACAACTGAATCAAGTGAGCTTCCATGTTCAAGTATCATTTCCCCCATTAAAAAAAAAAAAAAACCACTGATAATAATTGACTTGCTCAACTCCAAAGGATTAACAAAATAAAAGAGAATTGGACTGTGAGCCTCGCAAAGGCGAGGTCTGTACTTTATTATCTCTGTGCTCCTTAAGCACCTGGCACGGCTCTTGGCATGGCTTGTAGTAATTCTTCAGTGAGTGTTGTCTAGGTTAAGTTGCTGAAACCACCTGTCCCACTCTACATACAAAGAAACTGAAACTCAATGAGGGAAACTGACTTGCCCAAGGTCACACAGCCTAGCTGGGAAAATTAAGCATGGAAATCACCTAGCACTTGACTTGTGCTCTGCATTCATCAGCTTTAGTAACCTTCCTTTCTAAATGGCAGCTCCAGGAGTAGAATCTAGATCTTTTAACTCTGTCACCTCTGCTCTTGCCCCTCACTGTATTGCCTCTGAGTTATCTGGCTCAAATCAGATCGCTTGTTAAGGTTAAAATGGGATTAGTTTGCAGTAGAGTTGTTGCTGACACCTTGTCCACCAAGGGCATCTGTGCCCATGATTTAAGTACAATAGTTGAAGAGCAGGGACTCTGGAGCCAGACTACCGATTACTAGCTACAGGACTTCATTTAATCTCTTTATGCTCAGTTTTCTCGTCTGTAAAATGGGGATTGAAATTGTATTTAACCTCACAAGGTTGTTGTGAAGATTAAATGAGTTAAAACAGGGGTCCCCAATCCCTGGGCCATGGGTTGGTAGCAGTCTGTAGCCTAATAGGAATTGGGTCACACAGCAGGAGGTGAGCAGTGGGCGAGCAAGTGAAGCTTCATCTGTATTTGCAGCTGCTCCCCAGCGCTAGCATCTCCACCTCAGCTCCACCTCAGATCATCAGGCATTAGATTCTCACAGGAGTACTGGTCCCTGGTGCCAAAAAGATTGGAGACTGCTGAGTTAAAACACGTAAAGTGCTCAGGAAAGTGCCTGGTACATAGTATCCACATTATTAAGTGCTGCTACTCACAGTTAATGTCAGGTTTTCACTGCTGTAGTGGTGGATACAGAGTTGGTTAACTATAATCGGCCTTCACAAGGACAGCCATGTGATGATGGTAGAGTTTATTTCTAAACAGGATAAGATTCCCACAGGCATTTTAAAGGACTGGGGACTTGTAGTATCAATTCTTGGAGGGCCGGGGAACTTCTCTGGTAAAGATTCTCAAGCATTGAGTACAATGCCACACAGTTGGGGGTCAATTAAAAAGCAATGATCAAAAACTCCGGGGGAGGTACAGACCTGGAATAACCATCCTCTACCCATAATACACCGATGGCTGAGAGGCGACACCAGGCTTTCTATAGGCATGTCTTTTTTCCTTTAAAATCTTTAAAATCGCAGCTTCTATACAAATTTCAACATTGGACAGACAACAGAACCCCAATACACAAAGAAGTTGAGTGAATTCCAAAAAACCAGAGCCAGAAAAACTATGTGAGAGGCAACTTTGCTCCTGCCAAGAATAGGATGCTATTTCCTACCTCTTCCCCTGTAGTGGGCCCCCCAGCCTCCTCTTGTTCCCATCCCCCTTCCACCCCCAGTCCTATGGGCCATAGGTTTTTGCCTGAAAAAGCAATTAGAAGCTGCTCACTCAGTGTATTTCCTCCTGACCTACTTCCTGAGTGCTGGGGCAGAACGCTGGCTCTGCTGAGAAAGGTAGCATTAGCCCAGCATTCCCCCAGCCAAGCGTCATCCCGGATGTTGAGTGTCTGTCACTCATACACAGCCAATTGCCACACCTGAGACATGGTTTTTCTTAATGGTTTCCCCCTGTCAACACCTGGACTGACTAACCTGACAGGTTCCTGAAGTAGAGCTAAATTCTGTTTCCTGGTATAAATTTGCTTTCTGCCTTTTCTGTTGCGTGACTGTTTTTATAATTTGCTTCGGAGCCACCATTTGCCATGGTCCCAGTAACTCTTCCTGAGATTGTCATTCCAAAGTTCTCCTAGTATCATCATCATTGTCATCGTCATCACCACCTACAGATTACCTTACAGAATACCTGTTTTGTGGGCAGGTATTTTACATATATTTAATATGCCTGATACCCAACCTTGCAAGGTAGATATATTAGAACAGTGCTTCTTAGACTTTGATGTGCATATAAATTACCTGGGAAACATGTTAAGATGCAGATGATTCTTTTGAGTAGGTCTGGGGGTGGGCTGAGAGTCTACATTTCTCCAAGCCCCCAGGTGATATCGATGCTGCTGGTTCTAGCTCCTTAAGTAGCAATGGTATTATGAGGAAACTTGGTTGCAAGTGACTGAAACCCAATGGTACAAAATGGGCCTCAGGAAGAGTTGAGGCTACAGATGACTCTCTTGGTCTCCTGACTCTGCTTTATTCTTGCACTTACCTCATTGCTTCATTCTTCCTCTGTTTCTTCCTTATATCCTCTTTCCTCTGTGCTGCTTAGTGCCAAGGCAACTCTACCCACAGTCTTGTGGATTCCATGACGTCTTCCTCCTTAATTTACTCTCTTGCTTTGGTGGTGCATATCTTCCAATAACTTCCTAAGAAAGTGAACAAAGGAAGTAAAATTTTTTGCTTAGTAATGTAACCGAAAATGTCTTTACACTTGATTGAAATTTTGCCCAAGTATAGAATTCTAGCTTCCGGAGTGGCTGCTGTGTTAGCCAATGCCATTTCAATTCTCTGTCCTTTATATTTCCTGTCTGAGAGTTTTTTAAATTCTCCTCTCTGACATCCCATGTCCTGGAAGTTTACAGTAATGTGCTTTGGGATGGGTCTTTTCTCATTCATTCTTTCTCATTCATGTCCTTCTTGTTTTAGAAAAAAATTATTTATTTATTTATTTGTTTATTTATTTATTTCTCTCCCTTACTTTCTTTTTTTCAATCTCTCAGAAGCTCCTGTTATTAGCATGTTGGACCTCCTGACCCGTTCCTTTAATCTTATCTTCTGTGTCTAATTTTCCATTTCTTATCTCTTTATTTTACTTTTTGTGAGATTTTATAAACTTTTTTGAACATTTCAGTTGAATTTTAAATATTTATATTGCTATTTCATATTTTTAATTTCCAAGAGTTCTCTTTTTTATTCTTTGAATATTCCCCTTTTTAATAGGATACTATTCTTACTTTATTGAGATAATAGCTTCTCTTCTGTCTTCAGGATATTATTATTCTTTTCCTCTTTTGAACTTTTCTTTTCTCTACACTTGTTTCTCTTTTCTCTGTGTTTCTTATTTCTTTCTCTGTCTTTCACGGAGCCTTTCTATTTATATTAGTGAGGCACTAAACAGTTGAATGGAAAAGGAACTAGATGGTGAGGGATAGAAGACATCTTTACTGTACTCTTCTGAATCTTTTGAATTCTGAGCCATTTTAGTTTAAATTCTTTTTAAAAACTTTTTAAAGTTTCTTTTAGGCTTATTTGCATGGATATAGCTTGTTTATTAGAGAACTTCATTGTAAGAATATATAGATGGGATGTCAAGCAGCTTTTCCTCTGAGGGGACTTCTAAATGTCAGTGTTTAAAGGTTTTCTCTCTAGATCAATATATCTTTTCTGATAAGAATCATCTAGACTCCTGTCTAGGGATAGATGTTGGGGGAGGGCATAAGTCTAGCTGCCATTTTCCTGAATGAGAGTGGGAGAAAGGCTGGATATCACACTGTCCAGGAACCAGATTTTCAGCCAGGTGCTTCAGCCCTCTCCCAACTATACAGGCATACCTCATTTTATTATATTTCATTTTTCAAATACTGCATTTTTTAAACAAATTAAAAGTTTGTGGCAACCCTGCATCAAGCAAGTCTATCAGTGCCATTTTTCCAATAGAATTTGCTCACTTCGTGTCTCTGTGTCACATATTAATAAGTCTTGCAATATTTCACACTTTTTATCATTATTATATTTGTTATGATGATCTGCGATTAGTGATCTTGATGTTACTATTGTAGTTGTTTTGGGACACCGTGAACCACATGGATGTTCCGACTGTTCCACGGATTGAAATTCTACCATCTCTTTCCCTCTCCTGGGACCTCCCTATTGCTGAGACACAACAATGTTGAAATTAGGCCAATTACTAACCCTGCAATGGCCTCTAAATTTTAAGTGAAAGGAAGAGTCTCATGTCTCTTACTTTAAATCAAAAGCTAGAAATATTAAGCTTAGAGAAGAAGGCCAATCAAAAGCCAAGACTGGCCATAAATTGCCTCTTGTACCAAACAGTTAGCCAGGTTGTGAATGCAAAGGGAAAGTTCTTAAAAAAAATTAAAAGTGCTACTCCAGTGAACATACGAATGATAAGAAAGTGAAAAAGCCTTATTGCCGACATGGAGAAAGTTTTAGTGTTTTGGAGAAAAGATTAAACCAGTAACATTTCTTAAGCCAAAGCCTAATCAAGAACAAGTGTCTACCTTTCTTCAATTCCATGTAGGCTGAGAGAGTTGAAGAAGCTACAGAAGAAAGGTTTGAATTTAGCAGAGCTTGGTTGATAAGGTTTAAGAAAGAAATAATCTCCATAACATAAAAGTAGAAATGCTGATCTAGAAGCTGCCTGCAAGTTATCCAGAAGATCTATCTAAGTTAATGAAGATGGTTACATTAAACAACAGATTTTCATTGTAGATGGAACAGCCTTATATTGGAAGAAGATGCCATCTAGGACTTTCACAGCTAGAGAGAAGTCAATGTCTGGTTTTAGAGCTTCAAAGGGCAGGCTGACTTTCTTGTTAGGGGCTAATGCAGCTGGTGTCTTTAAGTTCAAGCCAACGCTCATTTACGATTCCAAAAATTTTAGGGCTTTTAGAAACTACGCTGAATTTACTCTGTGCTCTATAATTGGAACAAAGAGGCCAGAATGACAACATATCTGTTTACAATATAGTTTACTGAATATTTTAAGCCCACTGTTGAGACTTATTGCTCAGAAAAGGAAATTCCTTTCAAAATATTACTGCTCATTGACAATGCGCCTTGTCACCCAAGAGCTCTGATGAAGGTGTACAATCAATGTTGTTTTAATACCTGCTAATATAATGTTCATTCTGCAGCCCATGAATGAAGGAGTAATTTGACTTTCGTGCCTTATTATTTAAGAAATATGTTTTGTAAAGTTATAGCTGCCATAGATAGTGATTCCTCTGATGGATTTGAGCAAAGTAAATTGACTTCTGGAAAGGATCTCCCATTTCAGAGGTCATTAAGAACATTCATGATTCATGAGAAGATGCCAAAATACCAACATTAACAGGAGATTGGAAGAGGTTGATTCTAACATTCATGGATAACTTGGAAGGTTAGACTTTGGTGGAGGAAGTAACTGCAGATGTGGTGGAAATAACAAGAGACCTAGAATTAAAAATGGAGCCTAAAGGTGTGACTGAAATGCTGCCAGGTCATGATAAAACTTTAATGGATGAGGAGTTATAGCTTATGGATGATCAAAGAAAGTGGTTTCTTGAGATAAAACTACTCCGGGTGAATATGCTGTAGAGATTGTTGAAACAACAACAAAGGATTTAAAATATTACATAAACTTAAGTAGTAAAGCAACAGCAGGGTTTGAGAGATTGACTCCAAGTTGGAAAAAAGTTTTACTATGTATAAAATATCAAACATCATTGCATGCTACAGAGAAGTCATTCATGAAAGGAAGAGTCAATCTATGTGGCAAACTTCATTGTAGCCTTATTTTAAGAAATCACCACAGCTACCCTAATCTTCAGCAGCCACCACTTTGGTCATTAGCCATCAGCATCAAGGCAAAACCCTCTACCAGCAGAAAGATTACAATTCACTAAAGACTCAGATAATGGTTGGCATTTTTTAGCAATAAAGCATTTTAAAATTAAGGTATGTACATTGTTTTCTTTTCCTTTTTCTTCTTTTAGTCATAATGCCATTGCACACTTAACTACAGTATAGTATAACTTTAAAAGGACTCAGAAACCCCAAAATTTTGTGTTACTCATTTTATTGCTATATTTGCTTTATTGCAGCAGTCTGGAACTGAACCTGCATTATCTCCAAGGTATGCCTGTACATACAACCAAGCCTGTAAGCCTCTAGAGCATGCTTCTCAAACTATCTGTGGTGAAGGATCAGTTTTTAGATTTCTATTCTGTCAGGGACCCACACATAGTTCTACTGCACATGACTAATTCACGTCTCTCACCACATGTAACTCATGATAGTTCAAACATTCAAACTGGTCTATCATTTTGCTTAGTAAAATAAATAAACAAATAAATAAATAAAAATCCACTGAGCATATACATGAATGTTAAGGCAAATTCAATTTTCTGTAAATATTCTAAACACTTATACTTACTTTTTGTACTTATCTTATTGGGGCTATTAACAAAGTTTGTGGACCTATGGATCTAAACCAGTTCATGAACACTACAAGATCACTTGTATAGAAAAGACCAAATATCTAGTCTCTTGCCTTGAGGGGGTACCAGCCTTTGAGGGGGTGGTGGATGAAATCTGGAGGGTTGAGCTGCTATGTAAATAGACTTTAGGCCTATCCCCATCTCAGCTGTGCACCTCACTCCTACATTCCTAGATACCCTGTATTTCTTAATCTAGTGACTTCCTGAACTGTTCATGTTCCATTATTGGTTCTTTCCTGCAGGCATCAGCTTCTACTTCTTGGCCAAGTTATTTGTCCTTTTTTGTTCTATTTGTTTCTTCTCCCATTATCTTTGTCCTTGCAGTTTGTACTTTTAAAAATTCATTTACTGTCATTAAGATGGCAATACTCCCCAAATTGGGCCATAGATTTAATGCAATATCTATCAAGATTCCAGCTGACTTCTTTTGATGAGTTGATCCTAAAAGTCATATGGAATTTCAAGGGACCCAGAGTAGCCACAACGAGTTTGGAGGACTTGATCTCCTAATTTCAAAACTTTACTATAAAGCTACAGTAATCAAGTAATCAAGTGTGACAGGCATAAGGAGATAGGTAGGTAGGTAGGTAGGTAGGTAGGTAGGTAGGTAGGTAGGTAGATAGATAGATAGATAGATAGATAGATAGATAGATAGATAGAGGGATGGATGGATGGATGGATGAAATAGAATTGAGAATCCAGAAACAAAACCTCAAATTTATGATCAGTTGATCTTTGACAAGGATGCCAAGACAATTCAATAAGAGAAAGAATATTCTTTTCAGCAAGTGGTGCTGGGATGACTGGATATACAAACACAAAAGAAAAAAGTTGAATCCCTACCTCACGTCATACACAAAAATCCTCTCAAAATGGATCACAGACCTAAATGTAAGTGCAAAATTTTTAAAACTCTCAGAAGAAAATATAACAGTAAATCTTCATGAGGCAAAACCTTCTTAGATATAATACCAAAAGCATAAGTAAATGGAAGATCACATACTAATGCTGGGAATGTAAAATGATGTAACCACTTTGGAAAACAGTCTAGCAGTTCTTCAAAAAGTTAAACATAGACCATAGGACCCAGCAATTTCACTCTTTGCTATATAAATTCACACAATGCATGAATGTTCAAATTAATATTATTCATAATAGCCAAAAAGTGAAAACAAATCAAATGTTTATCAACTGAAGACTGAATAAATAAAATGTAATATATCCATACAATAGAATATTAATCAAAGATACAAAGAAATAAATACTGACAAATGCTACAACATAAACGAATTTTTAAAGCATGCTAAGCAAAAGTCACAAAGGACCATTTTTATATGATTCCATTTATATAAAATGTCTAGAATTGCAAAATCTGTACAGACAGAATGTAGATTAACGGTTGACTAGGATGGGGCAGTGTGGGGTGAGCAGGGAAGAAAATGAGTACATGGTTTCTTTTGAGGGCAATGAAAATGGTCTAAAGTTGGTTGTGGTGATGTTGCACAACTCTGTGACTATACTGATAACCACTGAATTCTACACTTTAAATAGGTGAATTGTATGGTAAATGAATTATATCTCAATAAAGCTGTTATAATAGAGTTTTTGGAGTAATGCACCATGTCTACCTGCAGATCTCCAAAGCATCACCCCTGAATATGGAAGTTTCCAAAACATCTTATACACAGTGCTTCTCAGTTATCACCACATTAGGAGATCAAATCTGAGGTGACATGTTTGTTCTTGCTCTAATGGTTATTTACGGGATTGCTACTGGCTTCATTAAGAGATATACCTAAAAATGGCATTCATTGGGTAAGAGAAATTAAAAAGCTGTGCCTGACTTTACTCTTATTCCACAGAAAATGGTTTCTTTTATTTTTAAAAATATACCTCCTTTTATTAACAGCAAATAATACAAAAAAAGCACCTCCTTACTAGCAAGTCTGAGAATGCACTCTATTTGAGGGTGCAAAACCCAGTTTATGCATTTATTCAACAAATATTTATCAAGCATTCACTATGTGCTGGCTGTTCTGCCAGATTCTGTGAATGCAATGGTGAACAAATTACAGGGAGGAGAGAGCCAAGTGAATAAGCTGTTAGGTCAATGTAGATACATGTTCTTTCAAAGGACAGAGATTTATCTATCAGAGGAGTTGATAGTGTTTTAACTATTGAGGGATTCAGAGAAATGTCTACTCATCTTTTTTTTCCTTTGAGAACACAAGGTTAGGTTTTTTTTAAATTACATGAATATTAGACAATAGCGAATAAAAAATGTTTAACAACAATTCTGCTACTTGCCCACCATCAATCTAATGTCAAACTCTTTCTCCACTCCACGCATTATTCAAAACTTCTAGCTCAATTTCTCCCATAGCTTTGACCACCCTCATTGCATGTCTCTAAAAGGACCCAGTTGAAAGGAATTCCCAAAACTCTCTATGAGAAATTCAGACTTGAGGTGTTGAAGCTTGGTGGCAGCCAAGACCCCCTATCCCCGCAGTTGCTCTAGAGTTTGAAGCAATAAAGGAGTGACTGTGAGTCCAAGTGACAATTTATTTGGGGCACATTCCCAACGACTCAAAACATCAGGGCTCTGCCAGGCTGGCTGAGAGAGATGAGGCCATGTCTGAAGTGTATAAACCTTGTCATCAGAGCTGTCCCATGCTCAGAGACCGACAATGTGAACACAATGTGGCACAAGCAAGTAGATGAGGGATATCTTGGGAAGGAATGTGAGCCCCCACTTGGGTGTGCTGGGGTGTAAGTATGACCCAGCTGAGGAGGACAGGCAACAGGCAAGCCCCAGTGGCCAGCGTGAGGGCCTCTGAGCTTCCACATCCTGGTGGAACTGACTCTACTGAGGCAAGTGGGGTCCAAATGCCAGTGAAGACAAGAACATGCCGTGAAATCTTGATAAGTCTCTTCATCTCTCTGAGCCTGTCTATTTATCTGTAAATGGAGATAATAATCCCCACATTGCAGGACATTGTGAGGGTTAGAGATCATATAGTAAAGTCTAGCACAGACTCTGGTTCTCAGTGATAGTTAGTTCACATAGTGTCTAAGACTCTCCTATTCTTTGGGAGTTATAATCTCTAAATTTCTAGGATTTAGCTTTGTTCTCATCCCTTGGGGAGTAGAATTTTCAAAAATCTTACAAGGCTTCTTTTACAATATAACTACAAAGTAATATGTATTTACTAAAGAATCTTTGAAAATTTCAAAAAAACAAAATGAGATAAAAATAATCTATAATCTGACCCCTCAGAAATAACCACAGTTAACATTTTTACATAGTCTCCCAGTTTTTTCTTCTATGTACATAGTATCATAAATTACAAACATTTGGTGTCCTATTTTGTATCTTAATGATCTTATTTGAACATTACCTATATCATTATGATTTTAAATCACAACATTTAAAATAATTAGCATCTAAATACTAATATCCCATAGCATGATTATATCACATTTAACCAATCCCCTATTGTTTTGTTTTGTATTCACTATTATGAATAGTACCATCATGAACATTCTTTTTTAATTTTAATTTTGTATCCTGCTACTTTACTGAAGTCATTTATTAATTCTATTGATTTTGGTGGAATCATTAGGGTTTTCTATAAAAGTATCATGTCATCTGCAAAGAGTGAAAGTGTTACCTCTTCCTTTCCAATATGAGTGCTTTTCATTTCTTTCTCTTGTCTAATTGCTGTGGCTAGGACTTCCAATACTATCTTGAATAATAGTGGTGAGAGTAGGCATCCTGTCTTGCTCCTGATCTTAGAAAACTTTCAGCTTTTCACCTTTGAATGTGGTGTTAGCTGTAGGCTTGTCATATATAGCCTTTATCATGCTGTGGTAAGTTTGTTCTATACACACTGTAGAGACTTTTTAGTATAAATGGGTGTTGAATTTTGTCAAATGTTCTTTCTGTATCTACTAAGATGATCATATGATTGTCATCCTTGTTTCTGTTGATGTGATGAATCACATTAATTGTTTTGCTGATGTCAAACCACACTTACATCCTTGATATAAATCCCACTTGACCAAGGTGTGTAATCTTTTTAATGTATTGTTGAATTTGATTTGATAGTATTTTGTTGAGAACTTTTGCAACAATGTTCATCAGAGATATTGACCTGCAATTCTCTCTCTCTCTCTCTCTCTCTCTCTCTCTCTCTCCCTCCCTCTCTCCCTCCCTCTCTTTCTTTCTCCCTCCCTTCCTCTC
This sequence comes from Cynopterus sphinx, assembly GCA_030015415.1. Classification (NCBI taxonomy): domain Eukaryota; kingdom Metazoa; phylum Chordata; class Mammalia; order Chiroptera; family Pteropodidae; genus Cynopterus; species Cynopterus sphinx. The sequence goes on from CM057380.1 coordinate 93,836,021, forward strand.
TCTCTCTCTCTCTTTCTCTCTCGCTTTTGTAGTATTTTTCTTTATCTGGTTTTAGGTATCAGGATACTGCTGGCCCTATATAGGATGAGTTTGGAAGTATTCCTTTCTCTTCAATTTTTTTTTTAAATACTTTGAGAAGAATAGGTATGGATTCTTCTTTAAATGTTTGGTAGAATTCTTTTGTGAAAACAAACTTGTTTGTTGGGAGTTTTTTGATTACTGCTTCAGTTTCGCTGCTAGTAATTGGTCTGTTCAGATTATCTGTTTCTTCCTGGTTTAGTATTAGGAAGTTGTTTGTTTCTAGAAATGTATTTCTTCTAGATTGTCCAATTTGTTGGCATATAATCATTCATAGTATTCTTTGGTGATCTTTTGTATTTCTGTAATGTCAGTTGTAATGACAGCTGTAATATCTCTTCTTTCATTTATTATTTTATTTGTGCTCTCTTTTTTGCTTGGAGTCTTGGTAGAGGTTTGTCAATTTTATTTATCCTTTCAAAAAAACAGCTCTTAATTTCATTGATCTTTTCTGCAATTGTTTTTTTGTTTAGTCTCTATTTTATTTATTTCTGCTCTGATCCTTATTTTTTCCTTTCTTCTACTTAAAGTTTGTTCTTTTACTAGTTCTTTTAGATGTAAAGTTAAATAGTTTATTTGAGATTTTTTTTGCTTCTTGAGGTAGGCCTGTATGACTATAAACTTTCCTCTTAGAACTGCTTTTGCTGCATCCCATAAATTTCATAAACTTGTATTTTTATTTTCATTTGTCTCAAGATAGTTTCTGATGTCTGGCTTAATATATTCTTTAATTCATTGATTGTTTATCAGCATGTTGTTTAATCTCCATGTATTTGTATTTTTTCCAATTTTCTTCCTATAGTTAATTTCTAGTTTAAATGTCATTGTGGTCAGAAAATATGCTTAATATAACTTGACTCATCTTGAATTTATTGAGGCTTGTTTTGTGGCTTAAAATGTGGTCTATCATGGAAAATGTCCCATGTGCACTTGAGATAAATTTGTAATCTGTAGTTTGAGGAAAAAAAGTTATATAAATGTTTATTTGATCTGGTCTAATGTGGCATTTAAGGCCATTATTTTATTATTAATTTTCTATCTGCATGATCTATCCATTGAGGTAACTGGGGTATTAAAGTCCCCAACTATTTTTGTACTGTTAATTTCTGCCTTGATGTTCATTAATATTTGCTTTATATACTTAGGTGTTCTTATGTTGAGTGCGTAGATATTTACAGTTGTATATTTTCTTCTTGAGTTGACCACTTTATCATTATGTAGTGTCCTTCTTTGTCTTTTTACATCCTTTGTCTTAAAGTCTATTTTGCCTGATATGTGTATTGTTACCCTAGCTTTCTTTTTGTTTATCTTTTCTTTCAGTTTCATTCTGTGCGTATTTTTTAGTATAAAATGAGACTCCTGTAGGCAGCATACATATGGGTCTTGCTTTTTTATCTATTCTACTACCTTATGTATTTTGATTGGATTATTTATTCCATTTACATTTAAAGTAATTATTATTTTTTAAAATTTATTTATTTAAATTAGTTTCAAGTATATAGTACATTGGTTAGACATCTATATAGTTCATTAAACGATCCCCTCGATGGCTCCCTCCCTCCCCTGGCCCTCCACCTAGCCATCATATTAATGCTAACTGCATTCCCTTTGCCGTGCTCCCCATCCCCATGACCAACTATCACTCACTAATTTGTAATTGTTTAACCCTTCACCCCATTCTCCCACCTCCCCAACCGTCACCGAATTGTTCACTATATTTGTGAGTTTGTTTTTGATTAGTTTGTTCTTTTTGTTCCTTAGATTCCACATATAAATGAAATCATTTGGTATTTATCTTTCTCTGTCTGACTTATTTCACTCAGCATAACAACATCTAGGTCCATCCATGTCATTGCAAATGGTAGGATTTCATTTTTTAATAGCTGAGTAATATTCCATTGTATATATGAACCATAGTTTCTTTATCCAATCGTCTGTTGATCGGTATTTAGATTGCTTCCATATCTTGGCTATAGTAAATTGTGCTGCCATGAATATTGGGGTGCATATGTCTTTACAAATTATTCTTTTGGTTTTCTTCAGATAAATACCCAGAAGTGCAATTGCTGGGTCAAAAGGTATATCCATCTTTAACTTTTTGAGAAATCTTCATACTGTTTTCCAAAGTGGCTGCACCAGTTTGCAATCCCGCCAACAATGTATGAGGGTTCCCTTTTCTCCACATCCTTGTCAACACTTGTTTTTTAATTTATTGATGATAGCCATCTTGCCAGGTGTGAGGTGATATCTCATTGTCGTTTTAATTTGCATTTCTCTGATGGTTAGTGACCTTGAGCATCTTTTCATACATCTATTAGCCAACTGTATTTCCTCTTTGGAGAAGTATCTGTTCAGGTCTTCTGCCCATTTTTTAATTAAATTGTTTGTTGTTGTTGTTGAGCTGTATAATCTCTTTATATATTTTGGATATTAACCTCTTATCAGTTGTATCATTAGCAAATAACTTCTTCCAAATTGTAGGTTGTCTTTTTGTTCTACTGATGGTTTCTTTGCTGTACAAAAACTTTTTAGTTTGATGTAGTCCCATTTGTTTATTTTTCTTTTGTTTCCTTTGCCCAAGAAGATACTTCTGAAAAAAAATTCCTGTTTAGTAACATCAGAGAGTATACTGCCTATGTTTTCTTCTAGAAGTTTTATGATTTTGGGTCTTACATTTCAGTCTTTAATCTATTTTGAGTCTGTTCTTATATACGGTGTAAGAAGGTGGTTCAGCAGCTGCTGCTACCTCTTCTTCTTCTTCTTCTCTTCTTCTTCTTCTTCTTCTTCTTCTTCTTCTTCTTCTTCTTCTTCTTCTTCTTCTTCTTCTTCTTCTTCTTCTTCTTCTTCTTCTTCTTCTTCTTCTTCTTCTTCTTCTTCTTCTTCTTCTTCTTCTTCTTCTTCTTCTTCTTCTTCTTCTTCTTCTTCTTCTTCTTCTTCTTCTTCTTCTTCTTCTTCTTCTTCTTCTCCTCCTCCTCCTCCTCCTCCTCCTCCTCCTCCTCCTCCTCCTCCTCCTCCTCCTCCTCCTCCTTCTTCTTCTCCTTCTTTTACATATATCTGTCCAGTTTTCCTCACACCATTTATTGAAGAGACTATCTTTACCCCATTGTATAGTCTCACCTCCTATGTCATATATTAAGTGAGCGTGTAGGCATGTATTTATTTCTGGGCTTCCTATTCTGTTCCATTGATCAGTGTGTCTGTTTTTATGCCAGTACCATGTTATTTTGATTACTGTAATCTTGTAGTATAGTTTGATATCAGGTAGTGTTATATCTTCAAATGTGCTCTTCTTTCTCAAGGTTGCTATGGCTACTCGGGGAGTTTTATGGTTCCATATAAATTTTAGGATTATTTGTTCTAGCTCTCTGAAAAATGCCATTGGTATTTTGATAGGGATTGAATTGAATCTATAGATCACTTTGTGTAGTATGGCCATTTTAATGATTATGGTTCTTCCTACACATGAACATGATATATATTTCCATTTATTTGTATCTTCTTCAATTTCTTTTTTCAATGACATAATTCTCTGAAAACAGGTCTTTACCTTCTTGGGTAATTTGATTCCCAGGTATTTTATATTTTTCAAGGCAATTGTAAATGAGATTGTTTTCTTAATTTCTCTTTCTGAAAGTTCATCTTTGGTGTATAAAAATACCACTGACTTCTAAATGTTTATTTTGTAACCTACTATTTTACCAAATTCATTAATCAGTTCTAACAGTTTTTTTGGTGGAATCTTCAGAGTTCTCTATATATAGCATCATTTCATTGGCAAATAATGAGAGTTTTACTTCTTCCTTTCCAATTCGGATGCCTTTTATTTTCTTTCTTGTCTTATTGCTGTGGCTAAAACGTCCAATACAATGCTGAAGTGGAGTGGTGAAAGTGGGCATCCTGGTCTTGTTCCTGATATTAAGGAAAATGCTTTTAGCCTTTCCCCATTGAATATGATGTTAGCTGTAGGTTTGTCATATGTGGCCTTTATTATGTTGAGTTATGTTTCTTCTATTCCTACTTGGCTGAGAGTTTTTATCATAAATGGATGCTGGATTTTGTTGAATGCTTTTTCTACATCTATTGATATAATCATATGGTTTTTATCTTTTAATTTATTAATGTGGTGTATCACATTATTTGATATGCGGATATTGTACCAACTTTGCATCCCAGGAATAAATCCAACTTGATCATGGTGTACAATATTTTTAATGTATTGCCAAATTCAGATTACTAATATTTTGTTAAGAATTTTTGCATCAACATTCATAAGAAAAATAGGCCTATAGTTTTCTTTTTTGTAACATCTTTGTCTGGTTTTGAAATCTAGGTAATGGTGGCCTCATAAAAGGAGTAAGAGAACTTTCTCTCTCCTTGAATTTTTTTGGAAGTATCAGAATAGGTGATAATTCTTCTTTGAATGTTTGGTAAAATTCACCTCTAAACCCATCTGGTTAAGGAATTTTGTTTTGGGGGCGTTTCTTGATTACCAGTTCTGCTTCATTGATGGTAATCAATGGCCAGTTCAGATTTTCTGTTTCTTTTTGACTCAGTCTTGGGAGTTTGTATGTTTCTAGGAATGTGTCCATTTCTTCCAGATTTTCTTTCTTTCTTTCTTTCTTTCTTTCTTTCTTTCTTTCTTTCTTTCTTTCTTTCTTTCTTTCTTTCTTCCTTCCTTTCTTTCTTTCTTTCTTTCTTTCTTTCTTCCTTTCTTCCTTCCTTCCTTCCTTCCTTCCTTCCTGCCTCCCTCCCTCCCTCCCTCCCCCCCTTCCTCCCTCCCTCCCTTCTTCCTTCCTTCCTTCCTTCCTTCCTTCCTTCCTTCCTTCCTTCCCCCCCTCTCTCATTCTCTCTCTCTCTCTCTCATTCTCTCTCTCTCTCTCTCATTCTCTCTCTCTCTCTCTCTTTCTTTCTTTCTCTTTCCTTTTTTAGGCAAAGAAACCCTTGGTTGACCTTACAGATTGCAAGGACCTTGTCAATTTATAATCCCTTATTTTTTATTTTATTTTTTACACCTACAGCACCTGGTCTTCCTAGGTGGTCTCCCACCCAAGTACTAACCAGGCCTTACCCTGCTTAGCTCTCGAGATCAGATGAGATTGAGCTTGTTCAGAGTGTCATGGTCATAGACTCCTCTTTCATTTCTGATTTTATTTGTTTGAGTCCTCATTCTTTTTTCTTTGATGAGTCTGGCTAAAGGCCTGTCAACTTAGTTTATCCTTTTAAATAACTAGCTCTTGATTTCATTAATCTTTTGTATTTGTATTGTTTTTCTAGACTCTATTTCATTTATTTCTGCTCTGATCTTTATTATTTCCTTCCTCCTATTCACTTTGGGCTTTATTTGCTGTTCTTTTTCTAGTTCTTTTAATTTTAAGGTTAAATTGTTTATTTGAGCTTTTTCTTGTTTCTTGAGGTAGGCCTGTATTGCTATGAATTTCCCTCTTAGGACTGTTTTTGCTGTGTCCCATAAATTTTGAGTTGTTTTTATTTTCATTTGTCTCTAGGTATCTTTTGATTTCTTTATTGATCTCATTAACAAACCATTCATTGTTTAGTAGAATGTTATTTAGCCTCCATGTGTTTTTGTATTTTCCAGTTTTTTTCTTGTAGTTATATCTAGTTTCATATCATTGTGATCAGAGAAGATGGTTGATATAATTTCAATCTTATTAAATTTATTGAGACTTGATTTGTGTCCTAACATGTGGTCTATCCTTGAAAATGTCCCATGTGCACTTGAGAAGAATGTATATTTTGCTGCTTTGGGGTAAAATGCTCTGAAAATATCTATTAAATTTATTTGTTCTAGTGTGTCTTTTAGACCCATTGTTTCCTTGTTGATTCTTTGCCTGGAAGATCTGTCCATTGGTGTCAATGGGGTGTTAAAGTCTCCTACTATGGGTGTATTACTATTGATCTCTCCTTTTATGTCAATCAATAATTGCTTTATGTATGTAGGTGCTCTTAAGTGCATATATGTTTACTAGGGTTATGTCCTATTGATTTATCGATTCCTTTATCATTATGTAATGCCCTTTTTTTTTGTCTCTTATTATATCCTTTGTTTTAAAGTCTATTTTATCTGATATAAGTATTGCTACCCCAGATTTTTTTTCATTTCTGTTTGTGTGAAATATCTTTTTCATCCCTTTTCTTTAAGTCTGTGAGTGTCTGATCTAAAGTGAGTCTGTTGTAGACAGCACATGCATAAGTCTTGTTTTCTTATGCATTTGGTTACCCTATGTCTTTTGATTAGAGCATTTAATTCATTTACATAAAATGATTACTGATAGATACATTGTTACTGCCATTTTATTATTCATATTTGTTATTTCTATTTTTTTTACTCCTTTTTTTACAGAAGTCTTTTTAACCTTTATTGTAATGCTGGATTGTTGGTGATGAATTCCTTAAGTTTTTTCTGTCTGGGAAGCTCTTAATCTCACCTTCCATTTTAATCAAAAGCTTTGTTGGGTAGAGTATCCGTGATTGTACATTCTTGTTTTTCATAACTTTGAATATTTCTTGTCATTCCCTTCTGGCCTGCAATGGTTTCCATTGAAAAGTTTGAATTCTTATTGGGGGTACCCCTATAAGTAACTAGTTTCTTTTCTATTTCTGCTTTTAAGATTCTATCTTTGTCTTTGACCTTTGGCCTTTTAATTATGTGTCTTAGTGTAGGTCTGTTTGAATTCTTCTTATTTGGGACTCTTTGTGTTTCCTGAACTTGTAGTCTAATTCCTTTGCCAGATTAGGGAAGTTTTCTGTCATTATGTCTTCAAACAGATTCTCAATCACTTGCTCTCTCTCTTCCTCTTCAGGCACTCCTATGATCCAGATATTTTTAAGTTTCATGTTGTCCAAGAGGTCTCTTAAATCATCTTCATTTTTTAAAATTATTTTTTTCTTTTTGTTGTTCTGATTGGGTGTACTCTGTTATCTTGTCTTCCAATTCGCTGATTCGATTTTATGCTTTGTTTAATCTACTGCTGAATCCTTCTAGTGTATTCTTCATTTCAGTTATTGTATTCCTCATTTCTGTCTGGTTTTTTTTTTATGGTTTCTATATCTTTTTTATGCTGTTGAGGTTCTCATTGTGTTCATCTATTCTCCCCATAAATTCATTGAGCATTCTTATAACCATTATTTTGAACTCTGTCTCTGGTAGGTTACTTGCCTCCAGTTCATTTAGCTTATTATCTGGAGTTTTCTCCTATTGCTTCATTTGTGGCATGTTTCTTTGTGTTCTCATTTTATTAGCCTCTCTGTGTTCGTTTCTATGTGTCAGGAATATGTTTCATCTCTAAGCATTAATAAGATGGCCTAATGTGGAAGGCATCCTGTGTGGCCCAATGGCACACTCTCCCTGATCTCTTATGCCGAGGGCTCTGGACATGATCTTTGTGTGAGTTGTGTATGATCTTCTATTGTCACCAAGCCTTTATTGTTGTTAGTAGATCAGTGGATGGGATTAATGCTCAGACTGACTAATTGTGGGAATTGACTGCACTCACAGTGTAAGAGTTGCTGTGTGTGGGGTGGACTCCACTGAGTAGGATATGCCCTAGCAAGCTTGTGTACTTGCTGCAACCACCCTTTGTGTGTATCACTAATGGGGCTAGTCAAGAGTTGCTCCGTTGTGGTCTGATACTAGCCTCCAGATGTGTCGGTTTTGTGGCTCCTTGGGAGGGGCTCCTTCATAGGCCAAGGTCATCTTCTGCTTTGATTGCTCAGGGCTATCCGGTGAGAACTACAAAGCGATCTGCAGATGGTTGTTGCCTATGCTGGATTGGCTTCAGTGTGGCTCCTTTATATTATCAGACGTAGGTTCTATGATCAGCTGGACCTCAGGTGATTCTCCATATTGATTATTTTATAATTTGGTTGTAATTTCAATGCAGACCTGGGAGAAGACAAACCTTGCTTTTACTCAGCCATCTTTATCTCCTAAAGTATTTTTTATTAATATTTATTTTTTTATTATGGTGCCATTGGTTAACAAAATCCAGTAAGTTTCAAGTGTACAATTCGACAGTAAGTCATGTATATATTTTGCATTATATGTTGGCCACCTATAGTTAGATTTCTTTCTGTCACCACATGTTTGACCCCTCTTACTCCACCTACCTCCCTCCTCCCTTGCTACCCTCTGGCAACCAATAGTCTATTGTCCATGTCCACAAGTTTTTTTATCCTGTTCATTTGTTGCTTTTAGGTTTACATCCAAAATACAAGTGATATCATGTGGTTTTCAACTTTTTCTGTCTGGCTTATTTCATTTAGCATGATTATCTCGAGGTCCATCCATTTACCTCAAATGGCAATATTTCACCTTTTTTTATAGCTGAGTAATATTCCATTGTACCATATCTTCCTTACCAAATTATTTACTGTAAGATTCTTTGGTTGCTTCCACATTCTGGCCACTGTAAATAAAGCTACTATGAATATTGGTGTGCAAATATCTTTTCAGATATATATTTTTAAGTCTTTGGGGTAAATACTCAGTAGAGGGATTGCTGGATTATATGGCAGATCAATTCTCATACTGTTTTCCATATTGGCTGTACCAATTTGCATACCTACCAGCAGTGTATGAGGGTTCCTTTTTCTCCACATGCTCTCCAATGCTTGTTATTATTAAAGTAATTATTGATAAGTATGTGCTTTTTGCCATTTTGTTGTCTTTGGTTGCCTTTGTTCTTCTCTGTTCCTTTCTTCTTCTCTTGAACCTTTTTATTTGCTAGTTTTCTTTAGTGTTTTGACTGGATTTCTTTTGTTTTATTTTTTGTGTATTTTTGGTGGGTTTTTGGTTTGTGGTTATAATGAAGTTCATTTATATATAGCAGTCTCTTTTAAGTTGATAGGTGTTTAAGTTTAAACACACTCTAAAAGCACTACATTTTTACTCCCCCTTCCATGTTTTATATTTTTGATGTAATGTTTTATATATTTTTGTTTTGTGAACCCCCTGACTAGTGTAGTTAATTGTGTTACTTTTGTTTTTTTAACTTTCATATTAGCTTTTTAAGTGATTGATTCACTGTGTTTATTATATATTTGCCTTTACTAGTGAGATTTTTTTCTATAATCTTTTATTTCTGATTTTGGCATATAGTTTTCTGCATAAAGAAGAACCTTTAACATTTCTTGTAAAGTCAATTTAGTGGTGGCAAACTTCTTTAGTTTTGCTCGTCTGGGAAATATTTTATCTCTCCAATTCTGAGTAACTTTGACAAGATACAGTATTCTAAGTTTTAGATTCATTTTTCTCCGCACTTAAATTTTTACTACCACTCCTTTCTGCCCTATAAAATTGCTGTTGAGAAATAAACTAATAGCCTTATGGGGTTTCCACTGTATGTGACTTGTTGTTTTCTTATAGCTGCTTTCAAGTTTGTCTCTTTATCCTTGACTTTTGCCATTTAAATTACAACATATCTTGTTGTGGGCCTCTTTGAGTTCATCTTCTTTGGAACTCTCTGTGCCTCCTGGATCTGAATGTCTGTTTTCTTCCCCAGATTAAGAAAGTTTTCAACCGTTATTTTTTTAAATATACTTTCTGCCTCTTTCTTTTTTCTCCATCTGGAATCCCCATCATGTGGATGTTAGAGCACTTGATGATGTCCCAGAGGTTCCTCATTGGAAAAAAATTTTTTTTTCCATTTTACTGTTCTTATTAGGTCTTCAAGGTTGCTAATTTGTTCCTCAGTATTACTACTCTGTTGTTGATTCTTTTCAACGCATTCTTTATTTCAGAACTTATTGTATTCTTTATCTCTGCTTGGTTCTTTATTATATTTTCTAACTGTTCATTGAACTACTCTCTGAGCTCCTCAAATGTATTGAACATCCTTATGACCATTATTTAAAAAAAATTTTTTTGCCAATCATTACTTACCTCGGGGTTTTTTCTTGTTCTTTCATTCATGGTACATTCTTCTGTTTCCTCATTTTGTTTGACTTTCTGCGTTTGTCCATATGATTTAGATGAAATAGCTATCTCTTCCAATCTTGAAAAAGTGGTCTCTGCTTTTGGCAGGTCAGTGATAGTCAGGGAGGGTACATGGGGTGCCTGGTGTGCTGCCTCACCAGAGGAGTGGGTTACAAGCAGGACTGGTGTGGCTTTGGCTGCCAGATGTCCAGGCAACTATCCTGGACATGTTAACGCAACTATGTTGCTTTAAGTGTCCATTGCACAAACCAGTTCTGGGTGAGGCTTCTCTGAGTGTGGGCATCACAGGGCCCACTATCTCTGCATTTTCTCCAGGTGGGCAGCCCTGCATGAATGCACCACCACATTTTGCTAGTTTTACACTGTCTCCAGGTAGAGCAGCCCTGTGTGCAGGCACCACACACTTGGGTAGCTCTACACTCTCTCCAAGTAGGGCAGCCTCACACGTGTGCACAGGAGTGCCCCACTATCTTTATATTTTCTCTGAAGAGGGCATGCAGGTGCCACAACATTTTCCTGACTCCTCACTCTCTTCAGGTGGGGTAGCCCTGTTGCACATGCAGCCCAGTGGATGCACTTAGCGGAGTCTGGCCACACCGTCTGGTTCAATCTCCAGGTTGGAGGGACCCCATTCATGCATGCTATGATGCCCTCCTATTCCTGTTGGATCTAGCTTTGGAAGAGGTTGCTGATGATGTGCTCCAGCAGCCTCTGCAGGTCCAGAGAGTGTCCACCTGCCATCCAAGTACGGGGGTAGTGTAAACAATTGCAGTCATAAGTTCTTCCAGCTGCCAGAGAGTTCTCATGGTTCTCTATCCTCCTCTGTTTGGTCTCTCTCTCTTTGTTGTGCAGATGCTGTTCAATGAATTCTCAATTGTCTAAGAAGAAATTGCTCTAAATATAGGTGTACACTGTATTTTCTTGAGAGAGGCAAGTTCAGCATCTTCTTATGCCAACTCCCCTTCTGCCACTTTTTAATGTTTGGAAAATCCATCACTATTACAAGTTCGCTTTCTTGTCTTCTGGTTTTATTGTTTCTTTTTCACCTATTTAAGCTATCTGAAACTTATTTGATAAATAATGTATCCCTTTCCCTGATGAGTTTGTGATCCTTCCTTAATGGTCATTAAATTTTTGTTTATACTAAGATCTGTTTCACAGTCAACTGATCTTTTTATTTAATAGCCATTATTTTGTATGGAAAATCTTCCTTTATTTTTTTTCTAAGAGTTCTTAGTGACTCTGCCTTAATATTTTGCCAAATAAACAATAGAATTATTGCATTGAGTTGGTTTGGTAATAAACATAATGAATCAATGTGAAAATAGTTGATATATTTAAGACATTCATATACCTATTTTTTTCCATTTTAAAGATCTCTTCTACAATATTTATTATATCTTTACCAGTTCTACATTTGTCTATTCATATTTTTTTTTATTATTATTACATTTACAGAGAATGGTTTATTGTACTTTTCTTTCAGGAAAAAAAAATCAAGCCCAGAAGTTTACTCACTAAATTTACTGATATTCTTTGTAACTCACAATTTTCTAGAATCATCTTAATTTTGTGCCTTATTCCTATTTTCTTTATATGTGTTTTATAGTTCTTTTCATAAGTTTTCTGAGATTAATTTCAGTTTCCTTAGTTTCATCATTTCTTATAATGGCAGCATTTACTTTTAACAGCTTTGACCACATTCTATATGTTCTGATTCTCATAATTAAGTAAAGAATCCATAATTGATTTTTTAAAAATAATGTTTTGGAATATAATGTTTATACCATAAAATTTATCTGTTTAAAGTATACAATTCAATGGGTTTTAATGTATTTAGAGAGTTATGCAACAACTACCATAATCTAATTTTAGAACATCTTTTTATCCTGTTATCAGTTACTTTCTATTCTTTCCTCCTCTTCGTTTTTGTCAATCACTAGTCATCTTTCTATCTCTATAAATTTACCTATCCTAGGCATTTAACATAAATAAAATGATATAGTATGTTGACTTTTGTATTTGGCTTCTTTCACTTAGCATAATGCTCATCATGTTATAGCATGTATCAGTACTCTATTCCTTTTTAGCTGAATAACATTTCATTTCATGGATATACTACATTTGATTTATCTACTCCTTGGCTAATGGGCTCTGGGTTTATTCTACTATAGTTACTATGTTGCTATAACTATAGTTACTATGTTGCTATACAATGTTGCTATAAGCATTTATATACAAGTTTCATAAACTTGTGGACATATGTTTTCACTTCTCTTGGGTAGATATCTAGGAATGTAATAGCTGGGTCATATGGTAACTCCATGTTTAACCTTTTGAAGAATTGCCAAGCTGTTTTCCAAAGTGGCTCCACCAGCAATGAGAGTTTTAGTTTCTTCATATCCTCATCAACACTTGGTGTTTCAATCATTTTAGCCATTTTTTTAGATGTAAAGTGGTGTCTCATTGATTTGCAATGACAATTTATGATAATTAATTATGTTTAGTATCTTCTTATGTACTTATTGGATGTGCATGGAGCTTTTTTAGACAATGGCCAATTGGGTGACTTATCTTATTATTTATTGATCTGTAAGGGTTCTTTACATATTGCGGATATTAACCACTTATCGGATACATGATTTGCAAATATTTTCTCCCATTTTCTGAGGTTTTTTTTTTTCACTTTCTTGATGGCATCATTTGAAACAAACTTTTTTAATTTAATAAAATTTAACTTATTTTTTCTTTAAGTGCTTCTGTTTTTAGCCCTTAAAAATTCATTGCCTAACCCAAAGTCACAATGATTTACTTCTATTTGTTCTTCTAAGGGTTTCATATTTTTAGTTCTTTAATTTTGGTTGATGATCTATTTTGAGTTAATTTTTGTATGTAGTGTGAGATCAGGATCCAACTTTATCTTTGCATATAAATATCCAGTTGTCCTGTGTCATTTGCTGAAAAGATTATTCTTTCCCTATTGAACTGCCTTGGCACCCTTGTTAAAAGTCAATTAATCGTACATATGAGCATTTATTTCTGAACTCTTAATTTTTCTCCATTGATCTATATGTCTATCCTTATGCCAGTACTCTGCAGTCTTGATTATGGTGTAATTAACTTTTAAATTTATTATTTGGAACATAAACGTGTATTAAAAGTGTATTTTTAAATTTACAAGTTTCTAGAAACTTACTTTAATATTTAGTTTTATTGCATTGTGGTCACTTATGCTTTAAATTGTAGTTTTATTGCAATGCGGTAAAAAAAAAATTAGAATTTCATCAGGGGCAGAACCCACTGTATACTCATTTAGGCTTAGGAATCTTTGGAAGTACCTCGTCCAATAGAGTAACCATGAGCCATATGTGACTAATATTGAGCAGCTCAAAATGTAGCTAATGTGACTGAGGACTAGATTTTTTAAATTTTATTTAACATTTTCATCACTCTGAAAATATTCTTCATGCCCACTTGCAATCAATCTTCATTGCTACCCCTACACTAGGCAACCGCTAATCTGCTTTCTGTCTCAGTAGATTTGCCTATTCTGGACATTTCATATAAATACAATCCTACAATCTGTAGTCTTTTACATCTGGCTTCTTTCACTTGACACAATATTTTTGAGGTTTGTCCGTGTTTCGGCATATGTCAGTACTTCATTTCTTTCCATTACTGAATAGTGTTTCATTATATGGACATATCACATTTCATTTATCTATTTACCAGTTGCTGGACATTGGATTGTTTCAATTTTATTTAATTTTAATTAGTTTTAACTTAAATGTGGAAGCAAGTAAAACATTTTTTCTTTAAGCACTACTTTATTGCATTGGTAGAACTACACTTCTCTTTAACCTTTGAAAAGGCTGTATGAAAATGTATATGAATTGAAATGTGCTAGAAGTATAAAAGATATTGCATTCTACAGACTTAGGATTACGAATATGCTTAAGAGATAAAGTAGATTGAGAAGAGGGAGAAGGAACAGAGATTATCAAGTAAACTTGAAAGATTAACAAAATAGAGTTTTAGAAATGAGGGAAAAAGCATAAAAAACAGCTCTGAACACTTCCAGCAATGATGATAACTCCCTTGTAATTTTTAGTAGGCATTGTTCTGTTTTACATGTATTATTTCTTTTCATTCTCACAGCAACCAGTGAGGTAGGGACCATCATCTGTTACCTTCTTGCACTTGAGGAAACTAAGGCTCAGAAAACAGCTTGTCCAAAGTCACCCAGCTAGCAAATAGGAAAGCCAGATTTGACCCTATTCTGGCTTCAGTTCATATTTTTATCCATTGTAGATTAATAGTAAGTCCACCAGGAATGCAAACATGATATGTGTTTGGCTACAGCCTGGCCTTTAGGTTTAAGGAACAGTTGGAGAGATAAACAGAGCAGGAGGAGCAAAGGGATGACTTGGTAAAAATAGGTCTTTTTGCTCAAAATCAATAAGTTATTTCACATATTACACCTGCCCACTAGCCAATTCACTCTTTCAGAAGGCTTTCCTGTGAAAATGAGTCCCAGACTTTGCCCCCTCATTCTTGAGAAATACCTAAGGACAAAATCCATGGCCTTCAGAAGCAGTTCCCACAAAGCCTGGCAGCACCGCCCCCCCCCCCCCCACAGCTGCACAATAAGATAAGATGAGCCAGGGGACCTAGGGAAAGAAGCCAGTCTGATGACACTACACTGCTCCTTCAGTGATGTCTGTCTGCAGCAGACACCATCCCTTGAGGGACCCAGGGCTCAGCCAAGTTGCTTCTAGTTTTAAGACCTGCTCTATGGAGCTCTGATAGCACCACCTTTCCAGAGGCTTCTGTAATCTTGTCCCCAGCACTCTTACCAAGGTTGCAGACAGGTCAGCATTCAGTCTTTAGGAGGGAGTTCTTAGCAGTGAGCATCAGTCAGAGAAGACTCTTGGCCCTGACAGCTTCCAGGGGCCCTGGCGCAGTAGCCCTGGAAGACAATTAACTTGGCACCCGGCAAATAGATACATGCAGAAGATTGTCAAAGGTGCCCCTTGCTTTGCACAAGAGCTGCGTTCCTGGAGAGTTGGAATCCTACTTGAGTTACAGTGCTGAGGTAAAATTCCAGGCTATGAGTGCACAGGGGTTGCCACCCAACTCGAAACACAGGATGTCATCCTTTACTCCTCCCTTTCCCACACCCTCAACATCCTATCTTTCACCAAGTCCTGGCAGTTCTACTTTCTTAACCTGTCTTTGGTTAACCTGTCCCACTGCCATACTCACCACCCCTGCCTGCTGTGTGTCAGACCTATGGTGTCTCCCCTGGACTCTTGACTCTATTTCAAACCATATTTTGTACTGCTTCCAGGGTGATCATTCTAAAATGTTTCTGTAAGGATGTCGGTCTTTGAAGAAAACCTTCTTTCTACTCCCTTCTGCTCTCATGATAACGTCTTATCAGACGGCCTGGTCTGTCTCACCCTCCACACCTCTTCAGCCTCATCTCCACTTCTACCTTCCATCAATATTCAGGAACCACTTGGTCCCGAGTTTTGAGCCCACCTATGCTCTCTTAGACCACCACCACCTTATCTGCATCTCTCAAGGTCCTGCACCAATGGCCCCTCCTCCAGCCCAAGAGAATTGAGCCCAGAACACACTTCTCCCCCAGCACCATCCACACCTGGTGGTTCCCACTAGATTTGCCACCTGTTTCCCCCATTAGAGAATAAAT
Organism: Cynopterus sphinx; assembly: GCA_030015415.1. Lineage (NCBI taxonomy): Eukaryota > Metazoa > Chordata > Mammalia > Chiroptera > Pteropodidae > Cynopterus > Cynopterus sphinx. Next base: position 93,851,770 of record CM057380.1, read on the forward strand.
TCCCTGAAGGCAGGAGCTGTGTTTATTCGTTTTCCTACCCCCAACATCTGCTATCAGTGCCTGACACTCAGTAGGTGCACCTAGTATAGTCTTTCAGTATAAACAAATAAACAGGGGAAGGTGCTGTTTGGCTCTTCATTTATTTATCAAATATTTAATTTTATCTTTTTTATGTTTTTCCTCATCATAGATGGATGATGTATTGTTGAAAACTCAAATTGGGAACATATATAACTTAGAAAGGGAAAGTCCTTATCGTGATATAAATTCCTCCATATTTTTCCCTCTGCTTATACTAATGCGTAGTAATATAAAATAGATCCTCTGAATATTTTGTTTAGTTTTTATCAATATAGGATCAGGTCATATTTGTAATGACATTTTCCCTTGCTACATACATTTTATATATCTTCTCATATTTATGCATAGGGATCTTCCTTATTCTTTTTTTTAAAGACATATACAATATTTCATTGTGTGGATAAAATGCACCTCATGAGCATTTTCAGTGGGAAAAACTTTCAGAATAGATCATTGCCAAATTGTCCTTCAAAAAGATTGTAGTAATTTAGATATATATGGTAATAATTTACATTTACATTCCTACTGAGTGTGTGAAAATGCCTGTTTATTCACGTCTTCACCAACACTGAATACTATCAGTTAATTAAATCTTTTCCAGTCACACAATATAGCCATTTGTGATGTTTCTTCAGTGGATTGTTTGTCCATATTCTTTATTTTTCTATGGAGTTCGTTTTAAAGACCTCTGTGTATATCAGGGAAGTCAGTTCTTTGTCCTATGTGTTGCAATTTATTCCTCATTTGTCTTTCTCTTCTTTGGCAGTGTAAGGAGTGGCTAGAGCACAGAATCTGAAAGCTGACTACTTAATAATTCTTGTTTTGTCTCTAACTTACTAGCCAAATGACCATGGTTTAGTCACTTAACCTCTCATTCCTCACATCTAAACTGAAGAATAAGAACAGCACTTAACTCAAGAGAATGAATGAGTTAATGTATATAAAGTGTCTGGTGTAGCATTTGGCATGAAATAAGTACTACGGGGGTATAAGTCATTTTTAAAATTTATTTATTTTAATTAATTTCAAGTATACAGTACATTGGTTAGACATCTATATAGTTCATAAAATGATCCCCCCAATCGCTCCCTCTCTCCCCTACCCTCCACCTAGCCAATATATTAATGCTAACTGCATTTCTTATGCCGTACTCCCCATCCCTATGACCATCCATCAGCTACTAATCTGTGCTTCTTTAACCCTTCACCCCACTCCCCAGTTCCCTAACCTCCCTCCTCTCTGTCTGTCACCAAATTGTCCTCTATATTTGTGAGTTTGTTTTTGATTAGTTTGTTCTTTTCATTCCTTTGGCTCTGCATATAAGTGAAATCATACAGTGTTTATCTTTCTCTGTCTGACTTAAATAGCTTCTAGGTCCATCAAAGCAATATCCTTTTCCATCCGCTTCCTTTTAGTCTGTGTCTTTTAATCTGAAGTAGGTCTCCTATAGGCAACATGTAGTGGTCTTGTTTTCCTTTCCATTCATCCACTCTATCTTTTAGTTGGAGCACTTAATTATTTTCCATTTAAGGTACTCACTGATAGTTTCTGTCACAATTTTGATCTGGTCTCCAGAGGGATGAACAGAGCCTCTATTATCTACACCATTTTTCCCCCTCTCCATATATGCCATTATTATTATTATTATTATTATTATTATTATGCATTCAAATAGTTTTAATTTTCATGCAGTCAAATTTATAGACTATTTACGGTTTTGGATTTCATGTCATACTTATAAAGGCTTTTCTCCTTCTAAGATTAGAAAAATATTCACCAAGTGTGCTGTTAAAAAAGAGTCTTCAGGGAATCCATTTGCAATATTAATCCCCTTCCACCTCCATTTTGCTCTCATGTAAATTAATTTGGCTTTTCACGTGCCAGGATTTGTTAAAGTGGTGACCTACCTGTGTTGCCGTCATGGACAAGAACCGGGTAAAGTTGCCTTTATGGCACACTGTTTTGGAAAATGGACTGTGTTAGTTGTAGTTTCATATCTAAAGAATGGACCTGGGCAGGTCATCTCCTCCCTTCACAAACTCAACAACTTCAACTTGTCAATAAGTGCCAGCGACAGGCCAAGGTTCCTACCCTGAAGGAGTTCACAGTCCGCTGAGACAACAGACTAGTCATCCATCGACAGCCTCAAGGTAGAAATAACATCTTAGATGGAAGGAAGCACTTACTGGGTGGATGGCCAGGAGGGGCACAGAGGACTTTCCAAAGGTGGCAGATGTTCAGTCACTACTCTAGAAATATGCACCTGCCTACAATGCATCAGACCCTCTCACTACCTCTGCACAAAGGAATGGAGGCAGGGAGGACATGCCATGTGTTGGAAAGTCATGGTGAAATGGAGAGTAGTCAGAGGCCAGACGACAGAGCATCAGACCAAGACTTCCCATCTCATTTCTGAAACTTAACTAGTCAGATAGCCTTAAGAAAGTGACTTCACTCCCTTTGTTCATCCTTAAAATGCAGCCTCAATTTATGTCCTTAGGCAGCTGTGCAAATTCTATGAGATTACACTGTGCGAACATTCTGTCCTTTACAATGGAAAGGTTTGACACCTTCAGGGCACTTTGTGCTGCTAATTGGTAACTGGAGTTATTCCTGCCTAGTGGTCTTCACTGTGGATTCAGCCTGTCACGTTCCTTGGGGCTCCTGAGCCTGCTTCCTGCAGAGGGGGCAGCTTTCTACTGGATCCTGACCTGTTTGTTCTCAGCCCTACCCTGTATCCTGTGTCTGATCTCCTGACTTTCCCTAGTTTTCTTGTTGCCTGGGGTCAGGACTCTACTCTCAAACCCTTTAACCCTGACAAAGATACTCCCTAGGAAGGGCGGGGCTTCCTACCCTGGCAGATTGTTAGTAGCAGGATTATAAATTTCCCCTTGGCATCTATTGTGTCCCTTTGGTCTTATTTGTCCTTGACTTTGTCATGGGCCCCTCTCTGTCCCTGGCAATTCAACCATCTGCTCACAAGTAAGGGTTAAAGGCTTAGAGGTAAGGAGCACATACATCTTCCCCCCATATCTCCACTGCCTTCCACACCACCAGAACCCAGGGAATGGCGTCCTCCAGTGGCCCGCAGTGGTTCTCTCGAGTAAGCAGAGTCCTGGAGGACTGAAGACCACTGCAGAGGGCCAAGCCCTTGACTTTCAGTTGTGTAGAGGGCACCCAAAGGCACCCGGCTGTTAGGGAAAGGGCACTTGATGGAAGTTATGGAAACTTGTGTTCAGGTTCCAGCACTGTCTGGTTGTGTGACCTTGGATAGGTCCTTTTCCCTCTCTGGTTTTCGGTTTCCCCATTTGTAAAATGAGAGGGTTGGCCACAGGGCAGAAACTGATGCCCTAATGGCAGACAGAAGTGTGCATGGTTTGAAGTTGAATGTCTTTAGGTGGGGCCGGCATTTCCCAGCGAGAAGCATGTCCCACCACTTTCACCACTGAAGGTGTCTGATTTTGTGTTCTTTGCTGCTCCCCAGTCTTGGCCCCTGGGAAAGGAGCCAACAGTCTCTGGTGTCTGGGGCACCATTATTAAGAGACAGAACACTCTGCGGGCCACAAAAGGGAATAGTTAAGTACAGAACCAGACATGGCTAGTTTATCTCACCTCCTGGAGGCCAACCTTGATTGAAGATATAAACTTTAAAGTGGTCACTCGATTTCCCAAGGCCTGGGGTCCTTTGGCAACAAATCCTAATAATTTTCTCTTGCACTTACTGGTAGTCTGGGCTGGCTTCACAGTGCCTGCTTAGAAGAGCCCAGCACTCAGAAGGGTCCACAGTTAGTTTAATGCTCTGCTGTTATCATCTTGAAATTCCTAATAATTTTGAACTTGGGCTCTGCAAATTACTGTGGGTTGCATTAATACCCATTGGAAACCTTTTACCAGTCTCTCCCATTAGGTTTTTGGTTCCCAAGGTGGGGACTCTGATTACCAGGGGAAGAACAATCTAAAGAATTCTTGTCCTTCAAGATCCAATTGAGATGGCACTGACACCCATGAGGTCTCCACTAAGCCCCCCAGAAGGATGCCCTCTTGCTTTCTAACTTCATTTTTATCTCTCACATGGTACCTGCCCCTTCCTGTAATTCATCACAAACTCCTTGTCTACATTTTCTTCTCTGTGCCATGCCCTCCATGCTCTGATTTGCCCCAAATAGATAGATGCTCAACAAATGTTTGTTGACTACCTGGAAAACAAACTGAGCTATCTTCTCCAAAAAGAGTACAGGCACTACATACAGTGGGTGCTCAATTAATGCTGAGTCATCCACAGAGCAGGCCAGGCTGTTACACCATGCAACAATGACCTTGCCTCAGCCAAAATATCATGTGGACAATCATTCTTTCCTCTTCCTGCACAGTGAGGATAGGACAAACAAGGTCCAGGATTGTGATTCTAAAATACAGGGTTTCTTGGTGTAGAACTGGAAGGAAACTATTGCCTACCCACCTCTGTGGTTCCAAAATGCCTTTGGAGAAAAATACAGTAAGAACCCCTGACATTTGCAAAGCTCTTTAAAGTTTGCAAGCCAGTTTCATAAACATTATTTTTAAAATGTCTGTAAATCAAGGCAAATACTTAAATACAATGATGTAGTTGTTGTTTAACATTTCTTTTTACTGCATATGTTCATCAAGGAAAAATTAGAAAATATAGTTAAAATAAAAAGGAAAATAATACTTCAGATCATAGTTCCTAGAGATGACAGTGTTAATATCTTAGTCCACATCATATCAGATTTATCTATGCATTTTTTTAAAGATAAACATGTATCTTTGAAAATAGGATAATACCATCACTCTTTGTAACCTTATTATTCTCATTTGACTATGTGGCTAACAGAGGTTCCAGATCACAGAACTATTGGGGGCAGTACTAGGACTTATTCCCAGTGTCCTGACTCTGAGGCCAGCACCCATATCCCCAAACCAGGCTGCTATTCAAACTCGAAAAGGGGCTGAAGAGATTGATGCCTTCAATTTTCATGGCTCTGGGGATGAAGCCCAGCAAAAAAAATGTTTGCTGTGATTTGGCTTAGGAGAAAAGACCCCAAAACTGTCTTGGTGTCCCATAGTACACCATGGGTGACACTGGACTAGGTTGGACCTGGCTGCTCAGGAATTCCCTCCTCTGCAGAATTGGACTTCGCATTGCAGTAAACACTCACAGGGATGACAGGAGTCAGCTGTCAGGCAGGGGGCCCAGAGGGAGCAGGTGCCAGGTGGCAGGGTCTGGCTGTACAGAACTGACCCCAGAGAGCAACTGGATAGCTCTTTGGTGGCTTTGGAGAGCTCATGCTCTTTGTATTTTTAGAAAGGAGTTAAGGGCACAGCAGTGACCAACAAGTGCTTTGTTACCCTGGGGCATTGCCCTGGTCTGTAGAAAGTGTATTTCCAGGGTGGGTCTGGGTCTGGGTCAGGTAGAAGGCAAGACTAGCCTGCCTGCCTTTCTTTCCTCCTTTCTTTCTTCTGGAGCACACACTACTGATCAGACACTGTGTTAGGCAAAAGGAAAGATTTCTTCAGGGCTCTTGCCTTCCAGAAAGGTGGCAAAGAAAAAGAGCTAAACAGAGGCTCGCAGAATAACGTGGTGTAAAGAGTTGGACCTCTGGCTTCAGACAGACCTGGACTCAAATCTTGACACCCCTCTCTCTAGCTGTGTGACCTCAGGCAAGTTACTTAATCTTCTATGAGAAGTGAGATGATGCATAAAAACACTTAGCAGAGTGCCTAGCATATGGCAAATACTGAGCAAATGCAGTAAGAATCCTGGAGCTTGGGCTGTCTAACATGTTCAGCACCCACGGTGGTTCTAGTACTAGAGAATGCCTTGAGGTTTGGGTTAGAACTGGTCTGGAACTTACATGGAATTGCTGCTGAGGGTTTGGCAGTGGTTCATCCCTTCATGTGTATAGACCTGATCATGTACCAGCTTCTCACAACAAGGGAGGAGGGATAGTGTCCTCTCATTTTACAAAAGAGGGCACTGAGAAGTACAGCTGCCTGACCTACTGAAGGAGCCAAGAGAGGAAATGGCAGCTAAGTTCATTCCAGGCCCCTTGACGTGAAGTGCAATGCCATCTATTCACTCAACCTTCATTCTCCTCACACCCTGGCCTATGACATCAGAGCTGCCACTCAGTGTGCAGGAGGTGGGACTATGTGACTATGGGACTGTGAGAGAATGCGTGACTTTCAAATCCTGAGAAAGGAAGGGAGAGTGGGTGTGAGAAGCCAAGCTGGATCTTCTGGGCCAGGGGGAAAGAGGGGAACTCCTAGGGCAGGGGCGGCAGGGCATTCCTGGTAGGCTCCTTCTGGACCCAGGCCTCTTTGGATTGGCTAAAGCCAACAAGAGACATCTTCCTGACCCTTGAGGCTGGCTGACCCTTGCGGGCTGTTTCTCAGCCAGCTCTGATCTGGGGACTACCCTGATCCTGATCCCACCTCTCCTCTATCCTGATCTCACCTATCCCTGGAGCTGCAACGGGGCTTCTTTCAGTGAGTATGGCAGCATCTCTTCCTCATCTGCAGCCTGTCCTGTCTATGCTAGGATCCAGACGCTGCTGACTACAAGGACAGCAGACAGACAGACAGACAGACACACACACACACACACACACACACACACACACACACACACACACACCACTAAAGCTGTGCTGGTGTACTGAGAGTCCACATGCCCATATAAGACAGCCCATATAAGACTAGCACCTCCAGAGGGCTCCATATAAGAGGTGTCCACAGAGCACAGCTCACCCTGGCCCTGCCTCTTAAGCCCCTTCTGAATGAATATGGCGAGTGACAAAAGCATCATTCATTCATTCAGCATGCTAGGCTAGGTTCCAGGCTCTGGGATATAGCAGTGAACAAGACAGATAAAGTCCTTGTTCCTGTGAAGTTTTTCTACTGGGGTGGAATTTAAAAGGTCTTTTTAATCTCTTGGCTCCTCCCTCTATACACTTCATGCTCTGCTAAGCCTTGTCATTGTAAGGGATAGGAAAAACAGGAATATAGGAAAAACAGATAGATGCCTAGTACATGATAGGAGATGAAAACATATTGTTGACCTGAACCGAATAGGGATTTTGGCAGGCTCTCTGCAGGATGGGTGGGGTGGGAAATTCACCACCTTCCCTTTTTCCCATCCAGGTGTCAGGTATGATCTATTTCATGAGGTCTCCTCATCTGGACTGTAGCCAGAAATTGTAGGCACAGCTCTTATTGCTTCTTATTCTAATTGCCTGAAATTCCCAGGAAATAATTCTTGCATTTTGGAAATGTATAATCTAGTGTGGACAGACAGAACTCATATACACCATTATGTAGAATGTTGATGTTTTGCATTCTGATTAATTGTTCTGAAATCATTTTCACGTACCTGTGTTTTAGGTCTCCTTTTTGGATTTAGATTCCACCATAAAATCTAAGGTTCTATAAAACCAAGAAAGGCTCAGTAAGTGCTTCTACGTGAAGGCATGAGGAGGATCTAAGGATAATTGTATCAGACGCTAGTGAACAGCCCATGATGCATGGCAAGCTGAGCAGCACTGGGCCCTGGGAAGACGAGAGCTGCTGGAGTACACTAGCTGCTGGTGCGAAATACTGAATACTATTCGGTGGAAAGATCTAGATAGGTAACCTAACCATGCTTTAGACCAGTGTCCACTTTTCAGGGGTTTACATGGCCTGTGCCTCCAGAGACTGTATGGGGTAGCGGTTTAGGATGTAGTCTCCAGAACCGGCCTAGGTTCAAATCCCAGCTCTAATATTTAAGAGCTGGGTGCACCTGAGCAAAGTTAATAAATTTTCTGAGCCTCAATTTTCTCATTTGTAAAGTAGGCGTTAGGGATTTCAATGACAAAACCAATGTGAAAATGTGTAGCACCAAGCTTAGAAGATAGAAAGCACTGACGACTACTGCAGTTTGACAGCATGGTGTAGACCAATGGCCCTCAAACTTGAGTTTGCATCAGAACCACCTGGAGTGCTAGTTTAAACGCAACTGGGTTCTTCTACTCTTCGAGTTTCTGATTCATTTGATCTAGGGTGGAACCTGAGAATTTGCATTTCTACAAGTTCCCAGGTGATACTGTTGCCAATGCTGCTTCAGGGACCACACTTTGAGAACCACTGGTATATTGAAGAAAGAATATAACTTTAAGATTTTGACACTGAGACTACCCCTTGATATCTGGTGACTCTGAGCAGGTAATCACTTTGAATCACTCAGTGTTTTCACTTGTAAAATGGGACTATTAATACCCACTTCATGAGGATGTGCCTAGCATACAGCGTTATAGTTATTTAAGCATCATTGTTTAAATATTACCTCAGTTTGTTGGCCCTTGAAAGATGAATCGGATTACAGAGAGGGGTTGGGTGGGCTTGGGGAATGCCGCTGGGAGCCCCAACGTGGAGAGCCCCTGGAGCAAAATCATCCAGGAGCAAGGTGCAAATGTGGAAAGTACTCTTGTTTAAAGTTCATATTGGGAGAGAGCAGAAAAATTCTTTGGAAATTCCTTTGTGGCGAATCCACGATTAACGCTGGACCCTAACTGAGATGATAGTATTTCCTGCCTCAGGAGAGGGGTTAAATGCTTCCTGAGGAAGAGAAAGCAGGCCCCATGGGGTTCCTCTGGAAAGCCCCCAGCCTTCGCGTCTCTCCCTGCTCTCTCTGTTTCCGTTTCCATGCAGCCCCCTTTTGCTAGAGGGAAACCCTGTCAACCTTCTGGATCCACTAAGGCCTCCCGGCCCCAGGCCGGTTGTGCTCACCCAGAGCCCGCCGAGCCGTTTCCTGGGGTCCCTGGTGCAGGGAGAGGCACTGCAGGCTTTCCCACAGGGGGTCGCGCCCAGGTGCCCTGTGAGGGCCGCAGCTGGAGAGCCCAGGTCTGCCTTCCAGGACAAGGGCTGACGCCCAGGGCTCCGAGGAGATTTCTGGGCCGGCTGAGTGCTGTTCCCACCCTGCAGTGGGTCAGGGACTGCGGATTTCTGAGGGCCAGACCCACTGCTCCTGGCTCTGGATGGCTGCGTCAGAGCGCTGGCCCCGGACAGAGGCCTCACGGGCCTGGGCCTTTGCAGGTTTTTGCCTGAAGACCGTGGTAGCTTCCAGCCTGAGTCATTCATTCCCTGAAGCGAGATAGCAGGGGAGGAAGGGCTATCCTTGGGCCAGAGGCTTTTATTTTAAAGGCAGAGACCGGCTGTCCAAACCCCACTCCCTTGACCCAGAAGCCATTGTGTCTGAAATCCTCTCCTTAAAGACCCTTTCTTTTGCCTTTTCTGAAAAATCTCTTGGAAGGAAGTCTTTCAAATTAAAAAGTCATTTATTGTGTATTTAATGTGGCAAGTCCCCGAGCTCAGCACCACCGGGGACCTTAGAAGGGGAGATGCAGTAAAGAAGGCATTGGAGGGGCCTTCTAGAGAGGTCTCAACAAAGCCTCAGGCCAGCACAGAGCAGGCAGCCTTTGCACAGAGCTGGAGGGGAGAGTAAGCATGTTGGGGTCTAGGAGGGAGGGGAGGCTTCTCAGAGAAAAGGGAGAATAGTACGGGGAAGAAAAGCCTTAAGTCCTGGAGTGCAGGGTGGGGTATGTTCAGGAAGCAGTGAGTAATCTGGTGTGGCCCAGTGCTGCTGAGCATCAGGGAGCCTGGCACGGGCAGAGCCCTCCTGACGGTTAGCTCTCTGCCCCCCCTCTGCCATGGGAAGAGAGACATGATAACAGACTAGAGAGGGGGATGGACGCCATCTGGGGGGGTCTGCACTGCCCAGTCACAGCAAAGAGCATGGAGACCTAGTGTAGGTGGCCTATATGAGAATTTCCTCCCTGAGAAATGGGCCTGGTACAGCTCGAAGGTGAGAAGAAAGGGTGCCCTGTTTGTGGAGAGAGGCATTGCAAAGAGTATGGGGTTGCTGAGGAGAAAAACGGTGCCTTCTAAATTTGGGCTGGGACAGGTCCTGAGTCAGAAGTATTATTTAAAACGCCTCTAGGCCCGCAGGTGGGAGTATAATACTGAGTGGGAGAGATTTCTCTCTCATCTCATATTTGTTTTAACACTTTATGGTTTTCTAAGCACATTCACCTACATTATCTCATTGATCCTTTTAACAGTCCTCTGTGCTAAACACAGCAGATATTCCCATTTCACAGATAGAGAAGTTAAGTGAGAACATAGTAATTTCTGCTTTATTTTATTTATTTTAACTAGTGGCCTTTTGAGAGTACTTCTTTGTTTTTGTTTAAATTATTTTTTAAGATAGTTCAAACATTCACAGGATTCAAAATTCAAAAGGTACAGATAAAAGTTTCTTGTGTCTCAACTCTGTCCTCCCAGTTTACCTCTTACCAGTTTGAAGCCAAACCTTTTGACTTTGGGTAAAGTGCCCTTTCTGCCACAGCAGTGCAGGGGCTCAAGGACACAGCCCTACTGTAAATTCAGAAAAACCTAATTCAAGTTCCACACCAGTAAATTTGTTATACCTCCCCTAGCAAGTGTTCATATGTACCTTTATGAGACTGTTCAATTGTCTTCTTTCATAAAAATCATGAAGATTTTTATCTTCAGATCCTAAACTCCTCAGAGGCAGGGAGTATGTCTTCAACTTCTGGGTTGTAGTAGAGTAGGGGTTAAAATTACAGGCTCTGGCACATAGAGAATTGAGATAAAAACCACACTGTGTGACCTTGGGCAAGTTACTTAGGCTCTCTGGGCCTCTGCTTTTTCAACTATGATTATCATGCCCTCGCCAACTCCACAGGGCTGTTGTGAGGCCAGAATAAGATGGCTCGTGTCCCATGTTTAATCCTGTGCCAGGCACAAGGTATGTGCTCCGTAAACGGGAATTACTGAGAGTCTACTGTGTGTGTACACAGTATGACAGACTCAGGTACCCTTTCAAACTTAATTCTGACAGAGAAGTAAAAATCTCAGGCACCTAATTTCAAAGCAAACTGGCATAGTAGGTCACCTGAATCCATACTTTTGAACGAATCACTCTTCCTGGGCTGGGATCCGCCCTTTCCCTGAATGGGAAGCCAGCCTTCCGAAGGCCGGAGGTCCGGCTCATCGCCACCTTCTTTTCAGGTGAGACCTGTCTTTTCTGGATAGTCTGTCATTTTGAGATCAACAGAAGGGCCAACAGGCCACTGCCCCTCTGAGCTTCTTTTGCCTGTAGCTCTGAGTTTGATCTGATACACAGGGAGACTTCCATATGGCTTTTCTCAGGGCTGACAGGAATGACTCATCGGAAGGTCACCAATGCCTTGGGGCAAAGTGACTCACTGGATCTGCCCCTGGGCCTGGCTCCACAGCTGCCTGACCTCTGCCTTTCTCAGGGTAATGTCCTCATCCCCAGAAAATTCTCCCCTCAGAAGAGGGGATTTCCCCACTCCAAGATCACTCTTCGTTAGAAGGGACCCAAAAAATCACTTCTTCCAACTCCTCTCATCTCATAGATAAGAAAAGGAGCCCAGAGACGGCACCAGGCTTGCTCATACATCTAGCCTGTAGCAGAACCAGCATCCGAACCCGGGTCCAGGGTGCCTTCTGTGATGCTCTCCTGGCTTCCACAAATCCCTGCTTCTAGGCTCCTTCCTCACAGGGAACTCACTGCTGGCCACCTGCTCCAGGTCCTAAACACTCTGAGCCATCTATTCCTTGGCTTTTTGGTAGGGCCATTATCCCTTCAAAATCTTGTTTCCAAGAAATGCAGAATGATCTCTTAAAGCCTGTGGCTTCCCACCCATTGACCATAATGTCAATAAACAATGTAAAAATTTGTTTAGTTTTCTCTTTAAAAAAATGCATTCCTTTCCTAGGCATTAAGTTTTGAAGAAAAAAAAAAAGCAAAAATATAGGTCAACAAGGATTAAGGAATAAATAATTGTCTGGCAGAACAATGGAGTAATCCACACCGGCCTGGGGAGCTGGGACTTGGCCCCGAGAGCCTGTTACCCAAGGAAATCTGAGCTGGAAGAGGGAAGGAAATGATGGCAGGGCCAGGAATGGAGTAAACTGGGAAATCCATGTGTGGTGGTGGTGGGGATCTGTTATGTCCCCAACCTGCTTGCATTATCCCACTCTCATCACCAAATCCATGTCCTCTTCATGCCCAGAACCCCTTTGCATTCCTGATCGGAACACTGGACCTACTTCCATCTCCCCCACACCCAACCCTGCTACAATTCACGTCAACCAGAATTCCCCATTGGTGTTCTGATGTCATTGGTCAGCAAAATTTGAGTAGGTTGCCTTTCCCAGGGGTGTATGCATTTTAAATAAGGACTCTGAAGTCTCTGGTTCTGCCTTCTGCTGCCCTCCAGTAAAAGTGGAGAGGTTGGGTGGGGTTGGGTAAAATAAGACATAAGATACTGAGAGACAGAGGGTCATTAAGAGAAAGATCTCAGACTGGAACAAATGAGAAGACCTTGGAGTCCTGTCCTTCCTCCTGGGGAGGAACAAATACTCTTCAGTCTTTCCATAGCTTCCCCCACTTCAGAGATGGGATTTTCCTCCTGTTTTGTAGACAAGGAAAAACTAAGGCCCAAAGTGACACACCCAGAGGCAAAGCTGGGCCCATACGCCAGGAGTCCTCACTTCCCCCTCCCCAGCCCCTGCTCTAAGGATCCAGATGGAAGAGGCTAGGAGCTAGGGCAGGGCATGTTGGTTTGAGGGGAAGGGAGGCCTCCAGCCCACTCTAGCAAGCTCTGGCAGTGCGGCTCTGCAGGCTGCAGCAGGTGGACCTCGGGCAGCTCCTGCCAGTCAGCCCCAGAGGGGGCTGGGGGCTGGGGCCAGGGGAGCAGGCGAGCCAGTGACTCCCAGTCCCGTGAAATATAAATGACTCACGCTGGGTGGCACCGAATGCCGGCCCAGCCCACATTCCCGGTCCTTTGTTCCCGGCCAGCCTGGGCCGGGCCTTAAAGGGCCAGCTCCTGGAAGCAGGAGAAGGCCCGCCCTGCCTGCCCGCCCTGCTGCCACCCCCGCCTTCTTCTTCTAACCCCTCCTTGAGTCGTTTCCAGTCTCTGGGCTGCGACTGAAAAGGGTGGGATTTGGGGATTCATCCAAGAGAATCTTCAGGCTACAAGGGAGGACCCTCAGGTCATTTCTGCCAGCCGTCTGCCTCAGGGCCCAGCTGCGCCTAAACTGACCCAGAAGAATTAAGAAAACCATTTCTCTCCCTTTCAAAAGCCACTTCTTCCAGTGTCTCGTAACTGTGTCTCTTCTAACCACAATCGCCTGCTGCAGTTGGTGCTGGAGGCCTCTCTCCAGGTTTCTGACCTGGAGGTTCCCCACCCTGTTCTGGCCCCATCTCAATCCTGGTTCATCTTTGACCTCTCATTTGACACGCGTTGGGTGGGTTTCTGTTGGGCCTATCCAGACTTGTGAACCAGACTCCCTGTCCTGGGCCTCCAAGGGGTCCAGATTTCATACCAACCCTGTCCCTTCAGTGGATTCCCCAGGGGGAGAAATATCCTCCTGACACCAGAACCACCCAGGTGCCCAAGTCACTTCTTTGGATGCCGCGCGCCACCCTGTGGACACTCTGGAGAACTAGTGTCTTCCGAAGCTAGGGTGGAGGCAGGGTGAGGACGTGGGGGAAGGAGTGGTGGCTCCCTGCAGAGCCTCCCACCACCACATACCAACTCAAACAGCATCCTGGATTGGCAAAAATCAAAATAAAGGAGAACCCTAAATTAAAGAGGAAGGATGAGGCTCTAAGAGCAATTTAACAACAAAAGCCTCTCAGCTCTAATAAAGCTTACTAATCACAGTATTTTCTGTTGAGGCTTGGGAACATCACACGCAAAACACACCACTAGAGGTATGGGTTTAAGATTTTGTCCACTGTTAACATGCAAATTTTCAGAGAAAGTGTTCTCTCCCTTAAAGCTTTTATAGTAATTTCATAGTTTATCAGATCTTGAACTGAGAGCTTGGTTTGGAAGGAGAAAAAAGTGCAAAGTTGGTAGCTACTGGGCAAACTAAAGAGTGGAATAGGGAGAGGAGAAGTGGGCACTCTCTAGGAGAAGATGGAGATCAGGGAAGCCTGGTTCCTGGGCAGAAGCATTTTGAATTGCGGAGAGGACTAGGGCTACCCCATAGACTCTCACTTAACATGTCCTTTGAACCTAGGAGCCATTGCCAAATGGGTTAGGACCACAGGTTGCAGCTTTGGGGTCTTTGTGGGTTCTTGGCCTTGGCATCTCAGCACTAACCAACCATGCCGACTGGCCCCAAACAAGCCCAGCATCCAGAACCTGCTACGACCCACCCCATCCATCCACCCATCCATCCATCCATTCATCCACCATCTATCTACCCTCTCAACAGATATCCTGTTGTGGTCATCTGCTGAGGTAGCTTCTTTATTCTTGGCTGTTAACATTTCTCAAAGTCCTTCATTCCTCTCCTATCTTACTACCACATCAGTTCAATTCCTTGTCACCCTGACCTTAATCAGTACCATAACCTTTCGACAGGTGTCCCTGCTTCTGGGCTCTCCTGGGCCAATCCATCCCAAGCACCACTCCTAAATTAATCTCCCTAAAATGTACCCAAGTTCTACTGAGTGACAGCAGATTGCCTACAGCACCCAGTCTGATTTCTTGGCTCAAATCAATCCAGAGGTCCAAACCATATGCCCTGCATTGTAACTCATTCTTTGGAGTTAGTGATTTCTTGAGAGTAAAAGCTTTGTTTTTTATTTCAAAATCAAATCTAATGTAAATTATGCATCAATAAATCCTAGCCAGAAAAAAACATTGAGAGCTTTCAACTGGTATGCACGGCTGCATGCATATGCATACAGACATGTGTTCAGTTTTGGCCTGTTTGACCACTAACCAGTGTGCCTGAGAACTGCTGTTGCTCCAGCGCTCCTGGCTAAGGAGCTCTGATCCATTTGTGAGGCCATGCTCCCTGTCTTGGAGGCACATCATTCTGGGAGCAGAGGAGCCTTTTCTATTCCACCCAAGCCTCAGAGCTCCTGCTTTAGTTTTCGGAGATGTTTTCCTCTAGGAAGAAAACAGAATGGCCCAGGCCAGGCCTGGCCCAGATAAAGTGACAAATAAAAGGAGGAAGGCACGTTGTATAAGCAGCTGAGAATTCTCTCCCTTCTTCAGACCGATATGAGAAGGTGGGTTTCCCCTACCTACCACGAAATATAAATTATAACATAACATCATTTCAGAGTTCTTTCAAGTCATAAAAATGAGAAGAGTTTCTTGCCCTTGGTGTCACCCCCAGTTAGGGGAGAGCTTTAAAACCTTTCTCTCCTTTCCATTTCCTCAACTGCTTCCCTTCTAGAGCCTCCCAGGTAAGCCTGTGGTTTCTCCCTTGCAGCCTGGGACCCCAAACCCCAGGAGGAGCCAGCCCATCAACCTGAACCATTATGCCACCAAGAAGAGTGTGGCAGAGAGCATGCTGGACGTGGCTCTCTTCATGTCCAACGCCATGCGGCTGAAAGCGGTGCTGGAGCAGGGGCCGTCCTCTCAGTACTATACCACCCTCATCACCCTCATCAGCATCTCTCTGCTCCTGCAGGTCGTCATTGGAATCCTCCTCGTGGTCATTGGTGAGCCCAGGCCTGGAGTTGGCCTCGGTGACCCTTAGTGGGAAGAAAAGTCCCAAGTGTCTCCCTAGACCACCCTGCATTTGGACATGCAAACTTCTCAACCCTATACTAACCTGGTGTGAGCCCCTCTGCACTTGCAAATGACCAAGTAACACCTACACAGTGATTATAAGCACCTTGCCCTACTTCTTGATGTTTCATATAGTGGCCACGCCGCAACACCTGCTGAATGACAGTTCTCACTAGCAGAGTTCCTTATCGCCTTCTGTGTGAGCTTGTATCCTCACTCTTAGAAGACCCAGTGCGAGTCCCCAAATCCCAGTTCTATTAAGCTCCACATGGATGACCCACACACTGGTCAGTAAGGGAAAAGGCTTCTAGTGCAATGACCACTACCTCCCTTGATATTTACCACGTGGATCTATCTCTGAGGTACCAGACTTTCCTTGAACCCTAGTGGAGGCTGTGAGGGAAATTCCAGGCTGTGGCCCTCACCCGGACCCTTACCTCCCATTCCCCACTTCTTCACAGCACGGCTGAACCTCAATGAGGTAGAAAAGCAGTGGCAACTAAACCAGCTCAACAATGCTGCCACCACCTTGGTCTTCATCACTGTTGTCATCAATGTCTTCATTACAGCCTTCGGGGCACATAAGACAGGGTTCCTGGCCGCCAGGACCTCAAGGAATCCTCTCTGAACTCAACTTGGGACTCAGGTGAGGAAGGATGGAAGGTCCTCAGGTTCAACAGCTCCCCAGGTGGCCCTTCTTTCACCTCTGGAGGTTTGGGGTAAGAAAGAAATCCTTGCCAAGCAAGAGGGGAAGGTAGATCTGGAGTATGGAGGGAATCTTGGAGAAGAGCTCAGATGGGGACTCTCCTTCAGTTCTTAGGGTTGGGTTTTTCCGCAGCCTGAGAAGGGTGGGAGGCAATGTGGTTAGCAGTTGACTCTGTCCCTCCAGCAAGAGAAAGGATGAAGATAAGGAATTTCTCCTTGTCATTGCCCAACAGTCCTTGCTATTCAAACTATAGTCCATGAACCAGCAGCAACAAAAGCACCTGGAAGCTGCTGGAAATGTAGAATCTCAGGCCCCACTCTAGATCTACTGAACTGGCATCTGCATTTTGAGAAGACTGCTAAGGGAACGATGTGTACACTAAAGTCTGAGAGCGCTGCCCTCACAACTTCTTCTCTGCTTCCCCTACAGATTCTGGGTCTGGAGCTGCTTCTGCCCCTTTCCTCTTTGATCTACCAGGCTGATGGGCACTTTCCACAGCTCCAGGGAGAGCTCCTGAAAGGTCAATGTGGACACCTGCTTCCTACCACAGCATCTGAATAAAGATGGGCTATTTTACCGGTCTAAGTGAATTCCATCTTGATCTAGAGTCCTAAGCTCAGTCTGGGATAACGCCAATCTTTCCTTCTGGGAGCATCTCCTGCGCCTACTATGTCTATTTAAGGCCAAGGCCACCCAGCTTAAGGATTCTGGTTCTGGTTCTACCCCATTCTTTCCCTTTGCCCCATCCATTCCCTCTGCTCCAGGCCTATTTACTCTTTCTGTAAAATAGAATTATTTCTATCTATAAAGATTTCTGCAAATCCGCTGAGAGTCATTTTTTATGTCTTTAGTTGCATCTGGGCTCCCATCTCCATCTGTGTCCCAGAAGGGGCTCAAAGGAACAAACCCTAAGCCTGAAGGGAGAAAAGGCTTTTAAAGCACTCCCTCTCCTCTGGGTCCTGCTCTGGTCAACTTTCCTGGCCCCATATGCCTTAGGCTAATTACCATCTGCTAGATCAATGGCGGATTAGTCCACTCTAGATTGTTGCATGTATACACAATCCTTTTTGAGAATCTACTATAAACTTATTCTAGCTTTCATATTAGCACCTTCTCTTAGGCATGTGTTAATGGAATACAAACTCATTTTGATCTTTACCTAGACCGAACATAACTAGGCAGGTCAGTTTGCACTGGCAAAGCATCCACAGGGCATCCCCAGATCAAACAGGAAGGATTTTTAGATCGTCTGCTGTGGTAGAATAAGCCACACCTCGGCTTCTCTCCACTAACTATTCTGTCCCTATATCTAGCCTTATTCATCCAGGGTGTCCACCAGCCTTTCTCCAAGGAAATCACCAATCTGTCAAACAGAAAATACTTCGATCTATCAGATTGTGAGCTCTTCATACAAGAACAATGTTGTCCCTTCCCAAATAAACCACAGCAGAAAAGGCGATCACCCATACAGCAGACACCAAACTAATGGTAAAGGATGCAGAGTGGCATGGAAGGGTCCTTGGCACATCCTTCAGAGGCCAGACAGCCAAAGGACAGAGACATGAGCCCTGAGACCCTCATCCCAACCCTCTCCCACCATGATGGCAATAGGAAAACACAAGAGCCATTCTGTTTTCTAAGAAGATGCTGTATTTAACTTTCCCTCCCATTGTCCCACTCCCTCCTCCCACCCTAGACATTTCCCCACAGAGTAGAGCCCTTGCTAGGTCCTCCCCATTAAGGCAGATGGTGTAGAGGTAAGAAACATCAAACACAAGGCACTGGCCAGGGACAGAGCGGGTGGTAGGCAGGGCAGGGGACAGGGAGGGAGGCTGGGCTGGCTCTTGTTATCAAAAGTGAAGCAGAAGGGCTGTGGGCTGGCTCAGCCCTCCAGTGAATGCCCAAGGACAAGAGTGGCCCCAGAAAGAAACCTAGCACCTTACCCGGCCAATTGCAGCTTTTGCCTACTCCTTACAGCCCTCTGCCAAAGGTGGTAAGCCTGGGCAGGGACCCTAAAAAGCCACAGTCTAGGGGGCAGGTATGGCATCCATAAGTCACAACTTATTCATTGAAAAATCTTTGTCCTTTCTGATTTCTTAAGAGGGAGGCGAAGGTTCTCTTCAAGCTCAAGGGTTCTCAGTGTGCTCCATTCTCCCCTATGCCAAGTTTATGCTCTTAGCAAATGCAGGGCCCAACCAAGTAGACTCTGCAGCTCCAAATGCTGTTCCTTGGACTGTCACAGTATGGATCTTAGGCCAGCTGACTGGCCTCCTGAGCCCTGCTGCACCCCCCATAAGCCACAGCAAAAAGCCCTGTGCACCACTGGTGAATTCAGCAGCAGCAGAAGAGGCAGCAGCAGCAGTAGAAGAATCCCCAGCTACAATGGTACCTGGGTATTATTAGTGCAAGACAAATGCGTGGTCATCAGGTGACAGAAAGGTTGGCCTAGACTACAAAGGCCATGGGCTATTTTCCCTGAACAGGCTTCATATCTCAGTTCCTCCTGGCTTCTGCTTCCTTCCATGTGGGGAAGTGATCTCAGAATGATGTGCTCACCTCCCCAAACCCGTCACCCTGCTGCTTCCTACCCTGGTCCCTGTTTCATGGTTCAGTTTCACCCACACCACTTCCTCTTCTTCCACACAAGGCTGAAGCTGGAGCTCTCCCTGTAGGAGGGCAAGTCCAGGGGAACTGGGTGGTGAGGACTTAAGGTTTCCACTTCTCTTTTCATCTCTTCCTGCTGGAATCCCACCCCCTCCTCTCATCTAAGTTGATGGATTACTTAGACCCACATCACCTTTCCTCTCTGCCAGGGCCTGAGCTCACAGGCGGGCTGGGAGGAGAAGGGTCTTCTCTCCCTGCCTCCTCCACCTTGCCTGTCCTACCATGCCCTATGCTTCAAACAGGGAGGAGCCCACCACCCAACCCTTCCCCGTCTCCCAACCCCTCTGTGGCACCAGGAAGATGATGCCAGTTCTGTGCTTCTGAAGGTCTGAAGTTGGCGCTGCCTGGAGGGTAAAGTGAATGCCCTAATCGGTCGCCAGCTGTTCGGTGGCTACCTGAGAGAGATGCGCACGTCTCTGGAAGGTATGAGCCTGGGGTACAGCAGAGAACTGCTCTGCTTGGGGCCAGCTCCTCTAGTTATAAATCAGCTGCTGGGTCAAGGGCTGAGGAACACATGTCTACACAGAAGTGGAAGTGCAAACACCCCCTAAATGCACAATTCCATCCCCCTCACAGTCACAGTTTTGGTTTTCTGATTAAAAAAAAAATTTAACCCCAATAAAATATGTCCAATAGAAGAGTTTCCAGTTTTCGGTCACTGCTCCTGTGAGCAGCACTGGGTGGATGCTGGCACGTACCTCTCAGATTAGGATGGTGTTGCACAAGCAGTTCTTTCTTCTCTGACCTAACTGCACCACCCGCCCTTCCCAGGAATTGTTCCATCTCTGTCCATTGTGAGCCAGCGGCTCCTCCTGGCCTTCATTCCCAAAGTCCTTCCTCTGGAGGACCAGAGGATGGAGAGAGGAGCATTGGCAGCTGTCTCTGTGTCAGGGAACAGCTCCTGGTAGAGTGGGGGTGTTAGCTCTGAGGCCTCTCTGGGCTTCAGCTCCCCTCCTCTCGCCTCCCTCAGCAGTGAACAAGGTGCCGGGGAAGCAGCCGCAAGTCAAGGGGCAGGAAGTGGTCGATCCAGCAAGTCACCCCTTGGGACTATGGCATCTTCATCTGGCGGCGGTTCCACATGCCTCGCTTGGAATGAAAGTGATGGAAGAAATTCCTGAGGGAGAGACGTTCCACTTCTAGGCCCGCTTGGAGGATCCTGAGTGGGAAGGGACAGCATGAGCCACAGAAGCACAGGAGACAACTGCAGAGAGGCCCAAACCCCCAAGGAACCCACCTTCCCACAGCTTCATCAGACCCTACCCTAGTCTTCCTCTGTTCACTCCCCACAGGGCAGGGGAGCAGGATGTAATACAAAGAGTGTGGGCTTTGAAGCCAGACAGCCTGGGTTTGAATCCCAGCTCCAAACCATGTAATCACGTCATCTCTCAGAGCCTCAGTTCACTGATCTCTAGAGAAAGGATAATGATGACATATACACACTGGAGGGTGATGGTGAAGACTAGAGGTAGTGGACTTAAATGCTCGGCACAGTTCCTGGCACCCATCAAGAGCCCAATGTCTGGCACTCAGCTTGCAGGGCACACTTCACAGAGCTTCATGGAGGCAGAGGGCTGAAGCAGACCTCATCTCCAGCTCTCTACCTGTCCCTTTACTATACACAAAGCCCACTGGGAGCCCCTCTCACAGAGAGGCCTGTACTTCGGGCAGGATGGAAGCTACTGGAATTTGGAGAGGTTTCTTTCTGCTTGGGTCCCAGAAGAGGCAGGATGGTTGAGAACTGTGCCCGAGGTATGCATCTTCCCAGCCCAGCAGGAAGATCAGGGATGGAGATGATCCCTAGCCCAGGCTTCTGTCTGCTTTGGGATCTAGCTGGATCTGGCCTTTAGAGCTGGGTTATCTCATATAAGCTCCTTCAACCTCCCTCCTTTGCACCTTAAATTCTCTTAGTTTTGTCATCTTCCTTTCCTTTCTTCCCTCTAGGGAAAAAACACACAGATTGGGTTATTAAGCCTCTGACACTTACTGGTTGTGAGATTTGGGGCTATTTATTAACTTCTCAAGACTCAGTTTTCTCACCTGAAAAATGGAGATAATTACTCCTAACTCACAGAGGTTTGGGGAGGAATAAATGAAGGGATGGACGTGAATGGCCCACCTACCAGTATAGGCACCCAATGATTGATGGCTATCTCTTGCCCTCTCAGGGAGAAGTATAGCTCTTCTTTGTCAAGGCCCCCACTGCCCCAGTGCTCCTGACCTTGCCCTGTCCACCTCCCCTGGACACTGTTCCCTCTCTTTTATTTCCCCTGCTCTCTCCTTTGTCCCCACCCCTTAAGCTCAACTCTGAAGGTATCATCTTCTTTCCCTCTCCTCCTCTTGGCAGCAAATTTCTTAAAGAAGAATCTCATACTAACACAACCTCCACTTCCTCATCATCCCTGTGTTCTACAGTGCCCTACAACCTGCAGTCCCAGCCTAGCCGCTCCCTGCTCCAGTACCCTCTCCTTGCCCACTTGCCAAGCCCAACAGTGTGTCCCATGTTCTCCCTCTCCTCTGAGGCTTTTCATACCAGTAACTATTTCCTCCACCCCCAAACTCCTTGCCCCTCAGGCTTCCAGGGACCAAAACCTCCTGGATAGCTCGTTCCCCTTTCATGGTCCACACGGTCTCTTTTGCTGGCTCCTTAAATTCTTAAAGTCTTTCTTGACCCTTTGCCCGTCCCTGCTATCTGTCCCAGGCCTTCAGCCTCCTCCCCTGGCAGCTGAGAGGGGAGGAGAGTGCTGCCCTCACGAATGCAGCCATGTGCTCCCATGCTTCACTTGCTGCTGAGAACATTATCACTTACATTTGTACAGATCAAGTTTTTGCTTTTCCTCAGACAGTTTAACAAGCACAGAGGCAGTATCCTCCCCTCTAACAGATATAGAAACTGGACCCCAGTATGTGGTAGAGCTTCCTCTGAGTCCAGTGCTCTTTACCTGCATGCGGGGAACCCACAGCCCAGGGACAGGGACGGGGCCCCTCTAGCCTTTTTCCCACCCCAGAGTGCCTGATGGATAAATTCCAGTGGACGTCTCAGATGCCCTGCTTTCCCAGTCACCTGTCCAACAGCTCCCAGTCTTCCCCGCCCCAGTGGTCTCGGAACTCCTTAGTGTTCATGCCCCCAACCCTGTCCAGGTCTGACTTGTAGATGCCAAGCAGTCCGAATCCATTCACCTCCCAGTAGCCTGTGGACAGAAAAGAAGCACCAGGTGAGGTGGGCCAGGGGCCAGGAAGAAGGAATAAAGAAGGTTTCCAGGCTGCATGCCTAGAGCCTTTTCTGAACGACAGAGAATAGGGGTGTGTGTGGCTGAAAACTGTCTCATCTAGACAAGCCCCTTGCCTGTTTGTGGGGGAAGCTTCCTGAGCTAAGGTTCAGGGTCCAGTGAAAGCAACGAAAGCAAAAGTCCTACCAGAGAGTGCCCAAGGGCTAGTGATAGCTCTACAACTGGATCCGACAATAGCAGCCACTCAAGGCACAGCCAAGGGTCAGGTGGTTTCCTTGTCCATTTCCCTCTCCAGAGTCAGGGAGCCTATTTTTCCATCTTTGTATCCTCATAGGGCACAGAGTCTGGCACATGGTAAATGCTTAATAAATGTTTGATGGATGAAGAGGAAGGTGGGGCAGGCAGTGTTCATCATTGCTGGTGCTACAGCTATAGCACAGCCCTCAGGGGACTTCTCTGGAATGTCCAGTGAGCAGAGGGGCAGCAGGGCAGGGTGGGAAGAATAATGCTGCTGTCATAGACAGGACTATTTCCAGCTCTGAAGTTAAGAACTAAGGCCAAAGAGGTCTTTCCTACCCTCCTTCACTCAGGACAGGGCTCACCTTCAGGCCACTGGGGGGTGGCCCCACAATGCAGCCTCATCACCATGGGGGCAAAGGCCATCTTGCCCTCCACACAGTGCTTCCGGATGGCATCGATGACTCCAGCTGGGAAGTGGATGTGGAGGTCGCAGAGGAAGACGATGCTGTGTGGGTCCTGGGGACAGATGTGGGAAGATTAAAAGACTCTCTAGACCAGGGTGAGGCCAGGCCACTCTCTGGGACAATCCTCTGTCTCTTTCCCAACTGAATGACAAACTACCACAAAACAAACTGCTGAGCAGATTTCCATGGTGCTGGACATCAGAGAGTGGATTCTGACTCCTGCCCCTACTCTTTATGGACTCCAAGGTCTCTGGACAAATGCTCTCCTATCATTTGTTTGGTCCCGCCCTGACATTGGCCCTGTAGTAGAGCAGAGAGGACTGCCCCATGCCCACCCCAGCCCCGTATCCTTAATCCTTCTTCCCCAAGGAGCTGACAGCTTTACACATCCCAAATGTCCCTCGACCTCTTCGCCAGTCTTTAATCACATCTGCTGAATCTCCCAGACCCCTCCCAGCCCACTTACCTTCACCAGGTCTATGCCAGCCTGAAGTCCAGCCGAGCGCTCGAAGTTTCCATTCAGCTTTATATACTGGTAGCTGCAGTGAGAGGAAAGAAGAGAGGAGCTGAGCATTAGGACTTGGCTGTGGCAGTGCCCTAAGGAAGCTAGAAGGCAAAAGGTAGAGACGGTGCGTGTTCCTAGGATGGGATTATGGCCAGGTGAGTCCTTTGGAAAAAGCCAGAGACCGGGAACCTGGAAAGCTGAATGAGACTTCTGGCTTTGCCCCAGACCTAGTAGTCCTGAAACTTTAGGAAGTGGGGTGGGGTGAGATTCAGGCTGCACTCCAGCCAGGGAACCTCCTCACCTTCGCAGCTTGGACCTTTTTAGGGCCATTTCGACATCCATATCCTCGCTGCTATAGTCAGTGATGATGATGTTGAAGTGTGGGTCGCCGGTGACCTGGAACAGCTTTTCCATGTCTCCGATGAACTGCTGCACCCAGCGTGCCTGGTTCTTCACTACCCGAGTGGCGCAGACAGAGGGGAAAAGGCAGAGGTAACACAAAGACAGGCGCCTCCACTCCTGGGCCTCACATGAGTCAGGAGTCCCAACAGACCTCTGCTTAGGGGTAATGCAACTATTAGCAATGCAGTACAAAGACAGAAGGCAGAGGAAACCACACCCGTTAAAAGGGCCTCTACATCCTGCCCCTGCACAGCCTCCCAGGCAGGGCCTCCTAAGAAGGCCCTGGGCTGGGGCTCGTCATCAGTTCTCTCACAGGAACCCCATCACGCTCTAACATAAAACCCTGCAGTCTGTCTGTCTTATTATCATTCTTTATTTCTTGTCCTATCTCATTGTCATTCTCCTGTCTGTTACATGGTCTCTTTTCTCATAAAAGCTAGCTAACCCACTCTATTAAGTCGTAGTGCCCCAGATCAGTTGTAAACCCTAGGAACCCCTCAGTTAATTATCACACCCAAACCTGAAACTTGGTACCACAGGAAGAGCAACTGGCCTCAAGTCAGTACCTATTCCTGGCTCCAGTGCTTGCTAGCTTTGTAAACTTAGACTGGAATTTTTCTCCCGTAAGCCTTAGCTTCTTGACTGGCGAGTGGCCATTCTCACAAGTTCCTGTGAGACAGAGTTAGTGAGCAGAGACCTGGGTGCTTGTGATTACTATCGGGCCCCGGCTCCGCTGACAGTGCCCAGGCTCTGCTGGAGGCTCACCAGGCACGATGAAGTGGACCACAGCTCGGTGATTCCAGGAGAAGGCCTGGGGCCAGCACAGCTTGGGCTCTGGGCCCTGGACATTCAGGACACGTCTCCGGCGGTTGTGTGGGCCCCAAACCAGGCCCTGCAGATTCCGGGCCTCGGCCTCTTCCCCACCAGCTGGATCGATGCCCTGCCAGCCTCGCGCAGACACATACTCAGAGAGGCGCACCAGCCGCTGGCCTCGCTCCAGCAACTCAAGCTCCAGGAGGTAGCGACCCCCACGCAGCTGGTCCTGACGCTTCTCCACATTCACGATGCGTCGTAGTTGGTACCTCCTACAGCAGAAAGGGTGTGGGACTTGAGTAATTCCTTCCCCCACTGTAGGAGTTGCATGGTGTAGTAGAAGCCTATAAGGACAGTTGTCAGGAGACCCTGGTTTTCTCGCTAGCTTTGTCATTGGCTAAGAGGCATAGGCAAGATGCTTAACCTCTCCAGGGTTCGCTGCCTCCATCTTTAAAAATGCACCTATTAAAAAAATGCACCTGTTGAGCTGGAATGGTCTTTAAACTCTTTTATAGCTCTGAGATCTTATATGGGCTGAATGAATTTCCTTCAGAAGTTGACCTTCATTGATAAAATGCTCTGTTCAATCGACAGTACATAATACACAATGGATTGTTAGATAAATGTTGATTGGTTAGCTCAACATCATTAGTCACTAGGGAAAATGCAAATCAAAATCACGTGTGAGTCCTCGGCCATCCCACCCTGAACAAGCCCGATCCCATCTGATCTCGGAAGCTAAGCAGGGTCGGGCCTGGTTAGTACTTAGATGAGAGACCACCTAGAAAGACAGGATACTGTAGGCATAGAAAACACATGTGACACCCATTTCAAACCCATTGGATGGCTATTTTTAAAAAAACAAGTGTTGACAAGGATACAGAGAAATTGGAACCTTCATATACTGCTGATGAGAATGTAAAATGGTGCAGCTGATTTGGTAGAGAAACTGGCAGGTCCTCAAATGTTAAACATAGAGTTACCATATGACCCAGCCATTCTACTCCTAGGTGTATAGCCAAGAGAATTGAAAACATGTTCACATAAAAATTTGTACATGAATGTTCAGAGCAGCGACAAGAGCCAAAGCGTAGAAACCCAAATATCAATCAACTGATGACTGAATACACGATATGTGGTCTACACATACAATGGAATATTATGAAGCAATACCAACGACTGGAGCGTGCCGTACGTTCCACAGTACGACCCTTGAAAACATTTTGCTAAGGGAAAGAAGCCAGGCACAAAAGGCCACATATTATATAATTCTATTTATATGAAATGTCTAGAGTAGGTAAATCTATGGTGATGGAAAATAGTAGTGTTTGCCAGGGACTGGGAGAATGGCAATTACCCACCATTAGGTACAGGGATTCTTTCAAAAGTGATGAAAATGTACTGGAATCAGACAGTAGGCCCTGCTATCCCACATCTGGGCTCTTAATTTGTCTCTGGTAGCCTCGGTTTTGTCTGATCCGTCTCTTTACGAGCTCCTTCCCTGAGAGAGGGGATCATATTTGCTAAGCCCTCCTCTTGGGCCAGGCACCTGGGCATTTCAAAACCTTGCCTGATGGTGAGACAAAGATCTGACTGGCCCAGGTCACCTTCAGGGGCAGGGGCCCCCAAAACTTGTCCTTCCCAGGAGCCTGCAGCAGGGGAACCTGCTACAGCCCCCAGGTCCCTGTCCCCGGGCCAGCAGGCTGCCACATGACTCAGCCCCAGCCCCACAAGAGCCCTTTACCTTACCCCCGGCTCCTCTGGTTGAGCTTCTTCAAGAAGACTCGTGTGACCTCGAGAGCCTCCTGCTCTGGAAGCAGCAGGTTGCCAGATGTGTTACAGTTCAGATCGATCCAGTCAGTCCGCAGGGCTTGGAAGTCAAGGTTCCGGGCACTGAAGGTCTGGTCCCAGTTTACCACTGGGTCAAACATGGGCACGTAGTCGAACACCTCACTCACATCCTCTTCCTCTTCCTCTTCTTCTCCCCCCTCTTCCCCCTCCACTCGTCCTTCCTGGCCTGCACCTGCGACCACCTCCTCCTCCCCGTGCCAACCCTTCCTTGGGCCCAGAGGCTCCATCCTGTCACCCCTCCTCTGCTCTGCAATGTATGATTCAACTTGATTCAGCCACTGGGACTGCCCTAGAGTCTTCCTGGGACTGTCACCAGTGGGCTTGGGCCTCTTAACTTGAGGCAAGTTCTCTGCCAGGTGCCCAGGGGGCCACTTGTCAGAATGAGGTGGATCTTGGCTGGGTTCAGGGCTGGGTTTCCTCCGCCTCTTCTCTGATGGCTGGGCTGGGATGTTGCTGGTTCTCGGAGGGAATGGAGCTGTAGAGTTCTGCTTGGAAAACGGGACCAGCAGCCCTTTGTGGGAAAGAGCCAGGAGTTCCCGCAGGCTTCGGAGGCGGTAGTCAGTGACACCCTGCCCGGGGGTAGAGGTAGGCACTTGTCTTCTCTCTGGCATCCTGCCATTCTGGTCAGTGGAGGCAGGGGGCTCCTCTGCTGCCTCTCCATACTGGGACTCTTCCAGGAGGCCTTCCTCAAAACCTGTTGTTAAGAACAACCATTCCTCACACCAGTTTTCAGCCTCTCCCTAACAAGATATACAAGATAGCTGATGATAGCTTAGGGGTTTTCAGGCGGGGATGGCATCTAGGCTCTGCCACTCACTGTGTGACCTGGGGCAAGTCACTCAACTTTCAAAACCTCAGTTTCTTCATCTGCATAAAGGAAATACTAATCCATGTTCCACAGGGGTTTTGTGATGCTAGAGAGTGAAATAAGTACGCAAAGTGCCTCGTGGGTCCCTGGCACATGCAGAGACCCAACAAATGGTCCCAGCCAGGCCCGAATGCTTCAAGAAGAAAGGCCACAGGAAGACTGTTTCTCTGTAGCAGAATTTCTCAAATGCCATGCCAGGGCCAACATGCCCTCAAGCAGCCCAGGTAATCTCTTCCAGGGCTCGGAATCTCCTCCAGCTGACCCAGCACACTGCTACCAATAGCCATGTACGACATGTTCCTTGACATGAAAAGGGCGGGAGTACTGCTCTAGGCCCTAGGGCGTGGGAGGAGGGGCTGCATGGTTTGGATTTTTAAATTCCTTAGAAGCAGGGCTAGAACTTTTCCCAGAAACAGACCATGGTCACCCCTCTCAGCCTGACCCAGAAAGCTCAGCTCTCACTCTGTACCTGGCTGCTCCGGCCCCTGTTTCTCAGGCTGGTCGATCTTGATGTACTCCTGAAAGCTGAGCCTGCAGGAGGAAGGGAGGGGCAGACTGGCACCCGGTGCCTTGCAGGCAAAGCGGGAGGCTCTGTGGGAAGTCCCAGCAGCAGCCTGGAGTCATGGCCCAGACTGGAGTGGAGGAGGGAGGTGGGGTGGGGGTGTGTGTGGGTCTGTGAGTGTGAGAAGGACCCAGGAAGAGCCAAAGCTCCTTGGGCTAGAAGGGCACTTGTGACAGCTCTCCCGGCTCTGGCAGAGCCCCTCTGTCAGGCCACCTTCTTGCCCGACTCTGGGTTGCTCACCTGTCCTGATAGAATGTGCTCTCCTGATAGAAGCATTTGTTATGGGTTTCCATGTGACTTAGGCGGGTGTAGTCATTGGGGTAAACGAAGGACAGATGAACCTGAAGGTAAAGAAAAAAGCAGCAGGAGAGAGAGGGTGGGATCTTGGTAAGAAATCAGCCAACCAGGGTTGCGCCAGCCCCCAGCTGTGATTTCATAGGGCTCCTGGGACCTGCCTTGGTGGGAAGAGAAGGGCCCCTCTGAGCTCGTGCAGACTGGGGGTCCATTCCATTCATTATGCCTCCTCTCCTGGGCTCTCTGGACCTAACATAACACCTGATCTAGCTCCCCAGTGCAAACGTCCCTTATCTCCGGTGCCCACTCATTCTCCACAGCTGCAGCTGAGACCCTTCCTTCCTCCTCCTGCCATCTTATCCTCTCTGCAACCTCTAAATCTTTACCTGCAACCCTCATAGGCCTGGAACAATCCCTTTCGTTATTTACTACATTGCTTTTTATCCAACCCCCGCCCCCTCCCGCTTAAACATAGCTCAAAGCAATCACCACCCAAAACTTTCTTGATGATATCTGCCTCCTCCATCCTCTGACCCCTGTGCCATTCTCTTCCTGAGCCCAGCACTCTCTACTCTCTAGATCTGGGTATACAGTGTTCATTCTCCCTCTCCAGTTTCCACGTAGGCTGGAGAATCTCTATAGCTCCCCTCCACAGTTCATTTTCCCCACTGCCTTTTCTGTGAGCTTAATCAATGCTCCTGGCTGATTAGCTGGTAGGACTGACCCAGGTCTGTCCTGCTTGTATGGCCGACAGAGCAGAGTGTAGGAAACCTCAAGCCAGTCCTCCACCTCACATCACCACTGTGGCAGAGCTGGGGCATGGGGGCTTCCTAGGGCAGAACTGCATTCTCAGGCTTTGCAGGGCAATCCATCTGGGCCAGAGGCAACTTGGAATGCTAGTTCTCCAAGCCCAGGGACCAGTGAGGACATCTTGTCTGCTGGTACATGGTGTGTGAAGGATGGTCAGCCTTAGCACCTCCCCATCTGAGCCAGAGGCAGCAAGCCCTCTCTCACTCCTGCCCCCACCACTGCCCAGGCCCCAAACTTACAAACCGGAGGCCCTGGTAGCGCTGTAGGGGGAGCCCATCCACCAAATAGCTGGGTTTGTAGGGACAATCAGGCAGGACATGGCGGAGATGAGACTTGGGGATCAGAGGCACTGAGGATAGTAAACAAAGAGGGATGAGGGTGGGGGTATGAGCCTGCAACGGGCTGGCTTAGAGCCACAAAGGGCTGATGGGTAAGGGCTGATGCCTTCTACCTTACTGTATTCACTCATGGCACCTGTGGTCAGAGTCCATGGCCACTGGCTGAGGCTGCCAGGCTGTTACCACTTTTTTAGGGGGTGGGGGGACATTCATGGAGCACCTTGGTGGCAGAGGGCTTGGACAATCCCTAGTTCAAGGCATAGTATGGTACTGGGATCAACGTACAGGGCTAGCCTCGGTAAAGGTTTAGAGACTTCCAAGAGGCCACAAAGCCTCATCCTACTGAGGTGCAATAGCAGAATTTCCTTCCAGTGTATGTGGAAGCGGTGGTTGGCACGGGAGATGACTTTGTCATCTTTTAAAATATAAATGCTCCCAAGAGTTTAAGGCTCTAACACCTTAGTTGGAACTTATCTCTCTCACTGGTAGCAAGAGCTGGATTCCAGTTAAAAATACGATATTTAAGATTGCAGAGGAACGTATGGGGAACTTGCAGGTTCTAGTTCTCTTTCTAGACCTGGGTGACAGTTACACAGATGTTTGTTCTATAATGACCGTATAATGTAAAATTGAATGTATATATTTTTGTACATCCCTGTGTGCATGTTGTATTTTACAGTCCAAGGAACAAAACAATCCTCTGACTTTTGGGACACTGTGATGGAACTGAAAGTCCTCTTGAGTCTCCCCACCCGCACCACAGACCTGGCAGTGTACCACCCCCAGAATGGTGACAATTATGCAGTTGAAGACGCACCTTGATAGAGGGTGTCCCGAGGGTCGGGCCGAAGCATGTCAACTGGGGGGTCCTCGTCTCTGGGAAGAGAGTCCAGGGAGCCTGTATGGCTGGCTGCCGTCTGTGGGATTTGGCCTACTTCATCCATCCTTAGGATCGTCTCATCTGGGCCAGGGAGGAAAGAGAGGGCAACTGAGAGTCCCAGGGCAAACAGCCCAGAACCCAGGCCCTGCCTCTGAGGGGCATGGACAAGGCTCAATCAAGCCTTCCATGGTCCCCTTGGGAACAGGATGGGATATGCTTGACCCTCTTCCCTCTAGTCCTCCCCCCTCCTCCCATAACTTGTAGCTTCAGTTCTTTATCTCCCTTTGACCCCCTCCACTGGCCCCATGACTAGCACATACAATTTTTGTGTGAATTTGAAAAAACACACATTTTTCTCAAAATGCTTTACTGCTATCTGCTGGAAACCTGTCATTATATTTACTGTATTTAACAAACACATACATAGCACTTACAAAATAATAAGCCAGGGGCTGTTCTGAGCGTCTTACAAATAACCCACTTAATCTTCATAACTACCGTGTGACTTATGCACCACTACTATTACTCCTATTTTACAGACAAGGAACTTTGGCAAAGAGACGTTAAGTCATTTGTCTAAGATCACACAACTGGTAAGTGGCAAAGTCGAGTTTGAATTCAGGCAGTTTAGTCTCAGCCTCCAGGTAATGCTGCCTCTCAGACAAGTCAGGAGCGCCCACCAGGAACAGCAGGCCCCAGAGCGTGCACAGCAGCCTCTGCTCCATCTGGTGTTCTCATCCTCAAGTCTGCATATCTTCTTCTTCCCTTTTCTAACCAGTCTGGGGGCTGGCAGCCTGTCTTTGCTCTCTGCCTTCTGGGTTCATTTGTCTTTGGCCCCAGATGGAGCTCTCCTTCTATACCCAAAGCTAGTTACCTCTGGCCTTAGTTACCTCTTACTAGTTTCTTACCTGAACTTTGCTATGGGCCTCTTTCTTCCCGGTTCACAATGACTCTATGGATCTCAATTCTCCCTTCTTCCTCTTGCACCAACGCAGCATCTCACAGCCTGTCCCTCTGCCCCGACCTTGTGGTCTCTTGCTTTGGTCACCAGCAACCTCCTCCCACCCACCTTGCCCATTCTGTACTGCCACCCTCTCCTGTGAACCCAGAACTTCCCTCTTCTCTCCATCCTCCCCTCCTCACACACACACACTTCCCAATGCCTTCCCAGTTTCCTCCCAGCAGCTGCCTTTCTCTTCCTCCCTTAGGGTTCTAGTCCCGTCTGCTCTTCATATACTGGGGCCCACATAGCCTCTCCTGCCAGGTAGCAATTTCTCAGTGAGACCTCCAGGTAGGAGTCTGGCTAGGAAAATCATAAGCAATGAAAAATACAATGGAAAAATTCATTTACTGCAAACTTAAAAGAGATGGGAAATTTTCCTCTCCTCTTGCCATGGCTTTGCAAGAACCATGGTTGCCTCATCTGTGAAATAAGAGATTGGCCTCACTCAGAGGTTTTTCATCTGCAGTGAGCCACGTGGTCTCTAAATTCCCTTGAAATTGTACACAAAATATTGTGTGTGGGTACGCAAAGACATTTTTCCAAGGTAAGGGCTCAGAGTGCTTCCATCAAGTTCTCAAAGTGGTCCCTGACCCCTGAGGTTCTGTTCCTTGTCCCTCATACCCATGTTCCAAACATCTTGAGCTTTCGCCTCCACTCACCACCCCTCCTCTGACCCAGGTCCCCAGGTGGGCTGAGACGCTCCCCACGTGGGCACCACCTCGCCTCTGTCTCAAGCTATGGGCAGAGCCGACTCACTTGTGAAGAGGGACAGGGATGCGGAGTCAATGACGGTGAACTTGGCTCCAGGGTCGTTCCGTCGCCACTGGAAGAGCAAAGAGGGTTGACGTGGGAGGCTGGAGGTAGCTGGATTTTGAAAAGAGTTTGGGGGACAAGGGAAGAAGACCGACTGGCTAAGGACTGAGCTAGGAGAGGTAGGAACAGCAAAGTACTCACCACAACTTCCACGTGATCAGTGCCCTCGTCATTCTGCTTGTGCAGCACCTCAAAGTAGTACCTGCGGGAGGCTGACAGGCTGATGGGGGAAGAGAGCAGAAACAGGTGGCTGTCTTTCTCAGCCCCTGTGGCCATCTCTTTGTCCCAAGTTTCCACCGTGCCACATTGGCTCCCACCCCACCCACCCTTAAACTCCCCTTCATCCTTGTCTCCTTGCTCCTGGAATCCCAGAGTCTTGCCACTTAACCATCTGGGTTAGAATCTCCACTCTACCACTTCCAACAGTGGTTTTTCCTTCTGAACGATGGCCATGATATGAGTACTTACTTCACAGGACAATTGAGAGAATCAAATGACATATTACTAATTAACCCGTATAGAGTTGTTGCTATGCGCTAGGCAGTGTTCTAAGTGCTTTGTATACGCTAAGTCATTGAGGCACAGAGATCTTGCGGAATTTGCCTGAAGCTGCCAAGGTACTGCATGGCAGAGTTGGGATTTGGACCCAGCAACCTTGCTTGAGTCCATATCATTAGCTGCTGTGCTGAGTCACACCACAGATGCCGGCACATACCAAGAGCTCTTTGAAAGCTGAACTATCCTCTCATGAATCAACATCAGTATCACCATCCAGCTCGTGCGTGCTCTCGCCTCCGAGTGTCAGACACCAGGTGGCGCTCTGAGCTTGGACTACGTCCCCCTCTCCAGCATGTTAAAGTAATTAATTCCAGCCTCTATTAGCCGGGCAAGGCCTTCATTTCCTTCCAGTCTACCAGGGGATCCCTGTAGCTAGGAAGTTTCTGCAGCACAGGCAGAGCAGCCCGTGTCCAGACTGTACAGATGTGGACATTTCCAGGGATGAAGAAAACGTGAAGGGCAAGGATGGGGAGAAAGGACCTGTTTTGCTTGCCAGTCCTGAGTGTTACTAAATAGCTAGCTGTGTGACCTTGAGTTGTAGCCCTCTATGGGCCTCAGTTTCCTCATCTGTAAAATGAGGAAGGATGAGCCAAATGGTTTCTAATTCACAGACTTCATTTACCAGAGTGCATGGGTTCCGAGCCCAGAGCCTCTGGAATAAGGACAGTTGGAGAGTGGAGGGGACACACTGTGCTCTTTGACTTGGATTTGGCCTCAGCACTTGAGGAAAGTTGGGGGTTTTTGCTGCTCATGAGAATGTCATGACGCTCCCTACTCACCTCACTGGCTTGGAAATTTGACTCCGAAATTTCCCAAACTCTCCAGGGGCAGTCCACTCTTTTCCAGTCTAGAGGTATGAGGAGAGAGAGAGTGAAGGAAGGAGGAAAAGAGAAAATACAAAGGATGGGGAATGGTGAATGAACAAACAAGGAAGCAATGAGAAGGAAAAAGTGAGAGGGAGAGAGAAGAGAAGGAAGAAGATGAGAATGACGAGAGTGACTGAGTAACCCACGCAAGAAAGACCTCCACCCTTCTAGAAGGGCCCTAGCACTTCATCCCCTTGGAGTGGGTCCTTAGTACTGAGCTAAAGACTATTGGGCCTAAAAGTTGTATATGGTCCAAGCCCAGCTCAGAGATGAATCTTCCTGGGTTTTCTTCCCAGCCTCAGACTGACTCCCTCCTCCACACACCTCCCTTTATCCCTCTGTAAAATGGGATGGGGTGAGAGAGAGGATGCTTCCTATTTATGCCTTCTTTTGGGCTGTCACACCAGAGATACTAGTGGTAATGAGTGTCTACTGATGGAGGCTGGGGCCCCTTCAATGCCTGGCCTTGAGACCTAGGGGAGAGCTCCTGGGCTAATCTGACCCTACCTTGCCCACACTGGCCAGCAGCTGAAGGCCTGAGACCTGGTCGTCACGGCTCAGCCAGAATTCCGCGTTGTCGTCTGCAGCAATGGCAAACTGGATTGTCCCTGGGCAGTGAGGGGAAGAGTTCAGGTGAAAGCAAAAAGGACATCTGTGGAAGGGCTCACAGACTGTGATTAAGTCATCCCAAAGGCTTGGTACAGACTTCCCTCTTGCAGAGTGAGGTTTCTCCTTCCTGGGAGACACTGTAACGATGGGAAGACTATACAGAGAGTCAAGCTAGTTCCAGACTCTATAAGTCAGGGAGTGAGAGGGCAGCCTGGGGGTGCAGGTGGGGCCTAGATGAGACCTCATTGTGACTCGATTTTCCCTCTCCTCGATGGTGTACTGAGAGGGTCACAGGGCAGACTTATGTTCTCTGGGCACCCTAAAGAAAGAAGTGTGGAGCAGGATGTAGAAGGGCCTTCTACTTTGGGGCTGGCCTCACCATCGGTGAAGGGGTGCAGGTAGCCAAAGATGCGGAGGCCATAGTTGGTCCATTTGGGGGACACGGCCAGCTTCCTCAGGGTTGTGCGGATCTATGCCAAGAAAGGGGAGGGAAACTGTTACCCAGAAGAGGGAAGAGAGAAATGAAGAAACTGGTCTACTCAGGGCTGGTGGGAAGACCAGGAGAGAGCGAGACAGGAAGGGCTGAAAGACGGCTTAGTGTGAAGTGAAGGCAAAATTTCCACTCGCACTTGCTTCTTTGTCCAGGTGACCTTGTACAGTGCACACCAGCACAGCCGTTTGTGATGGCCCCAGGTAGACTGCTACAAGCCACAACAAGAGTCTAAAGCTGAAATGATGCAGAAGAGAAACTGAAGGAATCCTTGGGAAGGAAACAAGGAAGATATTGTGGGCAGCGGAAGGAAGGGCCCACAAGAAAAAGGAAAATAAAAGTACCAGGAAAAATGCAAGGAAAGATGAGGAAGACGGAAAATGGAGAAGATGAGAGACAGGAGTGGGCAGAGGGAGAGGAGAGGAGGTGGTGTGGAGGGCGGGAGGAGAGGCAGGCTCATAGGCACTCACGTGGGGGTACAGTGGGAAGTGGAGGTTCCTCCTGAGCTGTTGGATGGAACTGCCACACCAGTCTTCAAAAACATGCAGGTTGGCATGGCCCCGGAACTGTACAAATGAAGAAGCAAGCAGGTAAGAATCAGCACCCCTAAACCTGCCCCTGCTGCGGCCTTCGGCTTGAAGAGGAGGCTGGGTGGAGGAACAGGCTATACCACAGCCTCAGCTCGAGTGTGCTGCTCGCTGCTCAAAGCCACGGCCCACTTCAGTCCCATTTTCATCCTTGGTACCTATGGCTTCTGTCATGAACCTTGTCCCCATGACATGGCCTTGAGTCCTAGGTCTGTTTTCTGGCTATGCATTTGTACACACACACACACACACACACACACACACACACACACACACACACACTCCTGGCTCTTCCCACACAGGCAGGGGGCTGGTTTGCATTTCCCCGGCAAGGGGGAATAACAGCCATGACGGAATGGCAGAGAAGATGGGGGGAACTGGAAGGAGGCTCAGAGCTGGAGTTTCAGCTAAAGACTTGCTCTCTTTCCCTCCTCCTTTCCCTCCCCCTAATGCCTAATAAAAGGAAAGCTGTGCAGCTGTCTGCTGGTGAAACCTTATCTACTCAGTGGTCTTCACGCTTGGGGCTCCCCGTGTGGGGAAGCAGCTGGGAAAGCGTTGCAGGAGGTCTCTGGGGGCCCTGTGGCAGACCAGCCTCCCGCTGCTCTCAAGAGCTCAAAGCCTCACTCTCCCAGACCTCTTGGCTGTGGTATTGGTGGAGCACAGGACTAGGCATGGAGGCTTGGAGCAGAGGGCCCACTGCAGAAGAAAGGACTCTGGCAGCAGCGAGTACTCAGTGTGTGGAGGCCTGGAGCTTGAGAGGGGAGGGGAAGCTGGGGATGCTGCCCTGATTTATCCTGACAAAGAGGTTCAAAGTGCCCCATCTCAGCTCTTTTCTCTTCTCCCCCAGAGCTTAAGCTCCAGGATGTGGGAGGTGGGTCCTAAATTGCTCTACACAAACAGGCCCTGCCCTCCCCTCCCCATTGTGGTCCATCCGATTATCAAAATCTGAGCTGCCCTTAGGAAAACACAGGAGGAAGAAATCTCCAGACTGGAAGCCCAGACGGAAGAAAGTGATATAAGGTCTCCAGAAAGAGACCTGGAGGGAGGTATGGTGAGGAGAAGGAACATAGGGGCAGGGAACAAGTCCCCACTGGAAATGCCAAAGGTCTGAGGGGCAGCTGGTCGGGTGGGCACAGGCCCCAGCACTGGGGAAATACTACCCAACAGATGAATCCAGAAAAGATTCAGGAAAGTCTGTCACTCCTCATCCCTTCAGCAACTTGCCCCTTCCTGGGTGTGCTGGCCTGGAATGTGGGACCTTGGGAAGCAGCCATCACTCCCGGGAATATGAGTGGGGGGCTGGGATGGGTGGGAAAGAGAATGTGGGCTGGGTAGGTGGGGGGCGGGTTAAGACTTCTTGGAAGGGAAGAATGGGTACATTGTGCTACTTCTGGAGAAATTCCTTAAGTCCCGTTTACAAGACTTAGCTGTCTCTTGCCAATGGCCTCATTGCTTCGTTCTGGGGTTTTCAGGGCAGCTCGCTCTGACCCACAACAAACTGCAGGGGGAGGGCATGCCACCAGAGAAGTCTGTAGTGTTCCACCAGGAGGCCAGAGGCCACAGCAGGTTTGGGCCGGGGAAGAAGGAAGCTGGCTTTGGGGCCTCACAGGAGATGCTGCGGGAAATGA
Organism: Cynopterus sphinx; assembly: GCA_030015415.1. NCBI lineage: Eukaryota > Metazoa > Chordata > Mammalia > Chiroptera > Pteropodidae > Cynopterus > Cynopterus sphinx. The sequence continues at coordinate 93,888,676 of CM057380.1, forward strand.
GGAGCAGGAGGCGGCGGGAGTGCAGGGAGAGGACTACCAGCTCCTTGCGGGTCGGGTCTCGGCCCTCACGCAAATAATGCCTCACCCACCCTCAGACTGAAGGGACGAATGAGCACCATCTTCCTCACCAGGCCTAGACTGCTGATCCAACCATGATTCGTGTTCCTCCAAGCTTTGGAGACTTTGTATCTGGCAGAGATGCAAGACCTCAGCTTATCAGCACCACCATTTGCCTACTTTCCACTGTCCGGCAGCAGCTCAGGCTCAGGCTCAGGCAAGGGAACTGGTAACTCCTATCGCCAGAGGACGTCCACAGCCAATGACAGATTTGGAACTTCCAATTACAAGTGGCGGAGAAAATATCTGTTGGAATCCTATTTTATTTTATTTTATTTTATTTTATTTTATTTTATTTTATTTATTTTATTATTTTATTATTTTATTTATTTTATTTTATTTATTTATTTTATTTCATTTTATTTTATTTTATTATTTTTTTAGGCGAGGCAACCCTTAGTTGACCTCACAGATTGCGAGGACCTTGTCAGCTTACTATCCCTTATTTTTTATTTTTTTATGCTTACAGCACCTGGTCTTCTTAGGTGGTCTCCCATCCAAGTACTAATCAGGCCTGACCCTGCTTAACTTCCAAGATCAGACAGGATCAGGTTTGTTCAGGGTGGCGTGGTGGTAGATGGAGTCCTCTCATTTTAGAGGCGAGAATATTGAGGTAAACTGGCTCCCCAAGAATACACAGCAATTAACCCTGTAAAAATGGGAAAGGTGTATTGGTGTCTAAGTACAGAGGGTGAGGCTGGCCTAATGGGTCCTCACATAGGAATGTCCACTGTCTTCTATCCCATTCCTTCCTTAAGGGGCTTACTAGGCCTGCAGCAGAGCTTCCAAATTGACTGAAGTTCCTCACACTGCCTGCAGAATTGTCTTTCTAAAGCACAGATCTGATCACGTCACTTTGCTGCTCAGGAGGTTCCCAGAAGACTTCAAAACAATACCTGACCTTGGCACAACTGATGGACCTTCCTGGCCTCACTCCACACCACTCTCTGTCACATACCTAAACTCCATCCACAGCAAACTCCTTCACCTCTCTGTGCCTTATTTTGTGGTTGGAAGGCCCTTTCCCTTTCCTCCCCATCTGGCAAATTCCAGCTCATCCTTCAAGGGTCTTCTCAAATCTTTCTGAGAATTTCTCCCTCCTCTGTGCTCCCTGCATATCTTAATTACTTGAATGAATAAATGCTCAGAGAAGCTAATCCTGGAACCATATGTTCCTTCATTTATTCTATAAGCTCTGAGTGACTGCTCTGTACCAGTTAAAGGTGAAAAAAGATGTCCTCAAAAGAGAGAGACATGTAAACAAATAGTGACCTGTGTCAGAGACTACTGCAGAGGTGAGGGATGCAGAGGGAAGGAAGGTAAGAGCAGTCAGCTCTACTTCCAGGGGAAGTTAGAAGCCCATCACAGGATGTGAGCCTCACTCACTGACCCTCTGCTGTGCCATGCTGCTCCTCAATCAGATTCATGTTCACGCAGCCAGCACAGCTTGTTGGTGGCTCCTTTCATGGGGCAGTGAGGCCTTGCCCAGGAGAAGTACGGAAGGCTGGACCATATGACCCCAACACAGCAGGACAATAAGGTCACTTGTTCCTATACACCAGACTCCTGTTCAGTTTCTAGGTACTCAAGCTACTCTTGACTCCCTGTTCACACTTGTCCTTTGAGAGAGCTCCACCTTGGAATCGAGGGCTCCACACTCAGTGAGGATAGTGGAGGCTCTCGATTTTAAGGAAAGAGCCAAAGGCCCATTTGGTGAAACCCTAATGGGTGAAATTCCCTATTTGAATAGATGGTTAGTAAATAAACAGAGATGCCACTTGTATCTCACCAATGTGACTGAAGTGTGGGATGATGGTGTTTCTGGGCTCTGAAGAAAGGAAAGTCTGATCCACACAAAAGTGTGTACATAAACATTCATGGCAGCATTGTTCATGATAACCAAAAAGTAGAAACAACCCAAATATCCATCTGTTGAGGAATCGATAAATAAACTGTGGTATATCCACACAATAGAATATTATTCAGCAAAAAAAGAAGTGGAAGTATTGATACATGCTACCACATGGATGAGCCTTGAAAATGTTATGCTAAGTGAAAGAAGCCAGACACAAATGGCCACATCTTGTACAATTCCATTTATATGAAGTGTTCAGAACAGGCAAATCTAGAGAGACAGAAAGTAGATGAGTGTTTTGAAATGGGTGAATTATATAGCATATGCATTATATCCCCATAAAACTGCAATGACAAAAAAAGGGGGGGGGGGACCTAAAAGAAGTATGCATCCCAGTCTCCTCCTCAAGAGACACATACCTCATACCTCACTAAGGCCTGTATGACATGACCAAAGAAAATTCTGACTTGTTTTGATCTAATTTTGTATTCACCAAATTTCTTTCTTGTAACTTTTGGTTTTCCAGGGAGAGCATCTTGAACAGCAGACAGTGTTTTGGTCAATGGATAAACTGACATTGAGGTTTGTTGATTAGCAGGGTTTGCTAGTTCGTGGCTTATGATTTGGTTGACATACGTAAGTTTTAGAGGGCAGTTACTCCATGAGGCCCAGCCCCCTGGCCATCTACTCTGATGGTCTGTCTCTGACACATCAAGTAGAACACCTAAAGCTGTTTTGCTTCTGAGGGTGACTTCTGGCCTCAGAGACTCTGAGCTGCCAGCGAAAGGCTGGGTCAGGGAAACCATTGAAGAAGAGATCATCATCAGCCTTCTTATGTTCTGTCCTTGCTCACCTTCAGAGTAGGGCCATGTACTAGCAATGCCACACTAGGTGAGTGGGTGAGTGAGTGAGTGAGTGAGTGAGTGAGTTAACCCCTCCTGTTACCTGGAAAGGGGGACGATAACCTGACAAGGTATAACCTGATAGCTCCTGACAGCTAGTGATGGTCAATAAAGAGCATCATTAACCTGAGCATTCCTTGCCAAAACTATATGTCAAAAGGCAGGAGACAGGTAAGAAGATAGGAACAGAGAGGTTCCCTTGATGGCTGCAAGAGAGTTGGAACCAGTGTGTGGCTGCGTGACTGCATATTTTAGCTATTTAACCTTTTGGGGCCTTATTTTCCTTGTTAGTAAAATAAGAAGATTGGATCAATGACTCCCTGCAGATTCATGAAAACTGTAATGAGGATTCTGTAAGCTACTTTCCATATTAAAAACCACAAAGTTAATGGAAATCAGGCATTCACCACCAAAAGGCCATACAAACTTACTACAAGCTCAATTATTTCTTTAAAAAGTTAATCCCACATTAATCATTATTTACTATTTGTTTACTATTTTCATTTCATATATATATATATATATCTCCATCCTTGATTAGCCAGAACAGTGGGAAAGTTAACAATGAATAGATACAGAATATTATGATGTAATAATCTGTCAAAATAACTGGTTCACCAAGCAACAGGATCCAGAGGGGCAGAGGGAGGAAGGAAGTAGATGGGGCAAAAGGGGTCAAATGTGTGGTGACAGAAATCTAACTATGGGAGGGGAACATACAATACAATGTATATATGTCTTACTGTTAAATTGTACACCTGAAACTTACTGGATTTCATTTACCAATGTCACAAAATTAATAATAATAATAATAATAATAATAAATAATAAATTTTTAAAAAGAAGTCCAGTTTTATATAAAACAAAGTCTTTAGATCACGGACGGTCATCACAAGCAAAAGCAATAAAGTTTGGGAGGTGGCATGATTTCTTGCTGCTATATTTGCTGTATCATAGTTACTGCCATTTATAAAAAAGTAATTGAAAAAATGTGCATTGGTACTAGTTGTATCATTTTATTTTTCAATTACAGTTGACATTCAATATTATTTTATATTAATTTCAGGTGTACAGCACAGTGGTTAGACATTTATATAATTTTCGAAGTGATCCACCCGATAAATCTAGCATCTGCCTGGGGGAAAGAAAGAAAAGGATCCAAAAAGAAAAAAAAAATGACCTGATCACCACAAACAAACTGCAAAAACATTTACAGCAAGCGAAAAATAGTTTATGTTGCTAACTGATAAACTAACTTATAAACATTTCAGGTAATTCATATTGCTAATTTAAAAACAGAAAAAAATAACCCAATGAAAAATGGGCAAGAGATACAAATATATAATCCAAAGAGAAGAAATATAATGGTCAATACACATATAAAAAGATTAATTTAAAAAATTGATCTGAACTGTGCTCAAAGTAGAGAAGTCTGGATCACTGGCAACTTCTTTTCAAAATACTATCTCTAGGTGGATAGGACATAACTAACTACCTGATGATGTCACCCAGTACAGGTGTGTCAATGTTGTAATCCATCCTCTCTCAGGGCTTTAAATAGGGGCAGATTGCAGGGCGGAAAACTTAACCTTCATTTCATGTTTAGCGTGATACTGCTTCCTTCACTCCTGCCCGACAGCAAATGGGTGGATTGAAAATAAAATCACTCCAGCTGAAGAGACCAATCAGTGATAGGTATAGATAAAGGCAGTGGGCTGGCCAGTACCACCCAGCCCAGAAAAGGAACCTATGTCCACAGGCCTCAGGGCTAAGCATTTAGTCAAGGTTATCTCGAGCATGCTGATTAACCTCCCTGAGCCTCAGTTTCTTGACCAAAATTAAAAAAAAATGTGTCAAATCCTATATAAATAAAAGGTATCATGATGATTATGACAACTTTTATTCACATGTTTAATTGCTTCTTATAAAAAATTTTCTAAAGTAGGATTTCCTAGTGCATGATCCTTAAAATACTAATTTCATAGTTTATTAATAGATGTTTCATGGGGGAAAAAAGCAGTTCAGGAGGCAAATAAGTAAGTGCTGAGCTAAACCAAGTCAAACAGATTACTACAGAAGTTCTCAGAAACTTTTATGTGCTAATGGGTTTTTCCAAGAAGTAGATGCAGTATATAGCTTTGAAACTTTATTTAACAATGGACTCCTTTTTTCCTGGAATATTTTACAGGACTTAATGGTTCAAGAAAGACAGTTTAGAAAGCCTGTCTTTAAGACTGGGGATTGGTGTGGACATGAAAGTCATGGCTTTCCTAGCCTTGTTTTTCTTACCTATAAAATGAAGATAATGATACTATTTTACAGGATAAGAAAGCTGATATGAGATGACACACAAAGCCTGGCACATAGTAGGCCCATAGCAAATGTTATTTCTCTTTCTCTAAAGAAAAAAAATTAAATGACCTGGAATCTTTTTGTTTTCCCCTAAGTTAAACCACTGGAATAAAATTTCTGTGGTCTCTGGAGTTATTTGTAAAAGCTATTTTTTAATCCCCTCAAGCAACAAGGACAGCAGAGAGTTCCTTACCTCCGAGAGCCAGGGGACAGGTCTATTCCACTTCAGGTAGGTGCTGTTATTGCTTCCACCTCGCTCAAAGTCTTGGTCCTGGCAGAAGAGTAAAGAATGAACTTCATGGGACTATTAGAGTGAGGACAGGATTTGGATCCCCTTGAAAGAGCCTCTGGTGCAGAAGAGGGTCAGGAGACATGGCCCTGCCCCCAGGAAGCTTCTCCATCTAGGGCACGCTCCATTTATCATTCGCACCACATCCTTCAGGAATATATTTCCTTTCAGTTTCATCAGGGTACACTCCTGAGGTTCTCTTACCTCCCTGAATTTTCTGTCTTCACATATGGAGAAACTTTTTTTCTAATTAGATCAGGCTCTTCTGAGGACAAGGAACTTACCTCCCCTTCCTCTACATCCTTTCTCCTCCAGGACTCTGCCCAGATTTATCACTCATTTGTCCTAACAAGTAGGAGTCCCCTTGGGGGCACTCCAACTGTTCCCTTCTGTGCAGACCCACAGGTTCAGTTTGGTTCTGGTCCAGCCTTGGAGATCCTTATCTGTTCCAGGCTCAGAGGCTTGACCTCAGGGCTCCAGGCTGAATTGAACTCCAATTTCGCTAATAACTCTGTCCCCCACTCCTGCCTCACTAGAGATATTGGCTCAACAATATAGGGGAAATGCTCCATTACAAATCTGTTCCCCAGCTATTTGCGGGGGAGAGGGGAATGTCTGTCTACCATATCATCTCAGACTCTTTGCAGCGAGCACTTGGGATCATAACTAAAGTACCAGCTCTGTCTTCATGCTGTTCCTGCCTCGAGCCCGTGGCTGATATTAGAGATGGAGGCCACGGGCCTGGAGGGTCAGACACAGGCATCTCAAACTATTTGATGGAGGCTTTGAGGACTGCAGGATGGACATGTCTATCCATTTAGCTAGGAAATCCTGTGATTCCAGGCTGCCATCTGAAGGATTCTTTCTCATCTGCCTCTCTTACCACAGAAAAGAGGTTTCTCTTAAGGCTGAAAGGAAAGTGGCAGTTGAGGCCCCATGTTAATGCAGTGGCAGGGAAAATGGGCTGGCCTCGTCACTTACCTCGAGGCCCAGCCTCTGGGGACGGTAGAACTGGAGATTTGGATCCACAGCTGGAATGTTCCTGCTGGCCAGAGCCTTGGCTAGTTCTCTCCAGCTGCCATACCCTGTGGAAGGGAAAGAAGAAGAGAGGAATAAGGTCAACATCACCTGACCACCTCCTAAATCTGTAAGATCTAGGGGAAATAGTAGAGGTAATTGTCCTCCCTCCTGTATCTCCTCACCACTCACGTGGTGGGTATGAAGTGTGAGTGCTGGTGTTGGGAGATAGTTACAACCTTAGCTAAGGTCAAGGGCAGAGAGAGCGGAAATGAGCTCATATCCCATTAGAATTTGCTGTCTTCTACAAATTGGAGAAGGAGCCAGGACAGGTGTCCTCTCACTGGTAACCCAGTACAGGTTGATTCTTCCCCTATTGCCTCTCAAGGTCGATTTCTCCCAGAAATCACTGTGGAAAAATGGTTGTAAAGGCAATGTCACTAAGCTTTCCCCTGCACATGTTCCCTTCCCAGCTCAGTCCCTTTCCTCCACACCAAGGGAGACAATGGGCCGTCTCGTTGAGGAGGCCCTCCCCACTGCCCAACATTGATCACTTGGTTCCTGGATGGAAGTAGAGCTGGGGAGGCAGGAAAAGGTGGGTCTAGGACTTGGTGTGTGCCAAACCAATCATAAATCCCTGGAGATATAAGATTTGAAGCCTACGAATATGCATGTTGATTTGGAGGCCATGTGACTGCTGATGTCCATTCCCTGACAGCTCTGGAGCTGGTTGGCTTACACACATCTGAGAAAGCTAAAGGCCAAACTATAATGAAAGTGGGGGGTACAAGAAACTGTTGGGATGCACATACATATACACAACCAGGCAAAGAGGTAAGGAGCTATGCTGGGGTAGGGAGGATCAGAGTTCAGTGGTCTCATTGCTATTTGCTGGGAGGGGTCAGAGCCTCCCACATGTCAAGGACACGCTTGGGCATGACTGCTAGACTGTGAATACATGGAACCAAATCACTGTTAGCCACAAACTAGAACCATAGGCCATCGAGAGCTGGAAGGGGCGCTCAAGATCACCTAGTCCACATTTCAGATCTGGCTGATCAGATAGATACCTTATCTAGGCTCACTTAGCAAATAGTGACAAGTCTCAGTAAGACGAACCCAGTATTCACACAGGTTTCCACTGAGCTGCTGTTTTCCTCCAACAGCGCCATCAAGATGCTCCCATGATACTGCAGTGGGCACTGCGCACAGGAGTCAGACTGCCATCTCTGATCCTTGGGAGCCAATAGCTGGCCGAAAGCAAAAGTGTCACAGAAACCCGAATGTGAGCACCAGGAGAGACACAGACAGCCAACCGACACAGATGAAAAGAGCACAATCCACAAATATGGGCCCATAGAAGGTAGACATCACGTTTTGCTTGAGTGTTAAGTAATTAACACTGGGAGAAGATTAGGATGGGGTGGCGGGGGAGTGCTTTTCTTACCCAGCTTTGTGTGGCCCCTTAGTGTTTACTAAGCACCTCACAGGGATGATCTCAGCCTTACAACAGTTCATGAGAGACAGGCCAGGTCTGATTACCCCCATTTAACATATGGGGGAAAGAGAAGCTCAGATTTTAAAGTCACAGAGTTAGTTGTTTTGAAGCCAGAATCAGAACAGCCAGGATCAGAACAGAGAGCCTCTCTGTCTTACAGGCCAGCGTTTTCGCATTCCGCCTACATTTTCTCCTGTGGGCACTTTTTGGCAGAGTCTTTAGGAGTCCTGGGGGCAGGGCCCTCAGCTGGGGATCTGTGCCTTTGGGATTCTGCACAGACATTAAACCCCTGCTCGTGTTATGTTTATAGGGACTTCTGCAGGTTTATCCCTCTGCCATCAAGGTCCCTCCTGTTTCCATGGTTGGCCAGCTGGCAGCCAGAAACAGGTCAGACTAGTTAATGCAAGGGGATGTTCTGGGGAAACAGGATTTTGGGGCCAATGGAGTGAGGTGAGGATATGGGAATGAGGCAGAAAGAGAATGAATGCTCCCTGCCCTACACCCTGCATTTCTAGATGAACTCAGGGGAAAGTTGTTTGTTCATCTGCTAACCCGAACTCAGTCACATGTAATATGAGTCCCATTCTTTCCTAAGCCTGGGGAGCTCAGGTTGGGGGCTCAGGTGCCCATGTGACAAATAAGCCACACTGTGGGAGGAGGAGGGCAGGCCTTGCCTTGCTTTTGCCTCTGAATGACCAGGCCATCTCTTCCTTGACTTTGTGCTTAGGACTGAAACCCATTCTACTTCTAGAAAGTGTTGTGAGGTAATAATAAAAATTGTAATTTGCCTTATCAAATAAGAGTGACTGTATGTCTTAGATATACATTCTTTCTCATAACTAGTTTTCAATTCCAGCCAAATTCTTTTGACTCTTGGAAGTCACACCAAAGGTGAGACGACTTACTCCAAGGTCAGTGAACTATCACTGTGGGTCTGCAGCATGCCTTGTCCCGGTATTTGCTGGAAAGTGACAAAGACTCTCTCCTTGACCAAACCGTAGACAGGCTCCTCTGAGCCCTCTTATAGACTAGGCCTTGCCTTGGGCCCCATCCTTGGCCTGCCTAGCCCAGTTTTTAAGAAGAATCCTGCCTGTTAAGTTTGTTTAACAAGAATCTCTCCCCTTGATGTCTCCTCTTAGTAATTTTCTATCCACTGAACTCCTCACTCTGCTTCTCGGCTAGAAATCCCCAGCTGTCTTTGCTGTATTCAGAATTGAGCTCAGTTTTATACTGGTCTCTCTCCCATATTGTGATAGTGCTGAACAAAATCTGTCCTTATCATCTTTAATTATTTCTCTTTAAAAGAAGGTAAGGGGTGACTTAAGTGAACAAGGACAAACCCACTATGGGGGGAAGGGGTATCAGTGAGGTTAACCATGCCCTGCCCTTGGGTCAGTCTGAATGGCTTTGAAACTCATGGATAGTTGACAGCCCAGCCTTTAGTAATATAAAGAGTAGGAAATTCCCTCTGCAAACCTCACAACATAGTAAAAAGAAGTGCAAGGCTTTGGAGTCAGAAAGGTTGAGCTCTACACCTACCACCTAGAAACAGTGACGGCTTGAATAAGTAATTTATTCTCTTTGGCCTCAGTTTCTTTATATGGATGGTGGGGATAAAAACATCTGCCCCACAGGACCACTGGGAAGACTAAATTATACATGTCAGAACTGGTGTGGTGTCTGACACACACAGTAAGTGCTCAGTAAGCACTCGTTCCCCCTAACAACTTCTGACTTTGGGGTTTTGGACTTGGGAGTCTGAAGATGTGATTTCCAGCCCCTTTAGAATACTATAAACTGCAAACAGCCAGTAGCTCTCTCTCTCTCTTCTCTCTGTGCTTACTGACCAAAGAAGTTAAGTGGACAGGGGCCAGTGGTGAATCAGTGGTAGCAGAGCAATAGATAACAATTCCTGTGTTTCATGGGCACTGCTTTCTGTTCCCCCTCCACACCCATCTATTCTCAAACACACACACACACACACACACACACACACACACACGTGCGTGGGCGCAATATTTTCAGACCGCATATTAGGCATCAGGCATTGTGCTGGGGATTTGGTATTTACTCTTTCCCTGTTTTTTTTTTTTTTTTTCCCCTCAACATTAATCCTGTCAGTGGATATCCAGGCATTGCTCAGCCCTATGGGGGAACGTGGAGCTAAAGAATGACTCATACTGCTCCTGGCCAGACCTCTCTTCCCAGAGTGCCAGTTGCCAGGGACTGTTTTTCCTGCAACAGGTGTCACATTTGTGCCAGGAGACAGACACCCTGGTCTCAGGTGACAGATAACACACCACCATGGGCCTCACATTCTGCCCTCACAAAGCTGGGCTATCAAATTCACCATCAGCTGGAACTTTGCCAACATCTCTCCTCTGTGCAATGTGGACTTTCAATAGCTGAAGACAATCCATTTTGGGTCTTTGGTGAAATTATGGCATACATATATCTCTTGGTGCTTTTTTTCAAAAGACTCTCACATACATCTTTTTCATTACATCCTCACAACTTCCCTGTGAACTGTTGTTATCTCCATTTTAGAGATGAAGAAATGGAGGTAAAGTCATCAACCCAAGGTCACAGAGAGAATAAAATAATCCATGTAAAGGATTGAGTACCTAGAACATAAAAAGCACTTAACACATAGCAACTGATTGTTATTCACAATGTTGAAGATCTGAAACTTGCATTCATTTCTCCTGACCTCTGGTTTACTTCTCTAGCTGATACGTCCTGGGTCAACAGGGAAATTAACACCCAGAAGAAAGAAGTCCCTCACTGCTCAGGTAGGTTTTGGATTTTGGAGGTATAGCTGACAGGACTCGCTGATGTACAGGAGATGAAAAGAGGAAGGAATCAAGAATGATACAAAGACTTCTGACCCGGGCAGTTGGAAGGCTGGAGTTGCCATTTACTAAGACAGGGAGTCTAGGATGGGGTGTCAACAGGAGAGGTGGAACAGAGAGTAATGCCTGAAAGAGAAGTAGAAGCATGGTGGGCGGGGGGGCGGGGGGACATCCAGCAGTCAGAGGCAATGGAAATGGTATCTCTGAAGCACTATCTCCAGCCCTTGGGCAGGGCTCCTGAGCGAAAACACACTTTGCAAGAGGGGAAGGACTGACACTTCGGGGGCCATGCTAACATGGGGCTGAAGGAGCCTAGTAGGGCTGGCCCCACAGGCTCTACCAGGTGTAAAGGACCCAAAGATTCAAGGTGAATGTAGACGATTTGCTAAGAAGCCCGGCATGTTTACAGAGAAAAGGTGATGAAATCCAGGGGGGCTGAACAGAGATGGAACCCTTGTCCTTCTAGAGAACAGGAGGTTGTCTGGGGAACAAGAGGTTTGGACTCCCAGGGCACGGTTTCACAAACGCCAGGAACCAGCACTGAGTCCTGGGATGAAAAAAGCAGACACTGTAGTTCTGACCTTGGAGCCACTTGAGGACTAGTCACACATCCTCAGAAGCACACAGATGAAACCAGCAGGACCTGCACCCCACCAGAAACCTGAGGTGAGACAGACAGCCAGGGATGAAGCCAGGGACTGCCACCGGGGAGGGAGTCTCTAAGGCAAACCCAAAGCTCCAACAGCTGTGCGGCTTAACCTTTCCTTTCCAGCCCATAACACCACAGGGGACTTGCTATGAAAGAAATTATTATGAATGTAACTTTAACAGTTAACATTTATGTGTCAGGTGTGTGTGTGTGTGTGTGTGTGTGTGTGTGTGTGTACACACACTCTCACACATACATTTACATACACACACTTATATTTGGATTAAATAAAATATAGATTATTTTATTTAATACAACAACCCTATAGAAAAACAAGACTTTAAGGTTAAAATCTTGCTGAAAGTCACAAAGGCAGTGAGAGAAGACAGCATTGGAACCTAAGACAAAAGCCTGTGTCCTTAATTCCATGACTCCCTATTAAATATACCTCAAAATTTTTTTCCACTTCTTCCATCACTGTCATTACTAACTGTGTCAGGTACTCACTTCGTCACCGGTCTATGCCCTTTACACCCTTCCCAATTATCACCCGCTCACCAGCCCACACCTGCCCGCCACACACCATGAATTTATTTGGCCACTAACACTCTCCAAAAAGAAGCAAGAAGGAGTGTGAAGACCCTGACCTCCTAAAACAACTGGAAAATTGGACATGAAAGGATCTGAACATAGGCCTGCTACACTTTTCCTGGTTTCTGAGCCTCTTCCTTCCCAACCTGCAGGTAAATAATCCAGCTGTGTGTCTGTGAACAGGGGCTGGGCCAGAGGAGGATTAGAAGTAGTTTGGTTAGCTCCATCTCATTCTCCCTCATAGCACAGGTGTTGGGGAGAGGAGGAAAGAGGTGGGATTCAGAGGTCTCCCTAGCTCTTCTTTGATGAACAGACTGATATGGGTACAGCCTTGATGAGCCTCTCCCCCTACAATCCCCACCCCCAACCCTCGCAAGCTGCTGAAGCTCAGAGCCAGGCTCAGGAACCAGAAGAACAGCCAGCTCCCTGCCAAGCTAGCACCTGAGCTGATATATTAGTGATCGCCCACAGGTTGAGGCTTGCCAGTGAGACACAAGGGACTGTACCTATTGCCTTGATGAATGCCGCCTAAAGCAAACCCAAAAGAGGGCATCAGAGCTTGCCAGATATGTTCTTGTGTTTTAGCTCTTGCCTGTCAGTGTTTCCTGCTCACCCAAACATCCAGATTCAAGTATAAAACTTTAAGGGAGTAGTCGAGGAGAGGAGATAGAGTTCAATCACCCTTTCTAGTCTGCTGCTGCTCTGGGAAATAGGTCTGTTTGCACACAGCACAGCTCAGTAACTTTCCACTCCCCAAGCCATGGATCTGTAGGGGCCCCAGAAGATTTGGCCAGGCCCTGAGGTACCTCTAGGATATGTCATCATTACCATCATTGGTTACCAAAACAAACAAACAAACAAAAAACACCTCACAATTACAGCCACAAACACAGTTCTATCCAAGGGGAGTTTTGACTAAAGACCCTCGATGAAGTGGGATGGTTTCAGGAAAATCTCTCTGCCAGCTGCCGTGAAAGATGGAGAGGTACAAAGAGACATTCAGCTCCATCCATTCCTAGATACAGTTAGGGCAGACATTATTGTGAATGAAAGGACCAACGTGTCTGTGGACTCACAGATGTGCGGTGGCACTCACACACGTGCCCACATGTAGGGCATACATAAGCCAGTTCTGCTTATGGAACAGGCAGACACACATCAGACAGCAGGGCTAAGTGGATGCTAATGATGTGATGTTGCTCAAATGGTTTTCCAGACTTGCAGAGATGTCAGGCAAAATTCCATGTAATTTTTCTGGGATAAAGGAACTGGTCTTCAGGGTCCCAAAGAGTTCAGAAGAAACAACATGGGTAGAGGAAAACCCTGATTCCTTAGATGGCAATGGAGTAGTTTCAGCAAAAACATACCAGGACTCACCTGAAGATTTAACATTCCTCATGGAAACTCTTAAGAGTTTGGAGCCATACTGGGACAATAGCCTAGTAGCTATTGTTAAAAGCCAATGCTCTTTCTTCTACTGCTTTTCAGGTGGAAGAAAGGAACAGTAGAGGCCTAAGATCCTAGGAACTCTCTTTCCCAATTAGTGAAGGCGGCTCCACCCCAATTTGAGGGAGAGGGTTGGTTTCCACAGTTATATTTCTTGGAGGACATTCAGGGATGGAAAATGTTAAAGAAAGAAAAAGTAGAAACCAGAAGAAAAAAAAAGAAAAGATTGGGAAAAGACCAGAACAGGAGAAGAATGAAATTTGGAGAATGTAGCTTTGAAGGAGAAAGAGAACATTACTTAGCCAGTTAATGAGACAGGAGCAGAGAAGGTGGAAATATTTGATAATAACTATGTTAATTATGAAGGCTGTAGGGTGACTACAGTAAAATGCCAAGAGTCCTGAGCAGAGAACAAGACTTCTTACAAAGCCCTCCTCCAAACATTACCTACTTAACCCACTACCAAGTTAGTACAAGGTATATTTAACAGAGGATAACTGCAGCAGCTAACACATGTGCATTTTCCCTAACCAGTCAGCATGCTAAACACCTGACATGTGTTAATCTCTATAACACTCCTGTCAGGTGGGAATTACTATTGGTAGGTATTAATATCATTCCCATTTTACAGATGAGAAAACTGAGAGCCTGGACGTTAGGAGGGTACATAACTGCCCGACACTTCACAACCTCTACATAATAGAGCTGAAATTTTCAAACTCAGATCACTTGACTAATTTTTTAAAAATAATTTGAGATTTTGGGGGGGGGTGGAGCACTCAATTCTTTTATTTTTTATTTTTTCATCTTTTTTGAAATAGAGTAGACAATTAGTTGCTTCTATTTACATCGTACAATTCAATGAGTTTAAAATTATAGTTGGCATACAATAATATACCAGTCTCAGTTGTATAGCATAGTGATCACCCCACTAAATCTAGTACCCCTCTTTCCCCTTACATATTATTACAACACTATTAACCATCTTCCCCATGCTACACTTTACATCTCCATGTCTATTCTGCGACTTCACCTTTTTTGTCCCCCCAATGCCCTTCCCACCTAGTATCCCTCTAAATGTCCTCTGTATCTATGAGTTTATTTCCACTTCTTTGTTGCTATTGTTGATTTTGTTCTTTAGAGTCCACATGTGAAATCACGCAATATTTGTTTTTCTCTATCTGACCCATTTCATTCAGTGCAATACCCTCTAGGTCTATCAAGGCAATATCGTTTTCCATCCCATTCCTTTTAGTCTGTCTGTGTCTTTTAATCTGAAGTGAGTCTCTTGTAGGCAGCAATATGTGGGGGTCTTGTTTTTCTATCCATCCAGCCACTCTATCTTTTGGTTGAGGCACTTAATTCTTTTTCATTTGAGGTACTTGTTGATAGGAGTGTAGTTATTGCCATTATTTATTCCTGTTTTTGATACATGTTTTTTCTTCTTAAAGAAGTCCCTCCAACATTTCCTGTAATACTGACTTGGTGATGATAAATTCCCTTAGCTTGTTTTTGTCTGGGAAGCTCTTTATCTGTCCTTCAACTCCAAGTGATAAATTTGCTAGGTAAAGTATTCTTGGTTGTAGATCCTGGGTTTTCATCCTGTCAAATATTTTGTGCCAAGTCCTTCTGTCCTGCATAGTTTCTTTTGAGAAATCAGCTAACAGCTTTATGGGTGCTCCCTTGTAGGTAACTAACTGCGTTTCTCTTGCTGCTTTTAATATTCTTTCTTTGTATTTAACCTTTGGGATATTAATTATGATGTGTCTTCGTGTGGGACTATTTGGGTTCCTGGTTTTGAGAATTCTCTGAACTTCGTGAGCTTGTATATCTATTTCTTTTACCAGGTAAGGGAAGGTTTCCACCATTATTTCTTCAAATAGCTCTTTAACTTTTTTTTCCTTCGGTACCCCATGACATAAAATTTTTACCTTAAATAGTGTCCCATAGGCTCCTTAAATAATTATTCTAGTCTTGGCTTCTTTTTTTCTTGCCATTCTGATTGAGTGTCCATGGCTTTCCCATCCTCTAGATAGGGCATTTGATCCTCTTCTTTATTCACTTTCTTTATTCCATTTAATATAATTTTTATACTTTTTATCTCTTTGTTGAAATTCTCACTGATCTATCTACACTTCCCATAAGTTCACTGAGCATCTTTATAATCAATGTTTTGAACTCTGCACCTGTTAGATTCTTTGACTCCGTTATATCTGGATGTCTGTTTTGTTCTCTTGCATGGTTTCTGCTTCTTTGTCTTCCCATTTTGGCTGCCTTTCTGTGTCTGTTTCTATGTACTAAGCAAAGCTCCTAAGTCTCCCAGTCTTATTAGTGTGGATTTGTGTGGTAGGTGTCCAGTGGCACAGTCCTGAGAGGAGTTCAGCTGCAGGCCAAATTTAGCTCCAGCCTGTGCCCCTTCAGGTCCACCTGTTAAGATTCAACAAGTAACCCACAGATGCTGTGCTTATAGTTGCCTCAAAAGGCCACACCAGAAACCGAGGCCAGCTGCCTTCAGTGTGAATCTAGGCACTGCCCAGCGAGGAGCACCTGACTCACGGAGGACACACCTGGATGTGGCTTGGGTGGAGCCACAAGTTGGGGGAGGTGGGGCTTCAGGGAATCCTTTGGGCGGAGCAACCTCTGTTATCCAGTTTGATGACTTCACGGCTATGGCCATGCTGTGTCTGCACAATGGGAGGGGGGCAGGTTCAACAGAGGAACAATGGATACTGCTGGCATTTTTGTACAGCGTGCATCTCACCTCGGCCCTCACTCTGACAACTCAGTGTCCCCCTCTAAGTCCCTGGTGCCCCCTGCACAGCCACACCAGTGCTGGTGCTCACAGCGAGCAGGTCCGTCACCATGAAAGTTCATTCACAGACATGGCCCTTTTAAGAGGCATCTGCAGCTGCTGCTGTGCAGCCTGCGACCCACTCAGCCACTCCAGACAGGGCAGCCTTGCAACCTCACCCCGTCCTACCTTCTGCCATTGCAGGGTGATTACTTAGTTTTCTCCCTAATTGTAGGGCTTGTTCATCAAGATTCCATGCCATTTTTCCTTGCTGTTTGCTCCTTGTTTCTGTCACAACTTTGATTTGGCTGCCAGAGGGAGGAACGAAGCCTTTACCATCTATGGAGGTTTTTTTCTTGCTTCTATAATTTCTTAAGTAATTTACACAGACCTGTATGTCTGCTGAAAGAAAAAAACAAAAACAGTGGAATCCAAGGGAACCAAGAAGAACTAGGGGCCCTGAGGCCAAGAAAGTTGTCTAGGCCCACCTAGGGACCAGGTCTGAAACCAGAAGCTAGAAGCCACAGCTGCCCAGCCCTCTCCATCTGATGTCTCCCCTTAGAACAACTCACTCTTTTAAGCTTCTTATTGAGCCCCTTCTCTTTTCTGCATCAGGCATGGAAACAAATAAGATCCATTGTCTGATGTGAAGAGCTGCCAGCTGCTAGATTTGTGAGGTCTGATGAAGATAACCTGACAAAGACAAGGTGAGGTTGTTGTGACCTGTTCTCAGAAAGGAGAGGCAGATGAATGGGACAGGGAAGGTACGCTTGACAGTAACTCTGCTCTGCAAGAGAGGAATCTGGGGACTCTGCCTTCTTCCTCCCTACAAAACATCATTTTAATGGAACCTCAAGGGTTAGACCACACAGAGGGCAGAGGCCTGAGTTATATATTAGCCCTCATTCCTGAGTCAACCACCCACTACAATCCATCCATCTAACGTTTCTATATCAGAGCTCTTTCATATTCTTGGTCTCATTCTTATTTTTATCTCAGTCCTGTGAGTTATTTCCATTTTGCTGATGGGGACACAGAGACCCACAGATAAGTTGATTTGTCTAACATCAAAGGAAACCAGTGTTAAGGCCAGGCCAGAGCCTAGGCCTTTGATTCTCAATGTAAGGTTCAGTGCATCACAGCACAGTACTCATCTGTGGCTGCTAGAGATAAGAGGGCTACAGGGGGAGTATCTGGGGAGGATTCTGACTAAGCCCAATATAGGAGAAAGTTGAAAATTAGCACTATGCTGGCAGGAACCAGGTCTCTCATTTGTTAATATATTCCCACTGTTGAAATTAGTAGTTTCAACACACCTCAGCTAAAGAAAAGGGTAAAATTACCTGGGCCTGATTTTATATTCTCATTGTATAAATCAGGCACTTAATGAATGTATATGAATGAATGAATAAGCAAATGAATGCCAAGAAGGGTTACATGAGGGGCCCGGCATGTTTATCATCACAGAACTGATTAGATGTCTTCTGGCCACAACTCTGGGCTAAGGACTGAATGAACAACAGACACTGCCCCTAATCTTCTGAAAAGTTACCAACCAGCTGAAGGTTGTTTCTGCACTTGCGGGCACTCACAATGGCACAGATGTTAAAGTCAGAACCCAAAGGTGCCCCTCAGGAAACTTTTTCTTCAGGGCACTCTTGGTCTTTTTTAAAATTTATTTTCTAGGGCTGCATATGTGTGCATGCACACGAGTGTGCGTGTGTTTTAAAATATAATGAACATAAAATTTACGACTGTTATCATTTTAAAGTATAGAGTTCAGTGACATAAATACATCCACAATGTTGTACAACCATCACTACCATCCATCTCCATAACAAAATGAAACTCTACACCCATTAAATAATAACTCCTCATTCTGCTCTCCCCCAAGGACTTGGCTAATACTATTCCACTTTCTGACTCTGCTAGATACCACATACAACATTTGACCTCCAGAGCATAATATCCTCAAGGTTTATCCATGTGGTAGCATGTGTCAGAACTTCTAAATTCCACTGTATGGATATACCACATTTTGTTTATCTATTCATCCAACGATGGACACTTGGGTCGCTTTCACCTTTCGGCTATTGTGAATAATGCTGCTGTGAATGTAGGTGTACAAATATCTGTTAGAGTCCCTGCTTTCTATTCTTTTGGTAGGGCACTTTCCTTTAAACTGCTAACGTTTGTCTATTCTTTCAGAGATAAAGGCAGGAGCTGAAGACAAGGGGGTGGAGGGTGGTGAATGACACAACAGGCTGCCATCTTCATAGAAAGAGCCATGTGGCAAACCTCATATTCAACAGAGAATTCACGAAGTCTGAGGGACAATGGGTGGAAGAGTGTTGGGAGAGTGAGTCAGGTTGGAGCAATCCCAGCCAACAAGAGGAAAAGCAGGACTTCTGAGTAGGCCCAGGGTAGGGCTTTCTCCAGGGACAGTGATATCCTAGTCAACTCGCCTGTGTCGAAATTACAATTGCCGCGTATTCCAGCTTCAGAGAGGTTTAAGTTACTTTGGCCCCTAGAAACTCCAGCTCAGTGCCTAGACCAGTCCAAAAAGTGCTAGCTACCATTCCCTAATGAGATAGGTACAGAAACATCAAGTAGGCATTTAGAACCTTTTCATGCAATCTGATATTGCTGCAACATCAACATGGGATAGTGGGATCACCTCATTGAACATGAACAGACCATTTGGACGTTTTAAAACATGTGGTATACTCTATGTAATGTGTAGAATAACCACATGTCAGTGAAGACTGGGAACTAAAAACAAAAACTGGAAAAACAGGTCCTTCACTATAGTCTGTTGCAATTAGCACCATGGGCTGTCTGCTTGCTTCCCCCTTTCCTCCCTCCCTCCCTCCCTCCCTCCCTCCCTCCCTCCCTCCCTTCCTTCCTTCCTTCCTTCCTTCCTTCCTTCCTCAAAGGGAATTTTGAGAAAAACTACTGAGTAGCTCACAGAATCAAAGAGAGAACCTTGCAAGCAGGCCCCAGAAAGACCGAGAACCAGGTCAATGATTGGAATTTCAGCAGCCAGCTAATGACTCAGCTCCAAACACCTCTGTGTATCTCTGCTCAAATTCAAATTTCCAGGAAATACAGTCTGAGTGGGCTTAGCTTGGCTCAGGTGGCCCTGATGTTGGAAGGGTGGGGTGCTGGTGAGATCCCTGCAGCTCCATTAAAATAGGTGGAGAGAGGGATAGTATCATCAGAGGGATTTCCTGAGTCTTCTATGCAAAAATAACTCAACTCTGAATAATTGACTGTTATTCCTAAAACAAAAGTGGGACTTATCTGAGAGCCATCATATTTTTAAAACAGGAACACATAAAATGCAGATATAGCTGAAAGTTTTAAAGGCATGGAAACATGGAGTTAATTCTTTAATACTTAAGAGACTTTAGAGAATATGTGGAAGATGAGAGAGCTGATTATTCAGAATATCCTCAGGAAAAGTGAGTCCCAGACTCACACTGACAGAGTACGTTCAAAACACAGTTCTTAGAAAGAGGAAGTGAAACAATCATCTGTCAAAGCTTTGAAATTCATTTTAACCTTTTTTTTTTTTAAGAACTGTTGTAGTCTAGGAGCTTAGAAATCGTCATTGCAAACTCCAGCATTGTACATCTTAGAAGAGTGAAGGCTCGAAGACTGGGCTCACTGTCTGAGGTCACAAAATAAGTCAGAAGCAGAAACAGGACCAGTCCCAGGTCTCTCTTCTGGTTCAGGCTTCCGTTTAGACTACATAACTAACCTGCTACTGTGTGTAGTTTTTCCCAGGTTTTCATGAGCTACAGGTAACATAGCATTTCTATAGTCCAGGATCCTAGGACTGGGCTCA
The DNA here is from genome assembly GCA_030015415.1 of Cynopterus sphinx. Lineage (NCBI taxonomy): Eukaryota > Metazoa > Chordata > Mammalia > Chiroptera > Pteropodidae > Cynopterus > Cynopterus sphinx. Next base: position 93,908,885 of record CM057380.1, read on the forward strand.
GCCCCTCTTGTGGGAACAAGGTCATGGTCTAAATAGACAGCCTGGAGACCAAGTTTCTCTGGGTGTTTGGGAGCCTGATAGTTCGGGTCCAGACCACCTCTAACTCTAGCATCTGTTATCATGTAAGGGAAGGCTTTTGAATTCTTCAGAAGCAGGAGCTGCATCACACATATCTTTGCTCCCCCCTCCTTTAGCCACAGCTTTAAACATGAAAGATGTTCAATAAATGACTATTTCATTGAAATATCTTTTACTGTTTTCACTAACTTTTGTTCTCTAAGCACATTTATTAAAAAAATATGTAATCTACGTACATGGAAATATCCATAAGCACATTAAAGGCTCCTTTGCCATATTACATATTAACATTCTACATGGAAGGGAAAAAAATCCCTTTTCTCTGGGTTAACAAACTACTTTTTAAAATAAATAAATAAATATAAGTAGACTTGAGAATAAAGAGGAATTTAGACTCAGTGGGAAAGAAGCTAGTAGAAGTACCAGTAGTCATCTTGGTCAATATTTATGCTTGTTTTCTACCTTTCCAAATAAGAATCTGATCATTGGACTGCAGTATGATTGTTCAAATATCTACTTTAGATCAGATAGTTTGGATTACAATGTCATAGGACAATCTCTGCCAGTCTACTCTTTCCTTTACAAATAGAATGAAAGACTGACACCTAGGATGACTGATTAAACTAGGTAGCCTATGGTTTTTATATCCCACACAGTCAAAGCATCATCTATGTCCAGAGGGAAACATGCAGTGAATAGAAAAGTGAAGTTTTGATTAAGTCAACTAACTGGTCATTTGATGTGTCAGTCACATTATTTTCTGAACCGCAAATCGGGACATGTGATCTGACCAAGGCAACAGAATGTCTGAAACAGATAACCTTTCCTAGAAACCACACTGAATAGTCACATTGTTTATTTGACACTAAGTGGTCAGTTTTACAGATCTCTACTGTCCTTAGCCTCACCTCACCAGATTTGCTTAATTCACCAGTGAAATGACTGGACAGGACTGATCTCTACAACTCTATCTAACCTCTTTATAGTCAGGTTAACAGGGATGTTGGCTAAAGATGCAAATAGTTCAAGGGGATAAAAGTGCATTTCAAGACCTTCTATCCCATGCCCAACAGTTTCTTACACCACTCTCTTTCTCCTGAGCCAGTAGGATTAGCCAGGTCTACCACCACACCATACAGAAGTGACAGCTGGCACAGAAGTGGAGGCAGCACAGAAGCATTGCTAGATCAAATGTAGGTTGAAATTCCACCCCCCCCACCTCCCACAGAACATATGGAGCGGGTGGAAAGCCAAGAATATGAAAGTAACTAACCTGGCAAAGAAAATTTTCCAGGTACACTGCCCTAGAATTATCATGAGCACCACTGAAAGTTAAGTGAGCACCTCAAGCAACCTGAATTTTTCTATGTGCCTGACTGGGCTTACAGAAAGTCAGTGAACCAAAAATTCAACAACGTCTGGTGGGAATCAAAAAACTCAAAAGATAAAGAGATGAGCTGATAAAAACTGATTCCAAAATTGAACAAACTACTCTGAGCCCAAACAAAGGAGAAAGTAAAAGAGTGGTTTGGAGGAGGAATCGGTGTTCAAGAAAGCTCCAGAGACAAAAAGCAAGAGGGAAACTATTACTACCAAGCCGCGTGCTGCTAACAGTTTAATATTTCACCCTTCTGCTCCGTGTCACTCTCATTTTACCTGTGTGATACCTAAATGGTTTCTGGAACTTTCTCCTACCTGAAGTACTGGTAAAGACAAGTGAAGCACAGAGAACTTAGATTATTTTTTGGCTTCCTGAGCATAAACTTTGATATTTAATGACCTGTGATAGTAGTCGGTATCCTAGTGATACATAAAACCCTTGGGAATCTATTAACTGTTTAGCATTCCCAGGTCCTCCAGGAATATGTTTTCCATCTTTCAAAGAGTTCGTTGTGGGCAATTTGTAGAGTAAGATGCAAACGGTCCCTGGAGTGGGCTGAGGCACTGAGCTAGGTTTCCCTGGAGTTCACCACCATACAAAAATAGATACGGGTTTCTCACAAAGACTGCATAGTCTGTTATTTATTTTGAAATGGCTTCTTGGATCAGTTTATTAAAGCTCTAATGGTTGCACTAAAGGGCTCATAGTGGGAAGGAGGCTTTAAAAAAGAGACCTGTGAATTTAAAAAGGAAGTTGTATAAGCAGTCAATTAACTACATTTATTGAGCATCTTGTATGTACACACAGCTGCTTTGCCTGGCTCTGGGCAGGTGATCGATCAAGTAACGTGTTCAAAACCAGCTTCTAGCAAGAAATATCTGGAACTGATTCCCAGCCCTCCCACTTTCTGTCTGCCAGACCTGTAAGTTCCTTAACCTCTCATCTCCCCACCTCCCATCATTCAGTTAGGAAGAGCAATTAGGTCCACGAATGAATTAAACCAACACTTACTTGTTCCATGCAGACCATCCATGGGCAGCTCCTTTAGTATTCATGGCACTAGTAACTACTCTTGGCCAGGCATTTCACACTTGTTAATTTCCAATGCATGGATAATCCTGGAAGGTATTACTCTCCCCATGATAATAAAAAAAGGTTTAAAGAGTTTACAGGATTTGCTCAAGATCCCATAAGTGGCCAAACTGGGATTCAAACAAGTTCTGTTCGCTTTCAAAGTCCAGTCTTCCCACTGCTTCCCAGTTAATGCTTACTGCAGCCCTGCGAAGCCAATATTGTAAAGACCCAATTATGGTAAAGAAACAGAGCTTAAGGAATCATCCCTGGAGAGAAGTCACAGGTCACAGCCCTGTCATCATTGTTAATGCATAGCTCGGCTGGGTTTCCACACCCCGATCTGTATCCCTTCTATGCTTTTTCCAGGAAGTGACTCTGCTTCACACATGCAGGATGGGTTTGGTAACATGATTTAGTGCACAATGAAGCACTAAGTAAGATCCTGGAATTCAGAGGAGATCTTGGTGGTCAGAGAAGACTTCACAAGCAGGTCTAGAGAGTAGGTGTTTTGGGAAATAGGTAGAGTTGCTGGGTCTGGGAATGGAATTAAGTCACTGGTCCTAAGGAGACCTAGATTTTACAGGGCAACCTAGATTGTTTCCATCTGCCAGCTCCGTGTCCCCTGCCAGCCTTGGTTACCTGATTGGAACCCAGAGCTTTTTTTCTAAAATAAAAATAGCATATGAACACCACCCTCCCCCCACTACCACAGAGCACAGAATTTTATTAAGCAGAAAGTTGTGCTCCCCCATATTCCCCTCTTCTCCCCACAGGGCACTCCTTAGTCCTTTTGCCACACGCTCTATCTTTGCAGGAAGGATAACTTCTCTTGGGGCTTTAGCCTGTGGACTACTTCTTTATGATCTACACTCCCACCCAGGCTAATCTCCAGTGGTTATTGTGAATACTATTTGTATGTTGATGACTTTCCTAGCTTCAACCCTAACCACTCCCTGAACTCCACATTGGCGCATCTAATTTACTTTCTCCCCTACTTGGAGATCTGAAAAGCATCTCACAAACTTAACAGGTCTGAAACCAAACTCTTGATTTTCCTGCCAAACCTGCTCCTCCCTCCCTTCCCATCTTCGTGAATGGCAACTCTAGACTTCCAGCTGCTTGGGTCAGAAATCTTTGAATAGTTGATCACTTCTTTCCCCATAGCCAATCAAGCTACTAGCAGGTCCTGTCAGCTATAACTTCAAAACCTATCCAAAGTCTGACTATTTCTTACTCCTCCACTTCTGCCACCCTTGTCCTGGCCATCATCGCTCATCAGTCTTCGTGCTCCCACCCTCACACCTTACAGTCTAGCAGCCAGAGTGACCTCACTAAAATTTAAGTCAGGTGATATCAATCCCATGCTCAAAACCCTCCAATGCCTTCCCAGTTCTCTCAGTATACATGCCTGGGTCCTTCTGATGCTTGTAAGATTTGCTGGGGACAGACTGAGTTTACACTGGTCATCCTGTCAGTGTTATTAACCCACTTTCACTATCAAAAGTGCCCTTCTTTGAACAATAAGTGGTATGGTCACTGCTAATGATGCCTTACAGATTAAATTCTTGCCCCGGTCTCATCTCCTATCTTTTTCTCATCCCTTGGCTCCAGCTACACTGGTTTCTTTCCTTTTCTTCTGTACCTCAGGGTCCACACTTCCTCTACCCAAAACATACTTCCCTCAGCTATTTGCATGGCGCACTTGCTCCCTTCATACAAGCCTCTGCTCAAATATCAGAGGCCTTTCCTGATCATTCTATCTACAACGGCATTCTCTCCACCCCCAGGCCATCATTCTTGCTCTTACCCTACATTATTTTCTTAATAGTACATATTACCACTTGACATACTATCTGTACATGTGTATAAACACTATCTTCTCCCCACACGTTTCTGTATGCCTAGCATGTGGTAGGCACCTGATGAATAAATGATGTCACTGTTAATAGTATCCACCTAGTTTCACACAATGGTTAAGAGGAAGAACTCTAGAGTTAGCACCATAGGACCTAGCTATGTTATCTTACTTTCTAAACCTCAGGTTCCTTCTCTTAAGATAGTGATATTAGTAGGATATACCTTATGGGGTTACTATGAGGACCAAATGAGATTGTCACATAGTAAGTGTTCAATAAATCCTGGAGGTATTAATAAGAGTTAATACAATTAGCATTTACTATGTGCCAAACAGTGTGCTAAATTAAACACTTTACAAATATTACCTCATTCAATTCTCAAAAAAACCCTTTGAGGTAGGTACTGCTATTATCTCCATTTTACAGATAAGAAAATTGAAATTCTGAGAAGTTAAGTAACTTGTCCAAAGCCACATAGCTTATAAGTGGCAGATCCAGGATTTGAACCCGAGGTCTCTGGTTCCAGTTTCTATTCTTATCCACTACACTTATTTGACTGCAAATTCTTCCTATGCATGATTCTGTTCGTTTCTTAAAAGTTGCAAGTATTCACCCCAGCCAGTGAACTACAGAAATATATATACTTTAAAGTACATCCTCTCCTTCTATCCCTTCCCACCATAACTAATATTAACAGTAAGCAAACTTCCATACTTTTCTACTTGCTCACACTCTAACAGAATTTATTAACTTTTTGTTTTAAAAGATAGGTTCATATTAAATATATTACTATGGAAGTTGTTTTTCTCACTTTATGGACAATTCTCTAGGTCAAAATACAATTTATTTTTCAAAAAATAGCTGAAACAATACGCCATGGTATGGCTATAGCACAAGTTAGCAAACGTTTTTATCGACAGACATTCAATTATTTCCAAAGCAATGCTTCAAGCATATACAGCTGATATGGTTTCTCAGGTTTAAGTTCCCATGTGAGATTGCAAGGTAAAGTGTATTTCAAAAGTTTTAGTAATTAACATACTACTTTCCAAAACGGTTGAAAGTAATACCCACTGTCACTGGCATTATTTAAAAGTGTCTGTTTCCAGGCATCTTCAGCAGTACCACATATTAATCTTTAAAATTTTTGTCAGTCTGATGGGAGTATATATTTTTAAAACATAGATGGGCTTATACCATACATGTTATCCTGCAAATTGCTTTATTTCCTCAACAATATCATGGGCATCTTTTCAATCATTTAAAGTTTTTGCTGTTTATGTCACACAATTCACCTAACTAACCTGGAGCACTTCTTTCCCACCTGGGACAGGTGATCTCTGAGAGAAATGGAGATGACAATGTTGACCCACCTTAATTGACAAGAGAAGGTAGAAATTAACAAGTCTTGGTGAAGAAGAAACGGATCACCATACACTGCTGGTGAGAGTGTAAAATGGTGTGGACACTTTTTAAAATAGTCTGGCAGTTGCTCAAAAAAGTTAAACAGTTACCATAATTCTACTTCTTGGTATAGAGAGAAATGAAAACATTATAGAAGCATTACTCATAACAGCAAAAAGGTGAAAACAACCTCAAATCCATCAATGATGAAGGGATAAACAAAATGGAATATCATTCAGCAATAAAAAGAAATGAAGTATTGATGCATGGATGAGCCTTGATAACATTATGCTATGTAAAAGAAGCCGGACACAAAAGGTCACATATTATATCACCCCATTTATCTGAAATGTTCGGAACAGGCAAATTCATAGAGACATCTGGGTCTCTATTCTCCCTCATTCCCCAAGCATCTATACCCTCAACTTAATTATCACGATCCCTAGAGAGCAGGCAACAGGTTTCTTTTCAAAGCTGCCATGGTAGGGTTTGTAGATAGCACTGCCCCTCCTTCTCAGACACCTCCTCTTTGTACCCAGATAATTTACTTATTAAAACAATTAGATTAAATGACTCATGTTGCAGTCTTGGGCATGAAGTGAGGCAAACAGTTCACAAAAGCGTCTGACTTGTACTTGAAAGGACTGCTTCCCTCTCAGCTCAGCCTGGCTGGCTCTCCTAACCAGCCCCTTCCCCTGCCCACCACCCCCTACAGAGCACTTCTCAGATCACAAGGAAAACCTGAGGATCAAGAGGGGGTTGCTACCCCTACCCACTTGCTTTCTCACCAAGGAAGCCCGCATCAACTCCTCAAACAGTTGACACAATAGTCTTCTTATTTATATTGCTTACAAAGCCAGCAGGCAACAAGCTCAGCACCTGGGCAAATAAATATTTGTAGAATTCCCATTTGTTCAGACTTCTCATGTGTAAAATTGCCAGGAGGGTTCCCGAAGCCCTCTTGCATGTCCTTTTGCTGCTACACCTTAGCCCCACATGGTGGGACTCCACTGACGTTTCTTCAGATGCTCCATCCTTGTCAAAACCCGCTTGAGTTGGACACACTGGTGATGGCATGCAGCTAGCTAACTAACTAAAAGCTGGGCCTATCACTCATCTTACTTGGAAAATAAGGGTAAGGGTCTAGATTATTTGCCCAGGCTCTAAGACTGGTGAATGTTCAGATCAATAAACAAATGATTGACTTCACTACGTCCTGAAGGGTAAAAGAAGGTATGCTGAACAAGGTCTCCACCTTTAGAGAAGACTCAGTCCCTCTAGCAAAGGAAGGGAGGACTTACACCTAAGTGGACAATTCCAATATAACGCACAAGGAGTGAAAACAGATGAAGTGGTACAGAAGCTCTCCAGAAGTGTGGGGAAAAGGCTTCCTAGTCTCCTCTCCTCCTTGCTCCCTTCATCCTGCCCCACGGCACACTTCTCTGTCCTGCCACCAAGGGCACTGCTGGTGAGGACACACCCTGAGGCTGGCAGGAACTTCTCTAGGCCACAACCCAGTTTTGATCTCAGCACCTGCTTCCAAACACCACCTCAGAGACCTCCCTCTTGACAGCGTGAAATCCAGGAGGGAGGTGTGATTTCAGTCAGATCCTGTCCTGGAGTGGAACCACATCCTCTTGCCACCCCCACCCAGGCATTTCCGCCTTTGTATATTTATAAGACTCTCTTAAAATAGATCCCAGCAAACAGGAGCAGAGACCTGATTTGGGTCGATGAAATCAGCATTTATGAGGATAAAGACTCCCTGAGAGCAAAGTTGCAATTTTTTTCTCCTATTCCATATCCAAGTTCTAGTATCATCCAACTCCCCCAGGAAGCCTCCCTGCCCCCCACTCATTGTGGCTTCCTTCCCAAATTTCTCCTGCCCTGGAAACCTCCCTCCCTCCTGTCCTGTCAGAATAGCCAGCTTCCTAAAACACAGAGGCCCCAGGCTGCCTTCTCATTCTCATTTATTATTAAGCAACTGCATTTTGCAAAGTACTTCTCTGCTATAGCCCTTTCGCTCAACAAGCCTGTCTGCTCACCCCTAAATGGGGTCTGAGTTCTAGAAGGGAGAAGAAGCAAAAATACAGCGAAGGTCAGCAGGTACAGGTGTCCCCAGCCCCTATCAGCCTCAGGACAAGTTTCACATCGTCTTTTGAATATTGAAAAGCAGTGTCATGGGAGTGTGTCTGCCTCAAATACATGCTGGGGCCTGGCAGAGATTCTGTGCTAGGTGAGAAAAACCAGCTGAGTGTGTTGTCTCCACCTTTCCCACATGGAATGCTCTGCCCAGCTCCGGTCACACCATCCTGTCAGCCTCACTAGGCTGCATGGGAGAAAAGGATATGGGCTCCTCGACTCCTTTCACAGAAATGACTTATTCTATTTTGCTGTGTGGAAAGCCTGCTGGGGGGGCTTTGTGGAATGAGACAAAGGGTTATTTCTTGCCTTCCTCTGTTTTGTTTAAGTCTCCAGTCCTAAAAAGAGTGTTGCAATCCCTGGTCAAGGAAGAAGCACTGGATCTCTGTGCCACAGGGGCCCATGTGAACAAGAGGTCAGAAGGAAAAGGCCACGGCTGAGGTGAGGAACCTGAGGTCGGGGGTAGTGGGCAATGTTTAAGTGAGAGGGTTTAGGGCAGATTGGACGCAACGATATTCCAAGAGACACCTGCAGAGAATCAAACGTGAGTTAAATAAGGGACACTGAAAAACAAAAAGTTGTTTTAAATAATGCACTTGGTCCTCCAGAGGTGACAGAGCCAATGGGAAGGATCAGAAAGCTTCTTCTTCATCAACTAATAGTAATGGGATGTCCAGTCTGGGGCTGGAAGGGAAGAGAAGACATTCTGCTCCCACTGGCTATGGGACCTTGGGTTAGGTCATTTTACACATCTTTTCTAGGTATAATTAATAAAAACAAAAATTTCTTTCATAGGTTAATACCAGCCCTCCACTCAAGTACCCCTGACAGGTGGCCTCCAGGCCACTGCTAGAAATAAATATCCAGGAACATGGAATGCTGTGCATGCCGAAGTAGGCAGCTCCACTGCTGGATGGTCCACATCGTTACTGAGTTCCTTCCTTTTGCAGGGCCTCCCAACCCTTTTATGGGAAAGGGCTTCACCCTGAGTTGTAAAGCCTCAAACACGTGGAGCCACGTGTGGGGAGAGTGGTGAAAGGGTGAGGGGTGGGGTGGTAGTGCCAGTAGCACGACAGGCCACTTGGGTCTTTTCCTTTGAGCTCTGTCAGTTCGTTTACATCTGAGTTTTCTGCCCCCCCGTAGCAAAACTGCAAGACAGCAGGAAATGTCTGTCTAATTCACTAGACAGCCTCCAGGCCCAGCAACACTTTCAGACAGGGGCTCTCAACCAAGGGCTGTAAAAATGACAGGGTAGAGCCATTCAGTAGAACACTGCGGAGATTTTAAAAGGTGTAGAAGGCCTCACTCTCCCTGAAAGGTATTCAAAACATATAGTTACATATATTACAAAAGTGAAGGCATCAAAAAAATTTTTTAACTGTCACGGCCAAGAGGAGCCTAAGGAGATGTGGTCATATGAATGGAATGAATTCTGGGACAAAGGACATTTGAAAGGAAATCAGAATAAAGTATGCATTTTAGTTAATAATAGTGTGTCATTATTGGTTTAATTGTAACAAATATACCATACTTATAAAACATTAATAATAAAGGAAACTGGGGATGAGGTAAATAAGAACTCATTGTACTATCCCTGGAACTTTTTGTAAATATAAAGCTATTCTAAAATAAAAGATTTACTTTAAAATGTACTTACGTCTATAAACATAGGGTTTTTTGTGTGTATGTATCATGTAGGCGTAGAAGAAACTGGGAGGAAGGCATACTAAACTTTTTATGGTTCTTCCTTTGTGTGTCTTCCTTTAGGAAGACAGTGTTTATATTATATGCTTTTGAATTTTAAAATGTTTTTAAGTAGAAGTAAAGAGGTGGGACTGAAAATATAGGAGAATCTAAACTGGAAAATTGCTATATTCCTTTGTTCCTATCATAGAAAGAGTGCTGGGCTAGGTGTCAGGTGGCTGGGGTTTTGGTCCTTGGCCTTCCACTAGCTTTATGATCACAGTAACCTTCGCTGATCCTTAGTTGTCTGATAAAATGAGGACATTTAGGGACTGTTCCAAATGTTACCTTCTATGACTTGATGATAAACACGCACAAATGGAAATGTCATCCTGCTAGCAGAACCACCATGGATGGTCCTTTAAATGATAAAGCCCCTAATGCATTTAAAATATTTCAGTCCCTAAAAATATTAAAAACTGCATAGAAATTTTCAGGGATCTATCTATATGTACACTGTACTATGCAGTTTGGGAGGTTAAAAAAAATGAGAGCAACAAATTGGGTTACAGTCTGATTTATAAGAAGAGTATTGGCTGATGCTTAACAGGCTCAAATCTATGCAAATGAAAGAAGACAAAAAAAGATGGATGGAGTTGCAAATGGCAACGCTCCCACTAGTCACTGATCTAGGGCTCTTCACGGGAGAGGGTTGAAAATCCTTGGCGGGCTCTACAGAGCTTTGTTTCCAGCTCCCCATTCACCTCCCCCAACTCCTATCAACTCCAGATGCAAGACAATTTGACAGGCAGACCTATTCAGACCCCTATCTCTCATGATAGCGATCCAGCACCTGGTAATGTGAAACAGGGGTCTTCAGGGCACTCTCATGACAATGAAGTATGGCAGGGAGACAATATCTCATCCGGTGGGAACATTCTGAAAATGAGACGAAAAAGCGTGAGAAAGGCAAGAAATCGCAAAAGCCAAAACCAAGGATAGGGGCAAACTTCTTCCCTAGGCCAATTTCATCAAGAGCCAGTTCTTGATTTGAGGTTTATGCAATTTTCCATTCCAAGAAGGATGCGTGGTGGGGTGGAGCAGCAATGTGGACGAGCCTTCCTCTCCCAGCCTAGACTCTTGGGAGACCCCGGTTGGAGGCTGCACTGGGAACAAACAGAAAAAGAGGCTCCTGTGAGAGCCACTGAGGCCACTGCTATTTCTCCGGGGGAGATCAGCACTGGTGGTCACCCATCTCTCTCTCTATTCTTTCAACTGATGTTAATTTATTCTAGGAAGAAAGTCAAACCCCAAGTTGTATCAAAGCAGAACCACCAAGTAACTAGCTAATTCACTAGTCACAGAGTGTAGAGTGTCTGTTGGACCCCATGGTAAATTCTTCATAAGACGTGTGAAATGTGTATATGCATGTGGGTTTTTTTAGGGGGACGTGTGGGGATTGAGGACAGAAGCATTAAGAAAGACACAGAAGATTTAGGAGTTTTTCCTAACTTTAAGAAGTTTATTCTCAAATTTGAGAACACTAGACTAATATGAAAGAGAAAAATTAAGTTTTTACAAAAGCACCAACAGATATAAATTAACACAGTTCACACTAAGTAAACAGTGGGTATAGAAAAATGGAGTGAGTAGATTTCAATGGAGTTACTCTAAGAAAGCTCCTTGGGAGTGGTGAACTTTTTTTATGAGCCTTGCTAGGCCCTTCCCGACATGACCCTGCTCACCCTGTCATTCAAGGCGGATAGAACTTTGGATCTAGAAATCACATGGATATTTTCATGCTGGTTCCGCCACTCACCCCTGCTGCCACCTTCAGTGAGTGGTGAGCCATTTTCTGTTTTAGGTTAATGTCACAGAATAAATACTGCCCTTTTCAGGATGTTGCAAGAATCAATGAAAAAAAGAAAAAAAAAAGTAAACATTATATATATATAATTTGTGCTCTGAGGTCCATGGAGGGAAAAGTGCTAAGATCCATTGCTAGTTTCCAATATGAAAACAAACCCAACCTAACGATGCTCTCTGTCATATAGTCTATGTTTCATTCTAGCCTGTGTAGATGCCGGCATGTATGATAACTCTACCAATGACCCACTGCTTGGCACACAGAGGGGAAAAGACCAGCTTGGCAGGACACTAGTCTGTTAACTATCTTGGCTGCTTCCCAGACCCCTCCGTCCTCTCCCCTTCCACTGCCTATGATTTTATAACTGTGACTGGCCAACCCCTTTAATTGCCTCCATCTCCCCATAAAACTCATTGACTTCCGGCAGCTTTGGGATTTCAAAGACATGAGAGGGCTATGGCTGTAGGAGAAGCCTTCCCTGGAAATCCTCTTCTGTCTGCACTCCTGGTTTTCCTCAGCTTTCTTTCCAACTCAGCCTTTCTTCTCTAGTTGCCTTTCTTCGGCTTCTTTTCTTTCCCTGAGGCAAACTAAGGGAATCTAAAGGAGGGAGGGAGAGGTGAGGACAGTGGAGACATTGTTTTATTTTAATATCTTTGGCTGCTGTGCAGCAGGCTAATCTTAATGCACCTTTTCTCTATAACCAATTCTGCATATTGACGTTGGTGGGGGGAAGACATCAAAATCTCATTGTCTAAGGGCCACCTGCTCAGCTTTGGGTTATTTTAGCACTTAATAATTCAAGGCAAACTTAACTGTCACCTTGGCCAAACATCCAAGGGTACAAAAAATAGGTCCCCAGGCAAAATGCCAGAGAAAGAGACATGACTCAATGAATGGCATCTGGGTTCATACAGATCTGTGTCTGCCTCTTGGCTTTACCACTTATGGATACATTCCTGGACAAATCCTTACCCTCACAGCTTTGGTTTTTCTCAACTAAAAACTGAAGCTAATATGATGTAGTCAAGTGGAACTGGAAGAACACTAAAAGTAGAATCACTAAGCCAGACAGTATTTTTTTAATTAAGTTTGTTGGGGTAACATTGGTTAATACAATTGTATAATTTTCAGGTGTACATACCATTTGACATCTATATAGTCTATTGTGTGTTTACCACCCAAAGTCCAGTTTCCTTCAGCTACCATATATTTGATCCCCTTTACCCACTTCACCCTCCCCCTAAACCCTATATTACCCCTTCTACCTCCCCCCTCCACCCCCACTCTACTAGTAACCACTAGTCTATAGTCCTCTGGTAACCACTAGTTTATGGTTCATGTACATGAGTCTCTGTTTGTTTGTCCTGCTCGTTTGTTGTTTTTAGGTTTATATCCCACATATAAGTGATATCATGTGATTTTCAACTTTGTCTCTTTGGCTTACTTTGCTTAGCATGATTATCTCAATCAGACAGTATTTTTTGAATTGAGGCTCACAATCCATGAAAGCAATTTAGTGGTTCACTAAATTTTTTTTTTTAATGAAATAATCTTATCATAGCCATCCCACATAGTATAAGTATTGTGTTAAAATTTTTCAGTTGTATCTAAAATGTATAGGTGCTTATATTTGTATTGCCATCGTAAAGTGAACTTTTTTGGTGGATTATGGTAAAAAAAAAAAATTTAAGTCCCTCACATGGAAGGATCAGCTGAGATCTGGGAAGAGGTAGACTGTGATGTCACATGTCTTTCCCACATGGAATATCCTGTCTGAATCTATAAAAGTTGGCCTAAAATTCATTCATGCATTCTTCTCTCCTGGCCCAGCTGCCGTCACCACACAGTTCCCCCACAAGCTCCCTTCAGGTGTCTTCCTTCTGTGTCCCCCCCCCCACCGCCCCAACACTGGGCCTTTGGCTCCGCATTTGCATTGCAGTTCCATGGTGAGCCACAGCTTTTGTCTCCCCATTCAAACTATAAGCTCCCCAAGGGCAGGCTGGCAGCTTCTTATCCCTTTCTCAACAGCTGGCCAGTACAGGCTCTGCATAGTGGAAGCGTCCATCATCAGCAGGAGGGCAGGCCCAGGTTTGTGGAGCGAGGACAACTACCTCCCTTTAGAATCTGCTTCAACAAGCGTTTATTGAAGGCTCACACCAGGCCAGGCACTGTGCTTGTGCTATTACTAACATCATATTTAATTTCCAAAAAACACCGTAGGATAACAGGGAGGGCATAAATTGTTACCTCATTTTTAGGAGTGAAGAAACTGAGGTTCACCTAACAAGTAAGCAGCAGAGATTTAAATGCTAGTCCAATTTTCTTTCTTATAATTACATCATCCATTCATTTATTCATTCTTTCAACAGACACCTAATTAATGCTTACCATTTGCTAGGCATTGTGCCCAACAAATAAGACAAACAGATGAACAGTTCCTGACCCCAAATAAGAGGTAAATACGTTAATTTGGTAAATGCTTAGAGAAGGAGATGGAGAGAAGGGGCTACTTTTGAGACATTTCATCATCACACCAGAGAAGTGAGAGAACTAGTGCTTGTTACATTTTATTTAAATGCAAGTATATAGTATTAGGTTTCTTTTTCTTTCTATTTTTAACAATGAACATGTATACTTTTATAATTTTGAAAAGAAGGAGGTAGGGGTCAACAGTGTCAAATGCTGCAGAGTAAGTGGGATGAAGGCTGTTAAGAGGTCACTGGCTTGGGGAATTGAGTTCTACCAAGGTTCACAGACCTCAAGTGACTTGTTTTGGGAATTAAGGGCCTTAACTGCATGGTAAACGGTAAGGAACGGAAGAGCAGGCTTTAGCTATCAGGAATGCAGGTGGGAGTGATGGAGGAGAGTAGAAGCTGACTTTGGCATCTTTCATCTGACAAGCTTCACGTTCCTAAAAGACATTAATTCATTGTCTACACAGCAAGAAGTTAGCAGCGAGCGGAGGTTTACTTTACAGGACAGAAATCTGAGACACAGACAGGAAAAATGCTTTGGGCAAGAACCCGTGGAGGATTTCACAACCCACAGCAGATATGACTCCCAAGAAAACTGCTTTGAGAGAAGAGTGGCAGTTGGAGGAAAGAGGGTGTGTCAGTGGCAGCCCTGCCAGGCAGTGGCAAAAGGAGAGCTGAGGACTTCGGGGATTGTGGGGTGTGGTTTTTATTAAGTAGGTGGTGCACAGGTGTGTAGGTGAGAGAGAACAGGGAGGCAAGGCAGGCGGCTCTAAAGCAGGGAGGCCTTGTGGTGACTGTCACTGTAGACATTCCCTACAATTGCCAGGATCCCACTGCCGGGAAAACACGTCAATTGTTGCAAATCCAAAAACATCCTACCTGTTGCCTCTGTTGAGTTACTGCATCTATCTAGGAATTCCTATTCAGGAATTGGTTTAAACAAAAAGGAAAAGGCACTCATCCTGAAATAATGGTAAAAATTATTACACTCTCTACACTGCTGCTAAGAATACCACTCACCTCTTCATTTCCTTCCCACATTTTAACTTCTCTTTCCTTAGGTCTTTCTTTGCCTCTCTTCCTGAGTCGTCTTCTATCATTTCCTCTTTTTTTCTCCTATTGGTTTCTTTTCTCCCTCTGATCCCTTTGCATCTGTCTCTTGGCCCTATAGCCCTACGCTACCTTCTCAGTTCTTGTCATTCCGAATTAGTGAAACACTGGGAGCAAAACTCCCAAGCCGGTGCTACAATATTGTACCTTCAAGGGAGCCCCGGAGGGTACAATTATAAAGCATTGAGTACAGGTGTCCAATAAAAAAGGCACTCAACAATGACAGCTGCTGCAAACCAGAGTCTGATGACAAGAAGGCAAGAGGGTGCCTGAGGCACAGCTCAGGACACAGGAGGCCCTGTTGACAGGTGGGCTGCACAAGGTCACTCAACTGGGCCCATGCCCTACAGGAATGCAATGAGAAAATACTCATAAACAAGCTCATTTGCCTAGACCAGATCCTCCCTCCTGGAAAGGAAACCCAATTCATACCCTGTGTTTCTGGTTTATCTTGAAGCCCAATAAGGTACCCAGACTTCCTCTCCCCTTGTTCTTTGCTTTCAGCCTTAGGGGAGAATCCCCACACCAAGTGGCTAAGGAGCATTCATTGGTTCACATTGGCCCATCAGTCAGTCCTGTGCACCAAGGTGCTCATAACTCACACAAAGTGTGTGTTTGAACTTTATATATGGCCTGCTTCATTTATTTAAGTCACCTGCTTGCACCTTCAATTTTTGAACCCCCTGAACTAAACATACAAAGATCAGAATGACCACCAGCAGGTAGGCAATGCCCAAGATGCCATCTCCCCAGCAGAGCAAGCTTCCTGAAGGGACGTCAGTCCCTAAACACCTTCCCAGCCCCCTAAAGAAGTCCTGTCCTCAGATTTTATATTGTTGGGGTTCTCTGAATTCTAACCCAGAATACCTCCATCAGGTTTTGTGTCTTCTCACCATACCAAAGCTCTATTGTCGTGTACCTAGCTTTACCAACTTGCCATTTAATTGGATTTCCTAAGTCTACTACCCAGGTGACACCATCATTGAGACTCTTTTCAGGACAAGGCAATATCCCCTTGGATGTCCAGCTTGCTATAAGGAGCCTCTTTGGGGATGGACTTCAGAACATTGAAGAAGACAAAGTTATAAATGCTGCCTTATCAATCAATATAAATTCCTCAACCCTGGTGTTTTGGATCTTCTAACCTAGCCCCATTTATCTCCTTTTCTCAGCTTGTTATTCCAATATGAAATTTTTCTTTTTTCATAGGTGCCATCCCAACCATACCTGCCTCTCTCTCCTTCCCTGAGCCTATGATCTCACACATGCAAGAATCTTGGCTTCCTGAGAGCTGATTGAAAACTAATGACACAGGTGTGGACAAACATACAAGGAATATATCAAGAACAAAATTAAATAAGGTAAGTCAGCAGTAAATGGGACCACAGATGTCGCTATTAACACCCTTGGTGGGTCAGAGACCATCACTCTGGCACATGGTAGAAGGTTCGGGTTTCGAGCATCCAAGGCCGGCATTGTGTGGCCTTATAGTCTGAAGTCTCTAGTCTTTGGGTGGCAACTGAACTTTAGTGGAAAAGATGGTGTGGGAGCTGGAGAGGACAGCATCTCCATAACAAACACCTCTCTGTTTTTATGATAATCAAAAGTAGTTTCAAATGGGAAGAGAGAAAACAGATCTTCCGTTGGGTTCAAATGTGAGGCACTGTTAAGGTATTAATAAGCCCAGCAGAAAGCACAGAGAACTCAGCAAGTGGCCAGGGCACGGCGAGGGGGCAATAAAACTAGGAAAGTTGAGGTAGGTCCTTTTATTGTTTAGCCATTGCACAGGAAGTCTGGGGTGGGCATGGAAGTGGAGGGGTGGGAGTGTGAAGGGACTAAGAAACGCAGTGTGCATTGTACCCAGGAGGAGACTTAAGAATCACAGTGATGAGAAACAGACTAAGAAGTGCTGAGGGCAGGAAACAAAAACATTTTAGAGGATGGCTGTGCTACTGAGTAAGAAGAGGTACAACAAGAAAATAGCAAGCAGGCCTCAACAAGAACAGATCAAGAAGACATTGGGTTTGGGAACGTTTCTAACAAAAACAAGGAAAATAAAATGTCTACATTCTACTTGGAGATGAGGTGAAAGTGCAAGAATGCAGACGGGGAGGCCAAGCATGGCAGGGAAGATGCCACCACCTAGTTCAGTGCTCAACAAGAATGAATGAAGGCAAAAAAATAAAAAAATTAATGAAGGCATTTTTTTAGAAAGTTAAACTCCTGGTAATATACCTAAAAGCACTGAAAACAGGTATTCAAACAAATATTGGTATACCAATGTTCATAGCGACACTATTCATAACAGCCAAAGGCAAAAACAACTCAAATGTCCATCAACAGATGAATGAATAAACAAAATTGTGATATATACAATCAGCCATAGAAAGGAATAAAGTACTTAACAAGCTACAACATGGATAAATCTTGAAAACATGCTAAATGAAAGAAGCCAGACACAAAGGATCATATATTATATGAATCCATTTATATAAAATATCCAGAATAGGTAAATCCATTGAGACAGAAAGCAGATTAGAAATTGTCAGGGGCTTGGGAGTAATAAAAGTTACTGTTTATGGGTACAGAGTCTCCTTTGCGGGTGATAAAATGTTTTAAAACTAGACAGAAGTGACGTGCACCACATGGCGATGTGCTAAATGCCACTGAACTGTGCGTTTTAAAAGGTCAATGTTACATAAATTTCACCTCAATTTAAAAAATAAATAATGAATGAAGGCAGCAATGGAGTCTACGGTAAAAGGTTGAGAGATACCAGAATAGTAAAGCAGGGTCTGGAGATGGACAAAGGGCTGAGTTACTACCATTTGTTTCTGAGTTCCACAGCATTCAATCTCTTTTCTGCCATGAACCTTGACAGGCAGCACAGCAGGACACATCTAAGGGTGTATTTAGGTTTCTTCACAACTCTCAAGGAGCTAACGAATTCTAATCTTTTCTCTACCTCTCAAGAAAACACATTGGAATACAAGTGAGGGAGAAGAGTGTGAAACTGCTTTTACATTTATATATATATATATATATACACACACATACATACACACACATACTTATATATTTATATTTATATATGAATACAAAATATGTATTATCAGTAAAGCATATAAATGTATATTTTTAAAATGTAAATCATTCATGAACAATGATATTCTTGCAATTCTTAACAACCAAATGGACCCTGCTTCCATTATTTCGCAAGAGTAAATTTCTAAGAAAAGATAAGAAAGTTATCCAAGGGCAAGACTTAACCCTGAACTGCTCTAGCACAGTTGGAGCCATTAGCCTGTCTGGTGCCTGTGTGCCCATGCTAAAGTGGAGTGGTGAGTGGAGCTCATGCTAGATTTTGGTCCCCACTCACCACCTGGAAGGGGAACATCTGTGCAGTATACAACATGCTCAGCTGTACACAAAAGTCTTGAGCACAGGCCTGGAAATAGAGTGGGTACTACCGAGTTCTGAAAAGAGGAATGACCTCAGAGGTAATCACATCTTACTTATGGAATGTTTGAAGTATAAATAACTCTTCAGTTTCTTATTTCAGCTTGTGTATTGGGGAAGGGTCAACTGAACTAGGGTTTACAAAGAAAGTCAAGGTGACTAAGGAGAAAAAAGTCCCAAGAACTCAAGAAGAAATGAGAGATCTCAAAGAGGCAACTAGAAACCCTCCCCCAGTAAGATGAACCCCCAAACCAAAACCATTTGAGAAGAGCAGTATATTGAAGTGATTCGGAGCATGGGTTCTTAAATCAGATAGACCTGAGTTTAAATCCCGACACTGTTACAGAGTGACTGTGTAACTTGGGGCAAATTACTTAACCTTTCTTGAGCCTCGGTTTACTTGTCTGTAAAAGAAAAATAATACCTACTTTGCAAGGGGGCTCTGAAGATTTAAATGAGTTACTGCATGCAAAGTGCTTCACACTGTGCCTGGCACTCAGAAAGATTTCCACAAGTAACAGCCATTACTAATATCCCACACCATTTTTATGCCAGAGCATGAAGCTAACTAAAATGCGAGGTCTCCTTTTATACCCATAGATTTCTTAACTCCTAACCAAAGGGGCTAGGTAGGTGCTTTCACAATACAACAAGTGAAATCTGAGTCTAAATTCTTAAAATTGCTCTGATTAATGACTCTTTGTTACCAAAGAATAAAGGTCACACCACTACATTAGGCCACAACCTGTCTTTCCAGCTTACTCTCTTGTCGCTGCCCTCAGGAGCGTTGTGTGTTCCACCTTTTGATGTTTGT
Organism: Cynopterus sphinx; assembly: GCA_030015415.1. NCBI lineage: Eukaryota > Metazoa > Chordata > Mammalia > Chiroptera > Pteropodidae > Cynopterus > Cynopterus sphinx. The sequence continues at coordinate 93,928,227 of CM057380.1, forward strand.
GCCACTTGCTCATCAACATGCCTGGTGACAAGAGGCCAATCTGTGGGTCTTCCTGCATCTCTGTTCTAATGCCTCAGCTTCCAATACTACTCATGGGTCTCTGAGGCAGGAAAAATCAGATCCCTCAGGAAGTTCTCCCAAGTCCTAGAAGTTATACCTACATGTTGGTTTCAATGCCTTAAGCTATGGTCCCTTCCAACCCTGCATGTCTCGTATGGAATGGTGGGAAATGGGGGAAGAGGGAGAAGAGACACCAGAACCCAAGGACTCACACTCCTTAACTCCTGGCCCCTAAATTCAGGATGGCAGCTGGATAAACAGAATTCAGTTTGATGTTGGCATTAGCTTTGAAATACCAGAGCCTGAAAGGTGAACTATACATTTTAAAGAATGAACAATAAGGCCCTTTTCTAAAATGACCTATATCAATAAAGATTAGAACATCACTGAGGATACCTCAGGTTAAATGACTATGGAAAAGCATGGTCTGCCTTTCCAACAGGAACTCTACTGCTGTTGAGCCATCGGTTCTATGACATATATAAAACCCATCACTTACCTCTATGGCTACTGTTACTTTTTATTATTTTTATATATTTTTTAATTAATTACATTTTTTATGGTGACATTGGTTAATGAAATCTGGTAAGTTTCAGCTGTACATTTTAATAGTAAGGCATATATATATATTTATATTTTGTGTTTAAAAAATAATAAAAAGTTATTTTTTAAACAACCTCCAAATCTCGATGGTTCATGTTTAAATGATATGGAAAATGTACCTGAGGCTATGTATAAAGGCAGAAACTGCTAAGGAAAGTGGCTGAGATACTAACATAGTTTTTAAAGTCTTGCTAGATATAATGGTAAATTATTGAATGCTTTCCCTCTAAGATCAAAACAACACTGCATTTTAACATTGTACTAAAGGTCCTAGCCATTACAATAAGGCAAGAAATAAAATAAAAGTGATAATGACTAGAAAGAAAAAAAATAACACTGCATTTTTCCTTAAAGATTATGTACTTAGAAATGCCAAAGAAATTGACAAAGTATTAGAATTAATTAATTAGTTGGCTTGCAGGATATAGTATGGTCAATATACAAAATTCAATTGCATTTTCTATATACTATAAATGACTGAAAATAAATTTTAAAATATTATTTACAATAGTATCATAAAACATTAAATATATTGGAATAAATTTAGTAACAGATATGCAAGACCTTGACATTGAAACAAACCATTGCTGAGAGAAATTAAAGAAAACCTTCATAAGTTGAAAAATATTCCATTTTTATGGATTGGAAGACTCAATATTACTAAGATGTCCACTCTCCCCCAATTTCATTCCATTCAAAATCCAAGACTTTTTCTAGAACTTCTTGAGCTGACTCTAAAACTTTATGGAAGACTTTAGGACCATAAATAGCCATAACAATCACAAAGAAAAAGAACAAAGTCAGAAGACTTATGCTATAAGATTTTATAACTTACAATAAAGCGACACCAATTAAGACAATGTAATGTTGGTATCAAATCTGGGCTGTTTGAATAGCCTAGAGAGTATAATAGTAGAGAGTTTGAATAGTAGAGAGTCCAGAAACACACACACACACACATGCACATTGATTTTCTCTAAGGATTTCAATGCAATTCAATGGGGAAAGGAAAATTAGAAAATCTTTCCAGTAGAATTGGAACATACAGACATTTATATGGAAACAAACTATTCATACTCCATATCTCATTATATAGAAAAATTAATTCAAAATGGATCACAGGCCTAAACTCAAAAAGCCAAAACTATAAATTTTCTAGAAGAAAATATTTATAGAAGACAATATATTAATAATCTTGGGAGAGGCAAAGATTTATTGGACAGAACATAAAAGGTACTAATAATAACGAACAAAAAAATTTAATTAGATCTCACCTAAACTAAAAATTGCTTATGGAAAGAAAAATAAATAAAAACCTTGAAAGCGGGCCAAGGGCAATGTGTAAAAAGTATCTGACAAAGAACGAATATCCAGAATGTAAAAAGAACTCCTACAAATCAGTAAGAAGACCATTCAATTATTAAAAATGAGCTGAAGATTGAAACATTTCATAAGAATTAAAGAAATGGTTGACAAGCAAACGGCAAGATCCTCAACTTCACTGGCCAACTGGGAAATGCAAAGTAAAACCATAATGAGATACCACTTCATACCCACTTGAATTACTAAAATTAAAAAGACTGATAATGCTAAATGTTGCCAAGGATGTAGACCAACTGTAAACCTAATATCTTGCTGGTGAGAGTGTAAAATAATACAGATACTATGAGAAACAGTTTGGCAGAAATTAAACATACACCTAATGTATGACCTAACAACTCTACTTTCATAGGCACAAGAGACATAAAAGCATATAGCAGTTTTATTTATAAGAGCTCAAACTGGAAAGAACTCAGATTTCCATCAAGAGAAGAATAGATAAATATGATTTAGCCAAATATGGAATACTACTTATCAATAAAAAGAACTACTGATATAAGCAACACCATGGACAAATCTCAACAGCATTTCTAGTGAAAGTGTGACTCCATTCATACATGAAGTTTAAGAAGGGGCAAAATGAATTTATTATGGAAACCAGAACAGTGGTTGTCCTTAGGAAGAACTGATTGAAAAGGGGCTTTAGGAAATATCCTGAGATGGCTGAAAATGTTCTATGGCTTGATTTGGGTAATGGTAGCATAGGTGTATATGTTGAACCATGCAATTAAGATCCATGCATGTTGTTGTATGTAAATTATTCCTCAATAAAGAAAAAAAATATTACGACATATACAGGAATAATCAGAGACAAGCAGGTATTTCAACAGTTAGAAATTTGTTGGGAAAACAAGATACAAGCACATACACAGGTTCTGTGGAGCCCTTATGGAGAAAATTAGGATGTGAGATATATGTTAATCAGATCAGGGTGCCATGAATCTTCAAATCATTAAAGGACTGAATTCCTTGCCACTTACATTTCTCTGTTTTTTTTCAGAAGGAGCTACCATATGGATGGTCCCTGACTTACAATGATTTGACTTACGATTTTCGACTTTACAATGGTGTGAAAGTGATACACATCCAGTAGAAAATGTACTTTGAATTTTGGTATTTTCCTGGGTAAGTTATATGCAGTATGATAACGTCTCACTGGGCAGTGGCAGTGAGCCCCAACTCTCAGTCAGCCACGTGATCGCAAGGGAAAACCGATATGCTGCAGTGTAGTATTAAGTGTATTTAACTTAGAATATTTTGAACTTACAATAAGTTTATTGTGATGTAACCCCATTGGAAGTCAGGGAGCATCTGTATTTAGAAAATGGGATTTAGATGAGGTTAGTCTAAGAGTCTGGGAACATGGGTACCGTCCAGCCTAGGGGGCATATAAGAGAACAGTTTAAAGAGGCTGAAGATAATGGCTAGGAAAACGTCCATTAAGTTTGGCCAATAGGAGGCTCTGTTTCCAGTTCTGTTTACATATTTATAAAATGAGTAGGCTTGACCAGATTATCTCTGAGATTCCTTCTGCTCCAAAACTTTTAATCTGTGGGCTGACCCTAGCTGCAGATAAGAATCATCCAGAAAACTTTTAGAAATCACTGATGCCCAGGTCCTGCCCAAAACCAATTAAATCAAAGTACAGGGATAAAGGTGAACATCAATTTTTTTGTGTGTGTTTCTTTATAACTCTAGAGCCAGAGGCATGGGCCCCACAGACCCTTCCCACATCGTTTTTTTCAAATTAATAAACTTTATTTTTTAGAGCAGTCCTAAATTCACAGCAAAATTGAGCAGAAAGTACAGAGCTCCTGTATACCCCCATCCCAAAATATCCACAACCTCCCCAACTACTAACACCTGCCTCACCATAATAGTACATTTATTACGATCAACAAATCTACACTGATATATCGTCACTCAAAGTCCATCGTCCACAGTAGGGTTACTAATGTCACTCTTGGTGTTTCACATTCATTGTCAAATGTATAACTTGCTGGGTTTTGATTAGGATCGCATTGAACATATGGATTAAGATGGGAAGAACTGACATCTTGACAGTATTGAGTCTCCCTATCCATGAACAAGGAATATCTCTCCATTTATTTGGGTCTTTGATTTTATTCATCAGTTTTAAAGTTTTCCTCCATGTACATCTTTTGCTAGATACCAATCATTGGAGGGGGGGCGTTCTGATGTAAATAGTAATGTGTTTTTAATTTCGTTTCATTTTTTTATTACTAGTATATAGAAAAGAGATTGACTTTTGCATATTAATCTTGTCCTCTGCAACCTCTCTGATTGCTTATTCGTTCCCATAGGGTTTTTTGTCGATTCTTTCAGATTTCTTATATTGATGACCATGTCATCTAAGAACAAAGACAGTTTTGTTTCTTACTTCCCAATCTGTATATATTTTATTTTAATTTATTGTCTTATTGCATTATTTAGGACTTTCAATACCGTGTTGAAAGTGATAGTGAGAGGGGACATCCTTGTCCTGTTCCTGGCAAGAAAGTACACTGTGAGCTGTAGATATTTTGTAGATATTCTTTATCAAGTTGAGTAAGTTCACTTCTACTCCTAGTTTGCTGAGCTTTTATCATGAATAGATGTTGGATTTTGTTGAATACTTTTCTGTATGTATTAATGTGATCATATGATTTTTCTTCTTTAGCCTTTTGATGTGATACATTAATTTATTTTTGAATGTTGAACCCACCTTGCATACCTGAAAAAATCCCACTTGATCATGGTGTATAATTATCTTTATGTATTGTTGAATTTGATATTCTAATATTTTGTTGAGAATTTGAAGCTGAGTTCATGAGACATAAGGTTTGTAGTTTACTTATAATTTTTTGTCCGTTCTTGTGGAAATACCGGTCTCATAGAATGGATTAGAAGTATTGTCCTGCTTCTACCTTCTGAAGACTATTGAGAATTGGTGTACTTTCTTCCTTAAATATTTAAGAATTCACCAGTAAACTCATCTGGGTCTGCTGCTTTCTCTGTGGAAGGTTATTAATTATCACTTCAACCTCTTTAATAGATACAGGCCAATTCAGATTGTCCGTTTCTTCTTGTGTAAGTTTTAGCAGATCGTATCTCTCAAGAAACTGGTCAATTTCACTTAGGTTACCAAATTTGTAGGAAGAGTTGTTCATAATATTCTTTTACTATCCTTTTTTTTTTTTTTTTTTGAGGTGAGAACTAGTTTTTCTTTATTGTGTTAAAACAACATTATGAAATGATTTACAAACTCTACATGTAGAAAATTGAATAACTAGGAAAATAGCTACTGCATGGGAAAACATGCAAACTAGCTTAACTCCCTCTAGACTATTCTTATGGATCTCAAATGACATCACAAATTAGCATTAGCAGCTCCTGGCAAATGAAGAAACAGCAGCAAAATGTTGCAGTGAAGTTGTGATTATTAAAGTTGAACTGTTCATTCCACCAATCCTGCAACTTTCTTACAATCATCTATGCCCATATGTTTCCACTTCCTACAGGATAAGCACCTAGCAAAGTGGTTCTGAGATGAATGAGATAGAATATCACATTTATATTTATCTTAGACAAAGTCAATAGAAGGCAGCAGAGGAAATGGAAATTACAAAGTTATAACATTTAGTCCAGGTGATAAAGCCACAATTTTTCTTCTAATGCTGACCACTCTAACGAATAAAATTATCAAAAGTTCTTCTCACTTCTCTAGGAGTGATTCTAGCTCTTCTTGCAGAGAGTTGAGTTTCTCCTTTTCTCAGTCTTTCTTTTGTTTGATTTCATTCAGTACAGCCTAAAATCTGTTCTTTAGAGCCAGGTTTTCCACTTCAATAAGATCTTCCCATCCTTTTGCACTGTTCTGGGTCTCTTGAAGCTTGCCTTTCATCTTATCAACCTGTTTCTGAATTCCCATAACCAGCTAATCGGTTCCCTCATTTTTTTGGTGCTGTTCATCTAATGCATTTAGCTTGTCCTATAGATGTCTTTCCAGATCTTCTTTAGTGTTGATGATGTTTATATCTTCCTCACCTTGATGCTGTCTCCATCTTCACTGCTGTTGCTGAAGTCACTGAATATTCCCAAAGCTCAACATATCCTAATAAGTCATGGCCTATGGCCCAAAATTCCTGGAGAAGTGATATCAAAGCCTTGATTTTGTTTCTTTTGTTTCATCTCCAGCAATTATTTAACAATGAGTAATGAGTATTTTGGCATCTGTATTCAGCAAACACTTCACTTCTTTTTCCATGTCTGGAGACTCAATATATTCCTTTGTTGTCTTACGGAACCTTCTCTCCTCCTTCTGACACTCTTTAGAGGCAGAATGATTCCATGGTTCCCCACACACTTTCTTTTTCTTTGTCCTTATCTTTTTTTTCCTTTTTCTTTTTCTTTTTTCTTTTCCTGGCTTGCTTGCTTTAGGATCAGCAGCAGCAACTGGACCCTTCAAATCTAATGATGATTAAAACAGAGTTTCTGTGGACAGGAGCAAGCGGACTAACAAGGCAGCCCGGTATGTCTCCTCCCTGATTCCTTTGTTTCTCCAGGCTCTTGACAAAGCGATCCACTACTGATTTGTCAATGAAATAGCCCAAGACAAGCAGCGCAAAACCTCACCTTGATCCGTAGCTCTCTACAGTTTTACAGCCTTGCTGACCTCTGTCAGTGTTGCCCTTTATTAGCCTCTTATTGTCCATGGAATCCTTAGTGATGTCCCCTCTTTCATTTCTGATATGGTAATTTGTGTCTTCCCCTTTTTTTTTTATTTTCAAAAGTTTAAGTGGCCAAGTATGAGAAAATAAATGAGGAGAACCCATTCTGTTAGTGAGCTCTGGACATCACATGGTCACTTGGAGGGATCTTCTTGACAATGGGGAGTCTGATCACATCCCTCTCTAGCAGATACACACTGAAGCCAGGGAACATCTCTCCACAACTGCATTGTCTCCCCAGATCTTGGCTTGAGTCGATTGATGAAAATTGTAACATTGGTTGCCATTTACCATTAACTGGTACCCATTTTGCAGCACCATGACGTGCAGGTCAAACCGTTGGCCACCCCCACACACGGCTGTTCATCACCACACATTCACCAAAGTACACTTGGAAGCAGCAGGTGATGTCTAAGTTCTCTTCAGTACCAGTGTGGAAATCCACCTGCAGGTGTGGGCTCATGCAGAGACACAGTAGGTTTCCCTTTGATTGTTACTGAAAAACCAATAGGTCTGACATTGTGTCTTCCTCTGGGCAGCTCTTTCAAATTGTTTCGTTTTTCACTCTTTTTCATAGTTAGCCTGGCTAGAGGCTTATCAACTTCACTAATCTTTTCAAAGAACCACTAGCTTTGGTTGTGTGGATTGTCTCTACTGATATCCTATTTTCAATTTCATTGATTTCTGGTGCAATTTTTATTATTTCCTTTCTTGCTTATTTTGGAATTTATTTGTTCTTCTTTTTCTAATATCCTAAGGTGGAAGCTTATTGATTTTAGGTCTTCTTTTCTCATACATGCATTCAATCAATGCTGTAAATTTCCCTCTAAGCACTGTATCCCACAGATTTTGATAAGTTGGTTTTCATTTTCACTTAGCTCAAAATATTTTTGAATTCTCTTGAAATTTCTTTTTTGACTCATGAGTTACTTAGAAGTATATTGTTTAATATCCATGTATTTTGAGATTTTCTAGCTATAATTCTGTTATCAATTTTTAGTTTAATTCCGCTGTGGTCTGAGAGCAGACATTGTATGATTTCTATTCTTTTAAATTTGCTCAAGTGAGCTTACAGGCCAGAATGTGGTATATCTTGGTAAATGTTCTATGTGAGCTTGAGAAGAATGTGTAAAATGCTGTTGTTGGGTGAAGGAATCTATAAATGTCAAACTATATCCAGTTGATTGATGGTCCTGATGAGTTCCACTATGTCCTTACTGATTTCCTGCCTGCCGAATATGTCTATCTCTGATAAAAGGGTGTTACAGTCTCCAACTCTAACAGTGGATTCAGCTGTTTCTTCTTGCAATTCCTTCATTTTTTTGCCTTATGTATTTTAATGCTCTGTTGTTAGTCACATACACATTAAGGATTGTTAGATTTTCTTGTTTATTTTGTCAGTATATAATGCTCCTAATAAATTTCTTTGCTCTGAAATTTGTCCTAAAATTAACATAGCTACTCCTGCATTCTTTTGATTAATATTAGCATGGAACATCTTTCTCCATTCCTTTTTATCTATATATATCTTTATATTTAAAGTGGGTTTTCTGTAGACAACACATAGTTGGGTCTTCTTTTTGGGTCCATCTTAAAATCTGTCTTTTAATTGAAATATTTAGACCACTGATGTTTAAACCATACATAAGCTTATACCATAAGCATATATAATCAAATACATTGTTGCTATTATTATTTAGTGTCTGTTAGGTTAAGAATAAGAAAAATAAAACTTTTTCTTTTACCTTCACATATTCATTCTCTAATGTTCTTCTCTTCTTTATATAGATCCTAGTTTCTGAACTATGTCATTTTCCTTCTCTCTGAAGAACTTCTTTTAACATTTATTCCAAGCCAAGTCTACTGGCAATAAATTGCCTCAGTTTTTGTTTTTCTGAGAAAGTATTTGTCCACTTTTGAAGGATAATTTCACGAGGTACAAAATTTTAACTTGGTGGCTTTTTTTCTTGATATTTTGAACATTTCACTTTCTTCTTGCTTGCATGTTTTCTGAGATGTTAGATATAGCTCTGACCTTTGTTCCTCTATAGGTGCGATGTTTTAATTGCTGGCTTCTTTCAGGATTTTTCCTTTATCTTTGATTTTCTGAAATCTGAATGATTGGGAATGGGGGCATTTATCTTGCTTAGTGTACTCTGATCTTCCTGGATCTGTAGTTTGATATTTGACATTAATTTGGAAAAATTCTCAGTCGTTATTGCTTCCAAATATTTCTTCTGTTCCATTTTCTGTCTTCTCTGGTATTCTCATGACACATATGCTATAACCTTTGTGATTGTCCCATAGCCCTTGGATAGTCTGTTCCATTTTTGTTTTTCAGTCTTTTTTCTCTTTGCTTTTCAGTTTGTGAAGTTTCTGTTGTCATATCCTCAAGCTCAGAGATTCTTTCCTTGGCCATGTCCAATCTACTAATGAGCCTATTAAAGGCATTCTTATTTCTTTCTGTTATGGTGTTTCTGAACTCTATAATTTCCTTATTATTCTTTCTTAAAATTTTATCTCTCTGCTTACATTACCCATCTGTTTTTGCAGGTTGTCTACTCTTCCATTAAAGCCTTTAGCACATTAATCATAGATTTCTAAATTTCTCGTCTTACAATTTCAACATTTCCACTACATCTGACTCTAGTTCTGATGCTTGTTCAGTCTCTTCAAACTGTGATTTAGCCTTTTAGAATGCCTTGTAATTTTTTACTGAAAGGTAAATGTAATATACTGGGTAAAAAAAACTGCAGTAAAAAGGCCTTTAGTGATGTGACAGGAAAGTGTAAGGGAAATAAAGTGTTCTATAGTCTTATGATTAGGTCTCAGACTTTTGGTGAGTCTGTGCCCCTGGACTGTGAACTTAACCCATGCTCTCCAGTTACTACTCTTACCCTTAGGTAGGATAGTATGGCTAGAGTGGGCTTGACTTGGGTATTTCCCTTCTTCCAGGTAGGTTAGGCTCTGGTAAAATAGTATCTCCTTAGGGCAGGCCTTGCTAAGAAGAACAGAGTGTTCTGGCATTTTTCAAAGTGGTTCCTCTCCCTTCCCACTGTTGGAAGCGCAAGGTAATTTCTCCCCAGTATTCACTGTGAGGACATGGTAGATATCCTGGAGGTAAAACTCATAAAAATATGAGGGTATCCCTATGAATGGGTCCCCCCTGAAGTTTTTGTTGATTTTTTGTTTTGTTTTACTGATATAATTGACATATAACATTGTATAAATTTAAAGTGTACAACTTGTTTATACATTTATGTACTGCAGTATGTTTGCTGGCAAAGGTCAGCTAACACCTCTATCACATCACAAAATGATCACTTCTTTTTTTTGTGATGGGAACAATTAAAATCTAGCACTTTTGAAATTTATAATACAGTTGTGTTGACTATAATCACATTTGCCTCCTGAAGTTTTTAACTCTCAAATTTCTCTCTGCTGAGCCTCTAGCAGTTTGTCAATTACAATTTAGGTTTCCCTACCCTCGCACTGGTTCCCACTGAGGTTTCTGCTCCACTAGGTTTTGTTTTAAAATTAACTATACTTTAAGTATAATTTATATATGACAAAATGTACCCATTAAGTGACCAGTTGTATGAGTGTTGACAAATGTATATGCTTGTATAACCTGACTCCTTTGCCTGAATTATTTTTTAAGTTTCCTGGATGATCTAGAATGCAGCCAGGGTTGAGAACCACGGTTCTGTCACTCTTAGTCGCCAGCTAAAGCCTTGGAACTGTCAATTCTGAGGTTATCTGCTTATTCCTTTGTCTTGATTTCTTAACATCTCTTATTCTTGGTTGGAACATCTATAAACACCACCCCACAACAGAGGCCCCAGTTTGCTGATTTCCAGTGTTACAGAAGCAGGCTCAAAGTGGAGATAGACAATTTATTTAAATGTTCAATTAATTCATCTATCCTTCCCTTATCTATTGAGCCTGCACCCATTTCCCATAGCTGATTCCTCCCTAACCTACTCTCTCAACTTTAGTTGCCTTTGGACTTTAAGGACCTCTTTTCCCCTTCTCACTCATCCTCCCTAAGGAATATAGCAGCCTCCTCTCCCAACAGACCAGATTCTTCATCATACCCCCTGCACATCCTTGCTAGTTCCTTGTCTTCATCCTTCCTCATCCCCATCTAAGCCCTCTGTGTCATGTAAGTCCAAGTTCAAATCCCACCTCCACCACAAAGACTTTCTCCCCAACTACATTTTACTTCTTACTTTTACCAGGCACATAATCACATTCCTAAGAGCTCACCTCATTTTAGTTGTTTGAGACAATCAAATTCAATTAAACGAATATGGGATCAGGTGAGGGTTTATAATGAAAGCATAATGCTAGGTTCTGGGTAACAGAATGATAACTAAGACACAAAACAGACATGGTTCCTGCCCTCACAGGACAGACTCTTAAACAAGTATAAGCTTTACCCAAAGATAAGAGGGTTTCTGGGTGCTGGGGAGAATGTATGAAGGGGAAGTATTATTTCTGATGTGCATATCTGTCTGTGCAAGAACACCATAGCTCTTGGAATACCAACTGGATGGAGTTCACAAGTCTTTGTTTCTCCTGCAGCTCACATACAGCACATAGTCAAATGTTTATTGGCTGGACCTGAACTCACAGAATGGTACCATTAGAAAAGTAAGGGGCCATTATAGAGGGCAATTTAGCATCTTCCAGTACTAATGATATATATATTTGTATTTTCTCCTCTTTCCTTTTTATTTCAGGGTCTCCTTTCTTCTCTGTTCCTTGTCGCTTTTCCTGGCCTAACCCCGGACCAGCCTGGGCCCCATGCCATTCTGGTCATTGCTCAGCTGTGTCCTCCTTTCCAGCATTAGTCTACAATAAACTGTTATCTCTTCATCACTGTTTACTTCTTAGCTCATCCCACCTGGAGAGAAAGTACAGCACTAAGGTTTTCTATCCTGATTCAAGTGATTAGAATCACTTGAAAAGCGGAGGCTTAACCTCCCTCCCTTCAAATCTAATTGATTGACTTGAGGTGAAGTCTTGGTACATAGTTCTTATAGCTCCCCAGGTGATTCAAATATGCAGCCAGACCAAGAAGCGTCGGGATAAACTAAGGATTTCTAAGCCTCTACCTTCTCAGATGAGAGTGATGGCCCCCAGAGATAACCATGGAACCTGGAACGTGCCAACAGAATGGCATCGCTTGCACTAGGGGCAGGGTAAGGATAGCTGCATCATATCTCTAGCATCTCACCTCTGGAACGACTGTCACTAACAAAGTCAAAGCCAGCATCCTGGCAGGGAGAGGAAAACAAGGAGAAGAGAGATTTGCTAATAGAGGAATACTGAGAGCAAGGAGGCAGACTGTTCTATAAAATCATATGCTCTTGATGGGTTGGAGGGAAGAGTAAAGGAGGTAACACCTGAAAAGTAGCTGGCACTGTATTAATTCTCAGTAAATTTCAGCTTTTACACTGACTTAGTGCTTTTATATTCAAACTATTGTCCCACCCCCATAATCCAGTTCACTGTGCAAGTAAACACACTGCCCCTCACATTGTAGTGTAATGGCTAAGATGTGAGTACTCAAACTTGACTGCAAAGGCTATTCACTAGAAATCCCTGAACAAAGTAACCTCTCTGAACTTCAGTTTTCTCACCTGTAAAATGGAAACAATATAATGGTCCTTATCAGGGCCATTGTGAAGATTAAATGGGATAACATTTAAAAGCACATGCTTGGGCTATTATTATAGCTTATTGCTCTGTCATGTAATAACATGATTTACTTGTCTCTCTCCTCCTTCCCTAACCCCCCAGGCCATTTATCTCTAGTTTGTAAACTCCTTATATTTTTCAATTAGTTTTTTAAAAAATTATATCACACAGATAAAGAATATATATGAATGGTTTAAATAATAACACCTGTGTATCCATCATTCCATTTAAGAGACATAATCAATTCTTTTGAGCCATCTGTGCCTCTCTACAATCACATCCCCATTTCTCCCACCCAAAATAACCACCTTCTTGAACTGTTTCCTTGATTTTATTTTTATCAAAAATAGATTAATCCCAACAATATACTTCACCTTTTATCCCCAGAATATTGAACTTTATAGGCACTCAATATATGTTGGATAAATGAATGACTGTTCTAGCAGAACTAGAACTGGGTTTTTTACTTTCTTAGCTGTTTAACCTTGGGCAACCTTCTCTAAACCTCAGTTTCCTCATCTGTGAAAAGAGAGGATAGGTTCCATGCTCTCTGGATTCCCTTCCAGCATGTCCACAATAAATCCAGAAGATGTTTTCTGGGGCTGGGATTTGGCATTCAGAGAGACTATAACTATAGCAAGATGCTGGAGAACAATATCAGAGCATCCCAATTAGTGTGCCAGGGCCCACTAGTGAGCTTCGATCGGTAACAGATGTGTAAAGTATCAACCTCATGAGTTCCCAGGGTGCAGAATGCTAAGACTGACTGCATCCAACCACAGATACCCTTACCCCCATGTGTGATTACATACACACACACACACACACACATCATGTTCCTGTCATTTTCTATGTGTGACAATAGGAAAAAGGTTGAGAAGCACTAAATTAGATTATGAGCTTGATGTTGAGTGGGAGGCTAGATTTAGCCTACAAGTCCAGAACATTTGGGAGAATATTCTCTTTCCCTTTTTCCACTAAAAACAAAGATGCCACACTACAGAGACGCTATATCAGTAGTTTCTAACCTATAGAGCCACCTGGAAAGAGATTGAGGATAGCAATATCTTAACGCAAGAAGAAAGGAAGCCTTGAGGAAAGGGGTAGCTTCAAGGTCCTACCCTCTGTGCAGAGGAACCCTCATCCCTGGCTTTCCTGAAGCTGAGGTGGAGAGGAGGACTGTGCCCATGAGAACAGAGCTGGAGGGCCATGTCCAGGGCTCCCTGCAAGGAGACTCAGAACTCCCAGCAGGCAGCCCAGTCCAGCACAACGCAGCTCAGCTGCTGCCCAGCCACAGCTGTTGGCAGGGAGTCTCCAGGTCTAAAATTAGCCTCCAGCTCTCCACCCAGGCAGTTCTACCACTCACGCTGGCAGACAGGGCCCTGCGGTGAGGTAATGACTGGGAGCCTGTCTGTCTTAGGACAAAAAGGGGTTAGGGGAAGGCAGCACAGAGCAAAGTTCCACTTTCCCATCATGGTCAGCTGGAAACTGAGGAAATATGAAAAGCAAGAGCATCTGTGCATACATAACTTGATTTTTACTTTGCTTCTGCTTTCCTCCATCTCTACCTATAAGGTACACCTGGTCCTATTCTTATGGAACACCAAAAAAAGGAAAGCAAACTTTTATTGAGAGCTTAAGGTGGTTTTCAATTTGCCACCACAACCTTATAAGGTCAAGATCATTATAAAGAACACCATGGGATGTTCATCAAATTAGTGGACCTAAGTCAGTGACCCTGCAAGACTCCAGAAGTATCTACCTCTTCTTTCAGAGGGGAAGACTGCTTCCTGGAGGGGCACCTCTAGGGCAAGTTCCCTCCCTGAGGCAGAGCCTGAACCCCTGACTCACTAACCCCCACCACTTGTTTCCCAGCTTCTGATGGTCTGGTCAGGAAGCCTGTGGCTGGAACTGCCAAAGTAAGCAGCCAACCCAACAGCCAACCCCTGGGCATAAGTCCCTCCCACCTCTGGGGTGAGCACACAGTGGTATTTTTGTGATGGCTGCCCAGGAGGCCGGGAGGGGGTGGTGAGGCTCTGAGTGGAGGACTGGTCCATAATTCTGCAGTGTGGAGGAGAAGTAGGAGGGTTATGAGAAGGATGACTATGGTCAGTTGCCAGGGCCTGTGGAAATGCCCCTCAAAGTCACTGAGTTTCTCAAGAAAGGAAGGAGGCTACTTAAGTAACATAACACCCTTGGACATGTTTGTGTCTTTCCACAATGTCAGGTTTATTAAGGGGAACCTTCTCAGACAAACTAGTCAGGTATCCATGCAGGTTAACACAATACACAAAGAGGGGAAGGTACAGAGGCTTCTGTGTGTTAACGTGACAGAGTGAAACGATGGAAGTCCTTAGTCTGTCCAAAGCAAGCTCCGTTAACCAGTGGCACGGATGGTCTTGCATTGGTCCCAAGCCAACGACTACAACAAACAGGTCAGAGTCTTCAGCTCTCAGCATACCTTAATCCTTCCTGATGCTCTCAGGTCAGACTTTAACGTCATCTGATTGAAGTGTTCAGTTTATATGGTACTTACAGGATGAAATCCTTTTATTATCAGCTCTTGCAATCCTGGCTGACATTTCTGTGGTTTGGGGTGTTCAAATCACACCTTAAAAGCATTCCCATCATGTGACTTGGTTTTTTGCCAGCTGACATTACTGTCATGGTTCCAAATGCAGTCCATTTTGTAAAGTGCAAAACAGTCCTCTACTATTTATGCTCTATACAGTCTGTCCAGCCAAAAGCTTCCCTAAGGACCGTTAGCCAGAGCTCATCCAGCCTCAGTCCCTCATTCACTGCCCCCACCTATGGAACCTGTCTTTCTATTCTCAGGTGAGTGGGAGAGGAGAGAATGTGAGAGGACGAAGGTGGAGGATGGCAACTATCTCAGGGATAAGAGCTGAACCCAGGGGCCAACTCCCATTCCTGACTGAGCGAGAAGGCGAGGTCACACAGCTGAGTGACTGGAGCCAGGATTTGAATCAGGCATCTTCTCTGAGTCTCCTTTTTCTAATCTTTCTCTATCCACTTCCAGCACGAATTTTCAGTGCTGGTACAGATACCTTTTCTTTGGGAATAATGTCAGAGCAACATGGGACCTCAAGGACCAAGTAGCCAAGACTTCTTATTTACAAATAAGAAAACTGAGGCCCAGAGGGCAGAACTAATTTGCTCAAAGTCACAGAGCCAGTTCACATCAGAACCAAGTCTGGAATCCAGGTCCCCTGACTCCCAACCCAGGGTTCTTAGCCCTAACCATGTGCTTAAGAGGAAAAAAAGCCATCTAAGTTCCCTTCTAGCTCTAGTACCCTACGTTTCTATAACACGGTTTCTACTTTCCTCCTCTGCTACGACACATCTCAATTGATCATACAAGTCACCAGTAACTCTCCCTGCTCCTTGACTAAATATGCTGGTTTCTTCTTAGACTTTCTGGACCTTTCATCTGCACCTAACACTGTTTCTTTATCAAAATTCCTTAGAAGTATAATCCCCTCAAATATGTTTCCCTAACTGTTCATTTTGTCTCCTTCATTGGCTAGTTGGAGGCAGCCAAAGTTCTCCCCAGGTGTATCCCCTTCTACTGCTGGTGATTCCAAATCTTATCCCCCCACCCCATCTTTAGCAATTCAAGGAACATCAGCTCACTAGTCTGGGGGAGGTCTCTGGGCAGGACAGGACAGTGACACCAACAAAATGCCCTCAGTAAGATTTAAGTTACTCAAGAGAGATTCCAGACTACACACAATGGCCTGCTGAACTTTTGAACCACCCCGTATCTCTTACATAGCACTGAGAGTCAACATGCTGGAGAGTGAGCTTCCCAACTCCTTCAGAAGGCTTACCAGGTATGTCTGTTCTAGCCTCCTCTTGCCTCTTAGTTTCTCTCCATAAAGGAGACAGCAGGCTATATCTTCTGTTTTCCTAGTGAACTTCAGGATGCATCATACTAGGTGAGTGTCATTTCCCACCCCCATTGCTTCATATGCATCCATGGGCTGTAGCAGAGGGCACCTTCCCTGACAAGTGAGAAGGACCCACCTTCCTTCAGGAGAAGTAGCAACCTCTGATCCTAAAATGTGACTGCTGCCTAAGTTGCTCCAAGTTCCCAAGAGAAAGGGTCCATGTGAAAACAAGGTACTATTGTTCTCCCTCGCCTTCCACTACTTCTCTCACATGATTGGTACACAAAAACCCTGCCAGCTAGAGAAAGTGTTCACTACCCTAGAACTTTCCAACCTCCTCAGAGTTATAAAGGAGAAGAAAAATATAGAAAAACAACTCTTTCTTGAGGATTTTTTTTCCATTTGGTTTTAGAAGAAACAACTTTGGGTATTTTCTGCCTCTCATGCCTTCCAATTTCTGAATATACCAAGTATAGTCATTTTGAGCAAACCAAGTTATGTACAATATATATTTATCTTGTTAAACTAACAGAAAACTACTTTAGATTTGTAAAGGGTGCTTAAAATATTTTATAACTGTTTCCTTAAATATATTATATTTCCATTTCCCAGAAATCGAACATCCCTAATTTTTGTGTCAACAACTGCCTTCGGCAGTTCGTGCCTATGTATTTTTCTCAAAGTGGTAAATACCATCTATCAATTTAATGGCGCTTGCTTCCATAACACAGGTGGTATTTCCTGAGAAGTGTAATTAAAGCTTCACCATTGTAGAATATTCCTTATGTAAATATGTTTCCATTTTTTATGCATCAGAGCAAAGTTGAATTCTTACTCAATATGCTAAATGAAGCCTGAATATTATTTTTTTTACCTCCTCTATGTAATCTGCCAAACATGTCCTGAACACACTCTGCAATTTTTCTTCAATCTGTCACCCATTTCATCTTTAGCCCACAGAGAATTACCAGTAATGGACTTCCATTTGCTGACTAGGATTATGAAAATACTGGCTTGTGTCTTTCTAAAGAGATGAGAATAAGGGAACAGGCAACAATTTTTTTAAATACATACCAAAGGATTTAATGATTTATGTGTTCCAAGACTCTTTTGGGTAAAATCAATTTCACCTATTCCTATTCTCCCAACCCTCCTCACTCAAGAAGGTGAGAGAAGAAATTATAACTCCACTTCTATTTTGTTTTTTTAAAAAGCTCTAGACACAGAGGGACAACCATATGAAGACACAGGTCATCTATATGCCAAACCTGCCTGATACCTTGATCTTGGACTTTAGCCTCCAGAACTATGAGACAATAAATTTCTTGTTTAAGCCAACCCTTCCCCTCAAATAAAAAAAAAAAAGTTCTACACTTCTTTAGTAGAATGGGCTCTGTTCTGAGGATGGGAGAGTGAGAGGAACAAAGGGACTTGTTAGATGAGAAACATCAAGTCCTGGCCTGCCCTTTGCAATATGAGAATTTGATATCAACAAGAACTTCTTTGCAGGTTACCAACGATCAGTATCAATACATGGTGTCACTGAAGAAATTTCAGAAAAACCACAGATCACCCCAACAGCAGCTGAGTTAGGCACATGATCTACCCCTACCTAAGTGGCAATAACTTCAGTCAGTTCACTGCCAAGAAAAGATAAAAAGACTTGAAAATGGGTGGTATGCATGTCAGATTGCTTGGACAGGTAGGAAAAAAAGGCCTCGTTAAACTTAGAAATTAAAAGAAAGTGTTCTTAACAAACAAAAAAGGAACGAGCAATGGCACAACCATAAGTGGTAGGGTGTGCTATAAAGAGCACTGCCCAAACATCAGGAGTTCTGAGCCCAGCACTGCTCTCTAGGCAGGCTGCTTAAAATTCACAAGGCCCTAAATTCCACATTGGTAAAACCAGGAAGTTGGGCAAACAGACGTATTTTAATATATTTTAAGAGGCAACTCAAATCAATTTGTAGCGACTGCATGGGGAGCTTTTTTGAGAAATGTTGAGACTGCATCTAGGCTCAGCAGAAGAGTTCCACATTCTATTGGAGATGTCGTCAGATGTGGCCATTTTAAATAAGAAATGCAGGTATTTTCTATCTTAGAATTTAAAAATCTCCGAAATCCATTCCTGTTCTAGAATACTTTGTGAAAGGCAGTGCCTAAAAACCAATCGAAGAGAGAAATGGCACTTTAAAGCTGATTAAATGATAATAAAGAATAACAGCAGCCAACATTTATTAAACATTATGTATCAGGAACTGTTCTTTATACATATTATTTCACTTAATTGTCACAATGAAAACCCAATAAGGTAGTTACTATTAATATCCTCATTTTACAGATAAGGAACTGGGGCGTACTGAAGCTCAGTAATCTACTAATTGAGGCACAGCTTACTAAGCACTGGAGCTGGGGTTCAAACTCAGGTAGTCTGATTTCAGAGACTTGCTCTTGACTACTATGTTATGATAAAGAAAGAAGAGGAGGAGTAAAGACACTGGCAGCTGGAGTGGGGGATACAACAGCAACCTCAGATACGAAGGCAGAAAAGATGGCTGTGTCTGTATGGAGGAAACATGGGCATGGTGAAGTCTGTCCTGACTAAATTCTAAGTTAACTACCAAGCACTCCATCAATGCTGTGGGGAGGGTGAAGCAGACTGCCATGACCAGATACTTTAGGGCCATCACTGGCTTCTCTAACAACCTACACAAGACAGATCCACATGAAGTAGGAACAAAAGAAATTATCTAAAAGGTAATAATATAAGAAAATATCAACTTGAGTTTGAGACCACCTAAGTGCAAGAAAATTTCCAAAAAGGATGAGGTCAGATGGAACTAAAATAATTGAGGAAGGCTTCAGCGAAGAGATAGGACTGAATAAATTGGCAGCATTTTGAAAGGCAAGCAGAAAGAATAGCATGAGACTAGAGAGCAGCATGCAAAAATCTGAGGGAAGACTACCTAACATTTATTCCCCGCAACAAAGGTAAAGGAATGTAATTAAGAGAAAGTCCTCAAGTTAAGCAAACTCTGAGAACTTACCATGTACAAGATGCTGGGCAAAGCACTCAGGCAGAGTTCTTAACTAGGCATCCATGGCTAGGTGTCAGGGGCCTGTGAACCTCCCCCAAATAGCATGCAAAATATATGAGGGGAAGGCAATTTTCTGGGGAGAGGGTCCAGTTTCTTCATCAGATTCTACAAGTTTATGCAAGCCACAAAGGTTAAAAAAAATCTCTGCACCAGAGAAATAAAGGGGGAAGGGGGATCCCAGGTCCAGCACTATAGAAATGCACAAGCTCATGGGGAAAGAAAAACATGGATATAAATAACTCTAATGCAAGGCAGACTTTGATAAATGTATGAAGGGAGGTACGGAAAAATGCTATGAGGGAAGGGGTAGTAGAGTTCATGCCAACTGGGCTGTCAATAAGACATTCTCTCCCCAATCTTGGTTTTGGGATCCAAATTTGTAAGGAAAAACCACTCTTCTCCCCAGGCCCAAATAGAGGCCCTGGCCAGCACCTCTTTCTCAGGTACTCCCAGTAGAGTAGAGGCCAACTCTATTTCTGCTAGGAAGGTGAAGAAGGACATTGTTTTCAGGGCAAACAGGAAGCAGCAGGAAGATGTGCATCCTGAAGATGAGCAAGGACCCTGTCTACATTCTTTTCCTCTTCTATCCAGCCCCCATTCTCTGAAATCCTAAAGTACTCATTATCCTGATACTGAGTGCTTAATCCTTAATCATGTCCTTTATCCTTACTTTATTTATTTTAAGGAAGTCCCTTCTCAGGGAAGCCCCTTACTCTCCAAGCTAGACTTTTCTCACACCCCTCCATTCAGAAACTTTGTGCCATTACCATGGTTCACTTTCTTCCAAGAACTCTTGGATCTGATCATCACTTATCTATTTGTTTATGTGTTTATGTATTTTCCTCATGCAATGTAAGTTCCATAAGAGTTAAACCTTTAAATTGCTGGTTTCCTTCTGTGTTACTAATACCTACAACGTTTTCTGGCACATATGAGCGCTCAAGAACTATCTGTTGAAGGAATGAGTATCTCTTGTCCCTCTGTATTCTTCTACAGGACCAGTACAGTATTCAAGTCCTAGAGAGGAAAGCGTAAGGGGAAATGAAAGCACTTTTTTCTCATGAGAACATCTTTGAGATGCTTGGAGCACAGGATAACCCTTAATTAAATGATCGTGGAAGAGGGTAGCCAGAGAAACATGTGAAACCCAGAATTTTAGTATTCTGTTGACTTATACATCGACTCTACTGCCAAATTCTGTCACTTGTCACTTCTCTCTTTGACAGCTCTCAGCTTTCTTCTGTCACCCTTCTCATCTAGGCACTCATTGACCAAACTTTAGGACTCTGTAACCATCACCTGGGTGGACTCTATCTCCAAGCCATCCTGCAAGTTTCCAACAGGTTAATCTACCTATATCACAATTCCTAGGACATAAAAGGTTTTCAGTAAGTATCTGAAGAATTAAAGTATGAATCAGTAGATGAAAATAAAACACTGCCTTCCATCATACCAAATCCCTGCTTTAAAAAATTTACGTTGCTCCCTACTGAGTCCAAACTCAGCAGTCTGGTACTGCACACTCCACATTTACGTCACAACCACCTTTCAACCTTGTCTCCTTCACACCATGTGAGCCTCAGAATCTGTTTTCCCCAAACTTTTACTTAGCTTCAAGCCAAAGGACTTCCTTTTGGGAAATACAGCAAAATACTAGGCAATGCCAGATAAAAAGACAAAACTTCTTTTTATTTACCCCGTTAACCTCTTTATAAGTTAGGAAAATCGCCAGGGGCCAAAAACTTAAGATGTGAATGTCAGAACAGTGAGCAGATCGTTTGGAGCAACACAACTTTAGACAATAGATAAAATTAATTTGTTTTAAATTATTAAAGACAAAAGAAAATAGTATTTAAAAAAGAATCCAATTTGAAATGAAGCCAAATAAAACTTACAGATTTGAAAAATATAATCATTGAATCAAGTGAAAAAAATGGGGTAGATGTCTGTCAATCTCTCTCCCTAAAGTTCCCATTCCTTTGTTCCTATGTAACAAATTGTTTCTCTGCCTTCTCTGCTGTAAGTTGCTTACCTGAAATGTGCTCCCTACCCTCCTGTCTCTTTCCTCAGGCCCTCAACTCAGCTGAAAGAAAAAAGAAAACCAAGAACTAAGAATACATATTAACACTTGTCTCTGGTTCATGAGGAAATTCCTCAGTGACCTCCCTCCCCTGGCCAATCCTTGACACAGGTGGTGATGAGCAGTTAGGAGACCAGCTGGTTGGTGAGGGAGGGTGTATGTGTGCACAAGGCTGCATGCATCCGTTTGAACTCTAAATTGGCAGGCAGGGTGGAAAGGAGTAGATCAGAAGATCTGTAAGAAGATCTCAGCAGAGAGGCCTTTAATCTTTGAAGCAACTTCTTCTATGGAGACCATGTTGCGAGAGATGACCTTGGAGACCATCAGCGAGAAGCACTGGGATAGCCGTGACCTCTCAATTCAGGCAACTGTCTTGAAAGAACAGTGCCAGAATGTCAAAGATCGACTGTCCCCATGGCCCCTAAAAGACTGGAGAGCTTCCAAACCTATCCTTGAAAGAGGCACCCCATTCCAAAGATTAGGAAACTGAAATTCTGCAAGGAAAAGGGGCTTGCCCAAGGACCCTCCATAAGTCATGTACAAAGCTAGGATTGAAACTGAGATACCTGCCTAACGTTCCTGCCTTCAGTCCCAGAAATCCTCAGCGTGGATTTGGGGGCATACAGCAGAGGAACAGTTTAGCTTTTCGCAACTGCTGATTTTTTGTGTCCTGGCACATCCACAAAACATCTCTCATTCTCAGCAAAATCCTTGCCTTCCAGCCTACTCCTCCCTGCCTCCCACCTCCATGCAAACATTCCCCCGAAATCAGAAAGGAAGGCTGGAGGCAGCACTGAACATCATGGAGAAAAAAAAAGTGGTTAAAGAATGTGTATTGGTGGCAGGTGCTGGCCGCAGATGGCCTGGAGACTGCTGAGGAACTGGACTCAGCTGTGTCATGGACTGAGCCATTGAAGGAGCACCGGTAAAAGGGCTAGTTGAGGAATCTATCTATCCACTCCTGCCTGCCCTGTCATTTTCTAATTCCTACCAGACTGTAAACTCTGAGGGGAAGAGATGGGAACCAACATTCACTGAGCTCCTTGTATGTGCTAGGCTTATGTTAAATCTAATTGGGCACCTAATATGTGGTAGGCTCACTAAACTTTAGTCATGAGGAAAGCTCTATAGAGAAGGCATTATACCCCATTACCAAATGAAACATTAGACTTGAAAATGTAAGTATCTTATACAACTGATGAGTTATGAGAGCTTGGATTTGAACCCTGCCCTGTCTTCAAATTCCTGAATTTTTTTCAGGAACCATCAATGCTTTTTATCCCACTCAGTCCTCCATAAAAAAGTAAATGCTCCATAAACATTTTCAGTTGTAAAATGAATCATCTCTGAAGTGATTCAAGGTTAGCAAAATAAATTAAAATTTGAAAAAAACACATCACTCAAAGTGTTGGGAATGTATAAAATCCTTGATTCTGTTTGGAATATCATTTCTCTATTCCAACTCCCATCTTTCTTTCTCCTTTTCCCATCCTTAGGCCTCTTCCCAGGTCCTGATACCATTCCAACTCCCACCTTTCTTTCTCCTTTTCCCATCCTTAGGCCTCTTCCCAGGTCCTGATACCATAAAGCAACAGTCCTCAACTTTTTTGGCGCCAGTTACCAATGTGCCTATGAGAATCTAATGCTTAATGATCTAAGGTGGAGCTGAGGTAGTGATGCAAGCTCTAGGTAGAGACTGCAAATACAGATGAAACTTTGCTGGCTCGCCCACCACTCACCTCCTGCTGTGCAGCCCAGTTCCTACTGGTCCATGACCCAGGGGTTAGGGACCCCTGCCATAAAACACAACTCTACCTTCTATGAAGCTGGATGCAAGCATAGCCCCTGCTCTGCACCACAAGAACACAGTTTAAAAGGAATGGGCAGAGAAGGCAAATAACATCTCTGCCAGGCCTGATTTCTCATCTGTTAGTAAACAGGATGGATCTCTGATGTCTGAGACTTTAGGCATCCATAAGCCAAGGGCTGGGCAGTGGTCACAAATCTTCGTGCTCATGGTCTCCCCACAAGTCTGAGAGCATAGGAGCCAACTCGACTTTCCTGGCCCTCCTGTCCAGACTCCTCACAGTTGTTTCATTAGTAGTCAGGGACGCCCTGAGTTTTATGAATTTTTCTTGTATTTATGTCATTGTTTAAAATGACAGTTGCTCAGGCACCAATACCTGTCAATAAACTCCAAGCTTTTCATATTCTCTTCTTACATAAGGAGGTTGGAATTTATCTTTGAAGGTCATTCAACTTTTCAATACCTTAATAAAGACACACAAACAAAAAAGTATTTGTTCAACTTTCTTGTTTTTTTTTTAAAGGAGAATTCTTGTTAAGGTATTCCAGATTCCAGCATGTTTATCATTGATTACACTTTTTTTTTTTCAATAATCTCTAGGTCAGAGTAGTGAGATTATAAGTGATTGTTAATTTCTTCTTCATACTTTTATGTATACCATAGCACTTTTGATTTATTTTATGCCTTGACATGATCCAGAAAAAAAATTTAAGTGGCTGACAAGGACCATAGAATACAAGATGACATAAACTAGAAGTAGTTATGGGGAAAAAATGAAAAATGAAGGTATTGGCTTAAAATTGTCTCCAAAATGCAGACCATAAAATCTTTTGCACTTTTTTTCAGATGAACCAACAATTAAATTCTTCAGTTTTCTAGTAACCAACACAAAGGGAAAAGCCTACGTGGTTTTACAGTTTATACAGCTAATAAAAAAAATTAAACAAATAGATTGCTCAAGAGAATCTTAGATATTTCTAATATTCTGGGAGGGCTCTCACATAGGACAATGCTTTTCAATCTCATCCTTGCAGCAGATCTAATGCTGTATCTCATAGCATTTGGTCTTACTTGGCCACTTCCTTAGTTAGTGTATCAGTTGTATTGGGGTGCCTAAAGCACAAAAAAATTTTTACAGGGTTAATGTGGTCCAGATACACCACTGTCATCTGGTATAATGAACATGTATCATTTTTATAATCACAAATATTTTTAAAGTAAATCACATTTTTATACATAAAGTAAAAAAATAGGCTAAATTAATCTATGCTTATGGCAGTGACTGAATGGAAGCCCACAGGGGGCTGTGCAGTGCTGGTAGTGTTCTATTTTTCATCAGGGTGCTTATTATGCAGGTCTGTTCAGTTTGTGGAAATTCTTCAAGCTGTACACTTATGTGCATGTTTATGTACATACAAGATATTTCAATGAAAAGTTTTTAAAACACACACACAACCAGGGACAAAAACAACTTATAAACCTGATTTTCTTAAAAAAAAAAAATTGGTTAGTAAAGAAGTAAAAAAAGATTAGTATGAAAAAGTACATACTAAAATATCACAAGGTGAAAAGAATATTCATTTTTGTTTATCTCATGAATACTTCTAATGCAGTTGGTAGAAACTAAGAGTCTGTAAAAGTTGAAAAATCCAACTATAATGCTTTGCTCAGAATATATAACATTTAACCCAACGTCCTTTGTATATACCATCCAAACTGTTCTCACCTCTTCCAGTAGTAATTTTTTACATCAGATAACATATAAATCTATTAACTGTGGATCACAAGGTCAAAGGAGAATTATCTGAAAGCTCAAAATGTATGGTTGGCCTAGTTTAGACATCATTATCCTTGGATATAAGGAAAAAGGCTCATGGAAAATAAAAGGGTAGATTTGGAGTCTGGTGGAACTTGGTAGAGAACTAGACAGTGAGCAGCTGACTCCAGGAACAGCCTCCAGGCCCCATTCCAAAGCAAACTCTGCTATGGTGGCTGCGCTGCGCTGCGCTGCGCTGCTCTGCCCCATAAAGCTCAGCACTAGAGGGCAAGACCAGGCTCCATGGCCTGGAAAATTACTGCAGTGCAACTACCAGCCTCTCCGAAAGCCAGCACAGAAGTGTTGCTTCAGAAAGCCTTTTGCTGCAAAGTACTTATAACCTGAGAGTTAGAACAACTCTCAGGACAAGGAGTGATAAGCAACCCAGTAACAGCCAGCAGGCGGATGGGGCCTCCACTCAGACTGAGGGGTCCTGGGTGGTGGGCAAGATAGAGAGCATGTCAGTGTTGCTGAATTTTGCTGGCCAGGTCAGGACAAGGACTGAAGAGATGGGGCAGGAAGACTCCAGGTCTAGGTAAGGTCTCTTGTTGTCACACTGTGTTAATGGTACACAGTGCTACGTCCGAAGAACACATACATAATTAAAAAAAATTTTTTGATGGTTTAATGCTTATCTTTTGCATTTGTGTTTAAAGGCTATTGTTTATATTTATTATATATGGTACTAGGAACAATTCCTCGGTTCTATCTTGGATCCTTCACTGATTAAAAAAAGTATCTGCCAGTGGAAACTAACCTATCAGATGCTCAGAAATTCAGAGCTTATCACCCATAACCAAAAGGTATTTATTTGAGTGCCTACTATGTGACCAGATTTGAATACTGATTGAAAGATACAGGCGGCACCTGGGTGACCAGAATAGTGGTGTAAAGAGAAGTAAGTAGGACACAGGAACAGGAGCCAGAGGTTCCATGGGAAAGAGGGCCAGCACAGCCAGGGCAGTGAGAGAGGCCCAGGCCATAAGGCACACATGAAGCAGTTGTGCTTCCTTTCTCCACTCATCTCTGCTCTGAGTTTCAACTCTGAGCCACACCATCCCTTGCTCTGCCCACACATCTGTCTCATTTGTTTCTCCCTCTCTCCCTGCCTGCGTCTCAGATTACTGTTCTGCCCTGAGTTACCTCTGTAACTGGTTTTGTATCCTTTCCACATCAGAATGGCTGCTGTGACCCCAGGAGCAGAAGTGCTTGCCTGACATCTGTAGGTGTGTCTCCTCAGCCCACTCAAAGTGAATTAGAAATCACAAGAGTTAACAAGAGATGTGATATAGATTTAAGGTAGTGAAAGCCAGTTAATCCCTGCACTGGAGAACACGTTGGGGTTCAGCAGGTAAACCTGGAACTTAGATTTGAACATACCTGAACCAGCCTTGCAAGATCTAGATAGCTGGCATACACTGTCATTCAGCCCTGGCTCTGTGCCCAATCATGATCTCTTGGCTCTAGCACCAAGTCGGTCCCAGCGGATCAATTACAGAGCAAAGAACCTATATACCATTTAGCTCAGACCTCTGCCCTCAGGCAGGACTTAGCTAATTTGATCTGAACAAATGGGTATAACTTGTTAAAACCTGCCGGAATGGAGACTAACTTCCAACATAGTCTATTCCCAGGGCTGCTTTTCAGTCAGTACATACCTGTACTGCTTACCAGTTATTAAAATGCTGAAATACATATGAACATGTTGGGATACAGTGACAACCCAGGCCCTCTGAATCCCCCACTACTACCCTGACCTGTTCATGAAGGACAGCTTCATGACCCAGCAGCTAAAGGGCTACTGCCAGCCACAGCAAGGGACCCTGTTCAAGTACTAACCATTCCTACCAAAGAATTGCTTTGCTACCCTTGCCCATTCCATTCTTCATGGCTACCTTTCTCTTATCTACAAATGACACACTTTAAGGTTGTTATTCAAAGTCTTTCATAATAAAGTGCCATGTATATTCGCCATCATACCTTCTGCTGCACCAAACCCAGAGCTTCAACGATCCCAAATACTAACCTCACCCTGACTCTTGGTCTTTGTTTACGCTGCTGTTTCTGACTGCAGTAGCCTTTTCTTTCTGTATCCATTAAAATCTCACCAACTCCTCAGATGTCCTGAAATGTCACCACTTCCATGAAATTAGTTGGAAACACTGTGTTCCATTTCCAGAAGCATCACAGCAAAAATCTGGGTTCTACATTTTTAAAACTTAATGACTGCTTCATATGTTTACATATGCACCTAAACTCCCCTCCTAGAGAACTGTTGAGAAGGCAGAAACTATTATCTACTCATTATATCTAAATGACCTAGCACAATGCCTTGCTCAAGGTATATGCTAAATAAATATTTGTTTAAATGAGTAAGTTAACAGCTCTAATTCTTTTGTCCAAGAGACCCATTTTCTCTGTTAATGATTTCGGTTGCTTTTCTCTGAAGTTACTCCAATTGTGGTTGTATCTTTTTTTACATATGGAGCCCAAATTGCACATCATCCGTATCTTAAACTACTGGGTTATACCATGAAGATGGAGCAGAAAGCCAGCTCCCCTGTCATTACTTTACCACCCTAGAGTTTGTGACCAGATTGATGTACCAGTCACACAGGGACAGACAAATGAAAGGTTCTTGGTAATGAAGGCTGGCCTTACAGATGACAGGAAAGCTGGTGGTGGAGTGAGTTGGCAGGGAATGCTAGGCAGAAAAGGCAGGGTGGCTTGTTGGGGAGCATAGCCAAGATGAGGCTCTGGTTGCTGAGGTTAAGGCCATGGGTACAGTCCTGGGAGGGGAAGTTTTACTACCCTAGTTGCTGTCGATAAGCCAAGGCGTAGAGGAGGGAATGCTAGCAACTCCCTTCCTACCTCTCTATTTCCTAATTCCTCCTTCTTAGACCTCCTTTCAGAGAAATAGCTTTGAGCTGGGAGTAAGACCCATAAGGGCAAGAGAACTTTGATGCAAGATGCCTGGGCCTCTTAAAAACAAAGAATGGGAGACAAGGGGCCAGAAACACAGCCGCTATCTAAAGCTCATTCCAAAAGAAAATCAAGGAAAGAGTGGAACACAATGAGGCAGCCCAGCATGAAAAACCACCCTGGGGAGCAGATGAGTTTCAGAGTTCTAAGAGGCAAAGAAGAGGAAACAAGTGATCCATCAGTGCCTAGGCTTGGAGTCTTGTTAAAAATGATGGTTAGGGAAACAGAAAGCCAGTTCTGGAATAGGAAGCTGGTAACATTTTTTCTGGAGAAGGGTCAGTTTGGAAAGGAAACAAAGAATAAGGAAACTCGGTCAGAGAGTGAAGATATATCTAGAAGGGAAACCAACAGACCCAAGAATTGATGGCTAAGGATGAGACAACCAACAAGAGACAAAACTGGGAGCCAAAGTGTGAGATTCTGATTGTGGCAAACTGGTTCCGGTCTCTGACGAGAAAGCAGACTGGAGGTTAAAATTTTTAAAAAGTATGTGTGTGAAGGCAGCGGGGAAAGGAAGGGAGGTCACTGATTTCAGGGTCACAAAGCAACTGCTTTCCTCTATATTTTTAATCGGTGCAGAGGAACCTACTGGCCACATTAATAAAATGGTGGCCTCACTGAGAATGGGTGTCCCAAGGAGGAAAGATGGGAGATACCTCCCTCTCCAGGGCCTCCCACCTATACACACTCCAACTGCGTTCATCCATTTGGGACTATGAAGGGTATGGAAAGGTAGATTCCCTGTCTTTCAGAGGAAAGAATAAAGCTCAGGGGAAGAAAGAACTAGCTATGGATAGGCAGATTTTGGTCATCAGAAGAACTCTCCTACCTAGAGCTGTGGAACTATGGCTAAGCAGAGCCTTCCTCATCATGTGCTGAGCTCTCCAGCCCCGGAAAGTCTCCAGAAGGCGAGATCACATAATCTTCGTATCAACTGAAAGAAACCTTGGCCATCATTCGGTCCAACTTCCTCCTTTCACCAGAGAAGATGTCATTTTTCCCTTGACTGCTCAACTAGTTAGTGGCAGAATCAGAATTGGAACTCCAGTCTCCTAACTCACAACCAGAATTATTTCAACTGCCACACAGCGAGAGGTTCCACCATAAACATCTCTCTACTCTGAACCAGCTCAATTACTGACCCTAATAATTCCCTCTCTTTAGCCACAGGAAGCAAAGCACCACACCCAACTCTGGGCAGAGCAGTTGACACAAGGACATGTCAGAGCATCTTCTCACCAGCAATTTCATCAGTCATTCCTTGCTTCCTGAAAGGGGGAAGTGAAGGTGTGAGAGATGATGTTCTAGGACTATGAAGCTCTGCTCCTTGGGTTTGAGAAGGTAATCTGGGAGTAGTTCTTGGAGTCTCTCCACTCCTTCCGATTATGACATTGCCCTTTACGGTCTCTGATACTTTCAGAGTTTTACCTTGTTAGCTCCATCAATACTAAATTGAAAGTCACTTCGATAGCCATGCCTGTTAAAAAGAGAGACCATTGCCCCCCCCCCGCCCCATTCTCCTAGGAGGAAACTGAGGCACAGAAAAATTAAGTGGCTTTGGCAAAGTTAAAAAGAATGAAGTGGTCCAATGTTCTGCACATTGTCTCCTTAGGCAGAGTCTGGGGAGTTGGGTAAATTCCCCAAGGTTCTCAGGGAGGGCTTCAGACAACCAGCAGCAGGGGCAGGAGAGGGGACGGCTCAGGGAGGAGGTGGGGGACTCCGGAGGAAGTGGAAGGAGCTGGGGTGGGGAGTGGCGTATGGGGGGGGGGGAGAAGTGGCTCTAGGAGGTATTGTTAAAATAAAGAACCGCAGAAAACGCAGGAGAGGAAGCGGGGCGGCGAGCCCCAGAAAAGGTGGTGAGCAAAGTTTGGGCCGCGCAGGGTGCCGCGCGCGGCGCGGGTGGAGACGGCCGCGGGCATCCCGGACCCACAGCTCCGGTCGGCGCGCGTCCCCTCCAGGGGGACGGCGAGGCTGGCGCCGCTGGACGTGCCCCACGTCGCCCCGCATCTCCGCGGGGCGGCCGGGGAGCCCGCGTCCCGCCGCCCTCCGAGGGGGTAAGGAGCAGCACCCAGGCTGCCCCGGCCCGGGCACTCGGCGCGTGGCCGCCGTCCCCACTGGTCGCCCCGAGGAGGCCGAGGGGCCGCGCCGGGCACCTGGCGACGCAGTCGGGCTGCGAATCGGGTGCGAGCGGGGGAGACGCGCCTCCCGCGGCCCCCGCGCCCCGCGTCCTCCCGCGCCCCGCCCGGCGCTACTCACTCCGGTTCAGGGGGCTCCCGCCGACCTGGGCCGACGCCACCAGATACAGCGTCCAGAGCGCCACGGACGCCACGGCGATGGCCAGCAGCAGCCGGAAGCGCCGCCGCAGCCGCCGGGCCGGCCGCAGGAGCAGGAGCAGCAGCGCGGCGCGGGGGCTGCCCATGGCGCCGCGCCCCGGCCGCTCGCGCCCCCGCCCCGCGGCTCACGGCCGCCCTCCCGCCGGGCGCCGGCTCATGCCCGCGCGCCGGCCCCGGGCCCTCCGGGAGCGGAGCCCGCGGCTCCTGGTCGCCTGCCCCGCGCGCGCGGCTCTGCTCTCCACGCCTCCGCTCGCCCGGGCGCGCTGCCCCCCGCCCGCCCGGCCTCTCCCCCGCCCTCGCGCCTCGCGCGCGCACTGCCCACCCGGAGCGTCCCCAGGTGCGCGCCAACCCGCCTCTCCTGTCTCCCCCGCCGGCTCCCGCGGTCTCCCGGCCTCGGCCGCGACGACGCACCCACCTGCCCAGGCTCCGCCCCCGGGCACAGGTGAGCCCCGCCCCCGAGGAGCCCTGGGAAGGGGCACGAGCCCCTCTGGCCTACCTGGGGCCGCAAGAAGTGAGGCCAGCAAACAAGTAACTGGCACCCCTCATCCCCCCACCCCCAAACACACACACACGGACAAGGGATGGAGGGGCAGGTGGAGAGTAGGTGGGGGCGAGCTACATTCTGGACTCTGAGGGAAACCGAGGCATTTCCCAAGCAGGCACCTGTTAGGCGTTCCTCCCCAAGCAGAAGTGGAGGTTCACGCTGGGGTGACAGACGAAGTTCTGGTTTCAGGGCCTTCCGTGGCCTACACCGACCCCACTTACTATTTTAGGTGACGAGTAAACATGATGCTTGGAAGGCAATGACCACTTAATTCGGCCATAGTTTCATCTTCCAGGTCTGATTGGAAGATACTTCCTTCTCAGCCTCAACCACACCTCCAGGAAACACTGGGAAGCTGTATGGCCCCCAGGACTAACCCTGACTGACTTTTCCCAGACCAGGATGAAATAGCTGTTGGGGAAAAGTCGATGTTGGAGGGTTCTGAAGAATTAAAAATCAAAAAGGAAACTCATTCTAGAGTTGAAAAGATCATCAAGACATCCTGTAGTATTCCAGTTCTCTGCCTTCGGGCAGGTAAAACATCTGATGTAAATGAGATAATTAAGGTCCAGAGGAGCAGAGTGCATTGCCTCAGGTCATGCAGCAGGTGATAAAGTGATTTTATTTTCCACTTTTTCTCCTGAGGAAACTGGTCGAGAACCAGTGAAAAAAATGGAGGAGCGAAAGCTTTCTAGACATTTTAAAATTAAAGGAATATCATGCAAATACTTTTCCAAGATGGACGTTCACAGAATCAGTTGCTATGTTTTCCCTTCTCTCTGCTATCACCTTAGTTGGATGTTCAATAGTCCAGTCCTGTCTAGTGGACTTTTGTAACTTTAGCTCCCTATACTCCAGGCTCCTCCACCCCACCACAGCCATCATCTCCACTACCACCAGATAGTCTTTAAATTTAAATTTAAATCTCTTATACATTCATACACCTGTCTAGAAGTATTTAATGGCTTCCTAGTGCTTATTGGCTAAAATGCAAACTGTAAATCTGAATCCAAGACCTTCCAGAATCTTTTCCAACTTTGTGACCATCTGAAACCTGCTGTAGCCAAAATGAGTTTATTCACTGCCCTTCGACACATTTTCTTTTTTAGTTGGTCAGGTTCAACTCTTTCTTCAAGGTCCATTTTGGGTTCTATGAAGCTTTGTTGGATGAGCCCAGTTCTGAGCAACCCCACGCTCCTTGGAGCTTTAGTGTTATTTACAGTGGGCCCCACCTGCTGATACGTACTGACTCAGTGTTTTTAAATTTGATTTATTTATTTATTTATTTATTTATTTATTTATTTATTTATGTTCAGTTCTTTAATGTCACCACATATTTGACCCTTTTACCCCATCTACCTCCCTCCTTCCCATCACCCTCTGATGACCACTAGTCTATTGTCCATATCCATGAATCTCTGTTTATCCTGTTCATTTGTTGCTTTTAGGTTTCTATCCCACATATAAGTGACAGCATGTGGTTTTCAACTTTTTCTGTCTGGCTTATTTCACTTACATGATTATCTCGAGGTCCATCCATGTTGTCACAAATGGCAGTATTTCATCTCTTCTTATGGCTAATATTCCATTGTATATATGTGCCACAGCTTCTTTAGCCAATTATCTATCATAGGACACTTCAGTTGCTTCATTGTCCTGGCCACCGTGAATAATACTGCTATGAACATCGGCATGCAAATATCTTTTTGGATATTAGTTTTCAAGTCTTTGGGGTAAATATCCAACAGAGGGATTGCTGGATCATATGGTAGATCAATACTCAGAGTTTTGAGGAACCTCCATATTGTTCAGATTCACTTTTATGTGTAACTCTTATTCCCCAACTTCACTGTGAGGCTTCAAATATGGGAACTTCATATCCTAAGTATGCAGCACATTGGGGAGGAAAAATTATCCTCTCTGCTTCAAGCTCTTCTGGATGGACTAATAACCAAATTAACACAAGACAGATTAGCAGGAGGGAAACAGATTTAAGTTTATTAACATGTATACTTTCTGTACAAATGAGAGAGACCCAGGAAAACTGAGTAATCAAAATTATAGAAGCCACTTTTTCCTGTGGAGCCACCGAGTTGGGAGGAGCTCGGCCTTCTTCTCTACCCCCCATGGCGTGTGCTTGTCCACTGATATCAGTGTACTCCGAAAAGGGAGACTCATCTGGCAAAAATGTCACTTTGCCAGCTATGTTCAAAGCTCCCATTCAACCTTATGTTGTGAATTTTGTTCACACCAACTCACACAAAAACAATAGACAGCCCAATGCTGTCAGTGAATTTGCAGGTCATCAAACCAGTGCCAGGTCTTGGGGTACCGGCAGAGCTGGGTCTCAAATTCCCAGAGTTTGAGGTGATGGGACTCATCATTCTAGCCAGGGTGCTTCTGGCAATGTGTACCATGGAGGCTTCATATTTGCACCAACCAAAATCTGGCACTGTTGGCACCACAGAGTGAACACAGCACAAGTGATATGCTATCTGCTCTGTCCTGACTGCCTCGGCCTTACCAGCACCGGTCATGTCTAAAGGTCATCGTATTGAGGAAGTTCCTGAACTTCCTTTGGTGGTTGAAGACAAAGGTGAAGGCTACAAGAAGACAAAGGAGGCTGTTTTGCTTTTTAAAAAACTTAAGGCCTGGAATGATATAAAAAAAAAGGTGTATGGCACTTGATGTAAGCTGCCTCCCTCGAGAGTAACTACAACTCTCCCGTGCACAAGATACTCAATACAGATCTTAGCAGAAATTTGAAAAGCCCAGAGATCCAGAGAGCCCTCCGAGCACCACTCAGAGTCCTAAAAGAGAATCCACCAAAAAAACCTGAGAATCATACTGAAGCTAAATCCATATGCAAAGACCATGCGCCGGAACACCATTCTTCACCAGGCCAAGAACCATACACTCTGGGTAGATAAAGCAGCAGCAGTACTAGAAGCCACATCAAATGAGAAGAAGGGGGTTCCAGGCAAGAAGTCTATGATAGGAAAGAAAAGAAAGAAGGCTGTTGGTGTTGTGAAGCTGAAGAAGCCTTTGGTGGGGAAAAAAGGCTGCAGCTACCAAGAAACCAGCAGCTGAAAAGAAGCTCGTGGAAATGAAACCCACCACAGAAGAAAAGAAGCCTGTGGCATGAACTGAAATTAGTTTATTCCATAAAAGTCAAATGACTTTAAGACAGCTAATTTTGAATAAAAACCTGATCAAAGAGTCAGTGAGAAAAAAAATGGTGGAAGCAATCACCTTTTGCTAAAGACAAAAGGATTCTGGGGGTAGAGAGTCAGTTATGGGAGCTTGCTGTGGTAAGCACAGTAAGGATCATATTGTTATGAAGGTTTAAATCGTTACAAATGTAAATGTCCTTTTTACAACGGGTAACTTCTACTTGGTTTTCAGAGCTTCTCTCAGGTCTACCTTTTTTTAAAAATAACCAGCCTAAACTAATACCCCAAAGTGGCATATTTTGGGGTGGCAAACTCTGCTCCTCTTCATTGCACAGTACCCATTTGACAGTCATTAATGTTTGAGGGTGAAGGTAGCCCTTGGAGTGAACATCCCACAGATATTTCAGGGTAGTTCTTTAGCAAAAGGTGAATCTGAAGAACAATTCTTTAATAATAGCCCCAGTGAAATGTCTCTGTGAAGTTCCAAACCACAGCTATGTGCCAGTTCCCATGCTCTTTTTCACCAAAAGACAGGAGCAGCCAGCATGTACAAGCTTGGCTAACGCAGAGGGGAGGTGACCAGGATCCCTGTAAATAGAGTCTCTCTCTCATTGAGAACAACAAGACTGGATGGAAGGTTGAGTCAGTTTAAGGACTTTGTCATGGTAACATCCCTCGAAAACGAACCTTCTGAGAAAACATGTGCAATCACTTCAATCAACCAAACCCTTGAAGTATCTATTATGTTGGAATCGGAAGAAATATAAAACAGAGAGCATGCCGTTAGCTGAGGAGGAAAGAAATTCCACAGAAAAAGACATCTGACATTTTAAAGGCCAAGTTTCTAGTACAAAAATCAAATTGCAAAGAAATTCAGAAAAGGAAAGAGATCACTCTAGACCTCCCAATTCTGTGCCTTCCTCTTCTCACTTGCTATACCTTAAACAGATTATTTCTGTCCTTGCTTATGCCAAGAGTGTACAGGGGTGGAGACGGGTGAGGAGACCAGGAAACCCTCGTGGCTCCCCTCGCCTCATCTTCTGTTCTCTTTCCTGCTTTGGTTGCCTCCGCAGTACTGAGATAGCCCTCACACGGCCAGCCCCTGCTTTCAGACTGCTTGCTCCAAATTCATTTTTGACTCCCAATGGTTTTAATGTAGGGAAGAGGCAAGAGAACTAAAGTGTTGAATCAAGCTACATTCAGAGACTACAATATGATGATGAGCTCTGCAGCCAGGCCAGGACACCTGCAAAACAAAGGACAATTTCTGCTGGGATTGCTAACAACCCATTTCCCACAACTGTAAAGAGGAAACAGCAAAAATAGGGTCTTTAAGTGGCTACCCTACACAAAATAAAATTATTCACTCCCTATGTTAAAACCATGAGGAACCCTTTGGATTAGAGGCTTGGAACTGCCAGTGGGCCTGTCATACTACATATTCTTACCTTTTCACCCTACATATTCTACCCCTTCCTCTTCCTCACTGTATGTCCATATCAAAGGAAATGGGTAAACGAAGTCTTCAAATTATAACTCACAAGAACTAAGAATGATATATAAACTGAATTCCCCGAGCACTTGGGGTTCCTTTCACTATCAAGCTTAGTGTCTTTCTCTCAGTACCCTTTCTCTCACAGTCCATATCTCTCTCAGGCTCTATCACTCTTTGCCTCTGAGAGAAGACCACACTCGGCCTGTGGAGTGGTGCCCTTTTTCTAATAAACTTTCCTTTTCACCCTAACTTTGACATGTGTGTTAAATTCTTTCTACATTCTCTGCCAAAGAACCCTCTTCTCTCAGTGCAGAGTTTGATCCACCCCTCCCTCCCCCGTCCCCCACACACACTCAGGGAAATTTGCCCTATTCTGCATCAATTTCATGGCAGGGGAGGATTTGGACTTTGAAACACAAATTCTGTTCTCAATCAATTGAGCTAGCTGTTATCCTCCTTCAGGTCCAGAGCTATATATGTGAGTTGATGTATTCATGGTGACAAATTTTGATGGCATAATATTGCCACCAATGTCTGTTCATTTGTCATGTCAGTTTAACTGGATACTCACTGGTTGTTCTGATGATTTCCACTATCCTTCTGCTCTCCCACTTCAGCATCTAACTCAGAATGGCCCAGGGTCACATTATAGAAATTGTACCCTAAATGAAAAATAATTTCTATCGTGTCACCTGTAAAACTGATGGGATAGGTTCTGGTCATTGGCTTAGTAAGGATGTCAGAGTCAGGTCAAACCACAAAGGTTCTCCAAAATTACAGAAGTTTTGTAAGATAGGTCAAGCTAAACTT
Organism: Cynopterus sphinx; assembly: GCA_030015415.1. NCBI lineage: Eukaryota > Metazoa > Chordata > Mammalia > Chiroptera > Pteropodidae > Cynopterus > Cynopterus sphinx. The sequence continues at coordinate 93,964,749 of CM057380.1, forward strand.
TCTAAAATGGGCCAAAGCTAGCCCAGTACAAGAAAGTTCTGGTTTGTAGAGAATTCAAAGGGAAAAGATGTCCAGTGACCATTAGGTATGGTAGAACTCTTGTAACCAGAGCAATTCTTACTCTATCTATAGGGATATCAGAATATACTAATTCCATGACCCCAGTACCACCCTTACCATTTCCTAAGACAAGACATATACACTATAATGTTTTAAGACATATACACTATAAAATTTTTCTACACATTTGGATGCTCTTAGGTGGATATCAGCAAAGATCTCTGGGCCATCACTAAGTCAATGTCTTAGACTGAGACATGGGAGAATTGGAGTTCCTTTGAGAGAATTCCTAAGAGAGAAAAGAATAGTGCTAAAGTTATCTCCAAGTATTTTGGTCATCTTGGTAAGCATTTATTTGCTTTATCTATTTCAACTCATGCAAATCATCCACACCCAAAGCTTTAGGTTTCACTGATTTCATTTTACAGATAAGGAAATGGGCTTAGAGATTTTAAATAGCTTGCTCAAGGTGACATAGGAGACTCATATTTTAGATGAGACTCAAACTCAGGTTTCCTAACTTCAGATCTAGTGCTTTTCTTTCTTTTCTTTTTTTTTTTTCTTTTGCACATGTTGTTTCCCTGAAAGTTCCCCTGGAGAAATATATTCACCCTGGAAACTCTGAGCTCACTCTCAGCACATCCATAACTCACCCAGACACATGATAATTCTTCTCACCCTTCCCCCCACCCCACCCCACCAATCAATGCTTTCTATTCTGCTCTTCACTGAAGAGATCTTTTTCCAATCACTTCTTTCCATGAGTCCATCTTTTAAGAACCTTTCTGTAGTTTCTACTGTGGAGGCCAATCTTGGTAAAAGGTGGAAACTGTCAATGAATGCTTCTTACTGGCTGCTTCTCTCGATTTCCAATATAGTTAGGCCCTTCCGTCTAGATGGCGGAATTTTAAGAGCTCTGACCAAGCTTAGTCTCTCCACCTGTGGTCCTAAATATTTGCATACTAGATAGAGAAGCATATGAATATTTGCCATCCCAATAGAAGAATGTGTGCAAGACTGTATTGTTACGGTTAGGGGCGATTTGAACTCCAGTGTCACCCCAAAGGCAGCGGGGCCAGGGTGGCGAGTAATGACAGAAGTGCAAGTAGCATTTTTCCTCCATTCTTTCCTGCCAACATAGGAAAGAATTACAGGTCAGGGAGATTTAGAAGTAAGATTTATTAAAGTATATTTTAGAAGGAGACAGGCGGCGCTAAGGAAGACTGTAGCCCTGTGGAATTTGGGAGGTGAAAATATAAAAGAAATGAAAGACACTCCCAGGGAGGAGCAGGTTCTCAGTGAAGACAGTTGTAACCTCAAGGGAGGGACAGAGGTCTGTGTTATATTAGGGCTGTGATGGGTGGTTACAAAGCGAGGTCATTTTGATTGACACTTGGCTGCTCTATAACTCTTTGCCTAGTGCACATGTGCTTACCCAGAATTCAGTCTGTTATAATTAGATTCATGAGCTTCCAGTAATAAACTTGGTATTATAATGACGGGATAAAGAGGCTGAGGTTGTGGCCAGGTTAGGGTAGTACTTTCTGCACTCACATGCGAGCACACACACACATCTGTCCAAATTAAGCCAGCTATAGACTATGGCCCTCCTGTCCTTTGTCTCTGGGATGCAGGAGGGATTCTCTAACTACCAATAAGATGTTCTTTGGGTGGGCTCTAAGCTAGGCCTCTATTCCTTTGTTCCCCTGTCACTCATGTCTGACTAGTTACCTAACAGCATCACGGAGAGTCAAAGAAAATATGAAGAGAAGTCAAAGATGTTAGGCTTTCAGAACAAAGCACATTGGCTAGAACAGATCCCAGGGAATTCATGTACTGGGAGCTTATGACTCCAGCTTCCTCACAAGCAAACAAGTTGTCGATGTGGTCCTCAAGCATGAGATGTGACCCAAACCAGAACTATGTGTTCAAAGCTTTAGTCTGGCATCTTATGCTGTGTCTTGCTTCCCTTTCCAGTCTGCAGTACGAGTGCCTCTAATCATTGCCAGCTTTCTTCCTGCCTTCTTCCTCCAGGGAAAAGGATGCCCCAGGACGTCAAGAGACAATCATTCAATTCAAAAATTAACTTTGACTTGTGGGTTTTTCAACTGAGTAATACCAATTATTTCCCTCCGCTCACGTTTGGTTTGTCACTGGGAAACCTACAGGAGAAAGAGTGAATAGCACTCACTCTTGGTTGCTCATTAGTTGGTGCTGAAACAGGGTCTAAATGAGACTCCCCTAAAGCTTCACCTCTCTCTGACCAGTAAACCCCACTAGAAAAACATTGTCTGACCCTCCTCTAGAAAGACACTCTCTCCTGTCTGTATCCTGCAATCTGCTACCACAGATAACGGTGAGGGGCTTAAAGCTGAAGTTAAGGTATAATGACCCACAGCTCTGAGTAGTTTCCTAAGTCCTAGCATGTGTTTTTTGTTTTTTGTTTTTTACATTATGAAAATTTATCAACGGAATAATTTGAGTGTTCAGAGGCTTGGTTTAGCAAAGTAAAAGACTAAAAATCACTAAAACGCTATAATTTCTTTTTTAACCTACCAAGTGGAAACTAAATTAAAGAAACCCTCTATTGTTTTAGGAAGGAGGCTGCTTTCCTAAATAGAAAAGCAGAGATGTCACTTTCTAAGTCATACTCTTGCCGCTACTGCCTCGTAGCTCTAAGACCTAAACCTCAGCAGGGATGGCTCCTCTGGAAGTTAAGGTGGGAAGAACATGTGACATCATGACAGACTAGATGTGGACTCTGAAATATTTAATGTGATCATACATTTTATCATCCAACCAGGAAACTTTTGAGAGAGAAAGAGGGTGCTGTTAATGACCTGAGAACAAAAGGCATACAATGGGACATATGGCCAACCTAGCAACAAGGCAGTTTTCCAGTATACCTTGCTCTTTGAACATCAAATGGCTTGACTAGGACAAAGCACCCTGGACCCCATGGTTAGCACCATTCAAGAGGTAAGCAGTATAGGTCTGGATGCTGACATGAAGGCTTCCTCCTTCCATGGAACACTTGACCAGACACAGAACACAACATCTGAGGTAAAATTTCAGTGGCTATTAAGCTGGGGTGGAGCCTCCCTCTCTTCAACAATGCTAGCTTCCAAAAGTGTGGAGCTGGTAGAACTGTCCACTGGTCCCCTGCCCTGTCTCTCCTGGGTGGAGTGCTGCCACTGCACCCTCTCGTCACCAGCGTCCCCACTGCTGCTAATTTTTTAGAGGGTTCTGAGCCAAGGGCTGCTCCCAGTTCACTTCAACCAACTTGTACAGCTCCATGGTGTCGTGGACATCCTCCACAGAGGAATGTCCACTTTCCCTAACCTGGACGTCTTGGCTCAGCAGCTTCTTGCTGAAATGCTTCAGAGACATGGTAGCATTCTCCAGGCAGTCGGCCTACCGGTTGGGGAGGGGGATACGGAAGATGTTGTGGGTGAGGGCCTTGGGGTGGAAGTATTAAAGGGCTTTGAAGACGTTGTGGATGGCATGCCCCACTATAATCTTCCCTGTGATTATCTTTAAGACCTTGCTTTGAACAGTCTTGAAGCGTGTACCATTCACCATGTGCTGCTTCCAGACCACTCCATCTGGTGCGGTAGTCCACAATGTGGCAGAGGGGAGGTCATACTCATCAACTACAGAGCTGTCTCTGTTGACGATGCTGCATCGAGCCAAAGAACTGAAATGTCCCTTGAGTCCTACGCCCACCATCTCACAGTCAATCACCACCATTTTCTTCGGCACCTTCTGGGATGCTCCAGAGCATTTATTCTCTGAATGAGCTGGAGTGGAGTTCTGTGGGGTGTTCTTCTGGGAGAGAATTGGGTGGCTCTTAAATCTTTGGAAGGGCACTCTGGAACTCCTCCAGCAAATCTACTTTAGCTACAGCAGAACCAGCCTTCTGTGATGGGGCCAAGGAAAGCCAAGGCATGGCAGTCTTCTTGTCCAGGGACTGCTCTGATCCACTGCTGGAGGCAGCTGTCTTCTTTTTTGGAGAGCGAGAGACCTTCTATGTCCTGGCACGTGTTTGACGTTAGAAGCTATGTGGCTCACCATGGCTCACCATAGCCCGTAGTGCCCACACCTCTGGGTGAATTCTTGGTACTTCCTTCTCTTCTCCCTAGGACACATTCCATGGGCTTGGTTCCCACAAGTATGAATGCACACAGATTGGTATACACACTCCATTTGGGAGTCTGTGAAGATGGTGGACTCAGGGGCAGCTTTCTTGCATGCCTTAGCCCTCTGGCACCACCTTCTGCAGCACATCTCAGCATTTTCAGAATAAGCTGTAGGTCTCCAGGCCTCTGAGCCAAACTGGATTTCCTACCCCCATTTTTTCATCCTAGAGAAGGAAACTCTTTCATCTATGCCTCCCACTCCTTACTTCACAGCTCCTCCAGTCCCCAGCAGGGCTTGTCAGTGACCACATCTGTTCTACATTCTATAATATGCACTCCTTCTGTAGTGTCCAGCCCTGAAGGCACTCAATAAACACTCCTAATAATAGAAAATGTTCTTACTCTCCATTCACATGAGCCTCTGCATCTTCTCAACCCATTTATTTAAGAATGCCTTCCTCTAATAAAGCAGGAATGGAGCATGGGTGTTCCTTCCTTTGCTTCAAACACAATTGAATGCACTCACCTGTGGGGAATGCTGCAGGCAACTCAGTAAGTGGACAGCACAGCTGTATTAACCTACCTTATGGCTTTGCTAAGGGAGAACAATGATCCTAAAGGCCAGTACATGTGCAGAGTGCCACAAAATAGCTCAAGTGCTCCAGCCCCAGACAGACTTTCTGAAAACCTTCTTTGTCTAAGTTCATAGGTCCAGGCTATAAACCCTGGTGAGAGAACACCAGCCATGCCACTTAACACTCAATCACTGTGGCATCTCAGCAACATGTCTCAGTTTCCAGACGGTGATGCTGGGCACTGATGAGAGTCAGAGCTGTTGGTTTCAGGTTTCTCAGTCGTGTTATCTAAGGACCGGCTGCTTGGGATTTGATCAGGGCTGGTTTAGGAGAAAGGCAGACGCCGTCTTTTCCCCAGAACAGACTACTCTTTGAGCTCTGCCGCCACCCGGACTGGGGATGGAAGAAAGAAAACAAAAATCCCCACTGTATGTGGTTGTCCGGAATTTAACTTGGCCCAGGAGAGGGAAAATTAAAGAGCCACATTGCCCTTCTACTCTTAACGCCCTCTGCAGGCAGCAAAGCACATTAACGCTGAGGCTTGTCGGGACTAAAAAGTGGTTAGGGTCTGGACAAAAGCAAAAAACAACAACATCCTCTCGGCAGTGGGGGAGGCTCTCATCTCCTTCCTAGGTCAACACGAAGTGCTCAGTGGGGGCATCTGATTTAAAGTCAGTTTGCAAAAAGTAACTGAAACTCAACACTCTCATCTAGCTAAGCTCTGAGGAAAGATGAACACAGCTTAGTGATTTGGAACAAGGACAATCAGTGAAACTAGTCACGTGAGGAGATTTTTTTTTGTTTTCCTGCTCCTTCATGTATTAGCCACATACACAGACACGGTATGTGTGTGGTGGTAGAGGGTAGTTGGGGCAGGTGTTTGGCACTGGGAAAGTATTTTTGGAGAAAGCAAAGTACGAAGTTCTTCCTAAACTTTCACGTCACCTGACACTTCTGAAAAAGCCTCTGCCTTGACGAAGATTCTGCTTTTCAATCAGGCTTTTGCCCCCAAAAGAGGACTGCAGTGCAGGTGAGAGACGTGCATGGAAAACCTTGCATTCTATCATCCCAGGTCTTTTTAGAAAACATTTCACACTCTCAGTTTTCCTTCAGAATATTTAGAAAGCGAACTCAGAGACTTCAAATCTATCTCTGAATTCGTTTTCTCATCAAGGTCAGGTACCCTTAGCTATACATTTTTCAGTCCCTGTGTTATCTTGGCTTTCTAGGTGGGATATTTTGTTTGGGGGTAAGTTTCCCCTTAACTTCCATCGTATTTTCAAGGGAGATTACTCCTGATTTTAGAGACCTCTAGGAAAAGAAACCCCAAAACATTCTCACCGTCAGTAGTTGGAGTCATGGAAAAGCACGAGATCACGTAAGGAGAGGATGTGGGTGACTAGTGGAAGGAATCTTGGGAACACCAACATGGAGAGGACAAATGGAAAGCGATCAGAGATAAGAAGCAAGTAAGCCCAGCAGACACAGGAGTCAGATGAGGACAGAGAGCTCAGGAGGGGAAGCTGGGAGACCAACTGTGATGCACCAGTAGATAGGGAGGGATGAACTCAAGAAGGGTCTAGTCAGACCAAGTTGAGGTAAAATATAGAACCCCAAAAGTGTTATAGAGGATTTAAGCAGAGAACATATAGAGAAAGAAGAGTTTTTTATAACGTTTTTTGGGGAAAGGAATTCACTGCTTTGGCATGAAACAAGAAAAAATAGAGCTGTTTGCACAGAGAAAACATAGCTATTTTCCACAGAAGTTTATTAGGTGCTGGCCTGGCTTGAGCAGTGATACAGGAGATGCAGAGCTGGAGTGGGGAATCTCTCCTATTACTTACCCACCTCATGTCTAAGGTGATATCACAGTATATTCAAAAAACTCCAGACTGACCAGTTCAACCACGATTCATTATTGAACTTGGGGCCAAGAGAAATTTGATAGAAGTCTTCATGACAATACTATTTTAGGCTCATTCAGATTTTAGATTCCTTTATTTATTTTTAATGTTTTTATTAAAATATAGCTAACATACAACATTTTATTAGTTTCCGGTGTACACCATGGTCATTCAACTTTATATACCTAAAGAGTGATCACCATAATAAGTCCAGCAACCATTTGACACTCTAGATCCCTTTATTTAATATTTAATTATCCCTTTCCAAGTGTCAAAGCAAGGTTGCCAATTAAGCAGCTCTGGACTAGTCAAAATAGCAATATCAAATTTGTACTGTTTTAAAATTAGCACTGATATTGTCAAATACTTAAGTGCTTAGTGGCTATCAAAGTTGTAAACAAAAAGAAGAAAATGTCACAAAACCAACACAAGGTCCATCAGAAACATCATGTCCAATCTGGAGTCATTGGCATGTGAATACCGCAGACTAACCATGTCAAAATGGAGTGGCTGACTGGCGGCAGGGAACTGGAGAAAATGTACAAAGGATTGCTTTGTATGATTTCTTATAACCACATGTGAAACTGCAATTATCTACTGGGGATATGTTCCAAGACCCCCAGTAGATGCCTGAAACCATGGATAGTACTAAACCATATGTATACTGTGTCTTTTCCTATATGTACATAAAGCTAGGATAAAAGTTTGATTTATAAATTAGGCATGATATGAGATTAACAACAGTAACTAATAGTTAAATAAAATAGTTATAACAATAAACTACAATAAAAGTAATGGGAATGGCTTTGAGACCATTATTAAGTAAAATAAGAGTCACTTGAACACAAGCACTGTGATGCCACAATAATCAATCTGATAAATCTGATAACCCAGACAACTGCTAAGCATATACAATCTGGATATGTTGGACAAAGGGATGATTCATATTCTGGGAAGGACAGAGAGGAACAGTGGAAGATTTAATCACACCACTCAGAATGGCACACAATTTAAAATTTATGAATTGTTTATTTCTGAAATTTTCCACTTAATATTTTTGAACTATGGTTGACTATGAGATGAGTAATTGAAACTGTGGAAAGTGAAACCACAGATAAGGAGGAACTACTGTAGATAGATAGACAGACAGACAGACAGACAGACAATAGATAGATAAGACATAGGTGAGTTGACTTATTAAGCACATTATTTTATAACAAATATTTGTCCAAACTAAAAAAAAATACATATTTAGCACACCAACTTGATGATTCTATTAACCTAAATTTCAGTATTAATTTGATCTATTTCTCAACTTCATATTTTTTGCCATTGGTTGGTCTGTTCATATTTAACTAAAAAGAAAAAAAGGAGGCTGACTCAGTTAAAAAAAAAAAAAAGTCATGTAGCCCAAGAACCTAAGAGGCAGAGATGCCAAGCTCTGCATACAAAAGTAGTAATAGCTGCCACTTGAAGGTCAAGCTCCCAGAAGGCTGCTAAGGCAAGGGCACTGCATTTCTCAGAAACAATCTTACTCTGCACATACTTACATACCACTTAAGATGTGAACATTACCATCTGGTAGTTAAAAAAACAAAACTCGGGAGTATATCATTTCCACGATGAGGGATGTCCTATATACAATATAACATGAGTGTACTGTAATGTCACCTTAGACATGAGGTAAGTAATTGCTCCAGAAGTCTGGGTTGTGTTCACACTTGCTTTTCGTAGAGCTAACTTGAAACCAAGCTACCAGTAGTAGGTAAATGGAACACTTCACAGCTTAGACACATAAAGCAATGTTTTAACGTAGAGACTTAAAAAAAAAAATCCTTCGAAACATTTTCTTTGCACTGCCTCCCTTCATTTGGTAGCCAAACCCTCCCTCCAGCTCCACCTCTTTACCTACCCTTTTTCCTATTGGTCTATCCTAAATCCATTTGGTGCTGTGCTGTTACCTGCTTGGGAAGTTGATAAAGTACATGAAGCAGACTGTGACTTGCTACAATTCTAGACATTTTTTCATTGGCAGTCAATTCAACTTAATAAACCCCTCATTGAGACCTACCCCTAACATTTCTATCACTTGCCCCTAATTGGCTTCTTTCCATCATATCATTCACTTTTTTCATCAAGTTTCTCATCACATCAGTGCCCCATCTCATTTTCAGTAGATGGCTTTGATTTTATTTCCTCTATGAAAAATGAGGCAATCACCCCTTATTTACTCTTATTGCCTCCATCAGCACTGGTTCTCATTCTCCTCCACAACATCTCCTTCACAAACATCCCCTCTCATTCCTCTATCTTCAACATCTTCCTCTGCCTTTTTCGTGGAAGTTTATAAATATGATTACATCTTTTTCAGCCTATAACCACCAAAACTCCTTTCCTTAGTTTTATCAACTTTGAAGCTACTTCCCATCTTCCTTCTTGTCTCATCTCTCAACTTAATTTGGGCCAACCTCCATCTCCACTTCACTGAAATTGCTCTAAATTCACCTGCTACAAAATTGCCAAATCTTAATTTTAATTTACCTTATTTTTCTGTGGTGTTTTGACAATGCTGTCAGCTTATTTCTTGAAATTTAATTCCTCTAGGTTTCCAGAAAACTTTTTTCTTGTTATTCAGACAATTCCTTTACTACTAGGTATCTCTTCTGAACATTAGGTTTGCCCCTCTTGGTTCTGTTCTCTTATTCTATAAGCTTCCCATCTCTGATCTCAACTATATTTATGGTTTGGATCCATTCAATTATCTTTTATATACTAATAATTCCAAATCTCAACCTTTAATCTTCTCTTCCAATCTCCATTATTCCTATTCTCAAATTTACTAGAAACCTACTGCTTCTTATACATGCTAAATCGTTAATGGTGCCACTATACACATGGTTCCCCAAGCCAGAAACTTTGGCTTTAGACAACCATCCTTAACTCTTCCTGAACACTAACATCTCATCCATCACTAAGAAATGATGTTCACTCTACTTCTAAATGTTTCTCAAACCTGTTCTCTCCTCTCTATTCCTAATGTCTCTCTTTAGCTCAGGTCCTGAATTTCTGTTCTGGATAAGGACTATAGCCATCCCCTTTCTTCTGTTCTTGTATGCAGTGAGCATACAAGTAAATATTACTTGGTCGCCCAACTAGTGTGATATACGTAGAGAGGTAGTGAGAATCATAAGACCAAAAATAACAAGGTCAGAGGCTATTTTATATTGTGACAAACTGCATAAATTTCATGGATAAGAAGGTGACATTATTATGAGTGACTCAGACATAGGCTAGAGAAATTCCAAAAGGCAAATCAAATGACACTGATGGCTCTTTTCTAAAGATCTTTCACACAATCCTTCTTTGTTCCTGCAGATATTGAACTAAATTCTGATATTAAGTGTGCCTTACCTTGGTCTTCAGTGCAGAATTTCCCAGGAAATAAACGTTTCATTTATTTATTAATGTGTGGTTCTTCCTCTGCACCCCTAATTTTTAAGAAAGTGAGTTTGCATTTCAAACGATTTTTTTTTCTTGCATAAATTGATATTGCTACATGTTCCTGATTTGGGTGTTTTTTTTCTTTTTTACATAAACCCAAATGTTTTCAATTGATGCAAGGTTCATAACATATTTGACAAATTTACAGTGCATTAAATAAAATTCCACAATTTCTTATGTGTTATATTACATGACTTTGTCTCCTGTCCTTGCACTTTCCCAAACATCTGTACTTCCTTGCCTTCACACATTGTCCATACCCCTAGAATGCCCAAACTCCTGACTCTGAACTCACTTTTAAGAGTTAGCTCAAATATGACTTCATTTAAATCATCTCTGCATCCATAGAACTTACCTTTCCACAAACTTCTGGAGGACAAAGATTGTTTTTCTGTTTCTATATACTCAAGATCCAGCACAATTTCTAGTTCACATAAAGCGCCTCAGAATAAAATACTGAATGAAGGAATGAATGGTATTAAATGCATCCTGGAATCTGCCTAATAATGGTGGGCAATTGATTTTAAGTCAATTGAGGCCAAAACATAGTAGTTAAGTATAATTGAATGCCTCACTATATGCTAGGCACAAGATTAAGCCATTTCATGGACTTTTAAAAAAAATTTAATATATGATCCACAAAATTTACCTTTAAAGTATGCAATTCAGTGGCTTTCAGTATAGTTTTGCAACCATCCCCACTGATTCTAGAACATGTTCATCACCCCAGAAAGAAATCCTGTAACTATTAGCAGTCATTCCTCATTTCCCCCTCTCAGCCCCTGGCAACCAGTGATCTACTGTTTCTAATAATTTTGTTTACCTATTCACAAGCTGGTAAGACAATTTGGGTCATTTCCACTTCATGGCTACTATGAATAATGCTGCTATGAACATCTGAACACAAGTTTTTGTGGGGGTGTATATTTTCATTTATCTTGGATACATACCTAGAATGGAATTGCTGGATCATGTGATAACTCTCTGCTTAACTTTTTGAGCAACAGTCGGACTATTTTCCTAAGCAGCAGCAAGCACCCTTTTAATATTCCCATTAGCAATATTTTAGGCACCCAGTTTCTCCACACCCTCATTAGCACTTACTATCTTTTGTATTATAGCCATCCTAGTGAGTGTGAAGTGGTATCTCATTTTTTACTTCCATTTCCCTAATGGTGTTGAGCATCTTTTAACTTGCTTATTGGCCACTCACGTTTTCTTTGGAGAAATGTCTATATTCAGATGCCTTGGTCATTTGTCTTCTTTTACTGCTAAATTTAAGAATTCTTTACCTATTCTGAATACTAATTTTCTTTCTTAATCCTCAAAACCACCCTGCTGAATGACAAAAGTAGGTTTATTTCTATTTCATAGATAAAGAGGCTAGAGCCTGAAGTTTTAGTTAGGGGCGTGATTGAATCTACATCTAAGATTCTCTAAAGCCCATGTAGGCTCTTTCTACTACTCTATACTGCTTATTGATGATGGAGTAGTTTTAACTAATGATGAAGTTTAGAGAGTAACTATACTAGTGGGCTGTTATTATGAAGATGAATATCATTGGAATTGAGGTCAGGGTATTAGTGACAATTAACTAATTGCTGAAGTTAATGGTGGCCGGCCTCAGTCATATTCATATTAAAAGTTGGATTATATGATCTCTAAGATTCCTTCTTACCCTGAAATTCTATAATTTAATAAGTCTTGTTTTTCCCAGCATCAAAACAGCAACAGTCAAGGAAAGCCAATTCCTTAAGTGTTAGGACAAAGGAAGAACCATCCACTTATGTACATCCCTCTAAAGCCCAGGGCTGGTCCCTTTGGAAATTTCCATCCCAATTTATTAGTGAGAAAAATCTGATCTGCTTTCATAGGCTTTTAAAAGAAGGTAGCAACTCCTACTGACCACTTAATCATCACTCTTCTTAATACAAATAGGAAAACCTGAGTTCTTTACTTTGCTTTGACCTGGGTAAATCATTATGATGCCACATTAAGCTAAGACCAACTGATTTCTCAGAGGCTGCCTGCTACACACACAATTTAAAAGCATAGCAATTTGTCTAAAAAAGGACACAGATGGAAAAAAATGGATAGTTTTAGTGCCATCATCTTTAGCATGATCCGTTACTTCCATCACCAGATGATTTCAAGGGATGTGTTTGGAAAACTTTAATAATTGCACAGGACTGTGAAGCCATGGTACAAATAAGTAAACTAAGTCATTAACAAAGTATAAATGTAGTTTTAATAAGAAATTACAGAAAACTCAGAGAATATTTTCAATTACATATTTTATTGAAAAATAGTTGATTTAAAATAGATACATTATTTTTAAAAACAACATATTATTAGTAAAATACTGAACTTTTATTATAAGGATCATTTACATTTTACTCACTTACCAAAGTGACACCTTTATTTTCCTAAAATACTTTGCTTAAGAGTAGGGTCTCTAGTGCCCTCTGGTGAAACTTCATGAGACAAGGTGTCCAAGAAAGTAATTCAGGCCTCACAGCTCAGAACTCAAGTTAAATAGCAGAATTACTGCCTATTTATATTTGACTATTGTGATCCGATACCTTTATCTCCTCAGGAAAAGTGTTCCTCCCAGCCAAGCTCATAGCAAAAATCCTTTCTTCCTATGTTTTTACCACCATTGTCTTTCTTTCTCTTTTTCTTCAATTAACTAATTAATTAATTAATTTGTCAATTACAGTTGATGTTCAATATTATTTATATTCATTTTATATTTTATAACCACAGCACAATGGACATTTATATAATTTACAAAGCAAGCCCGTATTAGTCTAGCACCCATCTGAGACCTATATAGTTACTATATTACTGACTCCGGTGCTATATTTTATATCCCCTTGACAATTTCATAACTACCAATTTGTACTTCTTAATCCCTTCACCTTTTTCACTCAGTCTCCCAGCCTCCCTCCCATCTGATCATCAGTGTCTTCTTTAAAAACAGACAAACAAAATCCCTGTCATTATAAATAAATATAATGTACAAATTTCTGTAGGTAATTTAGGTTATAATCCAGACCAAAAAAACAAAAAAGGTTAATAGGTCAGCAAAAATTATAAAGCTTAGCATGAAAAAAAGGCTTTTTTCGTGGTCCCTGATTCTTCACACTGTCTTTATAATAATGGATAACACCACTCTAGTCAATTCTGCCTACAGTTTCTGGAAGATGAGCTTTGTCTCAGATTTCAGAAAGCAGACTCATTACAGGTGAGAGACACCTCTAAAAGTAAACATCAACAAAGTCTAAGTTCATTCTCCAGACCAAATACTTTGGACTTTAGGTTCTTCAGTTCTCCTTGTATCTTATGTGCCCGTCTATTGCTGTCACGGACCTCACACAGAATGGCAAGATCCTGGTTTGCCCTGGCATTTAATGTTGTCTAGAGTTTTGAAAAAAAAAAAAGAAGAAATGATTACAGCATACTCCAGGGGAGAGAAATCAGTCATAAAGACCAGGCTACCCTGGCTCCTTTTTATGAGACTTTTGGTATACAACATAAATTCAATCCTTAGTTTGTTCAGTGACTAAAAGGGCAATGTAGAGTAAAATTACAGCAGAGAATATGAGACTCTGCTTTCCAACACAACAGTAAAGGAGCCTTGAGATAAAGATCAATAAACAATTACCAAGTAAAAAGAAGAGACAAATATAAACATTACTGTTGAATTTACCAAAGTATGAAAGAAAGCATCTCTTTTCAATAATCAACTTTGTTTGGACACAGTAATTATTTAGGATACATAGATAACTGGTTAAATCTCTTTAAGAAGGCTCTTGAGGCAACTTTGATTCTAAATAAAGCTGTGTCTGATAGGGAAAACATTTATTTCTCAATTATTTACTCTCTCTATTTATAAAACAGAGTTCTTTTCATCTATTCTTAAATTGGGATGATAAAAATTTCTAAGTTTAGCTTAGATGGTAGTATGATGATGTAGTCATTCAATTATTTCTGCCTATTTTTGTCTCCCTTCTAACTATACTTGTTAAACTGATTTTAGTGAGGCTTGAAGTATGGTGATCCATTAATACCTACCATCAGAGAAACAGAACATATTTCTTCTAAGGAGCCCTCCCCTGCACCACTTTTCTCCTTTTTAGTAATTTAGAATCAGCAATTACCTTATAGAGCATTTGCTCCAAGTCTTTCAGTTTCTGCCGGAGAACCTTAATATCTGTCTTAAAGCCTTCCACTTCCAAGTTACGCCGATTCTCCAAGGCCTGATAGCGTTTTGTCATTACCTGTAAACGCTTCCCCATCTTGTTAGTGCGATCCTAAATGTAGGGAAATGGGAAGGCATTTATGAAGATAAAGGAAGTATTCCCCCAAGCCATCTGACTTCTCACTCCATCATAAGTAGCAGAGAACTTTGTACCTTGAAGATCTCTCTCCTCACTCCCTCTTCCTCATGAATTTGGGCAAGTTGTTCTTCTAGGGAAATGCACTGCTCTTGGTACATGTTAGACAGCTTTTTCTCTTGTGCTAATTTGTCCTTTAGGGACTGTAGGTTAAAAATGAAAAAAATAATAGTTCTATACTCTAGGTAATTCAAATAACATTCAGGTAAAGAAAGGAAAGAAAGGATTTCCAGAAGTGCAAAATGAGTCAAGGAACGAGGAACTTTGTAGAACAAGAGGATGGATTCCCTTAATCTTTTTCTAAAGTATACAAAGTAGAAATTCTTTAAAATAAATATTTTTGGCTCTGGGAAGAATAAATAATAGAGCTCAGAACTGTCCCAAGTAAGACATAAAATATAGTTGGTGCTTACTTCATCAGCCCATAATCTAATGACTGGACCCATACAGAGAAGATTAGCATGGCCCCTGTACAAGGATGAGAGGCAAATCTGTGAAGCGTTCCATTAGAAAAAAAAGAAAGAAAAAAGTCAGCTCTATATCCACAGGTACCACATCCACATGCATGGATTCAACCAAGGGACAAAAACATTCCCCCAAAATAGTTATGTTGTTGCTGACATGTGCCATGTATTTAGGCCACTGAATATGTACAGACTTTCTTTTTCTTGTCATTATTTCCTAAATGATACAGTATAACAACTATTTACATAGCATTTATATTGTATTAAGTATAAATAGAGATGATTTAAAGTATACGGGAGGATAGGCACAGGTTATATACAAATACTATGTCATTTTATGTAAGGGACTTGGGCATCCATGGATTTTGGTGTCTGCAGGGACCAATCCCCTGTAGATACTGTATATGTTTGGGGCACATTTCTAAAGTTCTTCTTTAAAAAGAGAGAAACATCAAGAACATTTATTATACATGTTCCACTGAGCAGTAAGAATGATCTTTAAAAACCTAAATCAGATCATGTTACTTCCTTACATACAGACCCGGGGAAGAGCATTCCAGGCAGAGGAAGAGCAAGTGTTCAAGGAAAAGGAAGGATGTGGTTGTAGAGAAATAAGCAAACAGGAAGAGGTATACAAGGAGTTTAGAGGGGCACACAACAGCCAACCACACGGGCCATCCCTCCAACCTCTTTTATCACTTTCTCCTTGAGCAGACTCCAGGGCCTTTAAACTTGCTCTTCCCTAGGTCTGTATGGCAAGCTCCCATTTTTAAGGTCTCAGTAAAAACACTAGACTTAGGAGAGTATCTTTGTGCTTCCCTACAAAAGTAGACTTCCAGTAACAACATATAATCTTCAAATAAACCTTTTAATTCCTTAATACCATTTTTTTATAATTTATTATTTTCTTGGTTGTTAATGTTTCTTTCTCAGGCATTAAGATGTAAATGCCATGAAGGCAGACCTGGTCTAGCTTATTCACTGCTGTAGCCCCAGAGCCTAGGCCACAGAAGGAGTGCAATCAATATTTGTTAATTAATGAATAAATGAATGAATCAATCAATAGTTGAAAATATACAATTTCTGTAAGATATACTGAAACTACCTTAATATATTCATTTTCCTTATGATGACTCTCATGAACTGGCCAAACTTTTCCAATTTTATCTTCTTTCTTCTTACACTGTACTCTGTATTGCTTAATCTTTGACATCAATTGATCCTTTTCAAGCATCCACGATTTCTCCTTATTTTGGTTTTCAAATCTGAGTTGCAAAAAGTCTTTTGTGCTCTCATAGAGCAGTTCTTGGGTGTGATGGAGACTATAAAATAGAGTACAAATGTGGACATGAAGATGCATACAGAACATATATGATACATAATTATTATTCTAAAAAAGGGAAGATATAGGTTCTTTAAAAAGTATACAATACATAAATTCTATAAAACATTAGCAGTTTAAAAAATGCTTAATCTAATCATTGGCTATCTGATATGTTTTACTAGACAAGTATAATGACCCATGTTCATTGGTTCACAGATTGGTCTTTATAGATATTTTTCCCAAATGATAATTTTAGGTTATACAATTAGAAGGGATACAGAAATATTTATATATAGCCTGCATAAACATAGACTATTCCCAGGCACTGGACTTTACAGTAAAGCAATGAATTACTATTTTCTGATTAAAGGTTAACAGAAGTTCTAAGATGTCAAAAACAGCTTTGCTCTCGTTTAAGCTGTGCTCCACATGAAAACTGCCCAATATCAAATCTTGTCTTCTTTTCAAGATCAAATTCCTCTCAAAGTCATCTCAATAACTTTAGCCCATTTAATATCTCCATTCTCTGAAATTCCTTATCAGTTTAAATCTCTATTCCTGTATTATATAATTCAACATTTGCTTATATACTTTGTCATGTTCTAACTGTCAGTATACATGTTTTCCAACCTGAGTGAAAGCATATACTTATTTATCATCTATTTTTGTCCTTCTACCAGCAGATTGTCAAGGACAGTACCCATTACCAGACACATACAAAGTACTAGATTCCTGCTGACTACTAAGATTTAGTACAGACCAGTGATGTTTCTATCTTCAACACAGAATATCATTAGAAGTAAACAACCCATCAGTTTAACATCGATACCTAAAAAAATACTGTATCAAATAATCGAACTGCTTGCAAAGAGTATTAAATACTGGGAGACAATCATTGTAGCTTTCCACTGAAAAAATGTCACCTCCACTCAGTTCTTTTCATGAGTAATAGGGTACACATGTAAGAGAAAAATAGTAGTATAATGCCAGGCACAAAGCAGAGCAACTGTCAGCAGATGACAAAAAATATATATATTTATATTTATTTATTCAGGTATATGAATGCGTGTATAAGGAGAAAGAGAATGTTTCAGTTACCACAAAGATCTCTCTTGCATTCAATGAGTTATTTTACTCTATCTTACATTATGTTCTCAATTACAAACTGGGAGAGTATGGTCTTGTTAATATACAAATGGTCTGAAAGGAAAGTGACACCCAAAGGTCAATCATTAGTGGCCTTGGATTTCATGCCATTCACGATATAATAGAAGAAACTGGTCATGTGCTCAGATATGGAAATGATGCTAAACTGGGATAGTTATTAATATCCTGGAAGACAAATATAAAATTACAAATTACTGTGACAATTAAAAAGTACTGTTCCTTTAAAAAAAACAATTACAATCCAAAGAAAAGTGAAGGTGCTATGCATGAGCACAAAATAACTAAAATAAAAATGACGGTGAAGTACTGGCCAAATGTAAACATATTAGACTATATTAAAAGAAAAAGAACCTAAATTGTGAGTATCATATCCAATTTTAATCACGTTTTTAAGTGGAAGAAAAGACACTAGAAAAGTTTGAGATGACAAAAAAACAATAAAGGGATAAAGAATGTAACATGAAAATATATTTTAAATGTAGGATATTTAACATAGAAAAGAGATGGTAAGATGTAACTGGATACAGATCACCAAATATTCAGCAGACATTTATAGTGCTCCTATTATGCACACAGGGCAGGAAAGTGCCTAGGACAAGAGCCTGGGGGAACGAAGACATAATTACAATAGGTGGTGATAAATGCCATCATAGAGGTATACTAATCATTATGGGAATGTAGAGGAAAATTTTAGTTCTGCCTAGGGAAGTGTTTGGAGAAAAAGTGACATCGCATAGCAAGGTACTTGCCCCATAAATAAAAGATATTATTAAGTTTGGCTGAAGGACAAGGTGAACTACATAAGAGAAAAAGAATATTGAATGGTTAATCTGGTGCCAGATGAAGTTGCTAATAATTCAGGTATCAGGACTTTATCATAAGATAAACAGGAAGCTTTCTAAACAGTTTCTAAATGTTTCTAAACAGTCAATAAATCCTAATGGAGGAGCTAAGTCATAGTAGCGAGGAAGACTAGAATACAAAGGAACCAGTGACAGAAAGAACATTTATATTATTGCAACAATTTAAACAAGAATATAGCTTGAACCAATATAGTAAGAATGAGAAGGCAGAGAATAGATTTGAGAGGCTTCTCAGGCTTGCACTTGATAGGGTTTGGAATTAGAGAATAAGAGTGGGGAGTTGAAGATAATCCTGAGGTCTCAAGCCTGCGAAACTGGATTGATGTGATATCATTAAACTAAATAGGAAAAACAATGAAACAGTAGGTTTAAGATGACGGAAAGGGGTGCTTGTTGGGAAAGAAAAACAGTTTGGTTTCAATCATGGTCAATTTGAGTTGTTCAAACATATTAAACTAAAGATATCTTTATAGAACACGTATGGCCACTGGACAAAAAGGCTGAGGAGAATTAGACAGGTAGAAGAACCAAAAAAGAAAGGTGTTGCAAAAATCAAGGGAGATGAATTTCAAAAAAGGAGTGATCAGAGGCACCAAATACACAGAAACATACTAATTATAATGAGGACTATAAAGAGATAACTGCTCAGAGAAATTAAGAACTTGGTAATGACCATAGAAAGGACATGTTTAATAAAATGGTGGGATGAAATCACACTGAAAGGTGAGGAAAGGCAGGCAAGTAAGGAACAAAAACAGGTGAGTACAGAGAGTTCGCATGTTTTGTACAGGTATGTAAAGTCAGTCTTCCATACTCATGAAGGGCCAAACGAAGGAAAAGGTCCCACTATATTGAGTCAGATAACATACAAGTAGATAAGAGGACATTTCTTAACAACTAAGGGCAAGCTAAAACACTAACATAGGTTAAATGGAGCATGTGAAATACCTACTAGCTCTTCAAGAAAATAAACAACAGCATTCCTGAAAAGCCTGGATGCCCTCTTACATAGAGGCAGGGGTGTCTAATAGAGACAATTTTTTCAAGGCCTGTTTCAGTTCCATGACCTTATGTTGCTAGAAGTACAGGACCATTAACTTTTTAGCCTCTCAGAAAAATTTTAACTGTTAGGTATGGCTTTTCTTGAACACTCACTTTTTGGTAAGCTCTTTGATTTTGTCCTGATTTCTCTGGTGATGAACTTGTATTTCCTCAATGCGAATCCGTCTATCTTCCATGAGCCCTTCAACTTGCTCTCTAGAAAGTTTGGTCTGTTCTTCCAGCTGAGCCTGCAGTGCTTCCACCTAGATAGGCCAAAAGTGGTGAGGTACCCACTCCCGCTCTGCTTCCACTTATTCCTTACATCTAAAAGTGAGCCTTTCTCCAGAAAAAAGTCTAAAAAACAAAACAAAAAACCCACAAAACAAACAAGCATAGCAGCAAAACAAATAGAAAAGCCTCAACTGTACTCCTCCTTATTTAGTGTCTTATAAATGGGATTAGGCTACACAAGAACAGACTCTATTCACACTAAGCAAAGCATTTACATCACACAAAGAAAGCTAGAAAATCCAGTTTCCCCTACCCTAAGTTCTCACCTCTTTAATACCTCCCATTTTGGACTTGTAGGACTGTCTTCCTTTTAAGACTCCCTAGCTGCATAGAAATTGAATGACTCTTTTCTCCATTTTTCAATTTAAAAAGTGAAGCAAAATGAGTTAATGTAATTTCTTCTTTGAGTCTGGCTGCCATGACTCCAGAGATCCAAAGGTAGAAACTGTCATGCAAATCAACAGAGCCCCCTTCATAAAGATAGGAACTGGAGTGAAAAATCATAGTTGCAAATGATAGACAATTACCAAGTGGTAAGAAGATGGCTCATTACTTTCCTAGACTTAGATCACGTGCACTAAACTGATATATCCCTAAAGGTTGATCTATCAGCACAGACAACTGCAACTCTCTGTATCCCTTAGGCCAACCACAAAGGGAATTATTACTGTATGACAGTTTTATTGGTTAAGGTTTAGATTATAAACTGAATAAATGAAGGTTTAGAATAGCATCTCTAGAACGGCTGAATATAGAATAACGATTTTAAAATATAAACTTCTATAAATTAGGAAGAATCTGTTTTCTTGATCACGTGATGCCTCAATATAATGTGTGCGCACAGAGATATTTATGGGATAATGAAAGTATGTTACACAAAGCTAAACTCGTGAATAGGAACTGTTTTGGTCTGCCAAAATGAATTCTTTACCTGTAGGATAAGTGTTTGTATATCTCTTTGGTATTGCTCAGAACTTTCTTCCTTCTCTCTCAGTGCTGGTTTTCTTTTGCTTACTTTAGAATCTAAAAGAGAAAGCAAAAAGGAATGAAGACCTTTACTTAGCTTTTCTTTCTGCTATTCAAATATCAGCATTACCTTTTCAGAGTTCAGTTTCATTTACCTATACATGAAAGAAAAAGGAAAACACAGAAGAATTATAATGCTAATTTTTCAAATAGGAATCTCTATAAAAAAAGACTCTGCCAGGATGTCACCTGGATGATATCTTTCTGAAGAATAAACTACTAAATTTTCCTTTCGAATTGTGCCTATTTTCTTTGTAAAGTCTTATTTAATCAGAGAGAGTAAGAAATTTAAAAAAAACTAAACCTAAACGTTTTGGTTATGATGTATCACACAATTTTTAAAAGACAAAATTATTTTTAAAATAAGCAACACTAAAAGCACAAAACAAAATTTAATTCCTTTGATAATTCAAGAAGCTCATGCTAAGAGAGTAGATATTAAAAGTTCTCATCACAAGAAAAAGAAAATTTGTAACTGTGAGGTAATGGATGTTAACTAGATAAATATCAAGTCATGTACACTTGAAATTAATATGTTATATATCAATTATATAACAATGAAAGAAAGAAAAAGAAAGAGAAAGTAGGAGCTTCTATGTAAAAAAAAAGAGAGGTAAAGTCTACAGCTCGGCTACCCGGAACAAGCTCGATCCTGTCTGATCTCGGAAGCTAAGCAGGGTTAGGCCATGTTAGTACTTGGATGGGAGACCACCTAGGAAGACCAAGTGCTGTAGACATAAAAAATAAAAAAATAAGGGATTGTAAACTGGCAAGGTCCTTGTAATCTGTGAGGTCAACCAAGGGTTGCCTCGCCTAAAACAAACAAACAAACAAAATGTCTGAGGCTTAGAAATGCTAATACTCTGATTCCTAAGTTGTCCAAATTTCTTTTATGGCTTATCACTATAAGCATGTTAATTATATATTTTTTATTTCCATTTCATTAAATCATCATGGAAAGGTTAAAAAGAAAAAACTCAGTAAGATCTTAGACTACAAGAGGCATCATTATGAACATTTTTACTGTGTAATAGAAAAAATTTTCTAATTATTTGCACTGTTTTTGAATTCTGCATCAATGAGAATTTATAATACGGTTGATACCTGCTCTGCAAGTTGAAGCTTCATTCTGTTCATATACACCCATAGCCTGGATAGTCTTTTGGAAAATGCTGACCTGAAAAAGCAAAAAGTTGGTATGGAAGTAGCCTTCTTGTAAATGTAATGTTTCACTCTTTAGCTTTACTATACTATTACAGAGCAAACACTATTCATAAATTAAATTGGTCAAAATTGATGTAATCATTATAGGAATGTCATACATATGAGACCAAAGTAGACAATGTAACAAAATGGATAAAATCCATGTTAGTGACATAAATTAAAAACTTGAAACTTCAGGGGGGTGACTCCATAGTGTAGTGGTTAGTACATCTGCTTTGAACACAGAAGGTCCTGGGTTCTTCGCACCCCAGGTGGAGCCATGGACCATACCATGGGTGTGCCAGGCCATGGGTGCACCAGGCCCTGGATACACGCCACAAGCGTGTGGGAGGAGACACCCCGCCTTCAGAGGTCCAGTTCTTAAGGGGAAACAGCAACATTTCTTGGGTCAGGAGTGGAAGTGGAGGGTGGGAGAAGAATTAAAGAGAAGGAAAAAAATAAAAATGAAAAATAAAACGGACAATTTAGCAGTATCTGCTAAAAAAAAAGTAGTCTCTGACAAGGGCCTTTAGGAAAGTAATGGAAACAGATGTATACACATGTAGATATATATAAAGATGCTTACTGAGCCACTGTTTACAGAAGTGAAAAAATGGAAATAGTATATACACATAAATATTTCTATATCAATTGAAAAAAGTTTTATTTGGGGGGTACAGATTATGAGAGACTACCACTTTTATATGATAGGTTTCTGCGTGTTTATTTTTAATAAAAACCATGCATTACCTTTGTAATCAGTATACACAAAGATTAAAAAAGAAATGAGTAATGAAACTTGCTCCCACATTAAGTCTGTTTCTGCTTTCCTCTCTAATCTCATCCAAAACATCTACTCCTCTGTGCTTTAGGTTTCCAAGTGGGTAAAATGAATAAATAATGTTACTTTTCAAGGATTTTGAAGAAAAAGAAAAAAATCATAAAGCTCTTTAAAATTACGGAAAATGCTTTGAAAACTCAGGTAGACAGACATGGGAGTATGATAGCTAATGCACCTTCTCACTTCTTTGACAAGCACCAAAATTGCTGATTATGGACCTTAGCCTGTATTTTGTAAAAGCCACATTTACCACGCTATCTATACCAAAGATTACTTACTTTGTTGGGAGGCTCCTTATAAAAATAGGTCACTTCTCCAGTGTCCGTTCCCACAAGAGCCAAGAGATTCTGAATCTTTTTCTTGTCTTCTAGCTCCCTGCAATTTTCAGAGTAAGCACACATTGTGTCCAGAATAAGTAAATTTTTCTGTTTAAAGGTTTGCCCTTCTTATTTTTAAAACAATGGTAACCTCAAATTAAAATTGATTAGGACTTATCTAGACTGTAACTCTAATTTTTAAAACATTTAGTACTTACATTTAGGAATTCAGAGAGAAGAGGACAGAAACTAATTTCTTGGCTGGTTCTAGAAAAGTAGTGGATGTTAGGGAATACTGCTCAGGTTCTTGTCTTCAGGACTGATTGGTTCATTCTCTCAACTGCCAGCAACGTTGCAAGCTGATGGCTTATAGATGAATCTCTCTCCAGAACTGTCATCACTCGAGAGGGATTGCTTTACATAATTATATGCCCAAGATAAGACTGCATCCGGTGTCTGGTTAATGAGAGGTACCAAAGCTAAATCCTCTTGCCTCAATTCAGGATATTTCTGAAAGGCCATCCCAACTTTAGGACACCCTGTGGCCTTGGCTGAATCTGGTTGTAATTAAATCAGTTCAACTTTGCCCAATCAGACTTTCCTTATTCTCTCATAGGGAGTTATTCCTGAGAGAACTTTCCTATAAATGTCCTGCAAGTAAATCTCCATTGCAGTGTCTATTTCCCAGAGAACCCAACCTAAGATGACTGATATCAGAAATGAACCAAGGAAGTAAACTCTAAAATGAGATGTCAGAGCTTGTGATATTAAGATGATTTATAGAATAATGTTCTTAGCAGCAGTACAGATTGGGGGAGGGGGTCAACAGGGTACAGCTTAAACAATTAAATCAAAAATAGAGGGAGGGTGAGTGCTGTGTCCTATACAAAATCGTAATCTCTGACCCATTTTCCACACCACAGCCAGCTTTAGGACCCAAAGACTATTATCTAAAGGAGGAACTAGGTCTCCCAGGAGGTAGGACCTGGTGACACCACAGCAAATGTACATGGTAATAATTCCTCCAGTTCTTCCCCAAAGGATCTATGGCCATTTATTCAAGTAATAATACAACAAGGAAAAGTAAATACCCAGGCATTTCAAAGATTACTAGATATATGGTCTGAGTTGACACTGGTATTTGATGGCCTAAAGTATTATCATGGCACTGGGGTATATGGGAATCACTTAACAAATGAAATTTTGGTACAGGTCCACTTCACAATGGGTACCCTGGATCCAGACTCAACCAGTGGTCATTTTCTCTACCTCCAAATGAATAACTGAAATGGACATATTTGATAGTTGGCAAAACTTCCAAAGTGGTTTCTTGACTTCTGGGTTAAGTCAAGTGGAATCCTCTGAAACTGCCCCTCCCTATCCCAGCCAAGATGGGAAATAAAGACCTACAGGATGTAAGACTGGAGGTCTCCATGAGATCTCCATTTCATTCACAAGTACAACCTATGCAGACCAGATGGATAACAGCAGACTACAAGCAAGTAGGTTCCAACTTCAGTCACTGTGTCAGATATAGTATTTTTGTTAGAGCTGATTTAATTGGTCTTGAGTACACTAAACTAATGTGTTCCTGTCCATTCATAACAGGACCATAAGCAGTTCTAATTAACGTAGGGTGAATAACAGTATACTTTTATAGTCTTTCTCTAGGACCATGTTAATTTTTCTGCTAGCAAATTTTTCTTCTACCAAATCAGTCTGAAGGGACCAGGATCTGGCCGTTCCACAGATCACATTAGTTCACTATTGATGATATCATGTTAAATCAAAATGGACAAACAGAAAATGACAAATGCATTAGGACTCTTGGTAAGATACATGTGCACCAGAGGCTTGGAGGTAAACCTTACAAAGCACATCAGTAAAGACATTCCCTTCAAAGTAAAGAACAGATTATTGCCATTTCACACCCACCATCACCAAGAAAACATAATGTTAAAGACTCTTCAGGTTCTGGAGACATGCTCCATACTTTAGAATGCTGTTCTGACCCATATATCAAGTGACACGGAAAGTGAACTTTCAGTGTGACCAAAAGTTGAAAAGTTCTGCATTAGGTCAAAGTTGATGCTATTAAGGACACTGAAAAACCTTCTGACGAAGAAAAACCCTGGACCTGATGGCTTCACTGGTAAATTACATCAGACATTTAAAGATGGACTAACAGCAATCATTCCCCAAAATTAAAGAGGCAGCACTTCCCAATTCATTCTCTGAAGCCAGTGTTGCCCCGATACCAAAGCCAAATAAAGAGATTACAAGAAAACTGGTATAGACCAAAATCCCTTATGAACACTGATGCAAAAATCCTCAAAACTAGCAAACCAAATTCAGCAGCATAAGAAAAGGATTATACACTACGATTAGGCTGGAATGCAAGCATAGTTCAACATATGAAAATTGATCAATATACCACATTAACAGAATGACTGAAAAAAACATGCAATCATAAAATACAGAAAATTCATTTGACAACATTCAACACCCTTTTAAATATAAACATTCAACAAACTAGGAACAAAAAGAAACAACCTTCACAAAATAAAAGCCATGTATGAAAAAAACCACAGCAAACTCAATGGTGAAAGACAAAAAGCTTTCCTCCAAGATCAAAAACAAGACAAGGATGCCCACTTTCACAACTTCTATTTAATGTAGTATTGGAAGTACTAGACAGAGCAAGTAGCAAGAAACAACAAAAAGAAAGACATGCAAATTAAAAAGAAGTAAAATTATCTTTGTTTATGGATGACATGATCTTATACATAGAAAACTGTAAGGTTTCCACAAAACAAACAAACAAAAAACAATGCCACAAAACACGACTCTTAGAACTGGTAAGTGAATTTAGCAAAGTAGGAGAACACAAATTCAACATGCAGAAATCAGCTCCATTTTTATATACTAACAATAAACAATCCAAAAGGAAATTAAGAAAATAATTCGATTTATAATAGCATCAAAAAGAATAAAGTACTTAGGAATTAACCAAGGAAGTCAAAGATTTGTACACTGAAAATACTGCTGAAAGAAATTAAAGAACACATAAATAAATGGAAAAACATCCTGTGTCCAAGGACTGGAAGACTTAATATTAAGATATTGATGTTACCCAAAGCAATCTACAGATTCAGTACAATCCCTATCAAATTCTCAATGACAATTTTTGCAGAAATAAAAAAATATCCATCCTAAAATTTATATGTAATCTCAGGAGATTCCAAATAAAGCAATCTTGAAAAAGAACAAAGCTGGAGGACTCACTTTATGACTTCAGAACTTACTACAAAGTTATAGTAATCAAAATAGTGTGATACTGGCTAATGACAGACATGTAGACCAAAGGAATAGAGAGCCCAGAAATAAGTGCTGCATATTTGGTCAAATGATTTTCAACTTTCAATGGCAAAAAGATAGTCTTTTCAACAAATAGCTTTGGGAAAACCAGATATCCGTATTCAAAAGAATGAAGCTGCACCCTTAGCTAACACCACATACAAAGATTAACTCAAAATAGATCAAAGAATTAAATGTAAGACCTAAAATTATAAAACTCTTAGAAAATAGTGATATTGGAGGCAATGATTTCTTGAATACGACACCAAAAGCAGAAGCAACAAAAGAAAAAAAATATTAAAACTGGACTTTATGAATATTAAAAACTTTTGTTCATCAAAGTAAAATAAAAACCCTCAGAATGGGAGAAAACATTTGCCAGTCACTTACCTGATAAGGGATTAATATGCAAAATATACAAAGAACTCTTAAAACTAAACAACAAAAAACAAACAACCTAATTCGAAAATGGGTAAAGGACTTGAATTGATATTGATCTAAAGATATGCACATGACCAATAAGCATGTGAAAAATGCTTACCATCACTAGGACAATGCAATTCAAAACAACAATGAGATACCACTTCACACTCATTATGTTGGCTATTATTAAAAAAAAAACATAGAAAAAAGTGTTGATGTACATATGAAGAAACAGAAACCCTTTTGCATTGCTGATGGAAATATAAAAATAGTGCGGCCAGTATGGAGAACAGTATGGTGGTTCCCAACAAAATTAAACACAGAACTAGCATTTGATGCAGCAATTCCATTTCTGGGTAAATACACAAAAGAGTTGAAAGCAGGAACTCAACAGGTATTTGTAAATCAACATTCATAGCAGTGTTATTCACAATAGCTAGCAAGTGGAAGCAACTCAAATGTTCAACAGATGAATGGATAAATAAAATGTGGCATATGCATACAATGAAATATTATTTAGCCTTAAAAAGAATGAAATTCTGAAACATGCTGCAACATGGATGAACCTTGAAAACATAATGCTAAGTGAAATAAGCCAGGCACAAAGACAAATACTGTATAATTCCAATTATCTGAGGTTCCTAGAATACTGAGACTCATAGAAACAAAGTAGAATAGTGGTTACCAAGGGCTAAAAGGAAGGGACAGGGGTTATTGTTTAATGGGTACAAAGTTTCTGTACAGGATGATGAAAAAGTTCTAGACATGTATAGGAGTATGGAGGCATAAAAATGTGAATATACTTAATGCCATCTAACCAATACACTTAAAATGATTAAAATAGTAAATTTTATGTTAAGTATATTTTACCACAACTGGAAAAAGAAAAGTATACTATAGTGGATGTTATGGACACCTATCCCCTGGTTATTGAATTCTTCTCCAGAAACTGCCATGGATTGAAATGGGCTGCCTTTTCCAAGCTTACACCCTACATCCAATGACTGATCACTGTGGAAGTAAAATGTCTGACTCCTTTGCCTTTGAAAGGCTGTCCTAGCCTCCCTGTGGGGTTGGCTAAAGCCTCTGTTAACCACTGGATCACATTTCAAATTCTCCCTCTGCCTAAATCTGCTCATTGATGTTATTCCAGAGAGCCTCCCTACTAACCATCCTGGCAAACAAACCTCCAACTCAGAGTCTGTTTCCTGGGGTATACAACCTAAGAGAGTTATCACGGAGAAATTTATTTTGTTTGATGTAATTTAGAAATATAACTC
Source organism: Cynopterus sphinx (assembly GCA_030015415.1). Classification (NCBI taxonomy): domain Eukaryota; kingdom Metazoa; phylum Chordata; class Mammalia; order Chiroptera; family Pteropodidae; genus Cynopterus; species Cynopterus sphinx. Next base: position 93,992,925 of record CM057380.1, read on the forward strand.
CAACATTTCTCTTCTCCTACTTGGTACCTGATTCTCAGTCGGTCATTTTCTGAGTAAAGGCGCAAAACATGTTCCCGTTCCTGGAAGAGGCAGACCTGCATGTCACTTAGAGCTTTCTGTAATTCAGCAATCTCTTCCTCCCTCTGCTGCAAATCCCATTCTAGTTTGTGCTGGGGGGGGAAAAAAGATAGTCAAAAAGATAATGAGCTTCACAGGAGTATCTCATTGGATATGAAAGAGTCAGTTTGTGTAGAAACATTACGAAGAATGGTTTCACTAATACAGAATTCAAATGACAATAAGTTGTCTATAGATTTGAGTTTAAAAGCTACAGGGTCAGATTGGTATTTGCATATAACATCAAAGTTCTCTTACTTTCTTTTTACGTTCTAAAGAACCCAGAATGCTTTGATTCACCTGTTCTATTCACTTTTTTTTAATGCTTTCTATGTAATAAGCCTTATGAAATTTTTGAAAACAAAGATAAAAGGTATGTTTCATACTTAGAGCTAAGGAATTCTGTGGGGAGACATACAAACAATCAAAATAATTATTTAATAGAGGATCATGCATAGTAAAATGGTATAGGGAGAAAGTATGGCAGGAGTGAAATCTCTAAAGCCTTTTTGGGAAGTCAGAAACTACCACCAAAAACTTGATATTTGAAAGATAGTCTGCTAGAGACAAGCAGAGGGTGGGTATTCTCATGAAAGAGAATAGTAAATACAGAACCATCAAAGAGTCTTAGATGTTTGGACAACCACAAGTATTTTAATATTACTGAAGTGGAAAGTGAATGGCAGACTGGAGAGCTATGAGACTGGAGGCTGGGATACTGGTTAAGGAGTATAGTACAATAATTCAGGTGAGATATAACAAGAATCTGAACTAGTGTTGAGGCAATACGATGAAAATATTAGAATAAATTAAGGGATATGTAGGAAGCAGAATCAACAGGACTTACCAAATGATCAATTGTAGGGGCTGGGCAGAATTGTAGGCAATGATACCATTTACTAAGATAGGAAATAAAGAGAAAGTTAAGAGATACGAAATGGAGGAAGGGAAAATGGTAGTGGTATATGTGTATATGTGGGTAGAGTAGGAAAAGGGAGATTATTTCAGATATGCAAATAATAACATGGAACTCAGGAGAAAAATGAGTCAGCATTAGTTATTTTGCATGTCATCATCCCCTACGTAGTAGTATAGATAAAAATGAGATCATTTATGGTGGAATCTGGAAGAACTTTGCCTTTTAAGACTAAGGAAGGGGAACTGTTAATGGTGACTGAGAAGGACTGGTCAGAGGGATAAAAACTGGTGGCGGCGGGGAGGCGATGAAATGACAAATCAAGGGAGAAAGTTTTCAGAAAGCAGAGGTCAACAGTGCAAACACTGCAAAGGTCACAAAAAGAAGAGACCGTTTTGACAAATGGGTAGTGGAGACCATAGAAGGAAGAGTTTAGTGGAACAAGGAGGAAAGAGACCAAATTACAGTCAGAGTCATGAGTGGGTGATAAAGCCAAACTATTGCAGAAATGGGGCTGGGAAAAGAAAGAGCCATCTATGTAAGAGAGTAGATAGAGGAGGAAGTACAGCTCAAGAACTATGTGTATGTGTTTTAAGCATATTTTTATACAGTACTGAGGAGACAAAGCCAATGTTAAGCAAGAGGTTAAAAATAGAACACAAAAAGATGATGAAGGGTTTCTTAGGAGGAAAAAGGGATGTGGGCCAGGGAGACTGGTGGATCAATTCAGCTTGAAAAGGCAGAGACATCTTATTCCTAAAGCAATAAGGTGATGGAAACAGAAGTAGGCAACTGTGTGTAGATGGGAACGAAGAGAGTTCATCCATGATAGCTTGTATTTCCTCTGTGAACTAGAAAGCAAGACTGCCTGATGAAAGAGGGCTAAGAAGTGGTTGCAGGGTAGAGGAGAGTAGGGAAGGTATGGCATGGATGTAGAGGGAGAAGGAACCTACTAGAAAATTGCTGTGTAGTGATTGATACAAATGAATTTGTTTATCATGAATTTATTCTGTAATGATCTGTTACCTTTCTAGGACAGTGGCTCTCAAATAGTGGCCATTTTGCCTACACCCCAGGAGAAATTTGGCAATGTCTACAGACAATTTTGATGGTCACAACTGGGAGTGGGAGGTGTGGGGTGTGCTACTGATATCTAGTAAGTAGAGCCCAAGGACACTGCTAAACATCCTACAATTCACAGGACAGTCCCCACAACATAGAATTACCAAAACCAAATTGTTAGTAGTGCCAAGGTTGAGAAACCTTGCTTCAGGAAAATAGGATTCAACTATAGCTAGAGTTTTTGCTATGTAACTGGAGCAAAAGACTAAGGAGTCATGTGCAGGCCATACAGCTATGACTAAAGTGAAACGTGATGGGATTCAGATAGAAGGGAAGGACATTATGTCAGAAGTTGACATGCAACACTCAGGAAACTGAACAGTCAAGGAGCCATGGAGGTAATAATGAAGTTAAATGAAGTCAGGTATAAGGGTGTGAAAGAACTAAAAGTATGAGACTGAGACGTAAGAGTTTAAGATTTTAGAGGTGCAGCAGTTTCGGGGAGATTATGATCCAATGAGAGACTCAAAGGGAAGATATAGAAGGGCTGGTGTAGAAAGGAATTGAAAAGCATGTTTTTAATAAAATATCTGTTTATGATACAAGCTGGAACTTCTAGATTTTCTCTCAATAATGAACAGACTTAATGAAAGTCCTAAAAGAGCATGCATCATCTCTTTTGCACCTGTCCTTCACAAGTTTCTTTGTACAGTTCTAGTTTCTTCAATAAGTCCTCATTTTCTGCGTCACACTCAGCCATCTTCTTCTGATAATATTCCAGAAGCTCCTGAGAAGGGAAGAGGATGGCCAGACGATCTTCAATGGAGGGCAAGGGAGTTGATTCCACTGACTCTGAGAAAGACACTCCCTTCCACCTGCTGGAACCACTGAAGCCACAGGTAGTACCATGTTTGGGGACAGTTGTCAGCCTATGTAAAATTAGAAAGAACATATTCATTAAACTGCCAAACATTTATGAGGTATTATAATTTCTTAAATAATAAGGGGTTTATATTCTTACAAAGTGCTTATAATTAAAGTGCTCATGAGCCTTAAAAGTTCTATGTTGCAGGATAGTGAATAATCTTATGAACTTCTTTCCATGTATTAAAAGTTTAAAGCTGAATTCAAAATACATGTAGAGAATAAAAAGGTCATTTTAAATACAAAGAAGGTAGTTAACAGAAAATGTAATACCATTAAGACATACAGTAACAGGAATACTTATACACTGCTGGTGAAGTGTAAATTGGTAAAACTAGAGTAAATTGGCAGAATCTAGTAAAATTGCAATTCTTCATTCTAGAGAAACTCATGTACCTACATACAAAATGACACATAACATTCATAGTAACATTTGTAATAAAAACAGTAAACATTCCAAACAAACCGTGGCACGTCGATATAATGGAATATTTCCAGTTATCAGAAACTATGAATTAGGGATACATGTATAAATACAAATGTATCATTCAAACAACAGTAAATGGAAAAATGTATAGAGATGCATATATAAATGATTTTACCATTTAAGATTAGAACCTGCAAAATGAAACAGCTTGTTTTTAGGGATAGGTATACAAGTGGCAAAATTATTAAAGAAGAGAATGATAACATAAGAGTCAGGATTAGAAAATATAGCCTAGTTCCTGACCACACAACCACATCTGATCCTAATCTCTAGCACTGGAGACATCTGAATTACAAAGAACAAGACTAGACAAGATCTAAGGCGAATCAAAGGCTGGACAAAAAGTTTTTTCCTTTGTTTGCTTTTAACAAATAACAGACTCAAACTAAAACAATGAAAGTTCGAAAATAAATGATGCAGAAGTGAAGAAACCCTCCTGTGAAAATCAATCTATTTTGGCCAAGTGCCTACAATTTAAAATGTAACAAAATAGAGTAGAGAAACTTTATACCAGAAGTCAAAGAGTTCTAGTTAATAAAGGTTATGGTCAGCACTTTTAATAAGTGAGCATGTGTAGAAGCGATATTAAAATGTACTTTCAACTTTCATGAAGAAAAAGTCTAATATTTTCCAAATCATTAAAAGCTTGTGACAGAAACAACTATTTCACTTGATATTTCATGTTTTCAAAGGGGGTTGCCTTACAACTCTGGGAAATAGGTTAGTAAGTGAAGTAAGAAGTATTTGAGACTTTGCAGATGAGACTTGTGGCACTGAGGATAAGAAAGATGTGTCACACAACAAGGGGATGGCAGAACAGAATTAGTCCCTTATATATATTGGTTATTTCCTCTGTAATCCAGGGTGCACTGACACTATACTAGGCCCACCCAGACTGGCTAGATTCTGGTATTGTTGCAAGATTCTTGAACAGGGAGACGGGATACTGAGACTATGAGGAGGAAGCAGCATTTACTAATGCCGGCACTGGCTCAGTGGATACTCATCCAAAGGCTGAGCCCCGATTGTAACATAATGGGAAGTTTTATACAGTCTTGTCATTCTGACACAACTACAGATATAAGGAAGAACACTGATTGGTTGGCAAGCTATGAGAAAACTGATGTTAGCCAGGGAGTCCTTGGAAAGAGGGGTCAGTCAAGAACAAACTTGGTAAAGTAGAAAACGACCAGGCAGGGTCAGGCTGCTACAGTATTAACATTTAATATGTCCTAGTTTTTAATCTAAATTCCATATAACAAGAATAGAGGAATGAGTCTAATATATAATATAGTTCAAAACCAGAGTTTGGAAACCCTTCTAGTTCCTAAACTAACTTGTACTAAGGCTATAGAACTGTTAATTCTTTAACAACTCAAAAAATAAGCAAATGTCTTACTTTCTGCAGACAGGGGTATGTGTCGGTGTAAAGTTCATGCTGTCTTTTTCGCACCTGTCAAATGCACAAAAATTCAGAATGAGAGGTCAGGAACAGAACAGTGTAGAACACAGACTAGTTCTTTAACATCATTACGTGCCTCCTGGTGAAAATGTGTTTTAAAATGTAATACAATTCTTTAAAGTAGTTCCAAATCCTTAAGATCTATGACTTTTGAGTTTTCAAAAGGTATTCTCATTATTTTCAATAAAATCAGATAGCAATTAATAATTGGATGGATAAGCAGACAGAAGAAAAGCCTTCTGAAATTACAGGAGAGGGACATGCAGTTTCTAATAAGAGATAGTAAGTGGAAATTAAGGTAAAGCAGCGATCCTCAACCTTATTGGCACCAGGGATCAGGGCTCCTATGAGAATCTAATGCCTGAAGATCTGAGGTGGAGCTGAGGCAGTGATGCTAGTGCTGCAGAGTGGCTACAAATACAGATGAAACTCTGCTTGCTCACGGGCCACTCACCTCCTGCTATGCAGCCTGGTTCCTAGCAGGCCACTGACCAGTACCAGACTGTGGCCTGGGGGTTGGGGACCTCTGAGGTAGAGGACCTATTATGCAAAATTTAAATTAAATACAAAGCCACTGATACTATGTTTATTTGGTGTGCTGTATCTGTTACTTTGCCTTAGAGAAAGAGAAAAAAATATTTAAAAGCTTTAAAAGGTTCTTTCACAATCTCTATTCCAACTGATAAGATAGATCTTGAGTTCCTCTACTTTGAAATCTTATCATAGAAATTTTCTGGAAGATAAACCTTAAGGAAGGAATATCAAATTAGGTGAGAGAGGGAGAAGAAGGAGGTGGAGAGAGGGAGAGTTTTTTGTTTGTTTGTTTTAATATATTAACTTTGGGGAAATCTTTCTTATCAAGCATGCTTTGTCAAATCATTCTGAGTTTGAGCCAGTCAAGAGGTGATGTAATGCTATTCTTGTGGTCTTCTATCAGGTATATATCTGCTTAGTAGTCAGTTCTTTGGAGGAGAGTTTTGTGAAAAGAGTAATCACACTATTGTTAATTCTATAACCATTTTCCTACTAGGAACTCCAGAGTGCCTCTCTTCCTCCTCCTTGAAATATTTCTTCACTTAGCTTCTAGGACATCACATTTCTGGTTTTCCCACTTCCTCACTGGTCTGGTCACTGATAGTTCTTCCTCACTTGTATCCATACTTATTTCCTTGAGGACCTCATGAAGTCTCATAGTTTTAAATAAAATGTACACCCTAATGGTTTTCAAGTCTATACCTTCAATCCTTCCTCTGCCCTCCACTCTTAGAGATTTAAAAAATTTTAAATCCTCAATATAAATTTAACTCTGTTCAGTATCTTTTTCTTCTACTGGTCAATTAAATCTAGCTAGAAAATCTGTTACTGCCTCTGTCATTCCATGTGCTTCCTTCTACCAACCAAACCTTTAAATATGCCATTTCTCTTGATATCCTCACCTTTAAAATGACTACCGTCTTCCTTCAAACCCACCTCCTTCTATGAAACGTCTCTAAATTGGGCCAATTTGCCTCTTGTGAAAAATAACCTAGAAAATAAAAATGGTAGTTGGGATGGTATGGTTACAGGAGACATTTATTAAAAGCTTTACTGAGATATAATTCATATTCCACACAATTCACTCATTTAAAGTGTACAATTCATAGTATTCAGTATATTCACAGACAGATCCAACAATCACCAGTCAATTGTACATTTTCATCATTTCAAGAAGAAATTCTATATCTTTTAGTTATCTCCCCTGTGCTCCACTGCACCCCAGCTCTAAGCAACCTCTAATTTACCTCCTGTTTCTATAACTCGCCCTATTCTGACTTTCATATGATTGCAATCATACAGTATGTAGTTTTGTGATCAGCTTCTTGCACTTAGAATGTTTTCTAAGTTCATCCATGCTGTAGCATGTATTAGTACTTCACTCCTTTTTATGCCCAAATAATAATCTACTTTATGAATATGGGTGACATTTTAAAGATAAATATCACTGGACTGAAAACTAAGAGTAACTTGGAACTTTAAAACAAACTTTTAACAACTTACACCCTTTCTTCTCCCTGGGTTAGACTGTCCTCATTCCTTCTCCTTCTGACTATTGTACATCTACAAAAAGTTGTCTACACTCACATTTGTTTTATAATCTCTAACAATCTGACAACTACATCTGAAATTGCTGTTTTTAGTCAGCAGACATCCCAATTAAAAACTTGTCCTTTGGGGTTCCCATCTTCCATCCAACAAGTCACTCCTTGATATGTATGCTTAATTTGTCAGTGTTGACCACCCTTTAAAAAATATTGCTCTGTAGTTGAGAGCATGGGCTCTGACTTGGGTTTCAGTCAAAGCTCTGTCCTTTATTAGCTGTGTGACTTCAGGCAAGTTATTTAATCTTTCTAAACTTCAGCTACTTATTAGAAAATGGGGAGAGTAATAGCATTTATGTTATAGGTTAGTGTAAGGATTAAATAAAATAATGAATAAAAGAGTTGAGCAGTGTCTGACATACAAGCACTTAATACATGGAGATTATTATTTTTACTGAAAATGTTCCCCCTTGGTTCAAAAGGTTCTGTCTTCAACCTTCTTTACTACTTTCGTTATCCATTTCTTTGGAAACATCATTATTCTCACTGCTTTTATGACTACCTCTTCATGAAAACACGACCTGGCATAGAGTAGAAACCACCTGTTAAATGAACAAATGACATCTCTTTCAATCTCCTGATTTGAATTTCCAATTATGCAATGCCCCACAGGAGCTTGAAATGTTTAACAAAAAGAAAAAAAATCACTTCAGTCACATATTTTTTAACTTTCTTTTTTCTTTTTACACTTTCAGCACCAGGTCTTCCTAGCTGGTCTCCCATTCAAGTACTAACCAGGTCCAATCCTGCTTAGCTTCCGCGATGGGATGAGATTGGGTGTGTTATCTGGCCTAGACACGAGATAACTTTCTTGCTTCCACACCTTCCTTCCTCCAACTAGAACACAGCTCCCTCCACTCTCATCAATTTCACTTAATGACATTAAGTCTGCATGCAAAAACTCAAATACAATCTCTTTCCTGAGTCTCTCCATCCGGAATGACTTATCAAAATGCTCTAACTGTGCATTTTGAATTGCATTTGCAAACCTCTATGAGCTAACATTCGAGTTTTGCCATCATTTCTCCCATGCTAGTGTATGTTCCTTGTAGGTGGAAACTGCCTTACTCAAAAGAACAACACCCTTGCTCCCAGGTAAATTAATGGGTGTCACACCGCTTCTCTCCCTCCATCTCTGCGATATCCTTGTCTAGGTATGTTTCTGTAGCTTGTCTACTTGTCTACTACAGTTAACGTTTATTTCGCACGCTGACATTTATTATTTTATCCACGCCCACAAGAACTCTGAAGTATTTTTTATTATCCCTTAATTCTACAAATGAGGAAGCTGAGGCTCAATCCGAGTAGAGTCCGGTGAAGGAATACCGGCACCTGGTTCCAGGACGTCCAAATGCGCACTCTTTTCTTTCTCCATTTCATCCTATTCTTGACTCCTGCGTCGCTCTAACTCCCCACTCCTCCAGCCCGCCCGAAATCTTTCTCTTTGGAGCCCTCCTAGCGACCCCCACAGATCTCAGGCTCACACCCCTCTCTTCTGCACTGCTTCCAGACTTCCTTCTCCGTCACTACGTGTTTCCTTTCACAGCACCCCCCCCGCGCACCCCCCTGACCCGAAACTTTCTACTCACGCCGCCCGAAGCCCACCGAGTCGGAGACCCCAACCGACAAACAAAAAAGTTGAATTAGGGAGCGTCGCGGCGCCGCCCGAGCGCGCACGAAGTCGTCCAATCGCTCCCAACTTTACTCGGGCCTTTGGCCCGCACACCAATAGAAAGGCTGCGCACAAGAGACACGCCCCCTTCCCGCCCGCCCTCGCGCGCGTCTGTCCGGGCAGAGGCCGCCGGGAAGTGTAGTTTTACTTCTGTACACAGTTCTGGGCGTAGGCGTCCCTCCGCTCCAACGCAGCTCGTCGTCCCAGTACTGATGTTTGAGGTCAGAACTGACTAGTTCTGGGCACGCCCAGGTTATGCTTGCTCGACGACTTTGTTTTCATGAAAAAATGATGCAGAAACGCGATGCATAGTCATGGGAAAGAGCGCAGGATTATTGTGTTGTACAGGCTCATTTCAAGAAGGTGAAGGTTCTAAGATCGTTTCTCCTTTAATGACCTGGTGTCCCAAGCCGAGCCAGGAACTGTGGTTCAATTTGTACAGTCAGGGGATTGTGTATGTAAATGCTACTACTTTTGTCAGGTAGCAGACGCTACTTTCTTCTCCTGAGAGGTGTGAGAAATCGGCTTTAATAACATAAGCTAGTCGAAAACCCAATTGTAGTCTCATCTTTCCCGGGAAGCAAGGTGTCCCAGGAGTAGGAGGAAAGGAACTTCAGTCTCAAGAGCTGCAGCTACTGTTGTGGAAAACCTGGGATTCTTCACTGGTACAAGACAGAAAGAAGCTCGCTGTGTTCTCCTAAACCTGCCTTTTTCCCTTTTGTGATTTTCTGTTAGCGACATCGAATATTCCCAGACATTTTGACTCAGTATTTATGCCTCTCTTTCAGCCACTACATTTTTTTTTTTAACGAAATCATGGTGATCTTATCTTCATACTGGTTCTCAAGTATATATCTTCCTATTTATTTCTGCTCCAGGTCTCATTACCTTTCATTCGAACTACTACATTAGGTTTCTAACTAGAGTTTTTCCTCAACTGTTTTCCTTCTCCAACCCATTCTTAAGATGATCATTTTTTTTAAAGCATACTTCTGGGCATGTCATATTCCTGTTCATTAACTTTTGGTAACTAATGAACATTTTGGTTCATTAACTTTTGGCCACAGAGTAGAGAATAAAGTCTAAACATTTAAACACTGCCACAGTCAGACCCCACTTATCTCTATTATCGTACTTTTCAGCTCTGTCTCACATTCTTCCTTTCATCTGGATTGACCCTTTTGTGAATCATCACCCATAAAATTTCTAGCAACTCCAATGCAAGTACCATTCCCTTGATTATAGTAATCCCTTCTGCTTTGCTATTCATGTACCAATTTGTCATTGTGTGTTTATAGCATAGCTTCTATTCAGATCTCATCAATCTTGAGCCCTTCTCTGACTACCCTATCCTCCCATACCACCGTCCCACTCCATCCCTTCCCTACTTCTTAAAACACCTACCCATCACTAAAATAGTCTATATTTATTTGCTGGTACTTATTATTTTATCTACCCTCACTACCAGAATGTAAGCTCTATGAATGGAAATAATTTTCCTTGTGGTTGTCATATATCCAGTAACTAAAAGAGTGCTTGGCACATAGCAGTCAATAATTGTTTTTAAATACCTGTATAACATATCCCCCTACATGTGTGTTGTCCCTCCTGTTAGATTGCTCTTCTTTCATTCTATATCTAGGTTAATGCATCATCATTTATTCAAATGATAACGGGTCATTCTCAACCTGTCTCTTGCAACCATCCAATATCAGAATGATAATTTTAAAAAATCATTCCAGTGGCAGAGGATGAATTAACAACAATGCTTGAAGATGGGAGGCTACAGTGACAATTCATTTGAAGGCAAAGGCCTAAACAGCGTGGCAATGATGAAAGAAATGGGAGATATTTAAAAGTTCCAATAGACTGGACCCAGGACAGGGATGCTAGCTAGAATAGCTGACATTAATCAGAATGGAAAATACAAAGGGAGAATATATTTGGAGGCTGTGAGAAGAGCAGCCTGGGAACACTAACTTCATACATTCTCCCACCCCAGGGTTTTTACTTTCCTACTCAGCTTAGTTCTAGAGTGTATAACATTTGAGTGTTCTTGCCAATAATCATACCTTTTTTCTTTGTCATCCTGTTGTAACTGTGCTGATAATTCCTGCACTTTAGATTATTCTTGACATCTTCCTTCTCCTGGAGAATGGCTCACCTTTATGGAAAATGGTATTGTAATGTCCTGGTTTGGAACTCCACGAGCCAAGAAGGAAACTGACACCGATGCAAGCACAAGAGGGAGTTTACTGACAAACTCGAGTTTGGACCCCACTCATTCACTGATGCAGCAGTGGGTGAGAGGAGTCTCGACCGGGGGGTTGGGACCGAATTTAAAGGGTAAAACCATGCGCAAGAGGGTTGTGTGCACAGAGTGCCATGTGCAGCAGGGCAGTGTGCAAAAAGGGCCGGGTGCAGAGAGGGCTGTGCGCAAAGGGGAAACAGGGTGTGGGTGACTTAAGGGCTTACTGATTAATGGCTTTGGTCGGCTTGACCAGATGGCAGGGTGTTGTCCCTATTGTTGTTTTTCAGGGAATTTTTCTTCATTTAATCTGGAGTCTACATAACAAAATGGAGTTACTCTAGTCCTTCATTATCACCATAAATTTATGGTCTCCAACCTTAGTTAAGCCCACGGAAGTGAAGAAAAACACTTCACAGGAAATGTTTGCTCCTAATTTCCACAGTAGCCACTTGAGTAGATAATTATCGTTTGCTTCAAGACTTTAATGCGACCCTCCCCGTAACTTTCTCTTTAATATTCAAAGGCACCGACTGCTTCAACTTCTTGCCATCTCACAGGCTTATTTACCATCTCTGTACTTATACTTCCTGCCTTCTTTCCCTTTGCTTTACAGTCAATTGTGTTCCTCTTCTCATCACGCTCTTTCTTTTTTGATTTTTCTCTTGTATAGCCAACCTCCATTTCTTCTTTAGTTCTTTCTTCTCAGCACGTAGACAAACTCATCTCTCTCAACTTGTAAAAACTTCCTTGGTTCTCCTTTAGTAACTTCTATCTTCCCATACCCCACTTTCTCCTCTACAACCAAGGACTCTTGAGCCTATGTTTGGCTCCTTTGCTTCACCTCTTATTCACTAGAAACTGGATTTTGATTCCATGACTATTTAAATTGCTCTACTACCTACTAATTGCTAGATTCAATAATCACTTCTTATTATATCTCATATGATCTCTTTCTGGCATTTTACAGTGTTGACAATTTTCACCTTTTCTCCAAGTTTTACTCACTTGATGACTATTAAAACATTTTCAAATCTCTCCTATTCATTCCTAGAATCACAGGCTGGTTTTTCTTTTCCAGTGAAAAAAAAACATTACCTTCCTGAAAAATTAACTTTTAATTAGCTGAGTACAAATAACTGAAGAGTAAACTTCTGGCTTCTCTTAGTTGTGCAGGAGAGATCATAGGCTTCACAGCAATGATATATCAGAGTAAGAATCAATATAACTGAAGAAGCATATATTTGGTATGTTCTCATTTTCACTTACTGATATATTTAAGAAATAACAGCTCTTGTCCTCTGAAAGATTACAGAAAAACAGACAATACACATACAAACACGTTAAAGGAAATCTGAGTACACAAAAAGTACACACCTGTCCATGATTCCTACACCAAGAAAACAAAGAATTAATAAACATATTTTAATTTTGAAAAACCACAGAGCAGGGGGCAGATGCAAGACTGCTATTTATCATCTCCTCTCCATTATTTATTTGTTTGTTTGTTTGTTTGTTTATATTTTTACTCCCATGTCTAGGTTGGTACGTAGTAGAGAATAAGGTCTGTGATCTGTTCTCTATATTCAATGATAGCTAAAGTGATCTAAATATTTTAAATGCAATATTTCATACGATGATTTTTTCCTTATATATTATGATAAAGAAGGAACATTTTAAGTCATAGCTTTTCGATCTTTACAGTTCATAAAAATTGAATCTCTTATTCCAATTTGTCCTCTATGAACTAGATGTAGTCTGTTTCTCCAAACTCCACTTAAAAAATGAGTTTTAATTATATACATATGTATTCCTATTGAGTTTGTTGATTTTTCCTTTTTTCTAGTTTGTAATACAAATAACAATTTTTACCTGTTTTCTAAATACTAAATCTGTTTTTTAATCAACAATCACTATTTATTTATTTATTTATTTGTTTATTTATTTATTTATTTATTATTGTGACAGTGGTTAACAAATTCCAGTTAAGTTTCAGCGGTACAATTCAACACTAAAGCATATATATATTGCATTGTATGTTCACCGCCCATAGTTAGATTTCTTTCTGTTGCCACATATTTGACCCTTTTTACCTCATCAACCTTTCCCCTTCCCCTCCCCTCCTACTCTCTGATAACCGCTACTCTATTGTCAATGCCCATGGGTCTCTGTCATGTTCACTTTTTGCTTTTAGGTTTATATCCCAAATATGTAAATGATATCATGTGGTTTTCAACCTTTTCCATCTGGCTTATTTCACTTAGCATGATTATCTCAAGGTCCATCCATGTTGTCGCAAATGGCAGTATTTTCTCTCTTCTTATGGCTGAGAGATATTCCATTGTATATATGTACTACTGCTTCTTTAGCCACAGCTTCTTTAGCCAATCATCTATCATAGGAAACTTCAGTTGCTTTCGTGTCCTGGCCACCATGAATAATGCTGCTATGAACATTGGCATGCAAATATCTTTTCGGATACGAGTTATCAAGTCTTTGGGGTAAATACCCAGTAGAGGGATTGCTGGATCATATGGTAGATCAAGTCTTAGTTTTTTGAGGAACCTCCATACTGTTTTCCATAGTGGTTATACCAATTAGCAGTCCCACCAGCAGTGTATGAGGGTTCCTTTTTCTCCGCATCCTCTCCAACATTTGATATTAATTGTCCTGTTGATTATAGCCATTCTAACAGGTGTAAGATGGTATCTCATTGTGGTTTTGATTTGCATTTCCCTAACAGCTAGTGATATTGAGCATCTTATCATATATTTGTTGGCCATTTGTGTGTCCTTTGTAGTATAATTTGAAGTAGGGCAGAGTGATGCCTCCAGCCTCGTTCTTTTTTCTCAAGATTGCTTTGGCAATTTGGGGTCTTTTGTGCTTTCATATAAATTTGATGATTTTTTGTTCTATTTCTTTAAAAAATGCCAATGAGATTTTGATGGGACTGTATTAAATCTGTGTAATGCTTCAGGTAATAAGGTCATTATAATTATGTTGATTCTTCCAATCCAAGAACACAGAATATCTATTTTTAGTATCTCCTTCGATTTCTTTTAACAGAGTTTATAGTTTTCATCATATAGGTACTTAACATGTTTTGTTAAATTTATTCCTAGGTACTCTATTCTTTTTGTTGCAATTACAAAAGGAACTATTTTTCCACTTCTTTTTCTGACACTTTATTATTAGAATATAGGAACACTATGGATATTTGAATGTTGATTTTGTATCCAGAAACTTTATTTACTTATTGTTTCTAGTAGTGTTCTTGTGGAATCTTTAGGATTTTCTATATAAAGAATCATGTCAAACGCAAATAGTGACCGTTTGACTTTTTTTGTTTCCTATTTGGATGCCTTTTATATCTTTCTCTTGCCTGATTGCACTCACTAGGACCTCCAACATTATACTGAATAACAGTGGTGATAGTAGACAGCCTTGCCTTGTTCCTGATCTTAGAGTAAATGTTTTCAGGTTTTCACCATTAAGAATAATGTTGGCTGAGGGTTTGTCATATATGGCCTTTGTTACATTAAGGTACTTGCCTTCTACACCGATTTTGTTAAGTGTTTTGATCATAAATGAATGATGTATCTTGTCAAAGGCTTTTTCCGCATCTGTTGATATGATCATATGATTCTCTTTTTTTCATTTGTTTATGTGGTGTATCCCATTAATTGATTTGCATATGTGGAACCATCCCTGTGCCCCTGGGATGAAGCCACTTGATTGTGATGTATAATCTTTTTAATATGTTGCTGTATTCAGTATTCAGTTCGCTAGTATCTTATTTAGAAATTTTGCATACGTGTTCATGAGCGATATTGGTCTGTAGTTTCCTTTTTGTGTGTTATCTTTACCAGGTTTGGTATCAGGGTAATATTGCCCTCATAAAAAGAGTTGGGAAGTGTTGCTTCCTCTTCAATTTTTTGAAAGAGTTTGAGGAGAATAGGTATTAAATCTTCTTTGAATGTTTGGTTGAATTCACTGGTGAAGCTGTCTGGTTTGGAATTTTACTTTTTGGTAAGTTTTTGATGATTGTTTCAATTTCTATACCACTGATCAGTCTATAAAGATTTTTCAGTTCTTGGTTCAGTCTAGGAAGGTTGTATCTTTCTAAGTACATATCCATTTCATCTAGGTTATTAAATTTGGTGTTATATACTTTTTCATCATATTCTTATATGATCCTTTGTATTTCTGTGGTATCTGTTGTAATTTCTCCTCTTTCATCTGTGGTTTTGTTTATTCATATCCTTTCTCTTTTTTCTTTAGACTCTAGCCAGGTGTTTGTTGATTTTATTAACCTCCTCAAAGAAACAGCTCTTTGTTGCATGTACATTTCCTATTTTTTAAATTTTATTTAATTCTCACTAATTTTTATTATTTCTTTCATTCTTCTACTTTTAGTCTTCATTTGTTCTTCCTTTTCTATTTTTTTTTTTAAGATGAAGTGTTAGGTTGCTTATTTGGGGACATTTTTGTTTTTGGAGGTAGGCTTGTAATGATTTGAACTGCTTTTGTTGTGTCACGAAAGTTTTGATATGTTGTACTATCATTATCATGCATTTCTATGTATCTCTTGATCTCTCTTTTTACCTCTTATCTGACCCAATCATTCTTCAGTAGCATGTTGTTTAATCTCCATGTATTTGTGGTTCTTCCTGCTTGATCTCCAGCTTTGATTTTTGATCTCCAGCTTCAAAGCATTATGATCAGAAATATGGTTGGTATGATTTCAACCCTCTTATATTTGTTGAGGCTATCTCTGTGTCCCATTATGTAGTCAATCCTTGAGAATGTTCTATGTGCACTAGAGAAGAATGTATAAGTGGCTATTTGGGGATGAAAGCCTCTGAAAATGTCAATTATACCCAGGTGGTCTAATGTGTCATTTAAGGGTGTTATTTCCTTATTGATTTTCTGTTTGGATGATCTGTCCATATCCAACAGTAGAGTATTTAGGTCCCCTACTATGATAGTGTTTTGGTCTGTTTCTTCCTTTAGTTCTGTTAGTAATTGCTTTATATATTTTAGGGCTCCCTGATTGGGAGCATAGATATTAATAACTGTTATGTCTTTTTGGTATATGCTTCCCTTTATCATTATGAAGTGTCCCTCAGTATCTCTCTTTACCTTTTTTATTTCAAAGTCTATTTTGTCTGATATTAGTACCACTACTCCCACTTTTTTGCTGAATGCCATTTGCCTGAAATATAGTTTTCCACCCTTTCACCCTAAATTGACATTTGTCTTTGGAACTGAGATGTGTCTCCTGGAGGCAGCATATGGTTGAGTTTTGTTTGTTTGTTTTTTGATCCAATATGCAACTCTGTGCTTTTTTGTTGATGAGTTCAGTCCATTTACATTTAGGGTGATTATTGAAATATGAGGTTTTCCTATAACCATTTTATGTTTGTTTTTTTTTCCTGGTAGCTTGGCGATTCCATTGTTTCCTTGTCCTTATGTGTTTGTTTCTTTTTCTTTTTAAATTTGGTTTGTTTTTGTGGGTTTTTCCTCTGACCCTTCTTGCTTTATGTCACATACTTCAGTTCTGAATCTTTGGTGTGTGGTTACCATTTCAAATATGTAGATAATTTTATATATATATATATATATATATATATATATATATATAGTATTAGTAGTATAGTAGATAATTTTATATATATATATATATATATATATATATATATATATATATATATATATATTATTCCATTTTCTTATGCACGTGCCTTATCTCCATTTGCCTTGGAGAATTTGGATACTTGACCCCTCCCCTTTTCTGTTATCATTGTCTCAATTTGTCCCTATGTATTCTGAACATTCATTAATATCTTGCAATACTAAATCTCTTCTTATCATTTAAGATTTTAATGCCCTGTTTTTAATAAGGGGTATACTCCTCTGCTCTATCTGCCTGCTAGTCACCTTACTCCTAGTTATGTATTTTTTTGTCATTATGTTTTAGGTGAGCTGACCCCTTTTAGTATTTCCTGTAATGCAGGCCTCATAGTAGAGAATTCCCTCAGTTTTTGTATGTCTGGAAAGGTCTTTATTCCTCCTTCATATCTAAAGGAGAGGCTTGCTGGATACATTATTCTTGGTGGTAGTTCCTTTCATTTAATAGTTTGAATATTTGATTCCACTCTTTTATTGCTTGTAAGGTTTGTGCTGAAAAGTCCAATGATAATCTAATGGGTTTTCCTCTGTAGGTTACTGACTTCTTTTCTCCAGCTGCCCTGAGAATTTTCTTTGTCATCGATTTTTTATAATTTTAATATAATACATATTGGAGAAAGCCTTTGAGTAAGATAATTGGGTGTTCTGTTGACTTCTTGAATTCCAAGCTCCAGCTCATTATTTAGATTTGGGAATTTCTCATCAACCATTTGTCTGAAAACGCTTTCTAATTCCTGTTCCTTCCCTCCTCTTCGAGAATGCCCATTATTCTTATGTTTCCTCTCCTGATGATAACAGCTAGTTCTTGTATTTCTCTTTCATTATTTGTCATTCTTCGGTCTCTTTCTTCTTCCTTCTGATTTATTTTTAGATAATTGTCTTCAATATCACTGATCCTTTCCTCCATTTGTTTGACTCTATTTTCCAAATTTGGTATTTCATTTTTCATCTCTTTTAGTGTGTTCTTCATCTCCAGAAGTTATTTTTTTCCCTCCCTTTTGAATTCCCCCCACTACCACCCCTGACCTATGGATGTTGCTGTTTCTCCTTAAAGACTAGATCTCTGAAGGCAGGGCATCTCCTCCCACAGGTTCGCAGCCTGCACCAAGGGCATGGCGCCCCTGGGGCCTGGTGTCCCCTGGGGTCTGGTGTCCCAGCACACTCAGGAGGCTTGCATATCCAGGGTATGGTCCGTGGCTCTGCTTGGGCCATGAACCCTTCTGCATGTAAAGCAGACCTGTTAACCACTACACTATGGAGCCACCTCCTCCAGAAGTTCTTATTGGTCCTTTTTGAGGGTTTCAATCTCCTTGCTAAAAAACTCATTTTGCTGATCTAGTTTTTTTTTTTTTAACTTCTGGAATTGTTGATATGAATTATTTTGGATTTCACTGAGTTTTTTCAGAAGTACCATCCTGAATTCTGTTACTTAAGTTGCATATCTCTATGTCTCTAAGCTTTTCTGGAGATTTTTCTCTTTCTTTCTAAGTTGCGATGTCATCTTGGTTGTTCATGATGTTTAATAGATTGTTTTTTGTTTGTTTGTTTGTTTGTTTGTTTGTTTGTTTGTTTTGCCTGGGCATTAATGTAAGTGTATTCTGCTTTTTTCTCCCCAGAAAGATTTATTATATAAAGGTCTCTCTTTAGCCTTTTGCTAAGAAGGCGTTTTTCTTTTGGTTTCCAGTATGTAGCATCTAAGCCTTTGGATCCCTGCTTTATATAAAGCCAGTAATGCCTTTTCTTTTTTTATAAATAATGAATCATGTTTGCTACCCTCAGTCTCAGTCCCTGTCAGTGTTAGCAACAATTTCAGTAGCATTTGCTCAGATTCCCCTAGGGCTCTGGGGTGTTTGCTCTTGGAGGATATGGGGTGAGGTGCCCTGTGGGTTGGAGAATAGAGACTGCAGCTCAGCCTCATCTTTTGCACACAAGGCTGGTAATAATCAATTGTTGCTTCTCTGCTGTCCCCACTTCTCTGCTTTCTGCCCTGATCCCTGGGCACTGCTGCTGTGTGGAGCTCACAGCTCTCTCAGGCAGGGCCATTCAGGGAACCTGCTGCACCTTCTCACCTCCCCATTCTCCTGCAGGGAGCTCTAGCTGTGAGAGGGAGCTTCTTTGTTTCTCTCAGTCTACCTCCTAACTCCTGGGGCTCTGACCTATGGTAGCTCTTATTTGCAGATTCCTCACTCAGACATGCTTGTATGCAGGTTTAGTGTTTTTGTTGAGTTTTAGATGTTCAGCTTATTGTTGTTACAGAGCCTTTAATCCCAAAATACCTGCTTATACTTTCCTCTATAGTGCACACAGAACATTCTCAAGGATTGACCACATACTGAGACACAGAGATAGCCTCAACAAATATACGAGGGTTGAAATCACACCAACCATATTCTTTGGTCATAACGCTTTGAAGTAAGAGATCAACTGTAAAAAGAAAATGGGAAGAACCACAAATACATGGAGATTAAGCAACATGATACCGAAGAATGACTGGCTCAGATAAGAGCAAGAGATACATAGAAACAAATATCACCATAAAAAATTAGAAGAAGGAAAAAAAAATAAGAATGACTGAGAAGCATTACAATTTTATATTTTATTAGGGAAATAGTTTAAAATAATAGGAAAGTTTTCCTTGAAAGAATAATAGCAAATAAACAGGAACAACCTAAGCTTTCAGGAGTTTGTGCTTATACTGAGCATTTATCAGGGGCATGCTGCTCTAATAATAATAATGTTAAAGCAAAACCATTATATTTTAATTCAATATTTAATGAATGAATTATTTCAATGTTACTTGTTTTATTTATAATTTAATGATTTCTTTTTTGTGTGTGGATATTATGGTTGTCCAGATTTAAGTAGTAAGAAACCTTAGATTTTGTTGTGAATCATTATAACTGTATGCAATGAATCACATCTTTCTTTCTATACACCTTTTTGAAATATTATACATTCTTCTTCCTGATAAGAAATGGAGTTTATCTTACCACCTGCTTGAATCAAGACTTGCCTTATGACTTGCTTTGACCAGCAGAATGTGACAAATATGATCTTGTACAATTTGTAGTCTAGCCTTCAGACCTAGGTTTCCACTGTCATGCTCTTAGAACTTTAAGAACCACATGCTGACAAAAAGCCCTGTCTACTCTACCAAGAATGAGAAGTCATGTGAACAGAGGCTTCCCAGCCAACGGCCAGCACCAACTGCCAAACATGTGAGTGAAGACAGTTACCTTGGATCTGCCAACTCCAGTCAAGCTGTCAGATGACTATAGGTTCATGAGTGATCCCAGGTGAAACCATGAGAAAACCAGAATGTTACAATACAAAATTATAACAGTAAAGTTTTCATTTTCCGTTTTGAGGTGAATTATTACACAACAAAGGCTGACTGAAACAGAACTATCACCTCAAAGTGTTGTTGTATGGGTTTTAGACTGGTAGATATAGCATTGTAGATGCTATAATCAAATGAGGGATATTATGCATATCACATCATAGTAGGGTCTCAAATAATATTTGTTATATATATAAATGTAGGATGAGGCAATGAAATACAAGGCAAAATTTTTTGATAAATCTATTCATTCATTTGATAGATGTATATTGCACACATTCTAAACACCAAATGCTATTCTAGGAGCTGGCACTATAATGTCAATAAGATAAGACACTGCTCTTGCCTTCATGTAGTTTACAGTCTGAGGAAGAAAGATAATTAAACAAGCAATTTCAAAAAGTTTGATAAGAAAGTACAGGTTGCTGCTGACTAAACAATTTTAGAGCATTATGGAAGGCTTTCCAGAGAAAGTGATCTTCAGCTGATGAATGAAGAAGTAGAAATTATGTCAGAGAGGGGATATTGAAAACAGCAGTGTGGGTTCAGAAGAGTGAAAATATGTTCCAATAGAGGTAATATTTTCTTTGAAGGCCCAGAGCTGAAAGCATGGTGCATTAAAACAACCACAAAAATTTCTGTGTAGTATGTGGAGAAGCATAAGACATGAAGCTTGGGATAGGACAGCAAATAATAAAGAATCTGGAGTTGTTGAGTTTGAAGATAAAAAATGACAAGATAAATTATGGATTTTCGATACAATACTCTGACAACCTAATAGAGAGATTTGACAGGGGCAAGAACTGAGCTGTTGTCATATTTTAGGTGAGAAAAACTTAAATTAGGACAGTGATAATAAAATGGATAGATCAGGGTGAATTTAAGATTATTAAGGCATAGAATCTCCCAACTTCTCTCTCTCTCTCTCTCTCTCTCTCTCTCTCTCTCTCTCTCTCTCTCTCTCTCTCTCACACACACACACACACACACACACACGGATAGTAAGGAAGCAGGAGTTAAGGATTCTTTTTAGATTTCTGGCTCAGGCATCTGAGTAGATGGATGAAATTATTCATAGAAACTGGAAACACTGAAAAAACAGTAGAGATTAACTACGAGTTCAAGGTACTTTACCAAGTGTAGTCACCCAGTAGCTAGTTAGATGTACTGGCTTGTAAATTGGTGAGAAGCCTAGGCTGGAAATACAGATTTGGGGGTCATCAGCAAATTTAGGTCCTGGGGGTAGCTGAAAGTGCACAAGAGAGCGTGAGAACAAGCCTTGAGACGCAGGTCTTTGTTCCAACCAATATTTAATACTGAGAACTACACTCTCACCGTTTCTTTATGCTTTTCTACGTTTTTATCCACAATTTGTAGGCCGTGGCGGTGGACAGAAGCATATGGATTTTCGACGGGCAGGGTCAGAACGGTGGCCATAGCTGTTACAGCAAATTGAGAAAAGATTACGGAGTATGTGGTGCCAGAGGAAAGTGAAATAACTTGGGGGTTGGTAACTCTTGGAAAAGCGAGGTAAAGAACCGTTGCTCCTATGGGGACAAAAAGCAATTCTGCGGGGGCCCGCAGGGTTTGGGGGCACAGGTTGCACCCGAATTGGTTGTCATGGAGATAGGGCGACTATGAAGCGGTCCAGTGAGACTATTTGAGACACTAGCAGTCAAAAGAGTAAAAAAAGAGAAAACCTGAAAAGTTTAGTTTTTAAGGAAAGAACAGACACGTAGGTCAAAACACGCCTCCTAACCACAGCGGTGAGGGGGTGTGCCCGAGACGAGGTCGGGCTTGTTTTCCCGTCCATTTATACACAAAGAGGCCCTGGCCCCGCCCCACCGGAAGCAGAACCTCTGCCCTCCGGGGGCCTGCGCATTCCTCCGCGCCGGAAGTGACCGGGCCGTCTCCCTCCCGAGTGCTTTACCCCACAGGAGAGAGCGTGGGACCGCCGAAGTGTGCCGCTTCACGTCGCGGAGTAGCGCAGAGCCTTCCCGAACAAGGACACGAGGAGCAACCCTGGGCTGTTGGGGAAGAGAGGAAGGTGGCACGACGGGCCGTCGCGCTGCTGCGGAGGGACTGTTTCCTGGTGCGGCGGAGGGATTTGGAGGCACGTCAACTTCCGGAAAGTCCGGGCCCCGGGAGGAAAAGCCCCGAAGGAAACAATAACAAACGAGAGGGAAGCGCTCCTGGGGTTCCTGTGTCGAGCAGTTTTTGTCTGAGAAGATGAGCTTCGGCGCCTGTGAGGGAACGTGAAAGGTTTTGGTGGGCTTCGGCCAGCCCTTCTCCACCTGCTTCCCCCACGGAACGCCCTCCCTGCCTCGCCCCCGTCATGGCCATGGCGGGCGTGGGGACGGGGGGCTACGCGGCAGAGTTCGTGCCACCCCCGGAGTGCCCCGTCTTCGAGCCCAGCTGGGAGGAGTTTACAGACCCGCTCAGCTTTATTGGCCGCATCCGGCCTCTGGCAGAGAAAACCGGCATCTGCAAAATCCGACCGCCCAAGGTACCGGCGTCTGAAGCGATGAGGGAGGAGAGTGGGGGAGTCGATGCACTCGGTGTAGCTCTACTCTTTTCAGTTCTTCTCGCCTTTCATAGTCACTCTTCCTCATTTCTCAGCGACCAGAGCCAAGTGTCTGGATGCTTTTGCCTTAGTTTCTTTTGCGGTGTTCTGTATTCTTGTCTGAACGCGAGAGGTGTCTCTGGGGCCTCCACCTAGAACTTGGGAACTGACACTTTTTTTTGGATTGTGGTCAAAGGGTAACCAAAGGCTTTAGGCCTTTCGTGGGCCGAGATGTTGGAAGTGTTAGGGCGTGACATGTCCTACACTCATGTATAGTCCTCATTGTTGTACTGTAGTAGAAACTGCTATTTGTCGGATATTCGTTTATCCCAGCTAGGATTTATTTTTCCTAGTATTGGTTAATTTATTAAATATTTGCAGGCTTCATCTCGGGCCTAAGTTTTCTTAAACGGTAATCTGAACTCTAGTTGTCCCCTAGGATGGTATCACCAAACAAGAACCTCAGACTGATAACTACAGCAGTGGAAAAAATGTCCCCGGGGGAAGAGAACGAGCAGCTTTTATTTTTAAATGAGAGGTTTAGGAAGAATTTGTCCATGATGGTGAGAAAGAAAATGTTGAAATATTTTGATATAAGGAACTGTGGATCAAAATTTACGGATCACGTTTATTGTAAATAACTGGGTTTGCCTATAAGTTCATTATAATTCTCAATCTTTAATGTACGGAAGCAGATATTATCACTTGTTTGGGGGAAATAGTGCCCCAAGAGGTTGAGTGATTTGCTCAAGGTCAAAAGATTACCCATTTAGACCAGTGCTTTCCAAATGAAGTTCCTGGTGCATCTGCACCACCGTCAACCCGATGCTTGTTAAAATGTAGATCCCAAGGCTTCATTCCCAGCCCAGAATCAATTTTTGAATGAGGATATCTAGAATCTGCTTTTCTAGCAAGAGATCGCAGATTCTTAATGCACATTAAAGTTTGCAAACTACTGCCTTAGTGGTTCCTAAAGGGACACCTTGCTTTATGTTTTGTCTACTAGTAATAGAAATAGAATAAGTACTGTTAAGCATTTCACCCTTTAAAAAGCATCTGCTTCCACCAGACTACCTTACTGGTGTGTACCACAGTGAATAAAAAGAGTTTAGATGGGAAGGGGGAGCTAATTTAGGACCTGTTTATTATTTAATATTCTTTGGAGCCCTAGTAGGGGCTGGATCAGTTAAATACCGTATCAAATGCTTGATCTGGGGCAAGTGGCAAAGTAAATTTTGAACCTAGATCAATCTGTTTATTTCTGAAACCCAGACATACTACTCTGATTATGTTAGGTGAATCTGATTAAGATTATAGGCTATCATTTGGAGGCAGAGCATAAACAGATTATTGCTATGATGAGTGATGCTCTGTATATATATATATATTGCCATTTTCCAAAAGCTTCGCTGAAGTTTTGCTATCAAAATAACCTAATATTGACAAAATCATTAGCACTGCAGTTTTTTCTAAACTGTATTTTCATCTATTCTGTTGATTTTATGAATTAGAAACTCTGCCAAAGGTTCCTTTTGGTAAACACACACACGCACACACACACACACACACTTTTTTTTATTACTTAAAAGAAGGTTGAAATAATATACCTTCTCTTTGTCACATTGAAATTTAATTTCAGTTAACTTAATTTCAATATTGATGAGTTGTTTAGTTTCCAACATAATTTTTTTTTACTAAAATTTTTAATCAGATTTATTATTACTTATGCCAAACCAAACTATGTTATCTAGAACTGTATTTGAAATGTGCTCTTTTCAGTTGCACCATATCTCCAATCTGGAAATTGTCCTTGTCTATGTGTGTGTGTGCTTTTTTTTTTTTTTTAATATTTAGGTACCTAGAAGCTAGGCTTTGAACAACGTATTTATGTAATATAGACTGTAAAATGATATGTCACATTATACATCAATGAAAAACACATTATTTGATTTTATAAGTAGTTTTAAAAAATTACTTTTTAATTTTTAATTGTTCCCTTTTTTGCTTCTTTCAAATTCTGTTAAACTTGGGTGTTTAGTAGACACTGTATTGAGATACATGAGCTGTGTTCCACTTGAATAAGTGGGGAAAACAATTGTGGGATGTAAGTAATGGGACTGGTGAGATTTAAAGATTTATAGATAAAATAATTTTAATACTGAGAATATTGGAGATAAGTAATATTTTATAATTAGAAATAACCTTTTTATATCTACAATAAAGAAGACTTATTAGTTGTGTAATTATGATTTGTGACAACTTACCTCCCACCCCCTTAAATTAAGGGAAAGAATAATACATCACTTGCTTATATATCACTATGCTTAAAAAAAAAAAACTTTCTATTTAGGATTGGCAACCTCCATTTGCATGTGAAGTAAAAAGCTTTCGCTTCACTCCCAGAGTCCAGCGCCTGAATGAACTTGAGGTGAGTGTTATGTCACCATTTCTGCCTCCTGATTTATTCTTCATGTCAGGGCTCCACGTAGAGAACTTTGAGAAGCTCATGTACCAGGGCTCAGGGTTCGTGTTAGTTAAAATTGAATGCAAAGAGGTTTTTGATTAAAGAAAATTTTTTTAAGTAGTTATTATCGTTTTTTCACCCAATGGGATTATGGGAAACTATCTCTAGCCATATTTTTCTTAGTAGAAATATCCAATTTAGAGACCTGGAATTCTTAAGTTGTATTTTCTCCAGCAGTTATTATTCTACTAAAATTTTTTGTTGATGTTCTGTTTCCTGTGGTCTTTGAAAAATAGTTTTTAAAATTCAATCAAAAAACCTAGTTTTCAGTGGTGGTTTGTTTGGTGTCCCCCCCCCCCCCCAGCTCTAACAGAACTTTTCCAAGACTCTTGATCTGATTTATTAAGGACTCTCTTTAAATATTGCTAATTCTCTATTCTGATCTACCAGATTTTTTCCCCTTTTTTTATGATTCTACTTACATGAACTATCTTTTTAATTTGTCCATTATAGTTGACATTTAATATTTTATATTGGTTTCAGGTGTATAGTATAGTGGTCAAACATTTATATAATTTATGAAGTGATTCCTGTGATAAGTCTGGAACCCACCTGGGATCATACATAGTTATTACAGTATCATTTACTATATCCCTATGCTCTTCTTTACATCCCTGTGACAATTTCATAACTATCAATTTGTACTTAATACCTTCACCTTTTTCACCCAGTACCCCTTTGCCAGGCTTTCAGAAGATTCTTCGGTGTGGTAGAAAACTGTCAGAGTACAAAAGAGAAATTTTAGCTGAGGCTTGTTTAACATGTCATGCTGAGGTTCCTCCCCCGCCCATGTTTCTGAAACATTTTCTGAGATTTTAATACATAATTTTTTATTTTAGTTTCTTGTAATTAGATACTTGAAGGATCTTAATATCAGTGAGGTAGAGAGTTGCTGTACCTTAAGTGTGCATATTATCTACAGATGAAATGGCAGACTTAGAAAACTTCGAAACAGAATAATCTGATTTTCTAAATTTTCTGATTAAAGTTAAGCCAATTTCTTTGGTTGATAATATGAGAACCATTTACGTATATTAGAGTAACTTTTTTACCTTAGTGAATAAAGTTTATTAGAAATATTTTTGCTTTTTTATTATTAGCTTTCTTTACAGGGCTGGACTAAGCAATAATGAAAAGTCTAAATTTCTTTAGAGATGAGTTAAATAAAAATACGTTTATTTTCAACTGTAACATAGTTTTTATTTCTGATTTTTCTGTCTTAATAATTTTAGGCAATGACCAGAGTGAGACTGGACTTCTTGGATCAACTAGCAAAATTTTGGGAACTTCAAGGATCTACTTTGAAGATCCCTGTGGTGGAGAGAAAAATCTTGGATCTGTATGCTTTGAGCAAGGTGAGGCTTTTATTTGGTTCAGAAATTGGAATAGAGGCTAGTAAATTTATAAAATTAGGAATTTCAAATAAACTTGATGGAAAACATCACTTCCTATGTAGGATTTGTTTGACAATGAAATGCAAGCATGAATAAATGGAAATGAGAGATCTCAAAGTTATTTTTAAAATAAACTATAATTTGTTTGGAGATTAATGATTCACTCAGATTAATAGGCTTTGTGATAGAGAATAATGCAAAAGGAATGACACCAACCTACTAATGTTCTAGTAGTTGTACATATAACTAATATTCTGGTGTTGAGTATATGATGTTGAGCTTGTCATCTTTTTTTCTTATTTCTTAATTGTAAATTTGGTATACGAAAGAGATTCAGGTTACTCAGCATTCTTACATATGGTGTATGTCAGTTGCATGAATACCTGTTAAGTCGTGTTAATGGTTAACCAAAGCCAGCATTATCCAGTAGAATGAATAATAACTCAAAAACTTAAGTGTGAAGTGTTTAGACTAATTTTTGGCTATAGTTAGCTTAGCTTTGTAACATTACATTCCCTACTCTGCAAAAACTGACCTGCACCAGGCTTTATAACACCTTGAAGACATGTTTTGTTACACAATAATAAAAGTATATGATGGGTCTAAGTCGTGAGTGAAGAGAACTTGATTATTTGAGGAATTTTGCAAAACAACTTATTTCTTAAGCCTATCCTATGATATGGTATTTTGAAATAAAATTTTCTTATTTAAATTGAAGTTAGTTTTAGATGATTTCATTTTCAATGAAAAAAGTTAGAATAATCACATTTTTTATGATTTAAAAATTAATGTCAGATCAGAATTCCTTAAAATTTTTGTAATTATACTAAAGTATAGCTCTAAGTTTGTTTTATCAGTCAGGTAGTGATGTGAATAATTAAGCACTGTGCTGAGACTTATTCAGAGTTGTATGAAAACCTGTGATGATACCAAAGGGCAAATTATAATGAATTTGAGGGTTGGGTTTGTATCCTGTAGCAAACCATTTGGATAAAAAATTTGTTTTAAGGTTTATTTTTTTTGACAAAAAGTAAATATTAGGTTTATTCTGATGGTAAATTAGGTTGCATTCTTGGTTTTACAGAGTTGTAGGATTTCAAAATTAAGAAGGGGCTTTAGAGATATCCTAATCGGAATATCTAGTTGTTCACAGTTCTATGTAGTGTTTGTCGTCAGGGCTGTTTATCTTGAAATATCCATTTTTGTGTGTGTGTGTGTGCAAAGAAAAAATATTAATAAAGTATATCTTGTTTAAGTACTTAGAGAATGTATTGCAAATATGTTGATTAAAGGTTAAGTTTCATTGTCCTGTGTTTTATTGCAGTCTTGTCTTTAAGTCCCCAGGACATCCCATTCCTTTAATCTTTGAGAATGCTTATAAAACTGAAATTTAAAGATAAAAGGCAGAAAATTTTTGACTTGTAGTTACTTTGTTTATACTTTATAATATTTTTGTTCTCCAAATGTCATAGTGAGATTGCTGCCTCTCACCACTTGAAGTTTTATTCTTTACATTGAGATGTAACTTAAGTTCAATGTACAAATTTTAAATGTACAATTGGACAAATTTTTACACACACACTCCCTTCCTCCCTTCTTCTCTCCCTCCTGGAACCACTTACCAGATCAAGGTATAGAACATTTACAGCACTGTAGCAGTCTCTTTCACCTCTTTTCCAGTCAGTATTTCTCCCAAAAAGTAACCACTGTTCTGTCGTCATTGGGTGAATATTTCATTAACATGACATTTTACTTTCTAGCATGAGGCTCAGGCTGAAAAATGCAAAAAAAAATTGAGAATTCTGATATTTTTAGGTCGTTAGGTATGCCCTTTACAAAAGATTTTTGGCTGACAACTGATGAACATCTTTTGAGTTTGTTATTATATATGTGCTGCCGAAGCGAAGCGAGCACAGTTTATTACTATAGACTTGGTTTTGAAACACCTTGAGCCTGTCTATTTAATGGGAAGTAAATTTTCAAGTCTTTTGAGTCAAATCATCAATATGATGGGTTCCCGTTTTGATGAAATCACTGTCTTGTTTTTGATGTGTTATTTGGAATATCTATAATTTAATGGTGTATTTTACATTAACAATTACTGTTAACAGTCAGTACAGGAAAGAACGTTTATTCTAGCCCTTAAGATTTTTTTTTCTTTTTGATCAAGTAGTACATTTTAAAATGGCTTAAGATGAAAATCAGCATTCTCTTTTCTCCACCTCTCCATTCTCATTCCTACTTCTCAAAGCTAATAATTTTTAGTTCTTTTTGCTGTTTCTGATCTTTATATTTCCAAATATGTATTTGTTATGCTATTTCTTCATTTTTCAGACTTAAATATTAGCTACTGATTTTCTACTATCGATATGAGAGGTGGGTGTAAGAAATCTAATCCTCACTTGTTTCAGGTCCCCTACCCCATTATAGTTAGATCAGTTTTTTATTAATCAATATGATTAATGTGATTGTGTAAATAGAAATATTATTTGTACCTGAGCCTTACCGTGTGTGCTATCATTTTTTCCTTATACCATTTTTTTCCCCTTGGAGTTAATAGTCTCCCCTTTTTACCTTGTATGTTTTCTTTATAACTATCAAAATTTTATTTTCAGATTTTGTAGCAGAAGTATAAATCTCTCAGTATGCTTTTACTCATCAGATAATCTATCAGTTTCATTTTCTTGAAGCTGTTCTTCTGGAGTTCTTTTTCCTGGTCCTATCCAGACTGGTTGTTTTATAAGGTCAGCTGTCAGCCTGGAACTTCCTTCCACTATTGTCATTCTGGGGATTTTCTATGCCTCTCCTTGTTTCAAGTCTTCCTATTATTTGGTTTATTCCTATTTTAGTGAAACATTTTTTTCCTACTAGTTTCAGGAGCAAGAAGGTAAATGGGATGTAAATTCTTTCTTTAAAAATATTCTAAGACTTTATTGGTAGTTTGATGGGGTTTAGAAGTCTAAATTATAAATCATTTTTACGTATTTTGAAACCTTTACTCCATATTCTGGTTTTCAGTGTTGCTGTTGAAAAGGATTCTGTATTACTATTCGTTTGTATGTGACTTTCTTTTCCTTGAAGACAGGAGCCAATCACTATTCCCAGTGGTTTCAGATTTCACAGTGATGTGTATTGGGGATATGTGTTTATTTTTATTTAATATTTTTATTGCAGTTGATAATCTATTCTGAACTCATGTCTTTGAGTTCTTATGATTTTTCTTGTCTTAGTCCTTGGACTCTTCTACATTATTCTCTTTTTGAACTCTTATTAGTTGTATATTAGACTAATAGTTTGATGTTAAACCATTAGACTGATGAGACTATTAGACTGATCCTATATTTTGCTACCTATTTCTTTCTCAGGATAGAGTCCCTTCTTTTCAAACTCTCCTGTGAATAGATCCAGTCTTCTGGAACTGGAAAGGGATAGTTGTCTGGCTGTGCTGACTGGTGGTGGTCTTTGCTTTTATATATGTTTTCAGCCAATTCTGATTTCTGTTTATTGCCATCCCAAATTTTAAAGGTACTGTGCTTACATATCTTAAGCCTTTTCAAGTTCTATGTTGCAGAAGCTTCTCCTTGGCTTTCTTCTATTGCAGGTGCTGGCTGGCTGGCTGGCTGGCTGGCTGGCTGTGTGTGTGTGTGTGTGTGTGTATTTTTGCCTGCTAAATTATCACTCATTTACGTGCTTTCTGTTGGTCTGTTGTCTTGGATTATGCCTTTGTGCTCCTTCACTGTTTTTTTTTTTTTTTTAGTGGAGTTTTGAGAGGGAGCTTTTAAGTATAATATTACTATTGCTTTGTTAAAATCATCTCTTGCTAGTCAGACTTAGTTTGTTATTGGACTGAAATTTTGGCCTGATTGACATTGCTCTCTGGTCAGATTTGATTAAGGGCCATTCTTCATCATGTTCAGTTTAGGTGCATGCTGTGTATCTTTTTAAAGGGCATGGTTCTTAAGTGATATTTTTCTAGTGACAGTGGTGTAATATATTGCAAATGTTTGGAATAAATGGTTTATATTTTGAAATTATGCATGCTAATCTTTGAGTCTGTCAGCTGGAGTAAAACTAGGGTAAAGTTTATGTTTTTATAGTATTAGGCCCAGTTAGATTTATTAGAGTATTGTATTCATGAAGCCAAAGTCACGGTTTTGATTTTTTTTTGTGTGAGATAGTGTTAGTACTCTTTCTGGCTGTCATTTTCACAGCTGCATGCCAGTAATCATCAGAACTGGATGGGAAACGTGTGACTAGATCTATGGAGATACATCACTCCTAATGGAATTTTAGCTTGAAGTGCTTTTAATACAAAACAGGTTATTATGTAATGGTGATAATTGTATTGGATAATAAAGATTACTGAGAGGGCTTCTGTTTCCCTTCCTTTGCCTCTCTTCCCCACTTGCTTTAGTCACAATGGCTTCCTTATCGTTCCTCAAATACTCTAGGCATGCTTCTTAGGGCCCTTGCTCTGGCTATTTCTTATATATTTGCTTAGGTAAGTGCTTTACCTCCTTCATGTCTTTGCTCAAATTTCACCTTTGTAATGGGGCTTTTTGTGATAGTTTAGTACTTCACTTTTTCCTCATTCTGTTACTTGTGAGGTCTTTTAACTGCTATTTAAAATTTCTTCCACAGGATTTATTTTTTCAAAATTTACGTTACATTTATTGCCTGTCTTGTCCCACTAGAATATAAGTTCCATGAAGGAAAATATCTTTGTTTTATTACAGATGTATCTCAGGCACCTAGAACAGTAGCTGACAGTGTAGAAGCACTGGAAGGACATGAAAGAAAGTTCTAATTTATCCATTTGCTTCCAAATAGCCTTCTCTCTAAACCACCCTCATTGTGTCATCTTCTACACTACAAAATTTGAAAACTACATCTTTTTCTCTTTATAATTTTCTCCTGGTTAGCTCTTAACAGAGGACTTTCTCTGAGGGTATGAAAGGAGAAGCTAAAGAGTTAGAGATGTATACAAATCTTTTGCATATGAACTCATGTGTTTCTAGGGGAAACACATGAGCACAAGAGTTGAAAATATTTTCTTATTTATAGCATGTTCACATCCCCCACCCCAGTTTGTCCACACAGACATTTATAATATAGCTAACATTGCTGTCCTGGTGCTTTTCATGTTTTATTTATTTCCTTTGTCTTTACAACAGCCTCATAATTAGGTGTAAGTACTATTATTATTACTTTTTTAATAATAGTGAGGAATCTGAGATGCAAATTGTATAACTTACCCAGGGTCATACAACTAGTAAATAATGAAGCTAGGATTTGAACTCTTGTAGTCTAGCTCTGTAATACATGCTCTTGTTAGCCTTTTTAAAAAATGATAAAATATACATAACAAAATCACTTTTTATAAGTGTGTAGTTTGGTGGCATTAAGTATATTCAAAATGTGCAATTATCACTACTATCAATTTTCGGGATTTTCTCCCTCCCTGTAACCCTAGCTTTCTCGATGATTTGCTTACCCTAGGTATATCGTATAAGTGGAATTGTGTAATATCCATTTGTGTTTGATTTATATCACTTAGCATAATGTTTTCAAATTCATCCATGTTGTCACATGTATCATCATTCTTTTTTAGGGTGGAGTAATATTCCATTGCATGTGTATATCATTTTGTTTATCCATGAATCTCTTGATGGACATTTGGGTGGTTTCTGCATTTTGGCTATTATGAATAATGCTGCTCTGATATGCAAGTATCTGTCTAAATCCCAGCTTTCAGTTCTTTTGGGTATACTATACCTAGAAGTGGAATTGCTGGATCATATGGTAATTTTGTGTTTAATTTTCCTCCTCTTTTGATGGAGTAAAATAGAATAATGTATATTTAAAGAGGAAAATTTTTTAGTTCAAATAACTATATCACAGTCCTTTTCTGTTATCAGTGAAACTGAAAACTGCCTATATGTTTTATTTTATTTCAATCTTTGATAAATCTATATTAGAGTGTGAGAGATATTTAATATCTTCTGGAAGATACGAAGCTTTGATATTCTTTACAATGCCAGATTTGATGTGAGCATTCAGCCAAATTGGCCAGCTTATCTCATCACTTCCAGTAAATTTGTGACTATAATGTGATCTTTCTTTATCATTCCTTTATAATCTTATGTAAAACTTTTACCTTTTTGAAAAACTATAGACTCTTTTTGAAAATATCCTCTGACTCCATTGTTTACTTGACATTGTTGTTAAATTTTATGTTATTTGATACATTTTCTAATTTCAGGTGTTATGTTTCTTTTGTACTATGTAACATATTTATTCCTCATGTCTATTTTTGATCTGTATTCTTATATTTTTAGTTTCTTGAAGATACAGAGTGCATATACGTGTTTAGTTTTCTCAAGGTGTATAACGTACAGAGTGTAAATTCATTAAATGTTTTTAAATGTCAGGTTTATTTAAGGTAGCACAATAACATTAATTAAATGATAGAGTTTAAAACTTCCAAAAATCACCATCTCATTCAATACTTTAAAATGTTTCAGATTCATCAGATAGTTGTTGAAAGGGAGTTTGAGATCTAGGCCCAGAATAATTTTTGTATTAGCAGGTAAG
The DNA here is from genome assembly GCA_030015415.1 of Cynopterus sphinx. Classification (NCBI taxonomy): domain Eukaryota; kingdom Metazoa; phylum Chordata; class Mammalia; order Chiroptera; family Pteropodidae; genus Cynopterus; species Cynopterus sphinx. The sequence goes on from CM057380.1 coordinate 94,026,057, forward strand.
ATGTACAGTCAAAATACATGAATTTGCCTTCTTTCCCTAAATAATTTTTACTTTCTTTTCAGATTGTTGCCAGCAAAGGTGGTTTTGAAATGGTCACCAAAGAGAAGAAATGGTCAAAAGTGGGTAGCCGCTTAGGATATCTACCAGGAAAAGGAACTGGGTCTCTTTTGAAGTCACACTATGAAAGAATTCTCTACCCATATGAGCTTTTCCAGTCTGGTGTCAGCCTTATGGTGAGATGCATCATTTTTTTTAGGATTAGATAAACCCATTTTGCCTACTATAAACCTTAGACTGTGTTCACCATAATAAGTTAGTACTTGCCTATGTATAATAAGCTGAAAAAGATTTCTCCACCTACCAAAATTTGGGGAAGCAAGGTGTAGTTTAAAAATCAGCTATTTTTGGATGTTTACAAGATAAAGGTTAATGGGAACGAAGGATGTTTTCTTATTTAAAATAAGTTCTTTTGCCTAAGCTTTTTGTAAAATTCCTTCTCTTGATTTCATGTGTGCTTTTTTAACAGTTTAAGTGAGGTATAATTTACATACTATAGAATTCACCTTTTGAAGGTACACAGTTAAAAACTTTAATAAAAATCACACACCACAATCTAGTTTTAGACCACTTCCATCAGCCCAAAAAGTTCTTTTGTGATCTTTTATAGTTGATTCCTGCTCCTACCCCAAACCTTGACAAATCCTCATCTACTTTCTAGTTCCATTGTTTTGTCTTTTCTAGAAATTTCACATAGATGGAATCATACCACATGATTTTGTATCTGGCTTCTTTCCCTTAGCTTAATGTTTTTAAGGCTCATCCATGTTTTAGTATGTGTTAGTACTTCATTCCTTTAAATGGCTGAATAATATTCCATTGAATGGACATACCAATTTGTCTATCCATTTACTAGTTGATGGACTGTTGGATTGTTTCCAGTTTAAGGCTATTATGAATAATGCTATGAAATTCATGTACAAGTCTTTGTGTGGACATATGTTTTCATTTCTCTTGGGTAGATACCTAGGAGTGGAATTGCTGGGTTATATGGTAAGTTTATGTTTAACTTTTTAAGAAACTGCCAAACTGTTTTCCAAAGTGGCTGAACCATTTTACATTCCCACCAGTAATGTAGAGGCTTCCAGTTTCTCCACGTCTTTGCCAGCACTTGGTATTGTCAGTTATTTTGCTTATAGTCATTCTAGTGGGTGTGTAGTGGTATCTCATTGTGATTTTAATTTTCATTTCCTTAATGACTAATGGTATTGTGCATCTTTTCATGTGCATATTAGCCATTCATATATTTTACTTCGTGAAGTGTTTCTTCAAATTGTTTTTATTAGGTTGTTTCTCATTTTATGCTTGTTCTGAGATTTCATCGTATATTCTGTATACAACTTCTTTATCGGAAAATGGTTTTAGAAATATTTTCTCCTAGTCTGTGGTTTACCTTTTCATTTTTATAATGGTATCTATTTTAAGAGTAATTTATTGATTTTTTTTTCCTCTGTATTTATGGATCAGTTTCTGTTGTCATAGCTAAGAAATCTTTTCCTAACTGAAGACCACAAAGATTTTTTTTCTTTGTTTTCATCTACAAGTTTTATAGTTTTAGCTTTTATGTTTAGGTCTTTGATCTATTTTTAGGGTGTGTGTGTGTGTGTGTGTGTGTGTGTGTGTGTGTAGTATGAGGTCAGGGTATATAATTTTTTAGGGAGGAGAATGGGGTAAATGAATATCCAATTGTACCAGCACCATTTGTTAAAAAGACTACCCTTTTCCTATTGATTTACTTTGGCACCTTTTTTAAAAATCAGTTGAATTTAAATATGTAGGTTTATTTCTGGTCTCTGTTTTGTTCTTTGATCTGAATATTTACCCTAACTCCAATACTGTGCTGTCTTGAGTACTATAGCTTTGTAGTAAATTTTGATAGGCAGTAGTGTGAGTCTTCCAACTTTGTCCTTTTTTCAGGATTTCTAAACAATTTGCATTTTCACATAAATTTTAGAACCAGCTTCTCAATTTCTATAAAAGCCAGCTAAGATTTTGATAGGGATCGTCTTGAATCTGTAGATCAATTTGGTGGAAGAATTGTCATCTGGTTTCCTATAGTATTTATTGGAATTTATTGGACATTTATTATTTTTTCCGAGTCTCAAATTTGATCTCTTATCAGTGAATCTGCTCTCTTTCTGTGCTCTGATTCTTTAGGGTGTACAAATGCCTAATTTAGATCTTAAGGAAAAAGTGGAGCCTGAGGTTCTTGGCACTGATGTCCAAACTTCCCCAGAGCCAGGCACAAGAATGAACATTGTGCCGAAGAGAACAAGACGTGTCAAGTCTCAGGTATCAATTTCCATGGACCATTTTTAATAGGAATTTTAAGTGCATCAACTGTGTAGAACAGTTATTTGGTTATGGGAGGTCGTTCACATACTGTTCTTTAAAACTTAGAGTTTCATTTACTTTTGAGATTTTTGTTTACTTTCAAGATGAATGGGGAAGAAATTGTAAAATTCAGTCTGATTTGATTTAGAAAGTTTTTTGTAAATTTTGAAGTTTTTGGCAGAAATGACAAATCAGAGGGTGACCCTGGATACTGTAGGGTCATTTTCACAGATACATTGATGAATTCTAGTGTATTTTATTTTCATAGAAGGAGTTGAGAGGAATAGGAGTGGTTATATATTTCACTTGTTATTCTTTTAAAAACCATAGTATTAAGTTTCTTAGTGTCTGGACCATTTCAATGTAATTTCTATAGTGTTCTTGCAACCTAAAATAATTTTAAAGATTAATGAATGCATCAGAAGAAAAGTGCCCTCATTTCTTTTTGTTCACCCCACCCCTTCTTATTCCCATTTCTTAGTGATCCTCAAAATTGTATGTTTTAAGGTTTTTGGTAAAGACTAAGTCTGTAAGCTGGGACAATGAGGTGTCCTTAGAACTTAGATATGGTCCATTTAAATTAAGCATACTAGTGGACTGAAAAAGCAGCTTAACTGAATCTTAATCATTGACTTTAACATATTTAAAGAAACTGTGTGTTAAAAGAATGGAAATGGTTTACATTGATAGTGGGAATCAGAGAAGGAACATAGTCCACTATGAGAAATACTGTATATGGTAAGGAGTCCTGTCACTGGAGAGGCAGGCTAGTATACTTTATCTTGCTTTTCTAGAGCTTAGGCAAAATCTCTTTTATGCCATGTCTCCTTTCCTGTTCTGAGTTCATGCTCATTTAATAACCTCCTGATGAAGGTACTTTAAAAGCAGAAAGGTAGGTGTCTTGGATGGGAAATATGTATTTAATGGAAATTCATTGGAAAATGATAGCCCCACAATAAATTTGTTAACTCGGTTTAGTTATTAAGTTATTTTTATTACTGTGGTTGATCTCGGAAGTTCTGATCATCTTTAGGTGTATAGTGACGATTCTGTTTCAAGGCTTGAAACACTTGAAGACTGGTCTCTTTGACATAATGACTCAGCTTTGAAGAGTTGCCCGGGGTGGCCCTGTTCCAGGCGTTTAATCAATTGGCCAGCTTTCGATTAAACCCCTTTTGATGTTTTTCTAAAACTATAAAAATATCCTATTTATTTCTAATTGTATTTCTTGATAAAAGAATGAGGACTACATCGAATGCTTTTACCCATTGTAATAATTGTCACTGGAGTCAGATTGGTTGATGCCAGGTAGAAACCAGAACCATTTCAGGATTTGTAATTAAGAATTTCTAAAATTCACAATTTGTTCTTAATTACTGTATTGCCAGTCTGCCTTATTCCTGGTTTTCTATTTTGGAAAGAAAGAAAAAGGCTTTCTGATAGAACATTTTGCTCCCTACACAAAACTGTTGGTATTCATTCTTGATCTCTGTGTTATCTCTGTGGGCAAAGTGTACCTTTCTTCAGGGATCATCTACTTCCATCCTTTCTGGTTTCTTCAGTGATTTTAATATATCAGTTATGAAATCATCTTCTTCTACCTCCTTTGTTTGCTAAATCCCCTTGTACCCCTGCCCTCCATATAAATGTGTTCAAGTTTCTATTGTCTTAAAAACAAATAGACCTCTTTCTAGAAGTGCCTTACTCCTTGCCTCTTTTCTCGGACAAGTTTCTTGAAAAATAGTCTATATTATTTCAGTTTTATCAATATCTGTTTAGTTTTTGTACCTTGAAATCTGACTTTGAGCCAAATAAATTTGTTGAAACTGTACTGTCCAAGTTACCACTGAACTCGTAGTTGTCAAATGCTGGGGACGTCTTTTTTTATCCTACTTCATCTCAGGTTGTATATACATTTAATATGGTGTCTGATTTCCTTGAAATTTGATTAACTTGATTTCTCTTGATATGGCTTCTCTGACCCATCTTTTGGTTTTCCTCTTCACTCTGACCATTCCTCAGTCATCTTTGATATCTTGTCTCTGATCTTTACATGGTATTTTCAGTTCTTTCCTATCTTCTCTTTCCCTAGTGATCTCATCTACCAAGTGATTTCACTTACTACCTATACACTGAGGACTCCTAAATATGTCTTGACATCCATGCTTCTTTTCTGTTCGCGAGGGTGAGTGTGTGTGTGCATACATGTACTCCTTGGTGGCCACAGGTCAGGTTTACTAAATTCAGTATGTCTCAGAGATCATTATCACCTTTTCTAAGTCTCTTTTTCTTTAAATATTTTCTAGTCTGGTGACAGTTACAAGGACAGCCATCCAATAATCTCTCAATCAAGAACCAAGTTATGAAAGTTATCTTACTCCCATTTCTTACCTCCGTGACATCACTTGCCATACTCTAATTGTTTTTTCATCTGTGATCTTACTAAGAGTGAATTTCTTGAAACTGGCATCACAGTTTGTCTATATCAAGAATCAATAAGCCACCTTTAACACGTTTATTCATTAGAATGCAGCCCATAATACCAATATGTCCCATTATTGGTGACATTAAGTTTGAACCAGACTTCTCCCATATAAAGTACTTATTCTCTTTATAATAAAAGTAATCAGAGTAATCAGAGGCGGTATGAATAACTTCTTTTCCAGTTACATGGTTTTAACATTGGTGATCCTTGCCTGAATTAATAATTATGTTGGTTGCAAACTGGTAGTTTTCTAGGTCTGTCATTCTTTCTACATTTATTAGCCCGTTCCTTTAAAGAACAGCCCATGCCTTTTCTTGAGCTATGTTTTTCATACAGTAGAATGTGTACATCTTAAATGTATATTCAATGAATGTATATGACCTGAACGATAATTGACCTCCTCCCCCTTTTTGGTATCACTATAGATCATGGTTTTTTGTTTGTTTAATACACCTCTTACAATCTTTTATCACTTTATTTTTTTTTTGATAATCAAAATTTTCAAATTCATCTAATGGGAACTCCTACAAACTGGTTCATGATGGGTTTTTTTGACATGTGTTCATCAGTTTTTGAGCACACAAAGCTTGTTGGTTCTTGTCCTGCCTTAGACCTGGAATAAGCCATTTCAAGGAATTCTGGTTCAATTTAATGGGCATTGATATTTAGAAACCAAGATCTGAGCACAAGGTGTGCTGCTTCTTACTGGGATATCATTGTTTATTAAGCCTTTTTAGTGGTCAGGGCTGGAAAATAAATTTTAAAAACATAATGACAATATTTTGAGTTCATCATCATAATTCCAGTTCTGTTCCAGCATCACAAAATTCTTTTGGTTTATGTTTTAGTTCTTTTCCTAGCATTTTGAGTTGGGAATTTAATTCATTTATTTCTATTCTTTTGTTTTATTTGATACACTTAAGACTATAAAATTTTCTGTGCTCATGGCTTTTATTAATTCCAGACATTCTGATATATAGTACTTTTTAGTCTTTTTTTAAATAGTTAAAAAAATCCAGGTGGAAGGACCTTTTGATTTTTATTTCGTTACTTATAGTTTTATTCCAATAAGATCAAGGAATTTTGTTTTATTATTTTTGCTTTTTGGAACTTTATTGCTTGTCCAAAAAGATTGTACGGATTGAGTAAAATACTTTGACAAGGCACACACTGTATATTCACTATGTTAGCCTTTATTATTATGTACTTTGCTTTAGTGTAGCGGTAAAGAATGTGTAGCGTTGTGTTTATCACTTAACTGTAGAGGTTGATAAGTATAGCCCAAATCAGTTTTCTAATGCTTCAAGGTAAATTCTGAAATGCCATTTTGGTTGATTTGATTCTTAATTAATCTTTTATCAGTCTAGTCTGCATATATCAGCTGTTATGTAGCCATAAAGTAATCTGTATTTTGTCCCAGTTTATTTTTATTCTTATCGACTAAGTGTATTTTAAATAGATTTTGATTATTAGTCTGCATTCAAATGTGGTTCATCTAAATTCAGGGTATAACAGTGGTGTCTGTCAGGTTGCTCTCATCTTCAAGCGCTAGAATACCAAAGGACAGTATCTTAAACATTAACAACAGTTTTCACAGAAGGACACATTTTTCACATAAGATTTTCAGAGCTATAGGTAGTTCTAAGGTTGATACTGCTACTGCACATTGTCATCAAGGGCCCAGGCTCTATCTTTCTGCTTTGCTTCCTTCAGTGTGTGGATGATATAGCTCCTAATTACAGTGTGGCCGTTGCAGTGGGGCCAGTATCATGCTTTCACCATACTTAATCTCCTAGCAGTAGGGAAGGAAGTTGGGGCAAAAGGACTTATTCTTTGAGAAGCTTTCTCTTTTATTAGAAGGTGACAAGGATGACAGCCCCATCCCTAGCTAGGTCATCTCCAAGAAAGAGAAATTGTATTGGCATGATTGGCTTAGAACAATCATATTCATCTCTTGAGATGGGCATATTGCCATTAACTAGTTAGAAGTGGGTGTCTATTAAATAGTTAGTGTTCATTAACAATTAAAAAGTGGAGATTTCTGTTGAGTTATTACCTGTATTATACCAGTTATTACCAGTAGTATCTTATTTCTGTACCGAACCTAATTGAGAACTGTGCTTTTTTGAAAGGTAGATTTTCTTTTGTGGAAAGGAGTCTGGGTGTTGCATAGTGCTTTGATGAAGTGTGTTCGACTGCTGTAAAGAGGCAGGGAGTGGAATTAGAAGAAATCAAATAATTTTTTTTTTCATTTTGAAGAGGATCTTAAACTTTTCTTTGGTAAGAAATAAATGTATGAAGCAGAATAATTAGACTAATATGAGTTTTATTTATTTTTTTAGTCAGAGTCTGGAGAAGTGAATAGAAACACAGAACTGAAGAAACTTCGAATTTTTGGTGCTGGACCTAAGGTCGTGGGCTTGGCGATGGGAGCGAAAGATAAAGAAGGTAAAATCTGTTATTTGGTTATGAAATGAAATAAGGTACAGTGATATGGTTATAGCAAGATTCACATGATATTTGAATTGCAGTCTACCTTGGGATTGTAAACCTGTAACATGGTTCCTAGACAAATCACCTATTTTTTTTATGGCAGTCTTAAATATAAGGCATGAGGAGCCATATCATGTTGAATTTTTATAATATTTTGGAAGGGAGACATTTCCTCCTGTATGTCTAATATGCAACACAGATATTGTAATTTCTAAAGGCTAGTTTGAGAGAATGGTGAAATTAATGGTTCTTACCTGGTGATCTAAAGCTTTAACTTTTGAACTCAAAGTGAAATCAAGTGTTCTCTGACTTTTGCTATTAAGAGATATTAGGGAGAGTTTATGTCTTAAATACTAACTGTAATGTTGATTTTTTAAATAATTGCCTTTATATATTATTATATTTTATTTAAATAAACTCTGTGTTTAAGAAAAGCCTAGTACCCTCAGTTAAACATACTTGAAATTTTTGTGAGTAGAATTACTAATGCAAAGATCAAGTTCTACTTTTTTCTCTGTACATGTCAATTTTAAAACTCTAACAAGGATTGTGTTCACCATGTTTTCACTGTATAAGAATTTCATGAAATGCTGTAATCGAAAGTCATATTAGCTATACATTTTATGATATCAGTAATTAAGTCATTTAGATTTTGGACTGAACTCTGGAGGATCAGATAATATTGTTTCATCACTCTGAAATGTGTGATAGGACTTAACTAAATATGTTACAATGTTTATAATTACTCTTTAAGAATTAAGGACTTGGAACCTCTTATTCATTCTTATAATTATTGTGTTGGCTGGCAATGATCTTAAAACTAGTAAAAGTAGTTGCTGATAAGTAGTGCATACAGTCAGTATAGAATTAGTAGTTAAGCTCTCTGGAGCTTGACTGCCTAGATTAGAATCCCAAATATGCCAGTGGCTGTGTGATTTGGGGCAAGTTACTAACTTCTTTATACTTCAGATTCTTTATCTTCAGTGGGGGATAATAGTATATCTACCTCATAGTGTTGTGAGGTACTAATTTAAATAATTTTAAATAGTTTCTGGTCCAGGTTAAGCTCTCAACATGAGTTTTTACTGTTATTATATAACTATTTTTATTTTAAGATGAGGTCTCCCGAAGACGAAAAGTTACCAACAGGTCAGACGCATTTAACATGCAAATGAGACAACGGAAAGGAACTCTCTCTGTTAACTTTGTAAGTGTTTTGAGATGTGTTAGGAGGGAAAGGATTTATTTTTATTTAGTTTTGTGCTTTTTATCTTGCTCTCGTATCTTGGTATGCCACTTAGTTAATTCATTTGGTTAGAAGACTTCATGGTGAATCTGAAGTTGCAGCTTTAGTTTATGTAATGTTAACTTTGCTTTGTCCCATATACATAGTCTATTTCCCTAAGTCATAGACCATAGGAATGAGAATGAATATGAATCTGTAAATCCATGAGCTATATTTAGACAGTTCTAAGTATTCATTCTCTACCAAAGGGTATTTGTACATAGGAAGGATGACATGGTATATTTTATCTCTATAAACTGACTTTTAGGTACCCTAGATTTGTAGTCTTTTTTTATTCTAATAACTTGTTATGCTCTTATTAACTTGCCTAAAGAAGTTCTGAGGAAATTTAGGAAGTTTTATGAAAAGCAGTTTAAATACAGTTACTTAAAACAAATATTCAGGATTTAAGTTATATTTACTTTTTAGTATACGTTATTTCAATTAAAGAGTTCCAGGTAAAAATTAAAATTGCTTATTATAGAAAATAGACTTATTTTACTTTGTTTTTTAACAGGTTGATCTTTATGTTTGTATGTTTTGTGGTCGGGGAAATAATGAAGATAAATTGCTTTTGTGCGATGGATGTGATGACAGCTATCATACATTTTGCTTAATTCCCCCACTACCTGATGTGCCCAAAGGAGATTGGAGATGTCCTAAATGTGTTGCTGAGGTACAGATTACGGATTCTTTAAAAACTGAGAAAAATTCACACATGCATACACACATATAGTAAACACGTTTCCAAAAGCTTCTTCCACTTTCTTTGTTCTTCAGTGTTTAGAATCTCTAGGGTTTTCTAAGAGTGATATTGTATTGTGGCAGCTTGCCTTTCAAAGGTTGTTTTCCTGATTGTGGTTTAACAGTTCTTTTTGTTGCTGCAGATGAATGAGATTTTTGCTCAGAATATTCATATTCCTGGGAAACAAAAATGAAGGAAAGCTGTTTTATTATTATTTTTTAATTTTTTAATTTAAAAATAAAATCAGAAATGAAACTCTAAAATTTAGGAATTATGCATTCAGTTTTCATGCTACCAGATAAACTGGTGATATCTATTAATGCTTGCTTCAATTTTGATTTGATTGTATAAGTTATTCTTACTGAAAATTATGAAATGCCTTGTCTGTTTACTTATTTTAACGAAATGTGATAGGACATTGAAGGTGAGGGAGTTGGCCATGTGTACATAGATGTATTCAGAGGTCTTTGAATTAGTACTTAGTGTTCTTAAGGTTAGATGATTCAGAAGCAGTTCTATGTTGAAGGAGTATTTGTATAAAGGTATTGGTTGTGTGGTTGATAGTGTGGAAAAACCATTCTTCTAGCTTGTCCTAGCAATCCAGTGGATATGCCTTTATCCATTACCTCTACTTCCTTCATGAACATTTATATTCTGCACAGCTACATCCACTGATATACTGAGAATGATAGGCATCCCTGGGCTTGATTCCAAGTGAGAATCCTGTAGGTGTTTGTCATGGTGGCAGAGCTTAATGCCAACTCCAAAGTTTAAATGTTATCTTATTACCACCTTCCTGTTGGAAAACTGTGAATAATGCAGTTGAGGTTCTAGAACATTATTTTCTGATTCTATATTGCAAGTAACTAATAATACTTGTTTTCCTATCTAGGGTTGATTGGGTTAGCTTCACCTGGGAAAATAATCAAAGAAGGTTGTACATGAGAGCCTTAATTTTTTGTTCAGTTTAGTTTCAATGAGTTAATCTTAGATATTTTTTTTCTTCCCAGGAATGTAACAAACCTCGAGAAGCCTTTGGATTTGAACAAGCTGTACGAGAGTATACACTTCAAAGCTTTGGAGAGATGGCAGATAATTTTAAATCTGATTATTTCAATATGCCAGTCCATGTGAGTATCTGTCTTTAGATCAGTTTGGGGAAGTATGAAGTCCAAAACTTTTGATTTGCTTTTAACTTAAATTATTTTGTAGAAAAAGGCATGAAAAAGAAGATAGGCCACCAGATCTAAAGACTAGGAGCCTAGCATTTGTTTCTATTTCTTTCATACTCTAATGTGGCACTGTGCACTCTTCTGTTGAGAAATCTCCTTTGATCTTTGAATTGTTTATTAGCCCTCTAATGAGTAATCTTTTACAGAAGAGCATGAAGTACATGGCAGTTGCTGCTTTTGTTATTTGTAATATGAGGTTTGCTTCTTAGGGGATCTTGAGCTTTTAAAAATCTGTATCAAAAAAAATATGACAAAGCTATTAAAATTAAGCCTTGATTTTTGTTTCCTTTTCCCACCTTGCTGTCCTAGGTCATCTTTATTCATTTTAGTTAGGAAGCAGCTTGCAGAAAAAGGCAGTGTAAATTCATTATGCTTTTCTGAATATCTGCGTTGTCTTAAATAGGTAAAACCCCAGTCTTTTCAGCTCTGGAAAAGGAGGTTTTTCTATTTTATCACTGGTTTGTATTCATTTGACCTGCATATTGTGTTACAGTGAGTTATGGTGATGTAGTGAGTTAGTAATGTGTAATTTTTGTTTTCCTTGCGTAGATGGTTCCCACAGAACTAGTAGAAAAGGAATTCTGGAGGCTGGTGAGCAGCATTGAAGAAGATGTTATTGTAGAGTATGGAGCTGATATCTCCTCAAAAGACTTTGGAAGTGGATTTCCTGTAAAGGATGGTCGGAGAAAGATGCTGCCGGAAGAAGAGGTGCAGAACAGATAGTAGTACCTAAATTTCTGCTTACTCTCAAGCTGATTTAATCTTTGCATAGTAGAAAATCTACCTTTCAACAATTATAAGAGAACAAGTTCGTTTAAAATATTAAACATGTAGGATTTAGACATTATAAATAATCTTCAGTTTTAAAAAATTCAAAGTACCATTAAAAATTATTTAATTTTGCATTTTAAAAACAATTAGTTTAAAACTTTAATAACCCCATGAAATTTTTTTTTTACCTACCTCTTTCTGTTTGAAAATCTATAAGGAGATTTAAAATTTAAGAAAAAATTACACTTCATTGATAAGTCCCACAGTTAGTTTCCTTTTCAACACCTGAGCCGGTACGTTTTCAAATACATATTTAAACTATAAAATATTGTGAAGTCACATCGCATAGGAGATGACCTCCATGTATAAAGCTGAATTAAGATGATCATTTCTTTGTCTCTTTAAGTTGGTCCTTGTCACTTTTTCTTTTCTCTATAATTAGCAGTGATTAAAGTTTTCTATTAAAAGAGTTATACATGGTTTGGAAAAAAGCTATATAGTGCAGAAGAATTATAATTAAAAGTATAGGCACTCCAGTTCTCTTAAGGTTACTGTTTACACGGTATGTCTTTTCTCATTCTTTTACTTTGAACCTGTTTGTGTCTTAGAATCCGAAGTGTTTCTCTTGTAGGTGGCATATGATCATATCTTTGTTTTTAATCTAGTCTGATGTCTTTTGATTGGACTGTTTAGTCTGTTTACAGTTATTATAATAATTGATATGGTCAATTTATGTCGGCCATTTTGCTATTTTCTGTCTCATGTCATTTTGTTTTTTTTCTTTATGGCGTTTTTTGGTGTTAAGCAGATACTTTTTGTAATACCATTTCAATTTCTCTCTTTTGGCTATATATTTTTGAGTTATTTAGTGATTCAAATAATTTTAATATACATCTTTTCATTTTAAACAGCTTTTTGACAATGTACATCTTTTAACTTACCATAGTCTACTTCATATTAATATTGACTTAATTCTAGTAAATATAGCACCATCAAAACAGTTTGTTTCCTTCTCTCTTTTGTGCATTGTCATGCATTGTGTCTACATAGTGTATAAACACAACATCGCAATGTAATTATTACTTTCAACCACCTTATTTTTTTTAATTAAGAGAAGAGAGAAAAATACTTTTTTACATATTTACTCACATTTTTGCCATTTCTGGTGCTCTTCATTCTTATAGATCAAAGTTATCATTTGGGGTTCTTTTTGGCTTAGAGGACTGCTTTTATGACTGAACATGACTATTCCACTCTGCCGCTTAATGAGCCAGACCAGTATGTTTTGTCTCTCTGTCATTTACCTCCAAATCTTATCTTTCCTTTCAAGTTCTACTCAGGTTCTTCCTTTTTTATAAACTTTTTTGAATGATTACTATTTTGTTGTCCAAAGAACTATGGAATTTACTCTTTTGTCTGTATTTGAGTTTAATATATATTGTCTTGGAACTTTTTATCTAGATTAATTATTTTTTTCAGCCAACGAGCTGACCAAACAGCATAAAAAGGTTTCGAGTGGTATTGTTTTGAAAGCGTCTTTAATTTAATTTTTAAGCTTTTTGAGGGTAAGAATTATGTCTTTGTTATTTTTTATTGGAATTCATAGTTAAACCAATGTTGAACTTTCTTATTTTATCCTCTGTGACTCTTAATTACACTTTTATAGTTTTTCTTTCTCTGTTGCATTGGTGGATGATATCCTCAAATCTGTCTAGTTTACAGATTCTTCAGTTTTGTCACTGGCTGTTTAATCTCATATTGAGAGTTTTATTTTTAAACTCTTATAGAAAGTCGCAAATATATATAGAAATAAATATAATAAAGCACTCCCCTTCCTCTCTTTCAGTACTTGGCATCCAGGTTCAACAGTTACCAACTTTCTCATGTAAAAGGCAGTTGGATTCTGCTTTCTGTTTTACATTTCAGTCGTTGTGATGTCACATATTATATATCATCTGGAAAACTCACATTCCTGAAAGAACAATAGTGAAAAAGGCAAATAACATCTTAGAATTATTATGAAAATAGTTTGACTTTGTAAATTCCTTAAAATAGCCTTGGGCTTCCTAGATCTCGCTTTTGAGAGCTGCTTTCCACAAGGATGATAAGAACTTTAAGTCTCTACCTTATATGGTTTTAGGAGTGGGTGTTTGAAACTCAGTGTCCATTGCTTATATTCAGTTAGGAACCTCTATGAAAATTCAGGCAGCTGCTTTCTTTGTTTCTGGAAACTGGGAATTTTTTTCTTTTTAGTTTATCTATGAAACAAATGTTATAATTTAATATTTCTAGATGAGTTTGTAGTGGAGGCGTTGGCAGTGACTGCATCATCTCAGTTTTCAGTGTTGCTGCAGTTTGAGGATTGTGTATCTCATGTCCTCTATCTGGCATTTTAAGTAATAGATATTTTTGGAAGTTATACTACTAGGAATAAAGTAGAAATATAATATTAACCTATTAAAATTAGTCTCACTATTTTACTAGTAAGCTGGGAGGAGTAATACAAAGCCTTGTTTAATATTGTGATAACTATAGTGCCAGGGAGATACTAGACTAATTGGGGAGATCACAAATTATATACATGTGTAACCACTGTGCTGTGTACCTGAAACTAATACAAAATAATGTTGAATGTCAGGTCTAATTGAAACAAGAGAAGAGAAATAGATAACCTTAATAAAAAAGCATTGTGTTATATACTTCAGCATAAACCAGAGGTATCTTAAAGGGAAATCTAAATATCACCTAGACAGGAGATAGGATTAAATATTTAGGTATATCTACATGTAATAGTGAGCAAAGAGCACAAATTCTATGTGTAAACGTAAAATTTTTACTTTCTTTTTTGAAGACTCGAGATTTCTATTAAGCAGTTGTCATTTCTGATCTCTCATTTATGTTTTTTTTTTCCTTTATAGGAATATGCGCTTTCTGGTTGGAACTTGAATAACATGCCTGTCTTAGAGCAGTCTGTTCTTGCACATATTAATGTAGACATCTCTGGTATGAAAGTGCCATGGCTCTATGTGGGAATGTGTTTTTCTTCTTTTTGTTGGCATATTGAAGATCACTGGAGTTATTCCATCAATTACTTGCACTGGTATGTACAAGTTTTGTTAACAGCATACATACATACTTAGTAACCTTTTAAAAAATTTAATAATATTAGGTGATATATTAGGGAGAGCTGAATTTAAGTATTTTCTATCCAAAAGTAGGATAATATATTAAGGAGAGAAGTGTAGAGGTCTAAGGGTAAATCTTAGACACCTTTTAAAGTATGTGCATGCCCAGAACCTATAGTTTTAGACCTAATGTTATTTGTTAAGTATACATGAAAATTACTTTGGTATATCTTTTGATATGGAAGGTAGGGTATTCAAAGTTCACACACATACTTAAGATCTGACTAAGCTTTCAGTATTCAAACTTTTCAAATGACTTTTTTTTAATAACATTTTCCCTAAAAACTCCTAAGTTACATGTGTATTCATTAAATTTCTTTTGCTGAATTCTTTCAGTATCTCACCCACAGCATTTATTTACTAACCCAGTTCCTTGGCCAGTGTTATGATCTTAACTAAATGGTATTTTTCTCTCCGTTTGGAAAATACGATTCAGATGACACTGCAGTGGGAAACTCTAGTGATTGTCTTTTTCTGCTTTATTGCTGTTCTATGTAATATGATAGTCGCTAGCCACATGGCGGCTATTTAAATTAGTCAAGATAAAATAAAATTAAAAATTTACTTCTTCAGATGCTCTAACCACATTTTAGATGTTTTTTAGCATGTGTGACGAGTGTACCGGTATTGTCCAGGGCAGATACAGAACATTTTCATTATGTTCCATATGTTTCTAATAGGCAGTCAGTTCTATTAGAGACAGTACTGAGAATTGTATTAGGATTAAGAAATTTAGCTATTCTGTAAATAGCTTGACGAATTAAATCCATTTCCTAGGAGTACAGTTTAATAATACAAACGAACTCTAGTGCACTAAAGTCTAATATGTCAATGATGCCAAGTTTTTGGTCCTTAAGATTTATAAATAGAACTCTATTCAAGGTTTCAACAATATCTAGCTGTGACTTATTTCCTTGGATAGTAAAATTGTACTCAGTGAAGTTATTTAAGGTATTCTGGAGAACATTGACGTTTACTTTGATTATGTGAGGATAATTAGCTTGTCAAGTGGACCTGTGCAAATCAAGGAAGTATGTCAGTATCCTTTCGAACAGTAAATATTTATAGTGTCTTTCCCATTTGAATATACTATTTACTAATCCACATGTTTTGAATTGCTTTTCTAATAGTGATAAGAATGTATTTATCCATATACTCTTAACTTACCTCTTGTTATGAACAATAGCACAGATTTATGAGATTGTTGCCAGCATTCAGGCCATATAATCTGTGGCCATAGAACAAGACAAAGTTAATTCAGTTATATGGATTTGAATCAGAGACTGCAGACTCTTTGAAACTGTGCTCTTCCTAGCTAAACAGTTATTTTTTTTTTTTTGCCAGGGGGGAGCCAAAGACATGGTATGGTGTGCCATCTCATGCTGCAGAACAGCTGGAGGAGGTGATGAGGGAGCTGGCCCCTGAGTTATTTGAATCTCAGCCTGATCTTCTACATCAGCTAGTCACCATCATGAATCCCAATGTGCTAATGGAGCATGGTGTGCCTGTGAGTTTTTTTGTGTCTCTCTTCAGGATTTTTAATTTAAAATTATTTTAGCTTTTGATTAGGCAGAGTCATAATATATGCTTTGTTTTGTAGCCGGCAGTAAAGATCATGTCATCTTCTAGCTCAATCAGAGTATACTCTGAAGGGGAACAACGTTCGTTTAAAAAGAGGGTGTTCTAAAGTATGAATCATACTTTATGTATAACTGGATATGAAAATAGCTTTCGGTTTTCAGTAAACCATTTTATCCTGGTTTTAACAAAAGTCTTATATTCTTTATTACCCCTGTTCAACCAGAGTTTAAATATGTTAGGTGGTAGTTCTAAGTATATGTATTACTGAAGCGAGCACTAGGAGGTAGTTCTAATAACTAAAACTTATCTTTTTAGAATCATATTTCATATAAAGATTTCACAGCTTTTTTTAATGTGAAATGATGAAGTAAACATGAATACCTTTTCTACTTTTTGACTTAGTTTTGTAAATGGTTATTAAATTTAAGCTACTAACACCTGATAAAGTGTAAATTTAACAAGTTTGTCACATGTAGTACATTACTGATAGTACTATTTTGCTTTTAAAAAATGAATTTATACTAGAATCTGGGACTTTTCAAAAGACACCTTATTATCATACAATAAAGTGAGGTATAGGAAAACTGATTTTTGTGATACCTCCCTATTATAGATAAACTAATCAATTAATTAGTTTCTAAAAAATTGTCCAAGAGTAGGTGGAAGTTCCTTCCAGCCTTTTCTTCTATTTATAACCAATAACAAAAGGAATTAAAATTCTCTTAATTATAAAAATTTTATCAAGTTGGCACCCTATTAGCTCAGTGAGAGTAACATTTTCTCTGAGAGTTTTTTTTTGGCTGCTGATTCTAGTCATGAATTATACCTTGTTATCAGTGACTATTTTGAGAAGGTGGAGTTCTAGCTGTTTCTTAAACCTAATATTCTGGTGTGTGTAGGTTAATACTTTATTGTTTTCAATTTTAGAGAATGTTTCTGAAATTTACTGATAAAATCTGTCTTTCTTTTTTGTTTATTTGTTTTGTATCACTGTTCCCGATTTGCATTTAGGTGTACAGGACCAATCAGTGTGCTGGCGAGTTTGTTGTGACATTTCCTCGTGCCTATCATTCTGGATTTAATCAGGGCTACAACTTCGCTGAAGCTGTGAACTTCTGTACTGCTGACTGGGTCTGTTCTATAGCAAGTAGCTGTTGTACGTCTACTAACATCCCTGGAAAATGACTCTTATTTGTCATATTTGCTTAGCTGGGGAGGGTAGAGTTCATGAATATTTTTGTAGACACTGGAGTGGCTGTGGTAATTTAGAAAGTTCAGTTAGAGTTTCCAATACAGTTTTTATTTGGAAGATTTCATAGCTGTTCTTATTCATTCATGATTTTTCCCATTCTGATTGAATTTTAAACGGTTAGTTGATATTTTTTAAATTTTTTTTTCCTGAGAGAATATGGTTTTTCTTTGCTTTCTCTGAGCACTTTGGATTTCATAAACATAAACCAGATCTTTCAAGAATTATTATTTCTTCTATATTTATAAATATCTAGGTCTGTGATTTTTATTTTAAAATATACCTTTCTCATTCCCTTCTGTTGGACAATTAGGTGATTTTATTCTTCCTGTCATTTTATGTTTTCTGTATTCCCTTTTTAACAAATTTAAAGAGCAACTAATATGGAGACCTCCATGGCTATACATCTGTGTAAATGGTAATGCCAGTGATTGCTGTTTTGCTTTTGTATGAGGTAGTTATCAAAAAATGATTAAAATTGTGTTGGTTGCGAAAAGGCTGCGAAAAGGCTTTTCCTTTAAGCCTTAAATTTTCTCTTAGTGATTTTTTTGGTTACCTCAACATTTGGGGGGATATTTTTAAGTAATATTGGATCTTATATTTTCTGTAGGCACCTTAATTTATTAAATTTTATGATTAACAATTTTTGTTTCCTTGCCTAATGAATGAAATAATAAAATGAACAATCTTATTCGATCTAGTAATTTTAGACTTTTTTCTTATTAGGCTTAGGACACAATAAGAAAAGACTAAATTTAGGACGTTGCCTTTGGCTTGTGCTCTGTTTGTAAAAATTCAGCTAACATTTATTAAGTGTTTTTGACATACCTGCTCTTTGGTTAGGTGTAGAGTGGGAAACAGATGATTAGAGATAAGTTAGAGATGGTTTCTACCTTTATTGTGTTACATATTATTGATGTTTGACCTTGGGCACTTTTTTTCATTTATATTTATTTTATTTTTATTTTTCAATTACAGTTGACATTCAGTATTATATCAGTTTCAGGTGTGCAGCATAGTGGTTAGACATTTACATAATTTACTGAGTGATCTTTCCATTAAGTCTAGTACCCACTTGGCACCAATACATCCTTGCACAGCCTTTTTAAATTTCACTGGGTCTAAGATTTTTACTTGGTTATGTATAGAGGCCAAGATTCACTTAACCTCAAACATATGAAATGATATATGTGAAATTCTTTGATGTTCTTTTGAAGAATGGTGTGATAATAAATGAAAATTATGGCAGCTTTACATCTGGACTAAAATGATGGTACTGACTTTTGTAAGCCACAATGGGTAATCAGCTCTATTTTATGTGGCTTTCTTTCATATCGTTATAATTAGGGACTGCAAATCCCACAGTTTTTTCTCTTTCTTGCCCATGTGTTAAGGCTATATGAGAAATGTTTGAAGAGTACATAAGTATATATATAATTTATAAGAATTAAGAAATAAAAAAGCTATATGTTGTTAATAGACATATATTTGCTAACCATAAGTTCAATGTATATATTTTCTTGGGAAAGATTGTTTCTTTGGAAGAGTATGGAAATACTGCTTGTTTCAGAGATTTCAGAGATAGTCTCATATTCTTGAACTGTGATTCCTTTCTGAAAATGGAGGTGAATTCTGGAAGGTTCTTAAAGGTCCATTTTCTTATGTTTTTTATTTTTTATTACAGTTTTTAAATACAAACAAAAACTTTTACCCACCTAAATTTTTCAACTAGAGTATAGGAAAGAAGTTGGAGAGTGTGTGTGTGTGTGTGTGTGTGTGTTTAGTATAGCTAATATTATCATTTGGTTTAAAGTTTGATAGTTAAAAGAAATTTTCAGAATTTATCTTAGAGTGTATTTATTGATTTATGAAAGCGATTATTTAGTGATTTATTTCACCTAGGGAAAGTAAAGGATATAATCTCATGATTATCACTTTGAAATCTCTGTAGGCCAGACTGGTTGCTTTTAAAGAATTTCTAGTTGCAGAAATCTAAATCATCTTTTACTTTGGTCCTTAAAAAAATAAAATGTCAGCTATTGCGAATTGCTTAATTCCTTCCCTCTTACTCTCCTTTTCTTCCTTTTTATCCCACTAATAACATTGTTCTTTTCGTTTTGTGGAAACTTCAATGCTGAATATATACACTTAACCATTTATAGCCTGAATTTTTTTCTTTTTTTATTAGAGTAGCCTTTATGTTATGCTATACTAAAAGAGTTTGCTACCTCATTTATGTATACCAAGTAACTTGTACCTCTTGATGTACATAATAAGCAGAAATTAGCGGCTTATGCCAGAAGCTTAGTGTGTAAAAATTATATGAATCTTCTGTGGGAAGGCTTTTGAAATTTCTACTGGGCCATAGAGGTTTAATATTTATAGTTAACCTCTTATGTTCAAATGGAGTTTGTTATTCTGTTGTCTTTATAATAAAAGTCAGGATCTAGAGGGTAAATAGTACTTCTTTTATGGAATATGCTATAAATCAAGTAATTTAATTTGATTATCTTGTTGTTTTCAGTTGCCCATTGGACGTCAGTGCGTCAACCATTACCGACGGTTAAGGCGCCATTGCGTCTTTTCACATGAGGAACTCATTTTCAAAATGGCAGCAGATCCAGAATGCTTAGATGTGGGGCTGGCTGCCATGGTATGCAAAGAAATGACTCTCATGACTGAAGAAGAAACACGATTAAGGGAGTCTGTTATACAAATGGTGAGTTTGCAGAGCACATTTTCTATGTTTGATATTGCTTATGGAATATAAAAAATGGAATTTATGAAAGAATTTATTTTCATCTTTGATCCCTTTGGGAGTTGAACACAAAAATTACTAGCTTGGAAAAGGTTTCTTATATTTATACTTGGATTTTGGTTTATTCAAGTTGAAAAAGTTTTAAGAATATCGATATTATCATTGCTAAGATTTTATAACATGGAATCCTATTTGATAGAATTTCTTAGATATATATTTATTTTTTAAAAAATCTTACATATAATATTTCTTTAAATGAGAAAGTTTAAATTCTTTTCTTCTGAACTTTGTAATTGAAAGTTAAATTTGGTGATTTCAGACTTTCACAGTGAATTAATCTTTTTTTCTCCTTCTAAGTAATTTAATGAATAGGAAGGACTGAATAACCAAGAATTAAGATTTTGGATGCTGTGAATACATTCAGCATTTATCACACTGAAAAGGAAAATGTGTAGAAAATCTTTGTCTTCAGCCTCATCCGGCCCATTCTCTCTAACTCTCCCTACATAGCTAACCTTGCCGGATTTGTACTATGCTCCCTCGTGCTCTTATACGGCCTACTTTCTCTACTTAGACATTCTGTTTCAATTTTTTTAAAACAGTTTTCTTGAGATATAATTGACATAAAATAAACAGTACATTTATTGTATATAATTCAATGTTTGACTACGTATATTTTCATGAAACCTTTGTCACAATCAAGATAATGAACATATCACCTTCAGAAGTTTTCTTTTGCCCATTCATGATCCTTCCCTTTTGTCCCATCCCACCCACCTCTCCACCCTTCCAGGAAACAACTAATACATTTCTTTAGTTTGCCTTTTTAAAAAATGTATTATCTGAATCAGATTATATAATTTTCATTTTTTTTTGTCTGGTTTCTTTCATTTAGCATAATTACTTGGAGATCTGTCCGTGTTGCATATATTCATAGTTCATTCCTTTATATTGCCAAGTAGTGTTACTTGAATGGACATTCCACAGTTTATCCATTTTTGAATAGACGTACCACAGTTTATCCATTTACTTGTGAATGGACATTTTAATTGTTTCCAAACTTTGACTGTTATGAATTTAACTACTCTGAACATTTCTGTATACTATTTTATATCAATATACACTTCCATTTTTCTTGAGTAAATATTAGTCATGGAACGGCTGGGTTATGGTATGTGTATGTTTAATTTTTTCTTGTAAAAACTTCCAAACTGTACCCAGAGCGGTTGTATGAATTTACATTTTCACCAGCAGAGTATGAGAGTTCTACTTGTCCTACATTCTCACTGGCATTTGTATGGTTCATCTTTTTAACTTTAGATAGTCCAATAGGTTTGTAGTGGTATTTCATTGAAGTTTTAATTTTAATGACTCATGATGTTCAATGCCTTCTAGTGTGCTTATTTGCTGTCTGTGTATCTGGGAGAAGATTCTGTTCAAATCTTTTACCCAGCTCTTAAAAATTGGGTGGTTTTTTTATTACTAAATTTTGAGAGTTCTTTATATATTCTAAAAGTAAATTTTTTGTCAGATATGTGATTTGAAAGTATTTTCAGTTTGTGGCTTGTCTTTTCCATATCTTAACAGTATCTTTTTGAAGAGCAGAAGTTCTTAATTTTTATGTAATTCAGTTGGTCAGTTTTTTCTTTTATGGCTCCTGTTTTTGGTTACATTTAAGAAATATTTGCTTAATCCAAGAGTACAAAGATTTTCTCTTATGTTTTCTGGAAGTTTTATAGTTTTAGCTCTCATATTTAGGTATATGGCCTTTTTTAAGGTAATTTTTGTATATGGCGTGAGGTATGAATCAAGAGTTTATTGTCTCGTATCACGTTACTTATAATTTCAAGTCCACTTAGGAGAATACTAACCAAGAATTTAATAACCAAGAATAATTGATAGGTGGAGAAGATACTTTATTTTTGAAATATCCCAAATGGTAAGCTAAATGGTAAGATTGCTTTTTCTAATTCTTTGGCTAACCTGTGATAGCAACAAGAAAGAACAAGATATAAGTGAATCTTTTAAAAAATTTTACGTTTTAGGATATATGAATATATTATTGGGGAGTTATTGTTCTCACTTTGTATCCATATTCTCATCTTGCTTTTATTACATATTTGTTTGTTAACTTTTTGTATTTTGTTTTTAATAAGACTTAATCATTTTAGATTTGTTTAAGGTTCAGAGCAAAATGAAAGGAAGGTACAGAGATTTTCCACTTATCTCCTGCCCCTACACATGCATAGTCTCCTACATTATCAACATCCCCTACCAGAGCAGTACATTTCTTAGAATTGATGTACTTTCATTTGGCATATCATAATCACCCAAAGTTCATATTATGGTTTACTTTTGTAGGTGTACTTTCTGTGGGTTTGGATGAATATGTAATGACATGTATCCATCATTATGGTATTATACAGAGTAATTTCACTTCCCCAGAATCCTCCTGGGTTCCACCTATTTATACCCCCACACCGCCCCCCCCATGCCAAATATTCCTCACCTCCAAAACCCTAACAAACACTTATCTTTTTACTGTGTTTACATTTTTGCCTTTTCCAGAATGATGTATAGTTGAAAAAGTGCAGTATGCACCCTTTTCAGATTGCCTTCTTTCACTTAGTAATATACATTTAAGAGTCCTCCATGTCTTTTCATTGATTGATAGCCCCTTTCTTTTTGGCACTGAATAATATTCCACTATCTAGATGTACCACACTTTATTTAACCATTTACCTACTGAAGGACATCTTGTTGCTTCCAAGTTTTGGTAATTGTAAATAAAGCTGTCATAAATATCTGTGTGCAGGGTTTTTCGTGTGTGTGTGTGGACAACATTTTTCAGCTCTTTTGGATAAATACCAAGGATCGCAATTGATAGCTGGATCTTATGGTAAGAGTATGTTTAGTTTTGTAAGAAACCGCCAAACTGTCTTCCAAAATGTCGATAACATTTTGCATTTCTACTAGCAATGATG
This sequence comes from Cynopterus sphinx, assembly GCA_030015415.1. NCBI lineage: Eukaryota > Metazoa > Chordata > Mammalia > Chiroptera > Pteropodidae > Cynopterus > Cynopterus sphinx. Next base: position 94,049,216 of record CM057380.1, read on the forward strand.
GACATTTCTGTTGCTCCACATCTTTACTAGCATTTGGTGTTCTTAGTGTTTTGGATTTTCGCCATTCTAATAGGTATGTAGTGTTATCTCATTTATGTTTTAATTTGCCTTTCCCTGATGACATATGATGTTGAGCATCTTTTCATTGGCTTATTTGCCATCAGTATATCTTCTTTAGTGAGAGGTGTCTGTTAGGTCTTTGGCCCAGTGTTTAATCAGGCTGTTTTATTATTATTGAGTTTTAAGAGTTCTTTGTATGTTTCAAATAGCAGTCCTATTTCAGATGTTTCTTTTGCAGAAATTTTCTCCCGGTCTGTGGTTTTTTTTTTTCTTCCCATTCTCTTGACATTGATTTTTGCAAAGCAGAAGTTTTTAATTGTAATGGACAAAGTCCAGCTTATCAGTTGTTTCTTTTATGAGTTGTGCCTTATGGCCATACCTAAGGTCATCTAGGTATCCTCCTATGTTGTCTTCTAGGAATTTTGTAGTTTTGCCTTTTACATTTAGGTCTGTTTTGCATTTTAAGTTGATTTTTGTGAAGGTTGTAAGGTCTTTGTCTAGATTCATTTTTTTGTATGTGGATGTCAAAGTTGTTCACCATTAGTTGAAAAAAGACTTCTTCATTGCTTTGCCTTTGCTCCTTTATGAAAGATCTGTTCATTATGTTTATGTGGGTCTCTGTTGCATTCCATTGACTGATTTGTCTTTTTTTTTTTTTTTTTGGTTAATACCACAGTGCTTTGATTACTACTGTACCTTTATTGTAAGTCTTGAAGTCAGGTAGTGTCAGTCCTCTGACTTTGTTTTTCTTCAGTACTCAGTTGGTTATTAGTTTTTTGCCTCTCTTTATGTGGCTCAGTTTGTCGATATCTATAAAATAACTTGCTAGGATTTTGATTGGGATTGCATTGAATATATGGATTAAGTTGGGGCAAATTGACATCTTGACAGTATTGAGTCTTTCTGTCCATAAACAGGGACTATCTCTTCATTAAGTGTTCTTTGATTTTGTTTATCAGAGTTTTGTAGTTTTGTAGTTTTTCTCCTTGTTAAGATACCCAAATATTTTATTTTTGGGGTGCTAGTATAAATGGTAATGTGTTTTTAATTTAAAATTTTCCTTGTTTATTGTGGTATATAGGAAAGAGATTGACTTTTTATATTAATTTTGTATCCTGCAACTTTGCTATAATTGTATGTAGAGGGTTTTTGTTGATTTTTACAGATTTTGTACATAGACGGTCTTGTCATTTGTGAGCAAAGATGGTTTTGTTTCTTCCTTCCCAGTTTGTATACCATTTATTTCCTTGTTTTAATGCATTAGCTAGGATTTCTAGTATAATGATGAAAAAGAGTGGCAGGAGGGGATATTCCTTCTTTCTACCTGACTTAGTGGGAAAGTTTCTCACCATAGTAAATACTATAGTATGATGTTTACTCTAGGTGTTTGTAGATTTCCTTTATTAAGTTAAAGAAGTTCCTCTCTATTACTAGTTGAGAGTTTTTTTCAGGGATAGGTGTTGGATTTTGTCATGCCTTTTTTTCTTTTTGCATTTCTTGATATGATCATGTGATTTTTCCTTAGACTGACTATTGAAAAGATAGACTGTTGATTTCCAAATATTGGACCAGCCTGTATACCTGCCTGTATGCCATTTGGTCATGGCATATAATTCTTTTTATATATTTTTTGGTTTAGTTTGCTAATATTTTGTTGAGGATTTTTGCATCTAATGTTCCATGAGAGATATTGGTCTGTAGTTTTCTTATAAATGCCTTTGTGTGGTTTTGGTATTAGGATAATGCTGGCCTCAGAATGAGTTAAGTATTTCTTTTGCTTCTATCTTCTGAAAAAGGTTGTCGAGAATTGGTATAATTTCTTTCATAAATATTTGGTGGAATTCAGTAGGAAACTCCTCTGGGTCTGGTGCTTTCTGTTTGGAAGGCTGTTAATTATTGACTCTATTTTTTTAAAGAGACATAGACCTATTCAAATTATCTGTTCTCATTTGAATTTTGACAGTTTGGGTCTTTCGAAGAATTGGTCCATTTCATCTCTCTGGTATGCCATTTGTGTACATAGCATTTATAGTATTTCTTTATTATCTTTTTGATGTCCATGGGATCTGTAGTGATGTCCCCTCTTCATTTCTCTTCTTAGTGATTTGTGTGCTCTTTCTTTTTTGCTTAGTTAGTCTGGCTAGGGTCTTATTGATTTTATTGAATTTTTCAAAGAACTAGCTTTTGGTTTTATTGATTTTTCTCTATTGAGTTCCTGTTTTCAGTTTCATTGATTTTTGTTGCTCTAATTATAATTTCTTTTTTTATATTTTTTCTTATTTCTTTACTTCTCTTCTTTTGGATTTAATTTGCTCTTTTTCCAAGTTCTCTGAATTTGAAATTTTGTTTATTTTATATATATTTATTTAAAATGGAATTTTTCTCCCATTTTCTGTAATCTTTCTTTCAAAGTTAGAAATTTAAGTACCGTTGGTAGAGACACAGTAAGTTTCTGTAGTCTAGTCTCATACTTTGAATTATATTCGTCATTAATGGAGTATTATTTTTCCTTTTCTATAAAAATTTTAATATTACATATCCTCTTAGTCTTATTTATGATTCTGTGATCAAATTTCTCTGGACTCTTTCCTTTTAAACTTACCTTCTTCTTGTGCTCTTGTTTCCAAACAGTTATCTCCACCCTTCTTTTGCATTATGTATGCACTAGTCTTTCTCATCTTGAGAAAAGTTTTCATTTTTTCTTTTCCTGAAAAGTTTCATGAGTAGGTGTTCTGTAGACAGTGCCCTCATTTCCTCTTTATTCCCTCATCATCACTGTCATCCTGAAACTAGAAGTTTGCTAATAACAAATTTATTGCCAAGTCCAATTGTTATTTGTCTTCTATCATCATTACCTCTATGTTGCACTATGTATTGCTTCCTTGATTTATTTCTTTAACTTTTGCTCTACTGTTTCTTTAGTCTTTTTATTTATTTTTTACTTTTTACAAAAGTTTATTCTTAATTGTCCAACAGTCTCCAGCACTTTATTCTAGCTATAGGTTGCAGCAGATGTTATGGCATGAAATCCAGATGTTAAAATAGGAATGGAATTAAGTATCACCATTGCCCCAGGTACAAGGAACAGCTCACTTTTTCCAGATTTCTTAATTCCCTCTGTGGCCTTCCCGATAGCCTTTACTTTTAACTCCTTGAGTTTCTTCTGCCCCTTTTTTTGCTTCTTCTAGAATGCCTGCCTTATCTTCTTAGTTCATCTCCTTGGCTTGCTTCTTGGGCTTCTTCTTGCCACCTTCATGGCTAGATGTGGCGCCTGCCGCCCCTTTCCCAGATCCTGCCCTCTTCAGTCTGGTAACACTCACCAGTCAGTCCTAGTTATCATTTTCTTCACTTTCCTGAACTGCCAGTGTTTGGAGGGTGCAGCCTTTCACCTTTTGATGTTTTTCTTTTGTACTACTTTTCAAAGAATTCTAAGCCATTCTTAGGATTTTAATTTACTTACTGGTGCTGTGGTCTCATTTCTTAACCTCTATGATTCCTGCTCTTTTATGCAAACACAGGAATTATTGCCATTTTGAGAGAGACTGTATGTCCATTCACCCATTTGTAGTCTGCATCTCCATGTGCTTACTGAACATTTCTGTTTAGATTTTTTGTCCTCAGTTTCAGCATCTAAAATAGAATATCATCTTGTCTTCCTCAACCTTTTTATAAGCCACTTTCCTTTTCTAATTCCCTATCCGGTAAGTGCCAAGATCATTATAAAAACTTAATATGATCTTTGATTCATCTATCTCCTTTATAATCATCTGTTATTTGATTTTAAGTTTTTGTTAGTTTTGCAATGTCTCTCTCATGGCTTTCTCTTCCCCCCTTTCTTAGTGCTACCATTCTATTCCATTCCTTAATTTTTTCACCTGTATTATTTCAAATAGCCTTTTAATTTGTGTCTCTGAATTTTTTCCCCCTCCATTCCTTTCTGATAATTTCTGATTTTTCCAAGTTCATTCTGAGTAATATGAGCTATATAATATGTTAGAAAGCATTGTAAGGAAAAATAGTTTTGTGATAAAGTTTGGAAAATAGTGGTTTAAGAAAAAACAAATGGGATTCTTTGCTGTGAAACTTCTCTGATTCTTAGATATGCTGGTGTTCATTGCATCTCTAAATTAGGAATGATTTAATACATAGCATTTTCTCAAAAAGAATATATTAATTTTTTTGCAGACTCTTCAAGGACTAGTGGTCCTTGGAGTACACTTTGGAAATGGTATAAAATTTCTTGAAGCAGTAAGGACTTTCTTAGCTGATGTATTAGCATCTTCTGTTTTCTAGCTCTTCTGAAGTTGTGTAAATTCTTAGAATCTAAGAAATACCTGCAATGCATTTTGTAATTTCTGCATAAAATAATTTTTAAAGAAAATATTAAATGCTAATGAGAAAGTGGAAGGATATGACAGTATAATGAGGAAACATCTAGATTAAACCAATATCAAAAATTTATGTTGAAAGAACTGGATTGTACCTTCCAGTGAGTAAATGATCAGGTTCACACCTTAAGGGAAAAAAATTCATTATTAATGGAATAAGATTTGTAAGTACCTTGCTCAAGTAAGTAGAAACTATAAAGGGAGTACTCGTATATTAACTGGGAGTCTGTAAAATGCCACTTCAAATGATCTTATTTTCTTAAACTGGCAACTGCATTCAATTAACTTTCTTTTCAATGCCATGCTGAAGTGTATTTTAATTTGCATAGTTTTAAGTAATTTTATACTTCTTTAATCTTGCATATGTTTGAATATTAGTGTTATTTTCAGTGTTATTACTTATGTACCTGGTTCAAGGGTTTATTGTCCTTGTGGACAAGAATTTTTCTTTTAAAGATAGATAACACCAAATAAAACAAATACATGGCTTCATGAATTATTTTATGGTAAACTGGCCAAGAAATAGAACTTTGTCAGCCACCCCAAAAGTATCTCCCAGTTACAACTTCCCTGACTATTTTGACCTTTGTAGTAATAACTTCCTTACATTTTAAAAAGTTTTATCATTCAAATTTGTATTCTTAGACAAAGATTTAATCTTACTCATTTGAAAAAAATTAGTATTGATTATTTTTAGAAAGTATTTTGATGATGTGCCATTGTACTTCCCATGTTTATGTCTTAAGTCAGAGATTTACCTGTAGGAAAAAATATGTAATATGTTCTTTGTTGCTTGAAAGACTAGAAAGACTTGATCTAATGACATAAATTGTATTACAGGGTGTCCTCATGTCAGAAGAAGAAGTTTTTGAACTTGTTCCTGATGATGAGCGACAATGTTCAGCATGCAGAACCACATGTTTTCTCTCTGCTCTCACGTGTTCCTGTAATCCTGAGCGGCTTGTATGTCTCTACCATCCAACTGATCTCTGCCCCTGCCCCATGCAGAAGAAATGTCTTAGGTATCCAGAAGTTTCTTGTAAAAAAAACTTTTATTACGTTCTTTTAAAACCAAGCATTAATGTTGCTCCTTGTAATTCCTCTTTCTGTGTCTGGGCTGGTAACTTCTTATCTCTCTGCCTTTCTACTTGAGAACCATTTCTTTAAAGTTGGCCTTAAGATTGGCAACTAAATTAATTTATAAATTGATTTCGTATATTCCTTGTCTGTCTCCCTATTGAAACTCTGTGGACTTCTTCGATTTTTTCTTTATGTGTGCCAAGACCTCATTCTGGCCATTGTACTTTTCTTAAGCAGACTGTCGTTCATTTTTGAAGTTTTTTCCATTTTTTTGTTCTTTTTTTTTTTTTTTTCTAGATATCGCTACCCATTAGAGGACCTCCCTTCTCTGCTATTTGGTGTGAAAGTTAGGGCACAGTCCTATGACACCTGGGTCAGTCGTGTTACAGAAGCATTATCTGCCAATCTCAACCACAAGAAAGGTTAAGTTTTCTCCTTTTGTTTGCATACATTGAAATTGTTATCACTTTGAAAAAAGCCGTGTTTTAATGTGTTTTCCTCCATTAAACAAAAATATTAGGCTTCATAGGAGATTTGAGGCTAATGGTTTGGTTGATTATAGTCTTAATTTTCTATTTGAGAACCTTTTTTTAAGAGAAAAAGATGGTATAAAATGGGACAGTAGATAAATATTTACAGTAGATAAATATTTGGGCAGATATTGTTATCAGTGGACTAACATTTAAAGGCTTATTGAAAAAGAGAAATTGCCTTACTTGAGAGACATTGTCTATAAGGATTAGGAATAAGCACCTGGTCATAAGTTTTTATTGCATTGGTGAGATTTTCACAGCTGTGGCATATCTTTGCTAATAAGTTGGTGACTCACTTGATAGGTTGCTGAAGATTTTTAAGTGATTTTTTATGTCTGTGGTCATAGTATATGGCTTTTTATTTATTTTTACAGATTTGATTGAATTACGAGTAATGCTGGAAGATGCAGAGGATAGGAAGTACCCAGAGAATGATCTCTTTAGAAAACTCAGGGATGCTGTAAAAGAAGCTGAAACCTGTGCTTCTGTAGCTCAGCTGCTTCTGAGCAAAAAGCAAAAACACAGGTAAGATTAAGAAGAGTTGAATTCTTCGGTGTTTCTCTTTTTTTGTTTGTCTTTGGTTTTATTTATTTATTTATTTATTTCAGAGTAAAAGCCAAAATTTTAACTGGATCGTGAGGTTCTACATTATCTTTGACCTCTTGTGGCCTCCCCACCTTCAAATGCCCTAATCTTATCTCCTACTACTTCCCTTCTTTCTTGCTCTACTCTACAACCCTCTTCTTAATGTTCATACATACCAGGGGGATTCCTTCTTAGGGTCTTCATGCCTGTTCTTGCTCTGCTTGGAGTTCTCTTTCTCTGATATCCCAATGGCTTATTTCCTCACTTTCAAGTTTTCTTCAGATGTCACATTCTTGTAGGGGCCTTCTCTGACAATCCTTTATAAAATTGCAACTTTCTTATTCTTTTCTGGTTTGTTTTTCTCCCAGACCTTTTGATATATTAATCTATTTTATTTATTGCCTATCTCCTTTTTTTATTCCCAACCTCACTAGAATGTATGCTAAACTAGAATGTCAGGCATTTTTATCCATTTTTTCATTGCTGTATTTCTTGTTCTTAGAAAAGTGCCTGGAACATTGTAGGTGTTCAGTAAATATTTATAAATAAAGATATAATATCGGCTGAAGGCAGGTGGCAGCAAAGAGTAACCTTGATGGATGCAGGGAAGCTGTTACTAAGGAGCATAAGATGAATGTAATTTATCTGTGTTACATTTTCTTTGTTTTTTTTTTTATATTCATTTCAACACATTTCTATAGTTGAATGGCTTTTTCTATAGAAATTCAGGTTGGGTTTTAAATTACTTTGTGCATTCTTTATCTACCATTTAATTAGAAAGCCTTTCTTAGAGACATTGATCAGCGAATCTTCACCTGTCCTTGGATCACTGACTCCCTTAGAGAATCTGGTGAAAGCTTATGGATAAGAAAAATGCACATATAGAAAAAGTCATTTTTGTTTTTTATTTAGAAAAATATACATGCAACAAAATTTTGAGTCAGTTTCAGAGGGTTTATTGTCTACTTAGCCAGATTAAGTGCCCTTGTTCCTCATCTTAAGCTTGTTGAGATAGAGGATTCTGTTTTATCAATGAACTTAAATATTTACTGTGAGGAATTTATTGAATGTTTAAAATATTTAATACTCGTAAGATTAGAAGAACTGTAACTTGGAGAATTGAATCTTTAGTTATCAGCTAAAGAGTTAAAAACCTAATTTGGAAGTGATCACCACTGCACATAGAATCTCTCTACCACTAGCACTCTGGGATTTCTTGGTGAGAATTATAGAGATTTAGAAGCCCCTTTGATATCAGAATGATTGTGAATTTTTCTTACTTATGTCTCATTATTATTTTATATCAGGCAGAGCCCAGATAGTGGGAGGACTCGGACCAAACTGACAGTGGAAGAATTGAAGGCCTTTGTCCAACAACTTTTTAGTCTTCCTTGTGTCATCAGCCAAGCTCGACAAGTAAAGGTGGAGTATTACCTTATTTTCTTGGATAACATTTTTTTGTAATATGGGTTATGTTTTGGGTAAACAAAATAGTGTGCCTAGACTAGTTTTTTTGTTCTGTTTGTGCTGTTATGTAGGTTTTTTTTTTAATAGGCAGTAAGAATCTCTTGGTTTCATTCTTAGCCTGTAATTCTCCCTTTAAAATTCTGGAATTAAGGTTTAGAATTCTCTTTTTCTATATTAATTTTAGATCAAAAGCTCAATTTAACTTGAAAGTAATAGAAATGCAAGAAATTCGTTTTTAAAACCTGAATGTATCAGTGAGTTATTAGTTCATTTGAAAGAAAGGAAGTAGTAGGAGATAAGATTAGGGCATTTGCCAGGGCTCTGATGGTTTAATGAATATGTAAAATTTCAAGTATATATCAAGTATATTAATCTGCACAGTTAGTAATCTTTTGATAGTTTGTGGTGTGTTTTTGTGATTTGGCTGTGGGTAGGGTTTCTGAAATGGTTTTTGTCAAGGTTATCAACCGTGTTTTTGTATTATTTATGTCATAAGAGCATTTTAATGGTTGACCGTATTTTCTTTACTGAGAGATTTTCTTCTCTAAACATCTATGGCACCACACTCTGGTTTTCTTATTCACAATTCCTTCTCTTTAGTCTTCTTTGCTGATTTTCTCTTTGGCTTGACTTGTAAGTGTTGGAGTATATTATGAGTCTCAGACTCTTTTTTTTTTTACTCTTGGTCCTGATATCTTCTTATTTGTCCAGTCACATTAAATACCACCTACATCCATTGAGTTTCAAATCTCCAGCTCCAGCTGCCTTTTTTTTTTTCTACAGACTTAAGTATCCAGTTGTTTACTTTACTTTTCCCTTTAGCAGACTAAAAGGCATCTTAAAAGCCTTTTAATTAATCAAAGTTCTTGATTTCTTTATTTCCCTTATACCCCACATTCAGTCTCTACACAAGTGTCATCATTATTTCCAAAATATATCCCAAAGTAAACCATTTGTCATCAGCTCTATTGCTTAAGCTATACTCTATAAACGACTAGAACCTGTCCTTCAGATTACTGCAACAGCCTCTTAACTGGTATCTCTTCTACTCTTAATCCCTGACAGTATGTTTTCATTTAGTAGCCAGAGTGAGCATGTAAAATGTAAATCAAAGCATATCATGTCCATGTGGTTAGAAATTGTCCACGTGGTTAGAAATCCTCCAGTGGTTTCCCAAAGCCATTAAAATGAAATCCAAACTCATAATCTACAAGGCACTGTAATCTGACCTCTGCTAATTCTTAAACTTCATTTGTTCCTCAACCACTTTGGACTAAGACACCAAACCCATTTCTTTTTAAAAGCTTTTGCAGTATCTTTTACTCTGTTTAAACTACTCTTTTCGTAGCTCTTCCCAAGGTTCCCACATTTACCTTCTCATTTTGTTTTAGTCCATCTGTCTTCTGAATTTCTGTTGCAGAATAATATGCCCCCTGGCCGATCATTTTCATTGTGTTGCCCTTATTTTCATAGCACTTAAACTAACATTTTTTTCATGTATTCAATGTTTGGCCATTTATATTGAAATATATATGCCTTGAAGACAAATTTTGCATGTTTTGTTTAGTGTTGTAGGCCTAGAACAGTGCCTGCATCTAAGTTAGCAGTCATTAAATATTTTTTAAATAATCATTTTTTAAAAGTAGTACTACGTAAGAAATTATAGAGAAGCAGATTTATGTCCTTAGTATTCTGTCTGTTTGGTGCTGTGATGGTGAGATTATTAGATGGTCTCGAATTTGATAGTTTTGCCTATCAAAGCTGTTTGTTCTGTTGCCTGTCAAATATGTCTGTTATATACTCATATCTCTTAAATTTATTATTTATTTTTATTTATTTGACCTTTTTAGAATCTGTTGGATGACGTGGAAGAGTTTCATGAACGTGCTCAAGAGGCCATGACCGATGAAACCCCAGATTCCTCTAAACTCCAGATGTTAATAGACCTGGGCTCTAGTCTCTATGTGGAGTTACCTGAATTAGCCCGACTAAAACAAGAGCTACAGCAGGCTCGGTGGTTGGATGAAGTAAGACTGACTCTGTCAGATCCACAACAAGTCACTTTGGATATTATGAAGAAATTGATAGACTCTGGGGTAGGGTTGGCACCCCACCATGCAGTGGAGAAAGCAATGGCTGAACTACAAGAGCTCCTTACAGTCTCTGAGCGATGGGAAGAAAAGGCTAAGGTCTGCCTACAGGCAAGGTGAACACATTAATTGGTGACTGTTGCCTCTTAAATAACTAAGAGAGTAGGACCCAAGGAGAAACAAGGGTCTGACCAATCACTAAGTTATCAAATGAGTCTGCTTATAGACAGTTTCAAATGTTGTGTGCTTAGTATATACAGAGTACTTCATTTGGTACTTTAAGTGGGACAAAGTAGTATTTTTTTTAGGGCCTTGCATTACTAATATAGTTAGGTAAGAAATGTAAAGCTCATTACAATATGTTATTAACTGAGAGTACAGAAAAGTACAGTAGGAATTTAGAAGAGGAGAGATCATTGTTAGCTTGGATGGTCAAAAGAGAAGCTTACAAGAAAAGTACAAACTTATGTAGATAGAGCCTTGAAGAATGAGTGGAGTTGAGTAGCAGGGCATGTAAGAGAAATATCATAAGCTTAATTTTAGGAATGACTAAAGTTGAATATGCTTTATTGGAGTAGAAGATTTATGCAGGCAAGAAGTGGGATAGAAGAATCAGGCATGAGAATGTTAAGCTGCTGCATTAGCATTGACACCCATTGGATTTGTGAGATTTAAGTAAATCATTCATTGTATTTGACTGCCAACTAATTTGATTGTAATGTTCTTTATTAGTCTTTTTTCAGCAGCTGAGATTAATATTTATATACTTCGCTATTGCGAGGATGAGGAAACTGGAATGCTTAGAGATCACATAATTATTAAATGCACCTCAAATTTAAAGCCTTTTTCATTTTATTTCAAAGTCTCTATCTACTTAAGTACATTGCCAGCTACTTATTTTGAATGGGTTTGGTAGGAAAAATCTTAGGTGATGTAATTAACATAGTTTTACTCCCCAAGAAAATGCTCTGTAGATAATGGATATTTTGCTTTCCATATGCTGTGGAGAATACATACTATATTTATTCATAGCTTTTCATCTCCAGAACATTTAAATTACTCTATGTCTTAAAGTTCACGACCATTCCAGGAGGTGGGAGCATTAAATGGGAAAAACTAACTTTGGAATGCAAAACTATGATTTAGTATATTTGATGCAGTTGATTATAGTCTGCAGAATGAAATTTTGTTGATAGTAAGATTTGAAAACCTTTTCCCCCTATTATATTTAATTAGCAACCAAATATGCTGATTTTTGTCTCCAAAATGTCTTTCATATCTATCTTCTTCAATTTTACTGACACTGACCTACTTATAGCAGTCTTATATTTTCTCTTGATCTTAACAATTAAGAAGTATTTACAGAGTACTTATTACATGCCGGGCACTAATTCTGAATTCTTCGGAGACAGTATGGGAAAAGACACACAAAGTCCCTGCTCTAAAATAGAGCCAACATTCTAGTGGGGAGAGACAAGTAAAAGAATGAATGAATTTGAGACATTTAGTGTCTGAATTTCATATAACTTCTTGGATCCATTTACTATATACTGATTAACTGTAATTTCTCATCTATAACATAGATTTTTTTTGTAGATACCATCTGCCTGTTAGATAATTCCATTGGATGTCCTATGAGTACCTCAAATTCCCATATTCAAATTGGACCTGTTAACTTCTTTCCATAATCTCTTCCTTTATGCCTCTTTTTTTTTTTTTTTTTTTATTATGCCCTCTTTCACTTATTTGAACAAGCCAGTACTTTGGAAATTAGCTTTGATTCCTGCCTTCCATTTTGTTACCCTCAAACTCAGTTAACTACCACGTCATACTGGTTCTATTTCTTCAATGTTTCTCACTTTCATTCTTTTTCTCTGGACTGCTATTATATCTGACCTGGATCACAGCAGTAGCTTCTGTCCATGCTCTCACCCCCTTTCTAATCCACTGTCCAATGAACACTGAACTAGTATTTTTTTAAAATAACAGGTATGACTATTTGACTCCCTTGCTTAAAGCCCTTTATTGTTTCTCATTCCCTATGTGGTGAAATTCAGATACCTTAACCTGATTATAAGGCCAGCTATAGTCTAGTCCCTTGCTTAAATATCTAGCCTTATCCCTTGCCATTCTTTATCTTGGATTTTATGTTCCAGACATAGTGATCCCCTCCCTCCACTGCCACCGGTTCCTCAAACATTCCATGCTCTTTCTTGTCACTGGACTTTTGCAGCTTTTGTTCTCCTGTGGAACAGTCTTCCTCTCTGCCCGTTCCCTGTGGTGCAACTCTACCATCCCTTCCCTTTCTCTTTCTCTGGCCCCAGTGTTGCTGTCTAACTCCTATTCTGAAAGAATAAGAAAGCTTAGAGGTCACTTCTGGGAATCCTTTCTTCACCTGCCAAGTCAATTAGGTCCTCCTAGTATACATCCCGATAGCAACTTTACTTTTCTATATCTTTGCACTTAACAGTGCTTCATAACTCCTTATTAACAATTCCTTTTTCCACAAGATTAAAAAATTTCATGAAGAACTCTGTTACTCTTGCGCATTAATAGACTCCAGGACCTAGCACAGTACCTAGCACACAATAGGATTCATGGATGATGACAAAGCTTTCTCCATCCTTGGTAACTTCCTGTTGGTTACATAGAAAAATTCAAGGCCTCTTAATCTGTTTGCATCTTTCTTGCCTGCTAAATCTCCCTACTTCTTGCTCTTACTTTCTCCCCTCTAATCTTCACACCATCCCTCATCTTAAGCTAGACTACAAACTCATTTTTAAATGTTTGTTTTTGTTCATTATATTCTTGTTTTTTCCTCTTTAACCTTTCACTCGACAAACACGCTTCTTTAAGGCCTAGCTCAGAGACCTTTTCAGTCAGAATTAATCACTGCCTCCATTAGAAGTGAGCCTATAATAATGTGTTCTCAGTTCCCAGTACAGTTTTTATTTTGTATTCTGACTGGTTGAGGATAAAGGTCCATGTTTATTCATATTTGTATAGCTAGGTGTTAATGAATGTAGTCGAATTCAATGTACACGATCAGTATTAGTGGATTTCTAGACTGTTGCTTTCTACATTGCTGTCTAATATGCATTTCTTTATAATGTATTGTGGAGAGCTAAAGTAGAGGCAGTTTAGTGTAGTGAAATGAGCATGGGATCTGAGACATCAGTATTTCAGGTGTGCCATTTACTACATTAAATGACGGGGGGAAATAATAGATCTTTAAGTTAAAGTTATCTATAAAATGGAAATAAACATAATAGCTGTTTTGCCTCCCTTATAAGGATTGGGTAAGAATTAAATGTGATCATGAGTGTGAAAATTCTCTAACATTCTAAAATGTTATGTAAATGTTGGTAGCAGTTTGGCTTTTCCTCATGCATCTGTCCTATTTTTTGCGTTTTTTTGTTTGTTTGTTTGTTTTTTTAGACCACGGCACAGCGTGGCAAGTTTAGAAAGCATTGTGAATGAAGCTAAGAACATTCCAGCCTTTCTGCCTAATGTGTTGTCCCTGAAAGAGGCCTTACAAAAGGCTCGGGAATGGACAACCAAAGTGGAAGCTATTCAGGTAAAGAGCCTTTTGAATTATCCTATCATTTCTGATAATGCTGTTTCACAGATAAATCCTTTAAGCCTTTAATTTTTTAGAATAGAATAGTCATAATAATTGCAGTACTTAAAATTGACTTGTTCTTCCATCTGATTTTATAATTTAAGATAAGTATTACCTATTTAAACATTATTTCTAAGACAGAATTAGCTATTTATTTAACTCTTAGCAGTAAAGAGTTTATACTTTCTTATATTTGATCTTTTGTCATGTGCACAAGTTACTTTTTAAACCAGAGGCTTTTAAAAAGAAAATGAAATTAACATTTACTGAATACCGCAATATTCATGGTATTATTTTAGTTAGGAGTAGAAATGTAAAAGGGAAGGGTGTAAAGATAGGACCTTGGCCCTCAAAATAGCATATTCTCTAGTTGGAGAGACGTATGTATTTGTAATTCAAAACAGAATAAAATAAGTGCTAGATAGAGATGAAAATTTACTTGAATACATAAATTTTTTCTGAGTTATAAAAACCATTAAGCAACATTTACAGTATTCAGTGTATAAATTCTCTTTATTATAGAATATACTAAAAAAAAAAAAAAGGAAATTGACTCTCCTACTGAACTCTGCTGTACTAATTAAGAACATATTTTAGATGTCAAGTTCTAATGACTTCTTTTTTACTTTCTTTTCAGTTGACTTTTTCTGGGACCTGCTTAGCTGCCACTCTTTCTATGCTATTTTTTAAAAATTATCTTGCTTTTAATCTGGACAACTCTTTTGTTTGTTTTATTTTTGACCTATTTCAGGCAGTTAGTTGTCCTCAAAATGTCTGATAATCCTTAGTTGCCTGTTTATGATTGAAGGACTAAATTTGCAAGTATAGGTAGCTGTCATGTGATTTGAAGGACTTCTACCTTTCTATGGTAGGACTAACTTGTAGGCTCTAAGTAAGTGGATTGCTTCTATTCACAGGCAAACTCTTTAGGATACATAGTTTGGAAGCAGTCTCTGTCTAGACTTATTCAGAAGGTGTTCCATAGTTAAGTGGCTATAGTTGGGTATAGGAGGGAGTAGTAGTAAATATGGTTAGTTCATGATTTTTTTTGTATCTGAGCTCTCTTTTTTTCTTTTAATTAGCTGTCTGTTAATTATACCATTATAGTGTTTTAGGGCTAAAACCTTATTACTCTTTTTAAAAGTTTCTTGCCTGTTTATTTTTCCACGTGTTTCAGTATAACTTTAAAGTGAATTGTAGGCAAATGACTCACTTAATACATAGGAAATAACCTTTTAATGGAATGTCAGTATTTAACGTATAAAACTGTACCTTTCCTTCATAGCCTCTGGATAACAGTGAACGTTACACAGATATATACAGTTTCTTATAGGCATGTGTTTTGTCTGCTAGGAAATTCATCCAGTTTAAGATATCACTCAGTTACTATCTACAGGCTGTCAGCCCACTTCAGGTGTTCTTGCCAAGACCCTGGAATGGATTCTTTGTTAACCTTTTCACCTCCTGTAATGATTCAATTATTGAGTAAATTTAAAGTAATATATAAGTTCTAAAAACAATAATGACTTCATTATATGGCGATATTGAAACATGACTTATAAGAAAAGTATTCATCTCTGTGTATAACAAAATGGAAGTGGTTTTCAGAACCAAAATATTGCTTTGTAGTTGTTGAAAAATTTTGAAAAGATTTTTAAACAGGCAGGAGAGATTACTGGGTGTCCTTTCGTTGGAATATACTGGATGTCATCTAGTGAACTCTCCATAATTATCTGATTCGAGGAGTATATACCTTAGATTTCTTTTGACAAAGCTGTTTTACAACTCTCAGTTATTAAAAAATGATAGTAATATAAATGAATTATATTCGTAGTAAGACAATTAAATTTGTCTTTGGATTTAGAACAGTTGATTTTCACACTGTAGAAAAGATAATTGCATTGTTATATGATATTAAACATCTGTTTCCATCTATTAGCAAATTCCTTTTCTCATTTCTAATTGCACATGTGTGTGTGTTTGTGTGTGTTTATAGATTGTCCTTTGAACTATTTTATATATCTTACTGGTCCTTTCATTAATTAATAAAATTAAAATCTTTGACAACGTGAATTTACACAAACTTTAAAAATTAAATGTTTTGGGACATTGGTTAATAACATAAGTTTCAAGTGTGCATATCTATAATACATTATCTGTATCTTGCATTTACACCGCTTTAAAAAGGATGTTGGTGGCTCTATTCAAGAGATACAATTAGGTTTAAAGAATAATTTTTAATTTAAAAAAATCATTCTCAACTCTTTGTAAGGTCTTATGACAATATTTGCCAGATTCCATAAGAGAATGCAAATTGTGTAAGAATGTACTTTTGTTTTTCAGAGTGGTAGCAACTATGCTTACTTGGAACAGTTGGAGAGCTTATCTGCGAAAGGGCGCCCCATCCCTGTGCGTCTTGATGCATTGCCCCAAGTAGAATCACAGGTAGCAGCAGCGCGGGCATGGAGAGAACGGACTGGACGGACCTTTCTTAAGAAGAATTCTAGCCATACATTGTTACAGGTAAATAATAGTTTACAACAGAAGTTGATAACTTAATACCTATGGGTAGATATATTATTGGTGAGATTTGTTTTCATTTTATCTGGTGATTGTCATACACGTGATTCCTATTAGGTAATAACAAATGTTGAACAGAAATCTGGAACTTTATTTCCAGTTCATCTTGTGCTGTGTCCATAAAAAGCAACCAGCCTGGATCTTGTCTTTATTGTTAATGGACTCTGTTGCTGACAGATCCTATTTCTCAGAAGCACAAATTTAAATACTCATTACCTTTTTCATCTTGAGCATTAAAATGTAGTTAAGAGCATAGGCTTTGTAATAAGATAATTTCATGTTTGAGGACTTCCTCCCTGATTACTAACCCTGTATCCTTGGGCAAATTGTTTTCTTTCTAAGCCTCAGTTTCATTTGTTTGTAAAATACAGATAATACTACCTACTTTAGAGGGTTGTTGTTAGGATCAAATTAGATAATGTGTATAAAGTCCTTAAAAAAGTGCCTATGACCTGGTGAGTAGACAATAATGGTTCCTTTTATTATTTTTAGTTTTAAGATTTTTTTTTTTTTTAAACCAGAGCTCAATATTTGGTTTTATTTTTGTAGGTGCTAAGTCCCCGGACTGACATTGGTATATATGGAAGTGGCAAAAACAGAAGGAAAAAAGTAAAAGAACTAATAGAAAAAGAAAAAGAAAAGGATCTGGACTTTGAACCTCTGAGTGACCTAGAGGACGGATTGGAGGAAACCAGAGATACAGCCATGGTGGTAAGAAATTATATAATGCATCTTGAGTTTGCATGGTGAATACAAAATTCTGTGAAGGCATTAGCAGATTCACTATTTTCATGTTCTTAACTGTTTTTATTGTTGCATACTTTCCTTATCTTTGGCTTTATGATTACATATATTTCACATATTTTTTAATATTTATATTCAAAGTATATGAGAAGTTTACTATTTTGCTCTTTTTCCTTAAAATTGTCTTTTCCATATCTGTTTATTATTATTTTAATAGTTATCTAATATTCCATGAAATTGTCTATAATTTGCTGAACGCTTTACTGATACTGAACATTTGGTTGTTATTAAGTGTTCACCATTATAGATAACTAATAAAGTGAACTTTTCTGTATAGCCTTTTCTTTTTTCAAATTATTTTCCTGTGCTTGACGTTCAGAAATGAGATTACTGGGTTAGAATCTAATAGCATTTTGTGATGCTTAATAATAATATTGTGCTTTTCAAAGGAATTGTAACAGTTTACTGATAATAGCTGCTATTTAAAATATCTCAATGTCATTCAACAATATAGTGAGTGCTCAAGAAAATATTTATAGCTCATTAGAATTCCTTTTTTTTTTAGAGAGTAGGAGAAATGTGTTAAGATTATTAGGAGCCTGAGAAAGTAGAGAGAAAATAAAAATAAGTTTGGGCAATATGTAATAGTAGGGAATTGCATACATTATGTAACTAGATATGGCTGTTTCTGCCTATAGATGATCCTGTTTGGATGCCAGTGGAAATGATTTTTCATTAGAGAACCTGCCTAACAGGTCAATCTTGCCAGACAAGTAGGACACAAAATTATTTCAAAATTGTTTCAAAGCTATGAGAGTTTTTTTAAAAAAATGCACTGACAGCATTTATGATAATTATATTTTGTTTGCTTTTATTTACTTTTGAAATGAGTTACAATTGGTTACAATCTTGGTATAATTGGTTATTCTACTTCTACATAAGTTAGGCCTTCTAAAAAGAAATAAAAATTGGTTTATATAGAACTTGCCCCCAGGGAATGAACTACAAGGGGATGGGAAACTAGTATTTACTGAGTATTGACCTTGTGCTAGGTGCCAAGTTAGGCATTTTAATGTTATCTTATTTAAAACAAAGTGAGGCTGGTGGTGTCTTCATTTTTCAGAAAACTGAGATTCAGAAAGTTCATGCCCTACATCATTAACAGTCATTAGGTGCAAGAGCCAGGCTTTGTACACAGGTTACTTGACTTTAAGACATACTACCTTCCTACTGGACCCTACAGAAGGATTCAAAATACTCTACTGATGTAAATTGTCAAATATGGTAGCACTTTGCCCATTTCACAGATGAGGAATATGTGCAAGGAAACTGCCAGGCTGCCCCAACTTTTAGGAAATGATTGACAACTGATTTTTTTTTTTTTAAAAGACAGTGCTTTGTCACCATGAGGCTACAACTTGGAGATAATCCCTTAGTCTGAGGATTTGGTGTTTTTGGAGTATTTTGCAGTGACCCATTTCAATGAAATGTTTCTTATATACAGGTGGCAGTTTTCAAAGAACGAGAGCAAAAAGAGATTGAAGCCATGCATTCCCTTAGAGCAGCTAATCTAGCCAAGATGACAATGGTGGACCGCATAGAAGAAGTAAAATTTTGCATTTGCCGCAAGACAGCAAGCGGGTTTATGCTGCAGTGTGAGCTCTGCAAAGACTGGTTCCATAACAGCTGTGTTCCCCTGCCTAAATCAGGTTCCCAGAAAAAGGGATCTAGCTGGCAGGCTAAAGAAGTAAAATTCCTTTGCCCTCTTTGTATGCGTTCTCGAAGGCCAAGGCTAGAAACTATTCTGTCACTCCTGGTATCCCTTCAGAAGTTGCCTGTACGGTTGCCTGAAGGAGAGGCCTTACAGTGTTTGACAGAACGTGCTATGAGTTGGCAAGATAGAGCACGACAGGCCCTAGCCACAGATGAACTGTCCTCTGCCTTGGCCAAACTGTCTGTGTTGAGCCAGCGTATGGTGGAGCAGGCAGCTCGAGAAAAAACTGAAAAGATCATCAGTGCAGAACTCCAAAAAGCAGCTGCCAATCCCGACTTACAGGCAAGTTTGAATTTTTATTCTTTCTCTGTTTCATGGTTATATACCTAGGTCATTTTAATGAAATACTACCTGGAAATATAGTTCAGGTGGACCTTGGAATCATAATCACATGATTTGACCTGTACTAACTGGTGATCTCTGTTAGCCACTTTGCAAGTTCATTACATTTTGGTGGTCGTAATCACATATTACCCGTGTTTATTTAGTATTCCTTTCTGTTCATCTTGGAATTGTTTATTTAGGGACACTTACCTAGTTTCCAGCAATCTGCTTTTAACCGAGTGGTGAGCAGTGTATCTTCTTCCCCTCGACAAACAGTGGATTACGATGATGAAGAAACAGATTCTGATGAAGACATTCGGGAGACATATGGCTACGACATGAAGGTAATGGCTAGGTTGAGTGCGTGCATACCTGATCACTGGGTGTGTTTAAAAAATTACTGAACACTGTTTGAGGCCTGAGAGTAGAAGAGAAAGCTAGTCATCTATTTATCTTGTGTTTATGGTCATAGCATTTGTCAAAACTCAAAAAATATATAGATTAATGAAATAATTTTTTTAAAGGATAGAATTTTAAAAATCTATTTTCCTCACCTTATAACTCCTTAAAGCTTAGAGAGATTAGCAAAATTAGACATTGAAGTTCTAAAAGTTTTCATGGCTGATTTCAGTATTTTTTTTGTGGGATGAGGGTGTTAACATCTGTGTAGTTAATATCTTAAGAATCCCATTCTGGCTGTGCTTTGAGTCCTGTGCTATGGTCTCTCATCTGGATGGTGCTAGATAGAATGTCATATTCAGAGATGGGTTGTACTTAGGGCTGCAGTTTGAATTTGCAATTACAATTAGAATATATTATTTGCCTTTATATGTTTATTTTGATGACACCACACTGGTGATAAAGAAAAAGTTTTGGCAAATTTGTTGGTTTTGGATTTTATTGGCCTTTTATTGTTACTTTGTTTCAGACCTAAGTCCTTTGTCTTTTAGCTAATAATATTATTTGTTGATCTATTTAGAATCTGTGCTTGGACCCAGGGAGTTCATATTCTTATGTATGAAAAAACTAGGGTACAATCTTTTCCATACCCCTTAACTATCTTTTCTCTGTCTTTTCAGCATGCAGATCAGGTAGGTAAGCTCATACAATCAGCATTAAAACTCACAGGATATAAAATTAAAGCCATCCATCATAGATGTTTGTAAATTATCTGTTGGAAAGTATTTTTCTCAGGATAAAAATGCATTCAGTTGTTTTAATGAGATAATTTTTAGTTATATGAAGTAGTCAAGAAAAGTTGAGACTTGAATGACCCTGTTAAAGTATGGTTCTAAGCACCTTGCTCCTCTGAAGAAGGGATTGTCTTTGTTTATGAAGTTGTATAGCATCACCAGGAACAGCTGAAAGGGAACGTAGCCCATGCCTCATATATGTTAGTTAGCTAATACTAGAATTGCCTATTTGCCATAGTTCAGAGGTTTCCAATCCTTGGGTTATCTTTCTAGTACATTAATAATCAACAGCTACTCTAGAATTGCTGAACAGGATGGACTCTGCTTGGAAGCAGATTGGTACTCTATGAAAACAAAACATCACAAGCATTACTTGATTTTAGGGCTAGGGATCAAACCCTGGTTTGTTATGGTTATATGGAGTAGTCCTTTAAAAATGTTTATATGAGAGTCTTGGCTTATAGTCTCTTCTATAAGGGGTCTTGGCAGGGTGGGAAAATAAAGTTATGGCTTTTATTGTGATAGCAATGTATTTGACAGCTTAGAAGGGTATAGGAATTATGGCAAGACTTAAGTAATTCAAAGTTATCTTGATATAGGTATCTTTGCATTAAAAAAAATTATGCTCTTAAGTGTTTTCTTACATAGCAAGCACTTACTATAATGAAAATTTTATTCACCAACTTATTTGCAATTGGCTTGAGGATGTTTCCGTTTTTATGATGTTTCCTGATTGCAACCATAAATTCATTCTTAAAATAATTTGAATTCAGTATCGTTTCTTGAGAAAGAACCCTCTACTGGTTGTCATTTGATCTTAGTTATCATAACATTTTAAATGTTTAAAGCAGATGGTTTGTGCTTTGCATTGTTTGATTACTTCATTTTACATGTAATATCCTTTGATCACCTCAAATACTCAGAGCAGCAATTTAAGAAAATCACTTAAGAAAAAATATATTTTAATGAAGCAAAGTCTGTCACAGGTCTTTTGTGATTGTGTCTGGGATACCTTTCAAATACTCATATGATTATTTCCTTTTAAGGTATATTGTTTACCTTTGCTGGAACTGTTCATCCATATTATAGTTTATATTTTACAAATGCATTTATGTATAGAATTACATGTCAAAAAGGAAGGTATAAAACAGTAGTAGCTGTTATCTCCCAAGAACTTTATTTTTGTATCTCAGTAATTGCTTATTTTAGAGGAAGGCTCTTAGATTTCTTTTATTTCTTCTTCTCCACCCTTGGCTGGCTTGAGCTTTAGTGGAAATAGAGTAGATTTTATCTTAGACTTTAGTCTGACATGATACCAGAGAAGATGGGAGAAAGAGATCTATATATAAAAAACTTTTTCAGTAAGAGGCCATTCTGCCTTTCCTGCATGTTTGCCATTAGTGGGACTAAACTGTAATTTTCCTCCTTAGGAAGAATGAGCTTGCTGTTTATCAACTTTTTACTTTTAACCTATCTATGTCTTTATATTTAAAATGTATCTCTTGCAGCTGTAACGAGAGATAAAGAAGAACCCATTCTGAGTGTTCAAACCCAAAACACTTCTTTGAAGGGAAAAGTGCATTCATTTGTTCATTGCAACATTATTTGAATAGTCAATATGTGGAGGCAACCTAGGTGCCCATCAGTAGGTGAATGGATAAAGAAGAGGTGGTACATATATATATACAGTGGCCAGAAAAAGGAATGAAATCTTACTATCTGCAACAACATGGATGGACCTAGAGGATACTGTGCTGAGTGGATTAAGTCAGACAGAGGAGGACAAATGCCATATGATTTCCACTTACGTGTGGAATTTAAAGAGCAAAACAAGAAACAAAACAGAAACAAATTCATAAATACAGGGAACATTTTGATGGCTGCCAAATGGGAAGGGGATGGGGTGTTGAGTGCAGAAGGGGAAGGGATTTAGTACCAATTGGTAGTTACAAGTTATGGGGATTTAAAATATAGCATAAGGAAAAATAAAGTATAGCATAAGGAATATGGTCAGTAATATTGTAATAACTATGTATGGTCTCAGGTAGGTACTAGATTTATTGGGTGATCACTTTGTAAGTTATATAAATGTCTAATTTCCATGTTGTACACCTGAAACCAATGTATGTGATATTGCCAACTGTAATTAAAAAATAATATTAAAAAAAACCCAAAATACATCTCTTGTAGGTGGAATATAATAAGATAGCATATGTAGTAGGGTCCTTTGTTGTCTGTTTTCTACAAATACATATATTTGTAACATATAATCAAGTCTTATTTTTTTTAGCATTTTATTACTAGTTTCAAATATACAATACATTGGTTAGACATTTATATAATTTATGTTATGAATTACTCTAACTTCTTTTTTATTTTATCTTCTCTCTGGTTTTACACATAGTCATTACATTACTGCTGACTGCATTCCCTATGCTGTGCTCCTCATCCCTGTTACCATCTATCAACTACTTAGTTGTACTTCTTTAACTGTTCTTTCCTTTCTCTCAGTCCCCCAAACCCCCTACCCTCTGGCCAGTCACCAGATTGTCCTCTATATTTGTGAGTGTTTTAGATTAGTTTTTCTTTTTTTCCTTAGATTCCCCATATAAGTGAAATCATATGGTATGTATTTTTCTCTGACGACTTTTGCTCAGCATAATTGTGTGTTTTTCAAAGTAATATTTCGATCTCAGTCTTTTAGTTGGATTTGTTTAGTCCATTTACACTTAATGATAATTGTTGACATGGCTGGATTTAAGTTGACCATCTTGCTATTTATTTTTTACTACGCTTTTGGTTTTTTTGTTTGTTGCTCTTTTTTTGCTTTTTGGGTTAATTGAAATTTTTTAAAATGTTCATTTTATTTGCTTCTTATTACATCTGTTATTTATTTATTTATTTTTAGTGATTGCTCTAGGCATAGCAATACATTTTTTAACTTAAAGTCAATATTGTACTTCTGCACATTTCATACTTTGCCTTGGGGAAGTAATATTTTTTTAATTTTTTTTTCCTGTTATTACTTTTCATCATTATTTTCTTTTCACTGTCCTTTCCATTTAGAAAGCTGAACAGAAAGTTCCCTGTATGAATTATATGAAATGAGTAGAGTCAAGGTCAGAAAAGGCTGTTCCAATCAGTAAGAAGCTCAGATCTGAGAACTAAAATAGTAAAATACAGAACTGCAGTACTCTACTATCTCTTGCTTTTTAGGACAAATCCTTGAATAGGGAAGGAAGACTGTTTCTACTGTGTCTAGTCCTAAATTTTCAGTGACTGTTATTGTCTTCCAGAATCCTCTTATAAAACCTTTTTTAAGTATCCTGTTTAAGGATAGTCTTGTGATAACAATAGATTTCCTCTCATACATCCTACAAAGATAATCAGGTGTTAGATTTAGTCACTAAACTGTTGGCTCTCTTATAATGCACTCTTTTATAATTTGCTTTGTGTTGCTGGGCCGTGACTGTACACCAAGGGATGGTAAACTTTTTCTGTAAAGTAACATATATGCATATATTAATAAAAATTATAAGTTAAATCTACATAGTAATATAGATTAATATGTAATAATGTATAGGAAATATTTTAGGCTTTGAGTTCATCTGAACTGCATGTGCTTTTTTTTAAATTCTAGGTAGCAGCAGCAGTTTTTTCCAGTTTCTAGTTGTTTTTTTCATACCCCCAAAACCAACCACATTATGTTCCAGTAGAGACAGCAGCACTAACTGGCCAGTGCTTCCTCCTCAGAGATCTGGATCTCAACTCTGCAGGGTCCCCTTCTGAGTTTTTAGGTTCTAATGACCCCATTTCTTCCCTTTGTTACCTCAAGCTCTAGGGATGACAATTCTTCTTGCAATTATCTTGATGTTACCTTAGTGTTTCCTTTTTGTCTTTTCAAGCCTTTAATATACATTTAACCAGTTCATTTCATTAAATTCTCCTAGATGAAATACATGTGATTTCTGTCTTTCTGATTGCACTCTGACCAATAAAGCTGTATATGTGAGTTTATGGAAACTAACCACAGAGAGAATCATCTGAGACCTAATCAGAGCTGTCAGAATTGTGTAATTTGAATATTGTCAGTCAGGCTCTTCATTAAGAGCAATTGGTAAGCTTCTAGGTTAAAACTTTTAGAGAGAATTAAACGATTTGTGTCCTTAATATGTCACATCTAAACCTTTCTTCCGCTCCTAAGATTTTTTTTTTTTTCAGAGAGTCAGAGTATTTTAACTTGTGGGTATAGGAGTTTTTATGACTTGCATACTGTGGAAGGTAAATTACTTAACGATGATTTTCTTGCAGTTTTATTATCTCTGGATTATTTTTGAGGTTTATTCTCTCCCTTTTGGCTTGAAACTGATCAATATTGTTTTTTTCCCCTTAGAGACATTTTCTATCTAATTTAAATAAGATATTTAATAAGACATCATATATTTAAGTTTAAGGTCACATTTTTAGTGTTATATTAGAAGTTTTGACCTGAAAGCTTGCATTTAGATTCTTGTCATAGGATAAGTTAAATGGTTCTAATTCTGAATACCCCTCTTCATTTCTTCTTCAGGACACAGCTAGTGTGAAGTCCTCCAGTAGTCTGGAACCCAATCTTTTTTGTGATGAAGAGATTCCCATCAAGTCTGAGGAGGTGGTCACTCACATGTGGACAGCACCTTCATTCTGTGCAGAACATGCTTATTCTTCTGCTTCTAAGACTTGTTCTCAAGGTATACTACTCTTTAAAGCAGTGTGGAGAAGATAAGAATGAAACCAGTGATGAAAAAAACCATTGTATTAATAAAGACTATGAATCCCTCTTAAATACAGATCTTTGCCATGAAATGCTACTGGAACCTGAAAATACAATTTTGGTTAGGAAAAGCCAGTTCCTATTTGCATTGCGTGTCATTAGGTGATAATCTGAAAACTGATGTAGAATTATTGAGTCCTAATTAGAAGAACTTCAGAGACCATCTAGTGCCATCTTCATAAAGTCCTTGATAAGTAGTCATTTAGCCTCTATTTGTTCATTATGAGTTGTAGAGGAACTTGCTGTTTTTTAAAGAACATTCATTCTGGTTTTGGAAAGCTTTGTTAGAACATTCTTCCTTTCCTTAGTAAATAATTCCTCTGTATGTTCACTTTTTTTCCTCAGAGAAAATAAGTCACACTGCTTTAGGTCACACCTCTAGAAAATGGAGGGCTTTTATCTATTCATAGTGAATTTCAGAATTTTAAGGGATAGCATATTACAGTTGACCCTTGAAAGAATGCAGGGCTTAGGGGTGCTTACCATGCAGTCGAAAATTCACATATAACTTAAATTGTCCATCTGCATACACAGATTCCCAATCTTGGATCAAAAATACAGCTGACTCTTAAGGCAGGTTTGAATTGCATAGGTCTCCTTATATATGGTTTTTAAAAATCTGCCTTTAAGAGGACCCACACAGTTATCCACATGTAATTGGACCCAGACCTGGACAGTTCAAAACTGTCTTGTTCAGAGGTCAACAGAAGTGTCTGTTTGTTAGAAAAATAACTGCTTATTTAGGGCAGCTATATGTGCTTAATCTTTTGGCATCTTCTGAAAAGGAGAGAACGTGGGTTAAGATATTTTTTCCTATTCCTGTCCCCTCCAGACATAAAGAATCAATAAGGATATTTAAGGATAAATTATCAATAAGGGACCAGATTTTAATCTAAACCAATTTTTTAGAGTGGGCATTAGAAATGTAGACCTTTTTGTTCTGTATTTGTTTCTAATTTTCCTGAACAAGCCCAATATCATTTGATCTCAGAAGCTAAGCAGGATTGGGCCTGGTTAGTGCTTGGATGGGAGACCACTTAGGAAGACCAGGTGCTGTAAGCATAAAAAATTAAAAAACATAAGGGATTGTAAACTGGCAAGGTCCTTGCAATCTGTGAGGTCAACCAAGGGTTGCTTTGCCTAAAAAATTAAAAAAAAAATTTTTTTTATTTTTACTTTCATACTGATGCAGTGAATCTAGATATCTAAGTATTGGGGGAGGAGGAACCATTCCCCTAAACTTTTACTTTGAAAACATTATATTTTTCCACATAGTTTTTATTTTTTGTTTTGTCATATATGTTTTTGGAAAGGTTCTAGTACCCCAAGGAAACAACCTCGGAAGAGCCCTTTGGTGCCCCGAAGTTTGGAACCTCCAGTGTTGGAGTTGTCACCTGGAGCTAAAGCCCAGCTGGAAGAACTTATGATGGTTGGAGATCTCTTAGAAGTATCTCTGGATGAGACTCAACACATATGGCGGATTTTGCAGGCCACACACCCACCCTCTGAAGAAAAATTTCTACATATCATGGAGGTATGGATTTAAAGCTTGCTTAAACATTAGTTGTAAAACTATTTAGAATGCCCAAGTTCCCAGATGTTGGCAACGGGGAATGGCTGAGTGGGTATATTCTGGCTATCCTACTTTCCCATTAAGTTGAAGTCATTTTGCTTTTTGGTTTTCTTTATTGAGTTTTTATGTGATATTTAATTTGTAGGGAAAAAACGGCCATTTCTGCTAAATAGAAAGGGGAATAATGAAAGCCACCAGTTTTTAGCAACTTCCAGTTTTGAACTCACATTCCCACTGTGGAAAGACCCAAAAGTTAGGCAGGGGAAAATACAGTGGTTGAGAAAGAACCTTCCCAAGGAAATGGTTGAATAGAAGTGGAGAAGGAGAGTCTACATTCTTATATTACACTTGCGTAGCAGTTTATAATTTATGCAACGTTTTTCTGTCTATGATCTCATTTGATCCTCACCATAATCCTCAAGGGGAGAGGGGAAAGATAGATGGAACAAGTATTTAGCTCTTTTGCATATGAAGAAATTACATTTCGGAGAGGTAGAAACTTGCCTGAGGTCACACATCTAGTAAAAGCAGAAACACAGAGTATTGAGAGGTTAAATATCTTGTTCAAGATATGATAGACTTAGATATTTATAATGCAGTGTTTTTTTGGATTCTGCAGATTCTTAGGTTCCTGTCAAAAATTCTATAGTCTCATCTGTGGAAAAATGAGGTGTTACTTTCTAAGTTATTATCATGCTTATGTTTCTCACTATTTCTTTTTTATCTTCCCCTTGTTTTTTCTGTTACTAGATAAACATTTACTATTAAAATTTTTAATGTTTATTATATTGGCACATAATAGCAACAATATTAAGTGAAAAGAAAAATGATAAATTTTTTTGCATTGTTTCATCAGCTATTTTCTAGCCCTTGCCAAAGTCACTACATATCCTCTAATGAGAATGAATACAAGTTCTTATGTTTTGATAACATTTTTAATAACTTCATAACCACCCAAAATTTATTAATTGAGTTAATAAAGAACTTCAGTAGTGGTAAATAAAGTTCAAAAAAGTTATTACATAATTTAGTGTACATTTAGCTTTCTGTGTATGCTTTCATCTCAATTAGACAGAAGTGCTTACAGACTATTTTAACATTCTAACAATGAATTTTTTGCCCCTTTTCCCTTTGCAAGCTAAAATTAAGTGAGCTGTTTCATTTAGGGCTTGCACTTATTTTCTGCTGTTGATTTACATTCACCGAATATTATATTTGCTTCATAAAATGTCTTTTAAGTATCTTAGGAATATTTTTTGTGGTATAGTGTACACAATACAAAATTTACCATTTTAACTCTTTTTAAGTATGCAGTTCAGTTTTGTTAATTTCATTCAGTGTTATGCATTGATCACAACTATCCATTTCCAGAACTATTTAAACATCCCAAACATAAACTCTGTATCCATTGAACAATAAATCTCATTTCCTCCATCCCCCAGTTCCTAGTAACCTCTTCTGTATTGATTCTCTGTTTATGTATTTGTCTATATCTATATTCAAGATATCTAAGAGAACAAAGCTTTTTAAATATCTTGCTTTAAAATTGTTTCTAATTATAATTTTGAAGGATGACAGCATGGAAGAGAAACCATTAAAAATAAAAGGAAAGGACTCTTCAGAGAAGAAACGAAAACGGAAGCTAGAAAAAGTAGAACAGCTTTTTGGAGAAGGAAAACAAAAGTCCAAGGAGTTGAAGAAAATGGATAAACCTAAAAAGAAGAAATTAAAATTAAGTGCAGAAAAATCAAAGGAGCTTAACAAACTGGCCAAGAAACTAGCAAAAGAAGAAGAAAGAAAGAAAAAGAAAGAAAAGGCTGCTGCAGCCAAAGTTGAACTTGTCAGAGAGAATACTGAGAAGAAGAGAGAGAAAAAAGTGCTGGACATCCCCTCAAAATACGACTGGTCAGGGGCAGAGGACTCTGATGATGAGAATGCTGTGTGTGCTGCACAAAACTGCCAAAGGCCCTGCAAGGACAAGGTGAGTTCTAACTAGGTGTAGTCAAGTGTAAGAGGGTAAGAAGCAACAGTTGTGGAGACACGTGTTTGATAAATGATAGTCTATTTTTCACCCAGGGTTTGGGGTTCCAACATAATGTGTCTTTTGCAGTTTCAAATTATGAGGCTCGTGGGTTAGTGTGCTTTGTAGAGGAAATGTGTTTTAAAAATCACATACTTAGTGAACATAATGAAGCAAGAGCAGAGAGAAGCTATGTGATAACTCTGGGCAGCAGTGCAGCAGTGCATTGTATATGCAGTTAGCATAACTGGTTTCAAAATAGTCTGTGCCTTGCCTGTAAGATGACTCAGAGAACTAAATACCTTGTTAGTTAGCCACAGTGACCTGAAAAAATTCCTGGGCCAGTATGCTAAGAGCCCTGGCAAACTGGATTAATATTTGTTCTAACAACCTAAAACTAAGGAGTTACATCTTCCCTTTTGGTCTGTGTCTTATCCACACTCAGGCCTTATGTTCATTCTCCTAAGTGGAATTAATTTTTTCAAATCCCTTATAAAAAATAAGCAAGACCTTTAAAAGTATTATATTAATTTTTTTAGCCCTAAATTTTAAGTATAGTAAATATATATAATGGCCATTCTGTAGGTAGGTAATATTGACATTCTGAGACAGAGGGATGGACTTTATGAAAAATGTCAGTTTATTAAATGACTGGAGGTATCTATTATGGTCCCCATCAAGATTGTTAGTAAAAGCATAGATTTAATTTTATTATGCTCATTATACTACTTGGTATTTAGAATTTTAATAGCTCCTCAATTTGAATATGTAAACAGAATAAATATAATTGTATCATTATTCCTTTACTTTCCTCCTCAATCAAATACTTGTTAGAGCTTGAAGAGGTCGCCTTGTGAGGGCTCTTTATTTTACAAATGATCAAACCAGGACTCAGTGAAGAAAAATGATGTGACTAAAGTAGTGGCAAAACCAAAAGTAGAACCCTTGTTATCTGGCTCACAGACTAGGTTCTCTCCAGGAATATCCCTACCCCAACAGTAGTTAAGATGTAAGTACAAAAACACATTCCAAAGCTTAATAACACATTTAAATTATACTTATTAAAGGTTTTTCATTTATTTTTGGAGAAATGAATATGTTGTAAAATATATATCCCATAGTCTAACCTTTTGAGGACAATAGCTCTAAATATTTTTGTTTTCTTCCAATCTTTTTTCAGTATTTTATATTATCCTATCTATTCACTTTTATTTCTTTATTAATTTTTAAGCATTTTTATATATTATGAACATTTAAAATCATTTTAGCAGATATACTCTATATATGTGTATTAAATTTGTATCTTTCATTTTGTATTCTCATCTAAATTTGTTTAAGGAGGCTGATGAAAGATTAACTATTTATTGGTTCTGAAGTATCAGCAGCTCAGTGTTGGCAGAACTGTCTCTTTAATTTTATGGCTGTTTCAGGACTGTCAGCAAAATATGTTTTCTGTTTCAAGGTTTCTTATTATTATTTTTACATTGTTTATACAAACTATCATGAACCTTTACCTTCTCTTTTTTTCTTCCTTTCACTTAATACTTTCTTCTCTCTGTTAGCATTTTAAATATGGTTTAGTTCATCTATTATCCCTATTATCTTTCTGTAGCATATAAACACTAGAGGCAGTTTTTTTCTTATCTGCTGTAAAATTGTTAACCTATGCCTTCCTTATTCTCAGCGTTATAAGAATAGGTGAAATAATCTATATGAAAGCACTTGTTAACCAAAAATGTGTTAAGATGTAATCGTTATTTTTAGATGAGCCCTGAGATTTGGTCCTAACATAGGTTATTTTTTAAAAAATTTAGAAAGTTATCTACATTTTGATGGAGCAAAAGTTTTAACTGAGTATTCAGAGAAAATATCTGTATAAACTGTTAAGACATGCAAAGGTGAGCAATGTGTGCCTTAACCTGTCATTAGCTTATGTAAAAGAAAGTGTTGTATTTTTATAATGTGTTTGATTTGAAACAAGTTATTTCAGATTTTAAACATTTCTTTAACTCATTTCCTGCTTAGAAAAAGTGCTTACTAGCGTTAATTTTACATAAACACATTCTTTGAAGCTGAAAGCAAATCTGACTGGTTTTCAGTGTGAAAATATAAAAACTGCTCTTGGAGTTATTTCTAAACAAATTGTCTCTAATCTTAATGTAACAGAAATATATAGATAATCAGTATTTTATAATTTTTTTATGTAGTAAATTTCAAAGCATGGAATAGCACAAAGCTGGAACATCTAGGATTTGGCATTTTCATTGATCAAGAATTACTGTATTTTGTAAATGGAAATACCACTACTAAAAATAGAATGCTATAAATAGAATGATGTCATTTGTTTGTGCTATACTAGAGCAATGTAAAAATAATAAACAAGATATTTTGTGGCAAACTAAGTGTAGGTTTAGGGCTGTAATCTGTGACTTATCTCCTGGTGAACGCTGTAGGCTCAGGTGCCACCAACGAGTATTTTCATTATTCTCAAGAGCAAATGTGAAATGGGTTAAAAGCTTTGTCAAGAATCTTAACTTTACGGCCAGGCCACCCTGAATGTGCATGATCTCATCTGGTCTCAAGCTAAGCAGGGTAGGGCCTGATTATTATCAAAATAATGTAAAAGATTTTTAAAAAATTGATCTCTCCCATAATTGTTAAATTAACTCCAGGGTGAAATTAATTTTAAAAATAATAATGAACTATTTTTTAAAAATTAGTTTTAAGGTTCAGAATCTTTTTCTCCTTGATCTATTCCCCTTTCATTCAGTTGTATTGGTACTAAAAGTAAAATAGTTTAACTTGAAGGACCATGTTCTTTTCTTTTTCTGCACTAGACAGAACTTTATTGATGCAGGGCTTTCTGGAGATGTGTGTGTGGGCCCCAGGGAAGGGCCTTTTTCAGCACTCTGTTGGGGGCAGCCTATATGTCAGGGTCTCCCTTGGGCAATCCTGGCATAGGTTGGGACAGATCTTCCCAGCTCTGCCTCTACCCATGTAGCTGATCTGGTCAGGGGGAGGGTGTCAGAGAGGTAATGCTAATCCTCCTCTTTCATGATGGACATAGACCTCCCTTTGACTCAGAGTGGAGGAAAAGGGTTAGTGCTAGTGGTCAGGCACTGGCTGACCTCCCCTCATCCCCACACCCACTATTCACAATATAGATTCTAATCAAAGGTAGGGGAGTTTGGAGTGTTCCCTGGGGGCAGGTGAAAAAGGCACTAGGGCAAAGAATTGTTCCTCCAACTCACACTGTGAACGGAGAAGGGCTGGGGAGGAGCCCTGGGGGTGGCCAAGGAGCATATTCTTTCAAGCTAATATTTAAGTAACTTTTTTGGTATATTAACATTTAATCATCTTATTTGTGAAAATAGGCTTCTCCCTTTACCTTTTTTACCATTTTCCTGTGGACTTTTTCTTACCCATTACTACCTACTTCCATAAGGAGACTGACACCATAAATGGAGATTAAGTTGATAAACTTCTGTCTCTCACTATTTGTCAGCCACTCTGATTTAAAGGATTTTCATGAGGTGCTGTCTCAGCCAAAGTATTTGCATTATCATTGACTTTGTCAGTTCGTATCTCATTTTAGCACAGATAATCAAAGGTTGGATTGATTAAATGAGTGTAACACACAGTTACACTCACAAACTGTAGTGATGTTGAGATACGGTAACTATTCTAACTTGCCTGTAATTAGCACTGCAATTCTGTGTCTTGGGAAACATCAATCTTGGACAGACTGGAAATGTTGGTCACTTAATGCTGAGAGCACCAAAACAATATCCACAAGGATTCTGAACATATGTTATGTTGTACTTCATTAAGCACATTGTTTTAATGTTTCAGATCTGACTTTTCCAAGGAACCTTGATACAAAAGAGATTGAATGCCAAAATAACAAAAGCTCATTTGGGTAACTAAACTAAGAATATCAATAAATCACCAAGCTTGCTTTCTTCCCAGTGCAGTAATATGCTCTAAGAAATGAACAAAATATATTATGCCAAATATTTTTTCTTAAGTGTAAATGTGAAACCATACAGCAAAGCAAGGAATGTCAAACTTATTTTATTTTCTGTATTTAATATATTTTTCTCTTTTAAACACATTTCCCCAAATCCATACCCAATAATCTATTTGTACTAAGATGTTGTCTCTTACCAGTTAATATTTGAACAACTCATAATTATAAACTTTTTAAATTATTTTTGTGATGATAAGTATGTCTCACAGAAATAATGAAAGGGGAAATGATGATTAGAACTTAATATATAGTTAGCCAATTCAGTATCTGTTATTTTTCAGGCTGCTATGTAGTCTGTTGCCCATGTGTCAAAGAATTTAATATATAGTTAGCCAATTCAGTGTCCGTTACTTTTCAGGCTGCTATGTAGTCTGTTGCCCTTGTGTCAAAATCTTCTGAGGATTCATTTGACACTCCAAACTTTAGTTTGTTTTATGAACCTGTAGGCCTTTTCAAACAACTGGAGTTTGATTATTAGTAGGTGAACATGATAAGAAGGTGTTAGTAAGAGAAGAACTGTTTTTTCTCTGCTAGATTATCAAGGTAAATTGTTATATAATCTGTAGACTGAGATAGAATCTTGTGTACCGATGAATATCTCAAGAAAAGTTATATACGTTTTGTAATGGTTGGAGAGCTAGGCCTAGGAATGGACCTCTAACCAAAATCACAAGAGGGAAAATGTTATCTTTCTTATTTGAGACTGGTAGATTTAATTTTGAGAAACTGGAAGCCAGTAAGTATAGAGCAGAATTGGGTTTTAAAGAATATGAGACCACTTTTCTTGGCAGCAAATGCTGATTAATTGCTAACTTTCTTATCCTATGGATTAGCATGAATGGAGGCTGAACAGGATTAAGAGGATTAGAGGTAGGAGTAGTTAGTTATCTTGGTTCAGGAATGGTTTCGTAAACAGGATAATATCTCAAATCTGGGCAACCCAAAGAAACACAATTTATCTTCCTAATTCCCTAAACCAACTCCAAATAGCCAAAACACTTATCCTGAGTTTACCTGCTATGAAATTAGCAATTTATAAATCTTCACTTGCTTGTAGTACTTTAATTTTGTTGCACAAAAGTAATATGTCCCTTTTCTTTCTCCAGTATAGTTTGCCACAGTAGGAACATTTGATCAGTTATTTTCTTTACTGCAGACTTCTGAAGCTAAATATTATATAAACCATTATAGAAAAAACCAATTCATTTTAGGAAGAAATGGTTAAGTTGCTCTGAATATACAGAAAGCAAAATCACAAAGTGCCAGTGGTGTTTAAATTTAGAAAATATTAGAAAAGCAAAAAGAATTTAAGAATTAAACAGAAAATTTAGATTATATAAGAATTATTTGGGGGCTGATTCAAAATGTAGGCTTGTGGTTTGTACCTTTAAGATATTCTGAGTCTGGAGGTTTGAGTTGGGTCTCCACTACAGTTTTAGCAGTTATTTCAAAGTACAAAATGTTTTGTGTAAAGAAGGATAAGTAGAGCCATGAAACTCTGACAAAAAAAAAAAGAAAAAAGTGCCTCTAATATCCCAGGCAGGAACTAGGTGTTTTGCCATACATTATTTCATTTGATTTCCTAAATAATTATGTAAATAAGATGTTATCTCCATTTTACAGATAAGGAAATTGAGCCTTATGAGTTTAAGTGACTTGCCTCAAATGATACACAACAGAACTCAGAACTTCTGACTGAATTCAGTAATCTTTATACTATACAACATACTTTCTTAAGCTCTAGAACTCTAGGAACAATGAAAGCAGAAAGATTATTTTGACAAATGATTTCTCCTACTCTTTATAATAACCTTAAAATTACTAACATAATTTTTTTTATAGTACATGGGAACTAATTTTGAAAACTACTCACTTTCCCTGAAATTCATTTACCTAGCTAAAACCACCTTCGTCTGTTCTTTCTCATAAGCTGTACTGAGGTACTTTATCCCTTCATACTCTTTACTTTGCTCTCAAATCTGGCAAAGCTCATTGTTTTAAGTGGCTTCCTATGTTGCCATTGAAATGATCAACTTTTGCATTGGAGAGAGGAAGAGTAGCCTTTTTAAAGGTTCTCATCTGACATGACATCAGTTTTAATAACTACCACAATCAGCCACCAAATATAAAAGCCAAAAATCACCTTATTTTTTAATGCCAGGCCTAAGGTTTAAATTCTCCAAATGACAGTCTGTTTCTAGCCTCTTATAATCACAGTATTCTCTGAAGGGTCAGAGTTTGCCTGGCATCTGCCACTAGCCTATCAGTTATCCATACTTGAATTTTAAACCTCATAGTGATCTGTTGACCTGTGTCTTTGACTGTTTTAATTGGTTAACTTGTAAGATTTGACCTCTGATATTTGCTAACTTTTTATAGGGAGTTGTATTTGTAACGGAAGAAGAGAAGAATAAAAAATATTAGTTTTAAAAGTGGCCTATGTGACTGCTTTTCTAAAAAGGTATTTAATGCTCTTAGTACTTTGGCTTATCTCTTTGAAATAAAGCTAATACACAGGATTGCCTTCACATTGTTGTACTCTTCCTTTCTTGATTGATAATTGCATTGTCTTAGAGCCTAGAAATTATTAATATTAGCTAAAACTACTTGGCTGCTATATTTTAGTTCTTTTTTGTTGTTTTTCTCAAACATGTTTCTGCCTCACAAGGAGCCCCAGGTATTTATAAGGTAATGGAGTACCTAAGAGGCCTAATTTTGTGGACATACTATGGTAAAATATAATTTTGGGATATTAACTTCCCAGTTTCTTTCTTTAAAAAAGAACCCCATGAGAAGTCATTGTCTATCTCTGGACATCTCGATTGTTTGCTATAGTTTAAGCCAAGAAAGCTCTTTGGTTTGCTTTTATTTTAGGCTTAATGATTATGTAATTTAAACATTTCCCAATCTTGTCTCCTACAGGTAGACTGGGTGCAATGTGATGGTGGCTGTGATGAGTGGTTTCATCAAGTTTGTGTGGGTGTATCTCCAGAAATGGCTGAAAATGAAGATTACATCTGTATAAACTGTGCAAAGAAGCAGGGGCCAGATAGCCCAGGTCAAGCACCAGCTCCTTCCTTCATAATGAGCTACAAACTACCAGTGGAGGATCTTAAGGAGACCAGTTAGCAGATGCTGGGTTAGTTTGGGATATGGGGGAAAATGGACCAGATTGAGACCTTAGTTATCGAATTGAGTGGTTTTGATCCTCTCACAGTGTTGCTTCCAAAGATGAA
This sequence comes from Cynopterus sphinx, assembly GCA_030015415.1. Lineage (NCBI taxonomy): Eukaryota > Metazoa > Chordata > Mammalia > Chiroptera > Pteropodidae > Cynopterus > Cynopterus sphinx. The sequence continues at coordinate 94,085,328 of CM057380.1, forward strand.
TGGGCCTTCAGAGAAAGTCCTCTTTGTGTGGACTGTGTGATCTACATTCTCTATCAACACATCTGTGCAGAGGGTGTCTTCTTTGGTACAGCCGACAATATTTCAATTCACGTTTCCTCTGAGTATGGTTTGCTACGTTAAGGCCAGACATTTGATTGAGCTCCAGGGTGGCTGGTTGGCATTAATACATTGGTGTGTCAGCAAGGCACCGTAGGATGTGGCTTATGGCCAGTTGATATTAGTTAGAGGTTTACAACCTAGGGGCAGCACCATCTGGAGGTGCTGATTACTTGTGTATCGTTAGTTAGAATAGTTACAGAGGAGTCAGAGTACCACTTTCCCCCACTATTAGTTGGCATTTAATGCCCTACAGATATAACTAAGAGAGGAAGAGGGCCGAAGTTAACGCCTATAGAAAGTCATGGGATAGTAGCACAGTCTGTAGATCTCAGCTACTTGTGCTTGTTTGTACCAAGAAGAAAACCCCAAATGAGAGGTGGATCACCTTATCTTCCTGAGGAGGAGGAGGATGTCTGACTGGATTGGATTCTGGGAAGAAGAGCTTTTCTTATTTCAGGGCAGGGAGCCTTTTTTGGCTTAGAGAAGTCTTGCTGTCTTGGGTCCACATTTTAGAGAAGAGCAGGTACCTGGATCCAGACCTCTGCAAAAGACAAGAAGACAATTCACCATTTTACTGAGCCACAAAGATGCATGCTTTCCGGGGAAACCTTCATTCACAAGTATCAGATACCACCAGGCTTCAGGCACGGCCACAAGCAAGACCAGCAAATAACAGCTTTTTGCCTTGCAGCCCTGATGCCATGTCTGCTGTTTCCAGTAGTGGCAGTTTCTGACTGTGGCCCACAGCAGATGTGATTGAATAACACCATGGCTTCATCAGAGGATGTGGGGTCATAGGACTTTTGGGTGATGAAGTTGTTTTAGTAAATGCATTTTTAAAAAAAGAAAAAGAACTTGTTTTTACTTTTTTCTAAATGTCTCTGACTACTGACTGTTCTATAAATAGATTATTTTTCCTTTTTTAATATACATATATGAATATACAAATATATATATTTACTGTTACCAGCAGCATATGACAGAGTTTCAGCATCAGAAATCCATTTGGGGGCTTGCTTACTCTTTTTTGCTTTTCAATAAAGAAATCCCATTCCTTCCTTGTAGTACAAGGAATTAGCACTTCTCAATCCTAGCCTGACCAGATCTTCCATTTCGTTTTTGTTCCAATAAATAATTATATTTTCTTTGTGTGTTGGGACTTGTCCCTGTCTGTTGGAAAACTTGGTCTTACTGTGTCTGTGATGGCTGTTTTTTTTGTTTCTGTTTTTGTATGCGAATGTTTGAAACTATGGTGCTGTGTCCTCTTTCTTCCTGTTGTGTTTTCAATTCTTGGTAAGATGTTAGGTAACCTGTATGGAAACTCTTATTAGAGGGGGACTAATTTTTTTTTTTAAGGATAAGAGAAAAAACCTTAAACTAAAAATAATGTATTGTCTTCACTATCCTGTGTTTCTTTAATTTTGTTTAAAAACCTGTGGTTTGACTTAAATTTATCAGTTTTACTTTTAAAGGAGAGGAGTAGAGTGGGCCTAAAGAATAGTTTGTTTCCTCTTCTCATTTTTCCTGAGTTCGTTTTAAAAAAACGTCTTCTAGCAACTAGAAGTGAAATGTACTGTCCAGTTACAGTTTGAGTGGGTATGAGATTTAACTCAAAAGACCTCTTAAAAAAAAAAAAAAGTTTTCTATAACATGCAGTTCTGTAAATGCTTTCTCTGATTTCTACTATTTTTTGTCACTCTTCCCTTAATATTATATAAAATTTTGAGTGTTTTGACTTGTTTAGAGGTTCACAAGTGTTGCTGTGCATGTGTCGAGAATCTCATGTCAGGTGTGTGTATGATTTAGAATTTCAATGGATATTGCAAGCTAACAATTTCATAAATTTTCATTTTGCCAAACTAAAGATACTGTTAATTAGTTCAGAATTTCATTTGGTTGATGTTATAGAAGAAAGCACAGTTAACTTTTGCCTTTTGGTTTCTCTGTAAAAATCTTCAAGTACGTATGGGTTAAAAATTGAATGCAGTTTTAAGTGATGGCTGTCTGGAATACATTAAAAAATATTCTGTTTTTTCTTTCTAGTCACCCAGTAGCTACTCAACAGTTGGTGTAGGGGCTTGAGAATACTAAGAAAGATGGCTAAGGAGCTTTGCTTGTAGAGTATGGTAGATGGATATAAGTGGTTGAATAGAGAATACTTTATGTTCTTAATAGGGTATTTGCCTTCTAGAGACCTGAGAGAAAAATGCAGGGCAGTCTCCAACCATAAATAATAGTTTCCTGTTTTTCTTCTAACATTTTGAAACTTATATATGTAATTTGATTAATAATGTGATATTTTTGTATTTATTGGACAGTCACAGAGAAAAGTTTCAGTCTGACTCTTGACTGTAGATTTAGACCAAGGCTGAGAAGAACAGGTGTGAGAAATTAGAAAAGAAAAATTAACATATACAAATCTATAATTTTGGAATTAGTGGACTAAGATTCATCTATTTAAAGAAATGCTGATGCTCTTATATAAATCATTGTTTTCAGTTAGAGGAAATTACTATTTACAGCTTACTCTGTATTGTAACATTTTATGTTAAAAGCTGATTTTAAATATTTCTTTACCCTTCCTCCTCAAAGTTGCAATTCTTGACCTTGGTATTTTAACTTATACGTTGTTTCAAACATTTCATACCACTTCATTATGAACTATTTTGGCAAAGTTTATAGAAAGAAAAATGAAAAAAAAAATGGTAGGTCTTTGATAGACTCAAAGGGTAGGTCGCTGGAACTATGCAAACCCTAAAGTTTATAAGTACAACCAAGAGCACTGATAGTAGCTTTCTTGGGGGAAGAAGGGAGATTTTCCTTTAAAAAAAATGTTAATTTCACTTTCTCAGTTACTGCAGCACACCCATGTTGAGAGGTAGATGTTAGACTGCCTTGCTAAGTTGCTGCAAACCAGCTTTGCACTGCATGATTCAAATTTGTGCCTCAATAAAATTATAGATTACTGTAAATCATACTTTGAATAATTGAAAAGGCAAACATTAAATCTGATTGCTCGCAGTGTACTTTAATTAAAACACTTTGCAAAGGCTAACAGACTTGTAAGATTAGAACAATTTTACTACCTTTGCTCACTTCTGTTCTGTGCTTTTGTCTTTAGCAAGTATCCAAGAAATTGTTTTAATTTTTAGATTCTAGGTGAAATTCAGTGCACGTAAAAGAAACTCCCTGTTTGTCAATATTTTAATTCTATAGTCATTTGTGTAAACATCAGTACTTAAAATAGGATAAAAGGAAAAATTGAGAAAGCCCTTCTTTTAAAGGGTGGGATTATTCACTTTTTAAAGGAGAAAGTGACAGTTTGGAATGAGATTTGAAAATCATAAATTGTGGAGAAATTAAGCTGTTAAAGTCCCAGGATAACCAAGTTCAATAAAAGTTTTTATGTGAAGAGGTGTATAGAAAGTTGCTTTTGCAGTAGATCCTTAAGTATAAACAAGTTTAAAAAGGAGGCAATTGATTTGCCACCTCCCCCACCACCACCACTACCACCATTGTAACTTCTGTGGGTATCAGCTGGTATTTACAGCAGGAAAAGGAAAGAATGGATGTTAACTTACTTTGGAATTGCAGCCTTTTCTCGCCTTGGATCATATCCAGTCACCACTATGCAATGAATGATGTGTACTGGGAAAGATTAGGATGGATTTTTAAAGATGTGTCCTTATTCTTTTTTTGCAATATTCCAAGATGTCTAAACAGGAATGTCTTATAAATCTCAAGACCCTCTTTTGATTATTCCCTTACATATTTATTTACCTATTAGTGAGACACTATAATATGGATTCTTATTTACCAGGGGTTTTGATGGTGCCTTATGAAAAGTATAACCTGATTTCTTGTTATTTGAGCATGTTTTGCATTCTTTTTGTTTTCTGAAAGAATATTAGATACGGTTATTTGCATTACTTCTAAAAAATAAAAAACATTTTTGTGTGTGCTCAGGTTTCCCCCTACTCCATCATTTACATTGGTGGCAACTCCAAGTGGTAACGAAGTAAAGGTAAATTTTGGTAATAATAATCTTGAGGAAAACTTGCAATATATGAGAGCCACTTCTCACCTGTACCAAAGCAGTTTCTGACAGTACATTTGCTCTCTATAAAATAAAAAAACTGGTCTCAAATAATTTGATCAGTAGTGTGATTGCTGAGAATAGTGTTTTTGAAAGTGAAGTGGAAAAAGTGATTCCTAAAGATTTCACCTGTTTTCAGCAAGAATCCAGTGATGACCAGTGGACCTTTCTCCATCTTTGATTCTTGAGAAATTTATTTCTTTGCAGCAAACCAATAATAGAGAAAATGAGGAAATAAGGTTGACCTTTGAACACTGGTTTGAACTGCACAGGTCCACTCAGATTTTTTTCAGTAAGTACTCTATAGTGTATTTTCCTTAAGATTTTCTTAATATTTTATTTTCTCTAGCTTTATTGTAAGAATGTGATATATAATATAACAAAATATGAGTTAATCAACTTTGTATTATCATTAAGGCTTCCAGACAACAGTAGGCCATTAGTACTTGGAGAATCAAAAGTTGTATGTCGATTTTTAGCTGCAGGAGGTTTGTGCCACTAATCACATTCAAGGGTCATATGTACTTTCCTTTGGCCTCCTAATACTTAACACTAGTTCAAACTCACTTGTTCCAAAGAAATAAATATTTCATTGTCAGGATTACCAGGTCATGCCACCATTACTGAAAATGTTAAGGTTTGCTTGCAGTGAAATTGGTCTCAGACATGAAGTGTGTGGCTATTTATGTTTTGGGTAGAAAGATTGGGAAAGAGTAAAAAAATCTGGTTATCTTTTAATTTGGAAAAATTTTCTTGCCAACAAAGACACCTAAAATTTCATAAAGTGACACATTGTTTTTAAAATTTGTGTGGGATCCTGCAAGTAGATCAAGTATTGTGGCCTTAGCACTGTAGTTGATACCAATAAATTGAAGATCCAGAATTTCTTCATGGAAAGCTTAGTGAGTAATTGGGAAGTACACATGATACAAGTAGAGAACAACAACACAAAGAATATAGTCACATACTATATTATGTAAATTATAGAGTGATATTAATATTTCCATGTAGTAAATTACTAGGCAAGGATTTCCCTTAACCTTGTCTTTGGTGCTGTTATGTATCTTGTTAGTGAGGAAAAATAGGCACCACACAAAGCTTTGAGAATGGCTTGGTGGTTCTGGCCAGTGCAGCTTATGTTAAGCAACCCTGGTAAGGTAGGGACATAGAGATGAAATGAGAATTTCCTGTAATTAAAACCAAACAAAACTTCAGAGGCCCAGATGAGGACTTCAGGGTTGCAAAAGGTAAAGAACACTGCATTTAAGAGTCAATCCAAGTTTTAATTCTATGTATAGCCTTAGGTTAGTTACTTAGCCTTTTTGAGTCTTGATTTCCTACTTTGTATGGGTTTGTATGGATACAAAGACATTTAAGTTACTGTTCTCTTTGATGGTAAAACATAGATGATGATTTTTATGTTTCTTAAACTTACAGAATTTAGAGTATGATATAGAGAGATTTTGGACATGTAGTCCAAATCTCCCTTTTAATGATGGAAAAATCTATTCAGTACTCCCGAGGAGGAGGGTACATACAGCCTATACTAATAGTCTATTTTTAGAAAATTTAAGTATTGGTCATTAACTGGTTAGTCTTCCTTCACTTGATTTTAATTTTGCAGTTCATCAAGCACTTTATATATGCCCCAAGACTGATATCTTGCCATTCTATTCAGTGCCAAACTCAGATAGGGGAAGTATCACATATTTGGACAGACCTTACTCTGCCACTCCCTCCCCCTGAATTGACCTGACCTTTGTAATTTTTTCCCTCACTCAAAGGCTCCTTCTTCCCTCTCCATACAAGGCTGCACTCTGTTGAAACCAATAGGCCATCTGGACACTTTAGTCTTTCTGGTGCCCTTATCCTGTAACCCTGCCATCCTCTACTTGGGGCTGTTTTGTTGAGACCCAAAACAAGTGATCACATATTTTGGGGGGGAATCTGAATAATAATTCGAGCATATATAATCTTGGGCAATGCCCAGTGCTTCTGTTTATTTTATCATAGAAATACCACTCCAGAGTTCATTGGAACACCGAAGATGGTTTAATTCATTTTGCTTCTCATTCCTGTAATTTCATTGTTGCCATCTAAAATAGAAGCCTGCCCAGTTATCAGTCCTCTCATCATCCAATGTTACCTATCCTCATTCACTTTCCCATTGCTGTCAATTCTTTGCATTATAAAGACTCTCACTTTACTCCTTTATAAATAAACATTCCCACTTTTTCATTAACTGGAATTTGGCTCTCAGCCACACTTAGGTTTATTTCAAGTGGAAGGTACTCATTTTCTCACTTTACTACAACGAAGTGTGAATTGGTGGAATACAGAGCTTTGGCCCATCTTTTCCTGATTTCCATCGTCATAATTTAAGGCCTGTGCTATTCAGCTGTACCATCAAGTATCATCTGTGGTTACGCCTACATTCATTGAGGACTTCAATGGTTTATGGGCATCTCTATGCCTCAGCCTTCCATCATTCTGGACCATATTGATCATGGATGACTTTACCATTTTTGGACCTCCACCTGCAGTAACATTTTAGTTACCAAACTAATTCCAAGGCCATAACTTGAATACTATCAAAAACTTATTTCTGAAATATTAGATTCTAAGATCCTTTTTATACTACTATGGTCTTTAATGTCTTGTCCTTTGATCTCATCTTTTCAGTGTATTTACTCTGACCTCAAGAAACCTCCAATTCCTTAATCATTTTTTTTCTATTATTCTATTAGTTCACTCTGGCTTTACTCCCTTTCTTTGCCATTTGGCATAGACCTCATAGCCTATTACTTGTCTGTTGTTTTCCCATTACTCTCGCCCTGCGGAACCTTGTTTTTGGATCATTTTAGATATCTGCATTCTTTGCTATTATGGGCTGCTGAATATTGCTGAGTTCACACCATTGATTGGTAGCACCACAAATTGACTCAAGTTAGGCAAGCTCAAAGCCGTTTAGCAGCCCCAATCCAACAACGTCTTCCATTCTTAAAGGCTATTTCAGACTTTTATCTCATCATATATCCTTCCTCCCATCTCTCTTTCCTCAGCAGAGGCCTACCATCCTAACACAGAAGTTGAAGCTGACAAGAGAGCTAGTCACTTATACCATCGGCATCCTCATCTGTCTCAGAAGAGATGTCCTCTTACCAACACTATGAATGCATAGATGAATGAACAAACCTAAAACTCATCCCAACTTCTTAGAGACCTTTTTCCATCAGTGGGCCCCTGTTTCTCCTCTCCTAGCATATAAACATGCTAGTGCCTCCTATATTAATAGTCTCCCTTGAACCTGTGTTCCCTGTCTTTTTAATTTCCTTGGCAGCAAAGCATCACTGTTCTTTCAAATCACTTCTCAGTGTACTATAGTGTGTGTGTGTGTGTGTGTGTGTGTGTGTGTGCGTGTGTGTTTTAAAACAAATTGTCTCAGTTCTGGAGGCTAAAAATCCAAAATCAAGTTATTGGCAGGACCATGCTTCCTCTGAGATTCTAGGTAGAATACTTTTTGTCTTTTCCTAGCTTCTGGTGGTGGCCACCAATCCTTGTTCCTTGGCTTGCAGCTGTATCCAGTCTCTACTGTTGTCACTTGGTGTTTTCCCTGTGTCTTCACATGGTCGTCTCTCTTTCCATTCAATATTAATGTTGATTTTTTACCCTCAACATTCCACTGAAATTACTCTTAATAAAGTCACCAACTACTTAATACTAAATCCAGTAGACACTTCAGTTCTTACTTGACCTCTAGCATTTGACACTATTCCTCTTAAAAACTCCATTGGCTTCTTGATCACTACTTTTTTCTAATTTTTCTTCATTCTAGCTGTTCTTTCATCAGTCTCCTTTTATATTTATCCCCTTAAAATAGTGTCATCAGAGGCTCTTCTCTATAAACTCTTCTTGGATGCCCTAGTCCAGCAGCCACCAACCTTTATGGCACTATGGACTGGCTTCATGGAAGAGATTTTCCATGGACTGGAGCTGAGGGGATAGTTTCAGGGTGATTTAAGTGCATTACATTTATCATGCACTTTGTTATCACATTGTAATATATAATGAAATAATTATACAACTCACCGTAATGCAGAATCAGATGCCACTAGATGCAGCTGTATAATTGAAGTACACCAACTCACTTGCCACTATAAAGCCTGCCACTAGACACAGCTTAATTGTCTTTTGTCACTTACTGATTGATAGGGTTTTGATACAAGTCTGCAAAAAATTGATTTATTATGGTCTCTGTGCAGTCAAAGCTCTCTGTTAATGTTAGTCTGTATTTGTAGCCACTCCCCAGTGCTAGCATCACTACCTCAGCTCCACTTCAGATCACCAGGCTTTAAATTCTCCTAAGGAGGATGTAGCCTGGATCCCTCGCATGCGCAGTTCACAATATGGTTTGTGCCCCTATAAGAATCTAATATCTGATTATCTGAGGTGGTGCTAGCGCTGCAGAGCAGCTGCAAATACAGATGAAACTTTGCTTGCTCACCTGCTACTCACCTCTTACTGTGAGGCCCAATCCCTAACAGGTCACAGACCGTTACTGGTCCATGGCCCAGCAGTTGGAAACCCTTGCTGTAGTTCATTTCCAGTTGCCACTTTTCAGATGTTTCCCAAATCTTTATCAGCTGCCCATGCTATTTTTTTTTGCTCTTTAATTAACTGTCTGGTAAACATTTCCATTTGTATTTGTTTTAATTACTTCAAATTCATTGTGTCAAAAACAACTCACCCCCAAGCCAGTTTCTCTGTTTTTATTCCCTATCCAAAAGAATAGTTATTGCCCAAGCCAAAATTCTGTGAACCATTTTATATTCTTTCTGACCACTTCCTATATATATTTGATGGTCACAAAATCCTTTAGATTCATCTCATCTTTAATCTTCTTTGTCCCCATTTTTATGTTAGTTGAAGACACCCTCACATTTCACCTGGATTTCTGTACTAGTCTTTAATCTGGTCCATTTCTAGTTTATCTTTCAAATTATTACCAGAATGAACTATTCAAGGAGCCAATCTGTTCATTATATTTTTCTATTGAATCTTCCTTCTGTTTGTCTTCCTAGGCTCATCTACTTTCACACATACCCTTGGTCAAACTGTGCTTCAGGCACATAGATTTTCATTTCCTAACACATGCTATCTTCTTTAGGATGTTCTCCTAGCTCTTTTATTCCTCACCACCACCAGCACTGTGCAGTTTTATTAACTATTCAAGTACAGTAGAATCTGGTAAGATTGGGACAGAATTGGGATAAAGTGAACAGGGGTAGGGAGGTTTGGTATAGATGATAGAGGCTTTGTTCATCCCTCTTGCAGCCAAATCAAAGTTATGACAGAAATATGGAGCAAACAGCAAGTAAAGTCACCTGGGATCTAGATGAACAGAAGCACTACAACTAGATAGAGAAATAATTGGTCAACCTGCAACAGTAGAAAGTAGGAGGGGGTGAAGATGCGAGGCTGCCCAGTCCCCAGCAGCTGAGTGAGACAGAGGCCATAGCAGTCGGTAGCTGCAGACGTCTCTTAAGGGGGCCATGTTCACGAACAGACAATTGTGGTAATGGACCTGCTTGCTCTGAGCACCAGCGCCAGGTCAGGTGCACAGGTGGACACTGAGTTGTCGGAGTGAGGGCTGGAGGCAAGACTCTCCTTGGCAAAAGTGAGCCCTTTCAGTGTTTGGACCCAGTGCTGCCATAGCTGAGAGTTCATCAAACTGGAAAACACATCCAGGAGTGTCTTCTCTTAGGTGCCCCTTGCTGAGCAGCTCCCAGACTCACACTGGTGGCAGCTGGCCTCATTTTCTAGTGTGGTTTCTGGAGATAACTATAAGCACAGCATCTGCAGATTGCTTGCTGAATCTTGACAGGTGGCCCTGGGAGGGGCGCAGGCTGGGGCTAAAATTGGCGTGCAACTGAACCCCTCTCAGGGCTGTGCCACTGGACACTTTCTACACAAAGCCATGCTAATAAGACTGGAAGACTTTGGAGCTTTGCTTGGTACTCAGAAACAGACACAGAAAGGTACCCAAAATAGGAAGACAAAGCAAAAAACCTTATGAAAGAACGGAACAGAGATGCAGGAATAACAGAGTCAAGCAATCTAACAGATGCAGATTTTAAAACACTACTTATAAAGATGCTCAATGAATGTAGGGGAAGTGTAGATGAATTCAGTAAGAACTTTAACAAAGAGAAAATGCATGGAAGTGGAAATGAAAAGTATAAAAGGGAACTGGTCAGAAATGAAAAAAACATCTGGCATGAAGAGTATATTAGCAGGAATAAACAGAATGGATAAAGAAGAGGATCAAACCACTAATACAGAGGAGAAAGCCAAGAACACTCAATTAGAACAGCAAGAAAAAAGCTAAGACTATAACAGTAATTTAAGGAGCCTATGCGACATAATTAAATATAAAAACATATATGTCATAGGGGTGCTGGAAGGAAAAAAAAAACTTGAAGAGCTATTTAAAGAAATAATGATGGAAAACTTCCCTCACCCGGTAAAGGAAATAGACATACAACCCTAGGAAGCTCAGAGAGTCCCAAAAAGCAGGAAACCAGAGCCCTACACCAAGACACATCATAATTAAAATGCCAAAGTTTAATCCAAAGAATCTTAGAAGTAGCAAGAGAAAAGCACTTCATTACCTACAAGGGAGCACCCATAAGACTGGCAACTTATTTCTCAAAAGAAACTGCAGGACAGAAGGGCTTGGCACAAAATATTCAACATGATGAAAATCCAGGATCTACAACCAAGAGTACTTTATCCAGCAAAGCTACCATTTAGAATTGAAGGACAGATAAAGAGCTTCCCGGACAAAAATAAGGTAAAGAAATTTATCAACAGCAAGCCAGTATCACAGGAAATGTTGGAGGAACTTCTTTAAGAAGAAAAAACATGTATCAAAAACATGAATAAAGAATGGTAACAACTACATTCCTATCAACAAGTACCTCATATGGAAAAGAATTAAGTGCTCCAATTAGACAGTGGCTGAATGGATAAGAAAACAAGACTTCTACATGTGCTACCTATGAGAGACTCACTTCAGATTAAAAGACACACACAGACTCAAAGGAAGGGGATGGAAAAAGACACTGCCTGATCGACCTAGAGGATACTGCACTGAATGAAGTAAGTTAGATGAAGAAAGACATACACATGTGAAATCTAAAGAAAATAACAAAAATGGAAATAAACTCAAAGATACAGAGAATTTTTTGAGGGCTATGAAATGGGAGGGGTTATGGAGGATTGTGAAAAGGGGCAAAGGGGTTAAGAAGTACAAATGGATAGTTACAAAATAGAGATATGAAGTGTAGCATAAGGAAAATAGTTAATGTAATAAATATGTAAGGAGGAAGAGGGAGACTAGATTTAGTGGGTGATCACTTTGTGAGTTATATAGATCTCTAATCACTATGCTGTATAACTGAAACTAATATTGTATGCCAACTATAATGGAAAATAAACCTCACTGAATTGTACAATGTAAATACGAGCAACTAATTGTCTACTATATTTCAATAAACCTGGGGTGAGGGAGAGAGTGAACAGATATTCAGCATCTAACAATTTGAAAGAAGCTACTACATACTCTTTTCATAAACATGCTTTCACACAGCCAGTACAGTACTAGCCACTGACCCAGCACAACCAAACGTTCTGAAGTAGAAAAGATGCAACAAGAAAAAATAGCTATATTAGAAAGACTTAAACACTTTGGAAAAAGAGCAAAACACTTTTAGCTTCTTCCCTTTAGTCCCTAAAATAACATCATACAGTCTAAATCTACCTATAGTCCTATATCAGCTTCTAGAATATTTGTCAGGAGGGCAAAAATAAAATGATGCTGGCCAGTACAGTTTGGATATTTAGGAAGGGGAGGGGGAGAAAATCAGTTTCAGAACAAATTAGTCAGCTTCAGGCTCATCAGCAAGATCTGTAGATTCTTTGTTCTTCCGCACTTCAATATCATGTCCTCTCGCAACGCTTCAGTTTGGCAGCCATTCATCTCTCTAGATCTCTTTGTTGGCTTCCGTTTTTGTGGGTCAGTTTCTCTTCCGGCATTATATTAAAGTTGCTGTTTCCTTCTGTTGCTTTCTAAAGCACTTCTTTCTCATGTTCTCGTTTCTCAGCAAGCTGTTTCAAGACCTCCACTTCGCAGGACTTGTGTCTTTCTTCTGCAGCTTCTAATTTCTTCTGAATATCCTCCAGGGAAAGATCCTTCTTCTTTGAAGGGGAAAGAGGGAATTCTGGGACAGATTCTTCTGATCAATGGCTGAGAATTCACTCAAAAACCTGGCCTGAGGAATGCTTCTTTAGTTCTTTCACATGGATATCAGAAGAAGCCGTGGTAAACAGGCAAGAGACTGGAAGTGTATTCTACACAGTCTACTGGCAAGGGAAGCACTGCTCAGTCTGAGCTGTCTGGCCACACTCTAGCTCTTTCATTCTTGAGATGTCAGCTTAAATGCAATTTCTTCAGAGGCCCCCTTGTTCTCTTACAACAATTTGTTTCACTCCTTTATGGGACTTTACAATTTGTAATATGTGTTATGAGGACTGGTGCTGTAATTTGTCTCTTTACCTAGCAACTAGAACAATACCCTGCATTAGTAAACATTCAATAAGTAACTTGAATGAAGCTGTTTCATGCCTTTGTTCCTCCCTGTCTATTATTGTTCCTCTCAATTTATTGTTTATGTTTGGACTGTCATGCCATCACTTATTCTTTTTCCTTACTACCTCCTCATTCTTGAAAATTCAGCTCATCCTCAAAGCTCTTCTGGTAATTCTTTTAGGTTACTCCTCCTAATCTGATTTAGATGCTTTTTTATGGATCTCTGATATCAGATTATACAATAGTTCTCAAAGCATGGTCTCTGGATTAGCAGCATCATCAGCACCTAGGAAATGGTTAGAAATGAAAATTCTTGAGCCTTGCCTCAGACATCCTGTGGCATTGAACTACAGAGTTCGATTGCAGAATTTTTCTGATATGTTACCCCCAAAAGTCCTAGTATCGTGTTTGTTTTCAATGCAAAGAGGAAATTTTTTGCTTATTTTCTGTGAGCAATGGTCAGCCTTTGAGCTTCTATAGAGGTTTTCTGGAGCCCAACTGACTCTCTAGAAGAGACTGAGTGACAGTCTTGCTGTGGATATGCCCTGTTCCTCATCTGTCTTCTGTACTCAGCACCAGGTGTTCACACCTGTAGGAATGAAGACTATTTCAAGCTCTTTTGCACTATCTAGATGTTGACATAACCAACAGTCAGATTGATTAGTTAATGTGACCAAGGTTTGGTAAACTGGCATAAGGGGTGTTTGGTCTGTGCCTGACCTGTTGAAAAGAGGGTTAGTTAGTAAGAGCAAGACACAGGTTGAAACGGAGCCCCTAGTAGAAGCTTTAGAGAGTGAGAAAGTAGAGTAATTAGAAGCAGTTACTCCCGAGTCAGCTTTCTGGTTAATAAATGTAGATAATTATTAATAAAAATGTGTTGTTTTTAGTGTGTATACATAAGATATGTGTCAATAGGAAGTAATATAAAGTGGAAGTAATTTCTTGATCCATGATCTTGGGAAAAGCTGTCTACTTCATGGTGCCTTCTGCCTCTGGGGCCTGTGGATTTGCCCTTAAAATCTTTAAAGCCTCCCTTTGTGACCTGCCTCCCAGTTGTCTTGAGAGGATGATAATCTGGGTCAATTTTGGCATGGTTTGCATGGATCCAGGACTTTTATTTTGATGGCAGTGTAGGTAGTCAGCAGTACTTCATAAGTCCTTCACATTTAGGTGACAGTGCTGTGTTTTTTTCTAAAGATCTTGATATAGACCCAGTCTCCTGGTCTAAAGGGATGGCAAGGCTTGTCAGTCAGTGGGGGGTCACACCTCTTTTACCGGCTGATGACATGCTTCAGGTATACTAGTTAGCTCAAGTATTCATTTAGTCATAGTATCAAACTATTCACTTAACTCCCTGTAATGTTCACTTCATCCATGAGTGGAAGATTTAGAGAAGCCAGTAGGCATTGGGTGTCTAAAAACTATTTCAAAAGGGGTTAATTTATGACTTCTTTTGGAGTATTCCAGATCTTTATAAGGGCCAAGGGAAAAGCTTCTGGCTATTTAAGTCCAGTTTCTTGACAGATCTTTTCTAGAGTCCTTTATGTATATTTTTACGTTCCACTTACCCTGATGATTGAGGATGGTATGGGGCGTGTAATTTTAATGAATACCCCAGAGTTTCTGCAAGCAAGTGGCTTATCTCTAGTATAAAATGAGTTTTTTGGTTTGATTCAATCAATAAAGGCATATCAAACTTAGAAAGATCTCAGTTATTAATTTCTTCACCACTGTAGTGGCATCAGCACATATAGTTGGATAGCATTGGGTCCATCCACTAAACATGCAGACAATAACCAAACAATGAGAGTAGCCTAAAGCTGGAGACAAGTCTACAAAATTCATCTGGAGTGCTGTAGAGGGCACTGTGGGCTTAGGGGGACTTGCTGAGGTACATTGATTTCTCCCAGGAATTTGGTGGGATTTACAAGCAGTGCACCGGGAAATAATTTGGTCAGAAATTTCATGGATGCCAGGGCAAAATGAATTGTCTCTTAGTTCCTTAATTATTCCCAGTCTGCACATATGTCTCATTTGGTGGGAGATAAGTGCAAGCCAAAAAAGTTAAAAGGAGCTACAGGAAGTCCATTTGGCCTAACATACAATCCATCAGATAATTGTTTGGCACCCTTTGGTATCCATTTGTCTTTTTCAGACTGTGGGACATTTGCCTTGCGGTTAATAACATCAGTAAGGGTTAAAAACAGTTTTACAAGTTGGGAGAAGAATAAGGGGGTCTGTTTTAAGCAGCATATTTAGCAGCTCTGTCAGGCCTATTGTTTCCTAAAGATACAGTATCAGTTTCCTTAGTACGGGTTGAACAGTGAACAATAAGGAGGTGAATGGCTTGTAATAGGGCAGCAGTTATATACCCATTAGCAATAAGAGTATCTGCAGAAATTAAGAATCCATGGGATTTCCAAAGTGTGCAAACAGCATGACGGACTCCAAAACCATATCTTAGTCTGTGTAAATAAAACAGTGGCAGTTTTTCCTTCAGCCAGTGTGCAAGCTCTAGTAAGAGCTAAGTTCAGCAGCTTGGACTGATTTTATAGTGGGCAAAGAATATGCCTCAAGTGTTTCATGTGAGGAAACTGGCATAACCAGTTATGCTTCCATGGAAATTTTGTTTACAGGAGCCATCGCAAAATAGAAGTAAGCCTGGGTTATCTAAAGGGTTGTTTGAGAGATCCTCCTGTGGCTTTGAGGCCATTTCTGAAATTGTCTGGAGACTAATAGAAAGAGCTTCTGAGTGGGCTTTGATTTATTTTCAGAGTCATATTTTTGCTTCTGTAAAGATTCAAGTTGCAGAGCAATAATTGTTGCCTTTAGTTCTTTTTTTCCTTCTGCTTTCCTGTGAACAATTCTGAAAGAATTGGGCGGAAGCTCCGTTATCACAATTAGCAGTTGCCCCAATCAACCAACCATTCTATTTTGAATTTGTTTTTTCACATCAGGGAGAAAATTTCCCAGTAGAGCAGATATTAAGAGGTTTCTATATTCCAGGGCTTCCAGATTTAATGCTGCATGTTTTTGGAAAGTTTGTATAAAATATCCAATGAATGCTTTTTGGAAGTTCTCCTTCTGAGTACATAATTCAATTTTTGGTCAATTAAATTTAGGATGAAAGGCCTCTACTATAGGATGAAAGAAACGCTACTATAAACCTTGAATATCAGCCCATCAGCAGAGCCATTTCTTGGTCATTTATAGTAAGGCCTGGGAGAAAGTGGCCATCTATTTCTCTAGTGACAGGGGTTTCCTTCGGGGGGACTACTGTACTCATAACTACAGTATAATCATGAGCTGGAAGAATACCCCATTACTAGCCAGTCAGGATCTCTCTCAGTGGGATTGTGAATGTCCACCAATCTTTCTAACTCCTCACTGAGAGAGATGATAAGAGAGTTTTTACAATTTAAAAGATCAGCCACTGTCAAGAGAATATAACTCCTTTGGGGTGGAGGTCCAGGATATATTTGCAAGGAACGTTGCATATGAATGTCCAAGGCAGACAGGGCCTGTTTGTAAAGACCTGGGAAGTAAGAGGAATCATAAGGTACAGAAACGTGAGCCTTCCTGTTCTTTTTGGCAGCTCCTACTAAGTATATTTCCTGACTTTCAACATTTATACAAGTGACCTGTATGCCTTTTAGCTTGGAGATCAAGTATGAGGGCCCTCTGTAGGTCTCCTAGAGAAAGGGATGTTCTCTAGCTAAGTTGAAGTCTTAAGATCTGGCTGAGCTGATTGAGCTGGGTTTTAAGACCAGGCACTCAGAGATCCAAAAGATCTAGAGTGTCAGGGACAGGAAATTGGGGATATATGGAAATGGAAAGGAGGAGAAGGGTGAGTTACATTAGATTTTGTTTTTGATTTTTGTTTTAAGTCTGATTTTTGTTCTTTCATTTTATCAAGAGATCCCTTAAGGCTAGCCTCTGTGTGTGTGTGTGTGTGTGTGTGTGTGTGTGTGTGTGTGTGTGTGTGTGTGTGTGTTTTCCATTCCATTTGATCCTCCCATACATACCAATAAGGCAGTTACTTGGAATGGGAATTTTCTTAAAAATTTTTCAAATAAAGAAGTTTTTTCAATTCAAGGATCCATGGTCTGGTCACTGGTGAGTAGTGTCTTCCTTAGTATATTTATTCCAATAGCGACTCAACCCAATAAGCCATTTTATGGAAAGACTCATGGGTAAATTTCCAGGCTTAGCAAGAGGGTACAGATGGTGAAGATCCCATGATCCCAAGGAGTTTCACTCCTCAAAATAGTCTCAGACAAAGTGACACAAAGAACAGAGATTCTTTCTAGGAGAAAATGGATCAATAAAACCAAGAATATGCTACCAAATTTACAAGAGTCACTAAAATCCAAAGAACTAGTTCTACAAATATTTTTTCCTGCTGATCTAAATTTAGAAAGGGAAAAAAAAGATTCTCACCACTCTTGCTCCACTGAACCTCTGCAGACAGAGATCCTAGAGAGGCTGTCAATGGTAAAAACACCTCTTTTTTATGCTGCCTTAGGTGTCCCAGGATCCCTTTGTCTGCAGCAGTTGTCAGGAGGAAACAATTTTCCCACCAATGAAAGCAGTTTCTCAGTTAACTAGTGAAGAATTTTACCAGTGAAGATCCTGCTCACAGCACCAAAAGTGTGAGGAACCCTTTTCCTGAATCCTCTAGTTCTTTTTGGCTATCTAAATAATCAGATCAACGGGAGGCAAATTGACAAGAGAAAATAGGATTTAATATTGTGCACCTGGAAACCCCATATACACAAGAAAGTCAGAGGCCCCATATACATGAGGGGTTCAGAGGTAGAAAAGGGAGTTGAGGTATACAAGACATCTGAGCTTGAATAAGGTAGGTGTCTTGGGGACTTCAGAAGGTCATTGCAGGATGATAAGAGTGGACTGTTAGTGAATAAAAGTTTCTCCTGCTCTGTACGTCAAATAAAGTTATCTCTTCTGGGCAAGGCATTTAATTCAAATTCTTCTGGGTAGTTAAGGGTGGGGGAGAGGAAGAAGTTTCTCATGAGCCTGAAGCTAAAATTACCTGTAGTTCAAAGTAATTCGCATACCACTAAGGAACAATTTGGGGTGGCTTGTTCTGGACCCCCACACTACAAAAAGCAGCTGAGAGAGAGCTGGCCAAGATGACAGGGTAGGTAAATGCTGTGCTTGCCTCCTCTCAAAACCACATCACAATTACAACTAAACTACAGAACAGCCACCATGAGGAGTTGCCTGCAGTCTAGCTGAACAGAAGTTCTACAACTTGGGACATACACAAGAGGCCACCTCAAGATTGGTAGAAGGAGCAAAGACATGGAGTGAGCTGATCCCACATCTGTGTGTGGTGGTTAAATATTGGGAGAGAGATCTTGGGTGCAGAGGTCCCCCCAGAGAAGTAAGGGGTCCCAGCTCAGGGTTCCAGTGTTGGGATGAGAAATCCCCACAAATTCCAGCTGTGAAAACCAGCAGAGATTGTGGCTGAGTGAGACAAAGAAGGCACCTGGAGCAGACGTTCCTCTTAAGGAGCCTGCATGTGGACTTACTGATGAACTCTCTTGCTCTGAGCTCCAGCACTGGGGCAGCAGCTTGAAAGGTGACAGGGACATACAGGGAGGAACCGAATTGTTTGGCTTCAGGGTCAGAGCTAGAGGGGCAGCTTTTACCCAGACAGAAAGTGCTGGTAGAGGGCACTGTTCATTTGTTGATAAGGTACCTGCATGCAGGCAGGTACCATATCTGAGTCTCCATCAATCAGGCTAACACTGTTTCCCATACCCTGGTGATTCTCTGAGACCCCACCTCACACCCAACTTGCAGGCCCACCCAACCTGTCTCCCATGGCTTTTCCATTCAAATGGCTTGTCTTGGCTCATGCTGTGGACTATCCTAAAATCTCTCAAAGGTTTACAAAACCCAAACAAGTAGCATCTGGCCGTGGCATGCCCCATACCTTTTGCTGAGCAGCACCAAGACCGACACTAGCAGCAGCTGAACTTGGTTTACAGATTGGCCTCTTGAGGCACCTACTAGCCCCATTGTGGGTGACAGCCATCTGCGAATTGCTTGGTGACTCTCACTAGAAGGCCCCAGAGCCAGCACATCTGGTGGGTGGTATCAGATGGAGCTAGAGCACCACCTGGGGCTGTATCTGAGGAAGAAACACCAAAGCACAGACTGGGCAGGCGCCAGATCCCTGCTAAAGTGAATCCTGCTCCACAGAGTGGGCCCCTCACCAATCAGTCCTCACAACCAATCAGCCTGAGGATCAATCCCTCTCACTGATGTGCATATAGCAACCAAAGCTCAACCACAACATGAGGGCAAACATAGTCCACACAAAGGACACACCTTGAGCACCTGGCTGAGATGATCAGGGAAGACTGTGCCTCTGAGCCCCACAAGACACCTACTACTAAAGCTGCTCTACTAAGACCAGGAGACTTAGGAGCTCTACCTAATACATAGAAACAAACACAGAAAGGCAGCCAAAATGAGAAGACAAAGAAACATGTCTCACATGAAAGAACAGAACAAAGCTCCAGAAAAATAATAAAATAAGGACAAGTAATCTACCTGATGCAGAGTTCAAAACACTGGTTATAAGGATGTTCAATAAACTTAGGAGAAGAGTAGATGAACTCAGAACTTTAACAAAGAGATAGAAAACAGAAAAATGGAGACAGAAAACAAACAAAAAGTCAGAAATGAAGAATACAATAACTGAAATGAAGAATACACTAGAGAGAATTGACAATAGATAAAGCAGATGGTTAAATAAGTGATTTAGAAGACAAGGAAGAAGAAAACACTTAATTAAAACAGCAATAAGAACACAGAATAAAAATTAATGATGATAGTTTAAGGGGCCTCTGGGACAACATCAAACATATAACAACATTCATATCATAGGCGCACCAGAAGGAGATGAGAGAGCAAGGAATTGAAAATCTATCTTAACAAATAATGACAAAAAAGCTTCCCCAACTTGGTGAAGAAAATAGACATACAAGCCCAGGAAATACAGAGAATCTCAAACAAAATGAATCCAAAGAGGCCTACACCAAGACACATCATAATTAAAATCCTGAAAGTGAAAGACAAAAAGAATCTTAAAAACATCAAGGGAAAAGCAATTAATTACCAACAGGGAGCTCCCATAAGACTGTCAGCTGATTTCTCAACAGAAACTTTGCAGGCCAGGAGGATTGGCACAAAATATTCAAAGTGATGAAAAGCAAGGACCTACAATCTAGACTACTCTACTCAGTAGACTACTTTACTCAGTAAAGCTATTGTTTAGAATCAAAGGAGAGATAACGAGCTTTCCAGATAAGAAAAAGCCAAAGAACTTTATCACCACCAAGCCAGCATTACAAGAAATGTTAAAAGGACGTTTTTAAGAAAAAAAATAATAAAAACTATGAATAATAAAATGGGACAACTACAGGTCTATCAACAATTACTTTAAATGTAAATGGATTAAGTGCTCCAATCAAGATAGGTTGGGGAATTGATAAGGAAAGAAGACCCTTACATATGCTATCTACAAGAGACTCACTTCAGTTTGAAACACACACACACAGACTGAAAGTAAAGGGATGAAAAAAGAGAGTTCATATAAAAGAAAACAAACAAACAAAAAGCTGGGGTAGCAATACTTATACCAGACCAAATAGACTTAAAACGAAGGCTATAACAACAGACAAAGAAGAACTGAGTAATTCTATTTCTGGGTATTTATCTTCTTTGAAAGGATACATGAATCTATATATTTATTGCAGCATTATTTACAATAGCCAAAATATGGATGCAACCTGGGTGTCCATCAGTGGATGGATGGATAAAGAAGAGGTGGTACTATATTCAATGGAATATTAGTCATAAAAAAGAATAAAATCTTGGATGGGGATGGACCTAGAGGATATCATGCTGAGTGAAGTAAGACAGAGAAAGACAAATGCCATATGATTTCACTTACATGTGGAATCTAAAGAACAAAATAAACAAACAAAACAGAAACAAACTCATAGATACAGAGAACAATTTGATAGTTGCCCGATGGGAGAAGGTTGGGGGGATGGGTGCAAAAGGGGAAGAGATTAATAAGTAAAAGTTGGCAATTACACAATAGTCATGACGATGTAAAGTATAACATAAAGAATATAGTCAATAATATTGTAATTACTGTGATGTAAAATGAGTACTAGATTTATCAGAGATCATTTTCTAAGTTATATAAATGTTGTATAATCAACTGTAATTGAAAAAATTTTTAATTATTTTAAAATAGAAACAAACAAACAAAAAGCTGAATCCTAGTACCAAAGGGTTGTAGGTTGTGGTCCAAAAGAGCAGATCATGAAAGAGGCAGCAGGAGGGCAGAACTGATTTGTTACCACATAGATTAGGTGCAGAACACCTAATGCAAACCAGAAAGGAGAGACATGCTATTGGGTGAAATTCACTATAGCAGGCCTGCTACAAGAGAGAGAGGAAATCCACTGTGGGTCATGGGAGAAGAATACCACGGGTACAAAGTAAAAGCGAGAAAAGAATGAATAGTGAGTTATTTATGTCCTCATCGCACAAAATAAAACCATACTCTATTATTTCTTTAAAGTAGCAGCATAGGTTTCCAGAGCAGAAAGCCAGCAAGTATTCCTCTTGCATTCAGATTTTAAAAATGCCCTCAGACTGAAATTACTAAATAAGACAGTGTTTATGTTAACTTGAGAAGCTGTGTTCAGGAGTGGGATGGATCTAGGTTTTGTAGGACCTGAAGTTTAGACACTAGTGGGTCTTTTCTATGAAAAATTGTGCAAAATTAAGAATTGAATAAACTAGGCACAGGGGATTGAAAGGCACCCATGCAAGGGAGGGACCCTGAAGGTTAACCTTTATTAACTTTATGGTATGTCTACCTCTGCTGGGTGAAGAAGAGGATCTGAATGAGACTGAATTCAAATCCACATTGTGTTACTTAGTAGCTTTGGAATTTTGGAAATTTACTTCTCTCTGAAGCCTTAGTTTCTTAATTATAACATAGGGATGATACCAATCTTTCTGGGTTGTCATTGAAGGCTAAATAAGGGAATATGTGTTAAAGTGCTTAGCCAACTGCCATAACTGCTAATACTGATGTCTTTACGTGGAGCTAAATTTTGATAGGTATGGTTGCTGATGAAAAGATAATATTATTCTGGTCATTATCATTTAGAGCTTGTTAAAAAAGGGACAACAGGTCCAAAATGGAGTCACTTGTGCTAAGCCCCATGTCAGCAAACCAAGACTTAACACCTAACCTAATTGCAGTGGCCTTTCCCAGGAATGTGACTGACATTTAATCAATCCGAAATTACTTACTCAGCACTAGTGAGGTAACCTTCATATAGACCCCTGCTCTTGCCCTAAAGGAAGGTGACCCTGCCTGAAACAATCTACTCTTTGTTGGAAACTTCCCTTGTCCTCTACCTCTTTTTGCTTTAAAAGCCTTCCATTTTGTACAGTTCTCGGGAGCTCCTTTCTACTTGCTGGATGGGATGCTATCTGATTCATGAATTGTTCAATAAAGCCAATTAGAGCTTCGAACTTATTCAGTTGCAATTTTTTTAAAAAGCTCTAATTCTTGGAGATTAAGGAAAATACCTTTAATTAATTTAAATGTTTCAAGTATCCACTATGTAGACTGAATACTCTGAGCTTTTATTACACCATTCAGGAGATGACTTTATACTATCTTAAAGAAGTTTCCATTTGAGTAGTGCTAGGTCTGGATTATAATCATTGACTATAAAAACTGGAAAAAATAATAATTTTTGGAATGACTACAGTTGCTGGGAGAAAGAATTATGGGCAGATCACATAGAAGGAGAATGACCAGACTGACTTTTTCCCCCATATTACAGCCTAAAGTCAGCTATAGAAGATTCAGAGTTGAAGTGAAACCTAGAGATGATCCAGTGTTAGTCTCTTATTTTACACATGAAACGCTGAGGCCTGGAAATGTGAAAGGGATTGACCAAGGTTTATGTGTCCGATTAGGGCCATATCCAGGACTAGAATTTTAGAGTTCTGCCTCCCAAGCTATCCATTTTTCCCCGTCACATAGAGATTGATACTTGCCTCATTGTCTATTTATGTCCTTTTATTTTGCCTCCTCCCCTGCCCCATGGGTCATCACGCAGACCACCCTGTTTCAATAGTCATTCTTTAGGCTAGTGAGTGTGTAGTCCCTCAATTGCTGAATTTCTTGATTGTTGGAAACCAAGAATTGTCAGCAATGCAGAGCTATTGTTGAAGCAAACACAACACTAGCCAGTTGAAGGAGGAATCCTGAGGAAGTTCTGGACTCTCTGCTTGATAAGGGATGTTTAGAACCTGGAGAGCTTCCAAAGAGGAGTAATAAACACTATGGGTGGGGGAATAAATAAGAACTCTTTAGAAAGATGAAAGGATTTGTGATTATTTACCTTGGAGAGGGAAAGGCTGAGGGTGGCTTTCAAAAGAATTTCAAATACAAGACCAGCTGTAGTACTCCTTCCCTGAGGATAGAGAGAGAAATAAGACAACAGCAGTGAGAGCATTTAGGCTACAGAGGTTTTCAACTTTAGCTTCCCGTTAGTCATTCAGGGAGCTCTTTTTGGTTTTTGCCCAAAGATTGAAATTGCTCTATTTAGATGATGTCACCTGCCCTAATCTCTCACCATAGCTCTGGGCTACAGGGTCAGGGTCTGGGGCTGTGTGGAGAATTTCTCTTTTCATTCAGGGCCCCTGATCATTAACTGTGAAACAGCCAAGAGCTTCCTGCTGACACTAGTTACATAAACATTTCAAACTCCCCTGTCTGTACTCTGAGAATCAGACAGGAAATCAGAGAAACAGAAATCAGAAGAAACTAGATACAATTGGAAAAGAGCGATAGTTAACTTTCTGGAGTTAAAGAGAATAGGCATAATTTTCCTCACTTCACGGGGAGGACAGAGTAGTAGGGGAGTGGGGAATTGTAAAACATATCCTGAGAGGAAAGAGCCTTCTCGTTAGAGTTTTAAAATGTTCTTCAGGTCTAAAGAGACTTTCAGTGAAAGAAATATTTTTCTTGTCATTTCATTACTCACTTCTTTCCTAAAGTTATGTTTAATCTCATGGGCCAGTAATAGCCAAATAAAGACAGTGGTAGAACTGGTCTCATTAGCATTTTTCTTGTGTCCCCCCACCCCCGCCCCTCGCCCCCGCCCCCCGCCATGCCCTTTGAGTACTTATGAATAATGGACTTTAGAATCCTACAAGCCTGAGTTCAAATTCTGGCTCTACCGTTTTCTGGTTATGTGATCTTAGGCAAGTCATTTAATTCTCCTGAAGCTGTGTTTTCTCATCTTTAAGAGGTCAATCTCTGATTTATAAATTGTTCTGAGGGTAAAATGAGATGGTGCATGTATAGCATGTAGCGCAGTGCCTGGCACATTGAAGAGCTTAAACAATAGTTAATGGTGATGATTGATGCTATTAATATTCTTTGTTGTAAGTTTTATTTCTTCAACACCTTGGGCTTATAGAATTTAAGCTAATTATCCTATCTGGGATAAGACACAGCACAAGAGAAATTTTTAAAGTTTTCAGTAACATCTATGGTTTCTGAATGTAATATCTCAGCACTTTTCACAGTAAGGTCAAGTGCTTGGGCTGCAATAGTCAGGAAGAGAAACTCAAAGGGTTCCTTTTGCCTACACATGCCAAAGCCAGAAAAAACACAGACAGGCGTTTGCAACAAATAAAGTAGAAGTTTATTTGAGAAAATTGCGCCAAGCCTGGATATATAGGTGAGCTAGACCAGGCTTCCCGATGGCCTCTAGGGGACAGGTTATGTAAGAGAAAACTCATTAAGTAGTTAGGGGAGCTGGTGTCATAGGCTTTACTGATTGGTCGGGGCTGGGCAGTGGATTATTGCATCAGATCCTGATGTCCGTCATGGCGTCGTTCTGTCTGGTTTCATGGGGATGCTGGTAGGGTCCTTCCACTTTCATAGTTGTGGAGCTGCAAGATATTATCTTTAGTTTTACCGAAACTCTGTTTCTGTGGTCAACAGACCTTGTTCCTGAGGCTTTGTTCCCAAGACTGTTTGATGCTGACCTAAGGGCTTAACGATTAAGAGAGTAGTTGTGCCATATGCAGAAAGATAAAGAAAGAAAAGAAGCAAGTGAGCCCAAGGCCAATTTGAATCAAGGAGAAAGGGAAGAGAAAAAGTCACTTTAAGGAAGTGATAATTTGCATGGTTACAATTCCCCCCTTTCTTTTGACCATTCCTCCATCTTCAGGGAGAAGGGGTGATGACTACTTTGGCTGCTTTCTTCTGAAAAGGTAGAGTATGAGGATTAAAGGAATGAAACTGTCTTACATTCAATCGAAAATGTTATTTGGTTCCTGGTTTATATGAATATTCTGTATTACCATAATGTTTATTCTTTTTCTGGGAGCCTTGCCTTCAGTCCTGAAATGAGATATTTAGTCAAAAACATACAGTCTCTTACAGAAAATATAATTTGTAAAAGATTATCAACATAATGTATTCCTATAATAACCCATTAAAGAGGCCTCCCATTTTAGCAGGCAGCTAGGAAAAGGTTGTCTAATGGGTCTTTCTCACAACTTGTAGCTAAGTAGCTTTCTGCATGATTCTATTTATCTGAGTCTTAGCTTACCCAGAGGTGTCAATGAAGAAGGTATAGCATGTTGTGTTAGCTACTGCATGGACTTGTTGTTTTGTCATCAAGTAATTTAAAGCAATCCTATTGTCTAGAACCCGTGTGCTGAGGACTCCAAGGCAGTCTGTTGAAATCTTAGAACCTAAGCAGTATAATGGGCCAAATGACTGTATAGGTTAAATGCCATAATATCAGGTATTTAATAAGAGATATGACTATGAGGACAAATGAAAAGCGAAGGTTAACAATTACAGCAAATTATAAACCAGCTTCTGAATTTGTAAGGCTGTCAATCAAGATTTCTAGATATAAGCCTGGAAACATCTTTCGTAGTTTGAAATGTCCTTGATGATGTTATCAGGTGCTAAGGTAAACTTTCTGCATGGCTTACATAGCATCAGTCACTGAAATTTTTTTAAACACGTACTGTTGTGGCAGTTTTCTGAATTTTATATCCAGTTGTACCTTTAGCTTGCATGGCTTTGAAAAAAGGCAGTTTCAGTTTTCAACGATTCTTAGTCATAGGCAGATATTGAAGGAAACTAGAAGAATTTAGAATCCAGTCCAATTTATAAGTACAAAACAAAACAAAAAAGACAATAAACAGCACTAGAATTTAAAATTCACAAAGGTATATTATAACTTCTATTGAAACATTTTTTTCTCTCCAATCAGCCCCATTTTTAACAAAGTTACAATATAACTTGTTTCAATAAACTTGGCTTGATCATTTGCATGAGTACAGCAAGAATATTAATTACTACATAAGTACTTTTAATTCTTCTTTGCTAGGGTCTTTCATAAGAAATCTTCAGACTGAACCTTAAAGGCTTCACAAGGCCAGAAAAGTCAAGGCAAGGACTTGCCATCAGAGGATGCCTGCAATATCTATAGGTTTCAGGTGAGTTCCTCTCTTTTTAAGGTCTCCAAAATGTCTTAAGGTTCCTGCATGTGCCAAGAAGTGACATTCTTTACTCACTTGGTAAGGCTGTTGAGAACCACATAGGCAAGATACCAGGTCAGTATTTCCAAAGGCTTTTATTGGCTTCCATAAGTTAGTTTTAATTCCTAAAAGCTATCTGGTTATATTCAAGTCTATACGTTTCTCTCCCTAACATGATATTCCAATTAAAGCCTTGACAATAAAAACCAGTTTCCAATTATGTTCTGCTATAAAGAGAGAGGATCTAATTACAATACAATTGACAAAGAAATTTGTTTTTCTCTGCAACATAACATTTTAAGAAACCAACAAGAATTACAATTAAAAAATATTATGTCAGGACATTGCAGACTCTTCAATATTATAATCTCCTGAAAATTCATTGTAGTAATAATATAGACATACAAATACAACGTAATTGTTATTTTTATTTATTTATTTATTTATTTATTTATTTATTTATTTATTTATTTATTTGACAAAGCCCCAGATGCAGCTGGCTGCTTTTATCATGTTAAAGGAAGCCCAGGAGGAGTGTGTTAAGTCACCAGTTTCCTGGGAATGGCTCAAGTGGCCAGAGAGGGAGCAGTGCCTCTTTTCTACAGCGTCAGAAGGCTCTCGCAAAAGAGTTTGCTATGGTCACTGAGAAATTCAGTTTCTAAAGTCAATTTAAAACAAGTAACATTGACAATAACATATCTCACTCACATTCACACATTTCTCTGAAGAGGTCTATTCTGATATAGTAATATGAATGCCGGGACATAGGGGATCTCATCTATTTTTCTTCTCTTTTACAAAATAGTTTTAGCTGTAAGATAATAGTGTAATTTAAAGCTCCATTTTCTGGCCATTGTTCCCCTGAATCCCCGGTTCTGCAAGATACAGTTCAGATGGCTACATTGGTGTATGCAAGTGGAATTCCCCATATTATTAAGGCCTGTAACAAAGTAAGTATTCACTTCTAGCTTGAGCAATTTTAACTAGGTCCTAGGATTAGATGGTTTTTATAAAGAGAATAAATAGTTACCAGATCTATTGGTAAACCTTGTATCTTTTAAAAGTTTGACCAGCACCAAGTCAGACACAACAGACCAGACAACAGGAAGGGTTGGGTGGCCCAGACTTTCTGTTATGCCTTGGACCCTCAGAAGGGGCGAATGTGAGGTCTACTCAGTATGGTTGAGATAAGGAGAACAGCTACCTTGAGTTAGGCCAGGTCAATCTTCCAATGCCCACTCTTTCAAGGTCATTTGAGTTGACCTCCCACCCTTCCTGTGAGACAACACACAGACTCAATGAGTAACAGGTAGTTTTAAACAAACTAGCAAAAGAAACATAAAACTGTCTCCCTCTTTTGTGATCAGACAAACTTGTTAAGGTTTCCCAGGAACCATCTCCCTCTTTTGTTCCTCAAGTCCAGGAGAGGATTGTTTTCCTGCGGTCATCACCTGTGAAACCTTACTAGAGGGTGTCTTTGATTTCCAAAGACAGACAAATTCCAGATGCAGACTTTTTCAATTTCTTGTTTCTTGCGCTACAAACAAAAGTGCCATAGGTCGGCAGCACTGGGTCCCAGACTGCCATCCAGCTTCTGCCTTTGAGACATGTCAAAACCATGTCTGGTCAGCTGCTAGGTGGGGGCCTGGTAGAAAACTCCAGGCTGGGGAGTCACCAAACCCACAGGCAAAATCGTTCCTTTGTAGTCGCCAAAAACTGTTACCGAACTCAAGGGGTTCATTTTGCCTGCACATGTCAAAGCCAAAAACCACACAGATAGGACTTTGCAACAAAGAAAGTAGAAGTTTATTTAAGAAAATGCCACCAAGCCTGGAGACACAGGTGAGCTCGTGCTCAAAGACCTGGCTCCCTGATGGTCTCTAGAGGATAGGTTATGTAAGAGAAAACTCATCTGTAGCTAAGGGAGTTGGGGTCCTGGGTTCTTCTGGTTGGCAGGGGCTGGGGTAGGAGGCAGTGGCTCATTGCATCAGGTCCTGATGTCAGTCATGGCGTTGTTCTGTCTGGTTTCAAGGGGACACTGGTAGGGTCGTTCTGCCTTCATAGGTGTGGAGCTGCAAGATGTCGTCTTTACTTTGACCTAAACTCTGTTTCTGTGGTCAACAGATCTGAGGCTTTGTTCCTAGGACTGTTTGATGCTGACCTAAGGGCTTAATGATTAAGGGAGTGGTCATACAGTGTGCAGAAAGACAAGAAAAGAAAAGACGCAAGTGAGCCCAAGACCCGTTTGAATCAAGGAGAAAGAGCAAAGAAAAGGTCATTTTAAAGAAAGGAAGATTTGCACAGTTGCAGGAGAAAACCATAATTTTTTTTAAAAAACCCCTTTTTTATTTTAAATTAATTTTAGACTTACAGAAACATTGCAAAAATAATAGTTTCCACATATTCTTCACCCAGCTTCCCCTAATGTTAACACCTTACACAACTATAGTGCAATTGTCAGAACCAAGAAGTTAACATAGGCAGAACAGTATTAAACTAAAGACCTTATTCAAGTTTTACCAGTTTTTACATTAATATCCATTTTTTTCTGTTCTAGCATTCTAAGATCCTATCCAGGATCCCATGTTCATTTTGTTTTTATTTTCCCTTAGTTTTTTGTAGCCTAGAAATATTCCTCAGCCTCCTTGTCCTTCATTTTGTTCTATTGCCTTATACGGTTAAATTGGATGGCTAGATGGTTAGAGGGGAGAGGAAAAGGGACAGCTGAAATAAAAGAATAATAATCTCCACCAGGCTCCTGAGGTATTATCATGAAGTGCTTCCCTCAGGCTCTGCTTCCTTGCCCTAGAGGTGGATGAAGGATGAGAGAAGTAAAAGCTACCTTTGACTCTGCTTTACCTTCTTTTCCACTCCTCTTGGTCCTTTCACACTCATTTTTATTGTTCCATTCAGTCATCTACTCTCTTCTCACTCCCACACCTTGACGTTCTCACTGTCTGGTCAAACCCCAGTCTTGCTTTGGGGTCTCTCAATCCCATGTCCTTAAAGAAAACTTCCCTGCTCAGTATGAATAATTTCTCAAAGGTAAATACTAGCTACATTTGAGGGTTTGCTATGTTTTAGGCCCTTTACATATAGTATGTATTATCTTCTGAAACCTCACACAGCCTTGCAAAGAATATTCTCCTCTTTTTATAGATGAGGAAACAAGACTTTCTGAAGTTGAACACCTTGCTCAAGGCACAAACTGGAAAGTGACAGAAGTAAGACTCAGCCTCCGGCCCATCTGACTTCAAAGCCTGAGCGGCTTCCCACAGTACTGTGCTGTGGCCAGCGGCCGGAACCCTTCTCCTGGTCCTCCAGCCTGACTCCAGCTGAATGAATGAGTCTCTGCTCACCCCAGCTGCCTCCTTGGGCTCTTCCCGCGCTAAAACAAAGCCTCCCTGACTATCTCCACCTCCTCTTTGAAGCCAGCTCCTCACTTATGACAAGCTTAGGGCTTTGCTTTGTTTTAAACACTGACGCTTTCTTTTCTTTATTCGTTTTAAAATGCATTTAAAATTCAATTCCATCACACTACTTAAAATTCAAACAGCAGAAGTGAATAATATCTCTTTACTTCATCTCCTAACCCCAACCCTACTCTCCAAACATAACTACTATGAACCATTTAGTGATGCTTTTTTCAGTGTGTGAGTATGTGAGTGTGTGTGTGCGCACGCATGCTCACACACTTAGGAAGTTTCTAAAATCTACGTATCTTTATTCCATACCAAATGATAAACTGTAAAAAGGTAAGATAAATGTACTTTTAAATTAATCTACACGGCATCTGACCAAAGAAACCTATTCTTGATTGATTTATGGGAGCATGTGAGTTGGAGAAAGAAGTGGAAGGTTGGATCCCTCTAGAAAGACCCGGAGGTCACCAAGAGGGAAGAGCTTGTGAGCTACAGGATGGAAAGCATGCCGCAGTTAAGCTCACGAGCAACTGGCCCGACCTGCCGGGGTGTGCACACGCTCCCAGGGCTGTGAAATCACTCATGTGTGAGTTGTCTGGTGGGGAGGGGGAGGAGAGCAGGGGAGGCGGAGGCGGGAGGGGGGAATGTGGGCTGGGCCAAGTTTAGAATTACAAGTGTCACAGAGGAGTTGGAACCACACTTTAAATAGCCAGCACCTTCCCCTTCCCCCTTAGACAATTATTCTCCCCCTGGCTGGACTTCTGGCAGCGACTGCACTAAGGTTGGTAACATTTTCTTCTCTTTTTCTGTTTCTGGGTCTGAGACTACAGGTGGTGGGATACATAGTACTTACAACAAAAGGAATTTTTGACCATCTCCTAGAAAATATATTTCTGACATTTATGTATACATATACAAAACTTACATGCTATTTCCTTTCTGAAACTTCAGTGGCTATTGCCTTAAGTGACCATATGATTTGGAGAAAGAGAACCCTAGATTGTTGAACATCCTAATCTTTCAGTGCATATAAATGTAAAATATGTCTTCAAGCATAATCATATTGTATGTCCTCTTTTATAACTGTTTTCACTTTACACATTATGAACGACCTTTCATTTCATTACATTTTCTTCTGCAACACAATTTTAATGATTGTATACGTGTGCCATAATTTATTAATCTATTTACTTATGTACTTTCTAATTTTTTGTTTTTATAAACAATGAACATCCTCAAGGCCAAATCTTTACCCACAGTCACAGTTATTTCCTTGGAGTAAATTCTTGCAATGGAAATTGGTGTTTTTGAGGATGATATAAAAATTTCATTCCTTCAATGGCCCCCAGCTTACAGAATAGAGAAACTGAAGTGCATGCTAATACAGACAAGGCTAGTTGTTGGGTGGCAGGGAGAACTTAGACAATCTAAGACTTGTGTGAATGCTTCCATGTTCACAAACCCCAACCCAAGAGAACCTGTATAGTAGAAAGAACATCTGTACTTCAGTATCAGTCTTTCTTTATGAAACAAGAAAGAAATATATATATTTCTAGCAGCTGTCACTCAGCCTTTACCAAATAAGAGATGCTAAGGAGGACATAGTTCTACAGGCAAAGAAGTAGAAATTCAGTCTCTGCTAGTACATTTATTTTCTTGGGAATTGCTGGTGAAGGAGTGGGGAGGGCTTTCCTTCAAGAATTCCCAACAGTAACAGTGCGCCCTGCTTGTTTTCCAGGTGGGATGGATAGCAGGGTCTTGGGCACAACCAGTAATGGAGAGACAAAGCCAGTGTACCCAGTCATGGAAAAGGCAGAGGAAGACGGCACCCTGGAACGAGGGCACTGGAACAACAAGATGGAGTTTGTGCTGTCCGTGGCTGGGGAGATCGTTGGTCTAGGCAACGTCTGGAGGTTTCCCTATCTCTGCTACAAAAATGGGGGAGGTGAGAGCTACTGCGCCACCCCCACCAACCCCGGGAAGGAGGATTTCTCCATCTCTTGCACGCAGTGTCCCTCTGGGGAGCCCCATAGACACATAGAATGCTGGAGTTGTAAAGTCCCTTCCTTAGAAGTCATTAAGGACACTCCAGAGTCTGAGACTGAGGCAGATCACATGACTTTCCCAGGGGTCTTTCTAGTGTAGCATGGATCATAGAAACATGAGTGCAGGCCTGGAACCAGAGGGACATGTGGGTTGGATTCTGGCTCTGCTATTTATTCGCTGTATAATCTTGGATGAGTTGCTTAAGTCCTCAGAGCCTCAACTGCTGCTCCTGTGAATCAAGATTGCTGTAAAGATTAGAGATCACGTGTGTAAAAGTGCTTAATAAATGGTAGCTGTGTTGAAGATGATGTTCATGTCCACTGTCCTGTGGTCTTGAGATTCCTTAGCTGTGGCTTTGTGTCTTCCTCCTAATGTGCTGGCACCATGACCTTCCTCAAGCCACTCATTCCCCAACCTCCATCTGTGTCAGAACCTTGGATACTAGCAGCTCTCCCTTTAACATTTCCCACTGAAAATACGTGTCAGGGGAGCATTAACTCTCTTGACATTAACTCTAGTTCTTTACTGGCTTCTCATTCTCCTCTATTCCTGCCCCTGGGGAACTCCTCCACCTCCACAGTACGGGTAGTGTTCTTTCTACACTGACCTCCTTTGGGGGAATCCTAGGACACTAAGGGAAGCCTCAGAGGGGTTCCTCAGGTAGAGCAGGTTCTGACTGAGCAGTGGATTGAGAAGATCTCCTTGGTAAAGCTTATTAGGGCTGGGGTCCCAAGTGAGGCTGAAGTCTGGGTTGGAGGAAGGAGAAATGCGGAGGGAGTCATGGGAGGAAATGCTGAGGGAAGCAGTAACTGCATGTGCCACAAGGATTGGAGCGTACCCTAATGCAGCACTTACCCTTTTGCAGGGGAGTAGTAGCCTCCAAGGGCATCAAATCTAACATGGAGGGCATGAGTCTGACAATGATTTTGAAGGGAGAAAACCTACAATGCACAGTGGATTGGGAGGAATGGGGGAGAACACAGATAAATGCTCTGAGCCCATAGTCTTATTCTCAGGAGTGTGGCAAGTGGGGGTTAGCCCTGGGATTGGAAGTTGACTTGTATTTTCCCTGAGGGGTGGGATGGGCTGATTTGTCCTTTTTCCCCACACATTTCTGGCCAGCAGCCTGAACTCACAGGACTTTGCTCAGTCTGCATTTGTGAAGGAAGGAGGGAGGTCTAGCGCTGGACACTCTGCATGCTTATTTAGGAATTTAGGCCTGAGCCCTCTCTTTTCAGAGAACTGAGTGGAGGGCTGGGGTTGATTGAGAGAAAAGGAGTCTGGGGGTTAAGCTGGGCACTAAGACTCTGTATCCGGAACCTAGTGACCAGCTTAGCTCTTCACGTGGCAGAAGGCTTAGGTGGTTAGCAGCTTTCCCCAAGCCTCTCTGGAATTGGGTAAAGGTCGGCCTGGGAATTAGCAGGAATCTCACGAAGAGGTGGGAGAGAGCGGGTTTCCAGGTCTAGTGCAAAACCGGTAGGCTGGAGAGGGGGAAGTGAAAGGCGGCAGTGACAGGAGCAGTGGAGGGTATGGGGCTCACCCTGTGGAGGTGAGGTGGTCTAGCAGTGTTTGGTTCTGAGCTCTCCTTCAGGGCTCTGTGGTAACTTTGTGCAGGCCTAGGAGTGTGTGATTGTGTCTTGGGTGGAAGTGCGGTCCTGGGAACAAAAGCATATCCGTGGCTCTTGGTTTTTCACATGTGCGCTTATCGGGGAAGGTGGAAGCAGGAGGGTGGCTGCTGTGGCTCCTGGACAGAGCCTGTCTCCAGCACGTGGGTCATGGTTGACAGTGGATAGATTTAACAGGCCCTATATTCAGTCAAGTTCTCTTCATTTAGTCCCAACAACACCACCCACACAATCTCTTCTGTTGGTCAAGCACAGGGCCTTAGGACCCCTCTTCTCTTTCCTGATGGACGACAACAGCTGAGGGGAAATGTTCTGAGGGGCTTTGAAGCTAGAGGCTGATGTCTGGGTTTTCTCCAAGCGCATGAGTCACCCAGGGCCACCAGGTGATTTATGGAAAGGCTCTTTTGCCAAGGTAAGGGGGACTAACCAAGAGTATATGTAGTTGTTAGGCACCCAGACAAGCCTATTTTTCTGTTTTTCTGTGTGTGTGTGTGTGTGTGTGTGTGTGTGTGTGTTCCCAGTGGTTTAACCCTTCTATCATCATTTAACTCCCCTCACCTCCCAAGCAAAACAAGCTCCTACAGAAAATGGGCCCTAACACGTTATCTCGTCATCTCCTCATCTCTTTGTCGAAAAGAGACCGATACCTATTTATGACAGGACACTTTGCTGTCACTGTGGGGAAGGAGAGTGAAGAGAGTGGAGGTCATTTAAACTGGTTTGATCCCTTTCCTCCTAGTTTAGTTTTTTTACTTAAACCTGTGACCCTCAGACTGGAATTGGGTTCTCGGGGGATGAGAGGAACGTTCTGAGTAAGTTCTGGAAAAGTATGTTGGGGTGCTCCAGGCTGTACCATGTTCAGGTAATGTATGCTATCAGTGTGCTTCCAGACTCTTTCTCTTACTTTATAGCTTTAAATAGCTGTTTTTGTGCTTGGGGAGAGGATAAGCTAGGGACTTTATTATCATTAATATTTGGTCAGTGGGAGTTCAGGGATTAAAGTTTTTCCAAAGCATAATTTTAGTTTCAAGCTGAAAATACCAGGGATGTCTTCTTTGGTTCCTTCCAGCTTTAACATTTGGTAGATCCAATCTGAAGGGAGCTCCAGAGAAAAGAAAGGGCGGGAGCAAGATTATATATAATCAGAGAACAGGTAAACAGGTTGAAACAGGAACACTTTGAAAACCAGAGTTGCTGAGAAAGAGGTATAAAGAAGCCCACTTAAAATCAGAAGCAGCTAGTAGGCTTTTTAGCGAGATAGATGGGAGGGATGGCTGCCTCAGTCATCTCCTAGGTAAATAGCCTCCCTGCCAATCTATGCCAAGCACCTGCCTCATCCTAATGGCCTTCTAGAGTCTTTAATCTCAGTCAGTTGCCCCAGGACATAGCAAGCCACCATGTGCCATTCAATAATTACTGAGAATCCATCATATACCAGGAGTTATTCGAAGTTGTGGGGATGCATTCATTAACAATAAAAAAAAAAGACCAATTCTCTTTCTTTGCAGGGCTTAAATTCTAGAGGGAGATAGACAATAAACGTAGTAAATAAAAAAATTATACAGTCCATCAGAAGTTAATGAGTGCTATGGGAAGAGACCAAGTAGGGCTGGGTATAGGGGATCAGGAGTGTTAGTGGGGGTGTTCACATCGAGCAACGGCTTACCAGGAGTGGGAGAGTTGACCACATGGGTATTGGGGGCAAAAGTGCTCTTGCTGTAGTCTTACAGCAAGAGGCTGATGGTTTGTTTGAGGAGCTGCAAGGAGAGGAGTAAGTAGAAGATGAGGTCAGAGAAGTAAAGAGAATGGAGGGTGGGTGGCAGATTATGTAAGTTCTTGCCAGATATTGTAAGACTTTGGCTTTTACTCTAATGACATTGGGAGTCATGGCGGGGTTTGGAGTAGGAGTAGCATGATCTTACACTTTAAAATCATCTCTCTGACTGCTGTGTTGAGAACTGATTATAGGGGAGTAAGGGGAGAAGCAGACCAAAAAATCCTAGAGTCGTGATTGACTCCCTTCTTTCTTTTATAACTCTTGGCTCTATTCAAATGGCCAGATCCGGGGTGCTTCAAAACATGAATCTTTCAGCTGGAAGCTCTCCAGCTCCCTGGACCCTGGCTGCCAGCAGACCGAGTTCCTCAACACCCAGAACACCTGGGACTGGTGACCCCACATGAGATATGCAGAAGCTGACATGTCTCATCACCTCCACTGCTACCCCTAGCTCCAAGCAACCCAACAGTTTTAGCCTGAGCAGTTCAAAGGAAGGAGTCGCAGCTACTGAAATGTGCAAGGCCATGAGAGGAACAGATTTTAAGAGGGAAATAAGGAGTTGAATTTTGGGAATGTCGAGTTGAGTTACTTATTATATATCCAAGTGGAGATGTCAGCTAGGCGATAGCACATGGGAGTCTAGCATCTGTGAGAGAGCCCTGGACTGCTTATGTAAATTTGAGAGTTATTAGATTTTGGTTGCATAAGAGAGCGAGGACCTTTAAAGATCTGGGAGAAGAGAAATCAACAAAAGAGAGAGAGGAATTGAGACCAGTAAAAGAGGATGACAACCAAGAGAATGAAATGTTTTAGAGGCAAGTGAAGCAATGCTGTCAGGAAGGAGGGGAAGATAACTACATGAAATGCAGGTAGGTTAAGAAGGATGAGGAGCTGCTTGTTGGTTTTAGCAGTACGGAAGTCACTGATGCCCTTGTAAGAGCAGTCACAGTAGAGTGTGGGACAAAGACTGGTTGCAGTAGGTTCAAGATCATGGGGGAGAGAAGAATCAGAAATAGGAAATATGGGTTATTTGGGTCAAACTCAGGTAGGTGAAGTTCATCACTTCTTTCCATATTCTCCCTCCTGTGGGGGTGAAGGGATAAGCTCTCCAGCCTCAAATCCCTGGAGAGAAAAGCAAACATGACCTTCCACCAGGACCTGTTGCACTAAAGCTCTAGCCATGGGAATGAGGAGACTCTGGCTAACCGAAGAGGCATGATGTGGGGGGAGATGGTAGGAGAGGGTTTGGGCAATACGGTGTGACTCTGCCAGGAAGGAATTTGAATCACTTGCCTGCCAGTCTCAACTCAGACCAAAAGAGATCATCTGCCAACAATTTTATACCTAATCTCCAAGTCCAGGTTGTGAAAACCAGGGGCAGAGGTCACCTGTGCCGAGAACCTTTATATTTGCTGGTCTTAGACAACCAGCTAGAGACCACCTCAGGTGAAGACCGGTGATCCTTTCTGTCTTGCCCCCTTACCGCCCTCTTTCCTTCTCTTCTTCAGTCCCTGAACACACAGACCCTGGGTTCTTCAGAACACGGGCCTTTCAGCTGGAAGCTCTCCAGCTCCCTGGACACTGGTTGTCAGCAGACTGAGTTCCTCAACAGCCAGAATACCTGGGACTGGAGACTCCATGCGAGGCTACAACAGAACGTACTACAGCTGGACGTCTCAGAACTAGGGATGTTAGAGGGTAAAGACGGGGGGGGAGGGCAGAAGCAAAGTAAACCTCAGCTCTAGACTGTAGAGGGAGAGCCTAGGGACACCTGTGTAAAGGGGATTAAGTGACTACCAGCATGGGGAAAACTGTTCCTGATGTAGTTGATAGATACTAAAGAACAAAGAGAAACAAGGAACATTTTCCTTCATATAAGAGTAATAGTTATTTTAGTAGTATGTGATAATTTGGTATCATTTTTAGTTAATTAGCTGATGCCCAGTATTGGTCAGACTAGTGTTGATAGAGCATATATTGATGCTCACTGCTGTGTTGCTCAGGTGGACTGTCATCAGTTTATATCTTTAAAAATGTTACCTGGGACATTACTGGTGACACCACAGAGCGTGCTTCTTTTGAGAAGGGTGACCAGCTGAACGATTACTTTCTGGGATGGATGTGTGGTCTTTCCCATCCACGGGAAAGAATGCCAGGACATTTTAGAATTTGGGGAAGGAGAGGAACGTGGTGGACATGGGGGAGCAGTTAACTGTGATCTCCATCCTCCTCCAGGACTAACTCCGTATTCCAATGGTGGTGAGTGGTGCATGGGTAGGGAAAGAGGCAGAGTGCCCTACAGGACACCTCATCTGCATTTGGGCCCCTCTTGAGCTTCATCCTGACCCTCATCCCTTCCCCACTTTTAGGGTCAGTGGCTCTGCCTAGCAGATATGGACCTTGTCCCTTGTGGCAGGCTGCCCAGGTGCTCGAGGAGGCAGAGGAGGAGGGGAGCAGAACTGGTCACAGGATCCACTGCAGTTAAATACTGGATTGGCTTATTGGCTAACAGCAGGTGGCATAAAGATGGGGAGGAGGGGCTTGTGTTGGGCTGCAGACTCTCTCCTCTTTCTGCAATGTTTCCACCTCTGGGCAGTGACTGTCCATATCAGCTACTAGGTTATCTCGTCCCTAGTTTTTCCCTCATGCCCTACACATCTTGGGTTGGTTTGTGTACTTATTACACTGAATTGCTTATGATCTTGATATCTTTGCTCTTGTGGTAATTGTTTCCCTCAGCACCTGAATTGTCGATGCAGAGACTTGGAAGGTGGAGAACTGGAGAACTCTATTCCCATGCACGTTTATTTTAAACAGTTTCAATAGGGTAGAACTGACTGACAATAAATTGTGCATATTTAAAGTGCACAATTTAATAAGTTTTGACACATGTATACACCCTTGAAATCATTGCCACAGTCAAGATAATGAACATATCCATAACCCCCAAATTCCCTCCTGTCCCTTTCACCTCTAACCTCAACTGCCCCGTCCCATTGCATCCACAGACCTGTTTTTTCCCCTAGCTTATTTTGATCTATTATTGATATATAATGTATGTAAATTTAATGTGCACAACATGACGATTTAATGTACATTATGAAATGATTACAACAACATGGGTCGTTAACCCCTCCATTCCCTCATGTCAGTTTGATAGTCTTGTGGTGATAACATCCAAAGTCCACTCTCTTAACAAGTTTAATACTGTATAATGCAGTATAGTCCCCTGTCGTTGCCATGCTGTACGTTAGATCTCCAGAACTTATTCATCTTATAGTTGGAAGTTTGTACCCTTGACCAACATGTCTCCATTTCTCCTGCCTCCTACCTTCTGGCAACCACTGTTCCACTCTGTAGTTCCATAAGTTTAGCTTTTTCAGATTCTGCCTATAGTGAAATCATATAGTATTTTGTCTTATCTGACTTATTTCACTTAGGATAATGCCCTCAAGGCCCCTCCATGTTGTTGTAAAAGGCAGGATTTCTTTAGTTTTTTTTTTATGGCTGAATAATAATATTCCATTATATATTTCACAGTTTCTTTATATATATATGTCACATGTTCTTTTTCCATGCATCTACTGATGGACATTTAAGTTATTTCCATGCCTGTTTTCTGTCACTATACATTAGTTTGCATTTCTTAAAATTTTATATAAATGGAACCATGCAAATATGCTTTATTTCGTTTCTTTCACTCAACGTAATTATTTGACATTCATATTTTTCATGTGTCAATAGTGTATTTCTTGTTACTGCTGAACAGTATTTTATTTCATGGGTCCATTACAATTTATTCATCTATTCTCTTGTTGATGGGCATTTGGGTTGTTTCCAGGTTTTAGCTATTACAGATAAAACTGCTGAAAACATTTGTGTACAAGTCTTTGTATAAACAAATCTTTCATTTCCCTTGAGTCAATACCTAGGAGTGGAATGAATGGGCTATCCGGTAGGTGCACTTTTAACTTTTTAAGAAACCGCAGAACACTTTTCCAAAAATGGTTGTACCATTTTATATTCCTGCCAGCAGTGTATGAGAGTGTCAGTTTTTTCACTTTCTTGTCGATACTTGGTCAGTCTTTTTCATTGTAAATTTTCTAATTGGCATGTAATAATATCTCAGTGTCATTTTAATTTATATTTCCCTAATGACTTATGATGTGAGCATCTTTTCATGTGCTTCTTTACAATCCACTTATCTTTAGTGAAAACCTGTTCAAATCTTTTGGCCATTTAAAAGGTTGGTGGTTTTCTTACTATTCAATTTTGAGACTTCTTTATATATCCTTGATACAAGTCCTTTATCAAATATGCATGTTGAAAATATTTTTTCTCATTCTGTCTTATATTTTTTTCTTAACAGTATTTTTGGAAGAGCAAAAGATTTAAACATTGACAAAGTCTTTTAAACAATTTATTCTTTTATGAATCATGCTTTTGGTGTCACATGAAATGAAATCTGCTTACCCATATCATATTTTCTTCTAGAAGTTTTATAGTTTTAGATTTAACATTTAGGTCTATGATTCATTTTTGGTTAACTTTTGTATACAATGAAGGTATGGATGAAAGTTTATTTTTCTGTGTGTATGAATATCCACTTCTTCCAGTATCATTCATTGAAAAGCTATCTTTTCTTCAATGAATTGCCTTTATGCCTTTGTTGAAAATCAGTTTCCATATATGTATAGGTATATTACTGTACTTTACTCTGTTTTATTGATTTATTTGTTTATTTTGATGCCTAAATCACACTGTCTTATTACTGTAGCCCTATAATAATATGAAAATAAAAAAGAGCAAAGCCTAAAATGAATTCTTCTTTTTCAAAGTTGTTTGAGTATTTTATTTCTTTTGCATTTTCATATTAATTTTAGAATCAGTTTGTCAGTTTCTTCTGGGATTTTAATTGGGATTGCAATGAATCTATAGATCAACTTAAAAAAAAGATGACATCTTAGTAATATTGAGTCTTCTGATTCATGAATAGAAGGGAATTACGCTTTACTATGTATTTAGGTCTTCTTTATGTTCTCTCAGCAGTTTTGCAGTTGTGAGTATATGTGTCACATATTTCATCATATTTATTTCTAACTATTTTATATTTTTGATTCCATTATAAATGGAATTATTTTTAAGTTGTAACATAACTGTTTGTTATAGAAGAAATATGGTAGATTTTTGTATGCTCATCTTGCTAAAGTGATTTATTGGTTCTAGTAGCTCTTTGGTACATTTCAAAGTTTTTTTCTTTGCTTTTCCTTTTAAAAACACTTTATTGAGATATGATTGACATATTTAATGTACATGACTTGATGAGTTTGGAGGTAATATCTATTGCCTCCAAAAATTTTCTTCTGCGTTCTTAAATTTTTTTTATAAGAATTTTTAACATAGGCTTTACCTTCTTAGTAAGTTTTTAAGGAAACAATACAATATTGGTAACTATAGGCATTCCGGTTTACAATAGATCTTTAGGACTTACTCATTTTGCGTAACACCTCCCCTTGAACAACACCTCCGTATTTCCTTTATCCTCAGCCCCTGGTAATCACCATTTCACTCTGCTTCCACAAGTTTGACTATTTTAGATTAAAAAGGATTTTCTACCTAGACCATGATGTCATTTGAGAATAAAGCAGTTTTATTTCTTGTTTACCAATATGAAATATTGCTTACTTGCCTTATTGCCTTGGGTAGAATCAATATTGATAGAAACAATGTTGAATAGAAGTGGTAAGAATTAGCACCGTTGTCCTGCTCTTCACCTTAGAGGTTAAGCAGTCTCTCATCATTAAGCATGATGTTATCTGTAGGTCTTTTTGTAGATATCAGGTGGAGGAAGTTCCCTTCTATTCATCATTTGCTGAGAGTTTTTATCAAAAATGGCTGTTAGACATTAATATAATAAATTACATTAATCAATTTTTTTAACTATTAAATCAACCTTACATTCCTGGGATAAACCCTGCTATATAATGTATTACACTTTTTATATATTGTTGGGTGCGATTTGGTAAAATTTTGTCTAGAATTTTTATATCTATTTTTATATAAGATATTAGTCAGTAGTTTTCTTTTCTGTAATGTATTTATATGTTTTTGTTATCAGGGTAATGCTGGCTTTATAGAACGAGTTGGAAAGTATTCCTTTCTTTAAAATTTTCTGAGTTTGTGTAGAATTGGTGTTATTTCTTCCTTAAATGTCTAGAGAATTCACCAGTGAATTCATTTGGGCCTGGAGTTTTTTTTGTGGGAAGGTTATTAACAACAACCAAAATTTTTTCTCTAATAGAAATAGGGCTATTGAGATTATTTATTTCTTTTTGCATAAAATTCAGTAGTTTGTGTTTTTCAAGAAATGTGTACATTTAACCTAAATTGTTGCATTTATTGACATAAAGTTGTTTATGTATTTTCTTATTATCCTTTTAATAGCTATGAAATCTGTACTGATGATACATCAGATAGCTCATTTGTCATACAGGTAATATGTGCCTCCTGGAAATTTATTACTTTTATTGATTATCTCAGTGAATTAGCTTTTAGTTTTCATTGATTTTCTCCATAGTTTTCCTGTTTTCTGTTACATTGATTTCCACTCTGATTTTTATTATTTCCTTTGACTTACTCTGGGTTTCATTTGCTTTTATTTTTCTTTCTTAAAGTGAAGCTGAAATAATTGATTTGAGACTTTTATTTTATAATAATATTTGGTGCTATAAATTCTCCTTCTAAGTACTGCTTTAGCAGCATCCCACAAATTTTGATATTTTCTGTTTTTATTTTATTTGATTTAAAATATTTTCTTGTTTCTCTTTTGATTACTTCTTTGTTACATGGGTTATTCAAAAGTATGTTACCTAATTTCTAAACAATGGGAAATTTTCTAAGTGTATTTGTCTTATTGATTCATAAGTTGGTCAGAAAACATACTTCATATGACTAGATTCCTTTGAAACTTATTGAGATTTGTTTTGTGGCCCAGAATATGGTCTATCTTGGTAAATATTCCAGGTGCATTTGAAAATCATGTATATTCTGCTGTTGTTGGATAGAATACTTTATAAATGTCAAGTAGGTCAGGTTGGTTAATATGGTTTTCAAATATTATATCTTTACTAATTCTCTGTCTACTTGTTTTATCAATTACTGAGAGGGAGATATTGAAATCTTTGATTTTATATGGAATTTAACTATTTTTTTTTCTTGTAGTTTTATTGTTTTTGCTTTACATATTTTGAAGCGCTGTTACTCGGCAGGTATATATTTAGGATTGTTATGTCCTCATAATGAATCAACCTCTTTATCATTATAAAATGCCTTTCTTCACCTCTGGTAATAGTCTTTGCTCCCAAATCTACTTTGTGTGGTATTAAGATAAAAACCCCAGCTTTTTTTTTTTCTTTTTTGATGATTATTAGCATGGCCTATCTTCTCTTTTACTTTTAACCTATTCATGTCTTCATATTTAAGGTACATTATTTTTTAAGCAACATATAACTGAGTCTTGCTAGTGTTTTTAAAAAAACATTCTGACAAGCTCTATCTTTTTTTTGAGATATTTAGACAGTTTACACTTAATGTAGTTGTACATATGGTTAAGTTTGAATTCATCATTTTACAATTTGTTTTCTATCTGTCCTGTCAGTCCTTGGCTTCTCTTTTCCTCTCCTGCCTTCTTTTGGATTAATTTAATATATTATATTACTCCATTGTCTCCTTTTTTCCTTGTTGGCTTATTAGCATAATTTTGCTGTGACTGTTTTAAATTTTGTAGTATGCCTCTTTAACTTATCACAGTTTACCTTCAAGTGATAGTATACCACTATACATAAATAAACTTCACAATAATACACTTCCATTTCTCTCCTCTTGACCTCTGTGCTCTTGTTACACTATGTTAACATACATTAAAACTCCACATTATAGTGTTATTATTTTGTTTAACCAATCATTGATTTCAGAGATTTGAATCATAAGCAAAAGTTCCTATATGTTTACCTATGTTTGTAGTTATCATTTTTAGTGTTTGTCATTCTTTTGTGTAGATTTATATTTCTCTCCGGCATCAACATTTTATTCAGCCTGAAGGACTTTCTTTAACATCTCTCTATTTCAGATCTGCTGGTGATGGATTCTTTTAGGTTTTACATGTCTTAAGAAGCATTTGTTTCACTTTCATTTTTGAACAGAATATTTATTAGATATGGAATTCTAGCCTCATAGCTTTTTTCCTTCAGTGTTTTAACAAATGTGCTTCCTCACCACTCTCCTCACTTGCATTGTTTCCTATGAGAAATTTGATGTCATCCTTATTTTTGTTTCTCTGTACATATGTTTTTTTTTTTTTTTCCTTTTGGTTCCTTTTAAGATTTCTTCTTAAAAACTCTTAATCATTGGCTTAAATAATTTGTTTTATGATGTCCCTTGTTCTAGTTTTTTTCAAGTTTTCTATGTGGGGGCTTAGTGAGCTTCTTGGATCTGTGGATTTATAATTTCATCAAATTTGGAAATTTTTCAGCCATTATTCCTTGAAAAAGTTTTGACTCCTCTTTCTCTTTTTCTCCTTCAGAGACTTCAGTTACAGTTATTAGACTCTCTTAAAGTTTTCTCACAGCTCACTGACACTATTTTTTTTTTTAATTCTCTGTTCTCTCTGTCATTTTGGATAATTTCTACTTTTGTGGTTCAAGTTCACTAATCTTTTCTTCTGCTATGTCTAATCTGCCATTAATCCCATTCAGTGTATTCTTCATCTCATACATTGTAGTTTTTATTTCTAGAAGTTTGATTCAAAATTTTTCAATATCTTTCATGTTTCTGGCTAACTTTTTGAACATATGGAATACATTATAAACTATTTTAATGTCCTCATCTGCTTATTCTCACATCTGCAGATGGCTTTGATTGGTTCATTCATTTATTCATTATGAGTAACATTTTCTGCTTTTTTGTTTTCCTGGTAATTTTAATTGGATGCCAGATTTGGTGATATTTGCCTTATTGGTTGCTGAGTATTTTTGTATTTCTATAAATATTCTTGAGCTTTTTTGCTGGGACCAGTGAAGTTATTTGATCCTTTTGGGTTTTGCTTTCATGGTTTGTTAGGCAGAATCAGAACTGTGTTCAGTCCAGGGCTAATTATTCTGCACTACTGAGGAGATACTTTCTATTCTCAATGCCCTTGAATCCTGAGATTATCCAGTCTAGATGGTGGTAACAAGCACTCTTACCAGCCTTGAATGAGTACCATAATCTCAATATTTTGAATGCCTTTTTTTTTACATCCTTTTTACCTTGGGTAGTTTCTTCACACACAAGTGCTGACCAGTATTCAGTTAAAAGCTAAAAAGAAACTCTCTGCAGTTATTTGGATCTCCCTCTCTGTGAAGGTCTGTCTTTGCTGGTACTCTGTGAGCTCCCCTGCCCACTTTGCCAGGTAGAGAAAATGCCCATATTTCTAGCATTGGTAAACTTGTCTCATCCAATGATTGTGAAAACAGAAGCAGAAAGAAGTATTAAAAGGAAATCTGATTTCAGCTCACTAAATGTTTCTAACACTAAAAATAATTATTT
Organism: Cynopterus sphinx; assembly: GCA_030015415.1. NCBI lineage: Eukaryota > Metazoa > Chordata > Mammalia > Chiroptera > Pteropodidae > Cynopterus > Cynopterus sphinx. The sequence goes on from CM057380.1 coordinate 94,130,302, forward strand.
TCTTGAAAAGAATTATAGTCTGTGAGCTGTGTCAATGCTTCTGTGTATTCATTAGTTAATAAAGTCCTTGTTATTGCCACAAGTTAGATCTTATTTAGGCCATAATTAATGTTCAATGGGGAGCAAACCTTGGTAGGTATAGATTGAAAGTTCAGAGTGAAAAAAGGAACTGGTTAGATCTAGGTAACTGTTGACCCTTGATCTCTGCTATAGAGATCATGTCCCTGACCCCTGGGATTCTGATGGGCAGGCAGTATGGGGTGGTAGTGGGTGAAGATGAATGTGGACCATGAGGAGGCTAGTGCCAGGTAATGGACAGCCTGTTTCCCACCCACAGGTGCCTTTTTCATCCCCTACCTCATCTTCCTCTTTACCTGTGGTATTCCTGTCTTCCTTTTGGAGACAGCACTGGGCCAGTACACTAGCCAGGGAGGTATCACAGCCTGGAGGAAGATCTGCCCCATCTTTGAGGGTGAGTAGCTATGTGCATGATTCCAGCATGTCTGCACTTGGGGTTATAAACCTTATTTGGAATGACTGAGTGGTTTAGTAGCAGTGCTGACTGAGATAAGACTCTGTGTCATTACACTAAACCTTCCATTTAAGGGCCCAACACTGAGCTAATCACCTAGTCCATCAGAGAATGGAGAAGATGGGAATGAAGATGGAACAAAGGCTTTAAGTTAAATAAGTAAGAGTGCAAAGCTATTTTAGCTATATATTTTAAAAGTATATAACAATGATTCTGTATTTTTGAAAACATTTAATCAATTATAAAACATTTTAAAAGAATTTCAAGTCAGAAAAATATCATTAATAATTCTACCATCTTGACACAATAGCTATTTAAAATTAGTGCTTATTTCAAAATTTCTCTCAGTGCAGGATTTTCTTAGGATTCTATTTTGAGATAATTATATATTCACGAAAGTTGCAAAAACAGTACAGAGAGGTCACATATATCTTGCACCCAGTTTTACCAATGGTAACATCTGACATAAATATAGAACAATATCACAACCTGGAAACTCATGTTGGTACTATCCAGATATTATTTAGATTTCATTAGTTTTCCTTGCACTCATTTGTGTCTGTGTGTGTATAATTCTGTGTAATTTTATCACTGAGTGTGTGTAGATTTATGTAACCACCATCACAATCAACATACAGAACTGCTCCATTACCACAAAGATCTCTGTCTTGCTACTCCTCTGTAGCCACATTGCCCCACCCCCAACCTCTAGCAAGCACTAATTTGTTCTTTACCTCTATAATTTTGTCATTTTGAGAATGTTGTACAGATGGCAACATACAGTACAGAACCTTTTGAGATTGGCTTTTTAACTTAGCATGATGCCATCGAGATCCATCCAGCTTATTCTTGTATCAATAGTTCATTCCTTTTTGTTGCTGAGTAGTATTCCATGGTATGAATTTATCACAATTTATTTAACCATTGACACACTGAAGAACATTTGGATTGTTTCCATTTGGGGGCTTTTATTTCATTCTTTCCTTCTCGGTATATAGAGTTTACATATGTATTAATATAAAATATGCACAGTTTATACCTCTGTTTTTCAGTTAGTGTTATTTTTCATTTTCTACAACAATCATTTAATGATCACATAAATTTCTACCAAGTAGATATTTCACAATTTATTTAATAATTCTCTGCTTTGGACTTAATCTTACACATTTGAAAAAATAACTTTGAGTTCGTGAACTTTCAGAACTTAATAAAGATGACAGCACACAGGAAGCCAGAAATAGGGCAGCAGGTAGGGGAAAAAATTCCCTTTCTGACTTAGGAAAAGCTGTCGGAGCAGGCAGCACACTCCTGCCTACTGGGGAGGGAGAGAAGAGAGCCAGGAGCGTAGGCTCCAGCAGTTTCTGTCTTAGGACACCGATGGTGGAGCATGAACACTCTCCTAAGCAGGGGTGGGTAATGTGTGAGAAATCTGTTCACTGTCCCTAGCCCAATTCTGCCCCTCTCCCTCCAGGCATCGGCTATGCCTCTCAGATGATCGTCATCCTCCTCAACATCTACTACATCATTGTTCTAGCCTGGGCGCTCTTCTACCTCTTTAGCAGCTTCACTATTGACCTCCCTTGGGGAAGCTGCCACCATGAGTGGAATACAGGTAAGGTCATCTCCGGAGTTCATTTCCTCCTGCTGTTTGTTCTGCCACGTGAACCAGGAGTGGGATTGTCCCTATATCCCAGGCAACTGAATTCCCAACCATAACTTACTAGAAATCTGTCAAGTGGGTCATGAAGATCTTACATCAAAGATAAGAGCAACATTTCATCAGTATCACAGGCAAAATGTCAAAGAATTTTAAAGTCTATTCAATTAATGTATTATGAATTCATGTATTATAAATAGAACTATGTGGTTTACTATTTATTTATTCCCATTTGAAATATGATTAGTTGATACATGTATACATTGTTTGTTCCTTTTTTTTGTTTCTCATGTCATCTCTCTGATACTGTTTTAGGTCTTTCCAACTTACAATTTATCTGGATTTAACCAGGGAATAAGCAGTTTTGTATGTCATCAATATAATTTATAATAACAATTAATTTCCTCTCATCCCTGTAAGACTGCAAGAGCCATCTATGGCAATAGAACTACTGAGTCTAATGAATTAAAAGTAACAAAACGTTAAAATTACCCAGGGTAGTGCTGTCCAAAAGAACTTTCTGATGATATACTGTTGAGAATGGTAGCCAACATGTGGTTTTTGAGAACTTGTAATATGGTTAGCGTGTGTGAAGAACGGAATTTTAAAAATTTAATTTAATTTTAATTAATTTAAAAGTCAAGAGCCATATGTGGCTGGTGGCCACCCTTTGGTGGTGCAGATAGAAAGCATATTGGACCTGTCCTGTTTGGGAACTCAGCGCTATTGTCTTGCTCTCACTGCCCAGATATCACTCAGGGCTTGTTAGGGCTTACCTGTGCCATGATTGATTATTTTTGTTCAGATAAGTTTCTCAGGTCTAATCTGTAGTTTGGATCTTTTACTTAGCAGGGAAGCACATTTCTGCGACGTTTAGTATGGTGTTCAAGGCCCCTCTTGCCCTCAAACTTTATGCTCCCTTTCCAGGCATTCCCTGGAGGATCTCTGCCACCAGCTCCATTCCACCATTTTTCAAGTGAAAAGTCAAATCTTGGAGGTACTTCCCCTGACACCTCAAGATGTATTAGGTTCTTCTCAAATGTATCTGTCAGGACCTGCACTGACCCCTGGCCCTGCTGTGGCTCCTACTCTGGTTTTTGTTTGTTGGTCTGGTTTTCCCACAGGTCAGCAAGATCTTGAAGGCAGAAAAGATGCCTTTATCTTTACAGCCTTTGTGCCTAGCACAGTGCTGCCTACATCACAATCACTCAAAAACATCCGTTGAATGAATCGTTTCAAAAATCTGTTTTATTCTAATTTTTTTATATTATTTCTTCTTCCTTCCCTCCCTCCCTCCCTCCTTCCTTTCTTCTTTTTTCTCTTACCCCCTACCTCTCTCCCTGGCTTGCTTCCTTCCTTTCATCTATGTGCACTAAAATCACCCTTGACAACCAGCTTTGTCAGATGGTTGATTTATCCAGACCTCAGTGGAGTTCCTCTTGTAAAATTTCATAAAGGTTTAGCGGCCTTGGTCTTTTGCCTCAGGGCATTGTTAGGCCCATCTGCCTTTAGGTTGATTGGGGGTGGTGGGTGTCTCTGAGACAATTCTGAGGCAAACTCAATACCCAGTCTTCTGCTTATTGGTATTTTGGACATTTCTCCTAACGAGTCCGGTTTTACTCCAAGCCTAGCATCTTTACTAGCATAGGAAGTCCTGCCCTGTCAAGAGGAAACAATGTTGTTTGGGGTGTGCTGAAGCTTCAAGGAAAGCGACAGGTCTAGTGAAAGGAATGCTTGATTGGCTGGCATTTAATCATTCAACAGATATTATTAAGCTTCGATTACGCCAGGCTCTGTTCTAAGCACTGGGGATGTGGTAATGTACAAAAACACAGGTCCCTGCTTGCATGGAGTTGTCATTCTAGTGACAGGAGAAAGACCATAAAATAATGAGAAATAGCTATCATGTTGGAAGGAATGCTGTAGAGAAAAAATAAAACAGGGAGGAAGGATTAGGAGTTTTAGGGGTGGGGGGCTGTAATTTTAAATGGGCTATCAAGGAAGGCCTCCCTAGAAGATGACATCTGAGTAAGTAATGCTCTGAGGAAGGAGGGGAAGTGAGCCATTGAGGTGACAGGAGGCGGACAGTAGGTAGAAGGGACACCCAATCAAAGATCCTGGGGTGCCAGTGCTTTTAGCATTTGTGCCTGTGGCACCCAGGGAACAGCAAGGAATCCATGTGGCTGGAGTGGTGAGAGGGGAGCAATGGGAAATGAGGCTGGGGGGACGGGGTAGACAGTTAGGGCCTTGGATGTGACTATAGGATTTTGGCTTTTTTCTCTGAGTGGGATAGAAAACCCATCAGAAGGTTTTAAACTGGGATGTAACATAAAATGTGACTTAAATTTAAATAATATCTCTCTGACTGCTGTATGGAGATTTGACTAGGGAGGCTGGAGTAGAAACTGGAAGCCAGTTGGTGAGGGCATGAGATGATGGTGACCTGCACCAGGGTGGTGGTAACGGTGATGGTGACTTCTTGTCACCATCAAATTCTAGGTATTTTGAAGGTGGAATATACACAACTTGCTGGACTGGATTCTAGCCCTCCCTCAGTCATGTATAAACTAAGACAGGCCATTTCTAAGCAGACTCACTTCTTTATATGTACAATGGGGAAAACATCTGTCTTAGCATTTTCTAAGATTACCGCACTAATAAAATGTAAAACACAGTGTGAAACTCTTTGTGAAACTCCAAAGTCACGTACAGATAATTAGGAGCCACTATTTATAGAGCCCTTTACAGACATGTTTTCATTTAATCCCCTATCAGTCTTACAAACAGATATTCTTATGTCCATTTTAGAAATGGGGCAAGTGAGGCTTAGAGAGTCAACAGTGAATAACCAGGTCAGGATTCCAGCCAGAGCTTCTTGTATCTGTACTTTTACCTATACCTGTGCTCTTTAGCTACTCAGCAGCATCACTTCCCTAGAAGGCATTCTTGTTCCTCAAAGTTCATGAGTTTATACACAACAGTTACGTAGAAATATTTATATACTTGGGAGCAGATGGCGTGCAAGGCATCTTTCCTGACGCCATCTGATCATTCTTTTGAAGAATATGTACCAAACATTTAAAAACCGACAAGTAAAAGTGTGTGAGAGAGGGTGGGGCAGGTTTGTCGAGGTCGTTATGTGCTGGAGAATGTTCTGTATATACGACTTCAGCCCAGTTCCTTCCAGATACCTTACGTCCATTCTCTTAAAATTTCACCCCAAATACTGGCTAATGATTTACTCTTGCTTCCTTCCCTGGGACCCATGAGTAGAACACTGTGTGGAGTTCCAGAGGACCAATGGCTCCCTGAATGTGACCTCTGAGAACGCCACCTCTCCTGTCATCGAGTTCTGGGAGTAAGTGAGCCTCGTTTTTCATCCTAATGCGGGTTGTTTGCTTGAAAGAAGGGCACAGGGATGGTGCATGCAGCTGTGGCTCTCAGTGCAAGGGAAGGATCTCCATTTCCTTCTTTGGTGGCCTTGTCACCCAAGTGGCTTTTTCTCTATTGTGCCTATATCTGTTGCTAATGTGGGACTGGTTTCAGAGATGAGAATTTCACAACTTTCCCTCTGGTGTGCCTGCCTTCCGTCCCCCACGTTTCCATTCTCATGTCAGATAGTGCACATGCATGTGTGCCCACGCTCCTAACCACACTCCTCTCTTCGGTTGCATGCACACAGCCTCTTATCCCCCCGCCCCCCACTACTAGTGTTCATCTCAGGCACAATTCCTAATATCAACATGTCCTATAACTGGTTGAAAAAATGTTTGTGCCTTCTTCTCTAGGTTACATTGGTACTCAGCCTCCCAGAGCAAACTTATCTGGGAATAGTTTATGTTTGCCTTCCTCTATACGTACCCCCACCTCTGGGTAAAGAAGAGCCTCATGTTTTTGGGCAACAAGAGCTAACAAGCCTTTGGACAAGAGCCTGGAGGCATGGCTCACTGCCCAAGACATGTGGGCTGCAGAAAGAAAGCCAGCAGCAAAAGTGGAGCCCGGCTCAAACTTCTCTCCCCAGGAGGCGGGTCCTGAAGATCTCTGATGGCATCCAGCACCTGGGGGCCCTGCGCTGGGAACTGGCTTTATGCCTTCTGCTTGCCTGGGTCATCTGCTACTTCTGCATCTGGAAGGGGGTCAAGTCCACGGGCAAGGTCCGTGTTGGAGAGCTCCTGGTCAGCCCAGCCCAGGACTCTGCCCTCACTGGGGGTTCAGTCACCCAAGAGTTTCCTAAGTGGTAGCCTAGTCAAGAATGGGAAAGAGGAAATGAGCCAATGAAAATTTTATGTGGTGCCCTCCTTTGATTCTGTGCCTCTCCTGGATCTAATTCCATGTCCTTCTGGTATTTGGGAGATTAAATGGAAGATTGAGAGAGAGGGAGAGAAAGGCAAGAAAGATGCTTCCAGAGGAAGTTCATCTTGGGATATATCATATGTGTGGGCACATTGTAAATTGAACAGAGTTCACGGCTCCCTCCTTCATACAACATTCCTTTGGAAAAAGAGTTCCATTAAGACTGTTAGTCTCAAAATAATTCTCAGCCAACTGAGAACTTGATGGGACTCTTTGCCCTAGAGTGTATGAGGTGTTAGAAAGGCATTCTGAGTTCTTCTGGACTCTTGCCATGAAGGCCTCTGACAAGGCTTCCTTACTAATCTGGTTGTCTGGTTGCACTAGACTTGTAAGCTCTGTGAGGACAGGGATCATGTGTTACAGATCTTTTCACACCTGACAACCCTTGCCATAAATCTAAACATACTTGTTGGGAGACTGCCTAAGTTCATGCAGTCACTCAACAAATATTTACTGGGTATGTGTTAGGTGGGGGATGAGTGCTTTGAGCTAGAAGGGGAAGGGAGAGGAGAGGTTTGTGGCTCAGAGAGGAACCACTTTGGCCTGTTCTGTAGGTGGGGGGGAGCTCCCGCCTCCAGCATCCCTGCAGGGTCTCCAGGCCCCCCTCCCACTTCCTCCTAACTGATGAGTTTCTTGTCTCTCATCTGCCCCTTGGCCAGGTGGTGTACTTCACAGCCACATTCCCTTACCTCATGCTGGTGGTCCTGTTAATTCGAGGGGTGACGCTACCTGGGGCATCCCAAGGAATTCAGTTTTATCTGTACCCAAACCTCACTCGTTTGAGGGATCCCCAGGTAAGAAGCCACAGACAAGTGCTATCATGTGGCCCTGGAGGCCCTTGAACTGTTGACCTTCTCTGTGCATTGGTGGGACATCCCTGCTCCTGGCTCAGCCCTAAGGATCCCATGGTGGTGGTGGTGGGGGGTGTTGCAGATATCTGTTAACAGCCGTTGGTTCACAGCTGCCAGGAACGCTGGGGGCGGGGGGCTAATAATATTTCTCAGGGGCAGCAAATATGTCACTAACAGTGTTTATTCACAGGCTAGTCTCATTCCTCCATGTCCACCCATCCTCTTTTTGAATTTTTTCACTTAGAGATGTCATTTCACATCCGGTTTCCTCTCTATTTCTTAAATCTCTACCAGCCCCTTCTGTTTCTTCCCTGTGTCACAGGGCCCATTCCTAGGCCCAGTTCCCCAGCCCCTCCCAGCCCCTCCCAGCTGGGCTGGTGTTGAGTTTCCCTCAGTTGTCAAGAGGCCCTTGCCTCTTAGCTCCCCTCAGCCAGCTTCTTTGTGGGCAGCCCTCTCTCTCCTAGAGAGGGGACCATGCTGCTGGTTTTGTAAAACAGGGCCTGAAATAAGAAGCCACTGCTTCTGACAGATTTCTTGCCTGCTTCTGTTGGGCAGCCATTTGAAAGGTGGCAAATCGTTACTTTTTCTTTTTTTCCAAGGGAAAATATTTTTTAAATCCCCCCCATGCTACTGAGCTGGGCGTCTTTATCAACCATTAAAATAATTCATTTACTTTTTTCTCTTTGTTCAAGTCATTTTTAAAAGTTAATTAATTAATTAATTTTTAAAAAATTAAGTTTATTGGGGTAACATTGGTTAATACAATTCTATAATTTTCAGGTGTACATTATCACTTGACATCTGTATATTCTATTGCATGTTTACCACCCAAAGTCCAGTTTCCTTCAGCTACCATGTATTTGATCCCCTTTACCCACTTCGCCCTCCCCCTAAACTCTATATTTGACCCTATGTCTTACACCATCTACCTCCCCCTCAACCCCCAGTCCACCGGTAACCACTAGTCTATAGTCCTCTGGTAACCACTACTCTCTTGTCCATGTCCATGAATCTCTGTTTGTCCTGTTCATTTGTTGCTTTTAGGTTTCTATCCCACATGTAAGTGATATCATGTGGTTTTCAACTTTTCCTGTCTGGCTTATTTCGCTTAGCATGAATATCTCTAGGTCTATTCATGTTGTCACAAATGACAGCATTTCATCTCTTCTTATGGCTGAGTAATATTCCATTGTGTATATGTACCACAGCTTCTTTATACAGTCATCCACCGTAGGACACTTCAGTTAAAGCCAGAAGTTTTTGAGGGCTGGGGAGTGTGGGCAAGCTCCCCACATCCCATGATCCCTGCGCCCTGCCTCTCCTTCTCCCTGGGGAGATCCTCCCTTAGTGCTGGAGGAGGTTTTCTATGACAGAGGCCCTGCGGAGACTTAGGGTGGGAGGAGCCCAGCACAGTGAAGATGACAGAGTGGGTGGCTGTTCAAACATTTTAAAGAGTAAATGAAGCACCAGCACAGTCTCTGAAATTGCTGAGAGAGAGCAAGAGAAAAGGGAGTGGCTCACACTTCCACCACCTCTCTGAGGCCAGGGACTCAATTCACACAGAAGCAATGGCTCCCCCTTGTGCAGAATTTGGGGTGATGCAGAGCTCGATTATTCCCCATTTTTCCAGCCACCCTGGCAGAGTTCTTCCATCCAGGGTTCCACAGGGGCTGCCAGGCCTTCCACAGTCAGAAACCTCCCTGCGGAGTCAAGTAGCCTTGAGTCCTGGGTATTTCTTAACGCTCTTCCGCTGGAACACAAGCTTATCCTTCCCCTCTCTCACTTCTTAGACATGATAGAGATACAGGTCACAGCTACACCATCTCCATGTGGGGCACAAGAGCTGCAGGCAGGCTTTGGAGTTAAACTGTAGAGCCATAGCCTTCGGAGCTAAACGGGCTCCAGAGATTGCCTAGTGCAAACTCCTCATTGCACAGATGAGCCAACCAAGCCCAAGGTCACACAGTGAGTAAGTGGCAGGCCAAACAAAGTGTATTTCTTTTTTGTGAATCATAAGCTCTTGGCTTACCTGGAAACAAAGGGTCGTGAGAAAAAGTAGGTAGCAAGCAGAGGGTTGTGGGGCAGCAGAGTTGAAGGAAGGCTTTGAAGGACAGGTGTAGAGTGTGGCTTGGGTCACCTGTGCAAGAGGGAGCCACTGTGGTTTGGGAGAAGAGGAGGTATGACCCGAGTTGTGGCTATGCTGCAAAGCCCGCAATCATTTGAGGGTCAGGCTAGGAAGGAAGGACGTGTTCAAGCCAAGAGACAGGGAGGTAGGCTGAGAGAGTGAAGGAGAAAGGGTCCAGTATTTCTGGAACCGATTTATGGCTTCTGTAATCAATGCCTTGCTTGTCCTGATCGGCGATTTATAGCCAACAGTTTTTGACTACTTACTACATCTCTGGCATTAAGAGGTTTATACACATGGTTTCAGCTAACCCTCACAGCTGATCAATGAGATATCTTTATTTTACAGATAAGGAAATTAAGGACTAGAGAACTTAAAGAATTTTCTGTACTCACACCTGTACCTGGAATCCAGGTCCAAATGAGGACAAATTCCACATACTTTACAATCTCTATCTCATAGCTCATTTGTTTAGCAGAATTTGTTAAGCATCTATTACGTGTCAGACCTATTCTCGAGTGCTCTATCAATCAATCATCTATCATCTATCTATCTATCTATCTATCTATCTATCTATCTATCTATCATCATCTTCCATCAAATATAAAGAAAGAAGACCAGCTAGCCTTCAACTCTGAGAGTTAAAAAGGCCATAATTCTGTGTTTGGTTTACTAAAGGAGATAAGACATTTTAATCGGGTCTCCAGGATACCATCCTTCTAACCCCAGCCAGCTATATGTAGGCTGTGCAGGGAGCATATGTCTCTGAGGCCGTGGGGAGGGAAATGTTTCAAGAGCCAGACTTGGTCCTGAGCTTCTGAGGTGCCTTATTAACGGCCTTGTCCTGGTCCCATGCTGACGCAAGGCCTTTGTTGTCTGTGAGCAGAGCAGCCCCTGCAGGGGGAGGCACCCTGCCAGAGCCCTAATTGATTGTAGTTGGCATTCCCCAGGAATATGGTAATTCCAACTGGCATTTGCCTGGCACTTGAGAAAGGTGTAAAATTCCTGCCACCCAACACAAAGATCAAAGACATCTCTCTGGCAAGCACTCAGTGTGGGAGCAGGGACTCAGGTAGAGACAATGCTGGGTTATCTGGTTTCCTCTTTTCCTTTCACCAGCCTTGCTGTGTTCCAGGAAGGTTGCTGTCTCTCCTGGTGTTCCCTGGAGAAGGCCACTGGAGACTCAGGATTCCACTGGTGCAGTGTATGCTTTAGTCTGGCACTTCTTTCTTTCCTTTTGACAGTTTTACTGCACTTTGTTAGGTTGATAAGGGCAGAGGTTGGAGGATAGCATGTCTAAGGAACCTTTATTGAAACGTTTAAATCTCTATGCTCAGCTATTGTAACTATTGATTAGAATGAGTCTCTCTCTTTTTTTTACATTGAAATCTATGGGACCTCACCATCACTGTAAGGTGAGTTGCTTTTTAAAATAAGCCAATGACAAACAGCAGCAGTAGCTGACACATTGATCATGTGCTTATTATTCGCCAGGTGCTTTACTGAATGTATGACACAGTTTAATCTTCCCACCAAGCCTGGAAGTTAGGTGTTAGCCTTATTTTACAGACGAAGAAACTGAAGCTCAGAAAACTTAAGAAATTTGCCTCAAACCACAAAACTAGCATGGTGTGTGTGTGTGTGTGTGTGTGTGTGTGGTGTGGGGGGTGAGGGGGAGTGGGAACTTGGGTCTCATCCCAAGTTTCTTTTGGAGTCTGCGATCTTAATCACCATGATGTTCATTTTCCAAAGAACATTAATTATTTGAGAGTCTTAAGGGCTGCTTTTTTTATTGTTCCAGAATTATTTCAGGTGGAATAGGGAACTAATATTTATTTATGTTAAGCATTTTTATATGCGTTATTTGTTATTATACTCATTTTCTTGAATAGATAAGTAAGGTTCAGAGAGGTTAAGTGACTTGCCAAGGCTCACACAGCTAGTAATTAACAGAGTTAGTGATGGAGCCCAGTTCATTTTGACTCCAAAGCCCAGGCTTTTTCCATTACATACTATGGCCTTCCTAAAAGGGATTGAACTCAAAGTTGAAAGCACCTTTCCTGGACCTTCTAGAGGTCTCTCTCTTCTATGCCCCAGAGAACTCTTTTTTATTTTATTTTTATTTTGCATGTACTCCACCTAGTGTTTTTCACACTTGTTTTATTCTTGGTCATTCTCCTGCCCCAGCCAAAGACACATTGGAGTTTTGCCCTGGACACCAGGGCTCCTGGCATGGGCAGGGAGCGGGTCGCCTGCGGTGGGAACAGAACGGCTTGCCCTGCTTGTTCCTTCTCCCGACCTCATTCCTTTCCTGCATCCCAGCAGGCTCATCAGTCAGCAGCTGTGCAGAGAGCAGGGACTTGCCAAACTCCCAGTAAGGGGGACTGTAGTCAAAGGCACCGTTTCTGACCCTTGGACTCTGAACTCTCGGCCCTCCCGCTGCAATTTGCTTTGTTCCCATTAACCTCTTCTCCCAACTCAGTCTGAGTCTGTCCCCCTCAGGGGGAGGTGAACTGCCAAGTCACAATTTTTCTCCCCGAGCCCCAGTTTAGAAAACTTCGGAACCGCAGGATCTGGGCGCCCTGCCCGCATAGGGGCAGGTTCCCTGGTAACGTGCGGGTCCTGTGTGCTGAGAAGCGTGGGAGCAAGCACCCTAGGCCTGGACGGCTTGTTTGGGACGGGTCACCTGGTCTTATCACTGCGTGAGCCCCAGGCAGATAAGCATGGCTCCCCAGCCCTACATCTCCAACACCGGTAAATCCTTGCTGCACAAGCTCACAGCCACTTGTAACCCACTGAGGGAGCAAGAACGAAACAGAACAGCGCAACTTTCAGACCGAGGCCCCTGAGTTTTCTTGAGATGACCATTTCATAGTATCTGGTTTGTGGGTGTTTGGGGCGGGGAACAGAATTTTAGAATTAAAAAAAAGATTCGAAACACCTGAAGGAGCAAATAGATCACCCAGGGCTCAAACTTTGTGGCATCACACTGAATTTAGCAAGCACCTCCCTTCTTGGCTGCAGATTTTTTCTTTTCTTTCCTACCTTTTCCTTTTTTCACTTCTGAAATAAATTCTGGTGCCTTCTCTCCTTTCCCAATATAATTTACCTCAAGTTTAAAAAAGTCCCCAGGTGTTTCCATCCTTTGTGCTAGTTCTTGCTCGCCAGGCCCTTCTGGATCTGCCTCTGAGCCCTTTTCCCTGGTGGCAGCTCCAGCAGCACAGTGAGCACAGTGCGCAGAAGGGACAAGAGGCTAGAGACAGTCTCCCCTTTCCTTCACCATCTTTCCCTGCTCTTTCCTCATTCCTGCAGAAACAGCTGTAACAAGAAGAGTGAGTGCTTCTATCGAGTCCCTGACGCCAGTGTTCAGGGCCTGTAGGGCAGTGATTCTCACATCTAACTGTTTGGTAGGATCACCCATTAAGCTCTGAAAATAATACAGACTTCTGGGTTCTCCTTTAGCCCTAGAGATTCAGTATCTCAGCTGAGGATGCTGGCCGAGGAATCAATGTGGTTCTGATGTAGTCAGCTTGTCAGTGAGTCCCCTGGACTCATTTGGGTGGGCTGAATCTGAGAGCAACAGAAAGGGAGTTTGAGGGTGGTGGTGATGGTTAGAGAGGCAGGGAGAGGCAGGTAAGGGACTGAGGACTTTTGCACAGAAAGAAGCTGAGGCTCCGGTGTGTGGGGGCCTTGGGACACCGGTACTAGTGAAAGGAAAGCAAGAGCCTGTTTGGGGCTATCGGGGCAGATCCAGGCAAAAGAGAAGAAATGGGGAACACAGAGATGTTGGGGTCCCTGCCTGGTGATGTCTTCATCCATAGCTTGGTGCTCGCTTGTAGAGTTCATATCTTCCAAAGGCAGGAGGCGCCTGGGAAGGTCTGTAACCCCAGGACCCCACCTCCTGCCTATCTGCAGGGTTGCTTAGTCTTGTTTGCCTTGATGTTCCTTCCCTTTGGGATGTTATTCTAGCTGTTAAATCTAAATCATAACATGCACAGGCTTGGTCAGCAGCTGAGATAATAACGGCAACAACCATTCTCTGTTTAGCTGAACTCTCCGCCCCTCCCCCAAGGAGTACAAAGCCCTTTACAGATGCATTTCTGTCCATCCTCTTGCTTTTTGTGAGCTGAGAATTACTCTTCCTGTTTTTCAGAGGGGTTTGAGGCACAACGAGCAAAGCTACGTGATGGCACTGACAGTAAGGACCCATTAGCCTAAAGATCTTGTCTCTGGATTCCTTCCAAACTGGTCACATCACCAGGAGAGCCCTGGACAGGGGAACGTGGAGGCAGAACCAGGGCTTGGTTTCTATGATAAAAACCTGGTGCCCGCCTCGCTTACTTCTAGAGGACCCTCCCCCCTTCCTGTCTTCCTCCAGAATGGGTCCTTTCGTCTCCTTCTTTGAATGCCTAGGCCACCCTAACAGTGCCCAAGAAACCCCATTTGGGGGCCTAGAAGTCAAGCCCATTGGGCTGGCAGGGTTGTAGGGGGGACTGCACAGCCTGAGAGCAGAGTTCATTCACAGTGTCTGGCTCTCCTGCGTGCTCTTATGGAGCCCAGATGCCCTGGCTTCCCTGAGGCACAGCTTTCTTGCCTTTTCCCTGTGTAGGTGTGGATGGATGCGGGCACCCAGATCTTCTTCTCCTTCGCTATCTGTCTAGGGTGCCTGACGGCCCTGGGCAGCTACAACAAGTACCACAACAACTGCTACAGGTGACTTGGGGGAGTGGGGCCTGAGCCACAAACCCATATATCTCTACTGTCCCTCCAGCCATGCAGGATCAGGGGTGATTTAGAGGGTGCACTAGCTTATGGATTTGCCCACCCCCACCCTTCACCCCACTTTCCAGTACTTCAGGGCTGCCAGTTACTGAAAGGAGCTCACTGCAGCATGGGCAAAGGGACTGCTCCAAAAGGGTGGGAGAGTTTGGGTTGGCTGGGAAACCAAGCAGGAGCCTGGCCTGGGTCTTGGCTAATTTAGAGGTCAGTGGGCTCAGGAGGCAAGCCCGAGAAGTGAGTAGTCATGCCATGCAGTAGAGGCTCAGTCTTGCCTGCTTTGTACATTTGCCCCAGCAAACATTGACCCTTACATGATTTTCTTCACTCCTCCCCCATCTCATGTCTCCTCCCCCTGATTCCCTTGCCCCACCTGATTCATATTAGAGAATTTGAGCCGATTTTAACATTAGCTAAAAATATCATATTATGCATTTTAGAATCAAAATTTAGGTGACTAGGAATTATTTGTTGTTTGAGATTTTCCAGGCCTACATGCTCAACACTGGCATGCCACATGAATTGTGTCAGAGTGGTGGTGTCCAAAAGGTGTGGTGACAATATGGCGGGGAGGAAAGACTGTGTGGCCGTTCGTAATTTTTAGATTAATATTTTAATTTCTCAGAGCCTCATTCTTTTAGGACTACCTTGTTTTATTCAAAGGCTAAGCTAATGAAGTAGGGGAAGCAGAACTGTCCCTTAAATGTTCATCTTAATTCTGCGAGGCAGCCCCTCTGGCCTGTCTGCCTTGAAGGGCAGGGCTCCCCTGGGGTTCCCATTGCCTCTGACTGGAGGCCCTGCAGCCCTTTTGACCCACCTGTTTCCACCTCCCCCACTCCCCACAGGGACTGCATGGCCCTCTGCTTCCTCAACAGTGGCACCAGCTTTGTGGCCGGGTTTGCCATCTTCTCCATCCTGGGCTTCATGTCCCAAGAGCAGGGGGTGCCCATCTCTGAGGTGGCCGAGTCAGGTGAGTGTTGGGGAGTCCCAAGGCCATGGATTCTGTGAGTTTTAAACCTTCACCAGAAGTGTTTCTATTGTCACCTTCACCGTAGGTGAGCTCTGGTCATCTTTCAGTGGATGCATCCCAGGAAGGCCTGGGGGAAGACTTAAAAACAGTAAATTCAGCTTCAAAGGGTGAATGGGTACAATGATCATTTTTCTTCCCACCCCAACCTCCAGTTATTTCTATTTCTTCCCCCTCTTTTAAAAAACCCAATTGGTAACATACTATATACACTGTATTGCATTTTGACTTATTCACTTTAAACTGTCTCAGAGTTTATATTGGCAGATAGTAGTATTTCTTCCTTTTTTAACTGACTGCTTTTCTACCGTGCAGTCTTCTTGTTGCTTCTTTTAAATAAAATCGAGATCCGGTCTTCTATCTGGGTAAGCTGTTTCTTTTGCTCTTCCCCTATACCTGGGAACCATCCACTCCAAAACAAGATAATTTTTATTATAGCATTCACAAACCTGCCCATGTTACACAGAGTGCCAAGCACAGGGCAACTAACATTGCTGAATCTTATTAAAAATGATAATATTTTACTTTTATTACGCACTTACTATATGCCAGGCACTGCGTGAAGCATTCTGCCTGTACCATGCAATGGAAAGCCGTGAGGTGAGTGCTGGCATCATCCCCATTTCACCAGTGCAGGGAGTGCGCTTTGAGAGGTAAAGGACTGTCCGAGGTTAAAGGTCACAGGGGCACACCCTTTGTTTCAAAGGCAGATTCCTATGGATGAACCCAGGTGCTGGCATGTGACTCTGTTCCTGCTATTTGAGCCAGCTGAGAGGACCGTTAATTTCTTTGAGAGGTCGTATGTCAGTTGTGTTCTGAAATGAATGCCAGTTCACTCATAGGGTGATGGGAAAGGCTCTGGGTGTAGAAGTGGCAAACCAGCGGCTGCAGGCCCAGTCTAGTCTTGGTGACATTTTCTTTGGAACCATTTCCTCTATAGAAACCACACAGTGATTACCTTAGTTGGTGGGGACATAATGACTCCAGGTCTCATCAGCACCTGCCACTCCCTCATTTTACACTGGGTCAGCTTCACATATCTACAGGGCCTGCCTGCCCCCGGAACTCTTTCTAAGCGTGAAATCTCTGATTTGGGGCAAAAGATCTGGAGAATGAGATCAAAGAATTTTGAGTAGAACTTACAGAAATGTGTGTGGTAGACCCCTTTCTGTTTTCCAAAGCCCTTTGTACCCGCAGCCTCTATGTTCTGTTTCTGCAAATGAAAATACAGTGGTGGTGGCTTGGAAGTTTAGGGACCAGATAGAGGTTTGGATGATTTCGCCTAGGTGAGGATGGTGGTGGTGATAGTAACTTTGCGGCGACGTTTCCTCTGGCTCCCATTATGCCATGGCAGCACATTGGAATCACATGTGGCCCGGAGCCGGCCCACGCACTGAGCAATGTTCCTCTGCTTCTTGCCGTAGGTCCCGGCCTGGCTTTCATCGCCTACCCCCGGGCTGTGGTGATGCTGCCCTTCTCTCCTCTCTGGGCTTGCTGCTTCTTCTTCATGGTCGTTCTCCTGGGCCTAGATAGCCAGGTATCAAGAGGTGGCCACTCAGCGGCTAAGAGATGATGGGTGTGGGTGAGCTGGGGGAGGAGGAGCAGTGGACTTGATGCCCTGAGGGACCTTAACACAGTTGGGGACTGGGAGAATGTCAGATGTGGATGCCGTTCTAGGGACCAGGAAGAACTTTATGTGGTTTACTTAACCATGTAAAGACAGTTCTGGGGACTTGAGACAAGGAAGGCTGGCATGGTTGACCCTGGGAGCCATACGCCAGAGCTAGTTGATGGAGCTTACTTGGGGAGCTCTCTTTCCCTCCAATTCTTTTGCCCTCTCATCCAGTTTGTGTGCGTAGAGAGCCTGGTGACGGCGTTGGTGGACATGTATCCCCATGTGTTTCGTAAGAAGAACCGGAGGGAGGTCCTCATCCTTGGAGTGTCTCTCACCTCCTTCCTTCTTGGGCTGGTCATGCTCACAGAGGTGAGAGTCTGCAAGGCTTCAGGGTAGGGATCGGGTGCAAAGGAGGAGCAAAGGTGGACGGCTGCCACCTGTCAGATGGAGCAGGCTGCTGTGGTTTCGGGGCACTGGGACTCCCTCCTTTCCTAACCACAGGAAGCGCAAAGTAGACGGGTCTCTCCTCTGGCCTTTGGGCATTGACTACCTGCTTCTGGGGATGGGCGAAGGGTATTTTGGCCCCATGGTGAACTAAAAAATATGGAAACGATGGTTGGGAAGTCTTGGATTAGGAAAAACTGCCTTTCCAGCAAGATTCCATACTTTCCTGGACAGCTGCTCCGAGTTCCAGGGATAAACTTCAAAGAGAGAAAGGGAGCCCTGGCGATGGATAATACTCTGTGTGATGTCTCAAAGGAGAAGGAAGGGGATGGAGCTTGTCGGCTTGATAATACCAATGACAGCTCCTATCCTGAGCTTTGCCAGAAAAGTATACATTATGTCTTAGATTTCTGAGTTAATCTCTAAATGTTCTCAGAGACAGTCTAACAATAGCCATTTAGCTCATCTATCATCCAGCTGAAAACAATAATAAAAAGTAAAAGTAACTATTGCCTCGTATCTGCCTAGTGCCTTACAGCTTACAAATTCCATTCTCTTTTAGTATCTGTCTTTTGTGATCCTCACCAACTCTGTTCTGTGCCCTAAGGGGTGCGAGGTTGGGGGGCATGGGGGAAAATCTGTCTGTTTCTTCTAGATAAAGTGCTGTTTTTTGTCTCCTCCTGGGCAGGGTGGTATGTACGTGTTTCAGCTCTTTGACTACTATGCAGCCAGTGGCATGTGCCTCCTGTTTGTGGCCATCTTTGAGTCCCTCTGTGTAGCTTGGGTCTATGGTGAGTGACTGTCCCTAACCCCAGTGCTCATGTCCACCCCAGAGCCCTTAGACAGAAGAGAGATATCCAATGCTCGCACCCACCTTGTCTTGAGATTTTCCCCCTACCCAACCTCAAAACTCTCAGTAATCCTAAATTGCTACCATTGGAAGGACCTCCCCAGAGGTTGCCTTGCCTACCCTCCTGGTTATGGTTGCACCTAGACCACCTCAGGTGGACCTATATCCTGTGTTATCCAAACCTTTTGGCCTGTAACAGCCTTGCTAGTCACAAGGTTGTTGCCTTTGCTGCCACTACCATTTATGCCTCTGAGTACCAGGGAAGAGTTCTCTCCCAGCAGTGATCTGTAAAGACAACCGTGATGTCTTCTGTTTATTAGTCCTTGCCCTTCCTGGTCTGTGTGGGTCCATCCTGATGCTCTGGATGCTAAAGAATGTCCTTTCTCTCCCTTCCTTCCTTCTCTTCATGGTAGGAGCTGGGCGCTTCTATGACAACATTGAAGATATGATTGGGTACAGGCCATGGCCTCTTATCAAATATTGTTGGCTCTTCCTCACACCAGCTGTGTGCACAGTAAGATAACCTCAGGGAGGGAAGCCAGATGAAAGGATGGAGAGATGGTGGTGGCAGGAGGAGAGGTGGGCTGTGAGCCCTAGAAGTGACTTCTCTGTGGGGATTGGAAATCACTTTAGATTTTCATTCATCCTCCCATTGTATTCTAGAAAATGACATCAAGATAGAGTCTTCCTTCCCATTTCACAGAAGGATAAACTGAGGCCCAGTGCTATCAGACAGTTTGACTAACACCACAATGTAAGTCTAACGTCACAGGCAGGACTAAAACCCAAGTGCATTGGGCTGCTCATAGTAATACTGATAAACCACAGCAACAGTGATAGCAACAGACACAGAAACACTTACCTTGTGATTTACACATTTTAACCCATTTAATCCTCACAAGAACCCCACAAAGTAAGAATTACCATTAGATTTATTTTACAGATAAAACTGAAGCCAAAGAGGTTAAGAAATTTAGCCAAGCTAGAAAGTGACAGAGAGCTAGGATTCAAGCCCAGGTGACTTGGCTCCAGAATCTGAGCCATGAACCATTCTGGCTTATCGTTTGTGTCTGCAGTTCCCCTGAGCTCCCACTGTGTGCAGGATGTAAATAAAGCCTGACCCCTGCCCTTGAGGTACTCGCAGCGTCACCTGCTGGTGCAGGAAATTTAAACAACTGAAGGCACCAGCAGGCACACAGTCTTGTCCTATGGGGGTGGGGGCGACCATGTGGAGAGGTGCCCAGGGCACAGGGGCCCTGGATGGACAGGGTAGGTACCCTGGAAATACCTTTTGGGGGTGTGTGGATTTTGAGCAGAGTGTGGCTGGAGATTGGTTGGAGGCTGATGGATCCCCAAGAGCCTGGAAGAAAATCCAGGCTTGGAGCACAATTTCTGCCAACTCCTCCAGGTGGCACTGAGGGCACAGCGCCCTGCTCCCCAGTCTCTTCTCTTCTGTTCTCACCCTCAGGCCACCTTCCTCTTTTCCTTGGTCAAGTACACCCCGCTGACTTACAACAAGAAGTACACATACCCCTGGTGGGGGGATGCCCTGGGCTGGCTCCTGGCTCTGTCCTCCATGGTCTGCATTCCCGCCTGGAGCTTCTACAAGCTCATGGCCCTCAAGGGCTCCTTCAGAGAGGTAGGGAGTTGGCGGGGAGGAAGCAGTCAGAGGTGGAGGAATCTTGGGGGATGGTGGTGGATGGCTGCCTTCCAGGGTAGAAGCTGGAAGGGTTGGGGGCCTGGTGTGGGGATCAGGGAGGGACAGGGCGAGTGCTTACAAGTCTCATATGGAGACTGGATCCAGCTGTGGCTGTGGGCCTGGCACCTGGAGGGCGCATTTCCATACTGAGAGTCAGGCAGATATTGGTGATGCGGGAAGCTGGCCGACTTGCCCCCCACTGTACCTCGTGGCAGCCACCTCAACTCTCTTTGCAGAGAATTCGCCAGCTTGTGTGCCCAGCGGAGGACCTGGCTCAACGGAACCAAGCAGGACCCTCTGCCTCTGCCACACCCAGGACATCGCTTCTCGGACTAACAGAACTCGAATCTCACTGCTAGGGGGCAGACCCTTGCACACTGCCTGTAGGCCTGGCCTTGAGGACAGCTGCAGAAGGGGAGGGCAGACCAGTCCCTCTGTCCCTTGTGGGTAGATAAGGCAAAGGGATCAGCCTTCTGAGCTGGGTGTTTCCCACCCTAACTTTTATGCCCCAGGTGTGAAATGCCAATATTAAGAGGGCTGGTGGCTGGGCTGAGAGGTCTGTTTGGCTTCTGGGCCCTCTTACCTTCATTCCATTAAATCCAAGTTCTTCCCACTGACTACTGGCAGTTCTGCCTTATTCCTGCCCCTCTGACTTGCTGCCTTGGTTCTCTCTTCACTTTAAAGTTGTGGCTTAAGGTCCACTCCCTCCTCCTCCCTTTCTCCCCTCACCGAGTTCTTGTGGACCTTGAGTAGAGGGGATTGCTGTCGGGAGAAGGGTGATGGGGCCCAGCTTAAAGCCTCTATCATCAGACACTTAGACCAGGGGGGTCTGTCTCACCTCTATCCACACTTCTCTTAGAGTCCCTTCACTCCACTTTTGCTCTGCGGAATAGGAAAGGCAATGGAGGGAAGAATGAAGGAAGGGACCTGAGCTAGAGGAAAGAAGAGTAAAGAGTGGTTGGGCTGCTTCTGCCCATATTTTCCTTGCTGTGTCCTTGCCTGACCCCACCTGCCCAACTTATATCTGTGTGTGCCTGCCCAGGGCCTGGTGCAAGGGGCTTAAGAGAGGGACAGCAGTGACTGCAGCCCAGAGGTGGCAGGCATCAACAGCACTGGGCAAGCAGGGCACTATCCTGGCTCAGCCAGCAGAGGACCCCACTTCCTCAGGACCTCCTCACTGGTGCTGGGTAGCGGATCTATTCTGGATGCAGCACTGCCAGACGTGGCCACGGCGGGGTGGGGTGGGGGGTGGGGGGGCGTGCAGTGCCCAGACCATGGGTTTGGCTATCAGAGCCTGAGCTGCATGAACTCTTAGGGTTAGAAGCTGCAGGGAGGACCCAGGCAAGGTGTGTCCTCCTCTAAGGTCAGTGGGCATGACCTTGGCGCCGGAGGACCCCACTGGTGTGTTTCTGCAGCCTTATCTCTGAGCGGTGTGTGGATCTGGGGCTCATGTATTTGTGCGCATGCGTGTGTGTGTGCATGTGCGTGTGCGTGTGTGTGTCTAAGTGGCTGAGCTCACACAACTGCTTTTCTCCCTGAATGTGTGGAGGCTTTGGTAGCTGCCTATGTCCCCACCTCTGTCCTCATGGTTTTCTTCTGGTGCTGTTCCAGGGGAGCATCTGGTGGTTCCTAGAGCTTCAGATGAAGGAGGCAAGGCGTTCCCTGGGTGGTTTTCTCAGTTCTTTTTTTCTTTTAAAAGTTAGTTAGTGGGAGACTGTGCTGGAATCTTTGCCAGTCTTTAGGTTTTGATTTTTTGTTGTTGTTAGGAGAGCTTACAAGAATTAGTGAAAGCAACCTGCTGTCTGTTGGCCTGGGCTGCTTCTTCCTGGGCAATGACTGACTGGGCATGCCCCATGTGTGCCAGCTCAATCACAGTCTTAAAGTGGGAGCAATAAATCTGCTAGAGAAACGTGCTGAAACTCAAGATACCATACACCTGGCATCTCCATCCATCTGACAATATTTCCGGAACACCTACTATGTAGTGCTGTGCTATGCTCATGACACATGAAGAGCAAAAATAGACACAGTTTCTTCAGCAACAAATTTCGACGAATGCTGTGAAAGGAAAGAGCAAAGCGCTATAAGAAAGAATAACTGCGTTATAGAAGAAACCTGATGCTTTAGGTTAGGTGGTCTGGGAAGGCCATCCTGAGGGTGTATTATCTGACTCACTCTCCGTTCATCTGATCCAAGTTGCAAGAATCTGCTAGACCTAGGAAGGGATGTAGGCAGTTCAGTCATGGTGATTCGAGTCCTATTTAGGAGATTCATTAATAGTGGACTACAGTGTGAAAAGAATCCATTGGCCTAAGAATCAGGAGATACGGGTTCTAGTCCTGACATGCCTCTAACTTGCTGAACATCTTTGTGCAAGTTATTTGGAATTCAGGTCTTTGTTTTTTTCAGATGGAGATAATTACTGTACCCTGACAGCCCACAGGTTTGCTGTAGGGTTTAAATGAGGGAATGGGTGGTGGTGGTGGGGGGGGGCTGAGGTCATTAAACCAGTTGGGAGTAGGTGGCCAAAGGGAATCTGCTCTAACAGCCCAGGGGGGTGACAGGCAGAGATATGAGAGAAAAGCCTGGGTCACTGTGGTGAAAGGGAGCAGGTATGTCCAGACTTGGTTTTAGCTACGGGAGAAGTGCTTGGGGGCAGAGCATGCTCAGCCCCATCTGCTCTCTCTTCCTGGAAGGGCAAATATTGGAACCTGCAGTTCTCAGAGGAAGAAGACAAAGGAAGGGGAGCCCTCTCTTGTCTAGAGGCCACACCTGTTAGAAAAGAAAGGCAGAGAGCCTTGGGGCAAGCGAGAGCTGAAGGCAGAAAGCAGAAGCCTGGGAGACTGGAGACTTAGAAACTGGGCTCTTGGACACAGGGAAGGAGCCAATCAGGCACCAAGCTCGCTCGGCTGCCCTGGGGCCTCAAATTTCATATTTTGCATCTGGCACACATAGCAGGTCCATTCATGTGGACACAGATACACAGTCCTTCATCATCTTTAGAAAAATGTGCACAAGCTCAGACATGCCACCATCATCTGAGTACACTCCTTCACACAGGCTGGTGGTCATCGTGTGTGGGTCCTATCCTCTCACTTTCTAGCACTGTGACCTTGGGCGAGTTAATTTCTCTGATCTTTTTGTTTCCCCTATAAAGTGGGAGTAATAATGCAGCATTGTATTGTTGAAGTCCAGTGGAGGGTGTAGGAAGAGCTGCCCTGGGGTCACACCAAGCAAATCCGTCTGATTTCTGGTGATTCCAGGCCTACCACATTGGGCTATCAATGAAAAGAGAAGCCGGGGAGTTCAGAGACAATCTTGCTGTCCTCTGGCTTCCTAGTCCTTGGCATCAGGTTACACTGGGCCCCAGAAAGAAGGCCGTGCATTTATTGAGCTAAGCACTTCTGCTAGGAGCCCTGAAATACCCCTGCCTCCTGTGGGCTGCTTGTCCTGTTGGCATCAGCAATGTTGCCCAAGGAAATCAGAACTAAGTTTTCCAAGCCCCAGTCTACAGCCTGTTTCTGGGAGAGCAATGCCCTCCCAGAAAAGGGAAGACTGAGATTGCTTTTTCTTCTCAAGTTGCATCCACCCGTGCATCTGATAAACACTAAGTGCCTACCTCTGAGCCAGCACTGTGTGAAACGCTAGAGACAGAAACAGAGAATTTTGAAATGTGACTCCTTTTCTTTAGAGTCATGGTCTGGGAACAGAATACTACTTTGGAACAAGCATAGATATTTGGAGCCAGGAGGCCCAGATTCAAATCCTAGCTTCCTTGTCTACCAGTGTATGGCCTTAGGACACACCACTTCTGTTTGCCCCAATATTCTCATCTGTAAAATGGGGTTAATAATTTCTGCATTTCAAGGTTCTTGTGAAGATTAAATGGAGTAACATGCAAAGCACCTAGCCTGAGCTAGATGCTCGGGAAATAGGTTCCATGCCAGGTCTTCTAAAAGCAGGCATGAGGTTAGAGATGAGAAGATTCTATGGGATTCACAGTTCTCACTGCAGCAAAATAACTGATTCATTAACCATATTTTATCTTATCTGTGGACCTTCCCAGTATGGAGACAGCCCAGTTCTATGTAGGCTTTCCAGGTAATTTAGAGATTTCTGCCTTTTGCACAGATGTGGGTCTCTGGCCTCTGGGAGTTTATTTATTGGTCTAATGCGCAGTGGGAGTTGGAAGCAGTGGGGGTTGGGGTGGGCTTGAGTTTGGGAGGGCTGAAAGTTAAAGGGAGCCAAGGTCAAACAAGGTAGCTATTCTACAAGATGAAAAAGAGGTGACAAGACAGCTGGACTGTGGGTATCCCTGGGTTATTGCAGAAATGGTGACACATTGTAAGCATGAAATAAAGATTTTTGAATGAATGAATGACCTACGAAGTTCACCGTCTGCCTAATCTGACTCTCTTTGTTCTAAATCCCCTTCGTGGAGAGGTGGTATATTCTGTTCTGGAATAGCTGCAGCTAGGTACTCATGAACTCTGGTGTCCCTCTGCTATAATCTCCACGGTTGACACATGGTGGCCCAACATCGGGCATGCAGCAGTACAGGTTACACCATCCCAGGTGAGCATGGGGTTGATTGGAGTGTGAGTTCTGGCTAGGGCCATGCCCTGCTCTGCCTGAGCTGACCCCCTTCTCACTTTCTGCTTTCACAGAGGCAAAGGTCTGAAAACAGACTGGTTCTGGCTTTTTTTGATGGGGAACCCCACAGGAGGTGCTGAGAGGGGCCTGAGAGACAATAAGAAGGGGTGGGTGCTTGATGGAAAACTACAGACAGACATTCTCACTTCACACCCAGCCCTGCCAGGAAGTTCTGAAGTACAAAGGGGAAGCTCATGCAAAGGGAAATTTCCCTTTCTCCCCACAACTTCCCCTCCTCCACACTACCTAAGGCTGAAGAAGCATCTTCATTGCCTTGAAAAAGACAGTGGCTGTTCTGAATGGATGGCCTCGTGCAGCCATGCTCAGGAGGGTTCTGTCCTGGATAAGCTCATTTGGCACTTAACAGAAGACACACACACATCTATTCAACACAATTCACCACTGATAGCTACCGGGCAGTCAAGCAAGTCCCAGCTGTGTGCCCTAGTGCTGAGAGGCCACCAGGGCATTATTATGCTGCCTGGAACCAGGCACTGCATCAGCCCAGCCCCTGCTTCTAGAGGACCCATAGCAAACACCAACAGCTCCCCTTAAATGCCTATGTCACCTTAAGAAATTTACCCCATTGTCTTTAGCCCTCATAGCAACTCTGCGAAGTGGGTATTATTATCTACCTTTTATAGAATGATAAACTGAGGCTCAACCCTGTCTAGCTGACATAACTGGTAAATGACAAGAGGAGGGGTTCAAACTCAGGTCTGTCTGACTACAAACCTGTGTCCTTTCTAGACTGGGCTCTGGGCGCTTTCTCTAGGAAAATCCCAAGGAAAAGAGTAGTAGTGGTGAAGGTCCAGAGTCCGCCTTGAAACCACAGAGGGGCAGGTACTTGGTGGAAAACTCCAGCATGTGATTCACCCTCCTCCCATGCTCTGTCACTGAGGCCAACTCCCCTCTGAGGTTCACACTTCTCAACCTGGGAGTTGGTGGCTTCATCCCACTCCTCTGGTTAAGAAAGGGCTGTCCTCTGCCTGTGCACCCCCCTCGTCTCATCCCTTGGAAGGAGCTGGTACAGACACCAGCAGAGGAGAAGGTGAGAAGGGGAAATGGGGAAGAGGCAAGGAGCAAAAGGAGGAGAGATAAGGTGGAATGTGAGTGTCTGAGCTTAGCGTGGAGGGGTCCTCTTGGTTCAGAGCCCACTGAGAGGGCAGGAGGGGCCACAGTGAGAGGGAGTGGGGGTGGGGGACTGGGGACAGAGGACTTGACTTCCTGAGTTTGGATGTTGTAATCCTGATTCACAAACTTTGACCTCAATCCCTCCTGTTGCGTGTGGTATTTCTCTGCCCCTTCACCTCCCAATACACTGGTATGCACACACACACTCACACACACCAGATGCTTTCTGTCTGGGAGCCCCAGGCCAGCTGCTCGGATAGGATTCTGAGCTGGGAGGACAAGAGAAAGAGTGAAGGTGGAGGACAGTTTCCCTTTCAGGTCCGTCTCTGGGCAATTAATTCTCTTAGTGGCTTCCCTGGGGCTCTCCTGGGACCTGAGGCATGGAGCTGAGCTGACTGCAGGAGCCGGATTGGAGCTGAGGTGAGCAGGAGGTGGAGGGCTGGATCTATCTTTGCAGTCTCTAGTCTCCGAGAGAGTCCTCAGAGGCACTCGAGGATGAGAACTGGGAGGCGAGACTGTAGGATCAATTGTGTGTGTCTGTGGTGCAATGCACTGGGACCAGAGTAAAGTGTGATGTTTGGAAATCTTAGAACAAGGGGTGTCACCCCAGCTTCCCCTCACCACCTACAGCATCCGAGTTGCTCCAGACAAGACTGGGTAGCAGGAAAGTCTATAGATGGGGAGACGGCCACAGGGAGTGGGTGAAAGAGGGGGTGATCACCTGACAGGGAGGGGGAAGCAGACAGTGCCCAGCAATGTGAGAGGAAGAGCAGAGGAACCACGACCATGAGCTCCTCTGCTAGACCCTGGCCCTGAAGGCCGGTGGTCTGCAATTAGCTATCGCAGGTGGAGAGCTCCTGCCCTCCTCGCACCAAAAGAGCAGAAGGAGGAAGCTCCCTGGCTCTGGGGCTGTGGAAGTGTAGGCATGCTGGTGCCTTTAGTGGGTAAGGAGGGTGGCACAGGGGGCCACCAGCTGAGCCAAGCAGCTCCCAGGGTGTGAAGGACGAGACAGGAGCCAGGTTTTGGTGCCATGCACACAGGTATGTGTGTGCAAAGGTTCGTGACGGGATTGGCACCAGTATGTGTATGGAAATGAGAACTGGTATGCGGGTGTGGGCTGGAGTGGGGGCTGGGGTGCTCTATGCCCTGTGTCCAGGGGCTGGGCCACTGCTGTGCCGGACTGAGGAGTGTGATGGGGCTGAGCTGGCGTCCGGCAGCATGTGGGGAGCAGCACTTTTGCACTGGCTCCTCCGCTAGACCCTGGCCCGGCCTCCATCCACATGCCCAGCTCCTACAAACAGTTGGTTGTGGACTTGCTAGCCCTTTGAATAGTTCCTTAATGGGCAGCACTCAGCCCAGTGTGGGTGCTGGTGTCTTTGCTTCTGGAGGGCACTGAGGTACAGTGAGCTCCATCCCATGCCCCCAGACCTTGTGCCAGCTTAGCAGAACAGATGGGCAGCCTGGGAGGTAATGCTAGGGGTTAGAGAGGTGACAGAGCAGGGGTGAACCCTGGGGAAGGGGGAGATCTCTAGAAGTCTTCTTGAGTGGATGACAGTTTAACTCTTGCCAGCAAATGGGCTGGAAGGGCACGATGGGGGCAGGGTGAGGGCAGGGTGTGCTGTCCTTGGGGTTTTAAAAGTAATCTAAAAAGAGAGCTCTGTACGGCTTATTTTTATGTCTTATATCCTCCTGGATGTTTCTTCCCTGACTATAACTTGAATTCCACGTGCTGCAATTGAAGCCTGTTTCCCTTTCGTTCGCCATGGCTCTGGGCCAGCTTTCCTTTTCACATACTCTTGCTTTCGTTCTGCTGTTTCTGGTTTTCATTCTTATCTATTAGTTATGATCCTCCCAACAACCTTTTTTAAAAAAGGCAAAAAAAAATAAACAAAAAAAAAACCCCAAAACGTGCCACCTCAGTGGGAGTCCATCAGTTCGTGTTCTCTTCTCCTCCCCTCCGACCTGCAGTGCAACTCAAACCCTGCGCCCACATTGAGTTCGAGATTTGCTTCCCCATCCCACCCTCACCTTTGGGTTTTTCTTCATTTACTGCTTTTCTCCACCAGGTCTGGTCTCCTCCAACTGCTGAGGACAGCTTTGTCCTGAAATAGCTGCTTCTGATCTGGGAACAGCAAGGCTTGTCTCCTGGCGACTCTTATGTTCGGATCCCCCCTGAGCCGAGCTAATCTATGGCTTGGCAAGCAAAGGCAATGAGCTCTCGTTGTCTTTTATGGACCTTATTTTTATCCCCTGCCCTCCTGACGCCCCTGTTGAGCAGGGATCCTTTTCTCTTCCAGGGAGACTTAAAGCTCAGAGAGAAAGTGCGATTTGCCCAAGGTCACACAGCAAGTTAGAGACTCAGCTTCACCACTTATTGTATTGGTAAGTTTAGTTAAACGATGAAAAAACTGTTTTACTGAGTACCTGCTAAGTATCAGGTCTGGCTCTTAATTTCTCCAAGCTTCATTTCCTCCTTTACAAAATGGAATTAATAGTATACCTATTTCAAAGATTTGTATGAAGATAAAATTTAATAACGTATATAAAGGTGTACATGTTTTTAGGACAGCACTTACTTAAATGTTAACTGCTTATGATTACTAGTTAGGTCTGGACTAGTCCTTGGTTTCCTGTTTGGTGCTTTTTTCATCAGTTTTTTGTAGTTCATTCATTTATGCATTCATTCATCAACTCATTCATTTGTTTAATGATTCAGAGGCTGTTCCTCAAGGTATCCCAGCCCCAACTTTGTAGCAGCATCCACAGTTTGTGCAGGTATCGCCTACTT
This sequence comes from Cynopterus sphinx, assembly GCA_030015415.1. Taxonomy (NCBI): domain Eukaryota; kingdom Metazoa; phylum Chordata; class Mammalia; order Chiroptera; family Pteropodidae; genus Cynopterus; species Cynopterus sphinx. The sequence continues at coordinate 94,158,806 of CM057380.1, forward strand.
TTCCCCCGGGGCCAACCTGCCCTGTTCTTTCAACCTGGGCTCTGGTTCTCAAGGTCCCCTGCGGTCTGCTGCTTATTCTGAAACTGGAGCTGTCTCCTTTTCCTTCCTCCACCCTCAGCCTCTGATTTCCACTGGGCGCCTCTCTCCTCACCTTCCCTCCCGGGCTGAGCTTGCAGTGGAAGCCCCTGAGTAGGTGCCAATCCCGGAATTTCACCCTGACGTGCTTTCTCATTCCTGGGATAACCTACACCCTCCAAGTCACCTTCAAAAATTTCCATAACCTCAAATGGCTCCTGCCACACCTTTCTAACCATCTTGGGCTTGGGCCGTTGCCTGGGTTAAAAGGACCAACAAATAAACACAGACTCTTCTTTTAATAAAAAGGATCCCTTGTGTTTCTCTAGAGCCTTGGAAGAGCATGGAGCACTTGGTGGCTCTGGGTAACTTTGATGCCCCAACGCCCTTCTGAGGCGAGGAGTTGTGGGTGGGTGCTTCCCTCTGCAGCCTGGACACCCCCTCCTGGCAGCTCACTGGAAACAGAGGCAGAGGTAGCCTCAGGGAGATCGTGGGGGGTTGTGGGGGAGGGAGGGGAAGGCAGAAAGAGATTTTGGACAGAACACTACCGTGCAGTCATTTGTCTCCTGGCAGTTGACAAAAGGACAGCAAGAGGGCAGAGTAACACCGAGAGCAGCCCACATCATTTTACTGGAAGTCCAGGGAGCTTTGAGCTTTTTAGGAGGGCAGGCAGTTGGGAAGGGCTGTGACCTGCCATGATATGCAACTACTTCCGAGTGTCCCTTGAGGGGCCGCTTTGATTTGAAAATGATTACTGCCCAAGTGAGAATTGCTCTTATGACTCCCACCACCAGGATCCCTTCTTGTTCTCAGGGCAGAGGTACAAACGAGAGAAAAAAGAACCAGTGTTCCCTTGAACTAGTGTTCCCTTGGCCCCGGCAACAATCCTAGTCTTCATCTGGCCTTGTTTGGAGGCCCCACCTTCCCCTTCCCTCCCAATGAAGTACCTAGGGCTAGTTGGCTCCCATGTTTACCCTGAGTTGACCAATCGCCCTGGTACAGGGGTGAGCACACAACTGGTCAGGGGAAGACCATGCGGTCACCTGAGCCACACCTGTCCTTTGACCTCTGGCAGCCTTCGATCCCTTCTGGCCTGCGGGCTAGAGGCTAAGCTGATGCCACTTGCTGGGTCGTGAGGAACTGGGGCAGACAGAACAGCAGGGATGGTGGCTGGTTATGAAGATCAAAAGTGACTTGAAGTAAAAGGCCCTAGGGACCTTAATCCCAATCCACTCCCAAATGGTTTTAGGCAAATCACTTTATCTGTCAAGGCCAAAATTTCCCCATGTGCAAAATGATTTGATTCCTAGTTTTGTTCTCAGAGTCATAAGGGCAAAATGTAACTTTAGGTACAAATGTCACTGGGCATTTCAGAAAAAAGCAATAGTCTGACAATATTAAAACAATATTTCAACAGTAATAAAAAAGCAGGTTAGGATAGAAAGGTTAGGATAGAAAAAGCAGTGATGGGGGGCATGTGTTGAGGTTGGACAGTTCATTTCTTTTCTTCTCACCAGGCTGTGCCTCTCTCACCAACCTGTTCTACCCTCAGCTCAGTGGCCTCCAAATCCATTACATGGCTATGGACAGAAAAGTGGCAGTCCATGAAGGTGGGCCTCCTGTGGTCTCTTGGTTCCCTGAGGAGGGACAGAAGTTTGACCAGGAAGGCAAGGACCAGGTGAAGGATCGGGGCCAATGGACCAACAAGATGGAGTTTGTGCTGTCAGTGGCCGGGGAGATCATTGGGCTGGGCAATGTCTGGAGGTTTCCCTATCTCTGCTACAAAAATGGAGGTGGTGAGTTCATTCTGAGGTAGGCATGGTGGGGAGAGTTGTGCCTGACAGCCAGGAAGCGCCTATGTGGGTGCCTCCTACCTGGGCAATGTGGCAAAATGGAAGGAGGCTAGAACGGAGTTGGAGGACCTGACTTTGCGTTCTAGCTCCATCACTGGTCCTAGGGTCCCCCTGTGTGAAATGGGGGCTACAGTGAAGCTTAAATGAGGCATCAGCAGAACCTAGGAGTCTGATTTGTCAATAAGCCCCTTCGTTGCTCTGCAGAAATGTCACTTGTTGACAGGATTCATTCATTCATATAACCAATATCATGTGCCAGACACTGTCCTAGATACTGGTCTTTGAGGGTCTAGGAAGGTAGTAACAAAGGTCCAGGAATTAGTTTCCTTAGTTCAAACAACTTAACATTCGAACACTGCTTCACAGGTTGCCCCAGATGTCAGTTTTTCCTTCGGGCTAGAATTGTACTAACTCATTGTGATGATATGGTTTATCTCAAGCTGCCCATAGCCCTGGTTGGCAGTTAAATATAGTTTTTACTACCATATTAATTAATTCATTGATTGGTAATAATTGGTTGTCAATTGGTTATTAATTAATAATTAGTTAATTACCCAGTAATTAAATATTAGTTACTACGTAATTCTATAGAGAAAAATCTTTCAAAGGGGGTGGAAAAATAAAGTTATTGGTCTAATAATGTCTTTGGTTATGAAAAAGCAGGGAGTCACCAAACTGCATCATCCTCAGGAAATGCTTTTATAAAACTTTGAATTTCCCAGTTGTCAGTGGTTCAGGAGAGAGGGCTTAGCAGAGGCGATGAGGCATACCTTAGCACAGAGGGAGGGCGATTGTATACAGGCCTCCAGTCACCCTGTGTGCAGAGGTTCCTGTGGGGCATCACAAGCCACTTGTGCCCATAGCCTGGGCAGGTGCCGAGAGAACTGTGGGCCAGGATCACCCCCAAAAGCAAGGGTTCTCAGGAGCTCACTGGAGGGGAGGGCATTTGCGGTGATTGTGCATTGGAAATCCAGGGGAAAAGCCAAGGATGTCGGAGGCCCCTGTAGTCCATCCAGATCAACCTCCTTCCACTGTTCGCAAAGGCCCAGGACGAGTGCTGCCTTTTCAGGGTAGACTCAGCCTGAGGCAGGCCCAGCTCCAGGCCTCCTGAGGTCACCCCATCCTCTGTGGGACAAAAGGTTACATTTCAAGGGTAGAACTGAAGCCATCTCCTCTACCAGAGGGGAAGAACCACCACACAGGAGCCTCTGGGCCATACGCCCACACAGATTCCTGTCAAGTGCCCTCTGGGGAGTCCCCCATCCATGTCCCTTCTCCTGAGCACCACCCTCAGCTGGGACCCTGCAACCATCTAAGCCACGCAAAGCAGAGTCTGTGGTGTGGAACGGCCCTGTGTTTATCGGTGTTCGAGTGTTATTCAGGATGTAAAGGCAAATATGGTGTTAAAAGGGACTTAGAACTTGGGAGAGAGTTGCTGGCTTGTCAGGGCTCCCTAGGGCCCAGAAGACCCATGAACCCTTCTCCTTTACTCTCACATATTGTTATCGGGAGTGCAGATTGGCACAAGAGTTTTGGAGGGCAATCTGGAAGTGCATGTCAAAGACCTTAAAAAAATGTTCATACCCAAAATGTAGAAAGCACTCAAGTGTCGATGCATGGATGAAGGGATGAACATACACGGGAATGCTATTCAGTCTTAAAAAGGAAGGACATTCTGACACATGCTATCACACGAGTGAATCTTGAAGACACTGCACTAAGTGAAATAAGCCAATCACAAGAGGATAAATACTGCATGATTCATTTTATGTGAGTTGCTTAGAATAGGGAAATTCAGAAAAAAAAAGTAAAACGACGGTTGCCAGGGGCTGGGGAGACAGGGGAATGGAGACTGTGTGATGGGTACAGAGTTTCATCTTGCGTTAGATGAGAAGGTTATGAAGATGGTGGTGGTGACAGTTGTACAACAATGTGAATATTCTTAATGCCACTGAAGTGTACACTCAAAAAAGGTTAAAATGGTAAGATTTATTTTATACACATTTTACCACAAAAAATGTGCACACCCTCTGACCCACCACTTCCTTTACTGGAAATTGATACCAAGGAGCAAATTAGACAAATGCACAAGGATGTGGATTAATGGTCTTTATCACAGCAGGGTTTCTCATGAAACAATAAATAAGGTCAAAGGAGGTAGTGACAAAATAAACCATGATAGGTGTACAAAGTGGAATACCACACAGCCGTTAAAATGATGGCATAAATATGTATTTATTGATATGGAGAGAGGTTCTTGATATACATTTTAAAATTATTATCAAGTAACATATAGTAGCTTTTCATTTTTTAAAAAACTATGTCTGTGCATTTATAAGAAATCGGAAGGATATGTAATGCTCTTATCCTTTCTTTCTTTTTGTAATTTCTGTTTCTTTCCACAAAGTGATATGGATTACTTGGGAGGCATTATAATGTGGTAGTTAAGAGCACAGACTCAAGATTAGACCACGCAGGTTTGTGCCTCAGCTTCCTCCTCTGTGTCTCAGTTTTTGAATCTTTAAAATGGTCTCTCTTCTATAGAATGGACATAACAATAGTACCTATCCCAGGAGAGGTGGTTGTTGCTGGTGAAGCATTTAGAAGAGTGCCTGTACACAGTAAGCACCAAATAAGTGCTAAGTGTTATTATCGTGCAACAAGCAATAATCCATTCACCCACAGGCACACTTCCGAGGTGAGATAGATGCCTTAGTGACTGAAGTGGTCCTATGAGCTTACGGTAACCTTCAAACCCATTCCCATGTAATCTGCTGGACCTCTTTTAGGCCTGGCCACCTATGGGGGCTGTAGGTCAATGCCTGATCCCTTGGCTGCTAACACCCCAGTTGCCGAGAGTCTGCGCCAGCAGAAGAATGGTCTTCTCTCCTGAGTGCCCAGTTCAGATCAGAGCCTGGTAGAGGGAAAAAATCCTCTGAAAATTATTAGAGGGAAAATAATTTTTTCAAGGTGTTTTTGTTTGTTTGCTTTTTTCTAAAATGTAACAAACTTGATAATTTAATAAGCATATCAAATTATACTGAACACAGGTTTTTGTTCCAAAAATAATAAATTGACTAGATTTGTGAAGCACACTGAGAAAATAAATAGTGCACCCATTAGGATTTCTACCAAAATTTTCTTTCATGCCCCTTCAAAGATCTTTCCTGTCCTTAGTGGGGCTCAGACTGGAAAATTTTTGCCTGTCTCTGCTTGCAGATAAGAGGAAGCCGACCTGGGACCCTGGGAGGGATGAGGCAGGAGATTAAGGACTCTGGGTGCTGAGTACAGGTTTCTGGGAGGGGCCTGGGGAGGAAAGTCTTAGCCTCTGCCTCCCTCTCTGCAGGAGCCTTTTTCATCCCCTACTTGATCTTCTTCTTCACCTGTGGCATCCCGGTGTTCTTCCTGGAGGTGGCATTGGGCCAGTACACCAGCCAAGGGAGCGTCACAGCTTGGAGGAAGATCTGCCCCCTCCTCCAGGGTAAGTGTCCTCTTTCACCCTCCTCTTTGCAGGCCACCAACCTGCCTCCAGCTCCCCATCAACCTTTCCTCCTTATCCTCTTGACCCTTCTTTCATTTATCCATTCTCATCCTGTGCTGAGTGCTGTGGGGCACATAGGAAGTCTAATCAGGCTTTGTGGGGCAGGAAGCTTATAAATCCTGAGGAGGAAGGACCACCTCAAGGAAGATGATACAAAGTTACAATGAAAAATCAGGTGCAGAGCCTTGCAAGGGATCCTTGTATGTGGGGGAACCTGAAGCTTCATTTTCACTAGCTTCATGGAAAACATGTTTTTGTGTACATGTGTGGTCCCAGATGCACCTCCAAAGTATATAATAATAATGTATTATTATTATTATTATATAATGATGATGATGATGATGATGATGATACTTAACATCTGTTGAGCCCTACCATACGTCAGAGCTCATATCAGCACTTTCTGTTGTATTTCCTTATCTAATCCCCTAATAATAACTTTAGTCACCTCCTTTTGTAGATGAGAAAAATGAGGTTATTTGCTGAGAATTTGAACCCAGGTCTACCTGAGTAGAAAGGTCATGCTCTTTCTTGTGTTAGAGATGATGGTGAGGACAGCTCCTGTCCTCTCTCTATGCATCTGTTGACACGAATGTGAACAGCTTGGGGTATTTTTCTCCAGCCCCCTCTAAACATGATTGGGCCAACCCCCTGGGGGGCTGTAGAAAGGAAACTCAAGGGGTCTCCTTGTCCCTGAGAGGTTCCTTTTAGTTTGGAATGGAAAGAGGACTCTTCCCCTCACGTCAGTCCATAAGGGAACCCCGGGGACTAGGCTACGTGGGGTTGCTGTCCAGCTTGGTGGGCTAGACAGAGGCGGGCATGATGGGGGACTCGCCCCTGTGCAGGCTGGAAACCTGACTACTGATTTGAGGGGGTGTGTGCCAGGGGCTTGGGGAGACAAGGCTAGCCTGGTACTGATTCCTCTTGGGGCCTCCATGGGGCCCTGTAGGGGCAGCAGTGAGGGACTGGAGCAGGATGAGCTTGGCTCACCGAAGTTTCGACTCCAGAGTTCTGGGTGCCCTGGGAGTGCTGTACCCTCAGCCAGAGCATACAGTTTCTGGTGTTCTGCTCTGGACCCCAGTGGTAGCCTAATTCCCACCCAACTGGGCTCTGTCCCCAGGGCCATGCAAGCTCAGGGGTGGCACCAGCAGGGCTGGCCTCTCTGGCACATAGGTACTAACTCTGAGGAGGGTGCCAGGGACAAGGTAAGCAAATAGCATTAGATGCTCAGGTGCTTGGGGGAAGGCACTGCTGCTTCTTCATTATTTTCCCAATTGAGGAGACTCCAAGGCCTAGAGTCTCAGGGACGGGCTCACTTAGTGAGGGTGCACTTATGTTGGTGGGATCCTCCAGGCTGCTTACTACCAGCTCCCTACCTGCCTACCTGCCTCTGCCCCACGTCCACCCGCCCAGTGAACCTGTGCACACTGGCAGGACACGGAGAAAACACATCCCTCCGCTCACCCACACCCTCCCTCCTTCCTCAACTTACAAGTAGGAGCAAGCTTCCTCCCTGACCTCATTTCCACCCCCAGAGATAGCCATGCCCCTTCCCAGCCTGGCAGTCAGGCCTCCTAGTGGTCCCTGGTGTTGATGGGACCGTTGGGTCCAGTGGACAGCAGGAGCACAGCCTGTTCCCACTGCATTGTGGCCCCTGGGTTATTGTGTGGGCATCTGTGCACTCTAAATACCCCGTCAGAGGCCACCAGCCACCCAGGGGATCCCCTCGCCTTTGGTAACCTTGGTTACCTCCCCTCTGGAGGCCCAAGCTGATGCTGCCCCAGGACTGGCCAACCGCTTCTCACTGACCGCCCACCCTCCAGCTCTGCAGTGGCCTGGATGCTTCACAGAGACTCCACCAAGGAACCCCTCCTGCCTCCTGCGGAGTTTGCCAGACCAGTAGGAGCAGATGATCTGGGCAGACTTTCCTGGCACAGGGGTCGGGGCGTTGCTGACAGTCAGCATTATTTGTACAACCAGCCTTGGGCTGTCTGTCATCCTCTAACTCAATTCATTAGTTCTTGAGCCTCCATTTCCCTGGACATAGGACAAACAAGTGGGTCCTCTCCCAGGCGGAGCCCTCCGTGGCTTTCACACCTCGGGACTAAGAGCTGCCCTGGTGACGTGCTACTTTTAACCTTACTGCAGCAAAGATGTCACAGTTGTATGATGCAGACAGAGTGGGCGGGTGCCTGCTCCTGCCCTTGCTCCCTCTCACCCCGAGATGCGTCCGCCAAGGACACAGGCTGCACCCTAACCTTCCACTGCTGCTGAGTGTTTGTTCGAACAGAGGGCGCTTACCCTCTGCTCACTTGCCTCCCTCTCCGGAGGAGATGGCGTGGAGGCTGCCTACCAGGCTCTCTTCCTTGCTGCTTTCTTCTGGTTTTTGCTCTCATTTTGAGACTCAGTCTTTCCAAAATTTTCCTACTTATTTCTATGTTCTTCCCTTTAATTTCGCAAGTAATGCATGATTATAATAGCAAAACTAGAAAATGCAGGTAGGCACAAAGAAAAAACCTTTAAAAAGGGAACTCAGATTCTATAATCTAAAGAACCATTTGTCAACTTTTAGATGATGATCCTTTCAGAGTTTTTCTCATTAAAAAAAAGATATGCATTTTAATATATATTATAAAAATGGGAGGATGCATACATGGCTTCTCATGCCAATGAACAAACTAGTTGTTTTCTTGTGTAGCACCCAGTATCTTTCTAATCACAACTGACAGCTTTTAGGTGACTTTTTTTGGGCTAACAGCAATCTCTTGAATTCTTTTATTGCTTACTGCCCCTCCCCCGCTCTGGAAGGCATTGGTATGGCATCTGTGGTCATTGAGGCCTATATGAACGTCTACTACATCATCATCCTCGCCTGGGCCTTCTTCTATCTGTTCAGCTCCTTTACCTCTGAGCTACCCTGGACGACCTGTACCAATACCTGGAACACAGGTATCCATCGTTTCAGCCCCTGGGATGTGGGCTTTCCTTAGGGGCTGGGCCCGTAGTGTCTGGTGATGGGAGCACATGTCAGAACTATGTAGCCTTTGGTGCCAGGTTTGCTGGCTGACCTTCTATGGGACCTCAGACCAGCCGTTAGAACTGAAAATCCAACGGGACTGTATATGTGTTATACAATTGCAAGAGGTTAGCATCACTCACTTGTCCATTCACTTAAACATTTACTGTGCATTCACTGTGTACTAAGTACTGGGCAGCTGCTAGAGATCCAAAGGTGGGCACAAGCAGCATGGCTCCAGCCACCACTGAGCTTGCAGTCTAGTGGCAGAAATAGACAACATAATTACGAATTACAGTGTGTGGAAGAAACAGTGCAGTAACTACAGAATGACAGTAGGGAGGAGTGCTAGCTGAGGGTTGAAAGATGAGAAAGAGCCATGTGAGCAGCATTCCATGGGAGGGGGACAGGCACAAGGATTAAGTCCCTTTGACTACTGAGTCGTGACAGAGTGCTATCTGAAGGAGCCACTTACATGGGGGCAGAGTACACCTGAAGTCCGGATTACATCAGAGCAGCGTGAGGCACACAAGATGCGGGGCTGGTCCCATGAACTATCTGAGCAGCCAATTCCTGATACTCTGGAGCTGGATGCCCCAAAGGAAGCTCTTGGGACTGGGAATGATGGGGACTACCGGGACTCAAGGCCAGAGGGTCAGGGGGACTTGGGTGTGAGGGCGTCTCTCCCCATCTTGTTCTTAACCGATGCACTCCTCCCTTTGTCCCCGACAGAGCATTGCATGGACTTTCTGAACCACTCTGGAGCTAACAAAGTGATGCCTTCTGAGAACTTCACCTCACCTGTCATGGAATTCTGGGAGTAGGTGCTGGGCCTGGTTGCCATGTGCCAGGGGGTCTTAAGTCGAGAAAATTTGGATGTGTGAGACCTGGAATTTGGAGTGCAAGTTTAAGGCTCTCTGTGCATGTTTTCCAGCACTTATTCCCACACATCACTGAGAGATGAGGGCATGCTCACACAGCTACCCACAGTTGTCCAACTACATCTTCCAAATCCACCGATGTTTAGCTAGACTCACACATTTATCCATATCGACTGGCACTCTCACACATGCCTCACTACACCCTCACCTGCCCCACCTCCCACGCACCCACCGACACTCTCATGCACACATTTCCATCACCCCATACACATCTTTAGATACTATCATACACTCAGCCCCTCCACTTGATACCCATATACTTGGTCATTGATCTGTATATAGATTTACTCTCCCTTTACTTAGTCATACATTCCTCACACCTCTCCCAGACTCCTATATCTGTACAACAGAGAAATCTGGATGAATTAGAAAGACAAGGATACCTGTGGTATTACACAATTTTGTCTTCTAACAGCCAGGGGCATATAGACTATAGTGGGGAACATGGCATGGTTGTGGAGGAGGTAGAATAAGATGGAGACAGGGGAGGTCTGGAACATGAGATCTGTGGGGTCAGCTCTAAGAACCAAGAGAATTGATGACAGAGGCAAGTTGTTCCCTTTAGCCTTCTACTTGGTTATTTATTTATTTTTCCCAACCAATCAGGAGACGTGTTTTGGGCATTACCTCAGGTATACATGACCTGGGGGCCTTGCGCTGGGAGCTGGCACTGTGCCTCCTGCTTGCCTGGGTCATCTGCTACTTCTGCATCTGGAAGGGGATCAAGACCACAGGAAAGGTGAGGTGTTCTGGCTCCTAGTAAGCTCTCTGGGGACACTTGCAGCATCCCTCTAAAGAACTGAAAGAAAGTGTAGTTTAAGGGAGAGGCTCAGTGAGAATAGGGGAAGTTGTAGGAAGGCAAAGTTTAGTTCGATAGAAGGAAAGACTTTGTTTTTCAATATGATTTTAAAAGACCTGTTTACCTACGTAGTATAGAGAGCAAATTAAGAAACATAAAAGTCCCACTGTCAGATCCAAGCACTGTACAAGCCATCAGCATGATGGCAGGTTGGATCTACTAACACTTGTTAACGTTTTGCTGTGCTGCCTTCTAGTTCTCTTTAAATGTATGTATGTGTGTAGCTGTATCTATACGTGTATATATCACAGTTAGGATCAGATACTCTTATGACTTGCTTTTTTTAATTGAACAACATATGAAGACAATGTTTAGCATGAAACAGCAAACAGAACTGTCTTTGAAGTGGTGAGTATCCAATCATTGAAGGTGTTACAGCCAAGCATAGACAACAGTGGCTTGTTGTATGCATGGTGAGAGTTCAGATGTGAGCACTGTTTGCAGCCCAGAGAAGCTGAGAATGATGCTCGCTCCTTGCTTTTAAAAGTCAGGAGTAGACAGGTATTGACTTTTCTGATTATCCTGCTCCTGCAGCAGTCTCTTCCTTCTGTGCATTGTCAAAATAATAATAACAGTAATAGTAATGACAAACATTAAATAGTAATAATAACAACACAGATAGTACCGCCACCTTGGGTAAGGAGCTGAGCTTGATCAGGGCAGAGTGACGTCCCCTCTGAGTGTCTCCAATAGCTGAAAGCTCAGGCCATTTCTGCTTCCCCAAACTTAAGCCTGGAAAAATACAGTCTCAGTTTTTTCACAGATGACTGTACAAATCTGGCCACCCTCCTCCGTGTGAAGGAGAGGCCTTCCTTCGGCAGAGGACATGGGAGAACAGCCAGGATAAGGGGTTAAGGGAGACCAGATTCTGGATTTAAAAATAGTCTTTGAAATGTTACGGCTGGAGACTTGTACACCTCCCTGCCCTTCCTCCTCTCCACTTGCCCTGCTGATGTGTCTCTCGCACTCTGCTGGGGTGGCCCAAGGCCCACTGGAAGGTGGAAAGGAAGGTGCAGTAAGCTGTGTGTGCTCACCTCTCAGGTGTCTCTAAGAAGGTGTCGGACGCTGAACTAGGTGTGGCTTGTGCCATCTGGGGATGAGTGACAAGAGGACTCCCTGTTACCTCCTGGCTGCTGTGACCCCACCAGGGGTGACTTTGGCCTGCTTTTCCTCCAGGTTGTTTATTTCACAGCCACGTTTCCCTACCTGATGCTGATCATCCTGTTGATCCGAGGCGTCACACTCCCTGGAGCATATGAGGGCATCATCTATTATCTGAAGCCAGATTTGTCTCGCCTGAAAGACCCCCAGGTAGGAACTGTGCTGAGGACCACGTCCACAGTGTCCCTCACTCCAAACCAGAGCTGCACTTTGTAAAAATCTTTGATCATTTTCAGGTGCCCCCGTTAAATAACGAGGAAGAAAATTATGAAAAAGCGACTAAAAATCTCTTGTGATCCTAACACCTAGCTGCAGTGTCTGATAGCATTTCAGTATGTTTCCTTCCAACTTCTTTTCCTACCTGGTGCGTGTGAGTGTGTGCGTTAACATAGTTGAGATATCTCTTTTTCACTTAAATTATATTGTAAGCATTTTCCATGTTATTAAGTTCATTTGTAAACATCATTTTTAACACTTGCATAATATTTCCTCCATCCATCATTTGTTCACTCATTCGTTCATTCAACCAAAATGTACTGAAGCTCCATTAAGTGCCAGGAGTGCTGTAGTGCCAGCGTAGGGCAGTGGACACCACAGACCGTGTGCTCTGTGTCCTCTGAGCGCTCACACCTGGGGCAGGTATTGTTAATTACTCAACCCTTGCCCTGTTTTGGACATATAGGTCATGTATTTTTTTCATTGTAGTATATACAGCTGCGACAAACACCTTGTATTTAAATCTTTGACCACATCTCTGATCATTATGTCCTGATATAGTTAGATGTGAAATTCCTAACTCAAAGACTACGCATGTTTTAAGTTTCTTGGAATGTAGTAGCTTTAGAGAAATGTAGATTTCACTGCCAATGTTTGAAGGTATCCTTCTTTCTGCAGGGCCCATGAGAGATTTGATTATAATTTATTTCAGTCTTTGAAGGGTCAAGACTGTATCATGTTGTTTATTTATTTATTTATTTTTTTTTACTGTGGGTTTGGACATTTTTTCACATATTTGCTGACCATTTGTATTTCTTATTCTAGGACTTGTCTGAGCACATTCTTTGCCTCTGCCTTTCCACCCCCAAGAGCCTTGATGTTTTTTCTTTATGTTTTCATGGTGTGGCCCCTATGCCCCAGCATCACTGCCTAAGGCACATTCTACTTGTTGAATGAGGTCCAAGTACCTCTTCCCTGCAGAAAGCCTGTCCAACTCATGGAGTACAGCCAGGAGTTGCAGACTCTACCTAAGAAATTTAAGTAACACGCACATGTTTGGTGCTTACTGAGTGCCCACAGAACCAAGTTAGAAATGGACCCTGCCTGTGAGAGGAGGATGTGTTAACAGAGAGTTGGAATTTAATGGACTCTCAGGGAACACTGAGCAGGCCTGCTGGTTCTGTGGTGTGAAAGAAGGGTCTGGGGCTCTGACAAGCCCGGCTCCAGGCCCCGGTGAGCTCCCTCTGCTCTCCCTTAACACTTTCTTGGGGTCTCATGTAGGTGTGGATGGATGCGGGCACCCAGATCTTCTTCTCCTTTGCCATCTGCCAGGGATGCCTGACGGCCCTAGGCAGCTACAACAAGTACCACAACAACTGCTACAAGTAGGAACAGGGGGCTGGTGGTTCTGGGGGGACCCTGCTTGACTATGGTCTAAAGAGGGCGGCTCCTGGGAGTGGGCCCAGGCCTTCTTCCTTTATTGTCAGGGAGTTACAAGTTGTGTCAAATTGACATTGTGGGTCTATTCTCCAGAATAAATTTCTTTCTTCCTCCCTTTTCTCTCTCCCTCTCCTCTCCGTGCCTTCTGAAACGTGACCTTGGTCTCTTTCTTTTTCTTCCCACTTACCCTTCCTTTTCTCTTTACTCTCATTATCTTCTGATCTCTCCTTGTGTAATGAGTTTCTTTCTCCATTTTCCTTCCCATTTTATCTGCATCCGCCCTCCCACAGGGACAGTATCGCCCTCTGCTTCCTGAACAGTGCCACCAGCTTTGCGGCTGGGTTTGTAGTCTTCTCCATCCTGGGCTTCATGTCCCAAGAGCAAGGGGTGCACATCTCTGAAGTGGCAGAGTCAGGTAGGTGCCACTTTGCTGTCTGGGACCTGAGGAGAAGGAGGGTCAGAAAACACAGATCCTCCTATAGAAAGGGAAGGGGCCTATCATCCTTTTAGCATCTGGGGGCAGTGCTTGGAACAGAGCAGGGCCTCCGTAACCGTGGAGGGAGGGAGGATGGATGTGTGGATGGATCCACAGTTGCATGCATAGATGGAGAAATGGATGGATGAATGAAAAGGAAGCTTCCTAGAACCTGGGAAAAGGAGAACAATGGGAAGAATCACCCAACTCTCTTGAACTACCCCACTACACACACACACACACACACACACACACACTCGCGTGCACACATACATTCTCACATGCACACACATGCACACACACAGTGCCTCCAGAGAGAGGCATTCCCTGAGGGCAGCTGATTGTATTGTGTCCCGACAGGTCCCGGTCTGGCCTTCATCGCATTTCCTAAGGCTGTGACTATGATGCCCTTATCCCAGCTGTGGTCCTGCCTTTTCTTCATTATGCTCATCTTCCTAGGGCTGGACAGCCAGGTTTGTCACTCTAGCCCAGCCCTGCCCAGCTCTGCCCTGGTGACCCTCTTTCTACTTCTCATTTCCTGGCATTACCTTCCCCCTAACTCCCTTTCCCCTGACCATGTATTCTGAGGCCCTCTCTGCTGTCTTGGGATAGTCCTTGGGGTGAGTTGGGTGATCTAACTCATGACCCATTTCAGTGATGGGGCCATTTGCTTTGTTCCTCAGTGCCTGACCCTTCCCCACACATGATTGTGCTCTTTCAAATGCCCCTCCAGCCTCCTTCCAGCTGCTTAGCTCAAGCTGCCCACTCTGTTCCCATAGCCTTGGGGACAGAACACATATCCCCTTTCCAACCCTCACTGTTGGGGCCCCCTGTCCTGGGGATGTGGCCAAGGGCAGGCTGGCTTCACACCTGGCCACCCCCCATATCTGTCCTTTGCACTCTCCCTCCACGCCTGTGCATCAGCTTGGGTGAGTGGGGTGAGAGGAGCCTGGGGGCAAGGCCATGCTGGGGAAAGCCCAAGGGCAGGTGACCCTTCTCACCCACGCTTCCCTCCTGGCCTGCAGTTTGTCTGTGTGGAGTGCCTGGTGACGGCCTCCATGGACATGTTCCCCAGGCAGCTCCGAAAAAGCGGGCGGCGAGAGCTCCTCATCCTCGCTGTTGCTGTCATATGCTACCTGATTGGGCTTCTCCTGGTCACTGAGGTGAGCAGGCAGCCTGCAGGCTGGACCCCAGGGTGAGGGGACCATGGGGGAACACCACTGACCCTTCTCAGAGCCACGCTTTCCTCATCTGCTAAATGGGGGTGTCGACACCCTCACGGGGAGGTTGTGGGGACCACACAGTGTTAGTTAACTCTCTTAAAACCAAACGCAAGCTGGCTTAAGCAGGAAGGGGGGTTTGGGGAGGTCTTGGAGAGATATTTTGTCCTAGGTATGATTGGATCCAGTTACTCTAATGACATGGTCAGAACTGCTCCTCTCTGTCTCCTGGCTCCGTTCCCTCTAGTAACTTCATTCTTGGCCAGATTGCCCTCCTGGTATTAAAGAAGGCTGGCATAGCTTCAGGTTCACCTTCTGCCACCCACACAGCCCCAGAGGAGAGGGAACACCTTTTTCCTGAGAGTGTGGCCAGTATCCAGCCATGACTCTTCTTCAGGCCTGGAGCAGGGAGAGGGATTCTGGGCTTACAAAACAGTATATGTCCACCACAGTCCCCGGTGTCCTTGCAGATGTCAGAAATCATTGTCCTGATGTTAAACAAGGGGCCAGAATATAGGGACAGACAAGGAAAACTCCCTGTAGATGCAAGGAATGACCTCCCATGGGCTGGGCAGGATGGCGCCCAGATGAGTGTTTGTCCTCTTGCCAAGGCCTCAGCCCCACCCCATTCTCCACAGGGCGGCATGTATATCTTCCAGCTGTTTGATTATTATGCTTCCAGTGGCATATGCCTGCTCTTCCTCTCAATGTTTGAAGTAATCTGCATCGGCTGGGTGTATGGTAAGTGGGGTTGGGGAAGAACCTCTGGAACCCCAGGATGAGAGACTTGCCCAGGGTGTGCTAGGCTCTGGTTTCTATAGAGTTTTCATTGCTGTCCTGATTCTTTCTACTTGGGAAGTTCATCCATCACTGGGAACCCAGGCAGTTCTCATTACACAGATAGAACGAGGATAATGACAACACTGAGTCCCTTGAATGATGAGGGTCATTATAAATAACAGTGAACAGTTGTTTTGATAAAAAGGCTGCCAGAGCTCCTTCCCCACTGGGAATCCCAGTCAGAAGAGGCCTTCAGGGCCACTTAGTCCGATCCTCCACAGAGTCTTACATTCCCTTTCAAAGTTATCATCCACATTTTGCTTGGCCACTTCCATGAACAGGAAAATCCTTCCTGTGTTTTTGCGGTACCTTTTCCAGGGTGGCTGGTGTGAATTTCTCTCTTCCACTGAGGTCGACTGTGTCTTCCACTGACTTTGTCCCTCAGGCCTAGCCCCTCTGCTCTGAGATAACTAACCAGCGCTGAATGCCATAATATCCACCTTGTCTTTGTGCCTAATAACAATAGGGGGAGGAACCTATAGTTACTGAGTCAACGTACTGCTATGAGCAAGCACTGTGCTGCTCATGTCATGTGCAGTCTCACAGTTGCTGAGAGAGCCCTTTACAGGGAAACAGTGAGGCTCAGAGAGGTTACAGCTCTTGCCTGAGCTCACACCGTTAGTAAATGAATGAGCCATTATTGTACCCCAGGTCCATCTGGCTCCACTGTACCAAGCTGTGGGGGACACATTGCCAATGTCACAAGGCTCAGGGCAGATAGGGTAAGGGGTGCCACATACGAGGCCTCCGGATAAGCCACTAGTAGAAAAGTTTTATTTTCCTACCCTCAGCCTTCCTGTTTGGTTTCTCTTTCTCTCCTTAGAGGTGTCTCCTTCCTTCTCACTCAAGCATCTGATGTCTCTCTGATTTCCCCCTTCTGCATTTCAGAACTTGTTCCCAGAGAAGATCTGATAAACTTAACTCCAGATGGATAATGGCTCGTCCACCTATTAGCTGTGTGAGCTCACGCAAGTGTAAATGGCTGATAAGCCTTAGCATGTTACACTTACTTAGCAGTGTCTGGTTTTCAACTGGGGAGAAGTTTATAAGCCAAAGGAATGACTCTTTTATGGTGGCGTTTCCTGCCTACGTGACCAGAGGGAAAGTATCTTTTTTTGGTGAGGGGAGGATAGAGGGGCCCTCCAAGTGTCTTCACCCATCCGGGGCTCTTCATTTCTCAGAAGGCAGAGCAAATGTGAAAACCGGAGGCCATTAAACCAAACCAGACAAAAGCAGTCAGTGTTTTCACACACATACATCAAGCCTCGCACCACGCTTTACTGGGAAAGCAGAGTGGTCCCTCTGAAGTCTAGAACCCAGACTCTGGTTCCGTTCCCTTCTCAGCAGCTGGTGGCCCTATATGAGTTTAGTGGGCTCTGTGTGAGCAGTGGCACACTTGCCGTTTTGCTGTTTTGAACCAAATTCATCTTTACTATGCGGATAAATAAGCATCTGTACAGCATTGAGCCTGATTTTAGGCTCACACCCTCCTCTGTGGTTAGGACGATGGGTCTTCATCCCATCACAGGACGGCAAGAGACTGCACTGGAAGGTTGGGCAACTCTCCCCAGGGCTCCTGGCTTATTGGTGGCAGCTTCTTCTCTTGCCTCATCCCTGAGCTGTGGCTGGGATGCCAGGGACCCGTCTCATTCATGTACCCTGATCCAGTTTTCCCTCACAGAGTTGGGGGAAGAGCACAAAACCAGGTGAGTCCTTCCCAATATCCACGAGCTGTCCTCAACCTTCTGTCCTCACTCTTCCCCCACTGTGCCTGGGCAGGGGCAGACCGTTTCTACGACAACATCGAGGACATGATTGGCTACCGGCCATGGCCTCTGGTGAAGATCTCCTGGCTCTTCCTGACCCCTGGGCTTTGCCTGGTATGTGCTCACCCAGCTACCCCTTTATTCCTTCTGCCTCCAGCAGACATGAGGAGATGAGGAACAGGATGCCTGATTTCTGGGGCTTCTTCCCTGCCTGTCCCATGACCTTGGGAGGCTGGTCCATTCCCTGGGATGTGTTGGTTCCTTATTTTCTGGGGCCATCTTTCCATCTGTGTATTTTATCATCCTTATAATCTATTCTAATTCTTGCTCTATCCCTTTCTCACAGCACCCCTATTCACCTGCCTACTTTCCCAGTCATTGGTCTTTTTGTCTGCTTCGAGCTCCATCATTTCCCCTCCCTTCCTTTATTTTTCTCCCCGTCTCAGTCTTCGATGTGAGTGATGCCTGGGCCCACAATTTGCCAATGGTTTTTTATTATTCCACCTCATAGATACACCACAGTATATTCAACTTGTCCTCTGTCACTGGATATTTAAGTAACTGAGGAGAGAGTTTCAATGGCTCTCTCTATCTCTCTCTCCTATCTGTGTCTGCCTCTTTCTAGGCCACTTTCTTCTTCTCCTTGAGCAAGTATACACCTCTCAAGTACAACAACATCTATGTGTACCCTCCCTGGGGATACTTCATTGGCTGGTTCCTAGCCCTCTCCTCCATGGCCTGTGTCCCGCTCTTCATCATCATCACCCTTCTGAAGACCCAGGGTTCCTTCAAGAAGGTAGGAGCCTAGGGCATGTGGTGAATTAAAGAGGGTACTAAGTGGTGGGATTTGGGGGCCCAGCTCTGAACGGAGGGCAATCCTGCAGTCTAACAGAAACTTAGAGAAGTGTCTTTGAAGACTAGTCTAATAGTTTCATTTTCAGAACCACTCAAAAGTCGCAGAGTCCTAGACCTTCAGAATCTAGGCAGGTTAACTAAGGATAAACTGTCAAAGGGTTAAGGAGAAACTAAGTCACAAATAAGGACATAAATGGGCCCAGACACAGAGGTTCATAGAGCATAGATTCCTTGATCTTGGGAAACTGATAGCTAACTAACTATCATTGTTCATTCCACGTGACAATAGTAATGACAATAGTCATGTAGTTCTGCTGCCAATAAGAACAATAATAGATACTTATTGAACATATAATAGTAATAATAAGAAAAGTGGTAGCAATAAGAACAAAAATGATACTTATTGATAACGTACCCTGTACCAGGCACTGTTCTATGAGGTGCGTACTCTTATTATCCTCATTTTATAGACGAGGCACAAGGGGTTAAATGGGTTGCCTAAGATTGCGCAGGTAACAGAGCTAGGAGTGGAACCTAGGCACCATGTTATTGCCTCTTCTCAAAATATTTATTTATCTACTCATATGGTCCCAAGCTGCCCCCATGTACCTGGCTCTGTGCAGGCCCTTGGAGATACAGACATGAAGGAACATTTTTGCCTCTCTCACCAACAACGCCTGCTCAATTCTTCTCTCCACAGCGCTTGCGATGGCTTGTCACCCCTGACCCCAGACTGCCACAGCCCAAGCAACTGCTATGTATGGATAGAGGCACCACCCAGAATTGTGGGCCCTCCCCAGTGAAAGAGGGACTGATAGTTGGGGAGAAAGAGACCCACTTGTAGGATGTGGCCAGACGCCTGGGTCAAGGCCACCCTCTCCCTTCAATGGACATCCTTCGCCTCTGTCCCCACCACAGTCCTGCTGAGAACCTTTGCGATGTCACTGGGCCAGCGGCCAGACTCCCCTCCACTCCTCAGTTGGAGCAGCTCTTTCTGGTGGGCTAAAGATGATCCCACTGCAACATGCCACACTGTGAAGTGACTCCCTGTTGAAATACACCATCTTATTTATAAAGAAGGGTGGTCTTTTTGGAGTTCACCATCTGTTTATAACACATCACACTGCGGGGAAACCCCCACTGCAGGGATGTTTCCTATTAGAGCTTATTGTATTTGTGCAATGGGAGGATAGCACCAATTGGAACACATATTGTGATCTGATTCCGAGAGCACAATGGAACTCATTGTCGGACATGGCTACTGAAGGTACCATATTGATTTCTGACATTTTATTAGAAGGTGTTCTTCACTAGCCTTAGCATTCTGGAGTCCAGTGGGAAAGAACCAGAGAAACAGCCAGTAGGCAAACCTTCACATGCCATCATTGTCTCGAATTTGCCAAGATGCAGTCTCTCCAGGTATTTCTAACTCCAGCCCGAGTTTTACACTCTTCTTGCCTTGTTGTCATCAACTCATGGAGCATTCGAATGGAAAGGACTTACAGCAGATCCCTGGACCTAGCAAATACATGGCACGTATGCCCTGTACACAAGATAGACATTGCTAATTGGTAACAGATTCTCTTTCACCTCATAATCTCTCCAAATACAGTGCTCCAGGCAGCTCCTTTTGCCTTTCTGCTTTTGCCCAAATCCCTGACTTCATGGATGAAGACTAAAGGTACAAAGTGACTTTTTCAAGTTCACACAGCTAGAACCTGGTCTTCTGGTTCTCAGGCCAGTGTGCTTCCCATTGTACCCTCCTGCACAACTAAACAAGCATGTATGGGTCACCTGCCCCATGTGCTAGCCTTCCTTACCTCTCTTCATTGCTGTTCAGTTGTGCTGTTTTGGGGTAGAAGGGAGAGAAATTCTTTCTGTGAAGGGGGTGAGCAACTTTCCCCAGATCTGTGCCCCTACCGTGGTATTTTCTCTGCCAGCCCCTTCTCATCTGACCAGTTTTCCTCTCTGGATCCTTCATTCTTGCCACTTTCCATCTTTCCTCCTGACCCTCTGGTCTCCCACAAAGAGGGAGGTGTGCATGTGTGTGAGCATGTGTGTGTGCATGTGTGTGAGCTCCTCTCCCCAAGTTCCTATCAAATCACACAGATCCTTCCCTGGCTGGAGAAGGCTTTCTGGAGGAGGAAGGCAGAGCTTGTGTTCAGAAGGGAGGAGAAAGAGTAGAGGTGGGGTAGGCCACTCAGGACAGTTTCTAGGGGTAGGACCTGGGAGCTGGGAGAAGGGAAGTCACCTGCAGGGGGACCGATGCGAGGTAGGTGTCACCCAGAACCGATGCCTACTGGCCGGAGTAAAAATCTATGGTCTGGTCAGGGTGAGTTCCTTCCCACTGCTGACAGCCCCAGGCCCTCCTCAGAGCACCCACCATCATGTGCCCAGACACATAGGTGCTCCCCAGCTCGTGAGAACCAGTCGGTTGTCACACTGGGCACAAGCAGATGCAGACTTCTGGGTTCTGGCAGTCCTCTTCTGCCTCCCCCTAGAATTCTCTATACACTTGTGTTCACCCTTCTCCGACTAGTTAGTGGGTACAGGAGGAGGACAGAAGGACGGGATGGAAAGAAACTGTCTCAGACTGCTCTGCTGGCAAGACTGGGGACGCTGATCTGGAGCAGGCATGAGGCCTCTCTGCTGCCCCCTGGCGGCAGGCAGGAGCAGTGCCGCCTCCCCGGGCCCCGCCTCAGACCTCTTGCGCGCCCTTTACAGAGGGAAAGCGCCCTCACCCCTGTCCTCAGGATGGATGGACAAGCTGAGCAGTTCTCCTGTGTAGGCTTTCATCCTCTGGGACCCAAATCCTTTTCATTCTTCTTCCCATGGTCCTGGTAAGGAAGAGAGTCAGCTTGCTTTGGGGCAGCCTAGCTGCGGAGGACATGGGGGTGGCCTGCCAGGCTTCTCGGCTTACTGTCACTTCCCAAGAGTGTGCCAGGCTGCATAACCCTGGTCCTTTCAGCCTGGAGATCAGCATTTTCTATTGTAGGCAGTTCTGCACAATGCGGGGGGGGGGCACAAGCTTTCTCCAGCTCACTGGTCCCTGAATCTCAGTCTCTCTGTCTCTGCAGACTGCCCACAGACACTCATTGTCCTCTCCCATCTTTCTTGCCCTTCACAAACCAGTACTCTCAGCTGCCCCAGATCCCCTAGCTTTGAACTCAAGAAGGTCTTCTCTCTGGCACAGGGGACTGCTCGAGGCAGCGTGTCTGCTGCAGTTCATCTTCCAGTCCCAGCACTCAGTGGAGAACCTCTCTGTCCTGTGAGTCCAGGAGATCTGGATGGGGCGGGTTGGGGCTGGAGGAAACAGGGCATTGGGGAATAGGAGTTCTGGCCAATTTCACAGCTCATGGGAACGCACTCATACCAGAGACACAACATAGGCAAAGAGTAGCAATTTGACTCTTTAAAGTGCCCAGAGTACTATCACAGGGGTGTGTGTGTGTGTGTGTGTGTGTGTGTGTGTGTGTGTGTGTGTGTGCGCGCGCACATACACACACATGCATGCATAAAGAACAGGTGTGAGGTTAACCTGGGGTCTGTTTTCATCTCATCTCCTAGGCTGTTTGAGTTTCATACCGGTGGTCAGAGGCCTAATCTGGTGGCTATGATTTCTTTGGCCAGTGTGATATTTAAAAAAAATTTTTTTTAAGTGTGTACCTTTAGGCACTCTCCAGTTTGTTGCAGGCTCCACCACTCCCTATTGCTCATACACCACCTTTGTGTTCGAAAGCCCTTGAATTTATTACGTATGCTCTAGGGAAAAGACAAAGAACCTTTGAGCAAGGGAGGGAACCAGAACCCTTGCTTGAGCAGGAAGGGAACCAAAGGCCAGCAGTCTTAAGAGTCCCAGTGTTGGATTTTCTAGTGTTTGGGATCACTTCTGCCTCCTAATCCTACCAGTTCCAGATGTGCTTAGGAATTGTCCCCATTTTCCCTTATT
The DNA here is from genome assembly GCA_030015415.1 of Cynopterus sphinx. NCBI lineage: Eukaryota > Metazoa > Chordata > Mammalia > Chiroptera > Pteropodidae > Cynopterus > Cynopterus sphinx. The sequence goes on from CM057380.1 coordinate 94,181,013, forward strand.
TTAGTCAAAAGCATTTAATCTGACTGGCACTCCTCCATCTATGAAGCTAAGACTGCCTCACTTTCTTGGCACCCAGAGCTCCTTCTGGGATTTCCCTGCTCTCCCCAATCCCCACCAAGCTGGGCTTCCTACAGTTCTGGCTCTCCGAGGCTTTGGTGTCTTGGAGATTACTGCCCCCAACTGCTCACCTTGGTACTCTACTATGTTCTTCTTGAGAAGGCTGGGCCTTGGTGCTGGCCTGGGCTTGGACTCTCGACCTCCTGTTTCATCTGGGAGCTCCTCCTCCATTCAGGGTGTGGGTTACCTGTGTGCGAGCTGATGAGTGGGCTAACATATGCTTGGTCCCCTCCACCCTCTGCACTGGGCTAGGAGAGCCCAGGGAGTTGAAGAGCACCTTGAACTCTGCTGAGATTGGAGCCCCAACCCTTGATGAATAGACTTCTCATGTATAAGGTGGTCATCTATTTTAGATTCGAAGGGCACTTGACTAGGGGAAATTACTCCTTATCTAGCCTGCTACCCTACTTTTATACCTTCTCCCACCCCGTTCTATGCAGAGCCCTATAAGAGAGGGCCTGGCTCTGGTTTGGGGCTTCCAAAAATTGCTCAACCTCCAGTTGACCTCTCAACCATCCTCTCTGTCCAGGCCACCTTGAGGATGACTTTTCACTTCTAGTCAGGGTCTCATGCCTCTGCTGCTCTCAGGACAGAAAGCATCAGCTGTGCCCTTCTGTTCCATCCCAGGGCTTCCCAGAGATACAGGCCTTGATCCCCAGGTCAGAACTACCCCCACCTCAGTGAGAGAAAGAGAGAGAATGTAAGCCACCCAGCCTTTAAGCCTTGTAAGCCTTTCCTGCCTCGGTGAGAATCAGGGCTATGGAAATGAGATTTGGGGCAGGAGAAAGGAACAGAATCATATGGGGGCCAGAGGGACATAGATTAGGGGGCTAGAGGAGAGAGGTATAGGTTTGGGAATAAAGAACCAGGACTCAGATTTGTGGGGAAATATAATGATAGGGCTAAAAGCTCAGCTCCTGGAAAGGCTAGCACTTTATCCTAAAATAGCCAAGGGCAAGAGGAGCTCCATGGATAAAACCCACCTCCTACCTCCTTCTCCTCTCAGGGCCCCATGATCCTTACCTCCTGGATCCACAGTGTATGTAGTGGGTGATGGTGAGGGACCTTCACTGCTGGGTCATAGAAGGACCTTGATGTCTTGGATCACTTGTTTTGGGGGAAGCCAGTCACCATGCCATGTGAGCACTCAAGCCTCCCAATAGAGAGGCTCATACAGAAGCTGCTGAGATCTCTGGCCAAGAGCCATCACCATCTTGCCAGCCAGGTGAATGACCCCGCGGAAGTAGATCCTCCAGCCCTGATTAAGCCTTCAGATGTCTGCAGGGCTGTCTAACACTGATGGCAACCTCATGAGGGCTCCTGGGCCAAAAACACCCAGCCCTGCATTGCTGATCCACAGTGAGAGATAACGAATTTATATTGTTGTTTAAGCCACAGAGTTTTGAAGTAACTTGTTAAGCAGCAGTAGATAACTAATACAGGCCCTTGGCCTCCCTGAGTACAAGAATTGTCCTTGTTTGAAGGTCAAGTATGGCCCTTCATCAGAGCGTTCCTCAGCACTCTGGAAAGGGGAGGCCCCGCTGCTGTGCTTCCTGTCTGTGCCCTTTGCCTTTCTCCAACTCTGACTCCTCCAGAGCCCTCCCAACCCTGGGCCTTGCTCTCTTCTCCCTGCTCTGAAGCTGGTAAGGGCTGCCTGCCTCTCTCACTTCACTGTAGTCTCATGCACCTGCTCTCTGGTGACCCAGTGCAGGTGGCTTCCCTGCTCAGGGAAGTAACAAGGGCTGAATGGACTTGACAGGGATGAAAAGCTTATTAACCACCCATCAATACAGAGAGGCAGGAGGAGGACAGCAAAGGGCTGACATAGGCCAAGTCTGTCAGACTACATGGGGCTGAAGAGGGTCGATGCCCTGGGCCCTGGAGCCTTACATTCCAGCATGTTCTGCTTCTAGGGCAGGGACCAGTGGCCAGGTCACTGCTCATGTGGTCTAAGGAGCGCTTCTGGCATTTGATGGGTCAGGGAGGCAAGTACAGATTTGCCAGGTTATTCAATAGACAGAGACAGAGGGTCCTCAATGGCCTGGGGGTCAGTGCCCAACCCCATGGCCAAAGAAAGAGTTCAGCCAAAACTTCTGATGCAATCACAGTCTGTCACCCACACCGTGCCACCATCCCGCTGAGGGCAACTGCAGTGGAGCTGAAAGGGCCCTGGTCCTATGGCCAGAACTCCTGCGTTCTGTGTCAGCAACACAGTAACTAGCTGTGGACAAGTCCCTCCCAGTGCCACTCAGTTCCCTCAACTTCACTCAGACTCCCAGAGTGGGAAGGTGGCCTGCCTGCACCCTGCCTGGCCCACTTGGTCCTCAGAAGGTACAGTTGGAATCTGGGTCTGCTATAGAGAAGGTCCCAGAAGAGAGTGAGGGTGCAGACAGAGCAGCCAGACAGATTCGCGGGGCAGAGGAGAAAAAGCCGCTAACTAGCTGCAGGCTTCTCCTCTGAATTAACTCTAATGCTCTTTTTTCTCTTGATTCTTTAGGGCTTTTTTTATGTAGATAATCAGACTGTCTGTAAATAATGACAATTTTATTTTTCTGATCATCATTTCTTTCATTTTTTTCTTGTCTTCCTTCACTTGGTAACTAAATATAGTGGTAGGAGGCATCCTCACCTCCTTCCTAATTTTGAAAGAAATTCTAACTTTCACTATTAAGTATAATAGTTGATGTAGATTTGTGAAAGATATCATTTATTAGATCATAACATTTTCTTCTGTTTCAGGTTATTGTTTTTAAAAAATTAAGGAGAGTTGATTGGATGTTAACTAGACTCATTGTGTTGATCATTTTGCAATATACACAGATATTGAAAAATTATTCTGTATACCTGAAACTAATATGTTATATGTCAATTATATCTCAATTAAAAAAGAATAAGTGCTGAATTTTATTGATTGCCCTTTATTCATTTATTGAGGTGATCATATTGTGTTTCTCCTTTAACCTGTTAATGTGGTAAATTATATCAATAGATTTTCTAATATTTAACTATCTTTTAATTCCTAGGACAAACCTAATTTGTAAAAGTGCATCATCTTTTTGTTATTCAACACTAGATTCAGTTAACAATTTGTTTAGAATTTTGCATTTATGCTCATAAGCAACGGTGGCCTATAGTTTTCCTTTCTCACATTATTCTTGTCTGGTTTAGTTTTTATTTTTAAGGTTACACTAAACCTACTAAAAGGAGTTTGGGAATTTTCTTTTTTGGGGGGAGAGGCATGTGAGTTAATTTTTAAAATATTTTTTTTATTTTTTATTTACAGTTGGCATACAATATTATATTAGTTTCAGGTATACAACATATTGATTAGACATTTACATAACTAATGAAGTGATCACTCTGATTAATCTAGTACCCATCTGACACCGTACATAGTTATTACAATATTATTAACTATATTTCTTATGTTATGCTTTACATCCTATGACTACTTTGTAACCACGAATTCACACTTCTTAATCTCTTCTCCTTTTTCACACACTCCCTAACTCCCCTCCCAAGTGGTAACTCTCAAAATGTTCTCAGTATCTGTGAGTTTGTTTCTGTTTTATTTGTTTATTTTATTCTTTAGATTCCACATGTAAGTGAAATCGTATGACACTTGTTTTTCTGTCTGATTTCCTCTATTCAGCACAATATCCTCTAGGTCAATCCATATTGTTACAGATGTGAAGATTTCATTATTTATCATTTATTTATTTATTTATTTATTTATTTATTTATTTATTTATCTATCTATCTATTTCTTTCTTTCTTTATGTGGCTGAGTAATATTCCATTGTATATGTATACCACCTCTTCTTTATCCATTCATCTACTGGTGGACACCCAGGTGCCTCCATATCTTGGCTATTGTAAATAATGCTGCAATAAGCATATGAATGCATGTGTTCCTTCAACGTAAGTATTTTGAGTTGCTTTGGATAAATACTCAGAAGTGAGATTATTGGGTTTTTCTTTATCTCTCATTATAACCTTTGTTTTAAAGTCTACTTTGGCTGTTGTAAATATTGCTACCCCAATATTTTTTGTTTCCATTTTCATGAAACACCTTTTTCCATCCTTTTACTTTCAGTCTCTGTGTGTCTTTTGATTATAAACGAGTCTTTTGTAGGCAGCATATATAAGAGTTTATTTTCTTATCTATTCAGCCACCCTATCTTTTGATTAGAGCATTTAATTCTTTTTCATTTGAGGTACTTTTTGATAAATATGTAGTTATTGCCATTTTATTATTTGTATTTTTTATATGTTTTGGTATAATTTGGTGTATTTTGGTATATTTTTTCTTCTTCTTAAAGAAGTTCCTTCAACATTTCCTGTAATACCAGCTTGGTGATGAACTCCTTTAGCTTTTTCTTGTCTGAGAAGCTGTTTATCTCCCCTTTGATTCTAAATGGTAGCTTTGCTGGGTAGTGTAATCTTGCTTGTAGGTCTTTGTTTTTCATCACTTAGCATAGTTTGTGCCAATCCCTTTTGGCCTGAAAAGTTTCTGTTGGGAAATCGACTGACAGTCTTATGGGAGCTCCCTTGTAGGTAATTGCTTTTCTCTTAATACTTTTAAGAATCTCTCTTTGTCTTTCTATCTTTGGCATTTCAATTATGATGTGTCTCAATGTGGGCCTCTTTCAGTTCATCTTGTTTGGGACTCTTTGAGCTTCCTTGGGTTATATGTCTATTTCCTTCACCTGGTTAGGGATATTTTCTGTCATTATTTCTTCAAATAGGGTTTCAATTTATCTTCTTTTTCTGGTATTCTTATGATGTGAACGTTGTTTTGCTTGTTGTTGCCCCAGGGGCCCCTTACCATCCTCATTTCTTTTGGATTCTTTTTTATTGTTGCTGTTCTGATTGGGTGTCCTCCACTAACCCGTTTTCTAAATTGCAGATTCGATCCTCTGTTTCATCCACTCTGTTGAGTACTTGAATGTACACTTTATCTAAGATATGTATTCTTCATTTATATATGGTTTCCTTTAATGTTTTCTATATTTTTTTGTTGTTTTCTATCTCTTGGTTAAAGTTCTCACTGAGTTCATATACTCTTCCTTTAAGTTCATTGAGCATCTTTATAACTGGTGTTTTGAACTCTGCATCTGGTAGATTACTTATCTCTATTTTGTTTAGTTGTTTTTCTGGAGCTTTATTATTTCATTTGGGACATGTTTCTTTGTCTCTCCATTTTGTCTGCCTTTCTGTGTTTGTTTCTATGTATTAAGTAGTACTCCTAAGTCTCCTGGTCCTAGTTCAGTAGCTTTATGTAGTAGGTGTCTTGTGGGCCCTAGCAGCACAATCTTCCCTGGTCACCTCAGCCAGGTTCTCTAGGTGTGTCCCTTATGTGGTGTGTGTGTGCCCTCCTGTTGTAGTTGAGACTCAGTGTTATTTGCACGTTTATGTGAGGGATTGACCCTTGGACTAATTGGTTGTGAGGACTGGCTGGTGAGGGTCCAACTCTATGGAGCAGGATTCACTTTATCAGGGCTCTGGTCCCTGCCCAGTCTGCCTTTCGTGTGTATCCCCCTCAGATGCAGCCCTGGGTGGTGCTCCGACTCCAGCGCTGGTCCAAGCAGGCCATTGGTTATGCTGGCCTAAGGGCCTCCTGGGAGGGGCCTAGTTGCAGGCTAAGTTCTTCCACAGCCTATCCACTCCCAGGACTACCTGGTAAGAGTCACAAAGCAATCCACCTATGCTGGGCTTGTTGGTTCCTCGAGAGGCCAAGCCAGAAACTGAGGCCAGGTGCTATTAGTGCTGGGATTGGGGCTGCTCAGCAAGAGGTATGAGCACACCAAGCCCAGATAATGATTTTTTGGGTTTTGTGAGCCTTTGAGAGATTTTAGGAAAGTCCACAGCATGAGCCAAGACAGGTTATTTGTCTTGGAAAAAAACTACTGGTGGCAGCTTGGGTGGGCCCACAAGTTGGGAAAGGCAGAGTCTTAGGCAATCACCTGGGCAGAAAAACCTGTGTTAACCAGATTAATGGGGACTCAGATATGGTGGCCAACTGTGTCTGCATGCTGGTAGATGGGAGGGCCAAGTAAAAGAACAATAGAAACTTCTGTGCAGGAGAAAGCCTCCCCTCCAGCCCTCTCCCTGAAGTTAGACAATTCAGTTCCTCCCTGTATGTCCCTGGCTCTCCTAAAGCAGCTGCCCCAGCTCTGGAGCTCAGGGTGAGTGAGTCCATCACCAAGTAAGTCCATGCTTGGGCCCTTTAAGAGAAATGTCTGCAATTCCTGAAGCATTGTGTTTTACAAAGTCACAATTTCCGCCGGCTTTCACCGACAGAAGTTGTGGGAACTTCTCTACCTGGCACTGAAATCCTAGGCTGGAAAGCCCAGTGTGAGGCTGGGGCTCCTCACTCCTCCAGGGAGGCGAGGAGGCTCTGCAGTCAAGATATCTCTCCCAAGTCTTGACTGCCACACATGGTTGTGGGACCAGGCCATTTCACATCTCTGTCCCTCCTACCAGTCTTGAAGTCGCCTCTTATGTGTGTCCCCAGTGGTTGGGTATTTGTTCAGCCAGACCTCAAGCGACTCCCAGTGATGGTTGTTCTGTAGTTTTGTTGTAATTTTGATGTAGTCATAAAAGGAGTTATGCACAGTGTCTTATCTACGCACTATGCCATCTTGACTGGAAGTGATCACATGTGGGTAGATTTTTAATTACACATTTAAATTTCTTTAAGAGGTATATATCTCACATTGTCTATGTGTTATTGAGCAAGTTTGGGTAAGATATTTTTCTAGGAGAGTGTTCATTCTGTGAAGGTTTTTAAATTAACTGTCATGGGCTTATAGTTTATTTGTAGTATTCTATTTAAGAAACATCTCTGCAGTATAGATAGCATGTCTCCCCTGTTTATCTGGTCTCTCTTGTCATGATTAGTCTTGTCAGAGGTTCATAAGTTTTTAGTCATATCTTGGAATTAACTTTTGCCTTTGTTAATCCTTTCTATTGTGTATGTATTTTCTTTTTCATTATTTCTGCTTTCATCTTTATTTCCTTCCTTCTACATACTTTTGGATTATTTTGCTGTTCTTTTTGTAACTTCTTAAGTTAGTCCCCTTATGCATAAAAGGAAGCAGTTGGACTAACGAACCTGTCTGTTTTCAGGTCTGACATTCAGGGACTCTATGGTTCCCTGAATATGGACACGGCTCCTTCACACTCTATCTTCTGTTCCCTGTTAGGGATGGAGGCTACTTATTAGCCAAGATGTCATGGAATAAAAGAGGGTGGGGGTTCTTGGTGGAGAGGGGAGCGTCATGTCTGTTTGGGGAAGCTGGAAATATAGAAACAGGAGCCAGCTCTCCTGGTGATCTCTGGCCTTCTCTGTGGCTGGTTCCCACAATTTTTTCAGGGCCTGCCTTGAGGTTCTTTAGGGTCATGGGAGCAGGAAGTACTGAGGCGCTAGGGGCTGGCTAGTGGCTTTAGGGCATCTTGTTCTCTAGGGAAAGAAGCTGTCCAGACCTGCAAGGGGTGTGAGGAGGAGGAAAAATTTCCCACCCCTCCTCCTCATCTCCTGAGCCTAGTTCCCTCATCCTCCAGCCACTTCCAGAATGGAATTTTCCTGGTAGGACTCTACACTGGGGTGTGGGGCCTGTCCCTGGGGCCTGCTATCTTCCTGGGAAGGTATAGATTGCACATAAAGACTCAGGCCACTGGCTTCTGTCTGAGCCTCACCTTCTCTTGGCAGGAACACCTCCCCTGCCCCATGAAGGGTCTTTTCCAAGGCCAGCAATACCTGGTCGTGGCCTCTCTAGGTTATGCTTTACCCTGGGATGAATAGTCTTTCTCAGTGCCTTCTCCCATGGCACTCCGGATCTACATCTGTGACCTCAGTGGCCATTTTGTACTTCAGTGGCTCAATCTGTGGGTCAGAAGAGAGGGAGTTGGTGGAAGGTGAGTGTAGCAAATGAGGGGACCCACTGGACATGGAGTTGACAGGTTGCCAGAGCAGTGTGAAGTCCTCAAAAAAGCAGCCCATGATCATAGTTGATACAGAATGTTGGTGAGCTAAGGAACAAAGTGGGCATTCCTTTCAGAGATGTTTCCATGAGCAATCTGAGAACAGTGGGGCAAGCATGAGTAGCCCCTGCATGGGTCCTCATGGAAGCTTCTTCCCAGGCCCAGGGTCTCACAGCCCACAGCTTTAGCCCACCTCCATCTGAAATGCCTGCTCTAAAACCACCTCCATCTGAAATGCCTTCCTTTAAGGTGGCTCAATAAGGACCACAGGGCTGGGTGGCAAATTAATTTCATCCTAAGTGTTGACATTCATTGATTGATGATAACTTCTGGAAAGCTGTGATCAATTAGGCATGTTTGTCAAGGCCAGGGAAAGGAGAAGAGTCTTGCCAAGCCCCACAGTGGTGTGCTACCAGCCTGCTGTAGGAGAAATCGATCTTACTACAGTTTTATGTAGTTCATGCTGAGGTGTGAAGGGCTGTCAACCCCAGGAGCAGGGGGGCAATAGTCTATGGAACCTATACCATTATTCTTTTAAATAGTAAATCTGAGTTCATCTGGATTGTAGGAGACCAACCAGGCCCTAGGGTGGACCTCTCCTCACTAGGAGATTCTCTGGGTACTTTTCCTGCTTGTTGGTGTTTGTCTTCCAGTGTCTGCATTGGTTTCCCAGGGCCTCCTGCTGTGGCTCAACTCTTAACATTACACTCACCCACCCTGCCTTCTGCACAACTACCTACTTTCAACCACTTCCTTTACCACAGATCATGTGACCATCTGTCCTGGGTTTTCTAGAAGCCAAGTTTATTGTTTCTTAAATAAAGGTGGTTTTTAAATGCATCAAAATAAGATTAAGAATTTTTATGTAAGCAAATTCATATATCAGGAAATAGTCCTTTGCAGGCTGTCCTTGTAACGGTGGTCTCTGAATGGCTCACCTGCCCTCAGACCTGATCTTAACCTTGTTGAATCTGCCTCCTTGGAGAGGCTTTTCCTGGATGTTCTCTCTAAAACAGCCCCTCCCCATCACCTCTATTGCACTGCCATCTGCTATATAAAAACAGTTTGTCCATTCGTTGATTTTTTGATGGCACCACCCCATGGGAACTCCTCAAGAACAGGAACGTTCTTTGTCTCATTCACTGCATGTTCCAGTACCTAGATCAGAACCTGGTGCATGCCAGGTTTTTATGAGTTTGTTGAATTTCCTCTGATTTCTCTCACTGGCATCTTGTTCTGGCCCATTACTCTCAGTCAGAAACCCATAAATTCCAGCCGCCTTACTGAAAATATTCCAAGTCAATGGCTGGTGATTTTGAGTTTCACCATCTAAAGAGTAACTACGGGTAAGCTGTACTGACTATATAGCTGTGCATCCCTATGGCAGATAGACACAGAAGGGCCTGGAATACCACAGGGTTCTGTTAGAACAGGATGGGCTCCCTCCCTTCCTTCTAGATGACCTCAGGGACCAGAAGACTTGGAGAATGGTGGCACTGCCCCACATCCTCAGACAGCAGAGCCTTTGGCCTTCTCCCAGGCCTGAGCTGAGCTGGATCTCAAGGGGCCAGCTCTGAGCTTCCTGGGTCAAAGAGTTCCCGAGATGGGACAGGTCATAGCTGGTTCCAGGCTTCTTGTGGAATTTCCTGTTTCCTGGAAGGAGGGTGAGGTCACATTGCCTTTCACTTGGGGAGCTATTGAGATTTCTGGGTGTTCAGAGTTTCGGTCACCAGAAAAGCTGGATGCTCTCTTCACAGGTGTCCCTGGACCAGCTATCCTGGCCAGTTGCTTTTCTCCCATAGCCATGCCTCTGATGCCTTAGCTTTGCTGGAAGGTTCTCTCCTCTCTCTCCTGCCAGGAGAAGTCATTCTGTGTCAAACCCCTGTTCATGGAGTCTGATGTGAGCATTGCCAAGTACTCTGTGTCCCTTTCTGGCCCGGATTTCAGTTTGTCTCCTGCATCATAACCACTTGGCTGTTGTATCCTTCTGCAGAATCTTGGCATTCCTTCCAGCAACCAGCAAGTACCTGGCACACTGTGGGGCTCACTAAACATTTGCTCCATTGCACTCTATGGCTCCATGCACTTTTCCCAACAATATTTCCCCAATCCTTTCACCTGAGTCTGACACCTCCTCCATTGCAGGAAGAGTATACCCCAGGGCTTATTAAATCAGACCCTGTGATTAGGTCAGGGTTTGGGAGCTGATGTCTGGTGAAAATCACCTGAGGCTGATAATTGAACATGGTCAATGGAATCCTGAGCCCACAGCATATTCTCACTCTCCATTACAAAAAGCCAAGCAGGGTAGATGGGGACCTAGGCCCTTATTTCTTACTCTGCTGGATGCATAGTGGCACATGGTGCTTCCTCCCTCCAAAGCTGGCCCTGGTCTCCATTGTAACCAATGTCTCAATTGGCTCAAAGCTGTGTGTGTGTGTGTGTGTGTGTGTGTGTGTGTGTGTGTGAGAGAGAGAGAGAGAGAGAGAGAGAGAGAGAGAGAGATTGAGAGAGAGAGAGAGGGAGAGAGAGAGAATGAGAACGAACTCCCTGGACCTGCACCCCCAGCTCTGACCCAGTGCACACCATCAAATGATTTTCTGTACCCAAGCCTCATTAATTTAAGACAGGGCTTCCTAGTCTTGTCACATCGTGGCTTGGAAGTGCCTCATTCTGGGATAAAGAGATGATGTCATTATGGCCAGAGAAGAGCAGCCAGGAAGCCCAGCTGTTCCTCAAATGCCACAGGGAGGAGGGCATCACAATGTCCTCTTGCTTCAGATTCTTACCAATTAGACATGTGGAGAACAAAAGAAACACAACTGACACAGTTTGCTCAAGTGACATATTTCAATATAATCTCTAAAACTCTATGAATTGAACAGATAAAATACCTCTGGGCTATTTTGTTACAAAATATTTGCCATTTGGATTAGTCGCTGGGTGCAGCCACCCTGTCTTTCTCTAGAGAGGTTTCTCTCCACTGGGGTAAAGGGGTGTATGCAGGGAAGAGGGGTACAGCAACAAGGTATGTACAGCAGAACACAGGGATGGACAGACAGATGGTTATCAGGGAAGCCTATCGGGTACAAAGAGACATCCTGGCAGGCTGTGGGGAAACACGGAGTAGGGGGTTAAGAATTTCAAGGGTCAAGGGCCCAGGGCTACAAAATGAATGTGCTTTGGACACAGGTAGGCAGGCAGTCTTCCAGGTCAAGCTGCCCGGGCAGGATCTCGCTCCAGGTCTGGAGTTGGGATTTGCCCAAAAGTGGATGGGAAAGCCAGTTTCATCTCCACTCTGGATTCCGGAAATGGAGACAAATTGATAAAATTGAGGGAGGGGCCCAGATCCCCCCAAATAAGGCCTAGAAAGTTGATAAAGTGGGGCCATGTTAGGGTTGGGCACACACCCGGGAGGCTGTGTCCAGAAACTCAGCACTCTACTGCCCCTTAGCTTTGGGAGAGCTGGAGGGCCCATGAGCATCTCCAGCCAGCCCCTTCACAAGGGCTGGAGGCCCTGACACGGCCACTGCCACGGGAAGAGCAGGTGGCGCATCCCAGTTGTCTAGGGGTTAGGCCCTGGGCATGGGTACTGAGGTGGGTTCCAATCTTAGGCTATTGGCTGATCAGAGGAGGAAGGATGCAGACACTGGGAACTCTTGCTTCCCTGATGATGAGGAAGGCCAGCTTTACCTTGCCCCAGGCCACTGGGGATTAAAAGCCCCTCACAGCTCAGGCTTGGCCCCATGGGCTACTGAGCACAGGCTGGTCTGCACTCGAAGCCAGAACTCCCATTGCTGCCACTGGGGCTCAGGGCAGCCACCACAACACCCAGGGGTAAGTCCCTACTACCCGAGCATTTCGGTCCTCAGAGACTGGTTCCACCCTTGCCAGTCCTAAGACTCTCCTGGTCCCCATCTGAAAAATCAGGGCTGCAGCAGAGGTGGGAGGTAGGTGGCAGAGTTGCCATGCCCATAGACAGGGAGGAGGGCACAGGTGACAAGAGTCCTGGTGGTCGAGACTACACTTTCCTCACCAGCCCCTGGCATTCGTGGTCCCCATCTCATAAACATGTTTACCCACCTCAAAACCCCTCTTCCTTCAAGACTCATACTCTCTGCTGCCCATCCACAACTTCCACCCTATTTCCAGTCCCCTCATTCAAGATTTATTCACTCCCATACCCACAACTACATTCCTGCTGCCCCACCATCACCCTTTAAGGTGGGATTCCTGCCCTGGCCAAGGGTCTGAAGTATCTGAATTCATGTGACCCTTCTGTCTGCCACTCTGTGCTGAGAGGCTCTAACAGGAGTGTCCTGTTATAGGACAGACATGGGAGAGGTGCCAGGGCAAACAGGACAAAAGCGGATTGGCTGGGGAGCCACAGTGGAGGAAGACAGAAAATTGGTTACCAGGCTGACAAAGACAGGGCAAGAGATAAACTCACTGGGTGACATCATGATGACATCTAATGACCACACACATACAAAGGAAACTAGGTCATCTGTAAGTTCTGAGAGTGGAAGAATCAGGGCCTCCTAGCTGGCCCGGGGGACTGCAGTTGGGCATGGGGTAGGGGTCACTTTAGACCTGGCCCACATTCACTTCCATCTCTTGGGATGCTTTGCTGATGGGTTCCAAGTACGAGAGGGATCATAATGAAGGACAGCAATAAGCTGATGGCGCAAGACTGAAGAGCCCAGCCCAACCTGGGACAGACACTTCCTGAAAGGGCATGATTGGAGCCCTGGTACATCCTGAGGTCTTTGATGGGTCTGCCCATGCTCCATGGGGTCATATAAAGGTTGACTTCCCAATGCTGCTTGGCCCTGAGGAGGTCAGCGATCCCCACTTTGCTCTCCTCTGCAACTTTGAGGGGATAGGGACTCTTTTAGCACCTCCTGCATGAGGCAGGTCTGGTGCCTTCCTGGGAAGGGAGGAGGGGGGAGATTCAGAGGATGAGGGGCGAGTTCGGGATGGCAGCTGGGGAAATGCAAGTGCCTTCGGAGTACCTGCTTCTCTCCCCCACTGCTGCATCCAAATCCCTCATAGAGACCACAGAAGTCATGTAAGAGGGAGTCTTGACTCAGTCCCAATCCTGCCTCTGCTGGTTGCATTTGCCTCTGGGCTGACCACCCATCTTGTCCCTGTTTCCGCTCCACAGTGGAAACTAACCTGGTTCTCACATGTGATATGTTTATGTTTATGCCCTGTGCACACTTTGCATTGGCTATGTATTATTTGGGTCTAGGGAACTAAAACTTTATAAAGGTGCATTTTGTAGATATATGACCTCATGATTCCACAGCCTTGGTGAAGTGACCTAGAGAAAGCTGTGTAATCCACCTTCCCTCCTCCCTTTCTCAAGCTTTTCTGGAGTCTGAGTAGCCCTGGGCAGGCAGGGCCCAGCTCCTGAGAAAGCAAAGGCCCTGGAAGGAGGGAGAGGACATGGTCAGCATAGCCAACATACTTGGGGACAGACAAGCAGCCTCCTGAGACTGCCAGGCTTAGAAGGGGGCAGCAGAGGAAGCCCCCTCCCCACATTCCTATGCCTCCTTCACCCAGTGTGGCACCTAGTGTTGAGCAGGAAGCTGGACCACCTTCTGTCCAGGGCTCAGGTGCTGGCCCCCAGCCTCTTGTACCACACTCCTGGCCTGAGGCCTAGGGCCCAACAGACTCAGCTCTCAGCTCCTGTTCTCTCCTATCCATGGTCCATGAGGTGAGTTGTGGCAGGATGACGAGGAGGCCTGGCCATGTCAGGCTGTGCAGGGCCTGGAAGGGTGCAGTGGTGTCTCCAGATTTGTGGGGAGGGTGCTCAACTGAGTAAGGGAAGCATGGTCGGGCGAGGCGAGCCCAGGTGCCAGGAATTGGGATTCTCCTTCCCAAACGACGGAGATGGTGGCCAGAAGCGCAGTGTGCCAGGGTGTGAGGTGCAGCGAAGGGGCAGTCGGAGCTGCTGGGTGCAGCCCTCCTGGGACAGCAGCATGGGGCAGAGTCTACACCAGGCTCCTGGAGCCACTGGAGTAGCGGCGCCGGTGCAGCAGGGAGCCTGGTGGGCAGTACTGGTGAGGGTGGTTGTAGGGGGGTGGGGGCGGGGGCAGCGGGGGCTGGTGGATGACCTTGACAGGAGAGCCTGGGCCACCCAGGGGTGTAGAGCCACAGGAGTCGGAGGAGGAAGAGGCGTAGCAGGAGAGAGCCTGGCTTAGTAGGGGCTCCATGCGGGCCAAGCAGGGTTTGTCCAGGACAATGACCTTGACAATTTGCTGGCACTGCACCAGGGTCCCTGGGGGTGTGGGTGGCGGCGGCAGCAACGGCGGGAGCTGCTCTCTCAAGGGGCTAGGCTGTGGGTCTGGCAGTGGCACTGGAGCTCCCCTCTCGGCCCCCAGCCCGGAGTTGTGCTGGGACGTTTGAAGCCTGTTGTGAATTGACACCTAGTTTAGAAACAGCCAGAGAAGCATGAAATGTTACAAGACTAATTCCCAGCTACTAGGACTGGCTACCCTGAGCCTCCCTTCTTCCCATCCCTGGCTCCTGTGCCCACCATTAGGGGCTCTCAGCCCTCACCTTGACCCACTCCCCATCTCTCTACCCAGAGGAAAACTGGCTGCCGACAGAGGTTCTGACCCTGGGTGTGGTCAAGAGACTGCCACCAACCATAGCAGCCTCAGTTTTCTAGGCCTCGGTCTCATATGTGAGATGGGCGGTTGGACCAGTGACTCTGAGGTTCTGTACAGCTCTGCAGTCTTTCATGAGCCTGCTGGGTGGCTTTGGGCCATGGACAAATTTCACCCCCACCTTCCTCTCTCCCAGCCTCAGAGCCTGAAAAGCAGGGCCTTTGCCCTCTCTCTGCATCTCAGGGATGAATCAAGGACAAAGGGAGGACATGGGGACAGAGTCAAGCATCTCTGAGCCATTCCAGCCCGTCCCAACCCACTGGTTCGGGTAAAGGTGAAGCCTCATAGTCACTGCTGACATCACTAAGGTGCCAGAGACCCCTGAGGGGTGATCTGGACCCACCCCATCCTGTCAGACTCCTTAAAGCCTTGACCACATGTTCAAGAGCAGCCCAGAGAGCCCAGGCCAGAGTCAGGTCCCAGCTGCCTTTCTGGCCCAACCTGGGTTCTCGTTAAATTTGTTCTGCTGTAAGAGGAGGTACCCAGAGAGGACTCTAATCTTTATCCCCTAGGTGGGGCATGAAGAGGTGGCTCCCTCCCTCAGACCATGGAAGTCACTGTGAACCAGCTTGGCCTCCTCTTGCTAGCAGGGGGATGGGGAGAAAATGGGTAGAAGGGAGGTTAAGGATTCTAGAAGGAGAGGGGTTTAATTCCTTATCCCCAAACTCCAAGCCTGCAGAAATGATATACCATAATCCCCATCAGACACCTGTGCCCTTTGGGAGTGGCCCTTCCCTCCGAAGATGCTGCCTACTGTTCTTGGTACCACAACCTAGCTGCTCAGAGCATGGGGTGGGGTGGGGTGGATCCAGGCTGCAGGGAGGGGACCTTATTCCCAGGCCTAGACCATGATAGCTCAGCCCCAAACTCTCTCAGGGCCCTAAAAGAGCAGATCCTAACCCTACCTGTTGGCAAAAGGTGCAATTGCAAGGACCACCCCCACCTCCTTCCTGGGTCTGTACACCCCCAGTGGACTGCTCCCCTCTCCACAGTTCCCCAAGCCCCCATTCTTTGTCTGCTCTTCAACATTCACAAGCATCATGCCATGCCATGCTCAGCTTGTTGCAGGCTTTACTTTTCATTCTCAACCTCTAGGCTTCATAGCACTGAGATTCCCCCAAACTAGTGACGGAGCCCCTGAGCCCCTCACTGCCCTTGCAAGACACAGGGCGGGCATAGAGCATGACTGGGGCCCGCCTTCCCCACAGGGTCCTCATTTAGGCAGAGGCCTCTGTCCACTGCTATTGGAGGGGATAGGCCCCTTTCCCCACTTGCTTGTATTCCGAGTTATTCCCCAGGAGAAAAGTGGCTGAGATAGTGAGGGCAGGCTTGTGTCCTTCTGCTCTCTACCCCCAGACTCTACAGCTGTCCCTTCCTGGGCAAATGCCTAGCTGCCCCAGTCCAGATTCTGAGCCTGCCTTCTCCTCTACCCCATGCCCCGCCCCCGCCATGTAGCCCACAGCTTTGGCCTCATCCTACACCTCCTCTTCACCTCCCACTTTCTGATTCCGCCTCCTCTGTCTCACCTCCGTCCTCCCCACCTCAGCCTGATCTTTAATAGTTAAGTGAAAGCAGGAAGTGACAGCAAAACATTCTGTCATTCTGACCCCCTTCTCACCTCCCTGCTGATGAAGGGGGTGGGCAGGACAGAGAGAGAGAGAGAGAGAGAGAGAGAGAGAGAGAGAGAGAGATTTTTTGAGGATGGAACATGAGTAGCAGCTCAGAACAGCTTGGAGAAGATGGAGAAGCGCCTGCCAGAGGGGCTTGGCCAGGCAATGACAGAGAGAAGGCAGGGGACAAAAGAGCTCAGGGTCTGGATGAGAGGCTGGGCGGCAAGGCTTCCCTCTGTGCAGGGGAGCAGAGGCTGGCAGGGCCCTGGGGCTAGCTGGGGGGTAACAGCCTTGCAGATAGTCACATGGCCCACTGGGCAGAGTGGAACGGGAGAATGGGCCATCAGATTGCTTGTCCTCCTTAAGCCCGTGTCCTCAGGCTAAGGCACCGGCAGAGCTGGCAGAACAAACCAGAGGCCTGGTAACTCTGTGTTTATCTGCAAGGCTAGAGAATGGGCAGCTGCAGGAAGATGGTGAGAGAAGGGGGCAGGGAATGGAATACCCACCCTGGGGGCTTGTCAGCTGCTGGGGCAGGAAGCTCCTCGGTGTAAGGTGCCTCCTCCAGACAGAGGTGTGTGAGGATGGGGGACCGTGGAAAGAGAGAAAAAACTGGGCTCCCCTGGGGTATACTGGGGCTTCTTCAGAGCTTAGGCTGGTGGGCAAGGCTCCTCCCTCAGACCTCTTAAGTGGAGGCTCCTCCAGCTTGGAGAAGAGGTTGGGAAAGAAGGTGTCTGTCTAAGCAGCCAGTGGTCCCTGGAGGCCTGAGGCCTGGCAGAAAAAGAGGGGGCTCACTGGGGTTTGAGGGGAGCCAACGCAGGAAGACCGGGGCCCAGTAAGGCTTGTAGTGGCGACCGTGTGCCCCTAGGTGACACTTTTGGGGCCTTGGAAGGACTGGCTGTTGCCGCTACTTCCCCAGTCCCTTTCTATGTGGCTTGAGGATAAGCCGCCTTTCCCTCTGACCTGAATAATCTTCCAATAGATCAGCTCTCTGTCCTGGAAACCCCCTAAGACAACCCCAGCCCTACTCTGCCTCACTTTCTCTGCACACATCCCTACCCCATGGCCAGCTTCCCATCTGTTCCAGAGAGAAGCACCACCCTCCCAGCTGCTGCCACTCTCAAGTCTCCAACTTCCCCAAGAGGCATCTGGGAGGGCAGGGTCCGTTCTGGAAGGGGTGACCCTCCAGAGGGCATCCAGGCTCCCTCGTGGAGGATGGAAGAACACAGGGGAGGAGAATCTGGGCTCTCTGATACAGCAAGTATTAAGGGATCCATGAACAGTGTGACATGGGTTTGTGGGTGTGTGGGAGAGATCACTGTGGAGGTGCATAGGTTTCATGTGTATGGTGTCAGTCTGGGCACTGGGCCTTGGGGGGCAATCAGCTGGGACAGGCCACGCTGGGGGATGGGAGATAGTGTTGCAGCTAAATTGGGTTCTAGAACATTACCCATGCTAGCAGTAACTTTTAATTGTATCTCTTGAAATTGGTAAAATGGTGAGTCGGGCTGGGGAGGCATTGATTAATACCTGAGAAGAGAAACAACAGAGACGGTGAGAAGAAGGACAAACGGGGGCACAGAATCACTCACCTGGGCAACCAGGCCTCCACTTACCTCTACCGTGCTCTCTGTAGGCCTCTCCCCCAGCGCGGCTTTGGCTTTGAATGCAAAGAGCACAGGGCTCATTCTCCACCTGTCCCAATATATATCCCTGCCTTTCACCCCTTCCCAAACTGAGCACAGCTGCTATTGGAGGTTGTGAGAGGTAAGACTCTGGGTGCCACGCCACTCCTGACTGAGACACAGGCGGGGTCCGTGGACTAGCAGTTGGAGCCCATTCTTCACCTTAATAACTGTGTGACCTTGGGCAAGATGTTACACCTCCTTGGGCCTTCACAGACTAGATCTCTGCCATCTCTTCTAACATAGAAATGTCATTGCTGAGTCTAATGGACCCACAGTCAAAGCATTCCTGGAAACACAAGGTGGCTCTACTGGGTGTTTGTGGGTACCATGCTAATGTCTTCTTCAAACACAGGCTCATTGAGGGAGGGGCCACTTTCTTTTTTCGTTCCTATCCTTGCTGCTTAGGCAAGTGGTGAGTGTGCAGCTGAGGCCTGTACAGCACTGACCACAGGGCCTGGCTCTCATCAGAGCCAATAATGGCTGTGTAATTGCTACCAAGGTGTTCTGACTGGCCCGGCTCAGCACCGGCGACCCTTTGGACACCCAGGGACAGGCTGATGACTTTTTCTGGCTCAGTCACCCCCTGTCCACAGGCGTCTCATAGCCCCTCTGCTAGAAGCCCTCTGACTTCCAGCACACCCCAGAGGGGGCCAGTTCCCAAGCTGTGCTCATTCCCTTGCTTTCTGTAGCAAAGGAGGGGGCCCTAGAGACCCATAGCCTGGTCTGACCGGGGTCTGCAGGTTAAAAGAGGCAGGCTGGGGTGCAGAGTATGTGGTGAGCTGTCAGGGAATCAATCACAGCTGAGATTTGGCTCTGAAGTTTAAACAGCTGTGAAAACAAGCAGCGACTCAAGTACTGTGACCTGATAGAAATGGAGGGTTTGGCTGAAAAATCAGATGGGGGGGAGGGGGGAGCAGAATTATGAATGTATGATGGCCGGTCAAACCCATACACACCAAGATAACACCAAAGTGAGGATCTCCGTGCAGCTAAAAGAGTCCTAAGTTCTGCCTGGAAAATGAATCACGTCTCCCAGTGGTGCGACCCATCCTGTGATGCTGTCCGGTGCAGCACTGTGGCATCCTGGATGACACTGAGGGTTGTGGACCAGCATGAAACCCACTGGAGCTTCTCAGCTCAAGCCGACGTCTCGCAAGGACCCTGGCTTTCCAGTGCTTAGCACATGCCACACAGCGGGCACTCAATAAGTGTTAAATGTAAGAAAAAATGCCTGAATGACTTAGTGAGTGCACAGTTCTGGGTAATTTGCTGGGAATTTGTTGGGAGGGGATTTAATTCTTGTGCCACCTCTCCTATTTCTCTTTCATTTTCATTTGGGATTGGTAGCAGGAAGGTGGAGGTAACTCTTCCCCACCATCCCATGCTCCCTGCAGGTGGGAGTCAAGGGAGGGCAAGGGGTAGGAAGATAGAAGGATGTCAGCAGGAGGATGGGGGCAGGTGTTGAGAACGTAGCCAAAACAGGAACGAAGCCTGAAGCTGGCTTCTTCCATTGTCTGACATGAATAACTCCATCTCTTCCAATGAACCAGAAGTCTTCAGAGAGCTCAGATGTGGGAGGGTACCAGACATTCTCACTGGGGCAGGACTATTAGGACTCTTGGCCTGACTCTGCAAGGGTGGATGGTGCTGTTTTATGTGAATCCTGGGCCTTGGGGCAGTTTCTTACCTTCCTCTTCACCCCTACCACTAAAGCCCATGAAGTTAAGCCTGGAGCCCCTCAGCAGGAAGAAAAGGCCATGGAAATGAGCACTTCCCTCACCCATGTCTTCCAAGAACCCAAGTCCAGGGGTGGTAAGTGGCTTCCATGTGGCCCAGGCCCTGGCCATTCAGGCCTGGGGTCTGGGACTCTGGCGTGGAGCCCAGGCTTACCTGTAGGTGATTCCTGCTTGGACTGTGGGTCCACCTGTGTTCCTCCAGACTTGAAGGAGAGTGTCTTTGCTCCCTGCTGCTTCTCCAGCTCCCCTAGAAAATAGAGAAGCTCATGAACAAAGCGAAACCTTAATCTCAACCACACAGAAGTGAAGAAACGAAGAGACAGAGAGGTCAGGAGGAGAACAAATTCCTAACACATGCTACAAAACATAGGCCTCAGAGTCTGACACCCCACCTCACAGCAAGCCTAATACCTTCTTGGGCCTTGGTTTCTTTATCTGTATAAGGAGGTGATGATACCTGCCTGGATGTCAGGCAGTGGAAGAGGTCAAGAGGAGGAAGGTGGGCTGTGTGGGTCAAATGCTTTAACAATTTCTAGCTGTGTAGCTTTAGGCACATTACTTAACTTCTCCGCCCCTCACTTGAGGGACAGCAGTGCCCACTTCAGAGTGTCATTAAGAGGATTACATGAGGAAATACATTAAGGCACTTGAATAAGGCATGGTTTGTGGCAAGTGCTCAATAAATATGAGCTTTTATTGCACTGTCGTAAGAAGCATTTGGCACAGCAGACCTTAGCGATGGCTGGGGACATCTAGCCTGCCCACAGTGCTCCCCGCGGGCTGAGCCCTCTGGCCAGCTGCACTGCCACAGGGCGATCAGAGTTCCCTCCAGGAGGAGATCCCATGTGCCAGGGCGTCTATCAGTGCTCCACAGCCCACGTGACCAGGGCATCTGTCTTGGTACTCAACTTGAATTTCTCTCGCTAGACTATAAACCTGTTCCTTTCTGTTGTTGCCTCAGTGCTGCTAGAAAACTGCCAGTTACCATCCTTGGAGGTTTGACAGTCATTATTCAATCACTCCTTCAGCGTCTCTTTTCCAGGAGACATAACTCAAGTTCCTTTATTAAAGCTACTCTCCTGGGCCCCATTTTCTGCCTCTCCAGTTGTCTATAATCCAGGGACACCAGACTGCAAAACCCCAAACTAAAGCAATTTATCCTGATTGCCTGAATCACACCATCAATCAATACGAAGTGTTTGTACTGAACTAAGAGTTGTCCCTCTCCCCACATAGGGGCTTTCTTGGTTCTGGAGGAACCAGCATCATAATTACAAACAAGGAGTCCAAGAAACCTGGGTACAAACCTTGTTTTGTCACTGACTGGGTAAACCTGGACAACTTCCTTAAGCTCTGTCAGACTCAGTTTCCTTATTTGTAAAATGGGGATAATGCTACTCACCTGATGGAAAGTTGTGGTAAGAATTAAATAACACAAAAGGTTCAGCATTCAGCCTGGGGCTCATATCAGTGCTCAATAAATGGTAGCTGTTGCTGATTTGCATATTCTCCTTTCATCCCTGCCTCCCTGACCAACCCTGCATCTTTCCTCAGCTGCTCCTTCCCTTTCTCGCCATCTGAAGAATAAGAGCCTGACATGAGCCTCTCTCCCTGCTCCCCTACACTCTAGACCAGGGGTCCCCAAGCCCTGGGCCATAGACCCATACTGGTCCATGGCCTGTTAGGAACCAAGCCACATAGCGAGCGAAGCTTCATCTGTATCTGCAGCCACCCCCAGTGCTAGCATCACTGCCTCAGCTCCGCCTCAGATCATCAGACATTAGATTCTCATAGGAGCACCGGTCCCTGGTGCCAAAAAGGTTGGGGATCGCTGCTCTAGACAGCAAGAGAGGATATTCACCTCTTGACATACAGATTCTGGCAATACCTACTCCTTTGTACTTTGGGGAGAGATATGATGTGCTATTCCCAAGCTGATGGAAGAAAAGGCATCTCTTCCAGCAATGCTGGTGCCCGTTGGCCTACTATGGCTCCCTTGGGCTGTGTGGAGCCACATGTGACATTTTGACAATGAGAGAACTGAAGCCATTTCAGGGTGTGTCCTTGAGAATGTTCAAGATCAACAGCTGAGGTGGCATCTCTGAGCATCCAGCCCAGCCCTTAAAAAGAGTCTGTTATATTGCTGAACTCAAGTATGTCTACTGAGTGCAGAAGGGAATTTACATGCCCCCTTTTCCCGGTTACCTGTTATACAGTCTGTTGCAGTGGATTTTGTTTTAACCTGATTTAGTTGTTTTCTTAGGAAACTATCAACAAAACCTCTTCCCTCTCTCTCAGAGTGGAAACCACATGAATCTTGAAATCAGACTTAAATGCAAATTCCAGCTCTTCTTCTGTTATGTATGACCTTGGACATACCCCTTAACCTTCTCTGAGTCTTATCTGTCAAATGGAGACAATGCACCTACTTTGCAGCATCACTACGAGGATTAGTGGAGTATAAACAAACTGCCTAGCACAGAGTAGGTGACCCGAAACACTGCTTAAAAAGCACCACTGTCATACTGGCTCAAAATCTCCCACTGCCTTTCCTGTTGCCTAATAGATTTACATGAATTTAGAGATATGTTTTCAACAAGGCAGGCCTGAAGTCTACTTTTATTTTCTGTTTTGCTTTCTGAATCCATTCTTATTTAATTGGCTAACAGAATCATTAAAGTGCTTAAGCAGTAGAAGCTTGCAAATGGGCAAAGGTTGCAGGTCATCACTGCTCTTAAACTGAAAATCAACCAATAAGCCGCCGAGACATATTAAGAGATCCATGTATTTTCTAAAATGCCCGAATTGGAACAATCAAGAATCATTTGAAAAATAAAGCACGGGGGCTACTATTCAAAATTAAGAGATGAAAGAAATAAGGCAATCAGATGTCATATGTGAACTTGGACTGGACCCAGGGGAAGAGGCTGTACAAGGCAGTTTGGTGGTAGAGAAGTGCTTGGGCCCAGACATGCTGGGTCTGCATGCCTGCCTTGATTGGCTTGCTCAGTTGCCTTGGTCAAACACAGTGGAGGTCTCTGTTCCAAGGTGCTCCCAGGTGGTGCCATGGATTGGCTAGGTGTGCACACTTGTGTGCATGCTCTGGTCTACCTCACTTTGAGAAGAAACACAATGAGCAGGGTAAACATAGGACCATGATGGTGCAGTGGGCTGGGGGCAAGTCTTGGCTCACCCCACATTCACTCCAAAGTAGGAGAAAGAGCTGTGTCTGTCTATAAGCTAACTGGGAGCTGGTCTACCCTCCCCTCCAACCACATCAGAAAGACTGGGAAACACCATGTCTTACACTCTATCCGGATCTGCTCCAGCTCTGTCACCTCTGCAATGGACTCCTTCAGGTCCTCCACAAACTTCTGCATCTCGTCTGAGCCCAGCGCACAGAAATGCAGCACCTGCTTCTTCTCGGAGCCCGAGAGCGGGGTCACCAGAGTGATGCCATGAGAGTAATCTGGAAACCAGATCCCAGGCCCCAGAGGCCGTGAGCAGCAGCAGGTGAGGCTGGAGCCAGCCGAGCATAGTTGCCCCTTCCGTATAGCCCTTGTCTTCCCCCAACCACCCTACACCACATCTTCAAGTTCCACTGAGACTCACATTCATTCTCGAAAAGGTGAAACTGCATGCCCAGCAGGCCAACCGACTTGCAGAAGGTGTATGTGCAGGAGCTCTTCTTCTTTGGGCAAAGTTTGAGAATCTGTCCAAGAGAGGGAGAGAGTTGCACTGGTGGGCGATCACAGGGTTGTGCACACCTGGATATGTGAAGTCCCAGGGGCAAATGTGAACATGCAGCAAACACACAGATACTTGCACACTTGTGCACGCTTACATACTTAGGATACGTCCACACACGTACACATACGTGTATATGCACATACGTATGTATTCACTGTATCAAACTGTTTTTTTGTTTGTTTGACTGCATAAAACCCTCCAGTAGTTACTCCCATTGCACTTAGAAAAAGCAAAGCCACACTTCCTGCCCCACCAATCTCGTTCCTGGCTCACTCTGGCTTCTGCTCAAGGCACGCTGTCCTTTTTCCCACAGCTTGGACAGGGCAGGCTCAGTCCACTGCAGGCCCTTTGCACGGACTAGTCCCTTTCACAACTCTCCCTACAGCTTTTTGTGTAACTGGATTATTCTCATTACTTAGATCTTGACTCAGATGCTAATTCCTTTCTTGACCATCCTGTCTAAAAAACAAAACAAAATAAACAAAAAAGTCAACCTTAACACCAGTCACTCTCTACGCTAGCATCCTGTTACATTGTCTTCATAGTACCTTCCTCTCAATTTGATATTACCTTGTTTCCTCAGTTTTTTTTTTAATCTCCCTCCCCTACTAAAATGAAGGCTCCATCAGCCAGTTGCTCAACACACAAATATTTCTTCAGCACCTTCTAGACTCTGAGAATACAGGAGAATGAGAGACAGAGAGGGTCCTGCCCTCAGGGTGCTTATGCTATAGTGGAAGAAGACCATGGGGTAGATAAAGCATAACAAACAAACAAACAAACAAAACAAAACAAACAAAACAAAGTGAAGAAATAGATAAATAAGGTAATTTCTAAGACTAAGAAGTGTTTTGAAGAAAATGATATAGGGTAAGAATTAGTGACTGGGTAGTCTCCCTTGCTAGGTGGACAGGGAGGGCCTGTGTGAGGAGGTGATGTTTGAATTGAGATCCTAATGAAGAGAGGGAGGCAGTAGGGCAAAAGTGGGTAGGGGGTGAGGAGGAGCTTCTCAAGCAGAAGGAGCAGAAAGAACAATGGCCTGAGATGTAATGAGCCTGGCCCATGGGAGGCAGCTTGGGGGCCAGGCTGCCAGAGCAGCCAAAGAGAGGAGTGAGGGAATGACATCAGAGGCCCTGGAGGTCCCTAAGCAGGGAGGCAGGACTTCCTTCTCCTGCACAGGAAGCCAGAGTAGGGTCATCGTGGCAGACAGGCCTGATCTGCACTCTGCAAGGATCACTCCTGGCTCTGTGGAAGATGCTCCTTGGTGTGGGACCATTAGCTTTGGGATAATTTTAGAGGTTGTAGCAATACGACTCATGGATAGAAAGGATGTGGGATATGAAGAAAAGACAGAAAGCAAATCCTATTCATCACTGTTTCCCGGCACTTAGAACAATGGCTGGGACACAGCAGATACTCATTAAACATTTGTGGAATGGATACCTATTTTCAAAGAGCAAAGAATGAATCTCACACAGATGTTCATGCATACACATGCACACACACATGTACACACGTACCCCTCCCAAGCATCACCCCCAGGCCCAGGGACCCCCTTCCCCAGCTCTGGGGCATGAGGCACATACCTGTACCCTCCATGTTCCAGGTTTCCTATAACATGGGAGAGGAGGGAGATCTGGTATCTAGTTCATTTCCACTGTGATAGTGGAACCATGAACAGATAATTTAACCTCTCTACGCTTCAGTTTTGTAAATTATAAAGTAGGAATGACCCTATCTGCCTGAGCTACCTCACAGCCCATGATGTGAAAGTGCCATGAAAAAGGTAAATCGGCCACTAAGTATACAGCATTTTGTGTGAGATCTGGGCAGGCCCCTCTCGACACCTACCCCTCTTCAGGGTCCCTGATAAGTCTGAGCAGGGCAGCGAGCACCTCAGCCGACCCATGCACTCACCACCAGCAGGTCATTGAAGAGAAACACCTCCCTCTGATGCGCGGCCTGCTTCTGCAGCTTGTTCACATCTGTCACCTCAAAGAGCCGGCTGCAGCAGACTAGGCGGCGATGGGGCACTGACAGCACCTGGTATGAGACACGTGCTCAGAAGGAGATGCCACACAGCCCTCCCTACTCCACAGTACCCATTTCCCAGAAGAGCAGATGGAGGCCTGAGACTCCTAAACCTCCTCTTTCCTCACTGGGGCTCTCTCCCCTTCATCACGCTTCTTAGGGAGCAAGGCTTGGGGAGAAGGGCTCATTATGCTGGAGTAAATGAGAAGATAAAAGTATGTAGAAAGACAGCTGGTAGCACTTTCAGACTGTTCACATCTGGTTCCTGTCAACCTGTTTCCTTCGAAGACCTTGTTGAGGGAACTCCACATCCCAGGCTGTGGCGTGCGAGCTAGCACCCCACCCCTTTCTCTGCTACACACCTAAACACAAGTGTGCAAGAGGGAGGTGATAACAGCGACACCTTGAATCTGCTCCAGGTTGTAAAATAATCTAGTTCCAGTGGTATCTGTAAAACAGACAAATGCTAAAACCTCAGCAATATAGGCTGTAGACAGAAAAGGGCCACCCTGCACAGACTTGACAGAGGGGCCAGGGCACAGCCTCAGATGACGTTCCCAAACTGCCCCTGAGTCAGCAACTCAGGGGGGAGGAACTGGAGATGGATCCCAGAACCCTCTCCACATTCTTTATATTTATGGCATAAAGAGCCTCTGCTGACATGTAAGTAGAGTAGTAAACTACAGAGAACACTCGTCTTAAAAATCACTTCAAACTTGGAACACAGTGTCTGTGAGACAGGTCACAACTAAGGGCCATCCCAATGGTTTAAGACACCATAGTCTAGGGCCTCCTTCAGCCTACTTCCTGTCTTCTGTTCAGTAGAACCATCCAGGAATGCCCAGGATTCATCCCATCCTAAACCTCTCTATCCGGCCACCCAGATGCTTCAGCCCTAGAGCACTGGGCAGTGTTTCCCAACATCTCACCTTAGTCTCTCCTGCTGTAGTAGCTAGGAGCAAGAGGCAATAAGGAATTTAGGCAAGGGAAAAAAGGGTGCGGTGCATGGCAAAATATAGGGACTTGGTAAGTCTTAAGTGGACAAGTAATAGAAAGGTGTTTTTGAAAGGCTTGGAGGAGAATAGGAGGAAAGCCCATCAGCCAGTAAGGAAGACATAAAAAGAGATAGGAGATGGTGGGGGCTTACCAGCCACAAGAGAGGAAGTGACCCCCCCAGGGTTAGTCCTGTTCTGTAGTATGCACTTACTGTCTTCATGCCCACGATGGACTTCTCCACCTTGGTGACATACGTGACATGGTCCTCATTAGACTTGAGCTCCTTCTGTTGTATCCTTTCATAGATGCCCACCACAAGCTCCCTGGGGATGTCAGCGCCATCATCCACACCTAGAGTGCAGAAAGGGAGGAGGGGAAGGTGGAGGAGGAGGTGTCAGAGGCCTGGAGCCAGAGAGGAGAAGCCCCCTACCAGACTGATGCTCTAAAGGGTGGCCTTGATTTTGCCCTGTCCCTGTTCCAAAGCCTTCAATGGCTGGTCTCCATAGCCACTAAATTAAGGACAAACTCCTTAGCCAGGCACCAGAATGACTATAACAGGCCCTGACACATATTTCCAGCTTCGTCTTCTGCTGTTCCATTACCAGAGCTTCTACTCCCACCTCCCAGGCCTTCTTTCTCAGCTCAAAATACAGCCTCCATGTTCCTGCCATGTGCCTTTGCTTCTGCAGTTCTCTTGCCCTCTCTGTATGTGTCTAAGCTCCCTCAGCCCCTGCTATTAGAGCATCTTGAAGTCCAATGTTCTGTCTTATTCTCTTTGGAATATTTGCCCTCTTGCCCCTCCCCACTTCCACTAGAGACCATGGTACTCCATGATTAGTTATTGAACAGGTGACAAGATTTTCCCTTCACTGGGAGTGTGGTGAGAGTTAGACATTCAGTGGAGTGTTGTCCCCTGTGGCAATGCAGGTAGGGAGACTTTCTACTCATCTACTACTTCAAAGTAATAATAAAACTCTGGCAACAAAAATTACTAGCAGAAAATACACCAACATGAAAACAAATTTCTTTGGAAGCAGAAGCATAGGCAATAAAAAAAGTCTACTTTTTCTATATCTTTCTTTAATAACTATACACTTCTTTCATAAGAGGGGAAATTGAGAAAAATGCACCTTTGATAAGCATCCTCAAAGGAATTTCTTAATGACTGAGAGGACATTCACATTCTATGAGTAACTCTTTGTACTGACCCTGTTACCTTCACATATGTACTTGGTTCTTACAGGTGGGCAAATGAGCCATGCAGCACCCCTGGGGGCCTGAAAGAAATCAAGCTGAAGGCAAGAAAATGCAGGGATCAAGACTGAATACATAGAGACTCCCAGTTTTAAAGACAGCAGGCTGCACACTTGCTCCTTCCAAATATCCTGATGAAAAGGAATTTTTAAGAGGGGCTATACCCACAAGGACAAAGAGAACAGGAGAAGAGGCCTGGAAAATGGTTCAAGGAGTGGATGGGTTAGCAAACTGGGAAAGTGGACACTGAAGCCAACAGAGGTTAGAAGCCACTTGACCCACTACGAAACCACAAAAGGACTCTGGAATTAGTGGCAACGGGATCTCTCAAAATGAATGAGAATGTGGGCTGGAAATAGGGAAATAATAGGTCAAAAATCAGTCTAGAAAGCATTTAGATTTCCCTATCCCTTCCTCTACTCCAGCAGAACAGTAGGGGATAATCCTCTGGAAGGGATAAAGCAGGAACTCTGGGCTGGGGGACCCGAAACCCAGGCAGAGGTGGGAATCTATGCTGAAAACTAGGGGATGGAGCTGATGTATATTTACTAAGAGACCTCTCAACTCTGTTTACCCACAAAGATCTCAGAATGTCAGCAGCCAAATTCATACCCTCTAGGGAACAGATTGGACATTTCTCTTCTAGGGAATCAACCAGAACAAGAGAAAACATCTAAAGATACTGCAGTAGGGGTCCCCCAATGAAACAGCTCCACTAAACCACCCTATGAGAAAGCCTGCCAGTCAGCAAGTCCCATCCATACTCACAGGGTTTTTAATCAGCCATTTAGTGGACAACCAATTTGCATCATGTAAAAGTCTATAAAATGAAAGATAAAAAAGTATGGGGAAAACGAAAAAAAGGAAGCCACAGAAATAGAGGCAAACAGGAAAAAACCACAACAAACAAACAAAAACATATTGATATCATCAGGGATACAAAATAAGATATTGCATCTACAAAGCAAGAATAAAATGCTGTAAAAGAGGAACATTTAGAGAGCAAAAGAATTACTGAAAATGAAAAAAATTACAACAGAAATGAAAAACTTAGTAGGAGGCTTGAAAGATAAAGCTGAGGAACATTGTCAAGAAAGTCAATAAGAAGACAAAGGTAGCAAATAGAAAACTTTAAAAATCAGAGGACCAAACTAGGAGATCTAGCATCTGAATAACTGGAGTTTCAGAAAGAGAGCACAGAGAAAATGGAGAGGGTAAATGAACAGACAAAATATTTAGAAAACTTCCCACAATGGGAGGACTTGTGTTTCTCGGCTGAAGGACCCACCCAGTGCCTAGTATGCCAGAAGAAAAAGAAGCATAACAAGGCATATCATTATGAAAATTCAGAACACAAAGGACAGAGAGAAGAAACTATAAATTTTCAGAGAGAGCAAGAAAAAATAATAGTAAAAGTTTAGGAATTGCAATGACAGAGCATTCTTTTGCATTAACGGCTAAAAGACAATGGAGCAATGACTTCAAAATTCTGATTCCAGAGTTTCCAATCTGAAATCCTATTCCCAAACTGCCAAGTGAAGACAGAAAAGGGTATATTCAGACACACGAGTTCTCAAAACGTTTGCCTCAGTGTCCCTTTTCTTTCTGGAAAAAGGAAGTATACTTTTTCTCTCTCAAAGAGAAGACTAGGAAATGCAGGAATCTAACACAGGAGCAAGGAGATCCCTAGACGACGTTGGAGGGAAATACCAGGCTGACAGCTGTGCCGCTGTCCAGATCAGAGCAGACCCGGGGTCTGTGGGAGAGACAGCCCCAAGAAGATGAAACTCATGGTAGACCTCCCGGGGCTCAATGTGTTGAGAGGAACTTGGCACTTAGGGTAGAGGAGTTGGAGATGAATTAATGGCAGCAAATGGACCAAGACCATGAATATTCACTCCAAGGAAAATGAAATAGAAAGGATTTATAATCACTATGCATTTCAAGACTCAGCTTTAGATTTTGTTTACTTTGTCTTAATTCCATAAACACTAATGTTACAAAAATGATGCTACAACTATACCGTAGCATGGGGCTGCATGTGACTTTAGTGAAGATGGATTGGGGAAGGTGGATTATATAGGTGGATATAAACATAAACATTCATCAAGTTCTCAGATTTGTCCACCTTACAGCATGTATTTTTATACCAATAAAAAGGAATAGGAAAAAAGAGGAAGCATGTTATTTAGTGATATGGAGGAAATACAATAAAGAGCAAAACAAGTTGAAAGTGGTAGTCCCTAAGGAAGGAGAATAATGAGAGGGGCAGGGACTAATTTTTTGTGGTAAGCCTTGTAGAATTATTTGATTTTATTAAATTATGTTCATGTATAACTTTTATTTTTTAAATGCTAAAAAAGAAAAAAAAATCAATTGACACACATCACACCCTGACAGTTTCCTCTGATCCCTGTTAGGTGGTATACTATATCAAGAACTTGGCTGGTAGATGCCAAAAGTTATCTGCAAGGCTGACTTAAATGGACCCATGACCTAAAAGCCCTCATAAGCTGTGAAATGGGAAGGGCTAGTACCACCTGGGCAGCATCTGTGGTGCCAGGGGCCTATAGGTCAACCAGTGGAGGACATTCCAAGGAGGGCAAGGGGCATCGCCCAAAGGCCCTTGCCACTTCTGCAGGGCAGTAGCAGTGGCTCCTGGAAACTCCCCAAATGCCTGGCATGTAAGCAACCTTCCCAGGTTGCTACTGTGCCCAGGCCCAGAGAGCAGTGTCTAGTGCCTTGGACTCTGGGGTGACAATCTATAATTGGGTTCAGACTCACAGAACCCAGAATTAACACTGAACAGAATGGGCCCGAGCAGTGGCCTCACCCCTCCTGCCCCCACTCCTCACCTCGCAGGTTTCGAATGAAGTCCTCCAGCATCATCTTCCGGTCAGGCTTAATGTTGGGGCTGTACATGTCAGTGTTGAGGAGGATAATGGCGAAGGCCAGAATGAAGATGGTGTCAGGGTTGTGGAACTGCTGCACCACCTCGGGGTTGCACATGCAATAGCGCTGGCTGTGTGGGGGGACACAGAGCAGAAGCTGATGCCCCTCCTCCACACTCTCCAGTTCCAGCAGTGGGGCGCTGTGGGAGGTCGTCTTCTAGCTCTCTGAAGGCTTTAGGTCCCAGGAGGTGGCCCCCAACACCTGTTGATCTTCCCCGCAACCTGGTCCTCTTCCCCAAGGAGGAAACAGGACAGGCATCACCCACCCATGGATCCCCTATGGCACCAGCCTTACACAGATGCTCAGTAAAGATTTGCTCATTGATAGGAATGAATGAGATGCATGCAGTCCACCTGAGGACCCAGCACTGCTTCAGCATGGAGAGCTCGAGGAGCTCTTTTTCCTTTCCTTCCCTCCTCTCTATGCAGCCTGCTCCTCTGGCCTCCGCAGGAGGGCTTCTCCCGGCCCCTGGTGGACCATCCAGCATCCCCCAGGCCTATCGCAGCTCTGCCTCCCTATCCAAGCCTCCCCATGCCCCGAGTATGTGTTCTGGAGCATTTGAAGGGAGGAGGCTGCAGGAGGGGGTCCTACCTGAAGGCCTCTATGAGCCGCTCCACCTTCTGGGCTTCCCCCTGAACACGGATGTGAGCCTGGAACTTACGCAGGGCCTCGTCCAGCTCCGAGCTGGAGAAGTCCATCTCGTCCACCACGCAGCTGAGGGCAGGTGGGAGCAGGAGCATGAGGGAAGGTCAGCTCCCAAACTTCCTCCAACTTGCTGGAGCTGAGGAGTAGGGGGCAGCCCACTGCTGGCTCAGGTGGGGAAGGGAGGGCCTTTTGATCCCTGGTGCCAATTAGGGGCCCAGCTCTTGCCTCCCAGGCCTTACTCACCCACCAGGGGTCTCCCTTCAATAACCTGAGAGACCATTTCTCACAGCCCTCTTCTAACACAAAGGCCCGGGAAGCAGATGGCTGACTGTTGTCTTTAGTCACAGCTAAGAACCCGAGGCCCAGATTGGCTAGCTGATTGCTCAAAGCCACAGAGCTCAGAGCATGCTGAACCTCCAAAGCCCATGTTCTTTCTTCTCAATCTCGGAGCATCTCAGAGTCAAACACAGGTTTAAGATGTGCATAAATGCAATTTGCTCTTTTAGCCTTTCAAAGACCTGTTAGGAGCCTGCACGTCTCCCTAGCTTCCCTTTCCTGGTCCCATTTTGGTTTCTAGGTGATGGAATCTCCTCTACCGCCCTCCCAGTTCTTTCACAGCCAAGGAGCCCCAGCTCTCAGGGGAATCTGTGGCTATTGAGAGAAAATGACGAATCTACTAAACATGGGAGGGAGCAGTGTGGAAAACACTACCAAATTCTGGGCCTGGGTTAACCACTGAATTTTTCATGACTTCAGGTCACAGATTTACCTCTTAGAGCCTCAGTTTCTTCTTCTGAGAAGAGAGAAGGTCAGAATCCTGCTCCCTAAGGACACTTACACCTCTGGAATGCTACCTCTAACCCTGGAGGGTTTGCCTTTGAATGTCTCCCTTCAGTGTGTGGGGGGAGAAGGAAGTGAGGGAACATGCCAGTCACCCCCACTAGGCAGTCTCATTCTTCTGGCTTGGCCTGCTCCTGGGGACCCACCCTATCATAGGATCTGGGGCCAGGACCCTTCCAGCCCCCACCTCATCCTGCCTTACCCTCCTTTGGGGTGCCTGTTCCGAGAGGTGTGAGCAGTGAGGCAGGAATCTAGGCCCAGCAAAGCTGCAGACCTAATTCTTACTGAGAATCACGAAAGCTCACATGTGCCAACAAGGCTCTTCTTCGTCCCCTTTTTGCACCCACGCTTTATTCCCATCTCCTCTCTCTTGGTCATTTTATACCCAGCCCCTACTGCCTCTGGGGATGAGCAGCCCCACTCTCTGGTCCCACAATCCCTGGAGACTCTGACACAGCGTCATGACCCCAGGAATCAGCAGCCTGTTCACTGCCTGCCTACCAGCCCAAGGAGGGCCTGGCACACTGAGGGACTCAGGAAACACGGGGCCCCTGAGTAGGCCCCACTTCTGCCATCATTCCAACTGGGCCCACTGCCTGTGCAGAGATCCTGACTCAACCCTGGCTCTGTTGTCAATTTTTAGGAGAATGCAAGGGAAGACACCTGATGATCCATGGGCTATGCTATGCCTCCCCCACTCCTTTCAGGTGAACCATGCGGGGAGAGGATCACTGGGGACTCCTAGAGAGGATAGGGCTGGTGGGGGCTCTCCTCCCCCCACACCCCTAAGGGCAGAGAGAAAGGCCATCTTTAGGCTTTCCTCAGCCTGGTCAAACCCAGTCATCTCTTAAGCTTATCCATCTGGACAGTGAGTGAGTGAGAGGCTGGGGTTGGGAGGGGGAGGCAAGAATCTAGCCCAAACAGGAGAACTGGCAGTGTCAGTGTCTGAACATCTGAGGTGGACAGCTGGGTAGTAGGGGCCTGTAGGTTTAGCCGGATTTCTTGGCAGTTCTTACCACCTCCTCCCCAAACCCCTCTCTAGTGGAATGTGAGCTCTGAGATCAGCATCATGGGGCCCATATCTGTGTGTCCCCTTAGCCCAGCCTAGTCTGGAGTTATGAATCCAGCACAACTGAGCCATGCAAAGATGCTGTCTGTCCAGAGAAGGTGAACCAGTGTGGTCTTCTTGAGCCAGTGAGACAGGAGAGAGAGGGAGGGAGGAGACAGAGACCCAGAGACAGTGAGAGACACAGAGGACACAGAGAGTCAAGTGAGAGAGAAAGAGAGAAAGAGACAAAGAAAGTGAAAGAGAATAGAGACAGAACCACAAAGAGGCTGGCAGGGAGAGAGAAGTAAGAAAGAGAAGACAACAGGAGCGATGAGGGGCAAGAGCACCAAAACCTGGGCCAGGTGGGCATGGATATGGAATGAGGTGGATTTAGGGGAGCCACATTGCAGCTTCTCACCCGAGGGAACCCCAAATCTGAGTCTTGCAAGGCCAATGGCATGGGCAATGAATCCCAGCCTGGGCAACCCTGACCAAGAGGCAGGCCTCCCTGGTGGACCCCAGAATGGCCCTGGTTCCCCTGCTCTGGTGTCCAGCTGCTACCCATGACTTGCCCCTATTAGTCTACCTATTCCCTATCTGGCCCCTGCCCTCTCCCTTCAGGCCCTGGACCCTGAGGTCTTGGTCCCTGCACCCTCATCAGTGTCCCTCTGTGCAAGTACCCACTGCCTCAGTGCTCTGGACCAGGCTTCATTCCACAATGATGGGGGTGGTGCCCGAATGCCCGGGTGCCGTGGGCAGGTGACAGAAGGAGGCAGTGGAGCAGCTGGGAGAGGGTGGGATCTGCTTGACCAAGCATGATGGCCTAGTTTCCAGCCCTTCACTCAGGTGACACACAGCCTGCTCACGCTCACGCTCAGGGCTGCGGCTAAAAGCTTCCATAATGAGCCCAGAGCCTGCGACTCAAGGACTGGGACGGGAGATGCAGCCAGGTGGAAACGCCATCCCACAGAAGGGGGAGAGCTGAATAAATCAACATGGCTGTGAGGATCGGGAGGACTTTTAGGGCTGTGGGCAATAGGGCAGGAGAGTCTCTACATCTCATATTTTCGAGGACCCAAAAGAAGAGCTATAAGGAGGCTTGTTAAAATGTAGAACCCTGAACCCCACCCCAGACCTACCAATTAGAATTTCTGGATTCACATTTTAAAAGCCCCTACTTGGGCCAGATCCATCTCCTACCCTTGCACTAAGCTCAGCCATTTGTTTTCAATTTTAAGACTAGCCTGGAGAGCTTGTGCAGAATGCTGACTCCCAGGCACACAGAGCCGACAACAAGGGACCAAACCCCTGATTTCCTACCTTCCTCTTTCTGGTTGTCCTCTCTTCTGTCCTCTTTCCCTCCCTCCATCCCTCCTTCCTTCCTTCCTCCCTTCCTTCCTTCCTTCCTTCCTTCCTTCCTTCCTTCCTTCCTTTCTTCCTTCCTCCTTCCCTCCCTCCCTCCCTCCCTCCCTCCCTCCCTCCCTCCCTCCCTTCCTTCCTCCCTCCCTCCCTCCCTCCCTTCCTTCCTTCCTTCCTTCCTCCCTCCCTCCCTCCCTCCCTCCCTCCCTTCCTTCCTTCCTTCCTTCCTTCCAACATGAATTGAGTGCCTTCTGTGTGCAAGAAGCTGTGCTAAGAACATGGCAAAAGTGCAAACAATACAAATACAGTCCCTGTCCTGATGAGAGAGATGAACATTAAGCACAGAGTTAAAAACAATCATTTCATTATAATTGTGATGAGTCCTATGTAGGCAAAAAGACAGGGTTCCATGAGAAGACAAAGGCGATACAGTTTTTATTAGTGTGTTCAGAAAGGCCTCTTTGGGAATTTGACATTTGAGCTGAAGCTTGAAAGATGAGTAGGAGCTGACCAAAGGAAGAGGAGGTATGGGGGAGAGTTTTTAGGCAGGGGGAAAGTATATACCAAGGCCCTGTGGTAGGAAAGAACTTTCGAGGACCTAGAAAGGGTCAATGAAGCTGCAATGTAGAGTAAAGGAGAGAATGAAGAATGGCAGGCCGTGGGGTTGGGGAGATGGGCAGGGGCTTGAAAAGCTAGAGCTCTGTGAGTCGTGAGGAAGATTTTGGAGTTTATCCTGGACATGGTGGGAGACAATAGAAGGGTATGTTCAGAAGAATGATTCAATCCAGTGTCTGGCTGTTGGGGAGAGAATGGATGGAAAAAGGAGGGCAGAGAATAAGAATGAAGCAAGAGGCCCTGAATGAAGTTAGGGTGTTACTATAAAGATACAAGTTAGAGATGATGGGGCTTGGACTAAGGTGGAGGCCCTGAATAAATGATCTGAGGTACGTTTTAGAGGAAGAACAGATGGGACTAGGTGGTGGAGGGAATGTGAGAAGTGAGCAAACGGAGTCCACGATGAGTCTCAGGGCTTTGGCTTGACAACTGAGGGCCTGAGGCTCATTTCTCAAGATGAGTCAGTGATGGGGTGGACTCAGATGCTGAGAAGAGACAGAGACTTCAGTTTTGGACACATTAAGTTTGAGATGTCCTTTCATATAGTATCAGTTCTTTCCTCTCTGCTAAATCACTCTCATTAGCACCTATATTCTAGCCTTTTCTATTTTACAAATTAAAATCCTGCCTTGATTCTTCTTTGCTCTCTAGTAACGACTCCTTTTCTCCACTCCTCTTTACAGCTAACTTGTAGAAGTCATCCCTAGCATGCTGCCTCCCCTTTCCCAGTTCCATTCACTTTTCAACACACTCCAGCCAAGCATCTATCTACCCCCGGCATTCCATTAAAACTTCTCTTATCAAGGCCGCCATGTTGCTGAGTCCAATGGCAACAACTTCTATCTTTGTACCACCCGCCTCTTGGCAGCATCTGCATAGTTAATCACTCTCTTCTTAAAACACTTCTGTCTATGGCCATGCCACCCTGAACAAACCCAATCCTGTCTGATCTTGGAAGCTGAGCAGGGCCGGGCCTGGTTAGTACTTGGATGGGAGACCACCTAAGAATACCAGGTACAACAGGTGTAAAAAATTTATAAAAAAGCATATAAGGGATTGTGAGCTGATAAGGTCCTTGCAATCTGTAAGGTCAATCAAGGGTTGTCTTGCCTGAAAAAACACAACAACAACAAAAAAAAAACACTCTTCTCTTTTCCTTCCATCACCCCACCCTCCCCTAGGTTACTCTTTCCTCTCTGGAGGTGCCCCTCCTCCATCACAGGTCTCTTCCTCCTCCTTCTCCTCCTGACCTCTAACTTAGGGCTGGCTGGCCACTAGGCCCCCTCTCCCTCTTAATAACTTTATTCTAGGCAGCCTCACCCATTCCAATAGCTCTAAATTCTGACTACATGCTGACAGCTCTTGTGTTTATCTCTTTCTATGAGTTCATCCTTATTATTTTATTATTAGTTACTAACTAGTTAATTTTCCTTTTAATTGCTCTATATTGTTTATAAAAGACCATGTTAAGTAATGGTGTTGATGAGTATGGAGGGCTTATGTAAACTAGCAACTCTAAGCATTTGACTGAACTGAACCAGCCCACTTCTGCGTTCTGCCTGTTGAATTCACCTGGGTATTCTGGTCTGGAGGTCATGGGCAATAGTCACATGACCGTTGGTTGTGCTAGCATCTCTTGCAGAGCAGTCAAGTTGTCTATATTTTCTGTTTTAACCAGAATTTAATATCTTAACTTGTTTTTAGTAAATATTAGATAATGTCTGGTTTAAGGAACTCTTCAGATTAAATGTCTCGAAACCCAGCATCTCCCTCCCCAACAAAACTGAAATTATGTATACAATTATTTAGTATAATTTGTACAAATCACTGTAGTGGGCCTGAAACACAAACATATTCATAGGCAAAGAGTGTTCTCAATTCTCAGCAGCTTAGGAGGCTGTCCACTGTCATCTGCCCACCTCTGTTCTCCTCCTGCCCCAGTCACCAGGCCCTGTTGCTTCTCCATGACTCTGGGCTCCTCTGACTTCTATTCTCCTTGAGACTGCTGCTGAGGTTTAGGGCATCATTTCTTTCCATGATGTGGCTGCAACAGCTTCCTGCACAGCCTCCCTGTGTCCAAATCATCTTCTAGAACAATCCTTCTAGGACACCCATTTGGTTCTGTCACTCACTCCCCTTCTTATATTTTTTCAAGGGCTTCCCACATTCCTTGTAGAAAACCTGAGTTTCTCGGCAAAGTAAACCAGGCCCTATTAGCTTCCTAGCTTCTGCCCTTTGGCTCACTGGCTCCCCTCCTGCAGTCTCACTAACATGCCCCCACAACTTTATCAAGGCCATCACTGGCCATCATGTTGCCACACAATTCTGCTTTCTTCTTGCTGCCCAATCCCAGCCTTGCAGGTCTCTGGTTAGTTGTCAGTCTCTCCAGGAGTCTTCTTCGACCTCCACTGAACCTTGAACATACCTTCTGCCTACCTTTGGAGTTGTCTCCCGTACCCTGACATTTACCTGCCTGTCATCCCACTAGGCTATGGGCTCCTTTGGGAAGAGGCAGTTCTTTTCATCTCTACATCCCTGGCCTATATTTGAATTCAATAAATGTTTGTAGGATAAATGAATAAGTGAGGGACCAACTGAATGAATGTGACCATGAGCAACATGGTCAGTTGGGGAAGGAGCCTAGTGGCCCAGGATTGTGGGGCCTGCCAGCCAGCTCTGCAAAATCATCTGGAGCTGATCCTGAGACCTGGACAAGTGCCAGGGAAGTGGCCTTGTGGATTCCAGACCACGGGCAGCTTGATGGTGTGGAGTACAGATGCATCCCTCTTCCTTCAGCAGCACATGCAAGTGAGCCATTAGATCCGGGCAAAGTGGGGATGATTAGACAGCTTCCAACCCAGCATGTCTGGACCTGCCTCAGCAGGTGCCGCTGATGGGCGAATGAGTCACGAGTGGTGTGGTGTGGCTTCTGCTCAGCCTTTCCTCTTTCCTGTGGGTGTCTGCAGGGGCTGCAGCAAGCACTTCACAAAGGTGGGAGAAAACATCAGCACAGATGTTCTCTGCTTCTTGCATAAACAGGTACAATCTCGCATAAAATGGCTTAACACTGATCTGAGCATGAAATCAGTTTGTGTTGTAGTGAGAACAAAATAATCTGTGATCAAAATGAATTTCATCATCTCAACTTTTTTTTTTTTTTTTTTAAATAGCAAGACACTGTCTGGCAGACAAAGGACCTGGCTGGGAGCTGAAACTAGGTAATAACATCAGCAGGGATTTCTATTGGCTGGAAGAGACGACAGAAAATATCTGGAAGGTGAGGTGCAGGCCAAGGCCAGGAAGAGGTGTCTGCATTACAGACGTGAGACTTGTGCTCTTGGTGGAGATTTGAGGCCAGGTTTCAGAATGAGGGTGGAAAATGAAACCGCCCACTGCCACGGGATGTAGGAACCCTGGTTTTATTTCTGCAGTTCTTGGCTCATACAATTCAATTAAAAATATCCTCATCTGCCAGAGAGTTATTTTTGTTAGTGGGAACTTGTAACATGCCCAACAAAGGTCAAGGCTTTTTGGAAAAGTGCAACGTGGCTAAGAAAATAGAGTGGAAGGAGGCTGACACATGAGGATCTGTCAGTGTTCCTGATGATGACACAAGGATAAAGAAAACCTCTTCCAAGGGGTCCCCAGAGGAGATTCCTCCCAGAAACATCTTGAAGCTGCAGGAACCAAAAGAACTTGGTTTAAATTACTCAAATGCCTTAGAAGTCAATGTGGATGCCTGATAGGATTTTCCTTTTGCTGGGCCTGGCAGCATCCATTTGCCAGTGGATCTCAAACTCAAGCGGGCATCACAATCACCTGGCAGGATCATCAACACAGAGATTGCTGCCCCCAGAGTTTCTGATTCAATGAGTCTGGGGTGGAATCTGAGAATTGATATTGCTAACAAGTTTCCAGGGGCCGCACCTGCTGTTCCGTGGACCACACACCCTAAGAACCGCTGCTCTACATCAATCACAGTGGGGGGGGGGGATGAGAAATCAGGCCTTTGGCATCAGATGCCCTTGGGTATGAATCTTGTTTCCATCATTTAGCTTATCAATTCAAGTCCCCCTGTGCCTCACTTTCCCCACCTGTAGAATGGAGTTGACACCTATAACACTTAATGGGCAGAGTAGTTATGAGTTTTAAAGGAGACAATGTATATAAAGTTCCTAGTATATAACAGCGCTTAATAAAGATAGTTTTCATTATGTACCCGGAGATCAAGTGTGAACTGATATGCCAGGTGAGTAAGTGGATGTGAAGTTCCCTCTAGAAAAAGTAGTAAGACCCTTTCCCTCATCGCCTATTAACCCTGCTTAAAATTACACCATTAGACACTCATCCACTGACCCTATTAAAATATACATATATCAGAGAGAGGAAACAATCTAACTCAGACTTCTTGAGATTTATGAATCAATTTCTTGGCTCTGCTTTCTTCTCAGGTGAGGCAGTCAGGGCATAGCAAACAAAGGTGAGTCAAGGGATAGTACCTGATTCTGTTCACCTTTTCTGCCACTGGCCAGGGGACTAGTCTTTTCTTCTCTCTGGGCCTCAGTTTCTGCCTGGGTAAAATGAGAGGGCTAGACTCGCTGACAATCCGAGGGGTCTTCTGGTGCCATGATTTACACCTGGGGCTGACAGGAACTATAAGGCATTCAGACCACACTTCTCTTAGGAGGAAGCATAGATGCAGGATGGTGTAGGGTTAAGGGCTCAGATTGTAGAACCGTTCTGCCTGGCCTCAGATCTCTGTCATGTTACATCTGTGATTGTGGGCAAGCTACTGAAGTTCTCTGTTCCTCAGTTCCTTCACTGGGCGTGGACTAACAACAGTATTCACCTCACAGAGTTGCTGTGAAGATGAAATGAGATTTTGCACGTATAGGTCTTGGAAGAGTGCCTGCTGGCACACAGTAAATTCTTGGCACATACACGTGAGTTGTCATTATTGTCTTACAGGAAGCCCCTCCTAAAACCCCATTTCAAAGAGTGGCCAGTTTCAGCTAATCCTGAGTATCACACAGGGGTTGGGTGGTAGATATGTTCATTTTTCTGTACAAGCTCAATTCATGTGATAATGTGACCAAACCAAAGGGAGTCTCAACTCTGGACCGATTCACCCCACACTTGGAGTGCCAAGATCTTCACCGGAATCCATGGGTCTTAAACACTCACAACACTTTTCTGTTAAAGGGAATCTTTTGTCGTTCTGTGTGTGGGGTGGGATGGGGAGTGGGTGTTGAGCATGGTGGAAGGGCATTGGAGAGGTAAGAGTTCAATCCCATAAATCCCCAAAACATCACTTCTAGAAGAAACCCCCTTCTTCCATTCCTCTGGGTGGTGGCAGCATCAAGTTTTCAGAGCAGTGGAAATAATCCTTATGTCTCTATCCCTTCTTGCCCCAGGCCTATTTCCACCCATAAGGGTCTGTCTGGGCCCCTGCACTCTCCTCCTCCTTGTGGAATTCCTCAGGAATAAGTAACTGTTCTGAGGTTACACCCGGCACAATAGGCAGGATGTTCTCCCCAGCAACGAAAGGCCAGAGCTTTCCAGCCTGTTGAGTGTGACAGCCAATCTGTCTTCATTTCTGAATGTCCCCTAAGAAGAACAAATCTGTTACACTCTGACCAACACATTTCTATGGAAGTTAAATAATGAAATCTGACTAAAATGTCAAACTCTAATATCTAACAAAGAATGGAGTAGACACAGTGAGAGAAGGAATACCCAGGAAACTTTCTTCTGGCAGCTCAATCCCAAAGCTGTTCTTTGTGCTTTCTGTGGAAATGACAGATACTGATGCCCTCTACATGTATGAGGTTCACATTGGGAGAGACTACCCAGGCCAGACAAGAGGCTGCTCATAGCCAGCATGGAACACTCCCCCATCCACTGGCCTTCAAACCTGCTGAAGCGAACATTTCAGAAAGGAAATAGAGCAGAGCCAAATTTCCCAGCCATGTGAAAACTGAGAGGGAGAAGCTTCCAGCCCCAAAGGATCTTAATCCTAGCTGCTGTTTGGCTACTGCTACCAAGCTGGCCACCACCCTTCTCTCCTCAGCACTGAAAAGATTTCCTCAGAGTACTGCTTGGTCCCTGAGTGAGCTCCCCTTCTTCCCCAGAAGTCCAGAATTCTTGTCTGGGGCGCAGTCTCTATCTCAAACCAGACCTGAAGAGTCTGAGGTTTCCTTGGCTTGGGCAGGGCAAGGGTGGTGTGTGTCTAATGCCTCATGCTTTCAAGTGGGAAAAATAATAATAGAAGCAGCTAACACTTTTTTAAAAAACATACTAAGTGTCAGGTACTGAGTTAAGCACTTTATATGCATTTAAAAATTTAATTCATATGAGGTAGGTACTATTATTCCCATTTGATAAATGAGGACATGAAAGCTGTCATCTCCTTAAAAACAAAAACAAAAACAAAACAAAACAAAAAAAACGCTTTCCAGGTAAACAGGAATGAACATGGCCCTTTGAGCTCAGAATGCCTTCTATTATTATTTAAACAAAGCCTGGTTGAATACATTCCCTTTTGAGTGTGTCTTCTATGGAAGTAGGACAAAAGGGATAGAGAGGTCAGCTTCTAACTAAGAGAGCCAAGGGCCTGATTCTGGAGGCAAATGTCACAGCACCTAAGATGCTCAGACATTGGTCAGCACTGAAAAGGATTCTGCTCGACCCCTCTTCCTGTTGTCCACAGGCACAAGAGTTGGGGGGTCCCCCCCTTTCCCTGTTCAGAGGCTTTCAGTCTCTCCCCTTCCTGTCTGGCTGCTTCTTGGAGACTGCTGTGGCTTGGGTTGTCTCAGTCTCCAAGGGGATGGGTGATTTATGCCCTTTTATTCAGCAAACAGCTTTGTACAGAACGGATGTGACTTGCTGAATGTCACCAGGCGGGGGCAGGGAATCCGTGTAGAATCCCAATGAAGGCTTCCAGGCCTGGGCAAAATGGCACCTGGTGACTCTGCTATTGTGTGTTTTCTCTGGTGGGAGTAAGGAAGCGGCAGAAGATCCCGAAAGGTTCCAGGACAGTTGGCTTGAGTGGCAGGAAAATGCCCCAAACCACCAGCGTCTGGCTCCCCCGCTACTGCCTGTCTTTTCCTGCTTCTCCATCTTCTTTCTCCTGGCACTTTGCAGGAGACAAACCAGGCAGTCAGCAAACTGCGGACCTGCAGGAAGAGGGCGCCCTTCTGTGGAGCTGTCTGGTGCAGAGACTGCCTGTGCCCACAGCTCAGAGCCCAGGGCCTGCATGTCTGCAGAATAAAGCACTAGGGACCATAGCATTCACTGGGGGCAGTCTCGGGGCTAGGCTCTGTACTGGGCCCTCCCCAAACTCACAATGCCTGCTGGAGCTTTCTCAGCCCCCATGCCTCCCTTTCTATGCTTCTCCATTCTTCTCTCGAAGTTGACATCCAGGCCTGTAAGTTCCTTCAGGCCATGAGGCTCGCCTGTTCCTCCTCCTATCCTACATACACACAAAAGACAGCCAGCTCAGCCCCATTCCCAACACATGGAAGGCACTCAGTGTTTACTGAATAAATGATGGATGGTCATCTTGTTCTCTCATGAACTCCATCACCACCCTGGAGCCTCAGCGGGATGCCCTGGCAGGATGATAAAGCACGGCTTTCATGTTTAGGGCAAATGATTCTCATGATGTCAATGTGCTACAAATGCACTGAGGAATGGGAAAGATGATAGATTTACAGGAGTTGAGTGGCCTCTGAGATCACAGAGCCCAACCCTCGTGCTTCTCAGATGAGGAAACTAAGGCCTAGAGAAGTGACTTGCAAAAGCTACACAGCACATTAGGAGCAGAGCCAGGTTCAGCCGTGGGGCCTTTCTCTCAGGTCTCGTCACATCTCCTATCCCACCACACTGCCTCCTCCTCTGAGGCCTGACCTTACCTCAGCCACTAGCTCAGTCCCCAGCCTAGCTCCCCTCCCAGCACAGGCCGCATCTGACCAGAGTCTCCAGCCCACGCACTCAATCTCCTAGGGAAGATGGCAATTAGTTTTCATTGTGCCGCTCAGCACGACCTGGGATGGAGAAAAACCATGTGTTCCCAGTACTCCTGCCAGGTCAGTGTGGCTCTGGCAGGTCAGAATTCCAGGGCCAGGCAACATGGGGACTGGGGAGGCAGAGGAAAACAGAGCAGACAATCAGGTCTTATAAGTGAAGCAGTCACCCCCATCCCCAAAGCACAGAGACAAAGCAGGGTCACCCAGGGAGTGTGAAGCAGTCTGAAAGAACGAAGCAATAGGGTGCAGTACCTCCACTCACCCTCCTACAGAATGTAAAGCGGATAAAAGCCAACGAAAAGGCCTGAGAGGTGAACCAGATGGAGGAAAAACAGAGAAAGGAAGGAGCCTGGAAAACTTGATCTTTATCCTCTTTCTATCATTTTTTCAGGGTATCCTACATGGCAGGGGTGGTGGTAAAGGGAAAGGAGAACCAGAGGCAGGGTGAGAAGAAAGGAGGGTGAAAGAGAAAAGTTGCACATTTATCTTGTTTACTTTCCTTTGCAAGACACTCAGAGCATCTCAACTACCAGTTCTGGGAAGGACAGCAAATTGTCCAAAGCCACTGAGAGTCAGAGACAGGAACTAGGTTCGCAAACTGAGGGTCATCCAGGGATTTCAAGGTCCCTCAGATGGATCTATGCCCCTATTCTGCTGACTATACTCAGACAACCACCCTATCAGTGAATTTAGGAATGTGACAGGGATTCCAATAACTGGGCCATCCCACATAATCCCACATGCCCACTCTACACGTAGATAAGCAGGCCCAAGGGCAGTGACTTATCCAAAGAAACAGCAGCAACAAAGACACTGATTCTTAAATGAAGACAGGTCTCTGAGCTTCCATTCCAGGGACATCAACAACCTGACCAGTTAGGTTGGGTGACTCTAACACTTCCAAACCCTTGATCAGGAGCTCCCTGCTCTCTGTAGCAGGCACATACTAATCCAAGAACAAGGACAAAAAGGAGAGTTTCTCCCAGGACCCCTGGGAAAACACTTCTGCTGACCGTACCCAAGGAGAAAGGGGGAGAGAAGCGGGGCAGCTCCCTATGGTGATCTTCAAGAACAGCTCAGGGTAGGGGACCTAGTGGAAGAATAAAGGAACATCAGGGGAGTGGAAGGGGCCTGCAGCAGACTTCCCAGGGCCTCATCTCCTCTATGTCAGAGAAGGGGTGACTCCAAGGCCCTGCTCCTCAGCCCCACATAACGCCACCGCTCCCTGCTGCTCCAGATGGGGAGTGAGTGTGAAGAGACTCCAGCCTGTACACACCGGCAAAGTTGAGCATTGGCAAAGGCTCCCTATCTAATCCCTATCTAATAGCCTATCTAATAGTCTTTAAAACAATTTCCTTTGCCATGATTTTGTGGTCAATCTATCTTTGTGGAATCATGGTATTATCTTGCTCTAAAACTCTCGGTCTAACCCCTT
This sequence comes from Cynopterus sphinx, assembly GCA_030015415.1. Classification (NCBI taxonomy): domain Eukaryota; kingdom Metazoa; phylum Chordata; class Mammalia; order Chiroptera; family Pteropodidae; genus Cynopterus; species Cynopterus sphinx. The sequence continues at coordinate 94,225,776 of CM057380.1, forward strand.
CTTTTTCTGCCTTATGTTTGCCTCCACCAATATGAGAATGAGCCTGTGCAGTTGCGGATAGGCAGATGCTTGCGGAGGGTCTGGCGGATGGACAGGTGGCAGGGAGAGGCCGGCTGTTCACCAGGCAGAGACAGTCCCAGCACTGACATAGTCCTCTTCTTTTTCAGGTTCCTTCTCTTACCTCTGAAGGTGGCAGAGACGGAGGCCTTTTTGTCTCTCGGCAATTCCTATACCAATGGGGCCCCACGCACAGGGGCTCAATAAATGAACGACTTTCAAGGGAAAACGGAGGCTGGTCAAGATGCAGTGACGGGCTAAAAGGCATGGGGATTCTGGTTCCTGGGGCCAGTCAGGAACCTGCTAGGACTGGAGTGAGGGTTTCTGGAAAATGGCCAAGATTTCAGAGGTCCCTCTCTTTTCCCTGAGTTCTTCACCAACTGAGGTCTCTACACTCCTAGGAGATTCTGGGACTGAGGGGGAAGGGTTAAATGGAAAGAGAGGGAGGGGAGCCCGGAGGGCTGGACACTCACTCCAGCACATCTCGGTTGAACTGCTTCTTGCTGTTGCCCAGGAACTCTCCAATCATCTGCCGGCTGAGGCCTTTACGCTGGAGCAGGAAATGGGCCACTCCAATGGGGGTGTCAGGGATGAAGCCTCGGGAGATCAAGAACTGGATGCCCTTGTCTGGGTTCCTGGGGGTGCAGGTAAAGGATGGGAGAAGGAGCAGAGAGTGAGCCAAGGCTATCCAGGACTTCTTCCTTTCTTCCATCCCATGGAACCCATAAGAGTGCCTGGAGGTCCTTGGAAAGAATTTCCAGAAAATGCCAGGATTTCTTCCACTGCAGAGGATTCCCATGGAAAGCACCTTTCAGCAGAGCCTCATTCTCTTAAACTTCTCCACATAGTAATGAAGATAGTGTGAGGCAGGAAGCAGGGAAGGGGAAGTCTGGCCAAGCAAAGTGAATTCCAGAGCAAGTAAAGAGGTGTCCCTTCTCTCTTACTGTCTCATTCCCCCTGAGGTCTCTAAGGCCTGCCCAAGAGGTCCCCAAGGTCCTTTCTGCCTGTACCTTATTGTTTATAGGCAGTACCACCCCAGAATCTGGAGGATGAGATTAAGAAACAGAGGTGAGATCTTCCCCACAACCCCCTTCCCTTGTCAATGGTGACCACACAAGAATCTTACTCTGTGGCATTTACTTTCTCTTTTACATAGAGTCTCCATGTGTGGGTGTGGGTCTGGGTGTCAGTGTGAATGCTGTGTCTTAAGGCAGATGTGCTCAGAATGGTCTGCAAATTCATGCTGCTCCCTAAACTGTTTCTTACTGGTTCAGGAGAAGATGAGTACAGAAATAGAGGATAAGCATTTAGAACCTTTTACAACAGCACTTTGACATTTTCAGGACAACCGAGCATGTGATTGTTTTTCTAGCAGTTCATTTTTATTGTATTTTCCAAAAATATCGACCCACAGTTGGGTAAAAACCCAAACTGGTCCTTCCCTATAGACAGTTTGAGAACCAGTGTCTTGAGGGATCTGAATATGTGTGAGCATTCATGTGCATGCCAAAAAGATGTCATGGATGTGTTAGGTTGGGGCTGTGCTCACCAGGAAGGCAGCTTGATGCAAAAGAAAGAGCAGTAAATTGGGAGTCAGACAAATTGGGGTTCACCTATGTCTGCTGCTTACTAGCTGTTTCACAGTGTGCATGCAACTCGCCTTATTTGTGTGAGCCTGTTTCCTTTTCTGTAAAATGGCATAACAGTGTTATCTCTAATCTTGTTGGGAAGATTGCAGATGATTTATGAACAGTAGCTAAACTCCCTAGGATATAAGCTTCTTGAGACCAGGAGATGTGTCTTACTCCCACCACCCCCCCTTTGTAGTTATTGTGTGTGGCACTCAGTAAATAACGTGGATGTGGGCAGGAGGGATGGTGTGTTTCCTGGCTCAGGGATATGAAGAAAGGGATGACTGGAGGGCAGAGATCAGTGCCTCACATACTTGAAATTTCCCTGGGAGGGACATGCGTGTGCCCTTTGCTTACCACTGGTTGTATGCATTCTGGTTGCAAGGAAAGGTCTGGTTGGGGGCTCTGGGCTGTGGCAGTCATTCATTTCTCTCCCTCCATTCTCCTATTCTCTTTGCATTCCACCTCTGCTAGCTTCACACTTTCTTCCTGTCTCCCTCTGCCCCTTTTATTGAACCCTCTTCTGCTTTCTACCTGTCCTCCTTACAGTGGGTCTCTTCCGTTTGTCCCACCCTGTCCCTCCTCCATTTTTCGTCATCTCCTTGGCTCTCTGCCTGTTTCTCCTCTTCATCAACCCCACAGGACTGCTGTTTCTCTAACTTCATATACTACGGATTTCTGCTCAGTCCTCATACTACCTGTACTATTAGTTCCTTGATGCTCTATCTTCTTTTCAATTTTCTCACTTTTCACACCCTCGCTTCATCGTGAGCAGTAATAGTGGTGAAAGCATGGGTTTGAAATGTTATTTTGTCCCTAATCCTTCTTAAATTAATAACGATTAAAACTAAAATGTGTAGTTGAACACAGTATCTCGAGGAAAGGGCGGCACAGACGACATCGGGGCGGACACTGGGATGCTGTTGCCGAATAATTAATTACCCGCACTCCGCACCTGAGTGCAGGTCCCGCCTCTCCTTGCCTCCCTCCCGCGCCTGGCCAGGGCCTGCCGCCCGCGCCCGCGCTCACTTACAGGTTGAAGAGGTTGAGGCCGATGCGGTAGAGGCGCTTACGCAGGGTGTCGGTGGAGAGCGTGGGCGACCTGCAGCTGGCCGGGTTCTCGCAGTGGTAGCGCGGCAGGCTCAGGATCATCGCCTGCAGCGCTTCCTTGGAGGTGGACGCCGAGGCCTCCGAGCCCGACTTGGCGGACCTGGTGGACGCGCTGCTGCTGCTCAGCCGCTCGGCGGGGTCGCCGGCCTCGGGTTCGGCGCCTTGGCCCGCCTCCCCTGCCCGCTCCCCCTGCTCTGCCTCGGCCCCCGCGGCCCCAGCCCCCGCCGCCCCGGGCGCAGGCGGGTCCGGGTCCGGGTGCGGGGCGGCGCGGGCTCCCGCCTCCGCGCACCAGGCCTCGGCCTGGGCCGCGGGGGCCGCGGGCGCCTCCTGGCCGCCGGCCTCGGCCTGCTCAGCCCGGCCCCCTGCGGCCTCCGCCGGGGCCGCGGCGGTGCGCGCGCCCAGGCAGTTGGCCAGCGACAGGGCGGTGGAGGAGGAGACCGAGATGTTCTGGTTGGCGATCTGCACGGTGACGTCCCGGAAGGCCATCATGAGGGTGCTGCTGTGGCCCCGGGGCGGGCCGGCGGCCTCCGCGGCCTCCGCCGGCTCCGGCCCCGCGCGCAGGGCCTGCTGCATCGGGTGCGGCCCGCGCTCCTGCAGGGAGCACACGGTCTGGAGGCTCCAGGTGCTGAGGGCGTCGTCGATGGACTTGGCGAGGGCCTGCACCTGCTCGGCGAAGGAGTCCTCCAGCTCGGTGAGCGTGCCGGCCAGGCCGCAGCCCTCGGCTGGCGCCTGCTCGGCCGCCAGGCCCTCGGCCGCCGGCGCGCGCGCTTTGCGGAGGGAGATCCGCCGGGGCAGGCGGCTCTCCAGGAGCGAGTTGCGGATCTTCTCGAAGTTCTTGCTCAGCTGGTACTGGCGGAAAGCAGTCTGGATGGTGCAGGCGGCGCGCCGGGACACCAGGTGGCCCCCGTACTTGTGCTCTAGCATTTCAATCTGCAGCGAGGACGGAGAGGAGGACGCGCGGTTAGGCACGGGGTGCCGCGGCCCGGGTGAAAGACGGTGCTGGTGGCTGGCCATCGGGGCAGGAAGTCACCTGGCTACAGCTCTCAGGAATGCACAGCTGCGGGGCGCTGAGGGGCGCAGGTTTGAAAACTAGCATGTTGTGGCAGGACATACTAGACAGACGCCCTGGAGGGGTAGGGGTAGGATTGGATCCCAGGGCTTGGGGAGGCAGGCCCCAGGGCAGCAGAGAGAGGTGTTGCCGATGGTAGTCAGATACTTAAAAATGTTCCTATCAGGGATGCATGTGGAAGTAGTTACGGGTGAAATGCATGATCTCTTGGATTTGTATTAAAATACTCCATCAGAAAAGGTGGAAGGGCCAGGTGAAATAATATTAATAAAAATTGTTGGAGCTGGGTGATGATTGTAAGATGGTTTAGTACACTATTGTTCCTACTTTTGTGTGTATTTAAAAATAATAAAACATCAAATGGAAATGCTAAAAAATTGCTGCTACTCCTTTTCACCTGCTTTCTCTCTCAGCTGTCATATCACTGTATTGGAGCAGTCCCTGTCCCTAGGTTGGGACTGGAGTTTGATCCTCTCTGTGTTCCCAGTACCCTGCCCAAGGGCTGGCAAATGGTAGGTGCTCAATAAATGAATGATGGATGGATGGATGGATTGGTGGATGGATGGATAATAGATGGTTGTTTTCAGAGTGGGAGTCCCTCCAGTCTACCCCGTTCTACAAATCAAGTCACCTCTGTTCTCAACAATAGCTGCTGTACAAACAGGGCTATGCTGGGTGGGGCTGGCTGGTGGGGGCATTCTGCCTCATCCGGGTGGATCTGAACCCAGGAAAATGTCTGACCTGGGACTAGTTTGTCTTCAAGGCCTGATCACCTGCTCTCAGCTCTGTCCCCTGTTTATGGTCTTTTCTCCCCCTTAGGTTGCTATGCTCTTACTTTTTCTCTCTTATCAGAACATCTCAGGAAAGGACTAGAAAGATATTCTCCCTAAAATGTGAATGATCAATACATGTAACCATGCCCCTTCCTGGAAGATTCTTGCATTTAAATAAGAGACAAGACCTATGTTAAAAGGATGGACAAATGGTAACATTGTCGGCTCTGATGGATCCTTAGGGAAGTTTGGGAAGTGAACAAGTATTCCTGGGCCCTGGAATTATGTTCTATCCACAACCATACACTCCACTTACACATAGTGTCATTCGTAAGCTAAGAATCAGGATAGGTGGGCTGAGATAACTAAAGGCAAAAACAATATCCCTCCCATGTTCCCCCAAGATCATGGTACAGATAGAAAGTCAAATTTTATTCCTAAATAGAAAAGACCCTTCTGTCCACTTCCTGCTCGACGCAACCCACCAGGGACTGCAGCTGGAGTGACTGCCTCCTTGCAACCCCAGCAATCCTCACTGTTCACTCCCTGTGTGTATGCCACAGCTGGACCAGCACAGGTACCCTCCTAGCCCAGGAGACCTCACAAATATAATCTCAATACCCAGGGACAATCCTATGTAAAAGGAATGTCCTCAATCCTGTCTTCAGCTCTCCTAGTCTCACCATTCAGTAATCTTATCCATTCTCAAACCTAGTGGCATTATGCTGTCTCCTTCCCCACATTTAGCCTTCCTCTCTGAAGATAGTTAGAAAACTTCTTCATATTAAGGTTTGGATAGCTAAAAGGCTTTCTTCATAACTCCTCCCAGAAGTATTTGCATTTTACAAGGTACTAGGCATAAGTAGAAGGCAGGAAGCTCTCCCAGTCTTCATGATCTTTATACTGTAGGGGACTTCAAGGTGCTTTAAAAAAAATCATACTAAGTGTATTACTTATTGTGCATAGCAAGTTATACAATCAGCAGTGTACAACAATAGCCATTTATTTTCTCACAGTTCTGTAGGTCAGTAGTCAACTGGGTTCTCTCCTTGGGATCTCACTGGGCTCAAATCAAGGTATCACTCTCACATAAGGTTTGGGGTCCTCTTCCAAACACATAGTTGTTGGCAGAATTCAGTTCCTTGAGATTAGAAGACTAAGGACCTCAGTTACTAGTCCTTGGCCGCATGGCCCTTTTAACAACAGGAGAGTGTCTCTCTAATGCTTTTACTTTCTTTTAAAGGGTTAATCCTTTTGATTAACTGAGTAACAACTGATTGGTAACCTAATCAAAGGTGTGATCTCTCCTCATGTTCTATAGTCCTGCCCACACTGACAGGTTAGGGTGTGGGGCAGGAATTTCTGGAACCCTCTTAGAATTCTGTCACTATGCCAACTGGACAGTTGCTTATGGGTTCTTTACCTAGGTGTGGCCCCATGTACCCAGGAGCTCCAGAAAAACACCTGCTTTCCAGGCATTCTGTTCCTCCTTCTGCAGAAATCATGCCAAAAGGGAGAGAGCCTTGTAACTCAGCTGTTCTCCCTGAGAAACTCCGGCAGGTCTCTTGAGGCCTGGAATGGGGATTGGCCTTGGCATAGGCAGGAAAGTCCTCCAAGGAGAAGTGTAGAGTGTGGGGAACTGACCAAGTTAACTGCCTCCTTCTCTCTCAATTTCTGTCTCCCTCTTACCCCTCCCCAAATACCATGAAAAACTGACACCAGGCAGAAATTCACACCTCTTTCCTACCTGGCCTGTTCATACTTGGAGGGAAACCCCAGGCCCATGAGCATTCTTTTTAGGTTAGGAGATGCTATGGAAAGTGTGAAATCTCATTGGCTGAAATGTTTCCAAAACATTTCCATCCCCCTGACATTTTATCATCCTGCTTGGAGACGGAAGGCTGACTGAGATAACCCTAGGAAAGATCTTCTACCAGCCACTATCTATGCTTCACCCAAACAGAGAAGAAAATTGGATTTTAAATTCTTGAACCTGTTTCACCAAGTCCTCCACTAGACTATAAGCTGCTAAAGGCAGAGACTCTGCCTTCCATGTCCACTGTTTTATCCCCAATGCTTAGAGAGTGCCCAGCACATAGTAGGCCTTCAATAAATATTTAATAAGTCAAGGAATTAATTCCAAGTTATCTTTTTGACTCTCACAAACCTTCCTTATCTGACCTGTACTTTTCCTCTCCTAGAGCTGATGATCTCACCCTCTCTTGCCTCCTTTTAAGTTCATTTCAACCTCTAGTTTCTCTTTTACTAGCATTTCCAACCCAACTCTTCCATTGGCCCCTTTCCACCTGCCTACAGACTCTCCCAGATCTCCTCAGGCTAAAATACAATTCTGCTTGCCGCCCCTGCTCTGGGGCACTAGCCCAGTTTCTTTCTATTTTCTCTGACCCTCTTGGCCAGTCTACACCCGTTGCCTCACTCCATGAGCAAATGCCAAACTGCTGCTCTAGCTCTGTATGCCCTGACTTCTTTCATTCTGCCTTCTGCTCCCACCAGTCTTCTAAAATGATTCTCGGGAAGGTCAATAATCTTTAATCACTAAATCTAATAGTTCATCCTCAACCTCCCTCCTCCCTCTTTTCTGCAGTTCTTGACATTTTTGTCACCTTGAAACTCTGTCCCCAGATCTCCTGTCTCCAAAGAGCTCCCAAATCTTATATTTTGACTACCAAATTCCTAAGCATGCTAGTTGTAATTCATATGTGTGCCATTTTCTATTCTCCAGACATTTTTTTTTTCTATGTACTCCTGGACATCTTCCATGACTTCTATGTTGGAAGTCATTAGAACAGCCCCTGGTAGCTGATAATTAGCAAGTAATTAAAAGGGAAACTATCTCAGACAGAGCCTTTTTGGCAACTCTAAAGATGTTCTCACCTCTTTTTTGAAAACCTAGTTCACACTGTCATAACTCTACTTTAATGGGTTGATAAGCAAGCAGTAGGGGAAATACCCAGTCCCAGATCTACCTCATCCCTGCTGGTTGACCTTGGACAAGTTTCTTAACATCTCTGACTCTCAGTTTTCTTATGTTAAAGAAGGCTAATCCTGCTGACTCTGTGGCTTGTTGTGTGGCTTTAATTATTTCACATAGTATACGGCACATAGTAGGTGATCAATAAGTGGTAGCTATTTGATAATGACAGTGATGACTATGAATGACTCTCAAATCTCTATTCCTAGCCTAATCTTGAATTTTGAACAGTCTATAAATCAGGGGTTCCCCCATCCACTTATGCAAAGTCATTGTCTTTATCTCCCCCAAACCAGCTCTTGATGACTTTCTTATTTGCCTAATAGCATCTTGGCTGTAATACCATCTAGTCTGGGAACCTTTCGTTTGTCCTTGAGTCCTCCTTTGCCCCATCCTCTACATATGCCAGCCTCAAAATCCTATAGCCACCCCACCCCAACCTACTTCCCAGCCTCTACTACACAGAGTCCATGAACACAATTGCTCGACTCTGCTCCTCCCCTAGCCCATGCTGGGCTCTCTTGCTTTGAGCATTTGCTCAGCCTGCAGTGTCCTCCTCACACTCTACTTCCACTCTTGTCCCCTTCCTTCTAAGTAAAAGTTGTCCCCTTTCTTCAAGACCTGTCTCAACTGTGCCTCGTCCATGAAGCCTTCTCAGTGCCCCAAACAAACAGGGTCTCCCTGCCTTGGGCCCCCTCTGGAGGAATATTGTTTTATACTTCTCTTTGACACTCAGTTTTATCCACTAATCTCTGTGATATTTATCTAAACCCTTCTTCCCCCCGCCCCCAGACTCCAACAGAAAACACGTTATTCAAGGCCTCAGATATGTCTTAGTCATCCTCTGATCCATGTATAGCACCCAGCACAAAGCCTGGCAATGGGCTATTGCTCACTGTGGTATTTGAATTCAGTTATTGGATCTTCTCCATTTGTTCCAATGCATTTAATGCAACCATGTCTTGTATATTCCAGCCTTGTGCCTACTACACTGCCAGCCTGCAGTGTGTCTCCCTGCTTCCTTCCTACTTTCAATGCTCTCTTGTACCCTCAGACTATACCTACAGTATCAACTGTCTCTACATTCCTGGTGCCCAATGCTAAGCCAGAGCCATGGTGGGGGTTTAATAAATGTTTGCAGACATAAACTAAATTGAACTCTCTCCCATGGCCTAGGGGAAATAAAAATACTGGCTGTTTTCTGAATCTGGGCTTGCAGTCAAATGCTGCACCTTCCTCCCCCTGACCCCCCAATTTCCCATAGGGTTCAGGGACTTGGCAGAGCCTCAGGTCAGCTCCATCCACCCCAGCCAGACTCTCCTGTCCATCCTAATGCTCTTCTTAACTAGGGCCAAGTCAGAAAGTTGAGAGAGATGGATGTGGGAGGGGAGGATGGCCCCGGGGAGGGAAGAGCCTCTGGTCCCACTGGCCACGGAGCAGCTCTGCTCACTTCTCTCTAAACTTCATGAATCATAGGTAATTGTGGCCTCATCTCCCAAGAGGGCAATCTCTCAGGTTCTGCCAGAAGAAGCAGTGAAGGGAGGCTCAGGGGCTCTGTCTCTCTAATGAGTCTCTCGGTGTTAATTAGAACATGCTCCCTCTTTTCAGGTTGCCACTGAGAGATAGCTGCCAAGTCAGGGTGGGGGTGGAAGAGCAGTTAGCTAGGGGGCCACATTGCTTAGGAATGTGGGGGAGCTAGGCCTGGGTAGGGGTGGGGGTGGGGTGTTTCACATATGAAAGAGCAAGGGTTTCCTCTGATCCAAGATTTCTTAATAGAGAACATTGAAGCATTATATGATATGAGCCTGCAGGACTTGGCAAAGCAAACCTCAAATGAGGCTGAGGAGTAGAAAGTGTGCAGAGGGCAGAGAAGCTTAGGCGATACTCAGGGCGGCCCACAGGAGAGATGGGCCTGACTGGGCAGGGTGTGTCCCCTTTGTCTTCTCTGTGTGCCACCTCCCTGGCCATTGTTTAAGATACAGAAATGCTCAACATGGCACGTCACTGAGACCTGCCTAGGAGTGGGGCTGCCTCTGGGAACCTTTCCTGATGACAGCCAGGTGAGCATGGGGGAGGCTACAGCTCAGCTACTCCTAGGTCACAGAGACTCCTTCAGGTGAGCTGCTCTGGGAAGACTACTTTGAACCCCAGGTTGGGCTGCCGCCCTTGTTGGTGCTCCTGCAAAGCCCTGAGTGCCACTTCCATGGAACTACCCTTCAGTGTAGCAGAGGAGATGGTGACTGGCTCTGGGTTAAAATCCTAGACTGTAGAGTACAAATCTTGGCTACACGAGGGATGCATACCTAGGAAGCATCTTTGGGCAAGTTACTTCACATTACTAAGCCTCAAACTTTTCATTCTTAAATGGGGATAGTAATAGTACCTAGCTCAAGGGATGTGGTGAAAAATCTCAGGAAATAATTCATGGAAAATGTCTAGTACTATGCCAACACTTAGTGCTGCTCATGCCAGCCAGTACTGGAATGTGGGCTCCCTGAGGACTGAGACTGTGTCTTTTACATCGTGGTGTCCTCAGGCCTGACACAGAGCCCAGGACAGAGCAGCTGTGCAATACTGTTCCCTGAACTGAGAGGAGGGAAGCCCGAGGTACCTTGCCTCTGCCACTGTCCTGTTGGCTGGTCCCCCCTGGGGCCCTCCGTGCCCATTGTAGAGCTCTCATCTTCAAAGTGGGAAGGTCCTTAGGTGCCTCCGGTACAGTCCCTTGCTTCACAAATGAGTAAACTGAGGTACAGAGAGTTGGAAAAGTGGCCACTACTCCCCTTGAGAGGAACCCCACGCCAAGGCTGGACCTGGAGGCTTGGGGTGGGAGATTTATTGAAGAAGGGGATGCTCTCCAGTGGAGAACATGGCTTCCACCCCAGAACCCTGACTTGCAGAACAGAGCCTGATGCTACTGAATGCTGCCTGGCTTAGACAGCATAGAGAGCTATGTCATTTGGACATACTACATGGGCTCCAATGGGATTCTCCTCCATGGTGGCAGAGAACAGGATATGACTCCCTAGAGAGCCTGGATGAATCTGGAAATCACTCCTGTGCCCTCTATATCCTTTCCACAGCCACTTTCCTAAAGGACCTCCCAAAGGGACCTGAATGTCCCCCAAGATTGTAGCCCCAAGGATCACTGTGAGGTGAAGTGAGAGAGCTGAGGGCAGAGGGAGCAAAGGACAAGAGAAGCTATGCAGGACCTGCTCACAATGGGACTGTGGGCAGAGAGAACAGGGAAGTCTGGGGCAGGCCCCATTCATTCATTCATTCATTCATTCATTTGTTCATTTGTTTATTTTTTCATTCTTGTATTCCTCAAAAATCAAGCATTTCTTAGGAAGCAGGGACTATTCTGGTTGCAGAAAAACAATTGTGGGCAAGGGCAGGGCAGGGTAGTACCTTAGTGCACAGGCCTAAGGAGTGCTTGCTTCTCCACAGACTATAAAGTGAAGAGCACCCCTGGTGCTGTTCAGTGCACAATCTGCTCAACTCTGCGACAGCCTTGAGAATGACATAGACCTTGCCCTTTAGAGTGGAGCAGCTACTAGACAGCACAGAACCAGCAGTTGGACACTCAGAAAAACCACACAGCCTGATGTATGAGGAGAGATCACACAGGCAAAGGTGATTGGGGGACAGGTGGGGAGTATTCCCAGAAGAGGAAATAAAATATACTAAGACCCAGAGGCAAAGGATGGCATGGAGATTCAGGGAAAGGCAAACAGGAATGGCTGGAACCCAAGTGGGTGCCAGGCAGGATGTGGGGCGGTTAGAAGTGCCTGGAGAAGTGTTTGTCCAACACACATGAGGGGTCATAGAAGGCTTTCGTGCAGGGGAGTGCTATAATCAGATGTGCTCTTTGTAAGGAGGACTTAGCTGCAATGTGGAGATTTTAGGTGGGAAGAGGCACAACTTGAAGCAGGGAAATCTGTGGTGGCTTGCCCAGAGGCATACGCCAGAGATGATGGTGGCCTAGCCTACAGTGGGGACAGGAGTGATAGCAGAGGAGGGTGAGATTTGGGAAATAGTTAAGAGGTAGCATCAGTGGGATTTGGGGAAGGGGCAGATGCAGGGGAAAGAGAGGAGCCATGAAAAATGCTTGGAATTCTGGACTGACTGATGGAGCAGGACTGACAGGTTGGTGGACTGGGGAGATGAAAATTGTCCAAGATTTTTTCCAGCCCAAGGGTTACAGACTTTGTGTGACTGGAAGAGATCACATGATCAGAATACTAAATCCTAGATCTCAAAGAAAGCCAAAGTAGAGTTGATCCTGGCTAAAGGCCTCATGCCCATGCCCATGCCCATGCCTACCCACCTTAAGGTCACTGAGTTATTATTTTCTCCTTTTCATGCTTCCAACATCTTCTTCATGCCAGGCACTGTGCCCAGCACTGGGGTTCTAAGTCATGTGCTCTGCCTTTAAGGAGGAGTCAAGTACACAGGAAATGATGATATAGCACTGAATGGTTATGACAGGAACACCTGGGCTATGAGATTGCTGGAAAGGGACATCCAGCACAGCCTTGGGAGGGCAGGGAAAGCTGTAAGAGAGAAGGAAGGAGCACCAAATTGAGTCCCGAAGGAACAGAAGGAGTGATGGAGGCCAAGTGCAGAAGTATGGAGGGACTAGGAACATTACCAGTGGAAGCAAAGGGAACAGTATGTGCTAAGCCCCAAAAAGCTATGACACAATGAGGCCCAGAGAAGTTAAGCCACTTGCCCAAGGTCACAAAGTTCATTTACAGAAGAGAAAGGAGCAGAGCTCAGTCTCATGTGTGCCATGTTTTTAACCACTCTGCTCTAGCTCCTCAACCCCTTTTTCCTATTCCTCCCCCCACCCTAAAGCCTAGGTTTGGCTCAGAGAAATACATGAGCCAGGGGTGGTGAGTTCCTCCCCAGGGCTGGATCCACTTAGCATGAGGGCCACATCACCCTCTACCTTTCCTGCCCCAGTCCTGATGGCCTGACATGCAAACCTACCTATTAGAGTTATGTCCAATATATATATGATACTGATCAGAACACTGTGCAACTTTCCACATCCCACCTTGTCAGTCTGAATTAAAGTAGTTCTCCTGCCCTCCCATCCAAGGCAAAGCATGAGTTTCCTTTGATGTTATTAACTGGATACTCCTTAAATTGAACTGTAACTTCTCTGAGAGGCAGGTAGGGACCATCTTTTTTTTTTCTTTTTGTAGCCCGCTCCCTTGTTACTTTGCATGTCATTGTGATTCAAAAAGTAATCACTCAGTGAGTTCTTAGTACGTCCAAGACCACTCTGCTAGACGCCAGGGGAAAGGTACAAAGATGAGTAAGAGATGGTCTCTGTCTTCAAGGAGCGGAGTCATGGAGAATTGAGGGACTCTCGTCTTACCACCCATATCACACTGCAGTGTTCCAGCCCCTGTGTGGGCATCCCCAGTAACACAGAACTTACTACCTCACAAGCAGGACTTTCTATATTTTTAATAGCTCTAATTGTGAACTGAGCTAAAATCTTCCTCTCCTATAGCTTTCATACATTACTACCACTATTTTTGCCTGGAATGATAGAAAACACATCTAATCCCTTTTTCACATGCCACCACTTCTGTATTTAAAGTTTATTTTCATGTCTAGAGTTTCTCTATATGACTCCAGCCAATCCTGTTTTCCTTCGTATGAGAACCTCAGAACATCAAGATTCTTATTTTCTCCCTTAAATGAAGCTGCCAGAACCAATCAAAGGCTCCAGACATGCCCTGACCAGTTGCTAGTGTGGGCTCTGGCTGGCTGCTCCTTTATTCTGGGGCCTTGTCTCCCCTTTTGAGAAGGCTGCTGTGCGCACTTCTTTGGCAGCTGCTCCACCAGCTGTTGATTGCAGACAGAGAACTGGAGCCCCAAGGCCTTCCTCCCAGGACCAAGCCTGCTCATGTTACTCTAGTGCCGAGGGCTTTTCCAAATTAAGAGCAGAACTTTAGATTTTCCCCTATTTCATGTGACTTTTTCCATTTAAACCTTCTTTCTATCAAATGAGATATTTTTGAAATCTTGGATTCTATCCAATATTAGCTATCTCCCATTAGCTGTGTCATAAGAAAGTAATGTCTTGTTAAAAGAATTGAACTGGACAGGACCAAGGATATCCCCCCACTTGATGACCCTGTAATTGGCACTGATAGAAAAATACATTTTGAGAATTTTGTTTTAGAATAACCTGACTATACTGTGACCTAATCCATTTTCTATCATATCTACATAGATATCATGAGAGACTTTGTCAAGTACTTTATGAGAGAGAGCCAGATTCAATGAATTACAGCTGGCCCCTGATCCAGCAGAACAGCTTGACATTAATGTCTAAAGCAAGCGATGAGGTTGGATTGGCTTGGCTCAGTCCCAAAGAAGGAAGATTGTCTTTGTCAACTGGGTTAAAGATTGGTTCTTTAGAACCTATATGCTTCAAAACAAAAGAAACCTGAGATAATTCGAGGTCTGAGTTACAATTTTGCTGATGAGAAAACAGTGCCCGAGCGCTTAACTAGCACTCGCAAAGTCACAGAGTTAATTAACTAGAGCAAGAATAAGATTGGATGCCCTGTCTCTGGCTCCAAGTTCAAAGCTCTTTCTTAACAACATCAAGGTGTAATGTCTTTCTTTAAGTACGTTCATGTGCGCGTGCGCACACACACACATACACTTACAGATTTTCCTTCAGGGCTCTTAACTGGTCACCAAGAAACACTGTGACATTATCATTTGGAGGGGTTCAGTGGGGACCCCCTCACTGACCACTTTTTCTTCGTGCTTCACAGAATAGAAGGTGCAGACCTAGAACTTCTCAAAGGGAATTGTTCTCCAGCAAGGGAGCTTTGGACTTCCCTGATCTGAGTTAAACTTGAGAATCCTCAGTGTATTGAGACCACTATCTTTGAACCTCATTTGAGCCCATGTGTGCCTAGGTGTGGGGTTTGCCCCTTGAGTGGGCTCCTAAGCTGAACTATCTTTTCTTAGTAGCGAGTGGAGGTGGAACTTCCCCAGAGAATAATGGGCCATTTGTTTTGAGCTTTGCAGGGCAGTTTAGGCTTCCTGCACATGGTGAGAGGAGCAGAGCCCTGGACACACTGCCTAAAGGCCTGGCATTGCATGGGTGTGACCCTGCCATGTAAAGGCTGGTTGCCTGAGGGACTGGGCTGCAGTGAACGTCAGATTAATTAGCTCAGCTTGGGAGAACTAGTGGCAAAAGAGGTGCGGCTACAGCAGAGGTGGGCCCAGATGGGGCGATCCCTGGAACCCTGGCCAGCTCCCAAAGGCAGGGCCCCTTCACCACCCTACCCTCCCTCCCTTTGGAGGCCCTGGGTACCTGTTTATTCTTTAGGTCAAGGGAGAGTTCGTAATCGGAGGCGGCAGGGGCGTGGGAGCAGAGCGCTGTCACCAGGGCAGGCTGCTGCCGGCCGGGGGAGGCCTCGCGGTGGGGGCCAGCACGTGGGGAGGCACCCCCCGCCCCTGGCTGCTCCTCCTCCTCCTGCAGCTCCTGGGCTTGAGCCTTCGGGGCATGGGCACTGGGTCTGCCGGCTGCCACCACCGCCGCCGCCACCACGGAGTCCTCCATGCCCCCACCAGTCTGGGTGCAGGAGCCATCACTGTGAACAGAAGGCAACGGTGCTCGGTTGGGGGAGGGGGACAGGGTGCATGTGGGTGTGAGGGTAGGGGGAGAAGCTGGGCACTTTGGCAGCAATGGGCCTTTCTAGTGGTGGGGGCTGGTGGGGGTGTCTCCTGCAGTCCCCTCTAAGGAAGGGCTACCTTGGTAGGGACTAGCCCTGGGTAAGGAGGAGAATCTGAACTTGAGGAGGGTATCCTACGCAGAGGGAAGAAGCAGCCATGGCCAGAGCTCATGAACCTCTGCTTAGAAGCAGTGGAGTAGAGTGGTTAAGAGTAGACTGCCTGGGTTAAAATCTGGACTCTGCTTCATATTAGCCGCAGGACTCTGAGCAGGTTACACTCACTGTACCTCTGTTTCCCAGCTACAAAATGGGCATACTAACAGTATCTACCTCATAAAGATGAGGCTTTATGGAAGGCTTAAGTTAAAGTTCTTAAAACAGTGCCTGGTTCATGGTCACCACTATCTACAAGTGTTAACTATTGTAATTATCAGTGGGCTAGCTCTCTGGCCATTGGCTTAGGTACCTGGGAGGAAGATAATTCTCACCAAACCAGCTCCATCTTTAGACTGCCCAAATGATTCTGGAGAAGGAATGATGCTATAGGTCTGGCTTGGGCATAAAGCACCTCCAGGGGGAGCGGACCTCAGCCTTTTAGGGCTGGGTCTGTGAAGAGGAGGGTTCTTGCCCTGATGGGTTTAGGAAAGCATCTGTTTTTCCCTGGCTCCTCCTGTTCTCCCATGGAGCCATCAGCAAGCTGAGCTGAGCTATAGCTGCTGCCCACTATAAGAAGACACCTGCTAGCTGGATGGCCACACTCCAGACTGCCCTGGGGAATTAGTGCACTCAGGTTTCTCCCTTCCCCAGTCAGCTCCAAGTTCCGCCCTTCTCTCAAGACCCAGTGCTATGCTCTCTCTCCATGAAGCCTTCTCAGGCGACTCCAGCTTTCATTGCTCTATTGGCTGGAATATTAGGAGCTGCTCTTAGGGAGTCACTATCTATTTCATAGAGAAGAAGCATCATGGCTCACATTATAGGTTAAAACCCGAGCTCTGACACAGTGTGGCTTTGGTCAAGTTGCCTTTTCTCTGGGCCCTGGTTTTCTTATCTGTGTAAAGGAGGTACTAGTACCTACCCTACGGGGGTATAGTAGGAGGTAAAGGAGTCAGTATATGCAATGTGTTTAGCACAGTGCCTGGAACAGAGTAAGTGCTCAATAGATGTTAACTCTTATTTCCCCCATCGGTCTCCTCTTAGAAGTCAAGGCCTATATTCCATTTGATTCCCTTGCCCTCACTAAGTGCTAGGCAAAGGATGAGTGCTCAATAAATATTTGCCGATGACAGAATTGAAGGGAACCCAAGGGACAGAGGATAGCCTCTTCAGTGGAAAGTGGCAGAAAGTCGGGACAGGAAGAGACCCTGGGGTCATCTAGTTCGGACTTACAACCTCTCTTTTTTACCAATGAGGATTAGGGGCCCAGGGAGGTTGGGTGGTTGTAAGCAGAGAGCTAGGAAACCTCAGACTTATTTCTTCTAAGGCTTTGCCTCCATGTGAGATGCCCCAAATCGTACCAAAGAGGAGGCCTCTTCCTGTTGATTCCACCCAACTTTGGAGCTTCTTGGTGCTAAAATAACCAAGGACAGGGTGAGGAATTCTTTCTTCACTAAACCTCCGACTGTCCCCTCCTCCACCAATAAAAGAGAGCTCATCAGCTAGCCTAGAACCAGCAGCCTTAAACTCCTTAAGTCAACCCTCCTTGCCACTGCATTTTCCTTTGCTCCGTCATTTCTTGTGTGGCAACCAAAGAAGCTACATAGTTGGATGCGCTCTAGATATCTGATATGTTTTTAACTAGTATCACCAGGAGGTTCTTTTTAAGCTCTAACTTAACTCCTCTTGCTGAAATACATGTTAATTCTTCCCACAGAGCACATGGAAATATCCCTGTCCGTCTGTGAACACAACCTGCCTCTGGACTCTGGAGGGTGGCATTCGATTTCATCCACCTCCTTTCCAGACTGTCCTTGGTACAGATGCCCAAGGCCTCTCTACCCCAAAAGATTTCAAGACTCTTTAGAGAACTGGTGGCTACTCAGGGATATAAACACCTTTTAAAAAATATCCCTCTGTTTCCTCTGATTGCTGTAGGATGCTTGGCAAAAGGTTCTGGGGATTTGATGCCACTCAACAGCGGTGCACAGCCAGGGACAATAGAAGCTGGCAGGGAAGTAGACCAGCTTCCTCGTTCCTTGGGCAAAACGACTCTGAGGTACATTCCACACCATCTCCCAAACGTTCCTAGTGGAATGAAGCCCCGGTGGGCCAAAGCAGGGACCTGATCATTAATGAAACTACGTTAGCTTCCTTCTCTCCTGGGTCTCATTCCCAACTCTCTGTTGACATTTCGTAGGGTCACCTTGTCCCAAATAAACGACTTGTGTTAAAACAAAATTTTAAAAGAGCATTCTTTACGGGCCACTCTTTTGGATATAGGCAAAAGTTTCAAGGCCTTCTCACCTGAACTCATTCACCGGGCCTGGGAGTCAAGAGGCCCCCACTGCCACCTCCAGCATATGCACACACGTGTGGGCATGCATGGGCTAACTCACACGCACTCATGTATACACACTGCTTCTAAATAGCTATGTAGCTTTGAGTAATTCATGTCCTCCTCCTGGGCCAGTTTCCTCACCAGGCACATAAGGAGAGGTTATTCATCTTTAAGGACACTTCCAGCTCAGATGTTCTGGGAGCTCGGGTTGCAGTGCTGAGGCCAATCCACCAAAGCCCTCCAATGCCACGGTTCGGGCTCTCTGGTGGGTGAAATTAACTCCACCTTTGCCCACTTATGTGCAGAGGGACCTGAAGTACTGTAGCCTTCCCAGCTATATGATTAAGAGTGTTGGAAAGGAGACCCTGTCCTTGCCTGTTTTCTTTAGACTTCTCCACAGATTTGTGTGGTAGAGGTGGCTATGGAAACCCAGGACTGTTGTCATCAATATGGGAACATTTAAGGTTATATAGTAGAATGCAAAGAACATGGCTTTAGTTTCAGGAAGACTTGCGGTAGACCTGGTTCTGCTACCAGTGATGTGACCTTGGGCAAGTCACCTAACCTTCTTGTGGCTCTATTTCCTTATCCTCGTCTAAAAAGTTGTATCTTAATAACTCCTTTGTAATGTTGCTTTGAGAAATAAATAGAGCTTGCAAAGCACCTAGTATAGTGTCTGATACACAGTGGTCCTTGATAAATGGTGATGGCAGCATATTCTGAACTGGAACCCTACAGCATGGAGTCTCAAGGGAATTACCAGAAAAATAGCATGTAGAATTCCTAAGTGGAGAGGGTTCTCAACATTTAGCTTTCTTGTCAACTTTCACAAAACAGAAACAATAGGGTTTTTAAAAATCCTACTTCCTGGCCTTTCCCAGCCCTCCAGGCTAACACCCAGAGTCTTTAGGGAGATTTGAAGGTAGACTGGCTTCCTCGAGGCTTCTTCCCATTGCTCACTCTTCTCCATCACGGGAGCCAAAACACAGTGAAGGGCCTTGGTCTGGGGTATCACCAAGCCATGGGGCCCACAGCCTCTGAGGAATCTTCAAGACTTACTCATTGCCCCTAGAAAGAATCAGTCCCACCCTCCAATGTGCTCTAATGATTCTTGGTGCTTGCCTCTATTTCAGCAATGACCACTCTGTGCTTTGATTATCCACCAGCCTCTATAGGTGCTTATCCCAGTAGGCCGGCTCATGAAGCATGTTTAATAAATGTTAAACGAATGGCTAGAAGGATGAACATATGGGCGAATGAGTGGGTGAGTAGTTATCATTTAATCTATACTGCTTTCCTAAGAGCAGAGGTACTAGGTGGGTTTAGTGATGCACCACCCGGACCCTCCTTCCAGGAAGGACTCTTGCCCAGCTCTGGGGTGCTGTTGGAGACTGCCTTCAGTGGCCGGCCCTGTCAGCCACTTCAGGGATTGCCTCAGCTGCAGAGAGCTACTTGACACTAAGTCACGTCCTTCCCAGGGGTGTCTGCATCCAATGGCTCATTGAAGTGGTGATATAAATGCTCAGCCATTTTGACCCAACACAGAGTAAGTTGATAGGTCATTCTCACTCCAGAGCCTGCCATGGGATTGGCCCAGGTTTTGTTGTGCCTCCATTGCACCTGACTTCTCCTTTTGCCTTGTGCTGTGTTCCTCCTGTCCCTTCCATGGGTGTTGATCCCAAGGACATCCCTTAGTAAATATTAAGCACCCTGATCTCAGAGTCTGCTTCCCAGAGAACCCAATCAATGCTGGATACTGAGTTTTTCTTTATTCTTGCTTTCTCTTGACAGCCAGGATTACCCTGGTCTCCCTCCCCACCCCCTGACCCATAGAGCCTTTTTGGGCTGTAGGCAACTCTGGTTGCACAGAGAAAATGTTTGGACACCAGACAACACAGAGCTTTCACTGTCCCTGTTATCCTTAACACCAATAGAATCCTCCTTTACAAGTAACAAAGTGTGAATGAAGTAAGGCCCCTGGCTCTGCTACTGACTAGTTGGGTGATCTTGAGCAAGATACTTAACTCTTCTGCACCTCAGTGTCCTCATTTGCAAAACGGAGATGCGAATATCTCCTTTCCGAGAGAGTGATGAAGATGAAATGACCTAATGGATTGGTATGCTGGCCACCACGGGAAATTTAGCCTTTCTACAGGAGGAATGAGTAAGGAGGGCACCTGGCAAGACCCTGGTATCTGTGCTTACACAGCCCTTGCCAGAAAGCTAAGTCCTTGAGAGGAGCTGGAGGAGCCAGGAGCAGCTGAAGAGCTGTGTACAGACCAGGAGAAGGTGTGGGCTCTACTCGGAGAAGAGAAAACGTCAGGGACAGGACGCCCAGGATTATGCTCCCATACCTTAGGCTGGCCCTTGTCACAGAGGTGGAGAAGGGAATCCAGAGGAGCCTAGAGGCCCAGCCCCAGAGGCTTGTTGGTACTGGTGGTGGCAGGTGGCTGCAGGGGTGGCGGGGGGTCCTGTTTTCTCATGTGTGCAGTGGCTAGAACAATAATCACTAGAGACCTTGCGAGGAGTGTTTCGAAGGCTACGGGACTCCTCAGGCTGGAAGATTCCTAAACAGGGCCTGACCGTTTCCATTAGATAATCCCAGACTCTGCCAGCCCTTCTAAAGCTTTTCTGGGACAAAGAAATTAGACATTTTCCAGACAAAAACTAACAACATGCCTCACGTCTCAAGACTTTTCAGGCTTTACTAAAATACTTCTTTCTCTCCCTGTCTGAACCAATAAAGGATCCGAGATGACTAGAATAAAGTCACTGAACAAGGGAAGCCAAGTACCCTTTGGCGTCCCAGGTGGTACTGGGGAGGGTCGAGGTGAACAGAGGGCCAGTGGTAGAAGTAAGTTCGCTCCATGCTGATTCAAAGAACAAGCTGGAAAATGCTGCTCAAGGTAGTGGAAAGAGCACGGAGTCAGGGTCTAAGCTCACCTCTGCCTGCACCATTCGGTGTAACCTTAGGCATGTCGTTTATCTCTGGGCCTCTGTTTCCTCGTCATGAAAAGGACAGTTCAAGCAAGACACTGTGACATCTGAAGGGAGGAGAGGCCCAGCTTCCTTCCCCGTTCTTTACTTTTGCATGGGCCCAGGGCCCACACTGCACCATCCCTGCTTACACACACCACTCAGTCCTCAATACCCAAGGTCACAGCATAAGCGTCCCCTTGCCTCCCTTACATCATCTAATCCACGCGAGCACCTCCTCTGGCCATGGCTCCTTGACCTCCATTATCCAAGCCAGAAGCCAGGTCTCAGAATAGAAACCCCTGCAGGAGGGCAGCTGTGGCTTTCCTTGCTTGTCCACTTGCAGAAGCTGCCCTGACTTCATTGGTTGTGACAGATGCTTCTCCCTCCCATATCCCAAGGGCCCTGAGAGAGGAAGTTATTCTCTCTCTTGTCAGCTCCTTGGAGACTCCAGACTTTGGCCTCACAACTGTTCTATAAGGTGCTGGCCAGTTTGGTTTGTCTTTGGGGTTTCCTGTCAAAGGAATCATAGCACTTCTCTGGGGTTGTGCCCTCCCCACCTCCAGGCCCACAATAGCCAGGGCACTTACTCAAGGTGGGTCACAGGAGCAGCTCTGCAGCCTGTCCCCAGACATCCAATGTATAAAGCTCCCCTGCTTAGGCCACCCACAGAGGAATGTTAACCCTGGACATGTCAGAGCCTGGTGCGCTCCAGAGAGGCCTTATCTAGAAGTTTCCTCAGGACGCCTTCCACACAGACTCCTAAACTGGCCATATTGACTAATGCCACCTCATTGCCCCTGGAATTCTAATATTTTTGAGCATTTTATTTTCTCACAAATAGACATGGATCTGGTAGCAAAATCAAGCTCTAAGGACATGTGCCCTGTCCCGTTCCCCAACACATAGCACATGATTTCACAAGTGGATGCTTCTCTTATCCTGGGCAGACAGAAAGAGCTCGCTGTGCACTTGAACACTTCTCGGAGTTTTCCACCTTTCATGTCTGCTCACGTTATTGCCCCTAAGAGCAGATACTGCCTGCTCCTAATGTTCTCATCTCACCAACCTTAAGATGAAGCTCCAGAACCACGTCTGAACACACAACCTAAAGTCATCTCAGAGCTGGTATAGGTAGCACTTAATATTTACCGACCAGTAAATTCTGGTTTTATTTAACTTTTTCTTTTATTATGAACTACTTTATAGATGCAAAAATGAATAACATGTGAGGTATAAAGAAAAATATACACTTGTATCCAGTTCAAGAAATAGCACATTAGAAGGCTTTTAGTACCCTGTGTATTCCTCCTTCCCTCCTCAGAGGAATCCCTGTCCTGAATTTGTATTTATCCTTCCCCAGCTCTTCTTTGGGGGCAAATTTCCTCCTGCCTTTACATAAGCAATGATGGCTGCCTGGCAAGAGCCCCAAGTCTTCACGGCATGCTCGAGGGGGAGGCTCAGGAACACTCCAGGTCTTGCAGACCGCAAAGCAGTCAGGAAGCCCCTCCAATGGTGATGGCCCCACAACTGCATGCGGGCAGGACTGCAAAGACGGCAAGGGGTCTGACCACAGCTGGCTGTGCCTATTATTTTGACAAGGAAGACTTTTAGGAAAGAAAATTGTCTTGTCTCTTAAGGACCCACCCCCTGGTTATTCCTTTGTGGCCTGGATGTACAATGATCTCCAAATGGACCGTGATAACTATCAGGAGCCACACAAGTGATGCTGGGAGAGGTGTACTCAAGAGGGGCATCAGCCTGTTCAGCAGCTGGGAGCCAGGTCCAGGGTGTGAGTGCCTTTGGGGTTCCTGAGAAGAGGGACTATATGAAGCCACAGGCAGCTCCAGCCAACTCATAATCAGGGACAGCACTGTGGCAGCTAGGAGTGTGGGCTCAGGGCCAGGCTGCCTGGGTCCGAATGCTGGCTCTGCCTTTCACCTGCTGTGTGGCCTTGGGAAAGTTGTTTAACCTCCTTGTGCCTCTTTCTTCTATTAAAGACTTGGGTAATGATATGTATCAAATGCTCCGTAAGTCCTATATACATAGCAACTATCTGTTTTCCTTTTTAGAATTTGCAACTTGCTATTTTGCCAAATAAGAAAAAATTTCAAAAACGCCCTTCAGTTTCCCTATAACATCATAAAAGAATATGAAAAGTAGGATGTGATTTCTGCATAAAGAATAGTCCTTTAATTTGAACTACCATTTTTTAATGTTCTTGGTGTCTTGCACTTGAGTTCTTTAAGTGGAGACATATTGGACATTTCTATAAGGTGTAATTTCTGGAGCTCTGAGTTAGAGATGATGCCAAGAGAAGCTTACCAGAGCAAGTAAGGGTTGGGAGGCAGCAGAGTGTAACAAGTAAGAAGTTAAGAACCAGAAAGCCCGCTGCCGCTGCTGGTGCTGGGCTAGTTCCTTAACTCCTCTGAGACTATTTCCTCACGTGAAAAGTGAGCATACCTACCACAGGATTTTGCTGGGAGAGTTAATAGAATAATGTCCATAAAGCCTCTGGCACCTATCTAATACTCGGTAAATGCAGATTTCCTGGCTCTAAATTTCCCTTCATTTCATCCTCCTTCTGGTCCAACTCAAATCAGCCCCACCTCACCCCAGCAGAGAAGATATCTCTTTGATCCTGAGCCATTTTCAGGAAAAGATATCCTTCCAGCTCCTCACCGGCTCAATTTTACTACACACCAGGGAAAAGGTCTCTAACGGCTCATGGCGGTCAGGAGTGTACTTGCCCAAACAGGCATCTAGTGACATGAGAGATGGAAATGGCAGAATTACCAGTCGCATAGGACATGGCTCTGAATGTCCACTGAGTTACTGGATATACGTTTCCCTACCTGTTTCCTTATGGTCACTTTCCTACTGAAATTCCTTCCTAATGTCTAGCTTCAAGTTTCCATGTTGTAGCAGAAACTACTCATGAGCTTACAGTACCGGAATGGCCATACCACTTCCCATAGGTCTGTGGCTTTCACGGGTCATCTCCAAAAGTGTTTGGGAGGAAGGGACAATGCAGCACCTACTGGCTTTCGGAAGAAACATCAGAAATCACAGTTTGGGGAGTCCCCTACAGGCAGGGCAGGAGTCAGTGCCAGGCCATAAACCCTGAAGGGGTTAAATCATCTCCTCCTCTTAGGTGAGCAGGCGGTCAAACTGGCAAGATGATTTCCTGATAAAATGTCTCGGCTCTTAATCTCATCTTCTCCTGTGCTGTGACAGCCTGGTGCTGGGTTAAATCATTTCCTCTCCTGCCCTGATGTCTAGAAAATTTCTTCTCCCGGCCTGTGGCCCTGCTTGATTGGCATTCATCTGAGCCTTTAGTTTCTTTGATTTTTTCTCTAAATTGGTCCCTCAGTTCTTAGTCTCTCTCTCTCTTTTGGATGTTGGGCTCTTTCCAGCCAACGTTCTGTATGTCATGGGCTAGTCTTGAATAGAAACATCTGAAAGACTGCCTCCTTTTCCATGCCCATCGCCCACCATCCAAAGGAGGGACAGGCCTCTCCCTGCAAGGCATGGCTCAGTGACACTGCACAACATGTAAGATAGTGTGTCCCCTGCTGCTTGCCATCCTGGGGATTCTGCCACCAGGACTCTATGCCCTGAAGCAGTCAGCTCATCCTTTCTAAACAATGTCCAGTTGTACCTGAGTCTCTAGGCCCCTTCTCTTGGGACTCCTGATCTTGACTGATTTCTCCCTCTGTGCTCTCGAAAGTTCCTGCTTTAAAATAGCTAGCATTTATTGAGTGTTTACTATATACCAAACATTTTACCATGCGTCATCTCATTTAATCCTCCAACTGCCCTAAGAGGCAAGTGCTATTGTGATCCCTTAAGTAATTTAACCAAGGCCATAGAGTTTGTAAGTGGCCAAGCCAGGACGTGAGCCTGGATGTGAATTGCTCTGTCTAGGCTCTCAATTGCTCTACATCCTAACGCTTCTTTGAAGTCTTCCTGAACTTCTTTTCAAGCCCACAGCACTCCTCTACCACCTCCTCACCTCTCTCTCCCTTTCCAACCTGGAAGGGGATCCATGAAAATCATCTGGTGCTCAGCCCTCTCTCTGCCCTTGGAGAAGAAACAAGACTCTCATATTTTTAAGTTCTTTATTGATCAATAATTAAGAGTATCCTGTTTGCCAGGACCATTTCTCATTATGAATGAATTCGTACCAATGTGGTATATCAGTCCCTTATGAATTTGTTCCATAACTGTTGACTCAGTTCCCTTGGAATCAGAGGACTTCAGGGCAGCCTAATTGATCTCCAAAGCTGTAAAACTGAAGCCCAGACTTGGAACGTGGTGACCACATCAAGATCCCACCAGTCTGTGTGGGTGGCAGTATCTGGGGCATGACTGAGGCAACGCATTTAAACAGTGACAAGGAGGAAGCAGGCCCTCGTGGCATCGCTCCTCTAGCCCCGCCCTTTGTGTGGCTCTTTTAACCATCTCACTTTCATACCCTGAACAAGTTGCTCTTCTCTGAGTATTTCTTCGGCGGTAAAATGGACACAATAATTCTTGGCCTCGATCTTTAACATGCTTATGGTGGGGATCAAAGGAGTGAAAGGATACAAAGGAGTTTTGTAAACCAGAAAATGCTGTACACATGAGTCAAGGTTATGACTGACTTTTCGCTTAAGCCTCCTTCATTCTCATCATGTCTGTCCCTGGAGTGAACAAAGCTGCATCCAAGTCTAGGACAATACTGAAGCCCGCCAGTGCAGAGGGAGAGAAGTGGGTACCAGGTACATTCCAGTCCCCAGACTGCACTGCCCAAATGCATAGGAACAGAGAAAATTAGAAGAGGTGGTTGTGCAAGGACTGTAGGATTATGAGTGAGGTGAGAGTTTTCTCTTTTTCAAAACTTCCTTTGTGTTTTAACAATATGTAAAATAGAGAAAGAAAAAAAACACATGCTCTGGCCTATCCAAAACATCTGTTTTCTTACATATGTTCATACTAGTTCAAGCGTTGCCTTTCCCATTAATTTCTTGGTCCTCCTGTCTGTTTGTTTTGCTTCATGAATGCTCCTGGTCTCTCCACTTGCAGGTCCCATCCCTGGCCAAGGCAGAGTGCTTTCTTATAGAATCACTGCTAGGGATGCATTGGAGATTAGACAGTCCTTCTCTCCTGTGATAGCTGAGGACATTGAGATGTGGAAAAGGGGAGAGCCTTGTCTAAATCAGGTGGTGCAAAGCACCAGCTTCATTAGGAAGCCTGACTTCTACGTTGTTCTGCACTTCGCCAGTTAGGAGACCTTGGGCAAGGCACCTTCCTCCGGTCCTCAGTCTCCTGTCTGTTCAATAAATGGCCCATGCATGCCTTGGCTTGCTTCCAGCCATGATATCCTGTGGTTCTAAATCAACAGTCCATTTCTCTTGGCTCCTGCTGGCATTTCTCCCTGCTGGAGACAGCAACACATGCCAGTCTTCCTTCAGAGACAGCTGTCTTTCCTGTTTTGTTTTTTAATTGTCACAAAAGAAATCTCTAAAAATTTTCTTTTCAAAGCTATTCCAACGCCTCTCAAAGGCAGTAAAGTCTTTAAGAATGCCTGATCTAATTAAATTACTCTTGCTTTAGATTATTTCCTTTATTTATTTATTTTCGATTTTGTAAAACAAATTTAAAACCCTTTTTGTCATACATAAGAAACACTTACTGGAATTACAAATTATTTTTATGGTAATATTATTGGTTAAAGGGTAAATAAATAAGTAAAAATGCCCTTTCAGAGGAAGAAAAGAAACAAAACAAAAAAGCACAGGAGGTAGTGAGGTTAGAAAAATCGCTAGGCCTACAAAGGGAGGTGACTTGGAAAAAAACAAACAAACAACAATATCTAAAAGACTCAAACAAGAAGTTTTTAGTAAATGACATAAGAATTTGTTTCTCAGAAAATTGGACAAAACTCTACATTAATGAACACTGACTGAACAGAGATAGCCAGACATCCCTTGTGGTATGTTTCATTTTGTTCTGGAAGTATAGTTATGTTTATTTCTTAAAATAATAAAGCCTAAGAATATTCTCTGGGTCATCTCTCTCCTTGGCTTGGCTGCCCTGATATGTTCACCTAATTTGCCTGGAGTCCACAAACAGCCTCATTTGCGGCAGGATGGAGGGACAGGAAAGAAAGACCCAGCTTCTCAGTCCTTGGACTACAAACCTGGTTCTGAGAGGAGCTGACCCTAAGCAGCCTGCTTTCTGTGGCTGGGCAAGTGGGCGCTGGCTGCATACACCCCCTGCCAAACTTTTATTTCTCGCACTTGAAAACACCCCCCTTTGGTTATCCAATGTCAGTGGTAGAAGCTGCCACAAATGCTTGGTTCAAACCCTCGCTCTGTCATTTCCCGGGCATATGGTATACCATCATTTCTGATCCTTAGTTTCTTTGTTTGTAACATGGAATAACATTTTATAAGCTTTTAATAGATTGAATAAGATAATACTTGTGCAGCACATAGCAAGTGCTCAATACATGACAGTTAGTATTCTCTTTCATTCTCTCATGGGTGGGGACACAAAACAGGAATACTGAATAAAGAGGAATTCTCCAATCATCTCTAAATGCTGACAGGAAGTTGTTTGTCTTAATTAGCAGCTCTTCGAAGGTGGGCCCCAGCGTGGCCTCACTCATACTGTGCAGGCCCCAGCACAGTTTCATGGACAGAGGACTTTCTTAAGTACCCTCTGGTGACAACCTCGGTCTCATGAAGAGACCAGTCTAAGAGGACAGCTCAAGGCCTGGGAGGGAAAAGTACACAAGGAAATTGGCTTGGACAAATACTTGACTCCAAATATGAATTTCAATCCCAGCTGAGGAAAGTCCTCTGAACAGAAAGTCACACATTATGACAGGGCAAAGATTTCGTAACACTTTCTGGAATTAGTGAGGGATATCGCGGCCAACGCATCACAGTATTTTGACATCTACTTTGCTTTTGTGCTTACTGAGTCTGGCAGGGAAGAAACAAGTGGGGCAGAAAGTACAGAGAGCTCAAATGACAGGCCACACGATTCTTCAAAGGACAGATTTCACTAGCTCCAGGACCACGTTTTTCTGCCATCGTGTCATGGTCACTCTCAGTTGCGGAGCCAAGCCACGGTGGACTCTGCTGTAACTACATGGAGATCCTCAGAACACCAATGAGCAAACCTGCTCAAAAAGCCCAAATAAGGAGAAGCAGCCCCTCCCCTAGCCCTGCTGCTCTGCGCTTCAATGCAGGTTTGCTGTGCCCACACCAGAGTCACCAGTTCACATGAGTCCTACCTGGACCAAGACAGCAGGCAGGATGCTGCACTCCAGGGCAGAGCAGGATGGGAAGTTTTACAGCCCTGGGTCAAGTCACATGATCCCAACCCCTGCAAAGGCCTCTGAGAACTAACCGCGGGACTCTGAAGGGCAACAGACAGCCTTCCCCACTTGGCCTCACCTGCTGCCCACTGCCTTCCTGTTGTGAAGATGCAGAAACCCCAGAGCCTGGGGGGTTGGGCAGGTTGGATGGGCTTGCCCCCCACCTCACCCCAGGCCTATGAGGGAAGCCGACATTTTCCTGTCCTTGGGTGCAGTTTTGCAGCCCCAGAATGACCCCTTCTCGGCCCACCAGTGGTGGGGCATGTTTCCCAGCAGCCTCTGAGCCTCCGACGTGACAAATGGAGTAGGCACTGATGCCAAAGCTTCCAAACCCAGCGGTTGGAAGACTAAACTGTATTGATTGAGAATTTAATTGCTCCATAATCACTGAGTAAACACTGGCTGGTCCATTGATCATGCCTCACACTGGGTGGGGAGAGAGAAGAGGCAGGCGGGATGCAAGGACAGTGCTAAAGGAGGTCTCCCTCTAACCACCTTTCTTCAAGGGTGTCCCTTCCTCAGGGTATCAAGGGTGCAGCCTCCAGCAGAGACCGCAGCCACTGCGCACACACTCTGCACTCTAGTTAGCAGCTGACAGAGAGCCACGTGCCACTAGAGGGGTTGGGGCACCGGGAGGTTCTGGTTAAGGCAGGAGGCTCTCTCAATGCACGCAGTGAGAAATGCAGGCTATTTTTTTTTTTTATGGGGGGAAATGTAAAACCTAGTTCATAGAAAAATAAAACCCCAGAAGATTGCACACT
The DNA here is from genome assembly GCA_030015415.1 of Cynopterus sphinx. NCBI lineage: Eukaryota > Metazoa > Chordata > Mammalia > Chiroptera > Pteropodidae > Cynopterus > Cynopterus sphinx. The sequence goes on from CM057380.1 coordinate 94,254,726, forward strand.
AATACATTAACAATGGTTAATTCTATAGACCGGATTCAGTTTTTATTTTCATCATATTCTTGTATTTTCCACATTTCCAACAACTAGCAAGTATAACTTATAATCAGAGAAAATAAATGTTATTTAAGACTCAATGAAACGTCTCAAAGGATTTCTCCTGTGCTATTAAAAAAAAAAAAATCCTAGCAGCAGCTCTGTGGAAAGAGGTTGCATTTTGGAGTGAGACCTGGGCTCAGCTTCCAGCTCTAGAACTGATTAGCAGCGCTCCCTCCATCAGATACTGAACTTCCTTCCATCCCAGATTCCTTGTCTGTAAACGGGAGTAGCAGCTATCTCACAGAAGTAAGTGAGAGAAAATGTTGAGTGTTTGATGCAACATCCCTGACATGTTCGATAAACGTTGTGTTCAATAAATAGCGTCTCTTCCATCGTGAAGTAGGGCATGGGATTTGAGGAGGAAGAACCAAATATTGGGGCTGAGTCAGTTTAATCTCCCGGGGCCCAGAATACCCCGCATCCCCATATCCTAACCTCTCTTGCATCCCAGGGGGCTGGAGATTATTTCAGTTTCCTCCCTAGTGACTCCCTTTCTGATTGCCCCCAAGCCTCCTGTCATTACCCTAATAAAAGTCAATCTTCCTCATCTTGTTCCATTGCTACCCATGGAGACAAATGGGCTGCCATTCTGCTAGATGCTGGGAGGCAGCTGGGCAGCTCCAGGGTCATTGTTCCCAACGTCACTGAGAGCCTGAGAGAGAGGGGAGCCCGAGGGATCGAAAATAGGACTGCAATTACTAGCCTATTCAATTCCCCGGAATAAAGCCTTGCCATTAGTGAACAGTGGGGAGGAGGTGGGGAAGGGGGATGAAAGAGCCTGACACACTCGCTGCCCCGTGGTTGGCTCTGGGCCTAGTACGCCCAGTTCTCCCCTGTGGGCCTGTTACCCTAGTAAGCAGAGGTTGTTTGCCTAGGGATGTGTGAACCTAGGGCAGCCCCATAACTGTTCCACTGTACCCCAGGCCCTGGTGCCCATGCCTCCGCCTCTCCTCTCACATTGCTCAGTTTTGGGTCATCCTACTTCCGGCAGCATTGCTCCCTGGCAGGCTCCTAGTCCCAAGATAGATTTCTCCTGACCCCATCTCCCAAAAGGCGGCTCTGCAGGTGGCTGGGGAAGGCTGTCCTAGCACATGCTAACAAGGCTGGGGCTTCCCTGGGCCCCCAGGGCTCTTTCCTGGGCTGAGGGTTTGCCTCAGGCTGCAGCAGCAGCTCCTCTCTATCCATCTGATCTGCAGGGCTGTGGGCAATCAGTTTATATGGATCAGCTGCCACTGCAGCACCCAGGGAATGAGTCCAGTGGCTCAAGAAAAGGGATTCATGTTCAGCCTCACAGCTTGGGGTCGGGCAGGGAAGGGACAGATATCTCAAACTTGCTGATCTTGATCACCATAGGCTTCAGCCAGGGTGCATAGGAAGAAGGTGAGGAGGCCTCTATGGCTAGCTCTGAGATCACACACTGAAGGCCCCAGTGATGGATCCTGAGACCTGATGGATTGATTGGTTTGGATTCTTTACTGGGGTCTCCTGTAGAGACCAATTAACTTATTCCTAGAAACCCTCGGAGAAGGTTGATTTGGCTGGAGCCTGGCTGAGCTGGCAGGAGACCAGACGGACCAGTGTGGGGGACGGGGGGAGGAAATCTGGCTTGCCTTAGAGGACTCTGTGACCCACCTACCCAGTGCTCACCCTCAGCCTGGTCTCTGACCACTATATTCTTGTAGAGAAACTTGCGGGGAAATCTGGCCTACACTCTCTGGAGGCGAGACATCTGGCTAAAGGGAAAGGACTAAGGGCTGTGAGGGGTCACAGACAGTGTTGGGAGCATTGATGTTGGGAGTCTGATGGGAGAAAACTTATCTCAGGATGGAATTCCCCCAAGAAACCAGAAATAGACAGACTGACACATGCACTGTTTGTCAGAAAACATCTACATGGCTTTCTCCCAGAGAATCCAAGAAACTGTCACCAGAGAGACAGACAGACAGACCAACAGATAGACAGAAACACAATCTAGGAAGCTATGAACCAGACAGACAGGACAATTTGTAATAACTGGGAACAGAGATAGACAACATCTGGACCAACTGGGGAGCAAGTCTCTGCCTTACCCAGTAGGCAGTACTTACCGGTCCTTTCATGAACCAACGTTCAAGAAAACCTCCCTCCTCCCACCCTCCCTCCCCTGAGCACCTTTGACCAAACCTTGGCACCTTCCCTCCAAGGGGAAATTGAGATAATAAGTTTCCTACCATCCCATTCTAAATCTTGGAAAAGAACCCTATTCTTTTGGAGCTCGGCCTCCATGAAGCAGCAGCACCCCTCCCTGCCCCCACATAAACCTGCCTCCCTCCCACCCCTTCCCCCTAGCAGCCAGGGAGTCCGAAGAGTGCTGGCACGTGGAAGAGTGGGAGGATGAGCATGAGAGAGAGGAAAGATGGAGGAAAACTTAAAGGAGCATCTCTGTTGGTGGGTTCCCCAGGACTGAGCTTTGTGATGACATGATGTTACCCATCCTCACCGATACCTGGTGCTTGGGTGGCAGCCATTAAATGTTTACTGGGTTGAGTTGAATTGATGGGACAGGAAGCAGACTAGACAGTTTTTCTTGCTTATCCTTCCCTGCCAGGGAGGACATTTTTAGGAAAAAAGACTCAGCCACATGTCTGAACAGTGACAACTCCTAGATGAGGCCAGGGTCCCCTATCTCTTTTCCCCCAGATCACCCTTGTGCCACTCTACTCTCTGTCCTCTCTCCCTTCTTGCCCACTGTCTCATTTTCCCATTTCTCTCCTTCCTTCCAGTTTCCAGGAAAGCCATTTTCAATTTGGAGGCATCACAGTGCCCCATTAGATGGGCAGCTCCTCCAGGACTTGTCATTATGTCCTGGCACAGAACTTGGCACAGAGACCACCCAGGACAGAGCTTGGTCCTTCCCTTTGCCTTTTAGCTTCCAACTTGCTCAATTACAGGGAACAACCATGCCTCTCATAGTCCTGGACCGAAGGATTGGGAGGTGTTATTTTGGTTTAATTCCCTTAGTCCCCTCCTCAGAGTCCTGCCTCAGCCCTGACCGGCTTTGACTTCCCTTTAAGGGAAAAAAAGGCAGTACTTCCTTTCAGTGGTGGTTTTCTGCCCTTAAGCTCAATAGCCACCATCTCTGATTACTCTCTAGTTATTTTCCAAGGAAGAAAGGGAAAGATCATTAAATCTTAAATTTAAAAGAGGCAAGTCGTGGGAGTCAAATGCCCTAAGTGTGCATCTGGGCGTTGGCATTCACTGGCTGTGTGACTGTGGGCAAGTCTCTTGACTGCTCTGAACCTAACTCTCCTCTCACATAAGACAGAGATTATAAAACCTGGTCTTATTTCCCTAAGCAGTTTGGAGGCTAAGCAAGGTTACATGTAAATGTTATTTTCTAGAGAGATCAACTCCTTCATTATACAGATGGGGAAACTGAGGACTAGGGGAGTTAAGTAACTTGCCCAAATTCACTCTGACAACAGGAAACTGGGTGGGGAAAATTTTAGTCCAGAAGAGAACTATCTTGACTCTAAGTGAAGAAAAAAAAAAAAACAAGTAAAAAGATATATGCAGAACTGTGAAACAGAAAAATTGGTGGAAAAGAGAAAAAATAGTGTAACAAGGGACAGAGACTGACAGTATACACAGATCAAGAAGAGAGAGAGTGGAAATTGAAATGGGCAAGGATGAGGATAAATGGAGGAACAGAAAGGCAGAGAGACAGATGAATATAGAAGGAAAAAGATGAAAGCATGATGGAGAGAGATTGTAAGGAAAAGAGACAGGCAGAAGGAGGGTATATGAATAACTCAGAACAAGATGAAGAAGAAAGCCTAGGGACAGTGACACCAAACCCTGACTTTGCAATATTCCTCTTCCTTCCCAGGTTGTCAGCTAACTCAGAGAAGGTTGAAACATCCCTAAAATTAAAGTCAGTCATCTTGGCTCCTTTACGGAGGGAGAAAAATTAGAAAGAAAAATGTAAATGTTTGATATAAAAGAAAGGATCATTGGTTGAGCAACTGCTGAGTGCCAGTCTATCATGTGACATATATATGTAATGACATTTATTTCCCTTGATGTTTAAAAATGTATTTTATATAGGCTTTTTAGAGGGGAGGAGCATAGATTTAGCATTTGAACAAAAAGGCATAATGACCTCAAAAGTGGGGAATCGCTCATCTGGGGTCCAGAAGAAGGAGAGAGAAAAGGAAGCATGAGAAAGGAGAAAAAAACAAACAGAAACGCAGGCTTGTGTGCTTTGCTCTGAGGGGTGGGATGGTGGGGGCTGAGGAAGAGGGAGGACCATCCACCAATTCCTTCCCACCTGTGGGAGGCCAGGTCAGAGCAGGCGGGCTTCTGCTCGGTATCAGCAGCTGGGCAGCAGAACTGGTGCAGCACGGTCTCATTCCTGAGGACAGAGCAGAAGGGAGAAGGTCAGGGTTCTGCCAAGACAGGCTTGGCTCTCTGGCACCAAAGCATTTCTACGCTTAAACCTTGACCCTATGTCACAGCAGTCTCCAACCCTGCTCCAGAGAAGGAGGTCTAGCATCGATTCTCTGTCACTAAGGCCTTTCCAGTCATCTATGAGGCCCAATTCAAACACTGCCTCCTGCATGCTGCCCCCACAATCTCCCATCAACAGAAGTCTTCTGATTTCTGCACCCCGATTCCCTCAGTAGGCTCCTCTGCACGTATGCACTGTTCATTCCCTCTATCCTTTATCATTATCATAGTTCTTTATAACCCTGTTCCCCTCTAAGCTCTGGCAAGGCAAAACTAGGTCTGTTCATCAGCGAGGCACAGAACTGTACGCAGTAAACATTTTAAAGCCGATCATATGCAAAAACACAAAGCACTCATGCAGAGACTCATACAGTGTTGCCAGCTGAAAATCCAAGGTGTGGTGCTTGGCGATGTGTTTGATGCAGATGAAAAAGCCAATACAGGAAGCAAAGATCTCGGGTTCTAGTGCCAGCCAGCCAGCTGTGTGATACCTAGCTCACCTTTTCTTGGACTCAACTTATTTCCTGGGAAAATCAGGAAGCTGAACTAGAGAAGTGGTTCTCAACCCTAGCTGCTTATTAGAATCACCAGATTTTATAAAACTATCCCTACCTGGGCCCTAACTCTCAGGGACTAATTCACTTGGTCTGGCCTGGCTCTGGGGTACCCAGAGCAGTTCTAAAGGAACCTAGAATTGAGAGCAATTAGACCAGATAATTTCCAAGGTCCCTTCAACCTCTAAAATGCTGCGAATCTAATATTCACTCTGAGCCAACTTGGAATTTAATATTGAAACTACTTTTGCATAAAGTAATGCTGTCCATTGCCTTCTCTCCCTCAGCAAGCAGTCACTGTACTGGGTATTTTGGAGTCAGAGAATGTCAGACCTGGAAGAGCCCCCAAAGGTTACCTGAAAAGGATTTTTAAACTTCTTTAGCTTCAGAATTCTTTGTCCAAATCCCATCTTTACTGGAAGGTGCTGAGTTTGCCTATCCTCATGGAGGAATAACATAGGGGCCTACCTTAAACTGACAAAAATAAATCCCAAATATATTGCATGATTAAATGAGAAAAAATAAAACAAAGGAAAATACAGAAGAGAACTTAGAAATAGAGCCTATGTGTTGAGGAGACTTAAAACAAAACAGGAAACTGAAAAGCCAGTATGAAAAAGACAAAAATAACTGACTCCATAAAAGAAAAACATCTAGTATGGGAAAAGATATCTTATTAAGACAAAAGACAAATGGTAGAATGGAAAATATATTTGCAACACATATGACAGGGGGCACATTAATATCCTATATTGAATTCCTCCAAATTCATAGTACAAAGGCAAACTCAATAGAAAAAAAAAATGGGCAAAGCATACAAATTCCAGTTGATAGAGGAGGAAATCCAAAAAGCAGATAAATATATTGGAAGATGCTCCACCCTATAGTAAACAGGAAAATGGAAATTAAAGCAACACTGTGATGCCCTTTCCCATTCATCAGACTGGCAAACATTAGAAAGACTAATTACTACAAATGCTGGGGAAGATGTGGCGAGTTAAGTGCCTTTATTCATTACCTGTGTAGATGTGAATTTTTACAGCTGTTTTTGGAAATTAAAAAGAACACAAATCTTCTGACCCAGCGATCCTTCCTCTGGAATTTTATACCCTGGAAATGCTGGCAACTGTTCATAAAGATATTTGCACAAAATGTTGTGGCAGTTTTGTTTTCATTTGCAGGAAACAAAACAACTGGAAATAACCTGAGTCCCAATCAGTCAGGGAATGGATGAGCCAATTGTGATCGTTTTATTCACACTGTGGAATTATGCACTGTATCTCTTGACCTGGTTGGATTCTTTCTACAACATATGGCTAAAGGACAAAAGCAAGTTGCAGAGAAATGTATATAATTTGGTAAAATAAACAATGGCCACGCTCCTAAATGCAAATTTGTACAATGTGATATATTTATATATGAGTGTGTACATAACTAAGCTGTTAACATTGGGCACCTTAGCAAGACAACAGTGAAAGAAAGAGGGTATAAGTAAGAAAAGGAGAAGAAAAACATGTTTGCTGTAATGTTAACTGAAAATGTTAAATATAAATTTTTACTTATGATATTACTGTAAATACATAAAAATTGAATATGTACCTGGAGAAGGACAAGAAAGTGTCTGGAACCAACACAAATATTATTGTCATTTCAGGATGAATCACAGGCAATTTTCATCTTGGATTTTTATTAATTTGATAGATTAGTGATTATATATTACAGGTTAATATTTAGTGCAACGAATATAGCTTTTTTACAGGGCAATAAAGCAAATAATTGAATCTGACTCCTCATTTTATAGATGAGAAAGCTGAAGGAAGTGCTTTGTCTAAACTCATTTCCTGACCAAAGTCCCAGGTCAGACTTCCAGTCACCCCTACCATCCCCACCCCAGCCCCAGGTTCCTGGGGCAAATCAGAGCCTTTAGAGAACCTTGGTGTCTAGTGGCCCCAAGGGCTGCTTGGCATGTGGAGTAAGGAAGAAGAAAGGAGGAAGTAGGGCGGAAGGGCTCAGAGCCTAAGCAATGGAGGGTCAGGCAGACCCAGGTATGCAGACAAAGCAGAGAACCTACCCCCAGGTCCTACCACCAGGTACACCTGTGTCCCAGCATGGGTTCAGAACTCTGACAAAAGACCCTGAGGACTGAGGCAAAGAGGCACAGCTTGTTCATCACGCAATGCACACACATTTCAGGAAGGAGAGTGCACCTAGACAGTCACAGGCTGGCACAGCGGTGACTGGGGCCTCTGTTTTGATCCTGACTCTGTTTCCCAGAGGCATCCTCCCAGGGCTTGGATCTACTCCGCCAGGCACTGAGGCAGGCTCCAGGTGGTTTTCCCAAGTCTGCAGATTCAGCTGTGTTGGCCCCCATTCAATAGGCAACATAAGCCTGGCTGTCCCCAAGTCCTTCTATACCTCAGGCTTGGGATGGTGATGCTATTGGAGTTGCACTCTCTTTGGGTTCATGCTGATGGGATCCTTCAGGACAATCCAACTGAGAGGGGAAGTTTGCTTCCAGCCCTTCTCCAGTTTCTCCCCTATCCACCTCCTGCCCCATGGGCCTCCTCAACATCGGCCAGAGGCTCCCCATTAGAACCTCCTTGCTTGTGTTATCTTGAGTTTAGTTCATAATTAATTATAAGTCCTCCTTTGCCTGCCTTTGATCAGCCTGGCTGCCTCCTCTGCTCAAGGTCACAGTCTAAGTCCCCTGACATGAGCAGGTCTTAGCTTAAGTTAGCTGAACGTTGCTTTCGGCCTCCCTGACTTCCTTTCCTGTCTCTCCAAAAGAGAATCCAAACAAAGGCACGCAAAGAATTCGTTCCCATTAAAATTAAAATTGGAGATGTGATGAGAAGGACACTTCACCTCCGTGGTATTCTTCCTCCAACCTATAACCCCAGTCTAATTGTGAGAAAAACATCAGACCAACCCAAATGGAGGAAATTCACAGAATATCCAACCAGTACCTCTCAAAACTGTCAAGGTCACGAAAACAAAAAAGAGAAACTGTCACAGACTAGAGAAAACTAAGGAGACATGACAATTGTCACCTGGTACCCTGGATGGGATCCTGGAACAAGAAGAAGATATTAGTGGAAAAACTAGTAAAATACAAATAAATGCTACAGTTTTGTAGATTCATATATGATAGAGAACTAGACAGACAGATGACAGATAATAATATTTGGACAACAAAATACTAATAATTGTATTTTAGCACTTTATAGTGTTTACTATGTGGCAATACTGTTCTAAGCACTTTCCACACTAACTTGTTAATTCTCATTAAACATCCAACAAAATTTTCTCTTCACTCTCCAGGTAAGGAAACTGAGGCATAGTGAGTTTGTGGACCGCTGATGAAACACCACACATTCGACATAGGCCTCATTTCTTATGACAACACTCATAGTCTGTTTTATCATCCTCCTTCTTTTTTAAAAAAATAAGAAAACCAAGGCTCAGAGGAAGTAAATGACTTGCCCAAGGTCACATAGCTGGTTAGTAGGAGAGCCTAAAACTCAGTAAGGCTTTGAAATCATACTGCCCCCACTTCATCCTGAAGAGAGCTTGGAAAGGGCTTTCTCAGAGTTACCATGTGGCACGGTTCTGGAGACATATTGGAGTCTGTGGGGTTCACACCTAAGGCTGTGTCCCTAGGAGTTCTGGAGCTGGATATATGCGATACAAAGAGCCCCTCTGAAAAAGGAAAATGACCCAGTCTTTGGCTCTTGAAATTCCAAAGAAGTAAAGTTTGTGATATAAGGCCAAAAGCTTATTTCTTGGATTCTTAATTCCAGGGCCTAAGATTTTAGGCAGAATTCAGTCCTTCCTGGCTTTAGCAATCCCAAGTGCTCCAAATTGACGAGTTTTGATGGAGAAACTGGATTGTGGGTGGATGTAATAAAACCTAAATGGGGCAGTCTGGACCTAGAATGAGGATTTTGATGTGTTGCTTATCTCTGGTCATGTTAGGAGTTGGGGCAGGGAATGAGAGGAACAGAGTGAGGAGCAGCTGGCTCTGGGAATTTCAGGCATCACTCACGCAAGATAGGGGGTAAGGGTCTTCAAAGAAGGCTGTGCGGACCTGAAGGAAGAGGAACCTAGGGCTCAGCCAGAAAAGGACTCCATTTCTTAACTAGGAAGCCGAGAAGATGGTGGTGGTGCTGCCAGAGAAAGAACAGAGACCCAAGGGGCCAGCTGGCTGGCTGGAAGGAGAAGAAAACATCAAGTGCTGCAAAGAGCTAATTAAAGCTTCAGCCAGGGCCAGGCACTTGAAATTATGGAAGGCTGTGCACCTATAACTTCCCACATTTATATTTAGAGACTCAGGATTCCACTGCAAGACCATAAAAATAGTTGAGTGGTTTAGAGGGACTGATGGTATGTGCAAACCTGCCGTAGGTGAAGCTGGCAGAGGAATGGAAAAAGGGACTTCCAGCAGGAAAATCAAGGAGGAAAAGCCAAGATCCCAGGGAGGCAACTTTGAAGGAAGAAACCTCTCTCCCCTTCACCAAGCTGAAGACAGCAGATTTAACCCATAGTCTTTGGAAAGAAGAAGCCAAAGAACCCCTCTGAAGGAGTTGTCTTAAACTCCAGGAAGAGGGAGAAATTATAAATAATTTCCAGTCACCTCCCCACCCCCACTCATTATGGTACCACCATCACTAGTGCTGGTAGAGCCTGAAGACTAGGTTCATTTTTTTTCACCTTCTCTTAATTTCCTCACCTTCTACATGCAGATCTCTTTAAACATGATGAATAGGGGGAAAAGATACCTTTATGTGCTCAGAATTCACTCCTAGTCCTGGGGATGGTCAGGGGACAGGAGAGAGACTAAATATCCAAAACAACTTTGAAAAATGAGAACAATAATAGGACATAACAATATGTGCTTTCAAGACTTAAAGCTATGAAGATTAAGACAGTTTGGTGTGGTATAAAGATAAGCATACAGATTGATTGAACCAAATAGAGGGGCTAGAAATAGAATCAAACTTGTATTGATTTTTAATGAAAGTACCAAGATAATTCAATGAAAAATGATAACCTTTTTAATAGATGGTGCTGAAACAACTATATATCTATATGGAAAATAAGGACTTTAATCCATGCCTTGCACAAATATAAAAATTAATACAAAATAGATAATGGATCAAAAATAATATATAAAACTATAAGAGTTCTCAAAGAAAATCTGTGACTTTAGAATATGCAGAGATTTCCTAGATAGGACACAAAAAGCACAAACTACAAGAAGAAAAAAATTTATAAATTAGACTTCATCAAAAATTTTAAAAATTTTCTCTTTGACAGATACTATTAAAAATAAGTAACTCTCAAAACGCACCAATAAAAAGACAAAAACTTTATAAAAGAATGTACAAAAGATTTGAACAGATACTTTGCCAAAGAAAATACACTAATGACATTATTAGTCACTAGGAAAATGCAGATTAAAATCACAAGATATCACTACATATCCACTAGAATGACTAAAATTAAAAAGTCTAACAACACTAAGTGTTGAAAAGGGTGTGGAGCACTTATAACTCTCATATACTTCCAGTGGGAATGTAAAATGGTGTGATACTTTGGAAAGCAATCTGGCAGTTTTTTCTTTTCGTTTTCTTTCCTTTTTTTTCTTTTTTTTTTTTTTTTAGGCGAGGCAACCCTTGATTGACCTCACAGATTGTGAGGACCTTGTCAGTTTACAATTCCTTATTTTTTTTTAATTTTTATTTCTTTTTACTCCTACAACACCTCGTCTTCCTAGGTGGTCTCCCATCCAAATACTAACCAGGCCTAACTCTGCTTAGCTTCTGAGATCAGTCAGGGTCAGGCTTGTTCAGGGTAGTATAGACAGGCAGTTTCTTATAAAATTAAACATACACTTACCATATGCCCCTGCAATTGCATTCCTAAGTATTTACCCAAGATAAATAAAAGCATACTGACACAAAACTATTTACAGCAGCAAATGTTCACATTTGCTGTAAAAACAACAGCAACTCAACACATATATGGTTGATTGATTTTGACAGGGGTGCCCAGAATATGCAATGGAGAAAAGACAGTCTCTTCAACAAAAAATGTTTGGAAAACTGGATATTCACATGCAAAAGAATGAATGTGGGCCCATATCTTACCAAAAGTAAAATCACCTCAAAATGGATTAAAGACTTAAACATAATACCTGAAACTATAAAACTCTTAGAAGAAAACATAGAAGGAAATTTTCATAACATTGGTCTTGGCAATGGTTTCATGGATATGACACCAAAAGCACAGGCAACATAAGCAAAAATAGACAAAGGAAACTACGTTAAACTAAAAAGCTCCTGCACAGAAAAGGGAACAATCAATAGAATGAAAGGCAACTGATGAAATGCAAGAAAATATTTGCAAACTGTATGTCAGATGAGAGAGGTTAATTTCTAAAATATATAAGGAACTCTTGTAACTCAGCAGCAAAAAACTAATTCAATTAAAAATGGACTAAAAGACTTGAATAAACATTTCTCCAAAAAAGACATACAAATCGTCAACAGATATATGAAAAGATACTCAAAGTCACTACTCATCAAGGCAATGCAAATCAAAACCATAATGAGATATCACCTCACACCTGTTAGGATTGTTATTAGAAAAGAAAAAGACAACATGTGTTGGTAAGGATGCGGAGAAATTGGAACCCTTGTACACTGTTGATGAGAATGCAAAATGGTGCTATGAAAAATAGTGTGGACATTTCCCAAAAATTAAAAATAGAACTATCATGAGATCCAAAAATCCCACTTCTGGGTATTTATCCAAAAGAATTGCAATTGGGATCTCGAAGAGATATTTGCACCCTAATATCATTGCTGCACTGTTTACAATAGCCAAGATTCATAAACAACTTAAATGTTTATTGATGGATGAATGAATAAAAAATGAATACACATGCAATGAAGTGTTATTTAGCCTTTAAAAAGAAGGAAATCCTGCAATATGTCACCATGTGGATGAGATTTGAAGACATTTTAAGCAAAATAATCTAAATGGAATACTATTCAGTAATAAAAAGAAATGAGCTTGCTCATACATGCACCAACATGGATGAATTTCAAAAGCGTTATACTAGTGAGGGAAGCTAGATACAAAAGTCTTCACACTGTATGATTCCATTTATATGATATTCTAGCAAAGGCAAAACTATAGTGACAGAAAGCATAAGCCATAAGGGAGGGGAGAGGTTAAACTACAAAAGGGAACAAAGGATCATTTAGGGTCATGGAAACTTTCTATAGCTTGATTGAGATCATGGTTATACAACTGTAGACATTTGTCAAAACTTAAACTATACACTTACAATGGGTGAACTTTATTATACGTAAATGTACCTTAATACTTTTAAAATACCCAAATCTTTTTCTTTTCACTTCTTGGTATTTCATCAAGGCTTTAATTTCTTTTCTAACTTCCCTCCTCTCATTACCCCCAGATCACCTAATTATTAACCCCCCACCAAGCAACAGGGGAAAACCACTGTATTTTCCCTTCCTTTCAACTGCTAGATTGTATTTTCAGAGACCAGATGGCTCATGACTGAGCCAAAGGAGTCCAGGGGGCCAGAAACTAGGACAATGAGAAAATCAGGGGTGGGGATGGTTGAATGGGGAAAATTTTGGACCTGGGCCTAGGGGCTGAGAGTCCCTGGGAAGTGCAGTAGTAACAGAGCTGAGCAGCAGATGGAGGCCCAGCCCCCACTCCACTACTACTGGCCCTTAGGAGGGTCATGGTAAATGAAGCTCTTATTCCTGCCTGATTTATCTCACTAAGTTGTGGGGATTCAATAAGACTTTGAATGTGAAACTCCTTTGGGAGAAACTTGATGAACCCTGCACAGATGCAAAATCTTATAATGACTATTATTGATATTATTAGTCTTTGCCACCAAGGAACTCAGCAACCACAGATCTGTTGCAAGCAGACACCTCCCAGGATGCCATCTTGACTTCCTTGTCTCTAGTCCCCCAAACCCTTCTCCAGGCTTGGGAGCTATGGGAGTAGATTTCCCTTGCTCGTTGGTAGAATCTGCCACTGCATCGTCTTCCACAGAAAGTTATGGAAAGCTCTTAATAAGGCAAGTGATTACAGATGCTCCAGCAGCCAAGAGCAAAAGGCTACAGAAAATACTTCCCTGGTGGTATCCAGGTCGGGGAAGGACAACTGGGTTCAGCATTCATTGTCTAGTCCTGACAAAGTCTCAGATCTCTATGTGGACCTCCCATTGGCCAGGTTTGCTTCTCTGGGAAAGTTTTAAAGGTCATCTATCTAGTCCATGCCCCCGCAGCCAAGGAATAGAAGGTTACAGAGTTCTAGAGTTGCCTGCCTCTCCTTTTCCCTGAAAACATGTTGTAAACTCTTCAGAGGTTCAGCTTAAGAAAATGAGCTTGGTCTTGCAGTAACCTTGTTTCTCTCTCGTTTTATAAGGAGGCTCAGCACCCCATCAGCTGCCTCAGGGGTTACACTGAGGTCGGAGGGAAGTAGAGAAAGCAGAGCATAGGACCTTACACTTCAACCAACTGCAGCTCTGATTGGGGCTCTTTTACATATGAGGAATGCCCATTAGGTTTAATTTGTGGGGAAATTTTTTTCTTGTTTTAACAAGCAGCTGGGAAAGCATTATTCTAACCCTACTACTGCAACTACTGAAGCTCGAATGATCCCATCCATTCATAACTCTTCTCATAGAGGAACTGCTTGCCACTCTCCTTGCAATGGCCCTTCCTGGCTCTCCCTTTCTTACTACCTGGAGAAAGACTTCACGAGTAATCCCACCTAACTCCTCTGTACAAACTTTGCCTTGATTCCTTATCTGTAAAATGGGATTAGTAACAGAACTTTCTTTAAAGTGTTGTTTTGAGGATAAAATGAGTTAAAACATGTAAAGCACCTAATAGAACTTGGCATATAGTAAGTACTTAATAGGTGTCAGCTATTATTAATATTTCTGCCACCCTTGCCTACATCCCTTTGATCTCAGGGAAAAGAGGTCCCCTCCTCTTCAAGCACCATCCAGTCTCTACAGCTCTTTATCCCCTGCTCCACCCTGTTCCAGTCTTCAGTGCTGTCATTTGCATAGGCCTTTTCTCTTCAGCAAATAAACATGCTCAAATCCCTCATCCTGAAAACATTTCTTCCCCTACAACTCCTCTCCCTTTCCTTCTACAGCCAGTCTTCCAGGAAGAGTGGCCTGCTTGTGAGGGCTTCCTTTCATTTGATCTCATGCCAACTTGCTGGAATACAGTTCTTCCTCTAGACCTCCAGGAGGGGAACTCTCACCAAGGAGGTCTCCAAGGATCTGGTTGCCCAAACCAGTGGGAATTCTCAGTTCCTAAGTGACTTTTCTGCAGTATTCGTTGGCTAAACCCTCCTTTGAAACACCCTCCTCCCTCAACTTTCAAGAAAGTGGCATGCCTGCCCTTCCCACAATAACTACCTTGTTTTCGTGGTATTAGGGGGAAACCAGCCACCATGCTGGGAGGAGTCCATGGAGAGAACCATGTGAGAAGGAATCAACAACCACCACCAGCTCGCCAGCCCTTTGATGATCATCCTGAAATTGAATCTTCCAGCCTTAGTCAAGCCTCTCCAACTGATGCCATGTGGGCAGAAAGGAGCTGTCCCCCACAAGCAGATTTCTGAACAAACAGATGCTATTGTTGTGTAAGATTCAGTGTGGTTATAAGACACTAAGTTTGAAGTGGTTTATCATAGCAGATTATAGTTGTTGGCCTCTCCATCTCCTCACTGGACTCTAAGCTGCTTCAGGGAGAGACCACATCTCTGCATCTGACATTGATTGAATTAATAATGCACTTCCACACTCATTAGCCCTGTGAGGGGGGCACTATTGTTGGCATTATTCCCATTTTACAGATAAGAAAACTAGCACTAAGAGAAAGGAAGTGTCATATACTTACTTATATGCAGATTTTGCAAATTTCCTATTCCATTTAAACTGGAAAAAGTGGATCCATTCCTCCTGCCGCATTTCCTTAGAAAGGCATCAAGGCACCCTCTCCCTAACAGAAAAGATCATCATTCCTCCTTACTCAGTGTCTACCCACAGAGGTCAGGAGACAATGTACACTCCATAACTGCTTGCTTGTGCATTTATTTATTGAGCACTTATTGCCTGCCAGGAACTTGACATACATTAACTATAAAACAACAGACTAAAGAGGTGGATATTACCATTCCCATTTTACAGATGAATAGAGAATTATAGAAACAAGGTCTAAGTCACACTGCTGAGGTAGGACTTGAACTCAGGCCTTGCCCACATTATTCTACTGCCACAGAAAAGGCTGTGGTGTACAAAAGACCAAACAGGAGGCCTGGGTTCAAATTCTAGAGAGACATCTAGCTGTGTGGTTTAGGGATAGTCACTTGAGCCCTCTGAGCTTGTTCCCTTGTCTGTGAAATCCACTACCTCACTGGTTGCGTTGCGTCATCATAAGAGGTGACCAGCATGAAAGCTTTTTGTAGGTGATAAACAGTACAGGCAGCATGGAATTGCTGTTACTGCCATGGCCTCCTAACTGCAACTCCTTAGCCCAGACTCCCCTGCCTCCCAGCCTATCTCATGAACCACCCCCATGCCCTTCCAAAAATGTGATTTTGTTTCATGGTGGTGGCAGGCCCAGAGGAATGATCTTGCTATTTATACCTATGTGACTTTGGGAAAGTTCCTTACCCACTCTGAGCACTTCACTTACCTCTCAAATAGGCATGATTGTAGGTCCTCACTGGATAGTTGAAGAATTAAATGAGAAAATACGCCTTAGGAGTTCAGCCCACAGTCCACAATATTATATAATAGATGGTAGTCACTCCTTTCTTGCATTTCCCAATCAAATGGCAAACTCCACATCTTGTGTGTCTCTGTATTCCCATGTAAAGGCCTGCCACCAATTATTTGTTCAACATTTTAAACTTTCACTTATGCAACACAGTGTTATCAACTATGGACACCATGTTTTAGATTAGATTCTCAGACTTTCCCTCTTATATCTGAAAGTCTGTAACTTTTCACCAACTTCTATTCCACCACCCCGCAGGCCCTGGCAACCAATTTTCTACTCTCAATTTCTGAGTTTGGCTTTTTTTTTTCCTTTAGATTCCACATATAAGTGATGCTGAGCAGTACTTGTCTCTGTCTGGCTTAGTTCACTTAGCATAATGTCCTCAAAGTCCATTTATGTTATCACAAATAGTAGGATTTCTTTCTTTCTTGTGGCTGGACAATATTCCATTGTATTTGTGTATATATTGTATGTATGTGTATATCTCACATTTTCTTTTATTCATTCATCTGTGAACACTTAGGTTGTTTCCATGATGTCTTGGCTATTGTGAGTAACACTGCAATGAACACGGGAGTGCAGATATTTCTTTGAGATCTTGTTTTCATTTCCTTTGATATATCCAGAAGGAGGATTGCTAGATCATTTGGTCATTCTATTTTTAAAATCTTGGAGGAAACTTCATACCATTTTCCATAGTGGCTGCCCAATTTACATTCCCACCAAGAGTGCACACGGGTTCTCTTTTCTCCACATTCTCACCAACACGTTATTTTTCTTTTTGATAATAGCCATTCTAACAGGTATGAGATGATAACTCATTGTGGTTTAGACTTGCATTTTCTTATGATTAGTGATGTTGAGCAACTTTTGCTGTACCTATTGGCCATCTGTCTTTTGAAAAATGTCTATTCAGTTCTTGCCTGTTTTTTAATCGAGTTGCTTCTTGCTAATGAGTTGTCTGAGTTCTTTATATATTTTGGATGTTAACCACTTATTAGATATATGATTTGCAAATATTTTCTCCCATTCTATCAGCTGCCTTTTCATTTTGTTGATAGTTTCCTTTGTTGTGCAGAAGCATTTAAGTTTAATGTTGTCCTACTTGTTTGTTTTTGCTTTTGTTGCCTAGTGCATTCCTTATCACATTTACCACAGTGGTGGGCATGCAATGCAGAAGTCTCTTCCTCCCACTACAGCACTTCACAGTTTATACAGCATTTTCTCACGCATCTTCTTTTAATCTTTGTAGGACCTTATGCATTATACCTAGTTGTTCCCCTTTGCAGATGGGGAACAGAGATATGACCTGGTTTTTCTGAGGTCCAACAGCTGGTAATGGGTGGAACCAGTATTGTGCTGAGGTCCTCTGGTCCAAGGAGGGCCCCCACATGGAGCAGCAAGTGAGGCATGAGTGCTCAAAGAAGAATTTCATTGAGGCCCTTTCTTAAACCATAAAAGATAGCATAATTCTACAGAAAGCCAGTAGCTATAGGTCTGGACTCTCAGGCAGATCACCTGAACTTCCTCATCCTCAGTTTCCCCGGCTGTGAAAGGGTGGTCATAAAAGAAACGACCTCATAGAATTGTTATGAAGGTCAAACAAAATTCATGTCATGCTTAGTATACACTGCTTAGCATGTAGCAGAGGCAAAACAGAACATCTGTATCTGGACCATGCGCGGATATGGGTACAGGAAACCCAGCATTCCAAGTCCAGTTTTGCCACTTTCCAATTATCAGCTTGGCCTGCCTGAGCCTTAGTTTCTTTATCTGTTAAACAGGCTACCAAAAGCATCTACCCCTAAGTGTGATTGTGAGGATTAAATGAGCAAATAGATCTAAAGTGTTAAGAACTGTGCCTGGCGCAGTTGGTACACCCCTGCTGCTCCTAGACCTGAAGGTTCTTACCCTCGGCCCCGGAGTTGAAAACTCAAAAGCCTCAAAACAATGTTATGGGGGTGTCATAGCTTCTATCTACACTTGAATTTTATGATTAGAAAATTGACTAAAGTGGATGGGAGCTTCAACAGGAGACCCACAGCTATGCCAATCTCCAGATCTCCAGATTCTGCCCACCTTTCAGGGCCCAGTGCCAACAACATTTCCTCTCCAAAGTCTTCCCTAGCTGGTGCTTGCACCCACCCTTCCTCCACTCCTGCTGGCCTCAACCTCTGCCCCTGCCTGGGCAGGAAGCACTCACCTCTGAACTCCAACAGCAGCCTCTTTGCGACAGTATCAGGCTGCAGCATCAATTTTTTTCCACATTGCATTGTCAATGTCTATATACATGTTGTTTCTCCCTATGCTAGAGTGAGCTTTCTGGGACAGGGACGCGACTATAACCAATTCATGTCTGCATCCAGTACAGGATATAGCCTGGCTCATGGCACACAGTAGATACCATCTGTTGATTCAATGTGTGAATAAGTCTCTATTACTGAGGATACTAGAGAGAAAAGGGGAATTAAATGTATACATACATGAAATGTGCACATGCACAGAAACAAAAGCCCAAGTACATACCACAGAGACACCATCATCATCATATGTGTGAGGCAGTGTGAAAAGCCCTTTCCATACACTCCTTCATTTTAATTCTTATTTGACAGATGAGGAGGCTCAGAGAGACTAAGATACTTGCTTAATATGACGCAGCCTTGGTATCAACATGGCAGTATCAGGAGGCTTAACTCAGACCAGGAAACTCAGCCTGTAATTTCAGTGTGCCAAGAGGCCCCAAGTTCTTCCTCCTCCTCCATGCTTACCAACCCAGCCCAGCCCTAGAACTGTTGGGTTTCCTCTCAGTCCCAGAGCTGCATGCCGCCTTCCCTCCTTCCTGTCCAGCTGGGTGGTACTGCCACCAACCTCAGAGCCATTCAGTTGCCTAGCTCAAAGTCTATTTTTTTGAAGTTCAGCCACCTTTGTAAGGAGCCAAGAGGATGCCCAGCGCCAGGCAGGGTGTCTTAGAGTGAATGACAAAGCTGGGAGCTTGGCTACACCTTGCCAGCTTTCCTCACAATGGATCTCTTTATTACCTGGCAGACGGGTGCCTGGCTGCTGGGCAAAGCCAGCTTGAGAGGACGGATCAAGGCCATCCAGCCCATGCCAGACTCACAGGTTGTTTTGTGCTATGTCTACCTCATAACATCAGAGCAGCACACCCACCTGGCGTAACTCATCCACCCATAATCAATCATAGGCATGCATTGTTTTTCTAGGAATAGTGGAAATAAATCCCAATCAATAATAATTACTGTATTCGTGTAGTGATTCTGATTATGAAACACTTCTGGATACCCTAAGAATAATCCCAGTGGGTAATGGTAGTAGTAATAATATTATATGTTATAATTATAACAACAGTTAATATTAATGCCATTTGACTGACGAGGAAACTAACACTCAGAGAAGTCTAACGACCTTCTGAGAACCCACCAGTAAGATTCGAGCCCTGTGCCCTTCCACTGCTGTATGCTGCCCCTAGAACCCACTCTCACCACACTGCTCACCCCCATAGCAGGCATCTACAGGGTAGGTGGCCACTGGGCTATGAATGGAAGAGTCTTGAGTTTGTCTCCATAGCACAGGCAGACTCTTGGAGTTAAACAGAAACATAAAACCTCATCCAGCCAATCCTCGGTCCCACAGCTTCAATTGATGTCCTAGCCACCTGCTCATGTGTATGCATCCAACTCACATACCTACAGAAACACCTGCTGCTTCTGGTAAACCAGCTACACACTAACACTCAACATACGTTTGTACACCTGCCTGGGTATGCAGATTCATACACCTAAACATACACACACATCCTCTAATGCACACACATGTACACACTCATTAACATACGCACTTTGCTTCACGAGCATATCTAGAACTCTCATAAAAATACACACATTATACAGTTGTTCCAAGGATTGGTTCCAAGACACCCCATAGATACCAAAATCTTTGAATGCTCAAGTCATTTATATAAATGGTTCAGTTTTTGCATATAACCTTCGCACATCCTCCTGTTCACTTTAAATCATCTCTAGATTACTTATAATACCTAATGAAATGTAAATGCTATGTAAATAGTTGTTATACTGTATTGCTTAGGGAATAATGGCAAGGAAAGAAGTCTCTACACATTCAGTACAGACGCAACCATGTAACAGGTCTAACTACATCTCTACATCAGCAACCATGTAAATTTTTTTCAGCGAGTATTTTGATCCACAATTGGTTGAAGAGCCCACAGATACAGTGGGCTGACTGTCTCACATTCAATTTAGACTCCCCAAACCTATGCATACATGTGCATGAATGCTCACACACTCACTCTTGGATATACAGATCTACATGTACGTATTTTCACATAAAATCCTGCATGTGCAGGTGTGTGCACGCACACGCACACACACACACTCAGGACTGAGTCCACGTGGGCCACAAGGACATGCAAATCATCCATCTTGTGGCTACATGGGGATGGCACTCTGCCAGTTCTCTCGCCCAGTCCTGCATGACACTATAGAGATGAGTGGGCCAAGGGCCAAGTTCAGAGCTGCAGCAACATGAACAACTGTCACATGGGCATGATTCCTTCAGCCTTTCTGTCCCTGAACATTGATCCATGTTCTGGATCAGACCTTACCTAGGGGGAGCACTTCCTACACCACAAGAGACCCTCCTAGTGTGGGGATAGCTATGTCAGGGTATAAGAGGCTAAAGCCTGTGCATATGTGAATCTTGAAGATTCTACTTTAGCCGTGTGACCTTGGGTGAGATACCTTAAACCGCAGTTACCACATTTGTGAAATAGGGATAATAATACCTTCCATTAAGACTGTGGATAAAATGAGATAATAAACGTACACAAATGCCTAGCAAGTAAAAGAAATTAGTACATGGATACTGAAAGAAAGATTGAATAAACGAATATCGAATGATTGCAAGCTGCATTCTCTGTACTGAATTGCTCTCCCTCTTCTGCCTTTTGAACCCGTTTTCTGTAATCCTGGGCCACATCATTCCCTGATTCAAAGCCCCCACCCCACAACTTCTCATCATTATGCTATTATTTCTCCCAATTAAGAACAATCTTCAGTCTTAAACCTACTTCCTTCTCCAACTATTGCCTCATTTCTTTACTCCTCTTTGTGCCAAAACTCATCAAAGAGTTTTCTATACTCAGTTTCTACAATTCCTTTCATTCAGTCATCTTTTAAATATTTTATTAAGGAAATTTCAAGCATATATTTTGCCAATCTTCTACGCCCAATTTTTTTTGCTGGAGTATTTTAAAGCATACCCCAGAAACATTTCACCCAGAATGTACCTCCAACAGTTAAGAACTTTAAAAAGATAATAATTCTCTAACATCAGCTAATACATCACCTGTATTCAAATTTCCCTGATTGCCTTAAAAATGCGCCTTTTTCAGTTGCTTTGTCTGAATCAAGACCTAATCAAGGTCCATATATTACATTCGGTTATCTCTTCTCCCTTCTCTGTTAAACTCACACTAATGAAGCTCTCATACTCATTATTCTGCTAAAGCCACACTTTTCAAGGTCACCAATTACTTTGGTGTTGTTAAAGCCAGTGGACAGTTCTCATTCTTCTCCTGTCTGCTCCAGTGTTTGACTTTATGTTGCTGCCCTCCTCACTGAAACACCTCTTTGTTAGAATACCAGAAGAGTCCTCCAGCTTTTCCCCTGCCCCTCTGGCTGGTTCCTTCTCAGTCTCCATCCCCACCTCTTGAAAGTGTTGTGCTCTAAGGCTCCATTCTTGCTCCTCTTCCGCCGTCTTTATTCATCTTTATTCGCTCCTAGGTACAGCCATCCAGTTTCAAGGCTTTAAAAGCCATCCCAGATTTACAACTCCAGTCCCTTCCAAAGCCTATTGATCATCTCCATTTGAATTAATGGCTAATAGGCATCTCAAACTTAACAAGTCTAAAAATCTACTCCTCAACCCCTCATCCCAGACTTCCCCTCTCATCTTTCCAATAACTTTGGCTCAAACTCTTGGACTCGCCCTCACCTCATCTCTCTCTCACACCCACATTAATCTCCCAGGAGATATTGTTGCTTTGACTGCTCATCCCCTTTTGCTGCTACTTCCATCTCTTACCTGGACTTTGCAACACCCTTCTACCTGATCTCAATGTTTCTAGCTTTCTTCCACCTTCACTCTATTCTCAGTTCAAACTCAACCAAGTAGCTGAAGTTCCCTGTAAGCATTCTCTGCTCAAAACTATCTAATTGTTCCTAGTTTTTTTTTTTTTTTAAGAAATAGCCAAACTCTTTACAATAGACTCCAAGGCCCTACAGTGTTTCTCAGCAAAATTCATGGGTATTTGGGGTAGGAAAATTCTTCATTGTGGGGACTGTCCTGTGTACTATAGGACATAGCCCTTGCCTCTTCAATGCCAGTAGGACATTTTCCTTCTCGTGTCTGGTATTATTTTGCTATAGCATCTTTATCCACAAGCATTTTCACTGCAAACATTTTTGCCATGTAACTAATTGGCCATAAAGCAATTCTGTTGTAAAAAAGAGAGAGAGAGAGAGAGAGAGAGAGAGAGAGAGAGATAAAAATCACAACAAACAAAAGAGGGAAATTACAAATAAATAACGAAATTAAAAATACTCTATTGTGAAATACAAAATATTTGAATATATTTAAAATGTTTACAGATTCATGGCAATATTGAGCAAATAACTGATTTTGTTTTGTGGATTGTACCTAAGCACTTGTCTTTGTTCTATGGGAAATGTGGGTTCAACTCCCCTTGGAGCCTCTCTTTCTCTTCTTAATGTAGTGTTTTTCAAAATAAGAAACCAACTAACTTGTGGGGCAAAAATCGTCATCTGAAAAAAATGCTAATTATTTTAAGAACACACTATTTAAATATTTTCTCCATCACTTCATCAATGAAGAAATGAAACTAAACTGATACTTAAAAACAACAACAACAACAACAACAACAAAAACAATCCACTAGTTATTTTATCTCTTTCACAGCAAAAATACTTTATGGCCAATTAGTTATGGGGCAAAAATGTTCGCAGCAAAGATGTCTATGGCAAAGATGCTACCACAAAAGTACCTAGAACCTCCCCTTCACCCTGCCAACCATTATGACAACTAAAATGTCCCCACACACTTCCAAACACTGCCTGGTGGATTTGGAAATCTCAGCTGAGAATCTCTTACAAGATTGCTGCTGCACCCCTGCATTCTCCCTTCACCCTACATCCCACTGACAGCTCTGATTTGACCTCAGACTACTCTCCCTGCACTCCCCTCAATGGGCCTCTGTGTTGGCTGTTGCCTCTGCCAGGAATGCCTTCCAAACCCCCTTGCAGAGAACTTCCTTCTTCAGGTCTTTCCAGGTCACCCTGTTTGAAGCTGCAAATCTCTTTACTCCAAGGTTCCCTTCTGTTTTATTTTTCTCCCACTTATCCCATCAGATGTGCTATATGTCTTAATTATTAACCTTTTTTTTTTTTCTGTAAGCTTCATGAAAAGATTTGAGAGTTTGGGGTTCACTACTGTACTCCAGTGCCTGGAACAGTAACTGGTACATAGTAGACAATCAATAAAAATTTGTTAAGTGAAAGAAAAGATACAGATGTCATGAATATAAACTTACATAGAGAAGAAAACAAGCACTTCTAAGTCATAGGAATAAAGATTTAATTTCATACTTACCAAGGACTGGAGTATGCTCAGCCTAGGGTGATAAGTAGTGGAAGAGGTTATGAGAACCTCAATTTTTCTCAGATCACTTCAGGAATATTTCCTGAAGGAGATGGGGTTTTAGGACTCATCCCATTAGTTTTAAACCAGATTATAATACCCTGGAAGCTCTCCTAACCCCAGGGAACAAAAGTGAACCATGCTAGAAGGGTGGTGAAGTTTTCAGGCTGGGAAACGTGCTGGATCAATCTAATTTCTACCACAATTTACCAATACCTGTAGAAGACTACAAGAGCAAGTCAGCACCTTCAGGACCACGTTCAAATGGAGCCCCTAAATAATGTCTGCCCACTCCCAGCCCTGTATCCTCAGAAAAGCCCATCCCAAATGATTATACAGAGATAGGCTATCCAGAGCTTGCCTTCCAAAATCTCAGGAGAGAAGAAGAAAAGACCTTGAGTCACAGCCACACGTACAATGGAATTCTATACAGCTATTAAAATCAATGAGACAATTATTCTTATACTGAAGACAGAGGGATCACCAAATAGATTATTAGGAGAAAAAAGCAAGGTGTAAAATAGTGTATAATATACTACTATTTGTGTAAAAAGATATATGCATGTGTGTATACAGAGACACACACACTTGAATGTACATAGAATTCCCTGTTAAGATATATGAGAAATTGTTAACAGTGATTGCTGATGGGGTGGAAATGGAGTTGAGTGGGTTGGAAACAGGGGTGGGGAGACACTTTTCATTGTAAACTCTTGCATCTTTTAAATGTTATACTATGTTAATATATTACCTATTTGAAAAGAGTAAATTGAATTAAAAAAAGAACAACCAGATTGACAAAATGAAAACCAACAGGTCCATGTAAACAGTTCAGTATTTTCAGTGTTAAAACAAAAGCCACCTGCATTACAGGTGGCCTGAAGTTGGAGGACAGAGTTCCTCAAGTAGAAAGAGCCCAGGGGCTTTAGCTCATCTGTCCTGTCTGTGGCCAGGGCTGAGAAAGCCAAGGGGTTCCTAAGCACTACCCAGAGTCAGGCATGGTCAGAATTTGCATGGTTGGGGCAAATGGTTGAGAGAGGGGGCCCTGGCCATACCCCCTGCACTTCAGGGCTCACTCCGGGATCCTGTTCTAGAGGAGCAGAGATGAGATGAGGCACAGCGTCCCACAAAACCACGTGGAGTAGGAAGTGGTAGGCTTAGGAGAGATCCCCTGAAAGAAAAGAAGACTAGGAGTGTGAGAGATAGTGGACAGGTAGGCCAGGAAAGGAAGTATGATTATCCTCAAATATTTGAAGGGCTGCCCGAAGAGGCAAGGAGTCCTGTTCTGAGCCCTCAGGAAGACCCAGAAAGGTAAGGAAGTGCATTCTACCTTCAAAAGGCACTTTCTGGCCCAGTTCTTGCCAGAAGGTTCCCAAAATAGCAACTACTCTGAGTTCTCTCTGTGCACCAAGCATTTCGCTTGCTCGGTGTATTGGTATCACCTATTACTTTCACAGCAATCCTATGAGGTTAGTACTAATTGCGTTCCCATTTTATAGATAAGAAAACCAAGGATGTCACTGCTCAAGATGACAGAGGAAATACATGACTAAGACAGGATTCAATCCCAGTGACACACTCTGAACTATTATTATGCTTCAGCACAGGTTGGCCCAGACTTCTAAGACTAAGCAGTCCTATTAAATAGAAACACGGAAAGGCTGGAATAGAGCTGGGCTTCTCTTGGGGAGGTGTCTTGGGAACAAAGAAGGCTAAGGGAGGTGGGTGCTGAGTAGGAGTTGGACCTCAGTGACACCAGCCTGATCCCCGACCCTCTTAGCCAATACCCCACCACCACCACCACCACCTTCTCCCCTTCTTCTTCCAAGGGAATCCACTCACAGCAGCCGGGGCTGGCGCCCACGGAGGTCGGGGAAGGCAGCGCACATCAGCCCAGGGCGCCCGCCCCCGGAGCATAGGGGGAGCGGGTCGTCGTCTTGGGCAGGGGATGCTGCGGGAGTGCTGAAGGGCGGCGGCAGAGCCGCGGGGCGGGGTGACGATGACGCAGCACGGAACCCCCTCCCCGGCTTCTGGGCAGAAGCGGGGGCCGCGGCGGCGCCCGGGGGTGCGCTCAGACGCCGGGGGCGGCGGGCGGCGCGCGCCAGAGGAGCCGCGAGGCCGCGGGGGCGGGGAGGCCGGGGGACTCAGCTGCACTCGGGGCCCGGGAGGGGACGCGGGGATGGGGGGGCCCGAGGCCTCCTTTTCTCCCTCCCGCCCCCCCGCGCAGGGTCCCCACCACCCTAGCGCCCAGGGGCGGCGGCTTCCTGAGCGGGTGACTCAGCGCCGCCTCGCTGGGCGCGGGGCGCGCGGGGCGCGGGGGCCCGCGCCGCGGAGATGCGCGGAGGGGCGCGTGGGCGGGAGGCTCCATCCTGCTGGTCGGCAGCCCGCCCGCCGGCCCACGCAGCCGGCTCCACGCCCGCTCCCCGCCGAGAAGCCCCGGGGGCGGGAGGCGGCGGGAGGAGGCAGGGCTTTCCCCAGGCCTGACGAGCGAGGAGGCCGGGGTCACAGGGCAGGGATGGGAACCCCAGGGGAGGGGGAGGCTGCATCCTCGGCTCTGCCTTGCAGCGACTCCCGGCTTGTCCGCATGAACGGCCAGAGGAAGCCAAGCGGAAATCCCGGGGCTGTTTAAAGCTGGGAAGCCCTGCAGAAGGCGCATCATCCTTCCCGGCCCTGCGGCGCACGGACGCCCGGCACCGAGCCCACGGGAGTCCTCAATCCAGAGCTCCCTTCATAAGACCCCATTGTTCTTCGTGCTGCGCAACCTCTTAACAGCTCTCTTTGCCACTAACTTGGTGAGCTGAGGGGAGAGAGAGAGGCAAAAACTGATGTCCCATTGGCCCAGGGAAAGGGAGGCGTTTGCTCCAAGCTTACACTAGGGGTCTGTGAGGGTGGGCACAAGACTCAGGAGCCCAGCTACTTAGAATGATCGGATCCCCAACGAGTGTCTTGCCTGCCTGTGGAATTCCCTTTGGCCTTCACGATAGGCTCTTTTGAGTTAAGTAGATCCAACAATGTCAAAGATGCAAACGAGCCAGTTTGGAAGCATCCAAGGTTTCTCTTTGAAAAGACCAGGCTGTGCACGGGAATCACCAAAACTAGGATTCCCAACTGCTGTGTAGAGTTTTTGTTGCTGTTGCTGTTTTTAAATAATCATTGTTTTAAGTTGATGCATTGAGTGAAAATGGTGGTAGATTGGAATTGTTTATCACGGAAGAAATTGTAGGGTTCCCTTGCTTCTCTGCCTGTGATGTGGGGTGCATTCCTGATTGGAAGCAGGGAGTCAACTGGCTTGACCTGACGTTTCCAAAGCCCTGAGAGGTCATATTCTAGCCCTGGCCACTGGAGGCCAAGTCGGGTTCAGGTAAGCACCACATTGCAGCTTTCCACGCATCTCCCTGCTGCCGGGTACCTGAGCTTCCAAACATATCGGCTCTACAGAGGGTGCCAGGTGCCCCACCCCTGCACCCACCCACCCTCCCCCTGGCAGCCTTCTTCCTAGAAGCTCATAGCCTCCAGAGACCTGGTCTCCTTGCTTGAGACAGAGTGAGGAATAGAAAGCATAGAATGTAGGTACTGCAGACTTACCCCACTTTACAGGGGGAAGATGCAGGTGGAATTGGCCAGCCAAGGGAGATGAAACAAGCCGTGCTGAGAAAGAAAAAGGAACCTCAAGTCCCAACAGGGTAACAGATCAGACTGTCATGGGGAGGCAGGAGGAAGACCTATGCTGAGCTTTGCTGTGAGGCCCACAACATCTTTTGCATGGTGTGAGTTGTCATCCATCTCCCCCACCTCAAGTCAATAACATACTCACCCATGCGCAGCTATACCCATTCAGTCCCACATCCACATCCACACCATACACACACTTACTCCTCCTCCTGCCAGTGTCCTAACATTTCCCTGAACAGAGCTCACACTGACTGGTGGAGAAATAGGAAGAGAAGGCCTGGAGCTTGGCTATTGGTTCCTGTTTTATCTCCAGGCCAGATGATGACCCCAGAATCCTGCTGCTCTCTCTCCTCTATCTCCTTCCACCTGGAGACATGACCACAGTATAAGGCTTGCTTTCCCTCCCATCCTCATAGACCCATTGTACATTTCTAGTTCAACTTCTGGCAAAGCTGTGTGTGGTGTGTGTGTATGTGTGTGTGTAGATCGAGAGAGAGAGAGAGAGAGAGAGAGAGAGAGAGAGAGAGAGAGAGAGAGAGAAAACACTCAAAGTGGTTTTTCATGCTTAATAACGCATCTTCCCAGGCTGAGACTGATCTGGCACACAGGGAGAGATAGGATTGGGGTAGGATCTGTTCATTGGGAGGAGCACCCATGTACCCTAACTCCCCAACTGGCATTAAAAGCTAAGCCTTTGATTCAGCTTTTCTTCCATGCTCAGCTATAGAAATTGTGCTGTCAAGCCTAAGCACAACCTGTTACCTGGTGGGGCCTCCCTGTAGCTGACATGTTCTTCAGCCCTGACAACATACCCTCCTCTCCCTCCACCTAGATGAGCTTGCCTGGGCTCTACATACTAAGAGTTATTTCGTTCAAGAAATATTTATCAAATACCTCCTAGCTGTTGAGTTAGCCTCTCTCATCCCCCATCCTCTTCAGGGTCATGCAACACCAACCTCTACTGCCTGCTAGCCCTTCCTGCCCACATCTTCCTGCCCCATAGCAAACCCCAACAGAGTTGCGTGAAATTTTGCCATCCAAAAAATTACTTTAAAATCCTAGAAAAGGTCAAAAGAGCTTACCAAGCACCAGGATTCTCTTTAAATTCCTGTCTTATGACTTTTACACATGAAACTCATTGGGAAAGTATCCCAGATAATTAATTACTTCCAATACAAGCCTATGTGGGAGTGCCCTGGGTCCCTTCCCTTTGCTTGTCAGGTCCAGGTAAGGCAGTTCCAATTCTTTGCAAAGGATAGCAGAAATAAATATCATTTAGGGTCTTCTCCCCCAAGAGCCCTTCGACTCCTAATGAGCATCCTGCCCTGACCCTTAGTCAACAGTGTCACCATGGCACCCTCCTCCTTTATTAAACCTGCTCTTGGACATGGCTGAAACAAACTCTTTCATCCTGAAGTGTAAAAGGCTAAATGTGTTGTTTTTCTCCTGTCCTGGGATAATTAGCATTTTAACAAGAGGATACTTCGGAGTACCCAACGGATTCCCTAATTGTAGAATATCTGGCATAAGCAAGATTTTCTGGAAGGTAGAGAGACCTCCCTGGGTCCCCTAAATCCCCATAACTAGCTATATGTTTGGCTTTGCACACCCATGGAGCAGTCCTGACTGGTTCTTTTGGTCCCTCACTGTATACTGTCAAGAGGCCTGGATGAAGAGTTCTAGTTTTAATTCTGCCACTAGTAACTTTGGAAGCACCAGCCACTTCTGTCTCAGGCCATAGTCTTCACATTTGCCAACTGAGAAGTTTGGACCAAATAAGTGACCTTTTACAGGACCTTTCCAGGTCTGACATTTGCCCAACTCCCCAGAGGGACAGAGGAACTCTAGTTCATCTCCTAAAGCCCTCTAGTGCCTGCAGCTGTGCGAGGGAATAGCCTGATGCCAGCACAGAAAGTGAGCAGGGACTTGGACAGGCCCGCATGCCCTCTGTCCACATTAGCCTGCCCTTCCGCAGGGGATGAGAGGTACCACTCAGCGCATACATCCGTCTTGCAGAGTTACATAACCCTCCCAGATGGGCTATTCCAAACAAAGAGCAACAGCAAAACAGCTCATCACACCTACCATCCCACCTGGTGTCCACACACACACGCGCGCACACACACACACACACACAGAACAGTTTTTGCCTATATGGCCTCACAGCCATAACCATCTGAGAGAAATTTTTAGAAGCCCACCACCTTTTCTTTTTCATTTGTTTTGTTTTTCCTAGAAGGTATTTCATCTAAGTCCTAATGAGAAGAAACTCTTTTCTTCTCTAAGCTCGATCAGAAAAAGCAGAATCTTCCCCTAAAGCTCCTCCCCAACCACCAATAAAAAACGCATAACAACACATCAGGTCTCTCCTTTTTTTGGTTCCTCTCTCTTCTTTCTAGCTTTCTGACCTCAGAGTCCTGCAGGTTTACCCTTCCAACCCGAGGGTGAAAGAATTTGGAGAAGTGGATTTAGCTTTCATTCATTCCAACTGGGAGGCATTCTTCTGGTTCCGACTTCATTCCTCCAATCCTCCCCTTTCGTTCTTGACAAGTCGATATACTAGATAAGACTATAGTTTCCCTATTTAAAAAATGTGGGAGATCATTCTTATCACTAAGGGGCACTGGGTGATAACTCAGATTCTTTTGCTTAAGAAAAGTGCAAAAAATCGCAAAATGCAACAGATCAGATTTAAGTGGGGCTTAAGGAAACATTTCCCAGCCAGTGAGTTGTGAGCCCTGCCCATAGATCACTAAGGATGGCAGATTTGTCCTGCCTGGCTGTATTTCAGTATAAGCTCCATATTCATGTACCTGGAATAGCTTAGATACACATTGTCCAGAGGTAGGGGGCGGATGAGAAAAAGCACACGTAGAAAGCTGGCCTGAGAGAAGGAATCCTGAATCCAGATTCCAGTCTATTGCTATAGTCTGACTGTGGATGAGACCTGGGCCCTTGTTTCTCTATCCGTAGAAATACTACAATGTACTTGGCACTTACTATATGCCCAAAATAGTACTAAGCAAATTATACTATTTGACTTTTAAACTTTACAATAACCTTTCAAAGTATATATTATTTCATATTTTATAAATGAAAAAACAGAGGCTCCAAGAAGGTAAATAATGAATGGAAGGTCTCATGCTGGTAGGTGGTAGAGCAAGATTCATACCCAGCAATGCCTGACAACAAAGCCCAGGTTTTTAACCAACAAGACTGTGAAAATTCTGTGATTCTATGGTTTCCTTAAATTCCTTTCAGCCTGGAAAATCTAATTTCTCCCTCATTCTATTCTTGATCCTGTTTTGTTTGTTAATTTCTTCATTGCTTGTAATGAAGACGACTACCCTTTTTCTCCGTGGAAACAAGAAACCTTTTGCAGCTTGTGTGGGAACCTGCACTTTGTGCTTTTTCGGAAGCAGAGAAAGAAGGAGCTGCAGTGGCCCAAGCCTCAGAAATCCTGCCAGACGGCCTTGTATTTGGGGAATCTGCCAGGTACAATGAGAGTATCCGCAAGACCTTTCACTATGAAACCTCTTGCTAAGTGGCTACTGCCCTGTGTCCAAGGTCACTGAATGTATGCTTGGGCCCCAACGAAAAAATGTTTAGGCTCCCAACAAAGCCAGTGTGCCTAAATATTTTTTGCATGGGATTTAAATTCAGGATCTGAGTCTCTTTCCATGCCATGAGTGGAGCTTTTTGTCCCAGCTCTCCTCTCCTTTTTCATATCACCTTCTCTTTCATTAGCTCTCTATCCAGACCTGACCCCATCTGCCTTTTTCATGACCTTTGAAACTCAGGCTGCACAGGTATTTGCTGAATCAGCAGAACCAAATGCTGCTCTTCTTGCTTTCAGGCCAATGGGAAAATATTCCAGGATACCTTTGTGAGATTCTATGCCATTACTATGTGGGCCTGGAAGGGCTCTGGAGTGAAAAAGGAGAGAGCAGGGGTGCAGCAAGGAAAAGGGGCCTGGTGAGGAGGAGAAAGGCCATTGACATTTCCCAGAAGCCAGGGCTGGCTTGTATCTCTTGAATTATGTTATTTTAGGATGAAAGGGAGGGAAGAACAACAGTCTGGGCCCTTGGAAAGGCAGGGAACAGCAAATCTTTACAAGTGCCCACTCCGTGCCAGCTTCCAGGTGAGCAAAAAAACACACACTCCCTCTTCTCGGTGAGCCTTCATTCTGTCCCCATTTCCAGCTTACTACTAGAACTCTTCTCCTTGCTGGGAAAAGAGGAAGGGAAGGATAGGCAGGTTGGTGAGGATTGGCCATAATGCTGTTTCTTACTCAACCAGACCTTTTAGGCACAAGATAGACAAGGATGCTGAGGTGCTGAGGCTCTCCTTACCCTATTGATATAGGGTTTTGGCTGGTGGGATAGGATCAGGATAGTGGGGGACTGTACTGTCAGAGGATGGGATGATATGTACATGCAATACAGATATCTCTGTGCACCGAATCTTTGGGCTCTTTCCTTTATCCAGCTATCTTTGACTCTTCCTGTTCCTGATATAAACCTTTAACTCCAACCAATAAAATCTTCTCTCTGGGCTCTGAATGTGATTTGTATGCCTGTCCTTTTCACCCTACTCTGTTCTGATAGGGGGTGGCTCTATGCAACTACAATCTGCTTCCACTCGCTTAGATGTTTCTAGATATGTGTTTCCTGTATGTTGCTCTGGGAATGTTTGCTTCTTTCCTCTTTCCACAGTACAGAGTGCAGGGATTTGAATGGACTAGACACTTGATACAACAGAGTTGATTCATTGACAGACCTTCCTACTCTTTTAATAGCTCCCAGTGTGGCCCAGTCATAAGTTCCTCCAAGCAGAGCTATCTACTCCAATCAGCATCTTAGATAACAGGGTGAAAAACACATCCAATGATCATCTAGCCATTTTCTGACCTCCAGTCACTGTGAAACCATGGAGCTCAAATTATGTCCTAAGATTTATTTTATGCTGAAAGAATGGGAATAGAGAGGTGGAGACATTCACCTCTCTATTCCCTTAAGTATGCAGCTTAAGTAGAAGCAAGGGTAGAAAGAAGAAAATATGGGAAAAAGAAAGCGTGTGAGAGGAGGAAATAAAAGGGTAAGAGAGAAGGAAGGAAAAAGAGAAAGGGGGAAAATAGTGAGGAAGAGGATTTGTATAGAAGGAGACAACAGAGGAAAGAGAAAAGAGGACAGGAGCTACTGAGCCATTCAGACTTCATGGCCACTTGGAGGTGAGGAATTTGGGATAGGAACTAAATTTGAATTATAATGCAAGAACCTTACCCAGCTTCCAGTAATCCTCTGCCCATGAGCTTGGGGAAATAGGGAAGCCCTGGTATCCATGGTTGGGTGGGTGAACAAACATGTGCTCAGAGATGGTGCGGTTACACTGAAGCAAGTACCTTCAGGTAAGATCATACACTACCATGGCAAGTCAGATTGAAGCTCTGGCTCTAGCCAGGAAAGGGATAATCAATTCTGTAGATGCTGTGAGCCTTGATTAAAAAAATAAAGAGGACAAAGATACGATTCCTGCTTTCATTAAGAGTCAAAAGCAGAGGGGGCTGGAGCTTAGCAAAAACTATGAAGTGTGCAGAAAAAGAATTTTAACCCCTTGAGCATCTTTTATTTTTTCATGATATCTCTGCACTCACCCATCTTCACATCATTGCTTTCTTGGCCTGACCTCCAAGATAGATACTTTTCTATCTCCCTCAGCTGAAGGAGAGAGAGAGGCCAGCCTGCATACTAATGCAGGTCTGATGACAATTAAACAATCCATTATTTCCCAGTCCCAGGTTCCCCAGGGCTCTTGCCTTTCCTGGATTTGGGCAAGAAGAGTTCTGGGAATAAGAGATAAACTGTGTGATAAGATAATGCATCTAACAGTGCCTGGCCCTGGTAACCCTCACTCACCTCTCAGCAACCTCATCAGGGCCACATTCTCACTATAATGAGGCCAGAGAAGGGAAAGTAAGAAGTGAGAAAAGATTTCACTGAAGTTATAATCCAAAGTCCCCTTTCTGCCATATTTTCCTCTTACTTCAGCACCCCCAGCAGAGAACTGACTCATTAGGGACCTCACCAGGAGAAACGTTAGCAAGAGGGCTGCTGGTTCTGCTCTTCTCACCTCATCCTGTCCATGGAGATTTATCCCTGCTTGCTGGCTTCATCTAGGCTTGCACCATAAAGAGGTATGAGCAGAGGAGGACAGACATACAAAATGCGGGGTCATTGATAGAGAGCAGGGTGGGACCAAACATGCAAAGGTAATTCCTTCCTGAGGTTCTGTGGGGGAAACCCTGGTTGAAGTTAGGCAAAACAGTGGGGAAGATGAGTAGTCCAAAAGGCACAAAAGGCACGCATCAAACCAAGATGCCCATGATTTCACATCTAAGGGGAGAGAGAGCTGCAGGAAGGAAATGAGGCATGCATGTTCATTCTCAAGCTCTCTAAGTCTCTAGGTGTTCAGACTTGAGGAGCAAGAGAAAAAGCTAGAGTATCTGGAGAAATGAAAGAGCTTCTGGTATTAACCTCTTAGTATCTGGCACATCTTCCTTGGTGAGAGATTTTCAACAAGTTCCACTCTCTTCTACCATTCTAATTATTTCTTCTTTTTATTCTGCTCTCTTGGGAAGCAGAAGCAGGACAAGGGAAAAGGAAAGATAACAATTCCTCTTTGATTTTGCCACATGAGGCTGGATAGGAATCCAGGTGATTCCTAAATCACTGAATTATCAGCAAGAGCACCTGGAAGGAGAGTTTGGGCTATCTAACCCACTTTGGGGGCTACAGCAAAGTTCTTATCCAAGAAAAATGATCTTTTCTCAACCCTTCTTGTCCGCACAGTCCTCTACAGGGATGCAAGGAAAGCGGGGTACAATGGAAGAGAAGGAGATGCTAAAGGGCATGAGAAGAGAAATGAGGTGAAGAACTGTCATTACCAGGAAGCTGTGGCTACCCTCGGGGAAGTGGAGTGGAATCATTCTTTACTTGCTATGTAGAAAAGGCCACATTTATCTCAAATCTTTTGATGAGCTGTGGGCATGAGGGAAAACTGACTTTCTGCTTTTCATGCTAGATAAGAAAAGAAAATAGTGAAACTGAAGGCAGGGCCATTGAGGGAGCTGAGGAAGAAAACTGCATCTTCCTGGGACATGAATCAAATGCTTTAGGTCTGCCACGTAACATCATCCTAGATCTTTCTGCTTAAGATCCCATGGTTCCAGGCAAATCTAGCCTGTGAGCTAACATGCCCTGACCAAACTCCTCTAACCCTACAGTGGATGTGAGAAAAAAAAATGAGTTTTTATAAATACATCAAATCTTCACAAATATCCCCAGACCTAAAGCATGCCAAGACTGGATGAAGATGAGATTTTTGGCTTTCCTCTCTCCCCCTCCACCCCACGACCCACTTCTTTAAGCATCATCATTGTCATGGTCAGGTGCTGACCAGGTGCTGATTTCCCCTGAGCTGCTCTCCACACAGTTCTCCCATCACCTGTCTGTCTAATCAGAGAAAGAACGTTAACATGATAACAGCCTTCCCAACACAGAGGAGAGAATATTCTAGTCCCCTTTCATCTCTTCTCATATTCCTAGTTCATGGATATGGGAGTAAAAAAAAAGCTTGAGGTCCTGGAGTCCCTTGTGGGCAGTTAATGAGCATGTTTCTC
This sequence comes from Cynopterus sphinx, assembly GCA_030015415.1. NCBI lineage: Eukaryota > Metazoa > Chordata > Mammalia > Chiroptera > Pteropodidae > Cynopterus > Cynopterus sphinx. Next base: position 94,289,825 of record CM057380.1, read on the forward strand.
TCAGGACCCAACATGAGATTCCAGTTATCACTCAGTAATGAAAGGGAAACAATGTTTGCAGTCACCAGCCATAACAGAGAGATTTAAACAGGAATTACATTCAAATACCAACTCTGTTTGCCAACCGTCTCTCTCATCATTGTTCCCTTTCCATGACTGTCAACCACCCTGCACAGAAATCTTCCTTGAATCAGAAGAAAAGCTATAACCAGACAGAGTGCTCACACTATAATTGAGTCCTCCATTGGCTCGGTATGTTGTTACCTTGCATCTTTAGGTTCTGTGCAGATTTTTAAGAAAGGTGCCCACTTAGGTCAGAGCAGAGTAAGCTTCCCTAAATGAGCCACTCCTGGCTTTGACTTCCACTGCATCAGTTAAAGAGCCAGCTTGTTCTCTGGGAAATGCTTTCTCCCATCCTTCTTCCTCTGCATTCACCTTCCCCCCTCAACTTCTTACATTTTTTCTCTTTTTCAGCCTTGCCCTCTGCGTCTTGAATTCTCTGAGATCCCAATTCTACTCTTCCTGGACCCTAGCCCTTTTAAAGCTCTTTCCATGTCTCTTTGCCAAGCCTCTGTCTTTTTTATGTCTCGCTCTCTATTCAAATAATTTTACTACCCAAACTCTTGTTCAAATATTCCCTAACTTACAGACATTTTTTCAACAGTTCTCTTTTCTTCAGTTTAATATTCACCCCAACTTCCTCCAAATCTTGTCTCCTTTAAAAAATGCCAGTCTCTAATATCCTCAATCACTTAAACCTCACTTCTTTCCTCCTTTACCCCCAGTAATGGTCTCAATATTTTCTTTTGCTCCAACACCCCCCCCCAAAACCTCTCCAACACTGATATGATGATTTCCTCCTTTCTTCCAGACCTCCTTGACATATTATACCCCCAAGAATCTTCTCATCCCTTCACTCCACGTTATCCTAGTCCTTCAGACTCTTAGGTGCACCCGATTTTCCCCTCGTGCCCTCATACTCCTTTGCTCCCCTCTCTCCCCACAGCAGTCCCCGTCCCCTCTTCTCCACTCACTCCGGTCTCCTGCTCAGGACGCCCTTGCTGAGGGCAGCGGGGGATTTATGCTGAAGGAGGGCTCCAGCGGCAGCGCAACAACTCGGAGGACGCTCCTTCTCCTTGTCGGCGACGGCTGCAGGAGCCGCCGGGTGCCGGTGGGGCGACTGGGGTGCGGGAGCCCTGGGGCTGGGGCCCGGCTGAGGCTGCGCCGGGAGCTGTCCGTGGTGCTGGAGCGGCGGCTGCTCGGGCGCGGGCTGCGGCGCGGCGGGCAGGAGCTGTCCGTGGTGCTGGGGCTGCTCGTGGGCCCCGGCGGCGGAGGGGGCAGCCGTGGCCGGGGTGGCCGGCAGCGGGGCTGGCGACGGGGGCACGAGCCCCGGCGGAGGCTGGGCTTGCAGCAGCTGCTGGTGCTCCCACAGGCTGCGGTTCTCGGCGCTCAGCTCGTCCAGCCGCCGCTCCAGCTCGTCGATGCGCTGGCGCTGCGTGTGGATGAGGCTCTGCTGGTTCTGCACGATGGCCGTGAGCTCCTTGAGGTAGAGCACGGCGCGCACCGGGTTCTCCAGCAGGCTCTCCATGCCGCTGGCCGCCGCCGCGCCCCGCCTGCGCTCCGGCGGGCCGCGGGGAGCGCGCGGCCCCAGCGATCCGCTCCTCCCCGGTTCGCCGGCCCAGCTGCCCTCCCCGCCGCCGGCGCCGCGTCACCGCCACACACACTCACACACGCACCCAGGGGCGGGGCCGCGGCGCCCCCCCCACCCCCCGCCCCACCTCCAGGCTGCGTCCTGCCACCTCCAGGCTTCCCGAGGAGCCTCGGCTTCCTGCAGGGCTGACGAGAGAGGAGAGAGTGGGTGGGTAGGTGAGCAGGATAAACGAAGGAGAGCCGAGATGGAAGAGGTGAATCTGGAGATAAAAGGAAAACGGAAGAGGCGAAAGTAGAGGTCCTAGGAAAGTGCGGTGGGACCGGTAGGAGAACAGAAGAGCAGACGCCGATAAGGAAAGAGGGAGGAAAGGAGAGACTCGGAGCACAAGGACGTTCAGAAAAACTGACAGTGACCGAAGGAGAGAGAGAGAGATGTTATCTAAAAAGAGGAAGCTATGGGACTCCGAAAGGGTCACGAGTTCTTTTCCTGATGTCCAGCTATTCCAGAGACTAGGGATCCATCTTAAAGACCCCCTGAGGAGAGACCATGCTTACTTCTTTGGAACTCAATAATCTATTCTTCTGGGGCATTTCCTGGAACACTGTAAGGGATGTTAGAGAATACCTAGTCCTACTCTTTCGTTCAGCCAACGGGAAACTTCGAATAGGAAGGTTGTTTTCTCTGGGAATTACAGCTCAGGACAGTTTCGGCCACTCTAACAGGAACACAGAATAAATAATAAACCAGGCCCTCTGTGTCATGCACGAATGCTTCTAGAAGCTTCTGAAGGGATCATTCTATTTGAAAAACATTTATAAAATGCATACCACTGCCAAACTCCAGGCTAGTTGTGTTAAGGATGACTAAGATGGAATCTTTGGCTTCTTGAAGCGTATGATTGAGTAGGTGAAAAAGGTAATAAATATTTAATTTCAATCTATAGTGATGGTTGTAAGTGATGAGATTGGGATATACATGCTCAGTGTGCTATAGGAGCCCAACAGCTTGGGGGAAGAGCATAAGCAAAAGCTCAGAGATATGAATCAGCGTAGACTAAATCATTCATTAATTTCTATGATGAATGTATGTAAAACACCCATCAAGTACTATGTACTAGGAACTATGCAGGCTACACCTAGCATAGATAATAAATTATAGTTTCTATAATCAACAAGATTGCAAGTTAGTAGATATAGTGTGTACATGAATAAACTAAAATACAAATCAAAATTTCTGTAAGACCCCTTCAAAGCAAGTGCCATAGGAGTTTACAGAGTGAAAGGTCGTATTAGAGTGGCTTAGTTTAATCTAATTTAGCAGAGAACTGACCCTTTCCTCTGGGCTATAAGTGCTCTTCGTATATCTATTGTCTACTGTTCTATTCTCCACACAGGTGGTCTCTCAGGCTCTCTGGCAACCTGGTGTTCCCCCCGGGTAAGCATATCTATGAATACCATGTGTTCGGTGAGCTGGACCAGCCAAGCCCATCTGGTGTCAGACTTAAATGACCTTATGGAAAGGGATCTGTGCTCTGCAAATATATTGATTTCTCTGCACTTGTTATATATTTTTATTTTGCTTTTCTTCCATTTATTTTCCTAGCAAACTTCCTTTTGTAAAGAATGAGTGAAGAAAGCTTATCCACAGCTGAGCCAACAGTTGGGAGAACAGAGCACCCAGGAGGACACTTTTGTAGCAATCCGTGTTCTATCTAAACAGTGGAGGTTGGGGGATAAAGTCAGAGCACACAAAAATTTAAACACTTTTTTTTCTGAATTCTCTTTGCTTGGCTGGCTGATATGTTGTCCAAGAGATGGATGCTCATAGAGACCAATGCTATTTCTGTAAGTAAAACAATCTGAAGCATAATTATCCATGGGGCTTGCTTAAAATGCAGATTTTTGTGGCCCCATGTAAGCCCTGCTATGATGGAATCACTAGGAATGGGGCCCAAATATTTTCATTTTTTAACTTTTTTCTTTCATTTAAAAAATCAACCTTATTGAATTACAATTTATATGCAATAATATGCACCCACTCTGAGTGAACAGTTCAGTGAATTTTGACAAATATATACACCCATGTAGTCAAAATTTCCATCACTTCAAAAAAAACCTCATGCCCTTTTGTAACCCCTTACTCTCACTCTCAGCCCCAGTCAACTACTGATCTGCTTTCTGTTGAGATAAATTAGTTTTGCCTTTTCTAGTATTTTATATAAATGACAATATAAAGTATATATATTTTTTGTGTCTTTCCTTTTGCTCAGCATTATGCTTTTAAGGTTCATCTATTCTGTTATAGGTATCAATTGTTTGTTCCTTTTTATTTCTGAGTAGCATTCTGTGGTATGGATATCCCATAATTTACCTGTTGATGGACATTTCTATTGTTTCCAGGCTTTGGTTATTTTGAATAAAGCTACTATTATTAATTATTAATGGACAAGATTTTGTGTGGACATAAATGCACTAACATATTTTATGTGAACATGTTTTCATATGTTTCATATGTTTTATCTGGATGAAAAATATGGATTTGGAATTGCTATGTCATATGTGAAGTATATATTTAATTCAATAAGAAATTGCCAAATTATTTTTAAAGTGGTTGTACTATTTTTTATTCTTACCAGCAATGTAAGAGAGGTTCAGGTGTTTTATATTTTGGCTAACACTGGGTATTTTTAAGCGCTTTTTAATTTTATCAACTTGAATAAATAAGTAATAGCAGTAGTAATATGTCTTAAATAAATGTTTCTCTGCTGATTAATGCTATAGAGCATCTTCTCATGTGCTTATTGGCCAGTTGTATATCTTCTTTGCCCATTGTTTCTATTGAATTGCTTGTCTTCTTATTGAATTGTAAGCGTTCTTTATATATTCTGGAGAGCAGTCCTGATCAGATGTATATATTGCAAATATTTTCTCCAGTCAGTAGCTTGCCTTTTCATTTTTTTTAACACTGTCTTTTGAAGAGCAAAGGTTTTTATTTTGATGAAGAAAAACTTAGCAAATTTTTTTTTTATATTTCATGCTTTTGTGTCCTATCTAAAAGTTCTTTGTCTGTCTCAAAGCTGAAAACATATTGTCTTGTTTCATTCTAGAAAGTTTATAATTTTTGCTTTTATGTTTAGGTTTCTGATCCAGTTGGGGTTAATTTTTGTGTTTAGCATAGAGTCAAAGTTCATTTCTTCCCTAAATGTTTTACAGAATCTACCACTGAAGCCACATCAGCCTGGAGGTATTTTTGTGGGAAGATTTAACTACAAATTACAGGTTTGTTTGTTTGTTTGTTTGTTTGCCAGATATGGGGCTATTCAATTTCTTTGTGTATCCATTTTGGTAATCTGTGTCTCTGGTAGGCAAAATGGCCACCCAAAGAAATCCATGTTTTAACCTTCAAACCTCTGAATATATTACCTTACATGGCAAAAGCTACTTTATATATGTGATTAAGTTAAAGATCTTAAATGGGAAGATTATCCTGAATTATCTGGGTGGGCCTAATGGAACCACAAGAGTCTTTATGAGGTGAGAGTGTCAGAAAGATGTGACAACAGGAACGGAGGTCAGAGTGAAGCAATTCCCATCTGGGAAACAGAAGCCAGGGAATGCAGGTAGCCTACAGAAACTGGAAAATGGAGGGAAACAGACCCTTCTCCAGAGTCTCCAGAAGGAGTATAATCCTGCCAATACTTTGATATTTGCCAGGTGAAACACATTTTGGACTTCTGACTTAAGGAACGGTAAGATAATACATTTGTTTTTAGTCACTATATTTGTGGTAATTTAACAGCAGCAATTGGGAAGAATACAACTTTTTCATAAATGTATCCATTTCATCTGAATTGTCAGCCTTGTTGGCATGAAGTTATTCATAATATTTTTCTATTAGCCTTTTTAAAGTCTGTAGGCTGTGCTGTAATGTCTCCTCTTTCATTCCTGATTCTGATTTTTTAAAAATCAGCCTGGCTGAAGATTTTTCTATCTTTTTGATATTTTCAAATAACCAGTTTTTGGTGTCACTGATTTTTCTCTACTGTTTATTTTCTATTTCATCAATTTTCTCTCTTACCTTTATTTTTTCTTTTTTCTACCTACTTAGTTTCTATTTGCTCTTCTTTTATTAGTTTGTTAAGATGGAAGTTTATGGTATTGACTTTAGACCTTTCTTCTTTTTTAATATAAATATTTAAAGTCCTAAAGTTTCCATTTAGCACTGTTTTAATGCCTTCCACAAATTTTGTTTTCATTTTCATTCAGTGCAAAATATTTTATAATTTCCATGTTACTTTCAAATTTTTCTATTATTGATTTCTAATTTAATTCCCTTGTGGTCAGAGAACATATGAGTTCAATCTTTTTAAATGTATTGAAACTTTTATATGGTACAATTTGTGGTCTATTTTGATGACTGCTCCATGTGCAATTGTCTAATAGCCACTCCAGTTTGCTCCTTAGTAATGTTTGCATGTGTGGTAGGAAGAATAATGGCTCCCCGAAATGCCCATATCCTATCTTGCGAACCTATGGATATGTTACCTTACATGGCAAAAGGGACTTTTCAGATGCCATTAAAATTATGGGGTCTTTAATTGTCTGGATTATCCAGGTGTGCCCAATCTAACTGCATGATTCCTTAAAGATGAGGAATTTTTCCTGGTTGTGGTCACAGTAAGATGTGACAACAAAAGAATGGTCAGAGTCATGTGATGCTTGCTTTGAAGATGGAAGAAAGGGCTGTGAGGAATGTGGGTGGGTGGCCTCTAGAAGATGGAAAAGGCAAGGCAATGGATTCTCCCTTAGAGCTTTCACAAAGGAATGCAGCACCACCAATGCCTTGATTTTAGCTTAGTCAAACCCATGTTGGAGTTCTAACTTACAGAAATGTAAGATAATTAATTTGAATGGCTTAAGCCACTACATTTGTGATCATTTGCATGCAGCTACAGAAAGCTAATACAACATTTTACATTTTCTCTCATCCTTCTACTTTTAACCTTTGTCTTTAAATTGAAAGTGTTTTTTCTCATAGATAACATTTCGTGGGATCTGGCTTTTTAAAAATCCTGACAATCTCTCTCTTAATGGGAATACTTAGATCATTTACATTTAATTTAATGCATCAATATCATTAGATTTAAATCTACCATTTGCTATGTTATTACTTGTCTGATTTGATCTTGGTTCTTTTTCACGTTTTCCTGCTTCCTTTTAAATGGAATAATTTTTATTGCTCCATTTCATCTTCACTATTGGCTTATCAACATTACTTGTTCATTTATTAATTTATTTAGTGGTTGCTCTAAGGTTTACAATATTTGTTGTTAAGTTTTCATTGTCTGCTTTCAAATATAATACTATTTCTCATATAATGTAAAAAACTTACAACAGTTTATTTCCATCGCCATCCTCGGTGCCGTTTTAATGCATTTAGTACTGTTATTGTTATAGATTTACATCTATGTATATTATGAGTCCCACAATGCATTGTTATAATTTTTGCCTTAAAGAATCAATTATTTTTTAAGGAATTAAAAAACATCTTTTATATTTACTCATATATATATACCATTTCTGCCACTTTCATGTCTTTATAGCTCTAAGTTTCCCTAAAGTTAGCATAATTATCCTTCCATGTGAAAAACTTTTGCTAACATTTCTTATAGTCAGGTCTGTTGGTGACAAATTCTCTCTTTTTCTATACTGAAAAAAAAGTATTCTTTTCTTCTTAATTGTTAAAATTTCTTTTTTCTAGGTATAGAATTCTAGATTGATTTTTATTTTCTTTCATCACTTAGATATAATGTTCCAATGTCTTCTGGCTTGCATTTTCTGTCATTCTTATCATTGTGGTGATCCAAAATAAGGAGAAAAATAATTAATAGAAACCAAATGTGGAATGACAGAGAGGTGGAATTAGCATACAAAGATTTTAAAAATAGCTACTGCAGATATGTTTAAGGATTTAAACAAATACATGAACACAATGATGAGAGAAATGGTAGATGTAAAAAAAGAACTAAAGGGAACTTCTAGAGGTGAAAATATTATCTCTGAAACGAAGGTTTTACTGCATGCGATTAATAGCAGATATATAAAGCAGAATTTTAAAAAATTAGTAAACTTAAAGATATATCAATAGAAACTATCTAACCTGATTAATATTGCTCTACAGGTCACTGAGTCTGTTTTCTTTTTCTTTTTTTTTTTTTCCTGTCTTTTTTCTCTCTGCTTCAGTTCGGATAGATTCACCTCTAGAATTCCCATTTAGCTCTTTTTTTTATATCTTTCATTTCTCACTTCATTATGTTTATGTTTTATCTCAGTTAGGAATCTCATCTTCCTGCTTTTTCACATGTCTAGTAATTTTTTTTATTCTCTGCTAAATATTTTGAATGTGACTTTGTTGAGTGCTGAATTTGTTGTTTTCTTGTAAAGAGTGTTGGACTTGGATTTTGTTTTTATAGATAATAAAGTTAATTGTAGTACAACTTGATTCTTTCAAGACTTATTTTTAAGCATTTTAGGACAAGTCTAAAGTAACTGCTACTAGAAGACTAATTTACCCCTACTGCTGTAGTGTGATCATTCTGTCATCTGATTGAATGCCATCAAGTTCAATTCTGGCTGGTCAGAATTCTTATAATCTCTTCCAGCCTTGTGTGAGCCCTGAGAACTTGTCAGCTTAAAATCCCTCAGTCATTATTTGCTCAATCTTGTGGAGTTTCATGCTATACACATGTAGCTTAGTATTCAGCAACAGATTCAAAGAGGGCTTTCTGCAGATTCCTGGACCTCTTTCTTTATAAGTCTCTTTTCTGGTACTCTGCCCTATAAATTCCAGGTATCTCAGCCTTCCCAAACTCTGATTTCTGTGTCTTCCACTCTGAGAGACTATTATGCTTTGTTTTGATTCCCCTCCCTCTACTGCAATCTTGAAAGTTCCTTGGGCAGTGAGCCAAAGTGATTGCAGGGCTCACCTAGTCTTCCTTTACTCACGAATCATAGTCTTGTGATGCCAGTTTCCAAATGTCTGAAAATTGGTTTTAAAATATGTGAATATATTGAAATATAACAATTTTCTAGTTGTTGATAGGAGAGCAAGTGCAATCTTCGTTTTTGATTTCTGGACAATTTTTCATAACCACAAGCAAACAGCTACATTTTTAACAGGAACCCAGGTGATTATTATACACCCTAAATGTAATGAACTCCTGGGCTAGATAGAGGGTAATAAAAATAAAGCTATACATCTGTGTAGCACTTTTCAGTTTGCAAGTCATCTTTATATTTATCATCATTTAATCCTCACGTCCACCTCTATGGAAAGTTGGGAAGGGATTATTACTCCCTTCTTAGGATACAAACTTAGGATAGGCCCAAGGAATTCATGCCTTTCCTGAAGAGAATTGTTGATAGGTTTGTTGGAGCTGGAACTCTTGTCTTCAGACCCTAATGCACAGACTCACCTCCCATACAGTGTTTTTTTTCTAGGGAGGAGCCGAAGAGTGAGCTTGGAATTCCCCTTCCTGAGTCATGCCATGTATTTGCTCCCCAGTGTTCAGGCTGTTTCTTCTTTTCTCTGCCACTGCATGCCAGCCTCTCCTCCAGCACCGTGCCCTTAACTTCTTCCAATGAATGTTAGGCTCCAACCAAATTGGACCATTTGCTCTCCCAGATCCAACTACATTCTTCTGTCTTTCTAGAATTTTCTACTTTTTTAAGTGCACTTCCTCACCCTGAATCCTTGCATGTCCAAATTCTGTCCCATCAAGGCTCAGTATAAGTGCCACTTATGCCATGAGTATCTTCCATTTTCTTTTCTTTCTTTAGATTCTCATTGCACCTTATCTGTGTCTTTCCCTCTGGTGTTCATCAATCCATTGTATAGTTATCTGTGTAGTTGTCTTCTCTTCTGGACTGAAAATTCCTTGAGGGTAAGAATTATAAACCCACCCCACATCCCAAACTACACTAATACCAGGGCCTTGGACACAATAGGTGTTCAAATAATATGTATTCAATAAAGGCATAGGAAATGGTTTGAAGTGGGAAAAGAGGACAAAGAGCAATTATCCTTAGTTGTAAGGAAGAATTCAGCCACAGAAAATGGTATTTTATCCCTCTGGGCCTCAGATGTCTCTCTTTTAAAATGACATAAGTAAAAAAGTCAAGCTTCTAGATTCAACTATTAATTTACAGAAATTCTAGAAGAGACAGAAATGTAGAAATGTGTCAAAAACACCTAGGAAGTGTAATCAGCAAAATCCAGACTAAGAGAAGCTATTAGGAAAATAAAATAAAATGGTGGGACACTTGGTTAAATTGTGTGTGTGTGTGTGTGTGTGTGTGTGTGTGTGTGTGTGTGTGTGTGTACACTTTTCTACAAGTGTGTATATCGTCAACACTAAAATGTTTTAAAAATTAAGATTGTAGAACAAGGTCATTTCTAGATTCCTTCTTAGCTATGACATATACATTTGTAAAAACATAATTCCAGGGTAAATTGATGGGAGCAGAATAGATACTAAAGAGGGCTTAGATGCCCAACAGTCACCTGCAGGAACACCAAGGCATTCAATTTTTCTGGTTCAGGTTATTAATTCAGTGCCTCTTCTCTACCCCAACTACCTGACAAGAGCAGAATATGCTGCCACCTCTGCCCACAAGCAGCCTCACCCTGTGGGTAAATCTTCTCACTTCAGCACAGAGGCTCACAAATTTCACACCTGGCTCTGGTTGGACAGTTCTCCAGATGGGCAGATGTGGCTGAGGAAGAAACAGTGGCTGCTTCTGCTCCTTCCCAGAAGATTTAGTGGATCCTAGACAAGTAGAGAGAGCATTCCTGATTATTTTGTTCAGCCCTCTGCCTCTGGGCAGAACAGCATCAAAGCCCCTCCCTACACATAGCCAGAACTTCCCCTGACTCACATATGCTTTTTATGTATTCTGTTGCCAGGACTGGAAATAAATCAGGCTATCAGCCTACAGGGAAGTCAAGCAAATACAGCCTCTCCCTGTGATCTTTCAGATATATTTTCACAAACATTTGCCTTATTGTTATATAATAATAATGATGATAATCCTAGCCAGCATTTGTATGTCACTTTACATTTTAAATATCTCTGGGCCTTGGTTTCCTCAACTGTAAAATGAGAATAATAACTGAATACACATCATAGGTTATTGTAAGAATAAATAAATAATGCATGTAATGTATGATCACACATTTTCATTTTACTTGGTTCTCAGTGAGCGGTGAACAAGACATGTATGTTTTCACATGTGGCAAATGAGGCTCAGAGAGGGTGGGTAGCTTTTTTGAAGTGACACAGCCTGTAAAGGCAGAACCAGGACTGGAACCCAAGTCTGCTATTAAGCTTCTACCATTTTTTCTCTGCACCACATATTAGGACATCCATGTGGAGAGAATACTTTGGGGGTGACTGTGAGACTCATCAATGATCTTATACTTGTGTGTGTGATTAAATAGAGTTACATATAAAGTGCTTTCGCAGATACACGATCTCATTTAGTCCTCACCAAAAGCCTACTGAGTATTTTTATTAACCCCATGTTATAGAAAAGGGAACAGGGTCACATACGGACAAAAAAAAATGTGACTCACACGAGGCTAGTAAATAACAGAGCAGAAATCCCACTCGGACAAGGCTGTTCTAGGTTTTCTCAGCCAGAGCTTCTCTTAAATGCAGCGCTGGAGGCAACTTTTTCACATCTCACATTGGAAAGGTCAGTTTAGGGGATGTAGTTCACTGCATGGGCCTCAGAGGGAGGAGTCTCTGAGGCTGTTTTACAATGGATTTGGGACTGGGAAAGACATTCATTCCCTAATTGCCCACCTGATGGATCCAATCTTGTCAAGTTCTGAAACATTCAGAAGGCACCCAAAGTTTTCTGGCTTGAACAGAGCCTTTGCACCTCTTTTCCCAAGATACCATTTTCTTACAGTGGCTCTGGATTTAGGAATGTAATGGAGTCATGGGAAAAAAAAAAAAAACATGGGTTCTGGAAAAGGCAGATGAGTTTGAACACTCATCTGCCGCTCTTCACATATGTGACCTTGGGGAAGTTATGTAACTTGTCTGAAACTAAGTTTCCTCACCTCCTCAGTGGGTATCGTGGGGTTGCTATGGTAGCATAGTATCTGGTATAGATAAATGCTACATAGTTTTTAGCATTTAGTAGGAGCAATGAGATTTCCCTGGAGTCAGAAGACTGATTTCATTCCTCTGGTCGTTGTACTTGGGTGAGTCACTTACTCTATCCTTTCTACATGAACAAGAAAGTGTTTGAGGCATAAGCCCAGATCCAAACAGAAGCTGTGGGCCAGGTGAAGGTTGGAACACACATTTCTCATTGTTCCACCATCTCCAGCCCCAGTCAATGGCCCACCTAGAATTTGGAGATTGTCATGGGCTTCCATGACAGGCACACTGGGACAATGCAGAAAGCCCTGTAGTGAGAAAGACATGGAGAGAATTTTCCCCCTCTTTCGAAGGGAGGCATCCTGGGGTCTCATTGAGAATATCTGAGAAAATTTCAAGCTGGAGTCACAGGTCTAAGAACCCTGATTCCTGGTTCTGATCTGTCTTCTCAACCCTGACAAGCTGCCCTTCTCTGGACCTCAAGAGTCCCACAGTAGATGTGGGATTGGGTGGATCACGGCATCTAGAAGAAAGGACCTGGGAGTTCACCTAGGACACCCTTCTACCCAAACACAAGCATTGCTACTACATAACTACTGATTACCAGATTCTGCCCAAAATTTTCCATGACAAACAAGTCTTTGCATCACAAGATGGTTATCTAATTTCAGGATGACAAAATGGCTAGGAAGATTTTTCTCATATTGAGCTTTGATCTGCCTTCCTTTAACTTTTTCCCATTGGTCTGAGGTCATCCCATTGAAGTCTCATTATGTAAGTCAATTCCTAAATCCCTTCCAGTTCTGCCTTCTAGGAAGAGATTGGGAGATAAGAATGGAAAGAAGAGAGGAAGCCAGAGCCAAGTTGCCTGAGCTTTCCATGTAGTATCTGTCTACACACAAGCTTGGGTATCGCATTTGACAAATTGTTTTAAAGTATTCTGTTTTTCTGATTGCTGCCAACTCACTCCCACCCACAGAAACTGCTCTAAGAATGACCCAGGAAATGGGAAGTAGGTATAGCATCCCATCCCCTGGGGCTTCTTTAATTTGAACGGCAATATTTAGTAGTTTTCAAAATTTTTATTATTTTTATAATTTTTTCAGAAGAATCCTTTTATTAAATAAGCTCTTACATAGAACTGGATGGATGGATGGATGGATGGATGGATGGATGGATGGGTAGATGGATGGATAGGTAAATAAAATTGAAATAGTATAGTTAAATAAGTGTACTCTAGAGCCTAACTACAGGATTCAAATTCTTGCTCTGTTATTTACCAGCTGTGTGACCCTGAGCAAGTCACTTAACCATATAGTGCCTCAGTTTCCTCATCTGGAAATGGACATAATAATTAAAACCTATTATGACTATTGAATGAGTTGGTACATATAAAGCATTTGTGGTAACACCTGGATCAGTGGGTGCTCTGTGTCAGTATTACTACTGCTACTGTTACTGCTGCTGCTGCTGCTGCTACCACCACCAGCCCTGGAGTTGGGGAGACTCCCCTATCCTCCAACTGGTGTTATTCCTGAGAGGTTGGAAGTTCTGAGAATAGTGCTTATGAACCACTTATACAGTTCATTTTCTCATTTGAGAGAAGATAAAATGAGGCCCAGAGAGGGACACCTAAGTCCTAAGGTCACACAATGGAGTGTGTTTAATACAGCCTGCTCTTGAGCTGAGGTCTCTTAACTCAGTCTTTGAAATTCTCAGATATCCTTCTGCATATGTCAAACGGTGGACCAGAAGTCAAGGCCAGAGACAAAGAATGTGAGCACCTCTCAGCAGCCAGTGGGTCTACCCTTGGCTGAGCTGCTCTGCTCACCATCCCCTCCAGGATGGGTCCCAGGGATCCTCTGATAATGAACTAGCAGCTTCACCTCTCTCTTGGAGCAAGAGCAGAGGCTGAAAGGGGTTGAGGTGGGAGCAAAGTGGATGAAGGCAGTGAGCTGTGAAGCTTAATTCACACTTAGGCCATGTCTTAATAGATGAAGCTACAAGGTGTTACACGATGTATATGCAAAGTGCAGTGATTAATTGACAGTTGAGACTCATCAGACTTCTTCCACCCCCTCACTCTCTGATATTGATGGAAGTGTTTTTCCCCAAGACAGGCAATTCCAAGCAGTGGTGCCCCTCTCAAGTTTATGTTGAATCCCTAAGGTGATAAAAGAGGGAGGTCTTTAGTTTTTATCAAAACCAAAAAAACTATTTCTCTTCTATCAAGAACAACCCTTTGTCCATTTATTTAACACATTTATTGAGTATCTTCTGTATATGTTAGGAAGGGCCACCTTTATGAGTGTGTGAAATGTATAGTCGCACAAGGTCCTATGCTCCAAAGGACCCTGCACTTGGTTTAAATGCTTTATTGTCACCATCTTGAGATTATTAATAATTTTATCTTTACATTTGTGTTTTGTAAGTGAAGTCCAGTGGGACAGTGGAGCATGCATACAGAGGAAATTCATGTCACATGAGTGTCCTCCATTCCTTGCCACACCATCCACATATAACCTTCTCAATGTCCCATGAACACAGAATTCTGATGAACCCACCCTACACCCCAGGGGGAGTGCAGGGACACTCAAATTGAGTACAAGGGAAGGATATTGGGTCTATGACTGAGTAAATGAGATGTTCAAAGGCCTGAGAAGCTGTGTTTTCCATTCAAACCAGAACCTACTCTGCACACAGAAAGGAAACAATGACATTTGAAGAAACACAGATGACCAAGGAGCTCTATCATATCCTTTCCTACTGTTGTTAATCTCTGTATTAACCAGCACCTATGCTGAAATGATGGCATAGAAGGGAAAGGAGAGCTAGAGTAACCTGTAATAACCTATAACTCCTTTCCCTTCAGTCCTTTCTCACTCAGCACTAACCCAAGGTATTAGGGTAAAATGTGCATGTGTCAAGAAGTGAAATAGAAACATCTGAGTTTGTTTTGTGCAGCATTTCCACTGTTCTGGTAAGAAAAAAAAAACATAAATGTGGACAAACTATGAAGTGTAAAGTGTGTCATTTGGCGATTCCATGCATAAGTTAAATGCTCACATATCCATTTAAAATTTGCATCATACAATATAAGGATAAAATTCATGATAATTTAAATTTATTTTTTAACTTAGAATGACTTTAAACAGCATGAAAAACACCACAACAAGTCGAAAGCGAGAGAGAACATGGAAGAAAGGAAACGGCTGTATATTTTAATACCTTTAACAGTGCTTTTTCCTGTTTTTAAAAAGGAGCACTGCATTTTCATTTTGCACTGGGCCCCACATATTATGTAGCTGGCCCTGGGGTGAGGTACCGGGGACATGTGATGAATGAAATATAGTCCCTTGTCCTCATGGAGCTTACTAGTCTGGTGAGAGAAACATGTTAATTGAACAACCCTAGAAATATATAATTATAAATTGGTAAGTGCCAAGTAAGAGAATTATAGGGTTGTCTTATGGCATATAGTAGCAAAACCTACTCTAGCCTTGGGGTCAGGGGAGACTTCTCTGAGGAACTGATGTTTGAAGTGAGTTATAAAGAATAAGTAGGTATTAGTGAGATAAAGAAAAGAGATTGAGTGTTCCAGACAGAGGGGACAGCACATGCAAAGAGCCCAAGACAGGAGAAAGGCTGGCATTACAGCTAAAAGAAAACTAGCAGGCTGAGGGCGGCATAGCCCAGTCTCATAAATCACATTAAGGAATTGATCTTTAGCTGAAAAGTTATGGGAAGCCATTAAGAATTTACATAGGAGAGTAATGTGATCAAATCTGTGTTTTAAAAAATATCTGTCAGAACAGCCAGAAGGGAATAAAATGAGTTAGAAAGGAGGCTAATCCAGGAGAGAGGTGATAGTGGCTCAGGTTATGATGGGGACAGAGAGAACTGAATGGGCTCAAGAGATAAATAGGAAGAAAATGATGTAGTGGGTGCGCATGAGGAAACTAGAGAAAAAGAAGTATCACGAATGACTTCTGAGTTTATGGTCTGTGCCACTGTGTGGATGATGAGGTCATTTACTGAAACAGGTATCCATGGTGGAGGCTATGGTCCAAGAGAGGAGGAAGAGTGAGAGAGAAGGATGAGTTTATCTTTATGTTCAGTTGAGGTCATTTGGAGATATCCAAGCAGAGGTCTCAAGAATGCCGTTGGCATATTCATCCAGAGTTCAGATGTGAGTGAGGTTTGGACAGAAGAAATAAACTGACTAATAAAAATTGCCATCATGACAAAGGCTTAAATGAGCACGTTACAAAACAGATTATCCAAATCACCAGAAAGTGCATAAAAAGTACTCAACATCATTAGTCATTAAAGAAATGCAAAATTAAAACCACAGTCAGATAGTATTTCACTAAAATTTTAAAAGACTGACAAAACTAGCATGTAAAACAACCAGAACTCTGATACATTAATGGTGGATGTGTAAGATTGTACAAATACTTTGGAAAATGGTTAGTCAGTTTCTTCAAAAGTTAAACACTCACTTACCATACAACCCAGCAACTGCACTCCTTGATATTTACCCAAAGGAAATAAAGAAATGTTTGTCCACACAAAGACTTGCAAAATAAAGTTTATTGCAGCTTATGCATAACAACCCCAAAATGGAAATTACCCAAATGTGCATCAGTTATGAATGGATGAATAAACTGTGGTATATCCATAATGCTTGTTCACAAAAAGAAACAAACTACAGGTCCATGTAAGAACATAGATGAATCTCAAAAATGTTATGCTGAGTGAAAGAGTCAGACAAAAAAAAAAAAAGAGTTCTTGTATATAATTCAATTTATATGACATTCTATAGAACAGGCAAAACTTACCTTTAGTGATAGAAATCATATCAGTGGTTGTTGGGGTGGGTTGACTGCAAAGGGGTGGAGAGGGCATGGATTTAGGAGGTGTTGGAACTGTTCT
The DNA here is from genome assembly GCA_030015415.1 of Cynopterus sphinx. Classification (NCBI taxonomy): domain Eukaryota; kingdom Metazoa; phylum Chordata; class Mammalia; order Chiroptera; family Pteropodidae; genus Cynopterus; species Cynopterus sphinx. The sequence goes on from CM057380.1 coordinate 94,306,582, forward strand.
ATGTCTTGATTGTGGTGGTGGCTATATGACTACACACGTGTCAAAACTTGTAGAGCTGTATGCTAAAATGTGTGAATTTTACTGCATGTAAATTGTATTTTAATATAAAATATTTTTTAATTGAAACCATGAGTGTAAAGAAGGTTCTCTAAGTGAAGAAGATAGAGTGAAAAGAGAACCAGGGACTGCTAATCTTACTACCAGGCAGGAGGTGTTTTTATCCCCATCTTACACATGAGAAAAACAAGGCTCGTTGTGGTGAAGTGACTTCCCTGAGATCACACAGCTATGAAGTAGTAAAGCTGGGGCCAGAACCATCCGGTATAAAGGTGTCTGGTCTTTTCATTGCCTCCCATTAACCAGACCTGGGCCCATGACTGAGCATGATGGCCAAGCGTGGAGTAGGATTCCAACTCCTACTTCATTGAGGAAGAGAGGCAGTAACCTTGAGGATTCAGCCTAAATCTAGAAAACCATGTACTGTTCTTTGTATATGAAATGATGCTCCTCACCCCTCACCAACTGCACAGGTTGGAGTGGAGGCTATGGAGATCACTACAATGATAGCTTTAACCTGAGCCATCCATATTGTCTGCACCAGTCCTCACTTACCCAAAGGGAGCCCTAGGAAGATGACAGGCCAGGGTTGGGGGGTCTGCCTGGCTCTGCCAGACACCCAGAGTGCCACAGTGAGATGTGCTCCAAAGGAAAATTATACCCTGCCCTGCTCTGCCAGGAATCTCAACATTACCACAGCACTTTAAACTTTCCAAAAGTATTTACTGAGGACAACTACATTCAAAGTCCTTTCCTGGCTCTGAGCTCATTTGGTCAAGCCCAGACCTCATGGTCTGATCTCTCCCTGGGACTGTTACCACAGCCTCATGAAGGCTTGTTCTGCCTCCCATCTTACCCCACTTCTAATCTTGTGTCACTACCTTCATCAAAAAAATCTTCATTTCTTTGAAAAATGCAGGCTGTAGTGGATCATAACATCAATTAATGGGTCATTTAAAAATATGAAATAAAATAGAACAGAAAACAGAGTGCATCACATGTGATAAGGTTAAATATTATCTTTTGAAACTTTGAATCAGTTAGATCTACTTATTTGTACATATATGTGTTTATGTACTGACTACAGATGTAACATATATTTCTTGTGTGGATCACAGTAAAAAACGGTTTGAAAGCATAAATAACCTTGCTATGATGGGACATTAAGTACCTTTCTTGCTTCTCACTATATGTGCACCAATATGCTACATTTCAGCCTACCAAAACATCCCTGCAAGCGCCATCCCCTCTCATGCTTACATAACTCTTCATGTCACTGCCTCAATCTTTGTCTTTCCATTCTCCTTTGCCTGTTGCAATTCTATCTGACAACACGCTTCTGAGAAATCTCAACCTTCTTTCCAATCAGAGCTCATCACATATTTCTCTTTGTTCTTATAGTGCATTTTCATGTACCTCTCTTTAGAATTTTTCATTATGCTTGAATAAAGGTCACTCGAATATCAGTTTCTCCCAGTTGCCTTGAGTTTTGAGTACATGCTTAATCCATCTTTGTTTTCTCCTGCAACTAACACAGTGCCTAGCACATTGCAATCACTAGAGAAATGCTTGTTTAATCAAACTGAATCCTCAAACAACCCCTATGAGGTGGGTATTGCTCTTTTGAGTTTGCATACAAGGAAAGTGGAATTCAGAGAATTTGGGTGACTTTCCCAAGGTCACACAGTTTGTTTAGGAATGGAACAATGGAACAGAACAGGTCAACTGGTTTTCCCACACTGCAGTCCTGACCTCTGGCTGTGCCTGGTCTCTGGAATGTGGACCCCAATGCAGACTCCTCAGGCACTGTTTTGATCAGAGACAGGTCTGAGCTAAACGCTCCCCATGCACAGGAATGACTCCAGTCTGTGCATGCATTCCTCACAGAGTTGATCAAACCTCCCTACAGACCCCTCTCAGCTCTGAGGTGTGGGGTAGGGGTGTAGTGCCCTGGCAGAGCCTGGGCCTGGGCTTGGAGGAGAGGCTGAGAAAGACAGGAAGAAGGGAGCAGGAGAGGGAGTAAGCAAGCAGGATGGAGGCAGGAAATACAGAAACCGAGGCAAAGATGAACACCAAAAGGGACTGAGAAACCCAGAGGCTGACTGAGAAGAGAGAGGAGGGGACGGAGAACAGGGGAGGAAGTAAGGTAGAAGAAGGAAGGAAGGGGAGAGAAAGAAGAGTACAGGGAGACCAGATAAAGGCCTGTCAAGGCCATTGTGGTTTCCCAGTCTCTTCTCTGCCCTGCTCCTCTGTGGCTCTGGGCTCCTTGCCCTTATTTCTGTGTGTCAACCAGGGATTCTTAGCAGTTGGCAAATAGCTGTTCCCTTATCTCTTGTGGGTCAGAAAGTGACCGACATTCAACTCAGTGTGCAATGTCAGCTCCTCTCCTAGGTGGAGAAAGCTTGCCTCGGATATGTGGCACTTTGGTGGCAGAGCTAGATTTGAACCCATAGCTCCTGCCCTTTACTTCAGGGGCCCAACTGGTCCTAGGGAGACTTTCCCAGTGGGCCACTCTCTCCAGCTGTGGGCTGTGAGTCAAGAGACTTCCTTTCCAGTTCCTAGATCTGGAATGAAATAACTGAGTGACCTTGGTGAAGTTTACTGACTTCTCTGGATTTAGACACCCTCATGTGCATAACGAGGGTCAGACAAGAGGTGTATCCATCACTGTTGACCACTTACTAGGTATACTATTGTGTTACAGGCCTCATGTAATTAGATGTATATAGTCATTGCTATTGTGTAGAACATAGGAATAGACCCACAGCCCATTCCCCACCTGCAGGATTGTGTTTTCTATAAGAAATGTGTCCAGGAAAAGTACGTTAGAAGTTGGACTCTAGAAATATGCCAGATGGAAAATATCCTCCAGATTTATAGTTTCTTCCTCTTCATTATCCTAACCATCCCCAACAACCACAAATCTCCATGCTTCATTTATTTTCTCTCCTAGTACTTACTGAGCACCTTCCATGATCTGGGGATTCAACAGTAAAAAAAATAAAATAAAATAAAATAAAGAAGAAAGGGGGATAAGGAGTGTTTGGAATGGGGGTGGAGATGGGTTGCAATCTTTTGAAGGGTGACCAAAGAAGGCCTCACTGCGATGGTAAAATTTAAGCAATACTCTGAAGGAGGTAAGGGAATGAGTCATAGATTTATGTGCAGGAAGAGCATTCCAGGAAGAGGGGACAGCAAGTGCAAAGGCCAGGAGACAATTGCTTGCCTGGTAATTTTGAAGATCAGCAAGGGGTCAGGATGGTGACAATGGAGTGAACCAGGGATGGAGTAGCAGCCAATAAGTTCAGAGAGGTGAGTGAGGCTCAGATTGAGGAGGGACTTAATAGGCTGCATCAGTCCTCCACTGTTGTGTAATGAATTACCACACACTTAGCAGCTTCAAACACACACTAGCTCATAATTTCAGCAGGTCAGGAGTCTGGGCACAGCTTAACTGAGTCCTCTGTAAAGCTGCAATCAAGGTGTTGGCCAGAGCGTGGTTCTCATCTGGGACCTGACTGGGGAAGGATCTACTTCTAAGCTCTCAGAGCAGCATTCAGTTCCTTGAAGGCTGCTGGATGTGTCTCTCAGCTCCTTACTGCACTGTCTTCCCCATATGGCGGCTTGCAGCATGGCATCCTGTTTCTTCAAAGCCAGCAAGAAAGAAAGTGCCCTAGCAATATAGCTGGTATGATCTTATGTAACGTGATCATGGATGCACGATCTTATGTAACGTGATCATGGATGCACAACCACATAAATACTGTAACCTACAAGGTTCTCTATTTATTAGAAGCAAGATACAGGTCCTGTCCATATCCAAGGGAAGGGGATTATGCAAGGGTGTGAATACCAGAAGGTGGAGGTCATTGAGGTCACCTTAGAGTCTGTCCACTACGCCCTCTGTCCCCTAATGACTCATGTCTATTGCACTTGCCAGATACATTCACTACCCCCACTTTCCAAGATCCCATAAAACTCAAAATCCAGAATGTCATCTAAATCAGCTTTAGATGTAGATGAGTTGCCTTTAGGTGTTTTTACTGGATCTATAAAACTAGAGATACAATATTTGCCTTCACACATATAATATTTAATGGTAGGATAACAATTATAGGCCTTCCTGTTCAAAAAGGGGTAATATGAGCAATACAAAGTAATTGCTGGTCCATAGCAATTCTGAAATCCAATTGGGAAAATATTGAGTGTTCCCTGATTAAGTTTTAAGACCTGAGAATAATTCCATGTCCCTCAGCTTTTCCTTTGGGGCTTCTGCCCTTGGGCTCATCCTTTCTCTTTCATGAAAGGTAGCATGTGTTTGCAGCTGAGTAGCTTTGTTAGCTTTCTTCTCGCCAGTAATTTTGGGGATCCTAAAGCCTCCTTTCATTTTGCACACTCTCTATCCCTCACAGTCCAAATTGGCAGTGCTCTTGCTGAAATAGCTTTCCCAAAGACTTCGTGTGTTCTGTGCAGATTTCAGAGGGGTTCACCCCATTAGACAAAAGCCACACCCCAGATCTCTGTGTGAAACTCCTGATGAAATGGCTGCGATAACTCACTTTAGCTTCCTTGAGGTCCCATGGTTGGATTAAGAGGTTCTGTGAATCATATCTTCAATCTCTTGAACAGCCCTCTGTGTGACTCAATTCTACTCTGATCCTTTGATCTTCATGATATTTTAATGACCGGTTGTACAGTCATGCTTTCTGCGTTTTCTCTAGACTAAGTTTATCCCTATTCCATGTGTTTGGAGGCCATTTCTTAATTTTAGCGTCTTCTGCCATGTGGTAAGGCTGAGAATTTCAAAATCATTAAGTCCTGATTCCTTTTCAACCATTGCTTAAAACAGTTTTTTCCTCAATGTACCTCTGTCCTCTCACATCTTACTATAAGCAGGAAGAAGAAATCTGGCAGTACCTCAACATTTTGCTTGGGAATCTTCTCAGTATGTAACCAATTTGTCACTTGCACATTCTGTTTCCACATAACTACAGGGGACAATTTTTCTAAGCTTTCTGCCACTGCCTAACGAGGATCCCCTTCCTCCAGTTGCTATTAATGAAACCCCTACTTCCTTTGAATTCTCCCTGGCAAGTCCTCCAAGTTCATGTTGCTACTAACAGTCTAATCAAGGCAATATAGGCTTTCTCTTCATGCTCCTCAGAATTCTTCCAGCCTTTGCCTGCTGCACGGTTCCAAAGCCACTCATACGATTTTAGACATCTGTCACAGCAGCAACCCATTTCAGGAACCAAAATCTGCATCATCTATTTCCATGTAATAATTTTACCACAAACTTAGAGGCTTCAAACACCACAGGTACAGAATCTCACAGTTTCTGTAGGTCAGCTGTCTGGGCATGGCTTCCCTGGGTCCTCTGTAGAACTACAATAATGATGTCCATGAAGACAAAGTAGATTTGTGGTTTCCAGGTGCCAAGGGAGGGGATAATGGGGAATGATTGTTAATCATTGCTGGGTATGAGGTTTCTTTTTGGTGTGATGAAAATGTTTTTGAATTAGATAGTGATAATGACTGCCTAACTTTGTGAATATATTAAAAACCAGTGAACTGTATACTTTAAAAGGACAAAATTTCTGGTTTGTGAATTATTTTTCAATTTCAGACAAAAAGATGTTGGCCAGAGCTGGGTTCTTATCTGAAGCCTGACCAGGGAAGGATTTGCTTCTGTTAACACGGCAGCATCCAGTTCCTTGCAGTCTGCTGAATGGAAGGCCCCACTTCTTGTTGGATGCCAATGAAGGACTCCTCGGTTCCTTGTTTTACGGTCCTCCTCATACGGCAGCTCACAGCATGGCAGCCTGCCTTATGTAATATAGTCTCATACATGCAATCACATCTGTCCTGTCACCTTTGCTATATTCTCTCGGTTAGAAGCAAGTCATAGGTTCTTCCTGCTCACGAGGAGAGGGGTTTGTATAACAGTGAACACCAGGCGATGGGTGTCGTGGGGGTCATTTTAGAGTCTGTTGCCATATGCACCAGTTTAAGGGACTAGTGCTTTACCCTGAGATGAGGGTTTTGAGCTGAGGAGTCACATGATCTGACACATTTTAAAAGGATACCTCTGACTGCCATGTTGAGAACAGATTGAAATTTTAAGAGTTGAAGCAGGAAATCAGTTAGGAGGGCACTGCAAAAATAATAATAATAAAAATAATAATAATAATAATCTAGATGAAAGGTGGGGTGTGGGGTTGTTACTGGGTTGAGGGTTGATACAGACAGTTTCCTTCCACTCCTCAAAGGTCCCCACAAACTCCCGAAGGGATGAAGACTCCCCTCCCCCAGTAGGCTTGAGCCTTCTCTCAGGGCCTGTTCTTCTCTTTCCTAAAGTTCTCTTCAGCCCAACGCATACACTTCTCAACCCACTAAAACAAACAGCAATTTGACTGCTGTTCTGTCTGTCGGAAAGATATTTATTACATGTATTGTAACCATAACATGATGCCAATACTGAGAATACAGGGAGAAATAAGACATGATGCGTGCTGGAGAAGCTTATGCCACTGTAGGTGAGACAGATTCTACCAGCACGTGAACAAAGACGGGGGAGAAGAGGGCACAGGGTTATTCAGGGGTACAGATCTAGGGGGAGCTAAGAGATACCTAAGCCTCGTGAAATAAACTAACAGACATGGCCTGCCACATGAAACACGTTAATATTGCCAGGTCCAGCTGTCTCTACCCACCACCAGTTTCCATTTCCCTCCTACCCCCACCCCAAACCCTACTCCCAAGCTACCTTTGGCTCTACCCTGAAGAGCCTTCTGCCAGCCTTTCTAATTCTCTTCTCCCACCCAAAGCCAGGGTTAGGTCTCTCTCAGCAATGTTTCCACCTAGAGAAGAGCTGCCCACTAAAAATACAATGTGAGAAATATGTGTGATTTTAAAATTTCTAGTAGCCACATTTTAAAAAAACTTTTAAAAAGTGAAATTAATTTTAATAGTATATTTATTTAAGCCATATGCTCAAAATGTTATCATTTCAACAGGTAATCATATAAAAATTATTAATAGATACTTGAAAAAATTTTACCTGCTAAGTCCTAGAAATTTACTGTGTGCTGTACATGTATAGCGCATTTCAATTTAGATGCTAAATTTTTATTGGAAATATGTGATCTGTATTTAGATTTCACAAAATTACATCAAAAAAGTACTTTCACATACCCAAGTTGTCTCACACATATTTTAGTTTTCCAATAACTGCAGGATTTGTTTTTAAACTTATTTTTAATTAGTTAAAATTAAGAACCTTAACAGTTCATTTTCTCAGTGACATACACAAGCCACATTTCAAGTGGTCAATACCCACATGTGGCCAGTGACCACCAGAGCTTAGGCCTCTCCTGTCTGAGCCCCGGGTCCACCACTCAGCTCCCTCTTTCTCTAGTCACTCGGTTCATCCAGACCAGCTGTGCTCAGGGTCTCCTCCCAAACATTCACATGATCCTACCACCTCCCTTTTCTCCCTATACCCCTATCTCCAGCCCTGGCTTCCCAGGTCCACTCTTCACCTGGTCCTCCTGTCTAGATTATGATATCTATGCATAAACATTAGCACATAGGAAAGTCAATTTGCATACTGATTACTTCTCCTTTAGTCAAATTCACACACTTTCAGGATCAGAAGGCATTTCCCCCTTACTGAATGAGGCCCCAGGAAATTGGATCTTGTCTTCCTGTCGCCCACTGGAGGAGGTGGCTTTTCAGTATTTGCTTGGTTTACGAGATGGGAAGGAGGAACAGAGAAAGTACTTGAACATAGTTGGTAATGTGGGTGAGAGAGGAGGTGCCTTTTGGGGATGTGTGAGGAGGGTGCTGGGGAGGACATTTCACATATGGTTCATTGTGTCAGAATGATTTGGTTGTTAAATAAGCACCTTAAGGGATTATTTCACATTTCATACTTTCAGATTTTTTAATTTAAATTCTTTCCTCCAGGCTGGGTTTTTTCAAGCTTCAGATCTCTGGCTGGAATTGGCTTGGTTTGTATAATCTCACCTCTGAGGTTTAGCCCCACCCCTTAGGACTCCCCTCCTTGCTATGCCCCACACAGAGGCTTCTGCTGGGCATTTGCCTTCTCCAGTCTTCCCATCAGGGCAGCTGCCCTTCTCTGGTCTCCCCCTCACTAGGAATGAGCCCACTGGGCTGCTGGCTGGAGGCTGGGATAATCCTCCCTGAGCTATTTGAAGGATTAGTCCTGCTATCCTGTGCCCAGCTCCCACACTAGTGGGATTTCAGAGCTGTGGACACTGTGCCAGGAGGGGAGGGGCACAGCTCCTATAACCCAGATCCATGCAGGCTCTAGGTTCCAGGTTCCTTAGAGCATGTCATGTGCATGGATTTCAGTGAGATGGATGCTGGCAACCTGTGACCCTCAATCTAAGAGCTGGAGAGTTGAGTACCAGAAATTCTGGGTCTTCAGTCTTTGCCTTGAAACACACACACACACACACACACACACACACACACACACACACACACCCCTCTTCTCCTTCCTCTCACTTCTCATTTTCACACACCAACCTCATTACGACTTTCATAGACTAAGCACTTTTGCTTCCATAAGGACCTGATTCTATTTAAAAAAAACTATTAAAATTATATTTTATGACTGACTACATTGGCACAAAATAAATATCAATATTATATATTAAAATATCTCCTTCAAGCTAAAGTTCACTTTTGTCTTCTGATTTAATTAAAATATTTTTGTGGGTCTCTAAAATTATCGTTTCTACTGTGCCTACTGGATAAGTAGGCCCTGCCAGTGGCCCCACTTATGCTCCCCCCACCCCCAGTTGTAGTGCTCCAAAGCAATAGAGGAGGCCAGAAGTGGGAATGATAGGAGAACTGTAAGGCCATTAGGTGGGCCATTTTAGGCTCAGAGAAGGGCACTGAAGCTTCTAATCCCCTTCCTCTGAAAATGGAGACCTTCCTCACCTCAGAGAGCCAGATACTGCCACAAGAAGGATGTATTCACGGTTTCATAAGTCCTTCCTGGCCCCTTAATGCCACTGATTACAGGTAAGTCTGAGTGAATCTGAGGGAGCCCAAATTTAGCAACAGAAAGAGAGGGCTCAAGGGTAGACTCCTCACTATGATACCAGAGACCCTCTTTGAAGGGTAGTATAATACAGTGGATAAGAGTGCTTATAAAGAGATGGACCCATCTGACCTTGGACAAATTCTGAAATCTCTCAAAGCTTCTATTTCCTCCAACCGTGCATAAGAATCATGGGACTATTTTCTTCATCAAATTCTTATAAGTATTAAATGTTGTATATGTCTGTGTGCTTTGCTCACAATGAAGCTCTATATACTTATTAGGAAATAGGTTTGTTGTACAAAACAAAACACATATAGAAGATCGTCTACCTCTATGTAATATATAATCAAGATTATATATTACATATATAATATCCTATCACAATCAAGATTATATGTGTAAAATACTGAGGTTGGTTGCCTGATGTGGAGTTGGAGCTTCAAAAAAGGCACCTAGTATTATGATCTGGTTCCTATTTACTTCTCTAATCTCATCCCCATCCCCTCCCTGCCTTCGAATTTCAGCAATACCAAATTGCTCATGGTCTTGTCTCATTTCCCACTCCACACCAAACTTTCCATTTCCTTACCTCCTAATCACTGTGGCAGAAACTGGCTAGCTCTTCCTCCTGGGACTATAGATAAACTATATTTCCCAGCCTCTGCCATAGTTGAATGTGGCCATTTGAGCCAGCTCTAGCCAATGGACTGTCAACTGTGTGCTGCTTTCGGGCCTGTTTCATCAAAACTTTTACATGTTATTCACGCTCTTTCCTTTTCCAACCTTGCAAGTCCCATGTGGAAGATGGTAGAAACATAGATGGAAAGAACCTGGGTCCTTGCATTAAAGTGTGAAGGAGAGCCAGCCACTTAGTGGAAAATAAATTTCCATTATGTTTAAGCCATTATACAATTTTTAGTTTGTTGCAGCAGCTATCCTTCCCTTAATACACGCCTGTTGTCTTATGTCCCTGCGATGCCTATAACCCCATCCTGCTTCACAGGGGTAACTCTTGCTTATCTTTAAATGTTCATCTTTGGCATCGCATCCTCCAGAAAACCTTCTTTGAGCAACCCCCAACCCCTCAAGGAAAGGTTAGGTGTATCCAGCAGACAATGTACAGTTGTCTACCTTCTATCTGTCTGTTCTCCAATTCTTCCTAATGAAATCCTAGTTCTTTTTTTTCAAGGCAGTAATATACCCAGTTAACAATACCCATTTCACAATACACCCTTGCAGCTAGCAGCAGCCATGTGACCTAGTCATGTAAGAGGAAGTTGCTGGATGGAGATCTTAGAGAAATTTTTTTAAAAAAAGGAATAGATTGGGCTCATATCTGCCTTTTACCATTTTTCTTTGTGCTTCCTTTCTTCCCACCTGAAGTCAGCTGTGATGCCCAGGAATGGAGCACACATATCACAACCACAAGGGTGACAGCCCTGTGCTAAGGCAGAACAGAAAGAAGATTCCAAGTTCCTCAAGGCACCATTGAGCCACTAGATCAGCCCTGTTCTACCTACCCCTGATTCTCCTGTAGTGTGGAAAATAGAAACTCCTAATGCTTCAGTTCTGTACTGAGGTTTCTATTTGAATGAAGGAAAGTAGTCTGAACTGAATGCGTGCCCGGCTCCATGCTCTGGAGTGCCCTGTGAACCTCTCCACTGCTTCCATCAGAATAGTCACACTCTGGCAAACATGCACTTAAGTGTCTCTTTCCCTGACTTGTTTGAAGGCACAGAGTAAGCACTCAATAAATGTGTGCGTAGAGAATGGTAACAAGGGACACTGCTGTGTCTTCCTCGTCCTCTTTCTGAGGAAGGAAAAAGGTATCCTTGGAGGATACAGAAAAAAGGCCTTCAGCCAGTGAGTGGCCTTCCTGCCCCCATGTCAGTGGAGCATTGCTCTATGACGTCTGAAGTCTTTTCAAGTTCTTGCATTCTCTGGTTCCACCTCACATCAGGTACACTTTCCACACCAAGAAGGGTACAAAATATAAGACACAGCCTTGGCCTACTGTGTATATAGCACTTCTTAATCCCAGCATTGTGTGCGTGTGTACTTGCTCTTAAGTGAGGTGAAAGTCACATAAAATTGACCATTTTTAAGTGAACAATTCAGTGGCATTTAGTACATTCACAATTACTTCTACGTAGTTCCAAACATCTTTATCACCCCTAAATAAAACCTTGTACCTGTTAAGTAGCCATTTCCCATTCTCCCCTCCCCTCAGATCCTGAAGATCACCAATTTACGCTCTGTGTCTCAGGATTTATATATTCTGGATATTTCATATAAATGGAATGATGCAATGGACCAACAAAGGCAGACAGGGCCCTAGTGTCCATACATTAGAATAACATTCAGCCTTTCTTTATCAAGAGAAAGGTCAAGGATTCCCATTGCAGCTTGGGCAGTGAGGTCAAATGTCTTCGCAATCCAGTTCCTTGGAGATTTTAAAAATTAGGTCTGTGATGAGCCTGTCAACAATAGATTAGGCAGAGAACTTTTATGAAGTGAAGGGTGAACTGTGTGGAGGTGAAATGGCTGGTCAGGGCCTGAGGCCACTGTCTAGCACCACTTTTGTGAGAAAACACAGCTAAATTTGATGTGTGATGTGTGTTTGTGTGTCGGGGGGGGGGATGTCTGTGTATAGACAGACATTCTGGAGTACATTCAAATTTCCTTTTATGCTTAAATAAATGTTACAGATGCCAAAGCTCTTTGACATCCAATAGCAGCTCTCAAAAAAAAAAAAAAAAAAAAAAGGCAGGACAAATTTTCTTAACCCCAATTTATAAATGGGACAACTGAGGCCTCATTAGATAACTTGCCCAAGGTCATACAAAGAATGAGTGGCTGAGCACAGCCCATTTCCCATTCTTTGATGTGTCCTGGATACCTTAAGATACTCAGTCATTGCTCAGGAGGAGGGGGGAAATGTGGTAGCAGGTTGTATTAGTTAAAAACAAAATACCAAGTCATAACAGAACTTAAGCATCATAATGGCTTAAGTAATATAAATAATTATGTTCTGGAGGCTGGGAAGTCCAAAATCGAGGTGCCAATTTGGTTCCTGAGAATTCTCCTTGGCTTGCAGATAGCCACTTTGTCTCTGTGTCTTCACATGGTGAAGAAAAAGAAAGAGCAAACTCTTTTATAAGGGCTCTAATTCTATCACAAGGTCTCCACCTTCGAGACTTCACCTAACTATAATTACCACCCCAAAGGCCTTACTTCCAAATACCATTACATTGGGGATTAGGGCTTCAACATGTGGACTTGGGGGAACACAAACATTCAGTCTATAAATACGGAAGGATACCACAGCTGACTGGGACTAAATCCTACAACTAGTGAGACAGCATAATGTTATTGTTAAAGAGGACAATTCAACCTAACTCCCCCACAAGGAGGGGTAGGGAAGGAAGACAAAACTTGAAGAATATTAGGAAAAAAGTAGAGTTGTCAGATTCAGCAAGAAAAAATATCAAATACTTATTTGATTCTGAATTTCAAATAAAAAATAAATCATTTCTAGGTAGAAGTATGTCCCATGCTTAGTTTGGGACATTCTTACACACACACACACACACACACACACACAATTTTACTTTTTTTCTGAAATTCAAATTATCTTAGTATCCTGTATTTTCTCTGGCAACCCTAAAAAAGAGGGGCTGAGAACTCTTAAAACAAGCTGATGGACTTGTTTTAAGAACTACTGCAGGATGTCTGGACTAATGCTTCCTTTGTATATTTAACTTCTTAAAAAGCCTTTTCAAAAACTAGTAGCTTTGTGTGTGGGGGGGGTCACATATACATAACATACAATTTACCATTTTAACCATTTTTAAATGTACAGTTCAATGACATTAAGTACATTAACACTGTTGTGCAATCATCACCACTACCAATCTGCAGGACTTTTTCATCATCCCAAAATGACATATCCAAGAAAACCAGAGCTGGACAGTAGTTACAGCCACAAAAACAGATTTTATTCAGAACTTTGCAACAGGAGAAAAGAGACCGCAGGTCAGAACTGGGGTCATTTCTGAGTACAGCATGGACAAGTGGGGATTGATAGCCAAAAGCACGGGGTCGTGGTCCTGAATGGAAAATTACTAATTGTGGGTTAATTCTTTGCTAAACTTAGTATAGGAAAGATGCATGAGAATTACACAGGTTGACTAGCTATTAAACCAAGTAGAATTCAGAGCCTGCCAAGTTTTGTTACACCTGGGACCTGGTTGATCAGCCCTAGAAGGCAGACCACAGGAACATACAGAACAAAGGAAGGTTCCTGCAGAGATTACTAACAACTGTTTACCCATACCATAACAGGAAAACGACTTTAAGCTGTGCCTCTGACAAATTAAAGATAAACTCAACCATTCATTCCATTTTTCACTCCCTATAATCTGTAATTTTTCATGGAAACGAATGAGCTATTTAGTTGCTCAGGGTGTCTCTCATTTTCTGACTGAGAAGAGACCACACTCTGTCTTTGCAGCCATATTCCTTCTCTGATAAACTTTGTTGGTAACTCTGACTTGCTCTTTGCTAAGCCAAGGACTCTCTCCATTCTGGGGGATTCACCCCATCCTGCATCCAACTGGCCTGACAGGGATCTTGCTGAAGGTTGGCCAGGGCCACCACATACAACCTGAGGGATTTTGAGTGATGAGGAATTCAGTCAGCTATGGAGGGTGATCTGATTGATACAGAAAGTGGGGGATTCCATCTAAACCCACAGATTCCCACTAAAATTCAGAGATGCAAGTAGAGGCCTAGTTGGGAAGATTCAGAGGAGCCTGACTAAAGTTTGGTCAAAGAGAAAATCTGTCAGAAACTGTACCCATTATCCACGTGTCCCCAACCCCTCCCCTCCCCAGGGGCTATGGACTTGGACCAGTCTGTGGCCTGTTAGGAACTGGCCACACAGGAACAGGAGAGCAGCAAGCAAGAGAGCAAAGCTTCCTCTGTATGTGCAGCTGCTCCCCAGCACCAGCATCACCGCCTCAGCTCCACCTCAGATCATCAGGCCTTAGATTCTCATAGGAGCACCGGTCCCTGGGGCCAAATAGATTGGGGATTGCTGCGATTGCACAGTAACTCCCTGCCCCCAGCCAGTTCCTCTTCCATCCCTCTGGCTCTATGAATTTGACTGCTCGAGCTGCTTTATGTAAGTGAAATAATGCAGGATGTGTGTATGTGTCTGGTAGGTTTCATTTTTAAAGGCGCGGGGGGGGGGGAACTACGTGAATTCTACGGAGAGAGGAGCCCACCGATGGGAAAATAAGGTCTCCCTAACACACCCTAACTCAGGTAAGCAGTAGGGCCGGCGTGGGAGGGTCGGGCACGGGGTACACACACGCACACGCACGCGCAGGGCCGGGAGAGCAAGCTCTGGGCTGCGGGCGGACAGCCGGCCCGGCCGGAAGGGGAGGCAGGAGAGGGCAGGTGGGCGCGTGGCCCGGTGCCTGGCGCTGGGAATACAAGACGCAGGGGCGGCGGGGTCCGCGGCGTCCCCGGAGAGCGCGCTGGGCCCGCGACTCGGTCGGATCCGGGTCAGCGCTCGGGGTGCAGCGCGCGGCCCCGCAGCGGCCGACGGCGCCAGGACCCCGCGGCGCCCGGCGGGGCGGGCGGAAGCGCGGGGCGGGCGGGGCGGGGCGGCCGGAGCAGGGCCGCGCGGCGCGGCAGGTGAGCGGCGGCGGCGGCGCCGGTGCCCCGGGGGGCGGGGCGGGTCCCTCGGGCCGGCAGGACCCCGGCCGCGGGGGAGGGGGGGACGCTGCGCGGAGGGCGGGCCCGGCTGCCTCCCGACTCCGCGCGCAGCTCGCTGCCTCCGGGAAGCGGCTCGGGCCCCCGCCCTCCTCCCCCTGCCCAGCTCCAGCTCCAGCTCCAGCCGGACCCCGTGGGCCCCGGGCTCCCCGCCCCGCGTCCGAGCCCCGCGCCGGCCCCCGCTCCTCCCCGAGGGGGCCGAGGCCTGGGCGCCGAGGGCCTCGCCGGGCCTTGCGGGGCAGCCGCGCTCGGGGCGCCAGGCCGCAGCCGGCCACTTCCCCCTCGCTCCGCCCGGCCCGCCCCCGGGGCGGCCCGAGGCCCCGGCCTCCCTGGCGCTGCTTCTGTGCCCCCACTCCCCCGCTGTGGGCCTGCGGCCGGTGTTGGGGACCTGGGGCCCCCCCCGCTGTGGGCCTGCGGCCGGTGTTGGGGACCTGGGGCCCCCCACGCTCTGGGCCTGCGGCCGGTGTTGGGGACCTGGCCCCCCCCCCGCTGTGGGCCTGCGGCAGGAGTTTGGGACCTGGGGCCCCCCCACACGCTGTGGGCCTGCGGCAGGTGTTGGGGACCGGGGGTGGATACCCAGGGAGCTGGCGGTGCGGGACGGTGTGCAGGGAGGGTGTCGTGCACCTCGCAAACGGGGAGCAGCACGAGGAGAGGCTGGTATGGTGGGGGGTCATTGTCGTGAAAGCTTCCATCGTTTTTACCTGATTCTCTGCGGTATGTGAGCCATAGAAGTGATTTTAAAAGTAAAGAAACCGCCGAAATTAATTTAGTGATATGTTTAACCGAGGATAGCTGAAGTATTTACCATAGTCACCCACTTATCCGTGACTTGGGTTTTTGTGTTCTCCGTTACCTGGGGTCAGCGACACTTTGAAAGTATTAATGAGAAGTTTCAGAACTAAATGTGGACGGTTTGCACCCAGTTCTGAGCAGTGTGAGGAAATCTCGCAGGTGTCCCACTCAGGACTGCCTCCGATGTGAATCGTCTCTTTGTCCAGCATATTTACCCTGTCGACGCTCCCCATCTGTTAGTCAGTAGCTGACTAGGTTATGGGATCAGCTGTCAGGGTACCGCACTGCTAGTGTTCAAGTGACCGTCGTTTTGTTTAATGACCTAAAGCTATTCACATAACTTTCATTATAGTATCTTGTTATAATTGTCCTATTTTATGATTATTAATCTATCACTGTGCCTAATTTGTAAATTAAACTTTATCATAGGGATTTATATATAGGTAAAAACATGTATAGGGTTTGGACTGTCCTCGGTTTCAGGTATCTACTGGGGGTCTTCGAGTGTACCTCCCCTCCCGCCCCCTGAGCATAAAGAACCGTAAAACATTTTAGTGAGATGTATTCTTTTCTTTCTACTAGGTCTTTAGTTTTTGATGTGTGTTTTACACTTATGCTACATCTCATATCAGACTAGCCACATTTCAAGTGCTCAATAGCTGCATGCAGCTAGTGGCTGCCATGTTGGACAGCACAGATCTGAGGATTTCAATCTAAACTTGCCATGATATTCAATGTTTTTCATTATCTAGCTCTCTTCAGCTTTCTTTTTACTGCTACTTGCCCAAGGATGGTTATACCCTCGCCAATCAAGACCACTTGCCATTCCCGTATATACTGTCATTTAATCTGTTCTTTCTGCCTGAAATGTTCTACCTGGGCCAATTGGTGAGGTATATAGCTTATGCTAAGAGACCTTTCTTGAACCCCTAACCCCAGAGGGGTTTATCACTCCTTTTTCAATGTTCCCCTATTAGTGTATTTATGGCTGGATTAGAACACTTATCACATGCCACTTAATTGTTCTTGAGGTTCTCTCCATGGCTAGTATAGTGTCCTATTCATCTTTGTTGTGATTATGGCTGGCACCTAATAGTTGATCAGTAGATGTTTGCAGACAGGATGAGTAAATCACCAGCCAGCTGTACTCAGTCTCTTAATTCTTGAATGGACCCACTACTTCCTGGTTGGGGAGATTTGTGTCTGAATTACCGCTTTATGGGTATACACATACACAGATGTGGTAAATAACCATGAGGAAAGCATTTCAAGATATGCACAGAAAAGTGTCTTCTACCTCTTATTCCCTCCCTATCTTACAAATGGAAAAACTGAAGTACAGAACTAAGTTAGGATGGCCAGCACATTTGCATCAATATAAATACAAAGAAGTAGGGGATTTCTCCTTGAAAGGAGTTGGGGGTGGGACATCTCAGAGGGTTAGGTTCTTCAGATAGTTAGGGATCTTCTGGCCCCACTTCGATCATTTGATAGGGAAGAAGAGGAGGTTAGGAGTAACACTGGGCCCTGTTAAAGACTTAAGCAGGCTCAGGTCTGAGAAGCTGAGGATGTCACTGCTGGAAAACAAGTTGGGAGAGCAGGACAGTCATGGATAACAAAAAGTGCTGGCCTGAGAAGGGTAGGAGAGAATAAGCAGGGTAGATGGAAGGGCTAGGGAAGTCAGCAGAGGAAGCAAAGGATTAAGCACCTGCTTGGGGAAGATGTTGGCATGATGTAATAACATTGGGAATAAGTACTTAAGAGCAGTGCCATTCTCAGTCTGTAGAAGAGAAATATAATCAGATATTCAGAGAAGGCGAGCAACTTACCCAAGGTCACATAGAACTTTAAGCCCAAATAAAGCCTCCAAAGCCCACCCTGCCACACTTACCCAGCCCTACTCACACCAGTGTTGCAACCAGGGACGCTGACATTGTGCCTAGGAAAACAAGTCTGGGGCACAGTGCCAGGCTGATTAGTGTCTTCCTCACCCTCTTACTGGGGGACTGTGATTAGGCCTATTTATAGGGGCCCGGTGCCTTAATATTCTGCTTGGTACATCTCTTGCCAATCAAATCAGTGCCGTCTGCAGAGTGATTGCTGCTTTAGTGGCACCAGGGAGTGGAGTTAATTAAACTCAGTATAAATAGACTCTGCCCTGTCTTGCAAGTCAAAGGAGTGCTTTTCCTTCCTGTTTCCTGCCTCACATGCCCCTCCTTCCTTCTGGCCCTCCTGAGCTCTAGCTGGGCTGCGCAGGGCCCAGACTCCCACATGTAGAGTCACTAGCCACTGCCTGGCCTGAGTTCCTCAGGGACCAAAGTAAGAAGAAACCAGGCTTTTCCAGACCCAGGTACCATTTGGCAGCTGACTGAGGCATTTTTTCCCCCAAATCCATCCCTCTGCTTCCAGGCTGTTTTTCACTCTGTAGCCAGGGTTTCTTGTTCATCCAGGATTGAGAGGTTGAAATGAGATAATATTATGATGAGGGTGTCTAACAGAGTCCCAAGCACCTTTTGGGGTTAGTCACTGTTGTACTTTCTCTGAACCCTTCTCATTGGCCTCTGTGGTCTCTACACATATCCTTCATTCACTTAGTAAGCTGCAGAAGACCAGCTTCTGTGCACTCCCAGCCTCCTACCCAATGCTCTGTCTCTAGTTCCCTACTTGTACAGCAGGGGTCCCCAACATTTTGGCACCAGGGATCAGTTTCATGGAAGACAGTTTTTCCATAGATTGGAGGGTGGGGGTTGGGGGGATGGTTTTGGGATGATTCAAGCACATTACATTTATTGTGCATTTTATTTCTATTATTATTACATTGTAATATGTAATTATATAACTCACCATAGTGCAGAATCAGATGCCACCAGAAGCAGCTGTATAATTAAAATACATCAACTTACTTGCCACCATAAAGCCTGCCACCAGATGCAGCTTAATTGTCTTTTGCTACCCAGTGATGGTTTTTGATATGAGTCTGCAAGCAGTTGATTTATTATGGTCTGAGTGGTCAACCTCTTTGCTAATGTTAATCTGTATTTACAGCTGCTCCCCAGCATTAGCATCACTGTCTCAGCTCTACCTCAGATCATCAGGCACTGGATTCTCATAAAGAGCTCGCAACTTAGATTCTTTGCCTATGCAGTTCACAGTAAGGTTTGCGGTCCTATGAGAATCTAGTGCCTGATATGAGGTGGAGCTGAGGTGGTGATGCTAATGCTAGGGAGCAGCTGCAATACAGATGAAGCTTCCCTCGCTCCGCCTGCTGCTCACCTCCTGCTGTATGGCTGGGCTCCTAACAGGCCAGGGACCTGTACTGGCACTGGGGTTGGGACCCCTGCTGTACAGGCTGACATTTGGGATGAGGGGCTGTACTCTCTTCTCTCAGTACCTTGCCTCTGGTGGGTGGGGTGGGTGAGTGTGGGGTGGCCCTGATGCTGCTGTTTCCACCCACAGGCATCATGACTCCCATGAGGACCCAGCACTCGCTGGCAGGTCAGACCTACTCAGTGCCCTTCATCCAGCCAGAACTGCGGCGAGAAGAGGCCATCCAGCAGGTAGCAGATATCCTGCAGTACCTACAGAAGGTCTCTGGAGACATCTTTAGCAGGTGGGTGCTGCCACCCACACCTACCTGATCAGTGGCTACCCCCACCCTGAGCGTTCTCTCCATTCTCAGGAAGGCACCTCTAGGAGCTGCCCTTCTGGCAATTTTTAACCCTGGGGGGACCCACCCGGCTTCCTTGTGCCCAAGGGGCCCAGCTTAGAAGCTTATTATTCTCTTAAGTGTTCTTAAGAGCTACCTACTGTCCCATTTAGCCTCAGGTTCCCTGTAGCTCTCACAGGCTCCAGTGGTGGTGCTGCTCCACTAACTCATGCTCTTCCTTCCACTGAGAGGCCCTATTCCTTTACTTGTTCCTACAGTCAGCAAATACGTATTCAATGCTTCTTGTGTGGAAGGCACTATGCTACTATTTATTTCTAGCCATGAGTGAGGCAGCATCCCTGTCCAACTAAAGGATAAACTCTGGCAGGAGAGATAGACTGTAATTATCAATTGCATGTTAGTTATTTAATTACAATTGTGATAAGATCTATTTTAAATAATTTTGTAGCAACTAATATTTATATAGCATTAACCTTGTACCTTAATCTGAAGCACATTAACTTATTTAAGCCTCACAACAATGAGGAAACTGAGGCACAGAATGGCTAAGAAACTTGCCCAAGTGGCAGAGCCAGAGGTCACACCCAGGTATTATGGCTCCAGACTCAAATTCTTAACTGTTTCTCTATGAAGGGAAGATAAGGTGCAATGAGAGTTATTAACAGGAGGCCTGACTCTGTCTGGGGTGGGGGGGAGTGGGGATCACAGAAGGAAAAACATTTATGGTAAGATCTGAAGGGTGAGTGGGAGTTATTGTGAGTGGATAGGTGGGGAAGAAGAATGTTTCAGAAAGAACGAAGCACATGAACTAAAGCCCTGAGGTAGGAAGAACCTGAATAGAAACCAGTGTGGCTGGAGCAAGAATGAGGGGGCAAGGCGGCTCATGGGGCTGATGATTTTGAGGTGGTAGATGGCAGCTTATCTAGCGCAATGCTTGGGCTACAATGATTTTCACTTATTGTTTATTTAACATGAATGAATGGTGTTTACTGTTTTCTTACCAAGGTCCCAGATTTTCTCCTGTATACCATCCCATCTTTCTCTCAGATGGGCTTAGATTTTCTCCTTCCTGGGTTCCCATACCCTGCCTCACATAGGGACTTTTTATCCCACTCAGCGCGAAGTATTAAACTGCCTGACTCAGGTTCCTCTGGTGATCCAAGTCATCCCCCACCCTCATCTGCTTGTACCCCAGTCCAGGAATCCCCTGCTGCGTCACTAGGCAACCTCTTCCTCCTTCATCAGTTAGGAGTCCACCTCTTCCTGAGGCTATCCCCAATGGGAACAGTAAATGGGGTCATTGTCTTCAGTTGGACTTGGTATAAACACCAGATACTCTGGACTTTTCTGCCTGTTACCTGCCCACAGATGTACTTACCTGCCCAAAGCCCGTCCAGTATATAAATGTAATCGGGGTGGTGCTAAGTGGTTCAGGGAGTAGACTTGAGCAGACTCCCTGGGCTCCAACTTGTCTCCCCATCTGCTTGCTCTGTAACCTTGGGCAAGTTACTTCTCTAAGCTTCAGTGTTCTCATCTATAATATGATGCTAATACTGGTACCTTTCTCATAGGATTGTCATAAAGATTAAATGAATTAAAACTTGCAAAGGAATTACAGTGCCTGGCATATAGTAAGCATTCAGTAAATGTTTACTCTTAATATCATCTCTGCTTATTTGCTGCCTATGGTGCTCCTCCGTCAACCTGCTATCAGTAGCTGCAGAAAATGTGAGGTGCTCCTTTTGTATTTATTGTTGTGCTGAATATGCCCAAGGAACACATATGCAAGAGGACACAGGCCTTTAAGAGCTGTCAGTCCTGGAT
This sequence comes from Cynopterus sphinx, assembly GCA_030015415.1. Taxonomy (NCBI): domain Eukaryota; kingdom Metazoa; phylum Chordata; class Mammalia; order Chiroptera; family Pteropodidae; genus Cynopterus; species Cynopterus sphinx. The sequence goes on from CM057380.1 coordinate 94,327,779, forward strand.
TATGGCCACCCCATGCCTAATGATTGAAATGGATGCTAAAAACCAGAAATATTTCTGTTTCCTCACCAGGATTGTGACTACATGCTTGCCTTTTTCTAAGAAGAGTGTTGGATTTTTAGCATATTTTACTTTCCCTTCCTGGTATTTGATACCTATAAACAGTTTCATGGGATGAGCAGAGGGCAGGAAAGCCATCTCCTGGGGAGGGATGGTGAGTTGGTTGAGTGTGGGTATGGGCCTTTTAAATGGCCCAGGGAGGGGAGGATATCTCTCAGGGACCCTCAAAACATGAGTCATCCTAGTGGTCTCCCATTGTGTATGCAATTTGCTGGACCCTGAGGGATACTGAAGATACGTATGACATGGGTCCTGTCCTCAGAGATCTTAGTTTGGAATGGGAGAGCAGTCGATCTCAGGTGATTCGTAATTGCATAGCATGAATCACATGGACCTTTCAGGATCTAGAGAAAAGAGAAATAAGTAAGGGTTGATAGCATATTTTCAACAGAATCCCCAAAACCAGTTTAAGCAAGTAGAGCAGGCTTTGGAGCTGAAGAGCGTAAATGATGTCATCAGGACCTGGTTTTGCTTTCATTCCATCCTGGCTCACTGCCTCTTTGTTGGCTCCATTCCCAGACAGGTCTTGTCTTGTGGTAACAAGGTCACAACCGGTAGGGCCAGAGCTCCTACATTCAGGTTCAGGTCCAGCATTCTCTCAGAAGTCCCACTCACCCATTGGCCCAGCTTGGTTCTCATGTCTGTCCCAGAGTCAGTTGCTGGGATGAGAGGGATGTGACACACTGACTGGCTTAGATCTCCGTCACGTGCATTACCCTAAGCTCTGGGTTTAGTCCCATCTGAAGTGTGGGGAACGAGCCTGTGGGAGTGATAGGTTCTGCAGTGGAAATGGGGCTGTTACTTGAATAAGGAGGAAGTAGATGCTAGTGAGGAAAACCACATGCCCTCTGTATATGGTAGGGACGGCCTCCTGAAGGAGAGGGGCATGAACTAGGCCATAGGAAGGACAGACTGTGGTTAGGCAGGGCTGGGAATGTGGGCCTGCAGGTCATCTGGTGGGGTCTGGAAATGGGTGCCAAAGGCTTGGAGCACAGTGTGTCTGGAGCATGGTGCACCCTGACTCCCAGAGTATAGACATTGCTGCCTGTTCTACATAGTCAGCTTCTCCACTGCAGAACAGAACAGGGTGTGAAAAGTCAACTTGCTGTGGGTCCCTGGGCCTCGCTTTCACCTCTGATCGTGTGCCTTTGGGAGCTTGCTTCTGTATGTTCTCCGCAGTGCTGTGGGAGTCTCTATAGTGGAGGGGTGGGAGGGAGGAGTGTGGGTGAATGAAGAGTTGGGATAAGTATGTTGGGGTTCATGAGGGCATCTCTGAATAGGACAAGATTTTTAGCTTGACCCAGGGGTTTTAGAGAGTCTGGGTAGGTTCTTAAGCAGAGAATGATGTTTGGGGCAGGTTCATTAGGTGGCTATCACAGAATGGACAAGCAGGGGAGAGAGAGTGGATTCTAGGGACACCCTGGAAGCTGTTACCACAGTCAGGACATGGAAGGGATAAGGCCACAGTCCAGGGAAGCTGCAGGCAGGGAGGGCTGGATGAGAGACATTTCAAAGGGAACAATGACAGGACATGATGACATAATGGGACCAAGGGTGAAGGAAAGGGAGGAGTCAAGGATGATTGGGAGTGGGTGAGGAGTGCCTAAACCTAGCCTCCTTCTCCTGCTCCCAGCCGCATCCTGCAGCAGTCAACAAGCACAGGCTTTTCATTTATCGTGGGCTTTTGTAGTGGGGATGTTACCCTAGCTTGGCACTCTCCCCCCTTAAACCTGTTCCTCCTGCATGTAAACCTTGTAGAGAAGACACACTTTCTATCCCTCCACCCCCCTGCTCCTCCAGTTTCAGGCCCAGGCTTCTCAGGCCCACTGGAGCCTGCGCCCAGTTCTGCAGGTAGGTGAGCTCATGGAAAATTAGCATTCCACGCTGGCTTTCTTCCTCCTGCTCTGCCGCAGTGGGAGCCATGCAGAGACTGGAGAGAATGACAAGTACCTTCTCGGGCTCTCCTGGAGCCGCTCCTTCCAGCCCCGTCACTGGCTTCTCTTCCTGCCCAGCAGATCTCTCTGGCCCTCACCTGCTCCCATCTTCACCTGGGAGAAGACAGGCCCCAAAATAATCTCCCCAGGAATGTCACCTGCTTCACATGACTTAGATGACAAGGCAGAGGGTGTTGCAGTGGCATAGGGAAGAGGAGCTGGACAGATTTTGCGTGTGGAAGTTAGGATGCTGTCACTTGCCATTTTGATCAGTCCTTCACCCCCCAGAAAGCTATAGCCCCCCTCTTACTCATTCCTTTTGGGAAAGGGTTCGTTTTCTCTCCAAAGCTTTTTCTTTTCTTTCTTTTGCCTTTCTCCTTCCTACCTCTTCCCTTTTCCTCTTCTCCCCTTCCTCCTGTTTCTCCCTTCTTTTCACCTTCCCCACACATTCCCTTTTTCCTCACCTCCTCCTTCCTGTTGGCCCTTCCTCCATCCTTTTCTTTCTCCATCCCATTCTCTCTGATTGGCACCTGATGATTCCCAAGGTGAGGAAGCGTTCGTCAGCTGCCTGCATAATTAGCAGATCATTCTTAATTATCTCTGTGAGTAGAAAAGATAAAGGTGAAGGCCAGAGCCCAGGTTCAGGATCTACTGTGCCCCAGGGATATAGGACAGGCAAGGAGAGGAGAAGCAGCAATTATAGGCAGGAGTGGGTACCTCCTGTCCCCCAGCAGCCGCTACAGACTGGCATGCTGATTGTGAAGGACTGTGGCAGCACACTGTAGGCGCCATGGCCTGCTTTGCTTTATAGAAAGGGAAGGAAGGCCAGCTTTGGAGGTGGTGAGACAGGGAGCCCAAACCCTGCCTTGGCTGCCCTATCCCCCTCCCTCTGCCACTTCAGGAGAGTGGTCCCTAGGTCCCACCTTGCACACCTTCCACCCCTGCCAGGGGACCTGCTTTCTGTTGTTATGCCCTCCAACCGCCATGGCCTCCCTACTCTTGCAAAGTGCCTGCTTCCCAACCTGGAACTTCTTTCTCTGTGTCTGCCCAACACTGCCTCTTCTGACTTTCCTCTGAATGCCTCATTCCTCCTTCCATCTCACAGGCTGTGTTAGCAAATGTTAACCATGTACTTAGCATATGTCAGCTAGTACAGGAACACTAGACATAATTTGCTCATTTTAACCTTTACAATAATTCCATGATAGAGAAGTTACTATTCCTACTTTTCAGCTGAAGAAGCTGAAGCATAGACCAGGTAAGTGACTTGCCCACGGTTACCGTGCTACTAAATAAATGTCAACCCAGATCTATGGAACAGTAGTTATTTCTCTCTCCAGTAAACCAGAATCTCCTTGAGAGCAGATGTGTGTTATCTGATTCATTTCTGTCCCAGGCTCTGAGCAAGCTGAGTGAGCCTGTTCTGTCCCTGATGCTGACGGAGGCAGCCCTTCCTCTTCTGGTGCCTGGCAAACATGTTATAGAGACATGGCTTCAGCCATGAGCTTGGAAACTGATCTACTTTGAAGCAAACTGCCAAGCCAGGGTGGAGGGGAGGGGGTCGAGATGAGGAATGGCAAACACATTGCCCCTCGCCACCAGGGTGGCTGTTGCTAATTAGTCATTGTGCTCAGTACCAGGCCCAGTGTGGCCTGACAGCCCTTTCTAACACCGCCTTCTAGACCGTCGCTGCCAGTCACTAGAGGTGGCATACAAACGGAAGGCTCTTTCTCATCTGTGCCCTGTGCACTCCCAGCATTGTAACTATGAGATTAGAGTATCTGGAAATTTGTTAACCAACACGCCCTTACTTAGACTTGATAAGAAAAGAACCTTGGAAGTCATGTCTTCCATTTCCTGGCCTCACACAGGAATTCTCCTTGGAGCATTCCCGACAGGTGGTCATCCAGCTGCAGTCTGATTGCTTTGCAGCTGTTTACTAGAAAGTTCTTATGCAGAACCAAGATCTGCTTCCTTATAACTCCACCCACTGGTCCTAGTGCAGCCCTCTGGGGTGACAGAAAATAAGTCTAATCACTTTTCCACTTGACAGTACTTGTGATATTTTTGATATTTGAAGGGAATTACATTCTCTAAGTCATCTCATCTGTGGTCAGACATCCTGCAGTTACCTTTGTACAAGAGTTTCTCATTCATCACCATCCTCATTACCCTCCTTTGGATGTTCATTAACTTGTCACTTTTTATTCAGCCAATGTTTGCTATGTCAGGCACTGTCCCAGATGCTAGACATACAGAAGAATAAGGGAATAGTAAAGGGAATTTAGAGTCCTCTTAGACTGTGGATCCAGTTTAAAGGAGACACAGCTGTGGATGAGATTGGTGCCTGGTATAGATTAGCTCCTTTCAGGGCTGTTTTCTCTTTGGTGCCTCGAAGAGAGTGGGTGCTACCTGTTTATTGAAAGAAGGTGAGAGAGGGACCGGGAGCTGTGTGCGCTACGATCGCATTTCCTTTTTAAGCTGCTTTACATACTTTCAGCTCATACTGAGCTTATAGTTAACCAAAACCTCAGATCTTTCTTCACCTGAACTATAACTAAGCCTCCATCTTCTGTATTTGTGCACTTGACTTTTTAAACTAAATCCTAGGCTTCACATTCATGCCTTGTCAGTTTTATCTTGTTGCTTGTAGTCCATCCTTCCGGCCTCAGGATTATTTGAGTCTTGATTTTGTCATGCAGACCATTTTTGACCCTCCCCCAATTGATTTCCCCAGTTTAATGATCAAATGTTGAATGAGCTGGACAGGGCCCTGCTAGAGACCTTCATGCAAGGCTGATATCAATCTGTTCATCAGCAGTGCCCTTCAGGTGCTGTTGTTCATCTGACTCTGATTTTCCCTAAATGTACTCTCCTCCAACCCCCATAGCTCCATCTCATCTGCAGGATTTTGTGAGAAGCCGTCAAAATCCTTGCTGACTCAAGATGCACGTGTTTCAAGTTTCCCCCTGATACACCAGTCTAATAACCCTGTCAAAAAAAGAAATGCTCTGAATTTAGAGCAGTGCTGGCCCCTAGGACTTACCTCTTCCTTTTCCAGACCCTCTGCTTAATAATCCATTCTGGAAATTTGCCAGGGCTCATCGTTAAACTTGATGTTTACAGTTTTGAGAAATCAGCCCTCCTTGCCTCAATGGAAGAACCAGAACAGATGGACCTTTGTCCATCTTCAGTTCTGATGTCCCTTCCTCTCTTTCGACTTCAGGTGGAGTGGTTATGTAACCACTGAGGTTGCTTCGGCACCCAGGACCAGAGTGGCAGAGTAGGGAACTGAAGGATCAAGCACTTGTGCTTGAGTACCCCTTCCCAGTGGATGAAGACATTTCTCCCTGCCAGAAAAGATGGCGCTCACACTGGAAGAAGATGGGTGGTTCTGTATTCTCTCATTGGAAGGAAACTATGCCCTCTTGTTCCATCTCTACATTTTTTCGATTAGTCTTTCTTGGAAAACTAAGCTGTTTGGGGAGCCCTCTTGTACCCCAGCCCCTACCTCTGACACATGAGGCACTAGGAATAACCAGGGAGACTTCATTGGGATGGAGACCCCTGGGTTGTAAAATTGGCCGGTGGGGTGGGTTCTCTGGGGACTCAGACTTTCTAGCATTGGTGGGGTGGTTTAGGAAGACTGGGCTAGTCTTGACTGTTCATTTCAACCTTTTAAGAAATGAGTCTCCTGACCCTGCAGTCTCCAACCCGAGACAGTGGCTCCCTCTGCCTTCTGCCCTATTCTTCCACCTTTCCCCAGGTACTCAACTTGCAACTCTACATCATTTCTCATGCCTTGTTTGTGGGTTCACTCCTGCTAGATGCGGAGGTGTGACCACTCTGAATGTGTAATGTGGTGGTCATGGACAGGGGTTGGTGTTTTTGGAGGTGGGGGAGCATTTGGGAGGAGGATGAACTGGCACATAAGCCAGAGTTAACGCTGCTGTGAGAAGACCCTTGCTGTTGCTGAATAATGTGGGGACAGCATAAGTGAGGCTTATGTGCATTTACATCTTTCATTTAGGGCACATGGATGTTAGTCATTTAGTAACCACAGAGGGGCCCATACAAGTGCCAGGCAGTGTTCTAGGTATTGGGGATACACAGGGAACAAAGCAGTCCTCAGTCCCTTGTAGCACATGTAGGCAAGAAAGATGTAATGTCAAGGGGTGCTGTGTAAGAGTAAAGCCAGTGGGAGTTGGAAAGTGACAGGTGCATTTTCAGATTCCGTGGCTGGCAAAGCTTCATCAAGTGTAGTGAGGGAGCCAGCCATGTTGATCTCTCGGGGTTAGCGTTCCATTTGCTGCAAAAGGCCATGGACAAGAGTGAGTTTGGCATGTTCAGGGAATAATAGTGTTGTTGGAGCTGACTGATTCTAATGGGAGGAGGCATGAGCAGCCAGACCACAATCATGAGGACCAGGGTCAGCACTTGGTTGTACATACATGAACCATTTATCATGTTTTGGAGCAGTTTTTCCTGAACAGGTATAGGACTTAAATTTAGGTCTAGCCTTCCCCATAACTGAGCTTTGCTGAACTCTGCTTTCCTCTTCTGTAAATAGGTGAATTACATCCATGTCAGTCACGATGATTCTCTCTCCTTGCCCCTGCTTGAAGCTACAAATACCCAGAAGCAGGTACCATGTCCCTTTAGGTGGCACGTCCAGGCACCAACTTGGAGCCAAGGTGATTATCCCTACACAGAGCTCCAAGGAACTTAAGAGTACATTCCTAGACCCTTCAGGTTGGATAATTCTTGGAGAGATCACCTGGGAAGTTCCAAGATTGGCTCTGACAAGCAGGTGACACGTTTTTAAGAGCCCTAGCTCAAGCCCTTGGTTTTGAGGATTTTCTGTTAGATGCAGGAGGTGTTGGAACAGCCCCCAACCCCTGTAATTTTCTCCGTGGCAGGATCTCCCAGCGAGTAGAGCTGAGCCGGAGCCAGCTGCAGGCCATTGGGGAGAGGGTCTCCTTGGCCCAGGCCAAGATTGAGAAGATCAAGGGCAGCAAGAAGGCTATCAAGGTAGCCCATGTGTCCCTGTGACTGGTGGGCAGTTGCAGAAATTCCATTCCTTACCATATTCCTGTGCTTCTGTAGTTGCCCAGGTCCCTGCCTCTGCTGTCCAGCCACACCTCAAGCTTCCCTCCTCAGAGGCCCCCCACCTGAACCCTAGGCTCTCTGGAGCTTCTTGGGGTCTCTGAAGGAGTGATCTCAGCCTGCTTGTGTCCACAGGTATTCTCCAGTGCCAAGTACCCAGCTCCAGAGCGCCTGCAAGAGTACAGTTCCATCTTCACAGGTGCTCAGGACTCTGGCCTGCAGAGACGCCCCCGTCACAGGATCCAGAGCAAGCACCGCCCCCTGGATGAGCGGGCCCTGCAGGTCTAATGTGCACACACAGCTCACACACTTGCATGGGGTGACCGGTGTAGTCGATGTGGGGGAGTAACCTGGGGCCCACCATGGGGTTCTGTCATCCATTTCTGACTGGGTCGGGGTGGAGGTCACTGGTCTAGCCCTGAAACCCACTGTCGTTCTGTCACATTCCACCTTCCAGGAGAAGCTGAAGTACTTCCCTGTGTGTGTGAATACCAAGCTGGAGCCTGAGGATGAGGCTGAGGAGGGGCTCGGGGGTCTTCCCAGCAACATCAGTTCCGTCAGCTCCTTACTGCTCTTCAACACCACCGAGAACCTGTATGGCCAGAAGTGGGGCTGCACAGGGGTGATGGGAGGCCTGTCTGGCTTAGTGAGGGGACAGGGGGGCATCAGACTCAGGTGCAGCAGAAGTCTGCAGCCTGGGGAGCCAGGACTAATTTGGTTTGCCTTTTAAGGCCTGGGAATCCACAATACAAACTTATTGTGGCCCCTGGTGAAGTGGGAAAGGTGAGTTAGGGCCATAGGCCTCAGAAGATAGATTGTCTGACCTCCACCCCGACTCTGCAGGTACAAAAAGTATGTCTTCCTGGATCCCCTTGCTGGTGCTGTAACAAAGACCCATGTAATGCTGGGGGCAGAGACGGAGGAGAAGCTATTTGATGCCCCTTTGTCCATCAGCAAGAGAGAGCAGCTGGAACAACAGGTAGAGATGATGTTTGGGTGGGTAGGGGGTACAGGTAAATGAAGGGGTAGGGCCCTGATGGCCCCAAGATCAAACTGCAGGGCCCGTGACCCCTGAAGCCCCCCCAACTCACGTATCTCCCCTAATCCTGCAGATACCAGAGAACTACTTCTATGTGCCTGACTTGGGCCAAGTGCCTGAGATCGATGTGCCATCCTACCTGCCCGACCTGCCAGGCATCGCTGATGACCTCGTGTACAGTGCTGACCTGGGCCCTGGCATTGCCCCCTCTGCCCCTGGCACCATTCCAGAGCTGCCCACCTTCCACACAGAGGTGGCTGAGCCTTTCAAACAAAGTGAGTGAGAGCCAGGAATGGGAGTTGGGGCTGCTTTCTTCCCAGCCACCTCACACTGTCACACTTCTGTTTCAGACCTAGAAGATGGCGTGCTAACAGCACCCCCACCACCTCCACCACCACCTCCACCTCCCCCAGCTCCAGCTGTGCTGGTCAGCACTCCCCCACCCCCACCCCAGATTGCAACCTCTCTAGGTCAGGGCACCAAGGAAGATGACAACGTGTCTCCTTCAGGTAGGAGCGGCACCTGGGCATGTGGGAGACTGTGTGGGGGAAGGGTGCCCTCTTCAAGGGCACCTCTAATTTCTGAATCTCTGAAAGATTTTCTGTAGTTTTGTTTAGTGGTCATAAATCCTAGGTTTTCAGGGTGGTTCTAATTAGAATCTTGTTCCATTGGGTTCATAAAGCAGTGGTTTTCAAACCGTGCATAGAGCCCCGGGAATTCTATCCTTCAAGGTAGAGGGAGCCTAGAGAGGTGGGGCTGTGGGTCCCCCATTCCCACTTAAACCAATGGAAAAAGGGAGCTACTAAAACAATTGAAAATTACAGCAACAAAATATTCCCGTGTCCCTTAAATTGCAGAATTTCCGTTTTAATATTATATCTCCCAGTCATCTCCATCCAAGAAGTTGCACAAAAATTCCTTGTTGGCTCATATACGTGTCACATATAAATACTCAGCACATCGGTAATTCCCAGGGTCCACGTTTGCAGAGTGGCACCTAAACTGAGTGGGGCTGGACAGGACCTAGGGGTGCCTCAATACATGATTTCCTGAGCTCAGACGGCCACAGTTAGCATCCAGGCTCCATATAGCCTCCGAGGGCATGGCTTCCCCAGCCGGCTTCCTCTTCAGGACTAGCCCCTCCTCGCAGCTGGGCTGCCAAGGGCTCCTCTGGACCCCCAGAACCTTAGGGCTCAGTAGGACTGTCCCACAGCCTAACCCTGCCTGAGCAGCCATCTTTCCCTGCACCTTTCTCCACCTCCAGCTCCTGTCCAGGGAGCTCCCAAGGAAGTGATTGACCCCTCCAGTGGCCGGGCCACTCTGCTGGAGTCCATCCGCCAGGCTGGGGGCATCGGCAAGGCCAAGCTCCGCAGTGTCAAGGAGCGCAAGCTGGAGAAGAAGAAACAGAAGGAGCAGGAGCAAGGTGAGGAGACCCTCCAGCCACTCCAGTCAAGGGCTCTAAGAGAAAGGCCACCCACCTAACCACCACCAGACTCCAAGAGGTGCTGCTTGCCACCCAAGTGTCTAAAGTCCTCTGCTTTCCATATGATGTTTCCTGGAAGCCCTGGGTGGCCAAACTAATATCCTCGTCTCTGCTGCCTGGGTGGTGGGTTCTGCCGGGTTTTGAAGCCTGCTTATTGGAACTTTCCTCTCTGAGCTGGTAGAGCCTCATCCGATTCAAACTACAAGGGAGATCTTCTCATACTTCACCAGTTGTCTGAGGAAATGGTTGGCACCTAAGATATCTTAGAAACAGAGACCTCGAGGGGTAGCTAGTCCTGCTTCTCCAAGTCTCTCAGGGCTTCAGATTACATCTTCTGTGACTCCCAAGTGCTAGCAAAAATACAGTACTTGGGCATAAAGCAACAGTGCCCTGGACGTCAAGTCCTGAGTTTGAATCCCAGCTCTGCTTCTGAGCTTTGCACTTTGACCCCAGGCAAACTAACCTCTCTGAGCTGGTTTCCTCATCCATACAGTGGGGCTGCTCATAAGTGCCCCTTTGTTTCATAGGGTGGCTGCTGACAATATTACTCAAATGTTAACCGTTTTCTTACCAATGCTCAGTGCTGGATCCACTGATAGAATGACACTCCAAGAGCTGGTGGTAACCTGGTGGCTGTGGAGAGGGTTGGGGTGTGTCAGTAGTGAACAAAGACGACACGTGACTGAAATCCGAAGATGTCACCCAGGAGCAGGTCTCATACTTGGTCCCTTCCTCCTCCCTCACTGTGGCTTTCTTGTTGCAGTGAGAGCCACAGGCCAAGGCGGGGACCTAATGTCAGATCTCTTTAACAAGCTGGTCATGAGGCGCAAAGGTAGGAGGCAGCACACTGATGCATTCCCAGAACTGGGGAGTTGGGGTGTTTTGCATCATGCACATTCTGCCTTTTTCTTCCTGTTTCTAAGTCTCTAGGGTCTGGGTGAACTAGTGTCCCAAACCACGCCCCCTCATCCTCTACCTTTTCCTTTCCAGGAATCTCCGGGAAAGGACCTGGGACAGGGGCTAGTGAGGGGCCAGGAGGAGCCTTCGCCCGAATGTCAGACTCTATCCCACCCCTGCCTCCCCCACAACAGCCAACTGGGGAGGAGGATGAGGATGACTGGGAATCCTAGGGGCTCAGCCACTCCTTCCTCCCCAAAACCCAGGCTAAGGCTCTCACCCTCACATGGAAATAGCTGGGATGGGCTCCCTGGCCTGTAGGTCTCTCAACCACTGCTGAGATGGAGGGATGGGGATCATGGAGGCTGGCTTCTGAGTGTGGTGGGAGGAGGCCCTCATTCTGCCTGTGCTCTGCATACCTCCTCACCATTGTGCCCTTTTCTTCCCTAAGAGACTCTGGGATACAATAGTACACAAATCAATAAAGAAGTATAATGCAGAACTGAGCATAAACCGACAGTGCACTTTTATTTAAGAACTATAGCTATATAGAATGCAAACATCTCCAAGCCAGGGCCTGTCCTGTTCCCACTGGTCTCAGGCAGTGGGGCAGAGTGGACTACAGTTCCTTTTTCTGGGGTCAGAAGGAGAGGTATAGTCAACAGGGGTAGCTGTTGCAGATGGAGGGAGGGAGATATTCACACAGGAAAAAATGTCTCAGTGACAGACACAGGGTGTCTAAAAATAGTCTTGCTGAGAGCCTAATGGCCCTTGGCATAATTGCTAATGTCAGGGGAAGAGGTGTCTCAGAGTTTGCTCAAGTGGCTGAGAGAAAGAGAGTTGCCACCAACTAGGAGGACCTGGAGCCAAGCCAGGGAGATCAGAATGCTGTGGAGGGCTGTGGAACACTTAGGTACCAGCTCTGAAGTAAAGAAGTGAGGCCATCAGGCAGGGGAGCAGGGAGCTGGGCTTTTCTCCTAGTTCTTAAAGACAGCAGTTGGCTGAGGTGACCAGAAGCACCAGGGCAGAAGACCCCCAGACACTACAGGGCTAGAAATGAGGAATGTTCTTAATTTCAAGGAAAGGTAAAGATTTAGAAAAGCTGATTTTACCGAGAAATGGGAGAGGCAGGACAGGCCTGCTTCATCTTATCTCCAAGAAAGTAGGTGCTGAGAAATGAGCAAGGACAGATGCTGCAGCTTCCACAGCTACCCACAAAGGATGGCCAGGAAACAGGGCAGGGGGCTCATCTGGGCCACGGTGAACAGGAAGAAAGATTCACTTTTAGGGAGAACTGCCCTGGGATGGGCCCAAGTATGGTGCGAACCCACTGTCAGGTTGGCTTTTCCACCTATTCCTGGGTCCTGGCAGCCCAATTCCAGAAAGGGGCTGTTCCAGAGAGCTGTCCCTCAGGAATGGCCAGACTTCTTGTGATGAAACTGGGAAGACAGGAAAAGACAGTGAGACGCTAGATAGGGGTGGGGGCATTTGGGGGAAAGAGAAAGAAAGGCAGGACTGACCTTCCGTAAAGTAGCGAAGGCGGGGCCAAAGGTGGCTTTGACTTCCACACGGTCTCGGATCCAGGCTGGCAGCTTCGCCAGGATGGGTGGACGGGCATACCGCTGGTCCAAGAGCACTATGCTGGCAAAATCCTTCTGGTGCCTGATGGCCCTGCCTGGGTGGGAGCAGAGGTTGGTGCTCTGATTAAACCCATCTCCCTGACAGTGCTTTTCTACTGTGTTCCCTCCCCTTCCTCAGCCCTCAGACTGGAAAGGTAACTCTTCATCCAATCCCAGCTATTCATCCTGATAGCCAGGCACAGTCCCAGGCTTACCTATAGATTGGTTGACAGCCTTCATACACAGATTCTCCACCAAAGCCTTCCCTGGGGGAGCCTGACCTGGGGTCCGGGGCTGGGAAGGGCAAGAGATGACCTATCAGAACTGTTTCGTGTCTCTAGCCTTGTGTTCTGAGAAAATGACAACGATTTGACAAGACCAGTTGGCTTCACGGGCATAAATGCCAGCAACTGATACAATGGCTGATGTCATAAGAAACTCAAGAGGGTCTGGAGAATGATCCCACCCTCTGGAGCAAACTGGAAATGGCTAACATCAAGGGGCATAGGGGAAGTCAGTGTGTATCAGCTCTGGAGACTATGGAGCTCCCCCTGCCCTCTCACCCTCTGAAACACAACTCACAAGGGTCTGATCCAGGTATGCCATCTTCTCTTGGAGCTCTGGGGACCTGATGTTGGGGTAGGGCATGCCCACCATAACCACACACCTAGGGAGGGTGGAGGCGCACAAGACAACGGCATGTGGGGTCCTCAAGGCCCAGGACAAAGGGCCCAGTCCTCACCCACATGTCATCAACTGCTTCATCTCTCTCTCCTGCAGCCCTAAAACTGTGCTCAGTGGTTCTACCTCTTCCTCCCCATCCTATACCTATCACCTGGAAAGGGATTTTTTGGCTAAGAGATCTAATTGAGGCCAAAGAATCAAGTCTTGATAAAATTAAGGTCTGCCTAATTTTCCACCTGATCTCAAAGGGCCACAACCGGTGTTGCCAAGTCACTTCCCCTCAGTTGATTGACTTGCACAGTCAGCCCGGGTGTAGACTCAGATGGTAGATTGCAGGTGGGGCCTAGGTGCTTAGAGTGAGGGGTGGGTGGGTACCAGCCCCAGGAAATCAGAAGCCCACTACGTACCGGCCAAGGTCGTCAGAGAAGTTGATGCCTTCACTCATCTTTCCTCCAACCACTGACAGCAGCAAGGCCCCTGTCACCATGCCTCCCACCTGGGTACAGCACTGTGAGAAACACCCAAAGCTGGGAAAACACCCGAAACATTTTTCAGCTGCCAACCCCATTTGATCTCTGGACTCAAAGCCTCTCACCTTAATGCACCTGGAATACTCCATCAGCACGTGCTCCACCTGGTTTGCTCTCTTAGGTTCCTGAAATATCTAAAGGTAAACATAACATCTTCCAGAACAGGGTTTCAGGATGTGTGGGTCACACGTCTGCTCTAAGCCTTGTTTGCCACCTTGGGGACTCGAGAACCCCAGGGGCTTGGGGAAATCCTCCAGGTAGTAACCAGGGATTAGAAGTGGTGGGGTAAGGCAGGAGTCCCCAACTCCCAGGTCAGGGACCAGACAAGTCATGGCCTGTTGGGAACCAGGCCACACAGCAGGAGGTGAGTGGCAGGTAAGCAAGGGAAGCTTCCTCTGTATTTGCAGCCACTCCCCAACACTAGCATCACCTCTCAGCTCTACCTCAGATCAGGCATTAGAATCTCATAGGAGCACCAGTCCCTGGTGCCAAAGAGGTTGGGGACCACTGGGGTAAGAAATTAGGAGAAGTCCCCATACATGAGGCCCAACTGGTTTGATGTGCATGAGAAATCTGAGGAGGAACTTGGTGCCAGTGTCCCAAATGGAAGGTCCAGCTGAGGGGTCACTCACCTTTTTCCTAACAGCCAGGCGAGCCAGCAGGCCACTCTTGTCCCAGTGGGCATGGACTTGGCGTTGGTACTCATAGGAAGGGAAGAAACAGACCACCCCTCCAGGGACCACGTTGCACAAGTTAGAGAGGATACGACCTATCTCATCCATCTAAGAAAAGGAGACAAGGGGCCCTTGGGGCCATAGGGCCATTCTTGAAGTCATACCCCAAAAAGGCACCTAACCTTAGGGCTCAGAACCAAAGACAAAGACTCATGAGTGAGCGCAGTCAGGATGGAGTATGGTCTGTGAGGACAAGGCACCGCGTGGCTGGGAATCACAGACTGGAATGTGCCACCCTATCAAACACAGCCAACTGATGCTCCTGGTGACTAGCAGCATCTGTGACACACTGCAGTGCTAGCACACCAGAGCTATACCTGCTATGGGTGTACACTGAGTCCTTCCTTCCCCAATGTCCTATGGCAACTGGGGATCAAGTACCATCTATGACAAACCAGGCACTGAAAATCTCAGGCGTGCTACTAGAGATGTGTCCCCAGAACTCGCATCCCTGCCAAGGCTGGGGATGATATAACCTAATGGCAAGAGAACCAAAGGCAACGAGCCACTTCCTCATGCCTGGAAGGGTCAAGAAAACTTATTTAGCAGCCTGAGGGGTGAAAGGTGAGGGAAGCTCAGACTCTCCTTGATAAACATCTAGATACTCTTAACCTGTGCCAGCCCTGTGACAGAAGACCCAGTACTAATTTTCCCAATGCCTGAATACTCAGGATTGGCCAAAGTGCCCCGCACCCCAGAAATCTCTCTTCCACCTTAGCAAAGGCGGCGGTGAAGCAGGTTGGCTGGTACTAACCATCTGAGGCAGCTCTCTTTTCAGGTATGTAAATTCCAGCTGCTGGTTGGAGGGCCCACTGCAGATGATGAGGGGCAGGATATTGTCTGGAGGGATCACGTGACCTGGGGAGACCCAGTGAGGGGCTGAAAACTGGAAGTGCAGAGGTGTTCTGCAAGGCAGAGTCCAGAAAGAGCACTGCCCAACCCTTGTCTTACACTCACGCACTCACCCTGTTTCCACAAAATAATGGTGATGCTCAGACCTCTCCCACGTAGACAGAGGGGGCACGGCATGAGAGCATGGAGGTGGTGAACTCACAAGAGAGCTAACAAAGAATGAAGCACCAACCCTGTGGTCTCCCCAGCCCCCGAGGCCTGATGATAGCATATGGCTCCATTATGACAAGGGGCCATAAGCTGACTATGTGGCCCATTCCACCCAGGATACACAGGGATCCTCACCACAGGAAAACTCCACCACTCGTTCGGCTTCCACCCCAGCGCATGCCAGCAGCTGCTCCCGAAAGTCAGACACCTGCCGACCACAATGTCAAGGCTCTGTGACCTCCCAGCCATCCAGGGACAGGGATCTTGGGTCTGAGCAGACAGGAGCCTCAGCAGGGAAGGGAATCATATGGAAAGACAGAAGTCTGGGCTAGGAGGCAGCAAGTACATAACAGAAAAAAAAAAAAAAAAAAAAGGTAAAAGGAAAAGCTGATACCAAATTAGCAAAGAGGATAAACAACTTAATGACACCCAGTACTGGTGGTCTCATGTAGACTACCTGTTGGAAAGTGAAGGAAATTTGTCAAATTTGTCACAGGGGTTCTCAACCCTGACTAGGCAACGAAATCACCAGTGGGAATTTAGAAATATATACATATGGCCAGGCCCCAGCTCAAACTATTACACAAGAATCCCTAGGAGGAGGAATGTGCTTTTTGAATTTTTAAAGAGCTCCAGATTTCATACCTATCAAATTAGCAAAAATCCA
The DNA here is from genome assembly GCA_030015415.1 of Cynopterus sphinx. Taxonomy (NCBI): domain Eukaryota; kingdom Metazoa; phylum Chordata; class Mammalia; order Chiroptera; family Pteropodidae; genus Cynopterus; species Cynopterus sphinx. Next base: position 94,343,651 of record CM057380.1, read on the forward strand.
AGTTTGACGACTATGGAGAAACAGGAGTTCTTATACATTGCTGGGGAGATAGAGAATCGTACTACAGCTGAAGGGAAATGTGACAATATTTAACACATTATATATATTTTTTTACTTTTTAACCTGGCAATCCCATATCTAGGAGTCTCCCCTGATTGATACAGCTGCAAACCAAATAATGCATGCACAAGGATATTTCTTGCGAAGTTACCTGTGAGAGCAAAACTGCCTCTCCAGAAACCAGATGAAAGAGCTATGCTACATCCACTCAACAGAAAACTATGCAGCCAACAAAAGGAATGTAGACCATCCCTATGTGCTGATATGGTCTGATTGCCAGAATATACTGATAAGTAAAAACTGATTATGCCACCTTTGATATGAGGAAAAAAGGAAAGGAAAAAAGAATAAGTACATATATTTTCTTATTTTTGCAAAATGAAACAGCAGGATAGACCAGCAGCTAATAAAGCATGCTTACCTACAGGGATAGAGAGCAGGATAGAAAGGGAAGTGAGACTTTATGATATTTTTTAATATAGTTTTTACTTCTGAATCATAGAGGTTTACATATGTTAAAAAATAGAATTAAGTAAAAAAAAAAAGGGAAAACTCCAAATGAAAACAAAGTCTATCAAATTCACAGTAACACAAGCACACAAAGAAAAGACTGATATCAAGCAACTTTGTGTCCTTATTGACCATACATTCTTAGTATGATATATTCTAAATAAATGCAAAGAAATTAAACTATAATCAGTTTACTGTTAAAAGTAATATTGGTAATATTTTTAAAACTATTTTAAGTATATTGTGGGATATAGCAAATACGGAATTATGTTAATATAAGAAACCAAAAATTTAGTTCAAGAGAAAAGAGATACAATGTAAGGTCAAATAAATTCATTTTGATTTAGAAATATCAATGTGGACGCATGATGTTTGAAAACATATTTCCTAGGTCTGTACTGAAAAGGCCTATAAACGATGATCATCCAGGAGCACTGCAAACACCCCAGCACCCAGACCTTGGTTTCTAAGTACCCATCTCCAGTAACAGAAACCAGGGCGCCTTGGAGAAATGAATGACTCAAGGTCTGAAGCAAAGAAAGCACCAGGTGGCCTGGGATGTTTTGTTGTGCCAGAAAGCAAGAAAGAACTCCAGGGCTGATGGAGCCACATAGAAAGGACCAGAGGCAGCATGAGGGGGTTCCCACAGGCCACGTTTGAGACAATTTGAATATCAAAAGCAACAATGACTATAAATGATTGTAATACATGAATGAATAAAAATCTACAAGACTATACACATGGAAGAAAAATGGGAAACTAAGGGGTGATTTAAAAGGCAGTGGAGGCTGGGAAGCACTGACTGCTTGAGGACACTGAGTAGCTTTTCTTGCATTTAAATCCTCTTCTAGGACATCTCCTAAGGAAATAATCCCTGTGCAGAGACTGGTTACATTTACCACTCTATTGTCTGAAACAGAAAAACTAGAAATCACCTAAATATCTAACAAGTGTGGTTATATAAAATATATTTACGTAATAGGATAAAGTGCAGCCAGGGTGTGATAGAATAAGTCCGTATTTGCTGACAAGAAAAAATGTTTACGATGTTTTGTTGCTGAGTGAGAAAAGCAATTTATAGCAGCATATACAGATAATACCATTTTTTAAAAAATATGTATGTATATTTGTAAAAATTATGCATATGAAGACTACTGTGATATGCACTAAAATGAATTTTTTGCTGGTAAAATTATGATCCTTTTTCCTGTTTTTGCTTGTCTCTGCTTTCTACAGAAAATATATTTTCTAAAAATATATTTAAATTTAGAGAGAGGGAAGGTTGTATCTATGGTGGGTACAAGAAGGGCATGGCACTGAGGCACCTATGTAAGGGAGAGCAACTCCATAAGGGCTTTGTCTGTAGCAATGTCATCCCACTGCTACAGACTCGCTGGAGCAGAGACAGTGTCTGCGGTCCCCACAGCCTAAAAGGCCAGGGCAGTGAGACAGTATAGCAATGCCACCTGGTGGACACTGCTTGGCCTTCTCAGGCCAACCCCCTCCTGGCATGGGGACCCAAGAGAGAGAGAAGAGGCCTGATGGTGCACCCTGCCCTGTCACAGTCCCATCTGCATCTGAGCACAAGAGGCTGGGTCTGGTGTCATTACCGGCTGCATGGTGCCCCCTGCAATGACCACTGCTCGGCATTCCTTCACCACCTGGGCAAAAGGCACAGCTGGATTTAGGAGCAAGAGTTTCAGGCTGCTCTGACTGAGGCTGCCTAAAAAAAAAAAAAAAGGCAAACATAGTTACATAGGGAAGGGGCAGGTCCAACAAATAGTTCTATCAGCCTGAGGGAAAGGAGATCTCCAGCTGGGTCCCTGTAGGAGGCATGAGATCTTACTTTCCCTTTAAATTAAATCCCACAATCTCCAGGACAATCCTGAGGTACAGAGTACCATTATCTCCCTTTTTACATGAGGAAACTGAGGTTCAGAGATAAACTGGCCCAAGACACATAAGTCACAGGTGATGGAACCACGACTCAAACCAAAGCTCATCTAACCTAAACCACTAGAGGCTACACAGCTTCTCTTAAACCATTGCATCCCTCCTCACCAGCCCCACCACCTGCCCAGGAAAGGGCCAGGTATCACCACCATTTCCTCATCCCACCCAGCGAGGTATGAGGATGGAAGTCAACACTCCTTTCATGCTCTGGCCTCCCAGCTCCAGGCTGAGTCCTCCTTGGATTACCTTGGCGGCTCAGGATGACCCTGCCATCCTTGTTGGCAGTGGTGAGAGCTGCAAGGAAGCCTTCGATGTGCATAAGTGGGGATGCAGGCCGAGGCACTGCAGCCTCCTCCTCCACTGGAGCTGCGGGAGCTGCACAGAGCAAAAGGAAGAGGGTCTGGGACTATGGACAAAGGTGAAGGAGTTACAGTGGTTCTCTGAGGCAGATGAGTCCACGAGTAAGGAAGGCACGTTCTTGCCCAGGGCCTGTAGCCCACCCAGTTCCCCATCCTTCTGACTTACCCTCAGCCACCCCAGGCTGCAGACTCTGCAGAAAGTGCTGAAACCCAGCGAGTTTAGGCTGCTCCTTGCGGGGCGCGAGGACTGCCCCATACCTTTCAGTGAAGCCAAAGAGCTGGGCAGGGACAAGAGCAACAAAGACCAATGAGAGCAGCAGCAATGAGGGAGACTGGGCTAGAGGAGAGGCTTCTATCCCTTGTCCGAAGCTCACCACCCCCAACCAGGCATCTTGGCAGCCCCTCCCCACCCTGGTGAGGCTACTCTACAGAGAGGAGAATGGAGACAAGGGTGACTCTGAGTTTGTAAAAGGCAAGAGAGAGGAAGGCACTGTGAGGGCAGCAAGCACGGGCACTGCTGCTCCCAGCTCAGACACAGAGGAAGGGGAACTGTACCTTTCTGCTGACCATGCTCTTTTCACAGTAGCGCTGCACCTGCAAAAGCCAAACCCGCTGCAGGCACATGAAAAACTTAACCAAAGGAAAAAAAATAACCACTTCCCAAAACCCAGAGAACATGATTCACCGCCACCTCCCGAGCAGCCCAAAGCCTCCTGAGGCTGACTGTGTCACCCTCCTTTCTGGGGTCACTCCTCCCTGACACCACACAGTGCTCTCCCATGAGATGGCCTCTGCCGGGCCTCAGACCTACCCTCTTCACCAACAAGTCTGCCCATCTGTGCCTCTCCTGAAGCTGCTCAGTGATAGCTATGTCCCCTCTGCTTTCCTTCATCATGACAGAACCTAAGCTGGACCTTGAAAGATTCAGTTTTAAATCCTATGAGCAAAGGCACAAAGGAGATAAAGCTTGGAACTTGTTCAGGGGATGCCTGGAGTGCAGTTTAGCTGGTGTGTAGCTTGGAATGCAAGACAATGGGTCTGGAGCCTTTAAAGATTCCTAGAGAGAAGGGTATCTTTCAACCAAGATTCACAAGACTGTAGTTTGTAAAAACCATCAGAAGACAGAATGAAATCAAGACCAGAAAGAAAGCAAGAGGAAAAAAAGCCTGCAAGAGAAATAGTAGCCATGGAAATGAAAAGGTAAAATACATTCAAGAGCTATTTCAGCTGTTGAGCCTGGCAACTGTTTGAATATGGGACACAAAAGGAGAAAGGACTCAAAGATTGCCAGCCTGTCTGAACCACAACCAAAATGGGTAAGTCAGGGGCAAGTTGGTTTGAAGAAAAAAGGCAGGATAGAAAGAAAGCAGGGTCTTGAGACCCTGCAGCTGGTTCGTACTCTAGCACCATTTGCTCACTTCTGTGCAGCTCGTCATCCTCCTGCGGTTATTTCATTGAGCCTCAGCTTCTTTTGCTCTAGAATGGTGATAGCACATTCTACTCCAGAGTCACAGAACCTGGCACACCACCTCGAACACAAAAGTGCTCCGTGACTGTTAATAAACTAGAATCACTAAGGCTGTGAGTCAAGTGATAGTGGCTGTACCCCACCTGGAAAAGCACCAAATATGTAGGGCTGGAGCACAGATGAGGCTGCAATGAAACCCACAGCTGGAGTGTGGAGATGAGAGAAGGGTGAAGCAGAGTGGCCCAGCTGTGTTTTCAATCCTCAGCCTATCAGCAGCATCATGCTCACAAAATTAACTTCCTCCTCTGCCCAGCAGCCCAGGGAAAAGACCATGCCCCAAGATGGAGTAAAGTGGAGGGCCCGGTGTCTCTATTTGTGCTTATTAGGTACAAGAAAGGCACCTTTTCTCCCTAATCCCTATGATCCTTCAACCATAGTTCGAAGATTTTTTCTATTGCTGGCACGCTGCTTTATTTGAGGGTTCATGACGTGCCTGGACTGCTTGAAGACAGAATGAACTTACTTTTTATTCCGTCCACAGAGCTAACATAGCATTCTGCTCACAGGTGGCAGCAAGTGTGAGACGGATATGTTAGTGTGAAAAGGTAAAACCTCTACCTTGAACAGGTTGATGTTGTCGATCTGGCTCTGAAAGAGAAAGTCATTGATGGTCTTCAGCTCCGTCCCTAAGGGAGACAAATGAGAGCCTTGGAGTCCTGCTCTGAAGAGCCTGGCTTTCTGGTCCCAGAAGGAAGCCCAGAATTGGCACAAACCAGCTCTGGGCCCATGAGTGTTGTCCTCTTACCTGTCTGTGAGAGGCTCTGTGTATTAGGATTTTGCTTAATGTTCCCTGAAAAAGAGAATTCAAATAAGTCAGGATGGCAGTCCTCTGTCCCCCTCCCCCAATCATCTCACACTCTCCACTGTGCTTGTTGAGTAAGAACATTTGTATATTTTTTGCGATTTATAATACCCTACTGAGGACAGGAAGTTTCGGGGACCCTCAAAGTCTGAATCACATGTGTGCTATGGAGCTCAAAGCCTTATGCTTTCATTCTATACCTCCTCCAAGAAAGCAGGACAGAGCAACCACCCCATGCCAACAGGACATGTCCAGACTGCACAGTAACAGCAGCAAGGCAAATGGAAGCGAAGAGCACCAACGTAAGATAAAATCCCTCTAGAACAATCTCCGCTGCCTTTCTGGACTTCTATGGAAGCCTTTAAAGGGATCACCGAGGAAAGGGTCATAGAACAGAATGCTGGAAAGACACATGGGACCTGGAGCCAGCAGACTCTGGTCTCTCCCACTGGGCTCAGAACAGTATGCTCTTAGCTTTCGTTTACTCATCTATCATTGAGGGTTGCCTATGTTGCTTTCCTCATAGGAGCAATCCAAACTGTTATCACTACTACGAAAAACGTCATACATTTATATTATTATTAATATACAATACCTGTGGAGTAGACATGTCTGGCAAAATAAAAAAGGACTCAGGAAAGTGGCAAATTAGGATTCTAAAAATGATCTAAGGTCAGACAACTCAAGTAAGCTATAAAAAATTAAAACTTCTCTAAATCAATGACCAAGACAATTCTGAGGACACAGAGAACCCATGTGTCCTGACAGCACCCAGAGAACAGCGTCCAGCAAGCTGGGCAAGCCAGTTAGGGTGGGCGTGGTGCTCCTTACCGCCCAGCACGGTCACAAACTTCTCCAAGACATACAGGATCTGTCTGATGTACATCAGGTTCCTGGCCTTCAAACGCTTCCTGAAGAAGAAACAAGAGACACTAAGTGGTGTTATTCCAGCAGCAATTCCCATTTTAAGTGCCCCAAGCTGAGGACTTTCTGTCTGGTGTCTTTCAAACTAGGTCATGAGCTACAAATACTATCCCCCAAAAAAAAGGCTGACCATGGTCCAAGGCCCTCAGAGCCACCTGCTACATCCTGAGCATCTTTGGCCTATGTGGGGTACACACCATGAACCAAGAGATGAGCAGCATGTCCACCCCTCAGAGTCTGGCCAGGGATGGCAACCTAAGTACTTCCTCTCAGGGGCTGACTTAGGGGTGCTGAGGTTGAATGGCACCCCTAACTTACTTGCTGTGAGAAAACAGATAAGACACTTAATCTTTTTGGAACCCAGTGTAGAATATGGATAACACCTGCCTTAGCTATTTTGATGGGATACCATGAAAGCAAAAATGAAAAGTGCCCGGAATTGGTCCACGCCAATTCTAAGTTTCACGCTGGAAAGTGAAAGCTAGGGTCTTCAGAGCAGGACTCCAAGGTTCCCATTCATTTTCCCTTCCCACTCAAGAGGTCGTGTCTCACCTATATCGTTCCATGTACTGCAGCAACTGTGAATGTGCCTGGCAGAGCTGGGGAGAGAACAGAGAATGGGTGTGAAGGCAGACCAGGCTCTGAGCAAGCAGCCTAAGGGACATCTTGGATTATATGAGAAAAAGCCAGCCCAAGACACATAGGAGTCAATCAGGGTGAGCAGAGTGGGGCTGAGTACAGAGCAAAAGGTATGGGTTTTAAAGGCCAGTAGGCTGTTGGGACCTGATAGAGGAAATAAGATATGTTCTGTCACTGTCTACTTTGTGTCAGGGAAAAAAGCAAGAGGCAAAATCTCTCGGATAGTGATGCTCCCTGCTAGTTTTTACTGGATTAGGAAAAGACATGTCATTTACTAAGAGTGATGGTTCAAGGTAACCATCACGTCCTGGCCCAAGATCAACACAGGCATTGGTCAGTAGAGGTGGTAAAATATCATGTGGGCCTCAGGGTTAGAAACCAGTAGCTAAATCCCAGCTCCACACTTACTAGCTATGACCTTAGGCACTACTAAACCTCTCTGAATCTCCAAGTCCTCAATGTAAAATGGGAATGCCAGCCAGCCCAATGCAGAGTCAGTATGAAAATCAAAGATACCTCCTACAGTGCATGGCACATAAGAGGTAATAAATAGTGGCTTTCAGAAATTTTGAGCATTCCTGAAGCAAAATCCCCTCTAAGCAATATCAATAATGACGACATCCAACTACATGAGGGCCCTGCTTTTCTAATGCCATTATCCTGGTTCATGGAAAATTAGCAGAATTCTGGGATGCAGGGACTCAGGATGACATAGGCCAGTGAAGAACAATGGAATGAGCCACTGTGCCTGAGCTGGATCCCCACAGCTCTGAGATCTTCTGGGAAGCCAGTCAGTCTCTGAGGAAGCTTTTTGCCTTGACTCTGCACCTTGACCAAGGCCCATCTCTGGAAGAATTCCAGATCAAGGTAGAGAAATGGTCCTTTGCCTTATGGCAGGTCCTGGCCCAGGGAGGAAGAGACCAACCCACCTGCGAACCGCTGACCTCCGCACTGTGGATGCTTGTGATGGTGTCAATCAGGTTGTGTGCTTCATCGATTATCACCACCTGGCCCTGTAGCCGAATCCCTGCGGCCTGCCGGGTGGCCGCATGCAGCAGCATCTGGTAGGGGAGCACCACCAGCTGGGGGGAAGAGACGGCAGCCACCTGAGTGGTGGCAGGACTCCCTCCTACAGCAGGCTTACCTGGCCTACTCTAAGTTCCTAGTGTGAACAGTTTTATTTTGTCCCCAGAATAAGTGTGTAGAAAAAGCTGTAGCACTGTACGGTGCTTTTAGCAATAAGCTCTTTCCTCAAGTTTTATGTGGAATACCATATGTATGAAACATAAAATTGAAGCTGATGTGACTTCTGATCGAATCAAGAACAAGTTGTGGGGGAGGGGAGTAAAACCCCTGCTGCTTAACCTTGTCCATGTACCCAAGGTAGCCCCCAGGTCACCCAAGTTTCCTCAAAATACTCTGAAAACTACTGGTGTACCAGAAAGCAGCCCAGGGCTCTGCAGCTCCCTACTGCATCCTCTGTTTCTGCCCTGGCATCTCTCACTGTGGTTTCACTATGAATATATTTCATCCTGGCTCTTCTCTGCTGTCCTCCCATAATGCCGACTCTTCCTGCCTCCCAGAGCCACCAAGGATCTGGGGCGCTCTCCAATCCTATGTACTAAGAAAGAGTGGGTTACGTGTCACCAGCGTGTAGTGCGTCACTCAGCCCTACCACAGCCAGTCACATCCTCCCAAATTAAGAGGAATAAGGAATTCCCTTGTGGCCTAGGTCAGTTAGAGTCAAGAAATACTGCCCACGCCTCCGAGGTCTTCACCTGGGCTGCTGGAATGGCAAACCGGCTCCCATAGTAGGGACAGGCCCTAGCCTCCTTTCCCAGAGTCACCAACTGCTCAATGTCCTTCACCTCCACCAGGACCTCGTCCCGGAAGAGCTGCAGCTGCTTGTAGTTGTAGAAGGGGCAGGTGCCCCGGGGCTCCTGCCTTCTCCTCTTGGGCTCCTTGTCCTCAGCTCTGCTCTTGCTCTCTATGGTGACACAATATGGGGGCAAAGGTAGAAATAATGGTGACCAGCCCCATGGCCAGAAGCAGGCCTGTAACGTCAAGTCTACAAAACCATTCCATGCACTGCTTATTCTGGTCTCATCATAACCTGGTATTTTACTTTGTGTTTGAAGCTGGGTTTCAGACTAGGCACTGAAGCAAAAAGTAAAAACACCTCTTCCCAAGGAGAGGTTCTTTCAGAAAAAACCATTTCCATTTAAGATATTATATTTCCTGGGGCCCTGGTCCACTTCCACTCCCGCCCCCCTCCCTTTCCCAGTACTATTCAAGACCATACAATGGTCCCAGAGGCTCTTTCTATGGCTCAAGGTGCTGATGGCTACCCTGTTTGCTTCTCTGCATCTCCATGCAGCGGTCGTTGATAAGCTGCACAGAACCCAGGTTTTTCACGTCTTCATTTACACAAAGGTTCTATAAAACAGAGAAGGAAGTTAAGAAAATGGTGCTAGCTAAATGACATGCAGCAGCCCACTGAGACCTCCTGGCCCAGCCCTCCTCTCTTTTCTTCCATGGGCCAGCAAGGCCAGGGAAAGGCTGATCCTCCGCGAGCTCAGCCCGCTCAGAATCCTTCTATGCCTGGAAGAGGAATACAAAGGCACAGGGAAGGGAGCGGTAAGGAAACAAAGCCAAGATGCCCTGACTCTGTCTACCTGCCGAGAGCCGAGGGAGACGAGCCGGGTGTCCTTGCCAAAGGGGCTCTTGTGTACCTCATGCACAAATTGGGTCAGCTGGGAGTGTGTCCGACTGCAGTAATAAATCTGCTCCAAAAAAAAGTGAGGGATTTCAGAGAAGACTACAACATCCCCCATTATTCTCTGCACATCAGGCAATGCCATGGCCTGACGGGGAGAGTGGCCACAAATACACAAACCTAAAGCAAGGTGAATCTGTCCCACAGCAGACCCCAGTGAGTGCGGAGTCCTGAGTTCCCAAAGTTCAAGAGAATGCCCACAAGACAAAACTCCTCCTGGCAGTCATGCTCAGCCTCTAATCTACCCCTTCTGAAGAGCCTGGTCCTCTTACGAAAGAGTACTTCCGCAACATGGAAAAGGCTCCTAACATCCAGGGAAATGTGTGGGGGGTGGCTATTCCACACACTCTTCCCGAAGGCTTGGACAACGGGCCTGGCAGCAAAGCAGGAGTAGGCCGAGCTAAACATTCTCTGTACTCTTCGAAGATTTATAAGAGAGAGGAAAAGAGAAAAGGGGAAAAATATCTAATTTCAACAGAGAAAACAAAAGTCTTACATCAATGAAACCAAACTTTTTGAATCTAAGAATTGTCAGCACCAAACATGCCTTACAGCACTCCGTGCAAATGAAAATACAAACAAAAAAGAGAGGAACATGCTATCAGAGATCCAAAGGGCAGAACACTTTGCCCTCACCTTCCCCAGCCCCCGATGGAGAAAGAAACCCCCCAGTTTGGCCCAGAATGGCTGCTTCTTGATGACCTGAGACACATGAGCCCAAGTATCACTCCCAGGAGAGGTCTCCTCAGGTGCCCAGCCCAGCCTGCCAGGTGAGCACCTAGAGACCAAGGTCTGAGTTTGGGGAGCCACAGAGTCAGTGAGCTGGAGGCTCCTCACTGACAGGACAGTGAGAAGCAGCTAGAGACACTCCCGCATTCTCCCCAGGAATGAAGAGTTCTGGACTCAGGACCAACTAAGCCAGACAGCCCATGAATGGCGTCTTACCTTAGTTACATGTTCTTCTTCCAGGTCATCGTCATCCCCACTTAATCTGAGAGAAAGAAAAACAAAACACAGAAAGACGTCTTCTCAGCAAACTTGGGTCACGTAGAAACTTTTACTGAGCACCTACCACGTGCGAGCGAGCAGCCCTGGACCCAAACAAGTACGAATGGGACTGAGGACTGAGCTCTGTACCAGAAAGAGACTGACACATTCCAGTAGAGGTTCCACCATAGCAGCAAGTGCTAGTTTGCCTTCTTGGTTAGACAGACACCCCAGGCTAACACCAGTGCCATCCTCCCACTGACACACAGGAGAGAACAGAGAGAAGGCACAGTATTCCCAAAGCCTAGGTTCAGTGTTTGACTATGTCATCGGAGGCGACTCTGCCCTCACTGTCCACCCTCCAGCAAACTGGACTCCTCTCAGTTCCTTAAGAGAACTTTACTCTTTATCACCTCTGAACCTTGGACATGCTATGCTCTTTGCCTGAAATGCTCCCTCCCCTCACCTCTTCCCTTTACCTAATCAACTCCTACTCAATCTCAAAATCTCTGCATCAACATCACTTCCTCCAGGCAGACTTCCTCAAACTCCTCTGTGACACGGACCCCAGAGGCCATGGACCCCTGTACCAGTTGTTTGTGATACTCATCTCATTCAAAATTGCTTCTTCTTCTGTCTCCCCAACCGTACTATTATGGCTACAGGCATGATGTGCGTGTGTCCTGTTTCCGCAGAATGCCAGGGGTCCTGCCCGGAGCCTGCTCACAGCAGGAACTCCCTGCACATTTCCTGAGTGAAGCCCCGACTGATTGAGCGAGTGAGTGAATAAAAGATGCCATCACTCATGACCAGGTAAGCCTCTCCTCTCCTCAGCACCTCAGTCTGCCCTTTCTAGCCATGGATTAAGAACCCATCAGCACTGGCAACTGGGATGGTGGTCAACCCTGCATTACTTGGCTGGATGTTTAGCCAACATTATTAGTCTACGCTCCTAACCTCCAAAACACAAAATCCTTTTACAGCTACGCTCTACCTGGTATATAAGGTAGGGGCATCATATGAATATTATTCTGTTCACCCAGCAATTCAATTTTTCTTTCAAAAAAGCAGAAATGCTAACTGCCTTGGGCTATTAGAAAAGAAATTACTTATAGGAGTATTACTTCATGGTCAATAAAGAATTGTTTAGTCAGCTTTGTCTGAAAGGCTTGGATTTAAATCATATGCCACACAGTGAACAAACTTGACAGGACCTAGGGGCAAGGATGGATGCGTGAAAGAATGAAGAGCAAAATTCTGCATTCAGAATTGGTTATTTCCTCAGAGGCTTGTGTCTCTCTCAAAATGCAAAGGCATCAGAAGCTGTACAAGCCAATCTGTAGGATTAAAAGCTCTTGCTCAGAAAAAGCAACCCTAGGAAGCACTTTATCTCTTAATTTTACAAACTCTATTCAAATTCTTTATCTTGCTCCCAAGGGGCTCTGTCCCCTAGAGGCAGGTGGGGGCAGGTGGGAAAGGACTTACTGAGCACTGTCTCCCTCAGAGTGGGATGTATGAAGCCGTCCAGACAGCTCAGCCCTGGGCAGAATTAGAAGGCTTAGTCCAAAAGCAGGTCCAAAATCTGGGCTTACAAGCAGGCCACTGAACCAACAAAGAAAAGCCCAGGACCAGATGGTTTTACTGGTGAATTTTACCAAATATTTAAAGGGAAAAAAAGTCAAACCTTCTCAAACTCTTCCAAAAAACTGAAGAACATTCCCAAATTTATTTTATGACACCAGCATCATTCTGATACCAAAGCCATGTAAGGACACTATAAGAAAGAAAACTACAGGCCCATTTCCCTGAGCATAGATGCAAAAATTCTCAACGAAATACAAGCAAAATGAATTCAACAACACATTAAAAGAATCACAAACTGTGATTGAGTGGGATTTATCCCTGGGAAGAGAGGATGGTTCAACATAGGCAAGTCAATAATTGTGATATATCACATTAGTACAATTAAAGATAAAAATCATATGATCACCTTGATAGATGCAGAAAAAGCATCTGACAAAATTCAACATCTTTTCATGATAAAAACTGGGTACAGAGAAATGTATTTCAACATCACAAAGACCATATATGACAAATGCACAGTGAATATCATACTCAATAGTGAAAGGTTAAACATTTTTTTCCCTAAGAATTTCTGATATTAATTCTGCATTCATTTTACATCCATTTAATTCATGACCATGATTACACATGTATTCTTTTTTTATTACAGTTGACATTCAATATTACATTAGTTTCAGATGTTCAGCATAGTGGTTAGACATATAACTTACAAAGTGATTTCCCAGTAAGTCTAATACCCATCTGGCTCCATGAAAGGTTGAAAGCTTTTCCTCTAAGGTCATAAATAAGTCAAGGGTGTCCACTCTCTCCACTCCTGTTCAACACAGTACTGAGCCCTAGCCAGAGCAATCAGGTAAGAAAAAGAAATAAAAGCATTCCAAATTGGAATGGAAGAAGTAAAACTGTCCGTTTGCAAGTGACATGACCTACCATACAGAAAACCCTAAAGACTCTAACAAAAATCATTAGAACTAAGAAACAAATTCAGTTAAGTTACGGGACACAAAATCGACATATAAAAATCACCTGGACCTTTCTTCTGTTCCTCAAACATGCCAAACCCATTCCATTCCCAGACCACTGTACTCACAGGTCTCCAACCAGAACGCTCTTCTCCCAAGTCTTACCATGGCTCCTTCCCATCCTTCAGGCCTCAGCTCAAATATCACCTCCTCAGAGGGTCTTTCCTGACCTCGCCACCTGGGGATACAACCCCACACTCCACCCTCTTCACCCTGTTTTATTGCCCTCATAGGCAAATGAGCTAATTTCAGACAAAGGCAGTTTTCACACTTACTCTCTGTCTCCCACCACCAAACACAAGCTCTCTGAGGTCAGGAGCCATGTCTGTCTTACTCAACTCAATGTCTACAGTATCTAGAAATGTGCCACACCCAGAGCAGACACCCAAAAGGCATTTGTAAAGCTAAAGCATGAATGAAAAAGGAGAGTCTCACATGGGGCAGTGTGGTCCAGAAATAGCCTAGCTGTTATCTGTGTTCAACTATATGTGATAGCTCCTAAATTAGAAACCTGGACCAACAGAAGCTTTAAGGTGAGAAGAAAAACAGCTAAAGATCCCTTGATGGTTTAGGTCCCAAACCTTATATAGTATAGTTCGGTACTTAAAAGCCTGAGATCTAGAGCTGGATGGGTAGGTTCAAGTCCCAGCTTCCCGCTGCCTGACCTTGTGGCCTTGGCCAAGGTGTTACACCTTACTGGTCCACAGGTTCCCCAAGTGTAAAGGGGAGAGACAAATACTGCTGTTAGGATAACAGAGTTAACACATGCACAGCCAGTGCCTGGCAGAGAAAGAGGGCTGGCTATTACTGTTCACTATCATTTACGCATCCTGAGCAGGAACATAGCTGAGAGGAGAAGAGCAGTGGCTGATGTTCCATCCCTTCAGATGCCCTATGAGTGACATCTGGGCCCGAGAAAGGAGCGCATCCCCCGGATCCCCTGAGTCAACAACAGGGTGGTGGGTGGAGAAGTGCTATCTTACCCATTAGCTGTTCCTTTCTCTTCATCACTCTCATAGTCAGAGAGGACCAGCTCTTTCTCCTCCCCTGATGCCAGCTGGTCCAGCCACTCGGCCCCTGTTCCTGCTGCCAGCACCTCCCTGCTGAGGCGGAGGAGACGCTCAGTCTCTTCTTCTTCCTGTCTCTGTACAGGAATATTGCAGGTGGAGAAAAAGAAAATGCTCAGAAACCTTGCAGGTACCCCCACCTCCTTGATGGAGATAGCCTCAGTGTGCCTATCCCCAAGAACAATACACTAAGGCCTCTGTTTTACTGGTATCACTACCCCATGTATCAATCCCTCAGCTCAAACTGCCCAACTATAAGTGATAAGAACTTACCCACTGGGGGTCAGGAAGAGGAGACTGAGGTCCTGGAGCTATACCACAAGACCCCAAGCAGCATGACTGCTTGGACACCAGCCCAACCACTCTGGGAGATGACACTCACCTCACGCTTGGCTGCATACTTGAGCTGTGTATCGTGACGGATTTGCTGCAGGCGTTCTTCTCGTTTCTTCCTCCTGATCTGTTCCTCCTAAAGGAGAAAGAAGCCATAAAGGAAATGCCTGTAGGAGGCCCCAAAACAGGCCTTCCTTAAGGTGACTGGGGCTGCCTGGCAAAGTGCCTCGTCACACTGGGCAGAGCCCCCTTCCCTGGACAGCACTAAAGGTTGCTGCAGCAGCTCATCACCAGACCTTGAAGCACACCAGGTCCCAGGCTTGTTGCTCACTTCAGGAAGTCTGGATAATCCCTCCAAAGCCACACATTCTCAATCAAATGCATTCCTTAATTGAGTTTGTAGCCATTAAACCATGTTGCTAATGGCAACAGTGAGGTAGGTTCCTTTCCCAGTTGGGTAAGGAATGGGAAATGTCAACCTCTTGTCTAGAGATGGCCTGTTGACATCAGCTTTAAAAAGACAGCAAGGGTGCAGCACCACTGACTTAAGAAAGCTGCCAGGGGAGCTAAGAGGCACTGCAAAGGCAAAGAACACGTGATACCTAAATCTCAGAATCAACCCAAAATAATCACTGAAGTCCTGTTTCCTTGATCATTCCCACAGCTTGTTGCCCCAGAACTCACCTTCAGTCGGTCCACCAGGTCCCTTTCTTCTTTCTTCTGCACAAACTGAGTAACCCAGTCAGGTTCTCCAACAGGCTTCAGGGTGTCTGGGGTCTCTTGACAGGAGGATGAGAGAAATGTGGACTGATCCTTCCCATCACTTAAGGGTACAGTTTCAGTTTCAAGGACTCGTGCCTCCTCTTGACGTTTCTTCTGTTCAAAGTCACGGAGCCAGGAAAGGGCTCCACAAATAAGACTTAAGGATTTTCCCTAGAGAAAGAAAAATGTTTTCAGAAATTTAGAACAAAAAACAAAGCTTCCCAAAGGACTTTCCCATTTTAGTAAAGCTTTCAAGGAAGGTGTGACTTTAAATATTAGAGGGTGCTCTAAGACCAGCCTAAGAAAGGAAGGCAATTAGAAAGAGAATAGCCAGTAGAAGTAGGACAAAGGTAGAAATAAAAATGTTTCTAAATTAATTTAAAGGAATAAAAATGTTCCTTAAAAATTTAAAGTGGCTTATTAGGTTACACATAACTACTGCAAATTAACATAATTAGAAAAAGGTGAGAAATTAGATAAATAGCCCCCAAAAGAATTAAAGCCAAAAATGCGGAGCATGAAATGAGACAATTGCCTGTACACTTTAATGTGGCCAAGGTCAGACAGAACAGTCCCCTGAGTCACAGTGTTCGAAATCTGTTAAAGCCAACCGATTGCTCTGAGGAACATAAACCAATTGCTCAGAATTTTGCCTGTGGATCCATGTTATGGGTTTAATTGTTTCTCCCTAGAATTCATATATCAAAGTCCTAACCCCCAGTGTCTCAGAATGCAACCTTATTTGGAACTAATCACTACAGATGTACTTAGTTAAGATGAGGTAGGCACAAATCCAATGACTGATGTCCTTATAAAAAAAGAAATTTGGACACAGAGGCATGCACAGAAGGAGCGTGATCTACAGGGGGAAGACCCTTGCTGTCTTTTTAAAGCTGATGTCAACAGGCCAAGGAGAGGGGGCTAAGAAGATTCTTTTCTCTCTGCTCCCAGAAAGAATCGACCCTGCTAACATCTTGATTTCAGACTTCCAGCCTCCAGAGCTGTGAGAGAATACATTTCCATTGCTTAAGCCCCTAGTTTGTGGGACTTTGTTATAGCAACGAGAACAGACTAACACTGTCCTTCTAGAGAGGCTGCTGCAGTGAGTTTCACAAAGCTGCTTCTTCTGGTGTTCAAATGGCTGATCAGTTCAGGTAAGTCTCTGGAGGGGCCAGCACCTTCTGGTCCAGCCCATTAGCTCCCTGAGCCTGCTTAACCCAGCGGTGATCTTCAAGTACCCAGAGTGAGGTTCTAAACCTAACTTGGGCTTGAATAAACTATAGGTGAAATGCATGTGTGTCTATAGAGTTGAGGGTAACAAAGTATAGAGGCTAAGGCTTCACTCCACAGCCAGGCTGCCTGAGTCAAATACTGGCTCCTCCACTTAGCAGCTGTGACTTCAGGCTAACCTCTCTAGGCTTGTTTATATAAATGCAAAATGGAAATAACAGTAGTACCTTCCTCAGAGTTGCTGTACTAAATTAATACACATAAAAGTTAATACCTCCACCAGGATTAGAAGAATATCTGGTATATAAGTGAGCAACTGGAACTTTTTTTTTTTGCTATTATTAGTAATAAAATTATCATCATCCTGGGTTGAGGATCCATTAGCTTTTATCGAATTCTCAGAAGGCCCTGTGACAGACTGACACTTCTGAAGAAGAGATGGCTCACATATCTTTAGAAAAGCCCAAAATATACCATTTCCGTCAGCTTTTGATAAATACCAAGTGGCAAAGACTTGAAGACAGCAAGAAAACCTGGAGGGCAGCCATTCTACACTGTCTATAAATGGGAGCTATCAGCTTTAGCTGTCACTAAGCTAAGGGTAGGCAAGACATCTCCCTGTAACAATGGTCCAGTGACAGTCACCTGGTAGAGTAAGCACCTACCACTTGAGAGAGAGCTAAGGAAGTTCCTGAAAGGACGGTCAAAGTTTTCTTCCAGAAACAAATGTAAGTATACTCCAAAACAGAGAAAAAGATAATTAAACCTCTGCAGTTCTATTTTCCTTAATAAGGCCACAAAAATTTTAGATTGGAAAGTGTTAAAAGAATGTATAACTAAATGCTTATATCAGTTATGAAACAAACTTAATAAAGTTCCCACAGTATACCTACCTTTGAGCAATGTTATTTCATGGGGTACCATGCAAGATAACACAATTAAAAAAAAATGTATGCAGAGACAAGTAAATTCATTCATTCTAAAAACTTTTGTTGTAGCAAGCAAGGGGCTTAATGCTGGAAACACAGAGCTGCAGAGCTCCCTAGAAAATGCCCAAAGGTGCAAACTTAAACCTATGATTTGAAGGGTTTCCTGGACGCCTAGGGCATGGACTCCAGGTTTTATAACTCCCAGAACTGCAATCCTATACAAGGTATAGTGGGAACAAAGGCAAGAGGTCAACTCAATGTGGTGGACTCGTGAATGGATTAAGAGAGTGACTCTCAAAAGGAAAATAGGCATCATCAGGCAGCTAAGGGGGAAACCAGGCATCCCAGGCAGACAATTAGAAGGTGAAGTACAACCTTTAACAGCATGCAGGCAGTAGGCCACAAGGACAGGAGAGGAGATCTATTAGGGGTGTGATATATAAAGACACCAGAATGTGAAGGTAACAAGTACACGACAAGATGAGGCCTCAGAACTGACATCATCAACATGAAGAGCTGAGCAGAGAAGAGGATGCCTGTAATGGGCAAGATAAAAAGACCTGAGAGGGAGGAAGTGGTCCTCAGATTAAAGAAGGAAGAATGAACAAGTGCTTGTCTGTGTCCTTTTTTGAAACAAACTAAAATTACACTGAAGGAATAAAAGAGGCTTACACCCACAAAAACAAAGAAATGGAAGCAGGGACAAATTTTAGGAGAGACTGAAAGCAGAGAAATGGAAGTGACCTAGCAGAGTAAAGGAGACTAAGCCTTGGTGCCCTACAGAGATCCCTGGATTCCCCCTCAGAAATGCCCAGAAACTAGCAGGGACAAGGCATGGGGCTGAAAACAAAGGGATTAACAGAAATTCTTTTAAGGTATAATTAGAACCTAAGGTTGCAGCCCCCACTCCTCACAGAAAACGGAAAGTTATTCTCTGGTGAAGCTAAGCCAGCAGGGCCCTGGAGACAGCAGGCTGAGTGAAGCGTGGGAAAGAAGGCCAGGCTGAAAGCAGAGCATTAAGTGAAAGACTGTATCTGAAGCCATTTCTCCAGCACACAATCAAGAATACCGTCAGGCTTAGATTCACTAGGCAAGAGTCTAGATAGAGGAGCCTTCTCTGAAAAAACTAGATGGCGCTAGGGAAAATTTTACAGACACTGACAACTGGAGGCCCCAACTGAGAGGCCCAGCCCACTGTTTCATAGCCAGCCTGCACCACAGGCCTTTCACTTGGCCTTATAATGGCTTTTCCTAAAACGCCAAGGATTACCAGACATTTGAGAAAAGCCTCCAAACAAAAGACAGAACCCAAACTTGGGTGTGTGTGTGTAGAAGGAAGAAGACAAGACAATGTAGGAAAAAATAATTTTAAAATATTACTATAATTGATATCGTCAGAAAGATTATTTCCATGAAATAAGAACAGGATGCTATTTTTAAAAATCAGAGAATAAGAACAGGTTCTTAAATTCTAAAGAGATGACAACCAAAATAAACTGAATAGAAAGACTGGGCAATAAACTCAAAGAAATATTAAGGAAGTAGAATTTAAAGCAAAAACAAATCAAGAAAAAACACAGGTGCCCATAAAGATGGGCAATCAGAATAAAACATAATTATAGGATTAACCAGGAGGTCCAAACCCAATGAATGGGAGTGCCATGAAGATTATCATTAAATATAAGCCAATGTCTCAGAACTGAGAGAGAGAGGCCCCCGGATGGAAAGTGCGCATCAAGTGGCTAGCACAACAAATTAAACACATGCACAGCAGACCTAGCAACATGCGATTTCAGAACAAAAAGGATAGAAAAAGATTCTGAAAACTTTGGTCACAAATGAGGTCACAAAGGACTGAGGTGCAGGTTGCCAATGAACTTCTCAACAGCAACAATGTAAATTAGAAGAGAACAGTGGAGCAATTGTGAGGGAAAATTACTTTGAAACTAGAATTGTATATATACCTAACCAAACTATCAATACCAACCAAGAGAAAAGGCAGAATATATTATCAGACAAGCAAAGTCTTAAAAACTCACCTCCTACAAAACCCTACTCGGGAAGTGAATCAAGATATGGAATCCAAAAAACAGAGAATCCAACACAGAAAAAAATAAAGAATATACACAACCACATGGATGAACCTCAAAAATATTATGCTGGCTGAGCAAAAGAAACCAGACAAAAGAGTACATGCTATATAATTCCATGTTTAAGAAACAGTGGGGAAAAAACTACAGTACAGAAACAGAAAGTGGATCAACGACTGACTGTGGCTGGGGTTAAGCGGGAGTGCAGAACAGCAGCAGGGAACAACTTCCAGGAGGTATGACAAACTTTCTGGGGTGATGGAAATGTTCTGCATTTTGATTGTGGTGGTGGTGATATGGGTGTTTACATTTTTCAAAACTCATTTCGTCCATTGCCAGGAGGCAACCAGCACTATGAGCCGCATTTCAGAGCAGAACGCCCAGGCAAAGAAGTTGCAGTAAAACTGAGGCTGCACTGGCCAAATGGACCTTGTCTCCCTGAGATCTCACTTCATCCAAGCCACAAAGTGCCTGCAGCGCATTGACAGGCAGCCTCACCCGCTCTGCTTAGTTCTAGGGTTGTACAGTCAGCTCAGGCAACATACGTTGGCTAGTGCAGTGAACGCATTTCAAGGAAAAAAGCTGTGGACAGACCACTGCTGCCTGTATGAGCTACAGTACCTCTTGAGAGGATTGTAGGGATCTGTACTGGCCTGATGGCCCTTGACTACCTGAGCTCCTGCCCCATCCAATAAACAAAGTGCTTGCTGCATGTTGATAGGCAGCTGCCCCTGCTCTGGGGTAGCACATTCAAGGCACAAGATGGGCAGCAGCTGACCTTACTACGAGTGTAAACTTCTACAGGGAACCACAGAGAAAGCATTCCCGCTGCAGTGGCAGAGGAAATTTACTCAATAGACCCTGGGGTCCCTGTACCACCCAACATGCTTATCGCCCAGAGTTTCATCCAGTTTTAGAGACTTACAGGCACTGACAGACAGTATCACGCCTTGAGGAGCACTGGACCCTCTGCTAAACTGCCACAGGTCAGGGTGGGGGGATACCAACTGCTGCCTACAGCGTAGTCTCTTCACTTACCTATAGATCCAGCAGAGGCAACAACCATCAGCGGATCTCTCTCTTTAGTTCCCACTGGGTAGCCCTGAGCAATCAAAAGCAGCTAACCTTGACCTACGGGAGAGCCCCTCCCAAGGGTCCACAAAATCAACACATCCAGAGACTGGCACCAGACCAAAATGGAGCTGCTCCTTACTAGTCCCATTAGTGAAACATATAATGGGTGGTTGCAATAAGTATATAAGCTTGCTAGGGCAAATCCCACTCAGTGGGGTCAGCCCACACACAACTACTCTTATCCTGAAGGTGCAACCAATTCCTACAATTAGTCAGCCTGAACATTAATCCCACTTACTGATCTACTAACAACAATAAAGGCTTGGTGACAACAGAAGGTCACACACAACTCACACAAAGGTCATGTCCAGAGCTCCTAGCGTAAAGGATCACAGAGAGTGACCACTGGGCCACATAGGACACCATCCACATTAGGCCATTGGTCAAGGCTGAGAGATGAAACAGATATTCCTAACACATAGAAATGAACATAGAGAGGCTAATAAAATGAGAAAACAAATATGACACAAATGAAACAACAGGAGAAAACTCCAGAAAATACGCTAAATAAAATGGAGACAAGAAACCTACCAGAGAGAGAGTTCAAAATAATGGTTATAAGGATGCTCAACGAACTTATAGGGAGAATGAATGAGCACAAGGAGAACCTCAAAAGCATAACAAAGGACACAGAAATGATAAAAATGAAATGAGGAATACAATAACTGAAATACACTAGAATATAATAGAAGGATTCAACAGTAGACTGGATTAAGCAGAAGATCGAATCAGTGAATTGGAAGACAAGGTAACAGAATATACCCAATCAGAACAACAAAAAGAAAAAAAAATTTTTAAAAAAAATGAGGAGAGTTTAAGAGACCTTTCGGACAACATGAAGCGTAAAAATATCCAAATCAGAAGTACCTGAAGAGGAAAAGAGAGAGCAAGGGATTGAGAATCTATGTGAAGAAATAATGACAGAAAATTTCCCTAACCTGGCAAAGAAATTAGACATTCAAGTTTAGGAAGCACAAAGAGTTCCAAACAAGAGGAATTTAAACAGACCTACACCAAGACACATAATTAAAATGCCAGAAGTCAAAGGCAAAAGAGAATCTTAAAAGCAGCAAGAGAAGGAAGCTGGTTACTTACAAGGGCACACCCATAAGAATGTCTGCTGACTTTTCAATGGAAACCACTGCAGGCCAAAAGGGAATGACAAGAAATATTCAAAATTATGAAAAACAAGAATCTATAACCACAGATACTCTACCCAGCAAGGTTTTTAATTAAAATGGAAGGTGAGATTAAGAGCTTCCCAAACAGAAAAAAGCTTAAGGAATTCATCACTAACAATGCCGTATTATAAGAAATGTTAAAGGGATTTCTGTAAACAGAGAAGGGGTAAAAAAGAAAACAAATAACAAATATGAATAATAAAATGGCAGTCACTATGTACCTATCAGTAATTGCTTTAAATGAAAATGGAGTAAATGCTCCAATCAAAAGACATAGGGTAGCTGAATGGAAAAGAAAACAAGATCCATGCATATGCTGTCTAGAAGAGACCGATTCCACAGACTGAAAGTGAAGGAATGGAAAAAGATATTTCACGCAAACGAAAATGAAAAAAAAAACAGGATAGCAATACTTATATCAGATAAAAAATACTTTAAAATAAAGGCTATAATTAGAGATAAAAAGGGCAATTACATAATAATTAAAGGATCAATAAATCAAGAGGACATAACCCTAGTAAAAATACATGCACCCTACATAAGACCATCTCCATACATAATTATTGACTGACATAAAAGGAGAGATCAAGAGTGATACACTCATAGTAGAAGACTTTAACATTCCATTGACACCAATGGACAGATCTTCCAGGCAAAGAATCAACAAGGAAACAATGTGCCTAAACAATGGGCCTAAAAAATACACTAGAATAGATGGAATAGATATTTTCAGAACATTTTACCCCAAAGCAGCAAAATATACATTCTTCTCAAGTGCACATGAAATATTTTCAAGGACAGATCACATGTTAGGACACAAAACAAGTCTCAATAAATTTAAGAAGACTGAAATCATATCAATTGCCTTCTCTGATCACAATGGTATGAAACTAGATATTATAAAAATAAAAAAAAAAACTGGAAAATACACAAACACATGGAGGCTAAATAACATGCTACTAAACAATGAATGGGTTACTAATGAGATCAAGGAAGAAATCGAAAAATTCCTAGAGACAATGAAAATGAAATGACGACAACTCAAAATTTATGGGACACAGCAAAAGCAGTCCTAATAGGGAAATTCACAGCAATACGGACCTACCTCAAGAAACAAGAAAAAGCTCAAATAAACAATCTAACCTTATAATTAAAAGAACTAGAAAAAGAAGAGCAAATACCAAAGTGAATAGAAGGAAGGAAGGAAATAATAAAGATCAGAGCGGAAATAAATGACATAGAGTCTAGGAAAACAACACAAAAGATTAATGAAACCAAGAGCTGGTTCTTTGAAAAGATGAGCAAAATAGACCCTTACCCAGACTCATCAAGGTAAAAAGAGAGAGAACTCAAATCAGGAAAATCAGAAATGAAAGAGAAATAACCACAGACTTCACAGAAATACAATGGATCATAAGCAAGTACTATGAGCAATTATATGCCAACAAATTGGACAATCTAGAAGAAATGGACACATTCCTAGAAACATACAATCTCCCAAAATTGAGTCAAGAAGAAACAGAAAATCTGAACCAACCGACTACCACCAATGAAATGGAATCAGTAGTCAAAAACCTCCCAACAAACAAAAGTCCTGAACCAGATGGCTTCATAGGTGCATATTACAAATATTCAAAGAAGAATTATCATCTATTCTTCTCAAACTATTCCTAAAAGTTCAAGAAGAGGGAAGGCTCCCTAACTCCTTTTATGAGGCCACCATTACCTTAATTCCTAAACCAACAAAGACATTACAAAAAAGAGAATACTATAGGCTGAAATCTCTTATGTACATTGGTGCAAAAATCCCCAACAAAATATTAGTGAACCAAATTCAGCAACACATTAAAAATATCATATACTAGGATCAAGCTACATTTATTCCTGGGACGCAAGATTGGTTCAATATCCACAAATCAATTAATGTGAAACACATTAACAAATTGGATGATAAAAACCATATGGTCATCTCAATAGATGCGTTCAACAAAATCCAACATCCATTTATGATAAAAACTCTCAGCAAAGTGGGAATAGAGGGAACGTACCTCAACATAATAAAGGCCATATATGACAAACCTACAGCTAATACCATACTCAATGGGGAATGGCTAAAAGTGTTTTCCTTAAGATCAAGAACGAGGATGCCCACTTTCACCAGTCCTCTTCAACACTGTATTGGAAGTCCTAGCCACAGCAATAAGACAAGAAAGGGAAATAAAAGGCATGCAAATTGGAAAGGAAGAAGCAAAACTCGTTATTTGCTGATGACATGATACTATACATAGAGAACCCTAAAGAGTCTACCAAAAAACTATTAAAACGGATCAATGAATTCAGTAAAGTAGCAGGTTACAAAATAAATATTCAGAAGTCAGTGGCATTTTTACATACCAATGATGAACTTTCAGAAAGAGAAATTAAGAAAATAATCTCATTTACAATTGCCTTGAAAACTATAAAATACTTGGGAATCAAATTAACTAAAAAAGGTAAAAGATTTGTTTTCAGAAAATTACAAGTCATTGAAAAAAAATATTGAAGAAGACACAAATAAATGGAAGCATATATCCTGTTCATGGGTAGAAAAAAAATCTACATTGTTAAAATGTTCATGCTACCCAAAGCAATCTATAGATTCAATGCAATCCCTATCAAAATACCAATGGCAATTTTCAGAAAGCTAGAAAAAATAATCCTAAAATTTATATGGAGACATAAAAATCTCCAAATAACCACGGAAATCTTGAGAAAGAAGAACAAAGTTGGAGGTATTACACTACCTGATACCAAATTTACTACAAGCCTACAGTAATCAAAACAGCATGGTTTTATGCCAGTACGGCATAAAAGCATTGATCAATGAAACAGAATAGTGAGCCCAGAAATAAATCCACATCTATACGCTCACTGAATATGTGACAAAGGAGGTAAGAATATACAATGGGGTAAAGACAGTCTCTTCAATAAATGGTGTTGGGAAAATTGGACAGATACATGCAAAAAAAAAGAAACTGGACCATCTTCTTACACTGTATACAAAAATAGACTCAAAATAGATTAAAGACTTAAATATAAGACCCAAAACCATAAAACTTCCAGAAGAAAACATAGTCAGTAAACTCTCTGATATTACTAACAGGAATTTTTTTTCAGCTATATCTCCTTGGGCAAGGGAAACAAAAGAAAAAATAAACATATGAGACTACATCAAACTAAAAAGTTTTTGTACAGCAAAGGAAACCATCAACAAAACAAAACGACAACCAACTGTTTGGGAGAAGATATTCACTAATGATACATCTGATAAGGGGTTAACATCCAAAACTTATAAAGAACTTATACAACTTGATAACAAAAAAACAAACAATCCAATTAAAAAATGGGCAGAAGACCTGAACAGATACTTCTCCAAAGAGGAAACACAGATGGCTAACAGAGACATATGAAAATATGCTCAAGGTCACTAATCGTCAGAGAAATGCAAATTAAAACCACAATGAGATATCACCTTACTCCTTTCATAATGGCTATCATCAATAAATCAAAAAACATCAAGTATTGGCGAGGGTGTGGAGAAAAGGGAACACTTACACATTGTTGGTAGGATTACAAACTGGTCCAGCTGCTATAGAAAAAGCAGAAGTTTCTCAAAAAATTAAAAATGGATATACTTTTTGACCCAGCAACTGCACTTCTGGGTATTTATCCAAAGAAAACCAAAATAATAATTCATAAAGATCTATGCACTCCAATATTCATGGCAGCACAATTTACAATAGACAAGATATGGAAGCAACCTAAATACCCATCAACAGACGACTGGATAAAGAAATTATGGTTCATATATATCATGGAATATTGCTCAGCCATTAAAAAAATTGAAATCCTACCATTTGCAACAATATTGATGGACCTAGTGGTTATTATGCTGAGTGAAATAAGTCAGAGAAAGATAAATACTGTATGATTTCACATATATGCAGTATCTAAGGAGCAAAAAGAACAAACTAATCAAAAACAGACTCACAAATATAGTGGACAATTTGGTGACAGACAGAAGGGAGGAGGTTTGGGGGGCTGGGAGAATGGGGTGAAGGGTTAAAGAAGTACAAATTAGTAGCTGATACTCGGGCCTGGGGATGGTGAGCATGGCAAAGGAAATGCAGTTAGCATTAATATGATGTCTAAGTGGAGAGCCAGGGGAGAGAGGGAGCAATTGGGGGGGAACGTTTTATGAACATTATAGATGTCTAACCAATGTACTGTATACTTGAAATTTAAATAAATTTATTTTAAAAAATGAAAAAAACTCATTTAGATTGTAGACTTAAAAGGGTTACGATAAGGTTGATCTTTTTTTTTTTAAGGAGCAAAGGAAAATCCTAGGACAACAGCTGTGAAGTAGGTCTAAGGAGCAACTAATTCTGATTAGAGCAAAAAGATGGGGGTTTTCAAGAAGTCTCCGGAATAAAATGAAGTGATCATTGTTATAGACTGAACTGTGTCCCCCCAAAATTCAGATGTTAAACCCTTAACCCCCATGTGACCATACTAAAAGAAGACCCTTTAAGGAGGAGATTAAGATTAAATGATACTGTAGAACCCTGAACTGGAAGAACTGGTGTCCTTATGAAAAGGGAAGAGATGCCAAAGACATCACTCCCTCTCTCTGCCATGTGAGGACACAGTGAGAAGGTGGCCACTGGCAAGTGAGGAAGAGAGTCCTCACCAGAAATCAAAGCCTGCTACCACCTTAATCTTGGACTTTCCAGCATCTAAAACTGTGAGAAAATAATTTTCTGTCAATTAAGCCACAAGTCTATGGTATTTTGTTGTGGCAGCTCTAGAAGACAAAGATGATCATTTTATGCAGTGAATACAGGTATGCCTTGCTTTCCAAATGTTTGTGTTAGGCAAACTTAGGTTTTTCATAAAAGCGAAGTCACATAAGGCAAACTTCTGAAAAGGGGGATACTCTCCACTTTATGCCATTTAGGCTTACAATAGGTTTCATGGGAATGCTCTACAGTAGGCCCTTGTTATCAGCAGGGCATTAGTTCTAAGACCCCCCAAGAATATCAAAATCTGAAGATGCTCATGTACCTAATATAAAATAGCATATTTGCATATAACATATATGTATCCTCCTGTATACTATAAATTATCTCTAATTACTTATAATACCTAATAATACAATGTAAATGTTATGTAAATAGTTGTTATACTGTATTGTTTAGGGAATAATGACAAGAAAGTGTGTACATGTTCAGCAGCCATATAAGCCTAACAACATAGCACATCTCAGAAACGTAACATTTTTTCCCCAATATTTTTGACCCAAGACTGGTTGTGGAACCCGTGGATGCAGATGGGCAGCTGTATTTTCGGATAGCACAGGAAACCAGCATCATATTGAGACCCCACTGGATGGTATGTGAGGAATTGGCCTAAGTATATTAAAAACTAAAACAACTTTTAAAAGGTAATTCTTGACTCTAGAGAAACAAAAAAGTATTCAGGATAAACAATCACAGTATACTGACTTAGTAGAGACTAAAAATAGATTACATCAGAAGAGGAAGGGAAAAAGTATAGTAAGAAAGCTACATCTTATCCATCATAAGAGAAAGGTACCAATGACTAAAATCAATAAATCAAGAAACAGCAGCATATAGCTTGTAATTTTTAAATGTGCTACACAAGTACATTTAAGAAACAGACAAAAGAATCAAAAGCACCTGCCCAGGAAACCAAATTTGATAAATTTGACTTTTTAAATAACACACTTTATTCTTCAGTTAAAATTTTTATATTGCTTTAAACAAAAGAGAAGGCTATGTTCAACATGTCAAAAATTGCGGAGGGGTCAAAATAAGGACTTAAGATATCCAAATAAATTAACCAGGAAGTCACTACTGATTCTACAGAATATTTCAGTGGGTTAGTAGAGGAAGAAATCATATTGCACTGGATTTAAATGCTAGAATACTATTTAAAAAAACAAACCACTCTGCACATTATATTCACACCCAACACTCTGTTACTGGCAGGACTTACTCTCTCCCACTCACTGTACTTTTATGAAAGAACAAAATAAAACAATAGAGTATCCCAGGCTGCACTCTTCTTATCCCAGGAGATCCTGTCATCTTAAGAGAGAGTGACATGCTTTCACTGGCAATTGAGAAAAAAGGAATGAGTCACTTTCTTTTATTCATTCATTCATTCATTCATTCATTCAACACACATCAATTTAGAGCCTCCTGTAGGTCAAACGAGCCAAGCTCTGCTAGATGACAGGAACACAGAGGTGAGAACCACAAGGTCCTTATCCTCCAAGAGATCACAGCCTAGTTGAGGGACCTTCACATTAACATATACGTTTCGCTAACACATAGTACTTGCTATAAAAGATTATAAAGTACAAGAGAGAAGTGGGAACTGGTCACCACAGCCCTAATAATCCTCAATGGCCAACCTCTAATAAATCCCTCATTCTGGGCCAGAAGAAAAAGCTTCGGGGCCCTTAACTGGATCCCTCCAGCATTCAGTAACCTAGTTCCTGGAGACTAAACCAGTATGTTTAGTTTGTGAATAAGCAATTTCTATGTTGCTCAATCTTAAAGCAGTTGTGTATCCAGAGAAATCTGGAAAGTTTCAGTGTTATGCTTCTACTGCCATTCAAAGTCTCATTTGCCTTTAGCCTAATTTTTCTCAGACCCTGGGGCTGTGTTTAATAATTTAAGAGGGAAGTGAGAATTACTCAGAAAGATAACTGAGAGAACAGCTTTGCCTACCTTCAAACCATAAAAATCTTGGCACAGGTAAATTAGCACAGCTGCCTGTGACTGGTTGTAACCAGGGTCTCCCAAGAACCCTCTTAGGCCCTGACTATTCATACTTACAGTGCCAGTTGGACTCTCAAATATCCCAATCTTGCCAGCCTCCAGCACTTGGTATAGCTCTGCCATGAAGTCTTTCTGGATGGAATAAGGTGTAAAGGGAAAAGGGAAATGGATGTCACCAACCTCCTGGGTTTCATTAGCCATGGTCCTAGGAGGAAAAAAAAAAAATGTAGTAGTTCTCTGCTGAGCTTGAAAAAACTGGCTTGAAATTTAGAACAGTTCCTAAGAGCAGGCTTAATACTAGCTATGGAATTCTCCTTAGGTTGCACATTAAAAAAAGTTTGTTTTACAGAGACCATATTCTCTTCATCATGTTCATATCCCCCCTGAAACCTTACTAAATCATGCAATCCATCTAGTAACATTCACCAGAAAAGGCTATATAGCAGAATGCAGCCTAGGAAAGCCCCTATACAGAAACCTCCTGCCATTTCACCTGGGATGCCTCTGCTGCTTGAATACCTGTCTAATGCCTCTATGAAAGGCTTGCAGATTTCCTCTGGAAGACCTGTGCCCTGGGATCAAAGATGTTGCCTGTAACTACTTTTGCAGCATTCTGCTTTCTCATCTCCACAGTGCAGCATTCTCACGACAAAACTGCTTCATTCTATCCTACTGGGAAGACCTGAAAAAAAATCATGACAGAGAATTACAAGTACAGCATTTTTACATTGCATAGCTTATCGTATACATCTCTATTTTATAGATATCTTTGGTATGCTTCTTAGTTCATCATAGCTTCCATTTCCAATACAAACCAGAGCTGTCTCCAAAAATTTTTTTGCCCTCAAGAAATAGGAGCTTTCTATCTGGTTCCAGACTGGCAGAGCTCCCTTCACAGGGACTAAGCCTGGCTGGAAGAGGTCCCGATAGTGAGACCACAGCATCTTTCTTCCCTCACCAGGCCAAAGTCAAAAAAAAAAACTTCTCTGCTCCATGTTTGTCATCTTTTTTCTCTTCCTCTGAACCTAATTTCTCCAAGACAGCTTTGACATACACTTTTTCCTTTATTCACCATTTGCAGGACTTACTCTTCCATCCTAGCTCCTACACTCCTCTTTGGAAATCACTGCTCTGAGCTAACCAGCAGGCCCATCTTTTTAACGTACAAATAGTAATAATTCTAAAACATCTTTGCTACATAACCGGCCTTAATAAGACTAGTAACAGTGTCAATTTATTTATGAAGGAAAGGGTAGCTGCCATGATGTCCTTCCACTTATAGTTTAGGGGCCATACAAATGACTAGACTTAGAAGGATAACTACAAGAGGGACTTGAAAAAACAAGGACAATTCAACACTGAGAGGGAGGCATGTAATCAAACAATCATTAAAATACAAAGGGGAAGACAGGCATCTAACAAATTTTAAGCACTTATATGTTAAGCACTCTATAGACCCTTTAGTCTTACTATCTCATTTAATCTAAATAACACTAAAAAGATACAGTTGTTAGATACAGATGTCTACAGAAATGAAATAACCGTTCAAAGTCTCAGCTAATTAGAGAAAAACCAGGGCTCCAAACCAGATCTTTATCGTTATTTCAGTCAAGTTTATCTGGTTCCAAGAGATAATAACTAGCTTAAGTAAAAGGAAGAGTTACTGAAGAGATACTGATTGAGGTAAGAATTGAGACAATCCGGGAAAACCAGGAACAAAAGCCACTGACAGGGTGCAAGTTCTTGCAGACTAGAACTGCAAAGGGGTTCAGGTTTTAAGACACCAACAAATAAATATCCATGGTCTTTCATTCTCTTGCTCACTCGCGTGCCAGATGGAGCCACTGACTTGCTCTGCTTATTCACAGCTACTGCTCATTCAAAATTTCGGCCTGCACATAGCTTAGCTTCCTCAGTCCCCTTTACCTTTTAGCTTCACCTCCCACTGCCAAGTGAAAATTCTCCACATTTCTTAGTACTAAATCCCAAGAGAAAAATGTGATCAGCACCTTCTCTCACTGGTCAGACTATGGATCATTTGGTGAAGCACCCGACATGATCGAATGAGGTTGGGCCTTGCACTTGCTAGCTGCCCCATCCCACCAGACCCCTTCCTCCGCCTTCCACACCCAGAATGATGAGTCCTCAATATTTAGGACCCAGCTCCTCAGAGAAGCCTCTCCCTCTATTTGGCCATACTATAGTAGTCAAATATCACCCCGGCCCCTCCGAAGACATGTGCATGCAAACGATCACACACACGCACTGCTTTAAGTCATTCTTTTCAGTACCCTATAAATTTCTTCGTAGCTCTTAGCATTACCTCAACTTATTTTGTTTAATGTCTTCCCCCACTAGAATATAAGCTGCATTTAAAAAACCTTGTCTGCCTGGTTCTTCCCTGTCCCTAGCACTCAGAAAGCTTGGCAACTAGCAGACATTCAATAAAAATATGATGAATGAATAAGCCGGCTTGACACGAAGACTGTAGGTGGAGGTTTCTGTTCTTCAGAAGTGTGGACAGAGGAAGTTCCATGACTTAAATATCTACCAAGGGCTAATTCTTTAACAGTTTCAAAATATTTTCATATAAGCTCACAGCAACCCTGTGTGGTCAATATTTTTATTAGCTCTATTTTATACATGAAGAAACTAACACTCAGAAAGGTTAAGTGACTTGTCCACAGTCGCTCAGCAAGAGCTTGAATGTGAAATTGGAATGACCGTTTGCCAGACCTTCGAGCCTCTGAGATTTTATTTCCTCACTCTTCCTCACATCAGGGTAAGTAGGGTGAAAAAAGACTTATCTAACTTCAGAATGACAATACTAACTAATACAGAACAATAGTAATTACTATTTCACTCCCTGTGGGTAGTAATTACAGATCTCACTATCGCAATAGCAGCACAAGTCATAAGTTAAAAAAAGGGTTTAGATAAATCCATGAATAAGGGATACACTAAGTGCTATTATGGTTGTTTGGTGTAGCTTTTCTGACCTGTCCAAGTTGGTTGTGTAGAGGACAACCATGACTTCCCATACAAGTTCTCCTTAGAATTTCCCACCAGTGCTAAGGAATACACCCGTACAGCAAATTTTATGCTCATTAAATGAGGTAACATACATTAAAGCATCTCAGGTACATATTAGTTCTGAAAGTGTTCATTTTCTGGTCTTTAATTACCACTGCTTATTTACTTGAATATAAATTATCACTACATACTGAACTGTGTCCCACTCCTCCAAAATTTATGTGGTAAAGCCATAATCCCCAACATGAGACTCTATTTGGTGACAGAGCTTTTAAGAGGTAATTAACATTAAATAAAGGAGATAATTAAAATTAAGTCATAATGGTGGCGTCCTGGTCCCTGTAGGGATTGGTGGCATTATAGGAAGAAGAGAAAGTGCTCTGCTTACCAGTCATTTGAGGACACAGTAAGAAGGGGGCTTTCTGCAAGACAGGAAGAAGGTCCTCACCGCGGACCAAATAGGTTGGCACCTTAATCTTGGACTTCCCAGCCTCCAAAACTGTGAGAAAAAAAATTCTGTTGGCTAAGCCACCCAGGGTATGGTATTTTGTTATGACAGCACCAACAGACAGAAACAACTATGCACGTTCCAGGTACCGTCTTGCCGCTCTGCTCCTAAAATGCTTTAACTTCACACGCCTGAGGGACGACACAGCCCCAAGGGACGAAAGCACTGTCCGCGCCTGCTGTTAATCCAGAGCCACGGCATGCAGCATGTGCAATGTTCCCAACGCTGGGGACACGCTCCGGCCTTCGGTCTCCCTCCCAGCTCCACCCTCAGAGCCCTCACGCCGCGGAGGAAAAACCTGCTGCTCACCAGTATTTATTTCCACTTCTCAAGACACATCCTCCAACAATCGGGGCAATGCCATCCACCACAATCCTCGCGACCGGACCCCACTCCACCCTGACTCCCTTAAGGGCGGCAGAGCAGAGCCATGAACAGAAGGGGCTCCGGGGTGAGACGGACAAAACTGGGATCCTGGCCGCACTCCTGCTTAACATCCCTAACCCTCACTTTCCCCACGTGTAAAGGAGAGGTGGGTAAAGGCGCTCGTTCAGAAGGCCGCAGTGAGCCGGGACTCCCGAGCGCCACTGCAGTTCAACTGCACGTCCCGCCCGCACCGGCTCGCCCTCCCCGCGCGCATTGGCGTCTCGCTTGTCAATCACCCGCGAGCCCCGCCCCTGCTTCCGGGAGGCTGCCCCGCCCCGCCCCCGCGGGCCCGACCGCCGTTCTTGCGCACACCACAGTCGGCCCTTTCGCGTCTCGTTGCTCCGCGTCCTAGGCTGTCCGCAGGCGGAGCCGCGCTCACCGCCTCCGCCCGGGAGACAGCTTCGCTGCCGCGAGTGCGGACGAACCTGAAACCGGAGCTGCGCCGGCACCGGGCCGAGGAGGAGCGTGCGCGCCCGCCACGCCCCCGCGCCACTGCGCGTGCGCCGCGGGGCCGGCGCGGGGCGTGTGCGCGCGTCGGGCGCCACTGCGCATGTGCGCACGGCGGGGTCAGGGGGCAGGGGCCGTGTCCTTCCGGTCTGCGCCAACGCGCGCTCGCGGCGGGACCAAAGCCGACACCCCCTCTGGCTCCGGGAATGCTGGCCGGAATGGAGCCTCGGAGCCTGGGGGCGGACCACCGCCCGCAGCCTCTGACCACCTGCTAGGAGCAGGATGTCGGAGTCCCCGCCCGTTGGTGCCCCATGTTGGAAGTCCTGGGCAGCTGCTTGGCTTGATACAATGGGCTGGTAATGGAAGGTCAAACTGAGGGCCGACACGCTAAAGCTGAGCATTTAGAAACCTGAATGTGGTTCCGTGCGCCTGGCACGCCTTGATATAGGTAAACCTGGTATTTTCTCTTTAAAGTGGACCGTACCTGACCTAGCCGACGCAACCAGGTTGAGCAGGATTTGTGACAGCCTTTCTAGAGAAAACTACAGTTGACATACCATATTAGATTTGAAGATGTCCAACACACTGATTAGGTGTTTCCATAATTCCGATTATATAAACGTCTTACTGCGTGATCACTCTGTAAGCCTAGTACCCAGCTGAAACCTACACAGATTTTAGAACATTGACTCTTTCCCTATGCTGTACTTTACAGCATCATGGTGGCTGTTTTATAAATTTGTACCTCCTAATCCTGTCCCCTTTGTCACCCATCTGCCATGTGCCCCTCCCATGTGGCAACAGTCAATTTGTTCTTTTTCTGTTTGTTTTGTTTGTTCATTTAGTTTTTTTAGATTCCACATATAAGTGAAATTATATGGTATTTGTCTTTACCTGACTTATTTCACTTAGCGTAATATCCTCTAGGTTCATGCATATTGTTCCAAATAACAAGATTGTGGGGTTTTTAATGACTGAATAATACTCCATGGTATATACTACCAATCCTCCTTGATCCATCTATCAGACACTTTGTTGCTCATCTTGGCTCTTGTAAATACTGCCAATGAACACAGAGCTGCATATATATTTTTCAATTAATGTTTTGGATTTCTTCAGATAAAAACCCACAAGTGGAATTGCTAGGTCGTATAGTAGTTCCACTTTTAATTATTTGAGGAACCTCCATTATGTTCTCCATAGTGGCTGCACTAATTTACAATCTCACTAACAGAGCATAAGGATTCCCTTCACATCTTTGCCAATAGTTTTTGATTGTTGGATGTGAGGTGATAACTTATTGTGGTTTTAATTTGTATTTCCCTGATAATCAGTAACGCTGAGCATTTTTTCATATGCCTATTGGCCATCTACATGTCCTCTTTGGAGAAATGTCTATTCAGCCCCTCTACATTTTTTAAATTGGAATGCTTATTCTTTTAATGTTAAGCTTCATGAGTTCCTTATATATTTTGGACATAAGTTCCCTATTGGATGTGTCAATGGCGATTGTCTTCTCCCATTAAGTAGGTTGTCTTTTCATTTTGTCAATAGTTTCCTTTGCTGTGCAAAACTTTAGTTTAATGTAGTCCCATTTTTTTTTTCTTTCCCTTGTCTGAGGAGACAGATCCTATCTATCTATCTACCTACCTATCTATCTATAAATAATTTACTAATATACATCACTAAGAGCAATGTCACAGATTTTGCTGCCTATTTTTTCTTCTGGGAGGTTTATGGTTTCAGGTCTTATATTTAGGTCTTTCATCCATTTTGAGTTTATTCTTGTATGTGGCCTGAGAAGTTGGTCTAGTTTTGGTTTTGTGCATGTATCTGATCAGTTTTGCCAACACCATTTATTGAATAGACTGTCTTTACCCCATTGTATTTTCTTGCCTCCTTAGTCATACATTAAATGATGTTATAAGCATGAGTTTATTTCTGGGCTCTCTATTCTGTTCCATTGGTAAAGTCTGTTTTTATGCCAGCACCATGCTGTTTTGATCACTATAACCTTATAGTACAGTCTGACTAGTATCAGGTAGTGTGATACTCCATTTGTTTCCCCCCACCTCTCAAGATTGCTGTGGCTATCAGGTTCTTTTGTGGATCTATATACATTTTAGGATTATTTGTTCTAGTTCTGTGAAAAATGCCATTGGTATTTTGTTAAGCATTAAACTGAATCTATAGATTGCTTTGAGTAGTATGGATATTTTAACAATGTTAATTCTTCCTATCCATGAGCATGGTATATGCTTCCATTTACCAAGGTTAAATTTAACAAAGATCTTTTACCTTGGTTAAATTTATTCCTGGGTATTTTATTTTATTTTTTAATGCAATTGTAAATGAGAGTTTTCTTAATTTCTATTTCTGATAGTTCATTATTGGTGTATAAAAATGCAACTGATTTCTGAATATTTATTTTGTATTCTGCTATTTTATTGAATTCATGTATCCATTCGAATAGTTTTTTTGGTGGACTCTTTAGGGTTCTCTATATATAGTATCACATGTCATCTGCAAATGATGATGGCTTTACTACTTCCTTTCCAATTTGGATGCCTTTTATTTCATTTTGTTATGTGATTGCTGTGACTAGGACTTCCAACACTATGTTGAATAAAAGTGATGAAAGTGGACATCCTTGTCTTGTTCTCAGTCTTAAAAAGCTTTTAGCTTTTCACCATTGAGTGTGATGTTAACTATGGGTTTGTGATATATGTCCTTTATTATGTTGAGGTGTGTTCCTTCTATTCCCACTTTGCTGAGAGTTTTTATCATAA
This sequence comes from Cynopterus sphinx, assembly GCA_030015415.1. NCBI lineage: Eukaryota > Metazoa > Chordata > Mammalia > Chiroptera > Pteropodidae > Cynopterus > Cynopterus sphinx. Next base: position 94,379,575 of record CM057380.1, read on the forward strand.
ATGGATACTGGATTTTGTCAAACACTTTTTTTGCATCTATTAATAATGATCATATGATTTTTATCCATTTTATTTATGTGGTATATCATGTTAATTTGCAGATATTGAACCAGCATGGCATTCTGGGAATAAATTCCACTTGATCATGGTGTATGATCTTTTTACTGTATTACTGAATTCTGTTTGCTAATATTTTGTTAAAGATTTTGCATCTATGTTCATCAGGGATATTGGCGCGCATATATATATATATATATATATATATATATATATATAATTTTTTTTGTAGTGTCTTTGTCTGGTTTTGGTATCAGGGTAATACTGGCTTTGTAAAATGACTTTGAGAGACTTCTCTTATTTTTAGAATAGTTTGAGGATAGATATTAATTCTTTGAATGTTTGGTAAAATTCACCTGTGCAGCCATCTGTTCTAGGGCCTTTGTGCATTGCAAGATTTTTTATTACTAATTCGGTTTTGTTAGTAGTTTTAGGTCTGTTCAGAAATTGTCTCTTCCTGATCCAGCCTTGGAAGATTGAATATTTCTAGGAATTTATACATTGTTTCTAGGTTGTCCAATTTGTTGGTATATAATAATAGTTCATAGTATTTTCTTATAATCCTTAGTATTTCCATGATGTCGGTTATCATTTCTCTTTCATTTCTGATTTTATTTATTTTGACCCTCTCTTTTTTCTTTTTTGATTAGTATGGCTAACAGTTTATCAATTTTGTTTATCTTTTCAAAGAATGAGCACTTGGTTTCATTGATATTTTCTATTTTTATAGACTATTTCATCATTTATGCTCTGATTTTTATTATTCCTTTCCTTCTCACTTTGGGTTTTGTTTGTTATTTTTTTACTAGGTCTTTAGATGTAAGGTTAAATTGAGATTTTTCTTTATTCTTGAGGTAGGCCTGTATTGCTATGAATTTCCCTCTTAGAACTTCTTTGGCTATGTCCCATAGATAAGGGGAAATTTTGTTTTCATTTTTATTTGTTTCAGTCTCTTGATTTCTTCCTTGACCTCATCGTTTAGTAGCATGTTATTTAGCCTCCTTGTTTTTGTGTGGTTTTCAGTTTTCTTCTTGTAATTGATTTCTAGTTTTATGCCATTGTGATTGGAGAAGATGCTTGATATGATTTCACTCTTAGATTTATTGGGACTTGGTTTATGAGCTACATACAGTCTATCTTGGAAAATGTTCTATGTGTGTGCTTGAAAATAATCTATATTCTGGATGTCCTAAATAATGTATGTCCTAAAAATATCAAATAAGTCCATCTGGTCTAATATGTCATTTAAAGTCACCATTTCCTTATTGATTTTTTTTATCTGGACGATCTATGTTTTATTTCAATGGAGTGTTAAAGTCCTCTATTATTACTGTATTACTGTGAATATCTCCCTTTATGTCTATTAATATTTGCTTTATGTATTTAGGTACTCCTACATTGGGTGTATAGATATTTACAAAAGTTACGTTCTCTTGTTGGATTGATCCCTTTATTTTTATGAAATGCCCTTTGTCCTTTGTTACAGCCCTTGTTTTTTCTTTTTTTTTTCTTCTTCTTCTTTTTTTTTTGGTTGGGGGGGGTTATTTATTTATTTTTTAATTGAATAAATGATTTAAATTTCCTCCCATCTACCTCTCCCCTCCCCCTTCCCCCTACTCTTTGGTTACCACTAGTCTACTGTCCATGTCCATGAGTCTCTTGAGTCTCTGTGTTGTTTGTCCTGTTCATTTGTTGCTTTTAGGTTTATATCCCACATTTAAGTAATATCATGTGATTTTCAACTTTTTCTGTTTGGCTTATTTCGCTTAGCATGATTATCTCAAGGTCCATCCATGTTGTCACAAATGGCAGTATTTCATCTCTTCTTATGGCTGAGTATATTCCATTGTATATATGTACCACAGCTTCTTTAGCCAGTCATCTTTCATAGGTCACTGCAGTTGCTTCCATGTCCTGGCCACTGTGAATAATGCTGCTATGAACATCGGTGTGCAAATATCTTATGAGTTTTCAAGTCTTTGGGGTAAAAATACCCAGTAGAGAGATTGCTGGGTCATATGGTAGATGGATTCTTAATTTTTTGAGGAACCTCCATACTGTTTTCCATAGTGGCTGTACCAATTAGCAGTCCCACCAGCAGTGTATGAGGGTTCTAATTATCTGCATCCTCTCCAACATTTGTTGTTACTTGTCCTGTTGATTATAGCTATTCTAACAGGTGTGAGATGGTATCTCATTGTGGTTTTGATTTGCATTTCCCTAATAGCTAGTGATGTTGAGTATCTTTTCATATATTAGTTGTCCATTTGTATGTCCTCTAAGGAGAAGTATCTGTTCAGGTCCTCTGCCCATTTTTTATTGGATCATTTGTTGTTGTTGTTATTGAGTCATATGAGTTCTTTGAATATTTTGGATATCAGGCCCTTATCAGAGGCATTGCTTGAAAATATATTTTGCCATTTGGATGGTTGTCTCTTTCAGCCATTGTTTTTAAGTCTATTTTGTCTGATGTAAGTTTTGCTATCCCATTTTTTAAATTTCCACTTGTATGAATTATCTTTATCCATCACTGTATTTTTTTCAATCTGAAGTGGGTCTCGTGTAGGGACCATGCGTATGGGTCTTGCTTTTTATCCATTCAGCTACTCCCTTTTGATTGGAGCCTTTATTCCATTTACATTTAAAGTAATTATTGATAGATGTGTAGTTGTTACCATTTTATTGTTTTCTGATTATTTTTTTCTCTCTCCCTTTATCTTGCTCTCTTGTATGTTGACGACTTTCTACAGTGTCATGTTTGGATTCTTCTCTATTTCTTGTATATGTTATAGATTTTTGGTTTGTGTCTATCATGTACTATACCAAGCTATGTTTACAGCAGTCTGTTTTAAGTTGATGGTTGCTTAAGTTCGAACACATACTAAAATCACTACAATTTTTTACTCACACTCTACATTTATGTTTTGCCATTATTTTTTTTTTTTGCTTCTTGTGTGTATTTGTATGTATCCCTTAATTTATTGTAATTACACATAATCTTCCTTCTTTTGCCTTTTAACCTTTTACTAGCTTTATAGTTGGTTGATCCACTACTTTAACTGTTTACCTTTGTCAGTGAGAGTGCTTTTCTCTCCTATATTTTTATTTTTTAGGCAAGGCAACCCTTGATTGACCTCTCAGATTGCAAGGACTTTGTCAGCTTACAATCCCTTATTATTTTATTTTTTACTCCTACAGCACCTGGTCTTCCTAGGTAGTCTCCTATCCAAGTACTAACCAGGCCCAACATTGCTTAGCTTCCAAGATCAGATGGGATCAGGTTTGTTCAGGGTAACATGGCTGTAGATATCTCTCCTATATTTTTCATTCATTTTTTAATCATTCTTGCTTAAAGAAGTCCCTTTAACATTTCTTGTAATACTGTTTTAAAGCTGATTAACTACTTTAGCTTTTTTCTTGTCTGGGAAGCTCTTTATCTCTCCTTCAATTCTAAATAATAGCCTTGCTGGGTAGAGTAATCTTGGTTGTAGGTCTTTACCTTTTATTACCTTGAATATTTTATGCTACTCCCTTTTGGCCTGCAAAGTTTCTGTTGAGAAATCAGCTAGGGGTCTTATAGGAGCTCCCTTGTATGTAACTAACTGTTTTACTCTTGCTACTTTTAAGATTCTCTTTGTCTTTAACCGTTGGCATTTAAATTATGATGTGTCGTGGTATGGGCCTCTTTAGGTTCATCTTATTTGTGACTCTTTGCACTTCCTGGGCTTGTACATCTGTTTTCTTTGCCGGGTTAGGGAAGTTTTCTGTTATTCTTCAAATAGGTTTTCAATTTCTTTCTCTCCCTCTTCATCTGCTACTATGATGTGATTGTTGGTATGATTGATGTTGTCCCAGCAGTTCCATAAACTATTTTAATTATTTTTTTCCTTTTGCTGATCCAAATAGGTTTTTTCTGCTACCTGATATTCTAGATCACTGATTCAATCTTCTGCTTCATCTAATCTGATGTTGATTCCATCAATGTAGTCTTTATTTCAATTATTTTATTTTTCATTTCTGACTGGTTCTTTTTTATTGTTTCTCCCTGTTGAGATTCTCACTAAGTTCATCTATTCTTCCCCTAAGTTCATTGAGTATCCTCATAACCAGTGTTTTGAACTCTGTATCTGGTAGATTGCTTGTCTCTGTTTTGCTTAGTTCTTTTTCTGGAATTGTTTCCTATTCTTTCATTTGGGAAATGTTTTTTTTTCTCCCCATATTGACTGACCAACAACCTGTATTCATTTCTATATATTAGGTAGATCTGCTATGTTTCTCAGTCTTGGAAGAGTGGCCTTATATAGTAGGTGTCCTGTGAGGCCCAATGGCACAGTTTCCCTGCTCACCTGAGCTGGATACTCCAGGAGTGTCCCTTGTGAGGGCTGTGTTTGCCCTCCTGTTGTAGTTGAGCCTTTCATGTTGTTGGCATGTCAGTCGGTGGGATTGACCCTCATGCTGACTGGCTGTGAGGACTATCCATGACTATAGTAGACCAGCTTTTGTGAGGGGGCTGACCTCATAGAGTGGGAGTTGCTTTAGTGAGACTCTGGTGCTAACCAAATCTACCCATTGCGTGTGTCATTTGTGGAGCTGATTGGGTGGTTCTCTGGTATGATCTGAAGCTGGCCAACAGATGTGTTGGTTCTGGAGCCTTTTGGGAGAGGCTCCAGTGCAGAGCACAGTCAGCTGATATTTGTGCCTGGCTTGGAGCCACCTGGTAACAACTACAAAGTGATCTGCAGTTCATTCCCACTTGTGCTGGGCTTTGAGGCTCTTTGGAGAGTCTCTGCTGTGAACTGAGACTGGCTACCACTAGTTCTGGGCTTGAGACCCTCTGGTGGGCACCACAATGTGAACTGAGGCCAATTGCCACTTATATCAGTTTTGTGACTGCTTAGGTGAATCTATGTTCCTGCCAACGCTAGCCTGGCTCATTCCAGGCTTAGGGCTACCTGATGGGAGTTACAATGCAATTTGAGAATGGTCACCACCTGTACCCAGCTTGGGGCTGCTTAGCAAGAGGTACAGGGCATGCTGAGGCCAGTCACTGCTTTGTTATTTGTGGACCTTTGAGAGATTTTAGGAAAGTGCACAGCATGAGCTGGGGCAGGCTGCTTGTGTGGAAAAGCTGCTGAAAGAGGTTTGAGCTAGGAGCACAAGTTGGGTGGGGTGTGTCTCCAGAAATCACCAGGGCTGTATGAAAAGTGTTAGCCAAGTTAATGGAGAGCTTAGATTTGGTACCCGCCTGCACCTGCCAGCTGGGTAGAAGGGATCATCATAGGAGCAGTGGTGCCTGCCAGCACTTCTGTCTCAGGAGATTGCTGCATGACCCCTACCCCTCCAGCCCTTGCCCTAAAACTAGTCAATTCAGCTCCATATGTCCCTGGTGCTTTTGACGCCCAGAACAAGTGAGTCTGTGAGCCAGCAAGTCAATGCATGGGCCCCTCAATAGGAGTACATAGGACTCCTTCTGTCTTACTTGGATGCAATCCGTGCTAGCTTTCATAGCCAGTATTATGGGGACTCCACTTCCCAGCATTTATGCCCCCGGCTGGGGAGTCTGAGGTGGGGCTGGGACCTCTCGCTCCTCAAGGAGGACCTTCTCAGCTGAGATATCCCTCTTGTGGGTATGGAACCTGCCTGTTCTGCATGTCCACCCTTACCTACCAGTCTCATCATGGCTTCTTCTTCATATATTTAGTTACAGGAATTCTGTTCAGCTAATCTTCAGTGGTCATTTTATACAACTCAATTATGGTTGTTGTATAATCTAGTTATAATACTGATGTACTTGTGGGAGGAGGTGAGCACAGCTTATACTCACTTTGCCACCTTGATCTGAAATTCTCAATAAAGTCTCAGTATCTTGATTGCATGTAAATGGAAGCATTGTAGAACAGCAATCCCCAACCTTTTTGGTACCAGTGACCAATTTCGTGGAAGACAATTTTTTCACAGACTGGGAGCAGGGGGCGATAGTTTCAGGATGATTCAAGCACATTACATTTATTGTATACTTTGTTTCTATTATTATTACATTGTAATATATAATGAAATAATTATACAACTCACCACAATGCTGAATCAGATGCCAGCAAATGCAGCTGTATAAGTGAAGTACATCGACTCACTTGCCACTATAAAGCCTGCCACCACATGTAACTTGTCTTTTGCCACTCATTGACGGGGTTTTGATATGAGTTTGCAAGCAACTGATTTATTATGGTCTCTGTACAGCCAAACCTCTCTACTAATGTTAATACATATTTGCAGCTGCTCCCCAGCACTAGCATCACTGCCTCAGTTCCACTTAAGATCTTCAGGCATTAGATCCTCATAAGGAGCTTGCAACCTAGCCCCCTAGCATATGCAGTCCACAATGAGGTTTGGGCTCCTATGAGAATCTAATGCCTGATGATCTGAGGTGGAGCTGAGGTATTGATGTTAGTGCTGGGGAACAGCTGCAAATACAGATGAAGCTTCACTCACTTGCCTACCATTCACCTCCTGCTATGCGGCCTGGTACTGGTCCGTGGACCTCAGTTGTAGAAGACAAGTTTAGGGAATTGTTCCCACTCAGTGCCAGGCACAAATCTTAGGAAACAAGATAAAGTACCAGCCCTGCCATCAAGAAGTTCATTTTAAGAGGACAAACCATATCACATTCACTTCCCTGGACTTGAGTTCTCCTTTGTTCAATGGGGATATTGAACTACATGAACCCTATGAGCTTTTCTGAAAGTATATCGAATTTTTTCCCAACACCATTAAGAACTTAACTGAGTTTTTATACGATTTGGAGATAGCTTCAGATCCCAAGGTAAAGGACTCAGTCCTACAGAACTGAGATGCCAGTCACACATCCGAGCTGTTATCTGTGCTTGTCACCTATAGGCTATAGACTGGAGGTTCCCACCACCTCCACCTTGGATTTGGTTAATTTGCTAGAGAGGCTAACAGAACTCAGGAAAACATTTTACTTATAGATCACCAGGGTTTTTTTTTTTTCCAGAATATTCCATAATTTTATTTCCTGCCCTTTTTTATTATGTTAAAACATACATTATGGTAAAATATACATAATTTATCGTTTTAACCATTTTTAAGTCTACATTTGAGTGTCATTAAGTATGTTCACATTGTTGTGCAACCATCAACCACAACGCATCTCAGAACCTTTTCATCATCTCAAACTGGAACTCTATCCATTAAACAATAACTCCCCCTCTCCCCTCCCCCAAGCCCTTGGTAACTTTCCATCTCTATGAACTTGACTACTTCAGGTACCTCATGAAATAATACAAAATTTATCCTTTTGTGTCTGGTTTATTTCACTTAGCATAATACTTTCAAGATTCATCTGTGCTATAACATGTAGCAGAATTTCATTTCTTTTTGAAGAATAATTCCTTAAATAATAATGGAATAATTCCATTATACACACACACACACACACGTACACACACACACATACATATATATGTATATATATACCATATTTTGTTTATCCATTCATTTTTTGATGGACATTTGGATTGTTTCCACCTTTTAAGTATTACATATAATGTTGATATAAACATTGGTGTTCAAATATTGTTTGAATCTCTGCTTTCAGTTTCTCTGTGTATATGCCTAGAGTTAAAATTGCTGAGTAATAGTTAATTTTTAAGGGACCACCATACTGTTTTCTACAGCAGATATATACCATTTTACATTCCTACTTACAATGTATGAGAATTCCAGTTTCTCCCTATCTTTACCAACACTTGTTATTCTCTGGCATTTTTGTTTTTGTTTTTGTTTAATAATAGCCATCATAGTGGATATAAAATGGTATCTCATTGTGGTTTTGATTAACTAAAAGTTAAGTTGTATGAACAATAAATACACAAACTCATCTTTTTATAATTACCTAGTCTCCTGAGGTTATTTACCTCTATTGTATATGAATGGTGGAAATATTATATAAGGGTGTGCTATTGTGCCTTTTTTCCCACCTCTGAATGCAATGACTTCATTTTTTAAAAATATTTTTTCAATCATAGTAGGCATACAATATATTAGTAGTGATTGGATGTTTATATAAGTTACAAAGTGATCACTCCAATAAATCAAGTACCCTCCTGACACCTTTTATAGTTATTCCATTACTGACTATATTCTTGATGCTATACTTTAAATCCTCATGACTGTTTTGTAACAACCAATTTTTACTTTTTTAAACCCTTTCCATCTTTTACCCACCCCCTAACTCTGTTCCCATGTGGTAACCCTCGAAATGTTCTCTGTGTCTGTGAGTTTGTTCCTGTTTTATTTTGTTCTTTTGATTTCACATGTAAGTGTCATCATATGTCATTCATCTTTATCTGACTCCACTCAGCACAATACTCTTTAGGTCCATTCATGTTGCTGCAGTTAGCAAGATTTCATTCTTTTACTTATTTTTATGGCTAATATTCCATAGTTTATGTGTACCACCTCTTCTTTATCCATTCATCCATTGTTGGACACCCAGGTTGCCTCCATATCTTAGCTGTTGTAAAAAATACTACAGTAAACATATGGATGCACGTGTCCCTTTAAAGTAGTATTTTGGGTTTCTTTGGATAAATACCCCAAAGTGGGATTACTAGATCCTTGTCTCTTGTTTTAGCCTTTGTTTTAAAGTCTATTTTGTCTGGTATAAGTGTTGCTACCCTAGATTTTTTTGTTTGTTTCTATTTTCATGAAACATCTTTATCCATCCTTTTACTTTGTGTGTCTTTTGATCTGAAGTGAGTCTTTCCTAGGCAGCATATGTAAGGGTCTCATTTCCTTATCCATTTAGCCAGCCTTTCTTTTTATTGGAGCATCTAATACACTTCTACTTAAGAGCAATTGTTGGTAGATATGTAATTATTGCCATTGTATTATTCCTGTAATACTGGCTTGGTGATGATGAACTCCTTTAGCTTTTTCTTCTCCAGGAAGCTCTTTATCTAATCGCCACCCTTCCTACCAGTCTCAAAGTGACCTCTTATATATGTCCCCTATTGTAGGACTTCTGTTCATCCAGACCTCAGGCAACTCCCAATGGTGGTGGTTCTGTAATTTCATCATAATTTTGATATGGTCTTGAGAGGAGGTAAGCACAGTGTCCACCTTCTATGCCACTTCGACCAGCTTGATTGCCAGTTTATTTTTAAAAGCAATAACTCAGGAACAGCCAGATGAAATAGATACATGGGGCAAGGTATGTGGGAAGGGCTACAGAGCTTCCACACCCTCTGGGAACACCATTCTCTCAGCACCTCCAAGTATTCATCAACCTAGAAGCTCTCCAAAGCTAACCCTTTTCTGTTTTTATGGAGGCTTAATGACATATGCATAATTGATTAAATCACTGGTCATTGGTGATTGAACTCAATCTTCAGCCCCTCCACTCTCCCAGGAGATTTTGGGGTATGACTGAAAGTTCTCACCTTTTAATCACTTGCTTGATTCCCCTGGTAATGAGTCCCCATCCTTAGGTTGCTAAGTGAATAACAGGTATGGAGTGAATACAGGGTAGATATGCTGGTCAAAAGGATGATTCATGTTCTAGGGACTGAGTGGGACAGCATGAGATTTCATCACACTACTCAGTAAGGCATGCAATTTAAAACTTATGAATTGTTTATTTCTGGAATTTTCCATTTAATATTTTCAGATCATGTTTGACCACAGACAACTGAAACCTCAGAAAGCAAAATCAAAGATCACATATTTATTATCTTAATGTCACAGTATGGTAAAATGAAAATTGGGGGCATGTTATGCCAAGTGCACTTCTGGAATAACATTGTTAATTGGTGTGACTCTCCAGCAGGATCAAGAAATGTTAGGGACAGTTTCTGGGATGCCAAGTAAAGGCTTTCTCAGAGAGCAGCCAGTGTTACAAGCTGTGTAAAATCTTGCGGGTGGGAATTTACAAAAGGTGATTCCAGAGGCAGTTTGTCAATACTTCCAACTACTTTTGAGTGATGTCATTCAGAGAACTCAAGGAACTAACACTCTTTAAGGTGTTAAAATCTGGCCCACCATCCATCAATCACTCTACTGGGTATTTACACCAAAGATTTAAAAACTCATATCCAAAAAGATATTTGCACACCAATGTTCATAGCAGCATTATTCACAGTGGCCAAGACATGGAAGCAACCGAAGTGTCCTACAATAGGTGACTGGATAAAGAAGCTGTGGTACATAGATACAATGGAATATTACTCAGCCATAAGAAGAGATGAAATACTGCCATTTGTGACAACATGGATAGACCTCGAGATAATCATGCTAAGCAAAGTAAGCCAGACAGAAAACGTTAAAATCACATGATATCACTTATATGTGGGATATCAACCTAAAAGCAACAAATGAACAAGACAAACAGAGACTCATGAATATGGACATTAGACTAGTGATTACCAGAAAGTGGGGGGGAAGGAGGAAGGAGGGAGGTAGATGGGGTAAAAAGGGTCAAATATGTGTGACAGAAAGAAATCTAACTATGGGGGGTGAACACACAATGTAAGTATATATATATATATATATATATATATATATATATATATATATATATATATATATATGCCTTACTGTTAAAATATATAGCTGAAATTTACCAGTTCTCATTAACCAATGTCACTATAAAATAATTTTTAAAAATTGTGACCCACCAAAATCCTCAAAAAGTCTCTGATGCTTCAGTGTTAACTTTCAAATTCATGTAAATGTTGCATTCTATTCTATAACAACTATTTGTTTTAGCAAAAAAAAATGTTTTAAAGTAACACTAGCTTTTTCCTATGGATTCAAAGTCCCCCTCTACACATACACACTCTTAGGGTATGAATCCTCTAATTTAAGAAGCACCATCAGAATAATAGGTGATAAGACAACCAGAATCTGGTTGTAGAAGACTAAAGAGCAAGCTAATAAGTTTAGATTTCATATGTAAGCAATTTGCATGCCATTGAAATGTTTTTGAACAGAGGAATGAAATTGCAAAAGCAATGTCTTGAAAATATTATGCTGGAAGCAATACGAAGCATGGTTTGGAGGAAAGAGAGACCAGAAGCAAGTCAGGTTTTACAGGAAACTGGATAATGCAATAGAGACTTCTACCTTGAGTGGCAAAAGAGAGGGAGAAGATGGAGATAGTTAACACTAGACCGTAAACCCCAATCCTGTCCCTCTATTGTCAAGGTTTATATTGAGATTAACACTCCTAATGTAAGACCCTTATCTTTATTACAAAAGTGAAATCAGAAGTTAGCCCTATGTGGACCACCTCTGCATTTATTAAACAGCTTATATGATGCCATTTATTGAATTAACTCAAAGCCCTTCTTTATAAACTCCTTTCAAAACGTGAGGAAAGGAAGAAAAAAGATTCTAATAATGTACAAATATAGTTTCTATAGCTTGACAGTGAGAGCTATTTAAACCTGTTATGTATTCCTCTTTGCCTTTGCTTCTGGTAATCTCAGAGCTAAATGTTGTGCATTCTTTTAGTTTTTCACTGGTCAGCAGTTTTTGATATTTTTTTTCTGTTCTTATTATTTCTTGCTAATTTTAAGTACATGTCCTAGTAAAGTCAGACTGCCTGGATTCAGATCCCTACTCCACTATTAACTAGTTGGGTGACCTTGGGAGGTCCTTTAAACTCTCTGAGCCTCAGTTCTCTCAGTTATAAAAAAGAGCTATTCTATAGGATTCTTGTAAGATAAATGGGATCATCTTAATAATATAAATAATATAAATAATATAAAGAGATTAGCACTTTGCATGCCATATTATAAAAGCTTAAAAAAGGTTAGCTATTACTAATATTAAGATACTAATATAAGATCTAGTTTCAGTGTCCCTATGCTTTTACGTTTTCTTAAATCACCCTTAGAAATAGCTGTAATATAAATCTAACAATAAATAAATAAAATCTAATAATAAATAAAATTGGGTCCTGACTGTGAGTCAAATTTTGAGACTTAGGCCTTTGGCAATTGGAAGAGCAGAAATAAGGAGGTCAGGAGTGATAGTGCATTTTAAGGAGGAATATGAATATTCTGTGTTTAAGATATGTAAAGTTATGCAGTTTGATGGGGTACACATTAGTGTATTTTTTTGCGGGGGCGGAGGGCAGTCATTTATGTTACAGGCCTGGCCTACAACCTCCCAAAGGTATCTTATTCCAGGGTGTAGCCTAGCCTAGGCATTCATTCATTCAATAAATATTAACTGAGCACCAGTCCAGAAGCTAAATTATCTTAGTAAACTCAGAAAGTATAAGGCTCACTACAAATGCATGGTCACTAAATTTATTTTTGCTAGTTAGTAGATGTGCATTTATTATAAAGGACCAATTTCTAAAGAGCATAAGCTAATTTCTCTCTATTTGGGAAGCCGGTGTGAATTGGAAGATTGCTTGGTAAGAACAGACTCAGAACAAGGAAAACAGAGAGACATATGACCTAGATTCTGGGAAAGTCCCATGAAATACACTTGTCCTAAAAGAGAAAACACCTTTTTAGAAACCAGTTGCTCCTATAGCCAAAACCCCATGTGTCTGTCTGTCCCTGGAACAGTACAAGGTGCACCAAATACTACTCATTTCTCTGAATCTTAGTTTCTTCAATTACCATGTCCAGTGTATATCTAGATATACTACTTTTGCTCATTAAGCCACACTCTAAGGAACATGGAATATATTCTGTTTTCTCACATAATAACCCAAATTAATCAAACTGAATTTTCAAGCTTTCACTCTCTCCATGAGTTATGCAGTGGTGTTTGAAAAGAGGGGACTAGAGTTCAAGAATGAGGTAGGAGCTGGATATACAGATTTAATCACCCTCAAGTAAAAGAATTAAACCACTGGTAAGTGGTAAAATTTTGGAAGATGTTGCTATACCTTAGTCATTGATGTGCTAGAGGTAACCTGGTACCTACAAAGAGTGGAATATTATTCAGCCTTAAAATGGAAGGAAATTCTGACACTACAACACAGATGAACTTGAGGACATTATATGATTAATCAGGGTTCTCCAGAGAAGGAGAACCAACAGGATATATCTCTATATCTGTATCTTTATCTATATATCTATACAGATAAATTTATTTTAAGAAATTGGCTCATATAATTATGGGGACTTTGTGAGTCCAGAATCTGATGGGGCAGACTGGCATGCTGGAGACTCAAGGAAGAGTTAGAGTTCAAGTTCAAAAGCTATCTGCTGACAGAATCTCCTCTTGCTCTGGGGAGATCAGTCTTTGTTCTTTAAGGCCTTCATTTGATTAGATGAGGCCCCCTCAAGTTATGGAGAACAATCTGCTTGTTCTACTCAAAGTCCACTGAATTAAATATTAATCTCATTCAAAAACATCCTCACAGAAACAACTATATAATAATTTTTGACCAAATATCTGGGTGCCATAGCCTACCCAAGTTGACACATAAAATAACTATCACAACTGGGTAATACTTATAGGCATTTATTAAGCACTTATTATAAACCAAGGATATGGCACTATTTTATCTAATTCTGTAAAGCCTATAAAGTAAGTTTATTCTAGTTTTTAAATATGAGGAAACCAAGTTTCAGAAAAATTTTATCCAAAAAGTTTATAAAATTTAGAAGCAATCAAAACCATTCTGATCACTGCTAGAAGTAAAATTAGTCAATTTGACCAAAGTGGGAACTAGTTCTCTGGTCTTTCCACATCTTTCAAAGTTCTCAGAACCAAGTTCCAATAGGCTAAATGGCTTTGGGGACAAAAACTATTGCCTTCTTACTTCATGCCAGACAAACTGCTGAGTACTTTATATTATCTCCTTTAATCCTTTCAGTAATGTTGAAAGATTAAGTAAATCCATCATAATTGGGTTTGGCAGTGACAGAAAATTTAACAGTGGATAAAAAAGATAAAAATTTCTCTCTACCCCATCCCCCAGATAAATAAAATCTGAACGTAAGCTATCTAAACTGGTAAACAGCTCTACTGTCATTACTATTCTAGATTCTATCTTTTTGCTCTGACATCTTCAATATATCACTTCATCCTTATGGCCCAAGACAGATAGATGTTATAGTCCCGCCATCCCCTGTGTATCCTATTCACTAGAAAGACAGGCAGGACTACAGTGGACAAGCCCCTCCTCTTTAAGGACACTTCTTGGACATTGCACATGCCACTTTTCCTCATGCCCACTTGGTCAGAACTTAGCTATATGGCCATGCCTACTTGCAAGTGAGAATGGGAAACATTTTTTATTCTAGGCAAACGAATGCACAGTTGGAAAGAAAGGAGCAAAGGATACTGGAGGACAATACCACAGGCAGTATTATAGATACCATTTTGTAGATGAAAAATCAGGCACAAGGAAATGAAGCCCAAAGCTCTAACGTATAAAGAACTAGCCAGTAATAACTGTTATGTGCTAGAGGGAGCAAGGATTCAAATCTAAGTTTTAAATGATTTTTTTAAATAAATTAGAATAAACTCAAAGCTATTTCAACAAAAATGTCACTCCATGACAATCAGATGTACTTTCTTGAGTGAGAGAGATAGGGCTAGAGTTATTGCTGTTCCACTGTATGTAACCCGAGGCCTAACTTTTTATGCTCAAACGTAAATCTGAATATACCCACAGAAGTGTGTCAGGTATGTGAATTTCATACAACCTGTGTAGAGATGGGGGAAAAGATCGAAAATTGGTTATTGTGTGGATCTACCACCCTATTCCTCCCTTTTGTTATTTGAAAATTTACCCGAAGTTTAAAGGAAATGCTCCCAGAGCCGTTGCTGTCACTCAGGTTTATCCTTAATCCCCCAAACCAGTATGGGAGCCATCTTGTCTTATGATGAGAAAAGAAGCTTTATTGACAAATATATATATGATGATAGCCAACAATCCCCTAGGGAGATAAAGGACTAGAAATATTCTGTATCTTCCAAGATCAAAACTGCCTCCTTGGGCTTAGTCCAAAGTAGCCTATTCAGATGGACAAAAGGTGGGAGTGAAGCACTGATATCTAGATAAACAATTAGAAAAGGCTTTAGCCCCAGTTCTAAATGTTCATAGTGACTCAGGAGCAACTTTTTTTAGAGCAGGCTCAGTTTCTTCAAAGGGACTTTTAGAATTTGGTTCTTGTGACCCTGTTGCCGTTATATGTAAATCGCCTAATATAAGTGGAGTACTTTCCACCCTCCCATTGTGGCAGCTGCACAATGAATTTAGAGGGCCTTGGAGCCAACTCCAGACTTTGTTTTTCTGACTGTCATCATCATCTCTTTCCCGTCTGACAGTTTTAAATAGTCGCTTCTTTCTTTCTGAGGCTTTCATGCCAGAGACTTTGAAGAAGTTAGTGCTCAGCCGGCTCATCCTGGAAGTAGGGACAGGCCCAGCGTTAACATATTCATCAATATTTTTCAGGGTAGTATTGACCAAAGACTGGATAGATTCCACAGGATCATCCCTCAGACTTTCAAGAGCTGAAACCAGAAAGGAGGTCAACTCAGATTCTCAATCTCCGAGGACTGTCTACCCAAACCCCGTTATTTTCCATCCCACACGTCAGGTTATAACATAACTTTATTTAGAACACTTTTTGTCACTGTAAAAGTAATATTGTCTTATTGTAGAAAAATGTTTAAATACAAATTGTTTTTTTAAAAGAAAGGAAGAAAAATCACTCACCCCCAGACGTAAGTGTTAATATTTTAATACCTATCCTTGCAGTATTCTTTGAATACCAAATATAAACACACTTTTTAACAAAAATAAGATTAACATTTTTTTCTTATAAGACATTCCTCCATACAACATAACACCCAATCATATGATTCTACCATAATTTCTCTGATGAACATCCTATTGTGAATAGTTAGGTTGTTTAAAATTGTTCACTTTTATAAACAATAACTATTAATTCACTCAACTATTTATTGAGACTTACTCTCATCAGGCACTGTACTATGTGCTGGGGATACAGTGGTGAATAAGAAAGGCAGATTCCCCACAATGAAGAACTTAACCTTCTAGTGGAGGAAAGACCAAATAAACAAGTAAATGTAAATTAAGTACAAACTAGGAAATGTAATTGAGTAATGAGAGTGAGTAACTGAGGAGGACTCTTTAGATAGGTCAGTCCGAAAATGCCTCTTTAAGATGACATTCAAGCTAAAATCCAAAGAACGAGAGCCAGCCCCTTGAAGAACAAGAGGAGAACTCCCAGTGGGAGGCAGGGGTCTATTCTCAATGCAGAAAGTTAGCCAAAAAGGGAAATGATACAGGCTAAGGGTAGAGAGAAGTCAAACGCCATATATAACTGTCAGGGCCTTATGGCTGAGGGTAAGGGACCAGACTTTGACCCAAAGAGCAGTGGAAAGCCAGTGAAGGGTTTTAAGTAAGGGGGTGACATGATCCAGTGTACAGGTTTCAAAGATAATCTGGCTGCTACATGGAGAGTAGTACTGAAAAAAGAAGAGAGTGTTGGGGTTTGTTAAAGTAGTCCAGTTAGGAAATGGAGGTGGGGGGAACATAGCTTAGATTCAGGTGGGAGTAAAGAGGAAAGAGAGAGGAAATGGCTTAGTGTCAAGGTAAAGAGGACAGGAAGAATCTAGGCTCAACAAAACTAGAAGGACCTCAAGCCCATCAAAGTCTACAGCTTCATTTGTACAACAGAAAGGAAGAGCTGGGCTTAAGCTGTGAAAAGATAGAATCCTTTGAAAGACCCCTTCTTGACTGCAGGATTGTTAGGTAATAGCTCTGGTCAGAAGTAGAATAACTTTCCTTGGGAAAAATTTCTTCCTGTCTAGGTGATCTAGGCAGTCTTTCTTGGAGACTGGATGGGAGACTGGGTGGAAGGTGAGGTTGATTCTCTGGTATACTGAGGAGTCTAGGATTTCCATTCTGGATAGACTTTCTCTGAAATTTCTCTAGTGGTGGATGAAAATAGGGGTCTTTTACACAGTCGAGACCTTAGTTGTAAAATCAAGAAGACAGCAGATATACAAAATGTCAGGGTCAGAACTGAAGCCAGGGTTTGAACTCTCAGGAGACAGATGCTGCTACCTTAGCCATTAATATGCTAGAGGTAGCTTGGTTATTCTCTGTGAAGCAGCAAATAAATCAATTTTTTTCTTGTCCATAGCTAAAAGTATACTCCCTACCTGCCACTCTCAATACCATACACCGCCCTAGCCCAGAAGCCTAAATCAATTCAGCACAAATGTTTTATGGGACATCTGCGTGTCCAGCAAAGCTCAGTGATTTCCATGCTTTGTATTCAATACTTAAAACTATTTAAGATCAGCACTATTATCCTCATGATGCAGATGGAGAAACTGAAGCACAGAGATACAGTAACTTGCCCAACTTCACATGACTCATTATCAAGAGATCTAGTATTTGAAACTGGTCTGTCTGATGCTGGAGCTTATGTTTTTCATTATACTACTGATTTTGAGGAATGAAAAGACACTTAGAGGTCATTTATCACTTTACTCTCTAGATAAAGAGCTGTGAATAAACCATAAAGTAAATAAAGACGTCCATCTCCCACTGTCTACTAGGCATTTCCTCTGAGGTATGATTTCACTATTAACTCAAAAGCAGCAAATCCAAAATATTACCTCAAAGAGGCACCTAGAAACTCTAACTGGGCTCAAGCCAGAAGGCAAACCCTTGAGGACAGGTGTCTGCAACACTAGAACAGTAACAACAGCAAACCTGTGGCATTCATGTCAGGACATTCATATATACTCATAATACTCTTAAATGCAAAAGGACTGAGACATAGGAGCTATCAGAGCATTTTCTCTTCATGTAGTCTCTACATCAAAGGAAGGAAACTGGCATAGAAAATAAGAAAGAATAATTCAAAAATCATTTCCATTTGGTACTAGAATGAATTGAACTATCCATCACCTATCACAAGCACCCAAAACCCCTCACAGCCCCACTTCAAGGAAGTAAGAATTGTGTTTAATGACACACCCCCACCACTCAAAGTAAAATCCTAAATCTTTACCATGGCTAAAGGCCAGCATGATTTTGGCTCCACTGCTGTTCTCTGATCTCATCTCCTCCTGCTTGTCCTTTTGCTCACTCCATGCCAATTGCATTGACCTTCTTGTTCTTCCTTAAACATGCCAAGTGCTCTTCTCTCAGATAGTCACATGATTCATTTTCTCATTCCCTGCAGTCTCTATTTAAATGCCCCTACTCAGAGGGGCACCCAACCCGCCCTCTGACTCTTTGTACCCCCTTGCCTTGCTTCACTTTCTCCAGGCTGCTTATCTAACATCTATGTTCTTGTCTAGACTTACTCCTCCTTCCCCACTAGAACATAAGCTGCATGAGGGCAGGGTTATCACTCTTGTTCACTACAGTGTTCCAGTGCTTAGAAGAGTACATGATATACGGTAGGTTTCAATAATTAAGAAACTAATTTAACTATGGCAAGAAAGCTACCTAGAGTCGGAGCCTGACATTCTCCTGCTGAAAAATGGATGGACTTGAGCTGGATCCAGAGTAAGACTAGCTTTATCCAGTTTACTTAAACCTTGGTCTTTTCATTTCTTTGGCAATGATGAGTATGAAGAAGAAAGTGCTCAGCAGCTCAATTTTCATGAGCCATGGAACAGTCCTTCTGAAGAAATCAGTGGTTGCATCTAAAGTCTTAAAATTGTCAAAACTATGCAAACTGCCAAACTGCAAAATGGTGACTAAACAAATGAGGCCAAGTAGGTAGGAGAGCAACTGAATGCTTCAATTTGGATTCTGAACTTGTTTCTTATCTCAACTCTTATCAAAAGATGCATTTCAAAGCTTGAGAGTGAAGAGCACTCAGTAAAAGGTCTTATGTGTCAGCCAGGGTTTGTATAATACATGATGACGGCCTGATGCCTCTCCTGGAGAGCTTCATAACAAGTCTGAATACTTGAAATCATCAGCTCCTGGAGATGAAGTTCTAAGCAGCCACTGCCTGGCATTGACAAAACAAGAGATTCATGTGAGCAAGCTGCATGCTAAACCCCAAAAGTAGCAACCGAGTGGGAAGGAAAAAGGGCTGAGGTGTTCTGAGTCCCACACAAGGCTCAGACCTAGCATAAATAAGCACATGACTACTACCAGTGGAACTTTAAAGAGAACTGTTACAGGGTTTTTATTTCTGGGGCTCTTCCTAATGGCATTTTCTGTCCTCACTGGACCAGAATCTCCAACTTTCCCTGAGTCAAAGCAGGTCCTTATTCCTACAGGTCACTGCTGACTGCACTTCATCCCACAGTCTTAAATGAAAGGTGTGAATTCCATTCTAATAAACTTATTATTAATTTGATATCCTCATTCTACTAGATTTGATTTTGTATCTGTAGATCTGTTTGAGAAATAAAAGTTTTACTCTAAATCTGGGGTGGGGGGTGACGGGAGGAAGAAACTAACAATAGGGAGCAATGGCAGGGAGTCAGCAGAAGTACATCCTATATAAAACCTAGGTGTGGCTGTTCAGGGATTGGAGGGAGCAAAGAGTTTTGAAAGGTGAGGTAAAATGTATCTTCTGATAGACATTGGGAATAACAGTTCCTCTTTCTCTACACCCCCAACTCCATTCCCTACCTCTTTTTCAGGGTTTTGGTAAATTTAAAGAATAATGAAGAATGGACTAGCAGAAAGATCCCTGAACTGGAAATTCTAGTTCTGGTTCTTCCATTAATTCTCTTCTGTGATCTTGGACAAATGATCCTGCCTCTGAAATTAGGAGTGTTGTATATTCGGACTAGCAAATGCTGCTCTGAAGTGCCCCTAACTTCAGAGGCAGAAGAGAATTAGTTGGTAGCCTTAGGAGCCTAAATGAGTTACCTCAAATCCCATATATTCCACAAATTCTTGGAACCTCTTTTATCTTAAAAGTCACGCATAATTTACATTCTACTCCATAAAATATCCATTAAAATTTCTTAAATGTCTTACTTTTAAAAAGAGTATCATTTAGAAATATGTAGTAAAATATTTATAGATGAAATAATATGATGTCTGAGATTTGATTCAGAGTAATTCTGGCAGTGAAAAGGTATAGCTAGAGAAATAAAAAAAACTTGGTGCCCATGAGTTGCTGCTTGTTGAAGCTGGGTTATGGGTACCTAGGGGTTATTACACCATTCTCTATACTTTTAAAGAACACCAAAAACAAAAAGAAAAATCTTAAAACAGCCATAGAAAAAGAATAGACTACCTACAAAGGAACAAAAATTAGAATAACAGTAGACTTCTTATTAGCAACAAAGAAGGCCAGAAAATAATAGTACAATATTTCAAAGTGCTGAGAGAAAATAATTGTTGGACTAGAATTGTGTCACTAGTAAAACGATATTGCAAGAATGAGGGTAAGATGAAATCATTACAAACAAACAAAAACCAAGAGCACATACCATCAAGCTACCTCCCCTAAAGAAATTTCGACAAGGTTTACTTAAGGATGGAGAAAAATAGAGACATAAAAAGGAATGGTGAGCATGTAGCATACGGTGTAAATCTAAACTGTTTGTATATAATAACAATTCTAATCATAGCATCTAAGTTATGTGTTAAAAATGAACTAAAATATTGGGTAATAAAAGCCTATAAATTGGGAGGAGTGGTGATTGGAATTTATGTCAACACAGAAGGGATAGTTAAAATGTTGTTTGACTTTAAACTCTGATAAGCTCATATGAATGATAAAAGTCTACTTTTTGATATCTAGTCTGCAGCAACACTAACCCCTGTATAAAAGGAGGCCTATATAAGAGTGTTTATGTTAGCATTGTTTGAATAGCAAAAAACTGGAAACAACTTTTAAACTATCAAGGGTTATAGTAATGCAATAGATCTGTGTATACCAAAACACTAAGTGGGAAAAAAAACAAGTTGCAGTAACTGTTTATATATAACACATATAATACATATCACACATATATTATATGTAACATATATATTTATTCTATGTACACACACGAAAAGAATATAGGACTATATAGCAAATAGGCTAGGGAAGAGATAAAAAAGCAAGACGGGTTAATAGACAGATAATGTTTGTTTTTTTTGCAGAGAATATTTATGTATTTTTTCTATAAATATAAATTAATTTTAAAATACTTTAATTCAGTAAAAAAGAACACAAAACTGCAAGTTCTTTAAGGGGACAAGAACTGTGACTGCCTTGAATGCCAAAGCAGTACAGCACCTATAGCATATGATAAATGTTAAATGACAGTAATGTTTTTGTTTGCAGTGTTTTATCTAATTAGTATGACAATGGATAATTTGTTTTCTTCCTCTTCTCTCTATTTTAAACTTTTATACGTAATATTTACAATGGTAAAAATAAACTTTATTTAAAATAATGAAACGTCCTTAAGGAATTTCCCCTTCTTCCTTTCTATCTTTCCCCAGCCCATTGTATAACCTAGAACCCTGGTACAAAGCCCAGACTCACCATTCTGTAAAAGCTGTACATCATCCTCATGTATATTATTCATGTTTATCTTCTTAGCTGTTAATCCTAAAGACAGAACAAGTGTAAAGTCCTTCCGGAATTCCTGGATCTTTGAGCCATCCCTTTCTCCAGGCTCAGTGGTAAACAAGGAAATTTGTAAACCAGATCTAGCAAGGAGTGTCTAAGAGATGCTTTGCTGCCTAGATGTCAGTGTCCTAATAAAAGAACAACCCTCAGAGCAGCTGTGACCCTGAAAAATATCGTCAGCAGGTAAAAAATGGAACATGAGCCAAAGATGTTAAACTTCATGGGGTTTCTACATGGGCACAAAACAATTAATTTGCAAAAATAAAATATGCACTGGCAATAAATACAGAAAAAAACCTCACTGCTGATAAAAAATACTAAAACAACAAGCTTCTCTTTTTCACCTATAAAATTGGTAATGACTTTTAAAACTTATTACCTGGGACTGACAAATGTCTGGAGAAATGGCTACTCACAACAGAAAATGGTTCAATTTTTTAGAGGGCAGTTTGGCAGTATGAACCAAAATCCTTAAAATTTTGCATACCCTTTGGGCCCAGCAACTCTACTTGTTAAAAAATTTATCTCAACAAAATAATGATGACATGCAGAGATTTAACCACCGTGTCCCTGCTTATAAAAACAAGAGACGACAGTCTCAATATTCAAAAATAAGAACTGGTTAGTTTCATAAATCCATCTATACAATAGAATTAATATTATGCAGTCATTAAAAATAATGTTGAAGGGTTTGTAATGCATGTATTTGAGATGCAGGAAACAGTGTACCAAAGTTTGCATTTGTTAAAAAATGCATGTACTGTACATACGAAAGAGAGTGAGAAAAGTATATTTTTAAGAAAAAATATCTAGGAAAAAAATTCTAGGATGTTAGCAGTGGTTAAATCCAAATGGTGGAAGTTCCAAATGGTGGAAGTTCTGGTATTTTTTATTATTATTATTATTATTATTATTATTATTATTATTATTTGCCAGTCTGAATATTTTAGGCTGTTATTATAGTTTAAAAGCAAAATATTTGGAAAATCCATGGGGTTCCAGTGGAAGCAACAGTTTTTTCCCTTCCAAATGTCTATGGTTCTCTTTCCCACAAAGCAGCATGCAGACAATGTGGGAGGATGAACACAGAACCAGCACAAAGACACAGAGCCCACTCTTCTTCCCCAGGCCTCTGAGGTTTGGTCGCAGGACAATCTCTCTAATCAAGTCAGAGCTAGTAAGGTAACAGGTTCTGGCTTAACTTCTTAGCAGAAAGTCAAAGAGGGCTTCCCTGAAGAGAATGGGGAGGAATTGACAGGAGGGACCATCTTACCTATGAAATTGACTGCAGCTGCTCTTAGAGAGGGCCAAGAGCTCTTCAGGAAGCCAAAGCTTTGATACAGGAACTCCCCCAGGAGCTGTTTTTTGCATGTGCTCACCTGTAGGACCAAAGAGAAGTGGTGCTGATGAGGTGAGGTGTGCTGTTGAGAGCTCTACAAAAGACTTTCCTGCAGCCATAGCCTCTCACCCTGTCCACAAGTAGCAGCATTTTCTGCCTTCAGTCAGCTTAAACTGCATGAACCTGTACACTCAGATGCCTCCACCACAGCAACAGTGCAGACTCAGCAGAAAATTCATAAAGAGAATTTTTCTCCTTGGTACCAACAACATGAGAAGGGAGAAAACAACTGGTGTGGAGCCAGGGCACCCAGGTTTGAATCCTGGCCCTGACACTGACTGGCTTCAGTTTTCTCACCTGTAGAGAATAAAACTTGCCCAACCTCCCTTACATAATTATACAGCTCCAATGGTATAACAAACATGAGAGTGCTTTGTAAACTATAAAGTGCTCTATGTCAGGCATCAAAATTCATAATATTAGAAGTACTCATGTTAGTTTCTAACCTACTTGCTTGGCTCTTAAATGTTTACTTTTCAACAAGGATCCTTGATTTCTGGCCTGTTCTTGACTTCACAGGAGCCACAGACCCTTAACACTATGACCTCTGATCTAAAGCCCTGATGACTCCTGCCTACATCTCCTCCTACCAACTCTAACCAGAAGGCCTCTGTGCCATTGCCATCTGCTACCCTTGCACGATGTCTCTAGCCCCTGAAGGCAGAGACTGGGATACTAGGAGAGCCAAATATGGAGAACCAAGGACTAGAAGCCTAAATGTGGGTTCTCAGAGTTCAATGATGGTAAAGAATGGGAATAAAAGAAAGAATAAATTTTCTCTCAGCCCTCTCCTCTTTACTTGACTAGCATGCCACTGAGTCCCTATCATGAATTTTGTGACCTGCTCCATCAGAGACTCTCACTTACCAGGTACTTGCATGTTTCTTCCAACACCTGCATGTGATCACTGAGGGTGGTATGCTGGAACATCTGTGTGAGTGATGACCAGCCAATCACCTTAGTCCATGTAGTTAGGGCCCCTCCACAGGCCTATGGAAAGAAGAGAATCCCAAAGCTTTGCTCCTATAACTCTGCAGAGCCAGGTCCAAGGCTAAGTGGAAGACCATGAAGGTAGGCCCCAAGGTCTAGTTAGTAGCTGGGATCAGGTGAAACATGGGACCTTGTTCATGACAAGGAACATAAAAAGCTTCAAGGAGAAGAACCATATCAAGAAAAGACTGATGGCACCCAAGAGAGGATAAAAGTGCTCAGAGCCAGCCCAGAGGGTAATACCAAAGAGGTGGATATTGAATGCACAACCAAGATGGCTTATGAAAGAGCCAAAGTGAAGGGACTATGTATGCTCTAGCAGAAAGGAAATGAATCAGGCTGAGGTTGGCAGAACAGAGGTTACCAGTACCTTGACCACCTCGGCGTTGTTGTCCTGAAAGCTTAGCAGCAGTGGGACTAAAAAAGTGTAGATTTCTTTTCGGAGGGTGGATCCAGGTTTGAATTTGTCAACTCGGTATAGCATGTGGCCCAAGGCAGCAGTGGCTGCAATCCTCACCTGGTCCCTCTCCTGCCACAAAGAGCAAAATGGAGATGAGGAAGCTATGTTTTCCTCGGGCCCTGCCTGGCCTGGCTTCCATACTCCCATGTCTCATTTTCCATGATGGCATTGTGTTTACACACTGTAAAGGCAACATGATTTGTGTAGATAAATAATTCTCTTTAGCACCCTAGAGCTGCCTGGAGCTGATAAGTCAGTTTTTCAAGACATAATACATAATTTCATTTCTACCATGGACCATATCTATACCCTGTAACTTTATTCTCTTCTGAAGATTTAGTTTAAGAATGTCAAATTTAGGAGTGACGTCAGAAACATGGTAGAGTGAGAGATGTCCCGAGATATTTCCCCTTGAGAAAACAATAAGATGAACATCCAACACTCAACAAAAACACCCAACCTGCACACAGGCACTTCTGGGTGTAGAATCTACACATAGGAGCTAACACAGGTGAGAGCCCTGGGGGCTGGGCTGTATACTAGGAGAAATAAAGAAGCTGCCTCTCGTAGCAGAGAGGTACGGCAGAAAAATAGAGATGACAGAGAAACAACAGGTGTTTATTACCAGCCATGGTTACAAAATGTGTGAAGCTGAGCCACAGCCCCTTCCCCAATGCAAGGGGCCCCTCCCCCATATCCTCCAAGATGAAATACCACAAGGGAATCTGAGCAAATGCTACCGAAACTGTCACTAACACGGACAGGGACTTAGACTGAAGGTAGCAAGTGTGATCATTTATTAATAATAATAATAAAAAGGCATTATTAAGACTTCATATAGAGCAGGGATCCAAGAGGCTTAGATACCACCTACTGAAAACCAAAAAAATAAAATGCTGCCTTAGCAATAGGCTAGAGAGAGATCTTCATATAATAAATCTTTCTGGAAAAAAAAAAACAAACAGAATACACTTCCATTAATGCCCAGGCAGAGAAATAGTCCATTAAACACCATGAACAGCCAAGGTGACAAAGCAGCTCAAAAAGGAAGAGAAAAATCTCCAGAAAATAAGCTTAAATACATGGAAATATGAGACTTAAATGACAGAGAATTTAGGATGGTACTTCTGAAAAAACGTGATGAGATCCAGAATAATTCATATCAACAATTCCAGGAATTGAAAAAACAGCTAGATCAGCAGAATGAGTTCTTTAGCAAGGAGATTGAAACTCTCAAAAAGAAACAAATAGAACTTCTGGAGATGAAGAACACACTTGAAGAGATGAAAAATGAAATGGCAAGCTTGGGAAATAGAGTCAACCAAATGGAGGAAAGGATCAGGGATATCAAAGACAGAAATCTAGAAATAAATCAGAAGGAAGAGAGAAACCAAAGAATTAAAAATAATGAGAAATGCAATAACCATCAGGAGAGGAAACATAAAGATAATGGGCATTCTCAAAGGCAAGGAGAAAGAGCAGATATTAGAAAGAATTTTCTGACAAATAAATGATGAGAATTATGCTAATCTAAGGAAGGAGCTAGAGCCTGGAAGTCAAGAAGTCAACAGAACACCCAATTATCTCAACCCAAGAAGGCCTTCACCAAGACACATTGTATTAAAATTATCAAAAATCAATGATAAAGAAAGAATTCTCAGGGCAGTCAGGGAAAAGAAGACAGTAATCTATAGAAGAAAACCCATTAGATTATCATCAGACATCTCAGCACAAACCTTACAAGCCAGAAAGGAGTGGAATCAAATATTCAATCTATTAAATGAAAAGAACTACCACCAAGAATAATGTATCCAGCAAATCTCTCTTTTAGATATGAAGGAGAAATAAAGATCTTTCTGGACATACAAAAATTGAGGAAATTCACTATGAGGCTAGCATTACAGAAAATACTGAAAGGGGTCAGCTCACCTAAAATGAAATGACAAAAAAAAAAATAATAACTATGAGTAAGGCGACTAGCAGGCAGATAGAAGCAGAGAAGTGCAGCTCTTATTAAGAACGGGGCATTTTAAACTTAAAAAATAGAGATTTGCTATTGCAAGTTAACAATGAATCTTCAGCATACATAAAGACGAAGTGAGATAACTATAACAGAAAAGGGAAGGATTCAAGGATCCGAAATTTGCAAAGAATAATAAAATTAAAAGAGATAAGACACACAGAAGAAAATGGACAACTGTGTGTGTCTGTTATATATATATATAACCTTTTTATATTTGTAATGGTAACCATAAACCAAAGATTCAGAACTTGAAGTATTTAACATAAAACGAGGGCAGAGAGAAAATCCACATCCCGCCCCCCCCAAAAAAAACATTGTACAAAGAACCAATGGAAACACCAAGCTACCAGAAAACAAAAGACAAAATGGCTATAGGAAAACCTCATATTTCAATAATCACCCTAAACATAAATGGACTGAACTCACCAATAAAAAGGCAGAAAGTTGCAGATTGAATCAAAAAACAAAACCTAATCATATGCTGCCTCCAGAAGAAACATCTCAGTTCCAAAGACAAATATAGACTCAAAGTGAAAGGGTGGAAAGTGATATTTCAAGCAAATGGCATTCACAGAAAGTGGGATTAGCTAAAGAAAGATACTGAGGGACACCTAATAATGATAAAGCCAATCGTACACCAAGAAGACCTAATAGTTATTAATATATATGCTCCCAATCGGGAAGTCCCGAAAATATATAAAGCAATTAATAACAGAACTAAAGGGAGAAACAGACCAAAACACTATCATAGTAGGGAACCTAAATACCCCACCGTCAGATATACACAGATCATCCAAACAGAAAATCAATGAGAAAATAAGATCCTTAAATGACACATTAGACCAACTGGACATAATTGACATTTACAGAACCTTTCATCCCAAAACAGCCATTTATATAATCTTCTCTAGTACACATGGAACATTATCAAAAATAGACCACATACTGGGATACTGAGATAGCCTCAACAAATATAAGAGGGTTGACATCATACCAACCAAATTCTCTGATCATAATGCTTTGAAACTAGAGATCAATGGCAAAAAGAAATCAGGAAGAACCACAAATACGTGGAGATTAAACAACATGCTACTGAAGAATAACTGGATCAGGGAAGAAATAAAAAGGCAGATCAAGAGATACATACAAATGAATGATAACATATCAAAACTTTTGAGACATGGCAAAAGTGGTCATAAGAGGAAAGTTCATATCATTACAGGCCTTTCTCCAAAAACAAGAATGAGCCCAAATAACAGCCTAATGCTTCATCTTAAAAAACTAGAAAAGGAAGAACAAATGAGGCCTAAAGTCAGCAGAAGGAAAGTAATAATAAAAATTAGAGCAGAAATAAATGACATTGAAAAAAATAGAAAAAATAAATGCAACAAAGAGCTGGTTCTTAGAGAAGGTTAATAAAATTGACAAACCCCTGGCTAGACTCTCTAAAGAAAAAAATAGAAAGGACACAAATAAACAAAATCAGTGATGAAAGAGGGGAAATTACAACTGACATCACAGAAATACAAAGGACCATACAAAAATACTATGAAAAAGTATATAACACCAAATTTAATAACCTAGAAGAAATGGACCAGTACTTAGAAAAATACACCCTTCCTAGACTGAATCAGAAACTGGAAAATCTAAATAGACTGATCAGCAGGATGGAAATTGAAACAATCATCAAAAACCTACAAAAAGTGAAAGTCCAGGAACGAATGGCTTCACCAGTAAATTCTACCAAACATTCAAAGAAGATTTAATACCTATTCTCCTCAAACTCTTTCAAAAAATTGAAGAGGAGGCAATACTTCCCAACTCATTTTATGAGGCCAAAGTTACGCTGATACCAAAAGCTGGTAAAGATAACACACACAAAAAAACTACAGACCAATATCTCTCATAAACACAGTTGCAAAAATCCTAAATAAGATA
The DNA here is from genome assembly GCA_030015415.1 of Cynopterus sphinx. NCBI lineage: Eukaryota > Metazoa > Chordata > Mammalia > Chiroptera > Pteropodidae > Cynopterus > Cynopterus sphinx. The sequence continues at coordinate 94,408,026 of CM057380.1, forward strand.
CTAGCAAACGGAATACAGCAACATATGAAAAAGATTATACACCATCATCAAGTGGACTTCATCCCAGGGGCACAGGGATGGTTCAACATATGCAAATCGATTAATATGATACACCACATAAACAAATTAAAAATAAGAATCATATGATCACATCGATAGATGCAGAAAAAGCCTTTGACAAGATATGGCATCCATTTATGATCAAAACACTCAACAAAATCAGTTAGAAGTACCTTAACATAATAAAGGCCATATATGACAACCCCTCAGCCAACATTACACTTAATGGTGAAAAACTAAAAACCTTCCCTCTAAGATCAGGAACAAGGCAAAGCTGTCCACATTCACCACTGTTATTCAATATAACATTGGAGGTCCTAGCGAGTGCAATCAGACAAGAGAAAGATATAAAAGGCATCCAAATAGGAAACAAAGAAGTCAAACTGTCACTATTTGCAGATGACATGATTCTCTATGTAGAAAACCCTAAAGACTCCACAAGAACACTACTAGAAACAATAAGTAAATACAGTAAAGTTTCTGGATACAAAATCAATGTTCAAAAGTCTATAGCATTGGGGAGGGAAAAAAATTGCATAGTGATACAGGCTCTGTTCATCACGCTGGCAACCAAATCAAAGTTGTGATGGAAACAAGGAGCAACAGCAAGGAAAAATTGTCTGGGATCTAGAGGAACAAGCCATGAAACTTGGGAGAAGTCCAAGAAATCACCCTACAACAGCAGAAGGTAGGACGGGGCAAGGACGTGGGGCTGCCCAGTCTCCATGGCCAAGTGAGACGGAGTCAAGCAGACTTCTCTTTAAAGGGGCCATGTCTGCGAGCGGATTTTTGCATTGATAGACCTGCATGCTCTGAGCACCAATGCCAATTCAGCTGTGCACAGGGGGCACCAGGGACTTACAGAGAGACATTGTCAGAATGAGGGCCAAGGCAAGCCTCGCTCTGTACAAAGTGCCAGTAGTATCCATTGTTCCCTACTGAGCCCTCACCACTTCCAGGGTGCAGACATAGCACCACCATTGCCATGTTGTTATCAAACTGGATAACAGATGTCACTCCACCCAGAGGATTCCCTAAAACTTTGCCTCCCCCAACTCATGTCTCCACCCAAGCCACATCCAGGTGTGTCCTCATTTACTCAGGTGCCCCTTGTTGAGCAGCACCTAGATTTTTGAGGTAACTATAAGTGCAGCATCTGTGGATTGCTTGCTGAATCTTAACAGATGGCCCTGGAAGGGCAGAGGCTTAGGCTAAATTTGGCCTGCAGCTGAACCCCTCTCAGGACTGTGCCACTGGACAACTACTTCACAAATCCACACTAATAAGACTGGGAGACTTAGGAGCTTTGTTTAGTGCATAGAAACAGACATGAAATGGCAGCCAAAATGGGAAGAGAAAGAAGCAGAAACCATATGAGAGAACAGATCAGAGATCCAGAAATAATGGAATCAAGTAATCTAACAGATGCAGAGTTCAAAACAATAGTTATGAAGATGCTCAATGAACTTTTGGGACATGTAGATAAATTCGGTGGGAACTTCAACAAAGAGATAAAAAACATAAAAATGGAAATGGAAATTATAAAAGGGAACCAGTCTGAAATGAAGAACACAGTATCTGAGATGAAAAATATATTAAATGAAATAAAGGAATAAACAGTTAATAAAGGATCAAATGTCCCATCTAGAAGATGGGAAAGCCAAGGACACACAATCAGAATGGCAAGAAATAAGATGCCAAAACTATAAAAATAATTTAAGGAGCATATAGGACACTATTAAGGGTCCAAATATCGGTCTGATTGGTGTAACTGAAGAAAATCAAGATGTTGAACAGCTGTTTCAAGAAATAATGATGGAAAACTTCCCTAACCTGGTGAAGGAAATGGACATAAAACCCCAGGAAGCTCAGAGGATTCCAAAAATCAGCGATCCAAAGAGGCCAACACCAGGACACATCATAATTAAAATATCAAAGCTTAAACACAAAGAAAGAATATTAAAAGCAGCGAGAGAAAAACAGATAGTTACTTATAAGGGAAAACCCATAAGACTGGCAGCAGATTTCTCAAAAGAAACTAGGCAGGACAGAAGGGCCTGGCAAAAAAATATTCAACCGAAGACCCAGAATCTACAACCAAGAATAATTTATCCAGCAAAGCTATCATTTTGAGGTGAAGGACAGATAAAGAGCTTCCCAGATAAAAATAAGCTAAAGGAATTTATCACCACCAAGCCAGTATTACAGGAAATGTTGGAGGGACTTCTTTCCGAAGGAAAAAAAATGCATCAAAAACAGAAATAAAGAATGGTAACAACTACATTCCTAACAATAAGTACCTCAGATGGAAAAGAATTAAGTGCCCCAATTAAAAGATAAAGTGGATGATTGCCTATAAGAGACTCACTTCAGATTAAAAGACGCAGACTAAAAGGAAGAGGATGGAAAAAGATATTGCTTTGATGGATCTAGAAGGTATTTAAGTCATATAGAGAAAGATGAACACTATATGATTTCACTTACATGCAGAATCTAAGGAACAAAAAGAACAAACTAATCAAAAACAGACTCACAAATATAGTGGACAATTTGGTGACAGACAGAAGAGACAGATTTGGGGAGCTGAGAGAATGGGGTGAAGGGTTAAAGAAGTACAAATTAGTAGCTGATGGATGGTCACAGGGATGGGGAGCATGGCATAGGGAAGGTAATTAGCATTAATACATTGGCTAGGTGGAGGGTAGACGAGGGAGGGAACAATTAGGGGGATCATTTTATAAACTATATAGATGTCTAACGAATGTACTTTATACTTGAAACTAATTAAAATAATTTTTTTTAAAAAATCCATAGCATTCCTATACTCTAATAATGAAGTGTCAGAAAAAAAGTGGAAAATATAATTCTTTTGCAATTGCAACAAAAAGAATAAAATACCTAGGAATGAATCTAATAAAACATGTGAAGACCCTATATAATGAAAATTATAAGACCCTTTTTTAAATAAACCAAAGAAGATACAGAGAAATTGAATGGTATACTGTGTTCTTGGATTGGAAGAATCAATATAGTTAAAATGACCTTATTACCTAAAGCGTTATGCAGATTCAACTCAATCCCCATCAAAATCCCATTGGCACTTTTTAGAGAGATAGAACCAAAAAAAATCATCAGATTTGTATGGAAGCACAAAAGATCCCAAACTGCCAAAAAACATCCAAAGGAAAAAAAAAAAAACAAAGATGGAGCCATCACTCTGCACAACTTCAAATTATACCATAAAGTGACAATAATCAAAATGGCATGGTATTAGCAGAAAAACAGACCAGTGGAACAGAATTGAGAGTCCAGAAATAAACCCATGTTTATATGGGCAAATAATTTTCGACAAAAAAAAAGCCGAAAACATACAGTGGAGAAAGGAAAGCCTCTTCAGTAAATGATGCTGGGAAAACTGGAAAGCCACCTGCAAAAGAATGAAACTAGACTGTTGTGTATCAACACACACCAAAATTAACTCAAAATGGATTATGGACTTGAATATAAGACCCAAAACAATAAAGTGTACAGAAGAAACATAGAAACTAAATTCAAGGAACTTGGACTTAAACCGGATTTTATGAATTTCAATTCAAAGGCAAAGGAAATAAAAGCAAAAATAAATGAATGGAACTTTGTCAAACTAAAAAACTTCTGCTCAGCAAAATAAACCATCAACAAGGTAAAGAGACAACCATTTGAATGGGAAAATATATTTGCAAGCAACGCCTCTGATAAGGGCCTAATATCCAAAATATACAAAGAACTCATACAACTCAATAACAACAACAACAACAAATGATCCAATTTAATGGGCAGAGGACCTGAACATTTTTCCTGAGACGACATACAAATGGCCAACAAATATATGAAAAGATGCTCCTCATCACTAGCTATTAGGGAAATGCAAATCAAAACCACAATGAGATACCATCTCACACCTGTTAGAACAGCTATAATCAACAGGACAAATAATATCAAATGTTGGAGAGATATCAAATGCAGAGAAAAAGGAACCCTCATACACTGCTGGTGGGACTGCCAAGTGGTACAGCCACTATGGAAAACAGTATGAAAGTTCCTCAAAAATCTAAGAATCCATCTACCATATGATCCAGCAATCCCTCTACAGGGTATTTACCCCAAAGACTTGAAAACTCATGTCCGAAAAGATATTTTCACACCAATGTTCATAGCAGCATTATTCACAGTGGCCAGGACATGGAAGCAACCAAACTGTCCTATGATAGATGATGGATAAAGAAGCAGTAATACATATATACAATGGAATATTAGCCATAAGAAGAGATGAAATACTGCCATTTGTGACAACATGGATGGACCTTGAGATAATCATGCTAAGCAAAAGAAGCCAGACAAAAAAAGTTGAAAACCACATGATATCATTTATATGTGGGATATAAGTGGTTACCAGAGGGTAGGAGAGGAGCAGGGAGGGGAGAGGTAGATGGGGTAAAAGGAGTCAAATATGTGGTGACAGAAAGAAATCTAACTGTGGGTGGTGAACATACAATGCAGTGGGTGTGTGTGTGTGTGTGTGTGTGTGTGTGTGTGTGTGTGCACGCGCATGTGTGCCTTACTTTTAAATTGTACACCTGAAACTTACTGGATTATGTTAACCAATGTCACCATAATAAAAATTAATTTAATTTTAAAAATGGGCAGAAGACCTGAACAGATATTTCTCCAAAGAGGAAATACAGATGGTCAATAGACATATGAAAAGATGTTCAAGGTCACTAATCATCAGATAAATGCAAATTAAAATCATAATGAGATATTGCCTGACACCTGTCAGAATGGCTATCATCAGTTAAAAAGTAACAAGTGTTGGTGAGGATGCGGAGAAAAGGGAACCTTCATACACTGTTGGTATGATTGCAAATTGGTACAGCTACTATGGAAAACAGCCTAGAAGTTTCTCAAAAAATTAAAAATGAATATATCCTTTGACCCAATAATTGCACTTCTGGGTATTTATCCAAAGGAAACCAAAACAATAATCCGTAAAGATCTATGCACCCCTATGTTCATGGCAGCATGATTTACAACAGACAAGATATGGAAGCAACCTAAATGCCCATCAACAGATGATTAGATAAAGAAATTATGGTTCATATGTACAATGAAATATTAATCAGCCATTAAAAAAGTGAAATCTTACCATTAACAACGAAGTGGATAGACCTAGAGGTTATTATGCTGAATAAAATAAGTCAGAAAGAAAAATACCTTATTATTTCACTTACCTATAGAATCTAAGGAACAAAAGGAAAAAACTAATCAAAAACATTCTCACAAATATAGAGTACAAGCCGGTGACAGCCAGAGGGGAGGGGGTTGGGGAGCTAGGAGAAAGGGGTGAAGGGCTAAATAAGTACAAATTAGTAGTTGATAGATGGTTATGGGGATAGGGAGCATGGTATAGGGAGTGCAGTTAGCATTAATGTAATTGCTATGTGTTGAGCCAGAGGAGAGAAAGAGCAATAAAGGGAATCATTTGTGTCATCAGATTCCTAAAATTAGAGGAGAAAAATTGTGGTGCTGAAAAAATTTTGATAATGGCTAAAAACTTTCAAAGTTTGGTAAAAGACATACATTGACACTTTAAGAAACTAGGTGAACTCCAAACAGGCTAAACTCAAAGAAATTCATGCCTACATATCCTAAACCACTGACAACTATAGACAAATGTTAGACAAAATAAAGACATTTTCAGACAAAGACTGAAAACATTTACTATTAACAGACAACATGGAAGAAGCAAAGAAGAAAAAAAAATGATTCTAAAAGGGTCCTAGGAAACAGCTATGAGAAGAAAAGGTAAACAAAGAAATTCACAAACATGGATATATCTAAATAAGTATTTGCTGTATAAAATAACAATGATGCTGATGATGATATTAAAGACCAAATTTGGGGATTTTAAAAGAATGTGGAACTAAAACAGTAGATAATATTAATGCTTAAAATAAGAGGGTATAATCAGAGTTAAGCATTTTAAGGTTCTTATATTGTTTGGACGGAAAGTAAAGATGATCTTTAGGCTTCATTACATATACATGTTGAATTTTAAAAGTAACTGAAAAATAGATGAATCATTGTCCCTGCCATCATGGGGTGTCCAGGCTCATAGAAAAGATACGACTGATTCAAAATTAATTCCCATCCAAGGTTAAAAAACTAAAAGTTGTAGGTGCCAGAACAGGAGTACTGTAAGCATCCATCTCTGATGTCAATGGCCCTCAGCTCTAAAATTCTATGATCTTTAAGGAGGATGAGATGTGAAGTGGGTTGATATTGATCTGAGAAGTTCACATTTCTGAGACTTTGGGTCCCATGACAAGGCTCCTAGCATTCTAGGGTCCCTGTGTTGTTTGGAAGGAGGGTAGAAGTCATGAGTTCTCTCCCCACTCCTCACTCCATGAGTCAAGTCTGCAAGAGAACACCCTTGGAGTCCTATCACTATATCACTTTTTTCCCTTCAGTGGCTCCTTCAGGGAACTTCTGGTGAGAGAGTAAGTGAATGGGTGTGTTCTACATCTATATGTAACAGGGACTGAATTTGGGACATGTCCTATGCACTGCTTCTAGTAGTCAAGTCTCCATTTTTCTGCTCCTCAGTGACTTCAGCCTCCCACTGCAGCCCCATGGCCCTGCCCCAGTAGCCTTAATGCAGCTCCCAGGGTTCATGCTTAGTCCTAGCCCATAGTGTTCCCAACTGATCCTAGGGAGTTAGGCCCATACATCATTGATAAGAGGACACAGTTGCTTGGAGATGCTGGAAAAGACCACCTTGGTGTCCTCTCCCTGCCCATGGCAGATGATGTTCCGCAGGCTCTTCACTGCCTGAACTGTCACTCGCACCTCACTCTTCAGGAAGTCTCGTAAGAATGGAACCAGGCTCTTCAGAGACTCTGGCTATTTGGAAGAAGGCAGATATCACTCACCATTTGGGGATCGTGCAACACTTTAGGGACAGGGTTTTGAGAAAACAGATAGTGCCTAAGAGAAACAAACACAGGAAATTTGCACTGAGGAAGCTGAAGGGGGGCACTCGGGGTTTGGGAGGCCCGATGGCCAGTCTATGTACGTCTACACACTGGATGTTATATTTCCCTAGGTGGAGGAGTTAGGGAATATACTAAGCCCCAGGTAACTAAGACACCCAAGAGATGTAAACTAAATAGTTCAGAGATTAATGCTTAATTCCCATTTGGTCATCCCACTCTTACTTGTCCTGGGTGCAGTGCTAGGTTACTGATTCCACGGAGCCCAACTTCCTTCATGATGAGGTTGGGCTCCTTGATCCACCTGATTAGATTGCCCAAAAAGTCTTGCCCCAGAGTCTGAGCCACTGATCGGTGCCAGAGGAGCTGTGGGTGCAAGGAGACTACAGCTATGGATGGAGAAAAAGTCATGGGTACCCCAGTGCCCCCCTCAGGCCCCATAATCAGGTAAGGACTGTGTCCAGTTAAGAGCAGTGGCAGATCGACACATATGGAGTAGAGACTAAGGTAAGGAGGATAACACTGATAAGGCTCGAATCTGGGCCCAGATGCTGGGATCCATAGATCATTCTGGGATCCCCTCCCCAGGCTGTCCCCACCTCTTTTAACCAGTCTCCTAAAGTGGCAGGGAAGGAAATCACACTTTAGATGGCTCTGTTCTATTCTAACTGTCTGTGCCAACATTCGTGTTAAATGTTCCTCAGCTAATGGGAAATGAATGGCTAGAGCTGTGACCCATTCACCAGGCTTTCACCTGCGCATAGAAGGTCCTGGCCAGGATCTTCTGACGATCATCAAGGCTATAGAGGAGGTTCCTGACAAGGTTCAGGATTCGGTGCAGAATGGCTGGCTCACAGTTCATCACAATGCCACTGGGGTGGGACACAGGAAGCCAAGAGTTGCTGGGAGGTAGCAAGGGAATAGTGTATACAGAACAGAGAAAACATGAGGACTGAGGAATCAGAACTGAGGGCTGGGAAATAAGGAAGGGTTAAAAACTGCTGTATTTGAGTGCTGGGCCCTGGAAAATTTGGGTTGGGGGCTAGGTATTAGGGATGCTGGAGAAATGGTCCCACCTTGTCAGGTCCATGATCCCTATGTAGTAAAATTTGGGGCAAGACAGAAGATCCCAGCAGCAATGCTGATTTGCATAGATCACCACTTCATCATATGCAGCTGCCAACAGCACCAACTTCACTGCCTCCAGGGCACAACTGAAGGCCAGCCATCATTGGGTTTGTGAAAAGAAAAGGGCAGAAGGATGGACAAGGTGTTATGCCCTAATTTGCATCCCTATTCTAGCAAACCAGGAGACAGTTCCCTAACATGGTAGCTGGATTTTTGCTTTCCTGCTGATGAAAATCTATGGCTCTAGTAAACCCATCTCTAATTGCCAGTCCACTCACCCCTTTAACCTTGATGCTCATCCAACCACAGAGTTCTATGGAAGAGACTATAGAGATATTCTAGTGCCATGGTTTTCACATTCTGCTCTCTAGGGTACAGAAGTGTCAGGATATATCCTCACCTCCACGCCCACCTAATCAGAATATTTTTGCTTACTGGCTTTATTCCTTTTCACTTTCATGTAAGATTTCACTTGAATAGAATACCCTGAGTTTTTAAGAAAGGAATGATAACCCCTTATTTAGGAATCGAATCCCCATTTTATAGATGAGAAAACTAAGTAGTGACTTGCACAAAATGGCACAACTAGTAACAAAGCTAAGCCAGAGGTCACCCAGATTTGAATGGCCACAACCGCACAGAGAGAATGACAGATAGAAGATAGAGTCTTGTCCTTTCATTCACATCTAACTGAATTTTTCCATGTGCAGCATCATGAACATAGATATGAACCACTGAGTGAATCAGAAGAATGCATGAAAGAAAGAGAGTAATAAGAAACTTGAAAATATGTAAGAACATTCCAGCACACGATGCTGCAGCACCCATACCCATATTCTACTTCTTTTGCTCTTCTCTTTCTCAGCATCTCTAGGGGATCAGCCTCTAGTTGTCCATGGCCCTCTGAAGTTGATAAGGCTCATTCCTCCATTGCACTGGGGTTAGGCTTACCTAGTGGGGTCAAAGGGCTTACTCTTGCTGCCCGGGCCCCCATCCTTGCTGTAGACCACCATCTTCTGAGGAGCATTTTGCTCAATTACCCAGTAGAGATGACTCAGCACAGCCAGCAAAAGCCGTGGGTAGAGTTCCTGGATGGCCTCCTGGCACAGGGACCCAGACAGCATCTCACACAAGGCACACGCCACCTGGGGGAGGACATGTGGAAAGGGGGAAGCAGAATCAACTAGACTTGGGTGAAGACATAAAATGGTTCTACAACCCACGCAGTGAGTCCTGCATTGCCCCTCCCTGTCATTGCCCAAAGGGCACAGTTTTCTCTGACTCAGGCTAATAAGAAGCGCTCAAAGACTAAAAGCCCACAGCTCATACCTAGGGAAATAAGGGGCCACACACAAGCAATCTGCTTTCTCTTCATTCTCCAACATTAAAAACAAATAGGAAACCAACTCTAAATTTTCAGCAGAAAATGATTTCGACATGTTTTGTCCACCCTGATTCCAGGCAACCAAACCCCCTCCTCCCCCACCTGCCATGCCACAGGCCAGGCCCTGGAGAAATGAGTGCCAGCCCCGAAACCAGGAGATGGAGAAAGCTGATTAACTTTGAACTTCACTTTCCTTGTCTATAAAACAATCCCTGCCCTTTTTACATCATGCAGTTCTTGGATGTACAAGTGCAAAAGGAGGTGAAATGCTAATCGAAGGTGCAGTATTAGTGAATCCAGTGTTAACCCTCTCCTCTCTACTCCTTTCCTAACACCTGTTCCCCACCCTGCAAGTGCCCTTTGATCTTCAGCTCTGCTCCCAAGTCCCAGAACAGTGAGTCGTTGGCCCCCTCTCTTCCCAGGTGCTGACCGCCACAGGCTGGAAGGCCATCTCCCTCATTTCCTCTTTGGAATGGAGATTTTCCAGGATGCCTATGAGCAGCTGCAGGACATTGATTGTGGTCTCTCGCCGGGTGCCAAATACGTTCCACAGGGCCAGATTGGTTCTGCAGGACCAGGGACAGCTATGTCATGGACCGTGGTGACCATATTCCTAGAACTAGTTTGGTCTCAGGCCTATTAACAGCTAGTTCTCAGGGTCTAGAGGGAGTGAGACCAGAGAAGCTTTGGCCAGAGAGCATGAAGTTTGACTGGTGTCAAAGAGAAAGCATTCTCATGCAGTAATTTTAATCATGGGCTTGGGCTAGAACAGGGAGGGTTTACTGGACTGAAGGGCTCCTAGGCCATGGGAGAGGTACCTATCCCAAGGGAGAGGCCTGTTGAGCAGCATAGGCACCACGATGTGGGTATTGTTGCCTGCCAGCAAACACATGGCCCTAAGGGTCTCCTCCTTTGTGCTGGGCTCCAGCTGCAAGTTGAGCCGTTCCAAGATGCCTTCCACAACTTCCTCAATCTATAAGGCAGAGCCAGAAGAATCTCAGTCATTTCTTCTATGCTCCTCTCCTCCTCCTTCCTCTCTACCAACTCCTCAAACTCAAGGGGCCTAGTTACAATCCTGTCAGTGACTCTCTTCTCAAGGCAGAGTTCTGAGGTGTCAGAGGCCAGACTAGCAGGGGCCACAAAAGGAACTCTAGGAGCTAGTGCCAATGCCCACTGTAGTGAACACCTGTCCACAGCCCTCAAATCCAGAGAGAAGGTCCTAGGTTATTCAGGAGACACAGATGCTCCAGAAGGAAGGCCTTCAACTTTTAGAACCCACAGTTAATTCTTCAGTAGCCTTTCAAGAGGGATGTGAAAAAATTACTAGTGTGACTGATAAGATTTCAGGAAATTGTGTGTAAATATAGAGGTTGATTTTAGTATTTTCAACTTTTTTTTCATTGTCGTAACAGATGCTCCCTTGGTTTCTTAAATGTCTATAGAACTGAAAGAAAAGACTTTAAAAAAAAAAAACAGTATCCCTATAGTTTCCTGCTTGGATTACTACTATAAAACACTTTTGTATTATATGTCATGACTGGAAAAAAGGAATACATGTACCATATGTTTCTAACGTTTTGGTTTTGCTTTATTAATTTTTCTTGTTAAACTTAATATATTATTGGAATCAGAGTTTATAAAGCCATATAGTTAGTTGGAAATAGAAAAATCAGATGTTCTTAAGTCAGGCTAAAATGTCCTGTGCTTTAAAAATATTTCATTTTGGGGTTCAAGGAAATCTCATCATTAAGTGTGTGATTTGTATTCTGGGTTTTATATTATCCTCAAAGATAATAAAAAATATAACCTTAAAAAATCAAATTTGAAAATTCATAAAAATGCAACAAAACATATCTTCTCAAAGCAGAATTTTTTGAATTAACATGACTAAATAGTACTAATTATAACTTTTAGTTTCCAACTTTTTATTTAACTAAAATAACCTATTTTGAATAAAAATTCTAGGATAGAGATGTTTAAGTTTATTGTATTAAAAGAAGAGAATGAGCCCTCTGAAAAATATTCTAGTTCAATATGCTTTCTCAAGGTAACTGTGAATTTCATTGCACAGAATGGTGCCAGTTTGCACATCCAGTCATCAAATACATATTGAGCACCTCCTATTTTATTGGTGCTGTGTCTCCTAGACTGGATACTGAAATTAATTTGCTGAGTTAAGTGAATAATCTGTGAAAAAGAATACTTTAAGGGTTGGAAAGAAATGATATCTACTTTGCCTTACAATCAGTAAGCACTTCATTATTTTATGCTTCTTAAATGAATAAATGTATTACTAGAATAATACATTTTGAAAAATATGAATGAAATAATTTTCCATATAGTCAGAAGTCCTTCATTGGAAGGACTCTGCATTTCGCACAGATTACTTATAGGGAGAGAGATTATGATGTGAAAGCAAAGATTAAAAAAAAAAAAAAAAGCCCTGTAGACACTTCAAAACTCTCTCCCAGCTGAGATCAACTTCCAACTCATGCAACTACAGGGACAATTCACATGGGTTGTGGAAGAACCATAGGGCTCTCATTTGACCCTCAGATCTCTAATATATGGACATCTGGGAAGCCCATTCATTGTAATACCTCAAGGATACCCTCATGGGCAAGTCACATAAATGAGCAGAGACAATGGGATGTCAAGAGATTCAGAGGTAGGAGGATCTGGAGAGCCCATGCCACATGTGAAAGGGATGTTGGCTGCTCAGAGAGTTGCCCCATGTGACCCCACTTCCAAGTTTTTTTCAGCGAAGTGGGAAATTTAGATTGGTTTTTAATGCAAAACCTGATCATTTTTACATGTTAACCTAAAAGAATATTTATACAAAGGCCAGAGTCATTTTGTGAGCTTGCTTGCTTACAACCCACAGCCTTGCCTTTCACAGAGGTCTAAGGCCCATGACACCCCAGGAAACCAAGGCGAATCCCCCAACAGTGTTTCCTTGCCTCTGGCTGCTAGGCCCTCCAGCTGCCTACACCCCTGCACGTGGTTGTCACTAACTGAGGAATCAGGCCCCCAGAGAGGAGTCACTTCAGTTACAAGCTCAGGATTACAAATGTCAGATCTCAGTGCAAGCCTACATTTTAGAAGTAAATGAATTAAGGCCTACAGAGGAGAGGGACTTGGCCAAAGCCCTTTGGCTTGTTAGTAAGAGAGCTAGGGGAATGCTCAGGGCTCTGACTCTCAGGGCAGGGCTGTCACCACAGCACCACACTACCTTGATCATGTCTCTGCCCCGCTCTTTCATGACACCACACATCAGCTGGGCTGCAGCCAGAGATACCTTGGCCCTGCTGTCAGTCAGGCCTTCCATGGCCGTCAGTACCAGGGTGGTGAGCTGGATCTGGGTGAAGTACTCTGCAAATGCCTGTAACAGGGTTGGATCAGGCTGGAGGCAGCTGGGTACCTTGTGTCTGAGACAGCCTGTGCCACTCTTCCTGGTTAGGGTAGGAAAAGGGAGGGTTTCTCTTGGGAACATTATATGCTTTTGTCCTACGCCTTTGCTGTCTGCTTAGTTACTAGAAGACTTTCACTGGGGACAGAGTCTTTGGGGATAGAAAGGAGAAAACACTGACCCCAGATGCAATGTGGGACTCAGAAGTCAATGGCTGCAGAGGAAGAACACTGGGAAAGGATGGCAGAGGCGAAGATCCTTAGTGACATTTCTTTGAGGAGCTGGTTGAGTCTACACATTTCTCACAAAGCATCATTTGCATGAAGCAAATGCTTCAGAGCAGGGGAAGGGGGGCGGACAGGTGAAAAATAAGGATTAGGACTCATGTTGCTCAAGGAGGAGGATAGAGTAGCATGTGGTAGGAGAATCTCCCCCAAAGAGAAAGTTCACATCTAGTAATGGAATGGGAAAAGAGATGGTATAAAAGAGGCCTACCTGAGGAGTCCATAATATGTAAATGAGAGGTCCAGGCTCTCCCCACTTTGTCTCTGGTCCTGCCCCCTCACCTTGGCAATTTCAAAGGTGTTGTTATAGAATACGTTGGCACTACAGACTTCATGCTTGCCATCTTCTTCCCACAAGCCCTTTGTTTTCCTTCCCATCTCTGAAACAAAGACACCCAACCCTACCTCTCAGACACTCAGAAGGTATCTTGGGCCCCTCCGTTTCCCACCTGCCTAGCCCAAAACTCCTACTGAACTAAGTCAGCTTGGGAAGATGTATATCCTGTGGGGCTGGGAATAGAGGAATAGACATTAAGATAAGAAACGGTGAGAGCAGAGGTCAGAGGAAACGCGATATTCCCTGCCTCAGAACAGAGACAGAACTGAATAAGAGTATGGGGCTCAGCTAAAGAAGGAGAAATTAATTCAAAAGAACTGTTTCCTGTGTAGGTATCTGGTCCCAAGAAGCTCTATAGATGTTTGCAGGCAGGTTCCTCAGTGGAACTTCTTGAAGTTCACTCTTCTGGGAGAGTGTGTGAGGATGGTCAGACCTAAGTGGGAGGCTAGAGGGGCATAAGAGAAGGTTCTTCATACGCTTTTGCTGCAGGAGGATACAGTAGAGGTTGTAGACAGCCTGAGAAGACAGGAAGCAGATGTTGTCCACTGGGTCCTGGCAGCGTATGGCCAGCAGCCTTACCAAGCGCCCCAGCCTGGTGAACTCGATTTCTGCCTGGGGAGGAAAGCTGGAAGTCACTAGTTATCCTAGCCATTACTTTAGACTAAGCTATCACAGGAAAAGAACTAGGAGGAGGGGATGCATGTGCCAGAGATATAAAAGGTAAGAGTATGTGAAGTTAATGGAAATAGAATTAGGTAAATTGTGGCTATAAAGAACATAAGGGATCATAGTTTTGAAATAATCTTACACTATCCCCCTTCTTTGCCTCCTGACACCCTAGTCATCTTTCAAGCCTAGTTCAAATGCCTCCTCCTCTATGAAGCTTTCCCCAACCTCCTCACTTGTAATTATTTGTTTTGATCTTTTATTCCCACCATACTTGGTTGACACCTTCTATTATCACCTTCTATTTAGATTGTTCTATGCATGCCATTCTCCCCAGGGGTCTGTAAGATCCATGAAGTCAGGGAACTGTCTCGGTCACCTATGTACTCACTATAGTACCTAGCACAGTGCCTGGTACAAGGTGAATATTCAGTAACTGCCTGTTCAGGTGAATGGAATCAAACTTAACCAAGTTGAATGGAGTTCAACTGGTGGATTGAGAAAAAGACCAAGCAGAAGGGAGAAAGGAGAGAACAAGAAAGGATGCACAAGAGAAAACAGAGAATGGGACCAGGAAGAAAGAGGATGGGGATGAGTGACTGAGGTTAGGTAATGTATATGATGAAATTTGGGATAAAGGTAGGGATGAGGGCAACCAGAGGGGGCATGAGGGCCCAGACTCCAGGGCAGGCTCCCACTCACTTTGAAGTTGTTCATTTTTGCAGTGAAGCCAAGAATACGGGCAGTACACCACATGGCCCGTTCTCGCTCATTGTCCTTCTGGGAATTAAGCCATGTGTCCAGAAGCTGGAGGGAAAAGAGAATAAAAGGAGAGCCATGTTCAGCTGCATCCGAGAAAATAGAAAGTTAACCTTGAATTTGGCTTTTGAGAAGTGTCAGGTCAAGACTTCTGAGAGCAGGACTTATTTTGCCCAAAGCCAGATTACATGTAGGCCTAGCACCAAATTTGGCTCCAGTTCCAAATTTTTCTCTCATTTAGGTGCTAGAAATCTTAATTACTACTTCCTTCCTTCAGATTAAAGTGGTGGCTCTCAAAATATAATGACCATGGTTCACTTCATTGGGGCAACATACCCCAGTGTTCTCCCACTTCAGTAGAAAAAAACCTTGGTGATAACAAAGAAGAATAATCATATTCACAGATTCCAGGGTAAAGTGTGTATGAATCTGCTTGAGAAATGTAACTATGATTTCATTTAGAACACAATGCTTTCTGTCTCACCTTTGGTAAATTATGGATCCAAAACACCACTGATCCAAAGATTGACATTTACATGTCAATCTATAGTCATCAATCTGCTGATAATACAACTAAATAAACAGTAATTTATAACTAAAAAAGAAGAGCAGCAGATGAAAAATCTACAGCCAACTCAAGAGAATACTAATGCTACACTGATAAAAAAAAAAAAAAAAAAACACTCTTCCTGAAGATATGAGAAATTCTAGTGGGAACTCTGCAAGTTTTCCTTGCAGCCAGACTATGATAAAATACTAGAGTGCCAAATACCATTTTTCACTAAGAGGAGTAAGAGCCCCTTAGAGAAATTGATTCCAGGACTGAGACAGGAAGTACACAAGATATCATGTTAGAGAGCAAGAAAGCTATTAAAGACTATTGGAGTCATTTTAGAGGGATTCAGGGGCCAACCTGAAGAGTCTCCCATTCATTGATCAAAGATGGGACAACTTAAGCATCAATAACAGTTGTAATTAATTAAAACACACGAAACATTTAAAATTTCTTTTTAAATTCAAATGATGCTAGAGAATACTAGAAAATAATTCATTACTTTGAAAACTAATAAAAGGAAAGGATCCAGCATTTATTTTGTCTTTCCTATATGAGCAATACCTCAAAAGTAACCAAATAATCTATAAAGGTAACTTCTCATTATATAAGAATTCCAGCTAAAAATAAATAAGGAATTATAGAATTACAGTGTCATCATTTTGCAAAAATAAATAGAGGTATATGCATTCAACAGAATACTACATAGCAATAAAAAAGAATGGTCTAGTGTTGCATGGATGAAGCTCACAGATTTAATGTTGAAGTAAAGTAATACAGACACAAAAAGGTTCATACTATATAATTCCATTTATGTAAGGTTCAAGAACAAGCCAAACTAAACTATGGTGATAGAAGTCAGAATAATGATTATTGGCAGGAGTTATGCACTGGGAGAGGGCACATGGGGAACCTTTTAGGGTACAAGAAATGTTTTATATCCTGATCTGACTGGTATTTACACAGAAATATACATATGTAAAAATGTACCTAAGTGTACATTTAAAATTTATACACTTTATTGCAGCAAGTGATCTTCCAATAACAAGGTCTTTAAAAAGAGCATCACCAATTTTCAACCACTAAAGAATTAATGAATCTAAGCAGTGATCATCAAAAGCTGTGAACACTAGAGAGAGACAACCGGACATCATGTGCCCCTTAGTGGTGGAAGACAAGACTACTTGTAAAGTAATCTTATCAAGAATGGATCAGATTCATGATCAAGTCTCTAGATCTAACAATTAATTTATAAGAAAGACTTTGACAGAAATATTTGTTAAGTGACCCCAAAAGGATGTAATCAGCACAACCCAGAATATAGAAAATTTACAGAACAAATGACTTGGTTTCTTCAACAATTAAATTTCACAGAAAAAAATGATGGAAGGGGAATCTATAGATTAAGAGACAGGAGACAAACGATTTAATTGGAATGTCTGAATATTTAATGCTATTGAGAAATAAAGTTAACATTAATTTTTAAATGTAATAATGATTCTACAGTTTTTTAAAATAATCCTTATCTTTTAAAGAAATATACTAAAATATTTATGGATAAATTGGTATGGAATTTGTTTTGAAATAATCTAGAGGTGAGGAGGTTGGAGAGTGTACTGGGTATAGATAAAATTAGCGCCCTCCACCATATCTCTCCCAATTAATGCAACTATAAAATCTGGACAGAATATACAGAGCAGTTATTTGAGGACTATGAGATGTAATAGTAGTAAGTGGATTAGGTAAGAAGACAAGAAGTCAAAGTACCACTGACTCAGTGGTGAAGTTACCATTTTTTTCCTTAGGTATCTTCTGGCTTGAATTTAATATAGTCCAAAATCTGGGTACCAGGGTGCAAACAGAGAAACTCCAGGAGAAGTGCTCTAATTATAGTTCAAGGAGTAAAAAAAGGAATTGCTGCTAATGCTCAGAAAGAGCGGGGGAATCTCCCATTTTTCTTGTTTCCTCTTTTTACCCACTTTTCTCCATTGTCTTCTGCTCTGGCTCCTAAGTAAACTTGTGGCAGCAATGGTGACATCAGGAATCTATAGGAGCCAAACTTCTGAGAGAGGGGAACTTACTTTCTGATCAGAGGAGCTGTGGTCCCAAAAGGGTATAATAAACTCCAACTGCTTTTCTTTACTCTCTATCCTCCCACTGTTTGTCCCCAGGGACTGGCATAGAAATGCCTAGCAGGTCAGAGTAACTAAAGCCTTAGACTTCTGGCTGGAGGACCAACAAGGGGAGCCCTGTAAAGGCATAAAATACCAGGAGATTATGGAGAGGGAAGAGTTTGGGAAAATAACTACTTAAAGTTGTTTATGAACTCATGCGCTTACCCTCAAGAGTCACATGTGTGGATCTAATCCTAAAAATATACAGACTTTGAGAACTCAACTACAGGAAGAGATTACCACCCCAGTCCCAAGATAGCTGAAAAGTGATACACATGTGGAACAGATATGAATAGCATTGCAAAGACTTTGAAAAATGAACTGACACTCTAACTACAACCATAGAAGGCTGATTGGACATTGTGGCCTGAACCAAACTGGGTCAACTGCCTGCTGACATGAAAAATATTGACATATTCTACAGTATTTAAATAAGACCCAGAAGCTAATAATATAATATTCATGACGTCCATGATACAATCCAAAATTACTCCACATATGAAGAACCAGAAAAATCTCAACTCACATGAGAAAATTCAATTAACAGGTGTCTATACTGAGATGACGCAGATGTTAGAATTATCTGATAAAGATTTTAAGGCAGCTATTCTACAAAGGACCCAAAAAAGCAATAATGAATAAACTTGAAATCAATGCATAAACAAACAAACAAACAAATAAATCAGAAAGCTTCAGCAAACAAATAGAAGCTATAAAGAAGAAATAACAAAACTATAGAACTAAAAAATATAATCACTGATATTAAAAATTCACTGGGTAGGTTAATTAGAAAAATGGCAATATCAGAGGAAAGAGTCAGTAAACTTGAAGAGAGACCAGTAAAATTTATCCAATTTGAATAAGAGAAGAAAAAATTTTGAAAATAGAACCATAGGGATCTGTGGGACAGTACCAAAATGTCCAATATCATGTCATTGGCATCCCAGAGGGAAATTAGAAAGTGCAATAGTGGAAAATTTTTTAACAAAAGGTGGTTGAAAACTTCTCAAATTTGTTAATGATTCAAGATACTTAGTGAATCCCAAAGAGGATAAATTTTAAGAAATGCACATAAGACACATCATAATGAAATTTCTGAAAACTAAAGACAGAGGACAAAAATTGAAACCAGCCAGAGGACATGAAACATTACCTATAGGAAAGCAATGATTTGAATATCTATATTACTCATTAGAAAGAAGTGGTGTGATATTTTTAAAGTGCCAACATTAAAATACCATGAACCCAGAATTTGTGTCCAGTGGGGGGTAAAATCTTCAGAAACGAAGGTGAAATAAAGACATTAACAGGTGAAGGAAAACTAAGAGAATTCATTGCCAGCAAAATTGCCCTAAAAGAACGGTCAAAAGAAGAGAAATGATAGCAAAAAGAAATTTGGAACATAAATATTGAACAGAAATGGTAAATATCTTAGTAAATATAACAGACTAGTCTTTTATTGAGATCTGGAAAATATGTTGGGTGGCTCAAATCAAATATAAAATTATCTGATTGGGTCTACGGCCATGCTACCCTCAACAAGCCCAATCCCATCTGATCTCGGAAGCTAAGCAGGGTTGGGCCTGGTTAGTACTTGGATGGGAAACCTCCTAGGAAGACCAGGTGCTATAGGTGTAAAAAATAAAAAGTAAAATAAAATAAAAATAAGGGATTGTACACTGACAAGGTCCTTGCAATCTGTGAGGTCAACCAAGGGTTGCCTCACCTAAAAAAAAAAAAAAGCTATCTGACTGGGTTTTTAATATGTAAGACTACTTTGACATATAACGGGGCAAGAACAAAGAGGTCTATATAATAGTTTCTATATTTCACTTGAATTCGTAAAATACTGATTCTAAGTAGGCTGTAAAGAGTATGTATTTTGTAATTCCTAGAGCAACTGCTATAAATACTATACAAAGAGATACCTTCAAAAATACAATAGATGAACTAAAACATAATGTTAAAAATGTAAAAATAACCCAAAGGAAGTAAGAAAGAGGAAACTAAGAAACAAAAATGAGAAGGAACAAACACAACACAGGTAATAAAGTGGTAAACCTAAACCATATCATAATTTTATTAAACGTAAATGATCTAAACGTACCAATTAAAAGACAAATTATCAGAAAGGATTTTTTTAAATGAGCCTACTGAATGGACCTTTAAAATGACCAGCTGTATACTGTCTAAAAGAAACTCACTTCAAATATAATATTGGTATATTAAAAGTAAAAGAATGGATAAGGATATATCATTCAAACATTAATAAAAAGAAAGCTATGGAGGCTATACTAATAACAGAAAAAAAAAGACTTCAGAGCAAAGAAAATTATTAGAGATAAAAAGGATAAGTTTGTAATGATAAAAAGAACAATTACCATGAATATATAAAAATCCTATATGTATATGCACTTAACATAACTTAAAAATTTCTGAAGCAAAAATTGTCCAAAATGAAAGGAAAAATTCTCAGTATAGTTTGAGATTTCAACATTCCTCTCTCAGCAATCAATATAATTAGTAATTAGAAAACCAGCAAAGATATAGCACAACTGAATGACACCATCTATTGGCATTTTAGCACAGTCCTTCCAATAAAAGCAAATAGTTTACATAGTGATTCATAAAATAAAACCTTAACAAATTTTAAAAATTAAAATCATAGAAAGTATGTTCTCTAACCATAATACAATTAAGACTGGACACCAATAACCGAAAAAACACTAAAAACAACAACAAAAAAAAAAAAAAAACCTCTTCAAAACATCTTGAAATTAAACAACACACTTCTAAATAATTAATTGGCCAAAAAGGAAGACTCAAGAGAAATTATAAAATATTTTTAACTGAATGTCAATGAAAATACAACATATCAAAACATTTGGGATGCAGGAGAAGTGGCACCTAGAGGGAGATTTATAGCACTAAATGTTTATATAAAATAAGAAGAAGGGTTTCAAGCCCATAATCTAAGTTTTCACTTAAAAAAATTTTTTTAATGTAAAATTAATTTGAAGGAAACAAAAGGAAGAAAATACTACAGATAATAGCAAAAAACAATAAAATTGAAAATAACATAGATAAAAATATGAAGAGAATGAATAGAGGAAAAACAATGAAACAAAAAGTTGGTTCTTTAAAAAATACTAATAAAATTGATAAACTTGTAGCAAGACTGACAAAGAAAAAAGAGAAAAGACAAGAATAAAGAATAATTTATGCAGACATTAGAAGCATAATAAGGAAATATTACAAACTCTAACTCACATAAATTCAACAACTTATAGATGAAATGGAAATGGACCAATTTTTCAAAAACTAAAACTCACCTAGGATAAAACAAATAACCTGAATAGTCCTATAACTATTTTTAGATTGAATGTATAGATAAAAAACCTTACAAAAACATAAAACAAATCAGGTCAAGATGGTATCAATGGTGAATTCTACCAAATACTTAAAGAGGTAATGTTACTTTTACTCAGTCTCTTCTATGAAATAGAAGAGGGAATACTTCCTAACTCATTCATGAGTCAATATTAATTTAATATCAAAATTAGACAAAGACAACAATAACAAGAACAACAACAAAACAACAACTATAAGTCAATATCCTTCATGAACAGAGAAACAAAAATTCTCAAAAATAATCAGCAAACAAAATGCAGCAATGTATAAAAAGAACAATATACCATAACCAAGTAGAGTTTATCCTGGGAATGAAAGACTGCTTCAGTACTTGAAAATTGATGTAATATGCCATTATCAGTAGTCTAAAGAAGAAAATCAACATAATCACATTAATTTACGCAGAAAGTATTTTACAGAATTCAACATCTATTTTTATTCAAAATTCTCAGCAAATAAGAAATAGAAGTAAACTTCCTAACCTGATAAATGGCACCTACAAATACAAAAAGCCCATAAAAAATACCTTACCTATGACTTCCTCCTAAGATTCAGAACAAGGCAAGATGTCTACTTTCACCACTCCTATTTAACATCATACTAGAAGTCCTAGCCAGTGCAATATGCACAAAAATGAAATAAAAGGCATAAAATTAAAAAGGAAGAAATAAAATGGTCCTTATTTACAAATAGGAAGATTTCTACACAGAAGATTCCAAGGAACCCACACACTCCCCATAAAGTCCTAGATGTAATACAAGGTCAACATGCAAAACTCAATTGAATTTTTATATGTTAGCAATGAATAATTGAAAATCAAACATTTTTAAATACATTTATAATATCTCTAAAAAAATGAAATACTTAGATATATACAGGATCCAAATGTTGAAAACTACAAAATGCTGATGAAGAGAATCAAAGAAGATCAAATCAATAGACATAACATGACTATGGATTAGAAGACTCAACATAATAAAGATTTTGATTCTTCCAAAATGAATCTATAAATTTAATGCAACTCAATAAAAATCTCAGTAGGATGATAAACAAGCTGGTTTGAAATTTATATGTGAAGATAAAAAAAGATGAATTATGCTATATATAATTTTAAGACTTTACTAACGTTAAAACAATCAAGTTAGTGTGGTATTGGTGAAAACTATAGACACAGAGACCAGTGGAAAAGAATATAGAGTCCAGAAATAGATCTATGCAAATGTGAATGATTGATTCTGACAAGGTGTAAAGGCAATTCAATAGATAAAGGATAATTTCTGCATCAGTTGAACTTCTATATGCAAAAAATGTAACCTCAACCTAAAGCTCATACTTTATACAAAAATTAATTAAAAATGAGTCACGGGTTTAAAATGTACAACTAAACAGCCTTCAGAAGAAAATATAGGAGAAAATATTCAGGACCTAGTTTTAGACATCACCAAAATCATGTTTAATAAGATTAAAAAATTATAAAATGGACTTAATAAAAATTTTAGATCTTTTGTTCCTTAAAGGACTCTGTCAAGAGAAAAAAATGACAAGCTACAGATTGGGTGAAAACATTTGCAAATTACAGATCTGACAAAGGACTTGTGACCTTTAAGTTTAATGAAAGATGCCAATCTCATAAAAGGTTACATACTATATGATTCCATGTATGTAACATCTTCAAAATAACAAATCTATAGAGACAGAGAATAGATCAGTGTTTGCCAGGGAACAGAAACAAGGGGGGATGAGACGTGACTGTAAAGGGGTAGTGCAAGAGAATTTCTCTTGGTCAGGGAATATCCTGTATCATGATGGTGGTGGTGGTTACACATCACATAAAAGATTACATGAGTGCATGTAAAAACTAGTGAAAACTGAATAAAATCTATAGTTATACAACAGTGTGTCAACATCAATTCCCTGGTTTTGATGGTATACTACTATTATATAAGATGTCATCATTAGGGGAAGCTAGATGAAGCATTCAAGGGGCTCTATGTACTATTTTTGCAAATCCCTGAATCTAAAATCTGTCATTTTAAATTCGAAAGTTAAAAAAAAAGTTAAGAAGAAAACTAATGGCAAAATGAATGGAAACAGTCCAATATCCATCCACAGTGGACTGATTGAATAAATTATAGTACATGTACACAGTGTATAAAACCACAAAAAAAAGAAGAAGAAATATATCTGTGAACTGATGTGAGTAAGTGAAAAAAGCAATGTCCAGACCATAGTACGTAAGAATGAAGGGGAAATAAGAATACACCATAAACACAGATTGGCTTACTTTTACAATTAAAAAAAAAAAACACGAAGGACAAACCAGAAGGTAATAAATAGTTATCTATAGGTGGTGAGTGGGAATAAAATTAAGATGATCAGGATGGCAGCAAGAATTTTCTGAGTAAAACTTTACATAAAGTTTTTTACTACATAAATCCTTAATCAAGCTCTTCAATTAAACAAAAGAAAGGAAACCTTACATTTTAATACAAATAAGTCTAACATATCAATTTGATAATATCATATCGAAGAGTTATTTCAAGCAACTTTTGAACACTGTACTCTGACTATAGTCCTTACCAGTTTATGTTATGACAAAAAAAGGAACTGCAAAGAAATCTTAAATTTCATGTGGTAATTGGGGAACAAGATTTTCAGAAGGCTAAAGTATCACAGTGACATTAGCATAAAATAAATCAAGTAAATAAATAAAAAGACAATTTTTAAATGGGCATGTAATTTGAACCTATATCTCACCTCAAGTACTTTATAAACATCTCATGCAATTACTAAATGACCGTATTAACTAGGTACTATTGTCATTCCATTTTCTAGGCGACAACTGAGGCGAACCAAAGTTAAATAATTTCCCAAGGCCACATAGCTAATAGCAAAGCCAGAATGTGG
The DNA here is from genome assembly GCA_030015415.1 of Cynopterus sphinx. Taxonomy (NCBI): domain Eukaryota; kingdom Metazoa; phylum Chordata; class Mammalia; order Chiroptera; family Pteropodidae; genus Cynopterus; species Cynopterus sphinx. The sequence goes on from CM057380.1 coordinate 94,432,129, forward strand.
ACCTGTAGTGTATGGAAGTCCAAAACCTATGCTTTTAACTTTTAACTACTATAAATGAGAAGAGGGAAGGAGGGAGGGAGTGAGGGAGGGAAAGAGACAGAGACAGAGACAGAGAGAGAGAGAGAGAGAGAGAGAGAGAGAGAGAGAGAGAGAGAGAGAGATGCTGATTGCAGCAATGACTGAAGGGGAAGAAAGAGGAAGGAAGTTTTCTCCTCCAAAGGGAAGGCCATTATTTGTATCCTAGCCCTTATTCTCCTTTCCCTAAAAGCTCTGCATCCAACCTTCATCATCAATTCTCCCCTTTTGTTTGTCCGTCTTGTTCTTCTATTCCATTCCCAACTGGACTGGGTTGATGGTGTCCCCCCAAAATTCATGTCCACCCAGAATCTCAGAATGTGACTGCTTTACAATATGGTCCTTGGATGAATTCAAGTTAAGGTGAGTTCATATTGGATTCAGGTAGGCCCTAACCCAATGACTGCTGTCCTTATTGAGCACACACACACACACACATACACACACACACACACACACACACACGTTGGCAGGAATCACTAGAAGCTAGGAGATGTGCATGGAACAGATTCTCCTTCAGAGCCTCTAGTAGGAACCAATCATGTTGATTCCTTGATTTTTGATTTCTAGCCTTTACAACTGTAGGAAAATGTATTTCTGTTGTTTGAAGGCGCTCAGTTGTGGTACTTCACTGCAGCAGCTCTAGGAAATGAATACACCAACTTGCAGGCGCTACTTCCCACTGACCTCCAAGCAGTTCTGGATCCGAGTAGGCATCTCAACAATAAGTGTCTCCATTAGCCTTAGGAGGGATTCTAGGGTCTCCTTGAACAGATCCTGATGGGAGAAGAGGGACTCAAAGAATTGCCAAGCTGATTATCAGCCCTAACCCTTCTTCTAAACTCTGCTCAGCAATTCTGGCTCTCCTAGGAAGTCTTCTTGGAAAAATCCTGCCCCAAAAGTTCCCCCTAAATTTTAAGAACCCCTTGCCCACCATTAACTTAAACAAATACCTCTGTTGTTTCCACAAGAACACAAAGGTCTGCCTACTGTCCAGTTTGTTCTGGTGGACTAGGAGTTCCCTGACAACACAGCTACCCTGCCCCCTCAATCCCCACTCCTTAATTTGAGCTATCTGGGACTCTATCCCCAGTGGGTGCAGCTTCACTCAGTAGCTGTGACTGAGAGGCTGGGTGGCTCCAGGGAGAGAAGAGGACAAGCCTGGCAGTTTGCAAGGTAACTGATTCACAAAAGCTACAACAGTAGATTTCTTCCTCTTGCTCTTTAGTAAACTAAGTGGCCCTAGCTCCAAACCTTATAAACCTTATAAAGAAAGCAGGTGTTCTGCCAAGGAGGGCTCCTAAAGGTAGAGGGCTGTGGGGAGAATCAAAGCAACATTTGTGATAATTCTGGACCACTAAAACTGACAAAGAGGGGGAAAGAAAAGAAAGACAACTCTCCCTGGAATAAAGTACTGAAAAGAAATCTACCTCAGAGTAAAGCTATTCTTACTGGGGCAGTTAGAATTCCTAGCCTGGCCCAAACACAGGGCAATTTCAGTAAAATATCTTCCCCAACCTAACCAGATTTGCACTGAGAAAGCCCTCATGGGAATACAAATAGCCCTTTCTTTCTGTATGTACCAGTCCTTCTTTCATAGCATAAATAAATATGAACTGAAGAAGGATCACTAAAATCTGATGAAAAGAAGGCCTAAGATGAACAAACTGACCTTAAAAAATTAAACTAACTTAGTAAATAGTAGACATTTTAATTTTTTTAATATTCTTGAAAAAATTCAAGAGACTAAGGCATCAATAAAACAAGAACAATCCATCCAAATAAAGGAGTAATCAGAGAACATGCAAGAATTCCCAGGAACTAAACATAGAAATGTAAATTAAGAATTGAATCCCTATTCCTTCCTTCAAGGTAACACTGTAGAAAATGTGCTTAGATTTCTTGCTCCTGGGACTCCCTAAATTTATTTACCTAAGAGCTTTTAGTAAAATCATGTCTGAAACTTCCAACCTGGTTTTAATTGTATGCCAGTTACAAAGGGAAGGACTGAGTGTCTGCCTTTGGGCCAGAAAATTAAAGTGGTGGCTGAGTAGTAATCGATGAGTGCCTCTAAGAAGGAAGTAGGTCAAAAGAGCAGAGTTCAAACTATAAGAACAATCCCTTCTTCACAGGAAGTCTTCCTTCCAATGATTTTTGCTTTTATTAAAGACAGAAGATTCTTACATAAAACTGCCAAGCCTATACTTCTCATCCTCTTAAAAATTAAAAAAATAAATAAATAAAACCAAAGAGACACATCAAAAAATTAATTACCAGATTGGCCTGGGCTTCCTTGGAACTGGAAGCCTCCTTACGCAAAATGTCTCTAGGTGGCAGGCACAGCACTCCCTTGAAGCATGTTCGGAGTAGCTCTGTTCTCTCTTCTGTCTCTAAGAGGGGCCTGAGATTCCTAAGATCAGGGAGGAGCAGAAGTGTAACCAGACAGTGGTGGCCAGGAATAATAGCTGAGAAAGATACAGAGGGAGACAGTGCAGATGGAGGGATAGGTGGGAGCAAGAAAGAGGAAGATACCAAAACAAAGGGTAATAAAAGAGGAAAAGTAGGAAACAGTAAGAAAAGGTCAAAAGAGCCAGGAAGATGGAAAAAAAAGGAAATAAGGGAAAGAGAAGAAGCATGACTATTACAGGAAAGAGTACTGACAATTTGGGATGATATAATAAATCTTTGATTCCCCGGAGGTTTTAAGAGAATGGGGGATCAGTTATGGAAATGGGGGTGCCTAGTAAATGATAGCACTGAGAGCAGAAGGAAGCCTGGGGCAAAAGTGATAAATGTCTGTGGAGATGGGAGAGGCTGTCTCTGGTGCTCCAAAAATCCCATCCAATAAATCTTGGCAAAAGGAAGTGGCAGACACTGTCCAGTAAATACCTACTACTCTCTCATGCTAGAAGCAGAAGCAGAATATAAGGGTGGAGTGGGGGGAGAATGGGTGAACCAAGAAATAAAGAGCTGAAATATAGCCAAGACAAAGACGACAGAGTGTTACCTGAAGTTTGTGACGATATTCATTGCCATCTGCCTAATGGAACTGGAGATGAAGTTCAGTGGCTCCTCCCTGATTAGCTCCTATCACACACACACACACACACACACACACACACACACACACACACACACAAGAGGAGGGTGAACATATTTTTCCTGCCAGCCTCCACTTCCCCCCACTCCAGGCTGTGAAGATAGAACCCAGAATTTTCAGGGACTTCCAAAGACTCTGAGGATAGCACCTCTCTCCTACTTCCTCTCACACCTCCCCTGCTGCACTCGCCCCTGCCTTGAGGATGGGAAAGGGAACACTGAGGCCCAAAAATGACACTGATAATCTGGACTTCGACCCTCCAGGCCTAGCTTAAGAGTACTACCAATGGTTTCCACAAGGATACATCTTCCCTTCTTTCTGCATTCCCACCTCCATCCTCCTGAGAAGTACTTACCACCATGAGGTTTATAATGTCTAGTTTGTGGGGGAACTTGAATTGAAAGGCCTTGTGCTGGCTGCTCAGGATGTTTGTCAATGTGGTCAGGGCATTCAGGTAATCCAGCTTCAGGTTCTTATCCTGAATGAACAAATATGCTCAGAGGCCTCCAAGGTGGAAATGATCCTGGGGCAAGGGCACACTTCCTACACAAAGTCTGGAGGATAAGGAGTTAAGCCTACTGTAGCCTTCCCTAGGTTGGCACTCTGTGTCTTTCCACTGTGGGCAGCCCAGGGCATCTCTATAGGACATAGGGTCATCCCTCTTATCAACCCCCTCTGGAGCACCTTTTTCACATAACTCTTAAATTAGGATAGGTCTAGCTTCCTTATCTCTCAACATATTGTCTTCCCCCTGAATAAGTTCTACCAAAAGATGTGTAGTTGGGATTGGGAAAGGGTTCTTCTCCAACCCGGGGGACACATGTTCTGGACAGACAGCAAAAGTAAGAAAATAGTATGGGGGTCCCTCTACCTCCCCTAAATGCTTATTTTTATGAATGTTAAGAAATTTAGGTTTTACTCATTTTCATCAAAGAGGGCAGTGAAAAGCCCAAAAGCATATTACGCAGCAGGCCAGCAAGGAAGGAGACACTTTTCAACAGACTTAAAATTATTGTGGTCTCCTCCGTGGGCCAGTTAGTGTCTCAGAAAAGCATGATTAAGGGAAAGGACTGAAATGTGGGAGAGGATGTAACCATACTAGCCCCACCCCAAGTCCCATCCAAAGCCAGGCATCTTGACTTTGGAGAAGAGAGGACAGAGATGGGATGCTGGAGAAGCAGAGTGAGCAGGAAGTACCTTTTCCACAATGCAGTTGTAGTAGTGTTGCAGGGCCAAGGCCAGGATGGCATCTAAATGCGTGAAGATGGCTCCCTTGCTCTCTAAAATAATCTTGTTATAGCTTACGTAGATGGTGTTACAGACCAGCCCCCATTCCCTTTGCCGATGTTCCTGTAGGAGGAAAGGGGAAACTTGCCTTCTCCTCACCTTATCCCCCTTGCCTGCTGGAGAAATGAAGGTTCAGGGAAGAAAAGATTGTCCAGAGGGTGCAGAATTGAAAATGAGGCTATGGAATAATGAGCAGCTGGAAAGAGTAGGGGGTGCAGCTTGTATACCAGGGCCTGAAGTGTGGACATGAGGAATTCAGGAAGAGAGACAGGAGAATAAAACTTCCCCATAGTTGGTCAGAGGGAAAGAGAAGCATTTATTGGAGTTACAAGGACTGAGAGAAGTGAAGAGGCTGGGGTGATGGGGATGCCTTAAAAGGCTTTGTGTAGGAGGCTGGCAGAGCCCCTGGGAATACCATCACATCACCTTCATCAATTGGAGGATGGATGATAAGTCCCTGTCCGTGAGTATAGCACTATAAACTTCCAGTTGGTCCAGGACTGTTGTTAGATGTTTCATGGACACGATACTGAGTGCCACAGCAATGCCCTGTAATAGGAATAGTCTCAGCTTCATGTCACAGCTCTGGATGAGCCAAGCACCTGCTATGCTCCCCCAGAAGCAGGGATTAAATGAGGAAGGGAAAGGAAAGGGAGAGAAAAGAAATGAAAGGAGAATTTGGTTCCCCGGACTTGAACAGCTTAAAGTCCAGATGGAGACCCAAAATCTTTGCAAGAAGTAATTCAAGAAGCAAATTATCCCAGGTTAAGACAAATTAGAAGCCATATTTACAAAATCTTGGTATTATCAAATCTACATTGCACAATACAGAATGCTCATTTGCACTAGGAAATCAGAGAAGGGCTGTTCTGAGGAGGGAACCGAGGGGAAGAACAAACCCCAGACACCTTATCAACAGGAGTGGAGAGCTGATCAGAGAGGAGACAGAAGAGAGGGAAGACTCAGAGACTATGTCAGTATTTCCAGTTCCAAAGAACAGGAAATCGCAGTAACTCTAACCAAAATGGGCATTTGGAAATGGGGGCCTCTCTAGGTTGGAGAGGGAGAAGGAGAGCCTTTCTGGATTTGTTGTATGGAAGGCAGAATAACTAAGAGGAAATGGTGTGGGTGCCAGTGGGTCTGGAAGTTGGGGCTAGAAGTGTGGGTCTGGGAATCAACAACTCCGGGAGAGCCAAACCTATGGAGGCTTGGGGATTCTGTGGCTCCTGCCAAGAATGGTCTTTAACTTCAGTTCCTCTGCATTATAGCAGGCACTTGTGACTTCAGTGTCAGCCAAGCCTCTTCCTAGAGCTTACTCAACAAGGATAACTGAGCACAGAGCTAAAGAAATGCCCAAATCGTCTAGACATGCAGGTGCCAGCTGTTCACTAACTGGGTCATTAGAGCAGGAAGGGTGCCATCATAACAGCAAGAGAAGGCAGAGTGGACAGGACCTGGGGATAGTGACAGCTCCAGGACACAGATCCTTACGAAAGGATTAAGTATTGGTGGGACTGTAGATTTTTGGACTCCAAGTAGATGAAGGGAAATTTTTACCTAGTTAGAAAGCAGGGAAAAGAGGAATATCAGAATATATTCTGTCCCTTTTTATGCCCTCCCTTAGCCATGGCTTCCACTCATCATGATCACTGTCATCATCAGCAGAAATGACATCATCAGTTTGTAGCAGCCTTATACATGTTATTTCATTGATCTTTACCCTAAATTTTGAGATAAACATTATCATCCCCTTTTCATAAACAGGGAAAATACAATGTTTCTCAAATCTAGATATCCAGCCCAGATCCAAGTTCCAGATCTACATGGCTACCAGACATCTCCATCTGGCTATACCTGAGCACTCCAACCCCTCATAGTCAAAAACTGAATGCATCATCTTCCTCCCTCTTTGTTCTGGGTTTCTGGTCTCAGTGAGGAATAACATTCTTCTCCCACTGAGATGCCAGAAACCCAGGAACCATCCTGGACATCCTCCTCCCTTTCATATTTATCTTCTATATCCAATCTGTCCCCAAATGCTGGCAGAGGGGTCACCTTTACTTCCTTGTCAAATAACTCTGCATTCCAGTCCTACCAGACCACTGATTATTCTCTAGACATGCCCTCAAAGTTCTTGCTCTCTAATCTTGACTCAGAATATTATGTCAATTTGAATGTCTTTCTCTCTCCTCCTCCTAAACTCACCCCAATAAGCCCAAGTTCCAGCCATGCCATGCAGCCACTATGCCTTAGTGACCACTCATGTAGCCTTTAGTAAGGCTATTCTATGAAGTTAACTGTTTCCTTCCTGTACATGTCTAGTCTCCCCATTGATATCGTTTGCAACTTAGGCTTAACAAATACCTGCTGATAACCGTGATGGCGAAGGATGCTCTGAGAATCTGGCAGGGGAGGGGCACGGGAAAGGGAAGACCTGAGAACATGTACACCAATGCTACCAGTAATCAACACTTAGAGAGTGCTTATGTGCCAGGCATTGTTCTAAGTGCCTCAAAACCACCTATGACATACATTACCTTTGTGGAATTCCTGCCAAAAATGCATAAGCTAAATCTAATCATGAGGAAATATGAGACCAACCAAAAATGAGGGACATTTTACAAAATAACTGATCTGTACATTTTTTAAATAATAAAAGATAAAAATGAGAACTTGTTCTAGATTAAAGCAGAATAAAGAGAAATGATTACTAAATATACTATTTGATTCTGAATTAGACCCTGAATCAGAGGAAAAAGAATATTTTTCTTTTGTTCTAAAAAACATTGACATGACAATTGGTGATTTTTAAATCAGTTCTGTAAATTAGATAATATTTCGGTAGCAATGTTGATTCCTGATTTGGATCATTGTACTGTGCTTATATAAGAAAATATCTTTATTTTTAGATAATAAACACTGAAGTATTTAGTGGTAAATGGACATCATGACTGCAGCTTCCATTTCAAATTAAGAAAATACAATAATAAAAAGTTGATAAATAAATGATATTATTTATATGAAAGAGAGAATGATAAAGCAAACATGGGAAAATGTTAAGATTTTGGGAATTTGGGAAAAAAGAAAACAGTAAATCTTAAGGGGATTTTTTGAAACTTTTCTTTAAATATGAAATTGTATCCAAATTAAAAAACTTTTTAAGATTTATCCTGAGGTCGGTACCATAGTCTCAATTTTAGAGGAGGAAGCTGGGCACAGAGAGGTTCAGTAACCTGTCTAAGGGCACATAACTAGTAGGTGGCAAGGCTGGAATTCCACCCAGGTAGCCTGGCTTGCCAGGTCTGAGACTTTAGCATCCTGCCTATTAAACTAAAAATGTTCCCCCGCTTTGTCAGTGCCCTCTACCTCACCTCCCTCTCCTGAAGCTCCTCATGGGCAGTTTGCAAGATGGAGGAGAGCATCATCTTCACCAGACTTATTTTCCTTGAAGTCCTCAGAGTAAAGCCAAAGAATTTATATAGGAAAGCCTAGGAGAGGTAGAAGTGTGGGGTCATGCATAGCTTGTAATGAAGTTAGCACAGCCTGGGGAACACACATTTCCAAGACTAGCTTTATAACTATCAGCCATCACCTTCACCCACTGCCCTATCCTCCACCATGGCCCTCTTGCTCTCTGGGGGCATCTGGATGAAGTAGTAATCCTGCCAAGCAGGAGCTCAAGTTAGAGGGAAGAGAAAGCTGAACTTCTAATTTTTTAGCCTCTTAGGGATCATCTGTTAGGAACCTTCCCTGATCCACATACTTCCCTACTTCTAGCCAAAAATAAAAACAGTTCCTTAAATTTGCATCATTTTAAAATAAAAATTACATAATTGAAAAACTTAATGTAATCTTTCTCTCTCCCTCCACTGAATGTCAGTGGCCTTTATCCTTGTGTACTGTACACTGATTGCCCTGTCTACCTTCTAATATCAGCATGTGTAGACTCACGCACTCCCATATCTCAGGTTCTCCACATGTCCTATTTTCTCCATCTAAAAACCTCTTCCCTGGGCTCTTCAAAATGTCTCATGGTCATCTTTCAGATCTCAGTCCAGTGAGCATTCCCTTATCTCCTAAGCTTTTCTCCAGCTCAACATACTGTTTTTTCCCTTCAGAGCTTTGTTGCAAGCACTCATTCTCTTACTTATGGATTTGTTTGATTAGTTCCTAACTTGCCCCCACCCCACGTTTACAGTGAGAACTAAGCCAAGGAGCAGTGTCTGTCCCATCCATTGCTCTGTTCCCAGTGCTGACACAGTGCTTGGTGCAGCGTGCAAACAGGACATACCAAAGGATGTCTTACCAGGTTTTAACTCTCCCCTAACACTTCTCTATGGGCACCTTTCCCCCGCTCTAGCAGATGCTCTTGGTTCCTTTTCCAGACCTGAGGGCTCCTTCCCTTCAACTGACTACAGGAACTTTTGTGAATAGCTATCTCCTGCAGCCTTCTGGGGAAAATTACCCTAGGGTGACTGGGGCCTCCTTGCATGGAGTACCTGGGAGCTAGATTCTTCTCTCTCCCCTCCCTGTCCTGTACCAAACTTGGAAACTTGGAGCCAGTATAGGCCAGGGGGGTAATAGGTACCAAAGCCTCCCTCACTTGCCTCCAGGCAGGATAGCCTCTGAGGTACAGTTTCCATCCAGAGCTCTCATGAGATCAAGCCACATCCTTGCTTAACCTCTTCTCTCCCCTCTCCTGCATCCTTTACTCTATCATAGCTTCTCCAGAGAGCATTTCCTTGCTAAGTCACTTAACAAGAATCCTCACCTCAGGCTCTACACACATGAAACCTGACTTAAGGCACCTACTTCTGTTTAGCAAATGACGACTCATTTTTCCAGATATATTCAATCTGCAGGATGATTCATCTTCCCAGTTTACTTAGGACTGAAGTGGTTCCCAGGATGCTGAACTTGCAGTGCTAAAATTGGGACAGTCTTGAGCAAACCTAGGCAATGGATTGCCTCTGAGAAAGCATCTCCGTCTAGCCCCCACAGGCCTTCTCTGTGCTCCCAAGCACACAGTGCACATTTCCATGCTGACACTTACAACACTTAAAATAATTGCCCATTTTCTTGTCTATTCATTCAAGCAGGCAAAGGTTTCCTGAAGGCAGAGTCTGTGTCTTTTATATGAGCACCCTGCATCTATCTAGTCCAGTGCCTGTTATGCTATAGGCATTTAGTACATATTTTTAAATAAATGAATTAATAAGATCAGAATTCCTATTGCCTCTTTATATCTCTGATCTACCATTCACAAAGCTGTGCATATAGTAGTTACTCCATATATATTTGTTAATAATAATAGAGCAAATAGTCTTGGAAATAAGGCCTCTTTTCTGGAAAACCCCTAGAACGGGTTCCCCGATCCCCAGACTGTGGACTGATACTGGTCCATGGCCTTTTAGGAACAAGGCCACACAGCAGGAGGTGAGCAGTGGGCAAGCCAGGGAAACTTCATCTGCATTTGCAGCTGCTCCCCAGTACCAGCATTACCACCTTAGCTCCACCCTAGATCATCAGGCATTAGATCCTCATAGGAGCACTGGTCCCGGCTGCCAAAAAGGTTGGGGACTGCTGCTCTAGAGCCCAAAGTGTTGCTCACTGACAAGAAAACAAGATTAGAAATCAAGAAACGGAATTCAGGTGACCATTTTACCAATAATTTGCTTGAGACTCTAAATCCTTCTGAATAGTTTCTTCATCTACAAGTTAAGGATAATGACAGCTATCAGGTTATTTAGCCTTTGTTTTCACTGGTATCCTTGTTTAATCCTCGTCTACTCTCCAGTGATGTAGAAGTTACTTTTTGCTGCTTCTCAGGTGAGGCAACTGAAATCTCAAGGATGCTAGGACACTTGACCCAGATTACACCAGGAGTGCATGGAAAAGCCAGGGCTAGACCCTAGGCCTTCGCCACCACAGATCTTGTACTCCATGAGTAAAGGAGTCCATCTTCCTTCCTTAGCTCTGTATCCTCAACACCAAGCACAGTCCCTAGTTTATGGTATGCCCTCAAATATTACTTGAATTCACTTGCATAAATCTGACTCTAAATTCAATAATCTTCCACTATACCCAAGTACCAGCTCCATGCTGTTACAGAATAGCTGGGAGGTTCTATTAAGAAGGCAGATGGCAAAGTTCTTGATAAAGACTAAAACACTAAGAGAATTAAGACATTTTGATATTATTGCTGTTTCTGTGTAACCACCAGTCCCTTGTTGTCTCCACCCTTGAATCCCAGGACACAGGAACACTAGTTTCTCTTCCCCAAGTCCTTTACCTTGTGTGCATTTCGACAGCCCCTCTCACCACTCCTTGGAAACTACCCTCCACCCCAGTGTTCCCCTACAACCACCACACACCCAGACACACCTTCTCCTCACCATCATCACTGAAATAACTTATCTTCTCCAAGACAACTCTGATGAGGTGCTCCAGCCAGTTGTCATCATCAATGGCCATTAATGACTGACTTGAAAACTGAGGAAGAGGAAGGGATAAGAGGACCGTGAAGGACAGTGGCCTGGATTTTCTGCCCCACAGAACTGGGGTCAGGAGGAGGCAAGAGATAGGGAACATGATCTGTTAATATGGAAAAAGAGCTCAAGCAATGGTGAAGAGCTGAAATACAAGCAAGGCATTAGTCGGTGCTGAAGAATGATGACACAGTGACAATGATGGTACGTGTGTGAAGCTCTTTCCATTTTACAAGGCCCTTCCCTATTATCATTATATTTAATTCTGCAAGGCAGGAGCTACTTTTGTTTTACAGATGAAGAAGCTGAGGTCTACAAAGGCTGAATAGATTGCCTAAAGACACACAGCTAGGGTCCTTTCCCTTACTCCTCCTTGATGTAGGGCTTTGAAAATGCGGAAGGTGAGTCAAGGCTTAGGATATAGTCAGAGACTCTGATGCAGGGACCAGGTGGCAAGGGGACCACAGAAAGAGGTTCTCTTGAGCAGGGAGGTCCTTGATCATGTACTCAGTATCTGGGTGGGCCGGGGCTCTCTTCCCTCAGAATCCTGAAGAGGGAAAATGCAGCAAGCATGGAGGCAGGAAGCTTTTGGGGAGTGCTTACCTGGAGCAGCCTGCCCTCCCACTCATTCTGATTCAGGTTCTTCTCAGTGTGACCTAAAAAAGGAGAAAGCTTGGGGACCCACCCAACCAGAAGGCCCCAGCCAAGGAAAAAGAACCAACATTTGAATACTATGTCAGGCACTGAGCCAATAAGATAACTGCTTGCCCTCTTTACAGAGGCTCCAGGAGATGAACTTACGAAAAGTCAAACATATACAGTTGGCCAGTGTCCAAGCAAGGATATAAACTTGGTCTGTTTCCAAAGCCTACACTCTTTCCTGATCCTCTGCCCATAAGAAGGGGCAGGAGTCATTCTGTGAACTCTGGAGCCACAGAGCTCTAGGCTATCTGCTCAGTGTAGAACATCGCCCAAATAAGCAGACCTATCCAGTGGCTTCTCCTAACCCAAAGGAAGGTCCATTCTGCACCTTTGGACTCCATCTCTTCTGGAGTCTGCCCACTGCCCCACCTCCATTTCTCCCTCTCCCAACCAACCTCTCACCATCCAGTATCTGCAACATCTGAGGGATTGCCTTCATCCACAGCTGGCCCACATTAGAGTAGATAACGGGATGCAGGGAGGTGATAGGATGCAGAGTATTTAGTAGCCTTAAGGAGCTTGCACCAAACTCTTTTTCTCTATAAGGCTTCCGAGAAAACATCTGAGAAATAAGAGAAGCAAGCAGGAGGCAGAGAACGAATTTAAGGGTAGGGGAAAGGAAGATTAGAACAAGCCATAGAATGGTAGAGATGAAGCTTATACCCTTCCCTTCTTTTCCACCTGTTGATTGACATATTCTCCAAGATGCTCTTGAAACATCACCTCCTCTGTGCTGCCTTCCTGACTCTTGGAGACAAAGTCAGCCCATTGCTCTTCTAAGATCATATTACACCCTGTGGATTCCTCTATTAGTATATATTTATTACACTGAGTCATGGGTGGTTATTCCCTGGCTTGTCGTCCCACTAAGACTGTGGACACCTCAAGGGCAGGTCTATCTTTGTCTCTCCAAATGTTCACAATGTCTGGGCAAGTAGAGAAATTGAAAACATACTTGCTGATAAATGAGCTCCAGAAAGGTGTGTTGACTTCTCCAAGGTCAACAGAGAACAGATCATAATAAGGCCACATAGGAGACAGGCTAGGTTTTTCCCATCCCCCAGGCCTTCCCCAACTTCAGGCCCCATCACTATGCTCCCAGTTCCCTTCCCCAAGCTCTTTGGCCTAGATTACCTTTCCCCAGAGTCCCCATGGTCCTAGGCCCTACCTCCTTATTCCATATCCATCCAGCATAATGCCTGAAATAGAACAGTACTCAACTATTTGTGGGATGGATGGACAGGTGGATGGAGATGGAGTGTTCATCCCAGCATCACTTACCACAAGATGGGTCATGAGTTTCTGTGGGGAGACGAATTGGGTGGCTAAGTTAAAGAGAGGATAAAAGAAGAAGACAGAGTCAGTGCAAGCTCTAGGATGCCCAACCTCCAGCCCCCACTGGCAGCCCATCAGTACTTCAGAAGAGGTGAAAGAACAAAGTGGAGGGGAAACATCAGAGCCAATGCCATGGGTGCTTATAATGTTTTGACTCAGTCTAAAAATCAAATCATTACATTTTCAGCTTATGAAAAACAAACACGCATCAAGTATTGTGCTGAACAGACATCCTCACCCCAATGCTGACTCTCACTGGGATTAGCGGTGAGGGATGGGAACACAGAGTGAGGCTCAGAGTTGGAGTGAGGAAGAGCTAAAAGTCAGGAATATCTGTGTACTTATTATTTTGTAATGTTTGTGTATCTCAATTACAGTGTTTTAAAATGAAGAATAAAGGCAAGAGGAACTGTGTGTTACAGAGGAGTCCCCTTTTCACCCACTGGGCCAAAAGACCTTAAGCTGCCACCTCAACCCCTTGATTTACTCTTCTCACCATGGCCCAGGCTTGGGTCCTGCAGCTTCCCTCACACCACTGATCTGCATCCTCTCCCCCACACCCACGACTCCTGTAGTGTCTCCACCAGCCTCCCACCCTAACACTCACCAAAGCTTTTACAGAAGGCACCTCTCCACAGGCTGCCCCATCCTTGTACTTACGCCTGAGGTGAAAGCTGCTGAGGTAAGGAACCTGGCCCAGGAACCGGGCCCTCTGAGCCATTTCTGTGACTATTTTACTCAGGGGCACAAAGACCGAAGTGTTGCTGGGCTCACACACCAAGGTGACCAGTTTGGGCAAGGATACCTGGCAGAGGAAGTGGCAAGGGCTTCAATGTCAAGTCCCATATCAGCCCCAGTCATAAGTTCTCCAACCTCATGATCTTGTCTTCCTTTCCTGGAGGGCCATTTGTGGCCTGTGTACATAGCCCCCCATTCCCCCCTTCATATTCATTTGTATTCACTCTCTCTCTCTCCACCTCCCACTCAAATCCACATTGATAAAATATAACCAAGGTCCTGATTAAAATTGCCATAGCAAGGATGTGATTAGCTAGACGGGCTTCTTGAAATTTGGAATTGTATGACTTGTAATTGCCTTCATTGGGGAACATTGCAAAGGCAGAGCCATGCTGAATGTCAGGAAACGGAGCTCGCTGAGAGAGCAAATCACATGTCCTTTTCCTCCCACAGCCCTTTACTCAACTTTGATCCACATCAGCTCATATGAACCTCATTACAGGTTGCTAAAGAACATAGAATATAATCACCCCCACTTTTACAAACGGAGAAACTGTAGCCAGGAGAGGAACTGACTCAAGATTTTACAGCTAGAAACTGGATGAGTGGGACTCAAGCTCAGATCTTCAGGTGCACCACCCAGTGACTCTCCTCTGGTCTACTTAACCACTTCTCAGAGGAGCCCCAGACACTTGAGTGGGACCAGGTGGAGGTGGAGAAAGATGGAAGAGATAGTATAAGGAATTATATGGGGTATGATGTAGAATGCAGTCTGGGTAGTCAGGGTAGTGATCTGGGGAGCCAGAGGAAGAGAAAATGAAGAGGCCTCTTTGACCCTAGCTGCTTGTACCATCTTTAGGATTTCGAAACACATTATTCGCATGTCCTCTTCATTCTGGAATAAGAAAAGGAAAGGTATAAATCTGAAACCAACACTAAGTCGCCCAATTCAAAGCCTCTCTTGGTTCACTGCTCAGGTTTTAGAGGCCAAAGCCCTTCCCATGTGCCAGCCATACCGTATTCTTCCTTCCCTTCTATTCCCAACTGTGCCCTCCTCTTACTCCCTCCCCTGAAGACTGCCCCACATTGGTCCCTCTTCTGCTTGGTCCCTGCTCACTGAGGAGTCGGACTGACTGAGCTTGATGATGTAGTTGATGATGATGTCCCCCTCGGGCAGGGCAAAGCAGTTATGTTGGCCCAGCATCTCAATGAAGTTCAGGAGGGGCTTCCGCACCTGTGGGTTCACAGACCATCACATGTATAGACAGGGAGGCATGTTCCAGGTGAGGACACAGAGAGCCAGAACAGGTGAGGGGCTTAGATCTCCTGACTCCAAGCCCAGTGTATCTTTAGTGGGCTCTGGATGATAAAGACTACTAGCTGCTGAAACTGACCAAGTCTGTACTCCACCCTGAAGCTCTAAACCACTTCTGCCATCCTCCTGGAGAACTGTAAGCACTTATCTTGCCCGCTCCTTATTTCCCCAGGGATATGAAAAATTGGCAGGAGTGTTGGGTAGAGAATCTGAGTCCAGGAAAGGTCTCATGTTCTTATCTTCTTAGGGAAAGTCAGGAACAAATCCCACAAGTCCTAAAGACCCAGCCCTTAAGATCCCAGGCTACCCATTAACCTGAAGATTTAGGACTTTGTTTTTAGGGATGATGCAGTTATTATCACCCATTTGGCATCCCAAATCACTGCTCCCCTGTCCTGCATGATCCAGAGCTGGAAGCAGTCTCTGCTGTTTCCAACCCTGGCTGCAGAGCTTGTTAAAAATATGGCTTCTCAGATCCCATGCCAGATGAAATGTTTGAGGGCTTCCTTTCCCTCTGCAAACCAAGAATTCTCAGGAGGCAGAATTAGCATCTTTTAGAGCTCCATATCCCCACTGGGCACATCACAATGCTATCCACAGAAAAGGTTCAGAAAATAGGAAAGAACCATCTGTTCATTTCTCAAACACTTCTCAGGTTTTGAAAAGCCCAAGGGTAAGCTATAGGCAGCAGTCTGAGGCCAGAACTGGCTTGGCAAGGGTGCCTTACTTTTCTCCTCAACCCCCCTAATTTTCCCCTCTCCATTTTACAGGACCTCGAGGTCTCAAGAAAGCAATTGCCTGCCCTCCCAGCCTGAACATTCTGCCTTTCAGCTCACTTGTTCGAAGTCCTCCTGAATCACATTGATGACTGAATGCATCACCTCGCTCTGCAGTTTTTCTGTCTGAGGCACTACAGAAAAGACAAACATGTAGCAGGGTATCAGTTTCCTCCCTCCTTCTCTGTTGTTTTGGGGGCATAAGAAGATAGACTGATGAGAATTCTAAGTGCAGTCCTAGTCTTCAAAGTCCAGGTGGAATCCCAGAGGTTATTTCCACCATCCCTCTGCTTCAAACTAGTCTTAAGAATGATCTAAAACAATATTTTCACCAAGCTGGCACCTGAGCCTCCGCCCTTGTCAGTCTTCCATGACTGCCCACACAAATTCCCAGCCAGCTGAGCTGTTCTCGCCCTCTGCACATCCCAATCTTTGGAATTGTGACCACTGCTCTTCTTCAGTGTGAATTCCCTCTCCCAAAGCAGACCCTTCTTCCCTGCTCTCAGTACATGTCCTTCACAGAGTCTATCCTATCCCTCTTGACTATGCCTTCTCTGCATTCCTGTGTGCACATTGCCATGCTCACATTAAACAACTCATCACATATTATCTTGTAACATTTCACTATGTAAACAGCCTCATCTTCCCTACTTGATAGTGACTTCCTTGAGACCAGGGACCATGTCTTATTTATGCGTGCATTTTTTGTGCCGTGCACTATGAAGGTTTGACAAACAGTTGATTGGAGTGGAAGCCTATACTCTAAAATAATAATCACACACTAGACCGTGATAAAACTGACTGCATAGTGGGTACTGGTCTAAGGCCCTCACATGTTTTCTCATTTAATTCTCACTAAAAATGCCTAAAGGTAGGTATTAATGCTACCTGTTTTTCAGATGAAGAAATAGAGGCACAGAATAAAAATAATCTGCCCCAGTTTGCACAGCTAATAAGTGTCGAAGTCAAGATATGAATCCATTGAGTTTACACTGAGTTTTAAACTATGCTTTTAATTACTATATGTGACTGTCTACCAGAGAAAGGAGATCTCATGGGAAAGAAGGTCCCCATGACCAGGCTCAGTTCCCACTCACCTTCCTGGAACACATCCATGAACACTTGAAGGGCAGATACCGTCTTGGCTGGATCCTTGCACTCCATGGTCTTTCGTATTAAGAATACCACCTGATCATTGTATAACTTGGCTATCAGAAGGGCGTGAATACAAGAGAGTCAATGGTATGTTTAAGTGGCAGGTGGTAAGCAAGAGTAAATCATGCTCACAGCAAACCACTGATGCCATGGGCTGGATAAAGAGAGTCCATTAGGTTGGAGAAAAAAAAGAGAATTGGTGTTTGTCCAGCATTTACCGTGTGTTAAGCATGGGGCCAGATGCTTTACTTGAGCTAGACCTCTCCCTCCCCTGCCCCATCATGTGCCTCTCTCATGATCACCACTGTCGTAATCACAGTATCACCTTTCTGAGTTTGGGATGAAAGGAGAAAGGGAAGCCAGCCCCAGGTGAAGGGAGTGGGAACAAAAAAGGTAGGGGTGTAGCAATGTCTATGCCCTTTGAGATTCATTGAATTTCAGACAAAGTTTACATAAATTTCTTTGCATCTTGTCTAGAGAACAGAAGCCCCTCGTGAGAACCTAGGCCCCCACCCCGGTCCTGGGAGAGACAAGGTCTTGAGAACCCACCCACATACATACCTGTGGCCAGTGAAATTAACTTACTCAGGATACAGAAAGCCCTCAGGGCAAGGCTGTGATTCCGTACAGAGTGAGAATCTGAATTGTTGACTTTTTCAGTCAGCTGTGGGGAGACCACGGGGTCATGAGTCCCTAGGCATGGATGGGGAAACTGAGGCATTCAGACAGGAAAAGTATAGCACTTGACCATAAGGAGAACATGAAAGTAGAACTCAGGAATCCAAATCCATAATCCCAAAGGAAAGAGGACAGTGGCCAACAAATTAAACATATAAAAGGTAACACCTTTTTGCAAAATGTATAATTGTCCTCTGCATACTCAGCTGCAACACAGAAGGCCTGATATCTTCCACAGGCATGATGGAGTGGTTTGAATCTTCTTCCCTTTAACCAGTTTAGGGGGCAACAAAGGTCTCCACCCCAAGAAGCATACAGAATGTGTCTAATTTACCTCATGGAGAATATCCCACTCAGTGACCAGAATCCAGCCATTAGCCTGTTCCAAGAAAGGCTGGGGTACATAGCATTAAGGTCACCATAAAAAAAAAAAAATACATCTGGGCCATGTGGAGGTTGTGACCTGGGCTGGGGTATCCATCACCTCCAAAAAAGACAAAAAGACAAAATACCTCTTGCCTCACAGCACTCACCTGGTTGAATAGCATGCCTGTAATATTTTCCAGCTGGGATTCCAAGTTTATTCCTCCACAGCCACTGAGAGCCAGAGCATCCACGAGTTGGAAAATACACTGTGGGTGTAAGGACAGTCAGCACCAGTCAGCCCAGCCCTTGCCACAACCTCAAGGAGAAACCTTTTTTCTCATGTCTAAACTACTTCGGTTCAGTATCTAGTTTTTCCATAGCCAAATACAGCCATGATCTGCCTTTCACCTCACCCAGGAAGCTAAATATATTTTCAAATAATCTCATTATTCCATGGAAACTTTTAGGGTAATTCGATATTGCAGGTGTTGGCTGACTTCAAAGAAGCAGGATAAATAAATCGTGGCCAACACAAGAACCAGTTCTATTGTTCTCTTTCAAAATTCAGAAAATCAAGTTTAAAAGCCTAAATACCTACTCTCTGCCTAATGGATTTTGTTGTTTTGTGGGCTGTTCTTATCATTTGTGTGAGAGCTCTACAAATAGCCTTAGTTTCCACATGTATAAACATTCCATTTGATTTTTTTTAAAAGCTGAGTCTAATTGCAATATAATAAACAGTATACATTTAAAGTATAAAATTTAATAAGTTTGATAAATGTACATACGTTATCTCCACAATTAAGATAATGAACATATCCATCACCCCCAAAAGTTTCCTCTTGTCTCTGTAATCTCTCCTTTGGTCCCCTCCCAACACCTTTCCTTTTCCCAGGAAGCCACTGATCTGCTTTCTGTCACTATAGATCTGTCACTTACTTTTTAAGAAACTGCAAAACTATTTTCCAAAATGGTTGTCCTAATTTACATTCTAACAGATGAGTGATGGCATCTCACTGTGATTTTAAATTCCTTATGTTTAAATGATGTTGAGTACCTTTTCCTGTGCTATTTTGCCATCCCCATATCATCTCTGATAAAGCATCTATTCAACTTTTTTGCAAGTTTTAAAAATTTTTAAATTGAGTTTTGAGAGTTCTTTATATATTTTGCATACATATATATGATTTGCAAATATTTTCTTCCAGTCTGAGACTTGTCTTTTCATTCTCTTAACAGCTTTCAAAAAACAGAAATTATTCACTTTGATGAAGTTTAATTTATCCAGATTTCTTTTACGGATAATTTTTCTGGTAGTATAACTAAAATATCTGTACCTAAGCCAAATTTATGTAAATCTCCAATGTTTTCATGTAGAACTTTGATAGTTTTAGAGTTTACATTTAAGTATGACCCATCTTAATTTTCAGACATGTTGTAAGGTATGAAGTTCCTCTTTTTTGCATATGAATATCCAAAAGTTCCAGCACCATATGTTGAAGAGAATATTCTTTCTCCAACAATTGTTTTTACACCTTTGTCAAAAATCAATTGACTATGGCCATGCCACCCTGAACATGCCTGATCTTGTCTGATCTTGGAGGCTAAGCAGGGTCGAGCCTGGTGGAAGACCACCTGGGAATACCAGGTGCTGTAGATGGAAGACCACCTGGGAATACCAGGTGCTGTAGGTGGAAAAAAATCAATTGACCCTATATGTATAAGTCTATTTCTGGATTCCCTTCTATTAAGGTCCATTGATCTATTTCTCTCTCTTGACGCCAACAACACACTGTCTTCATTATCGTAGTTTTCTAAGTCATTCTTCTTTTTCTAAACTGCTTTGGCTATACTGGGCCTTTTGCATTTCCATATGAATTTTTGAATCGGCTTGTCAGTTCAGTTTTTAAAAAGCCTCCTGTGATTTTTATTAGGATTGCATTGAATCTATAAATCAATTCAGGAAGAACTGTTATTTTAGCAATATCAAATTTTCTGATTCATGAGTATAGCATATATTTCCATTTTTTAAGGTCTTCTTTATTTCTTTCAGCAATGATTAGTAGTTTCCAGTGTATGGGTCTTACACAACTTTTTTCTGATTTATTCCTAACTATTTCATATTTGTATATAGATGATCATGTTGCCTGTGAATAAAGACAATTGTACTTCCTTTCCAATATGTATGCCAGTTAGGTCAAGTGTCTGAAAGTTTAAATCTTCTATATACTTACTGATCATCTATTTGTTCTATCAATTATTGAAAGAGGGGTGTTGAAATCTCTGATTTTGATTATGGATTTGTCTATTTCTTCTTGCAGTTCTATTCGTTTTTTTCTTTATCTGTTTGGAAGCTCTGTTATTCATTACATAAACATTTAGAACTGTTATGTGGTTTTCATGAACTGACTCCTTTATCATTATGAAGTGATATTCTTTATATCTGGTGATATTCTTTGCTCTGAAATCTACTTTGTCTGATATAAATATAGCCTATACAGGCTTTTTGTTGATAAGTGCTAACATGATATGTTTTTATCTTTTTATTTTTCACTTATTCATATCTTTATCTTTGAAGTGCACTTCTTGTAGGTAGTATATAGGTGGATCTTGCTTTTTTATCCATCTAACAAACTCTGCCCTTTAATGTGGGTATTTAGGCCATTTGCATCTAATGTGATTATTTATATGGTTAGGCTTAAATCTATCATCTTTCTGTTTGTTATCTATTAGTCCCAATTTTTTGTTCCCTTTTCTATTCCTGCTTTCTTTTGATTTAATTGAATATTTTTATAATTCCATTTTATGTTCTTTGTTGGCTTATTAGCTATAACTTTGCTATTAGGTTTATAGCATATATCTTTAACATACTTCAGTCAACCTTCAAGTGATATTACACTACTTTATGAATAGTAAGTATAAGTATATACTTATACTGTACTTGCTGCTATTGTTGCATACATTTGTTATAAACTCCATACTACATTGTTATGATTTTTGTTTAGTTGATTATCTTTCAAAAAGTTTTCTAAATAAGAAAAAATATATATTTACTCATATGACTACCATTTCCAGTTCTATTCATCTCTTTATATAAATTCATATTTCCATCTGGTATCACTTTCCTTCTGCCTGAAGAATTTCCTTTAATGTTTCTTATAGTGTTCTCTACTGGTGATGAATTCATGAAGTTTTTGTATGTGTTAAATATTTTTGTTTTCCACTCATTTTTGAAAGATATTTTCACTGGTATAGAATTTTAGGAGACAGTGTTTCTCTTTCAGTTCTTGGAAGATGTTATTCCACTATTTCTCACTTATATTGTTTCCCTTGAGAAATCTGTTGTTATTATCATCTTTATTCCTCCATATGAAAATGTTTTTGTTGTTGTTTTGTTTTGCTTGTTTCTATTTTCGTTTTTTTAGTGGCTGCATTTAAGATTTTCTCTTTTTCGCTGGTTTTTTGAAATTTGGTTATGGCATGCCTTGGTGTAGTTTTATTAAGACCTCTTGTGCTTAGGGTTCATTGATCTATGTGATCAACCAATGGGTTTATATTTTTATTCAGACTTGGAAATTTTTCAATCATTATTTCCTCAAATATATTTTCTGTTTCTCCGCTTTATGAGGAGACTTAAACTGCACATAAATTAGGCTGCTTAACATTGTCACTCACCTCATTGTCCTTTCTTCTTCATTTTTTAAATCTTGTTTTCTGTTTCATTTTATGTAGTTCCTATTGCTATACCTTCAAGTTAACCAATATTTTCTTTCGGAATGTTTAAATCCTATCCAGTGTTTTTGCATTACAGATATTCTATTTTTTAGCTCTAGAAGTTTAATTTGGGCCTTTTAAAATATATATATGCCTTGTTTCTATGTAACATACTTAATCTTCCCTCTAGTTTTTAAGCCAGTTATAATATCTGTTTGAATTTTCTAGTATGCTACTTCTAATATCTGTGTGAGTTCTGGGTCTATTTTAATTGATTTTTCTCCTTATTATAGGTCATATTTTCCTGCTTCTTTGCATGCCTGGTAATTTTTTATTTAATACCACTCATTGCAAACTTGGTTTATTAGATATTTTTATATTCCTATAAATATTCTGGAGTTTTTCTTGGGACACAGTTAAGTTACTTAAAAATAATTTGATCCTTTTTGGGTCTTGCTTTTAAGATTTATTAAATAGAACTGGAAGAGCATTCAGCCTACTGATAATTTCTCTCCCCCTCCCCTAAGTACTCTACCTAATGCCCCATAAATTATGAGGTTTTAGGTTGGTTGGTGGGAACAAGTATTATTCTTGGTCCTGCATGAGTTCTGGCTATAGTTCTTTCTTGGTTCTTTTCCTCACCTGGGACCATTTCTTCACATGCATGGGCTATTCAATATTCTTTCCTGTAAACTCTAGCTACTTTGGTGTCCCTGGACTCTCCTCACCATTTTCCCAATTCAGAAAGTCCATCAGACTCTTCTTGGGTTTTCTTTCCCTCTGCTACCTGGTAACTCTCTTAAAGAAGTAAACCGGAGCTATTACAGGGCCTGCCACATATCCTTCCTGTCTCTCAGAAACCACTGTCTTCTGTTGTAGGACTCTGAGAAGTCCTACAGTTAAAAATTTCTTGAGAACCATTATTTAATATACTTTCTCTAGTTTTTTATTGTTTCAGGAAAGATGGTAAATCTGGCCTCGGTTACTTCATCTTTTCCAGAAGCAGAACTTCACTGGATTTCGACTATTTAACATTTCCTTGCCTTTGGTTTGCCTGATGGACTGCCACACTGTACCAGCCTTGCTAAATAGAGCTGGTTAGTGCTAGTTGATGTCCAAACAAAATTATACCAAATACTAACAAATATTCCTATTCTTGATCATTATCCCCTAGAATGAGAGAGAAGAAGTAGCCAAAACATTTCCACTGTCAGCTACATAGCACAGAATTTCTACCTGACCAATCTGCACACTAGCAGTTAGGTTACAAATTTCATCCTTCCAACTGACTAATGAACTATGCAGAGCAAGTCTCTGTTCCAGGCAACATGCAGACATGTGACAGGAAGGACTGTGGCTGGTCCACTAATGGGGAAAACTCAGAATACATATGTGAGAAATAACGGTCAACTTTTCATACACCAAGGAAAGTGCATTTCAACTCTTCATATGCAATGGTAGATGACAAATTGTGCTCCCTGAAAACTTGATGTTAATGGGTGTTGCATTTAAAAATAAATTCTCCTCTTCAAAATGCACATTAATTACAAATGCATATTAACATGTTGAGCAACCAAGAAAAATGTGCCTCTCAGATATCCACTCTAAGGGGTATAACTGACCAACATCTCCAGCTTCCATGCTCTAAAATCAATCTCAGTTAAAACTGAGGCCAGATTCTCAGAGGTTTCTCCCAGCCAATGATTGAGTATGGCTGGTCCACTAAGGCAGGCCTATTCATGCAAGATGCAAGACTTTCCTGATGGGTGATTTTGGCTCAATGGCTCTCTGTCGGCATTACTGAAACTTTCTTAGAACTACACTATAACCTAAGACTTTTCTGTCTTCTTCCCATCTTTCCTTCCTCCCCCTACTTCCTCTTTATCAAGGCTCAGATCTGTATCTCAGTGTGATGGCTCTCCCAGCCTCCTCTAGCTATCTTCCCAGTTTTCCCTCACAAGTGTTCCTCCAAGAAAGCTCTTTACCTCTAATCCCATGTTGGTATCTGCTTTTTGGAAGATCAGACTAAGCTACATATTGAAGACTCTGAGAAGTCCTACAGTTAAAATTTTTTTTTTAATTTTAACTCATCATTTCCCACTCATTTTACTAAATAACACATGTTCTTTTTTATAGAATACCCAATAAAAGCTGCAGGAAACTTGTTCTGAGAAATGCCTTGAATTGGAAGAAAGACTAAAACAACAATCAGAAAATGTGGGTTCTGGTTCTTGGTCTTCTGCTCATAATAATATCTAATATTGGTATAACAGTTTTTTCATTGGTAGAATTCTGATATGACCCCAAAATTCCAGGCCCCTGGTGTGCACACATCCTCTCCCTGTTATTCAACCAAGCACTAATCTAAGTGTTGATGTGAAGGGATTTTGCAGATGTAATTAATGTTCCATACCAGTTATCCTCAAAATAGGGAGATTACCCAGGTGGACTGGATCTAATCTCGTGAGCCCTTTAAATCTGGACCTAGAGGTCAGAGACAGGGAAGTCATGAGAGATTTAAAGCATGAGGTGGATTCAACAAATGGGCGTGGCTGAGTTCCAATAAAACCTTAGTTACAAAAATAAGCTTCAGGCTACAATTGGCCTGTGGGCCATGCTTTGCCAACAACTCCAGCATTACCTACTCAATAAATATGGAATGCATGAACTATTTAAATTTCCTTCTCATCCCCACCCCAATCACCTGGGAAATGTAGAAAGGTGTCACTTTTGTGGATATCAAAATCATTAGCCATCTGGTTAACCGGTTCACTTGGTTCTTGAGTTTGAATGGTGGTATGAGATAGAAGAGGTGGCCAATTATCACCAGAACTTGCTCTGTCACCTGTGCCCAAAGAGACACAACAAACATGCCTCAGAAAAAGGATGAAGGCAGGACAATCTCTCAGGGGCTTTGCCTTATTTGCCTTTGTATTTCCAAGGCCTAGCACAGTGTCTGGCAAATGAGAGTAAGCAGTAAATGTAAACTGTATACTTAACAAATAAGTGAATGAACTATTGATTGTTTTCTGACTGTATCCTTTTCTATAGAATAGGAAGAAAAGTCTGAGGACTGTCATCCTGCTCTCCTGGAAAAGCCTGGTGAATCAGGCTTCCACCAGCAAATAGATAAAGCGAGCCTCACCTTTGGCTCAAGCCTTATTCTTTCAGCCCATCTACCCAACCCTTACTATCTTCCACTCCCACCTTGTTCTTGCTTTTCAGAGACCAACGATTAAAGAGAACTCGGAGGGTTTGGTAGGCTTTGATGGTCACTGCCTCTTTCCTGATGTCCATCACTCCCTCATGCTCAGCGCCCAGATCCAGATGATTCCGGGCACTGATGGCCAATCCATAGAGCACTATGAGGGGAACAGAGAGTTTGAGCTGCCATCACCTTTCCCTTCTCACAAAGAAAAACATACAGACCTACGGGCATAGTCCTCTTATCCCAAACCCTAAAAGGGTTTCTGTGGTCCTGTGCTGAGAAAGACCAACCCATTCACAACCTCTAGAACTATCTTTTTTTTTCTGACCACACCTAGTCTACCCAGAAGGGGCATAGAAAGTGAAAGAGAAAGGCTGTCATCATCTACAGCATCCCTATCAATCTTGGTCCTTGACCCAAACCAGGCTAAGAAAGCTCAGATGGAGAAAAACATCTACTCATACCTGGCCTGCTCTCAGCCATCTCCTGCCCTTACCCTAGCTTCTGAGATCCACATTCAGAGGAACCCAGTCTCTTCCTGGCCTTTTTTCCTCCCTCTTTGATTCCAACAAAGTCTTCCCCAGACCCTCCTAACCCTCACCATGACATATTGCCAACATGTCATCCTCCTCTTGGGCCATCTTCAGAATGCGCAGGATATATTCCCATGTGGCGTCAATGTAGCGGGCTGTATCTAGGAGAGAGAGTACAAGAAAAAGTCTCTATCCCATGTGAGTAGTCTCTAAGCCTTAATGTAAAAAATCTTATTGATTAGGGTCTTGGAGATCTGGGCTCCAATTCTAGCTCTGCCTCCAAAGAGTCTGGGTAGCCTGGAGCAAGTTACTTAATTTACCAGTGTTTCAGCTTCCTTAACTGTTAAACAGGACTATACCTCCTGATGCGAACCCTCACAGGGCTGTTGGGAAATTTAAGCTCAATAATGGATATTAGCACAGCATATAAATGCAACATATCGTCACACCCTATACATGCACACTCTTGTTCCAAAACCCTTAAGGAAACAAAGAGATATGCCTTCTGGGGCCTATGTGAGTACATTTGCCATGATTAGATCAAGAGACATTCCAGCTCCTTTCACTGTGTCCTCTGAGCTTGCTGTATAGCCCAAGCCACATGCCTCGTCATTTTGAACCTAATTCCAGGAGGCCAGCTGACTTCCCCAACCTCTCTCTGGCTCCAACTCCAAGTGGTAAAGAAAGGCATTTGCCCAGTTACTTTTTTTCACATTTTTTGATTGAGGGAGGAAAGTGGAATAAAAGAGTCTGCTGTCACCAGTAGCCACCAGGATGAAGATTGTATGGTGATCCTCTGCCTTACCCTGTTATATTATTATTTTCCAAGCCTCTAAACAAATTAAAAACTCAGGTTCCCCTAAGCAAAACATTCCTCCCTTCATCCTTTGCCCCTCCCCACAGCTGTTAAATGGGGGTTTTCTATTTAACCTGCTCTCTCCATCTTTGTTTCTATGTCTTGTATCCAGTCCCACAGTCTCCCAACTGTGCCATTCCTGGTCTCCAGAAACTCCTTTATGAATTCCCACAGGGATCCTAGTTTGTCCCCTTCCTCTCTACATACATATACCCATGACTAAGCTAAGTGGAGACATGTCCAATGAGAGGAATCAAGAGAATAAAGCTGCAATCTGGATTCCATATAATGCCCCCACCCCCTGCTGACCCTGTCCTCTTCTCAGACTAACTCTTCCATCACAGGAACCCATACCCTGGCAGAGGCTGAGCTTCCCCACTGCAACTAGGAGGCCCCTCGGGGGCAGATTTCGCACATGCAGTCTGTCCCATAGCTTGGCAATGACCATTCCTGGAAACTGGAACCCCAGAGCCATTAGGACCGCAGTGCACATCTCCTCCAGTTCTCCCTCTGACTTCTGGAAAGAGAAAGACCAACAGTTTCAAGGCTAATCCTCAAGATGAGTCCCTTGGCTTCTGGGAATCAGCTTATTCAATAAGTGATTCTCCTTTATCCTACATCATCCTACCACCCCATTCAACATACACCTTCCCCAAGGTGAAGGGCAACAGCTTCCTAGAACGTGCAAGAGACAGGAAGACAAGAAGTCTGCAAAGTTCCTAGCTTGCATGTTGGGGGAGGAGTGAGGACTGGGGTTTCTAGAGCACAGAGCTTCCCTGCAGCAGGAAGTGAATCATCATGAAGGTAACTTTGTGGAAGTAACTTTGGAAAAACCCAAATAGGTTGTAGGTCTTGACTGGAAGACAGGCATGCCAAAAAAAGCAGGTAAAATGAAGAATGCCTTGTATGTAGGTAGTTAACCAAGAAAATAAGAAACGAGATTAACCCAGTGTCAGAAAATTAAGTACCAAAGTATGTGGATAGACAGACAGGTAGACGTCATGGATGCTCAGTCCAAAGATAGACTAGCAGGCAAATGGGTAGATACAAATGTAAATAGGTTAGTAAATAGATTGAGATGATTAGCCAAGTTGCAATAACAAAGGTGACTGCTTAAAATATCCCAGGGGGAAACTGAGGACACAGTGTGAGGACCAGATTAGGCTTTGAGGCCCAAAGCCGAAATCCTTTCCCTGCTTTCCATCTCACTTCTCCCACCTTACCCCTTCACTTCATTACTGTATCTTCTATGTCAGAGTTCTTGAGACATATTCAGGGTACAAGCTATAGGCTCTAGTAAATTGTTTAGAAGACTGAGGTACTCATATCCCAGATATCACTTAGTTTCCAAATGTCATCCTCCCCTGGAAAGGAACTCCTGGATTTAGATGTGAGATCTTTTCTTCCCCTACGTGCCCCAACCCAGAGGCATGGACTCCTCACCATTGTCCTCAGGTAGTTGACAATGAGATCTGTCACTTTCTGACACAGTAGAGTCTCCATCTTGTTATTTCGGATTTTGACTTCCAGCAACTTGAGAGTTTGTAAGATATTATCTGCTGACAACTATAGGAGAGAGGGGACTCAAGAAGAGTGGAAGTTGAAGGGTGGAGAAAATAAAGAGAATAATGATCCATGGTAGAGAAAGAAAGAGAAGGTGTGAATCTAGAGAGAGAATTAAAGCTGGACCTGGGGTGGGGGGTGCTGGAGAAGGTATAAGTCAGATTAGGAGCATCAGAATCTGACCTGGAGGTGTGAATGAACTGAACCAAGTAGTGCTCTGCTAACTGGAAATTCTTCCCACTCCTCTGACACAATGGGTATGTGTCCAACCAACTACTTTTATGAAGG
Source organism: Cynopterus sphinx (assembly GCA_030015415.1). Lineage (NCBI taxonomy): Eukaryota > Metazoa > Chordata > Mammalia > Chiroptera > Pteropodidae > Cynopterus > Cynopterus sphinx. The sequence goes on from CM057380.1 coordinate 94,460,306, forward strand.
TTGTTCTATCCTAGATGTCCTCACCTGACCAGCAACTTGGAGTGCTTCCATAAAGTTCTCAATGTTCCTTCCTGAGATATCGCACTCCAAGTCTCCTTTATCAGTCTCCGAGAAATTTGCCATAACTCTGAACATCTCTGTAAGGAATAAAGAGGGTATGGAGGGAGGAGCTGTTTCTCTCTTGCTTAAGGTGGGTTATTGCCTCAGAGGTGGGTATCATGGTATGATGAAAACATGCAAAGAATAATGAAAACTCAGAAGACACGTTTGGCTCCTGACTCAGACATTGCCCCTCACAAGACACCTTTGGCATTTCACTTAACTTTTGGAGACCTTATTTTTTTATATGCAAAGTAAGTATAATGAGAATCAAGAGATGCAATATGTGCTATTAAGATCTCAGCCTGCCCTTTGGATCACATCTTTTCCATTGAGATCATAAAATGCCTTCTATGGGTAAAAGTTAAAACAGAATGAAACAAGAATTTATAGATATGAAAAAAGAACCAATTAGAAAATTTGGAAATTAAAAATATAAGCATTAAAAATTTAAATCTCAACAAATAGGATAGAAACAAGATTGAACACAGTTAAAGAGAGATTAGGAAATTAGAAAATAGTTCTGAGGAATTTAATCAGAATGCAATGCAGACATAATTTTTAATAAAAGAACATTAACGGACATTTAGGATAGACTGAGAAAAGTTCCAGAAGAATGGAGAGAAGGTAATAAGGATAAATGAGAATTTCTAGAATTGAAAAAAAGACAAGAATCTTCATATGGCACCATAAGGATCTACCAGAATAAAGTTTAAATGATACTTTAGTGAAACTGAAGAATATCAAAAATAAAAACAAAAATTCTAGGCCACTAGAATAAAATAAAATTTACCTACAAAGGAATAACAATCAGACTGGCATCTAGTTTCTCAACCGCAACAAGAGATATCAGAATATAATTAAAAATAGCATATTGCATTTTGTACTTTCTATAGCATCTAAAGTAAACACTACAGAAAGTATGAAAAAATGTATAACAACCAAAGTTATAGAAGGGGAAAATAAAATGATTTAAAAAGTAACTCAATCCAAGTAAAGGCAAGAAAATAGAGAAACTGGGGACATAAGAACAGGTGGTATATTCAACAAGTGCTTTTAAAAGAAGGTAGATTTAAGACCAAATATGTTAGCAATTCAATGTAAACTGACTAAATGTACCAGTTAAAAGAAAAAGATTTTTAGACTGAATAAAAAATAGGAAACCAACTACATACATTTACAAGAGACATATCTCAAACAAAAGGACACAAGAAGGTTGAAAGAAAAGGAAGAGCAAAGATATACCAAACACTAATCAAAAAAAAAGCTAGCATAGTTAGATTAGTAGCAGACAAAATAGATCAATCTCAAGGCAAAAAACATGACTAAACAACAACATTTCATATCAATAAAAGATTTAATTCACCAGGGAGATATACTACTTCTTTTTTTATATGTAATGTTTATACATTCTACTTTATTTTATTTTTTATTTATCAACTGGAGTTGACATTTCCTGTTATTTTCAGGTGTCTAGGAGAGATACTAATTCTTAAATTATTTGAGTCCTAATAACATAACTCAAAATATATAAAGCAAAACATGATAGAACAAAAGGCAGAAATTAATAAATCCAGATTCTAAAGGGAGATCTTAACACCTCTCTCAGAACTGATAGAACAAAATCAGTAGGGATGTAGCTTTGAAAAACATGATTAGCAAAATTGATATAATGGACTTACATAGAACACTGCTCCCAACAACAGCAGAATATGTATTCTCTTCAAGCAAACACAGAACATATAAAAACCACTCATGTGCTGGGCAATAAGGCAAGACTCAACAGGTTTCAAATGACTGACTTCATATAGAACATGTTGTTCTCTGTCCACATGTAATTAAGCTAGAAATAAATAATGAAAGTACAACTTTTTAAATCTTAAATTTTAAGAAATATATTTCTAAATAATGGAACAAAGAAGAAATCTCAATGGAAATTAGAAAATATTTTACAGCATTAACTACATATATCAATTTGTCATTAAGTAAATAGTTTGTAAAAGTAAAAAGTACAAATCAAAAAGAAAAAAAAACAATCCTCAAAAATTAAAAACAAATGGAAACAAGTAAACTTAATTGTATATTGATAGTGAAACCAGAGAGAAAAATCAGGAAAGAAATTATTTTGGGTGACTTTAAAATACGGTATTTTGTTAGTATAATTCTAATGGTTTCTATTCTACAGACAACAAGAATAAAACTCAAGGAAATCTTAAGCTGCCTTCAGTAGTTTCACTGTTAATAATAGATTGGTATATTATGCTGAAAATGTCATATATATATATTGTACATTTTTAGCTTATGGAAAATAAGAGTCATAAGATTTTTAAAATTCAAAGAAGTAAAATCCAGTATTCTAATTATCAATTTATTGCCTCTCAGCTACAAATCCACCCTTTAATGTTTCACTTTGTAATACTGAAAATGGACACTGAAACATTCCTTCTTTTTACAGTTGACAATCAATATTTTCTTATAGTAGTTCCATGTGTACAGCATAACTGTTAGACATTTATATAATTTATGAAGCGCTCCCCCCATAAGTCTTGTACCCACCTGGCAACATATGTAGAAAACACCCTATGCTGTACTTCACATCCCCGTGACTATTTTGTAACTAGCCATTTGTACTACTCAATCCCTTCACCTTTTTTCACCCAGCCTCCCAACTCTCTTCCCATCTGGCAACCATCAGTTTGTTTTCCATATCCATGAGTCTGTTTCTGTTTTGTTTGTTTATATTGTTCTTTAGATTCCCCATATAAGTGAAATCATATGGTATTTGTTTTTCTCCCTCTGACTTATTTCACTTAGTATAATACCTCCTAGGTCAATCCATGTTGTCACAAAAGGCAACATTTTATTCTTTACTTTTTTGCCAGTTGACATGATGTTAAGCTTTACAAGTAGAGGGAGCTGGAGGGAAACTGAAGAATGTGCTTCTATTCTTTTGTGGGACATGCAGTGGTACTATCCAGACAGTTTTGTTGCCAGTCTCAGCCCATGGTTCCTTGATACCATCTTTGGCCTGCCAGCTACCCAGCAAAACAAATGTTCATAGGAACTTTATTTGTAGCAGTCAATGTGCTCACTTCGGCAGCACATATACTAAAATGGCAACCACAAAAGACTCAAACAACCAAAATGTCCTTCAATAGGAGAATGGCTAAATAAACCATAGTACAGTAGTCCCCTGTTATCTGCAGTTTCCTTTTCCATGGTTTCAGTTATCCATGGTCAATGACAGACTGAAAATATTAAATGAAAAATTCCAGAAATAAACAATTCATAAATTTTAAATTGTATGCCATTCTGAGTAGGATGATAAAGTTTCAAGCCACCCTACTCCATCCTGCCTGGAATGGGAATCATCCCTCTGTCCAGCATATCCACACTGTAGACACTCCTGCCTGTTAGTCACTGAGCAATCATCTAAGTTTTCAGATCAACTGTCACAGTATCATAGTATTTGTGTTCCAGTAACCCTAATTTTACTTAATAATGGTCTCAAAGCACATCAGCAGTGATGCTGGCAATCCGAATATGCCAAAGCAAAGCCATAAAAGTGTTTCCTTTAAGTAAAAAGGTGAATACGGTACAATAAAATATTTTAAGAGACCACATTCACATAATTTTTATTATAGTATAGTTACAATTGTTCTGCTTTATTGTTAGTCATGTTTCTATTTCTTACTGTGCCTAACTTATAAATTAAACTTTATCATAAATATATATGTTTAGAAAAACATAGCCTATGTAGGGTTTAATACTATCTGTAGTTTCAGGCATCCACTGAGGTCTTGGAACATATCCCCCGTTGCTGCACATCTATATCATAGAATACTACTCAGCAATTTAAAAAGAACAAACTATTGATACATATAATTACCTGGATAGATGTCAAGGTCCTTATGCTGAGTGGAAAAGTCATTCTTAACTGATCACAACCTATGACAACAAATTTGAAGCTTTTAGGTAATTTTAGGTAATTTTGACAAATTCCTAGAAAAAAAAAAGATAATCTGTTAAAATTGACATAATTAGAAAACATTCAGTAGTCCTAATACTTAAAAAGAAATGTAATTCAGAATCAACATCCTTCCTATAAAGAAGCACTAGGCCTTAACAGATTTATCAACAAATCCTACTAAACCTTTAAAGAAAAAATAATGCCAATTAAACATGACCTCTTCTAAAAATAGAAAAAGAGGAAGAGGAACATTAGTATAATCTTGATACTAAAACTTTAAAAAGATAGTTCAAGAAAGAAAAATTAAGGCCAATCTTGTTCATGACCATAGATGTGAAATATTTTTTAAAAGAGAAAACTAAATCCATCAAAAATATATTAAAAAAATGATTACACAAGTTCTATTTTAAAAAGAAATCAATTTAAACTACACCAAGATTCTATATCTCCTCATATTAGGTTGATACAATCTAAAAGCATGCAAAGCTGGGGACCACAAGCTTTCCCATACATTACTGATAAGAGTGCAAAATGGCAGGAATTCCTCTGAAGTGAAGTATTGTAATACCTAACAACATCTCATATGTATCTGCTCTTTCCTCAGCAAACTCCCACTTTTAGAATTTACTCTGAAGCTTTTTCTCCATTAATATGAAAAAATATGTGGACACAGTTACTCATCATGGTATTATTTGTAATAGCAAAATATTGGAAACAATCTAAATACCTATGAATTCGATGCAGAATGAATAATAAACTACGGCACATTCCCCTGTGGAGTATTACACAGCTAAAGTATAAGACAAACCTCTATGAAATAACATAGAATTATGCTACCTTTGAGTAATAAGTAAAATAAGTATAAGTGAATATTTGTGTGTAAAGATACATTATTCCTATATATGTGTATAGTTTTATTTTTGGACAAAACAGAGAAAGGATAACACAGAAACTAATGAAAATGGTTACTATTGTGGTGTGTAGGAAGAGACAAGAAAGAATAAGGATTTCTCTGGCTTTACTACTTCATAAAATTTGGCTTTTCAACCATTCAAATGCTTTACATATTCAAAAATAAACTAAATGTACATAGATCAAAAAAGGCAAACCTAAAAATGAATACAGTGGAAATAAATGAATCTGACTGTATATAAAACTGATTACATAACTATGCAGGAAAAAAATAATTCAAGTAATTTTAAAACATCATACTCTAATTTATGCCCTTAGTGGGTCTATTCTAAGAATAAAAATACCTGCAAAGAAGCCCTAAACTTAATGAATTTGTTATTGGTAGTGTTATTTGGGTAGGAATCTGAAACTATTGTATATACTATATTAAATATAGTGAGGCTTTTGGGGAAACAGGATTCTTACCATGGAAGATGGGAGATGCAAATATGGAATGAGAGCCTTTTGATGTTGCAATTTTAATTGCAAATATGAATAAGAATTCAACATTTAAAGTAATTCTGTTCACTGAAAAAGCCTAGAAGCAATGATACTCCAGTAGCAGACCATATCTACTACTCAAATCCTACTTTCTACATATCATTCATACCACACTCTTCTAAAAAAAATTTTTTTCAATTTCAGTTGACATTCAATATTCTATCAGTTTCAAGTATACAACAGTGGTTAGACATTTATATAACTCATTAAGTGATTCCCCCTCCCTGCCCCCCGTAGATCTGGTACCCATCTAACATGATACATAGTTATTACAATATTATTGACTATATTCCCTAGGCTTATTGTACATCTCTGTAACTATTTCTTTCTTTTTAATAATTTTTATTCTTTTTCAATTAAGGCTTAGTTTCAGTTGAAAGACATAATGATTAGACATTTACATAACTTAGGAAAGGATCACTCCAATAAATCTAGTACCCATCTGACTATATAACTATTACAATATTAACTATATTCCTTACGCTATACTTTACATTCTCATTGTAACTACTAATCTGTACTTCTTACGCTATACTTTACATTCTCATGACTATTTGTAACTACTAATCTGTACTTCTTAATCTCTTCTTGTTTCACCTACCCCCAATTTGCTCCCATCTGACAACCATCAAAATGTTCTCTATGAGTTTGTTTCTGTGTTGCTTATTTTGTTCTTTAGATTCGACATGTAAGTGAAATAATATGGCATTTGTATTTTTCTGTCTGACTTAATCCACTCAGCACAATACTCTCTAGGTCCATCCATGTCATTGCAGATGGCAAGACTTCATTCTTTTTATGGCTGAGTAATATTCCATTGTATACATGCTCCACCTTTTCCTTATCCATCCATCCACTGATGGACACTCAGGTTCTCTCCAAATCTTCACTATTGTTAATAACACTGCAATAAACATATGGATTCACATGTCCCTTTAAAGTAGTATGAGAAATATCCAGAAGCAAGAATACTGGGTCCTTCTTTGTCTGTTGTTATAGCTTTTGTTTTAAAGTCTATTTTGTCTGATATAAGTATTGCTACCCCAGATTTTTTTTCATTTTCATAAAAGATCTTTTTTCATCCCTTTATATTAATATTGTAATAATTATATGGCGTGTCTTTTGATCTGAAGTGAGTCTTTTGTAGGCAGCATATGTAAGGGTCCTATTTTCTTATCAATTCAGCCATCCTCTCTTTTGATTGGAGCATCTTATCCATTTACATTTAAAGTAACTGTTAACAGATATATAATAATTGCCACTTCATTATTCATATTTATTTTTTCTTCTTCTTAAAAAAAAGTCCCTTTAACATTTCTTGTAATACTGGTTTGGAGCTGATTGATTCTGTTAGCTTTTTCTTATCTGGAAAGCTCTTTATCTCTCCTTCTATTCTAAATGATACTGCCTAGAGTAATCTTTGTTGTAGGTCCTTGCTTTTCATCACTTTGAATACTTCCTGTCAATCCTTTCTGGTCTACAAAATTTCTGTTGAGAAATAAGCTGACCATCTTATGGGAGCTCCCTTGTAGGTAATTAATTGCTTTTCTCTTGCTGCTTTTAAGATTGTCTTTCACCATCGGCATTTTAATTATGACATATCTTGGTGTGAGAGTGTCTTTGAGTTTATCTTGTTCAGGATTCTGTGCTTCCCAGGCTTGTGTGCCTATTTCCTTTACCAATTAAGGAAGTTTTCCATCATTATTTCTTCATAAAGGTTTTCAATTCCTTGCTTCCTCTTCTCCTTCTGATACCCTTATGATGCGAATGTTGGTTCACTTGATACTGTCCTAGAGGTCCCTCAAACTATCCTCATTTTTTAGATTCTTTTTTTCTTATTGCTGTTCTGATTGTTTCCTGCTACTTTATCTTCTAAATGGCTGAGTTCATCTACTCTTCTTCTAAGTTCATTGAGCATCCTTATAACCCGTGTTTTGAACTCTGCATCTGATAGATTGCTTCTCTCCATTTTGTTTAGTTCTTTTTCTGGAGCTTTGTTCTATTACTCCATTTGGGACATGTTTCTTTGTCTCCCCATAATAGCTGCCTCCCTGTGTTTGTTTCTATGTATTAAATAGAGCTTGTATGCCTCTAGGTCTTGAGTGGACTTATGTAGTAAGTGTCCTGTGGGACCCAGTTGCGTAGTCTTCCTGGTCACCTGAGCCAGGTCCTCCAGGTGTGTCCCTTATATGGGTTGCGTGTGCACTCCTATTGTAGTTGAGCCTTGGTTGTTGCCAGTGGGAGAAATTGACCCTTATGCTGATTGGTCATGAGGACTGGCTGGTGACTACAGTGAAGGAGATGTTATGCAAGGGCTGACCCTACAAAGAAGGATTTGCTCTAGCAGGGCTCTCATGCCTTCCCAGTCTGCCCTTTAGGTGTGTTGTTCTCAAATGTGGCCCTGGATGGTGCTCCATCTTGGTCAGAAGCTAGTCATGATGTAGCCAGCCCCAGGGCCTCCTGGGAGGGGCCTCACCACAGGCCAAGTTCAGCTGCAGCCTGTGCCCTGCCCAGGGGCACTTAGCATTAGCCACCAAGAAACCTGCAGATGGCCACCACCCACTATGAACTCGAAATTTTCTCAAGAGGCCAAGAGGTGAACAGAGGTCAGCTGCTGCTAGTGCCAGGCTTAGAGATGCTCAGAAGAGGTCATGCTGAGGCCAGATGTTGCTTGTTTGGGTTTTATGAACCTTTGAGAGATTTTAGGAAAGTCTGTAGCATGAGCTAAGATAGGCCCTTTATACAGAAAAGATACAAAAGCATCTTGAGTGGGCCTGCAAGTTGGGTGGGGTAGAATCTCAGGGAATCATGAGGGCAGGGTGACCAGTGTTAGCCAAGTCAATGGAGACAGATATGGCAGCCACCTGTGTCTGCACACTGGGAGTGGGGAGGACTCAACAAAGAAACAAAAGATTCTGCTATCACTTCTGTCTGGAAGAAACTGCCCCTTTAGCCCTCACCCTAAAGCCAGATAACACAGTTCCTCCCCATATGTCCCAGTAGTCCCTCTCAAGCTGCTGCCCCAATGCTGAAGCTCAGAACAAGTGAGTTCGTCAGTGGGTAAGTCTGAGCCCGGGCCCTTTAAGAGGAATGCCTAGGACTCCAGCAGCCCTCTGTCTCACTCAGCTATAATCTCCACTGGTTTTCACAGCCAGAAGTTATGGGGACTTCTCTTCTTGGTACTGGGAACCTTGGCTGGGTAGCCTGGTGAGGAACTACTCTAGGGGGACATCCACAGATGAGATATCCCTCTCAATTTTTAACTACCACATGTGGGTGTGGGACCAGGGTGTTGTGTGTCTCCACCCCTCCAACCAGTTTCTAGATGGTTTCTTCTGTATGTCCTTAGTTGTAGAACTTCTGTTCACCTAGACTTCAGGTGATTTTCAACGATGGTTGTTCTATAGATTAGTTGTAATTTTGATACGGTCATGAGAGGAGGCATCACAGCATTTATCTTGACTAGAAGCCCCAACCCACATGCTTTAAAAAGAAAGAACTCCTTGAAGAAATGGCTGATTACTGGTTGGGAGCAGAAAAGTACAAGTTGAGAATCTTTTTATGCTAGAAATGAGGAAGTGCTGAAAAACTAATGAAGATACATTAAAAGGACATATCTGGCTTATAGGGTTCCCCCATTGGCCAAATGAGGAACAACTTGAATATCAAAAAGAATAACATATAACAATCTCTTGCAAATCAAATAAAAACACAAATAGAAAATGGGTAAGACACTTATGAAGAATTCATAAAGGAGGATATCTAAGTGTTCTATTAACACATTAAAGGGTTTGACTCAACCTCACTAGGAATTAGAAAAGTGGAAATTAAAACCACAAAAATATGCCACTACACACACACCAGAATGGCTTAAATCTAAAATGTTTACAATGACAAATGTGGCAAGGATGTGGAACAGTGAAATCTTATGAGTGTAAAATAATACAGCAACTTTGGAAAAATTGGTATTATCTTCTAGGAGTTGAAGATGTATATTTTCTATGATCCCTTCCTAAGTAGACACTTAACAGAAATGCACACTTACTTAAACCAATGGACATTTATGTGACTGTTCATAGTACCATTATTCATAATATCCCCAAACTACAACTCAAATGTCCAATATTATCTTAATGAATAAATAAATTGTGATATATTTATATACTATTCATATGATGAAATACTATACAGCAATAAAAATTAACAAACTACAATCTCCTGCAACAAATGTATAAATCCAACAAATATAAAATGAGTGAGGGAAACCAGATACAAAATAATATGTACTTTATTATTGCATTTTTAAAAAGTTCAAAAACAGGCAAATATAAACAACTGTATTTAAGGATGCAAACTTAGGTAAGAAAACTTTAAAGAAAAGCAGAGAGTACTTTTTATAAAGATTCACAGGTTATTTTGAGAGAGAGTGGTGACTGGGAAGGTTTGCAATAAGGAGTTCTGGGGTGCTGGTGATACCATTTATATTTATTTTACCTGGATGGTGGTGACACAGATATTTGCTTTATGATAAATCAAGGTCTACACACATGGTTCATACACTTTCTCTGTGCTGATTTTTTTTTAAAAAGGATTTTTAAGTTAAAGAAAAGATAGGAACTATAAAGGAATACAGAATTTTGCATAAAATAAAAGGGGAGCTATATTTTTTAAAGAGACAAAAGGAAAACATAGAGATTGGTTAAACAACTCAGTAAAATGATTTCATAGTAGTCACAGCTGGAGAATGAATTAATGAATTGAAAGACAGACTAAAGTGACCCAGAATATAGCACAGATACATAAATAAATGAATAAAATAGAGGTTTAGAGAGGTGGAAGATAGCATGAAAAACTCCAGTATATGCTTAATGGGAATTCCAAAAGAAGAGAATGGCCAGGAGGTAAGGGCTGAACTGATAAGGGCTGAGAATCTTTCAGAATTAAAAAGAAAGAGATGACTCCTCAGATTGAAAAAGTATACCACATCTTTCACAGGATAATACAAATAAATATATATCTAAATACATCGGAATAAAATAAAAGATCATGGAAAGTGAGAGACTCATAACATGTTTGAAGAAAAAAAGATGAACTATGAAAGACTACCAGACAAACACCAGACTTCTCACCAGACACAGTAGATGAGACAACGAAATAATAGCTTCCAAGTTTTCAAGGAAAATAAATATTGATCTAAAAATTTATCTTCAGCTGGTGGGACTGCAAATTGGTACAGCCGCTATGGAAAACTGTAGGAAGGGTCCTCAAAAACCTAAGAATTGATCTACCATATGACCCAGCAATCCCTCTACTGGGTATTTACCCCAAAGACTTGAAAACCCATATCCAAAAAGATATTTGCACATCGGTGTTCATAGCAGCATTATTCATGGTGGCCAGGACATGGAAGCAACCGAAGTATCCTACAATAGCTGATTGGCTAAAGAAGCTGTGGTACATACATACAATGGAACATTACTCAGCCATAAGAAGAGATGAAATACTGCTATTTGCGACATGGATGGAACTCAAGATAATCATACTAAGTGAAATGAGCCAGACAGAAAAAGTTGAAAACCACATATCATCACTTATATGTGGGATATAAACCTAAAAGCAACAAATGAACAGGACAAACAAACAGAGACTCAGGGTCATGGACTAGTGGTTACCAGAGGACAGGGTGTGGGGGAGGAGGGGAGAGGTAGATGGGGTAAGGGGGTCAAATATAGGGTTTAGGGGGAGAATGAAGTGGATGAAGGGGATCAAATACATGGTAGCTGAAGGAAACTAGATTGTGGATGGTAAACACACAATAGAATATACAGATGTCAAATGATAATGTACACCTGAAATTATATAATTGTATCAACCACTGTTACCCCAATAAACTTAACCATTAAAAAATAGAAAATAAAAATAAAAATTTGTCTGCAACTATATCGTTCAATAGTGAGGGCAAAACGAAGACATTTTCAAGTATGCTAAGAAATCTATTACTCATAAGCCTTCACTGAAAGAAATACTAATATGCTTCCTTCCTTCAGCAAGGAATAATATAAACCTGGAAAGAAGTGGGATCCAAGAAATGTACTAATTATTTACTAAGAATAAGTAAAACATCTGGTATCCTGAATATTTTTTGGCTCTCCAGATCTTCTCTACACCCTTCCCCACTCTGCTAGGGGCCTTGGAGGCTGGCCAACATGGACTACATCAAATAAGCTCCCTTGTTCTCTAGCTCGCAATTGGGCTTTGCCAATGTGGAGCCCTAATAGGACACTGCAGGAAGTGAGGATGGTCCATCAGAGTATATATTCCCCTGGTATCTCCCAGCATGGTGTTCCTTTGAGGTCACTGCTTCTCTCAACCCCATATATACATCCCTCCTTTCAAGTTTCCATGAGTGTTTCCCCTCCCCAAATCCTTTCAGACTTAGAAGTGCTAAAACTCTGGTTGTTACTAGTTCCAGCATATCATACTATCTCTTGTGGGTTTTTAAATCTCTACCCCATACATACCCATTAGAGAGAGTTGCTTTAATTAATTCATTTATTAAACTCTCCTGGAATTATCCTAACATAAATGTGTAATTTGTTTTCTCTTAAGACTCTGACTCTGAGAAGTTGGCAAATATAAATAAGAATTGACTGTTAAAATATAATAATAATCACTACTAATGTGAGGGATGGAACCTAATGATGGAACTAAAACATTAGACAACACACATAGAAAATGAGAGGGGTGAGGTTACAGGCCAATTAAGGAGTTTAAGGCCCTTATCTTGTTCAGAAGGAACATAGTGTATTGGTGAAATTTAAACTTTGTTAGAAAAATATAGAGTTCAGAATGAATTTTCAAATTTTTTTCTGGTCTTCCTCTTCTTTTTTTTAATTTATTTATTTTTACAGTGACATTGGTTAATGAAATCTAGTAAGTTTCAGCTGTACATTTTAACAGTAAGGTATATATATATTTACATTATATGTTCACTTCCCATTGTCAGATTTCTTTCTGTCACTACATATTTGACCCCTTTTTACAAAAATCTCTCTCTCTCTCCAGGTCTTGTTTGAGTTGCAAACTCTTGCTTCTATATTTTAGACTTCTTCATTTCTTGCAGTACTTCAAAATCAATACGTCCCATATTAAACTAATTATCTCCGCTCCATCCAAACTTCTATGTGTAGGCAGTGCTTGAGTTTTCAGTCATTTTTGACTTCTCTCCTGCACCGCCCACAGTCCTCTCAGGACACAGAATTCTACTTATGAAATGTCCCTTGAAACCATCCTTCTCCTATCCTGACAACAGAGCCACTGTTCAATGCCATTCCTCATGCTCAGACTCACCTCCTCTCTGGGCCTGATGCTGCTCTGGTCCCTGTTTCCTTCCTTCTCATTCACACCAGAGGGGTAACAGCACTGAGGAAGAAGTCAGATGACACAGGGGAAGCGTATCCTGGAAATATTGTTCAATTGTTAAGAAATAATTCACATCTTAGCAACCAAGCCTAGAATGCTCAACCTGGAACTTACTCACTGGCTCCTATTCTAAAGAACCTATGGTGGAATGGAGTACCTCCCTTTCCCTACTTATGACTCCTGGAGAGAAATGGCTTTATTAAAACTTCTTTAAAATACCTGCCCCACAGTAGTTACTTAATAAATTTCTGTTGAGAGAATAAATTAGTAAGTGAACTATTTTTAGGTTTGTGGAAGGCTATATATACAAATATGTTCACCACAGCATTATTTATCTAAAGTAAAAATTTAAATACTCGACATTTAACAATACATAGATATATTACAATTCATATATATGATGTAATACTATACAGTCATTAAAATCATTTTTAAAAGTAATATTTAATGACATGAGGAACCACTTGCACTAACAAGTTTAAAAAAGGTTACGAAAGTATGTATAACACTGTTTTGTATATATCCGACTGTATTTATATATGTACACACATATTCAAAATATACACATGTATATACTATACATACACACACAATATATGTATATGTGTCATACACATATAAATGCTAAGGAAAAAATGAATGGACATAATACATCAAAATGGTAGCATATCCAAATATATTGATAAGGAATTTATATTTTCTTCTAAGGGTTTTTCTGTAAGTTCCATGCAGTTTAAAAATAAACCTGTTAATTTCTGTCATCCAAAAAATGTTACTTTTAAATACGTTCTATAAAAATGCATTTAAACTATTTGACAAATTAGAAAACGGTCCTTCAAAAGTAAGGAGGTTTATCAAAACCTAGTTCAAATGAGTTCAACAAAATTTTTAGTATTGTCTGTACGCTGAGCATCAATAAGGGTATTCAAAATAAATCTAACATAATTGCTGACCTCAAAGAACTTAGAGTGAGAATAAAGAAAATATGACAAATAATTATAATATCAGACAAATGCAAATATAATATTGTATAAATGCAATATTTGTACAATGTCCTAGAAAAATAGAGAGGAGGGCATAATTAATTCTGTAAGAGTTAGAGAAGTTTCCAGAAAGCATGGGCTGCTAAATATGGTTCATCAGGGTGAAAAGGAGTAGAGGGAATAATGTGAAAAAAGAAAGAACCTTTCAAATAGAGACAAAAGAATATACAAAAAGCACTGAGGCATGAGACAACATGACATGCAAAGAAAAACACACAAAGAACTGGTTAAATAATTTATAATGTCTCCAAATGATGAAAGTATTACGTAGCTGTTAAAATTGATATATTAAAGTGCACTTAATGAGTTCAGTATTTGGTGGAAGTGTCTAAAATGCAACTGAGGAGGGAAGGCCTTGTTTGCCATGTTGTAGAGATATGGAGACTTAAAAGACTTTAAATATCAGAGGATCTGTAATGTAGAGAAATCACTCTGTCCTGACAGAGAGGGTGAATTTAATGGAGACAAAACAGGAGTGAGAGATTATGGTTGTCTTAGCTGAGGTTGCAGCAGTGGAGATGAAGAGAAAAGAATGGATTGCAAAGATGCTTTGGAGTTTAAAATAGGCAAAACTTCACAATTGATGAGAAAAGATGAGAGGAAGAACCAAAGAGAAGGAGGCATGTAGGAACATTCTCAGGTTTCAGGTTTCAGGGTACATGGAAGAAGCATTTGATATTGAAAATACAGAAAAAGAAGCCTACTTGAGAGGACACAGAAATAATGGAACACTTTAGAAACATGATAAGTTGAAGATTTCTTAGATATCTAAGTAGAGAAGACTTAGAAGCTTAGGATATATTATAGCTCAGGGAGGGTTGGAGACAGATTTTGTAGTGATCAGCTTAGAGGTGAAGGTTAAAGCTACTCTCTCACCTCAAAGGTAGTAACAAGTGCAGAGCGCTAAGAATCCTGGGGAACATTAACAAAGTGAGCAGAAAGGAAGGATCAGGAAGAGGATACTAAGGGGAAATAAGTAAATGGAAGTGTGTGCTATAGAGACAGCACAGTAATTAAGATCTTGCTCTTTTGAGTCCAATCATCTGTGAAGAGAACGCTAGTTCCCTTATCTGTAAACTGTGTATGAAGATAATATCTGCTCATTTATGAGAAAAAATCCTTGGCAAACTAGGATAGAAAGTTATTTCCTCAATATGATAAAGAGCATCTGTGAAAACCCTACAGCTAACAATGGTATTCAGGTTCCTCTGAGACTGGGAACATGCTCACTACTTCTGTTCAACATCATACTGAAGGTTCTGGCCAGGGTAATTAAGCAACAAAAATATAAAAGGCACCCAGATTGGAAAGGAAGTAGTAAAACTCTCTATTCACAAAAGACATGCTCTTGTACACAGAAAATCCTAAGAAATCCACTTAAAAAAAAGAAACTAGAAAAAATGAGTTCAGCAAGTTCACAAAATCAACATAAAGAAATAAATTGAAGTTCTATACACTAGCAATGAACAGTCTAAAAATGAAATCAAGAAAATAATTCCATTTACAGTGGCATCAAAAAGAATAAACTACTTAGGAATAAATTTAACAAAAGAAATTCAAGACTTGTAACTGAAAACTATAAAACATTGCTGAAAAAAATTAAAGACCTAAAAAGTAGAAATATATCCCATGTTCATGGATCAGAAGATTAAATATTATTAAGATGGCAATGTTCCCCAAATTGGTTTACAGAGTCAAAACAATCCCTATCAAAATCCCTGCTGTTTTTATTGCAAAAATTATAAGTTGACCCTAAAATTCATATAAAACTGTGAAGGACCAAGAATAACCAAAACAACCCTGACAAAGAACAAGATTGGAGGACTGACTTATTCTCTAGTTTCAAAACTTACTACAAAGATAATAAAGACAGTGTAGTATAGACATAAAGATAGACATATAGGTCGATGGAATTAATTGAAAGTCCAGAAATAAACCCTTACATTTATAGTCAATTGATTTTCTACAAAAGTGCCAAAAAAATTCAACGCAAAAGAAATAGTCATTTCAGCAAATGGTGCTCAGGCAACTGAATATCCACATACAAAAAAATTAATTTGGGACCCTAATTCACCCCATACACAAAAATCAACTCAAAATAGATCACTGACCTAAACATCAGAACAAAAACTTGGAAGAAAACAGGAATAAATCTTTGCAATCTTGTATTAGGCAGTGATTTCTTAGGCACAACACCAAAAGCACAGGGAAAATAGGGAAAAAATGGCAAACTGCACATGATCCAAATTATGAAAAGACAACCTACTGAATGAGAGAAAAAATTTACAAATCACATATCTGATAAGCAACTTATATCCAGAAAAATTCTATGACTCAATTTTGAAGGCAAATAATCAGTTTAAAAATGAGCAAAGGATATGAATAGATATTTCTCCAAAGAAGATCTATTAAGGACCAATAAGCACATGAAAAAGTACTCGACATCACTGGTCACTAAGAAAATACAAATCAAAACCATGATAAGATAGCATCTCACATCCACTCAAATGGCTATTGGCAAAAAGACAGTAAGTATTGGTGTATATGTGAAGAAATAGAAGTCCTAACACTCTGCTGATGGAAATGTGAAATAATGCAGCCATTTTTTTCTAAATAGTACATCAGTTTCTCAATATGTTAAGTATAGAATTACCATAAATCCAGCAATTTCACTTCATGGCATCTACTCAAGGGAAATGAAAACATATGTCCATACAAAGATTGTAGGTAAATGTTCATAGAAACACTAACCACTAGAACCAAGAGGTGGAAATAAATGCCCATCAACTGATAAAAGGATAAACAAAGTATGGTAGGTCTATATAAAAGTGTTTATGGATGAAATTACATAACATCTGTTATATGCTTCAAAATAATAAGAAAGGGGTATAAGTGGGTGGAGTATGAGAAACAGGATTGGCCATAAGTTAATAATGAATTTAGTGATGGGTACAGGAAGGCTATTCTCTTGACTTCTGTATATGTTCTTAATTTTCCATTAAAAAATTTTTTCCATTAAAGATCTACTGCATGAGTGTGTAGTGAGTATTAAATAAGACAATTATAAAGAATGCTAATCATCATAGCTGACAAATAGCCCTCAAACAGTGTTTTCAATTTTTATATGTTCTTTCAATTAATCACATCTAAAAGAAGTACATCATTTAGACCAAGAGCCATGGCCCACATACATGACTTTGTCAACCTGGTAGGAATTCACTGAAACTTCAAGTTTAGAATTAGGAAATGTCAGCCCTCAGAGTCCCAAACCTATCATACAACAATGGAGAAAACAATCCCAAATGTCTACCACATCTAGTAGATATGATGACTTTCTTCTCACATTGTAGAAATACTTGAGATCATTCATTTATTCATGTTTTTCATTCATTTATTATATGTCAGATATTAGGTGCTAGAGATACAAATATTAATATAGTGGACCCCTGATTGACTGAATGCATCACTAGATCAATATTTTTTAATACCAAATGAATTCAAGAAACTGTGCTAAGCAACTGTTACTGATATGTAATCACTAGCTCCTCTCCTAAAAGCCAGACCCATTGGGCATATAAATATGAATGGAGATAGGGTACTTACCCTTACATAATTTAAAAACTGATAGAGCACATGAAACAAGAACCTAAATAACCAAGAACAGGAAGCTGAATGTGATAAGTGGTCCCAAATGATTCAATCACAAAGGTGGCAAAAGTATACTGGGGAGTGGTGAGTATTCAAGTTTGGCTGAAGCAATTATTAGGCAGCAACAGAGTCACTTAAAGCCACTGAGCAGTAGATGACATGCTTAGGGCCGTGATTTGGGAAGATGCCTCTCGCAGCCCACAGACACGCATAGAAGGTCAATTCAAGCCTGAACTATATCTCCAAGTTCATAGCACACTACTGCATACATGTGAACAAGCTTAATGACTAACAGGTTTACAGCACCTGAGATGGACTTTAGCTTTTGGAGACCCAGATTCAGAGCAAAGCCTTACTTCTCAGCATGCACAGACCAGGCCTGGACCGCCTCTGAGAAAACTGCCTGCCACAGCCTGAGCAGGGTTTAGCAAACTTTTTCCATAAAGAGTCAGATAGTAAATGTTTCAGGCTTTTCAGGCCATATAGTCTTTGTTGCAACTATTCAACTTGCTAAAGCAACCACAGACAATACATGTATGAAGGAGCTCATCTGTGTTCAAATAATATGACTTGTCCCTTGGGTACAATTTACCTTCTCCTGGTCTAGAGTTTGGAGCCTCTTCCAAATGAACAATCCAGACACATGCCAGCTCCAACTCCTTCCAAAAACTCAGGCCTCATCTGTCAGAGACTAAGAAGGCTCCTTCAGAAGTACAATCTCTCCAGGCCTGGGGTCCATCCACCCACTGAAATACTGATGAGATTAACTGCCTAATCCTGCCACAGTCAACCCCATCATGCCCACACTGCTGTTATCCTTGCTTACCACTCAAGATAAAGCCCCTCCAAGCATCAACTCTTGCCCACACTTTATGCCTTTGCTATCTGTCTTCTACCTAGAAGGGATGTTCACCTCCTATTCAGTTTGTGTGTCAATGTTACTACCTCAGAGGTTCTCCCTGGTCATCCAACCTAGAGAAGCTCCTCCCTAGGCACTCGCTATTGCATTCCCCTATTTCCCATTCTTCCAGCACTTACTACTGTTTACCTTATTTATGTCTCCTCCCACTAATTTATAAGTTCCACGAGCCTGTGAAACTTGTCTGTCTCACTTGCTACTGTATTTCTGGTCTAGAGTAGGTACTCAATACATACTTATTAAATAAAATGAATTAATGAATGAGTTACCATAAAGCTCTTTCTCTGAACTACCCCTCAGCCTCCACCCTTGTAAAACTTCTCAAGTCTCTTTGAAAAGCCTCCCCAGGACACAAACTTCCCTCTATCCTCAATGCTTCATTGAATGCCCTTTTCACCTCCTTTCCTTGATGAAAACCTGAGGACTTGGTTTCTCCTGTGTGTTCTCACAGGAAGGCTGCTTGTTTTCTCCTGTCCTACACACCTCAGGGGCAGGCACTGCACTCCCAATAGTTCCAGGCTTGTTGAAACACTTTCTCCCCAGCCCTAGCCCCACTGCCACTCACCCCCTCAGTGGGCAAGCCTTTACTCATTCAGTTGAACCTAGCTGTCATTGCTTGAGGAAACCTTCCTCAGTGCTCCAAGTCCAGTTTGTGTACCCTTCCTGAAAGGTTCTCCTGGTTTCCTAGTTTTCACGTATGAGAGCATTTTTCATACTGTATTACAACTGTTAGTTTTATTATCTGTCTCTTCTTTTATCCTCATCCCCCTGCACTAGGCCCCCTGCACTAAGCTCTGTGCAGGAAGGAACTTGTCACAGTGCCTACATACAATGGGCTGTCAGTAAATATGTATTAAATGAAAGCATTCAAAAGCTAGAAGAGAGACTAAACACTAAACATTGTGACACCCAACAGGAAGCCTCTGCCACAGAACCAGTGAGCAGCAGTAAGGATCTAGATTGGGGGGTATGGTGAGCATGGAGCACTGGACATGATACCCCATATTTGTCAACAACTTGTAATCTTCCTCCTCAGATCTCTCCTCTACCCACACTGTTCTCCATCTCATCTGCTGCCACCAGCACTTACCCCAGCTACTGAAGCCAGAAACCTGGGGGACCTCCGCCCTCACCTTGCTCCATCTATTCAGAGACCAAAGCCTGTCATTTCAACCTCATATCCAGTCCCTCCTCTCCATCCCCACTGCTGTCATCTTAGTTCATATGACCATCATCTCTCGCTCCACCTGTTTCAAGTAAATCTTAACTTGCCATCCAACTTCAGGTCTGCTCTTCCTATATCCCTACTGTATTCATCTTCCACACAGCTAGAAGAGTGAACTTTTTTAAAGTGTAAATATGATGGTTATCCTTCTAATTGAACCTCTATGATTACCTCCCATTTCCTCCATAATTCTAGTCCAGATTCCTCAGCATAGCAGCCAAGGACAGCTCTCCATGATCCAACAACTCCCAGAGTCCTCTTTCTAGTACCCTTTGCCACATAGGGTCATGCTTACCTCGGTTCCCCTGCCTAGCCATGTACAATGCAAAAATATTTGTTTTTAATACCTAGTTTAAGCATCTCCTCCTTTGATGCTTTTTGATGCCCCTCTGCTCACCCCTCTGCAAGTCCTAAGAGACTTATGCCTTAGCACTTTACCTGTTTGACATTGTGTTTCCACGGCTGTCTCACCATCTTATACCTCCAGGGGGAGGACTCATATCTCAGTCACCACTGCATCCCCAAGTGCCCAGCACAGCCTGGCACAGAGACAGCCCTCAGTAACTATTGGAAAAATTACTGGACTCTTAAACAGCACCGAGATTACACCGCATGGTAGAGGAAATGATCTGCTGCTCTCTACCAAAACAAGACAAAACAAACAAACAAACAAACAAACAAAAAAGTGGTGGAAGGGAAACCAGAAAAATGAGCTGATAGAGAACGGAGACACTGATAAGCTGTTAAGACAAATTGGATTGAGGTGTTGGTGGGACACCTTTGCCAACTCCCACACATGCCCACGCAAGCTAGGGTGCACACGCCCATCAGCGCTTCAAAAGGAGGGCACATCCTTAGAGTCAGTCTGTCCTCTTCACTAAACTGTAAACTCTTTAGATTGTATCTTATTTCTCATTCTATCCTATAGTCCTTGTCGTTGTTACAGTTGCTGCTGTTTTCATTTATTTTAGTAGATGACCGCTAATTTTTTCCTTCATGGCTGAAAACATTTTTGCTCTTGTGTATAAAAAGACAGAACTGACCATTAACTTCTCCTGAATTTTATTTGTTTGTTTGTTTGTTTAGCTTGTCCTGATTTTAACACAGCTACGCACTTGTAGGAGGTTGTCTCTGATGTTCTGGGTTTCTCAGCTTTCTACCAAAATCCAAACATCTGTTAGGGTTCCCCCATACCCACCCCTTTCCACTGCCTCAGCAAGTCATGTGATGTTGGTCGCCCCCTCCTGGTGAATAGAAGCATTTCCTTACCTCTTGGAGTTGCAGTTCTAACTGCCTATATTTTGAGTCTAACACCTGGCTTCTCCAGAATAATTAGAGAATCATTTAATTGACAATCACTAGGCACTGAAAACGTGCAGCATAGAAAAAAAGCATTTTCAGTTAGGTGGAGTTATCAGGGAAAGCTTCCTAAAGGAGGTTGGGTTTGAACTGTCTTAGGCTCAGTAGAAGTCAGGAAGCAAATGGAGAAATGTGGCCGAGTGAGCGATGTCTTCAGATCTCTCCCCTTGAAACAACAATTAGCTGAACAACTAAAACTGAACAAGAAACACCCAAACTGCACATAAGCAGATCTGAGTGTGGGATCTGAGCATAAGATTACCACAGGTCAGAACCCTGGGTGTCAGGCAGCAGTCTGGGAGAAATAAAAAGGCTGCCTCTCACAGTTGCCGGAGCTCCTTGTGGGAGAGGGGGGAGGGGTAAAGGTGCGGTGACTTCCCTGATCCGCCTACCTAGAAGCTGGCAGCAGGGCCCAGTCATCAGGGTAGAAAAGCAGAGAAGTGGGACGGGACCACAGAGTAACAACAGTTGATTTTTACCAGCCTGGTTGCAAAACCGAGGCTGAGCTGCAGCCCCCATCCCCAACCCAGAGGGCCCCTCTCTCTATACCCTCTGAGAATGATCACTGTGGAGTCCAAGGGGAATCTGAGCAAATGCTACCGAAATTGTTGCTAACACTGACAGGGACTGAAACTGAGAGTAGCAAGTGTGATTAAATATCTACAATAAAATAAAAAGGCATTATTCAAGCTTTATATAAAGCAAAAATCCACGAGCCTTACACACCACCTACTGGAAACCAAAAGAAAAGTGCCTCCTCTGCAGCAGTCTAAAGAGAAACCTTTATATAATAAATCTTCTTTCAGGAAAAACAGCAGAATACACTTCCATTAATGCCCAAGTGGAGAAATAGTCCATTAAACACCATGAACAACCAAGGTGACAAGGTATCTCAGAAAGAAAGAGAAAAATTTCCAGAAAATAAGCTTACAGACATAGAAATATGTGACTTAAATGACAGAAAATTCAGGATGGTACTTCTGAAAAAACTCAGTGAGTTCTGAAACGATTCATATCAACAATTTTAGGAACTGAGAAAACAACTAGATGAGCAAGGAGACTGAAACCCTCAAGAAGAACAGAATAGATCTTCTGGAGATGCACACACACGCACACACACACACACACACACACACTGCAAGAGTTGAACAATAAAATAGCATGCTTGGAAAACAGAGTTGACCAAATGAAGGAAAGGATCAGGGATATCAAAGACAGAAATCTACAATTAAATCAGAAGGAAAAAGAGAGAAACTAAAGAATAAAAAATAATGAAAGAGAAATACAAGAACTAGCTGATGTTGTCAGGAAAGGAAACATAAGAATAATGGGCATTATCAAAGGCAAGGAAAAAGAGCAGCAACTAGAAAGCATTTTCAGACAAATAGTGGATGAGAATTTCCCAAATCTAAGGAATGAGCTGGAGCTTGGAATTCAAGAGGTCAAAAGAACACCCAATTATCTCAACCTGAAAAGGTCTTCGCCAAGACACATTGTATTAAAGATATCAAAAAACAATGACAAAGATAGAATTCTCAGGGCAGCCAAGGAGAAGAAAATGGTAACTTATAAAGGAAAACCTATTTGATTATCATCAGACTTCTCAGCGCAGACCTCACAAGCAAGAAAGGAATAAAATCAAATGTTTAAACAATTAATTGAATAATGTATCCAGCTAAGCTCTCCTTTAGACATAAAGGAGAAAGTAAGACCTTTCCAGACATACAAAAATTGGGGGAATTCTCCACTACAAGGCCTGCACTATAGGAAATACTGAAAGAGGTCAGCTCACCTAAAAGAAAATGACACAAAAAAATACATAATTAGGAGTAAAGTGACTATCAGGCAAATAGAAGCAGAGGAGTCCAATCCTTACTAAGAACAGGGAATTATAAGCTTAGATAATAAGAGAATTGCTATAGTGAGATGGTAATGAATGTCCGGCATAAATAGGGACAATATGAGATAACAATGACTGAAAAAAGGAGGATTCAAAGATCAAGATTCACAAAGGAGAAAGGAGATAAGGCACACGCAGAAGAAAATGGACAACTATATATATAACTATCCTTTTCATATTCATAATGGTAATTACACACCAAAGGTTCAGAACTGAAGTATATAACATAAAACAAGAACAACTGGCAAAACCCACAAAAGTCAACCAAAATAAAAAAAAACAGAAAGACAAGGACAAGGAAGCAATGGAAACACCAAGCTACCAGAAACCAAAAGATAAAATGGCAATAAGAAGGCCTCATTATTCAATAATCACCCTAAATATAAATGGACTGAACTCACCAATAAAATAACACAGAGTTGCAGAATGGATCAAAACACAAAACCCAACCATATGCCACCTCCAGGAGACACATTTCAGCTCCAAAGACCAATAAAGACTCAAAGTGAAAGGGTGGAGAATGATATTTCAAGCAAATAGCATTCAGAGAAAAGCGGGGGTAGCAGTACTAATATCAGATGAAATAGACTTTAAAATAAAAAAGGTAAAGAAAGATACTGAGAAACACTTCATAATGGTAAAGGGAATCATGCACCAAGAAGACATAACACTTACAAACATCTATGCTCCCAATCAGGAAGCCCCAAAATATGTAAAGCAATTACTAACAGAATTAAAGGGAGAAACAGACCAAAACACTATCATAGTAGGGGACCTAAATACCCCATTGTCAGATATACACAGATCATCCAAACAGAAAATAAATAAGGAAATAACATCCTTAAATGACACATTAGACCAACTGGACATAATTGACATTTACAGAACCTTTCATCCCAAAACAGCCGTTTATATAATCTTCTCTAGTACACATGGAACATTATCAAAAATAGACCACATACTGGGATACTGAGATAGCCTCAACAAATATAAGAGGGTTGACATCATACCAACCAAATTCTCTGATCATAATGCTTTAAAACTAGAGATCAATGGCAAAAAGAAATCAGAAAGAACCACAAATACGTGGAGATTAAACAACATGCTACTGAAGAATAACTGGATCAGGGAAGAAATAAAAAGGCAGATCAAGAGATACATACAAATGAATGATAACATATCAAAACTTTTGAGACATGGCAAAAGTGGTCATAAGAGGAAAGTTCATATCATTACAGGCCTATCTCCAAAAACAAGAATGAGCCCAAATAACAACCTAATGCTTCATCTTAAAAAACTAGAAAAGGAAGAACAAATGAGGCCTAAAGTCAGCAGAAGGAAAGTAATAATAAAAATTAGAGCAGAAATAAATGAAATTGAAAAAAAATAGAAAAAATAAATACAACAAAGAGCTGGTTCTTAGAGAAGGTTAATAAAATTGACAAACCCCTGGCTAGACTCTCTAAAGAAAAAAAGAGAAAGGACACAAATAAACAAAATCAGTGATGAAAGAGGGGAAATTACAACTGACATCACAGAAATACAAAGGACCATACAAAAATACTATGAAAAAGTATATAACACCAAATTTAATAACCTAGAAGAAATGGACCAGTACTTAGAAAAATACACCCTTCCTAGACTGAATCAGAAACTAGAAAATCTAAATAGACTGATCAGCAGGATGGAAATTGAAACAATCATCAAAAACCTACAAAAAGTAAAAGTCCAGGACCAGATGTCTTCACCAGTGAATTTTACCAAACATTCAAAGAAGATTTAATACCTATTCTCTTCAAACTCTTCCAAAAAATTGAAGAGGAGGCAATACTTCCCAACTCATTTGATGAGGCCAATATTACTCTAATACCAAACCTGGTAAAGATAACACAAAAAGAGAAAACTACAGACCAATATCTCTCATGAACACAGATGAAAAATCCTAAATAAGATACTAGCAAACTGGATACAGCAACATATGAAAAAGCTTATACACCACGATCAAATGCGCCTCATCTCAGGGACACATGGATGATTCAACATACACAAATCGAATAATGTGATACACCACATTAACAAATTAAAAAATAGGAATCATATGATCACATCGATAGATGCAGAAAAAGCCTTCGACAAGATATGGCATCCATTTATGATCAAAACACTTAACAAAATCCATATAGAAGTAAAGTACCTTAACATAATATAGGCTATATATGACAAACCCTCAGCCAACATTACACTTAATGGTGAAAAACAAAAAACCTTCCCTCTAAGAACAGGAACAAGGCAAGGCTGTCCACATTCACCACTGTTATTCAATATAACACTGGAGGTCCTAGTGAGTGCAATCAGACAAGAGAAAGATATAAAAGGCATCCAAATAGGTAATGAAGAAGTCACACTCACTATTTGCAGATGACATGATTCTCCATACAGAAAACCCTAAAGACTTCATAAGAACACTACTAGAAACAATAAGCAAATACAGTGAAGTCTCTGAATACAAAATCAAGGTTCAAAAATTCATAGCATTCCTATACTCTAATAATGAAGCATCAGAAAAAGAAGTAGAAAAAACTAATTCGTTTTGCAATTGCAACAAAAAAATACAATATCTAGGAATAAATTTAATGAAACATGTGAAGGACCTATATAATGAAAACTACAAGACCCTATTAAAAGAAATCAAAGAATATACAAAGAAATGGAAAGATATTCCATGTTCTTGGACTGAAAAAAACTGACATGGTTAAAATGACCCTGTTACCTAAAGCATTATACAGATTTAATGTAATCCTCACCAAAATCCTATTGGCATTTTTTAAAGAAATAGAACAAAAAAATCATCACATTTGTATTGAAGCACAAAAGACCCCCAAACTGCCAAAGCCATCCTGAGAAAAAAGAATGAGGCTGAAGGCATCACTCTGTCCAACTTCAAATTATACTACAAAGTGACAATAATCAAAACAGCATGGTATTGGCAGAAAAAACGACACACAGACCAGTGGAACAGAATAGAGGGTCCAGAAGTAAATTCATATTTATATGGGCAAATGATTTTCAACAAAATAAGCCAAAAACATACAGTGAATAAAAGAAAGACTCTTCAATAAATGGTGCTGGGAAAATTGGAAGGCCACCTGCAAAAGAATGAAACTAGACTCTTATCTATAACCGCACACCAAAATTAACTCAAAACGGATTAAGGACCTGAAAATAAAGCCGGAATCAATAAAATGCATAGAAGAAAACATAAGAACTAAACTCTAGGACCTTGGACTTAAAGGAGATTTTCTGAATTTGAACTCAAAGGCAAGGGAACTAAAAGCAAAAATAAATGAGTGGGAATACATCAAACTAAAAAACTTCTGCTCAGCAAAAGAAACCATCAACAAGGTAGAGACAACCATCCAAATGGGAGAATATGTTTGCAAGCAATGCCTCCGATAAGGGCCTAATATCCAAAATATGCAAAGAACTCATACAACTCAATAACAACAACAACAACAAAATGATCCATTAAAAAAATAAGCAGAAGAGCTGAACAGACACTTCTCTGTAGAGGATGTACAAATGGCCAACAAATATATGAAATATATTGCACTCAACATCGCTAGCTATTAGGGAAATGCAAATCAAAACCACAATGAGATACCATCTCATACCTGTTAGAATAGCTATAATCAACAGGACAAATAAATGTTGGCGAGGATGTGGAGAAAAAGGAACCCTCATACACTGCTGGTGGTACTGCACATTGGTACAGCCACTATGGTAAACAGTGTACAGTTTCCTCAAAAAACTAAGAATTGATCTACCATGTGATCCAGCAATCTCTCTGCTGGTTATTTACCCCAAAGACTTGAAAACCCATATCGGAAAAGATATTTGCACACTGATATTCACAGCAGCATTATTCACAGTGGCCAGGACATGGAAGCAACCGAAGTGTCCTACAATAGCTGATTGGCTCAAGAAGCTGTGGTACATACATACAATGGAACATTACTCAGCCATAAGAAGAGATGAAATACTGCCATTTATGACAACATGGATGGACCTCGAGATAATCATGCTAAGCAAAATAAGCCAGACAGAAAAAGTTGAAAACCAAATGATATCACTTATATGTGGGATATAAACCTAAAAGTCACAAACAAACATGACAAACAAATAGAGACTCATGGACACAGACAATGGATTAGTGGTTACCAGAGGGTAGGGTATGTGGGAGGATGGGAGAGACAAATGGGGTAAAAGGAGTCAAATATAGGGGAGTAGGGAAAGGATGACATGGGTAAAGGGGATCAAATATATGGTAGCTGAAGGATACTAAATTTTGGGTGGTAAACATACAACAGAATATGCAGATGTCAAATTATAATGTATGCCTGAAAATCATATAATTGTATTAACCAATGTTACCCTAATAAAAAAAAGTGAATGGAAAATTTATTATCCAGCAGTCTGGAGGCATCCTGAGTCCTAGGATTAGGGGTCTCGTCAGAGTGCTAGAAGTGGGGAGACACACTCTTCCTTTTGAAAACTGTGCCACCAGGGAAGAAGCAGAAAAAACAACAACTGCATACCTTTCCAGCTCCCCGACAACAGTATACTTTGGCCTTCTTTGCAAGAGCCTCCTCTCCAACAAACCCCATGCCCATGCAGAGCGATATAGTGAAGTACTGGTAAACTAGTGATGCACTGACCAGGCTAACAGTGCAATCTCAGGATGTCATCAGTAAGACCAGTGCCAGTTTGGGAAAGATGAGGGATGGGGCATGCTGGGCAGTCCAATGAGCCAGAGGGTCCCAAAGGGATGAGGTGGTCTTGACCTTCCAAACTCCTCACCCCTCATTAACAGAATCAGCTTGGATCACAGAACTGTGCAATGCTGTTCTAAAATAATAAAAAGCAGCATACCAAGTTTGCCTTATCATCAGAACTTAGTGAAAAGGGCTGGAGAGTCTTTTTCTCAATGTCTATTTCATCCCAGTCCTGACAATTCCACCAACCCCCACATACTTCTGACAAACATACTAAACTCTCCATCATTTAAATGGTTTTTTACTATGTCAAGCCTAAATTCTTCTGTTTCAAAAAAACAGTACTCTCCACCTAATAATCTCATCTCCTATTTTTCCAACATCCTCTATTCCATCTAAGACTCATCTATGTGCCACAGGTGCTCATATCCAGCTTGTGGTGGCCTTCTTGTACTATTCCCACCATCTGAAAGAACCTGCTCCCTCCATTTAGAACAAAATGTTAGAAAGAAAACAACACTGGATTTAGAAACAAAGACTAGCTTCAAATCATTCCATAAACACCAAGTGCCTGTACACTCCTGCTATAACAAATTACCACAAATGTGGTGGCTTAAAACAACTTATGGAGGTTAGAAGTCCAAAATCAGTCTCATTGGGCTAAAATCAAGGTGTCAGCTGGGCTGCATTCCTTCTGGAGGCTCCAGGAAAAATCTG
Source organism: Cynopterus sphinx (assembly GCA_030015415.1). Taxonomy (NCBI): domain Eukaryota; kingdom Metazoa; phylum Chordata; class Mammalia; order Chiroptera; family Pteropodidae; genus Cynopterus; species Cynopterus sphinx. Next base: position 94,488,832 of record CM057380.1, read on the forward strand.
TTTCCTTACCTTTCCAGCTTCTAGAGAATGAATGTATTTCATGCTTATGGCCCCACAGCACACCAACTTCTGCTTCCATTGTCACATCTCCATCTCTGATGCTGACCTTCCTACCTCCCTCTTATAAAGACCCTTGTGATTACAATAGACCCATTAAGATAATCTCCCCATTTCGATATCCAAGGTAACACATTCATAGTTTCTGGGGACTGAGACATGGACATCTCTGGAGGGCTATTATTCAGCTTATTACCATGCCCCAACTCACACAAACACACCCCTTCCCTTACAAATCAATAACGATTGATTTTTAAAAAAATAGGTAAAAATATGAACAGATGTTTCACCAAAGGTATACAAAATGGCAAATAAGTACCCAAAAGGATGCTCAACGTCATTATTCTTAGGAAAATATGAATTAAAACTACAATGATATTTTACTGCATACCCACTAGGATGGTTTAAAAACTGGTCAGTATTGTTGACAAGGATGCAGAGCAAATGCAACTTTCACATACTGCTAATGGAAATATAAAATGGTACCATCAATTTAGAAAATAGTTTAGCAATTCTTTGTAAAGTCAAACATATACTTACCATATGACCTAGCAATCCTGCTCCTAATTAGGACAGGAAGAGAAATAAAAACATGTTTCCAAACGAAGATTTGGGCAGAAATGTTCCAGCAACTTCATCTCTAGTAGCCGCAGATTGGAAACAACCCAAATATCCTTCAACTGGTGAACAGATGAACAAACTGAGGCATGTCCATACAACAGAATACTACTTAGTAATAATAACAACAACAACAACAACAAAAACTACTGACACAGCAACAGGTAAATCTTAAAAGTGCATGCAAAGTGAAAGAAGCCAGACACAAAAGATACTGCATAATTCTGTTACATGGAATTCTAGATAAGGCAAAGCTATAATACGAGAAAGCAAATTAGTGGCTGCCAGGGTCCAGGGAGGAGGTCTGCTAGGAACTGACTGTGAAGGGGCAGAAGCGAACTCCTGGGGATGATGCAAAGGTTCTGTATCATGGTGGTTGTGGCAGCTGCATGGCTATGCACACTTATCAAAACTCATTGAATTATACATTTAACACTGGTGAATTCAGAACATGTAAATTATACCTCAATAAAGGTGATTTTAAAAACCAGCTGCATGAACCACCAAAGGAAATGAGTGTGTTTTTATGAATAACTTTTTATAATAAATAAATAGCCAATTACATGAGAGAAAGAAAAATTAAAGAACAGAAATGAAGAAAGACAAATGTTTTCAAGCAGCAGCAGAATGAACCAGGAAGTCATCCCACAGGGAAGGAAGGACACGGTGATTCCGGGTGGGGAGAACCCACTGAAGAAGAGTGGGTTCGTTTGCTTCAATGTTCATGGAGAGAGGGTGATAGATGTCAGATTGCACCTCTTTATTTCATTCATAAGGAAAAGAAGAAAGAGAAAAAGAAAGCTAAGAACCATGCAGATAAGGAAACAAAAAAATGCAAGTGTCTAAAAGACTGATGGAAGTCCACGAGTAGATAAGGTATCTACAGGATTTCTTAAAGCATTAACCATGCAGTAAGATGAAACTTCAGCCATTGTTTTCAAACCTCTTAAATACCTGTGAACTAAGTAAGGAACAGATGGACAAAAAGTAGATTAGTGGTTCCCAGGGGCTGGGAGCTGGGGAAGGCTGGGAAGTAAGAGCTAGAGAGTACAGTGATAAAAATATTCTATACTCAACTGTGGTGACACAACTTTGTGAATATATTAAAAGCCATTAAATTTTACAGTTTTAATGGACGAATCATATGACATCTGAATTCTATTTCAATAAAGCTTTTACCAAAAGAAATTGTTTGCATGTTTGTACAACAATGTGAATGTTTTAGTGTCACTATATTATACACATAAAAATGGTTAAAACTGTACATTTCATTTTATGTATATTTTACCACAATTATATAAATAAAAATAAAAAATCAATTGCACTCTATATACTGGCAACAATCTAAAAATCAACTTTTGAAAACAGCATTTAAAATAGCACCAAAACCAAAAATACCCAAGAATAAATCTAATAAGAGATGAGCAGGACCTTTATACTGAAAATATAAAGCATAGATGGAGAAATATATCATATTCTTGGATTAGAAGACTCAGTATTTATGATGTCAAATCACCCTAATTTTACGCATAAAGTCAATGGAATTCCAATCAGAATACCAGTATTTTTTTTTTTTTTGGACATTGACAAGGTGACTCTAAAATGTATATAGAAAATCTAAAAACAAAAAACAAAAAAACCAGGAAACCCAAGGCAATCTTGGAAGAATAAAGCTAGGAGACTTACACTACCAGATATCAAAACTTAATTTAAAGCTACAGCAATTAAGATACTAAGGTATTGGCACAAAGATAGATTAACAGACCACTGGAACAAAACAGAGTCCACAAACAAACATAAATACATGGTCTGATACCTGATGGATGTCAAAGAAGCCATCACAGCTCAGTGAAGGAAAGCGGTCTTTGAATAAATGTTGCCAGGTCAATTGTACATCTGTATGGAAAAAAATACTTTGACTCTATCCTCAATCCATATGTAAAAATTGATTGGAGGTGGATCATAGACCTAAATGTAGAAAAAGAGCTTCTAGAATTTAAAAAGGCAAACACAAAAAGGAGACTAACACAAAAGGGAAGGACTATCTTCTTGACCCTGGAATAGGAAAAAGTTTTTTTAAACAAGACACACATAAAAAAAACCACTAACCAAAATTGGGAAGGAAATAAAACTATCTTTGTTCACAGATAATCATTCATGTAGAAAATCCAAAACAATAAAAAAAATAGAAATAATAGAACCAATAATTATAGCAAGGTGGCAGGATACAGGTTTATATGCATAAGTTAATAGCTTCCCTACATACCATCAATGAATAAGTGAATTTTAAATTAAAAACATGATACCATTTACACTGGCACCCCCCAAAATAAAATGGCTAGGTACAAATCCAACAAAATATGTATAATATCTATATGAGGAAAACTACCGAACTCTGAAGAAGAAAATCAAAGAATTACATAAATGGGGAGATAGTCCATGTTCATGGATAGGAAGACTCAAATATTGTCAGTTCTTCCAAACTTGATCTATAGATTCAATGAGGTCCCAATCAAAATCCCTGCAAGTTAATTTGTAGATATCGACAAACTTCATGAAGAGGCAAAAGACCCAAAATAGCCAACATAATATTAAAGGAGAAAAACAAAGTTGTAGGATTGTTATTACCAGACTTTAAGACTTACTATAGTCGCAGTAATCAATACAGTGTGGTTTTCCTGAAAGTATAGACAAGTAGATCAATGCAACAGAAAATACAGGCCAAAAATAGACTCAAATATTGTCAACTGACCTTTGACAAAGCAGCAAGGCCAATACAATGGAACAAAAATAGCTTTTCAACAAATGGTGCTGGAACTGGATATTCACAAGCAAAAAAATGAATCTAGGCACAGACCTCATACCCTTGCCCAAGTATCCAGGGTGTGTTCAGTGATGCAGCAAAGGTTCCAATCATATAAACCCAATATGGAGCCCATGCATCACGTACAGACTTCACATAGAGGTCTACTATTTTTCAATGATGAAAATGAAATTGTCATCTGTAAAATAAGTATTTTATGAAATGTGTAGTAGCTATTTTGGTCAGTGGTATAGTTGTATTTTCTCAGTAAACAGACAGCAAATTGGCAAGAAATTATATAAGGATCCTGAACATTTTTGGTATTACATTTTTGACACAAATCATATTGGTAATATTCTAATTCTTAAGTTGGGTGATATATTACCAAGGTTCATTACATTGGCATGTTATATAACATTTGTATGTACATGAATATACACAAGCACATACTCACCTCACATTCTTTTGAATGATTCAAATATTATATGTTTTAAAAATATTTAAGAGCACTGGCAGTCTGTCAAAATAGCAACTTTAAAAATAGGGGGTCTTCATCTGTGAAGGATGGGTCTACCACTAGGGATGTTAATTGGATGAGCTTAGAAAGGCTCATTTTGGCCTTTTTTAAAAAAAATCGTCTACCTTACTCTATAGATGACTTCCAACCACAGCAACCACAGCATGAGTCATCTATAGAGTAAGGTGGATGATTTCAAAAAAAAAAAAAAAAAGTGTTCTATCTCTAGCAAAAGAGAATATTTTGGAAGGATTTCGAATGACAATGATGTCAGCGAAAATAATGACTGTTAAATATCTTTGATGAGAATACTAATTTAAATAGGCTAGGAAAGGAGTAAGGAAGAGAAGGGAAAGAGCAAAACACCTCTGAATACATTGAATATGTGTAAGTTTTACAATCAGAATAATATAATGTAAATTACCAGAAAAAAATTCCAGAAACAATAAGGTTTGGCTCTGGGAGTCAAGAACCTAACTCCTACTGCCCCTCCCCTCTCCCTTCCATCTCCCAGGCCCCTCATCTACTCACTCACTAAACGGAGAAAGAACTTTCTTGCTAGGAACCTTTCCCTCTTGTCCTTCCCCTTTCCTTTCCCACCCTATCTTTCCCCTCTCTTATAGACCTCTGAATTCTTAGCACTTTGTCTACATACCCACCATAGCACTTACCACATTAGAATCATGACCATAATTAATTAACCGCCCCCCTTGAAGGCAGGCACTGTGCTAGATACCTGACATACATTCCCTCTTCTTTAACCATCACAACTACCCTGGTTGGTAGCTGTTACTATCCCTGTAACCTGCACCAAATTGAACAGTTAGTATGTGGGCACCCAACTCTTTGCTTACTCCAACACATATGCTCTTCCTACTGTTATTAAATTATGTGTTCATACAATGTAAGGCACATCCTAAGTACTCAATTAATATGTGCTGACAGGAATTAAAAGACCTATGCTGTTTGCTTCCAGCAAAGAAAAAGATGCAAAAAAGCATTAATCTAAAGGTGAACTTTTCTATCCAAAATTGTTCTGCCAGATAATAGCCCTAGCATCAAAAGAAACTAGCACATGCTGAGAATAAGCACGTGCATAAGCCAACAGCAAGATAACTGCCAAACCCACAAGCCAGCACCTTCCTCTCCATCCCTGTCTCCCAGAATTTTGGTATTGTTACTTCTTACCCTACTAAGGAAAGTGAAGAAAAGATTTAATCTGTAGAGAATCAATCCCCCATATCCTCTGAGGATATCCCCGGTCATCTAATAGGTCTTAGTTGTGGCAAAACTCATTTGTTGTAAAGTGCTAGAGGCCACAATTTTAATTCTTCTGCATCTCCTTCCAGTGAAGTTCCATAAGGAAGGACTACGATGAAATATCAAATTATGTTACGGTACTGAAATTTCATCTGTTAACAGACCTTTTTAATTACCTACCAAATGGGACATGTGCGTACAACAGCACAGCGCCGGGCCTATGGCGAGGGCGCCCCCAAAATTATTATTATTAGAATACCAATTCATATAGCCAGTAATTGACACCACACCAGGCAACATGCTAAACTGGGGTTGAGTGCTGGGCAAAATCAAGACCCTCTGTAGAGGGATCTTTTTGTCAAAAAGCTATTGTTTGGGTAACGAGGTGTTGCCGAGCTAAAGATGCCCCCCATGGGCAGTCTATAAACATTCGAGAACCAAATCTTAATTAGATAATACTCCTTCCAGCAAGGCTTCAGGGAAAGAGAATTTTTTCATGAGTTGAAACCACTTTTTAAGTATCAACCTTTGAAAGGGCAGTTTTATGGCCGGGGAACGTTCCTGCAGTACGTGACCCGTTTAAGAATCCTCAGTTCATCGGGTCATCTCTTGCAAATCGGCGGCTCGTAACATCTTAAAGAGCTGAAAGGGGCACGTCTTCCCGCTCCGGGGACAGCAGGGCTGCTTTGGCTAGATACCTGACATACTAGATACCTGGTGCAACCGCTGCTCGCCCGCCCGCTCGCTCCCCCTCCCGCCCCGCGGGCCCCCTCCCGCTCCCCAGTCCGCTCAGCGTCCCCGCCGAGCGGCCCCGGGAGGCCACGGTCGGCCTTTCCAGGACTTCGCGCCCCGGGGCGGGGAGGCCCCGCGCTGCCGCGCCCACGCGGCTAGGCGGCTCTGAGCAAAGCGTATCGGGCGGGTCTGAGCCGGCAGGTTAGGTGCAGGAGTGATGCAGAGGCATCGCGAAGGACCCGGAAGGATCCGGTTAGACTGGGGAACGGGCGCGGGGTGGCCCGGGGGCGCGCGGGGCGGCGGGGACTGGGGGGGCGGCCCCCCGAGTCTCGGGGCCTCGGCGGAGAAGCGGGCCCAGGCGGTCGGCAGGGGGGACGAACCAGAAACGGGAATTTCAATGCACGCGCCCCCCGCGCCGGAGCCCGCACGGGGTTGGCCGCCGCCGTCTCTGGAAACTTCTGTCCCCCCGCCCCGCGCGTCCCGGGTTCCCGCGCCGGCCCCTCCCCGCCCCGCCCTCCGCGGCGGGCGAGACCAATCGCCGCCCCGGCCGCTCGCGCCCCTCCCACGCCTCCCGCTCCCGCCGCCGCCGCCGCCGCCGCCGCCGGGCAGTGCTGGAGCCTCGGGCCGCCGTGCGGTCGGCCGCGCCCGCACCCCTCGCAGACAGGCCGGCGGCCGAGGGGCCTCGGCTCGCGCCCACCCGGCGCCCAGAGTCCGCGGCGCCGCGAGCGGCGATGACCGCCGAGGAGATGAAGGCGGGCGACAGCGGGGTGCCTCCGGCCCCGCTGCCCATCCAGGGAGTGGACATCAGCCCCAAGCGGGACGAGGGCGTGCTGAAGGTACGCGGGCGGCGGCCGGGCCCCGAGCGCTGGCCGCAGCCGCCCGCCCTCCCGCCCGCCGGCCGGGCCCGCGGCCTCCGGGCCCGCAGGCCGGTGTCGTGCCCCGGCGGCCCGTGGCATCGCCTCCCGGGACCCGGCTACGTAGTTGGGAGCGGGAGGGCAGCGCGCGCTAGCAAGGAGGGGGTGGCCCAGGTGCGCGGGCCTCTCCTGGCCATCTTTCCGGCCCCTTTGGGGCCCCGGGCCCCGAGCTCGCGTCCCCAGCCCGGCCGCACCCCAAGCCCTGCGGCGCCGGGGCCTGGACCTGCGGCGCCAACTCCGGCGTGCGCCGTGCAGGGGGGATGGGCGGGGGGGAGACCCGGCGGAGGGGATGGGCGGGGGGAGACCGCGAGCGGCAGCCAGGGGGCCTGCGCTTCGCCGCCCCTCCCTCACCTCCCCCGACCCCGCCACCGGGCCGCCGGCGCCTGCCCTGCCCGCCGCCGCTGGGAGGGCCCCGGCGGCCTCCGGCGGTGGCGGGGCGAGAGCTCGCCCGCCCCCGGCAGTTAAATATTAGCTGGGACCTGAAGCGGGTCACAACAGTAATTTCCAGGCCCGGAGGCTTATGTGCACCTTAGCGCCCTGGCCTGGCCGCGAGGAAGGTTCTGGCGACCTCTAGCCTCGCGTTTCCTACTTTCTGAAGGCTGGGCCTCGGGTCACCAGCTCGGCCATGCTGTCCCCCCGTCCCCCAGCCCCGGGCCGGGCGGAGAGCGCTGCATGCCGGGACCTGTAGTTCCTCTCCCACCTCGGCACCTCCCCCCTTCCTGATTTGGGCCTTCTGGGTGTGGGGCCGAGGAGGTTCTTTGCTTGAGAGCCTGTTGCTGTGTAACCACCCGACTGCAAACAGCCAAAGGCGTGGCGGCACAAAGGTGTGGGACTCAGGGAGCAGGGCAGCTTGACCTGGATCAGGACCTCCCCATGGCTCATAGCAGGTTCTGTGGAGTCTAGGACAGCAACGAAATCCCAGCCCTGATCCCATGCCCACTGCACACCTGCACGTGTGTGTGTGACCTGGGCAAACCCCAGATATCCCCTGTCTGGTCCAGAAATGCATATGGCTTTGCCCCGAATCTTGAAATCTCAGGCTGCTCTCCCAAAGGGCATGTGGCTTCCCCTTCTCACTCCAGTGTCCTGGTGATTTCTACAAGGTTATTACTCTAGGAAGGGGCATTTCCCCTTTATCCTCTACTCCTTTCCCTTAACTTTTCTACTCTCCAGTCCCCTGGCCATTCTATCATAGAAGCTTTCCTGTAGAGGGCAATGACACACCTATCAAGTTGCCCATTGAGTTACTATTTATCAATCCTAAGAAAGAGAAGCATAAGTTCATAAGTTCTTGGAAAATATTCTTAGCTCTGAAATAAAGGACTTAATTCACCTGCCAGTAAGGAATGAGTCAGTTTAAGACCTGATTAGGAGCCCTGTGCTCATCTGTAATCTGGTTTATTCCTTTCCCTCTTTTGGACTCTTCATTACTCATACTCCTTTCCTTGTCTCCTACCAAACCTGATCTGATGACCACTGGCATTTAGAAAGAATGAGGAAATGTAGCATACTTATCTACATTCTTATCTCTGCAGAAATGTAGCATAGGTCTTTCTCCCTTTGCTGCTGATAATCAGTTTAGTCTTTTAACAACTCTGTTAGGGATTTTCATCACTACTTTACAAATAAGGTCTGGAGAGTCTCGCTTCCCAAGATTGTACAGCAAAACTTGAACTCGGGTCTTTTGTCTCCCGTTTTTCAAATGAAGTCATGTCGTACATCACGAGAGACAAGGCAGTCAGTTGATTTCTAGCCAAGCTCCAGATCAGAATTCTTTGAGGAATGGCCCCTTGAATCTATTTACAAGGAAGTAGAAAAGTCCCTCTTTGCTCCTGTCAGAGGCATGCAGGCAGTTTTGTGCCTCTTTCTGCCCCCACCACTGGGTACTCACCTCCCTCTTCTCCCAGGTCATCAAGCGAGAGGGCACAGGCACGGAGACACCCATGATTGGGGACCGAGTCTTAGTTCACTACACTGGCTGGCTGTTAGATGGCACCAAGTTTGACTCCAGTCTGGACCGCAAGGACAAATTCTGCTTTGACCTGGGAAAAGGTAGGCATGGTTAGACTTGGTAGATAGGCTTCAAGGAAGGTATAAGCTGTCACAAGCAGAAACAATATTCTCAGAAGGTTAAGGAGGAATAGTTTATTAGTTTGTTAATTTTTTTATTCCTTTTTCTTACACTTCCACTGTCTTATAACAGTATTGATTTCTATTTCTCCTTCCCCTGATCACCTCTGAATACCTCACTTCCTCATCAGAAGTGGACTGCCTTGTTTTTTGAACTCCTTTGTTTTAGGGTTGAGTAGGTTTTTTTGTTTATTTGTTTTTTTGTTTGTTTTGTTTTGTTTTTGTTTTTTTAAGAGGTTTGAGACTTGGCAGCACTTACTGCAACCAGATTTTCTATTTTCCTGGTTCCATTTCTAAAGAGTGTCCAGCTTCCCCACCAAGGAGGACCTGTTTGCTTTCTGTTCCTACAGGGGAGGTCATCAAGGCTTGGGACATTGCCGTAGCAACCATGAAAGTTGGAGAAGTATGCCACATAACCTGCAAACCAGAATATGCCTACGGTTTGGCAGGCAGCCCTCCAAAGATCCCTCCCAATGCCACACTTGTGTTTGAGGTGAGTGTGCAGCCACAGAGAGGAAGGCAGTGAGCCAGCCTTATCTCAGTTCATGGCCTGGCTGCCCTCCAGTCCTTCCTCCAGTTTACAAACAATTTAGCCAAGGCTAAGGGGTTGGCTTTAGGAGAGAAGAGAAATGATGAGGACAGTTGGTTCTGCTGTGTACATAGCTTGTGTGCTGCCAGAATATGGGCTGTGAGGTTTCAGGTGCGAAGAGGTGGCCATGAACCCTTTCTAACATTTGAAGCAAGATAGGGGGTTGAAATGTGCTTATCTCAAGAGCAGGACCCAGAGGAAATGGGGTATAACTTAAACTCAAAGGAATCAGGAGGTCAGATTCTGTATGCAGTTATAAAAGACAGGTGGTCCCTAACCTTTTTGGCACCTGGGACTAGTGCTTCTACAAGTATCTAATGCCTGATGATCTGAGGTCGAGCTAAGGTGGTGATGCCAGCGCTGGGGGAGCACCTGCAAATACAGATGAAGCTACACTTGCCCTGCCGTGCAGCCTGGTTCCTAACAGGCCATGGACCAGTACCAGTCCATGGCCTGGGTGTTGGGACCCTGCTGTAGAGATCAGAGTTGAGGAGAGATGTCTCCCCTGTGGATCAAAGGGAACTTGCCACTGTTCAGTTTGAAAATGATTGAGCACTAATCACTGATACAGTTGGAGGATGTTCGGAAGACTACTGAAAGATGTTGGGCCATTTATATTGCCTACTTTACTGGGTGACTCAAGTAGCTGATTTAGGGTTGTCTGGAACACGTCTTTACTATGTGGAGGAATCAAATAGGTTGATTTCCTGGGGTTAACTGAAATCCATGTGACCTGCCCACCTCTATAAAAGTTGAGACTAGATCCTGAGAACTTAGCAAAAATGCTACTTTGTCCATTCCTAGTGTGGCTGCCACCTAGTCTGGTGGTTACTAGGGACTCTTCTAATGAGAAAAAAGTTGTATCTCGCTGTTGATGAGTGCTGAAAGGAGTTGTGTCACCTTATGTCTTGCCCCACAGGTGGAGTTATTTGAGTTCAAGGGAGAGGACCTGACAGAAGAAGAAGATGGTGGAATCATCCGGAGAATACAGACTCGGGGTGAAGGTTTTGCGAAGCCCAATGATGGTGCTCTTGTGGAAGGTAAGACAGTAGTCAGGGTTTCAGTTTGACTTCTTTCTCTGGGTGGCTTTGGGCAAGTCACTTCCTTTCTCTGATCCTCTTTGCTTCTTTGTAAAATGAGGGATTGGATCATTTCTTCTTAACATTCCTCCAGGTCTCAGTACACAAGGGCATCTTGGGGGCAAAAAGCAATAAGGTGATAGAGGGAGGCTGATGGCCTCCTTCTTCAATTGCCTGCTCTCACGCCCCTGACACATTGCCTTTCTTGCATGCCAGTTGCACTGGAAGGATACTACCAGGACCAGGTATTTGACCAGCGGGAGCTCCACTTCGAGATTGGTGAGGGGGAGATTCTGCATCTGCCTTGTGGGCTGGAGAAAGCCATTCAGCACATGGAAAAAGGAGAATATTCTATTGTGTACCTCAAGCCCAGGTAAGGAGCAGGCCCCTTGTAGAGCAGGTGTGTGAACTGAGGTCAGGGATCTATGTTTCCACAATGAGTTGTGTAATGGGCCATGTGTATCCTTTCCTCCTGCATGTGTTCACTAACCCCACAGCCTCATTACACACCGTTATGATTTCTTCATTGTATTTAGGAGCCTGGCCACAGTTGTCCACATTTCTTTAGATCAAAGCCTTATCTTACCAGTCATCACTGCTGCAGACTGCCTCTTCAACTGACGTCAAGATTTTCATCTTCCATTAACTCATTCACTCATTAATGACATTTCTTAAAAGACACCTACTGTGTGCCAGACATAATGCTGAAAATTCCTAGTTTTCAAAGACATTGTTCCTGCCATCTGGTGACTCACTTTTCAGTGAGATGCCATTTAAATTAGTAATCATGTCAGTGTGTAGTGTGAGTTATTAGAAGGGTACGTAAGATGCTAAGAGACCAACTAATTGGGCGAAGAGGTCAGGGAAGATTTTGCCAAATAGGAAACATTTGAAACAAGTCTTAAAGGATGGGGAGGTACTTTCCAAGAAGCAGGCAGGAAGCCCTTTCAGTGTGGAACAGATTAAGTGCTGCTGAGATGACCTAGAGGGGTTTTTTTTTGCCCCGGTAGCTATGCTTTTGGCAGTGTCGGGAAGGAAAAGTTCCAAATCCCACCAAATGCTGAGCTGAAATATAAAATCCACCTCAAGAGTTTTGAGAAGGTGAGTTTGCTCAAGGACTTCCCTATCTGGAATTCGGGTCCTACCCTATAGGTGACTCTGGGGTGGCTGACAACTATGTTTCTCCCTTGGGGGACGACAGGCCAAGGAGTCGTGGGAGATGAATTCAGAAGAGAAGCTGGAACAGAGCACCATAGTGAAAGAAAGGGGCACTGTGTACTTCAAGGTAAGCCAGCAGCCATGGTACTGAGGACATTCCAGGGAGGGCTTCTCTGGGCCTGCCCTCCCCCATGATGACTGAGGTCATTTTCTGCCAAGGAGTAGACAAGTGGCACCTACAGTCTTCACCTAATATAACTGAGCTAGCTGGTCTAGCCTAGGTTCATGAAGGTTGGGTTTTTGGCAAGATTCTCTCATGCCCATAGGTCACTGGTGTCTATAGGCTATTACAGCCCGGTGCCACTGAACCTGTACTGTTTGCCTGAGCCTCCCTCCCATTCTAGGAAGGCAAGTACAAGCAAGCTTCACTGCAGTACAAGAAGATTGTATCCTGGCTGGAATACGAGTCAAGTTTCTTGAGTGAGGAAGACACACAGAAGGCACAAGCCCTTCGACTGGCCTCCCACCTCAATCTGGCCATGTGTCAGCTGAAGCTACAGGCTTTCTCAGCTGCCATTGAAAGCTGTAACAAGGTGAGGCCTCTTTAAAGAATGCAGGGGAGCAACATTCTACAGGCAAGGTTGAGGGATAGCTGCCATTGTGTCTGAAACTCGCCCTCAGTGACTAGGGTAGAGGCAGCAGGATGGACCATCGGGAGTTCTGAGATTAAGAGCCCAGAGGCAGGGGCTGTGAGAAGTAAGCATCTTGGCTTCAGTGGTAGGAGGCAGCTAACCCAGAGGTAGAAAGAAACACTGGATGGGAAGAACTACATAAGTGCTTTCTCCCCCTGCCCCGCCCCCCAGTTCTTAACCTCTCTTTCTTACATACCTGCTTTTTTCTTAAGAGATGGAAAGGTCCTTCTCTTCCAGCTAAAGACCTGTTTTCTCTCTTTGCTTCTTGGATTAAATGAGATCCTTTTCTAGACCTTGGTCCTTTCCATTTAATTTCCAAGACTCCTTTCTGGGGTGGAGCCAGCCGTTTCCATTCTACTTCATCCTCCTGAGGGCTAGCCTTTGGAACTGAGTCTTAGCCAGATAAGTTTCAGGAGCTGAGGTCTCACTGTTGCTTCCTCTCTCATCATTAGGCCCTGGAACTGGACAGCAACAATGAGAAAGGCCTTTTCCGCCGAGGGGAGGCCCACCTGGCAGTGAATGACTTTGACTTGGCACGGGCTGACTTCCAGAAGGTCCTGCAGCTCTACCCCAGCAACAAAGCCGCCAAGGCCCAGTTGGCTATCTGCCATCAGCGGATTCGCAAGCAGCTTGCACTGGAGAAGAAGCTCTATGCCAAAATGTTTGAGAGGCTAGCTGAGGAGGAGAGCAAGGTGAGGATGAGGACAGGCACAGGGCCGAGGTAATGTCTTTTTTCCTGTCCATCCTATTACCTCATCCCTGTGCGCAACCCAGTTGGTGTGGGCTCTTTGTGCTTGTGGTTGTCTGTGCCAGTCCTGGAAACCAGAAATACCCTCATCCCTGGAGCAATGGTATGTATGTTCCCTCAGTAAAATCTCCTGCTGTCAGAGCCACCATTCCTCTCTGGTCAGGGCTGGAAACCCACTGTGAACCCTAGCAGTCAGGGGTCAGGTGCTGTGTGTGCTTTCCAATATATGTTCTATGTGCTTTCTTAAAACGTAAGTTTTAAACTTTTTTTTATAGGTAACACATTTACACGGTTAAAGTGTACAAAAGAATTTAATGAAAAGTCTCCCATCACCCTAAAGCAACTGATATTATCAGTTCTGGTATCATTCCAGTATATTGAATACATACACAAGTCGACACATTTGTTTTCTCCTTTTTCCCTAATAAAAGGCAACATGCTCTACCTATTATTTTCTATACCATGCTTTTTTCATATCATACTTGGAACCTTATATCATCTAAAAGAAATTTTACATTCTTTCTTATATAGTATTTCACTGTATAGATATATTTCTTTTACCCTGTCCATTATTTCTAATTTTTCAGTATTTTAAACTAGCACTGTCCAATACAAACATAATGCAAACCACATATGTAATTTTAAATTCTCTATTAGGTTGAAGTTAAAAGAATACAATTTAGTTGACCCAAGGTATCCAAATATTGCAACATGTAATTTTTTTTAATCGCATTTATGCTTTTTTCAGATTAAGTCATCAAAATCCAATGTGTATTTTATAGTTAAACACGTCACTTTGAACTAGCTGTATTTAAAGTGCTCAGTAGCCATCTGTAATAGCTACCATGTTGGCCAAGTATAATTCTAAACAGCATTGCAGTCAATGACCTTATAAATTCATAGTTTTGTACATGTGCAGGTATATCTTTAGGGCATACCTAGAAAGGGAATTGCTGGGTGTGTAATCAGTTAACAGTTAATGGGTATATTTTTGCACTTGAGGGATGAGTATTTGGGTATACACCATAACATGGTGGCAGCATGCCAAGTGAATATAGGTGTGTCACCAGATCAATTGAGTAGGCAGACAAGAGTGATGACATGGTGTAAAAGTCACCTTTCTCATCAGAGGTCCTAAGCGCCAAATGAGAACTGGAATTTATCTTCTCACAGGCCAAGGCAGCAATAGCTGCAGGAAACTATCATGCTGACACAGAGATGAAGGATGAGCAGAAGAAGGATGTGGCAGGGAGCCAGTCTCAGGTGGAGACAGAAGCATAGCCTCTCCCCATCCCTACTCCTGCGGTTGCCTGCCTACCCTGCTTCCTACTCTACTCTACCCTGTTCATTTTGTAAAAACCGAAGAATTTTGAGTGAATTAGACCTTTATTTTTCTATCTGGTTGGATGGTGGCTTTGGGGGGAAGGGGAAAGGAGTAGGCTGGGGGATTAAGGTGGGGGATTATTTTAAGTGTTGTCACCCCCTCTTCCCTTCCCTCTTCCCGCATTACACGTCAATGAACGTCCATCCACATGCACACATCAGAATGTTAATTTATTTTGCTTCCTCTGTTTGCTGTATCCATTTTTCAGATGGTAGAAGGGGGTGAGTGGTAGGGGTTTAGGGTCAGATGTGAAACCTGGGCAGCTTTCAAATCTTTTTTCCTCCCTGTCCAAACATGTAGCCTCAAGGTGGGTGCTAGAGGCATGGGAAAACCACTGTCGTGCTCATCACTTCTCAGTTCCCTTCCTCACCCCAGATGGTATGGTTAATGATGTCTTCTGGAGTCATAGTTACCACTCCCTGTGCTCCCTTCCAGTATTCTCCTTCCGATCAGTTTCCCTTCTCAGCCAGGTTGTCCTCACCCCCACCCCCAGACTCTTCTCTGCACGTTGCTAAAGGTCCAGGCTCACCTCAAGTTCTGCACTTGAGCAATAAAGTGGAACCAATAAAAATTGGGTGTCTGGCAACCCTTTTTGTTTTGCCCTCAGGGGCTAGGGAAGGGTGGCTACACTATGGGGACAACATTAAGTGATTCACCCACTTCATCCCCAGTGCTGCTTAAAATGCAGCACCTAATAGTAATAGAGAAGCTACAGTGATCAGGGAGCAGCAGTGCCATGCAAGCTTTCCGGCACTACACTGGTTGCTGCCAGGACCTGTGCTAAGGCCTCTTCAGAGGCTCCCAGCACTTTGACCAGAAGCCTGGCAGTTTTTAATAACTGGTTTTCTTCAAAAACACTTGGAAAGAGGAATATATTATCATCTAAAATATTAGGACCAATCATGTTTGTTTTGAAATTAGATTTATTTCTACCTACATCCCATAGAAGCACAAGCTTCCTTTGTACCTTAACCAGGTAAAATCTCATGTAATACCTCCTGTCAAGACACCTTTACACAATGGAGAGAGAAGGGAAGAACAGTCCTCAAGCAAAGGGAACATAGGCATTTAGGCCTGCTTTCCAGCTTCCTTATCCCTGACTGGAGAAAAAAAAACACACTTTTTTCTAACTATGCTTTGACCCTTGACATATGACACGGGGCCCTGGGAGAAGCCACAGGGCATAAATAAGACAGTCATGTTGAGCCTTCTCTAGGTTTTGGCTGCAGACCAGAGCCTCCATCTACGTCCTTATCGTTCTCTTCTGCGTTGGCTGTCTAGTCCTTCCTACACAGGGACAAAACTAGTCTGCCTACCCACATGCCTGTACAGTTCCTTCTAGAAGAATTTTCTCCATACTTTTGCTATGGAAGATTAACTTTTGCTTGAAAAATTTGGCTAAGTCATACAGCATGGCTAGTGCTAGAACCAGACCTCAAATTTGGGTGTTCTAGTCTCCCAATGTCAATGGCTTGCTCTCTCGCTGGGTTGACATAGTTCTGTGCTTGGGGTTTGTGTCTGGGTCTTGGGTATTTCAAGATTAGACTTGCCCTTATAGGCCAATGATAATGGCTAACACTCAGTAAGCACTTAATGATGTAAACCTAGCACTAAACCAAAAGCCTCATGCTTATTAATCATTGTGGCCATCCTACAAAGGAGATATCACCCCATTTACAGATGAGAAAACCAAGGCTCGGAAGTTAATGGAAAGGTCTGCCTCGAATGTGAGATCTCTTGAACGAATCCATACTGCCATGAGGTTCACGTGACCTTTGGTAAACTAAGCCTCTTTTAAGGAGATGGACAAAAAAGTGCTCTTATGTTTCCTTTCAGCTCTGAATGCTTCTTTAGGAATTAGAATTTAAAACATAACTGCACTTCTGTAGAACTCTGTAGCTGAACAATCCTTAGTTAATGTGATGTTATAATTGTCTTGTGAGGATGTTTTATTAAAGTGACCAGAAATCTTTAAGGTTAAAAATAAATCCACCATGTACTCCGCTGTGCTCTGGGTCAGTGCTCAAATTTATTTCCCAATCAGTTGCACCTTCACCACTTAAACATGGAAAGAATGTACTTGAATAAGGAAAACTAGTAGCAATCAGTACTTTCAGCTGTTAATTTGTAAACAGCTGGAAAATTTTATTTAAGGTTTATTTTGTCGTCATGATGATCCAAACATCAAGTTGTAGAGAGTTAATCTAAACACGGTATTTCTACTCCATTCCAGCAGTCCAACCTCAGCATCCCCATGCACCTCCAGCCTGCTCTCCTGCGCTATGGGTCTCCTGTCTTGCATTCCCTCTTGCTACACTTGCACGTAACACTGGACTGCATCCAAATCATATCCCTCCAACTGCTTAAAACCCTGTCAATGACTTCCTATCCTATTTACAGTGAAGATCAGGACCTTTATCATGGCCCACAAAACCCTCCAAAGCCTGGCTCAGCCTGCCTTACCAGCATCAGTACACTTGACTCCTTTACTCTGTATCAGCTACACCACCCTTAAAGTATATGGGTGAATTATGTATCTCATTTCAGTTGGAAAAATTATATGTAAAAGACATTTTATGGAGGGCTAGTAAAAAGCAGTACCTTTTTAGAAAACTTAATAGACAACTGAGAATGAAACTGGAAACACTATTTTCTGTCTAAATGACCTGTCTTTCCAAATGCAGAACACCTCAGAGACTTATAACCCTTATGTTGAAATGACAATGGGCTAAGGGCAGAGCCGAATAAAGCCAATGTAAGAGAATACATTCTAAGTAAGAGGAAAACTTGTCCTCTTTCTGGAAATCATTATTGGTGACTTTATGACTGTAGTTCCCCAGCTGTTTGCCAACCTCAAATAACTTAGATGCACCAACTATCATTTAAGAACACAATAAAACCTTATGTAATAATACTATTTAGGAGGCAAAGTAAGAATGAAAGACCCAAAGTGGATCTGAGAAGGAATGATCAAGAAAAAGCAATGCCTTTATGAATTCAAGTTCTTTGGTACAAGAGACCGGCCATACATACCCTATTTCCCATCCCCAAGACCTGTATGCTTAGGATTGCCAGTCTCCTGTTCCACTGTTAAAAGCATGTGACATATAAAATTGTTTTTTTATTGAAGTGAATTTTACATAACCATTTAAAATGAACAAGTCAGTGGCATCTAGTCCAATTACAATATTATGCACCCAATACCTCTAGTTCTAAAGCACGTTCATCCTTTGTGTTTTAAGTCCATTTCCTCGTTCTTCGGTGTCAATGAAGAACTCCTCATCCTTCAGTTAATGTCTGATAAAATTGTGAATGACAACCCTAACAGGTTCCAGAACCAAAGCTTTCCAAAATTTGTCCTTTCTGATCGGGCCAAACTTGTGATATGTGAGACTTAAAGCTCTTTAGCTTAACAGCATTTCACTCAGCAGGGCTGCCCACTGTTTTGCCTAATTTCTAGGTCAAATAAGTTTGAGAAACAGGTTTCTGTACTTCATGAGTTCTCAGAATCTTTAGTATGCTAGGCTGCACTGTGACCTGGCGTGGGAAGGGGGATGAGGAAATCTCTCAAACTGAGTCCATTAGAAAGCCCTAGGACCTGCCCTAGGATGGTAGGTGGCTCTGGGCTTTACATGTAGAAAGAGCTTTAAAGGTCCTATTTCTTACCTGGGCATCTCACGCAGAGAGAATTTGATAGCAACCTCTGACTATTCTTGGAAGAAGAAATGAACAAAGGATCTCCATAGAAATGTTTCCCACTTAATGTCTGCCACCCCCTCCCATAGGTTTCTACTGAAGCTATCATTTGGCTGGTTTGTAAAAATTATGTCATCTACACAACTGTATCCACATCATCTAACTAGAAAGATGGCCTGGTTAGAAAGTTCTGGGGAGTAAGCCAAAAACCATGCTATAAAAGTGCTTGGCTGAAACAAGACTGCCTCTAGATGGTACCTGCAGAAATTCACCAACCATCCCACTAGAAAGGGCCAAGAACACAAATGCTCCTTGAAAGCAAGGTATCTGTCCACATGGCTCTGCAATGCCTAGTCCAATATTCCACTTACTGCGAATTTAACACTCGGGGCAGTTAAAGTAATTGAAGCAAGATGGGGAGAGACAAAAATGGAGAGACTTGATTCATACCATATTTCTTGGGAGACCCATCTTTCCTTTCTAACTTTATTTGGCTCTCTTGATGAAAGCCAAAAGGTACGGAATCTGGGAACATTTGAGATGTCGCTCCCCAGCATATATCATCAGTTTCACTCAAAAAACATTTGTAAAAAAGAAAAAAAAATGAAGGCAGGGCATGGTATCCAAGTTGTGATCATAATGACATGACCTTCATGGCAAAAATAAAACAGGCACTCCCTGGCACAGAAGGGTCAAGAACAAGAAGCCAAGTAATGAAAAAGATAAAACTAAATCATTGTAGAGAGGTGGGTCAGAGTATTTCGGAGAACTAGGTCAGGTCAGGGTACTTGGTGACATAATCAGGGTGATCCTCATCTATTTTGTCCTGGGTTATTTATTTTACAATTCCAAAGGGCTAGAAAAAGAAAACAATGTATAAATATTAGTGAAAAAAATTCGAAGTATTTATACATTTAATGGTAAATATTTGAAAATTGGCTTTTTTCCACCCCTTAAAACCATATGGAGCTTAGGGTTTGACTTAGGATGAGAGAATAGAGATGTGGTAGGGCAGGATGAAGTAGCACGCAACCCTTCTATAAATGAGATCATGTACTTAAAGCACCAGATACACCTGTGTAACCCAGAGCCTTTGATGACCTGCCCAAGCCCACAGTACAACACCAGAAACAGACACACACGAGTGCAGTTTCGGTATTTGTCCAAACCACTTCCTGTTTGCTGTTCGGACCTGCTGTTCCTTTTTCTCATCTGACTATCAGATCCATTGGGACCTCTAGGACAAAATATGCCATCCCCCTCCCTCACCCCCAGACACAAAGGTCCTACCCTCCAGCCCCTTCTTTGTTTAGGTTCAGACATAGAAAGCAGGACCATCATCCGCAGGTGAGGTAGGTACCCTCAGTTTGACTCCTGAAGGATCAATGTATAAACCAGTGTGGGCCAGCAGACCTAAACCTTAAAATGTATTGAGCACCTGCAGAAATTCACGAATATTTTTAGTGCCCTTATTGATAAGGCACGCCAAAGAAAGACTGGACTTGATTCTGTGCTGGCTGGAAAATTACCGCTTGGCTATCGCCCATGGGAACATAACATTCTAACAGTAAGCTTTCTGCCTCTGTACCCCCGCTTGCACAACCGACCTGTGGGTTGATAGTAAATAGAAGAAAAATAGACTTTTGTGTTCAGACAGAATGAGGAATGGGGTTTAGGGCTTAAAAACCTTGTACCTCTCCATTTCGGGGCTGCTTGATTTGGGGTCTGCGTTCCCCCGGCAGACCCAGCTGGCTGAATGAAGAGTGTGTTTCCTATAACTCACTGAGTTCTGGTGGTCCGTGCGTCTTTCAGGGGCTGGCGGCTACAACAATTCAACACGAAGTTACCCTAAGAGGCCAGCCATGATGGTAATGTCCCATTTATAATACAGAGGTCACTGAGGGAGTCCAGGGCTTTGTGGTGGGGCACCACCGGGTAGAACAGATCCAGAATCTCAGCAATCCTGACTTCTAGCCTGAGGACTTTCCTGAGGAACTAGGACACAAGTGAAAGGATCTGGGGCTTTGGGTCAAACAATCCTAGTTTGAGTCCCACCCCTACCATTTTCTGCCTTGTTGCTTAATCCTACTGAACCTGTTTTCCTCATCCAAAACGCTGGAATGATAACAAGCTCGCAGGACCGTTGTGCTCATTACATGAAATTATGTATGGGCGTAGCTAAACATATTTTTGACATAAGCCAGTGTACACACTTACGATATACAACTGAAACAAAGGTTCCACAAGAAACTATCTTATACCCAAGTCACTGTATTTTTCTCTTCTACTTCGTGTTTTTGAACACTGGTTCCGTTCGCTACATTGTTTTCACAACTAGCTTTAAAAGAAAGAAAACTGCTGGAAACCATACAGTTGTCAGTTATTACGACTATGATTCTCAGGAATGAGGTGGTGGCTGAGACTCTTCAAGGCCAGGACCACGAAGGAAGCGGTCAAGGCGATCAGGTCAGACCTTAGAGAGCCCTACTGCCCAACGCACAGATGACCCCCGGCGGGTTGCCCCGCGCATGCGCTCTGAGGAGGAAAGGATTGGCCCACGCCCCTGTCACTCACATGGGTGGCCGGGCAGGCCCGCCCCCACGCCCGGAAGGCTCGGGAGAGCCGCCGCCGCCCTGAGGTGCAGCGAGGAAGGTCGGGATTGGAGGCCCCGGCGGTGACGTAACTTCCGGCTCGGGTGGTTTTCCGCTCCGGCCGGGGTGGGGAGGGGCTCGTCCACCCCTCGGGCCGGAGAAGTGCGATGCGGTCTGTCAGCTACGTGCAGCGCGTGGCCCTGGAATTCAGCGGAAGCCTCTTCCCGCACGCCATCTGCCTCGGGGACGCGGACAACGACACGGTCGGGGCATGCGCACTGCGGAGCACGCGGCCGGCGGGGCGCGAACGCGGAAGGGCGGGGGCCTGGGGCGCGGCGCGGGCGCGGCGCATGCGCGGTGGGCCCTGCGCGGCTGGCGGAGCGAGCGCGGCCACGCGCCGCTGCCCGCCCCGGCTGCGTGCGGGAGCTGGCCTAGGCCGCTGGTCTGGTGTCCCCCAGGGACGTGGAGAGCTGATCTTCCGCCAAGTCCGGTAACGTGCTCACTGGAGGAGCCTCGTCAGCCCTGGTGGCCGAGTTTCCCGTTTACTGTTAGTGTCGTCCAGGGGCATTCTCCGCCCAAAGGACTGTCTCCCAAAGCCTCAGAACAGGCTTAAAAAGCACCTCTGCCCCCTCACACCTGACCCTTTGCGCTGGCTCACGTTGCTCTACTTCTCTGCCTCGCCTCCCGCCTGGGAGACGGACGCTCCTCTGGCTGCGGGCAACAGACGCCCCCATCACGCCAGTCTTAATGTCCTTCTACAGCAGGGGTCCCCAACCCCGGGGCACAAACTGGTACCCTCTGTGCCTGTTAGGAGCCGAGGGCACAGGAGGTGAACCGCTGGCGAAGGAGCGAAGCTTCGTCTGTGTCTGCAGCCACACTCCCCAGCACTAGCATCACCTCCCAGCTCCGCCTCAGATCGGCAGGCATTAGGTTTCTCAGAGGAGCAAGCACCCTGTCGCTGGTGCCACAAAGGCTGGGGACTGCTGTTCTGTAGTACCTGCTACATACTGTGTGCAGGTATCCGGAAACTTCAAAGCACCACACCGTGGTGGATTTACAAAAACAATGTCTGCCTACCTTTTCCTCCCTCAGCAGTCGTTCCTTTTCTTGTTTAAATGAATTGATACAGGTAGAGCAGGTAGCAGCATGCCTGGCACACAGTTAGTGTTAGCGCCATTGTTGTTCGTATTTGATTCCGTTTTCCTGCAAATATTGAACTTCCCATGTTGCCCCAAGGACTCTGCTACATGCTAGGAATTCAAAAATGAACAAGACAGGCCCACCTCTCAGGTGGCTCATGATCAGTTGCGGTGATAGTCATGAGAATAACAAAATGTGATGAGGTGCATGGATTAAAATGTATAAAGCGTTCCAGGGTGGAGCATCAAAGGGGTTGAGGGCTGTTGATGGTGTGAAATATTTTTTTTCCAGACTTCGTCTTTTCATTTATTATCTCTATTTCATATTTTTGATGCCAAGTACCTTATTGCCCTCCTCTCCTGACCTCTGTCGCATCTCCCTACTCTGCCTCACTACTGTTCTGTATTTTCCCTGAAAAAAAACAAACAAAGGCTAAAACATCCTCCCCTCTCCTCCAGGTTCCTTTGTGCCATGGTGGAGAAGGTGTTTTATGAGGCCTTTTTTGCCTTTACCCATTCTAGGGAGCAAAAAAGTTATTCTCATAAATTTATATTATGTTTCTGGGCTTTCACATTTTTTCATATGCCAAGCAGTATAATTTTTATGAGAAAATCAAGGGAGGCATTTTTAACTAGTAAATTAACAAAACAACTATAGATGTGCATTATTTTCTATTTTATCTGATTAACATATGGGTTTAAAGGGGGAAAATATGTGCCCTTTTTCATAGCTTTATAGCACCAGCTTTTTTGGAAATTGTGCTTTGCTTAGTAAATCACACTACTGTACACTCAGTTCTACAATATTAAGTATATTATACTTTATTTTACCTGAGTCATAGACTCCATTAGGATAGGAGTTTTTTGTCTTTTATTTTTTTTTGTCTTTTTTTTTTTTTTTTTTAATTCTATCTGCCCAATGCTAAGAATTGTGCCTGGCACATAGCAGGCATTCAATAAATGTTTGTTGAATAAATGACGATTGATATGAAAAGCAAATGTGATCATGTGTCTCAAAGCAGTTTGAAGGGCTTTGCCTTTTATTAGTGGAATATAAATATAAGTGAAATATAATGGAAAGAAGGGCAAGTAGCTGAGATAGGTGACTAGTGATCAGATGTGGTATACTCAGGCTACATAAGTGTGAATAAAAATTTTGTTATTGGTTCCCTAGGCCATCATTTGGAGATTTGGGACAGGAAAAATCTTAATTCATTCTAACGATTAGCCTTAAGATCTTTGAAATTAATTATTTTCTGCTAAGTGAGAGAGAGGAGCCAGGAGTAGAATATTCATCCTCTAGGACTGTCCACCAAAGCCTCTTTCCTATATGTCTGCAGAAGTCCTCCAGGGGCAGCTGTAATTGAAACATGAGGTATAGAGGGTTTTGTGTAAACAAGCTTATTTTATGCTTCTATGATCTAATAGTCTCACAAGAAACTCCCATAACAATTAAAAATAATCCAAGATTCAAATCAAGTAAATCATTATTAATAAATTCCAATTCATCGCTAACTTTTCTTTGCTGTTGGTTTGTTGTCTTTGTTGCCTTTAGAATTAAATCTCCTGAGAATCTAATATTCATTCTGAGGATAGGAAGGAGGTGTCATATGTCCTCCTAAAGGGAAATCATAAAGCTGTTTGTGGAAATCGGATTTGAGCTACCTTATGATCATCATCAGCTCCTAGAAAGGGTGGTCAGCCTTTGCGGAACCCTAGGGAAATGGAGTAGTACCCAGATAGTGGAGAAAAGGCTTCATGCAGGCAGCCTCCCATCCTGAGTTCTTAGCCACCACTTGAGGGCACCAGAGGCCCAAAGCGTGGATGCTTTCTCCCAGCAACGCCTTTTTGCTGCCTCTTCCAGCATCTTCATCCTTTATGTCACTCATTCACACCAAAATCAAAAGGTCTTGCTAAAGGAGGGAGGGCACCTGGAGCTGATGTTTTCTTTTTTATTTGGCCCGAAATTAAATGCAAGATTTGAAGTTAAATTCTCCAAAAGTTGAATATTTGTATTGTGTTCAAAACATGTCCCATTTGTAATGGACAAATTAGAGCCAAAGTCAGGCATATGGGGCATCGAGCTGTTCAAATATCAGACTTTTCTAGGATAGATCATAGATTCTGTACTGCCCTGTTCCTCTAACCTCCTCTACCCCTGAAACACTTACTCTTACCTTAGCAGAAATAAACTGGAAAACTATGGCTGTGTTGGTTGCAAAAGATTTTTAGTAATGTGATGAAGATACGGTTGATGTCTTGCAATTTCCCCAGGATGGCGCCAGTAGAGAAGAGTTTGAGGTAGTTCAGCAGGATCCCATGCTAACACTCTTCTCTCTCCATTTGAAGTTAAATGAACTAGTGGTGGGAGACACCAGTGGAAAGCTGTCCGTGTATAAGAATGATGATAGCCGGCCATGGCTCACCTGTTCCTGCCAGGGAATGGTCAGTATTCAATTCCCTGGGTCTCACGGGAGGAAGACATTTCTTCTGTCCAGGAGTGTCAACACCGAGTCTCACACAGAAGCTCACCAGGGTGTTCTAACTCACCAGCTGCTCAGCTTAGACACCAGGTTCATTTGATTCAGGGAGGAACATTCCCAGTCAGTGGTCTCCCAACTGTTTACACACACACACACACACACACACACACACACACACGGATGCACGCACACATATATGCGTGTAAACACGCACACACGTACACAACAGGGTTGTTTTTATTTTACGTTATGGAATGACTCCCTTAGTACTTTAGGGAAACTGCCTAGGTTGTCTGATCTTATAAAGTATACTAAAAACTGGGGGCAGTATTCGAATGACTGTAGAAACATAATAGTCTGCCTGTATTAGAGTTTTTGTTTTGTAGAGGTTTTGTTTTGTTTTGTGTCCATCTTCTCTTAACTACTTCAGGTCTTCATATTGCTGTTGGGGCAAAACAAGCTGAACCTGTAGCACAATAACTCAATTAACGCAAACTATCAGTGTTGGTCATATGGCACAGATTTTCAGCGAATGATGATAATTAGAAAACTCTCTCCTTTGTGCTTTACAGAGATTAGGAAATACTGGTCTCTCTCTGTGTCTCCCTGAGCCTCTCTTTCTTCTTTTGCAGCTGACTTGTGTTGGGGTTGGAGATGTATGTAATAAAGGAAAGGTAAGGATGCTCAGGGATCTTGAAACTTCAGTTTGACTCCAAGGCCTTACCTCGACTGATCCCTGTCTCATAGTGGAAGTCAGTAGAAAGTTAAAGGCATCAACCTTGACTTCTGTGTTCTGATGATCATTTGTGTCCATACTTCCCTCCCAGTCCATCTCTCCTATACCTGTCTCTTCCAGAACCTGGTGGTGGCAGTGAGTGCTGAGGGCTGGTTTCATTTGTGTGACTTGACACCTTCCAAGTCCCTGGATGCTTCTGGGCACCATGAGACTCTAATGGGAGAGGAGCAGCGACCAGTTTTCAAGCAGCACATCCCTGCCAATACCAAGGTCATGCTGATCAGTGACATCGGTGAGTATGGCTGTCTTTGCAGGCAGCTGGGCGAATAGGAGTCAGTGGGTAATAGAGCAGATCTCAGGGGATTCTGAGCAGGAAGGGGAGTGTCAGTATTCATTTGTGTAATTGTTATGTATTTAATGTCCAGTTACTGAATTCTCATTATAAACCAGGCATCATTGTAGGCATTGGGATTACAGTAGTAAACAAAACAGACAAAAATTGTTGACCTCTTGGAACTTTGCTAGAAAGGGACAGAAAATAATATAAATGCTGTAATAACACTGAATAGTATATTAGAATGTAGTAAATGCTATGGAGAAAATAAACCACAGAAATGGGCTAGAGTTTTGAGGTAGAGGTAGTAATTCCAAATGGAGTTGCTGAGAAGGTGATATTTGATCAAAAATTGGAAGTGAACAGGGAGTGAGTCATATAGATACAGGCTTGATATTTTGGCCACTAGCTGTCTTGAAAGTGGTGGTAGGTATATGGGATGAATCAGAATACTCAAGTTGTGTATCTGAGAGAATAAGTATGAGGGAAGTAGTGACAGGACCTATGGAGCAGATGGGTGGGTAGGGCACTGGAACAGGTAGGTGTTGTAAGCACAAGAAAGGCAGGGGAGCTCATAGCAGACTCAGTATGAAGTGGCTCCTCAACAGATTGGGCCTGAAGGCATCCTGGATAAAAGTGCCAATGGGGTTATATTACCAGAGGAGTAGGGAGGAGATGCTGATGAATGCAGATTTGGATCCAAACTTGTCTTATTTTCTGGATCCACAGATGGAGACGGGTGCTATGAGCTGGTGGTGGGTTACACAGACCGTGTCGTACGGGCTTTCCGCTGGGAAGATCTGGGCGAGGGCACAGAACATCTGACAGGACAGCTGGTGTCACTTAAGAAATGGATGCTAGAGGGTCAGGTGAGAGGCCGTGGGGAACATGGATCCCAGAGACTGGGAGGAAGGCTTCCTGAGGGGGGTTGTGGGAGAACAGTCATGGGCCATGGTATTGGGTGGGAAAAAGGGAAAATCACCTTGCTGAAACAGATCTAAAGATGATCATTTCAAATCAGAGTTTTAGGGGAAAATTGCTAGTAATAGGCAAATAGGAAGAAACCTGGTGCTAAGAATTAAGAATGTGAAGGTGGGTGTGACATGGTCTGTATCAGGATCTGGACCCCACTTGAGATGTGCACCGTGGAAAGATGATGTATGTGGAGAGGATGGCACCAGGCTCGAGCCCTGTGAATTCTAGAATTCTGCCTGCTGTTAGCCTCGAAGCCTGGGGTCTGCACCCAGGGCCCCTACCCCACCTGTCTCCCATATTCCCTGCAGAGTCCCACTTCCTTCTTGCTCCAGCCCCCTGTAAGTCCCTGTTCCCTGGTGCAGGTGGACAGTCTCTCGGTGACTCCAGGGCCTCTGGGTGTTCCTGAACTGATGGTGTCACAGCCAGGCTGTGCTTATGCAATTCTACTATGTACCTGGAACAAGGACACTGGGCCCCTTGCTACCTCTGAGGGGGCCATGGAGGGCAGTAGGTAAGGGGTGCAGGATTGTGGGTGGTGTGGGATGCATGGAAATAGGATGCATCATGAGGCACAGGGCAGTGGATGGGTTTGCAGTTGGCAGAGCTGCTTCAGCTAGGTCCATCTTAAGTACCTCTGCCCTCCAGTTAGTATATTTTGGGACCCAGGGAATCCTGGCTTTAACTTTGTAGCAACAGGAGGAGGTTTCAAGATTCTAACTAGGCAACAGCATCTCTCTCTTTCCTTCTCACCACATGGGCCAGACAGGGTCAGCAATAGGTTTCTCAGCTGATTGACATCTGGGAAGCTCTTACAGAGTTGGAACTACAAAGGTACTGGAGAACTAAATTCACTTGGTCTCCCACTTAGTCCCTATTCTTCTACCCATAGGGAGACCCCAGCTGTCCGAGATGTCATGCTGCACCAGACTTCTGGCCGTATCCACAACAAGAACGTCTCCACCCACCTCATTGGCAACATCAAACGAGGTGAAGGTGGGGTGGTGTGAGGCAGGGAGCTGAGCACAAGTGTCAATTCTGAGAGAGGAGATGTCTTCCCTCATCTCTAGTCCTGTCCCTTCCTCCCTCCCTTCCTGTCCTTGGCCACCACTCACCCCATGATCTGATCTTACCTTAACATTCATGTTTTCTTCTGGTCCTTCTGTCCCACCTATAGGCCATACCCCTGAGAATGGTGGCTCTGGCCTCTTTGCCCTCTGTACCTTGGATGGTAAGTTCCCTGGGTCAGCTCTGAGCCAGTGCTTAGGGTGGGAGGTTGTGTGCCTGGAGGGTCTTCTCATGGGTCCTGTCCCACCCACCCCAGCCTGCTTCTCCCCCTGAAGGGACACTGAAGCTTATGGAGGAAGCAGACAAGTTGTTGTGGTCGGTGCAGGTGGATCACCAGCTTTTTGCCCTAGAGAAATTGGATGTCACGGTGAGTGGAAAACCTGGTTGAGAGGAACATTCTTACCTTCTTCACATGGCGAGATGAGATTTCAGTGAGGCCATTTTCACTTTGCAGTTAACTCAATCTTTATCTTAAATCTCTCTTTAGACAGATCTAACTTCTTCTGAAGTGAGTGTTTTCCTTATTCCACAGTACTTAACACTATTCGCTATACACTAGGGAATCTTGCACATTAGTACCTTTCAGCAGCAGTAATAGCTCCAAAGAGAAGTGAGTAATTATTAGGGTCCACAAATTAAGTTATGAGTCCTAACTACAGACATATGTTTTATACTTTTTTTTCTTCTCCTATGTGGGTCTGTCTTTACTAAGGCCACTGCCCCTGAATCAGCAGATGGGGGCTGCCCTTTGTGCTGCTGTCATGCGTGCTCTATGGTATAGAAGAGGCATAAGATTTTGAGGTCAGGTAGAATAGGCGTGGGTTGGAGGCCTGATTCCACCACCTCCCGGAAGAGTGACCTTGGGTGTGTGACTTTATTTCTGTAAGCTGAAGTTTCCTCAGTATCAAACTGGGAGTAATGTTGCCTACATGACAGGGTTGTTGTGAGCATTATGTGAGGTGGCTCCTTTGACACCCCCTTTGGTGCCTGGCACATTGGAGATTCAATAAGAAATGTATGATTCTTTTCTTTCCCAGTTGGCTTTGTCACCGAAAGGCAAGTGCACGGCTCTTTTAGATTTATTTCATCCAGTCTCATCAGTAGATCTCTTCTTAAAATAGCTCCAGAAACCCCTACAGTATTATCTTTGACCTCTTTCAGGGCAACGGGCATGAGGAGGTGGTTGCCTGTGCCTGGGACGGACAGACATATATCATTGATCACAACCGCACAGTCGTCCGCTTCCAAGTGGACGAGAATGTCCGAGCCTTCTGTGCAGGTGGGCCCCCACCCTATTCCCCACCCCCAACCACACTTGTCTGCCTCTGATTTTTACCCTCAACATGTCTCCTAATGTGACTCTTCATTAAACAATGAATCCTTTAGCTCTTTCATTAGAGGGTGATGGGTGGGTACTAAATTGCCATCTTTACGGCTTTAAATAAGGAAAAATAAAAGATAGTGAGATCTCTATCTCTGAATATTTTAAAGAATGGGCTGAGTGCTTGTCTTCTACATGTTTGGGATGTGTGAAGACATTGGAAAGTTCTTTCCTGAGTATGTCAGAACTCTGTGAAGAACATTCTCTCAGGGCTTTCTCATTAGTTCCAAATCGGGACCTTGGAAGCTAGCACTAGGTCTTAGAGCTAACATGGAGAAATCTGTGGTTACTAAAATGAGAACAAACTAACAGTGACCTGAGAGGTTAGTGTGCCTCTGAGGGATTGCCACCTCAGAGAAGGCTTCATTTAGCACATTTTGCCCTTAGACTAGGAAGACTGCCCCTCATTACTCCAGGGCTGTCATTAAGATAAGAAAATCAAATATCACTTCTTTGGATGATGTTTGCTTGGGTTTTGGTGCTATGGTTTTTTTGTATCTGGAATGTGCTAGATATGTTATTGTTTTACCTATTGAGCTCCCAACAAAAAAGGCATAGAAAGAGAGCCTTTAGTTTTCTGCTTGACATCATGTGGGAGGGTCAAAAATGCTGACTCTAATGCTTATTCTCTGCTCTCCCAACCCTAGAACTGAAACTTATTGACCTTTGTCTCTCCACCCACACCTCCCAGGACTGTATGCCTGCAAAGAGGGCCGCAACAGCCCCTGCCTTGTGTATGTCACGTTCAATCAGAAGATCTATGTGTACTGGGAGGTACAGCTTGAGAGGATGGAGTCTACCAATCTGCTGAAACTGCTGGATGCTGAGCCAGAATACCATAGCCTGCTGCAGGAGCTGGGCGTGGGTGAGTCCCAGGAAGGCTGCAGAGCTGGAGAAGCCCAGGGACCCAGGAGATTCATAGCCTCTTACCAGTCCCTTTGTTCCCCTCAGATCCTGATGACCTCCCAACAGCCCGCACCCTGGTTCACCAAATCCTCTACCACCCTGACCAGCCACCACAGTGTGCTCCTGCAAGACTCCAGGATCCCACCTAACTGGACTTGCCTTCTTAGCTGAAGAAGGATCCTTCTGAAACTCCCTACCCTCAAGGTATTCATGGTATTGGCAGGATAGGGAATATACATTACAGAGGATCATGGAACAATAACAACTCTCGGGTCATGGTGATATAGACCTCAAAGTCTTCTTGGTAAAAGAAGAGACAAGTTGACCCTCTGTTCATTTTTAGTGTACCCCACCCATCCCATCAGCAGGATTGTAGGACCCCAACCTTATTTCACATCATCTGGGACTGCCCACTCCCCAGAGCTCCCCACTCTTGTGTGGAAAACAGACTTGTTTGTGTGGAGGGAACACATCTTTTGCATGGCCCCAACACTCATAAGAAAACTAGGCTTTGGGGCCAGTGGACTGGTGAGGACGGACTCTACCCCATCCTAAGCTCCATTTTCCATGGCACAACTCCAGGTCATTGACAGTTATAATTATTACAGTAACCATTCATTTTGGTTTTGAGGGATATTTCAGGACATTTTACAGTGTGATCTTTCTATATTTAAGGGAGAAACCCTGAAATGATTTTCCTCTATTTTCCAAAGTAATGGGCCAGCAATCTCATTTTGCCATATTTTTCAAGTATTTGGCAGCTTCATAGGCCTTGCTCTATTTCCCACCAACCCATTTCCACAAAAACACCTTATTGTCTATCAAACAACAGACATTTAAATTTTGATGCAGATTTATGAACTAGTCAGAATTATATCTTGGGCCATTTATATCCCTTCTGCTCTTAATTCTCTGTACTTTAAATCAGTGTCTTTCAAATGTAGGTTGCAATCTTTTGGGGGGCTGTGGTCAGCATTTTTTGAATGATGAAATAAAATAAAATAGATTGAAACAGAGTCCATTGCTTACAGTATAGGGAAACTGGTTTGTTATAATTGTATGTATATGTGCATATGTGTATACCGAGTACAATATAAAACATATTTCTTGTTGTGCATTATGTTCAAAGGAGTTTGAAAGCCATTGCTCTCAATTATACTGACTCTAGCCAGATGGAGGAAGCATCAACATTTAAATTTTCTTTCTGTAAGGGAATAAGGGCAGAGTTATCATTCTGATAGGCATGGAGGAAGACCAAAGAAGGATGTTAACATAGAGAAATCAGTGTTTATTCAAATGGAGAAGTAGCTGAGCTAAGAGTTTGCCATACGGCCTGGAGTCCGCAATCACAGAAGCAGCAGGAGGCAGAAGGGAAAGGAACAGGATGAGACCAGGAAAGCTGAGGTCATGGAGCATGGCAGTGAGGACCAGAGTACTATCACAAGTGTGATAGTGAGCCCCTCCCGTCTCCTTATGAGGACTCAGTTGAGAAAGGTAAAGCCAGGTGTCATGGGGCAATTCCTTGCATCTTGGTTCTTCTCTAATCTACCTCAGGCTCAAGATTTTGTTTCCAACCCAAGATTTTGTTTTCCTGGTTCAGGTTAGTAATGCTATCCTCTTCCTCTAACCCTAATCCATGGTATGAGATGCTCAAACCAGTCAGAAAGACACTCAGGGGTCTAGGTAATTAAGGTTTCACTTCCTTTCTTTACAATAAAGTCAGAAAGCTTCATGGTCTCTTTGCTTTGGCTCAGGCAGGGAATTGAAAGCCACTTATTCCAAAACAAGACAAGCTCCAGTTCTCAAAGCTAGAGGTGAGGGGTAGGAAGAAGGTCTAATGAGGTGGATAGTTCTAGAAATAAGGAATCGTAGTTAGGCAAAGTCTGAGCACCAACAACCCCACCATCTTGTCCCTCTTTGGTGGCACTTCTCTCAAGGCTTTTCTACATACTCCCTGAAGTTCAGGAGCCCAGTGGGTAAAAGTAGAGCAGGATAAAGATCTGGAGGAAATATTAAAGATATGTCCAAGGTTCTGCACAGGGTAATAACTGACTTCAGAGGTTTGCAAGCCCAGAAAAGGTAACTTAGCGCTCCCAGCCTTAGAGCTACTGAACAAACTTCGTATTGTACCAAATTATTCTGTTCATTATTTCTTCCCCCACTCAGCTGTGCACAGATGTGTGCAGAATCAGAAAGGTAAGCGCCAGCAGGACAGGGACCCAAGTTGGTGAGGTATGGTGTCTAGTTGTGAGATAATGAGCCTCAGGAGGTGAGGTGAGAGATGTGGGACTGAAGGCAGTCAAGAGGTGTTTGGGGTGGAGTTGGGGGACAGTGGAGGACAGTATGCAGCCTTTGACTCAGGCCAGTTTCTACCATTCCAGGGGCCCAGCCTGGACCCCCATTTTGCTTGTGTCCTTTTCTGCGGTCCTGATTTGGCTTTATTCATCTTGGGAGAGGAATAAGAGAGAACAGGGAAACAACAATCCTGAGATCCTGGGCCCTCTCTAGAGAAAACTCCTGGGGGATAGGGAAGTTGCCGAGAAGCAGAGAGGAATGTGGCCAGCTAAGGGAAATGGGACAGCAGGGTCAGGGTGGTGACAAAAGGGACAAAGTAGTCCCCAGCTACCTGGCTATAGTAATGTTCTCATACCCCACACGGCTCTTCCCCTAAGTCAAGGTACTTTTTCCTGGGGACTGACTGGAATCGTGGTCACTGGCCAGGTTCTTGGTACAAAGGCAGAAACGGCAGCTCTGGGAAAGGGGCTTTCAGCCGCAGCACTCCATGTTCCAGGTCAATACAGCACTGTGGGATGTGGAGGGAGCAGTGTGAGCTTACCTCAGCAGGTGACCTCTCCCCCAGTCCCTTCTTTTTTGTCCCTCCCTCCCACTTCCCACAGCTTTCCCCTGCTTGCTTATCCCTGTTTCCATTCACCTGGACCCCTGTCAGAGAGACCCGGTTCTTCATATTTTTCACCTGTGGGCAACTCAGGACCCTCTAAGAAAGCCACAGTGCAATTGCACATCTTCATGTCTCCCTCACTGGAACCTGACCCATGCTTCCAGCCCTGTGCCTCCTGCTCCTCTTTCCCAGCCCTTTGGTTGGGCCCTGAGTGTGGGTGCAAGTGCTAGCATCCTCCTTACCTTGAGGGAAAGCAGAGTCTGTAGTCCAAGACAGAATTCAGGACTCTCGACATCTGCAGGAATCATTGGAAAACAGAAGAAGCTAGAGAGTACCTAGTGGTCACTGCTGCCCTCATGTCAGCAAGTGCCCCTTCTCTTCCTGTCCCACCCACAAGGTCAGAATCTTGGTACAGAGATTGGGGATAGTCAGAGAATCTTTGGGAACACTGTCTGATGCTGGCAGGGCTGAAAGTCTGCCTTTGTCCCACCCAGGAGAGAAAGGTAGAAGAGGTGAGAAGCTGGACTATTGACAAAGGGAACACTTACCCACAACCTGGGCCGAGCATGCCATGGTCTCCTGGCCTAGCTGTAGCTCCAGTTGCTCCACCTGGGTTGGGGGCCCAGGTGCCAGGTCCCCCCCTGGGGCTTTTAGGACCCTCTTCCCTAACCTGCGGTTAGGAAGCAAGGGTTGTGGCTTCCACAGCCCCCACCCCCATCCCTTTAGTTAGCTATTGTCCCTCCCCACCACACTTTGGGTTCTTACCCAATCCTTGGCCCCAAGTGGGGTCTAAATTCTTGTCTTCTCTGCCAGAGCCCCCATCAGCTCTTTTTGTTAAATAATAGCTTTATTGAGATATAGCTCATATACTATAAAAGTCACCCTTATAAAGTATACACCAGTAGTTTTTAGTATATTCACAGAGGTAAGCAACTGTCAGTCACTACTATCTAATTTCAGAATATTTTCATCACTCCCAAAAGAAGCCTCATCCCCCATCCACTCTTTTGGGCCACACTCACCCCAGGCGGTTGAGGCATCCAGCAGAAATCTGGTTGTAGTGGGTGCCTGTGTCCACGGCCACCCTAAGCACCTGATCCCGGCACTGAGAAAGAGGGTTATGAGGATTCAGTGAGTCCCAGGAGAATGGACTGGGCTTGGATCCTTCACCTTACCAGCCTTTGGATGATTACCCTTCAGAAACAAGTGAATGAACTGAGTCTTTAAAGGTAGTTTTTTTGGGGACTTTACAACTGAGGCAACACTGGCTCAGATAAAGGAATCAAAAAAGGAAGTGAGCTGCATGTGGTAGTGAGTCCCTATATTTGGGAATGATTTGACGAGAAATGGAGATCTGTTCTTAGAGGCGTACTTGGGAGGCTGAGGGCCCCTTGGTTAGAGAAACCTAGTTAGGAGTAGAGGAGGAACGAGATGACCAGATACCTTGTTAGGAAATTCAGATGTGGGTAAGCGAGGGGTTTGCCACAGGGAACAGGAAGATACAGACATTTTAGGGTACACTTGGAATCACAAACAGTTTTCATTTCAAACATATTGAGCATTCTAAGGGAAGTGAAAGGTACTGGTATATAGAAGGAAGGTTTGTGAGTGAAGTGTCCTAGAGGAAAGGCTGTTTCCTACTCGGGAAATCAGAAAAGGTTTTAAGGAGGAAGTAACATTTGAGGCTTAAAAGATTGTGGAATGTGGACACAGAATGACTGCAAAGCAGGCCAAGGAAATGCTGAACCAAGACAATAGCATAAGAGCAGTGGGCATTAATTAGAAAGGTTCAGTATTCATTGGGTGGTTAAATGGCTCCAGCGGTGACGAGGCCATCACCGGAGCTTTTCCCAGGAGGGTTGCATTATTCCACACATGCACACATCATTTGCTTATGTAGAGCACACTGAAGAGCATTTACATATTCACATTTAAAGGTTATACTTTGATAAAGGAAAGGGAGTCATGGTAGTAACCAATGGAACTGCACAGAGGAAAGATGGTTTGAGGTAGAGAGTAAAGAAGATAGAGGATCTCGTTTTTAGGTCCAGGCTTGGTGGAGAGGTACCTTTTCCTCCCGTTTCTTCCCACACCCAGAGCAGAAAGGAGAGTGGACAAAGTGAGCCAGTCACAGGCAGGATTATAAATGAAAGGAAGCCAGTGTGTTGGGAGGTCTCTCACCTTGCAGTTGACCAAAAGAGCTGGGATCTCTGTTTCACTGGTCTTCCTCTTGTTCTCTTGGCCATGAACCAGGGCCTGTACCAGGGGGGACTCCCCCTGAAGCCGACTCTGATTCCCCTCCACCAGGCGTCTTTGGAGCACACTGTGCGGCTGCTGACTCCATCATAGAACAATGAAGGTAGACAGGTCTAAACCCAAGTATCCAGGCTGCTCGGTTTCCCCACATTCCAAGAATCTTAAATATCCCAGGACGTTGTCTCCCCGTCCTGAGTCACATAGGAGTATAAAGGGACAGTAGCTTACCCTTGGATCCCAGCAGTCAGATCATTATAGCAGAGGTATAAAATCGTGCCATTTTTCTGGTGCCCCACTACATTGCTCAGTGATAAAGAAATGAGCAGAGGGAATGGTCCATTCTAGGTTAAACTGATCAATATTGGCTGCTGGGAGGTTTTAAGAACTAGTATGCTTGGGAGAAATTCTGTCTCAAGACTACACTTTTTTTTTCTTTTTTTTCCTCCTCTGACCTCATCTTTCAGTGAGTCCCAGGGTTGAAGGCACAGTGAAAATACAAAAACAGACAAAAAAGGGAAAAGTTAAAATCTTCAAAACGAGGATGCTGAGAGTCATCTTTGGACTCTCCTTCACCCACAACACCCCCCGCTCTGACCCTGTTCAATCACTTCCTAAATTCTGCCATCCCTGCTTTCTGCCACTGTCTTTATTTAGCGTCACCACAGCTCTCTCGGATCACCTGGACACCTCCTTATGTTCCAAGAACCTGCCTCCAATACTGTCGCCTCTCAAGTACACCTGCTTGAAGCCAACGATGATTTAAAACCCTCGCTAAGTGTGGCCCTCAGATCAGCAGCCCTGACATCACTTGGAAGCCTGTTAGAAAGGCAGAATTGGGACCTACTGAATCAGAAACTTCGTTTGAACAAGATACCCACATGGTTCTTGAGTACATTACACTGAAGTTTGAGAAGCACCAAAATAAAACGAAACTAACCATGTTAACTCCCCTGTTTAAAATGCATCAAAGCATTACCCTACCACCACCACCTCCCACTGCCAGTGCTTAAATGGTAGAACTCAAACTTTTTAAGGAGATCCACAGCCCAAATGACCTGGTCACTGCTTGAATCTGTGTTGCCTTTCACCTCCCACCCACCCCTCTCCCCACCACTCTGTACATCTAACTAACCCAGCCACCCTGCTTCTACCGCTTCCAACCCTGTGCCTCCTGCACCAGGCTGTTTTTCTGCCTCCACGGCTTTGTTTCTGCTTTCCCCTCTTCCTGAGACCCCTCTTTCTTACTTTTCTTTGGTCAAGACTGGATGACTGGCTGAACGCACTTGAACAGTTTGTTATTTAAGGACTAATTTATTTGGGAGAGATCTTTTTATGTCAAGGCTGAGATTCCATGTACATCTAGTAACTAGTGTGGATTTGCCTCCTCCGGGAAGCCCTCTCTGACTTCTTTGTACTTGTCCCTCCACACAAGAGGCTGGTCTAGCTCCCTTTGTCATGCTTCTCACAGATGTCATTCACTCCTCTGTTAGGCTGGAGAGACCCTGGGATCAGGTCTCCATCTCATTCGGCTTTATATCCCAGGACTTACTCAGCATATAATAGGCACTCAGTAAATGCTTGCCAAAGAATTCTGTATCCTTCCAGGCTCCACACATGCTTCACCTACCCTCTCTCCTTGGGGGCCTAGGATTGTTTTTTCCATCCTTGGCCTAATGAGACC
Organism: Cynopterus sphinx; assembly: GCA_030015415.1. NCBI lineage: Eukaryota > Metazoa > Chordata > Mammalia > Chiroptera > Pteropodidae > Cynopterus > Cynopterus sphinx. The sequence continues at coordinate 94,525,655 of CM057380.1, forward strand.
CTTGAGGCTGCTCCCGCCAGCCAGGCCACCCAGCTCTGGGAAAAGGGCAGCGAGCTCTGGGACTGGCCAGAAAGTGGCTCTAGTTCCCAGTGCTCCTTCCACCTTTCCCACGGGGATGGCCTTTTTCCAGAGCCAAATCCATGTAGGATGGTCCTCAAAGCCCACTGGAGCCAGAGAACCTGCTTTTCTGTTCCATCATTTCATGGTTGTGTCTTCTGGGAGGAGGAGCAGCCTCTGAAGATTCTCTGAATGGAACCTCAGTCTGATTGCTTTTCCTCTTAGGGGGCTTCCTGACTCCCCAGGCGGGTTTCCTGGAGGGGGGACATTCGACTGCGAGCAATATAGAAATGTAGTGATAGAGCAGGAAACCAGTGAGGGACTGCATTTGCCTCCAGGTTCCCAGGGAGCAGAGGCTGCCTGTGACCCTTGGATATGGCTTCATACCTCTCAGGTTGCAGGAGTACCCTCCTCTCTGACCCTCTGGTTAGGAGATGGGAGAGGGAACAGTGCTCCCAAACCTTTCTACAAAAGCCTTCCTTCTGTGAGCAAGAGGACAGATATGATTCCATGCCCTCTGGACCCTACAGAGCTTACTTTCTAAGCTAAATGATGCAGTAGCTGAAGGAATAATAATAGCATTTAGATAGTGCTTTTTATTACCCAGGCACTGTTCTAAGTCCTTTATGGATATTAGCTCATGTAACTCACAACAACCCTATGAGGTAGATACTAATTTTATCCTCATTTAAAAGATGCAGGCACAGAGGCATAAAGTAATGTGCCCAAGTTAATAAGAGACAAGGCAGGATCTGAACACAGTAACGTGGCCCATGCTCTTAACTGCTCTCTAGAGCCCAGAGGAATGCAAATGTGCAGTTGTCCCCTGACCCACTCACCTCATTGTTACTCCCCCACCCCATTCCCCCTGGAAGCCAAAGCTACTGCAGGGCGATGGGAGGAAAGGCTCCCGGAGGGAGGCTGAGGGGAAGAAGACGACACTTCAAGAGGCCAAGTGGCCTGGCAGCCATAGTAAAGCCATAGGAAGCACTAAAGGACAGAGGCCTCTGTCCTTTAATACTTCATTCTGAGAGGAAAAGGCAAATGAGTGACCAGAACTAGTATGAGGGACTCTGGTTTAGGGACAGGAGGGAAATTGCAGCCCTAACCTGGCAATCCTCCAAGCCCTCCAAAAATGACTGCTCAGAGCCTCCTGTGTCCCTGAAAGCTTCTACCTCTAAACAGCAGAGCTCACCTAGATTATTTGGGGGGAAGTTGAGCCATGAGAATAGGATCTCCTCAGAGTCACCAAGCCGTGGGAACATCTCAAATTAAGAGCTGTGAATGGTCAAAGGGAGCCCCTCAAGTTTGTGGGACTGCCTCTCCCCTACTCTCAGGGAGGACTGGGAATCTGAAGGCTTTGGGTCTGTCCTCACCCCTATGCTCAGGGTACAGGGTGGGGAGGTGGAGAGAAAGGGCCAGAGGACTTCCATGGGGGTGGGGAGGGGAGAGGGCTGCCTCACCAAGTCCTTGGAGGTGCCAAGCCTCTTGAGGCTGTCCAGGGGCAGCAGGTCAGCAGAGTCCTTGTGCAAGAACTGGGTGGCCTGTTTGAGTCGGCGCTGCTGGCTCAGGTGAGCCCGGTCCCGAAGCTCTGCCTCCTGTCCCCCCTTTTTGGAGTCTCCCCCCTCTCTCCTGGCTTCCTGCCTGGTACTCATGGCCCCTGCGGGGTTCAATGAGCTTGATGAGCAGGGTAGGGGCTTCTGAGGGATCCTCTCCTCCATCCTCTCCCGCCTGTGTCCGTCCCAAGCCGCAGCTCTCCTGACAGAAGGGTCCCAGCGGGAGGAAAGGAGGAAATAAATAAATAATGTGCAGGAGCAGCCGCGTCAGACACCGGTTTCCAGAGATTGCAGTAGAGAGAGTGAGGCTCTGCTGGAAAAACCCAACACTGGAAGAGAGGGCGGGTTGGCGGGGCCTGCAGCTGGCGGGCTCTGAAGCGGCTCTAATTCTAGGGTCTCAGCTGGAGTGGGCAGTGGAAGGGGTGTGTGTGTGTGTGTGTGTGTGTGTGCACGAAGAGGTGTAGGAATGCTGTAAACTGTCAGAGTGCCCACGCCAGGTTGTTTGAAAAACGATGTGTGCTCTTGTGGGGGCAGCAGCTTGCACGCTTGGTATGCGTGGGGCATGCAGGCGTGTGTACTCATGTGCATGGGGGCTGGTCTCTTCTGAAGCCCACCCCCACCCCCATCTCCTCCACCTGGGGTTCTCACAGCCTGGGGGGTGGCTTGCAAGCCAATAACTAGGTTCAGAACAAGAGGGGCAGCGTCAAAGTGTCCTTCATTCTTGCCCTCCTCAGCAGAGGATACTTCACCTTTCTGAGTCTCAGCTTTCAGGGTGGCAGATGTCAGATGGGTCGAAAGCTTATTTACTCTGCATTCTGACTTCAGGGGTTGGCAACAGAAGCTCTGAATCTCCCCACAGCAGAGTATAGCTTCTCTCTCTTCCTTATGTAAGGCTCATCCAGTCCTGGTTCTTTAAAAAATGTCATAACTCAAACATGCAGAAAGTTATATAGAACAACCAATACCCTTTATTTGTGACCTCCTTTAAAAAATAAACTTACAAATATAGCTGAAGATCGATGATACCTCCCCTTATCCCTTCATAATATCCTCCTGAATTCAGTGTTTGTCATTCTCATACTTCTCTTTATACTCTTTATGCATATACATGTGTATGTATCCTGGGCAATATAGCATTTAGTTTTGCCTGATCTATTGTATATATTCTCCTGCAACTTGCTTTTTTTTTTTTTTTTTTGCTTTTTTATTAGGTTCATCTATAAGGTATGCATAGCTCTGGTTAACTCACTTTAACTGCTATCTAGTATTCATAGCATTTTTCTATATGAATACAACACATTTAGGAAATTTAGTTTTTTATTTTTTTCTTATAACCAATGCTGCTATGAACTTTTCTGTACAAATCTCTTGGGACCATGCATAAACATTTCTCTGGAGTATATACCTAGAAGTGGAGTTGCTTCCCCATTCATGCGTAATGCCAAATTGCCTTCCAAAGTATTTCTACCAGTGTGGGAGCGGGGTCTCAAGGCTCCAAGTCCTCACCAACACTTGTATCAGATTTCTTGTCTTCTGTCTTCAGATTTTTCTCTCTGGCTCTTTATCTTCACCATCATCAAAATGCATTGGTCAAGCACCTGCTAACGTGTGTTGGGCACTTGTAGGATGACTGCCCACCCGACACCTGCTCTCTAGGGACACAGTTGTCCAGAGAACACCCAGGGCAGGGGGTAGGGGAGGAGGGAAGAGGTAGACAAGGTAAGGGGGGTCAAATATAGAGGGGTTGGAGGAGGGTGAAGTGGGTAGAGGGGATCAAATATATGGTAGCTGAAGGAAACTCGACTCTGGGTGGTAATCACACAATAGACTATATAGATGTCAAGTTATAATATATACCTGAAAATTATCTAATTGTATTAACCAATGTTACCCCAATAAACAAACAAAGATCTCAGGTCCTGAAATATTTAAAAAAATAAAAAATAAAGATAAAAATAACCTTAAAAAAAAAAAAAAAAGACTTAGCAAACTTGCCCAAGATTCAGTTATTGGGTGGCAGAGCCAGGAATCCACCTCTTGTGTTCTATCTCCCAAGTCCTGCTCTGTTTCCACTATGCCAAAAGGAGAATACCGATGAAGATGATAAACATAAAATGAAAACCAAGCTTCAGTATGATTCCATTATCAAGCTCTGGCCCACCAGACCATGGCTTCTATTAGACTCAGTTTTAGCGGAATATTCCACCTCTCTTCCAAGCCTGAACGCCCGTCACCACCACACATTTGCCTGGGATAAAGGTGGACGAAGATCCTCTGACATTCTGAGCTAGGTTCCTGGGGTTCTTTCCAGAGGATTAACTGGATGATCAGTGAGTAACCTCCATATTTTGATGCTGGGTGGGCCCCAGTGCTGAAAGACATCTTCAACTTTATGCTCAGAAATTTATTCCTCAGGTTTGAAAATCCTTCGACATCTTCAAGAGTCCTTTATTAATTCATTTTTTGGAAGAGTGATGCTATCAGTGAATGAAAGTGAGATGACTCTAGGGCACTTAGCAGAATTGCCCTGGGTCAGCCTGACAACTTGGATGGGATGTCTCAGGACTCAGGTGCACGTAGGTCTGTAAACTGCATCCCAGGGAAGAGTTTAGGTTTTCAGTAGGGTAGGATTGGGGACATCAGCTCCTCTTCTCTAGTCTGTCTGATAAGGCCTTTGTTGCCTGGCCCTAGGAAGCACTCGTTCTCAGGAAATGTCATTCTCTGGCTTGTAGCTGTGGAAAAGGAGCTGAGTAGGCCCCTGTGTTCTTCAGTCCAAACTAATTCTATCTTACTATCTATCTCACTCACCATTTTTGGGTGGGACTCAGGGGTAGGAAATTATCTTTTGCCTTTTTGTGTTCCTTGGTTTCTTTGTAAATTTGTTTTTTACCCAAGTTGTAGTGCAAATGAGAATGTTCTGGTAATACAAAGTTCTGAGCTCTTGTATCTCAGGGGCTAAAGAAACCCTCTGATAGCATAGTGGAGAATGCCAGGGAGGGTTCTGAGGCCAGTTTGTAACCTCGGCTGGGTTGTCTGTCTTTACTCATAATTCACTTCGATTCCTGCCCCTCATTATTTTTTAACTGAATGGTTATAGAATTCACCAAACAAATTCATTCTCAAGGAATAACTACATTGAGCTCTAATGATTAGTCGTAGAGGGAGAAAACTTGCAGGAACACTATTAAAGAAAATTAAACGATTCTGGATCGTAAAGACTAGAGGAAGCAAAAGTTTTCCTAAGACGCTTGGAAAGTATCTGTAATTTCTCACATTTATTTCATCTTGTGGTTCATGGAGATGTTGAAGTGAATGGATCCAGATTCAGAAATTTTATAAGAAAAAATGGAAGTACAATATGGCTTCCTCACTGCATTGGTTCTCTTCTGCATTATAACGAGTTTGCCTTTTAGAAGGAATTCAGTCAAAAAATATTTATTGAGGACCTACTATTCATCAGACTCAGAGCTAGACCCTGAGTGTACAGTGATGAACCAGATGAAATCTCTGCCTTCATAGAGTTCACATTCTAATGGGGAAGGCAAACAATGAACAACTAAATTTATAATGTCAGATAGTGGTAAATACTGAATAAAAATAAACCTGGGTGAAAGGGAAGGGAGTCATGGGGCTGGGCGGGTGGCTCTTTGAGAGCAAATGATGGCCTCGTACAGGGGTGAGAACAAAGCGAGGGACAGGGCTGTGCAGGTACCTAGAAAAAGGTGTTGCAGATAGAGAACTCGAAATAGTGCAGGTAAGACAGGCGAGGCCAGGACAGTGCTCATGTCTTACAGTGCACTCCAGACAGAGAGTAGTTTGATCCTCTCCATCCCCTCTGTCAGACTTGGCATCCCCTCAGTCATTCACCGAGCAAGACCGACTGGGATAAGGAGCATTGTCTCCTGCGGTGGAGAGAATGGAGCTACCTGTCTACCCCAGGATGGAATGCTTTTCAGTGTTCTCCTGAGCACAGTGCTCTTCTCACCTGTTAACACCCCAAAAACACTAAATCTGACAGACTTGATGGAGTCAGGGTTCTCCCTACTGAAAAAGAACACAGAACAGCGCTGAGTAGGTTTAAGACTTGCCAGGGGGCAATGGGTCTTTATATTTCTTGCAGTGAGAAGGGCTGAGAGGGCTTTCTTTGACCTTCACTTTCATAGGCCCTCACGCTTTCTAGAGAACTTTCTGCCTTTAGATAAAACCAGACTACACCTTCACCACTGTCTGTCTGACAGTAATTAGCAATTCTAAACTGGTGCTAACCAACATAGTAGCCACTGACCACATACAGTTATCAAGCACTTGACGTGTGGCTTGTCGGAATTGAGATGTACTGTAAAATACACTGGATTTTGAAAATGACAAAAAACAATGTGAAATATCGCATTTTTACATTTATTACATTATTTTGTTGATTTTTGGATCTATTGGGCTAAATAAAATATAAAAATTAACCTGTGTTTTTACTTTTTTAATATGGTAAATTAAAAAATTAAATTTGTTTACATGGCTCCATTACATTTCTATTAGCATCTTTTTAAATAGATTCACAGCTCCTATCCTCAAACCTGATATAATCTAGTCTAGTATCTCTTCAAGGTATCAGGAAGTTCTTCTTTATAGCTAATCTAAATCCCTATAGCTATATTCAGAATTTCTTCTTGTCAGGCCACGATAGAGATGCAGATGAACTGGTGCCCACCTTCCTGATATAATCTTTCATGACTTTAAAAATCTTTATACCTTTTCTTTTTTAATATTCATCCTCAAGGCTGAATAGTGCCAATTCTTATCTCTGATGGTAGGATGGGAAAGAGAATTCATTTGGCACGGTGAGATCATCCAGTCAAATGCCCTGCCACATAAGGAAATTCCCAGAATATTCTTCACAGAATGGGTTATTCAAAGCTAGACAAACAACTCCCTGGAGCCCAGGGAGGGTTAAGGGCAAGCAGTTCTATTTCAGACTTTCCCCTGGCCCTGTCAGATCTGCTAAAGACAGGAATGAAGCCATTTTCCAGAATTCTCTGGTTCAGCAAGGGTTCCAGGAGCTCTGTGCCAGTTTTGAAAATTTATCACCCTACCTCCACCCCCAAAGGTAAATCTTCCAAAGACTCCCAGGCTCACATAACTTTTTATATTTGCAACTAGATGTTTTCCTTCTACCATAGGATGGCAAAGACTTACCACAGGATATTAAACTCAGACAATCTTGGTCAAGCATTCCAACTCAGTTATCCACTAACTGAATGTCTTTGGGCGAAGTGTTTAAAATTTTGGAATCTATTTCCTCATCTGTAAAACTGAAAGTACACGTAATTTGTGGACTTGCTGTGAAGTTTAAATGAAAAGCAAGAATAGCAAAAGCATTAAGAGTTTTCTCATTTCTAAAATGGAGATCATCATGGAACCGACCTCATACTGTTGTGAAAGATTAAATGGGTTGATTCGTGAAAAGCTTTCAAAACATTGTGTAACACGTAGTAAGTGCTGTGTAAATATCTGCTGTTATGTGGGAACTGTACATACATACACAGCTTGTGTATACTTGCACATGCACACACACGCCCCAATGCCACTCCCCTTTGCTCTCATAGTACAACTAGCTCAGGTATCCAGTTGCATTATTTCTCACGCTATTTTAAATTTTTACTTGTCCATCTTCCGACTAGATCCTAGGCTTTGTCAGGGTAGTTTTTGTGTTTGTTTGTTTGTTTGTCTCTTTCTCCTCTTACACAAAACTTGTTGAATGAATCACTCAGCAGGACATACAGGAAGAAACACACCACTGTTCCCCCAGCTACTCAGGCGATGAGACGCTAGAACAGCTTGAGCTCCCACCTGATTTCTTCAGTCACAGAATCCAGCAGATGCCATCGGCACTCGCTCAAGGGCGATCACCCTTGCTACTCATCCTCCGTCATTTGCCAGTTTCCCTCATCCCCTAGGCTCTGTACCCTCACCTTTATTCTGCAGGCACCCTCAGAGAATCTGGCAAAGTTTCCCAACTCCTTCCGAATATTCTGGAATTTTAAGCTCTGACAGACACTTCTATTTCACCTTTCCTCTGGCTTCAGCATTTCTCTTCTTCCCGCCTGTGTTTATCTTTCATTTTTGTTTCAATCTCCCTCCATTTTTTTTCTTTCTCTTTACCTAAGCTGTGGGCCTGCCCTTTGTATCCCTGCACATGACCTCTACTTTTTCGTGCTTAAGCAGTCACCGACTGTTACCTAGGAACCGTGTCATGATACCTAGTGTCCGTATTCAGTGAACAACCAGTAAAAATGACAGTGAACTAAGAACAGCCACATCGAAACTTCTACCTTAGAATTTGAACGATGGCAAGAAGTACCAGCATCATCTTACAAGCATACTGCATTTGTGAGGGTCTTTCCTGGGTCCTGCAAAGAGTGTGTTGGCTGGAGAATAACCAGAGATGAGCAATCATATGAATAGCCACAGAAACCACTAAAAATAATAATAGGCAGCAGCAATTACTTACATGGTATAATGAAAAGAGTACCTATATGTGGCTCAGTGGACAGTTTACCTAGAAAAGGGCTCAAAGTTGGATAAGAAGCATGATGACGAAAGGCTTAAGCAAGCAAGTCAGCAATGAGTAGAAACGAGAGGTGAGAATATCCTAGTAAGTTTAGGGCAGGTTGGAGAGATGATCTTGGCTCTGATTTGCCATCTCAGGGAGGGTGATGGGGCTTTTTGAGGCATGACAGTTAGATGAGAGGCAGCCAGGTGAAGAATGAAGACCGAAGATTATGATTGACAAAGAGGCTGGCACCCCTAAGGGGTTTCCAGCCCCCATAGCTTCCAGCACTCACTTACTGACCCCCAGCTATTCTTTAGGCCCCCAGCAATTCAGCAACCCAGTGCATGAGACCAACCCCAGGTTTAGGGAAAGAGAGGCTGTGGAAGGGGAGGTATTGGCCCAGAAGTGGATCTGAAGGCCTCTGTGCTGGGAATAATGGGGTCTGTGAGCTTGTGGCATTCAGCAGAATCTAGGATGTTCTGTGGAATGGCATGTGGGGTATATGTGGGGGATGTGTGTCTACCCCTGTCTCCCTCTCAAATCTACTCTCAGAAGTTAAGGCAGACCTAGGTTATAGGGGTCCCCAACTGCATTCCACAAAAGGCTTTCAAGAACTCTGTATTCATTAGGTATGTGGGGGGGGCATGGGTAAGGGGTGGTGTTCATGGTTGATGACAGGCTGAGCTGGGGATTACAAAAGTCCCCAGGCCCAGGAGGACGTGTGGATGTGCTATTGTTGTCCCCCAGGTCTCCAGGGCCTACTGGAGTTCAGGAATTTCAGGCATCTTGCTTCCACATGTCTGGCTGGCCACTAGATAAGAGGGCCTCCTGATAATATTGTAGTCCTCCTGCCAGCAAGAAGGCAGCTGGTGTCCAGAGAGCAGAGCAGGAAAGGGGTGGAAGGTGTGGACGTCCCTCTGATGGTCTGGATCTGCCAAGGTGGAAGTCTGGGTAAGTGCAGTTTACCGTTCCTGCTTGCCCCTAGCCCCAGGCCAGAGTGTAGGCAGCTTTCTCTGAAAAAGTCCAGTGCACTCCTTCTTCCTGCCCTCAAATCTTGATATCAACCCTCTAAGTATCCCTTGGGCCATTCACTGTGGAGGTGACAAACCCTGGCATCATGGGCAATTAGCCTGAGAAGCAGGATGACAACACAGACCCTAGAGTCCTAGCTCCCAGCTCTGTGCCTCCTGTTCTACCACCTGGATGCCAGGGGAGGCCTGATCTTGCGACCTGGAGCAAGTCACTTCTCCCTGGGCCTTAGTTTACCACCTAAACACTGAGTGGGTGTGACTTGCTTTCTAATGGCCTCCCCAGCTCTGACATGTCAGGACCTCCTAACATGTAGGTAAAGGGATTGCCTCCTTTCCACCAGCATTCCTAATCTGGAGTGGGGAGAATGGGTACATCCTGAGCCGCAGCGCTTCTTGGGAGAACTCAGGAAATCCTCCTGTACCTGTGGCTCTGGTCCTCCCCACTCACCCCCACATGCACACCATGGAGAGAGGTGGCAAAGAGGACCATTGAATAGAAATATAGATTTGTAACAATAAGGACATTTGGAAACTTTTTCTATTTGTTCTGTTTATTATAATTATTTTTCATCGAGGTGAAATTCACATCAAATTTACCATTTAAAGTATGATTCAGTGGCATTTTGTTCATTCATGTTGTTATACAACCTTCTATCTAGTTCCAAAATATTTTCATCACCCCAGAAGTAAACTCTGAACCCATTAAACAGTTTCCATTCTCCCCTCCCCCAGCACCTGGCAACTATTGATTTACCTTTACAGATTTCCCTATTCTAGATATTTCATATAAACGGAATCACACATGTGGCTTTTTCTGGTGTCTCTTACTCAGCATGATGTTTTCAAGGTTCGTCTACATTGTAGCATGGATCAATACTTCATTCTTTTCTATGAATGAATAATACTCCATCCATTTATTATTTTATTCTAGGAATAATGGTTCATAGCTTCATTTTGGGAGGGTCCACAATGTCCCAGAAACATTACACGTACTTAACTGATATGATTTTATTTATACGCTAGTGGTTCCCACTGTGCAAATGAGAAAACTAAAAGCCTGAGGGAACAATAACCTTCCCAAAAGTCATAGAGCTGGTTAGCGGTTAACCAGGGCTAGAACCCTGGTATTGTTTTGATTCCCAGGTGCCTGCAAAGCTTGAGAAAGGTGGAGACAAAGAGGGAGTGGGCAGAAGGCCAGGAGAAGCCTCACTAAAGAAATTACCAACTTGGGGTGCGACTGGAACAAGAGGCTCCCTCTCCAGCCAACTCCTCGCTGCCACCTCCACTGGGCCTCTTTTAGGCTCTCCCGACCCAATCTCTACTCCAGCAAAGGTAATCATCTTTCTGACCAGGGTGATTTGCCTGCCCCCAGTTTAGGCCACTTGTCCCTGGCACCTCATCATAAAACCTGAGGCACCTGGGTTCAACTGCTGCTCAGGCCCAAGGCACTAAGGTAATGCTCTGGAGGGACCACACTGACCTTTACCTTGACTCTACTTTGCTCTACTCTTGTCCCTCCTTGGAGGCCTGGTCAGCTTTCTCAGATCTGACTCTTCCATGCTCCAGCAACAGCCTTGGCCTGGCCTCTGCTCCCCTCAACCCTTCATGGGACCTGCAACCCAGCAGAGTTGCTTCTGGTATTTGCCCAGACATCAAATGGTCCAGGGAGGGTTGGAATTGAGGTTATTTTTGCTTAAGAAGCTTTCTGTACCTTGACTAATCCCAGTCATCAAAAGCGCTATGAGAGTAGAGGTAAATTCTTCTTACCCACTTTTTTTTACAGCACCTCTACCCCTGCAACATGCCGCCCCACACACACAACATACACACAATCTTCCTTCCTACTCCTCTTTCTGTCCCTAGGAACTGAATACCCCTCTGCTCTTTCTGCTCTACCCACCCCACAGGCATCCCACCTGCTATGAAAGAGCTCTCCAAGGAAGACAGATAACGATTTGATTTCAGTAGAGCCTTGAGGAGCCTGGGCTACAGGGGTGGTTCAAAGTTGGGGAGATGGTGGAGTGGGTGTATTCTGCAAAAGCTAGAGTCCTTCGGTCACCCCAAAGGCGTTATGCTGAGGCATTTAGTGGAGAACACTGGAGTCTGAAGGTCTATGTGCCCGCCACGGTCCTCACCCCTCTGGAAGGTTTTCTAGGTGTGGCCAGGTCTTCTCTTTCTCTTCCTCACTAAGGCTCTGCTGGGTTGTGCCTTGGAGAGATAGTGGAGGGGCAAGGCAATCCGGTCCTCTATCAAGATTTGGTAATTCCTCACAAGGTCCTGGCTCAGGGGTGCACTGGGCAGCAAGGCCAGCTTTAGCCCCTTCTCCTGGTAATGAGGCAGAGGGTTTGGGCAGGGCCAGCTCCTGGCAAAATTACTGGGAATTGGGTTGGGCAGGAGCTGGAGGCCAAAGGGTTCAAACCTTCCACCAGTCGAGATGTGTTGGTACCTGTTGGGTGGAAGGGGTGTGAAGAGAACCGGGAGGTCAAAGGAGAGATCAGGCATGGTGGGATGGGTGAGAAGGGAAAGCATGATGCACCTTCCACAAGAGCGACTGGGCTGTAGGGAATCCCTTCCACCTCTTTCCCTAATTGCATATTGATCTATTCCAAATGGCCTGCACCCTGCATGTGTGTTTGGCATTAGGCTGAAATAACTGTGTTTATAATATCGTTATCCAGATTCCAACTACCCTTCAAGTCCCCCTCCTCCACTAACACAATGCCAGTGGGAAGAGCGAACTCAGCACAAGTGCTCTTCTCATCACTTGTGAACTGGATGCTATCCAAGAGCCCTTCCTGCTCTGACCTGCTGCCTCTGACACCTGGTCTGTTGGCTCCCTCTTCTATAGGCCTGCAGCATTAGGTTCCACCGTGAGAAGCTGACTTTTTAAAAACAACAGTTGAATAGCGGCAAATTTCCTGAGCAACACGCTTTGCACCTAGTTCAGCAGATATCAGACTGTTTGCTGTCTTTGGTTTATACCAGTGCTTCTCAGGCCCGGCTGCACATCAGGAGCTTTTTGAAAATAATAGCTCCCAGGCTGCTCCCCAGGCCAAGTAAGCTAGAATCTCCCGGGTGGGGCTCCAACTTCAACATTTTTCTACAGAGGCCCAAGTGATTCTAATGTACTGCTAGAGTTGGGAACCGCTGGGTCTATAGGTACATGTTCTGTTTTCCAGCAAGATCACGTGCATCTTGAAGCTTAGACCTTGTCTAAGACTTTAAACAAATTAAATTAATTGAATTAAGTTTAGCGATTTAATTTAACCCCTTACAGAGCTGCTCAAAAGGAATGACAGGGCTGGGTGGGCCTTTGCTTTCCTCACTCTTTCTTGTTCCAACCTGGTGAACTTTTACACCTCCTGCAAGGTCCACTCAAATACTTCCTCCTCTGTGAACAGCAACACTTTGAGACCCATGCCTTTGAAACTTCAAACAACCCTGCATGGAACCAGGTACATCTCCAATACATACTTGAGGGAGTGAGGCTCAAAGAGTTTCAAAAAGGTAAGGCTGTATATAGCAAGTTTGCAGTGCAGCTACATAGACAGAGTCCAGCCTAGACCTGCTTGCCTCCAGAGACCACGCCGCTTCTGCCATCACGCCCCATTTACTGTATGCTAGGCACTGTGCTGAGCTCTTTTTATGGCTAATTGCATTTTTCTTACGCTGCCTTTACAGAACGTTATATTGGAAGTGGCTGAGAACTTGTCTGATTCCGCAACCAGACAAAAAGAAAGTAAAAATGCAGCTCTGGAGCTGAGCTCCCTCAGTTCAATTCCTGGCGCTGTCGCTCACTGGCTGTGTGAACATGAGCAGATAGTTGACCTCTCTGTGTTTCAGATGCCTCATCTGTGAAATGGGGTTGATAATAATAGTATCCATTCAGAGGGAGTAGGAGATTAAATAATATAGCTGGAGTGATTAGATTAGAACAACATCTGGCACTATCATTTGACTGAGGTTGTTTTTTTTTTTTTTTTTTGAGGAACGATCTAAGTCTCCTTCATTTTTGCACACCTAGTGTTGGCACATATTAGCCATCAATGATCTTCATTGTAGTGATGGTAGAGAGCAGCCAAGGTCCTGAATAATTTTCTCTCAAAATCTTAAAAATGCCAATTGTTGGCATTTTTTTTTTTTTAAGATTACATATCTCCACAGCCTTCCCCTTCAAGAACCCTCAATACTTCTGTTAATGCCCTTGGGATTGACATTCCGTCCTTACTTCTCTCCCCTTTTCTGGCCACTTGTGCTCAGTGCCTGGACTGGACCCAGTTGGCAATATCTGTGAGTTCCCACGACATGCAGCGACGGGAGAGATGTGAGGTTCTCGAATAGCTTTTTTCACATTCCTATCTCTGCTCAGACGTCAGTCTTCCAGCTCCTTCTTTTTGCCTTTCTGAAGAATCCCTACCTTTCCAGTCCTCACCCGTGTTCTTGCTGGTGGGACGCTCCAGCCCACAGCAATTCTTCTCTCCCCCTTCTGAATTTCTATAATAACATCTGTTTTTGTTTGTTTGTTTGTTTATTCGTGTAGTGCTTTCACTTACTCATTAACCCACTTCATCTTCACCCATTGGTGTTTACCGTCCCCATTTTATCAACAATGGCATTGATTTTGGAAAAACTAACCAATTTGCCAAAATGATGCAGTCTGGATTTTAACCCAAGCCTGACTCCAGCTCTCAGCTCTTTCCATTAATAACTGACATCCTTACAACACCCATCCTCTGTGTCACTCTTTGGGCTCTTAGCACCTGGTTTTGCACTGATAGTTCTATTTCCCGAATATAGACATTTGCCTTCCTCAAGCTCCTGGAGGTCAGGGACTGAATGACATTTCTCAGTATCCCCAGAGCCTAGCAGGTGTTAAGTATGTAGTTGTATCCCTCTAGTTTTATGGAAATAATGGAGCTCTTCCCCTGGCTGTCCCACCCTTGCCTCCAGCTACATTTGGAAGGGAGTTTAGTTTTCAGGTGACTGGGGTGGAAAGGTTAGAGTACCAAATTAGATCAGAAAAAGGAAGCAGAGAGAGGGAGGGGTCACCTGAATACTGGTTGATGGGTCAGCTCTCTGAGAAAGGAGCGCCTCTTACTTCTTGAAGTTCTGTGGGGGCAGGATGTTGCCACTGGTGTCTAGTGGAGGTGCCCTTGCTTCACTCCTCAGCTTGAGTTTCTCTACTTCTCTTAGTTCCTTCACTATTCTGAAAATCGCCTGGTTCTTCCTATTCTCATCCAAGAAGATAGGAGTATAGTTGATGAAGGTCAGAAGGCTGTTGTGACCCATCCAGGAGGGAGGGGGGATGAGAGGTTCTGCTGGGGGTCGGCAGTGGGCCCTGGAGTTCGTCAGCCAGCGCCAGACATTGCTGTCATAGGGCCTGTCGGGCCTAGTGGGAAAGGTGGCTGGCAAGCGCCCCACATCAAGCCATGTGTGAAATCCCCAGGTGTGCTCGGTTGCCCCCTTCCAAGGGTGGATTAGTCGTTGGTGCACTCTGGACTTCGTGTCTGTGTGGGGTGGCAGCTTCAGGGCCAGTTGGTGGTAGGTTTGCGGGGTGAAGCCAGGCAATTCACAGGGCTCACTGGGGAAGAGGAACTCACGCTGAGCCCATGTGTTCTGTGCTGGAAGGGACTCCCTGGCCTGGAACATCTACGGAGAGACGAAGGGACTCTGGTGGGCACTCTGCCTCTCCTTCCCAGGAGGAGAGGCAGAGGAACAAGCTGCCGGCCTCCTCCAGACCCAGGAATCTCATCCATTCCACCCTGCCAGTCAGAAGACTATCCTGCATTATTCTCATGGACTTCTCATCTTTTGTGCCCTTTCCATCAATCAGGTTTTAGTTTGATTTCCCACCCTCTTTCCTCAAGGTGAATTTCTCCACTCTTCACTCCTTATCTAAACACTTACTCTATTCTGGTGCCCCCACATTCCTGCTCAGGAACTAGTGCTCCTAAGAGGGCCTAAGGAAATCCTGAGGGAAAATACCCCTTACAAAGCCAAATGAGAGGGAAATCTTTCTCCAGAGAATGGGGCCTAGGTATTTTTCTACCCTGGACTCTTCCTATTACTTGTTTCCCTGTCATTTGTGTGTTGCCCTCACTTTTCATTATAATGCAAGCAGGTATAGAAAGCATCTAGGATGTTGGTCCCTCCCCTTTTCTGCACTCTACCCCCAGGAAATAAACAGTAGTTAATACGTATTGATACTGCGCTAAATACTTATTATCCACATGTCATTTAGCCTTCACAATCCTATGGGCAGGTGGTGTTATGGTCCCCGTCCCAAAGATGAAAAAAGCAAGACATGCCAAGGGTAAATAACTCATCCAGAGTGCCAGGAGAGTAAGTGGCAGAGCTGGGACTTCGACCATCAGTCTGCACTACTCATATTACATACTCTTTGGAAATGCCTGTCCCTTCAGTCCCCTCCTAGGACTTTTCTGATTCCAAAAACTCACCTGTTTCTTGGGCCCAATCACCCCAGTCACTTCTTTGTGACCACCCAGTTGGCGGGCCTGTAAGATGTAATAACCAAGCATCTCCTCTCCTCTGTTCTAAGCTCTATGTTTACGGTATCATAGGACTAAGAGAAGACAGTGGAGAGGTCATGGGCCAGATCGCTGTCCTGGAGAAAGTATGGTTCCCCGCCCCCAGTGGAACAGCCACTAGCCTCCGAGATGGGGCCCTGCCCCCTACCTGCAGGAAAGGTTTTCTGGTATGGGATGGATCATTCTGCCCTTTGAGTGATCTTCTTGGATTGCAGGCCATTCTTCTTCTGGGCTCGATTGCCAGGAGAGGCAGCTTTGTAGGGGAGACCTTACTGGCAGCATTGTTTGCTGCCAGGGTTGCTATGGCGATGTTTCCTGGGTGGTGACGCAGGGAGGAGGGCTCATCAGTCCCTTGGGCCCTGACAGCTTCAGGTGAGGCAGTCAGGAGATGGGACTCATAAGTTCTGACTGCAAATGATGGTAACAGGATGCTTCTGGACACTTGCCAGGGAAGGCCTGGGTAGAAAAGCATAGCAGCTTGGCTTCCAGGTCGTGGGTTGGGGGCAGGGGTGGTCATTAGGCACCACCTGTAAGTGAACCCATCCTTCACTAATGTTCCGGGAGGTCTGCCCCTACGTAGGCCTTTTTCTTACTGGGGATCGGCTGTGCAGGTACAGCACTGGAAATACTGCCAGTTTCTGTTAGAAAGTCTCCGCCTGTGCAAGACATGGGAGATGGCCCTGCTAAAGCCCCTTGCACTCTTTAGTCAGTGCTTCTTTATGTTGCCTTTAGGCCTTGCCTCTTGCCTGTGACCATCTTCATCATCAGCCACTTTCTTTTCCAGCATCTTAGGGATCAGATACAAACACACCAGAGACCAGCATTTCCCCCCTGGATTTTATTAAGTCATAGTTACAGTAGTGTTCTTGAGCTGGCTCACATGCATGTGGTGAGCTTGGGTCTAGGGTGGCTCTTTGCAAAGCAGCGGTACAAGCTAAGGAAGCCAGGCAGCTCAGGGCCCTTTCAGCCTTTTCAAGACGTGGGCCAAGTTCTTGTCAATGCTAGTCTCTCTGGCATGATTAGGGACATTATCAGAGAAACATCTCATGAGCGCGTATCTGGGCACCCACACCCTGTGCTTCAATGCATCCATTCCCCATCTCCAATTCAACTCTTGACCCATTCATTATAAGAGACCTTTTTACCAGAATTACTTCTTGAAGGGAAGTTGACTTAGAAACATGGGGAGGGATGTAGGCAGGAGGGACAATAAGAGGGATCCTGGCAAGCAGATCTGCTTGTCTGGGTGCCTAAAGTAAAGAACCCTTGAGGTAGGTACCTTGGGCTTGGAAGAAACCGTGCATTGCTGGTTCCCCCTTCTCTAGGAACTAAAAGCAAGGAACAGAAGCAAACAAACCGCTCTCATCCCACCCACCTCGGGCAGTCTCTAGATAATGCTCTAAGAAAATAAGTTTACATTTATAATCAGGATAATTTGGAGAATATTATTCTGTAAAGAGCAGGGAACATGAGACTGCTGGGCACAGAATGTAGTTTGCTTTTCACCCTTGCTTTTGCTATGCACACCCTTCAGATCTAGCAGGGAAAGTGAGGAATAAGATTCTCTCGGGGAGCACAGAGTAGCACAGAGACCAGTCACCAGGGCCTTGCTGCCTGCAGAGAGCCCAGTGGTAGCTATGGCGTGATGTCTGCCTTGACAAAGTGGGGCTAAAGGAGCGGACAGTCTCTGCCTGCTGTCCTTAATCAGAGCCCTTGGACAGACCAGACACACAAGTGCCCTGAAGAGTGAGCAGCTTGAGCAGCTAGGGTAAGGTCATGTCTCTATCGTAGCTCTGGAATGAACTGAGCCCAGCTGATGTTTTCAGAGCCTAGCGGGTCCTCGTCCAGGCCGGGGAAGCTGATGTCCAGCAGGATCTTGCTGAGGCTGTCATTCATTGTGTCCAGGACTAGGCCTTCTGTCAGGGAACGGTTGGCTGAAAGGCTGGCAACCTGTGGCTCAGGGGAGCCTGGCTTGGGGACCTCCATATCTGAGGGGGAACAGCCGCCAAAAGGGTCAGAGGTGAGGTCAAAGGGCTCCGAATTGAGGAGCTCTCGGGGTGAGTCAAAGAGGGGGATACTTTTCAGTGGGGTGGTACTGAGATCTGTCAGCCCTAGGGAGTCAGGCAAGGGGCCAAAGGGACCTTGGGGGGTTTGTACTGGGCTGAAATTGAGCCCCCCAACTTTGGCTGGGGGTGTGAGCCTCCAGGATTCGGGGGTCAAGGGGAGGACTGATTTGCTCGGGGTGGAAGAGATAGGCAGCGTCTCCTTAATGGGTGTCTTAAAAGGTCCTCCCTCCCCCTGGGAGTAGCCAAGCTGGGAGAGGGGCACAGAAGACTCTGAGGGGAGAGCGAACTCTGTGGCTCGTCGCAAAGTCCCAGGACCCTCTGAGAAGAGCAGCTCAGGCTCATCCACACAGGGAGGCAGTAGGTGCTGTTTCCTTCGAGACCGGCTCATCTCCCTCCTCTCCCTTCGTTTAATCACGAGCATTTCAGAGACACACTGGGCTGGGGACTTGGGTCCACTGTAGGACTTGTTGGGCTTCGGAGTGGGAGAGTGGGATGAGTCCTCCCAGGACTGAGATGGCTCCTCTTTGACTGATGGGCATGGAGAGGGCCACTCTTCCAAGGGCGGACTTTCGACCTTGATGGGCCTCCGTAAGTGTGGTGTTTCCTCCCCAGGCTGGATTTCTTCCTCCTTGATGGACTGAATGGGAAGCATAGGAGACAGCCCTTCTCTGAGCAGGAGTTTCTTTTCTCTCGCTAGTCCTGCAGTGGGAAGAGGGGCTACCCCCTCATCAGCTAGCAGCACCTGGAAGGGAAGCAGGGACAAGGTGGAAGGAAACTCTTGAAGCCTCGAGATTCAACCCAGTCACCAGGTGGGACACAAGATCATGACTAAAAAAAGTGATATGCTGGTAATGATCCTCTTTTTGTCTTTTTAAAGTCTTAAAAACTATTAAATACGAGAATATATGGTGAACGTGGCAGTTCAATTTCAGGGGAAAAAGGCAGAGAATTTAATATGGTGCTGGCATAATTATTATCTGAGACAAAATAAAATTGGATGCCGATTTTATACCATATACAAGGACAACAGAAAAATTAAAACCATACAAATCCCGAAAGAGAATCTAGGAGACTACATGTACAATCTGAGGGTGGGGGTGACCTTCTTAACCAAGACTGGAAACCCAGAAGCTGTAAAAGAGAAGAGAGACATATTTGACTATATAAAAATTTAAAATCTTACTGTGGTGAGGGATATCATAAACAAAGTTAAGAAACAAACAATAGAAGTAAAAAAACATCTTCAGCATAAAAGACAGAAGGTTAATATTTTAATAACAAAGAACTCCCACAAATTATTAATAAAACCTTGTAGAAAAATTGGCAATGTCCATAAATAAGCATCTTACAGTGAACAATCCCAAGTGACCAAATATAATGAGGTGTTCACATTTACTGGTAAGCAAAGAAAGATTAAATTGTTTATGGAGATATCATTTGTGCACATTAGATGGGTAAAATTTAAAAAGATTAATAATCCCAATTGTTGGCGAAGACACAGGTAGTGTCATATCTTGCTGCTGGAAATGTGAATTATCAGATTTTTTGGAAAGCAATCTAGCAATATTTAATAAATTTAAAAATACCTCTTTAATCAGCAATCTCATTTCTGGGACTCTATCCAACAGAAATAAAAGCACTTGTAAGAAGCACTTACAAAGGTATTTATTGCAATGTTGTTCATAAGGCAAAAAAAAACTAGAAAAAAAAATGTGCCCCAAAAAGTGGAATGGGTGGAAAAATTATGGCATAGCCATACCATGGACTATTATGTGGCCATTAAAAGACAATGAATTAGAGCTATGCCAAGTGACTTGGGAGAATTTCCATGAGGCAGAAAAATGTATGTAATATGATCCCATTTTCAACGTTCTGTGTGTTGTGCTTATATAAAATGGCTACAGCTATATATGTATGTCTATTATGCTAAGTGCATATATGAAATATGGAAGAAAACATACTAATCTGTCAACATGGGTTATCTTGGAGAGCAGGGGTGATGCAAGTGAAGGTGGGGGAGGGGAAATGGAGGGGAGACAAAAAGAAAGGGGAAAAAGACTGCATTAAAACAAAAATAATATAATGCTACAATCACATTAATGCATGTATGTAATGAATATATTACATATAGTCATGAGTATAGTTTTATGTATATTTAAAAATACTTTTTAAAAATAAAATAAAAGCAAACTCCAGTCTCTCTCAACTCTAGGGCCCATGCTATTTCTGTCTCAGAAGCGGGGACCTTCTCCCTACCTTGTTACAGGTTAGCTCCTACTCTCTAAACCTTCTCTAGAGGGTTAAGTCCAGACTTGGTAGCCCATCACAATACGGTCTTAACTTATCCTCCTCGCCTTCCCCTCAAACTAGACCATGATGTTCAACCAGGGGTGATTCCACCCCAATGTCTAGAGACATTTTAATTGTCACATGGGTTAGGGGCAGGGGGGTGCTTCTGGCATCTAGTGGGGAGAGAAAAGGAATGCCGCCAAACATCCCTCCGTGCACAGGACAGCACTCTGTAGTGCACGACACAGGCCTGGCAGGTGGCAGTGTTTTCTCTCTCTGCTCGCCCTGACTTTTCTTTGCCACTCATAGAGCAACATGCTTTAGCATCCCCTGGGGATGGTGAGGACACATAGGTGAGGGGCTGGGACCATCCTGCCACTGTACATCTGTGTGCTAACTGACAGCCAGAAAAGAATTATCTAACCCTGAATGTCAACAGTACCGAGACTGAGAAACCTTGAGCTAGACTGACCCATTCATTCCACTATTGCTGAGTATAAACTGGCATTTCCTGCCTCTATACTCTCTCCACATCTGCTTACCCAAATCCACTTCTCTCTACTTCCCTTGTAAATTCTTCCTTAACCATCCCAGCAACACCTATCATAATCACTTTGTCTGAATTCTTATAAACTCATCAGGTATTTATGGGCCGTCTGACCCCATTTACACTGTCATCCAAATTCTTTCTTAGCTTTTATAATGCCATTGAGTTTTACTTTGTATGTATGCATTGTTGTATTTATGCTTCTCAAGGAACGTAGCAGAGTGTGTTGCAAGCTAAAGGTCCAACACACTTAATCCTCAGAGAAAAAGCGAAGCCACTCACCTTAGGGGCAATACGAACCCGCTTGCTATGGCGGGCAAGCTCTGAGCTCATGAGTGAAGCTGCGAGGGGCAATGGCACCTTTACCGAGGGCTGTAACACCAGTGGCTGGTTCACTGGGAACTGGATGGGCACCAGGTATGAGCTGACCCGGGGTAGGAGTGGCTTCATCTTCCGCCCTGGGAAGACATAAGAGAGATGAGGGGCAGGCCTCCAACAACACACCCCTTCTCAACCCCAGGTCCTGTGCTCTCCTCTGGGTTCAGATCCCTTTGAGCTGGGTACAGAATCCCGGAGTCTGATCCCCTGAAGGTATGCCTCCAGAACAAGCATTAGGCCTGAAGCCCACTCTTCCATACTAACGTGCGCCCAGTGGGAGTTCAGTTTTGATGGTCACATTCCGGCGGAGCTCAGGATTGGGTCGTTTCTGCTGCTTTGTGTGGCAGATAGAGAAAGAAATGGGTTAATAAGGCGGGGGGAGAAGGTGGGAGAACCCACTGGCTGCTCTGGTACCATGCACTGAGCTAACCGACAGCCCAGAAACATAAGCCGCTCTGGGAAGATGCAGGTGAGCACTGCCACCGAAGCCTACTGAAAAAAGGTGGACAGCACACAGATGTATGGTGGCAGGATGGTCCTAGCACCTCATCCATGTGTCCTCACCACCCCCAGGGGATGCTAAAGCATGTAGCTCTGAGTGGCAAAGAAAAGTCAGGGTGAAAAGTGAGAGAAAACACTGCCACCTGTCAGGCCTGTGTTGTGTACTGTGGTTACTGCCTCATACCAAGCCCGGAGCATGTCCTCCTGCCAAGCCTGCTCTGCTCAGTGCACCTTAATGAAGCCCGTGTGAGGGGGAGGAGAGGTGGGCATAAGCCTTCCTCCTGGGGAGGTGACATGGCAGTCACAAATTTCCTCAATCCCAGAAGCTCAGGGTGCTCTGCATTTAGGTCTGGCAGCCACATGGCCACAGGCTCTCTTCCCCTTCTTAGTGTTTTATCCCTGTCCACTAAAGCCATGCTGAGCAATGAAAGGAAAAACAAGGTTAAGCCCCGAGCCAGAGGGAAAGAATCTTACTGATTCCAAGTGCTCGGGCGATTGTGGAGACCCTGGGTCCAGTGGCTGGTGGCGGTCAGGCAGTGTGGGAGAGAAATAAGATGAAGTTACCACTAGCACGGTCAATCGCTCTGACCACATTGGGAAAAACAGCTATTCCTGACTGCTGCTGAAGGTCACCCAGGACAACTGTCCCTCCCATGAGAACGGTTATAACGAGCAGCAACAAATGGGCCCTCTGAAATCCCAAAACAACTGCTTCTAAAAAGTTGTTCTGCTGGCTTCGTTGCTGGTCTCCAGCCTAAAGAAGGGCTTTTTTAAAACGAGGTTTCTCAGACTTTCTCTGTAAGAATCACCTGAGATGCTGGTTAAAAATACATTATTTCTGGGTGTATCCCAGACCCACTGAATCGAAGGCCCCAAGACAGGGGCCTGAGAAACCATATTTTAACAAGCATTCCAGGCAGTTCTTATCCACAGGGCAGGTAGGGAAACACTGCCCTGGGAAGTCCTCTATTTGGATCAGAGCGGTCCTCTCCATGGCTTAGTTTAGCACTGAAGTGTGTCATTTAGTATTTGTTAACTGTACTTAGTTCAGTGAGTTATATGCAAATTGCTTATGGGCTGGCCGGCTTCTAACTCTGCCCTGATTCTATAAGATCAATACAAGAATGACTTGTTTCCTTTTGAAATAGATATTATTACCTCAAACTCTAGCCCCATTTATAAGAAACCAGGACACTCACCTTAAACACCTGGTCCAAGGTCAAGTAGCGATTGGCACTGGGGTGAATGGTCCAAAAGGATACCTTGCCATTGGCAGATGTCTCTCGAACAAACATGTCATGGAGAGACAGGTTGTGGCGAATGGAATTCTGAAAGAAAAGAAAGACAACAGTTATCAGCTACTTTAGCTTCAGAAACGTCACCTATGATATTCCTAAGGGGAAATTGGCCTCAGGCCTCACCCGCTGCCCAGCACAGGCTTTGTCAAGTGGCCAACCCTCTCCCTGACTTCCTTGCTGCAGAGCCGTCTACCTCCGCCATAAACCCATCTATCCTACTGGGATTAAGGCAGGTGCCATTCTTTAGGTTGGTGTTAAAGACATGGAGCGCTGTCAGGGGCTAGGAAAGAGGAGTGAGACTGTGAAGCAATAACTAATAAGATAGGTGAGTAAAGAAATTAAGAAACCAGGACATTTAGTTGAGGTAAAAGTGTGAAGTTAAAAGTTCTACTGTCAGGAGAACAAAACAAAAAACCTTTGGCGTGGAGTTGAGCATCTGTCAGAGGACCTGAGTTGTGGCTCTGACATCATAGTATGAGTTGCAAGGACTCCCAGGCATTGTGTTCCCATGAATAAAATCAAGAGAAAATCCATGCCTTCTAGAGATAGTATGTGACATTAGAGGAGATGAATCATGAGGCTTACAGACAGCATTTTTAAAAAAAATATCTTCTCACAGAGCTACTGAGTCACGCTAGCTACTGTTCAATGTAGCACAAAAGTGGGCTTAGTGCTACACTGAAGTCACCATAAACCTTAGAGGGTGACAGGTGAAGTGGCTGTAGAGCTCTTATTGATGATTTTGCCTAGATTCAGCAGATCAAGTCATAATCCAAAAGAATAGTGTAGACAAACTATTGGGCCAGAGTGACCTCGACTTTGATTGTTTGGGGACATAGTACCTTCCAGCCTGGCTTGGCCATGTGCTTAAAATAAGGGAAGTGGTCCTCAATCCAGGTATAGATGTCTTTCAAGGTCATGCGCTTCTTCTCCGTGCTGTTGATGGCGAATTGTATCATGGCCATGTAAGAGTACGGGGGCCGCTCAGACACAGAGTCCTGCCAGGACGTTGATGCTCCTGGGGGCTCCTCAACCTGAGGGTTATAAGAAGCCAGAAGGAGAGAGAAAAGGGAACAACATGGAAGAGATCACAAGACCTCCTCCAGCCCCCCTCAAAAGAACATTCCCTAGAGAAATTTTGTAGACTATAAAATCACATTAGAAACAAACTCATCTGAGACCACTTTTCCACAGAATAAAAGTTTAGAATTAGGAAGGGTCTTAGAGATCCAGTCCAGTCTCTAAGGAATGTAGAACCACTTCTCTATCTTCATTCATTCTGATGAAGACATTGCCCAATAATAAGTGGAAGTCTGGTTTTTGCTAGTTGAAACCTCTCAGGAAAGTTTGGATATATATTATGACTCTTAATTCACTAATTTCACACTAAAACCACACCTGTTTTTCAGACCTGGGGGCCAAGAGTGACGTAGGTCTTAGTCGGAGTCCTACTACTGATGCGATGTGAATTATCTTCTTTCAATGTTTGTGTGAAAGAAATATTTCCAAGAGTACCAAGACAGACAAATGTCTGCAAAAACACATTTGGCTAAGTCTTAGGCAAGGGTCTGATCATTCATATTTTAAAGTATTGAGCTTTATTATATTTATATACATATTTATAAGTTTATATATTTATGTATAAATTTATTATATTTATTTATTTACATAAATAACCTTTAAAGTATACACAAAGTTTTAAGTGAACAGCTCAGTGTTTACTTAGGTACACATCCATGTATATTTTCAGTTTTAAAAGCTGTGGAATGAATCTTTAAAGGGATATATACAACAAAATCTAGGTGTGTGGCAATTGTGAAAAACAAACCCGAGCCACACAATTCGATCAAATTAATCTTGACTGCTGGGGAAGTATTTAAAATTCACATCTAACTCACTTTATTTGCCATTAATACATCTTCTAAGAAAACTATCTTGTTAAAAATGCTATATTCCTTTCATACTGTTGGGATGCCTTTTAAAGTTTAAGTGGCTTTCCAAACTAAGACCTCATTATTTCCTGAATACTTGCTAGGGGCGGAGTGTTAAAAGTGCTGATGGAATACAGGAGGCAGAGGAATCTGCCCTCCAGGAAATTTCCCCACTGATGAAGAAGAAAGATCCCAGGCAGAAAGGTAGCTCAAAATTATACAGAATTGCACTAAGTAAAGTGCTAATACCAGAACTTGGAAATTCTGCTGCACACACCACTTGATCCATTTCCCTTCTTAGAGGCTCCCCTAGTGAGTGACAGAACAGTTCACCTTAACCTGACTCTGCTCCAGGTGAAGATTCTCCTTTCCCTCCATCTCTTGCTTGATGCTGCAGGAGCCCAGTCCATCAGAACTCATCTTTCCAAGCCACTGGATGTTGGTCAAGCTGTTGTCGAGAGTGCAGCCTGCTGCCTCACTGCCAGCTAGAAGGGAAACAATCCAAGACGCCTGATCTGATGTCTGGTAGACTCATCAAAGCTGGTGGTTACGGATTACTTCTCCAAGACCCCTACCCTTAGGAACAGGGAATACAAGCCAAATCTATTGTGGCTCTCAGGTATTCTGTCCCACTACAGATACCAGGAGAAATTCAGGAGCATAGTTCAAGTTGTATTTCATTCTGAGCCACACTGAGCCTTAGAGATCAGTCAAGGAAACCTTACAAAAGTTACTGAGTATCTGCACAGAGAAAATCACTTTTCCTCATGATTCAGTTTTCTCCTTTATTAAGATAAAGAAAGATTCAATGGGAAGGATAAATAGAAATAATAGACAAATCCTTTTCTAATACAAAGGCAGTAGAAATGCCAAATGATAGTGACAACCCTTTGGACAGTGCCCAAAGGATCTGGGTCAGGGTTTCAGAATGAAGAAAGGTAAGACTTTCCCCTGGTTCAGGCTATATCTAGCCTATCTATTATAGGTATCGACATGGCTGACTGTAGTCCTTGACACCAAAGGGGAAAGGTTGGGCTCCTCACCCCTTGCAGACCACATACCACAACTCTCCCATTTCTGCCCAGGAAGGGCTCCAGGTGGTCTAGGAAGATTCACATCCTTAGCTGTAGGCTTTGGTCCCAGGGTCTCGGTGAGCACTTCTGTCCTCTTGGGATCATTGCTAGTTTGGGCTTGAGGCTGGGGTCCTGGAGGGTGAGTGGGGGCTCCCCCACAGCTGATGAGGATGAATTTGTTGGGCCCATTGCTGCCACTCTCTTTTCCTTTGGCAGTCAACGCTGTGATGATGCTCTGGATATTGGCATTGTTAGGGATGGCCACCACTTGGGTGTTGGGCATGGTAGGGTGATTAATAATCTTGATCCCAGCTGGAAACTTGCAAGAGTTGGACTCTGCCACCTCCTTGGATTCCTGCACTTGACTAGGCCCTTGCTGGGCAAGGGGCCTCTTAGACTCCTCTTCTGATGTTTTACTTGGGGCATTTTGAACAGGAAGGGGCAGCCTTCGTCTTTTAAGAATCAGTGGCCGACGGGGGCTGGTTTTCATTATGAATCGGTGCTTTCACTCTCCATTGAGAAGTACAAGCATGGACCCTGGAAAGAGTAAGGAGCAGCAGGATGTCAGAGAACTGTTAGTTTATGAAGGAGGTCCTGTTACAGAGAAGTGTTTTTCTTCCTATGATCAGGAACATGAGCCTACAGGCCCAGGTGAACGCACCCCGGGCCTTCATAAAGACCCCAGACAATAAGGGGAAGAGTCCTACCAACAAGCTAAAGCTGAAGCAAACAGAAGCAACATGTGGTGAAAGTGAGACTGGGTCAAATGTAGGTCAACTCAGCCAAATATCTCCTGCAAGCTTGAGAATGTGTGGCTGCAGAAACAGGTGGGAAATATGATGTAGAAATGTCTATTATTGCCTACTAGAGTACAGATCATGGCAAAGATGTAGAAATGTCTATTATTGCCTACTAGAGTACAGATCATGGCAGTGACTGTAGGAACAGGAATGCTCCAATAGGAGTACATTTGGTAATTAGGAGTCCTGACAAAACTCTGATCCCATAATCCATTGTAGGATAGAGACTTTATATGTTTATATCATCTTAGTTTATAAATAAAAGGATCAGTGCCCATAGATTCAGAGAAGAAAGGCAGATTGTACTACTGTACTATTGCCACAGAACTGAAGAAACCATCCCCAGTTCATGGATAAAAGGGAAACTGCTCAATCCAAGGGCCCGTGGTAATGTGCAGATTGTGCACTACATAACAGTAAGGGATGCCATTCATTTCGCAGACTATTATCCTTGCATTGATTTTTTTTAAAGTACATTTTTCTTTCAAATTTGCAAAATATTTATAATAGTGACATTCTAATACTTGCATGTGCTTATTCATATTTTAACTTTCTAAGCATGTAATTGTATTACTTAATTTCTTTCCCATAACCAAGACTATAGTCCTTATCTCCTGACTACTAAAATGTGCTGCCATCAATATGCGGAGGTGGTTTTATAATGTTAAAAAAGTTTTACCTTTAAAAAATTCGTGCTTTGTTGATTTTAACAGACATAGAATACTCTACCATTATGTAAAAATATGTAATCCCATTTAGAGGTACTTTGACAAAAGAATGGTCTGTCTCTTTTTTAGGACATCCGATATCTCTAAAAATGACTGTCACACTCATGTGACATTTGCCGTGTACTTCCAGTTCACAGGCCCGCTTTCTTCTGTCTCCACCCTTTCCTTTATATCTAGGTTTCCCGTACCTTCAAATCTCAGTTTTACTTCCACCTCATATTTCTTCAAGCCTCCCTCCTTCTCCCACCAGTCAGTAGATACTATTATTTCCTGCCCAGCCCCAAAAGAAATCTTTCTGGTCTAGGGCCTAATTTTCCTTTCTCCTCTCTGACCAGCCTCTTCCAATCATTGCCAACACTTTATGTAGCCCAGGAGACTTCCGGAGTGACTCCTTTGACTCCACCCCCACACTCACGAGAGAAACCTTGCAGGATCCTCAAGAACCAGAAGGGTCCTTTAAGATGGTGGAATGGAGGTAGTGTGGTATAATGGTGAGAGCACCTGGATAAAGGGGAGTGTGTGGGCAGGTTTGTCCTTGTTTTAATGCGGAATCAGTTGGATCTTCATCCTAACCATAGTATGCCTGGGAGAGCAGGCCAGCCCGGCCCTCCGGAGGCCCTGGGCAGGGTGCAGAGGTCACACTTCCAGGGAGAGTCAAGGGATGCTTTGCGAAAAAAGTGAGGGCAGGCCAGGGGGTCGGATGCAGAGAAAACGTGCACCCTCACTCAGACCCCCCCATCCCAGGCGGCCCCAAACCTCCACTCATGTCCCGCGCCCTGCTGCGAGACCCCCCGACCTTGGCCCCGAGCCCTTGCTCCCGGGCTCCGCCAAGGCCCACCTCCGCCTCCATTCCCCAGCTCCCGCTCACCTCCAGGCGGCGGCCGCCGCCGCTGTGGGCTGTGGCTCCTAGGGCGGGTCCCGGGCTGCTCCAGCCCGGGCAGAGCCGGGCTCCCGGACGAGGACTCGCGCCAGGCGGGCCGGGGCCCCGGCGGTGCGGGAGGGGTGGGGAACCCCGGGGGATCCCGGGAGGGGAGGGGGTGCCGGGCCGGGGGCCGGGGGTGGGGTCGGGCACCGGAGCTTTCAGTTGGTTCCGCTGTTTGAAATTGGCGCCGGCGGAGCGTTGCGGTCACGTGACGGGGCGCGGCCAATCGGCGCCGGCCCCTGTCTCCGCGTTCCGGGCTCGAACGCCGCGGCGGCGGCGTCGGCGGCGGGGGCGCTGCGGGCGGGTGAGGCGGCCGGGCCGGCCCGTGGGGGCGGGCGCGGGGGCGGGGGCGGCCCGGCCGGCCCGTGGGGGCGGGGGCGGGGGCGCTGCGGGCGGGTGAGGCGGCCGGGCCGGCCCGTGGGGGCGGGCGCGGGGGGGGAGCGCGCAGGTGGCGCCCGCGGGCACAGCCGGGGAGGCCGTCCCGACCTCCCCTCCCCCGAGCGGGCCGCGCCCTGCCCTGACCCCCCGGGGGCTCGCCTCCCCGCCGCCCTCGGGCTCCGACGCGGTGTTTTAAAGTCCACTTCGGTCGATTTTCTTCCTGCGGGAACTTGGATTCCGGCCAACGATCGTCTGGGTTCCCCGACGGGACGGAGCCGTGGAGGGCAGCATCTCGAAGCAATTACACACCGCACACCTGTCTCCGCTCCAAATCCAAGTACTCGTCTCTCTACCCCCCCCCCCAATAAAACCCAGACTTTTAGATATAGTCAAGTACTTTGCTAACTTAGTCAACGAAGTCTGTCGAGCACCTGCTCTGTGCCAGGCCCTGCCAGGATACAGGGGCAGAGGAAGCCCCCTCTGAGTGTACAGTCCCCCGGGAGGAGGGGGGAGCACAGCTGTTTTCCAGGAACCGCACAAGCAAACGGAGAATTGTAGTTGTGAAGTGATACATTAGAGGTCAGCGATAACTCTGAGGACCTACACTAAGGGAGTCTTGCCTTAGGTAGGTCAGGAAAGGCTTTTCTAAACCTTTCCTGAACCAAATCCTGGTGTGAGACCTGATGCCTCCATGCGAAGGAGGGAAGGAAACCCTTCAAGGGAATGAGGCCTGAAAGGCTGTGTGTGTGGTTGGAGGGACCATGGTGAAGACTCTCTGAGGAGTTTGAGCTAAGAGACCTGAATGTAGTGTGGTTTGAGATGAAGCTGGAAACCGAAGAAGCATGACCTTAGTCATAACTGAGGAGTTGGTTCTTATCCAAAACTCAAAACTTTTAAGCAGAACTGAGTCAAGATCAGATCTGCATTTTTAAAAGGTCTCTCTGGGGGCAGGGGGTGCCAGAATGGGTTCGGTAGACCAGTTAGGCTATTGCAATAATCCAGGCCAGAACTGTTGGAACTTGAGGGATGGTGAGGAGAGAGGGGGAGAAAGCAAGGGAGAGAGTGAAGAAGTGGACATCATTGAAGACATATGTAAGAGGTAAAGTTGACAGCTTGTTGTTGGGTCACATGGGAGTGGGGACACAGAAATGTCAAAGTTTCTGGCTGAATAACTAAATGAATGATGGCTAGCATTCCCTGAGCAAGGGCCCTGGAAGACAGTCACTTTTTTTGGCGGGGGTGCAGGAGAAATGATCATGAATCCAGTATTACACATGTTGACTTTGAGGTGCATTTGAGGTATCTAGTTGCTGTCAAGTAAGCAGTGGGATATATGGGTCCTGTGTGGAGAATTCATAGATGAATATATAAATACTTAAATCATCTACATCTAGATGGTTATTGAAATGTGAGCCGATGATTGCCTAAGAAAGGTGTAGAGAGTGGGGAAGGCTTCAAAGCACAGCCAGAGGGAAAAGGCCTTAGATATCAAAAGGAACTGACTTCTAATTGCAGAAGAATGAAGATGGATATGGGTATATGCAGGTTGGCATGTTTGAATTCTGGAAAATGTATTTTCTTTGATGTCTCCTGTATTCTTTGTGAAATAGGAAATAAGGTCGTTTATTGAGAGAGAAGGAGAGTTCTAAAGTTTTAAGAAAGTAGAAATGTTTTAAGAGAATCTTTGTGGAAAATGAGTCGATCATGAAAACAGTAGGATTGCTGCACAACGTAATGTTCGTTTGAGGCTGGTTAATTTCGACTCTTCTCACTGTAGCCATTGCTACCACTGTCATCTCTTCACTGGACTCCTGCAGTATATAGCCTTTTAGCTGGGTTCTGGCTTCCTTTCTCATCTCTCCTCCCGCAACCCATGTTTTCTCATAAAGTACCTCAAGTTATTTTTAAAACTATAAATCAGATTATGTCACCTCCCTGTCCAGAACCTTTCAGTGGCTTCCTATCACATTAAGAAAAATTAAATCCAGATTTCTTAACCTTATGTATAAATCCCTGTGTCACATGGACTGGTTTTCATCTCCTACCACTCTCCAGTTCAGCTATGGTGACTACTGGTTCTTAAATGAGTCAGACATTTTCCCACCTTGTGGTTTTTGCACTTATTGCTCTTGTAGCCTGGAATATTCTTTCCTGACATCTTTCTGTTGTTTGCTTGCTTGCTTTTCTTCATTCAGGTCTTTGCTCAAATATCACTTTTCCAGATAAGCTTTCTCTGACAACTCTAAAATATCTCAGCTCCTTATCCTGTTGGCTTTTTGTTCATACTTCTTATCACTTCCAACTAGGATGTAACTGCCACGAGGGCAGGGACTTAATTTTGTTTTCTGGTATATATTTTCTGCATATGGAACAGTGCCTAGTATATAGTAGGCACAAAGTAAATATTTGTTGAATGAATGAATGAATGAATGAACAATTAGGTATATTTATTACCTGCTTTCACCCTAAAAATGGTAGTTTCTTGAGGGTAGATAGACACTTTCTCCTTTTTTTCTTTATCTGTATCTTTACTGCCTAGTGACAGGTCAGAGTATGTTACTTTTTGTTGTTGACTGAATGAATGAAGCATGAATGTATAGCAGAACCAGTCTGCACTGTTGTGTGTTTTTCTGGGTCTAAGATGCTCAGCTGCATCTCCCATTTACCGCTACCTGTTGCATTCAAACTTCTGTCCCACCATTACATTGACAAAGCTCTACTAAAGTCAATCTGGTTACTAGATTCAGTGGATACTTTTTCAGACTTTTTATTACTTTCTGGGTCCTGTTGACTCTGCCTCTTCTCCAGCTTCCCATCTCCATGGACACAGTCCAGGTTCAGGCCTCATCATTTTTCACTTAGGTAACGCAGTAACCTCCTAAAACTGGTCCCCTTACTTTCACACTACTTTTCTCCTTTTACACTGTTGTCAGGATGATCTGTCTAAAAGACAAAAACAAACAAAAACCAATGTTGACATTTATGAGACAATTGAAAATTTGACCATTTCTGGATATTTGATAATATTAAGGACTACATATATATATTGTGTTAATGTGAATGACAGAATGATATAATGACTGAGAATATCATATTTTCTTTAAGGAATACAGAGGTACATGATGTGTAGATGGGTCAGGATTGACCATGGTTTGATGGTTGTTGGAGCTGGGCGATGGGTACATGCGGGCTTATTATATTATTTAGTCTACTTTTGTGTATGTTCAAAATTATTTGGGGTAAAAAGTTAAAAAATTCAAGTGTAAGCATATCTTTTGCTTTAAAATCCTCAATGAGTCTACGGCCATGCCACCTTCAACAAACCCAATCCCACCTGATCTCGGAAGCTAAGCAGGATCGGGCCTAGTTAGTACTCGGATGGGAGACCACTAGGAAGACCAGGTGCTGTAGGCGTAAAAAATAAAAAATAAGGATTGTAAGCTGACAAGTTCCTTGCAATCTGTGAGGTTAACCAAAGGTTGCCTTGCCTAAAAAAAAATAATAAAATAAATCCTCAATGACTACTTAGGCTAAAGTCGAAACTCTTATGGCACACCTGGTTTTGCTGACCTGACACTGACACTATGTCTAGCCACAGTTCTTGCTTGAGAATTTTCTTTTTATACCTTGTGTCCAGCTACATGGAGCCTGTGATTCCCTGAATTTACATGCTCCATGTCTCTGTGCTTTGTATATGCTGTTCCTCAGCCTGGAGTGCCCTCCCTGCTTTTTGGCCCTTCATACCTAGATCAGTTGTCACCCTCTCTAGAAAGCTTACCCTAGGGTGAGTGGAAGCATTTTTCCCATTATTGTAATTGTCTGCCTCTATTAGACTCTTAACTCTTTGAAATGGGGACAGTCTGACCTCTGTGTTTCCACAATTGCTTAGCACTCAATAAATGATCATAGAATAAATCGTTGTTCATCTTTAAATGCCAAGCACCCAGCATGGCACTTTACACGTGCTCTCGATAAATGTTCATTGAACAACCGTTGAATGTGAACTACTGTGTTTTAACTTGGTGGTATAGGTATTGAAAGCTGTGCTCCACACAAACTTGAGTTATGAGTAGTAAGTTGATGGTAAAGCTGTTTGGCAGAGTATGAGAGAGAGCTTTTGTTTCTTGTCACAGGCATGGGTTGGAACTGGAGTCTCTCCCAGGACCTGACTACAGCCAGCACAATGTGGTTACTAACCGCTCTTGGTTCACATATTGATGCCTCCCAAAAAGAAACGCCGCCAAACGTCCCAGAAAGCCCAGCTGCTGTTCCACCAACAGCCACTGGAGGGATCCAAACGTCACTATAGATCGCCACAGCTTCCTGTCACCCACACCAGAAGGGTGCCCAGCAAGCCCATCGACCACACAACCATCACTTCGTGGGTAGGCCATGGATTCTTACTTTGATTTTTACTGTTAGGCTTCTCAGAATACTGACTCTTTTGCTCCTTGAACCAGGGCCTTCAGAGAATAAGATTCATGGAGTCAGGGACAAAAAGGAAATAATACTTTCAGTTTGTCATCAGCCATCTCTTCTGGTACATATTCTTTTGTACGTTCAAACTAAGTCATGGATTGGTTGGAATTGGAGTCTTCTCCCTCACCCTGCCCCCCCCACATTCCTCTGAAAGAGTTCAATTTAAAAGTGTCACTGCCCAATAGCTGGGTAAGAAAACCAGGAAAATGGCAGAACTAATAAAAAATGAGTTTGTTTCCTGAGCTTCATATGAGAGGTATTTAGCTAGGTCTTCTATTTACTGTTTAATAGATTGACCTCCCCCCACCCCCCGCAAAAAAAAAAAATCCACAGAAATGGCATATGTCATATTTTGACAGTTTAAAAGCCTTGGGAAGAGAATATAACTGCTATATGTCAGGGAAGTAGTATAGCAAAAGGGCCAGACAAAAGCATAAACTCCACTTAGGAGTGCTTCATAAATATAACTTGTTCAGGATTGCTTAGAAGAACCATCATACTTTGCTTCATGATTGTAGAAGAAACTTTAATGTTAGAAATTTGGATGAGAAGAGGAATGAACATTTATCAAGAATTCATTACATGCCAGGTCTTATGCCACTTGCTTTCCATATGTGATCTCACTATTCTTGCAGTCAGCCATTCAGTTCTTTACCAGGGGTCCTCTTTGTGCTGGTACTCTGCTAGGTGCTGGGGATCAATGCTGAATAAGATTGCTGGTCTCTGCCCTTAAAGTTTAAAGGTAAACAAGTTGCAGCTGTATGGTATGATAAAGTAAAAGAGGCATTGTCCTCTTTCTTACACATGAGGAAACTGAAAACTCATATCCTTTTCTATTACTATCCTATTAAACAGGTATTTTTGTTTTGTGTCCATTACTGTAGTAGGTCCCATTTAGGATTCTATTCTCTGATCATCGGATGTAGTTTCCTCTGTTAGGTTTGTACTTGGTACTTGGCTCTCCTCACTTT
This sequence comes from Cynopterus sphinx, assembly GCA_030015415.1. Classification (NCBI taxonomy): domain Eukaryota; kingdom Metazoa; phylum Chordata; class Mammalia; order Chiroptera; family Pteropodidae; genus Cynopterus; species Cynopterus sphinx. The sequence goes on from CM057380.1 coordinate 94,559,755, forward strand.
AAAAAAAATTTCTTTTTTTAATCCTTAGGTATCACCTCAGTTTGATAGAACAGCAGAAAGCTGGCTCCCAGCCAAACGGAAACAGAAATGTCATCACCGAGACCAGGCAAGACATTCAAGTCGAAAATCTACCACTTCCAAGTTTCCACATCTAACATTTGAGAGTCCACAGTCTTCTTCCAGTTCAGCCACACTTGGGATCCCCCTAACCAGTGAGTGCCCTGATCAATCTGAAAAGGGCATTTCCAGAAGGCCCTTAGTTCCAGTGTTCAGTCCTCAAAGCTGTGAAGAACTGTCAGCACATGCATTTCAAAACTTACCTTATGTGTTCATTACACCTGATATCCAGACCCCAGAGTCATCTTTTATAAAGGAGGGGCCCATTTCCCTAGATCAGAGGGAAAACAGCCTGCCTAGCTGCTCCCTTCACACTAGTACTCCTGAGAGCCCAGAGCCTGGGCCTGTTCTGGTTAAAGACACTCCTGAGGAGAAGTATGGAGTAAAGGTCACATGGAGGAGACGACAGCACCTGTTTACTTACCTCAGGGAGAGAGGGAAGCTGAACAAAAGCCAGTTCCTTGTGAAAAATTGACTGGATTTCTCAGACATCTGTAATCTCAAGAAACCGATTGCTGGTTTCATAGAGTTGCTAAAGTCACTTTTCTGGCTCACAGAAGAGTACACATTAAGAGAATAAAATAGAAATAATACCAATTACATCAATAGAGAAAAGATTTTAACTAGAGTCCTAGAGTCATAGAGAATTCAGTTTCTAGATCTGCTTTTTAAAATATCTTGTTACATACAGTTCTCAGTGTCATAACAGTTCACTTTATATTTTTCTTGTATTAACTGTTTAAAATTTTAAAATATCCTATAACAGTTTAAAATGTATGTAAATAAATGGTTGCAGAAAGTTTTTAAGAGAATACTGCTTCCGAATGCCAATAATGCAGCAATACTGTCCCTTCCACAAAAGTTCTTTCTTAATTGATTGCTACTACTCATTAATCCTTTAATAACTCAAACTAATTTATTCCACATTTCTGAGTGCCAACTCGTGGGCTCAGTGGCAGCTTCCTCTCTGACCTGATGAATGGAAAAAAAAAAAGCAAACTCTGACTTTTTATAGTTGAGCTGCTACCTGTGCAACCTAGACTCATCTAAAAGCGCAGGATGATGAAAGGGCAACAAGCCCTGTTTTAGTGACTACATTAGGATCCAGGGAGATAAAGGGGAACATGGATAAGGTACTTAGGTTGCTGTATTTTGATTTTTTTAGTTCCAACCTAAGTTAAATAGGGTAGGAAAATGATTTCTTGGAGTAACTGTTTAAAATGTATATAAATAAACATGGAAACTTTTCAGAGAATACAATTTCTTACTGTAATTAATGCAGGACTGCCCAGTCAACAAAATGTCTCCCCTGTCTTTTCACCAATACAAATAGTGTCTCATTTCAACTCCATTCATTCAGCTTTGAGAATCTACTCTGTCATCCGGAGCTAGACAAGCAAGGGTTATTTTGTTTGTTATGTGGATGGGAATTTGAAGCGCAGATAATGAACCATGTTCAGGGGCACACAGTGAGTGGAAGCTTCCCCAGCAAGTGCAATGCTCTGTTCTTCTGGCTTGTGCTGACTTTTAGGCCTCTTAGACATTCAAAACCAACGTGAAACAACTTTGACCTCAGAATGCCCTAAACTAAACTCAATGTGCAGTAGTAACTTTCGTCGAGATGTTCTGTAGGGACTACAATACTACACAGAAATTGGTAGTGAGAAAGGCAGTGATGGGTGAGGACAAGATTTATTGGAAACTAGAGCACAGATTTAGAGTGGGTTTTCTTAAGGGAATCTGGATGCTTGAAGCTGGTGCATAGGCTGTGGAGAGACGGGTGAATGGGGGAGTCTCAGGACAGTGTAGAGCAGGTCTAGGAACACCCTAAAGGTCTGGGCTGGAGTCAGGAGGCTGGAGTTCGTGCAGTTGGAGTGAGAGAGCGGCACTTTCACTGGGAGTGACTGCAGGAGCGGCTACGAGTGCGGTTCGGTGGGGTCCGGGGAAGGCCGGACTGGGAGCGAGGCGGCGGCGGTCTGTAGATGCTCACGTTACCGCCCTCGGGAGGCGCTCCGGGTGGTCGGCGGGGGTGCGGGCAGGCCGCTCCGAGGGGCGGTTCTTCCGACAGACTGGCCTCCCCGCCGCCGGGAGCCCGCGCCGCGGACGGGAACGCAGCCTCCCGCCACGCCCCCGCGGGCGGGCGCCCCAGCCCCGCCGCGCGCTCGCGCAGGCGCCTTGACCTCCTGCCCGCCCCGCCCCTTAGATACCGTCCCGCGACGCCGGGCGGCAGCAAGAGCCAATGAGAGGGGAGCGGCGGGCGCGCGGACCAATCGGCTGCGGCGGCACTGCGCCGCTCGTCGCTAGGGGGCGGGCCCGGCCGCCCGCCAGGCCGCCAGCCCGGCGGCGGGGCTCGGGGCTCGGGGCGCGGCGGCCGCCTTCCCGGCCGCGAGGAGCATGGCGTCGTCGCGCAGCCGGCGCGGACCCCGCGGGGCCAGGTCAGGGGGACGCGGTGGCTGGGGCCGTCTCGCGCGGGGCGGAGGGCCGAGGCCGGACCGGGGCGGGCGCTGAAGGGGAGGGAGGCGGGCTCGGGCCCGAGAGGGTGCTGCGGCCCCGCGCCCCTCCGCGGCGGAGGCCCCCTTGGCGGGCGGAGGGGCGGGGAGCGGCGGCTGCGCAGCCTGCGCCGGCGGCGTGCGCTCGGGCTTCAGCCCCTGCTCCTGGGGTGCTCGTCGCCGGCTCGCCTTGCCCTCCGCGGGCCTCGGTTTCTCCGGTGCGGGAGCCCCGCTTCGAGTGTCCGAACGGGCGGGAGGCCGTCTCTCCGGGGGGTGACCGACGGCTCGCCGTCAGCCCGGATGCCGCCGCGCTGGGCGGGGCTGAATCCTGGAGCGCAGCCCCGGGGCTGCAAAGGCAGAGCAACAACAAGTAACAGAAAATAAACAACAACGACAACAAAAAAACATGCTTTCACGTGCTTCGTAGTAATCTCATTCCTGGTTGGTTGGCTGTCCACTTGGCAGCGTACCGCGCGCCTCCCGGGTGCTCCTCTTTCCCGGCCATGTCCCTTTTTTGTGACTCCCCCAAAATAAAACTGTCCGAAACCTCAGCCTGTCAATTTCTAGTTTTCCAGGTCATTGAAAAGTTAATGGGGAGCGGCGTGAAATCATTGGTTTAAAACTTTGGCATCGTCTGAAGAGCTAAATCACCTACACCAACTGTATTCCCTTTTGATCTCATTGCCAAGGCAGGTAAAGGTTTAGCGTGTAAGGACTCGGTCTTATGTTTAGAATTAGTCGATGTTTAAGCGATTTGAAGTCACTGAAAAATGTCACGAAGGAGGCATTGGGAGAGAACCCATTTCTCTCTTTCATCAGGTTTCATTTAGGCGATAACTGCGCTCTGTAATTTATTCACTGCACTTTTCTTTAAGTCTAGAGAGAAATCTACCTTTGCAGGTATAAATGTGGAGATGCAAGGAGGATGTAAAGTTAAAATTGAGCGTCTTAGTTGAATTCAGGTCGTATTTGTTCAGTTGTTCAGATTCAGTAAATCTTAATTGAATGGATTTAAGGCAATAAATTTCATGGGTACCAGATGACTCATGATTATTGGGGAAAAAATGGAATTGACTTTGAGACTGAGAACGGTTAATTCACTGGACCTGAAGTTTAAAGGGATAATTTGAAAAAGTTTTTTCCCTCTTTTTTCTCTCAAAGAAACCAGCTCTTTAGAAATTGGCATCAAAGGGGAATGTGTGAATCACCAAATGTTTCTCTTGCCCTAGGTAATATTAGTGCATCCTCTATTACTGTTTAAGTCATTTGTTGCTGAGAGGGCGTGGAATGTCTCTTGCTTTTTCGGCTCTAGGTTGTGTTTAATGTTTTTCATGAAGTACATTGATAGATTTTTTAGCATTAATACCTTTCAAAGTGAAGTACATATATTGTAAGTTTCCTGTGAATTTTTACTTCTTTGAATTATGTGACTTTCAACGTGAGGCAGTCATTTTTAACAAAGTAAAAAATTATTAACAAATAAATTTCAAATATTTTTTTTAATATTTGAAATATTTATTGAAAATTTGGAATGGAATTGGAAACAACACTGAGGGCTTTTGTTGAGGCTAGGCATTTGATATCATAGATGCTCTGGGGATGACAGTGCTGGAATTTGAGCTTTTTGGCCTTTTGTTTCTGATCAAGAATTGAAGGTGTGATGAGAGAGACTGCTCAGTGCGATGTAACCTTGTGACCCAGAGTTGACTAAGAAATCCTAGTCGTTGGTTTATTCTGTGCCATGATTTCTCTTTGGAAATGTGAGCAGTAGTAGTGGCTGGAGGTTATGAATTGGCCAGGCTTGTTATCCTTTCTCATGTTCTTCCCTTTTTAAATGTTTTATTAGATCAATGAATTGTTGGCAAACAGACTTACACAGTGCTTAAAAATACTTAGATTAACTGATACATGACTATAGTATGTTTGGCAAATATAAAAATGTGTAACATGCATTTATTTCTCCAATTGTGAAGGCTATATGCAGATCTAGAAAGGAAAGCATAATCCTTGTAATAAATTTCCTTTCTTCCAAGACCTTTCTGTTTGCTCTGCATTTATACCCATTTGAAAAAAGAGGTTAACATTTCTTCTTACCAAGAGGAAAAGTATGCTTGAATTACTCAGAGGAGGAATTGAAGCTGCTTTGCTTTTTTGAGGACTTTATTTGAGGATTTTAGGACTAGAAGGGGCTTTGATCATTCCCTTAGTTCTATTTGAGAGCATAGTTCCGCAGTGAATTGTTAAGGCTTCTCTCAAACAAGAATTTTCTGTTGTCTCCTTTTGCTTTATTTAGTTCTCTGAGTCAGTTCCTAGGAATAAGCTCTTTCTAAAACTGCTAAATCTATTCTCCCTTATCTTTACTGTTAGCATTAATGAAAGCTGCAACATTTTCCTGGCCCTGTTAAAGCTTAAATCCATCTATGCCTGAGAGAAGACACACTATCCATATGCTGATTGATGTGCAGTCCTTATTCACTCACTCAATACTATGAGTCTTTATCATGGGATTGTCATCTCTGCCTTTCTTTGAATTTCTGTGAAAATATTAATAATCATTTGAGTCCCAGGTTCCTGGGAGGATCACAGTTCTGAAAAGGATTATAGTAGTGCTTTTATTGTTTATGAGATGGCACTTGCTGTTTTACCGCATGGCTTTGTGCTGAGGGATGAAACACTGAAGCTTCCACTGGGTTCCTGAGTTCCAGTCCCAGCCTTTTCTCTCTCTAGCACTGTGTTCTTGAGAAGCTTATCTTCTTTGGCTTCAGTTTTCATCCCTGGAAAACGAGGGCTTCTTTGGATTCCCTCAGTAGTTTATAATCAGTAAAGTAACTAATATATACATTTAAACTGCACATGGTTCAAATTTCAAAAGGTACAAAATGATATTCAGTGAAAAGTATATTTTTTCTCATCTCTATGTGACCTAGTACATTCATTAGGTTTCTTAGGGCGCCTTTTAAAAATATTCTGTATATTAAATAATCCTTTTTCAAACTTAAAATTAGATGATTTTGAGTTTTAGGGTATGATGCAATAAACTCTGACATCTACTTTCATCATGGGCAAGATCTATTTTTAGAATATGAGCTATAGTTGCTGCGAGTTAATTTTTTCTATGATAATTAATGTATAGAAAATAGGACTAAGAAGAAAACAAGAATTTTTTTAGACAGGCTTCTGGAAAAATAAATCATTCTATTTAGCTTTGGAGGAAGAAACTTCAATAAATCCATAGTTTGCCTCTGAATTTAGGTTTTAGAATAAAACAAGTTTAATAAAGGATTGACTTATTTTCCTGTTGAAACCTAGTATAATTTTGTTATGGTGATTTGTTACGTCATATAAATTAGAGACAAAGTAGAGAGGAGTATTTGACTGAGTAAAGTTCTTAAATTTTTAAAAGGAAGATCTGTCAAGATAAAATGATCAATAATAATGGCTTACATTTGTGTATTCTTTGTAGTATTCATATTGCTTTCACATATTTGATCTCTTGAGCTTCATAACTCTAAGGAGGGAAGGGCTGGGGTTATTTTTAGTTTATAAATGGGGAAATTAAGGGTCAGAAAGGGTATGATATACCTAAGGTCACACGACAATTAATTGGTGTAATTAAAAGTAAAATTCAAAAGTAAAATTCAGGCTTTTGACTTATAGTTTCCTCTTTTTTTTTTTTCTCATGTACTATCAAAATATCTGTTTAAGATGTTCTGGATGCCATTCATGCATATTAATGGTAACAATGATATTGACTACTTCTAGTTATTTTTAGGGAGAGCAGTTGAAGAAATCAGACATTTTAGTGAAGTATAATGAGTATTAATTTCATCCAGTGGAATAGGAGTGGAAATATTTATTTGGTATTGTTAGGCAAAGGAATGGACTTTCATCTTTACACAAGAAAAAGAAGGGAAATGGTAGTGTGCTTGAAGAGAGAAAATGTAACCCCTGAATAAAGGAAAATCAGACAAAAGGTAGAATGAACTTAGATTCTGAGATCCTTTTTAAATCTATGAAGAATAAATAGATTCTTTTAACTTCTGGATCAAATTATACATTCTGAATAACCGGTTTGGTTCACTTAAGAGAATGATTTTTGCATTTGCTATGTGGGACATACAAAATGAAGAGGGTTCACTCTAAAGTAATTATCCTCATTGTATTCTTTGGGGCCAAATGAATGATCTAGTCTCTTGCCAACTTTTCCTTCTCATTGCCTCTCTTCCCGCAAGCAATTCTCTCTTTCTGATTGCTTCTAATAAACGGGCCTTTTAGGAAATGGATTATCCTTCCCTAGCTTCATTTAAGGTAGTTCCAGATTGTGGAGTCATTCAAGCAGAGGACAGCTGGGCCTAGAATACTAACATTTTTTTTTTCTCAAATGAGAAAAGATGGACTTGAAAGGGATCTTTTCTGTCAATTCTAATTTGATTTTTGTGTGCTTTTTCCTAGAAACAGTGTTTTGTTCTAGCCAGATGTGTTCTAGGTGTCTTATTCAGGATTTGAACAAGCTGAATCTATTTGTCAATTGATTTAGAGACAATTACTTTATTCGTAGCTATTGCCTCAACAGGCACAATGAAATATAATGACCTTTTTATTATATCTACTGTAATCAACTCCTCCCAAGGGCTTCTTCACAAACCATTTACTGGCGTAGAAATTCTGCTCTACCTAAAAATACCAGATGGACTGACATTTTTATGGAAAAGATTCTTGGTAGACTTATTGAAATATCATAATAATAGAATTCCACACTGTGCTGACCATTTGAATTTATGCGGTCAGTGGTGCGGTTTAGCATGCTGAGGTAGATGTGAGTGAGATTTGTGATTGAGTTCTAGATCATTCACTGATCAGCGGTGTGACCTTGAGCAAACAGCTTCATATCTGGGTTTCAGATACCTCTGTAAAATGGGAAAATAGGTTTATTTTGAGAATTATATGAAATAATATGTAAAGTAGTACAGTTTCTGGCACAGTAGTTATTCACTCAATGGAACTGTACTGCAACTGGCAACATGACAGCATGTTGACAGTGCTTCAATATCTATAAATGCCCATTTTGAAGTGGAACAGTTATCCATTCTTTTTGCTTAGTCCCTTGCATGTACATAATGAGTACACAGAAGGTGTTTAGTAAATATTTACAGGTGATAAAGATGAGTGTAAAACTGAAGGGCTCTCTGTAATTTGGATCAGTCAATTTAAGTTGGTCAGGTGTGACAAAGAATACAAAGCCACTTAAAGCACAATTCAACAATTAACAGTAAATTTACTTATGAAAGTAGCAAGAGTGGTAGCCAAGATTATATAGCTAAAATTATATCATTGTTTTTGAGTTAAAGATTTTAAAAAAAATTTACTGTTCTTTTTTCTCATCTTTATTGAAGTATAATAGACAATTAGTTGCTTGTATTTACATTGTACAATTCAGTGAGTTTTTTTCAATTATAGTTGGCATACAATAATATACCAGTTTCAGTTGTATAGCATAGTGATCAGAGATCCACATAACTTGCAAAGTGATCACCCCATTAAATCTAGTTACCTCTCTTTCCCCTTACATATTAATTAAACATTATTAACCATCTTCCCCGTGCTGTACTCTACATCTCCATGTCTATTCTGCAACTGTCCATTTGTACTTCTTAATCCTTTTGCCTTTTTTTTGTCCTCCCCAACCTTCCTCTCATCTAGTATCCCTCTAAATATTCTCTGTATCTATGAGTTTATTTCTGCTTTTGTTATTATTAATTTTGTTCTTTAGAATCTACATGTATGTGAAATCATGCGATATTTGTCTTTCTCTATCTGACCCATTTCATTCAGCACGATACTCTTCAGGTCCATCAATGCAATATATTTTTTCATTCCCTTCCTTTTAGTCTATGTGTGTCTTTTAATCTGTAGTGAGTCTCTTGTAGGCAGCATATGTAGGGGTCTTGTTTTCTTATCCATACCACGTCTCTATCTTTTGGTTGGAGCACTTAATTCTTTTTATTTGAGGTACTTGTTGATAGGAATGTAGTTATTACTGTTCTTTATTCCTGGGGTTGGTTTTTTTTTTTTTTTAAACGCCAACAGCACCTGGTATTCCTACGTGGTCTCCCATCCAAGTACTAACCAGGCCCAACACTGTTTAGCTTCTGAGATCAGACGAGATTGGGTGCATTCAGGGTGACATAGCTGTAGTCTCTTTATTCCTGTTTTTGATACATGTTTTTTCTTCTTAAAGAAGGTTCTCCAACATTTCCTGTAATACTGGCTTGGTGATGATAAATTCCTTCAGCTTATTTTTGTCTGGGAAGCTCTTTATCTGTCCTTCAACTCTAAATGATAGCTTTGCTGGATGAAGTATTCTTGGCTGTAGATCCTGGGTTTTCATCACATCAAATATTATGTGCCAAGCCCTTCTGTCCTGCCAGTCTTATGAGTGCTCCCTTGTAGGTAACTAACTGCTTTACTCTTGCTGCTTTTAAGATTCTTTCTTTGTATTTAACCTTTGACATTTTAATTATGATGTGTCTTGGTGTGGGCCTCTTTGGATTCCTGATTTTTGGGACTCTCTGAGCTTCCTGGGGTTTTATGTCTATTTACTAGGTTAGGGAAGTTTTCCATCATTAGTTCTTCAAATAGCTCTTCAACTTCTTGTTTTCCTTCCGGTACCCCTATGACATGGATATTTTTACCTTTAATAGTGTCCCATATACTCAAATTATTATAGTCTTGACTTCTTTTTTCTTGCCAATATGATTGAGTGTCCTTGGCTTTCCCATCACCTATATAAGTCACCTGATCCTCTACTTTATTCACTTTGTTTAATCCATTTAATATACTTCTCATCTCAGATAATATGTTCTTTATTTCTGACTGGTTCCCTTCTATAATTTCCACTTCCACTTTTATGTTTTTTCTCTCTTTGTTAAAGTTCTTACTGAATTCATCTGTACTTCCCTATAAGTTCATTGAGCATCTTAACAACTAGTGTTTGGAACTCTGCATCTGTTAGATTGCTTGACTCCATTATTCTGGATGTCTGTTCTGTTCTCACATGGTTTCTGCTTCTTTGTCTTCCCATTTTGGCTGCTTTTCCGTGTCTGTTTCTATGTACTAAGCAAAGCTCCTAAGTCTCCCGGTCTTATTAGTGTGGATTTGTGTGGTAGGTGTCCAGTGGCACAGTCCTGAGAGGGGTTCAGCTGCAGGCCAGTTTTAGCCCCAACTTGTGCCCCTCTGGTGCACCTGTTAAGATTCAGCAAGCAATGCACAGATGCTGTGCTTATAGTTGCTTCAAAAGGCCACACCAGAAACCGAGGCCAGCTGCCTCCAGTGTGAGTCTAGGCACTGCTCAGGAAGGGGCACCTGACTAACAGAGGATACACCTGGATGTGGCTTGGGTGGGGCTGTGAGTTGGGGGAGGCAGGATTTCAGGTAATCCTTTGGGCAGAGTGACCTCTGTCATCCAGTTTGATGACATCTTGGCTATGGTGGCACCCCATCTGCACAGTTGGAGGAGGGAGGGCTCAAGAGAGGAACAATGGATGCCACTGGCACTTATGTACAGGAGAAGTTTAGTCTTGGCCCTTACTCGGACAACTCATTGTCCTTCTATAAGTCCCTGGTGCCACTGTGCTGCTGAACTTGCACTGGTGTTCAGAGTGAGCAGGCCCATCACCACAAAAGTCCGCTAGCCAACAGGGCCCCTTAAAGAGCCTTCTGCAACTGCCCGCTGCCGCAGCTTCCCACCCCGTCCTACCTTCTACCATTGCAGGGTGATTTTCTTAGTTTTCTCCCTAGTTGTATGTCTTGTTTATCTAGATCCCAGGCTATTTTACTTGCTGTTTGTTCCTTGTTTCTGTTACGACTGATTTGGTTGCCAGAGGGATGAACAGAGCCTCTATCACCAACGCCATTTTTTTTTCTACCTCAGTTCAAGATTTTTACGGCAGTTGTGATAGGGAGTTGCCACAGAAGTTTTACCAGAAGTGTATAAGAAAAATAATTTTGATTGACAGGTGTAAGAGTTCTGGTTAGCAAAGTATAATTGAATGTATAATAGGAAGATATACCACCTTGGAAGTGCTAAGTAATCATCTTTGTGTTTTACTGAACTAGGAATACAGTAAGTTAAAATTTAAGAATGTGTTTAAAAATCACTGATACCAGCTTTTCTCACATAGAGTAACAGTCTCAAACTGATTATTCCTGTCAAGAGAAACCAAAGATTTGTTATGTGATATAACTGATAACTAAGAATAGTTTGAAACATTGTCCCATTAAGTATATAACTGATGGGAAAATAAATGAGAAAACCACAGAACAGAACAGAAGCCTCTATCATCTCAGCAACTGGGTTGATTTTACCTCTAAGAGATTTGCTTTTTTGAAAGGCTATGGAATTGTGTACAGCCAATAGGGTAGGTACTATTTTATTAAGTCTCTGAAAGATTCCTCCAAAGTTTAAAACTAAAAATCAGAGGTTTTTTGTTTGTTCGTTTTTTAAGAAAATGGTTTTAGGTTTACCTATGCTGAAATTATTTCATTATTAGGCAAGGTAATCAGGTGATCATTTATCATTTGTTTTCTGTCACCCTACCACTATAAAATGGGATGACAATATATAATTTTTACCTACTTTGCAAAGTCAAAGCAAGGGATGATGAATTATAGTATTTCTTTAAGTCATAAGGATCTATTTCATGTAACTTTAAAATTCATTTATTTATCAAACATTTCACATCCTTCATGTTCTGGGCATCATGTTTCGTTAGTAATGTTGAGTAATGTTAGAAAGTTATGCTTGTAAGTTCCTTTTGTAATTTTGCTTTTCTTTTGAGTTTTAGAAGTGTTGTATAAAGTCATGAAAGCAAAAAAAATAATAATAATCATGAAAGTAATTACTATGTATATCACTTAAGAGCTTATCAGAAGCATTGTTCTGGTAGTTGCTCTGTTGTAGTGAAAATAAGAGAATTCCCAGAGAAGTGTAGAGTGGATCTCTGGACACTACAGATAATAGCATAAACACCATATAAAAGACACTGATGTGGGTACATTTAGCTTCATTACCCACAAGCTTGCATTTGAACCAGAAATGTGCATCTACTTCCTTAATAAATCCCTGCCAGAAATGTCAGTGTCTTCCCAAAGTAGATCAAGTTGCTCCTGAGAGTGTTCTGGGAATTCATGTTGCTAACGGTGATAATGGCATCAATTTCAAATTCTAGTTTAAAAATAACAAAACTTAGTTATTTTTTTATTTTAAAGTCATCTATTTGGAGAGTGAGCATGTGCAGCAATTAGTATAGATCAAAAGCATGTGCTTGTAACTCATACAACTTTGTAATGATTTATACCTTGATTAGCACAGCAGAACATTGCTGGCTCTTATAGTGCTTTCAACTATTTCTTGTTTCAGATTGTTTTATCCTTAGTCACGTTTAATGGGCCAAAAAGTTGATTTTTAATATATATTTTAAAATGTCTTTGTATGGTACAAAATTCAAAAGGATCAAAAGGATCAAAAGGGTATGTAATGCAAAGTAAGGCTGCTTTCCATCCCCTGCCTATTTAGTTTTCCGTCCTGAAGGCAACTCTGATCCAGCTTACTGTGTATCCTTCCGAAGATATTCTCTGCATTTCAAATGGAATACACACACACATACACACGTGTGTGTGTGTGTATTTTTTTCCTTCTGTAAGTGGTAGCAAATGTTTTGTACTTTGCTCTTTTCCAATAATTAAAATATCTTGTAAATAATTTCAAATCTGTACTTTTGTATTTCTGAATATATCAGTGCAACAATAATAGCTACAAAGTCATATAAAGTTTAATTTATAATCATACTGGACAGTTGGGTAAAGTCAGGAAGTAATAAGTTAATAAGAAACATAAAAACAATTCTAAATTTGCCTAAAGATGAGTTTCTCTGAGTTTAAATTACTTTTATTAGTAATCAGGAATCTTATCTTTCATACCAATGTATTTTTAATATTTCAGAAATTAATATTCAAAGGAGTAACTATGCAATCATTTCATTTGGGCTTTTTATTGTGAATAAAGAAATAATGAAACTCTAGAAGATGGCAATTTATGTGTTTAAATTGTTCTTTTCTGTTTGTTTACTTGGTGGCTTTTCTTTATACTCATGAGAAAATGTGTTGTTTAAAATTATAATAGAGTTGAGGTAGCAGGAAACAAGAATGATTATTTATTCATTGTGCTCTGTAAAGAGGAATTGTTTGCATTTGTGTTTCTATGTCAACTCTAGAAGAAACTTTCCAGGAGTTGTGAGCATTAAAACCTGCTTCAGTCGTTGACTTTCGTTGTTTATTTTTATTTTTATTTTTTTTAAATTCAGTCTTAGGATTCTTGTCAATATTTTGCTTCTTAAATTACCTTCTCTTTGGTATTTAGTCACCTGACTTCCCATAGAAAGGCATGAAATTCAGAATGACATTGATAATTGAAAGAATGCTTAGGAAAAAACGGAAGGAAGCCCCAAGAAACAAAGACCAGGGACTGTATTTGGGTGTAAAAGGAATCTCTTCATTGGTGTTAGCAAAGGTCTGATATTTGTTAAAGTAAACCTTTGCTGAGCAACTCCAGGAATGTGTCTACAGTGGCGATATAGGGGTGGAGATGGGGTTGAGAGGATACTTCTGTGTTTCTTTTCCATTCGTTTTCTTGTCTCTTTCATTCCTCTGCATCTTTTCAGCAATTATCAATTCATACCCATAGGCACATTTATAAATGTTTATCATCTGTATATAAAATAATGAATTTTTGTATGTAGTTTATACATTTATTCTGATTTCTTTGTTATCTATCCTGTATATAATCTCACTGGTGTACGTGCCAAAATTCCTTGGTAGTGGGAAGTGAGGAAGTGCAAAATGTCACAGTATGACAAAATATCATACTCAGTGATTGGGAAGAAATATATTAAAGTATCAGGTGTATTATTTTGAAAGGCATATGGAAATTTAGGCATTTCAGAAGAGTTGTAAAGGAAAATTTTTTAAAAAGTTGTATCGTGGCCGTATCTTTTAAAATATGAAGCAAAATAACATTTCATTGGTTTACGACATAGTTGTTTTCTTCTACAGAGTTATATCTCCAGATATTTTTTCTTAGATCTCAACTCTTCGTCTTTTCTGTTAGAAAGTTAGAATTAGAGGTGGCAGTTGCAGCCATACTATTAATTTGTATTGGCTTTTTAGTAGTTGTCAGTATTCTTGCTTACAAGTAAAATGTAAAGTACCATATTCTTAATATAGTGGTTGAGAGCACAGGCTATGGAAACTGGACTGCCAGGTTTGGATCCTGGTTCTGCTTGCTGATTGTGGGACCAAGTAACTTAGCTGTGCTTCAGTTTTCTTGGCTGTAAAATAGAGATAGAGATTGAATTACTTAAGTAAATAACCTATACTAAGTGCAGATCTTTGATCTCTCAGATTCCAAGAGAGTCTGATTACTTCAGCTTGGGTCAGGTGTCTACCTCAGTCTATCAGTTTATGACCATGGAGACACAGCTGTATGGAATACATGAGCTAGAGGTCCAGCCTTGTCAGGGATAGGCGATTATCTTGGTCAGGTGGAATCCTCAGAAAGTGATTTTTAGTATTGACACTATCTTTTTATTAATAGATTTTGTTTTTAAAGTGGTTTTAGGTTTATAGAGAAATGAACAGAAAGTACAGAAAGTTCCCATATATGCCCTCACCACACCCCAATCACCCCTATTAGTAACATCTTGCACAATGTAGTATATGCCTTACAATTAATACTTTTTTAAAAAACCCTATTGCTTAACCCTGTACTACCTACTTTAAATCTTGTAACAAATCTTTTCTGCCATTTGGAGTATGGCTGAATTGTCACCTAGTCCACCAAGTCTCCAATGACCCTCATCAAATCACATAATAGTTCATCTATACCTTATTCTGTCTGTGACTGTGCACTTATGGTTTAGTCTTATCCCATTAGTCCCTGTGTTCCTTGAGGGAAAGATCTGTGTCTGATAAATCAGAATCACCCACAGCACCTATCACAATGCTTTGTACTTAATTTATCCTCCATAAAAATGTTTTTAATGCATGCATAAGTGAATAAGGAATGGCAGTGGTATAGTAGGAAGACCAGGTGATTAGAATCAGGAGACCTAGATTCTGATTTGTGACCTTAGACAAGGACAAATCTAAAATCAGTTAACCGTCTCCAGGGAGAGGGTGATGTCTTAATGAAATCTAAAGTTCCTTGCAGTCCTCTGTTATACACTTTGCTGGGTTTAAGAAAATGTGGGACCTATCATTTTTCAACGCAAATAAAATGTTTTATCTATAATAAAATATTTCTCAATACACTTTCATAGACATCATTTAACTCTCAAAATCACCTTGATTTTTAAAATAACAAAAATGAAATCGGGTTAAGCGGCTTAGCCAAAAGACAGCTTGTAAGTAATGAAACTAAAAGCTTAACTTCAGATCTCCAAATCTCGTGTTACACATAACTATTAATTATCAATATTTGCTTTAACTTTCCTCCATTATATAACCATTCTGTACAATAGTCTTCACAAATTTAGCTATTTGAAATAAACATCAAATTAAAAAGGACTCAATAAGAGAAGATCAGTTTAATGTGTGGGAAATCCTTTTTTCTAAAAATTCTTCAATAAACTGCTTGTTGGTATCTCTGAGTTCCTATATTGCTATGACAGAAAGCTTGAATAGCTGCCTTTTATATAGGTGAGAATATGATATCACCAGGAAGATTGTTACCTTATTAGCCTGTAATGATAAATTATTAACTAAAATCCATAGTATACATTAGGGTCTATTCTGTGTGTTCTTCATTCTATGGGTTTTGACAAGTACATAATGGCATGTACCCACAGTGTCATACAGAATAGTTTCACTGCCCTCAAAATCCACCTGTTCATCCTTCCACCGGTCTTTTTCCTGTCTCTATAGTGTTGTCTTTTCCAGAATGTCATATGATTGTAATCATACAGTATATACAGCTTTTTAAAGATGTCTCCTTCCATTTAGCAATATGCCTTTAAGGTTCCTCCATGTCTTTTCATGGCTTGATAGCTCATTTGTTTATATCACTGAATAATATTTCATTCTATGAATGTACTACAGTTTGTATATCCATTTACCTATTGAAGGACATCTTGGTTGCTTCCAACTTTTGGCACTTATGAATAAAACATAAAGCTCTATAAACATCTGTATGTAAGTTTTAGTGTGGACATAGGCTTTTAGCTCCCTTCGGTAAATGCTAAGGAGCAAAATAGCTGGATCATATGATAAGACTATATTTAGTTTTGTAAGAAACTGCCGAACTGTCTTCCAAAGTTGCTGTGCCATTTTACATTCCCACCAGCAATGTTGCTCCACATTTTTGTCTGCATTTGGTGTCAGTGTTTTGGATTTTAATCATTCCAGCAGCTAGGTAGGCAGTAATAATAGTATCTTGTTTTAATTTGCAGTTCCCTAATGATATATGATGCGGAGCATCTTTTCATATGCTTATTTCTCAACTGTATCTTTGGTGACATGTTTGTTAGATCTTTTGCCCATTTTTAATTGGTTTGTTTGTTTTTTATTGTTAGATTTTAAGAGTTCTTTGTATCTTCTGAATGAGTCCATTAAATATGTGTGTTTTGCAAATATTTTCTCTCAGTTGACATTATTTTTCACCTCCCCTGGCCTGGGCTTTTCTACAGTGATTTCCTAGTTAGCAGAGCTGCACAAAGCTTTGATTAGTGAGGTCAAATATCACCAAGTGGGGACATTTAAATTTAAGTAAGGTCTCCTAACAAGATTCTTACATACATATTATAGAATATAGACAGCAGTAAACTTTCTTTTTCTAACATTTTCCCTCAGATTTTAATTATTGCACAGGTAACAGAGGAATACGGGGCGGGGGGAAGGTTACCTATAATTCTGCTAAGCTAATATCTGCTCTTTTTCTTGCATTCTCTTAATTTGTGCATATGGGAAGCAGTGAACTTGATGACCTCTTGAGGCGACCATAACAATTTGCCACCTTTTAGAGTTTGTTTTTATATCTTCTTAGCTAGTTAAATAAAAGACCCACATTTTGATGTTTCTTTTATTCGTAAGAAAATGGAGGTTTTGTAAGACTGGAAAATGACTCAGTAAATCAAGAGTAGAAATGTGACCCATCTTTTTTGTCTCCTCAGTCTTCTATTTTCAAATCTATTAGAATTACTATTATTTAACACCCTGTCCTTGCTTTAAAATGCTGATGCTGTCTGGAGTATATTTTATTGCCATTTTACGTGACCTTTTTAAGCCCAAACTTTGGTCCTGAGATGATTTTATGAGGAAAGACAGATCGTTCCCTAATTTATTATTGTATTAGGTTCCAAATGTTGGTATGGATCAGTTGTTCGGCACTGAGAACGTTTCCCATATGAAAATCTTTCAAATGGAAATTGGATTTTCAGAATAATTCACAATAGTAAATTTAACACAGAATTATAAAACAATTACATGATTATAGCTTCACCATGCTTTGAGGCCTTTTTGAGCTTGACTGGAAACCTATATCAATTATAAAGCTTTTTATGGGGAAAATTGTTAAATGATCTAGACCAGCAGTTCCCAAACTTTTTGATAACAGAGACTGGTGCTCCTATGAGAATATAATGCCTGATGATCTGAAGTGGGGCTGAGGCAGCGACACCAGCGCTGGGAGCAGCTGCAAACACAGATGAAGCTTTGCTTGCTTCGCAGAGGCTCACCTTGCGGTTCACCTCCTGCTGTGCAGCCTGGTTCCTAATAGGCCACGGACCTGTACCAGTGTGTTGGGGCCCTGATCTAGATCATGGTAGGTAAAGGCATATGTTCATTTTTCACATTACTCACCTGGGATTACCTACTCTTGGAATGATTCTGTCATTTGTGTGTATAAATGTTCCAGAGTTGGAAATGCCTGTCTCATCCCCTGTGGAGGGAGAATGTTACTAAAACTTATAATTATCTGATTGTTACAAACAGCTCTGTGACTTAGACAGTACTGTTTACATTTTATAATGGGTGCATTTGAGGCTTGGGAGAATGAATTGACTTGTTGAAGATTAAACTACTAGGAAGTACTTCTGAACTCAGATCTTCTGACTGTAATACTGAGCTTTTCTTACTGTATTATTATTCAAAATCATTGATTTTTATCCTCTTTAACTGTAATGTGTGGAAAGTGTCAAGATTATCTTGGAAAATCTGGACTATATGGTTACTGTGATTTTAGTGGAGCATTGCTTGAATTAGTAAGCAATGTATAGTATAATTTTAAAAATTAGAAAATAGTTACACTTCAAAGGGTTTCTTGTTGCACCTCTTTTTTTTCACAGTGATCCTTGGCTTTTATTTTATTTATTAATTTTTAACATACAGATCTTAAGTTTTTGTATAATAAAATCTATCAGTCTTTCTTTGATAGTTTCTAGGTTTTATGTCTTTCTGTGAAAGACTTCCATTTCACATTATAAAAATATTAGTTTATTTTCTCAAGTTTTTTATGTTTAATTTTTTCCCTTTTATTGTTAATATATACATAACAAAATTGAGCATTTTAACCATTTTTAAGTGTACAGGTCAATAGTATTAAAATACATTTACATTGTTGTGCAACCATCACCACCATCTATCTCTACAACTCTTTCAAAACTGAATTTATCTCTATACCTATTAAACAATAACTTTCTATTCTCCCCTTCCACCAGGCCTGGGCAACAACCATATACTTTCTGTTTCTATGATTTTGACTATTCTAAGCACCTTGTATAAGTTAGAATCATGTAGTATTTGTTTTTCCGTGATGGACTTATTTCACTTAACATAATGTCTTCAGGTTTCATCTGTGTTGTAGCACATTCACAGAATTTCCTTTTTAAAGCTGAATAATATTCCATTGTGTTTATATACCACATTTTGTGTGTCCATTTATCTTTTGATGCACATGGGTTGTTTCCACATTGTAGCTATTGTAAATAATGCTGCTGTGAACACCAGTGTACAGATATTTCTTGGAGACCCTGCTTTCAATTCTGTGGGTATGTACCTAGAAGTGGAATTGCTGGGTCATATGGTAAGTCTGTTTTTAATTTTAAAAAATGACACAGCTGTATCATTTATTTTCCCACGTCTTTGCCAACACTTGTTTTGTGGGGGTTATTTTTTGAGTTTCTTATTGTACTTTTTGATTCAAATTTCCTAATGATTGGTGATGTTGAGCATCTACTTAAGTGCTTTTTAGCCATTCATATATCTTCTTTGGAGAAATGTCTATTCAAGTCCTTTGCCCATTTCTGAATTGAGCTGTTTGTTTTTACATTGTTGAATTTTAGGAGTTTTCTGTATATTTTGGATATTAATCCCTTATCAGATAAATGATTTGCAAATACTTTCTCACATTCTATGAGTTGCCTTTTTACTCTGTGGATAGTGTCTTTTGATGTACAAAATTTTAAAATTTTCATAAAGTCCATTTTGTCTATTTTTTTCTTTTGTTACTCATGTTTTTGGTCACATCCCAGAAGTCCAATGTCATGAAGCTTTTGTCCTATTATCTGCTAAGAATTTTAATTTTTAGGTCTTACATTTAGGTCCTTGATCCATTTTCATTTAACTTTTACATATGGTGTTAGGTAACAGTTGAACTTCATCTCTTTGTGGATATCCAGTTCTCTCAGCAGATTTGTTGAAGTAATCATTGAATGGTCTTGGCACCCTTGACAAAAATTATTTTACCGTATGTGTGAGGGTTTATTTCTGGGCTCTCCATTCCATTGGTCTATATGTCTGTCTGTATGCCATTATCACAGTGTTTTGATTACTGCAGCTTTGTGCAGTAAGTTTTGAAATCAGGAAGTATGAGTCCTCCAGTTTCATTCTTTTTCAGTATTTTTTTTTTTTTTTTGGCTATTTGAGATTTGAGATTGCATATGACCTTTAAGATGGGTTTTTCAATTTCTGCCAAAACATTGGGATTTTAATAGGGATTGCATTGAATTTGTGGATTGCTTTGGGTAATATTGACATTTTAACAATATCAAGTCTTCTAATCCATGACCATGGTGTGTGTTTCCATTTACTTATGTCTTCTTTAATTTTTTTCAGCAGTGTTTTATAGTTTTCATTGTATAAGTCATTTACCTTCTTGGTTAAGTGAATTCCTAAGTATTTTCTATTTCATTGTAAATGGAATTGTTTTGTAATTTCCTTTTCAAATTGATTATTGTTTGTATATAGAAATGCAACTGATTTTTGTGTGTTGACTTTATAACCTGGTACTCTGTTGAATTAATTTTTAGGTCTAACAGCTTTTTGTGGTACCTTTAGTATTTTCTACATATAAAATCATATCATCTGCAAACATAATTTTATTTCTTCCTTTACAGTTTGAATGCCTTTTCTTTCTTTTTCTTGCCTAATTACTGTGGCTCAAAAGTGAAAATGGGCTTCCTTACTTTGTTCCTGATCTAGAGGAAACACTTGTCTTTCACCATTGTGTGTGATGTTTGCTGTGGATTTTCATACATGTCTTTTATTATGTGGAAGTAGTTTCCTTCTATTCCTGTTGAATGGAGTATTTTTATGAAATCACGTTGACTTTTGTCATATACTTTTTCTTCATTAATTGAGATGATCATTTGTTTTTTCTATCATTTTTCGATATCTACCTATTACTTTTCAAGATGTGGGGTCACATAAAGGGAAAGATTGTGGACTTTGGTGTTGGACACCTTTGTATAAAAATTTGGCTTTGTTTTTCATAATTTATGTGACCTTAAGTTTGGCTCAGTGTTTCTTAATCACTTGGAGCCACTTTTGTATCTACAAAATAAAGGAAAAAATGCCAACTTTATATGGTTCACATGAAGAGTAAATAAGATTTATTTGTATAAAGCCCTTAGTACGCTCCCTAGCAAATAGTAGAACCCTTTCTTTCTCTTTCCCCCTGTGACATGTGTCTATTATTATTGTATTTCTGTAGTTACTTTTTTTTTATAAGTGGCATTGTTTAGATTCATATTAATCTTACAATTTTTAAAACATTTATTTCAAGGATAATGTAAAGAAACCTTTAGTAGTCTTAAGGAAGACCAAAATAGATACTTAAATAAATGAAAAATATTTTTAAAGGAAAAATATCTGTGGTACTAGAATAGATGTGGTTAAGGAGTAACTAAATTATGAAAATTTATTCTGAAATTATTCTGTATATCAAACAATTAGCAAAAGAGACTTTGGTATTAACTTATTTTTTTATGCCCTTAAACAGGTTAATAAACAGGTTATCTAAATGTGGGCTACTAAGAAAGATAATTTTCTCTTTATGTCTGATCAGCCTTGCACTGCTGGTGGGAGTTTGTTTGGAAAGCCATTTGTCAGTAAACTATTACATACCCCTTGACCAGTCTTCGTGTTCCAAGATGGATTTAAGGCCACTCTGTGACCTGATAGTAATCCTATTTCTGGGAATCTACCTCAAGAAAAAACTTTGAAACGTAGATACAGATTTTGTTTAAATTTATTCATTTATTGTTGAGGTATAATCTATATATAGTAAAATACACAGATTTTGTCTACAGCTCAATGAATATTTTACATATACATACAAATATATGTAACCCTATGATATAGTTATAGAACATTTCCATCACCCAGAAAGTTCCCTTGTGCCTCTTTCCGCATAATCGGCTTCCCGCCCCACCGTCAAAGGTAACCACTCTTCAGACTTCTATCACTAGAGGTTGCTTTCGACCGTTCTTGAACTTGATATGAGTGAAACTATACAGAATATATACTCTTTTGTCTAAGGCTGTTTTCAATCAGCATAATGTTTTTGAGATTGAATCATGTTCTTGTGTTTGTTCTTTCTTATTGTTAATTAGTATTCCATTGGATGAACATACCACAATTTGTTTACTTGGTCTCTTGTTCATAGACTTGTGATTCCAGTTTTTGTCAGTTATGAACATTCTTGTTTAAGTCTTTTGTGGACATATATACTAATTTTTCTTGGGTACATATCTGCAATACTTTTGTTATTAAAATTAGCAACAACATAAATATCTAACAATGGAAATAGATTAGTATGGCTAAAATATTATGCAGCCATAAAAATTGTGCTTATGAAAATAAGGAGAAAAGTTTGTGATATATGGAAAGAATGCATAATTCTTGTGTAGCATATTTTTCTAATTTTTTAAAAAATAATGGGAATAAATTACTTGTTTAATAGAATAAGGATTTCCTTATGAATGAGGGTTATTGTGCTTTAGCTTTTGTATACTTTGATTATGTGAGTAGTAGAAAATAGTGAGGTTGAATTTCTTTTGTATCTTTGCTTATGTAACTTTCTGGATTTGAATTCCAGACTTTTCCCAATTGTAGATCAGTTATGTGTATCCGGTGAAATAGTTATTTATTATATAGTAAACTATTCCTTTTCTTAGTAATTAATAATGTGCAAATTAAACAGCCTTAAGTTGCTTTAGTGCATCAGTAATGTAACAGAAATAACATCCCAAATTGTCAAGAGCATAGAGGAAAAGGTGATTAACTTGTTGGTAGCAATATAGATTTATAAAATACTATGTTGGGGGAAAACAATTTTGAAGAATTATGTAGGGAACCACAATAGTATATAGTTCATAGCTTTTGACTTGAGTCGTCAGCGGCAACACTCACACCGGCATAGCCCAGGAGGAATCTAGGGCCGCAAGTGTGTTCAAAGTGTTGATGATCAGTGTGTCTTGCAATTCACATCAATTCTCACAGCTAGCTGCATTCTTCTACGACACGCTGAGTGATCCACCACTAAGAGTTGTCAGCGGCGACACTCAGACGGGTATATAGTTTTTGACTTGAAAATCCCATGTTGAAGGATAAAGATACTCATTGCTGTTCTCTAATACCAAAAAAGAAGAAAAAAGTTTCACACTTAACAGAGGGGAAAATAATAGGAGATTATATCTTATCAGTAGGATAGAGCACTTTAATCATTAAAACATATGTATATGAATTTTGTCAATGAAAGGAAATAATATATATAAAGTAATTGAAAAAATAGATCAAAATGAGTTTTTGCAGTGTTCACAGCATGTTGAATTCATAGCACATTTAAAAAGTCAGTTTAACTGATAACTCTAAAAATAATAACAGCAAACACATGGAGAAAAAGATACAAATATATAATGACAAAGAACAAATTAATTCATTGTAATGTGAGAGTTTGTAGCATATTGGGATTTTTTTTCTCTAAAAATTAAAAAGAATCTTTAAAAGATTAGCTGTGTATATGCACACATTTGTAGTGAATGTATGTGTGCTAAGTCACATTGAATAATAGTTTTTACTATTTCACTGTCAACAATTTTTGAACGTCACAGCTCGAGTGGGTAGGAAAAGGATATAAACATAACATCAGGATATTCAGGATAAGTATAATTTATATATATAGTTACAATATAAATACAATTTAGAAATGTTCAAAGCACCAAGGTAGAGCAGAGGAAATGATTATAGAGAAATTGAGTACCTTTTCATAAAGTGGTGATTGAATTAAGATGTGTGTGTGTGCGCGTGCGTGTGCACACATGCTTGCGTATTCATTTATCCTTCTTGGGCTTCATTGAGCTTCTGAATCTGTGAACTTATGTCATTTGTCAAACTTGGGAAAATATCAGTGATTATTTTAATTACACATATATTAAACTTCCTGATATTGTCTGGTAGGTTCATTTTGTCCCCAGGTCACTGAATCTGTGTTATGTTTTAGAAAATAGTTTTTCTCTCTGTTCTTCAGATCGGATACTTTTTATTGATTTTTTTCCTGTTTCTTTGTATATGGAGTAATTGTGTTCTGGACATTATGACTCTGGATTCTTTTATTTTTCTGTGAAGATGGTTGATTTTTGTTTGTTTAAAGAGTCAGATCACTTATCTGAACTCTAACTTCAAACTCAGTTGGAAGGCAGCACCAGAAATCTCAGTTTGGTCTTTTTAGACTTATCAAGACTGCTTGGAGTCTTGTCTTGTCTGTGGTTGGTTCAGGAGTCAACCAGATAATTGGGCAGAGTTTATAGTCTGGATACAGGAGATAAAGATGGAAATAGATTAGGTGACGTAGGAAGGACCTATAGATGAGCCTGTATGTAATCCTGACTGCAATAACCCTGAATGGAGGAGAATAAAAAATAAAGGAGAGTTATGAAGTCTGAGACTAATTATTTTTAATTCTTGTACCTTTAGTGGCTAACTCAGTGCCTGATAGAACATGCTTAATATTTGCTGAATGAATTTAATGAAAGGAGATTGAGTGCAGTTAGTAAGATTAGAACCAAGGAGTTTTTAAGAAAACAAGGAAGAAAGAACTTCAGAAAGGACCTACTAGTTATTCTTGTCAGATACTTCAGAGAAGTTAATCTGGAATGCAGAGTGAAAACAAGCTATTGCTTTTGGCTATTAGAAAAAGAGTTTCAGGAGAACGATAAGGGAATAAGTCAGATTGCAGTGGTTGAGAAGTGATTTGTAGTTGAGATGGTGACAGTGAGTGTTCACTATCCATGAGTTACTTCATGATGATGATAAGTGGGGATAGATTCATAGCTTTATAGATAGGTAAGGTTAAGGAAAGTAAAGAGTGATTGCCAGCGAGGAAAGAACCTACTAGAGTTGGAGAAACGGAAGGTACAGGATCAATACCCGGTATTCATTTCAGGGAGGAGAGACCAGAATCAATATACCTGTATCAGAGTTCATTGAATGGAAGAGAAACATCTCTTCCTCTGTGGCAGGAAGAGATCGGGAGAGTGTGTATTTTTATGTGTAAGGTTGGAGGGGAGGATAAGAATTTGCTTCTGAAATTGACCACATTTCCTCAGGAAAGAACTTTGTGGCCCTTCAGTCCTTTGGCCCTCTTGAGAGAGTAATAACTGAATGACTGAATTCTAATTCACATGATAAGTTTCATTCTCCAATTTATATGCTTATTTATTTTACATATTTTGGGGTCCAACCTTATATTAGACCCTCTTTATATTCACATATTTATAAAATGTCTGAATTGTGTGCATGGGAGCACATTTAACATAGTTTTGATATTGGAGATTTTCCATCATTATAGTTTGCAAAAGTTTAAAGTTTATAGTTCGCATATTTTTAACATTAAATTGACACTCATGCTGTAGTTAGAACTGGATTGTGAATTATTTTCTTAACTCTCCTTTTATGTGGATTTTTAAAATAGCTTTATTGAAGCATAATTGATGTATATTAAACTTAAACTGTACATATTGATGACTATTAACATGTTATATACCTGTAAAACTGTCACTACAGTCAAGATAATGAACCTACCCCCAGTTTCCTTCTGCCTTTTTAATCCATCTTTTTCTCATCCTTAAACACCCACTGCTTTTGTCAATATTGATTAGTTTGTTTCGACTAAAATTTTATGTAAATGTAATCTTAGGGTATGTGTTCTTTTTTAATACTTAGCAGAATGATGCTGAGATTCATCCATTTTGTTGTATCAGTTTTTTCCTTTTTATTGCTGAGTAGTATTCCACATAAAATTTATTCATCTATTTACCCACTGATGGGCATTTGAGTTGTTTTCATTTTTTTGGTTATTACAAATAAAGCTATTAACATTCATATGTGTATAGGTTTTTTGTGTGTGTGTGGATACATTCATTTCTCAAGTAAATATCTAGGAGTGGAGTGGCTGAATCAAATGGTAGGTATATGTTTGACATTTTAAGAATATTGACCGTTTTTCAAAGTGGTTTTACATTTTACATACAACTGCTGGTTGACCAAGGAGTATGAGAGTTCAAGTTGTTCTATATCCCCAATCAGTGCTTCGTATGTCAGTCTTAAATGAAAGCCTTTCTAGTGGGTATGTACTGATATCTCACTGTGGTTTTAATATGCATGTCTTTTTTTGTGAAATACATGTTGAAATCTTTTGTCTAATTTTTAATTGTGTGGTTGTCTTAGTAAACTGTTATAAGTTCTTTCACTTTTAAATATAAGTTCTTTGTTGGATATGGATCTTGCAAACATTTTTACCAGTCTGTGACTTATCTTTTAATTTTCATAACAATATCTTTTGCAAAACAAAATTTTTTTCGATAAAATCCAATTTTTTGATTTTTATTGATTTTTTTTTTTTAGTATATGGATTTAAGTGAAAGTAATAGTCAAATTTACAATTTTTAATTTTTCTCCAGGAGGATAGGTGGTAGTCACATCTCTAGTTAATTGTGAATAACTGATGAGAATTAAGAATTAAAAATTGTATCATTTTTGTAGCTATCGTCTTGAGGTAGTTCTTTTTCCTTCATCTTTCTTATCCTGCCATCTTTCTAATGATTTTTTGTCACATATAGTAAGTACATTTATTTCTGATGGGTTGAGTTGAACCAAATTTTTATAAATTGTATTTATTTCAACTTCATGCAGGTAGCTAATTGCTAAAGATTTAGAATTACGAATTCCTCTAAGATGAATAATTTGCTTTTCCAGTTGTCCTCTTTATCTGTCTACATTAGCATTTGTTGCATTTATTCCCTTCTCTTTCTTTGCTGTAATTTCTGAAAATGAACAGTATCATTTGTGATGTTTTAAAGCAATAATATAGTCAGTAAAAGAAGTGTTTACTCAGTTTACTATTTAAAAAGCTATGGCTGCTCACAGCCTTCATTTTTTCAGAGTCTAATCCTGCTTTGTTCCTGACAAGAATGGTGTTTACTCCCTCCATAGAAGGAGCCTGTTCAGCCCTGTGCAACATTGGCTAAATTGCTGTTAAGTGCTGATTACAGACCCTTTACTACTTGGCATAGTGCAGGAGGCATCAAGAAGCACTCTTACTGTCTAGTAGCAATGGATTTTGGTACTGGCAGCTAGAAAAAAATTTTTTGCAGGCTAAGAACTTGACAAGAATGTTGAGAATGTAGAATAATCATAGAATCTAGATGATTGGATGGGAGACCACCTAAGAAGACCAGGAGCTGTAGGTGTAAACAATAAAATGAAAAGGGATTGTAAGCTGACAAGGTCCTTGCAGTCTGTGAGGTCAATGAAGTGTTGCCTCACCTAAAAATAAAAAGGAGAATCTAGATGATTGATACATTAGTAAATGCTTTAAACTGTTTGGCAGCATGGTCTGTTAGGTACTGATAATTGAATGAGTAATGTGTTTAAAGTAGGCTCTAAGTTTCTCAGAATTTTGAGTTCGGGCAATTTTTAAAATTGTCTCATATCATCTCCATTCCTTAGAAATACTGTATATGTAATTTAGGTGCTAGGTTAAAGGGCATATGGATTTTTAAGTGTACTCAGTCTCTGACTGCAAAATAGACATTTAGTAAAATGTCTGTTTTCTTTAGCAAAATGTCTGTTTTTTTCCCTCTAATTGCTTATTTTGAAAAAATTAAAATATGCTAAAAAGTCACAAGAAAAGAACAATTGAGAATCTATGCCCTTTACCTAGATTAATTGCTTATTAACATTACTATTTTAGTATCTCACTTAAAAAATATTTTAAATTAGACTTACAGAAAAATTGTAGAAATATAAGAGAATTCTGGTATATCCTTCACCAAGCTTCCCCTAATGTTAATATCTTAACCGTAGTTACTGAATCAATATTAACTTCCTGATCTGGATAAATCTATTTTGATAACTGTAGTTAATATTGATTCAGTACTATTAATATTGATTCAGTACTATTAATATTGATTCAGTACTATTAATTCAAAGGTCTTATTTGAATTTTGCCAGTTTTCCCACTGATGTCTCTTTTCTAGTCCAGGATCCAAATCCAGCATCTACATAGGTTTAGTTGTCCTGTCTTTTTAGTCTTCTCCAACATGAATAGTTTCCTAGTCTTTTTTTTTTTTTTTTTTTTTTTTTTGTGCCTTTTCTAGCCTTGACATTTTTAAAGAGTACTAGCCAGTTATTTTGTAGAATGTTCCTCAGTTTGGGTTAGTCTGGCATTTTTTCATGATTTAGTTAAGAATATGCATTTTTGGCAAGAGTACCACAGCCATGATGCTGTGCCCTTCTCAGTGCATCATGTCAGGAGAAACATGATGTAGCTATGTCTTATTACTGGTGATGCTAATCTTAATCACTCAGTTAAGGTGCTGCCTCCCAGGTTTCTCCACTTTGAAGTTACCTTTTCCCCTTTGTAGTCAGTAATTATGTTGTGGGCAGATACCTTGAGACCAGCAAATAACCTGTTTCTCACCTAGTAATTTTAGCATCTATTGATGGTTCTTGCCTGCAACAATTATTACTGTGGTGTTATTTCACATACATAAAAATTGATAGAGGGCTCTGGTGGAAGATGGCGGATCAGGTAAAATCAGGGTTCGTCTCCTCCCAGGTCCACATTGAAACTACAACCAAATTATAAAATACTCAGTGTGTAGAATCACCTGAGGTCCAGTTGATCGTATCACGTACATCTGATAATATAAAGAAGGAGCCACATTGAAGCCAGTAGGAGGGACAAAGGTGCAAATCAGGCTGAACCCACACTTGTGGGTGATGGAGGCTTACCAGGAGGAAGAACAAGGCAGCAGAGGCTCTCCTAAAGGAGAAGGGTGTCCTAGCCTCATTTGGGGGCTCCCCAGCCCAGGGAAGAGTAGATTTCAATAATTCTGACTGTAAAAACCAGAGCAGATTCTGGCTGGCTAGGTGAGATGGAAGGAGATTAAAAACCTTAGACTAGCCCTTTGAAGGACCTACCAAGCAAGGCTTTCTGACCTGCAGACACTCACCTGAGACACTGGTGGTGGGTCAGAGGCTCACGGAGGATTCATACAGAGAAAGTCTGCATTACCTGGCTCCAGAATGAAGGTTGTAAGGGCAGCCACCATTGTACCTTAGTCCGGCACCCCTACACTGGCAATTTGCAGACCACGCCAGCTTGACTTTGCAGACTCCTCGCACAGGGACATTAGGAAGCCCTAGCCTGAGGAGATCAGTCTGTCCCACCCAACCTGCGGATTGCCTGGGGCTTTTGTAGTTGAATGGGTGCCATGCCCTGTGCAGATTCAGGGCCTAGCATTCCCAGCCAGGGGCTCTAGAGCTGTGAGCCGCATTTCCTAGATAGGGTCAGGCATATATCACTGCTGCCAACGTGAACTTGGGCAGATCTCGGGCATCTGTGAATGAGTCCCAGACAGCAGCTGGTTTTGTTGTAATCTAGGACTGGGGAACACTCAAATGGTTACCAAAGTTGCAGCAAGACTGAGGCTGTATTGATCTGACTGCCATTTTCTCTTAGAGACCCACACCACCCTACCCACAAATTGCCCCAGGTGGCCCATTGACTGGCTGGCCGCAGCCCTGCCCCTCCCCTCCCCTCCCCTGATCTCCCAATTCACACAGGCAATACACTTTGGTCAGCACAGGGCAGGCACTACGAGGAAATCAGTGGCAGGCAGAGCTTTGCTGCCTGCAAGAGTTGCAGTACTGGAGCACAGGGATCTGTGAGACCGCACTAGATGGCTGCTGGTCTCACTGTGATCTGTGACTGTAGCAGGAACACCCAGGCACAGAAGTTGCAGCAAAACCGAGGCTGTATTGGCCTGACAGTGCTTGTCTCCCTGAGATACCACTTTACGTAAGCCACAAAGTGCCTGCAGCCCGTTGACAGGCAGCGTCCCCAGCCCTGCTTGGTTCTGGGGTTGTACAGTCAGCTCAGGCAACACACCTTGGCTAATGCAGTGAACACATTTCGAGGAAAACAGTTGTGGACAGACCACTGCTGCCTGTATAAGCTACAGAATCTTTTGAGGGGATTGCAGGAGTCTGTTTTGGCCTGATGGCCCTTGACTCCCTGAGCTCCTGCCCCATCCAATGCACAAAGTGCCCATTGCATGTTGATAGGCGGCTGCCCCTGTTCTTGGGTAGCCCATTCAAGGCCCAAGGTGGGCTGTAGCTGACCTTACTACGAATGTAAACTTGTACAGGGAACCACAGAGAAAGCATTGACATGTAAACTGACATTGCAGTGGCAGGGGGAAATTTACTCTATAGACCCTGGGATTCCTGTACCACCCAACATGCCTATCACCCAGAGGCTCATCCAGTTTTAGAGACTTACAGGCACTGACAGACAGTATCACGCCTTGAGGAGCACTGGACCCTCTGCTAAACTGCCACAGGTCAGGGAGCGGGGATACCGACTGCTGCCTACAGCATTGTCTCTTCACTTACCTATAGATCCAGCATAGGCAACAACCATCAGCAGATATGTCTGTAGTTCCCACCCAGTAGCCCTGAGCAATCAAAAGCAGCTAACCTTGGCCTATGGGGAAGCCCCTCCCAAGGGGCCACAAAACCAACACATCCAGAGACTGGCACCAGACCACAATGGAGCAACTCCTTACTAGTCTCACTTAGTGGAACACACAAAGGGTGGTTGCAGCAAGTACACAAGCTTGCTAGGGCAAATCCCACTCAGTGAGGTCAGCTCCCACACAGAAACTCTTACCCTGAGGGTACAGCCAGTTCCCACAATTAGTCAGCCTGAGCATTAATTCAGCCACTGATCTACTAACAAAAATAAAGTCTTGGTGACAACAGAAGGTCACACATAACCCACAGAAAAATCACATCCAGAGTCCCTGGCATGAGGGATCAGGGAGAGTGTGCCACTAGGCCACACATTAGGCCATATGAAGCTATCTGGCCAAGGCTGAGAGACAAAGCAAATATTCCTGGCACATAGAAACAAACACACAGAGCCTAGTAAAATGAGAACACAAAGAAACATTCCACAAATGAAAGAACAGCATAAAACTTCAGAAAATAAGCTAAATGAAATGGAGGCAAGTAACCTACCAGAGACAGAGTTCAAAATAATGATTACAATGATGCTCAACAAACTTAGGGGGAGAATGGATGAACACAATGAGAACCTCAACAGAGAGCATAAAAAAGGACATAGAAACCATAAAAAATAAACAGACAGAAATGAAGAATACAATAACAAATAATAAATATACCAGTATTCAACAGTAGATTGGACGAAGCAGAAGATTGAATCAGTGAACTAGAAGACAACTTAGCAGAATACACCCAGTCAGAACAACAAAAAGAAAAAGGAATTAAAAAAAAGATAAGGATAGTTTAAGAGACCTGTGAGACAACATGAAGCATAACAATATCTGGATCATAGGAGTACCAGAAGGGGAAGAGAGAGAGCAAGAGATCGAGACTTTATTTGAAGAAATATGACAGAAAACTTCCCTAACCTGACAAAGGAATTAGACATACAAGTTTAGGAAGCACAAAGAGTCCAAACAAGAGGAATTTAAACAAACCTACACCAAGACACAGAATCTTAAAAGCAGCAAGAGAAAGGAATCTAGTTACTTACAGGGGTACCCCCAATAAGAAAGTCTGCTGACATTTCAGTGGAAACGATTGCAGGCCAGAAGGGAATGACAAATATTCAAAGTTATGAAAAACAAGAATCTACAACCATGAATACTCTACCCATCAAAGCTCTTGATTAAAATGGAAGGTGAGATTAAGAGCTTTCCAGACAGGAAAAACCTTAAAGAATTTGTTACTAGCAAGCCAGGTATTACAAGAAATGTTAAAGGGACTTCTGGAAACAGAAAGGGTAAAAAAGAAAATAGAAATAACAAATATGAATAATAACATGGCAGTAACTATGTACCTATCAGTAATTGTTTTAAGTGGAAATGGGTTAAATGATCCAATCAAAAGACACAGGATAGCCAAAATGGAGAAGAAAACAAGATCCATGCATATGCTGCCTACAAGAGACCTACTTCAGATCAAATGCCATTCACAGACTAAAAGTAAAGGGATGGAAAAATATATTTTACTCAAATGGAAATAGAAAAAAAGCCAGGGTAGCAATACTTATCTCAGATAAAATAAACTTTAAAACAAAGTCTATAAGAGACAAAGAAGAGCATTATATGATGATAAAGGGATTGATAAATCAAGTGGACATAACCCTAGTAAACATATACACACCCAATGTAGGAGCACCTACATACATAAAGCAATAATTGACATAAAAGGAGGGATCAACAGTAATACACTCATAGTAGGAGACTTTAACACCCCATTGACACCAGTGGATAGATCTTCCAGGCAAAGAATCAACAAGGAAACAATGAGCCTAAAAGACACACTGAGCCATATGGATTTAATAGATATTTTGAAAGCATTTTACCACAAAGCAGCAAAATATACATTCTTTTCAAGTGCGCATGGAACATTTTCCAGGACAGATCCCATGTTAGGACACAAAACAAGTCTCAATAAATTTAAGAAGACTGAAATCATGTCAGCCGTCTTCTCTCTTCACAATGGTATGAAACTAGAAATCAACAAGAAAAAAACTGGAAAATACACAAACACATGGAGGCTAAATAACATACTCCTAAACAATAAATGGGTTATTAATAATGAGATCAAGGAAGAATTCAAAAGCTACCTAGAGACAAATGAAAATGAAAACACAATGACTTAAAATCTATGGGACACAGCGAAGGCTGTGGGAAATCCATAGCAATACAGGTCTACTTCAAGAAACAAGAAAAAGCTCAAATAAACAATCTAACCTTACACTTAACTAGAAAAAGAACATCAAAAAAGCCCAAAGTGAATAGAAGGAGGGAAATATTAAAAATCAGAGTGGAAATAAACGAAATAGAGTCTGGAAAAACAATACAAAAGATTAATGAAACCAAGACCTGGCTCTTTGAAAGGATAAACAAAATTGACAGACCCTTAGCCAGACTCATCAAGGAAAAAAGAGAGAGGACTCAAATCAATAAAATCAGAAAGGGGAGAAATAACCACGGACTCCACAGAAATACAATGATAAGCAAGTATATGCCAACAGATTGGACAATCTGGAAGAAATTGATGTATTCCTAGAAACATACAATCTCCCAAGACTGAGTCAGGAGAAACAGAAAGTCTGAACCTACCAGTTACCACCAATGAAATAGAATCAGTAACCAAAAACCTCCCAAAAAACAAAAGTCCTGGACCAGATGGCTTTGTAGGTGAATTTTACCAAACATTCAAAGAAGAATTATCACCTATTCTTCTTAAACTATTCCAAAAAATTCAAGAAAAGGGAAGGCTCCCTAATTCCTTTTATGAGGCCACCATTACCTTGATTCCAAAACCAGACAAAGACATTACAAAAAAAAAACTATAGGCCAATATGTTATGAACATTGATACAAAAATCCTCAACAAAATATTAGCAAACTGAATTTAGCAATACATTAAAAATATACACCATGATCAAGTTGGATTTATTCCTGGTATGCAAGGTTTGTACAATATCTTCAAATCAATTCATTAATGTGATATACCACATTAACAGACTGAAAGATAAAAACCATATGATCATATCAATAGATGCAGAAAAATCATTTGACAAAATCCAGCATTTATGATAAAAACTCTCAGCAAAGTGGGAATAGAGGAAACATACCTCAACATAATAAAGACTACATATGACAAACCTACAGCTAACATCATACTCAGTGAGGAATGGCTAAAAGCGTTTTCCTTAAGGTCAGGAATAAGACAAGGATGCCCACTTTCACCAGTCCTCTTCAACATTGTATTGGAAGTCCTAGCCACAGCAATAAGACAAGAAAGAGAAATAAAAGGTATCTGAAGAAGTAAAACTCTCATCATTGCCTGTGACATGATACTATATATAGACAACACTAAAGAGTCCACCGAAAAACTGTTAGAACTGATCAATGAATTCAGTAAAGTAGCAGGTTACAAAATAAATATTCAGAAGTCATTTCCATACACCAATGATGAACTTTTATAAAGCAAAACTAAGAAAACAGTCCCATTTACAATTGCATTGAAAACTATAAAATACCTGGAAATCACAGGAGGTAAAAGACCTGTTCTCAGAAAATTATAAGTCATTGAAAAAAGAAATTGAAGAAGATACTAATATATGGAAGCATATACCTTGCTTATGGATAAGAAGAATCAGCATCATTAAAATGGCTACTCTACCCAAAGCAATCTACAGATTCAGTACAATCCCTATCAAAATACCAATGGCATTTTTCAGTGGGCTAGAACAAATAATTTTAAAATTATATGGAACCATAAAAGACCCCAAATAGCCATGGCAATCTTGAGAAAGAAGAACAAAGTTGGAGGTATTACACTACCTGATATCAAGCTATACTACAAGTCTACAGTAATCAAAACAGCATGGTATTGGCGTAAAAACATACATTGATCAATGGAACAGAATAGAGAGCCCAGAAATAAATTCATGCCTATATGCTCACTTAATAAATAACAAAGGAGGTAAGAAAATACAATGGGGTAAAGACTCTCTTCAATAAATAATGTTGGGAAAATTGGACAGACACATGCAAAAAGAAAAAAATATGACTACCTTCTCACACCATATACAAAAATAGAATCAAAATGGATTAAAGGCTTAAATGTAAGACCGGAATGCACAAAACATCTAGAAGAAAACATAGGCAGTAAACTCTCTGATATTACTAGCAGTAATTTTTTTTCGAATATATCTTCCCAGGTAAGGGAAACAAAAAGAAAAATAAACAGATGGGACTACATCAAACTAAAAAGTTTTTGTACAGCAGAGGAAACCATCAACAAAACAAAAAGAGAACCGACTGGGAGAAGATATTCAGTAATGATGTATCTGATAAGAAATTAATATCCAACACATATAAAGAACTCATATACTCAACAACAAAAACAATCCAATTGAAAAATGTGCAGAAGACCTGAACAGATACTTCTCCAAAGAAGAAATACACAATAGACATGAAAAGATGTTCAAGGTCACTAATCGTCAGAGAAATGCAAATTAAAACCACAGTGAGATATCACCTCACACCTGTCAGAATGGCTATCATCAATAAATCAAAAAATAACAAGTATTGGTGAGGATGTGGAGAGAAAGGAACCCTCATACATTGTTGGTGAGATTGCAAATTGGTACAGCTGCTATGGAAAACCATCTGGAGGTTTCTCAAAAAATTAAAAATATATATACCTTTGGACCCAGCAATTGCACTTCTGGGTATTTATCCAAAGAAACACAAAACAACAATTTGTAAAGATCTGTGCACCCCAGTATTCATGGCAGCACAATTTACAATAGCCAAGATATGGAAGCAACTTAAATGTTCATCAACAGATTATTGGATAAGAAGTTATGGTTCACATATACAATAATATTACTCAGCCATTAAAAAAATGAAATCTTACCATTTTCAATGACATGGATAGACCTAGAGGTTATTATGCTGAGTGAAATGAGTCAGAGAAAGGTAAATACCACGTGACTTCACCTATATGTGGAATCTAAGGAACAAAAAGAACAAACTAATCAAAAACAGACTCACAAATATAGAGGACAGTTTGGTGACAGACAGGGGGTTTGGGGGTCTTGGAGAATGGGGTGAAGGATTAAAGAGGTACAAATTAGTAGTTGGTAGATGGTCATGGGGATGGAGAGTATGGCATAGGGAATGCAGTTAGCATTAAAATAGGCTAGGTGGAAAACCAGAGGAGAGAAGAAGCAATCAGGGGGGTCATTTTACAAACTATATAAATGTCTAACCAATGTACTATATTCTTGAAACTATTTTTAAAAATAAAAAAATTGATAGAAATATATGGAAGAATGTTTGCTGCAATGTTAGCGGTGATTATCTGAAGATGGCATGATTATGAAAGGACCATTTCTTTTTCTTTAGAAATTTTTATAGAATTTATGAAATGGTTTTTATAATCGACAAAAACATTAGAAAGAAAAAAAATAATCCATACAAAAAAGATTTGGCACCAGCAGTCTTCTTGTAACATACTATTTTTAAAATCCCTTTAATTAAAGAAATAATATGCATATAAATAAAAAATGTGTACAAGTTTTTCCATAGGTATGCGCTTTCGTTTCTCTTATATATGTACCTAAGAGTGGAATTTCTGGGTCATATATTTTTATGTTTAATCATTTAAAGAACTGCTAAGCTGTTTTCCAAAGTGTCTGTACCATTTTACGTTCCCACCAGCCATTATATGAAGATTCTGATATCTCTATGTCCTTACCAATACTTGTTGTTATCTTTTTTATTATAACCATCCTATTGGGTCTTGAGGGCTATCTCATTGTGGTTTTGATTTGCATTTTTGTGATGACTAATAATTTTGAGAATCTTCATGGTTTATTGGCCATTTGTATGTCTACTTTGGAGAAATGTCTATTCATATTCTTTGCTCATGTTTATCTTTCAGTTGTTGATTTAAAGAATTCTTTGTATATTCTGAATGACAGAATAATCAGACATATGATTTGCAAATATTTTTTCTTATTCTGTGGATCGTCTTTCTTTTCTTTATCAATGTTCTTTGATGACAAAAGTTTTTAATTTCGTTGAAGTCCACCATTGCTCAAGCTTTTGGTGTCATATCTAAGAGTCTGCTTCCAAATCCAATGTTGTGAAGATTTACATTTTTTCTAAGAGTTTCATATTTTTAGCTCTTATGATTAAGTCTTTGATACATTTTGAGTTAATTTTTATATATAATGTGAGAGAGAGGTCCAACTTTATTCTTTACATGTAGATATCTAGTTATTTAGTACTGCTTGTTGAAGAGACTATTGTTTCATTGAATGATCTTGGCCCCCTTTAAAAAAATTGGCCATAGGTGTACGAGTCTGGGGTGACTTTTGAGATGATCGTTTCCTTTCTCTTCATTTTCACTTGGTCCTCTGTGTGTGTTCTATAAGCAATCTAATATGGTTTATGCTCTTGAACTTCATATAAAAGGAAGCTTAAAACGTATTATTTTGTGTGTTGCCATTTTGCTTTACATTACATTTACAGTCAATTTATGGATTTGGGCTAAGGTGAAATTCATTTTCATTGATATATAACATTTCATTGTATGACTATACCAGATTATATTATCCATTTTACTCTTATCAGATATTTGCATTGTTTTCAATTCATCGATTCATCTAGTGATTCTTAAAAATGCGTGTACAGGAATGGATGAGTAGGGACAACCTTAAATCTAGCAAATGTTTGTTAGATGAATGAGTGAATAATAGTACAGGGGAATTAGGAAATATTTTTGGTGCCCATAAAAGAGATGGATAGATATGGCACATTTTCAGAGAATTGTGTGCATTCCTAATGGTATCTTCAGTTTAAACTTTGGCTGGGCTGTAACTGGAGAGCAGTTCAAGAGAATGGTGTTCTGTGGGCGTTATCATCTGCCACACTTGAGTAATAGATCTGTGTTTCTCCAAGATGTATGTTTAGGGTTTTCCCTGTTTGCAGCAAGCAAATAGGAAATGTTTTATGAGAAATGTAGGAGGAAAAATAGTAATTTCATTTCTTTTACTCTGCAGGAATTCTTTTTTTTTTTTTTTAATAGTAAGCTGTTAATAATTTAGACCATAGCTTTGTACAAAAATAAAATGGTTTTCATTAGATTAACAATTTGAATACTTAACAGAACATTCTTTTTCATTTTCTTATAGTTCATCTTTGGAATTGATATTCAGTTCATGCTTTCCTTTTCTTGATCCAGGATTGTAATCACTTTATTGGCTTATATCCACTCATGCAAAAAGACAGTTGACACATTTCTATTATAAGCATAATAATCAGCCCCAGTGGTAGTTGCTTCCCCAACACTTCAGGCATCCATCTGTACACAGATTGTTGCTAAATGCAGTTAAGGATTTAAACCTCGCCTTCATCCCTTCATTGGTTCCTACTCCTGACTTCCTAGGTCCTAAACAATTTCCAAGATTTCTCTCTTGCAGCAAAGTCTTGTATGTTAATTAACTGTATATTACCTTTCTACTTTGTTATCTCACAGATATCTCCTGCTTAGTTCTCCAATTCATTGTTTAAGCTGATTTCACCATTTTCTCCTCTACACATTATGCTAAATGAAACCAGACAGGGAAAGACAAATATGTGTCTCCCACTTTCCGAAAGTTTGTGTTATGCTACTTTGTTTTTACAAAAAAACCCTACATCAGTACCTGTTTTTGCTAACTGAAAGAAATCCAAAGAAGATTTTCATGTTTACAAAGTCAAAAAAGAAAAAACAGAATTCAGAATTTGTTTTGCAGCCATAATGGTGGTGGCACACACCCCAAACAGTGAGAGTGGCATTGCCAAGCTCCTTCCCTGAGAATTATACTCAGCATCCAACTGCCATAGCTTTGAACAGTGTCTGTGAACATATGTGCTTTATCTCTATTTTGTGCATCTGTTTGTGCAATGTGTCGTAAGGTATCAGAAAAACCTAAGAGAGCTTGTAAGGGTGCAGTGTACAACTAGATGCAATTATGCATATTTGGTATGATTTAATAAAGTATTAAGGTCTGAGAATTCTCAAAATGTTTTTCATATAAATGAATGGTAACTGCTTCTTTGCTTTATGCCTTTTTGCTTACAAAAGGTTTTATAGTAATGCTCTACTTTCAAGAAGTGGAGGAAACCTGTACTTAGGATTTCACTTATATGTGGAATCTAAAAGAACAAAAGAAAACAAAAAACCCAAGCTCATACATACAAAGAACAGATTGGTAGTTGCTAGAAGGTGGGGGGTAGGTGAAATGGGTGAAGAGGGTCAAAACTCCTGATTATAAAATAAATAAGTCATGAGATGTAATGTACAGTTTGGTGACTATAGTTAATAATACTCTGTGGCATATTTGAAAGTTGCTATCAGAGTCAATCTTGAAAGTTCTTATCAGAAGAAAAAAATATGACTGGTAATGGATGTTAACTAGACTTACTGTGGTAATCATTTCATCATGTATACAGATGTAGAATCATATTGTACACCTGAAAATAATATGAGGTTGTATGTCAATTATATCTCATATTCAAAAATTTTTATAAAAATTTTTAGAAAAAAGAATTCTGTTTCGTGTTATTTTACTGACCAGGCTTGGTTAGGTTTGCTGCAGGTTTGCTATTCAGCAACTTAATCTGAAGTGAAGGAAAGAGAATATTAAAGGAAAAAAATACACATTTAGTAAGATCATATTCTAGTGTAGGCTAGTTCAGATTTAATATAAGTATATAAAATATCTATTTCTGCTGTTATAATTTAACACTGGCGCTCAGAGGAAGTGTTGCTTTTGATGTGTAGAAGGTATCAAATGTTACAATTTGTAGCATCTTTTTAGTGCCTGTTTGTTCAGGTTAAATGCTTTGATTATACCCTGTTTATTTAAATTGTTCAGCTTGCCCAGGCTTGATGAAAGGAATTAAGGGATGTCAAGACAGGGCATTGAAAACACACCTGGTTTCTTCACAATTAGAGGCCTTAAAAGAAATGTTTGAAGACTTTATGTGTCAGAATTTAATGTTACAGAGGTTTTAGCTTTTGAGGGAAAGGGGAGAATAGGGTAATTTTTGTCTTAGTAGTTTCATGTAAATCTTTAAAAGATTTATACTAATATCTATGGAATACAAAGGATATTGCAGCAGTGTATTTATAAAGCTAAAACTTTAAAGTTTGTGGATGAGGATTGAAGACATTAAAGAAAAGAGGAACATATCTAGGATAATTGTAGGCCACAGAGTTGAGGTTAGAATTATATCTGATGTTTTTATTTGTTTGTTTGTCTTTCTTTTGAGCCAGGAAAAAGGAGCTGATTTATTTTGAATACTCTGTTTTTGTTTTTGTATTTTAACATAAAAGATATAAGGGAATTAATAGACAAGTTTGTGAGGGAACCAGAATGCACCTCCACATCTATATGTAAAAGGTTGTTAAATCTACCTACAGGTTAATAGGCAGAAAGATTCTTGGAGATAGTATGTAAATTCCAAGGTGCTGTACATTATTATTATAATGCATAAAACTTGCTAAAATGTAGGAATGTAGTGGTAAACCATTTAAACAATAGATAGATTTTGTGTTATTTACCCCAAATGCAGGAAAAGCCATGCTTCACCCTTTAGCCATAGAATTTGTCTTTTTAAATAGGACCTTCTTTTTATAGTTTTTTTTTTCTGATAGTAAGCTCCCAGTAAAAATTTATAATACAAATAATTGAGAACCATCCTGCCTTATTTCTTACTTTACTCTTTCCAAGAATGCTGAGTCACAAAATAAAATCTTCAGTTAGGAAATCGTCAAAAATAGAAAAGGCTTCAGAGAGATAGAAAAAAAGCTCAAAACGGTCAATTTGTCATTTTGATTTCATTTTTGTCATTGTTTTCTTCCATCAAGAAAATCTGTCATGGGGTTGGGGGAGGGTGAAGTGGGTAAAGGGGATCAAATATGTGGAAACTGGACTCTGGGTGGTGATCACACCATTGAATGTATAGATGTCAAATTATAATGTGCACCTGAAAGTTGTATAGTTGTATTAACCCATGTTACCCCAATAAGCTTAAAAAATTAGAAAAAAAAAAATCTGTCTCCTAGTAATATTAGGTCTTGTCTGTGTGCATCCATACTTATAGTGTCCTTTGATGACCGGCATGTTAAACTTGAAAAAATAAACCTGATCTTAAGGAAATCAGTGGGATATAGTAAGATGCTGTATGCAGTTTAATTCTCCTTTTCTTAGAACTAGCTCCAAAAAAAAGTGAAAGGTGAAATATGTTTGGTTTTAGGTGGAATTCAGACTCTGGAAAGAAACCAGGCTTAAGAGTATGTTTCTACTGTTCAATCTTGTGTGTGTGTGGCTCACCTAGTCTCTTTAAAGTATGAAAAATAACAATACCAGAGTCATAGCATTAACTAAAACAATGCGTGTAAAACACTTAGTAGTGTGTCCAGAATATAATAAAGAAAATAATTTCTACATGCATGGAGTCTTATGTTGTGCATCTTTTTTTTTTTTAATCCTTTGGGTATTTCAGACTCCTCAGGTCCATTGTGGAATAAGTGTGGTTTTAAGGGTGGGAAGTGCTCCTGCAGTCAGTGTGGGCAGCATCTAGAAACTTAGGCTTTCTCTAGACAGAATTAATTGGTTCCAAATAGCCCAAAGAAGTAGATACATGAAAAAGATTAAATTGAGATGGCTTTAAAAGGATCTTCTCTTTATATGCTTTTCATTTTTTTTTTTTAAACAGTGCCTTTGAAGATGAGACCATGAAGCTTCGACAGCTGAAACTAGATAATCAGGTGAGCAGAATCTCTTCTTTTGAAGTATAAGTGAAGGGCTGAACTGACCACGATGCCAGTGGCCTAGACTCTGAAGTCTTGGCAGGGTCACGGAAGGACTGGAAAGGAAAAGGCTCTGATGTTACTAACACTGTCTAGAGTTAGTATTTGCTGAACCAAGGGCCTGGGTTATGGCAAAACCAAAGTGCTTTGAGTTCAATAAAACTGGCCTTGGATTTGTAATCACTGAAAATTCCTTGGCACCTTTCACAAGAATTATAAGAATGTTAACATTGTAATTCTATGTAGTTATTTGGTTCTGCTGCCTTAAATACCTCTCTACACTGTAATTTCATTTAATGACAAGATTT
This sequence comes from Cynopterus sphinx, assembly GCA_030015415.1. Classification (NCBI taxonomy): domain Eukaryota; kingdom Metazoa; phylum Chordata; class Mammalia; order Chiroptera; family Pteropodidae; genus Cynopterus; species Cynopterus sphinx. The sequence goes on from CM057380.1 coordinate 94,600,981, forward strand.
TTTTCTTATCTGAATGTGTTCATCTGAACATGCTGTTGTGCTGTTTAAAAACGTCCATTGCCTACAGAGTAGTTTCCTTCACAGCACTGGTCCTAGTTTTAGCTACACTTTAACTTTTTCTTTTTGCAATGATTTGATTATATGTTTCCTCCACTAGACTAAGTTCTATATGAATACAAAGCAAGTCTGTTTATTATGCTATTATATCAGAAGTTCCTGGCATAGGCTGGGCACATAATAATAATCCTTCATTCAATATTTTAGCAAAAGAAGGAATAAATGAACAGAGTTTTGTATTGTCACATGCTATGATTATCTTGATTAGTCAGCTTAAAACCTATACCCAACAGAGCAGTTTGCTTTTTCATGTGAATGTTTTCTAATTCAGGAAATTAGAACCTTTAACAACTATGTAGGACCTTTAACATCCAAAGTGTCTAAACAAAAAAATATCTCTAAAAGTTTTGTGTTGCTTCTTTATCTTGCCATTGGAATTAATAATGGGACTTATGGCGTAATAAATTACTTTAAAGATAGACTCATTAAAAACCAGTAAAGAGATCTGGGCAGACTGTGAGAGGTATGGAGCAGGGTGAGGCAGAGATGGGGATGGAACGCCATGCCCATCCCTGGAACTGCATTGGCACTTGGCACTCAAGTGTGGCCTTCCCCACAGAGCACTTTCCAAGCCCTTTGTGATGATGGCACCACCATGGAGACTGTCATCGCATTCCACTGTCCCTCAGACCACCAGAGGGTGGGGCGTGGCACCCAGTGGTCTTTGGAGATCCCGTGTGCAAGCCCATGCCACCACAGGAGATCTTAAGCTTCAAGGCTACAGTGATCACCTTCCTCGTTTACTGCACCAGTGTCCTGCTTGCCAGGGCCTTCCTCACCTGCAGCCTCACACGGTGAATGGAGAAGAGTGAGCCTCTGTGCTCAGGCAGGGCGGCCCAGCTGTGGCTCTAGCTGCACAGTTTGGCCTAAGGGCCTGAAGGGCAACAGCAGCCACCAGGGCAAGCCCAGAGCTGTTCCGCTCTGTCTTTCTGGTCACGCAGCAACCACAGCTTCACCGCCCTTTGCAAGGACCAGCCAGTGTGGACAAGGACCCTGGGGCCTGGCGCTCTGAGGCCTTCCCACGCTCGGTGGCAGTACAAACAGCAGACCTTGCCTACAGCTGGCTGTGGGAGTGCCTGATCACCCTACAGTCCGCACCAGCAGGGGCAGGCCTGCCCCATGAGCTGGTCATCTGCATCTCCAAGTGTGTCCAGCTTCAGCCTGATCAGTGAAATCCACTTCTAGGCTCAGGGAGACTTCAGTGCACACCCAACACTGGGAGGGGCAACTTGTCCCTCAGGGAGTGTTGCTGTAGTAGTTTTTATGGCTTGAAACCACTTCTAAGATTAAGTATACTAGCTACAGCCTCCCTCCAACCAGCTTCCTTTAAAGAGACTGGGGGACATTTTAAACAAATATAGTTTTTCAGGGCAGAGTAGGAAAACTGCAACAAACTTCCCAGCAGTTTCTGATTGCCGCCTCTGTACCTTCCAAGGCATGCTCCCTCTAAGTGGAGACCCAGGTAGGGTATGCATCCATCATATTTATGAGGGGTGTGAAATAAACAATTCTAATACTGAAGAAAGTAAGTAAAAGGAGGAAAGAAACTAATTTCCCCAGGATCATGGGGAAAATTCTGATTGTATATGTATATAGATGTATTCTATATATCTATTATATAAATATAATTATAATGAGCCTTTATTTTCTACATTCTGTTGCATAGCAAACTGTATTTAGAGAAAAATAACCACAAAGCTTAGATCTTTGTTTGATTTATTTTTATAAGGCTAAATGGTATATTTCTTATAAACATTAAATGAAATCCATGGTCATCTACCAAATAATGACATAAGACATGTTTTGAATTTTGTGTAGTTTCTGAATTTTGTATAGGGATGTATTTTCTGGATTAAATAAATAGCCCAAATATTTTGTAAATTTTATTCTTTTCAGTGAAAGTGCTACATGTGATATATATGTGGTATAAATGTTGGGATCTTGTAAGCCCTTTTATAGCACAAATATTTTAAAAATTGTTTTTAATGGTTATAAAAGCATATTGTAAGAATTCAAATAATACAAAAAAAAGATATTCAATGAAAAATCTACTCCCCACCTTACTTAGCTCAGTTCTTTACCAGAGAATGTCACTGACTTCTAATGTGTCCTTCCAGAGATAGCCAATGAAGATAAAGACATATAATTTTACTGGAATTTTTTATTTAAAAAAATCTCTTTGGACCAGATGTATAATTTTGGGTATTAAATAGTGTGTGAGAACACTATTAGAACCATGTAATGGTACCATGTGCATGAGAAAGTTACTTAACCCAGGGGGTCAGATTTTCATAAATGCAAGCTGAACATTCAAATGGCATATAACATCACACCAGGTAGTGAGTAACACTGGGCTAGAAATCAGAAGACTTTGGTTCCAGTGCTTCCAACTTTGCCTTTAATTAGCTGTGTAATTTTGGGTAAGATCCATAAACTCGATGGGCCCCAGTTATTTTATCTCTAAAGTGAGGTCAGATTGGATAAAATAATAGAATGTTAGGAAGGATCTAGAGCTGATGGAGGTATACTGAAGAAAGTTAGGTTGCTGTTCAGTCCGGGCAGTATCTTGGTGGGAGGCTCATAGTCCGGGCCATGCTAACCTACCTGAGGAATACAGTGCACTCCCATCAATGACAGTGGTTTACTCTGATAGAGATGGTCAGGCAGTGATTTTGAACAACTTTATTGGGATGTAATTCACATATTATATATCCAGTTAAAGATGAAAAGGTTTATCCATGTTTTAGCCTACATTAGTACTTCATTCCTTTTTATTGTTGAATAACATTCGATTTTGTGCATATACCACTTGTTGTTTATCCACTTATCAGTTGATGGACATTTGGGTTGTTTCCACTTTTTGGCTATTATAAATAATGCTGCTCTGAACATTTGTATACTAGTTTTTGTGTAGAGTTGTTTTTATTTCTTTTGGATAATATATTTAAGTATAGGTATACCAAGGTATACCTAATATATCTTGGGTGATAGTGTTGTGGCACCATCAATTCTAAGACCCACGGAGCCAATTGAGATAAATTATGAGCCTTTATTAGCTGGGCAGCTACTGACTCTCCACAATGCAGGGTCAGAGAATCCCCAAGTTTCCAGAGAGAAGCAGCTTATAAAGCCTAAAACCACAAAAGCAGAAGTTGGTCTTTAGCATATCTTTGTACAGTACATCTCCTAAAACCACACCCTGGTGGCTGGCAGGATGACTTCTAGTATCTAAAGATATTACTTCACTGTAGCTGACTTAGCTAGTTGGCTCACTTGAAAATTTTCCACCCTTATCATTAGGAGTGGAATTGCTGAGTCATATGATTAACTCAGTGTTTAACATTTTAAGTAACTGCCAGACTGTTTTCCAGAGTCACTGAACCGTTTATATTCCCATCAGCAATGTATGAGGTTTCTTGTTTCTCCACATCCTTGCTAATACTTATTGCTTATCTTTAATTATAGTCATTTTAGTGGGCATGAAGTCATCTTATAGTCTTGATTTGCATTTCCTTAATGACTGATGATGTTGAGCATTTTTTAGGTATTTAGTGGCCAATTTGTATGTCCTATGGAGAAATGTCCATCTAGATCCTTTACCCATTTTTTTAAATTGGGTTATTGCATTTTTGGTGTTGAGTTGTAAGAGTTCTTTATATAGTCTAGACCCAAGTTCCTTTTCAGAAATATTATTTGTAAATATTTTCTCCAGAATTTATGGGTTCTTTTTACTTCTTGAAGGTGTCATTTTCAACACAAAAGTTTTAATTTATCTATTCTTTTGTGATTTGTACTTTTTGGTGTCATATCTAGGAAACCATTGTCTGTCTACCCAAGGTTGCAAAGACTTGCTACTACGTTTTTTTCTAAGAGTTTTACACTTTCTTTGATTTGTTTTGAGTTAATTTTTATACGTGGTGTGAGATGGGGGTCCAGCTTCATTCTTTTGCATGTGGATATTTAGTTATCCCACTACCACTTATTGAAAAGCTATTCTTTCCTAAGGAGTGTATTTTGCCTTTATTTTTAATAATTTCACTAGGGCACTCATATTTCCAGGGTATGTGGACACCTTAGCTGGCTACAGAAGATAAAGATTTTCAGACTCTACCAGTGCTGCTACTCAGACAGGGATGCACCTTAGTAGAGAACATTTATGCCATCTTGTGGACAATGATTAAAGTACAATGTAGTCCCTTTAGGTCAGGTTGCCCATCTATTTGTACATATGCCCTTCTAAGAAAGGCTTTTAGTTTTATTTTACTATGATCTCACTTTATATGCCAGGGATATTAGTTATTTTTTAGCCAGACTGGTAGATCTCAGGCAACCATTCTGCCCTTGTTGGTTGTACCTTGTGGTCAGCTAGTCTATTCCAAGAGTTTCATAATATAACCAGCCCATCATCTCTAGGGAGTCCTTGGAAAATTGAGAATCGGTGAAGTTATCATTGATTTGAGGCTTGCCTGAGTTTTATTTGTTTGTTTGTTTGTTTGTTTGTTTGTTTGAATTAAGCCCTTTGATAGAAATTACGTCCTACCCCCTTTTATCCTCCTTTGTTTTCTGATTTATTGTAGCATCACTATTCAGCATTTTGCCCTCAGGGAATGATAGTAGGGTGTACCACCAGATTCTGGAGAAGATGGTTTCTTGTTCAATTTCTAAGGTAATTGAGAAATTTAAAGGTTCAGTTTACATGATATTTAAAGTACTGAAGGCAGTATATCTTACAGGCAATATACAGGGCATTGAATAGAGGGCATTTCCTTGATTTTCTTCCTGACTCCTTTGACCTCCCCCTAAGTTTGTAAGGAGTTCTTTTCAGCCTCTTTTAAAGCATTCTTAGCTTTTTAGGAAAGGTGGAATATAAATGAAATGTGCTTTGACATTGTTAGTTGAAACTCAATTAGCACCTCTCCTCCCCTATCCAAACTATGTGAGGGTGATTAAAATGCTAAATCAGGTGACAGCTTCCACCAAATGACTGTTCCCCATGCATAGTGTTGACCTTAAACAAATAGCCAGATATTTCTCCAGCAAAACGTGTTTATTCAGGAACAAAGAATTTCAGTTCAGGTCATGAAGTCTAATGGAGAACCTCCTGCAAGGCCAGAAAAACAAAGGAGAGGACCATTCTTTTGAACTTGGGAGGGACTCTTGTAAGGGAAAAACACTGAAATTTCAAAGTAGAGTGACTTTTCTTTGGCTGAGTTGTGGCTGTCTCCCATTGGCTGAGCTGTTCCTGGCCAAGGAGGAATCTTCTTTTTCCTGCTGAGGTGGTACAATAGTATCCCTACCTGTCAGAGATACAAGGTGTGTCTTTTCTTGTTGGGGTCAGTAGTGTGGTGAGTGGTCATGGAGAAGCCTTACATAGTTTCTTGTACTGAAAGAGAGTAAGGTCTCCCAGTAAATAGAATACTCTTGTCTGGCAGATTCAGCAATTCTCTTTCTTGGACAGGTTGGATAAACCCTGTCAAATTCTTGTTCTTGGTTCTGCTTTTCTAGACCACAGGCAGAATATTCCTTTTCTGTACATTTTTTCTTTACACATGTTAATAAAGTAGACTAGCTGTAGCTTGTGTTTTTGTTTCAGCAATTGTTTCACAGTTATGGGAGTATATAAAACTAAATAGTTATGGCCACATGGATAAGATGTAGCAGTGTATCATGTCCTTATACTTGATATTTATCATCCCTTCATGCATGTTACTTCTTATCCATTATACCAGACCTCTTAGTTGCTAGTAAGCTCTGTGGGGAGGACTTCATTATAGTCTCCTTTGTATTTAGTGGTCCTGGTATATTAAGGTCCATCTGTTCATATTCGTGAATATCAAAAGAATCTCAAAAACGCCAATTATTTCTTCCCAACTTGCTCTAAGTTCTCAATTCTTTCTTGACCGCATGTTCATTTTTGGCACATTATCTTAGTTCCCCATTCTTTTTCCTTATACAATAAATCCTCACTTAACGTCATTGATAGGTTCTGTGATTTCAAGCAAAACATTGTATTATGAAACCAGTTTTACCATAGACTAATCGATATAAACAAGAGCAAAGTTCCTACGCATCGCATCAACATTATAACAAAATGACATTGTTCAAGAACCTGCTGTAAACAAGGTTGGGTGAAAAAGAATAGTTGTTTCTTCTGTGGCTTCTGAATCTATCTGTAGGCTTTCATCAGCCCAGTTAAGAAAAAGTACACTATCCATAGTATTGCCTCTTAGAGTACCTTCTTGTTAGTGGCACGTTTTAAAAGTAATATTAATGAAAAAAAGTAAATAGATAGGTTTTTGCCCCAAACACAATAAAGTAGATTTTAATATCTTTGCTTTGAAATCATAGCTTAATTTTTTAGTTGCAGACTTGGTACTTTCCTATTCTGAGATATTCCAGATCCACAATAATTTATTTATTATAAGTTTTTATATGCACAGTGTAAAAATAGTACATGTGCTAGTACCTTCCTTTCTGTTTTGTTGGATTTTTTCTCATAGTCTCTCATGCTTTTTTTTCTGACTTTTCTTGCTACCATATTACCTTGCTTTTAGTCATAGAGTTGATTGCATTCTATTTGGAATGTTCCAGTTGCTATTTTTTCCCCTCTTTACCTTGGTCTTAATTTGTTTGATTTATCAATATGTAAAAATGATCAAGAAAGCAAAACTAATTGCTCTTACTAATTAAAACATGAAAATCATTGAGGTTAACAGGATAACATTATTCTCCCTCAATTACAAAAATAAGAAAAATTTAGAAAACTAGAAAAAGGAAAATAATTGTCTATATTTTACCACCCAAAGAATGTGTTTCCTTTTGTTCCTTTATCTTTTTTCCTATGCATATGTGTTTTTATAGTTTAAACTTGTAATTGTGCATTGACAATTATATGATAATTACTATGCATATTTTAAATAGACTTGGATCATGATCTCAGCTTGGCTAGGAATGTATTTGTATCATTTAAAATATATACTTAGAGGTGTTCAGTAAATATTTATTAAGTGAAATGAATAAATTCTTGCCCCTTTTTGTGCCATAATTTTCTTCTTGCTCAAGTGAGAAAATTAATTTACAAGAGGTTTTGTAAGGATCAGTGAAATACTGTAACTGTTCAAAGTATCTAGGTCTTGTCATAATTCTGGCTATAATATCACAATATTTTCCTAGAGAGCACTTCTGGAGAAGAAGCAGAGAAAAAAGCGCCTCGAGCCACTCATGGTACAGCCAAATCCAGAAGCCAGGCTACGTCGGTCAAAGCCCAGAAGTAGTGAGGAGCAGACTCCTTTGGTGGAACCTCATACCCCTAACAACAATGTCATCCTGCATGGTATGTATTCAGGCCGCATCTCTTACTGCTGGGGTACAGTTTTTACAAAGCTAGGAGAAGGCAGGAGGATTCTTAGATGGACCAAAGAAATGATATTAGCATCATTACTAGGGAAATTTCATAAATTTTTATAATCAAATTCTGGGTCTTCAAGTTGAATAAAAGCAATGGTCTGATCAGTAGAAGCTACTTTAAAGTTTATGTCCATCTTAGAACTGTTATTTTAGATGTCAAATGAATAATTAGTCCAGAATAGCCTATTTGAGAAACATATATCCTTGATTTTTAGAGTTAACCTTAAAGCCAGGAGTAGGTAGAGAATATCTGTTCTTGCAGTAGATAAGGACCCAAAGGATCATCTGAGATGAGAGGAAGAAGGAAGAGTAGGATCAAGAGCCTCTAATTCAAGCCCCCTGAGCTATTATTACCTTGGACAGGATTTGAATTTTGGAACACCTACTTTGTTTTCATAGTTTCATTCTTAAGTTTCTAAAGACAACATCAAGTGTGTTTTCTTTTAATAAGAGTCAGAACATGTTACTAAAATGAGCACCAGTCCTGGATTACTCTGTTAATGAATGTCTTCATGGTTGTCAAGGAAAGACAAGTGAAATGGTTTGGTGGTTCTTAATTCTGATCATGTACACCAAACCCTTGCAGCTAAATAGTGGATCATACTTTCTTTTTTTTTTCTTTTGGCCCCCAGGCATTGATGGTCCAGCTGCCTTCCTGAAACCAGATGCTCAGGATTCAGAGACCAAACTTCATGTTCTCTCAGTTGGGTCTTCTGCTACAGAAGAGGATACTGAAGGGAGTGTTGATGGGGAATGCACTTTGGATGCAGCTCCCAAGCCAGATCTTCAGGAGATTCTCCAAAAACATGGTGAGGATTGGTCATGGTTTTGAGGCAGTTAATCATAAGTCATTTATGATCTTTTCCTTTAGTTTCTTTCATTGTTGGCCAACAGTCTAGGTGACTCACAGTTGCTCGTAATGTGGCTTAGGGCTTTACAGAGGTGAAAGTATTAGGCATCTTTGACATCTGGGAATTGGTCATGGTCAACAATGGTGGTATTAATCATATTGCCTGAGAAAAATAAGATAATTAAATTAAATGTAAAATAGCATTAGCTACTATATATACGACTCTTTCTTTTTGACATTTTCTTTTTAGTTCCTACCCTTTTCCTTTGACAAGGATGCCACTCAACACCCCTATTTAGCCTCCATTTCACAATTTATATTGATCTAGTGATAAGGGGAATGATGAATAGCTAGCTTAATGGAAACACAAATGGGATCAAAATATACTTAATACTTTTTCCACTAGAGCCTGCTTTCTGCCAGTTTTGGAATTACCATTTCCATAAATATTACCGTATATATCAGAAGTTCCCGTTAGTCTTTTTTCCTTCTTGGAAAAATTATAGGAGAAGGAATTAAGTGTTCCCTTTTCAGATAAGAAGACTGAAGTTCAATAATTAATAAATAAATATTTATTGGGTGCCTACTTTCTAATAGGCATTGCTAGGTCCTGGGCTATATGAATCAGGAGATTGTACCACAAAATGGTAGAATAGATGTACATTCAAACAAACTAATATATTCATTCATTTAGAAACTGTATATTGTCTCTGTATGTATACTGTATGTCAGGCATTGTTCTAGGCACTTAGGATACCATAGTAAACAAGGTTCCTGCCCTTGTGGAGCATTTTTCTATTTGAGGCTTCATATCCTTAATTGCCAAGACAGCATGGAGAGAGGGGTGCCTAACCCAGAGTTGAAGGTTTGAAAAGCTTTCCAGAGAAAGTGATGTCTAAGCTAGAGTCTGATGCAGGAAGAGGTGCTGGCCAATTCAGAATGGCTGAAGCTGAGAGGATAATGTGATAAGGTTTGGAAGGGGAATGTAAAGTTGAGCCTGGAGAGGTAAGTGGGCTCTGATTATATAGGATATTATAGGCTATGTTAGGAATTTGGACTTTATCTGAAGAGTAATAGGAACTGATGAGGGATTTTAAGCTGAGAAATGATATCAGATTTGGGCTGTAGAAAAATTACTCTGCACCATAAGGAATGAATTGGAGGTGGGGCAAGTCTGGAAGCAGGAAAACAAATTAGGATGTGGTTTAGCTGATGGCTTGTCCTAGAGTTCTAATGTGGTGTATGCAAGAGTAAAAAACAAATATAATTACACTGAGAGGGCAATGAAAAGGGACTAGAAAGGCATCAAAAGGAGGTTGGCGATTAAGCTGAGCCTTGAGAGATGCATGTCCTGTGCACTGGTGTCTCCTGTGGAAGCAACTCATGACTGACATTTTAAATATCAGGCATTTGTATGTCAGGCATTTAGCATACATTATTTCACTTAATTTTATATTTATAACAATACTATAAAAAACAATTAGTTTTTTCTGTTTTACATATAAGAAAATTAGTTCTCAAAGAGAGAGGCTAAGTAAGTTGCCCTAGATCACACTGCTAGTTAGTTGGCAAACTTGGGCAGAAGACATAACATGTGCAGAGGCATCAGGTATAAAAAACATTGTATGTTTGTGCAAACAGGGACAGATGACTAGAGGATGGGATGTGGCAAAGGCAGTGTAGTAAAGTGGATCAGAGCATAGCTCTGGAGCCAGTTTGCTTGGCTGGTACCACATCTGTCTGGGCAAGGGGGAAAACACCTTAACTTTTCTGCATCAGTTTCCCTGTCAGTAATAAGAATGTGATCTAGTAATTCCCTATTACTTTACTACCACTATTATTACAACAAAAGAAAGAGTAAAGTGAACTTTCAGGATAACTGAAAGCTAACTTACCCTCATTCATCTAGCTGAACAATAGCAGACCTAGATTTTCTGATTCTTAGTCTAGTTCTTTATTTCTTATTGTCAATACCACGGTGTACCTTTTTACCCTGCCCTACTAAGTGACTGCTATGTTCTTTCTCAAAATTAGCCTTTCAGTGCCAGATACATTAATGTCTTTCTTGTCTCAAACAGGTTGCATCATGACCACAAAACCCATTAAGTGCTCTCTTGATTAAGATTTAAGAAGTGTCAGTTTGGCAGGTTATTATGTCCCTTCAGTGGGTCCATTTTACACATTTGGGAGAAATCTTTGATCTCCATCGTAAGACGTATACTGACATAAACTGAGTTCTCAGTAGAAAAATGGCATTTGAAAACTTCGTATTAAGTGAAAGGATCCATATGACAGTGGGATCCCAATAATTTTATGCGTTTTTGCTACCGAAAAAGTTAATATTTTAGAAAACAAAAGAGAAAATATCCTTTACAAACCAAAGAATTATTTATAATAGCTTCCTTGAGATTAATTCAAATACCATATGATTCACCCATTTAAAATGAACAGTTCATTGGTGTTTAGTTCATTACAGAGGTTTGCAGCCATCATCACAATCAATTTTAGAACATCTTCATGACCCCCAAAAGAAACCTCATACCTGTTAGTAATCACTTCCTGTTTCTCTCCACCACCGTCCCTCATATTCCTGATACTTCATGTAAATAGACTCATCGTACACTGTGTGTCCCATTATGACTGGGTTCTTTCACTTAGCGTAATGTTTTCAAGGTTCATCCATGTAGTAACTTGTATTGGAACTCATTCCTTTTATCATTGAATAACATTACATTGTATGGATATACCATATTTTATCTCTTCATCAGCTGATAGACATTTGTGTTTGTTTTGACTTCTGGCTGCTATGAGTAATGTTGCTGTGAACATTCATATATAAGTTACTTTGGAAATATGTTTTCACTTAGACCTTCTCATTGGCCTCTGTCTTGTCCTTGGGTGTCCTTGAGAAAAGCTAACACCAATTTATTTGTTAACTGTAGAAACAGATCATAGTTTTCCCTCCTCTGAGATGGTGAATGTGGGCAGGAAATGGTTTGGATAAAAAAGCTACACTGCTTGTTGTTAATTCTACTTATAAATTTATGATTTGGGAGCTGTTTCAACTATTATATGAGGGATAATGTCACCCTATAGACTAAGGAAAAAAGGGAATTGAGTTTCTGTCTTAGCTCTACCTCATTCTCTTGGGTTCTTGGATTTTCTCTGAGCCTCCTACTCTCACATGTAAGCGTTAACTCCCATACTTTTTTCTGTAACACATATCACACTATTTTATGTCTGTGTTTCTCTCCAGATATGTTCTGTAAACAAATAAGAAACGAAACAAAAAATAAGACTACCAATATCTCAAACTCATATAAATACGACAACAAAATGAAAAAATCATTTCTAATCAAATAGTTTTTAATTTTCTGTAAGATGTGCTTCATAAATCTAAGGTAGTAGTATTTCAGACATTCCCAACTTGAATTAGTCAGACTCGAAAAGAACAAAATGCAGGCAGTGGGAAAAAAAAGTGACTGATACAGAGAATACTGGATCACTGAATTTTTTTTTTTGTAGTAAGAATACATAACAAAATTCACCATTTTAACCACTTTTAGTATGCAGTGCTATGGCATTAAGTACATTCACATTATGCAATTATCACCACTACTAATCTTCAGAACTTTTTCGTCACCCCAAACTAAAAATCTATACCCATAAACAATAACTCCCCATTCTCCTCAGGCCCTGGTAATCACTATTCTACTTTCTGTCTCTATGAACTTGCCTATTCTAGGTACCTCATGTAAATAGAATCATATAGTATTGCCCTTTTGTGTCTGGCTTGTTTTACCTAACATATTGTGGCATGTGCCAGAATTTGATTCCCTTTCAAGGCTGAATAATATTCCATGTATGTATATAACACAGTTTGTTTATTCATCAGGTGATGGATGTTTGGGTTGTTTCCACCTTTTGAATATTGTAAATAATGTTGCTATGGACATTGGTATACAAGTATCTATTTGTCCATTGCTATGGAAATTGGTATACAAGTATCTAGGTACACAAGATACCTAGAATAGTATATGAAGAATTGTCAAATTTGGATAACTAGCTGGGTTTTAAGTCAGCATAGCTTAGAATGTTTTAAGCAAAAAAAATTCTCTTTGGTTCAAAGATTTCTTTTTAAAATCAGTTTTGTTGACAGTTCTTCCTTTTCTGCCAGGTATTTCAGGTAGTTTGAACTTTGATGAGGAGACTGATGAGGAGGAAGAAGGAAAAAAATTGAGATCTCATTCACCATATTCAGAGGCAGAGAGACCCAATTCTGCACCCAGCCAGAAATCAACCACAGTATGTAGTTCTGAAACTTTTTTCTTTGGACTTAATTTAACTATTTCCCAAATATATCTTCAGTATTTAAATACCATTACTGAATGAGGGTTGCTTCAAAAGACTTAAACTCAGATTCAGACTTAAAGTTTATGACCTCTGATTTCTTGTGTCTAGCCAGCTATTATGAAGGTATATCGCATTTTCGTACTTGGCTCCTCCCTTCTCTCAATATTCACATACTTACTTAACTTCTCAGAGTTTCCCCTTTTCTCAAAAGACTGAAGACATAGGGGTAAATCAATAAGTCCTTTTAACCATGAAGTGTTTGTCAAAGAGAGTACGAAGTTTTCTGACCCCACCTTCTCTTGCTCATGTATGGCTATTCTTTCAGGAGATGGGAGCTTCTGGTACTGCAGCGCAACAAACCGATAACCAGCTGGGAGAAGTAGAGAATTTAGAGGACTTTGCTTATAGTCCTGCCCCTCGAGGTATAACAGTAAAGTGTCGAATAACCAGAGATAAAAAAGGAATGGATCGGGGTCTCTTCCCCACTTACTATATGCACTTGGAAAAGGATGAAAATCGGAAGGTATGAGAATTGATTCTTAAGACAAATCTTGAGAGTGAGTAGGGAAGAATGTTGTGGGAATAGATTGTTGATAAATCTTGTGATAGGGCACTTGGTATTAGACCAAGTTGGCTAAAATAGGTTCTATTTATTAATTGCGAGGTGCTATGTTCTCACTATCTTCCAAGAGCTCATAGTGTAATTGGTAATATATGCCACCACCCCAAAGAAAAAGAGTTTAATCCAGAATGTAAGAAAATGGAAGAGAATGTATGTAATTATTTTCATCTTCATCCCTTTTTTGGGGGTGTTACTGTGTGTTCTTTGTTTTTTATTTTTATTCTAGTAGAATAAGACATATTGGAAGAAAGATCAAGTTTTAGGGAATAGGATGAGTTGGAAATATATGAACATGCAAGTGAAATGTCTGGTTTCTCACCCTAGAAATTCCAATTTACTTTGTACAGAGGTTTGAGACAGTTTAATACTTGCTGATGAACAATGTATTTTGTATTAATACCAGATCTAAGCAGATGGTTTTAAGAGTATAGAAATGAGGTGATGGTAGTAGATATCATTGTTGTTATAACCACTATTTATTGAGTGTTTACAATGTTATAGGCATGTGCTAAATGCTTTATGTATATTATGACTTATAATCCTTATGTCAACATTGTAAGAGAGGATTTATATTCATTATTTATGGACGGGGTAACTGGGGCTTAAGGAGTATAGTAAATGGCAGAGCCAGATTCAAACCTATATCCATTTGATTCCAAAGTCTCCTGCAGCTACTACCAGTCTTCTGCTTCCCTATTATTGTTCAGGTCCAGTAGGGCTTAGGAAGTATGCATGAATATGAAGGTATTCCTACCACTGGAGGCACAGAGGTGACTAAAACAACAAAATACAAAACTAAACCCCCAAGAAAACACAAGAATTTTTAGAATGCAGTTGCAGGAAAGCATGGTCAGGCGGGTGTGCAGGATACCCTCAGTACTAAAGTTAGAAAGACTCTTCTTCATGGAAGTGAATGAAGCTTTTTAAAAAAGTCATTGGAGGTTTTAGGGGTAAAGTTGTAGCTAATTATCTAGAGAAACAAGCTAGTGAATTTAGAAAAGTTGTACAGTAGGGAAACCCTGATAGTGAATTCTGAGAAGCATTATGAGGGTTAGGAAAAAGGATAAAGACCCACAGATTGGTTTGCTCTGAGAAAACACCAAATGGCAGATGATACCAGTGCTGCAATAGGACAAGCCGCTGGGGATCCTGGACTGGGAGGCCTTGGTCGTTTCTGTCTGGGATGGGGGTTGAGGATACAGACCTTATAGAGGCAAGGCCAAAGACAAGGAGTGGATGTCCCTCATCAAGCTGGATCACCTGGTCGGACGTGATCAAATCCTTGAAGGAGATTCTTCTGCTTGTCTGTCAAGGAATCTGGGATTGTTGATTTTTTTCACGGGGATACCCCTCAAGGATGAGGTTTTGAAGATTATGTCCACATAAAAGCAGGCTCGTGCTAGCCAGCAGACCAAGTTCACGGCCTTTGTCACCATTGGGAGTTATAATGGACTTGTTGGTCTGGGTGTTAAATGGTCCAAGGAGGTAGCATTTACTGCCATTCGTAAGGCCATCATGCTGGCCACGTTCTCCATAGTCCTCATGCAGTGAGGCTACAAGGGGAACAAGATCAGCAAACCTTACTTTGCCCCTTGCAACAAGGTGACTGGCCAGTGTGACTCTGATGGTGGCTTCAGCATTGCCATCAGAGGCACTGGCATTGTCTCAGCTCCTGAGCTTAAGAAGCTACTGCTGATGGACGGCATCAAGGACTGCTATACTTTGGGCAGGAGCTGCACTGCCACCCTGGGCAACTTCGCCAAAGTCACCTTTGATGCCAAGACCTACTGGTGTCTCACCCTTGACTTCTGGAAACAGACAGTGCTCACCAACTCTTCTTATCAGTAGTTCTCTGACCATTTTTTAAAGACCCCCCTGTCTATATAGAGCAGGAGTTCCCAACCCCCAGGCTACAGACCAGTAACAGTCTGTGGCCTGTTAGGAACTGGGCCACAGAGCAGGAGGTGAGCAGTGGGTGAGCAAGCGAAGCTTCATCTGTATTTGCAGCTGCTCCTCAGTGCTAGCATCACTGCCTCACCTCCACCTCAGGTCATCAGGCATTAGATTCTCATAGGAGCACCAGTCCCTGATGCCAAAAAGGTTGGGGACTGCTGGGTAGAGGACCAAGGTCCAGTGGTGGCCACCACACAGTTTTATATAAGAAAAATGTAAGTGCATTAAGCCTGTTTAAACAAAACAAAACAAAAAACAGATTTGACTGTTTGGTACATGATAGACACTTGCTAAACACTTGCTAAGTGAATAAGAACAAATCGTGGTGAGTCCTTTGACTTCATGTTTGACTGACATTTTTTTTCTTTTTCTAGATATTTCTTCTTGCAGGTAGAAAGCGGAAAAAGAGCAAAACATCCAACTACCTTATCTCTACTGATCCAACAGATTTATCTCGTGAAGGGGAAAGTTATGTTGGTAAACTCAGGTGAGAAGAGCCTTGTACCACTGTCCTCTTCTTTCTGATACTTTTATTCCTGTTGTAAAAAATAATATAAATGGAGCCACTTTAAAAATGGAGTTGGAGTTGTCATCCCAGCAGAAATGCCTTACACATCTTATGCTTCAAACCACTGGAATGTTAAATCAGGGCAAAATAACCTTTGGACTGAGCCTAAAGCAACATTGTGTCCTTAAGAACTGTTCGAAAAGATAACAAGAAAGTAGATATGACTGCTAGACTGATGGATACTTGACTAAAAATTAAAAACATTGTTTAGAGTTAGTGTCACTGTGTTTGCTTTACTGTACCAATAAAAATGCCTGCCTTCTATTGATGTAATTGTTCTACTTCTCTTTCTTATAAATACCCCTTGCCTTTGTCTCCTAATTGGAACACTGGGTTTCTGCCTGAGTCATTGCTTCCCAGATAGCTATCTTTTTTTGATCTCAAATAAATGCTTGTTGCCTCTTACTTTGGCCTTTTATTTTTAGTGTAGCACTATAGTTTCAGAATAAGCCATATCTTTTATATAATGAGCATGTATTGATATTGTAATCTAAAGAAAAAAAGTTAAAATCAAATCTAAGTTCTTTGTTTTAATGAGAGATCTTTGAAAAAGTGATGATAAACATTAAGACATTTGGAGAACAGGCATATAGCCTTCAATTTCATTAAATACCTCTCCTAGTTTGTGTTTGTGTAAAAGAAAAAATATAGATAATTATGGCAACTTTTAAAATTCTAGATCCAACCTCATGGGGACCAAGTTTACAGTTTATGACCATGGTGTCAGCCCAGCCAAGGCCCAAGGTCTGGTAGAAAAGGTCTATACCCGGCAGGAGCTGGCAGCCGTCTGTTATGTAAGTGCCATCCACATAATGTATCCTCTTTAATCTCCCAGATGTCCTGCTGGCACTTCAAACTTAACATAACCAACACTGAGCTCATAACCGTCCCTCCTAAGCTTGCTACTATTCCTGTGATTCTCCTTTGCCATTGCTGGTATCATTTTCTTTGTATATTCAAGTTTTAATTGTTTATGAATTGTAAAATTCAGTTTTTTTTTAATATGTTAATATGTCTTTCCTCATCTGCTCTTCTCTTTTTTATGCCATAAGTTTATTTACAAACATATTTAGTACGTTGAGTTCAGTGGTTTGATCCATTTTTCAAGGGGACTGCACCTTGTAAAATGCTCTTCACATCTGTTTCATGGATTAACTAAAACATTTTATTTCTTAAGCAGCTATAAAGAAAGGTGCAGCAGATCTAGATCCAAAGTACAAAGTCATCATAGTTAGCAACCGCCATTTATTTTCCACAGAAAATGGCAAATTCTTCCCTGGGTCCTCCTCATAGTGGCTCCTACAGACCACTGAGGTCGTGAACCTCTGGATGTTCTGTCCCAACATGGCATTGTTGGAAGTCCTGCAGAAGGAATAGGGACCCAAAGCTGAGGAAATGGCGGTAGCACACCACGTCCTCCTTTTTTCATAACCTTGCTCCCCTATGTGCAAGGACAGAGAGGCTGCTCTTCTCTTTTCTTACAGCCATTGTATTAACCCAGACTTTCATTATCTCTTACCTGTTGGCCAAAGGTTACAATAAATTAGAAATTGATTCCTTGTCCTATCTACTCCATTCTATATTGCTGCCAGATAAATCTTCCTTAAAAAGAACTCGTTAATATTATTCTCTTGCTTCAAATCTTTTATGACTGCCCATTGTGTACAAAATAAAGCCCTAACAATTTAGCCTTTCCTTTAAGACCATTCTAGTGGCACCCTCCCCCTCTCGTTCCCATCATTCCAGCCACAGCAGCCTGCCTCTTATTCCTTTGCTCCACCATATATATGATCTTCCCCCACCTGAGAGCCTTCCCTTTTCTCCTAGCCCTTTGCCAAATCAACTAATGTCAGCAGAGAAGTCTTTCCTGACCACTAGATGTGGCTGACATTCCTTTGTATACATTCCCATGGCACCATGAGCTTCCTTCAGTAACTCATACTTAATATTGCTTCTTCAACATGAACCTTTTTTACCAGTTTGTAAACTCTTATTCACTGCTGCATGCACACTAATATGGGACCTGGCACATTGTAGGCATTCAAAGGGTTGTTGAGTAAAGTAAAGCAAGAAGAAATTAACCCAATTCAGTTGTTGCTTGATCCTAAAGTCTCAACATTTTTTAAGTTGGAATTCAACTCATTATTTGATTCCCATGAGATTTTTTTCTAAATGACTGAGAACCATTTGACTTAACATTTTATAATGTATAATATTTTTTTCTCTTAGCTTCAGAATTAATGAAATATTTTAAATATGCATGACTTGTGTGTGCACATGCATGTGTGCACGTATATGAATACATATACAAACGTATATCCACTTATTTAATGTGCTTATTTTATACATATATAATCTGCCTGGCTTGATAGACATTATGGTTTTTTACCTCCTGATACAGGCCCTATTTAATTTAAACTGTGAGTCTCATTTAGATCATATAGTGCCATTCCCTCATTGGGAAATATTTACTGATGATGACAAAATTAGTTTTCTCACAGTTGTCTCTAAGTTCACTTAAGATTAGAGAGTAAGAATAAAGTTTCAAGCCCCTAGAATCTGTTTACTTCCCTGGTCTTGATTCTCTGTCCCTTTTTTACTACAGAAATGATAAAATAGCTTTTAGTACTCTTAGAGACCTGCTTATTGACTGACCTATTTGGAGGATATTTTTTTCTGAATCGTCAACATTTTACATGCCCAAGAAAGTCTTGTGTCAAGAATGTGGTCCCATTTTCCTTTCTGTTTCCAAGTTCTGATTTATTTTCTTATCTCCCAGGAAACAAATGTACTTGGATTTAAAGGTCCTAGGAAAATGTCTGTGATCATCCCAGGGATGAATATGAATCATGAACGGATCCCATTTCGGCCACGAAATGTGAGTAAGAACATATTTAATCAGCAAAGGAATCTAAAAGATGAGTACACAATAAAGAAGAGGTCAGTCCAGAAACTATCGATTCTTCTAGAACCCCAAACTGGAGCACTACCCATACTCTTCTTTAGGAGGGCCATCACTCCAGAACCTCAGAATAGGTGCAGGTGCAGTGTAGTTGCTAATGTGGTTGGTTTGCAGTCATTTCGTCTGCAGAGAGACATGTTAGGTAATCTGCAAGAATCAGAAAAACCTGGTTTAGTTTTTGGCTTTCTTTGTTTCTGTGTTACCTTTTTTGAAATGGAGAAAATATTCTCTTGCTCTACCTTTTCCCTCACTGAGTTAAGAACAAATGAATTTTTATGGTTCTCGAGACAAAGTCATGATTTTTTTTTTTTATTTTAACAGGACCATGAGAGCTTGCTTTCAAAATGGCAAAACAAAACCATGGAGAACTTAATTGAGCTGCACAACAAAGCCCCAGTCTGGAATGATGACACTCAGTCCTATGTCCTGAACTTCCATGGCCGGGTCACTCAGGCGTCGGTGAAGAACTTTCAGATAGTCCATGAAAATGACCGTAAGTCCACAGGAAGGGTCGGATGGGAATAGGAGGAAGGATGTTCTTACACACTGGGGAAGTGAGCATTTCCGATCATTGATAAGAAGCTATATTCAGGGGAGAATTAATTAAGAAAGAGTGATTTCTTTGCAAAGATAAAATACCAGTTTTACAGTAAAACTTCTGAACGTGTGTGTTGACAGGAGAGTGTGAGAGATTTCTTCCTGTGGCCAGTGAGAGGAGTCTTAGGCGAGGCTGTTTGGGAAGCGAATGCAAATGCCCCTCATTCAGTAATGGTTCCTTGGCAACTGTAGCTTCAGAGCTTGTGCTGTTGCCGGCACAGTACTCTTGACTTTTCTTTCCTCTTGTCCTTTTGTGCTTGCCAGGAGTAGTCTCCCATTCTCCGTAGTTGAGAACAACTTTGCTCTTGGTTAGCAGACATTTTTGTTAATGCCTCTTCCCATTCTGCTAAAAGCTTCCCATTTGAAAGAGACCTGCTGATTAACTGACCTATTTGGAGGATATTTTTTCTGTATCTTAACATACTTTTTCCCAGTAAAATCACATTATCTTCTAACATCCTATTTTCTTTCTGTTTCTAGCTGACTATATAGTCATGCAGTTTGGACGTGTGGCAGATGACGTCTTCACCCTGGACTATAATTACCCACTGTGTGCACTTCAGGCCTTTGCCATTGGGCTTTCTAGCTTTGACAGCAAGCTAGCGTGTGAATGAGACAGCATGCACAGAGCTCGGCTTTCTCACTACAGAGCTTTCAGGAGCAGATAGTTGCCTCCCTTGCTCTTGACCCTGGACACAAAGGAAAAACAGTCTGCCCCTTTTGGAATGATTCCTGAATGTATGTATGTATGTACGTACGTATATGCACATATGTGTGTATGCACATATATACATACACATGTGTATGTACACACACACACATACCACTTCTCTGGGTTTCAGAGACCTGGTCAAGGATTACAGTTTAACATAGGTGAGAGATTATTCAAAGCATAGGGAAGTTCTTGTTCAGAGCACATTGGTGACTCCTGGGATTATTGCCTAACAGATTCTGTGCCTCAAGCATCAGATTTCCTATGCCTGGAAACTTGCAACTAGAATCAGGTTGTGATGATTAAATATTTGGGTCTGTTTTTTGAAGACCTTTTCAGAGAGGGTCAGTTCCCTAAATTGCCTTTAGTCTCCAGGTCTGCAAAGTTTTCTTGTAAATGGCCAGTCTCTCTTGTATGTACTCAGCTCTGTCCTTATAGTGCAAAGGCAGCCATAGCCAATTCATAATGAATGAGTGTGGCTATGTGCCAGTGAAATTTTATTTACAAAACCAGGCAGCAGGCCAGACTTGGCTTAGGGCTGTATTTGCCAACCTCTGCTTCAGGTATGTCTCTATAATCTCTCGACTTGGGCATCTTCCAAAATGGTCCTGTGGTCATGAGATGAGTGGGAAATGGATATCTCTATGAAGCAGCAGCCCTAACAGATTGGATCCAAAGAGATACTCAGCTGCATCCACTGTTATGTAGCATTACCTCATTTTGGTGACAGTGGTTTCTAGAGTAGCATTTACCATCAGAACTGGGAACCCAAAGTTATCATTAAAGTTAACTTGTTGTCTGCATGGAGCTTAGAGAAGGTACTGATGTCACAGTCTCCCTTTTCTCTTTCATTCTCAGAGCAGATTGGCTGGCAGCAATCTCAGTCAAAGTGGCTGTAGGCAAATTTGTGGTCAATGATGAGAGGATTTTATATAATTGTCTTAATTTCAGTTTAGACTGAAAACATAAACTTAAGAGGTGACTTAGTCTAGTTAGTCTGAGAGTAATTTGACCATTGCCTTCATTTTTAACCTGGGATTCCCTCGTACACTATTTTACTATGAAGCTGTTGGTATAGAGGGACACACACCTGTAGACCATATAAGAGGTCAGAGATCATTATATACTGAAATTTGTCATTATCAAGAGAGTTGGCAGGAGAGGCTTTGGTGAGGACCAGCCAACTGACTTGAGCTCTGCAGACTTTGTTGGGCAGTGCTTTGGGCCTTTCTTGACATAAATATTAGCTCCAGAAAGCCTGGTTCATTGGTATAGATCAAGCTCCTGTCACTTTTCCTTCGCAGATCATGAGTTTTGCTGTTGTCCAGATTATTAGCACGTCCCAACAAATCATGACTCTTACCAGTTTACCAGTCCCAGAATACATCTGAATCTTGAGAATCCAAGAACTCTGTGAGTTCTGCATTTGACATTATTACGTTGTCAAGCCTTTGTGCACTGAGCTGTTTACCAGCATGGGGCAAGGGATCAGTAGCTGTTGCTCCATTATATTTCCCTTCTCTGGACTTCCTTTTTGTCTCCGCTTCCTGTTGTTCCTTGCTCCACATCAAATAGCAATGCGAAGGAAGGAGATCTGTGAGATGAAAAGACCCTCACTCCTCCCCAACTGGCCAGTCCTACCTGCTCTGCTTTGACATGATTTGTTTTCATCTCAGGCATGTTTCCTATCAAGTGCCTCATTCGTAGAAGTGCCCAAAGCCCTCAGACCTCCAGCACCACCATCATGATGTACTGTCTAATAAGCTGCCCTCGTTGAAAGCAAAAAGCTGTTCACTTATCTCTGATTGCAGTAGATGACAGCATCTGGGGAAAGGGAGTCTTGTGGGCCGACTGGATCTAAACTTGCTTCTTCCTGCTCACTCTGGCTCAGAGACACGTATATACCCCAGCTTCATGTACTTGCTGCTTATGCAAGTGATTGGTTTTACATAAATCATATTTATATATTTTGTAAGCTACAGAAATAAAAATAATTTATATAAAAATGGAAGTGTCGGCATTCTTTGAAAAGTCCCTCAAATAGTTACTACTGTCATTTTCTGTAATAATTTATATCACTTGGCAACAGTGAACTAATCAGTTCTTTGAAGCCAAGAAAGTGTCACTATAAGCTTTCATCCCAGATTGAGCAAGAGCCTGAGAAGTCTGCATTCTGGATACTGTCTAAACTCAACATACACATGTCACCAAGAGCTTTCTGGACAGAGGACAGAGCCAAGAGCTGAGCACAGAGGGGCCACAGAAAAGGTAGGATTTATCTTGTTCTGGATGCCTGCACTGGTCAGCCTTCTGGACCATCTTTGATGGTATTGTTTACTGACTCTGCCAAGAAACAAATATCTAATAATAAAATAGACCCCATCTCTTACCAGCAAGTATTCATGTTTTCAAGCTACCTTATACAGACAAGTTGAAAAAAAGTATGTGTTCAAAAGTCTTTACTAGGCTTTCCTACTCTTTACCAGTGTCATAGTGATGAGTCACATTGAAAGAAGCAGGAAGAGTGTAAAAATCAGGATTAGAGAGTTGGAATCAGACTTTAATGTCTATAGCTTGATTTTTCTCCTCACATGATTGTTTTTGGCTAAGATGCACAGCTGGCCAAACAGGTAATTTGTGACAGATTTATACACTTTTCAGTGACCAGGAATGATATCAGTGGTCATTGACATGAAAGATATCAGCAAGTTACTTAATCTAAAACAGGTCTGAAAAATGCTCTTTTTGATCAGAAGTTTAGTGGATAATAAAGAAAATGAACTAGCATCAATTCACTTCCTTTATAAATAGCACAAGTGCACAAACAAAGCACTGGTTCAACTGAGGCAAAATCCCTGGTTCTTGGCCCTTTCTGCCAGTGATTTGCCATGTGCCTCTTATCTGTAGATTGAGAGGTTTTTAATTAACATATTCTTCTATTTTTGAAATATCACTCTCCACTCATGCTGGCAGCAAACTGGAATTCCTGTAAATGTGTTTTGAATTGAGCTCTCTGGTTACCCTCTGGACCAGGTACATGTTCATGGCTGAAGATACTGCTGGAAGGAGGATGTACAGACCTCAGGAAAAGACCATGGATGCTTGAGCTACAGAACTAGAGGGGAGATTTTGAATGTTTTGTTGGGAGATTCTGAAGTGGTGGGAGTACATGATGTAGGAGAAATACGACCTTATGCTGAGGAAGTGCAGGACCTTAAAGCTGCTTTCTCCCACCACTGAGACATCTTGCTCTGCGGAGAAAACCTTAGGATGCTGCAAGCTGCTCTTCTCACCCTCCAGCTTCTGCTTAATAGAATGGTTTCTGCCTGTGTACTCATGCTGTATGTCTGATAGCTGCTGCTTTCCAGTCCGTAGCTATCTTTTAAACTTCCTCATGTGGACTCCAGCTGGGGGCTTGCCAAGGACTCCATCCCACCCCTCATTTCTTGACCTGCTGCACATTGGATTGTTTTGCTTCTCCCCACTTTGGTCTCCTAGTTTTCGTAGTCAGTGTATATTCTTTAAAAGTCTCAGTCTTCGCTATCAACACATAACTCTTCTTTAATCCACAGAAACATAAGCATGTCACAGTAAATACAGGATTTGCCATTGGTGCTGTCAAAACTTAAGGCAAACTGTAATTATACCACAGATGGTTTCATGGCACCATCTGTTGACCAAGGATGCACATTACAAATGCACTTAAAGGAATAGCAGATTCTGTATAACGTGAGGGAGTCACAAAGGGATCAGGATGATTTTAACTGGACTGTGTAATGTACCTACTAAACACCCTTGTGCTATGTCATGGCTTTTTTCTGAGGGTCTGAACACAGTAATATTTCTGGAGTTTAGAAATCAATTGAGATATTCCAAGTAAAAAGCCTGGGATCTGGTACATAATCATTTGGTATAGGACAGCGGCAAATTTCAGTATTATCACTTTTGTTAATGTTCTTTTAAAATATAACAATGCACATCAGTTGACTTTTTATTTTGCAGTTACACAAAATGGTTTATAAATGCTAGTAATTTTAGATGGTTTTCCGGGGACTATGATGAGAGGAAAGAAAAATATAATTTATCTGGATAACTAAACATCCGTGTTGTAGCCAGTCCTAAACTAATCCTACCTCACATCCCTTACTTTGTACCCAACTCTCCATTTCTACTTGAAGAAACAACTTAAGCAAAAATAGCCCTGATGTGAATGGAAGTTTTTAAAATATGAAAAGAGCCTCCTTGATTTGTTCTGGCTCTGCCTAGTCTTTTGGTCCATCAGGCCCCAGCTCCTTTGCTCTTTGCCTCCTAGCTGTGGCCTAGGAGCCAAAGTGCAAGAAAAGAGAGTGAACCATGTAGAGGGTAAAGCTGGGGGGCCAAGGCAGGAGTGGCAGAGGGAGTGCTCCTGGTTGGGTACCATCTTTTATTACACATTTTGGTTTAATATAGTGGTTCTCAAGCCTTGGGGTTTTCATACCTAATTAAGCACTCTATCCGGATTCTGTTCCCTTTGATTTTCAAGGATTCCAAGAGCAATAATCCAGTCATTGTCTTCTGTAGTCTGGGGGCAGGAAGGTTGGAAAGGAAGAGGTCTGAGAGGATAAGAGGGTGACAGGCAGAGGAAAGCTAGGATTTAGATCAACCTTTTAAAAGTGGGGTCCAAATGTAATTTTTAGGGTACAATTGCATGCTCAAGAAAACTACATTATTGTAAGAATGAACTATGACCTTAAAAATATGTCTTGATTTTGTCTTGGTCATTCTTATGTTGTTCTGAATCACATATATAGATATAAATTTAAAAAAGTAATAATTTCATATGGTTTAAGAATTTTTTTGAAAACTATACAATTAAAGCCTCTTTCCACATCTACCCCCTTTTCTGTTTCACTTCCCCTGTCCTTATAGTTAACCACTTTTAGTTTCCAGTGTAGTTTTCCAGTATATTTATACAAAAATAAAAATGTATTTATAATTTCTCACCCTTTGTGCACAAAAGGTAGCATATTATGTACTCAGTTCAGTAGTTTGCTTTTCAATGAATACATCGTGGAGATATTCCCGTGTCAGTAAATACATTCTTTCCTCATACTGATGTTCCATAGTTTTTCCTTGTGGGAAGTAGGTGTTTTTAACTAGTCCCTGTACATGGACAAATTGCACATTAAGAAATTTTATCAATGTGTTTTGAGTTTATAGTGTTCTAGGGACCCGTATTATTTATTTCAATCCTCTTCTTTTTCACTCTTCATACTCAATAACTCCCACAACATTGCACCTTTTCACTTGATGTCTCCCAGAGTCCTGAGTTCTTTCCTTAACTCAGCACGTATTATCTAACTGCCTACTGAATATCTTCATTTGGATGGTCCATAGCTGGTCCATGCCCCAGGCACCAGTCCCATGTAGCCAATTTAAATTTAAATGAATGAAAATAAAATTCGATTCTTCAGTCAGACTAGCTGAATTCAAGTCTCAATGGCTACCACAGTGGACAGTGCAGATAATGAACATTTTATCATTGCAGAAAGTTCTGTTGGAGACTGTTGGTCCACAGAAATCTCACCTTCACGTTTTCAAAGCTTACCTGCTTACCAATTCTCTCATGTGGTAATTGTTACTTGTCTTGTTCCTCCGTTAGACTGTTACCTTGCAGGACTGAGATTGTGACTTTGTTTATCCCTCATGCCTACCTAAGTACAGTGCTAAGGACCTCATTCATACTCAATGTGGAATGAAAAATGGACGAGGAAACTAAGTTTCATAACATAAAGTAATTAGTACATGGCCAAGCTGTTACTTGAACTGAGATTGTTTAACTCTCCTGTAAGGTCATAGAGCATGACTTATGTTAATTTTCACTTTAAAAATACTGTGTCAGGGTTTCTAGCTCTGGCCCTGGGTACAGTAGCCATCGTGATGTCAGTGCCCAAGAAGAACCAGATTGCAATTTATGAACTTTTTAAAAAAAGAGTGATGGTAGTTAAGAAGAGTGTTCACCCCAAGCTGGCAGAAAGAATGTGCCTAATTTTCACATCATGAAGGCCATACAGTTTCTCAAATCACAAGGCATTGTAAAGGAAGTTTTCCTGGTGACATTTCTGCTGGTACCTTAACAAGGGTATCCAGTATCTCTGCGATTACCTCCACCTGTAAGACTCGCAGGAGGCTAAGCTGACAGAGAAACCTACAGACAGAGTGCTGTGTCCCCTGGTGTTAACAAGAAGGCAGAGGCTGGGGCTGGGTCAGCAACTGATTTCCAGTTTAGAGGTGGATTTGGTCATGGACATGGCCAACCACCCGAGTAAAGTTAGATTATTTTGTGTTGAATAAACTTGGGGCCAGAATATTAAAAATATATATTGTATCAGGGTTAATGAAAATGAAAATTTTAACTGAAGAAATCCTTTCATCCTGTGGGTGCCAGGCCCGGCTGGTCCAGGGTCTGGCTGTGATCCAGGCTGGTGGCCTGGAATTAGAATGTTACATTAGTGTAGTAGGGCACCTCTGCCTAAAATATGTAAACATACTTCAGCTCATTATATCATGCACGTGTGGCTAAATGCCACTATTGTGTACTCTGATATGCGTGGAGCCATGCGGCCCTCTGGAGAACAGAAGAGGAGCACAAGTGCATGCACTACTGGGCTACCCCCCAATAGAACTGTGCTTGCACAATAAAGTTGGTGCCTGCCGTTTCATTCTCATGTCAGCCTTTGTGCATTCTTCCTACTGGGCATCTCACCATCGAACCTTCCCTTCACAATTAGCTCGCTGATGACACTTCCATTTTGATTTTTTTTAAAGGAAGTGTTGTGACCGGAATAACCAGACTCAGCCTGAGTGCTCTGATATTAGAGGCAGTCTATTAGCCGGCGGCTGTCCTTCCAAGGGAGCAGCCTCGACCCATTTCAGGTCCACAGTTTTATACCCCAAAATCCATTAATCACTATATCCTAATCACAGTGGATCTACACATCATCTATTCATTACCCGTCACCAAATGGTGGTCTGATATGATGCGTAAGCGGGTGTACAGAAGCAGAAAGCGGAACGTTAAAAGTTCACGGTTCCCATACTATGTTTCCCATAAATTTCTCCTCTTTCTTGTGGGAACAGAGTTAAACAATAGCCTACCGATGTAATCGCCAGGTACTCGATCAGGAAATGTGGCTGCTGTGGCGGTTGGCATAGAGGCTTCTAGTTTTAACCACTTCTTGCATCTTTCTAGGGGCACATCGTCACAGAAGATCCTAGATATCAGATCCTAAAGACCACCTTGGAACTACAGAGAAACTCTGAGAATCATGTGGAGAAGGCCTCAAATGCTGGGCTCTGGAAACCAATAGCCCTGTTTCAGTCTGGAAATGTATTAGTTTTCTAGGGCTGCCATAACAAAATACCACAGATTGGGTGGGATTTAGACAGAAATTTATCTGCCTAGAAGAACAGGATCAAGATGTTGGCAGATTTGGTTTCTTCAGAGGTTTCTGTCATGGGCTTGTAGATGGCCCTCTTCTGTGTCAACTGGTCATTGTGAGTTGTCTGTGTCCTAATCTCTTCTTAAAAGGATACCAGTCAGATTGGATTAGGGCTCACCCTAAAGATCTGATTTTTAATCACCTCTTTAAAGACATTATCTCCAAATCTAATCACATTCTGAGGAACTGGGCATTAGGACTTAAACATGAATTTGGGGGCGGAGAGGAGGGACAGAGATCAGCCTGTAGCTCCTTTGTAGTAGACCTAGAGTCTCTTCTGTCTCACATTTTCTCTTTGGTGAAGAGACAATAGAATTAATATCATGCTGATCAAATTAACCAGGTTTTATTCTATAGAGGGAAAAAAAAGACTAAACAACTTTGATAAAAAATCTGTTTTCTTCAAAACTCGAGATACAGTTCAGTTGTGATGGAGTGAAGAGTCTTCTTAAGGAATAAATGCAAATGGAAAGATAGTCTGGAAAGGTAAAACAAGAAAAGAAAGCTGAGAGTCAGTTGACCAGGGCCACAGTAGAGTTAGCACATCATACTTTTGAATGAGGGTGGGGTATGCCTGGGGATCATTTCTAAAGCAGTAGATCTGCCTTTTACCTAAAAGCTAGGAAACAATCTTTCCTTGACTCTTTTCTAGTCAATTTATTAGGCTATTAAATTCAGTTGTGGGTGGGTTTTTTTCTTAAGATGTGGAAATATTAGGGAAGGGTTAGATATTTAGTTCTAGTCACATTTTTTTCCTCATTATAAAGGAAGTACAACTTTGTTATAGAAAATAAAAATAAGAAAATAAAGTAATCCTTTCAGGAGGACCACTGTAAATTATATAAATGCCTAACCACTATGGTGTACACCTGAAACTAATATAAAATAATATTGAACATCAGCTGTAATAATGAATATTAACTATATGTGCAAAAGACAAGATTTACAGAATTAAATATTTACAATATAAAAAAAAAAATCCCCTTAATCTTCAATCTGCGTGGGAACATGGCATTCGTGAAGGCACAGAGCTCTCTAGAAGCTTATAAGGGTATGGACCAAGACACTGAAATCCTGAAGTCATGCCATCCCAGCTGGAGTCATTTATAATTTTGGATAGTTAAAACTTAGAAGGAATAAACCAGTCTGAAATTTCCTTTCAGCAGTCCATGCTGAAGCAACACTAAAGTTTTATCTCCACCCTGGACTCTGTTCTGCCTTCCTCTCAATCCTTTTAACCTGATGGGACCCACCTTCCAACTCAACCTAATCCTCCTTTTGTGTGAACTCTGGACTATTTTCTAGACCTCTTCCCTCAACCTCAGCCCCAGGACCACTGCCTGAGTTTAGGGCACCTGATTCTCCAATCCAGCCCCAACACTGTTGCCAGAGAGGTCTTTCTGTGATGCTGGTACTGATTATGTCACACCTGTGTCTAAAGGGCCTTGCTGAACACCCAAACTCCTCAGCACAGGATTCAATGATCTTCAGATTCTGGCACCCACTACTTATAGTAATCTATCATCCCCAGCTCCTATTCTCTAGCCACACAGGTTACAAGACTCCTCCTAACCCTTTGTGTACAGGCTACCATACTTTTGTGGGTATTCCAGTCTTAATTTAGCAAACTCTCATTTATCCTTCAAGAGCTACATCAAATGTCACCTCCATTAACTTGGATTTCATTGTTCCTTACCTTGGTTTCCCATTGAACTTTGTATAATTCTCTGTCTTTCCATCTAGATGTGAACTTCTTGAGCACAGAACAGGGAGCTCAAAGTTAAGCCACTCAACCAATAATTGTTACATTAAATAGCTAGTGCTTGCAGTTTGTACTTCATTTGGTGCCCGTATACTGTTCTGTATTGCAGTCTTTTCATGTGTATGAGGTGTGAGCAGGGCCTGGTGTGACTCATTATTTAACAAGTATATCAGAATTTATATATGCAAATGAGAGCTGGTGCCTTCAAAGCCTTCTCATGGGATTGGAACTTCCTCTAGTGATGGTCATTACTCAAAACACCTTTGGAACACCCCTCTTGGAAACAACTTCGGCTTTTATAGCACTTTTCATCCCAATCTCCTCTGTGATAGCATTTTTTTCACTTTTTCAATATATATACATGTATATACATATATATGCACATATGTGTGTGTATATATACATATACATATATACATACATATATATACACATATACACACATTATATATATATATATATATTTATATTTATATATATAAATTTTATGCACTTGTCTATATCCCGGGCACCAGGCTGGTGCTGGGTGAAAGATAAGATAAATCAGACATTTACTCAATCTTCAAGGAAGTTTCTGTTTGGTCAGCGAGATAAGATCTGGACATCCACTGCAATTCAAGGTTAAGTGATAATACTCCACAGAGGTTGGATTTGATTTTTGGAAAAAGACAAAAGTCCTTTGCTTTCACCCTCCCAACAAGAAGGATGACGAGAGATGTGTGAAGACAGGGTGCTTTGAGCCTAGGTGCTCTGAAGACCACCAGAGGGGATCCCACTGCACTTCCAGGACCTCCCTCCCGACAGGAGACTGAACTCTTCTGGGCTGTGTTTGCCGCTTCACGGCACCGCTCTTGCGTGCGCACAGTCTTCCCAGCGCAACGACAAGCTCTTGGAGGGTCGGTGCTGAGGTCACCTTCTCCCTCACCGTTTTCACGGCACCCGGTGGACATGCACGACGTGCCGCCTACATGTTCGCTGGGTTACCCTCAGGTCGAACCCCACAGACCCCACAGCGAGCATCCTTCCCCCGTGCCAACTCCGCAGACCCGCCAAGGATGGGAGCGCCGGGGCCCTCGAGGGGCTGGCGAGGGCACGCGAGGGCCCCGGCGGGGGACCTGGGACGGGAGCCCTCGGCGCCTGCGTCCCGGTTCCCGGGAGTGAGTGCCCCGCGGGGGTGGCCCCGCGGGGGGCGCAGCTCGCCCCGCCCCGCCCCGCCGGCCGCGCCCCGCCCGTCCCAGTCCCCTCCCCGCGGGGCCGGCGGCGCCTCGCCCCGGCCGTCATTCCGCGCGTTCCCGGCGCCCGCCTCTCCCGCTCGCGGCCGCCCGGGGCGCAGGGCCCGCAGCTCGGCGCCAGCGCCCGCCGCCGCCGCGTCCGCCAGGTGAGTGCGGGCCCCGCCCCGCGGCCTCGCCCCGCGCCCCCCGCGCCCCTCCTGCGGCCCCGGCTCCCCGCGCCCGCCCGCCAGGCCCGGCCCGGGACGGCCCCTCCCTCCGGCCCGCCCCGCGCGCGGCCTCGGGGCGCCCAGCCCCCCCCCCAGCCGCCCGGGACCCCCGGCCGCCCGCCCGCACCCCGGGGCGGGGAGGCTGCGGGGCGGGGCCGGGGGAGGGAGATGCGGCGCGCGCGGGGAGAGCGCGCCCGGGGCGCAGACCTGAGAACCCCGGCGACCGAGGAGACCCCGCGCCCAGGCCCCGTCGCCGCTGGGCTCTCCTCGGGCTTGGAAGACGGGGCCCTGGAGGAAGGTGTGTTGGCTGTTGCGAGTGCTCAGGGCTCCCCGGGGGCGGTGGGACCCGCACAAAGGTCCCTGCACCCCCCGCAGGGGCTGGGAAGCCTGGTGAGTCCCTGGTGGGGACTCGGGGATCGAGGGAGCCGGACCCCGAACCCCAAAGCGGACATCGTCCGGGACCCACGCCCTCGGTGCACAGGTGTGCGAAGGGCGTCTGGTCTCACCGAGCGGCTGCGTGGGGAGCTCAGGGGACGGTCGTCCGGACCGTCCTGTGTCCTTAGCTTGGGTGGCTGCGAGGGTGCTATCTGTTCGCCTGTGACTCACTTGGCTTCCAGCAGGTGCGTGTGTTTGTGTTGAACACGAGTGTATTTCCAGGTGAGAAAAGCACTGTCGGAAAGCACGAGTGACTGAGTACCTGTGCACCGTCCCGTCTCTGAGTGTGTTTTTCTGTGAGGATGCTGGTTCTGGGCACGACTGTGCTTCCTCCCTGTGTAACGGTAGGCCGGAGACCGGGACAATTCGTAGCCCTTGGAGCCTGTGGCCCTCAGGCCCTGTTCACCCTGGACTGGGCAGAGCTGGGAGAAGCTGTCATTTTGAGGGAGAAAGGGTTCTGTTCTCTCCTGGAACTGTTGAGAGAATAAGCTGGTGGAAGGCTAAAGAAAGTTGAGATCTTTGTCTTGTTGATGGGATGGATTATTGATAGTTAAGAGCTGGGGATGATTGTGGGATTGGACCCCCCAGATAGAGGAGACCATTTGAATCTTGAGACTTGTGTAGACAGTGTTTTTAAAGTTGTCCCCAAGGACAAAGAGGAATCAGTGTATATCAGCCTGAACTTTCTACGGGTCCAACTCTCCTCGGAGCTGCCAGGTATTCAAATGGGTGACTTCTTCATTCTTTATAATTTGCTCCACCATTCTGTTGTTTCCTTTAGCAAGGGGAATGACTAGTTCATTCTGTTAAAGGTCTGGGAGGAAGGAGGTTGCTTCTGATTTGCTAGTTGACTGGTGGAGAGACCCTACTGGGTGTCTGTTTTCCCTATCTCTTCCTTTCTGTTTTGCTTTCTGTTGTCTCTCCATTTGGGGTTTTACGATCCAAAGCATTTTAGAGTCAACCAGATAGGGGAGAGAGCCACAGTGTCTAGGATATCAATAGATGTGACGTAGAATGTGGGGGTGGGGTGGGGAGCACAGGCAGACCTCAGAGCTTTGTATCCCACAACATGATGACGTGGGCATAGTGTTTAGGGCTTCCTGGAAGGAAGGAATAAGACACTCAGAGGGGTGGAGACGCTGGTCACTGCTCCTCCATGCACCCTGAGGATGCGGATGTTCTGGTCAGAGCCTCCTCACTCTCTCATTTCCTTGGGCCAGGTGTGCAGCTGGGGCTGTCTGATCTAAAAACTCTATTGATGGAATAGAAAGGGTACGTATTTGGGGTCGGACATACCTGGGTACAAATCGAGACCATTACTCACTACTTTTGAGGCTCCCAGGCTGTTTCCTGATGGGAGGGGGTTTAATTAATAGCTACTCGAAAAGTTTGTTGTGAAAATTCAATGTTTACAAAATTTGAAAATTCAGTTCAGTGCTTGACACATCCTGGGGACTCAATAGCCAATATCCCCAAGCATAGAACCTTTTATTTCCTGGGACTCCTTCGAACACTCTTTGATAAACCCTGCCCTGTTCATTCATGTTTATGTAACAAACATGAATCCGTGAATCCGACATTTACAGTAGGCCAGGCCCTACACCATGTTCTTCATCCTTAGGAACCAGGGCAGCTAATAGCCCAGGTGAAGTTGGGGGCAGGGCTTCATCACAGGGGAGCACAGGGCCTCCAACTCCTGTGGTCTAATTCCTTGACTCCAGAGTAAACTTGCTAAACATTTATCGGACACTCCAATTTCATCATCGAACTCCCTTATACTAAAAATGGGGAAACCGAGGTCGCTATAGGGCAGTAACTTTCTTAAGATTGCATAATTAGGGAGTTGCAGACCTGGTACTAGAATCCACTGTTTTTACTTTGCATTCTGTCTCCTGCTCTGTGGCTTCCAAAGCTCAGACCCCTTCGCCGCCTTCATCTAACATGGGGAAGGCTGGGACATTTTGACTTGGGCGATGTCTGTCATCTTGTGGCTCAGATAAGGTTTTTAGGAGATAGAAATAGTCTCCTTCGTTCCAGTAGAAAGTACAGAACTGTGGAATCTGAGAATGCCAGCTCTTGAAGGGGCCCGCGAGAGGTCTTTAAAATGTCCCCTCCTTTCTCCTAGCTTGTCTGATCACGACTTGGCCAGGTGGAGGAGGGTCTCTATCTTTCTGAGATCTCCTGGGATGCAGATGTTACCGCCTTCTGTGGCTTCTAATCTGGAGTCTTGCCGCCGCACAGCTGGCTGGCGGCTGTCACAGGTCAATCAATACCTGTTGCCTAACCTGTGGCTCCTCTCCTCTCTCGGTGGAGGTGGAGGACGTGGGTCGCACTTTGCTCCGCTGCCTTTTCCTGAGTTGAGGTCAGTCTGGGGGCAGTGGGAAATTCAGGACTTGGAAGGGTGGCTCTACCTTGCCCGTCTTCCTTTGCCCCCCATGACCCTTTGTTGGCAGGGTTTGAGATGATAGCTCCCTTTAAAGCTCTGAAATTGGAGCTGAACAGCTGCTCTCCAGTCCCCCTTCCCTCCCCCAGGGGTTTAACCGGCTCAGGGGCCCAGGTGGAGGAGGGGGGCAGGGCTTTGTCCTCGGGCAGCACAGAGTCTCCACCTCCTATGTTCTAATTCCAGCTTTGCCTTGACCTCTTCCGAAGTGACAAGTGATGGTCCTTTCCTTGGTTTTGGGTGTTTCATTTATATATTAGAGAGATTCTGATTACCTCCTGTGTCATATGGTCCTGGAGCCTTTGGCTAGTAGCCACTGGGTCTTCAGGAACATTTCTGCTAGAAATTAAGCCCCTGAGATCTGTGCCCACACCTCCTGCTTTTAATACTGGCAGGCTCCTGGAAAGGCAGGAGGATGGGCCTTGCTCCCTGTAGTGTGGGCCAGATCCCTGGCTGGGTGCTGAGGGTAGGCGGGCCCCCATGGGTGGGGACTCAGCTTCCTTTGACCCAAGCTTCATGGGAACAATGGACTTCAGAGAAGTCACCAGGGGCAGGAAATGGGAGCTGTGCAAAGGCAGGGTGACCCTTTGGGGGGATGGGATTGCATATCCGGCTGAAAGGAAGGGCAGGGTGTTGGGGGCAGTGCAAAGGGCACTGGGGAGGGGTTGATGACACATAGGGTGGGCCTCTCTGAAGGGGGCTGTCGACTCACTGAAACCTGAGCTGCTTAGAACCCATCATTGGGCTGAGCATTCTGCTTTGTGTCTTACTAGCAAAGGCATTGAGTTTGCTGTTTGCCAGCCTCTGCCGGTGCCCAGCTCACTCCTGCCAGAACCAGGTCTTCCTCTTCCCTTCAGGCCCCCCGAGATGACAGTGTGAATCATCCCAAGTAGGATAAAAGCTAGTTTTGTTTCTTCCTGGCTGATCTCCACCTTGGCGTTGAGCCTTGAGTAATAGCTGACTGGGGAGGTGATTTGTGCAGTGGGCAGAGCCCTGCCTGGGTGGAGAGCAGGCCTGGGTCAGCTGGATAACACAGAGGGATTTTTTTAGCCACAAGCAGAGCAAGAAGACACAGGACAGGCAGGGGGAGATTCCTGCTTGAAGCAGGTGGTGGAATGTTCTGGGAGGCAGAGTGTTCTTATCTCGCCTTCATCTTTGTGAGGGTAGAACAGACTTTACGAGAAGGTAGGGAGGGGTTGGGAGATGTGAGAGCCAGACCACACCGAATTGCTTTTCTTGAGTGGAGGTTGCCAGATTCTTACAGGTCAGGTTTTGGGGTCCTGAGAGAAGCTGCAGGAGTGACCACAGAAACACTCCAGGGTCTGGGAGGAGGTAAGGGTGGCAAAATAACAAATGCTGTCCTGATTTAGTTCTTCAGTGTGGCAAGATGGAGATCATGGAAATGGGAGGTCGGTTGGCTTCGTATTGATCCCGTGCCAAATTCTAGGTCAGATATTTGAACAGTCTGTAGGGACTGCAAAAATGAAGTTGAGATAGCTAGTAGCCAACATGTGTTTACCAAGGCTTGGAAAATAATCTAATTTGGGTGGAGAAATGTCCAGTAAGGACTTTGAATCTAATGATTTTCTTGGGTTCAAGAGAAGTAAATACAGCAGTCAGCTGGATTTGTAGCTGGTTGAGACGACCCTGGGTACTGGTACTGAGCTCATGTCACCTTTGGGGGAGGTCTAGTAATATGGCACAGAGTTTTCTTTTTGCCTTCGTCCTCTGTCAGTTCTGTAGGTGTTTAGGATAGCAAGCATATTGGATGGCAGAACCAGGATTTGAAAGCATCTGAATTGACTAGAATGCAGAGATTAAGCAAAAATAGGAAATAAAAAGAAATGTTGCTTGTTAAAATTAATACATGCTCATTGTAGAAAACCTTTATAAATGGAAGGAGAAACAAAATGGTACATAGTACCACAACTCAGGGATAAGCATAGTTGATATTCTGGTATATGTCTTTCTAAATTTACATTCATGCAAATCTATATATTTTAACATAATCACAATTATACTCTATCCTGTTTTTTCCATATTGAATATTATATAGTAAT
This sequence comes from Cynopterus sphinx, assembly GCA_030015415.1. Taxonomy (NCBI): domain Eukaryota; kingdom Metazoa; phylum Chordata; class Mammalia; order Chiroptera; family Pteropodidae; genus Cynopterus; species Cynopterus sphinx. The sequence goes on from CM057380.1 coordinate 94,636,738, forward strand.
ATCCCACGTCATAAAAAATGATTTAAAGTCATAATTGTAAGGACCTGAAAACGATGACCTTATATGAATACACCTTGTTATTTAACTGTACCCTACTGAACTTTTAAAAATTGTTTTCAAATTTTAGCCGTTAAAAATTACTTGATATTTAGCAATGTTAAACATGTATACTTTCCTCAAGATGAAACCTAATCGATTTACATATAAAATCCTGCATTTAAGTTCAAAACATCACTTACAAGTATAGAATAGGAACTTACTATCAGTTCTTATGGGGAAACATACTTGGGCTTTTGGTTGGCAAAGGAAGGGGAAGGGAAATGCGCATTTATGAAGTGCCTACTAGGTGTCAGGCATTATTCTAGACATTTGCGCCTGCTCATCTCCTTTAATCTTCAGAGCAGCTCCGTGAGATAGGATTTGCTTTTTTTTTTTTTTTAACCTTTTGAAAAAGGTTGCACAGAGAATAATGCTGGGGTTGGAGTTTGAACCTGGGTTCATCACCCCATTAAACCGCAAGCCTGTGTGGCCAGTGGTGGGGTGGGATCTTCATCAAGGAAAGTGAAATCTTAGTCCACTAAGCTCGGTGAGCCATTTCTGATTTTGGAGGGTGGATACACCCTCACCTATTAAGTACTGAGCTTGCTGACATATGAGTGTCTTAGAGGCTGGATGAGGATTGGAAACTGTCTTGTCATCAGGGTGCTGTCATTTCTTTCTTCTAGAAGGTGCTCTCTGCTCTGAACTCAGTTTTACAGTGTAGTACCACACAGAGCTACGTGGAGTTTATGTGTAGAACTTGTCAGGAGTGCTTTGGAGAAAGTCTCTGCACGGGGTGGGAAAATGACCTCTCGGGCCTCTGCTTCCTCTGTGTGGTCCTGGGCCTCAGTTTCTCCACATGCAGCAGGTGGGGCTTGCACTAGGCGATGTGGGAGGTATTTTCCCACTCTGACATTCCGGGTTCCTGCTGGAGGGAGGTAAAGCTGGAGGCGAGGCTGAGAGATGTGGGGTGGGAAGGGGCAGGGTCCGAGTGGTTAGAGAGAGGCGACAGAATGGGGAGCTGTGGGAGTTTACTGCCTGGCTGCTCATCATCTTTGCACAAGCTGAATGAATGGGTGTTAGGAACAGGTCGTACCCCCGAGGTTGGGGCATGGAGTGGAGGCTATGAGCACAGACTCCAGAACTGTGCTGTCTAATAGAGCTACAAGGTAAGCCAGGTATGTGATTTTAAGTAATCTAGGAACCACATTAAGAAGTAAAAGAAAAAGGCAGTAAAGTGAGTTATAATAATATGTTTTACTATTATTAGTGTTCAAAATCCAGCATATATTATTTTACACTTAGTAGTACATCTCAGTTTGGACTAGCCACTTAAGTGCCAAGTAGCCATCCTTGACTAATGGCTAGAGTTTAGACAGGATAACCAGCCTGCCTAGATTTGTATCCCTTTTTTGCCACTTAGGAGCTATGTGGCCTTAGGCAAGTTATCTAACTAATGTGTCTTATTTTCCCTCTCGGCAAAATGGGTACAATATTACTACAACCAATGTCAAGGGGTTGATGTGTATGTTAAAACTAGTCAGCATTTATGAAGTACTTAGTTTTTTGTCTGGCATATACTAATCACTGTATAAGTGTTTATCAAGTAAATAACTATAAACCCTGGGCAAGCTAGAGTTTGTAAAAAGGAGAAGCTGGTGATGTGCCGGGAAAAAACCAATCGTAGAATGGCCCTATGGTGTTACCAGTACGCTTTGCCTGTACCCCGCAGCTCTGCATGATGAAACTGACTTCAGATCAGACGGACCCTATCTGCTATTGTGCAGAGGGCCTGTATTTCTCACTTCTGGAAGTGTGAAATGATAGTACCCTGATGACAAGATAGTTTCTAGTTCTTCAGCAGGTGTGTCCTGTACATCTGTCTGCTTGGAGCTTGGAATTGTATTGGGTGGCACGGAGGAAGCAAAGCATCCTCAGAGATGCTCCATTGTAAATTGCATGACCTGATGTTGGAATGGGAGGGAGGTCACTTCCAGCACTTGAAGATTTAAGCAATAGTTGTGCTGCTTATGCAAGAACAGAAATAAAGATGTATCAGTGGCTTCTGATACCCTCTTCAGAACACTGTCAACCCAACACTGCCAGCCCACCTCTCTCGGCACTGGCCCCCTCTGTTTGCGCCTGCTCTCAGCCAGTCAACAGTGGTCACAGCACCCACTGTGTGCCTAGACTGTGTCAGGTGCAATGGGAGGAGTATGGGATCAAGACCTGGTCCTGGCCTTCATGGAGCTTGCCATCCAGCTGGGAAGACAGACTGAATAGCAATTGCTGATAACCTGCTAGATGAAAGAAGGACCAATTAGAAGCATAAACAAATGCCAAGGGGGTGCCTGGTAAAGGTGATTCATTCCTATATGGCTGGGAGTGGTCAGGGAAAGCTTCACGGAGGAGGAGGCACCCAGCTGGCTTTGTGGGATGGGTAGGGTTTTGATTGCTCTGTGTGCAAGTAAGAGAGGTACAGAGGAGGAGAGGGAGTAAGAGAGAGGGAGAAATGTCTGTGAGAAGATAGAGAAGAAATAGTGATTTTAGGGCTAGAGTCATGAAATAATTAGAGGAGGAAAGAAAACTGGGCTTTATGAAAGAAGTAGGTGTGAGCTGGGCCCTCTGGGAAGAATAAGGAGGACTTCTTAAAAAATTATTTTAAAATTCACATACAGCGGAATTTACTCTTTGTGGTGTAACTCTATGGGTTTTGACAAATGTGTAACGTTGAGTGTGTACTGCCCCTTTATCCCTCCCTCCCTCATTCCCCATGCCGTCCCCTCACAACACCCATCTGCTCTCCACTCCTGTGCTTGTGCCTTTAAGAGAATGGCAGATGGACGTACACAGTGTGTAACTTTGGGGTCTGCTTCTTTCACTCAGCATAATACTGTGAGATCCACCCAAGTTGTGTGTATCAACAATATATTCCTTTTTGTTGCCGAGTAGTAGTCCATTGTGTGAATGCACTTACTACCTTGTATTTGTTCATCCATTTACTGGTTGAAGGACTTTCGTTGATATGAGTAAAGCTGCTGTCAGCATTTGTGTCCAGGTTTTCGTGTGAACACAGGCTTTCATTTCTCTTGAGTAAATACCTAGGAGTGGGAGTGCGGGGTCATATGATACATGTACGTTTAATATTTTAAGAAACTGCTCAACTGTTTTCTCAAGTGTACCATTTTACATACCTACCGGCAGAGCATGAGGCTTCCATTACGACATATCTTCAACAGCACTCGGAGTTGTCAGGCTTCTTTATGTTTTTGTTTTTGCCATTCTGCGTACAGGTGTGGGAGGATCTCACGGTGGTTTTAATTTGCCTTTCCTTACTGAAGATGATGTTGAACATCTTTTTGAGTGTTTATTTGCCATTCATATAACGTCTTCGGTAAAGTGTTAGTTCAAATGTTTTGAAAGTTGTTTAATATTCTGAATACACGTCCTTTGTCAGATGTGTGATTTACAAACTTTTGTAGATAACTCATTTAGGGAGAAAATCTCCAAAAGAAGATGATAGGTGTGAGGGACTCAGAGTGAGATTAAGAGTTGGTTTCCTAAGCCCAGAGAATAGCCTATGAAAGAGATAGGAAGGAACAGGGCATTCTGTGAAGTCTGTTCCCAGCTTAGCACCTACCGTAGAGCATGTCTTAAGAATAAGAGGCACTGGTGGCGGCTTGGTTTGCTGGGCACCTCCCTGGCTGGCTGGCTGCATCTCGTCTATTTTGCATGGCCGGCTGGGTCAGGCTGGGCTGGCGCCATCCAGAACAGCAAATGCTTGTGCCCAGCCTAGGTATCAACCACTTACATGGCCTTGTTTCCAAACTGGGTGACCATGCATTTTGGAATGGGAGGTGGGGCAATTATCAGGCCTGCAGGGGTAAGCCACTGGGTGGGAGTGTGGCTGGTGCAAGAGAGAATCAGTAGGGTGCCTTTTCTGGGTCAGGGTGGGTCCTCTGTGATGGTGACCTCAGGGAAGGATCTGAGGGCTTCGGGCCATGCCACTGGAATTTCTAGAGCTTCTCAATCCTCATGTCTGTCCCTGTCCAGGCAAGGTGGCTCTGAGATGGAAAAACATTATTCTATAAAAAATAACCAAGGGTAGGATGGGTGCTGCCTCCTGTCTCTTCATGCTCAGTCCAACCTGTTTCACTCCTATGGCCTGGGAGCTATGGCACTGTCCCATTTTTCCCTGGGGTAGGACTTTTCCAGAGATGATTAGGACCTAGAGGTGAGGAGTAGAGCCAAGCTAAAGAGGGAGGGCATCCTGCTTTCCTGGAGCTGCTAATGCTGGCTGCCCTGAGGGCTCTGCAGGCTCCTCTGGCTCCCTGGTGCTCTGGGCACTGGAGGCCTGCTCCCCAGGACTGACATCCCCTGCCCGGCTCCTTCCACCTGAGCAGGGCAAGCTCCCAGAGCCCCTGTCTGGAATGCCTGGTTCGGTACACCCTCTGGCCCGGCAGGGTGGAGCATGTTTGTGTCTCTCTGGGCGAGCAGCTTGTTGGGCAGACCCACCCCAAGTCTGGGGAGCAAGAACTTGGTGAGCAGCACACTGTGCTTGTGTGTATAAACTCAGATCCTGTCAGTTCCCCAGAGGGGATCGCCACATGAAGGGATTTAGTGGGAAGGCCTGTTAGGCAAAGACTCATCTATCTATTTGAGATCTGAATTTGCATAGGACAGGCCTACTTAAGTGATACCAACTAGTTTGGTTCGGTGCTTTTGCCTCCCCAGTACCTTCATGACTTTTGCTTTATTTTAGAATCCTAAAGAAAGACCCTGAGAAGAAAAAGGCTTACTTTCCCTACCATTTTTTAAATAGCTTTTATTTATTTGAGCAGTTTTGGGTTTACAGAAAAATTAAGCAGAAATTGTAGAGTTTCCTCCTTGCTCCCCAATTTCTCCTGTTAACATCTTACACTAAAATCCATAGTTTACATTAGGGTTCACTCTTTCTGTTGTTCATTCTGTGGGTTTTGACAAATGCACAAGTGCATGTATCCACCATTACAGTGTCATACAGAATAGTTTCACTGTTCTCAAAATCCTCTCTGCTTCACCTGTTCATCCCTCCACTGGTCTTGTTCCTGTCTCTATAGTTTGCCTTTTCCAGAATGTTGTATGGTTGGAATCATGCAATATATAGCCTTTTTAGATGGGCTTTCGGATTGGTTTTCACTAGTAATATGCCTTTCATATCCCTCTGTCTTTTCATGGCTTGGTAGCTTATTTTTTATTGTTGCTGAATGATATTCTACTTTTTCCATCACTTCTCTTTGTAAGTGGGGATACTGAGATCCAAAGAGAGGAAGCAACTGAGTGGCTCAAGAGGCACCACGGATTTGTAGCAAGACTGAGCTTGGAGCCTAATTCACCTTCCTTTTGAGAGCCTGTTCGAAGAGGCTTCTGCGACAGGCACTGTGCTGAGGCCTGAAGACTTTCATCATAGCTTCGTTGGCCCCTTTAGAGACTCCAGGGCGGCCACAGGGTGGGGTGGGGAGTGGAGGGCTATAGACACCCACTTGCTGTGACCCACTTCCTGGATGTGTTAGGGCTAGGCCCACAGACATGCACATCCCTGGCTGCTTAGAAGGGGTGGCTGGGGGCAGTGTCCCAGGTCTTAGCTCCTGTGGAGCGGAGGAGATAGGATGCCTCTTCCTGGGCTGGAGGGTCTGGAGAATGGATAGAGACTGCTACTACCCCAAGGGCTCAGGGCCTATATCCACTCAGGAATCTTACCTTCCTCCTCTTCTCTTCATCTCTGAGCTACCTAATATTCCTCCCTGTTGAGATACCTCCCACTGGCCGCTTCCCTCTCTCTTCACGGCCTCTCAGAAGGAATCACTTCTCACGTTGGTCCTTGCCCCCTCCATCATCCATCCAATAATCACTCAAGATTGAAGAGCCCTTCCAAGAGCCACCCTCTGTGCCTATATCTTATGAATACAACTGAACTTAATCCTCACGATAGTCCCATGAGGAGATACCTTTATTACCTCTGGAATATATTTGGGAGGACACAGGCTCAGAGAGTTGAGTGGCTTGCCCAGGGATACTGGACGCAGGGCCAGCATGAGGTCCAGCCAGGATCTGAGCCCAGGCCAGGCCTGACAGGGTAGGTTCTTTATGACTGTGGTTTCAGCGTGTCTTACACTGGGTAGGATTGTGGGGGTCCTCTTTTTGCCTTCTTTTCTGTCACCTCCTCCCCATTGTTATCCTGCCAAGAAACAAAATGTGGTAACTTTTCACATTAAAAGGTTAGGAAGGGGTGGTGGCTGGTATGGATGCTGTGTTCCTGGTTCTTTATGTGTTTTGTTTCACTTAACCCTTTATCTGTCTGCACAGCAAACTTCTCCCTCTTTGAGAGATGAGGAGACGGAAGCTTTAGGGAGGTTAAATAAGTTTCTGGGAAGAGGCACATCTTAATTCAGGTCCTACCGCCCTGAAACTTCTTAACAGTGGACCAGACTCTTCCCAGGCTTGCCCCAGACCTTTATGCCGATTGGTACAAGAAGAAGCAGGGTGCTCTGGCGGTGGGAGTTCAGGCTTTGTGACGCCTAGGTTTTGTGTGGTTTTATGATTTTTCTTAAGAATGGCCTTTTTCTGGCCTCCAGCAAGCCCTGGCCAGCTTTCTAAAGTCACATTGGGGTCATTTTTTTCCAGCTGAGTACATGGCCCAGCCCGGCCCCACCCAGCCCATTTCTCTGCTGGGCTGTTTTCCTCTCCTCCACTCCCTCTCCTTCCTTCATCCCTAGGGACTCTCCTGCCTGTGGCCTGGGAACTCTTCTGTCTTGTCTCTTTTTGTTTCTAGCTACAAATAGGCCATTTTCCTTTGTCTCCTGTATCTTAGGTCAAGGACTCCTGAAGTGCTTCCTTTTCCCCTTCTCTGTCCACATCTTTTACTCTTCTTTTTTTTTTTTTAAATTACATAACATAAATTTCACCATTTTAACCATTTTAAGTGTACAGCAACTTCAGGAAGTACACTGACAGTGTTGTGCTCTTGTCCCTATGTGTCTTCAGAACTTTTTATTATTCCAAACAGAAATTCTGTTCTCATTAAACATGTTATTTGTGGTCATTATGTTTTATAAAGTCACCGAGAACCCTGAGTTAGCAGACACTAAGCAATTGTTTCTAGGGCTAGGCTCCTGTAAGCCTCTGGTGCAATGTTTTCACCAACTGATTAATTGATAACCTTGGTTTTGTGTTTGTTTCAGTTCAAAGACATTTTACTTAATGTATATTCTGATTCCTTACCATAGAACTCAGCCAACAGCACTCTAACTCATGCCTGGAAAAAGCTTATCTAACACTTTCCTCCATGCAGTCCATCACAGCCTTCTTAGGACATGAGATGGCACTTCATCACTACACTTGGGGACCGTTTGAAACAGCGAAATCAATAACAAAAAGTACAAAAATGGGGAAAACATGGTACTAAACAGACCATGAAAAGGACACTTGTTTATAGTGTAAGAGCTGAGAGCAGAAGGCAGAGTGCAGCCCTGTTCAACCTCAGCCGGGAACGTGAGTGACTCACATTTTTGGCTGCTCAACACTTGCTCATGTCTGCAAATGACTGAAAGCACCACAAGCATTGATTTGGGGGTTACATGCTTTTTAAAGTTTTTATGAGTTTATTTGAGTCAAACTGATAACAATTGCTGGAAAGCAAAACCTCAAGTCTTTTGTAGGGTTGGGGGATTTACAAATTTTAGTGAGTTGGTGAATTTGCAGATATGGACTCTGTGAATATTCTGTATATAATCAGGATTGACTATATCTTCACAGGGCACCCTGGACCCTTGCTCCCCCCCTCCCCCGCCGCCCCAGATTGAAGGACATTGGCTTGGTATTCAAAGCCTGGCATATAGTAGGTGTTCGTTGTACAACTTTGAATAAATGAATGGAAGATGCAAAGGGCTGATGCACTAATGGTAAGGTGTTAGGCATGACAATAAACAGGGAGGGATTTTTTTGGCTGGAGAACCTGCTTAACCATGTATGTGGGTCACCTGCTCCTCTCCTTCCTAGGGACCAGCTCTCTCCTCTCTCATCCTCCGGATGCCGGTCCTGGTAGTTGTAATTGTGTAGCATCAAATTCAGGGTTAAGGTTTAGTTCCAGCCCTTGTTTCGACTAGCTGTGCGTACTTTGGCAGGGCTCTTCACCTGTAAGTTGGAGGCAGCTTTCTCCTGGATTTTCCCTCACTCACACCAACCTTGGGAACCCCGCACCTCCCAGCTGGGCCCTTCACCAGAGGCTGTGGGAGCAGCGGAATCTCTGCTGAGAAAGGGCCCCGGGAAGACTTTCGCATCCACAGAAACGCCTCTTAGCTGGCCAGTCAGGATCTGGTACCCGTCCCTGATACTCTTTGCTTAACTTAAATCCCTCACATTGTAGACTCACACTGCTCCCCTCCTGTTGTCCACAGAACCACTGGCAAAGGGGTCAGAGTGGCCTAGTGGTAGGAGAGAGGTGATTTGCTGTGGCAGGAACTGAGCTTCTTCACTTAGACCTGGGGCTCAGCACTTCACCTGAGGAGCCCCAACCTCATCATCTGAAATGGGGTGCTACAGGCTATCTCAGGGGCATATCGGGGGCATTAGAGGAGATGTCAGCCTGGTGCCAGGCAGGAGTGTGCATTAAACAATGGTACCTGCTGGCCTTGATATTAAAATAATTCTCTCTCTGGTAAGCAGAATGTCTGTGTGTCTCTCGGGGTCCTGGGTACCTCCTCAACAGCTAGGCCTCCCTCCCACAATTTTTCGGCTACTCACACGTGCCCTGCCTGGTGCACGGGGGACGTGCATAAGGTGGGGAGGCAGCACCATGCTGGGGAGATGGGCTCCCTGCTCTGACCTTGCTCTGCCTGGGGATGGGTTCTCCCTTCTTGCCCCAGGCCCCTGTCTTCTTCCCTTTTCAGCCTCCTGAGTTATAATTAAGCAGCCAACCTTCTAGGCTCCTTGAGGCAGATAAATTTTCCCTGGTCCTCAGACATCTCTGGCTATAGTTAGTAAGAAAGACAGTGGCTTAGAATGAAAGACAAGATGACTGAGGAGGCTGAACGAGTAGTTGAGGCAACAAGTATTAAAGGCCTGAGGCCTTCGTGGGCTGGGGCCAGGGAACCCTCCAGGGCAGAGGCAAGCCATGGCGGCGCTGTGTGCCTTGTACCTGCTTTCATTGAAGCCTCTCACACTTCCTAGCACTTACATATTTAAGAGCCTGTGATATAGGGAAGAGGCATGAAAGCTCCCCAAGCTGACCTGTTACATTCAGAGCCTGCAATGTGCTGCCAGACCACAGGAAACCTACAGAACAAAGGAAGATTCCTGCTGGGGTAACTAACAATCTATTCACCTACACCATGAAAGGAAAACAGGAAAACAAAGTCTTTAAGTCATACTCTACAGAAACAAACCCAACCATTCATTCACCAGACCATGGGGGCAACCCACAGAACAAAGGCAGAGATTACTAACATGCATTTAATGCTGTCTGCGCATACCTGTCATGCTGCATACCCAGACCACCACAGGTAGGTAGGGAAACAAAGTCTTGAAACTAATTTACAGAAACTAAGATGGAAGATAAACTGAATTCCTCAAACGCTCCAGGTTTCTTTCATTCTCTGTCTTTAAGAGGAGACCACACTGTTGGTGGAGCATTATTCCTTCTCTAATAAAATTCCCTTCGTCTCTAACTCTGACATGCCCTTGAATTCCTTCCGGCTTGCAGTCAAGGACCCTTTCTCCTGGGGCAGGACTTGAGTCCCCACTTGGAGGGATTCACGTTGTCCTGCATTGTACGTGTACCAATCCTCCATCTAAAGTCTAAGCCCCTTTCTCCAGGAACAGGTACCCAGTAGATGGTTTTAAAAAAATTATTTAAAAAGTTTACACTTATTGAAATATAATTGACATAAAATTATGATGTTTAAAGTATATGTCTGGTGATTTGATATATGTGTACATTACGAAAGAGTTCCCCCCACCTATCTAGTTAATTAACACATCTGTCACCTGACATATTTATCTTTTTTGGAAGTTTGAGTTCTTCATTTGAGTACTACTCTCTTTGCAAATTTCAAGTATCCTATACAGTGTTATCGACTATAGTACTCTGTTTTACATTGGTTCCTCAGAACTCGTTCACCTTATAGCTGAAAGTCTGTACCCCTTTAGCACCTCCTTGTTCCCCTACCCTCAGTAGGTGTCGATAGACTGTTCATAGGAATTAAATAAGTACAAAGGCCCACCCTAAGCAGGAAAACAATATGAGTAAACTCGAGGTTTAGGAGGTGGTGAGAGACCAAGGGGCTGGGGGGAAGACTGGGAATGAGTCTGGAAGAAGGCTTGGGTCTACTGTTCCTGCTGTCCCTTCTCGTTCTTATTTAAGAAATGAGGTCAGGGCAGTGAAGGCTCAGAAATTCCCCCAGAATCAGGGTGTTTGCGCTTCTGCTTTAATGAAACTTGTGGCCCTATCTCCAGAGTGGGAATAGCCAAGATAACGATGGGAGGAGCCGTTTTCTTCTCTGAAATGAATTGGATGGGTAAGATACACACTCTGTTCAGTGTGGATGTTCTGTAGCCACAACTGTATTAGATTGGACAGAGCAGCTGGGGTTCAGGCACGTGACTCCTGGCCTTGATAAACAAGCTTTGCAGATAATTCCACCAACCTGAAGAAAGATTCCTGTTCTGGGATTGAGACAGAAGGGACTTGCTCCCACCCTGAATTAATTACTTTAGCCACTCCCTCTATCTTCTATATCATTATAACTCTGGGACAAATGTATCTTGAAGATTAGGATGGGTCTCCTGGAAGGAAACTCCGAGTTTTCTTTTCCTCCCAACTTCTCAGGTATAGGAGTCATTGGAATGAAGGAAGCAGCAGAGGTCTCAGGGGGCAGGAGGTCAGAGCCCACAGTCATGAGAATCCTGATGTAGCTGGAATCTTTAGCCCAGATCCCAGAACTCTTGGATTCAGAGTAGGGAGAAGAGGGGCGGAGAGAACCATTTTTATCTTCATAATTGGGAGAGAGATTCAAGTCCTCTCCTAATTGTCTCTCCCTAACTTTCTAGATGACACCCGGCAAGTGTTATAAAGTTTCTGAGTTTCAGTCTCCATCACTTCCAGTTTGGGGTCAGCGAGCTCAGGGAGGAGGTTATAACATGTGTTGACTCCCAACAAGTTAAGGAAGTGAGTAGTAGATTTGTCCCTGACTGAGGAAAGGGGATCAGGGGGAGAATCAATCCCTTAAAGTTGATATCTATTACCTAAATTTCCAACAATGGGGCAGGAGTAGTGGGTGATGCTAATATGTGAGAAATATCACATTCTCAAGTAGCTTATAGTCCAGTCAGGGGAGTCGATGAGCAAGGTGTGATCCCTTTCACAGGACCAGACATCATGTGTTGAGTTGCATGTTGGGGGCTGTAGAGGCTGGGGGGAGTTGGGTGGGGCCTAGAGATCGCTGATGGCCATGGCACATTCCTGAAGGGGGTGGGTTTTGAGAGCTGGAGGTGTGTATCTTAAGGACACAGTCATGGACCAGGCAGGGGACAGGAATTCAGAACATGAGGTCTGGTTTTGCTAGTTTCTCAGGACAGGTTATTAGCTTCCCTTGAGCCTCAATTTCTCCACTTATAACCTGGGGACCATGATTCCCTTCCTGCCCTGAAAGGGGTTTTGAGGAACTTATTGTTCTCATTAGAAAGAGCCTAACAAAAGCCCCTTAGTTCATGAATCTTCTGAAATTTCCTGAGTAACCAGCATCTGTGGCCTCTAGGATGGAGTTGAGTGTTTCTTGGGCCTGGTGTTTGCACTGGGTAGACCATCTGGTGAGCTTTCGGGTCGGGTAGGGGGCAGAGCAGGAGGCCTCCAGGCCAGGCCTTGGAGCCAAGTCAGGGATTATTTTTATTCCTCTGCTCATGGCACATGGCCTGGGGTTAACGATGCCATCTGTCACCCCCACCCCTCAGCTCTCATCCTGGCAGGCCCCAAGGGTCACTGTGGAGCACTTGGGAGGGGAGGAGGAGGAGGAGGAGTGGGGATCCTTTTCTGGGATGGTGTTGGCTTACCCCGTTCTCCTAGCTGTGGGGCAGAAGCCATGTGAGAGGTTTGCCTAGTGAGGGAAGCAGCTGCCAAGCCTGGGCCTGTGGGCGGTGAGGGTGGAAGAAGCTAGACCAAGAGACAGGAGCAGCAGGCCACACAGAGCTGGGAGTGACTCCATTTTGGTAACAAATCCCATGGCCCAGGGCCTAGGATGACCTGCTGCCCTGCTTTCTCTGGGACAGACCCAATCTTGGGGACACGGAGTGCAGGTCCTCAGAAAACCTCCCTTGTGGGACAGTGTCTGGCACAAGCCTGGCTCTCCTCAGGTCTGGTGTTCTGCTGGGCTGCCCTGGGCCCAACTTCTGCAGGGACCTAGAATGTTCATTTCACCTGCTGGTCTAGCTTAGCTCTGGTGAGGGCAGGCCCAGAGACCACAACCTCTGGCTCTCAGGAGGTGTCCTGCAAGGTGAGGGAGGTTGGGCCTCCCTTCTTGCCTTCTCTCCTAACTTTCTGGCCTCCACAGCACCCTCTGCCTGGTCCAGACAATCCAGCCATGTTTAGTGTCAGGTTCCAGAAGACAATCTAGTTTAAAGCCAGGACGTATGAGGCCTTAGCTATTAATATTATTAATTAATGCTAATAAACATTAGGTATTAGGGCTTAAGGTGTATATATATATATGTATAGCCATGAGGTCCATTTAGGGCTTTAGACCTTTCACTTGAGGCATTATTTATAGCTTCGTGAGGGCAGTGATGGTGCCAATAAATAGCTTTAATTGAGCACTGACTGTGTCGGGCCCCATACATCTCATCTTACTGATCATATATGGGACATCTCTCCATGGAAGGTCAGTTCCCCAGCCTTTCCTGAGCAAAGCCCAGGTGAAAGTCTGCAGGGTATGTCTAGAAGCTGATAGATAAGCTCTCTGAGAATGTGGAGGGCCTGTGCAAGGAGTGTAAGCCACAAACACTGCTGGGACAGAAGGGGTCTCTGATCCCAGTGGGAGCAAACCTTGGTTTTAAAGATGAGCAAGCAGGCCCGGAGAAATGGAGAGGTTGACCATGGTCACAAAGTTGCTTGTCGAACTGGAACCGAAACCAGTCTCTTGATTCCCAGACTTCACACTTCCAAAGTAAATCCCACAGGGATTTACAGCAATTCAGGTTCTCCCTCTGGTGTGCCAAAGTTCAGATATTTGCTGAGATTTTCTTGTATTTCCCGATTCTAAACACAGAGCAGTGTATCCTCCCCACAAAGAAATCGTTATCTCAAAGAACACTTACAAGATGTCCATTCATTTGTTCGTTCATTTGTTCTCCAGCATTGTGCAGTGTGCTGAGGACTCACTAGAAAAAGACAACCATCTCTGCCCTCTGTGGTGTCTGCAGTGTGACGGAGGAGGCCAGTCTTTACGGGAGATGGCGGCTGGAACATGCAAAGCATGGGAATCTTTTGGAGTGTGTAAGAGGGTGCCTAATCCAGACTTGAGGTTGGGGTCATTCTCCCAGGGGAAGTGACATTTTGGCTAGGCCTTAATCAGGTGAAATAGGAGCAGGGAAGAAAGTTATAAGCAGCACTTGCAGGCATAGAGAAGGAGCTTAGTATGTTGGGAGTGTCGTTTGGATAACTGAGTTTGGGGGTTGAGAGTGGGTGCAAAGAAGGGTGTAAAGAGTGGTGCAGGTGGATGGAAGGTATAGCAGGACAGCAGGAATCAGCTGCTGGAGGGCTTTGTAAAATTTCATTTCAGAGCATGTAATTTTATCGAGTCATGGTAAAGCCATTGAAAAATCTTAAGTAGCAGAGGAATCACAGAAATCAGACTTATATTGTAGAAGAATCATCCTGGATGCCGTGTGAAGAATATGGAGTCTGGATGGGGTTGGTGCAGTCATTCAGGTGAGCCCTGGGGCAAGCTTTGGATTAGTGCTCCGATAGAGAAAGAGAAGTGTGTTCAAGAAGGCATTTAGGAGATAGAAAGACAGGTTATGGTCATTGTTGATGGCATAGAAGAGGGAAAAGTCAATATATACTCTTAGGTGTCTCTGGCCTCTAGTTTTATAGATGAGCAAGCAGGCCCGGAGAAAGGGAGAGGCTGACCATGGTCACAGAGTTGCTTGTAGAACTGGATGGTGGTGTCCTTTCCTGAGAGTGACAGAGGAGGAGGGGCAGGACTCAGTGGCAGGCTGCAGGTTTGATTTTGGACATGCTGAACTGGAGGAGCTTTGGAGATGACTGATAAGAGGAGCCTGGTTGATAGGCCGAAACTCAGGAAAGACGTACAGATTTGGAAATCGAAAACATAAAGTGGAAGTGTAAGCCATGGGTGGGGACCCCTCTGCAGGATATGTTTAGGATTAAAAAAAAAAAAAAAGAGGTCCGATCAGAACCCTGATTGATGAAAACATTTATGGCATGGGTCTGGCAAAATATGAAGCCAAGGAGAAGAAAGGCAGAGTGAAGACAATGATTTAAACAACTGAAGAATTGTCTTGGGTCTTCTGTATATTTTGAAAACCAGCTTATTAAGTTTTGTGGAAATCTTGAGGGATTTTTAATCAAATCTTCATTGAAATTATGATTTATTTGTAGAAATTCAATACCTTTATGATATTTTCCCAATCATGAACATACAGTATCCTGTTCATTTATTTATTTTTAGGTATTTTATGACTTTCAAAAACAGTTACAGTTTTCTCTGTGAAGGTCTTATCTATTGTTAGGTTTATCACTAGATAAACTACGGTTTTGGTATCTAAATGGAATACTGCTTAAAAAATTACATTGTCTAATACCTTACTTCTGGCATAAAAGACTGTAATTTTGATGTTGATCTTGATATATTCTCATGGAAGTTTTGCTAATTTAATTGTAGAATCTTCAGTCTTCTATCATTCCTTCAAATAACGACAGTTTTACTTCCTTTCCAATCGTTAGATCTCTTTTTCTTGTCCTCTTGTGTTAGCTAAGATTTCTATTACACTGTGAATATAAATGTTGAAAATGAGGATTCTTTGTTTTATTCCGGACTAGAAAGGTAATGCTTCCAGTGTTTAATCATGGACTGTTGCATAGTAAATGTTCTGGTCACCAATTCTAACGTGTCTGTGGGGGGAGGGGGTTTTCCACTCCAAGGAGAGAGTCTCCAGCACCAGCTAGTGTCCTGCAGTTCAACTAAATTCTGACACTAGCCACCTACCCAGGATAGCATCAGATCCCGCAGATTAGGGGCTCCGCCCCACAAGACTGCTCCCCACTTCAGATGGCCAGTCACAAGCCCAGGTTATTACAAGCTAAACGTTGGAGGTTCCAACAACCCTCTCCTTGGGTTCAGTTGATTTGCTAGAGTGGCTCACAGAACCCAGAGAAACATTTTATTTAGTAGGTTACTGGTTTATTAGAAAAGAATATACCAGAAACAGCCAGGTTGACTGGGGGTAGGACGCAGGCTGCCATGCTCTCTCCAGGTGTGCACCACTCTCTCCAAATCTCCATGTGTTCACCAGTTCAGCAGATCTTCGAACCCTCTTCCTCCTCCTCCTCCTCCTCCTCCTCCTCCTCCTCCTCCTCCTCCTCCTCCTCCTTCTTTCTTTTTTAAATTAAAATAAATAGCTTTTATTGAGGAAAAAACGAGTGTTTGTTTCGTTTGTTTCTTAGCAATGGCACTGTCATAGGGAAGAACAAAGTAGGTCCGGAGAATCAAATCCCTTTAAGGTGAGGCTTAAGCTGCCCAGAATTCCTTGTCCCTCTCCACTTTGGGTACTAGGGGGGGGGGGAGTGAAAGGGAAGAGGTAGGGCATGGTGGATAAAGCTGACAGAGCAGACGACGGCGCTGGCAGGTTATATCTTGGGCCCATGGGAGGTGCTCCTTGGCATCTAGGTTTGGCTCTGAGCCTTTTCCCTTCCCTTTCTTGGCTTTGGCCTTGGTTTTGGTTTTGGGGATGGAGACATGGCAACTCACATGATCCTCTGGCATGAAGCAGTGGATTGCGCCTTCTTCAGGGTGCTTTGGTGGGATTCGGTGACCATGTTCCCATTGTGCGCTTTCCCAGCTCTCAGACTTCTACTTGCAAGGGCTCTAAACTCTTTCTTTCCAGTGGCATGGCACCCTGTGCTGCATGTGCTGGGTCTGGGCCCTGTAGGCCCTCCTGTGGAAACCTATGCTCAGAACTTTCTGCCAGGCATGCTGGGCTCTCGGGTCCACTCCCCACCTTCGCTCCCTGAGCACCCTTCTTTGTCTTTCTTTTCAGCTACCACAGAGATGAACGACAGCAGGGGCAGGAGGGCCAGGAGGAGTAAGCCTTGGTGCTGCATCTCACTTGATGCCTGTGCCCTCCCACCGGGCTATCCTTTTGGGCTTTTATAGAGGCTTCATTACATAGGTATGGTTGATTAAATCATTGTCCATAGGCAGCTTATTCAAGCTTCAGCTTCTTTACCCTCTCCAGAGGTGGCAGGGGAGAGGATGCTGAAAGTTTCAACCCTCTAACTGTATATGGTTGGTTCTCTTCACCACCAGCACATCCTTAGGTGCTTCTCCAAAGTCACCTCATTCACATAACAAGACACTTCTTTCTATCTCATCACTTAGGAAATTCCAAGGGTCCCAGGAGCTCGGTGCCAGAAACCTGGACCGAAGACCAAATACATATTTTAAATCACTATATCAAAGGAGGTTTTTGGAAGATAACTTTTGTCAGGTTGAAGAAGTTCCTTTTGTTTCTAGTAGTTGCTAAGAGTTTTTGTTGCGAATGGGTCTTGAATTTTATCCAACGCATCTTTTGAACTTATGGTTCAGAAACATGATTTTTCTATGTGCATGTATGTGTCACATATGTGTGCACACATGTGTGTATTACATGGCCAAATAGTCGTCGCTGTGTTCCTCGTTTTTATATAGTTCATATTTAGATCCACTCTTGTTTTTACCATTTGCTGTGCTCACCACTCTTTCATGTGTGTAATGCCTTCTTTTCATATGAGATTTTTTTTTTAATATACCTCTTTTACTGTTATTTAAAACTTTTTTGCAGTGAGGTTCTGTTCGTACTCAATTCTCTACACTTTTGTCTGAAAATGCTTTTATTTAATGTTCACTCTGGAATGATATTTTGGTTGGGTTTTGAATTCTGGGTTGACAGTTATTTTTCTCTCAATAATTTGTAGATGTTATACTGAGTCTTCTAGTGTTGCTGTTGAGAAGTCTTTTCAATATACACAATATAGCAGTCTTCAAATATTGTTCTACTTAATTTTGCATATTCTTTCTTTTTGGAATGCTAATTGGAAGTACATTGAACTGCCTTATTCTGTTCTCCTTGCTCTTTATTATCATTAAAAAAATACATCTCTGAGTAATGTCCTCAGATCCGTCTTCCAGATTGTTAATTTTTTTCTCTAGCTGTATCTAATTTACTGTTAATCTTAAGCATTGAGTGACTAAAATTTTTATTTTTAAATGTTTTATTTTGTTGTTTCCAGTCTGCTTTGTATTTTTTTGATTTTGTCTAATTCTTTCTCGTGTTTCTAATTTCTTGTTTAAGTCAATAATTATTTTAGACACAATTATATAATAGTTTTTATCTGACATTTCAATTATTTGTAGTTCTTGGAGGTCTAATCCTGATGAGTCTAGATCATAGTAGATTTTACACACACACGCACGCACACACACACACACACACACATTAGGAGTAATTTGGGATTTTGAGATCCTCTTTAGTAAGGCATTATCTTTGAGAGTTCTCTGCAGTCTTGGTTAAGATTGTCTTTTCAGAGATTTTTCAGTCTGGGACCACTGTTCATTTTTATGAGTTGGCTGGAGTTTTCTGAGTAATGTAAAATTCAAATCTCACAAATTTTTAGGCAAGACGATTCTTTTTTATACCTAGGTATTAGGCTAAGACAGACAATCTTGTCTTATTTTGTTTGAATTCTCCCTTTTGTCTGGGGATTGAGGTATCGTTTTCTTTCCCAACCAGCCAGGATATTTCAGGTCTAAGGTCTCATCTCCAAGGCCATTCAAACCTTGTGGCTTTATTACTGAGAATAAATAGCTTCACTTCCCTACCTCCCAGAGCTAGTGAAGCGACAGCGCATTTGCTTATTTCTGTAGCTTAGAGTTCTCTCATTTTGGGCCTCTACACGTTTACTTTCTTCTGAGGGTCAACTATGCATTTGAAAGCATATTTGTTATATTTTATTTATTGTGTCTAAATTCCTTTTATAGAATGAGGGTCTTAAAATCATCTTTACTGTATTGCCAGAAATTAAAGTTAACAGCTCTTTTAAGAAGTTTGTTTTGGGGAAGGTACAGAAAAATACTTCAACATTCATGATAGATTCAAGACCAGAAATTCTGATGGAGAATAATCTAATTTTTTTCAGGTCAAGTGACCTCCTAAGACACACTTCAAGGAACACTTATTTTAACAGCCACCCAGAGGGAGCCAACATTTGTTATACTGAAAGGCCTGGGACACTGGAGGGCAGAGATCAAGACCCAGATGCTCTGTTGTCTTGCTATATGACCTTGGGCAAGTCCTTAGGCCTTTCTGAGAGCCTCAGGTCCTCATCTGCAAGCAGAGGGGGTTGGGTTAGGTTTCTATTAGGGTTCCTGCTTTAAATTTCAGTGGTTTAACCTCTTTCTGTTGGACTGTTTGACTGTTCACCTGTGCCAGCAGTCTGGCCAAGCTGCTTGGAACCTCCACTTCCTCCCAGGATGTGCTGTTCCCTACTCAGCTTTTCCAGGCCCTTCCCTGGATGTTAACACACTGACCCGCATACCCCGCCCCCCTCTGTGGTGAACTGTGTTTCTCGAACAGGCCTGGGGGCATTGGAGGTTAGGGGCTTCAGGCATGGGAAAGGGAGAGAAAGCCAGGAATGCTCTGGGGAAAGTCTTATCTCAGAGGGTCCTGGATGGAAGTGGGTTGGAACTCCGGCGTTTGAACTTCTGTCCCTGGGTTTAGGCTGCTGGGCTGCACTGTTCCTCATGACTACTGGGGAGAAGGAAATGGGTATATGTGGGATATGTGTGATGGGGAGAGATCCTCCTTTGCAGATGTGCTCAGTGGCTGGAGTCTCGAGGGCCATGGGAAGTAAATGGTACCCACTTGGTATTCATAATCCAGAAACTGCTTTAAGATTACTGGTGTGTCCTGCTTCTTCCCAAACCCCTAAGAACTGTGTCCAGAAGTTTACTGCTTGGATAGTTGGAGCCAACAGGTCACTGGATTTGTTTTATGCTAGGGGCAAGGGCAGGATCGTGTTGTCAGCTTCTGTAGGCACCGGCAAAGCGACCTTGCCATAGCCCCACATGTGAGAATCTGCCATGGCTAAAAGCTTCTTTTAAAAAGAGTCCAAGCTGGAGATGGAATAGAGAATGGTGAACTTCATTTTACTTTGCCTCTTTGTTTTAAAATTTAAATATTTAATTGTGGTCAAAACAGAAAATTTATCATCTTAACCATTTTTAAGTGTACAGCTCTGTAGTGTTAAATGTATATTCATATCGTGGTGCAGCAGATCTTCAGAACTTTTGCAAAACCGAAACTCTGTACCCATTAAACACCAACTCCCATGTCCTCCTCTCGCCAACCACTGGCAGTGACCATCCTACTTTCTGTCTCTTTGATCATTGTACGTACCTCATGTAAGTGGAATCACACAGTATTTGTCTTTTTGTGCCTGGCTTATTTCACTGAGCATAATGTCCTCAAGGTTTATTCATGTTGTAGCATGTGACAGAGTTGTCTTCCTTTTTAAGGGTGAATAATATTCCACTGTATGCACATACCGCATTTTGTTTATCCATCCAGCCATCTGTGGACACTTGTGTTGCTCTTGGCTATTGTGTGTAATACTGCTATGAACATAGGTGTGCAAATATCTCCTCAGGATTTTCTTTCAGTTCTTTTGGATATACACCTAGACGTGGGATTGCTGGATCATGGGTTGTTCAATTTTTAATTTTTTTTGAGGAAACTCCATTCTGTTTTCCATGCTGTTTATACTATTCAGTCTTCCTGCCAACAGCGCACAGCATTTTGCATCCTTCTTGTATTAAGGGCAGACTGTCCACGGGCCCTTAATCCTTGTCCCTTATTTCCTCGGCCTGTCTGGGTTCTACGAGCTGCAATTGGAGAGCGCCCAGGTCATTGTGCTCATCTGACAGGTGGGAAGCTGAGGTCTGCAGAGAGGCGATGACCCTCCATGGATCCTGGGCCTCTTGCTACTCCTGGACATTTTACTTTGTCGCCTGAATCCCTGGCCTTTTTCCTCCAAGCTCATGTGCTAAGAGTAGCCAGGCAAGGAAGAGCAGCTGGTGTAGGCCTTGGCACTCCCCTCCCTTGGTGCTCCCATTCCGTGGTTCACACAGTTCTCCCACCAATGCCGTGGTTTCTGTCCACACAGGTCCAACGGGCGCTCCTCCAAGCGGAGCCTTGGAGGGCAAGGCCGGCACCATTACCTCCAACGAGTGGAGCTCTCCCAACTCCCCTGAGGGGAGCAACGTCTCTGGGGGCAGCCAGGCATTGGACAAGCCCATCGACAATGATGCGGAGGGCGTGTGGAGCCCGGACATTGAGCAGAGCTTCCAGGAAGCCCTGGCCATCTACCCGCCCTGTGGCCGGCGCAAGATCATTCTGTCAGACGAGGGCAAGATGTACGGTAAGGAGCCTATTGGGGTGGGGCAGCAGATGCCTGACCTCATGGTCCAGCTCGAAATAGAACCTAGGAAAGGGGTGAGACACAGCGACCTTGGGGTTCCCACCAGGAGATGGAGGGGAGTGATCTCTTGGGGCTTCTGTCAGAGGGACACTGCTTCCACACCAGGTTCCCAAGGGATGCGAGGGCATCTGGGGGATGCCTTTGAGTGAGTGAGGGCCTGGGACAGTGGGAGATGGGAAAGAGGTGGAGTCCTGGGAAATCCCGCAAGCCATTCCCCAGGCCAGTGCCTCAACTCCTAGCTTTCTACCTTGGCTGTGAGGAGTGGTCAGGAAGGTGACCATTGGGTTCATGTCCTCCTTCCTGCACTGCTGTGTTCCAGGTGTTGGTGGGTTTACAGTATGGTGGGTGAGGGGTGAGCACACATATAACTGGCTGCAAGGCAGACTGGAGTGTCCCAGGAAAGATTCAAGCAGAGTTCTGTAGACCCCACTCAGGAGAGATCCCCTCAGCCAAGAGTGATCTGGAAAGGCTAGATCTTCCTCAGTGGTGGCTGAGGATGCGGAACACACACGTATAGGCACCCTATGTCCAGTCTCCATGCAGGAAGGACTAAGGAGTCTGCCTGGGGCTCTGTGAACTTTTGGATGGAAGAGAGGGTGTTGGGGAAAGTAAAACAAAAACAAAAACTGAACAGCTGTTGGAAGGCCCAGGTCAGACTTCCATTCCCATTGGAAAGTCCCCTGAGACCTCCAGCCGGAAACACTGGTTTTTAAGAAGGTCTTGGTCACTGTCCGAAGCCCCTGAGAAGGGTGGGCTTCACCCTGGCTCCCAGCAAGGTGGTCCCAGCCATGATGCGCCCCGCCAGGCTTGCCATTCAGGCTCTCTCCCCCGCAGCCTCCACTGGTGCCTCTCCCCCGACACAGAGGCTTTGTCAGCTGTTTAGAAAGCACTGTGTGAGGGTCTTGTGGGGACCGACTGTATTAGTCCCCTTTGGCTGCTGTAAGAAATTACCACACACAGGGTGGTTTGAGACAACAGAAATTAATTTTTTCGTGGTCCAGAGGCCAAAAGTCTGAAGTTGAGGTGTTCTTGGGCTGGTTCCTTTCAGGGTTCGGAGAGATCTGTTCATGCCTCCCTCCTAGCTTATAGTGGGTGCTGGCAAACCTTGGTGTTCCTTGGCTTATAGCTGTGTCACTCCAGTCTCTGCCTGTTGTCACATGGCCGTGTTCCCTCTTTGTGTGTCTCTTCTCTTCTCATAAGGACACCAGCCATTGCATTTGGGGTCCACCCCAATCCAGTATGACTTCGTTTAACTAACTACATCTATCTGTAAAGACCCCACCTCCATTCTGAAGTTCTAGGTGTACAGGAATTTTGAGGGGGACACTATTCAACTTAATTCAACTGACTAAACTTAAATTCAGTTTGTTACTGGCCTAGGGAGTCGTGGAGCTATCACAGCCTCCTCTACTTCATCCTTTACCTACTGCCTTCCCTACGAAGCCAAAATGAGGCATTCTCTTTTGTTCTTTGGGGAAGCAAGCTTCTTTTGTGCCAGAACCTGGGTCTGTCCCTCAGTCACCAGTAAACTTCGCATCTCTCCTCACCAGCACACCACTGCGGCTTTGCCCTGTTCCCACAGTCTCTCTTATTTCTGGGGGCATTCATGCCCTGGATTGGCCTTCTGTGTTTCCCCGACTCTGACTGCTTCATGTTCTGATGGTTGCTTCGTACTTTTGGCCGCTGGGGAAGCTTTGTGAAGGAGATAGCGCATGTGTATGGAGCACCTGCTGGGTGCCAGGTATGGGACTGGGTGCTTTACATAGGTGATCCCCATAGAGCTGGTGTAGAATGGAGGCTCTGGGGCCCTAGGCTCTTTTGCTATTTTGGTGGAGAGTGGGATGGGTATTGATCACAAGCTGAAGTGAGAATATCAAAAGGGGCAAGGGCTGTGCAGGGCAGAGCAAGTAGTTCAGCTATAGAACTGTCAGGGTCCCTGGAGTGTGGGGATTGCAGTGTTTCTTTGTGCTTTAAAGGGAAATTGGCAAATAAGTATGCAAGAGGCATTCAGCAAAGGGAGAGAGCTGAGGTTGCTGCAGGTGTCTGGGAAGGCCCTTGGAGGTGGCAGAATGTGGCAGAATCAGCAGACATTTATTTGAATGCCATCGTACCCCAGACTCTGGGTGCTGAGCTGTTTCTTTTGTGTGTGTGGCAAAATGTACATAAAATTTACCCTTTTACTGTACAGTTCAGTGGCATGAAGTGTATTCACATTGTTGTGCAACCACCACCACCATCCATCTCCAGAACTTTTTCATCATCGTAGACTGAAACCCTATATCCCTTATATACAAACTCCTCATGCCCTAACCCTCTACTTTCTGTCTTTATAAACATGACTGCTCTAGGCACCTCGTATAGTTGAGGAATCATCTTTTTGTGATTGGCTTATTTCACTTAGCATAATGTCACATGTGTCAGAATCTCCCTCCTTTTTAAAATCGAATATGGGTAGATCACATTGTGTTCATCCATCCATCCATGGATGGACATTTGGGTGAGTCTTAGTTTTATTTAGTTTTTATGGGTAGATATTTCTGTCCTACTGGAATTGGGTTAAGAGACTTTATCTTCGGTCACCAGATATTTGTGACTGAACCAGGGTTTGGAAAATCTAAGGCTACAAGCTTCCAGCAGGCCTCGTGCAGGAATTCTTCTTGGCAGGAGGGGCGATGTTGAGTGGGCCGGGGTAGGGTTGGGGGACAGCAGGATAAAAATGATTTTTGGCAAACTGTCCTGGCCATATTGGTGTCTCCTGTGTAGAAAGACAGGGAGGGGCGCAGGGTGTGGGCATGACCAGAGGAGGCTTGGGGAGGAGAAGGAAGAGGGGCTAAGGCCAGGAGCCTCTTAGTTATGCTGAGTAAGCAGGAGTGCTCAGTGGCCTCTGACGTTCGTTATTTCTTGTCTTTTTGAGGGAGGAATTATAATCTCTGCTTGAAGATGTGGAGGGGAGCTCAGAGAAGCCATTCCTCTTAGAGTCTCTCAGGTAGTAAGTGGGAGAGCTAAGGCTACAACCCAGTCCTCCTGCCTTTTCGCACAGTGAATCTCCGTTGCCCTGAGTGGCCTTTGTGCACTGTGCAAGCCTCCCACCTGCTCCTCCCTTCTTCTCCGCCCTGCCTTCTTCTTGGCCCCAGATCCAGGTGGGTCAAGTTCTGGGCAGCGGGCAGAAGGCTGCTCCGCAGCGTTTGGTGACTCACCCAGCCCCCACAGCACCTGTCCTCTGTGAGTACAGATCCTGCTGTGGTCCAGACGCTGGCTTATCTCTTCTTACCAGCCATGGAATCTGGGCCAAGGCAGGACTGCACAGGGAGTTGATGGAGGGGCTCTCAGCAGTGGCTCTGGTCCAGCTGGAAGTTATATATAGCTCTGAGCTCAGCCCCACTGTGTGGGATGGACCCCAGGGAGGGGGAGGAAGAGGGACCAGCTACCTACCTGACTCAGATCTCATCTCACTGAGGTTGCTCTCCTCTGTCTTCTCCTCTTCCCTCAGGGGCCCACTCTTGCCATCCTCCTGTGCCTGAGCCCCACTTCTGCACCCAGAGGCCATCATTTGTTTTCCAGGTGGGCCAGCTGGGTAGGGCACACACAGAGTGGGAGCTAAGAACATGCAGGCAGGTGGCAGGTTCAGGCAGGAAGAAGGGCAAACTGACTCCAGGGTTCCCAGAGGAAGGCTCGAGACCTGCCGACTCTGAGGACAGGGATTAGACCTGCTCCCAGCCTTGGTCCGCAGACCCAGAGCAGGACACACTGATGATGGCCAATCAGACATGCAGATGACAAGCCGAGCTGCAGGACAGATTAGCGCCTGTTATTTCTGAGCCCAGCCTCCCACACACTTGTGGGCTGGCTCCCAGGCTGGGGCTGCTAGCCCTCTCCTGCTCACGGCCACTTTCATTTTTGCCCTGTCACTGTGTGACCCTTGCCCTGGCCCTGACACGCTGGTCTTTCTGACCTCCTTTAGCCAGCCTGGCCTCAGGCCCATGGTCAGGTGTGCGGAGGTGAGCACAGGGCAGCTTCTCTCCCTCTCCCCTCGCACTCTGCCTTTCCCTCTCCTGAGAGCAACCCTGCCCCAGCCCTGCTGTCTTGCTTTCTCCCTCCTACTCGCCAGAGGCTGGGGCCGGCTCTGTCTTCCTCTGCGTTCCTTTCTGCCCACCATGCTTTTCGCCCTTCTGGAGGTTGCTCGTAAATCTCTCAAGTCATTCTGCCTGTCTTCTCTCTATGTCTCTTTGTTTCTCCTCTCATTGCCTTCTCCTTTGTCTCACTGGGTGCCTGTGGCCCAGGCTGCCCATCCCTGTTAGCAGTCCTTGTCAAGGGCCCACCACTCTGAACCAGGCTCAGGGCTATGGGCTCTGTACTCTGCGACTTCATGGTCTGCGGGGAGAGGCAGGAGAAACATCTTGGGAAAGTAAACTAATGGCACTTATGTTATATACAGTTAGAAGTGTTCTGGAAGTGGAGCTTGAGCAGGTAAAGGAAAGTGCTCAGGCAAGGGGGAGGCGTGTTGGCCCAGAGGCGGGACTTGGCGTGGAGGTTCTGGGAGATCTGGGCAAGGCATTGTGATTGCAGATTGTCAGTGGTGAAGGGATCCTCATTTTGGATGAGTCTCACAGCTAATGAGAAGTGGAGTAGGGCGTGGACCTGGGTCGGGGCGCTTGTCACTGAGGTGATGAGACACAGGTTAGGGAGCCTCATTCGAGCATCTTCTGTACCCTGTGTCTCCTTGCCATGTTCCTTGGGTCCTCTGCTGCCTTTTAGTTTGTCCCCTGTGGTTTCCAGCTCCTTCCACGCTGTTTCTCCCAGCCTCGAACCCTGATTTTGTGCTTCTGGAGGCCTGATGGTGTGAGCTTAGGTTCAAATTCACTCTCTGTTCCAGTAGCCAGTGTGATCTTGGGCAAGTTGTTTACCTTTCTCAGTGTCAGTTTCCTCATTTGTAAAATGGGGATAATAATGATACTATCTTTTTTTGGGGGGGGGAGTTATATTCTATTGTGAGAAAATATATTACATCAATTTTACCATTTTAAACATTTTGTGAACCATTTTAACCATTTTTTAGTGTACAGTTCATTGGCATCCAATACATTTGCATTGTTGTACTGCCGTCACCACCATCATCTTCAGAACTTTTTCATCCTAACAAAACCTTCGTACCCAATTAAACATCAATTTCCTGTTCTTTCCCCTTCAGCCACTGGGAACTTCTATTCGATTTTATGTCTCTATGAATTCGCCTGTTCTAAGTACCTCATGAAAGTAGAATTGTACAATATTTGTCCTTCCGTGTCTGGCTTATTTCACTTAGCCCTTAGTGTCTTCAAGGTTCATCCATGTTTTAGCACATATCAGAACTTCATTCTTTTTTATAGCCAAATAATATCCCATTGTAAGGGTATAACACATTTTGTTTATTCATTTATCTATTGATGGCCATTTGACGTTTCCACCTTTTCGCTATTATGAGTAATGCTGCCAAAAACGTGGGTGTCCAGGTATCTGAGTTTCTGCTTTCAATTCTTTTGGGTATATACCTACAGGTAGAATTTCTAGAACCACATGGTAATTCTATGTTTAATATTTTGAGGAACTGCCAAACTCTCCACAGTGGCTGCAGCATTTCACGTTTTACCAGCAATGCCCAAGTTTCCAGTTTATTCAGATCTTTGCCACTCTTGTTATTTTCCATTTTTTCACATAGTCATCCTTGTGAGTATGAAGGGATGTCTCATGGTTTTGATTAGTGATGCTGAGCATCTTTTCATGGGTTTATTGGAAGAACACACTAGCTTTCAGGGTTGCTGCTGGGATCAAAGTACATAGAGGTGCCCAGTGAACAGTGCTGGGTTGTAGAGCTGAACGGGACACATTCCTTGCTCTCAGGAGGTCACATTTTATTGAGGGAGTCAGACAGGAGCTCAATGACTTTATCTAAGGACTGTGAGAAGGCACAGACCCCGTGTACAAGGGCTTGGAGACAGCAGTGGACACTGGGGTGGGATCAGGGAACCTTCTTGGGGCCAGTGGCCTTGAAGACTGGGTAGGGTTTCTCCAGAAGCCTTAGAGCCCTCCAGGGACAATGGTGGTAATAACTCAGAAGTCAGGCCTAATCACTGCCTTCTCAGGCTTTAAGCAGAAGTTTCGTCTCCACATGTAGCCTCCCCCTCCAGCTGCAGGTGTTTATAACTTCATCGGATCCCTAGACGTTGCTGGGCTGGTTGTGGAGGAAAGGCCGCCTCTTCCAGTCCCAACCTGCAGGGGTGAAGCAGAGAGCTCCTATGAGGGGCTCTCTCTCTCTCTCTGTGAGGCTCACAGATCCTTCTTCTCTGGGTGAGGAGGTTCCTGCCCTTGGGTCCTCAGTCTGTTCCAGTTTTGAAGACTAATAACGTCAGTTATTAGTCTTACAGGACCTTATTAACAATGTGAACAGTAATAACTGACTTTACTGACCTGCTAAGTGGCAGTACTTTACTTATTTAATGCCATTTAATGTCTGTGGCCCAGAGGGAGGGCTGGTGTGGAGAGGGAATGAGATACAGAAATCATCTGTCCCAGACAGAGTTTTGCAGGTGGCATAACAATGTTAGTGGTAATACGTAGCTGAAGAAAAGCCTAGGGTGGCTGGCATGGTGTGTGGGGTTAGGAGAAGGTAATGGTGACCTCTGTGGATCCTGCATTGGGAATGCCCCACCCTTAGCCTGTGGTTAAGCCAAGGCTCCCCTTCTTCATCAGCATTCCTCACCCCTGGTGGGGTGGGGCTGTGGGTGTGAGCTGGAGGCTGTTGGACACATGTCCTCTGACAGATGGGCCACAGTCTGGTGGGGGCGTCTTTCCCAGCCCCACCCAGGCCCTTTCTGGGGTCAGCCAAAGCCACCTGCCACACTGCAATGCCCAGCTGCTTAACTGGCCTCCACTGAGGTTCAGGCTGCCATGCTTCTGCCCCAACATGTGACCTCAACCACCAAAGGGAAGAAGGCCTGGGGTTTTACAGCCAGTGGCTCATGGATTTTCTACTAGTTTCTGACCATCCTTGCTCTTCTTGGCTGGCCAACACTGTGGTTTCAGGTCTTGAGCTCTGGGCACATGCTCCCTACTTCTGTCCTCTTCTACCCTTGACTCTATCGTCGTGATCCTCCCTATGTCTACAGCATTCAAGGCCCATTGGCTTCCATCAGCTCTGAGTCCCACTGTCCATGAGAGAATGACAAAAGGTGGGTAGGTTCTTGGGCCCAAATAGTTGGCTTTCCCTCCCGGACCTGGGTCGGGGTGAGGGGCAGTCAGACATCACCAAGGACTGTCTTCATGCAGAGACCCAGAGAACTGGGGATCGATCCAGATAAGGGGAACAGAATGGTGTCTTGAGAGGAAACTACCAGCCCACCCAGGAGAGGG
Organism: Cynopterus sphinx; assembly: GCA_030015415.1. Classification (NCBI taxonomy): domain Eukaryota; kingdom Metazoa; phylum Chordata; class Mammalia; order Chiroptera; family Pteropodidae; genus Cynopterus; species Cynopterus sphinx. Next base: position 94,664,948 of record CM057380.1, read on the forward strand.
CATCCATAGGAAAAAGCCATCGTGTGATAATTATGAAGCCTTAGAAATGTATGTTTCGTGGCCTCTGGGACAATAACAAGCTGTGTGATTTTGAATAAATCACTTGCTCTCTCTGGGTCGCAGTTTCATCTTCCTTAGGCTAGACCAGGCCTAAGCCCTTGCTTCTGAGAGAGATGGCCCTCAATGCCATGTTAAATAGAAATAACACTGTGCAATAGTTAATAGACAGGAAGGAAGCTGTTTGGTCCATCTTGGCTGCGTACACCCACAGAAACCCAGCATTTCACTCCTACTAAGGAGCGAATTCTCAGTTGCTGGCATCACCTCTGATAAGCAGAATAAGACTGGATGGAAACCATTTGAGATGAACCAGCAAGGGAGAGGGGATGCAGCTCCAGAGAAAGGGGGTGAAGACGCCCAGCCTGAAAAATAAACACCCAGCTGAGCCTGCCTTGGACCCTGTGGGTTTGGCTCCTTGGCACCACTGCCGGCCTCTTGCCAGGGCCAGATGGCCTGTCTGGTAGCAGAGCTTCTAATGCTGCAGCAGGGCACAGGTAGTCGTGGGGCTGGGTGGGGCTCCTTGAGCAAGAGAGATGGGTCGTCTGGTATGTCTGGAGTTAGTGTCTCAGCTGATGGTGGGCACGGGCCTCCTCAGCCACCACAGAGGAAACAGCACTGCACTGTGGGGGTGGGGGTTACAGGAGGGCTTCCCATTCACTGGGCACATGTAGTGGCTGAACCAGGTCCTGCTGGTGGGTGATGTGGGGGAGATTTTCTGACCTCAGTTTCCTCATCTGTCAAATAGGTATAAGTGCCTGACTTTCTGTAAGGAGGAGGTGGATTTACTGACGTTAAAGAGACTCACGCTTCAGAACCCCTCACTTGCACGGGCCCCTTCCAAGTTCTTAGACTTTTTTATTTTTAATTTAATAAAAATTTATCAAGTTTTATTGAAGTATATTCACCATACAATAGACTATACATATTTTAAGTGGACAGTTTGGTAAGTTTTGACAAATATATAAATCTGTGAAACCATCACCACCATCAAAAAGTAAACACCTCTATCTTAACCTAAAATGATCTTCATGTAATTTTGTATTTGTATTTTTCATTCTTTTTCTCTAAGAGATCCTTCCAGTTTTTAGATGGCTTAGGTCCCACAAAACCTGGATATAGAACTGTAGAGAGGGCTCAGAAGAGAAAGGACTTTGAAAATTCTGTTGGGCTCATCAGAATTAAGAGTGGTTTCATGATCTCTTACCTTTCCCTTAAAAGGCTAAAACACTTGATGGGACATCTGAACAACATTTTATCAGCATTCCCTTATATTTCATTTAGCAAATATTTGTTGGGAGCCTACTACGTGCAGACAGTTTCTAGGTGTAGGATATAACTAAGTAAATAAACAGGCAAAAACTCCTGTTCTCAGGAACTTTGCTCTGATGGGAGTGGGGTATAGACAGTGGTCTAAGTGAGAATGTCTATCATGTTGGATGCTATGGAGAACAGTAAAGGCAGGTTGGCAGTATGTGGTGTGTGGGAAGTGATCCCAGCTCTTAGTGGGGTGTTCAGGGAAGATGTCCCTAAGACAATGGCATCTATGCAAAGAAGCCATCAAAGGAGTGGGCCATGTGGGTCTCTGAGGCAGAGAACAGGACACGCAAAGGCCCTGAGGTGGGAGTGGACCTGGCATATTCCGGGAGCAGCCAGGAAACCCGATGGCAGTTGGCATGAGATCAGAGTGGGACTGAGCTGGGGAACAGGTGGACAGATCCTGTGGTTCTCCCAGGCCATTGTAGGAGCTTAGACACTTTTAATCTGAGGGAGATGGGAAGTCACTGGAGGGTGTTGGAGTCATAAGATCACAGTGGCTGCTGTGTCAAGAATAGATTGGGAGCAGGGAATCCAAGTAGAAGGCTTTTATCATAGTCTAGGCCAGAAAGGAGAGGGAACTTGGACCATGGAGAGTGAGGTGGTGAGAGTGGCTGGATTCTAGATATGGTTTGAAGACAGAGCCAGCAGGATTTCCTGGTGGGCTCGTTCATTCATCTGATGAATAGGTGCCTTGTATTGGAGATGCAGACCTGAACGGTGATGTGACCCCTTCCTCTGAGGGATTGAGAATCTAATGGGAAAAGATAGACGGAGAATTGATAAACTACTGTATGCGCCCATGGTGTGGGCTAGAGGAGCAGCCCTAGAACAACATCCCAGATGGTCTCTAACGCCCCTCCAAACTGAGGTGTCCCCTGCCTGCCCCATTCCTCCAGCTTTCTGACCAACCCCAAGACTCTGCAGCTTGCCCTTTCCATTCTACACCCATCAGCACTGTAACCAACCTCCTGGCTCTCAGAAACCTTCTCTTTCCCTTGCTCTTTTCCTTACCCCTGGACTGGTCTCTGAACTGGACTGCTTACATGGGCCTGGAGTGTGTGCATTTTACTGAAAGGAAGCTGATCCATAGAGAGCTCTCATTTTGCCAAAGTTAAGGTTTGTTTCCTGAGACTAAAAATCTAGTGGAAAAATCTGGAGGGAAAACCTTTAAAGGGCCTAGACTGAAGGAGAGAGGGCTGGCTGGAGGGCCATAGAAGATGTGCTGAGGTTCCGTAGCTCATCCGCAGAGATGCTGGGCTACAGCCTGGCTCCCAAATCCTGGTTTTGTGACCCGTTTTCCTTCACCAGTGGTGATGACTTAGATTCTCTTGCCAGTGAAAGCAACATTTCGTGGCTACAGCTTGAGTGCCACTGGTTAAGACATAGAGTAGGATGTTCATTGGACTGCTGGGGGAGCCTGTGGAAAAACTCCCTAGAAAGCTTTGAGAAGAGACATCTTGCTAGAGCACAGTCGTAGGTGCAGACCAGCCCTCAGGTGGTGTCTCCAGGGCCTGGTTCTCCACCACGTCTTCCCCGTACATAGACAGGCCAGTGCTTCCAGGCCAGCAAATCTTTCTAGCAGATAAGAACTCCTGGGGGTGGCCTCTTAATTCAGCCTCGGCAGTGGGGAAAGGTCAGCTGGGGGGCCAGCGTGGCCTTGGCTGTGCTCTCTTTTTGCAATCCAGGTAGGTGGCAGGTAGCCCCTTCGTCTCTCCTTCCTCCTGCATCAGCAGCTTCCTTACTCATAGATACAGTTCTCTAGGCTCAACAAGGCTCAGGAGGACAGAAGAGAATGTTGGCTATGCCCTTTGGCCCCAGAGGCAGAGCAAGGAAGAGATAGCTGCTGCTCAAACTCTCTCCCCTGCCCCCTCCCTGACCCAATGCCCTTCTTTTTCATCTCCTCCTACAGTGGTCAAGGTCCAGCCAAAGGCTTACCTGACCACCCAATCTGAACTGACCCCCTAGTCCTCAACATACTGCATGTTGCCTGTTGGTAGCATGCACTGGAGTCATTCTGTGGGTACGTGTCTCTCCTCAGCTAGGTGGTGAGTTCTTCGAACACAGAAAACCTCTTTTTATAACCTAATTTTTATAAGGAGGACATGGGTGGCTCCTTATAGATTTCTAGGATCTCTCGGATATAACATCAGTCTCTAGGAGGCTGGGCAGTTGGGTGAGCACTCAGTATTACCTGTTGACTGGTCTAGACAGCCATGGAGCTGGAAATGTGGTTGGCCTGGATTTTCTTCATCTGAGTTTAGGGCCTCAGGTCTCCTCTTTGGGGACACTCAGTGTCTCAGCACTAATGTTCCCTTGCCCCCTACTGATCACAGATAGGACAAGACATCTTGTAAGGGCCTCCTCATTTATGGAGGTGGTGGGAACTTTGGGAGTTGCACAGGGGAAGGGCCCACGCCCAGGCACTTCCTTGCAGCTTCCAAGTATGCCGAAGGCCCTGGAAGAATGTGGGAGCAGAGAGGCAGCTGTCAGGCTGCTGTGGGGTGGACGTGAGGAGATAGACAGAGTGGAAGAGGAGAGAGGCTCTGAGAGGCCTCTCAAGCTGTGTACCAGCTGTAGGCCTGTGTCCCTGTCACCTCCTTGTCCTTAGGTTACCTGTCCGCAGTGAGGCCTCACCTTCCTCTTGCTGCTGGGAGATACCTGGAGGGTACTTGCAGAGTCTTTACCTCAAGTACCTACTCAAGGTGGACCGATGGTGTAGGAAGGGACCCCTCAGACCTTCTTGTTTGCCTGACTGTTGTCTTTCTCCCACTGACGGCTATTGGTGTCTCTGCAGGTCGGAATGAGCTGATTGCCCGCTACATCAAGCTCCGGACAGGGAAGACCCGCACCAGGAAGCAGGTGGGCCATGGGAGACAGGCATGGGTCCCCAGGGGCAGGCATCCAGTGTCAGCCTGCTTCCAAAGTGGGCCAGGCCCTTTTCAGGACCAAGCATGGGTTCTCAGTGGGGCTGGCTCAGGTGGGTTGTCTCCTTTGGTGTGCTATAGACAGTTCTGTTTCCACGTGGTCCCTGCTGCCATCACCTGAGAGGCAATCTCGCGCCTCCCTGAGGAGTCAGCAGCCCCCTCCCCATTCTTCTCTAGGAGGCCAGAGAACAGAAGACAAAGCACCGCCACTGTCCTTTCGATCATTGCGAAACTCTGAGGCAGGGCTGAGGGCCCATCATTGACTTCCTTTTTCATTTGTTCTTTACGCATTCAGTCCACAGATGTGTACTGAGGACTGTGGAGGGCCAGGGTGGGGAGTAGGGAGCACAGGCCATCTGGGAAGCAGAGACAGGAGCCTTCTCTTCCTGCTGTAGGTCTCCAGTCACATCCAGGTGCTGGCTCGTCGCAAAGCTCGTGAGATCCAGGCCAAACTAAAGGTAAGGCCGGGGCAGTAGTGGGAGGAAGGACCTCAGGCACAGGCGAGGTTGCTTCCTGGAAATTAGGGTTCTTTTTCCAGAAGGAAAAGTATTTTCTTTGGGTTTAGGAGCTGGCTGCTTGTGTGTTGATGTGGGGCTCGTTTCTTGGGGGCCAAGAACAGAGCCGGTTGATCCCAGCATGCTTCTTGGTATCGATGAGAGTTGGGTTTGGCCTATACCTTCTCCTGTTTGCCCGGAGGGATGCTTGACTTTGGAGCCATGTATGTAACTGCCATGCTCCACAGCAACCTGGGAGCTACAGGCCAGTTTCCTGCCGTGCCCTGCCCCTCTTCCTCCCAGGGCAGTGCCTTCCCCAGATCACAGTGGGATCGCCCTCCAGACCATGCCCTTTGAAGTTATCCTCCAGCTGCTGGAACCTGGGGGTGGTCAGGCATGAGAGTTACTGCTGTGGGGTGTGTTGGATGCTACTGAGGGAGCAGGTGGAATTCCTTCCCACGCTCTGCTCCCTGGGACTGGCAGTTCTTTCACCTCCCTGGATCAGCCACACCTTGAGAGCTGCCTGACAGGTGACTGCTCTCTGGAAGGCCAGCTGCTGACAGCATTCTGCTTTGGGCAGCCCTGCTCCCTACAGGACTCAGGCCTCCTGGACCCTAGAACCAGCGGGCCTCTCTGGTGACTACTGGGAGGCAGTGAGCTCTGCATCATGGAGGTCTTGACAGCAGAGCCTGCGCAGCTACTTTGCAGGAAGAACTAACATTTGGGGATATTAGACTAAGACCATCAGCTTACAAACATTTTTTTTAAAGCAGTGGAAGCTCTGTCCCCCTTTTTTTCCCCCCGAATAAAATATCATCCCAATATATTATCAAAGGAGCTAATCTGGTCAAAGCTAGGTTGGCGAGAAACAGGCCAGAGGCTGGAGACCCCTTCCTTCTCTCATGCCCATGGCTCTTGAACCCAAAAGTATCTCAGAACCCAGTTTAAAAGCCCCTGGATTAAATGACCTCGGAGGTCCTGTGTGGCGCCAGTAGTCCTGTGATCACCGCATTAGAGGTTCGGAAAGAGTTGGGTGGGAACTTTTAGGAAGCCTCACCCCATTGCCTGCTCAGCTCTGTTCCTCCTGCCTTCAGCCCAGCTGTTCCCCACCCACTTTGTCCCAGGACAGCTGGCTGGGTCTCAGCTGTTGATCCCTCCCGCTCAGGCTGGCACATGTACCTCCAGATATCCCACGGGTCCTAGAGCCCAGCTCACTTCATTTCCCCTCTCTGGTCTGCCTCTGACTCACTGGGACCCCAGGCGGGACCAGAGTGGAGAACAGACTTTTCAGTATTCTGTTTAGAGCCAATGAGGGGAATTTTAATTCCACTGGGGCCTGGCTGTGTGCCTCACATTTGTTTCAAGAAACTGTGCCTATTCTTGTCCACAGGCTCCACCATGGGGCCTAGGGACAGCCTTCAGTGGACTATTGGACAGACATCAAGGGGAGCCATGAACCCCTTAAATAATATGGAGATTTTCGTATGTATTTGTTTTCTGGAGGAGATTGATTTGAGGATTCATCATTCTTAAAGGGGTCTCAAAGCAAGATCAGGTAGAAGTTCTCTGGGTCCCTGGCTCGGTCTGGGCCGGCTCTGCCCTCGTGCCATGTGAGTTTGGTGAGTCACTGCCCCTTCTTGGGCTCCATTCAGTCTCTCCATCTATAAATGACAGGGTTAAGCCAAGTGACGTCAGAGGTTTTCTCCAGCTCCAAAATTCAGTGACTACCTTGCTCTGTAGCCTGGCCACTGATGTCACTCCCCATTATATCCTCCCCTCTTCCCCTGATTTCTGTTTTATCCACTGAGGACGTGGTTTTCTGAGCCCCAATGGCTTGTTTAGATCAACTTTCCAGGAAGGGACACAAGTTGCTGGCGTTGAGCGGACGGAGCTCTCTGGCCTCATGACGCAGTTGTAACCCCAGTCTGCAGGCTTTCTTGGGTACGTCCTGCCGCATCCTCCGTGTCCTCCAGAACAAAGAGAGCCTGGGTCAGCTGGCCTGGGCAAGCTCAGATTTTTTCTCTAAAACTGTCAGTGTCCTCAGGAAGAGGAACATCTTACACTGATAGCTCCCTCTGGTTATGAGAGACAGCCTCTGAGAGCAAGGCCCAATTTTGGCCCCAAAAGGACAGTGGATTGGGGATGACTCCACTCCTCAGAATGGTGTCCTATGCCCTCTGTGGTATCTACTGTGCTGTCAAATCCGCACATAACCCCACCCCGGTTTGTTTGGCCCAGGAGTGAGTTGATGTGACAACCTGGACCAAGCTCGCAGGGCTGACCATCACTACCTTCAGAACCCTAGTTACCCAAATTCTCTGAGCCTGTTTCTTCATCTTAAAGTGGAACTCCAACTGGTTCTGCCAGCCTCACAGGAGTACTTCGAAGAAATAGTGTTCTTGACGCTCCGAGGATTGTCTTGTATCACATGATTGTAAATGGCCACCGAGAAGCCCAGCAGAAGGACCTGTTATTGTGTTCTGGCGCCACAACTGTGCGGTGCTGACGTGCTAGGTGGACCACCTGGGCCCTTCAGAGCCTAATGCCATGGTGATGCCTACCTCGCAGGGCTGGGTGGGTTTGAGTGAAATCATTGTACAAAAGCTTCTGTAAGCTGCAGGGAGCTACATTAATTGTCAACTTGTCTGTCACTCGGGACAGGTCTGGGTTTACCAAGTTAAATATTAAATAATAATGTCTTATTTATTTTCCCCATTAAAAAGATAGAATTTCTCATTAGAGCTACCAAATTGACACGATCTAACCTTTTAGCCCCAATGAAATTATACACACTGAACAATACTTGCTGTTCCACTCTTATTTGGGACAAAGACACCATTCCCATTAGGTGTTTTGAATACAAAATGTTGTCTCCTTGCTTTTGAAGACCTTTGGGATTGGGGAGCCTGTTTGGGAACTACTGGCTTACACAAGTATAAAAGCTTATTAGTACTATTATTATCATCACCAGTGTCTTAAGTACTAGTTTGTTCAGAGCCTGTGCGGGTTGAATCCATTCTTCGTGCTGGGCCCCTGGTGTGCAGACAGCCAGTGCTAACATTCTGACCTGTAAAGTTAGGGAGGCACCCAGAGTTAGGGGAGACCCATAGTGCAGGATTGGGACAGGAGGGGCCACAGGAGACCGCCCTGTGCCTCCAAATGGTCCAAACCAAGGACAGCCTCCTCCCTGCCCATTCAAGGAGGATCTGACAAATAGTGATGTGGCACCTGCCATGAGCCAGTGCCACGTGAGCCACCAGTAGTGTAGAGGTGAGCAAGCTTTAAAATGTCCCTGTTCTCCACTGGAGGTCACCTAAAGGGGGGGGCGGCCAAGGGGAAGGGTGAAAAAGGTGAAGGGGAATAGGAAGTACAGACTTCTAGCTTTAAAAAAAAATAAATGTAGCATATAGCACAGGGAATATAGTCAGTGATACTGTGGCAACTGCATGGTGACAGATTGTTACTAGACTTATGTGGATCACATCATAAGCTATATAAATGTCAAATCACTGTTGTACATCTGAAACTAATATGCTATTGTATGCTAGCTATCCTTTAATAATAAAAAAAAAACTTTTTAACCTAAAGAATAAAGAAAAGGTCCCTGTTCTCAGAGTATCCCCATGGTTAGCAAATTGAAAGATGGTCTGGCAAATGGTCTCACATCTTTCTGAGCTCTGAAAAAATAGGTAGGGCAAGTATTAGGCCTTTTTGACAGATGAGGAAACTGATCTGAGAAACCATGTGATTTGCTCGTTCACAAAACAAAGTAATAGATAGCATCCTAAGGACATAGACCTGGTCCCCTGGGGCCTAGTCCCGGGCTCCGGCGACTGGCAGTGGGACAGCTTCCCTGACCACAAGCCCGCCCTGCCTCCCCTCAGCCGGCCAGAGTGACCACTGCTGAGGTCGTCCCTTCCACTGTCTTCCCCCAGGATCAGGCAGCTAAGGACAAGGCCCTGCAGAGCATGGCTGCCATGTCGTCCGCCCAGATCATCTCCGCCACAGCCTTCCACAGTAAAATGGCCCTCGCTCGGGGCCCTGGCTGCCCAGCAGTCTCAGGGGTAAGTGGGGCTGCCCGGAGCCAGAGGCCAAACCAGCCCTCTCCTTCTCGCTCCACCCCCTTCAGCAGGGCCAGAAGCACTGGCCAGACCAGATTTCTCTCCCTCGAGTCCTCTCAGGCCAGGAGAGCCCAGGGAAAGGAGGGACCGAGGGCTGAGGGGCCGTGCTGGGTCATGGCCCAGCTGGTACTGGAACTACCTTCCTGGGGACCTTGGCAAGGATGCAGCAGACGTTTCACGAGGGGCAAGGCTGACCCTGTTTGCTGACAACCAGAGAAGCTCTACAGAGTTGGCCCAATTTAAAGAGAGGGTAGCTGAAGCCCTGGGGCTGGGGGCTTCAGCTGCGGCTTTGGTGCAGTGCCAAACATGTCTGTGAGCGACCCCATCACTTGGCCTCGTCCGCTCCCCTCCCTCAGGTACTCGGCGCCATCCTCCTTCCAGCTGGAAGGCTGATGTCCAGGAACACACTCATGTTCAAATCCTAAATGTCTCAGCCTAAGAACGGGTCCCTCGGGCATGGCCGTGTTGCTCACACTTTGAGAACGGTCCAGAAAGGCTCCTCCTTTCTAGGGCTGTGTCCTCACAGGGTTTTCTTGGCTGTAGGGACTGGATGAGTCCTCAGAATGTACCTGCAGCACCTGGCCTTTGGGGTGGCGACAGGCTCTGCGCCCAGTGAGCCTCTCATCTGGCATTTTTTCAAAGTGTGTTCCAGAGAGCACTGGTCTGTAGGAGGTTAAACAGATATGGCACAAAGTGATTCTGTGCATAAGTGAGGTTGGGGCACTAGAACTAAATAGTTTTCTTGACTCTAGGACCCTTCAGAGCCTATGCACTGCTGTGCCCTGTGGGTCGTCTCTAAGGGAGGAATAGGGAATGCTGTGTTTACCAAAGCTGAGTGTTTTTCCCATGCGGCCCCTTAGCAACGGAGCATGTCCAGAGACTAGAGAGCCTTGAAACACTTTGGGATGCTGCTGTCACCGAGTACTTAGGCAGTAGCATGTAAGTCTCTCGCTGCCTCTCACTGGTCCAGGCTCCAGCCTCACCTTCCAGCTGAGGCCACTGCACTGTCTCCCCACACCATGGGCCCATGTGCACACAGACTGCGCTGACTCTGTGCTTTTTGCCTCCTCAGTTTTGGCAAGGAGCTTTGCCAGGCCAAGCCGGAACATCCCACGAGTGAGTATGGTCTACCAGTTAGTCCCTGAACTGAACTCGAGCCCGTAAACTGGTGCAGTTGAGCCTGGCCCCCAGGGTGGGACAGGGCCGCAGTCTGGGGTCCGCCTTGAACTTGGGGATTGGCTTTTGCTCTTTGCAGCAGCTCAGTCAGCAGTGTGGACACCCTGAGTGGCATTTGCCAAAATACTAGTCTAGGCTGTAACAGGGCCAGAGCTCGGGACCCCAAGGGAGATATGGTAGGAACCAGGCCTCTGGTTGGCCTGGGAGGGGTAGATTTTTCCAACAGACATGCTGCTTCTGTGAATCAGCCATGAAACCTGAGGGAGTTGGTAGGGGATGGAGTGGGAGGCCAAAGCCCACCAAGGCCAGACCCCCAGGACTGTGTACAGAGAGCTATGGACGCTGCTTGAGGATCTGGAGCTGTACCCTCCCCAAGCCTTACACCTCCTCTCTCTTGTCTTCCACAGTGTGAAACCTTTCTCTCAACAAACCTACACTGTCCAGCCTTCGCTGCCTCTGCCAGGTGGGTCAGCAGTGCACAGCATCCTCACATCACACCCCTGCAACTCCTGCCCTCAGGCCCCAGGCCCCTGACAGCTGGACACCTCCTGCCTCTCAGGCCACTGCAGTGCCTCCCACATCTGGCACGTGCTGAGACCGCACAGCCCAGTCTCCTAGCTCCCCCCATTCCCTGCTGCAGCACTTGTACCTCTTCCATGCGTAAGCCCCTTCCTGCCCCTCAGGTTGCCTGTCTTTCCTCCCCCGCCGACTCCCCCCTCGAGCCTGGGCTCAGGCTTGCAGGGGTGCACGCAGTTCAAAGGGCAGTGGCTGTGCTCAGGGCAGCTACTCCACCTGCCACCCCTGTGTGTGGTATGTGTGCCCCACATACCTTAGCTCCTGAGATGGCCTCTTTCCGTAATCATCTTCAGACTTTCCAGCTTGGAGAGAACCCTTGAGGAGCCCTCCTGGGAAGAGGCCCAGAGCGTGGCCAGGGCAGGCAAAGGTCCAGCCGCAGGGCCACTGCGGGGGCTCCCTGCTTGCACTGCCCAGGTGACCAGCTCTGTTCCTGCCTCTTGCTCATGAGGGCCTCTCATCACCTTCCACTCTGCAGGGCAAGACAGGACCCTCACCCATCACCAGCTTTTCTGGCTTGGGGAATGACCTCTGCCCATGGTCTGACCTGGTTCTTCCTGCCACCCGCTTAGGCTCCACATTGCTGCTTTCTCTCAGCCCTGTGCAGTCCACCCTCGTGTGTGTCCTCGTCTCGCTGGCCTCACTTTTCGCTCAGGCCCTCCCAGATCTTGCCTGGATTGCTGCAGCAGCCTCTTAGCCAACTCCCCATTTCCAGGCTCTTATCTTTACCCTGGAACTCACTGAGTCATATTCTAAAGCATCTGTGTCACCGTGTTGCGTCCAGGTTAAAACCTTTTCATGGTTCCCTGGTGCCTTTAGGATACAATCTAAACTCTGGGAGGGCTTGTGTGGTTCACCTGTAGAACTCACCTTTTACCCTTCTCCCTTCCTTTCTTCCCTCCTCCACCCACCCCGCATCACCCTTCCCTGCCTCTGGGCTGTGGCTCAGGCTCCTCTTCTAGATTTCTCTGCCCTGCCCTTGCCCTGGCTTATGCACCTTGCTGTTGGCACCTGAGTGCTCTGTGCGCCTCTACCGAGTGCCTCACTCTTCATTATCACCATCTGTGTGGATGGGGCAGTGCGCGTGACTGATTTGTCTATGTCTCCATGTATCTGGTTCTGTCTGACACTCAGCAGTTCCTCAGTGAGCAGCGTTTGAACAAATGACTGAATGGTTCAGCCGATGCATTAAGCACGGGCTAAATGAGTCCTCCGCCCACCCCTCTGACTGCTGTTTCTTTGTCTCCTTCCTAAAAGTGCTCCTGAGCTACATCCCTCAGCACGTGGAACCTCCATTTTACCAGACTCCCAGCCCGGAAAACTGGCATCACCTGGAGTTGGGCCTCACTGCTCCCTTACATCCCATTAGTCACCAACGCCTGGAGTTTTGCTCCCTTCTATGTCCCTTCATCTTCACCCCACTGTATTGTAGTGCAGGTCCCACAAGGACCGTGCTTCCTCCAGTTTGCCTCACCTTGCCCAGTCCTTTCTCCAAACTGGACTAGGACCTTTCAGAAATGCAGATCTGAACATTTCACTGCTCTGCTTAAAGTCTTCAGTCTCTCTTCCGAACTCTCAGGCTAAAATTCACACTTAGCCTAGCCCAGCCCATTTCTTCAGACCTATTTCCTGCCACTGGCACAAACTCACCCTCCTCTCTAGTTCTACCATGGACTTGAGCCTCCAAACCCGTGGAGCCTCTCACGGCCCCCAGACCTTTGCCCCTCCTGTGTTCCCTGCTCTGCATGCATTTTCTCTGGCTTCACCTACTGCCTCCTACTTCTACTTCATAACTTCTTTCAAGCAGCACCTTTTTTGGAAAAAGCTTTCCTGACCACTCCCGAGTTGGACTTGAAGCTCGTCTTTGATGCTGAGCGCATCCCCGTCCATTTTTATCCCCTTCATTTCTTTATTAGCAAACCTGTCTGTTCCAAGTGCCTATTCCAGGCCAGACGTTGTTCTAGGTGCTGGAGAGACAGCAGTGAGCCGAGCAGCAGGAAACTTTCTCTTTCCATGGGGCTTACATTTTTGTAATTAATGATTCGTCTGGTCACCTTCCCCACTGGACCAGAAGCTTCTCGAGAGGTAGAACCTAGTGGTGCCTGCTCTAGAAGCCCTTTCAGCCCAGCAGGTGTCCAGCACCCCCATCTGGTGTGCAGTCTCCTTTGAATGTAGTTCTGTGCAGGTTGAGGGGTCTAAGCTGTACAAGGCTAAACCCTCCCCTCCAGGGCTGCCTTTGGGCTTGCTAGCCACTGCTTTGCAGTCCCCTCCACCACCCCAGTTGGAGCCCTTTTAGCCAGCACTGAGTCTCACTGGTGGACCTGGGGACCTCACAGAGGGTGTTGGCAGGGAGGCTGTATGTGAACAGGCTTCCATGTGCCTCTCTCACTGTGTACAGGGTTTGAGTCTCCTGCAGGACCCGCGCCATCACCCTCAGCGCCCCCAGCACCCCCGTGGCAGGGCCGCAGTGTGGCCAGCTCCAAGCTCTGGATGCTGGAGTTCTCTGCCTTCCTGGAGCAGCAGCAAGACCCCGATACGGTAGGTTCTGGTGTCTGGCCTGCTCTCCTGCCCCCTTATTTAGCTCCAGCTCCCTTGCCTTCTCCAGCTTCTTTACTACCTGCATGTGATTTTCTCACCCTGCCCTTCTGCCCCACCCCATTTTGGACTTTAATTTAGCTTCCTCATTCCTTTCCAGTGGTCCCCCTCTCTCCCCTGTCTTTCCTGTGTCTCCATTTCCTATCCTTCCTCAAGCTACTTCCTCCTTCTTTCCTCACTTCACTTTCCTCTTCTCCCTTCTGTAGCTATGACTCCCATCCCAAATCCCATCCATGGTTTCTTTACCCCACCCCTTTTCCTGCCCCCTCCCTGATCTCTCTTCTTCCCTCCCTGTTCTCTTTCCTCCCAACCACTTCTCAGTCCAGAGTCACTCATCTTAACCCCACCCCAGGCTGTTCTCTCCTTTCCCCTGTGGCTCTGAGGAGCCTCCTGTGTCTGATCTACATCCTTGGGGAGCCTTGCCTCCACCCTGTCCCCTTCAGTGTCCTGTGTCCTGGGTGACCAGTATCACTTGCAAAAGTCAAAATAGCACTTCGAGAGAGCTGGGCTGACAGGGACTTCACAGATCATTTCACTTTGTCATTTTTAAACTTGTTTTTAAAATTATTTTTTACTAAATTTATTGGGGTGACACTAGTTAATAAAATTATGGGTTTCAAGTGTACAACTCAGTAATACATCATCTGTTCACTGCATGGTGTGTTCACCACCCAAAGTCAAATCTCCTTCCGTCACCACATATTTGGTCCCCTTGACCCTTACCTGCCTCCCCTCTCTCCCCTTTCCCTCTGGTAACCACTAAACTATTTTTGTTTGTTCATTTGTTGCTTTCAGTTTTATGTACTACATATGAGTGAGATCATATGGTTTTCAACTTTTTCTGTATGACTTATTTTGTCTAGCATGATCCAGTCGTGTTTTCGCAAGGGGCAGCATTTTATCTTTTCTTGGGGCAGAGTAACATTCCGTTGTGCATATGTACCTCAGCTCCTTTATTCAGTCATTCCATGTCTTGGCCACTGTGCATATCCTGCAGTGAGCACCGAGGTGCATACATCTTTATGAATAAATGTTTTTGAAATTTTGGGGTAGTTAACCAGAAGAGGGATTGCTGGGTCATATGGTAATTCTATTCTTAATTTTTTGAAGACCCTCCATACTGTCTTCCACAGTGGCTGTACTCATTGTAGTCCACCAGCAGTGTATGAGGTTCCTTTTTTCCCCTACAACCTCTCCAACACTTGTTATTACTTATCTTGTGGAAATAGCCATTTGAAACAGGTGTGAGGTGGCATCTCATTGTTTTTTAAATTCTTATATAATTTTTATTTTTGATGATGACGTCAGTTAACAAAATTCAGTAAGTTTCAGGTGTGCAGTTTAACAGTAAGCCATATATATATATTGCATCGTGTGTTCACCTCCCATAGTCAGATTTCTCTCTGTCACCATCGTTGTGATTTTGATTTGCAATTTAAACTTGTTTTTTGGCTGAGGAACCCAAAAATCAAATAAAATCTTACTCAGAAGCCAAGTGTAAACAACAAAAGAAGTAGATTTTGTCTGGTTGTAGCAGCAGAGGCACCCAGCCCCCGTCCACAGGGATGGAGCACAGTTTGGAAATACCTCACCTAGGACAGTGGTCTTTCCTCACAGATGTGATACCAGAAGCTCAAAGAGAGAAAATCACTTGCTAAAGGATATTGAGTGACAGAGGCAGGACTAAGAATAATACAAATAACAGCTACAGTTTGTTGAGCATCTGCGTGGTGCCAGGGACTACATCAGATGCTTTATACCATTAACTTTGCTTTATATTTCATTCTTTTACTGTCTCCATTTTCCTCTGGGGAAACTGAGGCCCAGAGAGACGAAGTTACTTGCTGTGGTTCTCCTGGCCAGGATCTGAGCTCAGGTCTGTTCTGTCTACCCTGCTGCCCTCGCCTCTCCTTCAGACCAGCTGTTCTCTCCACAGTACAACAAGCACCTGTTTGTGCACATTGGCCAGTCAAGCCCAAGCTACAGTGACCCCTACCTCGAAGCTGTGGACATCCGCCAGATCTATGACAAGTTCCCAGAGAAAAAGGGTGGACTCAAGGAGCTCTTTGAACGGGGACCTTCCAACGCCTTTTTTCTCGTGAAGTTCTGGGTAAGCTTTCAATACCCCTGGTATGTCGATGAGAGAGAGGAGAAAAGAGGAAGAGTGGCATGAGGTGCCCTGGCCATGGTGAGGGCAGGACCAGTGAGAAGGGAAGGAGCAAGTACTAATGACCATCCAGTGGTGGAGCTGAGACCCAGAGTTGGGCCAATGGGGCCAGAGAGCTGGGCTGGTACGAGTCCCTTTTCAGGTTCGTAGTAATGGCTTCCACACTGGGTGGGAGCACGGCCTTAGTAGTGGAAGAAGACTTATAGGAGATACTGAGGGCTGGGTGAAAAGCCATCGTGGATGCTCTAGTCACCTGAGTCTTTGAATGGCAAGTCCTGAGTTGGTTTCAGACCTTGGAGCAGGGCAGTTGGTCCTTAAAAGCTCATCATCAAGGACAAGGCTTGGAGAAGTGGACTGTAGAGTTAGGAAAGGTCACCCCCAAAGAAGCACCCATCTAGCTTTCAAATAGCTCAGCCCCTAGCCTTGGTCTCTGGCTGCTCTCTTCACCTCAGCTACTACGTGGGGAGAGCCACCTCCTTTCAAAACACCTCCTGTAAGACCAGGAGGCATAATTAATACCTTCTTTGGGAGCTTACCTTCCAAGAGACCTGGTACACACAAAAGGATGCACAGAAGAGTCAGACGAGTGCAAACTAATGCAGCAGTGAGGAAATGCAGGAAATCCTCCTGGCTTGTGATTGGAGCCTTTGAATGGTTTCAGGGCTTTGACACGAGGCCTGGGTTGTCCTGCCCACATTCCTCTTTCGGGCACCCTCGCCTGTCTGTTATCACCTAGGAGACAGCTCAGAGGTTCTTACTTACCCTTTGCATGGTCCCAGACCACTTTGATTATCTTAAAGCTTTACTTTCCCCAGAAATAGGCATATTCACGCAAAATTTCATATATAATTCTAGGTGCTTACAGGCCCTTGGCTAGGTGTTCCTAGCCTAGCTCTCATCCACAAGCCAACCTGTGGAGCTGGCTCTCTCCAGTAGAGGCAAGTGCTGAAACTGAGACCCAAGTCCCCTGATGTTTAAGATGCTCCTTTTTGCACCCTGTAAGGTAGCTTGTTCTGTGAGCAGGATAAAAGTTGGACTGAGCCTTTAGAGATAGGCAAGATCTGTTAGCCTGAGAAAAGGAAAGGCTGTTTTAGTTGTGTACCTACAGGTATAAGGAAGTGGGCTCCGGAGGGGAGAGTCTTAGATACAGGTGTGTGAGAGGAAATGCTAGAAAACCAAACTGCAAAGGTGAGTTAGATCCTGGAAGACCCTGATTGTCCAAAAGTCTGGATTTTAATCTATGCTGAGTGAAAAACAGGTAGTTGTTTCTCTTTATCTTATTTTGAAATCAATGCGTGCTTATGGTTCTAGTATTAATAACATAATGAAGAGTATGAGATACTCATCCTCTCCCCCCTCAACCCTAGTCTCCAGAGACAATCCCTGTGAATTTTCACTGTTCTTGCTTTTATCTCCTTAGTTCTAAATAACATGCTTATACTGGTATACCTTGATATTACAACTAAGACATTTATTCTTATGGCAGAAAAAAATTAGCTATGTTATACCACTTTTTCCCTCATCACCCCAATATTATCATATCTAATAAGTTATAATTTAGTCAAAGTAATATAATTTTTACATTTTTGACAACGTATGTTGACCACCAAAGAGCTGAGAAGAGTCATGTGATTACATTTCATATCTTGTACAGCTTGTTTTTTTCCTACAAGTAAATGAGTTTCTCACTTGCATATTTTTAAAGAAACCTATTTCTTCATTACAGCTACCATTAAAATTTTTTTAACTGCCCCCCAAATATTCAAACCTATCAATATTTTATCAATCCCCTGTTTCTTCTCGAGATTTTTCTTCTGGATGTCTCCGTTCTGCTCCTGTTTACACGGGTTGTTCCTTAGGCTTGTTTTCACCCAGGTTCCTTCTTTATTGAAGCTCTCCTATCTTGATTCTATAGTTTTTCTAGATCTCATATTTTTCTTTCTTTTGGTATCTCTCCATATTGTGCTGGAACACGTTCCCTAGTACCTTCCTAAGAAAAGATAACATGTAGATAAATGTTCTGTCTTTGTTTGAAATGTCATTTTTTTTGTTGCTGGTGAGTACTTTGGGTACAGAATCTAGACCATAGATCATTTTCACTAGAGATAATTTTCAATAATCATTTTTCAATGCATTGCTCAATTGTTTTCTAATAGGGAATCTGATAGTGTTCTAATACTCTCTTTATAATGTTTTGCTTTTGTTTTTTGTTTTTGGTCTCTAGAAGTTTTGCATTTCCTCACTATCCCTGATGTTCTTAAATTTCACATTGATGAGCTTTGGGCTATGTATTACTTTCTTCCTATTTTTGAGCCAGGCACTCTGTGGGTATTTTTTAATCATGTGATTAGAGTCTCTTAATTTGGGGAAATTTACTTGTATTTCTTTGGTAATTTCTTCCTTCTTTTTTATCTGTGTTCTTTTCCAGGAATCCCTATCGGTCTGATGTTGGATCTCCTGGACTTATCCTCTATGATTTTTACCATTTCTTTATTTTCAAACTTTTTTTTTTTTGGTCTGTTTTCTTGGAGATTTCCTTAATTTTACCTTCTAATTCTACTGAATTAGTTGAGTATATCTGAGTGCATAATACATAAAACCCAAAGTAGCAAAGGCATGAATAGTTTTTTTTTCCCCATGTAATGTAAATCTAGAAGTAGATTGTCCAGGCCTGATCCAACAGCTCCATGAAGCCATCAGGGACCTGACTTCTCCTCCCTGTCTGTCATCTTTAGTACATGGCTTCTCTCCTCAGGGTCATGATTGCTGGAGTTCTAGCCATCGTATCCAAATTCCAGGCATCAGGAAGGAGGAACCCAACTTAGTTTCCTTTAAAGGGCCTTTCTGGGAGTCCCGCACATTTAACTAGTTGTATGTTGTACTCAGCTACCAAAGAGCCAAGGAAATACACTCTGCTAGTTGAGTAAGTTGCCATTCTGTTACTATAGAAGAAGATGGGTGAGGCAGTTGCTAGTGTGTTATGGTTCAGTTGATGGCGTTTTCCTTAGTGGTTCATAAATCATGGTGTGTCATACAGTTAATGGTGAATTAGGTTAATAGACTATGGTGGCATTCTCTGCCACACCTTCTGTCCAATACTGAATTTAGAGCAAGAAATTTCTAATTTTTAAGAGCTCCTTTTGTTCTTTGATTACAGCCTTATCTCATTGGATAGATACAGTTTTCTTTTTTCTTTCTGGAAATATGAAGTGAAAGTTATATTTTATGTTGTCTTTTGTTCCCTTCTTTGTTTCTCTTTAATCCTTTTTTGGTCTATTTTGGTTTCTGTCTTTCAACTTGGAGGGTTTTCACAAATATATATAATCCTTAGCCATATTATTTAGCACATAGGTTTTAAAACAGCCCTATTTTTATATAATTCACTTACCATACAATTCGCCTACTTAACGTGTACAATTTAACTTTTTTTTAGTATAGTCACAGAGTTACAGAACCAGTCAATTTTTAATTTAATTAATTATTAATTAATTAATTATGCCTACAGCACCTGGTCTTCCTAGGCGGTCTCCCATCCAATACTAATCAGGCCTGACTCTGCTTAGTTTCTGAGATCAGACATCAGGCTTGTTCAGGGTGGCATGGCTGTAGACCATGGACCATGGATGGCTTCATGGGGGCGTGAACCCAGGGCCTTCTGCATGTAAAGCAGATGTGCTAACCACTACACTATGGAACCATGTCCAGAACCAGTCAATTTTAGAACACTGTCATCACCTGGAGATAAACCGGTATCCTGGAGCTATTAACTCCCCCCCACCCTTACTCCCCCAGCCTTAGGCTACTACTAATCTACTTTCTATCTTTATGGTTTTGCCTTTTCAGAACACTTTCCATAAATGGAATCATACAATATGTAGTGTTTTGTGACTGGCTTATTTCACTTAGCATAATGTTTTCAAGGTTCAGCAGTGCTGTAGTAGGTACCAGTACTTCATTCCTTTTTAAGGCTGAGTAGTACTCCATTGTAAGGATATACCACATTTTGTTTATCTGTTTATCAGTTGATGGTCATTTGGCTTCTTTGCACCTTTTGCTTATTATGAATAATGTTGCTATGAACATTCCTGTACAAGTTTTCGGTGGAAATGTTTCCATTTCTCTTGGGTGTATACTTAGGTGTGGAATTGCTAGATCACGTGGTAACTCTATGTTAACCTTTGGAAGAGCTGCCAGACTGTCTTTCCAAAGTGGCTGTAGCATTTTGTGTTCCCACCAGCAGCATGTGAGGGGCCCAGTTTCTTCACATCCACTCCTTGACAGTCTCTGCAATTATTGCATTCTTATATCTTCTTTGGAGAAATGTCTGTTCAGCAACTTTGCCCATTTTAAAATTGGATTATTTATCTTTTTGACCTATGAGTTCTTTGTATATTATAGATAGAGAAGTCCCTTATCAGATACATGAAGATGTTCTCTCTCATTCTGTTTGCTCTCTTAGCATTCTTTATAGTATCCTTTGAAGCACAAAAGTTTTTCATTTGGATGAAACCCAGTTCATTCCTTTGTTATTTGTGCCTCTCGTCCATGTTGAATAGTGACGAGGAACTCTGTGAACAAGGCAGGACTTATTACCTGGTAGTCTTCACATTAAGGTGATTGGGGAGCCAGCTGTTTTATTGGGGAGACCAATAAATGTCAGTATGTTTACTAGACCTTTATTTTCCTGAACTGTCCAGTTTCTCCAGAGAAGAGTCCGTTAATTCTTTCCCTGGAAAGGATGTACCTGATCAGTAGAGTTCTAGGAGTGGGGCAGAGCAGAGGGCTAGGGGATCCCACCATTTCTTATCCAGGTTTTACTTAATTCTCCTGTTTTTATTCCTCTTTCTTCCCCCTCTTCTAAGCCCTCCTGTTTAATTTCTTAAGATGATCACCCTTCGTCTACGGCTGATGGGTGGAAGATGTCAGCCTAGAGTCCTGCCCACCCTGTGTACAGACTTTTCCTCAGTTCCTTGTGTCACATCATAACCTCCCCCAGTCCCACTGTCCTGGTCCCTCTAGTCCCACGCCACTGAGGGCTCCTCTCCAGAATCAGCTCACTTCTTACCTGTCACTCCTTTGAAGGCACTTTTAGGTTGTAATTCCTTCTGCTTCCTTTGCCCCACAGAATTCATTTAGTTTTGATTAGCCTTCAGTCTTCTTGAGTTTGTTGAACTCTTGTCATTTTGGTCTCTTCTCCATTTTCTTTGCCTTTTTGGTGCAGCACATTTTTAAAAGTTCTTTGCTGTCATTTTAGTTGCTTCTCTGTAAGGGGAAGAATGGACTTGTATGGTTACCCTCCCATTTTAACCAAATGTCCAGGAAAATGGGTTTTAATCTGAGTGTCACCTGCAATGAATTGATTCATAGTCATTGTTTGGTATTCTGTGTTAAGAAGGATCTAGGGGGAGAAAGTGCTGGATTGACTGATAATGTCTGTCATGGGTATAGCATTGGATGAAAGTGGTAATTTGCTACATGTTTGCTGTCCTTTTTCTTTAGGTAATGAGAAATCATTGAAGCTTTTTGAACAGGGCACGATATGGTCAGAGTTGTGCTTAGTTGGCTAAATCAGCCGTTCAGACTGGAAACTAGTAGGAGACTGCTATCACATAGGCCAAATGAGAGGCAGCAGCCTCTTTAGATCCTCGGCCAGAAAGGGTTTAAAGGGCTGATCTTATTATAAACACACAGTGAGGTGAGTCAGGACAGTCAGTGAAAGATTGTGCCAGGCACTGTTCTTATCACGTTACATACATGAGCATGTTTTATCGTTGCCACACACCACCCAGAGGTAGGTCGAGTTGACAGCCTTCTGTCATTGAGGGGAAACAGGCTCGGAGAAGTGAAATGACTTGACAGGGACACCACGTTCATAGTGGCAGAGCTGGATCCAGAACCAGACAGTCTGGATCAAGGGTATGAGCTTGGAACTGTTACACTCAACTGTCTACCTTGTGAGGTCCCTGGGGTGCCCTCCCCGCAGGGTTCTGGTGCTTCCCCTGTTCCCGTTGGTGAAGGCTCTAGAAGGCCCAAGACAGGGTTCCCAGGCCCCTGGGGAATGAAATGAAGACATCAGACTTGACTCTGTGCTCAGTGTGGAGTTGGGCTTCTTGGGTTTTCTAGAGTCCAGGCTTCTCTTCCAGAAAACGGAAAGGCGTATCCTGCCTGTACTGCAGCCTGGCTTGTGGCTCATGTCTTCTCCTTCCTCTGACTCTGTGGGGACATTGGAGGTGGGGATTGATGGGAGAAGAGAAGGTAGGAAGAAGGAGGTGCTGAGGAAACGTGATCAGGCAGATTCCACATATGGCCTTTGTGCTGTGGCCACGGGCTGTGCGCACCACCTGTGCTGTGTGGACTCAGTGTGATCCTGTCTTCCAGGAGCTCACGTTTGGGGCGGAGAACCCAGAATGGATCTCAGGGTCCTGAGGCACTTATCGCTGTGCAGGGGAGCATGGTGGGCTGCAAGCCAGACCCTCTCAGTGTCTCAAGAGAGTACAGTGGGGCAGCAGCTGGGACATAGAGGCTCTAGCCTCAGTTCAAGAGCTATGGTCTGAGAAAATCTCAGCTTCTCTGGGCCTCTGTTTCTCCTTTTGAAAAATAAATGGTTTGTTCTTGAGGGCCTGCAACAGGCTGTGTCTCTTGAGGACCTGATGTGTGTGGGGTCAGGTGGCAGTGAAGGGAAGCTGTGGGCCTGCCTCCTCCTGCCTTGTGCCTGAGCTGGGCCCTCTCGGAAGGCCAGAGGCTTTGGCAGGGTGAGGACAGGTGAAATCAGAGATAGGGGCATATCGGTAGCCAGGGCACCTTGGCGGTCATCTCATCTCTTCTGTCTGGGTTGGGCAGAGGCACCAGGGAAGTATAGATCTGTGATGTGGAGAAAAGAAATGCTCCTGTCTGCTAACCATGGATATTTGGTCAGCCATGGGGTAATCACTGGCAGCTGGGCGTCCCCAGACTTCCGGACCCTCTTCTCCTGTGCCCTGGCCTGGCCATTCCTGTCCTCAGCTGTCGAGGTCTGGCCACGTGCAATGAGGAAGGCACCTCTCCCGAAAGCCTTCCTGTCTTCTGTATAGCATTTTTCTGGTTACAGCCCAGGCCTTGAATGGGCATGTAAGGGAGTTGATGAGAGCCCCCCTTGGATTGGGAGGAGGACTTTGATGTCCTCGACCCATCCTCCCAGCCCCCATCTCACTGAAATTAGTTTTCTTATCGATGGGATTGCAGTAGTAACTCTGCCAGGGCAGACTGTTCCCAACCTGGTGGGAAGTGGCATCTGGGTGCAAGAGGGGTTGAACTGTAAGGCTGTGCTCCATCGAATTCTCATGGTAGGGCCTGGAGCAGGACTGAGAAGCTGAGACCCTCCCTTCCTGCCCCAGCACACGTGAGACCAGCATAGGCCACCTGTGTCCTTGGGGTTGGGGGAGAGGGCACTCTTGGATACCAATGGCCACTAATACCCCTCTGCAAACAGAAAATGTTGGGCAGAGGAACCCGAGGCTGTGGGGGGAGGAGAGTACCCCAGACTGTCTGCCCATCCCGCCTGCTGTCCCCTTTTGGGCCCTGACATTTCTCCCAGTCACATACCAGCACATGACAATGAATCTGAGCCCCTCTGGCCCCCACGCCCGAGCTGCGGCTGTCCCTACTCATCTGTCAGTCACCCGATCCCCCACACCTGTTCCAGGCACAGCCTGTGAGCTGCCCACCCACACCACGGCTATGAATAGGGTGGACGTTGGGGAACAGGGGGCATTCTGAGGCCAGGAGGGCAAGTGGTAGGGGGCACCTCTCAGGGTAATATGGGGGCAGCTTTCCTCTTAGGCTAAGAAAGTAGAAAAGGAAGCTCTCTGTGGGAGGTGCCTAAAGTGGGGGGATACAGAGTAGAAAGAGGGGTGGAGTTATAATTAGAAGGATGGGGCACTGAGGACAAGATGAGACACTGGGGGGCCTCGTCTGCATCATTGGCATCTCCTGAGTCTGCGGCGACATCACAGGGCAGGTTCTGGGACAGACTTTAGATTGTCACTTGTAGGATATCTGTTTTCCTCAAATCCCTCTTTCCCCACTCCAGACAACCAGCTTACTTACCCTATTTGTTCTCCCATGAGTTATAAATTCCTTGAGAGCAGAGACAATGTCGGGCCTCTTTGGGCCCCCAGCGCCCCTAGCTGTGCTGGGCTGTGACAGGATAAATGGTGATTGGCTGACTGATTGGAAGGTCCAGGTGAATGGGAAGTGGTGACAGAAGACCTTGGAATATGTTTGAGATCGGGGGAGAACTGGGACTCAGAGGACTCCTCTTTAAGCAGGAGGTTGTGGGTCCTTCCTTGGGATCAGGGGCCCTCTCTCTTCCGACTGAAGCCACCACGAAGTGAGAGGTAGAACAGCCCCAGACGACCTTTAGTGAAGGCCCATCCTGTACCAGGCAGGCATTGTCCAAGCCCTGGGCAGAGCTTAGTTCTTGTCTCGAGGGTGCTCACCAGCCAGGAGGGGCAAGGCCGTCTGAGCAGGTCCTGCCAGCACGGGCCGATGAGGGCACGTCCAGACCCCTGCAGGAGTGCTAAGACAGCTGCTACCTTTTGTGTCCTGGGAAGAGCCTGGGAGGGCTGGGCCAACTCTGCCCAAGCCTGGTGGTGCAGTGTTCTTTTTAGGTGGGACACGAATAAATATTTCTTCTTTAATACTCATTAAAGAAGTAATTATTGTCATGTATATTAGAAAAGTAAATCTCTGATTCCATGAATATATTGCTGAGGATGGAATAAGAGTGAGTTGATTAAAAAAAAAAAAAAAAACCTTAGGGGCATAGTAGGACATGTATGTGGTGGGTGGTTCATGATACAGCATTAATCAAGGGGCAGTCAGCAGGGCTGAGAAGCGGCCAAAGTCTGAGAAACGTGTTATGCCCTGGCCGGGCCCCTTGGACGGCCCCCGGACCCCTCTGTGTTCCCCCACGTTCAGGTACTTGCCCTTCCCTGGCCGCTGAGCTGTCTGTGAGCTTTTTTCCGACTTGGTCCACGTTTCTGCCCTGTAACTGATGCAGGTCCCAGGTTCTCTTTTTCTGTTGTTTAGGCAGCTCAACCTGGTTTCATCCCAGGCCTGGATGTGGAGAAAGGTGAAAGCTTTCCTAGATCCCGCTGTCCAGGTCTTTTTTAAGCTCTCTAGATTGCTTCCCGACCCTAGGACCCAGACTGCGGTCCCAGAGGTCTCCTGGACTCCACCCTCGATGGGTGCCTGCCGATTAACCGACTTAACCATCGCTTCTTGGCTTCCCCGTGTCTCTCTCCAGGCAGACCTCAACACCAACATGGAGGATGAAGGCAGCTCCTTCTATGGGGTGTCCAGCCAATACGAGAGTCCCGAGAACATGATAATCACCTGCTCCACCAAGGTCTGCTCTTTCGGCAAACAGGTGGTAGAGAAAGTGGAGGTAGGAGCACTGTGAACTTGTTAAATCAAACCTTTTCGTTGTTTCGGGCTGGTCTTCATTTCCTGTCTGCCTCTTAATTTGTCCGGATTAGTGAAGTCTCACCCTCACAATATCTTAGTTACTGAAAACCCTCCTCATGTTAACCATGACCAGAGGCCAGACTGGTACCAGGGAGGACACATCCCACTTCAGGTTCTTAACCCTGGCTGCACCTTAGATCCCTGGAGCTTTTGAAGCCCACCAATACCTGCACCCCACTTCACAGCACTTAACCCAGAATCTCTATTGCCCAGGATCTGGGCCACAGCTGGCTATAAAAAGCCCTCTATTTGTTTATTTTAAATTAAATTTTGTATTTTGAGATACTTGTAGATCCGCATGCAATTGTAATCTCATGTACCCTTCGCCCAGTTCCCCCAATGGCGACATTTGATGTAACTAGAGCACAATGTGGGCAACCAGGAAGTCGACATTGATCCCACTCACCAATCTGATTTTGATTTCATTGGTTTACACACATTCATTTGCCCGTGTGCGTGTGTGCGTGTTTGTGTGTGTGTGTGTAGATGTTTAGATACAAATACATGACAGTTCTGTGACCACAAGGCTTCCTGTGTACCCTTCACCCGTGCTATTTTGGCGTACAGCCAAGACTGAGACATCATCTATCCCGTCTTGCCTATTGCCACTATTCTTATCTCGAAGCTCTCCTTCTCTAGCACCCAGCTTCTGCTTGTCGCTGAGAGGAGTCAGGCCCTGTTCTCAAGTGTTCCCAGGCTTCCTACCTTTTCTTCCCACTTAAGAGTCAGTGGGTCATGGAGCTTCCCATGCAGTTGGGCTGGGACTGGATGTGGTCAAAGAGATTCTGAGCCCTGCTGTTCCCTGGGTCCTGCAGACAGAGTATGCCCGCTATGAGAATGGCCACTACTCCTACCGCATCCATCGGTCCCCGCTCTGTGAGTACATGATCAACTTCATCCACAAGCTGAAGCACCTGCCCGAGAAGTACATGATGAACAGCGTACTGGAGAACTTCACCATCCTGCAGGTGGGGGGTCCGCTGCAGGTGGGGGGTGGGAGTGGATTGGTTGGTAGAGCAAATGGCACGCTCTCTTCTGGAGCCTTAACCCTCGTCTTTTCTCTCGCTTGCAGGTGGTCACCAACAGGGACACACAGGAGACCTTGCTGTGCATTGCATATGTCTTTGAAGTGTCAGCCAGCGAGCACGGGGCTCAGCACCACATCTACCGGCTGGTGAAAGACTAAGAGACTCGGGGAGCAGGGAGGGGGGAAGAGACATCGTGTGTGTAGGGACTCAGGGAGGGGACCTGCTAGGGCAGCCCCCTGAAGTGCCAAAAGAGCTGAGAGGTCCTGACTGTTCCTACCCAGGAACAAACTGCCTGAACCTGCAGTGCCCAACTCCAAATAAACCCAAGATGTTGTGTATTTTTAGAGGACCTGATCTGACTGTCTGAACCTTGGAAGGGACTGGGAAAAGGGGGGCAGTCTGGGAAGCAGGCTGGAAGCAACCCCAGAGATGCATCTCCGGCAGTTCTGAAGCCATTGCCCCACTGGACTCAGCCAGGAATGTCGCCAGATGCCGAAGTTCAAGATAGGATGGTCCCCCTGCTGCCACTCGAGTCCCATACTCTGCTGCTGGCCACCCTGAGAGGCCTGAGGATAGGCGTGTGGGTTCTCCGTTTTGCGCACGCTCACGTGTACACCGTGGCGACTTGTGCACGATGTGCCTGCACTTCTTGGCCCTTCTGCTGCCACTGCAACAGGACAGCTCACGGGGAGGCTGGTCCAGCCCAGAGGCTGGATTTTCGGGGTGGAGCTTACTGAGTTGTTGGGAAAATTGGAAGGGGACATAGTCAGATGTTTAGATGGTTTTCACCCATCTCTGGTGGTCGTGGGTTCTGTGGCCCTGCTGACTTGCTGGGGGGACTGGTGTCCAGTCAGAGGAACCCGAGACAGGGAGGGCAGGTGGGGCAGTGCCGAAGGCAGCCTGTGGAGTTGAGGTGCTGAGGGTGACTCCATGGAGCATCCTTTTTGGCAGTGAAGGCCAAGGAAGATGGTCAGAGGTGTGTGGTTGGCCAGTGGTCTCTGAGCGCATTCAGTTCTGATGTTCTGAGTCTTACTGCAATCTTCTTCCCAGCCGAGATGTCTGTGGGTGTGACTACCTCGGAGCCAGCCCAGGCCATCTACTCCTTCCCCAGACAGTACCTTCTGTGCTCCCTGGGGATGGAGAAGGAGGGGCGTGGAACCCATCTGGGCCTAGAAGTAACCACTGAAGGGGGTTTCTGTTTACTTCTCCCAGTAACTGGCAGGGGCTTCGGGTTTCAGCAGCACTGGCTTTGTCCTAGAATTCCTAGCTGCCTGGCCTTGGGCAACATTCTCCACCGGCCTGCGCCTGTAATGGGGCGAGCAATAGCCCCTACCTTGGAAAGCCTTAGTGAGGAGGAGAGAGAATGTCTACAAAGTGCCTGACGCAGGACGCAGGATGCAGGATGCAGGATGCAGGATGCGCTCAACTGTAGGGTGGCTGACGAGGCGCCGCCCTCAGGGAAGCCTGGGTCTGGCTCTTTGCTGCCATCTAGCGGCTCTCGGGTATCATCCCTGATGGGAACCACAATCCCAGGAGCTTGGGATTCAGCCTACAGGTGTTTGCTGTGCTCCCAGCCCTTCAGGTGGCAGTATGTGGGAATACGCAGATGAGGAAGACAGCATCTAGGAGGGGGCACCAAGTGGTGGTTAGGAGCAAGGACTCTGGAATCAGACCACCAGGATGGTATCCTGGAGCTCAGCTGCTGACTAGCCTTGTGGCCTTGGGGCAAATTATTTAATTTCGCCGTGCCTCAGTTTCCCCATCTGTAAAATGGGTATACTTGTACCTACCTCGTATTCATAAAGTGCCTACCCTAGTGCCAAGCACATAAATGTGTTTGATAAATTACTTTATTATTAATAGTGGGAGCTTGCAGTCTCGAGTCAGATTAGGAAACTTGTAAGTGTGGCTGATCCTCAAAGCAACTGGAGTTCAAAGATGGGAGAGAGTAGGGTGTCCGGGATTCAAGGAAGGGGCTGCAACTGAAAGGAGATACCCTGTAAAGGATGAGCAGAGTTTAGGTAAGCAGACAGGAAGGCTGGCCAGTATTGCAGGTGGGGAAAGAAGCCAGCTCTTCAGTATCCCTGTGGCCTCCACAGGCCAGCACCTTCTTCATCAAAAGGCAACTTTAACAAACACCTCTGCGCTGCTCTGCTAGACCTCATGCCAAGTTGCTTAACTCTACTGCACACGGGGCTGGCTCTCTCCAGAAGGTGTGATGTGGAGGTGGGGTGTGGGGTCCCTGCGTCCCTGAGCGAGCAGCATGTGCTCACATGTCTGTGGGGGTCTGTGTTTGTGTAAGGTTCTCCTGCCCCTACCCCAGCCACTCCTCTCCCCTCCCCTATTCCTGTGGCGGTTTGGATAAGGGAGGTCATGATGCCTGCCCCGCTAGCTTGACTGGGAATCTTCAGACAAATGCTCACGAAGGACGTGTGACAAATGGGACAAACGCACAAGTTAAGGTGATGATCTTTTTGAGTCATGGGTGGGAAGAAGTGTTCAGATGTTGGAGCCAGGTGCTGGCTGCGAATTTTCCCTGTTCTTCAGGAGCTGACCTCAGTAGCCTCATGGAGAGTCACCTAACTTCTAGCTTTGAGTTCCAAACCAGTCAGCTGTGGGGAGCGCAGACAAGACACAGGTTCCCGTCTCACTGGTATAGTTGAGACTACAACCCTTGGAGCCAATGGGAGACCTGACTTGGCCCCCCCTCTCCAGCAGCCTCATCTGACACTCCCCTGTGCTCTCCGAATCACTTACCCAAGTGCCAATATGAAGTCACCTTTTCTCGTGCGGAAGAGCTTGTCACTCCTGCCTTTGTGTGGCAAAGCATTCCGTTCATAGCCTGTTAAGAGCACTTGTTATTTGGTACCAGAATACATCTCTGTGCTAATCCTCACCAGATCAGTGATGTGCTGTTATTCCCATTTTAAAGATGAGGAAAGTGGGGCAGAGAAGGGAACTAACCTTTTTGGAATATTCGTATTTATTCCTTTACTTAGCACATATTTATTTAACTTTAGCTTTGTGCCTGGCACTGGGAATGTGTCAACGACCAAGACAGACGAGGTCCTGGGGGAGCTTATGTTTTACTGAGGAAGAAAGACATGAGGAAACAAGACATGCGGACGTGATGTGTGCTGTCAAGGTGATGAGAGGGTGCTGAGGTTGGCAGTTGCTGGGCAACCTCTGAGGGTGAGGGCAGGAAGGTAACTGGTGTGTCCCAGGTACAGAGAGGACGGGGGGTCAGAAGTATGGAGGGAAAGACGCATAGACCAAGGCACAGAAGTAGCAGGGGCTGCATACAGATCGGGAGGAGCGAGTGACCCACCTCTCTCTTCCACAGGCCAACACCCCCTCTCTCGGGAAGGACTTTGGATTTTACTCCATGTGAAGGGTGGTCCTGGAAGGGTTTTGAGCAAGGGAGTATGTCTTTTTGATGTGACTTTAGAAAACAGTGATTGTCTGCTTCTGAGCGTGCCTTGCCTCCTAGACTCAGTGTCTGTGGATGGAGACTATGGATTTCCTGGTCTGTTACTTCCCGTAGGCCAGACACCATTCCTGAGCCTAAGGTGCCCATTAAACATGTGATGAATGAGTGCATGTGCACAAGGCACCCTTTGGGCCTTGAGAGTAGGGGGTCCTTGCCCTCCCAACATGATCTAGAGCTAGCAGGGAGCATCATCGAGATGGGGATGTGGAAACAGACCACTTATCTAATGGCATCTGAGGTTGACAGAGCAGCCTATGTCCTAGTGGCCACCAGTGAACTTCCATAGAGTGGGACCCTTTGAGAGACCCATGCAGGAGGAGTTTGAGGTGCATGTGCATGAGTGTGTGCGTGTGCGTGCACGTGTGTATAGACACGGGCTCTGCCCTTTCAGGACTGAAGCCAGGGGAGTGAGGAGCAAGGGGCTGCAGGGCTTCCTGCCTGCTGTGTGCACTCAGTGTGTCACCTGTTCCCACTTCCTGGGGTTTTAGAGGATGGAGGGCTGGTGTCCCTTGTAAGCAGGAGTGGTGACAGATGGGAGCTCTGGCAACTGCTAGGGCTGGTCCTGGTGTGGGCCTTGGTTGGGCCCCCAGGGCCACATCTGCACAGAAGAAGAATGTGATGTGTTTGGTTTTACCTTAGGCAGTTATACCTAATGGTCATTGTGTTTGGCCCCTTCTGACGTTATCTGTTATGTCAGCTGCAAGAAGGAAAACAAGAAGCTTTTCTCTAAAGAGTTAAATCTGCACAAGTTTTTAAGAACTTAAAACCTGGGTAAGGCTGAATTGGTTTCTTACAAGTTGTGTGACCTTGGGCAAATGACGTACCTTCTTGCAGCCTTCATAACCCTGTTGTAGAGTGGGGACAAAATGGCTTTGACTTTAGGTTGCTGTCGGGAGGAAGAAGGGCCATCGAATGTATGGGAGAGCAGCTCCACTCCCAACTCAGAGTGGGCTCTCCGAGGATGTTGATAACGTAGGGGTGTAAACACTTCCTGGGCTGCTCTTCCCCTCCCTGACACACGTGCGTGCACGCGTGCATGCGCTGGTGCGTGAGCACTTGTTTTTAGAAGGAAAAAGAAGCTCTATTCAAAGCAGGCAAGGAGGAGGCCTCAAGGTTGAGAGAGAGGCCCCCAGGGAAGGGTCTCCAAAGGGAGGACAGAACAGATGGTGGGCTGAGCTACTCTGAATGGGAAACTGTCTGGAATTCGGTTTTGGTTTACTTCCTGAGAAAGGATGGGAAGAAGGGGTCAAGTACCTTCGAAGAAGGGTGGAGTCCAGTTGGCGGAAATGGCTAAGGGTCTTTTTAAGCTCATGATGTCTGATGTTCCACTAATTTTTTGTATTTTTGCTATGAAAACTCCCTTTGTCTCTCCACATCTTCAGTAAAGTGTGCTATGTACACAAAGGCCTTTGTGTGAGTGATTTCTTTTTATGGAAATGAAAGACTCGGCTGTCAGTAGAGCTACAAAAGCCGCCGGGGCAGCAGAGTGGTGCCCTAGAGGTGTCAGGAGTGAGCCACACCAGCAGGAGCAAGAGCTCAGAGCCATGTGAGTAGCTCACCCAGTCAGCCTGGTCCCTCCCAAGAGAGCAGAAAGCACTTGGGGCATGCCTGCACACCTGAGGCGAGTGCAAGCCGGCGTCATCGGGCTATCAGAGAGCAAGTGCCTCAGCTGCCGTCCGGGTTACATACATTTCTTAACCACCTCCAAGAAGAAGTGAGAAGCTCAGGCAGGGCTGGTAGGATGTGGTCCCCAGTTTGGAATCTTAGGAACTTGAATTTAGCCCTTGACCCAGGTATGAGCAGGCCCACAGGACTGGCTTGCTCACCAAAGTCAGAGCAGCAATTGATAAGCTGAAGTGCCACTTCATTAATTCACACTGGGGAGTACCACTCCCCAGCCATGGGAACACTCGTGTCCGCTTGTCAGCACATTCTTTCCTCCACAGGGAACCCTTCCCACGGGAAACCGGATCACTGCATCTGGCGGCCTGTGTATATGTTTGAGGAAGGTGTTTGGTGATCTTAGAGGACTGTGTGCCTGCCATGTTGAGAGTCTGGTGCCCCTTTCTCCACTTGGGGACCTGAGGGATTGAGGAATGCTTTTTTTCCTCCTGGACATCGGTTAGAGATGGCTCCTTGTTTTGTAGCCACCAGTCCCATTACATCATGGTGAAAAGCTCCAATATTGGTGAATCTTTGGTTGGCTGGCATTTCTCAGATACTGCTGAGCATCTAGCACATGCTAGCTGCTGTACTACCCTCACTCTTACTCGTTTGCGGTGCAGGGGGGATCGTTCCGAAGCCCCATTTACCTGTAGCAAATCTCTCTTCTCCCTCTCAGAGTGGTGAGCGGGAGACTGCCTCTGTGACAGGGCCTGCTTGGTCTCAGGCTCAGTATGTGGGCTGGATCAGCAGCCTGACACTACTCTCTTATCTTAGGTGTGGGAGCACAGAGGACAGGTGGCCTTAGACTGGGTTTTCCTCGACTCTCAGGTTCGTGGGGAGCCCTGGGCATCATAGATGGGCTTACAGCTTGGGACTGAGGAAAGGAAGGGAGGGGGAAGGAGCAGGAAAACATGAGAAGGGGTAAGGGAAGAGCAGGATGAGAGTGCCACTATTGTCCCCCAAGGCTTCTCCTTTCAGGCCCTGCCAACAGAGATTAGTGGCACGGGGTGGCTGGTGTGTCACAACAATCATTCCAGCAAACAGTGACTGAGCACATACTGTACTGTGTGCCAACCACTCTTCCAGGTGCTGAGGGTGCCAGAGGAGAACGTAAAGGTCCTTGCTTTCATGGAATCTCCATTCTAGTAGAGGCGACAGATGATAAATAACAAGAAAAGTTAAGCAGGAAAATAGCAGGAAGTGATGAGTGCTTTGATGACAATAGAACAGGATGACATCAGGATAGGGTTTGGCCACATCTGGCCGGCCACCTGGTTTTTTATTGCCAGATGCTGAGAATGTTTTTATGTTTTTATGTTTTTAAAGGGTTAAAAAAATCAAAAGGAGAATAATAACACTTGTAACCTTATATGAAATTCAAGTTTCAGTGTCCGTACATACTTTTACTGGCACGTAGCCACAGTCACTTGATTTTGTGTCGTCGATGGCTGCCCTCATGCTGCAACGCAGGGCTGGGTGGTGGCGACAGAGACCACACATGATTCGCAATGCCGGAGAAAGCCTGCTACCCACCCTTTATAGAAAGTCTGCCGGTGCCTGTCTGTGGCTGGAGAGGGCTTCTTCAGAGTAGATGGTCACTGAAGGTCTCTCCAAGGTGACAATAGGAGCCAGCCAGAGCTCAGCATGTTCAAGTGGCAGGAAGGGCAGCTGGAGTGCAGCTGGAGGAGTGTCCTGTGTCTCCTGGGGGCTGCACCTTCGCTGATTTACCCAAGGAGAGCGATGGTTTTGGGGATGTGGCTCATCTCCCAACCTGCTTTCCCCTTGGTTGGTTGGTTTTGGTCTTTGTCGTTTGTGTTAGAGCCTCTCCTCAGAAGCCCCATATTTCATAGTTCTTGGCTTCTACTTAAGAGGGTCACTGAAAGCCCAGCAGAGGCTCTGACCAGGTGGGCAGGTGTCGGAGGCTGGCTGTGCCATGTAGACACCTGGCGGGGCTCTTATTTTAGGAAGTGGATTTTTGAAGGGCATTTCTTTATGGCCCGGTCAGATTCCATGGAAAGTGTCCCCCAGTTTCTTGCTGGAAAGAACTGTCTGGCCATCAGCGTCCTGGGAACAAAGTGGGGAAAAAGTGCCAGGGACGTCTCAACATTCAGTGTGGAAACTTTCACCAGTTCTGTTTTCTCCACGGTTCTCTTGTGTTCAACTGGACCTGAAGCCCCCGGCCCAGAGATACCAGTGTTTCCCCCTGGCCTCTGGCTGGGCTGGGGAGTGGCAGCCCCTAGCCACACAGTTGAGGAGAGGGTTTGGGGGTCTGTGTCTTCTGGAGCAGTCCTCTGTCTTCACCTCCATTTCCAGAGGTACCTGCTGCCATCTCTTCTTGTCTTGGGGAGAGTTTGATGGTGTAAGTCACGTTCCTTTTTAACTTTCTTTGGGTTAGGATTCAGCTTTCTCGGGGCTGCTAAGTCACTTGGCACTTGTCCCAGGTTTCCAGCCTCTGGATTTTTGTCACTATTCCCTCTCCTGTTTTCTTTGTCCTTTAGAGACACTTAAAAAAATCCCTTTACGGTTATCCTAGAAGGGTTTCAAGAGGGGACAAAGTAGATGTGTTGAATCTATCACCTTTTTCTTGATTTTCTTATTTAAAATATCACTCTGGACTTTGTGTGAAGACAGATAAGATAATAGGAGGGCAGGAGTAGAAGCGGGGAGACCCAGTCAGGGGTTATGCAAGGGTCTAGGTGAAAGATGGTGGTTCTCTGGAAGAGAGTGTAGTGGTGGAGATGAAAGTGGATGACCTCGAGACATGTTTTAAAGATAGTTACTGTGACTTCCTGATGGCTTGGGTGTAGGAGTGTGGGAAAGTGAAGAATTCAGATTAACTCCAGACTTCCTGGCTTCAGTCATCGGTGCCATTTACTTTGATGGGAAGTTCTTGGGAGGAGCAAGTTTGTGGGTGGAGAACAAGAGTTAGGATTGTGCCACCTCTGAGACACCCAATTAGAGTGTCAAGCAGCAGCTACATCTGTGGTTCCAACTTAAGGGGAGGGGTCGGGCTGGGTTTGGAATCGGCATTTGGACTGGCGTTTAAATGCTTTGAACTAGCTGAGGGTGTGGATGAAGAAGAAAGAGGTATCCCCAGGACTGCTCTGAGTCACTTCAACATTAGAGGGTAGAAAAGAGAGAAGGTAAACCTGGAAAGTGTGTTTTTCTTCTCAGGAGTAAGGAGAAGAAAGTGTTTCCATGGGGAGCGGTGACATGCTACTGGCAGACAGTTTAAGAAGAGGATGGAAAAATGACCATTTGTGGTAGACTTCCTGGTCTCCCTTTCTTGAGTAATAGGACCCTTCCATTTTAGCTGGGCACATGGTCACTCAGAATAAAATCATATTTTCTAATCCCCCTGCAGCTAGATATGACCAATGGAGATAAGCGGAAGTATCCTAAAGGGAGGGAGCATGTTCTTCACCTCTCTTTCTTTTCAGTTGACTGGATTGTGATGTAATGGCTGGATATCCTGCAGGCTTTTTGGACCATGAGATAACCTTAGAAATGGAAGTTACCTTACAGCTCGTGAGTCTTCAATACCATGGAGCACCATAACAGCTCTGGACAGATTAGGTGGGAGAGAGAAATAAACTATCTTCTCTCAGTCACTTTTATTTTGTTTTCTGTAATTAGCTGCCAAACTTAATTCTAACTGCTATATCATTGGATTTGGCAACAAACATAGAAGCATAGTGGTCAAAGCATGAACAGCTGTAAGAACAACGACAGTAATACCACTGCTGACTTTTTATTGCGCTTTTCAGTTTACAGAGCACTTTCAAATCCGCTTTCTTGCCTGATGTTTATAGCTCTGTTGTGATAATATATACATTGTCTTCATAGATAAAGAAACTGAGGCCCAGAGAAATCACTCACTCATGCCACCTGGTTACTAAGTCACAGGTCTTGTACTTCAACCTGGATCTTCTGGCTCCTCACCCCATGTTCATGAAGATGGGTGGATAGTGGGTTATAAATGTGCACGAGGTTCTTCCCCAGAGTTTGCCTAATGCTGGGCAGGGTAATTGGACATTAGCCCTCAAAGATCTCAGAGAGTGCTGGCTTTAGGAGAAAGCAAATTTTTGGTGCAACAATCAAAGCTTTCTCACTTTTCAGGAAAATGCCTATATTTCTATAGGGGCGATATGGGGTGCAGGAGGTTGTGGAGGATTAGGAGAAGTAGAAGTTAGACAACTACCAACATTGAAGGGAAAACGTGTTAGCAATCTCATTTTGGAAGTAATCGGGTAGCAATCGAGTGTTCAGACCAGGCATCTGCTGATTATCCTCTGACCATATAAATGTTTCCTCGGTATCAAAGGGATCTGCTTCTCTTCACAGTCTCCCCTCCTCAGAGGCCAAGCTGAGAACTTTGGAAGTTTGGCACGATTCTCTCCTTCTGCTTTTCCTCTTTAGTAACTGCTTTGCTGACTTCTTTTAATCTCATTCTCTAACTCCCCAGCAATCCTGATGTAGGCACTCTCTGGCGGGTGCATGCCTAATGTCATTTTGAGATTGTTGGGGGTAGATAGATTTTAAGCTGATGAAGGGTTTGCACCTTCCTAACAGCTTAAAGTGAAGGTGAGATAACTTTTAAGTAACTCGCTCAGGTTATGCAGTCATGTAGTGGACGCTGGGATTTGAAACCAACCTGTGACTTCTAAGAGAACCATGCTGTCTCCCCAGCTCTCACCTTGGAAAATTAAGAGCCCCTGGGAAATACCATTCTGTCCATCCCACCCAGGGCCCCCTTTAATCTTGCCTGACCCACCCTAGCTCTGCTCCTGGAGGCACATTAAAGCAAGCTTCACATGCCTGCCCCAGGGAAAGGCCTGGGCCCCGCCCCAGTTACCACCACCCACTTGCTCTTTCTCTTCATCTCCCTGGATTGTGGATTCCTGGCTGTAGTCCCTGGCTTTGATATTTGCTTCTGCTCTCTGAAGTTTGGCAACTCATCACATTCCCTTCACAGCTTTTTGGGCCTCAGGTTTTTTTCTCATTAGCCCTCTCCTCTGTTCCTGCCTCTAATTTTGTGTCCTTCCATGGCCTGGGGTGTGGAGCACTTACCCTCCAGCCTGGGCTCTGCAGAACCCTGCAGCTGGGCTGGAGAGGGAAGTGGCACTGAGGTGGCATTATGACAAGGGGCATAAGGAGATCTAAATCCTGCCCTATCTCACAGTTTCCCTACTGTGGGGAGACACAGGCACAAGAGAAACTAAGAAGGCATTAAATCACTGTATCTATCAGGTAAGACTTGGACCCCAACAATGAATTCCAGAAGGGTTGGCTTGGATGCCTAGAGCCAAAACAAGCCTCATTTATCCCATAAACACTTACTAGGATGCATCTGCCACTGTTCTAACTCCTGGGTATGCAGAGGTGAATAAAATCAAAGTCCTGGCCCTTGGAGAGCTTACATCTAGTGGCGGGAAATCACACACAAAAATAAAATTACGTCAGGCCTCCTCTATTTATTTCCCCAGAACAATACCCAGATAGTCTTGGCTCTGTTATCTGTGATGGGCGGCAAGGCCAAACCCTCATCAGAGATCAGCACAGAGAGTGTGAGACTTAAAAGCAAGGGACGGGAGGCAGTTGTGTCTGTAGAGGAGGGCAGCAGCAACCCCACCCCCACCTCCCATCTCTTCACCCTGGGCCCTGGTACAGTATGACAGAGAAACAGTTTGCTCCATCCACAGAGAAAATAAAGAGAGTGTGAGCGCGAGTGTGAGCAAGAGCTCACCCATCCAGGTGAGGGAACAACTTCAGCCCTCCCAAAGCTGGTAGCTGGGACCACTGAAAAGAGCCACATGCTCATGTGCTCACATGTACAGAACTTGAACTTCATAAGCTTTATAGCATGGCTCCCTGGCCAGGGGCAAGCTGGGTACCAGAAGCTCAGTAGAAATGCAAATTCTCATCCCACCCATCCCAGTCAGTAGTTTGGAATCAAAATCTGCCCGTGAGTCCCATGCACATTAACGTTGGAGAAGCAACAGGCTAGACTTTGAGAGGTACAGAGGAGAGCTCCACCTCCAGACTGTGACCAGTATGAATTCTTTCCTCTTGGAGATGGTGTAGGAGATGGAGCGTGGGGTGGACTGTAGAGGGCTTCCTTCCCTGGGATGGGTATGTATTTGAGCAACATTGTTATAAAAATT
This sequence comes from Cynopterus sphinx, assembly GCA_030015415.1. Lineage (NCBI taxonomy): Eukaryota > Metazoa > Chordata > Mammalia > Chiroptera > Pteropodidae > Cynopterus > Cynopterus sphinx. The sequence continues at coordinate 94,702,229 of CM057380.1, forward strand.
ATTATTATAAATAATTATTATAAAAATTATTATAAAAATTAATTATTATAAATAATCGACAATAAAAATAGAATAAAAGAAAATTAAATTCAAAAAAGAGTGCTTCCTCTTTACTCATCACTTGCAAGTTTGATTAATTAAATTAGCATAGATGGTTTAAACTATAAGCATCTAACAAAGCAGACTTAAAAATCTAACAATATTTTAGACACTAAGAATTTAAACACTGTTTACAAAACATAGTAAGCCTCAACTTATAGATCTGATCAGATTTTTCTGAGCATTTAACTTTTAAACTTAATGCATCTAATATTAAAATAACATTACAAGTCTAATATGTCACTTGCTTTTAAACTTTTCCAACTCCTTAACAAGCAGGTAAAAATTATAAACTATAAAATGATTAATTTATGTTATGTGGATTTTTAAAAGCAATTAAATTTTTAAATTAAATTTTAAAAATTACCAAAAAGAACAGATAAAATATAAATTATCCCAATAATGACAGCAGTTACTATCACACGTACCCTTAAATCTATCACAAAAGTGTTAATGTATGTTTGCATCATTCATCATCTTTATATTTATTTTCAAGCTTCTATCCAAACTTTCAAGCTTCTGTTCAAATAAAGCAGCCAAAATCCGCCTCACTAAGATGACTACAGTGAGCATTTGGGATTTGTATACACTTAAAATTAGGGTTTGTACTCCATATTTGGAGCTGGTTGGTATACTGTTACAGATGTGAAGTCACCTGGAGATTGGGAGAGCCTAGGGGTGGGGCCTGGGTGTGCCTTCTAAATTAATTTTTTAAAATTTTTATTATTTATGTCTACAGCTCCTGCTCTTCCTATGTGGTCTCCCATACCAAGTACTAACCAGGCCCAATCCTGCTTAACTTCCAAGATGAGACACTGGTCTTATTCAGGATGGCATGGTCACAGACCATGAGCAGTGGCTCCACTGGGGCATAAACCCAGGACCTTCCGCGTGTAAAGCAGACGTGCTAACTGCTACACTATGGAACCACGTCCTCTAAACTGATTTCACCCAACCTGGCAATTACCTGTGGAAATGGCTTCCTGTGGTCGAATTTTGTGTTCTACAATAATGAAATTTGTAAAACCCTCACTTAAAAATAATACCTTTTAGTGTATCTTTCCTTCCTAGATGTCACACCAACTGTATATAAATACAGGAAATTCACAACTTAGTTATTAGCTGAAACATGGCTATGACATGTACATCGTTTGAATAATTGACCCTTGGGAGAACTCACCTTTACCTTTTTTAGGCTAACCTATATTCAATGTCATTATGGATCCAGGCCTTTTACAAGAGATAATTGTGAAAAAGCTTTTTCTGATACTCATATTGTCATCATTTGCTGTAAAAAAAACATTTTTTTTCCTGCTGTGTTCCTTTTCCTCTTAAAACTGTTTCAAACACTTTTAAAACTACACATTTCTAGCATCATCTGGCAGGCTTAGGTTTGCTTTGACTTCTCTTGCCTGTGTGCAGAATCAGCTAGTCCCAAAAAACCCTGGTTTCTGTGAAACCAGGTGAATGTAATTAGGGACCAACATCTAGGTGTTCGTGGTGTGAACCCAATTATCCGCATGAGAATGGAAGGCGAGGAGGAGTCTTCACTCCTCATCCACTCCAGTGAGAGAGCCAGAAAATGAATTCGCTGTGATGTGTCCAATATAACTTCAACCCTAAGTCCTTTATAAATAAATATTCTATTGGAAAAATTTTCAGCAACCATCATCCTCTGGTCATTTTGACAGACAATTTCATTTCATGCAACTCTATTGAATTCACTACGTTTGATTCCAATTTCAAAATATCAGCTAGTTCTCTGATTTCTCTTAGAGCAATTTCTGCCCTCTGGTTCTCCTCTGCCTTTTATACTGGAGATAGTTGTCGTTTTGTTTCTATTATCTTCAAGATTCCTCTCAGGTTATCTCAGCGTATGTGCCTCAACTATTTGCTCTTTAAAGAGGCCAGCTTTTCAGAGGAAATAGAGTTAAAATATATTTGGCAAAGTTAACCTATTTAACACAACATGTTTTTGTAAGTAAGCAGATTTCTTTTCCATAGTACCTGTGGTGAAGAAAAGCAGAGAACCCAATTTCCGTCAGCTTGTACCCAAAGTCTGAGCCCCTCCCCTGTCACCCCATTTATCCTCTGCCAAATCCTCATCCTCAAGTACTCAGCATTTCAATGCCTTGACCCAGCTCCCATCTCCCAGCTCTACCACCCATGCTGCGGAGTAGAGACCAGCATGCACCGCATAGCCCCTCCTCTTCTGTGGAGGATGGAACCTAAGGCACTCCCATTCCCCCTGATCCTTGGTGTGCACATCTTTGTGGGGTGCCCTCCCCTTGAGCCCATCTGTACCTGTGACTTGCTTCGAAAGAATAGGATGTGGCAAAAGTGATGGGCTGTGGCACCTGTGATTAAGTTATGTCAGACTCTATTGCTAACAGAGTCGTACTATTGACTTGATGAAATAAGTGGCTGTACTGGGAGAGCCCGCCTGGTTAAGCCCAGAGAGTAGCCTCTAAGAGTGGAGGACAGCCCCCAGCAGATGGCCAGCAGGAAGCCGGGGCCTTGGCCACACTGCCGCTAGGAAATGAATTCTGACCGCAACCTGAGTGAGCGCTGATGCAGCGGAGTCTTCCCCAATACAGCCTCCTGATGGTGATCTGGCCAACACCCTGACGGCAGCCCGGTGAGATCCAGAGCAGAGGACCCAGCTAAACAGTGCTGGGACTGAAGAAATCGTGAGACGACAAAGGGGTGTTGTTTTAAGCTGCTAAGCTGTGGTAACTTGTTGTGCAGCTAGAGAAAAGTAATATACCCACAGGCTCTGCTTCTCCTGTGGCCCTAGCAGGTGGTGGCTTCTTAGTTTTCTGTACCATGACCTAAAAGCTGGAACGTAGGGAGTCTGTCTTCCTTACTTCCCTCTTTCCTCAGAACATTTTTCTAAGTGTCAGCTGCATGGCTCGGCTATCCTCTTCCCCTTCTGAGAGCCTCTGCCATTTGCTGAGCCCTGGTTCCTCATTCTTCAAAGGTCTCAGCATCTGTCACATTCTTCTCTCGTCCTAGGTAAATTCAGTATAGGTGAGAGTCCATTTTTTGACTTCCTTCTCTCTGAAGACCATCTCTCTCTATTCTCTCTAAGCCACCCACTTCCACAGTCACAATTTGGGCTCTGGCATCACTGGAAATGGTTCCACTCCAAAATCATTGAGTCGGTCCTCTACCTCCTTCTATCTCTCCTCCTTTCAGCTGGCTCGTTCAGTTGTTCCTGTGCAACAACTTCCCACTCAGCAGCACCTCTGCTTATTGATCTCCCTAATTATGCCCATACCACCAGCCCTCTCGCTTCTTTTCCACCCTCTTTATCAAGCTTAAAGTCTATGCTCATACCCTAAGCTTGATCCTTTGTCATTTTGTCACACCCGTTTAACAAAGTCCCAGCTATCCAAAATCATTGTGCTTGCACGTAAGCGGTCTCCGGGAAAGTCACACAACAGGGCATGTTGGTACTACATAAATTCATAATTCCTATGTTTAAATGAGCCCTCACCAACCCAAGGAATCCTATTAAGTGTCTGTGATGAACTCAGTCTTCCACCGTAGCCCTTGTCCACCTCCACTTGCAGCAGCTAACCTTCTGTCTCTCTGTTTCTCAGTCGCTCTCTGTAACAGGGAGAACAGAAGCCATCAAATGAAAATCCCCACCTGGGACATAAATCTACCTGTGTTTGCTCCCATTCTATTCTCTTCCCTCCTGTTGTAACGCGAAGGCTATCGTCTTTTCTGCCTTAGCCAGATCCCTACACTTACAATTTGAATTTTATCTCTTTCCTCCTATAAAAATTTCTCTTATTTGTGTCCTCTTATCTTCCCCATATATTTGACCTCTTCCTCTTGAATGGACCCTCCTCTTATGCTTTTCAATATATGTTTTCTCTTCTTCAGAGACTCCAATTACCCACATATTAGACATTTTTATATAGTTCCACAGGTCCCTGTGACTTTTTTCCCCCCTATCTTTTTTTTTTTCTTTCAGATCGGTTACTTTCTATTGATCTACCTTCAAGTTTATTTTCTCTTTCCACTGAGATCTTTATTTGGCCATCAAACCTATCCAGTGAACTTTTATTTTTATTTTATTTTATTAATTAATTTTTTATAGCCTACAGCACCTGGTATTCCAAGGTGGTCTCCCATCCAAATGCTAACCAGGCTGAACCCTGCTTAGCTTCCAAGATCAGATGAGATCCAACACCAGTGAACTTTTAAATTCCAGATATTTAGTTAGAAAATTCTCACTTGGTTCTTATTCTTTTTCTTTTCTTTAAAATTTTTTTTCCCATTGGTTCTTTTTAACATTGTCTATTTTTCTGTCTTGGTTTCCTATTTATTTATTATAAATGTATTTTTTTATATTCTTGAACATAATTATAATAATTGCTTTAAAATCCTTGTCTGATAATTCCAGTACCTGAGTTATCTTGGAATTGGCCTTTGTTGTTTGCTTTTTCATTGAGAGTGGGTCATATTTTCCTGGTTCTTTGTATGCTAAGCAATTTTGATCTTAGCCAAAAGGCTGAGAAGTGATACTACTGAACAATTTCGGATCATAACCTGAATATTTTGAAGGTTATGTTGTGAAGACTCTGGATTCTATTTTATCCTTCAGAACAGTGTTTATGTATATATATATATTTTTAATCAGGCACTTAAACTAGTTACACTCAAACTACAAACTCTGTCTTACTTGTAGCAGGCAGTCCTTCAAGAGTCAATTTGGTTCTTTTATCTTTAACTGGGATTCTATTCATGTGTGGTTCAGTCATGAATTGGAGGACTTGAGCAGAGTTTAGAGAATTTGGGGTCTCTGTTCTCTGGCTCTCTCCTTTCCTTTTTCCAGAATTCACCCATCATTCTGCAGCAACCTTGATTGTTCTGGCCTCAATCCTCTGGTTCCTCTGCCAGAAAGACAGTGGGTTTTCTATTGAAATGTTAGCCATCCTATACTGCACTGTAACTGTAGTCAATGAAGGGAAAATCCACAAAAATGGAACTAATCTCATGCCAGTTGCTTCTTCCACATTTTTAATCTCCTCTAAAATCTCCCTACTTGGATTCACTCTCCAGAGCCCTCAGGTTGTTAGAGTTTTGGTTTTTATTGTTGTCATTGTTGTTGGTGGTAGGTTTTTTGTTTTGTTTTGTTTTGTTTTCTGTATGTTGTTCAGAGGGTATAGATATTATCTGTGGAAGGATTAGTCAATTAGGAGCTTTTCCTCCATACTAGAAATAAGACTCTTTCCACAAGATTTTAAATAGGTTCAATTCTCCCTGTTAAATTCCTCAACCCCTTCCTTGATCTTCTTCAGCTATTTGTTCTACATATGCTGTCCCATCCTATGGAGGGTGGAGTAAGAGTTGTCTTACTATCTCCATTTCTCCACTCCTACTCCCTTCTCAACTCTCTCCATCAAACCATCTGCCTCATCATTGCAAAAAAAAAAAGCAAAAAAAAAAAAAAAAAAAAAAGCCCTTCCCCAAATCCCTGATCCCTTTAAACTAACTACACCTGAGGGATACTTATTAGCTCATTTTCTTTGAACTCGTGATCTTTCCCGCTAATCTAATCTTCCCCTGTTGCCCCTCTCAATGAGTGGCTCCACAACTAGTCTCTTAGGCTGCCCAGAAACCTGATGAGTCATTCTTGAAATCTTTTTCTCCCTAATTCATCATATCCATTGCCAATCTATACATTTCCCTCTGTTGTTACTAACATTAGATCAATCGAATGTCATTTTGTGCCTAGACCACTGCTAAAGCCTCCTGTATCCTTGTTGGTCCCTGCACCCCTGTAATTTGTTCTCTATGCTACAGCCAGAGGGATACTCTGAGAATCCAAATCTGATCCTGTCACTCTCTTATTTAAAACATTTCACTGATGACTTACTTATCCTAGGATATATGTACATGTCAAAATTCTTAACAAACATGACCTGGCATAGTCTGCTGCCTATGTGATTCTTTGCCCTTATCTTGGATCATACACCCTCCCTCCCACCCCCCAATCCCTTGCTCCAAACACATTAACGTCTCCTGTAATGTGGCAAATTCATGTTTGGGTTTAAAGCTTTTAAATGTGGTTTTGGTTCGTAGGCAGAATTTAAAGTGTGATTTTAAACCACAGAATTGTCTTTGATAAGCATATGGAAATATTCTAAGGTCATTGAGAAAGTTGATAGTAGCTTATATGACTATTATTGCTACACTTATTGATTCCAACCAAGTGCGCAACCTCAGCTGCTTACGCATGTGTTCAGCTAGACGGTATACATGTGGCTCAAGCACGTATGCACAAATACTGAAACTCACAGATAGTTACCATGCGTTTCTGGGTACTCTGCATCAGGTGGACAAATGCCAACAGCTTTAGCTTCATGTGAAGGCATTCTGCAGGGATATTCTGCTTTTCTTGGCCTCTCTACTTCCTGTCTGATTTCATAATGTTGCTTGTGCATTTCTGTCTTTATAGAGTACACACTGACCACCAGGAATTCTAGACATAGAATCTGCACTTCTTCTGAGAGGGTCTGACCATGACTTTGTAAAACCTAGGTGGCTGCAAACCAGCCCCTAATCAGAAGTGCATGCTTTCTGCAGGCACTGACCCACATGGGGTCACATATGTACATATACACACCCACCCAGAGTTACTGGTGTTCATTATGCTCAATGATTTTGATCACTCTCTCTGCTTTTCATGCTTGAGAACTTGGGTCCAACCCACTATAGCTCCCTACAATACATCTGAAGATAGCTAGAAATCTGAAGGCCCTAATTTGGTCCGGGGGTTCACAAACTATGGCCTGATGCGTTTTTGTAAATCAAGTTTTGTTGGAACACAGTCATGTCCATTTTTTTATGTATTGTCTGTGGCTTTTGTGCTATAGTGGCAGATTTGAGATAGTTGTGTCAGAGACTGTATGGCCTGCAAAACCTAAAATATTTAGTATCCCCCACCCCTGGGCCACAGACCTGTACTGGTCCATGGCCTATTAGGAATTGGGCTGCACAGCAGTTGTTGAACGGCAGGGGAGTGAGCTAAGCTTCCTCTGTATTTGTAGCCACTCCCTAGTGCTAGCATCACCACCTCAGCTCTACTGCAGATCATCAGGCATTAAATTATCATAGAAATACAGGTCTCTGGTGCCAAAAAGGTTGAGGACTGCTGACCCTTACAGAACAAGTTTACAGACCTCTGATTTACTCTCTGTCTTCCAATTGTTTTAGCAACAATTGATAATAGAGTTGCCTGATTTAGCAATTAAAAACACAGGAGATTCAGATAAACAACAAATTTTAGATAAATGAGGAGTATTTTATTTTTATTTATTTATTTATTTTTAGAATAAGTAGGTTTCAAACATCACATGGCAACCTTTTGGCAAAGACTTGTATAAGACACCTACCTATCATACCCTCAATCCTGTTTTGAGACCCACCACACTTTGAGTTTTGGAAGAGAAAGAAATTGAAGGAAGGAGGGGGTCCTTAGAATGATCTGCATTCCTTAGGAGAGGGAGCCTGGAAAAGAAGCAGACAATAGTGAGCAGTCTGGGTTTGGGTCTTCTTGGTACAACTGGCAGTCTTCAGTGAACAGTAGCCACTTTTTAAAATGAGTAAATGTTGTTGAAGGGGGTGGGGTAGGGTAAGAACTGCTTAATTCTTCACAATGGAAAGTGATTCTTTAAACTAGCAGCTCCACAGTGCATTTAACCGATGGTCTAAGAGTCTTCTCACTGTCTGGTTTAATGCCATGACTTTAATCCTGGGTAGAAGTGGAAACTACCACTCCTCATTGATAGGCATGGAAGCCAACCTCCTCGTACACTCTGCTTTTCACTCTCCCTTCACATCAAAGGGCTAGCCGAAGTCACTTTAGACGACAGACACCTCTGAGGTAACTTTGCACATGTAGCTGATAGAGGCTGGGTGGAGTAGCAGTTAAGTACCCAGGCCCTGCCACCAGACAACCTGGGGTTAGATCCTGGCATAGCCATTTACTGGCTAAATCATCTGGAGGAAATTACCTGGTTCTTCTAAGCCTTGATTTCCTCACAGGTAAAATGGAGGGCTGATGATAGTAGCTACCTCATGGAATTGTTGTGAGGATCAAACAAATTAGAACACGTAAGGTACTTAGAACTGCACCTGGCCCATAAGCATTTCGAAAATGTTAACTGCTGTTCTCTGTTAAGGAGCGGAAAAGAAACCTATGGCCAAATGTGGCCTGTCCTTGGCAACAACGGCCTCCGGCAGTGTGAATTCTCCCCACTAGGTGTCACAATCCAGCAGGTTGACTTGGGGTGGCTGGCTGAAGATTAATTTTTTGCTTATTATCATTTTTGATTTGATTTGGTGATTTCAAGGGGATAAACTGACATACTATCTTTTGAAGTCTCTGGGGATCCAGAAATTCCAGCAGAACTGCTGACACGCAGGGCTGGAAGGAGCTGTTTGGAGTACTGCTTTTGTTCATGGTTAACGCAACTTAATAATTTATTGTCCAAACCAAGATATTTTGAAAATGAAAGGGGGACTATTAATAACTATGCCAGGACAGAAGGAGTAAATGAGATGTACCCGACAACTTAGATATAGTCACCCTATCTGTAGGTTGCTTTTTCCTCCAGGACACAAGCTCTCTGACATTCCTCAGAAGCCTTCTACAGTAAACTGAGACCTCATGCTTTGGGAGTTCCTGCCTTAAGGATATCTTGCTACTTGTCAGGTCATTTATTTCAGTTTTGTCCTCAGTGGACCTGGTGGGTATGTGTCTGCTTCACAGATTGCAAGTCACCTTGGCCTTCTTTATGTTGAATAATTCTATGTCCTCTGTGGCTTTTCTCCATGGGTTTTTCCCTACAGCTGCCCCCCATTTGGAGGCACCAAGTCCTCCATCTCTGGATGTGTTGAAGGAGGGTGAGCACTGTGGTTACTTTCTGGGTTATTGCTAAAGGGATTCTTCTAAGGTTTCTTTCATTCCTAAGGCTCACAAGCCTATTATTTCAAATTGGCTTGTCTTCTTTTAAAGGGCAGGAAGAAGCTAGTATTTGTTGAGCACCACCTCACATTAAATGTGCTTTTGCCTCCATCGTCTTGGTCATCCCATCAACCCAGTGACATTGGTATTTTTAAGGCGAAGAGGTCACACAGCCATAAAGGGCAGAGCCAGAATTCAATTCCATGTCTGTGTGACTCCAAAGCCCTGTGGTTGCTACCACACTAGGCTGCCTCCCACTGTTTTTACATTAAGTTTTTACAGTAAGACCACCAGCAGACATCACTAACAAGTCCCTTACTCTCCGGGTTTCAATTTCTTCTTTTGGAAGCTGGGCAGAAGTGGCAGTATATGCTAAAGGGCTGTCAGAGTGACTGGGGCTGGTGGGGACTAGCCTTGGAAGCCTTTATAAGGGGGCATGGAGCAAAGTTTTGAAGGAAGGGAATGGGGAGTCTTTTGTCTATTAGGTTAAATCTAATAGACAAAAACAAGACTGTGTGTATGAGGGGAAGGAGCTGAAGAGATGAGTGGAAATTGCCAAATTAGGAGAGGGTTAAGAGACCTGGTGAGTATATCCCGGTTTAAAACTTTGTCTCAAATCATACTTAGCATGGGATCGAGCACGTGGGAAGCACAGAGTACACTTTGATGACAATAATGACAAGGAGGACAGATGAGTGGCTGTCAGCTGGCACTTCAGAAGAGAGTCCAGGCCTTCCGGCTTCACAATCGAGGCCTGCCTTAGAGAGCTTCTAGGGAGCGCTCTGGCAGAGATGTCTAATTTGAATTTTTCCCGCTTCAATTCAGTTCTGGGCTCACGGTGCCCTTTACCACCACTTGGAGGCCTTTAGCTCCCGGGGAGACAGACAGCAGCTCCACCTGGCAGTGTCTCATACACACTGGCACCGTCAGCGTCTCCAACAGCCGCCCCAGGGGCCAGGGGAAGGTTTCTTAGGTGCGGGGTGGGGAGCCTGGCCTGAGGGGAGAGTAGGGATTGGGGGCAGGACGGCCTTTGGGCTGGGGTCGGGCCCTGACCCCCTCCTCCACCCCTTCAGGTCGGGGCTGCAGCCGGGGACCGTGGGGGCTGGGGGAAGGCCTCGTGCTCCCGCCTCTCGAGAGCGCCAGCCCCAGGACCGCGGAGAGGCGGAGGGCGTCCGGGGCCCCGGGGGGCGGCCACCGCCCCGCGGGCCCAGCACGCCCAAGCCCGGCGCGGCTCTGGCCCCCCTCCTCGGGCGCCCCCGAGCTAGGCAGCCGGGGGCCCAGCGGGGGAGTGAGGTGGGGTGGGGGTGCGTGAGGCCTCCGGCGCCTTCCAGCCGGGGCCGGGCCGCGCCCCCCCGGCCCTGCGCTCGGGCCCGCCCCGCCCCGCGCCCGCCCCGCCCCTGCGCTCGGCCCCGCCCCCCTCGGCCCCGCCCCGCCCGCGGCCCGGCCCCGCCCCTCTCGGCCCCGCCCCCCGTTTCCGCTGGCCGCGGCGGTGGCGGCGGCGGGGCGCGCGCCGCGGACCGGGACCCCGCATTCCTGCGGTGAGCGCGGTGAGCGCGGTGAGTGCGACCCGGGGGCCCCGGGGCCCCAAGCTTGCGGGCTCGCGCGGGCGGGCGCGGCCTGGGCGGGCCCCCACCGGCCCTCAGAGCGGGGGGCGCGCCCGGGGGCGCCCCGGGGCGGGGCGCGGGCAGGCAGGGAGGAGGTCGCGCCCTGGGTGGGCCAGGCAGCGGGGCCCGGGAAGGGGCGAGACGAGTGTGCGCGGGAGGGGCTGGCAGGAAGACGTCTGGGGGGCACCGCGGGTCCCCGGGAAGGGAGGGGGGTCTGGAGGGTGCGCAGACGAGGCGAGGCCGGGGCTGTCGCGGGTTCCTGACTGAGCGGCCCAGGGGACCCCAGGCCTGGGGGTGGTCGGTGCAGCGCCCCCGGGGGGGCCCGGGGCCAGGGCAGGGCCGCACCGCCCGCAGGCCCCCTCCCCCCCCGCCCCTACTCCCCTGACCCGTCCCTGGGCCACCGCTGGCAGACCCGCACCCAGAGGGACAAAGCTCGGGCACACCTCGGGGGCCCAGACGTAGTACCTCTGCGCATCTGAGTGTGGGACTCTAAAAAACTTCCTGTGGTTTGGGAAGAAAACCCAAAGAGTCCAGACAAGAAACCGGCCTGCTGTGAGAGCGGCGTTTGTCCTGTGAACGTCGGAGCCGTAGTCGCGGGCTGCCTGCCTCTCTCGGCCGCTTTCTGCGAGGGTTCGAGAGCTCCCAGCATTGGGGTGGCGTGGGATCGCCTGCGCTGTGTTGACTTCCCTCCCCCACCCCCAGAACGGGGATAGGCAGGCACCTCTCTGGTTCAGAGAACCTTTCGACCCACGGCTGCCCCCTTCTCTGATTCAGGTATTTCCTCCTCCAGGAGGCTCTCCTGGACTAGTAGAGAAAGCCGAGGACTCTTGCTCCGATACCTGCCTACCAGCCAGTCTTCCTCTCTCTACTAAAAATAGCCACATGGAATGTTTTTTATTTTCTGCTATAAAAATGTGCAGTCAGCTTGTCATCATAAGTAATGGGGAGAGGAGGAGAGGTATTATGGATAATTTCAAACAATGGACTGGACAAATTATTTATATTTAGCTAAGGAATGCAGTCAGGGAGGCAGACATTCACAGGGCTTCCTACCCCTCCGCCTGGTTCTGGTGTGGCTGATGCAGCTGGGCTGTGGGTTGGGGGTGAGGGAGGGAGACGATAGGGGTGGAAAAAACTCGAAGGGCAGTTCAGTTCTGCACTCACTCATTGAAGACCTGCTGTGTGCAAGGCCCTGAATAGCTGAGAGGACCAGAATGGCCTGGGATTATTTTTTGGTCTGAATTAATCAGATTTTAATCTTCTTTAAATCTATGAACTGATAGCTAATGTTAAAACAATAACTAGTGTTTATAAGATAATTATAGTTGGCCAAGTGCTTTCTCTGCACATTGTCTGCATAGAATTTTAGTTGATTCACATATAACCTTGTAAAGTATATGTTTTTAATTGCCTTCTCATAGGTTGGGAAAATGAAGCTCAGAGAATAAATTACTTCTCTGAAGTCACAGAACTCATTAAGAGGAAGAAGCAGAACTTGAACTTGTGGCCTCTCACTCCTCACACTTTTCCTATTATGCTTTGTTGCCACTTGCCATTTTTCTCTATTGAGCCTGAGGACCTTAGCCTTAACATCACCCATGTGTGCAACACTGAGCAAATTACCTCCCCTTTCCAACTCTCTGTTTTGGAGGGTTATAGGATTAAAATATTTCTAGAACTCTTTCAGCATCAGATAATTAGCAGTATAAGATTATATTGGCAGCCAATTAATCAATAGGTGTGCTGTATTTTTAAAAATGGTTACTTGTGTTAAAACATAAAATTTGCCATTTTAACTACTTTTAAATGCACAGTTCAGTTGCTATAAGTATATTCACATTGTTGTGCAACAGATCTCCAGAATTTTTTCACCTGCATAACGGAAACTGTTCACCCATTAAACAGTAATTTCCCATTTCTTTCTCCCCGAGTCCTTGGCAAACTTCATCCTACTTAATGTGCTTTATTAAGCTCCTACTGTGTGCTTAATAAATATTATCCTTGAGTCAGGGGTAGCTGGCCCGAGTGCTGTTCCTCATCCCTGGGTCTCTAACTCCAGCCCTGGCTGGTATTGTTAAGTGAATGAGTGAGTGAGTGAGGCCTTGGAAGTGCCTTCACCTCTTTTAGCCTAAACTTCCTGCTTGCAGGTCCGTTGGAGGAGCATTGAGATAATGTATGTGAAGCATGGAGCTTAGGGCCTCATATGTAGCAGCTGTGCAGTGAATGGTGGCTGTTATTTATTCTCTAGCTGAGGACACTAGATTAATATGCTCAGAACAAGAGAGGACAAGAGAAGACAAAGCTTCTTTTTCGTCTACCATTAAGGCCCAGGCTATCGTCCCCACTGACTAAGGGAATGGCTCTAATCCAAATGCTTTAGCCTGGCACTGGACACCCTTCTTATCTATTCCCAGCCTACCTGTCTAGCCTTTTCTCCCACTTTTCTCCCCTTGAGGAACCCTCAGTTCTAGCCATACTCATCTCCCAAGAGTGCTTTGCTCACTCCTTTGTCCCTTAGTTCATATCGTTCCACCTCCCGGAATGCTCTTCCCCAGTCCCTCCTTAACCTCTTTCGAGCCCCTACTCATGTCTGAGCTCTTTCATGGAACCTTCCTGACCACCCATCCTAAAAGAACCTCTTTTTCTTTGAAACTCCTCTGGCATTTTTTGTCTTCATCTCTCCTGGCTTTTATATACTGCCTGGGAGTGGTTCTTTAGAGAATTTGATAAAACGTGTGTGTGTGTGTGTGTGTGTGTGTGTGTGTGTGTGTGTGTGTGTGTGTGAGAGAGAGAGAGAGAGAGAGAGAGAGAGAGAGAGAGAGATAGTAAGTACAAGAATCTGTGCTAAGTTCTGATGATGCAAAAATGAAAAAGGTAAAGGTCCTTGTCTTCATGGGGCTTATAATGCAGTGAAGGGTTAAGAAAGGGGTTAAAAAATAAAAAAGACAATTCAAAGTGTTAGGTGAGTGGCCTGTGAGAGGAAAATGTTATGTGAATTCAAACAGAAGGATAAATTACCCTGATTGTGGAGTAATACTTCATTCATCAGGTGGTGTCTGACTTGGACATTTCAACAGAAGGGAGGAGGGACCAGCCTGAGGAAGGGCACCGAGAAAGTGTTGGGGTATGTGAATAGCTTAGATGGCCAGTGAGTGGGTTGTGTGGAGGGAAGCAGAGAAAGAAAAGGCTGGATAGGGAGACAGTGGCTATATTGGGAGTGGCTTCAAATGTCCAGCCGAGGAATTTCATCCACCCATTCATTCATTCATGCAAGCAAAATTGAGTACCACCTATGTGCAGGTACAGAGCTGGTGCTGGGGAAATAGCAGTCAACCTTGGGAGGCCCTGGGAACTTGGCAGGTTTTTGAGTAGGAGTTGCAGAAGCCGTGCTAGCCTTCAGAAGGGTGATTCAGGGATCTGTGGAGAGGGGAAATCATGGTGGGGAGAGTGGCTGGGCAGCTGTGAGGAATGGAGAGGAGGGCTGAATCTGAGACATTTGGGAGGTAGGATTGAGACCATTTGATTGGCTTGGGATGGTAAGGAAAAGATGCAGAAGGGATCAAAGTGGATTCTGAGCTGGGTCATTCTGGAGATGCACTGCCGTTTGCTGTTTCCAGTGGGCATCATAGTTTCTCTAACTAGACTATAAGCCCTTTCGGGGCATAGATTCTAATTGCCTCTTTGTTCTCCTTGGCCCAGTATTCATTACCTAGAAGCACAGTGTGGACCCTTGATGTTCTCAAGAAATGAATCTTGCCATGGGGATGTAATATGTAGCATGGTGACTTAGTTAATAAGACTGTTTTGTATATTTGAAAGTTGCAAAGAGAGTAGATCTTAAAAGTTCTCACAAGAAAAAATTTTGTAATTATGCCTGTATATTGATAGATGTTAACTAGCTTGTGTGGCAGTATTTTCACAATATATACAGATAATCATTATTTGTACACCCGAAATTAATATAATGTTATATGTAAATTATATCTGAATACCAATATGGATCCATTTTGCCATCTGGAAAAAAAAAGAATATTGCACCTTTTAGAATCCCAAATTTGCATCCACAGTGGTTTTTGTACATGGGCCTGGCTTTCTCCAGAGTCATGTTTCCGCAGAGAGCCAAATGTTTCCTGTGAATATCTTTACACCCCAAGTTAACTAGTCTTTCAACTTTGATGGCCAATTTCCACCAAGTTTTTATTGCTGCACAAGAGTCACCTCCTCCCTTCTGTTGATGTGGCAGAGAGGAAAACAACAAAGTGGCCTGTCCTTTTACATCAGCCTTCTAGAGTATGTGAGTTGAACTCATGTCTCAGTAAAGTTACACACTTTTACATATCTTGAAACTTCAGGTCACTTCTGAGTGGTCAGAATGATAAATGTTAAAATCCTTGGATGCCAGGGGTCTACTCCAAGCCTAGGAGTAGATAAATATGTGATTCAGGTACTGTTCCTTCCATAACTGCCCATGGCAGACATCGCTAATCGATCACAGCTGTCTTTCCTGCTGCGCCAGGGCCTGGGTTCTTATAATGCTCTAGGTCCCCACCACCAGCTGAGTGGAATGGGCACAGCAGTTGGAACCAATTTGCCATTTCTGGCCTTCTCCACTTGTTGATGGGTTCTTGATGGGAGACAGCATTCACCCTAGAGTGGCTTCACAGAGAAGTGATGACCTAATTTTTTATTTCCCTCCTGGAATATCTGTTATCTGTCAGCAGCCACGGTGTTTGTAGGCATTTAAAGAGAACAGGTCAGGATCGGTCTGGGTCCTTTGTGGTGGGGCCTTAGGAAGTCTGCGTGTTATAAATTGAAGTCAGAATCTCTCTTGCCCTTTAACTGTGGTGGGTTGGCGGAGAAGGAGAGCATGAGTGCTGATGTTTTCTCACTGTCTCCTCAACGTCTCTTTGCCCGATCTCTTCTTGACTTGTAATCAATAAGCTCCTTCAACTGGGCTTTGGGGACCAGGAGTGAGTTACCCCCTCCCCTCTGTTTCTGATTGCAAGCTGGCAGTGTTCTTAATTTCTTTCTTAAAGAGTCACCCTGATTGTAAGGAGGAAGCCAAAGGAAGCAGGAGAGGCTTGGAGCTTCCTGCTTCCTGCCTCCGCCCAGCAGGCTTGGGAGCCAGGGTGGAGGGCTTCCCACCAGCCGTTCAGAAGAGCCTGTGGTGATGTGGCCGATCCTACCTGTCTGTGTCCCTCTATACTGGCTGCTGCAGGAATGCCCTGGCCCTCTGGCAGCCTCTGCCTGGACCTTCACCAGCGTCCTCCTCTGTGTTCCTCAGGCGCCTGGGGTCTTGCTAATAGCTTCTTGTTCCCGGCACTTGTTCATCCAGGCCCCTGTGGCGCTGAAGGGGGCGGGAGCTACTTCGGCAGCAGGTGCGGATGGTGCTGATTCAGGTTCCCAGGGGGGTGCTGCTTACAGACCCGAGCCCTTTAATATTCTAATTTCTGTGTGTTTTATCCTGTGGCTTCCTCCTGCTGGATGATTTGTAAATCTTTTACCTTCCAAGAACCCAGCAGTGTTGTGGGAGTGGGAAGGGTGGGAAGGATGGTGCTGGCTGTCAGCCTGTCTCTCCAAAAAATTCCCTTCTCTCTGAGTTCCAGCAGAAGTTATTTGGTGTCCAAGGAGGGGCTACGAACCTTTGTCGTCACGCCATGTTTTGTATGTTCTATGCAGGATGTCAGTGCTCATATTTATCACCATCATCTGCCAGTTTTGGGCTCTTTACATACGTCCATAACTCATTTATTTAAAGTGTATTAGATCTTAATTTAAGTATCATTTAATTGTCATTAGAGTCCTGCAAAGTAGCTACGATTTCCCCCTATTTTACAGAGGCAGCAGCTAAGCCAGAGAGTGGGTCAGAGACTTGCTGGATTCAAACCCAGTCTGACTGTTGCCGCGCCTGCCCTTCCTGCTGCAGATCTGTGGCTGACCTTGTCAGGTCCTGGGCGTCCTTTGCAGGGCCCTCCTTGAGTGGCTGCAGCAAAAGTATGGGGGCTCCCACTTAAAGTCTCCCCCTCCTTGGGGCCTGGGTGGTGTCGGCTTTCATTCTAAATCCTCTGGGATTTGGGGCACTACCTGTGGGTGGACTGTGCACTGCAGTCAGGAACACGGGTCTGGGCTGAGGGAAATCAGGCTGGTGAAAATCAGGCCATGAGGAGGGAAGGATCATGAGGTCAAGTGATGAGAGCCCTTGCTGCTCAGAATATCCTGGCTCCTCACGGCACATCTTGCCCCATGACAGATTCTGGGGGGCCCTGGCAGGCAGAACTTGGTGGGGAGCTTCCCAGGAGACCTGAAATCATTAGTTATTTAGCTAGGTGACAGCCCTCCTTTGTGCATCTCTATTGGAACCACAGTGAGGGGGACCTGAGTGGAGGGCTTTCCAGACAGGAAGTGTATCGTCTCCTATGTCTTTGGCCTCAGCAGGCTCTGGCCACTTCCTGTCATGCCTCTAGAAGGATGTCCAGCTCCTGGATAGGAGGTTCTCATCCTGGTTCCTGATTCTGCCTCTAACAGGCTGGGTGACCTCTGGCAAGTTCCTAGCTTTCTTTAGGTTGGCTTCCTCACTTGCAGAAGGGAGGCTGGAGTGATGGATTGCTCAGGTTCCTTCAAGCTCTGATAAAGGTTGTTTCTGAGATGGGGCGAAGGTATGTGTCTGGGTTTTGGCTTCTGGGTTTTGGTTTGGGCTTCCCAGATACTTCTTTTTCTTATAGTGCCCTCTCTGCCCCTGGTCTAGAGGTGAATGGAGAAGGAAAGAATGAAGTTAATGAGTAAACCTGAGGCCCTGATTTCTGATAGAAGCTGGATGGGGGTGGAGGTTGTTTACAGAGATGGTCGCCTGTCTGGTTAGTGGCAGGATCTTGCTGCCTCACTTCTGTCCTGTGCTGACGAATCTGCTGACACTTTCATTTCAAGCACCTCCTGCCCCAGCCTGATGCATTTAGGAGTTAGAAGGCTGCATTGCTGTATTCCAGCCCCACAAGTTAATTTCAACTTCAATTATAGACACAGTATAATGAAACAAGAGTGTCTGCCTGGGTGAAGTCCAGCTTCCATACTCTTTCTGTCTTTTCAAACCAAAAACTTAGCCTGAACTGGACTAGGGCTTGAGAAGTGGGCAGAGCCGAAAGGAGTACTTCCACTGGCTGTCAGTGTCACAGTGTGTGTACTTCAGTCTACATTTGGGAGGCAAGTGCAGAGCACTTTCTGAATATCCATTGTTTATTATTATCTGTGCTTTTGACTTTACCACACCCCTTTCTCCTTCTGTTTTCCTTCTCATTCCCCTTATGGTGTCTGGAAATTAATTGTACCTTGAGTACTCACTCACTTTCTGAGAATCTTGTGAACATTTCTACACTCAATGGTCAGCACTTGTTAAAATACCCGACCTTGTGATGGGAACATGAAAGGATGGGGATGGAGAACAATTCAGGGAATCTGAAGAATCAGTTGGCTCAGTGGATCCCCTGGAGTACCCCCACTAATTGGGGAAGTGTGTGGTCACCTCAGGAAGGCCGAGCGCTCCCTGCGGCCTCTGGTGCAGGATCTTGGTGAGTTCTGGACGTTGGCCTTAGCAGCTTAGGGCCGCGGCTAACCCCCACAGCACCTTTGAGCAAACTTGAAAATTGTCCTTCCTCAGGTTAAAAATAAAAATTAAACTGAATATATTATTGTAAAACTAAACAATGGCCAGTTTTGCCTAGATAGCATTCTAGAGTCTTGGCAGGCAGGGACCCAGGCTATGTGTTTGTGCTCACACCGTCTCCCCACCATCATGGGTGCACATGTTGTTGGCAGCACACACACCTGTGCTTCTCCCACTCCTAGTGCGGGAAATATGTCAGGTTCAGATCTGAGGAGAAGGCCGGGGATGGGAATAGGCCTCTGAGAACAGTGGAGGGAAGCAGTCTCAGGAGAGGCTCAGAACAAGGTTGTGGCCATGCATGAGGGAGAGGGAGGGAATATGAATGTGTGCGCTTGCCCCAGCGTGTGCATGGCTGGGTGTGCCCACATAGATTTGTGTGGGAGGGAGTTCTGCATTGTTCTGAGACTCAGCTGAGGAGCCCACCTGAGTTCTTTCAATAGGTTAATACGTATCTGTGACATGAATGCCCTCTCCTTGGAGTGGGTGTAAAACTCGAACATAGTACCTGGAAGCCCTGCTTGAGCCCTCTCACCTAGCCACCCACCACAGTGTGGAGACTGAGGCTCAGGGGCCTGACACTCTCCAACAAGCCCTGAGGTGGTGGTACCAGCGACAGAAGGAGCAGATTCTACCTCAGCAAGTCCCCAGCCTGTACTTGTGCCAAGCCTTATAGAAGGGCTCAGAGGGGCAGAGTGATGGCTGGGTTTGAATGGGGGTGTGTGTTTTGGGGTGTGTGAACATGTAGAATGACGTGTTTTGTTTTAGAGAAAGTGAGGTAGAGGTCTGGGCTTGCAATTTTCCACTTGTCTTAATCCTGAGAGATTCTAAACAGCTTTGTTTAAAAACTGGACATGCGGATTGAAGAGACCTGAGTGAGGAAGAGCTGTTGGGTCCCCCAGGAAGGCAATTAGGTTTGAAGCCAGAGTCTGGATTTGTATACAGTGTATGGGACCTGGAAGGTGGGGAGAGGGAGTTGTTGAGAACATCCCTGAAGGCACGAGTTGCCCTAATTTAGCAGCCGTTGCAAATCGGCTCCCACTTGCTTGCCACTGGAATAGGCAGGGTGGGAATGAAGCCCCAGTCCTGGCTTATAACCCAACATCCAGTTGGAACTACTTGTCTGGGCTCTGCCCCTCTTCCACTGTTAGATGGAGAAGCTGGAGATAGTGGTGGCCAGTTGGCTGGTGTCTGGGAAGGTCTGCTTTGAGAGGCAGACAGTACCTGGAGTGAAGGGAGAACAATTCAGGACACCCTGTAGTAAAGGGCAGGGCTGGGTGGACATTTCTTTGAGGACCTGTGGAGGAACACAGGGATGATGGGGCTGGGCCTTGAGGGACAGGTAGATTTAGAGAGGCAAAGACAGGGCCTCACTGAGTGGTTGCAGTGGGGATGGCAAGCTTGGAGGTCTGGGAAGAGATGGGTGTGGCCCAGGTAGTTGGACTAGAGATGACTCAGAGGAGGGATATCTTGAATGCCACCCAGGGGAGACACAGATTTTAAGAGGCTATAGCTAGCAGTGGGAACTAGTGTTGGTCCCTGAACAGGGGAATGGTAGGATAAAAAGGGATGTTTTAGAAAAAAGTAGCTTGTAGCAGAATTCAAAGTAAATTTTTTAAAGTACCTTTGGTATCTCAAAAAATAATATAAGCTCATTAGAATATGCAAATATTATACAAGTTGTAGAAAAGGAAAACCTCCTATAATCCTGCCCTACAGAGATAATCACTGTTAATACTTTGGTTTGCATTCTTTTCAGGTAGTTTATGATAGGCTAACATCCAGCTGTCTACCTATTTCTTATCAACTTCCATAAATGGAATTGTATTATATTTATTGTTTGGCAACTTCTATAGCCATTTTTCCACATCATCATGTATAGAATGACCTCATTCTTCGGAATAGCTGCATAGACTTGTTGGATGAGTTTTATATCAATTATCTATTGCTACATAACCACCTTGAAATTTAGTAGATTGACACCACAACCGTTTTATTTGCTCACAGTTCTGTGGGTTAGCCCTTTGGACTGGGCTCAGCTGGTCCCCGTATGAATGTGGTGGCAGTCAGCTGGTGGTTCTGCAGGGCCTGGATCACCCAAGAGAGCCTCTCTCATGTCTGGTGATTGGTATGGCTCTCAGCTGGGCCTCTCTTTTCCCATGTGGTTTCTCATTCTCAAGGAAGCTAGCCTTTTAGGTGAAAACTGCATCTCACAGTGTAATATTTATCTTCTGTGTGGTCAGAGCAAGTCACAGGACCAGCTGGAACTCCAGGGTTGGGGGGAAAGACTGCACTCTTGGTGAGAGGATTGGAAAAATCACACCAACTTCATACATGTTCAGGGGTGGGAGGGTAGAAATGCTTTCAGAAGAAGAGAATTAGCATATTTGAGACCCTTGGAAGACGGCACAGGCCCCTTCCCTTCCCAGCCCAGTCTTTTTCCCAGATGGGTCAACCAGGGCAGTTGGCAAGGGCAGGACATATAATCTTCCTATTGGGTCAGAGATGGTGTTTGAAGAGGATTCTGCATGCTTGTGAGGGTACATAGGGCTTGTGCTGGCAGGGCTTGGGCAGGTAGTCTAGGCTTTGGGCATCAAAGTAGACAGCGTCTCCTGCTGGGGCTATTGGAGCTGTAGAAGGGGAGCTGGAGCCTTCCCACCCTTTGTCAAGAGCCTGGCTGCTCAGTACCTCCCTCTGCTAATTTTTATGGCATCTTTGAAGAATGTGAGTCAGTGAGTGACAGGTCTTTAAAAAAGCCAGCTGGCCGCTCCAGATCCAGACTTTTGCATTGAATTTATTCATTCATTCACCCACCTAATACTGCACTTACTCTGCTTCAGACTTTCTCTCTCATCATGACTTCAGATGTGAAATAAAATGACCCAGGCTTGTATAATCCTTAGGCTTCACTTTTCCTTCTCAGGAAACTCACAGGGAATTTAACATTTTGACTTTCCACAATGTATTCATTTTATAGGTTTCTTATTACCTGCCTTGGTAGCAGCTCCTTCTCCTGTGAAATCACAGGTGGCGGGGAGGCAGAAGGAAACTGGCAGGGAAGAGCCAGCTCTGGGTCATTAATGAATCCCTAACCCTGGTTGAGAGGACGCTGCGGTGGAGCTGCTGGTGAAGTCCTCCCAGCGTTAATCATTTGTCAAACTTACCTCTCCCTGGAGATCTCAGGCCAGACTTGATGAAATACACTTTCTTAGCACAACAATGTTCTCTCACCTGTCATCTGTTTGGTGGTTTGGGCATTCGTCAAATGAGAACAAAGGCTGAGTGGGCTTTTGCATTTGAAAGCCCCTTGGCCTTTCATTTTCTCCCTGCTCTATCTCAGCATCTCTCAGAAAAGAAATGTTTGTGGCTGAAAGTTTCACTCTGTGAAACAGTGCAGTCCACACTGCATGGCTCAGCCTCGTGGCTGTTCTCCTCGACTGTGCCTGGGGAGAACTGACCCAGCCCAGCAAGAGGACTGGGTGAGAACTGTGGGTGGGAAGGAGGTGTGCCACACTTAGGAGCTGCCCTGATGCATTCGGGTAACTTCAGGGGCCAGCATCGGGCTACCGGTGCAGGGTTAATGATATCTGATCAGCCTATGGGCTTAATGTGTACCAGTGCTTAGTGTTGATGAAAGTGCGCACAGCTGACTCTGTAAACCTTTGAGAAATCTGGCATCATAAGCAAGATAAGAAACCTCAGCCATTCCTTTGGCCAAAGAATTGGAAAAACTGGATGGAGGCCCTCAGCCTGCTCCAAGTTTGCCAGTTTGAGGCATGTAGGAGGTAAATAAGTGAGACTGAAGAGGACCTTATCTGATTCCAAATTTTTCTGCCCAGCCGCCACCCCGCGCCCCCACCTCCCCATTTCTGGGTCTCTGAGGCTGTGAGGATGGATTCACACTTCAGCATGCTCAAGAGTCACAGTATCGGTTCATCAAGAAGGAATTATTGAGCCCTTTGATTCTTTAAGGGTCTGAGGCATCTTTTGGGCCAGGTGCTCAGTGTGGTAAGAGAGCTTAGTCTGATGTGGGACAGGTGAATGAATCCCTAACCCTTCCTGTTCCCGGCTACCAACTGTCTTCTCTGTTCTGTCTGGTTCTCCCACTCTCTCTCAGGTCTCAGTCCTGTAGCATCCATGGCACTAGGTGTGGATTTTGAAGGTCAGGTAGGAAGGGATGAGATTGTTCGTAGATGCAGCCAGAGCCCTTTCTGTTGGACTCAAAAGAGATGCTGCCTTGATCTAGCAGAATTCTCACTGCTTTTTAGTCACACTCAATTTGGCATAAAAATGATTTACCTCAGTTTTATTCTCCACTTTCCTCACTGCTTATCCAAATGACACTGTCATTTTACAAGGTCATGTGTCCCTGTAGGATAAGGATGGCTGTTTACTGGAAGTGCTCAGTGGACAATGCCTTGGACTCTGAGGACTGTTTTTTAAAAAAAACAGCAGCAGTCGCATCTCTGGAATATATGTGTGGCCTCCCTAAGGGGCTAACCTCTGCTTGTTAATGCAGAAGTTAGAAATGGGTGCTCGTTCCCCACTGCCACCGTGCCCAGGCCTGAGTGAATTCTGGATGTTTTGAGCCTACTCTTGGCCTGGACACTGCGGGCTGGAAGTCAGGCAAGGTGGGCCTCACCCTCTGCAGGGCTGTATTCCGACATTTCTGATGCACCTGGGAATGCAGAGTCCCGGCTCTGGGGGACCTGGGCCAGGCATATGTTCTGCTCTCTGGGGATATTTTTGGTGCTGCTGGTATTTGGGATGCTAGTACTGATTACAGGACCCGTTTATGCCAAGAGGGGAAGGTATGGATTGTCTCCAGTTCTGGAGGATAGGTTGACAGCCTGGTTTCCTTGGTTCTCATTGCAGCTGGCTCTGGTGGTGCTGTGTCCATCAGCATAGGTGGAGGGACTTGACTGGGCAAGGATGGGGGAGGGTGGTGGGCTTATGAGGGTGACCCCCACCCTGACCCTGGGGTGAAGGAGAGGTGGAAGATGATTCTTCAGATTGCAGATCTTTTCTCCTTTAGACTTCCATCCCTACCCCTTTCCCCTAGCACTTGCCAGTTATTACCAAAATATCCTTACAGGCATCCATAGAAAGGATGGTGCAGCTTTAAAGTAGACACTATCTATTTTGTGGTTGTGGTGGTTTTAAATCAAGTATCCTTAACCCAGTTTTGGTTCATATCAAGCATAGATGCAGCCACTTCCTAAACCCAGTGGTATAGGCCACGGACTGGTAGTGGTCCATGGCCAGTTAGGAACTGGGCCACACGGCAGGAGGTGAGTGGCAGAGGAGTGAGCTAAGCTTCATGTGTATTTGCAGCTGCTCCCTGGTGCTAGCATCACTGCTGCAGCTCCACCTCAGATCATCAGATTCTCATAGGAGCATTGGTCCCTGGAGCCAAAAAGGTTAGGATCGCTGGTGTATGCAATTGGTTTGCGGACCTTTAGAGTTTCTGAGACCTGGCAGCCATGACAGCCTCCCCACTCCCTAGGATTCCAAGCAGTGTTCACACTGCTAGAGAGCTAACAACACACTCAGGACATGTACAGGCCTCACGGGTGTCTCAGATAGGCAGGGACATTTCTCATGGCTCACCTCAGTCTCAGTTTCGTTATTCCTTCTCTGAAGAGCAGAGGCCTTGGTTTTCCCCTCCACTGACGCTTTCCGTGTTTTCACATTGCCTACCACCTGGTGGGCGCTCAAATATTATTTGAATGAATGAATAATGCATTTGTGATATAAAAATAAATGTGTCCCTAATCTAGCCATTTCCTTAGGACACTTTGAGTACTTGCTTGATTTAAAGCCATTCATTTTCATAACCACAGAGGTTTGAAATGTCCTGGGGAGGAGGCAGGACTCCTTTTAAGGCAAGAGCTCCTTATTAAAGGGTTCTGTGGTTCTGGGAGGGAGCCTTAGGCTGCCTTTCTCAAGGAGGTAGAGAGGAAGTTGTAAGGAAGAGGAGGCCACGGCTTGGAAGTTTTCACAGCTGAGAAGTTTCACTTCTCAGGGGCTCCAGGCAGTTGAGCAGAGGAGCCTAGAGCCAGATGTTCTGATCCCAAGCCTGGGTTCTATCTCCTCTTCTCTCCCAGAGCTACGCCTGCTCCATCTTCCTCACTCGCCCAGGGGCACCTCAGAGTTCTCAGCTTTGTAGGAGAACATGCACCCAAAATGGCCAAATCCGCAAAGACTTGAGAGAGGCACGTGTGGGGTTATTTTGGGTTTGGTGGGCCGGGCTCAGATCTCTCTGGCATTCCGGGCTGCTGGCCTCTCAGAATTGACCAGAATGGAAGGATGATAAAAATCAAGGCTCCAGGAATAGCCCAAGAATTTGCTCATTCTTAACCCCTGTAAAGAGGTGCCACTCAGCCTAGAGCCTGAGATGAATCTGAGTTTGAGGGAGGGTGCCTGCCTTGGGGAGGGGGAGAAGGAGAGTTAAGACAATCTCCTCTTCCTCCCCTGGGGAGGATCAGGTGGTAAACACAGTGCATGGCTTGGGGCCAATGTGATAACAGAGTAGGACTTAGAGGCCAGGGGCCTGTCCTTCTACACCAGTCCATCCCTGCCTCTTAGGGGTAACTCCCAGTGGCTGGGTTGGTGGGCCAGGCTCTGTGTATCAGTCTGTCTCTTTTGTTCCCTGCCAGGCCTAGGCAGCTTCAGGACAGCTAAGCCATCAGTCTTTGGGGAGCTTGATCTCTTCCTCCCTTCCCCAGAGTCAGGCCCAGAGTCACCTTTGCTCAGTGCACGTGAAGGAGACATGTACGGAGCACCTGCTAAACAGAAATTCAGGAGCTCAGTGGCGCCAGAAATGTGCCATTGCTCTGGAGGAACGAGTGGACATACAGAAATGAGCATGTCTGGACCTTCACAGACTCACCAGCATCGTCCAGAGCAGCCCACAGTGCTGGGGGCAGTGGCGACTGTAGTTGGCAGAGCGGGTCAGTGGAAAGAGCAATCTACTGGGAGTCAGGACAACTAATTGGCCCTGGGCCAGTCATGTCAGTTCTCTGGTCCTTAACTTTTTTCACCTGTAAACTGAAGCGGGTGATCCCTGAAGTCCTTTCTGGCTTGAGTTACTGAATTGCAGGAAGAACATTTTCAGATGGGTAGGATGTTTTTGTGGCCTCATTTGTTCCAAATGGGGTCCAAGGGTGGACATCTCAGCTGGGTTGTCCCCATGGAGGTAGACCGAGGGCTCAGATGTCAAAGCAAGGCCCCAAACCTCTCTTCTGTTCTCTGGACCCTCCTACTTAGAACTGCACAGTCTGACTTTAGGTTCAAAAAACAGTTGCCCGTGGCCTGTAGGATGAGGTCCAAGTGACTGAGTGAGGAATGCAGAGTCTGCTGTGAACTGGTACTTGCCCTGTTGAGCCTCATTACTTCTCACTTAGAGCCACTTTGTCCCTTTAATTTCTGTAATGCCGTTACCTGTGGCCCCTCCTCCCTCTGCCCGCCATGCAGGTTCTAGTTTCTCATTGCCTATCTTATCCTGCCTTGTTTTATCTCTTACTGTTTTAGTAAATTTGAAAGCTTTTGTCTTCAAGTATTTTTCTCTTCCCATTTCTTTCCTCTCTTTCTAGAACTCCAGTTACAAGTATATTAGACTGTTGATATTGTCATACAGTTTGCTGATGCTCCGTTAATTTTTTTCAGACTTTTTTCTTTCTGTGTTTTATTTTGGAGAGTTTCTATTGTTGTGTCTGCAAGTACAATGATCTTTTCTCTTGCAGTGTCTAATCTGAGGTTAACTAATCTCATTCAGTGTGTTTTTAATGTCAGATATTATATTTTTTTATCTCTAGAAGTACCATTTGAAATTTTTATATCTTTCATTTCTCTCCTCATTATTTTTATGTTATCCTCTATATTTTTGTGCATGTGGAACATACTGTTTTTCATCCTGGTCTATTAGTTTCACCATCTCTTTCATTTTTGGGTCTGTTTTATTGACCATTTTTTCTCCTGGTTATGGGTCATATTTTTCTCCTTCTTTGAATGCCTGCTAATTTTTGATTAAATGCCAGACATTGTGAATTTAATGTTGCTGGATTTTGTTTTATTTCTTTAAATAGTATTGAACTTGATCCTGGCATGCATTTAAATTGCTTAGGATCAGTTTAATACTTTTGAGGCTTGCTTTTAAGCTTTGCTAGGGTGGATCCGGCCTTTAGTCTGGGCTAATTTAGCTTCGTTACTAAGGCATCACCCTTCTGAAGATTCTGTCCAGTGCCCTGTGTATTATGAGGTCTCTCCACTCTCGCAGGTGGGAATGTGAACCCTTTCCGGCTCTGTGTGAGTTCCACAAAATGTTCAGCTTGTTGCTTTCCACTGGTTCTTTTCTCAGTCTTATGGAGCTTCACCTCACATATCTGCAGATCAGCAGATCAAGGGGACTCTTCTGCAGATCTCTAGAACGCTCTCTGTGTAGGCTCCTTGTCGCCAATATTCTGCCATAAAAATTCTAGCTCCATGAACACGAATTTCTATTTCCTCAATGTGGTGGGACCAGTGGGCTCATTTGGATTCCTCCTCCTATGCTGCCGTGTGGAAGTTGCCTCTAGGCCTTAAGCGGGGCAGTCAGAGGACTCACTCTTATGTTCCTTTCTCTCAGGGAGTATAGCTGTGCGCTGCCCATTGTCCGGCATGGGAAGTAGTTGTTTCATGTATTCTGTCCAGTGTTTTGGTTATTGAAGCAGGGAGGGTAATTCCAGTTCCGATGTCTATAAGCAGAGTCCCACAATCTTGGAAGACCAACCTCAGGCATCATAGTTTTATGTGTTTTATTTTTTAAAAATCTCTTTGAGTAAGCTGTCTTTCTGAGCACAAAGATGCTGTGGCATTTTTCTTTTATTCTTTATTTAAATTGAATTTATTAGGGTGACATTGGATAATAAGATTATATAGGTTTCAAGTGTACAATTCTATAACACAATCTGTATATTGCATTGTGTGTTCACCACCTAAAGTCAGATCTCCTTCTGTCACCATATATTTGACCCCCTTTACTCTTTTCTGCCTCCCCCCCTTTTCCTCTGGTAAACACCTAACTATTGTCTGTGTCTGTGAGTGTTTGTTTGTTTGTCTTGTTTGTTGCTTTCAGATTTATATCCCACATAGTATCCCTTGTATCTAGCTCATATAGTAGGCATATAGTAGGCAGCTCATGTTTATCGACTGAATGAGTCAATTGAAGAAAATATAAGCTAGCCATACCATGTGGTTGCTAAGAAGAACAGTATCGCCCTGGGTATGGAGCTCAGCTCCCAGACTCGACTTTTTGCTCTCTGGAGCCCATACCACATCTGCAGCATTGGACTTTGTTAATTCTGATTGGGGCACTGGAAAATCTGAATTTATCCGGCAGAGAGTCACTAAGATGGTAGAAACTATACCACGTGGGAATTAGATGAAGGATTTGGGAATATTCATTTTGTCTGAAAACCTTTTTATGAAGTGTTATGGGGAAGGAGTTACAGTAATGGTTTTCTAATATGTGAGGGATTGATCTGGGAGAGGAGGGATTAAATGTATCCTCTGGCTTCAAAAGGCCAAAACTAGGACCTATGGGTCAGGGATTCCAGGAGATAAGATTTGGGTCCAGTTCCAGGAAGAACGTCCTTACAGCAGAGCCATCCAGCAGAGGAATGGGCTACCTTGGGAGGTAGTGAGCCCCTATCACTGCTGGAATTTAAGCAAAAACTGGTATACATTGATCAGGAATTTTGTGTTTGGAGATGTAAGGTTAGATACATTGTGTGAGAGAATCTCTAAGATATCTTTCTCCTCAGTGGTTCTAAATCTTTCTTCTCCCTCTAAGACCCATGATTCATCCATCCCTCCTTGCAACTCTCCATCCCCAACCTACACACACACACACTCTGAAAACACACCTGGAATGTGCTTCTGACTTCTTTTGTGTAATTCCTTATACCCCTTCATCCTTTCTTGAAATGGATTTCTTCTTGGGCCTTGCACGCTAGCTGCCCAATGTCTGTGCTTGTCTCCGTCATTCTGACTTCAGCCTGCCTGATACCCATTGATCTGGGCTGGCTCCTTATGTCAGTACCTTGTCCAGTTGTCTCCTGTGTCAGGATAAACAGTGCCTTTGAGACAGTGGATGACTGGTTAGCCCATTGTTCTCCTGCCTGCCACCTGCCCTCAGAGCAAGGTCTGGCAGCCGTGTTGCAGCCACTCTCAGCACTCACGCACATAGCTCTAAGCAGGCACGCTGCTCTTGATATGTTGTTCATTGGCTTATTAAGTCTCATGTCTCTTTCTCTGTTGGGCCTCTGTCCTCCCTGGGCTGGAATCTCCCGAGGAGCTGTCACCCCACTGGGCCTAGGACAGTACACTGTCCACTCTGGAGGCTCATTTAGCTTTGGTCCTGGCAGAGGCCTTGAGAGAATCCTCAAGCACCTGCCTTTTCTCATTTTTAAGAAGGCTTCCAGAGAGCTCCAAATAAGATTCCACCCCAGGAAGGAAGGGTGTGTGTGTGTGTGTGTGTGTGTGTGTGCGCGCGTGTGCAGCTCAATGGAGGAAGGTGGAGGGGGCAACACAGAAGGGGTTATAAGCCAATGGGCCATCTTCTGTTTCCCTGAAGCTATTGCTCAACCTTGCTGTGAGAGGAGCTTTTGTCAGGTAACTTAAA
The DNA here is from genome assembly GCA_030015415.1 of Cynopterus sphinx. Lineage (NCBI taxonomy): Eukaryota > Metazoa > Chordata > Mammalia > Chiroptera > Pteropodidae > Cynopterus > Cynopterus sphinx. The sequence continues at coordinate 94,731,235 of CM057380.1, forward strand.
ATCTCAGTAGTCTGCTAGGGGAATCTGAGGTGGCTTCTTGGCTCCTCATTGTTGCTGAAGCAGCCATTGGGCCCGGGGTGTTAAGTCACAGCTGGGTGGCCACTGGGGCCAGGGCTTTGCAGAAAGGAGGACTGAGACGAGAGCTTCCAGCAGCTGAGTGCCCTGGCTTTATCCCCGGGGCCTCGAGCTCTTGAGAACTTTCCTCCTGATGTGCGTCTCCTCTCTCCTTCACTAGCCCAGCCAGGCACTGCCGTGAATGTAGAGGAGCACTCTTGGGGACTCGGGGTTCTCTGGTCCTCTTAGCCTTGTCCACTAGAGCCTTGTCCACCATTTTGACATGGGCAAAGCCTGAGTTTCTTTCTCTGCAAATGTGAAGGAGCTGGAGAAAGGGCTCTTTCGCAGGAAATCCTTTAGTGTCTGAGGTGCCTGACTTCCCAGAGCAGAGTTCACTGTTCTAAACACTATAGACTTAGCCTCTTCCTCAACAGAAGCTTGGGACCCTTAGCAAATGAGAGTCCTTTCTCCCATAGGAGGAAAGGGAATGTTATTTGGAAACTGATATACTGGAGGGTTGGAGGCTGACTGCATTTGGCTCACAAAGTCAGCTTCGCGCTGGAACGAGTGCTCCAGAGAGAAGGTGTCTGGTACAAAGCAGGCGAGCAGTCGATGTTTGATGACTGAATGAAAGCATCCTAGAGAAGAGAGTGCCAACATCCATGTGGCCAGTACTGTGTGCCACTCAGCCTGTCCCCTTCCATTTTACAGGTGAGAAAGACGAGGTTCGGCAGGGAAGCAGTGTGCTCAAGCCACTTACTGTTGTTAGATAGGAAGCTTAAGTGCTTTGTCTCTTAGTTTCCTGCTGTCGCATTGGATGAGGGCCAAGACAATAATAAAAGCAATGATATAATTACAGCGAATATTGATGGAAATCCATTCTGTTATGATCTACAGTATTTTGGCCTAATTCTTTAAATGCACTCCCTGAAGAGATTTCCTGAACTTGTTCTCCGGTCCCCAGGGCTTTCTTTACTAATTCCATAGCATCTGCCTTAGAATACACTTGCCATTTATGTGAAGATAATGAAAATATATGTTTTTGTTAATCTTATCTGTTGTAGTTGTTGTCTGCAATAGAACTAATATTTTATTCATGATTTTTATATTGGTGACCTTTCTATTCTCAATGTGATTGTTAGTTTGGGATTTGCTCATTTATGCTTTGCAGACATTTGTTGAGTACCTGTTGTGTGCATGCAGGTTATTGGCAGCAGGGATTCAGTGGGAAATAGCACTGGGTGTGTCCGCCCATCAGAGGACTTCAAACTTGTCCCAGCTAGCTCCTCAAGGCAGGAAATGTGTCTGTGTACATCCCATTCTGTGGTATCCTCTTAGCGCTCAGGGCCCTGGCACTGAAAGTTGGCCTGGGGATGCTGCTGGAGAAATAGATTTGGGGTCTTTAATTTCCGTAGGGCTCCCTACTATGAAAGGACCAAAGCATATTACCAGACATTGTCTCACTGTCCTTTTCTCCTGATAATGAGCTTGAGAAGTAGCTAGAATGAGGATTTCTTTTTTTCCAAGGAAGCCACTGAGCCACAAAGAACTGACAACTTGTGAGTAGGTCTTAGGACTTGGCATTTCTCATCTTAACGTCAGCTTGATTCACGCAAAGTGTCCTGAGACTCATTTGTTCCACAAATATTTTAGAAGCTCTTTTGGGCCAGGTACTATTCAGGCTCTGGGAATGTGGGAGTGAAGAAAAAACCCTGTCCTCAAGAATTTATATTTTGGTGGGGGAGACAGATGATAAATAATTAAAATTTGTAGTATATCAGAAGGTGACAGGTGCTGTAGAGAAGTGCAAAAGGGCAGGGGGTGGGAGGAGAGGGCAGGGGTCAGAGATTATGGTTTAAACAGGGTACTTTGGGAAGGTTTCAGTAGAGATAGAAGAAGACGGTGGAGGGAACCTTGTGGATATCTGTGGGAGGTGCATCACAGGGCAGTGGGAACAGGATGTGCAAAGGCCCTGAGGGAGGAGCATGTAGACTTGCTCAAGCCTAGTATAGCTGGAGCATAATGAACAAGGGGAAGGTGATGGAATTCGGACCATGTAGGGCCTTTTGAGAGCTTTGGCTTTTATAATGGGAGGGGTGGGAGCCCCTGGAGGAATTTGATGACCAATGAGAGAGAGACCTGCCTTCCATTTCAAAAGGATCATTGTGGCCCCTAGGTAGAGAACTGACTGAGAGTAGGTAGCAGCAACAGCAATGACAATAATTTATCTGTCAGGTGCTTTTTATGTGCCAGGCACAGGGCACACCCCTCATGTGCATGTCCTAGCCAATCCTCCAGACACCTTTATCTCCATCTTACTTGGAAGGAAGCAGAGACTTGGCCTGTAGAGCCAGCTGTCAGCTTATGTCAGTCTGATTCCAAAGTTTGTGCTCTTGACTCTTGTCCAGTTTTCAGGGGCAAAGGGAGAGATCGTTTAGGATGGCACTGAGGAAATGTCTGGGTGTGACAGGCTGATCCTGTGCCCGTTCTTTGGCTACTCTCAGGTGTTCAGCTGGCCACCCAGAAGAGGGGTAAGGGGCAGGCTTTCTCCTTTAACTGGCTGGTTTGGTGCAGGGAGGGGCAAATTGCTTCCAGATGAGGGAAGGCTGCTTAGGAAGTGGAATTTGTGCCCTTTCTCCAGACAGCAGTCTCCTTGGGCCTGCAAAGACCCTGTGTCTTTGACTTTGGCATATTAGACAAGCTCTGTTACTTAGAGACCTGGACTTTGTGCTTCTGACTGAGGCCCACTGCCCTGAGGTGGCAGCAGGAGACCACTGCAAATGGTCTTCCCCTCCTTGGAGACAGAACTTCCCTCTCTTTCTGAGTGAAGTCTGGCTCAGGAAGCCCTGTATTTTATCTACCCTTTCTTCCAAGTAGCTCGGATCACTTTCAGAATGTCACTTCCATAATCCTCATATTTATCGCTCCCCAAGGAAGTAAGGAGGATTTTTTCTTGTCTTTAAGAAACCTGCTGAAGAGTAAAAGACGGGGGTCAGAAAGCGAGACAAGGCTGGAGGGAGGGAGGGAACCCAGAGGCCCAGGCCTGGGTACAGCTCTCCCAGGAGGGGAGAGGTGAAGACGTGTGACACTAGAGCTTCTGGATTTGTGTTTACCACTTGCTGTGGTGTCTGGATCTGTGTGTGTGTGTGGGGGGGGGGTTGAAGGAGTGGTACCCCCTGCCCTAACTGGGAGCTGTCTCAAGTTGCTGATGTGGCCCTGGTGGTCCACATCTCACACACACACACACACATTTTGTGTTCATGTACACTCTTCTGTTCTGTTTGCTCACACATACTTGTATCCAAAATGCATACTCTCTCTTGCTTGTTTACACTCTCCTGTTTCCACCCCTGCTTGCTTACATACACACTCACTCACTCACCTCTACTCTCCCCCTCACATATGCACATTCACCATTGCATGTATACTCACTCTTACACACAGACTTAATCACATGCTGTTCACACTTATATTCTCACACATGTGCATACTTGCTCACGTGCTTGCCCTGTTCACCCATGCACACACTCTCATACACCCACAGTGTGGTATGTCTGGGGTACACGTGTCAGAGATGGGCATCCCCAGCAGCCAGTTGCCTTGGCATGAGTTTGTGACAGCAATGCAGTCTCCATAGCACCAGCCTTTAGCCTACGCCACCCCGTACCTCAGCTTACCCTTCCTGTATAGTAAAGAAGAGTGAGAACTTGGAGAGACTGGCAACACACAAGTGGTTCAAGTTCTGAGAGCCACAGAATGGGAGGTGTTATATCTGTGAAATGAGCAAAGAAGGGACCCGGTGGTGGGAAGCAGGGAGATTCCTAAAAAGAGAGAAGGCAGTGCCTCTGGCTGGGCTTCCTGGCTGCATTGTGCCCGCCTGGGCCTGGTTCTGGGAGCTGGAGCTCAGTGCATTCCCCTGACCTTGAACATATGCCATCAGCAGAGCCATACCTTGGCAGGGCCTTGGGGAGGAGTATGCATTGTTCTACAGCAGTGTGTAAAAGGACCATTTTGGGAAGGAAAGGCTCCTTCTTGGCTGCTCAGATTGCAGTGGGTTACCAGCCACAGAAGCCAAGCAGACAGGCCCTGACTTTATTTCTGTTTCAGAAACCTTGCTGCCACTGCTGAAGCCACCACTACTGAGCAGGAGATCATATATCCGGGCTGTGGGAATCCAATTAGACTTGAGCTGCCAGCCACCTCCTTCCAGGGGCGGGGAAAGGAGGCGCTGAGGGGCCGAGGTGCTATCTGGAAAGCTGCCTCCATATATTTGAGTTAGAGTGGTGGAGGGGCCAGACTGTTATTCATCCTTGGCTGTTTCTTCTTACCTTGAAACTCAGCAAGTGAAAATTTGTTTGGAAACCTGAGGTTAGCCTGGCAGGACTGTAAGGGGTAGGAGGTGGTCTGGAGACATGAATTGTATTCTCGGTGGTTTGGCTGATGGAGAGCCTTTATTTCCAAGTCTCAGCCTGAGGTCTTTCTGAGTTTAAAGCTCTGGCTTTCACAGGGGGTGGTGGGGGAAGGGGAGGAGGCTCAAGTGCAGAGGACTTCCTTGCCCCAGCCCATCTCCCAGATCCCAGGTGCCCTTTATCTGGGGCCTCTGCATGCTTGATGGTAGTTAGATCTGGTTTCCTGTTTCGAGCACTGGCTTCATGGTAGCCTCTGCCCTGTGAGGCTGTCAGATTGCTCCAGGGACCCTTAGATCATATCCAGAGCCAGCCTTCTGCCTCCATGTCCCCATTCTTCATGCTCAGATTCATTGTATTTTATTAATTTGTTTATCACCTTGCTGTAGAGAAGATGATTAAAATAAACCCAGATACCTGGTAATATCACTGGTGCCACTTGGGCCTGGATTCGTTTGTTCCTGGCTTCAGTTTCACCTGTCAGCTAGGATTCTTGTCTGCGGCCAGCAGTTTGATGGATTGTGACCCATCCTCAAGGCTTTGCACATATTCCTGCTGCCTGGAACTTTGCCATGCTGTATATCCTTTATTTCTCCTTGAGGATTCAGTCTAGATGTCATTTCTCTCCACTAAGCATTCCTTGCTCCCATTTGGCGGACTGGGTGCCTTTCATATGTAACCCCATAGCACCTTGTGCTGAAGCTATTGAGAGGCGGAAGACGCTCTGTACTCTAGAGTCAGGTGGAGTAGCCCGTGAGTATCCCGGCACTGAGGACGCAGTGCGGGAAGGTGCACCAGAGGCAGTGCGTTGTATGACACAGGAGGTGCTCTGTAAATGTTGGCCTTGCAAATCTGAAAAAGCATTCATTCTGCACTCACACCTTGTTGACATTTTGGTTTGGTGTAGGTGTCTAGGCTAGGAAGCTTTCTTTGTGCAAAGCATTGCTTAATTTTCTTTTGAATTCCAGCGTCAGTGTCGAGAAGTCTAATGCCATTTCGATTTTAATCCTTTGTAGATAATGTGATTTTTCTCTCTGGAGTCTCTAGTGTCCTGTGTAACCGTCTTCTCTCTGTCTAGTGTCCTGAAATTTCACAGATGACATGCCTTAGTGTCGATGTACTTTCATCCAGTGTACTCTGGAACCTTTCAGTCTTTGTTCTGGTAAGTTTTCTTGGATTACTTTACTGATAATTTGTTCCTGCCATTGTCTTTCTTCTTTCCTCTGAAACTCCTAGAATTTGAATATCAAATCTCTTGGATTGGTCCTATAATTTTATAATCTTTTCTCCCCCACACCTTACCCCCTTTCTGGGGATTTTTTTTTTTTTTAATTTAGCTTTCTTTTAGCCTTCTGTTCAGGTTTTCATTTTAGTTAGCATATTTTTTAATTCCTAAGAGTTCTTGTGTTTTCTGAATATTTCTTTAAAAAAAAAAAATAACATCCTGTTTTGGTTTCCTGGATGCACTACTACTACCTCTTGTTTCTCTGAGGCTATTAATGATAGCTTTATTTTTGGGAGGAAAGGTTATTTCTCATCATTGTCTATAATGTGTGTGTGTGCATGTATGTGCATGCACTTTTTCTCTGTCTTTTCTGTGACAGGTTTTCTCCAGAAGTGCAGTGGTCCTTGGTGATCTGCTTATATTTATGTGGGGGTATTAAGCTGTGTGTGTGTGTGTGTGTGTGTGTGTGTGTGAGGGAGGGTGTTGGGCAGCCAAGGTGAGTGTGGGTGTGCTCCCTGAGAGCTTTAGGTAGAATGTAGTTGTTACTTAGTTGCCCCATTGTTGTTTTTAGCAGACAGTGAGTACGTTTCTTTTGCTTTTGTGGGAAAGGAATGAAGGATGGTTTCATTATATAAGTTCTTCGCAGAGTCCCAGTAACCAGAACCGTGCCTGTTATGTGTGAGATCCTCATAACTGCTGGCTGAATAAATAAATGAATGAACAAATAAACTGCAAATAGACTTGGAATTATGGAAACAGAAATACAGTTCACCCAGGATTCCAACTCTGTTCTGATGTGTAAGCCACTGAGTATAACTCTGAACATGTTAAATATGAAACTGTTTAACACAGGTTGTATTGGTGGGAACACAACTTTTTTCTCATTAAGCTTGTTTTCTGTGCCTATAGTGAGCATGTGTCAACTTCTGTGGTTTTTGAAGAGGAATTAAATGAATAAGAACGCATCTGGTTCAGAAAGGAAGCATCAACATAGGCACGGTCTACTGCTTTTACAACTGTTCACAGGTCACTCTTTCGGCTTAGTTTCTTGCTCTGTAAAATGAGTCGTTGGACCTGAAGCATCTAAAATTTCCTCTGAGTGCCAGCCCTGTGATTCCACTATTGTCCTCTCTTGTTTCTATTACGATAGTCTAAGTCTCTTGTGGAAAAGAACTGCCTCACTCCCTACCCCCCTTTTTTTTTGACCTAGAATGACTTTTATCCATTCTGAATCCTTTTAGTCCTTCAGTATGGAATCTGAATCCCTGTTCCTTCATGAGCATGCCCCAGCTGCCCCAGAACACGCCATTCTCTCTCCCTCCAGCCTTCTTTGGCATTTTCCATTTGCAGGTGGGCAGAGGGAAAAGAACGTAGACCTTGAAGCCCTATGGTGTTAGTTTGAATTTTAATTCTGCTGCGTATTCACTGTGTGTTTGTGGACAGACAACTACCTAGTCTCTCTGAGCTTCAGTTTCTTCATCTGTTAAGAGGGAATTTGTAATAAAGGTTACTTCATGGGATTTATGTGAAAGTTAAATGAGATATCTTTTTAAAACTCTTCTAATGCATGATACAAAATAGACCCATACCACAAGATGAAGGTAATAATCAACATTTATGTGCATTAACTTATTTACCTGACATACTTTTGCTGTTTTTATTTTACCACTGAGGAGACTGAGCCATAAAGAAGTAACTTGTCCAAGGTTGTAAATCAAGGAATTTAGGTTTTAAATTTTCTTTGAGTGTATTGTGTTTGCATTTATTCCATAAAAATTTATTAGAGAACTGACTCTATGTCAGGTCGTGGTGCTGGGGATACAGCAGTGATAAAAACAAAATTCCTGCCCTCGTAAGGTTTATATTCTATGAACAAGCAAATATTTGTATAACAGGTGGAGTTAAGTGTGATGGAGAAAATTAAGCAAGGTTAAGGGCATAGGGAATGCCTAGGCAAGAGAGGGGTTGGGGGAGAGAGGGAGAAAGGAGATGGGGTGGGAAGAGGGGTAAGAAGGAAAGGGTGAATGAGTTATTTTGTGTGGGGTGGGTAGGGAAATAAGTTCCATTCGATAGAGACCTCAAGGAATCAAGGGACCCGTCCTCTGGGCCACTTGAGGAAGCACATTCCAGGCACTGGGAACAGAGAGTGCCATTAGGTTTGAGTAGCAGAGCTGAGGACCTGAGCTTGTTTCCTCAACTGCCTCTTTCCTCTTTGAAGTCAGAGATTGCATCTTTTCCTCATTTTGTGTCCTGTGTGATATTGGATAATGTGATGGGCATTTTGTTAGGTGATCAAGAAACATTTTTCAGTTGATCAGCTCTCCCACCTCTGTCGTCTTAGGTCATCAAGCAGAGGGTTTGTACACAGTGAGAACTGCCAGGTGGCCCTTAGCCCCTTTCCCACAGTCTCTAGTGATGGGGTTGTGGGCAAGGGGTTGGCCAGGGCACTACAGATGGGGTGGGGGGTAGGGGGATGGTGGGAGGAGAAGGAACGGGAGCCTGGCTACCCTGCAGACCCTGCCCTCCCCTCTGCACTGCAGCCTTGGTGGCCTTCGTTGTCTTTCACCAGGTTATGTGCTCCCTACCCCCCACCTCCCAGGGCCTTTGTAAATGTGGCTTCCTCCTGCTCCTTCAGGTCTCAGAGTCAGGTCTATCTTCCAGGAAGCCTTCTCTGAGCACTGGCCTAGGTCAGTCCCTTGTTCTGTGCTCTCACAAGCTGTGGGATCTTTCCTTCATAGCATTTCTTTCCATTTATAATTGTATCTCACCTGTGTGGTCCTCATACTCCAATTGTCTTCCTCACTGGGCCATAAACTCCACAAGGACAGAGACCCTGACTGTTACCATTCATCCCTTTCCTTCCCCTATAGCTCTGGCATCTAGCACAGAGGTTGGTTGGCGCATTTTGCCTGGTGGGCTGGATTTGGCCAGTGGGCTCTAGTTTATTGACCCCTGATGTCATGCATTCTAAATTATGGCTTATAATAGGTTCTTGATAAATATATATTGAATGAGTGAATCACATTTTGGACGTGGGCAGGAAGTAGTGAGTTTGTGAGCCTCTGCCTTCCCTCACTTTCATAATCTCCATCCCTTATGACATTCCTTGTATTTTGTTAAAATTAAGGAAGATAGCTAACTAGTTCTTTTTTATAAACAGCTTTGTTTACACAATATACAATAAAATTCACCCAGTTAAAGTATACATGTCAGTGGTTTTTAGCATAGTCTTAGTTGTGTGAGCATCGCCACAATTTTAGACCATTTTTATCACCCCCAAAAGCAACCTTACCCATGAGCAGTCACTGTTATCCTCCCAATATCTCCCCAACCCCAGCCTTAGACAACTATGAATCTACTTTGTGTCTCTGTAGATTTGCCTTTTCTGGACATTTTATATAAATGGAATTATGTAATATGTAGTCTTTTGTGACTGACTTCTTTCACTAAGCATAATATTTTTAAGGTTAATTCATGTTGTAGCATATATCAGAATTTTATTCCTTTTTAAGGCTGATTAATATTCCATTGTACGAACATGCAACATTTGTTTGTTCATCAGTTGACAGACATTAGGTTGTTTCCACCTTTTAATTGTCATGAATATTTTCCAAAGCCGCTGTACCATCTTACATTCCCATCAGCATTGTTTGAGAGTTCCAGTTTTTCCACATCCTTGCAAACTTTTTATTTTTTGGACAACTCTTTCTATCTCTTTGATCTTTAGTTGCAGGATGGTGGGCTGAACTTGAACATCTAGGTAAGTTTTGTTATTTCCTTTTGTAAGAGCAATGCATGCTTATTACAGCACATTTGGAAAACAAAACCCAATACCTGTTAGTGGCATACTTGTTGATTTGGTCACAGCCAGCTAACTCTTTAACAGGTTTCTGAAGATCAAGGCAGCTTGTCACAGTGAGCAATGTGGTGGGTCAGGATGCAGGCCCTAGGGTGCAGCCTGGCTTCATAGTCCAGCCCTATTGTTGCTTGGTTTTGCAAGATGCTGATACTCTCAGCCTCAGTTTTCTCAGAGGTAAAAGGGCAGAGCCAGAGAGAGCGAGCCTGCTCCCCCCATCCACATGACAACCCAGGAGTATTTGACAACAGCTATCCCTCCGTCTCGTCTCCACTTCCACCAGCTGTCTCTCAGATCACTTCATTTCTGGACCCCACCACCCTGCTGTCGCCTTTGGATGTGCTCCAGCTCGTTTGTTGTTTCCTGCACTTGGCCGGAGCCTTCCCTATTGGAGATATACACAGAGTGCCAGAGTGAATTGTAAGTCTTGGAGGTGACGAATCTTCACCTTTACAGGCAGGACATTTTTGTGGAAGAAGGTGCTCAAGCAGGAAAGGTAACTTCATTTTAAATTATGGAAAAAAAAAAAATTCTAGTTTAAGTCTGTCCTGTCTTCCCCCCTGCTTTCCAGGCTCTGTCTAGAAAGGCAGCACAGACTTTATCACCTGGCTCCCTGGCGGGCGTGGAAAGAAAGAGTTTGTGATTGGAGAGTCTGAGTTTCCCCCCATTGTCACCTCCTGTCCTGATGAGGCTGAGAGCCACTGATAATGTTTCTTGGGCTCAATTTTATAAGCTGCAGGAGGGAGATGGTGGCAAGCATCCCATTGATAAAAGCACTTCAGCCAAAACAGAACTCAGAAAAGGGAGAGAAATCAGCTTCACTTGCTTGTCTGGGTTTTGTAACCTAAGGCCTCTCTTCTGTTGGTGGGAGAAATCCAAATATGTTTAGCAATCCCTCTGCTGCTGCCCATGGGGTAAAAACCTTGTAGTTTTGAAATCTGGAGCAGTCCAGAAACCCACAACAGGCCGGGCTCTGCCCTGAGGCAGGAATGGTGACGGAGCCCACATTTTGGGCATTTCCCACTTCCTTAGCCTGATTCTTTGAAAGCCCGTGCCTAATTTCTTTCTGTGTTCCAGGCTGATTTACATAACTTTATTCTGTGGTTGGTTACTCATTCAGAAATTCCCCTGTCCATCTGTTCTGGGGTTCTGAGTCGGTGGGAACAGAATATCACGGTAGAATCCTGGCCCCAGCCTCCTCCTGTGTCTCATTCCAGCCTGGAGGAGGAGGCGGGAGGCCAAGGACAGAACATCTGTGGCGCCCATCCTGCAAATCCAAGTCCTTGGCTCCTGCAGTTGGAGGAAGCACCTTGGGAGGCAGTTGCCCAGGTACTGGAACCTCAAGGCCTGAGAGTTTGCCTGCCAGGCTGTCACCTCATGGCTCGGGAAGTGGAAGGGGTGGACCTGGAGGTGAAGGAGCTTGTGTGGTGAGAGGCAGCATAGGAAATTGTCAAGCCACATGTCCTGGTTCGGATCCTGACAGCCACTCCCCAGTCAGGTGACACGACCTTCTGCAAGTTCTCAAAGACCCTTTTTGGTAAAATGAGGATAATCAAGCACCTACTTCACAAGGTTATTGTCAACAATAAGTGAGTCGACGTATGTAAGCATCTAGAAACTGCCTGGCAGTTTGTGCTGATGACAAGGATGATGAGGATGGTTAACCTATCTCTCCTAATGCATTAGCCGATCCCTTCTTCTTCCTTTCTTTTTTTTAATGGATCAGTGTACCTAGTTCCATTAATTGACACATATTTGAAAACTGAGCTCAGCTTAACACCACTGCATTTGCCCTTAGATCCCTTAGCACTTCTCTCTGCCACTTCTGCCCAGCATTTCTTTACTACTCCCAGCCACCTAGTTGGGAACCAGCCATGAGCTGACTGCTAGGTAGTAGCAATCAAATTTATTTCCTTGCCTCAGTTTCCTCATCTGTAACCTGTGGGAAAACATTTACCCTCCCCTTTCTTCCTCCCAGTGCCCTCCAGGGATGTGCATAGTGACAGATAACATCTATTAAGCATGGCAAGCAGGTTACAAAGACAGAACTTGTTATGGAAGAGCTGAGGGCACAAGGCTGAGGGCTCAGGGGACTGGCCATCCTGGCCTCAGGAACCTCTGTGGTTTGGAGTGGGATGAAATGGAGCTTAGCACCCTCCTTCAGGGGTACTGCGAGCAGTTCCAGGGTGAGCAGATACATTCCTCTCAGGTTCTACTGCCCACAGGAGGTGGGGCATAGTTTAGAAAGGCAGTCACATGAATGTTCTCCAGGCATGGTGCTCCATATCCCGAGAAGGACAAGGGCTAATTACTTTGCCCTCAGGATGCTTATAAAAGAGCAAAGAGTTGTTAAATATCAGGAAGAAAGTCTCAGTGACATAAATAACCAGTGCTCATTGTTTCCCTTTATGCTTCAGGTGCTGCATTAGGCATGCATTTTATAAAATGAGGAAAACAAGGCCCATAGGGGCTCATTACTGCTGCCCTTCCCGCCCCCCTCCCCGTGTCCCCAGTCATGCAGTGGGATGTGCCAGAGAAGGGATTTAAACTAAAACCTGGGAATTCTAAAGTCTGTTATTTCCAGTTGGAGAAACCAGATTCTGAGCCCCATGAGGCCTGCTGGAGATCCTCGATCTCTCTTCTGACCTTCTGGAGTATTGTGAAAGCCTCTCAACCTTGTGATGTTTATATGTTCTTTTTTTGCCAAAATCACAGCCTTCCCTCCCTCCCCCTTTCATCTCTGCTGGCCTTGGCCCTGTAGGGCTGCGGGTTTAACCTGAGAACCTCCCCCAAGTGAACACACCCTACCTGCTTCTCCGCCTGCTAGAAATTCTATGCCTGCCTTCCCTGACTTCTTTCATTTTACCTGTGTGATTTGGGGAGGACAGCAAACCATTAGCAAGTGAGAGAAACCTGTGCTAAAGGTGTGGCTGACCTTGGGCTTTCGTTAGAAGTGTGGATTTTCTAAGACCCCTTGGGGAGGTGAGATATTATGACAGTGTTTGCTGTCGCTTCGGAGGTGCTCCTAGGTGAAAAGATGGAATGCTGTGACTGAGACGTTGCCCTGTCACTGGAAGAGCATGGGCCCGGCAGCAGGTGGCCCTGGAGTCCAGTGGCAGTCAGTGTGGACAGGCCGTGTGACTTTGGGCACATCACTCCCTGTCTCGGGCTTCTACCTCACTGTGACATGAAGGGTTTGTACCAGAAGGTTCTATGACTTAAGATGCCTGCCTCCTTTAGGAAACAGAGCCCAAGCTCCTCCTCTCTTCCTTTTCCCTGTTGCCCCTTTAAAACGAAGATTTACTTTTTCAGCTCTTTTTACTAGAAAAGCTTTAATATATGCTGCGGAAAGACGCAGGAGAAATTCCAGGGCCCATATCCACGAAGACATCAAGGTCAGAAAGTTTTCTAGTACGGACAAGTTCAAACAGGTTACCCTTGGGGCCTCGGGACAGAGTACAACCTTGACTGCTCATTTACCTCAGGGAACACAGTTTAGTGCTTCGGGACCCGGCTGGAAACCTGGCAGGACCTTGCCCACTCAGCCTAATTAGCACCCTTGCGTGGCAGAAACCCAGCAGGCCAGCTGGTCCAGAGCATGCTCAGCCTGGGGAGCCTTGTCCTACCAGGGGCTACAGCCTGCCTTCCCAGCCTACTGTCATTCAATTATGCCCTGTCCTTCAGCTGTGTCAGCCCACACTGGCCCCAAGTGTACTTTCTGGCCTTCTGCTTGCCTTCTTTTATTCAGGCCTCCTCTGCCCACTCCTCATCCTCTTTACCTGTTGATGTCACCCCATGCTTTTGTGCCTAGTCTTTCCTGACTACTCAGACTGAGCTGAGAGAGGTGAAGGCACTGAGCTCGGCCCAGGGCCCAGCCCACTGAACACACTCAATATGAGCTGGAAGGGAGGGCAGTGAAGGGGGAGGGGCATTGCCATGGACTGCTCTGTCAGCTTCACACTGAGGGAGCAGGTCACATGCCTGGTGTGAGGCTGAGATCTGTGGGTGTGGCAGAGGTGTGCATGCCACACCCACCTTGGGGAGCAGCCCCTAACAGTTGGTGAGACCAACACTGGTGAGCGGAAATTGAAGGGTGATCTGTAACTGGGAGAGGCGACTTGGTCTGTGGGACTTAGAGAAGAGTCCGGGATCTGGGTCCAGCCTGACTCTGGACACTGGCTTATCTGCATTTGGTGTGTCAGTCTGAGGACCTCTGCGAGGTTTTCAGCAGAAGAAGGTCGGATTGACCTCTCTCAAGGCCCTCAACTCTGCCTAGTTAACAGCCCAGATCTCTAGTGTCAGGCAGCCTCACTCGCTTGACAAGCTTAATCCTGGCTAATCCTCTCAACCCCAGGCTCTTTTATTTGACCTCATTTTACAGATGAGGAATCTAAGGTGGGAGTTGAGGCTGCAATCCAGTGACCCTGGGTCAGATCCAGTCCACAGATATATTTTGTCCGGGCCTAGTTGATGTTTTATTAGAGCCAACATTTAAACATTGAAGAGATTTCACAAAAATAGAGATTTCTGGCTTTTTTATTGTTGAAATGTTTAGTTACATTGAGCCCACACTACCCACTGGCACTTACTGGCTGTATCTGAGTCTCAGCCACATCTTTCAGATTGGGTCTGTGCTTCCCTGACCCCTAAGTCTTGACATAGTGTGGGATGTGCCTGTAAACCAGCTGGTGTCCCTTATTTACATTTTCTACCTGGATTCTTAGGTGCTTGAGTTTGCAAATCTTGATTTAAGGATGCACTGAAATTTACATCATGTAGGTCACACAGCTACTCTATTAAAAGCAGGAGTCAAACTTGTCTCTCTCACTGACTTTAAACCGTGAACCCCCTGCTGCTTTCTGCATTATTTCTGTATCCCATTGGGGATTCTTGGGCCCTCGGTTGGAGCCTAGGTGACCCACGTTATATCTGAAGGCAAGGAAGTTGGCAAGATTCCTGTTTCCGAGAGAGGAAAGCCTCCTGCCCCAGTGCACTGTTGCAGGGATGTGACACCCACTTGCTCATGTTTTAGTCCAGGGAAGAGCCGTCTCCTTGCCATATGGCATGTCCTTTTCAAATTCAGCGTAATTATTATTTTGTCTACTGCCTGTTTTCTTGCACCTTGACTTCTATTTACAGGTGGATTGAACCCAGGAAATCCACTTCTTTGCCCCTAGGAGAGCTGCCAAAATGCCACACAAAGAGCTAGTATTTTGCCCCAGGAAAATAGAGGCAGGAATTAGGGATATCTATTCAGATTGTAGATGCCTCGGGGTTGGTCGGGGTCCCTGAGGGCCAGGCAGGCAGGATGCTGGGCCTCCCGAATGGTGTGGCGGGGAGCCCTGGTGGAGGTTGAGGTTTCCTGCACTTAGTCTTGGTCTCTCCAGCTGTTTCCTCCTGATAGAGCAGTTGGACAATGCAATAGTGACTCAACTCCCAGCATGATGGATGAACAATAACAAATTTGTCCAGGGTCAGCTAGGGAGTGGCGGTTGTACCAGTCACTTGCTTCCAGGCTCACAGGTGGGAGGAGACAGTGGCACCTTGAACAGTTTCCCTGCTTGTCTTTGTGTCCCAAAGTCCTGTTCTGTTTGGTTGACTTTAAGCTTTTGCTCTTTGGTTTCTCTTGAGCTTGTCCTCACCCCTTTGTACGCAGCTGATCCAGAGCTTCTGTGGCTCCATGCTGACCAGCTGTCTGTCTGTCATCCAAGGCGAGCTTTGCCAGACCTCCTCTACTCTTTGTTTGAGGTTCAGTGGGTTTGGCGCAGTCCCTGAAGGTTCTGAGTCTCTTACCCAGGCATTCAGGACCTGGACGAGCTTCAGAAAGACAGCTGTAGGATTCTTTAATCTCCTCCAGTGGGTAGGGGATTAAGCGATTTTTTGGTGGGTTTGTTGTTATGTATTCTGATTTTTTCCATGAGTTATCTAATTTAGTCCTCCCAGTAACTTTCTTAGAGAGGCATCATTACCCCCATTTTACAGATGAGGCATCTGAGACACCTTGAATAATATCTCAGATCCTTCTTACTTCAAAGTCCTGTGACATGTGACTTCCTAGGCAGAGACATGGGGCATATGAAGAGTTGAGAACCAAAGGTGGAAGATGAAGGTTTGGGAAGAAGCTGTGCCAAGGTGCAAAGGTGACTGGGGCTGAGTCCCTGCACTCCTGGAGTTTACAGCAGCGTGAAGGAAACTGGCGTGTTTCTCGGCTAACTCTGATGCAAGTCACAGTGTGATTGGGGCTGCCAGAGTGGATCTGGAACCACATTTTCATCTGGTATATGTGCAACTAGCTAAAGAGATGCTTTAAAACAGAAGTGGGAAATTCCTGGCCCACAGGACTGATTCAGTTGTCAGCATGATTGAAACTGGTCTATGTAGAAAATACCGAGATACAGTGTCATTTTTGTCTAGAGTTGAAAAAATGCAACACTGCTTATAATTATTTTTAGTATGGTTACCGGGAAATTTCTATCAAGAGCTTGAGAAATATTCATTTTCTCTGACTCAGTAACTCTGTTCCTTGGAATTTATACTATGGATGTAATCATATGTGTATATGTGCATATATGTATATCTTCATTTTAGCATTATTTATAACAGTTAAAAATTGGAAACTTACCAAATGCCCAGTGGCAGAAGATTAATTATGTAAATTTTGATACAGTCATCTGATGGCCTATTAAAAAAATAATGTCTTCAGAAATGACATAGTGACTCAAGATAATGCTTATGAAAATTGTCAAACAAATATAAGATACAAAACTGTGTATACTATAAATTTTAATTTTTAAAAATGTAAGTAAAAAAGACTAGAGGAAATATATCCCAAATCGTAATGATGGTAGTGATTAATGATTTTTTTCTTTTTTCATGTTCTGTAGTTTCTAAAATTTCTTTAGTGAAAATAACAACAGCAGCAGCAACATCTTGGGTGTCTCCCAGGGCTGCAGGTTATTTATTGCACGGACATGGTGCCACCTCGCCCTGTGAAATGAGGTTTCCAGCCCTTTCCAGAGCAAGGCGTTAACTGTGTGTGGGAGAGTGGTTCCTCTGCCTCTGAGTTCCCTCTTTCTTTCCTTCTTTGTCACACTCTACCCATTCAGTTTTCTCCCTTAATTGGCCATAAATTTACAACTGAAGAATGATTTTTAAAAATACATATATTTTTATTGGTTGTGTTTCCTGAACACTGTGACAAGAGAGATGTTTTGTGTTTCTCATTCTAAAAAAACCCCTTAATTTTAAGTCCTTTCCACTCTCATGATCCAAATTGATTTTTTTTCTCTTTGTCATTCAGATAGTCTTTGTCAGACAGAAGAATTTTCTGCCCCTGCCTTAAATGGCCTCCGAAGGCTCAATTTAAAATGATACCTTGTTGGCACCTTGTTGGCCTATTAGGAATACCAGTCCTGCCTGGCTTCACCACAGGAATGATTGAGAGGAACGCTTTCTGTTTTAACAGAGTTCTGTGGCTAACAATAAGTTTGAAGTTGATCCCCAAGTGAGCCCAGAAAACACTTGTGATGCTAACTCAAGAAAAGCCTTTCTGAGGTGAAGGGATTAAGAGGTGCAAATTGGCAGTTACGGAATAGTCATGGGGATATAGAGTACAGCATAGGGAATAGAGTCAGTAATATTGTAATAACTGTGAATGGTATCAGGGGGGTACTCGACTTATTGGGGGGAGTACTTTGTAGATTACATACATTTTTAATCACTGTGTGGTGTACCTGAAACATAATATTGAATATTCAACTGTAATGGAAAACTGAAAAAATTAGGAAAAAAAAAGAAAGCATGCCCTATATAATAAATGCAGAGAAGTAAAGAGAACAAAGTAAAACTATCCTGTGATCACGCCGTTCAGAGAGTTGCTATCTGGGTGTTTAAATGTTCACATTTTCTGTGTATGAATATAATCACATATATACATTTTTACAGAAATAAGATCATATGCCATATTCCATTTGTTTTTTCATTTAACATTGCTTATTGAAAACATCTCTCATGTCAATAAATATTTTTCTATCGTTTAAACAAAAAAAGAACATCCTTTTTGTTTGTGTTTTGTGGATATTGATCAGGACTTAGCATATCACCTGACATTTAAGGCCTCTACATATGTCGTTTGGATAAATACTAGCCTTTGTGGCAAAATTCACTCTCAAAAATGAGACTTTCTTTGAGTTGTATTCAAGAGTACAAAGAAAATGGTATCCTATAATCCTATAGTGGGTTTTGGATCAGAGAGATTCAGATCCTGGCTCTCTAGCATAGTCATTGTGAACACTTCTCGTAACTTCTTGGAGCCTCACTTTCCTCCCTTTGTATAATGGGTGTAATGTTAAAACCTCATGGGGATGTTATATGGATTAACTAAGATGATGCTTATAAAATGCTTTATAAAGGATCAATAAGTATACAGCGAGTATTAAAGTGGCAATATTGTTATTTCTGGAGAGGCTTCCCCATCCTTTTCTCTGCTCTTGAGGGTAGCTCACTGAGCCAGGGACGTGGGCTTTCCATCACCTTGGCCATCTGGAGCTCTGACCCCTTTCTTTCCCCACCCCCACCTTTAGGGCCCAAGTACTCCTCCTCCTTTTGGACCTGCAAACACAAAAGAGCTCATCTCACCTACCTTCTTGGCTGTTTGCACTTAGTGGGGAGTAAGCTTTGAAAACACGGAATACCTGTTTTCAGATCATCTTCAAGGGGGCCTTAAACACAAAAGGCTGAATTTCCACATCCCCCCAAGAATTGCCTTCTTCTCCCTTGCACACCCCAATAAAAGTGTGTTGCTACTCTGTTCCTCACTGGTTAGAGCAAAGACAAAAAACTTTAAAGTTCAGTGGTTATCACTGTCACTACCAGCATCTTTTTTCCATCAATTTTTTTTTTATTGTGGCAAAAATATGATATTTATCATTTTAACCATTTTTAAGTGTAAAAGTTCAGTAGTGTATTAGTGTTCTCCAGAGAAATAGAACCTACAGGAGATACACACATTTTATAAAATATGGATTTTTTTTTTTTTTATGAGGAATTGGCTCATGCAATTATGGAGGCTGAGAAGTCTTATCTGCCATTTGCAAGCTGGAGATTTAGGTGGTTTAAATCAGTCCAATTCCAAAGGCCTGAGAACTAGGGGAGCTGTTGGTGTAAATTCTAGTCCAACAGTGGATGAGATGGGATGTCCCAGATCAAAAAGAGAGAGAAAGAAATATGCCCTTCCTCTCCTTTTTTGTTCTAGTCTGGCCTCACTGATTGGACGATGCCCACCCACATTGGGGAATGCCATCTGCTTTATACTGAATCCACCAATTCAAATGCTAATCTCTTCCAGAAACACCCATACAGACACACCCAGAAATGATGTTTAATCTGGGCACCCCATGGCCAGTCAAGTCAACACATAAAATTTATCCTCACAAGTGGCATAAAGTACATTCATATTATTGTCTAACTGTCACCACCATCTATCACCAGAACTTTTTCATCATTCCAAACTGAACCTTTGTACCCATTCAACATGCACTCCTCATTCTCCCTTCCACTCAGTTCCTGGAAACCACCGTTCTACTTCCTGTCTCTATGAATCTAACTACTCTAGGTCCCTTATATAAGTGGAATCATCAAGCATTTGTCCTTTTATGACTGGCTTATTTCACTTAGCATAGTGCCCTCAAGGTTCATTCACGTTGTAGCATGTGTCAGAACTTCATTCTTTTTTTTTTTTTTTAAGGCTGAATAGTATATCCCATTGCATGCATAAATCATATGTCATTTATCCATTCATCTGTTGGAACTTTGGGTTATTTCTGCCTTTTGGCTATTGTGTATTATCCTATTTTAAAGTTAAAATCCCACCATCCTCCTTTTGAGTCATTCTAGTTGTTCTGCAGCACTTGTGCATGCATGCGTGTGTGCATATACACTCATGACTTTGCATAATTGAAGGGATAGATGCACACCTTTCATAATAGTGCATGTATATTCATAGGTAATTTTCCTGTGCATTGGATCCATTTATCTGTTCCCTCATCAGGCTGTGAATGCTCTGAGGCCAGGAACTGTGTTTAGTAATTCCTTTTACTAGCTCCTGAGAGTCTGTTTTAGGAAGTGGTAAAGGATTATGGTTAAGAGTGTGGGTTCTGAGGTTGGACCACATGGGTTTGTATCCCAATTCCACCACATACTAATTTGTCATTGCACAAGTCACTTAACTCTTAAGCACTCAGTTTGTTCACAGTTGAAATGGTGATGATGGTAATAACCACCACATAGGGCTATCATGGAAATTAAATGAGAGAATCCATACATAGGGTTTAGCAGAGTGATATAGCATAAGCCTGAAATGTCAGCCTAAGAAAAAATTAAGATGTCCGCATCCTGTTCAGAATTTTCCTCTTCCATCTTCATAGTCTCTTTGTGAGATGATCAGAGAGGAAGATAAGTGGCTTTTACTTTGGATTGGAGTCCTAGGGTCATAGGTGAAGCCAGGCAGAACCAGGCAGAGTTAGAGCCCTGCTTACGGCTGGTCCCTCCTTTCCTCCACTGCCCTCGCCCTTGTTCAGGTGTTATGCCAACTGAGCACCCCAAGCCCTCATTTGATACCTTCCGTGTAGCCCCTTGCCTGAATGGGCTGCTTAATCAGTGGAAGCTAGGGGAGACCTTGGGCACAACACCGACTCTGGCTTCTCCAGAACAGTGCTGTTGGGATGGCCAGTGGGTCACTACACAGCTACTTGGCTTCCCTAGGTTGCAGTAGAGCACATTAGTGTGTGCCTGTGGCTGGCCATGCCCCACCAGCTTGGAGAACTTCCACCCTCCTGCTCAGCATAGCCAGCGTACCAGCAGGATCTGGAGGAGCATTTGGCAGTTTCTTAAAGTGGCCTGTGATTTCTTCCTAAAGCTGGTTGAGCTAATGAAAACAGAAATTCCTCCTTTTTTTTTTTCTTTAACAAAAATTTTCCAAATATTTACTGGGTCCTATCATAATTCCTTTTTAGAATCAGCTTCTAGCTTCATCTTTCTGGCAGTCAGGAGAAGGTTCTGCTGTGTGACTGTGTGGGGTGAATTTTCTGCCCTAGAGAGACTTCTCAAAGCAGAAGGTGGAACTGGGCAGGTAGAGTCCAAAGTCAGTCACCCGCCTCAAGTCAGATGAGAGGGCTTTTGAGATTGGCACTTGGGACTGGCCTGTGTCATGGTGGCAAAGTGGGCAATCACTACCTCTGTGACCTTGAGCAGGCTGCTCTACATCTTTCAGCTTCAGCATCCTCATCAGTGAGATGAGGATAATAATAGTGTTTGCTCCGCAGAGATGTGAGGATTCAGTGAGATAATCTGTGGAAAATGCTTAGCATAGTGTCTGGCACACATGGGACTGCTCTAAAAATGTGAGTTACTTCTATTGTTATTGGCAAACTTTGTTTTTGCTGTTCCCAGCCATCCGTTTCTCAACACCTTTTCTCTTTTTTGGCAACCTTGATTCTTCTAGGATCCCAATTTCCTTGAATTTGCTCCCTTCTCTCTTGCAGCGAAGCGCACTTTTGGGAAAAGGCCTCATATTTTAGTCACATCAGATTTCAAGGGCAGAGGCTTCAAGGTCATCTGGGCCAGTCCCCATCTGATACCTTTCCTTGCTGAGTGGGACCTTTGCTTGTCATCACCTCCTTACCTCCTTTGACAGGGAGATCTCTACCTGCTGTGAGAGTTTACCTTTGTAATTTTCTCCACTTTTGGAAAAGAAAAGGAACTGACTATCTATAGAGCCCTTTATATGCCAGGAGCTGCTAGGCACATTCATTATTTCACTGCCCCAACAGGCCTTGGAGTCTGTTGATGGTGTTATTCTAATTTGTGCAGAGGAGAAACTGCGGCACAGGAAGGCTGAGTAAATAGCCAAAAGTCACACGGAAGAAAGATGATAGTGGGACTTGATTAATCTCAGACTTTGTGAAGCTGTAGTCATGTTCTCTGCATGGCTTAGAGAAGGCTTAGAGAAGGTAGGGATCTGGCCCATAGTCACACAGTAAATGTAGTGGCCAGTAGCATAGATGCTTGGGTCCTCCACTAACTATGTGACTTGGGCCAGTCCCAACCTTCACTTAGGCCTCCATTTTTTCACCTGAAAATGAGGATAATGGTAGTATCTGATACTGATGAAGTTATTGGCACAGTTCCTGGCACATGGTCATATGCCCTCAAGCATGCGGTCCTGTTGGAGTCTGACAGCCAGAAGGCTCCTTCTGTCCTTCAGCCACTTCTGGATAGGGTATTTGACATCAGGCATTATGTCCCTGCCAGAGTCCTCTCCCTTTTTTACAACATTGTTTTTAAAATTGTAATTAATACACATAACATAAAATTTACCATTTTAACCATTTAAAGTATACAATTTATTGACATTAGAACATTCACTGTGTTGTAAAACCATCACTGCTACCTAGTTCCATAGCTTCTTCATTGCCCCAAACAGAAACTTTACACCCCTTGGGTATCATCCCCCTGCCCTCTTGCACCTCTGCCCCTGGCAACCACTAATCTGATTTCTGTGGATTTGCCTTTTCTGGAGATTTTGTATTAATAAAATCATACTGTATGTATTCCTTATTTGTCTGGCATATTTCAGTACTTAGCATAGTATTTTTAAGGTTCATCTGTGTTGTAGCATGTCTCAGTACTTTAGTCCTTTTTGTGGCTTAAATAATATTCCATGATATGTACATACCATATTTTATTTATCCTTTTATATCTGCCAATGGACATTTAGGTTGTTCCTACATTTGATTATTGAGAATAGAACTGCTGTGAACATTCATGGACAAATTTTTGTTTACACACCTGTTTTTAATTCTTTTTGGATAGTACCTAGTAGTGGAAGTGCTGGATTACATGATAATTTTATGTTTAACATTTTGGGGATCTGCCAAACTTGTGTTCCATAGTGGCTTCACCATTTTACATCCCTAACAGCAGTGTCTGAGAGTTCCAGTTTCTCTTGTTCTTGCCAACACTTGTTATATTCCATTTAAAAAGAATTAAACAAAATTATGACCTTCCTAATGGCTGAGAAGTGATATCTCACTGTGGTCTTGATCTGCATTTCCCTGGTGACTAATGCCATTGAGCATTCTCCTTCAGCTTTAACATTCCCACTTTCTCTTGACCCAGTTCTCCAGTCTTTCACCATTCTATTCATGCTTTGTAAAGTGGGGCCTCGTTTGTGTAGATCCTGTTTCAAATGCTCAGATTCTCAGGTGGGCTTCCAGTTAGGTTGGGACCAGCCTGGCGTGGGAGACTCTCACTTCACTAGTTCTAGATATGTTACTTTCTTTTATCTGGTCTCCTCTTGATGGTGTCATCCCTACCTCTAGCCTGGGGAGCTCTTCAGATTCTGTTGCTTTCATTCCAGGAGATCACAGTTGTTTCAGCCTTGTCCTGTGCACTTCTGGTCGGCTGGTACTCTCTTCCTACTTAAGGTTGGGGTGAGGACAGATGCTGCCCTAAAGACTGGCACAGAACTCTGCTTTGTCCCCTTGGGCTGTTATTAATCCCACAGGTTATTGCTGCCTACAGCCTGAATGTCCCCACCTTGTCCACAGAATTATTCTGAGAGCATTGTTTCCCAGAGACCAGTAAGCTCGTTTCCTCCTAGTTTGACTTGAAGGCACCCTTTTGCATCTCTTGGGTAGCTTTATGATTTCAGTCCTATTTCTGACCAGGAATCAAAGACTACCCCTCAGTGCAGGAATTTCAGGCATGAATGAGCAGATGGATGAGGTATTTTGGGGGGCAGAGAGTTTGTCTCTGTGCTCCAGAAACCACTCCACCATCTGCCTCTGTGCAAGAGACTCCACCCATCCTGGAAAAAATGTGGGCTCATTTCCTGCTCTAGGGCCCTGTCCTCTGAGACCTGCCTGCCTCCCCAGGCACTTTCCTTACAAGGGCAGGGTTTGGTTGTCTGCCATTGATCTATCCACATAAAGTGCTGATAGGCTTTTTGGAGGGATGGAAGGAGGTCTGGGGACAATGGCCCTGGGGCTTGGCATGGCAGGTTTAGAGTACTGCATCTTCCGAGGGAGGAGGTGAGATGTATCTGGGGTTCTGAGATCCAATCCGGCTGTGCCGCTTTGTGGATGTGACATCTAGCTAAGAGCAGAGGGCTAGGTCAAGTGGGAGAGGCAGACATATATGTAATGCAGTAATCACAGTCCAGTGTGGGAGCATGAGGAGAGGGGGATGACATGTCGTATGGAAGAGGCAGAGATGTTTGCACAGGCAGCTTGTCCAGGTATAGAAGAGAGAAGGAACGGTGTGGGGAAAGGCATGGCAAACCCAGGGATTGGATGCATGTGTGGCAGTAATGGAGGCTGCACGGGGTTCCTGGGTTGTGGAGGGTTCCACAGAGGACCCACATGGGCAGGTTCAAGGCTTGTGTCTGATTTACTCGCTCTTCCTCAGAGCCCAGACCGTGCTTTCCCCCAGAGCCAGAGCACCATTTTTATTATGTGGGTAAGTGAATCCTACTTCTCCTTCCTCAGTCCCTGGAGGATAACCAGCAGGGTCTTTTTTTTGCACTTTTAAATTTTGCTTGCGCCCCCTGCTTTCTGCTAGGTTCAGCCTCACATAGTTGGTGACTCACCCCTGGTCCAGGCATGCAGAGTTGACTGACTGTTGGTCGCTGAGACTTGCAGGTGGCCTCTGGCTCATTCCCCGGTCTTATTCGCGTTGGCCACGAGATGGCAGCAGGAAACTTGTTGATTTCTCTTACGCGTTGGTTTTCATTCAGGTCAAGCCATTTGCTCTAGGTAGCCCAGGCATCACTTTTGGGGTGGCTCAGGGACTCTTAAATTCCACATTTCTCAGAATGGATATGGAGAAGGGCTGGTACGAAGTCGAGGCAGCCTAGCGTCCTACTTTCCCACAATGTTCTCAAGAAGTGATTCTGAGACAGTCCCAGTGTCGGGAGGTAGCTTTTCAAGAGCTTTCAATGGGGCCCAGGATCTTAGCAGAGCTCCCACTGTTGGGTTTTAGTGCCTTAAAGGGACTAGGAACTGAGACCCAGTGTCACTGAGGACAGTCTTGTTGCTTCCTGTAGAGTCCCCAGCTTGGCAGCCTTTGCACACACTGACAATGCAGTGGTGGTCGTGGAGGGAGAACAGTCAGAGGTCAAGGACCGGTGCTCTGCCACACTGACAGTGATGCAGAATAACAACAGACATTTACAGGCACTCGCTTGAGCCCATGAATGCTCTCTTGCCCTCCCCTTTCCCTACATTAACTCTTTGACTCCTCACACAGCTGCTAGTGCGTGGGGACTTGGATCCAGGCAGGCTGCTCCAGAGGCTGGCTCTGGAGAGAAGTCCTGTACCTCTGATCACGGTCATTCTTAAGCCTTGTGCCTATCACTTGACAGTTTGCATCCCAGTTTACATGGTTCTTCCTATCTCCCGTGCTTTCTTTTGGTCTTCCCAATGGCCCAGTGTTGGGTGGTGGAGAATTTTCTTTTTACAGATGAGGAAGTTGAGGCTCAGAGAAGATAAGAGCATAATCAACGCTTTAAAGACAGGATGTTGACCCCAGTCAGTAGGTCCCAGATTTGGGGGTTATTTTTGTTTCTTCCCACATTGTGTGCCCTCTTGTTTTCTAGTGAAGCAGATTTGTAAGCTGGGGGTTGGTGGGAGTAGGAAAAGCACTCACTCCATCTCAGGATTGGGGTGACTGTCAGAAAACCTGTCTTGTTATTTTATAGTCATGGCTGCTACCTCTGTAAGAAGACAGTGTGTGCAGGTGCCTGCGGAAAGCCAAGGAGCCCAGCCTGTAAGTGAATGAGGACTGGAGGAGGGAGAGAGCAGATGAGATAGGGAGACAGCAACCTGGCCATCACCCCCTCTCTCCAGGCATCCTGCTATTGTGTATCCAGAATGGGAAGCAGGGTGGAGGGCAGGTTGGCCTGGAACAGGCCCCAACTCACACTTTGCATGGTGGAGCTGTCAGAAGCTTCCACTGGCTATTGTGGCAGGAAGGCATGGGCAAGAGTGTGTGTGTGTGTGTGTGTGTGTGTGTGTGTGCGCGCGCGCGCGTGTGCACATGTGCACACACACGGGAGTCTGTTCTGGTGCTGGGAACCAAGTTTCTCTTGATCCTAGTGCTGCTCTGGGTTCATCTGAAGCAAGGGGGCTTTTGCTGAGACCTTCTTTCTAGTTGGCTTCACCATGGTATAGTACCTTTTCAACTCAGAGCAGCAGGAGGGATGGCTCCTGAGCTCCTCCTTGTCTTCCTTCCTCTCCAAGATGAGTCTTTTGAGGTCCTGCTCCCCCACCCCACCCCACCCCGGCCCTCTATGGGCCATATCAGCTTTGTCAGAATTGCAGCTGGTGAGTGGCAGGAGTCGATGGGAAGATGGGCGCTGGCCCTGCCTACCTTTTCCTGGGCCACCTGCTTCTGGCTGCCCCTGGTCCCCACCTCCCTCCTCATTAGAGGACTGTGTGTCTGCTTCTGGAGGTGGAGTCTCTGTCTCGACTCCCTGCTCTCCCAGAACCCTACCTCCTGCTTCCCACGCACCCTCCAGCTTCACATCCAGCGGGCTCTGCCAGTACGCATGCCCTTTGATGCCTCTGACATCCCCTGCTCTGGGCACCCCATGTCCATGCCAGCCTGGATTTGGGCCCCTACAGCTCCTGGGTTGCCAGTTCAAAAGCCAGACGCCCACAGGACTACATCTCAGGCTCCAACATCCTGCTTGGCGTGTTCTCTTCCCTCCCACCCCCCAGCTCCAGCTGCAGCCTCCCTGTTGTGCTCCTGGCAGAAGGCTTGCTGGGGTTGGGGGAGCTCTTTTTCCCTTGGCCTCTCCTCTCTATATTACATCAGCTTCCATCCAAATACCCCTGGGGTCTGGTAAGGGAGGGCTTTTTATTCCCTTTTTTTCCAGGGGAAAAAATTCCGCCTCCCATTATGTGGATTCCTGCATTTAGCATTTTGGGGTCTTGACTTCCTCCATGCATCTTATCCCAGCCCCCTTGATGCTCAAGAGAAGGGGTGGTTTTGTTTCCATAAACTGGGACCCCTACTGGCCCAAAGCCTCAAGGAAGGCAGCTTGGTGAGCAGGAGAGCCCAGAGCTAAGAGTCAGCTCTGGCTTCCCCTCTCTTCTGTGTGACCTAGGGTTTGGGCCTTGCCCTCTCTGGGCCTCCGCTGGCTTCTCCTTCCCGGTACCTAGGACTATATCTGTTATCTGTGATGGTGAGGAGGCTCTGACACAGGCTTTTTAGTGTGATTTTCCCGTGCTGCTCCATCTATGGGCTGGCCCCTCCACCTGGGGTGGTGTTCAGCTGGTGTGGCTGGAACCTGGGAAGCTGGAACTCCTGTTAGGGACCAGGAAGCTCCTCAGTACCGAGGAAGACCAGATCCCTGCCTGGGGTTGGGCTATGAATTACAGGGCCAGGCCAAGAAGGAAAACTAGCTTAGTCTTTCTGCTGATTCTCATCACCTCCTGGTGTCACGAATGTTAGAGGAATGAGCTAGTCCAGGAGCACATGGGTCAGAACATGGAGGCCTGGCATCCAGCCTGTGTCCTGGTCCTATGGATCTCATCTCTGGGCTCGCCCCCCTCCAGTGTCTTCTTTGGCTTTTCTCCATCTACCTCCTTTTATGTGCTTCATTTCCCTTCATGCTTCTCACCATGCTGTCCTCTGGCTGCTGACCCCAGGATACACCAGTTCTGCAGGTCCCCAGCCCTCCCCCACCTCACCCCTCCATTGTTTCTGAAAAGGCAGGAGCTGAGGGCCACAGGCTTGGGCTGTCCTGGGGACGGAGCTCTTAGGCCTCAACCCCCACTTCCCCCCACATACACACATGCCTTAGGCCTCAGCCCCCTCCCCAGGGTCCACATCTGGCCAGAGTGCTCAGTTTTCTAGGCTGTAAATTGCCTCCTGCTGCCCCTTGGCATCTTCTCAGATTTCAGTTTCATGAGCCTTTTTCTCTTGGGGGGGTTCAGGGAAGGATGGCGGTCTAGCGTATTCCCTTCCTTCGTCTGTCTGAGGCCACAGAGAGAAATCCTTGGCAATGTTGTCAGTGATTCTTCCGTCCAAGTCTTGGGTGAGCTGTGGTTTTTAGCAGGTGGCTGAGCAGGAACCAACTTTAATTAGATTTCCCCCTTTTCTGTTTGTACCTTCCTCCCTCCCCTCACTCATCAGAGGCCAACCTGCCCCATATGTCCCCTTACCATGCCACAGTAGGGGCCTTCCCCCGCTGGGCCTGGCTTTTGTAGTAGGACAATGGAATTCTCTTCACCCTGCCCCGCTTCACCCGCCTCACCCCCTTCCTTGATACGCCCTTTGACAGAGTTTGCCATGGCACAAAACTTAGGGCTTCTGTCCAGTCCCTGTGGCCCTTAGGTAGACCAGCTCCTCAGGGGCTCAGATCACTGCACCAAAACGCCCGCAGAAGCACAGGAACATAGATTCCAGCTCAGTCCATGGGGATGCACTCTGTCCCTCCTTAACTCTTGGTTATCCACACAGTGGGGAAAGCTTTTTGCTTGGGTCGTGAAAGGGTATCATGGCAGCTACCAAAAGCATCCAGGCGAGTGCCACTTGAGGCTTAAGGTGCGTCCTGTGACCAGTGCTGACGGTGAGGAGGTGAGTAGAGAAACGGGAAGGAAGCATTCAGAAATGGTCCTGATGATGCACATGGCCATGGCATTTTAGGGTGCTTTGTTGTTTCTTAGGGGAAGCTTGAGGCAAATCCTGGAATCTGGTGGTCAGAACCAAGGAAGCATTTAGGGATATTTGGTCGAAGCTGAAGGACTTGTCAAAAAGGGGATAGTCAGTTTGGATGTTGTTAAAATCTTCAGGAGAGTCTCATGTGGTGTGAAATGTGTGATGGTCCAGGATGGACTGGGAGTCAGAAGCCTGACATTTGCCGTTGATTTGCTGAGAAGCACTACCTTCGGCACCCAAACCTAAAAGAAAAATGGGAGGGTTTCTTAGGAGATGCTTAAGAGGTAGATTCAGAATGGGAAGTTGAGAATTTGGGGCTTTGGTGATGAAAGCTTGAGGAAAGTGCAGGATTTCTTGGGGGAATTTGAATGGGAAGGTTTATAGTTTGGCACAGGAAGGGAAAAGGTAGTTGGAGGAGTTGTGGGGATGTTTGGGGATTAGGTGTGGGAGGACAAGTGACTCGTTGAGGTCCCATGGGTGATGACACAAGGGAATATTGCGTTCTTTAGGAAGAACAAAAGGAAGAATGGATTTGGAGGTGTGGACCTATAGAAGCTGGGAGGTTTATAGTGGAAGGCCAAAGAGAAATTTGGGGTTTTGTATGCAAGCTCAGAAGGAAACCTGGATGTGTGTTGGTAAAGACCAAGGGAGTTTAGGGTTTATTGGAGAAGGTCAAAGGGGAGCATTAGGGTTTAGTGGGAGAGGGTCTTGGAAGTGTTTGGTCTCACAGTAGAGGACAAAAGACAGTTTGGGGTTCTGTGGAGGAGGTTAAAGGGAAGTCATGAGATTCATGTAAGGACCACGGGGCTTTGGGGTCCTTGCCGAAGGGGAAGTTTGGGTTTTGTGTTACACAGTGTGACCTACGTTTCTAGTCTATCAGCTTTCAGATATCCTGTGTCATGAGAAAGTTTTAAGAAAATCTTTGTACCTGTCCACTGGAAACCTCCCCTAGCTCTCTTGACACAAGAGCGCTGTGCCCATGCTGTGGGGCACACGAGGTGGCTTAACTTAGAGCCGGAAGCCCTGGCCCTTTCCAGTCTGACTCCAAATGGCTTTTCGAGCCCACTGCCCTGGTCCACCACCAGGGCAGTGACAGACATCCTGCCTGCCGCTGGAGCATGCTGTGATGGTTCTGGTGTCTACCAGTTTTCTTCCTCCTCTTGCCCATCTCTGCTCCTCAGACCCCGCTACACCTGAGTGGCTTCTCTCTCATCTGGTGCCTGTGGTGCTTCCTCTGGTCCTTTCACTTGCTCTTGCAG
The DNA here is from genome assembly GCA_030015415.1 of Cynopterus sphinx. Taxonomy (NCBI): domain Eukaryota; kingdom Metazoa; phylum Chordata; class Mammalia; order Chiroptera; family Pteropodidae; genus Cynopterus; species Cynopterus sphinx. The sequence continues at coordinate 94,760,758 of CM057380.1, forward strand.
CAACCAGACTGTGAGCACTCCAGAAGCAGGGCCTGGTGGCTCTGGCATTCCATCTTAGTTGGTTGTGAAGCACAAGGCCCTTGTTCTAAAGGCTTTTCTCTTAGTTAGGGCTCCCATTCTTAGCACTCCCACCGCGCCTCCCCCAGCCTGGCCTACCCCTGATCTGTGAGCCTTTCAGGGCAGTTCTTGCCTTTCTGCCATGCAGGGACAGCCATTCATCAGAACAAGTCACCTCCTCTGAGTGGACAGCTTCCCGTGGCTTGGGCATAAGAACCCCACCTCATGTCGCTCAGCAGTGGACTTGTGACAATCATCCCCTTGGGAAAACTCATGGCTTCTCTCCTTGGGACTCATAGATGTCCTGGTACTTTCCACCATGCCCATTGCTTACTATCTCTCTCTGGCCCTTGCTCTGTCCCCTCCCATGTGGCCAGCAGTGAATAGCAAGATTTGGTGCCAGGTATTATGCTAAGTGCTTACTGTGGGTTGATGCACATAGGAATCCTGTGTGATAGGGACATTTCACCAATGAGGAACTTGCCCAGCATCACACACATTTTAGAGGCTGAGAGCTGGTAACCGCTCTGCCCTACTGCTTCTGGGCAGATGCTGCTTGGCCCGGGTGCCATTCTGGGGAGCCACTGCCTTGTCCTGGCCTTTATTTTGGAGCGCCCATGGAGCACCCCTCCCACACCCCTGTACCACCCTCTTCTCTTGGCAGCTGAGTTTCCCCTTTCTCTCTGACTGGGGGTCCCAGCCCTCCCTTTCTTTGCAACCGAATGGGGTTCAGGTTGGTTTCCTCAGTGTGGACTGGCCCCCTTCCTGCTTCTGCTTCCTCCCTTCCTGAGAAGGGCTGAGACCATTCCCAGACTGGTCCTAGCTGTAGGAAAAGGGCTGTGGGATGAAAGGTGATATGTAAAAGTAAGGCGATGATTATTTATTTGACAGGGACAGCTGCCTGTGGTAAAGAATGTAATCTAGTAATCCTTTTGTGAAAATTGGATCCGAGGCTCAGCATACTGCTTGAACTAGCAGAAGGCCATCCCCCTCTTCTCTTCCCCTCACCCCACCATGCTCTCTCTCGCACATTTCCTGGCATTCCGGCATTCCTGCACTTGTGCGCCCTATAGCATGTGTGTGTGTGGCATACACATGTGCAAACACCTTCTCCATTTTGCTTTTTTGGCTTGTTAACATCTTATATAGCCATAGTACAGCTGTCAAAACCGAGAAATTAACATAGATGCTATGTTACTAACTACATTATGGACTTTCATTGGATTTTCCCACTGATGTCCTTTTCCTACTGCAATATTCCGCATTGCTTTTAGTTATCACGTCTCATGAGGCTCCTCCAACTGTGACAATTCCTTAATTTTTCCTGGCCTTTCATGACCTTGACAGTCTTAAAGAGTACTAATCAGTCACTTTTTAGAATGTTTCTCACTTTAGGTTTGCCCAGTGTTTACTCATGATGAAACTGAGGTTCTGCATTTTTGGTATTTTTGTCACAGATGTGATGCTGTGTCCTTTTCAGTGCATTGTATTAAGGGGTACATGGTGTCAATGTCTTATTGCCAGTGATGTGAACCTTGGTCACTTGGAGAAGGTGATGTTGGTGAGGTATCTTCCCTATAAAGTTACTGTTTCTTGGTAATTAATAAATGTCTTGTGGGAAGATACTATGAGACTCTACAAATCTCCTGTTTTTGCTCGAACTTCTACCCACCAGTTTTAGCATCTGTCAGTGGTTCTTGCCTTTGACAGTATTTATTGTGGTATTTGCCTAATGGTGATTTTCCTCATTTCCTCTACCTTTATTAGTTGGAATTCTTCTGGGAGGAAGAGCTGGCCCTTCTTCTGCGTTTATTCATTCATTCATTCATTCATTCATTCAGTTGTTTTTTGTTATTACAGACTCGTAAATGCTTATTTTACATGACATATAATATGTACTATATAACATGTATTAAATGTATGGTTCTATATTACATAATAGTTAATCTGTTCTATGAGTTGTAGTTATAATTCAATACTGTAGGTGTTTTTTTGTTCAAATTGCTCCACCTTTGAGCACTGGAAGCCCTTTCAGGTTGGCTCCTGTGCCCTTTCAACATGCCTTCATTTTTTTTTTTTTTTTGAGTACCTCCTCACTTTCCGGCCCAACAAGATACTCCATACCCACGTTATATTTTTCTTCTGTCACAACTCTGGAATCGATCATTTCTCTAGGGAATCCTGGTTCCATTGCTGGAGAATGGTGTTTAGAAACCAAAATCTAGGTACTGGGTGTGTCCACTGCTATGGGAGTGTCATTGTTTCTAGGTCCTTTCAGGGAACACCACTAGGAAATCTATGTATGCCAGTTCATATATACGCATATACCTGTATTTACTTCTGTTTCCGTTTACCTGTATTTATATTTTAAAAAACATGAGTTTGTACTAATTTTCATTTGTTCTTAGTTTAGCAGTTTGAGGGCTGGACAGAACCTAGGAAATCAAATCTAGATTCTCCCCTCACAGAGGACAGAGTCATTGAGAGGGTTGGCAGTCTGGCTGAGGTGATCTGGTCAGGTGGATTTGGGGTTAGAACTCAAGACTCTGGATGCCTGGAGTGATATCTTCCCACTGTGACAGGCATCTCTGACTCCAAGGGCATCTTTCAGCAGTTGGATATACTAAGTTGAATAGTGTTCTCGCCCACCCCTAATTTATGTCTACCCAGAACCTAACTTGGAAATAGGATGTTTGCAGATGTAATCAAATTAAGATGAGATCATATGGGATTAGGGTGTACCCAATCCAATGACTGATATCCTTGTAAGAGGGAAATTTGGATGCAGAAACACACTGGGAGGACACCATGTGATGATGGAGACAGGGATGGGAGTGATGCTGCTATAAACCAAGGAACACCGAGATTGCCAGCACCCACCTGAAGTGAAGGGGAATCAAGGAAGGATTCTTCCCTAAAGACTTTGGCGGGATCGTGTCCCTGCTAATGCCTTGCTTTCAGACTTTTAGCCTCCAGAATGTGAGACAATAAATTTCCATTGTTTTAAGCCATCCATTTGTGGTACTTTGTTCTTATGGCCCCAGGAAACTCATACACTATAGTTTCCAGTGGACGTTGCTCTCCATCCTCTGCACAGACATGGACAGCTGCTCCCAGGCTCCTCCTCAGTTGGTCTACCTCTCTCACTCTTGGGTGGCCCCGGGCTGAGGCTGTACCCACAGAGGTGAAAGCGGACGTTTCATTAGCATGTCAGCCATAGTCAGGGCTCTCCTTCACTGAAGTTTGTGTTTCAGCCAAATTAAGACCCAAAGGGCTTGGATTTGAACAATGTTCACTGATAATACTTGTCTCTCTTCCCTGTTCCTAAAATCTTTATGTAACAGAGATAATCTGATTGTCAAATGGTGACTTCAAGTCTCTTTGTCTTCCTTTGCTTCCTTATGTAGCTCAAGGTCGCTTTCTAGAAAATACTCATTCTTGTTTTCATACATCAAGGCTCCTGAAGGCTCCTTTACTTCCCCCACCCCCACACGGGCACAGTGCGTGTTGCCCTGGGTATCCTTGCTGGATGGCCTGTGTGTTCGTTGCTTGGACAGTGAGGTCCTTGATTAGAGACCATGCTTGCTCTGTGCTCAACACCCACAATCTCCCATTTGCAGCTAGACTTTGAGATCACACCTGTCTTTCAGTGCCAGCTCAAGGTTCTCTCCTATCTTGTCTTCCTTACCTGTGCCAGTCTGCAGTGCCTTTGCCCTGTTCTTCTTCTTCTGGCATTGCTCTCATTTGTGAAATTACCTTTGTATGTGAGCTTGTTTTGACTCGCCGACTTGATTGAGAGCTCTTCCAGGGCAGGAGCACCACTGTACCTAGAAGGTGCCCAACCGGGCTTTGTTATGGGTTTTTTCCTTCTTTTTATCTGGGGGAAGAGGTACCTCCATTTCAATACATTTTGCTGCGTTTGGGCTGAAGATTTCCAGCCACTTATGGGGAAACTGAGTCCTAGAAAAAGAGAAGCACGCCCGTCTCACCTGCATTCCAATGACACATACAAAGCAAAGAAGGGTAGGGACCAGGTGTCCTCAGCTTCCCATCGGTCCTCTCTGCCAAGATTATCCTGTCCTGCTCTCTCCTCATTTTTCTGTCCAGATGGCTGGGGGAGGCATGGCTGGCATCAGCCAAGGTGATGTATGACCGCATGGGGTTCAGAGCAGGGAGGGCTCAGACCATTAGGGGTGTCAGGCTGGGAAATCGGAAATTAAAGGCCTGGTGCCACGGCCAGCAAAATCTCCCCTGGTGCAATGTTCTGAAACCACCTGTGGTGGGTTTCATCAGCATAGGCACAGGGGGAGGAGGGCTCTTGGCAGGCTGGAGAGACAGATGGGCTGCAGGCAAGCTGTAGGGCACTTGGGGCTTGGCGCTCAGCTTCCATTATTAAGATCCTGCTGGCATGGTCACGAGAAACTTTCTCCACTTGGAAATTGTGCCCCAGGCAAGCCAGTTCCCCTCTTAGGTCTCAGTCTCCTCATCTATGAAATGAGCAGATTGGACCAGGTGATCTTTGAGGTCTCCCTCGGCCCTGGGATCTCCCTAGTCACCTATGATCACTACGACAGTGATGATGGGATTGTGGTTGATGGCAGAGGGGCAATGAGGGCCTACTGGAGGACAGCTGCTTCCCACATGTCTCAGAGCCCTTGGGGAGTTGAGGTGGCACTGAAGTCAGGAAGATATCTTGGAGGTAATGGTACCTGAAAAGGCAGAAAAGAGGACTTTCTGTTCCTCACAATTCCTTGACATTCTTTTTGTCACTCCATCATCCATTTGTCTTTCCTACAGGTATTCATTGAGCACCTGCTGTGTCCCACATACTTTTCTAGTGTTAGGAACACAGCTCTGAATAAGACGAGGTCACTGCTTTCATGGAGCCTAAGTTTTAACTGAAGATGACAGGCACTAGATAAACAACTGCACAAATCATCAATTGTACCTGGAATAATTTCAAATGCCTCCATGCACCTCTTCCTTGATTTTACTTTTCTGTTCCCTCCACCGTCTTCCTTCTTATCCTTCCTGATCCTGCTCCACTCCTTTGTCTCTATGGCCTTTCTTCACTTCTCCAGCAACAACACCTTCCTGTGATTTGGGTCTGTCTCAGCCCAGAAACTCAAAAAGCCCTGGGTCTTGAACTTTGTGCTGAAGTGTTTGGAGAATTCCCTGGGGGAAGAGAGTGGCCAGGCCTGTTCTTCCTTCATCTGTTGTTGGTAGGCCCATGGCCTCCGAGGGGGTGGTAGACTGTAAGCTTTAGAGTCAGACATTTCTGGGTTTGTGCGCCAACTGTGACCTTAACCAGCTTGCGCCAATCACTTCCCTTCTCTGAGCCTTAGTTCCCTCATATGGAAAATTTAACTACACTTACCTTCTAACATTTTTGTTGGGGTAGGGGAGGCATAGGGATCAAATGGGAAACTGGAAATTAAAGTACCTTGGTGGTGCCGTGAATATAGTCAGTGCTTGATTAAAACTAGCTTTCTCACCTTCTATCCCCTCCCTCTGGGTTTGCAGCCAGATACTTTTGAGTCTGTGGCAGAGGGAGAGGGACCCTGGCCCTCTGTAAATTGTACTTCAGCTGAAGCTGAGCAGCAGGAGGGTGGCAATGCTCCCTGCTTTGGGGCAAGGTGCAGAACTTGAGCTAGGATAGGCCAGGAGTCCACCAGGGGTTGGAGAGAATGATAAGCGTCCCATGAATCCCAAACATGAAGTGTGCTGTGACAGCTGCCTGCTGCATCTTGCTAGGTTTGGGGGCCAGGGAGACCCTCACTGTGGAATGTAGCCTGAGCTGGTGGACCTGCTGGAGCCACCATCCTAGTGGTGTTTCCTCTGAAGTGATGGGAAATGGCCCTTTCTCCTCCAGGGTGCCCCCCACCCCCAGTCCCTACCCTGTTCCAGATTCAGTCTGAGCCACTGGGAGCCTGGTCTGCTCCAAAGAGCACATCTTCTGGTTCCGCGCTGTGATGATGGAGAGTTTTATTTTGCACTGCCCAGTACAGTAGTCACTAATTACACATGGCTCAGAGCATTTAAAATGTGGCTAGTGCGCTTGAGAAATTGAATTTTTAATTTCATTCATTTTTAACTAAATAAAATTTAAATCGAAGTAGCCACATGTTGCTAGTGGCTGCTGTATTGGACAGCACTGTTCTCCACCAGCAGGTTTTGGTTGCTGTGTTGTCACCACTGCTGGATCACCTTTCATGTAAGATGTGCTATGAGTGAGTAATTTGCTCTTGGTAGGAAATCACGGAACTGTCCTAGTGGTTTGCATGTATGTTGGGGGCATAGCTTGGCAGATAAAGGGCTGGCTCTTGGGAGTCTGGTCTGGGCACATTTGGAGACTGAGTACAGGGACTGGATAAGCGAGGAGGAGGAGAGAAGTCTTGAGGGCCTCGTTTATCTGAGAGACACTGCAGAACCAGGGAAGCTATTCTGAGCAGCCATTTTCTTTAGAGGAAAGGGATGAAGGGGATAAATCTCAGGATTATTGGCCAGAAGCCTGAGCTGGTTTTATAGTAGCTGCAGGAGATATGGGAGACCATTAGCCTAGCCCTCTCATTTTACAGATGAAGGAACTGAGGCCCACAAATGTCAGTTCCTATCACAGACCAGGATCTGGTTTCTTTGCTCTTGAGAGCTACTCTGTAAAGCAAATATGACCATCCTCATTCTGTAATCAAGGCAACCAGAAGTCAGAGTCATGGAGCTTTCTAGTGGGACCAAGATTGATCCCAAGACTGTCAAGTGACAAGCTTAATTTGTGACAGAACTCATGTCCGCCTACCGTCAGGCCAGTACTCCTTGCTGAAGGTCATGATGTTGCCTTCTACCGTGTTGGCCTTGGGGCAGGGCTCTGGGCCTCTTCCTCTGGCACCAGTGGCTTGTGTGAGGCCAGTGGTGCTGGGGCCTTGGGGCCTCACGAGTAGAGGGGTGTGGAATGTTTGCACAGTATGGCTATGGTAGTGTGAGGCTGCCTGGCTCAGGCCCTAGAACCACGGGGTCTGCAACCACACCGCTGAGTGACCCTGCTGTTTGTGGAATCCAGAGACACCTGCCTGCCTGATGACCAAGAAGGGCAGGGAACAAGGTCAGAGGGAAGCTGAAGCTCACATTCCAGTCCTGAAAGAGAATTACACAGAGGAGACCTCTCTCTCTCCTTCCTCTCCAGCTCTGGCTGGGACTCTGCCCAGACGGGGAGAGGGCCCTCCCTCTGTCCAGCTGTTGTCCAGCCCCCCTCCCTTCACTGTTGCAGCTGTTCCAGCTCCATCAATCTCCTCCAAGGCTGGGTGGAAAGAGGGGGATGAGGGAAGAGGGGCCTCTCGGGTGTGTCTGGCCAAGGTGACTTTGGCTTCTGCCGCTAAGAGGTATCTCCTATTGCTGAGGGAGGGGGCTGAGGATGGTGTCTGTCCCCGCTCCTGGGTAAATGGCAGAGTTTGGGTGACTCAGATTTCAGACTTGTACCATTAGTCCCTCCAGGAGGGCCACTCTTTTATTGAAGAGAAGAGAAATAGTTAAATTATTCCTTCATCTCCTCTTGGGACTCAAGCTCTCCTAACTCTCTTCCTTTGCTTGACAGTTCTTAGTTTTGCTGTAATTTTCATGAATGAATAAATGAATGGCCTTTTCCTACCTCCAGGACAGGGAGATGGATATCAGTTTGAGAGGAACGGGTTTCTTTCTGGCCTGATGATTTGACATTGTTTGGACTGTGTTTGGGGTTCAGACTTGGGGAATACAAGCTGTCAGAGAACAAGTGTATTCATTCTGTCCTCCAAGTCTGGTTGGGAGGGAGAGATGTCAGTCCTGGCATCTGTATCACCTGCAGACAAACCTCTGCCTGGCCTTATTCTCTCACCCCCGCCCCGAAATCTAGCTGAGTCCCTGAGGGTTCTAATGCCCTGCATGTTTCAGGAGAGGTAACAAGAAGAATTAGTGCTCCTTCTTGGACAGACCTCAGTTTGTCAACCTACAGAATGGGAAGACAGGTAACAGTCCAACAGGTAACAGCATCACGGTGTAAAAATTGATTTGAGCTCTTTGGAGAAGAGCCTCTAGGGGAGAGTCACTAGTTTTGTTTTTATTTCTTAGCTTCATCTGGTCCCAGTGCAAGACAGAATGGGTGTTAGCCAAGTAATATACATTAACACTCCCAGACCTGGCTTTGAGTTAGAGACATCTGGGGAGCTTTTAAATAATTCAGACTCCTGGGCCCCCAGCCCAGATCTTTTGAGTCTGAAATTTTGGGAGTGGGGCAGGAATCTGTATTGTGAAAAGCTTTTCAGATGATTTCAGTGCACTTAGGTTTGGGGGGGTCCAGCTCTTCAATCATGAGGAGAAATCTGGTGAGCAAATACTTATAACTCTCTTCTGAAGGATGCCTGGCTGAGGAGCATGTGTTTATGCATTCATTCACTGATTCATTCATTCAGTCAGCTGGTACTGAGCGAGTGTCTGGTGTGCTAGATTCAGCTCTAGGCAGAGGGCTGCAGCAGAATTAGGTGGAGTGTTCTACCATCAGGGAGTGCCCAGTCTGCAGGGGAGACAGGAACATCAATAACAGTTGTAATAAAGCATGAAAGGTGGGGTGTTGGAGATACTGGGGGCTACTACCTCTGGTGTCAGCTCCTGCTAGAGTTATGGGCTTATTCACCCTTTCTAGGTGTATTTGAACAGGAAGGGACCTTAGTACCGCAGCCATCCCCTTATTCTTACACGGGGGCTGCTGGTGCCTAGGGAGACTAGTCTAATGGACCTGAGCTAGGTTTTGTTGCTGTTGAGGGAGGGTCCTGGGGTGAGGAGGGTTTACTTTTGGAAAAACTGCATAATGAAACCCCAAAAGGGATATGGTATACCTGGACTCTGGAAATGCACACAGACTTGGTGTCAGTCTTGGTTCCAGGCATGTGACTGAGGGGACTTTTCTGGATTTGCAGATTTCTTGTCTGCAAGAAATTAGAGTAACATAACCCGCTTTGCTGCAGGATCTTAGGATATGAGATAGCGTAATGCTTGGTACACACTAGCTGCTCAGTAAGTGCTAGCTTTTCTTCGCCACTTATTTGGTCTGTTAAGTGAGGATATAGCATGTGTTTTTTGCCTCAGTTTTTCTGAGCTCTCCTTCTAGCAGGGGGTTGCCACATGCTAATTCCCATGAAAGGGTTGATTTCAGGGTGCCAAGCTCCAGGCACTGCAGGAGAACTTTTGCTAGCCCTTCCTCACCCAGGGCCTGGACTTGCCTTGGGGAGTCCAAGCCCCTCTTGTGTCTTTTAACTCAATACTCCCTGCACAGCCCCATGCAAATCGCTGGAGCACTCAGAAGGCCTTAGCTTTCAGTCAGGCTCCTTCATCCAAGCCTTTGTCCTTCCGCTCGACATCAGACTCCGTCAACATTTTTTCCCAGTGAAGTTCTTCCTCTCCCTGCACAGTCCCCAGTCTCCAGCTGGCGTCTCCAGCCAGGGACACAGTTGGATTGCAATCGTGAGCACTTCCTGGAGATCAGGGCCCTGGAGAGCCATAAACGTCCAGGAGAGTTTCTGGCCACCTCTGTGCAGCCAGCGCACTCACTCTCACAGCCCGGCGCTGGGGAGCCTGCGCGGGCCTGCGGCTTGCGGGGAGGCCCGCCTGCTATTGCCTGAGCTCCCTCACTAGTTTGGGCTGCCAGTTGGAGTTTCTTAAACGGATTTGCTGATTACAGGCTCTGGAGGGCTCCCCCACCACTGTACGTAATTGGGCACGGAGCCCTTGTGGGGTGGATTTGGGTAATGGCTGGACTGCATTCCTCCCATTCTTTTCTCACAGGAAAAAGTGCCTGGAAATAACCCTCTGGTGGGGGTTGCTTACAGAAGGGGCTGGCTTAGGCCACCAGGCTTCGCATTTGGTCCCTCTTGGTCCCCTCCAGCCTTTCCCTACCAACTCCCCCCATCACCCCGCCGGCAGATGCCACCAAGGACCCGACCAGCTGGGCTGCCCTCTTCCCACCCTTGCTTGTGGGACTGTGGCCCCATTCCTGGGGACTTTCTCTGTAACCACAACTACTGAAGAGTGTAGCGATGAATGAAATTTCCTTCCTTTCCTCCTTTCCCTTTTTTTTTTCCAATTTATTTAAACGAAGCCAGTTTTGTTTTTTTTTTGAATTGAAAAATAAAAGCCCAACAATTGAGTATAAGTGAATTTCCCTGAAAATGGGATGCCCTGCTGGATTTGGGTGTGATTCATAGCAGGAAATCTTTCCCTGGGGAGTCTGATCAGATTGGAAAATGTGTATAAGAAAGTTTCTATTTTCCAGGGCACCAGTTCTCTGTCACAGTTTACAATAAGGCAGCTGCCACCTTAAGGCACTAGGAGGCCACCGTGGGTCAAGCGTCCTGCTTGTCCACATGACCCACTCTGCTCCTCCCTTGCCTGCCTGTGCTCTGCCACAGCATTAGGCCTGATGCCGCGGGAGCTCCCTCCTTTTAGAAGGTGCTTTGGTGGTCCTCCTGTCCTTTAACACCCCTGCCTCCCTCTGCAAGCAACCTCTTCCCTGTCTCCTAAGTCTCCACAGTGGACACAGTGTGACCGTGTAGAAATGAGACAGGGCTGCTGGTGAGGCAGCTTCCAGCCTGGAGGCCCTCAGAGCCTTCTTTCCTCACATACATCAGGAGACAGGGACTCTAAGACCACTGCACACATGCGGAGTACCACAGAGTCCACACTCACGAAGGGTGAGGGTGCCCCAGGAGGTGTCTGCTCAGTGAGGGATGTCGAACTTCCTCTTGTAGTGTGTTTTGTTGGGAGGGTGGTGGTGCAGGGAGGGAGTGCCTTCTTTGGAGCTCCCCAACTCTGCAAAATGATTTGTGACAAAATCTTTATCACGTGCCTGCCCGCCATGGGACTCCAAGAATGTCCCAAGCAAAGGAGACATTTCCCACCTACCGCTTATCATTCTCTGGTTTGGGATTGTGCTAACTTATTTTAGGGTCAGGAGTGGGCTGGCTGTTTTAAAAAATACTTATCGTATAAATAATACTGTACAGTGAAAGTACAAATCAGAGGAATAGGGAAAAAAAGACGCCTCACTAACCCACCAGCATGACAAGCCAACTTTCCATTTTCTATGATGCCTTCAGTCTATATTTACTTTTCACATGGTTATAGGCATAATGTAGATAGAATTTTGCATTCTATTTGCTTTATTTAATATTCTACCCCAAGGTACATAATCATCACAATTAGACTTTTAAAATGCCTGCACAGTAATCATTGAGTACTTAACAATTTTCCTGTTGTTGAACATTTAGTTCACACTCTTGAAATTTACTTGGCGGCATACTTACTTGCCTTACACCAATGTATTACGTTAATTTTGTATGTATGTTTGTGAGTGTGTGTATATTTTTGTGTCTCTGTGTATGTGTTTCTTTTTCACTCTCCCATTCCTTTCTCCCTCTTTTATATATATATATTTTTAGGATGAGATAAGAAGCCGGGCATTCTTCCAAGAGTAATGGGAGATCTCATTATGGGTTGTTAAATACCAGCCAGAAGTCAGTCACCTGAGAGCATCCACAGGATTAACTCAGACCATGGTCTCAGTCTGTCCTTATGTACTACCTGGGAAGTGAGTCAGGCAGCAGAGTCCCTGCTTTAAAGGCTGGTGACTCTACATTTTTGCTGTGGCTCTGGCTCTGAAGCCTGCTGGCCTGGGTATATAGGTTTTGACTGTGTGTATTTAACTCATTCATTAATCCCCAGGGGCACTCCCTTGTCTGACCTCATTCAAAGCTAGAGGAAGAGATTTGATCCTCACACTCAAGGCTCTTATGGTCTGAAATGACCACAGGCTCACTTGTTCAATTGCATTCAACCAGGCTTTATGCAAGCTACAGACTCAGATGAGTGAAATGGGTCAGGGTGTGGGTCTGTGACAGATTGAAGATCATGTACCCCGTCTGAGGACCGACCCACTGGTCAGGTCCAGCTGATTGTTGCCCCACTCAAATGTGAGCCTGGTATTGCTAGATCTTCCATTTTTCAAGGGAAGCTTGAACTCATGATTTTTGGGTAAGATCTGATTTTTAATTGTTAGTAAATAATTAAAAAAAATTTGAAATATGGTGCAGACCAAACAGTGCATATCTGTAGTTTAGGGTGCTAATTTGTGACCCCTGCTTTACATATTATGGGTAAGTTCTTATTCTGGGCATTTTAGGGTGTGGAAGGAGCATAGCGCTGTAAGATTAATAACAATTATGGGAGAGGAGAGCAGCTTGCACACAGAATTACAACACAAAGCATTACATGATCGGTGACATGAGTGAGATGGAAGACAAGCTGCTCTGGAGATGTCTGAGAAGGGACAGTTGATTCTGTTCTGAGGATTAGAAAATTAAGAGGAGGCTGCTCCCGTAGTTGGAACTAACCGAGACATTATGAAGTATATTCTCTGTACACAGTCTGGTCAGTGATGAGATGGGGTGTCTTTGTCTGTCTGTCTAGAGCAAGAGACCACATTTTCATTTTCTAGTTCATCTGTCAAGGCCTTTGAGAGGAGCTAGGCTTTGGATGAGAGGTCTTAAAGCATCAGAATTGGAACTGGGAAAATTGGATTAGATGGGTGCTGAGTAAATGGCCTTTCCTCCTTTTTCCCATCTGCGCAGTGAGGAAAGTTGTCCCCCATGGGCAGTTAGCAAGTATTTATTGTAGGCACACTGGAGGCAGAGTTGCCAGCCCCCACCTTCCTGTGTCTCCTCTGAGTGCTGTAGCAAAGATAAAGGGGGTCTATCTGAAGTGCTTTGAAGTCCTCAGGTAGCAGAGACTTAAAGGTGCCAGTGCTCCTCCACATTTTCTCCAGATGACAGCCATGACGCATGAGCCTAGTGATACTTAAGAAATATGACTTGCTAGGGAAATAAACACCTTGTGTTATTTATTATTTATTAAAAAACAAAGCTTTCCTTAGCTGGGAGGTTTCAGATCACTGACAATGTCAGGTTCATTTTTCCTCTATTAATAATAGGTCCGTGTCCTTCCCAGCTTGTGTCAGGAGCATCAAGATGTTAGTACCTTTGGTATGTGATGACTACCTGAGAGAAGGGGAACATGGTATTGAAGAATTAAACAGTTGTGCAATGTCTAAGCCCAGATCTTGTGAATGAGAGTGAAGAATAGCTATCTTCTCAGTGCTGGCTACTATGCTAGAGACTTAGTCTACATCCTTTCATGTAATCCCGACTCCAGGAGTGGAACGAGTGAGGGATAGTAGGTGGGGAACCCCTGTGGTTGAGAGAGAAGTTGCTGATGGAGATGTCCACTGTCTCCTGATGGGAGAGACTCTTGGAGTTTAGGATCTCGGCGAGACTTGGGCTTTGCTGCTGAGTCTAGTAGACTCCAGGGAGTGAGAGCCTCCTGGAGGAAGCGACAGTGGGTCAGCAATGCCGGAAGGGATGGAATGGTAGGCTGGGATAGTTGGGAAGGCTTTCTGGAGGAGAGGTGAGGGCCCCAGTTCAGTGAGGTCTAGTTGACTTGAGGGCCACCACATTTGACCTTGAGTGACTAGGTTATTGATAAGGATAATGACACCCTTGTTGTGTCGAAAGTGAATTCTCCCCACCCGCCTCATGGAAAGCAGGTGAGGGAGGGGAGAGCAGGTTTTATTATTTACACTTAATTAACATAAGTGTGGTATAGTTTAAGAATAGAGATTTTAAAGAGAGACAAATCTGGGTTTAAGCATCGCCTTCTGAACTTGATTAACCTATTTAACCTTTGGACCTGTTTCTTCATCTGTACAATGAGGGGACTAATACTTACCTTATGGAGCGTTTTGTAAGGAATAAAAACCTAAAATTGTCCTTGGCACACTGCAGACACTGAATCATTAATAGTGGCTGTTATTGTTGTCAGTGAAGACTAAGAAACTGAGGCCTAGAGAGACTGAGTGTCTTACTCGAGGTCACATAGCTGGTAAGGGAAACAGCCAGGATTTGAACCAAGGTCTCTTGACTTCTTAGGCTGTCTTCCCTCAATCTCTTTGTGTACCTGGGCCCTTTCTTTCCCCAACCTGATCAGATGGCCACTTGGCAGAAGGCAGGCAGACAGGCACTGCTGCTGTCCAGGATGCATTTACGCCTGAATTGTAATTTACGGGCTGTGTCCCTGCATTAGGTATGATTATAGGGAGCTGACAGAGCAGCACACCCCGCTAAAAATGATGAGCAAAAATGTAGCAGGGCTTTTGTTCACCAAGCAACTCCATTGTATTTCTCTCCCCTTCCCTACCCATCACTTTATCTTAAAAAAAAAGAAAACAGAAATGGAAAAGATGAAGGGCTGTCAGCACTGGATCATAACATGGGCCCGAGGAGTTGGCAGCTTTTCAGTGCCTGCAGAGTTCCCTCTTCTTTTTGCTTTCCTCAACTTCTTGCTTACCTAAGTCTAATTAAGATCCGTGAACCCCCCTAGAAGTAGGGAGCTTCCTGCTTCTCTGTCTCCCCTTGGCTCTTTCCCTTCAGCTGCGTTTGTTACCAGCATTCCCTGTCCTGTGGATGCCTTATACAGAAGCTATTGAAATGGCCACCCATTTCAACTGCTAGCTGCGGGCCAGCCTCCTTTCTCTAGCACTCCTCTGGTGATGCCACAGTCCTGCCCCTGAACCTTCCATGGCTCCCTGATACTTTTTTCAAGTCCATGCTTCTAAGTGTAGCATGCAAGGCTTTCCAAAATCTGACCTCAGCTCACCTTTGCTTTGTTCTCCCCCAGTGCTCTTTGTGTAAAGCGGATGCTTCCGCTGCACTGGCCAACTTGCTATTTCCTGAACAGGCCTGGAAATTACCTGCCTTTGGTCATGTGGCTCCTTTTGCTTGGAAAGCCCTCACCCGGGTGGAATTAGGCCCATTCTTCAAGGATTAGCCGAAGTGCCAGCTCTTCTGTAAACCACATCTCGCTCAGGAATATGCCCCCCTTCGCCTGGCACACAGCAGATATGGAATTAATGTAGAATCTGCTCACGGACTCTCTGCTCGTCACTGTGCAAGTCTCTTCCAGGGCCTCCTTGGAGCTTCACTGCCTGTTCCCCTTTTCCCACAAGCTGTGGAGCTTATTTACTCCTTAATTGCACATGATCTTACTTCTTAGGTATTTTTCTTTTTAAGTTTAAAGTTCTCTTACTTTTTCCATCATTGTCTGTTCAGTGTGTGAGCCCTAGAGGCCAAGGCAGCAGAAGAGAGTAGTAGAAGGAGCACTGGACTTGGAGTAGGAGCCGTGAGTTCTACCCCCAGGGCTGCGTCTGACCAACTGTGATTTGGGGCAAGTAGCTCCCCTTCCCTGGGCCTCAGTTTTCCATTTGTAGAAATCCTCATCTTTAGGTTTTGTGAGTGGGACTTTTAAAAACTGTGTTGAGATATAATTCCTATACCATAAAATTCTCCCATTGTTTTGGGGTGAGTTGTGTCCCCCACCTCAAATTCACATGTTGAAGTCCTAATGCTTTCTAGCTCAAAATGCTATTGTATTTGGAAATAGAGTCTTTAAAGAGGTAATTAAGGTTAAATGAGGTCATCATGGTGGGCCCTAATCCAATATGACAGGTATCCTTTAAGAAGATGTTAGGATGCAGACACACAGGAAAGACTGTGTGAAGACACAAGGCGAAGACAAGCCACAGAGAGAGGCCTCGGAATGAAACCAAACCTGCCCACACTTTAATCATGAGCTCCTAGCCTCCGGAATCACAGAGGATAAATTTCTGTCGTTTAAGCCACCAAATCTGTGGTACTTTGTTATGGCAGTCCTACCAAAGTAATACACCCATTTCATGAACAATGCAGTGGTTTGGTATGTTTGCAGAGTTATATAGCCATCACCATGATCTATTTTTTGAACATTTTATTACCCCCCAAAGAAACCCCATACTATTAGCAGTCACTCATCATTTCCCCCCGCCCTCACTCCATCTCCAGTCCTGGGCAGCCACTGAACTATGCTGTGTTTCTATGGACTTGTCTACTCTGGACATTTTTTATAAGTGGAATTATATTATATGGGGTTTTTTGTGACTGGCTTTTCCTTAGCATATGTTTTTAACGTTCAGCTATGTTATAGCATATGCTAGTACTTCATGCCTTTTTATTGCTGAATAATAATTAGTTATGTGGGTTTATCCATTAATCACTTGATGGACATTGGGTTGCTTCAATTTTTTGGCTATTATGAATAATGCTGCAATGAATATTTGTGTATAAGTTTTATGTGGACATGTTATTATTTCTCATGGTTATATACCCGGGAGAGGAATTGCTGGGTCAGATGGTAACCCTGTGTTTAATTTTTGAAGAACTACCAAACTGTTTCCCAAAATGGTTGCACCATAATAAGTTCCCACCAGCAATATATAAATGAGTCTAATTGCTACACACCCTGCTTTTACTTGTCATTGTCTGTCTTTTCGTAGCCATCTTAGTGAGTGTGAAATGGTATCTCACTGTGGTTTTGATTTGCATCTGATAATGAATAATGTTGAGCATCTGTTCATGCACTTATTTGCCATTTGTATGTCTTCTTTGGAGAAATATCTATTAAAATACTTTGCCTATTTTTAAATTGAGTTGTCTTGATTATTGAATTATAAGAGTTCTTTCTATATTCTGGATATAAGCTCTGTCAGATATATGATCTGCAAATATTTTCTCTCATTTTATGGGTTGTCTTCATTTTCTTAGTAGTATCATTTGCATCATAAAAGTTTTTAATTTTAATGAGTCCAAGTTATCTAATTAATCTTGTACTATTTTTACTTTTGGTGTGGTATCTAAGAAATCATTGCCTAACCCAAGGTCATAAAAATGTACTCTTTTTTTTTTTTTTTTAGTGTTTTATAGTTTAAGCTCTTGCATTTAGGTCCATAATCCCTTTCAAGTTAACTTTTGCGTATGGTATGAGGCATGGGTCTCACTTCATTTTCCGCACGTGGATACGTGGGTGTCCAGCACCATTTGTGGGCCTGGATAGGACCTGAAAGGTAGCTTGGAGCAGCCTATCATCTGAGAAGGAAGCGTGGGGAACAACCAGTGAGGAGCCTGGCTCGGGAGAATACTCTTGGTTGCCTTTCCCTTTCTTCTTACCACAGAGCCAGTGCACAGCTCTGAGTCCTTGTTTGACAATCTTTTGTGTTGAGATTTCGTAATTCTATATTTGTTTAAGTTGCTCTTCACAACTTCCAAAATGGTGTTTTGTGCATCTGGATGCTAAATAATTTATTCTGATGATGGTGAACGTCAGAACAAGAGAAGGCGGGCTTCCATCGTAGCAAGGGTGTCTCTGGCTTGTGAGACCTTCTGGAACCAACAGTGGAGAAGTTATCAACTCTTCTCTACCTAGAGAGGTATTTGAGGCCCCCATGTCCAGTTGACGGGGCTCTTTCAGGCCCTTGATTGGGCTAGGGAGGAGATGATAGTGACAACTGAGACCAGAGGTGATGGATGTTTGGGGAAAGAGGGTGAGCAGGGCATTTTCAACTTTTTGGCTCCTTTAATCAAACTCTGCTTTCAGGCCAGAGGAGAACTATTTTCTTTCTCCTCAGTACCTTTTCAGCGGAGCTAATAGCACTCCTAGGTGGGTTTAAGGAATGTTACTGAGATAAGTTGTGGTTATATCCAGCTTAGGAAGGCTACATGTCTCCCTTCTCTCCCAGGCCTCAAAGTACTATCTTTCCCGCCACAAGACCTGAGGCAGACGTGAGGCAGGAGGTACCTGGCATTCTGCTGGGTAGAGCACTGGCAGGAAGGCAGTGGGGACCTCAGAGGGCACAGGCCTCTACTTCCTCCCAACGTGGACAGGATGGGAATGGAGGGTCTAGTGAGTCACTGGTAAGTCTCTCACGTAGGGACCCCGCTCTCTTCTCCAGGCTTATTCCCATCCTCTTCCATGGCTCTAATCAATGTAGGCCACACCCATACTTGTTTGTACTCTTCACCTCTGTAGCTCTAGCACGTGGAAACTGCCTGGCACTATGAACAGTTGTTGAATGAATGGATGAATGGATGAAGGAATGAATGAGTTGTTTTTCACCTTGAGCTCAACCTGTTCCTTGTACCTCATTCCTCATTGCCCTTTGGCTATCTTCTAAAATTATAGGCCATTTAAAGTCCAGCTTAAATACCTTGTCCATAAAGCCTTGTTACACCTTCTTGCCCCCGTAATTGAATATGATGAGCTCTTCTCTTTTTAATCTTCTCTTCATTATACTCCTACCTCTGTTTGGCCACTTTTCATACTCTGCCCTGTGGTAAAATACTTATGTGTATGTCTAAACTCCAGAATTGAAATGTAGGGCATTAGACAGGGATCGTGCTTTTCTCATTTTGTATTTTACTGCGTTTCTCCTCCCTTCCTCTCCACCACAGCTAGCATGGTGTTTTATAGGCATTTGCTACTCAACAAAGTCTGCTTAATTACAGCATCTAGGTTACTGATTGTTGGTGCTGGGTTTCCGCCCTTCAGGGTAGTGTTCTGCCTGTAGCTTTATACTTGCCCAGAGGATTTTCCTGGGTTTCACATCCGGGGGTAGGAAGTATCTGTGAGAGACAGATGTCAGTGTGTGGTGTTCCCCTCCATTGTGTAGAATTTACATATCTCTGTGTAGGGGACATCAACACGAAGGCATTACTAAGGTATTATACTTGACTCCTGGCAGGAAGAATTGGAGCAGATAACAATCAGTAGTAATCCCTTGCTCTGCCCTGGAGGATACAGAAAATCTGCGGTGTGAGTTGCTGCCTGTGAATATTACAGGCTCACCTGCTGCATTAATGTAGTGGCTGCGTCTGTCTCTCCAGTTGATTAGGCAGCACTTCACCACTCTTTGCTCTTTGCGCTCCCCCCACCCCCAGTTCCTGACCTGGAAGGTGGGCCAAGTGTGGTCAGAGGCCACAGGGAGGGAGGGGCCACTCAGAATGCCAAGTTACAGAGAGCCTTTGGGGAATACCTACTGGCAGGGCGGCTTGGGCTCTGATGCCCAGTCCCTGATGAGAGAAAGGGGAGGAGGAAATGGTCGTAGCCCTCTGTAGAGATAAGAGCTTTCTGTTGCTGAGTGCACTTTCATGCAGACTTTTACTTTTGAGTCTCACAACAATCCCAGGAGATGTTTTTACCTGTATTTTCAGACACAGGGTCTGTGGGGCAGAATGGAAGGTGACTTGTTCCAGAAGTTAGTAGCAGGGACAGGAGGGAAGCTCACCCTGTGTGGAATGTATCATTAGTTAGGAAACGAACCATACCTTGCACACAGTGGGTATTTAATACATGTTTGTCCAGTAAAAGGATAGTGGGCGCTCTACAGTTAATTTGAGACAGAAGTTGATTTGAGTTCTCTGGATTTTCCTTCCAACTCACTGTAGACTCCTCCACTCTTTGACTCAGTTTCTTCTCTTCCCCATAGGGCTAGCCACTCTCCCAGGCGCTTGTACATGTCTCAGCCTGGAGAATGGTACCCAGAGATTTTTGGGTAAGGTGATGCAGTGTCCGTCCTAATTATAAAACCTTTGTCTTTGGCTCAAGGTAGATATTCCTAAGTGACCACCACACTCTTTCTTTGCACCCCACTCGATTCTTTTCTACATAGCACTCCAGGTTGCCACCACTTAAGGGCCAAGGTGGCATTTAGGACGTCACGTAAGCTTTATATTGGTTATAGTAAAAAGAGCATTTGGCTGAGGATCAGAGGACCTAGCTTTGAACCCTGGCCTTTCCATTTTGCTTTGTGATATTGGGGTAGTCTCGGAACACTGTGGCACCTTGAACTTAATAGTTTCTTAGGTCCCTTAGAACCCTGAAACTCTAGGATTCTGTGGTTCTCTTGGTGGGGAGGGAGAGGCTCATCATTGTGTGGCCTGGCCACAGAGAGGTAGGATTAACCTCCAGGGTCAGCAAGCTTACGGAGCTCAGGAAATGCCTCTCTGTGATCTGTATTTGGTCCAGAGACAGGTGGTGGAGCTTGGAGGAGGGGAAGTGTACTCACAGCCCCAGGACTAGGGGAAGGGAGGCCTAACCCAGCTGCCCTCATTTCTGATGGAATAAAGATCTTCGAGCCCAAGTCCTCAGTGCATCTAAATCTTAGCAAAGAGGCTGGATCCTATGCGTTAACTCTCCGAAGTCAAGTACCCAGCAACTAACTCATTGCTCTCTCTGTTGGTAGGGGGCATAGACAGCTGTCAGTGGGGACTTGGCTGGGAATCAAGGCTGAATCACTCTTCAGTAAACAGTCATGAGATGCTCATTTCCTCGGGCAAACGCTGCTATTTGGACTTGCATCATGACCTCCAGGAAGTTGCTTCCTTTGAGCCCTTCTTGCCCCATGCTCTCTTGTTTGGTGGGAGAGTACAGAAATATGTGAAGAGTTTTTCAACCAGTTCCTCGGTTACCTCTGCAAAGCCGAGAGAGGGTCACGGAGCATCTCTCCCCATTGTACAGAAGGCTATACTGAGGCCCCGAGAGCGTGGCCCACAGCTGTGGCTCTGCAGGCCGTTGGGGGAGGCGCCTCCACGCACAAGCTGTCAGCGGCTGTGAGATCCTTGGCCCACCCGTGTGTGTATTCGTGAGGGCCCTTGAGATTAGCCACAGAGCAGAGGTTTAATTTCCGGCGGCGCCTCCAATCCCGTCCTCTGCCTGCTGGGAGCCGCTGCCCTCGGTGGAGTTGCTAAGCTCCCAGGGGTGCCTTAAGTCTCCCCGGTGATCTGTGTGTCCGCCAATGTCGAAGGCAGCTTCATGGAGGGGATGGTCCCCAAGGGACCAGCACGGGGCTCGGACCAGGCTCAGCTTTTCCCGGGTGTGGCCAGAGGCTCTGTTCCACAGGCTGGGCGGGAAGAGCGGGCCTTGGGAGTTCCAGGTGACCGAGTCGACGTCACCATCGTAACGCCCTACTTGGGTCACTTGTGATGCAGTGGAGACCATGACTTGGCATTCGTGACTGCTCTTGATTAAAATGGTTGAAACCAGGATCTGTGGGCAAGACACAGGATTTTAATAATGTTCAAGAAGTATTAAGGAGTGGAAGCCTAATGTAAATTGCAATTTTTTTTATTAACTTCGATTTAGCGAATTTATTTTTAATTTGTAATGTACTTAGTTCTCGAAAGAGTCATACTGCCTTCTTTAAACAAATGTTCCGTCGTTTTTACTTTCCACTAATTTGGGAAGGATTTCTTATGACTGATTAATGAGGTTTTACTAAGAATAGATCAAAGCATCATACTGTCTAGAGCTAGAAGTTTCCTTAAAGATTATCTCATATTCTTCATTATAGAGATGAAAAAAACACTAGGCTATTCCACATGCTCACAGATGACCAGTGATTTCTTTTACATGATCAGCTTTTCCCTTAATATGAAAGGACTGTAGTGGTGAATAAATCGAGAGAAATGGAAAACTTTGCTATCCTTTTATTGAAGTGTAACATACAGACATGAAAATGCAGCTGCCAGCATTCAGTGAACTTCTATGAAGTGAACACGTTATGGGACCAGTGCCCAGATTCAGAAACTGAATTTTACCAGCACCCCAGAAGTCACCCTCATATCTCCTTCCAGCCATTATCCCTGGTCAGGGGTAGCTACCACCCCGACATCTAGTAGCATAGGTTAGTTTTTCAATTTCACAACCGTGGAGTCTTACGGTATGGCATGTGCTCTTTTGTGTCTGGCCCCTCCAACATTTTTACCCACTAAGATTCATCTAGGTTGCTGCAAGGGGCTGTCGTTCATTGTCATGGTTGCATACTATCCCACGGTGGGGCTAGGTCACACCTGATGCAGCCTCTCTGCTGTCGATGGACATTTTGGTAGTTTCCAGGTTTGGGTTACTTTTAAATAGTTCTTCCCCTTCTATGAATCGTCTGGTTTACTTTTTCATCAAAATCCATTTTTATTGGTTTATAAGAAAGAGTGGAATTGCTGAGACAGAGATTCTGGGTACCTTCCACTTCTGATGGATTACCAATTTCCCTCAGTGGTTGCGTCAGTCTGTACTTCCAGCAGCAGTGGACGAGGGCTCTGGTTGGCTCGTGTTTATCTAAGCGCTGGGACTTTTCTGTTGTTTTTGTTTTTGTCGTTCCGGTGGATGTGTAGTTGTATTTTGCTGTGGCTTCTATTTGGTTTTGCTGACAACCAGTGAAGTTGAGCACTAGGATGAGAATTTTGAGCCCAGACTGGAATTTTTCGCTCTTCCATCAAAGAAGTTACTATAGCGTTGTGTTGGCCAATTTGGAACAGAAGTAGCTGTAAGCCCCTTGAGGTTGGGGTTACAGCTTCTGTACTTTTGTACCTTCCTTCTCCTTTGGTGGTTAAGAGTACTAGGCATGTAGGTGCTCAGTGAAGATGAGTGCTGGGATAGACCCAAGCTTCAGCTAGAGGGGGATCATGGAGACAGGCTGAGGTGGATGTGGGGGCAAGGAGCCTATGATGGGCTGGGTTCCTCTTACATGTGGCTCCACGTCCAGCAGCTGCGAGCATGGCCTCCCATGGTCTCCTCTGCATTCTTGGGATGGCAGGGGCAGCGAGTTACTGGGGGATGGATGTGACCGCTGACAGGAAATGCAGGCCTCCAGGCTGAGTGAGTCTCCTCCAGGATCCTCTTGGATGAGAGCTGGAGGGTCCCTTGCACTGGACTAACAGAGTGCTCATCTGGGGCAGTGTGCTCACTTGTATTGACTACCTCCCTGGGCCCATCCACTGGCTCCCTTGGGAATCTAGGCCTGATTCTGCAGGGTCAGGTCCATTGAAGGGAGGGAAGGGAGCGGGGGTTGCAGCCTTTGTGCACGAAGGCACGACTTGGGGTGGTTCCCCCCATATGGTCCCAGGAAGCCCCAGGGTACAGGGGAGCACAGCCCCATGTCACACATAACGCACCAGAAAGTGCTACAGAAGCCCAGGTTTAGGAGACTCCACAACACCGTTTAGCTCAGCCCCCTGCAAGGCAGGGCTGCTATCAATCGACCTTGGCAAAGAACCGTTCACTCTTTTATCATCAGAAAAATCTCATCTTTCGACGCTGCACCAACTCCTTCCAGATGCTTCAAAAACCATTCAGCTGAGAAGGTCTTCATAAAATTCCCCCCTTGGCTCTCTTCTTTATGCCTCCTTAGTTCAAAACCAAGAGAGGAGCCAGCATGTATGCGTTTCCAACATGTACATGCCAGGTGCTGCCGGGACGCGGGGTGAACCGGCTCCAGGCCCTGCCTGAAGTTGCTCAGTGTCCAGCGCCCAGAGCAGACAGGGCACATGTACACAGGCGACAGATCGTGGCCAGGGCACCAGAGCATCTGAGGTCTAAGGAAAGAGATGCCAAAGCAGGGAGAGAGCAGAGCCACTTTCTGTTTCTCTGGGATCTGGGTAGGGAGGTTTTGTTAAGTCTCAACTCTCTTCCCAGGGCAAGCCTTGTCTTCCAAGAAGCCAAAGAGACTCCTGCCTGACTTCTCTGTGCATCTCTATCAGTAAAGCACTTGTCGGGCAAGTGAGTGAGTGAGATGTAGACGCCAGCCGCCTCCTTTCCTGGCCAGCAGTGGGCTGGCGTGCAGATGGATGAGCTCAGGTTTGGATGTGACTCAGGAGGAAGGTAGTGGAGAAATAAAAGGTGGTGATCTCATGTGGCATTAAGTGGAGCTGGGAACATGAATGCGTGTACGCTTATCTTTTTGTCATTTCTCTCTTCATTCCAGACCTCCTGGCAGCAGTCTGCCTGGATGGGACTCTCTGTGGAGTATATATAGTAAGAGAAGAGAAAACTGGCTCCATTTTCACCTGTCCATGAGTTGTCACTGACCATTCCAGCTTCTAGATTTGGAACACTGGAGAGGGGCGAAGGCCCCCCACACGCAGGCTGCCTTCTCTCTCTGTGAAGTGCTCTGCCTTTCTCCTTAGTGAGCAGTGGGCACTCACTCTGTTTTAACCCCTCTGTGGTTAGGGATGGGCTGGCCCTGGGGGAAGGTCTGGTGGACTTTGGCATTTCACGAGAGGAGATTCAGGAGAAGACCCTACTCTAGGAAGTCAGGGCAGAGAGGGAGTTCATATAGTTCAGTAAGAAGACCTTTGTTCTGTAAATGAGAAGCTCTGGTTTCTCATTCCAGTTTGATGTCCTTGGAAAAGTTCCTTGTCCCCCCATATCTCATTTTCTTCACATGTCAAGTGGTGATATGCATACCTGCCCTCCTTACCACCAGAAGAATGACAAGGTCCATGTGAGTTAACCATAAGACAGCCTAAGGAAAGTGACAAGTACTGTTCATAAGTAACATAACTGTTGATCATACATGCTGTAGACACTCAGAGCCATAGGTGTCAGGGAGGGAGTGGGTTTTTATAGCTAGAAAGGCTGTAGACCTAACGGTCGGGGTCGTGCGGTGCAGAGTCAGGCATCGGTGAGGTACTTCCAAGTCCATTGCCTCACTGGAACAGGCAGAGGCATGGCAGTGAATCTGGAGGACTTGATAAAGGAGGCAGTTTGATGACTATGTCAGCCGCTGTGGTCGCCAGGCAACTTTCTGTTGGTCGGAAATAATAGTCAAAGAAGGTGCCAGTCCTGGGGAAGAGTGGAGGGAAGGATGAGGGGGAGCCTTGAGATGTGCTGGGTTCTTGGGGTTAGACTAAGCTATTCCCGCGGACCCCTTTTTGGGAGGCAGCGCAGAGCTCTGGTTTAGGAGTCGGAATGTCTTGGGGGCATGAGGTGTCCTGAGTCCCATCTCTGTCATTTTCTAGCTGCTGTGACCTTGAACAAGTCTCTTCACCTCTCCAAGTGCCAGGTCCTTCATCTGGGGTTCACACTACCTGTCTCATGGGATTTCTGTGAGGATTGAGTAAAGCAAAAGAACAATCTGGAAATAGATGCTCAATAAATATCATTTAAATCTGGATTTCTCTTCCATCCACCTCGTTTATGGTGTTTTCAGGAAACACTCCAGAACCTTTTCACACATCTACATTGGCCCATACCGGGCCTCAGTTATTTTCCTTTCTTTCTGTGGAGACAGACTTTGTAGTCTGTCCAATTTCATACCAGTAACCTGTATTCCTATGTCAGCCATACCTACGTCCAGTTTGCACCCAGATATATCTCATGGATTTTGCATATAACATATATTATTCAGAAAAAAACTCAATTCAAAAGCAACTTTTATGAAAAAACTTCTAGAAGCAGAGGTCTTTCCCTCTTAAAAACAAAATCTAATTTGTGGATCTGTGTAGCATGGAGAAGGGATCGCTGAGCCCAGCTCTGCTCCTGGGTGAGAGTGGCCTACAAGTCACTTGGCTCCTCTTGGCCTCAGAGTACGTTATGTATAGAATGGGATGCACGCATATACCAGGCCTCCCCACCTGAACCCAGCAGAGGTGTTGAGGATGGTGACATGGATCCTGAGCAGAGCTGAGTAGAAGGACCAGCATGGCAGTGGCATGGTTGGGATAGCCACCAGGTAAAAGCTTCATGGTCCACCATCACATCATCACTTCTTGAAAGTCTCTCTGATTTCTTTGACTCATAAAATCATAGGTTCACATCTTCATTTGGTTGACCCACAGACCTCTTAATGTATTGAAAAGCACACTTTTGGCTTTCCCCTACCCTGGTCCCTTTATAGAGCAACCAGGACCAATTCTCTTCCTGTTGCTTCCACTGCTGGAGCCCTGATCCGAGCCACCGCCATCGTTGCTTGCTTGGATTATTATAATAGCTTCCCATTTTGTCTTCCTGTCACTGCCCTTGCTCAGGTGTACCACTGGGGCCTTCCTTGATCACTCTGTTTAAAACGGCAACCCTTCCTCTACCCCATATGTTCCTGGTCTCCCTTTTCCATTTTTATTTTCTGCATAGCACACCAGACATGTTATTTTTTACTTCTTCTTAATTGTCTTTCTTGTTGCACCCATGTTCTCAAATCAGAATGTAAGCCATATGAGGGCAGGATTTTTTTTTTTTTCGTTTTGTCCACTGCTGTAAACCCAGTAACTGGATCACATGACTCATCTGTGAGCTTTAGAAACTGTGTTTAGTCTTGGAATTACTGTCCACCTCTTGTCAAGTTTTCCTTGATGCCAATCGCAGCCCTGTGGATCCCTTGGCCTTGGACATCTTGGACGTCCCTGCTCTCCCCTTCCCTCCCCATACAACACCCCCATCTTTCCTGTGTTGTTAGTTATCCAGCCATGTGAATTGCACGACTAGATCTGGAAGATAGTTGAGGACTTGATCTTATACTTCTAACTCCCTTTGTTCAGCCCAGATTTAATATATAAGATGCTCAGTAAATTCAATATTTATTCATTTACTGGCAAATATTTTAATGAATCACTGTTGACAGATGATTAAAATTCAACTGTAGAAATGATTTGAGATTCTGGAAGGTGTGTCTGACGGACCTGAGTAAGGGTCAGTGACTAGATGCAGTCTGCACTGGGGGTAGGATGTGGAAGAGTATGGGTGGTGCAAGCTCCAGCATACGTCTCTGGGAGTATAGCACTGAGTGACAAGGTCTTGCGTCTGCTTCCAGAATGGCCACAGTTCCCAGAGAATGAAGAGTGCATCTGTTTTTTAAGTTTCCATGGAGGGTCGAAGCTGCTCCTTGAGATTTTAAAATACACTGCACGGTCTCGATGGTGTCAGGTAGCTAGTTTATGGGTCCTGTCCTGACTGTGATAACTCAGGCTAAGCTGGATAATAAACGAAAGTGGGACAGAGCCGCAGGATAAATATTGCTACAGGGCATCTCGAGCGGCACAAATCACGGGGAAACTATCTCCTCAGCTTTTCATTTCTCCTCTTCCTCCTGGCCCTCTGGCAGTAGCCAGCAGAACAGGCTCCATCCATCACAGCACCCTGCCCCCCACCCCAGCTGCTGCTCTCAGAGCACAGCTGTGAGAGGAGGGATGCAGACTGGTCCTTGGATGCAGGTGCTGCTCTGCCTTCCTGCCCAGCCCAGCAGGTAGCCCTGGGAGCCAGCATGGACTGGGGCAGGTCTCCCCTTTGTGGCCATTCTCCATGCAGAGCTGCGGACCACTGCTAAGCTTCATAGGCCTGTTTGTTTCTAAAAGGAGAGGATTTAATAATCGGTGATTTTTAGTCTGGAGTGAGAATTTAAAAGCAGCTGGCCGAGTTCCCCCCAGTGTACAGAATCGGCGTTGTGTGTTTCCACCTGTCCTCCCCCAGCTCCTGTCAGTGAGTGCCCAGTCCTGTTTAGAACTGCTGACTGTACAGCTTTCTTCTTGTACAAATGAAAGGTGTGAGATGGATGCTGGCTTGGGTGTTGAGATGGGCCGGTACGTGTGACCCGCTCTTGTACTCCATCCATCAGCACTGTCACTTGGTAAGGCTTTCTTCAGCTTTGGAATGGTGCTTCCTTTGTCAGCCCAAAGGTATTAGTTGAGCTGGTGGGGAGTACAGAGGTGTCTGAGGCATGTAGGTGCGAAAGGTAACTAACCGCACAAGGCAGATTAGTCTATTAAGTGAAGAGGATGGTCTCAGTGAAGGACGTTGCCACCCCTGCTGGCCCTCCCCTTCCAGAAATTCAGTAGTCGCTCTCAGCTTTTTATCTTGACCCCCACATCCAGGTTCTCTTGTTTCCGCCTCCATTCTTTCTCTTGATCCTAGTTTCCCATTCCAGGTTATCAGGTGTTTTACCTGAATGTTACAGTAGCTTTCTAAGTAGCCCCCTCCGAGCTATCCTTTGCCAATTGACAGAATGGCCATGTCTGCCGACCTGGTCGCCTGTGCCTGGTGTGTGGAGGACACTCACTGCACTGGAGTGAATTACTTCTGTGGTTCCCCATCAGGCTCTCTGTGGCCTTGCAGGCCCTTTGCATTGGGCCATGGCCCTGCCTCCATGGTGGCACAGGCTGCATGCTCCAGCTGCTCTGCTCATTTTACCCTTTCTCGATTCTATCACATACTTCCAGTCTGTGTCGTCCTTGCCGTTTGTGCTCTCTGGGATGGGGACACCCGTTTTCTCTACTAGGTGGACGGGCTCCTACTCACTTAGTGGGCCCAGCACAGGTGTCCTTGGCAGAAATCATCCACTCCTCCTCTGTGCCCTGACGGCTGTTGTACCATTTTTCACATTCTTGTGGTGTTTAAAAGAGTTTGTTTTGTTTTAAAGTCTGTTGAATATATCTTTCCTCCATTTTTCTTGGTCTCTGTCTCTTCTTAAATTTGAAGCTTATTGAAAACAGGGACCAACTATGTCTTAAATTGATGCCATATGCCAAGTACAGTACCTGGCAGATCTCTGCCTAATAAATGTTTATTGAATGAATAATGTGTAGTGGAAAAAACACTGATCACAGAGTCAAGAAATGTGGGTTTTCATATTGGTTCTGTTGCAGCCTTGCTAGATGACCCTAGACAAATGATTTTTTTCCTCTAGAGGCTCGATTTTTTCCTTAGTTATAAAGAGAGTGTACACCTTAATGATTCCTAGGTCACCTTCCAGTTCTGACGTTGTGTGATTCTGTGTGTTAGAAAATGCAGAGATTTTGTGTGTCCATTTTCACAAGTATGTGTGTCCTGCTGTGCCTGGGGACAGTTCCTTCCCTGGGATGTCTAGTTACAGGCCCAGCAGGCAGTGGCGGTTCAGCTGTGGTGTTAATCCACATGACCAGGACCTCAGGAGCCTCTGGTGTTGTGGTGTAGAAAGCTGCCTGGATCTTGAGCCTGCCCCTCACTCCACTTCTTATTTTTCCTTCCTTATTTCCTGAGGTGGCCAGGAGCACTCAGAAGGCTTTCATCACCAGCTTTATGCTCTGTTTGATGTGAAATGTTGGGGATGAACCTCTGACTTCTCATGTGCTGTGTGGATACTAGCCCTGCTAATTGAAATGTGTTACATGTGATGGGTTGGTCCTGAGGGACCTAAGAGCCTGGCAGCATATCGCCAAGGTATGAGACTGGGAGCAGGACAGTTCCTTAGCCTGAAACCAAATTTGGGAGGGAAAAGCCCAGGAGGGAAAAGCCCAGCGTGAGAGGAATCAGTCTTTCCTCAGCCTTGGCTCTGAAGGCTCCTGGAGGTGGATGAGGTGATAGAAAGGCAGAGGAGGAACTGGGATGCCAGTACCCAGGCAAGGGAACTGCCTAGCTATGGCAACCCCATGAGCTGGAGTGTGACTGCCTTGGAGAGGGCAGGAGATGGGGAACTGGTGGATGCTGGGACGGTCAGAAGCCTGGACTCAGAAAGCCAGGCTCCTCATGCTTCCCGTCCCTCCAGGCTCATTTTCCTTAGTATGTATTCGACTAGCTGGTGGTGGTCATGGGAGCCGAGAGGAGAGCAGCACCTTCTAGCTGGTCAGGAGGTCCTCTTGTGAGGGGGTCCAGGGTAGAGGAAAGGGTCTCTCAGGCATAGACACCCTCCTGGTGTTTCTGGTGTCTTGTTTGTTAGGCCTCAGTTTCTCCTTCTGTCCCACCCTTCCCCACCTCCGTGGCTGGGTGTGGAACCGGCATTGCACCACTGCAGTGAGAGTTGCTTTATAAATAGAAAGATACTTAACACCGACCCTGGAATCAAGCAGGGAGGGTGGCTCTGGGCAACACTGTTTTAAAAATGAGCATTGATTTCTGGGAATCCGCACACGGAATATTAAGTAGACCAATGCTGGCTCCCAGGGCTCCCCTCAGCCCTGTGCCCCATTTCCTTCTGCTCCCTGAACAGTCACTGCCCGTTCGAGTCCTTGGATGGGCTGAGGAGCTGCTGGTTTGGGATCCATCTCTTTTCAGCCCTGTGGGCATTCTCTGCCTGGCATGCATCTGCCATTCTTTCATTTTCACCTGTGATGAGGCAGGCAGTGTGATAGGTTCTGGGATTCAAGGTGAACAGGAATCACCTGCTCCCCTCTCCTCCCCATTCTCAGCATCAAGACTCACAGAGCATTGTGCAGAGTGAGAGTCTTAATATCAGGGCGTCAGAGAATGGAGAAGAGGATGTCCAATTTTGTCCAAGGTGGAGAAGGCAGAGGCTTCGCAGAGAAAACTGAGAGTGGCCAAGAGAGGGGAGTGCATTCCACGCAGGGAACAGAATGTGCAAAGGCATAAGGAAGCTTGCCCTTCCTGCTGTGTGCAGCAGCTAGCATAAATCGGCATCATATCTCTGTTACCCGAGTTATGCGTACGCCAGTGGATTGCAATGTCCATGCAGTACGCCTGCTCTCTCCCATCATCTTTCCATGCATTAGAGGATGCTCAGTCAATGTTTGTTGGTTGATCAAAATATTTTGTCTCTTGGTCCAATTACAATGAAAAAGTTGGTTAAAGGAAGACTAAATAGTGGAATAACTTCACTGCCACTACGACTTACTTTCTTTTCGTTTGATTGCTTGGACTCCATTCTGGGACCTAGTCACAGGGGAAGAAGGTGTCAGGTCAGGGTTAGAGACAACCCCAAGGAGAACTTATACCAGGTCTCCTATCTTTACATCATCCCCTCTGTCCCAGTTCACAGCCCACCTGGTCGAGAACTGTGCATCTTTTAGGTCCTGCCGAGTCCTGCTCAGTCTTCCCTGAATGACCCAAAAGAGCTCTTCTGCAAACACCGTGTAACACTGGAAGTGTTTCCACAGGGGAGTGAGATGAGTAGGACTGAGTGTTAGGAAGGTGCCCTGGAGTTGAGTTGAGACTGAACACGAGACCGACAAGGAGTCAGTGAGAGACCTGGAGAGGTGGTCTGGGTGTTGGGAGTGGGAGACCCCAGGGTGATGTGGCACACTCTTGCCAGCATTGGGTTGTCAGGTGTGAATACATACATATCTTACTACCCTGATGGGTGAAAAATGAGAGCTTGGTCATTTAAATTTGTATTTCAGTGATGTCTAATGTTCTCAGGTTTTTTGTAACTCAGAAACAAGTTTTTTGCAACTAAGTAGTGGAATTCGTTATCACAGAAGTTATTCACACAGGGCCTGTGTCACTGGGTGGAAATGTGGTTGGTGAGAAGGACGGGCTAAGTGCCACCTGGGAGGGTGGGGTCTTGTGAGCTCTGTTTCATGAGGGGGTCTTGCCCACTGATTGGCCTCTGGGCAGATCCTGAGCCCCTCTGAGGCAGAAAGCAAGTCCTGTACTTTGCATGACTTCTTTCAGTGGGTGCCAGAGTGCCATGGGACACAGGACAGTGGCGTTTTCACATAGTGTTATGGGGGTGTGGGTAATGTCAGCTTCTCCCTATTGCAGTCTTCTTTCCCTCTGTCTTTTTTTTTTTTTCCTGACCTTACCCCCTTCTTCCCCTCCCTTTTCTTATCCCTCCTTACAGTATTAGCAGAACGTTTGTTGTGTGTGTTTTTTCCCCCCTGCATTTGTTTTATCTTTGGCATGGCTGGTAACCCACAGAGATCAAGAAGTTTTGACCCCGAGTGCTGAATCCAGCACCTACCTTGTAGGCTTTCAGTATATGTGGTCAATCTTCTTCCCTTTCTGGAGAGTTTAGTTGCAGTTTTCACAAAAAGTGGGGAGACAGTGTAGCAACATTGACACTTCAGAAGCCAGGTTCCCCAGCTGAGTGCTCTGGCTGCTTACAGCTGCTCTTGGCTACTGTGGTCAAAGGTGGGGTAAGCCTGCAGGTGACCTTTCTGTGCAGGTCTGTGAATCTGCTTCAGGGGATCTGATGGACAGTAGTGGAGACACCCTAAGGCTCCCGCTTGTCCCCTTTGTTCCCATCGTACACGGGGATCTGGTTGCTGTTCTCTGATGTGGTTTCTCTTGGGAGGCTGGAGGAATGAGAGTTATTCAGTAGCTTTTTCGGAAGAGGAATGTGTGATTTGAACAATGCTGGGCCCAGGATGCCCTAGATTCCTCAGTTGACGTTGGCATTAGACAGGAACTATCAGGAGCTGGAAATAGGCTGTGGGGCCCAGGGGGAGGGCTGACTGTTTGTGGCAACCCCACAGTCACCATCCTGCCTCATCCTGGAACCTTGGATGCCTCAGACAGGAAGGCACCTCCCAAAGTCATCTAGGAAGGAAGGGACTATGCTGCTTCCACACGGAGCACATTATACATCTCGACACGACATGCGGCCCGCTCGGACTCCAGGTGTGGCGGGCTTAACTGGCCCAGAGTGGTAGCTAGCACCTGCTTTGGACACCTGTCCCTGTCCTTAACGACTCTCTTCTAGAGGCCTCTCTTGCATTTTAAGCCTATTCCTCTCATTCTGCTTTAAATGAAATAAGATACGAGGCCCGCCGTTCTCTGCACAGAGCCTTTAAATGCATGCGGGCATGTTTTCCTTCTGTTTTGGAGAACCAGTGGGAGGTGGTGTCTACTTTGGACACACGAGGCAGACAGCTGAGTAGAATTTGTAACGGATAAAACATTGGCTCAGTTTAGAATTGGTTTTCCCTACTTTAATGGGTTAGAAAGGTATAGTTCTGTGCTTAGCTAACTTCATGCACTTTTTGAACAACTTTGCTTTGTTTCAGCAATCAAGAGATGAGTACATGAATAAGACCATATTATGTATTGTCCATTTGCAATTTTGCTTCACTATGAGGTGGGCACTGTTCTCATTGTGCAGGCAGACATCGGAGTTCCACATCAGAGTCCTGCCCAGCAGATGAAGTTGCTGGATCAAATGACTCAGGAGCCGATTTTCACAATGACAAGACTTGCTCTTTCTCTTCTTCTGGTACATGTAACTTTTTGGCATCTTTTAAGCACATTTCCATCTTGGAGGGTGAGTCCAAGTCTATTTTCTGTGGCTGGGTAAACCTTCCTGGCCAGGTCGTGGCCCCATGCAGAAAATAACCAGCTCAGAGTGACATGTCGAGAAAGTGTATATTCTTATGGGCAGTCAGCCCATGTTCTGACTCTTGTGGGCTGTACATGTCACCAAGAAAGTTCTAGGGCTGTGTTTCTCAAACTCTGTGGTTTAGTACATGCACTTGTGTGCACACTATAACCCCAAAAATGTTTCATAAAAGTACTGTGTGAGATAGCTCTGATATTTTCTGTTTTGCTTTAATTTTTAAAAATACTCTTCCTGACCCACTAAACTGATTTTATAA
Organism: Cynopterus sphinx; assembly: GCA_030015415.1. Classification (NCBI taxonomy): domain Eukaryota; kingdom Metazoa; phylum Chordata; class Mammalia; order Chiroptera; family Pteropodidae; genus Cynopterus; species Cynopterus sphinx. The sequence continues at coordinate 94,793,823 of CM057380.1, forward strand.
CCCACTGATGAGTGGTTTGAACCCTGCAGTTTGAAAAGCACTAATCTGGGAGTTGTCACAGATTAAAGTGGATGGAAACAATTAGCGAATTAATTTATTTGGGTCATAGCCACACATCTACTATAGCTCAGATTCTTTATCTCTTGAAATTGGATTTTTCTCTTCTTTATTTTCAGTGATGCTTGTTAACTAGCAAGTTTAAGTGCCTGTCAACCAGGAAACTTGGATTTCATGCATCTTTTAACAAGGACTCCAGTATTTTAACGTCATCTTTCTAAAATAAATTTGATCTTAACTCAAGACACAGGTTTTTACTTAAGTTAACAGAAGCTTATTTTCATGATAAAATTATACACAGAGCCCTGATTTGTGAATGTGCTAATATACTCAACAACTTCCATTGAGTGTTTTCAAGGTTGAGTAAATTAGCACATTAAATAAATTAGCAAATTCATGAATTGGGGCTGGGGATTCAGAGATGTCACAGTTCTGCTCTCCGGAGTCTACTATGAAAAGAAACGAAAAGACTCACAAAGGAAATATAGTGTGAGAAGTGCTGCAGTAAAGGCACTTGCAAAGGCTAAGTCAGAAAGACTGATTCAGGGAAGTCTGGAGGGCAGGAGACAGACAATGAGGAGATGTGTTGGGTCTTGCAGGATGCGCAGGAGTTCAAGTGGAAGGGCCTGCCAGGTTGTAGCGAAGGAACTGGTATGCACTTCAAAGAAATTTGGAATGAAACCAATGAAGTTATTAAGCTGGGGCTACATAAGATCAATTTATTTTAGAAAGATGATTGTGAGGGCAAGTGTAAAAGGTGTTCAGGGAATGGAGAGGCGTTGGGGAAAGAGAAACCAGGCAGGAGGTTTTTGGAATAGCCTTTTGTAGATATGGTAAGGACGAGACAGGGTGAGGAGCTTTACCAAGGGAACACATGAAGAAGAGGAAGAGGGATAGGTTCTAGGGCAGGGGTCCCGTTAGAATCTGTGGGATGACAGGGTAAAGTAACAGAGTCTGGGGAATTTCCCCAGGTTTCTAGTTTAAGTGGCTAAGTTGGTGGTGATGATGTTAACAGTGTAACAAACACCAAAGGAGGAACAGGTGAGTGTAGGCAGGGAAGGCAGCAAATTTAGATTTTCATCTGCTGGTTTGCCTTTCTGTTGGACATCTGGTTGGAGACGTCCTGTTGCTCAGTGGCCTTGGGCAAGGATCCTGGAGTAAGACAGCAGGTTCTAGTCCTAGTGTTAGCTGTGTACTCCAGGACAAGTTACCTAAGCTTTCTCATTTGTTAAATGGGAATGTTCGTCTGGCCAGGTTGTTGTGAGGATTGGAGAAAGTAGATATAAAAATCCTGGCACAAGGTAAATACGCTGAAGTTTTCCAGCATTACTATTAGTAATGTGGGCTGAGAGGAAGGAACCAGGGCTCAAATCTTGGTTTTGTTACAAAATCACAAGTGTCTTTGAGCAGGTTACTTCACTACTCTGGGCCTCCATTTCCTCACTTGGATATGGAGGGCATTGAATTTGATCATCTCTAACATCCATTTTTGTGCAAAAAATTCTGTAATCTTTTGAAAGTTGAGAGAAGTAATTTACAAATACACTGGATGATAGAATCTGGACTTTAAATCACAAATATGCTGTAACAGTGGAGCAAAAGCAACAAGGTCAAGGGTAACGTGCAAATATTTATGGTCGCCCCTTTTACTGAAGTTCTATAGTTAGATTTAGAAAACTGCAGGAATACTGAAGTGCGGAGGGCTCTGCCTTAAATTGCTTGACGTGAGGTACCCAGGTAGGCCCTGGTGCTGCTCAGGGCCTTTGTCCAGGAGCATGATCTGATGCACAGTGTAAGAGAGTTTAGTGCCAGGCTGGGTTGATGGGGAATAGAATATCCCGGGCAAGAGATATCACAGCTTGTTGCCATTGGCAATTTTCAGATTCCGTGAAATTAAATCAGATTTTAGATGTTTCTGTGCACCCACTGTGTGCCAGGCACTGAAGTGGGTGCTGGAGGTACTGCACTGATCAAATGTAGGAGTTCAGGGCCTGCATTTTGGGGAGTGCATTGGCAGACCAAGAAAGGCAAGGAGTAAAGTGGGCAGGTGGCTGAAGATCACTGTACAATTAACAGCGGCCAGAAGTGGAGATGTTTTGCTTGGGGAAAAGAAGGCTCAGGGGCGTATGAAACTGTCTTCTCTCTGTGAAAGGCTGGCCTCTGGGATAGGAATAAGGCCTCTGCTTAACTGCTCCAGAGGGAAGAACTAATTCTATTAGCCAGGGTAATGATGATGATGATAATTAAAAGAAATATTATTCACTATTTATTATGTGTAGTGTGTGCCAGGCACTTAATCAGGCACTGCACATAGACCACTGACTGTGCGTCATTAGGCATTTACTGTACTCATAATTCAGATGAGGAAACTGAGGCGTGGGCAGTTAAGTAACATGTCAAGGGGCAGAGCTGGGACTAGATACTGATGCGACTGATTTCATGGCCCGTGTCTCTCCATGCCCCCACGTACGTCTATAAGGTGGAGAGTAAAGGCAGGCAGGTGGGGCTCAGCTTAAGGCAGAGTTTTATGGTCATTAGTGCTGCAAAATGAGGACAAGGCTGCCAGGAAAGCTCCCTAGTCTGGTCAGTGTTCAGGCAGGATGTATATAGTGGCCTACGTAGGATCTTCCCTGGGGTATTTCTGCAGAGGGGAGGAATGGACATAAGTGAGTAACTCTTTGTGAGCTCATGAACCCTAGGGAAGCCTGGGAAGGAGGGCAAGTGCAGCTCACAGGGGTTAAGTGGCTTGCCCAGAGTTGCACAGTCCCTAAGTGACAGAACTGGGACTCAAACTTGAGTCTTCTGACCCTGTCCCATGTGCCCCATTCTGCCTCTCAGCCCTTTCCAGCAGTTGTACCTTCTGTGATTCCCATTAGTCTTTGGCTCAGATTCATTCCACCTGCTTTGCTATATCTGACAGACTGCCTGCAATGTCCTGTGGGTACCTGAGTTCAAAACGAGCCACAGGCAGTATCTAAGCTGAATGAGAGGTGATGCCACTCTCAGTGACCGTGTGTGTGTGTGCATGCATGCATGTGCGCTTCATGTGTCAGAGATCTGTGTGTCTTGGAGAGCCATGAGGGAGCTTTGAAGTCCTTGGGGAGCTGTGTGTGGTGTGGGATAGGCTGGAATACTGGCAACTTGGGGCTAGTGGTTAAGGCTGCAGGATCCTGAGAGACAAGTGATTTCTTTTCCTGCTCTGCCAACCCCTTGTCAGCCCTCCCTTGAGTACTGCCATTCCTCTCCAAAAGGTGGCCTGGGAGGGAGCAGATTAAGAAACTTAATTACTCAATTAATTCACCCAGATCAGACAGGCTTGCTGCTTAGGAGATGCTCTGCTTATGGAGTGAGGAAACTGCTAATTTGCCAGTTCTAGTTACTGGCAAAGAGGGTGAGGGCCTTGGGTGTTGGGAGGTAGGGAAGCTGTTGGCACACCTGCCATGCTCCCTTGGGCCTGTGGCCTTCTGAGCTGATTGCCTTGCTCTTGACCTTGTGAGTGAGCTTTTCTCTCTTTTCCTGTGATTTTCTGCCCGTTCCTTTCCCTTTTATTGTTCATGCAACACCACCAGAAGAGTTGGCTGGGCTAGATTTTCAGACTTTGTTCATTCAACAAGTGCTTATTGAGTCACTGGAACATGACTAGGATGTGGCAGATGCTAAGGGGACACAGCAGGCATCTGACTTGTGCTCTTTTGCAGCTGACAGTCCATTTGCAAAAATGAGGCTTGCCCACTCGGGCTGCCCAGGCTGAGTTAGTGAGACCATGTGATCAGTGGTGGTGAGGGAGAATGATGGGAGGGAAGGTGTGTGTGGGGACCAGAGGAGGGGCCATCTGTAACTGGGCCATCAGCCTGAGGAGCCTCCATGCCAGGGGACGGGATGCTAATTGAAGCCTAGAATTGGAGCAGGCTGGCAGAGAGCTGAGCCAGGCCATGCAGCCCTCCCTGAGGCTGGAACAGTCAGACAGGAGCTGAATCCAAGACTGACTTGTGGCTACAGGGTCAGCACAGATGATCAAGGATGGGTTGAAAGCTGTCTCGAGGGACAATACCGGGAACACTGGGCGTCGGCTTTGTTGGCTTTGCTGGGGTGAAGACACATCTGAAAATGAACAATCAAAGGCAGAACTCTGTACTGTTATGATATATGCAAAGGAGAGAGAAAAGTGGCCCTGGGGTGACCTAATCCTGTCATTCTGTTCTCCTTCCCCTTTCTCCCCCACTGCATCCCTCTTCATTAGGCACATCTTGTGAGTATGGGTTTGAGCTGACAGAGTGATTTTGGCAGCTATGTCCTTGCTGGAGAGGGGGGATTTTGGCCAGGATTGTCTCCCCAGCTGCTGTGACTTCAGATTACTGACAGAAATGTCTCAAGGTCACTTTGGTGATTATGTGCAGATGTATCTTTAGGAGATGAACCAAAGGGAACAGTGGGGGTCTTAGACTGCCAAAGCCTCTAGTTGTGGAAGATTTGCGAGGAGTGGTGGGACTTGAGTTACTGCTTGGGTAATGAAAGGAAGAGCCAGTTAGATCCAATCAGCAACCTTCTCTGCAGGGGCCCTCAAATTTTAGCACATTTTAGAGTTTGTTAATAGAAGAGGTTATCATGGTCCTACCTCCAGAAATTCTGACTCAATAACCCAGAGCGGGCCCAGGGATTTGCCTTTGATATCAAACACCCAAGGATTGAAAGTAGGTGGCCCGGGAACCACACTGAGAGGAATGGTGTTTTGAAGGGAACTCAGCATTTGAAGAGAGGTGGACCAGGGGGCCGAGGACCTGGCTCTGGCCCACTCAGTGATTAACCTTGGTGCAAGTCGCTTCACTTTCAGTAAAATAATGTTTGCTGAAGTTACTTTCTGTGACTTTGTGAGGGTCACTTAATGTGAAATTTCTTTAAACAGTATACATTTTTTCTATAAATGGAGGCTGTTGTTATTGTTTTAATAATAGAAATATTCAGAAGAGTCTGTCTGGATTGATTGAAGCAAGGAAGTGGGGAGAGAAGTGGACCGAATGACGTTTGAAGTCCCATAGCTTTGAGAATCTTCCTCCACTAAGGAAATTCAAGGAATTTCTCCCCCACCCCACAATCCAGGTGGGGAATTTATATCTTTAAGGTGTGGGTGGTTGTTTCAGTCTTGAGATGGGCGGGTAGCAAGGAGAGAGGTTTCAGAGTTCCCTAATTACAGCACCTTCTGGACCGCCTTTTCTCTTTCCCTGGTGCTGATGTTGCTTAAACTGAGCAATTAGAGTTGTAGGATGCTGCTGGGAGCCCCAGGCATGTGTGACCTATCCTGCCCTGGGTGGATTTGCTGATGTCCTACAGCATGAGGTTGGGGTGGAAATCATTTGCACCCAGAGTTTCTGTTCTGCGCTTTGTTTTTCAAGCCTGCTCCTGGTTGCTGGACATCCTTTGGAGGAGGGTGGGTTGGAGAAGGGCCTCCATGTTACATAACGTCAGGGGACACAGTGTGACTGCCCCCTGGGTTTGGGTAGTGGCAGCCTTCCCTGGAAGGGCCGCAGCATAAAGCATTTCTATTCTGTTACTAAACCCTATTGGTTCTGCGGTCTTTATTCTCAGTTTTGGTGCTCAGTGAGGTCAGCAGGAATGTGTAGAGTAACAATGAAACTGATCATAGTAATCAAAATAGGTTGTCTGAAGACCATTTTTATATTTGCTTTTAGACTACATTTAGAAAAAAATCATTTAATTAACAAGTATTTGCTGAGCATGGGTGCATGCCTAGCACTGCAGAGTCACTGAGGGGAGTTCAGGGTGGGAGATGGGAGTTGCGGAGAGACTCAGTGGATAAACCATTCTTAGATAATAAAGGGTTAATGTCTTTCTTCAGTCTATTTTTTGGTCTATTTTATATTGTCAGGTCCTGGAAGGTGGTTACTATGCTAGCTCTAGCTAGGTTGGCATTTTTGAAGGTTGGCAGGGTGAAGCTAGGAGTCATTTTGGTGTGGAAACTTAGGGGATCACATTCAGAAATGGAATCTGAACATGCCCAATGTGGCTCTTGACTCACTTTCTCATGGCTGGTGGATTTGAGGGTGTGGACTGGGAGTTTCCATTCTTCCCAGAGAAGGCCAGAGGGTGACCTGCCCTTCCTTTCTCCCTTTTGGAGCTCCCCAGGTCAGCACTCTCAGTGAGTTAGCTTCTCCTACCTCCAACCCCGGGCCGCCAGCCCGCTGTGGCTACGTGCTACAGCTGGGCCCACAGAGCTTAAAATAGCAATATGAGCTGGCCGCTTAGCATGTGGGGAGCCCGCCTGAGGCATGATGGGGCAGCTGCCTGGAGTTGGGGCTCCGCTGGATCCAGCCACTGGTTTGGAGGGTATTCTTTGGCAGTTTCTTCTAGGCTCAGGCTGTAGATAGGGGTTGGTGTGGGTGGGGGCTCAAGTGTGGTTGGTGCAGAGGGGAAGCAAAGAGCTTGGCTTTCCTAAGACCTTTAAGGAAATATCTCGAACCTGACCTCTACTGCAGAGCTTAGAGGCCTTCAAATTTAGTGTCCTGTTCATCTCTAGCCCTGGCCCTTGGTACTGCCCAGGGTTAGCCACATAGCTTAAATGAGGAGAGGAAATGAGGCATAGTGGTGGGGTGGAAGACGAGGCTATGCTGGGTCACAAGTGGTGGGGCCAGGGTGAGAACACAGGCATCTTGAGTTCCAGTGGGGTAGGCACTAACCACTTGACTCCTTCGTTCCCCGGCTGCCCAACATGGGAAGCCAAGATGACGCTTAGAGGATTTGGTAGAGACCTCCTCCAGGCACTCACTCACTCATTCAACAAATATTTATTGAGTACCTACTAAGTGTAAAGCCATGTTTGTGTCATGGAAATACAGCAGTGACCGAAACAGACTAAAATCCCTGTGCTCAAGAAGCTTAGTTCTGGTGGGGAAGAGCAATTATAAACAATCAGTTAATAAAAACATAAATTATGTTGTGTGTGGGGATACGTTCTCTGGAAATAGCCAAATGGTGTAGGAGAGATTGTGCTGTGGGAGGTGTAGGTCTGAATAGGGAAAGGCTCATTGAGAAGATAGCCTTTGAGCAAAGGTGTAAAGGAGACAAGAGAGAGTTGGTAATGCAGAGATCTAGGGAAAGAATGCCCCAGTAGAGGGGAGAGCCAGCATAAAGTCTCTGCTGTGAGAAACAGCAAGAAGGACAGTATGGCTGGAGTAGGGAAGAGTGAATGGTGTGTGCGCGTGTGTGTGTGTGAGAGAGAGTGAATTGTGCAGATACTTGTGAGAACTTTATCTCTTACTCCGAGAGAGATAGGAAGCCATTAGGGGGTTCTGAGCGGAGCAGTTGTAAGCTTACCTTACTTACATTACAGGTAGCACAGGAGCTAATTTCAGTCGTCTTTCTCCTGTTCTTAGGCCACCTGTGGACGCCCATGAGACCAGACAGAGGGCTGCCCCATCCTTTCCCTATGACTTGTCCAGTCTCCATTCCTGTTCTCCGAACCCTTACCATAAGACTTTTTCTCCTGGCAGGAAGGGGCATGATGGTGCTGGGTTTCTTCTCTTTGTCTTGGAGTTTCTTCTGCAGGGCCTTGATCTGGGCCATTACCATGGTTTGCTGAGCCTACTTGTACTGACTCCCAAGAGCCTATTGGAAAATACTCAGAAAAGTTGCCAGGTGGTGAACACATGATGCAATATACATGTGACATCTTATTGAATTGTACACTTGAAACCCACTGGATTTTATTAACCAATGTGACCCCAGTAATTTTAATTAAAAAGTTACTATCTTAAAAAAAATTTGTCACCTGGTTGGAGCCACTGGTATAGCTTGAACCTGACCATGGTGGGAATATGTACACCCTGGAAATTGGCAAGTGCTACAAGTCGTTGCTATTCCCCTTGGAGAGCTGGCGGTCAACATTTCCCAGCCCGCCACTGGTTTGTGATCTCTACTGTACCTGAGCTGTCGTTTTGGAGGGTAGGGCCTCTGCTTGCTTTCATTTGGCAAAGCACCTGTGTTCATCCTGTATGAAGTCAAAAAGAGTACGGGGGACGTGTTGGCTGAAGGGGTGATGCATGTTGGTGTTGGGAGCTGCTGGCTTGTTCCCAGGACTGACAGGGCTTGTCCCGTGATGCCGTGACCTGGAATCTGTCTGCCGTTCCTGGCTGGGTCATCTTAGTACATGAGCACTCTCTCACCTCATTGTTCCTTTCCTTTCCTTCATCTCCCTTTGTGCTCATAGGATGGCTATGTGCAGGCCTTAGTAGGGGTCAGCTTTGTACATAAAAGGAAGGCCCCGCAGTGGGCTCAAGTAAAACCACTTGGTGTAAGGAAAGACCTCTAGTTTGCAAGTCAGGAAATGGAGGTTCTAGTCCCAGCTCAGCTACTAACTGAGCTCTCTTAGACAAGCTCTCTTCTCTCTTTGGACCTTAGTTTCCTTATTTATAAACAGGGGTGACTTCCCTGCCTGTGTATCATGCAGGAGGGCAGTGCGGATCATATGTGTTCATAAGTATGAAAGCCCCATGAACAGGTTGTGTGACTCACAATGAACACGCCTTTGTTCACAGTGTCCAGGCACCTGGGGCCCCTCACCTTTGCCCTCCTCCTCTTACGATGACAGCCCAGCACGCATTCTGCCTTCTTCAAAGGGCCTTCCCTTGAAGTCCTCCCTGAGCAGGTCCTTTGAGCACTCAGATTGTGCCACCCACTCCAGGATGTGTTCAGGCACTTCGTCACCTTCTGCCCTTTAGTTTCTCTTCCCCCAGATGGACTATTAGCTCCTCAGTACCATCCACAGTGGTGAGCCCAGGATGGGCCTGGAGTGGGTGCTCAGGAAACCTTTAGTGATTAGTAATCAGTGTCGGTGTCCTTTGTCTTTATATTGCACGCACACGTCATGTCATGGATGGCTGTATTGTGTGTGGATGAAAGTTCTAAAGTGTTCATTTGATAAAGCAGTTTCCCAGTCAGTGTCTCGTCTGTCCTTCACAATCATGTCCAACCCCATTTTACAGATGTGGAAATGTGAGTGTTCTCATTCATTCATTCATTCATTCATTTGTTCATTCATTCTTTCATTCAGAAATGTGTACTGTACTCAGAGGTGTAAGCCTCTCATCCAGGTCACACAGTCCTTCATTCTGCCTGACTCTCTGCAGTATGAGTGTGCTTGCCTTGTGCTTGCCTTTTGGGAGGCAGTGGGGAAGCAGGATAGAGTGTGCATTCATGGTCGGGCTCAGGCCTGCAGGGTGGAGGAAGAGAGGGGCAGGTCCAGTGCTCAGTGCCTGTCCCTGCTATGTCCGTGTGCCCGAGGCTGCAGGCTGGCATTTCCTTTGGCAGCAGTGTCGAGGAGGGGGAAAGCAGGTGTGTCCTATCACTGGGCCGGACTGGGCTGTGGAATTGCCTCTTGCGGCTGGAGCTTGGGAGATGAGTGACACACAGCCACCCACGTACATCGGGTCTCATGGAGCCCAGCGACGTTTTCTGGACTCCATTCTGGACAGTTGAACTCCCTGGTGGCTCAGGAGATGGCTGAATCTATGGCTGAATCTGGTGGGGGACCTCAGAGAGGTCTACCAGAGAGGAGGACAAATGGTGGTGCTCTTGCAAGGTGAGCACCTACCAGATAGGCCAAGGGCAGCTTTGGAGCGTCCAATACATGGGCGAGTTGAGAATCTATGGTGAAGGTGGGGGTGAGGCCTGGGGGCTTTGTGCATTGCATGAGGGATTCAGTTTCCCTTCAGATTTCTGAAGTGTCTGCCATGTATTGAGCTCAGCTGATTGCTGCAAGAGGAAGATGGGTGAGTCTGTCCCCTCAGGAGCACCTTGTAGTATTGTAGAAAGACATTTATGCAAACGACCATGACATAAGGCAGAGTGAAATTTTCCCCAAAGAGAGGTTAGGAACAAGAAGAGGGCTTCTCTTAGGGAGACCTTAGGATCAGGGATCCTTCATAGAGGATGTGGCATTTGAGAAGAGCCTTGAACCATCTACTAAAGACAGATGGGGGGTGGAGCCCTTATGGCTAGAGGGCAGAGCATGAGCAGAGTGTGGAGGCAGAAAAGTGGGGATGTGTCCAGGGAATAGTGAGGAGTTCCGATTGCTGGGAGCATAGGACACAGGTCAGGAAATAAGGCCAACAAAGCACAGGGTAGTAAAATCACTAGGGACCAAGTGAAAATTTGAGCTTGTGAACAGGGGCACAGTGGTGCATCCAGAGCTCTGTCTCAGGACAGGGATAGTGGCAGCCTATGGCAGGGTGAAGTAGGAGGAGGACTGGAGGCAGGGTTGTAGGTCAGGAGACTGGCAGGAGTTGGGCTGGTAACCGTGAGGAGTGAGGCTGCGACAAGGAACGTGCTGTGCCTCTGCTTTCAGGGTTGCATGTGTGGATGCTTTTTGCATTCTGGACATGTGTTGAGGAAGTTGGGGTCAGGGAGATGTGGCTGGGTACATATGTATGATCAGGTTACAGTAAGAATAACTTTCTACTAGAGCAACCTATACGAGATTTTGGAAAGAACTTTCTGGGAACGTAGGAGTTTTAGTAGCTCCAATAGCAGACTAAAGGGTGTGGTTTGTGACAATTTTCACCTCGAGAAAGATGCTTCCAAGTTTGGGAAGGACTGGATGCTTCTCTGAGTCCCCTCAGCTGGAGGCACCTTGAATGACTTAGCTACATGGACGTGGGTCAGCCTGAGGTGAGGGAAGGGAAGGGAGGCTGAATGGGACAATGACTAGTGCTGGAGCCTCACTTGACAGAGTGGTCAGTGTAAATTCAGAGACCTCAGTGGCTTCATGCGCTGTAAGACTGTGAGACTTTAGCCAAGTCTACCCAATAGGGATGCCTACTCACCCACGCACCTCTCATTTTCTTCAGATACGGTGGGCCATGTGCAGGCTCCCTCTGATGGCTTCAGAGCAGGTAGACTCCAGAGCACTGTTCCTATTCTTATTTAGAGCATTCCCAAGTACTGTGCACATACTGTTCTTTCCTGCTGTGGTCCAGGCTTCACGGAGGGAGAGAAGGAAGAGGGGAGGAAGAAGGCAGCAACTCCAAACCCGCCAAGAGTCCCCAGGTGCACGGCCACAGGCAGGCTGGATGCTGGGTCAGAGAGCACTATCCCTGTGACAGTCAGCACCCTCCATGGAGTGGTTTAGGAACATTGAATATGCTGGGTCAGGAAATTTCCACTGGTGTGTGGCAATAGACCTCAGGCTTATCACGCTTCCCATGCCCAGAGTTTTGGCCTTATCTCATCCTTCCCAAGCCACCTGCCCTCCTTGATAAGTGTTAATAACAAATACCTCTTTTCCCTCTGTCTCCCAGGCTCGGATGGCTATACGTGCATGCCTGCGGGTGAATGTAGGCCTGTCTGCTTCACACAATGTCTCACACACCAGGCTTTTTTAGGAGTGCTGATGGGGCTTGGGATAAAGGATGGGGCTGGTTTCCAGAGACTTTCCTGGAAAAAAGGGCCTGCGAGCCCAGGGTTGGACCACCAGCCTGTGATTCCAGGGCTCAACTTCCGCTGCTCCCACCCACCCTGTCAGTGTGCGCAAAGAGGAAACTGCTGTCCTTCGGAAGTGGCAGTTTTTGCGCTTCGCATAAAGCCTCCCCTGCTCAAGCCCCCTGCAAAGGTCCTCACTGCTTCATTCATGTGTTTGTGGTGACTTAAGGATTCCTATGTGATAGGCACTATGCCAAGGGCTAGAATATAAGGATGATGGACACAGCCCCTGCTCTCGAGGAACTGGCAGTCTGGAGTGGGGGTGCAGGGAGGTCAGTGAACAGGCAGCACTGTGGGCTCAGGGTATGTTGGTGCTCCAAGAGAGGCCTCAACCAGCCTCCCCAGACATCACCGAAGAGGCAAGGGCAGCACAGACGCCACCTGGACTATGGGAGTTAGCTAGTTAGAATGTGTGGAGAAAGGTGGTCCAGGCAGAAGGAGTATTAAGTGTAGAGGCCGGGAGCTGAGGAAGATGTTCATGTGGGTTCATTTTGGTGGGAGCAGAGGCCAAGTAAGGTGTGAGGGATGAGGCGGATGAGAAGAGCAAGGGGTGGGGAAGCACTTGTTTTTAACTGGCATCCGGGATCAACTCTTCTTCAACCTGACTTTCCTTTCAAGTTCACTTTCTGTGAAACTTCATTTTGGCTAGGTATGTGGACATTTCCTCCCCAGACATCCCAGGCACTCTTCTGCTCTCTGGCTTTGCCTAGCCATCCTTTACCAGGACGTACTTCCTCTTGCCCTCTGCTTGTTCAGTCCTGTCAGTCTTCTAAGAGCCAAGTTAGGTCTCATTTTTCAAGGTATGAATTTTAGGGCAGGACGGAAGCTTAGAGAACCTGGTAGTCCAACCTCCTTGTTTTATAGTTGAGGAACTAGAGATCACACAGGTAATTGGTGTCTTGAAGGTTTGTTCTTTAGGCTCGAGGTGACCACACACCCGGAAGGCTCGTGAAGCTCTGCCTAGTGACGCTGGCGTGCCCTGTGCATGCCCTCCTTTGGGCTCCTATTTATTTGTTCATCAAGTATTCTTTAAGTCCCCGCTGTTGGTCAGGCATGGTGCTGGGTACACAGTAGTGAGAGAACCAGACCCAGTCCTGCTGATAGCCTACCGCTGACTGGAAGCCTTGCTGATAACACATATTTTGTATGTTGTATATATTCTGTACTGTACTCTTGCAATAAGCTAAGCTAGACAAAAAAAAAAATGTTAAGGAAATCCCAAAGAAAATACACTTTTGTTAGTTATTGAAAAAATTCACGTGTAAGTGGATCCACACAGTCCAAATCCATCTTGTTCAAGACTCAACTGTACTTTCATATTGAGATGAGTGCTATGAGAGAAAGAGGCAAATGGATCTATGAGACTGTATGTTGATGGGGAGGGGCCTTTCATTTAGATGGTAGGGGGATAGCCAGAAAGCCAAAAGAGATTTTTTTTTTTTTGAGGCATTTACAAGAGCTCAGGGATGAGTAGAATTAAATCAAGCAGTGGATTGTTGCAGAACATTTGAGGCAGAAGGAACAGCAGGGACAAAGATTCTGGGGAGAGAAAGAGATCCGAGAGTTCACTGGTTGGAGCACATGAGAGGGGGAGAGTTGGAAATGGGGCTGGAAGGGTAGGCAGGGCCAGTCATGGTAGGTCGTTTTTTGGAATTTGGGTTTTAATAGGAAAGTAGAATAGGACACACACACACACATGTGCATGTGCGATTGTAATCTCAGTAAAATGGGAAGCCACTGGGGGGATTAAAGTAGGAGAGCAATATGGGCGAGGAGAGGGTGTTGGCCGCTGTGAGCAGTGGACTCAGGGCGCGAGCAGGAATGTGCACTTGGTGGGAGGCTGCTGCAGGAGCCAGGTGAGGGGTGCTATAGGGCTGGGCTGTAACAGCGCCTGGGGAGTAGCAGCAGGTAGAAAGTGGCTCACTGGACAGGATGTGTTTGGTGGTGGGACGAGTGACCACAGGGAGTCAGGGATGACTCTTAGCTTCTGGCATAAGCAATGGGATAGGTCTTTAGGCTGTTTATTGCTAAGGGGAAGGTACTACCATGACGAGGGTGGGAGGCAGGGCTGGGGCAAGGTCAATCCTTCTGGGCATGTGAAATTGGACCTGCGTCTGAGACAGCCAAGTAGGAATGCCAACTAGGAATTGGGTATGCATGCTTGGGGCTCAAAAGAAGGGTCAGACCCACGTAACCATTTAGGTGTCACCGGCATGTGGATGGCACTGGAAAGAACACCGAATGCAGGAGTGTCCGGCGGGGGATAAGAGGGTCCAGAACTGAGGGACTCCTGACCGAGGCAGAGGCTGAGGAGGAGGAGCTGCCAGGGCCCACCCTGAGAATTTGAGCCACAGAACATTTTGTATTGATTATGTGTTATCTTGTATCTTTTTCTGTTCAACTATATTAAAATTAGATGGGGACTATGGCCATATTATTAGAATAATAATCATTGTTGCTAATGGTAATAGTGCCTCAGTTCATTGAACATTTTCAGTCACGAGGTATTTGTATTATATTCATAATTTCCCATCTCTATTTTATATATTTTTTTATTGTGGTAATATTGGTTAATGCCATAAGTTTCAGGTGTACAACTTTCTAATATGTCATCTGTATATTTCCTTGTATGCTCACCCCAAAGTCTAGTTTCCTTCCATCATCATGTATTTGACCCCTTTTATCCTTTTGATTCTCCCCTAGCCGCCCTCATCTCTATTTCTTACACACTGCTTGGGAAGGTGTGTATTACTATCTCCATTTTATGGTTAGGGAAACTGAGATACAGAGCAGGTTAGTGGTCATTCTAGGTTACCCAGCATTTGAGTAACTCACTCAAGATGGGGTCTGGGTACAGATCTGTCTAGTCCCAAAGCCCAGAGTGTTTCCATGACATTATTTGCCAGAGCTTTGTTCCCTGTGTTGGGTCGGGTGGAAGGTATTGCAGAGGTCACTGAAGGTGTCTGAGCAGATGCCATCCTGTCTCACAGAGCAGGGCCTAGCTGACCTACGGCTACCAGAGCACGCGGTGTGTGCTGAGTGGTATTGACGATCCATGCACACATCTCAGCTGGGTCCTTACAATCTGGAAGCCTCATTTTTAGTACTCCTGGCCGGGTCAGGAGTAGTATGGCAGGCCCATAGCTGTGACCCTGTTTCCTTGGAGCTAAGCTGTCTACTGTCTCACCAGTACATGCTCTGATCAGCATGCTCACCTGTCACTTGTGGAGTGTGGACACAGAGCCAAGGGTCTCTTCACAGTCATGTTTTCTCAATAGCTAGTGGTGACCTCAGACAGGGCTGACCATAGCCACTCTTGGACCCAGAGATGCGGCTGCAGTGCTGGGGAGTCTGCACGAGCCCCATATTGGTTCAGTGAGTGGCATACCTGCACTATCCTGACAGCTGCTCCAAAAGGTGTGGCTTACCAGGAGGGGAGGGGGCCCAGAGCAGCTGTCCTCTGTCCTGCTCCTACCTCTGTCTTCTCTTTTTTCTCCAATTCCTACATTTCTTGACTCTTCCTCCAAAATGGCCCTCTGATCCATAAGTGTTTATTTAATCATCTGTCCATTTCTCTGTTTATTCCAGGCTGTGTGTTAGGGACACAGCTATGAACAGAAAAGGTGACTGATGGCATTTACACTCTGTCATCTGTAGCAGGGCATTTAAATTTCCTGAGTTCCCTTGTCAGGTTCTGATGCCCTCAGATAGTCTGCTTTCCAGGAACAGTTCCATAGATTTCTGGCTTGGGTCCCATCCTCTGGTTAATGAACTTGGGCTCTCGGGCCGTCCTTGGAGAGAACACAGGGCTTAGGCATGGTGGTCTTCCTTTTCTCTTTACTTACCAGCACTTTCTGAGGACTTGCCCTGTGGTGGTCACTGTGACAGGCGCTGAGTGGGGGTGGTGATGAAATGATTAAGACACAGCCCCTGCCTTCTTTGAGAAGCCCCGTGGCCAGAGCAGAGACAGGTGGGCAAAGAGTAATTGCAGCCTGAAAAAAGAGCTAGGGAGCCAGGAGGAGTGAAGAGTAGGTCTCTCCATAGAGAAGGAGGTACCCTAGCCATCCCTGGTAGACTGTCCTGAGCAAGTTATTTCTCCGTCTGACTGTGACCCTTCCCACTGCAACTAAACACCATTTGTTTGTCTGTTTTCCTCACTGGGCTCAAACTAAACCAATGGAAAAACAAACAAAACTACCTTTAGTTCTTTTCTACCGGAACCCTTTCACTATCATTGTTCTTCCTGAATCCTGGCCAAGTGGTAACATAGTGATGTTCTCGTTGTTTAATTTTCATAGCAAAGTGGAAATTGGCCCCTTCCCCTGCCCCTCCTCACCATCCCCTGCCAAGTGAATCTGCATGCAGACATCTGGGATGTGGGCCCTCTGATACAGGCCTCTACAGTCCCCACTCCTGGCACTGTAGATAAATGGTTTGCTGAATTACAGTATTTTCTTTATTATTGAAGAAGATCCCAGTTTTGGAGTTTAAACATTGGGGTGAAATGAGTCTCCCTCCTCCTACCATGGCAGCCCATCTCACATACATTCCTTAGGATAGCAAGTGCCACTTTGTGTCTATTGTAATTTCTGGGTGGGGCTGACTTGTTCGAGGCTTAGAGGGACAAGATACTTCACTAGCTGCACACATTGTCCAGTACAGAAATAATCAGCACAGGTCTGAAGGGGAACCTGTGTTGGCCCATCAGTTTGATTGTGTGTGGGTGAGTGAGAGACCAGAGACAGTTCTGTCTCGCACTGTAAGCCCGAGAAATTCTGTGAGAGGCAGAGAGTGCTTGGCATTTACTCTGAAGCCCACTTCTCCCCCGTTGTCAGTCAGCAGAGATATTGCATGTTGATTTCATGTATTCACTTCTCTTCCTCCCCTCTGGGAATTCTGCACTTGCTTTACTATTTTTTTTTGTCATTAAAAAAAAAAGAGGAAAGGGAAAGAAAAGGCAGCTCTGCTTTGTTCACATGCTCAGAGATCCTCAAGGGCAATCTGAACCTGCCAGCTCTCCTGAGTATGGTGAGTGGTTGAAGATCAGGAGGGAGCATGAAGGATGGTGTATCAGCTTACCTTTTCTCTCTGGCGGCTCCTTCTGCACCCAAATCTAAGAAACTGAGGTAAACCATGGCATCTGGTATTCTTGTCTCCTCTCTACCCTCCTGCCAGGCCCAGCTTCCTAGAGCACCAATTTTGTCATGTGCCCCCACAGCTTGGGAAGCTCCCAGGTGAAGTCTAGACTTTTCATGTGTCATGCAACACCTCTCACAGCAGCCCACTTTGACTTCCAGGCACATTCTTCTGCTTCAGTCAGGCCTGAGTCCTCATGACCCCCGAATGCACCATACCTCTCTTTTCTAGATAATGCCCTCCCTCCTTGCTTCTTGTCCACATCTACTCCAGAGATCCCTTCTCCAGGGGGAGGGCAGAAGGGACAGCTCTTTGGTAGTCCTACCGGGGTACGTGCTTGCTATCTTACTCTGCTTTGGGTTTCTGTAGGTACTTACTTGGAGTAGGGGTAGAGGCTGGTCTCTTCAGCTATCATAAGCTCCTTGAGGCCCACAGCCATGTCTCACACATCTTTCTATTTTCCAGGCCTCTTGCTTAGTGTCTTGCCTTGATGAACAATCTATTATGAATGCATGGCTTGTTCATGTTGGGAGGGAGGAGGACAGATGTCATCTGCCTTCCTACGGCTCCTTTCCCAGCATTGTCCAGGCTGTCTCCTTTCATGGGCAAGCTTCCTGGCTTGCAGACTACATTCTCCCTTCACCTGCTTCCTTTTTCTAACCCTCTGTGAGATAACTCAAGGCCAACTCCTTGGGGACTCACGTAGGCTGATCATCAGGCCAGTAGTACCACCCTGACATTTCTTTCTTTTGTCCCTTACATAGGGTCATTTTGTCTAATGACCTCTCACCAGGACATTGATTTCAGGTTCCCTGTGTGCTTTTAGATTTTGTCTGTTAAGACTGGAAGATTCCCAAGTGCAGGAAGTAGGTTTAGAGACCAAGAGAGTAAAGAACATGGGCTTTGGAATCACACATTTTCTTGTCAGTGAAATGGACTAACAACCATAGCCATCAGATAGGGTTGTCACAAGGATTCGGTGCATAACCGTGAAGCCTGTTGCCTGAAGTACAATGAGGACTTACAATAAATGTGAGTTGCTCTTATTACTCTGATAATGATTTAACTGGGTACCATCATGGGACCTCAGTGAAACTTTGTTAATGGATTGGAGTTGAGACTTCAGTGCCTTTTTGACAAATGTGACCAGGAGGGAGCAGAACCGTTAAACAGCCTTCTCCTCTCTTACCTGCCTGTTGTCCTTCACTCCCTTTACTTTCCTTCTCCTCCTCCCAGGACCTCAGTTGCTGAGAAAATAGTTACCAGCACAAACTCATTTATAAGCAGAAATGAAGGCAGAATGACAATGGGGAGGCTGTTCTCACTGAACAAGGTATGAGTTGGGGAGAAGAGAAAAATAATTAGAAGATAGAGGGGGCCAGCTTAGGAGGGCCCTTGCTGACACCGTGTCTCCACCTGAGACTGGAAGTGACAGACTCTTATATTCGTTTAGCGCTCACGGTCCTGGGACTGACTGTTCGCATATGTCCTCCTTCCATCGGCCACAGCCAGTTGTGGTAGTGCTCTTTCGCTTGGCCTTGGTGCTGGGGACGCAGAGTCGAGTAGGACTTGGCCCTGCCCTCCGCTGCTCTGGGCACGCTCTTGCTGATGGCAGAAAAGAGAAGTGGGCTCCTTTCCCCGAGTTTTCTAGGCTTTGCCAACTGTGGTAGCCCTGGTCGGCAGTGCAGACTTCTGCACAAGCCCAGAGGACGCTGCCCCATGCGCAGTGCGTTGCCGTAGTAGGATAAAGGCTCCTTCTGGAGATTTCCAAGCCCCGTAGCCAGAGCCGCGCTCCCGCATTTCCCAACTCCCGCGCACTCTTCAAGAGAGGGGACCCGGCCTGCGCCCGTGAGCACCGGCACATCCCACTTGGCACAGGCAGGATCCCGCCTCGGCCGCCTGCTCCTCTCGGCCGCGCCAGGGTCCCGGGCTTCGCGTCATCCCACTCGGGAATGCGGGGCGGGGAGGGGCCTGGCGCAGCTGCAGGAGCCTCTCGGAGGCGCGGACGCGCGTGCACGCGGGGAGGGGGCGGGGGGCGGCGCGCGCCCCGCGGGGCCCAGGCGGCTTCCCCACACCTCGCGCCGCTCCTGCCGCCCCCTCCCTGCGCGTGGAAGCCGGACCCAGGCGTGCAGAAGCGTGGCCTGTGTGCGTGTGTGTGTGTGGGGGGCGGGCATGCAGCGGGCAGACCGCGCGCCTCGGCGCCGACAGGCCCCAGCGCCGGGGGCCGCGCCTCCTGCCCCTCCCGGCGCTGCCCCCCAGCTTCCTCGGGTCGTCCGTACCTGCGGCCGGTCCCCTGCGCTGCCGCCCCCTTCCCCGGGGAGAAGAGACCGGGGCCTCCCGGAGGGTCTGCCTCGCCCCCCTGGACTGGGGTCCGTGGCCCGCGGGTGCGGTGCGGGCACAGGGCGGGACGCTGGTCCTGTCGCGGACGCGGTGGGGTCCCTGGGGCGGGGCGCTGCGCCCCCTCCCCGCCCCCCTCTGGCAGGCCTCTCGCTCATTGGTGGGATGCAAAGCAGGGGCGGGGCGAGGGCCCGGCCGGGGGGCCCGGGGCGCGTGCGGGGCCGGGAGTCGGGGCCGGGGCTTGGCCGCGAGCACCCAGCGGCCGCGGCTGCGGCGGACCCGCCGGCCCGGGCCGGGCGAGCAGCTGCGCTAGGGCGCCGAGCGCGGGGAGGCGGAGCGCCCGCCAGGTGCAGGGGCTCCGCGCCCGGCGCCGCGCGAGGTGTGCCCGGCGCCCGCGCCCCGCGCTCGCCCCGCGGGGAGGACTACAGTTGCAGCCTGTCCCCCGCCCCGAGGACGCCGAGTCCCGCAGGCCGGCCGGGGCCCGGGACGCGAGCCGCCGAGCCGTCCGAGAGCCTGGCCCCGGGCGTGGGGCTGCACCCGAGAGCCGCGCGGCTCCGAGCC
Organism: Cynopterus sphinx; assembly: GCA_030015415.1. NCBI lineage: Eukaryota > Metazoa > Chordata > Mammalia > Chiroptera > Pteropodidae > Cynopterus > Cynopterus sphinx. Next base: position 94,813,404 of record CM057380.1, read on the forward strand.
CGGTGCACGGCGCCCCCCGCCCCGCCCCGCTCTGGGAGCGATGCCCCCCGCCCCCCCGGCCCCCCGGGAACGCCGCGAGCATGGAGAAGTCGAGTAGCGAGGATTCTTCCATCCGCCGGAGTCCATCTTTGGACAGCAAGGACTCGGACTTTGCCAAGCCGTCCACCTCCGGCCGCCCGCTCGGCAGCGGCTTCGCGGCCGGCGCCTTCTACGGCCCCGCGGGCCCCCGCGGCCAGAGCCGCGCGGGGGCTGGCGTCAAGACTGACAAGTACAATGCCCCCAAGGGCAGCAAATACGTGGTGTTTTACCTGGACCTGTCCTTTGTTTTCCTCCTAGAATTTAAGAAGTGCAACATGGCCAGGGGCTGCCTCTGCTGCCTGAAGTACATGATGTTCCTCTTCAATCTGATATTCTGGGTGAGTCCGAGCGCTCATCTCTGCGTTTTCCTCCTCTCCCCTCTTCGCTTCCCAGTGTGATACCCTCTTCCTCGTCAGTGCTGCATTGCTCTGCTCTCTGCACAGCGATAAACGGGTTTTTAAAAATTGTTTTCCTCCCCTTGTTCATGTATCTGCCTTTTCCTTTCTCTCTCCTTTGTGGCTGAATGGAGGCTCCAACTTGTCTGTCTTCCAGGAGAGACTTACCCCACTAGGAGGCTGTCAAAGTTTGCAGCCACCTCCTTCTGCTATGAGAAGCCCATTCTGGAAGTGTCTCCAAATAGATAACCTGCAGCAATAGGTGTGGGTCAGAATTTTAAACAGCTGTGACCCTGAGTTGAAGACATGCACACAAGTGTGGATGGTCTTCTGAGTTTCTTCTTGTATTCCTGCTAAATAGATAAGGATACCATCTGTAGCATTTTATGCGCATGAGACAGGGGTGTGCTAGAGGTCAGTGAACCCCGGTTAAAGGAGGAGTAGCCCCTGTCCCAAGCCAAGGCACTTGCTTACTAGCCTGCAGATATGCCTGTGAGTTAGGGTTTGTGTGGAAAAGGAGGCGTGGGAGGGATGCAGCCATTGGGTGGCGGGCAGCTGCTTTTGAGGGACTGCAGTGGGACCTGGCAGGGGGAGCAGGCTGGCCATGTGCTCCTGCCATGGAAAGCCAGCAGTCCTGGCTCTGCGAGTCTCAGAGACTGGAAGAGACAAAGAGGACAATCAGGAGTACTCCCATCCTTTGGTGAGAGATTGTTTTCTAGAGAAGGTGTCGGTTCGGTGGGTGGGGCAGCTTGGAATCATTTTCCACTCTGTGACTCTGGAGGCTGTGTGTATGCAGCGCACATACTTGCGCATAGGACATCCTAGTTAGGCAAACTTGAAAACTTCTTAACTTCATATCTAATTGTTCTTTCATCCCAATTGCTGCCCCTACTTTATCCACTAGAGCCCAGATGCAGTCAGCGCAGATGTTTGGCTCTGCCCCAGGGCCTGTCCTCCTGCTGGCTGGAGGCTGTCAGCTGCTGGTGGTCCAGGAAGAGCACTGGGGGCAGGAGAAAGTCATTCACAGTGAAATGGGTAGAAGCAGTTGTGCTTTGGTGTTTAACACCTGGGAGAAGTGACCGGCTTTAATGAAAAACTTTTTTGGGTATGTTGGGGGTGTGTGACTTTCCCACAGAGTGGAAAATTCAGGCTGGGCGGGAAGAAGACTATATTCTAGTCTTGGTTCTCCATTAACTTCTTGTGTGACCTTGTCCAAATCGTGTTACCCCTTAAGGACTGGGTGTCCTTTTCAGTCCAATGGGGAGCTGTCACGATGGTCTCCCCCATGTCCTCTCCTCATTAGGTATGGGACATCCTGTATCCTTGCCTTCTCTCTAGGGAAGGAACCCCCTTCCCTGCCTTGGGCACGGGCTGCTGCTTTTCTTCTGAGGAGTCTGCTCTGAGATTGTCTGAGTTACATTTCCTTAGATGTCTCCATGATCTGGGGCCTTCCAGCCACTGCTGTTACGGTGTTCCCTGTCCTGTGGCGAGGATTTTATGGAAACTGGAGCAGAACCATAGGCATGTCAGGAATGATTTCATGGCCACCTTTGAGCAAGTGCTTCTGGTCCTCTGACTCACTCTATAGCATCAGTGTCAGCCAAGCACTGGTGTGTATTTCTCCGGTGCCTACGGATTTACATGAACATTGCCCTTTCATTGCCCACAGCTTCCTTCTCTGTCCTTGTTCATAGTCTCAACCTACCTTTCATGCCTTGCCCCATTCTGCATATCTTAACACTTACTAGAAAGACCTTCCTAGTAATGCTCACTCAGTGCCTTGGCCAGTACCTCCCACTCAGCAGTGCTCCCCCCCCCGCCGCCACCTGCTGGCTGGAGTGGGTATAACTACTGCGGCTCCTTTCCGAGGATGGTCACAACTTGGTTTAGGGACCTCCTTCCATGGTAGCACAATAGACTGTGCCTCGCACTTAGTAGGCACTCATTATATGTTTGTGAGTGAATTAATGAAGGGCCAGAGTAGTAAATCCACATATTATTGCGTTGCAGGGATTCCCAAGTTCCACGTGGTAGGGACTTGCCTGTGACGAAGGCTCTCCTAGCAACATAGCTCTGGGGTGACAAGCATCTCTTTCCATCTTCCCTTAAAAGCTTGGAAGAGGTTAATGAACTGGTCGATGCAGTGGCCTTCATTTATGGTTTATAGTGAGAGGACTTGTCTCTTCCTAATTAGAAGGTACTTAACCATTACTCTCTTATCAGGCAAGGAGTTGCTCCCTCCTAGTCTCCGACTTTCCTGATTACTTAATATTTTCAGAATTCCCATAACATGCTACAAGCTGGAAAAAGTTAATTCTCAAAGTTATTTTATGCTAGTAGTGTATGAGATGATGAAACAAGACATACTTAGGAAAGATGGAAAATTTAGCAGAAGAGAAATGGATGCCTGTATGTGTAAGTGTATTTTTGGAGCTGGAGAAACAGGTGTAGCAGGATGTTAGCCAGGATTTGAGCCCAGTAGATCACTGAGCTCCACTCAAACAAAGACTTCATGTGGTCAAGTACTTGGGCCTGATATGAAAGAAGGAGCAGAGGAAAGGGCCAGATGAGAAAAGAAAGTGCTTGGGCCAAAGGCAGATAGGGCAGGACACCTAGAAGACCCCTGCTGTTTCCAGTGCTCGGAGGCAGGGAAAGACAGAAGGTAAGTGAGAGGGTGGGGCAAGGAGGTCTACAGGGCTGGTCAGAGCTGAGTCCTCCAGGACCCAGAGCATTGTCAGGAGTTATGTAGCCATTGCTTTTTCTAGTTTCATGGCTCAGATCCCAAAAGGAAGCTTTTCTGAGGCATTGGAGTTCAACCAGAGGCCTGCAATCAATAGAGATCTTCCTTAGATACCAGGGCCTACCTGGTAATTCTCCAGACCCACCGCTGCCACCATACCCCTTCCCTTCTCAGAGCCTGCTGGGAGGGTTCCCGGTGCAGCTGCCTTACTTTGCACCCTCTCACAAGCATGAGAATCCCTGGTTCCTTGCCACTGGGTGGAGCTTTTAGGGTATCGGTAAGGGCCTGGGTGACATGACTGGGGCAGGGTGGGAGGTGAAGCTATGCTGCCAGCACTCCTCTTCCTTACCAAGAAAAGGGCAGGTGCCTTTCAGGCTGCTGGATGCCTGCCTGCTGTGGGGCGGGGTTGGGGGTCTGGGTTGCTCCCGGCACTGCTGACTTCAACCAGATAGATGGTGTTAGTCATGTTGGCACCTAGGGTGGCGTTTCTGAGGGTCTGGTATAGATGGTGGGGTTGAGGAAGGGCAGTCATTGGTTATACCTGACTGAATACCATTTCACACCTCATCCTGACTTTCAGGGCCAAGAGAATGCTGGCTTCTTGATGGAAAGGAAATAGGCTTGAAATGCCTATCCACCAGTGATCAAACCTATCTCATTATTTATCCCAGCGGCGGGAACTGCTGGGGTCTTGCCCTCAGACTCTATCTCTGCGCCTTCCCAGGGCCATCTGGTGGAATACTCTAGCTAGAAATCAAGTGAATCTGAGCCCCTCCAGGAGGGCAGAGTGGGCTCAGAGCTTTTCACTTTGAGTAGGGGAGAGAGACTATAGCATGGGTTCTGAGTGCTGGGAGCCTGTGTCCTCTTCTCAGGATAGCAAATTAGATTTCAGCCTAGTTCCTCCCAATGCAAGTCGAGTTCCTGTCTGATGTGGAGGGTGGAATAGTTAGCATAATTGCCACTCAGGATAGTGGTCACTTTTCATTCTTGCCAGCAGAGCTATCCCGTCATTTTAAGTCATGGCTGGCAGAGCAGTGACATTCTGGCCCCAGTGGAAAGGCTATTCCTTGTGGATTGCTCCCTTAATAAAAGCCAATTAGCCAAGGAGGCAGTGCTAAGTATGCCTGCTGGGGCAGGGGAAAGGTTGGCACAGGGCTGCCACAGTCAGGGTGCTGGGTGGGAGCCCCTATTAACCTCTCCTAAGTAGAGTCAGGCCTTTGTGACTCAGCCCCTCTCAGACCATTCTCTTGCCCTCTGGGGGGCAAGCAGCTTGGTTGAGACTCTCCAGCCACATTTGAGGTGCTTGTTTGATACTGGCTTGGCCACACCATGAGTGCCTCTGTGAGCTGTGTGGCTCCCTGTTGGCCTGTGGTGCCAAGGGCAGGAGTCTGTGGTCAGTCAATGTGGGTGGCATGGGTTATCATAAGAAGTCTGTGGGGTACCTTCTGTCTGAGAATGGAAGTGGTGAGTGGACCGAGAGGCTGAATAGGACAGGTTCAGACCTGGACTCTTCAGACAGAAATCCAGGCTAAACTGGGCAGCAAGAGATATTCAGTGGCTTCCCAAAGTGCTCGGGTATGAGCCATCAGGCTGCTCCCCCCCACCTCCCGAGGGTTACTGCAAACCCATTTTTAGGGTGGGTCAGGCATGACTCTGCTTGGGGGAAAGGGGCCAGATGAAGGCCTGGCCCAAGCTCTGAGACCCCGGAACGTGGCCATGAGGGAATGCCGGGTCTGTGTTCACTTCCTTTCTAAAGCATTAAAAATTAAACTTCCTAGTCTTAATATCTATTTTTAAATCATGTTGGAGCCAGCATTGGTGTCAGTCAAGAGGGGGTGGGGAGGAAGAGAGTAGGGAGGAGAAGGCCCCAGCTGAAATAGGATGAGCACTGTCATTGCCTTGAGGAAAGGGCCACAGGTCTGTCCTCCATCCCACTAAGCAGTGACGAACACAGAAAATGCCACAGACCTCCGAGGATGGTGTGCGTGTGGGGGCCTTGCCCTTCCTCCCTTGTACCTCCATGTGCCTAGCTGCCCTTGGCTGAACTTGGCGGCGGGCTCTGGGGCTTACTGGGCTGTTGGGGTCCCAGTTGAGTCTGTTCACTCATGCCACAACTATTTACTGAATGCCCGCTGCGTGCACAGGAGGCTCCAGTTGGTGAGGATGGGCTGACTGGGCTTGCATAGGGCAGATCAACTTTCTTGGGCCAGGAAGTCGTGGAATCGAGAGGTCATCTGGCTTGTCCTCCGCAAGCATTTGAACGCAGGGCTGCCAAGGGAGGGGTGAGAGCGAGGCCACCTCCCTTTCCCCCAGCATTCTAGGGAGGGGCAGCAGCAGGCCTGAACCCAGCATCCGGGTGGCCTGACTTGACTTGTCCTCTTCTTTCCCCCACTCCCATATGGTGGCTGTCTGACTCCTGCTCTGAAATGTTTGCTCTGGTCAGAAATGAGAGGAAAAAACAAACTCTCTCTTTTAGGAGTTTCCTACTTTGGAGAAAAGAATTAGTGAATTATGCATCTTTTTTTTCTATTGAAAGGGTCTATCAGATGTTCTATAGCTGCTGCATACTACATGCATTGTGGAGCACCTGCTGTAAACCAGGCCCGTGAACTGCTCAGAGTTCCATGGAGGAGTCAGATACATAAACAGATACTTACAATTCTGAATAGTGGGTGCTTAGTAGAACTACTTAATGGAGTAATTAATATTGCTTAATAGAGACAAGATGCAGAGATAACAGACTGGAAAAATGACACCTGGATTTTGAAGGATGAATAGGAGTTTGCTGGATAAATGAGGATAAGGGTCCGGGCAAGGAAGAAGGGTGGAGAAAGAGAAACAAGTTGATATAGAACCTGTGCGGGAGAACTCTGAAGTCATAGTGGAAGTCACAGAGTCCCCTACATGTGTGAAATGGGCTGAACACAGACAAAGGATGGAATCAGTCTGGGTGGTACCAGTTGGGAGGGGCTTTCTGGGGTGGTGAGTTTGGCATGGGGTCTGAGAATGAGGTGGCCCTGACTCTTTGAAGGATGCGCTAGTGGCTGGAGATGCTCTTTAGTCTGTCTTCAGGCTCTGAGGAAAGGGATATTTAGTTTTTATGGCTGTGACCCACCACGACAGGTCTTGCTGCATCTGTTGGGCTGCAAACTGTTACTGTAGGTAATCCAGCTTACAGAGATGCCCCTCTTCTCTCTCCCTCTTCTGGCCTCTTCCTTCCAGCTGTGATCTGCCTGCTTATTTGGTTCCAGTTAGGAAGCTTTGAAGCAGAGCTAAACCCTTTGGGCAGAGTTAAGTCTTCTGAGCCAGCTTTGTCCCTGCTCACATTTGAAAGCTAATCTGTTAGCAGAAGTGGTGGGGGTTGGGGCAGGGACGTTACAAATAGCACGTGGTTGGGAGGGTGAGCCGATCTGCAGCTGGGGGAGCACTCCAAGGTAGAGAGATGGCATTCACCCCTTACCCTTTCTCTCACTGGGCATAGGACTTCAGGAAGAGCCAAAATTTCAAGTCTTTCCTGCACTGGGTAGCTTACTGCATGAATATCAAGCAGGGAGGCCCTGTTTAGCCAGTGGGGGGTGACTGGCCAAGGAGAACAGAGACATGGCTTCTGCATTCAGAGGGCTTTCTGTCTGCTCCAAGGGTTCTTCACTAGGGTATAGATTCAAGTCCACCAGGCAGCTTTTTACATGAACGGAGGCCATGTTCCCCTCCCACCTCCTCCCACTGACCTTCTGAGTCAATCTCCAGGAGCGAGGCCTATGTTTTGAAGGTTCCTTAACCTCTTGGTGCCTGGGTTTTGTCATGTATGACAGTGTTGGCCATCTTACGGGGCTGCAGTGAGGCCCAGACGAGGTAATAGGTGTATCATGTAGGTGACTGCTTAGCAGGAGGCCTAGTGTGTTGCTCTCAGTGACTAGTGGCTGCACTTATTATCATTGCACTTCCTGCAGTGAGACCATATGTACAGGTATAGGTCCCTCTAGCAATAAGTTAGATACCCTAGAGATGGAGTGACAGTGCTTCAGAGCCCTGGAAGCAGCCCCAAATGTCTCTTGAAGGCTGGGGATTGTTCTGAATATCTTCTGGTCTTAGGGACACACAGGGGAAATGGGCAAGTGAGAGTCCAGGCAGACCTGTTAGAAGTTGGAGGTGGAACAACGTGGGGGAGGGGAGTGGTCACAGAGCCCAGGGCCTGCAGCTGCACCTGCCATGTTGTACATTCACCTCTGGCTATCCCTGTCAGGGGCAGTCCACACTCTTCCTCTGCCTTTCTTTGTGCTTAGTGCCTTGGATCAGGCCAGGAACAGGCCAGCTAGGCGGGTGGTCATATTACAGGGTCCCCAGGGGCCCTCTGCCCTGGGTGCTCCAAGGGTAGGTTATCTTTCTGACACACTCAATATTGGGCAGCAGCTCGGCCTGTGACCTGAGCTGACTAAAAAACAGGGCATGTGGAGCTCCAGGTCTAGGTCACTTTACTAACGAGAAAAATGATCACTTAAAAATTGTTTTCAAATTGTGGACTACATCATATGTAAATTCATATAGTTAAAAAAATTTATGTAATGCGCATGTACCCACTATGCAGCTTAAGAAATAAAACATTAGCTATACCCATGTCCCTTCCTGAGCATGTCCCCATCTTCCTTAGAACTATAATCCTTAAATTTTGTGTTGAGGATATTTCTTTATAGTTTTTTCATATATGTAGGCATCCTTCAATGACACTTTATTTGGCTTGGCTTAGTTTTAGACTTTTGATATATAGAATTATTCTGAACTTAAAAAAATTCAGTGTTATATTTATTATTGATTCATTCATGTCACTATGTGTGGCCATTGTGCATTTATTTTCACTGCTCCATGGTATTCCATTGTATGAATGTGATGCAATGTATTCTTTTGGTGATGAGCATTTGAGTTATTTTCTTTTTAAATATGCTTCTGTGAAGAATCTTGTATAAGAGCTTTTTCTAGAAAAGTACTTCTGAGAGTACCTGTGAAGAACCAACTGTTTAACTTCCAGGCCTCAGGTGTGGCTCTGCTCAGCATGACTAGGGCACAGCTCAAACCACATACAAACTCTCCTACATCCAAACGCGTTCATTAGGCATGTACTTGAATGTTTTGGCAATATCAAATTGCTACAAGAAATTCCGAAGCATTAAGCATCTTCATGGACCACACTTTGAAGAGAACTGCTCTAGGGTGCATAGCAAAGAATACAGCATTGAGATTTAGGGTATGTGCATTTCAGCTTTACTAGGTAATGCCATATTGTTTTCCAAAGTGGATGTATCAACTGAAATTTTCACCAGTGTAGTGCCAATTGAAAATGGAAAGTTTGGGGCATTCTCCAATCCAGTGGGTGTAAAATGCTGTATTATGTTTTAAATTTGCATTTCTTTGGTTACTAATGAGCATCTTTTCACAGGTTTATTAGCTGTTCTTTTTTTTGTGTGTGAATGCCTGTTTCCTATGTTTTTGTTCATTTATGTATTGAGTTGTTTGCTTTTTCCTACTATTTTTCAGGAGTTTTATTTATGTTTTGAATACTAATCTATTGTCTATTAAGTACCACAGCCATTTTCTAATTTCCAGTTTATAGCTTGCCTTTTCACTTTCTTCATAGTCTTTTGATAAAGAGAAATTCTTTATTTTAATGTAGTCAAATTTATCAGTCTCTTTGTTAGGTTTTGCTTTTTATGTATTATTTAACAAATAAATTTGACTATATTAAAACATAAATAAATATCTCATGGTGTCTTTATATCCCTGGTAATAGGACAGTGCTGTCACAACATACGAGATACTCATGAATTGTTGAATGAACTTGTGAATGATTAAAGTTGAGTTCCTATACTTATTTCTAGAAGTTTTTCTTTTTACATTTAATTCCTTAATATTCTGGAATTTGTGTATGATGCGAGGTAGGGCTCTGATTTTTTTCCCCCCTAAATATCAGTTGTCTTAGCTCCACTGATTGGCTAGTTCCCGTTTCCCCACTGATGTGTAATACCACCTGTGTCTTTTCCATTACGATCTTTGTCTATCCCTGTGCTACATTGTCTTAATTACTACAGCTTTATAATAAGTCTTGATATCTGGTAGGGAAAATCCTTTCATCTTATGTTTCTTCAGGAAAGTTTTGACTTTTTTGGCCCTTTGTTCTTTTGCATAAATTTTGGAATCCGTTTGTCTAGGTTTACTCGAAATTGATCAGTTAATTCTTTCCCTGCTCCCCTCCCAAACCCTGTTGGTATTTTGATTGGACTTGCATTAAATCTGTTGATTGGGGAAAATTAGTATCTTTGTGTTTCCACTCATGAATATGAGTTTTATTCTAGTCATGTGTTTCTATTCATAGACGTGGTATACGCCATATATTAGATCTCCTTTAATGTCTTTCTGTAAAGTTTTATAATGGTCTCCATGAAGATCTTACACATTTTTTGTTATGTGGAAACTTTGCTACCATCCACCTCTCCTCTCCAAGTTCAGTGGGACCCCTGTGCACACAAGGGCAGAGATGGCTGGAGACCCAGGGGGAGGCCAGCAGCCCTCTTAGCTATCCCCTCATCAAGTGTGATGCTGAGGACAGTATGAGCAGGTGGTCAGGCCCAGTGCTGGGCATTTCCCTGGGTTACCCTGTTACCTCCACTCTCCGCAGCACCCAAGGAGGACACAAGGCATTATTTCTATTTTGCCACCAAGGGGATGGAAGCTCCGTGAGGTTAGGGATTTTGCCCCAAATTTCTAAGCATGAAAGTGACAGATCTAGGATTTGAACACAGGTTAGTCAAACTCCAAAGCCCATATTCTTTCTGTTACTGTTTCTAGGAAGTCACCTTGATCCAGCACCTTCCCCTGCTGACTTTAGACTGCTTTTCTTGGATCCGTACTTCCAGTTTAGTGCAGTATAGCCTGGGATGACAAGACCTGAGTTATGCATATTTGTAAATGACTCAGTTGACAATTTGTGCCTTCCTCTCCCTAGTCCCAGTCTCGAACAGAAGTGCATTGGGAGGTGACCACTTTGTGATCATCATGGGCTTTCTCAGATCAATGGCCAGTTAGTCTTGTAGGCACTTTAAATCCTCACAGATACTGTGAGTGGGCAGTGGTATCTATGTGTAGATGAGGACACCAAAGGTAGAGACATCAACACCCAAGGCCATAGCAGGAAGTGTTAGTGCCCTGTCTTGTTATCTTTGCTTTGCTTGCTCACAGTCGGTTCTCAGCAAATGTGAGTTGATTTCAGGTTGACTTGAACTGCACAGGAATGCTAGGTAAGGGGACAGGGCCTTCAGTGGGCTAACAATGGGATGCCGCTTGCAGGGCGTACCCTTTGAATAATGATTGGTGTTTATCTAAAGAAGAGGCTTCATGCTATGGGGGAGTCATGCTGGCCTCTAATTGGAATATGCATCCTGCCTAGCCAAACAGGACACTTGCAGCCATCTATACTCATTGCCTCAGAAGGCAGCTTTGTGGCCATCTGTCCTTATTCCAGCAAGCCCCCTGTGGGCATTCTCCTACTCCAGCAGTTCATCACTGTGTTCCTTCTAGCCACGTACAGCACTCTCTTCAAGGACTCTGGAAAACAGCATCACTTCATTGCATTCACTTACAGAGGCGCTGAGAACTGGTGGAGTTTGGTGTCCTGGCATTCGGCTGACTTAGTTGCCTTGTGGTCTGGTTCTGGGTCCGCCCTTGGTGCAGGTAGTTGTTTGTGATTCCATGATGATTGGTGAGGCCACCCAGATCAGGGCAGAACCTCCAAAACAAAGCCTTAAATGGCCCCTGTGCCTAACTGGGACTTCATGTGACCTGTGCTTAAGGAGGATAGTGGTGGATTCATTCTCCCACCTAGTGCTTATCTCCCCCAGGGCAGGGAATGCCCTTGCAGAGTACTCTGCACAGGACCCTGTGGCCATCATGTAGACATGTTTGCCAGTCAGAGCCAGAGGCAGGGGTCAGGAGGCAGTTGGTATGTGTCTATCTCCTTATGAAGACTTCATGGATAGATAGCACAGGGGCTGGGGCAAAATCTTGAAAGGCTTTTTTTTTTTTTTTTTAATTTCCTTACCTTCCACTGGTCCAGTTCAGTTCTTACATCTTCCCCTTACATACCCAGATTTTAAGTTCTCAGAGCTTAACCCTCCCATATACATACTTACGTGTGTTTGTATGTATATATACACATAATATAATAAAGTATTTATATAGATATAAATACTTTATATGTGTGTATGTGTGTGTATATATATGAATATATAAACATTTAAAACACATCAACAGTCTCATATGTGTGTATATATACATACATATATATAAATTTGTGTGTGTGTGCATATTTGGCTAGATTCCCTTCCAGTGTGGGTGACCCTTGGGTGTAAATGGGCATCTTTATTTTAAGCATCTCATTTCCTAGATGGATTTTGGATAGGCTAGGTCTCTTAGATTGCAAACACCATACTCCAACCATGACTAACTCAGGAGCACAGACATATCTCTACCTATTTATCTCTATCTAGAAACAAAGCCCAACAGTGTCATTTGGCATGTGAAAGGCAAATCACTTGTTTTTGCTGGCCTAGCTTTATTTTTCCTTTTCTTGGTGTCTGTACCCCTGTTTTTCTGTCTGCGGATCTTTCAGTATCTGTCAATGATACAAGGTTAGCTCAGAGGCTAGAAAGGAAAGCTGAGCAACAGGCCACATGCAGGGATGAGAGCCAGGCTACTCTGGGGATCAGGCATCAGGATCTAATGATGAGCTTGGTCACGTTGACTCTGTCAGGATGCATCAGCTCTTTTGTTTTTGGCCCTTGGCTCTCACTGCTCAAGAGTTGGCTTCCCAGGAGAGGGTCTGGCTAGTCACATGCCCAGAGATGAGCATAGCACCTTGACTGAGGGGACAAGCCTGTACGTACTTGGGGAGGAGAATTCCCAGAGCAAAACAGGGGTGCTGATACCAAAAGAAGGGGAAAGGCAGAAATAGTAGATGTCTGCTGAAGTGTTTGCCCCCCAAATGCCAGATGCTACTGCTGGGATTTGTTCATCCCCTGAGACTATCCTCCCTGCCTCCTGGAGAGTGAGGTCAGGAGCAGATGGGGAGGCTGAGACTCAGGGAGGAAGAGCAGCTGCACAGACACCCCCTCCTTCCCCACTCCCTCATCCTGCAGCTTTGGCTACATGTGCACGGCCTCCCTGACCTGCCTCTCTGGCTGAAATTCTGCAGCCTTGGGGCTCTGCTGATCTGCTTAGCACACCTGATGTGCCATCTAGATATGCCTGAGTTGCTTAGAGGTGGACCGCCCCAGAGCCAGGACTCTGTTTGGGGCATCTCCCAGCAAACCATGCTCATGGATCCTAGTCTTTCATCGCTTCTCCTCACCCATCCTGATGACTGCCATTGTGTTTGCTGGCAGGGTCAACTGATGCTGTAGGGATTTCTTTCTTTCTTTTTCTTTTTTCCATTGTTTAAATTAGGTTTTTCTTTTTTTTTCTCAATTATTTTGGGAGTTAAATTGTAACTTCCAAGAACCTGCTTCTGCTATGGATAGGCAAGCTGGTTTTAATTCTCTTAGCTTCTGACCCCGAGTTTCTTGACAATCTTCAAGTTTCAAGTCTCTGAATTCCCAAAGTTATGTTCTCAGTGATCGGCCAGTGAGTCCTGAGATGACCTGTGGTTTGCTGACCCAGTGCTGCTCGCTGTAGGGGAAACAAGAAGGCACCATGTCCCTGTTGGCAAGGAGCTGGCAGGCTTGTTGGGAAGAGCCGACTGCTGCCAAAGTGTGCAGGAAGGCAGTGCAGCCTACCACAGGGAGACCATGTGTGCAGCTGGCCAGAGGGGTAATGCATTTTACAGATGTCTTCAGCATCCAGTCCCTGGGTTCCTCATCCTACATCATAAGGCAGAGGGGTTTAGAGGAGAACACTGATGACAGAGTTCCTGTGATTGCCTCTCACACATAGTAGGCACTCATAAACAGTGAGGAGTATTACATAATCTGGTGTGTCTCCCTGTTTGCCTTGGTTTCCAGGAAGCGTGAACTCTGAGAACACCAGTGATTCAGGTGTAGTGCTGGGTGGCTGGAGAAAGTTCTGTGCCAGAGACAGGACTTGAGCTGATCCTTGACAGAAGAATGGGATCTAGTCATGTGAAGGGGATGGGGGACAGCCTTCCAGGCCCAGCTGCAGGTGGGGAGGCCTGGTGAGAAGGGAGCCTGAGGTTAGCAGGGTGAGAACCTGGTCAGGACCTCGTGCTCTTGCTTGCTGCTGCCATGTGTGCAGACCTGATGAATGAGTTGAACATGGAAGGGTAGATGGCACATCGCACGGGCATCTCTCTGGCATGGAGGGGGACAGTGCTACTGAGTACCTGCTGTACCCCAGCACGGTGCTGAGTGCTCTTGCTGACTATGGAGGGCAGTGTCACCATGTCTATGTCCAGTACCTGCCATCTATCTTCTGCGCAGCAGGCTCTGTGGAGGAGGACAGTCAGGCAGAGGGATCTGGACAAGCAGAAGGATCAGGGAGGATGGAAGAGGAGGAGGCAGGAAAAGATAGATGGTCCTGGAGACCAAAGAAGGGAGCTGATGTCTAGGGTCTTGAACTAGATTGTGGTGGACAAGGAATTGCTTCTGTAGAGCAGTGTGCTGGTTGGCAAGGAACCCTTTAATGATGGCATTTTGGGTTGCACCTGGCAGATGTGAGAGACTGCCCGGGGAAAGGCCTGGGTAATATCCTGCGGTCTGGAGTGTGGCGGAAATGGCCTGGGCTGGGGTGTCCACTTGCAGGGAGATCTAAGGAGATGGCAGTCTTTGGCAGGAAGGATCTGAGACTTCTGTGCTCCCTATATGAGCAGCCGCACCCCGGTGTGTCTCTGGGAGGCCAGGTGTGTTCTGAGGCCTGACCATGCCCCCCCCCCCACTTGAGGCTTCTCCCACCTGAAGGCAAGAGCTCGGGGGACTCAAATCAGAGTGACAGCTTGTCAGGCCGATGAGCCTGGGCTCTGGGCAGGAGCTCTGTGATGTCGCAGCCATTTAGGACACCCATCCTGACCGGTCCTCTGAGGCCTGGGGGCCTGTTGGGGGGCCCACAGGAAGGTGGGGAGGAATATTGGTGTAGTCAGAGAGCTGAGCGCACAAGGTACTCGATTCGTTACCATTTATGGCAGCCAGAGAGAACCGTGCACCCCTTGCTACCCCTCCCCTCAAGCCCCCCTTCCTCTGCCCCTTTCTCAGCCTGCCTGCTGGGAGGAGGGGAGTCTGTGTGAAAAGTGCATGTTTCACAAAAAGCTACTCCACTCTATAGAGGGTTGCCGTCTGCGACAGGAACTGTGGGAGGAAGATTGACAGGATTCTCCACAGTACTGATTCCTTTCTTCCCTCTTACCCTGCTGGGGTTGGGTGGGGCACTGCAGGCTGGACAGCCTCCCTCAGCCTGCAAAACCCAGGTGTGTCCAGCCACGTCCTTACATCCCTCCACATTCTAGAAGTGCATGTGTTCACTTTTTATATAGGATATACATCAGTTAACTCTCATTTATGCCTGGGATCGGAGTAATGAAGTGGGAAAGAACCAGGGGTGGATCACAGAGACCTGAGTTCTAGTCCCAGCTGTGTTGCCATCTTTCTGTGTCACCCTGAGCAACTTACCCCCCTCTCTGGACAACAATAGACTAGGACCAGCTCATCCCTTTGGGCTCTGACAGCCTGTGATTTTATGCAGTGCTTTTGCTCCCTTTGTGTTTTGAAAGAGCTTAGGAGGCTTGAGGTACTTTATCATCCTTGTGGTAGCCTTGGCAGAGTGAGGGGCCAGCAGTGATTCCTTTAGGTCTCTTAAGTGGGCAAACTGAGACCCAGCCGGAGGAAGGACCCATTAGGCAGGGCTGGGTGTGTCCTCTGTGTGCTGGGACTTGCTGCCTGAATCTCCCGAACTGTCCCAGATTCTGCCCTGCCTGGAGGCTCACAGAGCAGCTGTGGCAGGGTTGGGTGTGGGCCCTGGAGCTCCTGGGCTCAAGGCTGGATATTCTCTGTGGGGCTTTGACTCCGCAGATCTGGATTCCTTGCCTAGAGGCAGGGGGAGAACCTTCCCTATTATCCTGTTTCTCACTTCAGGGAGGAAGAGAAGGAACTGGGTGGTTGAGACTCCTACACTCAGTAAGTTGGTTTTGTCCCCTCCCCGGAGGGCTGTCACCCTTGAAACTGGTAATGAGGGGCGGGCTGTCTTATTAAGAACCTGTGCGAGGGAGAGGAGCTCAGTACCATCTTTGACACTCACAACTGTCGGCTCCCTTCCTATTGTTAGAAGCCTTAATTACAATTGTTCCAATTCCGCCCTCTAGCATTCATCATTAGGAAGAGCTTTCCTTTTGCTTCCCGCTTTCCCCAAACCCCTGAACAGTGTCTTTGCTGTTTCCTGACACCATCTTGCCTCCCACTTCTGTCTGGGGCGACCCTAGCCACCTCCCACATCCACTGGTACTCTAGCTGCCACCCTTTGATAAACAAACAGGTAAGCAAACGGCCCCCCAAAGCCCACTGAACCCATGGCTCAGAGCTAGGGGTGCTTCCCCTTCACTGGGCCTCTTCACTGTGGATTCAGGAAGCTGCCCTGCCTGCTCTGTGTGCTGGAGGATCAGCATCGAGTGGGGAAAGTTCACGTACATGTACACGCAGTTGGTTTTCATTCACGGCTGTCCGCTGTTTCCGGCTGCGTTTCGCTTTCCTCTCAGAGCACCTTGTCTGACTCTGTCAGAGGGACTTCGGGGGAGTGTGGGTTCCCCTCCCAGCTCTGCCAGGGCCTCTCTGTGAGGGTCTTTGACTTCAGTATCTCATCTGTACAGTGGGAATAAACCTTAATACTTGGCTGGCCAGTCTGGGAGAAATGTCAGGAGGATACATTGTGGTGGTGTTCATGAAAGTTCTCTGAAGTCTGTGATAGCTGATGCTAATATAAATCGGGATTGCTGTCTTATTTTTCCTTCTTTAACTTCCTATTGTCCTCTGTTTCTGCCCCTACCTTTACGCCTTTCCATTTCTGAGTGGGCCATAAGGCTGCACAGAGTTTGTTCCCTGCGCTGTTTCTCCACCCAGGCAGCCACCGTAAGCATGTGACTAAGTATGTGATTACGGTTCTTGCAGGCTGCCTGCCGAGGCACCCCACAGAGGTTGACGCCTCGGCGAACCCCACTCGTGGTGGTGGGAGGGGACCCTCCAACTCCAGCGGCCCCTTCCAACATTCCTGCGGCTCTGTGGTAGGTCAGGCTGGTGCCGGCTCATTCCTTCTGTCAGAGGGTGTACTGAAATGTCCAGAATCATGGAAAACTGGCCCCATTTTCCCAGTGGCTGGCCCAACTGACCCACCATCTACCTGTCCGTCACCCTGCCCTTCCTCAGGCAGCTCTGGCCTTGGCTGGCTCCTGGAATCCAGCGCTGGGAGCACCCTCCTGTGTAGGCCCTGTCTCGCCCAGCCTGGGGCCTGTCTCTAAGCCCAAGAGCCTGGCACTTTGATTGACAGCAGTTTGAGCAAATTTGCTTGCTTGGGTTTGTCTGCCCTGTGGGGACACTCTAGCCAGGCTGATCATCCTCTGACAGACAAAGCCGACTGGTTTCTGCTTTAACCATGGAAATGTGGAAGTAGATTTTGGGGGCAGGGCACTGAGCAGAGCTCTCGCACTTGTCCACATCACTGTGGATCTACATTGAGGAGACAGGGAGGTTCTTTTCTTCCTGCAGAGATGTCCAAACCTGCCCTGGGCGCTCGGACTGATTCAGGTGAGTCTGGAGGCCGGGGCTGGACAGGAGGAGCCAGGAGGCTTTTCTAGCTTTGGCCATTCCCATGACCAGAATTTTGTATTGTCTGTGAACAGAGAGGTTTACCAGAGGGTCAATAGCCTTATTATGCTCTGAGTGAGACTGATGTGTAGAGAGGGGAGGAGGTTATGTTGAGGGGTTCAGGTCACACGAGGAATAAATATAGCCTGCTTGGCTGTAGTGGTCCCACTGGAACCCAGAGTGCCCAATTGGGCGCAGACCCATTTGTATTACGTGTGCTCAGGAGGTGGCCTGGCTGCCAGGCTGTATCTCTACGGATCTCTAAGGGTTCAGCTGGTGCCCCTTTCCTGCTTTCCCGGAAGTTCATATTGGGCTGGTTTCTCTACGGACCTTCAGGCGTATAACCTGGTAAAGAGTAAACCTCCTTTGCCAAGGCCTTGACCTCCAGCCTATAGACACAGATGACACCTTACTTCACCAGGGTCTAGGGGAGCTTCTGGGCCTATGGAAGACTCCCTGGACTCTTGTGAAATTCCAGGCCAGTACCCCAAGGGCTCCATTTTCCCAGTGGCTGGCCCAACTGACCCACCATCTACCTGTCCATCACCCTGCCTTTCCTCAGGCAGCTCTGGCCTTGGCTGGCTCCTGGAATCCAGTGCTGGGAGCACCCTCCTGTGTAGGCCCTCCCTTGCCCGGCCTGTGGCTGGGAGGCTGGACTGCCAGAATGGGCCTCTGAACCATTGTTAGAGGAAGGGCTGGGAGGAGAACAAGTGGGGCGGAAGGCTGACAGACACTACTCAGAGGACGACAACCTGTTGCCTGGTTAATTTATTAGTTATTTTTTCTTGTTTTCTCTCTGTTCCCAAACTTTTCTTCATGCCTCTCTCTCTCATAAGTTCTCTTCACCTCATCGTATTTAGGAGACAGCTAGGGGGACGAGCCGTCTGCATTACCCCTGGCCTTGATGCCTCTGGCCTTGGATGTGGGGACCGAGGTATGAAGGCAGACTTGGGTCTCCTGGAGATGCCCACTGACTTGGTTGGAGTTGGACTTAGGTTGTGCATTCAGAGTGATGGAGAAGGAAACTGGGGAGTGGGAGCAAACCTACCACCACATCCAGCACCGATTTCTCTGATGTCTGTCTCTCTGTGTCACTGAGGCAGCAGCGAGGGGCCCTGTGTGAGCGAATGGCCTGGTCTTTGAGAGGGGTGAGGGCTGAATATTGCTCCAGGGCTCACACTTGTACAGACACATTTCTCTCCTTTTCACTTGCTGCAGGAAAATGGAAGAGACTTTTTCCTTTAGGAGCGGGAGGAGAACGTCAGAACACACAGAGACTGCATTCCTTTGGCTTCAGCTGTCTCTGACCAGCACCCCTTTACCTTTGCCCCCTGTGGCTGTTACCCACCACTTCCTCCTGCCAGGGGTGCTGGTTTGACAAGTGAAAGGTAATATGGTGGGAAGAACATTGGCTTTAGAAACAGACTGGTGGGTTTTACTCTTGACATCACCCCTTATTGTTTGTATGAACTTGACAAGATGCCTAACTCTCTAAGCCTTGACTTCATCTGTAAAGTGGGAAAAAAAAATAGCTGCTTTCTAGGTGGCTCAAGGAGAAGCTGAAGCACTATATAAAGAGGGTTCAGCCATGGCACGTGATGGGTATGTTGGGGCCCAGTGAGGTTTGTATGGGCAGATGATGCCTGCTGGGGTTGCATGGCCATGCTCCCTGGCATGGAGACATGGGGCATACGTGTTCAGAATTAGGGTGTGAATCCCTGGTCTCTGTTCTCAGCCTCCACTTCCTCAGCTGGGCCCTCACTTCTCTAGGCTTTTGGTTTCTCTTCCGCAGAATACAGGGAGCCATTCCCACCCCTTCCCCAGCTTCCTTCAGGGCAGGGAGAGAAGAACTGGTGAGCTCCCAGTGATCAGTGCTTTGAGATCTCAGGCTGAGGTGGGAAGGGAAATCAAAGGGGGTATTCTGTGCTTTTAGGATACTCTCTAGGGACTCCATGTTTAAACGAGAGTTGAAACCTCTTACTGAGCTCTCAAAAGGAGGGCTGGGAGGAGGCCCCTGGGGCCTGCATTAGTCAGACCAGGACCTGGATGGGCAGGGCAGGGGCTATGATGGGCCACCATTTCCCCACCTGGCCTTCCTGGCAGGGCTAAGGCATGTCTGTGGGGAGACGCGGTGCCCTTTTTAGGGCTTGGTAGAGGTCGAGTGAAAGACAAAAGCAGGACATGAGAATGGTGGAGGAGGAGAGGAAAAGGAAGGAAAAGGCACAGGGACAGCTGGAGGGGCGGGCGCATGCCACACACGCCGCCAGCAGAGTGCCTCAGGTAGCCAGCACCAGCCCTGTCCCTTCCTCTCCGCAGTGATTAAGACATCACCAGCTGCCTGTGTTCTTAGCTCTGCTGGCTCTCCACAGCCTATAACAAATGCATCTGGCTGGAATCTGGGTCATTAAATAAACAACCTGATATTTTTTTTCTTTCTTCACCCTCTGGCAAGCCATGTGCTGGAATATAGTTGGGACCCTCAAGGAAAGGGTCTGAAAGTACAGGGAGGCGGGGGGACATGTTGGCCGTCAGGACTACTCAGCTGGCCAGACAGCCACGCTGGCCGGCTGTCCAAGTTCTGTCGTTGCGAATTGAAGGCCCTACATGGAGAGTGATGTGCTTTTACAGGTGGTTTTCCCCTTATCGGTGGGTCGTGGGTCAGGGGGCAGGCGGGAGTGTGGTGGCTGTGGTGGTGGTTATGAGCATGAGCTCGGAGTGAGACATTCTTGGATGTGCCTTTGTGATCTAGCAGGATGTCTGAGCTTCTCCAGGCTCACTCTGTTTCCCCTGTGAACAATGACAGTGACATAGCCTACCCAGGGGTGTTGAGTGGGGTCTGCAGGGAATGTCTCAGCAGAGCACTCAAGGGAGGGTGGCTTTTTGTGTGTGTGTCATTATGTGTCTCTTGAGTAGCACCTCCTGAGGGACCTACATTCACTCAGCCACAGAGCTAAGCCACGTTGGGATGGGCACCTGACCAAGACTGACCTTCTAGAGAATGGAGAGATGTCCATAATTCTTATGCCAGGGGCAAAGGATCAGCCAGGCAGGCAGCTCTTTTAAACTGAGACCCTTTTTAAGACTTTATAAAGGTTTGTTTGCACATCTCACTATGGGATTTACGAATATAGATGAGTAAAGGTGAAATAGAGAGAAGGGGGAAAGGATGATAACAAAAAGGGGAATAAATCTAGGAAATTTCTTGGAAGAGACATGCATTCTAGTCACCCACAGCAGCTTCCGTTTCTGGGAGCTTACACTTTGCAGGACCCTGGTCTGAGCATGTCACCTGTCTGGTTGATCCCAGTGCCTTCGATGCCCCTAACCCCCCTGTATTGTCTTTTATTGGCCCAGTCTAATAATGACCAGAGAACGTGACTTAGAGTAAAGACATGGGCATCATCCCAGGTGTCTTCCAGTGGGTCTGGGGTGGGCAGGTGACACCTGGCTGGTGGGCTACAAGTCTTACTGGTGGGAACCCCCATGGCAGGTGCCCTTGCCCCAGGGGCCAAGCCTCTCTTCTCCTGTCTCTTTGGTGACATGTGCAGTCTGCAGACAGAGTAGCTCAGCAAATGTTGGGTGAGGTGCTTCTTTGGAGCAGGCAGAGGTGAGGCTTTTGTTGATCAGGCTGAACAGGGCCATTTGCTTGGAAGTGGGGAGCTTGGGATGGGGTCTGCGGAAGAATCTAATATTGATGTGTTTTCCTGGGACTGACGGGAGGGCCCAGAGACTTCGCCCTGCTCTCCTGGCCTATGGAGGATGTGCCCAGTCTGTTGCGGGAGCTGTCTCAGTGTGGTGTGGGACCTGCTCCCTGCCCCTTGAGGATGAGCACAGGAGACTACCAGCAGAGGGGCCTCAGGTGGGAAGGGTGGGCCATTTCTGGGTTCTGCCCATCAAAGGACAGGGTCTTGCTTGTTATAGAGCTTGGATGAGGAATGTGCTGGCCTTTTCGGCCTTTTCCTGTGAGATAGTTCCTAACTCTGGAGCCGTCCTTTACCCGTTGCTTTTCTCCTAAGACACAGAGAGATATTTCATTTCACCTCTGTGGCTCTGGGACAGTCGAGCCCTGGAGGCTTGGCATGAGGCTGACCTTTTGTGAGTTTGCTGACTCTTGGTGGGTGGAGGAGAGGGAGAGAAGCCCCGGGGATGTGGGCTGTTCACCACCATGAACACAAGACTTTCTAGGGCTTTTCTGCTGCAGGAGTTGGGAGAATGTCCTCTTTTTAGGACCACTCTGCATTTCTCACTCCACCTTTTACTCATTCCTTCCCTTGTTCGTGCATTCATTTGTTCATTCATTCACCCACTCATTCAAATGTGTACTTATGCAGAGACTGACAAAAACAGGGATGGAATAAAGTCCTTGCCTTGTCATGACTAGACTGCCTTGACATATTGAGACATTATTTTGTGTTAAAGGGAAATATTAAATATATCCGAGCACCTTATCAAAGCTTTCCTTTTCACACTGCAAAATGTGTTCTTTTAGGAACACCGAATGAGAATATACTGGAAAGAAAGTGAGCAGCTGTCTTAGGTGTTCTGTTGTGAGCACATTTCCTTAGAACTGTGCCGGTTTCTCTGCTGTCTTTCCCTGACAGTTCTTTCATAAGTGTTACTGAACTTCTATTCCGCCCAGCTCACAGCACTGGGCTTGGCCTTTCCAGGATGCAGAAGGGAGGGCCATTGCCATACTGCTGTGGGAAGAAGAGGGTGTGTGAATGGGGATCCCCACTTCCTGCACATCTGGCCCTGGCTCCATCCCAGGTGATGCTCGTTTGGCCCTGAGTATAGCTTGTACTCCTTAGAGTCAGAAGCAGCAGCAGCTGGTAAGCTAGGCTACCCTTCCCAGATTGGACTGTGATGGTGGGAAAGGGATGTGTAGCAAATGCTTCCTGGGTATTTAACAAGCACAAGTCTCCAGGCCCAAGGCCTGCTCCCTTTCCAGGCTAATAGGCTACTCCAGCACCCCTTGGAGCCGTGTCTGGTCAGAGTCATTGGAAGCTTGGCTCTTGGCTGCATTACTGTTCCCTAAATCTGGCTGCCTCTCCTGAACCTGATGCTGCCTAGCGATGATCCTGATTAGATGGTGTATGGCAGCAGTCCCCAACCTTTTTGGCAGCAGGGACCAGTGCTCCTATGAGAATCTAAGGCCTGATGATCTGTGGTGGAGCTGAGGCAGTGATGCTAGTGCTGGGGAGTGGCTGCAAGTACAGATGAAGCTTCGCTCACTTATTTGCTGATCACCTCCTGCTGTGCGGCCTGGTTCCTAACAGGCCACAGACCAGTACTGGTCCATGGCCCAGGGGTTGGGAACCCCTGGTGTATAGGGTCCTATGTGATGGATGGCTCATTCGTGGCCTGGCTCTGTAGACCAATGTTCCTGCCAAGAGCATGCCAAATCCAGGGCCTTTTCTCTGATGGGTCCTCAAGAACTGTTAATTGGCAGCAAGGAACATGTGCACCACTGTTGGCCTCCGAGTCCTGTTCTCTAATAATTTATAGCCCTGTCCTTAAATCATCCCTCAGGTTTTGTGCTAGGGTGCAAGACCAGCCGACCTCTTCTCATGATGGGTTTTGTCCTACAGCTGAGAGCAGATGGGGGCCTTAATCATATCCGTGGCCATCCAAACCCAGGGAGCTGCCCACTAGAAATGCACGTGGAGGCAAGGCAAGAGCGTGGGCAGGGAGTGCTTGTCCACTGGTGGGGGATGGACCTGCCGGGGGCCCAGTACTGGAGCTGCCTGCCCTCTCCTGTCTATTAATGCTCCATTAGCATGCGGCAGTGGCGTTGCCTCTAACAGTTTGATTTATGCCACCACAGTTTGGCTTACAAATTAGAAGCCGCTATTGTGCTAAGTCGGCTTTAAAATCGATGCGGAGTAATTGCGGTACATGGGTAGTTGGACGACATTAACATGAGAAATGTGCTGTAGTCGTCATCCTTGGAACAAACACGACCAATTACAGTGAAATTCTGCGCCCTCTACCCGGCTAATTTGAACACAGCTCACTGCCAAACCCTCCCCCAGCATGGCCAGCCCTGGACAGAGCGTTGTCATGAGTGGATTTGTCGGCAGCAGCAGGGCTGGGGACGATCATGTCGAAGTCCCGTGGAGGTGTGGGGCGGGGACCTTGTTTCTTTAATTGCCTGCTCCAAACCCTTTGGCTTTTGCTGCCTGTTTTCTGTGCTGTTTGCTGCCTCGATGCTTTAGGCCCAGAGTGACAACCCTAAGAACTTTAATGTATGTAGTGAGTGAGTGAGTGAGTGAGTGAGTGTGTGTGTGTGTGTGTGTGTGTGTGTGTGTGTGTGTATCTGTGTGTATCTGTGTGTATCTGTCAGTGTCTGCCAGTCTGTCTTGCCTCAGAGTGAGGAAAAGTGGATCTGAGGCCAGATTCTCAGTATGCACCTTGCCTCCTCGGCAGTTGCTAGGACCAGTTCATCCATTTTCACCTGTAGATTCGGGAGAACACTGCTTAGGCACTGCTTTCACTATTGGTTGTGAGATTGAGAATCCAAGCATTTTAAGTTTAGAGGATGAACTTGTGGCAGCAACAGCAGTAGCTTGTTAGAGGAATGATTTGCCCAGAGGCTGAAGGGCAGCCAGGCATCAGGATGCTTCTGTCTGCTTTCCACATTAGAGTTGCACAGTGGATTTACAACAGAACACTCTTACTGGGTTCCACCTTCAGGAATTCTGGTTTAATTTTTCTGGGGTGTGTCCTGGGCATCTAGGTATTGAAAGCTTTCCAGGGGCTTCTGATGTGTGGTCAAGATTGAAAACTGCTATGTAGTTTCTCTGTCTTCAGCTGGATCCGTACTTCTTTAGGTGGGTCTCATACTAATTTTTAATGTTCACAAAAAGGGAATGTTTTCTAATTGATAGGCAGAAAGTTCCTCCTTCCATCCAACCAGAATCCCTATTGCTTCAGGTGGAGCCTACTCATCCTCCCTTAGCTGAATGTGGGTACCTGGTCTCTCCATCTCTCTGTATGGCTGGTGTTAGGCAACCTGTCTGCCTTGAGAGCCTGTAGTTTCCTCTGGGACCTTGCTGACTTACAGATGGGATAGTGAGGCTTTCTGTTGGGGAGCGAAGCGGCCTCGCTGAGGATGGTGCCACTTTGCTAGACTGTGCTGGGCCCCTTCATGAGCTGGGGCGTGGAGTTCAGAGCCTTGTAGATCTGTAGAACATCCGAGGGAAAGAACACAGGAAGTCCAGCCCTCTCTGCTTACATATGAGGAATCTAGGAACGAGAGAAGGAAAGGGACTTGGTTAGCAGATCACAGCCAATTGGTGGCAGAGGCAGGACTAGAACCCCAGGCCCTGGCTTCTGTCCAGGGCTGTTCCCCACATGGTGGTAGCCGGCAGCCGAGCTGAGGACAAGTGGTTCCTGGATCCTTTCTCTGGGAAGGCTGTGCCCAGAGAGGCAGGACCCATGTGGATGCTGAGCAGCCCAGCCTCTCCAACGAGGCCAGATGCCTACTCATTCTTAGGCATGCATCACACCAGGATGGCCGTGTGATGGGCTGGGGGAATGACAGCTGTCGAGTCTGGTTTGATGTCAATGCAGGCCCCCTGACAGATTCCCTGGTTCTGTCAGCTTTGCTCCAGCAGTGTTCCTGTCTGGTGAAAGCAAGTCTGCCTTAGACAGATCAGCCCACCCTGGGGGTGGTGTGGCTGGTAGCGGGGCAGAACAGTGGTCAGGGTTACGAGGAGGCTGCTGGGAGTGGTGCTTGTCTCCATGTAGTGGTCAAGACTTCAGAAATGATTTGGCCATTCACTCAGTCACTGTAATGTGTCACCTTGTACCTGGTTCTGGGGGTGGTGGTGGCGTGGTACAGAGATGCCCTGTGGTCAGAAAGCTCCTGTTCTAGTAGGAAGAGACAGGTAAGGAGCTAGCTGTGAATATGGTGTGGTGAGAGCTGTGATGGAGGTAAACACAGGAAGCTGTAGGAGCACCCAGGAGGGGCCCCTAGCCTTAAGGTGGGACTCTGGGAAGCTCTCTCTGCACCCAAGGTGAGTGACTTCAGGCCAGGCAGGGCTTTGTCTTCTGGTATCCCTGGGCCCTCCCTAGCCTGCAGGCCAGCCCAAGGAGACCAGGAGTGAGGGGAGTCTCAACCAAGGAGGTCAGCAGCACTTGTGAGGGCAAGATAGTGGAAAGGATGCTACGCCAAAGATGGGACATGGTGTTTCAGAGCAGAACAGGAGTCACACGTGCAGACGTTGGGCTGGGGGCAGTTTGCAGGCAGCTGCAAGCAAGACTGGTCCCTGTGGGATGCTGGCCATTGTTGCATCCTCATGGGAAGATGAGCAATGTATCCCTGCACACTGCCTGACTCACGCTTGGTTCCGGAACTTTAAAAAGGCAGGGAAACAGCTCCTTTCCCTCCACCATAACAAGAAGACAGGCCTGAGTAATTGGCTTAAGTCCAGGGAAGCAGGAAGGACCTTTTTTCGTATGCTCATCAGAAGGCCTGTGACCAGGGCCTCCCTTAGTCCTGGGCCACCAGGCTGAATTCCCAGGAAACAAGTTCTTTCTCAGCTGGAAGAACAAGCCCATGCCAGGGCAACCCAGAGGGACGTTTGCTTGTGCTCATTCTATCTGTGGGTCAAGCTGGGAGCCAGCCGAGGACTGACCATAGTAACCCACACAGGGCTCGTGAATGTCCCAGGCCTGACGCAATGCAGAGAGGGATCCAGGTGGCTGTTCTGCGTCTCTCCTGCTGAAGTTAGTGTGGGGGTTGGTCCGAGTGGAGACGGGGGTGGGGGCAGGAGGTTGCTCTGGCTGAGCGCTGAGGGAGGAAACGTGTATGTGATGAGAGGGTAGTAGTGGGAGGGAGATGGCTGGATCAGGAGGGAAGGGTATGTGTTATTCTCAGAATTGCACTTAGGGGGAGAAATTTCTTTATAGACTGGAGAAGATAACCTTCCATTCTTGGTCTTTGGGCTTTGAAAGGAGGAATGTTCCCAATTTGTCCACACGTTCAAGGAGACTGGCCAGGATATTTCGTAGAGAATGATAAGCTCTGGAAAGGTCAGATTCACACCTCAGGAGGGCCCACCCTTGAATCCCGGCCATGAGGGTCCTTAAGGGGTCATCTAGTCTATTTCTTCCCTCCGGGTAGAACACTGTCTGCTCTTTTCTTAAAGATGGAGAGTCTCAAGCCTCCCCAGGTTTGTTCCGATGTTAGGGCTCCTTCCGAGATGTGACCTGAATCCTTTCCTAGGAGCTCAGAGGGTTTCCACATAGCAGCCTTGATGGTAGGGAGGGGCCAGGTCCTCCTCACTGGCCAGCGAGTTACTGAGAGGCAGAGAGAGACCCACGCACTGCCAGGATGTCTGGGTGCTGGTGGGGGCCAACACTGAATCCTAGTCCCCAGGTCTCGGCCTAGGAAACAAACCCTGCACGGCCTTGTTTCTGGCCCTCTGTACACCAGCGAGAAGCACCACAGTGGGCAGATCCAAATGATTATTTAGTGCTGAAAAATTAAAACAAGAGCTAAGCCAACAGGGAGACTGGGAACCCCAGGGCAGCATTAGAAGCTGTCTGCCATGCACGTGTCCCAGGTTTTTCTGGGGTTGAACGTGTCCCCCAAGGATCTGCATGCAGTCTGGCGCTCTGGGGAGGCTTTGGAGTGCTGCTTCAGCTCTGGACGAGACTGGCGGCTGAGTAGCTCTGGGGCAGCCTGCCATGTGCAGTTCCCATGGCCTGTGCATCCCTGGGCTCCCTGAGACTCTGGGGTCAGGTGCCTGAAGGGACAGAGCTGTTTTCAGTGGGCAGGGAGAGAGGGTGTGGATCAGTACTTGTACGCCAGGCTGCTTTGGAGGCTGGGCTCAGCCCCCCAGCCTCTCTCCTCTTCTGTTATTCTACATCGTTTGCTCAACCTGGGTCATGTCTTCCCTGTGCCAGACCTGTGTGAGGCAGGGGAACATGAGTGTTGGCTCTCAGCTGGGGGCATTGTGCCCTCGGGGAGCTTGAGGACAGGCAGAGAGAGGATGCTTTGTAAACAGGGACAGTTAGTCCACTTGTGTGAGCTGGAGAAGCAACGAACTTGACCTATGCTGCATTATGATGACTAACACTGGCGCTCCTCTCGTGCCTCCCTGTTCAGCAGACACCGTCGTGTACACTTCTCGTTTGCTTCTCGTGACTTCTTTCAAGGACATAAGAGCAGTAGCTGATATTTATGGAGCAGTTGCTATATGTCAGGCATTGGGCTAAATACTTTACATACATTAAAACAAAAAATTCTCTCCTCACAACCACTTTGGGACACGGTACTAATTTAATTTCTTTTTATCTGTGAGGAAACTAAAGCTCAGAGATTTTGGATGACAAGGTCACACGTGTAATACCTAAGCGGTTGGGTTTCAGAGGCCTCCCCACCCCCATGGTCCCCCCATTGGCAAGCAGGCCTGGAAAGGAGCGGCACCCCATTCCCAGGTAGCAGAGCCTTTCCCCACAGGTGAGGCCTATGCAGGTGTCTCGGCGGAAACTTGCCACAGCTTACTTCCAGGGTGTACTGGTTTCCAGTGGTTGTTGTAACAAATTACCACAAACCTGGTGTCTTAAAACAACAGAAATGGATTCTTTTACAGTTCTGGAGGTCAGAAGGTCCTGGCAGGGCTGTACTACCTCTGGAGGCTCTCGGGGAGAATCTCTTCTTGCCTCTTCCAGATGCTGGCAGCTGCAGTGTTCCTTGGCTTGTGGCTGCATCACTCCAGTCTCTTTCTTCATCTTTTAGCACTTTAACCTCTGCTCCCACCTTCACCTCACATTCTTGTCTGTGTATTTAATTTCCCTCTGCCTCTCTTATAAGGACATTTGTAATGGCATGCAGGCCTGTAGGGCCCAGGTTGGTAATCCAGGATGTTTTCATCTCAAGATCTTTAACTACCGCAAGCAAGGACACTTTTTCCAAATAAGGTCACATTCACAGATCACAGGGATTAGGATGTACAATTATCAGCCCATACTACACTGGGTGTCCTCAGGTGCTGTAGGCATAGGCGGCAGGAGTTAGTCCTGTTCCAGATGTGGGGCTGGTGGTGGCAAAGATCCGCACCAGCCTTCCCTGTCAGGGGCAGCCAGTAGGACCAGGAAGATGACTTCCTGCATTGGTCTCTTCATGATGTGGCATCATGGCTTGGCTCTTGAGAGGGTCTCTGGCTCTGAACCTGTTATGGGCATGCAGACCTCACTCTGCCTTCTTTCCTTCCACCTGTAAACTCTGGAACCTTAGGACCGGAGAAGGGGCCCACAGGTTGTCTTGCTCTTATTTTGGCTTTCTGGCTAGCCCTTTCCCAACAAATCCATTTTACCCCCTCTGCTTTTCCTTCTGGTGATTAGAAACTTTCTCCTTACCCTTGGCATAACAGCCTCTGCAGCATTCCTTTCTGGGGCTTGTTGCCACCAGGACCTGTCTAGGTTGTGGGGGCCATGGCCACACTGAAAGCCTTGTACACAGAGTTGGATAGGGGTAGCGTGCTTTGTGGGGTTGCCTTGAGATGGAACTGTGTACTGTTTCCCTGCTGAGTTTCACTGAACTGAGGTGTGGGGGAGAGGGAGAGAGGGAGAGAGATATCGAGAGAAAGCGAAAGCAGGCTTGTGGTGACATCTCCCTCCTGCCAGGTACTGCCTGGGCTGAATGCAGATGAAGCCCTTTGCCAGCCCGGCCCAGCCGCCTTCTCTCTGGCAGGCAGGCAGGCAGGCACTGCTGCACCAGCTCCTACTGTAGAGACATCTCAGGAACCCGCTGCTGTATGGGAAGTCCTGGGTCCCTTGGGCCGGACAAATTTGCCTCTCATGTTTAGGGAGGATCTGGGCCTCAGTCCCTGAACAGGAGACAAGGACCTGACGGAGCAGAGTGTAATTCCTTTCCTTTCCCTCAGCTTCTTCCCCATCCTTTTCACTCCTCCTCTCCTCCCTACACCTGCCCCAACAGGCCCTGCATCACTTCATAGAAGCATGCCCACCTCCACACCACCCGACTGCTCCAGAGCCTGCTCGGGCTTTGTTTGGAGATGCTTGAGACCTGGGCCGAGGTGGTAGGCATCACAAACTGGGTGAGAGGAAGAACAGTTTTGAAGGTCAGGAGCTACGATCAGTGCCCAGGTCTTCTGAGGCTACTACCGGAAAAAACCCATGTGCCTCACTGATGCTTAGTCCTGTATCTCAGCATCTTCCTGTGGGCCCGACTCCCCTGTCCTCATGTCACTAACTCTTTCTTCCCTCCTTTGCCCTTCTTCTACCACCGACAAGGTAGTCTTTCTGTTGTGGCGAAGCCCCCACTGGGACTTTCCCTTTGTGCCCTGGCATTGGACATTCCTTAAAGGACATAGGGCACTTACCTTGTACCTGCCTCTGCAAACAGTAGGTGCCTACTGAACATTCTTCAGCACTTTGGGGTATAGTCTTCTGGAATGGGCATGGAACAGTGGTTTCTCAGCCCATGGAGACCCTGCTTCACACCTGGGTTTCTTCCTTGGCTGCTTGGAACCAGTAGGGCTAAGTAAGAGCCCTTCCTAGCCTGTCTTGCTAACTGCTCCCCACCTCCCCACTTCCATCCCAGCACACCCCCATTCTCTTCCTGTTCAGCCATTTGCCTGGTCCTCAGCTGCCTCAGGGAGATGGATTCGTTAGAAGGCTTGCCTATTCCTTGGTCACCCTGGAGACCCCTTAACACCACCCTGGGGCTTCGCTGACCCACATGTGGAGGCCCCAAGCCAGCAGGGTCTCTTTGTTCCCCTTTCCGCCTGGATGGAGCTGCAGAGAGGGGGCAGGGCTGAGGGTGTGTGCTATCAAGGTTCAGCATGACCTACATCAGCCTGCTGCCTGGGAGGCAAAGGGACACCAGGAACTGGGGACAGTGCTTCGTCAAGGGAGTGTGTGCTTGGGTATGTGGGTTTTTAAAAGTCATTTTAACTTCTCGCCAGGGAATGCCTTACATTCTCTCTCTCTCTGCCTTGTGGAGCCTCTTATTCCTGCAGAAGGCAACAGAAACAGCAGGTGCAGAAATGAGAGAGGCAGTCCCTGGTTCCCTGGCTCTGTGACCTTGGACCAGGCACCCCTGTCAGGGCCTCAGAATTCCCATCAGAAGGTTCTGGTTCTGCCACCACCACCGCGGACACAAAGCATGTTCTGATATGGGGCGTTGGCGAGGGCAGCTCTGCCAGCCTGGGCCTGACTCTGGCCTTGGCCAGGACGAAGTACATGGCATCAGCCCACTTCATCAAGGAGAGATGCTGCGGGTGAGTGCTGGAAGGGAGCTGGTCGAGCCCCACATTACAACCTGACCCACCTGTGTCCCATGCCAGACCCACCCTAAGGAGGTCAACCTCAAGGAGCGAAGACTGGAGCCGGGAGGCGCAGGGCTGTGGAAATTCACGTGGAATTGGCGAGCGTTGGAGCCAGGGCAACAGATGTTCACTTTGGAGGCTGAATGGGGTTCGCTCCAGGCCGTGGGCAGGCGGCGCCTTCAGATGATCTCCCGGGTCAAGTTTCTTGTTGGCTCTGAGTAGGGCCTTTCACTTTGGGGGCCGTCTGGTCTCCAAGATTCCTCCCACCACTGCCTTTTCACCCGCTGTCGCATGTGTGCCAGGCCAGCAGAGTTGGCCGCTCCACCCCCGGCCCTGTGAGCACTCTGAGCTGGGCCTGGCTCTCCACGGGGCTGTCTCAGGCCAGGGCAGTTTCTCCCCTCTCCTTGGGACCATCCTGCCCATCTCAAATGCAACAGCACGATTACGTGTGCGCTGGAATGGGACCAGGAGTCTGCAGGACCTCAGTCAAAGTTTCCCAAGAAGTCACTCTGTCTGGTCCTGTGGTACACACTTGCATCTTTCTTTTTGGTACAGTTCTTACAGGCCTAAGGATGGCAAGCTTTAGAAGCGAAGGGGGAATAGATTTTCCAGTTACCAGGGTTCCCTGTATGCAAGTACCTGCTCCTTGCACAGAGAATGTCAGTCCTGGGATATGTGTGTAGCCTCCTCTCCAAACATTCTTTTCCTCCTGATCTCCAGAGTCCATTGTAAGATTTTTTATTTTTATCATGAAATTGATTTATTTGTTTACTTTAAAAATCTTTCCAGTAACAAAGGATATGGAGCTAATTTAATTAAAAAAAAATTTTTTTTTTTACCAAGACATAAGAAAGAGGAAGTAGGAGGGAGAACTCAGTAAAAAGGCTTTGGGTGGAATCATTGGAAGTACTGAGAACTGGAAGCATGAGCCTAACTATGCATCACAATCACTTGGGAAGCTTGTAGAACTCTGGACTTGCAGGGCCCACCCTGGGGATGTCTTTCCTTGGTCAGGCGTGGAAAATGGGATTGGTTTATTTAACGAGCACCCTAGGTGATTCTGACACATCCAGCCCTCCCAGGTTCCTGGAGTGGCAATTTTTGCTGCATGCATGTGCTGCCCTGGCCCTCTTCCTTATCGGATGCAGAGAGTCCAGCTCCATCTTCTCCAAATGGTCATCCGTGGTGGATGACTATAGGAAAATCTTCCTCATTGGCCCTGATCTGTTCCCCAGAGCCACACAGAAAGATCATCCTTCCTCTTCTCTGTGGCCAGCCTTCTCATGTGATGACAGCTTTCCCATCCCATCCAGTCTTGTCCTCTCTGGCCTATATGACCCTGCTTCTTCTCATGCTTTTCAGATGCCTTTACCCCACCACAGGGTATGGGGAGGAAGACTGAGGGGAGGAGCCCAGGAAATGAATCTGGGAGACCACATGCTCAAGAATCCCAAACTCACAGACTGAGCTGGGGATTTCTTTTCTCCCCAATGCCACCCAACATCCATTGCTTTCGTTCTCTGAATATCTATCAGCAGGTTGTCTTCACTGAATTCTCGACCTTCCATGCCATGTTAAATTATTTGTTTAACAAATTAGCATCACATTAAATTATTAATGTTGGATCAATACAGAAGATACACATAAGTTAATAAGAATAATAGACCCCACTACCCAACTTAAGGTTAGATCCTCATCAGTGTGTCACTTATATCATTATAAAGCCTGTCCCTATGCATTCCTGGCCTCCCCCTGATTCTGTTTTTATTCTTTTGCCTTGGTTTTGTAACGTTGCCACTCATATATACCCCTAAACAACACATTCTGTGATTTTACTTGCCTTTGATCTGAATGAGATGGTACTATGCTCTGTGTAGCTTCCCGTAGCTTACATTTCTTTGGCTCAGTGTTATTTTTTTAAAGATTGATTCATGTTTCATTTGTAGCTGCAGCTTACTCATTTTCCCTACTTCATAATATTTCACTGTGTGAATATATAGTTTGTTCTTTGTTACCCAGTTTTGGCGATTGTGGACAAAGCTGCTGGAAGCCTTCATGACTGTGTGCATTTCTTTATTGCATGTGCACATGAGTTTCTCAAGGGCATATCCCTAGGAGCGGAATTGCTGGATTGTGGGCCAAGGATAGTTTCACCTTCTGGGAAGTGCATCAGATCTCAGATAAAGAGAAGAGCCATCCTGCTGGCTGGGCTAGGTCAAGTGTGCTTTTCTCTGACCGATGGTGTAGTGGAGAAGCTGCACCTGTCCTAGCATGTGAGCAGTCAGGTCTCTGCAGGGATGATCTCAAAGCTGAGTAGCACGAGTGGGTTCTTTGCAGTACCCCCAAGTCTGAGCCCACAGCAGCTGCAGAGGAGAGTGCTGTTGCTTCACAACAGAGCGGGGATGAATGGAGTGTGTGAATGTGTATGTTCTCAGATCCAACTTACTGCTCTGATTTCCTATCCTGGAATCTCGGCCAAGTGCTTTATAAAAAGATGAAGTATTTAGTTTAAGATCGAGGAAGAAAGGATCCAGGCAGACTTTTGACTTAGCACTGACGTTGAGAAGGTAGTCTAAATCATCTCCTATACCATCTCAGATTTAAGTCCTGGCTATCCTTGATGGCTACCTTATATTCGATGGTCTGAATGAAATCTTTTTGTTCCCCTTTGCAAGTACCTTTTCTTCCTCTGAATTTCTCAGTCGCACTTAGTGTCTGTGTGTATTTGAGACTGTGGTTCTTCCTGCCTTTACAGACGGTTCTCTTTCCACATGCATGTGCTTTTTTCCCCACAACCAGACCCTTGAGGACAAGGCCTTTATTTCCTGCTTTGCGTGCCCTCTGAAGCACTGGGCACAGTAGTAGGTACCCAGTTAATAATAATACTATTATTAATTGACTATTTGGTTGGCTGGATTCACTCCTGCTACATGCCCCTGCCTTGAGCATGGTGACAGGCTACCTTCTTTCCCATTCCTTATCCTCATGCCCCCTCCAAAAATAACATTCCCAGAGCCATATTCCTGGGGCGGGGTGGGGGGATGGTTCAGGTATCTTTTGTTAAGGCTTTGACTGCAACTGTACAGCGGAAGGACACAGGCTAGGCCGGGGCTGCAGTCTGAGCAGAACTGTGGAGAAGTCTGTGCCGTGCCCCACACTCACTCCAGGATCTGCTGCTGGTTGCTGTGTAGGCTCTGCTGGTAAGGCTGGGAGGAGGCGTTGTCCTCGCCAGTGGGGAAAGACATCAGTGCAGGCTCCCAGGTTTTCTCAGGCAGCAGGAGAATGTAGTAGTAGATAAATGACCCAGAGGGTCATGAACTATAGCAGTTTAAGAAAAAACTAGAGGTGAATGAATGAAAGAACAAGTAGAGTGAAGAGTGAACACATGAGTGAATGAGAAGGCGAAGGAACGGGACGCTGGCCTGGAACCTGAAAACAGGATTTTCATTTCTAGTGTTTGATTTATTCCTAGCATTTTCCTTTCTGTGCGTGTGACGCTGAAAAATTACCTAATGTTTTCTTAGCTTCTTCATGTGTAAAACTGGGCAAAGCGTATTCTTCCCGAGGGTAATCCAGAAGACCAAAGGATGTAGTTGTGAAAGTGGCTGCTCCCCACGAGGTCATGTCTAATTTAACCAGGGTCTCAGTGGATTGGCAAGATTGGGTGTGATAGGTGCATATGTGTGATTTTATCCCATTGAGTGGGCTGTAATTTGAAAAGTGCCCACTGCATCGCATCTCCTACCTTCTGGAGATTGCTGGCTCTTTGCAAATGGAGAAGGTGATCCCCCCACAAGCTGGGTTTACACTGCAGTGAGTGTTGATATCTGTCGCTCTCCCATGGAGCTAGAATGTTTGAAGGCTGGTAGTTGGCTCTAGCCATGGCACATTCCCAGTTTGCCTGTGTGTTCTCAGAGAGCAGGTGCTAATTGGATTAGTTTGGGGGAGGAGGGTTGGCCTAGCTGCTGCAACAGCATTTTATTTGGGGGAGACCAGCCAGTCCTCTCAAATAGAGACTTGCTAAGGCCTTGCCTCATTTTCCAGATGCCTGAGGAGCTGCTGAAGTCAGGGAGGGGTGGAGGTAACTAACACAGTATCCCGCAGCTACTCGGTCCCCATGACTTTTGGCTGTGAACTTCCCAGGGTTGAGGGCACACCCTGATGCCTCTCTGTCCCTTTAGTGTCCTCTGTAAGCCCTGGGTCCAAATCCTCACCTCTGTCTCCTTTGTAGCACCTGTGTGACTCTGAACCAGTTGCCTGACATCTCTACGCTTCAACTTCCTCATTGCTAGACAGTAAATTACCATTTGTTGAGCGTTTTCTAAAATACCAGACACTTTGCAAACAATATTATTTCAGTAATACATGTGAGAGAGAGGTGGCACGGGCCTCCATTTTACAGGCAAGGCAGCCGCAGCTCAGAGAGGCTCGGTAGCTTGCCCCAGGTCACACCCTTGGTGGTTGCAGAGCCAGTTCAACCCAGCTGGTGCCTGTGCTCTTCACCGCTGCCGTGTTGCTTCTGTTAGTAAATAAGATACACGTGAAGAGCACTTGGTGTACCGTTGGCCGGATTTGCATCTGACATAGCCTGTGGTTTTTACTGAGAGATCAGTTGGGACTTTCTGGGCACTGGAAAAAATGGGGGTGGGGGTAGAGAAGAGACTAGTCAGCCTGAGTCTGTGCTCCCCAGCCTTCACAGGGGAATCATTCGTGAGTGCAGACCTTGACATGTTTTGGTAGCAGACCGATGGCCCCAGGACCAGCAGGAGGCAGAGGGTAGGTAGACAATGATGCACAGGGACGTGGCTTACTCTGGGGTTTGTGAAGAGCTCTGCAGGCTCACGTCTAGTCATGGACGTCATTGCTGGGTGCCCACTGGATTCCTAGGACTGCAGGGGACATTTGCGAAATGTCATGGAGATGGGGCCCTGCCAGCAGGGAGCATCTGGTGGTCCATTCGACATGGGAAGTGACTGGGGAGCAGAGCTGTGTTGTGTGAGCAGTGCAGGGAGGGCCCACCGCTGTGGGTGACTTAGCACGGAGGCCATCCTGGTGTAGGTGGGGCGGCCGCCAGAGCATGGGTGGACTGTGGGCAGGAGAGGGAAGGGGCCGAGGCAGTGAGATGTATCAGAAATGGGTGCATCTTGAATTAGGGCCAAGGGCTCATTATATTACCCCGACCAATGCCTCCTTTGTCACATTTTAAAAGTATCCTACATTGGCTGCTCTAATAGGAAGCCAGTGACACAAAGATTTCCGGGACCTTACCTCCCTGTCGCTCATTATCAAAGAGAAACAGGCTGATGCCCACTTGCGAAATGTGACCTACAAAGCACTCCACAAAGCCAGGAGCAGGAGAGAAGTTCCGGTCCCTGCTTTTCCCACCC
This sequence comes from Cynopterus sphinx, assembly GCA_030015415.1. Taxonomy (NCBI): domain Eukaryota; kingdom Metazoa; phylum Chordata; class Mammalia; order Chiroptera; family Pteropodidae; genus Cynopterus; species Cynopterus sphinx. Next base: position 94,849,146 of record CM057380.1, read on the forward strand.
CTTCTCCTCACACCAGGGAAGAAAACTATTGGCCCTGGAGCAGGCGAGACCTCAGATCTGCTAAACCCTTTCCGTCCTCCCTCACAAGGGGCACTTCCAAGGCTGGGCTACTAGAGCCACGCTGCTTGTGTCCTGCCTGAGGTAGGCTCTGTTGAAGGAGCCGGTCATCTCAGCCTGTCATTCTCTCTCTCCGCGTGGTCTGCCCTCCTTGGTGGGAATTGAAAACCTGATTGATCTCTCTGGACAGAATGGGTTTTATGGCTTAGGGTTTCACTTTCTGGAAGTCTCCCTGTACCCAGTCACAGAGAGGGTGGGTCGGCATGCCCCCCTCCCCTCCCAAAGCTGAAAGTGAGCATTAGCAAGCTCCCTTCCAGCTGTCCCTGAGTCCACACAGCCAGCTGTGCCTGCCACAGAAGGGCACTACTGCCGCCATCTATAGTGCATTCCACTGGTGAAGTTTGCAAATGACTTTTTTAGTTGTGTTTATGATATCAGAGTTTATTTGCTGCAGGTTGGGTTTCCTGTGATGATGAAAGCCAGCAGGTTGGGTTTCAGAATCTCTGCCTCATAGGGAACCTTCCGATGAATTTCTCTCCTCTTCCTTCCTCCTTTTCCTTCCTGTCTTGTCCTCAAAAGGAAGACGAGAATATTCTCTTATTGTTGCGTGCTGCTTACAATGTACAAAGCACTTTTGTCTCTCCTGTAGAGGAGATGCGTTACTCATTTTATAGGGAAGGTAAGTAAGGGAGGGTCAGGGAGATCAAACGATCTGCCCCAGGCTGATGAGCGGAGCTTCTGAGCAGAGCCTTGAACCCTGGTCCCGAGTCTGCATCTCTTGCTATTCTTACTCGGCTGTGCACCCTCAGTCTGGCTGGTGTGACAGACTCCTTTTCGGGGCATCGGAGTCCTTTCCTGCCCTACCCTAGGACGGGTTGGGCTGAGCACAGTGGGCAGCTGCCGGGGCCAGCCTGCTTTGTGCTGAGTTGTAGTTTGTGGTTTTGTTTGTTCCCATGGTGCCCTTTGCGAATGTCATTGAGTCTCAGGGTTGGCTCCTTCTCCTTTGCTAGCAGGAAAACCAAAATTCAGACTTGGTCTCTTCTCCAGAAAACAGTCACCTCTTTTGTGTCTCAGGGGGAGAACTGTGGCTGGGAGTTGGGACACCTGAGTTAAGGCCGTAAAACCTGTCCTTTATCCCTTGTCCTGGGGCATGCCTTCATTTCCTCACTCAGAAGATGGGGGTGAAGATTATTACCACTTCAGACCCGAGGCCCTGGTGGGGCAGTGTATGGGTACGCTGGGAGAAGTCGGCCGAGGCCATTTCGACCACAGCAGCAGATGGACCAGTTAGTGCTTAGCTTCTGATGGACTTGGGCCACCGATGGCCGCTAGCCCTTGGGCATGTAGGCTACATGCAGTGACATTAGTGGGTTGGAGACTGACCCTTGTGCTTGCGGAGCACCTTCATCCTCAACGTTTCCTGGTGCGTCTTCTCTCTGATTCCCCCAAGGGCATCATACTCCCCAGAGAGGGTCAGGGAGCTGTCTGCTCAGCCCAGAGAGGGGTCAGGGAGCTCTTCCACAGTCACTTGCATGGCAGGACGTGGCTGGAATTAGACTTGAGGGCTCCTGACTCTTCCTGTGCTCTTAGGACCTTCTCCTTTCCACGTCTGACTTCTGTCATCCTAGGAGGGAAAAGAGGGTGAAAGCCTGGCTCAGAGGGCAGCTGGGGTGGGGGCTGAGTTGGGGGTGACAGTCTTACTGGGAATGCCGCCTCTCTGCCTCAGGCTTTTTTTCCCTCCTGGATGAAAGAGGCTTTTTTTTTTTCTTCTTCTGCTTGAAAGAATACTCTGAAAGTTTTTTGTAGGAATTAAATGAGATGATTATACATTCAGAGTTTTGCAGAGGGCTTGCACAGAACAAGTACCCCAAAAAACAGTATTTCAAGTAACAACACTTATCTGACATGATCAGGTAATTGGTTAATCAAAAAAGGTGGATGAGGTTAAACCTTAGATAGAAAAATAAGTTGGATGAAGCAGGGATCACCACAAACCTTAGCAGTATTTCAACTTAAAATAGTTGTTGCTAATCTTTTGGTATAGAGCTAAGGCCTCTACTTGAGCCTTACCTCCAGGCTGGAGTTCTACATTTATCTTTTCATTTTTTCCATAGCTTATACCCTTTATATGTCACCTGTGGTTTCCAGATTTGGCTTTAGAATGGAGAACTTAAACTCACCTATAAAACAATCTAAGTGCAAAATTCTTCTAGGATTATATGCATATTTTTTCTAATTTTTATCAGGTGCCCTGCCCACAACTAATTTGACAGCCTTCATTGCCTAAGGTTTATCATCTGTACAAGGCATACATTCACACACCTGTGTAGAGGAGTGTGAATGTATGCCCCCCGTTCCTTACCCCTCTTGGTTTTCGTTTTTATCCTCTTTACTATGATGACCATGGCACCTGTTTTCCCATTTCCCTGCACCTCTGTGGGAGGGAAGTGTCTGCAGCCTGATGCCCTGAACAGGCTCACAGAGTGAGGGGCTCTTTTTTCTTTTCTTTTCTTTTCTTTTTTTTTTTTTTATTTTTAGAAGTAACAGCAACAGTGACTGCTGAAAATCTGCCAGCTCTGCTGAGCTTCTCTTTGATGTGAAGAGAGAGCTTGGTTGCAAAGGTCAGCACAGACAGTGGCGTGGCTGGGGCTGAAACCCAGGTATCTCGATTCTTGCCTGCTGCCCTGGACTTGGCCTTCTAGGAGGGTCATCGGGAACTTCTGATAACATCTGATAGGGAGGAGGATGTGGAGGGAGAGAAGGAAGGAGCTGAGTGGGGCTGAGGAGGGCAACTGAGATTTTGAACATTTTGAAATGGAACAAAGGCAAAAGGACCCTGATTAAAGTCCGCAAGACTTTTGGTTCAGAGAAGAGGACTGAGAAAGTGGGTCCTGCTCCTATGAAATAGATCCTTTATTCCTTCTCACTCCTCATTGTGTAAATGTTTAAACATGCACATAGAATAGTGGAGTGAACCCGCATGTAACTGCCACCCAGCCTCAACATTCTCCCTTTCCTTAATTTCATCTACACCCATCACCGGTTTTTTTTTTTTTTTTTTTTAATGTTTTAAGGTAGATGCCAGACCTCCTATCATTTTATACTTTTCAGACCCTTTCGGGGCATGTTTGAATTCAGAAGGCCCTGCTGCTAAGGTGAGTGTGAGTTTTGTGGATGAAGTGGGAGAGTGGGAGAGGAGCAGCCCCATCTAGAAAGTGGCCTGCCCATGAGGAGTCAGAGCCCAGCCCTGTAGGGCGTTTCCACGATCTCCACTCCCCCATCTTCAGGGGTGAACACCTGTGAATAGCTTGCTAGATGTCAGGCATTGCTCTGGGCACTTCACGTGTCTTACCTTACTTGAGATTCACACAATCCTGTGAAGATGATTCTGTCAACATTTCTATTTTATGGATATGGAAAGGAGGCTGAGAGAGGTTAGGTAACATTCCCCGAGCTCACACAGCTGGGCAGCAAGGAAATCAGGCTTTGAACGCAAGCCTCAGGTGCTAGGCCCTTATTCCTGTGTGTTGTTATGCTACTTCTTATGGGTGTTACCATGGGCAAATGAGTCAGAACCACTTTCTTCCTGGCCATGTCCTGGCTTTTGGGGTAGCCCAGAGTTCTGACTGGGAGAGAGGCCTCCCTTACCCATCAGAAGGCTGTTTTCTTGCTTAAAGGAGATATTTGACTCTGATCTTTTCTTGCCCAGGTAAGTTGGTGGTGTCTTTCCCCACCTGCCTGTGTCCCGGTTGGACACGCCTGTTTGTGGCCCCTAGTGATGATATTCCTTGGTGGGAGATAGAACAGGAGGGAGGTTCTGGCTTCCTGACATTAGTAAGGCTCTAGTTGGCAGAATACTACCCTCCACCACCTTAGAGAAGGGTGGGGAGAGGGCTCTGAGCCATGAAGCTGTTTCTTGGGCTTCCTTCGATAACTTTCCTCTTTCAGAAGCTGTAGCTGCACCTGGCCCAGCCTCTACCAGAAGCGCTAGCCTTTCCCATCAGGGCAGTCTGGGCCTCCTGTCCCCCTACTCATCCCTTCTTCCCGCTGCTCTCCCTGTTCCGTTAGGACTGAGTCCTCTACATAGGGCCTGGCATCCCCTAAGCAGGAGAGGGATTACTGGTTTAATTTCCTGCTGCCTTTTGAAGCTTAAGGTGACCCTGAGTTTTTCTTTCTTATCCCCTGGTGGGGGGGGGGAGCTAGGGTTATTGGGTTTATTCTCCTGCTTTCCCACTGATAATCCTCCAAGGAGAAGTGCTCTGTTTATAAAGTACCCAGTGGGAAGACCTTTTGAATGCCACATTGTAATTCAGCATCATAGCAATAGAGTCCAGTATCATTGCCGTCTCCCTCCTCATTTCCCAGGATGGGAGCTTTGCATATTGGGCCATTCAGTAGCATCCATTGCAGTGATTATTGTTTCTTATTGAGCACCCACAGGTGTGTGGTCCTCCACAGAGTGCCTCACCTGGTTCTCATGAGGAACCTGGAAGGTCACTATAATTCCATTTTGTAATTCAACAGCAGATGAAACTTTCCCAAGGTTACACAGATGCTAGGCCAGGGTGCAGGCATTTAAACTCAGGGCTTTCTGGCTGCAGATCTGGTGTTCTTTTTGCTACCCCACACCCATTTCTACTGCACTGTGGTGTTAAATACGAGCATAATATGAACTCCTGTGATTTAATGTATGTCTGATATATTATAACAATAACACTAAAATGGCATGAATGTTTGAGAGTTGCAGCTTGCTGGCTGTTGCTGTAATTAGGTTTGTGTAAAAAGAGTTATTGGTGATCAATAAACATGAGAAAGAAAGCATAACATCACCAGTAATCACAGAAATCCAAATTATGACAATTAGAGTATGTTGTTTTCTTACTTTTCAAATGTACACAAATTTTTTAAACTGATAATTGCTACTGTGATGCAACCCTATAATACAGCACTGGCAGGCGTGTCAAGTGTTGCAACCTTCACATTCACGCTAGACTTTGCAGAGGGTATCGAGAGCCTTAAAAATAGCCCTGTCCTCTGACTAGTGACTGCACTTCTAAGAATCCATCCTAAGAAAATAATCAGAAATGCTGTCAAATCTGTTATATGTTAGGGCACTCCACAAAGAGCAATTTGTAATAAAGGAGAATTAGAAATCACTTAAATGTCCTACATTAGGGGAACAGTTAAATAAAGTATGATACGTCTGTGGGTGAGCGTCGGAAATTATCAAATGACACGGGGAAAAATGTTTGCAATATCGTATATTTTATGTACTGCAAAATTTACTCTTTTTGGTGTATAGTTCTGAGTTTTAACAGACACATGCAGTCATGTTAAATATCACCATAAGGTATAATTTTAAGTGAGGAAAAATGGATTATTGCAGTTTATATACAGTAAATTCCTAGATTTTGAGACTATGTATATGATTGCATACGACTGGAAGGACGTCACAAAAGGTGGTCAAACAAAATGGCCCTGGAGAAGTGGGCTGCGTAATTTTTAAACAAGCCTTTTCCTTCTGAGCCTGTTTCTTTTCATGCAACAGTGAAGTTGGGCCCTGAAGCCCTGACTTTGTGCAGTGCTCTTATCCCAGTCATAGTCAGCGCGGGGGTGGGGGCTCCATGCCTGTGATGGGCCCTGACCTTGGGTGGAAGTGCTGGCCTTGGGTGTGACCTTGGGAGGCAGCTTAGCACTGCCAGCCTGGGGCCCTGGTGTGTCACTCAGCTCAGTATAGAATGGAGTGCTGCTGGCTGGGGCTGTGTCCTGAGTGAAGAGTGGTGGAGGGTAGAGGCCTCTTCCCTCTCCCCTCCTCACCATCTCTGCCAGGCAGCTGCTCGCAATCGGGACTCCAGCATGCGGGGGCTGCCGGTCCTAGGGGAGAAGTTCCCCTGTTCTCATAAAGACCTACAACTCCTCCTTCTTTTGACTAAGGGACAGAGTACTCTGCTGTCCTGCCCTCGTGTCGCCTCCCTGCCAACTCTGATGTTCCCCAAGCCAGCTTCAGGGGTCTCTCTCTCAAGGCTTCCTAGGGCTAGCATTATTATTAGTTCTCAGCGGGACTGCTCCTCAGAGGCAGGGAGAAGCCTACATATCAGGTTGGCTCCAGCATCTGGGAGCTGCTCATTTATAAGCTTGAGCCAGGGTGGGGAAGTGCTCTGCCACCTGCCCTTCCCTGGACTGGGGTGGGCATGGCCAAGGCCAGAGGCCTGGGTGCACCTTCCTACTGACACCCTAGAATTACAGCCTGTTTTCGGCACTAACCTTCCTCTCCCACCCACCTCTAGCAGGGAATCATGCCTTTGTAACCACCAGCCAGAGCGGCTCTCGTGAGCGGGGCATGGCCTGCTGCAGCTCCCATGGTCAGTTCTGAGCAGAGGTCCTGATGGCGAGGTGTTTTCTTCCCCCCTTCCTCGCCAGCTCCCAAGGATAGGGACACAGCAGACACATAGGGACTCTGCGCAGAGAATGCGGTTGACGAGCAAGGGGCTCCAGGGCTCCGCCGGGCTCACTCACCCCCTGGCGGAGGTGCAGCTGCTGGAGTGGGGAGCTCCAGCTCCACTCAGATGTGCCTGAGGTCTCAGGTGAGTTCTTCTCCCTGAGCCTGGGCCCCCGCTGAGTATACATATTCTTGCCCAGGACCCTTTGGGCTGGTTTCTTTCTCACAGGATTTCTAGGAACCCTGACTGTTGGACATCTCGCGTCCCTCTGTAGTGGCTGCTCCCCACACCCTGCAGACATTCCCTGTCTCGTAAAGTATAAGCCTGTCCTTAGGGGCAGGGCTTCCAAATGGGAACTCTGTAGGAGGACAGCACGTCCCCAGGCCTTCTAGCACAACCTCTGGATTAGCTTGAGAAAGTTGGGGTTGAGTAGATTGATAGATTGGGGAGATGAAGGCTGAGGATGAGCCTTAACACCCAAAGTAGGAAAGACCACCCAATACAGAGGCCTCTCTCTAGCCTATTCTAGTTTTCCGTGAGCTCTCTCACCTTTTCTTCCTGAGTCACTGGGCAGTGGCTGAGGTCCACATCTAATTTTCTGTTTGTCTCGCCTGTCCTATTCCACCACTGCTGTCCCAGGCTCCATTTGTGGAGCATCTCCTGTGGGCCAGGCAAGCGCTGGGCCTTGACTCCTGCCACCTCACTGAATTCCCACTGCAGCCTGGGTGGCAAGACTACTGTTGCCCTTCCTTTTGCACAAGGAGGCTCGGAGAAGCTTGGCTCTCACTAGCTCGGGCCTCACCAGCTCTGTCTGGCTCAAGGCCTACACTTCCCATAGGACTGCTCTGGTCCCCTTATTCCCCAATGGCTGAGCTTTGAGCTAAGGAGACGGCTGTTTACTAAGCCGCTTATTGCAGGACCAGATCACAGCCAAGGCAGCTTTAGTCCTGGGCATCAGCAGGAGGGAGCAGCCAGGCTTCAGGCTCTGCCTCTGTCACCCTCTTCTAGCTCTCTCTGCCTGGCTCTGCCTTGCCCAGGTTTGGCTGAGGAGGGACGTGAAGCCCCTGCTGATGTTCTGTTTCCTCTGGCCGGCATAGAGCCCAGCTCCATAGCCTGCGATGGCTAGTAGGAAGCCTTCTCTGATTGAGCTACCGCCTGTCAGCCATTCTGGGCTCCTCTGGTTCTGTACCTCTGGGAACTAAAGTCTTTCTTGCCAGGCCTTGGTAGTCAGTGTAAGTGCTCTGGCTTCCATTTGCTGTGCGTAGGTCCTAGGGCCAGGCTGTGACCCTCAGCTTGCCTGCTGTGCACTGCGGGTATAAGCCTTAGTAATGGGCCCTCCCTGGGGCACTGTGCCCCAAACAGTATACTCCAAGGTGATGGATGCTCACCTGATGCTATTTTTGACCTCGACGGTATGCTTAGAGGCAGAAAGATGTCTTTGTGACTCGACTATCTTGACCTAGACTCTTCTCCCTTTCCATGAGACTGTCAGCCCACAAGAACCCTGGTCTCCATGGATGAGCAAGTCCAGGCAGGCCTCATTTTCATGTGGTCCTCCACTTCTGTCCCTGAACCTCCGAAGCCTCTTACTCATTCCCACAAAGCCTGTGGCTGTCTTGGGAAGCGAGGTGTGTGGAAACCCCACCTGCTTCCTCTCTGCCCAGTAAGGGAGGAGGACAGATCCTCACCATGGAGCTGGATCTGGCCTCTCAACCCTCCTCAGATGGCATGAGGTACAAATATGGGGGGCAGGAGAGGCTGCTAGTGGTGCAAGCTGGGGCTTCTGAGGGATGTCTGGCGATGTCCAGTTTGGGAGAACGTGCTCTGCTGGTCCCTGCACTGCAGGCAGGGAGCATTGTGGCAGCAGGTCTCACCAGATGGTGAGCCCCCGCCAGCCACTGCCCTGAAGGGGACCATCTGGTTGATGGTCTCTTTAGTCATGGCTGTGGAAGCCAGGGAATGGAGAAGAAAGGGTTAGCAGGAGCCAAATCCTGCTGGAGTTTGACAGCAGATAAGGGCGGGTGTGTGGTCCACTCAGTTCCTCCCTCCGTGCCCCCGCCCAGTCTCTGGAACCGTCTCCCAGTGAGAGTGGCTGGTCTTCCTTCCCTTTCCTGAGGACAATGGACCCAGCTTGTCTCTTAGCATCCAGCACCATGCTGCTGGAACGTCATGGATCCAACTCTGCCAAGCCTCTTCCTCTCGCTGCCTTAGCTTCTCAGTCCCATGCGCAGTCTTTCCAGGCTTTGGGGAAGACAGAACTATCTGCTGCTGCCCAGCTCACCTAGGTGTTGTGTTCCTGGGGTGAAGGGAGGAGAACAAGCCTCCCTTGAGGCCCAGGTACCACCGATACCCCCATCCAGCTCCAGGTAGGCATTGCTGCTTTTCCTCTCACTGGCAGCACCTGGTTCTGGAACTCAGCACCTTCTGACTGGACCTTCCTGGAGTGGCCGAGTGAGCGAGCAGATGCTGGGACCGAGGCATGCTTCCCGCACCTGCCAGCTGGTTGAACAGCCCTGGAAGGTGCCAGGTCCATTTCCCATTCTTGGGCCACTGCCAGAGGGAGGTGTCCAGGTGGAGCAGGAAGGACAGACAGGTGTCGTTTCTGAAGCTGTTTCTGGGCTTCCACCTGGAAAATGGAAAGGGAAGGCTGATTCTTTCCAAGACAGAAACATTTTTCAGTTTTCTTTTTCTCAAACCTCATCTGAATGTTCCACAGGAGGGAAGCAAGTAGAGTGGAAGCCTAGCCATGATGGAGGGAAAGGGAGTAGGGTGGGTCCAGGTCGGCTCTTAATTTGCCGTATGACCACGGACTACCTCCCTGGGCCCCAGCCACCCGTGACTGAGGAGGGGAGGTGGCCTGTTCCCTTGTTCTCTCCACTTTGTTTCCTTCGAGTCTGTCTGCTGGGCCTCCAAAAACAGCCAGAAGAGTGGTGATGGAGGCCTAGGCTGCATTTCGCAACCCTGAAACATCCTTAGCTCACTGCATGTAGGGTCAGTTTAGGGGCTGTGAAGCATAGCCAGATCAGGATCGATTCCTCGTCTTTGTGATCGGTGGGGCTGTTCCAGCTCTGTACACTGAAGAGTCTCTGCTGGGCAGACTTGGGCATCCCCTTCCGAGTCTGTGGAGGACTGGGGCTGCCCACCCCGGCCTATCTCCCCCTCCTTTACCCAGCTCCAGTGCTTTCCCTCTCATGGGCCTGGCCATGAGCAATGAAAGTTATAGCAGGAATGCTTTGACGAAGGCCTGTGGAATCTGCCGCAGGCAGAGTCAGAGAGGGGCCATTCAGTTACTCTGATTATAGCTGATGGGATTTGCTGGCCGACTCGCTACCCAAAGGCAAGAGTGGTGGTCGCCTGCCATCTGTGATGTCGACGTGGAGGCCAGCTGGAGGCAGGAGATGGGACCAGAAGCCCTCTGGAGGTCCTTTCCGCTTTATTCTCTAAGTCTTTAGAACAGGATAAAGCACAGCAAGGCCTGAGAGGGTGTTGGGTCAAAAAGACTGTGGCGAGGGCTCACAGCCTCCTAAGAGACAGACTGAGGGGAAAGAGACCTTGAGAGAAACGGGGTGTTCCAGCCCACAGAGAAGCACCCAGGGCACCCACTGAGCCGATGTGGCCACCTTCCCTCCTCACTGTCATCTTTCCTCTGTGTGGGCTGTCTGGTTTTAAGGAAAGTCTGCACTGAAAGGTTCAGATCCTGGTGAGTTGCTGTCCTGGGGCCTGCCGAGCCCCCTCTCATTAGATCTCAGTGCCAGCCCACTGTACACTGCTCTCCTTGTGGACCTCCCTCTGGCTATTTGCTTTCCACTTCTGGGCTCCCAGACTCACAGGGTGGGAAGAGAAGCTTCTTCAGTATCTTGCAGAAATGCCCCCTGCTCTCTCTGACTCCCCACCTCGGCCTATCGGCTTCTGTTGGCAGTACATACCTTTAGTACCCATGTGCCAGGGGGGAACATGGTGGGGAGTGGAGGATCAGGGATCGAAAGGCTGCCTCTTAGTCAAATGACAGATCGCCTGTGTTCCTGCCCCTCTCTCCCACAGACCTGCTCAACCTCAGCCTCTGCACATTAGAGCAATTGCTCCTTCCTTATAATCAGGGAGCAAATGGCTCCTGAATGCTTCTTTGCTGATGATGTCTGTCCCCTGGGATTTTGAGGTGTTCTTCCTCATAGGGATGCTCAGACCCCTATGAGTTTATTCCTTCAGCGGGCTGTGGTTCCCCTTGGTCCATACCCTACTTACTTTCAAAATTGTCTTCCTTTTCAGGACAGATCAAGGGAGTCATTCCTGTGGGGCATTGGGTGATGCCGGTCAGGGCTGGCAGCGTGTGCGTAGAGTATGGGCTGCAGAGGAAGACTGGGGGAGTCCTTTCTTAGAGATACCACTCTCCTAATTTTACTTTTGAGATGTCATGTTCTCCTGTTTTTTATTTTTTTATTATTTTTATTTTTTTGTTTCTCTGCTTTCTCCAAGGCTGCTGCTTCTTGCCCTGATCTAACATCCATGAAAATCTCCGCTTTCCTTCTTGTTCTTCTCTCTCTCCCTGACAGACCTGTCCAGACTCTTGGTTTCAGCCACGAACTCAGTAACATCTTGCATTTATAAAATGTTTTTGTGGTTAACAGTGCATCTTTACTTATGTTACATTTGCTCTTTGCAATCAGCCTGTGAAACAAAATAGTTCATTCATTTTTGGGTTGATGGAACTGAGGCCCAGAATGATTAAGCCACAGTTTGCATGGTTATGCCCCATTCGCAAAAGGATTTGATTTTGAAGCTACCCAGCATATGGCTGAGCTGGATCTTCTGATAGCAGGTCTGCAGCCCTCCCTCCCTCTCCACACTTGCAACTGCATCCCGGTGTCTCCACGTGCATCTTCCATTGGTTCTTCACAGTAGTTGCATATTCTTGCTTCAGAAGCCCTCCTTTGTCCTCTGTTATTTGATTCCATAACAGGTCCCACTGCCTGCCCAGCTCCTGGGTTTGAAACCTCTGTCTGCCCTTCCCCTTAGTTCCCACCTGTCCATTTTTATTGCCATTTCTCTACTCAGGACTCACTCACCCCTTGCCCACTCATGAGCTTCTTCCCTGATTCCCTGTTCCCAGTTTTTCTTAGGTCATTTGAGTCACAGTTCCTGGATTTGCCTTCCCATTCCCTTAGCCTTGTCAACAGTTCCCTTGACTCCCATACAAGGTTTTACCACCACTGCCACCACCATCATCACTCAGAAACCAGCACAGTTCATGCTCCTCCATCTCCATCTCCTGGACCTTCCAACCTTGAGTTACACCCTTGATGACTTTAGGAACGTGCCTCACTGTTCCCTGTTCCCACCTGTCACACACACACACACACACACACCACCCTGGGTGGCCCACAGGCAGTGTCTATGGGTCATTTCCTATTCTGTTTCCTTTCCATGTTTGGCTCACACTTTCCTTCCTGCTCACAGCTCTTTCCATACCAATTATCTGCATGTTACAAGCCCATCCCTTTTTCATTGAAGGTTCCATCTCTGGTGCCACTTCTTCCGTGAAACTTTTTCTAATTTCTTGGTAGAACCTCTGAACTCCTCTTTCACTTTATCTCTCTTCTACAATCCGTAATAGGTTTCACTCATGCCTTGGCTATTTAGGTGTGTGTCTGATGTTCCTGTGGGCAGATTCACGTCTGCTCTATCCATGAAGTGGATGTGGATTGTGGTCAGTGGCTATTTGCTGCACAACTACTATATAAGAGGCACTATTCCCAGGGTTCACATGTGTTATTCGGTTTCATCCTCAGGTCATCCCTACACGGAAGACAGTCCTACATTCATTTTACAAATGAAAGACAAGCCTAGAGAGGTTATTCAGTCTACTCAAAGGCTTCGAGTGAGTGATAGAGCTAGGAGTTGCACTCTAGATGTCTGATTCCCAATCCTGTGTGCTTTCCTCTCTCTCCGCACCTTGTTGATGAGTGGTGCGACTGCTCCTTCTCCTCTCACGTGGCTCGTGGGCATGGCTACTCATGCTAGGCGAGCAGCCTGTCTCTCAGTGTTTGTCATAGGGCCAACCGTCTGTGAAGGTCATGAGTGCCCCAGCATCCCTGATGCTTTAATGGCCCACGTGGTTCTGTCATCCATGAGTTTACCTGAGCTGTCTTGATTTTAGCTGTGTTTTTATTCTGTGCCACCTGCCTGGCAGGGGGTCCCTTGCCTCTGCCCATTGTGTAAAGCTGAAGTGCCTTTTATTTGTCCTCAGATAATTTCTTTCAAGCTTCAAGGGATGCCTGAGGTTCTATTTTGGGATCTGTCACATATGTTTGTATTGGTTCTGTCGTTGTCCTTCATGATTTTGCAAACCTTGATCTAATCCCACTTTAACTTTGTTTTTCCAGAATGAGGAGGACAGCTTTTTAGGCATTGGCCTGCATGTTTCACTTTCTCACTTGCCTCTTGTACGTCTGGTGCACTTGTTGTGTGAGAGGGAGTCTCCCCATTAGAGGCGGGGCACCCTGAGGGCAGGGTCATTATTCCCCTTTCCCTGGCTCTGCCTTAGCTGACACACACAGGAAAACCTCCTACTGTGTAGATGCATCACGAGAAACCCTGTCTCTGCACCCATCCCCAGCCACCCATGCTGAGGTCAGCTTCTCAGCAGCCACAAATATGGCCTATCCCAGGTTAGCTGGCTCAGGCATCATGCCTGTGACATGAGAACCCTTTCTTGGTGCTATGACAGAGCACTGGAGGTATGCAGAGCTTGGCTCTTGGACTTCTGTGCCAATTATAGGTTGCCAGGCCGGGGACAGCCAGGGTAATGAATACTATGGGCTCATCAACCTGCCCTAAGGAAGGACTGAGCTGGGAAGGACTGAAGGTAGAGTGAGGCGGACAGAGTGGCATGTGGATGGCACTGTGCTCTGGTTACGCACTCACATTTTTTATTCTGGCCTTCCCTTCCTTCTCATCCCTTTCTTTCTCATTGTTCTCTTTCTTCCTCTGCGTTTTGAGAGGTGCCACAATAACAGCTGTGATCTGCTGCTGTTTTATCCCAAGACCCTCTTCTGAAGGAGCTCCTGATTGTCGGTTTCTTACCATTGTGGGTTCCCAAAGAGAATGCTGACATGTTAAAGGCTGTCTTTGCAGTGGTTAGGGAGCCTTGGCAGCATGAAGAGCAGTAGCAGAGACCACTTCCAGGAACCCAGGAAAGAAAAGAACATTCAGGATGGGGCGACTGTATGCCACACAGGTGTGTAGCACCTGAAAAACGGGGAAGTCAAGGGCTGTGACTTCCCTAGTATTGAGTTGCCCTAGAAATGAAATCTACTTGCCTGTGCCATTCTCCCCAGGTTTGTGTGACTGTACTGGGGAATGAGAGGAGAAGGTAGAGGTTTCTGAGTGGTGGATCTTGGCCAATGGTAGGAGTGTCTGATAGGGGAGAGGGAGTTGGTTCTTCTTTTTAAAAAGTTTATTCTGATTGTAAAATTAATATGTGGGTATTGGAGAGCACTAGAAAGAATAGGTAAAAAAAAATCACTTAAATTAAAAGTATATCCTCATCCAAAGATAACCACTATTCATTCACCTTTTGAAGAGTTTCTGAGTGTGTATGTGTGAGGGGAGACTTTTGTTGCAAAGAACACTTTTAGTCATATAGATTAGAAGGACACAAAGGACAGTAGGTTCTCGGCTCTCTCCACCACCTGGGGCCTCTCACTTTGACCGTTAGCCCTAACCTGGGGATGAGACAACCACTCAGCACCATGCTTCAGTGCCCACTGGGCCCCAAGTGTGGAGAGATGACCTGGAAAGAGGACCCCGCTCCTGGGGAGTTCCTCCATGGAGACACAGAGCGGGAACTGGCTGAGACAGCCCCTGCCTCAGGGCAGAGGTTCCTGCAGGTGGCCATGGGGTCTTTGCCCAACCTTTTAGTGGCAGCTGCCATGCTGTTCAGCTCTGGGTCTCCAGGTAAGCAAGGCTGAGCGGTCATTTTTCACTTCACAGATTCTAACTCTGCCTTCCAGAGCCTCATGGAATAAGTAGTGACAGACGCTGTGAATGAACCTTGGCTGTTCTTGTACTTAGAAACCTGCGCTGATGCTCCATGCAGCATACCCAACCCCCTCAGGCCAAACATCTTCAATTCCCACACCTATTCCTGTGGGCAACACTATTTTCACACCCTTTGGTGCTGGTGTGGCTGGGGAGAGGCAGAGCCTCTGGCAAGGCTTCTGGGAGCAGGTGAGACAGGACCAGTGTTTGGAGGGTATGATGATGGCAGTGAGATGGGGAAGCCCATTCCAGGCCAGGGAATGGCATGCAAGAATGTTCATCCGTGGCAGGTGTGCACACATGCCTGTGTGAGTGTGAGCTCTTGCTGGGCCAGGGAGAAATCCCAGCCCCCTGGGCTCCCCCCAGCCTCTTGCCCTTATATAGCAGTCACCATGCTCCCAGAGCCCCCCCGCCCCCCCGCGCCACTACTGTACTCATTCGGGGAGCCTGCCGCTATCTGGGCGCAGGCCGAGTTTCTCAGGATCTTCTTGTCATCACAGCCGGAGTCAGCTGTTGGTTTGGGAAGCCTTCCCCAGTCCAGTGGTGCGTAGCCAGAAATATAACCCTCCTGTTTGCCAAGAGCATTGGATCTTGGCAGGCATCCTCATGGCCTATTTTAAACTGAAGGGAGCGGAGAGAGGTGCCTCTCGGGCTGAGCTGAGGACCCTTTCCTGTGGAGCTTTGTGGGGCTGCTGGGGCTTGTCACTTTCTCCCTCCATGGGCTGATGAACACCTGTCTTGGGGGGAGGGCAAAGGTTGGGAGACAGAGCTGCTTCAGAGCCGTCGAGAAGAGGGTTTTCACAATTACATGGTGGACTCTGAACTGGTCTTGAGAGACTGGTTTGTCCTATTCTCCTGCATTGCTGTGATTGTTGTATGAGCCAGCTTCTTGACTACCCTATTTATTCTCCCCATCTGGAGAATGGGGGCTCAACAGATCTGTCCTGCCTATCAGAGTGCTTCTGGGACTCAGAGAGTGGTTCTTAACACACCTGCGACATCTGCTGAGTCCCTGTCTTCCTGCTTCATTTACTAAAGTCAGTCTCCCCACCAGGCGCAGCCTATTCTGAACGGATACAAGTTCCTAAGAAAACCAGATAAAAAGATGTTAGAAATAGGCAGTAAAGGCTGTTCAATTGCTTATGATGCTGCCTATTGGCTCAATGAGTAAAGTAATAGTAATCACTCATGAAAGATCCAGTAGCTTGGTGCTTAAGATCTTGGATTCAGGATTTGACTTGTCGAGCCTCGCACTTGGCAAGTTCCTTAATCTCTCTGAGACTCAGTTTCTCATCTGTGAATAGGGATGATAATGATACCTGCTTTGTCAGTTGCAGTGGGGATGCAATGAGGTAATGGTCTGGAGGATGAGGACCTGCCACAATTAAGTGCTTAATGAGCTTGTCCACTGCAGCAGCAGCTGCTGTGACTTTCACAGCTTATGTAGAATTTACGGAACATCATCGCAGACTGAGTGTACCTGCAATGATGCTGCATCCCAGAGAGGACAGGCCAACAATCAGCTTAGGATCGACTGAGGTGGAAAATAGTCACTCATTAAAGGTCCAGAGAGTGCCAGGATGAGAATCTTGTCACTACCCCCAAGAGCCCTATCACAGAGCTTGGGATGCCAGTTGGTAATGGTGATGGGGTGTTCATTCCTGAGGAGTGGTGGGGAGGGGTCGCAGCATGTCACATCTCTAGGGGCAGCATGTCCCCTGGGATTTTCTGGCTGCAGTAGCCCAGTGGAACCCGCTCCTGGTTAGGCAGATGGGTGGTTCAGCTCTGGAGATTCTGATGTGCACAGCTCCAGGGTGGGCCCTGGGCATCTGTAATGTCAGAAATGTTGGGTGAAGCTGATGCAGGAGACTCAAGGGGTAAGTCAGAAAGAGCTGGGAACTGACCCGGGCCCTACTGGTTGGTCTTGGATGATAGAGTCTGCCTCCTTAGACTTGTGTAGGAGTAAGTAGAATAATGCACCTGAAATACCCAGTCAAGAGCCCAGTGCATGGGCATCGTTTTCTCAATGGTGACAGTGGTAGTGATCTTTGAAGCCCGGGCTTGGCAGGGGCCCACCCCTCTGTCAGGCCCTGCCTTGCTTTCTACGGACCAGGTGCTGACTGTCTTCAGGACAAAGCTGCTTTTCCAAATCTCTCCAATGCTCAGGTGCCCTCATTCCTCCCGCTCCTCATCTCTTCATTGGAAGCCTAAATTCAGAGGTCATATTCTCATTTTAGAAGTGAGGAGAAGCAGGAACATGGTCTGCAGGTCCACAGATGCTCGGCTTTGGCTTTCCCCTGGGTTGGGTTTGTAGGAGCCTTCTGAACCAGCCTGTGCCTCAGTTCCAGGCCCCAGACCAAATGCTCAGCACATTTCTCCACCAAAAGAGAGCTAAAGTGAATGACTTGGGTTCTATATTGTCTATCCTGATGACGATGACAATGGTAATGGCAATAATGGCAGTGACAACAGTATCCAGTGCTATTTGAGCATTTACTAGATACCAGGCACTGCTTTAAGTGCTTTTTACACACTCACTTATTTTAGCTTCGTGACAACCCTGAAGGGGGTACTATTAGTAAACCCATTTAACAGATATGAAAAATGAGTCATAGATGAACTGTGAATTGACAGAAGCTGTGCTCTCAAGCATGCTTTTCCCCAGGCTTGCCCTTTAATACCAGTTCTGAGTCAGCTTCCACTGACAGCCCAGTGACAATCACGTACCACATATTTTCATATGGACATTTCTTTCTGCAGTCTGTAACCAGTGCAGGGGCGGATGCTCCGTGTATATACGTGTGTTGACTGTTGAGAGGATTGTATTTGTTGGTTTCCAGGGGACAACGGAGAGGCTAGAGGGAGGGCAGCAGCTGCCCGGTCGCCAGGAGAGCTGCCCTGACGCCAACCTGCCCACCATATGGGCTTCTTGCTGCAGTCATCAGCTCCCCTTTGTCCCCCAGAGCCCAAAATAGCAGTCTACAGTCAAGAGAGACAATGAGGAGTGAAGCATGTGGCTGGGCTAAAGGGCTGATGGGTGCAGGACAGTCAACCTTGGGGCTTCCGGCCTGGCTCTGCCTGCCCCACCAGCTCTGGGCTTTTTATAGAGAGGCTGTGTTAGGTGAGCCCAGTGAGTTTGTGCATGGGCCTCATCTGACTGCAGCATGTGGACCCTTCACAGAGGTGGCCTGAGGAGACGTGGCCCCCGGGCTGACCTGGGTTTGAGTCTCCATAGCAGCTGACTTGCTCTGCCCACAGCCACATCGCGTAATGGGAGCAGCCGGTCAGGGCAACTGAAAAAGGAACCGGGCTGTGCCCAACCCAGCTCTATTATTAAACTTTTCTCTAGCACTTTCTCCCCACTCAGCCCTTTGCCACCATATTCATGAGATTGTCCCTGTGCCACCCCAAAGGGACATGGCCATTGAAAGCTGGTATAGGGAAGGTAGCAAGGGACCTGTTGTAGTTTTATGGGACCACCAACGGGATTTCCTTTTTTGGTGGCAGAAAAACGGCCAGCTTTCAGAAAGAACTTGAGGTTTCTAGCCTATAACCTAGAATCTGAGAACCTTTCCCTTTAGGTTACCCGTAGATAAGGTGAGTATCTTTTAGACAAACGTGCTTTATATGAAGTCTTTGTGCAAGCAAATCAATGAACCCTTGAGGCTATGGCAGTGTTGGGAAGATGGCATTCTCACTGGTTCAGGGATGAGGGGTAAGGTTCAGTAGCGGTAAGGACTATGTAGGAACAGAGCTGGATACCCCTTTAGTATCTCTGAGGTATGAGCTTCTGCTTCTGTTAGTTTCCTTGAGCTGAAGACATTCTCTTGCCAGTTACATCCTTCTAGGCAGAGATGTTAGTTAGCTTGTCACATACCTCTTTTTTTTTTTTTTTAAGGATATTTTTTAAGAGCAGTTTTAAGTTTACAACAAAATTGAGAAGAAGGTACAGAGATTTCCCATATACTCCCTTGGCCCCTACACATGTGTAGCCGCCCCCATTTTCAGTATCACTCACCACACAATATTTTGTTTTGCGTTGTTATTGTTACCAAGGATGAAACTACGTTGATAAATCATAACCAGAGTCCATAGTTTTTTGTTTTTTTTTTTCAGGGTTGACTCTTGGTCTGCATTCTGTGAATTTGGACAAATGTATTATGACATGTATCTACCATTTTACTGCCCTAAAAATCTTCTGTGCTTCACCTATTCATCCCTGCAAACCCTGGCTACCACTAATCTTTTTACTGTCTGCATAGTTTTGCCTTTTCCAGAATGTCCTATGATTGGAATCATGCAGTGTGTAGTCTTTTCAGTCTGGCTTTTTCTCTTCCATATCTTTTCATGGTTCAAAAGCTCATTTCTGTCTATTGCTGAATACTGTTCCATTGTCTGGATGGACCTTAGTTTATTAGTCATCCAGTCACTGCTTTAATGGAAGGTGGGGAGACCTGCATCCAAGCCTAGACCTGTCCTCATTATTCAAGGCTAGTTTACGTAACTGCTCACCCCTTTGGTTGTTTTGCCCTTTCTCCAGATTTGTTGGGTTATCAGGAGCCAGGGAGGTGATGAAGGAATGAGAAAGAAGGAATAGAGCAGTTGGGGGAGCCAGCGACTAGAGCAGGCGGGACAGCTGGGTCCTGAGGCCCACTGGTGAACTGGTGAGAATGGCCGGAAGAGCCAAGCCACATTTGATGATGGGCTTGGGGTCTTCACAAGGAACTGCCCAAGAGATGTAAGACTCTGCTGAACAGGGAACTCATTTCCTCGTGGATGACAGGGCAGGGCCGCTGGAAACCTGGGGAAGGCGCTCCTGCAGGAATCCTAGCAGGAGCAGCCCGGTGTGGTGGAGTCCCTAAGGCCAAGGCCAAGGCCACAGGCCTGGCGCTCGGCACCTTGCTGTGACGGGAGGTGTCTGGTTCCCCCAGAAGGCGAGTGGGTTATAAATAGCCAATGACGGGCTACAGCGCGAGCTGCCTCTAGCGTAATTGTCGATTTTGAGAGTGCCCTGGCGAGGGTTGGGAGGCATGATTGAGGTTAAATTCAGCCTTGTTGGCTGATTGGTATTTCTTGAGCTGGGTGCTAATCCCTTCAGGAGGTCAGATAAGCTCCCTAGCGGCGCCCCTGATCTTGACTTTGAGGCCAGGTTAACTCTTCCAGGGTACCGCAGAAGAACCCCCAAACCGTGACTACTCCACGTTGCCTGAAGCAGAGCAGCCACCATGGAGCTGGACTTCAAGGGGGTCTACCCAAGGAGGGCCAGTTCCTGAAATACAGACTGCATTCCGCTGCGTTTGTCTGTCCGAAATGGCTGTCCCTCAGGGAGGCCTGTTCTGGGACAGCCCTGTAGCTAAGGAGAAGCTATGTGTCTCCTGAAAACAGCTTCGTCCCAGGGGAACCTGGTTTTACTGAATTTCAGGGGTGAGTTGGGTGAAAGGTGCCAAACAGCCAACATCGGAGGTTGGGGTCCTGCTGTCAGCTCTCCCCACAGTCTGAGTTAGGATGCCCGGCCCACCACAGTTCAGATGGCTCTTGTAAGTAAATAAAAGCAGAGTTCCCTCTTGTAGTTCACTGAATTTTGTGGCTTTCTGCTCCCACTCCAATTTGCTGGAGGCATCATACCTCACCCTTTTTACAGAGTAAAGGTAGGTTTCTAGCCCGGCTTATCTCACCTATCCCCTCTCCCCCAAAGGTCTCTGGGGCACGTGGTAGGCAGGTCTCTGCTGCCAGCCATGTAGGAAGTGCTTGTTCCTCCCCTTCAAATGCCTGGGGTTCTGGCCTGACTTTCTCTTACAGGTCTGACCCCCTTCCTTCCCGGACTGGGGCTCCTGCTCTATTTCCTACTTGATTCATAGTTCATGCTTATGGGCTTCTTGGAACCTCCCCTTACCAAGACTGTAAAATCTGGTCCCTGTGGAGTGTCGCCACCTTGATGGGATGTTCTCTGCTTTATGGCTGTTGTCTCTCTGTGGCGCTCACTCCCCCGTCACAGAGCCGTGGCATCCAAGAACAACAGTGACTGCTTGTTCCATTATAAACTCAACTAGCTGAAACCCGCTGAGACACTGTGGGAATAAATTATCCCCAACAAGCTCTCCTGTTAAAAGCCAGGCCCCTCTGCTGCTGCCTCTCGTCTCCTCTGGCTGACATCTCGGCAGGGTTTCTGGAGGTAGCTTGCTATCTGTCCCCATCCGGTGACCTTTCTGCCTGCTGTGACAGCTCCTTTCTAACCACCAAGTACAACAAGTCAGGAGACTTTGGACAGAGGACTTCTGCTGCAGGTGCCCAGAAATGGAGAGTATTGGCTTTTATTCCTTTTTCTTTTTTAATGCTCCTCACCAGAGAAAGATACATCTGAAGGAGGAAGATCTAAGTTGATCTTGTGGGGTGAATCAGGAGAAGGGTCTGCCAGATAGAGGTTTGGCAAGAACAAGGGATATTTGGTGATGATGAAACTAAGTGCTTCATTTTGCTCTAGTGAAACAGCTCACAGTAGGGTATGCTGGGAGATGGGCCTGCGGTCAGCTCATGGAGGACATTCACTGTTAGGCTGGAGGGTTTGGACTCCTCATATGGGCAGCAGGGAGCTGGTGTAGCTCCTGAGCATGGAAATGGCAGGGTAAGAGCAGCTTTAGAAGGAATAATTGAGGGACAGGAGGAGGGGGTGCTGGGTTGGTATTGGCAAGGACAGGGTCTTAAGAGCTGGTTGAGAGCTGTCCCAGCCCACAGATGGGAGGAGAAAGAGCCTTGGCAAGAGTCACTGTGTCTGAGTGCTCTGGGCTCAGGATATGTCCTTCTACCCAAGGAGATATTCTGGGCCTCAAAATCTCCCTGGTCCCCCTCCTTTGGGAAGGGAAGGAGAAACAGGCCCTAGATGCCTGGAGGGAGGGACCTCAGTGAACATTCCTGGCCTGGGCCGTTTAGCTTGTTTTCTCCTCCAGGGAGTGACTGAGGATAGAGGGAGCCTTGATCCCTCCACTGAGGTTTGAGCTGCCATTTGGCATTTGTGAGCAAGACCTCAGACAAGCTGATTCTTATCGCCCCCTCTTCCCCTCCCACTAAGGCTGTGAAGTGGAACCACTGGAAATTTGAACATGGACCATTCTGACCTCTCTGTGGAGAATGAGCTTAGATGGGCGAGAGTGGCAGCTTGGAAAACAGAAAACAATTGTAGACAGTGATAGCAGTGGAGATGGAGAGAAACGGATGGACTAGAGACAGAAATTTGAGGGGGAACTGATGGGACTTGCTGGTGGATGATGGGACATGAAGGAGAGCAGAGAGTCACTAGTGACTCTTTAAGTGTGAGATGCCTATGAGACATGCAAGTGGAGAGAACCAGAAGGCAAGTGGATGCATGAGTCGGGAGCCCAGGGAGGGGCTGCCTCACTTGTGCCTGGTCAGCTGGAGCAGTCCCTCAGCACACTGAGATCCTGTGAGGTTCCACCACTGGTAGACATAGCTCTTGCTGTGGGTGCTTACTCAAGGCATGGAAAAAGCAAGATGACGGCCTGAATGAGCCACACAGAAGCACACAGGTAGTCCCTGTGATCACATGCCTTGGAGGCGGGGTCAGAACATAGCCGCATTGGATATGACATTTATGAGCTGCACAGAATTTGGAGGCACTTGGTACTCCCAGAGGTGGAACTTGCTTGCCCTTTATTGTCCTTGACAGCATGAGTGTCCTTTTCCCTAGGGTACCAGTTGGGTGTGGTACAGAATAAGTCGTACCATGTTACTCCCGTGCTGCTGGGAGCTTGCCTATGTGAACACAGGCAAGAAGAATATCTCCTGGGAGCCTGCTCAATGTGAGGCACTGTAGGGGATGAAAATAAGAGTGACTTAGGTAAAACCAACAAGATATAAGCATCTGTTAATTCTGCAAAACACGTCAGGTGCTTTGAGGAAGGTGGCAGGTGCTTCTAGTGCACAGAGGAGGAAGAAAGGGAGGCTGGGGTCATAGACTCTTCGTGGGTAGGGGTCTTTGCCTCATGGCAGGGGGCGAAGGGAAGGGCCTGGCTGGTGGGGGAAGAACTAGAGGGGAGGCATACAGGCCAACGATACGGGTACCTCACAGAGGGATGGGTACCCTGGATTGTAGGGGATGGTGGCGTTCTGCTAATGAAAAAGTGACTGTGGGTTTCAGATGAAATGCTGAGGGGTTCTAGCACATCTGTGGGCTGTAGGAGCCCCCCAGGGTCTGGAAGAGAAGGCATGATGTACTTCCAGGAGAGCATTTCGATTGTGACAGTGACAGAGAGGAGGTGGGATGATCAACATCAGTGCTTCCCAGCATTAAAGCCAAAGAGAAGGAGGCCAAGAACTGCACTGTAGGCATGGGGAGGACGAGGTGGTTGTGGGAGATTTGCAAGGGGCTGAAGGATTTGAGATGGGTCACAATGATGATGGTGCTAGTAAGCATTTATGATGTTAGGCCATGTTCTTGTTCTAAGAACTTCAGAGGTTTTATTCATTCCTTTTAAGGTAAGTACTTATGTGTATTTGGGGGAGATAGCAGTATTATCCCCACTGTACAGATGAGGATTCAGTGTCGCAGAAGTTATCCGGTCCGTGAGTTAATGGACAGAGCAGGGCAGAGCTGGGCTTCAAAGCCCAGGTGTTCACTTCAGAGCTCTGAGCCGCTGGCTACGGAGCCGAGTTTTGATTCCTGATGGAAGATTAGGTGGAGGAACACGTGCCCAAGATAGGGACTTGGTGGAGAAGCACATTTCCAGAAGACTGGACAGATATCCTGATGCAGATAGCATGACTCGGTGTGCATGTGACACCACGGAGGGGAATTACTGACTGCAGGCCGGTCGAGGCTGAGTGATCTGCCTACCAGCTGGGAGGCTGTAATCTGCCTTCCAGTGCAAGCAAAGGCTCTCAGGCGTTTGCGACCCGAGAGGCAGCGTGGGTGCCTGGCGGTGAGCCGCTACCATCATTTTGGTGCACCTGGTGCGGGTGGTGAGATCCCCGCCTGAGTCCTGTGCTTCTAGCATTCACAATGTCGTGTCCGCAGACCGATGATATGTTGCTTTGCAAGACAGTCGAACCTCTGGTGTGGGATTACGCGCCCTCCCACAGCAGTGGTCCTGGCACTGCTGAGCCTTGGTGCCCTGCTTTCTGCAGAAGGGGCACACTCTGTAGGACTGGCGTGGAGGTTCACTTTTGCAAAAGAGGTCAGAGTTTTTCTGAAATGAAGCCAGACTTTAGCTCCCCTCAGCAGCTGGTGCCATGAACCTTAAAGGTTCCAGCTCCAAGTAAAATCTTTTCTCTTTCTCTTTTTTAGAAACTTGTACTTCTAGAACGGCAACCCTGCCAAGAAGATGGGAGTGGTACCTCTCCCTGTTAATTCGAGGGTGTCTGTTTTGTGGAGGCAGTATGCTAGATCTCCCCTCTTAGGGCGTTATGTTTTCTCTGTCCTCTGACTCCTGTGTCAGCCTGTATCTCAAAAACCACTCTTTTGAGAGCTTCAGGGAAATGTGGAGCCACAAAGTGCAAGCGTCTGCATTCTGCTGTGTCCTCATCCCTCCCTGGCTACTGCTCCCTTTCCCCCCTTTTTCTGTTGACTAAGCAAAAGCAAGAGCAAATGTGTTCCTCAGGATCTTGTATGAAAATGCGTAGTAATTGTTTCTTTTTGCTATTGTCAATATGTTTCTGTTCCATTCATTGAACTTTGTTCCCAGCTCTTCTTGCCAGCTCATAATTTAACATATCTGTTATTTCCCCTGTTTGCCCTTTATAAAATGGCCTCATTTCTCCCTCCAGGTCTTGGTAGAGGGAGTGCTGATCCGTGTGTGTGTGTGTGTGTGTGTGTGTGTGTGTGTGTGTGTGTGTGTGTGTGTGTGTGTGTGTGTCTGTCTCTCTCTCTCTCTCTCTCTCTCTCACTCACTCACTCTCACAGAAGTTGGGATGGGAGGGGAGGAAGGAGGGCTGCTGAGATCTGCCCTGGGGCGAGGCTTCCCCCAGCCTGGATTTGATCAAAGGCCTCACAGTACTCTGCTCCCTCCAGGTGTGGGAAGCGCTTGGACTCAGAAGTAATCGATTCTGATTTATATCCAGGTTGGGGTGTAATTAGCAGTCTTGATTTAATGTCATTGTGGACTGAAACTTTGCCATCTGCTCCCTCTCTGTTTGGGTGTATTTAGAGGGTCGACTGCCGAAGCAAGGTGCTGAATTGGCATCAGACAGGGCCCTGGACCATGGAACCCTGAGCAAGTCTCATCTCTGAGGTGCCATCCCCTTACCTGGGGGACTTGGATTATGATGTCACCTCATAAGGGGGCGGGCTAAATTACACAGCTCTTCTCAGGCCCAAATCAGGGTCTGAGAGTTTCCCTCCTGCGCCCTTCCCTGAGAGAATTAGGGACCCTTCTTAGCGAGGCCGGGGCGGGTTCCAGCCTCCCAGCTCGTGGGCAGGTCACTCAGCCCTGAAAGCCTCAGCCTCTTCCTGGTAGAGTGGACCAAATGCAGTATCTTACCTATCTCACACAGCCAGGGCCAGGACTGAACAGCAGTGAAATCCTGGGATCTTGAGGCTAGAAGGGGTTTGGCGTCTTATTAGGTTCAACCTTTCCTTTTATAGGTGGGGGAACTCAGGGTCAGAGGAGTGAATGAGCCGACTTGCCCAGGATTTCCCGGCCGTTAGCCGCATGTGGCCAGTGCACTGTGCTGTGTGGGGTCCATCACACTGCTTCGTCCACTAACTCGTGAACATATGTGGAGCCACATACCTCTCCACGTGTGGTGGTGGACGGGCAGATGGCCCTTCTCCTGCCATATGCTCTGGCCTCTTTACACGTGTCAGGGACAGAGGGGGTTGAGTACCTTCACGCCAGCGTGGGGAGGCAGGCCTGTGGCTGAGCTAAAAACTTGCCTAGCTTCCATGTTCCCACGTCCCTCCCTCACTTGAGCTCACAAAGTTGATACCAGGCTGTCAGGAACCAAAGGGCCTCTCTGAGCTCCACGCTGAGCATCATGCCAGGGAAATGCACAGAGAAGGATAAAGGGAGGCTCCAGTCCTGTGCAGCCATTTGTAGGCTGGCTACACCCCAGCAAAGGTCAGTAGTAGCCAGGAGAGAGAAGTTTCTACAGCTGATGAGTGGTCAGATAGTCAGAACCACTGCAGAGAGTTAGGCAGGGGTCAGAACGGGCTTGGCCAGCCGGGAGGAAGAGGTGCCAGTGGGGCCTTGAAGGCCCTGAGTTGGATTGAGAAAGGTGAAAAGAGGAAGACTTTTTGGGTCGGGGGAGATGCCGTGAGTAAGATATAGAGGCAGAATTGTGGGAAATGCATTTGGGGGACCCGGGGGGTTCACAGTGAGAAGTGAGGAACCTCAGTGAGAACATTGATTTTATCTTTAGAGGCTGCTTGCTAGTGTTAGTGACTGGGCAGGCAAGTGTCTGATTCGATTTAGCTCTGCTCACTCAGTGATTGGGATCATTATCTTGGCTCTGAGTATTGCCGAGGCGCGACCTTACCTGTGACTGACACTTGCTAACCTGTGCCAAGGATGGAATGGGACCCAAAGGAGGCTCATTAACTTCCCGAGTCCCCCTCTCTGAGACGTGCAGGTCTAGTGGGGCCCTTGGGGTCCAGAGAGAGGAGCTGGTGAGCCCCAGTCTTGCTTTGGATTCACTGTGCACCCTTCTGGGTCACAGAGCGACTCCTTGCCCACTGCCTGCCTCAGCCCGCCTCCTCCTGAGCTGGCTTTCCGCTTATCTTAATTTATTGATGAAAACTTGTTTTACGGTCCAGAGCACAGACGGCAGCAGCTCCCTGCCAAAAGAAAGCAGGCTTGCAAATTGGGAAAGCGAGCTGCCTTCCGGAGATGGGTGGCTGGGGAATGGGAGGACTCAGAGTGAGTAAAGCACGTCTGGGCGGGTGCGCGCTGCACAGCCACCACGGAGTGCGGGCTGGGGGCTGGGAGCAGCTGGGCCCCGGCCTGCACAGGACTTCTCTGAACAGAGGCCCCTGGCTTACAGGTGCTCTGCCTGGTGTCAGCAGTCTGGGCAAATGAGGCCTGCAGGCCGTAAATACTAATAATGACTCCCACTTATAGCTTTGTACAAGACTCCGTGAAGTTTATTTTCATGAATCTCATTTAATCCTGCTACAGCTCTATGTGGAAGGTACCATTAATCCCTCCTTTATAAAACAAGGATCGGAGAAGCTGTTTCCCAAGATTCTCCCTGCTGATAAATGAGAGAACTGAGAACTTGACCTTGGTCTACCTGGTTCCAAGGCCAGAGTTGTGCCCAGCCTTCCCTGACCCAGATATTCAGCCCTGGCCCCTGTGCTCATTTGCCGTATGGCTGCTTTTTTCCACCTAGAATTGCTGGTGCATTTGACTTGGATGTCCCAGAGTAGGGACTCCATCTCCTGCTCTTGTGTGCCACCATGGCCCCATGGTGCCAGCTCAGGTTAGGCACCTGGGAGGCACTTTCTGAGAGACTGATGGCCGACATTCCGTTCTGAACAGTGAGAAATCTTTGCGTTGCTTCTGTGAGTTCCTCTGAAGCTTAATTTCTGGCGGGTCACATGTGGATTTCCTTGTGTCCCTCCTTACCACCGAGGTTTGTTACGGGCACGTAGGAAATGAGGGCTTGGCTCCTGTGAGTTGCAGCATGCCCCCCTAGGAACGGGGTCACGACTCCTCCTGAGTCTGCTGGGACCGTGTGCCCGAGACGGTGTGTGTGAAAGCGCTCTCCAGAAAACTGACGGCACAGCGTCGTGGTTATCTTCACACGTGCTGCTGTTTTTGGGAAAAAAAGTTCCATTGAGCTCCAAGTTAGTTTATTTTGTTCTTTTTTAGTTCCTCCTATAGAGGAATAGCCAACAGTTTTCACAGTTTTGGTAAAATCAGGTAAGTAGGTAGATTATCTTGGCTGGACTGCCCCCCTCACCCCCCACGCATACACCTTGGTCACATCCTTCTCCCTACAGACAGGGTGCCCTAATGACACCTCCATTCTGTCCCTGTCCTCGCCCACCACTGCTCCCCAGCAGTGCCATTCCTACCGTCATCTGCCAGCCAGGGGCCTGAGGCTGAGACCCTGCCCCCCACTCCCAGCCTGGGCTGTGTCTGTGTCCCGCCCTCTAGCTGGACTGCGTTTCTGGGTCACTGCACTCTTGGGCATCCATTTCCACCTCCCTTGGCTAGAAAGTTGTTGAAAAATGTTTAACAAAATGAGATTTGGGATTTTTCTTAGATCTGTAGTAGGCACAGAGGGGTTATAATCGTGGGTTTGGAGTCGCAGCAAATTGGATGAAAGCCCCAGGTCCGCCAACTCCACAGGAGAGCTTAGACGACATACGTAACCTCCAGTCCTTTAATTTTGCCATTTGCAAAGTGGGGAAAAAGTAATACATTGTGTGGTTTTCAAAAAGAGGGGTTAACACAGTTCTCGGCATTTAATATGGGTTCAGTAAACCCCGGCTTCGTCATCAGCATTATTACCATCACTGTCATCACCGTCATCCTCTTCACC
Organism: Cynopterus sphinx; assembly: GCA_030015415.1. Taxonomy (NCBI): domain Eukaryota; kingdom Metazoa; phylum Chordata; class Mammalia; order Chiroptera; family Pteropodidae; genus Cynopterus; species Cynopterus sphinx. Next base: position 94,877,177 of record CM057380.1, read on the forward strand.
ACTGTGTCACCACCACTGTTACTGTCACCACCGTGGCTTTTCTTTCCTCCTCTCCTAGTCTGCAAGGAGGCTTCCAGGCCCCAGGCTTGCTTGCACCCATCATACTATCACCCTTCCTCCAAGCAGGGACACATCAAGGTATCAACTTTCTGGCTCATTTGTAGGACCTCGGTCTCAGCAGTGGAACGTAGTGGGTCAGGTTCCCGTTGTTCCTTCGTCACAGAACCTCTCTGTGCTTTTGTTCTCTCATCTATGAAATGGGGAGGACAGACATGATCTGTCCACAGTCCGGTCACTGGGTTGGGAGGGTTGAATTAGGCAGCAGAGGCAATGCTCTCAGGACTGTGCTGGCACACGGTCCTGCTCGTGAGCGCTGGTGCCTCAGTGACCCCGACAGCACAGCATCGAGGAGTTAAGACAGGGAGTCGGGCCGCAGGGGGTGGGGAGGAGCGAGGCAGGCATGGCTCCTCCATTATCGGGCTCTGTGACCTTGCACAGTTCATCTGGTGAGACCGTCGACAGGCAGCTTCCAGCAGAGTAAATCGAACTGCAGGGCACGTGTTGAATAGTGGAGGGCGGGTCATGGTCTCCTGGTTCCACCAGGGGGATGAAGAGATGGGCAGGGTTTGGCACCGGGTGGCGAGGGATCTCACGTTGTCACTTAAGTTGCTGCTGAGACCATCTCTGGCAGAGGGACCTGAACTTAACTGGCCTGTGTACCCCACATGGCATGTCAGAAATGCCAAATCCCGGCGTGGGTGGACTCGGCTCCCAGCTGGCAGTATAGATAATTGGTTTGTGGGCATAGGCTCCCCAGAGAGAAGGCCAGTCATGTGTAGGCCACGTCCAAAGGCTGCAGCAAAGGTGTGTGGGTGGCTGTCCCGGGGCCAGAGACGGACCTGGCTGTCAGCCGCGATCTTTCCCGACATCTGTATGTATAATTGTGGGGTGTGATTTGGCAAACTTGAGCCGCAGAAGATTGTCCTCATTCCGTTATTAAAGGGTCTCCGTTCTGTGATGGGCAAATGGAGGCAGCCTCGCTGAGGAGAGGCGCACAGCAGTGGATGGATTTCCACTCTCTGACTTTTCTCCGCCTCTGGGGCCTCAGGGAGAGGGGGCCTCAACCTCTCCCCATAATGTAGGGTGAGTTATAGTCTCCCAGGTCATTTGAGCTCTTTGCCAGAAAGGTGGGATGTGAATTCATGGTATCCTTGTGCTATTCCCCTTGCATTTCCCAAGGAGTTTGAATAATAGCACAATACCTTGTACGATATTTGTGTTCTGAGGAGCACAAAGTGCTCGGCAGGCACGTGTCCCTGTGTGCCAGGAAGGTGCTTTTCCTGCTTCGGTCTTCTTGTGGAGAAACATCTCAGAAAGGCTAAGTGGCGTGCTCGAGCTGCACGGCACATCCCTGTCCCCCAGGCGCCCAGCCCTGAGATCTGGGCTGTTGACAGTCCTGTGCTCTCAGGGAAGCCCAGGTGGCCCCAGCTTCAATGTGATCTTTGAAGGTTGGTTTCGAAGCTCATCCCTGCCTCCCACGGCAGCCCCAGCTTCACATATTGCTCTGTGCTTTGATTCTGTCAGAAACGTCTTTCTCCCCAGATGCACAAAATAAAACAAGTGCAAGAAGGGAAAAATATGCTGGTGATTGGAAAACCCTTTCTGCAGGCTCCTCTGACAAGCTATTCTGAGTCCTTGGCACCTTCCCTCCCAATTTACAGTGACCTTGGGTGTCCAGAAAGTGCCTCACACCGTGGTCCCAGGCTGTCTCCCATGGTTCCTCCCTGGGCCCAGGAGCTCAGGTGGCCATGGCCAGTGGGGGCCCAGGTAAGGAGAGCTACGTGTACAACCCCCCACACCATAAAGAGCACCCCTTCCCGTACTAGCACCCTGAGAGCTCACTGGTTGTGAGTGGCCTGAGGCTCCAAGCTGTTTCCTGTTGGGTGTTGACGAGTTCTGGATCTGGGGAAAAGAATCATCTTCCCCCGACCCTCCCAGCAAAGGGAGGTCCTCCCACTAGCTCAGGGACTAGAACGCCCAGCGAGGGCCCAGGACAGTGGGCTGTCAGCCTCCCTCTTGGGATGTTCCTCCCCATGCCTGCACCCGTCCCCCTTCGGCGTTTCATTTCCTCTGGGTGTTCCTGAACAGGGATGGAAACAGCTGTGTGCTTACCCGTGCATGATCTGTCCGGGTTCTTGAGCAGAATCTTGCTGTTGGGGCCTCCATTCTCCCATTGTCAAGAGTGAGCAGGAGTGGGATGGGCTGGACTGAGCTTGGGAACGCTGGGTTGCAAGTGCTCCCCTGTGTCCCTTCTTCCCCTTACCTACTCCCCACCCCACCCGGGCCTAGAATGTGCTTGCCTGGGAAGAAAGTTCAGTCCTGCCACCCCTTGAGGCCTGCCCCAGAAGGCCTGTGGTGGCGGTGTGAGTCGATGTTTTGGACTGGTGAGTGATCGCTCCTTACTCACAAGACTGGCAGGTACTTTGCATCATCTGCTGCTCTCGGCATCCCAGCTGCATGTCATTCTGTGGTCCTTCTGGGGCTGTTCCCCAGGCTTTGTTCCTTCTGGCATTCTCAGTCTCACTTTGGGCCACTTTGGGGGGTTCTGAGCTGTCTCTACCTCCTTTTCCATTCTCTTACAAAGTGGGTCTGTTTGAGATTCTGGCACCTGAGAAAGTTGTTCTGGGACCTGCTGTCACATTTGAGGAGTCCAGATGGCCTGTGAACTGGGGTGCAGGTGGAGGTGGGGGAGGTGAGCTGTGTTGCTCTGCAAGCCTTTCTCCCAGAAGGGAATGGTTTTGGAAGATGAGAGTTTAAAGGGGCTGTGTCTGAAGGTGGATACCCGCTCTCCTTCCCATGTCTAGTCCTTGCCCCTTGCTCGCTAGGCATCAGCAGTGTTGGGGACTGGGCTTGATCTCGGCATCTTTGACCTGCATTTGAAGCCCAGGGACAGACCTTCTTGCCCCCAGAGCTGTGTCACCCTGGAACTCACAGATGCCTTGGTTGGAGTGAGCCCCTGGCAGGGCAGATGCCCTCCATGCTGAGGCCAGGCAGCCCAAATAGGAGGGCAGAGCTTCAGTAAAGCTCACCTCCTCTCTTCACGCCCATCCTGCCCAACCAAGGTCAGAGGGCACCAGGCCCTTTGGGTAGCTTGCTCAGGGCCAGGACTGCTGGGGACTGAGCATTCCCCCCTGCCTAGGGCCCTCAACCCACTAGAGGAGGTAAGGGGCTGTCCTCAAAGTCTCAGACGGGCTCCCCTCATCACTGGCTCTCATCCCCATGCACTTTGGGAGTTTTAGACTGTAAAGGTATTGCAACAGGACCCACTTTCAGCAGATGGAGTGTTCTGGTGAACTGGGGAGGGGACTCACCATGTTGTCAATGTTACCACAGAGTTTGCTGGGGAGAAGTGGACTCTGAAACACGGAATTTAACAGCTTTATTAACCAAGATTTGCAGCTCCCAAACACAAGATTCTTTATATTTAGAATTGTTGAAATGCTCTCGCCTCGACCTATCTTAGAAAATAACCTCATTCTGCAGTCATCAAAATGTAACTGGGCTTTAGATATGCAAATGTCTTATGTAATGTTTATTTGGAGGAAAATCCAGCTCAGAAATATGGGTGTGATCTCCCTATCACCTATGCAAGCTGGTGATGTTGGGGGCTGTGAAGTTGTGAAGAAGTTGGGATTCTTTAAGGGAGTGTGGGGTCAAGTAAAAGGATGACCAAGGAATCATGCTGTTTGGCTTTAAATTGTGCACAAACTCAGTGTGAGCCATAATTGTGCTGTGGCTGCCAGCCCAGCCAGCGGAGGCTTAGGCTGGATTACCAGAAGTACAGAGCTCAGAGTACAGGAGGGGAGAGTGGTATCTTCATACTCTGTGCTGCTCCCTCCATAGCTGGAATCTAACTTTCAGTTTGGGACAGAGGTGCGCCATAGAGGGTGGCTCAAAGGTCAAAGAACTGAAAGCCCTTTAATAGGTCAGAAGAAGACTTGAAAAAGCATGTTAGATACTGGCCTTCGACCAATTTGAAGGCCTGCCATACTTGCTCTGGGTGGGCTTCTTGGGCAAAACTAGGACTGAGGCAAGTTAGCCTTAGGAAAGTATATTTTTAAGTTAAATCAGAAAATTCTTGACTAATTGGAGTCGTGCAGGAATGGAATAGAGTGTACTGTGGGATGGTGAGCACCGGGGGCGGGGGGGGGGGCTCCATCAGAGGCCAGGGACAGCTCACACAGAGGAGACTTCTCACTGAGTGGCCACCTTCCCCTCTGTGCCCCGATCCTCCTGCCTGTTGGGTGACTTTGGCAAAGACAACTCTGTGACTGTCCTTTCCTTTCCTTTTTCTCTGTGCAGAATTAGAAGCATTGTCCACCTTGCCCCCACCACCCCTTTATAGCATTGACAATAAATGAGCTGCAGGGGCCCCTTGGAGGCAAGTGGCATCTGAAATACCAAGTAGCAGTCCCACCCCTGGCACTGACGTATCGGCCCTTCTCAGTGATGAAATTCTTGGCAGGCTGGCTTCTCCCAGGCCAGGCAGGATCATTACTGGCCGCCTGTTGGGCTGTGAAATTAAAGACACTTTGGTTTTCTTTTTTATTCTCCACATCCACTAATTTATTAAATGCCATTAAACGTTGCCCTTGGCTCTGGCTCAGAGAATGCTGAGACCTGGTGTTCAAAACACTCCTGCAAAGCAAAGGGCGAGTGAGGCTGGGTGGTGGGCCAGGAGCTGGGTGGACGGGCTCTGCAGTGACACACGAGGCAGCAGCATGGAAATAGCCAGAGGGTGTGATGGGCCCTGAGCGGGGCTGGGGCAGGTGGACCAGAGGACTTACAAGCAAATGAGAGGCCAAAGGGGGACCAGTTGGGAGTTACTTGGGGCAAGGGGGGTTCTGGGAGTGGGGAAGAGGGGGTACATGGGCAGGTTCTTTTCCAAGGATGTTTGTGTGTTTGGGTCTGGTTCTGTTGCTAGTCTGTGGCCTGCTCAGGCCCTGCCCACCCCTCCCCAACCCTCTCATCCATCTCCCCATCTGTCCGTCCATCCGTCCGTCCGTCCACCCGCCCACCCATCCATCCATTCATCCATCAATGCATCCAACAAATATTTATACATCACGTATAAGAGGAGACATGTAGAAGAGGAGACATGAACTTGGCCCCGGAAGTGCTGGTGTTTTGGTGAGGGTAGGCCACAGTCTACACAGAAGCCTGGGCAGGTCCCTGAGGTGCTCAGCCCTGGGTCCAGCCCTGGCCCAGGACGTCACCCTGGGGAGGGCCACCCCCACACGGGGGAGAGGATGTTGAGGGGACACTGGAAATGGCTGTTCCTGAGCTCTAAGCAGTGTGCAAGTGGGGGCTGAAGCTCAGGAGGGAGGTTGGTTTAAGGGGGAAATTACGGGCCTCACCACCGAAGAAATGGGATGCGTGCGTGAAAAATCATAAGGAGGTATGGCAGAAACATATATTAAAACTACAAATCAATATGGTTCAAACTGAAGATGAGGAAAAATTCCCTGAGGATGTTGCCTAATGACAACAGGCTCCATAAATGAGGTGAATCTGGAGTGCTTGTCACTATGTGGCTACAGCCCCCTTGGGCCGCAGCTAATTTGCTGTGCATCTGGTGGATAGGCCTAAGGGTGATAGGGTGGTCCGGAGGTGGCCCTCTGAAGGGACCCAGACAGGAGAGCCCAAAGGCATTGCCAAGGGTGAGGCACTGTTCCTACCTCTGGATATTTAGTATTGAACAAAATAAACCTAAATCCCAGCCCTCATAAAGATCAAGGCCATGGGCAAATGCAAGGGTAGGAACTTGTTTTCTCAAGTTTTGACATGGATTTATTTGGACCCCTGAACTGAAAATATTAAAGAATGTCCTGGTTTTTAAGGGGAGGGGTGAGGGGCAGGAGAGGCTCCGTAGTCAAGCTGGTCCATGGGCCAACCCCTGCCTAGAGAGGGTTGACCAGGCCAGGCTGGTGACCTTGGGTCAGCTGATGCTAGCGTGGGCTGCCCTGGCCCCCTGAGTCACCCTGCCTCTCCTGGTCCCTTCCTGCCTTGGCCTGACTATAGCTTGGTCATCTCAGCTGAGATAGCCCTCTGGTTTTGGAAGAGAATTTTGCTGAATACCCGCAGCTAAGCTCTCTGGCACTGGTCTTTGGCTGTGCCACTGCAGGCCTCACCTCCTCCCTGTGCTTGGCACCCTCTGCGTGGGGCAGCTCCCCTCCATGCTCCTCCTCTCTCCCATTCTTACCTCACCCTCTCCCTACACCCTGCTCCATCTTCGGAGATTGGCCTCCTGTCTTCTTTCCCCTCTTCCCAGCAAACCTTTCTGCTCTCATCTTTCCTCCTGCCCATACTCCAAACATTGGCTTCTTACCTGCTCCTGCCCCAGCCCTCCCCAGCTCCCGGGACAGAGTCTTCTCAGCACTTTTCTCCTCTCATGTTGTGTCAGCCCTCTCAGAGCCACCCTGGGAGGGAACACACCAGGTTCTTCCTCGGTTGGTGTCTCCTCAGGGAGTTGAGAGCCGGAGGGAGGACACCTGGCATGGGACGGGGCTAGGGCGGGGGGACTGTCCTACATCCTGTTGGATGTTTAGCAGAACCCCTGATGGCTACTCACTAAGATGCCAGTTGTGTCAACCAGACATGTCTCCAGACATTGGCAGATGTATCCAGGGGAGCAAAATTGCTTCTGGTTGAGAACTGCTGGGCTAGGAGGTGAGAACACCGTGTCTCAGTCTTAGCTAAACTTGCGTCGGAAGAGACCTTAGAAATTTCCTAGTCCAAATCCCACATTCTGAAGGAAATAGGGCCTCAGAGAGCTCAAGAATCTTACGGTCACATAGGGGAGCAGCAAGACGAAAGAAGCGTTTTAGAAAAAAGATTCAGGTGGCTCGATGCAGGCTGAACTGTAAAACAGAGGCCAGAGGTGGGGAGGAGAGCATGGCTGGTGTCTGGGCTTGAGACAGGGGCTGAGGCCGGGGTCTTGGTGCATTTTGCCTGTTGGCTGGGACTCGGCACACACGCACAGTCTTCTAGGAAGGGTCTCTGCACCATACTCCAGGGAGCCAGGTTCTGGTCCTGTCCTGGCATGTGACAGCCCCCTGATCCATCTTAGTGTCCTCATCTGTAATTTTAGGGTCTGGTGTTTGCACTCTCTTGCTGCCTGGAGGCTCTGCTGGTCTGGGTCATCTGAGTTGGAAACACCTTGTCTCCCTCAGCAGAGACCCCTGAGGATGTGGAAGAGTGGCAGTGGGGTGTGCAGCACCCCCTGCAGTGGCCTCATTCATTTAGCAGACATAGTGCATGATGCCTTCTTGCCCCACTCCCACCCCACTCGACCTCAGGACTTAGGTACGGGCTCTTGGTGGGATTGCCCCGCCTGGAGCCAGCACATCTCGTCTGGGATCTAGCCTAGGACACTGTGGTCCCTCCAACAGGAGCTGAGGAGGGAAGCAGGTATGGGGACAGGACCGCAGCTCGTTTCTCTTAACCTGGTGGGTCTTTGGGAAGCTTGCAGACCTGATCAGGATACATGCAGTATGAAGTCAGAAAAGCAGGACTAGGAGAAACAACCAGCTCCCGGGAGCTCCCGAAATGGTGCGGTTTTCCCAGATGGAGGCTCCTTGGACTCATCGGTTACCCAGAGGAGGAAATGGAGAGTGGAGGCACAGAGGGGACCCCAGCCAGGCCTCCTCCCAGCGAGAACTGGCTTCCGGGGGACGCTGTGCTGTCTTGGGAGGGTCCTGAGGCCCCCAGCTGCAGGATGGTGGGGACGTCCTGCGGCAGCAGGTTTTCCTGTCCTTCATCCCAGGGTCTGGCTGTGGGAGCCCTCAGTGTTCAGTGTGAAGACCGTGAATGTCTGTGGTGTGACAAATGACAGGAAAATTGAGACGGCAGCGCGGAGACGGACCAGCTTGGAGAAAGCCAGTGACAAGCTGGACCTGCTTCGGCGCCACACGTGCGAGCCTGGAGCTCGAGGCCTGGCGGGGAGCGCCACCTCGTGGTCGCAGGGGCAGCTCCCGCAGCAAAGCTCCGCGGGGATCTGGGCCTGAGGGTGCCTGCACCTGGGCAGCCTGGCCCTGCTCACACCGGGGGCTGCTGCAGAGCATGAGAGGTGCAGGGTGCCTCCCCGCCTGCGGGGGACCCAGGCAGCTTCCCCCGTCCCCCTGCAGCTCCTCGGACCGTCGTTGGTTTAGTAACACGTGGGAATATCCCCTCTTCTTTTGTTAGGCCCAGTCTGGACCTCCTCGGTTTCCCCATTTATCAAAATCCTACCCATCCTTGAAAGCCCAGAAAGCCTTGTTGATGCTACCTTCCAAATACATGTCACGTCGGACCACTGCTCACCACTCCTCCGTCACTGCCTGGTGTGGATGCCCGCAGCCCGATCACGGCAGTCGCCTCCTGATTTCTCTCCCGGCTTCCCCCTTTGACCTCTGCTGGTCTGGTCTCTGAGTATAGCCAGAGTAATCTACTGAAAACTTAAATCAGGTCACGCTCCAGCTCCAGAGGCTTCCCATCCCACGACGAACGGTACCCACGTTTTCTCTCCCAATGCCTGTGAGGCTCTGTCTCCTGCCACCCCACCTGCTGGTCCCCTGTGACTTGTCGCCTTCACTCTGTCCTAGCCACATGGACACCTTGCTTCTCTGTGGCCGTCTAGGCTCACCCCCACCTCAGAGCTTTTGTATTTGCTGTTCCCTCTGCCTAGAGAGCATTCTTCCCCCGGATATCGTGTGACTTACCTTCCCTCTTTATTTGGGTCCCTACTCAAGTGCCACATTCTCAAGCGGCCTCCCCTGACCACTCCGTGCTAACTCGTTATCCATTTTTGTTTTTCTTCCCAGCACAAAGCAGAACCTGAAATTCTGTATGTTTCCTTGTGTAACATCTGTGTCCTGTGTAGGCATTCCTTCTTCACGAGGGCAGGGCCTTGACTGGTGCTGTTCACCATCTCCCCAGCACTCAGAAAGGGGCCTGGCAATGATTAAGTAGAGCTCAGTTTGGGTTGCAGGTTGCCTGTCTTTGTGGGTCATCTGTGTCTCCTCTCTGAGTGAGACCAGCTGGAGAGTAGGGATGTGCCTGCTTCTTGGGGGTCACAGCACAGACCGTGGCCCTTAGGACCTTCTCAGTAAACGCCTTTCAGAGACCAGTACCTGCTACTGGTCACCTACCTCTCATGCTTGCTTCCACTTAAATTCTCACAGCAATACAGAGGAAGGTACTGTTATTCTCCTTCGACATAAAAGGGGTTTGCAAGGTCACACAGCCAAGACACGTAGGAGCCGGGCGTCAAATCCATGTCTTTGCCTCCTCAGCCCTTATGTCTGTTATTTCACCCTGCCCCAAGTGCACCCGTCTCTGAGGGACTGCCTCCTCCAACTGGCATCTCAGACTAGGCCAGTGACTGCTGCCTCTGAACTGTTCCACACACTTGGCATCAGTGTGTGCTGCTGAGGATAGATGCTGCTTTTGTATTGCCCCCATCTGGCCCAAGCGGAGGCCTGAGGAAAGCAGGTCTCTAAAGTGGTGGTAGCTTTTCTGGCACAGGACTCTGCGTGCTGTAGGTTCTCAATAAATATTGGTTGATTGATTGATTGGCTCCTCAGACTCATCAAACTTCCTCTGAACTGCCGGAGGCGGCAGGTATCACCTTTATCGAGTGTAGGCTACAGCAGATGTGGAGATCTGCAGCCAGTGAAACTGAAGCTTCCCTGGTATTGGTGGCCCCAGGGTTGCTGTTGAGAGAGTTGGCTTCTGGGGCCCACAGTGCTGGTTGCTATCTTACTGGATGGACAGCGAAGGCAGTGATGGGCTCCTGTCTCCTACATATGGCCCGCCCCTCAGCCAGCTTCTCTACAAGCCCAATGAGTCCTTTTATTTTTCCACCTGGGAAATTTTTCATCACCCTCCTGAGAACAGTGGGCCCTTCTGGTCAGGGCAACAGTCACGGTTGCTGGAAGGTCTGGCTTGAGAAAGTGGACTCCGAGATTCTGTTCTCAACCCCGGAGACAAGTCCTTACTTGCTTTTCCGTGCACCCCCACTCACCCAGGGCCCCTCCTGAATGCCAGGGCCTCTCTTCCACCAAGGGGAGTGAGAGCAACCACTCATACATACCTCGGGCCTGCGGTATTTGGCACGTGATTTTGCTTGCACCTTAATTAACCTGCTCCTCAGAGTGACCCTGTGGGGTCTGTGAAGCTAATAGAACCCCATTTGCAAGATGGGGAGATGGAAACATGAAGAGACTGAAAGGATTTGTCACCATTTTAGGCTGTGACCATGTCTGACCAGCAGCCCAGTTCTGGGGCTCAGGGTCGGTGGGGACATGGAGTCTTTTGAAGACTGTGGCGAGGAGCACAAGAGCAACACCAGCCTAACGGCCTTTCCTTTTCTCTCTAGCTCTGTGGCTGTGGGCTGCTTGGAGTGGGCATTTGGCTCTCGGTGTCCCAAGGCAACTTCGCCACCTTCTCCCCCAGCTTCCCCTCGCTGTCTGCAGCCAATCTCGTCATCGCCATAGGCACCATTGTCATGGTGACGGGCTTCCTCGGCTGCCTGGGGGCCATCAAGGAAAACAAGTGCCTCCTCCTCAGTGTAAGTTGGACCCCCATATCCCCAACCCTCTGAACTCTGGGTCACCCTGCATTTTGGGTCACAGAGACAGGCAAGGCCTGGGCACGTTCGCTGACCGAGGCCAGGGAAATTGCTTCTGGAATGTTTTTTGCCCAACCACACCCCTCTTCCTCCTTATTGGCCATCCCTTCCCTAGTTATCCTTCTCACTCCTCAACTGGCTGTCTCCTTTATCCCCCTTCTCTACCTGTCTGGGTTTCCTCAGCAGTAGGTGGCCTCTTCCATACCCGGGCAGCCCTGTCTAGGTGCCATCTGTCCCCTGCCTCCCTGCCTCCCTTGTTAGTACCCCATCCCTGGCCGTGACCACCACCATGAGCCCACACCTTTTCTTTCTAGTTTTTCGTCGTCCTGTTGATCATCCTCCTAGCAGAGCTGATCTTACTTATCCTCTTCTTTGTCTACATGGACAAGGTAAGCCTTACGGGAAGGGCGGGGCTTATGGAATTTCATTGCCTTTGAGTCTGGGTCAAGCTGGGCAAGCCAAAGGGGAAGCGCTGTCAGGTAGTTCCTGTGAGGAAAGGAGAGTGGAACCAGAACCAGGAGAGGCCCAGATGAAAGATTTTGGTGGGGGCAGCGTGGGGAAGGCGCGTTTGGGTTGGTTTATTATGTTGAGTAGGCTTAGGAGGTGGAGTCCTCTAAATTACCCATGGATGCAATGGACTAGTGGGCTCCCCATCACCGGGTGCATCCAAGCATACTCATGTTAACCACTTAGAGAAGGGATTCACACCTCAGTAGGTGCTTGGACTGGGTGATCTGATAATAACACACAGGAAACATGGAAGAACTTTGCAGGTGACACCGTGAGTGGGGCTAACGGTGGGGCGTAGCTACCCTTCCATTTCCACAGGGCTCTGGGGATAGAATGGCTGCACTGCGGTGCTCAGAAGGGTGGTGGGCTGATCCCTTGACAGACCAAATAGTTCCCAGTCAAGGTGGAGAACTTCTTACTGACGCTACCAAGAATGAGTGGCTGGGCGCTCAGTCTTGGGGCTTTGGCAGGCGCTCTCGGTGCAGTGTGCCGAGTACACAGGTAACTGTGTCACCATGTGCTTCTGGGATTCTTGAAGTACTTGCCCAGGCCACGCTGAAAGGTACAGTCATATTAGGATTAGAAACAATAATTCTTCAGCATTTATGAAAGAGAAGAAATAACATTGAGAGATTCCTCTGTGTCAGCCCTGTGCTTGCCCCTTTATAAGAATTGTGTCCTTTAATTCTCACTACGATCCCAGACGTAGGTAGCACTAGTCCAACATGTTATGGATAAAGCAGAGGCAAGAGAGGATAAGGTACTTGCCAGTGAGAGGTGGACCTGAGATCGCACTGACAAGGGCAGCATAGGGGAAGATTGCGTGGGGTGGCACAGTGGCCTGTGTGTGTGGCCAGTCTCTCTGTCTCTGAGTATTACAGCCCTGCTGAAGGGTTTCGCTTTCCTGGGAGTCAGTGAGTGCAGACTGAAGCTGGGAGCATGAACCCACTGCCATGTCCTGAGCGCCCACCCCCACTGAGCTAGCAGAGCCCAGCCCCAGGGCTCTCCCCTAGTCCGGAAGAGTGGCCAGCGGTCCTAGCTGACCTGAGAGGTTGCAGTCTGGTTCCAACCATCCTGTCTGTCTGCCGCAACCTGGCAGGTGAACGAGAACGCCAAGAAGGACTTGAAAGAAGGCCTGCTGCTGTACAACACAGAGAACAACTTGGGGCTTAAGAACGCCTGGAACATCATCCAGGCTGAGGTGAGGGGAGCTCTGCCGACTGGGCACAGCGGGGACTGGGGAGGTGGAGTGGCGGCCTGGGCCTCAGACTCCACCCAGGTGACTAAATTGGGCTCCTGTGCTGTCTGGGAGCTGCTGAGTCAGATGCCATACACTAGGTTATAGCTGGAGAGGGACAGGAGGTGAATGAAGGAGGGTGAACAGGACCTGGAAGCAGGAGTGGACAGGCCTGGGGGAGCCACGTGAGTGGCTAAGTGGCACCGGGAACTGGGGAGGAGGGATAATGGAAAAGGACAGACCGTCCAGGTCCTTTTCTGAAGATTTGGAATGAGTGACAGAATCGTTTTAGTAACAGACGTGCCTCCCTGGTCGTGGTTCAGGCAAGGAGGCCTTGATTCCAAAAGCAAACAAATCAGTGCAGCCGCAGGTCCCATGCTGAGGCCTGGGGAGGGGCTGGCAGCCAGCTGGAGACAATCCATCAAGCACAGAGCCGGGAAATGGAGGGCTGAGCACCCCTGCCCGGAGTCCAGTGCCCAGCTCCCAGGGCAGACAGTGTGCCCGTCTCCCTGCTCTGGCCTCCAGGAAGGTTATTACTTCTCCTGTGGGCCCAGCTGAGGCCAGAAGAAGGGGCAGGAAGAAAGCCTTTGTCTCCTTTGCTGAACTCCAGGGTGGCTGCTTTGTGGGGCGGGTTGGTCTGGGCAGGGGAAGGCCCAGAGAAGCACGGCAGGCAGTGGCACATCCGACCCTGTGCATCCCCACCCATAGATGCACTGCTGTGGCGTCACTGACTACACAGACTGGTACCCGGTGCTGGGCGAGGACACGGTCCCCGATCGCTGCTGCATGGAGAACTCCCAGGGCTGCGGACGCAACACCACCACCCCGCTGTGGAGAACGGTGAGGCCAGAGGCTGCTTCCCCTGGGTTCTGCCAGCAGCCTGTGTGGTGGGTGGGTCTGGTGAGGGGACACCTATAAGGGAGGGGTCCTGGGACACCAAGGAGTTGGATTAATGTGGGAGTGGAGTGGGGCACACAGGACTGAAGCCAAAAAGGAGGTGAAAATAGGGAGCCCGGACCCCCAGTTGGGAGCATCAGGGGGTGGGAGGTTGAATGGGGTCTGAGGCTGCACATTAGGGCTTCGTGGTGGACCCCTGTGCCAGGCAGAACCTGCTCGAAGGCAGGAGGACTAGGCTGAGGATCGGGGAGGGACGGAGGAAGGAGCAAGGACAGGGCTGAAGGGGAAAGTGGGTGGGGCTGGGCCGGAGGGGGCACTCGTCATCATGCCAGGCCCTTCACCTTGTGGTCCTCGACTCCCTAGGGTTGCTATGAAAAGGTGAAGATGTGGTTTGATGACAACAAGCATGTGCTCGGCACAGTGGGGATGTGCATTCTCATCATGCAGGTAAGAGGGCCATCTGAGGCTTGCTGCACCCCAGCTGGAGAAAACGAACACCTGGACGTTAGATCACTGACCCAGGCAGTCTGACGTCCATGCACCTTCCTCTTCTGTTCTGACCTGAGGCCTGTCCCAGCCCTGCAGGCACCACAGGGCATTGTTTCCTGAGCCTTGGGCCTGGTGCTGGCATTGCGTGAAACCCGAATGCGTCTGCTGGTGAACACACCTGCCCCTGCTCCATAGGGATGTTCAGACTTATGACTGAACTGGATGGAACTCGCGTCTGCAATAATGATTATGAGCCTGGGCTCACGGGCCAGACTCCACAGGTGTCGGTCCTGGCTTCACCGTCTGGGTACATTCCTTAGCTTCTGAGCCTTAATGCCCACTTCAGTATGATGGGCATGATCGTTGTGCCACTTCTTAGCATGTAGTGCGTCTGATACACCGAACACGGTGTGTATGTGTAGAGCAGTCCCGGGGACATGGAAGTGCTCGGGAAATGTTAGCTGTGATCAGCCAGCACTTTACGATGGTTCTTTGCAAGGCCTAGCATAGATGATGGAGAGGGAAGAGGGGGGGCTCCCTACTTCTTGTCTCAAAGGTGAGGCTGACACAGCTGGCTGGGAGCAAGAGTGCCCCCCACCTGGCTTTTCTGTCGATGAGCATTTCCTGGGTGCCCTCCTGTGCTCACTTATGTATAGCTCCTGTCTCTGGTGAGCAGGAGTCTTCAGTGCCTGATTCCTCTTGGAGCACTTGATCTTGGCTGGTTGGTCCATGTGAAGATGGTTGACATCCTGCATGAAGTTATCTTTCTCACCCTACACTCTTGGGCCTAGCGGCCTGATTATGTCTGATTTCTCCAAGTGCCTGCAAACTCACTGTCCTTTTCACAGAGCTCAGATATGAGGTAAGCTCATCGAGAGCAAGATCCTATTTAGTACCAGGTCTGCCTGTGCTCAGGCCTGGACCTGGACTGGAACATGAGCCGGGCTCACCACACATGGCCTCCTCCATTTATGCCTAAACCTTAAGGGCGAGAGCTATGAGAGGCATGCAGTATCCCCAGGTCACTTGCTTGTGGCCTGTGCCCATGGCCACAGTCATCTGCGGTGACTGTGAGGCCACAGGCCGGCTTCCTCCTGCCTCCTGTGCTTCTCCGGGTTACCACTCTTCTCAGGTTAAGGAGCTGAGGGAACACAGATGAGCATTGCTGTCCCAAAGATACCATATCGCGTATTCCAGAAGTGCATGGAAATGACTCAGAGCCTGGTTTTTCGTGTTCCCGCCGCCTCCCTCTCCTCCTCCTCACTTCCTTGTTAGCCATCACTTAGGGTCCGGACCTTCGGGAATTCAGGCCTCGCCACAGCACCCTGAAACAGGCGGGTGAACGCTCCCCCGGGAGGTTCGATGACATTCCCTACGGACAGCCCTGAGGGGCTGAGCAGTGCACCATGTACCCTCCTCCCTTCACCTCTGTCTTCACGCACCAGCGTTTTTCAAGTACCGAGTGTTGTAGCACTTGTTCTAGGTGATCCGCGTCAGGCCCCGGCCATGGCGCTTCCATCTGAGGCCCTTTCCTCTGTCTTTCAGATTCTGGGCATGGCCTTCTCCATGACTCTCTTCCAGCACGTCCACCGGACTGGTAAAAAGTACGATGCCTGAGTGGCTGGCGGGAGCCCCAGCGCCCGCGCGGACCCTGTGCCAGGGAAGGAGATCTGAGCTTTGTGTTGCCTGCCTGCACTCCAGACCGCTGCCCCCTACCCCCACCGCCCCCAGCTACCCTCCCCAACCACCCGCCTCAGCCTTCTTGGGGTGGAGGGTCTCGGAGGAGGAGGCGCGGGGACCTTGGGGTGCTGGGGCACCTGGATTCCTGCATCTGTGTATTTGCCAAAGAAGACAGGGCGAGCCAGGGGACATGCTTGAGGAGGCCTGAGCACTGACGCGTGTCTGCCCCCCGCCCTTTCTCACACTGACACGGGCCCCGCGTGGGGTGCAGCAGCAGAGGGCGCCCGCCTGGTGGAAAGACTGCCCAGCGGAGGCCACCCTGTGGGCCAGCGGGCGGGACCGCCTCCGGCCAAGTCCCCAGGGAGCGTCTTGCCCAGGCTTTTTATACCTTACAGTGTAACTTTTTTATTTTACTCTGATTACGATTATTCAGGAATATTATCTCAGATAAGTTTAGGGTTAGCTTTCTGATTTATAACTTTTTACTGCGTTGGTTTCTATAACGGTTTGATTTTTTTTTTTTCTTTTCTGAGGGTGGGAGATGGGTGGGGAGAGAGGATGTCCATCCATGTTCAATCAGGACAAACCACTGTGCAGCACTCAGGAGGCTCTCAGGAGAGATGCACCGGGCTGCATTCGGAAGGAGCTGAGAGGAGGGCATGGCCAGGACTGCTCTCTCTGGCCTGGCACCTATGGCACAGGAGCCTAGAAGAGGAGGTGAAGCAGAGGAGCGTAAAGCGACGTGGCAGAGGGTCCTGCACAGGGGCGATGCGTTTGCTAATGCTGGTGTGAGAGGCCAGAGCAGTGGGAGTCCTGGGGGGCTGGGGAAGGGCTTTGCCGGGAACGTGGCGAGAGCCGGCTAGAGCCGACGTGGGTCCTTGCACTTCACTGATGAGCAGCTTTCTTTTTTCCTTTCTTCCTTCCTCCTGGCCTCTGCGGGCACGGGAGGCTCCCCTCTACCACGTGCGGGCCATCCCGCGACAGGTTCTGCAAACTCCAGTGATTTCACAGACATTCCTGCTAGAAACTCTTGGACACATACCTCTCTAGTTCAGATGCTGCTCACTTTCTCACATTGCTTCTGGAAGGGGAAGCAGTCCTTACATTTCGCTGCTCAGACAGTGGCGGAGGGCCCACGACAGTCGAGAGGGGCAAGTGGAAATGGTGCCCATGATCATTCCTGCCCAGCTCACTGGGCTGCTGATTCCCTGTTGGGAGGCAGGGAGGGAGAGATGTCCATACTGGTCCCAGGACCCTATCTCCTTCCTCTGGGCTCACCGACGGTGGGGTGGGTGGTGATCATGTCCTCCATTACCCCAAGGCAAAGTACAGAAAACTGAGACAGGTTTTTGAAGACTGGATTTTGTTAAGTAGCCTCGGGACAAAAGCAGCCGGAGTCAGGGCCTGGGAGACGAGCAGGCAACTGGGGCGTTCTGCCGCATCCGGCATCCCACCAGAACTTACGCTGGTCTAAGCTGGCATTTTGCAATTAAAGGAAAAAATCGAGAATCCACGGATGGAGCTTGAAAAGGTTTCCCACTAGCTAGCTAGGAGCCAGTGCACCCCCTCAGGTGGGGCCGCGCATGGGGTCAGCTGCCTTTTTCCTACACCATTTGGGTCAATCCCTTGGTTTCCCACTGGGCCCACGTCTTCTCTTCAGCCTCCACTGGTCTGTTCCGAGAACTGAGACCCAGCCACCCGGCTAGCGGCTCCTCCACTCGCCTTAAGTGCAGTGCAGTCGGGACCAGGAGTGCAGAACTTTTGGTGACCTCAGGATTCACGTTCTTGGAGGATGGAAAGCAGAGTGTAGAGTGGTCTCCGTAAGCTGGGCAGAGTAGGACCACCTCCCTGAAACCGGGGTGCTGGTGCTGATAAGAAAGCTGGGAAGGTGGGGTCTTGGGTGGAGGATGGGCAAACACACATTTAAGCAAAACTGCCTTCTGGGTCCTCTGGCCCGTTTTCCTGGTAAGGCCCTTCAGCTGCCTCCCCAGGAACCCCTGTCTGCAGAGCTCAGAGCAGACGGCCACCATGCCACTGCAGGGAGACACTCAGCAAACAAGCATTCAAGTCGCACAGTGGGACCTGGTGCACAAGTGGATGCCGGGGGTGGGGGTGGGGTCAGTTTGTTTATGCCTATCAATGCAATTTTTAATTTTTGTTAAAATCAACAGCAAAAGCCTAGCACCTTGTGGAGTGTGTAGCCTCCCCGACAATCTTGTTTCTGGCGCTGCAGGGCATCCTCTGGCCCTGGAACCCTTGCCACAGTCCTCAGTCCCCCGGCCAGTCTCCCAGACTGTTCTCGCCTCGCCCTGTGCTCGGATGGTCTGTCATTTGGTGGAGCATGCACTGGGAGGGCGCCGTGCTCCTCCAAGCCCCTTGCCTGGCCTGCTGAACGGTCCCCCACACAGGAGGCCTCACTCGTGGCTTCCTCACCAAAGTCAGAGTTAGTCGAATCGGACCTCAAGCAGACGGCTTGCAGACTTGGCTTGGAAGGCCCTGTAGACGACCTCCAGGGACTGTCTGCCATGGCTGTCTCTGCAGCCGTCTTGTAGGGAAGGTGGGCGAGCAAGAGCTGAGAACTGCGCCTGGGGGTGCTGTGGCAAGTGTTGGGGCACAAGCCTTCACCTGCGCCCCTACCTGGAGCATTCCCATCCCCTCTCCCGGGGGCATGGGCCAGCATCTCGGGCTCGCACTCTGGAAAGGCTGCCGAGCCCACGCAAGACACTCATGCAGACATCCTGGTCTGACTTGGAACGAGGTGGCCGTCCCTCCTTGCTTTAGTGGCCAAAGAGCAGTGCAGATGGATGGAAATGACCGTTCCCGGCTCTCAAGCCCCCTGCCCACCCACTGGTGGAGGTGCTAACTAGCAGGGACCCGGCACAGGACAGGAGCTGGGGCCAGGCGCGTGGGGTCCACTCTCTGCCCCTCGGCCCGTCGAGGCTGGTCTCGTGTGTTCCCGCCCCCCCCCATTTCCCTCCGCCCTCCGCAGTGAGGCAGTCCAGAGTGGGGCCTGGCCTCCCTGCCATGCGTGGGCACTCAGGGGTGTGGCCTTGGGGCCCCGCCCACAGCCTGCCCAGCCCTGGGGAAGCACGGGAGAGCAGGGGCACGCCTGTTGGCTTCAAATGCACTTTTCTGCTTGCAGTGCCGTTTCCGCGTTCCCTTCATCCTGGTCCTGGCTTTATTGAACACCATGTTTTTAGCATGTTTTTAAATAAAAACTGATAACGTGTCAAAAGCACAAGCAGGCTGTCTCTCTGTGGCATGTTTGTTTGTTCTGCCGTGACCGTGACTTATGTCATGGTTGGTGTGAGGAATCAGAGGGGATAGGGCACCGGTGTACCCTTTGTCCAAGACCTATCCCACAGTCAGGATCTTGCCTCCCTTTCTCGGACCCAGATTACAGATGTGCTGGGTGTGTGTGGGCTCCCTCTGTGGGAGCCTGAGGATTTCTAACGCCCTCTTTGCCTGGTGACCTGATTGATACAGGTTTGGTCAGAAGCTGGTCCAAATGGCCCATGCGTACGAGGCCGACTCCCATCTGTGTGTGTCTCTCGTCACCAACCACCATTCTTGTGGGCCAGGCCCATAGTGTGCTGGGGGAGTGGGCAAACATTGAGTCGTTCATGGCTTTCTGAGGGGGCAGGGACTGTCAGTTTCTTCAGTCCCTCTGATGTTCCCGGGGTTCATTTGAGCCTGATACATCTTCCAGGAGTTGGGGACCTTGCAGTGTGACTTGCCTGGGCTGCTCTCCCTTAGGTGGCTCTGAGATGATTTCACCAAGTCAGTATGAGATGGTCAGCAAGGAAGGAGGAGGGCGCTGGAAACCATGTGAGCACACTGGTTTCCACCTCACTGCAGGAGAAGCCCCTCCACCACCTTCTTTGTTTGGGATTCTGCTTTGTGTTTTCCTCGGCTGCCGCAGGCACAGTGACAAGTTGCAGGTGAGAGAAGCTCAGACGGCATCTTGCCCTGTCATCTTGCCCCGGGCCGTTGCTGTACCTCCTGTCCTGGGCTAGGAGGCTGGGGTGGGGATGAAGGGTGAGCCTGCAGGGTGGGGACGATGGTAGCAGGAGGGGCATCTGTAAACTTCTCTGTGCCTGGAGGTCTGGCTGCCTCCTCAAGGGAAAAGCCAGTTGTCATGGCATTGTCCCAGAGCATCAACTTTGGGGGCCTCCTCTTGTAGCTGCGGTGTCCCAAAGCATCCTGCGATTTGCAGAGGATTGAGGAGTCTGAGTTGATCTTGTGTCAAAGGTCCAGCTGGAACGGCATCCCTGAGAGCCTTCCCAAGGAGATTTACCAGAGGGTACCTGGTGACTGTGGGGTCAGGAGCTGGTCATGGCTGAGGGACGGGTGACCATCCATCTTCCAAGGACCAAGCATGTCATAGGAGTGTGAGTGGAAGCTTCTTCCTCTCTGCCCCTTCTTGCTCTTACTCCTGCACCCCAGCCTGTGGTCACACTTGTGGGAGTGCCCCCAAGTCCCTGTGCTGTCTGCTTCTTGGGGACGGAGTGGAATCCATTGGCTTTCAGGGCACTGGAACACACTGACCGCTCTGTTAGCACGGGGCTCCGGTCAGATGAGCTGAGCTGTGAAAGGCAGGCCACCCTGGCTGGGCCGGAGAGGAGATGTCTGTGCGATGTCCGTGTGAAGAGAGAGCTGGGCATCTTATTTTTCCTGGGGACTTCTGATGACTAGCTTAGTACCTTCTGGGATGTTTTGGTCTCTTAGGCCCACGGGGTAAGAGTGAGATGCCCCTGGAGTCCCTTCCCTTGCTCCCCCATTCTTGTGTGACATGGCGAGCACTCAGCAAAAGGTAGTGAGAAAGGATGGCTTGTGAGCCACAGCAGAACAGATCTGGTGCACATTCGAGAACTCCCTCAAAACAGCCCACGTGGGGCTTGCAGAGAGAGATGAAATTTATCACTCCAAGACTTCTTAAAGACTACCTTGTGCCAAGCAGCTTGAACACGGTGGTGAACAGCCCACACCCAATGTCTGTGCTCACCGGGAGGAAACGAGATTGCAGCTCAGTACCATGACAGTGATGGCACTGGGTGGGAGAGGCACTGACACCAACTCAGCTGAGAGCTGAAGAGGGGAGGAGTTAGTCTGGCAAAAAGTGGAAAGAGGTGTGATTTGTTGATGTTTTGGGGAGCTGGTGCACAGAAGGTGAAAGGGGTGTCTGGGGAGAATGGCGGTCACCAGATTGCAAGCTGGTAAACCAGGTAAAAGCTCAGAGCAGTGGGAGCTGCTGACAGGCCTGAAGCCCAGGGTGATCAGCTCAAATCTGCCCTTGAGAACCTTCACTCAGGCTGAGGAGTAGGGAATATTTGGAGGGGACAGGTAGGTGCAGGGACATCAGGGAAAGGCTGCTTCAGTGTTTAGGTGAGAGAGGATGGCACCCACAGGAAAGTGCCAGTGGGATGGAGGAGAAAAGAAAAAAAAAAACAGATCTGAAAGACACCCAGGAGAACTGACAAATCTTGGTTTCTAACTAAACTTATTGCGGGGAGAAGTGGCATCCTTGTCATTCACCTGACATGATGTCCCTCACTCTGGACAGATAGACGACTAATTGTTTGCTCCGAATAGAGTGTGAGTGTGTTTTCTGGGCTCAGTGCTCATGGGCAGAAGATGGGCAGAGAGCAGCAGGATGTAATCACATCTCTCCTCTCGTTGGTATGGAGCATCATCACAGCTTGAAAAAATGCTTTCCTGGCCATTATCTAGGTTTCTCGTGGCAACGACTGTGCGTGTTATCAGCTGTCACTGTGCCTGGACTTTCACTGTTAGAGATGTACCAGGCCTGGGTGGGAAGAACACTGGTTTGGGATTTGGAGGGCCTGGGTAAAGTCCCACTCTGCAGCTGGTGTCCATGTGAGCCTCCTGTAGTCATTGAACCTGGTTTCATCCTCTGCAAAATGAGGATGGTACCTATTTACAGATTTGCTGTGAGGATTAAATAAAAGCATGTAGATAAAGACATCCATCATGTTCCCAGACGGGTATGTGCTTGACAAGAAAGTGGTCAAGTCCAAGGAAAAGCACCTGCCCCCCCCCCGTGCCCCCACAGGGGAGTGACCTGGAAGGGGGAGATGATGTAAGGAGGGGTGAGCTATCTAAAGGAGATCTGCAGGAGGGCTCAGTGGGCAGGCTTCTCCCATGCCTCAGTTTTGCTCCGAGCTGGCTCATAGCAGCGTTCAGTAATCCACAGAAGCAAGAGGGAAGTCAGATTAAATGAATGTGATTGAGGGTACAAAAATATTGGCAATGCAATGGTCCCTTCTTAAAGAATTCAGTAAAGATCGGAGGCTATTGATTTAGCTATCTCATTTGGCTGAGTTTGATGATACCTGTGGAGATGGACTGTTACGCCCCTTTAACCTAACGAAAAGAATAGCAGCACTGCACGGGACACACTCAAGCAGGCTCTCTGGTTGGGCTGGAATTTCTCCCTTGTGGTCCTAGAGACTGCCAGACTGCCAGGTAGCTGAGAGCAGCTGGGGCACACCTGGGGCATTGCCCATTTTCCCCTGGTTTCTGTCTGTGCAGAGGAGAGTGGGAACTGCCATAGCAAGGGCGCACAATGGTCTCTAGCTGCTTCTGGTGGATAGAGCCGTTGCGTGGAGATTTTTCTTCCAGCAGCTGCAGTGTCCTGGGCCTAGCCTCACCCAGCATCCAGAGCATTTGTGACTTGAGTGCAAGACAAGCCCATGTTCTGTAATGTAATGGCGTCAGGAAGGGCCTTGCCCTTTGCCTTCTTCCTCTCACCCCAACTCCCCCACCGAATTCTTGCAATCCCAATATATTCTCAAGATATTTATTTATCTCTGTCAAGAGACCCCAGTTCTTGAGAGGACTGAGCCTTTTTTATTTTACATGTTGGCAATATAGGGAGAGCATATTGACTTCAATCTCTGGTCCCTAGCTTTCTCTAACCCCCAGTTAGGGATGGATCCATGACTTATTCACAGTAGTTTGACAGAAGCTGTTCTTGACTTCTTCAAAGGGTACCCAGACTAATGGGGACATTAATTCTCTTGGCTCTGGCTAGCCTAGTTCTGTCCTCCGTGCAGTGACATGATGTGCACCTGGTTTAGGATTGAATTCAAGCTTCATTCACTGCCCTCTTTATCCCTGGTCTGAGCCCAAGTATCCTACCAGGCCCCCCCACAGTGCCCTCTCCTTCCTGCTCAGTCGTTGCTGGACAGTGTTTTAGCTAATGGCAGAAGCAGAGGAGAAGGGAAGTAGGAGCTTCTCAAGAATTTGTTTTTAGGAAGAAAGTGGAATGATCTCGGCTTTTAGCCCCTGTGTCTCCACCACCTCACCAGCAGCCTCCCTATTCTCAGGTGGGCACAGGGTATAGGAACCAGAATCCCACCCGCTTGAAGCAGCCCATGCTATGCAGCTGACCGGGGCATCGGCACCTGCTGGGAGGTAGTGGTAGCTAGCAGGCTAGTGGCAGCCACCGAGGGGGACAGCTTCAGCAAGAGCTTCCACTGCCCTACTCACTGACCAGGTCCCCATAGGCAGCCAGAGCCATTTAGATGGCATGGACAGCCATCCAGAGTGCTGCCTGTGTGCGGCAGGGAGGGGCGGGAAGGATGCTCATTTATCCTCGGGCATGCTCATGTATACATGCACACACACGCCCACACTCATAATGATGGTTGGGGTGCGTAGACATCCGGATCCAACAAGATCGATGACCATGGATGTGCCACAGACTGGGTCTATTCTCCTGCCTGCTATCCAAGCCACCAGAGGGCTGGCTCTGTGACCGTTCAGTGAATGATCTTGACCAAAGAGGATGGATGATGACACAGGAGAGGGCCAGGGACTGTAGACCCCTTGTAAGGTGAGTCCTACCTGGGTGGCTTGATCTGCTTACACAGCAAGTAAGCAGGCCCTCTTCAGGTTCACACCAGGTGAGTGGCTTGCTCCAAGCCTGCCACCCCAAGTCCCTGTCTTGGGATCCCCAGTGTCCAGTTTACCTGGGTACTCTTCATTTTCCCTCATTGAACCACTCCACCTCAAGCAAGTTTTCTAGACAGAGCAGTGAAGTAGAATGAGCATTTTATGTCATAAAAGACAAAGCATCTACTTCCTTTTTAGCTCTTCATTGGGTAAACTGGTGTGCTCAGCTCCTCTGCCTCATAAGATTGAAGTCTTTTTTTTTTTTTTTTGCATTGGGATGAACAAATTAGTGCTCCAGGTCTGGAGACACTAGCACTCTGGGGTGAGATAATGGGGGCGGGGGTTCCAAGGAGCAGTAGGAAATGCTTGGCTGGAGCTGATGGCCAGCCAGAGGGACCGCTTGCTCCTTACCTCTCCCCACACCCTGCATCGGCTATAGCCAGCCAGAGCGATGCCCACAGCATAAGCCACAGGTTCACTAGCAGAGGCTGGCTGGGCATCGTGGTTAGTGGTGTGGAAATACCAGGTGACTGAAGGCGGAGAGCTTTAAGAGGAACACAACCCAGCATGCTCGTTTGATCCTGACTCTTGCCTGCAGCCCAGGGCTGGTGACACTTGGGCAGGTCAGGGCAAGCAACAAACATGGGAGCTGACAGAAGGGCATGCAGGACCCTAATCCGTGTGGTCAGTGGGTTCCTAACAGGGCTCCTTTCCCGCCTTCTCCCCACGACCCACTAGTATCGGCTTCGGCATGTAGCATGGGTCACAACACATCTGATGAACTGATGGCCTGGGATTTCCCTGCTGAGGAAGAAGAATGGCAGCAGAAGGTGGTCTTAGATATAATTTCTTTATTAGCATGGCCCCTAGCATGTGAAGCTGGGCTTACACCGAGGCCAGCTAAGGAGGGGGCATGTTCCTCTGTGTGTGGTAGTTTACGGTGACTTGTCTGTTTCTAGAACACGGTGACAACCCCTATCCACAGGCCAGTTGGTTCCAGGAGCCCATCTGCCTTCACTGAGACAGGGCTGCCTGGAAATACTCGTGGCACTTGCACTGGGTGTCGCTGGTGCATAAGCAGGAGGGGGAAGGGGCGCACTGGAGCCTGGGGGATGGAGGACAGGGCTGGGCACGGTGCTGAAAGAGATGACGGGGGCAATGAGGATGGAGTGGGGTTCTCCCGAGGCACACAGGAAGTGGCAGGAAAACCGTTCTGGAGTGTAAAAGTGTTCCCTTTCAGGAAGAAGACCCAGGCACTTGGTCTCCCAGGCAAGACCACAGACCCACTCAAAGAGCCCCACTCTGAGTCCCACTCAGAGGACACAAGACGCCGCCAGAAGGCACAGCAGGAGAGGCACTTTCCTGGCTGGCCACAAACGACCCCTAGAGGCACTGCTTCGTCCCACCCTCTCACAGGGAATTGAGTGGGACCCAAGCTAGACATCCCGAGGGACTTTTGAGCCCTGAGGGCTGGGACGTACAAAGGAAGGTGGCAAAGTGTCCTCCTCTGTGGTGTGGCCTAAAGCAGTGGTTCTCAAAGTGTGGTTCCGGGGCCAGCAGCATCAACATCAGCTGGGAACTTGCTAGACGTGCAGATCCTTGGCCCTACCCCTTCTGATTTGAAGTTGGGCGGGGTGGGGTGGGGTGAGGAGTAGGGCCCATGGCAATCTGCGTTAAAAGGCCCTCGGGAGGTCCTGATGCAAGCTCAAGTCTGAGAACTCTGTGGCCCACTGGCATCCTTGGCGGAGGTGGGCGCCACCCAGTGGTGACACAGAAGTTGGGCGGCGGGAGGTGGTTTCTGCTTAGCTAGTCAGACTGCCTTCTCTTTCTCCTGCATTTGTCCTCAGGCCCAAGGTGGCCAGGAAATAGAGAATTTTTTCAAGGCTGGTAGCAGAATGGGTGGTGATGAAAGTAACTATTTTAATTACTTCCTTTACCTCAAAACCCTGAAAATGGACCTCAAGTGGCAGGCCAGGATCAAAACTGTCTGCAGGGCATCACGCTGGCATGTCACCCCCACCCCTCCTCAGTGCCAGGTCTGTGGCTATGCACAGGGTGAGTGGTCTGGTCAGGTTCTAAACCTGAGATAGGGCTCACACTGCCTGCCCAGCGCCCCAGCATCGGCAAGATGGGGAGGGGAGGAAGGCGGGGGGTGGTCAGCATTGCCGCTTGGGGCACCTCCAACCTACCCAGGGTGGCTCTGCGAGTCTGTGAGACCTCATGGGGCAGGGAGAGGCATTTCTTGCTCCCTCGACAGCCCTCCATGCCCCCAGACAGTGGTCTCCACATGGGCATGAGATTCTACATTTTGGTCGAGGATTCTGATTGCTGAAGGAGGCCTGCTCCCACTTTGGTCTGAGGTGACAGGCCAGGAATTCCCAGTAGCAATGGCCCCTGAGGTCCTGCCTGCTCCTGAGCCACTCCACCAGGAGGGCCCAGCTGTCAGGCTGAAGGAAGCTGGCTTCTCTTCCAACAGCAGTTGTGCCAGGCGCCAGCACTGGGGCCAGATGGATGGTTCTTTCCAACCTAGGAGGGGTTGCAAGGCTGTAGCTATTCCACGGTGCCCTCTGAGGGACACATTGCTCCCAAACAGTTTGTTATAGAGATGGAGGGAGAAGGGCATACCAGCCCAACTTCCCATGGTTCCGTCTGGCTGGGGGTGGCATGACAATAGATACTGCTGCTGGCTGGCAAGTCTCTCAACTTCTCTGAGCCTTAATTTCCTCATCTGTAGAATGAGGGGAATAAACCCTCTTATTGCAATCTCTATGAGATGGTATATTTACGTTCTAAGCAAACAGTAGGCCTTCCGTAAACACAGGCCCTGGACACCCACCCCCAAGTGGCTATGCCTGAGGGGCTCCTGGAGTTGGGGAGGGAGCAGGGAAGAGGAGCAGAACAGTCACAGACATTTAAACAAGCTTTCATGCCCTCACTATTCTGTCTCCCTCGACACACATCATCCAGGGAGTAGGGGGATGTGCCCTTCCCCTTGTGCCCTGTGAGCCGAGGGAGGGAAGAGTAGCTTGGCGAATGCAGGGTAAGAGTGTGGTGACTTTGGCTGTGTGGCATTCCAGCACCCACCATGACCAGGACTCTGCAAGATACTGGCTTCTTTTCTGGCCCCTGATGTGCTGGGGCCTTTTGCCCACAAATGAGTGCTGGCTTTCAACAGGCATGCCCTTCTCTCCCTCTAAGGAACTCGTGACTGTGACAGCCTCCAAGCAGGGATCTGGGAGGAACTGTCTGGATGCAGATCTGCATCCTCACAGGCAGGACTGGCACGTCCCGCAGGGGATGGCACCCAGCTCTGGACTCCAGCCTGGGGCATGCCCCTAGGGGAACCTGCTCTATGCTGGGCCTCCGTTTCCTCTAACTGTGTCTTATCTGTCAGGCTGTTGGCATGAATAAGACGGTCACAGCTCCAAAAAGCTCTGGGCTACTCTCTTCCGCTCTGGCTTGGTCCAGCCATCTCCCTGTAGCAGACTGAACAGGACAACGCTCAGGGCGGGAATCAGAGCTCATCCTGCCCTCTGCCAGGTGGCTACGTTGACACAGGGGGTTGGGGGCAGATAAGCCGGGTTCTCCTGTGCCTCCCGCAGTGACGGAGCTGTGCAAGTGATGCCAGCCTCTCACCCCTGTCCCCATCTCCACTGGCCCTGCTGACCTCAGTGAAGAACGAAGGGGTCCCACGAGAGGCAGACTTGTTCTGGGCCACGGCACCTCCCTGCTCACTGCCGCCGCCTCTCACGCCTTGGGCAGGAAAGCAGAGCTCTCTCTTAGCCCTCACTCTGTAAGACTTGTTGGCTGACATCTAACCCTGCCGAGAGCTTGAGAGTCACAGTCATTTTTGATTTATCTGCACAAATCCTGGGAAGTTGGAAGGCAGCAGAGATGATCACACCACTGTTTCTTTTGTCCTTGTATTCTGGGAGTACTGGGAAAGTGGGTGCCCCTTTTACTGAATTCGCATTGGCCACCCCCAGGCCCTCTAGGTGGAGGAGCTAAGCCAGCCAGGGTTAGCCTCTCAGTTCTCTGGCACAGCCCCTGAAGAATCCCCAAAGCAGGGAGGCCATCTTCCCTCAAGGCTTCCCTTTGAGCACGGGGCAATGCCTGCCTGAAGGCGTGCAGTTTCTGCACAGGTGAGGGCTGTGTTGGGGACCGCAGTGACCTGTGTATGGGAAAAAGAATACCCTCCACCCAGGACTGACCCAGGTCAGCCAGAGCTGAACTCATCAGACTGGGGACTGAAATGAGTGGGGAGGCAGGGAGCGACCTTTCTTGGCCTGGTCTTAGCATAAAAGGGGCCATCTCTCAGAGTGGGATGTAAGAGGGTCCCCAGGATGGGGAGCGCGGGACCCAGGAGGTGTGGAAGCCGGTGTGGGGTGCTTCCTTTAGAGCTTCCCACTTGTCATAGCCATTTGAGAGGGAGGGTCCCCATGGCTGTCTTGGGAATTGACACCTGTTCTTTGGAATACTGCCAGCACCTACACTCAGTATTTCCTAGGAGTTGCTTTCTGTTCTCCCTTAGTGTTTGGGAAAGTCCTTCCTGAAAATCCCCCATCTAATTCAGCAATTTGAGAGGGAATGGAGGGAAGGGACTTATTTACTCTTGGAAGCAGAGTGGGGCCCCTGGGGGCTGCATGCTGGTGGCCTCATGGTCAGGGACTGTGGGCCCAGGACGAGTGGGTTCCAGGGCAGTGTTCCCCTCTATTGGAGTGTCACTTTCGCAGTAGCTCCAGCTTTGCAGGGTCTGTGATTTGGTCTAATCAGGAAGTTTTACACCCACCCACATTACAAGCTGGAGATGGTTTTAAAGCCCTGGTGTTCCTGAGAACCAGGCCATAGACGGGAACCCTGAGGGGCAGGTCACTTGGGGCTGGGCCTTGGGGCTGTGTCTCCCAAGGGCTCCTCTCCTGGGGAAGGTCTCGAGGTGGGCGCAGGTTCCTGGTGCAGCATGTGCTGGGGTAGTTCCTGACCCCACCTTGCTCCCTGCCCCGGCAGCTCCAGGCCTACCACTGCCCAGCCTCAGCTCTCGCCTGCCTCAACTCAGTTCTCCCCAAGCCCATGCCCTGCAGGAAAGACCCAGAAGGTGAGCATACACCTTTCCTGGTGAGGAGACATTGGGTTGCTGTGAACAGAGCAAAGGGCAGGGTCTTCTGGGGGCAGAGACAACCCTAACTGCCCTACCCCATTGCAGTTCCTGGAGGGCCTGGAGGGGAGAGCAAACCACTCAAAGCCCAATGCAGAGGCGAGAGGAGGGCTGCTCAGCACCAGCGGGGGTCATGCTGAAGGCAGGTGTCCAAGAGGGACCAAGGTTTGTAGCCCTTCGCTCTTGGTTTGGGAGCTGGGAGGGGGCAGAGAGCCCAACTCTCACTCTCCTGTGGTCCATGGGCCCCCGATGTCTGGTGAGGGGCTTTGGCTGTTGTCCCCTAGCAGGGTCAGTCTCCTGCCCAGGGGTTCGGGCAGTGAGCACTCAGAAGTGGAAGGAGGGGCTGAGGGTCCCAGGCCAGGTGGAACCTCAGGAGCCATGGTCTTGGGCACTTGGGTCCAAAGGGGCTGAGCACAGGGCATAGGGACTTTCTGGGAGGTTCCAGGTGAGCTGATGCTGACTCCGCAGTTCTGGCAGATGGGATTTGGGCACCTGTCCTTGTGAGGGGCAGCTAGAGGGGGACATGGTTGGTCATTAGTGGAAATGCAGCTGGAGCCTCCGGTGCAAGCAACAGGTGAGAACCATTCCGCAGGTCTGCCAGGTGGAGAGAACAGAGGGGAAGAGGGATCAGGACTCCACTGGGCTGCATGTGGGCAGTGCCCCACCGCGCCGCTTCCCACGCTGAGCGCACACCTGTGGACCTTGATCAGGGGCAGATTCCCACGCAGGAGGTCTGTGTAGGGGTGTGAGATTCTGCAATTTTAACAAGCTCCCGGTGATGCAGGGGGTGGAGTGGGAACACGCTTTGAGAACTACTACCCAAGAGCAGTATCTCATACTTTAATGGGCAAATCACTGAGGGACCTCATTATAAGGCAGATTACAACTCTGCAGGCCTAGGTGGGAGCCAACATTCTGCGCTGCTAACAAGCTCCCCGTCCATGCTGCTGGATGTGGTCTAGAGCATCTCCCGAGATGGCCCAGTTGCGGCCTGAGCAGCTCTCTCTAGGAGAGAGTCAGTCTGCAACTTGCTGCTCTCAGATTTCAGAGCAAAGCTGAGAGCCATAGTGGGTGCTCTGGCTGATATACAGAAGCCACTGGAGAAACTGAGGCTGTGGGAGGAAGACCCCGAGCTGTCACCAGCTCATCCTATAAAGCAGCTTGAAATGAGGCACCAAACTAGGCCTTAGAAGCCTGCCTGGTAACCCCTCTGTCATGTCCTCTAGCTGAACAAGAAGGGGCTAGAGCATCCTGCCCAGAGCACTGCTGGGAAGTCACTTCTTCCTTGTCTCACTTTCCTGTCTTTAAAATGCAAAGAACCTTTATTCCTTTGTCCTTCATTTGCCTCCTTCTTCCTTCCTTTTCTTTTCCTTCCCTCCCAACCAAAGATTCATCTAAGACAAGATGAGGCTGTGTCAGCCAAGGAGGCCCATGACTGCAATCATGCTCCCGGTAATGATGTCATCAGACCCTGACTCCTCACCCCTGCAGAGAGGGCCACCGCTAGGGCAACCCTGTGATCATCCTGTGGACACGGGCAAAGGAACATTTCCCCAAATATAGGAATAGTGCCCTATCTCCCCAATCTTTCTAATAGCTGCTACTGACAAATGGGAGGAGGACAGGCTGAGAAGATGCCTATGGGCTGCGAGGCACTCAGTTTCTCTTTGCAAGGATAGCTTAAGGAGGTAGCCATCCTCCCTCCTCTCCATCCCCATGTGGGAGGATGGTAGAGCCTGTGAACACAGCTCTTAGCCTTCAGACTTGGTGCTAAGAGCAGTGCTAATCCATCTCGAGGACTCAGAGCCACAAGCTGAAAGGCAGCTTAAGAGGTTATCTTTTCTCCCACTGGCTCTAAGCAGGCGGCTGTCACAGCCATTCCACCCAAGTGTCATGCAGCATGCCCTCTTCTCTGTCCCCTGCCCTCCAGCTCCTGTCATGGTTTGATGACTTGTCCTGTGAGGTCATCAGAATCTTTCTGATCCGTGCTGAAGGGGAGGCCAGGAGGGAGCAGGAGGGCCAGCACAGACTTGTGGCTACATCTCCTACGGTGCACATCTCATGCCAGGGGGGACTGGGAGAGCTGAACTCACCAGCATGCGCACTTTTGTGTGAGTCGTGTGTTCTCAGGGTGTCTCCCAGAGAAGGCACAGTGAGGGTGGAGGTGTGTAGGCCAGAATCTCATCAGTGCACGCACACACACACGCACACACACACACCATCCTGATGCATGCAGGGCCAAGGATGCGTTCATCAGTGTATGTGTACATGTACACAAACACGTGCACGCACACACCTGACTCATGCAGTGTGGAAGGGTAGAGTACATTAACTATCAGATTCCTGGCAGCGGTGTCTTCTTCCTGACAGAGGATGTGGGGAAATCAGCACAGACTCGAGCAGCCAGCGTCAGGATGAGCAGAGAAAACACACAAGCTGACTACGGGAGCGGGCCAGGCTCTCTGGGCCCAGGCTGACAAGGGACATTGAGGCCCTTCTGACAGCCTGCCTGGATGGCACACATGAGGCGTTTTTAACAGGGAGGCTGGCATGCTTTCAGCTTCTTTTGAGGTCTCCGAGGCATCACCTGGCTGTCATCAAGAGCATTGAGAAGGGCCAGGGAGTTCCAGGAGGCCATTCTGAAATGATCTTCAGTTTCCCTTTGAATGCCCTGTGAATCCCGACCTCCCTGTCTCGTGAGTTTTCTGGGTTTGACGACATGTTTCTGTCCTGCAATGTGGGGATGTCAGGGAGGGAGTGGGAGTGGGCTAACTTCTGTTTGGGGCTGCATGACCTTGGGTATAGTTAGAGCCTCAAATCCCCCTCTATCAATAGGAAAACTCTGACTTCAGGTAAGATCTCCACTGGTTCCTGGGGATCAGGGAAACATCACGACACCATCTTCGCCTTACGTACCCTGAGTCTTGGAGGGATCTTTGAAGTGCCAGGCTGGGCGTGTGTGGGGAAGGTGCCTGTGCCTGCTGGTGTCACAGGCCCGGGATCCTGGGGACAGGCCTGGCGAGAGCCCTGTCCTCGCGGCGGGTGGCCGCCTCGACCTAGGCAGCCGTTACAGCCATGGCCAGCAGAGGGAGCTGTCACCCGGGGCCCGGCTGCTGCAGGGCGGCCTCAGAGGAATGAGGGGGGAACCGGGGCCAGGGGTCGGGGTGGTGGCGGGAAAGCTCCTTCTGAGCGACACTAGGAGCGATTCCACAGGGAGCTGGACACGTCTTCTCATGGCGGGGCTGTGAGTGGTGGGGAGTGTGGGCCTGCAGGCACACTGGACACTGCCCAACACCCTGACCCTGGCCAGTAAGCCTGCAGGCACGCTCGTTCCCCCGGCCTTGGGCTCAGGGTGCTGGCAGTCTCACTCACTGCCTTTGTCTTCAGCTTCTACAGGTTTTCTAGGCCGGAAAGGTCAGGAAGAAATGGATAGAGGGAATGGTCCGTGCAGAGCAGGCTCCCCCGACCCATACCTAACGTAGATAGGTTTCCAGAAACCTCAGCTGAGAACACAGAGCAGCCCCTTCACCAGACCCCACGGGCAACTCCTCTGGGGTTCAGAAGGCAGGGCAGAAGGCCTGCCCCAGGAAGTGCAAGAGGGGCCATGCCAATGCCACCCGGGGCTCCCCGAGCCTGCTCACCAGTGGGCGTGAGGTGAAGGTGAAGCTGGCACGGCCTGGAAACGACTAGGGCCTTTTGGATATAATACGCTTGGCGGGAATGATAAACATAATGATGAGGACCATTTACTGAACACCTGCTCCCTGCTTGGCCACGGGCCATGTCATTTACATGTATATTGCTAGTACCAAACTAGGTAAAATTAGCTCCATTTACAAATGAGGAACTATGTCTCAGAGATGAAATAATAAGCCCTAGATCGTCTGGTCTACCTCCAGAGGGCAAGGCCCAGGGGGCAAGGCTGCAGCTGGATCCCCTGTACTGATGTGGGCAGCAGCACCGTGACCTGGAAGGAACCCCACACTAAGGCTCCCCAGGTCAGCCACCACCACCTCTCCTGCTTCTCTTTCCATGGAACTCCGTGTTGGGGAGGGAGTTTGGGAGAGCAAAGGACCCAGGGCCAGGAGACCTGGGTGCCAGGTCAAGATGAGACCCGCAGTAAGTCACCTCTCTGGTTCTCAACTTTCTGATCTGTAAAGTGGGAGGACACTGTTATTCACCGGGCCCGGGTTCCAGGTAGTTGAGATCCAATGAGAGAAAGTATCTGAAGCCACTCTGAAGTCTGCAGAGTTTCTACTTATGGGGCCTTCACATGGGCCAGGCGCTGCCGGTATGTCACAGACATTACCTTGTTCTTATTTAGCCCTTGCAAGGTTGGGAGATGATCCACATTTTGCAATGAAGTTGAGGGGCAGAGAAGTAATTGCTCAAGGTCACACATGAGCAAAAGCAAGATTGGACCCAGGTCCTCTGATGCCGCAGCCATTGCTCTTGCCCCTTCCCTAGACAGTGCTTATAGTCCCTGGAGCAGGAGCGGGGGGAAAAGACTGAGCTCCTGCTAGAACCTGCTGGGCCGTGGCAGGAGTGCCAGGTGAGGTGGGCATGCAGTGCACTTGCTCGCTGTATCTGTCCCTGGTGATGCCCTCCCGACTCCTCTCCTCTTGACCCTTGACTAGAGGGACCCATGAGTGTAACACTGACTTCTTGGGTGGTGACTAGGAGAGTGGTGAACCAGCGCAAAGGGCATGGCTCATGCTCAGAGCAGGGAGCTGGGTGTACACGGCGAGCACATACCCACAGGCATGCACATACACACACAGAGGAATGAGTGCATGTCTCTTGCATGAGCAGACCAAAACACATGTATGCACACACCCCACACCAGGGTACATGCGGTCACACCCATGGCCCCATGCATACCGCAGCAGGCTGCACACACACTTGCATGTGCACACACACAGGGTGCATGCACATACCTGAGCCCACACTCATACTCTTCCCAGGTCTCTGTTTCTTACAAGTTCAAGCTGGTCCCCACGCCCCAGGCATTTTCCTTCATGTTTCTAGGGAAGAGAGTGATCATGTGACTTACCCTTGGCTGCAAAGGGAAGGGGAGAGAACAGGAAAGAAGGAGAGGGCAGGGCAAGGTGCAGGTGTGCAAAGGGTCAGTGATTTGAAATCTCGGCCAATGGGAGAGGGGCTCAGAGCTCTTCTAGAAAGACCCCTCTCCCAATCCCCCATTCAACTCACCTGCAGGCAGGCCACCCCGATGCCGACTGCCCCCATGAGCAGCAGGTGGTTGGCCAGGAACTGCTCCAGCTTGGTGATGCAGCCTCCCTGTAAGGCAATAGCAGGTCACACGCACCCTGACCCAGATGTGAATGAGGGTGGGGACAGAAGGGCTGGCTGTGGTGCTGCATCCAACTGGCTGATGGAAGGCCAGAGACTCAAAGGGCCTGGTAGAGCCTTTTAATTGTCCACAGGCTTCTCGGGTGACCTGGGGGCACGCCATGATGTCTCAGAATCTCCCAGTAGCAACTGCTGGTCCCCAGGATTTTGTGGGGACCTAGGAAGTTCCTGCACTGTTGTCTCCTGGCCAGGGAATAAGTGGACTCCACTTTCCCCCACCTGTCTGCCTGAGCCTGCCTTTTGGGGTCCCCCGGATGGCCAGCCAGGCCCTCTGTATGCCACAGCTGGAGCTAGGATGCTCACCTCCACTTTGTAGATGTTGGAAGGGTGGGCCCTTAGGCCACAGCGTACCACCACTGTCTTGCAGCAGCTGTCGGGCACGTGGCGGCCCTCGGCCTCCCGAGACAGTATGTAGGCACTGTGCTGCCAGTCTGCAGAGCTGTTGCTTCCACAGCACTTGAACTGAAGGGAGAGTTGGAGACTGGGGGTGAGGAACCTGCTCAGGGCTCCTCCGTGCCCTCAGTTACAGGGTCCGGGAGGCATCATCCAAACAGTAAGCCACCCTCTTGTTCTCCTTCAGATTCATTTCCTTAGGATTCTTCTCTGGTCTCTTTGGGGCCTTCATTTCAGGCAGAATTTGCCCGCAGGTCACTCGTTTGCTACCTTAGACAACCACCCAAGAACTTTAAGGACAGGATGTTGGTGCCCTGGGGGCAAGAGGGTCTATGAGGAAATGAGAGGACGACAGATGCAGGTGGGTCCCTGAGAGTGTGGGACTCACTGGGTGGCAGCGCTCAGGGCAGGGCCAAAACCACAAGGAGTGGTTTCCTGGTCATCCAGGGAAGCAGGATCCAGTGACAGGGAGCCAGGCTTGCCGGAGGTTCCCAGAACCCCCACTCGGGCCTTGAAGCTTCAGAGCCCCCAGACCTGTAGGGACAAGGAAGGTATCCCAGAGGCCATCGAGCTGGCAGCGCAGCAGTGACCTTCTGCAACCCCCCAGGGCAGCAAAGTGACAGCCCAGGTCTAAGGTGATTCAAAATCAGGAAATTGGGTATTTCTTGTCCTTCTGAGCTGGGGGAATGAGGCTCAAAGTCGCTACATAGGCCACAGAACATGACTGTTTTGAGGCCATCTCTGGCATGTGGGGCGCAGGTGGGGTGGGAGGTACAGTTAGTCCAGTTAATAAGTGTTTGTTAGGCACCTACTATGTGACATGAATGAAGCTAGGCACTGGACTGAACATGAGTCATATGGCTCCTGCCCTTCTGAAGCCTGTCAGCAGGAGGAAAAATGGGCACAGAAAAGGAAAGGGCTAATGGCTCCACTCAAGGGCTAGAAAGAGGAGGCACCCCGAGGAGTCGGGCAGAACGGAACAGCACACAGGGCAGTACACAGCAGGGGGTGTGCTAGAAGCTGTGTGGGATGGTGTGTCTGTGTGTCTGTCTGTGTGTGTCACCTGGACAGGTATTTTCGTCCTGTTGTTGTGAGGAGTGGAAGAGGCTGTTCACAGAATGCACTGAGAGAGAGACCTGCACAGGTTCGGCCTGTCTACTGCTACCATAACTGAGTGGATTCTGGCGCGTGGGTGTCATTCACGTATGTGGGGTGAGGCCGGGGCCCAGATGCAGGCCCTGGCTTGAAGCCAATGCTTTCGTGGGGCTCAGTTTCCTCATACCTGAGATCTAGGCCTTGGTTCCTCCATGTTTGTTGGGTTCTAACTGCCCTTGGCAAGCGACAGGGCCCGCGTCCATGTACTGTGGTGCCCACAGAGGCCTCTGGCAGTGCATAGTGCTCACCTCCAGCTGTGCCCTTCCTTATGCTGTTCCCCATTCCGGGCCTGCCCCTGCCATCCTCTGCGCCTGGGCAACTCAGGCCCTCCTTGGCCCCTTTCGTTGCCTCCCCAATCCCTGTTCTCCACTCTGAGGTCCCCCCAGCCCAGCACCAAGGGCAGTGATTTGGGCAGTTACTCAGATGGGAGGCCCACAGAGTGTGGACTGAACTTTGGCAGGGCCAACCAGCTGGGTGTGTGGGAGCTATGCACATGGGTGTGGGTTCAGCTGTGTGTGCACGCGTGACCTTGGCCACTATTTCTGAGGACAAGAGAGCCCTTATGTGGAGCTGAGTGGGAGCTGAGCCAGTCTCCAGGAGATGGGACAGGTGCCTCCCCAGCTGAACTAAGGTGCCCCTAGAATTCACCCTTTACTCGCTCTCCTTGCCTGGTGTTCCCACAAAAAGACCAAGGCTTCAGGCCAGGTCTGTAGGCACAGGATGGAGCCGAGACCACGTGGAGGGGGTGGGGTGGGGTGGCAGGAAGAAGGGGTACCAGAGTGGGCAGGTGGTATTGCCTCACATTTGCAGACACAGAACCACCAGGATCCTGAAGTCAAGCTGTCCAACAGAAATTTCTTTAATGACAGAAATGCCGCCTTTCATGCTGTCCAACTGGGTGGCCACTGACCTGCATGTGACTATGGGAACTTGAAATGAGGCTGGTGTGACTGAGGAACTGAATTTTATATTAAATTGAAATAGCTAGGTGTGGCTGGTGGCTACCATTTGAGACTGCCCAGGTCTGAGGTCTATTCGCCCCGTCCTTCCCTCTGGCAGGACTGAGGGCTACACTGGAGGAGTCTGCGGAGGCTCTTCTGGAAATAAGAGACCACCTTGCTGTCCCTGTGTTCTGCCTGATGGTGCACAACTCGGGAGTTCTTGCAGTGGCTTAATTCAGGCCCCCACCCTGCCCAGCCCATGAGTGGTGGGCAAGCAAATGAAGCTTCATCTGTGCTTGTAGCCGCTCCCCAACTGACTTGGCATCACTGACTTGGCTCCACCTCAGATCATCAAGCATTAGAGTCTCATAAGAGCACCGGTCCCTGGTGCCAGAAAGGTTGGGGACCGCTGGCCCTTAACTAAAATACTGCTGCCTATTATTTCACTCTGGGCTGTGGCTGTTCGCCTGCCCTCCTGCCTGCCAGCAATGGAAGGAGCCAGGAGATGGAGTTCTCCTGGAACAGCCGCCTTCCTGTCCACAGGGCACCCAGAGGGGAAGACAGCAGGGTGAGGTGTAGAGAAAACAGCTGGGGGAGCCACAGTGAAGGCCAGGACAGAGGAGGAGGAAGGAAAGCACTTTTCATGGTGGGTGCGGCTTCTATACACGCACAGCTATTTAATGCTCACACACCCTCTGAGCAACTGAAGTTGAAAGAAGGGAAGTAGCTTGCCCAGAGCTACACACACAAAAGGGACAGAGTCAGGATTTCATCCCATGGAGAGGGGCTTACATCCTGCTGTAGCTGGTCCACTGAGGCGGTGATCTCCAAGGCTCCAGGCTGCCCGTAGTTCTCAGACAAAGTCTGGGTCAAGTGCTGCTTCAGTTCGTCGCTCAGCTGGAAGAGGGAGAGGAAAGGTGGCATCTGCAGAGGCTCCCGAGCCCCCTGGTCCCCAGGCCTGCTCCTGAACCTTGCCAGCTAGCTCTAGAACACCGTGTCATTTGAATGGTGCAATGTGGTAGTTTCCCAAATGGTTGGAGACTGTACCCATGGAAGACAGAGTTCACAGAAATGGTGTTGCAAAAGCTGGGGCCTTGATCTAGGGGCAGAGGTACGTGGGCAGAGCCGAGAGACATGGGGAGGAGGCAGCTCCTAGGCACAGGGGAGCTTTTAAATATCTGTTGATTTACATTTTGAGTATGAGATGATATTCAAAATATTTACAGTCATTATGCTGTGGGTACCTATTGGTCCTATGGAGGCTGGCTTGAAACAACCAGCCTACCCTGCCCAGGAGAATATCAGCCTGGTCATGACATTGAGCCCCTGCTTCACAGGGCACTTGGTGGGAGGGGACCTGAGGGCACCTTCATCCTTGTCCAGTGCAGGCGGGCAAGGCCTGGTGCTGTCTTCATCGTCTGGCAGGTAGCCCTGGTCTAAGCCTTTCCCCTTGGATGTCTGACAGCCAGATTCATGCTCTACCTCTCTTTGGAAGGGTAGAGGGCCACCCTTCCTGGCTCCCAACAGATGAAGGAGAGAATTACTGGAACTGGGACAAGAAGCAGGTCCCAGACATGCCAAGAAACATTAGGTCCTAGAAGACAGGACGCCCTGTGTGTTGCTGCCTCAGCTTCCCCATCACTCTGCACCCCTCCGCCATGCCATTGCCTTCTAGGGACAACGATGGGGAACACAGAAGGAAGAACTTCCACTCACCCTCTGGTAGTACACGTGGGCCAGGACCCCTGCCACCAGCTCAACGAGGAAGATCACCAGCAACAGGCAGAAATACTAGGATCAAGGAGAGGAGATAGTTACCACTGAAATGGGGGCCTGGGGAGGCAGACGGCAATTCAGGACCTCTATGAAAATGTTTTCCTAAAGCAGTAAAAGGATTGGGCTACCTGGGACCCCCACCATCCACCTTTCTCCTCTTCCCAGGAGTTCTGGGCATACCCGCCTCTGCTGCTTGCTGGCGCAGAGTTCTCCACTCACCCCTCCACCTACTTGTCTGCTGTCAGCTTATTCATCCACCTGTCTGTCCACCCATCCATCCAATATTCATTAAACACTTACTATATGTCAAGTATCATAAGTCAGTTATTGCCCTCAAAGTTGTGGTGGTGGGGAGACAGATAACAAGTCGATGATTTTAATAATGCACTATAAATGCTACTATTGGCAAACCCTAGAAACTATGGGCAGCCCCTGGGTGGCGGGGGAGAGGGCATTCGGAGAAGGCTTCCTGAGTGGTGTTTCTAAGGATCAGCAGGCGTTTGCCAGGTAAGGAGGGAAGCGCATGCCAGAGAGAGCATATGAGAAGACGGAGAGGGTGCGATGAGAATGGGTGCAGAACAGATGTGGCTGCAGTGTAGGGGCTAGATGGGCGGCCGCAGCCAAGGCTCCAGGAAAGCAGAGGCAGAGACCTGGGAAGGGCACTGTTGGGAGTTCTAATTTCCCCTCACCACTGGCCTCCTCCAGGCTTGGGGCTGCTCAGCAGGCTTGCAGCCCTGCAGCTGTCCTGTTTTCTGACCATGCTCTCGGCTGTGACAGGCTTGCACCCCCCCCCCCCACCTGGTTTTACAATGAGGAAGGCTTGGGACCCTGCTGGATCCTGGTGAGTTCTTGCAGGAGCCAACAGGTCAGAAATGCACGTCAGGCCTACGTGGCTGGGAAGGGACAGGTGAGGGAGTGGAAGCAGGCTATAGGCGAGGAAGAGGAAAAAGAAAGGAGAGGAGCGCAGAGGAAGAAGAGGTGAGTACTATTGCTTGAAATTGGCCCCCTCTGAGCAAGTACAACTCCCACCGCTGAGAACTGGTTGGTGATTCCTCGTCATCCCTTCAGATGCTGCCCGTTCATCCACCTGGGCACACAAGGCAGCGGCCTGTGGTCACTCAGTCACTAGATTACAGGGAAGGCCCATTCTGTGGGTGAGCTCTGAAATGCCAGGGTTCATCAAGCAGGGCGAGAACGTGGGCAGGAGGGCCTGTGAGTGGGAAGGAGACAGTTGGAAGGGTTCCTGAGAGTTCGTGGGGTGGGGACAGCAGGGGGGCAGGGGCAGTCTGGCCAGTTCAGAGGCAATGCCAGCCCATAGGCCTTGCCCAACTGGCTCCCAGAACCCAGTGGGGGGCTTGGCAAGGACAGGGCTTAAGTGATACAGAAGAGAAGCCATTTCACGGAGAAAGACCTTTGACCTAAGAGCAAGGCTTCCTTTCAAATTGTGTGAATTGCTCATCTCTCCGTCAGCCATTTTATCCAGCCCATCATCTTCCAGCATTGGAGCTGCCCACTGTCAAGGAAGCAGAGAAGCTTTCTTGTCTCTGAATAGCAGCGGCAGGCCTGCCCTCATCCCTTGTGGGCCCTGAGGCAAGAGTACAAACGGAGGTCCCTGGCCCCTCTCCCTTTCTGCCCAGGCTCTATGTTGTACCAGGAAAGGCCTCTGGCCTCCATGTTGAGGCTCTGCCCATCCCTCTCTCAGGACCATGTCCCCCTGTCCCTTGGCAAGGAAGTGGCTGAGGCTGGTGTGGTAGAGTGGTGGTGGGGGGCACACCAGCCTCAAGAACACTGTGCAGGCTCTGGATGGAAGCTCATGCTGCCCACACAGGGCATTCCAAGCTTCTGAGCACCCGGGATGAGGGCTAGAAGTGGGGAAGAGAGAGGCCGTTTCCACCAGGGCACATTTTCTGGGCCCCATGGCTTTTCCCACAATGGGGATGGATATGAATGAAGGGGGACTGCACAGAGCCCCCAGAAACACCATGGGCCTGGGTCCTCCCAGGCAAAAGGCTGACAAAGGGTTGGTGAGTGGGCCCTCTCTTCTTGGGGAGCCTCTCTATCCAGTATAGGGCCTGAGAACCTAAAGAATGGTCATGGAACATCAGCCGAGTTGGGTTTAAGACCGGGCTCGGTCACTTGCTGGTTCTGGATGGGTGACCACTGGCACCTTGCTGTGAATTAGAAAAATTTGCTCCAATGAGAAAAGTATGGCTCAGTGAGGTGGGCGAGCTGAATTTCAGCATTCCCTGGTTCCTTGTACAAGATGTAACCTTCCGGGCCATACACGATGGCCCTTCCTGTGGGACCGAGACAGCAGATGGCCATATCCTTCTCTGCCCACCTCTCGGGGACCAAGGAGAGGGAAATCGTGCTTCATAGCCATCTGACCTGCTTCCTGCTGCCAGAGCTCATGGGCAAGAGCATGAGGTGAGCTGAACTTGTCAACAAGTGGCAGGCACATT
The DNA here is from genome assembly GCA_030015415.1 of Cynopterus sphinx. Classification (NCBI taxonomy): domain Eukaryota; kingdom Metazoa; phylum Chordata; class Mammalia; order Chiroptera; family Pteropodidae; genus Cynopterus; species Cynopterus sphinx. The sequence goes on from CM057380.1 coordinate 94,917,825, forward strand.
CGCCCAGTGGCAGGCACAGCCCTCCTGGGAACTGCCTGGGCCACTGGACAGAGTGTGGCTGCACCGACATGCATCAAGAGGGCGTCCCTTCCTAACACACACGCTGCAGGGTCTAGGGAATGTGACTGGTCCTCAGCTCCTCTCTGACATGGCTGCCCTTCCTGCTGGCTCCAAAGTGATCCCCATACCCCCTGCCTTAGTACTCTGAGGCCCGCTGTCATCCTGCCACAGGACCCTCTGTGTGTGGCTCCCTAGGTACACGCTGTGTGCCCTCTGTGGTATGGGAGTAAGGGATGAGGGGGCACTGTAACTGAATGGGAGAATGAAGGCCTCTGACAGGTAGGAGGGCAGCATCTTCCCACCTTCCTTCTGTGGGGGGTGCGAGAGGCTTCTCTCTGTCACTGCTGTCAGGTGCGAGTCACGCACGGATGGTGGCCATGAGACGTGACGTGTCATGCTGCTCTCTGGGAAGTCCTTGCCACAGTTGCTATTGGAGCCTGGCTGGGGAGGCGGGGTGATGGGAAGGAAGAGCAACTGAACCAAATCCGTGATTTAATGACAGGTTAAATTAGTACATGCCAGCCCCTCAGAAAGGTTCCCAGGTACCAAACTAGCTCTCCAATCTGAGTGAGAAGGCAGGATGGGGGAGAGCACCCCTCCCGCCAGGAGCTCCAGCTGCCAAGATGCCCTAGGGTGGAAGCCAGGGCCAGGCTGGGACTTCCTGGGGAGGAGGGACAGAGGCTGGAGTGCCAGGGACTGGACCTGCTGAACTCTCGAGGGGTACGGGTGCTGGCTCCGGGCAGAAGCTGCAGCGGAGGGAGGGCTGCAGGTGCGTGACTCACTTGGGCGGGGGAGGCCCTGAATCACAGCTCTTTGTGACAGTCCCTGAGAGGCAGCGTGTGCGTCCTGGTATTCTGAACTGAGGATCCTGGCAGCCCTGCCTCTGAGCTGGTTGCCTGGAGCCTGCAAAGCAGGGCCAGGCTGGTGGGGTTTTTGCCACGTGAGGCCACGAGCTCTGATAAAGGCCTCACCTCTGCCGCTCCACCTTTCAGTTTTCTGAGCCTTCCCTGACTCCCTCAGTCCAGCCAAATCATCTTAGGAGTCCTAGGGCGCAGGCTGGCCATGAAGATCTGTGAAGTGTTCCTTCTGTCCCTGCACACAGTCCCCACACAGAGGCCAAGCCTTTGAGCCTCCGTGCCTTTGCCCTTCTTGTCTGCTCCCCAGACTTCTAGTGCCCCATAGCCGGCTCAGCCATGGCCTGCACGCAGCATCTCAGGTTGGCTGTGGTTGCCCTGCCCACGCCCCACCAACCTCAGCCCCGATGCCTCCAGTGCTTCGTCGGCCTCCATGTCCCCACACAAGGACTTTCTGCTTTTCTCCTTCTTTCCTTGACTAGATTCAAATCCATCTATGTGTCCTTCACTCCCTGCCATGCTGTTCCTCACACGACAGTTCCCGGTAGGTGTTGGCTGGATGAGTGACATAACTTTAGCCACTGCTCCGTAGAGGCTGCTGCTACTTCCAGTGTTACCCTTTGACACCCTAGAATGACCGTGAGCTTCTGGGGAACAGGGACCACATCTTAGTATCTCCCAGCTGCTGCTCTGTGTCTGGTGTGGTGCTGGGTCTAGCCGCGTACTCAGTGAGCATCCCCACTTTAAGATGTACGAATGCACACCTTAAAGAGCATGCCGGCCCATGCTTAGGGGCAAGAGCCTAATCTTTGTTTGATCTGTGGGTACCACAGAACTGTGACTTTAGTTTAACTTATACCAGTGGCTCTCAACTTGGCCTGATTTTGCAATGTCTAGAGACATTTTTTTTGTTGTTGTTGTCACGACTGGGAGGAGTGTTAGGCACCTAGTGGGTATGGAGGCCAGAGATATTGCTGTGCATCCTACAGTGCGTGGAACTCCCCGGGCCCAAGGCTGATGCTGAGACTTCATTTGCATATGTGTCCCTGTGCACTGTGAGGAGCAGAATAAAGATTTGAGGAGGCTTATCTAGTTCCTGAGAAGCCTGAACTGAACACACAAGCACGAGAGGGGTTTTACTCTGTTCCTGCCTGGTAGGGCACCTTTGCACAGGAAGTTGTACACCCTAACTCGAGGAAGGATGAGTGAAGCAGAGGGTATGCCACCAGTCCAGTTACACCCAAAGAGCTCTGGAGGCTTCCCTGGGAACAATGTGTTTTCGGAAGCAGCTATAGGTCCCTCCAGCTGTCCCTAACAAGCTGGGCAGTGAGGGCTGAGCTGCCATAGGGTTGTATCGTGGTTGACTAGGAAGCATGAAGAAGGTTCTGGAGCTAGCTTTTGAATTCTTTAATTTGGATTTGGTGTTGATTTTGAATTATTAAATGAAAGTCAGTAATAAGTTCTCAGATACCTCGTGTGTAATTTCAAGGAGTCATACGTCAGTGTCAGTGTTAACCGGGCCCCACACCATCCTGCTTCTCCCAGCTAATCAGGCCAGGGAAGGGCCCATGCTCCCCCAAGAGAACTCACTGTCCTCTTGAGGGGCTGCCAGAATCCGTCTCCCTGGCCTGTGGTTTAGGAGGTTATAATCCAGCTTGGGTGCACTGGCCTTGTTTCACAAAATTGAGCCTAAGAAGCAGAGAAATGCAGGTTTTCTACAGTGAGAGCAGTAAAATGGCATTCTTTCCACACACAAAAATAATAACAACGATAATAAATCCTTCCTCAGTGGAGTCAGAGCATCATTTACCCAAGTGGCCCCCAGGCACACACAGTGGGTGCTCCGTGACAGTAACGCCAGCATGGGCCAGCTCTCCCCAGGTGCCAGCCCCTCTGTGAGTCCTTCCCCTGATGGCTCCCAACCACCCTCGGAGATGAGCACAGCATCACTCATCACAGTGGCATGTGAGCACAGCGTCAGCCTCCCTGTATCCATGAGAACACCTGCATGTGCATGGAAAAAGCTAGTGCAAAGTCACTTGGCAGGAACATGGCTGAGTCTGGAACTGAACCCAGGGGTTCTGGGTGTAGAACCTCATGCAATTACCTGCTGTGTGTTGCTGGTGGGTGAGGATGAGCGTGCTGAGCTTGTTAGAGTAGATTCAGCAGGTTTGGGAGGATATGGGGTATCAGGAGAGGACTAAGAGGGTGGCGATGGAAAAACAAATGGGAAATCCAGGGAGCCCTTGGCTAACCCCGACGCATGAGGATCTCTTACTGGCCCTCCACTTAGGCTCCATTCTTCAGTGTAGCAGAGCAGGCCAGGCCTGTCCCAGTTGGCCTCTGCTGGCCAAGGTGCCCCGCTCCACCAGGGGCCCTACCAGCAATGGTGCAGCCATGGCTTCTGCCTGCTCTGCACTTCTCCTTCCCACCTCTGCTCCCTACTGGGGTCCCAGCTGTGGGATCTAATGTCCATGTCCTCCCCCTCTGCCCTTTGCTTTACTCAGCCCAGCCTGACTTATCTCAGAGTCTAGCATCTGTCTGCATAAGCTAGGCAACACTCCCTGTGTCTGTGCGGTGCCCTGAACCTAAGTCAGGCCTTGGCTTCCATGGCTCTGCTCTCCCCGTGCTGCCTGCCTCGCCTCGGGCTCACTGCTCTGACCACGTCTGCATTCCCCAGCTGTTAGCCATCAAGCCTCAGCTCGGCAAGTCATCCAAAGCGCTCTCTGAGCCAGAAGTTCCTGACTGTGATCTCACTGCTGACATCCTTCTGAGCTCCGATCTGACTGTTCCGGGACTATGTCTAATGTCGTTGGCCCTTCTGCTCCGACCTGCATTTTGTCCCACCCCACCCCAGCTCCTCATGACCTCCAGCTCCACTTAGGTTTTTGTGCCTGGTTGTCCCACATCCTCCCAAAGTGACCACCTGAGTCTTGGTCTGACAAAAACCAGTAATGAGAATTCTAAAGAAAGTTCTTCTAGCTTTCGTCCCCAGGCCCTCCATAAAAACGATGCCATTTCAAAATATGCCAAACTCAACACAAAACATAGAAGGAACCATTTTGGTAAGCACAGAATGGGACCCAAACAGTCATCTTCCCCCTTGTACCATCTACTAAAGTTTCTTCCTTTAATTCTTTAATGGAACAGTTTGAGCTAGAAGCACAGTTGGATATTTTCAAAAACTATAGATCCAAAATGAAGCTGGAACAGCACAGTACTTTCTGAATCAAACCAATACTTTCCTTAATGAGAGGCTCTGCGGGAAATCTACAGAAATGTTTCTCTTCGTGACATTACAGTGATTAATTAGAAACTGAGTCTTCAGATGGACTCGCACTGCTTGGGGCAAGCTGAGTCCCAGGTGTGGTTTCTGGGGCAGAGTCACTGGTGCTGTGAGATGGGGCAGCTCAACACCCGTTCATCCCATCCCTGAGGTAAGTTTTAAGAACTTTATATAATTGGACTTAGAATTTCTCCATTGGACTGATTCTACCACGAAGAAGGGAGTTGTGCTGGAGCTTTCCTCCTCTCTCCTCCACCCTTCTGCACTACTAGAGACAGAAACCAAACTACAGAAAATTGAGGCTGGGTGTCCAGGCAGGTGGGGCTGAAAGTAGAGGCCCTTCCATAGTCTCAGGGCCATGTGGCAACAGTGAGAAGAGAATCAAGGTGCTCCCAAGATCAAGTCTCAGGGAGAAGAGCCCAGCTGGTGGCCCCCTGCTTGACTGTGTGTGGGCGGGAGAGCGCCAGGGAGCTCAGAACAACCAAGGCCGGACAGGGAAAGATGAAGCCAGCTGTTTAAGTGGCAATGACCTCAGGGTGCTTTTTTCTCTGGCAATTAACCACTGGCTGGAGGCAGTCAGAGGTGCAGCTGCCTGGACTGTTTGTACAGAAAAAAAAGGATGTGGATTTGGGAGCCTTAAACCATTCCTGCAGCAAGATGTCACTGTTGGAAGGATGAAGGTGACCTCTACCCCTCCTGGCCCCAGCTCAGGCCTCACAGCCGGGGCCATCCAGCCACAGCCATGCTGGATGGTAGGACTCGGCATACCACTTGAGGCTGCTCTACAGTAGAACTCTAGGGTATGCTCTGGCTGATGGCTGATGGCTGGTGCTAATATCCAGTCCTGGCCCAAGGGGCTGGGAGGAGAGAAGGGGACCAGAGCTGGGGTGAGGAAAGCTGGTTAACCAAGTGAAGGGAAGTTGGAAGAGGGCAGGGGAGGAGCAAACTGGGCCGAGGGGTGGCAGGACACATTCAAGAGACGTATCAAGAGAACACAGCTAAGGCCATCAAACATCCAAACCAAAGGGTTAGGAGTCCAAAGACCACACTGTGGGGGCTGTAGGAAGAGAACAGAGTTTCAGAACCATAAACCAAAGACAAATGTCCACTGGATTGCAAACTGGGACTCTTAAGAGTCCAGTATGGATAGCTGAGAGAGCAGGCTCTAGAGTGGACAACAGGGCCTGGCCAGCTAGCTGAGGGATGACCAGCAGACGCCCCTGGGGGACAGAGCCCAGGGAACTCAGAGGATGCAGCTGCCCAGCAGTTTGAGTGTGGGGGAAAGGACCGAGTGCTGCCTCCTACCTGCTCCCTGGAAGGGCCTACACGTTCCTGCGGGCTGTCTTCCCACAGGCCGTGGGGCGATGTGGTGCAGCCCACAGGCACCTGTGCACATGCCTGGAACAGAAGGAACTGTGCATGCGCTGGGGTAGGACAAAGGCTGGTGGCACGATGGGACTGATGACAGTAATTCTAGGACAGGGTTGACTACAGGGGAAAAGGGAAGGCCTGTAGTCACCCTGTAACCTCCTGCCATGCCTGGAGGTTAGAAAAAGTCCTGTGGCTCAGAGATGTCAGAGCTCCCACCAAACCCAGACAGGAACGGAACCTCCAACACGGCCCTTTGTCTCTTCCTATGGGTTTCCTGTCTTCCCTGCAGCCTCCAGACTAAGAACCAGCTCTTAGTTTCTTTGGCATCTCCTCCCCTTCTCACCCTGTCTTGTGCCCAGCAGAGCAGAAATTCTGGGAACGTGCTAGAAATGCTTGTTGAGGTCGATGAATTAGGCAGCCTTGTCAATGTAACATGATTGCAGAGAATTGGAGGAGATGGTGGAAATTACCTGGCTGTAATATCAATCAGCATGTAGAAAATCTGCTGCTACAGGTAGGCAGTGATCAGGTGTATACCCTGCAGGTTAGGAAGGTGGATCTTGAACCCAGAATGGTGCTGGTCAGAGAAAAGGGTGATGTCACCTGAGGAGCCTAGGCTTTGGTCACAAGCTGGGAATCTGGGCCCGGCTTGCCTCTGTGAAGATGCTGTGTGACCCTGAGTGAATCACTCACCCTTTCTGGATCTTCTGCATAAAATGTAAGGCGAAGGTAAGAAGAATGTCTTGGTGCTGCTGCTCATTGGTCTGCCCGGTATCAGGACCGAGCCTCTTCTCTCCTGGCCTCCTGCTTCCCTGTAGGAATGTCTAGAGGGACATCAGGCTTCTCCCCATTTCCTTACCCACTGCTCCTCCTACCTGTTTGGTGGGAGGGCCTGCTCCTCCCTTCCCTCCCTTGGGACTGCTTGTCCTAAGGATGCCATCTTCTCTGCTCTCTACTAAAGAGTGTAGTGAAGCAGTTCTTAGTGAGGTACGCAGGCCTGTCCTTATGTCAACCAGAGCTGAAGAGCTGGTAAGGCTCCTGGCTGCAGAGGCAAAGCTAGACACTCCAATCAACTGCATTAGTAACAAAGACGACCTCTGACTGCCATCTCTCTGTTTTCTGGGCTTTATTTCTTAAGCTCCCCTAAAACCTCAGTATGATATACACAGTGAGATGGAGCAGGGCACTGAGAATCATGGAGGCGTAGCTTCCCTGGTAGCTGCTACCATGACCTGGCATTAGAGGAGTATTTCCAAACACCACACTTGTCCTGGTCCCCCGAGGGCTAGGGGACCTGCAATTCCAAGGGCTGTCACTGCTGTCACCAGATGAGAATGAGGTGTGGATCAAATCGGAAGGAAGGTGGGTCCTGCCCTCTCCTCCAGCCACGGGTCTTGGCAGGGAACACAGCCAGCTTCAGCTGCCTGGTGAGGCTCACTAAGCGGAGTGGGCGAACGCAGTGATTCTCTAAGGGACCAGCTTGCCTGCACAGGCCCTTGCCTCCTGTCGGTCCCATGAGAGTAGAGCAGTAATGCCGACTGCTCTCAGCAATCTTGACAGTACCTATGTGGGGCCTCAGGAGGAAATTTTGCACCAGATCAACTTCCTCAACTGCAAGCCCACTTCGGGGTGATCCTTGCTGGGTGTGTGCTTGTACAATGAGGTTCATTTTGACAGCAACAGGAGTGACAAATGTCACTGGGGAAGAAAAACATCTGCATGTACATATGGGCTTCCCAATAATTGTTTGAAGGACTCTCTGCTGTTCAGCTCATCTCTTCTGAGGATCCCTCTCTCAAGAGGCTCAGTTATCAGGGGGGTACCAACCATTGTGCCTCATTAGGTGACAGGGACTGTAGCACGTCCCTTTCCAATTATATGGTTAAATCCAGAATCTGCCAAAGAGAGGAAGCAGGAAGCTCAGTGATGGAAAGGCAATGTGTAATCCCCAAACAAACTCTTGGATTGAAGATACAAACAGATGCTGCTTACCCGCCTTCCTGTAACACACACACATGCACACAGACACACACAGAGACAGAGACAGACACAGACACATAGACACTCAGACGCACACACACACACACTCTGACCGTCTGGATCCGCCCTCCTCTGACACTTGCTCAGGGTCCTAAATGAGGGTGAGGGAGACAGAGAACCCCCCATGGATGGTCGACCACCTACACGTAACTCAGATGAACTTTTCTTCATTAGGCCCAAACACTTTGGCACACTAGCAGAGCTGATTGTTGCTGTACTGCCAGCACCCAGAAGCTTGATCTCTACTTTTGAGTGAATTGGGTGGCAGGTGGCCAGGTTGCCGACTCTCAATTCTTCCCCCAGTGCTTCATTTTTCAGCTGAAATGCAAACCATGGGTCCCTAGTCACGAGAAAGGTGAGAACACCCAGAATAAGGGGTGCAAGGCCAGCCGGGGCAGCAGAAAAGACCCTGGACCAAACCTTAGGTGATGACTGGGCTCTGCCAGCTCGATGGCTATGTGACTAGTCAAGTCTCTTTCTCTCTATGGCTAGGGAGAGGGGTAGAGTTCATTTCAAGCCACCTGGCAGTCCCTCTTGCCCAGCCCTGGACTAAGCGAGGCCAATGAGGAGGAGGCTGATAGGGAAGATTCGCCAGGGTCTTAGAGGAAGAGGGGCTGCATTCCATCAGGCAGCCGTGTGGTTGTCCCAGTATGGGAACAGAGCTGATGCCAGCCCCAGGCCTTGCCTGAATGACCTAAACAGGACCCGGCTAGGAGGGGCCGAGCACAGGCTGACTGTGTGGCTTCTTATGTAGCCATCTCAAGGCTGACTCTTGGGGAGATCTGTCTCCTGCTTCCAGAGAGATAGGAAATAGCCATCCTGTCTGTTTCCCTGGCTCCACTGCCTCATACCATGCAGGATGGGGACAGGCCCTCTTGTCCTGATGGAGAGGAATTGGGGCTTCTCAAAGCACTGGATGCAGAACCTATTCCTTTGGGGCATGTGGGCAGTTGACCCAAAGATCAAAGTGCTCCTGAAGAGATGAGGCTACGATGACCCTGGCTTGGTAGCTTCCAGAGCACTGACAAAGTAATGTGAGGATGAGAAATGAGCCCTGGGAAGGACAGAGTCAAATCCCATTGGCACCGGGACCCAGCTCCCTCCATCTTTCCTCCAGCAGCAACGTCATCAGAGGAGGTGGCCTGGCCCAAGCTGTGGGGACCCTGGGAGTCATGACCCTAAGAATAACTCCATTTACTTAGGTTCCTTCTCAAAAGAACTTGGTCACAAGATGATGGTGTCAGTGGTAATTATAGCCATACTATTGGCTATAATTGTGGTGACCTTTTTTCCAAGACCTAAAGTACTTCCTCATTACCCTCACACCTCACCCTCATATAAGGACAGGGGTACCAAGGGGGCCAGGAGCAGCTGAGTGATTTCCCTAAGGCCTCAGAGCACACTGGGGAAGCTATACCGCAACCTGCTTTTGAGTCCTAGCCCTTGATTCTAGACCTCATTGCCCTGGTTAACCAAGTCTGGGTGTATCGATGAAAGTGTTGCAGTTTGGGGTCCCCTCATTTTCTGAAATTGGTCCTAGAACTTCTTACTTTTTAATCCATTCAATAAATAAAAAGGAGCTCCTGACAAAGACCCAGTTTAGCCTGAACCATCCATCATATCTTCATCTGGTTTAAGATATGAAAGTTTCCAGGACCCAGATTCAAAATTCTAAAAATAGCCTTTTCTTTTGATCAGGGTGGCATCTGCCCTGGTCACTGGCCTTACTTAAGCTTAGATGGCCTGAATTATCTGGCTCTCTCAGGCAGCCTTTGCTAAATAAGAAGAGCTGGTGTGAATAATTTAAACCCCATTCTCTTTCCCCCGTGGCAGATTTCCGACACCGAACTGATCATCGTTTTAGCACCAGACAAGATGTGCTATTCCTGTCCCTGACAAACATGTCTTTCTTGGGAAAGTGACTTTCAGGGGCTGCAGATGTACTAAGAGGAAGGGCCCAGGCAGGACAGACGTCGTGCCTGTGTCAGCTGGACTGCCTTCTTGTTCTCTGAAACTTTTGATGCCAGGCCTCTCTCTCCCCCTGGTCCAAGTTGGATGCACATCATCCCGATGCCTAGTCTTTCATCTTTTCCTCACCTCTTGGGAGACCACTTTGCATAGAGGTTATGGAGCTAGACTCACTGCCTTTCTCCTCTGGAGTTTCCTCCAGCCTTTTATTGCTGATTAAAAATTTCAAAAGGAAGTTAAGACATGGATTGAAAAAAATGAGACCAGAAGGGAACCTCCAGGAAGCACAGAACACTTTAAGACTGCCTCCACCACACCATTTGCCTCTAAATGGAGCCTGGCTTTTAAAAATCCTCCTTGTGTAAGCACGAGAATGATCTTACAGGCACTTTCTTGGTTTAAACAATGAAGTGCTCAATAGTTCAGGGGCCGATGGGCCAGGATGTGGATTACTCAAGACCTGCTGCTTCACTGGTGTGCTCTCCTTGGGTCAGTTGTCTTGGTTCTTTCAGAGCGGGGCAGAGAAAAGCAAAGGAAGATTCTAGGCCTCAAGGTTTGCTGTCTGTTAGCCCCCTGTCCCTATGCTACTGGAATGATGGCTGCATGAATGCGTGGTGCACATTTTCTTGACCTCACTTTTGAACTGGTGCCTTTCTGATGTGTTTGGTCAGTGATGTTGGGCCAAAGAATTCTTCAGTTCTGTGTGGAATGGAAGTGAATGCAGACAGGGGGTAAAGTGGGACTGAGAAGCGAGGCATTTCACTTTTAGCAGCCCCTGTGCCCCCAGCCCTGCCTCAAGGCTCAAGGGAATGAGAAGGCCAGGCTGTAGGCAAGCCTAAGGCCTTGGCCTTCTGGAAGTCTCCATGCTTCTCTGCACAGCCCTGGGCATAGGGCTTGGTCCCCTGGGAAGACCTCAGACCAATTGCCTGTCAGGCTGTGACTGGGGAGCATGGAGACACCTGTTCCCTTGATGGCTCCACCTAGATGGTAGGACATGGCTCACAGAAGGGTCATGTAAGAAGGAACTGAGGTAGAGAAGGCTGTGACTAGTGGCTCAGGGAGCAGAGTGCTATTAGTTACAGGACCTCAGGCTTTCCTTCTGGCCTTTGAGACTAAGGGGAGGGCTCTTATTTGGGTCTGTTCTCCCCAAAGCCAATAATGCTGGGTATCCTCCATTAATACCTGGGGGACCTCCACTTTTACTCACCCAGTGTCCTTCAGCCTGGGAATCTTTGGATGGAGCATTGGACCCAATAACCCTCACGTTCCCTTCTAAATGGGACATGCTCTAGCCAAGTGTGCTGTTATTTCTGTACTGTAAAGCAAGGAGCTTCTGGGGTTGCACCCCAAACCCCTGGTCTCCTGCCCTGGAGCTCTGGCTGGGCCCAGCAGGGAGCCCTCTCTTGTATCCATCTGGATCTCGGAGAGCAACTACTTCACGCTGATGTCCACAGACATGGAGAACAGCATGTCCCTCGGCACACACTATCCCATTCGGCCTCCTATCCCTCTGCCTTCAGTCACGTTGGCTTCTCCAGGTGACTCGGATTCTTGGAGGTGATTCTAACAGGCTGGAATTCATATTCCAGCTCCAGCCCTTACACGTTCCCCATCTCTCAGGCCAGCTCTCTCATCTGCATGGTGGGGTGAATGCCCTGGGGAGGCAGCGTGGCGTGGTGGGTCAGAGCACAGGCCTGGGGGCCAGCCAGACTGCATGCCACTCACTAGCGGCGTAACCCTGGGCAGATTGCTCGACCTCTCTAGGCCCCAGCTACCTCACTGTAAAATGCACATGGGGAGAATGAACACCTCACAGGGCTGGGGGAGGGTCATATGAGCTAACATGCACAAGTGTTTAAAACAGCACTTGGCGCACAGAGTTCAAGATGACTGTGTCTTTGCAGGGCTGTTGTTGTAAGGATAGAGGGAGTGGCTCTCAATGAGTGGTGCCCATTTGTGATATAAGTTTGCCCCAGGTGGAAAGCAGCAGGCTGCTTCCCAGTGCTGCAGGGGCCACTGTCTTAGGGGCTCCTGTAGAACCAGCAGAGATGGCTCTGAGTGAGAAGGAAGGTTCCCGTGTGAGGGCCTCTGCTTTCCTTCCTGGGCTGGAGAGGCGAGTCCTGTCCTGCAACAAGGTTACCTGGTGGAAGGAAGAGGTGGCTGGCAGGCAGAGCTGGACAGTCTGCCTCTGCGGGCCAGATGGCTCAGCCTGAAACCCAAGGCCCAGCTGAAGACCCCACTCCCGAAAGGACCAGGGCTGAGCAGGGCAAGAGTGGGGTCCCCGATAACGCAGGGAAAGGCTTCTGTCTCTGGGCCCAGGAGCAGCAGTCGCTGTGAGCCTCAGTCCTTATAAGGCCTCGAAGCTGTCCTCAGCCACGCCACATGCTCAGTCACTTGGTCACACCCCGTGTCTCTATCCAGCTGACACCGATCAGGTCGAGGATTCCAACAGGCTCGCAAGGACTCGTGCTAGGGCACGTGAGGAATGGCTGGTGGGGATGAGGCTGGCTCAGGGCACACCTGTCCCATTGCTGGAAACGCAGCTCACATCAAAAACCATGCTCTGGTGGTTGGTGCCCTATGGGACTTTACCCTGACAGTGTGCATCATCCACATGGCTGTATCCCTCAGAGCAAAATTTCGGGAACTTTTCTAGTCAGGGCAGAGTCATCCTGCTGAGCCTGTACACAGACGCTTCTGTATCCAGAGCTAAAACTAGGTCGCTGCTGGTGAGAAGCTGCAGGGTTCGGCCCCTTTGCTGTCTTCTGCTCCCTGGTTGGATGTTCAAGAGCCGAGGCTGCCAAGTCAGTGGAGGGCCTGGAGGAGCGGGTCAGGAGGGCACGGCCCTTCAGGGCTTCTTCCCACCGCCTGATTCCTTCCCACTCAACCTGATTTCTCGCTGACACTTGGTTTGGTTCTGGCCCCAGCCCTTGCTTGCTAAGTCTTTAGGTTTTGTAGCCTCCCCTGCCCAAACTGCCCTTGGCCCTTAGGGGGGAGATTAAATGCCAGGGGATGGTGGGGAGCTTGCCCCAGCAATAGGTACACGAGAGTCAGGGGGTTGATCTGGTGAGTCCTGAGCTGGACTCTGGCTTCTGCCCCCCACAGTCCACTTTGGCCTCCACTCCCAACACTCTGAGCCAGGTGAGGACAGGCAGCTTCCCAGTGTAAAGTCCGTTAGGGAAACTGTGCAGTCCACATCACCACCCATGAGATGCTCTTGCCCAAGCAATCAAACCTGAGTCTGATTAAGCTTCTAGATCCAGCTACTAGGAGAACTCATTAACCTACACCACAGAGATACAATGAGAAAGCCAGACTGGAAAAAAATACAGGACGGATGACTGACCTGGTTCCTTCAACAGATTGCAAGGGGGAAAAAAAAAAAGAGAGAGAGAGAGAGAGAGAGAGAGATTGATGGGGAGCTTAGAGACTAACAGAGATCTAGGAGACAAATTGACCAATTTTAATACATGGACCTAATTTAGACTGATTCACACAAACTCAAGAAAAAAAGAATAGTTTATGGGTCAACTGGAGATATTTGAAACTGCCTGGTTACTTCACAATATTAAGAAATGACTGTTAATTGTTCTTAGGTATGAGAATGGTGTTGTTATTGTGTTTTCTATAAAAAGGACCCTTAAGGTTTTGAGGCACACCCTACAGTATTTATAGTTGGTGAGAAGCCTGGGATATCAGGGTGGGGGAGGTGGAGGGTATAGATGAAACAGGACTGCCTCTGAGATGACAGTTGTAGAGTCTAGGTGATGGGACATGAAGCTTCATCATGACATTCTTTTCATTTTTGTATACCTTTGAAAATCACCACGATAAAACCTGGAAGGAGAGGAGGAAGAAAAGAAGGAGGGAGGAGCGGCTGCCACTGGGACTGAGACTGCCCTCCTGTGTTAGATCCTAAGAACCGGGACACAGTGGCCAACAGCCACCCCGAAGGCAGCAGCCCTGCTTCTTAAGGCCTCAGATTCAGGCTGAGACCACTGTGGGTGGTGGGGTTCTCAGCGCAGGAGCCTAACTCGGGGTGCCGGCTGGGCATTGAGGGGCTCTGGCCTGGCTTCCTGAGGCCCTGGGCAGGCTCCCTTCTTCCAGCCGCTGCGCAGGGCAGAAGCGGGCAGGCAGCACTCACCGTGGAGAGGCAGCTCCTGTCCTCCCGGATGATGGCGCTGAAGCCCAGGAAGCCAGTCAGCATGACGAGGGCGCCTGAGAAGATCAGGATGTAGGCAGAGGCGGCGAAGGTGCTGGAGGCCAGGACACTGAGGTAGCCGCTCTTCTCCACCAGGGTCCAGACGCCCACGGCCAGGACGGCGGCCCCGCCCACCTGCAGGAAGCGCCAGATCAGAGCAGGCGGCCACCAGGGTGCCAAAGCTGCCATTTAGCGAGTGCACTTTTTATGTATAATCTCATTTAATCCTCAAAGAGCCTGTGAGCACAGTGTGGACCCCAAATTTATAGATGAAGAAACAGAGGCTTGACGAAGCTGGGGGACCTGTCTGTCCATAGTCACACACCTGAGTTGCAGGGACAGACTCTGAACTTAGGTGTGACTCCCAACTCCGTGCTTCTCACCGTAATAGCTGTGCATCCCCGTCCCGTGAGGCAACTGTGGGATGAGCACTGTGTTTGAGCCCCTTCTCTTCCATGATCCCTGGCCACACTGTGCCCTTCCTCTCCTAGGGTGCTCCTTGGCTCTTGTCTACATTCCCTGGTGGGCGCTTTCACCCCCTGCCCTGTTTCATCTCTATGTTTGCCCTTGGGGAGAGTGTGCCCGGGTTTCTCGTCTCTGTTCTATAGATGAAGAAATGGAGGACAGAGGAATTGCCTGGGGACCTACCTCTGGTTAGGGGTATTTAAGGGAGGGCCAGGACAGGACAGGACAGGACCACAGGAAAACTGAGCAGGAGAAATTTCTTTTTTGCTAAATGTCTGATTCCCCTTCAGCCCTGAGAAGGTCGGCAGGGACAGGACACTGCTGACTGGTGTGTCAGGGGGATGCCTCCTCAGGAAGGGTACCTGGAAATAGAGCTGGGGTGGCTCCTTGCCTGGTTCTGCAGAGAGACCAAATAACCTTTCCCATGACTGTTCAGCAGAAGGGTGTGTGCATGTGATCTCAAAGTGCCAGATGGGGAGTATTAGGCTGTCTGTCCAGGTTTTGGGTGAAGGGCAGGAACCCTGGGATTGCTAACCACGTCTGCCATCTGTTCATGGGAAGGTAGACTGCTGTCTTGCCCCCGGTTTCCTTGCCCCATTAAAGAATGAGTTCTTTTCCTCAGATGGGAGAAGAATGCTCCCTCAAGGGGTCCTGAATGTGGCCAAAGCAAGAGAAGCCCCACTGGGCTCAGTCTGCACGTGCTGGTCCCTGCAAAGTGTTCCCATCAGCCCCAGAATGACTCTCTGCATGACCCACCTTGTCACCTCAGAATTCTCTGCTTTCAGCAGTTACAAGCATCAGCTAAGAAAATGAAAGATGGTTCTTAGCAATTAATAAACACTAAGTACCCAATTACTCAATTATTCACCATTTTCTGAGCTTTGCAATACTTCTGTGAGGACAGGGCCCAGGGGAGGGCACATATTATGTCTGTTTTGCAGATAATGATATTGAGGCTCGGAGAGAATAAGAACATGTCCAAGATGACTCACTGGGAAGTTTCAGAACTGAGATACAGACCCAGGACTTCTGAGGGCTGGTCCAGGACTTTGTCCTGGGACCTTACCGACTGGGCTGGGCCTGCTCCACTACTCATCGCTGCTTTTTAAATATTCTGCTCTCTTTGAAGTGCCATTTTATTTTTCTTAGCACCCCCAGCAGGTAAGAGAACCAGGTGGAAGAACATCACACAGCTGAGCAGCTCTGAACGGAACGGGTGAGGATAATGTGTGACATTTCTTCAATTCTCTGGTGAACACTTTTTTTCCTCACTGTTAACATCTATAAAATTGACATGCATCTTATGATTAATGGCGTCTTACAATTATACTTGGCAGCGATTTTCTTAGTGGTACAGAAAACAATGGTGCCTCTTACAATGGATGGTTTCTTAGCTTCAGTGAAATCCCTAGACTACAACTGGTTTTTAAATTCTTTGTGAGTAAGTATATGCTCTCTGGCCCATACAACCTCTGGGACCAGTGAGGAGTGTCCCAAGTCTAGGTCCATGGAATTTTGTCAAGTGAGAGTTTCCAGCAAAATATGCTGCGCATACTCTTTCTGCCCCCTACAGCATGCCTGGAAGACTTGGGGGAGGGTCCCAAGTTTGCATAACTAGCTGTGTGACCTAAAGACAGCCCCTTAGCCGCTCTGGCCTACATTTCTTCATCTCTCAATTAAGGGGGTTGTATTAGGTCAGTGGTTTCCAACCTGTAACCACCAAGGAACCCTGTGATCACTTTTTCCCTGTGGATCTTATGTTTTGAAGGTTTTTGCCTACTAAAACAGTGCATTAATAATTTATTTCTCATTTTTTATTAATCAAAGGCACAGGGTAGTGTTAGGACGAGATCCTGAGCAGCGCAAAATAGTTAATGTGACCACATGGCGTTGATCTAATTTTTAATGGCTGTCGTCTCCTTATAGAAATCTGTACGTTATCCATTATCCATTAGGCTTGCCAACCCCAGAGGTGAGCATTGAATTGGGGCCACCGAAAGGGGCCTGTTTGGACTGGATGGGGGACGGTTAATCTGTTGCGGGACATGAAACCGACTGAGAATGGTCATCCGCATAAAAGAATGCATTCAGGATCCGGAGCTGGAGCCTGATCTTGTGCCATGCAGTGAGCTCTCGTGTCCACGGTTTCTAAGGCCTCGTCCACCTCATTACCCGTCTCAGGTGGTATTTCTCAGCCTGGCTGCACAATCACCTGGGGAGCTCTGAAAAACCCAGCCACACCACAGGCCAGTTGAAATCTCTGGGAGTGGGACCCAGGCATGGATATTTTAAGTTCCCAGCTGGTTCCAGCTGAGAACCACTGCACAGGTGCCATATTTAATAGAGTCTGAGTGTCCTGCCCTTTCCCCCCCGCCTCCCAGGTAGGCAGTGCTGTGCTGAATCTCACAGACCATACTGCCTCCTGGAAACTTTGGGCCCCTTCCCCTGCGGGCAGCTGCTGGGAGCATGTTTGACATTTGTTCAGGACTTGAACTCCATCCTGTTCCCTGTCTGTGTTAGGAAGTTTGCTTTGGTAGGAGCTTTGGGGTAGGAGGTGAGGCAATGAGGAGCGGAATTTTCAGTACAAAGGAATGAAAATCAGGAATGAAAAGTGGGTCTCCAGGAAGGAATGGGGGGCTCTTAGTAATGCAGCCTGAGGAGAGGAGCTGTGCTGATCCCACAGGAGGCAGGCTGCTCTCTTCCAGATCACTTGCCAGTCACAAAAATGGCTGGATGCTCGCAAACAGACAGAGCATGTGGGTCAGTAGGGTCCCTGGCCACAGGGAAGGGTCTGGGAGGGATCTGGAAGGATGCACTGTGCTAAGGTCTAGAAAACACATCTGCTCTGATGTCCAGAAAAAATCATGAGGTGAGTCCGAATCAGTGGGGACCGCTCCCCTCCCCTGGGTGTCGTATTGGTGGAGGCATTAGCATTTGCAGGGGACATTGAGTGGGATTTGCCATGAGAAGCAAGAGGGGTTCAAGACTCTCAGAGAGTCTGCTGCTTGGGACTCGGTCGACCCTTTAGAAAAGAGTCTTTCCTCTGAACAGGACAAGTAAGAAATGCTAAATGTCATTAGAGGGTGTCTGAGGAGGGCAGAGGTCAGCAGGCCTGGGTTCCAGGCCTGGCTGTGCCCCTCACTAACCATGTAACTGTGTGTCAGACATTTCGCCTCGCTAAGTCTCAATTTCGTCATCTGTAAAATAGCTGAACAAGATGATCTCTGAGGTCCCTTTTGCGTGGGTAAAACATCCCCATTACTACCAGGGGGACAGCCTTCTGCCAAGATACTCCAGCAAGATGCCTCTGCACCAGCAGCTCGTGGCTTTCACTCAGGCCACCTGAAAGCCAAGGTCTGCAGAAAGAGCAGTGGAAGGGGAGCTGAGAGGAAGGTTGAATGGGGTGGATGAGATCTGACCCTAAAAGAGCTATTTCAACAGCTATTTGCATAGAAGTGGTTCAACAGTATTTGGCTCTGTACGAAAACTGGGTTGGTTTGCTATGAAATATTAACCACATTTTTCAAAACCACAGCCTGCAGCTGATTCGCCAGAAAACCCTGCAGAAAGCGAAGCTGGCCTCCTTACCAGCAAGGACACAGGCAGGCCAGGAAGGGCAGGGCTGGTCACCCATGCTGTACAATTTTAGCAACTTCCCATTATAGAAGAGAAACATTGCCAAAAAACTGATCGTGTCATTATGGGGAGAAGGATTAGCCTGAATAGTCTCTCGTGCCTGGGTCCTGGCAGACGTCAGGCAGCAGGCTGGAAGGAAAGCAGGCACGGAGTATTAAGTAATTGCAGGATTTTTTTTTTCTTTTGTGGTTGCTGTTAAAGTTACTGAAGTGTTTCTGTGCTTGGATCTGATGGACGGATTGGTGGGGTGGAGCAGAGACCAGGGCTGTGGGGGTCCCAATAAGGGAAGGTCCCTACCCCCTGGCAGGAGTTCTTTGCCTTCAGTGGGAGGGGAGCCCATGGCACAGGGAGGCACAGGGTGGCAGTGAGGCTCACTTATGAAGTGTTTGCTGGGCACCCTCTAGATGCCAAGCTTCATGCTGGGCTGCAAGGGTTTCTGGGCTGGATGTATGCCAACCCACTTAGAACCACACTTGTCATCCACGCTTCTCCCCTGGTCATTCTCACTAACAGCACCACTGCCCACCTAGACCAGAACGCCCAGAGCCCCTATGGCCTCCCTCCTTTCCATTTAGGGACAGTCAATCTTCATCTGTTTTTACACCCACCCAACCCCATCACACCACTCCATGCACTGCCCCAGTCTGGCTCACCCTACCCCTACTCCCTGTACATCTCTTGGCCTCTGTTCAACCCAGAGGCCAGCTTGTTGTGCTCCAAGTGCTGAGGCACCTGGCATTCCTGCTGAAATGTTGCTACCAGTTTCCCAGTGCCCGGTGCACTAAACCCCAACCTGGCACAGCCTCGAGCTTTTCTATATTGGACCTTAGCCTGATTTTTGGCTCCATCTCCTGCTACTTCCCTTCCTGCATATATGGGCTTTAGTCGCTATGATTTAAGTGGTTGCTTTCCCTGAAAACCTTGCAGGTTCCCAACAACTGTGGTACTAAAGTAGAATGACGAAGAGGCCAAGTACCAGTGAGTGTCTGAATCCCAGCTCCCCTACTGGCTAGGTGAATTTGGACAAGCTACATGGCTTCCCTGAGCCTCAACTCTCTTGCGTCTCCTTCCTCACCCACCGTTCTCACACTGTTCTCTTTGCCCTTCCTCTTCTGCCTCTGGCTCTCCTGAACCAGGCAGTTCTTCAGTCTCCTGCACTTTGGCAGAGCTCTCAGCACAAAGTGGGGACCACACCCTGCTTCACTCAGAATCCTCAGCACAGCCAGAAGCCAGCACATGGGGGTGGACTTGGTGGATAGGACTTGTGTGGGGGACAAGGGAAGTCTGCCATGTGCTGTCCTTGCTGCTTCTATAGGCTGAGTTCCTGGGGCAACATTATTAATTCTCTTCCCTGCTTCCTGGCAATTTTTAATTTTGAGGAGAGTCTGAGTCCCAGAGAGGAATGAACTTCTCTCCAGGTTACTAGGAAGCCCCTGGTATGGCTTGGGGTACCACCCACAAGTTCTTAATGCCAGCCTAAGGCTTCGCTATTCTTTTTCTTTCAGCCAGCAGCCACCGCACACCTACTCCGACCAGGCACAGTGCCAGTAACGGGGCCCAAGCCTGACACTGTTCCTGTCCCATGCTGCTTGCCGGTGACTGGGTGGGAAGACCCTGATGAATCAGAAGGTGATTCCTGTTGTGAAGGAGAGGTGGGGACTCAGGGAGAGGCCTGGACACAGTGCCTGAGCAAGGCTCAGTCTCCTAGGGCTGGCTGGGTTGCTTCTAAAGAATGGTTCTCTGTTCCCAAATTCAGAGTCAGCTGATCCCAGAGCTACAGCCCCCATGGTGCATGCTGAGCTCTCTGCTCGAAGGTGGGGGCAGGGAGAAGGGCGAGACTACACTTTACCACCTCCTCTTCCAGCTCCCTACCTGGGGGCATTAGTGAATTTGTGTCAGGGACTGCTGGCCACTGTATTAATGAGCAACACCTGTCAGCACTGGGCAAGCATTACTCCCAGCTCACCCCATGTTTCTGTGGCCTTGGAGCTAGTTCTGTTTGAGCTGAATCTTCAAGGATAAGCTTGCCTTGCTAAAGGCCACTTTCCACTGCAAGGCATTCTTTTCTTGGCTCTTTGGCTTTAAAGAGCCACTGATAAAACAAATAAAAGCACGATTTCCCTCCTCTCTCCCCCAAACCCAACTATCTTTACAACAAGAGCAGATCTCTTGGGACTTACTGAGCTGGGAGGTAGCTAAAGATCACCTGTTCCTCTTCCAGACCCAGCTCAGAACCTGGAGGAAACTTGTCTTGTGCTGTTGCTGCATCCATTCTGTCCTTCCTAATAGCTCCATGTCTTATATGGGTTTCTATGGTTACACTCATCATGGCATATTTGTATTTACCACTGTGTTCTCCCCTTTTAGCCTCTTGATTATATCTCATTCATCTTAGCATTCCCAGTGGAGTGTTACATGTGGTAGACATCCAGTAACTCCCTATGAAATGAGGAAAGAGGTTAAGCAAGGAAGGAAGGAAGGAAGGAAAGAAGGAGGAAAAAACAGGAAAAAGAATCATGTCTAATCCCTTCTATATTCTGGACGAAGAAATTGAGGCCCAGAGAGAAGTGGCTGTTGCACAGTCCCATTACTAGCCAGAAGAAGAGTGAGGACTAGAACTCAGAACCCTAGTTCCAGTTTGGTGCCCATTTTACCAGCAGGGCTGCTAACTCATAAAAAGCTCCTTTGCCTATGAAGCAAGCCACCTGATATGTGGGCCACAGCCAGGCCTGGAGTACCTGAGTATAGAGGGAGCAGTTTATAGTTGTCCCCACAAGCTTCATCCTTGACTGACGTCATCTGCAGTGGCCCTGTGTAGGCTGAATGTGTGTCCTCAAGCATGAGCTGTCTCCTAGCAGATCCTGACAGCACAGAGGCAGAGACAGCCCAAATACCCCCGAGGTCCTATGACTTCAGCACCTTAAGAAGGGATCAACAGAAACACCAACCCCAGAGCCCTCGCCCATTCTTTCTCAGACAGGCAGAGGCCATGTTCCATGGGAAGATGATGAAGCAAGTGAAGAGTTTTCTATCCTTGGTAGGCCCTTCCCTACCAGTGTCCCCTCGGGGGTCCTGGAGGGATGCATGGATGCTCTCCCTCCATGGATGCACTTCACTCCCCTGGCCTGTCTTGAGTCCTTCAGCACCTCTGCCTCCTGTTTTTGTCTATGTTGCACTTATGCAGTCCCAGTTCCTGGAGGCTGAGCCTTACTGGCCCCCAAGGGAAGCACTAATGCTGCAGTCAATGCCCCAGGCAGGATGGAGCTTTAGGAGCAGAAGATCTGATCCAGGCAAGGGAGCCACTGCTTTCCCTGTTCTCCCACAGCCTGGCATAGCTCCTGAGAGGTTGAAATGTTGATTATTAACATAGCCAAGCAGCTAATTAAAATAATAAGTTACAGAACAACATTGCCTGGGTGATGGGAGCTGTAGAGAGCAGTGTAGGAAATGAGAGGAGGAAAAAAAAGCATTTCCTAGGTGGTCTCATAGGAAAAAGCCTGGGTCACACTTTCTTTCTAGGGTCACGAGGAGGCTTGAGAATGGTGGCATTTATGGTTTCTGACCCAGAGCTACATCCAAGGGAGCCCTGCTCAGTGAAATAGTCACAGTCGATGCTGGGTTAATTGAAATGCAAGGTGAGGTGGGAGTCAGGGATGGGGTGATGGTGAAGGGTGACCCAAGCCTAGAGTAGGGGTCCATAAGTAGGGTGGAGCTACGGTACCGGATGTAGGTGTCTGTTGTGACTCGGATTAAGATTTTGCTTACATTTTTCATACTCTGCAGGTCTGAATACCACTACTATCAGAATATCTTGACCCAAGCTCAACCTTGAACCTTGGGGATGGCTTTGGATTCCAAGCAAGCATCAGAGCAGTGGGTCTAAGGCTGTGATTATGAGCCAGTGGTCTATGGAGATAGGAAGAGCATCAGACTTCAAGTCAAAAATCCAGAATTGACATAGAATGTTGCCGATCATCCGAACTTTAGTTTTAGCATCTACAAAATGGGAATGAAGATGATTACAGAGTGGTCGTGAGAATCTATTTTTAGCGTAAAATGATTTATAAGCCTCACATTATGCTAAAATGACAGCAGGTGGATTTAAACTTGGTTTAAAGTCTCACCAAGACCACCTGGCTTGGTGTATCATCACGGGCACCTGAGTCCTGCCCATGTTGGGGAGGAGGTAACAATGGCTGCATCATACTCCTGCTCTGGGATTTTCAAACTTCACATTCCCTCAGGGCTGTGAAATAAACGCAGTGGGCTGTAACCCACACGAAAAAATGAAAAGCAAACAGACAACATGAAAAAGTGAAAAGCAAAACAAACACCACTAAATAGAAGAGAAAATATCAGAGTGCATTACACACAGTAAGGGTAAACTTAGTTTTGTGAGCAATGATTCATGTAAGCATTTCTTAGCTTCCATGTATTCCTCACATGGGTTATGATCCCTAGAGTCTTCAGACCAGTGCTACAGAGAAAGCTGTAGAGATAAGGCATGCCCCTTAGTCTGATCCTAACAGCTAAGTGCCACACATGTGCCAGAAACTGTGCTAAATGTTTTTTAAAATAGTTAACATTCCTATTAAATGTATAGGAAAAAATGAGGCTCAGTGAGATTAGTGATGTGCTTAATGTTTTCGTTTGCTCAGGTTGCCGTGATAAAATATCATAGCCGAGTGGCTTAAACAACAGAAATGTATTTCTAATTCTCACAATTCTGGAGAATGGAAGTCCCAAGACAAGGTGCTGGCTGATTTGGTTTTGTTGAGGACCTTGGTGGCTGTCTGCTCACTGTGTCCTCACATGGCCTTTCCTCTGTGCATGCTTACATAGAGAGATTTCTCTCTTTCTCTATTTTTAAGGCCACCAATCCATAAAGACCCCGCCCTAATGACCGCATTTAACTTTAATTACCCCCTAAAGCCCCATCTCCAAATAGTCACATTGGAGGTTAGGATTTAAACATGAATTATGAGGGGTCAAAATTCAGTCCATGTCGCCTAATGGCCATAGGAAATCAATACTGGAGTCTGAACTGGAACCCAAACTGGAGCCCCAGTCCGACCAGCATTCTCTGCTACCTCACTAATCCATAAATGCCCCCCAAAGACACTGTGGGAAAGTGTAAGACTTAGAACTGGAGGCAACAGAGCCTGGCAGCCAAGTACACAGGTTTAGGGGTCGGAGAGAGCTGAGATCCAGCTCTGGGACTCTGAGCAAATTGCTTTCACTCTGTGAAAAGCAGGGCTCTAGTAGAGCTGTTCACAGCTTTGTGGTACTGGAAGGATTAAATGGGATGATGCAAGTGGAAGGCCAAGCACAGGGGAAGCCTACAGCTATAATCTCCATGAAAGCTGGTAACTTTGTCCACTCACACATTCCAAGTACCTAGATCAGTGCTTGGCACTTAGTACGTGCTTAATAGACACTGTGGAATGAATCTGTCATTATTATAGGGTATCACCACTGTAATACCCTGGGCAAGATTCTGACCTGGATGAGCCCGTTACCCATGTGTACAATAAGGATAATAGTGACAGTGACCACCAGCGTTGACGTGCGGATCACATGAGAGAGTCTGAGGGAGGTCTTTATCTAGCAGTGCCTCCCAAATGCTGGGCATCGTAAGCACCACAAGGAAGATGTGGGCTTCCTAGCATCTCTGTGCTGGATTTTCATAGAATGTGGCAAGGTGCTAAACTATGAAGGAACACTATTCTGGGGGAGAAAGGAAGTTGAAGGTTCACCCCAATCATACGAGCCAGGGCAACCTGCCTCTGCTGCCTAGGCTGGCTTACCGTGTCTACGCAGTGCTAGTGGTGGGAGGAGTGGTAAACAGCGGACGGGCACGGTTTGAGGGCTCTCTCTGTGGACCTGCATTACAATTCTATGAGGAAGGAGGAAGGGTGGGAACCACATGGGGCTGAAGCTGTGCCCACCAGTGTAGACACTGACACTGCTGCATGTCTTATAAAAGGGGCTCAGTGGGGAGGACCAACAGCTGGGCTCTCGAGAAGGGAGAAAACCTTCTCCTGTGGGAGGGATGTGGGGGTTCTCCTTGACAAGGCCCATCCCTGGGGAATTCTGTTAAGGTCCCAGAGACTTGATGTGCTGCAGAATGTGTGACATGATGCTCTTCTGTGAGAGATATGGGGCAGCAGGGTGCCCGCATCTACTTCTGAGGAGTTAACAGCCTGGACTGGAGACTGAGAGTTGGAATTTCAGAAACTGCCCATTCCCTAGAAGGAAGATGAGCCCTTGCTGAATATGCCCTTGGGAAGCTGGTCCACATGCAGCCAGGCCTCAGATGGGGAGGTGTATATGGGGGAAGCTCCCCTCACTGGTGGCTGCTCTGGTAACATGCTTGCTTCCCATCATTGCCACCCACATGTCCTTCTTCTCACCACTCCCAAAGGAATGCAAACACCCAACAGACAGACTAAGTCCACTCTGGCTGGAAACAACTCTGAGGGTGGTCACCATGTATGTACTGTTTGCTCTATCCTATGGGGATCCCGGCACAGGCAGGCAGGGCCCACCTACCCAACCACAGATATTTTGGCTGAGCACCTCTGAAGAGGAATTTTCAGTCCAAACCCTAATCAACTCTGTTCTGCTTCTGTAAATACATTTGCTGCATGGGCCACACTCAAAATTGACAAAAGACTCACCTTCCCTTTTGTTTGATCTCTCCATGCAACAAATATCACTGTTTGTACCCCCTAGCAACTCCCTAATGGCAATGTAACTACCTATAACCATAGCAACTCCTGTCACTTTGTAATGGTCTGAGGACAAATTAACCAATCAGTCCATGCCAAAAAGGGTACATATAAGGAACGTTGCAACTTAGCTCTGGGCCCAGATCTTCAGAGTGCTAGCTCCTCTGGGAACGCCGGCATAATAAACCTGAGTTCTCTAACTCTCTGAGTGCTGCTTGGTTTCTTGCTGGTCTGATTTTGGATCTTTTATGCAACACCTTGGAACATTACCTTTAATACAGTCGACCAGTCCCTGATCTCTAGCTTCTATGATACTGTTTCTCCTGGTTTTCTTCTCACCATTCAGACTGCTCCTCATCCAACTCCCCTATGGTGGATGTACAGCTTCCTGGGGCTCTCCTGGTTTTAGCATGAAAAGTTCCACAGCTGGAAGCTCCCTAAGTTCAGGGCAAATGAGGATCACTACTGACCTAAGACTAACTCTGCCCAGTTGGGATGCTCCATGTCTCACTCTTGCTTTTGATCTCTTCTCAGTTTCCATGCTCTCCTGGGGGGTGTTTACCCATTTCCGTGGTTGTAACTCCATCTGAGATCCAGAGCCATGAGCTAACTACCCACTAAGCATCTCTGCTCAGATGTCTCCCTGCAACTTGAACTCACCTGCCTACATCTGACTGGTCATCTGACCCCAACTGCTCATCGTTCTGATCTTCTGTTGCAATGAAGAGCCCTACCATCAACCCAGAAGTTAAATATTCTAAACACCTGTCTCTTCTGAACTCCATTCAATTAACAACTTAATTTTGTCAATTTTACCTAAATCCCTTGAATCTCTCCAAGTATTTCTGTCCTCATTGTCACTCCCATGGTTCAGGTCACCAATATCTCTTATCCTAATCAAGACAAAGTCTAAAGCGAATGTCAGCAGTGGTTATTCCTGGAATGGTAAGTGTTATGGGTTGAACTGTGTTCCCATTAGGACTTTGTTGAAGTCTTAACCCTATGACCTGTGCATGTGACCTTATTTGGAATTAGGATCTTTGTAGATCAAGTTATGAGGCCATTAGGGTGGGCCTAATGAAGAAGAAAGTGCCATGTGAAGACAGAGCCACAGGAAGAACAGCACGTGATGACAGAGGCTGAGATGACAATAATGCAGCTGCAAGCCAAGGAATGTCAACAATTGCCAGCCACTACCAGAAGCTAGGAAAAAGTGAAAAGTATTCTACTCAGAGACTCAGAGGCAGCACAGCCCTGTTTACACCTTGATTTTGGACATCTGGTTTTCAGAGCATGAGAGAATTAATTGCTGTTGTTTGAAGCTACCTTGTTTGTGCTACTTCATTAAGGTAGTCCTCAATACAGTGAGATATGGGCAATTTTTATTTTCTTATTTATACTTTTCAATATTTTAGAAATTATCTGTAGTGGATACATAAAACTTTTATAATCAGGAAAAACACTTATTCTTTAAAAATAACCCTCGCTCAGTGAGGATCCTAAACACCCCATTGGATTTTTGTCTGAAAATCGAAACTACCTACACCCACACACAGTTTACTGATCACATCAACGTGACTCCATTATTCCACTGTCTTCATCAACACAGCTTCACTATTCTAGGAAACTTGCCCAGGAAGATAAAAGTTGCAAATAAGTTGATTATTTGTTTCAGGAACTTTGCAAAAAAAACATTTAAACATACTTGTCCAACTTTTTAATAGCATCAAATGACTATCTACTTTCAAGGCTCTTCAGAACTCTTTCCTTGCTGTGTCCACCAATCCTAAACTACTATATCATGATCCTTCCTGATCTTAAGCACTTTCATCCACCTTAATGAAAGACCCTGGAAATCTGACATCTCTCCTCCTGCTTTTGCCTTTCTGACATATTCTAAGATTCTGTCAAGAGGGTGGACCCTTTTCCCATGGTGAGCAGGCATCTCAGATCAGCCACATCAACAGATTGATTTGGTGATATTTTCAGGCTTCTATATCTAACATATCTGAAATATTACATTTATTAAATGCCTGCTGTGTACAGAGACTGAACTAAGCACTTAACATGCGCCATTTTACAGTATCTGCTAAATGAACTATTAAAAGATAAACTGAAACATATTGAAAAATTTAAGAATTTATTTGAGAAAAAATCAATTTGGATCGGGCAGTATCCAATGTAGGACATAGGAAGGAGTTTAGAGTTGAAAAAATGGAAACTCTAATAGGCAGAAGGGAGCCAGAAAAAGGAGGTAATACCAAGCCAAAAAAAAAAAAAAAAAAAGAAGTGGTTGGTCATTATAATGGTTACTTTCCTTAAAGGGATGACAGGGTCTACCAGGCAGATTACCTAACTAGTACTGATCAGGTGATTCCTGGTTGACTGGTTTAAGATTTCATTTCTGGGAGAGCCAAAACTGTAATCAAATCTCAGTTTAGTGACATGGGATGTAGCATAAGTGACTCCATTTTGAGACTGTGGCTGGAGAAACAGACTCAGCCATTGTAAGTGGCATGCCCAAGGCCACACCATTAGTCACAGTAAAGCCTAGGTCTGGCTGAATGCAAAGCCTGTACTCTGAGCACTTTGCCTCTTCAAATTTTGTGAGACTGTAATACAAAATACACATATCCCAGGCTGGCTATTTGGGGAAACTAACGGTATTCTGCTCCCAATTATTCTGATAATTACTTCGGGTGGACAGACTCCACTCTTCCTGAAAGACCTCACCCAGTGGGTTTCCTGAGGGGACCATTGCCGTCGTTATCATTCCTATCCCATGCAGAGGCAGCCCTGCCCCCCAGAACTCCAGTTTCTCTGCCTGGGACTGAGAATGTGAACCGTGAAGGGCAAATGGGCTTCTGTAGAAAACAAACAGTTATTTCAGGCAGTCACATTTCCCACAAGGCACTGGTGCAACAAGTTAGCAGGGAAGAAAGAGCCGGACCCTTTGTACAGCTTGCTGGAACACAAAGCTCATTGTTATGTTTATACATCTTCTATTCAGATGCCATGTGGCACAGATTCCACGCCAACCTGCAGAATACATTCTTTTCTTCCCCCTCAGTGGCAAATGTACATATTTGCTTTAAAGTAGGCAGAATTTGTCCATGGGTGGTCTTTGATTTGGAAGAAATCAACCCCAGAATGGTGACTCACAAAAAACAAAGGTGGCTTGACTCATTCAGGGCTGGGGAGGGGTATGTGAGTGCAGAATTCACTTACCCAGAAGAAGAAGTTGAAGACAAAGAGTAAATACTTCAGGTAGGCGATCAGCCAGTCATCCTGCTCTGCCTTGTAATGGGCCATGGTCGCTGGGCCTGCAAAGAAGATACAAGTGCTGAGCCAGTGGATCCATGGAGAACCACCTTGTCCTTCACAGAGCCAGAGCTCCACAGCAAGGTGCCCTTCAAATGGCTTAGTAGCTCTTTTGGTCTGGTGGGTCTGAGGCTGTGACTGTGCAACCTGGAGCAAAAAGCAGGAAAGCACAAAGGCTACTGACACAAAGGAGGTAAGCTGGGCAGAACTTATAAGACCTTTAGATCTTTAGTTTGTTCTTTTGATACAGGTCTAACTTACAAGTCTTCCTAAAGACTTTGCACTGGCTTTATTGTGTTCCTTTTCTCTTCCCATATCAAGTTTGCAGGATACAAGTTTACCTGCCTCCCCGCCCCCCACCCACACACAGAGCATACCTGCTTTGCATCAAAATCCTGCACTCTGCATCATCTGAACAGGAACTCTGCATGCATGGGTGAGACAAGAGCCCAAATCACAGCATCTGTGCTAGAAAGGATCTCGACGGTCACTCAGTCCACCCCACCTCTCCCTGTACCTCCATTTTCCCAATGAAGACGCTGGCAGCAGGCCTAATGGTTTGGCAGAAAGAAATATAAGAGCTCTGGAGTCGGATTCCCTGGGATCAAACCTGGATGTTTCATAAGATGTGTGAGACTTAGGACAAGTCTTACTTCTCAGTGTCCACATTGGTAGATGGGGTTGTTTTGAAGATTAAATGGGATCCTAGTCTTTGCCTCAGAACCATGCTCCCTCTCCTTGCCCTGATGCCCACTCATGGACACTCTGGGAATGGTGACATCAGTGAGTGACAAAAGTGGAGAAGGTTTACTGTGTCCAGGAGTCTTGTTTGCTTCTCAGTAAGCCTGAATGACAGTCTGTGTGGTTTCCTCCTCTCAGGCTCCTTGTGCCCCAGGCATCTGTACACACATACTCACTCACAGAAGAGTGGCTCCTTAAGAAACTATCCCCCTTTTAGAGATCTCTTTTATTCTAGAACTGTAAGCAATGAGGGATTAATCTGGTCTATTTCTATCTCTTCCTCCCTAATTCCACATCTCCAGTTGGGCCCTTCTTGCAAGAGCTCTGCTCCTTTTCCTTGGCTGGTGTCGGGCTTAGCCTAGATTACTTCTTCCTGAGCCACTGCTCTGCCTTTTATTTCAAGCTCATGGGCTCTTGAGACAGGGAAAGAGGAAGAGAGAAAAGAAAGGTGGCTGTTTTATATGGGATTTCTATTTGCAGACTTTGAAGAATGTAATTTAAGACTTTTAGTCTTCTCGTTAAAAAAAAGTCAAAACCTATTTTTCTCCAATTTAGTCTGAGATTCAGGGTGATAGAAAAAACACAAAAGGAGAAAAAAGGAAGCCTGTACAAAACGATGATGGATATGCTCAGCCAGGTGACTGGAACAGGGACTATTACACGGTCATTCAGACAGAGATCCTCTCGGCCAACTGTGGGCCATTATGAAACTGATGTTCGTTTGGGGTCCAGCCTCTCCTGTCTTCATTCTCTCCCCGCTTTGCCTGCCCCTCCTCTCCCAACCAGAGCCCACTGGACCCATGCCACAGAATTGTTTACAGGGTCAGGACTCTGTAAAGGAAAACGATTATTTTTAAAGTTCGGGCATAAGACAGGATTTAACAAAAAGGAGCACATTTCTGATGGCGACATTCCAGTCGTTAGTGGCAGAAAAGATAGAACCATAGAATGTCAGGGTCAGGGTAAACCTCTGGGCTCACTTTCATTCAGCCTTTTGTAGAAGGAATAAGGAAAGCAACACATGTCTGAGTTAAGACATACATTTTCAAATGGCCTCTCAGAGGTCACAGGCTAATTAGTGGTAGCAGTGGCCTATCCCCACTGTCTAGTGCTTTCCCCCCATCTTACCCCCACTGTATGTGGGCCCCTGTGCTGGAGGTGGCAGAGGTCCCCAAAAAGTGTCAGTACCAGCTGGCAGCCAGATGCTGGGATCAGAAAGCTAGCCTTGTCATTTCCTGGCCGTGTGACCTCGGCCAAATGATTAATCTCTCTGTGCAGCTAATATTTATTGAATACTTCTTATGTGTCAGGTGCAAGACATAGTAGTATATTGTTCACTCTTTCTAATAGCCCTATGAAGTAGGGTTATTCCCATTCGGCAGGATAAGGAAATGGAGAGTTGGATAGGTCAAATAACCTGCCCACAGTTGCATAGCAAATAAGTGGCAAGGCCAGACCAGAATGAGGAGCTTCCGACTCTGCTCAGTCTCTTACCCACTGTGCAGTGCTCTCGGGACTAGAGCTGCCAGGGGAAGAGAGGAAGGGAGACACAAAGGCGGCTGGTTTTTCTAATACTTGTTCCCCACTTCTGCCTTAAGACTAGAATCACTCAATTTCAGTTGGATACTTGGCCACCTGGAGCAGATGAAATTTCTCGGCATCCCTTCTCGGTAAGTGAGGGCAAACAGCATGGAAGCAGAAGCGCAGATTCTTGGATGCATCATTTTTTTTTTTTGGTGTATGTTTCGCATGGATTTGAAAAGAATGTGATCCCTGTCACTGTAGGGGACAGAATTCTCTGTGTGTCAGCTAGGTCAAATTTGTTGCCTATACTTTTCACACCTATTTTTTTTAACCTTACTGATTTTGTGTTTTGTTTTCTTGTTTATTGAAAAAGTCATATTACAGACTCCCATTACTACCTGGAATTTGTCTATCCTTCAATTTTGTACATTTTCACAACTCTTTTATGGCGAGCATACAGATTTGGAATTGTGATATCACCCTAGTAATCGGTCCTTTTATCATTAATAAATGTCATTCTCTATCTCTAATAACCAGTAATATCTTTAAAGTGGGGGGAGGCATATATCCCTTCATCCTTTCCTTCTTCCTGTTGGTTGGAATACTGAAGTGATGGTGCAAACAAAGCAGCCACTTTGAGCCATGAGCTGTAAACCATGAGTTGAAAAAGGCAGAGCAGTTCAAAGAGCCTGGCTCTCAAATGATTTTGGAGCTGTCACACTATTCTTGGGCTGTTCACCTCTACACTTAGTTTATAAGATGAACAAGTTTCTTTAAGGTACATGTTTAAATATTTATTACCCTAAACTAACTTCACCCTGATCCAGTAGAGGGAGAAGTGGGTAAAGGTGTTCAAAGGCATGGTATGCAGGGGACACTACAGATGGGCCAGTAAGACCACAAGATGACACTAGGCAGCGGCCAAGCTCTTGTAACCAACCACACATTCCATCTCTAAAGTGTTTTAAGTACACCCCATTTATGTGTATATTTATTTATAAATTGTATCATGTACTTACTATTGCCAATCTATATAGTAAATATCATCAAAGCGTAATTCGGCTTTGTTTAAAGACAAAAACAATTAGGAATAGGAAGGAATTCTAAGTAGATTCCTCGTCTCCATGTGAGGGCCTCCTGGTGGAGAGGGTGAATGCAGGAGCGAGAGCTCAAGGTGTACAGTTAATCAGGGATCGGGTCAAGCGCGGCTAAGCCAGGAACTTGAATTCATGTCCTGAAGGAGATGCAGAACCACAGAAGTGTTGAGAGAGGTAGTCCCTTGATGAGACTTGCATTTCATAAAAATTCTCTCACAGTGGCAGAAAAAGGCTGGGGCCAACTAGCCGCCTGGAGACTAGATAGAAAGTTGGTGCTAAAGTCCAAGGAAGAGATGGTGAGGTCTGAACCAGGCCAGTGGCAGCAGGGATGAAGAGCAAGGGACAGATACTGATAGGCAGGCAGTATTACAATAGGAGGCAGCAGAGGAAAGACTCCAGGGAGGAAGAAGAGGGAGCTATGTAGGAGAGTTACCTGCAAAGGAGGGGAGGAGGGATGCGTATGCCCCATGCTGCCCGGAGGTCCCAATCACATGAGGACTAGCAACGGCCCACCTTGGCCAGAGCAACATCAGTGGAGGATGACAGTAGGTTAGGAATCCAGGCGAGGGCAGGAAGCAGTGACCTGGAGGTAAACTTTTTCAAAGGAGAAGGCTAAGGAAGCAATTAGATGAAGGCCTAGGGTAAAGGAGCCTGTCTGCCTTGTAAGGAAGGAAGTCTTTTGCATGCTTATACCCCTGGGAAAGATTCCACAGCCCAGTCACCTAATTCTATAATTCAGTGTCAGGGATGGTGGGGAGGGTGAAACAGAAATGCATTGCCTTCCCCCTCCCTCGCTCTTTAAAGCAACACTGCCAAGGCCAGGCAGTTCCAGATGGGACCTGGGTACTCTCCTGTGTTTAGAGAAGGATACATGGGAGGAGGAAAGGGACAGATGACGTGGGAGGCAGGATGGCCAAAGCAGCACTTGGAGAAGAGAAAACCAAACACACACTACTCGATTGGCCTTAACTCTCGTGCCAGTCAACGTAGGGACCAAGGCTTTGGATAATTTCCCATTTTCACCAAGCTCTGAAGAATGTCTCATGATTTCTGGGAAACACAATGACCTTCCTAAGTGGGTTTTATTTCTGTCCAGTTCTACAGAGAGGATGGGGAGCCAGACTTCCTG
Organism: Cynopterus sphinx; assembly: GCA_030015415.1. Classification (NCBI taxonomy): domain Eukaryota; kingdom Metazoa; phylum Chordata; class Mammalia; order Chiroptera; family Pteropodidae; genus Cynopterus; species Cynopterus sphinx. The sequence continues at coordinate 94,950,249 of CM057380.1, forward strand.
AACCAATGAGAGGAAATGCCACTAAGGAGCAAGAGGCAGATAGTGGGGGGCAGGCCAGGCAGGGATACCCTTTCCCCACCAAGGGTAGTCAACATTTGTCATGGGATCCTAGACAAACCTATACGTACAAAGAACACGTGACTGTTTCTTCAGCTAAGCTGATCTCTTCTTTGGTTCTTAACAGACTGGTGGCACCCTTCTCTGGGCCTGTGCTCCACTGAGGCCTGAATCTGAATCTGAAGTACCAGCTGCCTGTCCAATGCTCCAAGCTCAGTGGGTTCCCACCCTCTCGGAAGGTGGCTGCCCCCACTTTCCCTGCCTGAATTCAGTGCCCTCTGACATCAGAAATTGGTTTAGATACTTCTCAGTACTTTTTCTTTGTTCTGACAGGCTGCCTGATGGACTTCGGTGAATCTACTCTAAGTCTGTTGACTGAGAGGAGCAGCTGTGCTGCACTGTGGAGACAGGATGCTTTTCCTGGCTCTGCCCCTAAGTGCTCCCTGCACTTAGGCAAGTTACTTCCCTTCTCTGGGTGTTTGTCTCCCATCTGTAGGGCAGGGCAGTGGTTCTCTTGGGCCAGCACCAGAATTATAGGGAGGGCCAGTTAAACACAGATTGCTCAGCCCCACCCCCACGGTTTCAGATTTATTAGGTTTGAGGTGGGACCCTGGAGAATTATTCTCATACAGGGTGATCAACTATCTGATCCCCTCAGGACTGAGGTATTTCTTTGAATATGAGACTTTCAATATTAAACCTGGATAATCCGGGCTGAACTGGGATGCTACTCCCACATGCTGCTGGTGCTTGGAGTTTTGGGACCACACTATAAATCAGTGTTCTTTAAAGCTCCTTCCAGTTCTGAAGTCCATGACCCCACACTGACCACTGAGCAGATGTAACTGAGTAGGGGAGGGGTGGAGCACCAGGCTAGGCATCCTCTCGAACAAATCCACATTCAGGACAGTTCCTGTTGAGATGCCAAAGATTTCTCAGACAGCCTTGTAATGCAGCCTCAGGGCACTGGCCCCTCCAGGCCAAGGTTCTGCCCGCAGAACAAAGCTGGGATTCAGGGCAGCCAGCAGGCCTGGGGGCTTGCTAATGGCATAGTCAGGACCCATGCCAGAGGACATCTCAGAAAAGCAACCACAAATGCCATGATGGTGAAGTGATGGATTTGGGGGAACTTTCACCAAGGCCGGATGTGTAGAGTCATGGAGTGTGGGACTTGGGCATTGTCTCTTCTACTATTCCCTCCCTCAAGTGAACTGAATGAGTCAAATTGCAGAGATGAGGGACATGCAGAAAGAGCCCAGCTGGCTGGCCAGATGTGCTGGTCAGCAGTGCAGGGCTAAACCAGGGTGTCTGGGAACAGAATGGAGCACACTGGAGGGGTGGGTGGGGCAGAGCTGAGTCCTTTTATGGTGATGGGTGGCAGGGGGGCAGGTGAGGAGTGCTTGTAAACTCAGTGTACACATCACATATAAATATGAGGCACTGTTGGTCCCAGGCCAACTGCACCCTTTACTTATTCAACAAACATGCCCTACTTTGTGCCAGGAGCTGTACTTAGAACCACTAGAGTTCGTACTTAAGGAGCTTGCAGCAACCTTGGTGGTGGGGCACAGGCATTTATATAACCTCCAAACCCTGGTGGTAGCACAGAGGAAATAGCACCAATTTTGCCAGACTGGCATGCAGAGGCGAGGGGGAGGAAGGGTTGTTTAATCTGGTCCCTGAGGACGGGCAGAAAAGAAGGGAGGGCTGCTCAGGCAGAGGGAACAGTGCAAGGAAAGGTCTAGAGGTATAGCTGGGCTCAGGGCCTGGGCTTCAAAAAAGGCTGAAAAATCAGGCGAGGGGCCCGGGACAATCTTGTTGGCCACACATAGTAGTTTGATTTCTCCTCTTTCCTATATGCTCTACTCCCGGGATTGTACCAGCCTCATTCTCTGTCTACTCCCATTAGCAAGTGCTCAAGTTGGGGGTGCCCTGACTCTCCATTCCCTAAGGTGAGAGCACCCCATACCCGAGGCAGGGTGGGGTGGATCAGACTCCTAGGGAGCTTGGTGATTCCAAAATAAAAACTTAACCAGACCCTACCCTAGCCTCTCCCTTTCAGTTAAAGAAGTGCAGGTTTCCACCTCTCGCTTCTTGGCCAACAAGAGGTCCAGCTGCGTGATGGTCAAAAACAGCTGGCAAGGAAATAACACTCTAAGTGGTTTAATTTATTACTTAATTTAGGTTCCTAATGAAAACCTGGCTGCAGGCCTGCATGGTGTGGTTTCTTCCCCCATGCAGACAGCCTTGTCCTTTTTTGTCCTCGTCTCTCACTTATTTAACTTTCACTTGCCTGACCTATTTCTGGTGGGTAGATGGTACCTCTGAAGCAGTCAGAAAATGGGGCTTTCTCAGACCCTCTGACTGGGACAGCTGGAAGGAGACAAAGGATCTCCTGCTTGGCCGCTTGGAGGCCTGAGGGAGCCTTGCCTAGAGGAGGGTCACATTGCCCACCAGTGGCAGGGCAGGGACCCGATCTCCTATCTTCACAGCTACCAATAAGATTTGGATTGGCTGATATAACAAGAACAACAACAATGGTGATGATGGTTATTTACTGAGTGTAACTAGGCACTGAGCTATGTGCATTAATTAACTTAATGCTTAAAATAATTGCATAGTGGGATTACGACAACCCCTTCTACAGAAGAGGAAACTGAGGCATGAGCTAGACAGTGGAGGGAGATATGCAGAGGGGGTACAGATGTTTTACTTTTCTCTGGGAAATTCTAGTTTTGGCTTCTTGTAACTTCTTTCAGTTCGATGGCCTTTGGTTGAAGCTAAGAATGAGGGACTTTTCCCTGGGGAGAGATGCCAGTCAGGGGCTGCAGGATGTGGCAGGGCCAGTGTTCTCTAATTCTGGCAGAATCCTAGGTTGGGAGAACCATAGTGGCTGTCACCAACAACAAAGAAAATTTCTTGGGGGAACCCTCTTCGGGGGGGACAACACTTTTCTCACTGGTCCTCCATCTCCTTGACTTCAAGGCCAGGGATCTGGTAGCTGCTGGTGCCACAGTGAGACAAGGGCTGGCCTGGAGCCTCTGTGAGACCACTGTTTTTTTCTTTTAGGTCGTGTGCAGATAAATGAATGATGGCAACCCTTTTGGACCAAACTTAGGAGTTGATTGCTAACTATAGCGTCATGTGGATGGTGCTGTAGGTGGAACTTGAATTAAAATCCTAGCACTAAGAATTCTTAGTCATTAGGCCCTGAGATATGTTTTTTCTAAGTACATGACTCTATTTTTTACTTCACTTGCAAGTGCCAACATTACATAAATTAGTCAGGACTCCAATCACCACCTTAGGCCAGTGGTCTGGCTTTCTCCTTATTCTCTGCATTTTTACATGTACTAGTCACCAAGTTCAAAGATCTGGGTGTGAATACTAGCTGTTACCTAGAGCAGAGTGACCCTGGGCAAGTCACTTGACTTCTTGGGCCTCAGTTTCCTCCTCAGCATAATAGAGTTGATGGAGGTTCAGCTTTGTTTCCCTTGCAGGGTGGTTGTGAGGATCAAATGGCATGGAGAATTTGCAAGAACTTTGTGCGCCATAACTTTATAGCCTCAATGTCACACAAAGGTGAAGAGGTTATTAATAACCAAATCCCTAAGAACTTCTCCAATGAAGGACAACATGTTGATAACCCTATAGTATGTGTCAGCCGGAGGTTGTGTATCTGATAGCTGGGGACACAGTCTCAAAGCCTCTGCACCTAAGACTACCTTCCTACTAGTGGACTCCACCTAGATGGCCACCATAGGAGACCCTGTCCCCAGGTAACGATGAACAATACACCTGAAAAAAATCAAGACCTTACTTTAACAAAGTAGATTGATTCAAATAGAGTAATCTTAAAAAAGGAGGATTACAAATATTAATATTTAACTAACGTTAATACAAGATGAGCTTCAAAATCACGAGAATCTATCAAACAACCATTTGTGGAAGGAGGCAGAGTAAGAATTGCAGAGAATGACATTCTCTGTAGAATTATAGAAAAATAAACTTGAGATTATACTTTGGAAGGCAACTGAGAGTTGAGGAGGATCCTTTCCAGGGTTTATCCCAGAAACAGTGCAGTTCACACCAGTAAAGAGCTCCCTAGGTTTCTACTTACTATATTTAAGTTTAAACCTATGAAAATATATTTGGACATTATTTTTTCTAGTCTTCTTTTTAAATTGTCATTCATCAACATCTTAGTTTCGAAGCTCTGTTTCACCCAAAGTGTCCCTAAAATGCAATTTTTAATATAACCTCCTTCCGAACGGGTTGGTCCAAGATTCATTTGAAAGGCTTCTAAACTCTCCTATGTTGACTACTTGAAATTTTCTAGTTTTCAATGGCATCTTACTTGAAAGTTTAATAAAAATCATTTTAGTTAGATACATCTTTCTTGAAAGGCAGATGTAGCTGAATGTTATCATTCACTTGTAAAATGGTGTGAACTAAATCAGATGATTTCCTGTTCTCCTAAACTTTTAAAACTAAAGCTTAATAAACACACAATAAAGTGTAAAGATATTAAGTGTAAAGCTTGATGACTTCTTTCAAAGAGAACATATGCATTTTAAGGCTATGTGTTTTCCTCTGAGTACTACATTGGTTGCTTTCTGAACATTTGTTTGTTGTATTTTCATTATTAATATGAACGTGTTTCTAATCTCCATTGTAATTTGTTCTTTGATCTAAGATTATATGTGTATTGCTTGATTTTCAAAAATTTGAGAATGTTTTAGTTGCCTTTTTTTGTTGATTTCTGGCTTAATTCTACTGTGGCTGTGGAATATGCTCTGTATGACTTTAGTCCTTTGAAATTTGTGGAGATTTGCTTTATGGCTCAGAAAATAGTTTCTTTCAGGGAATGCTCCATGTACATTGAAAATAATGTGTATTCTCCAGTTTTGTTAATCATATTGTTACAATATATATTCCTACTGAAGAAATAGATAGAAGAGTGAGGGGAAGGTAAGGATGATAGTGAACATTTAAGCATCTCATCTCAGTTCTCAACACAGCGAGGCAGTGCAAAAGGAGTAGTGTGGTGGGAGGAGGTGCTCCAAGGCAGGGCTTCAGTTTAGCCTGGAAGCCTGCATACAGGTGGGTGAGACTCTGTGGGGCTGCTCAGGGCCTCTGACATCAAAGCAGGGCTGATAATGTTGTTAAGCCCAGAAAGTGATGGATGTCACCCTTACCCATTCCCCTCTTCCCCTGACTGAAGGAAGATCAGGCTTGCACCCAGAGACCTGGGTTCTGGTCCCACTGCTATTTCTAACTTGCTCTGTGACACTGGGCCTCAGTTTCTCTCATTTATAAAGCTAAAATGACTCCATCTCCCTTGCTGGATTGGGTAAAAACGAGGCTCAATTCCAGGAGTTAGTGCTGGCACAGTAATTTCTGATCACTTCTGCATCATCTAAGGGTCTGTGTATATCATCACGTGCCTAGGAATAACAATGGCTAATACTTATTGATCATGTGCCATATGTCAGGCACGATTCTAAGTACTTTGTAAGTAGTCCCTCTTTTGATCCTCACAATAATCCATGAGTAGGCATAGTCATCACCCCCACATTAAAGATGAGTAAGGGAGACAGATTTCATAGAGCTTGCTGAGGCCATGCTGTTAGCAAACTGGGGGTGGAATTTACAATCAGGTTGTCTGGCTTCAAAGTGGACTCTACAGGGGACTATGTGTTTTAGTTTGCCCACAATGCCAGCTTCTCCTGGATAGTCCCAATTGATGCCTATTGTCTTATCCTGGTTTGGATGTTCCATCCTGCTCTTGACCACTATGTTATATTGCTTGTCAACAATATTTGATATTCCTCAAGCCTCTGAATCTTTCTTTCCTATCCTATCCATATGCTATAGGTTTCTCCAACCGACTTCATGCTCTTACATCGAGGGTCATCAACCACTACTAATTAAGCCTAAGGCATTTGCTTAATTACATTGTTTGCTAAAGTCTGAGCTCAGTTCTGTATACTGAACATGTATCACAGCATTTGATGCATGGGTGTCAGTAGATGTTGACTGAATGAATGGACAAATGAACAGACGCACTATAGAGCCATGTGACAGCACCTGTACTCTTTTAAGAGTTATGTAAATATTTATCACACATTTCTCATGACATTAAAGTCAAAGATGATGAAAAGGAGAGAAGTTAAACTTATAACTTTTACAACCTGAACTTATGTGAATGTGGAAGACAGTTCTGTGTGGATGGTTTAGTGCAGGCATCAGCAGTTCTGCCAACAGGGCCTCCCAGGAAGTCTTGTACAAGTCAGCTCAGGAAGTTCCTCTCATCTTTTTCTCCCAAGAGCTTTCTCTGTCCTTGCCACATCATCCTGTCTTTTCCCTAATTGTCCAATTTCATCTTCAGATAAGAAACACAGACCTATGTCCATAGTACATCAAAGTAGAAAATCTTTTTGGAAATTATCTAAATGAGGCAAAAATGGGAACAGAACAGTTCCATTGGTGGGAACCCCCTGGGGCACACTCAAGTGCTTCCTAGAGGAGTCAGATCTCCAAAGAAAACACACAGGAGGGGGAGCTTCAACAGGTATTGACAATAAATATGCATCTGCTCCTTCTCTGAGCCCCATACCCTATTTTCCTGCCCTTTGCTTCAGCCCTTAAAGATGGTTCTCCACAGAGGCCGAGAAAGCCAGGAGCTCCCAAGCCCACCCCAGTGGGATCTCATTGCTGACAAAATAAGTGGCTTTTTCCCTTTCCTCCTGCAGACACTCAGTATCACAGGCTGCAGAGCTGTGAGATGGAGAGTGTGTGTGCACTGGATCTGAAAGTAACTCACTGAATAAACAAATGCTGGATCCAAGTAAGGCAGGTCATTCTGCCTCTGCCCCAGAAATCTGTGATTTTCTAGTCATGGAGACAGTTGTTTTAGGGCCCTCAGAAGCCATCTCCAGCCTCAGCACCTTTCCTAGACTCTCTGGTGGGCAGTCTGACAACGTAGCCCTGTGCACCTTCAGCCACTTCAGCCAGTGAATAGTAGTGGGGCCTCTCATCGAGCCCAGGTCTTCATTGAATTGTTTCAATAACTCAGCGAGGTAGTTGCTATCCCATCTATTTTGTAAATGAGGCTGGGTTCCTCTGGTGGACTGGTGTCACTGATGTCCAGATCAAGGCCTCTTAGGTCTGGCTTTTAGTAAACTTTGAGGAGAGAAGTCATCCCTATATAGAGTTGAGTTCTCTGTCCAGGGTTGGTCCTTGGTGCACCAAGATGCCTCCTGAGAAATCTCTCATAGCAAGGATGGAGGTTTCAGAGGTGGTCAATTCAGGGTGAGCTCAGGATCTGTAAGGCAAGGAGCAGTGGCAGCAGGAAGGCCCTTGGGCCCAGACTGTTGGGGTTTAGCAAAGAGATGGCACATGAGGATGAAACAAAGATGGGATGACCACATCATCCAACTGCAGGGGGACTGTACACATCAGAGTCCTTGTGAGTGGCTGCGCCTGAAATCGTGCAGAGTACCCTATATAAAGGTGTGAAGAGCTGCTTAATTAACAAGCTTCTTGTCTTCCTTCTCTTTCTCTCATTTCAGATAAACAAGAACCCTTACCACCTATCCTCACTGCTGAGCCTGGGTGCCTTTCTTCTAATAGGGTTGTTTGTGTGAAATTCTAATGTTTATTAGAAGTTGTCAAGCAGGGACTAAGCAGTACAATATACAGTGCATGAAAAAGAAAGGTAGATGTCTAAACATTGGGCTGCCCAGACTCAGTGAAGGTAGGTAGACATTTGGGGGCTGATACCCCCATTCCATATATCCTTTTAGATATATAAGCCTTAACTGCGATCTGTAGGTAGACATCCTCCCCTTTCTTCTAGATGTTGGGAGGTGCATTAAAACTTACTTAAATTTGATTCATAAGGTAGCCAAGACTGCTAGTGGCCTACCAAAGTAGTTCTCCCCTTCTTCCATTATAATGAAGTTGTAGCTGGGTACATAATCACCTATATTTCAGCAGCCATATTTCCCAAAACTCTAAGCAGCTATATATGGCTGTGTAGTAGTTCTTGGCAATGAATGTGAGTGGAAGTGTCACTTCCAGGCTTAGACCTTAAAATATTGTCTCTGGAAAGACTAGAGGCTTTTGGTCAAGGTGGCTGAGTAGGTAAATGCTGTGCTCACCTCCTCCATGACCACGTCAAAATTACAATGAAACTACAGAAAAACCATCAGTGAGAATTACCTGAAGTCTAGTTGAACTAAGGACAGACTGGTAGGATGGGCAGAGACATGGATGGGCTGGTCCCATACCCACAGAGTAATAGCTAAGAAATGAGAAGGGTATCTCAGCTGTGGAGGTCCTCCTTGAGGAGCGAGGAGTCCCAGCCCATACCAGGCTCCCAGCTCAGGGCACCAGCACTGGGAAGAGAAGTCCCAATAACTTCTGGCTATGAAAATCAGTGGAGATTGTGGCTGAGTGAGACGAAGGGCTGCAGGAGTCCCAGGCATTCCTCTGGAAGGTTCTGCACATGGACTTACTCACTGAAAGACTCACTCGCTCTGAGCCCCAGTGCTGGGGCAGTAGCTCGAAACACACCAAAAACACACAGAGAGGAACTAAATTGTCTGGCTTCCGGATGAGGGCTGGAGCAACAGCTTTCTCCCAGACAGAAGTGTTGGCAGAAGCCACTGTTCCTTTTTTGAGCCTTCTCCCAACCCAGCCTGCACACACAGGCAGGTACCAAATCTGAGTCTCCATCAACCTGGCTAACACTGTTTGCCCCACCTTGGTAATTCCCTGAGACTCTGCTTCACCCAACTTGCCAGCCTACCCAAGCTACTTCCAGTGGCTTTTCCACACAAATGGCCTGTCTTGGATAGTGCTGAGGACTTTCTTAAAATCTCTCAAAGGTTCACAAACCCCAAACAAGCAGCACCTGACCTCAGTGTGTCCTGTATCTCTAGCTTGCTGCCCCAAGCCTGGCACTAGTGGTGGCTGGCCTCAATTCATGGCTTAACCTCTCCTCGGCACCTCCAAGCCCAGCACGACAGTCTGATGGCATCTACTTGCAGATCACTTTGTACCTCATACCAAGTGGCCCTGGGCAGAGCAAATGTAGCAGGTGATCCTGGCCCACACCAGAGTCTCTCCTAAGAAGCCCCAGAACCAACACATATGGTGGCTAGCTTCAGACCACATCAGAGCACCACCCATCCTCCTCCACAAATGACACACCCAAAGGGCAGACTCAGCAGGCCACAGATCCCTGCTAAAGCAAATCCTCCTGTATAGAGTCAACCCCTGCATAACAGCTCCTCTACTATAGTCATGGCCAGTCCTCACAGCCGTTCAGCCTGAGAGTCAATCCCAACCATTCACAGGCCAACAACAGTCGAGGCTTAAGTACAATAAGAAGGCACACACAACCCACACAAGGTACACACCTGGAACACCTACCTCAGCTGACCAGGGAAACTGTGCCACTGAGCCCCACAGGTCACCTACTACATAAGGTCACTCTGCGGAGAGCAGGAGACATAGCAACTAGACCCAACACATAGAAACAAACACGGGGGCAGCCAGAATGAGGAGACAAAGAAACATGTCCCACATGAAAGAACAGAGCAAAGCTCCAGAAAAAGAATTAAACAAAATGAAGATAAGCAATCTTTCAGATGCAGAGTTCAAAACCCTGGTCATAAAGATAGTTAGTCAGTGATCTCAGACTATCGTTATAGCCAGAACCAGTCAGTGAGAATGTCAAAACAGAGATGTTGGTAGAAAATGTAGGTAGAAAACATAAAAAAGAACCAGTCAGAAATGAAGAATACAACAACTGAAATGAAGCAGAGGACTGAATCAGTGATTTAGAAGATTAGGTAGCAGAAAACATCTATATTATTTGAAGAAATGATGACATAAAACTTCCCTAACCTGGTGAAGGAAATAGACATAGAAGCCCAGGAAGCTCCGAGAGTCCCAAACAAGATGAACCCAAAGAGGCCCACACCAAGACAATCATGATTTAAATGCCAAAGGTTAAAGACACAGAGAGAATCTTAACAGCAGTAGAAGAAAAGCAGTTTGTTACCTACAATGGAGCTTCCATAAGACTGTCAGCCAATTTCCCAAAAGAAACTCTGCAGGCCAGAGGAGATTGACAGAAAATAGTCAAAGTGATGAAAAACAAAGATCTACAATGAAGACTACTCTACTCAGCAAAGCTATCATTTAGAATCGAAGGACAGATAAAGAATTTCCCAAACAAGCAAAAGCTAAAGGAGTTCATCATCACCAAGCCAGTACTGCAGGAAATGTTAGAGGGACTTCTTTAAGAATAAGGAAAAGAAAAAAAAAAAAGATTAAAAAAAGGTGAATAATAAAATGGCAATAACTACATACCTCGCCATAAGCACTTTAAATGTAAATGGATTAAATGCTTCAGTCAAAAGACATAGGGTGGCTGAATGGATACGAATACATGACCCTTACATATGCTGCCCACAAGAGATTCACTTCAGATAGAAAAACACACACAGATTGAAAGCAAAGGGATGGTAAAAGATATTCATAAAAATGGAAACAAACAAAAGCTGGAGCAGCAATACTGATACCAGACAAAATAGACTTTAAAACAAAGGGTATAAAAAGAGACAAAGAAGGACCCAGTAATTCTACTGAGTATTCATCTGAAGAAACCCAAAAGACTAATCCAAAAAGACAGATTCATCCATACACCCATTGCATACAATAGCCAAGCTCTGGAAGCAACCTAAGTGTCCATCAATAGATGAGTAGATAAAGAAGTGGTACATATGGAATATTACTCAGCCATAAAAAGAATAAAATCTTGCCACCTGTAACAACATGGAAGAACCTAGAGGTTATTATGCTAAGTGAAATAAGTCAGAAAAAGACAAGTACCATATGATTTCACTTATATGTGGAATCTGAGAAGCAAAATAAATGAACAGGGTTCCAGATGGGAGAGGGTCTGAGGGCTGGGTGAAAAAGGAGAAGGGATTAAGAAGTACAAATCAGTAGTTTGAAAATAGTCACGGGGATATAAAGTACGGCATGGAGAATATAGTCTATAATATTGCAATAACTATGTGTGGTGTCAAATGGTCACTAGATTTATCAGATGGGTGCCACTTTTACTAGAGTGATAACATTGTGTGTTATATAAATGTCTAAGCACTATGTTGTGTACCTGAAAATAATACAAAATTGTATGTCAACTGTGATTGAAAAATAAAAACTCATTTAAAAAAACATTGCCTCGGCACATCTCCACAATCTTTCCCTTACCTGAGAGCTGGACCATTAGATGTGCATGAAATTCAGCTTCAACCATGCAGACAAGGACAGCATCTCAGCAACGGTTCTCTACCTTAGGGTACAGTAGGATCACCTGGACAGCTTTTACAAACATAGATAGCTGAGCCCCACTCCCAGAGATGCTGATTTAGAAAATTCAGGCAGTGCCTGAAAATCTTCATTTCAAACATGTTTCTAGGAGATGCTTTTTTATTTTTTTATTTTTATTTTTTTTGCTGCTTGTCTTGGGACCATACATGACCACACACTGCCCTTGGGGACAGTAGAGAAACAAGACGGCAGGAACCTGGATCCCTGTTTTACTGTGTGGAACAGAACAGCTGGCCTATCCTGGGTTGTTACATGAGAGAAAGAAACTTCTTTGTTCTTTAAACCACTGTCCTGTTGGGTCTTTGATACAGCAGCTCAGCCTCGCCTCTAACTGAATCATATCTCCGGGAGTCAGAGTCTTCTTTGTATAATGACCTATTCAAAAAGAAAAAAAAAAAAACCAAAACCCTACTCTAGCTCTGTCTTTAGGAGTAACAAATCCGTTATTAATCAGACCAGTACACAGAGCCAGAATACAATCTCAGGTTTAAGATTCCTAGGCTTGATCTAATGGCGATACACAGTGTCTCTCATCTTCTGTATTTCTCTGGATCCTGTCTCCCTCTCAAGTTACTGACATATCCTTCTCTTTGCCACCAAGGTCTGAAGTTTCACTTCCCTGTCCAACCATTCTGCAGCCTGCCATGGTCTAGCCTCCTCCACTTCACCTGTCCCCAGATCATTTCTAATTGCCAAAAGCAGCTTTTCAAACTTCATCTTGCTTCACTTCTGCTTACTTGAACTATTAAATCACACCTTCCATTTGAAGCTCTCCCCACGGCTGGTTTCATGGCACCACTATCTCCTGAGCATTCTCCCATGTCTCCAATTCACATTGATCTGAACATCATACCACAAAGTCTCTTTCTCAGTTTCATCAACTGGGTCCTCCTCTTCTTGGATCATCCCTTTCAGGCTGGAATTCCATCCAGGGTAGTAAGGCGGGAACCATTTTTTGTGCTTTGGTTCTTGTCTCTCCTTTTTCAACTTCATTGATGCCCAAATCCAACTATGTCTACCAAGCTTACAACTCTCGAAGGCCTGCTGAGCTCTAGACTTACTCACATGGCCTCAAGTCTCTGACATTCAGCACATCCAAAACTAACTCAATACCTTCCCTCACCAGCCCAACCATCTTGTATTCCTAATCTTAGTGACACTACCACCTATCTACTTGCCCAGTGCACAACTTTGGAATTATGTTCAACTCTTTCTCAATGTCACCACTTCTCACCTCAACACTAAATACTTCACCAAGTTGATCTGCTTCTGTAGCTCTCCTGAAGGGACATCTTGTGAACCTGCTCATTCTGCTTTTCTCACTACTACCACCTTGCCACAGGCCCACACCTCATTTATTGTTGCAGTAGTCTGCTTTGTTTTTCATGTATCTGTTTTCCCCTATGAGATTAATTAATTAAGTAATCTATTAATTCATTGAACATTCAAAGGGTCACTATGTGGCACATGATGTGCTAGGTGCTGGAGATGAAAAACAAAAAAAGATAAAGAAAAAAGAAGGAAATGAATGAAACAGTCCCCAACCTCAACGAACTCTCACCTGGGGAGACAGACAAATCAACGGCATCACTTCATTCAACATAACGCATGAAGTTTAGAGAGAAGTATGTATGGGAGTGCTAAAGAGGGAGTATTTGCAAAAGTGTTCACGGATGAGTGGGATTTGACAAAGAAGGTGACAATGCAGTTATATGCCAGGCTCATGATTTTGGACTTTATTTTGCAAGCAGTGGGGCACCAGCAGATTTTCTGATCCAGAGAATGACAGAATTAGAGTCTTCTTTGTGAGGCTGAATTAAATAAACCCAAATGGTTTAGCAGGTTAAAACCAGAGCCTGGGTTTGGGGAATGAGCATTTATTTAAATGAATTCTAAAAATACCCGTGGAGTCAGGCATGTACTTGATCAGCTACCTGTGGCTCTGTAAGGCCATGGAGAGACTGTGTTGTTTAGGAGTCACGAGCTGGGTGCCCGATCCACTGTCAGTCCAAGGCAGTTGGCCCAGGCTGCCTAACTGCAAGGGTGGACCAGGGTAGGATTGAGGAGGAGGCCGGTGGTTAGAAGTGAAACTCTGATCTCACCCAGGAAAATCACCACCTTTTGGACTAAGGACAAAGGGTTTTAATTTTGACACATTGGGTCTCATAAACACCTTTAAAAAAGAACACATTGCCTAATATACTTACTACTTCTATAAAACCAGCATAATTATAGAGAAGAATACAGTCTATTTTTCCTACACTCAGAGATGGATCTATATTATAATTTTCCCAGTCTTATTAAATGAATGGATCTTTGATTTCCACTGAGAAAGAGCTGCTGTTTTCCTCACACATGTAGAGACGTGTGTGAGACCCTGTCCAGGTGGGGGCTGCTTGGTCATCACCCCTGAGGGAGGTCTGGTGCTTGGCATGAGGAGGATTTCATTAGAGACAGTGTATGCTCCTGGAACCCATGAGAGGGACAGGTGCTGAAAGAGATCTCCCCTCCCATGATACCTGCCAAACGGATGCCGAGGAAGTCTGCTAACAGCCACAGCGTGACATTTACAGAGGCATCAGCAGACAATGGGACAAGCAGAGACCCAGGTGGAATGGGGTCTAATTCAGGATTTCCCTCTCCATCGCCCAGCACCTTGGGCAAGTCGCTGACCCTCTCTGAGCCTCAATTTCTTTATCTGTGCAATGAGAAAGGTGATATTCCAGTGGTACATTTTTTCAAATAAACTTTTATATAGACCTCAATATACAAAACAGATAAGACTACAGCTTCTCTGGTTAAAAGGTGTGCTAAGCCCCCCTCATTCGGTCATCATCTTCCCCTCCCTCACTCACCTACAGCTGGAAGCACAAAGAATCCCAGCTCTAGCACTCCATGAGACCAATATTCAGGCATCGACTTTCTTATTCTTCGATTGCGTATTGTCACCCCACCCTTGTCCATGGTCAAGTTGAGCAAGGGGAGTGCTGCAGGGGTCTACATCATGGAAGTCTATATCATAGGCCTGAAAGATATTCTTAGAACTAAAAGTGACCTCCCAGATCATCTAAGAAGCCCTTCACTGAATAGATAAGTGACCCCAACCACACCCACTCTTTTTATTTAGTTGGTTTCTTATTGTGGTAAAATGCATGTAACAAAATTTACCATTGTAACCATCTTAAAATGTACCATTCAGTGGCATGTTTCCATATAGTCCATTCACATTGTTGTGCGACTGTCACTACTGTCTAGTACCAGAACTTCTGCATCATCCCAAATGGAAACCCTGCACCCAGTAAGCAGGTATTCTGCATTCCCTTTCCCCTCAGCTCCTGGAAACCAATAACTTTTCTGTCTGTATGGATTTGCCTATTCTGAATATTTCATGTAAATGAAATCATATAAAACATGGTTTTCTGTGCTTCTCTCAGCATAATTTTTCAAGAATCATTTATATTCTATCCTTGATCAATACTGATTCCTTTTAAAAACTGAATAATACTCCATCATATGGATACACCATATTTTGCCTATCCATTTAGCTATTGATGGACATTTGTGTTGTTTCTACTTTTTGGTTATTGTGAATAGAGCTGCTATGAACATTCATGTAAGACTTTTTGTTTAAACGTCTGTTTTCAATTCCTTTGGGTATATACCTAAGGGTGGAATTGCTGTGCCATATGGTAACTCATTGAGTTATTGAGGAACCTACAAACTGCCTTCCACAGTCCACCTCATTTTTTGAATGTGGTGTCTGCCCTGGGCAACTGGGTATCGTCGCCCCCCACCCCCACCCTGGGGAATGGCAGAATCCCTTGCACGCTGGCATGTGGTTTGCTATTTCTGTCTCTCCAGGCTTTAGCTAACTGGTTACTTGCACAAATGACAGGAATAATGATAATAATTATAATTATAGTGATATAATTATTATAGTAGTTCTCACAATAACGAAAAGGTAGGTACTCTTAGGATCCCCATCTTACAGATGAGGAAACTTATTCAAGGACGCACAGCTTTGCCTGAAATACAAATCCACTGCCCCAGCCACTCCCTGTGCTGCTCTCAGGGAGCCTCCCCTGACTTTAGGACAGTTTGGCAGACTGTCCTGCCCAGGCTCCTGGTGCCTGCCTCCCAGAGACTCATCCTAGTTTGGCCCCTGCCAGGCCAGTCCATGAGCCTGGGCTGACTTCCAGTTTCCATCATCACATCAGGCTTCTCCGATTAGTGCCAGCTCCTAGCTGATGATGTGAACTACCTCTTCCAGGAGGCTTCTGACACAGCTGAGCCCTGCTCTGTGCCCTCAGCTAGGGCCTGGGGGAAACACAGGGGCATAAAGACTGGTCACAGCACATTTGGATTCACACTGTGGACAACAGCTTCCCAGACCTATGCTCAGCTGGGAAAACCAGGGCTATGTCTTTGGAAGCTGCACCCAGACCTCAGGCTCTGAGTCCATGTGACTATGACAGCAAGAAGGCTGCTAACCACACACAGGCCCAGAGGAGGAGGCCAGTGATATCGTGTCCAGCTGGTTCTGCTCCAGCCCTCTCTGCTGCAGAGTTAGGATGGAAGCATCTGAAGTATAACTTCCCTGTCCCTCTGCCATCTATTCATGAGTGGCCCAGCCAATTTCTGTGTGTTAGTGCCTGGAAAAAATTATAGCAGGCCAGTGGGGCTGGGTGACCATGACAATAAGAGTGGGGGGAAAAATCTCCAAACATCCAGTGTCCCTGTGAACCAGGCAGATGTAGGAGACACTGTTGGCCCAGGGGGCCTCCCATGCTTGGATTATGGACTCAGACTAAAGCTGGAGGCCTATGGGGAATCTATTCTTAGGGGTGTGCTGTCACTTTTGTATGTATGTGAGAAGGGAAGGGCTGTAAGACATGGCTCCTAACAGCAGTCTACAGGATATGGGAAGCAGTCAAGGCCCCAAATCAACAACAATCCCAGCTCTCAGACTCATCAAGTAGTCACCATCAGGCCTGACACAGGAGACCCAGTTTTCAGATATGGGAGCTCAACAGCATTGCCTCTTCCCCCAGGGTAGAATCTCAGCTAAGTGCAGACTCCCCAGAGTAGCCACTCCCTATGTCCACATATACAGCCACTTTTTTGCTTGATGTGACAATTTCTGAGAGCTGCTTGGGAAATGACGCTGGTTGAAGCCCATAGAGGACACCCATGAGCTTCAGGAAAGAGGTCCTCATGGGTGGCTTATGCACAATCTTGTGTAAGGGGCTTTCCTCCCTCCACCATTTCCAGGCTAGGAGAAGGAGAGAGCCTGGTCTTCTCATTTTGTTTTGGGCTGTCATGTGCATGGAGAGAAAACTGCCACCTTTGTTGGCTGTTTGACTTTAGGTGGTCATTTAATATAAGAGGATATGGACCCCCAGAAAGTGACCATGAAGGCCAGTAAGTGCTGGTTGCCCACAAAGCCTGCCCCACTCCCAATCACACCACCAGCAGCAGGCTCTACCAAGGGGATGACAGCAGGAACCAGCAAGGCTGGAGGAGAGGTGCTTTGGGGTAGAAGGAGGGGCTCCCTTGCAGAAAACTTCATTATGGTGCATGCCAGTTCGTGCTTAAGTATATTCACAACCTGCTTGCTGGGAATCAGAAAGGTACAGACATCACTTCTAGGCAGCAGGAAATTGAAAGAAAAACACAAAATAAATGACACAAAAATTAATCTCCTTTCTCAGTACTATTTCTCATTTGCTTTCAAAATAGTGCCATCTTGTCTCTGGAGCAGGGCACCATGGCTTAGCAGTAAGCCCAAAAGACTGACCATTCCTTCCAAGGACTTATAACTTGGGGTTCCAAGGACTTATACAATTTTAGGGGGCCCCTGAAATTGTATAAAAAATGTTACCATTTATGTGCTGGGGTGTCATAGGTTTTAGCAGATGCCCAAAGAGGTTTATGACTTCCTCCCAAGAAAAGATTCAGGCTCCTTTTAAGCAGTTACTGATGAGGTCTGGACTATCGACTCATGTTGTAGGCACAGGCTCAGAGACCTGGTGGGTCCAGGGGTGCCAGGAGAGGGAAAATGGGGACTAGAAGCCCGGTGTTCCAGGTATTCAGACCCCAGTTTGGCTTATTTTCTACCACTGCACATGGACCACAGATCTGTGCATGTGTATATAAAGGCAAGAGAGAAAACACTCATGCTTCCAAATTTAAATTTCAATTTTCACTTTGGGACTTGGATGTAAATCTGTTAGGTCTTAAGTCCAGGAGGTGAAGTAATTTATTAAAGAGAGTTTAGGCTGAGCTGCTGAGTTCCCTGATAAATAAACCATGTTTCCTCATCTCAGGTCCATGAAAATATATTTTCTAGGGATTGACAACCCCCTTTGGAAAGCATTAGAATCTTCTCCCTGCAGGAGAGCCAAGCACATGGACACTTGTCTTTTTAAAGATACTTGACCTTTCTGAGCAAGGAAATAAATGCACTTACACACCAACTAACGAGTACCCCCACTCTGTTACCTTAATTATTTCCAAAAAATATATACATAAATAAATTAAAAAAGGAATACCTTTAGTTCCATGAGCTATAGAGGGAGGGTGTTATGGAAACAGACCTGGCATCAGAACATCCTCGATGTTGCCCACGTTGGTTTCTTAACCATGTGCTAATTACATCACCAGAAGGCTCACACTACCCATCATTTCCAAGGTTTGAGAAGCCACCTATATATCCCAGGACTTGAAGATAGAGAAGAAACTTTAGAAACCAGCCCACTCCCATATGTCAGCTGGAGAGACCCAGAGGGTGGGTATCATTTCTCATTGAGCAAGGCTGAGAAGAGCTGCAACTCAAACCCATACCTCTGGTTCTCAGCTCCAGGTTTGTGGGGGGTGGGGAGGTGGGTGGGCGGGCTGCAGACTCCCAGTGCTGCCAACAGTCATCATCTTGAGGTTCCCAAGGCCTCTGGTTGTAACCAAGGCCAACAACAGTAGGTCATGGGGAGCTGACAAGTCTGCAGTGCTTTAGAGACATGAGGAACTCTAAAATGACGCCTCATTTTTACTGATGGTGATGATACTATGTAATGTTTATACACCACTCTGGCTGCTAATTTCTAAAATGAGAAAGGAAGAATTTAAAGACCTATCCAGCTCTGTGAGTAGCGACTGCATTCTCGACAACTCAGATGGAAGCTTTATCTCTGGCTGCCCCATGTGCCTCTGGTTCTTGAATTCTTTCTAAGATGGCACAGGAATCCAACCTTTGGGTGTTGTGGCTCATGACCTGCTAAGGACACACAAGATACTGGGTAGAACTTGGTAGAGCTGGGAATAACTGCTTTACATATTCACGAAGTTAAACTAGTTTAGATTTAATTGAATTTATTGTCACATCATGCCTAATCCTGGGCAAGCTTTCCCACCTCCACTTCCACCAGTTTTGAGGACAGGTCTCCTTGGGTTTGAAGCTCTGGTGTTTGTTAGCTGTGGGCTTTGGGGAAGGTCTTTATATTCTCTGTGCCTCAACATTCACAACTGTAAAATGGGGATAATAGCACTGATTTTACAGAGTTGTGGTGATTATAGGAGATAATGAATATTAAAAACCTCACAAGGAAGAAAAAAAAATGGCATAGATGATAGGGGCTCTGTTCATCCTTTTGGAGACCAGATCAAAGTTGTGACGGAAACAAGGAGCAGCAGCAAGGAAAAATCATCTGGGATCTAGATGAACAAGCCATACAACTAGGGAGAAATCCAAGAAAGCACCCTGCAACAGGCAGAAGGTAGGACGGCGCAAGAACGTGGGGAGTCTCTAGTGGCTGAGTGAGACGGAGCCTGCAGCTGCAGCAACAGCAACAGCAGAAGCCCTTTAAAGGGGCCGCATCTGGTAGCGGATTTTCATGGTGACAGACCTGCTCACTCTGAGCATCAGTGTGGATTAGGCTGTGTGCAGAGGGCACCAAGGACTTACAGGGAGACAGTGTCAGAGTGAGGGCCAAGGGGAGACTCACTCTGTGGAGAAATGCTGGCTGTATCCATTGTTCCCTATTGAGCACTGGTCCCTTCCAGTGCGCAGGGCACAGCATCTCCATAGCTGTGACGTCATCAAACTGGATAATAAAGATTGCTCCGCCCAGAGGATTCCCTGAAACCCCACCTTCCCCAACTAACGGCCCCACCCAAGCCACATCCAGGTGTAACCTCAACAAGTCAGGTGCTACTTGATGAGCAGTCCCTAGACTCACATTGTAGGCAGCTGGCCTTGGTTTCTGGTGTGGCCTTCTGAAGCAACTATAAGCACAGCATCTGTGGATTGCTTGCTGAATCTTAACAGGTGGCCTGGAGGGGTAGAGCCTTGGGCTTACTTTGGCCTGCAGCTGAACCCCTCTCAGGACTGTGCCACTGGACACCTACTTCACAAATCCACACTAATAAGACTGGGAGAATTAGGAGCTTTGCTGAAAGCACAGAAACATACACAGAAAGGCAGACAAAATGGGAAGAGAAAGAAGCAGAAACAACATGAGAGAATGAAACAGAGATTCAGACACAATGAAGTCAAGTAATCTAATACATGCAGAGTTAAAAACACTGGTTATAAAGATGCTCAATGGACTTTTGGGACTGTAGATAAATTGTGAGAATTTAAACAAAGAGATAAAAACATAAAAATGGGAATGAAAATTATAAAAGAGAACCAGTCTGAAATGAAGACCACATTATCTGAGATGAAAAGTATATTAAATGAAATAAACAAAGTGAATAAAGATAAGGATCAAATGCCCTACCTAGAGGATAGGAAAGCTAAGGACACTCAATCCGAATGGCAAGAGATAAGATGCCAAGACTATAAAAGTAATTTAAGGAGCATATGGAATACTATTAAGGGTCCAAATGCTGATCTGTGTAACTGAAGAAAATCAAGATGTCGAACAGCTATTTGAAGAAATAATGATGGAAAACTTCTCTAACCTGGTGAAGGAAATGGACATAAAGCCCAGGAAGCTCAGAGAATTCCAAAAATCAGGGATCCAAAGAGGCCCGCAGCACGACACATCATAATTAAAATGCCAAAGTTTAAGTACAAAAAAAGAATAATAAAAATAGCAAGAGAAAAACAGATAGTTACATATAAGGAATCACCCAGAAGACTGGCAGCTGATTTCTCAAAAGAAATTATGCAGGACAGAAAGGTTTGACAAAAAAAAAAAAAATTCAACAGGACGAAGACTCAGGATCTACAACCAAGAATAATTTATCCAGCAAAGCTATCATTTAGAGTTGAAGGACAGATAAAGAGCTTCTCAGGCAAAAATAATCTAAAGGAATTTATCACCAAGTCAGTATTACAGGAAATGTTGGAGGGACTTCTTTAAGAAGAAACAACATGTATCAAAATAGGAATAAAGAA
The DNA here is from genome assembly GCA_030015415.1 of Cynopterus sphinx. NCBI lineage: Eukaryota > Metazoa > Chordata > Mammalia > Chiroptera > Pteropodidae > Cynopterus > Cynopterus sphinx. The sequence goes on from CM057380.1 coordinate 94,971,118, forward strand.
TGGTAATGACTACATTCAGGTATCAAAAAGTACCTTAAGTGGAAAAGAATGAAATGTTCCAACCAAAAGAGAGTGGCTGGAAGGATAAGAAAACAAGACTTCTTACATATGCTGCCTACAAAAACTCACTTCAGATTAGAGGACATACACAGACTAAAAGGAAGGGGATGGAAAAAGATATTGCTTTGATAGACCTAGAAGGTATTTAAGTCAGAAAAACACTATATGATTTCACTTATATGGGGAATCTAAGGAATAAAAAGAACAAACTAATCAAAAATAGAGTCACAAATGTAGTGGACAATTGGTGACAGAGGGCAGGAGAGATTGGGTGGTTGAGAGAATGAGGTGAAAAGTTAAAGAAGTGCTGATGGATGGTCAAGGCGGTTGGGAGCATGGCATGCCTAGGTAGAAGGTCAGGGGAAGGAAGGAGCAATTGGAGCAATCATTTTATGAACTATATAGATGTCTAACCAATGTACTGTATACTTAAAACTAATGAAAATTAATACATTTAAAAAAAGAGTGAAAAACAAAAAAACCCTCACAAAATGTCTGGCACATAGTAGGCTGTCTATTGGTCATAAATCCTGTCATATTCTTATAAATGCCCCACAGCCTATGTTGTTGGAAGGTGGACAACTGAAGCAAAGTATCCTGTGAGAATCTGTCCTGGAGTGGGGTGGGAGAACAGAATTCACCCTTAAGGTATGAGGTGAAGGTCAGCAACATAGCTTTCCTACTTCCCAGGCACATATAATGTTGATATAAATTATTTCAAAATAGTTTAGAAGTTATACTTAAATGCCTGTGTTTACCAAATGGTTAACTTCTATAAGTTAACATACTAGAGACAAACATATATGTAGTAATAAAGAGTAGAGCCCAAAAGTAAAATTATGACTAATGATAACTTATTCGGGAAGAGTTTATTATTGTTGGTGATGGTGTTATCTAGTCCCAAGTTCTGGTTCCTGCAGCTCACTGCACCTCCCAGGGCCTAGGTTGAGTGTAACATAACAAGTTCCCAGGACTTGCTGTTCCCACTTGCCAGCTTTCTCTTCCTGCTCTCTCCATCCAGCCCATCTGTGAAGTTTGCAGCAATGAGCAGGGTTAGGTTTGAAAGTCCAAGCCTTAGACTTGAGGCACATCAGAATCTCGGAGAGTGTTTGTTAAAATGTAAATGCTGGGCCTGACCCAGAGTTTCTGGGTTAGCAGGTCAGACAAGGCCTGAGATTTTGCAGTTTTGGGACCTCGCTTTGAGATCTACTGCCTTAGGGCTTTGCAACCTTAGGTGCATTGGAGCCACCTGAGAAATTAAAAATCTGGATTCCAAGGCTGTACCCCAGGCTAATTAAATTGAGGTCTCAGAAGGCCGCATTGGAGAGGCTCAATTTCCCTGTAGCCACTGAACCCAAGTTGAGTGCTCTGGGGTTGCTGAGCTGTTGATAATCAATAATTACAGGCTGATATTGGATGAATTAGGGCCTAGCAAACTGTTTCTGTAAAGGGTAAGTTAGTAAATATTTCAGGCTTGCAGCCCACATGGTCTCTGTTGCATGTTTTTGTTTGTTTCAACCTTTAAATATGTAATCTTAACTTGCAAGTCATACCAAAACCATTTGTGAACCCCTGGAGAATAAGCCAGTCATGAATGATTAAATTTAATTATAAAAATTAGCTATTCACAATTAGTATTATTTATATAATAAATTAAAACCAAGGTAGAATGTAGATTAATTTAGAAGAATTAAAGGTACAATGTAAATGTGGCTTCTCTGTTTTCTATAACTGCTTCTTCTAACAGTTTTTATTTATACATTAAAAAAAGATAGGGGGGCTTCCTTCCATCTCCCTTTTGTAGTTCACAGTACTAGTATAGCAGGTCCTTAAAAATAACGTTGTTTCACTCTATGTTGGTTAAAAAGTTGGAATGCGAGATTGGATTAAACATGATGGAGTGAGAGACATGCCCAGATCTCCCTTCTTAAAACAATAAACTCAACAAAAAACACCCAAACTGCACACTATCATGTCTGAGTGTGGAATCTGCGCATAAGAGCTACCACAGGTCAGAACCCCAGGTGCTGGGTGGTAGACTGGGAGAAATAAAGAAACTGCCTCTCGCAGCCGTTGGAGCTTCCTGCAGGAGGAGGGAAGGGGGAAGGTGTGGTGACTTCCCTGAACAGCCCTGCTTGAGAATTCTGTGAGCTCCATGTAGCCAGTGGCAGGACCTAGTCATCAGGGCAGAAGGCTGAGAAAATGGGGATGGCAAAAAAGCAGGGACAGCAGAGAAACCATAATTCATTTTTACCAGCCGTGGTTGCAAAACAGAGGCTGAGCCACAGTCCCTACTGTAAACTAATATTTCTTTACAATAAACTAGGGACCATTTTATATTAAATCTATCTGGAAAAAAATTAGAATACACTTTCATTAATACACAGGTGGAGAAATATGCCACTAAACACCATGAACAGCCAAGGTGACAAGGCACGTCAGAAAGAAAGAGAAAAATCTCCAGAAAACAAGCTTACAGACATAGAAATATGTGACTTAAATGACAGAAAATTCAGAATGGCACTTCTGAAGAAAATCAATGAGATCCAAAATAAATCATATCAACAATTTACGGAATTAAAAAAACGAGATGAGCAGAAGAAGTTCTTTAGCAAGGAGGTCAAAAAGAACAGAATAGTCCTTCTGGAGATAAAGAACACACTACAAGAATTGAAAAATGAAATAACAGGCTTGGGAAATAGAGTCGACCAAATGGAGGAAAGTATAAGTAATATTGAAGACAGAAATTTAGAAATAAACAGGAGGAAGATGAGAGAATCCAAGGAATGAAAAATAATGAAAGAGAAATACAAGAACTAGCTGACACCATCAGGAGAGGAAACACACGAATAATGGGCATTATTGAAGGCAAGGAAAAGGAACAAGAAATAGCATTTTCAGACAAATAGTTGATAAGAATTTCCAAATCTAAGGAATGAGCTGGAGCTTGGAATTCAAGAAGTCAACCGAGCACCCAATTATCTCAACCCTAAAAGGCCTTCACCAAGACACACTGTATTAAAATTATCAAAAACAATGACAAAGACAGAATTCTCAGGGCAGCCAGGGAGAAGAAAATGGTAACATCTAAAGGAAAACCCATTAGGTTATCCTTGAACGTCTCAGCGCAAAACTTACAAACCAGAAAGGAATGCAATCAAACATTTAAACTATTAAGAGAAAAGAACTACCAGCTTAGAATAATGTATCTAGCTAAGTTCTCCTTTAGATATAAAGGAGAAATAAAGACCTTTCTAGATACGCAAAAATTGAGTGAATTCTTCACTACAAGGCCTGCATTACAGGAAATATGGAAAGGGATCAACTCACTTGAAACAGAATGACAAAAACAAAAAACAAAAAACAAAAACCCAAAACATAATTAGAAATAAGATGACTAGCAGGTTGATAAAAGCAGAGGAGTGTAACCCTTCCTAGGAACAGGGCATTATAAGCTTAAAATAAGAAGAGATTTGCTATAGCAAGATAGTGATGAACATTCAGCATATATAATAGGGACAAACTGAGACAACAATGAATGAAAAGGAGAGGATTCAGAGATCCAAATTCCCAAAGGGGAATGGAGATAAGGCACAGGCAGAAGAAAAGAAATGACTGTATATATATATATAACTACCCTTTACATATTCATAATGGTAACCACATGCCAAAGATTCAGAACTGAAGTATATATCATAAAACAAGAAGAAGCAGAGGGAAAACCCACAAAAGCCAACCAAAATAAAGAAAACAGAAACACAAAGACAAGGAAGTGATGAAAACAACAAGCTACCAGAAAGCAAAAGATAAAGTGGCAATAAGATTTCATATTTCAATACTCACCCTAAATGTAAATGGACTGAACTCACCAATAAAAAGACACAGAGTTGCAGAATGAATCAAAAAACAAAACCCAACCATATGCTGCTTCCAGGAGACTCATCTCAGTTCAACAGACAAATATAGACTCAAAGTGGAAGGGTGGAAAATGATATTTCAAGCAAATGGCATTCAGAGAAAAGCGGGAGTAGTGGTACTAATATTGGACAAAATAGACTTTAAAATAAAAAAGGTAAAGAAAGATACTGAGGGACACTTCATAATGATAAACGGAATCTTGTACCAAGAAGACATAACAGTTATTAACATCTATGCTTCCAATCAGGGAGCCCCAAAATATATAAAGCAATTACTAACAGAACTGAAGGGAGAATCAGACCAAAACACTATCATAGCAGGGACCTAAATACCGCACTGTCAAATATGGACAGATCAACCAGACAGAAAATCAATAAGGAGATAACATCCTTAAATGACACATTAGACCAACTGGACATAATTGACATATACAGAGCCTTTCGTCCAAAAACTGCTGCTTATATACTCTTCTCTAGTGCACATGGAGCATTTTCAAGGACTGACCACATCCTGGGACACACAGGTAACCTCAGCAAACATAAGAGGTTTGAAATCATACCAGCCATAGTCTCTGATCATGATGCTTTGAAACTAGAGATCAACTGTATAAAGAAAGAGGAAAGAACCACAAATACATGGAGATTAAACAACATGCTACTGAGGAATAACTGGGTCAGAGAAGAAATAAAAAGAGAAATCAAGAAATACATAGAAATGAGTGATAATGATAGTACAACATATCAAAACTTTTGGAACACGGCAAAAGTGGTCATAAGAGGAAAGATCATATCATTACAGGTCTACCTCCAAAAACAAGAACAAGCCCAAATAAATAACTTCATCTTAAAAAACTAGGAGGGAAGAACAAATGAAGTCTAAAGGCAATAGAAGGAAAAAAATAATTAAAATTAAAGCAGAAATTGAAAACAAAAAAGCAATAGAAAAATAAATACAAAGAGCTGGTTCTTTAAAAAGGTTAATAAAATTGACAAACCCCTGACTAGACTCACGAGAGGGGGGAGGACACAAATAAACAAAATCAGGGATAAAAGGGGAAATTACGACAGATACAGCAGAAATACAAAGGATCATACACAAATACCATGAAAAAGTATATAACATCAAATTTAATAACCTAGAGGAAATGGACCACTACTTAGAAAAATAGAAACTTCCTTGATTAAATAAAAACCTGGAAAATCTAAATAGACTGATCAGCAGCATGGAAATTGAAACAGTCATCAAAAACCTACCAAAAAGTAAAAGTCCAGGACCAGATGGTTTCATCAGTGTATACTACCAAATATTCAAAGAAGATTTAAAACTATTCTTCTCAAACTCTTTCAAAAAAAATCAAAGAGGAGGCAATACTTCCCAACTCTCTTTGTGAGGCCAATATCACCCTGATACCAAAACCTGGTAAAGAGAACACAAAAAGAAAACTACAGACCAATATCTCTCATGAACACAGATGCAAAAATCCTAAGTAAGATACTGGTGAACTGAAAACAGCAACATATCAAAAAGTTTATACACCACGATCAAGTGGGCTTCATCCCAGAGGCACAGGGATGGTTCAACATACACAAATCGATTAATGTGATACACCACATAAACAAATAAAAAGAATTATATGATCATATCAATAGATGCAGAAAAAGCCTTTGACAAGATCCAGCACCCATTTATGATGAAAACACTTAACAAAATCGGTATAGAAGGAAATACCTTAATATAATGAAGGCCGTATATGACAAGCCCTCAGCCAACATTATATTTTATGGTAAAAAACTTTGACTTCAAATTATACTATGAAGTGACAGTAATCAAAATGGCATAGCAGAAAAACAGACACATGGACCAGTGGAACAGAACTGAGAGTCCAGAAGTAAACCCATTTATATGGGCAAATAATTTTCAACAAAAATGCCAAAAACATACAGTGGAGAAAGGAAAGCCTCTTCAATAGATGGTCCTGGGAAAACTGGAAGGCCACCTGCAGAAGAATGAAACTAGACTGTTGTCTACCACCACACACCAAAATTAACTCAAAATGGATTAAGGACCTGAATATAAGACCTGAAGCAATAAAATGCAGAGAAGACAACATAGGAACTAAACTGAAGAACCTTGGATTTAAAGAGGATATCATGAATATGAGTTCAAAGTCAAGGGAAATAAAAGCAAAAATAAACGAATGGGACTACATCAAACTAAAAAGCTTCTGCTCAGCAAAAGAAATTGTCAACAAGATAAAGAGACAACAATCTGAATGTAAAAAAATATTTTCAAGCAACACTTCTGATAAGGGCTTAATATCCAAAATATACAAAGAACTCATATGACTCAATACCAACAACAACAAAAAAACAAACCATCCAATCAAAAAATGGGCAGAAAACCTGAACAGACACTTCTCCCTAGAGGACATACAATTATATAAAAAGATGCTCAACATTGCTAACTACTAGTGAAATGCAAATCAAAACCACAATGAGATAACAAACTCACACCTGTTAGAATGATCATAATCAACAGGACAAGTGACAACAAATGGTGGAGAGGATGTGGAGAAATAGGAACCCTCATACACTGCTGGTGGGACTGCAGATTGGTACAGTCACTATGGAAAACAGTAGGGAGGGCCCTCAAAAGACTAAGAATCAATCTACCATATAATCCAGCAATCTCTTTACTGGGTATTTACACCAAAGACTTGAAAACCCATATCCAAAAAGATATTTGCACATCGGTGTTCATAGCAGCATTATTCACAGTGGCCAGGACATGGAAGCAACCAAAGTGTCCTACGATAGATGACTGGATAAAGAAGCTGTGGTACATATATACAATGGAATATTACTCAGCCATAAGAAGAGATGAAATACTGCCATTTGTGACAACATGGATGGACCTTGAAATAATCATACTAAGTGAAATAAGCCAGATAGAAAAGGTTGAAAATCACATGATATCACTTACATGTGGGATATAAGCCTAAAAGCAACAAATGAACAGGACAGACAGAGACTCATGGACATGGACAATGGACTAAGACAATGGACTAGTGGTTACCAGAGGGGAGGAGGAAAAATTAAAATAAAATGTTAAGTAAAGGAAAAAAATAATATAAAAGTTGAGATGCCACAGGAACTTAACTCTTCTTTATAATAATTCGCCTAAGGTAAAACTGATTTTGTTAATGAGTTGTTTCACCTCTAAAGTCTTGCTACCTATAAACAAGGCCTTACTATACTTGTTTCCTAATATCTGCTTGGAACTTTAGGAATTAAAAGCCCTTAGCATCTGTCTGCTCAGTGCTATCAGAAAGTGTTAACCGCCCTCTGGGTATTTCATTCTCTCCTGATACCTCTAGTCCTAATTTCCTGTCTCACCCTCTCTCCCCACAGAGAGAGTTTATTTCTTCTGAGAAGCCTGGCTTCCCTAAGCCTCTATGTGTACAAAAAGCACCCTAAAATATGGAGTCACATGGCACTTTCACATGGCCCCCTCTCTGGCCTCTCTTCTCTCCAGCCCGAAGAGCATTCCCTCTCTAGGTAACTAAGTGATGCCTAACCCATCCCAAGGTTTCTGCTGGGCTTCAGCATAAAAAGGATCAGGGCCAGAGAAGCTGGTGAGTATTTCTGAACAGGCCTAAGAAATCCTGGAAGCTTTTTGCTTTTCAATCTGTTCCAAGCCTCAGACAAAATGGATAGTACTCACCTCTACTCCTGTCCTTTGTTTTCTTCTGAGCCTTTAAGACAATTAGAACCTATTAGTAAATGACTTAAGCTGTCTTTTAACAAATGTAAATGATTTGTAGCAGAAGGATAGAGTCCAGGATGAGGAAATGGAAGCCTCCACCATCTTCCAAGGACATGTGACTAACTGGAATCTGAGGGAACTTGAATGGCTCACCTGTTTAAAGGATTTGTAGTTCTGCCCTACCTGGGCCACCATCCAAAAATGTGACTAAAATGGGAGGCCGAGGGCTGAACCCTTGCTGGCTTCAAGGGCGAACGTCCTATGTAGTGGCACGGGGGCTCACGCTGAGAAGGGCCCTGTGTGGTTCAATGTTCTGCTGATGGCATCTTGGTGAACATGAATGTGAGCAGAGGAGAGATGCATAATGTGTGTGTCTCCTATTCCTTGCTGCCTCATATGATCTGGTGTTCCTGATGCACTGTGAGTACAGAATTTCATTTAAAAAATGTAAATGCTATAAAGCAGAAAGTGGACAGTGGACAGTGAAATCAGTTATATGGTCTTTGATTAATGTTTTCAAATGTAGAAGCAAATTTTCATTTATATTAAAGTTTGGATGACAAAAATCTTTCAAAACATGAGATCCATGTTTGAAGAAGGAAGAGGAGAAGGAGGAGGCTAGAGAGGAAGGGAAGTGAGGGGGAGCAGGAAGGGGAAGAGGATGGGGAAGGAGAGAAGGAGAAGCAGCAGCAGCATCCATTAGTCCAGGCGAGGGTGAGAACCACTGCAGGTCGCCCACTCTACCATCAAAGAGGGTATGGGAACTACTTTGGAACAGGCCAGGGAACATTCAGAGCAATTTCCCTTAACATTTCCTGAGCCCCTGTAACATCCTCAACTTCTGAATTCTTGGTATTTTACAGTAAAGCTCCTTAAGCCTTTAAGAAAGGGCATATGCCTATACAAGGGGGCAGTGAAAACAGAGGGAGAAATTGTTCAAATGCGGCTGCATTCCTCCCTATAGCTTGTGTTAGAAAGGCACCCAGAGGGGGAAAGGAGGCCTTGGCTGGCCTGGGTTATAACCAGTAGGAGGCCATGTACCCCTTGACTACTGACAGGGAGGATCGGTGCTTAGACACAATTGTACAGCAGTCACCACCCCACCAGGCCCCTTCTCACCGTGAGCCCTTTGCCAAACTATTCCCTGTTGTCATCAGACACTTGGGCATTCTGTGCCCCTCTACTTAGTCGAGCTTTCCATGCTTAACTCAGGCATCCGTACACCAGGCAAGGAGTTACAGACCATTTCCTCGGTTTACAGGATGAGGAAACTGAAGCTTAGTGAGGTCACGCAACACATGTGGGGTCACATGGAGAAGAAGAGGCAGAGCCCGGATTTCAGGCTGGACTGTCTGATGCAGAGCTAGGCTCTCTGCCCTTGGCCGGCACACATTTTCCTTGCCTTTTCTGAACTCCGGCTGTGGCTGACGTGAGTGCCACACAGTTTGCACTCAGTTATTTTCCCTTCTCTTCCTGGGAGTGACTTTAATCTCCCCAACAACTACATACTCAGAGGTCAGGGCCCAGGTCTCTGTATTTCTCAGGCCTGAAGAGTCATGGCTCCTAGCAGGCACACGTGAATCTGATCCCTTCCCAACTCTGTCTGCTCTGTGGTGTGCTGTCTTATAAGTACATACCTTAAGAGCCCCAGAACTCACAAGAGAGCCAGAGCAGAGACAGGTACAAGAAGCAAAGTCAGTAGTTCAAAGGAATTAACGGGGATTCTGATTTGTACTCCATTTTTTCTCTTTTTTTCATAGTCCTTCTCCTCAGCCAATCACCTAAACAATCCAACAAAACAGCGAAACCTCCTTCTCCATCCGTAGGTATACTATTAATATAGAATATTATATATAAATAGTACATATTATCACTTATAGTATACATGTAATACACTAACCCCTATGGGATTTAGTAAAAGTGGTGGTAAACATATATTCTGTGCCCAAAACCCAGGCACAATGCTGGACACAGGAGTCACACTGCTGTTTGCAAATGTATTTGTAGGAAGAGACAACATGAGAGATGTTTTACACGAAGCTGACGTAGCTGCTATATATATGGGTCAGGGTGAGCAATTATATCGCTGTCCTCTAGGCTCAAGAATCACTTAGAAAGAAGGGCTCCTCTCCACTGCCAACTACTCAAGAAAAATGACACTGACTGGACATCTCCCAGGCAAGAGGCAAGTCTGGGCCGCTTGCCTGGGAACATACCCAAAGGAGGATGATGACAGACACAGTCACCCTAAATAGGCAGCTTTCATCTGTCAGCGTGTGGCCTAGCCACTTTGCAGATATTCAATGTGTCTTCCTGTTAGTGCTCATCTCATGCAAGCTTCAGAGTTCCCATTTACCCCTTGTTGTTGTATTGTGTGCAAACTCATTTTCACATTAACCTTGACCAAAAATCCAGGAAATTAAACCAGTTGCAGAAAAACACCCATATGATGAATTCCATGGTTGAGCAGACATGATCCGTGGGATAACCACTTCCAAAGTCTGCATCACAGCCTTTGGTCCTCCTTGAGGGTGGGTGTGCACTGCTCCTAGCTGCAGGACTATTATTTCATCTTGCAGTTGAAGAGGCCCCTATGAGTCTTCAGATACAATGCTTTTATAGTGTTATTTTAGTGGGAGTGCACTTTCTTCAAAAGAAATTCTACCTGGAAGCCAATTTGTAACTTGCTTTAACCCTGAGCTGTTGGTGTGAGGGAGGCAGGGCCCTGCCTAGGAGGCTTGCTCCTCTCTCAAAGGCTCCTAGGAGCACAATTTGAAACACATGCAGCAATTCCACCCATGCTAAGTTATTCACCACTCACTAACACAACCTTTTTTGAGCGCCTATTGTGTTCCAGGTGCTAGTGCACCAGCTAGTAACAGGATGAAGGATGCCCTGCTCTTCTGAAGCTCACAGTGTGGTCTGACGTAGCAGAAAATTCAGATGGTAGTAAGCGCTATGAAGGAGTTAAATCAGGGCACTTTGATTGTGACCAGGAGGTACTACTTTAAAGGCCTCTCTGAGGAAGTGAAACATGAGCTGGAAACAGAACAATCTGGAAAGATGCCTTGATTTTGAACAGTGAAAAAATAGACACAGAGGTGAAGTGACTTTCCCAGGTCACGTGGAGGGTAGGAAGCTGAGCTGGAACTTGACCCTGGGTTTCCAGGCTCCCTGGCCAGGGCTCTTTCCTTTCACAATGTTTACCAACGAGCTACTACATTCAAAAATATCTCATGACAGGTGACACGCAAAGACTGACAAACCACCAAACACTTCCTGGTGTTTAGGGCTGTCTGTAATGACTTTGACAGCCTCCCAGCCCTTCCTCAGCTTGGTACAGCTTTGGGGCTCTGTAACCCAGAAGACAGCACCCTGCAGTTGACATCCCTGACCCATGACCTCAGTTGGGAGAGCTTCCACATCCTCTCTTATCTTCTTGGCTACAAATGGTTGAAAGTGTTCCTTACTGCTTCCATTGTTGGCATGAGGATAAAAGCAAGATGATAGGTATAAAGTCTCCTGGCTCACCTGGAGAAAGGCTCTCTGGAAGTCAAGCCACTCTAGGGCTAGGACTTAAAAGCCAGCGAAGCCAGTTTTCCCCTTGTGCTGCAGAAGGCATTCACACAAAAACTATGTACACCACAAAGACCCGTGTGCATGTCACACACCAAGTCCAAAGTGCTCTGGGCCAATACTCCCATTATGTGGAATATCACAAGGAGCTGTAGGCAAATGGTTCCCTGTGTGACCCACAAACCAAACAGCTCCAGGACCCCAAGTGTTCGCCACACCCCCTGCTTGGCACCTGTGGGCCCAGCATTTGCCTTCGCCCTCAGAGCCTTACCTCTGTCAAAGTACTTTCTAGGCATTAGCTGATTTGAACCTCCAGATACATCATGAGATAGGTAGGGACAGCTTTGCTCATGAGACAACTGAACTCCAGAGTGACATGTGCAAGGAACACTGCTACTGACATAGTAACAACCACTAAATTTTGAACCAAATCCAGGTCTCCTGATTCTAACTGCAGATTCTTTCCACCATAATCCAGCTGCCCAGAAATTAAACACAGATCATTCACTCTGGCCTCATTCTCTTCTCCACCCTTCCACCACCACCCTCTGTCCTAGAGTATATTTAGGAGTTTTCCAGAAGCTGTCTTTTCTCTCTACACCACCCTGGTCTCACAATGTGTGCCAATGTCCTAGAGACTGCTATGGCACTTGTTCTTGCACACTCAGCAACTGAGACGTAAATTGAGCTGCTCTCCTGCCCAATCCAAATGAGCCCTTCTCCTTTTCATATTTTCCAGCCAATTCACGCATATGAACACTGCCCCTATCACTGGTGAATACAACACACACTAGAACCTTCCACACTTTCCTTCTTCCTATACCAAGGTAGCCTAGCCAACTGCACGTGTAGGAATTGGCAGGCGAACACAGGTGACAGGGCCTGCAGAGCCATGTTCTCCAAAATGCACAGCTGTGCCCATGGGACTTGCGGAAGGCCCTCCACAGGCAGACAGACCCACGAGAACAACCCGGGGCATGTATGAGACACACCAGCTGCCAGCACTTAGCAAACCTTGTTTTGCATGGGGAACAGAGCCGAGGGCTGTACAATTTTAGCTAGGATTAGTCTGGACTTGTAACCTCGGGTTTAGGCATCAGAGCCCGTGACTAGAATTCAGGGTGGACAAAGAAAATCACCTTCTGAAGGGGACAGATGTGCACTGAGCACGCCGTACAGCGCAGGCACCGGGGGCCCCAGAGCTCTCCCCCAAGACCTGCGCGCAGCAGTCAGGAGCACAACTACGGGCACACACGCGGGGGTCCCAGACCCCGGTGCCGACGCCCATCCACCCTGCATACCCCGAGGACCCGCGCCCCGCTCCCGTCCGCAGTCAGCGGCTCTGTCCGCCGGCGCCTCCCGCAGGCCAGCTCCGAGGAGCACGCAGAAGCGGGGGCGCCTCCCGCACCCCGAGGCCCGGGGGCCAGCCTCGTGGAGACCCCCCCGCCCCTCGCGCGCCCCCGCCCCGCGCGGCACTTACCGGCCGTGGCCCGCGGGGCTTCGCGCGCAGCCGGGAGCGGCGCCGGGGCGCGGGGCGGCCCTAGGGCTTCCCACCCGGGAGCGTCGGCGCGCGGGGCCCCGCTCTCCGCCCCGCCCCCCCGCGCCCCCGCAGCTCCCAGCCCGGGCCGGGCCTCCCTCCCCAGGAGCCCCCCCCCCGAGCAGAGCCGCCGGCGCGTCTTTGTCCGGCAGCTGGTCTCTCCAGGGCGCGGCGCACCCGGCGCGTTCGGTCGGAGTTAGGGGCGGCTGTGCGGTTGCCTGAGGGATCCGGCGGACGGCGGGGGTGGGGCGGCTTACTGACCCTGGGTCCTCCTCTCCACGTCCCACCGCACCTCTCTCCGGTCTCATGGACCCTCGGCCGGCCCCTGATGGAAGAAGGAAGGGTTCTGGGAGAAGCTCCTGCTGACTCTGAGAACAAGCCTGTCTGATCACAGAGACTTCCCTCTACCCTCTCTTTCCTCAACCCCATACACGAGGAAGACTCTCATCACAGCCCTCGCTCTCGCCCTGGGAGTCCTGTTGACCGTCAGCTGTACATTTCCAGGCCCTAGACTGGAGAAAAAGGGAGACTAGGCGGAGAGCCCATCATCTGCCTGTACCCTGTGGACAGCAGGGCCAAAGCTGCCTGTAACTGGTTCTGTCCTAACAGTGGGGCATAAATTGTGTTATTTCCCAAATCAAAAAAAAAAGACTGTGCTTATCCAACCATGTTCTTCCGAAACCTGACTGCAGTGAGCTAGGTTACCCATTTACCAGGCTGCTAGGTCAGGGAAGCAGGGTAGGGAGGGAGAGCTGACAAAGCAAGGCACTTGGGCAGCACCAGCCTTCTTAATACCCCCTGGAGCTGCTGAGAAAGAATAATCAGAGGAGACATAAAGGGGAGGTCTCAAAAGGAGGTGACTGCAGTAGTCCCTGTGAGAGAAAGGCCTGCAATGGGGGCGTGAAATGGAAGATGCAATAAGTCGGAGTTAGGGGCAGCTGTATGGTTGCCTAGGTCTATAGAGAGCGCTGTGAGTGTTGTAGGAGGAGGGGCAGACGGAGGTGGGAGGGGCGGTCTCAAGAAAGAGAGGGAAGAGGACCATGGTGGTATTGTCGGCGTGGAAGTCGGAAGAAGACCTGGAGAGAGGTGAGGCAGAGAGGAGGAGATGGAGGGAGAGTGTAGAAAAGGTAGAGAGGGCTGGGCTGAGGACAGAACCCAGGTCTAAGCAAGCAAAGGAACAGACCATCCAGGAGGGCCAGCACTGTGCAGGGCATGAGAACTCAGGAGAAGAGGGCATGTTCAGTATGGACCCATGCTTCAGGGACACAAAAGTGGAGGGTTCCCAAGAAAACAGGAGATCTTTGGAGACTTTTGAGAGAATTATTTCAGTGGTGGGGAGTATAAGCCAGATTGCCCCTTCTTGGGGGCATCTGGACCAACGGGTTAATGCAGGGACATCCCCTTGCTTACGTTCTGGAGGACCCCAAAGGGCTATCCCAGCCCCAGAGCTTTCTAAGAGTTCTGTGGAAACTGTATCTAAGTTCAAGTTTACTCTGCCCAATCCCATTTTTTGACTTTCGTACAGGCATTGTTCCCAAGTACCTCCCAAAAGGCCTTCTGCATGCTGATCTCCAACTCCATTTTCATGCAGAGTCTGTTTCCCAGAAATCCAACATGAAATATAGGGTCACTGAGAAAAGGAAAGAAAAGGCTGATTGGTTGCTAGACTTATTGTGGTGACAACTTTGCAAGTTATATAAGTGTTTGATCACTGTGTGTTGTACACCTGAAAGTAATATAATATTGTATGGCAAAATGCATTTTTTAAAAAAGAGCATAAAAAACAAAAGAAAAGGTGGATGGTGGTAAAGAAGATGGCATGAACACCCACATAAGCATTAAAAAGAGAAGACCAAGCAACATGGTGGAGGAGGGGCCTGAGCAAGCACAAAGCATGGTGGTCTCTCTCTATCTCTCAGAACTTCATGTAAGACCTCTAAGGAAGCAGACCTCTAATGCAGACCTTGCCCTCCGATGAATCAGTTTTAAGAGACAGAGATTGTCATAAAAAGTCAGAGAATATGGCATTAAGGAAAAGACTTTTTGAGAACTGGGGAACAAGAGGAGAGTAATTCATAGTAGACTATGGGCTCTTAAAGGATGGGTAGAGGACAGAAGGGTGGGGCAGGTCTTCAGAGGGAAAAAAATGCTGTAGGTGGGGTTAGGATGAGGGGAAGTGTGTGTTTACTAGTAATACTGAAATAGTAATTAGGAAAGAGAGGGTTGGAAAATGTTCTGGAACAACCTGTTCGCGATATGAGAGGGCAAGTGATAAATGTACCTCTGGACCAGAATATTGTGTCTCCAGCACTATCCCTAGTAACATTAAACATCTAGAGTAGTGAACCAATAGAAATAGGGTATGTAATTTAAAAATATCTCAGTAGCCACATTTGAAAATACTGTAAAAAATGAAACAGGTGAAATTAATTTTAATGATACATTTTGTTTGACACAGCATGTCTAAAATATGATCATTTCAGGATGCATCAATAAAAGTAATTATTAATGAGGTAGTTTACATTTTCTTCCTACTAAGTCTTTCAACTTCAGTGTGCATTTTACACTCAAAGCAAATCTGAATTCAGACACTGTGGTTGAAGAAGTAGACTTACAAACCTAAGTGGCTGCATGCATACTGTTGCTTTCCAATAACTGAATGAAATTATCAGTTTTCAAATTTAAGTTAAAATTAATTAAAATTAATTGAAATGGAAAATTTAGTCCTTTATTTGCATTTAACACGTCTCATATTGTCAGAGCCACACGGGGCTTGTGGCTATTGCGTCATACCTTACAGGTTTAGAACATGAATTCTTAAACTTCTGAATTTTGATCTTTGTTCTGTCCTCAAACTCTATGGAAAAATGGACCCCTGGCCACCCACTGAGTGCTGCTGAACTAACAAGATCCTAATCTGTTACATCTTATTTCACAGAATAAGTTGAAGAAGGTGAGAGAGAAGGCTGAGAATCCAACATCTGTGGGCAGGAAGATGTGGGTATTGCTTGGACTAGATGAGGAGTGAGGAAAATGAGCGTGAGTTGGAAGCATTCCACCCTGATTGTTATTCCATGTTCACATGATGAATGCTGTGGTCTCTTTGCCACGTTGGGTGCTCCAGAGATTAAACTGACAGTGCACAGGATGGCGCTTGTTGGCCTGGACTTCCATTTTAGTAGTTTTCTTTGAGCTCTGAGCACTGGCTGGATCGCAAACACATGGGTGTAGCTGTTGATTCTGGGCTTTATTTGGGTGAAAAAATGAAAGGGACTGGTGAAATCCCAAATATGAAGCTAGAGTGAGGATTAGTCCTAGATTTGGAGAACTGTGCCCCTCATCAGCCAGTGGCACATCTTCTGCCCCACAGCTGGGTGCTGGAAGCTTCTGCTTTCAGTCTGCACTCTGGCACCATTTGCCTGCCCTATGTCTTAAGGTGCTGGAGTCATGGAAGTTGCAGAAATTCATTTAGAGATGTGAAAATAATAATAACATCACTTAGACTTCCTTTGCTCTGAAATGTCCCATATCTATTACTTGGAGGTACAAAGTAGACCTTGGCGAGGCCCTCTTCATGCTAGCACAGGCCCTTGCTTCCCAGCAACAGTATCTATAGCCATTCCTAGAAATGGAGTCACAGAAAATACCATTTTTTGGGTGGATGTTTACACAAACACACACAGACACAACACTGATAAGTATGACCTGGTGTTGTTGGCACCCCTCGGATATACGGCACGTTAACTTAGCATTCAAGTTGTACCCTAAACCCTCATAGGTCAGGAAATGTAAAACTTGGATTTATCCATCCCCTGTGTAACAAGCCTGTCTTTCAAAACAATTTCCAGTCATTACCTAGGAGGGTTGCAAGGAAACGAATGTTCCCTTGACAACCTCTTCTGCCTCACTGACACTCCTGCTCTGTTAAGCTGCCATCCCAATGTGGCCCTAATAAGAACTCTTCGTACTGACTCTGAGCAATTCCTAGGAAAATGGCTGTGTTCTTAGAGGTAGAAACATCCAGGTATAAAGCACTCTCCTCTGCATACAAATCACATAGCTTGTCTGACTCAGCCTGTTTCCCCAGCTTTAAAATGGGGAGAAACTCATGAGATGATTTTCTACTATCTTAGAGAGTGGCAACTGCCCTTCGTTCCTTCATCCATGTGAAAAACAGAGCTAAGTATGCTGTGGTCAGCACCTTTCTCCTTTCTGGAAGGACTGGGGAATGACCAGATGTTAAATATTGATCAGTTAATATTAGCTTGAATTCAACCTTCATTTAACTGTGAACTTAATGACTGAGCTTACTCACCGCTGCAACAATACGTGGTGCTTCATAGGAGGTGGCAAAGAAATGGTCGAGAAATCGAACCTCACAGTCTCAGGTATCATTCTTATGAAAGAGATGTTGCACCAGAAGTAGGAGTTTTTCAACTGTTGTGAGGCATACTTCCAGTGACACCAAGAACATGAGTTGCACTAATTAGTGCTTGAAATAATTATTGATCTGTGTTACCAGTGTCAGAAGCATTGCTCAGATGTCCAATTGCTTGTCATGTTCTCTTGGCATTCTACATGAATGACTCTATAGCCTCGTTTTCCCCAGGAGAACATTATTTCAGGCAAAACATAGAAAAACACCGTTAGGGTACAGAAAATGTAAGTATAGACAGCTGAGCAAATATATAAATAACATGCACAATGACATAAATATTTATAGCTGGAATGTTTTGGTATGTGCAACACACTGCTAATCCTTCTCTTCTTCTCTGAGAAGTTTTCTAGAGCCTGCCTCTAAAACTGGGGCGTAGGCTATCCCAGGGTTCAGGGTCACATGCCAAGGGAGGAAGAGAAGCCTTTGGATAAACAGTGAGTTTTCTGAAGCACCTATGTTATTTAAAATTTATATTTGGGAAATAAGGTTTACGGTGTTTTCAAAAGTATAACATTTATATACCTCATTGTAGAAAATTCTATTATTATTAAATATTAAAGAAGAAGGTAAAATAACTTGAAATCTTAGCTATCAGAGATAATCACTATGATTTTGGTGAACACCTTTTCAATTGTGTGTGCATGTGTAACCTGATCTATTTCACTTTATTATATATTCTAGTCATTTTTTTACATCAATGGATTTAAGAACATAGTAATCATTTTTGACGTAATATGTGGATATACTATAATTTATTTAACCAGTCCCCTACTGATGGATAGTTAGAATCTTTTCAATTAAAAAAAATTTACAATGTGATTGTGACAAATTTTTTCATGTATATCTTTGTGTACTTATTCAACTATTTCATGAAAAATTTCTAGAAAAGGAATACCACATCTATTTATATAAATACCCTATATTTGTGTGTATATAAAATATAATGCATACAAAATTTCAAACTTAATACTGTCATTATCTCTGGAGAGAGGTCTGGGGTTAGAGATGTAATCAAAGAGAAATTTCACCAAATCTGTAACATTGTAGGTTTTCACAAGGAAAAAATACCTATCTGTGTAACTTAAAATGAGTTAAAAATAAAGGTAACATCATCAAAAAAGGCCAAGATAAAGTGGTTATCAACTGATGATCATACATCATTGGAAGTAAAACTGACAACTTTCTGCTGCTGAAAAAATTAAAGGTACATACTGGAAGAATTGTAAACTGCTGAAAGAAAGAAAAGGAAATACAACACCTAAATGCTTGGTTAATTCAACAAAAGTAAGGAATGGAAAAAAAAGAGAAACAACAAGAAAGTATAGTAAATAAGAAGTGCAATTCTATGGACAAGATAAATCCGGATATACCAATGCTCACAATTACTGTGATTTGGTTAAGTCCCCATTAAAAATAGCAACTCTCATATTAGGTAACAAAACAAAAGCCAATTATGTACTGTTTCAAAGGAATACATAAATATACAAAATGCAGAAAGTTGCAAAATAAAGGAATGGAAAAGATGTTTTAACAAAGGAAATATGTTAACCAAGGAATAGGTGTGCCAATATTAATATAAGATAAAATGGATTTCAAAGCCCAAAGAATTAATGGTGCAAGAAGAGTTTTTTTGTTTGTTTTGTTTTGTTCTTGTTCACTCATGTCACTTTGTGCAGTTTCAAAATGTAAGAAGAAAAATGACAACTCAACTAGGAAAAGAATAACAAAGGATTTATAGCTGTGTTGTCCAATACAATAGCCACTAGCCTCATAATATAGGCAGTAGCCACTAGGCTACTGAACGCTTAGAATATGGTGAGCCCAAACTGAGATGTGCTGTATAGGTAAAATATATATTGGATTTCAAAGATTTGTTATGAAAAACCATGTAAAATATCTCATTCATATTTTAAAATATTGATTACTTGTTGAAAAATCCTATTTTAGATATACTGATGAAATAAAACCCATTAAATTAATCTCACTAGTTCCTTTTAACTTATTTTAAAATGCCTATAAAAATTTAAAATAACATATGGCTCATCTATATTTCTACTGGATAACATTGGAGAGGATTTGAATAATACAGTTAATAAACATGGACTAAGAGATCTGTATAGAGAGCATTTTGACCTCTTGGAGATTTTACACTCTTTTCAAACATTCGTGCAACCTTTATAAATTGATTAATTATCTAATAGCCACAGGAAGATCTCAAAAATGTCTAAATAGGCTGATAGCGATCCACAATGCTTTTCCACAACCCCAGGTAATCCTTGCTGCCTTCCTTATCCAAATGCTGTTGCTTTCCCCAGTAACTGTGGGAGGTGTCTGTGCAGGGCAGTTCTGTGGGTAACATGCCTCTCATAGTGAGGGATCTTTATCTTTCTTGGGAGCCCAAGTTACCTAAGGTCCTATTCTGCCGCTTGGCCCCAGCTCAAAAGAGTCAAAACTCCCCTTTCAGAGAGCGGCGATCGCAGCTTTACTCTGGGGGAAAATGCCTGTCTGCACACTGTTCCCTGTTTGTGGAGGACTGGGAGGGGCAGGCCTGACTGGCCAGCTGTGCTGAATTAATCAGCTGATAATACCGAGGAGGGTCCCCAGCTTTCTCCTCCATTTGGACTTGATCACTTGGAGCTTGTCTTGAGTCGTTTATTTCACTCATATTTGGCTTGAAGTTTTTAAAATTCTTATTTCTTCATCAATCCACTTAAAAAAATTATCTTCAATATTTCTAGTCTGCAGGTAGCACCCTTCCTCGAGTTCCAGCAACATTATAGATCTACTTTTTCAAAATATTTCTGTGATCATGGGACTTTGAGTAGGTGGGGATGTAGAAGCTGGTATTGTCTATCTGACATCTCAATTCTGTTGCCAGATGTCAATTATTGTCTATTTGTCCATAACCAGTCACTTTACTATATACATTTTATATATTAAAATAAGCACATTTTAATATATAAAATGTATACATGTATCTCAAATATAATGCAGACAAAATTTGGAAGAATATCTTTCAAACTTAATACAGTCATTATCTCTGGAGAGAGGTCTGGGGTTGGGAATGTAATCAAAGAGGAATTTCACCAAATCTGTAACATTGTAGGTTTTCACAAGTTCTTCTTATATCATCAAGAAGAATGCAAAATATACATACATTTTTTTTTAATGACATAGGAACTCTCAAACAAATAATATGCTTGAGAGGGTTGCCAAATTACAGATCTCTCTTATTATTAGGGATACTTTGAGGACAAAATTGTAAAAGTTCAGCTAAAAAAGGATTTTGACTGTCTTGACTTAGAGGGTCGAGAGACCGTCTGTCCCATCCCCATTCTCATTTTGTTTTACTCTCTTCTCTGAAGTAGTAAATCTAATTCTAGTTTAAATAAAGATGTGCTAATAAGGCTTCCTGATCTCCCTCAACTACAGGGAGGATTTTATGAGTGTGCAAACTGGAGTCACAGAAGGCCCCATGCTTAAAAGGGCCTGCCCTTCATTTAATGCTCGACTATTACTGTCTTGAAATCCTTCATGCACATTTTCATTTTGTGCTGTGTCACACAAAGTGGGTAATTTTTTATTCAGAAGGGCCTGGTCCTTGATATTTCTGCAAAAATACTTAGCTAGTGATATGCATTTCCCACCCAAGTTAGACGATTAAGATTTGTGGCATTTCACTGAATCTAAAGAAAGCTCCATCATGTGCATCTTCAGAATAATCTTAACTTTTCTTCAGGGGTGGGGCGGGGGTTTGAATTTGGGGGAAGAGTATGATCAGAGCCACACCCATTAGTATTTTTTTGTGAGTTGGTTTCACCTTCACTTCTTGATACTCTTTGATTGACACTTTTCTTTCCAGCCATATTACAGCTTGCAGTTCAGTACGTAAAACTTGTTCTTTTCTTCCACGCATTTGCACAAGCTGTCTCATTACTTCAAAACCCTTTCTATAACTGTGCAAAAACTTTACTTCTTTAAAATGCCTTTTAAAAAAATTCTTGGCCTTGTACTCACTTGCTTCTTTTCCTTATTTTTCCACCTTTGCACATACTACACACCAGTCCCTTAATCATTAAGCCCCCTTAGGATATCAGATTCTGGTCAGCATCAAACAGTCTTAGGAATAAGGCCTCAGGTTTGCTGACCACAGAAAATTAAAGATAACATCTTGATCTTGGTTATTTTTCAGCTCCAGACCCATGAAGGCCAAACGATCTCATCAACTATATCCCCTCAAAACCAGGAAGAATGATGCCCTGACTGACATCAGGACCCGATGCAATGGTCAACTGCCTCCTACCCCAGCCCTGACCAGTAGAGCCCATGATCCCAACTCCCTTAGCTACCATAGCTAATGAGTTTTCCTCTATATAACCTATCCCTTAGAGGCCATTGGGGAGCCAGGTCTTTGGCTAGGTCACCTGTGTCTCAGACTTGGTGCCATTTCATTAAGTAAGCTTTTACCTTCTTTGCTGCAAACCCCTGTTCTTTTGGCTTTAATGCGTGCAGGCAAACGAACCACCTTTTATTTTGGTAACATTTCCCACCCTGTATATTTGGTGAACTCCTACTCGATCTTCAACATTGTTTTAGTTATAGCCTCCTTTAGAAAGCCCTCTTTGGCTTCTCTAGGTAGAGCTAAGTGCCTTGCTCCTACTGATCTCATGTCTCCAGTGAAAACTTAATTATAGAGTTAGAATTCTTATACACCTCTTCTCCACTAGATTACTAGTTTCCAACCTCTTTTTTTGTGTATATTTACTAATTTTTTGTGTGTGTGTGTGGCATGCTTGAAAGCATTAAAATACTAAAATGCATTAAACAAGCCAAGAATAATAACACAATCACTGCTGCAGTATAACTGGGTCTCAGAGAGACTATAAAAGCATCTTCCTTTAATATTAGTTGCTGTTATGAATATATGCTCTTGTATATCTCACACATTACATTTTCTTATTCCAGTATACACCAAGTTGGCTAGTTTACTCTACTCTCCACTGTAGTGTGACTTTTTGGATCTGTATTCCATTTGACAGACATTGCTAACATACATATGCCATTAGAGCAAAAATACGTTAGACATTGATTGAAATCTGGCAGCTCATCGTGACCCCTAGGATCAATTGCACAGATTATTTGCTGTATGACGGCACTTAGCTGAAGGGGTCAATGGAGACCAATAGCCAACTGTAATCTCCTCAACATCTGTGTGCCCACCAGACTGCATTTGTACAGAAGGGATCCTTTTTCCTACTTTGTGTAAAAGGTGTCATTTGGACAGATGGATACTCTGGCTCAGGACACCCCAGCACACTACAGCAGGCCAGTTGAGAACTGTGGGAGCATAAAAACTTAACACAGTGCTGGAGAATAACAAACCTTAGTAAATGTGCAATAAATTATAAAACAATAAAGAGATTCTGCTGATAGCATGCAACATAATATGGGCCTAGTCTAAAACATTATTAACATAAGTTTCCCAACTCTGGTCTGCTGGGGCAGTGTTGGATACACTAGTTTGATGTGGTAAATTTACAGCTGCCCTCCCCTCCTCGGCCCCCAAGCCTCATGCAGAGCCCCGGATCCTTCACATCTGCGCTGGTAGTGTGTCACGCTCTTAGTCATCATTCATCAAGTGTACTGATGTAGAAAAAAAGCTGGGAACCGCTTCCCCAATGCATTTCCTCTTTATCAAACAGGAAGCCCTGCAGTCTCTCCCTGTCCCATTTCCCGCATAGCACATATGTGATGATTACAACTTTAGAAATTAGCACCCATTGAAAATTTTAAATCCTTAGAGCTGGAAGATGGCTTAGAGCTCACCTAGTTCAATCTCACCCCCAATCAGGAGACTGAGGTCTAGAGAGGGATATGCTTTCATAGTCAGTTTTTGGAACAGCAACTAGGACCCAGGGTAGGACTATCTTCCTCCTGCAAATTGTGTGTAAGCCTTCTCATTCTTCCTATTATTCATGTTCATAGCAGTCCCCCACTGTGCCTGGGTCCCCGCACCTTCCATGAACTGATCTTGGTTATTTCCTAATCCTTCTCTCAGAGATAACAGAGCCCAGCCGAAGCAAGGGTGGGCATAGGAGATAACAAAAAAGATGACCCTGTCTTCCAGAAGTGCCAGGAGCTGGCTGGGCCTCTGTCTGGGGATATCACATTGACACTGCCGGGCTTTGTGCTGATAAAGAGTGCTTTGGCCAGACTCTCATGGGGTAAAGGCTGGCGGTGAGGGGAAGGTTGGCTGAGTGAAGGGACTGCAAATGAGAAGCATAGCATGATAAGCGACTTATGAACCTCTGAGTTTATGTCAAGCGAAGCACACAGAAACAAAGTCCACACACCCTCCTCAATCATGTAACTCCTACCACATTCTCATCTTGCCTCAGTGTTTGTTTCTGAAGCTTTGAGGGCAATGATATGGGGCTAACTGGCAGGCTTTGCAAAAAGGTGCTTTTTAGAGCTTGCGATGGTGTTTGGCCCTGTAGGGAATCTAGCAGGGGCAGGGTTTCTCCATCATGTTCTCTGCTTCTAGGCTTCCAGTTCTGCACAAGGTCTGCACGCCTGCTGTGGGACCATCCAAGGACTTCTGGGCAGCAGAGTCAATCTCTGGGGCCTACTATGGCACTCCGAGCACTGTATATTTCCTTCTACTTGACAGGTGGGGAACACTGAGACTTCCGGAGAAAGGAGGCAACTCTCAAAGGTCATAAAAGGAAGGAGACCCTGAGTGAGAACCAGACCAAGGGGCTCTGTGCTGCCCTCTATTGGGTGCCCAGGGCTTCTCTTGATTGGAGATGCTGGCTCTGAGGGTCCTTTGCTTGCACTCAGGGTCAGAGCTTAGAGGGCATGGGGTTGGGAGGGAGGGGTAATAGGGCAAGAGAGTGAGTCCCTGGGCAAACATTTGAAGAGGGATAGAGAGGAAAGTGTGTTGGAGGAGCAATGGAAGTATGTCAACAGCCATTGTGGCCCTTGGCTATCTTAAAGGTTCATCTGAGATTCATCCCTTGACCCTTATGATCTAAATGCCCATTATTTTCTCTGTTCTTTTCGACTATAGCTCTTATTACAAATTGTAAGTGCTTATTTTTTTATGTGTTTTTCTTTTATGTGTTTTTCTGGGCAGTGTCTGTCCAGACCATCAGCTTGTAAGGTCCAGGCAAGCAGGAAACATGTTTGTTTGCTCCAGGACCTAGTAGTGTCTGGCATATAGCAGGTATGCAACAAATATGTGATAAAGATCAAATAAAGATTTATTTTTGGTTTTGTTTTTAAACACTTGTGATTCAGTTTGGACAATGATATGAACTGAAATACCACTGATGATTGGATAGCTGCAACTTGTCTGTGAGAGTGCTCATTATGAGGTGCATGTTTCAGTCAAATACAAATTATATAAATGATGTTTTACATCATCCATGATTCTTTTCCTAAGTGCTAGGGCAGATAACCAAGGGATTAATATATTTTCCAGTGGCTATGAGGTAATTAAAGGTATAAGATTATTTAGATTCTATTATTCTTCATATTTACTTTACTGAATATTTCATGATCTGGTCTTAGATGTAGTGATTTGTGGTTTATCTGTCTTACTTTTACATAGAAAAATGTTGTTAAAGGGCATTTTATTTTGCTCCTTTGACAAGAATACATAGGGTTGTCAGTATCTTCGAGAATCATCAGGGACTGAAAAACCCTGGCCCACTCAGCACAACTTCAGAGGATGTTGATATTATAGTTTGGGTGAGAGGCAGCCCTGGAGTTGGTCTGTGCGCAGCCTGCACAGCTGCTTGTAGCAGGATCCTTGTGAAAACTCCCGATTTATGGTTTAATGGGATTGTAACCTAGGGGACTGCTGGCATTTCCTGATGATTCATCTCTTTCTCCTTTTATTCTTGCCCTTTTTCTGTTCTCTCCACTGCATCCAGAATGATCTTTCCAAAGCTTAAACGGGAGCGTGGTAGTCATGCGCATAAAACCTGCCAGTGTCCTCTCGTTGCTCTAAGAACAAAATCAAAATTCTTCCCGTTGGCCTGTAGAAGCCTGTAAGATCTGCCCTTGGCCTGCCTCTCCTACCTGACACTTTCTTATCTCCCTTGATTGGTGGAGTCAGGCCCCTTCTCTTCTTTATGTAGCCAAGCCCATTCCCCTCTAAAGAAGCTGGCACCAGTTGTGTCCTCTGCCTGCATGCTCTTTCTCCAGATCCTTGCTCAGTTGCTTTTTCTTATTACTCAGTTCCTAGCTCACACCTCACCTCCTATGAGAGTTCTTCCCTGACCTCAATTCTAAAGTACACCTCTTGTCACTCTCCATAACATCTTTCTGTTTGCCTTTTCACAGAACTCATCAGAGTCTGATATCTGACATTTTCTTGCTTCTCTTCATTTACTTAGTTATCCTCTGTCTGCCTCACTAGAAATAAGTTCCACAAGAAATGAATCATTATCTTTGTTGTTCTTTGCTGCATTTCCAGTGCTCAGAACAGTGCCAGGCCCATGGTAAGCATTCTAAAAATATTTGTTAGCATGGCTCCCCAGCTGAGCAGAAGAGAGAGCTTGGAGACCAGTAGGAGCCTGCTACACTGGAAAAAGCAAATGGCCTAGAAGTTAAGTGGCCTGAGTCCTAGACCACTAGCCCCTTTCCTAGGGTCTCTGTTTCTTCATCTGTCCTGTGAGAGAACTGGAATGGGCAATCTCTAAGGTCACATGTGATGGACTTCGTGACTCCATAGCTTCACCCTTCAAGCACACAGTTGGAGGCCAACTTCCTGGAGGAGCAGAGGTCTTGGGGTAGCTGCAACTGCAACACCTCCTCTTTCCATGGGCTCCTGATGTTAGAGGAGATGCCTGGCTTCTTTGTGGCCTAAAACTGAGGGTTAAACAGCAAGCAGTACTTCTGGAGGCAATGAGTTGTACTGGGAAGGGAATTGGCATTAGATAGATCTGGGTTTATGCCTCAGCTCCTTGCTTACCAGCTGGATGAACTTGAATATTTTCCTAATTTCTCAGCTCCCCTCTCATTACTTTAGAAAGCTTTAGCATGTCCCTGGGAATGGCACAGTGCCTGGGTCACACACGCCTGCCTGCAGGTTCTCACTGAAGCCAGCAGGGGCTACGGGGCTGTGACAGCCAAAGTGTGAAAATGCGAAATGATAGGCTTAGCTTGGCTAAGGAAAACTGAAAAAAAACTCATTTGTGAGAGTTGCAAAACAGCTTGTTTATTTATTTTGCCCCAGAAACTTCTGGTGTTTAAGCCTACAGAGATGGCTCTGCAGAACTGGAAAAGGAGAGAAGTGTGTTTATCACTCTTTCATGGGCAAGCCTCATTTGCATTCCTAGAGAGTGTAGATTGTAGTGTTCCAAGAAATGAAATTGTTTGGTGGCCTGACTTATCCCAACAGAAACCACTCACAGGATGGAGGTAAAGAGCTGCTATTTGGTCAGCTTCTACTATGTGCCAGAGACTGAGCTAGTTCTTTTACATATTGTGGCTGACAGGGTAGGTTGGCTCACTCAGCACCCAATCACCTTCTTTCTCCCCCTGCCTTCCTCTTTTACTGGGCCTGGGAACTTAAAACTCAGATTTCCAGCACACTACAGATAGCCATGCAACATAGTTTTGGCCAATGATATATAAGTGGACGTTTGTTGGAGAGAAAACACTTTATCTCCTTCCCACTTGTTCCCACCTGCAACGTGGATGTGATGCTTGAAGGTGCAGTAGCCATCTTGCAACTACGAGGGTGAAAACCACCAGGTTAAGAGTCTAGCTCCTGATAACTGACTTTCATTAGAAACAATCAATATTGTCAGACACACCATTATTTAAGTACCATTAGGAGAGATATAATGCTGCTAATCAAACTACAGCCTATTTGTAAAGCACATCCAGATTTTCAGCATGTTAAAACGTAGAGGGAAAAAAACAGAAACAAACAACATGGGTCTTGGAATCAATGAGAATTGAACAGGTGTCTGAACCCTGGAATGTTTACCTCTAGACTTACGTGAGAACAACAAACTCCTTTCCAGGCTTTTGTTACTTACGGCAAAACACATTTCAAACGTCAGCTCCTTACAATCACCACCTGCAATGGGTGTCAATATCTCTATTTTACTAATGAGGACATGGAGGCACAGAAGGAAGATGGACTATAGGGCATACAATTGCATACACTGAAAATGAGAGCTAAGCCCACGTAGGGGCCTCCGAGTCTACCACACTTGACCTGTACCTGACCGACTTCATTGTTCTTCTTGCCTTATATGTGCCCTTCGTGGAACAGCTGTGAGGGATGGTTGGAAGCTCTGAAGCTATACCTTTACCCTCTGTACCTGAGGACATTGCCTTTTAGCTCTTCAGGACATGAAATTTGACCCTGTGAGCTGTGAGCCAGGGCCACAGAGTTTAACAATCACTAACTCTGGCACAAGATCGTTTAGTCATCTAGGCAGTTCATTTTCTGTTGTTTCTTGCTTTTCTTCTCTCTGTGCCCTTCCTCATCTCCTGTTGAATAAAAGCATGAGACATCAGAAAGTTCAGTGTATCTCTGGAAGATCTTCATATTCATACTCTCCCTGCCTTGCTGCTAATTTCCCATTAGCCTACAGGCTTCTAGTATGTCGGGCCTGGAAAGTCACACATGATAGTAGAAGTTTGCAGAAGAGAAATCCCTGGTCAAGAAAGAGCCTCTTGCAAATCAGTCAGCCAACTTTTCTTGGACTCATGAGCCTGGCCTTTGAGGACAACCTCCTGGAGGCCAAGGGATGGGGGAACGAGGAGGGCTGAAGGACTCTCACCCAAAGGTCACAGACAGAGGCAGTGTTTGTGCTTGTACCTTCAAGAAGTGTTCTCTCTGAATTCTGATTTTTGTTTCCTAAAGCAGAAAGAGAAGAAATTTTTGAAAGATTGTTAATGTTAAGTAAGAGTGAATGGGCTTTTCCAGATCGCTGCTTATCTGATCGATGAAACAGAGAGCAGGAGGGACTAATTAAATAGGATATCAGTTCGATGGATGCATTAGATTAGAAAATTATTTTTTCGTGTGTTGTTTATGGAACCACTGGAAATGCCCAAGAAACAAACACCTAGGAAAATAAAGAGTTGGTCCTTTGGGAGTTACTCCATAAAACAGGCCCCATGCAAAAGCCAGGCTGGGTGGGGTGCAGCAGTCCCTGAGAGGCAGGAGGAGATTCAGCGCTTTGCTGCATGTGTGGCCATCCCTGCTAGCATTGTTCTCAGGGCTAGATGGGGAAAACTGGGGGTGGAGAGCGAGGGGTTGTGGGTCTCCAGCCATCTCCTCTGGCTCCCAGCAGAGGCAGGAGTGGAGAAGTAGAAAAGTCCTATGGGGCTTTCCTTCTCTGACACGAGGGAAACACACACGCACACAAATTATTTTTTTCTGAGAAAAATCATCGAGAGCAGCTCCTCTGCCCCCACTCCAAGGTCCACACAGTCCAGACTGCTGGCTGGAGGACTGACCTTTAAAACTCTTGTTTATGCACAACCACAGCTTCAGTCCAACTCCAGCCTAGCCTGGCATTCCAAACCACAAAGTTCCCGTAAGAGATGTTATTAAGGGCTTGCATACCTCACAGGAAGCCTTAGATTGCAAACATATGTCCAAACTGCTGACTTAGTGTAAATGGATCAAATCACTGAGTCTGTGTTGGAGGAACCAATGTTTGCACAGGAGGGGGGTGGGGTGCGGAGGAGACTTGCTATTTGAACGTGTGCCAGGCTGACTGGAGCCTCCGGCTTCAGATGAATTAAGAATGGGAGAAGTTTTTTTGTAAAAGAAAAGTCTGTATAGTAATTCTGTTTTCCTCGTCTTTCTGCAAGTGAAATATCAGTGTGCATTTATTGACCCCACGTAGGGCTATTGGCTTTTTCTTCTTATTCGTTTGTAGGACCTGTTTCCAATATCTATCACATGGCTCAACAGATTTTATTGACTGCACAATGAAGCACTTTTTAAAGATTAAACTTTATTTTGAGCCAATTGTGGATTCACATGCAGTTATAAGAAACAATGCAGAGAGGTTTCTTGTATCCTTTTCCCAGTTTTCTCCAATGGTAATATCTTGCAAAACTACAGTACAATATCACAATCAGGATACTGACATCGATATATTCAAGGTACAGAACTTTTCCATCCCAAACCCTTTTCATAGCCATACCCATGTGCTTCCATCCTATCACTCTCCTTCTTTACCCTTTGGCAACCACTAATCTTTCCGTTGTTTATATAATTTTGTCATTTAAGAAAGCTATATAAATGGAATCATATAATATGTAATCTTCCAGGGTTGATTTTTTTTTGTTTCACTCAGTATAATTTCTGGAGATCCCACCACGTAGTTGCATGTATCAATAGTTCTTTTTTATTGCTGAGTAGTATTCCATAGTATGGATATACCACAGTTTGTTTACCCATTCACTCCTTGAAGGATACCTGCCTTGCTTCCGGTTTTTGGCTAATGTGAACTAAGCTGCTATGAGCAGTGGTGTGTAGGTTTTTGTGTGAATGTATTTTCATTTCTCCGGGATAAATGACCAGGAATGCAATTGCTGGGTCATATGGTAAAAAACAAAAAAAACAAAAAAAAACTTCCAGACTATTTTTGGGAGTGATTGTACCATTTTGCATGTCCACTGGCAATGTATGAGAGATCATTTCTCTACATCCTCACCTGTATTTGATGTTGCCACTACTTTTTATTACTGTTATTCTGATGTGTATAGTATCTTAAAGTGACTTCAATTTTTTATTTCCTTAATTGCTAGGTGTTTAATGTCTTTTCATGTGTTTATTTTCCATCTGTATATCCTCTTTGTTGAAAAGTTTGTTCCTACCTTTTGCCCATTTTCTAATAAGATTGCTTATATTTTACTATTGAGTTTTAAGAGTTCTTATATATTCTAGATACGAGTTTTTCATCTGAAATGTGGTTTGCAAATATTTTCTCCCTGTTTGTGGGTTTTTTTTTCATCCTCTTAATAAAATCTTTTGCAGAGAAAAACCTAAATTTTGATGAAGTCCAACTTATTAATTTTTCCTTTTATGGATCATGCTTTTGTTATCAAGTCTAAGAACTCTTTGCCTAACCCTAGATGCCAAAAATTTTCTCTTATTTTTTTTCTAAAAGGTTTATAGTTTTACATTTACATCTGTAATATATTTTAAGATAATTTTTGTATGCTGTGTAAGAGTTAGGGCAAGGTACTTAAAAAAATTGTAAAAATCCAATTGCTCCCAAACCATTTGTTGAAAAAGACTGTTTTTCCTCCATTGAATTGTTTTTGTACTTTTGTCAAAAATGCCTTGGGCATATTTGTGCAGGTCTATTTCTGGGTTGTCTGTTCTGCTACAGTAATCTATGTGTTTATCTCTCCATCAATACCATTCAGTCTTTATTACTACAGCTATATGTAATGACCTGGTGTCTTGAAATTGAGTAGACTGATTCCTCCTACTTTATTTTTTCATTTCAAACACTGTTTAAATTATTCTAGATCCTTTATTGTTCCAGAAAAGATTAATCTTGTCTATATCTATAAAAATCTTACTGAAATTTTGATAGAAATTGTGTTAAACCTGTATATAACTTTGCGGAATAATTGAAATTTATTCGTTGAGTCTTCTAAATCACGAAAACAGTATGTCTCTTCATTTATTTAGATCTTTGATTTTTTTTTACAGTGTTTTATAGCTTTTGATATACAAGTCCTGTACATGTTTTGTTAGGTTTAAACCCAAATATTTCTTTTTTTTTTCAACTATTGTAAAAGGTAACACATTTAAAATTTTGGTGTCTATGTTCATTGCTATTATATAGAAATACAATTTATTTTTGAGTGTTTATTATGTATCTTGCAACATTGTCTAATATACTTACTAGCTTTAGTGTTTTTTCTTAAGTTTCTACTTAGAAAATTATGTAACATGCAATATGGAGAGTTTTTTATTTTATTTTATATTAGTTTCAAGTATGCAGTACAATGGTTAGACATTTACATAATTTATGAAGTGATCCCCCCAAGTACTCTAGCTCCCATATGGTACTATATATATCTATTACAATAATATTGGCTACATATCCTGTGTTATACTCTAAATCCTCATGACTATTTTGTAACTACTAATTTGCACTTTTTCATCTCTACCTTTTTCACTCATCCTCTCAACACCCTCCCCCATGGCAATCACTAGTTCTCTATATCCACGAGTCAGTTTTTGTTTAGTTTGTTCCTTAGATTCTACATATAAGTGAAATCATATGGTATTTATCTTTCTCTCTCTGATTTATTTCACCAAGCATAATATCCTCTAGGTCCATTCGTGTCATTGCAAATGGTAAGAATTCTCTTTCTTTCTTCCTTCCTTCCTTCCTTCCTTCCTTCCTTCCTTCCTTCCTTCCTTCCTTCCTTCCTTAAATGTCTGGGTAATATTCCATTACATATATGGGTAACTTCTTTATCCATTTGTCTATTGATGGGCACTTAGGTTGCTTCCATATCTTGGCTATTGTGAATAACGCTTCCATGAACACAGGGATGCATAGATATTTATGAACTAGTGTTTTATTTTGTTTGTTTGTTTGTTTGTTTTAGGTAATACCTAGAAGTGCAATTGCAGGGTTGAAAGGTGGTTCTATTTTTAATTTTTTGAAAAATCTCCAAACTGTTTTCCATAGTGGCTATACCATGTGCACTTGAGAAGAATGTATATTCTGCTTCTTTGGAGGTGAACTGCTCTGAAAATATAAGTTAAATTCATCTGGTCTAGTGTATCATTTAAAGCTATTGTTTCTGTATTGATTTTCTGTCTGGAAGATCTGTCAATTGGTGTCAATGCTTCTACCATGAGTGTAGTGTATTACTGTCAATCTCTCCTTTATGTTGGCCAATAATTGCTTTACATATGTAGGTGCTCCTACATTGGGTGCGTATATGTTTACTAGGGTTATGTCCTACTGTTTTATTGATCCCTTTATCAATATGTAATGCTCTTCTTTGCCTCTTATTACAGCCTTTGTGTTAAAGTCTATAAAATTTGGTATAAAATTTGCTATCCCAACTTTTGTTTTACATTTTCATATGAATGAAATATTTTTGTAATTTCTTTACTTTCAGTCTCTGTGTGTCATTTGACCTGAGTAGGGCCTCTTGTAGATAACATATGTATGGGGTTTGTTTTACCATTTTATTATTTTATTATTCAGATTTATGCTTCACCACCCTTCCCCTCCTTTTTACAGAAGTTTCCTTAACATTTCTTGTATTTCTGGCTTGATGGTGATGAATTCCTTTAGCTTTTTCCTGTCTGGAAAGCTCTTTATCTCACTTTCAATTTTAATTGATAGCCTTGCTAGGGAGAGTAGTCTTGGTTGTAGGTTCTTGTTTTCCATTACTTTGAATATTTTGTTCCAATCCCTTCTGGCCTGCAAAGCTTCTGTTGAGAAATTGGCTGACATTCTTATGGGAATACTCTTGTAAGTCACTAGCTGCCTTTCTCTTGCTGCTTTTAAGATTCTCTCTTTGTCTCCAATATTTGGCTTTTTAATTATGATGTATCTTGGTGTGCATCTGTTTGTATTCCTCTTGTTTGGGATTTTTGTGCTTCCTAAACTTGTATGTCTATTTCCTTTGTCAGATTAGGGAAGTTTTCTGTCATTTCTTCAAATAGATTCTCAATCTCTTGCTCTCTGTCTTCTCCTTCTGGTATTCCAATAATATGGATGTTGGTATGTTTGATGTTGTTCCAGAGGTCTCTTAAACCTTCCTCATTTTTAAATTCTTTTTTTTTCTTTTTGCTGTTTCAATTGAGTGTTTTCTACTGCCTTGCCTTTAAACCTGCTGATTCAGTCTTCCACTTCATCTAATCTATTATTGATTCTTTCTAGCATATTCTTCATTTCAGTTATTGTTTCTTCATTTCTGACTGGTCCTTTTTTATGATTTCTATGTCATTTTAAATGCTTACTATCTCTGTTGAAGTCCTCACTGAGATAATCTATTCTCCCCCTAAGTGAGCAATGTCACTCCCCCAATGGGAGCAATGTCACTCACATTGCTCCCCCTAAATTAATTGAATATCCTCATAACCAGTGTTTTGAATTTTGTCTATGGTAGATGGCTTACCTCCATTTCATTTAGTTTTTTTTTTCCTGGAGTTTTCTTCTGTTGTTTCATTTGTGGCACAATTCTTTATTTTCTCATTTTAGTTGCTTCTCTGTGTTCATGTCTATGTATTAGGAAGATTCGTTATGTTCTTCAGCCTTGGCCAGGTGGCTTTATATAGTAGATGTCATGTGTGGCCCAGTGGTACAGTCTCCCTAATCACCTGCACTGGGGGTTCTGAGCATGTTTCTTGTATAGTTGTGTGTGCTCTCCGGTTGCAGCTAAGCCTCATTTGTGGTTAGCACATCAGTGGATGGGACTGACTCTCATGCTGACTGGCTGTGGGAAATGGCCATGCTCACAAGGTATGAGTTGCTGTGTCGGGGCTTACCCCGTGGAGTGGGATTCACCCCAGCAGTCTCCTGTACTTGTTAAGATCATCCTTTCAGTGTTCCACTTACGGGATAGTCAGGTGGTGCTCTATTGAGGTCTGATGTTAGTCTTCAGGTATGTTGATTCTGTGGCTCTTTAGGAGGGACTGCTGTGAAGGTCAAGTTTAGCCTTTGCCTTTGATTGCTTGGTAATACTTGGTAGGCTGGCTGCTGTCTATGCTGGATCTGGAGGCAAGTAGGAGAGGCACGTTGCAAGCTGAGGTCAGTTACTCCCAGCACTGGGCCTGGGGCAGCTTAACAAAAGGACCATTATACTTCAAGGCCTAGGGATGTCTGCTAGCTACCCTTATGACTCTGCAGCTGAAAGAGCCTTTGGGTGGTATGCAAGACGGGTGGGGCAGGGACCCAAAGAGTCTCCAGTGTAAAGCAAACAAATTTAACCCAACCAATGCAGAGTCAGGTTTCATGCCAGTACTGAATCTGTGGCTCCTTGTGAAATTCTCAGATTACAGCAAGGCCAGCCACGGTTCTCAGGTTCTCAGACCCCACTATCTACCCAAGAGATACTGCAGCTCAGGCTGACACCAGTGACTCACCACCAAAAGCCTCCCCTGAAATGTGCAGACCATGTGTGGGCCATGGAAGCTAAGGCCTGCTGCCTGCCAATAAATGTGCAACCCAGAGAAGGCATGGGTTGGGCTGGCTTACTGGCAATGGGACCAGGGTGGGCAATTTGTGGCCTGGGTGGGGCAGAGCCTCAGGGAGATATGGGATGGAGTGCACTGATCTTACTGGGTCAATGCGGCTTCAGAATTGGCTTTGTGGGGGGCAAAATAATGTCCACCTATAGACTTCCCCAGAGGGGGGTCCAACAAAGGTGCAATGGCGTCTGTCCCTCCAGCTCTTGCCCTGGTGCTACACAACTTAAGTCTTTTCCTGTTTGTCTCTTATGCCTCACAAGACACTGACCCTCCATCAGAGCCAAGGTGATTGTCTGCACGCATGTGAATCTTTGCATGGGCCAATTAATGGGATGTTTACGTTTTCAGGTTCCTTCCATCTCACCCAGACAGCCAGAGTCTTCACTGGTTTTATAGTTAGATTTTGTGGGAACTCTCCTTCGCAGGATTGGAACACTGGGTTGGGGAGCCTCTATGTGGGGTTAGGACTCCTCATTCCTTTAGGGGGTTCCCAAGGCCACATTGTCACTTCCATTGCTCAACCACCATGCCCCGATGAGGGACCAGCCTGCTGCATGTCTCTGCCCCTCCTACTGGTCTCGATGTGGCTTTTTCTTTATGTCCTCAGATGTAAGTGTTATGATCAATGAGACTTCAGGTGGTTCTCCAAATTGTTTGTTTTCTAATTTGTCTATAATTTTAATGCAGTCATGGAAGGAAACAAACCTAGCCTGTCATCTTGAGCAGAACTCGATGAGGAGAGTTTTCATCCTTCTGATCTGTATGCCTTTCCCCCTCCCATTTAAAAATAATGTTAAAAAACAACATAATATCAAATTTACCATCTGCACCAGTGTACATTTCCATAGTATTAGATACATTTACATTGTCACGCAGCCATCACCACCATACATCCCCATAATATTTTTCATCTTGTAAAACTATAACTCTGTACCTATTAAACAATAACTCTCCATTCTTCCCTCCCCCTAGACCCTAGCAGCCATTTATATTTTCTATGATTTTGACTATTCTAAGTAGAATCATATAGTATTTTGTGTATGTGTGTGTGTGTGTCTGGCTTATTTCACTTAGCATAATATCTTCAAGGTTCACTCATGCTTTAGCATATTTCAGAATTTTCTTTCTTTTTAAAGGTGGAATAACATTCCATTGTATGTATATACTACAGTTTGCTTATGCATTCTTCTGGTTGATGGAAATTGGGTTGCTTCCACATTTTAGTTATTGTGAATATTGTATGAATGTATAAATATCTCTTAGAAACTCTGTTTTCAATTTGTTTGATTATATATCCAGAAGTGGATTTGCTGGATCATATGGTAATTCTATTTTAATTTTTTTTGAGGAAATTCTATATTGTTTTTGCACAGGAGCTGCACTATTTTACATTTCCACCAATGGTGCACAAGAATTCCAGTTTCTCCACATCCTCACCAACACTTGTTTTCTGTTTTTTTTTTTTTTTGATAGTAGTCATCCTAATGGTATGAGGTAGTATCTCATTGTCATTTCAATTCGGATTTCCTTAATGATTAGTTATGTTAGCATCTTTTCATGTGCTTATTGGCCATTTGTATATCTTTTTTGAATAACTGTCTATTCAAGTCTTTTACCCATTTTTGTTTCAAGTGGTATTTTTTTTTATTGTTGCTAGGTTTTAAGCATTTTTAATGTATTCTGGATCTTAGTCCCATATGAGATATATGATTTACAAATATTTTCTCTCATTCTGTGAATTGTCTTTTTACTCCATGGATAGTGTTTTCTTATATTCAAACTTTTGAACATTTTTATGAACTCCAATTTTTCTCTTTTTTCCCCCCATTATCTGTGCCTTTGGTGTGGTATCCAACACATTGTTGCCAAATCCAATGTCATGAAGATTTTGTCTTATGTTTTCTTCTAAGAGTTTTATTGTTTTAGATCTTACATTTAAGTCCCTGATCCATTTTGAGTTTCTTATTTGTATATGGTGTTAAGTAAGGGTCTAACTTCATTCTTTTACTTCCTAGTCTTGTCTTATTGCACCGAATAGAGCTTCCAGTATTATGGTAAATAAGGGTGATCAGAGAGAACATCCTTGCCTTGTTCCTGATTTCAGGGAGAAAGCATTTAGTCTTTTGCCACTAAGTATAAGTATATGTTAGTTGTAGATATTTTTGCAGATAATTTTTATCAGGTGGATGAAGTTTTCCTTTATTTGTACTTTTTCTGAGATTTTCTTTAAAAAGATCATGAATAGGTGTTGAATTTTTTTAACTGTTTCTCTGCATCAATTGTATGATCATGTGATTTTTCTTCTTTAAACTTTTTTAGATCAAACAGTATATAATTCATGATGATTTGGGCTGCAAATAACATATCAAACTGGATTAAAATTTGGTTAAATTAAACAGAAATGTGTTCTTTTCCTGAACAGTGCCTCTGAAAAGTTGGTAGTTTCAGAGCTGGCTAATTCAGCAAGTCATAAATGTCAGGAGTTGGTGTATTCTCTGCTGTTTTCATGACTCTCCCCTCGTAGCTATACATTGGCTGCTGAGGCTCCGAGTGTCAAAATGGAGACAGGAAATAAGGGATGCTCTCCTCTTTTTATCATGAGGGAAATCTTCCTCAGTAAACAAATAGGCTTTTATATCCTGTGGCTGAAATAGGCCCATGTGCAACAAACTAATCTGGCAAAAAACAAACAAACAAACAAACAAACAAACAAACAAACAAACAAAAAACCCGAAAGGGAAATAGATATCCCAGGAATGGTTTAATCTTGTATTTATTAGTGGCATTACTTTTGGCATTTTGTCTGAAATTTTGTTATTGTGCAGGACTTTTATGCTCACTGCAGGACATTTGGCATCTCTGACCCTCATGTATTAAGTGCCAGTAGAACCCTAAAGTCATTGAGACGTCTTTCATACTTCCTCTGATAGGCGATGCCGCCTCCCACTGAGAGCCATTGTTTGGACCAATAGTGATTTACTCTCAGGAGCTGGGCTCATTTTTACCTTATAATATTGAAAAGAAGGAGGAAGAAATGACTGTTGAGTAGATAGCCAATAGTGTCAGCCATTGGAGGGGAAGAAGCATCTTCAAGTGAAACTAGAAACATAATAGGATTCAGAGGAGCCCCAGGGCCTCCAAATCCTGTGGGACTTACTTTTTCAGCCACTAGGTACCTCTCATGTAGCAACATGGGCCCAGACTTCCCATCAACTCTGGCGTTATGGTGAGAGACTGCAACAGGAGAGGGAGCTTGTTCTTAACCACGCTTATTTTTTTCTCTCTGGGATCTTGTTCTAAAAGCAAATAATCTTAGCCTGGAAAGGACCTTAGGGATTATGAAAATTATTTTATAGATTGAGATACTGAAGCTCAGAATGGTGAAGTGATTTGCTAAAGGTCAGAGACTGAACAAGCTAGGACTTGTTCAGCTAAGCAATGTATACAGAGTTCCCAATTATCAGTTTTTCTTTTATTTTTCATCCCTCACATAATGTTTATTGGGTGCTTACTATAAGACACAGTGTGTTAATTGATTTATATAATTTTTCATTTTAATCTTTATAACAACCTTATGAGATATGTATGCTTATTATCCTCATTTACAGATTAGGTAATTGAAGTTTAGAAAGATTAAGAAAGTTGTCCAAGGTCTAATTCCCAAATAAGCACAATTAGCTGATACACCATACCACTTCCCTGGTAAAATAAACCTTTGTTGCCTTTTACTGTCATTTATTCCAAGTGGATTAGCAAGACATTACCCAAAGGCCAGGTGATTCCTCTTAGATTGCGCTTACAATTTCAGGGTCTCTCTGTCACTGGAGGAAAAGTAGAGGAAAGATGAAAAATTTACTCCAGTTCCATGTGACCAAGAAGGGGTAAGAGATGAGGAATAAGATTCAGCCATATTATTTTGCTTTTTCTAGAAAGAAAACTGCTTATTAAAACAACAGTTTAACTATTAGTCTATGTCTTAATTATAACCTAGGGTTTACAATTTTTAAGAAAAGATATGATTAGGACAAAATTAAAATATGGCAGTGAGTATAAGTTATTTCACTCAAGTACTGTTTTCAGTTACCTCCTTATCTAAGCTTTGGCTTTCTTTACTGTTTTATATTTTCTAAATGATTCCAGGCATTGTGAAGCTATTTGGGTATGTGCAAGGCTTCCAGGAACTAAAACCAGCCACTGGCAGCTTTGGTGTAGACACATCTTTAAGGAGGTAATTCCCTGGGTATTTCTGCTCTGCCTGTGTTGAGATTATTTGTGACAGATCTCTCCATTCTTTTGTCTGTTTGTCCATCCATCCATCATCTATACATCTAACCACTTAGCTATTTTTTTCATTCAACAGATATTTATTAAATTCCTACTTACTATGACTGTTATTTTTTGCATACTACACAGTGTTCATAAAGATTTTTACTTAAGAACTGGTTTTTAGTTTCAGGTTGCTCTTCTCCCATTCTTTTACTTTTTTGGGTCAGAACAGGAAAATCTATAGAAAAGATCTTGCTACCAAGCTGTGGGCCCCTCAGGCCAAGGGCAATGTTTCACTGTCTTTGTATCTCCAGGCTGAACAGTGGCTGCAGACTGTGCAGGCTCAATAATGCTCGTGGAGCTGAATTGTTTTGTTTCTCTTTCCAGAAGGTGCTATAATCCTCTCTTATTTCAGAATAGGTTTACCTAGGTGATTACATCACTAACTTTATATTCCTTTCATTTCTTCCCCTAGTGGGACATATTTTATTGAAAAGGAAAAAATTATTTTTTACATTTTGATGTTCCTCTACTAATTTTCATTCTAGATGAGACCCTCCTTGTCCTTTAATGTCCACTTCAAATGTCAGTGAACTACGGGCCTTCCCCCCACCTGCTAAAGTCTTCATGTAGCATTAGTCTTTCTTTCTCTTTGTTTTCATGTCATCATTTCCATTCTTTTGTCTGTCTACTTATTCATCCTTCCAACCATCCTTCCATCCATCCATTCAATGATCCAACCATCCATCTACTCAGTGATTCTTTCATTCAACAATGACTTAGTCTATAACCCTACTGTGTTTTACATGCCACACAATGTTCAGCAAGGGTTCATGTGCTGTGTGATTTCCTGATTATATATATTTTTTATTTTGACATGTTACGAACCCTTCAATCAGCGTCTAGGAAGAGTCTTACAAGTCTTTTTGTACCAAGTGCCTGAGGAAGGTATTTAATCAATGTTTGTGGAATTGTATTATCCATCTAATAGTGACTTCTCTTCAAGCCTTCTTAAACAAACATCTCTTTTCCTCTTTTAAGTTTTACAGGACATTTGAAAAGCACTGAGAGACAATAATTTCATCAGCCTGAAAGAAGATGTAAAAAGAGAAAAATAAACCAGCATAGAGTTCATAGGAAATATCAGAGTGTCACCATCATGACTGCAGTAATGTGGATTGATTTATTCCAACCTGAGAAGAATTTGGATGCTTCATTAAATGTATAATCTTTCTCATCCTTTCAGAATCCCTTTTCACTTTGGTATTCCACTTATGGATCTGATGTCCCTCCTGCTTTACAGATGAGAAAACTGAATGCAAGAGTGGCCGACTGGCTTGAGTCACCTAGCCATGGCAAGTCAGGAGCTGAGGTAGAAGGATAAGATAGGCATTTTTAGATGTCAATAGTTTCAACCAAATCAAGATATTATCATCACCTGCATATCATATTTATTATTTACTAAATTCTTATAAAATGACAAGAAATTTTATTTTAATTATTATTTATGCCTATAGCACCTGGTCTTCCCAGGCAGTCTCCCATCCAAGTACTAACCAGGCCCGACACGGCTTAGCTTTTGCAATCAGACATGGGGCTTGTTCAAGACGGCAGAGCCAAAGACCATGGACCGTGCCTCCACTGGGGTGTGAACCAGGACCTTCTACATGTAAAGCAGACGTGCTAACTGCTACACTATGGAACCGTGTCTGCAAGAACTTTATATGTATTATCCATTCTCCAAATTCTTTATTTTGAAAAATTTCCAACTTATAAAAAGTTGTAAGAATATACAATGAAACTTCAAGTTTCACCAATTGCTTTTTTCTTACATCTACTTTCTTATACCTAATTTCACACTTTTTGCTCTCTCTCCCTCTCCCTCTCCCTCTCCCTCTCCCTCTCCCTCTCCCTCTCCCTCTCCCTCTCCCTCTCCCTCTCCCTCTCCCTCTCTCTCTCTCTCTCTCTCTCTCTCTCTCTCTCTCTCTCTCTCTCACACACACACACACACAGCTATTTGAGAGTTACATACAGACATTGTAACTCTTCACTCCTAAATACTCCAGCGTATATCTCCTTAGAACAAGAGCGTTCTTCTACATAACTAAAACAATTATCACACTGAGGAAATTTAACATTAAAACAGTTCTTTTATCTATTATATAGTAATTCCTCATTCAAATTTTCCCATTTTTTTCTAATAATGATCCCTTTTTTCCCTTTCTTCTTTCTTTCAATCTCAGGTCTCATCAAAGATTACACGTTGCATTTACTTTTCATACTTCACTAGTCTTCTTTAATCTAGAACAATTTCTCAGGCTTTTTTTTCTCTTCCTGCCATTGACAGTTTTAAAGAGTTCAAGCTAGTCGTTTTGCAAAGAGTCTCTCAATTTTGGATTTGTTTGATGTTTCCTCATGGAAAGATTTGGGGTAAATATTATTGATCAGAATAATTTCATAAGTGATGCTGTGTGCTTCTCCGTTCATCACATCAGGGAGCCTGAGATGTCAGTTTGTCCTGTCATTGGTGATGTTATGATAACTTGGTTAAGGTAGTGTTTGCCTGAGTTCCACACTGCAGAGATATCATTTTCCTTGTTAATTACTAAGTAATCTGTAAGGTGATAATGCTGTGCTTATGTGAATATCTCCTCATTGACCTTTCATCCAGTGGTTTTAGCTTTCATTGATAATAATCTTCCATTATCTTTTTAAACTTGCAGAATAACTCTGTAGGCGAGATACTATTACTCGTCTGTTTTTACAGTGGAGGAACTGAGTTCTTAGAGGAAGGAACTTGCTCAAGGCCCCACAGCTGACAAGGGATAGAGCTCAGCTTTCAATCCTGGTCTGTCTCTAAACGTCTCTGCTCTTATGACTTACTGCACAGTACTACCTGAAGGTATAGATCTCATCTCTTTTGCTTCAGGCAAGATGAGAAAAAGTGATATTTAAGATCATTTAAGACAGCTTTTTTTCAACTCTTCAGTCTCTTCCTTCTTATTCCCTAAGCACTTTTTTGTTGTTGTTGAAGCGAATGCCTCTGAATTCACCTTGCTCTGAGTATTACCTGAAATGCAGTGAATAAATCATGCTTTTGTTCAGTGGTCCCTAGACTATGGAGTTCTACCTTGATTTGTTCCCAGCACTTGCCAGAAACACACTGTGATTGATGCAATTATATGTAGTCCATTCAAGTGTGAGAAGGCCATGACATTAATCCACAGAAATCATTACAGCTAACTTTTCTCTGGCTTCTTTCATAAAGGGGGATATGTAGGGGTCTTGAGGTGGAGGTGGGGAACCTATTTCTATTAGAGTCAAATATGCCAGTCAAGAATAGAACTACAAAATTATAACATTAAAACTAGAAGAGATCATCTAGCCCAATCCCTTTTTTTTTGGTAGATGAAGAAAGGAAGCCCTAGAGTGGTAAGTGGGCTGTCCAAGGTCATAGCAAGTGACTCACAGATCTGAGGCTGGAACCAGGGATTCCTTGCAGATTATGGTCCAAAATCACTAAGGTTATGCTCTAGCCTCCCCTTTGCCGAGGGCCCAACCCAACCAGCTTGCCCAGCCCTTGGTCTGTCTGATGCCATTTCCAAGACTTTCTTTTATCAGATTTGCCCTTTGCAAGGCATTTTCTCACTCTTTTCATCCTTCCTTCATTGGTTCATTCATTCTTTTAGTATCCTCCTGCTGTGTGCCAGGTCCTGTGCTAGGCAGAGTGAATATAAAGCAAAAAGAAACACAGTGTGAGCCTGGAAGGAGGTCACAGTTTAGGTGTGTATGTGGGGAGAATACAATTTAACAACTATAATATGTGCTAAGTACTAGATTGACACTGCCTATCTTGAGCTCTTGGGAAACAAAAAA
Organism: Cynopterus sphinx; assembly: GCA_030015415.1. NCBI lineage: Eukaryota > Metazoa > Chordata > Mammalia > Chiroptera > Pteropodidae > Cynopterus > Cynopterus sphinx. The sequence goes on from CM057380.1 coordinate 95,013,778, forward strand.
AGGAAAGGAGTTTTGAAATTATGTGGGTGTGTTGGAGTTTGCTGGGAAAGGTGGGACCTCCAAAATCAAGGGAAGCAAGTATGGGAGAAAAATAAGGACAGGGAAGAACTTGCTAGATGGGCAATGAGAAGATTCTGTAAGGCACCCAGAAGCACGTCTTCTCACTGACTAAGGAATAATTGGTGTGGCTTGGGTGACTGCAGTTGCTGTTGGTGATTAGAAGCCTTGAACTGGTTATTGGTTCGGCTCAGTTCAAAGGTTTAGACAAGAGCTCCAGCTTCTCCATGGCTGCCTAGTGTCCATAGTCTTTTGTGCCTTAGGCCTAGGGGAGGAAGCCGAGGGGAGGAAACCAGGGTGAAGAAGCCAGGGGAGGATGTGGTGAGGACGTTGAGAAGCAAGGGCACTAATTGCAGCTTCAGCTGCAGGAGGCCCTGTGATCTTCCTGCTTACTGCTCAGTACACTGCATAATGGACACTTAGTTACGGGATTTGAACTAAGGCTGAATCTTATTCTGCACAAGGGAATAATCATATCACAAGCTGAAACGAAGGGGTTTGGTGCTAATTAGACCAAGGCATGCATGGGCTGTGAAAAGTTCTAGTTGCTTTTCTCTGCTCCTACTGCTGACCAATTATACAATCCGGGCCAATTAGGAAACAGCTGCTTACATACATCAGTGAATTGATGTAATGACTTCATACACCATGCCCTTGGGCTGTGCTGGACCTCTCAAGTGAGCCCAACTTCCCAAAACAACAGCCCACAACAGCAGTGACAATTAAATGACAGTCTACTGTGGCAGATGGTTTAAGTTATTTACATGAGTTACCTATTTAATCCTCACAGTAACCCAAATAATTAGGCAGTACTAAGATTTCAATTTTGCATAGGAAGAAACTGAAGTTCAGAGAGGATGAGTAACTTGCCCAAAGTCACACAGCTAATAAATAGTGCAACCAGGAATGACTCAGGCAGTGTGAGTTCTGAGCCTATACTCTGGCCACTAGGCCACATTGGCTCTTAGTGACAGGTGGATGTGACTTGGGCAAGAGTTCTAGCGCTTGTTACAATGTATAAGTATGCAGTTCAATCACTTTGTGGTTGTTCATTAGATGATAAACTCCATGAGGGTAGAGAAAAGGAGGTTTTGCTCACCCTGGGCCCCCAGACCCTAGCACCTTCCTTGGTGCATAGTAGATGTCTAATACATCTTTTGGGCTCAATAAATAGCTCGGGCCACCTAGCCTATTTTATATTTTTGCCAATTATGCTAGCAAGGTATTTCTCTAGATCTGTATTTCTCAGTTATGAGAGCTATCTGCGTCTGGGCAGTAATCCTTGGGGAGAGCTGCCAGAGCTGTTCCTTTCTTCATGCTTGCTCTCATTACTTATATAACACACTCGTTTTTAAATTAATTTATTCAGTAGATATTTATGGAACATCTGTGCCAGATACTGTTCAGGGAGAGCAGTGAACAAGACAGATAAAAATTTCTTCCCACATGGAGCTTGCAATCTACTGGAAGAGATAATCATAAGAAAGAAGATAAATACATAGTATGCACAATGGAATAAATACTTAGGAAGAGTGATATGAAGTGTTAGGAAGGGGGTGAAAATTTTAGATGGCCTATAAAGGCCTCATTGGGATGGTGACATTTGACAAAAGATTGGAAGAAAGTAAAGAGAAAGGCCACGCAGATACCACAGAGAGGAGCTTTCCAGGAAGAAGAAAGAGCAAGTGCAAATGTTCTGGTGCAAAATCATGCTGGGTGTGAGAGGAACAATGAGGAGGTCAGAGGTCACTGGAATAAGACCGGAAAGTGATGCAAGAAGAGTTAAGGTAAGTAACAGGAGCCAGGTGGTGTAAGAGCTTCTAAGTCCGAGTGAGGTGGGTGGGAAGCCATTGGAGGGTCAGGGCAGAGGAGGGACATAATCTGACTTTCTGTGTTATTCTGTAATGTGGCTGTCTGCATGTCTATCTCCCTTCTAGACTGTGAGCTTCTCTGAGCAGTGACCATGTATATGTTCCTATTGCTGATCACAGTGCCTGGCACATAGCAGATGTTTCAGTACATATCAAATTAAAAAACACATGAAAAATATGAAACAGAATGAAACTGAGGCAGAATAGATAGCCTAGGGACACCCTCTACCCCCCAGGATAAGGCTTCTGAATTTTTCCTTGTCCTTGGTTTAGCCAGCCCTCTCCCTATTTTAGCCCCTGCAAGGGAAGATAAACCAAAACCAGAGCTTTTCAGCTTAGATACCATCTTTGGCAAAGACCTGACCTTTGGTTAATTATAATATCATTAAAATGTCATCTACATTGAAAAATACTATGGTTCCCATCATGCACCTGAAACCACAACAGTTTTGGAAAGAAATAAGAAAGAATGGCAAACTGAGCTCCCCTCCTACTGGGAGGATACAACAAGGCTGAGTCAGAACCATGTCTCCGAGGCCTGCCCCCAAAACAACAGAAGCCCGTAGTCCAGACATCCTCAGCAAGATTCGAGATTCACTGAGTTCATCCACACTTGTCTCTCAAGTGTGTGCTTTCACTTTAATAAACCTTGCGCTTCCCTTCTTGCCATTCTTCTTGCCCTTGATTTATTTCTCGCAGCCTAAGACAGAAACATGGTCACTGGAGCTCAGGGCTGAGTCCTCTCTTGGACTTCTGTCCCTGTTAAGCTCTCTGGCATCAATAAGCTAAATTGAGGTCCAGACAGAGGCCCAGAGGAATGACAAATACATTCTGAACTGAGGAACAAGGGATATTTTATGGGGCAAGTACCTTTGACTCTAGGCCTAGACATAAGAGAAGGTTTTCCATTGATAAAGAGGAAATGTATATTAGGTCGAGCAAAAAATAAATAAAATAAAATAAATAATGGAGCAAAGGTTTGGAGGCAAAGGTACAGGGAAAACTAAGAAAATACCAAGAGACAAATTTTTCTGGGGCACAGTATGAGAGGAGGTGTACAGCAGTGGGATGGAAGAGCAGAATTACAGACTGGGTCCTGATTGTGAAATGACTTGCATATAAAGCTAATGAGCTTGGGTTTTGTACTGCAGGCAATGTGGAGCCACTGAAGGGCTTTACAGGTGTGTGGATCCATTTGGAAGATGAGATTCAGCCCATTAGCTTTTGACTGTTAGCTCATTTGTGGCTTGCCACCAAAAAAGAGGGCGGTTGGCAGTGTCAAGAATGGTGTATACGCAGGTGGTACATCATGTTGTAGCTGGCGTAGCACTCTAGATTGTGCAGACTCGGAGTAGAAATACTATTGAGTACAAGAGGAAAGAGTCCATGTGTAGAACCCTCTGACATGGCACAATGAAGGATTTCGCAGTTTACTCAGGTGTGTTTCAATAGGCTCCAGTGTTCAGCTCTGAACCAGCTATGATTTCAATATGCTGCTCATCCAACCCATGCTTCCTTACATAAAGTCAGGCAGCTACTAAGGCTCCCGGGGTTATTGATTTTTCTCTCCTGTGCTGGAGGAGGCTGGCAGAGAGTTCATACCACCTGCTCTGCCCCTGCATGGAATGTAGCTCCTCTACTGTCTAGTTCTGAAGCAAGGCATTAGTCATAATGACTTAGGCATTCCTAGAAAGAGCAGAGGCTTCTACCTCTCACCAGGAAGGGCAGTGCAAAGGCAGCCATCTGATAGGGCAGGCCTTGAGCCATTCTGGTTTCTAGCTGTGTGGCTGAGGTGCTGCTGGTGGTGGGGAAGTAGCCTCTGGGAGGCCCTTTAAAAATTGAGTTGCAGGTACATGTCAAGTTGAGAGTTGTCAGACATTCCTTAGAGGGGATGGGCTTATTTCCAGGCTGGAACCCAAGGCTTCCACCTTCCTGCCCTGACTACTACCAGGCTGTCCCACTCTGTCACCTATTCATTCTGACTTAATCTCTCTCCAGGTTAACTGGCAGTGATCCTTACCTCACATCCCCATCATGGAGCAAGTCTGAGCAGAGCTCCTCATGTGTTTTCAACCTAGGGTTATGGTCCGTAACTGTCCCTGGATAGTACACTTGGGTTTTACAGAACCACAGAACAAATGTGCAGAAGAGTACATAGCTTTCAAGGTTGGGAGTAGGGAAATTGGGGCAGGGAAGTGATGGAGTGGCTCACAGAAACCCTAGTATCAAACCTTCAAGGAGTTTAAGTAAGAAACTAGGAATTTGGGGGAGTGGAGCAAGAAATTTCTAGAAGTAATCCCTAGTTTCTTTTCAACTGTAAAACTAGCTGCCATTTACGAAGAAATAGCAGGTTCACCCATAATAACTAAAATGCCATGGTTGAAAGGAGGTGGGCCCTGGGACTTCATGAACCTCCCATCTACAGAAAACTATGTGAGGAGAAGATCACCTGATGAGTCCAAAGTCAAGGCCATGAACTCTTTCTCACATCATTCTCTCAGGAGGTTCTCCGATGATCCAGGCTCACTGTCTACACTCAATTTGTATACTTCGGAGTTGAGTTTAGCTGGCTCTTCTGTATTTGCTTCTTTAAGGCACCCCAGTATACCTCTCATCACGGTTCAGATGATGAACATCGGCTAAGAGGGACTGGCAATAGGCACAAGCTAAGGTAGCATAAGAGTCAGACAGACTGGATCTCTGACTGTATGTACTCCAAGCTCAGAAAGAAAGCATTTTTTTGGTTTCTATTCTTCTGTAAGGGTTGTTATGATTGTCAATATTTATTAAAATATTTAAAAATGCCCATAACCTTTGATATAAGAATCTAGGAATGTCTGGAATATCTTCAAAGAAATTAATGATATCACAAGTATTAATGATATGGATGTTTATCACAATGCTATTCATAATAGCAAAAATCCACAGCCATTGAAAACTGCTATTTCAGAATATTTGATGACATGAGGACATTTTTATAATTTTTAAAACTTTAAAAAGTTATGAAAACCTTTTATGTAGAATATTACAGCAAACATTTACAAATATTCATATACCCTCCAGCTAAATTTTCAAATGTTAAAATTTTGTCATATTTACTTAAGGATTTTTTAAGAAATAAAAGGTTGTAGATACAGTTGAGGTCTCTTTTGCATTCCTCCCTTCCGTACCTCCCCAGAGGTAACCATTTTTCTGAAATTAGTAGGTACCTTTCCCATTCAAAAATTATACATTTTGTACTCACCCATATATAGATCTCCACAAAAAATATAGAGAATTTTTAAATAATTTACAAAATTTTTAACTTCCTGTAATGTGCAGTTTTCACTCAATACAATTTTCAAGATTTGCTATTTTGATATATATATATATATATATATATATATATATATATATACACACACACACATATATAAATGAAATTGTTTTCTATTGCTTTATGTAGTATTTCAACTACACAAATATATTTAACAATAAACTTTAAAAATAGAAATTATAATAGTTTGAAAAGTTATCACTAAGTGAACACACCCATCTAATTACCACCCAGGTCAAGAAACATTACTTGTATGTCAGAAACACCCCTTATGCCGATTCTCAGCAACTCCGCTTTTTTTCTTCTTGCAAAGTAGCCACTGTCATGATATTTAATGACATCATTTTGCCTTTTTTTTTTGAAATTTATATAAAAGGAAACCAGGTGTCCTACACTCACCAGTTAGTTCGTTTATTAATTATGTTGTTCATATCTTCTCTTTTATTCCTGAGTTTTTTGCTCTGTTATCAGCTATTGAGAGAGGTGTATTAAACTCACTATGAATGTGGGTTTATTTTTTCTCCTTTCAATTTTGTCAATTTTTTTCTATTTTAAATCTGTTATTACATGCGTATAGAGTTAGAATTGTGATAGCTTTCTGTGAATGCCCTTCATTATCTAGTAATGGTGCTGCCTTAAAGTTTATTCTCTCTGCTATTAGAATATTTATACTAGCTTTCATTTGGTTCATGTTTTCATCTTTTCTACTCCTTTATTTTCATCCTTTCTGTGTACTTAGATTTAAAAAGTGCCTCTTGCAAGCAGCATATGGTTGGATTTTAAAATTCACTTTCATAATCTACTACATTTATTTTTACACTTAATCTATATTTAGTGTTCTGCTCTTTACATGTAATGCAATTACTGAATATTTGGGTTCATACCTACCATTTATATATATGTTTTCTATCTAAGCTACCTGTTTTATATTCCCTTTCTCTTTTTATGCCATCTGTTGAATAAGCAAATATTTTGATTATTTCCATTTCCCCTTGAATTTACTTGATGGTTATACATTCTTTTACTTTTTCTTTTAGTGATTACTCTAGAAAATGTGCATCTTCGACTTAGTCATAGTCTAATACAATTACATTCACCACTTCCCTGATAGATATTAGAATATTTTATCTTCTTTTACTCCTTCCTACCTTTTGTGTTATTTTATGCAATTTAACCTACATATACTTAAAACCTCATTATATGTTAATATGATTTTGTTTTGTAAAGTCAACATTAATTTATATTTTCCCACTTTTTTTTTTTACCTCTTCCCTTATTCCTCTTTCCTTCTTACATTTCTTTGTTTTCATCTTGGACCATCTTTATTTTACTTGAATAAATTTCTTTCATGTTTCTTTTAAGGCAGGCTGAATGTTAACAAATTCTCTGTTTTTGTTTGTCTAAAATGTCTTTACATTGCCTTCATTTTTGAGCACAATTTTGGTGTGAATAGATTTCTAGATTGGCAGTTATTTCATTTTCGCCCTTTAAAGCTGACATTCCATTGTCTTGTGGCTTCTACCATCTTTGTGGAAAGTAAGATAAAAGTATTATTGCTCCTTTGCAGGTAACCTGTATTTCTCTGGCAGCTATTTTTCTCTTTTGTTTTCTATAGTTTTCCTGTTGTGTACCTAGATATCATTTTACTTATACTTATACTTCTTGGGGTTCATAGACTTAGTTCTGTGAGTCAATATCCTTTATTGGTTCTGAAAAATTCTTGGCCATTATCTTTTCAAAATCATTTTTTCTTTTTTTTCTCCATCAGAGTCCATTTTTATGCATGTTAAATATTCTGAACTGCAACTTCCAGTCCTTTATTCACATTTTCCATTTTAAAAATTATCTTGTTTGGATATTTTCTATTGATGTCTTTAAGTTCATATCTTTAATCTTCTGTGTCTAAATCACTGTTAAAAAGTTCATTGAGCTCAAGTCAGATATTGAGTTCATAATTTCAAATATTGTATTTTTCAGTTCTAGAACTTTTTTGATTTTTTTTAAAGTAGATTCTAATTCTCAGTTCAAATTTGTTATTCTTTTATTTATTTTCACCATTTTCTCCTCTGTTTTCTAAAGATACTAATAATACTTATTTTATGGTTCTTATAGACTATAACTTCAATATATGGGTAAGTGTTTCATTCATTTACTTTTATTTATGGCTTTTGGTCCTATAGCCCTATTTCTTGGCATGCCTTATAATTTTTGAAACTCTGGATTATTATGTATAACATTTTTCAGAGACCCAGAGGATATCGTTATGCAGGGTTCGGCCTTTTCTCTTTTAGGCAGTTAAAGTGACCAGGTTGAGTCACGGCTGTGTTGCATGTTGGTAAGGCTCTATCCACCTCTGGTTAGCACCTGACCCTGGGGCAGAGACCTCCAAGTTTTCCACCTGAGTCTCTGAAATGTTTGGTGGCATATCATAACCTCTGATCTTTGTTTCTTCAGCACCATAAAACTACCAGAAATTCTCTGCTTGGAATGTTAGCCTCCTGCCCTGTGCAGGTATAGAATTTGGCAGATGTATTGAGGCAAAAACCAGGCATATTTTGAGGTTTCTCAGGTCTCCAATTTTTTCACTTAAACCTCATGAAACTTCTGAAGTTCTGACGGTTTGTCCGTCACCTGGCAGCAACCCATTGCCTGGGCAAAGCATTCTCAACTTTTGTCCTGTGCAATGAATTGATTGACCAAGGGCCCCAGAGAAGCAGCAGCTTCAGGTCATCAGCTTCCTCTCTGTAGTTCTTCCCTCTTTGGAATTATGTCCTTGTAAAGCAGGAGCCCTGGGCCTGGAACTTGGACCTGGGCTTTGGATATTCTGAAAAAAACTACCAGCGGGGTGAGACATGCTGTTTATTATTCACTAGGCAGGGAAGCTACAGCAGCAGCAGGTCTGAGCTTCAGGAAAAGGCCGCTGGCCAAAGGCAAGCAATGTTTTATCTTCAAGCGAGGGTGAGAGAGTGGAATTACCTCTTTGGGGGAGCTGCCGCCTTCTCAGGCAGATTGGAGCAAGATGTGCTGCTTAGTTACAGGAGCAGATAGCATCCTTGAGAACGGAGGACCAGCCGCCTTCTTGAGCGGAGCAAGCCGACATTGTCCACGAGAGCGGGCACTGCTGAGAGCTCTGTGCACTGCCTTCCTTATGGCTGCGGACCAGGCAGCCATTTGTCTTCTAAGTATGTGGATGGGCTGTGTTCCAAGTTAACTCTGCATTCCTGTGTGGTCCTCATTGGCCCACAGCTTCTCTGATGCCTTTAAATAAGATGTTTTCTTTTTATCTGCTTTTCTAATTGCACTCTATGAAGCATTGGTCTGCCATAGCAATTCAATCTTACCCCATAGTAAAAGTCCTCTAGGCCTTATTATCTATCTATATATCTATATATATCTATATCTATCTATCTATCTATATACACATACACACACACACACACACACACATACACACACACACACACATTTTTTGAATGCCCAGTATTATGTGTTTGGAAAATTATAGAGATAATTTGAGGTTCTGGATGATGTTATGTTCCTCTACATAAGATATAGGCTTGCTTCTGGCTGTTAGCTAGTCTGGGGGTAGATCACCTTGATTTAGTCAGAAAGTGACATGATTCAGTCTCTCTGAGGGGCTGGTTTACTCTTATGACCAGAGAATAGCCCTTTGTGATTTCATATGAATTCCTGGGGCATTTACCAGGCCCCTTCCTCTCCAGTGAACCCAAACTTCATTCTGGTTATAATAGCCCCACAAGCCTGCTGAAAGCTCATTGATTTCTCAGTCTCTCAGTCACTGCTTGCCTATGGAATCCAACTCTTGCTTTGAGGGATAAAGAGGCCTCAAATTCTGGGTTCATTCTTGATTTCCTTCCTCTTTCAGATGATAGCTCTATAAAATTTGTTGCCAATGATAATCTTTCAGATGCTTTCAAACAGATTTTATTATATGCTGTCCAGTTTTTTAGTTCAGAGTGGGAGTGTCAATCCAAACCCAACCTAGTCAATCAATAATGAAGTGGAACTCTACAGTACATTTTTAAAAATGAAACAGAAACGCAGGTTTCAAAAACAGCATGTGTTGTGCGGTACTAGCTTGGTTAAAAAGAAAAGTATGTGAATATGCACATATGTGTAGGTCAAGTTGTTAATGGTGGTTGTCTCTGGACTATTGGATAATAAGTGGTTTTCATTTTGTCTCTGTGCTTGTCCATATTTTCTAAATTTTCTATAACAAATGAGTTTTTTTAAACAAATGCTATTTTTGAGAAAGATAACTTCCAAAAATATATTTAGGCTGAAGAAGAAAGAAAGCTAGAGAAAAAGAATATGATACCCCAGAAACTGAAAAATAAGATCACCCATTAGATCCATAGAATAGTGGAGGAAGAAAGGTCGGGTTAAAAAGAGAGTGCAAAATGGCACTTCAGAGCTGGGAAGAACTTAACTCACTTTGCTCAAACCCCTCATTGTATAGGTGAGGAAACCGAGGCCCAGGTTTGCTGCCTGACTAGCAACAGCACTGGTCAAGAGCTAGTCTCCTGGAAAGGCTAGTGCTCTTTCCAAAGCAGTTTGTAAATGTGGGCTCTCAGAGTTACAGGCAGTTCTACCTGCAGGACCAGGACCATTTCCTGAGCTAGGGCTAAAAGCGAAGAAGTCAGCCTGGTTCAACTGGACCTTCTCAGGCAGAGGAATCACTAGGGCCACTGCCGTTGGTGTCACCTTTCCTCTTGCTTTATTTTGACTTCGTTGGTGAGTGGTTAGCTTCATCAAGAGATGAGAGTTGTATACAAGACACGTTTCTTAGTTTTGCATTCACAAGCCTTCTCAGTCTGTCCAGATCTCCCTACTCCACACACTTCTCTGTCTCTCGTACAACTCCTCTAATGCCTATGATCCTATTCTGGTCCTTCCATGCTGAGTAGTGGTCTTTCTGTCCTTGAGGATGTTTGGGTCTTTGCTCACATGATCAAGAGCATCATTCCTTCTCCTCTTATCCTACCCTAATTCTACCTGCCCCTCCAGGTTTAACTCCAACCCTCAACTTCTTCAACCAGCAGAATCTGCATCCCTCATTTGAAAAGGACTCCCTAAGCTTTGCATTTTCTTTTATTAATTGTCAAGTCTCCTCATTGAGACTCTAAGGTCTAGGAGGCAGAGATCAATTCTTCAAAATCCTGGCATGCTCCTTGTACAGAAGTCAGTATCTTGGGCACTTCCAGAAATACCTGTGGAGCAGGTAGTGAGATATTTGAGAGAAATGTGCTGTGAGAGGCTGTAAGAGGTCTAGAAGGAACTGACAAAGACCTGATGGGCAGCCAGGAGAGGGGCAAAGAGCAGAAAGCTCATGACCAGAGCCAGTTTTCTGCTGGCCATTCTTGTTTCTCTTGATTCTGGTGTCAGTTTTAGAAAGATGTAAGAGGACCCTGCTTTGGGATGGAGACAGATATGGAAAGGGGAAACACAAGTTGTGCTGTTTGAGGTAAAGATAATTTAAAGAGGAAGCAAAATAAGGGAATTCAGCTCTGAAAATATGGGCAACTGCCTGCGGAGAGACTGGGCCACTAACATTTGAACAGGGTTTCTCAGGTGTGAGGTGGGCTGGCCTCACGAGCAAACAACTGGAATATGAGTCTGGGCAAAGAACAAACAACATATGAGAGTTTTGGTGGCAAATAATAATGACAGGCCAGTGAGTTTGGAGTTTTGGGAGAGGAAGTACTTCCAGTTCCTTTGCAGAAGGAGCCTGATCTGAAGCCAGAGTTTTTCAGGGTTTTGATGGCTTCCATTAGGTACCTGAGCAGAGGCATGTAATTGAATGGGGAGTCTAGGAGATTTATAAATCAAGGATGTTTGAATGAGAGGTTTGGAGTTCATAAATCTTGCCGTCTCTTCTTTTAGCACTTAGGGGGAAAGGATTTGAAATCTATCATATTAAAATTAGCTGATGTAACAATAAAAAGTCACCCCAGGTTTAGAATGGAGTGAGAGAGGGAATTTTGTCTTTATCTTGGCTGGAGACTGACAATTCTCAGAGGCGAGGCTCAGAGGAATAACTCTCCGACAACTAATCATGCAACAGATGCTCATCCAAGAAATTATCAGAAATGCAGAAGACCATCCAATTTTCATGTTACTCAACACACAGATAAGGTCCCTGTGGGTTTTAGAAGTAGCTCCTGTGTCTCATTTTGGTGATATATTTGGGGAGGGCGAAGGAAAGGCTCTGGAGCAAAACAAACTTTATACATGATTGAAGTGGCATAATTTAAAGGGAGCTGATAATTCGACCCCAGCTTAAAATACAGTCTACACCACAGTGCTTGAAATTTCACCATCAGGTAGGTATTCATTCCCTTTTGCTGATCCTAGTTTACTTGAGTGAGGCTTACAGAATTTCTTTAACCATCATCAAAGGGGCTTCAAACAGTACCTGGGAAGAGAAGAGGCAAGATTAGAAGATAAAAATTTCAAATTTCACCTATTTGACTCCTTTTGTCTTGTGAGTAGCCTTGGATGTGCTTTGCTTTCAGAGAGGCCCTATTTGAAGCCACCTGTCTGGTTTCAAATCACGGCTCTGCTGCTTTGGGGCAAGTTACTTAACCTCTTTGTGCTTCAGTTTTCCCATCTGTGAAACTAAGATAATAACAGTATTTAGTTTATAGGGTTATTGTGAGGATTAAATGAGTGAATGCATGTAAACTACTTAGAACACAGTTTCTGGCACAGAGTAAGTGCTCAGGAAACATTTCTATCATTATTCTTACTAGCTTTCAGCATGGTGGCACCTACTGTTCTAAGGGAATTACCCATGTAGGTCCTAGCCCAGTACAAAGGAGCCCACAGCTAAGGCTGTGAGAGGAAGCAAACATTTCCGAGTTCTTCATTTCTCAACTGCAAACTCTTTGAAATACTCCTCAGGCCCTCGTGATAGAAGAACTAATGTGGTGACATGGGGTAAAGTTGTCAGAAGTGAGAAGGCAATTCAAATAAGCCAATAAGTCACAGGATAAAGGAAACTGGGCTAAGAATTTTTAAGAGACGTTACCTTGTAACAGAAACTTACATGTCAGGTACAGTCATCAGTTAAAGAGGGGGTTGTTGAACCACCTGCTCTCCTATCTCCCTTTATGGCTCTTTCTACAAGCCTGTGTTTAAGACATTGGCATTGCTGGTGTTTTAGAGGTAGTATTTGCTTAAAAAACAAAACCAAAAAAAAAAAAAAAACAGTGTATTAACTGAGTGCGGTTAAAGCAAATACTTGTGATAGCAGAGTGCAAACCTTGGTTCTGGGCCTTTCTTGATGAGATTCTGGTCCAAATGAGCAATAGGATGGTCTGGAACTCCAGGCTGGTCCAGCTCCACTGCTGACAATGTCAGCGTTCTAGCCAGTGACCAGAATGGCTCAAAATGGATGCTGAAATTGGTATCCTGCAGAGATCTTTCTCTGAATCTGAGCCTTCAAGTCTACAGTTGTGTGTGTGTGTGTGTGTGTGTGTGTGTGTGTGTGTGTTCTAAGTGTGAATCTAACTACTCTGCCCCTCTCTTAATTGGGCCCTAATTCTCCCTTCCCTCCCCTGCCCGTGGTCTTTATTTGTGTAGATGCCCTGCTGGTTTCTCTTTTGAAAGGCATCTGGAGCAGATTCAGTGAAGCAATGTCTCTGGTGGCTATTATCTCCTGGAGAGGATGGGTGGATGGGTGGGGTGTCTGGGCTCCTTGATTAAAGAAGAATAGGATGAGGGTGTGCTGGGGAAGCAGGTGATACAGAAATGGTGAAGTGCCATGGAAGATGGAGGCTTTAAATGTTAAGGGGTGGGTAGAAAATGTACCGAGATATTTTGAGGACTAAATTTGTTCTGGAAGTTAAATGCATAGAATGTGATGAATCAGAAGAACAAGAACCACTTAAGATTTTTAGAGACTTTGGGTTGCCCAGGCGATATGTAGATGTTTTGTGGCTGGTTTGCTATTAGCAGTAAACATTTATATAACACTTCACCTCCTCAGATATTCATCTATGAAACCCTAGAGGGTTAGCGATGGCCAGGAAACCGAGACTCAAGGAGGATAAGTGATTTGCTCAAGGTCACAAAACTAGTTTGCTACAGAGCTGACAAGCGATTCCAGCTCCACTTGCATTGTGCTGCTACCTGAGAGACTTTCACTTTGCTTGGTCAACTTGCCTTTCAGTGCCCAGTGAGGAACCCTGAAGCTGATTTGCCATGGTCTTCAGATACAGGATCAGAGAGCTGGGAAGGGGCATGCTCCACATTGGCCAGCCAAGAGGCTCTATGTGACCTTTCAGCTTCCAAATCTTCTGCTTGGGTCCTCAACCCCTGCATCCTCATGGCTGGCTTTTACCTGCTCATCCACCAACGTTCTCCCTTTTGGAGACTGACACCACTGGCCAGTTGCCCAAGCAAATACCCATTCACCTTATGTTTAATCAATCACCAAGACTTTTAAATTCTGTTTTTTTTTTGAATATTAATCTCTATCCCTGCTCCAATCACCTATCTACCATATCAGTCTACTAATTAGCCTCTTTATTTTCTCCTATCCATTAGTCTACTTCTTAAAACTTCATCAGGTCTCTCTCTGGCTAAAAACCCTTCTAAGAATCCTATTGATCTCAGGATAAATAAAGCCTGAACACCTTATCACGAGGCCCCTGCCATCTCACTGCTGTCTTTCACATTCTACACTCAAGGCAGAATGAACTTGTGTTCTCTGAGCTCATCATACTGTGGGTACTTTGGCAATGGGGGCAGAAGAAGGGAAAGGTCACAGGAAAGGTTAGGGAGAGAGGAAGGCGTAGAGCCTGGGTCCAGGCTGTTCTGAGCCATTGACCAGCTTGTAAATGCCTTCTTCACATAGGGTACAGTCAACCTATGGAGCACCGTCATCAGACTCAGAGATGGATGGGATCTCTCAGAGCAAGGCTGCAAACTCAAATCCCTCTCCCTCCAAATAGCATGTCTGGTTTGGTAAGCAAAGCACAGTGACTCTTAAGAGGCTTGACGTTTCTTATTGGCTATGGGACACTCAACTTGGCTCTTAGTGTAATGAGGCTATGAGCCTCCGTTTCCTCATCTGTGAAATGGGGATGATAGCTGTCCCACTGTGTGGATGTTTAAAAAATTTTTTTGGCTGTGAAGGATATAAACTGGCTTTCTCTTTGGGGGAGTCCTCTCCTGTGTGAGCCTCCAAGGGAGAGAGGGTCTAGCCTCCCACTTGGGAAGCTAAAAAAGCCGTATACTGTGACCAGCTCTTGTCAGTGAGGCAGTGATGTGCTCCTGCTTCATCTTTCCATCTGAAGAATACAGAGGGAGGTGCAGGCACAGTTGAGTCTTGTTCCAGCAGAGGCAGGGAAGTAGTAGTGACAATGACAGTGGCAGTGATTACCAGCATATCCAGACCAGACTCTCCTGCAAAATGAACTTGGCTCTTTTCTTCTGTGCCTTCTAGTCAATTCCTGGGAGCTGCTCAATCTCCTCCCAGTAAATTTCATTCATGCTCCTCAGTTAGCCGGTCAATTTCTGCGGACAGAGTCTCAGCTGAGAAACTTACCTACTTTATAAGCCAGTCAGGACAAAGCAGTATATTTGGACGGGGTTGCTTCAGTGAAATTGGAGTGCTTCTCAGTGTGTATGTGGGGGGTCTTGGACAGGGATAATAGTGCTTACTGGACACCTGCTTTTTAAGAAAGCTGAAATTATAGTGGTCAAAACCATACCAAATATTAGGCATTCCACTGTGATGCTGAGATAGTGTGACTATGCTTTGTAAAGGACAAGAAAAATGTGAGACATTCTCTTTATCTTACCAATAGAGAGCCCTCCCACTCCTCCTCCTCTATGTCTTAAATTTAGCTTAAAGACAGAATTGTTTTTTTAAAAAAAATGGAGAAAGGCACAAGTCCATTTCAGTAGACTGCTAGTATCTAGGACCAGACATTTATTTTCTGCAGCATGTCTCACAGGCTTGAGTGTCTGGTTTTGGCAGCCTCTTATGTCGTTTTTATCTGGGGGTACATAAGGCCAGAAAGAACCCCTGCGAACTGTGAGGTCAGGCTTCCTCTTGGGGTGGAAACCTTAGAAGCTGCTTGCTAAGGTTTGGGCTTCACTCACTGGGCAGCCTCTGATTAACTTAATCTCAGCCCTCCTGACCCTGCCTAGGGAGGATCCTTGAGTTCACATTAGATTGCTTAGGTCCTGAGTCCTCAGAAAGCAGGCCCCAAGGCTAGCGTAAGGCCAGGCTCTAGGCAATTTTTTCACATTAACGCATCTGGTCTGGATAAAAGATGTGGCGGTTTCATGCACCCCTTCCCCAAGTGATCTTGTTTCCTCCACTTGGGAAAACTTTCAGGCACAGGAGCCTGACACATGCCCCTGAGGACATAAAGGACATGCTATTGAGGCCTCATTCCTGGGCCCCATCCTCCTTAACTGCCATCTTTTGGAAAGACACGCTTTGAAGACACAGCACCTACAGTGGTTTTTCAAATTGTTTACATTTTGAAAGAGCAAGTTGAAAGGCTACTTATATGAAAAGCAGAGCCATTAACCTCGCGAGAACTAAGTGCAATATCCAAGGGGACCCAGGCCAAGTCTGCTGCTGAGCGGAGTTTGCAGGCTTTCTTTCAGCCTCTACAGGGAGGTAGAGCCAAGTGCTAGCCTGCACTGGGGTGGGGTAGATGCTCACTCAGGGCTGAGTGGCTTCCTTCCTCAATCTTTTCTCAAAGTCTGCATGAGCCTTCTGATTCTTTGGGGCAGTGGGTTGGATGGGGCTATGTGGAGGGCGGGTCTGAGCTGGGGCACTGGAAGTGGTGTGTGCCACCTGGAGTTATGGTGCAGCCCAGCATCAGCCCTCTCTTCAGCTCTCTGAGACTCAGTTTCCTCATTTGCAAAATGACGGTGTGAGACCCAATGATCATCAAGCGCATTTTAAACCTCAGCCTTTCTTTCCGTAGGCCTGTTTCCCACAAGCCTCTGAGGTGTCAGCTTTCTGGGCTGTGATTCAGGGGTTTAGGCCACATTCATTCTCTCTTTCATGAATCATTACAATGGGCAAAAGCTGCTGTTTCCCACAGGTCACTGGAAAAATACCCTACTGCCGCAGGGAAAATGGCTCCCTGGCACAGCATGGATTTACTTTGGTAATAAACAAGGAAAGCTGGAGGAGCCAGTCCCTGGTTGTTTTGCCAGCTATTATCTAACTCCAAAGTGATGAGAGGAACTGGGTGAAGTTTCACTGTCTGTGGATCCCAGACATCAGAGCATCAAAATACAAGGCAGAAAAAGAGGGTGATTTGATTGCTTTAAAAAAAAAATAAGTGCAGAAATGCCAACGCTAGAAGTTGTTCCAAAAAGATTCCACTTTACCTAAATTAGTTAATTTGAGTACACACAGCATATCTTTGAATTTAAAGGAAGGCAATATGAAAGTTTATATGTTTCCTTTCAAGCACATGCCTGACAATACAAAGCATGCTGCGAGTGCCAGACAGACAGTGGCAGTAAGGAGAAAGGAAGTCGTAGCCGCATTTGCCTGGATCTGGTAGTTCAACTTTTACATCCATCCTTTCAAACTACATTAATCCTTGTGCCCCCACATTCTTGTTACCTTTGTGCAGGTTGAGAAAAGATAAAGCATCGTTTTGTTATCCATTCAACATCTGTTCAAGTGAATTAGAACCATGGAGTTGTAGAGGAGGACGTGTCTGTTGAGGTCTTTCAGTTTAGTCACCCCCTCATTGATGCTTTTACCCCACTGTTCACCATTCCTGCCAAGGGGCAATGAGTATTTATGGCACTCCACTTTGCAAGCATCACATTTCATCCAGGCTAGAAAGTCCTTTCTTGAGATCATAAATCAGACTCACTGTCACATCTCTGTAAAGATCATAGAAAACAAATCTCTCTTGATGACACCGTCTATCAACTGCCTCCCCCCCAAATTCCTCTCACTCTTCCATCACTCATCTGCATATCAAACTGAACATTAAGTTGTGTGATGTTCTCTCATAGGAACATATGAAATTCATATCCATTTCAACATTCCCACTGTCACTGTCCTAGTTCAGATTTTTGGCATCACTCACCAAGACTAGCGCAATAGTCTTATCCCTGGTCTCTGGGCTTTCTCCCCTGCCTTCCCACTTTTGCCATTACTTGGGCAGTCCTTGGGCAAAATGCAGTGGAGAGAGCGTGGGTTTTGGAATCAGACAGAGACCTATGTTTAAATTTGGGCTTTGCCACTTGTTTGCGTAGTCTCTGCCAAGTTAATTTTTCTATGCCTTAGTCCTGGATCTATAAAATGAAGATAACATTGATTTCAGACTATTCTTACAGATATTAAGTGAGATAGTATTTTTTAAAATGTCTACTAAGTCATAAGTAGCTACCAAATAAACATTAGTTTCCTTTTCCTCACCCTACTCCTTACCATTTTAAAATTTGTCAAGTGGCATAATTTCAACTCACTGCATTGCACTGGTTGACATTACCAAAACTTTTCCAGTATGGCACCAAGAACTAACCATAATATAATATACCTGAAGCAGGGTGTGACTTCCAGAGAATAGAACATTCATCCATCCATCCATCTATCCATCCATCCATCCATCCATCCATCCATCCATCCATCCATCCATCCAGACATTCAGACATGCAGACATAGAGAAATCCAACATTTCCAGAGTAACTTCTGGGGCCCAGACACTGTGACAGACACTGAAAAACATAGAAATAAAAGACAATGAGTTTATAGCTTAGTGGGAGAGATAATCCAACACAGCATCAGAAAACTAGAAAGCAGTGATCCCAGGTGGCCTCTTAGAGCCAAGGGAAGAGCTCCTAGCCAGGGGCAAGAGTGGTACAGCAAGTATGTACAGAAGGCAGGGCTGTCTGACTCTTGAGGGTTAAGATGAGTTAGAGAGATTTGAAGCCTTAGTCATAAGGAATATCCAGCTCTTGTGGGGCCTCGTGTGCCATGCCAAGGAATTTATATTTGAATTTGAAGCCAAACGGAGGACTAACATAGATTTTTGTTCTGGAAATATCTCTTTGTCTGCATATCAGAGAATAGATTAGGAGAAAGCAAGACTGGAGGCAGCAAGACTAGTTGGAATGTCACAGTAGTGGTTTATCTTGAAAAGGATGGGGGCCTGATTAAAGCAGTAACAGTGGGTATTAAGTCAGTGGCCAACCTCAATGAGGGCATGAAAGTGGAATCACTCACTGTTGGAGACCACTTAAATGTGGAGGTTAAGGCAAAGCAAAAACTCAGAAAAGACCTCCAGAAGGCAGAAGCCTCCAAGTCTGGGTAGCAGGTGATGTCATTCACTGTGGTGGGATGCTTAGCAGGTCAGGATAAAGCAATCAGAGGGAATGAGGCCAAGTTTGGGACTTGGGAACACTCATATTTAAAGGTTGACAAACAGGAGAAGGCTGGAGAGGATTACAGACCTGTGGGGGGGGGGGGAGCGATATCTGAAGAGATCAAGGAAAGATCAGCATTCAAGAAGGGGAGATAGAAAGTATCAACGGCTGCTGTCAAGCAAGATTAGTGCTGAAAAATGTTAAATGATCAATCAAGATCCCCAGGGGAGAGTCTGAGCCACGGGTGGTGGAGTGAATAGGAGGTAAGCAAGGGCAGAAACTTGAAGCTTGTTCTTTCAAGAAGTGTCTCTCTCAAGATCAAGTGAGGCATCTTGTGGTTCTCAGGGAAGCTTGATGGGATTGGGGCAGCAAAAGGGGCTTGAGTATATGGATATACTTGGTGGGGGTGGGGGCAACCAGGAGAAATGAGGGTAAGCAGCAGGTTGCTACTGGCAGTAAGTAGGAGGGAGAGAGAATGCTCTTGGCAGGTAGTGTGGGCATTAAAGGAGCAGGAATTTTCACACAAGGATGGAGGAGTTTGGAATTGGCTGAAGAGTTTAAAAAATGTGGAAACTTCCTTTACAACCTGAGGGGCGAATGCCCCTAGCAAGTGTCAGGAGAGGGTGTGACATACTCAGGGTGTTAGAGAAGGATTCCAGTTAAAGTGGAAGGCCTTGGGCAGAGGCCCAAGTTGGCTGAGATGATGGTGGTGGCAGGGGTGACAGGCCATTCATTCACTATCAGATGGGGCTCCTGGTTTCCCTTTGATTCTGTTATTACTCGGGGCAACCTGAACTCCAGGGTTGCCCTGGTAACACTGGGTGTCTTCGATTCTTTTTGCCTATGCAGAAAGAATTACAACTCCGCGAGATTTAGAAAAGGTAAGATTTATTACAGCCATGTTTTGAAGTAGGGGCGGGTCACACCTAAACAGGCTATAACTGTGCAGAGATGAAAGATATGATTAAAGTACACTCCAAGTAAGGGCAGGTTACAGCGAAGAGGGCTTAACAATGCAGAAGTAGGAAGGTCTATTTATATTTGGTCCGTGATGGGAGGTCCAAGATGATACTTATGTGATCCAACTTTGACGGTTGGCTGCTATATAACCCTTTGCCTACTTTGCATGTGCTTACCCAGAATTCTGTTATAATTAGATTCATGAACTTCTGGGCATAGGCATGATATTATAATGATGGTATAATGAGGCTGAAGTTATGGGTAGTTTAGGGTAGTACTTTCTGTGCATGCATTTGTGGCTGGTTAAGCCAGCAGCTTTTATGGCCTTGGTGCTCTAGGATTTGGGTTAATTTATAACCCTAATGGGAGTTGTTTCTAGGAGGTACCAAAGGAAGGTCTTCAAGGGATCTTTATGATTACATAGCTGGGCCTTCACTTCTGTCACTCATGCTCAACTAACTACCTTACAGTTCCGCTTTGTTTTGGAGAGAGCAAATGTCAGCCCATCATCACTCTAGCCTATTGAGGTGTTTTTGGGCTGTGATTCTGGCATCCTATGTATTGGCCAACCACAGAGTAAGACCTGCTCTCAAGGATCTTACTTACCATCTTGCTGGTGCAGATTGGAAAGACTTTGCAGTAACTGTTCAAACCAATATACAGTGCAGTCCAGGGGAAAGATAGAAATAGGGTTAGAATGCAGAAGAAATGCATCTATATTTAATGCCATACATCTGAATCTAATTTCAAAGTAGCCCTACGCAAGAAGAGTTGTAGGAAAACTGTCTAGGAGATGATGAGACTGGAGAATAGCAATAGAAAGAATGAGAAAAACTCTTCTGACAAAAAGGGTCTGCAGGACTCAGGGCCTTCTTGGCTTTCCATACTAGGTTCTCATCTTTATAGCTTGCTCATATGATCCTAATCGGTCTCTAACTTGAGAAAAGGATGCTTTCTGGTTTTTGTTTTGTTTTGAGCAATATAGCCATGAAATAAGCTGGCAAAAACAAAAGCATGGAGATAGATCAAAAATAGAGCAGGAACACTGGATCAAGAGGTGGAAGGAACCATTCAACTCCCAGAAGAAATAACTAGCAGAGATGCTGGCCCCTTGTCCCAAAATCAACCTGGAGGTGCTAGTGAAACCAGGAGGAGGTTAGTGGGTCCAAGAAATTTGTGGGGAGATAAAGAAATTGGATCTCATTTGGGGGAGAAGTGGGAAATGGTGGGTGGTTAGAAAGGAGGTGGCCAGATGACACTGACAGGGAATAGGATGAGGGAAGGAGAGACTTTCCAGGTGAGCCATCTTTTCTCCTTGTTGCTGCTGTGGACGGATCATTGCCCACCGTTGAGCCACGGGGCAGGAAAACAGCACATCCTGCCCAGTGCGGCCAGAGGAGGGAGGTCACCATTAGGACAGAGATGAAGCCAGGCTGGGCTCCAGTGAAGGTAAAGAGTACAGGTGGCTGTTAAATCCTCCCGGAGGGGACAAAAACACAGAGACTCATGGACATGGACAATAGACTAGTGGCTACCAGAGGAGAGGAGGAGGGGGGAAGGTAGATAGGGGTAAAGGGGGTCAAATATGTGGTGGCATTAAAAAATAAAAAAATAATTAATTAAAAAAAATCCTCCCTTAGGATGATTTCCATTTCTCTCCAACCACACAGAGTCTTGGGATGAACAGTCACAGCCTAGGGGAGAAGCAGCTCTTAAAAAGAGAAATGCTAAACAGGACATTCTTGGAGGGGTAGGGTGGCTAAGTGGGCGAGGGGCAGACTTCCCAGACTGAGGCTCTGGGCCTTGAGGCAGGCTTTCTTCTATCTGAACTAGAACTCAGGCTCTTACTTTTCCCAGAAGTTTATATTATTTGTCTAAAAAAAATGGACAGTCTTAAGGAAGTATTAACTCCTAGGGGAAAGTATCAAGATGTCCAAAGAGAATAATCATTAAAGAAGGTTTAGCAAGTTGAACACACTATGCTGGATGGGGCAAAATTAACATGTCATGTGAATAGGAATTTCTAATAAACATTATATCTTCAAGAAAACATGAGAGGATATTGTAAGCCTGAAGCAGAAATAAGCAGTTATGAAGAAGTGGAAAAATTAGTTAGGATGCTGTTCAATATACATAAAAATATAAAAATTAATAAATTACCACTAGATATATCTATGGTGAAATTTAAGAACACCAAACCTTTCAGAAAGAAAGAAAAAACAGCCCACAAAAGAACAAGAATCAAGTTGACATCTATCTTCTCAATAGGATAAGAAAAAAAAAATCTTCTTTTAAAGAAGAAAAGAAAATAATGTTTTCAAAGTGTAAAAGGAATTCAGAATATAGGGATCTAGTTGTAGTATTTAATACTACAAGCATACAAGATGCTAACATGTTTAGGTGGGACTGGAGAGACTCTGTTCTCTAATAATAATGCAATGAAATTGGTAATTACTATTAAAGATGTAGCTTAAAAAAGTTCCCACCCATCTGGAAATAATCTCTATTTAAAGAGGAATACATATGAAAAAATACAAAATAGTGATGAACAATAATGAAAGCACCGTGAGCTGAAATTTGAGAGACATAGCTAAAGCAGTACTTACCAGAAAATGTGGGGCTTTAAATAATACATTTATCACCCAATCAAAAAGATTGAAAACAAATAAGTCAAGCAATCAACTGAGATATTAAAGAAAAAGCAACAGAGTTACCAGATACAAATAACAAAATAAAATAATAAAAATGAGGACATAAATCAATGAAACAGAGAATAACAACAACAGAAATGATTAACAAAACTAAAACTCCTTTCTGAAAAGTAAATCTCTGGCAAAAATGACTAAGAATAAATGACATATAAAGAAAACAAAGACTTAGAAAGGGGAAGTAATGGCCAAAGTGATTGAAATGTCAAAATAATCATATGAAGTAGAAAGCCAAAAATTTGAAATCCAAAATAAGTTGGATTTGTTGTAAATTTTATTTATATATATTACACAATTACAGAAGAAATAAGGAAATTTGTATAGAATTGCAACCACTAATGGAATTGAAATGTAATCACAACCATGCGTGTTACCTCTAAGAAAGGCCTAGACTGAGTTTTACAGGCTAGTTTTACCAGACTTAAAAAGTAGCAAGAATCTCTATTTTATACAAGTTGTTTCAGAAAATTTTTAGAAGGGAGAACTCTGCCTGACTTATTTATATGATGCTAGTATACATCCTTGACTCCAAGTTTAGGTAAGGATGATAAAATAAAAAAGTTATAGTTCAATCTAATTGGGATCTCCTAATTAAATAGTAATGCACTGAAGCCAAGAGTGTGTTTAAAAATCTGTAATGAACAAGTAGAGTTACTCCGGAAATGTAAGGATCATTAAAAATTATAAAATCTATCAGAGTAAATGGTCATAAAACTAGAAACGAAACTTCTTTAATTTGATAAAGGATATATACCAAGAATTTATTGCAAACATATACATTAACAGAGAAACTATTATTACTAGCATGTCTGGAAGAAGACAAGGTAACCTTCTTCTGTTTAATTTACTACTGAGGTCTTGGCAAATATAATAATACACAAAAATGCGTAAAAAAAATACGGATTGAGAAGGAAGGAACAAAAACTCATTTGTGTGATTTGATTATTTATGTGGGAAATTGAACAGAAATAAGAGACACACTATTTGGATAAAAAGAAGTTTTGGCAAAGTTGTTGAATGCAAGACCAACTCACAAAAATAAATAATGTCCTTTCATAGCCAACTAGAATATAGAATAGAAAAAAGGGCATTTTCAGAGCAGCAAAAACTATGAAGTACCTGAGAAAGTGTCTAACAAGGAATGTGTAGGACCTTTAAGGACAAAAACATTTAAATTGTATTAAAGGTCATTATGATGTAGGGAAGAGGCAGGAGAATTAAATGTTAAATCAGGCTGTAATGTGCTGTCAGAAACTTAACAGAACAAAAGAAGTTTCCTACTGGGATTACTAACAAACCATTTACCCATACCCCAAAGGGAAAGCAGGGTCCTTTAGTCCTACCCTACACAAAATAAACCCAGTCATTCATTCACCGTGGCCAGACAAAGGGAAACTATAGAACAAAGGCTGGGATTGCTAGCCTATCTTTAGCACAGCATACCCATGCCTTTCACACTGCACACCCACACCATCAAAGAAAAATAGGTAAACAAAGTCCTAAACTGTAATTTATAGAAACTGTAATTTAAGAATGATATGTAAACTGAATTCCTTGAACACTCGAGGTCCCTCTCATTCTCTGTCTTTGAGAGGAGACCACACTCTGTCTATGGAGTTTTATTACTTCTCTAATAAACTTTCCTTTTGCCTCTAACTCTGGCGCATGCTTGAATTCTTTCCTGTACAGAGTCAAGACCCTTTCTCAGTGTAGGACTTGAGTCCCCATTGGGAGGGATTGGCTCCATCTTGCATCAATTATAAGACTTACTTAAGAGGAGAAGTATGTCATGTTCATGATTTAATAACAAAAACGTAAATTCTCCACAAATTCATCCATAAATTCAATGAAATTTCAAAAAGAATTAAGATAGAATTTTAGGACTAGCTTTAAAAAACCAATTCTAAAATAAATAAGAGATAACAAAGTACATCAGTTCTAAGACAATTTTCAAAAAGAAAAAGTAAGGGTGTTCACCTTACCATCAACTACAGACATGTTGTGAATTCTACAGTAATACAATGAGGGTGCTTCTTGTGCAGGATCAGGGAACTAGGACCACGCAACAGAACCGAGTACAAAAATAAACTCATGTCTAAACATACATATGTATTCTCTGTATGAGAGAGGTGGCATCAGTGGAAAAAAGATGGCTTATACGTAGGCAATATTCAGCTTTCTATCTTCTTTCATATACAGAAACTCTAAATGAATTAAAGACGTAATGAAACCATGGGGGGAAATGGTTGTAGACCTAATGTGAAAGGTAAAGTTATATTAAGAAGATGAGGGAGCTTTTCTCTGTGTGTTATGTGACTTGGAGGCGGGCTTAAAGACGTTTTAAGCAATACTCATGTAGCACACAGGTCATAAAGGGAAAGAGAATAATGAATGTGACCACATAAAAAAATTTTGTTTAGTAACAAACACATAGAGGTCCATGGCAGGTTGATGATAGACGTGAAAATATTTGCTACTTTTGAAAGAAACAATGGTTTCTGCCAGCACTTCTGTCTTGGAGAAGGCTTCTTCTCCAGGCTTTGCCCCAAAGCCAGACAACTCAGTTCTGCCCTGTATGTCCTTGGCACCTTTTGAGCTCCTGCCCCAGCACTGGAGCTCAGAGCTAGTGAGTCCTTCAGTGAATTGATGATCTTAAAACAAAACTAGAAAAACTGTATCTTCAAAATGTCTATGTCTGGGTGAAAAATAACAATTTCTTCAATAGGAGTTATTGTCCATGAGAATAAAAAAAGTTGAAACAAAAATTAGCAAGCTTCAAAATCACATAGAAATGAATATCACAGACTACAGTGAATAGAACAATAAAATGGGAGATTAATGAATGAGAAAGACAGGATATGATAGAAAAATTAAAAGAAGTCAATCTAGAATTCCAGTCAAGATGGCAGAGCAAACACCGTGCTTGCTTACTCACAACCACATCAAAATTACAACTAAACTATTGAACACCCATCACTGAGAGTCCCTTGAAGTCTAGTTGAACAGAGGGTCTACAACAAATAGAAGAAGCTACTTCAAGACCTATGGGAGACACAGAGATATGGAATGGGCTGGTCCCACAATCACATGTGGCAGTTGAGTTTTGAGAAGGATATCTTGGCCGTAGAAGTCTCCCTTGGAGAAGTGAGGGGTCCCAGCCTTACACCAGGCTTTCCAGCCCAGGATTCCAGAGCCGGGAAGAAAAGTCCTTAACTGTGGGTAGGCTGGTGTAAGGCTTGACCTTGGCTACCCTGTGACTTTGAGTGAAGGTTCTAGGCTCCTTGGGACCCCCTTTACCCATATCTATAAAAAAAAAAAGTCATGATTTGTGAAGATGAGTAGGATTCAGTTGTGCACTGTGTTCATCTCAGAATCCTGGAGAAATACTTGGCTTTTCTTGTCACATATCTGTATCACATTTGTCTTTGACACTCACTTGCTTTTAAAACACCTTAATTCAGCCCTTGTAATGCTGGGTTGCTTTCAAGTTCATGCCTTTGAAAGGCACTAGCTCTCCACTTTTGCAACGCAAGCAGCAACAGGTAAGCCAGGAGCTGAGCTACTGTGACAAAACTCTGGTTTCATCCACCAGAACCCAGGAAGCGGCTTTCTCTTTTGTCAGAGCGCAGGAGATTGCTATTAATAGATTAAAGACTTCATGCTGCCAGTGATTTTCTGAGAGGAGGCAGTAATGCAGCCAACCAGGCTCAGCTGGCCCTTTTTGCACGGAGAAGTTTCAGCTGGCTACATGGCCATAATTGGGTTATGGGGCTGCTAATATGATGGCGCTGCCCGGAAATGCAAAAGCCATGAGTCAGTTAAGCATCAAGGTGAAGTTATTTCCAGCAGATCAATGGCAGCCATCTCCCCAGCAGCACTAAGCCCTGGGTGATGGGAGAGAGGGGTTTAGCAGACAAGGCTGCTCTTTCTTTCTATCTGTGCCCTCGGCATCTTTCTTTGGAAGCACAGGCTCCCTGTCACACTTTACCATCTGCCACTAATATCCAGAGAGCAAGACCTGATCTCTTTGTCAGGTACTTTTTTTCATGAAATTCTGCAGTGTCTCCTGAGTTCACCTACAGTACAGATTTGTAATAGGAATTAGTTCAGTTCCTCCACTGGGAACCAGGCTGCCATAGAGCACCCTGCAGCCACCAGGGCCAGCTCAACCACCATAGCTGTGGAGCTCATGCAGTGGGGTTCTGCCCAAACCAAACCTGCACCAGGGAACCAGGGCAGAACACATCTGGGGAGTGGGGGCATGCGCAGAACAGAAGCAATGAAGGTGGTGCATACTCTCAACCCTGCCCTGGGATCCTCCTTCCCTCTGCTTGAACTTTTTTGTTAGCCCTTAAGGAATCAACCACTCCATCCTATGTATTTGCCATCCCCTCAGCCTGGAAAGCCTTCGCTCTCACTGCCCATTTGGCAAGCACATGTCCATTCATAACCATTGGACCTCATCACCCTGTGTCCCCGGGGCCCAGTGAAGGACCTGGCACAGAGTGGGTGCTCAGTGTTCCACATGTGTTTGTGGAATGAATGCTTGAAGGACGGAAAAAGCCTTTATTGGCCATCCCTGATGATTCACAGATAAAGCTCTGCTGGCTCAGTAGATGGTTCCATTCGAAGAGTTTAGAATTCCCTTGTGTGTCAAATATCCGCATAGTGCAATTGAAGTATTTAACAATTTTTCAGCATCAGGTGACCAGGAACCAATCCTCAAAATTCACCCTCTGAACTACATAGATGACCTCAAAATTGTTTGAAAATAAAATTAATTCTCTGATGGAGATCATTTTCTGTTGTCGCATTTCAGTGAATTTAGAAACAAGTGAAAAAAATCAAACTAGAAAAACTATGGAAACTTCAAAACTCTCCTAAAGAAATTGTGAATCAGAAAATCACAAAATTATTTAGAAAGTACCACAATAAAAACACTACCAAAATCTTATGGAATAGAGCTAATGTTATTCAAAGAAGAAAATTCAAGGATTTAATACTTAAGAGTAAAGTGTAGAAATGAATTGAACAATTAAGCATCTAGTTAAAAAAATTAGAAATGGAGAAAAAAGCAACATGAGGAAAGCGGAGCAATGGAATATTTAGAATTTGGAAAATCTAAATACTTGATAAAATAATCGAAGAGCTAATAAAAGTGGCTATTATTTTTAATATTAAACAGAGAAAGCAGAAAGGCAAAATTGAAAATGAGAAAATAAAAAATCAAGATATAGAGGAAAATGACCTTTCAGAGCCTACCTTCCAGAATGCTGTACAGGGAAATGAGGAGACAGGGAGCTGGTGGCTGTGACAGCCTGGGTTTCTGAGTCCCCTTTAACACCCTACCCATTACTGTCCATGTGAACAGCCCAGTCTCTCCTGGCATTGACTACCTGGTTTCCTGGGGACAAGAGGAAAAAGGAAATTTTCATCTAGGCTGTAATCCCAGGGCTCGGATCCCAGACTGGGCCTGGAGCTGGTGTGAGTTCTGATGTCCCAGGCTGAGGTTGGATGCTTCCTGTGCTGGGGTCAAGAGGCCCTGCTTTGGCTTTATATATACTTTTCTATGCCTATATGTACTAAAAAGATAGTTTTTAAAAAGAACAATGGCCGATTCTACATGTAAAGGCCTCTAGAGTTTGGATTATTATAAAGATTGAGGGCTGTGCAGACCTTCCTTCTGGGATGAATGAATGAATGAATGAAAGAATTCAAAGACAAAACCACTTTGAGGATGACATAAAACCATGTGGGCTCTGCAGATGGTCCTCCCAACAGAGCTTAAAGCCCCAGGGAAAAAGCCACAGCTCCAGGTAGGAGTTACGGGTCTTAGGATAGCATTACCTTTTGTAAGCTATTAATTCTCAAATTCAACATGTTCAAACCAGAGTTCTTAATGACATCTCCCGTCTCCATTTAGCTCAGTGTTCCTATTGTCTGCCTTGAGATGCTCAAGCCAAAGCCCTGGAGTCATCCTCAATTCCTTTCTCCCCTCGTGACTCACATCCAGTCTCACATGAAATCTCGTCAAGACTGCCTCCAAAACATTTCCCGAATCGATTCAGTTCACTCTCCACTACTTCCACTCTGGCCAAAGCCACCCTCATTCTTTGCCTAAAGTTCTGCAGCAGCCTCTTACGTGGCAGTCATGTTTCTGCTCTTTTTCCCTAGATCAACTGGAATGACCTTTCTAGACGTAAACTGACCACATCACCCTCCTGGTGAACACTTTCCAAGGGCTGTCTTTCATATGTAATAAAATCCAGACCCCTTTACCTGGCCTGTAACTGGGCCCCTGCCAACTTCTTCAGGGTCAGTCATGCAGCACACTCCAGCCACAGTGGTGCTTTTTTCACTTCCTCAGGTTTGTTCCTGCCACAGGGCCTTGCATTCGTCCCCCTCTTGAAGTGCACTCTCTCAAATCTTCTTACGACTGAATCTCTTTTGTCAGATTTCAATTTAAACATCATATCTTTGAATCCAATTCAAGGCACCCCCTATTCACTTTATCATGTCCTGTAATGTTTTCAATAGATCATATACAGAGTGGTCTAAAAAGTCTTCATGCATTTTCATACATCTATGGAAGTGGCCAGTAATGAGAGGTTCATTGTCTTATTCCTTCTTGACCTAGAACCGAGACAAGGATTTGAGTTAATTTCCTTTCTTATCAGATGTGCTATGAAGTTTGTTTTCAGCCATTCTGGACCAAGGAAAGTACTAGATGCTGGTAAACACTCCTATCCTGTGTGAAATGCCTTCCTGGACCTCATGCCTTCAACCCAGTTGATCACCCTCCAAGGTATTTCCTCCATTCTGGCTCTGTCAGTTTGCTTTTTGTACTATTTTGGCCTGGTGACCTCTGAGGGGATGGAGGACGGGGGATGGGATACCTGGTCCAGATAACAGTCTTGGGACCACTGCCTCTAGTATCCCTGGAGTTAGCTTCCTGACCAGGGCAAAATCCTAGGGAGGCAAGCGGCTTTCCTCCCAAAGTCACCCACTTTTAGTCTTTTTGCAAAACCAAATTTTTTAATCATGTTTTCAGTTCCCTGTGGAGATTTTTTTTCTTTTTCTTTTTTTTTTTTGTGATCATAAATGTTGAGTGAAAGTCTCTGTCAGATAGGAGATTTAGAGATGAAATCTCTATAATGGGGAAAGAAAGGCATCAAATTATGCCGTGAGCATGATTTTGGTTAAGGGGGCTAGGCTGGTACATGTTAGGGAAACTGTAGACTGCTTAGAACTCATGGGACAAGAGAGCAAAACAAAGAGAAAACCTAGGCAGTTCAATGGTGGGTTTGCCTTTTTTCCAATGGCAAGAGCAAAGGGGACCAACATGGCAGGCAAAAGGTAAGCTGCAGCTGCCTGCACATGCACTACGTAGTGGCTCCACAACAGACCCCACACCACAGGGCATTGGAAGGGAAAGAAGGTGGATGAAGAAGCACATGGTCCTCAGAGCACAGCCACTTAGGTGTCCCTAATTCTCTTTGGAGAAGAGAGGAGGAGGTGGGGAAGGGAGGTCTGCGTACCATAGAAATGAAGGATTGTTGTGAAGGGGGAATTATGAGTGACACATAACAGAGTTACATGGTACTGGATGTGGGCAGGGCCTCCAGGTTGGTGCCGACCTCCCACTCTGTCTTGTAATCAGATCGGGAGTGTAAACAATAAATCCAGAGCTACAACCACATTGTCTCATGTGTTCTGCTGAAACAAAACAATCATCGAAAGAGGGAAATGCGCACCCTCCTGGTACCCTGGGAAGGGGTCCTGGGTGGGACAATCCAGGCAGGATCATCCTGCCTGGTCTGGGTGGGGCCCACCAAGTATGGAGCAGTTCTGAGTTGATGCCACAAACTTTTTATTATTAGTCACCAAACTCAGGTAATGTCACTTTGTTGGTTTAAGTCGTTCATAAAGTGCCCTACTAACTACTACGAGTTAAATGAGTTAATGTTTGTGAAGAGCATAGAACAGTACCTGGCACTGTTAGCTATTGTTTTCAAAATAACTGTTATCATTTTTTCAAAAATGGTGTTCCAGCTATGACTTCTGATAGCCTGTATGAAAAAACACTTTTTAAGGTTACTCAGGAGCGATCAGGACAATGCCAACTGGTTCAATTCGCTTGCTTGATGGGTTTAATTGGCACGGAGGAGGTAAGGTGGACAGAGCTTTTTGTTCTGACCTGACATCTGATATTGCTGTCTTCTCTAAATGAAATGCTCTCCAGCCTCGTTTCTCACTTTAGCAATGGCCCCAATATGCATTCATATCCTATAGGATGTGCACAAACTGAATATCTGTTGGTGATGCAAGAACCAACTGGTTTTCAGTGGTGGAGTGACACCAGGGCAATTTACTGGAGTCTGTCGTGAAGCCTGTCACTCCACTTAGGATAGCCATTTCTGAGGCATCACATAATTCCTCATGTGATAGGGGTGCTCATATGGTTCCAACTGGATTTAGAGACTCAGTTGGCCTACACTTTAGGCCAGGAGGGAGGGAAGGCCAAGGCCCTCCTGTGGACATACAGTACACTGCCCACGCTCACCTCTGCAGGCACACTCACTGCCCTCCCAGGCCTTGGCCTATAGGCATTCGTAAGGTCCAGGAGTGACTATCCACCACTGAACTACAAGCAAGAGGGGTGTAAACCAGGGCCTCCGAGGGTGAGATTTTTTAAGTTAGGTTGCCTATCCCTGAGCCACATAGATTTTAAGGAATGACCCATTCTGCTCACTGCCAATATTCTCACTCCTTTGCTACTTGCCCCAATCTGCATGGAGACTCTCATTTTCACCTGCCCCTGGGCTTCCTAACTCTTTTGATAGTTTTCCTGTTTGTAGAATCACCTCCACCCTCAGATGCGCCTGAGCCAGCCCCTAACTACCTTGCCTCATTGCCTGAGCTCCCTATCCTAACCATTGTGCATAGATTCACTCCAGATGCACTGCCTGGGAAAATGTTGCCCACTGTTCTGGGAAAATGCCCGTCCTGGTCTGATCTCCACGAGCCATCCTGATGCCAGCCTGCACAAGCCCTCTGAGGGGGTTCTGAGAGCCAAGGACCTAGGCTGGGATCTTGAATAGCCCCTCTTTAATGCAAGGGGTATCGATCTGCCTTCTGTTGGAAGCAGTCCCAGATATGTATCAGACTGGCTTCTGCAGCTTACAGATGCCTGCTGGAAAGGGCAGGCTCTCTCCTGGGACTGTGGGCAAATGCCAGAGTGTCCTTTGTATCAGTTCAACCTTTGATAAAGGCTGTAATGGGAATAGTCGGGCAGTGATTACTATTAGAAAACGTTCCTTTTCTCCTCACTTAGGTTACAAAGCCAGCAGGGCCTTCTCCAGCCCCAGTGTGTATTAATCAGTACAGTGTACAGGCCCCTATTTTCCAAAATGGTGTTTATAACTGCTTCTGAAATAAACATTCAACCACTTTGACCAGCTGCTTTGGTTAAACACTTTCATGTGTCTTTGCATGAACCAACCACAGAAATCCTTTCCATAAAATGTGAATTCCTGGTTGGGGGGGTCATGCTCATGAGCCCTGAGGGCCTGAGTTTTTCTCATCCTTTCCTGGCAGAATCTGTTGACACATGAACATTCTGGGAAGCCCTTGTGAGCCAGAGACAGGACCAGTGTAAAGACTGAGAAGAGTGTAAAGCGGAGTCGTGGTGGAAGCATTTCACATTGTATCAGGATAAGCAGCAAAGTCTCGTTTTAATTTCCCTAACAGGTACTTTCTATCAGTATATATAAATTATGAACCAGCTTACTGTCTTCTAAAAATCGAGATAATTTGATGTTATCAGAGCTGTTATTTCTTGATTTTAAAATATCTTAATTTTATTGAGGGCATCAAATTTACTTTGTTGGTGGGAATATCTAGAATTTTTTCATTTTCTATATACCCTTTTGATATCTTCTCTAAATTTGCCATGCTATTTTATAACTCAGTGCTTTTGCTTTTGATATTCCCACTGCCCCGATCACCACCATCTCTTGCAGTATCCTTCCCACTCTCAGTTACCCAATTCCTACTCATCCTTTAAGATTCAACTCAGACTTCAGTCCCTCCATGGAGTCCTCCCTATCTCGACCTCCCCCCAACCCTAACCTAAGGCTCACCCCCACTGATCTCACACACTCAGTGCATGTATTTCTCTTCTTCCGACTCATATTTAAGTTAAAATTTTAGTCACTGAGTCTCTCTTCCCTTCTAGACAGTAAGCTTTTTTGAGAACAATGACTA
The DNA here is from genome assembly GCA_030015415.1 of Cynopterus sphinx. NCBI lineage: Eukaryota > Metazoa > Chordata > Mammalia > Chiroptera > Pteropodidae > Cynopterus > Cynopterus sphinx. The sequence goes on from CM057380.1 coordinate 95,046,342, forward strand.
CATTTTAGTCATGGTTGCATTCCTATCAGTGATCACAAACACACACACGTAGGAAGCTTAAATCAGCATTGTTTACCTCTTCACTGACCTCCTTGCTTTGCCTCACTTGAGATCCTGCCCTTTCCTGAAAGGGCACTGCATATCCTTGGGCACATCAGCCATGGCATGTTCTTATCTTTAGAGGGGCTAATGTGTTGGGCTGCTCAACAAAGTTAGTTTTGTAATCTATATGCTCTATGGTCTGTATCAGGAGTTCTTAAACTTTTTGGTCTCAGCACCCCTTTATAATCTTAAAAATCATTGAGAACACCAAAGAGCTTTTGTTTATATGGGTTACGTCTATTGATAAGTACTGAATTATAACTTTAAAAAAATTATTAAGTCACTTACAAATAACAATAAGCCCATTACATGCTAACACAAATATTTTTGAACAAAAATTCTTAGTAGAGTGGCATTATGTTATATCAGGGTTTCTCAACCTTGACACTACTGAAATCTTGGACCAGAGAATTCTTTGTTGTGGGGGCTGTCCTGTGCATTGCAGATGTTTAGCAGCATCTCTGGCCTCTACCCACCATATGTTGATAGCACTTCCTTTTCCTTTATAACCAAAAAGTTTCTTGATATCACCTTGGAGGTAAACTAGGACAACATTGCCCTGGGTTGAAAAATAGTTTTACGTTTCTGCAAATCTTTGTAATTTTTTGATTAATAGAAGACAGCTAGATTTTTATACCTGCTTCTGCATTCGGTCTGTTGTTAGTCTGTTGTTTTGGCTGAAGTACATGCTGAAATTACAGCCTTCTACAAATATGTAGCTGAAAAAAGGAGAGAAACTTAAATAGTTTTTAAAAATAATTGTGCATAGTCTTTGATACTGTAGCAAAACCCAACAAAAAGTATTTTTTTAGAGGTTAGTTGTAATGCAGAATCTGAAATTATATTAATGGACTTTTCCTATTCTTTGACATTAAAATATGTTAGTTCATCTTAAATTTTGAATGAATCTCTTACCCATGTGTGATTTTTGGAACTGCATACATTGCCTATTTGGAAAATGTTTATGCAGGTATTTTCAATGTTGACACATCTCATTATACAATATACACACAACTATATTTGTTACTATTAATTTTATTGGAAAAAAATTTAAGTACCAGAAAGCTATCAAGGTCACAATGTCTGAAGTGAGTTTTCCAAAATTCAGATTTCCTCTTGAAACCTCAAATTTTGTCACTAGCAAAAATAATTTTTTGAATCGTTTTCTTTGAAATGACTGGCTCACTTATTTTGGAAAATAATGGCTGCCAAGTACCAATGTATACATAATCATAGACTATAAATTGCTCTTGCAAATAAAAATAATGTTCCGTGTAGAAAGTGATTAGTGCAGCCTGTAACTCACTCAACTGCACAAGTGCTTATCTCAAGAAAATCACCTTATTTTGATATGCAACTGAAGTGCTTCATGTGTACTTCTCTTTTTGTCACAGAATATTTCAAAAGGTTTACTCAGGAGCAGAGATTTAATAAAATGAATGTTTACTGCTTCATCAAGGACATTCCTAAGTGAAACTGGCTTTCTTTCCCTTCTGCAAGCCCCTAGCGTGAGGACCAAAGTGGCCAACCCTGGCCTGGGTGATGCTCAGGCACCGCAGTTTGGCCACCGTCTCTTGAGTCTCATCAGCATGAGCGTCAACAGACTGACAGAGATAAATAACATCTTAGTTTTATTATGAAAATAGTTTTGCTCTCGCTACCCCAGAAGGGCTTTGGGACTGCACCAGCACTGTTTTACTTTTGTCATGAAAGTCCTGAGAGATCAGGAGCTCTATTTATGTAATGAGCTCATGAATTGCCAAAGAAATCATTGTGGATTCAAAGTTTCAGGTAGGAAGGGCCCTTGGAAGTGTTCTAATCTAGCCCCTTTAGTGCATAGATGAGCATGTTTAGGCCCGGAGAAGGGAAGAAAATCACCCAAAGTCTCACAGCCAGTTGTGGTAGAACCAGACCTAGAACCCAGGTCTTCTGAGTCCCAGTCCAGTGCTCTTTCTACCACACCCGGCTATTTTTGAGCACTCTGTATGGTGTCTAACACACATCTACCTGCAAAAAAACTCTTGTTATATTTGGGGTAAACAAGGTTTACTATTGTTGGCATATTTACTATCGGTTTTTAAGTGTTTTTGCCCAGCCATCTAGGAGGTTGCCTATTCCCTCAGCTTGCTTGGCCTACAATTATTTTTAATTGGCTACCAGGCATACAGAGATGCTTAGTTATGCCATTGTGCCTTAACAGTTAGACCTCTAGCAGAATTGGTTAACCAAGAGAACCCTGTGGATTTTTCCACTCCATTAGGTCACATCACAATTTATGATTACTCAAGGACCCCATGTTTCTACCTGAACCTTGGCTCACTTAAAAGAAGCCTCTGCAACATTTTCCATGGGAACTGCCTTAACTGGGTTGCTTTGACACTGCTAATTTCCTTGATCCCAGTCATCACTTTGATCTATCGTGCCTCATGGAATTTCAGAAGAAAACTGGCATTTTTCTCTGTCTGGCAGTTGGAGAGTAGAGAAGATAGATATGGCTTCTCAATATAAATAAGCTGCAGAACACCAAGTCAAAATTATTAATAACAGCCAAGATGAAAACCTCTTCCCAATGACCTACAATTTTCTTTAAAAAGAAAGTGCCAGGCCTGCTTGGCTTTCAGACAGCTGAGCTGAGAACATGAGGACCCTTTCTTTTTTGTTGAATTCAAACACCATGAAGAAAGGACATACTGGCAAAATGTAAGAGAACAAGAAGAGTCTGAAATGGAATTTAAAAGTCACTTCTAGCCATATTTTCCTTGTATTTTCCCCTTCAGGTAGATTCAAGAGCTAATTTCCTGAGTGGTCTCCTCAGAAGCCGCCCTGGGCTGGGGTTCCATTGTCCAGAGCCAGAGGCTGAGCCAGGTGGCCTCTTCTGGTCGTTTATAGCACTCTGATCTTTCTACCAGGTTGAGGGCTGGCCCCACATCAAGGATTGTAACATGAACGGCAGCTGTGTGGCCTTGAAGCAGCTTGTTTCACAAACACTCCTGCTGCAGTCTCCCCTCCCATGGTGTCCCAGATCCCCCAGGCTTTGGAACGGGATCGGCTGTCTTCTGAGCCTCTTCCCAGGACTCCTGAGCCTCTCTCACCAAGTTGGGCTTCCTGGGCCAGGCATTCCAAGATGGTGAAGGCCTGGATTGCAAAATTGCTTAATGTTGAGGACTGTGAAGGGCAGAGGAGAGTTAAAACCACAGCTCCTTCACTTTAGCAAAGTGTTAGCTTCCCTGGAGGCTACTGTAGAAATACCTAAAGACCTGAGAAGCAAGCATCTCTGGCCGAAAGGGCAGGCCAAGAATGGTGAGAGAAGAAAATACAATCAGAGGATTTCTCAGCAAGCCCCATATATCAGTAGGCAGAATGCCAGTTTAGTTGGTATTTCCAAACAAACAAACAAACAAACAAACATAAAAACTCCACATACCTGCTTGTTTGAGCTTATAACCTGTCAGGGAAGAGAAGTAAAAACTCCTGGATAGGATTATATTTTAATATGACCAAAGATCATCTCTAGCACTCCTGAGGCCCTATGCCTCATGGTTGTTTGAGCTCCCACTAGGTGATGAGCCTGGTGCCAGGTCCTGGAGGATGGTGGCTTATGTATACCCTCTGGGTATTAGAATCAGCAGGTGAGGGAGCTTGTTGAAAATACAGACCCATAGACCAGCCCTTGCAAAGCCTGACTCATTTGGAGGCCATTGTTGCTGGGGCCATGAAGAGGTATAGGATGTAGTTTCTGACATCAAAGACCTCGCTTTCTACTGGGAAATTCTGGAAGCTGCACTCTACATGCCAAGGTGACCTTGAAGTGGGGTTGGAGAAGATACGCCTGGGTTAAGAAATGGGGAGGACAGAATCAAGGGATATCCCTAGAAGATGAACTCTCCTCTCTGAGCTCATCCTTTCACAGCCAGGGAGGACTGGGCCTGAGCCAGCTCACCTGCAGGGAGCTGCACCTTGTTCTGACTGGCCCAAGAGTTAAGCCCCTGAACTTCAGTGGGGTGCTGGGGCTCAGACACTTTAGTCTGCTGCATCCACGCATCTCATACCAGGCCCCCGGTGATTTGGGTCCTAATATGGGCCAAATGTTGGTACCTTCGTACAGTTGTCCATCTAAGTCCATTTCTCAGGCCTGATACCCACATCTGAGCTTTCGCACCTGCCCCACTTCCGCCATCAAGTGTAATTCTAGCCTGTAGTGTGGAACACTGTCTTGAGTGCTCGACGCGCATTGTTGGTTCATGTGTTTCTCACAGAAAATTTATAATAGGCTCCTCCAGGTACCAAGAAGCAGTGATAGAACCAGGTAATGAGGGCTTATTAGGACACATAAGGAAATAGGTTATATTGGGCAACAATCTAACTCTTAGCCTTATAGAAAACTGAATCATCACGGGAGACCAAAAGAGCCCCACTCGCCAAACACTAACCCTAACCATGAGTTTGGTCTCTCTCTGCTTCTAGCACTTGCCATCTTTTTAATCTTTTCTGGCATAATGCCTCCTCCAGTGTACCTTGTGGCTTCTTTGCTCTTCTGTCAGTGTCTCTAGGTTTAACTCTTTACGAGGGAGGACATGGTTGAGCTCTTGGGCAACCATGCAAGGCCACCTTGTGGGTTGCCATTCAGCCTCAAGGTGACCACTATTGGCTCAGACACTAATTCCAGACCCAAACATATGTAGCTAGAGTGGTAGTGTCACAGGGTACAAAGCATGGCAACCAGTGTATAAGGATCAGCCTGTGCCTACTTTCTTCAAATCTGGGCCCTTACTTGAGAGGGAACCAAGTTTTTAAGAAAAGCTTGCCCAGAGTGAGAGAGCCATATGACCTAGGGCCAAAGTCATTCTGAAGACCCTAACTGAAGCATTTCCTAATAGTGTCCATCAAATCCTGAGATGTAGCCATACACACTTCTCTACTTGTGTATGGAAAAGCCTCAAGACCTTTTCCCATGTGTCATGAGAGGTCCTCCTACATGCCCACCAAAGGCTCTCCATAAACTCCAAAAAGTGAAGTTGCAAAGGATTGTCAGAGTCGCCACATGCAGGAGTAACCCATGCCGCACAGCTTTCAGCTTAGGATGCTCAGAGCTTCCTGGGGCCAAAAGCCGGCATCGAGCTCCCTCCCCTGACTCTGGCTCTTGATTCAGGTATGGGCTCACCTGCTGAGGCTTCTTTCACTTGCCTTTTAAGGCCTTGTATGGGAATGGATGGAAGCAGAGGGGACCAGATAGAAGGGAGGCTGCCACATGGCTCCCTTCAAAGCCAGAGTTACTCATTTCAGAAAAGAACATTTAAAGTTTGATGGGAAATGAATCATCAGTCTTAATGAAAGCCCACATTCTGTGAAAGCACTTCAGAGGGGAGGAGGAAGGGGGCTGGAAAGGAAGAGAAACCCACCACAAAGGAAGTCATTCATGACTTAGCATTTGAGGAGAGGAGAGGACAGGACAGGGCCTTGGGAAGGGAAGGGGGAGGAGAGCGTTTGACCTTTCTCAAGTGGTAAACAAAGTTTCAAGGGAATAAATGGCTCCCAGTTCCTCACCAAAACATTAGAATTAACTACCTTATCCTCTGTGGCCGGCAGGTTGGAAGTGTAGGATGGAGGAGGGAGAAGGAGCCTCTACGCCTAGGAGTGGAGAACAGAAAGCAAGAGAGGATGAGGACCCTCAGACAGGACAGAGGGAGTGGGTGAGCTTGTTGGGAGGTGGTGCTACCCTTATCCTGCTTCTGCCCTCCCCTTCCTCCCCTTTGTCTTTGCCGCTCTGAACAAAAATACTGCCGTTCACTTAGCAGCGAGGAGACTTTCACGTATGCTGGGTGAGGGCTTTTCAGTGGGATCCTCAGTGCAGCAATTTCACCTTGCAATTGGGGGATTTTCTCCCTATTTGTGTCTGAATCGTAATTCCACCTTACAGAGGGGAGTAGTGGCATCACCTGCTCTGGGTTCTGTGCTTTCTGAGGGCATATCTGGCCGACGGCCTTAACCTCCTGCCCCTCTTCTGGTGGTGGAAAGTCAGACCAGGGGAGGGATGGTGGAGCCAAGCTAGCTAAACTGAATTTGGCTGGGTCCCCCTTAATTTCTCTTCAACAAACAGCCATACAGGTGCAGGGAAAGAAGGCCAAGCTGAATTTCCAATTTGCACATATGAGAACCCGAAACTCTAAGAGGTTAGATGACATGTCTGTGCCCTCCTTTCAACCTGCCAGGGTCACAAAAAATGTGACAGGGCTGCAGAATATAGTGAGAAAAGCATGAACCTTTGACAGCGCAGTCCTAGTTTTAAATCCAATACTGTCTCTTGCTAGCTATGTGACATAGGGGAAGTTCCTTAACTTCTCTGAGCCTGTTTCCTCATCTGTAAAATGAGGATAATAAGTTTCACCTCACAGAGAATGTGTGAGGATGAAGCAAGAAAATGTGTATAAGCTATTTAGTCCAGCTCCTGGCCACAAACCAGGTGCTCAATAAATGTTTTCTTTCCTTCTTTGAACCACATTTCCCAATGACCACAACCAAGTATGCTAGGGTTATCTTGCTGCATACCACCCCTTAGGAGGAGATGACAACGTTCCCTTGACTGCCCTGCCTCTGGCTTTACCGTCCTCTTTGGCCCAAGCTGCAATTTCTACTAGGATGACTTTCTCTGTCTAATGGGACAGAGCCATTAAATGAAGTATTCTTGACATTTTTCTGGGTCATGGACTTTGAGAATCTAATGAAAGCTATGGATCCCCTCTCTCATGAAAAAAGTAATTAACCACATATCTACCTATGTCAATTCTACAGAATTTCAGGGGACTCCCAGAATCTCTGAAGCCATATGCAAATTTTCTCTACCAGATGGAGAATTAGGACATGAAAGTGTAAATTTAGCATCATGTGTGATTTCTTGCATAGCCCAATTATTCTCCAATTCACAGTCTTTCCTTCATGAAATAGCCTTCTGAATCTATCCAATGGAGTAGGAATAAAAAGTCAGAAATGTGAGTGGGTGGTTGAGAAGGTGAACCCAAAAGGAAGATTATAGAGTTAAGTTGCCTTGGCCTCGAGAAGAGCTAGCAGTGAAGATAAGATGATAAGGAGCTGAAAAACTGATGGTGGCCACCATCTCATCACCCCTGGCTAAGAATTGAATGAGAGGGAGAGAAAAATATATAATGAAATGTTATCAGAAAGAATTGAAACCCTCTAGCAGGGAAAGTAGGTGAACAGCAGAACAGAAGCCGTGGGTTTTCTTAACTCAAGGCATTAAAAAGGTAAGACAGACATTTTCTTGGTGCCACTCAGGTCCCAGGAGTATAAGGTGGGAACTGGCCTCACTGACCACACCTGCCATGGAAATACTAAGGCCAGAGGAGAGAGTCCTGGTGGGATTGTATCACCACCAGTTTTAGAAAACAAAGGTGCCATCTCTAAGGTTTTTTTTTTTTTTTTTTTAAGGAGGTTCCTCATAAAGACGAGGTGCTCTTTGGTGTCTTTGTTCCACCAGTATCTGAATGTGCTCTGCAGGCACAGGCAGGGGCCCTTGATCCCTGGTCAGCACTGCCACACTCCTTGAAACTTAGCAGAGCAGAGACAGGCCTACCTGGCTTTGATGGAGCCCCTGTCTCTGGCCAGCATCAGGGAGCCAGGCTCAGCCATTGGCTCTGAGCCCTCTTCTTCAGGGAGAATGTCCAGATTTTGCTAAGTGCATACCCCTTTGACTCTATAGCCACCTTGACCTTGAGCTCATCCTCGCTGCATCAAAAATTAAAAAAAAATTTTCAAAACCCCACATGGCAGAAAATTTGGAAAGATAGAACACCATTACAGGAGAGAATAATAAAGAAAACCAATACAGAAAAGAAGAAAATAAAGATCACCTGCAGTCCCACCACCCAGATTTAAACATCGTTAACCCTTTAGTTAGATCTTTCCAGTTAGCCATTTTTCTTCCACTGTTCAGCAGCACTTTAATCATACATTCCCTAACTTACTGGGGATTGGGGCTCTGTGCCTCAGTTTCCCTGTTTAGAAAATATAGCTATGTGATAAAAATTATCCATTTCATGTGGTTATCTCATCTATTTAGCCAGGCATGCCTACCCATTATAGGCAGGGAGGATAAGACAGCTAGAGCAATGGGTATAAAGTCACACAGCAGCCAATAGAAACCAGGACTCCTAACTCTGAACTAAAGCAGGCATCAAAGAAAAGTTTCAGTGAGATGAGAGCAGGCACATACACCTGACTGCTAGCGTCATTCACGCACGACAGATCTATCCAGGATCTGTCCAGACTGTGCCTGTGTGACACAAAATTAGAACAGCAACCAATCGCATGGGAGAGTTTACAATATACTCTTTGAGCCAATCCGAAGTTCAGACAGAACTTCCTCTTGTCCGCTTTCTCTCTCTGTCTGATTCTCCTTCAGTTCGGACAGTCTCCGATTTTTCTTAATGAAATGAGACTCTCCCTCGTTTGGCAAATAAACTCAGTGTCTGCTTTAGACCATGTTGCTGGTCTTTGCGGACTTTTTTCTTGCTATCCTTGTGGTCAGTGAGTAGTTACTTTCTTTCCAGGTTTTAATTTGAACCCCTAAGCCTCCTGGGCTTCTCTAGTTGGGGCTTTTTCTTAAATTATATGTGTACATAGTATAAATGGGCATAGTGATTTATTTTTGTTAAGGTGGCCTGAGAGCTAATGGCAGAAGCAGCTGTTCCAACTTTCACATTTCAGTCAGATACCTTCATTCCCTGAACTGTTCCAGGAACAGTTTAGAAATTGGAGCCTAGTTTGACTGATTAGAAATGTAAGAACTTCAGTGGAGAGTTACCAAACTTTCAGCACTTGGAATGAACAGCTCTGAACTTGGGCCCTCAGCTGTTCTTTAATGCTTCCTCTTTGAATTAGAGAAATCCTGAACCCCTCCCAACCACCCCATTCTTTCCCCATGGTTGGGCAAAGCTTTTCTTCTACCCATTAGGCATGACTTCAAGCTGACATTGAAAGAGCCTCAATTTCCTGGACCTCAGCCTTGTGGGGAAGGTGGGGGTATAGAGGCTACTGTATGGGCATCCCAGCCTAACATAGGTGATGTGCCTTTCTCAGCACTCCATACCAAATCAGGCATGCTCTCCTGAAACCCTTCTTTGACTGCAAATGCAATCATGATGTTTTTCCTTGCGTAGTTGGAATCAGAGCCTCTTAAGCTTTACCTGAAAATTTCTGCAAACGATATGAAAATTTTGTGACAAAAATTGGCAAAAGACTTTTTGCAGATGAAGTACAACCATCACCTAATGCCTGTCAGGAGACTGGGATGGAGGCACAGGTCCAAGCTGAGAGGAGAGAGGGGTTTGGTTGGAATCTGCAGCAGAGGTAGAAAACCTCTGCTTTTCAACTTGGGAGTGTCTAATGAAGGAGCAGAAAGAGTTAGGGCTCCATTTACCTTGCTCACTGTGGAGGCATCTTCTGAGCTGGGGTAGGGATGAACTCTATTGGCCTCCCCTTGGGTGTTCCAGATGCCACATCTAGTACTGAGAGAGAGATTGAGAGGGCCAAGCCATGACTTCCTCATGCCATTACCTTTACATTGAACTATACCACTTTATAACTAACTTTGAATTAACACATTTTTCTTGTTCCTCTGGGTGGTTAAGCTTTGCATATTTCCCTTTTCTATGATCCCTCTCTGACCATCATAGAACCATTGAAACCTTAAGTCTTAAAACTTGAAGGTGCTTTAGTGAACATCAAAGTCCAACCCCTTTGTTTTACACACAAAGGGACTAAGACACTAACAAAGTAGCTTTCCCCAGCTCACAGATCTAGACTCAATCTGCCATGCATCTCTCCAGGTGACATTACTGATTTAATAGCAGGTTCTCAGCAATCTAGGTGCCATTTGAGAGATATCCTGGGAGCAAAAAATACTTGCCTTATTTTAAAGGGTTACTTTGTGAATACACATCTCAGTCATTCTTAGGAATCTGCATGGATTTATGGACACCATCAGCTTCTAATTGTGCTCTTAAGATTTGTCAGTTTCTGAGCTGTTCAAAACTATTGAGTTTTCCTGATCACTCTACTCTCTGGCTATTCATAGAAAATAATGTAATTAGAAGTTACGGAAGGAAGAAAAGGGAAGTGTAGAATGGAGTGCAGGTGTAACACAAACAAATATTTGTGAGCACTAACAATATCCCTGACATTTTGCTTAGTGCTTTACCCAATATTACCCCCATTTTACAGATTGAGGAAACTGAGGTTCAGAGAGGTTAAGTAATTTGCCCAAAGTCTCACATCTAGTAAGGAAGAGGAGCCAGGGCTCAAATTTGGGGCTTCCTGATTCCAGAGCCCAAGCTTGTCACCACCGTGCTCATGGAGAAATGGTGTAGAGAGAAAGCCATGTTTCCAAGAAACTTCTAAATGGCCACAGCAAAGAATGATTCTTTTATGCACTGCTGTTGCTCTTTTGATGCCTGACCTTCACAGGATTTTTAGCACAACAGTGGAAGTAAGAGCAAGAAAAGGAGGAAAGAAATGCTCTGTATTAACCTTATTTAGGACTTGCTTCTTCTTGCCCCCTTATCCCTGGGACTGACAGACTGGCATTTTTCCAGCATGTGTGACCTGAAGATGATGGGCTTTCTTAACGTTTGAACTGGTAAAGGCAATTTTTAGGCTCAGATAAAATTTCATTTAACTGTTTGTCCATCCAACAAGCATTTATTAAACATCTCCTCTGTCAGTTCTTGAGCCAATAAAATAGCAAGGTCACTGACCCAAAAAACCTAGCTCAGATGCAGAGGTCCCTAAACTAATTCCAACAAAACTTTTTGTAGAATAGCTAGGGCAATTTTTATAACCCTTTGTCTTTTCCCTTTCTTAGCTATCGTTTTACTAGCAGGATCATCTAGCATGAAGGGATGGGGAAGAGATGAAAAGCTGGGCTGCTTAGCACTTGGGTTAAAATTTTCAGGAAGGATATGGAAGCCAAAGACTAACAAGAGGTTTTGGCATTATTTGTGAATATCCCTTCTCCCTGCTATTTCGTTTCCCTAGGCCCAAACTAGGCTCATGATGTAAGGGCTAACTGTTCACATAAAAATCCATCCCAGCAGCCTCAGCTCAACCTCAGTAACTGTCAATTACCGTTTGCTTTCCCCAACGGAATTAACGGAAGCTGTCAACAGCCCAACTCTGACCTCATTAGACAGAACCACGTCCTTAACAGACATGAGTTCTCTTTCTTCTGAGAACACCTCTCTCCTATCTTGGAGCAGGAAGTCCTCTCGTGTGTGGTCTAAGTTTCAGGCAGAAACAGGAGTTGAGGCCATCCATTTATTCTTATTGGGAGTCTCATTACGTGCTTCAATGTGAGTGTCTATGAGGAGCCGCTGGCAAGGGCAGATGGAAGAAGAGAGTGTGCAAAGCCCTTTGGGAAGAGTCAGCGGTCTTCTGACTGCAACCAACATCAGAAAGCACTGTAACATTGGGCCGAACTGGCAGAAGCCACAGAAATATGTTTGTTAAACAGACCTGGTTAGTCCTTTCCCTTGAGACCTTGTAACGTAGCTGCAGGCAAATGGAAAACATTAATGACTGCACAAGTTTAGAATTTAATACCTGTTGGAGGGCGGTGAGTGGTGGAAGTCCCTGGACAGTGTGTATACAAGAGTGAAATTAGCAGACAAAAGACCCCAGGATTCAGGGTGGTTGTGGTAAAATCAGACATCTGGGAGGATGGAGACAAATACAGATCATAACTGGCCTTGAAAGTGAGACTTCATGACTGAAACAATGTTACCCTGAGAATTTCTTTCTAGTTTCTGGCTTCGGATTTAAGGTTATGATTGATGGATGAATGTATATACATATACCTATGAACATGGACCTATCTGACTTAGACCTTTGGAATATTTTCTCTGGGCTGAAGATTGTTAGCTAAGTTAGAATATCAAGGAAGGTTATAGTTGCTTTTTCTTCATATTGCCAAGAAGTTGGACTTCCATGACATGCTAGCAGAGGTTTGCTGTAGCATAGAGGAAAGAGCATTGGATTACAATTTTAATCTTGGCCCTGAGAATGGCTATGCTCTAGAGAATAACACCTATCTTATAGGATGCTGTTAAATATTAAGAGGGAGAATAACCAGGATAACCAGGAAAAAAGATGTGTAAAGTGTAAAAAGCTGTCTTACCTTACAATGGTGATGGTGATGCTTTATACTCCTGGGATGTTGGTGCATATTCTTGAGCAATTGTATGCACAAACAGTCCTTCCTGTTTTAGGATTCTCATAGTAAGGTTAGAGGGTACCCATGTGACTTGGTGTTTAACATAACCAGACCCACCACCTACTGCTTTATTACTGAAGATATGGGGCTGGAGGAGCCTCCATTAGCAACACTCAAGACCTTGGTTACAAATGAGTGGAATGCATAAGGGCGAGGGGATCTTTAACAACCTTTGAGAGCAATATGAACGGCAAGTTATTTTTGTTCAGGAACACAAAACAAGCAACATTAGTGGTGAAAGGAATGCAAACCACATCTTGACTATTTAAAGCAATAAAGGAAGGGAACAAAATTATATAGGCAAAGAAGTTCTTTTGTTTCCCCAGCCATGAATTCTAGTTAGAAAGTACACGCAAACCACAAAGATAGTCAATAGCATGCCCTCGACTCCGAATGTAACGTTTCTTATTTTTTAGTGTACTTCTTTAAGGAAAGAAATTCTAAAAATAAAGCAATGTCACACTTTCTTCAACTTGCTATCTCATTTGAGCTTTATGTTTATGTTCTGTTGAGAAACTCTCAAGACATTATCTGTTTTCACTTCAGTAGTAGTTGATTCTCCCCAGGCATGAAGGGGGAAACTAAATGTAATTTTTCTAAGCACATACTCATTCATTTACTCAACATGTATTGAGAACAATCATACGTCAGGCTCTCTGCTAGGTAGAGATAACAAAAAAGGAGAGCTTACCCTTAAAGGGAAGAAAAAACATATACTCCAGTATCTATTTGGGTTGAAAATGATTTTTCAGGAAAGAGTGAATATGTGGGGCATTCAGGAAGAGGAGAGGTTATTTCCCTTGTATCTGACCTGCTGAAAGTGTGGACTGGGTACCTGAAGAGGAAACAGTGGGCATCAGCACTAGAGGTGGATTTAAACCAGATTACTGGTAGCCTTGAATAATAGGTGAAGGATTTGTAATTTTATTTTGAAGGCATAGGAAATAATCAAAGTAGCATGATTATCTGGCTATAATTAGACTCTGAAATTTGGAATCTCAGTTTTGAGAATGAATTTAGAAGATAATTGCATGGGTGGGTTTAAGAATGACTTGAGACTATCTAAATGGGAACAGTAGTCTTGGCTTGCCTTCCTGCTAATGTATTTGCTGTTTTCTTACTCTCTATTCAGAATGGAGAACTATACACACAGGAGAGCTGAACTGTTTTTTTCATTCATCTTTGTAGCTGAGGATAGCCTTATACACTTAAGAATTCTACAGGATGCTTCTAACCAAAATCCAAGAGAGAAATTTCATGTGGCTGAAAGAAACTGGCCACCCCAGTCTGGAGATGTTTCTTCCTAAAAGGAAGGGCCCCAAAGCAGAACACAAAACATGCTTTAGCAACCAGAAAGGATGACTATAGCTGCCACCAATGAGGATAGAAGGTTGCAGCACACCAAGCTCTTGTGATCTCAGTACAAGTCTGAATGTTGCCACTAATTTGCTGTGTGATCTTGAAAAAGTCACTTTTCTTCTCTGGGCCTGAGTCTCACATGTCTGTCAACTGAGGGATCATACTGGATGGTCTCTAAGTTCCTTTGAACTCTGAGATTCTGTGACTTCAAGGGCCTGAGCAAGGCTTCTGGTTGCTCTGACATGGCAAGGGTGATGATCCCCATGTTTCTCTTCTCTCTCATCAGTGCTGAGGGAGGCAACCAAACAGGATGCACTTTTCTTCAGAACCCCATCCAGGTCTTGCAAAATTAGTTTAAGTTCTGGCCTTGCTGTGGATTTGCAGTGTGAACTCGGGCAAGTCACTTAACCTCTATGTGCCTCCGTTTCCTTTTCTGAAAAAGATATCAATGCGCTCCAGCCAAAGACTCTTCCTTTTGGCCAAGGGAAACAGAGTCAAGCTGTAGAACATTAATTTTTGACATCCAGATCTTGCCCATTGCTGAATTTTTGTGGATCAGGATCAGGAGGGTGTCCAGAGAGTATAGAATTATAAAAGCCTAAGGGTCAGTCTTCATCTGGTTCTTTTGTTGCAAGATGAGTTGTTGGCTCCTGCAACTTGACAATGGCTGCACAGTAGCATCAGAGACCCTAGGCAGAACATATCAACAAACAGCAATCATTAGAAACAAAAGGATGATTAGTTCTTGTAACAGGTCTCAAAGCCAAGGGGACTAGTTTATTAAACTGAGACAATGAAACCATGTCCCAGAATCCATCTGGGTCTGCTTTAGAGAGCCAGGTGTTATTTTCTTTACCTAGTCACATACTGTCCAACTTGTCCTGTAGTATTGACATCGGGATAGCAAACCGTGTTTGCTAAAATATAAATTTCTCTTTGACTACCTAAGAAGAACTTCAGGGTTATGTGATTATCTGTGATTAGCCAACTCTGGCTAATGAAGTTTAAACTGATTGGCCGGATTTCTAGAGGAGAAGTAGCTGTCACTTGTGATGTCTGTTAGGGTCAGAGATAAGTTTAGACTACTTTTCTCAGTTGTAGGAATTCCTACAACTGAGATTCCGTAGCACTCAGTATGTATGAATTGCTCTATGCTTGCTTTTTTTGGAGGTGTCTGAGTGTACTTTTCTGGGAAACTTGATCCAGTGGAGGGGTGGTAGTTTGAAGCATCTGAAAGTCTCTAACAGCTGTCCTTCATACATAGGACAAGTTAGTGTGTTGGCAGGTGGGTGTAAGCCTGATGTTCACATAGGAAGTAATCTCCTAGTGGGGCACAGACTACTTTGGGAGAATAAGTATCATTTTTCACAATATAAGTGAGCCAGTGTTTTGTCTTTCAAGGTGGGAAGATTTCGTAAGTGGAGTCAAATAGCTTCTGCAAAGCAAGACTAGACTGACTGTTGTAGCTAGAGGAGCCTCAACAGTAGTTCCCATTCCCAATTGGCTAGGTTTTACTGATTGGGTAGGGTTGTCATAACCTCAGCAGAAACATCTTGTTGAAGTGGGGTCAAGATTTGATTTTTAAAAATTCAAGTTTGGAATTATGTGGGAGAAAACTTAAGAGCCAGAAGAGACCTGTAGAAGGAAATCTACCTTCTTAAATGTTTAGAGTTTTGTCAAATATCAGTTAAATTTATAGCAGTAGCTAAGATTAAAGAAAAACACAAGAGTTTTAAGTGGCAGAAGACAATAGGGAGTCAAAATGGGAGGAAGGTAAGGGAGCTCATGCTGAGAAAAGAGACATGTCTGAGTGCAATAAGAAGATGTAGATGACCTGAACCAGAATCTCAAGGTCCTGTGTGCAACCTCCAAATGAGCCATTATCATGATTCTATTTAGTTGAATATAATTTCATATATAGAACATTATATGTACATATAATTTTATTTTTAAACATGTTATAGAAAGAGCATAACTTATATCATAAAGCCAATACAGAAAATTTAGAAAGTTTGAATCATGAGAACTTTAATGATGGCCTTGTTCAGAGCAAAATGTTGTACTGACATTATTTATATAAGGTAAAATGCTTTTTTAAAGACTCTGAATTAAGCCTAGGACTCCTTATCTTGAAGCTAAAATCTTTTTCTATTATCTCAGATATGTAGCAAAACAAAACAAAACAAAACAAAAAACAAACCCTTTTCAGGTCCATAAAAAGAACCACAATTGAATAATTTTCTTTTCAGACGTGTTTGACAGTTATCTGGACTCTAGATATTCCTAAATGCACACACAATTGAATGATGTTTTTGCTCAGTTGTCTTTACAGTTTCCCAAGAAAGAAAAAAAATAGAGCGATAGAAACAAACAAAAATTAGAGGGAGCTGGCTTCCAATAAGTATGAAATGTATTACTATAAGGCTAATGAGGTTCTTTCTGCAAGGTGAAGTAAAAAAGATTAGATGTAGAAAAACGTATTTTGACGTGTACTCTAGAAAGAGAGTGATATTATGCTGTTTTAGATAATAGCTTGGGCCCTTGACAATTTTATCAAGCTGTCTGATAAAAAGACAATACTCATTAATCCCCAAAGTAAGGAAACAAAGGAAAAGGGGTCATGTTTCCTACATTAAATGAAAGGATCTCTCTTTTAGACAAGACAAGCTCTTTCTGTACAGTACCTCTGAAATGGACAATCTTGTTCATGACAAAATTCTCCCAAGTGGCTACTGCAATTCCAAATTGTCTCCTAAATTATGTTAGAAAAACAGGAGACGAGTTAACATGATGGAGAATATGAAGGCAGCAGTGTCATTTTAGATTAAGAAGACCCCAAGAGAATCAGAACAGTCCGTAAGGAGGCTATGTCTCTGGAGCATGGCTAAAGGCCAAAGGCTGATGGTCAGCAATCAGGGGCCAGACAGAAATCCTCCAGATTCCAGGAAGATATAAGTTTAAAGAAAGCCCTAGAACAACACAAAGAATTGGGGTAGAAGCCTTTATAAGGTTTTAAAATGGTGACCTAGGGCAAAGTTTGTCCCAAAGGATGCTGATCTGAGACCTCCTGAAGTCTTCCACTCCAGATACCAGCTCAAAGACGGGCTTGTTGGGCCCATGTCTGTGCCATTCCTGTTGACTTTCCTACCTACAAACAAACTACACTTAAGAAATTGAGCAGACATACATAGGAGCATTTATTAGGAGGCTAGACAACAAGGAATGATGCAAATTTGAGCAGATAATCATGAAGTTCCAGCACATAACATTCCTAGAAAAACAAAATAAGCTCCAAGCCAAAGGACCTCAAGGAAATACTGGGACTTAATTCATCCTTAGCTTACTTCCTAGCTCTGGGCCACATAGAGCCCCAAAGAGTCAGTGATTCAAGATGCTTAAGATGCATACGCCATAATGGAAGTGAGGGTCCCATGGTTCGAAGCAGTGACCATTTCTGCTAACTGGAACCTTCATTTCTGCCAATATCCTCCAGTTAAAAACCAGTAAGAATATGCCTGTAGTTGAACAAAGTTGGGTTTATAAATTTGTTGCAGGAAGGAAGAATACATACACTAAAGAGGGTGTTAGAAAAAACTTAGGGAATTTGAACTGTGTCTGGTGATTTTTGGAAGAGTTTAGGAAGGCAGGGAATTTCTCTGGGTTGAATATTATCAGGAAGCACATGTAATGCTATAATTGTGCATCTTAATACTTATCTAGAAGGTGGGAAGAATGGAGCAAGGCTCAAGTTGTGGTTGGTAAAGAAGCAGCAGTCACCTGTATCAGCTAGGATGGGGGAGATGCTTGATATTTTTATGATTTGCACAGTGATCTTATTTTTTATCTGTGTATAGACAAGATTATGAAGTAGTCTTGTTTTTTGTCTCCCTATGGTCACAGAGTTTTTATGTCCAAGGTTGGTATTCTGGAATATCATGTCCAAGAGAACACCATGACCTGGTGCATAAGCCAGCTCCTGATAGTTGAGGCCTAGTTGTGAGCATCAGGCCAATTCCTGAGTGTAAGGGACAATTCTTCTCTTTCTTATATATACCAATTCTTCAGTACTTTCAGGGGTCTCAAAATAGAGAATAGCTATGAAAGGACTTGTAAAAATGTTATAGCACAATGGAAATGAAGTGAATTATTCTTATATTGGTATTTTTCTCACCTGGGACCCACTTGTCCAGAAGCCTTGACCATCAAGAAAAATAGCCAAAAAATTGGAAACAAGTAAGCAACACTTCTGCACACCTGAAATAAAAGTCCCCAAATGCCCCACATTTTACAAGAACTCAGAGTTTTTCCACAAGGTCTATTTATTCCATTTTGCGCACATTTCTAACACATTCTGTGATGCTCACAGAAGATTTAAATGAGTAGAGAAGGTGAAGGGGTTGCTCAGAAGCAGGAGCAACAAGTTCTGATAGATACATGAATGGACCTTGAAGACATTGTGTTAAGTGAAAAAAGCCAGATGACAAGTACCACAGAGTGTTTGATTCCATTTCTAAAAATATCCAGAATAGGCAAATCCAGAGAGACAGAAGGCAGATTAGTGGTTGCCAGGGGCTAGGGAAAGGGGGAATGGGGTATGACAATTAATGGGCATGGGATTTTTTTTTTGGGGGGGGTGATGAAAATGTTTAGAATTAGATAGTGGTGAGGGTTGGACAACTTTGGAAATATACTAAAAACCACATTAAAATATAAATTTTATGATATGTGAACTATATCTCAATAAAAAATTCTTCAAAAGAGCATCTGAAAACCTGATAACCTGATACAAGAGAGGGTTCAAGTACTAAAGAAAAGTTCACTCCATCTAGAGCTGCAAAGCTTTGCCTACCATAGGATCTGTAACCTCTGTCGGCTTTCGTCAGTGCAATCCCATACATGCATACCATGTCCCTCTCTGGTCACTTGCTGCCCTGGGTAGTCCCCACACTCTGGAGGGATTACACCTTAACATAGCAATGGGCCTTCATACTTATGACCTCAAATGAGTCATCATGAAAAGGTCACATTATTTTCAAAATGCTTAGTTTAAGAAGAGAGACGAATGGGTCACAGTTAAAAAATTTGTTAAAAAAAACCACATTTTTTTTCTATAAGAATGGCCAAACTTTTAAAGAAACATTAAAATCTCTGGTGTCAAATTTCAATTAGCTAGGAAGATAATGCACGTGGAATGGCTCATTTCCCAGAGAAGCCAGAAAATGAGGACCTGTTGTATCTGTGCAAAGGCAAGCATGCCCTTCTACCTCAGTAGCCCCAGGGAGTGGATGGTTCAGAGTGTTTCAAGTCCTCCAGTCTTCTGGGCATCTGGGATCTCCTGGCAACTGCACCAGCTGTACTACTATTGTTATTTTTGCAAAAAACTCAATGTGCCTCTTAAAGGACTAAGAACAGCACTAAGCTACAGTGAAGGGAAAGGGAGGGGATACATGAGTCAAGGGCTATGGTTGGGAGCACCTCAGGGGAGGCATGATTCAATTGGCCTTCTTTCAACAGGCTCTTTGTCATTTGTTTTTTAACTCAGTGGGTGGAATATATGTGTGTGCCTTATCTCCTTGACATGGCCAGGAACCCTTACTGGCACAGACGTATCCACTTGGCATTTTCTAGGTGGAGGAAATGGGGCAGGTGTGAAGTGAGCACCTAGAATAGTATCTCAGAATGTAGGAACTGTGCACAGTTGTGAATCACTGCCTCTGGTGGATAGTTGGGCTCAGGGCTGGCTTAAGAGGGAGACTTAGGGGTGGAGGGAGAGGAGAACTGAAACCATATTGTAGCTAAACAGTGACCTGATGATTTTGGGAAAGCTCCTTAACTCTAAATCACCATTCCATATTCAGGCTACTTAAAGGGACCCAGGGTTCTGACTTGCCATAGGCTATTGGACACAGGGCCTTAAAAAATAAATATTTAGGAGTTTCTTAAAGACATGAGTTCAAACCTGCTACTGAAAAAGATATGTTTAAAGGAAAGAACTCACTTTAATGTAATGGCTTCCCATGAAGGCCACACTTGGAGTGAAGTCCAGGGGTTGAAAATGAAGGGATGGTGATCTGTGTCTTGAGTTCTGGGAGACTAGAACTAGGCTGGGGGTGTAGGAATGATGGTGTCTTCATGGAGAAGTGGTAGTAATGAAGGTACCTGGGGAGTGTTTCATTGTTTGCACTGTTAAGAGATTGGCTAGAAAGCCAATGCCCAGCACATGGCCTCCTTCTGGGTTGGTACATTCTGCTGTGCTTTTAGAAGGAATGAGAAGGGCAGAATAGAGTGTAAAAAATGTCAAAAGTCTGTGTATGGTGACTCACCCACTCTCCCAGCCCTCCTCCGGCCCCTGCCTGTGAGCCTCTACAGGTTTAAAGAGCCCAGAAACCTCCTTGGGTTATGCTCATTAATGGGGATTTACTGTAAGAATGTTTCTGGAAATTGGGGGGCCACCAAACCTCAGGGTTTCACAAACACTGAGGGTGGGTTGCCTTCTAGGAGCTTGGAACAGGATTCTGGATCTGCAGCAGCTCAAGGGGTCTGGTCCTCTCCTTTCTACAAGATGAGATTCCTTACTCATACCCTTGGCTCTCCACTCCTTTGTCTCGGCCTCTACTGATTCTCCTGCTCTCTGCCAACATGTGCTTTCTGCTTATTCATGGCTTCTGCTTACTTGTGACTTCTCTTGTGTCTTTTAGCCTCTAGTCACAATACCAGCTGCCTTTTATCTCACATTCAAACTTTTCAAGAGAATTTGGAGATGGCCAATAGATGGGTTTTCCCTCAGTCTGATGCTCATCCCGGGCTCAATCAGCTGCAGCTGGGATAACGAGATAGACAATGGCAGCCTCTTTTCCTTTGTGGAAGGGGTCTGCTTGCATTGGTGGCAGGGTATGTGTGTTGGGGTGGGGATTGAATGAGGAAATAGCACATCTCCTAAGACTTGGCTTGTCTGAACATCTATCCCAGTAATAAAAGCTATGAAGCACTTGGGGGTTCTTAGAAAAGATTCCAAGGACCTCTACACTGTGCATGGGAGGGATGCCAATGCCCATGGTACTTGGGTCAGATCTCCCCACCAGTTTGCAAAAACTGGTAGGTTTGGAAAGTATTGCCTTATTCCTACTCTCTCGGCTTTTTAAATTTTTAAAAAATTTTTTTTGGTGGTGGTGGCGGTGGGTGTGGTGGTGGTTATGTAAGTGAGAAGAAGAAAAGGTGACTAGAAAGACAGAAGTCTTTCTGGCTACAGGAGATGATAGGCAGATTGCCATAAGACATGCGTTCCACTGTGACCCAGTTTACCTGACAACTCAGCTCACTGGAACCTTTTCTTTTTTATGCTAAACTTAACATTTCTAAAATTTAAAGTAGTATTGGAGCCTGGTAAGTGCTTAAATGTTTGATAAATAAGTGAATAGGTGAATGAATGAAAACACGAATTTGTCATCAGCTCAAAGGAATCTGGATGAAAATTGAGGTGCTTTGGTAGAAGAAAGGCCTGACTTTGAATCCCGACTCTGCCACTTGCAAGCTTTTTGATACTGGGACAAGTTACTTAACTTCTCTGAGCCTCTCTTTCTTCAACTGTAAGGTTAATGCAATGTCCACTTCAAAGTTCTTTGGAAAGTCCAAGTGACTATATATTTCCTAGCACAGAGTTGTTGAATTTTGAGAGCTGTAATTATTAAGCTAGCTCAAGGGGACAGGCAGGTAGGAGCAGCTCATTCACCACTTGTGGACATGGGTGCACAGACCCATTGGAAAATAACCGATTGACTACGATGATGGAGGGGGAATGTGAAGGACAGCCCTATGCGCTAGCTGCTTGTCTCATCTTTACTGTCATCAGTTAGCAGGCTGCCATGCCAGGACCAAAGTATCAGTTCCAACAGGGGCTAAGCCACAAGTCTGGCAGGCAGGGACTGTGTGCCAGAAGCCTAGCCTTGGGAAAGAGCTGGGGAAGACATTCATTGAATACAAGGGTAACACCACCAGCAGTGCAAAAATCTACACAAGGCAAATAAAAGCATAGAGTCAGAGACCAAATCTGTGGGTCAGTATAGAGGAAGAGGCCAAAGCCAAAAGACAGAAGGATCTGAAAATGGGAAACCCAGGGATGGGAGGGGGAAGATGCCATGTTGCTGGGAGGGTGATGCTCTGACTGGAGACCAGGAGCCTTTCCTCCCTCCTGTCTACTGCTTACCCATCTTAAAAATGCAGCTCTGGAGTCCAGCATGTGCCAGCTATTGCCAAACAAGCTCTTAAAGTCTGAGTCTGCAATGCAGTGCAGACAGAGGATGTGAAAGGGAGATTCTGAACAGGGAAGGCACCAGGTTGGTTCCCAGAGAGGCCCCAGTGATGACACCTTACTGAATGTGACTTGCTCACTTAAGCACTGGTGGAGATACTGCTGCCCTAATTAAAAATCTACCTCATGCTAGTCAAAATCACCCTCTTCCTCCTCCCTGCCTAGCACTGCTCCACCTCCTTCAAGCTGATAAGCTAGTATCTCTTCCATCCCAACCCCTTATCCTTGCAGTTCTCTGCCTTGTGACCTTGAGACCTCATCCAACATCAAGGATTTAGCTTTTTCCATTTCCTCCTAAGACTCCCAGTGAGTTCCCTTGCATCACCACTCGCTTCACTATGACCCATCCTGTCAACTGCCTCCGCAATACTTCACCCGCTTTGCTCTGTGGTCTGCCCCTTTGGGCCATCAGAGGAACTGAACTTGGCTCAATCTAGCTGGATGCCTTCTCTGCTCCTACTTGAGGGATCTGACACCTCATGGACTGAGGCCAGTACAAGGTTCCCTAGCTGTGCTTTGTCCTTGGTGTTACCCCACAGTCATTCCCTGGTCCCTGACCAACTTGAGGTCCTGCTTCCACAATAGCTATGGCAAGCTCTCACCTGTCTCCTTAAGCTTTGTTTCCTGCTTACTTGACTGTCTTCAATCCCAACTCCCAGCAACCTCACTTTCTACTTCAAGGTGAAAGTAAGATTCAGTATGAGGGGGAGGATCTTCCTACCCCTCTGGCCCCTCCTGCACCCTCTTCCTGAAAGCTCTCCTCTCATAACAGTGGTAAGAGCTCTTTCTTTTGAGGAAAGCTAATACTTCCCCACTGCTCTGAGTCCCATTCCCTCCCCATTCCTGAGGGAGCCTATTCCATGAATGGTCATTATGGCCTAAATCTTTTTCTCATAGCCAGCTCCTTCCCATTAGGATTTAAACATGCTCCTGGCTCTTTTAATAAAAACGACAACAAAACTCTCCTTCAACCCTGGGGCACTATGAAACTCTGGCCTCATCACTGCTTCTCTTCATAGTCAACATTCTTAAAAGTACTGTCTTCATTTATTGTTTCTATGGCATCCCCTCCAGTTCATGTCTCAACCCCCACAAGATGGCTTTCGCAGACCCCCTTGTATGAATATACCAAGCACCCCCTCCGGCTGAAATCTTTGCTGACTTCAGGATCATAAAGCCTAATGGACACTACTTTTCAGGTCTCCCACACCTGGAAGGCTCTTCAGTGAGATGCCATTGACTCATTCTCTCCTGAGGTACTCTCCTGCCTCGATTTCCCTGACAGTGCTGTCTCCTGGTTTTCCTTCTGTCTCCCTAGCTGGCCCTTTTCAGGCTCCTTGCTGAGATCCTATTCCTCTGTTTACTGACTTAAAGACTGGGGTTTTCCAGAGTTCCATGTCTACTTTCTGCAGTTCCCAATCATCACATTCTCCTTGGGTGAGCCGATTCTCTTCATGGATGCAAATGGTATTGTGATGTTGATGACTGCCCACTGGTTTGGAAGCCCAGCCAGGGGTCTTTCCTGAGGACCAGATCTGTTTAGCCACCTGTTAACTGGGCATCTCCTCTTGGCTATCCCCTAAACTGAATTCCTTCCCTCCTTCCCAATCTGCTCCTTCTCCTCTATTCGCTATTTGGTAAATATTGTCTCCAACCACCCAACTGGCTGATATAACCATTACATGGGTGCTTCCTCTGCTTTCCCTACTTATTTTTGGTGTTTTGGTGGTTCATTCTCCTTTATATCCCAACCCAATCTGTCACCGTGTTCCGATGTTTCTACCTTCTTTCTTTCTGTGGAGTTTATCCTTCTTTTCATCTCCACCGCCATGACTGTCCTCCAGACCCCATCACGTCATGCTGGGACTTATAGAGCTGCCTCCTGCCTGCTCTCTCTGCCTTGTCTGTGGAACCCCCATACCCATCCTCCAAATGGCTGCCAGAATGAACTAAAAATGCAAATCTACTCATGCCATCCCCCTGCCTAAAATTCTTCAGGGCTTCCCGATGCCTTCGGGATAAAGTCCAAACTCCTTAGCAGGTTGTCCATGGTCCTTCACATCCCGTGGTAATTACATGCATGATGAGTATGACTCAGATAGACTGTGTTCAAATCCTGACAGCATTTTTGCTGTGTGACTTTGAGTAAGTTACTTAACCTCTATGAGCCTCCATGTTCTTATGTATGTGATGAGGGTAATATGCCTAACTTCAAAGGGTGCTGTGAGCATAAAACTAAGTAATGTGTGCATGTCTTTGTTTTTGTATTTGTCTTTCTATCTTTGGCAAATTGCCTTGTTTATTACAGCCAGTGGGACCCGCTGTCTCTTCTCCCAGACCATCCCCACACTGTGTTTTGTCTGTCAGCTTTCACGCGATACCTGCCCTCTGCTCCAGCACGTTTGAACTGCTGTCCTCCCCAGAAAATTTTCATACCTCCACCTAGTTTACACTGTCTGCAGCCCCTGTGTCCAGCCCTGGTGCTCGGCCCCCTGCACCTTCCTTCTCTTTGTTTAACTAACTCCTCATAACTGTTCAGGGTTCTTCTTGGGAATCACATGCTGGAAGTTTCTCCTCAGCACTCTGAGACAGTTGCTGCTCCTGAGGTTTTCCGGAACAGTCTTTTCACACTCCCATCAAGGCCCTTACTTGATCATCATGCAATTACCTTCTCTTTCCAGTGTTCTTCCCTGTGCAAGGCAAATCCTTGAGGGTAGGGAGCATGTCTTACTTACCTTTATATCCCTAGGACCTAGCATAGGACCTCAGGCATGCCAGGCTGTCAATAAACACTCGCCAAATGAACAAATTTAAACATGGAATTCTATCCAGGTGGTATTCAAATTCTTCCTCTCATCATTTGTCTACAATATTATTGCTTATTTTGCTGTTTCTCTCAGGAGGAGGAGCTGTCAACTCATCAGATTGTAAGCTCCCTGAGGGCGGTGTCTCATGCATATTAATGACTGCCTGGCCTTTGACAGAAGGGAAATCCAACAGGAAGAGAGAGGGTCCTACCTTACTTTGTACAAATCAAGCCTAGTGACCCCTGTAGGGTCCTGGGCTGTCTCTGAGGTACTGGGATAGTGCTGGTCATGAGAGGTGGCATTGGGGGCAGGGGGCAGAAGAATAGAGAGAGAAGGTACAGAGTGAAGTCCTGGGAGAAATGCGTGGTTTCCTATTCTAGTTGGCTGGGAGAACTGTGGACATCAGCCCTGGGAAACTGTCAGGCAAGGACTGATTTTTGCCACCAAACTGGTTTTAGCTTTTGTTTTAAAATCATTTTCCAGGCAAGTCAGAGTTTCTCTGAATGTCACTTTTCATCACCACAAGTGAACGTGCCTGTTTTTAGCTGAAGAGAGCTCTCTGGATTTCTTCTGCCTGGCGACCTGGGTTGAGCTTGATTGTCAGCCTTCTGCCCTGTAGAGTCCTTATGTCTGCACAACGCTGCCATCTCCTGAGTTGTTAGACATTACGTGGGTATTATTGCTTTTGATATCTAACAGAAATGGAGATAGATTATAAGCGATCTGCAGACCTCACACCCATTTGTTGGCCTGCAAGGGCACAAGCAGTGACTCTTTCCATACTGGTAAGACAAGCTTGCTCCCCTCCCAGGTCCAAGTAGGGGTCTGGAGCTGCTGATTCCTGGGGAGGGTAAGGCCCAGGTAGCTCCTGTATTCGCCTCTTGGGGGAGCCTGGTGCCCCAGAATGCTTTCGTTTGTTCCGCTCACGCTCTTCCACATCCTGTGGGTATGTGAAGTATACAGAGGGCAAGGGCCTGAAGGGCGATGACTTTTATGCCTCAAGTTGTCTTTATAGACACCTTTTTTTTCATGTCAGAGCTTTTAAAGTTGAATTTCTGATGATCTGCTAAGAAATGGGGTTGGGCTTGGTGCTCAGCAGAGCTTTAGGAGTCATGTAATTTGTTTAATAAGAATCTATGCATCTTTATAGAGGGAAGACCTCATTTGGGTAATTGGTCCTGAGGCTGACTTTAATAAAAATTTCTTTACCCTCCCTCCCTAACACTGTGGGTTTCCAGCACAGAGGCCCCAACATTTTCTGGCCCTATTGGAGACCAACCAAATTGAAGAGATTTTCAGCTGTAAAAGAGGAGTGGTTTAGGTTAAATACATATTAGCACTTATTGTTAGGTGTCAGGGTGTTTTGGAAAAGGGAAGTTGTAGCTGCTCCTCCAAAGGTCTTTAAAAAAGGGTCTCATCTATGAGCTTTCATCTATATGGAGTGACAGAAAGCTAGGCCTGTTGGGCAATGGGGGGTACTAAGCTAGCTGGTCTAAGGTAGATCATTTCTTTCAAGTCTGATTCTCTGCTTGAATTAGGTTGTGCAGTTATATAGCCGTGAACCAGGAAAGTGCCTGTGAGTTAGTGTGCATTTATATGGAAAATCCACAGGTGCTCAAGGCTTTTAAACCAGAACCTCATTCCTGTCTCATTAGTACACATGTATCCTCTCTCTCCTCCTTCCATCTCTAAGGGCAAGAGTTTTGCTCAGTGCTGAGCAGGGAAGTCATGGGATGAGCAGATTGGATGATGAATCCCCGGACAAAAGCCTTCTCAAGCAGTCCTCCTTAGCTGGGCTGATTAGAATAGTTAGTGCAGGGCGCCTTCTCCTGGAGCACTGAGACTGCCTTTAATGCTCTCCCTCCTTTCTGTCTGCCAAGGGGTCTGCATCTGTTTGCCAGTTCTGGATGGGAGCATCCAAGCATGCAGCCAGGGCTGTGAGCTACATAAGGACAGGAATTCTAGTCTGTCCTTTGGTGGGTGGTGGAGAAAGGAGGGCCCCTCAGAATCTGAGCCCACAAGGCCTGAGCCTTGGAGAAATCAGGCAGCACTTTTAAGAGAATCAGCATCCTGTACTTTTTTTTCAGGAACTTGTATTTGTAGGGATAGTCTGGAGTGTGATTGGATATAGGTCAAAAACAATTTTCCATGTGATAGTGCTGAAAGTGAAGAGGAAGTTAAAGAATGAGTTTAATGAGGACTGTGGGGCTGCAGGACTTCTTTACAAGGCTTCCTAGTTGTTCATAAATTATTTTTAAAACCCACTTCCCGATCTTTTTCCAGAGTAATGAGAGACAATGAGACTAAAAAGAAAAGTTTGAGGAAGGTATTGAACTGAGATGTGTTCATTCATTCATTCATTCATTCAGTATGTATAAGCACCTTCTATGTGCTCAGTACTGGGCTAGGTACTGAGAGGAAAACAAAATAGAAGGTAGGACCCTGCTGTCTTGGAGCTTACATTGAGAAATGGAGATGCATGGCCAGGACATGGCTAAGCACCTGGGAAGGACAGGAGGATAAGGTGGCCTGAGTATTTTTTTTTTTAATCCATCTTGGTTTGGACATAGCGTGCCCCATGTTCCTGGATTTTCCTGCAGTGGATATTCATAATGGCCTTTCTGTTCTAAAACATTTAATTTAAATACTTTTGATGAAGATCTGTAAAAAGATATCCATCTCTGCCTAGAAAACAGGAATCACAGAACACATTTTCATGTCTTTTTAATGGTTTGGTTCTAACTTGACCTTTCCTTTAATATTGACTAACCTTTCCTAGTTGTTGATGCTTCTTTTCTTCCAAACCACTGGCAGCCATTTCTCATTGTGTCAAGTTCTATTCTTGCTGCTACTGTACCCTATTTGGCTATAACCATAATGAATTGAAGGGTGACCAGAGGAATGAGAGAACTGTTTTTGAGGAGAAAGCTTAACTTTATATTCAACTTAAGAGTAATAAACTTTGGCTTGATGGCTGGAGTGGCACATGTACAATGTGATAACTATTCTCCTTTACTGAGTTTTCCTTCCTCTAATGTGTATTCTGCATAATCACAGTTGGATGTAACTTTTGGCTAAAGTAAAACAAAACTGTACAAAATGAGGTATCAGAGTGAGTGACACTGTCTATAGTACTGTGAGAGTTGAAGACAAAGAAGATTCCCCATGAGCTGAGAGGCCCCCGGAAAGGTTTCATGGAAATGAAAGCAAGACCTTGAGGACAGGATAGGGCCTTGGTGAGTTTAGAGGAAGTGGCCATGTAATTGAGAAGGGGAAGACTAAACTCTTTAGTGGAATCAGAGAATCTTTATGATCTATATGTAACTCTTTATGAGGTTACATGTGGTGTCTCATCACCTGCTCCACCAGCCCAGGCAGAGATTTGTTCTGCAGAACTTTGGCTTGGGCCCCTCCACATTCTGCAGAAATCCATGGAGCATTTGCTGGCTGCAAGTGCTTCCAGAATTGTGAATGTGACTTGCAGGACAGAAACTTGTACTGTAGCTTCCACTCAGATGATATAAAATGAGATAGTATTACTGAGCTGTTATGTATACTTCAAAGGCAGAAGACAAAGAATACTGGTTTCATATCCTTCTTGTGCTGTTAAAGGACAATCTCCTTCTCTAGAGTCTAAATTTTTCTAATACTTCAGAAGGGTTACAAAGTTGCACTTGACAGCAGGAGCAACCAATGGGTATTCACTCATGTGGGCATCTGTTATTAATGAAAAACATTAAGGTCTTTATAAAATCTCCCAATCCTTGGAAAATAGGGAAAGGCATGAAAAAGCGTGCAACTGGGGCTTAATATCCTACCTCTGATCCCAAGTTCTGCATCCACTTAAAACAGAGGGGGCA
Source organism: Cynopterus sphinx (assembly GCA_030015415.1). Lineage (NCBI taxonomy): Eukaryota > Metazoa > Chordata > Mammalia > Chiroptera > Pteropodidae > Cynopterus > Cynopterus sphinx. The sequence continues at coordinate 95,075,061 of CM057380.1, forward strand.
TGTTAAAATCTGTCACCGTGTCAATGAATCAATTATTTTCAAATGTACAAAAGTTTTAAATAAAATTTGTAGTGAGACATTAGAATCTATTCACTCATCCAACAACTCTTTATTGAGAATATATTGTGCCTTTTGGTTCAAGATAAGGGATGAAGCAAAATTGGCATTCTCACTCTTCCACACCTAATTCCCATATATGGCAATAAATAATTTAAAAATATAAGCATTGCTAGAAAAAAAAAAAAAAGGATATCCTTGGTACATCAGACCAGAGTTCCTGAAAGATTGAAAGTAGTCAAGATCAGATTGATGAAGAAGGACACAGGTTCAGATGTCCCTAAAAAAGGATTATTTAAAAAAAAAAAGAAAAAAATAAAAACAGTGTTCCAGACTTCCAGACTTGAAGGTGGCGGATATGGGGAGAAGGAAGCCTAGAGTGTATGACAGAGCAGGTATTTGGGGTTACAAATAAGATGAGGCAGGCAGGCGAATCCCTCTACACCTGTATATTTGCCCCTCTCAAGGCAGGCAGTAAGCAACAGAGATTGCTTAATTAGATCAGAGAGGCAGAGCAGCTTCAGGTAGCCAACACAACTCAGGAGAAATATTTCCACTCCAATAGCAGGCACCTTCTCTCACTTATGTTGGACAGTGAACTAAAACCTGCCATATAGTACATCCCACTTTTTCCCTCTGTTGATCATATTAACATGGACTTTCTGATGCAAAAATGAACATGTATCCAGAATTCACCAAAAATGTCTGGAAAACCAATACTGTGAAAAGAGGTGCAGATTGTAGTAAGAGTTCACCCCACCCCCTCCAAGGAAATCTTAATCAATAGAGTAAGCAGAACAAGACTTTTCAGGAGATTTTGGAATAAGTGCAGACATTGGATCTGTGAAAAATCAGACCCTTAGAAACTAAAATGTCCACACACACCAAAATTTAAAAACCAACAAATGGGTTGGACTAGCAGCGTGGGTGTAAATGAAGAGTAAATTAGGAACTGGAAAGTAAAACTAAAAATCTAAGTATATGGTCTAAAACAGGGGTCCCCATCCCCTGGGTCATGGACTGGTACCAGTCCTTGGCCTGTTAGAACTGGGCCACACAGCAAGAGGTGAGCAGTGGGTAAACAAGCAAAGTTTCATCTGTATTTGCACCCACTCCCCAGTGCTAGCATCACCACCTCAGCTCCACCTCAGGTCTTCAGGCATTAGATTCTCATAGGAGTACTGATCTCTGGTGCCTAAAATGGTTGGGGACCACTGGAAAAGTATCATGAGATGGAAATATGGAAAGAAAAACTGACATATAGAGAACATACTCAGATATTCTGTCATCTGTCTATAAGAAGTTTCGGAAGAATAGAATGGATGGAACGAAGAGAAGAAAATAGGAAAAAAGTACCACAAAAATTTGCCAGTAGATAGACAAGAAACAGTATAAGACAAAATCCCGAGATTAAATAGAATGACAAAATGCCAAGTAAGACGAATGAGAAAAGACCTGCAACTTAGATACATCAGAATAATAAAGGAAAACAAAGAAGAAAAGAAAAGAAGAAAAAAGAAAAATACTTCGAGGGAAGAGTAAAAGAAAAAAGATGATCTAAAACAGAGGAAAGAGTGACAACAGATTTCTCACTGGTAGTACTAGAGGCAAAAAGGTAGTGGAACAGCATTTACCAAACTGGGTGTGGGGAACATATTGAACCTGGAATTGTATGCCCAGTAAAACTGACATTCAAGTGTATAGGTAAAAAAGAATCATTTTGGACATTATGCATTCAGAGTTTACCATCCACTAGCTTACTCCAAAAAAAAAAAAAATTGCTAGAGATCATAAAAAAGCTAACTATACACACTTGTGTCTAGAACAGAGCAAGACAGTCTCAGTTCACTTCTTGTTGAGGAAGAATGAACTTAATCAATCATCTCCCCAGGATGATTTACTAGATAGAAGCAACTGGCCATACAGAAGATATCTTAATCCTGAGCTACCATTGAAGGTTCATTGTATTAAAGTGTGAGATGAGCATGATATGTTGGTAACCTCTTCTCAACCCTGATCCAAGCCCTTTGCTCTTGTGTCTGGAGCCTAAAGAGGTATGGCTACTGGTTGGGGTTGTCACCATCCCAGTAAATGTTTGCTATCTTTTAATTCTCAAATCTATCCCATAAGTGTTCAGAGGGGATGAGCCTGGGAAAATTCTCTCTCCTCAGACTGATGCTCAGAATTGCAGTAATCACATCTTTGTGACGTTTTCTGATTGGAAACAGTACAGTGGCAGACCTAGATGATCAGAACATCAGGCCCAGCTGAGCAGAGGCAAGCATGCCTTAGTCCTCTGGGAATTCGGCCCTGTGTTCTGGCAATTTGGGACACTGTCAGCTCTCTGAATGGTGGAGGAAGTCTGGTCAAAATAGGCCCTGGAAGTCTTGGGAAGAAAAGAAGTAACAAATTATCATAAGAAGTACCAGAGGTCAAGGCTAAGTCACAAAGTACTGCTTTAAAAACCCTCGTGTCAGGGCTGAGAAGAGGAGTATGGGGATGTTGCACACATCGCCAGAATCCAACAGATTCTTGCTGGGAAGTAGTCTGGATCCTTTGTCAGGCCTCTCCACAGGGGAGGGTTTGGGAGCTCTTTAAAAATTCATATGTTATTAAAGAAATTTTCCCCCCTCAAATTTCTATCCTCTGCATAGTTTTGTTTGAGAAAACCACGTGGGACCAATGTTCCCAGCACAAGTTTGTGCTTCTCTGGTCTCTTCTCCTGATGAGCCTGGCTTCATGTGGAGCATAGCTCTTCTTGATCTCTCCTTCACCGACATGGACTTTGTCACATGGTTCTTCCTGGCTCTCTAGATCAGAAGGGGGCTGAGAACCAACTATGCTCAACTGACTGTCTTCAGAAAAGCCACAGAAACGTGGCTAATATTTTTTAGTCCTTTTATTATAATCATTAACTATGCAACCAAGTAGGGGACCCTTGATACCATGTATTGTAACCTCTGGCTCTAGGTAGGACTGAATTTAAACCATTTTTCTCAGATAACTATCTTCGTCACTTTATTAAAAATACCCCCAAAGAGGCAGCTACTGTAACATCTCTTGGGAAGGCTTTCTTGGAGTCCACTCCCCTATAGACTCACCAGACTTAGGGAAAGGACTCTTCTGAGGATTATCCTCACTTCCAAAAAACACTGAATGTGCATGACCTCATGCCACCTTTGCCCAAGAGTAAAGAGGCCTCTGGTTCTTGAACCCGCTGTCTAGAGTTTTTACATGCTTCATGTTATTGTGGGGTTCAATCCTCAGATTTTCTAATTCATGCTTCAGGCACGATGTGTTGCCCATTTAAAAGCATCTGAGAATAACTAGAGCAAACTATGGTAGCTGGGACAGAGGGTAAGAAGTCTGAAGGGGAAAGTGGTAGAGGAAACAGCCAGTTGTTTATGGCTGCCTTGTAAATAGATACCCAAAGGTACCAGTCCACAGATGCATATCACCAGCACGCTCCTTCTGTGTTCATGGATAATAGAAGGACCCTAGCTGGCATATTTTTCTATAAATTCCCAGCTAGAGGGAACTTCTCTGCAAGCCTAGCTTGAATGCAATATTTTAAAACAGATTCCTCAATATCCAGAAGTTGTTGGGTGTGCTAAGTGACAGCCTCTCTGACATAGCATTTGAGCTCCTAAAGAGGATGAAGCAGTATTTAAAGCCTGTCTTTTTTTTTTTTTTTAAAGAGAAAAACAACCTCGAAGATAGGTAGGGCTGGGTATTCTTGTGGCCCAAATGCCTGAGCTCTAGGAGCATGAACTCTCCCCCTGTACTTTTCCCTCCTTCTTCTTATTTGTTTCAAGAACTGGGGACAGTATCTCTACTCTGAAAGCCAATCACGGGGTTCACAATAACAGAATGGAAGAGTCGACCCAGGAACTCAGCTTGTGCAAACTTCTCATGTTACAGAGGAAGAGATGAAAACCAGGACTATGAAGGACTCTATAGGGCAAGGGCAGACCCTAGCCACCCTCTCTCATTTCTCAGTGGCCTCTGTCTTGACACCTCCCACCTAAGGTCTTCAGCAACCTGTGGCAGAGCAGAGACTAGGATTTGAATCTCTTGATTCCAGGTCAGTGCTGCTCCCCTCCACAACTGCCCGTCAAGAATTCCATGCTTTCTCTGTAGCCTGTAGGCCAGAGCACAACCTGTCAGCAGGTGGAATGAAATATCAGTGTAACATGATTTGGAAGAGTGCAGGGTGAACTTCCATCCCCAAATTGTGCTGTCACTGATGCTTGACTTTCCACCATTAGAGATTCATTCTTTTGTAACTAGGAGGTGAGGCAGGCTTCCAATCTCCTCTTGAAATGCAAGTACTGCTGGGAAGGCCAGCAACAGCTGATAGCTAATAAGCTACAAGGGCTGTTTCTCCAAGAGAGTTGATACCCAAGGATGGTGGTAGTGATGTGGAGGGGAAGCCAGGGCAAGAGAGATTTTGGACCTCTTTGAAATAGAAAGATAGTGTCGGGACTGGTATGAGGATGGGCTTACCCTGATGCAGACATTCCATAAATGCTATCACTTGTCCAACTAAATAAGACATAACATGACCAGATACATTGCTAAGAAATTCCCTCTATAAGGCATGAGCAAATGTTCAAAACTCTAAAGGAAAAGACAGGGCTACCCACACTCTACCAGCAGAGGATGCTCCTCCCAGTGCTTCCTGTGTCTGAGTGTTGACCCTCAGTCGGAGTCAGGTCTCCTGAACTCCCTTCAAGGCTTTATTTGTGTGAACTGTCCTGCAGGGGCACGTTAGTCTATGGATGAAGAAGAGATGAGTTTGTAATAGAATTTCATGAGTGGAAGATGGGGAAGAGACAAAAACAGAGGGGATGGCGCGTTATCTAAATTCTACCCTGACATTGGGCTTTGTGCCCTTACAAAAGAATGGAAGGGTTAGGGCCAGAAATGGAAAGAGCTGTTTTTCTAAGAGGCTTGACGAGACTCCAAGCACAAGGAATGGGCTCATCAGATCTGTCCCTGCTTCTGTTCAGTACCCAGAAATTGCTGGGTGTGCTAAGTGACAGCCATTCTGACATAGCCATTAGCGTGCTCATGAGAAACATTGTCAACGTGGGCCACGTAGCTCCTGAAATCAACCTTAAGACATTGACTACAGGGGAGTCAAAGGTGAAGAAGAAGACTCAACATGAGTACCTATGATGTGGTTTTATGCGGTCTCTTTGACACCCTTGGGAAGACCTTTATAGAGGGAAGAGTAGTAAAGGATTCTCTGTCAGAAGAGGAGTCAAGAGAAACTTTGGGCAATTGTTATTTAGTGTGACAGGCTGGAGTGGCCTAGTTATTTTGGAATTCCTCTTATATAATTTGAACTCTGCCGGAGATGCCAAAGAACAAAAATAGACTCTGAACCCTGGGACAGGGCAAGAAGCCCCTGGTCCTGCTCAGAGAAAGTCCAGTGGCTCTCTGGTGACCTGTGCCACCTCCTTACCCACCCAAACTTAAGATTTTATTCTACGAAAAACTATAGGAAAGTTTGCTCCAAACTTGGTCTAGAAAGGTTAGAAACAAGAACAGTTTCAGGCACCTCATTATCCAATCAGTAGAAGGAGGGGAAGAAAGCCCATTGTTGTCTTAACTAACTTTGGATAAAATGAGGCACAGGAAGAGGACAAGATTTGCTCCGAACCCCCTGCCCCCAGTCAGAAACCATGCCTTGATGAACATTCCAGGGTCTAATTTATGGGCGGAAGATTTGTTTAAAAAAGAAAAAGCCATCTTTCCAGGCTGGAAAAGTGTCAGGGCATATATACAAAGTTGTTCTGATACCATTGTCCCCTTCTTCTTCCACTGTCCATGTGCCAATGTGCTGAATCTTTCCTTCTCTCCCACAGTTGCTCAGGATGCATCAACTAAATCCCGATGTAGTTTTGTGGCAGATTTGGCTGCTGCAGAATCTGAGTTTTCTAAAAGTTTTTTAAAAATCATATCCTTCATACCTGCAAATATGGTATGCAAGCCAGAGTGACACCACTTAGAGCAGTTACTAAGCAGATGTGACAGGAAGAGCTACAGCAAGAATATAGGTTGATAGGTGCTATTTAGATGGAGTTACCCTGTCTAGAGCCATTGCCAAATTGACAGATACTCTGGCCTCTGGGAATGGGGTGTACTTTTTACACCTGTACTTGCACCTGAGTCTAACATAACAGCAGCTGCAATTTTGCTGAGCTAAGTTGGTCATGACCAGCCATATGTTGCATGCCGTCACACCCATTTACTGAGATCTGCAATGAGCCTGGTTTTGGGCTGGCACTTTACAACAACCCTGAACAGCAGTTTTATTAGCCACAGTTCTTTTCACAGAGGGGAAATTTGGGACTCAGAGAAGTTAAGCAATGTGCCCAAAGTCACATCCATAGAGTTAACATATCAGACTCTGGATTTAAAACCAAGTCAGTGCAGTCCTGAGGTCTGTGCTCCTTCTACTAGTGCAGTCAGGGAAACATGGCTCCAGGAAGGTAGGGTTCAATTCTTTATCAGGTGTGTGACATCAGCAAGTTCATTAACCTTTCTGAGTCACCTTTTCCTGATGCAAATAATGCGGATGGTGTGAGGATTCAGTGGGGTAATGTATATAATCCACTTAACATAGTGCCTGGCCACGAGTGAGCATTTGGCTCATAATTCTGAAGTCACCAGGCTCCCTCTTCCTCCGCAGGCCCTAGGAGAGAACCACATTCTCAGGAAACAGCTCTTAGTCTTGCTGGCATTATTTCCATCCCAGGAGAAGAAAGTCTTTGGAAGCCACAGTTACATTTTAATTAAATGAATACCCGTGGATTGTCCAAGAAGTCGAAGCCACTCTTCTCTTGCTGTGTGATGTTGAAATGTCATCTAATCTTTATGTAGTCTGTCCAGTGGAATAACTTGAACAATCCCTGATCCCAAGAGGTGTGCTAGGATGATAATTGAGTTTTGCTTCCCCCACAGGTGAATTAGTCACAAAATGGACTGCTCCTGGTAAGAAGACGACTCTGGCCGGTTTCTCCAGCAACCCAGCTGGCTGCTTTCTAGACCATTATCCATGCTACCATTGTGTGTTGTGGGAGAGAACATTAATTTGGATATGTTTTGAAGCCAAGACTCATTAGACAGGTAGAGATTCTATAAGCATATATCAGGATAGATAAATTAAGTTAAAAAAGTGATTTTTGGATAATGTTTTGATTTGCATTATTTGTGTATTGACATGGATTATTGAGAGCTGATGGAGTTATGCTGACTATAGCCCAGGAACCTATGTTATCCAAAAATTCACTGGTTTGCCTATTGGAGCTCTGACCTCTGACAAGCACTGGGGAAATCAAATGATGACTATTTAAAATGGCTGCTTGATTACTGTTTTTGAGGTTACTAGAGTCAAATGGAACTCTTAAAAAAAAAAAAAAGGAACTCCTTTTGACCTCTAGAAAGCCTTAACCATAAGGCAGTGCTGCAGTAAAAGTTATAATCAATATTGCCAACAGGCTTCCTTTGTGAACCTCTGACCTGTAACTTTTCATTCAATCACTCTCGCAAGTGAAAGGGATAGGGTGTTCTACTCTTCAGCCTTTGTTTTGATCATCAGAATTGAATTTTGGTGTGAGGTGCATGTGACCAGCCTTTTTAGTGGTTTGGGTGTGGTTAGAATCATAATTCGCACCACGCATAAAATTACAAAGCAGAAAGGGTATGTAGAGCTTGTCTCATGCAAACCCCTTCTTTTAGGGAAGAGGTAATGAGCCCAGGAAAGAAAAGTTACCTTCTCAAGGCCATGCTACTGTTTAAGGACAGAGCTGTGACTAGGGCACTGGTCTGCTGACACCTACAGTGACACACTTTCTCCACATCACACTATATCTCTATCTCATGTGGACAGACATAGTCTTCTATGAGGAAATGTTGGGAAAGAAACTCACTTTTATTAGAACGCTATTTCCCCAAAACTGTTAGGTGTGTCATCTACATTGGCTCATTTTATTTTCACAGCTCATCTGCTGAAAAGAGATGACCATTAAGCCATTTTACACAATGAAGAGGTTAACTCACTGGTCTGTCAGATCAAAAGCCCATATTCTTTCTCCAAGTCTCTGACAAGTGTCTCCTTCCCCTCACCTCTTTCCGCCTTGTCCTCTCTCACACTTTGAAGCACCCTCTGAAAGACTCAAATGGGAGGTTTTAAACGGTAAGGTTTTCTTTGATTAAGGAAAAGTCTGAATATGGTAAATATTGTTTTAAAAGGGAGTGAAATAAGACTCTTCTGTGGAGTATGGTTTTCCAGGTTGATGGGGTTTCTATTAGGCATTATATATAAACAGCAGTGGAATACTGCCATCAATCCAGGCACAGCTTTTTGGAAGAAAATAAACTAAGTGTAGCCCCAAAGGCCTGAGTATCCTTCATGGCCATTCCATCCAAGTGACAGGTAATTGATGCCAATGTTTTTTTTTTATTCTTATTGTTTTTCAGACCGCAGAACCTCTTGGTAATATCAAATTCATACCCTGTTGCCCAATACTTGGAAGCAATCTGGTTTTCCTCCAGGAAGAAATATCCCATGTCTCAGCATCTCTCATGAACACTTTCCCATGCATTGTAAAGCTCTTGATGTAGAATCACCTTTAAAATAAGGATTGTGTCTTTTATTTCATGGATCGTCCTTCTTAAGTGCCTGATCCAGGGCTTTGAAAGCAGTAGATGTTTTTGCACTTGACATTAGAAGATGGAAGGGGAAGAGAGTTTGGATTTATGTCTTCTAGTAGTTCAACTACAATCTGAGAAATAAAATTTTGGTAAGGACCTGGCAATATATATTAAAACAAATCCACTTTTGTTGAACTATCATGTAGAAATAACAGCTCTCATTCATAAGGGTATATGTAAAAGAACATTTATTGTAATATTGTTTCCAGTGACAGGAAACTAGGAACAATTCTAAAGTCTATCAGAAAAAAAGTGAAAAAAGTATGGTATACATACAGTGAGACATGATACAGTTTTTAAAAATAATAACTTGGATTTATATTTGATAATGTGAAAAGTTTATAACACACTATGATGAGTGAAGCAAGTTGTTGAATAATAGTATAATTCTGCTTCTACACAACATATACCAATAGTGAATTGGATATAACTTGGATATATGCACTTGCAAGAGTCAAAAATGAAGGAAACACAGTAAAATATTAATATTACCCTAGAGGAATACAGTTTTAAATTTTAAAATATCTAACAAAGCTTAAATTAAAAAAGAAATCTGAGAAGAGAAGAAAGAGATCAGGGTGGTGACACAGTCCAGAAAGGAAACAGATGGAATCAAGCACAACTTTGTTTAGCCACCTCTGCTCATTGTGCATTTTCAGGCGAGGTTACCCTTGAATCACCAGAGATCAGGCAGCCCTGCACTAGGGCAGATCACCATATGTAGTGCTCCAAGTAATGTCAGTACATAACGCATTTTGGTGAGCTAAGGCTGCAAAACCTCTTACACACAAAAGTTTTAGAGGTACACAAGGATTTTAGTATCTTGATAAAGAAAGTGTCCCCACCCTTACTTAATTGGAGGCTCCTTTGCTTTTGGTCCAGGCCATATAGCCTCCAGGGTCTCCCTGTGCATATCAATAGGTATGTTTTGCAGGGCCTGCCTGAAAATAAGCCATTGATTATAGCTATATTTAACTTATAAGAACCAATCCATATGACCCTGATAGTACTTGAATTCATAACCAATTCTTCTTGGAAGATGTCATAAGGGGAGGGGAGGGACTTGACTTTTCATCTTTTAGTCCAGAATACCTAGCACAATGCTTGGCTCATGTAGTTACTATACAAGGGCTTATAGAAGGAAATGTATATTGTTGTTGCACTGAATAGACTGAGTTGATTTCTAGTTGGCATTGAGAGATTCAGGAGAGATTTTCCAGAAAAAAAAGGCGATCCTTTAATTAAATATTTGAAAAGGAGGAAAGAAGCGAAGTGTACAGCCTACACCAAGAAGAAAACGCTAATTTCTGTTGTGACAGCATTTCAAAAAATAGTATCTTTAGAATTCCGCTACTGTATCTTTCCCCTTCTCCAAAGAAGTTTGGTTTCCATCATAGATCACTGAGGAAATGTATAGATGGCTTTTGGATCTTCCTCACTCTGAGAGAAAAGTAACAATAATCTTAATTTTCAGCTTTTTAGGGGCATAAAACAAGTATTAAGCTTTAAAGCAGAATTACTTAAAAATGCCTTCTAAATATTGTTATAATAAAATAAATAGCATTATATCCAAATTGACTTAATCATACATTATCAGAGCAAGGAAATAACATTCTGGTTTTAATGACAAAAAATACAAGACAAAACTAAAACACTCAAATTAACTTTGCAGGCACTGGTGGCACTCTTGAAAGTTCTTTGGAACATAGTTTAATAACTGGGCCTTGGGTTGGGGAAAATTAAGATTGCAGAGACTTTTCGTGCAAGGAGAACAGCCCAGGTGTGGGGTGTCTGATAGGCTCAGTCAGGTAGGTGCCTGCTGCAGCCTTGGCTTGACTCCTGTCTGGCCCAGAAGACACTAAAAACACCACTGGGTTAGCTGCTGGGAGGTGGTGATGGATAATGGCTGTGACCCGATTCCTGAGGAGCCATGGAATCACTGCAGCATGTTTTAGCCATATGTGAGACTTGGCCACATGTGTGGTATCCTCAGGAGGAGGAATGAGTCTTTTATGCCTCCTTTTATTGTAGCAACAATATTTAAACCAGAGTCTCACTTTCCTGGACAGTATGGTCTAAAAGTTAGAGAAATTGCATCTCAATTACCCGGGGACTGGATTTTGGGAGGCAACAAAGGAAGTGTTGGTTGGCTCCTGAAGTTGAGCCACTATACACAGTCTCCACCTTCTGGAGGGCTCACAGAAAAAGGAGACAGTAACAGAGTGGAGCAGGTGGATCCTTGCTCAATCTTCTAGAATTTGTAGCAATAGCTAAGCCCAATAGTCTGACTGAACCCTTTCAGTGACAGGGAACTATCTTGCTCTGCGGCATCTCATGAAATTGGGTAACATTTCCAATTATATCCCTTCCCCAAAGTTTCAACCTCTGCATGCTATCTCAACTTTCAGCACAACTTCACTCTTTCAAAAAACTTGTGACTCTGAAGAAACATTGTGTTTGAGATGGGCCTTTCAATATGAGAGTTTGAAGGGCTCTTTCTATAAGGTAGAGATCTTCTTTTTCTGCCTTTTTTTTCTCCTCCAAATATCTTTATCCAATTGCTATCAACAATGAATGTCCATTAGAATCACCCAGAAACCTAAAAAAAAATCCTGATGCCCAGGCCTCATTAAATTATACTCCTTGGAGGTGGAACCAATGCACTGGTATTTTTAAAGATGATTCCATTTTGCAGGCAAAATTAAGAACCAATGCCTTGTTCCTGGAAACTGGTTAAATCTTTAAGGTCATGCTATGGAAAAAGGCATCTTAGATTTGAATCCTGACTCTACCATTTGGATAATTTTCTGTGTTTTTGTGTCCTCTTCTGTTATGCGGCCAAATAACAGCACCTACTGCAAAGGTTGTTGAAAGAAGTGCGTGAGGACACATTAAGTCTAGGAGAATCTCTGGCATGTAGCAAGTGCTCTGTAAGTTTAACTAAGAACCTAGAACAGGACCTAGCAAATGTTAACACAATGTGTTCTTACCACAAAACCAGGCGTTGTTTAAGCACTTCACACGTGCTACTAAATACATGTTGCACTGAGGATCTAGTGTAAGAAAAGTGACATAGCAAAATGTGTCTTTGGGTTCTCTTTACTGAGTAGGACATTTAGTTCCAGACTGCCCATTTAAGTCACACCTCAGCAAAGTCCCTGTACCCCTTATCTCATATCTCTTTTTGCCTATCATCAAAATCCCTTCAAAAGTCTTCTACAAAAGTTATGTACATTTCAAGGCATTCAGGGTGACTAACTTAAGAGTTCCTTAATGGTCAGTTCTATATTTTTTTATTGCTCTTTATGTCCAGTGCCTATTGATGAGCTAGGCATGTAAGAGATGCCCAGTAAGTTCTTTATAGAATGACTAAATTAATTCACCTTGTAAAAGACTATGATAATACACTTATGCAAGAGACATGAAGACTGAATTCCTGTGAATGGTGGTGTTGGTGTGTTAGGTATTTTTCATGCATACAAAATTTTAAAACCCTAGGAGATAATCTTTTGCTGTGTAACAACAAATCACTCCAACACTTAGTGTCTTAAAATAACAATTATTTTCCTTTTGATCATAATTAAATAGGAACATAGCAAGGACAACAGCTCTCTGCTCCAGAATGGCTCAACAGAGGGCTGGAGTATGCACTTTCAGGACAGCTCACTCATGTCCTCCAACTATAATGGAACCACCTGGTGTCCTAGGCTCCTTCTTCACAGCTCCAGTCTGACTCTGGGTTGAATGGGTTGGAATAGAAAACTCTTTCTATGAGAATACAGCTCTCGATCTCAGCCTCTCCATTCTCCATTCCAAGGGGGAGCCGTGTCTGTGCTTGGGTAGAAGCCAAGCAAAGCAAAAGATTTCAACAGAGAACGGAGGAAACACACCCACTGAGGTTCTCATAGCAACATAATCATGCATAGGCAGCAGCCTATTTTGGTGGGAGCTTGTCTCAGCTCCCCTCCTCCCCAGTTAGTCACAGAATGGATGCACAGCTCAGGCAGAAGTGGTTTGGGGTGGGGTCAGAAGAAAGTGTTGGACTGAAAGTCAGGAAGCTGGGGGAGCTGCTTTCAGATGCTCCCCCAGCTGGCTGAAGGATCAGGGGCAAATGTCCTTTCTCTAATCTCAGGGTCCTTATTTGTAAAATGAGAGGACTGGACTGGAGAGTTGTGAAGATACTTTCTGATATTCTTTGATTATACAGTTACTGAGACTCTCTTGCTAAGGGTCTTTTATATCTGAGAAAGATGCTTTGAGAAAATGAGGTTCAAGAGGGTAAAGTCATTCTTTAGATTCCCCTCATTTATCCCCCAGCACTTTCTGAACATTGGCAGGATGTGAAAGGGAAGGAGAATAACCAAGTGTTGCCAAGGCCTCTCCTCACTCACCCCCAACGCTAATCCAGGTCTATGGTTTTAGAAAGAAAAAGGTTAAGACACACACACACACACACACACACACACACACACACACACACACACACACTGGTGAATTCTAGCTTCTTGACAGTTCTTGTTTCACTCTTTTTACTCTCCATCCCCTCCCCTCCTCTTCCTTCTCCACTCTTGCAGTGTATCCTCTCTTTCCACTAGGACCAGGTGATGGAGGCAATTTTAGATTCTGGCCCATTTCTTCAATGGACTCGGGTTGGTTGAGGACAATCAGGCCCACATTTCCTGCTGTCAAAGGTAATGTTAAAAAATAAATAGGGCATGCATGCAGGACTGATCTCTGCATGTAGGTAAGGACAAGATGAAGTGAGCCAGGAGGCTCAGAAAGCATCTTTTAGGTTCCCGTCCTTTACTTGTGGGCAGAAAGCTTGAAAGTGCAGCTGTCTTTGAAAGAGTCAGCTTGAGTGGCCTGTTGTAATGGGAGAGACAGAATGGGGTTCCCCTCCCCCTTGTTCTATCCCCACCAGCCTGACAGATGGCCAGTAAGAAGGGGGGGGGGGTTCTCAAAGTGAAGACAGGAATGTATTGTATAAAAATTCACACCCTCTGCTGCCGCCCAAACTCTCTTAAAAAAGGATCAAGAGAATCCTAATGGGTACGTGACATCCTCCCTCTCTCCATAAAAGGGACTTCAAAATCTGGTGATGATGGGGGAAGGGTGAGGAGAGAAAAAAGAGAAATGTGTCTGACTGAAGGAGGCTGCCAAGGAAAACTAGGGTAGGGGGAGCACGACTGCAGGCACATCCATTTGACTTTCTCTCACCCTCTTTCCTAAGCTACCTCTGGCTGAACCTTCGCCTCACCCTCTCAGCCTGAGAGGCTCCGAGCCCCACAGTGCCTTGGTTAGGGAGAGTTGGGGGAAAGAAGAAATCATGGTACCATACTTAGTCCTAGAGTTGAAGGAGTTAAGGACCCTCCCTCATCCAGACACCTACCCCTTCGCTCTCCAAAACCCAAACCTTAACCACCAAGGAAGGATCCAGGAATTGGAAGAGGAGCGGGAAAGTTGGGGGCGGGGTAAAGACAGGTGATTGTGGCCCAGTCTTGCCCAGGGCTTGTTCTCGGCGGGAGGACGGACGGCCGGGTCCGAGAACCTGCAAGAGCCCAGCTCCGGAGCCGGCTCTCTCCAGCCCCGCGCGTGGCCCCTGCAGCGTCCGCGCAGCCCTTGACCCCGCACAGGTGTCTGCAGCTCCGGGAGCTGCGGCGGCCCAGGGACCCTTGCAGTCCGGTGCGCGGGGCGGGCTCGGGGGCGCGGGGGGCCCTCGGTCTGCGCCCGGTCGCCGCCCGCTCTGCCGAGCCTCCCACCCCGCCCCCACTCACCCGGCTCAGCCCCGAGGAGAGAGAGACGCGCAGGAAGCGTGTGGCTTCGCTCAGCCGACCCGCAGAAGTTGCGCGGAGTTGGCGGCCGCCTTGGGCCCGCCGGACTTCGTGAGCCCCGCGGCCGGGACAGGAGCGCCGCCGCCGCCGCGGAGCCTTCGGGGCTGCCTTCCTCGCGTCTCGCCCGCGGCGCGCGGGGAGCGGGCAGAACCCGAAACTGTGTGGAGGAATCCCGCGCCGATGAGAAGGGAGGAGAACCAAACAAAGTGGAGACTGCGGGGAGACCCCACCGGGGCTGACCGTGTCGGCTGACGCGCCGGCAGAGGGGCTGGGTTGGGGTTTTCTTTTTCTTTCTTTCTTTTTCCTCCTTTCCCTTCCTTCCACTCTCTGTCTGTCTGTCTGTCTGTCTGTCTGTCTGTCTGTCTGTGTCTCTCTGTCTCTTAAAGCTACACCGGCTCTTTCTTTCTCTACTGTCTCTGTATCACCAAACCCTCGCTGGCTCTTATGGGCATGAAACACTCCTCCCGCTGCCTGCTCCTAAGGAGGAAAATGGCGGAGAACGCGGCCGAGAACACCGAGGTAAGGAGCCGAGAGGACCGGGGCTCCCTGCGACGCCCGGAGCCCCCCGGACCCCGCGCCACCGCCGCTCAGCACCCAGAGCCAAACTTTCCCCAGCGCCACCCGCTTGCTTCCGCCGGCCGTGCATGCGGTGCGTGTGTGTGTGTGTGTGTGTGTGTGTGTGTGTGTGTGTGTGTCGGGGTGGGGGGGACGAGAGCCTGTCTCAGGTCCCCTCCCTCTTGAAAATGCAAACAGAGTCTCTCTCACCCCATCTCCCTCTCCTGCCCCCGCCGTTCGCTCCCCTTTCCCCCAAGTCCCACAGCCTGGGCGGGCAGCCGCGCTCCCCGGCCCTCTGCCCTGGGCTCCGGGAGGGCTCCGGGGTGCCGGCTTCGTGCAGCGCCGGGATGGGTGGTCCCGGGTCCAGGTCTGCTGCCTGCAGTGCCTCGACCATCTTCGGACGCTGCCCCAGGGTGACCCTTCCAGCTCGCGTCCCCGAGCGCTCGGTGCCCGCGGCCCCGCGGCGAGCTTCCGGTCGCGGCGGCCCCGGCGCGGCCGGCAGCGGGACCCGGGCTCCCCGGACAGATCCTCCCGCCCCGGTCCGGGACAGGGAGAGGTCCGCAGTCCTCGGACGTCCGAGCCACCTCCGGGGCGCTGACCGCGCCGGGGCGGGGGCGCCGGCCACCTTCAGGACCAGGGACAGCGTCCGCTCCGCCGCAGCCGAGCCGGCGCGGGCTGCAGCGACGCGTGGGTCTGCAGACACTCGTCCCGCAGCGCCTTTCGAATGCCGCTCTAGCTCCGTAAATCACGCTCTTGGCCCCCTCCCCGGTCCCCCCGCCCCACCCCGCCGTCAGCAGCCCAATAACTGCCCTTTCTCTGCTCCCAAGTTGGCCCCGAGCCGCCAAGAACCCTGCTGGGCTTTGGGTCCCAGGACTGAAAGGTGTGTTCTCTGGCTTCGCACTGACCCTGCTGTCACGACAGCTGGACTAGCCCGTAGGCTCTGGGCAGCTGTAGGCACGAAGGGGATCAGCGCGGCCAGTCCCCTTACCTTCCTGGAGAAACGGTGAGCCGAGGTGGGGGCGGAGTGGGGGTAAATGTGTGAAGATCACCCCTCACACGGTGGCAGGAGAAAGGCAGAGAGCAAACTCCCGGGCTCTATTAATAGCCGAGCGTCTGGTGGGGCTGCCGTACATTTCACATATGGTCACCCATATGCAGCATGGGGCAGGTGTGGCGTGGGGATTGTCCCTCTGTCTTGTTGGAACGCACAAAGGTGCAGGGACCCTTCGCGATCTTCTTCCCTCAAGGTCTGAGCTGCAGCTAACCCCTACCTCACAGCGTGGGCAGCGAAGCCTTAAAAATAAAATTCTTTGAGAGACTAGAAGCAGCATGCATCTGGCAACTATCTATTTTGAAACAAACACTGGGGCTTGAGAACAGTCGCGTATTCAGAGCTAATGTCGTCTCCTTGAGTTAGGGCAAAGCCAGCAAGTGTGTGTCCCCTTGGACACTTGCTCCTCCCCGCCCCCCATCGGCGGGCAGACATTCAGAATACTGTATAGTACAAGCCTCGCAGAGGAAAGCTAGCTTCACCAATCCTCTCGCCCTCCTCCCTCCGATCGCCCACCGGCGGAAGAGGTTTCTAAAAATAGCTCGGAGTCAAGGCTGCACTTGTGTAAAGTGTTGCACTAGCCGGCACGCAGCAATCCCTGTAGCCAGGTGGCTGGAGCGCTGGAAGCAAGAAACAGCTTCCTCCTCCGCCCTTCCCACCCCCTGCTCAGTTCCTTAAAAAAAAAAAAAAAAGAAAAGAAAAAGAAAAAAAAGTTTTCTCAGGTCTCTAACCCCCACGCCCCGGCTGTCGCACGGGATCTGGGTGCAGACCCTTGCCAGGTTCCGCACGGTGCAGCAGCGGCTGCTGAGTTCCCCACCACGGCCTGGGTTAAAGGCTTTCAGTAGGCAGAGCGACGCGCGCCAGGCTATTTTTACTTGCTTCCCCCGCGGCTCCGCGCTCCCCCTTTAAGCAGTTGCACATGCCAGCTCTGCTCAAGGCATCAATGAAAACAGCAGTAGAGGCGCCGAGCTCCCGCGAGCAAAAAAAAAAAAAAAAAAAAAAAAACAACCCGCGTCGCACACAGCGGAGGAGGGTGGGGCAGACCCAGTGGGGGGGGCTCCTTGGAGGAGAGTGAGTCTGGGGGTTCAGTTCCTAGCAACTCCCTGAAAAGGGGAGAAATTCAGACTCGTTCAAATGAGGCATCCAGGCAGCGTGACAATCGCTTGGTTTTTCTCCAGGAACTGGCTGTTTTCAGAGTAAGCCAGGACTAGAGCAGTACTTCCAAAAGTGGGGAATGGTGGGTTTGCCTGCGTGTGTGGTAGGAGAGAGATGCAAGGATGTCTCTGTGGAGTGTGTGCATGTGTTCGTGTTTGTGTTCTTAATTGAACATGACTTTATCAAGCACTGACCCTGTACTAAGAATAATTATGTACCCCAGATCCAAAGATCAAGACAAACAGGCCCCTGCTCTCCAGAGACTCACTGTCTGGTGGACAGTGGTGCCTGATAATCAGGATAATCCGGTCATACCTTTTCTTGCCTTTTGTTGGTATTGTTTGGAAGTGCTTTTATATCCTTTAATCCTCACAATAATCCTGTGAGACAAGCAAAGGTTAGTATTTGTTTTTTAACCCCATTCTATAAATGAGGACACTGAGGCTGAGAGGTCCAGCAATTTCTGAAGGTCACCGAGTCAGCTAAATCAGCCCGGGAACACGGTTTGCTCCCATTTCTGATTCTTTGCTCGTTGCCCTAATTTGTACTTCTAAAAAGATGCCATGTGTGAATGGGAGTAGGTAAGGAGTAGAGAAGAGAGGATTATTTTGGAAGGGAGAGATGAAATGTCGGGGGTAGGCAAGGATGATGAGAGAACGTGTGTTCTTTTATAAAGCAAAGATAGGGAAAGATATTCTAATCCTTAGACAAGAAGGAAAATAAATCTACTGATTGTAAGCCAAACCTTTTTCAAAAAGTAAAATCCTAAACTGGGCCATGGAGACATCAAGAGCACAGGTTTGGTGGGAACGGTTCGTACTGTGAGGCCCTGAGTGTACCCTTTAATCACTTTGACCTCAATTCCTTTACGTGCTAACTTGAGCTGATTTCCCTTTTGATATAGAGTTGGCATGGGATGTAAGGAAATGCGGGGAAAGCCCCTGGCACATGGTAAACACAGCAATTTAGTTCCATTTCCTCTTTCTCCAGTTCCCTCAGATGTGCTTCCCCTCCTCAGCTGAGGGCATCATCACCCACACATCCCCACTCCTGTCAGCCTCTTCTCCTTCTCCTCTTTTCCCCACATGTCACCAGAAGCCTTCTGAAATGTCTACATAGCATCTGGTTGGACTCTCCTTTTCAGTCCACTCTGAGTGCTTGAAGCAGGTCATCCTCACCTCTGCCTTCACAACGGCTTCTCAGCTGTTGGTCCTCTTCCCTAATCCAGCCTCATTCTCACTGCTCAATGGGCTTTCAGAAGTACAAATATGCTCATGACGGACATCTCTTTAAAAGCTTACCAAGTTGTCTTCCTGTGTGTAGGATACAGGATAGAACCCAGTTTCCTTAGCATAGTGTACAAGGCCCTTTAATACCTACCCCGTGCTTCCCTATATGTACACACCGCTGGCTTCATGCCTGAATGAAGTGCAGCAGAAGTGTGGGAGATAAGATACAGTGCATACTGGTGCTGTTTCACATACTGGTCACTTTGTCCCTTTGCCTGAGCTGCTCCCTTCTCTCTGGGAAAAAAAAAAAATCTTCCTCAACCTGCAAGACTCAACTCAAAAGTCACTTCCTCTAGGCTGCCTTCCAGATCTGCCATTTATCCTCCACCCCATGGAGAGTGTGTTTCTTCTCTTTCTTATGGGTTCTTAACACCTGTCTCTCATTCTTTTTATTAAAGATAATAGACTTTTTATGCGTTTATTTCTCCAGTTAGATAATAAACTTTTAAAAACACCTTAGCACTATGTTCTTAGCACTGTGCCTGACACACAGTAAATAATAAATGTTAATAAATGTTGACTGAATTGATTCATGTAATTACGAACAAACTTGTGAACATTCTGGGTTTTAACCACTCATGTCTTTCTGAAAATTGGGCTTCCTATTTCCCAGCCCTCTGCTGCTGGATTTTTAAACTCGAAGTGAGTAAAGATTTTGGGAATTAAGGTGCTATAGCAACTCAAAGCATGGGTACATTTTGGTTATTCATGTACCTATTAAGTATTCAGTAATTACTGACTTACTCTGAGCTGTTCTTCAGAATGGCAGATAAAAGGATTAATCACATTACCCAATTATGAACCGGAGTGGGGGTGGGGGGTGGGAAGGACCCTTTTGAGCTTCTACTTGCTTTACAGATTCTCAGAGGAAGCCTGATGCATTACTTATGGCGATGACTCCCTGATTGGGGAGTTTTGCATCTAGAAAGAGAGCCCCCAGGGGTGAGAAAAGAGTTTTAGTAGAGAAGTCTTTTAGGGGAATGATTTTTGAATGTTCAATTGACTTGCTGACCCAGAGAGAGAGAGAGAGAATTGCTGTTGAATGGGGAAAATCCTACAATAGTGAGATTAGGGATACCACAGAGTGCTGCTGCTCTATGAGTTATGGGGAGAGTTTAGCTGACTTCTGGCATACTTTAAGTTGGTGGCTCTCGAGAAGTTCCTTTCAGCGAAAAGGTCAGGGAATTGAGAAGGAAGAGAGTAAGAGGAAGCAAGTCCCAGGCCTAGTTCTTTGAGGATGGTCTGTATCCATGTCTTCAGTTTCTAAAAAGTGTAGGCTAACTAACGGGGTAGGCTCTGAAGCCAGGCTGTCTGGTTTAAAATCAAGCTCTGAACATAGTAGATCTGTTGTATGTTAAATATAAGTTAACCTCTCTGAGCCTCATAAAGTTGTTGTGACAATTAAATGAATTATTGTAGGCAAAAGTTTAGAACATGGTGAGCATTCAATAGTGTATATGATAATTATCTTCAGAGCTTTTGGGAGTCCTGCCAAAAAAGAGCAGATTGGATGAACTTTCCCACTTCCTCGTTTCTCTTCGGAAATAATCCATAAACCCTGGTCCACATGAAATTGTCGTCCCTCAGCAAACAGTGATTTCAGTCCCTAACTGAGCTTAGGAGAGTTAAGAAGATACCCGCACTTTTTTTCCCCCTGGGAAGTTTGGCTTTTCAGAGTCCTAAATTGGCTTTTGGCTGTCAACAGGGTGAAACACAACACTCTTGTCTCCAATTCAGGAGTGGGTTTCATTTCCTCCTCTGTGCCAACTGCACTGTGAAGTGATTATCACATACCAGTGTGGATCATGCAAAAATCTGTGAAAGCAGTGCTCACACCTGGAGTCTACTGTGCCAGCAGGAAAAAAACGGGCAGCAAGGACAACATGGTGGTGGAGCGCGAAAACCAGGCATTGTTCTGTTGCAAAGTGACTTAGAAGAAGGACAGAGAGAGAGAAAGCACAGGCAAGAAGTCACTCCGTCTATGCTTCTGCTGCCAAGTACTCTTACTTAACACAGAATGCTCAGTTGGCCTCTTGGTAAAAACTTCAGAGAAGGCAATTTCCCCAAACTCCTTGTGCATCTCAGTAGTCAGGAATTTCTTCCTTAAGTCTGAGCTCAGTCTTCTATTGCAATCAGTCACCTTTGTTTATGTTATTTGAAAGGAGATAAAAATGGGCTACTTGCCTTTGCATTTGGGACTGTATTAGGGATATGTCACTCTCATGACTAGTTTTTGCTTCAAGTGATGCCACCCCCTTTCTCTGGTTTCCTGGCATTAGCTTTCTAATAGGAATAGCCAAAAGAGAACTTGAGATTTGCCTCTCCAATGTTATCCAGTCCATGGGGTATTTCACACATCACGTGGCTTTTCTACTTCACTTGTTATTAGAATTCCCTCAAGCATCACAACTTTTTATAATGGGTGACCCATAAATAAAGATCTTTTTTTTTACAGTTTAATTTTATAAGAGCAAATAGCTTGATGTGC
This sequence comes from Cynopterus sphinx, assembly GCA_030015415.1. NCBI lineage: Eukaryota > Metazoa > Chordata > Mammalia > Chiroptera > Pteropodidae > Cynopterus > Cynopterus sphinx. The sequence continues at coordinate 95,096,211 of CM057380.1, forward strand.
ACATCTTCTTAAAGTCATAGAATCTTAGAACTGGATGAAAACTCATCATTTTTCAACTAAGAGATGGAAAAACTTGCCCAATATCAGAGCTTTTCAGCTTTGAGGTCTTCTTTACTCCTAGGTAAAAACCATTTATACCTCCTTTAAATATAGCATCTGATTTATTGTTTTATCTTGTTGTGCTAATTTTCTAGCTTATCTCAATATGTAGTATCTAAAACCAGTGTTTTTCTATATAACATCTAGGAATTGTGCACAATAAGCTCTCTCTTTTTCATAAGACACATAAAATGCTTTGGTATAAATCATGTTGTTCAATGCATGCCATCATACATTACATACACACACACATGTTATATAATGCACTCCATGCATAGATGCAGAATACTATGAGTTACACAGTACCCACTATACAGATGAAGAAACCAAAGCATAGAAAGTTAGTGTTACTTGCCCAAGATCCCACAGCTAGTAAGTGATGGAGCTGGGACTCAAACTCTGGTTTTCTAGCCTCAAAGACTCATACTTTTCTGTGTCTACCAGGCTGTGAAAGCATTAGATGGATCAGAGCAGACACACAAAATATGGAGAAATGAACAGGAGAAATGAGGAGTGGCTGATTTGGAAGAAATCTAGAACAGGACAATAGCCCCATCTTTCTTTTTCCGGGTCTCTTTTTCCTTCCTCCACCACGATCCTGTCATCCTCACTTTCACTGTCCTCAATGTTATGCCCCAAAGGTGGCAAGAATCTGGTATAATTTGTGGCCAGGACAATCCTCACTCCATGTCACTGCTCATCTAATATGTCCCCATGTCTGGAGTCTTAGCTGGTAGACTCTTGTCCAACAAGTACACCCCTTTGGGAACTAGACCCAAGGCCATCTGTAGCTTCTTTTTTGGGATGAAAGGAATAGCAGATGCTTTAGGACAGGAACTTTGTTTTTAAATTTACCTTTGTAGTTTTATCACTTGTTTTTTTTTTTCCCCCTAGGGCTGCTATAACAAAGTAGCATAAACTGGGTGGCTTAAAACAACAGAAATTATTCTCTCACCATTCTAGTGGTTTCCAGCTATGCTTTGCATTCTTTGGTTTATAGACTTGTCACTCCAATCTCTGCCTCTGTCTTCACAAGGCCTTCTCCCCTGTTTGCGTGTCTGTATTTCTTCTTCCTATATAAGAGGAAGATCACCTATTGGATTAGAGACTTCCTTATCCAGTATAACCTCATCTTAACTTGATTACATCTGCAAAGACCTTATTTCTAAATGAGGTCATATCTATAGGTAATAGGAGTTAGGACTTAAATATATCATTTTGAGGGACTTGATTCAAACCTCAACATCATCCAACATGGTGCCCACACATAGTAGGTCTGAGTAGAAAATGGCTGATGAATGACTGAATAAATAGATGGGTCTCAGAATAGTCACAGTGTCAATGAAGGTAGTCTCTCCCCTTTAAGTCCCTTTCCTGCTGCTCACTCAGTTGCCTGCTTTGCCCACCGGCTTCCCATCCCCTTTATCAAGCCACCTTTTCTTGAGCAGTAGCAATAATTTACAAGAGCTACCATTTTATTGTCCTCATTACGTGTGGGGCACAGTGTGAAGTGCTTTATAAGCATCGCCTTATTTAATTTACACAACAAGATTTCAAAGCAACAGGATTTAATTTACACAACAAGATTATTCCCATTTTGCGGTTGAAGAAATGGAAACTTGAAGTGGTTAATTACCTTGACCAAAATTACAGTACTGGTAAATAATAGAGTTGGAGTACTCTCAGAATTGGACTGTTCTCTGCTGTTGACTTGGGCCTCGTTCCCCACTTTTCTCCATATCCCCATCCTCAGGCTGGTTCTCACCTTTGTCTCAAACCAACTTCCACCTGAGAGATGTGAGAAGAAACTGATTAACTTCCATGCATTGGGAAGGGCCCACGGCTGATTGGAGCCTATCAGTTTGTAACAGGCTCTGTGTGTTCTATTTCCTCAGCTTCCCAGGAATTATTTTAGTGGTAGAATTGTGGCCCCATTACCAGCTTATTTGTAGGGCTATTTTGGAGGGCAGGAAGCATAAGGACTTTCTTGGCACCTTCCAAACAATTAAACCACGTGGTCCACTGACTCCTTGGCCTTAGAGTTTTGTGTGGAGGTTAAGTGCACAGGCTCTGGGGCTGGCGTGCCTGAGTTCACATCTCAACTCTGCTGCTTACCAACATGCATAAGTTACTGTAGTCATCTGTGCCTTGGTTTTGTCATTTAGGATATGGTAATAGCACTTTATCCCATTAAGTTATTTTTGAGGATTAAATGAGTTATTTAATGTAAACCATACATCTGGCACATGGTAAATGCTCAAGAAAGATTAGCTATTATTTGTAATCTGGGCTTATCCAGTGGAATCCCAAAGTGGAAACAGATAATAAAGGGCCTTTATTGGTGCCATTATCAAGTCAGTGCTAGCAGAGGCTGGAGCAAAATGGCCTCTTAGATTCAGGTCATTGGATCATTGAATTGATGATCCAGTCATTCTCAGGTCAGCCAGCCAGAACCATGAAGACAGACAGCTGAAAAAAGGGCTCTTTAGCACCCAGTATACAGGGGACCACCAGTCCCATGTGAAGTGCTCCAGTTGTGGGAGGAATAGGGTTCTCTGTGACACACAGGCTGGCTTACCCCTCTCCAAGCTCAAAATTGAGAGAATGAACCTGAAACCTCACTGAGTCCCTACCAATGTGACAGTAATGGGGGACTGGGGAGTACTAGTCGTGCTAGACTGCAGACCTCCGAAGGGAAAGGCCCATGTCTCAGTTTTCTCTGTGCTCCTCACAAACTTTTCTGCTAGAAAGGGCACAGTTCCTCTTTGTCAGTTACTAGATTGATTGGTGACCATTACCCATGTTCTCTCTGAGGGGAACTGAGACCTGGGGAAAGGGAAAGAGAGGACAGAGATACGGCCCAGGTCCACGTGACAAAATAGATGCTAATCGTTAAGTTAAATTCCCTGTCCCTTTGGCCATAAATCTAGCAAACTATATCTCCTGGGTGTGAGGCCTGACTTGAGGGTGGTATAGCTAAAACCAGATTGGGCTAATGCCACTATAAAGGAAAAGGCTATGCACAAATTCATTAATCAGGGCTTCATTTGTAGCTCTGTTGTGAAAGATAATCTCTTGTTAGCTGAAGTAAAACAGAGTGGTGGCTTTCCAAGGCTGGGTCTGCCAGAAAATAAAAGACTGAAATTCCCACAGACAGTTAAATTCAAGGACTTCATCTCTCCCTGACGAGCAGTTATGACAGCAGTTCTCTAAGGAGCCTCAATCAGGGAATCCCACACGAATGATTACAGCCCATCAGAGGTGTAGATAGGATCCCAATTAAGGCATGTTCTCTATTAACGTGCATTAGTTAAACTCTTGCCTCCAGGTATATAGTAGGAAACTGCTGAATATTTATTGAATGAATAAAGGAAGTAAGCCTGTATATATCAGACACATATTATGCCAACTTTCTTCTACCATGTATCTGACTGCCTTCAGGACACATTCACTTAGATGTCTTCAGGGTCCCCTCTGGAATGTCATCTCTTCCCGGCACTCTGCTTCTCTCCCGTGATTCTCACCTTGCTTAGTATTGTCACTACTTTGTCACAAGTCACAAGCCCCACTCTCCTCTCTCCTTTCTCCACAGTGAGGCCTGACGATTCTACATCTCAAGTGTTTGTTCCCTTTGTCCTGAATTTGTTCTCCTCTTTCTAGTCCCACTTTTGTTGTCTTAGTTTATGTCCTCTCATCTTTTGCCTGGATCTCTGCAGTAACCTTTTGGATACTCTCCACATATCCTCCCTTTCCTTGCTTTGGTCTACTTCCACGGCAGCATGAAGGCATGTGCTAAAGTGTAAATGTGATTATACTTCTTCCTTCCTTAAAGCCCTTCAGTGGCTTTCCCATTATTTTTAGGAGAAAGACCCCCTTATAAGGCGCTATCCAATCATGTCCCTGAGCCCTGTTCCACTCTCATTTCTTGTAATTCCTCCCCTTCTGCTCCAGCTATACTCAACTGCTTCCACCCTCATCACCTGGGTACCTCCTACTTTTCCTTCAGGTCTCAACTTAGATGTTACTTTTTCCAGGAAGCCTTTCCTGACACTACCCTCTTATCCAAGTTTGGCTTAGTTCTCCCTCTTGTGTGATCCTATAGTACCTGTGCATCCTCTGTCACAGCATATATCACACTGTACTTTGCCAATTTCCTTGTCTATAAGTCCACGATAAAATCTGTGACTGCCAGTACCTTCACAGTGCTTGGTACCTAGGGGTTTAAAACCATTTGTTCAGTGAGTGACATTTCATATACTTTTCCTGTATGGAAAATGTTCTGTGAATGTTAATGCTTAAATGAATATCTACTTACTGCTCCCTTCCTAATACACTGATTCAGACTGGTTCAGTCACATAGGATCCCACTACGAGAGGAAATCTCTGCAGTCATAGCCACCATCCCACTGATCCAAAGTAAGGCTGTCTCAATTAGATGTTCACTGCCAAGGGACAAAGCCAGAACTGCAGAGAGAAGATTTATAGTCAGTGCAAAATGGGTAAGAGGAGATTTTTGGATAAACAATAGTATAAGTTTAATGCCCTCTTTAACAGACACGATGTGTCTCAGAAAGGGCTGGGAGCCAGGGCTCTGTCTGGGGCAGTGGGAATTCTCTGCATTTTGGTAGTGGCAAGAGGTGGCAGAGAGACAATAGAGGCTCCCCTGAAAACCCTCGCTTGAGGCAGGAGAGTTTTAAGGTTTGGATTAGCCGATATATTTTTTCCTACTTGGCCTGATGCATCATCATTGGCTTATCTGAGTGGAAGACAGGGAGCTGAGCTGTCATCTGGCTCCTAACGACAAGTACTCAGGGCTCCGGTCTCCTATTCTGGGGCTGGGTGCTCTGTCCCCCAGCTTTGCCCAGGCCTCTTTTATTCGTGGTTGCCATTAGCACTGCCATTCACTCTTCCATCTATAAAGTTAGAAATAAATTGCTCCATAGTCCAGGCTGTGGAGAAAACCAAACCAATGGCTCAGGCTGCCAGTGCTGCAGGGTGCTGGGGTTTTGTCCACAAGGCCAGAGCTGTGGCTTTTCCTTTTTTTTTTTTTTTTTTTTTTTGACTGTAACTCAGTCAAACCTGTGCCCACCTTACTTTCTTCTTCCAGCTCCACTTTAGCATTAGCAATCAGAGTCTCAGAGCTTGTTAGATCCATTCCCCTCACTCTGGAGGGCACCCCACGTGATCTAGTCAAGACAGTCAGCCTCTATCGTGAACTCCAGGGAGGAAATGGCTCAACTTTCCCTGAATATTCGCTCTAGTTCCTTAGGCCATCAGCTGATCTCAGGTAGCAAAGAAAGAGTAGAGACCCAAAAGGCAGAACCCGTGATCCAGGATCTGTTGCCCCTAACTGTATTACTCATATGAAAACTGGATGAGATGACTCTAATTTACCCCACTTGATGGGGTGCCCTGGAATAAATGGAGTCAATACACATGAGAACATTTGAATAAGGAGGAAGCATGTGCAAGTCTTAAACTTTGTCGTCAACACCTTGTTATCCCAAGTGCCTCCCAGTGTAACTTTGTGCTATTTCCTCTCAATGAGTTGTCAGTGTAATCGGATCCAAGCTCATTGCCATCCTCCATGGGCTTCCCCTTCCAGTCATGCCACATGTGCTAAATTCTTTCTGTTGAAGATGGAGATGTTTTCTCCCTAGATGGCAAATGGCATAGGAAATGGAGGTTCGGGTAAAAGCGAGACACTGTCATTAATCTGGACTTGGGTTTGATGGGGAGCTGGCCTCTTCTAGGGCCATGACTTGAACAAAAGGACGTAAGGGTAAGCAGCTTGCAGGCGAGGGTTTATCTGCAGAAGAGAAACCTTTCTTCAGAAATCTCTGCCTTCACTTCGGTTCTCTGCCTGCTATTTCAGTATCCTTTCTCTCCCACTTTCCCCAGCACGAGCTTCTGTGCTTCTTAGAGTGATGGCTCCTTCTTTTACAGGCAAGAGAAACTGCAAAGGGCTTACGATTCAGCTGCCGGGGGTAGACAGACCCAAATTCTTGCCTCTGGGCTCTGTGGACCTGGATGTTGAAGAGAATGCAATTCCCTGCCTGACCAGGTATTGATGCATACATAAACTTACTCAGGTGTCATGGGTCTATCTAGCTTGTTCCAAATGTCTATAGGGGTAAAGGAAAAAGAAGGGGAAGATTTAAGTTTTGAATCTGTTAAAACCATATTTCTTTATCTTCCCCAGTATATGTGCTGGATCATTCTTTCTAAAGTGCTGAGACCTGGTTTATCTCCCAGGATGCAGGCCCGAGGCAGGATTCTGTATTCTTTTGGGTACTATGCCTGGTGCAGCAGCTGAGTTTCACACTAGGGACCTGGGGTAGGGAGCATTCTATGGTCATCCTTGCAATTTCTTCCTCTGACCTGCTTTTGCCACCGGTTTTGGAGACCCCCTTGCTACCCATTGCAATGGATTATCATCTCACCTGACCAGCCAAAGCTATTAGTTATTGTTGGTCATTGCATTTTTCTAGATACCCTCTCCTCTTTGGGATCTTAAGCCCTACTTTCTCCTGCCTCTCCCACATATCTGATGACTGTCCTCTCTCAAACTTCCATATGGATTCTTCTTCCTTGTCTACTTCTTAATGATGCTGTCTCCAGATTATTGGAAATGATCTCACCCTTTGCCATGACTTTTGACACCCAGACCTATACTTCTGGATGGATTGCTCTTCCTCATTGTTCTTCAGGCACTTCGAATTCAATATGACCCAAACTAAGTTCCTTATCTTCTCCCGAACTTGCTCATCTGCTCTTCCCCTTGTATAACTATCTCCATGAAGGATACTGCTGTTCTCTCCTTCACTCTAGCAAAAAATCAGGAATCACACTACAGGCCTCTCTTAGTCTCACTTCTCCTACTCCAATTCCAGACAATTTATATAAAAATCCTGCAGATTCTACTTTCTTAACATTGTTTACTTCAATCTCCTTCTCTTTATCCCTGAACAGACTCTCATTATCTCTTGTTTGGGCCACTGCAACTAGCTTCCTAGTCTCTGCTCTTGCTTCTTGCCAGTCCGTTCTCTACACTGCAGCACAATGCCTGAACTACAGAAGAACTCAGTAGACATTGGTTAAATAATAGAACAAATGAATGAATGAATGAGTGAGTGGGTGAATGAGTTATGGGTAAAGACTGTTTGTTCAGAGGAGCAATGTAGTTGTTCTGCAGCTGGCTGTCATTGTGAGTTAACATCAGGGATCACTATTCTCCACCTCATTTGGCCTTAGTGGAGATACTTGGGTATCACATAAATTTAGGATAAAGTTCACAGGTTCAGGAGACCTGGGTGATATAGTCCAGGCTCTGCAATGTGCTGACTCTGGCCTAGGTCTTTTTCTGAGGCTGCATTTGACCCCCTAAGAGCACTGCAAAACCAAGAATCAAGGAGTAGGAGGTTCTCAGTTGCTCTGCACTCACTGTGTGGCATAATCCTTCAGGAGGAAGAAGGACAAAGATTATGATAGGGAGTCAACCTGGAGAAGTGGCTGAATTCATAAGGAGATGCCCTGGTAGCTCCTTATGTGACACATTGTTCAATACCCCAGCCTCATCAAATCTTCTCAGAAAGATTAATGTGGGCTTCCATGCCCTCTTTTTTCTCCCTCATGATACAGTGGGCTTGGTCTTGGGGATTCTGAAAGTCTCTTTGGAGAGCTCTGATTTCTAAACCAGATATCATATGTGCTGTTTAACAACTAACTCCTGTGTAATTTCCCTTATATCTTGGCCTGAGCAGTAGTTTTATATTTAAGTTGAGTAACTGGCTGCGGGACCCCCATTAAACCCCTAGGCTCTTTGGACCTCATTAAAAACATCTTACCTGACAACTCATTGAGATCCCTTTCGATTTCAAGATGTTAATTCTGTTCTTCCCACTGCAGTTTTTAGTGAATAAACTGCACTCTGTGAGAGTGTATGTGCCATCTTCTCTTTCCATGGTAAACTTGCTGCGTTCATGTTACTTTTCCTATCAGTGTCAGGGCAGAGCAGAGCATCAGTTCCTCTCAAGGCTTTGGAGATAAGAGCCAGTACGTGAATAAAGAAGGCATCAAAAGTTACCAGTCTTGGGAAAATGTTAATAACAATGATTTTAATTCAGTTCATTGCCTCAGCAGATTCATTCCCTACAGTATATTATTTTTCAGTACTTCATTCCATCCAATTTTAGGCAATGAATGATCACAATTCTGTCAGGTATTATTCCAGTGATTTCCTCCAAGGAACTTAGGGTGACTTAGCACATCTTGGAATCCTTGTCTAGGCCCCAAATCCTGAAGGGTAAGGAGGAGCCAGTGGAGAAAAAGGACAAGAGTGATCATAACTATCTTTGGAGAGGGAAGCTTGACAAAGGAGAGGTACTTTGTCAAAGTCAGAGAGTTGGCTTCAGGACCAAAGCCAGGCTCTCAGCTCTTATGGGTTGCTGTGTTTATTTTTCTGTCTCTGCTAAATTCATCCTCTTTTCTGCTTCCTTCAGTGTTGTCTCATCCCCTATAGAAAGCCAAAGAGTTCACTTACCTCCAAGCTTAGTGCCTGGTTGGCTCCACGTCAGAGCACTGGCTGGGTCTGGAACCAGTAATCAGATTGCTATTGGAGTGTGACTGGCATTTTAGGCTACAGGATGAAGTTTGGAGAGGAGGTGCTCACCTAAACTCTTGGAGCCTTTCTGAATGTATCAGTTCTTTCATTGGAGATCACCAATGTAAGTTCCAACATAAGTTGGATTAGGCATCCTCCTGCTTCTCAAGGTGGGGGTGTAGGCCAAATGATGTCTGGAGGCCCTCTTCTAAGTGTGCTGGTATCTTACACATGATCTTTTGATCAGAAGATAACAGCATGAGACATTGACCACCACCCAAAAGAGGTGTTCTTTCTCTACCTGTCAGAGCCCCCCTGCTACCCGTGGTCGGTTTCATCACCTAAACCCACTTACTCCACGAATTTACGTCAATTGCTTGGTCTCCTTAAACATGCCTCTTTAATCCATAGTATTTTTATTTTAATTAGTTTTAAGTATACAGAACATTGGTTAAACATCTATATAGTTTGTGAGATGATCTCTCCAATTGGTACCTCCCTCTCTTGACTCTCCCCCTGGCCAACATATTAGTGCTAACTGCATTCCTTATGCCGTGCTCCCCAACCCCAAGTACTAATTTGTACTTCTTTAATCCTTCACCCCATTCTCCCAGCCCTCCCCTCTGTCCGTCACCAAATTCTCCACTATATTTGTGAGTCTGTTTTTGATTAGTTTGTTCTTTTTATTCCTTAGATTCTGCATTTAAGTGAAATCATACAGTGTTTATCTTTCTGTCTGACTTAAATACCTTCTAGGTCCATCAAAGCAATGTCTTTTTCCATTCCCTTCCTTTTCATATGTAGGGGTCTTGTTTTCTTATCCTTTCAGCCACTCTCTTTTGGTTGGAGCACTTAATTCTTTTCCACTTAAGGTACTTGTTGATAGGAATGTAGTTGTTGCCATTCTTTCTTCCTGTTTTTGATTCATGTTGTTTCTTCTTAAAGAAGTTTCTTCAACATTTCCTGTAATACTGGCTTGGTGGTGATAAATTATTTTAGCTTATTTTCATCTGGGAAGCTCTTTATCTGTCCTTTGACTCTAAATGATAGCTTTTCTGGATAAATTATTCTTGGTTGTAGATCCTGGGTCTTCATCCTGTCAAATATTTTTGCCAAGCCTTTCCGTCCTGCATAGTTTCTTTTGAGAAATCAGCTGCCAGTCTTATGGGTGTTCCCTTATAAGTAACTATTTTTCTCTTGCTGCTTTTAATTTTCTTTGTATATAAACTTTGGCAGTTTAATTTTGATGTGTCTTGGTGTGGGCCTCTTTGGATTCCTGATTTTTGGAATTCTCTGAGCTTCCTGGGGTTTTTATGTCCATTTCCTTCACCAGGTGAGGGAAGTTTTCCATCATTACTTCTTCAAACAGCTTTTCAACATCTGGATTTTCTTCAGTAATGCTGATCAGATGAATATTTGGACCCTTAATAGTTTCTCATATGCTTCTTGAATTATTTTTATAGTCTCGGAATCTTATCTCTTGCCGTTCTGATTTAGTGTCCTTGGCTCTCCCATCCTCTACATAGGGCATTTGATTTTTTTTTAATTCACTTTGTTTATTCCTTTGTTTATTACATTTAATATACTTCCCATCTCAGATAATGTATTTTTCATTTCAGACTGGTTTTCTTTTATAATTTCCATATCCATTTTTGTGGTTTTTTAAATCTCTTTGTTACAAAAGTTCTCTTCCCAAAAGTTCCTTGAGCATCTTTATAACCAGTGTTCTGAACTCTGCATCTATTAAATTACTTGATTTCATTGTATCTGGATCTCTGTTCTGTTCTCTCATATGGTTTCTGCTTCTTTGTTTTCCAATTTTGGCTGTCTTTCTATGTCTGTTTCTATGTACTAAGCAAAGCTGCTAAGTCTCCCAGTCTTACTAGTGTGGCTTTGTGTGGTAGGTGTCCAGTGGCACAGTCCTGAGAGGGGTTCAGCTGCGGGCCAAATTTAGCCCAAGTCTCTACCCCTCCTAGGCCACCTGTTAAGATTCAACAAGCAATCCGCAGATGCTGTGCTTATAGTTGCCTCAAAATGCCACACCAGAAACCGAGGGCAGCTGCCTCCTTCAGTGTAAGTCTTAGCAAGGAGCACCTGACTCACTGAGGATACACCTGGATGTGGCTTGGGTGGGGCTGTGAGTTGGGGGAGTCAGGGTTTTAGGGAATCCTCTGGGGAGAGCGTTCTCTGTTATCCAGTTTGGTGACATCATGGCTATGGCAGAGCTGTGTCCAGCACACTGGTAGTGGGAAGGGCTCAACAAGACACTATGGATACTGCTGGCACTTATGTACAGAGCAAGTCTCCCCTCGGCCCTCACTCCAACCATGTCTCCCTGTAAGTTCTTTGTGCCCCCCTGTGCATTGCCGAATTGTCACTGGTGCTCAGAGTGAGGTCTCTCACATAAAAATCCACTGGTGGACCCTGCCCCTTTAAGAGGCTTTTGCCCCTCCCGCAGCCTCCATCTCACTCAGCCATTGGAGATGAGCGGCCCCATGTCCTTGTCCAGCCCTACCTTCTACTGTTGCAGGGTGCTTTCTTGGAGTTCTCTGTAGTTGTATGCTTGCTCATCTAGATCCCAGGTGATTTTTCTTCGACGCTGCTCCTTGTTTCTGTCACAACTTCGATTTGGTCACCAGAGGGATGAACAGAGCCTCTATCACCTATGCCATTTCCCCCACCTCTAATCCATAGTATTGAATTCACTCCCTTCTCTTTCTGAGATGGAAATATAAGGCCAGAGAGAATAAAGGCTGACTCAAGGATGCACAGCAAGATAGTGGCAAAGCTGGGATCCAAAATAAGAGCTCCTAGATTCAAGTGCGGGCCTTTTCTCATCACGTGGTCCTGGCTCTGGGACTGAGGATCTCTGTATCCCTGAGCCTTTGAAAACTGCCCAATTAGAAACTTTCCTCTTCAAGATCTTTTTACAAACCTAGATAAAGGAAGACCCTCGTTAATTTGCTGGAGAGGGGTTCCAGGGTGGGGTGATTCAGGAGAGAGACAAATATTTGTGTCCTATTGGAAAAATGGTGAGGTTTTTAAGAGGGAGCCCAGAATGCTACATCACTGGGCCTGAAAGGGATGACTTTGTTTGGAAAACATTTTGGGTAGAGGTTGTCATTATTTGCCACCTGTACCTCAAATTCTTGACCTTGGCACAAGACTGCCTCTCATGAATCTATATTAAAATATGAGAGGCAGTTTTCTACAGGTTTGACTCCATGTTCTTCTAATTTCTAACTCTATGATCTTGAACTAGTTACTTATTTTTTTCTGAGCCTCATTTTACTTACATAAAAAATCAGAATCATGTATTCTTTCTTCAAAACATTGGTATGAAATAATAATGAAAATGCACTTAGGATGGAGCCTGGTCAACACATGGCTCTTGCTTCATTTGTGGTTATGAGTGTTCATTAGGATTGCTAGATGCTGACCTGTCTTGGATCAATTCAGAAAAGCCACCTGGTTTGCATATTAAAGTTTGGCCTAAAGGAGCTGAGATGGCATATGGGCCCCATTCATCTGGGAAGATGACTGCAGAATGGAAGGAGAGACTGGACTCTGAAGAAACATTTCAAGTACTAAGCAATCCTGCCTAGGGCCAACCCTGGCAGCTTGGAAACCCTGAGTTCTGTTATTTGCTGACATCAGGGACCTGGGGGAAAGCCACTTAAACTTTTTGAGTCTATGTCTCCTCTGCAGGGCTATTTGCCCATCTATCTATTTATTTAATCAGTCATACATACCTTCAATAAGCATTTATGAGAATGTATGATGTGTCAACCCCATGCTATGTGTCATGATAAGCCCTGGGGATGCGATTCAATAAGAAACAGTCCTCGCTTTTGAGGAGCTTTTGCTTTGATAGGGAAGTAGGAGAGGATACCAGCAGTTACAGGGAGATTGTGAAGATGATAGGAGGGGAGCCAAGGAACCACCTGTGGAGAGGAGCTGTTGGGGCAAAAAGACAAGACTCCTAATTTAAAATAAGACTTCACCATTTACTAAGAATGGCAATGCAGAAAGAAGAGAGGTGAAAGCAGGCCCCCTGAAGGCTGCATGCTTCAATACCCTCCATTCCTTAACATTTCTTAGCACATGAAAGCCACAGGCTTTCTTTTACGCAGAGATGATATCTAAGCCCTCCAGTGAGAACTGCCTGCTGGTTGCATGAGAGAGGAAATTTCATGACACCCAGGTGGAAAGGGACTGTGAGGAAATCCCATAAGACCTAGTAAGAGACTTTGTGACCCTCCTTTAAGCAACGTCAAATGTTGTCCTTAGATTGGAGCCTCATAAAGTACTGAGGACCTGTCATTCTGTTGAGATCTTCTTTCTCTAATGGGAAGATTATATGTTCTGTGGCTAATTTCTTCACCAGGGCCTTTAGCTTGGAGGAGGAAGGTGATCAAAGTGGACTTGCTATAGGGAATGACGTCTGAGCTTCTTGAAGACTTACTGGAATTGTCCAGGTGTGGACTTGGGAAGATAGGGGGCAGTAGAGAGGGAGGAATTGGCTAGTCTAGGTAAAGGAACAGCAGGTATCAAGGCCAGGAGGCACAGGTACAGTGCAATAGGGGGCACAGAGAGGGACATTAGGACTGAAACAGCATTTGAGGATGAACCCTAGGAGTAGGCAAGGGGTCAGATCATGGAGGGGAGTTGGGGATGGTAAGCCTTGCAAATAAATTTGGACTTTATCTGTAAGAACTTTAGCAGCTCCAGCTTACACTTTGGCTTCATGGACAAAGCTTACCTAGCTTTCCTGGGCTCTGGAGTGCTCTTCTGAGAAAAAGCAGGGCATAACAGGCCATTCATGCAGGGGAGCATTTCAGAGCCAGCACAGAGTGGGTCAGAGTCAAGCTAAGACAGGTAGGGGAAATGCCCTTCTTTCCCTGCGTTTCCCTTGGGGCTCTCTGGGATGGTGTTGCCCGGAATGGGACTGAGACTCAGCCTCTGGGGTTGACTTCCAGCCACTCTGTCACTGTGCTTGTCTTTGCACAGTTCCCCCAGACACCTTGTTAAGGGAATCATTCATTCATTTGCTCATTTTTTTTTCATGCCTTCAACAAATATTTACTGAACACCCACTCAATGTCAGACATTGTTCTGGGATTACAGAAGAGTCTGATGCTGCCTATCTACATTTATAGAGTTTTCATTTCATGGGGAAGACAGATATAAAGAAATTAATGAACTAGTGTCAGGTAATGAACTAGTGTAAGAGTTCTGAAGAAAAATAAAGAAGGTAAGGGAGTAGAATGTGATAGAGGTGGGGGTGTTTGCAGATAGAGTAGTCTGAAGAGTCCACTCTGCAAAGGTGATGTTTGAAGAAAGACCTAAAAGAAGTGAAAGAGTGAACCATTCAAATATATAGGGAAAAGCTGGTGCAAAGTCCCTAGGTGGGATCAAGTTTTGGGGTATATAAGGAGCAGAATAAAGGACAGGGTGACAGAGACTGAATAGCAGAAGCAAGCTGGAGAGTTTGCAGGGCCTTATAGGCATGTAGAGGATGCAGGAGTCAGGAATAAAAGTTTAGAAAGAACCCCAGAACACTGAGGAGATGGCAGATGGACTCACCTTCCTAAGTCTCTTTAGCACATGGCCTTCCTGGGCTTCTAGATAAGACTGTCCCAGGCTCCAGAACCCATAGGTATTCCCTGGGAAGATAGCCCTTGGACTTGTATTCTCCTTCTTCCCATCATTATTAAAACTAAAGGAGTACTTTCTTTCTCCTTTCAGGAGCAAAGGCACCCGACGAGCGAATTCACACTAGGTGTTAATTTGACAAGCAAATGCTTAGTATGTTGTATTTTCCACCACCATCCCCACCCCTGCCTCAGTTTTTGATTTGAGAATTTGGAAAGTGATAGGAAAGATGGAGTGGTAAATGCTGCATCTAGACTTCTTAGGCTATAAGTCCAAGGATTGCTTATTTTTAGTGGGTTTCAAATCACTAAATTAATCAGATTCGGCTATCCAAATCTGATTTTTTTTTTGCCTCCAGTTTTTTTCCATCATAGTCAAATAAGCATAACTTAGAATTTACTAACTTAACCATTTTTAAGTTTATAGTATGAATATACTCAATACACTCAATGGCATTAGGTATATTCACATTATGTGACCATTACCACCACCCATGTCCACAACTCTTTTCATCTTGCAAAATTGAAGTTCTATACCCATTAAATGCTAACTCTCCATTCTCCTCTGCCCCCAGCTCCTAGCAACTACCATTCTTTCTGTTTCTATGGATGTGACTACTCTAAACAGCTCATGTAGGTGGAATCCTACAGTATTTGTCTTTTTGTGACTGACTTATTTCACTTAGCATATTATCTTCAGAGTTCATTCATGTTGCAGCACATGTCAGAATTTCCCTCCTTTTTAAGGCCAAATAATATTTTGTTGTATGTATGTACCACGTTCTGCTTGTCTATTCGTCTATCGATAAACAACTGGGTTGCTTTTACTTTTTAGCTATTGTAGATAGTGGTACTATGAACATCAGTATACAAATGTCTCTCTGCTTTCAATTCTCTTGTGTACATACCTAGAAGTGGAATTGATGGATCATACGGTAATTCTATCTTTAATTTTTTGAGGAAGCACTACACAGTGACTATATCATTTTACGTTCCCAACAACAGTGCACAGTATTCCAATTTCTTCACATCCTTGCTAACATTTATTTTCTGTTTATTTTTTTTAAATATTAGCCATCCTAATGGGTGTAAGGTAATATCCATCTCCTTGTAGGTTCAATTTGCATTTTGCTAAAGATTGGTTGTCAGTTTTTGCTTCATATATTTTGCATGTTTTCTATTAGACGAATAAACATTTGGAATTGTTATGTCCTCTAGATAAAGTGACCCCTTTATCATTATGAAAATTTCCTGTGTTTCCTGATATCAATTGCTCTGAAATTTACTTTGACTGATATTGATATAGCAACTCTAGCTTTTCATTAGAGTTAATATAGTATTTTTTTTATCCTTTTAGCTTTTTTTAACTTAAATTTCAAACAGGATGACATATAGTTAATTGTAAAATCTAACATGGCAAACTTTGCTTTTTAATTGAGTTATTTAGATCATTTATATTTAGTGTAACGTAATGTAAATTTAATGTAATTAAATATAAGTATTATATTGATGCTGCTAGATTTGATTTAAATTTACCATCTTCCTATTTGTTTTTATATAACTCATCCTTTTTTTGTTACCCTTACACTTTTTTAAAGCCCTTTTGGGGTGCAGTAGTTGAGTATTTCTTATGATTACATTTTATTTCCTTGTCTGGCTTATTATCTGTAACTTCATGTGCTTTTATAAAGTGGCCTCTTTAGAGTTTGTAGAATATATATTGAACTTAACACAATCTACCTTCAAGTAATATTATAGTACCTCACATATAAGAATCTCGTCTATGGCCATGCCACCCTGAACATGCCTGATCTCATCTGATCTCAGAAGCTAAGCAGGGTTGGGCCTGGTTAGTACTTCGCAGACCACCTAGGAATACAAGGTGCTGTAGGCGTTAAAAACAAACAAACAAACAAACAACAAATAAAAAAACAAAAAAACAGAATCTTATGACAAGATACTTCCATTTCTCCCCTTTGGCCTTTATGTTATTGATATTACATATTTTATTCCTATATGTGTTATAAATCCCACAATACATTATTATTTCTTATTTAAACTAATCAATGATTATTTAAAGAAATTTAAACAATAAGAAAGACATCTTTTATATTTACCCATGTATTTGCCATTTCCAGAGTATTTCATTTTTGGCATAAATTTTTCCAGATTTGTTTCTTCTGCCTGAAGGATGTCCTTTAACGTTTCTCATAGTGTGGGTCTGTGGATAATGAAAACTTTCAGCGTTAGTATGTTTTTTTAAAAAATCTTACTTTGCCTTAATTTTTTTGAAAGATATTTAGACTGTGCATAAAATTTTAAGTTGATAGTTTTTCTTTTTCCTTTCAATGTGTTAAGGTATTGCTGCTCTTTCTTCTGGCCCATGTTGTTTCTTAGAAGAAGTTGGTTGTCATTCTTATATTAGTTCCTCTGTATTTAGCATGTCTTTATTCCTCCTCTGGATGCTTTAAAAAATTTTTATTTATCAGCGATTTTAAGCAATTTGATTATGATATAATTTGGTTTAGGTTTGTTTGTTTGTTCGTTTGTTTGTTTTTTGGTCTTACTTTTGTCCTTGGGGTTTATTGAGTTTTGGGATCTGTAAGTTTATGGTTCTTATCTATTTGGAAAATTTCAGCCATCATTCCAATATATCTTTAGATACTTTTCTGTTTCCCCTTCTTTTGTGTACCAAGCCACTTGAAGTTGTTCCATAGCTCATTAATACTCTAGCGTTTTTCAGTCTTATTTTGGATAGTTTCTATTGTCTTGTTTCAAGTTCACTAATCTTTTTTTTCTGTAATTTCCAATCTTCTGTATTTTTTTTTTATCAGATATTATCTCTAGAAGTTCACTTTGGGTCACTTTTATACCTTCCATGTCTTTACTTGACATGACTAATCTTCCCTCTAGTGTCTTGGACATATGAAATAAAGTTACAATAATAATTTTAATTACCTCGTCTACTAATTCCATCATCTGTGTCCTGTCTGAGTTAATGTAGAGTGACCATTTTTTCCTCCTCGTTGTAGATAGTATTTTCCCACCTCTTTGGCAAGCCTGGTAATTTTTGACTGAATGACTTACAGTGTGGAATCCAGACCTTACTGGGTGCTGGATGTTTTTGCATATTTTGTATTTCTAAGCTTTTTTTCTGGGATACAGTTAAATTACTTGGAAAGTTTAACCCTTTTAGATCTTGCTTTTAAGCTTTGAGTGGTAGAATCATAGAAGTCTTCAATCCAGGGCTAATTTCCATCACTTAGGGGAAATACAAAACAAAACAAAACAAAACAAAAATCTTGTCTGAGTGTTTATGAATTATGAGGTTTTCCACCCTGGCTTGGGGGCACAAAGACTATTTCTTGCCTTGTATGAGTACCACAGGTTAGTCCCTCTAGCTTTTCAGTATTTATTTTCCTGGTCTCAGGTAGTTTTGCCTGATTTGCTCAGTCTCAGCTAAAGACTTTAAGGCACTATCTCCAGATATCCAAAGCCCTCTCTCTGTATAGTCTTCTACCTTCTAGTACTCTACCTTGCAAATTATAGCTGCCTTGCTGTCCTGATGAATTCCACCTCTGTCTCTTCCACTAAGAGATTTTCCTTAGGTCTGCTTGTGTTCTTGCTACATCATTGCTCAGATACTCAAACCAGGAAAGAAGCTGGGCTATCATAGGCTTTACTTTGCCATCTCTCAGGGATACAAGATTTTGTTGCCAGATGTTCAGTGTCTCAAAAACTGTCATTTCTTGTATTTTTTTCCCCCAGCTTTTAAGCTGATCATTGCAATTGCCTGGGAATGCTTTTAAAAATCCAGTTTCTTGGAATATGTCATTGGTTAATTTTAGACCACCTTTGGAATAGACCTGAATATTACCACATGGTTGACATTGTTCCCTTTCTAGCTGGAATGTCAATATTTTTAGTGAATACTTACATCGGAATCTCTGAATAAAAGAGTCAGTCACCTCTGCTGGGGTGGAATCTGAAGTGGAAATGTATTTATTTGGCATAAATAGGTTTGCTAAAACTAGAAAGAAAGTGTCTGCATAGGTCCATGAAAACCAGATGAGAATCTGGTTTAAGTTATTGTGGCTGAGGCCTTGTCCAACAACTTGTGATTTTCTTTCTGACTTATAACGTGGCTTTGTAGCTCACTTGTCTCCAGCCATTTGATTAATGGACACATGATGGGGCCAGAGACCTGTGAGGGGTCAGCTCTTGGGTCCTGACTAGCAGGGCTCTATGGGCTAAATCAGCCAGTCAGCTTCTCTGAGTCACAACATCATTACCTACAATTTTGGCCTTGTACAACTTGGGTGTGAAGAGATTGTTGGAAAAATGTCTAACGAGTACACTTGAATCTGTACTTGAAACCACTTGTAGTCTATATAGACGGGGTTATGGGTACTTTGTAAATGCATTCTATATTTGTAAAACGTTGTCTTCTAGAAATCCCAGGAGATAAGACACTTCTTCGTAAAGACATTTGGAGTACCATTGGACCCTCCAAAGTGTTGGGTATTATTAGGATTCTGATGATTATTCTGTTTTGTCTTTCTGCCACCTCTCCAGCCTCCCAGGGAAATGAAAAGTCTCCGAGTGCATGCCATAAAGAAGCCTCCATCACTCTACCTTTTTAACCTATTTACGAAGGGCAACATTTTGACCCAGCTGAAGAGTAAGGACACTGTAATTAGCATATCCGTAATGAACCCCAGCTCTGGACCGAATATTAAGGGGGAAACAATGACACCTAAGATCTGGTTATTGGTCTGAAGGGATTTATTTCTTGGTTGTAAAAACAACACCTACAATTGTGAGGCAATTTGAATTAGACTGCTTGCCAAGAAAACAACACAAAATATAACCAGAAGCTCTAGACTAGCAGATGCCATAGGAATTCGGAATGGGAACAAGAAAAACCAGGTGTCGGAGGCTGGAGAAAATGACTGACTTTCACAATGGCCAGATTCCTGAAGATAGCAATTACATAATACTCAAAAGCTCTGAGTAAAGTAGGCAAAACAGAGCCTAAAGAGTGGACAGTATGAAGGGCAAGGACCAGGTTCAGGTAGTCAGCAGAATGGAGTGCTCAGGACAGCCACAGTCACTGTGCCTGGTGCCAGTGCAAAGTCTAGAGAACACCTAAAAATAGCATCAGAGCCTAGTCAGATCGCCAGAGATGGTAGTCTCCTACTCCTGTGGCACACTTTAAAATTTCGTCCAAATATTTACTCACTTAGCATGTTTCAGTCATCACTGTAGGCCTGTGAAAGAGGTGGGACACACAATTGTTGCCATTTGACAGAAGAGAAAACTGAAGTTAGGAAAGGTTACATGGCTTTTGCATAGTGACCTGAATAGAGGAAGAGAGAACCAAGGCCAGAATCCACAGGTGGTCTACCTGTGCGACATCTGCCTGATACTCTCTGCCTCCACTGATGACCCCAGCCTGGGCTAGGGAGTCACAAGCCCAGCTAAGGTCCCATAGGGTGATTTAACCCAAATCTGGGACTAAAGCTTAGTCCGACTCCAGATGAGGTGAGGGTGTGAGGAGATTGCCTGTGTCATTCTGCATATGTCTGTAAAGGAAAGTGGAGTGGGAAGGCGAGTGCCCGGTGACTTCCTTCAAGTTAAAGGAAAGGAAGAGTCTCCTGGTGCCTTGGGGGAGGGAAGAGGAGGAAAAAGAAGGGAAGTCTGTTTTTTAAGCCCATTAAGGAAGAAGAGCCATGAGCCAAGCATCCAATTAACCTGACATCTCTTGCAGCCAAAATGTCTGAGGATATAAGAGAATTTAATATGTGGAGTCTTGGGAGAAAAGTGACTAATAGCTGGAAAACAGCCCCAGTTTATTTAAAAAATAGGTCAGGCCCAACAAATCCAGTAGATTTCTTCCTAGCTGTACCTGATCCAGGAGACAGGGAGTGCCGTGTGGGTGCAATACCATTTTGATTTGAAGGAGATACAGCTGTTGTACCACAAAGAGACAGTCCGGGCTGATGGGAAGCGCTAGCACACAGAGTAAACTGCTGAGGACCACCCTCCACACTGAACTGCATGGGCACCCTGGCAATGACAGCAGGTTAGGTCACCCAGCCTGAGGGTGGCAGAGCCCATACCCGACCCCGGCTCTCTCGATGTGAAGACTACACGCTTTCTGTAACCTGTGGCTGCCTCTCTTCCAGGTGCTCTTGACCCAGCTCAGAGATTGTCTGGGACTCACAGCAGTACCGAGGCAGCACCTGGCTGTCCTCTGAGGGCTGTAGCAGGGGTCAGAGGAGCAAAGAAGGCAGGGAGCTGTACCCAAACCTGTCTGGAGCAGGGTTTCACAGGCAGCGCTGGCGGAGCTGGAAAACATGCAGCGTGTTAGGTCTCACTGCCAGCCACTGTGTCCGTTGGTCTGTGGTGGTGCCTGAGACCCACCCCAGGGTGACTGATGCAGATTGTAATAGAGAAACACTGTCCTAAATTAGAGTCCTCCACGTGGTTTCTTCAGAACATTAATTTCTAGAGATATTTATAGATCTCAGGAGAAAAGGGAGCCATAGACATAAATTTGGTAGCACTAAGATACCCTAATTCCCTGGTAGGGGTTCACAATTCATTTTAGCCAATGAAAGGCTTAAAAAGATTACAAGTAAGAAGTCTTTTACATTTTGTAATATATATGTATTTCTAATCGTTACGTTGTACACCTTAAACTTACACAGTATTATATGTCAATTATACCTCAATAAAGCTAAAAAATAAAGATCTTTCCTTAGCTTATTTGCCCAAACTTACTTTATCATGAATCCCCTTTTCTAGGAGTATCTGTTCTGCAGAATGCAATGTAGAAAAGTGCAACTTTAGCCCAGTGGCTCTCAAACTTTGTGATGCATCAGAATCAAGTGGAGGGCTTATTGGAATAGATTGCTGGGCCCCACCCTAGAGATTTTGATTTGGTGGTTTTCAGTAAGGCTCGAGAATTTGCATTTCTTACAAGTTTCCAGGTGATGCCACGGCTGGTGGTCCAGGGATCACACTTTGAGTACCACTGCCAAGACTCCTCTGAAGCCCTGGCTCAGCCAAGGGTCCTGGCTGGCCTCCTGGCAGCATATCCCAGAGGGACAACGGGGACTGAGCGTGATGAGTGGCAGGACCCAAGGGAAGGGAATTCTAGGAGTACAGCCTTAGAGGAGACTTGAGGCTTAAGGTAATAAAAACGTGTGTGAGGATGGGCTCTGCTGAGAAGTCAATTACAGTCAGGGACACTGTAAAACAGGAAAGTCTCAGTGGGTGACAGTAGCTGACACTCTGTGATGTGCATCTGTGTCTGGCCTTCCCCGAGGAGGATCTAGAGTGTCTGTGCCTTTTAAAAGCTAACTTCAGTGAGGCACGTGAGGATGCCTGTTAACAATGAACAGAGGACCTTGGAGGCCATGTTCAGGAAGGCAACACTATCTTGCAGGACCAACAGCATCTAGACCCTTCTCCCCATTCCACAGACTAGCAGACTTCTGACCCCCAGTTGTAAAGCAGTGAACTAGGGCTATGTGCTTGCTCTAGTGGAGCACTTTCTTCTGAGGAGGTTGATTTCTGTATTGCTTTGCTGAGTTCCATCTTTTAGTCCAGATGTTAGGAAACAGTGGTGCAGGAGAGTAGATATGAGGGCAAAACCAGGGCTGCCTTTGGCCAATGATGGGCATGGAAACTGAATGTTTGTGGGCAATCAATAGGTGAGGTCCACATGCCCAACCATGCCCTTGCTCACCTCGTTGCTGCCCAACATTCCACCACTGGAGTGTTCTCCTTTCGGTTAAAGCTGTGGTCCCTAACTAAAGGCAGACAGTGCTTGCAAGCCGACTCTATGTGATTATTAACTACATAGGCTACAGTTTAGATCACATCTGGTGAGTAAACATGAGGAAGAAGAAGGGTAGTGATGAGTGTCTGAGGGTAACTCTGGGCTGGGCTAGATGTGAAGGTGGGCTGGGTGGGAGTAAGGGGAATGCAGTTGGGGAGAAAGATGTGGTGAGACCTGGGCTGGGAGTGCCCCTCCTTCCATGCCCTCTTCTTCTCCCCTGGTGGTGTCCTCACCTCTGCAGTCCCCTTTCTGTCCCTCCATGGGGCCTCTGGCTAGGCAGGCTGCTGCTGAGGACAGACGACTCAGGTTAGAAAAAGCTCTCTTGACATTTGGAGAACAGAGCAGGATTTGGCTCCTCATGTGGAGCCTCTTGTTCTCGGGAAAATCGTTTTCACGGCTTGGGCTGGTGCCAGTAAGAGCCATTTATAGCCCCACGGGTTTGGTTTAGCTTCAGCTGCCTAGTGCAGAAAAAGCTGATTTCTCTCTGCCCCTGCCACTTCCCCCTTCATATCTCCTTCACCCCCCCTCTCTTTCCTTAGAGCTCCTTTCTCCTCTCCCCACTATACCTTTCTTATCTTCTTAGGGGTTCTTGTCCTCAACTGGCCTTTGTGACCCTAGACACATGCCTTTTCTTGTGTGGCTTCAGATTCTCCTTTTACAAATTGGAGTCAGCCTGTTTCCTTCTGAACTGGGCCGCCTCGGGGATGGGCCTGCATGCACCTACCTACATTAAGGCACTTTCTTCTGCTTAGCTATTGCCTGTTGATCCTTTCTTCCCCCAGGCCTGGGCTTCCTGCAGAGCCAGTTTTGTTATCCATATCTGATCATGAGGACTGGCTCAGCGGCTCAGTTAAGTTGGGTAGGACTGAACTGAGCTAACCAGAGTGTCTGTGTCAAGAGCACGGCTTTCACATAAAATGGATATTGGTTTACATCCTGGCTCTGTTACTTGCTAGTTCTGGGTTCGGGCAATTGATGGAATTTTTTGAGCTTCAGTTTCTTCATTTGTACATTTCTGTGGCTCTTTGAGTTATTGTAAGGATTTTATTAGATGTTATTTACAAAGTAGTTCACACAGTGCCTGGCACACAGTGGATTCTCAAACAATGTCAAGGATCATCATCATTATCTGCCTTCATTTTCAAGTAGAAGTGGGGTTAGATAAAAAAATACACAGCCTGAATCCCCACTCCTGCCTGTGTAAATCCCACGCATCCTTAGAGGAACAGCTCACACGTTTCTTTAGGAAGCCATTCTCCTCTTGATTTCCCGCTGAGGTGCTTCCTGCAGCCCTTTATGTTATCTCAGCATCTAGTGGGGCTGGGCCTGTTCATCCCATTGGAATGAAGTAGACCAGGAAAATTGCAGATGGTATACTAGGGAGAAAAACTATGCTGACGATATCCCAGGAAAGGCCAAGTTTAGAGGCAGGTTAGTGTCTGAAGAGTCTTGATTAGTAGTTGGCATTGAGATTAGAAGACAAAGTCACACATTCAGACAGTGAGATGTGACCCTCAGCAGATCAGGAGAGTAGACAGCATTGGGAGACCTTCCACAAACAGCAGTGCGCTGAGCCTGTGGCCCTGGGAGGAGGTGGGGAGAGAGCAAGGCAGGGCCTTGGAATCACAGTTAAATGGCAGCTCTGGAAGGAAAAATAAGCACAAGGAAGGAAAGAATTAACTGTTCACAATCTAACGCCCTATGACAACTCCCAAGCCTCCCCTCATCACACACAGGTATGAATAGGTTTTAATTTTCAGAATGTAATCACACTGTCTATTCTTCTTCTACTTTTTCTCCTCAACCCACGGTTTACGGTGATTATAATTCCGTGTTATCAAACACTCTCTCGCAACACTTTAAGAGGCTGAATAGCATTATACTGTGTGAATGGCCGTAGTTTACATATAAAATTAGTTTTGCTTTGTGGAACCTCTTGGTTGATTCCTATTTCTTATCATTATAAAGAATGCTGTCAAAAAA
Organism: Cynopterus sphinx; assembly: GCA_030015415.1. NCBI lineage: Eukaryota > Metazoa > Chordata > Mammalia > Chiroptera > Pteropodidae > Cynopterus > Cynopterus sphinx. The sequence goes on from CM057380.1 coordinate 95,120,398, forward strand.
TTCTTAGAGTTACATGTTTATGATTAATCATGATTCTTCTCTCATGATAAATTTTAAAAAAATGGAGTTACGGGGCTAACAGATGAGTGATTTTTAATGTTTTTAATGGATTTTATCAAACTCCCTTCCAAAAAAGTCTCGCTGGAAGTATATGAAAGTACCTATTAGAAATACAGACTTTTAGTAGTTTTGGAGGAACTGAGTTTATTTAGTGTTTAACAATTACAGCAATTTTGTTTTAATTTAAAGTTACCTGCTTTCTAGACAGGTTAAATATTTTTGCTGGATGTTAATTTGTCATTTGTATTTTTTCTAATGTGAATTTGCTATAAGATCCTTTGTCCATTGTTAGATTGGGGATTTTTATCTTTTCCTCATTGGCTCGTAAGAGCTCTCTGCATATTAAGGATATTAACCTTTGTCTTCATGTAAGGTAGGAATATAGTCGGATTTTATCACTTGCCTTTTAATGTTGCTTATGATATTTATTGACTGGGACTGCGTTGCTGTCTGCTTACTAGACATCTTTTTTATATGATGCAGTGGTATTTCACATATCACATATTCAAATTGAAATTCATTATTTCCTCTTCTTCAAACTGTCTTTCCTACTGCTTTGCTTATTTCTGTTAATGCCACCATCATTTTCCTAGTCCCCCAGGCTTGAACTGTTGGAGTCATCTTTGATCCCTGGTGTGCTGTCAGTGGTCAACTCCCATAGATTCTATTTCTGCAGTTTCTCTGGCAGGCAACCCCTCCAACCCAGCACCATTTCAAATTTCCATTATTTCTCTGGAATTTGCAAATGGCCTCCTAAGTTCATACCTCTTCTCTCCAATGCCAGTCCCTCCATTTTTCCTTTCTCCTTGCCCCTCCAGTACACTGCCACGACATTAATCTTCCTAAAGTAGAGCTCAAACATAGAACTCCCTGGTTACCAACCGTCAACAGCTCCCCATTGTCTTGTGTTTAATTATGTCTTTTCCTGGCCATAATTTCCTTTCAGCTGAATCTCCTACTGTCTCTGCCAAGTTGCTCCCCAAACAAGCTCACTGCTTTCCCACCCCTTCACCTTCTAGCTCAAGCCATCCCCTCCTCCTAGAGTTCCCTCACACCATCTTCACACACTGAATTCCACTCAGAAAGGTCCCCACCTACCCCACTGCAGCTATCCCCAGCTTTTATGATTCACAGCTTTTATGGAGTGAATTCTCTCTTCTTTGGGCCCCCAGAACAATTTTCTTGAGCTTCTCTTGTAAAACAAAATTTATTCCATCCTCTCGTGTGGCCTTCAAAGGTCTTATACCCCTACTAGAAAGCGGATTCCTTTGAGGGGGCTGTTCTGCATGTCTGCATCTCTCACAGGAACCACACAGTGCCTCGCCACAGCAGATGCTCAATAGGTAGTTCTGGAATGACAAGACCACCCAGGTAGCTGAATACCCAAGATAATGGGTCACTGCTGTTTCCTACTCTACCCCCAGCCTCCTGGGACAGGGCACACACATCAGCTGATGGGCAGAGTGCAAGTCCTCCCTGCAGGAGGCTGAGCTGGGCTAATAGTCCATGGCATCAGGGCCTGAACCACAGTCACCTTTTTGTCTCCATGACCTGTGGTTATGCAGCTGAGTGCCCCCACCCCATATGTATTCATTGCTTTGGCTCATGAATTCGGTCTGTGGTGCATGGTAGACACTTTGTAAGTTGGCTGCTGAGAAAAGAGTCTCAGGGGGCCCTATGGATAGGGGACCTTGGAATCATAGTTGAATGGCAGCTTAGGGTTGCAAGAGGCCCCTGTAACCTTGACCACACATTCTGCCTGGATCAGCTAGGCCTTTTTCTCTCCTTGATATATTTAAATAGATTCAAGATTGGGGTCAGTTTCATGCACAGAGCCTTTTTCAGCTTTAGAGGTGACTCTGCAGCCAGCACGGGAGTGTGCAATTGACACAGTCTATTTTTAGCCTCCTGAAGACCGTGACCAACATCCCAAGATGAGGGTGGGCACACCTGCTGCATTCTAATGAGGTAGCCCCAATTGCCTCTGCCAGCCAGCCCAGGATTTCACTGATCTGAAATCTGATGTTGCTAAACTGGGAAGTCTTCTTATTTCCCAGAGGCTATAGCCTAGATACACCATGAAAATGGGACCATTACATCCTCCAGCTGGCTCCCCTCCAGTCTGAGACAGAGGGTGGTCCTGGGGCTGTGTCTACAGCATGAGAAAGGAATAGAGTCACTGGGATTTCTTGATCTTGCTCTGTCCTAGGGCTTTCCTGTCTACTTTGCAGGGAAGGGGCTAGGAAATCTGAGCTGACCCAGCTCACAAATGAGACAATTGAGGCAGAGAACAGGGACATATATGCCAGTCAGTGTTCTAATTTCTTTACATCTATTAACTCATTCAAACTTTCTGATAACTCCCTCTGGTAGTTTTTATTATGTTCTCTGCTTTGCAGAGGAGGAAACTGAGACACAGTGATGCCAAATGACTTTCCAAGGTCATTTGTCAGCCAACAAGTGGCAGAGCTGGGTTTCAAATCCAGGTAGTGTGACCCCAAGGGTTTGCATTCTTGCACTGTGCTATCTGCCCTCGATATCTATTTTTAATTTTACTAGAGCCAGGATAGGATTCAGGAGCCCTGAGTTCCAGCCCAAGACAACCAGTTAATGGATACTATTGCCTCTCTGTTTTTAAAATATGCTTCCCTGCTTTGAGGTCATTGCTGTGCTGTGCTTTGCACACCTGGATTTCCTATACTGCAGGGAGAGGAGGCTCTTCTGGCACAATTGTGCTTCTGCCCGAGAAGTTCTCTGAGCTTCTGTCTTCTTCTTCCTCCTTCCCTAGGCCTGAAGAGGAGGAAGAGTGATCAGTGAAGGGCAGCAACAGTTGGGTGTGAAGCTGGGCTTGGTGTTGGGATTGGGGTCCCAAAAAGAACAATAGCTGTTGTGCCCAGGCAGGTCACCATCGGTTCAGGTCTTCACAGTTTAGAATAATCTGCTGAAGTTCGGAGAACTGTGAATCAGAAACCAGAGGGCAAGACAACAGGTGTGAGTCACCAGAACCTAAGAGACCTGCATTTTGGGGGCCAAGTGCTGCCTGTAGGGTGGAGAGAAGCCCATGGATGTGATTTTCCTGAGGGTGGATGTGGCACTGTTTTAGTTTCACAAACACTTAGTGTGTTTTTGGCTGTTTCCTAAGCACTTTACAAATACCAACTTGTCTAATCCTCAGGATAGCTCTAGGAGATGGGGACCATTTTATTCCCGTTTTGAGTGTGGGGAAACAAAAGCATTATGAGGTTACTTATTTTGCTCAAAATTGTATAGCTAGTAGGTTGCAGGGCTGAGATTTGAGTTTTAATAGACTGGCTCTGGAATCATGCTATGTGATGCTACGCTATACACATTTCCCTTTATGGAATGTTTACTATTTTCCTCTAAAGGAAGGTATTATTGTCCCCATTTAATGGATATGGAAACTGGGCCCTGGATGGGCTCAGGTCACCTGACTAGTAAGAGCTGGAACTGGGTTAAATCCAGGTCTGTTTGGCTCTTGAGTAGCATGCTGCCTCAGCCATCACTGTGACTGCCAGAAAGCTTGAAGGCACCATCCATCCCTCAGGAGTGGCTGCTGTGGCTGACTGGAACTGGGCTCAACGTGTGGGAAGGAATGGGGAGGGGGGGGCAATCTCAGAGAGCAGGACCTAGCTGCCAGTGTTAATACCAAGCTCCCCTTTTATTCCCTCAGGTGAGCAGTCCCCCTTCTCAGCCCCCTCAGCCTGTCGTCCCACCCAAGCCTGTGCAATGTGTCCATCATGTGTCCACTCAACCCAGCTGTCCAGGACGGGGTAAGATGTCCAAGCTGCTGAACCCCGAGGAGATGACCTCAAGAGATTATTACTTCGACTCCTATGCCCACTTTGGGATCCACGAGGTAAACCACCCTAGTGGCAGAGTGGGGCGAGCTTGGCCCTGCTGTTTCATCACTGTTCTCTGAGGCAGCATGATGTGTTCAACTCTGCTGTCGTGAAGTGAGTTCTCCCATTGGCCTGAGGCCCCTGACCCTCTCTCTATCCCTGGCCCCCTCTGGGAGGTGATCAGGGCCTGGCCTGGAGCAGGTGAGTAGGTAAAAGTGTGTTTCTGCATTTCTTAGCGGGTGAGGAAGGAGTGCTCAGGGTTTCTCTGTTTTATGGTCTGGCACTTGTGTCTCTGCCCAACCCTGTCTAGGTGATCCAGGTGGACTGGACGTCCTGGGTCCTTGCTCTTGGAGCTCAGAGGCTTTGCTGCTACGGTCCTGAGGCCAAAAAGGCCTTTTGAAGGTCACGGTGTTTATTCTTCAGGCAGGAATGAACACGAACCATTAGGTTCATCCTAGACCAATGAGTGTCTCCAGAGGAAAAAAAATACATCAAGCTTCCTTGAAAACCTGGCCCAGGCCTGATACCCTGATCGATTGTTAGGAAATTCTTAGATTGTAAATGCCTGTCTTACACCATAGCAGGTGAGGTCTATGTGAGCTGTAGCAGATACAGAGCTTCCTGACAAGAGGCATCCCGGCTACTGTGGGAGCCCAACAGTAATTTACCCCCACCCTGCCCTTATCACCTCCAACACTCTTTCAAGCCACCCCAAATAAACAGCTAACATTAACTAAGTGCTTATTGTTCCAAGCACAGTATATGTATCATTTCATTTAATCTTCCTAAGAACCCTAGAAAGAAAATATTTCTATTATCCCCCCTGTGATATAAAGAAATGTTGAAAAAGGAACAAAGGTTTGCTTGCAATGCAAATGCATTTTCAAAATAAGTCTCGAAGCTCCCCCTTCCAATTAGATGCTTCTGTAAACCCTTTCTATATTAAAATGTGATACTGCCATTACCAGAAACGTGTTTAATAATAACAGCCAGCATTTTTTTTTTTTTGAATGCTTACAACATGCTGGGTATTCTACCAAGCATTTTATATTATTGTTTTCTTTATTCCTCAGCTCAACCCTGTGAGATTGGTATTATTATTTGTCCCTAATTTACAAATGAGGATATAAGACCTTAAGGATCAGATTAACCTTTGTTCACCTTTGCTGGTTCATTTGTACATGAGGTCACTAGCTACTAAGCGGCAGAACTAGAAGTGAAATCTTCACTTTTTGGGCTCGGGGGCTTCATTTTTAACTATGATGCCATACAGCTTCTAAAGTCGTTCTTTCTTGCTGGAAACGTTGACTTTGTTCCTCTGGTTCATTTGCAATTCCACTGGGAGGTAGAGAGTGGAGGCAGGGTCCCTCAGCTACTTCTAGACTTGGAGGCTCAGCCTGGGAGACTCAAGGTCGGGCCTCTTGAAAACTGCTCTTCACATAAAAGCTTAGGCCTGGGACCTGCTCTGGGGTCGGGGGTGAGGAGATTGGGTCCTGTATTTAGTTCTGGGGTCCTGGCCCAGGAAAGCCTGTGCAGTCAAGCTTGCAGCCCTTGGTGGATCAAATGCCTTCTCAGGGCAGATAGGTGAGCTGTTGCACCTTCAGTGATCCTGATCCAATGTAGGTGAGGGGTTAGGATGGTGCATGGAATCCTGCCCTAGGCCTGTGAGAGGTTCCAGGAGGCAGAAGCTCTCCTCCTCAAGACTCTGCCTTAATTAAAGCATATGTCCTCTATGCAACAAATTTGAATGAGCAGGTGGCTCTGGGCACCTATTTCAGGGAAGATTCTTGAGAAGAAACAGCAGTTCCGGGGTCTCCCAAATACCTCCCCTTGGACCCACTTGATGGAAACAACCCACCATGATGTGTACTTCATGCCTACCCTTCTCTAGTCTTTAGGCTCCATGATCCTATGGAGCCTCCTCTGACATGTCCCTCTAAACTGCTAAGTTCTTGCTGGGCCACATTTTGGTACCTGGGATGTGATCTCCTGTGCTATTATTAATCTCTATAATTCCTTATGGACTTGGTTTCCCATCCTCTAATTCAGGAATTGGCACATCATCTGATTTGCGAAGGTTTATTGACACCACTGCTAATGTCATCACTCAGGCGATGCCTGGTCAGCACCACGACTGGGCATCCAACAGGGGGTATGATCTCCACTGCGAGAGGATGCCAAGGATCACCAAACAAATATTATACCAGGTTCCCTCAATTTTGTGTATTAATAGAAAAGTCAAATTTGTACATGGAACACATATAAACATAATGTAAACTAGGCTAATTAAGTTGGGGTAAAGGATCTATAGGTCATAAATAACATTTCTTTCCTCAGTAACCTGTCCTAGAATAGTTTTAGCAATCCTTTGTATTGGTAAGTACTTCTGATTATCTAGCTTAAATTCTTCCTGCTGCTGCTGCTGCCAGCCAGCTCTAGAGTCTGGCTTCAGGGAAATGCATAGGTCTCTAATGTAGGGGTGGCTAGCTGGCCTTCCTTCACCTCGAGCTTTCCCTTCACCCTGTTTTTGGTCTCCAGGTTTATCTGGTAGGAAAAAGGAAAGGGGTAAGTGGATGGACTCTTAACATTGTTCTCTTCAGAGAGAGGGCCTGCTCATTTCTCCTTATCAAGCACCAGGGATCTGCATTCTGTTCTAGGCGGCTCTCAGCAACACTTTTGCCTCTTCAGTCTGGGCAAGACCCATATCTCACCACCCAGAGCCGAGCTGGCCATTTGGCAGTTTTCTGTCATTAACAGGATGCTCACAGGGCAGGCAACAGCACCGCCAGTTTCCTGATTAATCGTGATCAGTGAGTGTTTAGGAAACATGGTGGAGGATGGCTGAGGTTTGATTAGTCTCAGTGAGTGTTTAGGAAACATGGTGGAGGATGGCTGGGGTTTGATTAGTCTGCAAATGTAAACAAGAAGTGCTGAGTTTGGCAAAGAGCACTGTTGGGGCCTGGAGAGCACAGCAAAAGGTGATCCTGGACACTTCTGTTCTTCAGTCCATGGCTCCATCCAGAGACAGCTTTGTAATCAGGCTTCAGAAGGCAGGACAAAGAAGAAGAGGACTGTGGCTTTCCATCACAGGGCCCCTGAGAAGAATGGAATCTGGAACAGGAACAAAGTGACAGATGTGTGCCGACTCTGCTAAAAGTGGAGAGGGCCAGCTCTGTGACCTCCCAGATCCTGGCTCTGAATTCTCAGCGTCTTAGTTAGGCCCTGGGCTTGGTGCCTCGGCTGCCTGCCAGTAGGGCTCTGTTCCCAGGCACTGAGCCCTCGGCGCCCATCCTACTCCTGGTTGTCTCTCTTCTTTTGACAATCTTACTGCAGGTTATTTGAAATAGCTTCTTCGGGGCCTCATTTCTCAGCAATTAGACAATGTGCTGTCATGTGTTTAATAGTCAAGAGAGCTGGGGGACAAAGTCATTCACAGATGGGAGCTGGGAATTGTTCTCAACAAAGAGTGCCATTGCTCTGTCTGAAATGTCTGGGACTTCTTTAGGCCATTGTCTCCCAGGCATGATTAAAGCAGGGGTAGAGGAGGGGAGAACCTTTACTTTTGGCAGGCCAAATAGGGGAAGATTTGATAAGTCACATCTCTATTTACAGAGCTCATACCTTTGGATCAACACCTACAGTCTGGAGGCTTAGGGAAAAAAAGAAGGGGCCAAAAAAAGTGATGAAAGGCAATGAATTAAAGGGGACACTTGGGCAGCTCTGACTTAGCAACAGTGGGATCTGCAGACACACTGGGACAATCTAATTCCATCAGGAAAGGCAGTAAGCACTTTTAACTATGGCGGTGATTGAGAGGTTTCTGAAAGCGCTGCAATTATTTTGCCTCCATTCTCTGTTTACTCTCAACATTTTCTCTGCATGGATGAAAGGGGTCATAGTTGCCACACAAAAAGCCAGAGCTATCATTTGCATAACACTTACTATGTTTATTTAGCCATCACAAAACCTTATGAAGTAGGTGCTCTTATTACCCCATTTTCCAGATGGGAAAATTGAGACGCAGAAGGCAAAATTGGAGCTATGATTTGAATGCAGGAATTCTGGCTCTGGAATTGCTGTGCACAACCACTATACTCTACTATGTTCCTATTTACGGAGCATGGACCATGCATTGTGCCCTCTGCTCGGTTCTGGGGAAACCATCTGCATTCTCATAGTCTCACAGATTTGACGTCTTTCAGTTTTGATGTCTAGCAGTCTTGTAGTGTTAGGTCCCAGACATCTCTTGGGGGAAAAGGCTTGAGCTTGCTTTCAAAGAATTTATAGATCCCAAAGTTAACTCAGTCTAACCAAACCCTTACCTTATTCAGCTTCTAGCTTGATCAAAGATATGAGCCTGAGGGCAACATACGAAGTATTGCCTGGGCTGAAAAACAAATACAAGATGTTTTAGCTTTTGTGGTTGAATTCCAAGTCCCTGAGAGAGGGATTAAAGCTATAAACTCATCCCAGACCTGCCCAAACTCCTGATTAGATTGAATTGACTAGCCCATCACTCTAGCTGCCTAACAAAGGAAAAGACATTACTTTTGGGGAAAAATAATAACAACTAACTTTAGATAGTATTGTTCCTTAGACATCAACTACAGCATAAAATAAAAATGATAAAACATGAAGAAACAGGAGGATTTTGTTCACAGTAAAGAGAAAAAGTAGTCAATATAAATAGATCCATAAATAGCCCAGATTTTGGAAATATCAGACAAAGATGGCAAAATAACTATAAAACATGATTTAAAAAAATCTCCAGGATATAGTAGGTGAAATCATACAACAAAAAGCAAGATTAAACCAAATATTTATTGAATGGGATCATAGAAAGAAAACAAAATATATGAACTTGAGGACAGGTCAATAGAAATCATCCATAAAGAGAAAAAAATTGACGAGAGAACAGAGCCTCAATAACTGTGGGACAGAATCAAATGGTAAAATATGTAAAAACTCAGAGTTCTAGAAGAGAAGGGAAAGAATGGGACAGAGAAAATATTTGACGAAATATAGGTGGATAAATTTCTAAAAGAAATAAAAAATGGTAACTGTACTAGATTGCTCAAGTAATGAAACCACCTTGAAACAACTGCTGCAATTGGAATCACCACCTGATTATGTTTATGATAATTTATGGTCATTCTCCAAGGTTTGTTTCCATTTTCTGCAGAGACCAAATAGGCAAACTGAGTGGGGCATGGGTCTTTTAGAATTAGTCTTCTGGATGATGGGGTCTCATGGAATTAGTGTCCTTTCAGGGCCAGTGTCCAATAATCTTCAAAAATCTCTCTCTTTTTTTTTTTCTTCTCTAACGTTATCATCCTGGTAAGTGGCTGCAGGCCCTCTTGGAAAGGCTGGGAGAATGATTAAAAGCATAAATTTTTGGCAATAGAACATGATTTTTTTTTTCCTATGGGATGTGGCTTTTCTTTCATTCAAGAAGTTCTAAGTGTGTAAACTAGCTCAACTCTGGGAATTGACTTGAAAGGCTATGACTCTCTATATGGGTAATTCAAGCCAGACTTCTGTTCACTAGGCCCATGATTTTTCTGCTTAAAAATATTAAACCAGACTTTAGTATGTTTTCTACCTATTTGTTTTCTAGAGACACTGTGATCAACAAGACAACCCAGAGGTCTTTGCACCACTAACTATTCTGAATAACCTTTGGCTTCCATGTTCTTTATAGTAACAATGCCCACCTCATCCTTGGTGATCAAATGCTTCAATTTGGACCTTGCTACCTCAGGATTCCAGTTTGATATTATTCTCGTTGAATTTAGGGATCTCAGGTCAATGGTAAAAATCCCTCCTGTAATATTTGACCTTCAGAGAAGAGCAACCACAGAGATCTTCAAGGATGCTAGTCCCCACTCACAAATTTATTTCTCACAGCTGTGGTGAAAGGTTTGTTCTCTGGCATTGTGAGTAGTTCTCACATGACAAATGCCTTCTAACATTCCAATCTCCCTAAGACTTTGGATACCTTCCTCTTCAGTATACTGAGGAAATTCTGACATTTCAATTTCATTTAATATAGGCTAATTTTGGGTCCCTATTTCAGTCAACCAAACAAACCAACAGTTGGAAGCATTTTGAGCCCCTGGAACTAAAGTAGTGAATCCAGAATTTCTGCTTAGTGATTCTATCTCAGTAAACTTCACTCAATCCATCTTTATATTCCTTCCATGTTGATCCCACACCCTTAATATATATTTTCATATATATGCCCAGGTTTCAATCTGTACAAATCAAAAATATCACGCATTTCTTTTGAAATGTATTAACCTCCTCCCCCTGCCCCACCATGAGTCACACTTTATACATCCTGCTTGGAGTTGAATCTAGTTGAAGGAATAGTTGAAAAAAGTTGGTTAGGGTAGGTCCTGGGGAGAATCAGCAGTTCCTGGCAAGCAAATACCTCAGGGGAAGCCAATATGATTGTCCTTCAGACAAGGGTAGCAGGTGCTCCTACTGGCAAAGGAGACAGTATAAGTTAGGGATTTGTGGTCCCAGCTTCATCAGAATTTGCCTATGTATTCCCATTCCAATTTTCAGGCCCATTTCTTACCAATAGTTGCCTCAACTTTAACAAAAGAGACCCAACAAGGATAGGAATTCAACTTGTATTGTAATTCAAATATTTGCAGGATTAGACTTTGGATTTGGTTTCAGAAATCTTGGCCCACACCTACAGGAACTAAATTTTGTTTCGTTTTTTAGAGAAGTCATGGAAGCTTTTAGGTGCTATAAACAGATCCTGAGTTGGGAATTTTAAATTTTTCTACTTGTGTTTTCTTTTCTCCAAGTTTTCTTAGCATAGTTAGAAGTAATCAACCAACCAACTCACCCCATTATACTACTTATTTTGAGTAAAATGTGTTAAGATAACAAGTACTTGGCCATCCCACCTTGTCTCCTATAGTCACTTTATTACAGGTGTCTTTATTACAGGTATATAAAAAACTTGAGTAACTCCTTTGCCATTTTATGTTGTTGACTACCAGTGTCCTTTTACCAGTGGCAATAGAGTTATTGGTGCCTTTAAACTCAGAATCAATTCAGAGAACGCATCTTTAGATTCTGTTCTTCAGGAGCTATTCTTAGTAACAAACTCTGTATCCGTCAGGGTTTAACAATGGAAGCAGATCTAGTATAATGTGTGTGTGTGTACATATACATATACATATACATATACATATACATATACATATACATATACACACATATATTCTACAGGACAGGTAGTCAAAAGAGGAATATGGTTGTAAAATAAGGGGAGATCAGGAGCAGCTAGAACCCATAAGTGTGAACTCGAGCCCTTCAAGGATGGATTGAAACACATGTTCATTCTGTTGTCTTTGACCTTGGTGGTGAACATACTCTATAGCTACGGTCCCCAACTTTTTGGCACCAGGGACTGGTGCTCCTTTGAGAATCTCATGCCTGATGATTTGAGATGGAGTTGAACTGGTGATGCTAACGCTGGGGAGCGGCTGCAAATGCAGACGGAGCTTCGCTCACTTGCCTGCCACTCATCCCTCCTGTGCAGCCTGGTTCCTAACAGGCTACAAACTGGTACCGGTCTGTGGCCCTGGGCTGTCCTATAGAGCCTGGGGCATTTCACCATGTAGCTAAACACACACACACACACACACACACACACACACACACACACACTCACACACCTGACCCAGGAATAAGAGAAGCTGAAGGAGAGCGATTACATGCCCAGCTGCTGCTTCATGCTAACAAGGTGAATCAATACATCAGCAATGATGTGTGTACTATAAAATGATTCCTTCCTCCTCTGTACCTTCCAAATCTCACAGGAGTCTCCCTATGACCCATTCTAACTAGAAACAATAGAAAAAGACTTCTGTGAACTGTATCTCAAGGCTAGTGTGACATGCTACAAAGCCATTGAACATGTGTGTACAGAGCTTCAGGAACATGAAGCAAAATCGACAGAACTAAAGGGAGAAAGATCCAAATCCCCAATCATAGTTAAAAATGTATTTTAACACTTCTTTCTTGGTAATTGATAGAACAAATGTACCAAAAAATCAGTAAGGCTGTAGAAAATTTTAACAATTTTTTGACATAATCATTATCTGATCTAATTGGCATTTATAGAACATTTTGTCCCCAATCTACAGAATGCACATTCTTTTTTCATGCATATTGAAACATTCACTAAAATAGACTATGTGCTGGGTCATAAACATATCTCAATGAATTTCAAAAGATTGAAATTGTACAGAGTATTTTTTATCATAATGGAATTAAATTAGAAACAAAAAGCAAGAAATTATTTAGAAAATCTCCAAATACTTGGAAATTAAGCAGCAGCACCAAGAACAGGGTCAGGAAGAAATCACGAGAAATTAGAAAATATTCCAAATGGAATGATAGAGATAACAATGCAATGGATTGAATGTTTGTGTCCCCTTGAATTTCACATGTTGAAATCCTCATCCTCAATGTAATGGTCTTAGCAGGTGTGAGCTTTGGAAGGTAACTAGGTCATGAGGGTCAGCCCTCATGAATGGGATTAGTGCCCTTTCAAGAGGAGACATGAGGGCCTGATTTCTCACTCTGCTCTCAGTTATGTGTGGATATAAGAAGACAAACATCTGCAAACCAGGAAGCAGGTCCTCATTAGATATTGGATCTGCTGGTACCTTAATCTTGGACTGCAAAGCCTCCAGAACTATGAGAAATAAAAGTTTGTTTTTTAAGTCACACAGTCTGTGATGTTCTGTTAGAGTAACCTTAACTAAGACACACAACATATGAATATTTGTGAAATGCAGATAAAGCAAACTTTAGAGGGAAATTTACAGTGTTAATACCTTTATTAGAGAAAAACAGAGGTATAAAATCAATGACCAAAGCTCCCACCTGATGAAATAAAGACAAATAAAATCCATGTAAGTAAAAGGAAGAAAATAAGAAAGATTAGAGCAGAAATCAATGAAGTAGAAATCAAACATTAAAGAAAACCAACAGAGCCAAAAGTTAATTTTTGAAAAGATTAAGTTGATTATACCTAGCTAAACTGATTTAAAAAAAATCAGACAAAAACACAAATTATAAATAAATGAAGGCAAGGACATCATTGAAGATCATATAGACACCTAACAGGAATATTATGACACTGTTATACCCATAAATTTGATAGCTGAAATGGATAGATTCCTTGGGAAAATACCTTGTCAAGACTGATGTAAGATTGCATAGGAAACTAAACTAGCTTTCCATCAATTTGAATTCATAATTTAAGATTTTCTCACAAAAAGGACTCTAGGCCTCAGCATTTTTACTGATGAATTATATTAAACATTTAAGGAAGAAAAATAGCAATTTCACACAAACCTTTCCAGGAAATAACACTTCCTCATGTGTAACGAGCTCAGCATAACTAATTGTCAGAGAAGATAAGAGAAAATTACAGATCAGCATTCCCCGTAAATATAATTACAAAAACTCTGCAATAAAATATTAGTAAATAAATCCCAGCAATATTTAAAAAGATAATACATCATGACAAAGTGTTGGTTCAACATTTGAAACCAATCTATAGAGTTCAAAACATTAACAGAATAAAGGAGAGACGTTTTAATCATCTCAATAAAATTAGAAAAAGCATGCAACAAAATTCAATACCAATTCATGGTAAAAGCTCGCAGTAAATTAGAAACAGAAGATAACTTTTTCAGTCTGATAAAAGACATTTATGGGGAGCCCAAGGCTAAAATTATACTCAGTGGTGATGTTTATATATCACTGAAACGAAGGATGTCTGTTTTCAATTCTATTTAATATTTGACTGAAAGGCCCTCTTTGCCAGTGTAGTACAGCAAGAGGAAAGAATAAGAATTAAAGGTATACATATAAGAAAAAAGAAAAAAATTGTCTTTATTTATAAGTGACAAGATTTTTTATATAGAAAAACAAAGAAATCTAAAAATAATGATGCTAGCATTAATATGCCAAGTGAGCAAGGCTGCAAAACATAAAATGATTGGAAAATAAAAATTTTAAAATATCATACAGCACCATAAAATAAAATAGTTAAGAATAAGTTTAATGGAAAAAAGATAAGAGCTTTATGCTAAAATCTATAAAACATTGCAGAGAGAAAAATAAACATGACATAAATAAATGAAAAACTGTATCAGTATTCTTGGATTGCAAGACTCAATATTGCTAAGATACCAGTTCTCCTCAAATTCATCTACAGATTCAATGCATTTCCAGTCAACTCTAGGAGGCTATTCTGTATGAATTAACAAACTGCTTCTAGCTTCTAAAACATGTGAAAGTGCAAAGGATTTAGAAAAACCAAAATAATCATGTAAAAGAAGAACAAAGTTGGAAGACTCACACCACTTTATTTAAAAGTTAGTATAAAACTATGGTAATCAATTCAGTGTTGAAGTGGTATACTAATGAAACAAATCAGAAAGGACACACATGTACAGTCAATTGATTTTTGACAAAGGTGGCAAGATAATTGGAGCAAACGAAGGATTGTTTCGAAGGATTTTCCTCCATGTAATTCAGTGGGTAAATGAACACTGGTGCTTGAGCCATCTATTTGTATGAGAAAATGAGCTCACATCCCTAAAATATACCACATACAAAAATTAATTTGACATGAATTATAGACCTAAAAGTAAAAGCCATAATTATAAAACTTCTGGAAGAAAACATAGGAGAATATCTTTGTGACCTTGAGGTAGCAAAGATTAGGCAGTACACAACAAATTCTAATCAGAATAAATGAAAAATTGGTCTTTATCAAAATTAAAATTAAAAACTTTTTCAAAGGCAACTATAAGAAATTGAAAAGGGAAATTGCAGATTAGGATACTCACAATATGCATATATGATAGAAGATTTGTTTCCAGAATATACGGACTCCTGTAATTCAATAAGGAAAAGATAAATAGCTCAAAAAAAGGATGAAACTACGTCATAAAAGAAGATAGATATGAATAATCAATAAACACATGAACAATTACCTGCATCAATAGCCACCAGGGAAATGCAATTAAAACTACATTGAGATACCAGTTTATATTGCCTAGAATAAGTAAAATTAAAAAAAGACCGATAAGACTAACCAGCCAACATGTGGATCGACTTGAACTCTCATGCATCGCTGGTGGAATCATAAAATGGCACAAACATTCTGAAAAACCATTAGGCAAATTCTAATAAAATTAAACACCTACCTAAGACCCAAGAAACCCACTCCTAGATGTGTATTCAGGTAATGGATACATACATTGTGGTATGTTTGTATAATGGAATACTAGTCAACAACATGAACAAGAATAGGAACTATGACAACAGCAGCACAGAAAAGGAACAGACCTTGGATACATGCAAGAAAATGAATGAGCCTCAAAATGTACATTCTGTGTGATCCAGTCTATATGAAGTTCTAAGCCTGGCAGAAGGAAGCTTTGGTGATTGATAGAAATTATATCATTGATTGTTTGGAGTGAGGGTGCGGATGAGGTACAAACAGGCATGAAAGACTTCTGGGTGACAGAAATGTTCTATATTTTGATTATGGTGGTTACACAGGTATACATTTGTCAAAACTCTTATACCTAGCTATACATTTAAAATTCATGCTTTTTTATTGTATGCAAGTTATACTAAAAACATTATACTGAAATTATTCAAAAAAAAGTCTCAATATTATTGGCCAGAGTGTTCGCTGACACCTTGAAGGGATGAAGCCCCTGCCTCACCTCCACACAGATTAATCATGTTCTCCTTGTGCTGGAGACAGTTGTAATGGGTAATCTAGTTTCTCTCCTACCACAAAGCCCTTAAGTAATTGTAGATAAAGGAACATGTTTTCTGTTCTTAAAAACAAACCAACAAAAATAGTGTGCACACAAAGGTTTCCTTTAATAACCTGCTTAAGGACAGTTCTCTCACCGTGACAGAGTTTTGCCTCAAGTGTAACCCGAGTCTATCATGCTGCATTGTACTGATTTTATTTTTTATTTTTTTGAAAATTGGAGCTTTCTCAGGTCTGGACATGAGTTCTCCTTTGACAGCACAAAGCTGTGTTAGGTCTGGAGTTGTTTGTAATGATGCAGGTAGCTGCTGGCCCAGCCACCCCATGGTGCTCCTCTGTGGCTTGCCTGATGACATCGTCAAGATCCTTGAAGAATTTGGTGGGCGGTCCTGGGGCCCATGACCCTGGTGTGCTACCAGGCACCTTGAATACATTGAAATTTTCTTTCTTTTCCATACAGGAAATGCTGAAGGATGAAGTGCGGACACTCACTTACCGGAACTCCATGTACCACAACAAGCATGTGTTCAAAGATAAAGTGGTGCTGGACGTCGGGAGTGGTACCGGGATCCTTTCCATGTTTGCTGCGAAAGCAGGCGCCAAGAAGGTGTTTGGGGTGAGCGTGCCACTCCCTTCCTCACAGGGCTTCCTCAGAGCCAGTCCTGCCCTCGATCTTCTCCGGCTCTTTCTAGAAGTACAAACCCTGGTCCCTCTCTTTGCTGAGGTCACACCCTCAAGGAGAAAATCAAGTGTGACTCTCAGGAGACAGGGCAACCTCCCATGGCTTCCTGTCACCCAGGCACTGCTCCTTGCCCTGTGGACTGTTGACATTTGCAGAGGATTTTTGACTTTTCATAAACAATTTTAGTGTCATCATTAGCTTGGAGTGCTTAGTCCTCCTGTCGGTCCGAGAGGCAGTGCGGCATTGTTACGCATGTGTGCTCTGGTTTGAAGCTCTGCTCTTCCACTCATGAAATGTGTAACCATGGGCAATTTCCTTCTCTGTACCTCAGTTTCCCCTTCTATAAAATGGACATGATAACAGCACCTTGCCCATGGGATGATTGTGAGGGATAAGTGAGTTTAATATGTATGTAAAGTGCGTAGAACAGTACCTGACAAATGCTCTTGTTTATTAGTATAGTTGGGATGGGGCCTTAGGAGATAATAAGAAAACTCTTCTGTTGTTCTTTAAAGGGAAAATTGGGAGACCTAAATTCTGCTGCTCCGGCTGTTGCAGCCTCTCTGGCTAGATGTGGAGGCTGACCCTCTGGGAAACCTCTCATTCTACCTCTGACTCCCACAATGAAGCTGCACACAGCCTGATGATGGCAGTCTGGGAGGGTCTGGAGCTGGGAAGAAATTGTAAAAAAGAGAGTTCTGAGCTACAAGCTGACATTTGAAAAATGCAGTGGGTCTAGAGCTGGAAAATGGGAATTAATCTTGATCAAAATTAATACGCACTACAGTCAAACTCACAGCATGTGCATGAGACAGCCAACCCATTTGCAGAGGCCTATGAAGAGCTGGGCAGCTTTCAGTGAGGCTTCACTCTCTTTGCATTTACCTGGGTCATGTTCTAGCCTGTCTTGAGAACTTCAAGCTCCCAGGTTGACTACAGCTCCCAAATGCCCTTGGCCAACCCTTACCTCAGAGGCCTGCCCTTTAGTCTCCAGCAGGGATAACGTACCTTGTCCATGCCTGACTTGGAAGTCGCTTGGGCCTTGGCTCATAGAGGGTCTTCTAGAAAACACACAGGTGTGCTCAAGGCACCTCTTGTGTAGCATTGATCAGAAAAACTACGACGTACTCAGCTGCAACACATGTTGACAGTATCGGGCCAATCCAGATGCCAAAGGTCAAGTCCTGTCATCATCACGGGTACTGCTCCTCCCCACCTTCCAGCTTTCCTTTATAAGACCCCTCACCAGGATGGAGGCCTGCTGTCCAGGGACACATTCCACTTCTAATGAACTCACAGAGCCTCAGAGCTGGACTTCAGGCCACCTGTTGATTCCCCAGTGCCTTCCCTCCCAGTGCTGTCTCTAAGGCCCCATCTCATCTCCAGTTATGGCTAGACACATGAGCAGGCAAGCGCTGAACAGACAGAGGCAGGGCCGCCTGTCATTGACTTCTAAGGCTGCAGGGGCTCCAGCCAAGGAGCTGTCAGGAGCCTCCCGCAGGGTGCCTTCCAGCTGTGGTGATTCGTCCCAATCTGTCTGCCTCCTGCTCTTTTGCTGTAACAGCTCTTTTATGAACAGCTCCATCAGTTAGCTGGGCTTCTTTCTGGATGGCTCATTTCACAGTGACTCCTGTTCCAGGCTCCCCCTTCTACCCACCATTCTTTCTAGTGGGGGAGTCACAATGGTGGGATGGAGGGAGAGAGAGAGAAAGAGAGGGGGGGAGGGAGGGAGAGAACTGACAGAGGCAGTGAAACTGAGAGATAGACATGAAGAGAGAAATGGAGAGAAGCAGAAAGATGGAAAGACTCAGAGAAAAGCTAGAGAAATGGAATAGGGATCAAAAAGAGGAGAAGAAAAAAATAGAAAGTACAAAAGAAAAAACTGGGAATATGAAGAGAGTAAAAAGAGAAGCGGGAGGGAAGAAAAGGCAGAAAGTTGAAGAAAGAGGAAAGAGTTATACTAATGCAGCCTCATGCATCCTGTGTGCTTTCAGAGGGCCTATCAATACTCTGAGCTTTGGCTCATTTATCCTCCCAATGACCACGTGAAACAGGAGTTGTGACTTGACTTATGAGGAAACCGAGGCAGAATTAAAAAGTGGCTGAGGCCAGATGTGAATTCAGGCTGTCTGGCTCCAGATCCCTTGTTCTCCCTGCTAAACCCAGTACCCTCTTGCAGATAGGATGAAAATGTGGCAAGGAGAGAGAAAGAAGAGAAACACAGTCCTAGACGTAGTTCCGTAGTGTAGTGGTTAGCGCATCTGCTTTACACACAAAAGGTCCTGGGTTCGCGCCCCAGTGGAGCCACGGTCCATGGTCTACAGCCATGCCATCCTGAACAAAACAAGCACCATGTCTGATCTTGGAAGCTTATCAGGGTCGGGCCTGGTTAGTACTTGGATAGGAGTCCACCTAGGAAATCCAGCTGCTGTGCGCATAAATAATAATAAAAAAAGAAAAAGAAACACAGTCTTGCAGACAATAGGCTGAAAGTTTACATGCCCAAGGCACATGGGGCCTGAGTATGGAGGTGAGGGGTGCCCCAGGGCCTTAGTGCAAACTGGCCTCTGTGGGGATCTACCTAAGGAGATCTCTTGGCAGCTGCACCTCTGTTCCCAGCACTCCCTGGCCCTCCCTGACATGCCAAGCCCGCCAAGTCCTCTAACCCCCCAAACTCCCAGGCTGGGATTTGATCTCCTGCTATTCACATAAGGTCCTGCTAGCAGCTAATGGTCAACTAATCTCTCAGATACCTTGGCTCTTTACTCAGGAGTTTCTCAAGCCTGAAAAGACTTTTTAGATTTAAAACCAAACCAAACCAAACCAAACCAGACCAGACCAGACCAGACCAGACCAGACCAAACCAAACCATTTCTTTCAAAGGTGGAGACTGCAGAAATGGTGAGAGTTAACTTGTGTGTGCGTTGGGAGAGGGATCTTAAGACTGGCCCGGAGGCTCTGACTTGGCTTTATGCAGATCATCCTTATCTTAGAAGGTTCCCAGTTTTACCAGTGACAGCTGGAGGGGATGGGGTGGGGTGGACAGTGCTGAGGGAGGCTCACAGGACCTGTGACCAGGCCTACATCCTATCTTGGGAAGACAGTGGCCATGCTGGCTCATGTCATGTTCTTCTGGTCAGAAGATGAGGCTTTCCAGGTCCTTCCAAGTCTCTCAACTTGGGCACCAGGCCCTCCAACGAAAAGCACAGGATGGGTTTCGATCTCACAGCAAAGGCAGCCCGATGTAGTGGGAGAGCTACTGGCCTGCAAGTCCGGAGGGCTGGGCTGTAGCTTTTAATCTGCCACAAATTATCAGTGTCAACTGTGGGTAGGTTACTGTACCCCTCTAGGCCTCAGCTTCTCCATCCGTTAAATTACTGTTGGATATATTTTTTTTGACACTTTGCCTCTTTGTTCTATGCCCTTTCTAGATTGAATGCTCCAGTATTTCTGACTACTCAGAGAAGATCATTAAGGCCAACCACTTGGACAACAGTAAGACATTCGTGTTTTCCCATGGATGGAGGGGGTGAAAGGGCTTGTACTTTCTCGTCTGGGTCTCATAGACTGATATAAAAGGGAGAAGAACAGAGCGCTTGGCTTTGAGAATGTGGAGCCCCGCTGAGGCCCTGTTAGCAGGACTGTGGTCATGGAGTGCTGAGGTTCCCAACCCTTGATATGTCAACCAAGGGCACATTTGTCCCAGCCCAAATTCCCATGAGCCCAGCCTGTGGCTAAATCCTTAGTTATCACACCCTCTGCTTGACTTCAGCTATAGACAATCTATTGAGTTTTGCAAATTGGCAGCTATTTCTTCTTCTCCACAACCATCAGTCCTTTATCTTCCTATTTCCCACCTGGCGGCATCCTAGCAGACCCAGGCTCTACCTTTAGAAAAGTGTGGTCCTCTACTGCCCACAGGCCCCACTGCTAATAAAGCTGTCTTAGCAACTGAGTTGTCCTCGAGAGTAGGACCTGCTTCAAGCTGGAGTCTGACTATAAAAGTATATTCCCTTCCCTTCCCTTCTTACTTCTTCCCTATGCATTGCAACATTCCCCAGGCCCTTCCCTCCGGAACCCACCTTGAGCAGACTCATGCTCACAAAAAACCTCTTTGTATCTTTTATGAGTTATAAGGATGAAATTTAATCCCCAGGTCCTGTGTTGTGTGGGGCCAGATTATCTAGGGTTTGCAACCTAGGAAAATAAGTTTCTAAGGATGATGGAGTCTTTCTGGAGAATTTAAGCAAGAAAAAAGCATGAAAAGTTGATTGAATGGGTTGTAGGCATCAAGAGTATAGGCAGAGACACATTAAGAAGTAATTTCAGTGCTCCTGGGAGAGCTTCTATGGCTTAGACTGGGGTGGTGGCAGTGGAGGTGGAAAGAGGTGACCACTTGGGCTATGTTTGGGAATTGAGGTAAAAAGATCTGCTAATGGACCATATATGAGAATGGAAAAAAGATAGAACAAAGTCTAACTTATTTTTTTTTTTTTGCCTTGAGTAACTGGGTGGATGGTGGAAGATAAGGTAGAGCACTCATAGGGATGACAGGAGGGAAAAAGAAGTCAAGAGTTCTCAATTGCACATGTCAGGTTTGAGGTGCCCATTGGGCATCTAAGTGCACATGTCTATATTAGTCTAGAGTTCCAAGGAAAGTCAGAGCATGGGATATATGCCTGGGAATCTTTAGCATACAGATGTTATATAAAGTCATTGGATGAGGTCTCTTGGGGATAAAGCATAGCTAAAAGAAAGAAATGGGCCAGCAATAGGGCACTAGGGCATTTCGACCTTTGGAGGTCAAGCAAAGGCGAAGGGGCCAGCAGAGAGGCAGAAAAGTTACTTTCAATGAGGTTGGTAGACATTCAGGAGAGAGGAGTACTAGGAAGCCAAAGGAAGGAGGAAGTGGTCAACTCTAGGGAATGCTAAGAGATCAAGTAAGATAGGAACAGAGGAGTGGCCATCGCACTTGGCCACATGGAAGTTATTGGTGCTCTTAATGAAAATAGACTGAATGGAGAGGTGGGGACCGAATTTCAGTTAGAGCGGGTTAGGGAGAGACTGTGAAGTGAGGACTATAGATAAGTCTTCTTGCTATTATGGGGACATAAAAATGGGACAGTAGCTATGGGGGAAGTGGGGTCAAGGAACTGCACTTTTTTTTTTTAGGAATAGGAAATGTGAAAACATGTGTATATGGTTCAGTAGTCCAGTAGAGAGTAAGAGCAAAATTACAGATCCAGGGAAAAATAATTCAGTAGCAAGAACTGTGAGAAAGTAAGAGGGCCTGGGGTGCAAAGCACAGGTGGAAGGTTGGATTTTACTTGATGTAGGGACAGTTTAACCACAGTAACAGAGGAAAAGTGGGCAGTGTGGGTCCAGATGGAGGTGGATTAGTGGTGCGAAGCCCCTGCTTCCATTTTCTCAATGAAGAATGAGACAGTCATTGATGGTAAAGTCCAAGAGGGGAGGGATGTATTTTGGAGGAAGATGAGAAGGAAGGGAATGGCCTTTTATTGGGGGGAAGGAGGGAAGCAAACACTCTGGGGTAGTGGAGATGGCTGGGGGGTGATTAGCACCTGTTAGTGGTGTGTGGACATAGATGAACGCTGAAGTCAGTTTTCCATGTGTCTAATTTTTCTCTTACTGTGCTTGGCAGCTTAGGTGTGAGTAGAGGGGAAGGCCGACTGGGTTGGGGCTTTGCTGAGAGGACAAAACAGATGGAGGGAGGAGCCAGAGCTGTGACAATAACTTACCATGGAATCTGAGCTGGGTGTGGAAGGAAGTGAACAATGGAGGCGGTGGAGGTGAATGAGTGAAAGTGAAGAAGGCTAGGAGTAATGGGTAAGCAACATCTGTAGGGGCCATGAGCAATGCCAAGATCCAGAGGCTCTTTTAGCTGGAGTTGGGGAATGCTGCTCGGATACTCTTGACCTCCGGCTTGGCATTCAGCCTCTCTTGGTTCACTCAGAGCACCAGATCTATTCTACACTTGACCAGGGCAGAAGGGACAGAGAAATGACCTCTCTATACAACTACTAAAGATGGAGAAAGAAAACCGTCAATTCTTCCTCTACAAGAGAGACAGTCTGGCATCCGTGTGTTTTCTCTCACCTTCCTTTTATCGGCTCTCTGAAATGGGACAAGGGGTTCTTCCATTTAACAGATGTGGCAACGGAGGATAGGAGATGTGGAGCAGTGTTTATGTTGATGTGGAAGCTCAATGAGTGCCTGCCAATTCTGGAAATGAAAATTTAAACCTTTAGAGGGGAGGGTGAGTGCAAATAGATGGAAAATCAGATTTCCTCTCGGGGTTATTGAATCTCAGCCCTGGGCCCTACAAAGCTCTCAAAGGATATTTTGACCACCTCTTGCTTCTGCATGGATTTTCCTTGCACAATAATTACTGCCCGCAGAGAGTGCCCAGCCCCTTACTCTTTCTCTGTCTCTAAGGTTGGGGCCTGGAACTACAGGTTCTTGGGCTCATCTCCCCTCTCTGGCTTACAGAGGGCTACTGCCCTGCACTGTTGGCAGCAGAGTGTGGGGTGGGCCCAGAGTGGGAGGAGACTAACAGCAGCTGAGAGGTCTCTGACTTTCAGGAGGAGGGCAGTTTGGTCCTGATCACTTGCCAGGAAAAATTGCACAATTCTTAATTATCCCTTCTGGTTCATACCTTGTGGCTCCTCCTCCCTTCCCCTGCTTCGGACTCTTGTTACTTTTAAAATTCCCCTTCCCTTCCTTTGCTCTTCTTTCTTTTAAGCTTTGAAACATTCCATTTTACAAAAAAGGTACGAAAATAGCTGGTTTTTTTTTTTTTGAGCCATTCGAGAGTAAGTTGTTGACATGATGCTTGTCATCCCTGACTACATTAACGTACTTTTCCAACAAGCAAGGGCACTGTCCTATACAGCCGTGTCACAACCATCGAAATCAGGAGGCTAACATGAATACATTGTCATTATCCAGTGCTCAGATCCTAGTCATGTTTTGCCAATTGCAATCATATTCTTCATAGCAGAAGGATTCATTTCTAGATCAAACATTGCATTTAGTCGTCATGTCTCTAGTGTCCTCATATCTGTGGCCTTTGACACTTGAAGATCACAGGCCAGTGTTCTGTGGATGCCCCCTAGTTCTGGTTTTGTGACTCTTCCTCACAACTGAGTTCAGGTGACTTACCCTGCAGATACACCACAGAGGCTCACTGTGTTCTCATGGCTTAGTAGTAGGTGTCCTGTAGTTTTGATTTGTCCCATTACTGACAGCACTTACTTCGATCATGTGGTTCAGGCGATGTCTGCTAGGCTCCTCAACAGTAAAGTTGCGCTATTCCTGTTTATAATGAGTGAGATTCTCTGGGACAGGGACTTCGAAATGATGTAAATATTTCATTCCTCCTCCTTAATTTCCCATTTTATTCAATAGGTTATATCTGTTATTATCTGTACTTACTTTGATACTCGAATTGTCCCTGATTCAGTCACTGGAAGCATCTTCAGACCTTTTCATATCTCCTTCACTTTTTGTAAGCTTTCTTATTTTTTTGTCACAAATGTTTCAGGTTCTTCTTGTACTTTCCAGGCCTTTCTTCTAGCATCAGTCATTTCTCCAGCAAATCTTGATTCCACTTATGGACAATGGCATTTAGAGATGAGGATTGGGGCTAGGCAGGCTCATTTATTTTAGGATGCGAATGGTCCCAGGCTGACTCAGTGGAAAGAACTAGAGAATGTGGGTGTGTGTGCATGTGTGTACATACACACTTACATAACATGTATTTCTACATCTGTCTATATGTATTTGTCAAGTATCAGTTCACGTGACACCTCCACTTCTAATCCAACACCACAGTGTTTACTCTAGCTTTATCTCCCTCTCCATGTTTATGACTCCTTTCTCTGATGGTGAAAAATCTGGCTCCTGTTATTCTAAATATGTTTACTTATTGGATCAATCTCTTTGTGTGTCAACAATTTCCCATTATCAGCATCTCCTGCCTCATGCAGACACTTCTATCACCAGTGCTGGGCTCTGATGCCCTATATCAGTCAGTGTCCTGCAAGGGTACCCTTCCCTCCCTGCTCAGGGTCCAGTTGGCAGAGACACCCCTGGGTCCTGAGACTTCATGCTCCCACACCATGGATGCTCTACTCGCCTGCTGCAACTCTGACATACTGTGCTGGGCTTCCCTTACCCACTCAAGCTTAAAAGGGACTGTTGTGGTATCCACAGCCCACTCCTTCTTGGGCACACAAATGTCTCGTTCGCTCAGCCCCACCTGATGACTTTCGGATGAAATTGTTCCATACTCTATATATTGATGATTCAGATTTTATTACTGAGGCAAAGGCCCAAGAAGGACAAACCATTGCCCCCAAGTGAATAGCCACCCCTGAGCCTCATACCAGTTCTTGTTCCTCACACACGTTGTATGAAGGAGGAGAGAACTCCAGGCCAAGGGGCCTTTATAAGGCAGAGTTGTCTTCATCTTTTCCTCCCCAGGGGCAGCAACAGTGGTGTGGAGCCAGTGAGGCCACCCAGGGACCCATTGCCACACAGCTCATCCAGCCTTGGCATGTGTACTAGAAAGAGGACAGCTTGACTGCACAAATGCTTCCATGGAAATGCTTTTGAAGTGCTGCATCAGCCAGCATTTGTGTGGGTCTCAAGAGTGTAGGTGTAGAGACATAAATAACAATGCAGGACATAAAATACCTGCCACCCAGAATCAATCAATCAATCTTTCTCCCTCTCCACCTCCACACAGCTCCTCAGGATGGATTATTCACATGCAGACACACCGCTCCACGAAGCCCCCCGCAGTGGCTGTGCAGTTCTCACACGGCTGCTTCCACAGGCATGGCCCCCACACGTGCTCATAGCCTCCTCTTTGACTTCGGCACTGACAACTATTATTTCCTCTCTTTCCCTGCTGAGGAAACCAGTGGGCTGCTGAGATGCTGAAAAAGGTAGATTCATTTGTGAAAGTTTACATGGGAGCCTAGGGATCAACACAATCTTTATAGTTTCAGAAACAAACAAAGAAGTGTAATCTTCTTAATTCTCAGAAAAGTAAAAAAAAAGTATATTTCTCCTTTCTCTTCTACTGGTGCATGTCGTGAAGCATTCATGTCATGGATGGAAGAGGCCTGACCTTAGCATGGCAGCAGAGTGGCAATAGACAGAGGGTCCTCTGTAATGTGGTGGAAAGGAGGCCTCTGCCAAATCACTTCACCTTTCTAAGCTCTGCTTGCTTTTCGTCGATGCTCAGCTTGCAGGGTTGCTGGGAGATTAGAGATAATATATGTAAGGTGTCTACTCCGCGGCCTCATGTGTAGTAGGAGAACTACAGGTCCTTTCAGGCTTAATGTTCTACACTTAGCTCCTTGCTAGCCACACATTCCAAGCCTTTTATAGATGGTGCTTGAATTCTCTGCTACTGCAGCATTCCTTCTCATTCTTCAGTCTTTCCGTTCCAGGATGAGTCCTCCACCAGGGACCTTACCCCCAGCCATCTGAGAGCCGTTGATTGTTAGAAAGCACTGCCTTCCACTGAGGAGGATTCTGCCTTCCTGAGACCTTCCCAACGCTTTACGTCTTTTCTTTGGATACAGGCAGAGCAAGGAGATTTTTTCACATGGTTGCTCTCTTTCCATATCTCCAGGCTACACACCCCCAGTTTCTTTACTTTTGAGTCACCTCTTCCTTCTGGCCATGTCTCAGAGTATCTCTTACCCTTAGAGAGTGTCCTGAGAAATAAACACACCCAGGCAAACAGAGGGGTCCAGATGCTGTACTTGTAATAACACTGCACCTCCAGTTTCCATTAGCAGTTGTGGGAAAAGCCATGTCACACTGATGCTAAGCTAGAATCAACTATAATTTTCCTTCCAACCTGTAGCTGCTCAGTAGCTGTTTTGAATACAAACTGAGTCCCACTTTTTATTTATATTAAACTTCATGTTGTTAAATTGGGCTCTTCCTTACAAACAGAGCATTGCTCTCCCTAGGTCACTGTTGTCTGCTTGGTGTTACCTGCATATTTGATAGGTGCCCTGGGGTGAGTGCGGAAGCTCCTTCAGGCTTGGCCACATTAAACTTTTAATCAGCTCCTTGGAATACATTCGGGTAGCCAGTTGTGAATCCACACAATAATTCATCACCTTCTCCATGAAGATGCCATGGAGGTAAGACCTTGTCAAACTCACTTTCTGTGTCTCAGTTTCCTTATTTGTAAAATGGAAATCATGGTGATACATACATCACAAGTTCATTGTGAGGATTTTGAAGTTACTGTATGTAAAACTGTGGTGTACTGGAGCAGGCCCTACAGGCTCCTGAGAGCTGATTGTTTACTTTTCAGTAGATTTATGGAATGGATGAAGTCACTTTGGTGGCTTGAAATTGGCCGCAGTGGGAGTATTTATACCACAAAATCCAGCAAATGCAAAAATCAGGGCTTCTTTCCTGGATAGCCAGTTGTTAAGTATCTATCAGTGTTTGGTGGATGGTAAGCAGCCAATAAATGTTAACTATTGCTATTATTATTTCATTTATAACTTGATTAATAACCCTGTCAAAGAAAGAAATGAGATGAATCAGCTATTATTGTTTTTAGTGACCTGTACTGTTGGCTCCTGGAAGTTGTTACTTCCTTTCCTGAGTACTTGTTAACCATCTTGGAATGGGGTTTCCTGTAGTCATTCATTCAAGTGTTATTGTGCTACTCTCTAGGCCCTGTGCCAGGCATGGGGGAGTCAGTGGCGAACGGAACAGATAAGAGATTTGCTTTCATGAAGCTTATAGTTTTACAGAGGAGGCAGATATCAAGGTAAATTACCAAACAGCATCACAATAGAATTAAAATCATGAAAGTACTTAGAAGTATGATATACGAGCTGAGAAAAATGGGGCATCCACTTTCAGCGGGTGGTGATAGATGCCTGCTGGAGTTGCTCATTCCACCTTGTGAGAGCTGATTCTGTGCCTGTCTTCCCAACCCTCTCTAGAGTGATATCATGGTAAGAACTGAAATCAGTCACCTTGGAAGTATTTACACCACTGACATTAGCAAACGCTACAAATCAGGGCTTTTCCCCTCTCCTGGAGCTTTTTGTTAAACATTGAACAGCACAGCACTTGGAGGAGAACTCTTTTCTGAAAGGGGGGCACTGAAGCAGAAACCTGAGAGACAGGGAGAGGCCAGCATGCCAACAGTAGAGGGAAGAGTGTTTACACAGAACTGACAGTATAGATTCCCTGAGGTAGGAGACACTTCTTGCCTGTCCCATGTAAGTGAGACCTGGCATGGATTTTGGAATCCCTGAGCCTCTACATTCCCACTGATTTCAACTGCTTTGTCCAGTACCACTTCCTTCTTAATCTCCACCCCCTCAGCCAAGCCCACGAAATCATCTGCCTGTGGCTAGCGTGTTGGAGAACTCCAGGCTGCAGAGTGCTAGGGTTTCAGGTGGTCAGGGATAACTTGGAGTGGAGGACAAGTCTTGGTATGCTTTTGATTACCTGAGTGTTTGTCCAGCCAGTGCCCAGGGAAAAAGACATGTCAAGCAGGATTGCTGGCCAGGGAAGGGCTCTGGCCATAGCTGGAAGCTCCAGCTGAGTAGACAGGGCCTTCAAGAGAGCTGGAGTGGGCTAGGACATGAAGCTAGGCAGATTTTGCACTGGGAACAAGGCAGAAGCTCAAGCCCTATGTTCTTGGGTGAATAGAGGATTTGAGAAGAGAGAGGATAACCATATTTAAATCTCTACTATATTGAGTGTACATAGTGCCCAGGGTTCATTCATGCCACTCAAGCTATGGGGTTTGTCTTCTGCAGGATGTAGTCTAAGTACCGCCAGATATAGAGGGTAAAGATGTTGATGTTCTCTTTCTCCCATCACTACTGGCTCAAGAACAGGGCTGGGTGGGTCTGACCTTGTAAGAGAGGTTTGTTTATCCATGTACCTGGACCCTGGAGAAGACAAAGATGGGTAGTCCAGGCAGGGCTGACCACAGGGAGGTTGGTGGGTTTTACCTCTGTGATGACTCTGCCTCTCCTCACCTTACCAAGCAACCCAACCAACCTTCAGGGGAAGGATGGGCTGTCCTCAGGCTTTTCTGATTTCTTTTCTTCTGCCATCCCAGGCACTTGCTTGGTGTCCACAGCAATCTCATGAGGTAGGTGAGTTGGATATTGTGACCATCTGCAGATGAAGGAAAGGAATCTCAGGGAGGTTGATGACTTGTACATTGCAGGCCTAGGTTTTGGCTCCACTTTTTGCCTCTCTAAACTCCAGTTCTCTCATCAGGAAAATGGAACAAGGAAACCAACCACACAGGTTCCTGTGAGAATTATGGAGATAACATGTGCAATCACTCTGCAAGCTGCTATTCACATGCTAGTAATTTTTTACCATCTCAGTTGGAACTAGTTCAAAGATCTTTTGTCTCTGAATCCAAAATCCTTTTTTCAAAATTGCTTATTCATCTATTCATTTATTCATTCAGTAATGATCTTCGAATTTGTGAAGAGTCAAGTGCTCTGCGAGAGCCTGGAAATAGGAAGCTAAAATAGACAATTAAGAGGAGGAAACCACAGGTTTGAGGAGAGTCAGGCCACAGAAGATATGTGGCAGGCGGTGTGGTGATTGCCAAAATAGGTGTGTGAGCAGGGTGGAAAGGGTGGCAAGTGACTGTGCCAAGGGGGAGGGCATGGTATCGGAGAAGTTCTGCTGCCTTATACTGTGCTCCCTGTCCTCGCACTTAGGACCCTAATGCCCACTCTTCCATGGGACATGATCTGCTCTGGAAAAGGGTGAGGAGTTAATAATGGGGAGACCACTCAAACCCCACAGGACCTGCTGACTCTGTTGAACATAGTGGAGACCTGAATAGGATCAGGATGGCCTGATTAGTTTAAGAAAAAAAAAAAACTGTCAAACAAATGACCAGAAATCATAATGAATAAATTTATGTGATAACCACTTAAACCAAAAAATCTCACTAAAAACAATCGCCACACCCAAAATCTGAACGTCTAATTTGCAAGCATGAAGTTATAGGGAGAAAATCTCCCAATTTGGAGTTTATCACTTCCTGTTGTGCATTTAGTTATGATTAATCATTCTAAAATCTACGAGCAAGGGTCATGTCATTGCTAGTTGAAAATATCTTCCATCATCCTTATGGAATAAAAATAGAGCTCTAGAGAGTGACCTCAATGCAACCTTGAGTTGACACAGTTTTTGAGATGTGGGATCCAGATTGAGCATGGGGCTCTGCAGCCCATGGCTGCTCAGAACCTTGCTATCAGTGGCTGAGATCCCCTTGCTATGGAGCAGACATGCCTGTAGCTATGTGTGCCCACATATTCTCTGGAGCCAACCAATGCTGTACGTTGGCCAATAACCCCTAGTCAGCTGGTACAAGAGCATAAATTGTCTGCCTCCAGGACCCCAGCATAAAGTTGTGCAGGTTGTGCAAAGCAATGTGTAAGTGGATGAATGGGGTCCGAAATTTACTTCACAACTAGACTGGAGGGAAGTGTATCTTTTATCTTACACAAAGGGAACATCTACTCACCAAACCAAGTGGGAGCCATGGCTGCTCTGAGACAAGTTTGTATGCAGAAGGGTGATGTTAAGTGAACGGAGGTCCAAACTGTTGAGTGCTTTAAAGGGTTAATCGATTCCTTTTGCCTTATTGTAAACAGAAAGAGTGTGATTTTTGCTGCTCTTTGATCTGCTCTATCTCTATATGTCAGTATCTCTCTCTCTCTCTCATTTAGCTCCCTATCATCTTTTGAACCCATATTGATCAGGGGATAGCAGCAAATAGATAGGAGGGCTGGTGCAGAAAATTGGGAGAGCATTCACCCACTCTGGGGAGGCACTCATTCTGAAACTCAGATTTGGAGCAAATTTTTTTTTTTGTTTGTTTGTTTTTGTTTGTTTTTCACTCCTGGGTACAGGCCATTTTTCAGTTTCCCCGGCAAAGCTTAGGTGTTGTTTGATTTTTCAGAAGATGGTACAGAAAGAGAGTTTCAGAGCATGAATATGTGTAACCTTTCAGAGGAGCTGTTCAGATGGAACCAGCCGACCAATACATCACCCTGTCAATTTCACAGCAGCATCTAAGAGAGCTTTTGCTCTGATCTTTACAACAATGAATACAAAAAGAAACTCCAAAATTAGGTGAACATGTATGTCAAATGATTGAAAACCCAACAAAGAAGTTTCTCCTGCCACAGAAGGACTAGAAGGTTTTGAAAGTGACTCATGAGCAGAGGCCACATAGAGCTGATGCTTTATCCTCACCCTATCCCCTTCACCTTTCTGTGGGCTGGCCGACAGGCGGGGAAATGCCAGGTGCTGTTTATCTTCTGCTGAGCTCCGGCTACGAGCCAGACACCATACATACGTTATTTTATTTCATCAGCACAACCACGTGCTAAGTAGGTGTCACTTTCCTGGGTTGTCCTTTGGAGAATTGGAGTTTTTGGAAAGTCATACAGTTAAATAATGAGAATATCCAGCACTTAAACCTAGGTTTCTCTGACTGCAGAGCTCATGCTCATGTCAAAACATCAAGTCGCCTTCCTCATGAACCCACTGGGGACGAGCCTTGGCTGTAAACAAATGTAAGAATAGTAGGGGAGTCGACTCGTTCCACTTCTTTGGGTTTGAAACATCATGACTGCCTAAAATGGGGGATGGGGGCCATGAGAAGAGTGTTAAGAGTCATGGCACATCAGACCTGGGCTCTATTTTCACGACCCCCATGTGACTGCTCTAAGCTTTGGTTTCTTTAGCTGTAAATGAGAATAGCAATAAAGTGTATACTTCATAGAGTTATTGGGAAGGTTACATGATATGGTGCATGTCATGGGCTTAGCACAGTCCAGAACATAGTAACTGCTCAATACATTTAGGGAGAAAACATGAATGTAGCTTTCAGTTCTTTTATTATAAACATAGTGAAGAGTATGGTGAAGAGTAAGGCTTGTCTCATCCTAAAAGTAGAATCAGAACAGGGCTAAAACTTGTAGGTCTGGCCTTGATGTAGGGTGCTCACAGTTCCCAGTTAGGATCCCTGCAAAGTATGGTCTTGGGGTTCTTATTTTCCAGTCATTACCATATTTAAGGGTAAAGTGGAAGAGGTGGAGCTGCCTGTGGAGAAGGTAGACATCATTATCAGTGAGTGGATGGGCTACTGTCTCTTCTATGAGTCAATGCTCAACACAGTCATCTTTGCCAGGGACAAGTGGCTGGTAAGTGTCCTGCATGCTCTCCCTTCATTGTTCTGCTGGCTGTCTTGCTGCTCTACCCCTGTCCTATAACCTAGGAAGAACATGAAGACACAGGATAGAAAGTCACCTCTTCCAGGTCCCCTTGTTAAACCAAACTGGCTTTAGGGGACAGAATGATCATCCCTGGGTCCAACATGTCTGTCACACATTTTTCTGTAGGTCTGACTTTGCTTTTTTTCCCTATAGTTGATACCCATATTATGTTGCCTAGACAAAAGTCTATTCTGATCAGTAAGTACTTAGGATTGCATGGCTGTCAGATAGCAGAATGTGCTTCTGATCTTGGCTTCTCCAGGCTAAGAGGTCATACTATCTTCCACTCTTCCTCATTGGACTTATCTTTCCCAACCTCATTTGCTCTGTTGATTCCACATGGGTCCCTCAGTTTCTCCTTGCTCCAAAATAAAAACTAAGCATTGCCATCCAAGCCCTAACCCTGACCAAGGTGACAGTCTTCTGAATGAGAAATGCTGGCAAGGGGATGCTTGTCTGGTGACTCTATGTGCAGTTCAAAATGTGATGTCTTTGTCAGGTGAATAGATTACAAGACCCAATTTCCCCACAATTCATCAACAGAAACCTGGAGGGCTTATGTTTCCAGACCGGGCAGCTTTGTACGTGGTAGCAATTGAAGACAGACAGTACAAGGACTTCAAAATTCATTGTAAGTCACCTTTTTGTTCTGTGGTTGTTGTTGTTGTTTTGTTTTGTTTTGTTTTGTTTTTTTATTTGGTTGGTTGGGGTGGTTTGTTTTTTTTTTCACATTTGGGGTTGGGGGCACTTTAGTGGGCCTGAGACAACCAGTCTTATGAATATACTGCTATGTCTGTAAAGTTCACCTCTGACCTTTTTTGGATTCTCTCTGTAAAAGTTTTCCTCTAGTCTCAAGGGGGAGGGGAGATATACAGAGAGAGAATAAGCAACATGGCTAGTATAAGAAAAATGTCCTGGGATGAGAGAATAAATGCAGTGAGAATGGAAAATGAGTCAAAGCAGGAGAAGCTGAACTTTTGCAAAGAACAGCATGCCAGGTGGCTGGAAATCAGCAGGTTCAGCTATCCTGAAAGCCCACTACAGGGGGCAGAAATGGCAGGTGTCTAACCAAGCCAGTCATTCTGATTCTTGCCTTTATAGCACTCGAACTTATCAAAATGATATCTATTCTCTTCACATTAAGTAAAATATGTATTCTTCTCTGAAGTTCTTTTGGGGAACTGATGGCACTGGGGGTAGGTAGAGATGGAGACTTTGCATGCACACACGTGTTTGTGTGTGTGTCTCTGTGTGTAACCATATCCAAATCTATATTTACAATGCTTTATCAGTTCACAATTTATTGTTTTACAAAAAAAAAGAGAGAGTCAAAAATAAAACCACACTTCTTCATCATTTTATCTGGTCCCAAAAGTTTCTGGTCCCAGTCCTCAATGAGATTATACCAGACCTTTCTAGCCTTTTGTAAGGTTAGAAATGGCCACATCTCTGCAACTAGAACTAAACATGGTAAAGGAGCAAAGAACCCCTCAGATATGCAATGTACACCTAATCCAGCCCAAAGCACAAGGCAGAAACTCCAAAAGTCCAGTGGACTCAGCAGATCTGGGGGTCCTGCCCCTCCAGTGGTCAAGCCTTAATTGATAAGATGATTGTGAAGGGGTCACAGACTGAGCAGATAGGTAAATATCTCCTTCCCTGAGAGGCTGAGATTCAATATTTTGGCAAATTGATTCACACAATTGCAACCTAATAGTTGTTGATGCTGCTGATGAGATCTTGGCTGAACTGTGCTATGAAGTGTGTACTTTTCTGTGTGTTCACATCCTTCTGGAAATAGAACATCAAAGCATGAAGTTCAGAGCCATGTTCAGGAGAAGACAGAAATGGGACAGTATTTGAAATTCTGTGCCCTTTGCCTCCACCCAATCTGGTGTCATTTCTAACATTCGGTGAGGATTGAGAAGTACAGTGGCCTAAGTTAGATGGTTATGTTTTGAAGTCTGCCAATCCTGGGTCACTGTGAGCAAATTACCTAACATCTTAAGCCTCTGTTAGAGATAATATCACCAATCCTATAGACCTGTCATGAGGATTAAATGAGATGATGTATATCAAAGGACATAACAGTTCTTGGTGCTATATGGCACCAGCATGCTCTGTTCTCTGAATGTGTCACTAAGCTGCTTTCTGCTCGCGACTCTGGCAAGCGAGGCTGACTGCCAAGCTTGCTGGCCTCCAGTGGCTCAGAATCTAGGACAGATGTGCTCTCACAGTCGTTTGCAGAAACAACTCAACAGTGAACATTGATCAAATGTATGTATAAATAGGACACATTTTGCCCTGGAGCTGCATTATAATGCTGCTTTTGGAGTTCTGGGTGTGTAACTATACCGAATAGTGTTTTCTTTTTTGTTGTTGTTGCGTTTGGAAACCTCTGTGCACCTTGTAATAAGCCAGCTGGGGTCAGAAGAGAAGCCAGTGGGCCTTGAGAGGCGTTAGGGGTAGTACTGCTGCTCAGATGCTAGCCAGGGACAGATGTGATTCAGTCCTGCGCTGCTCATTATGAATTTCATAGTTCTAGTAAAGGGAAAAAAAAATGAAAGTCAGCCCCATTTTTCTTGTGGAATGCTTGCTCTGGGATAACTGTCCCCAAAACAAAAAACCAAAACCAAAACAAAACAAAACCAGAAACAAAAATTAAACACACATTTAAAATTTATTTAAATTACTGTTAAGTTTTCTATTTGAATGTTTTTTAAGTAACTGTTTTTGTTTTCAGTAAAGGAAGCAAGCCCATTTAGAAATCTGTTTCAGATAAATTAAGATTTTGGCTATTATGAGTTCTAAATCATAAGCAAAGCACAAAGGCTGCTGGTTGCTAAGGTAAAAATTGTAAGCAAGTTTCAGTTGACTCCAGAACCCACTGAAAAAGGAAAATCTTCAAGAGGGCAGGAGAGTGAGACATGCCCAGTCTCTTTCAGAAGAAAACCTTTAGGGAAAGAGCTTCCTTTCCTCTCCTCTCCTCTCCCTAACTTTACTTGCTTCTCCTCTCCCTTCCTTTCTCAGCCACATACAACATGAGAACACAAGAATGAGTGAAATACAGAACCTGCCCTCAGTTTTTTTACTAACTGCTAGAGAACATAGAAAATGAGACAAAGGACTGGCTCACAGTACATATTTTTTTGAGTTAGTGAATGAGTATATGAATGAAGGAATAAAAGTAGAAGACTGTGGAAGGGGTAGTGTTTACTCCTGAGAGAGAAGCAATACTTTAAAAAAATTTCTGCTATGGAAGAGATTTAAAGAATCTCAAAATTGGAAGGAAACTTGATGACTATTCTGTTTGATTTCTTACCCAATACGTGAATCTACACACAATACGTGAATCTACAAACTGCAGAGTCAGAAGGATGGACACAAGCTTCCTGGCTTATGAGAAGATAAAAAGGAAGGCCCCCTGTTGACCCAGTGGTGCCCGCAACTAGAAGGTCAGAGGGCAGGACCTATTGGAGGGCTCCGTAGCTGTCCCTGAGTTTCTCCTCCACCTGTACCCCCAACATTCAGAGCTCTAGTCTATGGCTCTGGCCTATTTTATACGAGTTGACTTTTTTTCCTGGGAGCCTACAATATATAAAACCATTTTAGGGACATTTCCTTCTGTCTAGAGGACAAACTATAAATGACACTTGGTGGCACTTGCTCTGTTCTTCTCTGAGGCAGTCTCATTAGCAGAGAAACTCAAGTTGCTGGGGTCAGGGAGGGAAGGGAGGATATAGCTACAGCTTTTGCCAATGAGATGTATAATTTGTTCTCCAGTACTTCATATTTCTTTTTCTCTAGCTGTTTTTAACATTTTCTCTTTATTTTGATATGTATCCATTTGACTCTGGTGTGTCTAGGTATGTTTTTGTTTCTACCACATTTGGGGTTCTACGCGATTTTTGGATCTGTGAACTGATGATTTTATTAATTTAGGAAAATTTTCATCCCTTATCTCTATAATTTTTTTTCTGCCTGATTCTCTTCTTTAGGGACTTCATTTACAGATATATTAGTTGTTGTTTGATACTGTCACATTAATCTTGGATGCTCTTTTTTTTTTTTTTGCTCATTTTCCTCCTTATGTTTAAGTTTGGATAATTTTTATTGACCTGTTTTCAAGTTAACATTTATTATTTCCTCTGATGGGTGTATCTATTCCTCTAAAAAGCTCATTGTCTCTGATATTGTGATTTTTATTTTTAGCATTTCCTTTGGCTCTGTTTTATAGTTTTCATTTCACCAATGAAATCTTGCCTCTTGCATGCCTGTTTTTTCATTAGATTTTAAAATGTGTTTCGTATAGGTACTTCAAAATCTCTGTTAGGTAATTCCAACATCTGAGCTATCTCTGAGTCTGATTCTATTGACTTTTTCTTTTTTATGTGCCTTGTAATTTTTTATTAATGCTGGAAATTGTCAGAATAATAGAGATAGGTGAGTAATATTTATGCCCAGAAAAGAATATCTTTTCCTTTGCCAGGCTATTAAAGCAGGGATTTGAGATCATTTAGTCTGTACTGATTGTGGGTCTGGGCTTTGTTGCTGCTTTAGTTACATTCATTGTACTTTAGTACAGTTCTTTTAAAGAGTTTGTT
Organism: Cynopterus sphinx; assembly: GCA_030015415.1. Classification (NCBI taxonomy): domain Eukaryota; kingdom Metazoa; phylum Chordata; class Mammalia; order Chiroptera; family Pteropodidae; genus Cynopterus; species Cynopterus sphinx. Next base: position 95,156,787 of record CM057380.1, read on the forward strand.
TTAATCCATAAATAAAACTTCACAGATCCTTCTGATGTTATTTTTTAATCACCAGAAAATTTATAACAATATTATCTGGTGGCTGATGGCCCTTACTCCACATTCACTTATCAATGGACAAGACAGAATTGCAACAAAAAATTAATTTGCTTGATTTGCGCTGTCTCCTATCCCTGTTTCACTTATTTTGAAGGAACTCATGTGAAGGGAATGGTCATCAGAAAGGAAAGGAAAAAATCTGATGTCTTGGATGAGCTGTCTCCTGAACAACTGATGGTTGGGTAGTTTAGCTGGAGAGAGCAGACATGAACTAACCCCTGAAAGTTTAACTAAAACATCTGACATTATGAAGCATTATAGACATTAAATATTTGGGAATGGATTTCAATTTTATCTGTGGGCCTGTATTGTGTTAGATACTCTGCTGTAGGTGCTGAGGATACAAGAGAGGTCCCATGGCTGAACGTAGTTGGAAAAGGCTTCACAAAAACCATGAGATTTTAAGCTCATTGTCTGAAGACTGGAAAGAACTTTAAATATCACTGAACACAAAGGTTGCCACGCTCTGTTTGAAATTGCTTATATAAATATGAAATTTCAGCTTCTTGGGTCCCACATCTGGAAATTCTGATTCAGTAGGTCTGGTTTAGGACCAGGTATCTGTATTTTTAAAGGTGTCCCCTATGATTCTGGAGCACAGAATTACTGAACCAAACTCCTCACTTTACAAACAAGCCCAGAGAAGGAGGTTGATCTGTCCATGGTCACATAGCTCGAACGGTGGCAAAGCCAAAGCTCAAACCTCATAATGATAAAAACCACTATGTGTCAACTGCTTTCTGTGTACCAAGCACTATCTTATACCCTTTACATATATTATCACATTTAATCCTCACAACAACTGTACTGAGCATCTGTAATTATCATCGTCTCCATTTTGAAGAAGAAGAAAGCAACTCTTTGAGGGTAAATTCTTGTGAAGAGTGCAGAGCCAAATTTGAATGTCAAAGCCCAGACCTTCAACTATTGCACACACAGACTCTCTCCAGTATTTGCCCAACACTTGCACTGAACCTTAACTTAAGGCATGGCTGAGAGAGAAAAAGAGCAAAAACATGGATGCGGGTCTCTTAAGAAAGGATTTTAAACGAAGGCAGCAGCGTGTCTTCGTGTGTATGCTTCATCTGGGGAGAGGATGAATAGCTGTTTCCAGACTCTAGAAGGGGGTGTTCTCTGAAGCATGTCCTGATGCCAACCGAGCAGCTTCTTTCTCTAAATGTTGGTTTCAATTGGGATTTTGGCACCAGCCTTGGGCAATATAATGGGATATGACTGGCATCTTATCCTCAAGCCAGAATTTCATAAGCACTCACCCTCTGGGGAATGATTATTTTCTCTGCCTCTTCTCACTGGTGAAGGTCTTTGTGTACCTTAGAAAAGAGTGTGCGTCAAAGGAACACAGCCTTCACTGACCATTCTTTCCTGCCTCCTCACACACCCCCTCTTCTGAACATAAAAGGACATAGTTCCCATTTGTTTGATGAACATTTTTAAAAGAAAATGTAATTCTGTAAGATATCAGAGAAAAGAATCTCTACTTCAGTGCATTGCTAAGCCCGTCTGAGTAAACAGACAAATGAGATTTAACTGTCTAGTGACTAAAGCCTCTGCTCAGGCTACCCTCTGCACTGTGCAGAGGAAGTTATATTTCTGGTCGCTACCACATCAAGTCTGTGCAGCTGAAGGGTTAGGGGACACGCTGGGTTTGAGCCTTAGTTCCGCCATTTCCCTGATTTGTGACTCTGGGCCAGATCCTGCTTGTGAGCCAGATGCCATCTTCTCCCAAATCCAGTTTTCTCATTTGTCATCTGGAAGTATCCTCATAGGGTTTCTGGGTGGCTGAAATGAAGAGTCTGGCCTGGGCTAGGTGCTCAATCAACAATAGCAATGATTGTCACCATTTAAGAGTGGTCTTGGGCCATCAGACTTGCATTCATTTACTCACCAATCCTGCAGCCTAAATCTTTCTCCCTCTCAAAACATCTTATGAGCCGCCTCAAAGGACCAACCAACACTGCTGGGATCCCTTGTGCCCTACTTGGGGGGCGGGTAGTTCTTATGAAATGGCCCCTTATGTGAGTGCATCATGTCATATGAGAAAGGTAGACTCTCATGGACAACCCCCTCATTTTACAGTTGAGAAAAATGAGGTTCTAAGAGGGTAGGGAATTTGCACACAAGCCATGGCTAATAAGTGGAGGTGCTGGGATTCAAACTGTAGCCTATTCCATTTTAAAAGCCAGTGTTTCTCTCTGCTGTGTTAAAGGTTCAGTGGGTGAGGATGAGAGAAGGGAGAAATATGGACCTCCTATGTGTGCAGGATGGCTTGAGCAAAGGAAATCACATAGAAATGTAAATAGCAGAGAAGAGATTTCTAGATACTCCGTTAGCTAAAAAATGGGGACAGGAGAGTAGGTACAAAAAGTCAGGTAATTTAGGTTCCAGTCTTGGTCCTGTGGCATTCTAGCTGTGTGACCTTAGAGAAGTTTCTCGGCTTCTCTGAGCTTTAGTTTTCCTAACCGTAAAGAAGAACCTATACAAATGGTTCTTCTGTGAATGGACATTTGGCTCGTTGCAAAGCTCTCCAACCAGATGAGCAATTCTTCTCTTTTGACGCAAGGGCACACGGGCCACCCCTCACTCTTTGGGGCATGCTGTGCTCTAGTACTCAGGAGGGTTGGGGAGACTTCTGGGGGTCCTGCTGTTGGCCCTCATGTCTTGCTCTGTTCCCTCAGGGTGGGAGAATGTCTATGGCTTTGACATGACCTGCATCCGGGACGTTGCCATGAAGGAGCCCCTGGTGGACATCGTGGACCCAAAGCAAGTGGTGACCAATGCCTGTTTAATAAAGGTCTGCAGATTCATCCGCTTGGGCCTGGGCATACTGGGGACCCAGCTCTGTGCCACTCTGGAAAGCCGTGGGCCTAGAATAAAGGCATCACCAGCTCCTGCGTGGCCTCAGCCTAGTGAGGCAAGGTCGCCTTGGCCAGAGCCTCTGGATCCCAAAGTGACCAGTCAAAACTAGGTGCTCTTGCTGAGCAGAGCCATAGAGAGAGCAACTGGACTCCTTGGTGGCACAGCTGAGAGAGGAGAGTCAGTGCATGTCCCTTGGTAGTGCTGGGGAGGGGCAGTGTGGGGAGTGGGGTGTGAGAGGAGAGCACACCCAGGAGGCAGGAGGGTCCGCTCAGATCTGGGGAAGCTACTCCATTCAGGGGTGGATGAACCTCATGAAGGAAATCTGAAACCTCAGTCTTCTGTGTAATCGTCATTATTCTCTCATGTCCTAGCACACATGGGACTGTCCAGACAGAGATACAAGCCCCCTTGCTGAGTGTTCTTATTTGTACATGCTCTAGCATCTTGTTTTCCAAGACTTTCTTCTGTGCAAACGCCGAACACCTGGTCAGAATCTTTGGCATAGCAATCCTTAGTACGTCCTCATTATTAGATATTCAAACAAGACAGATTGCATAGAGCAAAACTCAAAGCTCCCCGTGATCTCCCCTCCTTCTCAACTGCACACTCCTCCTAGAGGAGCTGCTGGTCACATGTTGGATGGATCTTTCTGGTCCTTTTTCTCAGTCCTTGCGTTTATGTATGTTAATATATTACGTCAAATCATAGAAACTGCCAATATGTGATTGTAAAAATCTAGAAAGGCATCAGTTTCACATGGTTCCAGCTGATTTTTTAATTTAAAAATCTTGTGTCATTATGTAAGTATTCAGCAGCCCGCTCAGTTCTTATCTTACTAAAACATTCTTGCCCGCCCTGGCCCTGTACATACTCCTTCTTTGATGGATGTGTTGGGTGGAGAGCTGGAGTGTTTACAATGGCTGACGGGGCAGGGTCCAGGGCCACTGGGATTGAGGGGAAGCTTCTGAAGGACTAGTACAAACCGCTGCTTTGCCAGGTGAGAACAGGCCTTTGTCCCTGGACATGGTCTTCCTAAGAACCTTGGTCCCTAGTGTCACTGCACTATTTATCATGGAACTCCAATCGAGAAACCGAAATTAGATGCGCCTCGCACAGCCCTCATCAGATGCTGCCTCCCTTTGTAACATCCTGCCTGAGAGGTTTGGCTTTGAGTCTCACCCTTGGACACTCCTTATTTAACTTGGCCCATTCCACGTCTGGATAGGATTGATAGTGAGCAAATGTGTCCTATTATTTCTTCCTACCTGCCTCTCTGTCCCTGAAGCCTCAGCCTTCAGGTGCCCCACACAAAAACCAAGAAAGAACTCCTCCAAACGAGCTCACCCATTGTTAAAACTTCTCTGTAAATACTGTGGAGCAGATAGACATTGACTGGTGCAACTACATTTGCCAAAATGACACATGGCAGCTGCTGGTAATAGCTTTAGGTAAAAGCTTCAGCTTGGGGATAAAGTTCCATCAATGTACTTGGGCCTCAGGTGGCTGTCCCTCCTGCTCTGCCGGTGTGACACTGTACCTCTATACATCTACTGCTGGTCACATGGTGGGCTGGCCTGCTTTTATCTACCCAGGCCAGACGCCTCCTGCGTGTTTCCTGTCCCAGACTGCGTGTAGCCAGGGGCAAAGCAGGGGGACACAGTGAAGAGGGAGCACAGTTTTCACATACTCCCGAAAATCCCTCGGGGCTGTGAGGATGTTGGGACTGGAGCTCTGTGCTGAAGTCTTGCTCTTTCTTGCTCCTTTTGCTCTCTGCACCCTTTCTCCCTCTGTCCTCTGAGAAGGCCGAAGACTGCTTCCGCAGCCAGGAGGCCCTCCATCAGCTCTCCTGCTAATGCACCAAGCAATGTCTTGCCAAGCCTGTTGTGAAAACACTTGCCCTTCTTCACACACTTAATTGCTATTTTCATGCTATTAACATTGCAGAGTGTGACACTTTATTATAATTAAGACTCTGTTTTGACCAGACTTCGGCTCTGAGACGTTCATTTATAACATTATTTAGTGGTGGAGATGGCAGCGGCCAGAGGCTCTTCTGAGTAATTGGTCCCTGCAGAGCCCTTCACTTTGTGGGGGTTACCAAGGCAGTCAGGGGGCCTCCCAGGGTCTCAGAGATGCTATTACTGCTGCCAAAAGTAAGAATCTTTCCAGCAAAGGGATCTGGGCTCTGGGGAGCCAGGATAGCTGGGTTTGACTCTCTAGACTCTGGGTCTGAGAGGAGGGTGGAACTGAATGCAGAGGGCCTCTGTGTCTCCACAGCTGATCCCACCCTCACAGATGGGCCAGCCCCAACTTCAAAAGACCAACTCCCTCCACTGTTACCATTTTAATGTATATCTTCATTACTTATGCCTGGGAGGCTTTTGTTCCTTCAGTAGCCCACATTAAGATGCAAATATCTGCAGGACAAAGTGAACACTGCCAGCTAACATGGGATATTTGGTTGTTGGACCTCTGAGAACAAGACCCTATAGAGACAGGATTCCTGATAGGTGTGGTGTGGTGTGGTGTGGTGTGGTGTGGTGTGTGTGTGTGTGTGTGTGTGTGTGTGTGTGTGTGTGTAGTGAGTGGAGCGGCAAAAGGAGGAAATGAGCCGGGTCCAGATGTGTCACAGAGCCTCCTTTTCTTTCTAGTTTCCCTGTCTGTATTCAGGCCAAGAGGTGTGGATATTTTTAGGTAAGAAAAGAGGAGTCATGGTAGGTTTTGGATCCAGGGAGCAGCACAGTCTGAAAGGATGTAAGAGATTAGTCAGCTGGTACAAAGGAGAGGCCTGGATGAGGGAGGAAAGTTGTCAAGCAGGAGATCTGTTGGTAGAAGACTGACGAGTGTCAGGTGCTATGTCTCACAGTGAGGGTGCACAGACCAATAAGTTGCGGCCTCTGCCCCTATACAGAACTCCAGTCCAAAGGCAGGGGCAAGGGTAGAGGTGGTGAGGCTGCTGAAATAGCAGAGTGGAAAGACCAGGTTAGGATAGTGGCAGAGAGGACCAAGAGAGAAAGATACCATGGATTTTGGAAAGAGCCTGGAGCCTGATTAGCTCGCTCTGACTAGGAAGGAGATGGGAAAGACAGTGAGTGTAGACGCTGTGAGTCTGGCAGGCTGTGCTGATGCCATTCATAAGAAGAACACTGTCAGGCACAGCTTGCTCTGAGAGTTGTTGAGCTGGAAGGACCCTGTGGATAACATGTGGCCAGGAGGAATAACAAACATCATGGAGGCTAACAGGCACTGGTCTAAAAAGATTTCCTGGACTAGAGTAACGGCTCACATTAACAGAATGACATGCAATGGAAGACCCCCACACTCGAGTCCTGGGAAAAAGGGAAGAAGGGTTATGAGAGGGATGCTGTGGAGGGAGAGAGGTTGGCAGGCTAAATGGCAGAGGTCAGTAGTGTGCTCTTTGAGGTCAGAGGTTATAAGTATGTCCCAAGCAGGAAGGGTGAAAGAGTAAGAAATCATAACTTGCGAGAAGCAAATGAAAAACCAGAGGCAATTTATATTTAAGAAGAAAAGGTTTAGGGGACTCATGGAGCTAGAGCAGGCTCTCGGCTTATTCTGTGGGTGGAAGTTACAGAGACTGATGTGGGCTCTCATTTGTCATGGGACCTACCAATTGGAGATTGGAAAATGGAATCGGCTGTCTGGTAAGTAGTGAATGCATCAGCCCTAAGGTAGGCAAGTAAGCACCTGGTGGCCACTTTTGAGGAATGCTGCCAAAGGGGCTCTTGCATCACTTACAAGGGGACTGGCTTTCTAGTCCCATCACATTCTGCACGCCTGACCCAGGACTCACCATTACATTAGTTTTTGTTCCCCATCCTTGGGCACTAGAAGCACAGCCTCACTTGCACGTGAAGTGATCTCACCCAGGGGCTCCCACATTCCCCTAAATCTTTAATCTCACCTCTTCTTGACTAACAGGTCAGAGCTTCAGCTCCCCATGAGGTCATCAGGTTGCTCAGCCCAGTGCCACAGGGATCTGGTCTGCTGGCTGCCTTGATTGTACCTCTTCCTCCTCTGTCCTGTGGACACAGGACTTCTCTTTGAAGGCCCTGGGTACTTTATATCTGCTTTTCCCATATTTATCCTAGAAATATGTAGAGATAAGAGCCATTTTCACTATGCCACTTTGTCTCTTCCCTGCTCTTGTTTTCCCGCCCTCAGATCTCTTTCCTAATTATTCCCAACATGTTCCACCATCTGGGTCTCAGGTGAGCCCCTAGGAATTATTCCAGGCATGTAGATGTCTGGCCCTCACAGTCTTCACAACAGGGTCCTGCTACACATCCCCAGCAGTGGAACGTCCTTTCTTAGACCTCTCTGAAAGCTGCCTGATGCCACATGGGCTCTTGGAAGGTCCACCCTGTCTCATTGGAGCCAGCAAACAGTAGATTAGCGTCCTTCACATAGAAAAGAACAGTACATTGCCAACCATCTTTAATTACACTTGCCCCTCCCCCATGTAAGATGGATCTCCAGTCACTTCCCAACTAAAATTGTTAGAATTAGTAATTCTTCATGTTCTCCACTTTCCACCCAAAAATGAAAAACTCTCACCTCTTATTTGTCCCCTTTCTTTCTTTCCTTTCTTTTTCCTTCCTTCCTTCCTTCCTTCCTTCCTTCCTTCCTTCCTTCCTTCCTTCTTTCTCTCTCTCTCTCTCTTTCCTTTTTTTTTTCTTTTTTAACTGTCCAGGCTTGTTATAAATGGCCAACAGAAGTTCCTCAGCTCAGTCTGTGACTGTGGGTGGGCTCAGGTCCTCATTCCTGAGATAATATTTGATGACTGCTATTGTCGGCACTTAAATATTAAAAAACCGGGAAATGAGTAGTCCACTTCACCCAAATCACTGGGAGGACTTGCTAAAGCACACATTGCTCTTTTGATTCAGTAGGGCTGGGATGTCCTCCCCTCTCCACCCCCTCAGAATTTGCTCTCAACTGATGCTGACGCTACTCATCTGGGGACGTCACTGTGAGAACGACTCAATGAATGTAGTGATGCCAGGGCACACTGCTCTGAGGACATTCGGGTTAGGTTTAGGGGTGCTCTCTTTACTTAATGCTTCTCTTCTTTCCCTTCCCCTCCCCATCAGTCACCACTCCCAGTGGATTTATTAAAAAATTTTTTTTCAATTAAGTTTATTGGGGTAACATTGGTTAATACAATTAACCAGTTATCATTTGACATCTGTATACTCTATTGTGTTTACCACCCAAAGTCCAGGGATCAAATCCAGGGTTTAGGGGGAGGGTGAAGTGACTGAAGGAATCAAATAGATGGTAGCTGAAGGACTTACCTTTTTAATGCCGTTCCCCTCGGGTTCTGATTCCTATTTGTTTGCATCATTGCCTGTGCATGCTGTACCCTAGAAGGGTTGGGGAAGGTCATTGGGAGGTGGTGGGGGGAGTGAGGAGAGAAGTCACCATAAGAGTAATGACACCCTGGAGAGTCGACCATAGGTTGTCCCCCACGGGAATGAAGCTCTTCACCAGGACCCAGGCCTGGGGGAGATGCTAAGTGTCCAGAATTCTCTCTTCTCTGGGCTGCAGGAGGTGGACATTTACACGGTGAAGACGGAAGAGCTGTCGTTCACATCTGCCTTCTGCCTGCAGATCCAGCGCAATGACTACATCCACGCCCTAGTCACCTATTTTAATATCGAATTTACCAAGTGCCACAAGAAAATGGGGTTTTCCACAGGTGAGCCTTTTGCTGCCATTACAAATCCTCTTCTCCCCCTTTGCCGAGGTATGTGGGAAGTGACACAGGGCTGGTCTCGATGACATGGCGGAAGGACCTAGTGAGGGACCCTTTCTCTACATCTCTTAAGCTTTCTCTAGCTGCAGAGTAATCGCGTGTCCCCACACTTTTGGTTGCCCAAGGAGAAGGTAAATAAAACTGTGGCTGGCATGGTCAGAGCTGAGAAAAGCAAAAGTATGGGCCCCTTTTCAAATGTACATTTGCTCATTGAGCATTTCCTGAGCATATTTTGTGTGATAGGAGAAGGAAAAAAGTAGAATGAAATTTCTCTCTCTCCACTGCCATGCTTTACTACCGGATTCAGGGTATCACTCAGTAGACTTCAAATGGTGCCTCTATGTCTCCAACTTTCTTGCCTGCTTTCATCTCAATCCATCCTCATTAAGTTTCGGACAACATCACCCAAACACCAGCCATACTCTCCCTCCTAGCCCTTCTTCAGAGGTGCCTCATAGCCTGTAGCAGAGAAGCCTACATGTCTTAGCCTGGTAAGTGTGGGGTTCTGTGACCTGGCCCCAGCCCACTTTTCCAACCTCATTTCTCATTACCCCTTCTTTGCTTTGCCTTCCACCCTGTCTCATTGCTGCCACTGCATACACTGCCTGTTCACACTGAGCACTTTGCAGTTTCCTGAACTCAGTGAGACTTCTTAGGCCTCTGGGCATCGCCTCTTCACACGACTTGTTCATCTTGGTGTGCCATGGGAGCAAGGGGGTCTTTTGTCAGAAGCTCTTGTTGTTTCCTTTCCTCTTGTATTAGTTTCTTAGGGTGGTCATAACAAATGACCACAAACTGAGTGGCTTAAACAACAGAAGTTTTTTTTCTCACAGTTCTGGAAGCTAGAAGTCCAAGTTCAAGTTGGTTTCTCTTGAGGCCTCCCTACCTGGTTTGCCTATGCCTATGGCTGCCTTCTCCCTGTGTCTTTACATGGCCTTCCCTCTTTGTGCACATATCCCTGGTGTCTCTCTGTGTGTCCTGATCACCTTCCGAAAGAACACCAGCCAGATTGGATTAGGGCCCACCCTAAGGGCCCCATTTTAATTTAATCACCTCTTTAAAGGCCTACCCCTAAATACATTCACATTCTGAGGTACTGGGGGTTAGAGCTTCAGCACATGAATTTTGGGGAGACATAATTTAGCCCATAACACCTCCCTCACCCCACCCCACCTTCCTCACCTGGCCAACTCTAGCATGGGTCTCACCTCTCAGCTCAGATATTACTTGATCCCCTCCTTCTCTTTTGGGTCAAGCTTAGGTGTCCTTCTTGGGGCTCCATCCTGTGGATGTAACATCCTGTGCTTACATCTGTCATGGTGATGTTTAAAGTGATGCATATGCGCAATAGTAAAAAGAAATCAAAGGGTATAAAAAGTCAAGGAAAAAAATCCTCTACCCATCCATCCCACTTTTATGCCTCATTGTTAACAATTTCTTTTGTATCCTTCCAAAAAATTTCAGTGGTGCACAAGCACATCTCTCTATATATATATACTTTTATTTTTTACCTTTTTATTTGAAATAATTATAGACTCACAGGAAGTTGTAAAAATAGTACATGGAGTTCTGTGAACCCTATGCCCAGCTCCCCTCATTGGTGGCATCTTACATAACTGGAGTACAATATCAAAACTACAGCATTTAAAAAAAATACAGATTGGCTCATACTAGACACAATACTCTCTGCCACCTTCTCTTTATTTAACAGTGTGTCTTGGAGATACTTCCATAGCCTCTCAGTAATATCTACATAGGATTTCATTATAGGATATGCCATCATTTATTCAACGTTTCCACCCAGGTTTTTCAACCCTTGGTCTTCCTGTGAGTGTGGATCATATCTCATCAATCTCTGCACTCTCGGCTTCTATGGCAGTGCTTGGCTCCTAGCAGGTCCTAAACAAATCTCTGTTAAATTAGTGTGTGAAGTTATGGTTCTGCCCTTAGGGTTGTACTCAGATTGACCATTCATGTGGAGTCTCCCTGAAAACTGGAAGTGTGTCGTTGGGGGTGGAGGGAGTGGGCATATAGTGGGAATAGGTAGGTTCTACCAGAATTCAGGGATGTGATTATTCACTTCCTGAAGCCATGACCCTCTTTTACCTGTTGATGGAGGGGAGAAGAGACATATCTAATCAGTCATAGAATGTTTTTTTTTCCCAGAACTAGTGTCTCCTGAACACCAATACCAGAGTTTTCTAGTCTTCATTAGCCAGGCCAGTGGTGGTGCTTTCCCGCCAAGGGAAGAACCAGAGATGTCTAATCTGGGTCATTATAGCTGCTGCTCCCCACCTCACTAACAGGGGCACCTGTGAGCTCATCTTCTTGGTGGGCAGGAACAGCCAGGAGTGGGCAAGGGAGATTTTATCTGGACCCTAAAGGATGGGAAAAACTCAGCTTTGTGATGGTGAAGAGTAAGGTCATTGAGAGGGCCAATGAGGATCCTATTTGAGACCAGGGCTGTGTGTGACTAGAGGCCAGAAGTGAAGCCAGAGTGGCTGGCTCTGCTTCTACCACTCCAAGATGATGTCTCCCACAGGGCCTGCCCTGCCACAGGCAATGGGAAAGTCAGTGGGCAAGAGTACCCAGGAAGAAGTTCTGACCTTTGAAAGTCTGGGCTCCTGCCCCATAGCTCTCAGTTGGGGTTTTCCTTTCTTCTAAGATGATCTACTTCCAGCCCTTGAGGTCTAGCAGGTGGCAGGGACTACATTCCTGATGTCCCCATGGAGGAGGAGGCTTGATTAAATTCAAATTCAACATCAAAGAAATCAGACCTGGGATGCCTGGGAGATGGTGAGGATCTGAAGAGTTAAGTTCCAACCATTGGCTCCTTTCCTTCCTGTTCTCTGGTCACACCCTGCCATAGTTCCACACATGCCCACACAAGAGGATGATGAAGAGTATGTTTTATAAGCTCAAACTAGATCAAGATCTGAGCCTACATTTTCTTTTTGCAGTTAATGGCATTGTGCTCCCTCCCCTATGCACAGAATCTCAGTATCTTAGGTCCTACAAGGACGTTCATAGTGCATACAGTCCTCTTTTTTCCATGCCTTGGTGCAGAAGTTCTTAAAGTGTGGTCCATGGACCAGCATGGAAACTTGTTAAAATGCAAATTTTGGGGCCCCACCCCAGACCTGCTGAGTCAGAAATTTTGAGGTGGGGCCCAGAGATCTGTGTCTTAATAAGTCCTCCAGGTAATTGTGATGCACAATCAAGGTCGAGAACCACTACCCTCCTGCAAGATTTCTGAACAAGATGGTTGAGAATTTGACCAATGTCGACATCCTCTGGAAAGGCAGTTCCAACTCCTCATTACGGTGTGCCTTCTGGGCTCACCAAGACTTTGTGCCTTCTGGCTGACACAGACCCCTCTTGTTGCAGCATTTTCATATACATAGCAAAATTAAATTGTTTAGCAGCTTTCTCAGGCACCCTGAGACGTCAGCATGGGGTTTTGTTCCCAGCACAAGTGAATGTCTTTACCAGTGATTATGGGTTTGGCAGCAGGCTCTAATGCATGCCGTCTACACTCTGACCATGAAGTAAAGAGTGTTTGCTTTTTGTTTTTAAGGACCCCAGATACACAGAAGTAGATGAATCTTAATTCTTGGTTAGTGACATACTATTGACATTGAGTCATGCACGGTTCACTTTTTGTTTATTTATTTATTAATATAATGAATACCTGTGAGTTCACCATCTCAGTAACCAGAATGTAAATAAATATTAACTAGAATGCAAATAGTAACTAGAAATAAGATTATTATTATTATTGTTAGAAGTAAATATATTAGTTAAGAAATAAATTATTAGAATATAAATATTAACCATAAACATTATAAATGATTATAATTAATAAATTTGAGTAAATTAATTCATAGTCACATAATAAATCCCTGTGAACTCACCACCTAACTCAATACCTTAAATGTTATCAGTACCTTTCATTTACCTGGATGCTCTGCTTCTACCCCATCCCCACGCCCCTTATTACCTCTAGATGAACGTTACCCTGAATTTTGTGTTTTTTTATCCCTTTGCTATTTTTGGTAAGTTTTATCACATGTATGTGTAAGCCTGAACAGCATACTGCTTGGTCTCAGCTAATTTTGAATTTCATGCAAAGGTAGCCTGCTTATGTGGCCCCTCCCCATCAACCCTCAACCATGTTTCATCTCAGCCCAGCCCTGGGAGGCCTACTTGAAAGTATATCGAGTGTTGCACAGCTTGAAAATGATTCCTGTTAATGGCCTGGCGTCTCCTCTCTGCAGCTCCAGGCAGAGGCCATAAGGAGCATAGGTGCCTAGAGTTCCAGGCTGTGCTAGCCCATGGGCCCAGCTGTCCCCATCCCTTGGGCACATCCTAGATGGGTGGGGGGAGGAATGGAAACTGGGGCCCTAGGCTGCTATGTGATGGGTAAAAGGGGAGTAGGCTGAGTAGAAGCAGGTCTAAACTTATGTCCCCTTCCTTTTGCACAGATTCCTGGTTTTTCCAGGAATCAGCAAGGTAGGGTGATCAGATGCTGGAGATGACTTTGAGCGACTTACTTTCTGGGCCCTGGGCTTTTTATATATGAAATGACACCGTTGGACCTAGATTACCTGGCAATCCTTTCCAGCTTTGCCATCCTATAACAGAGTTAATTTACTCAGGTCAAAGATGCTCCTTGGAGCATAGTCTTAAATTCTTTAAAAGCTTGTGAAAAGCTAGGGAATATAATTACAAATTTACAGGTAGAAAAAAGTATTAGATTCCACTTAGCCATTGGGAAGTGAAATAGAAAGCAGAATTCCATTCTCTTTCCAAAAGCACCAGAAAAACACCTTTCCATGAGAGGCCCCTGCCATTTGTTCCTGCAGACCGCTGTGCTCTGCACCCCCATTCTTAGTCACAATTTACAGCAACCTTCGTTTGTCTTCCCACTTAAGCGGTAGGATCTGAGATGGGGTGGGAGGAGGGGGGCAAGGCTGTATTGATCGCTGTTCCCCAAATTTAAGACCGTATCTGTTGAATGAATGAATAAATGAAGGCATATGCACTTGGAATGCTGCAGGGAGTATTGATCACACTCACTTCAAAATATAAAACACAAGCCGTCCATGTTCTAGAACACAGAGAGACTGTGAGGGAAGGGAGAAAAGGGGTCAGGATAGTAAGAGTATGCAGGTATTTTCACAATAGAGAAAGCTGAAAGTGACACAATCATGAAGATTTCAGTTGGGGCCGGGGAGGAGAGGGAAAGACTTGTTCATTGACGAGAACCCTAGATGTCATCCACAGCCCCGAGTGCTTGTCCTTGTGCATAGCAACTTTCTAGATGTTTCCCTAGGACATTCTAGACTGCTGGAGTGAGGCATCACACCTTTTCAGGCTGGAGTTATAGTTTATGAATGAATAAAATGATATACCACCATCCATGACAATGAAATAACCACCTCGTGTGATGGCTTAGGAACACCCTAACATGGACCTAATATCTTATAGGTAGGGTGATCATGTAATTCACCTTTCAACTAAGGACACTGTTGAGAGTGGGAGAACTATTACTAATTATGCCAGGAAAACAAAAGTAAACTGTAACTGTCCTGGCACAACAGGAGGCTTGGTCACCCTTAGCGTATCTTTTTTCCCTTCTCACAGTGCCCCACATTCTGCAGGTGTAGAAAATGAGTCCGAGGGTCACAGTGTAAATATGTAACAAAGTGGAGACTAGAAACTGGGCCTAATTAAATGTCCTTTTCCCTGATCCCTACACAGGAGATGTTATTAGAAGTGAATGGTTCAGTTTGCGTCATGATTTTAGCCATGGCTATGTGCCTACATAACCTGGGGGAAAATTTTTAAGTCTTGGCAAACTTTTCCCCTTCTCATTCCTCCCCCCCAAATACTGAATTCCGATCTCTAGGAGTAAAGTGAAAACATCCAAATTTTAATAAGTTTCTCCTGGATGTCTTGTTGGAGAATTAAGACTGAGAAGATTGGTTTAGGTAATTAGTCCATGGCTAATGGACCCATCATAGAAATGAGACATTTGGTCAAGTTCTTAAGCTTTTTGATGTTGATGTGGTAGTGGAGGAGGGAGAAATTACTTTCCTCCAATTTGAGGCTGGCATGTTTTTGGGGGCCTACCATCAGAGGCAGACTACTAGGTTTGGTGAATCTAAGCCAGTGAAGTCTTTGGGATTCTCACAAGGCATCTGATTAGGAGACAGAGGAAAACTGCTTGAATCCCCTTGAAGGTCTTTAAGAAAAGAAGAGACACCTGTCTGAGCTGGTGTAGGTGGAAGTGGGGGCGAGAATGCTGTCAGTCATATACTGCTATTCTTCGCACACACTGAAGACTATCTTTTGACAGTTTATTTAGATGTATTTGGCAGGGAAGTTTCTGGGAGCAGGTGGACTTTGTCCTTAGACAGCAGTGTGCCTTAGGGGCTGGCTATATTTGGGGATCCAAGATTGAGGGGCACAGATTACATGTTCATGATCATTCAAGCCCTTCCAAATGCTCAGGCTGCTCTTCTCCATCCATGACCTTGAGTTTGCATTGATTTCCCACACGCACACACTGAATGCTACTCAAGTCTGTATCCAAACCACTGCCATCTGATCTAGCCTTTTATTGAAAAGGGCAAAGAAAGACGGACTCTTCCACTCCATTAAAGTTGATCTTGGGATTTGAAAGAGCTTATAGGTCACGTGGACTGACTCAGTGCGTGAGAAATTCCCAGTCAGTGGACCTCAGGGGCTTATCGAATTGTGAGACAGATCTAATTCTTTCTGGTGAATTAAAAATCTGCCTACTAGTAATTCCCCCTGACTAGTCTTTGTTCTGCCTCTAAAGCCACATATAAGACCACACATGTCTTTCCATGTGACAGCTTTTGAAGCATTTGAGAGGCACTTTTCATGTTCTCCCAAGTCTCCTCATCTTTAGCTCTTGTCCTAAGAAAAGAGGAAATCAGTATTAATGAGTTTTGGATCCCAGTGGAGGAAGATAAAGGCCTGAAGGGCCAAGAACTTACTGTAAGATGGGTTTTTGTATAGGTTCTAAAGCTCTCCAGTGTAACTGAACATCTGTGGATATAATGAAGCATCATGAGAGGTCTACTCTTTGGTTTTTCAACAGATAAATCATTCATTTATCCATCCCTCATTTCTATTTGACATAGTTAGGAAGGCACAGCTGACACCCCTTAGCAGGCTTGGGCTAAGGGTACTAATTTTGGTTCTAGGGCAGAGGAGCAGGCAGGGAAGACTATTTGTAGGGCTGGGCTGTCAGTGGAACTGGGGAAACTGGGTTAGCTGTGGAGTTTGCATAAGTGATGTCATTTAAGGGAAGACAGGATGGCCTGTTCTACAAATCTATCCCCCACACTGTCTGGAAGTCTTCACTCTGTAGAACTAATGAAAAGCAGTAGCATTCCGAGATTCATTTGTGTTACGGAGTTTAGTTGCTAAGAGGGTATGTATTTATTCCTCTTAATATGAATTTGTAATATCAGCTTGTTCCCTTCCGATCCCCAGCAAAGACTCACAGTCCTGAGGGATGGGAATCTGATGGAAGGGGTATCCCTGGGGCCGAGGGGGGGAGTTCTGGTGGGGGCTTGGCGGCAGGCTACAAGGGCTGGACACCTGATCCAACAAGAGTGTTGTGTGTGGGTCAGAAAGTTCCAGAAGAAATCCAGCAACTTGTAGGCAGGGTCCCAGCCTCAGCTCTTCTGGAGATGTCTTCTCTGATACTTTTGTTCCACCTTCCCTGTTCCTCATGCCTCAGCCCCTGATGCCCCCTACACCCACTGGAAGCAGACTGTCTTCTACTTGGAAGATTACCTCACTGTCCGAAGAGGGGAAGAGCTCTATGGGACCATCTCCATGAAGCCAAATGCCAAAAATGTGGTGAGTGCTGAAGCAGGCTCTTTGTGGGCAGGAATCAGAGAGGAGAAGGGACCACAGAGCTGATCCCAGGACCTACTCGCCCAGGTGCTAAGTGCCCTGTGCACAATCAGAAAAGTTGCCAGGGAGGCAGTGAGAAGCTGGGCTTGGATGAGACTATGCATAACTGAAGAGCTCCCAGCTTGGCCCCTGAAAGCCAGGCACCATCTGGACTCTCAGCTTTGAACACAGCTTCACAGAGGGGCTTTGAGAAAGGAGGCTGTTGCCATGGGTTTCACCTCATTTAAGATGAGCTGAGTCAGGAAATAAGAGCTTCTGAGGGTTGAAGCAGAGGAGCAACACAATTGGATTAGCATTAAACTTGAATCATGTCTGGCATAGGGGTCATGAGGCCCCCCTTCCTACTGTCTGTTACTCCACCATTCTCACAATGATGGGGACAGAGGCCATATGGCCTTTATGTAGTCATATCTTACAGCGTGATGAAATCTCCAGCCAGCCTGCTCCATCCTGCCTGGGATGTGAATCATCCTTTTGTTTAGTGTGTCCACTTCACTTCATCCCATCACATAGGCATTGTATCATCATCTCACATCATCACAAAAAGAAGGGTTGGCATAATTCCTCCTGGACTGAGTGGAAAGCATATACTCACAGGAAAGAATCTGGCTGCATTTGAATAGAACGTGTTGGAGCAACACTAATAAATTTCAGAGTGGATATCCAAAAAGAGAAAATGTTTCTGGTAGCCAGGAGAAGTTTGGTTTACATTCTTTCAGCTGGCCTGGTGGGTTGGAGACCATGTGATTCTTTCTTTCTGAGCTACCCCGGGTATGGGCAAGTACACTAAGAGTCTACAGAATTCTTTGAGGATTATGATACAGAAGACTCAACCACCCCACTCTGTTTTCTCCCAGGATGAAATCAGAGGGAACGTTTTTATATTATAACAGGAAGGATTCAGGTTAGGAATCAAATAACTTCCTGTGAGGATAATGAGGCACCAGAATAGATTCCTGAGGGCTGTTTATGGGAACTCCCTAGCTAGCAAACCTTAGGAACACAGTAGATACCCATCCCTCTGCCTGCAGGGAGGGGAGCAATCGTGCTTTCCTCCCACACTAATGCTGTGACCCTTTGCTCCTTTTTTGCAGCGAGACCTCGATTTCACAGTAGACTTGGATTTTAAGGGACAGCTGTGTGAAATATCTGTATCTAATGACTACAAAATGCGTTAGCACACGTGGGAAGCTGCAGAGAGTGAGCGAGAAAAAAAACTCTCACCTCAATCTGCAGCACTGTAACAAGGAATACTGTTAGCAGGACTACATGCTCGAAAACCAGTTTTAAATTCTGCCTTGAAGATTGGGGGACTCACTGGGGCTCCCGTGGGCCTTGCCACTGGACAGAGGACCTCCAGCTCCTCAGCTCTGCTCTGCAAGCCCTCCACAAAGGCTTTGCAGTCACTGACCAAGAGCGACCTCGAGTGCTGCGCCTGGGCCTGAGGCCAGAAAGTACCCGTGTAAACCCATTGTCCTCCTTTACTGTGAACCTCCGGATCTTCCAAGTTTTGCATGCTGCAGGCATCTAGGGCAGATCGCTTCACTAGAACCTGGAGACTAGTGTCTTTGATAGCATAAGCCAGAGTATCTGTCTGTGCGGTGGTGTGTGCGTGCGTGTGCGCGTACAGCATATACAGTTGTTTATTTACCCACAACACTGTATATGCATGCATATACAACCATTGGGTACACCCATGTGTTCTTTCAGGGCGTGTGTGTGTGTGTGTGCGTGTGGGTAGAATATATATTACTCTCAGAGGAGATTCTGTTGCTTTTGAATAGGAATTTGTTTTGTGATTAGCTCTCCCCTTCCTCATCCCTTACCAGATGTTAAGCATCTATGAAATTTTCTCTATACTAGCTCTGGTCTCCTTTTGACTAGACTGGCTCTGAACCCTGAGCATAGTACCACACTCTGTGGGCACTCAATAAATGCACATAAGAGTGAAGCAGTGGGACTGCTATATTCCTGGGGCTCTGGAGTGGGAGGGCTGGGGATGAAGTTAAAGGCTGTAAGGGAACAGAAAATCAAAGGAGCAGCACCTTGGTTGTTCCCTGCTCCCAGAAGGTAAGCTCTTTAGTAGAAACACTTGTAAAGTCAGGACTGGCTCAAGGGTATCTGCCCTGCAGACTCTCAGGGTGGAAAGAGGGTCCCAGAGCTGGGGCGGGGGGTGCGTGAACAAACCGAGAGTGCTCTTGAATGGGAGGCCACAGGTACCTGGAGGGAGCAGGAATCTGGGTTATGCATGCTGTTGGGAAGGCCTGGAGAAAGCAGAAGTTGGTGAGCTTGTGATCCTGAGTCATTGGGGAGAGATTGGGGCAGGGTCCAAGGTCAAGGCCAGTGGAGGGACGCTACTCTAGGGTCCTGAGAGTTTGCATCACCACATCTTTGGTCTTATTCTTCACCCTGGGCCAATATATGGCCTGGCTTGTCACCCTTTGCATCAGTAGGAGCCCACACACAGGTGAAAGACACTTGGTCCTCAAGGTGGCACCCCGGTTTCCCATCACAGCTCCTTTCCCCAGTATGGCTGGCAAATCTCTAGTCACCCCAATTTCTTCAGCTCTGCCACCTCTAAGATTTTGAACTCTAGTCTCATCATGGAGAGGGCAGAACCAGAAGAGAGACTTCTGTGGCTGGGAATGGTCACCTGAGGAAGAGTTAGGGGGCCTCTCCTGTGGACAGGAACCCAGGTCTAGCTGACCTGAAGATTCAACTGGCAAGTAGCATGAGGGCCTGGTGTGGGGGAGGAATGAGGCCAGGCACCTGGGCCGTGGCGGTCTACCTGGCTGTGCTGTCAATGTGCTGTGGACCTTGGGCGAGTCATGCTGCATTCCCAGGCCTCAGCCTCTTCACCACGGAAACAGGGAGCAGGACCAGATGAGTGTTCCACACTGTTTCCTGGGGGGCCTTAGCTTTGTGGGAGATGCCAGGGATGGAGTGGACAGAGCTGTGGGTCTCCCCTCCCCAGATTCAAAAGGAACATTTCCTTTCTCTGTTTTTATTTTCTTTGGGAAAAGAATTCACTGCCAAAAATAAAAATAAAATAAAGAAATGAAAAGAAACCAAGACGAAAACCAAACACCTTTGAAAACAACCTATGCTGGAGATCCTGAAGTCCTCTCAGCCCTAATACCCTGGGGTCAGGGCTACATTGGACCCTCTCCTTCCCCCCTGCTCCCCCAGTGCCATTTCACCTAAAACACTTTCTGCAGCTCCAAAGCAGCCCTCAGGTCTTAGCTGGGCTCCTACCACCCGGCCCAGAACCACATGTTCACCTGCCTGCATCTTTATGTTCTCTCCAGCCACCATTAGCTCTAAAATATTCTCTCTGGAACCGTTATCACTCAGAAATGGGGAAAGGCTTCATAGGCAGGCGGGGTCTTTGTAGGGATTTTAAAAGGGGCCTCATCAAGGAGCCTGTAGATTTGTGGATGCTCTGCTTGGCAGACAGAGTGGATTTCACTTGCCCTTAGCCTGGGGTTTTGGGGGGGTGTGCAAACTCCACAACAGTACTCAGGCCTGAGAGAAGTGGCTGGGCCTCTTGGAGCCCTTGTTTTCCATGAGAGACCTTCTAGCCTCAGTCCAAGTGTGATAACAGCATCTCTGTAGGATGGAAATACAGTATCCTTTGTCAGACCCGGTAAAGTGTTTTGTTTTGGTTTGATTTTGGTCAAAGCTTTGAGACAGGCCATTTCATCTGTGTCATCATCTCCGCTGGGAGAGACATTCCAGGGGTTGGGAAGGCAGAGGGGTCATTTAGAGGAAGTGGTGGAGCTGACAGGGCCCAGGACACATGCATGCAGAGGAGGCTTTGGCTTCCCTGGGTGTGGGTGTCCTGGGGATGGCAGTGTCCTTGAAGATAATAATTGACTTTGGTGGCAGTGGCCCTGCCCTTTCATAACTCTCTGGCATCTGTTTACTTATTGGCTTCCCCAAAGCTCTGGGAGAAGGCGTGGAGCTGAGACAGCTGGGTAGCAAACACACGTCCTGCTCAACGTGCCCCATGCTGCCTGTGCTGCTTCCTCTGGACCTGTGGCCTGGAAGGCCTCTCTTTGTGCCTAGAGAATAATACAGTGAAAACCATCCAATGTCTTTCATCCACATGTATTAGAAAAGAAAAATAGAGAAACTTAGGAGGTGACCATGCTGAGGTCACATGGAGGTGGGGTCCCCAGAGGCCATTCTAGGGGAAGTTATTAGTGGTTTTTCACTGTGGTGAAAGTTATTAGTGTTCCTTGAGGAATGCCCTTTTAAAATTCAGCCCTGGATTGCGCCTTCTCAGGCAATGGGCCCATCCTACTTTGTAGAGAATTCATCCATGGACAGTGGGGCAAAATCCTACGTTGCCAGGGGACAGCTGGGATGATGGTCCCCCAGGAGCTCTGTGTTTGGGGCCTGCTGGCATCCACGGCACCCCTGGAGGATGGGAGGCTGGCAGAGCAAAGGCCCAGCACTTTGGGGCCTCCACAACTTCAAAGGAGAAGAGGATCAACCTGGTGCTGCCCTCGCCCCAGGTCTTGGTTCCCTGCCAGGACACCCCTCTCTCTGCTCCTGGCTGCAGGAGTGAAGCCTGCCAGGTGGAAAGGAGCGGTTCCACAGTGGCTCCTCCCTCCTGCCCCTGGGAATGCTCCAGTGGGAACTGTAATTCTCTCTGATTCGGTAGAAAATAAGCAATATCTGCTTTGAGCATGTTCTGAATAGAAGTTGGTATATGAGATGAGGTTTCACCATGACAATAGAGATGCTATAAAAATAATTTCACTTATGAAACCTCTTTTTTCCCCAACTCTGCCTTTTTTTTTTTTTTTGAGACTGTACAAAACCCATTAGTGACTTTTTCTTCTGTCACTCTTCTCCCTCTCTAGAGGAATGGCTCCCTTCCATTCCCAACCCTCCTTCTCCTCAGACCTGCAGTTGTGGTGCCCCTTTTGTGGTCTTATTTGGGTTTGTTTATATCTGGGTCACTCTGGGCTTGCTCTGAGGTCTACTGCAGGCCTGGCCTCTCTTCCCCACTACCACAAGCTCCAAAGGCAGGGCCTCCCTTTTCCTGCTTGTGTTTTCCCCTGAACATAATGGAAATGCAGATAGGAGATCACCCGGGCACAGATGACCAGCTCAACTTCTGCGGAACATGTCTAGGAGTAAGTCTAAGACCACCAGGCTCCTCCTCGCTCCAGTCTGTCTGTGTCCCTCAGGAGATTCTAACATTTTCTTTTCTCTTGCAAAAGCCACCCCATGAAGGCTGTCTCCCCTTCACTATGCTCTACCTGGTCTCCTTCTCTTTAACCTTCCTCTCCTCTTGGCACCACACCCAGCACGCCACCTCTAGGCTGAGCCTGACTCCAGATCTCAGTAACAGGATGATTTAAGCCAGAAATCTCAGCCCATCCCTGTGGCCTGGGGCGGTCACCTGTCCAAGGAGTTTGTGCCTGGCATAGTTGCTAGTTCCAGTCATTGGGTATCTTCTTTGCTTTGATCTCTTGTCTTTAAATTCTAAGTCCCATGTAGTATGCGAGCTTTTCCTTGCACTCCACCCCCTTCCACCCTCTGTCCTACTACACAGAGGGTCCCCAGCCTGGCTTCTGGAGCTTTCTAAAGACAGATTTTTCTGGATCCCTGCTACCTGCCTAGAGTCTCAAATGGCATCTCCCTGCACACCTAGTCTGAGTGCTGTCCCACCTGTGAGGTCCTCTAACTATCCTTAAATCCTCAGGCTGTCATGTGTTGTGTCCAAGCCCTGAGCCTGTGGTCTTGTGACTGCCAAGATAAGCCTGACTTCCTGAGGATGGGTCATCTCCTCACACCTGTTTGATCACAGTCAATGTGCCTGGTTCTACATCTTGAACCTTCCAGATTGCACTGTCCCAGCCTGTCGGAAGCAAGTGGCCTATATTCAACTAAAGCTCCCTGATCAAACGTTTATTGGAAAACTAATGAACTCTAGGCTCTGAGCTGGACATAGCAATACACCAGAGTTAGCAGGCACCATCTGTACCCTTACTGCACACACTGCCTAGTTGTCAGCTCTGGGCATGCTAGGCCTGTTCCTTCCCCAATACTGAGAAATTTATTCCCTCAGCCATTCTCCCTACCCACCCCATACTACCCCATCCCATCCAGTCGTAGCCTAGCTCGGAGAAACATGCTGTGTCAGGGTAGGTAATGAGGCATGTTGCTTCCTTAGCATCTTTCAGTCATCAAGCCTACGAAACAGAAGGAGAGTATGCCCGAATTCCCTAATATTTGAGAAAGCCACAGGAGGGCCTAGCCTGTTATTTTCAGAGAAGGAGGCCTACACCCTTTTTATCCTAGCAATAGGTCATTTCTCAGAGCAGAAGTGAAAAGCGCCTTTCCCAACCACTAGGCTGTAGCTAACACCTCAGCCTCAAGGGCAGCCAGAGCAAAGGGAGCAGAGAAAAATGCCCAGGAGACTGGCTCACTAGACCAAGACCCCTGCTCTTCCCACCTCTGAAAGCAAGTGTCAGTCACTGGATAACTCTGCCACATGGTATAAGATTTGGAGCCAAAGGACCAAGTCAAAGCCCATCATTGCCACTAACTATGTGACTTTGGGTATGTCACTACACATCTGTGAGACTCAAAAGGAGATGACTCAGATGAAATGAAAATACAACATCTTTAGAAACTGTATAGAACAATGAAAATTCCAGTTATAATTGCTATTTTAATAATATTTCTGCTCTGTATTCTAACTCTTTTATTGCGAAGCACATCTGGATGCCCATACCTGAGGCCTATGGGCCTCTGAATGTCCTGGAGGGCAGCAGGAACTGTCATCCCAGACTTGCATCTGGCAAGACACCAAGCCACAGGCTTTGGCCCAATGTTGGGGGCAGCACTGTAGGTGACACACACAGAGTTTTTTTCAAAAAGCCTTGGGCTAAAGTGGTATATTTCATGGCTCTTTTCATTAGCTCTTTAAAGTCTTCACAAATGTCTTGTAGAGCTCTTACTGTCCATCTCCAACCCTCGGGCAGGAAATGACTGACAGGCATCAATACACACGACCTTTCACTTGAACTAAAAGAGCCTCTGGGCAGGGCCTCACTTTCTGACTCTGTTGACCTGCATTTCTAATCACCAGGACTTCCTTGGGCTGAGCCTAGTGTCTCTGTCTAGTGCCCTTTCATATCTTGTGGAGAAGAGCAGTAGTAATCCAAGGTGTTCACTTTATTTTGGAATCCAACACATGCTGTCTTTCCGAGGAGAATTTTTCCTTTTGTCCTATTTGGTTTTGATCAATTATATGTTGAGTTTGTGTACTCAGAGCACCAAATCTTTTTGAAGGCCAGAGGTAGTGGCTCTGAAGCACATTCTGAGTACTGGCAAGAGGGGTGAGGTGGCACCAGGCTGAGAACCTCGTCTTGACTGCAGTGACAGCTACATGGATGCTTGAGAGTTGTCTGCTACATTTTTAATAAGAAATAACCAGCCAACTCTCTACTGTCATAAATTGTCATTAATGTGACAGAAGCAAGGGCCATTATGGCATTGTGAGTCAGAAGGCATTAGAAGAACAGGACATTAGGGATCCTTCTCTGTGCCCAGGGCAAGAACTGAGCCTCCCAAGAGGACATCTATGCAGGAAGGAAAGAGAAAATCTAGAGATGTGGAAATATTGTGCTGCACAGAGCTACATGGTCTATGAATAACATGTGACCATGAAACATGGAAGATCTTTCTGGGGGCAAAAACGGGTATACTCACCACCTGTTATCCAGAGGTTGGGCATGACTTTCAGATCAAGCATGGGGTGCAATTTCCTCTTCAGTACAATGGCTCTGGTTCTGGTCCCGGTCGGAAGCAGAGCTAAGTGAACTGTCTCTCCCTACTTCCTCTCTTCCATTAGCATTTCTCGGTCCCTCCTGCATAGCAGACACTAAGCTAGGCACTGGGAATACAGCAGTGAACACAGAAGACGCGAGTCTGCCCTCTTGGAATTTACAGGTTGCTGCAGGAGCCGATCCTAAAGGAGAATGATAAATATTATAAAAAATGAAAAACAGAGGCTGAGGGAGTAAGAGACTGCTAGGAGATCAAGAGAACCTCTCCGAAGATGTGACTTTAAATGTGAAATAGCAGAAGATGTGGGGAGGGGCTGAAAAGAGAGAGATAACATGTGCTGAGGCTAAGCCCAAAGTGGTCTGGAGAGTGTGGAACATCTGAAAATTCAGACAGACCAGAGAACAGGAAAAGGTGAGGGACTATGAAGAGCAGTGAGAAGGGAGGCTTGAGGTGCTCCCAAGGTTCATGGCCAAGAGCCCCATGAACTGTGTCAAGGAAACTTTTTCCTTGGGCAGCAAGAAGGCACTGCCATGTTTTAGTGAGGAAAGTGACAGGACAAGATTTGCATGCCACACATGTTTACTGTCTAATGAGTTCAATGTGGCCGTTATTTCCCCTGGAAAATGGCAGCAGACTTAAACCATCGCCTACTTCAGAAAATCAGCCACAGAAAAGATTAATGTAAAACTGGTAGAACCTCTAGGAGCCATAGTGGAGGGTGGAAACAAAGGCTTCCTTGGGTCGCTGTTATGGAAAATGACTTGCATACAGATTGCTTCATTGTGGCATTGCCTCATTCACCAGCTGGAAATCTGCAAAGGGGCAATTTGTGCAACTCTGAGATCATTTGCATTATCCTTTCTGGTGTCATGTCACACTGTTCTTCTCACAAGGACAGCTTTCTCTCAGCTCAGAGGATGTTATTGTCTGAGAGGCGGAAGGACGTTAGCCCAGTCTGTGTGAGACTGGATCTGCGTTATGGGACTGTTGTACTGTCTTCCAGCCCCAGGCAGCTGTTTCCAGGGGAGCATAATGCTCAGCATCACTTTCAGCTCATAGACATATTCTTGAAGCATCTTTCAGTGGCTCTGTGGGTCCTAATGGGTTTCTGATATTATGACAATTGCTTTCTGGCTACGGTTGGTTAGCTCAGTAGGCTAGAGCATCATGTTAGAAGCCAAGGACATAGGCTTCACAGGCTCACTGCTTGGTTTTATGGTCATGAATGAGGCCTTGAATTTCAGCCAGCCTTGGGAATAAACAGACCTAGAGGCAAAGCCTGGCTCCTCCAGCCAATGGATGTGAAAACTGCAGTGAGTTTCTGGAGCTCCCTTTTTTCTTGTGACTTCTTCCTCTGATGATGATAACCCCTTTCTTTCAGGGTTGCTGTGAGTGTTACATGAGATAGCATTAGATGGCCGCTGACCCATCCATGTACTGTGTCGTGCATGGCAGCCGCTTATAAATGGCTTCAGAACTGCGGGGCCCAGGTGAGAAGGAGCAGATGACTCTAGACTCTGCCAGGAAGGGAGGGAGAAGCAACTACAAGTGGAGTCTCCGCCCACAGTTCCAACTGAGAGTTTGCCTCAAGGGGCCAACGAGAAAAGTCGGGATCCTCTGTTGCTTTGAAACAGTTCCAAAGGTAGCCTGGATTGGAGACACAGTGGGAGGTCAGAGCAGGGCCAGGGCTTGAGGTACCCTGGGCCACCCTCTGAGTGGTGCAGACTTGGAATGTGCGCTCACGCCTAGCCACAGTGGCAAGAGGCTTCCTGTGGTGTCTGCTGTCTTAACGGAAGACAAGCATTTGGGTGAGAGAAAAGGAGAGGAGCTCGGGGCACAGTGGAACGTGAACTTGAGCTGGAGGACTGAGTTCAAATCCTAGTTCTCCCATAGCTGTCTGAGTAACCTTGATAGTGTCAGTTAGCCTTACATTGCCTCAGTTTCCTTTAGCTGTAAGCTGGTGGTAATCCATTATCTTCCTCAAAGGAAGGTGGTAAGTGTCATACATGAGCAATACCACAACTCATGTGGGAGCTGTTACTATTGTGACTACCAGCCATGGCTCTACCTTATGCCAGGCTGTGAGCTACTCTGAACTTGAACATGTTGGCTCCTCCCAGGCTCACACTTGGTTTCTTTTGCCTCTAGGAGAATATTATTTGTGCCCACACTTACCGAGCTTTAATATTAACATCTGTTTTGGGGTCTGTCTCCCCTCCAGACTGTGATGTCCTGCAAGGAAGTTTCTGCATCTCACCCAGGCTTGTATTTCAGTGTCTAGCACAGTACTGGACCATCATAGGTGTTCAGTAAACACTTGCCAGATGAGCAGATGACAACGTGCTGCTTTGATGCTCTGTCAGTTGCCAGTATGCCTGCTGTTCTTGCTCTGGGAACCTACTGTGTGGCTTTGAGGTGGGCACTATCCCCATCTAAGCCTCAGTGTTCTCATTTGTGAAAGGAAGATACTAGCTCACAGTGGTCTCTGGGCCCTTACCCAGCTTGAACACTCTGTGGTTTTCTGGCTCTCCATCTCCACGGCTCTTATTTGTGAACCTGAACTCAGAACTTCCCAAGAAGATCCTTCCTCTGACTTTTTAGTGGAGGAGAATAGAATGGCTTCTGGGCTTTTGTGGGGGTGGGGTCAGGATTCAGGGTGAGAAATAAAGGCCAAAAAGGAAATGAAGTTCCTGCCAGGTCTGCAGAAAGACATTCTGGAGGCTTTGCCAATGAACAGCCAGAGGAAATGGGAGAGCAGTCCAGGATGCTGGGCTCCTCCAGGGGCTTGACTAAAGTTCATTAGTCTGTGACTTGGCTGAATTGGGATTATCTCTTGGAAAATCATTTTAATAACTGACAGGAAATGGAATTAAGGATGCCAGTTGCTGGCTGGCCAGGGCTGAGTGATTCTCATCAAGGCAGAAAGATAATTTGGCTCTGCTAATATTGCCTATTGATTATCTCTGATTAGACTCCCTTTCATGTGTCACTCCCAAGTGTTTCTCATGAGCGGGCCTTAGAGATGTGGGCTTCTGAGAAAAGTTAGAGGAAAGCAGAGGAAGTAGGGCTTGGCAGGTGTCCAGGCTCAGAGGAGGCTTGGGAGAGATGAGCAGCGAATGGAAGCTGAGGGAAAACAGTGTGATAGTGTCTAAACACAGTGGCTCAGGCCCCAGACTGCAGGGGTCCTGGACCAGAGAAGTCCTGGCTCACGAGCTGTGCTCTGGAGGAGGGCCTCACACTCACCGGGCCTCAGGTTCCACAGAGAGAAAATGATCCACAGTCAGTGTTGTGGAAGAGACTTGGAAACTGTAGTGTCTACACTTGTGGGTTTTCTGTTATTCCCTCCCAGTCCACAAGCACAGCTACCTTTGATTATTCATGTGCATGAAGGAAACGGTGGCCTGGAGAATTCAAAGATGTGGATGATGCAAAGTTTAATTTTATTTGACTTGAGATTTTCAGTTATAATCCCTAAATTCCCACCTTAATCTGAGAAATCCCCTTTCCTAAGGCTCTCTGATTTAATTGGAAAAAACTCAGCATTATGATTTAATGACTTAAAGTATGGGGTGGGGAAGTATTGGGTAGTCTGTAAATATACTAGACTGTAGGAAGACAGAGAGGGGAGGCTAAGATTTAAAATATGGCCTGGCTCATAGACAAGCATGGGATACATTGAGAGTTGAGGTTGGTTGGTAATGAGGTTCTTTCTTCTTCTTCCCTCCTCCCCACACCCTGGGCCACTCTCACTGTCTGTTCCAGGACTAGAGGAGTAGATCCTAATTTGTCTCCCTGCTTTCAGTCTTGTCTCCATATTTCCAGTTCACTCTCTTTAAATACAGTTTCAAACTTTGTCACCCCCTTGTTAAAATCCCCACAAAGGCTCCTAAATCTCATCTACGGGATGGCATTTAAACCTATTCTGATCCAGGAGGGAGGCTCTCCAGTTTTTGTTTACGTCTCCCATTCTTCCTAGAAGCCCAGCTCCACCCCCACCCCAGACTCCTCACCCCATGCTCTGCTTCAACCACATTGGCCTCAGCCCAGCACTGACGGGTCCCCACACCAGCTCACTCTCCTGCTGTCTTTCTCTCTCCTTGATATTCCTGACTGTTGAGTTGCATCTTTCGTTAAAACATGCCTGCTTTTATCCACCCTCCCCTGAAACCCAGAGGCGACTTAATCCTGCTAACTTCTCATTTGCCATGACATTCTGCACAGTCTCTCTCTTTTTCTACCCTTTAATAGTAGAGCTCCTTCACTGGCTTTGAGCTCCTTCATTTTACAAAAATATTCTAAAGATAGTGTATTCCTTAGCACAATGGCACATATTCAAACTTTGTGGGAAGTATCCCAGGCCATAAATGGAAGGACAGTTGGGGAGGTGGTCAGGGATGAAATCAAAATTGGTGGAATGTGTGGTTTCATCAGAGAGAAAGAGAGAGAGAGAGAAAGAGAGAGAGAGAGAGAGAGAGAGAGATACCCACCATGATTTGGTATAGCACCTGAGCCTTAACCACTCACGCCTGAGTGTAGAGAATCAGAAGGTGACTACTATCTAGGGCCTGGTAACTGAGAGGGTATGCAGTACCCAGGAGGCCTCAGAACCCTGCAAGGCCACCTGCTTTACTAATGACCTGCTGCTGTATGGGTATAGACAAGTCACTGAAATTCTCTTCGAGAATCCAGACAGCAAGAATAGCGTGGCAAAGACACAGAGGCATACAAGAGCAGATCCAAGA
Organism: Cynopterus sphinx; assembly: GCA_030015415.1. Classification (NCBI taxonomy): domain Eukaryota; kingdom Metazoa; phylum Chordata; class Mammalia; order Chiroptera; family Pteropodidae; genus Cynopterus; species Cynopterus sphinx. The sequence goes on from CM057380.1 coordinate 95,186,052, forward strand.
TCAAGAAAATGTTCACACACAAGCAGAAAGTTTTTTGCTTTCTATTATTTCATTCCATTAGTGTTGTTGCTAATAACAGCAATTTTAAACAAATTTTAAAAACTCTTTTAATTTGTGGTGTTCAGAAAGAGATATTCCTCTGTGGTATGTGGGGTACTTTGAGCTAAAGGCAATTTTAGCTTTAGACACAGAGAAACTTGGCCCCTCTCTTTAATATTACCTATAGGGTAGGGTCAACTTTTATTTACTAAACATCTGCTCTTCTGGTCATCCTGCAAAGACTCTTTAAAGGCAACAAGCCACCTTTCCTCATCCCTAGTTCAAGATGTTTTATACACTACAATCCCCCTTCCTATCTCTGAACCTCTCCTGCATGTGGGTTCTCTGACTCACTCATGTATGTGGGATTCCCATACATATGTGTGCATTAAATTTGGTTATTTTCTCTTGCTAATCTGCCTCATATCTATTTGATTATTAGACCAGCCAGAAAAACCTTGAGGGTAGAGGAAAGTTCTTCCCCCATAAACTTACAGTTAAATCAGAATTTCTGGTGGAAGGAATGATCAGGATTTTTAAAAATAAATAAAACAATTTAAAGTAGAATAAATGAAGAGGAATAAACTAGTAAAAATAAAGAAAAACTCCCCAGGTGATTCCAATGGGCAGGCAAGGTTGAGAACCCCAAGCTAGAACCACCACTTCTGCTGCGCACGGGGTACAGCAGCTCTCCTGATTTCAACCACGGTAGTCTGGTAGCTGATTGTGGGCCCTCAGATGAAGGACAGGCTGCTGGGTTTACTTACTGAGCCTCAAAGAGATGATGCTCAGAGACTAAAAGGAATACAACTTAAATTAACAGCAGGATAAAATTGGGTTAGATCAACCAAAGTGGGCCAAGTCCCCAGAAAAGCTCCTATTGAATATCCAGGGACAAACTGGGAACCCGTGCTGTGACAGAAGCCTGTGAAACTCTCACAGGTGAGATATTGAGAATTGTGGAGCTCTGAAGGTAGCAAATGGTCTTCCCAGAAAACAGAATGTATACGTTCAAGAAGGCTGGGTGTGGATATCCAGGACAGTGGACCAGGAGCCAGCATGGCCTTTCACTGACCTAAGATCCTGGCAAGTCACTTCTCCTGCCTGGGCCACAGTCTCATCATTTGTGACAGGAAGAAATTTGTTAAATCCAGCTCTGGATTTAGTCTGATGCTACATTTGCAGCTAATAGTCAGTGCATAAGACCACCGGTTATGTAGTCAGTGAGCTGGGAGGAGGGGCACCCAACACTCATACATGGTGGTTGTACTTGTCTCCTGCTGAGCTGAGGAGGAAAACTAGGGCCTCCAGGGCCTCCCAGCCACTGCCTAGCCTTCCATTTCATGCCACTGAGAAAAGGGGAGGGATGAGGATAGGGGAAAGATGGGCCTCATGAATGAAAACTGTTCTGGGAGGAGGCAGGAGAGAAGGAGGAGGGAGGGTAAGAGGGAGGGGAGGGCACAGAGGAAGGAAAATGCAGCCTCATCTGCTTGTTTGTGTTTCTTCTGTTTAAGATGCTGACTTCTAGCATATTTTTAAATTCATCAGCCATGAAAGGCTGATTTAAATAGACCCACAGTGTGAAGCTGGTAATTTCACTTGCCACAATAGAGGAGCTGGCAGGACGTTGGCAAGGATTCAGCACCTCTCCCCTAATCTCTCTGGTAGACTTTTAGTCCAGGTGCTTTCCACTCCCTGACTGTGGGAGCACAGGCTGGGGGTGGGTTGGGGTTAGGGTGGGGTGAGGAGGATGGTAGAGAGCGTGATAAAGGAAGAAAGGGAGAGAAAGTGGGAGAATAGGTAGAGCAGGAGAGAAAGTGGAGGAGGATTAATAGGAAACTGAACTAGAGAAATAAACTTGCTCAACATTGGCCCAGTTCAAGGAGGCTTCCTGGCTTGGCCCATCTTGACTCCCGGTCATGCCTTGTATCAGTGGTCCCCAACCTTTTTGGCACCAGGGACCATCACTCCTATGAGAATCTAACTCCTAATGATCTGAGGTGGAGCTGAGGCAGTGATGCAAGCGCTGAGGAGCGGCTGCAAGTACAGATGAAGCTTTGCTCCCTTGCCTGCTGCTCACCTCCTGCTGTGTGGCCTGGTTCCTGACAGGCTACTGACCATACAAACTCATGGCCTGGGGCTTGGGAACTGCTGCCTTAAACTACAACCTTTCACTTTCATCTCAGCTCAAACAAACCCTAGACTCGAGTTGGGGGTGGGGAGCCTGCAATTCACTGTATCTAGTTTCTCGCTGGCATTTCTAAAAGCAGTGTTCAACATCTGTTCCAACACCGCGAGTGTCAAGAACTCACTACCCAGTGAGTCAGCCCATTCCAGTGCCGGACAGTGTTCATGGAGATAAACTTCCTTGGGATAAACAGCAATCTACATGCTCTGTATTTCAGGCCCTCTTGAGTCACTCAGAACAAATATAACACTAAAGTCAGCGCTCCTTGAACACAGTATTCTGGTCCCTCTCTCACTTCTTCTATGATACTTCCTAGTCTCTCTACCATAAATTATTACAATCTAAATCTTGCAAAACCAAAATATTTCTGGGTGCTAATGAATGTATTTTTTTGCTGTAATCAATGGAACAGAATTCTAGAAACAACAAGAGACATTTGTCACTCACTTTTTTGTTGTCATTCAACACACTCTTACTGAGTCCCTACTCTGGGGCCAGGGTAGGCGCTCCTGTTGGCATATAGAATATAGAAGTCCTGTCCCAGGAGCTTATTTACAGGAGGCAGATCCAAACTCCTAAAGAGAAGTACTGAACAGGAGCAGGGACGCCAGGAGCACTGAGAATCCTCCCCTGGCTGCGTGGGGATGGGATGGGGTTGGCTTGAGGCCCTCCAGGACAGAAAGCTTGGGGGTTGTTTTCATGGTATTTTTATGGCATGTTAATGTATACTGTGGGTTTCTAGATGTGTCCTCAAATTTTCTGAAGCTCCAAGGGCCATAAGTAAGCTTATTTTCCTTTCCTGTTCCCTCATCTCTGAATATAACCTTAGATAAACATTGAATATCTTGAAGTCCAGTTGTTGGGCACAGAGGAGAATCTATCCTTCATTCATTAATGGAATATAAATGCTTGTGAAAGTGCTTTTTTTAAAAAAAATGTATTGTGGTACAATTTACATAAAATTTTCAGTTTTAAACATTTTTAAATGTAAAACTCAGTGGCATTAAGTACATTTACAATATTACACGCAACCATCAGTATCTTCCAACTCCAGAACCTTTTAATCATCCCAAAATGAAAGTGTTTTATAAACTGTATATGTAAAGGCAGCTTGATTAGAAATGTGCTATCTAAAGTTTGACTTGGCAGTAAATCTACCCATCCACTGCCTGAAATCTATTACATACAAGCCTCAGTAAAAATAAAAGTGAATGAGACCAGAGCCCTGCCAGTGAGAACATTATAATCTGCCATGCTGGCCCCCTGTCCAACATCAAAGCACAGTGAGAAGATACAAAGCGTTCTTAGACAAAGTCTCTAGCTTGAAGGAATGCAAGCTTTCCTAATTATATTATCCCAGGGAAACAGGAGATGCTCTTACCTGAGGCCCCAGCTTCTCCCAGTTACCAAGAAGTATGGGATTTCTCCTCTAATTTTGTTGTGTTTTAGTCACTTGCATGGAACACAGATTTAATAACTAACATTGTGTACAGCCTTTCAGTTGACTAAGCCCTTTCTCCAGAGTTTTCAGTTGACTTTTACACTACTCTGTGAGGGCAGTAGGGCAGAGAGCACTATTGTAGAGACCAATTTGAGGTTTTTCCCAAGTCCACACGACTTGTGAGGAGCATAACCTGGGTAAACATGGCTAGTTCCACACCAGGTAGAGCTGAGCGGGAAGCATCCTCTTCTGTGGAGAACCATTGAGCCTAAGTGAAACTGAGTTGTTGAGCTGGCTGCAGGTACTAGCAGCAGCTGGGGAGGCTGCAGGGTGATGAGATGAAATGCTGTGGTGGTCATCACACCGTCTAAAAGACAACTGAATTGCAGCAGCTGGAACACCCCTTAACGCTTTGTTTTAAAAACCAAAAGCAGCACCTCATTTAAATTAGTGAGGCAAACCTCTTGAGTGTACTAGGACTCAGGGACCCAGTATTCCAGTCTCTGGGACCTGGGGCTCCAGTGGAGAGACTCACCAAATGGCGGGCCTTTTTCTCAAAATATGATGCTTTGTTTTCAACTGCTCCTTTAGGCAAACATTGCCAGACAATGTACCAAACACGAGGCCACAGAGATGAATGCTCCTGCCCTTAGGAGCTCAGTCCAGTGCATTTTGCTCATCAGAGCCCTAGAGGCAGAGTGTATAAATAAGCACTATACATTATCATTACAAAATGGTCTTGGAAGCCTGTGGGCTGGGCATTGGATCACCACTGACACTGCCCTTGACCTAGTACTACACATACTCAGTGAATCTCAGTTCCATAGTCACATTATTCACACTCTTTCTGGGGGCCCTATAAACTCCACATGTTTCTATTCCTGTTTACAAGTTTTAAAAAAATCTATTCTCCGCCCATGATACCACAGACATCACTGGTCCTGTGAGTCCTCATTTTTGGGAAAGGAGTCTCCTGGTGCCACTTCTGAATCAGAGCCAAAGCCCCGATGAAGTCTCAGCCCTGAGAAATGGTCAATTCTTGGACCAGATGCAATCCTGCCCCAGGGTAACAAATGATACAACCTCACAAATGCTTCTCTGTTTTCACACAGATTTCAGGTCCTCTGCCAAGCACCACATAGTTTCCCAACCCCTGTCATTGCCAGCATTGTTCTTCCTAAGTAGGGTACCTCCATTAACTTGGCTCCACTAAACTGTGTGAAAGGTGAAGTTACGTTCTTTACTACTGCTATTGCTACTGCTAATAATTAACATGTCTATTAATAGAAACAACAGAGTTAGAAAGTGGTGGAGGTTTAGAAAGCTTCTGTAACATGTCATCAGGATGCCATCATCATTCCCCTCGACCTTGACATATACGCCCGAGGATAAGAAGGGAAGAAATAACCAATAAAATCCTTTGGATTTTGACTGAACTTAGTTGAAATTTGTGTAGCCAGTTTCTATTCTCCATATGATGGGAGGAAAGATTGTAATACACCTAAGGCCAGTCAGCAACAGGCCACTTAAGTCTTGGTTTTTGTATTTTATAAACTGTAATTTAATTATTTTGAAGAAACTATACTGGTTTTTTTTCTTTTTTAAGTTTCTGATTTGCAGTCTTCCATCACCTATCCCTTTTGAATGAAGATTTATGAAATATCTAGATTCCTGGAAGGAAAGGGAACTACTTGAGAATTTTTGGCCATCCTTCATTTCTCCAAGGAACTGAACACCTCCTTGGGCAGCTCATCTCCAGCAGAGAGTCCAAGAAGCTCTGGGAGGAGAGAAGGGTTCTTGGATCTGAAGGACTTCTGAGTTTCATGTCCTTCCTCCAATGGAGAAGAGAAGAAATACTTTGGGGTGTAGATTAGAGGTGAGGCTGAGGAATGAACCCAGAGTCCTGGCTATGCTGAGTGGAGTGTGAATGGTAAGCGGGAATGGTAAGCAGAGCTTGATTTGTGTGCATGGCAGATGGCTACCAAATTAGGTCTTTGAAACTTTAAATCAACTATTTTAAATATGTTCAAAGGCCCAAAGGAAACCATGGCTACAGAACTATAGAAAAGGATGAGAACAATGTCTTGCTAAACAGAGAATATCGATAAAGAGATAGAAATTATAAAAAGGAACCAAATAGAAATTCTGAAGTTTCAAGTAAAATAATGAAAATGAAAAATTCACTAGAGGGTCCCAACAGCATATTTGAGTGGGCAAAAGAAAGAACCAGTGAACTTTAATATAGGAAAATTGAGATGATCCAGTCTGAGGAACTCAAAGAAAGAGAATGAATTAAAATGAGCAGAGCCTCAGAAATCTGTAAGACACGATTAAGCACACCAACATATGCATCATAGGAGTCCTAGAAAGAAAAGAGAAAGGGGCAGAAAGAATGTTTCACAAAATAATGACCAAAAACTCACCAAATTCATTGAAAATCATTAATCTACACATCTAAGAAGCTCAACCAACTCCATGAAGGATAAACTCAAAGAGATTCATAGCCAGACACACCAAAAGTAAACTGTTGAAAGACAAAAAAATCCAAAGCCAAAGCAGCAAGAAGCAACTCAACACATGAAAAAATCTCAATACAATTAATAGTTGATTTCTCATCAGAAACCATGGAGGCCACAAACAGTGGGATGGTATATTCAAACTACTGACAGGGAGGAAAAAAGAGCTATCAAGCAAAAGTTCTGTATGTGGAAAAATGATCCCTCAGTCATTTCCAGAAAAACAAAACATAAAGTTTGTCCCTCACAGACCTTCTAGTATTTCTGTTACAGAAATACTACCGAAATTAAAGGACAGTAGGTAGTGAATTAAACCAACATGAAGAAATAAAGGGCACTGGTAAAAATGATTATGTAATTAGATATAGAAGATGGTATAAATGGATTTTTTGATCTAATTCCTTTTTTTGTCTAATATAAAAGACAACTGCATAAAAATAACTATAAGTCTACTTTTATGGAAAAAATGTATAAAGACGTAATCTGTGACAATAACAACATAAGGGAGGGAATGAAACTATATAAAAGCAAAGTTTTTGTACCATTGAAATTAAGTTGGTATTAATCAAAACTGGGTTGTTATAAATGAGATATTAATAATAATCCCCAGGGCAACCACCAAGAAAAGAAGTTTTAAAAATATAGTAAATGAAATAAAAAGGGAATTAAAATAGCACACTGGAAAATAACTATTCAACACAAAAAAAGGCAGGAATAAAGGACTAGAAGGACAAAAAAAAAAACATTGAAATATAGAAAATAACAAAATGGCAGACATAAATCTTACTTTACTCATTATATTAAATGTAAATAAATTAAACTTTCCAAATAAAAGGCAGAGATTGGAAGAACAGATTAAAAACATGATTCAATTATATGTTCTCTATAAGAGAATCATTTTAGATTCAAGGCACAAAAAGGTTGAAAATAAAAGTATGGAAGAAATATACCATGGAAACAGTAAGCAAAAAATAACGAGTGGCTATACTAACATTAGACAAATTAGACTTCGGACAAAAATTGTTACTAAAGACAAAAAAGGATACTTTATAATGACAACAGGTCAATTCATCAAGAGGACATAAACAATTATAAACATATGTGACCCTAGATCTATAGGAAGCAAACTGAGTAACAAGTAGTATAGGAGAAGGCAGTTCTGCTCTAAATATTTGACACCCATGATCCATTATGGTGCTTCATAGTCTACCATGAGGGATTCATTCTTTTGGGTTGAAGTTTTGCCTCTCTTAGAGTTCTTTTTTTAAGTATAGATACTGCCCTGAAGCCACCATTTAGTCTAAAGCCTTAGCTAAAATCTCTTTAAGATCCTTTTGAGCAGTGTCTTCTAGTGACAGAGACAAAGGGTAGAGCCATTTTTGATGGACTATATAGGTGTAGCCTAGAATGGGCCAGGGGGAGAGTAGGAAGGAGGGAGTACAAAACTGGGTGGAGACATTAGGAATAGAAAAAGAGTACAGGATGGGGAGAGGTGAGATAAAGGTAGGGTATCATAGAGGAACAGAAAAGACCCCAAAGAGACTGTGAACGAAAATAAATGCTAGACAAGGAGCAAAGCAACTGGGACATTGGTTTGGTGCTGGAACTCATGGTTTGGCAATTCAGGGCCAAGGGCAGGAGTAGACCCCAGAAGAAGTGCAAGGAGTCAGAATGGGGGTGTAAGTGAGGGGCCAGGGTGATGATGAGCATAGGTCATTCCCAGTTAAACACCGAGGAGCTGGCACCAGGTCTGAGCTGCCATCTGAGTCCTGGAGAATCACGGCAGGGAGGGAGGGTGGACTGTCAGCTGCAACAAGACCACAAGCATTGATAGGCTACAGACACTGACTGGAAAACCAAAAGCAGAGCAGGGCCACCAGGCAAAGCCAGATACAAGCTCATAAGCCCGGCAAATTGGCTGGGCAATCAGGCACTCAAACAAGGTGGTATTTGTGGGTTTTCCCACTTATGGGTAGACACTTGTCATTAGTAGGTTCTAAATCTGAAACAAAAGAAAGGCAAGTGGTCTGGACAGCAATTTGATGTTGACAGTAAAAGCCCCTACTTGTTAGCACCTATTACATTCTGAGCATTGTGCTAAGTACTTCACGTACATTGCCTTGTTTAAAACTTAACATTTCCCTGTGAGGTCACCATTGAAACTTCCGGTCTACAGATGTACTTGAAACCTGGCAAACTGACTTGCTCACGATCATTACAGCAATGTGAATGGGATGGAGCCAGAAGGTTTTCCTGATAGCAATGCTGGCTCTGGGACAGCATTGGCAGCAGCCACTGGGGTGGCTTTGATCACCATGATGTCTTGAAAGGAATGGGAGACAAAGGGAGGCTGAGACCTAGAGACACAGAGCTTCTGAGAGTCTCTCTGAAATCCCCATGCTCCATACTTTTATCAAGTGGTGTTGGAGAAGGGAGCAGCAGAGGCCCAGAGACTCTTCCTGCTCCCTCTCTCTGCCAGGACCCTCAAGGGTTTGTGGGGATTTACCCCACATGCTGGAAGGACAGGCACCAGGGGCACCCCACCCTGCTTTAAATCCTGAATGCACTTTTCCTAAATGGAAAAAGGCAGCCCAAGCCATGGTTTAGGTTCTTGGGATAAAGGCATCTGTGGGCTTGGAGAATCCCAGGGCTAGCCTGTTTGCCCCATAAATCAAATTGCCATATCTGTTTTGTCAGAAGCAGGAGAGCTGCTTTCTTTTCTCCTTGGCTATCTCTACCTTCTACCCACCCTCTGCATACACACAACATATATTCACATAGCAAAAACACACATACAGGTGCACACACACATACGCACAGATAAGAGAGAGCCACTTCTGGGTGAGCCCTCCCCCCTGCATCCCATTAATGAAACCCACTAGTGCCCTCTCTTAGGGAAAGGAATTTCCTGTGAGTTCCCTTCAAACTTGTACTAGAGGCCAGGGAGAGCCTAAATGAGAGGTAAGAACTCTGAGAGGTAAAAGCCTGAGGCATCAAATAGCTCACACTTCCATTTTACTGATGAGATGGGGCCCCAGAGAAGGAGCTGGTTTGCCCAAGGTCATTGGGCACCTCCTGGTGCTCAGTGCTGGATTTTATTCCACACCCTTCACGGGCCTTCTAGTGCCTACAAAAGCTGAATGAGAGACAAAGAGGAATCTGCCAAAAGGAGGTTGACACCTGCCTGGTGACCCATGGGGCTCTGATCCTTTTGGGAGTCTGGAGAAGAAGCTGTAGGGAATAGCCATGGGAACTCTGGCCTCTCCCCAGCCTCGTTGACTGTGAATAGTTTTCTTCGGTCACTGTCTTGAATGCCTGTGGACAGCTTCTATCCCCTCACTTCACTGCCCACCTTCCTGCAGGGGCCTGCTATACAGCCACAGAATGGTAATTGTCAGTGATCTTTATGGTTTTTTTTATCCAACTTCCCACCCAGGGCAAGATCGCCCTCCCCAGCCCCACTGGCAGCCATCCAGTGATGCTGGAGCACTCCCAAAGGCTAGGGACTTGCCACTGCCCAGCTGAAGGAACCACCATGGGGTGGGAGGGCACAGATCATTGCCCTTCATCTGAGTGACCTTTGCTGGTGCAGTGATGGGGGTACTGAGGCCGGTAGCCACACTGTTCAGTTCACAACACTAGCAAAATGTCACCATCAGAGCCGTACTGTTTTTTAATGCAGTATTCTGGAAAAAATAAAATAAAATGAAGTCAGTAACTATGGACCTGTGTTAGGTCTCACAGCCTGCATGTCAATCTACCCCGTTAATCATCATGTGCGACTTTTCGAAGAGCTATTTTGAGAAACATTTAGAAAATGGCTTTTACATAGCTATATATACCTCATTTATACCCTCCAGAGATGGTTGCTCTGTTTAGCAGCAGATGGGCTTTTTCCCCCCAGTTTTCTTTTCATCTCTCAAAGTTAAGTGGGAAGTAAGCCCACTCCCTAACCCCAGGCATATATTTATCACCCCAGGTCTACCTTGGAGTCCTGGCTGCTGGTGGGTGGTGGAGAGGAAAGGCTGTGGGTTCTTTGTAAGGCACCATTCTGGAGAACCCATGGGGGCAAATACCGTGGGCCAGGGGCAGCTGAGAGAGCCTGGGCCCTGAAGCCTGGAAAGGGGCCCAGGGGATAGGGTGTGGGGAATATGACGAGGGTGCCCTGGTTTGATACCCTCAACACCACAAGAGCATCTTAAAGTCTATGAAGCATATGCCAAGCATGTCCAACTGGCATAAAGAGAACAGGAACCAAAGCCAGACCGACCACCTTGGCAATGCCCAAGTGCTGTATCTGTGGCCTGCAGGCAGCAGCAAGTCAGCGCTACACAGTTGCCATGGCAACTGCAGTGCTGAAGCTCCTGAAGGCACAGGGAGGGGAGAAGGGAGGTGGAGAAGGCACTTGGGCGGCTTTTCTAGAAAAGACCATCTGTTTCTTTCCCCCAAGCCAGGCTGGGGTAGCGGGGGGTGGGGGGCACGGAGGAGGGCAGGGAAGAAATGGGCATCTGGGGTCCAGAGAAAGAAGGGAGATAAAAGACTCCAAGATGCTCCCAGAGCAGCCTTCCTGACGAGTTGTGGTCCCCTTCCTTTCTGGGGAGGCAAGTCACTAATAAGGACAAAGGTCAAGGCAGGTGTTGGTAGAAGCATCTGTGCAGGAGCCATGTGTAGGATACAGGGTAGTCCCTGTGACCTTGGTGCTGGGTGGAGCAGTCCTGGAAGGCCACCTATCAGCCACAGCAAGATTTCTTCTTGGCAGCTCGGACAACCTGAATGGTGTCCATCCTCACTGTGTCTTCTTGCTCCTTGAGGATCCTGAGAGAGGGGAAAGCATAGTGTTAGCTGTGGAGGACTGTTAGGCCCTCAGGTCGCAGGCCATTTGGGTAATAAGGAGGGACTCCAGCCTTACCAGAGCATCAGAGAGAGCATTCCAAGTCTCCCCTTGGGGAGTACAGGTGCATGACTATAATTTATAAAGCCTGGATTTAGTTAATATGGAGGCTTCATCATACCTCCTCCAGGAAGCCTCCCCTGATCCTCTATGTGGTGTAAATGCTCCTGATAGCACTCTAACTCTTCCTCTGTTAGAACCCCATCACCTAGTATCATAACGCACTGCTCCTTATCTGGCTTCCTCAGCAAAGAAGGAGATGCTGAGGGCAGAGACTGTATCAATGTGTTTCTGTGTCTCTGCAACCTATCACAGTACACGGAACACAATAGAAGCTCAGAAAATATATTTCTTGAACTCCATGGAAGGGCTGTCCCATGTGGCCACAGCTCCAGATTAAACGTAGGACGTGAAGGACTAAAAATTTAAAATAGAGGTAAGCAGCGGTCCCCAAACATTTTGTCACCAGGGACCAGCGCTCCTATGAGAATCTAGTGCCTGATGATCTGAGGTGGAGCTGAGGCAGTGCTGCTGGTGCTGGGGAGCGGCTGCACATACACATGAAGCTTGCTCACCTGCTGCTCACCTCCTGCTGTGTGACCCAGTTCCTAACAGGCCACAAACTGGACCTGGGGGTTGGGGACCCTTGGGGTAAGGATCTTGTCTCTGGTCTATACAGCCCACATGCTTTCACCTTAAGAATCTCTTTTGATTCTTACAACAACCTGTGAGAGGGCAGGGAAGGTATGGCTGATGCTCCTACATCAGGGCAAATCTCAGAGAGGAAGGGTGACTTGCTCTGGAAATCCATGGCAGAGAAGCCTAGAACTTTCCCCAAGGTCTTCCATAACTCTACAATCTCTCTAAGGCATAGAGGGAGTTGTTCTGGGTTTTTAAATTACTCAAATAAAAATATTTTTGGATGCTGAGTGAATGCTGAGCACAAAATGAGCACTATTAAGTATTTGTCTGATGGGTGAATGGATGGAATGAAATGAATGCCTAAATGAACGAATAAGCTAATGCCCAAGTGGGGCGCTATGTGGTTTTCTTTTCTTAATTTTGGTGTAGGCAGAGGCTGTGGAACCAGTCTTTCCATGGAAACAGTCTTTGAGCACCATCGCCTTGGGTGCCTCTGGTTCCCCATCACAGCTCCTTTGCTCCTTGCCCCCCACTCCCTAGCCCTGACTATTCTTGCTTCCAGCTGGTTGCCAACTAAACCCTGCTAAGATATTAGCCAGTGTTAAGAGACCTATGATTTAACCTTTCCCAGGATCATTTGCTTTTAAAAAGAGGATTCCTTTAAGACTCCAGAAGAAGACTGCAGCAGTGGGTGACATGCAGGGAGGCTTTCATTTTTGGCATTGTTGTGTTTCAGAAGGCTGTCCCTGACCCCTGAAATCCCAGACAAAGGCCGAGTCCACTGGCCCCTTTACCCAGAAGGCTCAGGCAGACAGAAGAAAGGCCCAGAGGCAGAGGTGGGGGTGGTGTTGGGGGTAGTGAATGCAGTGGTTCCTACCAGACCTGCACAGCAGAGTCATGTCACCTGCTGAGCTGTGTCTCTACCTGGCCAGATGGAGGAGGGACTCTTTGGTGTTATGACCGGAATAGGCACTGCATTCATAGAAGATCAGATTGTTCTCCTAGAATCATAAAACAGAAAATAAACAGGGCAGCTATAGGGAGCCTTGGGGGTGAGGAGGGGGAGGATACCCCATCTGCATTTACCCACACCCTAGACCCCTCCTCGCTCTTTAAGAGGTTGACCCTGTTTCCTCCAGCCACCTGATCGATGTCAGTCCTGCAACTATCTCCCCCATGAGCTATAACAGCTGTAAAACAACAAGGCTGTAAGCTGCTTTAGTGTTCTATGCTTTCTCAAATTGCTCTCTGGTAGAGCATGTAAATGCTCATTTCCTTTTTATACCAGACTATGATGCAAGCAAAGACACAAAGGCCAGAGTGGGTGATATTCTTCCCACTCCATGGGCAAGGAAACCAAACCTAGAGAAGATGTAAGTGGTGGGCCTGCTCTAGCCACATATTTAGTTAATAGCAGGGCTCCCAGTAGCATGCTTTTTTCAGTAAACTGGCATACCGTGGGCCTTGGGACAGATGTCATTAAGGCACTCCAATAGGAATTCTCCTTCATACCAGTTAATTGACACTCTAGCTGCACAGGCTGTAAGCACTGGTGCCACAGGTGAAGGCTGTGCTGCATGCATGGTGGTGGCTTTTGGCCAAGGCTCATCACATTCCATTTATCACTCCCATTAATAACTGCCCTGCTTCCTTATGACAATGCTCCTGGAATAGAGCCCTGGAGGCTGATGTCCTGTGGGGATGTGGACAGCTGAGTGAGGATACTTTTGTGGCTGTAGATCAGGAGCCTCTGCAAATGCTGGCTCCCAGTTCATCTTTCCTGCTCCACACCCCGCAGATCCAGCTCAATCCTCTGCCCTCATCACCTTCCCCTTCAGACACACTTTTGCCAGACTCTGACTCTTGGTCAGTTTGTGGAAGAATGAAGGCTCCACAGTGGGGGTGGGAGGGGTGCATAGAACTTAGAATTGAAAGGCATGATTTGTATTCCAGCTTTAAGTCCTGACCCCACTGCTGTGATAATTTAAATAAATCACTTAATTTCTCAGGGTTTCTGTTTTTTTTTTTTCTAACAACAACAACAACAATGAAAAAAGAAAAAAGAAAGAAAATGAGATGATAAAATTAAAGGCTAGCAGTTTCTTAATCAAATTTCTTGGATCTAGATATATTTAGGAACCCAGAAATTTCCAGATACTTTTTAGAATCCAAAAATTCTGAGTTTCAGAAAGATAATACATGTATATACTATACATTATATGATACTCTCGGGTAAACCTGGCATAGTACCCTATTGTCAAATATATTAATATTTCTTCAGTGAAAAACTTGAATAATTATTCCAAATGCAGTACACAAAGACCATAAATAGCCTTGTGTCAGTTCTGGTAAGGTTTTTCTGCCAGATGAAATGCAAATACTCTTTCTGTTTTCAGCTTTTTGGATTTCGGAATTGAGGAGGAGGGACTATGGACGTGTAGCTGCCCGGTGACCCTCCACAGGAACACCTACCAGGCCCTTCTGCCTTGTTTTTCCTTGAATCTTATTATATGTGCCATTTACCCAGCATATGAGGTCATGAGCCTCTGTTTAGAGTGAGCACATTAAGAATTATAAGTCCTAGGGCTGGATAGCACCCCATCTTCCTGGACACAAGGTTCCCTGAAAACCACTCTGAGGCAGTGTGAGCAGCTCAGGAATAAGCATCACGTGTCTTGCTGCCTGATTTCCATGAAGCCTGTTGGTTCCTGGCTTGGGCAAGAGGGCTGCAGCTTGTTTCATTGGTAGGATATGCAGTGTGTGCCCTGCATTTGAGTTCACAGCTTTGGACTCAATCTTGACAGAAAGGACGGACTCTCTAACAGAGCTGTCCAAAGAAGAACCAGCCTGCAGATAGTGAGTGTTTCATCCCTGAAGGTGATGCAGTGGAAACAAAGATGCTGGGATTCAAGCATTAGATGGGAACTGAAATAAGTAACCTCTTACTACCTAAGAATTTATAAATCTGAGTCCAGAGGAAGAGAGTTTGGAGAAATTCCCCATACCTTAGTCATCCCTAGCCAGCTCCATTTTGCAGTCTGTAACTTTCTATGGAAATTTCCACACACACAGGAGCTGGACCATTCGCATGATGCCAGAACACCCATCTTGCCCACTTGCTTCCTTCCCAGGAGGCTTCCAGAGATGGCTCCCACCAAAATGCTTTGGCACATGCCCGACTGCCCTTGGGTCCTACCCTCTCCATAGAGATAAAAATGCCTGCTCTTTACCTTGGCAAGCTGCTCTCCTAGGCCCCGGGGAACTTCCCGCTCTTTCTCGTTGTCAATTTTATTGCCCAGTAGAAGAACAGGAATGCAGTCTCCCACAGCTTCCTGCAAAATAGACAATCCTCCAACTGAGAAAAGCATCCATAAAGAGAACATGAAAGGGCAGGCTTGAAATGCTAGCTGGAAAGACACAATCTGGCTTGTGAATCCTCTGCTGCCACAATAGGCCAAGTAATAATAAAATCATCCTGAAAGCTGAGAGGGAGAGCTCCCTCCTCTGAGAACCGCAGTTAATAAGGCTTCTGTAAGGTACCTGAGGCCTGCCTCTGGGCACCTCCAGTACCCATCAGTACAGTGACTCCTTCAGCCCTCACCACTCTCCCTGGATGCTGGATGAAGCATACGGCTCCCTGGGTGTGTTGGGAGTGGGTAGCAGGATAGGGAACAGTTGACACCCATGTACTGTGTGTCCTTTTCCAGGGCTTATGGCACCCTGAAGGCATTCCTAAGTGACTAGACTTCATCAAAATGAGCCAGAATGAACAAAAGGAATTAATGTAATGTGGTTTGGAGCTGCTACTGGGGCTGCTGTGATTAGAAGGGGCATCTCCAGGGGCCTCATATTGGGTATATGAGCTCCCTGAGGGTTGAGTCCAAATCTGACTCATGGTATTGGGTCCATAGCGCCTGATAAATGACTGTTGTGTGCCTCACTGTACATTACCGCATGGGACATCACAGAGCCTGTTATTGGGTGCTCTGGCTCTGAAAGAAGCCCTGCATAGGGAAGAACTGTGTGGTTAAACTTCTTGGGCCAGAAGTAACACGTTTATACAAAGTTTATCCTATTTACTCCTCCAGTGGCTGTGGCAGGTCAGCAGGAGCCTGCCACTCAGAGTCTCTGCAGCCTGGGTGTCCTCCCTTGTAAAATGGGTTCACTGCACGTACCTCTCCTGAGGGCAGTCAGAGAGAGGGCCCAGGACACAGTTATTCAATGAGTAAACAGGGTAATGTTCACTTTTTAAAAGGTTGTTATTTTTACTGCTTGAGATATTCATTCAGGGTCTTTTAATCATAATCTGATAACACAATTATTTATTGTAGCTAAATGTTTTAATAAATAGAGAGGGCTGTGAGATAAGACGCTAATAAGCCATTACTGTTTTGCTAATAGTTCAGCTACTTTACATTGCCATTTCAAATACATGTCCAAACTCCATCCGGTACACCTATTTTAAGTTTAAATGCAATTACATTTGAAATTAAGCCTCAGTGTTTCCTTAATCTACACATTTGTTTTATTGCTTTCAATAATGAAAAAATTCTCATTTACTAAATGTGCGTTGAGGCTCAGAGAATTCAAAAGAATATTCAACATCAAAGTCAATGAGTTCTGAGGACACTTTAGTAGATGGGCCCACAGTTCTCTAACATTTTTCTCTACATTCTGATTTCCAAAGAACTCTCTGCTATTCAGTGTATTATAAACTAGAATTCTCTAAAAGCAATATTTCCACATATCCATGGTGAGATGATAATGAATGTTGGTAAAGATGACTCAAAGGCACTATGAGATCTTACAATATCTTCTGACCCATCGAAATAGTTTCAATTATGTATGCTGTAGTTGATGTGTTAAGTGGATTGCACCATATTCCAGTGATTCCTTAAGTGGGTATGTAGACAATGCTGTGGCTCCCTGTTACCAGAATATTTGTTAATGAGAATACTCCTATTCTCTGACTATGCTTCACCAAACTTGGGTAAAGAGTTTTTCACAGAAATGGAAGAGGAGGAAACAGGGAAATGTGCCAAAAGGCTTGCTGTTCTTGCTGTTTGGAACACGAGAGAGAGAGAGAGAGAGAGAGAGAGAGAGAGAGAGAGAGAGAGAGAGATTTGTAGATTGATGTGTGAGGAATGACTAAGGCTTGTGGGATTTCTTCACATGAAATCTCTCTGAAAATATGAACATCAGACTTGAAATCTCAGGGCAGAATTCTAACTTGATTCTGATATCTTGGAGTGGGTGATGGCTTCAGTTTCCTCCCTTGCAAAGGGTACGCTAGGAACTAAAGGATTGAGGCAAGGAACAGCCTTTAAGTCCAACATCTGAGCCGTGTGCACCAAACACAGCACTGTGCCAAGTGGGAAAAGAAGGGCCAGTCTTATTCTTTAAGGAAATCCCTGGATATAAAAGTAAAAGAGCTTAGGAGAAGCAGAAAAAAAAAGTGAAGTCCCCAGCTTGAGCTGTGGTTTCTGTTCTTTGCATTGTTCCTCTTACACAGACACTCTGGACAACTTGCTTTCTCTCAGTGGGCACTGGCCTTCCACTGATAAAGGAGAATCAGGCATTTCTCCAAAGATATGGCAAAAATAAGTGAGAACACACATAATGCTGGAGAGTGTGCTATCATAGGCAGTCAGTGGATGTCACCCTGGCCCAAGATTAATCTCTTACACAGGGCCATAGGGATGGTTTGGGGTAGGGCAAGTGTCTCATAGTCTTCTCTCACCTTAAACTCAAGTCTTGAGCTATTTGCCTGAACTTCACACCTTTTGCACACCTAACGAGGTTTTCATCCTATTTATTGCTTGGCACAAAGATGCTCATAATTATCCACAAGATGAAGCAACACTTCCTTTCAAAAGTCCAAAGCCCACCTCCTTTGAAGAACAAGTCTAATGTCTGTTGACACATCTATAGATGGTGGTATAATCCCATATGTATGTGGGTCAGAGGGAAGGAATGGAAGCTCCTTAGGTGGGCACACGATCTCTCTGTAGAAGACCTGGTTCTGTTGTGGCCCTGCTGTCCCTCAGTGGAGCTTTCCCCAATCACTCCTTTTCACCAACTCTCTCTTCTCTGAGCTGTCACATGGCCTCTAAAGCTGGTTTCTGTCCTCTCACTTTGACACAGAAGCCTCTATATACCTTCCATCACTTTAGTTTCCTTTCTTTGAACTTGAGCTTGTTGGAAGACAGACATGTTGGAATTCAAAAGATTACATATCTCTGGCTTTAAATAACAAGGACTGTCAATTTGAAGCAGAGGATTGGCATTCAGCTCAGAATGTGCAGCTGTTGGATTTGGTTGGTTGTAGCGTGTGTGTGTGTGTCTGTGTGTGTGTGTGTGTGTGTGTGTGTGTTAATATCTATTTGCTGGGAGGCAAGAAAAGCACTTACCCGGGATAACGCTACCAGAACAAAAAAAATTCTCAGCACATTAAAGCATGCAGTTATACTAAGAAAAAATAACTGCAAAATTATATCTTGGGGGTTTCCATATTTATCCACCCCTGGACTATGAGTCAAAACAAGATTTATTTGTGTAGTTCATTTCAAACTGCTAGCACTTCAAGCTCAACTTGGAATGTGGGGAAAAAATCAAACTGCTATTTTTTGCTCTGTGCTGTGCACTGTCACCAGTGACAAAGATCACAAAATGAGAATTAAAAAGCAGTCCATGAAAGGAGAGGAAAGTAGACCTGATCTGTTTCAAGAATTGTTCTGCTTTAAGATGGAAGCTAGAAGGACTGAAAAAAAATAGACACCTATTTTTCAGAAGCAGATTTCAACCATGGGCCATGTGTTGAGAGAGAAGCACAATGCAGTGGCAAAGCCCTAGATTTTAGCTCTTGTTGTACCATCTGACAAGATGTGGGTACCTTTGGACAAGTCACTTCCTCTCAGGATTCTCATCTATAAAACAAGAGGTTGCGATAGATTAATCTACAAGTTTTTTTTTTTTTTCTAGCTCAAAGATACTGGTCTTGCTGGCTTACTGATGCCAGTCATATTCCACTTCCTTGACTTATAGGGCTAACAATATACTGCTATAGAATGACAACAAAATTATATAGAAGTCCAACATGTCGGGGCTGCAGAGGCTACGGACGAACAATCTGGATTTGGAGAAATACCAGCCACTCAGGTTTGTACCAATCCTATAATTTCTATCTGATATGGGCCCCAAAGTCTTCAGATATCTAGTGTGTCCCATGGGCTAAGCATGGAGCCCTTAGAGCTCGATCAGTTTCTTCTTTAGATTGACATGAGGAGGTAGGGGAAGGTTGGGAATGCTGAGTTGGCAGGAATGACTAACTACTTTGATTTTCCGTATGGTGTGTAGGAAATGTAAGACGGTAAGGAATCAGCACAGAGTGTATTAGAGCCCAGCTTGGGCTTCTTCTGAAGAAGGCCTGTGGGAAAAGTAAAGCTGCCTAGGTGGAAAGGGCTAGGAAGGGTGGAGTGGGAGAACAGTAATGGGGGTTGAACACTCCTACCTCATAAAGCAAAATGAGTGATTGTTCTCTCTTGCCAAAGAGTTTCGGCTCCCTCTGTACTGGAAGGACCCTCTAGGGTCCTTTGATAGATACATATTCCTGTCCTATCCTGGCTCCCACATAGAACCAATACCCAAAACTGTGGAGGCAAGGAGGGTCCTTTCAGAGCCTACAGTCCACTCTTTCATTGAGTGACTGGCCTCGGTGTCATGGCCAGAAAGTGGCTAAGGTGGGATGGTAAGAACTTCCTTTTCAGGGAACTTGATACCTCCTCCAAGCATCTGTTCCCATCCCACACGATCTCTCCCAAGAGTAAGTCTTTGGCATGTATAATTTGGGGCAATTTCAGCCCTTTATCCTTGCATTGCTTTTCAGTTTGTGGGAAGAAGGAGCACTGGGAACAGGTGGCCAGCATTCACTTAATAATAAGGCTTCAGAAACTGAAGCCTGTTATTAAAGCTCCCCTCCACCTGCCCTTCCCCAGGTAAAGGAGTTAGCAAAGCGCTTGAAGCTCTGTGGAAAACAAGGTGCTCCACAAATACAAAGTCCTTATTATTTTCAGTTCCCTTCTGATCAGATTAGGTGTCAAGTTTGAATCTATCACCTGACACCTCTGATTGCTGGTTGCCAAGGCAGAAGGAGTTAGCTTTTCAAGAATATGGAGAATAATTGAATTTATGATGTCACTGTTCCACACTGCAACACACAGTCTGCCGTCTGATACAGCCTCCTGCACTTGCTCATAAAACTCTGGGCTACCAAACTGGGTCCTTTGTACCGAGTCCCTTGGAGTGCCTTGAGAGTGATGGACACGTGGGAGAGGCTCAGAAAATTCTTGATGAAGGGGCATGAAAATCTTTGAATATAATTTAGAGCCTTGCTTCTCAAAGTGTGGTGCCTATACCAGCAGCATCACTTCCCTGTGTACTTGTTAGAAATACAGAATCGAGGCCCAGGCCAGATCTGCTGAGTCAGATTGTAAATTTTAGCAAGAGGTCCAGAATATTCCTATGCATATTGGAGTTTGAGAAGCACTTGTTTAGGCTGGGAACTATAGTGGCTGAGAATCACGTGGGAAACTGTTTTCTTTTTAAAATTTTCAGTCCCTGAAACATTCTGTCTGGGAGAAAGGGCCTTGGCATCTGTTTTATTTGAAAGCTCCACAGCTGATCCTGATGTTCATCGAGGTTTGGACTCATCATTTAGAGTTTAACTATATCTTTTGCTAATTTTAAAAAAGCAAAACCCAAACTACAAATCATACAAAAACACCCCATCCACACACTGATAATTCTGAGTTAACCATGTACAAATTTGTTATATTAGCTTGTCCTCCTAAGTCCATAGATGCTCTAGTGTTCCATGGGAACTCTTGCTGGCTACAGCTGACAATACTTTTCAGCCCCACCCCATGTAGGAATATGACAGACACCCAGTGCTGGGGAATGACTGAACTCATGCTTCAAGCTGAGGTGATGGCTCTCTGATATTTCTTCACCTCCACAATCAGCATCAACAACCTAATCTTCCATCTCTCCTGCTAGATCCCAGGCTCTCTGTGCAAAAGAAAGGAGTCTTAGACCCTACACCTCCCTAATGATGGCAGAGAGGGCAGTTGCATAAATTTGTCTCCATTCATTCCTACCAACCCCAGACTATTTGAACTGTCTCTGTCCACCTCTGATCTATATCAAAATTCAGATATTGAAGGACAATTAAGTGTTTGTGGCTGAGACATACATGACAAACCCACAGCTAACATCATACTCAATAGTGGAAAGCTGAAAGTTTTTTTTAAAGATCAAGAAGGAGACAAGGATGTCCACTTTCACTACTTTTATTCAATATAATACTGGAAGTCCTAGCCACAAAAAAAATAAGAAAAAGAAAAAGAAAGAAAGGAAGAAAGAAAGGAAGGAAGGAAAGAAGAAAGGAAGGAAGGAAGGAAGGAAGGAAGGAAGGAAGGAAGGAAGGAAGGAAAAAAGAAAAAAAGAAAGAAGAAAGAAAGAAAGAAAGAAAGAAAGAAAGAAAGAAAGAAAGAAAGAAAGAAAGAAAGAAAAGGCATCCAAATTGGAAAGGAAGAAGCAAAACTGTCATTACTTGTAGATGACTTGATACCATATATAGAGAACTCTAAAGAATCCACCAACTATTATAATAAGTGAATTTGGTAAAGTGCAGGATACAAAATTAATATTCAGAAATCAGTTGCAGTTTTATACACCAATATCCAGCAATCAGAAAGAGAAATTAAGAAAACAATCTTATTTATAATTACATCAAAAAGAATAAAATACATAGGCATAAATTTAACCAAGGAGGTAAAAGACCTGTACTCAGAAAACTATAGGACTTGGAAGAAAGAAATTAGAGAAGATACAGATAAATGGAAGCATATACCATGCTCATGGATAAAAAGAATTAACATCCTTAAAATTTCCATACTACCCAAAGCAATCTGCAGATTCAATACAATCCTTATCAAAACACCAATTGTATTGTTCACAGAACTAGAACAAGTAATCTCAAAATTTATATGAAAACACAAAAGATTCCAAATAGCCACTGCAATCTTGAGGAAGAAGAAGAAAGTTGGAGGCATCATTCTACCCAATTTAAAACTATACTACAAGGCTACAGTAATCAAAACATCATGGTACTAACATAACAGCAGACATAGATCAGTGGAACAGAATAAAGAGCCCAGAAATAAACCTGTACCTATATGGTCATTAAATCTAAGACAAAAAAGGCAAGAATATAGAATGGGGTAAAGTCAGTCTATTCAGTCAGTGGTGTTGAGAAAAGTGGACAGATACATGCAAGAAATGAAACTAGACTATCTTCTTACACCATGTACAAGAATAAACAAGAAATGCATTAAATACTTAAATTTAAGATCCAAATTATAAAACTCCTCGAAGAAAACATAGGCAGTAAACTCTGACATCACTCTCAGAAAATTTTTTTGATATGTCTCCTTTTGCAAGGGAAATAAATAAAAATAAATAAACAAATGGGACTACATCAAACTAAAAAGTTTTCCCACAGAAATGGAAATCATCAATAAAAGAAAAAGACAATCTACTAAATGGGAGAAAATATTCGCCAATGATACATTTGTTAAGGGTAAATGTCCAATATGTAGAAGCAACCCATACTACTTAAGACCAAAAAACAAACAAAACAAATGAACAAACAAAAAAAACAAAAAAACAATCCAATTAAAAAATGGGCAGAGGAGTGGAATAGACATTTCTCCCACGAAGACATACAGATGACTAATAGACTTTTGCATGCAAAGATGCTCAACAGTCACTCATCATCAGAGAAATGCAAATTAAAACCACAATGAGATATCACCTCACACCCATCAGAATGACTATTATCAGTAAATTAACAAACAACAAGTGTTGGTGAGGGTGTGGAGAAAAGGGAGCCTCTGTGCAAATCAGTGGAGCTACTATGGAAAACGGTATGGAGGGTCTGCAAAAAAATAAAAATAGTATTATCATATGACCCAGCAATTCCACTTCTGGATATTTACCTGAAGAAATCCAAAACAATAATTTGAAAAGATATATGAGCTCCTTCCTGTGTTCATTGTGGCATTATTTGCAATAGTCAAAATATAAAAGCAACCTGTGTCCATCAATAGATGAACAGATAAAGAAGAAGTGATACATTTATACAATGGAATATTACTCAGCCATAAAAAAGAATGAAATCTTGCCATTTGAGACAACATGACTAGACCTAGAGGGTATTAAGTTAAGTGAAATAAGTCAGACAGAGGAAGACAAATACCGTAAAATTTCACTTATATGTGGGAAAAAAATAAATAACAAACAAAACAGAAACAAACCCTTAGATCAGGTGTCCCCAACTCCCAGACCATGGACTGCTACCATGGACTGCTACCAGTCCATGGTCTGGTAGAAACCAGGCTGCACAGCAAGAGGTAAGTGGCGGGTGAGTGAGTGGAGCTTCGTCTGTATTTACAGCCACTCCCTAGCACTAAATCACTACCTCAGCTCTACCTCAGATCGTCAGGCATTAGATTCTCCCAGAAGTGTGAACCCTATTGTGAACTGCGCATGAGAGAGATCTAGGTTGTGTGCTCCTACAAGAATCTAACACCTGATGATTAGCAGAGAGATTTAATTGCACAGAGACCATAATAAATCAATTGTTGCAAGATTAATATCAAAACTTATCAGTGAATGGCAAGTGACAACAAAGCTGAATCTGGTGGCTGGCTTTACAGCAGCAAGTGAGTTGATATACTTAAATTGCACAGCTGCATCTGGTGGCAGGCTTTAGTCAGAATCCAATGCTTATTTTAGTCTGCACATGGCCTGTTCATTATTTCATTTACCACTGCCATCTACGCCTCCTTCCTGTGCCGTGCACTCGTCTCAGTCACATTTCTGATAAGCCCATAAGCTAACTCTAGTCAGAATGAGTAAAAACCAAACATTACTGGAGAGCTTCCATACAAAGGGAGAAGGACCCAATAAAGAGACAGCAGAAGACTCTTAAGACTGCCAAGAAAAAAGAAGTTGCATTTAAAAGAAAATATCACAGTTCCTACTTAAAATATGGGTTCATTACAGCAGGTGATTCACATTCTCCAAGCTCATTTTGTATAATGGGAAGTAACTGGCCAGACACAAAGCCACGAAAGCTTCAAAATTGCTTCACCACATGAAGACCAAGTACCCTGCATTAAAAGACAAGCCTTTGGGGTTTCTCAAAAGAAAAAAACATGAACATGAAGAGCTGAAGCAGTTATTGAAGGCCACCACTTCGTCAAACATGTCTTCACTGAGAGCATCATTCATAGCGGCTAACCGCATTGCTAAAGCTAAGAAGCCCTTCACTAAGGGTGAAGAGTTGATCCTGCCTGCTGCTAAGGACATTTGTTGTGAACTTTCAGGAGAAGCTGCAGTTCCTTTCTTGGCTAGCACCATAACTTGATGAATTGATGAAATAGCAGATGATATTGAGACACAGTTGTTAGAGAGGATTAATGAGTCACTGTGGTACGTGGTCCAGGTTGACAAGTCTACTGATGTTGACAATAAGGCAACGGGCATGTTTTTGTGAGATATATTTTTCAGGAGCATGTTCATGAGGCTATGTCATGTGCATTTTTGTTGCCAACCAACACCACAGCTGCAGAACTATTCAAGTCTTTGAATGATTACATATCAGGGAAACCGAATTGGTCGTTTTGTGTTGGTATTTGTATGGACAAAAGGCTGCCATGACTGGACGACTTTTGGTTTCCCTACTTGGGTCAAAGAGGTCACTTCTGAATGTGAATTTATGCACTGTGTCATCCACAGAGAAATGTCTGCTAGCCAAAAATGTCACCTTAACTTAACTACATTTTGCAGGGTGTGTTTAAAATTATAAACCACTTTAAAGTTCATGCCCTTTACTCATCTGTTCATGCAGCTCTGTGAGGAGATGGACACAGAGCGCACGTCTTCTCTTATACATGAAGTCAGATGGCTTTCTAAAGGCAGATCACCAGCCAGAGTTTTTGAGCTATGAGAGTCACTCTAGAGATTTCTTTTAGAAAGACAGTCACCACTGACAGCACATTTGTGATACAGAATGGATCACAGAACTTGCTTACTTGTGTGACATAGTCAACCTGCTTAACCAACTCAGTCTGTCATTTGAGAGGAGAATGACAACTGCGTTCAAGTCGGCAGATGAAGTGGCTGCATTCAAAGCCAAACTGGAATTATGGGGGCGACGAGTGAACACTGGGATTTTTGACATATTTCAAACATTAGCAGAGATTTTGAAAGAGAATAAGCCAGAGCCTTCTTTCTCCCAGCTGGTGCATGATCACCTATCTCAGCTTTCAAAAAGTTTGAGCATTACTTCCCAACCACAAAAGGCCCCGAAACTGGAAAGGAGTGGATCTGTGACTCATTTGAGAATAAGCCAGGTGAGTCAACTTTGTCCATGCTAGAAGAGAATCAACAGCTTGAGATTGTAAATGATGACAGCCTTAAAAGTATGTTTGAGACAACTTCAGATCTCCACATATTCTGGATTAAAGTTAAGGTGGAGTATCCTGAGATTGCCACAAAAACACCGAGGAGCCTGCTTCCATTTCCAACATCCTACCTTTGTAAAGCAGGGTTTTCTGCAGTGACAACAACCAGAACGAAATTACAAAGTGGACTGGACATAAGCAAGACACTTCAGGTGTCACTGTCTCCCATCACACCCAATGGGACCATCTAGATGCAGGAAAACAAGCTCAGGACTCCCACTGATTCTGCATTACAGGTGAGCTGTATAATTATTTCATTATATATTACAATGTAATAATAATAGAAATAAAGTGCACAATAAACATAATGTGCTTGAATCATCCTTGAAACCATCCCCTCCCACTGCCGGTCTACAGAAAAATTGCCTTTCATGAAACTGGTCCCTCGTTCCAAAAATGTTGGGGACCACTGGCATAAATAAAGAAGACAAATTGATGGTCACCAGGGTTGGTGGATGGGTGAAAAAGGGGAAGAGATTAAGAAGTACAAATTGGCAGTTATAAAAATAGTTATGGGGATGTAAAGTACGACACAGTTAATATAGTCATTGATATTCTAGTAACAGTCTCTAGTGCCAGGTGGGTATTAAGACTTATTGTGGTGATCACTTTGTAAGGTATATAAATGTCTATCCAATATGCTGTACACATAAAACAAATATAATATTGTATGTCAACTGTAATTGTTTTTCAATCAGAGCCAAGTTTATTTATTTTTATTTTTTCCCCCGTCTACCTCCCTCCTACTCCCTCCCCCCTACCATGTGGTAACCAACAGTCCATTGTCCATGTCCATGAGTCTGTTTGTTTGTTCTGTTCATTTGTTGCTTTTAGGTTTGTATCCCACATTTAAGTGATATCATGTGATTTTCAACTTTGCCTTATTTCACTTAGCATGATTATTTCAAGGTCTATCCATGTTGTTGGAAATAGCAGTATTTCATCTCATTTTATAGCTGGCTAATATTCCATTGTGTGTATGTACCACAGCTCCTTAATCCAGTCATCTATCATAGGACACTTTGGTTGCTTCCCTGTCCTGGCCACTGTGAATAATGCTACTATGAACACTGGTGTGCAAATATCTTTTAGGATATGAGTTTTCAAGTGTTTGGGGTAAATACCCAGTAGAGGGATTGCTGGATCATATGGTAGATCAAGTCTTAGTTTTTTGAGGACCCTCCCTACTGTTTTCCATAGTGGCTGTACCAATATGCAGTCCCCCCAGCAGTGTATGAGGGTTCCTTTTTCTCCGCATCCTCTCCAACATTTGTTATTACTTGTCCTGTTGATTATAGCCATTCTAACAGGTGTGAGATGGTATCTCATTGTGGTTTTGATTTGCATTTCCTTAATAGCTAGCGATGTTGAGCATCTTTTTAATATATTTGTTGGACATTTGTATGTCCCCTAGGGAGAAGTGTCTCTTCAGGTCCTCTGCCCATTTTTCGATTGGATCGCTTTTGTTGTTGTTGTTGTTATTGAGCTGAATTAATTCTTTGTATATTTTGGATATTAGGCCCTTATTAAAGGTGTTGCTTGCAAATATATTTTCCCATTCAGATGGTTGTCTCTTTACCTTGTTGACAGTTCCTTTTGCTGAACAGAAGCTTTTTAGTTCAATGTAGTTCCACTCATTTATTTTAGCTTTAATTTCCCTTGCCTTTGTGGTAAAATTCATAAAATCCTCTTTAAGTCTAAGGTCCTTGAGTTTATTTCCTATGTTTTCTTCTATGCATTTTATTGTTTCAGGTCTTATATTCAGGTCCTTAATTCATTTTGGGTTAATTTTGGTGTGTGGTGATAGATAGGTCTACTTTCATTCTTCTGCAGGTGGCTTTCCAGTTTTCCCAGCACCATTTATTGAAGAGACTTTCGTTTCTCCACTGTATATTTTTGGCTTTCTTGTCAAAAATTATTGCCTTATAAATATGGGTTTACTTCTGGAGTCTCTATGCTGTTCCACTGGTCTGTGTGTCTGTTTTGCTGCCAATACCATGCCATTTTGATTACTGTCGCTTTGTAGTATAATTTGAAGTCAGGCAGAGTGATGCCTCCAGCCTCATTCTTTTTTCTCAGGATGGCTTTGGCAATTCAGGGTCTTTTAGCTTCCATATAAATCTGATGATTTTTTGCTTCATTTCTTTAAAAAATGCTGATTGGATTTTAATGGAGATTGCATTAAATCTGTATAATGCTTTAGGTAATAAAGACGTTTTAATTATGTTGATTCTTCCAATCCAAGAAAGAATATCTTTCCATTTCTTTGTATCAAATTTAATAGGTTCTATATATAGGTCCTTCAGATGTTTTGTTAGATTTATTCCTAGGTATTTTATTCTTTTTGCTGCAATTGCAAAAGGAATTATTTTTCCACTTAAAGAAGTAGAAAAATAATTTGACATTTTGTTATTAGAATATAGGAACACTGTAGATTTTTGAATGTTGATTTTGTATCCAGAGACTTTACTGTATTTGCTTATTGTTTCTAGAAGTGTTCTTGTGGAATCTTTAGGGTTTTCTATATGGAGAATAATGTCATCTGCAAAGAGTGACAGTTTGACTTCTTTGTTTACTTTTTGGATGCCTTTTTATCTTTCTTTTGCCTGATTGCATTCGCTAGGACCTCCAATGTTATATTGAACAATGGTGGTGATAGTGGGCAGCCTTGCCTAGTTTCTGATCTTAGAGGGAAGGTTTTTAGTTTTTCACCATTAAGTGTAATGTTGGCTGAGGGCTTGTCATAATTGGTCTTTATTATATTAAGGTATTTTCCTTCTATACCGATTTTGTTAAGTGTTTTGATCATAAACGAATGCTGTATCTTGTTGAAGGCTTTTTCTGCATCTATTGACACAATCATATGATTCTTATTTTTTAATTTATGTGGTGTATCACATTAATCAATTTGCATATGTTTAACCATCCCTGTGCTTCTGGGATGAAGTCCACTTGATCATGGTGTATAATCTTTTAAGTATGTTGCTGTATTTAGTTCGCTAGTATCTTGTTTAGGATTTTTTCATCTCAGGTGTTCATAAGAGATACTGGTCTGTAGTGTGTGTGTGTGTGTTATCTTTACCAGGTATTGGTATCAGGGTGATATTGGCCTCATAAAATGAGTTGGGAAGTATTGCCTCCTCTTTGATTTTTTTTGAAAGAGTTTGAGGAGAATAGGTATTAAATCTTCTTTAATGTTTGGTAGAATTCACTGGTGAAGCCATTTGGTCCTGGACTTTTACATTTTGGTAGGTTTTTGATGATTGTTTCAATTTCCTTACTGCTGATCGGTCTATTTAGATTTTCTGGTTCTTTTTGATTCAGTCTAGGAAGGTTGTATTTTTCCAAGTACTAGTCCATATCTTCTAGGTTATTTTATTTGGTGTTATACACTTTTTCATTGTTTTCATGTATGATCATTTGTATTTCTGCTGTGTCTGTCATAATATCCCCTCTTTCATTCCTGATTTTATTTGTGTCCTTTTATTTTAAGTGAGTCTAGCCATGGGTTTGTCAACTTTATTAACCTTTTCAAAGAACCAGCTCTTTGTTGTATTTATTTTTGCTATTTTTTGTTTGTTTTCAATTTCATTTATTTCTGCTCTAATTTTGATTATTTCTATCCTTCTGCTGACTTTCGGCTTCATTTGTTCTTCCTTTTCTAGTCTTTTAAGATGAAGTAGGTTGTTTATCTTGGCTCATTCTTGTTTTTGGAGATAGGCCTGTAATGATATGAACTTTTCTCTTATGGCCACTTTTCCCATGTCCCAAAGTTTTGATATGTTGTGTTATCATTATCATTGGTTTCTCTGTATTTCTTGATTCTTTTTAAATTTCTTCTCTGACCCAGTCATTCTTCAGTATCATGTTGTTTGATTTCCATGTATTTGTGGTTCTTCCCACTTTCTTTCTGCAGTTGATCTCTAGTTTCAAAGCATTATGATATGACTATGGTTGATCTGATTTCAACCCTCTTGTGTTTGTTGAGGCTATTTCTGTGTCCCAGTATGTGGCAAATCCTTGAGAATGTTCCAGTGCACTAGAGAAAAATGTATAAGCAATTGTTTTGGGATGGAAGGCTCTGTAAATGTCTATTATGTCCAGTTGGTCTAATGTGTCATTTAAGAATGTTATTTCCTTATTGATTTTCTGTTTCAATGATCTGTCCATATCTGACAGTGGGGGACTTAGGTCCCCTACTATGACAGTGTTTTGGTCTGTTTCTCTCTTTAGTTCTGTTACTAATTGCTTTATATATTTCAGGGCTCCCTGATTGGGAGCATATATGTCATTAAGTGTTATGTCTTCTTGGTGCATTATTCTCTTTATCATTATGAAGTGTCCCTCAGTATCTTTACTGTTTTTATTTTGAAGTCTATTTCATCCGATATTCGTACCATTACTCCGCTTTTCTCTGAATGCCATTTGCTTGAAATATCATTTTTTATCCTTTCACTTTCAGTCTATATTTGTCTTTGGAGCTAAGATGTGTCTCTAGAAGGCAGCAATATGGTTGGGTTTTGTTTTTTAATCCAGTCTGCAACTCTGTGCCTTTTTATTGGTGAGTTCAGTCTGTTTATATTTAGGGTGATTATTGATATATGAGATCTTATTGCCACTTTATCTTTCGCTTTCTGGTAGCTCAGTGTTTCTATTGCTTCCTTGTCTTTGTGTCTCTGTTTTCTGGATTTCTTTGTGTTTCTGACTTTTGTGAGTTTTTCCTCTGATCCTTGTTTTATGTTATATACTTGAGTTCTGAATCTTTGGTGTGTGATTATCATTACGATTATATAAAGGATAGTTATATTCAGTCATCTCTTTTCTTCTTGTGTGCCTTATCTCCATTTTCCTTTGCGAATTTGGATCTTTAAATCCTCCTCTTTTCAGTCACTGTTGTCTCAGTTTGTCCCTGTGTATGCTGAACATTCATCACTATCTTGCTATAGCAAATCTCTTTTTATTTTTGAGCGTATAATGCTTTGTTCCTAGTAAGGGTTGCACTTCTCTGCTTTTATCAGCCTGCTAGTCACTTTACTTGTAATTATGTATTTTTTTGTCATTTTGTTTTAAGTGATCTGACTTCTTTCAGTATTTCCTGTAGTACAGTCCTCATAGTGGAGAATTCTCTTAATTTTTGTATGTCTGGAAAGGTCTTTATTTCTCCTTCATAGCTAAAAAAGAGCTTAGCTGGATACATTATTCTTGGCTGGTAGTTCCTTTCATTTAATAGTTTGAATATTTGATTCCATTCCTTTCTGGCTTGTAAGGTCTGTGCTGAGAAGTCTGAGGATAATCTAATGAGTTTTCCTTTATAAGTTACCATTTTCTTCTCCCTGGCTGCCCTGAGAAATCTGTCTTTGTCATTGATTTTTGATAATTTTAGTACAATGTGTTTTTGTGAAGGCCTTTTTAGGTTAGAATTTTTGGGTATTCTGTTGACTTCTTAAATTCGAATCTCCAGCTCATTCTTTACATTTGAGAAATTCTCGTCAACTGTCTGTCTGAAAATGCTTTTCAATCCCAGCTCCTTTTTTTCTCCTTCGAGAATGCCCATTATTTTTATGTTTCCTCTCCTGGTGGTATCAGCTAGTTTTTGTATTTCTCTTTCATTATTTTTCATTCTTCAGTTTCTCTCTTCTTCCTTCTGATTTATATCTAGATTTCTGTCTTCAATATCACTAATCCTTTCCTCCATTTGGTTGACTCTACTTCCCAAACTTGCTATTTCATTTTTAGCTATTGCAGTGTGTTCTTTGTCTCTAGAATGTCTATTCAGTTCTTTTTGAGTGCTTCAATCTCCTTGCTAAAGAACTCATTCTGCTCATCAATTCAGTACCTGAAATTGTTTATATAATTTGTCTTGGATCTCACTGAGTTTATTCCGAAGTACCACCTGAATTCTCTGTCATTTAAGTCACATATTCCTAGATCTGTAAGCTTATTTTCTGGAGAGTTTTCTTTTTCTTTCTAAGATCACTTATCACCTTGGTTGTTCATGGTGTTTAATAGCCTATTTCTCCACCTGTGCATTAATGAAAGTGTATTCTATTTTTTTTCCCAGAAAGATTTAATATATAATGGTCCCTAACTTATTGCAAAGAAGGTGTTTTTCTTTTGGTTTCCAGTAAGTGGTGTGTACACTTCTTGGATCCCTGCTTTATATAAAGTCTTAATGATGTCTTTTTTTTCTTTTAGATGTTTAATCACGCTCACTACCCTTAATCTCAGTCCCTGTCAGTGTTAGCAACAGTTTTAATAGTGCTTACTCAGATTCCCCTGGGGCTCCATGGCATTCTGTCTTGGAGGATATGAGGGGAGGGGCCTTCTGGGTTGCGGAATGAGGGCTGTGGCTCAGCCTCAGTTTTGCAACCATAGTCGGTAAAATTCAACTGTTGTTTCTCTGCCATCCTCACTCTTCTGTCGGCCCCATTTCTCTGCCTTTTGCCCTGATGACTGGGCCCTGCTGCTGGCCGCAGGGAGCTCACAGCACTCCCAGGCAGGACTTTCAGGGAAGTCACTGTACCTTCTCCCCTCCCCCTCCTCCTACAAGGAGCTCCAGTGGCTGCAAGAGGCAGCTTCTTTGTTTCTCCCAGTCCACTGGCTAACACCTGAGATCTGACCTGTGGTAGCTCTTATGCACAGAGCCTATGTTCAGATGTGCTGGTGTGCAGTTTGGTTGTTTTGTGTTGAGTTTCAGATCTTCAGCTTATTGTTGTTTCAAGGAGAGAGATCCAGGAACATCTCTCATTCCGCCATGTTTCTGACATCACTCTTAATTAATTTTTTTAATTAAAAAAATGTTTGTAGAATGGGTAACCTTGAAAACATCATGACCTTAATTTCTTCATTGGAGAATGAGATGGCTGCCTTAGATCAGTGATTTTACAAAAGGATACGCTCTTACCTAACAAACTGTACCTGGACCTTTAAGACACAAAACTGAAAGAAGTAGAGTGGATCTGATTGGAATGAAGGGTTCTGGGCCCAGTATGGTGATGGGTACACTTTTTCCCTGCTCCAGTCCCTTGGAAGCATTACTCTGATTCCAGTGAAGAAAATTTGAAAACCACTGGATCAGGTAAGTCCTAAAGTCTCTTCTGGTCCTTAACTACTATGTGAAAGATAAATTGCTGCTGCTGTCAAAAAAAACCATGTCCTAAATTCCAAAGTTTAAATAGAAATCACTTCCAGATCACCCATACCACTTGCTTCCATTATTAGCTTGGTGTAGAGCCATTCTCTATTTTTCAAAACATACATTTTCTCTATTATAAATGTTTTAGGCTCAATGATTTTGAGAAATAATCTCTATTAAGCAAATTTCTGAGTCATCCTTAAATCTGGCTTCCATTCTTGTTTCTTAGTTTTCTTGGTAACAAGAGGGATGTGGATTAAGAGTCAAAAAAAAAAGGAGGAGCTCAGCCAGTTCAAACTATGAGAAACAGATTTTGGTGGGAGAAATCATAGCTATTAGAGCCAAAATGATTAAGAAATGAAAAACGCCAGTATTCTGACTGCACAATCATATAGTATCCATTCAAACATCCAACATCTGTTGAGCACTGCTAGTTTTGTGGGGGCCCCTGAAAGCACTGGGCTACAACAACAAAGATGCAGTTTAATTTCCCAGACGGCACATAGTGCAGTACAGATATGGGCTGGTAACTGGATCCTTTACAGCAGCATGACAGTGCGATAAGTAGGTAAGGGGGCTATGCATGACCTAATGGGCTTGAGTAGAGGGTTAAATGTAAGCTCTGTGAGGACAGGAATATTGTCTTTTATCTTCTGCTCAAATTCCCAGACCCTAGAACAGTGGCTGGCAGCATTTTGAACAAACATATGAACAAAGCATGGATCCTGCTGGTGAAAGAAGTTGGGACATCCTAGTTGACTATTTGTAAGTGAATCAGCTGAGGCCCTATAAAAAGAAGTACACAGCTTGTCCACTTTGCCCTTGGCCTTGAGAATTTTGCATTTGAGTGGTAAAGAACATGAAGATGATCAGGAAGTAAAAAGCATTTATAAAGCAATATATTGCAAATATAAGTCAAAGATAGAATGTTACAGATAATCCAGAATTCAAAGAAGAGTTCTATTGCTGTGGGCCCTGCCTAGGGAGACTTTGGGGTGATCTCGGGGCTCTCACATTATAGATCAACCTCCCCACATGTGAAAAGTTGTGACAGAGGCTCCGAAACATTGTGTAGTCTTGCTCCTGGGTGGGGAACAGCTGGACCTACTGGAGCTAGAAAAATGCAGGGTTTGGGGAGAGGTGGTATGAATGGGAGAACACAGTTATGACACAGTTTAAACACTCATTTCTCAGGGAAACCTTCCTTGACACTCCCTCTGGGCCCTTCCTCTAATCCTGTTCCACTCACTCTTGACACTTACTGAAGTTGTAATGACACAATTATTGGTGTAATCTGTACTTCTCATGCCCCCATCCATGGGGGCAGGGACTGTGCCTATCTTGGTCACTTTCAAGACCCCAGGAGCTAGCCTGGGAGGGGGCATGTGAGTGAATGAACACATTAATACCTGAATCAGTTTTTTCTGAACACAGTGGGTTCTGAATCAGGTTTTGAAAAAGTAGAGGGCCAGGTAGGAGATGGGCAGAGAAGAAAGGGGAGGCAGGAGTCAAGCATAAGTGCTTTTAGGAAGGCAACCAGCTCACCTCCACGCTGCTCAGCCACTGCCGGACTGACAGGAAGGATTGTTTGGCTGTAAGGTCATACATGACGATGACACCGTCGGCCTTTCTGAAGAACTGCTGGGTGATGCAACGATACCTGCCACCAAAGGGCCACAGATCAGGGGATGCACAGCTTCCTCTCTGCAGCAGACCTTTGTCCCCATTGTGGGGAATGGAAGAGGCAGGGTTATGTCAGGGACAGCTCCTCACCTCTCCTGCCCGGCTGTGTCCCACAGCTGCAGGGCCACCTGAGAGTCATCCACATGCACTGTCTTCACACGGTAATCAAGTCCTATGAGGTGAAATAGGCCTGTTACTTCCAAATCAGAATAAGATGGCCCCAACATGTCTGGAATCACATCAGGCCAAGAGTGACAGTCCTCCCCATGTAGCTCTTGGGAGACGATGTGGGGAAACAAATGAAGCATTGGACAGGGAGGCATGGGACCTAAGTTCTGGTTCTGTCCTTGCCATGTATTAGCTGTGGGACCTTGTTTAAATCACCTAACCTCTGTGAACTGCCGGCTCCTATGCAAATGTAATCTATACCCTTTTTAGGGATACTACAATAAGGTTCTAATGAGATTACATACATAAAAGTAATATAGCACTGTAAAGGCAACTGCTACTTTCACAAATTTACTCCTTGATTGCAAAGAGGAGGAAAGACTGTCCTTAATTTATCTTCCCTCCCTTTTTCTCTTGTTTCTCTTTGTCTCTCTTTCCTTCCTTCCTTCCTTCCTTCCTTCCTTCCTTCCTTCCTTCCTTCCTTCCTCCCTCCCTCCCTCCCTCCCTCCCTTCTTCTTTCCCTCCCTCTCTTTCTCTCTTTCCTTTTTTTCTCCCACCCCTCTTTTCATCAAATCCCTTGAAAAGTTCTCCTAACAAAGTTCAAATATCTCTGGGGATGGATCATATTTTCACACTTCCATTTGCCACTGCAAGTGTACATGGAAGAAAAGGAGAAGTAGGATGACAGGAAGGGGTGGCAGGTGGAGGAGGGAGGGCTAGAAAAGTAGAAACAGATGGGAGAAGGAATCAAAAGCAACATTCATCCTTGAGATTGGTTTAGAGCTCCTAATTCCAGCCACTGGGCCTTTTGCAATTGTCTCTCTGAGGCTGTGACCCTACCTGAAGTCATGGACTTCAGATAGAGGGAACAAATTCAGGGCCATGCATTCTGTCCTTACAGTAGCCCTCAGAGAGAAGGACCTTAACAAAGGTTCTTTGATGACAGACAATCCTCCTTAATGAGGTTCAAAAAGTCTTTACCCCCTAAGTAACCCGATCTCAGAACCAGAGGGCATCTACTAGCACTTCCCCAAAGGCCCGGCTTCTGAGGGCCTCACCTTGGAGGGCTTAGGCAGAGACAGCAACAGCAATTTGACAGAAAGAGACAGAAGAGAAAAAATAAGAAAGAGGCAGTAAATGGAAAAGGTTATTCTAGACATTGTCTCTGGGCAAAGGTGAGTGCATTAGGGGTCCAGGAGTAGGAGAGAGGCTGGAGGGTCATCACTCCTAGAACATCAGGATCAGCAGGGAGTCCAGAAGCTCCATGTGTCACAGATGGGAGCCAGAGAAAGCAGTACATTTGTCTGGGTGCAGAAGAAAGTGATTTGAGCCATTCGTAGAATACTTGAAATTTCTAATTTTCATATGTCATCTCTCCATCCTCATAGCACTCCCCTGTGACATCCATGTGTTATCTACACACACACACACACACACACACACGAGGGTGCATGAATACATGCACACATGCACATACATGCATGTGCACATGTATACACATGCACATACATGCACACACTTGTGCAAATACATGCACATGCATACCACCCCCACCCACCACATGGGCTTATCTGCTTCCTGGGCCTGCCTATCTGAGGCTGCAGAGAGAAGTACGTGTTTGAGGACAGTGACTGCTCACCAGGCTCACCACAGGGCAGAACCTATTTTTCCAGCACTCCTGAATCCACCTGGCTCCCTGGACCAGTTAGGTTTAAGCTGTCATTTAGAGAAGGAGGAATGTGAGAGTGGGAGAGCCTGCTAGGTGTCATGGAGAATACTCCAGGGATTCCTCTGTAGAAACTGAATTGGTGGCCAAAAAGGGCAGAGTACATTCTTTTCAGAAAAGTTTTTGGAAGAAACACCTTGGGTTGTGACCGTGATTTAGAGCAGGGGACTGTGAACCAGCATGGGGTAGTGGAGAGAGCACTGGCCTCAGGGTCCTGGGTTCCAGGGAGCTTTAGTCATGTCAAACATGAGCTCCAATATTCTACAAAAACCATCATTTGACATCTCCAGGACACCCACAGGGCCCAAGCACCTGCTTTTGAAGGATCACATGGTCTTAAGGTGGTATACGCAAGATACTCAAATCACTGTTGTATTGTAGAACTTACATTATGCACAGGCCAGGAGTCAAGGTCAAATCATGTTCTCACAAGGAAGTGGGAGACCAGGAAGTCCCCTCTGATGAAAGAGGTGAGCTTTACAGGATTTCCAAGTCCCTGTTAGTACTGTGTGGCTGGTGCAGGGGCTGCTGCCATGGCAGGTGGTTGGCTGGAGCCCCAGTCTAGGGTTGGACTACTTTGGCTTCAAAAAGCCGGGACTTTGGCTTTACGAGCCTTCCAGGGTTGTGTGCAGATAGTTGAAATGATGAATATAAAAGCTCAGGATAAATATTCAGATTACAACAGGTGGTACACTGACATGTGTACCAGACATGTGTGGCAGGCACAGTAACGTAAGCTGCTGCTCCTGCATGTATGATACAGGTCATTACTGATTTGGAACCTTTGATATTTTCCCTCTTCCTAAACAGTAGGTGTTTCCATAAATGGCCTCCTGGGAAGGGAAAATTAGTTTGATTTTCTCTTTTCAGAGTCTTCCATCTCAGGGGCACAAGCTGGAAAAATAATCGGACCCTGAAAACTGGTTCCCCGATTCCCTAATTTTATCAGCAGGTGCTGCACCTATAGGCACACTTTTTGGAGGGGTGCCTGCAAGGGCCCGAAGTCTCACCATCTGTCTCCCTGCCTCCTGAAGGTCAGTGCTTGAGCCATGACTTGTGGGGCCCACCCTACTGAATGCTCTCTTGGGAAACAAGCCCGTCTCCCACAGCCATTGCTTCCTGTGTTACCACACTCAGCGCACATGGCTCACTCCCAGCCATTCCAGTGCAGGCCTGACAAGGCCAGACTCTTCTTTTCTTCAGGGGCCTGATGCTTCATCTTGGGATGCTCTCAGTCATTGGGTAGAATTAGGTAGAAGGAGAGGGACAGGAGGTTGTTCCAGACAGTATAACAGCATAGAAAAAGGTTCTGCAGTAAGAATGGCATCCTGAAGCATGTGGGAAGAAACCTATCTGTAGGAGGAAAGTTGGAAGGAAGGGCCAGTTCAGGATAAGTGGAAGAACATGGAGTCTCCCTAGGCAGAGCTCTGGGGCAGGGAACGTTTATCTTATGGGGCCTGGGGTCAGACAACCAAAGGTCAAAGATGGTCTGGATAAAGACTAGGCTTGAAAGCAGTCGTCAGCAAGACAGTTCATATCCTTCATTTTTCAGATGAGGAACAATAACTGAAGCCCAAAGAGGGAATATGTCCCCCTGAGGTCACATAGTTGATTATAGGTAACACTGAGATGCAGATCCAGGACTTCTGATGCTCCACTAAACCTCAGCAGCCTCCTCTGCCTGCACCGACCTCTGTCAACTTCCATGGCCGAAGAGTGTTCTCACCACTAAATGGGTGCTGAGCACATCCATGACTCAATATTATTAGGGACACTGGTATGGAACAGAAGGGGTGTGTGGGCCTAGGGGGAGAGGCCGATATCAGCACCAACTAGCTGATGCGAATGTGGAAAAGCCTCTTAACCTCTCTGGGCCTCTGCTTCTTGATCTGTCCAGGGGCTGATAACAATACTTTCCTCCCAGGGTTGTGTGCAGATAGATTGAAATGATGACTATAAAAGCCCGGGATAAATATTCAGACCATATCTGTATTTTCAGGTATACTTGATCATCAATGTGGTTAAATAGTATGTAGTAGGGGCTCATGGGGTTTATTTTTTGCTTGAGTGATTCAACTTGGTAGAAGCTAAAAGGTCAGTATGCCTGTGGATATTGCCCCATATTCCACTGTGATGAGAAGTTTTGGGTGAAAGGAGCAAAGTCTTCTAGTTAAATAAAATATTATTCAAGAGTGGGAACATATTAAGACATAATTATCTGCTGATAGCTGAGCCTAATGAGCTGCCACAGTGAACTTTGCCTGTTATCCAGCAGGCCGAGGAAGTAGTACAGGTAACGTTTGATGGGTAAGGGAGCCATCCAGGACACTGTCCTCCATCCCACCTGTCAACACACACACACACACACACACACACACACACGAGCAGGGCAAGGAAGCAGCTGGCCCATGGGGAGAGGGAGACGTGGTAATGGGTGGTGAGCCTCAGGAGAAGCATGACCCATCAGGGCTCTGCTGAAAGTGGGGAAGGAATGATAGAAGAGAGATGGGCTCAGAGAGGAAACAGGGACCCGAATCCCGTCTTTGCTGACTTTAGTTCTTACTCAGGCTGGACGTAGGAAAATTTCAGTGGTTCCATCCCATGTGGGGTGAGCTTAGCAGCTAGCACCCTGCAGGAGGAGGACTTTACTTTGCCCCTCTCAGCCTCAGTGTGGAGTAAGGGGACCATGGCTCCCAACCAGCTAGGCCCTTGGCCCCTCCCACTAGGCCCCAAGTCCCTCCCTTAGCCCCCTTCTCACAACCTCCCCTTCCCAGAGTGGAGCCCAGGACTCACCCACAGTGGCTGTCAAACCCGGGGAGAACTGGTCCTCACAGAACCTCCTCAGGAAAGACGTCTTCCCTACAGCAGAGTTGCCCACAAATACGATCTTGAAGAACCGGTCCGGGGTAGAGGGAGATCCTTCCTCCTGTGGATGGCAGATAGTCTGACCAGCTGCTGAGATGGTCACTAGCCCCTGCTCCTGCCACAACCTGCCCTTCATGCATCCCTATGGTTTCCAGGGGAAAGCGGACACCTGACCTCCACAACAGCAGGAGGGAGGCCACTCAGTCTCAGATGCAGATAGCTTTGGGTTCAGGGCACAGAGGCTCCTCCCAGTATCAGCAGGAGGGAAGAGGACGTTCATTCAACTGACATTTGTTGTCTGCTTACACCGTTGCAGGCCCTGTGCTGGGCCTGAAGATTCAGGGATGAGGAGGAGGCCTGGTTTACAGTGGAGTGAAGGAGGCAGGCATGTAAACAAACAATCTCAACACAATGTTCCAAGTGCTCTGGGAGCACAAAGAAGGAGCCAAGGACTCACAGAGGAGACACTGAGACGCGTCTTAAAGCAGAGGCAGAGAATCTCTATGTAGTGGAGGGAAGGATAAGGTGGGGTGTTTACAGGGAGGATGGAAGTTAGAAAAAAAAAAACATCTCTGTCCAGAAGCAGATATAGCCCAGTTTTGGGTGGGGCCTTTGTTTCTGCCCTGTCATTGAAAGCCTGGACCAATGGTGGACACCCCTGCCTCCCTGACTTTTGCTCTCTGTCCCATCTCATCAGCTTCCATCTAGAATCCTCATGTGCCCTGGGGAGGAAGGAGGGACAGTCTCCACCTTGTAAGCAATGAAATCCTTAATGTCAGGCCACTGGGCAGAGCTTTCCAGGGGTCAACCAGTCACTGCTGCTCCTTCTCCTCTGTCCAGCAGCGGGAGAGACCGGAGTGGCTGTCCATTAGTCTGAAATGCTAAAGCTCATCAGGGAATGGACTTGCTTAGACAACTGGGCAAGTGAGGGAAAAGAAGCTGCCTTCCAGCCCAGGGTCAATCCCTTCTGCTGAACTGGAGAGCTGCTTGCTCCCTCCCCAGAACCCTGCCTTCAGGCCCCGCCCAGCACTGCCAGCCAAATGAGGAGGCTCTTTTGAATCTACTTAGAAGTAGATTTGGAGGAATTAGCTCCTCTCATTGAGCAAATACTATAATAGAGTGGCAGCAGATCTTAGAAGTACTTAAGTTTCAGAGAAAAGCCATTAACAGCTTTTTGGGGAGAAATCAATTCCACGCAGTACTTAGGAAGGAACTCAAGGTCAATTCCAGGAATCTAAACTTAAGAAAAAATATATGCCATACTCAAAAACTATGTCCCTGCTCAATTTTCTTTAATTCTCTTGCCATACACAATGGCATCAGCTCTCTCTCTCAGTCTCCACTCAGCCTCTGTACCTCCAGTTGTCATTTGTTTGAGACAAAAGCTCCGAGCAATCTGTGTCCTGAGGCCTAGACCCAGGTGGAGAATTTAAAGCCCAGAATGGACAGAGACTGTCCTGGCTGCAGAGGCTGTACCTGACACTTAGCCCTGCTCCCCACGTCCACAGGCCCCATCCCAGGCACAGCACTAGTTTTTCCCAGGCCCAGGCAGGATCCACCTCACAGGTGTAACAAACACCTACTCATGTTCATGCACTTAACCCACAATGAGACAACCAGACTGGGAAAATGGGGCTGGCGAAGGATCTGTTCTCATCCTCCTTCCCACCCCTTACAAAAAAAATTTAAAAAATAAAAGTTATACATGTAAAATTAGGAAATATAGGAAAGTAGAGAGGAAAATAACAATTATTCATCATCTATGATCACTATTCTTCCAGGTTTTT
Organism: Cynopterus sphinx; assembly: GCA_030015415.1. NCBI lineage: Eukaryota > Metazoa > Chordata > Mammalia > Chiroptera > Pteropodidae > Cynopterus > Cynopterus sphinx. The sequence goes on from CM057380.1 coordinate 95,226,722, forward strand.
CTTCTATATAGATGAACATATATTTTATTGAGAGAGTGAAGATAGTACGTATAATTTTATCCTTTCTCATATATTATTAAATTATAAACATTTCTCTGAGTCACTAAAAATTTTGGAAAATGTGATTTTTAACAGCAGTATAATATTCTATTGAATTAGTATGCTATAGTATGCACTTAGATTCTTGCATTAAATCTTTGTCTGACTTTGGTTATTTCCTGAGAAAAGATTGCTAGATAGAAGTGCTGATACAAAGGCTGTGGTATTTTGAAGGTTCTGATTGCTATTCTCAAACTGCTTTCTGGAAAGGTTGCACCAATTTCTGGCTCAGCAACACTGCATGGAGGAGCAGCCTCACAGCACCTCCCAAAGAGCAGATGAGGCTCTTATGTGGCTTCTAATAGATCGTATTTCTTCACTGCTGCAGCTTTTATCTCCAGCTAAATGGCAGCCCAACCTGGTGGAGTGGCACAGTATGAGAGTGTGGGAGAAGGTTAGCCTGAACCTGGCCCTTCCAGGCTTCTACTTCCCTGTCTGCCAGAGGGAAGAAGAAATTTCTGACACCTCATCAAACAACCATGAGGATCAAATGCCAGAGCAGACATGATGCTCAGCCTTTTTCCTTTACCCCTAACCTCATGACACTTCTTTCACTTTTGAGGGAAAGTGTGGGGGTATTGAAAAGCTCATTTGTGCCCACTGCCCACAAGTGTAGGTCTGTGCACTGCTGGGTTGTGGAAGGGCATGTAGGAGGCAGGGGCCCCACCCACCAATGGGTGCCACCCAGTTCTCCATCCTCCCCTGAGCCCTTGGCCTCTACCACTTCATCCATCAGAGTGAGATACAGGCCATGAATCTTAATTTGGATCCAGGAATGATAACTGATGCCAACAAGTCCTGTGCCGTGGTCGGAGAAGGCTTCCTGGCACACATGGAAATGTTCAAGGCACCAAGGCCTGTTTCTAAAGGACCGTCGTCTCAGTGTGCAGGGAAGAGCCTCTCCCACACTGTTGTGGACATTTCCAAAACTGTGTTAGAGGGTCAAGTGGAGGCTGGAGGGCTTGAGGAGCCTCACCCTAAGCCAGGGTCATGAAAATGTGTAGAACATCATCACCACGTGCCAAAGGAAGATGGTGCCTATGGCCTCCTTCTCCCTGCAGAATTTAGCAGGAAGATCTGGTGGGGAATTCAGGGGGGATGTGGGAGTAGAGCACTGCACTGAAGGGAGGAGCAGGCAGGGCACTTGGGAATAAATGAATGATCAGCTGATCAAGAATGGAGAGAAAAATGATAACATGAAAACTTCCTGGCCCTGTCGAGAGCAGTTACAGAATGTAAGAAAAGATGCACAATTATAAAACTTTGTGATATTTTATGCAGAGACAGGCAGAGGATCTATCTTAAGTAGGTACTCAAAAATGCTTTTGAATCTGAATTAGAAAAGAGAGCCTAGGGTAGGAAGTAGGGCAAACAACAGAAGTTATAAGGAAAATTTACTGGTACCCCTGAGACACTCAACTATGCAGGGGAGGGTGGTATTTGAAAGACACAAATATGCTGAACCACATAACGAGCCAAATCTGACATCCAGAGCTGCCTTTGGGGCAAGGCATAGCAGTGACATCTACACGCCAACGTGGGATGTTCCCTTACCTTAGACAGAGCTTCCTTCCCAACAGGCTGCCCACGGGGAGATGTGGGTGTGAGTTCCAGCTGAGAAGGCTGGGCCTGCTGGATTTGTCTTTCTACTTGCTGGCCGGAGACCTCCTCTTCTGGGCATTTGCTCAGCGGCTGCTCAAGGCTGCCATCCAGGAGCTGGGGGAGGGGATCTTCTTCAATGGAGATGATCCTGCGGAATGCCCGGGGGAGTGGACCCCCAGCCCTGGATCCTGACTCCTCCTCTGTAAGGGGATATCCACTCAGGCCCAAGGAGCTTCTCCTCCTTGGCATGCCAAACACATCTTCTTCTTCCTCTGACTGCCTATTTTGGGATGAGGAAGAAAAAGGAGTGAGAAGAAAATTGTAAAATGTATCACTTCAATATGGAAGCCAGACAGCTTTTCTGACAAACAGATGACTTTATGAGCACCATGCCTTGGGGCAGAGAGCTCCGGAAAAACAGATCTAGCTTACATTCTCTCAACATACTTATCTAAGTGCCTGATGAAGATTATGGTGAAGGAAATAATGGAGGTGATGATAACAGTAGCTTAGTACCTGGTGGGATCATCATCATCATTAAGCCAAGCATTCCGTAAGGACAGGGGCTAGCAGAGGGGCTAAAGCAATAATGACACAACTAAAAACGATTTTACAGTTGGAGAGAAGTGCTGTGATAGAGAAGTAAAAAGTGTGAAGAAGGTAGCATAACAGATGTGGGAATAAAGCATCCTGGATAACAATCAGGTGGCCTTGGCTCTGGTCCTAAGACCGGCTCTAACTGTGTCCCTAGATAAAACACTTTGAGTCTCAGTTTCCTCACCATGAAGTGGCCCACTTTCCTGCTTACTTCACAAATATGATAATGCACACAAAATAGTACATGCTCACAAGCAGCCCTAAACAATATGAGGGAGGAACCCCCCACCACTAGCCAGATATCCACGGGCTCAGAGGCAGCTGCCCACCAGAGAATGGGCTTTTGGCTAGAAGGAAGCCAGGCAGGTCATCTCAACCTGCCTCTTTTCTTTCTCGTTCTCTTTCAGTGTCTCTGCAGGTCAGAGTCAGGAGGAAGCGGCCTCAGAGCCCTAAGGGCATATTTACTTCCAGAAGCATCTGAGCATGAAGATTAAGGGGTAGCAGTTAGGAGGTACAGGGACGCAGGCTGTATTTTCAGAGGTTTCCAAGATCCTTCCTGGCACAGGAGTTCCTCTCCAGTCCTTGTGAACAACTGAAGCTTGATGGAAAGGACCTTGAGCCCAAAACTGACACACACATCCTTACACACACACACACACACACACACACACACACACACGCACACACGCACACACAAGGATTAGAGAAGAAAGTGGAATGGGAATGAGGGGTGAGGCAATGGGGCCAAAGGAGAAAGAAAGTGGGCAAAGAACACAGAACATGTAGAAGAGACACGGTCCCTTCATGTTGTCCGTAACTTATTTATTACTCCTATGGACCAATAATAAGAGGGAAAAAAATGCATGTTCTAAAGTCTGAAAGATAAATTAAGATATGCTGCTGGTTCACATAAATAGTGACTTACTTTAGGTCCCTTGATATAAAATAAAGGATTCATAGCAATTCAAGGACCTTTCCACTTTCTATGAAATCAGTTTTCAATAGAAGCTGACTGTCTTCTTTCCAATAAATTTCTTTTATGTTTTAACAAGCCTACTGTTTATCTGCTTTTGAACATACGTGGTATTCCCACTCACTTTCACTGTGCTTATACAAGTGAGTGCATGTGTGTGTGCACATGCAAGCATGTGTTTTCAAAGGCTTTGTAGCAAGAAAATAAATGGCCACCGAAATGGTCCTAAACTGAAACTTTTCTTGGGAAACCTTTTTATATGGGAAATTCTCAAGCACTATTGACATTCTGTAACACCTTCAGCTTGGCGTGAGTAAGTTCATTTTTGCCTGTCCACCGAATGCTGTGTACCGGCAGTACAGAGCAGTCCCCTCAGGAAAAGTCTGTGCTGGAATTCGGGGTTTACAACTTGTTGCTTGTTTCCTCCACTCAACCATAAACTCCATTAAAGCAGAGATAGGGTCTGGTTTGCTCCCCACTATATACCCAGCACATGGAACAGTATCTTGAATATTGTAGGCCCTCGATGATAGATATTAATGGCAGAATTCGTATATAATTTATCTTTGGAGTCTTCACAGAACTCAAAAGAACATCTAGTATAGAGCAGGCATTGGTAAATACATGTCGCATGAATCAATCAATGAAAATATTCAGTTCTGAGGAACCAACAGGCCAACTGTTATTGTAGAAATTTGGCTCTCCAATGGTATCTCACTGGGAATTCGTGATGACCAAGTCCAAAGACGTGGCTCACAGCCGACCTGCATCCCAGCATCCCCTTCCCATGCAGATCTGTTTATTTCATGCTTGCCACCCTCAGTGTCTCCTAGATGAGCAAGTTCACATACTTTTCCCCCAGGTCTCATACTAAGGGACCCGGCTGCCTCTACCTATCTGTGGCCTCCTATGTGGATGGAGCTGGTGCCAAAAAGAAGAGGGAGCAGGAGAATGGCTGGTCTTTTCGAATGAGCAATGAGCCCCTCCCTTGGAGACTCAACCATGTGCTCCCCAATAGGAACAAAACATTTCATCTTTGAGTTAATTAAATACAAATTATTGAGAGAAATCTGTCAAGCACAGGCCCCACATCTGCCTGTAAACAAGTTCAACTGTTGGAGATTCCATATGACTCTTTAGTTACCCTTTAGAGACCAAACAGTTACACCCTTGAAAAACCAAGTGTATCTATTCTGCTCAAAAGACAACAGGGCATTGTCCTACCACACTGTCCATCTCTCCCCCTTGACCTCTCTTGTTTTTTCTCTCCTCTGCTGATCTACAGCACCTCTCAGTCCCTCTCTGAAGGCGCACATGGGAGCCCAGAAGACAGTAGCCTGTCCTAGAGGCTTGCTCTGCACAGTACTCCTTCCACTTGGATGTCAAAACAGAAAGGGGTATGTCTAAGTGCAGGTGACTCCAGCCTTCCCCACCAGGACCACTTCTAAAGGGCCAGTCTGCACTCAGCAGGGATCAGGACCATGAGTGCAAGACTAACAAACAGATAATGAACGAACAGAGGAGAGGAGGACTTACCTTCTAAGAATCCCTCTGCCGTCCACATATTTGCCTATCACAGAACCAGATCTCTGTTTCCAGCTTGCCTTGGAAGCAGCTGTGTTTGCCTTGGCTGTCTTATCTTTCTGTGGAAACACAAAAGGCCCTCGGATCCATGCCTGATGGTTTATCTCAACGTTTGAGCAGAAAGTGCTCAACACTCCTACCTCATAGGTTAGACTCTAAACAAAACCCTGAAGTAAGCAAGTGATGTCCTGGTCTTGCTGCTAGCATTCACCTAGCTCCTTCCTTTTGCTATCATCTCTCACCAGAATTCCCTCACTTCCTAGATAATAATCGGGTCATATGAACCAACACACAGTTTAGAGCCTGAGGTCTACTAACTACAGTATCCTTCACAGGACTACGGATAATTTGCAAGAGAACAAGAAGAGATAAATGTGGAGTGCACAGGAAAAATACTTGTGGACAGAGAAAACCGTGCATCTTTAAATCACACTCTCCTGTGTGGCTCCAGTTTCTCTTCATTCCTAAAGCCCCAAATAAGAAAGGACCAGCTCAGAGAGGGGATCAACTAACCTAGTGCTACATCCACAGCTGCTAAGCTAATATAGGGTATTTCAGGCCATTTGTGGACATAGGCTGGGTGTAGGGAATTACTCACATGTCTGAAACTGAGAGCCTGGGTGGAGTGGGGGCTTACAACCCATTTTGCCAATGCTCCCTAACAGATATCTTTCAGGAGATGAGCGAGAGTCAGATCACAGGGAGAATCTATTATTAACCAATTGTCCCCATGATTCCCAGTGATCCTTAATGAGAGAAGGAGGGGTGGCTGGGTTTCCAGAGCCCCTGAAGGTATGGCTATAATGACTCCAAATTAATCTTTAATTATTATCCAGCACGAACATGATTTTATCCCTCTTCTAGTCTCCATGAGAGTTCTTAATCTCCATTCCTTTTTCAAAGCAAAATGAGTTTGGCAAGTGAGGGAAAGCAAGGTCAAGGGATTAGAGTGACATTTGGTTGGAAGTTTTAAAATAAATTCAGTATCACTTCTAAAACAATTATAACCATTATCATCATCAAACAAACATGTGTAGGCTGAAGCCTTGCTCTACCAGCACACACAGGTGGGCAGCAGAGATGTTTGCTGCCAGTCAGTGACAGAAAAGAAAGGCTGGGAACAAATTTCCACAGGGACCTCATAAGCCAGAGTGCACCCAATTCAGGGCAAACTAGCTGCCTCTCGCTGACCCCATTGAGGCCATTGCTCAACTAAGGGTCTGGTGAAAGCCCTCTTCATTTCAAATTTTTTTCTCAAGTCCCTACAATATGGAAAAAAGGACAGGGCTTCCCTTTCCTCGTGGGATAGTTGGGGTCATGGTCCAAGAAAGTGGATGACATGCCCAAGGACATATGTGAAATTCATGGTGTGATAATTCCGATAATTAACACACCAGTCAGCCCTGCCTCCATTTTTTTGCCCTTTAGCGCCTCCAACAGCTACTATCTAAAGCGTGACAGGGGAGCATGGAATCCTAGATTTTATTTAATGCAGCCCAAAGTGAAGATCTTTAAATAAAAATATAATTTTGTGCTACTTGGAAAGTATGTTGAGCATGGTCCTCAGGTATAAAGGTGCAGGGGTCCCCATAGGGTTAAAACAATTTGATGTAAAATCAACGATGTAAATTGTGAAATATGCGTTTTGAATTAGTTCTATGACAGTATAAATGCAAACTTTTCATCAAGAGATAAAAATTTTAATAAAGAAACAAACTGAGCATTTTGATTTAAAAATGATCATGACATTTCAACGGTACCATCTCATGGATAGAACTAAAATTTCTGCATTCGAAAAGTGTGTGACTCTCCCAAATATTTCTGTCTTGCTATGCCAAGAAGAAAGTGTGTGACTTCATAGGAAATTAAAGCCATTGCCCAGGAAGCCACCCTACATTTTTTATTATTTTCAAAAAAGCTTGCGCCACGATCTTGCTCATACAGAAGGAAGCACCCAGACCTCAAGCCTCAGGACATTAACCCCAGCTCAGGTCCTGGTTGCCACTGGACCACAGTCTTTGTTTACCCCAGGGAAAGTGGCACCGGCCACTCACCTGAAAACGTATGTCCCGTTCATCCCGAAGGTGCTTGTTCCTTTCCCTGTGGATAGAAAAGGGGAATCTATTCAAACGTGGAGTTTGCAGTCAACAGATCCAATAGCAGCCGGCTTGTCAGTCAGATCTGTGCAGAGGAAGGACTGGTGTAGGAGGACCAGAGAACATGTGGGGCTTCCTTCATTAGGGCAGATGGTAGTTTATAAATCAGCTCAGGGGCGTGGGTATAGGCAGAATGGCCTCGTGACACCACGGCCCTTCAGGATCATGCACCAATCTGTGCTATGGGGGGGAGCCTCCCCCAGAGGGTCCCCAGGAGTTCCAACTGCACCTGTGAACTTACTGTTGGGCCTGTGTGCGCGCTCTCTCTCTCTCTGAACCATTCGTTCGTGCATGCAACTGATCAACAAGTGTCTCCCGGGCACCCACTATATGCCAGGCACTGTTCTAGCCGTCAAAACTACACCAGTGAACAAAAGAAAATGTTCCTGCCCTCGGGGAATGTGTGTTTTGGCCGTTGAGAAAAATAAAGCAGGAGAGTGAAATAAAGTGTGCCAGAGGGTGGAATGGCATTTGGGTAAGGTGGTCAGGGAAAGCCTCACTGAGAAGGCAGCATCTGAGCAGAGACTTAGAGGAGAGAGAAGCTCTGCAGGTACCTGGGGGAAGAGCATCACAAGCAGAGAAAAGAGCAAGGGCAAACCCGAGGTTGGAATATACCTGCTGTGCATGAGGAACAGAAAGGAGGGCAGCAGAGGGAGAGCAGGTAGGAGAGAAGGTCAGAGAAAAGATGGGGGGGAGGAGTGAGGATCTGACATTCATAGCCTATGGGCCACTGTAAGAACTTTGATTTTTACTACAAACGACTGACAGAGCCATGGGGTGGGGTAAGTGGCAGAGAAGTGTCCTAATCCGACTCAAGTTTTCAAACCTATAGGTTCCGTGCCAAGAACGGATTGCTGGGGGCAAGGGTGGGGCCCTGAGAACTGGCTAGTGCTTTCAGCAACATGTCGGTCACTGGTGCCGCTGCAGTGGAACAGCGGTAGAAGAAGCCTGACTGGAGGGTTCGGAACGTGAAGGAAGGAAACAGAGACAGTGAATGTGAGTAAACAACCTTTGGAAAGTTCTGTTGAAAGTGATTTAAAAAATGGAACACAGCTGGATGGGGAAGGGAGGACAAGAGATACTAGATAAGAAATGTTATATTTGTAGATCTCTCCAAAGGGAGGGCACAGCATCGATCTGACCCTCATCGCTGTAACATGGCAGTTTACTGGCCACCGACTGTGGGCAGGCACTCCACTAAGTGCACGGCACACGGCAGGCGTAGATCTGATACGGGTTAGAATAACGACCTCAGGTTTCACAGTCTTGCAGAAAACACTAGGAACATGCTGAGGTTGTTTTGTGCCAGTTGCGTGCATCTGATGAGCAGGCCGGCACACAGCCACGGTCTTCAGAACAAGTTGAGAGGGATGAGGAAGGCATTTTATAAGCCCTGAGCATGGCAAAGGAGCTTCTCATGCCAGAAGGACCCTCCCTCTGTTGTAAGGCAGTGACATCAGCAGCCTTACAACTGAGTGAGACTTAGGAAGCCATATCTTTATTTGGGAGTTTGCTATGCTGTTTCTTGCTTTGTGTCGAAGCTTCAGTATTTAAAAAAAATACATGAATCTTTAAATGTGTTGGCCTTCATTCACACCACCGCCCTGTTGTGACTGCATAGGTCATCTAATTCTCAAAAGAAGCCTGTGGGGTGGGTATGAGAAGATTAAGACTTTCATAGGTGAAGTCAGGTGTTCAAGGTCACACAGGCATTGAGAGGCAGTGCTGGGTCTTGAACCAGATCCAGCTACAAAGCGCGTGTTCCTAAGTGCCCTGAAATTGCTTTTATTTGACCCATTTGCCTTAGGAGGGCAGTCCCCTCCTCACCCTGTCATATACAGGCCATTGTCCTGATTCCACCATCACCACCCCCTCCACATCCCTACTATTCCCCCCACTCCACCCCACCCCACACCACTCCGCCCTCAACTCTCTCTCCTCGAATCCTGTGTCCCCACTGCTCCCTGTCACTACCTGGTGATTTCACCAAGGAAGAATCTGCCGTGGGGCTTTTCCCTCCATGCTGGCTTTCAGCAGCTGGTGGAGTTTAAGCTTGGTAACACGCAGCAGCATAGAAAGACTGTGGGCATGGGATTCTGTACCAATGTTAGTCTCCATTAAGACGACCCACACGATTTGTAGAGTGCTGCCTTGTCATTCTCCCCTGCCCATTCACGTTGAATCTGCCCTTCCCCTTTTTCTAAGTACAAGAGATAAAAGGGGGAAACAAACACTCGTCCTTGGACATCTTATTCTCTTCCTTTCATGAAAACCTTCCTAAGAATCAAGGCCATCTTTCAGATAGATGAGAACTTGGCCGCCTCAGAACCTCTTCCATCTCTCTGGCCTTTGCAGGCCTGTTGGCATTACATACTGAGTGCAGTAAGTCTCAAGTGCATTCAGTTCGAAATACTTTTCAATTTGGAAGCATCACAATGACAGACACAGTGACCTTAACTTGCTTTCAAATAAAAACAAAAAACAAAAACGTCATAATTACTTGATTCAAAAATCACTTGCAATTTGCAAATCAGAACCCCAAATCCTTCTGTTCCATCACCATACCCCAGGAGGTGTTTGGCAGGCAGCAGGGACAGACACTAAGAAACCTCACAGGCAAACTAAAAATGCCACCTTTCTCCACACAGGTTTGTGAGGTTTTGTTTTGTTTTGTTTCTTTTTGGGGGATGGGGTGGGCGGCATCTATCAGACTAGTGAGCTTTGAATTTGCAGTTTTAGCAAGCTGAAGAAGCTCCTTCTTAGTGTTCTGTTTTTGACTCCTTTGTAGGCACACCTTGGAGACACTGCAGGTTTGGTTCCAGACCACCACAATAAAGCAAGTCACATGAGCTTTTTGCTTTTCTAGTACATATAAAAGTCATGTTTACACCGTGGTGTATTAAGTGAACCATTACATTATGTCTTAACAAGAAAACAATATAAAAACCTAAATTAAAAATACTTTATTGCCAAAAAATGCTAATCATTTGAGCTTCTTGAAAAAAAAATGGCACTGATGGACTTACTCGATGCAGGATTGTCATAAACTCTGTTTGTAAAAAAAAAAAAAGCAATATGTGCAAAGCACAATAAAATGAAGTATACCTGAACTTGTTTAACCAACATGAACAGAATAGGCAAAATAAAGAGAATCAGCCAGATGTGGATCTTAATTCTGGCTCCCCCAGTGAGTAGCTGTGTCATTTTCGGTAAATTAACTCATTTCTCTAATATTAACTTCCTCACCAGTTAACTCCTTTGTTAACGACTGCCCTACTTTCCTAAGTTTTGTTTGACGATGAAAGGAATATTATAGCTGGCACAGAGCAGATACTCAATAAACTCAGTTCCCCTCCTACTTAAGCAAGGACTGTGTAAGGTACTTGGACAGACACCAAGTAGAATGAGGCAGAGCCTACTCATAGGGGTATAAACTGGAGAGGGAAGTGGGCATGTGTGTAGATGGAGAGGGTGGTACTTGGCTATCCCAATAATACACTGGGGACAGGGGAATGGGGGCGCTCTCTCAACAGCTACGTGTTCCCAGGATATAGGCAAGAAAGACTCTCAGACTGAGCCCCAACCTGAGGTGTCTGGTATGCTCTTCAGAAAACATCCACTGTTGACCCACCTCAGGAAATCCAGCTGCTTCAGCAGCCCCGACTTCTCCCGCTGCAGACTCTCCGTCACACGGTACACTTCCCTGAGGAGGAAGCAAACACAGCAGGGATGAGAGACTCTTCTGAGGGGGTGAGCTACCAGGACGAGAGGCATTGTGTTGAGGTTGGAGGCCCAGGACTCCTTACACTGGAACCTGTAGAAAGTGGCCTGTGCTGGAGACAGAGGGGTTTAGGGGCATAGGGCCTTCCCTGGGGAGCATCTGACATGTACAGTTGCTTACAGCCATGATCTCAGTTAATCATCACAGACACACTCTTTGGAAAGTAAAATCTCCATTTTACAGACACAAAGAGGTTCAATGACTCTCCCTGCTCACACAGACAACCTAGAGTCCTAATCCCCTACCCCACAAACTGCTCATACCACAGTCACTTCACATGCCCCCTGGAAACATGACTCGATGATTACTGTTTTACCAGGTTCCAAGTGGTCCTTCAGGGAATAAGAATCGATATTCTTCTCCAGCACAGTTTCTCAGGGGGAGAGCAGAACTGGTATTCTTCCCCCCCCACCCCCACTGGTTTAGTTCATTTTCAGGAGACCTCGAAAAATCATTTTCCTGCTTCACCTTCCCCTCAAAGTCTCCAATCTCTTCCCCGATACCTGGGATTTCCACTGTTGGTCATTCATTTCTTTGACTTAGGATTTCTTACCCCTAGCTATAAAGCAGAGATTGAATGAATCAATTATAATCAGTCATTTATATCACAGTATGAACGCATCAGTCATATCAGGAGTTTTGAGGAAGAGAGAGACATGGAGAGCTATATATGTGGTGGCTGGAAGGAGATGTAGCAAGGTAGGGCCTGTGCCATTTGATTACCCCTGTATTCTCATTGCAGAGCTCGGCATGCTGGCAGAGTTGATGGGCAGCTGCAGGAAGAAAGAAAGGGGAGAGGGCAGAAAGGAGGGCTAGAAATGGAAGAAGAAAAGCAGGGATGGAAGGAAGAAGAGAAGAAGGGAGGAAGGAAGGCAAGAAGACAAGAAGGCAAGAAGGAAGAAAGGAAGCAAGAATGGAAGGAAGGGAGGAGGGAGCAAGGCACTAGCGCCACTCAGGAAAGAAAGGGAAAAAAGTAAAATTCCGTGACATCGGAAAATAAACCTTGCTTAACTTCGCAGTTTTGCCTCCATTCTTCCCTCTGTGCTCTGGACTATGGTTCACGCAAAGGGTCCAAAGTTCCACATTTCCAAACCTCTTTAATGTAGGGCACATCTTACAGCATGAGGAATTCGTTCCTCTCCGCAGGCTCTCAGGGTACACGGAGAGTGGACACACCGGGCTGGCCCACATCAGTGTCATCACTGAGCTGGTGAAAACAGTAGCAACCTGCTGGGTCCATAGGACTCGGGCCACGCTTGCGGTAACCTGACTGCTAAAGACGTATCTGTGGTGTTTTTTCCCTTTATAGAATAATTATAAAGTCAATTTACAACAATAACAGACCGAATCAAATTCTAAGTTCACCTCAGACCATCCTAATTAAGCAATAAAACTTCTCTGACTCCTGCAGAGCTGCAAATTCTTAGCATTTTATTACCAATTATATTTAATTTCAACTTGAGGGAAAACAATGCATTTCCCATTATCCAAACTAGATCCCTAAAGCCCTGTCTAGGATTCTGCTCTGATTAGCAGAATTAGAGCTGCTTATTGGCTGCCTCCATGTCCTGGGAGCCAAGTGTCTTGCCTGGCTTTGTGCCCCAACCTCAATCCTGGTAGTGCTTCTTTCTAGGGGCAGTGGGGAGCAAAGAGCTTCGCGCTTGCTGAGGAAAATCACTCACTGGAGGTCTGAGGTCTGCGTTCTCACAGGGTGACTGGGGAGCCAAATCCTAAGACGTTCCAGGCCTTCTTTGCCCCTGTTTCACAGCATCAGCTGACCTCTGGAGCTATACCAGCACACACTTATACATACACATATATGTTACATATTGATGAAAATATGTGTCTGTCCTCTTGTCTAGTCAACATACATTCAATTGGATGGAGATAGAGAGATAGATATACAGACGTTGACCTTTGAACAATGCAAGGGTTAGGGGTGCCAAGCCCCCATGCAATTAAAAATTCTTATCTTATGTTGGCCCTCCACTTACAGATGCCCACCAACCAGGGACAGAAAGTACAGTTGACCCTTGAGTGCGGATTTGAACTGCTCAGATCCACTTATACACGCTAAGTGGCCCTGCACTATTCAACTGCATACATACATGTAGACACACACACATATGTGTTATGTGTTAACAAAGAAAAAAGCACTTCTGAAAAAAAATGACACTTGGCCACTGGGCTAGTTGACTAAATGACCTTTAAAGTCTTTCTAATCTAGACATTCTAAAAGTTTATATCTGGGTAAAATGTAAACTTAAAAGGAAAGAACTCACCATTTTTCATAGGAGTGGTTGGTGAGAGGTTTACGATAGCCTTTAGGGAACTGCTGTTGGCTTTGTGTTGGGGAGATGGATGAGACATAGAGCACATTCCAAAATATGTTGTCGAGTGAAAAATGCAGGGAATTGTGGAACAGTGTGCTACGATCTCCTAAATGAAAATGGGGGGTGTTTGTGTGCGTGTATGCATGTCAGTGCATCTGTGTGTGCACATGCACATGTGCACTTGCATATGCATAGAATACTCTGCAAGGATCCACAAGAAACCATGACTGTGATCCCTATGTGCCTGGAGGCCAGGAGTGATAGGGAGGTGGGGGGCCAAACCTTTTCTTGAGTATATATTCTTTTGAATTTGGTACCATGTCATAAACTATCTACCCAAAATAAAAGTTAATTAACAAAATAAGCAGAGGTGCTGCTCTTCAGCTGACCTTCGTCTTTATATTATCTCCCTTCCTCAATTGTTCTCCCTTTATCTTATTTTAAAATCTAGTTTTCCTTCCTTGAGCATCTTCAGAGAACAGAGAAATTAATTTTGCCCATTCCAAATTCTGGTTGATAAATGACTAAGTCTGTTTTTTCTTTTTCCTGAATCTCACCCTTTCCCTTCCAGGCCACTTTGGAGCCACATCAGGCAGCAAGACATTGCCGAGAGAACTGGGCTCTGTCCCTGTTTTCTGGCGCTAACTAGCTATGTTGCTTTGGTTGGTCACTATACCTTTCTAAGCCTCAATTTCTTCATTTATAAAATGAAGAGGTAGATTAGAACATTAAGGGCCTGTTGGTACTGTCGGTATGGAATTCTGCTCTACAGAGGACACACTGAGGCTCTCTCATTGCCCTTCTCTCCAACCCACCACCCCCTGCCGCCCTGCCCTCCCCCCCACCCCCAGAACGGGACATGCTCTCCTGGGATCCAGCACACTTTCTGGCTGTATAGGACACGGGAAGCTTCTCCAAAATAAGTAGTGAAGATTCTGGAATCATTTATCTCCTCCTCCCGACCTTCCTTCCCTATTTTAAATCCCCAACTTCCAGAGATATGTCTCTGGCTCTGTAAATTAAGATAAGACTTCAGAAAGATTTTAATCCTCACACTGTGATTTGATGCTCCACACTAGGTGCCCATTTCTATTTGCTGTTCTAATGTTTGTGCCTTCAGATGTTTGTTGCTTTTAGAACTTGACTGAATTTTAAGAGCCTGAATTTTTAATTCTGTTTGTAAAGTTAAATGTCTGTGCCTTGTTGACCTGCTTTCAAGGAGAAAGAACTGATTATGCTCATTTACAATGAAATACACTGTCCTTTCATTGGTCATCCAAGAACAGGAATGGAGGTAATTTTTTATGTTTTAAGTCAGCTACTTTGGAATATACATATTTTTAACTAAAGAGATCTTACTAGGGCAAAATTTTAAATCTAAATATATCTTCCTTTCACTGCAGGCAATTGGTTCTATGTGACACCATAATTTGATATAGGCTGATGGACCAACGTTTTGCGAACAGTCACACAGAGGCTTTTGAACAAGAAGAGTTAATGTGTGTGTGTGTGTGTGTGTGTGTGTGTGTGTGTGTGTGTGTGTGTGTGTGTGTGTGTAAACATTGAGCATTGGTAAGTAATGCTGCCTTTTCTCTGAAATCAGACTCTTCATCCTACCTGGCACAGAACCAGGCACACAATTAGATATTTTAGAATGAATAGACAAAAGAATGAATGTATGAACAAATGAGTGAGTGAATGATGGCCAGTCCTATCCTCTGTGAACATTTTCTGGCTGGCTTATGGTTCACTGGGAAGAGTCAGCAAGATGCATCTAACACTGAGCCTCTTGGGGCAGTTCCTAAAAACCCTGAACCTCACTTTCCTCATCTGTAAATCAAGGTTGATCATAAGAGTACCTGCCACATTGGGACGCTGTAAAAGTCATAAGAAATAATGTCAAATTATAGACATGAGTGAGATATGTTGAATGCCCAGCATAGTACCTGGCACAGAGTAGCTATCAATACATAGTTGCAAATAATAAGTACATAAATATATAGATAAATGGGTAAAAAAATAAACAAGTGAGATTCCTCTCCCTGGGTCTTAAACACTTAACACATCCAAGACAAAATAAATGCTGATATTCCTCAGCAACTTCTCCGGTTTGACATACAGACCCATGCCTTGATTCTTCTCAGGTGTGCCTCCGCCTTGCAGACTGAACTATGTGGTTGGACACCAAGGGCACTGTGACGTGCCTCATCCAATTATATGTCAATCTCAGAAGTCTTCAGGTTTCACGCTTGTCCACTTTAGTCTCATGACAATCACATATGGTCTGTCTGCTCATTCAGCATTTTCTCACAGACTGCATTATATTTGTTGGTTGGTAACATGTCTTTTTAATCATATAAGACATTTTCCAAGAACAGGGCTATATATATATATTTCTTGACATCCTAGGTAATGCTCAGCACAGCACTGGTCTGCTTAATAGTGTCAGAATCCTACACGAGATCTCATGGAGCAAGGAGTCCGTCCAATCCTCATTTTATAGGCAAGAGGACAGGGTCTCAGAGGGGAAGACAACATGTTCACCACAGGGCAGGGAGCTGGAGAGCAGAAATAGGGGTACGTGAAGGCCAGACTCACATCTCCTTCTCCTGGTGGAGTTTGCAGGCTTCTTCCTGGAGGCTGGCCAGCTGCTGCTGAGCATCCTGCAGCTCCCGGGAGGTCCGCTCCAGCTCCTGGGCCAGCTCCTGGTTGGTGAGTTTCAGCTTGGTATTCTCAGCCTTGGTTTCATGCTTGTCATTATGCAGGGCTGTGCACTGGCCTTCCAGCTAGAGAGGAATGGGGGGCAGAGGAGAATGGTGAGCAAGCACCATCGTCAAGACGGCCTGCCCCAGCCTCGCCTAGCTTCTCTACTTGGTGGGCAGGGACCATTGCTGCTGATACCCTTCACTGCCCTCAAACTTCAGTAAGCTTTGTCTTGCTCCTTCATTCACAGGTATACACTTCTGGAGGCAGGAGGAGCTTCCAGAGCACATCTCATCTTTTCCGTCTCCACAGAGCTACTAGGAAAGAAAATTTCACATCCCTCTGTATCTCTCATCCCAATGATGATCATGATGGTCATCTTATCAATGGTCTCAATAATGGTCAACTCATCAATGACCCTGAGATCTACCCTAAATCCCTCCTATTGGCCTTTAAACCAACTTCTTTTCCTTGGCCATCAATGGAGATGGAGCACAGCTAAGGCGCGTCTTCATAAACCATTCTTCTCAATTTGAATACTGAGAGTAAAAGTAAACCTATTTATTACCTTCTATTCTCTCAGCTAAAAAGTTCAATTCCTTTAATCTAGAGAAGATTTGTATGGGGCCAAAAACCGTGGGAATTCATAGAAAATAATTAAAACAGGTCAAACCAAACATATACCTTTTCTCCTTTCTCTAATGCAATTAAAAACAGGCATTTGTATAACTTCAGCTTTTCTTGGCTGAAGTTATTATGCTTTGCAGAGCTTCCGACTCTCTAACCAGGGTTAGAAAAATCAATCCAAGGCAAATATATCATAATAAATTTAGTTAATGAATGTGACCAGTAAGGGGAGGAGGAAGCAACAATGAAGAATTCTGTGTGATTCTCAAGAGGCTCCTGTGTAATCAGGCAAGCATGTAGTAATTAAATTGAGTGGCAATCATTCATGTGAGGGATAAATATAATTGGCAAGGACTTGATGCATAATAGTGAGGAGGAGAAAGAGTAGGAGAAGCCAGGTATGACTGTGGAAGGGGGTGGGAAGGCAGCTGGCAGTACCTGGAGTTGAAATCATCTTGCTGCAGAAGAAAGAAACCAAAATCCATAGATTGGGTAGGGAGCAGCATAAGCATGGGGTATCTTCAAGTACATGTCAATGCATTACTCAAAATAGCCCTCTCTATTCAAATAGAAGCAATGTATCTGGGTCTGTCCAAGGTTGGATTCCTTCCAGCACAAGACAAAACAGAACAGAACAAGTGGCGCCTTAGCCTCTCTCCCCAAAGAGCCCTTGCTTTGGAGGGGAGGCTGAGCATGAGGTTTGCCTAGGTAATCCATCTTCCTGCAGTCATCAGCCAGGGATTCTTAGCCATGGTGGATGGACACTGCCTTGCATAGTGTACACCCAGACTACCTGTTGGCTCAGGTGCCTCAAAGAAATGTCCCAGGAGATGATGAAACAGTCACAAAGGAGGCTGCTGAATCTCGTCCAAGGGAAGATGGGGATGAAAAAATTAACCTTTGAAGAGCCTCTTCCAGCCGGAGTCATCTATAGCCATCCTGGCAGTAAGACATCACTGTCTGCAGCCTTCCCCAAAGTACCAGTGACTGTGTCCCCTCTTCTCTGATATGGGATGCAGAAAATAAATTAACATTTTGCCATTCAGGTGGCTCCTGGACATAATTATATAACAACGTCTGAAGATACTTCAAGGGGGAATTCTTAGCAATTTTTCAAGTTAAACACCTAGCATTGAAGAAGTAAAGACTTTATCTTGGGATCACCTGTGATTTCAAAGGCTATATTTGTACAGCTAAATGATTCTTCTCAGATTAAAAAAAAAAAAAAAGTCCTTAAGTGAAAGGTAGGGAATGTGGACAAGAGCCAGAGAAGAGAATGAAGTGAGGGCCAGGCATCTGAGGACACTGACAAAAGCATACCCGTTTCTGCTTTTGGATGAGCTGCTCCAACTCATGCTCCTTAGATGATAGCTTCTGTTCCAGCTCCTGACTGCGGGCCTGAAACCTCTCCGTGTCCTGCCAACCCAGAAAGAGGGATGTGTGAGGGCTAAGTGCACCTGGGATGGAGATTTTGTTTTCACCTTGAACCTATTCAATAGCAGAGCCCACCCAGTCTTTTGGACTTTGGGCCCCTTCCAACAATATCCTCAGTGATCTTCCTGCCCCGTTGGTGAGGCCTAATGAGACAGAGAGAATATGAGTGTTCAGCATGACCGGTGACCATGAACCGCTCCCCCCAAAAAAGAGGCAGTGTCAGATAGTGGTAGAATACTCAACAGGGAGAACAAAACAGGGGCCTGAGCTCACATCTCAGGCTCAGCTGTTCATCTGTAAATTGTGGGGTGGGGTGGGTTCTCCCTCCAATTTTGATATTCTGTTCCATGTTGGGCACTGTCATTTGATCCCCTAAATGACCCTTGCTCTGGAAACACCTGGCATCATTTCTTGCGGGTGTAGGTCCTCACTGTTTCCCGACCGTGACTGAGGTTCCCTAGGCCTCATAGTCCCTCTGCTCCTATGCTCAGTAGCCCTTCCTTCTGCTCCAGAACTGGGGCACCCCATTCAGAGCAGCAAGTGCCCTGATGATACAGGTGTGAAGGGACATGGCCATGGGGTAGAGAGGAAAGTGTGTGAGTTGTTGCAATGCCTGACACTCTCCACATAGCCTGGTCTGGTGTAGGGCCCTGAGCTGGGCATCAGTGACTTGGGTTCCAGCCTTGGCCTTGCCCAACTAATCTCCCTCATTGTTCTAGATCATGGTGTCTTTGTTTACAGAATAGAAACAAAAACACCTGTAGCCCTCCATTTGCTTGAAGGCAGAACAGAGGTACACACAATGCAGGCAGAGAAGAAATCATTATAACCTCAATGTAACTCACTACAGGAACCCTTGGGTTCCCTGTGACATGGAACAACTTCTTTCCAAAGAAGACAGCCCAGGGAGGCTGCACTAGAGGGGCAGCTCTGTCTTGGCTAACAGGCTGGGCATGATAGTGCAGCAGCAGAGTAGGGAAACATGACTGTTCTTGGGGCAGAGGCCCTGGAACACTTGGTTTAAAGGCTCAGGATATTTACTGGGCACAGCATCTGTGATGCTGTCTCATTCCTCTGCCCATTTTCAGAGAGGTAACTGCAGCTCCAAGCTTGTGATTGTCCTTATCTCAACCATATGCGATGGCAGAAGCAAATATGATGAGGCAGTTCCTCCTCACAACTTTTGGGTACAGGAAACTTGCTTCATTTGTCTTGTCCACCACTCAGAGAGCAGGCACCCGGTGGACAGTGCCGGAGAGAAGAGCAGCTCCAGAATCTCCATGCCGAGTCTGCATCCCCATGATGGGCCTGTGGCCTGTCTTACCTGGCACAGGGCTTTGAGGGATCTATTATCCTGGAGCCAAAGTGTGCAAGTGACTAATACTTCCCTCAAGGTCAAACTAACTGCTGAATGTAAAGCCAGAATCCAAACTCTGCCTAGAGGGTCGAGCCTTTTCTGTGCTGTCATAAACTACCACCACTGTTTCTACTCCGACCAGGCAGAAGCCTGTGTATCCAAAGGCTTAGTAGCATGGCCGAGCACATTGTAACAGTTTCCATGTTTATGTAAAAGCATAAATCTAAGCACTGAACCTTGAAAGGTGTTTGGTATTGAGAAGGGAGGAGCAGGGAGCAGAGGGGGTAGGCGAAGGGGTGCAGCAACATGGTCAGGTCACCTTATGTGGGGCTAATTTGTCCTTGAATTTTTCCTTTGACCTCTTCTCACTCCCAGTGCCTATGCATTGGCCTACCTTTTGCATCTGGAAGCATACCCCTTTCTTTAGCCAGGACCTTTGACCTGTAGTCATGGCCTAGGCAGTCAGGGCAAATGTCCCAGAGCTCAGCCTCTCAGTGCAGGGTAAAGGAAGTGGCTCTCCACCGCAGGGAAAAGCCCGCTGTTGTCAGAAGACGGTTAGGTGATGAGTCTACTAGGTGATGAGGGTGTGAGTTCTGTTATATTCCTTCATTATGCTAAAGGTTGGGGGGGCAGCCAGAGTATTGTAAAGCTCTGAAAAGAAAGAGGAGGAGACGGTATAAAAATACTGACAAGTCTCCAGAGGGCCCTAGTTGAAGAACATGGTCAGCTTTTCTGGAAAGCATCCAGACTGCCTCTCAGTTTGAATGACATCTGTGATAATAAATGGAGCCTTGATGTGGATCATCCAAGCAGCATACAATTAAAAATTGGTTTGAACCAACCTGCATTAAAGAGGGAAGAGGTTGTGATGACAGCCCAGGCTCAGTGCTGGGGGGCAGGGGAGGATGTGGTCTTTATGTTGTTTCCCTGAAAATTCACATATTGAAACCTAACCCCCAAGGTGATGGAATTAGGAGGTGGGGACTTTGGGAGGTGGTTAGTACCCTTATAAAAGCAACCCCAGAGAGCTTGCTTGCCCCTTCAGCCATGTGAGGATGCAAAGAGAAGTCGGCAGTCTGCAACCCGGAGCAGGGCCCTCGTGAGAATGATACCCTGACACTGACATCAGACTTCTAGCCTGCAGAATGGTAAGAAATAAAGGTTTGTTGTTTGTAAGACACCCAGTTTATGGTATTTTTGTAATAGCAACCCAAACTGACTAAGGCAGAAGGCTGCTACTCAAGATCAAAGACTTCTCTGCTGCAAACCCACCAAGTAGATTATCCAAAAATGGATAATAGAGAGTTTTCTATAGCTTTGTTTTATGAATATATGCCAAAAGGACCCAATTTAGCTTAGCTTGGGAAAACAGATTTCATCAGTTCTGAGCATCCAAGACAAACAGCAGGGCTTGGTAGGAGGCTAGGTGCCAGACTATGGACAGGAGATACACATTAAAAATTTTTACCCTCCTGAAAGGGTGGGATTTGGTTTGTCTTGGGTATTAAATTTTCTAGGTGTCTAAGGGGAAAAGAAGGGATGTACAGGCTCAAGTGAAGTTCCCCTTAAGGTAGCTCCTGGGCATTGAGTGGAACAAGCTGGTGCATTTGGGTGGGCCTGCCATACAGGTCTAGGGACCAGCCATTGTCAGACCTAGTCTTCAGGATGCTTCAACTGGGAAAGCATGCACTATCTCCTTTCATTCATCTATTCATTTACTTGTTCATTCGACAATTGTTGAGCACTTACTATGTTCTGGGCATGGTCAAGATGCTGAGGATACATTAGTAAGTAAAAGATAAAGACTCCTGCTCTTGTGAAGCTTACATGTGTGTAGGAGGAGGCAGACCACAATCAATAAAAATAAATTAGTATACTATACGCCATGTTTGAAGGTGACAAGTGCCTTAAAAGAAAGAAAGCAGGCAGAAGGGATCAATAGTGTCAGGGGTGCGGCATTACAATCTTAAATTGGGGGAGGTGGTCAGAGTAGGTGAGATTTCAACACGGCCTGCAGAGCCAAGCCCTGGTAGGGGACTCTTACTTTCAGGAGAAACTGCTCCTTCTCACTTTTGATTTGCTGTTCCATCTCCTCATAGAGATGCTGGATTTCTTCATCATAAGCAGCAATTTTCCTGCAGATGGTAAAAGCAGAATCTGATGAGGTCTATGCTGAAATTTCTTTATCCCACAGAAAAACGTCCTGGAGCTTGGGCACTGGAAACCCACCTGGAGCTGTGGGTATTAGGTCAGGTTAGCTAAAGCTGCAGGATTAGCTCTTCAATTTAGCTGAGCACAGAAGCCAGCGGGACCCTCTCCTATCTCCTGCCATGACTTGCAGATGATCCAAATGCTTCTTGGGGAAGCCTCGCTGCGCCATCTTCCTTTACCCTGCTTTATTTCAAATGAAGGCCCCTGGCCTTGGCTACACTGATGCTCCCTCCTGCCCATTGACTCCTCTGCTTGTAGACCGCATAAAGTTGCATGGCCTTTTTTCCTGTTTGGTGTCTTGGTTTATCTTGTTCCCACTTTGGATGCGTTCTCTCTACCTAGCTACATCAGCATTGTCTGGATTGTACTATCAGTGGGCTTTCCTAAACTGTGTGATTAAGTTTGTGTGATGCACATTTCTCATAAGATCTCAAAAGACTATATGATAACAACCAACCCAACAACCACACCTCTTGCAAAGAAAGGGGCCACAAGTGCTCATGCCCTCTAGGCATGGGATCACAGGCAGACAGTATGAAAAGGGCAATGCTAGTTAAAGGCTGGCATGATAATGAAATGTCCTAATTTCAATCCCGCCCACGCCACACACACACACACACACACACACACACACACACACACACACGTGTGCACGCACTGGCTTCTGCATCCTCTTCCTATTCAGAAGAGCCCCACAAGAAGCAAGAAAGTTCCTGGGTACTAGTCTTCTACACCAAGAAGAAGAAAGTGTCCATGGGGACAAGGTTTGTAGGTCATCCTAGGATTTGATTGTTCCTCCTTTCCCAGTAATAGATCCCTCTTCAAATGCCCCCCAAATTCAGACAGAAAGGATGAGGTATCAGTATTTGAACTGAAACTAGCAGTACTCACACCAAAGCATTAACATTCCCAGGGGACTGCGTTTTTACACCTTTTCTCCCACCTGCTGTGAAAAGCCCTCTCCCTGCCCCTCACTCTCTGCTTCCTTTCTCTCCTGTTAAGGGAACTCCAGGCTCCAATAAACAGGCTGATGTCATGGCTTTCAAAGTCTGTTTTGAGTACATAATGCATACACATCCTCCAAAGTTTGGCACTTGCTCTTCTAAACTCCCAAGATGGCAAGCCCCCTCTGTCCTTGATTCAAGGAGACTTTAATAACTGAGGAAACAGACCTGGTTTTCAATCTAAGAGGTGCTGGGAAGATTTCTGAAGAAAACATTGAGGATGGGAATGTATTTATTTCCCTGAGCCTTCTTCCATCATTTTAACCCCCTCCCTCCCTATGTCTGCTGGATTCTAATCCAGTGATAGCTGCCCCTGCTGCCCAAGGTTGCACCACGCCCACTCACTGCCACTCCCCCGCTTGCTACCTGAGGGGGAACACTCAGATCACATGCACAGACTGAGAAAAGACTCAGGAGCGATTTTGACTGGCATACTTCCAGTTCTACAGAAACCATAAAACTGACCCAGACAAAGGAACTGATATGGGTCTCCATGGTCAAGGTCACTCGTATCAATCAAAACACCAGCCTCTGAGGTCCCTTATTTGGCTGTACCCCAAGACCAGAAACCTGACTTTGAGTGAATGGCCCCAGGACGTGCTCAGCAAAAGGTGACAGCTCTTCAAGACCTTCCACAAGTTCGAGCCCTGTGTCTACCAACCATCGTGTTTGTATCCTGGGCGTAACAAATGTCTTTTGGGCTAAGAACAAGAAATCTGTTCTTGGCAAATGACAGATATTTTGCATGGTTACTTTTGTTCATAACTAACCAATAACAATTACAAACAGATCTTGGAAAGAAATAAGGAGCAAAGGCACCTGCTGTTAAATAGGGACACCTCAGGGGTAGAAATGAATAGTTCGAAGGAACTTTCAGAAAGAATGGTCTTCTCTTGGACCCTGGAATTATCTTTCTGTGCTCAAAAAAATTCAGATGCTAGATGGCAAATGGTGTCAAGAAAACCTTTAGACAGTGATTCCAACTATACAAATACTGAAGAATTAATAAAGTAAGATGAAAGCAATTTAAAAGTTGATTTGGCTCTGTTAAAGCAATGCTAATCACAGCAATTCATATAAGCTGTTTATCATTTATGTCTAAAAACTATACAGGGCATTAATTCTATACTATCATTAAATGTTACATTAACTTTGCTCCAATTTTTATTTGATTAAATTAATAAACTATGTTTTGCACACTCACATGTCAGTTTGCTAATCATGAAGTAATTTTGCAAATGGCTAAGAAACAAACTGAGGGAAGGCAGATATAGCCTCACTCACAAAGACTGGGTCCACTGCAAAGAAGCCCTGGAAGTCCAGGTAGGCATCAGTGATCCTGGGCCCAACCAGACTCATACATGGAACTGAGCCTTTGGAAATGCACTGGAATAAAGCTGGACTTGTGGGAGGGAGCTTGCCCAGGCCTGAAAGACTTTAGAGGATGAACCCTGGCTCCTGACCAGCCTGCATCAGACACGCGAACCCCAGAAATGGGGAGCGTTAGGGTGCTGTTCACACCATTCACTTCACTAAAGCTGCTCAGGAGTCAGAGCCCTGAGTTCTGATCCCTGAACCAGCTCATTTCCTCCTGTGATTGGGCAAGCACTCTAACCTTAGATCCCAGGGTAGCACCTAGCCTGTGTTTCTCCCAGCACTATCATGATAAACAACAGACAAAAGAGAGGGCGTGGAAAGCACTTAGAACTACACAACCCTACATAAATGTAGAGGTTATTTATTACGGTAATTATTATGACAGGCTGCAGGGAGCAAGGACCAGTACTCCCCAAGGGGAGGAGGGTCTCAATTTCAAGGATAAAAGAACTGCGGGGTTTTGAAAGGGTCAGAGGCAATCAGAAAGATGAACAGAAAGCTTAGTAATAAAAACTGCTGTCAGGCCAATTCGTTAGAGACAAGGCTGTGAGAGCAGGAGCTGTAGAGCCAAAAGCCTGCATCTGCAGGGAGCTCTGCAGTGGCTGTGAGAGCAATAACGGCAAGAGACACTCTGAAAATGTCTGTGCACAGGGTGTATGGTGTTCCAGCCAGGCACACCATATTCTGCCATCAAAGGAAAGAGGCAACCAATTATGTTTACGTGTTATGTACATTTTTGGTGCCATAATTGCTGAAACTACTCTTATTGCTGATGTGCAGAAACATAGACTTTGGTGTCTTCTATGTGAGGACTTCTCCATCTATTCTAACTGGTCCACTTCTCAAAAAATGTAGAGCATCATATATATTTATCTGACTTTTAATTTTAAAGTCCTGAACAACTGTTTCATTTGGGTCTATGCTGTCTCAATTAGTTTATAAACACTCAGATATTTATATCACACACAAGACCTGTGTTCAAAATGTTAATGCTGAAAATCTGTAAGAAATCAACTTAAGACTTTGGATTCCAAACTCAGAAGCCCGTGGACATATTGGGAGAACACCAGATTCCAAGGGAATTGATGAATTTCAGGATTGGAAGGTTTATCTGATCCAACCACCTATTTTCACAGTGGTAAAATCCTCGCCACTATATCCCCACCAAATATTTACCCAAACTAGGTTAGAATACCTCCAGTGATAGGAAACTTGCTGGATTTCTAAACAACTCTTTCATCTTTGGAATATTCTGGCTCATAGAAATATGGCTTTCTATGTCCTTATCCCTGCTCTTCATCCACTTGAAAAAGCCTTAAGACTTCAAGGAGTAGTAGCCTTGGGTTCAGGCCATGCCTCTCAACTTCCTCTAACCCTGTCTTACATGGAATGGAGTTTTTAAATGTCCCTTCACCGTTCCCTTCCTCTCTGAATGGGCTCTCATTTAGCTTTCGCAAGCCGTGGAGCCCCAAACTATCTTCCCTTTGCATGAAGTCTGATCAGTGCAGATTAGAGCTGGACTATTGCCTTTCTCATTCTAGATGCTGCTTATCTATTCATGCAGCCTGAAATCACATAATTTTTCTTGGCAGACACATCACAGTTGATGAATGGTGAATCCATTTGTCAACTAAAACCTCTATACTTTATGGCTGTGTGATTGTATTTGTTTTAAAGATCATACTACTGAATCACATCTCTCCTATTTTGTCCTTCTGCCATTAGGATTTTGGATGTTGGCAAGAATGTAAATGTAATTCTATTATATTTCATGTTTATTAGATTTGGTCCATCTTTCTAGTCCATCACCAACTTAATGAATCTCAACTGGTTGTTCAGTGACCTTCCAAGTTTTGTTGATAGTTTAAATTTTCAATCATAATGTAAACTAAATAATTTATAACGTTGGTTTCAATTTCTTCATCTATCTGAGTTATTTAGAAGAGTGTACCAATAAACAATATACAAACTATTTGTTTCCAGTGTTATTATTTTATAATAAGAGAATACTTGTTTTTTGGAACTTCTTAACCTTTTCTTTATAGCCAAAAATTTTATCAATTTATATATAAGTTTAATAAAAAGAACATGTATTTTATTGTAGGGCACAGAACTCTACATTCATCTCTTAAATTAAGGATGCTGCTTCATAGTTTTGAATATTGTATATATTTAATGTATTTTTTTGCCTGACTAATGTGTCAAATTTGAGATAGGGTTGTTTAAGTCTTCTAAAATTCTTCTGAAGTCTTGTTTTTTTATCAAATTTTCTGTTTTTCTAAAAGTTTCTACGTTATATATTTTGCTACTATGTTGTTTAGTGCATAAAGGTTTATATATGTTGTATTTTCTTTAAGGATAGAAATTTCTGCTACAAAATATTTCACTGTATTTCCCTTTATTCATGCCATTGGTAAAAATGTTGAACAAGATAAGGACAACAATCTGTAATAGAGTTCTCTGAGCAATTAATTAATAACATGTGAGCATAAATATTAAGCCTGTCTTCTATGAGTTATTCTCAAATACTCCCCCGCCTCCTTTCAGGGGGTTGTTTAATTATTTCACTCTCTGCTGTCTGTACCTTTTTATTTCGAGCTACAGGGGAAAGAGGAGACAGAGAAAAGATGGATGAAAGAAAAGATATGAGTTCTCAGAGGGATAGAGGAACAAATGTGTGAAGGAGCCAGCCAGAGTAAATAATAGTCTTGAGCATTAATCTTGATTCTCTTCCCTCGACTTCACTATGATGGCTGGATGGCTCCTTTAGCATCTTCCGAGGCCATGTAGGTCACAACGCCATTCCAGACAGCTATGATCGGCACAGAGTTCATTAGACCCAGAGTTAGAAGGCCTCAATTCAAATTATGGTTCTGATATTTATAAGCTTTTTGTCCTTGGACAAGTTGCATTACCTCAGTGAGCCTGACATTTTCAGGATCTAGAAAATTCGATGGCAATACTTACTATAGAAAAGGGTTGTGAGGAATAGATAAGAATATGCAGGTGGAAGTGTCTAGCACAAGCAGTAGGAGGTAGACTGAATTTAACAAATCCCAGTTAAATGAGTTTTCTGCATCTCCAGAGGCCCGTGGACCCCATTTTGAGAGCTGGTACTCTATAATTCCTTTGGATTTCAGTGAAGGGACAAGTAGAAACTGAAGGGATGCAAGCAGCAATTTGGTATATGTGGTCATGGTCTGAAGGCATGTACAGAAGTATGGAAGCATTAGGGAACAGAAGATAGGGAGAAGGACACATACTGGGTGGCTCAGTGGAGAATACTAAATATGGGAAGAGAGATCCATAATATCACCACCAACATTAAAAAGTATTGATTAAGCCCTTCGTAAAGCAAGTCTGAGTAAAACAATTTAGGCTTATGAAATGGTCTCTGCACACCAGGAATGTAGCATCTAGAACTGCCAAGTCCAATGTTAAAGTGGCATGGAGAAAAAGACCAGGCAGTAGCCTCACACTGTGAAGTGACCCCACCCCACAGCACCTTGCTAGGCTCCAGCTGATGCCAATTCTGTGATCACAGTCCCCTGACGGAAGGGAAGTGGAGGAAGCTGCCTGCTCTGGTGGTGGGGAGGATGGTCGAGTTGTCAGGAGAAAAGTTAAGAAAGGCTGAGTCCAAGAAAGGGAGGTTTTCAATAGTAAGGGGAAAGAGCAACAATTATGTACTGAGGTTGCCATATGGGCAGTGATGGATCTGAAAGAATGAGTCCTACTAAAAGCCAGGATGAAGAGCTCAGGTCCAATTTAGAGAAAGAAATGTCACCCAGGGTATCTGACTGTGCCAGATGGCCACCCTCTAAAGGAGGAGCATAAGTGTGCGTGTGTTTGTGTGTGTGTATGTGTGTGTTTGTGCACACGCAAGCACATGGATGCATGGATTGGAGATCTAAGGATGGCATATGTGAGAAGAAAGTAGGGGTAGGGAAATAATGATTCTCATGAAATACGAGGCTTAGGTTCTGAGAGGCCTTTACAGATAATTTATAGGGAACTGCAAGGCGAGATGTAATTAGCAATAATTTACCCTGTCAACATCCGATGGAGACTGTAAAAATTAATTAACCTTCACAAAGTACTCTACACACAGAGAGTTAAGGTATCACACTAGCATAAAACATTAATACTCAGTACTGCTGGAGGCCAAGACCTTCCCGTTTTAGAATATTGCTTGGTCAAAATACTGTTTTCCTGTTCTCTCTCTCTCTCTCTCTTGCCTTCACTTAGGAACAAAATCCATTTGGATTTTGGAGGGTCTCAGCAAGTCGTCTTCTAGGTTCTAGGTAAGAGTGTGCTGAAATCATTCCAGAAAAAGAGTACCTTCTTTCTTCCCTAAATGAAGGTATAGTCTTGACAGAACAAATATACCTCTACATTTTAGATAATTTTCAGAAGCTTGAACTCAAGGCAGAGCTTCAAAAATGGCCACTGGCCTTGGAGAGAAATCATTGTGATGTCATGTGTTTCTGCGTGAGTAGGCAGTGGCCTGAGCAATGTTTCCTAGTATGCAAAGTCTGATGAAAAGCAGGTGCAAAGGAAGAAGAATCCCTTCTCCCCATCACAGATTGTGAGCTTAAAAAGCTCATGTATTCTCACCTCCTTTGTTTTGCATGGGAAAAAAATGAGGGTCGAAGCAGTGAAGCTACCAGTCTGTGGTCACTCATGTTCCCTGGGTCAGAGCAAGGGGAAAATGGCCTCGACTCCAAGTCCCATGTTCCATCCAGAACAGCACACAGTCTTCTGGAGCATTCTGTTTTAAATCTGACAACTTCATATATTTGCATTTAGGATTGTCAATGATCCAAATTATATTCTGTCAATTGTGGCATGAACACAAACTGGAGCAAGGAACGGGGCCAACTGACTATACTACAGGGCTGGGGAGGGCCAAGGTCATGGCCAGGGCCTGGATCCCTTTATCCTGTCTCCTCCACCCCCACCCCACATGGACTAATGACGGAGTGAAGACTCTAGACGAAAAAGTTTCAGCGAGTCGGCTATTTGACAAGAAAATGGAAGCAAATTCAGCCTCAGCCAGAATAGTACATGAGAGATGCAGACTCGCCATTGCCCTCTGCCACCTTCTTCAGGCAGCTGCAGTCTCTGGACAGCAAGGAGAAGCTCTGACTAGAGAAATCTTAATTTAGGGTTTTCTTGTTCCCCTGAAATGGGTCTCTCTAGGTCTCTCTAGGTCTCTCTCTAGGTCTCGGTCTCTGTCTCTTTCTGTCTGTCTCTCTGTCTCTGTCTCTCTCTCTCTCTCTCACTTTCTCTCTCTCATGTGTGAGCAGACACACAGGATTAGAGTAGCACTTAATGAAAGGAAAACATAAGAGTTTGTAGAAAATTCTGCAAAGGCTGTGAAGCTGCCAATTGAATTTTCAAGATGGATTGTTTCTCCCTAATTAGATTCTGCAGTCTTGTATAAACCAACTTTGCAGCTTTATCCCATCCTATAAAGCAAACCATTTTTCATTAGCCAGGTTTACAAATGATGCCCATGGAGGAGCACGCAGAGCAGAGTCCTCACCTTTCCATTTGTGCTGAGGGTGATGTTAACTAATGTGCTATTGCCTCATAAAATAATACACCAATAAAACACAGGTGCCTGATTAAGCCATAGCCTCACCACCTCCAGCCCTTGCTGACAACTTATCTTCACACTTAGAGCAGGAGTAAAATTACAGACCAAAAGGGAGCCCCAGGTATACCTTTTGCAAGCTGATACATTCTAGAAGGACAAGCTAGAGCAGCATTTCTCAAAGTGTAATGTGTGGCCTGCCTGTGTCGGAATCACTGGGGATGTGTGCTAAGGTGCACACGCCTGGGCCCCTCCCCAAAACATACTGATTTAGACTCTCTGGTGGAGGGACCTAGGAATCTACCCTTTAATCAAAATCCTTTGGTCATTCTGAAGCAAGCTAGCACTCAAAAACCATGCAGTTAAGGTCCTTTACAGGTGGCACATAAGGGCCACATGTCATATATATGATGCTTTATTTGTTGCCCTACCTGGAGAGAAGGCTAAGAAAATGATGACTCTCCATCCCCCACTCCCACCCCGCCAAAGGTTCTCAGGTCCCAGTTCCCCGGCTTGGGACAGGATGCTGGATATCATAGTTGGGGCTGCCTATCAGGCTGTAAGACACATTTTCTCCTTGCCTGGATATGGTCCCAGGGCCTAGGGAAATTGCCTTAAAAAATGTCTGGATAGTGGCTGGGCAGGGGCTATGATCTGAGGGCCAGCACACTCCCAAAGAAACTGCCTGAAGCCTGATTCAACTGGACAAGGAAAAACTGCACAGGTGAGGAACTGATCCAATGATTGCATGGGAAGGCCAAGTGTGGTCCAATGATGATGGGGAACCCGCAGCCCAAGTGGTGTTCCTAGACTATGGAGCTACAGAGGATTGAGCCAGGGCAGGCAAGAGCAAAGCTCATTGCTGGCCTTTGATCTAGGAAGCACTTTTTTCCCAGTGGTCAAAGCACTCCCCAGTCACAGCTTAATTCATTTTTACCCCCAGCCAGGAGGTGAGATCCTGGTAAGGAATCTAACCATGTCAGCTTATCTAGCACAGATTCCAACCCTGGTCAAAAGTCAGAATCCTTCAGAATATTTAATAAATGCCCACCCCAGACCAAGTGAACCAGGCCCTCCTGAGTCTGAGCCTCAGCATCCCTTAGCAATTCTGGTGAAAGGCCCAAATCTACTGCTGCCTCCAAACAGAATCATTCTGCTTTTGGTGAGCTCAAGCTTTTATCCCAGGGAAAAGTAACTGGGGAGGATGGTAAGAGGTTCCTTCTACATCTAAACTGCACCCTTCATGCCAAGTGTAAAGTTCTCTGAGCTTCTGCACAGTGGGCACAGAGGAGAGTAGCACAGTGGCAACCCAACTCCCACTCTTTTGGAGAGAAGTGGCAGCACAGAGGAAGCATACCTCCCTCTGGAGGTTCAGCAGAACTGGGCTTTAGCCCTAGGTTCCTGCATTTGATTTTGTCCTCCACCTCGCCCCACCAGGCTGGGGCTACTTCCCAGTGGACACACAATAAAGTCAAATGTTGTACCCAGGATTCTGACTCAAATTTGAGATTTCTCATTTTCTGCCCCAAAGGACAAAGGAGCAGGAGAGTGAATGCTTCCAGACTTGCCGCTTCCCCTATACTCATATGCAGGTTAAAAACAATCCACGGCAATAGGTAAGGGTAAAGAAGGCCCAGATTGTTTCTGGCAATGCCCCCGAGGTTGGATCTCCTGACATCAGCTCAAGAGCTTTCCCCAAGCACTAAATTCAGCTGCATCTTCCTACCACTCAGACCTGGAGGTGAAATGAATCTAAAGAGGAAAATGAGGTGGGCCTGTTTCACTCACTGCAGCAAAACTGTAACTGAGGGGTGCAGCGCAGCCTGGGGAGTTGGGCACAGGAAGTCTATGTCCTGCTTTACCTGGCTGAGGCCAGATTACCCCAGAGGTAAGTCCCATCTTCTCTGAGCCCAGTGGGAGAAATAAACGAGGTGTGTGGTTTGGAAAAGGAGGAGGAAGCAAAGGTAGCTGCTGCCAATGGCAACGCTGTCTAGTGTTCCAGCAGCATGGGAATCTCTGGTTGTCCGTGTGGCAGACTTTTTATGGGTGTAAGCTCTGCCTCATCAGTGTGATTATGAACTCCTCAAAGGTAGGGACTCTGTGTTCTATTTGCTAAACTCAGAGCCTGGCACGAAGGTAAGGGCTTATTACATGTGAGAATAGAAACACGTGGATTATATCCTCTGGTGTGTGGCCCTGAGCTGGACATGCAGCAGTAATGACGAGCTCTCATCACCCTCTCTGGGACAGGTGCTCATGTTCTGGATGGAATTGGAATGTTTTATCCTGT
Source organism: Cynopterus sphinx (assembly GCA_030015415.1). Classification (NCBI taxonomy): domain Eukaryota; kingdom Metazoa; phylum Chordata; class Mammalia; order Chiroptera; family Pteropodidae; genus Cynopterus; species Cynopterus sphinx. The sequence continues at coordinate 95,258,446 of CM057380.1, forward strand.
GCTGAAAAGTGAGCTGTGGAGGAGTCTGGGAGATGCTCTTCAATTCTCAGGATTCCCCAGCTCTAGCTTGCACCGGGCCCTTCCCCAGAGCTTCCTTTCTCTTCCATCACAAACTCCTAAAGATATGGCCCTTCCACAGATCAGCCCAAACCTCCAAACTCGTCTCCCAGACCTAGAAGATGTACAGAGTCACTTAACTTCACCCTGAGTTATGTGTAAAGAATCCCATTTCAATATTCTATACTCTCTTGGGGATTGTGGGTCCCAAGTCTGGCTGTGATCCAGGCTCATGGCTAAAAATAGGACTCCAGATCTCAAATGTTACATTAATGTAGTAAGGTGCCTGCTCCTAACTTATGCAAGTATGACTCAGCTTATTGTTTATTACGCATGTGTGGCAGAATGTCACAATTGTTCTCTGACATACATAAAGCCCATGTAGTCCCCTAGCGCAGAAGCCCATGCTTCCTGCAATAAAATTGGTGCCTGCCATTTCATTCTCATGTAGGCTCCTCGTGCGTTCTTTCACCTGGGAGTCTCACCATCAAAACCTTCCCTTCTTGATCAGCTCGGCACTGACACATGGCATAGTCGACAGGATCAGGTGAGTTCAGCCCCCAGCACTCTGGACAGTTCCCAGGTGGAGGACATGGGTTCCCCAAACCCCCGCCTCCCAGTGGTATACTGTGGCTGCATATCTGGCTACATGGATGTCCCTGGAGAATTGGGATGAAATAAAGGCATGTCTGGAGGATGTCCAGAAAGCCTGGAGATGCTATAGCCTAATGTCCCTACTGCTTACCGGGAGGCAGCGGGTTGGGTGGCCTGGATGTTCCTGGCAGTGCTGCGGCAAGCCAACCTGGAGGTTCAGACAAGGCTCAGCAGGTGCAACAATTGCAATGTCAGAAAGAAGCACTAGAAAGGCAGCTGGAGGCAGTGGAACACATGCTGTAAGGCCCTGACAAGTAGCTGCCATCATTCCGGTCTGGGAGCCCACTGGCAACACCCCAGTAGGTGCCACCAGTGATACAGCAGCAGGCTGAGGTACAGCAGCCATTGGCCCCTGGGGGCGGGAAAGCTGGCAGTGTCCAACCAGGCTAAAAAGCATACCACCTTGATCCAGTACACCCCTGATGACCTCCAGTTCCTGATGAAACAGGTACAGCAGAGAGCTGGGGAGATAGTTCCAGAGTGGCTGCTGCGACTGTGGGATGACGGGGCTGAAGGGACTGAATTATCTCCGGAAGAGATAGCTCAGCTGGCCTCTGTAACGGTGATACTGTCCCTCAGGCAGCACCTCCAAAATGTGGCATGTACGGAGCAGGATGCAGGCAACCACACCCTCTTTACCTGGCTCATGTCCGCTGCGTGGACAGTGTGGGCTGACAGAGATGGTGAGTAGATGGACAATGTACTTAGATCTGGTCCAGGTAATTCGGGAAATGGGCATGCAACAGATGATGTTTTGTGACCAGTACATTAGTCCTGGTGAGGAGGTATTTATAACCTGTATAAAGGACTTGATCTTGACCTCTGGCTGGTACTTTTGGCACCATGGCAGCACTAATGGCCCCTTACTTGGTTAGGTGGATCCTCAAGGTAATGTCTGCCATGGCAAGGCTGGGGGATGTGGAAGTGAAATGCAAGGAGCATTCCACCCAAGTGCACGCTGTACCACCCCTTGCACTCCCAAACCAGCCAGTGCACAGACAAAAGTGTGGCCAAAAAGGGGGGGCGGGTGGGACAGAGCAGTGCCCAACCCAATTAGCCATGAAAGTGAGCTACAGGCAAATGTGGTTTGATCTCCTGGCCACAGGGGTTGATGTAGGAAAGACTGAGTAGCAGCCTAATGAAGTGCTGCTGGTGCTGTGGAATCAGCTGTGCACTGACCAGCAATTCACTTCCATTCCAGGGAAAGCTACAACCCGTGAGGTGTAGCTGGACAATTATCTCTCTGATTAGGGATTCAGCTGGGACACCTGGTTGGCAGGGGAGCCCGCTGACCTGAGACCACATGTGAAACTGACTATACATTGGTCCCCCCGCAATGTACAGAGGTTATTAGCCCTCATAGATGTGGGTGCTGACAGCACCCTGCTCTATGAGAATCTGGTCAAGTTTTCCAGGTTCACTGCAACCATAGAAGGCTGTGGAAGTCAAGTCGTTCACTTGTGTCAGGTCCCTATGACAGTGGGTATTGGCAGATTGCCTCCTTGGACATACCAAGTATATATATTCCCCATGCAGGAGTACATTTTGGAGACTGATGTTTTGTGAAGCTTGACTATAAATACCACTGCTGGTGAATTTCACCTTTGTATCTGGGTGGTGAAACTTATCCAGGGATGTCCACATCATGCCCTGTTGGTGTTTCCTCAGGTTACCCAGGTAGTGAATACCAAGCAGTACCACCTGCCGGGTGGCCATGAGGATATAGGACGCACCATTCTGAAGCTGGGAGAAGCCAGTGTCATTCATCCTAGTCATAGCCCATACAACTCCCCCGTGTGGCCAGTGAAGAAGCCTGACAGCTCCTGGCGCATGACAGTTGACTATCTGGAGCTGAACAAGGTTACGCCGCCCTTGTATGCTGCTGAACCTAATGTCACGGACATCATGAAGCGGTTGTCACATGAATTTATGTGGTGGACTTGATGAACACATTTTTCTCCATTGCTATAGCCCCACAAAGTCAAGAACAGTTTGCCTTCACCTGGGAAGGGTAACAGTGGACATTCCTCGTCCTTCCCCAAGGCTATTTGCACAGTCCTACCTTGTGCATGGTCTCATGGCTCAAGATTTGGCCACATGGAAAAGATCATCTGCAGGGCACTTGAATCATTATATTGATGACATAATGCTAACCTCTGATTCTCTTACAGAACTGGAAGCAGCAGTGATCAGCCTGTGAGAAGCTCTCTCCGACTGGGTTGAGCAGTTAATGAGGACAAGCTCCAGGGACCTGAGTTCTCTGTTAAATTCTTTGGAGTTGTCTGGTTGGGTAAGACAATAGTAATGTTAGAGGTGGTGATTGATGAGATACAGGCATATCCCCAACCTGAAACCATGAAGCAGCTCCAAACCTATTGGGGACTGCTGGAGTTTTGGAGAGTGTTCATTCTTCATTTAGCCTCCTTTATGCAACCCCTGCACCATCTAGTGAGACAGAGTGCCCAATGGAATTGGACCCCTGAGATAGAAGAGGCCTTTAAGGCACACTGTAGCATAAGCCCAAACTCCACGCATAGTAGATCCATCCCTCCCATTCCTGCTTATGGTGCAGGTGGATGATGGGGCTTATGGCAGAAGCACAGTTCCTGGAAGGTACAAATAGGCTCCTGGTCCCAATTATGGAAAGGCACAGAAGTACAGTATTCTCTGATAGAGAAGCAACTGCCTGTCATATATACTGCCCTTCTGGCCAGTGAGGCCATCGCTGGCCCTAATTCTATAACCCTGAAATCCACGTACCCCATGGAGGGGTGGCTACAGTCTTGGGTGAAGGTTCCCTATATGGGAATTGACCCCTACCATGACCAAATGGGGGGCATACCTGGACCAGTGGGTGCAGTTCTCTGTGAGCCCCCTGTCAGGTCAACAGCACTCCCTATTGGGACTGGTGCAGTTTCAAGCAGAGCTCCTGGCAGAACCTGCTGAGACAGGGGATGTACCAAGTCCCTATGTAGAGGGTCAGGCTCCCATCCTTGAGGACACCTGGTACACAGATGGCTCATGTCACAGGCAGCCCCTGACATGAGCTGCTGTGGTGTTGCAGACATCTACAGACTGGTGCTGGGCAATCCAGCCAATGGGCGTAGCTTTGCACTGCATGGTTTGTCCTCATGAATGAAATTGGCCCAGTGCATGTCTTCATTGACAGCTGGGCTGTGTATCGAAGTCTGACTCTGTGGCTGCCCTAGTGCATTGCCCAGGAGTGGATGATAGGCCACCGTCCCCTATGGGGCCAGGGGTTGTGGGAAGACCTCTGGAAGTGGGTTCTTCAAAAGGGGGCCACTATAAACCGTGTTCCCAACCACCAGCTCTTATAGGCCCTAGGCAATGATGCAGCTGATGTGCTGGCACAAGTCCACTCTGCCTGCGTACCACCAGTTCCAGTGGACATTGGCCCCAGGCTCTACCAAAACCTAGGGCATGTAGGGGCCTGTACTATGGACAGTGAAGCAATGGGGGCTATCATTGACCCAGGCACAAGCACAAGTTGAAATGTCATAATGCCCCTGGTGTGCTGAGTAGCACCCAGAGAGATGGGGGGTAGAGTACCCCAGGGGTGGTGCCCTGCGGGGCTAAGCTGCTCCAGGAATGGCAAGTGGACTACATAGGGCCTTTGACTACAGACCGGGGGCACTGCTATGAGTTCGCAAGTGTTGTCACAGCTACCGGTCTAGGGTTTGGATGGCTGGTGGCAGCTGCTGATCATCGCTATACTGTGACCACTTTGGAGCACCTTGCAGCAGCCTATGGCCGGCCGTTATTAATCACTAGTGACAGAGGCACTCATTTTACTGGATAGGAGGTACAGACCTGGGCCTGCACCAATGACAGTAGCAATTACGTGTTCCTATTGCCCACAGGCAGCTGGAATGGTAGAACAGTTCAATGGCTTCCTGAAGGACAAACAGCGTGCCTTGGGCCACCTGGCACAGTTGGTATGCAAACATCCCACAGGCTATACCCTTCTGAATGAGCAGCCCTGGTGAACAGGATTGTCTCCCCTTGACAGGGTTGTAGCAGACTTGCTGCGAGCTATTAAAGTGTGCCTGGGCACCGCTGCTAAACAACTCTTGCCCTGGGCCTACCAGAAAGTTGTGCTCTTGCAAGAACCTTTGGCAGCAGGTAAACAGGCCATCTGGTCATGACCCTGCACTATATAGGTAACACAAGAGCCGTGGCTGGTCTTGGTGGAGCCCTAAGGACAGGGCTTATGTGATGGGCTGCAGGTAAAACCCTGGATTTGCATTTGGCCCATGCCTTTGCCAGTGTCACTCCCATTGATGGCGGAGGGTTCACTGTTAACAGGAAGTTTTGTCCTTAGCCTCTGGCCCATTCCTCTCTATACTGTGTTGCTGGTGAAGACCCCCTGGCCTGCTACCCTTGGAGAAACTGATACCAGAAGCCAGGGGCAGCTCCTCTCCCAGCCACCCTTCTATCTCCAGGTGGGCAGGTGGCCTGCATCCTCCCAGAAGGATGGGACTTGCCCCTAATGGTCCCTTTGTCTGTTCTGTCCTATCGCCCAGGCTGACAACAGGGAACAGTGTCACGTACTGGGCTCATGTGTTTGCTGCTGTCCATAATGCTTCCCACTGCTGGGTGTGTACTGAACTACCAGAGGAAGTGGCCGAGGGACTGCCCTGGTACATTACTCTGGCTACGGCTGAGAATTATACATGGTTGTGCACCTGGAACACCACACCTGAATGAGACCAGCGACAGCGGGCCCATGGAAATGTTGCTCCACCATGATCATTGCAAGTCCCTATCCTTCATAGGCTATGCCATTTCCAGTGGGTGGGGATCGCTGGTGGGAGAACATGTGAAATTGCAGGAGCAGGCCCCTAACTGCATAGAGCAAGTAAGATCTGTGCCTAATCGTGTCATGGGGTGGCTACCCCCTGAGCTGCATGTTAACAAATACCCTTGCTAACATTTCCAAGGTCTGGTGGAATGGGCAATGTTATATTGGTACAGAACCTACTGACTGGCTACCTGCAGGGTATTTCTGGGTCTGCGGACACTACAGCTGGCCCTACTTGCCCACTGATTGGACAAGCTATTGTACCTGAGGACATCCCTATTTAGCTGGATGTATATTATCCACCTTACTCTAATTGCCTCATAATTGGGATCCTGTATATCCCCACTGGCACTGGCGAAACAGGCAGCATGGTGGTTCTTCCCCCTGGCGTTATTCATTCCAGGGAGGGATCCATAAATGTAGAATTGCTAAAGGTAGAAGCTTTAGCTCAGTACACTGCATAGGCATTGAAAGCTATGCATCAGGCTATAACCCTTTTAATGGAAGAAACCACTCATGTGGAGAGTAGTTCTATAAAATCTCCTGGCCCTCGACCTCCTAACTGCTGCCCGGGGTGGCACCTGTGCCCTACTCCATGTAGATTGCTGTGTCTACATTCCTGATCATGCTGAGCAGGCACAGGCAGCTCTTCAGGAAATGGATGCTGAAGTCCAAGCCATCCATGCCCTGGGAGAAGATTCCTTGACAACTTGGTAGAATTCCTTGGGGTCCTCCTAGCAGTGGACAGTAGCCATCCTAGCCCTTGTATCCTGTAGCCTAGTAGTATTTTGTTGTTCTTTATATTGTTGCTGTGGATTGTAGGCCCAAGGTAGTGCCCTCCAGGCCAGATCCTGTGCTGCAACCCTGTAGGGGTAGAGTGTGGGTCCCAGGTCTGACAGTGATCCAAGCTTGTGGCTAGGAATAGGACTCCAGATCTAAAATGCTACATTAATGTACTAGGTTGCCTGCACCTAACTCATGCAAGTATGACTCAACTTATTGTTTATTACGCATGTGTGGCAGAATGCCACAATTGTTCTCTGACACATATAAGCCCATGTGGTCCCCTAGCACAGAAATGCATGCCCCTGGCAATAAAGTTGGTGCCTGCCATTTCATTCTCATGTCGGCTCCTCGTGCATTCTTTCAACTGGATGTCTCACCACCAAAACCTTCCCTTCTTGATTAGCTCAGAGCTGACAGGGATTCCAGTCTCCTGAAGTCCCTGAACTTAAGGGCCCTTATAGATCATCTGGACTGGTCATAGACCAGACGTGGGATGTGACCAGACTTTTTTTTTTTGTCTTAAAGAGATGAGAATGAAAGAGACTCTAATAGAAAATATCAAAGCATGTCACATATACTAAAGGTGAGAACCATTTCACAAAACTTTTGTTTCAGTTCAGCGAACAGATCAGTGCATGAAAGTTGCAGTCAAGTGCATTTCTTTCAGAGACTCAAAATCAGAAAAAGTTGGAAAAACACCAATCCCATTCTGTCACGTTAACATAAGGAAATTAATACACAGAGAGATAAAGCAAGTTGTCTGAGCTCACAGAGATAGTCCATGGCAGTGCCTGGGCAAGAGCGCAGGCTCTCCTGTCCTGTTGCAGCTCTCTGCTCACTATAGCCTGTAGTGGTCTCATTCTACATACAGAAAACATCCCTGGAATGAGACTGGCCAGAGAGCTCAGTGAATCTCCAATCCCGCCAGGGCTTCCCAGCCAAAAGTAGGTCTTCATCAGCTGCCCCAGGGCAGGTGCACATGGCAGGGATATCAATAGACAATGGGCACGGAGGGCTGGAAGCTTTGGCTGAGCTAGTTTTACACGTGCAGCCAAGAGTGACCTTGACTTTCATCTCAAGAACTTTTAAAGCAATTACTTAATTAGAGCAAAAACACAAACATGGGCCACTCTAAGATGAATATAAAAGCTAAGAGGCTCCTTTGCACATCAGGAGCATGGTCTCTCTGCACAGGAGTATAGACCAGCACAGCAACGTCCTGCAGATAAGATTCCAGGCCATGGGCTGGGTCACTGCCTGTCTATTCAGACTGCGATTACCTTCGCCTCCACAGAGAACAGGGTTACCCTCCTCTCTTGGGGAGGTGCCACTTGACTTTTGCTATGGCTCCTCAGGGTGATCAATGCTGGGGTCAGAGAGGAGTTGGGAGGTGCTGAGAGTCAGAAACTAATCAGGCCCCCTCAATTTGGAGATGGGAAAACCAAGGCTCAGAGAGGGCAAGAGACTTGAGCAAGAGCTCAGAGCTAGCTGGTTGCAGAGCCACACACAACTCAAACCCAGAGCTCCTGATTTCCAGCCGCCTATTTCTCAAATCCACACATGAAGCACTGGACACCTCATTAAAAGTGCAGATTTAGTAGGACCTAGACAAGGTCTGAGATTCTGCGTTCCTAAGAAGTTTCCAGGTGATACCAATGCTGCTGTTCCATGGAATACACTTTGAGTAACAAGGCCCTACACCATGCTATCTGGAAGGATAAAGGGATCTGCAGACTTCATCCATAAACTTATGATTATATCAAGGCTCAAACTCTCCATTTCAACACAGCAAATCATCTAAGACTGATAAATATTTAAAACAATAATAATAATTAGTATAATATTCATTGAATACTTATGTACCAGCACTTGTAATAATACATGTAAGTATTTACATATATTATTACAACTCTAGGAGATGGATACTATTATCATCTCAATCTTGCAGATAAGAAAGCTGAGACTCAAAGAGGTTAAATAATTTGGCCTAAGTCACACAGCTAGTAAATGGCAGAGCCAACATTCAAACTTGGCTCTGTCTGGTTCACAGCTTAATCAGGTAAAGGCTACATAGAAGTGTACCCTCTATACTTCTGTCCTCTGAGCCTTGGGGGGCCTCTCCCAGAATACCTGTAACATTCCCTAGCCACACCATGTTCCGTTCAGTACAACTTGTTCACAACTTTCTCAAAACTCAGTGTCTTAAAGATCCTGTTTTCCAGATCTGTGAATACCCAGTGGCCCTCAAAAAGTTTTAAAGTTAATGTTGGGGAGGCACAGGTGCAAAGGCAAGCAGGGTAATGTGTGGATAGCTGACCTACAAAGCCACATGGTGATCTCTTTTTAAATTAGGGGCTCATGTGCTTTCACTAAGGCCATGTCTGCACAGACTCTAGAATGTGGCCCCCAGGAGGCAACGCCAAGGACTTGATGCCAGGAAGCATTCATCCAGAGGGGTGTATGATCTGTGTCGGCACTGTTAAGGATTCCTGTGGAATACGAGCGGATCTCTGGTGGGGATAAGAGTGTGTGGCAGGGGCATGGGGGAAGACCACTTTAGCATCTTCTGAGCTCTACCCAAAACCAGCCTTGCATTTGGGCTGCACTTTCAAGATTATGAATTATTTACACCAGGTTTCAAAACACACAAGCTGATTGCTGGACTATACATTCGATGGCTCTGGACAAGCTTAGCACCCCAATGGCGCACTCATTTCCACAGGTGATGGGCATCACCTCACTGTCCCCCATCCCACGGGTGCCTGGCTGCCTCCCATTAGATTCCTGAGCAGCTTCTTTAGGTGTTGGTATTCACTTGGCCTGGTCTGTCTCCTCTAGGCAAAGCAAGAATCCTAGAAATCACTAGTTACCTGGTGAGGCCCTAGGGGCAAAGAGGGCAGCAGGAAAGATGTGAGGTTATGATGGGACAGAGTGGTCAGGAGAGGGGAAAATTCAGTGGACCAAGGACCAGTCTAAAGTTGAGGGGTAGGTCCAGTATGCTGGGGCCTTCTTGTTTAGAGGTAGGTTTTCTGACTGGTCTCAGCTGCCAGGCTGTCTCTCTCTCTGAATTCTGGTTCTGCCACTTATGAGCTGTGTGTTCTGGGCATGTTACTTAACCTTTTGGTCCCTCAATTTTCTCATCTGTAAATATCAATAATAATAAGTGGTCCAAATAAGCTAGTGTATCTAAAGTATTTAGAATAGTGCCTAGCGCATGGTGAGGGCCTAATAAATGTGAGCAAGGGCTTAAACACACACACAAACACACACACACACACGCATACGCACATGCACATGCACACACACGAAATGCCAGCTATGGGGCCAGCTTGTGATAACGAGGTGTCACAGAATATAAGGGAAAGTGCACCTCATGTTCTTGTTTTTTGTACATATGTACAGAGAGCAACTGAAGGTACCCACTTTTTCAAGGTGCACTCCAGTTCATTCTTCTCCTCATGGGCCTCTTGGAGCTGGGAGAAGATTCTGGCCAGGAAATCCTCGAAGTTGGACAATAAGTGAGGTTCATCCTTCTTCAGCTGCAGCCAGAGTTGCTTGACATCACTTTCACTTCAAGAGGAAAAGAAATGTTAATGTGAGAGTGTGGAAACAGGGCTTCATGGGGATCCAGAGGTTTCCAGGTGTGAAAATGACAGCCAGAAACAACAGTGTCATCATTATAATGATGGCAGTAGCTAACATTTATCAGGTGCTTGCTGTATGCACATTAGCTCATTTATCCTCACTGTAACCTATGATGCAGGTGCTGCCATCACTCATTTACAGGTGAGGAAGCAGATGAAGAGAGATGAGGTGAGCTGTCTCAGACCACTCAGCTAGTAGATGATGAAGCCAGGAGGCAAACTCAGGGCTGCCTGGTTCCATGTTGGCCTCTTCATCTGCCTCGCCTGACTGCTTCCACTCTCCCATCTTTCTCAATGGGCTGGATGTGCTGGGCATATCTCAGATGCCCAGCAGAAGAGAGGATGGGAGCCCAGAGCATGTGAGGACAAACGCTGTGGAACTACAGGAGAGAGCCTGTCACCCAAGGAAGGATGGTCCTCACAGCTGAGAAGTAAGGATATGCCATCTGATGGCAGAAAGTAACTGTCACTGTGGGGACTGAAAGAGAATATGCAGCACCCCACTGGGGCCTGGTGGCATTGGAAATGACTGACAGGTGAAAGGAAGGGAAGGAGCAAGTGTGAAAAATGTGTGTGCACACAGGGAAAGACAAATAGAAAGTTGGGAGGGATGGAGCATGCAGAGAGACAAAGACACAGAGAGACATGCCCAGAGACTGCCCCATCCCTAAACAGGCACACTGGACACGTGTATGCATGCACAGCAACAAAGACACCCAGGGTCATGCTGATGAGCAGGGAGGAATGGGGAGGTGGCACACACATTTCTGGAGAAACTCAATAATCTACAGCCAATGATCCCACTGAGCCAGAGAGCAATTTGATTTGCACCCCATTGAATTCAAAAGCCACTATGATCTGAGGGTAGCTATTAGCAGAAACCCTTAAGATAAATAATAAAATCCTTTGTGCTCGTGTAACAAGCACCATATCTGAGGAACTTTCCTCAGAAGTGATATTTGATAATGCTCTGTTAGCAATGTGCCTGGAACATAAATATTACTCTCTGAGAAATAAACCCACCTCTGGTTATTTATTCCATCACCTATCCAATCGTCCCTTCTTTCATCCTTCCTCCCCTTGCTCCATCTCATGCAAACGTCCATCAACTTATCTAGACCACCCATCCATCTACCCATTCACCCATCCATCCATCTATCCACTAACCCAACAGTAATTATATCCTGCTGAGAATCTAGCACTTAAGTAGATGACATGAGGGAATCTGGGAAACAAGAGAAGGAGAGGTAAGGAGCCTCCCTGTTTCCAATAATAAGTTCCATTTTACCCACACAGAACATGTTGTGACTATCTGCTTAATTGTACAGGCATAGTGAAGATGGCGCAAAAAGTTCAGAGGTAAAAGGTCTCAGGAAGATATCGCAATGGTCTCCTGTCACTGGGGCAGGTTGCTCCTCTCATGAAGTAAATGCATTATAAAAATCAAGATCCACATTGCTAGCTAAATGTATCTATTCACATCTGCCAGGCTCCTCATGGAACCTGGCAGAGCCACCAGTTGAGCTAGAGCCTCCAGTGAGATGTGCAGACCCACCTGACCTCCTTTAAGTCTCTCTGAACTACTTAGTCAAAGCTACGTCACTTCCCCCAAATTTCTAGAGAAGGGACAAGTCTTTCAATCCTTGATGAAAAATAAGTCAGGCCCACAAGCTGCGAAATTACTCAATCAGACCACCAAAAACACTGGGAGTCCAGATGTCCTCTCTACACCCAGAGTGCTCCTCCCAGAAGGATCTAAGAGTAGAGAGCTAGAATGAATTCTGGGAGGTCAATCCATCCATCTCCCTGCTCCCAGGACAACAGAAAAACCATCTCTGTGAGTAAAGTTGTAGAGTCTCATCTATTTACCTATCTGAGGTCCCACAGTCATGACCGTTTCCCTCATGTTATAACGTAAGCCCACTTCTTTCTTGTTCAACTTCAATGAGAATGGAAATTGCTGGTCACCATCTTCCACACATTGAGTTGTGTAGACCACTCTTGAGACCTTCCCTAGAGCCTTCTCTCCTCCAGCATATTTCATACTGACTCAGTTCTGCACAGGTCTTTGACATAGGTCCTCAGAGTGACATCTGGTGAACTCTGATTTGGCAGCTCTGCCTGGCTGCCCTGGAAGTAATGGGCAGGTGGCGAGGCACCTCCTTCCCATTACAGTCCCTTGGCTTACCTACTCTGCTCTCTCCTTCCCCCTCCTCCAGGACGAGGCTTCATGGAATTTCTGGAAGTGGTTGCTGTGCTCTGGCCTCTTGTCTTGAAGAAGCTGAGTCAGGTACCTAACTAATGTGCTTCTCATGTACCTGCACCCCCAAAACACAGATCTGTGCCTACACCACCCACTTCGAGGCCTGCAGCAGAGCTGCTGCTACTGCCATTGTGCCATTTTGTTTCCTGTTCAGAGCCTCCCACAGGGCTCTCTTCCCAGGCCTTCTCCTGTCCCTTCCTTGACTGGCAAGAGCTTTTTCCAGCTTTTGTCAACTCTAACACAGTCTATCAAATCATTTGTTAAAAAAGTCACAGAGCAACAGACACTTTCTTTGGCCTGTTGTATACAGGCCCCTTATCTTTCACTTCCTCTTAATCATCTTCTTATCAAGCTCAGGACATATTAGCTCCAATCATGAGGCCAGTCCCACCCCTCAGGAACACACACCCAACCCAAGACCTGGAGAATCAAAAATGAAATGGCAAAAGGCAATGGGAGAAGAGGAGCAAATTGTTTTTTTTTTCAGGTCCCTGTCTGGTTTCCATTAGGCATACCATCACTTTTTTTTTCTTATTTTATTTTTTATATCATTTTACTTCATTTTGTTTTAAATGTCAGGGATTAGATCTAGGTGTCTCTTTATTTCAAAACACTTTTTTGAAAAAAAAAAAGAGGGGGGGCTTTATGTTTTCTTTGTAGTTCTAACCATCTAAAATTTTCAGCAGAGCTACTAATCACCCATGTGGTCGGCTGGTAAAAACTGGTTAATTCCTGCTTCGGCTTCCAGACAGGGTTGGTTTGGCTCAGGGATATGACGTACAAACACTTTCCACAGAAGGTGCTTTCGCCAGGAGCACCAAATGGTAGGGTGGCTCTGTAGAGGTGGAAGTGCTGGTGAGCTGATGGTGAAGCCTTAGGTGAAACTCACTGAAAAACCTCAAGGCCTGACATGGCCCTCTGATGTGTGAGCACTCCTTGCTGAGCCAAGGATTGTGCTGATAATGTATAGTAGGAAGTGAGGAGAGTGGGAGAAAAGGGGGATAGGGTGATTCCTATGAAAAGAAGTGTAAAGAGACAGAGCCTTCAGACCATTACAGACAGGTCATTGCAAAGGGAAGGCTGTATGCAGTGCGTTTGGAGCCTGGGCCTGGCACTGAGGCTTAATGGATGTCAATGGTTAAAGGGAGCAGGCGAAGAGGTTGCACCTAGGTTGGGCTCCACCCCAAATCACTGTCATTACTTACTCTTCTAAAACTGTTTGTGCTCCAAGTTCGTCCATCAGCATCTGGAACTGGGCTTCCTCATCTTCATCCAGGTAACCCAGTTCCTCTCCTCCTCTAGATTGATACACCTTCTCTTCTTGGAGTGCAGCCACCTGTTCACCTGCATCTTCCTGAGTTGGCTTATTCTGGCTGAAGAAGAAGTGACCTGGGAAATGCATGGCACAAGGGTCTGAATTAGGCAATACTCGCCCAGGAAGACCTTCACTTTCTCAGTTGCCAGGAATCATTTGAGGTTCACCTGAGAGAAGAAAAATTGAAATCTTCCCATGGCAAAGATCCCTGGATACCATGTTCCTGATTTTGTGTTCTCTACTTCCAAAAGATACTGCTAGATATGCTAGAACCTGGGAAAAGCAGAGTGCATGACAGGTACTATGGCACCTTGGTGGTTCTTAATCCTTTAAAGCCAGGCTTAGAACTCATCTCTTCATTGATTTATTTTCTAAACAATAAGACCTTTCCCTCTAACAGCCTGACTGCCTATGCTGCACATTATCATCTAGCCATCCGTACTGCCAGCATTGCTGTATTTCACATTCGCAAGTTATTTAACAGTTCTGGGTGTTCTTTTTCCATATTCATACTGCCTAGTAAGTAATACAGCAAACTGTCTTATCCTCCCTCGTCAATTATAAGTTCCCCAAGGTCAGGCAAGGCATCAGATACTTCTAAGTAAACTATACAACACCTTGTATGAACTAGATGTGTGGCAGAACTTGCCTGTCGATATATCTGACCAGTATTTACTTTAATCGATATCGGATCAGTATGATTTGATGGCATATCTGGGTTCTTTGTCTTATTCATGGATCTCAGTTCTCCTTCCTCCAGATTACCTTAAGAGTAACTGGTTCATTCAAACCCTCTAGAAATTCCTCTGATAGCTAGCACCCCTTAACCGGGAAGACTCAGTCAGATCTGGTTGGAAGTGAGCCATGCAGTCATCCCATTTTGCCATCTACTAGTATCAAGGTAGAAATAAAGGGCTGTGAATCTCAGCTCAGCTCCCCATTTCACGCCAGGCCTTCTGCCAGAGCTTCTCTACATACCCCTGGCCAATCCTGGGTGGCAGGGGACTTGGCAGTGACAGTGTGGTAAGCAATGAGACAGCAGTACAGTAGTAGAAGCAGCCAAGGAGGACATGTGAAAAGAGGCCCCCCAAATCCAGAGCCTACAGGACAGGCAAGCTTGTGCTGCAAGGACATTCAGATCTGGCAGGGCATGGGTACACTTTATGTAGCTTTAGGTAGACCCACACCCTGGGGCCCAGCATCCATCAGAACTTACTAAAACCGGTGGTGAACTCCTCTGGGGTCAGAAAGCCATTGCCATCAGCATCCAGGGCGTCAAATACATCCTCCAGTTCCTCCAGGCTGAGTGGCAACTCCTTATGGAGCCTCTGAAAACAACCCAGACCACACTGGTAAACACTCTGATGACCACAGAGTGCTGACTGGGACTGCAGAGCCCCCGCCACCAAAAAGTGTCTAATGTTGGCTTGTCCTATGGAAGCCAGAAGCAAGCTTCTGAAGCCCACTTTACCATCCTTTCCTCCTTTGACTATCAGAACGTCAACCCACTTACCGGGTGCCTATACCAATGTGCTAGGTAACTTGTTAAGTGACTTATAAACAAACATGTACATATTTATTAATACATTTATATATATCATTTATATTTATAAATACATATTTACATTTAATTCCCATGACAATCCTCTGAGGTGGGCATGGTTATCACCATTTCCTAGAGAAGTGTGAAGTTAAATTACCTGTCTCAAGTTTGCCTAGCCAGTAGTTGACATTGCCAGGAGTTAAATCCAGGTGTGACTCCAAAACTAGTATGCTTTACAAGTATAAAGAGCTGAAACTGTGCAGGGCTGAACCCCATTGAAGGATAACTCCCACACAACATGGTGCTGTCGATTTAAATGAGATGACAAATATAAAGAATATAGCCTGGCATGGAGAGAGAGCTAGAGTCCCACTGATCCACCAAACTTGGTGAGGGAGTGGCAGGGCAGGTTTCGTGCCCAGTTTCTCCTGCTCTGCCCCAGCCCCCTTTCCTCTGCCATGCTATCTCCCCTGTTGAGATGCAGGTGTGGGTCACACTCAGAACCCTCCCTTATGAAGGCCATTCATGTCCCAGGGCCCCAGCACCACATTTGTAAGTTCACGTGTCAGTTCTTTAGATCCGAGGAGGTGCTGAATAAGCCTCCTTTTTCCCTTGGAGTGACCTGTACCTATCCCACTAGGTTGGCTCTCAACTACTCCTTGATAAGATGTTAACTGCCACTGGCTAAAGGTATTGATCCCCCAAGGGTATTTGTGTTTTAAGAGAAACTAGACAAGACGGTTGGTGAGAAGGTATTAAATAAATGCTAGACTGGAGGGAAAGAGACCAACTGATGAGGAGACACTTGGCAGAACTGCTAATGCAGCCCTCTGGCCTTCTACCTGAGGTGTAGTGGTCCCGGGCCAAGGCTAATTTGCATAGCTGAAGCAAGTATCCTCTTATACACTAATAATCTAGGTCTCAAAATGAGGACTTCCGAAGGAGTTCATTGTATATCCCAGCTGACCTTTTCTCTCCCTCCCAGTTACCCAAGGAACAACGGCACAAAATTGCCGGTGTGGAAGTTACTGACAGCTAAAGATGAGGAACACAGGGCTACAGGAAGAAGGTATATACCCTTCTGAACAAAAACAGAGCTGGCAGGTGTGAAAGCCCATGACATAATATGCAAGAACACTTGGCTGGATCCAATGGCAATCTGTTAGCTGATGAGCCACAAAGTTTAATTTGGCAGGTACGTGCATTAAGGGAGACCATGATGCATTACAAAGCTGGAAGACAGAATGATGTGGAAGCCATTTAGAAGAATTGGATTAAATATGAATGAGTTTTTTTATCTTAAAGAAAGGGGAGTCAAAGTGTGTGCGGAAATTCTAGAAGTGCATCTACCTTGCATACACTAGACTTTCTGGCTTGCCAACAGTCCACAAACCAGCTGTCTCAAAAGCCACAGGAAGAGAACGAGGAGTGAAGAACAAGTCAATTTTGCAAGCAGGAAGTTTATCAGTTTAACTGAAACAAAAGGCATCAAATAGGAGGCGGAGTGAAAACCCAAGCTCCTGTCCCACCCAGATTCCAGACCTTTTTTTGAGAATATTCTCCTCTCCCCACCCTTAGCCTAGAATTGCTGGACCTGATTTGAAATGTGATTTCTCACATTGTCCTGGGGCTAGAAATGGGCTGGAAGGAAACTGCAGAGGTCAGTGTGACTCTCAATTTGCCTTTGGCCCAAACCATCCCTCACATGGTGCACTTTGTCTTATTAGCGTGAAGCAGGAAAAGTTCAATCATCCCTGTACCTTAGGCACCACTCCTGCATGTAACCACACCTCTGATCACAAATTCTTCCCATTATCTAATCCCAGTCCTTGTCTTCATCTCAAAGCCAGTTTCCTCTTTCTGCCATCAGTGAAGATGGGGAAAGCAATATTATATCTTCCAAGCAATATAATATCTTACTCTTCATACCCTGGCAAATCAGGATTGAGTGCTTCTTCAGGCTTCTCTGCAGCTGCACCACGCCAGACTTTTTAACCCCTCTTTATTGGCTTTACTGGAAAAATTCTGTAGTCTTAATAACTATAATTATCTCTTATTTATCTTTCAGGGCCTGCAGAGCTATATAAAACCAATGTGTTTTATTCTAGTCTTGTCCCCTGGGTACCTAGTGCTGTCTATAGACAAGATTATTCACCCCGCTGTTTAAGTAACCTGCAAGGCTGTGAGATTTGCATAGCGTCATAGCAGAGCCTAGAGCTGGGACAATAAACCACTTTCCTGTTCAGGAGTCCCACCATCGTCCAGCAGTGCTCCAATGTATTCGTTCTATAACTCCCCATCTGCACAGCCCACACCTGCCCACCTACCGTCTAAAGTCTATCCGGCCAGCGTCACTACCTACTACCTCTCCAGAGATCCTGATTCAGTTGTGGATCCTGTTTCATTTTCACTTTCAGCTGGAAGGGCAGGCAGGAGAAAGAAGAAAAATAGAAGAAAGTCAGCCCGCCCTATTCACACAGCCCACTGCCCAACTGCCTCTTTAGAAGTCCATGGCTCCTTGAAACACTGGCCTCCCTCCACCGCCTTCAAGTTCACAGATTTTCTGCTTTACTCTCAGCTCCAGCACTTCTTCCTCAGTAAGCCTCTACAAAGCCTCTACGACCACCATTGTATGCATGCTCCCTAAAATATATTTCTCTCATTTTAAGTCTCATCTCACTTTGTATTTTACATACTGCAGGTTGACTTGTTGATGGATGTCTGCTGCCTCAGTAGACTGGCAGCTCTGAGAACAGAAACCCCACCCATTTTTCCTCACTAGCGAATTCCTAGGATCTAGCCCAGTGCTGACAATCATGGAGTGGGTATTTGTTGAATGACTGAATAAACAAATGAGTGACTAAGTAGCGATTACAGGGGATCCCAAACACCTATTTCCAGAACACTGGTCTCAGCTTCTGACCAGCACTACTGCAGATTCCCAGGCAAGGTCTCATAAACTGGGGATTTACCAGGACTTGCACCAGAGTGCAACCCTGCAGCAGCAGTACCAGGTCTCAGGTTCCAAGAACTATGGGAAAATGCTGTCTTCCATCCCATTCCAGCCAGACCCCTCTACTTTCCTGGTCACCGGACCAGTACCATGACTCATGGAGCCTAAAGCGAATGTTTGCTCAGTTTTAAACAGGTCTAAGGGAACATTTATTAAAGAGAAAACCAGAAGAGATCCATCTTTATGGCCAGAATTAAAATCTCCCTCTCTTCCCATTCAGACTTCTGTCCAAGTACCCACCAACCACTCTCTTCCCTGTAGTGTAGCTCAGCTTCCAGAATACAATGTCTTTGGGGGGAGAATGTGAGGGCCTAGAGGCAGAAAATACCTTTTTTTTTTCTGTTTTGTGCTTTGATGTGCTTGGCTTGGGCTGATTGCTGGTGTAAACTGGGATTTCTCAACCTCTGCACTATTGACATCTAAAAGTGGATAATTCTTTGTTGGAGGGGAAGATGGGGAAGGGGCTGTCCTGTGCATGATAGGATATTTAGCAACATCCCTGGACATTATCTAGTTGATATTCATAGCACCTTCCTCTCCAGTAATTTCAATCAAAAATGTCTTCAGACATTGCCAAATGTCCTCTAAGAGGCAAAATCGTCCTCACTCATGTTGACTGGATGCAAACAAGAATAGCACCAGCTGGATACAAACGAAAGGACCCCTCTTCAGCAGAAATGCCCTTTCTTTATCTCTGAAGGACAAATGACTTGCATTTAAAACCACAGTATGATGGCACAGCCACTTTGGAAAACAGTACAGCAGTCCCTAGAAAAATTAAACACAGAATTATCATATGATCCAGCAATTTCACTTCTGGGTGTGTACCCAAAAGAACTGAAAGCAGGGACTTGAAGAATATTTTCACACCCATGTTCACAGCAGTATTAACCAAGTGTCCATCAGCTGGTAAATGAATAAACAATACACTGAGTGAAATAAACCAGTCACAAAAGGACAAATACTGTATGATTTCACTTATATCTAGAGCAGTCAGATTCATAGACAGAAAGTAGAACGGTGGTTCCCAAGGCTGAGGGAGGGGATGGGGAGTTTGTGTTTCGTAGGTACAAGAGTTTCCATCTGCAAGATGAAGAGTTCTGGAGATGAATAGTGGTCATGGCTGTACAACAATGTGAATGCACTTAATGCCACCAAACCACATCCTGAATAATGGTTAAGGTGGTAAATTTTAGGTTATGTATATTTTACCACAATTTTTAAAAAATCAGTGTGGAGGCAACCAAGACAAGGGGTACAAGTCCCTCCAACTCTGCACCCACACACACAAGTGTGTTTATGGTGGAGATTCCAGGTAAATGCTCTACCTGGATATGCTCATTTATCTTCTTCTAATGCTACAAATACTTCACAGGTGAGGAACTACAGTGGAGAGGGTGAAGAGACACAAACTCTCAAGGCTAGTAAGTTACAGATTCAGGATCAAAATTCAAGTCAATTTACCACAAAAATCTTTAAAAGTCTTCTTGGCAACCAAAAGAGGAATCAGCAAACTTTTCCTGTAAAGGGTCAGACAGTACACATTTGAGGCTTTTCAGGCCCTTTGGTCTTTGTCACAACTCTGTCTTCAGAGGGTGAAAGCTGCTGCGGGCAATAATAATAAAGGAATTAGCACACTGTTCCAATAAAATCTTATTTGCGAAAACAGGTAGAACACCAGATTTGGTTGGTTTGCTAACTCCTAGACGATTCTTAACAGTTTGAGAGCATTGGTACATAATCATTTCACTCTTCTAAAATATCAGGGACATAGGATTTTTAAGGCTCTAGGTTTCTTCAGAGAGAACTCCTGTCCATCCTATCCCCCATCTCCCCTCCGTCTGCTGCAGGAATCCCTTCATGTCCTCTCTAGCCTGGCCTTCTCATGTCCCTCTGCCCACCTGGGGCAGGACTAACTCTCACTCGGAGCCCTCAGCCCCACAGCTCTGCTTCTTTAGGGACTGCACCAGACCCCAGTTCTGCTGGAGTGACCCCATGGAACTCAGAGAGGTTTCTTGTGGAGGAGGGAATGAGGCCTGAGGGGCTATGGGTGGAGCTGAGAATTCTCAAACCTCTGCCTATACTCTGTTCACATAAGTCAGAGTCCCCCATATGCTGTCCCTGAGGCAGAATGTCTGCATGTGGAGCCCAAGTACAGGGTGGCTGGCACATCAACCCTTGGTGCAGCCCACCTTAAGTCCCTCCAGGTCCCTCCAGGGCCCTCAAAGGAGAACAGCTTCTCCTGGCCCCTGTTCCTTTCCTTTTGTGCTCCCTGCTCCATCAGGGTAGGCTGACTACCTCCTGCTCAGGGTCAGACCACTGTGGCAGTCTCCCCACCTCTCAGATGAATGAGAAGTCCACCTCACTCTCTGCAAATGGGTTTTTGTTAATTAGGAGAAGGAACAAGAGCACCGAGGGAAGGCTTAACCCTCCCATTCCTTTTTCAAACAGACAGCAAGCTCTTCGTGGTTTTATTCCAACTCTGCTTCTCTACTGCCTCCTCCAGCCCCTAGGTTCTCCATTCTTTGAGAGTCATTCTCTGCTCTGAAGGGCCTCTCTGGTGGCTGAGGTGTGTGTGTGTGTGTGTGTGTGTGTGTGTGTGTGTGTGTGTGTGTGTGTGTGTGTGTGAGCTGATGGTGAGAAAAGTGGTGGCCAGTTCCTTGGATCTAAAGGGACCTGGGTGACCACCCCACAAAGCAGCTACATATGGAAGTGACAGGCAGTAGGCAGATGTCTGTAGGTTCTGCCCAGGAGAACCAAGGGGCACATGGGCTTTCCATAGAGAGCCCAGGATGACTGTTATTCACTTATCTCTTTTTAGCCCATCTCTCTTCAGACAAGACCAGTGAAAGCAGCAGAGAGATGGTACTTAAATATTGTGTTTTGTTCTCTCTCTTGATAGCACTTTCTTAAAAGAATGGAAAATTTCAAATACTTTGTTGTCTACAGGTACACAGAAACTTCAGAAAACTAAGGAGCTCATAGAAATCAGTGCCACGGACACACAAGCATCTGCTAGATAGGATGTCCATCTTCTTTCCTCCTGCCTGAGTCAGATGTGAGGAATGAGGGAGGAAGACTGAGGAGGGATGTAGCTGAGTCAGTATCTCTGGGATTTGGTGTTTCTGGTTTCATTCTAAGTCAAATACAAATGATTTCTGCAACAATGTACACTTGACAGTTTAGAGTCCCATGTTTCTCCTTCCACTAGAGTGGGTTTCAATAAAAATTAACTGGGAGCTAGCTATGCAGTGAGTTGTAGCATGTATGTGGCCCTCACTAAATGTGATTTTCCTTCATTTCTTTCTAGAAAGGATAAGCAAAAGTGAAGGGTATCATAGAAACTAGTACCCCGTAACCACCATTAACGCAGACCTGTGAATAGCACTTTTGAAGTTTGTAGACAGACATTTGTCAATGGTTTCCTCAAAACACACTGAAACTCGCCTCCCTTGTGACGTGAGACTTTGTGAATGAGAATGGGTTTCAGTGACAAACTTATTGGGGGGTCAAATATTGAAAACAAGGGTGGCATGAGCCCACTTGTTTCCCAGGTTTTCTACCTCAATTTGTGCAACTACCAGGTGGTGGAAAAGCTCTGGGAGAAGCCTGTGGGGCCAGGGAAAGACCCACTGCCTACAGCTGGTTCACAGGCCCATCCTTAGTTTTCACGACTCATGGCTCACATGTGCAAGCAGAGGTAGACTGATACTAATGAGGTCTATATTTTGTTGCCCTGCTTTAGTGTATTCTGAAAAACTAGACTTAAAAACAAACAAATAAACAAACAAACCTGGCCATCATAGGTCTTTATCCTAATAGCACACCTGTGTATCCATCCAAAAATGCTCCTGACAGAGCGAGTGGTGAAAACATTGGGGTAAAAGAGCTCTAGTGGAGTCTGCATTTTTACTCACATCAGTGTGAAATCATGACTGCAGCAAAAGGGACTTAAGTGACACACCAAGAAAAACCCTGACACTAACAGTGGAAAGGCAACAGACCAAAGGTGGGTAAAACCACACCCTGGGCTATAAATTGAAGCTATTGCCTGTTCCTGTATAGCCAGTGAGCTAAGAATGGCCTTCACATTTTTAAATGGTTGAAAAGAAAAATATTTGATGACACATTATAATTATATAAAATTCAAATTTCAGTGTCCATCAAGTTCTATTAGAACAGAGCCACACTTAATCATTTACATATTGCCTATGGCCACTTGTGCTATAGCACAGAGTTGAGTAGTCATGATTGAGACCACATGGCCCATAAAGCCTAGAATATTTTCCTGGCCCTTTACAAAGTTTGCTAAGTCCTGCAATAGGCAATGCTGTGCACTGAGAATCTGCAATCTCTCTCTCTGGAAATGCTATGAGAAGGTTAAGTGTAGTTGGGTTTGAGGGTAAGGGACCAATAAGAAGAACTCCAGAAATGCCTACTTCCCAGGTTGTACCTGACACTGTATCTGTCCCTAAGGCACACATGGCACCTCACAGGAAGAACTCTGGCACAGCTCAGAGCTTTGTAGTGAAGCAACAAGTCAATGCCTTTCCACCTTAGTCTATTCACCATGTCTTACTTAAGTCCCTTACATTGTTATCACCCTTTCCACAACCCTGGGAAGTTACTGAGTCAGAGAGGGGCAAAAAAATCCCAAGTCTGATGAAAAATAAAGGTCCGAAAAAGAAGGAACCCAGGAGATCTGGCTCCCAGTAGAGTATGGACTAACGCCTCCTTCTAGGGTAGAGTTGATGGCATCTTTTCTGTTAAAGATGTCACCCCTAAGGGGAAGTCCTAAACTGAGAGATGCAGGGAACCCAGGCTGTTTGGCATTCCAGATGGGCAGGCCCAGCTGGGGCCTCTCTTACCTGCATATCTCTCCTGGCAATGAAGCCCTTGCCCCCTGCATCACAGGTCTGGAAAAATTCCTGTGCCTTCCTCTGCATGGTCAGTCTTGCCAGCGTCAGCTCCTGGGTCTCCTTACACTCCAGGTTGTCCAAGGGACCCAGGCATATCTCACTCCCCTTTGGTCTCTGGGCAGGTCTCTGGAGTCTAGAGGCCACATTCTGGCCAGGGGTAGCCATCTAGTGTTGTCAATTTCTTCAAATTTTTCAGAACCTGGGAATGAAAGATGAGACAGGTTGGTATGATGGGGATGGAGTAAGACTGAAAAAAATAACAAGGGATGAGAGGAAGCACAGAATCATCCACCACTGTGTTTTAGCATCTCTTAGCAACCACCTTTTAATTAGCAGAAGCTCAGGACAAGGGAAAAGTGTGTTGTGATCACTAATAGATCAGCCAGCCCATCAAAAAGAAAAGAGTAGGGAAAACACACATTTCCACATTGAAAGGACATAGTTAGAGGAAACCTGAAAATAATTTCTCACAATTTAAACAAACAACAAAACAGATCCTGACAAGCCAGCTATTGTTTATTGAATGTTTACTTGTAGGCAGGCACAAGGCCATGGTCTCGATGTATGTTTTGTCCTTTCTCTCATCTCTCTGAAATAGATGTTATCATCTCCATTTAATTGAGGCTCTGAGAGGCTGAGTGACTTGACCAAGGTCACACAGCAAGTTTGTACAAAAGCTGAGATTTAAATGCAAGGTCGTCTATGTGTATTTGATAGTAATCCCACGCTGCCCTGACTCCTCAGCATTACCATCGGTGGTGGACTCCATTCACTCAAATGAACTCTCCTGTATCATTCACAATAAACTAGTTCTTTGTGAGCTTTCAGCTGATTCCTCAGACTTTTGTGGGATCATGATGAATGGATGAGAAAGTGCACTCTGTCCTCAAGGAGCTTCCAGTTGTACTGGACTTCCAGGCTTCCGGCTCATCTATACCGTGACTCCAAGTCATCTACTATTTGAGTCATCTACCAGATTTATCAAGAGCTATAGGTCTGGAGCAGGAAGACTGCCTCAGCCTCAGGAATGGACTCCATGTAACAGTGCCTGGACAAGGCAGAGCAGGCTATACCTTATCACTTCACTAAGGCTGGGCAAGGAGCTGCCACCCTGACTCCTCTGACCAGGTCCTCATTTTGGAAATGGTCTTTTTCTTCATTCCTACATGATGTGAACTGGCTGTCACCTGGTCAGAAGCAGATTTAATATTTTTATTCTGTCTTCCCTAGATGGAACTACCTTGGGTGTAAGCTCTAAGAGAGCAGGGCTGTGTCTGCGTGATTTATGTGGATTGCCTGGTATATCTGTGTGCAATACTGAGCTTAGAGAGAGCTTTTGGATAATGACAATGGTAACAGCTGAGCTTTTGTAAACATCTAGCATGAGCAGAATGGCCTGCTGTCTTCCTGCTGTCTGCAAGGTCTCTGCCATCTTCTAGGTGCTACCTCATTCTCATCTGCTGTTCCAGAATACTAGACTAATAATACCTGTCATTCCTTGAGGGTTTTCTCTTGCCAGGAGCCTAACATTCTTCATTGTTTGAAACCTGACATCCTTCCATAAGGGAAGTAGCATTAGGATTCCTGTCATACAGATAAAGAAACTGAGTTTGGGAGAGGTTCAGTAACTTGAATCAAAGTCTAGTACAGTTAGAGACTTCATGTACTTCCTACGCTATGCTGCCTTCCTATCATGGATCCCGGCTGTGAGTTTGTTCTTCATAGTCTACTCATCTCCAGCTGATAATAAACTAAGTCATGCTCATCATTTTAACATTTATCTTTCATTCATACACTCACTCATTCATTCATTCTCACCTATTGATTACCATGTAGCAGGCTCTGAGATAACACTGAAAAATGCAAATATGAATAAAACATGGCCCCTGCCCTTAATGAATAAGTCTCTAATGGTGGGATTTTAGTCATGGTGACTGACAGTGAAGGAAGGTGTTTGGGGTTGGGTCCCTCCTCCATATCCTTAAA
Organism: Cynopterus sphinx; assembly: GCA_030015415.1. Lineage (NCBI taxonomy): Eukaryota > Metazoa > Chordata > Mammalia > Chiroptera > Pteropodidae > Cynopterus > Cynopterus sphinx. The sequence goes on from CM057380.1 coordinate 95,283,448, forward strand.
AATAAACTATACAGCAATCAACTACTACTGACAACCTGTGTGACTTAAGTGAGCCCCTGAACTACCCGTGGAAATGGGAATTAGTAGAGATGATCTCTCTGTTCTAGGTCTGACTTTCTCTGGCTCTCTGCCTTCCTTGGCCCATGTCACCGGTGACACATGGTATGAAAGAGCCAATCTAATAGTTCTAAAGAAGCCAGCTATGAACACTGGTAGATAGGCATCTTGTCTAATTTGATTTTAACCCCAGTTCCTAGCCTTGAATATGGCATAGAGGAGGTGCTCATTGGTTGTTTGCTGAATGAAGGAGGATCAATCTTTTGCTAAATTCTTCGCTGGAAGGCCTGAGAACATTTGTATTTCAGTCAGGTAGCTCTATATCCAGGATTTTAAAAATCTCATAAAGAAGAAGTCCAGACTTCTGTTTCCAGAAAAGATGAAGCAACAGGGACTAGATCTACCCTACCAGTTGAAATAATAAAAAAAATCCAGACAAAATATATTTTTAATGGTTTTCAAGACACTGGACATCAGGTAATGAAGGATAGGTCTGAGATTAGAATAAGCTGAGTGAGGCCCCTGAGTGCTAAATTAAGAGGCCTTTACTCTCAGGTGCTAACCCTGTATTTGTACAATTCTGTGAGTATCTTCTTCAGAATGAGGTAAAAAATTTAAAGAGGATCCAAAATTTAAAGAGGAACCCACTCTCAAAATTATGTATCTGAGAGTAATTATCTTCTAAAATTTTGCTCTACAGGGGTTGCACTCACCTCACCTTAGGCCAACCCCTGTTCTTAGGAGATGGGAAACCAATAAAATAAGCCCTGTTATTGCCTAGAGTTTTTAGGCCATGGCACAGGAAGGGGAAACCCAGGCAGAGCCTAGCAGACTCTCTCTCAGTTGAAGAAATCCAACTATATACTGCTCACAAGCCAAGTACTTTAAACATGAAGCACAAATAGGCTAAAAATAAAAGATTGGGAAAATATATACCACATTAACACTGGTCAATAGAATACTGCATATTAATATCAAGTAAGGTAGCTTCTAGAACAAAGACTATTAATGAAGATAAAGTTGTGTAATAATGATAAAAAGTCATCCCATTGAAAGGATAAAATAGTCCTCAAAACTATGCACCTAATAACTGGGGTTTAAAATGATGAAGCAAAAATTGAATAATAGACCTGCAAGGAAAAAGGAACAAATCTGCAATCATATTCAAACATTTCAATATCCCTCTATCAATAATTAATAAAATAAGTGGACAAAAATCAGTTAAGGATACAGAAGACTTGAACAATACTGTCAACTATCTTGACCTAACTGAATTTACAGAACACTTCACTCAACAAAAGCTGAATACACTTTATTTCGAGTGCACATGGAATATTTAACAAGACAGTCCATATTGTGGTTCATAGAATGAGTTTCAATAAATTAAAAAGGATTCAAATCATATAAAGTATGTACTTTGACCCCAGTGGAATTAAAACCAATAACAGAGAAACCTCTGGAAAATCCTCAAAGATATGAAAACTATAAGCCCACTTCTGCATGACCCATGGGTCAAAGAAAAAATGAAAAGTAAAATTAAAATGTGTTTTGAACCAAACGAAAATGAAAGCACCATATATCAAATTTTATAGGATATTGCTAAGCAGTACTCAAAGAAAATATAGCTCTAAACACATATCTTAAAAAAGGTCTCAAATCAATAACCTCAGCTTCTACCTTAAGAAACTAAAAAAAGAACTTAATTTCTACAAAATTAGGAGAAGAAATAATAAAGATCAGAGCAGAAATCAGTGACATTGAAAACAATAGAGGAAAACAATATAGAAGATTTAAGAAACTAAGAACTGGTCTTTACAAGATGGGTAAAGAGAGAAGATACAAATAATATCAGAAATTTGAGAGATGACATCATTACAGACATTATAATTCTACAGACATTAAAAGGCTAATAAGGAAATGTTATAAACAATTTATGCCAATGAACTTGACAATTTAGACAAAATGAACAAATTTCTTGAAAACCATTAAATATCAAAGCTCACTCAAGAAGAAATAGATAACATGAATAATACTCCATCTATTTAAAAAATTGACCTGGCAGTTAAATATCTTTTTACAAAAACCTCTAGGCCCAGATGGCTACATCTATGAAATATATCAAATACTTAAAGAAAAACAAATACCAATTCTATGTAAACTCTTCCAGAAAATTAAAGAAGAGGAAATAGTTCCTAACATTTTCTATGAGGCCAGGATTACCCTGACACCAAAACTGGACAAAGACATTATGAAGAAAAGAAAAATACAAGTGTATAATAACATTGAAAGCTACAAAATATTGATAAGAGAAATTAAAGAAGACAGAAATAAATGAATACAGGCCAATATCCCTAATGAACATAGATGCAAAAATTCTTTAGAAAATTTTAGCAGTTCGAAACCAACACCATATACAAAACAAATAATATGATCCTGAGCAAGTGAGGTTTTATCACAGGAGTGCAAGAATGGTTTAACACTTGAAAATCAATAACATAGTTCACCACATTAACATCTTTGAAAAGACACTCCTTATGATCACCTCAATAGATGCAGAAAAAGCATTTGACAAAATCCAACATCTGCTCCACACGAAAACTCTCAGAAAACCAGGAGGTCCCAACATGAAAAAGGACATATACCAAAAAAACAACAGCTAATATCATACTTAATTGTGAAAAAACAAATGCTTTCCTCCATGAGCAAGAAAAAGACAAGAATGTCTGCTCTTACCACTTGTATTCAACATTGTGTTGGAGAGTCTAGCCAGTTTGATGAGGCAAGAAAAAAAAAAAAGCATCCAGATTGGAAAGGAAGAAGTAAAGTGTCTTTATTACCAGACAACATCATTGTTTTAATGAAGTCTACAAAAAAAAATAAAAAATAAAAAAAAAAGACTACTAGAACTAATCTGTGATGTTGGTTATGGTTAAATGCTACAAATTCTTTATATAAAAATCAATTGTATTTTTATATAGCCTCAACAAAAAGTTAAAATTGAAATAAAAATATTCCTTATGATACTATCAAAAATCTGAAATACTTAGGGATGTAGCTGACAAAAAGTATGTAGTAACACTGAAAACTACAAAATATTGATAAGAGAAATTAAAGAAGACAGAAATAAATGAAAATATGTGCATGTTCGTGAATTGGAAGATTTTATGCTATTAAGATGCCATTTCTCTTTATATTCATATAAAGATTTATCTCAATCCCCATCAAAATCCCAACGTTTTTTTGTAGAAATTGAAAAACTGATTTAAAATTCAAATGGAGATAAAAGGACCTAGAATAGCCAAACCAATTTTGAAAAAGAACAAAAAAATTGGAAGACTAACACCACCTGATTTCAAGACTGTTAAATCTATAGTAATCAAGACAGTGTGAGATTGGCACAAAGACAGAAAAATAGATAAATGCAGTGGAATAGAGACTAGAGAATTCAGCAGAGAAAGGATAATCTTTCAGCAAATGGTACTAGAATAATAGGATTTCCATTTGAAAAATGAATGTCAATTCATACTTTATGCCATATACAATAAATGACTCAAAATGGATCATAGACCTAAATGTAAAATATAAAATGTAGAATTGTGCGAAGAGAACATCTTTGTGACCTCGATAATTTGGACATTATCAAAATTTAAAATTTCTGCTCTCAAAGTACATTCAAGTCAAAGACTGGGGAAAAAAATATTTCCAAAGCCTATATCTGGTAGAGTATTTTGATCTAGATTATATAAAGAACTTTCAACACTTATTAAAAAAAGAAACAACTCAGTTTTTAAAATGGGCAAAACATTTGAACAGGCACTTGATCAAATAAGATATATGGACAGCAAATACCTACATGAAAATGCTCAACATCATTAGTGATAAGGGAAATACAATTTAAGCCACAATTAAATACCACCACACACTTATTGGAGTTGCTAAGATGAAAAAGACTGATCACACCAAGCCTTGAAAGGATATGGAACAATTGGATGGCACACTCCCAAACATTGCTGGTGGGAATGTAAAATGGTATAATCCCTTTGGAAAATATTTAGCAGTTCCTTTAAAAAGTCAAACTTCCACCCTATGATCCAGTCACGCCACTCCTAAATGTTTACCCAAGAGAATCAAAGCAAATGTCCATAAAGAGACCTGTGCATGAATATTTATAGAAGTTTTAGTTGGAGTAGCCAAAACAACACAAACATTCATTAATAGGAGAATGGGTTAAAAAACAACTGTGATATATACACACAATGGAATGCTACTCCCCCATTAAAGGGCAGGAACTATTGATCTGTATAACAAAATGGGTGAATCTCAAAATAATCATGTGAATGAAAAGAGCCAAACTAAAAGAGTACATACTATTTTATTTCATTTATATAAAATTATTTAAAAATGAAGGCAATCTAAAGTGACAGAAAAGAGGTAAGGGAGGGTAGAGAAGGAGGAGAGGGAAGAATTTCAAACAAATAAGAGAAAGCTTTTTGGGTGGTGTGGGTATGTTTCCAGTCTTAATGGAAGTAATAGTTGCATGGAGATATATACAAAATATACATACAAACATACATACGCACATACACATATACAAATATATATCAAAATGTGTCAAATTATATACTTTAAATATGTGCAGTTTCTATATGTCAATAGTTCGATAAATCTATTTTAAAAAATCCAGTCCAGAAACATCTCTATTCTCCAAGACTTGCAAATCTAGTCCTGCCTATTATATTTCATCTCAGGAGCCTGATTCCACCTTTCACATTCAACTCTGGCAAACAGGAAACGGCTGAAAATTAAGTAATTTCTCCCATGTAAACCCTCAGTTCTTAGTGTAGAAAGCAAAATGAGCTCTGAAAATATGGGAGCAGGCAGAGCCCCTCCTGAAGCCCATTCCTCAATCGTGAGTTAGCCTCCTTTGTCTTATTCCTTGGCTTGGCTTGGCCTGCAACATTTGCACAGCATCTTTAGGTTTTCCAAAGGGAATGGAAGACAAAACAATAGAAGTGCTCTACTTTTTTCAAAATAAAATGGAAGCCCTACGATGGGCTCTGCCGTATAGCATTTGGATGAAGCCCAGGGATGCCTCAGGCTCAGGACTGAACACAGTTTTCTGTCTCAAAGAGTTTTTAGACCAACACGTTACACCCATAAGAGGGAAAATGGTGGGGTATGTTCCAAAGGCAAAGAGAAAAAAAGGCCATCACTGTCACAAAGGGAACAGAGAAATTTTTCATCTGCCTGTCTCACTAAGAGCATGTAGACCACTCTTCTCCCTCCAGAGTGGTTCCATAAAAGCTTTTACAAATGGAAATTATCCAGCCCTCAACCACTTCCAGGCACATTTCTCAGACTTCTGAAGTAATTCTAGCAGCTTAGTAACTGCTGCAATCAGAAAGTTCATAGACGGAGCCTAAACCCCTCCTAAAGGTGTGACGTTAAGCAGCCCCCACCCACCCTCACTCTGGGCCCAGCAGAGATGGAGAATAGTTGCTAGCCTCTTCTATAAGAGACCCCTTGCAAACTTGAAAGCAGCTATTAAGTCACCCTGACCTCCCTTGAATCTTTCCTGCAGCAGATTGGATCCGTTCAAATCTCCTTAATCACCCAGGCTTCAGTAAAGAAACACTCCACATGCAGCAGTATCCCAAGTTTCTACCACTAACTCCGAGTTAACAGAGTCACACGAAGACAGAGACAGGTGAGTCTCATCAAAATTAAGGAGGGTTGCTGAGCAAAGGGTTTCCAAGCTCCAGTAGGAATGGATGTGAGATGCAACAGGCCATGGTGCATGCTTGGGCCCTGGGGAAAAAACAAGTCAGGGAAGAATGGTGTATACATTTTCTAGGATTGCTGGCTTAAAGCACAGAAACGTTTTCTCTCACAGCTCTGGATGCCAGAAGTTCCAAAATTCAAGGGTCAGTAGGGCCATGCTCTGAGACTCTAGGTAGAATCTCTGTGCCTCTTCCTAGCTTTTGGTGGCAGCTAGCAATCCTTGGTCATTCTTGGCGTATGGCTTCTTCACTCCTCTAACCTGTGCCTCTAGCCTCACACAGCACCCTCCCCTCATGTGTCTCTATTCACCACATCTTCCCCCTTTTATAAGAACACCTGTCATATGGATGATGAACCCACCCTAATGGCCTCATCTTAACTTGACTAATTACATTTTTAATGGCCCTATCTTCAAATAAGGTCACATTCTGAGGTACTGGGGGTTAGGACTTCAGCATGTCTCCTTGGGGGACAGAATTCAAGCCTTAACAGGTAGTGTCACAGGAAATCTTGAGACAAGGATTTGAGTGAAACTGGTTGTTAGTCAGGGTCAGGAAATATTGTTCTGGGAGAGGGACGTGGAGCAGGGAAGGGGACCAATAAAGGGTGCCTGACCCAACCAACTACTAGATAAGCAGCTGTGAGAGACTAGAGCTTAATTCCCAGGGAACTCTGCACTTGGTGTAGACCACAAGTCTCAGTTACCCAACCGCAGGGGCAAAGGAGCTGGGGTATTTATATATCCACTGCTGCTGGTCACTGAGCGAGGTGCACCTGAGGGGCACTGATTTTCACTACTCTGAAAGCCCTCAGGCAAAGAGGGAGACACAGGCCACTGGAAGTTGCCAGAGGGCATAAAAATGGTCAGGGCCCAAGATGCAGGTGGGGTCCTGATGGCACCTGCCACAGGGAGAGGTGGGGGAAGGAGTAGCCTTGAGCCACCCGTATGGCCCACTAGACAGACCCAACCGTGCTTCTCTTTTCTTCTGTCAGGGAGAGACTATGGAGAGTGAAGTGGAGAAAAGCTGGGGACCAGGGCAGAGAGAATCTCAGAGAAATACATCTGTCTCTTCCTCCCCACAGAAAGCTTCCTCTCCTGGAATCCAGTTAGAGGTCCAAGAAGGCAACAAAGCAGAATGTTAAGAGCTAAATTTCCCTGGGTGTAAGTCCTGCCTCCACCACTTCCTAGCTGCGTGACCTTGGGTGAGTTATTAACTTCTCTAGGACTCAGTGTCCCCATCTGTAAAATACAGATGACAGCATCAATTTCATATGAGGACTAAGAGACTTAAAACGCGTAAAACTTAGACACTATGCCTGGCACATAGTAAGCAGTTGGTAAATGGTAGCTCTTGTGGTTATTTCTAAGGCATTTTCAGTATTATCCCTTTTAGTTCAAAATTCTGATAGCAAGATGACTATATTGGGAGGCAATTAAATAATGAAAGACATAAAGCAATAACAACACTAATGATGGCACTGATTATACTCTGCAGTTTAAAAAGAGTTTCACTTCTATTAGCTCATTTCCACAGTGATGCTGTGAAGCTGTCAGAACTGTCTTCTTCCTCTTTTATTAATCTCATTCTCCAGGAGGTTAAGTGACCCATGTAGGGTCTTGAGAAAGCAGAGCTGGAACTCAAATTTACCACGCCCCACCCCGCCCCCGAGAGTTAAGACAAATGGATGGTGCGTAATAGGGCTGCATTTGTTTTCTGGGGCTCAACGGAGGAAAGTTTTCCCGTTCTTTCTCCCCCTCCTAAGAATACTCTGTATTCGGGGCCCAGTCCTAAGTCCATCCCTCCAGAGAAATCTCCCCTGACCCCTTGTCCTGAGTGCTCTGGCCTCTATCTGAGTGCTCTTTCATGCTTCAGGTATTAGACCATATGGCTTGGTCTGGTGCACGAGATTTTCAACTGTATGGATATGTCTTATTCCTTATTTGAGGTCCTGCCAATAAATCTTAGTAAGAATGAAACTGATATTAGCTCATTTGAATGAAAATATGTCCCACCAATTCCCAGCCTGGTACTTTGCATTTAACATGTGCTTAATAAATGTGTGTTGGCTTTTTATGAAGACCATTGGGCGTGAGGGCTGAGTGGTATGATGAAAAACATATAGTGGGTCTTTTGTTCCTGATTCCTGGTGCATAGCTCCTCAAACCCTTGGAATTTCCTGAGTGAAAGGAATGTCATCAGTTACTTGTAATTAGCGCCTTTTGGCCACACCTGAGTATATGCTCATACATGACACTGGGTAGGCCGTAGATAACTTCTGGATGGGGGCTGGTGGCCAGAGGAACCAACCATGTAATTAGAGGGTTGGAACTTTCAGGTCCCCCCGCCTCACCCTCCCACATCTAGGAAGGAGAAAGGGGCTGGAGCTTGAGTTCACTCACCAATTGCTCAACCAATCATGCCAATGTAATGAAGCCTCGATATAAAGCCCTAGCCGATGAGGTTCAGAAAGCCGGTTGATAAAAACCTTGAGGATCTGGTGGCAGGGGGTGTGCCCTGAGAGCGCATGGAAGCTCTGTGCCTCCTCTCACCTTGTCTTGCCCCATGCATCTCTTCCATTGGCTGTTTCTGAGTTGTGTCCTTTAAAATACGCTGGGAACTATAAGTGAAGCACTTTCCTGAGTTCTGTGAGTTGTTCTAGAGAATAACTGAACCTAAGGAGGGAGTTGAGGGAACCCCCGAATGTATAGCCAATCATTCGGACACATGGGTGACACCCTGAGACTTGCGACTGGCCTCTGAGTGAGGGCAGTCTTGTGAGCCTGAGCCCTTAACCTGTGGGGTCTGCCTTAGTGTCAGAACTGAATCGAATCTTAGGACATTTGGTGTCAAACGGTGCTTGAAGAAAAGACACAGCGGTATTTAACAACCAGTTCTCTGGTCTAGGGCGGGGGAGAGCCCAAATCTGCAGCATCTGCCTGTTTCTAGTGTCAACATTCCCACGTGGCCGATGTCAAGCTGCCAACAATCAGCATTCACCTAGGAAGTAGTCATGAGGCTTGTGTTTCTGCCCAGGTGTCCTGAGAGGGTGACCTATGTATCCCTAGCACCATCTGCATAGGCGATGGCAGCTGATGCTAATTTAGACTATCCCCCAACCCTAGACTTACTGGGCAGGGCTTGTTTTTAAATCCATCTTAGTACCTGAGGAAAAGTGCTTTAACCAAACCTCTGACTGTTCATGCCCGTGCCTCTCCCTTCCCCCATGGCCCTGGGCAGACCCTCAGGTGGGACCAGCGGAAGGAGCAAGCCCCTCAGTGAGGTGCAGAGAGGGCTCGCAGTTTCTCCGCAGGCCTCCTTCACGGCCCCACTGATTAGTGTTAGCACAGCGGCCGAACCAGCCTCTCCCTGTCCCGTGGGAGTGTTGTGTGCTTCTTTGACACACAGTTCAGAGGACTTTGGACGAATCCCACCCCTCTTCTGACAGGCCTCTTACTGTGGTGAATAAGAACACAAACTCCAAGGCCAGACCACCAGAGGCACCAGCTCTGTGGGCACCGTTTCCTTCAGCTCTTTGGGCCCCACATTCTTCACCTGTAAAGTGAAGGGGGTGGTACCATATGCGTGTCAGCTCTTATTGCTATTCTTATTTTTGTAGAATTCAAATTGGCTTCTTCTACCCAGATAAAATTCGAGTGAAACAAACTAATAAACAAACTAACAAAACAACAAATAAAATAATACTCCATGAGGAGATATAATCAAGAAGCCTATCAATCTACCACTGACCACCCCAGCTGGAAGGAACTTCATGGTGTGATGTCACCCACTATAGGCCACAAGGAAGGCCATGTGTCCCCACAGCCTATATAAAGTGGCAAGTGTATGCAAGCACCTCTGGGAGGGCAGCCTTGCCCTCTGCGGCCTTCTATAGCTTGTGCAACCACTATATCTTGCCTCCTTTTCCCTCAAATTAGGTTCCTTGTTCTAGCCTCAAGGAAGACAGGGAACAGCTGTCTCCTTCCTCTATAAAATAGCTTCCAGGTCTGGACAGCTATTATTAAACATCCCCCTTCACACTTGTCTTGCTCTATTATAAAATACATTAAAAGCCCTTGATAATGGTTTGAGGTCTCAGTGAGATGGCTGCTGTTCATCCTAATTTCTCTAATAATTAGTGGCTATAAACTGCTTTGAAGATAAAAGGCATTTTATAAGAGCTAAGCCCTATTATGATTAGCTCACCGATGTTTCCTTGCTGATGCGGGTGAGCACTTCAAAGCCACACACCGTCCCAGCACGGTATCTGATGGTTAATTAGATGTAGTTCAAGGCAGCTGGTATACATTAAAGAAACTGCTGCAAAATTTATCAACATTAAAAATGTGTCTGCTTTCCTAACAGGAACAAGCTCTTTTCAAAGGCTGGCAGTGTTGACGCCTGTAAGACAAGTGCCGGGGAGAGGACCAAGAGTTAATATAGCCTCTGGGCCTGGAAGAGAAAGAGGCAATAATAACAACTGGCTTTATGTAATGTCTTATTGCTGTCTCTGTTCCCTGTCTCATTTTGTTTGGTTTTCGCTATCACTCCATGATGTGAGCAAGTAACACTATCCGCACTTTGCAGATGAAGAAGCTGGGGTTTACATATCAGTGAAGTGCCACTGAACAAAATTAGAGGTGCAGTTATCGAGGCAACAGTATCGACGACCCACCCACATCCTCTTGGATATCTGTACTCCTCCCCCCGCTCCACCTCCCTGCTTCTTCGTGCCTTTGCTTCTAGCTCCTTGCACCTGTGACTCTTGGAAGACTGGCCCTGGAGCTGCTAGAGCCATTCTGTCCACGTGGACAGAGTCAGAAGTGCCTGCAGTGCCTCTAAACAGCCTGTAGCCAGTGACAGGCTGGTGCGCAAGTGTGAAAGCGCCGCGCCCACATCTCCAGCAGGGACACACTCTAAGTTGTGATTTATGCTTTAGAATATTTCTGTGGGTCCAGGCTAAGGCTGGCTTCTTCCCCTTTCCAGTCCTACTTCCTGCTCCTTTACCGGGTCCTCCTGGGAGCATTTCCTTAATAAATCACTTGCACATGGATCCCCTTTTCAGCATCTGCTTCTGGAGAACTCAACCTCTGACAATACTCTTGACTCAGACTAATGAGAATGTTTGGCATGTTTTCAATTAAATTCATTCACTGAGATCCCCTCAGGTTCAAACCTTCCCTGTAAAGTCTCTAGCCCTAGTTATCGTTCCTGTCTACCCTCTATGCCCTCAACTCTTAGCTCTTTACTCTCAAAGCCCCTATTTTCCGTCGCATCAAGATGTTCCACCTGCTTCTGGAAAAACTAATCTTTGAGTTTTCCTTGGGCACATGGAAGGCACTCAATCAGGCAGATGCTGGAAGAAATGAGAAGATATATTTAAGACCACTCCTTTCCTCAATAAACTTACAATCTTGTAGGGAAACAAGATACAAATAATTGAGGGAGAGCGTGATAAGAGCTACGTGTGTGTACACAAGGAAAACAACAGGAGAAACAACTCAGCATGGCCTCCAAAAGCAAAGCCACTGCCCACAATGCTCCACATCATTTGATTCTGGCTCATTTATTTAATCTTGAATGTTTAAGAAAATGGAGGTCACCTCTGGCAGAGATAATCCAAGTGAGTGGTTAATCCAAAAAACAAAAGAAAAAAGAAAAAAAAGAAAAATCAGCTGACAGCTTGTATTTAATTGTGGTTTCTATTTTTTAAAAGTAGTACTACCTCAAGAAACAGCTACAAGAGAGGGTAAGTAATGTGTCCTAGGAAAGCAGTTAATTACTGACAGAGGGTGAATTCAATCCTAAACTTGCCTGACTCTTTAAAACCTCAGTTTCTTTACGTGTAAAATGGGACCAATAATTCTCATTTTGAAGAACTGTTATAAGGATTAAAAATAACATATACAGTGTATCAAAAATATCTGGTAAATAAACATGACATATTAGATAATCAGTATTATTACCCCCTGAGGTAATGTTATTGAGCCAAAGGGTACTTTATACGCGGGTTTTAAAAGGCTCTTAAAAAAAAAAAAGCAGTTAAACAAAACCATGACAGCACTGCTAAGGGGATCCACCTGAAATGCAGACCTGATCATGCCTCCCTATGGCTTTCAGGATCTTAAATACATAGGAGCACCAACCACCTCTTTATATTCATCTTCTCCCAACTCCCCAGCACATTCTCTTCCCTCCAAAACGTTTCCTGTTCTCTCAGTTCTTTAATGCTTCAGCATCTTCAGACATACCATTCACTCGCCTGGTATGCCCTTTACCTTGTCTATGTTAAGTCCCATGAACACTTAAGATTCCATTTAAGAGGCACTTTCTCTGAGAAGTCATCCTGACCTCACAGAGTGTGATTTACATGTTCTCCCTTTGGGCTTCCATAGCCTCCGAGGCTTACATCTGCTACAGGAATTATTCATAGTAAAAAATTACTTGTCTGTGCTCCAACTCCCACCCCAACACACACACCTGAAAACGCCTTGAGAGAAGGGATCATATCTCATTTCCTGCACTTAGCAAAGTATCTGGCTCACGGATGGAGCTAAATAAATGAACATATATAAGAATATATATATTTTTTTAATTGCAATCCTATGTGTTCTTTCCTGATTCAAGCTGAAGCAGAAAAGAAAACCAAGAACAACTGTTTAATGTACAAGGTACCAAGTGGGACAGAGGCCATTCAAACAGCTAGATTCAAACATTTTCTTCCAAGTCACAGTCTTGGCAGGAACGACCACATGTTCTTACCATAAATTGTAGTGCCTGGTAGAGAATGAGAGAGGAGTAAGGACAAGAATGAATCCAGCCTGCAGAGATAACCCCAACTGACATCTTAGTTAACAGTTCCAAACCTTTTCCCCATCAAACCCCTCATCTGAGTTACCTCTCCATTCTCCATCCTTGTTCTGTCCTAAGCCCCTTTGTAAAGAGGCTGGAAGGAACACAGTACCCGAGGAAGATTTTGGCCAGGCATCAAAAACTCAAGTGCAAGGCTCAGGTGCAAACTTGGCCACTATGGTCTATCTCCCTGAAAAAGTGGGGATAACTGTTGCCTAACTGTCCCATTGGAGAAGGGTCAGATGAGACACTGGATGTGAAAGTGAACACTGATGCTGTCTACAAATGCAAACATATCCTCATCATTGCTATGGGAGAAGCTGGAGAGCAGGGAAAGGAGGGCAGAAAAGAGTGGGCATGCTTCATGGGGGAAATGGCTCCTGTGAGTGACGAGTGGCTGTGGAATGGCTCCTCATGGAGAGAAGCCAACAAAGGTTCTAGGTTCTTCTACCCACGTGTAAAAGAGCTAGGAAAAGTGACAAACTGCCTCTTCTAGAGTCTTCCCTTAAATAAACTTAAGTGTTATCCATTTATTTAACCAAATCACCCAATAGAGTGGCATAGATCTCTGTCATCTAGTTTTTAAGAAACTATGTCCTCATATCCCTGATGAACATAGATGCAAAAGATTTCAATAAAATACTAGCAAATCAAATTCAACAGCACATTAAATGGGATTTATCCCTGGGATGCAAGGATGGATCAACATACACAAATCAAGAACTGTGATACATCACATTAACAGAATAAAAGATAAAAATCACAGATGCAGGAAAAGCATTTAACAAAATCCAACATCCATTCATGATAAAAACTCTCAACAAATTGGGTATAGACAAAACATACCTCAACACCCTAAAGGTCATATATGACAAAACCACAGTTAATATCATACTCAATGGCGAAAAGTTAAAAGCTTGTCCTCTAAAATCAGGAATAAGACAAGGACGCCCACCCTTACCACTCTTATTCAATATAGTACTGGAAGTCTTAGCCAGCACAATCAAGCAAGAAAAAGAAATAAAAGAAACCTGAATCTGGAGACTGGATCCAGCCCAGCAGGGGCAGACCCTTGTACACGAGAAAAAGGTAGCCTTAGGGCTAACTGAACACCCCTTCTCAGCCTCAGCTCTCAGCAATGCTCTTAGAACTCTTTACATCCAATCCACAAAGCTATCTGCAGCATTAAAGCTCAGCCTTAAAATGGAGATGTAAAATTGTGGCCAGAATCACTGCCCTACCTAAGAAAGACATGTAGTAGTATTCATAAAATTAAAAAAGCCTAAGGGCCCCAGAAGGAGAGCAAGTTGAAAGATGCTGGAGGCAGAAGAGGCTTTGAGACAGGGAGAGGATGGGCCTCCTTGCCTGGGGCGGTTTGTGGATGTTAAGATTGTGAACCTAGGGATGAACTTTGCAGAATACTTCGGCCACGTGCTACATAGCATGGTCTGAGAGCATGCCTGAAATTACTCGAAGTAGCAGTAGTGATTGCAAAGGGGGTTGGGATTATCTGTCATACACCTGCTGAGGCTAAATCTCTGAACATGGCTAGATCTGACAGACCAGATGTCTATTACCAATGAATCTGGCTTCTGTACAATTCATATGCACAAGTCACATGAAACAAAGCCTTCCTATTATATATCTATATGAGGTGATACAATACTCGGTGTCCATTCAGTCATTCAGTGAATGTTTACTCTGTGCAGGCACTCTCGCAGGTGCTAACGAGGCAGAAGTATGCAAATTCAGCAAACTTTGGACCTGGCAGAGCTAATATTCCAATGGAGGGAGACAAACGATAAATACATAACCCTGGTAGGTACTTTCAGATAGTGAAAAACACTGGAAGAAGATACCTCCCCCCGACCCCTGCACTGCTAAGTCAGCTCTCAGTACCCCTCACTGGAGCTTCAGCCAAGGATGCTGCTGGGAGCAACGGGATGGGGAAGCTCTCCTCGCTAGTGGTTTCTGATGGAAGCGACCTTCAGCAGAGCCAGTGCTGTGGAGAATAGGAGAAAAATGCTGCCCTGACTGCCCCCGGATGCTGACACCTATATACTTAGAAAAAAATATTTGGGGGCCATGTATAAGATATTAATAGTGTTATTTCTAGGTTGTAATCTCAAGAGATGATATGTTTTTATCTTTTCTGAATTTTCTAATAGCTTTGTTATTACAATGCATTACTTTTGCAATAAGGGAAAAACACATTTTAAAAACTGAAAACATTGGCCTAGCTAAATCAAATTAGTAAGAAATAAATTTGGACAGGTAGGCAGAGACCAGATCTTAGGATGATGAATAACACCTTACCATACCACTTTATGGTTTACAAAGCAATTTCACAAAAATATCTCCATCAACCCTCACAAGGTTTCCTCAAGGTTACATGGAAAATAAACCTCTGTGCAGGAAAATGCCTGACCTTCAGGTCCCCGACTTCTCGGCCAATGTGTTTTCCATTATTTGATATGCTATTCTATTCTGTAGCTGGCCTTCCTGCAGAAAGCCACTAACTCCCTCCTCTCTCCACCTTTGCCCTCTCCTATAGGGACCAAGCAGATTCTTTGATATTTGCACTTACTGAACTAGTCTTTACCAAGTCCTACCAGGTTCTAGGCATTGTACTGGGTGCTGCAGACATAGGGCAGGACCAATAAGTTCTCCCAGTGCAGGGGAGAGGCCTTAACAAATTAATGAATATGTGATACAAATCATGGTAACTGCAATGAAAGGAAAGAGTATTATGCAAATGACAAGCATCTGAGGGAGCTGATTGGATCGGAGCACTAACTCTTCACTCGATATTGAGCAATATATATTGTCACTGAGTCCCTGAGATAAGTCAGGCAGACATTCTCATTGAAGTCGAGCATTATAAGATCCCAGTGCTCGAAGGACATATATCCTGGGTGAAGAGGCAGTACTCAAATCCAAAATAAAATTTCCTTCAGGACATCGTGTGCACTTATAGTAATGAAATAGCCCCCTTAAAATCTCTGGGACAAGGTGGAGTTCACCAACCAGGTCATGAAAGGTGCTACAAGTCAACATGTGACTGTCACTAGGAGAGGTCACAGAAGTCTGAACCTGGGAAAGAAATGGCACAGCCATACAGATAATGTGCAGCTAACAGTACAAGATGGGCATCTGTCTGAGTGGGTGGCACAGGCATTCAAGACTATAGGACTTTACATGGCAATCTTGAGAAAGAAGAACAAAGTTGGGGGTATCATACTACCTGATATCAAACTATACTATAAGCCTACAGCAATCAAAACAGCATGGTACTGGCATAAAAACAGATACATTGATCAATAAAAAAGAATAGAGAGCCCAAAAATAAGTCCATGCCTGTACACTCAATATATGGCAAAGGAGGTAAGAATATACAATGGAGTAAAGACAGTCTCTTCAGTAAATGGTGTTGCGAAAATTGGACAGATACATGCAAAGGAGAAGGAGGAGGAGGAGGAGGAGGAAGAGGAGGAGGAGGAGGAGGAGGAGGAGGAGGAGGAGGAGGAGGAGGAGGAGGAGGAAGAAGAAGAAGAAGAAGAAGAAGAAGAAGAAGAGGAGGAGGAGGAGGAGGAGGAGGAGGAGGAGGAGGAGGAGGAGGAGGAGGAGGAGGAGGAGGAGCAGCAGCAGCAGCAGCAGCAGCAGCAGCAGCAGCAGCAGCAGCAGCAGCTGGACCACCTTCTTACATCGTATACAAGAATAGACTCAGAATGAATTAAAGACTTAACTGTACAATCCAAAACCATAAAAATTCTAGAAGAAAACAGACAGTAAACTCTCTGATATTACTAACAGGAATTTCTTTTCAGATGTATCTCCCCAGGCAAGGGAAACAAACGAAAAAAATAAACAAATGAGACTATAGCAAACTAAAAAGTTTTTTACAGCAAAGAAAATCATTGACAAAACAAAAAAGACAACTGACTGATTGGGAGAAAACATTCACAAGTGACATATCTGATAAGTGGTTAATATCGAAAATACATAAAGAACTCGTACAACTCAACAACAACAAAACAAACAATCCAGTTAAAAAATGGGCAGAACACCTGAACAGTTACTTCTCCAAAAAGGAAAGACAGATGGCTGGGAGACAAATGAAAAGATGCTCACAGTTGCTAATCATCAGAAAAAAAGCAAATTAAAACCACAGTGGATATCACCTCACACCTGTCAGAAGGCTATCATCAATAAATCAAAAAACGTGTTGGTGAGGATGCGGAGAGAAGGGAACCTTCATACGTTGTTGGTGGGATTGTGAATTGGTACAGCTGCTATGGAAACCGTCTGGAGGGTTCTCAAAAATTAAAAATGGATATACCTTTGACCCAGCAATTGCACTACTGGGTTATATCTAAAGGAAACCAAAATAATAATTCATAAAGATCTATGCACTCCAATATTCATGGTGGCACAATTTACAATTGACAAGATATGGTAGCATCCTAAATGCCCATCAACAGACGACTGGATAAAAAAATTATGGTTCATATGTACAATGAAATATTATGCAGCCATTAAAAACGAAATCCTACCATTTGCAATAACATAGATGGACCTAGAGGTTCTTATGTTGAGTGAAATAAGTCAGACAGAGAAAGATGAATACCATATGACTTCACTTATATGTGGAATCTAAGGAACAAAAAGAACAAACTATTCAAAAAAGACTCACAAATATAGTGGACAATTTGGTGATGGACAGAGAGGAGGGGGCTTGGGAGGCTGGGAGAATGGGGTGAAGGATTAGAGAAATACAAATTAGTAGTTGATAGACAGTCACAGGGGTGGGGAGCATGGCATAGAGAATGCAGTTAGCATTAACATGTTGGCTAGGTGGAGGGTGAGGGGAGAGAGGGAGAAATTAGGGGGATCATTTTATGAACTATATTAATGTCTAACCAAAGTACTGTACACTTGAAACTAATTAAAGAAATAAATTTATAATAATAATAATTAATAATAATAATGCATCAAAGGATTTGAATGCTAGGATGAGCTGTCTAACAGTTATCAAATGCCAACCTGGTCCAGCTTTTGATGCCTACAAACCCATAAAATTTATCTCCCCCTATCTTTTCAAAGGTCGGGAAATGAGCTGATTCACAGCTGTCCTTAAGGGCAGCTGAGTCAGTGAATGAAATCCTGTGGCACTCAGGTCCCCCCACCCCCTCAATTCTGAACTTCTTTAGGTTTCTAGAAAGTCTGTTCATGGCAGGAGTTCAAGTTGTCACTTCCTAGTGGCTCCAGACTTTAAATCCTCTTAGCCAAGGCCAGTAAAGAAAAAGAATACCTTTTCTCAAGCCCTGGAAAACACCTCGTCCTCCCCTATTAGGCAGATATTGATCCCTAAATCAGGAATCAATGGCAGACTCAAGATGGACTGAAAGAGTTGGACATAGGGTTTCCTCAAGGAAACAGGGAAGTTAAAGAATGTAGACATGGATGAGGGGAGTGGGGGAAGAAAAGCAACAGATGTCCACTAAACGTTCTTTTAAAACATGAAACAGACTTTTTTACAATCCAGTAATGAACAGCCCCATGCCTCACAGCTCCCAAACGACTGACACACTCCTACTTCTTTTGTCCCTGCTTCACTCTCTTCACATCCACTGCCTCCCATGTACACACAAACCATACCAAGACAAAGCTATCTGTACATTTTGTTTGTGTCTATCTCTGGAAAATCCACATCCATTTCTTAAAAAGAAAAAGAAAGAAAGAAAGACGGCAGGGTTTTAGAGGTGCGGGAGGACCGAAGGGGTGGTAATGTGTCAGGAAAGGCTTCTACGGAGGAGGTGGGACTTAGAGGTGTCTCAGAGGGTGGATGGGATTCCAGGTAATCCCATTCGGCAAGGCCACAAGGATGCCCAGGAAACCTGCAGCACAGCTTGTGGGCCGTGGGCTCTTTCTCTTCTGTATCCGGGTGGCTGGCTTCCTGGCCTCTCACCTGTCCTGAGACTTGAGAGAGGAGGCCTGGGGCCCTGCTAGTATGCCTGAGGGTTTCTAAGTTCATCCTGAATCTTGTTCAGTGTTTTCTCTGTTTGAAGAACGCAAGGCTTTGGCTTTAGGCGGTCCTGGTTTCAAGTCCTAGGTCTGTCACTTACAACTCATGTGACCCTTAGCAAGTTATCTAACTGCTCTGAGCCACTTTTCTCTTCTCTTGAGCATGGATAATAATAGTACCCCTCTCGTAAAGTCACAGTGAAGATGAAGAAGTACTTAGCATAGGGTCTGGCTCATACTTAGTGATGATGATTATTATTACTATTATTATTACAGACAGAACAGCATGGTGTCATCCTCTCGTCTGAACCCAGAGACTAGGACAGAACTCGGTGGCGTCACATTCTCCATTTTCCTATGTGAAATCAGCATGCTCTGGCAGGGTGAACCCACGCCTTCGGAGAGGTCCCTTTGTTGGGGAGTAGCATTGTCCCTCGGGCAGGGCTTTCAGTGATGCACTCCCCCCAGCTCTAATCTGGGGGAGATGTCAAGAGTCTTGCTCCTTAGCTCTAGAACTGCACTGTCCAATAGAGAAGATGCAAGCCACACGAGGACATTAAGCACTTGGGATGGGGCCAGTCCAAACTGAGATGTGCTGGGAGAATAACCTAGTTCACAAAAAGGAATGTACCACAACGTGGATGGATCTCGAGAGCATTATGCTAAGTGAAATAAGTCAGATGGAGAGAGACAAATACCATATGGTCTCACTTATATGTGGAATCCAGAAAACAAAACAAAATGAAAACCAAGCTGATAGATAGAGGTAACAGGTTGGTGGTTGCCAGAGGTGGGGTTTGGGAGCAGGTGAAATGAGTGAAGGTGGTCACAAGGTGCAAATTTCTAGTTATAAAATAAGTAAAACCGAGGGATGTAATGTATGGCGCGGTGATTATAGTTAACAATCTTGTACTGTATATTTGAGAGTTGCTAGGAGAGTAGATCTTAAAAGTCGTCATCACAAGAAAAAAATTCAGCAACTGTGTGTTGTTATGGTAACTAGACATTGCGGTGAGCATTTCACAATATATATACAAATATTGAGTTGTTAAGTTGCACATCTGAAACCATCCTAATGTTGTAGGTCCGTTATACTTCAATTTAAAAACAAAATGCAAAATATCTCATTAATAAATTTTAGATTGACGTTACACTGCAGTGATGATGTTTGAGGTATACTAGGTTAAATAAAAAGCTAAAATTAACTTTGGCTATTTCCTTTACTTCTTCTGATGTGGCTACTAGAAAACTGGAAATCACACGTGTGGGTCACATTATATTTCTACTGCACAGTTTTGCCAGGAAAGTGAGGTCCGTGAAGGTTGAAACTTTGCTGCTTCAGTTCCCCGCTGTGTGCCAGAATCTGGAAAATGCCCTGAATGAACAAGTGAGCCAGAGAGTGTGTGAGGCCTAGAGGAGAGCTTTCAAGAGCTGGAGGTCATGCTTGAGAAGGAAGAGATGGTCCTCGGGCAGTTTAGTGGCAGTCTGAATTTTGTACAGATGAATAAACTGAGGCTGAAAAAAATATTGAAATCTTGTCCAAAACCAGCCAAAATTCAAAACAAGTGCATCCCAAACCTAAACTCTTCACTAAAATTCTTAATCTCTCATAGGCAACGCAGAACTTCAGAAAGAAAACACAATTTGGGATTTTTTTAAAAAGCATATTACCTTGTATACCAATGTCCTAGATTTGGACCAATCACTTAGCCTCCTTTGGCCTCGGGCTCCTCATCTCCTCAATTCCACTATGTAAAACACCAGATTCCACTGATCTCATTTCCCTTTTCCAGTGTATGCAGAGGGAAATCCCTTCCCAGAAGTTAGTCTCAAAGGCTGAGCCCTAAATATTTCCTCACTCTCCTCTCCACTTTTTGGCTCCAAAAGAGGCTCTTTGCATCACCTAAATCAATAATTTGTTTCCTTCAGGCTTCTTTTTGATTACACTTGGTTTTAGATTTTTTTCATCATAAGCCAAAACCTTGCAGACTTTTTTCTTGATCTTGTAATGAAATTCCCTCTGAGATATTTAAAGCTAGAAATAGCTTCTGCTACACCACATCTCCTTTAAAGAAAAAGAAAAAGACATCTAAATCACAAACATCCCGCCATATTCAACTAAAAATTTCAGAAGGCAAATGGACTGGTCTCTCTCATATCTGCTTTTACTATTCTTTTTGCCATCTATCAATGAATTCCCTACAATTTGTTCCAGAAGAAAGGAATGTACTTAATACACCACCAGCTCCTCATGTTTTCCACACAGACCTGGAAGGGATCCTGATGCTCTGTGAACACTTTCTGTTGCCTTTGACCCTCTTGTGTGTTCTGCTTCGCTTGCACCTGTGGCCTACTGAGTGAACTACTGAGTGGCCCCTCCTGACTTGGTCCCAGCCTCCCAACACCAAGCTTTTTGGGAAAGAGCCTGTGCTATTTCCACTTCCAATGCTAGCTCCTCAAGAGCCTCTTGAATTTTAATCTAAGCAAAGAGTATCTTAGAGCCCAAACTGATTTGTCAGAGAAGAAAATCTCACCCACTTTCCCCCGGGGTGAAACGCCAACACCGTCTTTGATCAGAAGGGATAAAGAAAGATTTTCCAGAATCAACAGTGCCATTCTAAAGCAAGAAAAGAACCCCAGCTGAAATTTCATGCAGGATGCAGAGCACACTTAATCACCCACCCATGTCTCAGCCACTTGTTGAATCACTACAGATTTTTAGGCCCCTCTCCAGCCACCCAGCAGGCAGCCTGACTGGCCAGCAGTTACTGGTGCTCGAGGGACGCACACAAGTTTTAAACAAGCAACAATCACCAGGACAGAGAATCTATTTCCTCAAAATAATAATGTGCTGAGTTCCAAGGCCAAACGAATTCACCTAAAACAGTTACAAACAGATTCTTAGTGCAAGGTGTTGTGTTAGTAACAGGGATAAAAAGCGAAAGACACCTTATCTGTGCCCTCAAATAGCTCACAGCCTAAAGGAGATAGATACAAATGACAAACTCAAATGTAAGACAGAATAGGAAAGGCAATAAGTGTGTGTGTGTGTGTGTGTGTGTGTGTGTGTGTGCACGCGCACGTGCGTGTGCACAGTCAGGGGACCTCGAATGCAAGGCCAAAGGGACTCAGTTACTTGTTCTCTGTTCTTAGTGTTTGTGATTCAACACACCGCATAATAATTAGTGGTACTCATGTCTGTCCTTAACTAAGTTTTTAGCTCATGGAGATCATCCCATATAACAGAAGTCAACAGATGCTTCTTGAATGAATTCAATTCTAAGGCGTTTATTTCTTATTTTGTAGGTAGTAAGGACCACCATGGAAATCAACTCCCTGACTCAGATGAGAACAGAATTAGGAGTCCCTTCTCCATCACTGACTCTCTAGACATCTCTACCAACTTCTTTTCCCTCCATGGGCCTCAATTTCCTTATCTGTAAACTGGGTGGGCTGGACAGATGACTTTTATGAGCCTCCAGACCAGGTTTACTACTGTGTGTTCTTAGGAACTTGGAATCCCTCTCTAGCATGTATTCTTGCTGTAATGAGTAAGCGTGTGTGCAATTAGTTCACATCTCTTTCTCCAGTGGGCACTGGTAGCTCCCTGAGGCCAGGACCTGTCTGTCTTGTTCCTGGAAGTATCCTAGCACTTTACCGGGATGAGCCCAAGCAGCATGTCAGTGCTGGTCTCTGGAATGCCCTTTCTCTGAACTGAAGCCACGCATGGGAAAGCAGCCAGCCTGTTCATCACGGAAGGGGTTCTCTGATGAAGCTTACTCTCTGGAGTCCACGGTGATCCCTACAGTTCAGGTGGTCAGCTGTGTCAGACCTACCCACTCCTCTCCATACACCCTGGGAAAATCCCCCAGGTTTCCTTGAATGGAGGAGGAGGTAGGGTGGAGATTGAAACTGTTGTGTGTTTGCATTCAGACTACTCCACTGATTGACTAGAAACATGTTCATGGGACCTCTGCCTCAGGGTCACAGTGAGATTAAGGTCTCCAAAGGGGACAGCTAAGTGCCTGTGAGACTTCATACCAGCAATGGTCCTCTATCACTGCCCCCTAACTTTGGCCCCACATCTCACTAGAAAATGCCCTTCTCTACCACAATCCATAATGGGCAAGGAGGGGTTCTAGGGTTCTTGGAAGTAGAAGGATACCCAGAATGATCTCCACAAGTATACCCTACCAGCAGACCCCAAAATAACTCCACAAGGACAACAGCTCCACTCTGACCTGTGCCCAGCATTCTGCAGCATCTCCTTCAACATTAAAACAGTAGCCGCTGACCTAATAGTGTCATTGGGTGGTGTCCATGGAAGAAAGTGATCTCCTTCTTTTAAAGACACCAATTCCCAGAAAGTGAAATGCGGGAGTCCTATGCCCTTTGTTCATCTCTGGGATGATAGGTAATGTTAAATTCCCAACCCAGCTGACAGATGAAGACTAAGGATGACCATGGGCGAAGGTTCCCGTTTCCTCTTCTCCATGCATCCAATCTGGGCCCCAAACCCACCCATAGCTCAGTGCATTGCAATCCCTAGATGTTTCTTTCCAGGCAGCATTTAATTGTGTCTTTACCTCTAAACCAAACACACTTAGGTAATCTCTCTGCTCCTCGTCCTGAGTTAGCTGTTCAAAATAATGCCTGTAACGTGATTAGTGAGTTCATGTACGAGCACACTCTCACCCCCTCTCAGCTCCTGCTGTGCCAGTCAGAAAAGTCAGGGAGGATTCTGATTTCGTGGGCATTGTTAATAAAGTTTCCCTTGCTTAAGTCTGCAGAAAATAGGGCAGGGATATGTGTTTCATTGTGCAGTGTCCCAGAGATGCCTCCACAGGACAGCTGGCTGCTTATTAAGGAAGTCCAGGTGGCACTGTGCATGGTTCCAGGCTGATTGCTCTCATTCCAATGCAGTGGGTGAGGATGGTCCCCCTGGAGTTCACCTAAAGCAATGTGACTTACTTTAGGGATTTGCAGAAGGGACCACCTTCCAAGACACGGGCAGATGCACCCAACCGTGTCAGTAATATGACCCAGACTTCTGGGGCTGGAAAACAAATGGCTTTGCCCACACACTCATGAAGCCACCACTGTAAGGGAGGACCACTGGTGTGGGGGAAAGGTGGAGAACAGAGAGGATTCAGTGACCAGATGCCAAGTGCTCAGATATGTGACCCAGGCCAGGCAGGCAGGCTTCCCTAAACTCTCTCAATGTCGTGTCACTCCTCTTCTGGACCCTTCAGGGGCTCCCATGCTTGTGGAATGAATTGCAAACTCACTCTCTGGGCTTCCTTGGACTTTTGTTATCTAAAGGGTGCAGCAAACACTATTACCTGGAAAATGCCAGGAGGGAATGGAGAGGAAAGCATCTTTCCTAGAAATGGGAATCACCCACACCAGAGATTCTCTGTGGGCTCCACAGAATTACCTCCCACTCCTCTCAGAAAGCCATTTTCTCATCTAGCTTTTCTGCCTCCCATCTTCCTCCAGCCATGCCTTCTGTCAGTCATTTGGCTTCCATATCTGAAAAGCTCCTGTATTTTTCTGATCTCACCAAATTTTATCTACCCTTTAGGCAGTGTATTAGTTTCCATTAAAAATTATCAAAAGCTAGTGTCTTAGATCAATAGAGATGTATTCTTTCATAGTTCTCAAAGCAAGAAGTCCTAAAATCAGGGTGTCCACAGGGTCAGACTCTCTCTGAAGGCTCGAGGGGACGTTCTTCCTTACTTTTTCCAGCTTCTGGTATCTCCAGGCTTTCCTTGGTTTGTGGCTCCAGAACTCCAATCTCTGGCTCTGTTTCCACATGGCATTCTCTCTCTGTGTCTCTCTTTTGTGTGCCTCTTAAACAAACACTTATTGAATTTAGGATCCACTTAGATAATCTAAGATGCTCTCATGTGGAGCTGTGTAACTGAATGACATCTGCAAAGACCCTTTTTCTGAGGGGTCACATCATAGGTTCCAGCAGTTAGGACTGGACCTATCTTTTCCCCACTCACTCCACTACAGGCAGTGGTTCTCAGCCTCACAGAACATTAGAATCATCTGGGGAAATTTTTTGACTCCAGGTGTCTGGGCCTCATTCCAGAGATTCTGTTTCAAAGGATTCTGGGCAGGGTCAAGGGTGTGTGTGTGTGTGTGTGTGTGTGTGTGTGTGTGTGTGTGTGTGTGTGTGTGTGTGTGTGTGTGTGTGTGAATTTCCCAGTTTCTAAAGTACAACCTGAAGAGAACCACTATTTTATGTCTTGAGGACTCATAATATTTCATCCTAGCAAACATCATAGGTGATACAGCTTTCACTGGTTGCTTTCTCCTCTAGGATTATTTTCAAGTTGGTCACAAATCACACTGTCACCTACTGTTTTTTACATGTTGTGCAAAAAAAAAAAAAGTCAGAGAGATCGCTTAATCCAATGGTGCGCCACCTCTCCAATCAATGCACCATTTAGGAACATTCTCTTTACCACTAGAAATGAAACTACTAGATAAGTCAGTTGGCCCATGTGCATAATTTAATAAAGAAGAAAAATGAACACAATTTATAATAAATAATAAATATTTCAATATGTAAGTGCTCACACATGACTGCACTGGAATATACAATGGAGTAGTCAATGCTTTTGCCTACTTATAATGCATAAGATTAGATTTAACACTTCTTATGAAGAGTACAAGAAAATAAAAAAGCAGAGGACAACAGAATAAAAATAGGGGGAGTAACAACAAACCTACTTTCCTGTCTATCTGATAACAGGAAAAGGTAACAGAGATAACATGCCAAATCAAATTACAAATGTAGAAGGAGAGAAAACAAGAAAGTGTATTATTCTTGCGTGTGAGCTAAGCCTTATGAATAAGTATAGTGTTGCAGTAATTTATTATGCTGAGATATGGAACAGGGTAGTCACAGTGTATCATGGAAAACATGTCTCTGATCTGGAAATCTCACTCACAGAGTGGAGTCATACTTTCAGTTTTGGCATTTAAAAAAAGCCTTAAAAATGATATCCTTTTTTGTTTAGGAAATGGGAAAAGAAGGATGGATTGGAAAGGTTTTTTGGTAGATCTCTAAGGAGAGTATTAGAGTAAGAGTAAAAAACAGAGGCAATGTCAAAGTAAATAACTGTAATATTTATTTTTTGCAAGAGATTTCTTATCATTGTACTACAAATATAAATATAATAGATAGATTAGAATATAAATTATTTTAAAAAACAGCTTCTATAAGAAGTTAAAATGGTGGCATTTATGCATTTTTATAATTTAATAATATGTGGTCCTATGTCTATGGCTGTTAGACAAAGTCTTGAATCACGACACAAATCTGAAGGTGATTTTTCTGCTTCTGCAGTAAGTGCATGGTGCACTGACACCCTTTTCAGTTAAGCGTGTTTGGAAGTGTTCTAATGGAGGCAAAATGCATGGAGTAGGAAAAGTATCCAATCATTGCAAGACTTTGTCTTTATTCCATTTAGGTTTCTCTTCCCAAAACAATGGTTTCCTATATTACTGGGTTTTTGGCATAACTTCTTTGATAACTTTTCATCATCACTGTATAAAAAGGAATGTTTGATTTATACGTATAGTGGGTTAAATTTGGCAGCGTGGGTGACAATTCTGCATTGATGGGGCTAATTCGCACAGGAATCATGACTAGCACACCTAGTCCCTACCCAGCAATGCCAAGAGCATCTCCCCATTGTTGTATCAACTCAAAGCCACTCCATGGATTTCCAAAATGCTCTCTAGGGCCTCAATACATAAAGCACTGCAGTCCTCAGATTAGCAGCCACACTTGAGGGTCTGTCCAACAGGTAAAATCAGAACTGTAAGCCTTGGAGAGACCTCCTGAATTGGAATGTGCATTTTAACACGACCCCCAGGAGATTCATGTGCCCACAGGACATCTGTGAAGCACCACGGTAAGGGCAGTGCTGACCCCATTAGGAACACTGATAAAATCTAGCCTCATTCATTTCTTGACTGAGGAAATGGGCCTAACAGCATAGGTGAACTGTACATTTTGTTCCTCTTCTTGTCACTAAGTTCCCTGAGTACAAGAAGATGATGGGATACTTTCCTTGTATGTCCACACAGCTGCCAGCACAGAGAAATACATATGGCTATAGCCCTAGAAGTGCCGGCTGTCTACTCCAATGGGACTCTGAAATCTCCTTTTTAAACAAAGTCAAGTTCCCATTACTCATCCAAAGGCACAAAGCTACAAATCTCCAACAGTTACTTGGACTGAGTTTCAACACCTTTGTTTTATATAATTTTGCCACTAGTATCAGCTGCATCAAAGTGCACAGTATTTGAATAAAGAGTAACTGGCTCTCTCCCCACTCCCTCTGTCTGCAGGCTGCTATGGTTAGTGTCACACTCAGAGAAAAAGTAAATAAAAAGCAAACTCCCCATTTGTTCTAAGATAACCACAGAGATGAAACATGCTGTGAATGCTAACTTGGGGGAGAAGAAAGATAAAAAGCAACAATAAGAAGCTTCCATGTGACAAGAAGCCCCCGCCTATAAACCCTGCTGTTGAGGTGTGATTTCAAAAGTTGAATATGGTGACCTGTGAACTGTGCCCTTCTGATTCTCTCCCTGCAACAGTCTCCACCCATCTCCTCAACTCCAACTCAGCTGGCTGGGTCCTTCACTGGAGAACAGAGGCTTGCCTTCCAGGGAAATGCTAACTCTCAAGGTAAGTGCCCCATAGGAAGGCAGCCCCGCTCAGCAGTTAAACCGATGACTAGGAATGAGAGAAGCTGAGATGGGGAACAGCAAAGGGGAAAGGAGGTTTCCTTCAGCCCAGCTTTCCACCCTGACTGAGCCCAGCCATTACCACCTTCACCCTGAGCTGTGGGCAGAAAGATGGCTCAACACCTTAGCTCACAGCCTCCACTTCCGGTCCCCACTTCCTTCTTTCGTCAAGCAATGGTGAAGACCCAAGACAACCGGAAACCACCCACCTTGTTACCCCACAGTGAATTAATTTCTTTTATCACATTCAGGACCCAACTTGACACATCCATGTCACTCCAATGCTACACTCACCAGGTGGCACTGCAGCTTTATGTTGACATGTCATAACTAGGCTCCAAGGACCAAGTATGGCCCATGCATCGTACCTCTCCCACCTGACACAGTGCTTTGCATTCAGAAGTTGCTCCATAAATGTTGGGGCACTGAAAGAGCAAAGGGGGCAATGGAGCCAATTTTGCTCTATACAGTGTGACAGACCATAAAGGATCAACCATCACCTTTGTTGGGAGAGCAAAAATTCATTCTCATTACATGCCTTCTCTGAAGCATGTCACTTTTCACCAATTATCAGAGATGTTCTCTTATCTTTGTCATGACTATCATTACCATGCAACCACTGACAACAAACTGAAAAGGTTCAAAGTATAACTGTTAGGCACACCCTTTTCAAAAACGACTTTAGAGACAGCATAATCTATTGACTAAAACATCAGGTTCATCAAGAGCCAGAAGTCCTTGGTTTCAGATACTAGTTCTGCCATGTATGAGTTAGGATCTTGGTAAAGCGACTTCTCTCTGTTACCGTTTCCTTATCTATAAAATGGGATAAGGAATATCATATCCTCATGGGGTTTTGGTGAGATAATACATGTAATATAAAATTACATTTGACTGCCTTATTCATTTTTACCACTGGTCTCCAAGAGGCTCCCCAGGTAGTGCTAAAGCAACCAGAAAGCAGATTTCCTTCCCTTCTATTCTGAGATGAGAGAAGGGCATAGACATAACAAAGCAGGGCTGCTTACTCAAATGCCCAGACAAGTAACACAGATGAGACAACTCATCACATGCAAATGTAGCAGAATCACATCCACAAAAAAATCTGCCTTCTCCTTTTCTTCTTGAAAAAGACAACCTGCTTGGTTTTCATTTTCTGCTTGGAAGAGCATGAGTACAAGAGTGATTTCCCATTCCTTCCAAATCTACTATAAGAAAAATGCTCATTGTTAGTCAGCACCTCAGACTTAGTGGAACAGAGGTAGGAAGAGGCAGTGGGAAAATGTCAAATGGGAGTAGGCTAGTCCTAATTTTAGGGACCCTTAGAAACAGCTGCTACTTAATCCAACCAGCTGTCCACACAGAGTTATTAGAACATGATATTTCTAGTTCTTTTGATAATTCAAAGATATTTCAGAATTTTTACATGTTCAGATACAGCAGAAAATGGCAATTTTATTCACTGCAGCATTACTTGTAATAAACACCAAAGACTGAAAAAACCTGTGTCCATCAGTAAGGGATTGGTGTAATAAATTATGGTACATCCAAACAATACAGTACTATGTCTCTGTTAAAACAAAAGAAGAAAGAAGGAAGGATTGGAAGGGAGGGAAGGAAGAAGGAAGGAAGGGAGGAATGGAGGAAGGAGAGAGGGAAGGAGGGAGGGAAGGAGGAAGGGAAAGAGAAAGAAAGAGAGAGAGAGAGAGAGAGAGATAGGAAGGAAGGAAGGAAGGAAGGAAGGAAGGAAGAAAGGGAGGGAGGAGGGAGGGAGGAGGGAGGAGGAGGAGGGAGAAGGGAGGAAGGAAGAAAGAAAGGAAGGGAGGGAGGGAGGGAGGGAGGAAGGAAGGAAGGAAGGAAGGAAGGAAGGAAGGAAGGAAGAAAGAAAGAAAGAAAGAAAGAAAGAAAGAAAGAAAGAAAGAAAGAAAGAAAGAAAGAAAGAAAAGTAAGAAAGCTCTCCACATACTGATAGGAAAAGATTACCAGATTAAGTGAAAAAAGCAAAGTAGAAAAAACTGTGTATAGTGTACTATTTTTACGGAAGAAAGAGATGGAGGCAGAGCGTATGTTTGTACTGACTTGTATTTGCAATAAGAAACTCTAGAAGTATAAGAAAGTAATAAAATGGTAGTTTTATTACTGAGGAGTGGGCAGGACAAGCAGATGGAGGCCAGGATAAGATCTCACTAGATGTCTTTCTATAATGATTTGAATTTTGAACTATGTAAAAACATGCTTATTCAAAAAATAATGTAAAAACATTTTAAACATCAGTCTCTGTAACCAAAACACATCTACAGGATACAAATGGCCTGTAGGCCTCTGGTTTACAACCTTTGCACTAAGGAGTCCTAAAGTGGGAGGCAGAAAGTTGGCAGCCTGAAGTCCCAGATTTACTAGGTTTTCAGACAGATTGTTCAATATCTGGTATCTAGAGCTCTTCCTGAATTGTGTGGCAATGAGCTGGTTGGGCCAGATACCTCCTCCTCTTCTAGGGGAGGAGGATGCAACTTTTCACAGGGTGAGGTGGGGCTCCTCCACTTTCCTTCCTAGTTAAGGCTGCCTGGAACTCAGTCTGTTTCCAGCTGTTGAGGCCTCTCCCCGACTTGTCCTGTAAAAAGGGGGAGCGGTAAAAGCATGGAGTTCCATCACTGGAACACGGTATCATGGTGTGTCCAGTTAGGCTACAACTCAAGAAAACTTGCCCAGAGAATGCCTAGAGGATAGAGGACACGTGCTCGTAGACCCTTCTCCCTGTCTCCCCTAGTCAGCACCAAGACACTGTTAATATCTACCCCTAGCCCGTGTATGTTCTACAGCTCACTTGGTGTTCTAGGTTGAATCGTGATCTCCAAATAAAGACGTGTTGAAGTCCTAACTCCCAATAACTCAAAATGCGATCTTATTTAGAAATGGGGTCATTGCAGATGTCATTAGTGAAGATAAGGTTGTACTGGAGTAGGGTGGGCCCCTGGTCCAATATGACTGGTGTCCCTGAAAGAACATAGTCACGTGAAGATAATGCCAGGTAACAATGAAGGCAGAGTTTAATTTACATGGCTGCAAGTCAAGAAACACTGAAGATTTCCAACAAACCACCAAGAGTCTGGAAGAGATGGGAAAGGATTCCCCTACAGGTTAGAGAGGGAACAAGAGCCCTGACAACACCTTGACGTTAGACTTCTTTCTATGCTCCAGAGCTGTGAGCCAATACATTTCTGTTGTTTTAAATCACTCTGTTTTGTATTTTGTTATGGCAACCCTAGGAAATTCATACACTCAAGCCAGCTCAAGTGACAAAATTACTGGATGCTATTCTGTCTCAGTGGGTGCTCAATAGATAGCGATGACAACGGTACCCAAATGAATGAAAATTCTAGGCCCTTGACTAAACAAGTTTTATTATATAGGTAGGCAGTGAAAAATCGACCAGTAAATAATTACTGAGTACTGCCCTTGTGAAGAATATAAGAGAAATAAAATATTCTATTAGTGCCTACAAGGAGTTGACAATCTGCTTGAAGATTTAAGACAGACATGTAAAATACAACAGCACATTTCATAATGACCAAATAAGTGTTACTTTACCCTCCCCCTGCCCCAGTGGATAACATAGAAGTCACTGATACCTAAATCCCACTGTACCGCCCTAGACTTGGTCTTCTGTATTTCATTTTAGCTGATCCTGATATATGTGTCTGGAAGAACCGGGCATACTTTCCAATGTCAGGCTAATAAACAACTTCTAGAAGCTGTCATCACTGCTCCTGGCATGGAACCAAACTTCTTGCCTACTGTGGTTATCCACTGCCATCCATGGTCATTATCTGCTACTCTTGGTGGAAGATTCTCCCAACAGTTTCTTAACAGTTTCCTTTTTCTATTCAGAGAGGTGGACCCTGGAGAGAAGACGCATCTATTCTGCAGCATTCCATGAATCTGACATGCAGAAAACAAAAGATCCAGTGGTTTGGGAATTCACTTTGGTAAGCTGATCAACAATTTTTAAGAGTGCTACAGGAAATCATAGACTCCTACAGAGATACTGTTTCCTGTTCCCTAATTCAGAACATTTGCTGTTTTGACCCGGCCTTCTTGCAGGTTGTGGCTCCCACTATACCCTGCCTCTAGGAACCTCTGGTTTTTACCATAAATAAGCCTCCTGTCTAGTATCACACATGGGGATAGGGGAGGCAGCAGACCTTGACTGAACCCTCCTAGAGCTCCCTCTGAATTCCAAGTCTCTGGGGTCTGGCTTCCCCAGGGATCTTCCTATACCTCTCACCTTAAGACGAGACGTGGCCGTGCTGAGTGCCAGATGGAGCCCCAGGCTGAGCTCATGAGAAACAGTACAAGTTGCTGCTGCCCCACCCTTGACAAGCAATCCGATGACCTGATTGGGCTCCAGGCCAGTCTCCGTAAGGGCAGCTCTGGTCAGGGCAGGACCTGCAGGTGGGACAGACAGAGGAAAGGTCTTCTCGCTTGACTTCAAGTTTTAGATTTTCAGGGTAGAAAAGACTCTTAAGGTCACTTAATTTTCATCCTGTGACTTCTCCAATACTCTTCATAGATTTGTTCTTTAGATGAGAACTCTCTACCACATGCCAGGCTTTGTGCTCTGTGTCAGGGATACAAGATATCTACCCCTGTCCTTTCCCCAGACTGGACACATTTTACCATATTTTCAATACAGGAATCAATTCTACAATGTATTCCAATTATTTAATTAAGAAATATTTCGGAGTCCTTATGATGTACCAGACACCACTTAAAAATGAAGTCTTGAAGAGTGCACTGTGGGTGAGAGACCACTCAAGGTAAGGAGGGAAGTGCCATGTGGCGAATGCCATGACAAAAATGTGCATACTGGTGTGTGTGAGCACAGAGAGAGAGAGAGAGGAAGACCTGGGGGTAAGGTATTGCAAAAGCGCATCAGAAAAGAAACCGATTCTTGAAGAAAAGTAGAAAATTGTGAGCATAAAAGAGTGAGGGAGGCAGACATTCACCACCAAAGATAGAAATAATAATATAAATGATAATAAACTATGCTAGCAGCTAACTTTTTCTGGCCACTTTCAATGAAGCAAGCACTGTTTTTAATTCTTTCTGCGTATCGACTAATTTAAGCCTCCCCTTAGCTTATGAGGAATATTAGCCCATTTTGTTGGAAAGCAAACTGAGGCATGGAAAGGTAAAGTGGTACAGGAAGTGAGTGGCAGGGCAGGATTTGAACCCAGGCAGCAGTGCTCCTGGGCTCACACTCTATCACAATATTCGCCAACTGGTGGCTCTCTCACAATGGTCCTCCACTGGGACCTGCCACAAATCCTGATTTGGGTCTCATTCTGACTTACTAAATCAGAACCTTTGGGTTATGTTATAGCATTTTGTGTTTTAACAAGACTTACAAGTGATTCTGGTGCCTGCTTACATGTGAGAAGCCCTACTCTGCACTATACAAATGAGAAGGGATGGCATATTCAGAGGAATATGAATGGTGGGGAAAAGTCAGTGAGAAAGATGGGGTAGATTGTGAAGAACCCTGCCTGTCATCTAAAGAGAACAGGCTTTGCTGGACAGGCCCTAGGAGGGAAGGTGGAAGTAAAGTAGAATTAAGGTGGAAGTGGCATGATTAAGCTCTGGTCTTTGGGATGGGATCTCTGGCACTAATGCTAGGAATGGACCAGAGTGGGAAGAGGCCAGATTGAGGGAACCCAGAGAAGAGGCGGGCCATGGTTCAGACAAGCAACATCAGGGGCTGCACTGAGGTGGTGGCAGTACAGAGAAAGGAGGAATGAGAATAGATTCAAAAAGAGCTGGCAGAGGTTTCCAGGATGATTCCATGGCTTCCAACTTCAGAAGTCGGGTCAGCAGTGAAACCATTTAGCCAGACTGACAATGCTGGAGGAAAAACAAGATTGAGAAGATTGGCTCTATTTGAGAAATGTGAAGATTGAAGTGTCTGTGGGACATAGGTTGAAAATATTTAGAATGCCCAGAAAAAGAAGGATCTGGTACTCAGAGGTGGGGTCAGGGCTGGGCATATAGGTTTGGGGTTCACCAGCTTAAGTGTGATGGTTGAAGCCATAGATAAAGTTAAGGCTGTTCGCAAACTGTGTAGGAAGAAAAGAATGAAGTCTGGAATTATGCAGGATGCTAACATTTAAGGGGCAGCTGAAGCAAGAGCAAAGGTGGCTCAGAAACAAAGCTTAGAAGAAAACAAAAGAAAAAAATATCTCAAAATCAAAGGATGAGAACGGTTGGAGAATGAAAGAAATAGAGAGCTGACACTGGTTTCAAATACAGTGGTGTCAAGTATGAAGACTGAAAAGAAACACCGGTTTCAGAAATGCAGAGATCACAGGTGAATTCAGCAAGAGCAGTTCCAGGGAAGGGATGGGGAGAGAAGCCAGATTCATTCATAGATTTGTTTTTCAGATGAGAAATATCCACCACGTGCCAGACTTCATACTTTGTACTGGGAATGTAGTGACACGCAGTGCATACATGAAGCAGCTCTTACCAGGCAGTGGGGAAGACATGTAATGAACAGCAACTACAAAAATAATTATGGGATACAACTGAGGTAAGTGCTCTGATGAAGACATGAAGACATATGAATGCTTGTGACTGAGAGCACAGAGCAACAAGGCAAATGTAGAGAGAAGACAAGGGAAAGGAAGGTACATTTCAGTTGGGTCCCACAAGATGACTAAGAGTGAGTAAAAGAAAGGGGATGGAGAACATTCTAAGGAGAAAGGAAGACAGGTACAAACACCCAGAGAGAAAGAGCTTTCATTTGTTCAAGAAATGGAAGGAAACCAAGTGGGTAGAACAGTTTTAACCTGGCAGGGAGTGGCTGGGTATAAGGTTTAAAAACAAAGCTTTGTGGGCCAGGTTAGGGATCTGGGACTTCATCAAAGCAGTCATAGGAAATCACTGAAGTAAAACCTGAAAGTTAGAAAGAGACCTAATCTAATTTGCATCTTTTTAAAAAGATGGCTTTAGGCACTTGTGAAGAATGAATTTAGGTGGAGAAGGTGATGAATAGGGAGTAGATACATTGAAATCAGTTAGGAAATTATTACAGTCCAGGCAAGAGGTGGTGGTGTCCTGTACCAGGGTGGTGGCAGGTGAGTACGTATGAATGAGTAGATTCTAGAGCTGTTTAGAAGTTGTATTCAAGAGAACTGAGGGATTGAATGCGGTAAGTGGGGAGAAGGAAAAGTGAGGCCATCTTGGACTCTGTAGTTTCTCTCCATATACTCTGAATACTCACAGAGGACTACTGGGATGGAAGAACACATGCCCCTGAATTCTAAGTAGAGAAAAGGCCAAGCCCTAGAGGCTCTGGTAGGTCTCACACCAGCAACTGGGGAACGAATCTTCCAAACCTTCTTCTCCTAAAGGGCCTCTAATCACTTAGAGATTAAACAATTCCTTTGAACAGGAAGTCTCCTGAAAATCTCCTCCTCTTGTTTTGTCATGCTATTTCTGATGTCACGTCTTCTGGGAGTGGGGTGCCTAGTAGATTAAGTCTCCATGGCTCTGCCACTCTGTCAGGTCAAGCCATGCTCTGAGTGGCTTCTCATTAAAGAGCTTCATGCACTCACTGTTCAGGGCATTCGTAAAATGCATTCAGTACAGTATGGAGAATTCTAGGTCCCAAAGGCCAACCTCTATTTGATTACTTTTCCCTATCATCATTTTGTCAATTTTAAACAAATAGACTTTGATTTCCAGTAGTATGGTAAGCTAAGTTCTTAGATGGACCCTCCCACTGAAAACAACTTGAAAACCTTGAAAAAAAATGTGTGTGTATGTATGTATATATACGTATACATGTATATGTACATACATACACATATATATACATATACACACATATAAAACAATATGTGTGCATGTATATATATGTACATACATATATATGCATGTATACATATACATACATACACACACAAAACAATATTTCTAAAAGCATTGGTGAGCTGGCAAGAAAGGAAGGATTCACTGTCTATGGCCTTCTTCAGATAATGGAATATGCAGGTTCTGGCTATAATAATAATCAGTTTCATTCACATAATAATGACTACAATATAATTAATGAAGTTAAAGACAAGCTTGCATCTATGTGCAGGGAACAAAAAAAATGATGAAGAATAACCATGATGATTTGAAAAAATGGACTGAAGAGAATTTTTAGAAATAAAAATTAAGTAACTGAAATTACATACAGTAGACAGATTTAATAGCGTATTAGATACAGACTGAGTGAACTGGAAGCGAGGTCAGAATAAGTTAACCAAAATGCGGCACAGGAAGACAAAGAAAGACTCAGAAAGATATGAAAAAGGCTTAATGAGATATGAAAAATAGTGGCTAACATGTCTATTTGGAATTCCAGAAGGAAAAGAGAGAGAACATTTGAACAAATAATGGCTAAAAATTTTCCAAAAGTGAGGAAAGATATCAACACGCACATTCAAGCATGCCAATGAGTCCAATAAGAATAAATAGAAAATCCACCACCAGTTACAGGTCAGTGAGACTCTAGAACACCAAAGATGAAGAAAGTTAACACAAAAGCAGCCAGGAAGAAAAGATAAGTTACCTTTCAGTGATTATAAGCCAGAAGACAGTGACAGAATACCTTCAGTGTGCTAAAAGAAAGTAACTGCCATCTGAGAATTTTATACTTAAAGAAAATATCCTTTCAGAATAAGGAGATTTAAGACATCCGATGAACAGAGTTTGAAACAAGTAGACTCTCATCAAGGGATATTTTTAAAAGATGCATTTCAGATAGAAAGAAAGAGATTCTAGATGGAAGATCTGAGATTAAAGAAGAAATGAAGAACAAAAAAAAATGAAAATGAATTTTCTTAGACTGTTGTTGAGGAAATAACAGAAGTTTGGAGTCAGACTTATTTATATTCATATCTTGCTGTGATTTCTTGGTATCTGGAATACTTGAATCATGTTACTTAATCTCTCATAATTTTGATATCCTTATCTTGAAAATTCATATAATAATGCCACTTATGCAAGGTTTCTGTGAGGAATACACGAGCAAACACATATAAATGCTTTCAACACAGACTCTGCATCTAGAAGTTATAGAAGAAGTGTGACTCTTATCTCTTCAAAAGTTAACGAATAAACAAGTAAATAAGATATTGATAGCAACAAAGAATTACCCCCTCTACTGCAGGTGTAAGATAAAATTCTGGCCCTTTCTCATGTTTTGTGAATCTACACTACAGGGCTGAACTTTAGCGGTTGTTTTCTTTTGTCTTTTCAGTATCAAGCCTAAGATCTTCCAAACAAAACATTTATGATTTATTAAACAAACAAACAAACAAACAAACAAACACTGCATATGTACTCACAAGCCCCAGGGCTATATCTTGGACTCCAGTTTAACTCACAATTTTAAAATAAGTTGTGTTCACAGTTTTACGAGATCATAAAATACAAGTCGACCCATCCACAGGGCAAAATGGCATATCCTGCCCAAGCCCCTCCCTAGGGATCTCCTGCCGACTAGGAGATAGCAGCAGCAGATAAATGATCCCACTGCTGCAGCTTCTGCACCCTAATATCAGTGCTGAGACATCCTCCATAGCTCCATCCTTGACTGCGCTCTCTGTTTCATTAAAGACCAAGAAGCCAAAGCAATATGAAGCTGCTAAAAAAAAAAGTTAGCTTAGCCTCCTTTAAGTTCTCTGACTAATTTTCATTTGGCAACAATTTGGTGGGTGAAGGGGAGGGAGGACAGATAAACCCAGAACCAATCTCTTCTTTACAGTGTCAAGGAAACAAAGAGCGCTACTCTTGAAGTTCTAAGACCTGGGCTGGCATCCTTACTCTGACATTTGTTACCTATGTCTTCTTCACCTTGAAGGCAATGATTGTATCTTGTTTGTAGAACATTTTACAAATTACAAAGTGTTTTCAATTACAATTTCATTTGATATACACTGTTGGGTTACAATGCGCAGCATAATACTCACATATTTGCACTGCTGTAAAGAGTCTGGGACAGCTGTGTAAACTGCAAAGAGCTTTGTCAGTGTGAAGGATCATCACCAGGTACAACTGACCCTTGAACAACCTGGGGGTTAGGGGTGCTCACCACCTGTGCAGTTAAAAATTCATGCATGCATAGGTTTCCAGACTAGGTGCTGACCCTGGGACAATGGGGTTTGAAGTGCGTGGATAAGTTGAAAAATCCGTGTGTCAGTGGGCCTGTACAGTTAAACCCGTGTTGTTCAAGGGTCGACTGTACAACTCACCATTGGGAGTGAGGTCTCCTACATTTGAATTCGGACTCTACACTTATAATGAGGCCCACTCAGGGTTTCGTGACCCTGAGCAAGTTGCTTAGCTTCCAAGTTTTTCACCTCTACGTTAAATTAAGTATAACAACAGTCCCATCTCGTAGCTCAGGGAAATTCAGTGAATGAGGGTTGACTTGAATCTACAGCAAGTCAAACTGAGGGGTGTCTGACCACACACATGCACACTTGCTAACACCCATCACCCTCCAGCCTTTCTTATCCATGGTTACCTCCATCCTCCACACCCCTGAGCAAATATTTGCAAAGGGTGGACAGAGAAGCTCTGGATATTAGGACATACTGTGGATTGTTTCTTAAAGACTCCTAAGCCTCAGATTCCCGCTAGCTTTGTGGACATCTCTATGTTGTTTTGGATGGAAGCAGAGCCCTGGCTCCCTAGGACCCCAGTCAGCCCAGACCCTTCCCACCTCCACCTGAGAGTCTTGCTTGGCAGGCTGCATGGTTCTGAACTACTAGCTGCTGGCTGAGCCTCAGTCTCACTGTGCAGCTCACCTTACTGGTTAAAGGAATTAAGGCCTGAGCCAACACCCCATGGACCTATTGTAATGACCTGTGAAGCGAATGGTTAATTCCACCCAATCCAATGAATGGATGGAAATTACTTGGCTGCAAAAATTATAAGCTGCCCCTATTTAAAAGGTTTTGTCTTGGTAAAGTACTTTCACATTGTCACTGTTTCATTCTACCATTATGACATACCTAAGAGCTAGGAAGGGAAACTATTTTATTGATGAGGCAGCTGAGGCCCACAGTGAGCAAGCAAAGAGGCTCTTCTTGCCAGAGCCTGCTGCTAAGCACAACTGCCTGCCCAAGCTTTCTGGCCTATCCACCAGCTGTGCTCATGCTCTTGGGCCAGGTCCTAGGAGAACTACATTCTATGAGGCCCACAGCAGGACTTCCATCAGGTTTGCATTTACATAAAGAAGGTGCAGGGCAGGAGAACATGAAGCATAGCTTAGTCTCTCAGTTTGTGTCTTAACCCAGAACAAAAAAAACACACACTCAGAAGCACTAATTAGACCGCAATCAGCTTGGAGTTCACAGGCTGCCATCAGCAGCGGAGTAGACACATGTGTTCTCTGAATGAGGGCAAGACAATCAGCCTCGACTGTCACTGTGCTATTAACATCTCTTTCTAAAGGTCCTCTGGGCCAGCCCAGCCCAGGAGACTTTGCAGGGGGTAGAGAGCATGGCACAGCTGCAGGGTGAATGAACAAGCCAGGAACCCAAGCAGGCAGGGGCAGAGAGGACGGGACTAACCTCTGTTACCAAGCCTCAGATGTGGTAATCTGTGGAAAGCTGCATTTGGCCCTATAACCAGGGCTAAAAAGAACCCAGGCAGCAGACATGGAAGAATTCATTAGTGAGCCTGCTATTAAAAAGAGTTATCACCTGGGTTTCCCCTCTCGGTCTATTTTGGTAAGCTTCCTGGTGGATAACTTTGTATGAAGAGGGTAAATCTCCGAGGGTGACCCAACCTGCTTCCTTCCACTCCACAGCCCCACAGCACCTTCCACAGGGATCCAAACACCATCACCATCCTAACGGAGCATGGACCTTCAAACCCACATCCTACCAGAGTAGACACTCACGTGCCCTGGCAGGGCCGGCTGTGCTTGATTCTAGAAGATGTCCTTGTCTACTTGGAAGAGGAAGACCAGAGAATCCAGAATCACCTCCTGGCTCCTCACATTTTTAAAATGGTAAATTGTTGGTGAAGGCCAGCACTGGAGGATGTAACCCTTAGAAATATTGGTAGGGCTGAGGCACGCCTTACGGCCTGGGTAGAACTTCATTGGTTCAGTTTCCATGCAGACTGGTTCTCGGATGCTGTTAAAAGGGACTAAAGGACCGTCATGGAACATCCTCCCAGGACTCCCTGCCAGCAACTGTCAGCTGAATTCTACTCTCCTCAAGAGTCCAGCTCAGTTCTCTCCTACCTAGTTAAGACGTCTCCAAAACCTGTTTCTTTCTAAAGCACACACCATCTGTACTGCTCCCTTGGCAATAGTCACGTATGTGGCAAAGGAAGTATTACATCCTTTGTTTTTTTCTCCCAGAACAACGCACTGTACACAATAGGAGCTCGATAAGTATCTGTCGATGCATTTTGTTTTATGAGGTTTTTTTGTTTGTTTGTTTCTTGGCATTAACATTCAACAAAACCGCATTGATTTACCCCTAAAGTATCAGAAAATTCAGATGTGGTATGCGGTATATTGTGATAGCTTTTCAGTACAAATTAGAGCTTCTATTCTATTTCTAACTCCAGTAAATGGGGCTTGGTTTTAAAAAAATTTTGTTTGCAATGTGTGATTATATAATGGAGGCCTAGTAATTTTTTTCATTAACATTCATTTCACTTAGCAGTTCCTTTTTGTATTTTTGTTTCTAATTCAAGCTGTGGTTAAAGGCATTGAAATTGCATTCCTTAAAAAAGAAGTTCTACAGCAGACTTTTTTTAATCGAAGAACAATTGGTCCTACCCTTATATTTCTGAATGGCCTGTGCCTGGGGCAGCTCACCTAATTTGGAGACAGGGGATTCTGCTCCCATTTCACAGGAGTGTTAACAGAATTCTGTCATTAAGTGAACCAAGAACCACGAACCAAGGGCTCAGCCCTTTGCAGGGAGCTAGACTGGTGAACAGGTATCAACAGCATGGGCGTCCATGATGTAGGTGTCTACACCAGAAGTGGTTTAAATTCAGAACTCATTTTAACTTCTCTGAGCCTCAGTTTCCCTGCCTGTAAAAAGAGGGTGCTAAGTCCTAAATTAGCAGCCTGGCACATGCTGGTACTAAATAAATTATGAATGGGACCCATGTGAAAGTCTGCAGGGTGCGTTGCTGCTTCTCTCTCTAGCTGGCTTTATTTCCATAGTTAAAGCCACACCTACTGAAGCCAGAACCCCAAACCTCAAACAAAGATGAACCTCAAAAATATGAGTACAGGACACACAGTAGGAGCTAGTACAGTCCACAGAGAGGGTCATGACAAACGACAAGAAATGTGCCAGAGACACACTGCGGAAGATGAAAATGCTAGAAAGAATTCCTGCTGCAGAAATAGGAGATAAACTTAGTCATTATTTGCAGCCAGGACAATCACACCCTAGGAATACTCTACCTTGCCCCAAGTAAATGCAGAGTCAAGCTATAGCGGGACACCAAGAGAGACAGAACAGCAAAACTGATCATGATCAAGAATAAGAACTGACATTGTGACCAAGCCCCTATTGGCCCAAGAAGACTTGCCATCTCTCTCTGCCTGGGGCGGTCAAGGCTAAACTCGTACTTTTATAGTACATGTGTAATTGGTTGAAAAGCTTAATTTAGTTGCTTCGTAAATTCCATCAGTGGTTTATCTATCTATGTAATTAAGCTATTTTCAAGCAAATTTTCTTTTGGCTAAAGGCTCCAGTTAAGAAGCCTAATGAAAGAGGGTTCATATAACAAACACCCAAATCCATGCAGATTCTAGAAAACTTCTAGAGTAGAAACCAATGTGTGAGGCATGGCTGGCTGTACTTGGTTCTGTACAATGACATTCTCATCCGGATGAGAGAAAGGATCGGAGTCCAGAATCCAATCCTGGCTCTGAAATTACTATGCCCTTTGGTATGTTACATTTCTGATGCTGCTTCCTCACTGGGAAAAAGTAGAGGATAATAACCACATTATAGGACCATTGGGAGAAATGTACAAGGTGCTTAGTGCATAAGCCAGGCCCCCAAAGGGGCAAACTCACAGAAGCCCCTCGGGCTGAAGCAGAGAATTAAAAACAGTAAGTAACAAGAAACAGAAGCAGAAAGACTGCCCAAGTGGAAAGGGCCTCTGACAGCAAGGGCCACTGAGACAGAGAGGCTGGGGCACTCTCCAGTGCCAGGGTTAATACCAAGCCCTATTAGCTGGGAAGATGAAAAAAGCCCTGGAGATGGTGGTAGTGGCTGCCAACACCATGAATGCATTTTACTGCCACTGAACTATAGACTTTAAAATGATTAAAACCATAAACTTTACATCGTGTATATTTTACTCCAGTAAAAAAAGTCTAAGTTACCAAAAGAAAATCAAAAACAGAACAATACCTTAAACCCAACTCTTAATTCACTTTAGACACTGAAACAAAATAGTGTAAAGGAAAGTCGGGGTTACCTTTTATTCAGGGGACTCCGTAGGGAAGGCAGGGTGCCCCCAGACACCACACTGAAGGCCCCACAAGTCAAGATCTCCATTGCGTGGAGCTTTCCTTACCCAGCAAGTCCCACTTAATTCAAGCTCTTGGAACACTTGAAAACCAAAAGCCACCACAGACCGTGACACCAGAGAAAGATCTCAATTCTTATGTGGAACAATCTGTCTTTCCTGATGGTATCTCTCAACAGTAACTTCTGACCGTAATGCACATGGACGCTCCCTAACACACGGATCACCACCCCTCCCCCTCCATGTTCCCATGTGGGAGTGGTGGTGCTGCTATCTAGTTCAGAAAACCCTTGCCTTTGGGAAGGAAGTCTAACTTTCACTCCTGCTCAAATTATAGAAAGAGTAGCTTTGGCAAACCACCTCCTCCTTCCCCACAGAAAAACAAACCCTGGCTGAAGATAGCTGTGATCTCTCTGGCCAGTGTCTCTATCCTCCTTCATCATGACCTGGCCTCATTCATGACCCCAGAAGGGCATGTCAACTTGGTTCTACCATGCCAAAGGAGTAAAGGGCTGTCTCTGTGCCTCAGGAAACTGCCTCCGCAAATGCCCGTGGCCTGGGTCTGACCACACTGGGACCCAACAGCATTTCCCAGTTATTGAAAGCCCTATGAGCAGCTCCCTGGTGGAGAGTTCAGCTAGAAGCTGGAAAAAGTGAGCTCATGACATTCACCCCTCCAGGGAGCCCCCAAGCAGGAGGACCCTCTCACCATCCACCGACACGCCTTTGCCCATGGTACTCTGTTCTCTGTCACAGACCTCACTTTTGCTGCTTTCACTTTCCTCTCTGCCTGTCCAGAGTCTGCTCAGTCTTCTAAGTCCTGCTCAAATCCCACATCCTTTGTGAAGCCACAGAAATGCTCTTGACTCTGCTTGTCTATAAACTCTAACAGTGCTGATTATCTTTTTAGATCATCCCTCTAAGAGGACTGTGAATTCTGGTTAAAGGGAATATGCTCTCTCTTCTTAAACCAGATCCCCTGATGTAGCACAGATCATCTAATAAGCACACATATATGTCAATTAGGTGAGTGATTCTTTCCATGCCCTTTGAGGAATTTAGTCTAAGACGAGCATGCTGACAAGGACCAACAAGGGAAAGGAGGACCCCAGGAAAGAGAATTCAACAGATAAAGCTACCACTGCTGATAGGGCCATGTAAGCCTTCACCATTGGTGCTTTTCACACCCATGAGTTCACTCAAGATGAACTAACAGATAATTATTCTCATTTCACTGAAGGGAAAAGATATTCAGATTTAGAGGGTGAATCCTGAGGACATATGAGCAGTTACAGAACTGGGCCCTGACCTCAGCATTCAGAGGGGCAGATCGAGGAATGGTTGAGGACATAGTCCTGAGGCCTGGGTGCCTGGGTTCAAATTCCAGCTGAGTGTCTTATTTGCTGTGTAACCTTCAGCAAGTTACTCTACCTCTAGGAGCCTTGTCTTCCTCATCTATAAAATGGGGAGAATGATAATAACATTACCGATCTCACAAGGTTATAATAAGGATTGAGTTCATTCGTTCATGCCAGGCTCTCAGCCATGTCTGGTACATTTCTGTGCATCAGCCTTGGCGGGCAGTAGGAATAGGGTTCCTGAAGTCCCATGTGTGATCAGGGTGGGTCTGCAAAAGTAAATCTCCCTCCCTCAGCACCAACCCCATCTTCCAAACCAGAGGTGGGAGTGTGTGCTTATGTGGATTCAAAGTGCGTGTATTTGCCAGGAGAACCCAGGCCAGCTGCAAATCCTGGAGCTCAGCAGTGAGCAATTGCTAGAGTAAATAAAGTGAAAATAAACCAATCGCCCAGGTAATAGGAGATTTTCCTCTTGTCTGCACTGGTAATTGAGCCATGATAGCCAACCTCCTACTTCCCTGGTGCTACTGTAAGTTCAAAAGGGAGTTAAGGAAGCTGCCTGGCCAGAAACACAGATGCAGGCTTGGGAGGTCCCACAGTAGGTCCCATTAGGTCTTGGCACACCCACAGTCCATGTGCTAAGACTCGCCCTTCTCACCTTTCCCTCAAGCCCAGCAGAGCACAGACCCAGGGGAACGCTAAGAGCATAGGGCTGGGTGCTGAGCCAATCCAGCCATACTGCTGGAGCTCTCTCTCATAAGGCACAGTTCCCTCCCTTCCCCCAGCCATATATTTTTCCTGGTCCAAACACTTCTGTTTTGTGAATAAGGGGTCTTCAGCACAGGTTTGGTAGGGACAGAGGCCCTTGGACTCTGAAACACTTGAGAAGCCTGTCTGCTGACCTCTATGCATCTTCTAAAAAGGCCTGGAACATCACCCAGGGTCAGGCTCTGCCTCTGTAAATGCCTACTTTGGCCAGCTCATCCAGGATGTGTCAACAAGCAGGCCAGAGAAGAAAAGAGCCCTGCTGACATTTGAAGAAAGTCAGGGCTGAGAGCCAAAACAAACTGATAAAGTGAATGCACTCTCTGGAAGAATCTGTCACAAAAGAAAATTCTACATTCCTCAAGCTAGGTGAGACCCTGCATGGAACCTTGTCTATCAGACAGTGATCCTTTGAGTTACCCCAGGCAGATGAGAGCCTTCAGGACCCATTCCCAAAATTGGCCTTCACAAGAGTCTTTCTCTGTCTGACCCAGTCCATGCATCCTCAGTGATTTAGTCTGAAAGGGCAGAGAGGGTACGAGGAAAGAATGAATCAGAAATTAGAGACCTGTGGCCAAGGCTGGTTTGAGCAAGGTACAGAGTCTGTAGAGGACAAAACCTACAGAGTGCTTACTCCCACCCC
This sequence comes from Cynopterus sphinx, assembly GCA_030015415.1. Taxonomy (NCBI): domain Eukaryota; kingdom Metazoa; phylum Chordata; class Mammalia; order Chiroptera; family Pteropodidae; genus Cynopterus; species Cynopterus sphinx. Next base: position 95,328,273 of record CM057380.1, read on the forward strand.
ACCCCAGCACCTCAGCCTCAACCACAGACTCATTCTTTACACAGATGAAGTCATGCTGAACTGGCCACTGAGAGCAGCATCCGGAGAGAAACAGAACCCCAAAATGTCACTGCTGTGTCCTGGAAGGAGGCTCTCGACATTGCTGATGAGTAGAGGGCCAGCAGAGTGTGATGCTGAAGGCATGGGCATGGGCATAGCCAAACTGCCTTGGTTCAAATCCTGCCTCTCTCATGTACTTGCTGTGTGACTGTGGGCATGATATTTGCCTCTCTGTTCCTCTGTTAATTTTTCTATAAAATGGGAATAATAGCAGCACCTACTCGACTGAGTTGTAGTTAGGCTTAAAAGAGCAAACACATGTCTGGCATGAGGATGGTCAGTGTGTCAGGACATCCGGCTTATGCCTTTTGTCCCAGCAACATTATCAATACTCTCCCTTTCTCTTTCAAGAGTGAACAGGTTACATTATAAATTCTAAGGCTGACTGGCTCTTGTCTTTTTTCTGTCCATTTGGTTATCTCCCTGCTTTGTGCTGCCTGAGTATTGGGAAGCTAAGTTCCAAAATTGTATGTCCCCAGGATAGCTCTGCCCATGCCACCGAGGTATCTGTGCCATAAACTCAGTTGTTTCGTTCTCCATTTTTCTCTTCACATTGTCTCTCCCTCTCCTTCCTCTTCTCCCACAGCCGTCCTTTCCTTCATGCTTATTCCCCATCAGTGCCTCAGGGTGCCAGGAGCACACAAAAGCACATTATGACTTTACTGAGGGCTACTACTGGCCCTGCACACTTGGATGGAACACTTTCTTGCTCTCTGAGTTATGCTTTACCAAATTTCTCTTAGAGGAAAGGAAACAATTTGAGATGTCAAAGAAATTACCTGACCACTAGACAGATGTATGGAAATAATGTGGCATTTTGTGTATGTGTGTGAATTTGTGTTAAGGGGGAAAACCTGCCTATAAAATCACCCCAAGGGCTATTTTATGGGGGAGGCTGGAGGCTGCTCTCCAAGCAGCTGGTGAGAATAAAACCTGAGTCAGAAGCCCAAGGGTCTGTGCTACTCTCTGCCACTCACCAGCCAGTGGTGAAGATCATGATTTTCTGACGCCTCAGTTTCCCCATCTGTAAAATAGGGCACACTTGTTCCTAGCTCACCAGATCCTATGACATTGTAAGAGGCCCTGGCCCTGTTCTCAGGATCCTAAAATGGTACTCATGAAATTCCACAATTGTCTATAATTGCATCTTTAGAACTCAACTGGCCCTTTTAATAGGTCAAATATAGCAGGAAAACAAGGCCTGGGACAATATGATAACCTAAACTAATTATTGTCCAAGGAGTCATGGCAAAGCCTGAGTCTTCTGTGCACTAAGACTATGCAATTGTTTCGTGTGGAGGAAAAGTAAAGGAGTGACATAAATTCAATGACCGACTTGCTCGATCCTGGAGGGATCCTTTTACCAGCCTCCCTCAGCATAACTTCATTCAGCTGCTTTCCAGCATCCCAGCTGCCTGCAGGCTGGACCCTGCTTCCCCAGAGCACTCTCAGCAAATTCACAAGGAGCCTCAAGGCAGAGAGTACAAGAACCAATGGCCACCGCAGTCCCCGTCCCCGTGCATGGTGCCATCACAGGCTCCCATATCTCTAACCACCTACAAAACCTGACACCACTCCTGGGGTTCCCTGCCCAGCCCTGGAACCCAAATCTCTATCATCATGGTCTCCCCCTCTGCTCTGACCTCTGACATTTATTCAGCTACCAGATTAGATCTATTCCATCTGTCTCTGGGATCGAATCCCTGCCCAACCACATTTTTTGCTGTGTGCCCTTGGACAAGTGGTTTAACCTCTCGGACTCTGAATCGCCTCCTTTGCTAGATGGGTAGAGGTGATAATCCTCTCATAATGTACTTGGGAGGATTAAATGAGATCATGTTGGAAAACGCCTTACCACAGGCCTAGGCCTGTAACGGACTATTTCTCCTCATCTCCACACATCGCTTTTAGCAATGTCTCTCTGGTCGTGCCCCTTCCTCTTCATTCCCAACAGCTCTGTTTGGCCCCACATAATCACTGCAATCTTCTCCCTCCTGGGTTCTCCTCCTGCAGCTTCCTTTACTGTTAGTGCATCCCAAATATTGCTGCCAAATGCCAAGTTCTTCTGAGTCCCAAAAACATCATTCCCCTTCTCAGAAACCATCAAAATATCCCAAGCCTAATAATGAAGTTCAAGTTCCCTAGCCTAACACTCCAGGCCTTCCAACGTTTCTCACCACCATTCCAACCTTGTGATCCCAACCAACATTCCTCACCACAACATCTACTACTACTACTACTACTACTACTACTACTACGTTTTCCCTTGTGCAAGTTCATTGTGTGTAAGTGGACAAACGGATTCAGAGCGCCTTGCCACATGCTTGGGTAGATTCACTGCATCCTCGTGCGTACACACACATGCACACATGTGCACATGCACACACACACACCTGAACCACAGGCAGTGAGGCTGGCTGAGTCACACACCAGACCACAGCACCAATGGGGCCAGGGAGGAAGTGCAGCCCCAGGGGCAGCCCATTTCCTGACCTTCTTCCTTTGTTCTGGGAGGTCCTCTTTGTGACTCTTTCCGTCTTTCTGACTTTGTCTCTCCCCCAGGTCTTTGTTTGTATGCACACGGGCAACAGCCCCGCTGCCGCCCTGGCCCACGCACGTGGCGAGGGCTCCTGGCAGCGCTGACTTGCAAGTGCGGAGTCCTGGTTTCTAGACCAGTGACCGTGGGCCGGTCACTTCACCTCGGGGCCTCGGTTTCCGACGGAATGGATGTGGCCACAGGGCCCCTGAGGTCCCCTCCAGGTCTGAGAGCCTCAGTGCCCCCCCCCGCCCTCCTCCAGTCCCCCTCTGGGTTCTGCGTGGGGGGGGGGGACTCTGCGAGGGAAGGGGCCACGGCCCAGGCCAGGCCTGGGGCAGGGGGGGAGCCCAGCTGTCCCCTCCGGGCGCACACAGTCCCCCGCAGGCCGTCCCAGGATCCCCGGAGCTGTCCCCCTTCAGGCGCACCCGGGCTGCCAGCGAGAAGCCGGCGGGAAGCGCCGGCCCGCGGGCCTGCACGGTACCTTGGGGTTTGCCGCCTTCGCTGCCACCTGCTCCCGCGGCTGCTCCGCCCGGCGCCCCCGGGAGCCCGCCCGCCGCCGGCCGCCTGCCCCGGGGCGCCCTCCGGGATCTGCACGCGCCGCCCGGGCCGCGGGCGCCTGGGCGCGGGGGCGGGGCTGCGGCCGGCCTCGCCCGCCCGCTGGCTGGGCCGCCCGGGCCCCGCGGCCGTCCCCGAGTCCCCCGGGGCCCTGGCCCGGTCCAGGAGGCCCGCAGGTGGCAGAGCCCCGCATCCCTCCTAAGGAGGGGGAGGGTCCGGGGCCCCAGCGCCCACCGAAGGGGGTGAACTCCGTCATCGCGGGCCACTCCAGCTGTTATATGAGGAGTTTGTCCTTCTCTGTGCTTTTCTGTCTCGTCTACATCTTCTTTCCTGGGGGCATGAATGTTTGTGTAATAAAAAAGCATCCGATTCATATTTTTGATCATGCTTTCAATACATTTTCAAAGAACGTCCCAGGCAGTCAGGCTGAGGGCATCATCGTCCTCAGCCCTCCATGCTGGCTCTCTGGCCCCAGGCTAACCTTCCAGCCTCACCCCTGTTTTCCCCAAACACACATGTACCCCTGCTCTGGAAACACAGGCTGTTTCCAAATACCAGCTGCTAGGAGTTCTGGCTTTGCCTGGAGTGCCCTTCCCCTTTTCTTCCCTTCCTGTTGAAATACTCCTCATCCACCCAGGCCTCACTGAAATGTCCCCTTCTCAGGGAACCCTTCACCAGACACGGGCCCCAACAAAGGAACCCAGCGCCTTCTTGTTGAGCCTGTGTTCTCATATTCCTGTGTATATTAGGACCCCCTTTCCCTCCTCCCTTCTGCTCCCCCTCCCTCCACACTAAGCCCTGTTCCTGAGGGGATAAAAATAACCACTACTGAGCAGCTATCATAAATTTCTATCATGTATCTTTTCCTGTCCTTGAAACCCAGGTAGCCAGCCACTAGCCCACCCACCCCAGCAGAAGGGCTACACCAGACACCAGACCCCCCAACTCTCACCCCCCACCCCCACACTTCCCACCACAGTTTAAGAAGGCCATCAAGGCACCTCCCCAACCCTCCTTCTGGCACCCTAGTCTTATACATTGGTCTTTTTTGTTCCTATTCTGCGGTTTGCTTGCTTGTGTTGGCCCCAAGGTCAGGGTGGGTGGTATTCCACCTCTGACTCTCAGTGTTTCCCAAGCACACAAGTTTGAGGGCTGGCCTTCTAGCTAGCAAAACAGGTGGCATTTGATGGCCTGCCCTCATCTCAGCCCTGTGTGAAGAAAAGAGCATCCTCAGTATCAGAATCTGAGAAATGAAAGGGATCTACCCACCCCACTCTTACAAAGGAAGAAACCAAGGCTGGAGAAACCAAATGTCATCAGAGGTATCTACCATTGCTATTATTGTTGTTACAAATTATTGTCGTTACGTATTATCTTGCAGGTTTAGATTGTCTTTTACTTCTAAAGCAATTCCACATGCTGACGCTCGTTTGCTTCTCAGTCCCATGAGGAATTAAGATACTAATTGTTAAGTACTCATTTTGAAGCCAAAGACCCAGATTTGAACCTTGGTGCTCCAACCTGTCAGCTATAGCTGTGAAATAACTTTTCTTCATAGGTAAAATGTGAATAGTAACAGTTCCTGCATGATAGAGTTATTCTAAAGATCTAAGGGAGTGTATTTTTAAAGGGTTTAAAACAGTAGCTGGTCCATCAAAATGGCGAATGTGTTTGCTGTTATCAATATTTTTGTTATTAATTGTATTATTTCATGGTGAGGTAATGAGGGTTGGAAAGGTTGAGACTCCTCTAAAAAATGCTAGGGGCTGGTTTTCTCACCACACTCCATGTGCTTTTGTCTCCGACACCATTCTGCTTCTTGTCAAATCCCATCATGAGATGGAGCACCACTCCACATATTTCTGGATCTAACTACACCTATCTCATAGGGCAGAAAAACAATGGTCCTCTAGTCCCTCTCAGAGCACTGAGACATTTCACAGTACAAACACTCTCCAGATCTTTGGAATTTTATGGTAATGTCTTTTATTTGCCTGGTATGTCCCATCACAGAACACTATAACTTGTGGCTTCCCTCAGAATCACAGAATCACTACATGTAAGAGCTGAAAGTTCAGCTTGTACACTCATACACAGCAGAGAGGAGGCAGACAAAAATGATTCTTCTTGGCATGGAGAGGGGGAACTGAGGCAGGGCAGGCACCCCCTGATGGCCCCAGGCTATACAGCTCACCTTGGGTATAAGAAGGATAAGGCTCTCCACTTCTTCTTTTCCCAGGGTCCCATGACTCCTAATCCACTATTTCTGGAGAAACCCAAACCCACTAATTTAAAGAGTATTATTGAGCAACTACAAGGTGATGAGTAAAAGCTAGCCAGGGCTAGATTACTGAGCATGTGACCCATGCAGCTGAACACTTGAAAAGCCTCATGCTTGGTTAAAGGCTCTACTGTCACCTTGAAATTGTTAACAATTTTGGAACAAAGTGCCCTACATTTTTATTTTGCACTGGACTCCACAAGTCGTACAGCTAGTTCTGGACCGAGGCCTTCCCTAGAGCTATCAGGTTTGTAGGGAGGCAGGTGGGTAACCAATGACTGCTGTGTGATAGATGCTGTGCCAGAAGCAGGATAACTGTAGGGTATAAGGCAGGGATGTGGCCAGGATTTGGTTCATTCAGGCCACCTTCCCCAGCTATATTAGCCTACCCTGCCACCAGATGCCTACCACAATGCTCTGTACTGACAGTGACCTTGATTAGGCACCAAGACCTGTAACCCTCAATAGCTACTGCAAGCCCCAAGACCTGGCACACCACTGCGATATCTTGGTAATACCAGAAAACTATGTCACTGGAGCACTAAGCCTTCTTCATGCCCACCACCCACACCTCACCTTTCACTCAGACACCCACTGACCTTTGGTTTCCTCTGCTTGCCCAGACACCGCTGACTTTGGGAAAAGAGTAAACAAGTTACCCCCACTGAAAAGCAAGTGGCAGATAAAAACCTAATGGGCTCTTCATCCAAAGGACACTTAGCTTTAATTAGGGATATTTTTGTACTCTCCTGGCCTCTATGCCTGACATGTAACAGGCACCTAATTTCATGATAGTTGAATGTAAAGGATAAATGTAGATGATAAAGCCTGTGGTGGGCAATTTGAAGTTCACTGGCCCAAGAACAGGGGATTTTCGTTGTGTTTTGTTTTTATTTTAGTTATGTAGTAATTCTAGAAGCTGCAACACAGTAGTCTAGGAGTGAATGGGAAGGGAGGAAATAGAGGTGTGAGGATGAGCTGTTCTCAAGGAGGTTGGCAGCAGAGGGAAGGAGATGGCATGGGAGCTGAGAGAAGAGAAGCACAGAGGAGACTCAAAGATCTTTATAGATTGAGGTCAAGAATCTGATGAAGAGAAAAGAGTTAGGGAGCGAGAAAGGTCAATGGCCCTGGTTCAAGAAGAGGCAGGAAGAACTAGAGAGAACAAGAGTGGGTAGAGAAGCCCCTAAGTCTCAAACAGGAGGAAGAAGATAAAGATGGGTGAGGATGAGGATCGAGCCATGAGAGGAAAGTGAATGGAGTTACTGGATAATGGCTGCTGTTTTCTTATGACACAGGAAAGTAGGGAGTGGCTAGAGGTTCTGGGTAGACCAGTGCGGTGGGTGGCATTTAGACACCCATGCCATAAATTGTTGTCTTCTCTGGGGGAAGGAGCACTTACTAGGGGAGAGCAGAAAGAGGGCACAGAGATACTTCCAGGAGGTTTGCTTCCCGTGTCACTTTTAAGCTTCATGGCACCCTTCCTCCTAGTGTCTGACTATGTTTTCTTGCTCATGTGCTGCTCTTAACCTTAATCGAAGGCCAGTTTCTCTTGCGTGATTCCCCTAGGGGGAGGGTGGAAACATTCATTGCTGTAGTACAAAAATTCCCCTGCTGTCCCTTCTTCCTTTTCATGAGTGCCTCCGATTACAAAGTTTCAATATTGACCTTTCAATATTGACTCTCCCTTGCTTCCTGCACAACGTCAGCACCTGCCCCACCTCCCAGAGCCTCACCAGCAAAGGCCAAATCAAACAGCCGCGGAGGGCTGAAGAGCTGGCCTTGTACTGAGCAAGCCGACTCCAGAAGGAAACTGCCTATAGCCACAGCTGCTGTCTTTCTCCTCCTTGAACATGTTAGACTTGGACAGGAAGGAGACATTTTCTTGAGATCACAGGGGCCAATTACAGATTCATAGCTGTTATTGAAAAATAAGGCTAAGATGTAGGAGAAATAAGGCCTCCTTGAGGATATTTATGAAAGCCATGTACTTCCTCTGTAGCATTCACTAACCTGAAGTCCCTCAAAGGCAAGACAAGACAGAACAATGACCTTCTACTACTCTCCCTCCAGCAGTAAGAATGGACTTCATCATGCAGATGGCATCTTAGAGTTATGGAGCTGGAAGAGGCTGAAAGTCGTAGAACAAACCTCATGTAGTATAGATGAAGTGAGTATGAGCAACTTGACCAGTAGGAGTGGTGATGTGACCACTGGCCTTGAATGCAGGATTTCATTCCATTCCCACCTCCCTACAAGTGGCCTCTGAGCTACTGGGTACCTGATGCCACCTTACATGAGATACTATTTTTTTTCTATCACAAATTTCTGAATCCCATGTTTATAGAGCAGAGAAAGATAAGGCACCATATAATCAAGGATGTCTCCTGAAAGACAGAAGCCATATCATTAATTTTGCTATACAAAATGTAAAGACCGTACAATGAGTAATATGTAACCCAAAAGTACAGGAAAATAGAGGTAAATTTAGCGTCTTTGGAAATGTTGAAATTAATGTTTTATATCTACTGTTTTACTATTTATAGAATGTTTGAGAAAGCAAAGTACTGATTTTCTTTCCTCATGATTTTGCTTTCTCAGGCATGCATATTCCATATATACAAAGCCCAACCACAGTACCCTAGCTATTAGTGTAATAAATAAGAAAATAAGAAATATAGGAAAGTAAAACAGAGGGTGCTAGAAGCCAAAGAAGGTTTTCAGGTCTAGAGTTGGGTGGAGCAAGCTAACTCCTAAGGCTGGTGAGGATGAAGGAAGGTTGCTGCCAGTCACATTATGGAATGGCTCCTATGTTCTTATTCTTCTACCATCAAAAGTTTGTCAAAAAACATTGCCAGTTTGGGAAGATGCTTTGTTTAGGTAAAGGAAAAAAAATTTGTTTTTTCTAAGCTGGTACTTGCTCTCAACCAATAATAGATTTTAGACATCAGAAATTATACTAACAATGATTTGGAAATTGAGAAGATAAAAGTTAAATGACCTGTTTTTATAAATATACAGCCATCTCTTGACCCTTTGGAAAACAAAAAATCAAAACAACTGCTTAACATTATTTTTAGGACAATCAATCCAATTATAATTCTGATATTTTATTTCTATCTAAATATCAAAATTATAATAGAATTTGGCTACTGATTCAAAAAGCTGTAAGTCCACCTAAGTCCTGTGGTTTCCTCTGCTAAGAGGCCTCTTGCCTCTCCATATTCTTCTTTTAATTCATCACCTTAGCTCAGGTTTCATCACTTCTCTCTGGATTATTGCCTTGACCTTCTACTTTCAGTCTCTGCCACATCCAATGACCCTCCACACAACTGCCAGATATGATATATGTAAAGCACAGCTCTAGACATGTCCCTTGCCTGCACAGGAAAACCTGTCATGAACACTCCTTTTGTGTTTTCTGAATAAAAGCCAAAATCTTTAGGCTGGCCTCCAAAGCCACCTCCGAGCTTGCCTCTCACTGCTCACTTGCAAACATGTTGTCAGTGCCCCAAGTTTAATTTCTAATAACAACATCTTGCTGCCTGAATGTCCCTCCTGCCATCTCTATCCAAAGTTGAGGGCAAGATCCGGTTCTAATACTGACAACACTGGAAGACATCGCTCACATCTCACAGAGGGGAGGAGAGTCCTCTCCCCACAGCCCCCAACTACTTCTTTCAGAGACATGGTCACATGCTCCCTTTTATCCAGTTTATTTGTGGAATTGGTGTTGTGAAGTGAAAGGAGATTGAGAGGCAGCGCAAACAGGAAGTTTCTGTGATCTCCGGTGCCCAAAATGTGCCTCACCGGTATGCAGATTATTTTGAGCAAAAAGCAACTGAGAACCTGTGGGCTCTAGAGAAATTTCGGCTCCCTCTAACTATCTAGAAGAATTTGAGTTAGGGGCCTTGACCATAATAAGAGATTATCAGAAATGTTTGTGACATCTCTAGGAAAGGAAAAATTGCTAATTACTGAACGTGTTTTCCCCTTGCAATGGCCTTCTGAAGCCCTACACCATCCTCATCCCTATCTCATCTCTAGGCCAGATGTCAGACTAGGATATACACCACACTCTCCCTCTGTCTTGGAACTGCTCCTATATACAGGGTCTCTGACTCCTTCATGTATGTGCACATGGGGTTCCCATGCACATGAAATTAAATTTGAGTTTCTCTTGTCAGTCTGTCCCTTGTTGATTTGAATATTCAGCTAGCCAGAAGAATCAGAAGAAAGAGAGAAATTGTCCCCTTCCCCACATTTATCTGTAAAATGTAGTTAAGGACAGAACCTACCTGATGAGGTTGTTGCGGGAAGTAAATGAGCTTATTCAGGTTAAAAAAACCCCACACTTTTTACAGTGCCTACAATGTCAGGATAGAAAGAAATGTGAGAGAGAAGGAGGGAGAAAGGCAGGGAGGGAAAGAGAGAAAAGAGAGAAGCGAGGAGAGAAGAAAAACCATACTTTCCTTTTATACTGGAGTCAATGGACCACACATATAAACTTCCTTAAAGACGAAATTTTATGTGAAAATGACATCAAGATCATGGAAAGAACAAAGTCAGTTAATGTTTTTCAGGTCCACTGTGTAAATTTATTAGCTGAATTCTGATTTCTATGAGAAATAGAACATTTTCAAGATGGAAAGGGTTGTGGAAATCACCCTGTCCAACCCCAATGCTTTTCTGCTAAGAAAAGGGCCACAGGCAAGCGCCTAGTCAGTGGCAGAATCCAGACTAAAAAGTTGTCTGTGCAGAACTCTTACCCTCCTGCATATCACCACTCCAGGTTTGGGAAGGACATTAGAAAACCCTGATGCTCAGAGAGTAACTTCCAACATGAGAACGGGAAGAGGTTACTTAACTATTCCTCCCGCCCAAAGCAATATAATATTTGGTCAAAACCATAAAAAAACAATATTTTAGCACTCTGGAAATTGGCTGGGGAAGTGTTTGTTCATGAAAACCACTGAATTTTAAATAAAGACAGCACCAACTTGTGTTTTTATCTGGAACTGTCACCATCCCTTGCACTTTGTTGTTTGCTAGTTTAGTCAGGGTAGGCTGTAAAAGCCAACAGCTTTTTGTCACTGCCAGAGTGGTCTGATTTAATTTGGAGAATCATCAGTTTAAACAGTGATCTCGAAGCAAGTGGACAGAGAGGGCTACCAGTTCTGCTAGCCTAAAATTGCAGAGCAAACGACGGACTGGGCCTTACCTGGAAACTTAACATGGAATTGAGAAAGGTGAAGCAGCCATGGGGAGATGGATGAACTCTCCACATTTCCTAGGTTGATCAGGGTTTTTGTGCATGTGCTGCAGAGACAGGAGCATCCCAAGTCACCCACAAATCCCTGGCCAGTGCCAGTGGAACTGACCCATGTGTACAGTGGAGATGCAAGGACTTGAGTCTGGGCAGACTTAAAACCAAAAGCTTAGTCTACAGCCATGCCACCCTGAACAAGCCCGATACTGTCTGATCTCGGAAGCTAAGCAGGGTCGGGCCTGGTTTGAATGGGAGACCACCAAGGAAGACGAGGTGCTATAGGCGTAAAATAAATAAATAAATAAATAAATAAATAAATAAATAAATAAATAAATAGATAGATAAATAGATAGATAGATAGATAAGGGATTGTAAACTGACAAGGTTCTTGTAACCTGAGGTCAACCAAGGCTTGCCTCGCTTAAAACATACAAACAAACAACAACAACCAAAAACAAAGCCTGACATTTGAATGTGTCCCCCATCTCACAGCCATAGATCTATCAGCAAAGAATGGACGCCTTACTGGCTCAGGGTATTTTAATACAACCTCTGGCCAGTCTTTGGCTGAATGCTAATCTAGGCACACACAGGGCGGGACTATAGGAAGCTAGGCTTAAGAATAAAAAGCAAGAAAAACAAAATGACAGAAATATCCATGGATACGCATTGCAGAGGAGGCAGACTTCATGGATTTTGGCCAGGCAGGCTATTAAACAAACACACAAACAATAGCAATAACAATACTCAGGGGGAAATGAGAAAACATAGTTGCTAAACTATGATATGTAAAATGTTAGTTTTCAACAAAGAAATTATAAAACAAGTAAAGCAATAAGAAAGTGTGGCTATACTCAGAAAATAAAAACAGTCAACAGAAACTATCTCTGTGTGTCCCTAAGATGTTGGGTTTATGGGAATAAGTCTTTAAAGCAGCTCTTATAAATGTGTTTAAGGAAATAAAAGAAACTATGTTCATTGATAAAATAAATTTTAAAATTTTAATCAAAAAGATGGAAATTACACAAGTGAATCAATTCTGACACAATGAAGGCCACGAGGCAGTGGAATGACATATTCAAAGTGTTGAAAAATATCTGTGAAGCAAATTCTACATCCAGCAGAACCATTCTTCACAAATAAAGGCAAAGTAGATATTCCCAGATAACCAAAGAGCAAAAGAATGTTTTTCTAACAGATACACTTTATAAGAAATACTAAAGGGTGTCCTTTAGGCTGAAAAAGAAATAACATCAGGTAATACTCAAATGTACAGTAAGAATGAAGGAGTCCAGAAATGACAAATATATGGGTAAATATAAAAGACTGTAAATATATTTTCTCATTTCTTTTAATCTTTTTTAAAAAAATATTGTATAAAGCCAAAGTTGTAACACTGTATTATTGAGTATATATCATTTGTAGAAATACATACAATACTAATGGAACAAAGGAGGTAAGGGGAAAAAAGTATGTTGGAACAAAGTTTCTAGAATTAATTTGGTATTATTCTGAATTAGATTATGGTAAATTAAGATGCATACTGTAATACCTAGAGCAGCCACAAAGAAAATAACTTTAAAAATGTAGCAATAAAATCAACAGAAAAATTAAAATGACACATTAAAAATATCTATTTAACACAAAAGCAGGAAGTAAGGGAGGGGAGAGAAATAACAAAGAGAAAAATAAGAAACAAATAGCAAAATAGCAGATATCAATTCAGCCATATCAGTAATTACATTATAAATGAACTGTTATGATATTGTGATTTATAATAAATCTATATTTGGTCTTTACCCAGGGTTCCTGACTCACCGCTCCTGAACCCTTGGAATTTTCTATGCAATCAAAGCAATGGGAACATCTTTTACTATAATACTTAGTCTTTTGCCCTCAGTTTCTAAAATTGCTTCAGAGCCATAAAGGTGAGATGGGTATCTTGTTATTCATAACAAACTGCTTTTCACCACAGCTGGGTTTATGTAAGTAAAGCTGACTTTTGGAAATCCTCTAAAGATGGGGGACCTGGGTGCCAGGGACAACCAACTGCAATTAGAGTTTTGGAACTTTCAGTCCTACCCCCTGATCTCTGGACAGGAAGGAAAAAGGGATTGGAGGTCGAATCAGCCACCAGCGGCCAATGATTTAATCAGACATGCCTGTGTAATGAAGCCTCCATAAAAACCCAAAAGGACAGGGTTTGGAGAACTTCCAGGCTGGAAACTCGAAACTCCCACATGCCACCACACCAGGCCTCAAACTCCACAAGGACAAAAACTTTTTTGGGGACCCAGCCCTATGTATTTATTGATTTGTATCCTTTAATTATCTTTGTAATAAACCAGTAATCTAGTGAGCAAACTGGTTTCCTGAGTTCTATGAGCTGTTCTAGTAAATTAATTGAAGCCACAAAAGGGGATTGTGGTAATCTCTGATTTACAGTCAGTCTGTCAAAAGCACAGGTAACACCTGGACTTGTGACTGGCATCTAAAGTGGGGGCAGTTTTGTGGGACTGTGCCTTTAACCTATAGAATCTGATGCTATCTCCAGGTTGATAGGGTCAGAATTGAGTTGAATTGTGGACACCCATCTGGTGTTGGAGAATTGCATGGTAGTGTGAGTGTGTTGAAGGGGGGCGGGGATCCTATATACTGAAATTGGGTGCAGAATTGTAACTAAATATTCCACTTAAAAGGTGCAGATTGTCAGACTGAATAATAAAGAGCAAGACAAAACTACATCCTGTCAACAAGAAAATCAGCTTAGATTCAAAGAAACAAAGATATTAAAAGTAAAAGAAGGAATTTCAGTTTCAGCTAAGACAGGTAAATAACCTAAAATTCATCACTTCCATCCTTACAGGATAAAAGCAAAATAAAATGAAAATAAATGACTTTTCTTAGATCCATCAGAAAATTGATGTTACAGGGCAAAGCATCCCCCTGAAACCTGGGGAGACACAGAGGATACAGAGACTCATAGCCTTGATCAGCTAACCTAGACGAGGAGCCACTACAACCATAAAATGGTAGGAATACTTAAGTGGTAATTTTGATGAATTGCTGGAGGCTGGATGTGGTTTTGCGTGAGAGTAAGAAACTCCTGCAGATGCAGTTCATGGGCTTTACCTTCCGGAACCCTCCAGATCCTCAAGGTGAGGATCCAACAAAATCTCTCTCATGTTTCAGGCAGAGGTGAGGCGGAAAGTAACCATTTGCATTTATGTTCAGAGAGTTCTCTATAATAAAAGTTTCTCTCCAAGGGGCCAGTTTTACCCGAGCCTTATTGACTTGGGGGGAAGGGCAATTAGCCAAGTCTGGCTCCCTATAGCCTTCCTCTCTGGAAAGAAGGAGAGGAGAGGGAGAGGGAGAGGGAGAGGGAGAGGGAGAGGGAGAGGGAGAGGAGAGGAGAGGAGAGGAGAGAGAAAATTTCCTGAAGGTCACAGCCCAAAGACTCAGGCAGTTAAAAGACTGACATTTAATCCTAAGATTATAGAATACTTCCCTTCCCCAGTACCTTACCACCACATCGACAGGGTTCCAGTGTAAGAACAGCAGATTAAACTGAAAGAGCTGAAAAACACAAGGTCGCTAGAGATCACTGAAGTCTCTGGCACCTAAGCTATAGTAGACTTTAAACATGGCCCAGCTCCTAGCAGGATTAACATAAAATCTCACACTATTTGCCTCAGTTCCTATTACCTAATACATTATTTCTGCTTTCAACAAGAAAGTGGAAAACATGCTAAACAACAAGAAAAAAAGTCTAAAGAGACAAAGCAAGCATCAGAACCAGACTCAGATATGACACAGATTTTGAAATTCTGAGATAAGGAATTAAAAATAACTGTGATTGATATATTAAGAGTTCTAATGAAAAAGTAGACAACATGCAAAAACATATAGATAATGTGACCAGAGAGATAGAAATTCTAAGGAAGAATCAAAAGAAATGCTAGAAATAAAATATATTGTAGCATAAATGAAGAATCTCTTTGATGGGCTCATCTCTGGACACACACAGCTGAGGAAAGAATTGGTGGGAATGAAGATGTGCCACCAGAAACTTCTCAAACTGAAATGCAAAGAGGAAAAAAATGAAAAGGACAGAACAGAATATCCAAGAATTCATGGGACAATTACAAAGGGTATGATATGTGTAATGGGAATAGCAGAAAAAGAAGAGGGAAAGAAGCAGGAGTCTGTGAAATAACGATTGAGAATTTTTCAAAATTAATGCCAGATGCCAAACCACAGGAAGCTCAGAACACCAAGCAGGATAATACCAAAAGAACCCCCCAAAATTGTACTTAGGCATGTCATATTTAAACTTCAGAAAACCGAAGCAAAGGAAGTCTTAAAAAGAGTTAGGGTGGGGTGAAGGAGGCAGACTTTATGGATAGATATTCAGACTTCAACAAGGATAGATATTACATTCGACTTCTTATCAGAAACCATGCAAGCAAGAAAGTAGAGTGAAATATTTTAAATGTGGAAAGAAAAAACCCACCAATCTATAATTCTATATCTAGAAAAATTTTCCTTCAAAAGTGAAGGATAAATACTTTCTCAGACAAAAATTGAGGGGATTTATCATCAGTAGGTCTGCCTTGTAAGAAATGTATTAAAAGAAGCTCTTCAGTGAGATAAAAAAATGACATAGGTCAGAAACTTGAATCTATATAATCAAAGGAAGAATATCTGAGAAGAAATAAGTGAAGTAGAATAAAATCTTTTACTATTATTATTCTTAATTGATCTATTAGATAATTATTTGTTCAAAGTAATAACAGTAACAGTGTATTGGGCAATTGCAGCATAAAGATAAGTGAATGACAGCAAGTTATAGAGCAGGAAAGAGGAACTGAGAATGATGAATATAAATGTATTTGAAAGTGGATTTAGATTAGTTGTTAATATATATTATAAATTCTACAATAACCACTAAATTATTTTAAAAAGCATAGTTGATGTTAAGAGAGGAGAGAAATGCAATCATATAAGTGCTCAATAAAAACCACAGAAGGCAGAAAAAGAGGGAAAAATAAAAAGGGAATAAAGAACAAGTGCAACAAATATAAGACAGTTTATAAATACGGTAAATATTAATCCAATAATATAAAAAATTACTTAAAATGAGAATGGCAAATACATAAATTAAAAGACTGAGATTATCACTGTGGATAAAAACACGAGACTGAACCATATGTTGTCTTTAAAAAACTTATTTTAAAAATAAAGACACCAGTAGATTAAATTAAAGGAATGGAGACAGAGATACCATGCTAACAATAGTTAAAAGAAAACTCAAGCAAAATAAACCAAACAGAAAAAGTTGAAAACTACATGATATTGCTTATATGTGGGCTATAAACCAAAAAGCAACAAACGAACAGGACAAACATACAGAGGCTCATGGACAGGGACAACAGACGAGTGGTTACTAGAGGGTGAAGGTGAGGGAGTGGAGGCAGGTAAATGGAGTAAAGGAGGTCAAATATGTGGTGACAGAAAGATATCTAACTATGGGTGGTAAACACAATAATTGTATATGTATATGTATGTGTATATGTATATATAGCTATATATTATATATATTGCTATGTATATATTATTAAATTGTACACCTGATACTGGATTTCGTTAACCAATGTCACCATAATAAAATAAAGAAAAGAAAACTCAAGTAGCAATATGAACTTCAGATAATGCAGATGACTGCAGAACAAGATAAAGAGGGCAATTTTCCGAGAAGACACGATACTTAACCTGCATGCACCCAACAGCAGAGTGTCAAAATATGTGAGGCAAAAACTTACTGAACTGCAAAAAGAAATAGATAAATCCACTATCATAGTTGAAGACTTCAAGCCCCTCTTTCAGTAATTGATGGATTTAGTAAACAGAAAATCAGTAAGGATATAGTTGAACTGAACAGCACAATTAATCAACAATATTTAATTGACATTTATATAATACTTAATCCAAGAAAAGTAGAATACAAATTCTTCTCAAATGCACATGAAATATTTAGCAAGATAGGCCACATTCTGGCCCATTAAACAAACCTTTACAAACTTAAAGAACAGAAATTATATAAAGTCTGATTTTACCACAATGAAGTTAAACTAGAAATCAATAACAGAAAGAAAATTTGAAACTGCAAAAATACTTAAAGATTAAACAACACATTTCTAAATAACACATGGGTGAAAGAAGTCTGAAGAGAAATTTTAAAATATTTTGAACTAAATAAAATGAAATACAACTTATAAAAAGTTGTAGAATGCAGTGAAAGCAGTGCTTAGAGGGAAATTATAGCACTGAGTGTATATATTAGAAAAGGAAGATCTAAAATCAATCTAAGTTTTTACCTTAGAAAATGAGAAAAGAACAAATTAAATTTAAAGTAAGATCTTAATAAATGAAGATTAAATGTTCATGAATTGAAAGACTCAATATTGTTGAGATGGTAAATATCCCAAAATTGATTTATAATATCAACTTATTTAAATCCCATCAGGCTTTTTGGTGGAAGTAACAAATTGATACAAAAATTTATATGGCAATGCAAAAGAATTAGATTAGCCTAGACAATTTTGTAAAAGCCAAAAAAAATTGAATTTATGCTACATGATTACAAAACTTACTAAAAACCTTCAATAATCAAGGCAATGTGGTATTGGCATCAAGCTGGGCATATATATTATTGGAACAGAATTGAGAGTTCAGAAATAAAACCTTATATTTATAGTCAATTGATTTTCAACTTAAGTAACAAAACAATTCAATGGATACATAATAATATTTACAACAATAGGGGATGAAGGAGGAGATATCTATATGCAATCGAATAACCTTAGATCTTTCTCTCACATCATACATAAAACTTAACTCAAAATGAAGCATAGTCTTAAGTGTAAGAGCTAAAACAATGAAACTTTTAGAAGAAAACATAGGAGAAAAATCTCTAAGAAACTCTGAAATCTTTATGGTTTCAAAACAGGAGCCATAAAAAATGGATGAATTGTGCTTTATTAAAATTTAAATCTTTTGCACTCCAAGAAACAACCTTAAAAAATAAAAAGATCAGTCACAGACTAGGATAAAATATTTGTAAAACATGTACCTGATAAAAATCTTGTATCTAGAATATAAAAGAACTTTCACAACTCAATAATAAATAGACAAACAACTTGATTAAAAATGGGTAAAAGACTTGAATAAACATTTCACCAAGGAAGACTTCTAAATAGCTAATAAACCCATGAAAGGGTGCTAAACATCATTAGCCAAATTAGGAAATGCAAATTAAAACCACTTCGTGCTCACTAGAGTATGGGTGGTATCTCACATTCAAAAGGACAATATCGATGAGGATGTGAACTCATTCCTGGCAGAAATGAAAATGGTACATCTACTTTGGAAACCTGCTTGGTTGTTTCTTTAAATTAAACACAAACTTACCCCAAACCAAGCAATTTCACTCTAAGGAATCTGTGCAACAGAAATGAAGACAAGCTCGCAGATACTTGTAAGTGAATGTTCAAAGCAGTATTATCTATAGTAGTCCCAAACTGGAAATAATCCAAATCCAGTCTACCAGCTGGCAAATGGATAGTGCGTCCATACAATGGAATACTGTTCTTCAATAGGAATAAAATCCCAGTACAGGTAACAATGTGGATGAACCTTTAAAAAATATTTCTTAAAGAAACCAGATGCAAAGACTATCTATATATATCTATCCATATCTCTATCTATCTGTCTGTCTGTCTGTCTGTCTGTCTATATCATATAATTTCATTTATAGTAAATGTTCCAAAAAAGAAAATTATAGAGACAGAAAGCAGATCAGTAATTACCTGGGGTAGGGGTTAGGGGGAGTGGATATTGACCGCAAATAAACTTAATAGAATTTTCAGCATGATAGCAATGATCTAAAACTTGCTTGTGGTGATGATTGCACGACTCTATAAATTTATTTAAAATAATTTAATTGCACACTTGCAGTGGGTGAGCTTTAAGGTATGCAAAATATACCTTAATAAGTCTAAAAGAAGAAAACCCAAAGCTCAGTACTGATTCAGCAAAGGAGATGTAACCTCTGGGAGAAGGAAGCCCAGAGTGACAAGCTCCTCATCTGTGTAGACAACAACATCCTGCTATGACATAAATTCTCTCTCACTCATCCTGACCTACACTGACTTAATGTACTGGAGCCTCAGCCAAGGGCAATCTCGTTCAGCTGTCTGTCATCCCTGCGGACTCTCAGGATCTCTGGGACAGTGTGCCAGGGTTCCGGCCACTGGCTCAATATTTTTCGGCTTCATGATGTGGAGATACCTCTGCTACCAGCAATAGTCCACGTGTACTTTAAATCTAATAAAAACAAATTCTTATCTATAATCTTGGCCTTTACAAAACCAAAATTGTGCCCTATATATGCATATTCTGGATGACACTTTCCTCCTTACCAAAAACACCTACCAAGCTTCTAAAACATACTTGATGTTTGTCCCCCAGGAATGAGAGATAGATAGATAGATAGATAGATAGATAGATAGATAGATAGATAGAGAATGTGTGTGCATGCGTGTGTTCCAGAAAACCTAGGTGGAAGATGAGAGATGAAGATATAATAATTTAGTGCCTGAGCTATTGAGTTTTACTTGAGTGACACATCTGAGAAGGAATGAAAGGTTGACATCATCACTTCCTCTGCCAACTTTGTTGGCTGTTTTTGGTTTTTTATTTTTATTTTTTTAAAGGAAAGAATTTCTTTGGGGTGCAGCTGGCTGCCTCCAAACAGAGATCAAACCAGTACATTTCCTGCCGTTGCCTTTCTCTTTCACTCGGGACCCAGTCGCCAGCTGAGTTTTTCCGGGCTCCAGAATTCCTTAACTATTTGTCTCATGTTTCCTTAACTACTCCTTTCTTGATTCTCATTCATTTCACAACAGATGTTTATTAAGTTCCTATTAAGTGCAAGAGCCTGAGTTGAATGCTGTGGGGGATATAGAGATATCTTGGATATCTCTATCCTGGATAGTTTACTATGTAATTAAAGCAGGATGTAGATAAGGTGTGTACACCAATAACTAAACTATTAGGTAATAGGTGACAGAGATACATACTGAGTTATCAGAGTTTTGAAGAAGGGAGAAGTCTTTTGGCTAAAACAATCAGGAATGTCTTTATAGAATGAGTGCTATTGAAATCAGGGCCTCAGGGTGGGTATAATTTTGAGTGTCAGAGTTGAAGGAATGTGAGAAATTTAAGTAGAAAAAAGGCCTGTGCCTGAAGGAAGTGGATTTTAGAAATAGGAAAGCACAAGGTGTATTTGAGAGAAAAACACTAATGTTTTGCTAAAATACAGAATATGTACTGCAGAACAGTTGCAAGTAAGTCTATAAATATAAGTTGGAGTCAAATCATATGGGACATTGAATATCAGATAAGATTTGATTCACTTCCAGACAAGCAATGTTAACCTTCTCTTGACTCCAAGGACATTTAAATAATGGAGACACAGACCCAGGCTCTATCTTGACAAGATCCATAAGTTACACCCCGAGAACTTTCCAGTATGACTACAAAAATATGGATAGTTGTACCTGATGACCTTTAGGCCCCATCCAGTCTGAGACTGTAAAGTTTGGTGGTCTCCAGGAGCCCAGAAACAGAAAATGAACTCTTGTCTTTTGGTGCCCTGGGTGACCAGAGCTACATATATATGGCTTATGGGGAAAGATCGGGCCTCCCAGAGAGGTGCTAAGGGCATGATTTGCTCAGAAGTCAGTCTCTTCTGAAGCTTAGATGGCCTCTGCATGATACATGGTGCCTGGTGTTTCAAATATCAGGTGGGCTGGTGGTCACCACTGCTAGCACAATGACAGGCAGATGCAAGTGTGCACGCATGCTGTTTTAGGATCCGTTTGAGCACTATTAAGTACACTGTATAGACAAAGATTCTTAAGTAGTACCCCGTGGAGGAGCGGTGAAGCCTCAGGCAGACTGTCAGAGAGCTTGTGAAGACTGACAGATATGCAAAATCTTTATTAGGTTTCATTCCTGTTGTAATTCCCTAGACGACCTGGGCTGGCTGGTGCAGTGAATACAAAACACCTGCTGAGGCCAAAGTCCTGCAATGGAAGCAGAAGGAAAAAAGAAGAGGGATGTTTGCATCTCAGAAAAAGGAATGGAGAGGCGGAATATATAATAAGTCAGACACTAACATTTTAAAGATCAGGTGGGATGAGGGTAGGAAGAGGCTAATAGTGTCATTAGAAAACCAAAACGCATTTTGCTGAGGTAGTAACTTCTCTACAAATCCAAAAGCAGCATCTGAAATGGCCCTGAAATGGAAAATGATGAGGTTAGGCGCCTGTCTGCGACAGCTGGAAAATTAAATTGAGGTAATGTGGAGGAGATGAGGAAAAGCCCGCACAAAACATGCCACCCATATTCTGAAGAAGTCATCTGC
This sequence comes from Cynopterus sphinx, assembly GCA_030015415.1. NCBI lineage: Eukaryota > Metazoa > Chordata > Mammalia > Chiroptera > Pteropodidae > Cynopterus > Cynopterus sphinx. Next base: position 95,349,499 of record CM057380.1, read on the forward strand.
TGCAATCAGAAGCTGAGTTCAAATTTGAGGCTGTCAAGTGGATTTAATTAACGAAACTTCTCCGTGTTCTTTGCCGAGTTCAGCCACTTGACAGGCTATATTTAACACCTGGGCTTTTTTTTTTTTCCCTCAGCTGAACTAAACGACCACTGAAGTCCCATCTACCTCTAAAAATCTTGATTTCTGTGATGCAGTAAATTTCATAATCTGGGCACAAAGTATATTTAGGTTCTGAAAAAGTCAAGTGGTTCAGAGAACTTTAAATGTTTTGAAGCCCAAAAGCTTTGTATTTAAAAAATGAAAAAAAAAAAACTTGCAGAATATTGATTGGATAGTTAAATTGAGATACTACTCACTTTCTGGTGTTTTATTTAATTGTATCACTCACACCAAACCGCATACACACATTTCTAAAGGTAGAAGAGGAGACAAAGAATTAGCAATAGTGGAGAAGTAGACACAAATAATATCTTAATATGTGCCTAACTTGCAAAAATCTAATTTCAAATGAAATTATCTACAATCTAATTCTACTTGTAAAATTTTCTTAGAACCCTCGCCAGTTCTGCAGATTGAGTCATTGTTATCTTAACCCTCTCCAGCCTCACAGCTCCGACACAAGGAAGGCCTTGTTCGTTCCTGCTCCTCCTCCTGAATGTTGCAACAGGTCAGTGGCTTCATTACTCATCCAGCCAAACATTTTCTTTTACTCCCTTTCCTTACCCCACACTCTTTCAGTCACCAAGTCCTTCTGCTTCCATATTCCACATGTACACTGACCTTTACTGATTTCATTCAAGACCTCATAATCACTCATCTGAACTACTGCCACAGCCCAGTAAATCAGCCATGTTCATTTACTCAAGGCATGCATTTTGTACTGGGATCTCTTTAGGCCCCAATGACACTGGTGAGTAAGAAAGCAGTACCTAAATTCAAGGAGCACATATTCTAGTGGGAGAGATAGACAATAAAACCACTAAAGAAGGAGATTATAAATTATGGGAAGGTGTAGGAAGAAAATAAGAAGAGTGATATGAAAGAGAAAGAGTTGCTGAGGACAGAAGGCCTACACTGATAGAGTGGCGGGAGGAGGAAACATGGAAGTGAGGTCCAAAGAGGAAGAAGCCAGGCTTGCCCAGAACTTTCCAGGAAGCATAAGTACACAGTTGGAGGGGGCTGCAAGAACAGAGGCTGGAAACCTGAGAGAGTGATCCCAGGTGAGGTTAATAGGCCAAATGATAAAAAGCTTTTTTTGTCTTCATATTAGAGCTGGGAATTTTTTCTAAGTGTAGTGAGTACTAACGAATAGGTTTTAAGCAGGGAAGTAATGTAATATGACTTACGTTTTTAGGAAATCACTCTGATTAGTGTATGGTTACGGATTGGAGGGGGACAAAAGGAAAGGAGAGAGCTCAGTTAGGAAGTGACTGCAATAGTGCCAACAAGAGAGTATGACATCGGCTAGAGTGATGGCGGAGGAAACGGGAAAAAGTGGATGGATCTGGGATATATTTGCATGACAGACCAGACTTGATGGATTGGGGGACATGAAGAAAAAAGAGGCCTTCTTAATGGGGTGTGGCTTGGGTACCTAACTGCATGAATGGTAGGGATATTTACCATGCTGGGAAAGATGAGGGAAATAACTGCTTTTATACAGCCAAGAGGTAGTCATGAAGGCTTTTAGATACAGGATGCTATAGGTCAGTGGAGAGGTCTGGGCTGGAGATATAAAATTGGGAGTCACCACTGACTGGAAGTTGTTTAAAGCAGTGGGACTAGGTGATATCAGCTGACATAGCAGTGGAGGGGGATATAGCTAGAGTAGGAAAGAGGAGAGAAAGGGAGAGAAGAGAAGGCCTAGGACTGAGCCTTGAGACTCTCCCATATACACAGGTCAAGCAAAGAAGGGAGAGCCAGCAGAGGAGGCACTAATTTTCAAGACCTTAATTCATCCTTTACGTGAAGGCCAGAGTGGCTTCTCCAACATTTAAATCTTATCGTGACTCATTTCTGCTTAGAACACTGAGGTTCTCTACTGCCCTCTCGAGAAAAATCTACCCCTTGGAAGATATACAAGTCCCTAGACCTAGGCTTCCTTTCCAGGTTCGTCTTCCTTGCCCCATTTATCATCTCATTCTAAAATTGTGTTATGGTTTTCTGAATACATACCTGTCTCTGTTACTAGATGTAACTTAAGGAAGAGAATTATGTTGTTATTAAGTTTGTATTTTCAATACCTGGCACATAGTAGGTGCTCAATAACATTTGTTGAACAAGAAGTAGGAAAGAAGGTGGGAAGAAGCGAGTGAAAGAAAGAAGGAAGGAAATGAGGGAGGAAGAGAGGGAGGGAGGGAGGAAGAAAGAATTATTCTTTGTGTGGGAACAGTCACAAAAAGAATACGTGGCAATTAATGTCTATGCTATATTCCGAGGCATTTTTGGAAACTATGAAATCTGGGATGGAATGAAAAGAGCCCCATCTAGAGGTAGAAAGATGCAACAATGGACACATTTTGAAGTTTTTCCAGAAATATAAACCACTGACCAGGCAGGCAAAGCTGAAACTTATACCAAAGTTAACCTTTTTAAAAAACCCAATCAGTAGTAATGATATCTAGAAATCAGTTAACAATAAAAAATATTTCTCAAATTATTCATGGGCAAATCAGAATAAAAAAAATCAAATCACGTTATCTCTGAACTTACAAAGTTATGTTATTTATTTTTTTTGACAGTAAAGTCCTAAATACTTGCGACTTCATACAATTAAACCTTGAGAATTTACTAGGATATTTTAGCTTTTTTCATATCATATATCCTATCCTATCCCATCCATCATATATCATATCATATCATATCATATATCATATCATATCATGTGATAAAGTGAAGCTTCTCTGCCTGGAAAAATCAATTACTCCCACCGTGACTGCACCTCAGGAGAAACGTCCCGAAGGAAGGAGAGAGTCCCTAGTTGTGGGTGCTAGCACTCTGCAGTAACGGGTGACTGAGAGCTTCACATGCCGTTGAACTTCATAGCAAACCCACATAGATGAAAGCAGCAATCAGCAAATAGAGCTCTACTGATCAACGGTCAGTTGTCAACCAGCAACCGATATCGGTTGTTGTTTGAGAGGTCTTGTTTGAGTTTAACGAAGGGTAGAGAAAATGATGGGACATGGGCGGCAATTTAAACCCTGTACTGTGGCCATATGAAATATCACTACAGACGATATTTTTATGTTACTGTTTTTATTTGAACCTTACTGTTTCAGAAAAGATACAGATGTGGTTTGGCTGTGAAGCACCATATTCCATTTATTTATTTATAAAAGACCCAACTTCTATATACTGTGTTTCATGGTTCAGTTATAACCACTAAAAAGCACATGAAATAGAAAGAAGAATGGAACAGGAGTGAAAAAACTAAATTCTTATCCCAGCTGTATGATCTCAGGCAAGTCATATAATTTTTCATTTGAACACTGGATTTCTAGAATGTGAAATGGGGAGAATTTTCACTGCATTCTTCTCTCAGGTTTTTTTGGAAAACAAATAAAATAACACACATGAAAGCATGTTTTATTTTTAAGAAAAATTATTTAAGAAAAATAATTTACACACAATGAAATCCATAGATCTTAAGTGTTCGGTTCAATAAGTTTAGACAAATATAACTGTAACCCACACTTCAATCGAAATACACAATATTACCACCATCCAGAAGTTACCTTGGGTCTCTTCCCAGTCAATAATTCCCAGCCTCTCCCTCAGATGCAAGACATCTCTGACTTTTTTCACCATAGGTGATTTCTTTTTCTTTTCTTTTCTTTTCTTTTTTTTTTTTTTTTTGGCCTATTCTAGAACTTCAAATAAATGGAATAATACAGTATGTATACAGTATGGCTTCTTTCACACAGCATAATGTCTGAGATTTATTCACATTGTTACATGTGTCAGCAGTTTGTATATTTTTTACTGAATAATATTCCATTATTTATCCATTCTTTATTTTAAGAGTAGTTCGATGAGTTTGGTGAATGTATATACCCTATAACCACCACCACAAACAAAATAAAACATTTCCATAACCTCCAAAAGTTCCCTCAGGCTCCTTTTACCATCAATCCCTTCTCATATCCATGACTTTAGGCACTACTGTTCTGCTTTTCATCATGATAGTTTTGCTTTTTCTAGAACTTCATATAAACGGAATCATACACTGTAGTCTTTTGTGTCTGTTTTTACTTACCCTAATGTTCATCCACATTGTTGTATGTGTCAGTAATTTTCCAATGAATGAATATATCACAATTTGTTTATCCATTAACTAATTGATAGATAATTGGGATGTTTCCAGTTGGAAAATTCATGTACAATTAAGTCCTCATATAAATAAATGTTTCATTTCTGTCGGATAAATATGAGTGGGATTGCTGAATCATATGGTAACTTTATAAGAAATGGTCAAACTGTTTTCCAAAGTAGCTATATCATTTTTGCATTCCCACCAGCAACATATGAAAGTTCCAGTTGCTCCACATCCTTGTCAACACTTCACATTGCCAGTCTCTCTATTTTGGCCATCACAGTGAGTATGCAAGGGTTTTTCACTGTGGCTTTAATTCACATTTCCCTAATGACTAAATAATGTTGAGCATCTTTTTATGTGTTTATTTGCCATTTGTTTATTTTCTTTGGTGATGTGTCTATTTAAATCTTTTGCATTTTTTTTTTAATAGAGTCATTTGTCTTCTCACAATTTAATTGTAAGACTTATTTTCTTGGACACAAGCCCTTTATCAGATGTTTTGCAAATAGTCTGTGACTTGCCTTTTTCTTTTTTTGACACCGTTTTTCAAAAGCAAAATTTTTAGTTTTGTTTGAAGTTTAGTTCATCTGTACTTTTGATTTGTGCCTTTCATGTCTTATTTATGACTACCCAAAGTCTAAATATTTTTTCTTATGGTTTCTTCAAAGGTTTAAAAATTTTAGCTCTATGGTTAGTTTTATAATATTGTGAGTTATTTTTTTTTTATGTACTGTGTGGCATAAGAGACTAAGTTCTTTTTTCCCATACGGCTATCTAATTGTTTCAATACTATTTATTTAAAAGATTATCATTCTTCCTATTGAACTGGCAGCTTTGACAAAAATTAATCAATCTTATATATAAGGATCTATTTCTGGATTTTTTTTTGTCTACCTTTATTCCAATATCAAACTCTCTCGACTACTGTAGTCTTTAATATGTCTTGAAATCAAATTTTCTTCTTTTTAAAAACCGTCTTGTCTATTTTAAGACCGTTGAGTTTCCATATCAATTTAAAAATCAGCTCAATATTGCATTGAATCCATAGAACAATTTGAGGACAACCAACATCTTAACAATATTGAGTCTTCTCCATAAGCATATAGCTTTTAGTGTAAAGGTCTTGCATATATTTTGGTAAACTAATTCCTAAGTATTTTATGATGTTTGACACTATTGTAAATAGTCTTTATTCTAATTTCCAATTATTCATTGCTAGTATTTAGAAATACAATTGATATTTTGTGTATTGTCCTTGTGCAATTTTGCTAAACTCTATTTCTATTCACTTTTTTTTTGTAGATTCTTCCTTGTGTATGTAAGATCATGTTGACTATAAATAAAGAACATTTTATTTCATTTCCAGTTTACCTCCTCCTTTCCCTTCATTTCTTTTTCTTACCTTGCTGCATTGCTGAAGAGCTCTGGTATAATGTTGAATAGAAGTGAAGAGAGCAGACATGCTCATTTCTTTCCAACCTTTGGGGGGAAGCACACTGTTGTTTGCTGATAAATATGATGTTAGCTACTGGTTTCTCACAGATTCCATTTGTTAGTCTGAGGAAGTTCTATTCAATTCCTAGTTTTCTGAGAGTTTTTATCATGAATGAGATTTGAATTTTCTCAAATCCTTTTTTGTATCTATGGAGATAATCATATGACTTTTCTTTTTTTCTATTGTGATGAATCATATTGCTTGATTTTAAAGATTAAATTAATATTTTATTCCTGGGATAAACCTCACTTTGCAATGATATTTATTTTTTTATATTTTGCTGGATTTAATCTGCTAATATTTTGTTAGGGATTTATGCAGTATGTATTTGTGGTTATGAGGAACATTGGTCTGTAGCTTTCTACTAATAACTTTGGTTTTGGTATTAGAATAATGGTGAATTTATTAAAATAAGTCAAAAAGCATTCTTTCTCTTCTGCTTTATGAAAGTATTTGTGTAGGACTGGTATTATTACTTTCTTAATTACTTGGTAGGTCAACAGTAAAACCACTGGGCCTAAAGTTTATGGGCGGGATTTAAATTATGGATTCAAAATTGTAAATAGATACACAACCTTCCAGTTTATCTATTTATTCTTGAATGGGTTTGTGTTTTTCAAGAAATTTTTCATTTCATTTAAGTTGTTGAATATGTTGACATAAAATGTTCATATTCCCTGATTATTCTTGTAAAGTTTATAGAATCTATAGTAACATCCTCTTTTTCATTCCTAATATTGATAATGTGTGTCTTCTCTCCTTTTACTGATCAGGCCGGTTAGATGTTTACCCAATTTTATTGATTTCCTTAAATGAAACCGCTATAGTTTCACAGATTTTCTCTATTGTTTTTCTGTATTATTGGTTTACTTTTAATCTTAATTATTCCTCCTTCTGCTTAAAATTTAACTTGCTCTTCTTTTTGTAGTTTTGTAAGGTGCAAGATAAGGTTATTAATTTAAGACCTTTTAAATTTTCTAACAGGGTTATTCAATGTAGTAAATCTTCCCTGAAGTACCATTTCAGCTGCATTTCATAAATTTGAATGTAAATATTTTCATTTTCATTCAGCTCAAAGTATTTTCTAATTTTCTTTTAAATCTCTTATTTGGTTGTGGGTTATATAAGACTGTATAAATTTCTAATAATTTGGGGATTTTCATGATATATTTATGTCATTGTTCATTGTGGCCAAAGAACATACTCTATACCATTTCAATTATTTTAAATTTATTAAGACTAATTTTAACAACGAGTGTATGTTTTATCTTGGTAAATGTTCCATGTGGACTTTAAGAAAATGTATTATGCTCTTATTGGGTGGAACACTCTATAATATCAATTGCGTTATACTGGTCCTTTGAGTTTTCTATAGCCTCACCTGTTATTTTTTAATTGTTTCATCAAGTATTGGGAGAGGAGTGTTGAAATTTCAAAATATATTTGTGTATTTGCCTATTTTCCCTTTCAGTTCTATCAAACACTACTTCATGTATTTTGAATCTCTATTATTAGGTGCATATACATTAGGGATTGTTTTGTCTTCTTGATGAATTTATTGCTTTATTACTATGAAATGTCCCTCTTTATCTTAAGTAATATTCTTCATTCTGAAATCTACCTTGTCTATTATTAATATAGTCATTCTAGCTTTCTTTTAATTAGTATTTGCATGGTATATCTTTTTCCATCCTTATACTTTTAACCTATCTGTGTCTTTATGTATAAAGTGGGTTTCTTGAATATGGCAAATAGTTAGGTTATGCTTTCTTATCCAATTTGTCAATCTCTGGCTTTTAATTTGGTTATTTAGACACTTTTATTTAATTTCTTTGGTTTTAAATTTGCCATCTTGCTACTAGTTTCAATTGTCTTCTGTGTTCTTATTTCCTTTTTCCTATTTTCTAGGCTTCTTTTGAGTTAATTAAATAATTTGCATAGTTCTATTTTATTTCCATCATTGGATTATTAACTATTCCTTTCTTTTTTAAGGAATTGATCCAAAATTTACAATATCTATCTTCAATTTATCATAATCTTTATATAATACTTCTTCACCTGCTAATGTAAGAAACATGCAAATTGTATTTCTACTTCCTTCTTTCCTTTGTTATTGTTGTCATGCATTTTACTGCTACATATTTTATTAATTCCACAACACAGTATTTTTATTTTAGTCAATTGTCTTTAGGAATTTAAAGATATGATAAAAAATATATTTTACATTTACTTACATATTTGCCACCTTCAGCATTATTCACTTCTCTTTTTGACCCAAGTTTTCACATGCTGTTACTCTCCTTTTGCCTAAAGAACTTCATTTAAGATTTCTTTCAATGCAGGCCACTGATGATGGGTTCTCTTGACTTTTAGTCACATAAAAAAAGCTTTATTTTTGCCTTCATTTTTGAAAGACGTTTTTCCTGGTTATGTAAATGATGGTTGAAATGTTTTTATCTTTTCAGCACTTTAATATGTTGTTGCATTGTCTTCTGGCTTGAGTAATTTTTGATGAGAAGTCTGTTGTCATTCGTTATTTGTTCTGTTAAAATGATGTGTTTTTTTCTTTTTTTTCTTTTTCTGGATGCTATAAGGTTTTTCATTCTATCATTTATTTCAATAATTAGATAAGGTGCCTCTTGGTGCAGTTTTCCTTATTTTATACTGATTGGGGTTTGTTGAGATTCTTGGATCTGTGAATTTATAGTGGAAATTTTTTGGTTATTATTTCTTCAAGTATTTTTTCTCTCCATTCTATTTGGGTCCTAGTTACACATATTTAGACTGATATTGTTCTACAGTTTGCTGAGGCTCTATTAAGTTTTTTTCCTTCTGTGTTTCAATGTGTATAATTCCTACTATTATGACTTCAATTTCACTATTTTTTTCTTCTGTAGTTTCCAGTCTGCAGTTGATCTCAGTTTATTGTTCACATCAAATATTATATTTTTCATTTCTAGATGTTTTATGTGGGTCCTTATATATTCAATTTTTCTTTTCATCATGTTTATCTTAACATCTTTAGGATATTTATAATAGTTGTTTAAGGTCTTTATCTGCTAATTCCATCTTTTCATTTTATTATTATTATAATTTATTTTTCTCCCAGTTATGGGTTATACTTTTCTGCTTCTTTGAATGCCTGGTAATTATTGCATGATAAATAGTGTGAATTTTATGATCCTGAATGTTGGATTTTGGTGTATTCCTTTAAGAATGTTGGCTTTCATCCTGAAATATGGTTAAGTTACTAGCAGCTATGTTTACTCCTTTGGAGGCTTGCATTTAAGCTTTATAAAGTGGGTCCAGAGCAAATCTCTACTATAAAGGATGACCCTTCTAAGAACTTTTAAGAACAGCCATTCAGGACCCTTTTCTCTGACTTTCTAAGTTTCTTTCTTCTTCCCTTTTCTCTTAGTCTTAGGTATGGTAGTTGCTTCCTGCAGTTTCTGCCTTCTGCCCCTTAGTATTCTTTTGTACCCATCTAAATAGTTTACTAGTGTTTATATTAAATTTTCCCTGTTCAAATTTCTGTGGTTTCTATCTCTTGCCTGGACTCCGATTGATAACTATCTAAGGATGCTTTGGTATTTGATTTTTATTTCCAAAAGATGACAAGAACTAAAGACTCTTTTATTTGTGTATTTGTGTGTGTGTGTGTGTGTGTTTGCATGATATAGGTTTAAAGGGGTAATTAAGCACAGTGGTTAAGAGCATGGAAACTGAGGCCACATTGGCTTTGCCACTTTCTAGTTGTGTGTCCTTGGGCAAATTGTCTCTTTGTGCCTCAGTGTTCTCATCTGTAAAATTAGGATAAATTTTAAATACAATATGAATACAATATGAATTAAATTTGAATATAAGATAAACAATGAATAATTTCTTAATATAAGGATGTCCCAAATATTGCATGGACATCCATCCTGTATTTTTTATTTGCCAATTTTGGCAACCCTAATACTCAACATAAAAGGTCAAATGAGTGATTATGTGTGAAGAGAGTGGAACAAATTTTGCACATAAGAATCACCCAACAGTTAGTCATTCTTTTGCTTGCTTATTATATGCATCAGCACCCTTTGTCAGAGATACTCCGCTGTGAATTGTAATATTTCTCCTTCATTTATTGTTCCACTTAACTGCATCTCCCATAGCCCCACCTTCCATCCTTCAAAGTAGCAGAGCCAGCCAGTCTTTTTGGCAGGCATGGTCACCGATTAGGTCAGAGTATGCCTCTGATCCAAGGAGACTGGGAGTCAATCCATGAGGTAGACTAAAAAAGCATTACTGTCCAATATAGTAGGAACAAGCTACACCAGTCAGAATTCAACTGGAGAATGTGAAGGGAATGGACCAAAGAGAACTAAAGGGAAGAAGAGCACATATGCAGAGATGGGAAGATCTGTCATGAGAGAGACTTCAAAGCAGAGAGAAAGAGGGCAGGTGTCTAAAAACTCCTGAAATTCTGATACATTTACCAGTTCCAGTGCTCATGCAATCCTACAATAAACCCTTTTTTTCCCCTTGAGATAGAAGAAGTGAGTTACTGTTCCTTGCAAACAACACACATACACTCAATCAAGTAAATGAACATCCTATATTCTGGGTGCTGTTAGGGAAGGTGAGGATACAAAATTGAGAATCATCATCTCCTTCCTTGAAGACCACAATATCTGGAGGACAGGAAACAGAGACGACTTATGCAGAGACAGGGGACAATCTACTAAGTAAATGTCAAAACAGAGGTATGTGTAAAATATCCTCAACTAATGGATTTTGTAAGAATTACAAGTTCACCTGCCAGTAAAATTAATATTTTCTGAAAAATACAAAGTATTCAGATGCTAGCAAAATATGAGATAGGATAAATTTTTCCTTTTCTTTCTTTCTAGGCATTGAACTACACCTCACATTTGGTGTGATATGAGTGTTCTAGAGATTACGGTCAAAGAAAAGTATAAGGAACAGAGAGAGCCAAAAGCCTCAGGCAGCAGGAGAAGCAAGGCATTTACAGTGTGGGGCAATATGAGTACAAACATTATATTTTTAAAAGTGTGTGTATGTATAATTACATAGAAATCACATATATATGTGTATATATACCCATGTATACATGCATACAACACATAATAAATTCATACTGAATCTAAGTGAATCTGCTACAGCTACAATGCTTAGAAGACCACTTGAAAAATCCCCTCCAATGGATCACAGAATCATGTTTTCCATGATATCTGAATATTGTGAATTGATAAATTACATAATTATTAACTAGAGGCTTGAGATTATAAGACAAAGAAAGATGAACAGTGGGGGAACTGGTAGTGTTAAGGCACCGGGAGGCAACAATACATGAGAGACCAAGAACCATACTTGAAAAACCCAGCTAGAAGTCACCCTGGAGGTGGGTGGCACTAGCTAACCCACTGAGAAGGTCTTGAGCATTTTTTGGCACAGGACGGGTCAACCAAAGCACGCCCTCTAGTGGAACTCAGTGAGTTGTAGGCAGGACGGACTAGACTAATATATGGTAATATGAGCAGAGGATAGAGTTGCTTCTCGTTCGAAGAACTTTCTTCCTCAGGCCTTTAGCTCTTTGTAAATATGCAGGACTATACACTGGACTCCCTGACTGAGGCAACTCAATATTGTTATAAATATCCCAAAGGTATTTCTCTCCTCCTTTTGTCAGTCATTCCAACTATTCAGTTTTTCTTCTTGATGGAGTGAGTGGTCAAGAATTACTGCAGGTGAGGAATGGAATACTGTTGCTATTCATTCACAAACATTTACTGAGCCTACTAAGCACCAGGCACTGTGTTAGATGTCATATACTTACTACATTCCAGGCTGTGTCGTAAGCACTTTAACTATGTTGACTCATTTAGCCACCGCAAGAGCCCTAGGAGACAGTGCTGTTTTACTGATGAGAAAATTAAAGCACAGAGGGGTCACACAGCCTGCTTGTACTTGTGGCAGAATTTGAACCCAGGCTGTCCGGCTTCAGAGTCCATATTCCTAATCCCCATACCACGAATAGGGGATACAATTGTATAGCATAGGCCTTATCCTCAGAGAATTTAAGTCTAGTGGGTGTATTCCCAGTTTGTTATCCTTTCAAAATGGAGACTCCAAGATCCAGCTCCTCCTGCCTTATCATTTCTTAAGCACAGAGGATGGCAGTTGTTGGTAACTAAGACAAATGCCACTGAAAATAAGCCTGCACTCCCTGTTCAGCCTTCCACTGTAGAACAGGTCAATTCCTACTCTAAATGATAATTGCACAATTTCCTTGGGCTATGTAATAACATTTCAATGGAAAATTGCTTTTAGTGATTTGTTCAATCCAAGAAAATTATGTACAAATTAAACCACACTTTCCAAGGGAACCGCTCTATAATTGCAAGGAGGAAATTTATAACTTTAAAAAAAAACGTCTGGGCAGATCAACATATTTGGTCAAAAAGCAAGAGATTCACTGGGAGAACTCAAAGCACAAGGCCTGTGGACAGTGTGCCGCACGGTTTCAGTAATTGCTATTTCTGATAGAGCAGCTAAACACATTATATCCTTGGTCCTCTGTGATTCAAATCTGATCAAAAGTTCTTACGCAGTGGATTAATGATCCAAGATTAGAACAAAAAGCAACTGAAGGAGTAAAAATAAACTCACATTGCGCTATTGACAGAGAGATGCTGTTTCCAGTGGTTCAAATGCCAGAAATGGAGGGATGAATATTAGCTCTGCAGGTAAAGAAAATGCTAGAGTTCCAAGGTTCTACGGCAGTGACATATACTTAAATATCAGGGCCCTAAGCACTGCTATAGCACCTGGTGACATCCACCATCCCAGAAGACAACAGGGACCCAACTGTGTTTTGCAAGCACAAAGCAGTAGCTGGACTAGGGCCAGGCAGGCTCAGGCAGCCAGGTACCAGGACTGGTCTTGAATGTACACGGGGATTAGTTCCTCATACAGTTCAAGTTATGTCTCCCTTGCCCTGGTGACCAGGATTTGCCATTCCATCACTGGAGACAAATATCTTTGGGCTCTCCTCTTTCTGGGGGAGAGAACTTTCATGGTCTTGCATTTAGTGCTGGGCTTCAGAGGCAGAGAGATGTGAGTTTACATCCTTCTTAGCTATTTGACTGCAGACAAGTCAATCTTTCTAAGCTTTAGCTTGCTCATTTGTAAAATAAGGGATGATGATGCTTAGTCCATAGAACTATGAAATAATACATACATACATACATACATACATATGCACGCACATGCACGCGCACACACACACACGGAGGTTTTGTTTGTTTTCTTCTTAGTGAATTCAGGATGGCTTATAAGATCTGTGTTTCCAAAGAAACATGAAATGGTGTAGTAACAACACGAGGAAATTCATATGAATACTACTAAAACTTCTGACTTGGAAGAGTCTTTGGAGTTCACCCGACATGGGAAGGGAGATGAAAGGAGAAAGAGGGTGAAAAAAGGTGAGGGACTGAGGAATCCCAAAGACACATTTCACTTGTACTGAATCCATTCACTCCAAAATCTTTCTTGAGTATCTACTATGTGTCTACATAGTGTCTACTATGCCCAACATTCTCACTACCCTAAATGTTGTTAGTCTAGTAGGGTAGATAAAGTATGTCTGCCTAAAGGGAGAGCAATGAAGTGTGACCTCTATATAACCTCTACCCTGGCAGGATGCCTATGCCGTTTACCTGCCTTTCCTGTCATTAAAGATTCTCAAGGCGAGCAATTTCATAGCTGTCCTTGGTCACCAATTCTGTGTGTTAAAACTGTAACAGGCAATTCTTTTTGATGCCTGACTAAAACATCTGTAGTTTCAATCCAGCCCCTCCAGTCTGTTCTCAGAGAAGATGGAGAGCAGCTGGCCACCATTTTCTGCATAATCACCCTTCAGGGACTGAAGACTGTTATTAAGTTCCTTCTGAGCTCAACATGATTACCCATCATGGATTGACCGAGAAAACAAGATGCAGACATTGTACTTCATTTTCATGGCAAATGAGCTTCTGTGGGGATTTAGTGACCTGGAAGACAGTGCAAGTTGCCTTTGGCCATGGACAAGATGTTGGGGTGAGCAGCTGCAGGGTGGTCAGTAATTTTCTCCCAAGGACAATGAATAAATTATGATGCATCCTGGAGAACATGTCATCACTATGAAAACCCATGGAGATTCATTTTAAAACTTCAGTTTTAGAAGAAGAGAAGGTTAAGCTTGCTCTCCATCCAGTCACCCTCCTAGGGACACCTAGGTGGTAAAATGAGTAAAGAGAAAAATTGAGATTGTATTTTACAGTTTAATCTTAATGACTTTGATGTACTATTAGTTGTTTTAAAAAAGACACATCCATTTATTACCTGTCAAATCCTCAGATAATGTGCCACAATGGTAATAATTTTAAACTACAACATTTTATACTGAATATTGTTGAGGCAATAATGCCCACTGCTGAGGTAGTAACTCCCAATCCAAGAAATACTTTGTATTTGCAAATACAGGCATATCTTGTTTTTTTTTTTTTTTTTTTGCATTTCACTTAATTGTGCTTTGTATATATTGCATTTTCTTTTTACAAATTGAAGGTTGTGGCAACTCTGTGTTGAGCAAGTCTAGAAGTATCATTTTTCCAAGAGCATTTGCTCACTTTATGTCTCTGTGTTACATTTTGGTAATTCTAATAATATTTCAAACTTTTTCATTATTATTGTATTTGTTATGGTGATCTGTGATCAGTGATCTTTGATGTAATTATTGCAAATGTTGTGTGTGTTCTGACTGCTCCACTGCCTGGCTATTCCCATCTCTCTCCTCCTCCTCAGGCCTCCCTATTCCCTGAGATACAACAATATTAAAACTGGGCCAATTAGTAACCTTACAATAACTTATAAATGTTCAAATGAAAAGAAGAGTTGTATATCTCTCTACATCAAAGGCTAGAGATGCTTAAGCTTAGTGAAAAAGGCATGTCTAAAGCTGAGATAGGCTGAAAGCAAGGCCTCTTGTGCTAGTTAGCTAAGTTGAGAATGCAAAAGGAAAGTTCTTGAAGGAAATTAAAAATGCTACATCAGTGAACACACAAATGATAAGTGAAACAGCCTTATTGCTGATATGGGAAAGCTTCAGTGGTCTGTACAGAAGATCAAACCAGCCACAGTTCCTTAAGCCAAAGTTTAATTCAGAGTAAGGCCCAAACTCTCTTCTATGAGAGTTGAGAGAGATGAGGAAGCTACAGAAGAAAAGTTTGAAGCTAACAGAGGTTGGTTCATGAGATTTAAGAAGCCATCTCCATAAAAGTGCAAGGTGAAGCAGCAAATGCTGATGTAGAGGCTACAGTAAGGTATCCAGAAATTTAGCTGAGATAATTAATGGAGATGGCTACTTTCATTAAATAACTAAACAAAGGAGAAGTCAATGCCTGGCTTCAGAGCTTCAAAAAACAGGTTGAGACAAAAAAAAAAAAAAAAAAAAAAAAGGCATAGATAGAGGCTCTGTTCAGCCCTCTGGTGAACAAATCAAAGTTGTGACCAAAACAAGCAGCAGCAGCAGCAGCAAGGAAAAATTGCCTGGGATCTAGATGAACAAGCCATATAACTAGGGAGAAATACAGGAAATCACCTTGAAATGGCAGAAGGTAGGCTGAGATGAGGACGTGAGGCTGTCCAGTCCCGAGCAGCTGAGCTGAATGCAGGCAGCAGCAGACGCCTCTTTTATAAAGGAGCCGCGTCTGGGAGTGGATTTTTGTAGTGATGGATCTGCTCACTCTGAGCACCAGTGCCCATTTGGCTGAGCTCAGGGGGCACCAGGGACTTACAGGGAGACATTGTCGGAGTGAGGGCCGAGGCAAGACTCGCTCTGTACACTCTGTACAGAAGTGCCGGCGGTATCCATTGTTCCCTGTTGAGCCCTCCCCCATCCCAGGACGCAGACACAGCACTGCCATTACCATGATGTCATGAAACTGTATAACAGGTCACTCTGCCAAGAGGATTCCCTGAAACCCCGCCTCCCCCAACTTGTGGCACCACTTAAACCATATCCAGGTGTATCCTCAGTAAGTCAAGTGCTCCTTGCTAGCACTGCCTAGACTCATACTGAAAGCAGCTGGCCTCGGTTTCTGGTGTTGCTTTTTGAGACAATCATAAGCACAGCACCTGTGGATTGCTTGCTGAATCTTAACAGGTGGCCCCGGACGGGGAGAAGCTTGGGCTAAGTTTGGCCTGCAGCTGAACCCCTCTCAGGACTATTCCACTAGACAGACAACTACTTCACAAATCCACATTAATGAGACTGGGAGACTTAAGAGCTTTGCTTAGTACACAGAAGCAGACACAGAAAGACAGCCGAAATGGGAGGACAAAGAAGCAGAAGCCATATGAGAGAACAGAACAGAGATCCAGATATAATGGAGTCAAGTAAACTAACAGATGCAGAGTTCGAAACACTGGTTATAAAGATGCTCAATGAACTTTTGGGAAGTGTAGAGAAATTCAACAAAGAGATAACAAAACAAATATGGAAATGGAAATTATAAAAGGGAACCAGTCTGAAATGAAGAACACATTATCTGAGATGAGAAGTATATTAAATGAAATAAACACAGTGAATTAAAAAAAATCAAATGCCCTACCTAGAGGACAAGAAAGCCAAGGACACAAGCAGAATGGCAAGAGATAAAATGCCAAGACTATAAAAATAATTTAAGGAGCATATGGGACACTGTTAAGTGTCCAAATAGCTACCTGATTCACATAACTGAAGAAAATCAAGATGTTAAACAACTGTTGGAAGAAATAATGATGGAAAATTTCCCTCACCTGGTGAAAGAAATGAACATAAACCTCAGGAAGCTCAGAGAATTCTGAAAATCAGGGATCCAAAGAGGCCCACACCAAGACACACCATAATTAAAATACCAAAGGTTAAATACAAAGAAAGAATATTAAAAGCAGCAAGAGAAAAATAGATAATTACTTAAGGAAACACACATAAGACTGGCAGCTGATTTCTCACAAGAAACTATGCAGGACAGAAGGGCTTGGCAAAAGATATCTGACAGGATGAAGATCCAGGATCTAAAACCAAGGATACTTTATCCAGCAAAACTATCATTTAGTGATAAAGGACAGATAAAGAGCTTCCCAGACAAAAAATAAGCTAAGGGAATTTATCACCACCAAGCCAGTGTTACAGGAAATGTTGGAGAGACTTCTTTAAGAAAAAAATACAAAAGACTCACTTCAGATTAAAAGACACACGCAGACAAAAAGAGGATGAAAAAAGATATTGCTTTGATGGACCTTAAAGATATTTAAGTCAGACAAAGATAAACACTATATGATTTCACTTGTATGCAGAATCTAAGGAATAAAAAGAACAAACTAATCAAAAACAGACTCACAAATATAGTGGACAATTCGGTGACTGACATAGGGCAGGAGGACTGGGGGTTGATGGGGTAAAGGGTTAAAAAAGTACAAATTAGCTGATGGTCATGGGGATAGGGAGCACGACATAGGGAGTACAGTTAGCATTAATATATTGGCTAGGTTGAGGGTCAGGGGAGGGATGGAGAAATCAGGGGATCATTTTACAAACTACATAGATGTCTAAGCAATGTACTGTATACTTGAAACTAATTAAAATAAATTTTAAAAAAGGAACAGGTTGACTCTTGACTCTATAGTTAGGGACTAATGTAGTTGGTGACTTGAAGTCAAAGCCAGTGCTCAACTACCATTCTGAAAATCCTAGGGCCCTTAAGAATTATGCTGAAATTACTGTGCCCTGTAAATGGAACAACAGAGCTGGATGACAGCACGTCTGTTTACAACATAGTTCATTGAATATGTTAAGTCTACTGTTGAGACCTACTGCTCAGAAAAAGATTCCTTTCAAAATATTAGTGCTCATTGACAATGCAACTGGTCACCCAAGAGTTCTAATGGGGATGTACAATAAGATTACTGTTTTCATGCCTTAAGATAACATCCATTCTGCAGCCCATAGGTCAGGGAGTAATTCTGACTTTAAGGTCTTAGCATTTAAGAAATACTTTAGCTGCCACAGATAGTGATTCCGCTGATGGATTGGGGCAAAGTGAATTGAAAACCTTCTGGAAAGGATTCACCATTCTAGATCACATTAAGAACATTTATGATTCATGGGAAGAGATCAAAATATCAACATTAGCAGGACTTGGGAAGAAGTTGATTCCAACCCTCATGGATAACTTTGAGGGACTAAGATTTCAGTGGAGGATGTAGCTGCAGATGTGGTAGAAATAGCAAGACAACTAGAATTAGAAGTGGAGCCTGAAGATGTAACTGAACTGCTGCAATCTTATGATAAAACCTTAATGGTTCAGGAGTTGGTTCTTATGGATGATCTACTCCTGGTGAAGATGTTGAAATGACAACAAAGGATTGAGAATATTATATAAGCTTAGTTGAGAAAGCAGCAGCAGCAGCGTTTGTTCTACTATTGACAAAATGCTATTAAGCAGCATTGCACGCTATAGAGAAATCACTTGTGAAAGGAAGAGTCAATCAATGCAGCAAACTCCACTGTCTTATTTTTAAAAAATTTTCTCAGTAACCCCAGCCTTCAGTAACCACCATCCTGATCAGTCAGCAGCCATCATGATCAAGACAAGATCCTCTACCAACAAAAACATTATGACTTGCTGAAAGCTCAGATGATGGTTAGCATTATTTATCAACTAAATATTTTGAAAGACATGCACACACACACACATGAAAAAATAATGCTATTGCATACTTAATAAACTACGGTATAACATAATTTTTTAAGCACTGGGAAACCAAAAAATTCATGTGACTTGCTTTATTACAATATTTGCTTTATTGCAGTGGTCTGGAACCAAACCTGCTGTATCTCCTAGGTATGCCTGTGGTAATAAAGGGTAGCAGAAGATGCCACTGCAGAATATGACTGTAGGAGTTCAAGAGGCTACCCCAAAGTATGTTGCTTTGCTATATTGATCATTTTGAGCTGTAAGCACTTGAAAAACAGCCAGTACAGACTGAGCTCCTTTTTCTGCCTAAAGAAATCCTCCAGAAAAAACTCAATTATCATAAATTCCCTCATCAGGAGTTTCATTGACCAGGGAGGACTGACTGTCATCACGTGAGAGTAGACTAGACGTCAACACCATACCCAGACAAACTTTGTCAAAAACTATCTTACCTTCCATCTGTTCTTCTCAGGGGCCCATTCTTCCTTCCTAAATATTATTTAATCTTTGCTAAAAGACCTACATTTCTTCCATGCCCCCACCCCAACCACCTTTCTCTATTAAGATGGAATTTAAATCTGAATTTCAAGCCACCTCAGGGAGTTATTCATTTTTCCCTGGGCAATTTTCATGAATACACAAGATACACATGTTAATAAACGTGTTTGTTTCCCTCTTGTTAGTCTGTCCTTTTATTACAGAAGTCTCCGCCAAGGACTCAGAAGGTAGAGATAAATTAATTTTCCTCCCCTACAACTGATCATTAAGCTTCCTTGTGTTTTGTTATTCTTCTCTCTCCATAGTTCAACTATTTTATAGGCATCAGATTAAAAGAGTTATTTAGAAAGTAGCTCATTAATCATTTCCCTAACAGTGTTCAGATAAATGAGTCTCTTCTGTCCCTCAAGAACTCTGAGAGGAAATTGGACTTGTAAGTATCCACAGTATTTATACGGTGTGCAAATGTATCATCTTTTGGTATCATCAAAACAAAAAACATCCACAGACATGCATTGTGATTTGTCAGAATTTCCAGCTTTCCCTATTTTGATTTTTTTTCTCTTACTTTCCATATTGTGCTGTCAGTGCTCCTCAACTTCAATCTGAGTTTCTTTAAGACAAAAACACCTTTATTCTAATCTACTTTCCTTTTGCTGCAGCTGAATCCAACAGTTCCTTGTTTGAATTACATCTTGTCTCCTGAGACTAGACTAACATAAGACTTCACATAAAGCCAATCTGATTTTGCAGACAAGCAAAGCAAGAGTCTTCGTTAAGTCTTTTTGTCAAAATTGTATGCCGAGTCACAAACTAAATTCAGGACTTTTGATTTCCAGGCAACCAGTGGGATTCCCGGGTTGTCACGTTCTTCCTAAAAGGTATAATCCCAAGCCTGACTTGAGATGGAAAGATGGGTAAAATGGTGTTTGAAGAAGCCTTTCAGTCTGAATGTATCTTCTAATAATATATTGTTAGAGATTAACATGGTGATTAAGGTCGATCTAGGTTAGTGAGATTCAACAGTTTGGTTAATTCCTGGATATTTACTGTAGCCATTTACTGTTGACCAATAGTATAAACACTTTTATCTCCTATATGACAGATCAATTTTTGGATGACGAACATTGTCGGGCAATAGAATTGATATCAAAAATATTTCTTGAGGTTGGAAAGTAGATTAATACCAATAAGATCAAATTGAACAGGGACACTCCCCCTTTCCGAGTCCCAGTCCCTTTTAACAATTTCTTATTAAATGTGGTTAAAACCCTGTGTTTTCCTTAACATATGCCCTATGCACCTTCCTGTCATTAAATACGCTTCAGAAAGATCATTTTCAGACACATGTATTCCATCTTATGGATGTACTATATTTAATATTCCCCTATTTTTGACAAGGTATATTGTTTCCAATTATTTTATCAGATAAATAATGTAATGATCATCCTTTCATATTAAAAATAATTTAACAGAGACAAATGTCAAAGCCTTTATTTAGGCTCAAACACACAATCACATAATTATAGATTCTTTTTGTCTAGTTTCCCAGCAATTTCAATGGGGAAACAAAGACCTAGGATGTTTGCATTACTCACAAGAGCAATATTTCCCAACAGTGCAACCAGTATGGTATTCAGATCAGGGAGGCAATTGTTCCACTCCACTTTCTGCTAGGCACATTATATCTGAAATGACGCGTCTGTCCCAGATACCACCCTTCACCCTTCCACAACATGGACAAATATTTAGAAGCATTCAATAAAATCTGATAATTATCAGATGAGCAATGGCTGAAAGAAGTGAAAGATTTAACTCTGAATAAGAAAAACACTAAGGTTTCGAGATCAGATTTCAAATACAGGAAAGAGTGTTCTGGGGAAGATGAATTGGAGTTGCTCCCATGCTACAGGAGACAGATTTCAGAAGATGTGCCCTATAGCTTCTAAAAAAGAAAAAGAAAGCTAGGGAGCCTTTATGGACTTTAACAAATTGCCTTCTCCCCACTGAGAACCATGAGATTGAAAGAGCTGGGTAAAATCAGAAATGACCTGAGTGTGAAACAGCTGGTTCCTCCTCCTGTATATATTCTTAGATGCTGGCATTCTTCAAGTTTCCATCCTTGGCCTTTAATCACTTTCTACACTTACTTTAGGCAAGCTCACCCACTTCCATGGCTTTTACCACTTATCTAAATATGACTTTCAAATCTGTATCTCTAGCCCTGAACTTTATCCCGAGCTGCAATACCATCTAGAGAAGAGTCTTTTAAAACTGCAATGTATCAAGATCACAGTCAATTATTTTACTGTCTTCAGGACTCTTGGTTGCAAGTGTCAGAAACCTAACAGTAACTACCATTGACAAAGAAGTAATTTGTTGATTCATGTTCACCAAACCATAGGATAGGCAGGGCTTAAATTAGCTTCAGGGATGCCTGGAACCAAGAACTGAAAGGCAACCAGAACTCACTTTCCCTTCTGTTTTTCATACCTGTTTCTCTCCCTATGTTAGTTTGTTTTCCTCTACTGACGATCAGCTGCTTTTATGTATACAAGACATAACCACTAGCATCTCTACATTTGCAACTTTACAGATTCACCACCAGAAAAGAAAGGCCCCTTTCCTGTAGTGCCTGTTGAAATTCAGAATTTTCTCTACTATAGCTGGCATTCTACCACTCAGAGTTGTGTCAATTATAACTTATATTGCATTGTCCCATAGATTTGAGGGAATTCCTCACAATCTAGGTTACTTATGAGGATGTTTCCTGCCTGTGGATGTCATCTAACCTGCGTGACAGCAGGAGGAACATCTGAGAAGTGACATGCTAGATCTTGCAGCCCGCATATTCCTCTTTAAAATAGACTAGACTCTCAAAGGTCATTTGGACTGAGGTCAACTTTCTCTAAAAGACCTCTGGTGACACGGAAATTACTGTCAATCTCTGCTACCTTATAATTTTTTTATTTTGGTATACTGTATTTATAATTTGTTTTTCTATCTACCATCTATTTTATGGCCCAAGTCTATTCTAAGATGGGAAGACTTCAGAATTCTTATTTTCATTTATGTAAGCTCTGAGAGAGTAAAAGCTGTATATTACAGAAAATGAGAGCTAGAAGGGGCCTCATTTTACAGATGTGAAGCTGAGTCCCAGAAGGAGGAACTGACTTGCCAAGTTGGTGGGAGAGCAAAGATGAGACTCAGGTGAATGCAATTAATTATGAAGCCAACAAATATATCAATGTGAATACTCAAGATGCTGATCTAGGTGCTGCCAGAAAAAGCAATTTAAAACCCACCCTTGAGGATGTGACCGTCAATGACAGCAAGTTACGCAACTGCAGTCCATGAGAATCTAGATATCGCCAAAGCATTAGGAGCTATTGTTGTTATTTCTGATGATGAAAATAAAAGATTCTCTATAGAAAGTCATCGGATTGGATGGGATATTCAAAATCATGTCACCTTTTCCCCAAACCTGCTCTGGCCCCTGCCCACTAGGGCTATCTGGAATTGACAAAATACAAATCAATCTGGAAGACAGAGGATGGTAAAACATCTAAATCCTAGATCTCTTCGTATTCATGTTGCCTGGCCCTTCCGTGCCTTGGTTTTTCTCTCCTGCATCCCGAGAGGTAAATAATCCTATTGAGAGCATACACTGTACCACTCTAGTATAACTTCTCCCAGACCATCTGGGCCTTTCACCATGACCTTACAGATACCCTCTTCTTGGAACAATTCAATTAATAATAATAATTATATCTAAGTAATGAGCAACTAGCATATGTCAGACACAGTGCCAAATGTTTTTCTTACTTGCACAGACTCAGGTATTTCTCAAAATGGCATTAGAAGACAAGGAAATAGCAGTTCAGAAAAGGTGGAAAATTTCTCCAAGGCTACATGTTTAGAAAGTGGCAAAGCCAAATCTGTAACCTAAAATGGTCTAACTCTAAAACCTATGTTTTTCATTACAGCACATTGCTTTTCAAACACAAAATGATAAATCCATGACCCATATTTTTTTTAAATGTTGATCTTATAATACATATATTTTTATAATGAAAGATACTGGTGCTGAGATCAGGCAAATAGAGCCAAATTGTTACAAAGTTATATCAAAAGATAGATCACTAGACTGGAAATCACAATGCTAGGTGTCTACGCCAGCTCTGTCACTGAAACAAGATCTCAGGGAGTCAATTCTTCCTGTTCTCCACAGTGTCACATTATTATCTGACTACATCTCAGATTCAGAGGAACAGTATGAAATTATATCTTTAAAAATTTTGTAGTGTACCAAGTTCAACTCCTCAGAGAAGTATTTCAGAAACGTGTGTTGCTGTCAGATTCCAATTTTAAGCTACATTAATTGGCCCATCTTTTCTGATACATATTTTGTAAAGAGTATAGAATATGTATATTTGTGTTCTAAGGTATTAACTTTAGCATTTTAAGAAACTGAGTATCTTATCTGTACCAAGGAAGATGGCAAGACTCTGGGTGTCCATAAGTAGTGAATGACAGAGGAGATAAACACTGGAGATAGATAAGGAGCTGGAAAGTAAAGTAAGAAAGATATTAGAAGATTAAGGATTTTTATTTTTATCTCAGAAGAGATAAGGTTTAAAGAGAAACTATCTTCGTATTTATGGATTCAGAAAATACCCAATAATTATTTGCTGGTTCAAATAAAACTTCATGAGAGAAAAATAAAGAAAATAATGTTAAATGATAGTAAATTAAAGGGTTGTTTAGAAAGAACTTTCAGACAGGCAAGATTCTAAAATATTGTAAGCGGTTGCTATTGGGAAAGGGGCACAATTTACCTAGAAATTATTACAAATAGGAATAACACATACCCAGGTAGATTTGACCAGGGCTGTCTCACCTGGTCAAAAACAGACTATATAATTTTGTCCTTTTACCCTTTTCTCTAAAATTTAGAGATACGACCTCAACTCTCAGATTTTGTTGTTTCAGTTCTGAAGTGAGGTGCTGCCACCTAGTGTTTGCTGCTCTTACCCTCAATGGCATCTAACTGCCTATATGCGTACTGATCTTATTAGGAAATCCCCCAATAACATGGTCTCTGTCATCTAATTAGACAAAATAGACCTAGATAGCAGAGCCATACAGAAAATAGAATCAACATGATTTGTCAAAATTAAAACATTCTTTTGAATATAGGTAGTCAGTACACTTTGAGATGTGAGAATCCAGAGTTCACTTTCATCGTGTTGACTACATAGAGGTGCTATAGGGAACATGCAGAAAACTTGTGTGTGCCTTTAATGGGTAGACATAGGTCCAAGTGATAGAATACATGGAAGGAAATTAAAGATGAAGGTAAGGATTGATTTTCTAACATTGAATCTCTAATATTACCTAGTGGGGGCAGGTGTTTATTGTCATCAGGAGTGTCCAGACATAGGCAAAGTTTGTGGAAAAGACAAAGAAGGCATTTAAACCAGAAGAATTGCTGACTGAAGCAGACAATCTTTAAATCTCTCCTTATGCTAGACTTTGAGCTTCCTATAGGCAGGGTTTTCACTATTATATCCTGTGTTTAGCATAGTGCCTGGTATGTAGATATAGATACTTGGTGTTTTGTTGAATGAATAAATATATTCACTTAACATTTCCCTGGAGGAAGAAAACTAGCTCAAATAAACGTTACTTAACAAGTTAAGATAGAAAGAAAAGTAACCCCTGAAATTTAGAAACTGGTTTGGCACTCCTGTTATTCTCTTGTTGAACATAAACTTACAGAATACCAACCTCAGACAAAGTTACTTAGAGGCTATGATAAGTCAAAACAAGACCACTTCATAGTTCTGTCTAAGCACAGACAAAAATAGCTTTCTGTGCCACCCACAGAATGCCAAACACTTCAGCTCTTAGCCAAAATGAGTGATTGCTGCTTCTTTGCAAATTACAATTTATCATCTAGGTAGTCTTTCCTTCCTGTAGATAAGATTGGGATACCCAATCAAAGACTTGCCCTGCTTTCTAACAAAATCCAATCTAGGGCAAAACCCCATTTCCTTACACAGTACCCCAAATCACAAAATCAAAGCCCAAATCCCATTACAAGTTCTTTCTAACACCCTATTGCTAAGACACTCTATAGTTAGTTCCCCCATGGTCTGTTCTCTTCCTTGCTACAATCCAGCTTGTTTAACTACAGGGCTGTTTCTGGTGATCTCTGGCTAAAAGGCACTGACCAAGTATATGCTAAGAAAAAAAAAAGGATGCCCTGAACTCCAAGTGCAATATGAATCCTGTAAGAACCCTAGATCTGTGAGGGTTGTGTTAGTTACTGAACACTTTTCACCAAGGGGTGTTACATATTAACACCTCTAACATTTTCTGAGACCTAATCTGTCTTTTACAAGCATATTTCATCACATGAAGTAAACATTATCATTATCCCTATTTACTGATGATGAAACTGAAGCAAAGAGGTTAAGTAACCTCCTCAAGTTCAGTCAGCTGGTAAGTGATGGTGCTAAGATTGAACTTGGTCATCTGACTCCTAAGCCTTCCTAAAAGTCTTCAGATACATAGGACTTTGAAAGTACAAGGGAGCTATGCGAGTATGTGTTCTGAGAGCAGGCTAAAGGCACAAGGGCAAGAATGAATACTTCTATGTAACAAGTATCATGATTTTATGTCTTTAAAAAAATCTATAAAAATCTACACAATCCATGCTTCTCTCTCCACTTACATCTTAGCACCAGTCCTGGTTCCTCCAAGGCTGACCTCCAGAGCCAGCTGCAAGAGTTGTGGGTAACACATTCTGGTTATTTAAGGGGCTTTGATTCTGTCACCTCAATTTTACTGATAAAAAAATGTTCCAATCTGACTCCACCAAACGTCTACTTTTTCTCATCTCCCCAAAGTCTGATGTGGCATAGCCAGGTGTGGCCAGGGGAACTAAAATCCTTTACCTGATTACACTCACTCATCTTTCGGGTCTCCACGTTCACGAGCCACTTCTGAGGGAAGCCTAGATTAGATACCTTCATCACAGGTGCTTACAGTAGCCTGAACATCCCCTTTGGTAAAGCCTACCATTCGTATACAGTTCAGTATATGTCCTCCTTGCTGGACTTTAAGTTCCGTGAGAGCAGAGGCCATGTCTGACCTGTTCACTGCCTGGACACTAGAGAAAATGAGTTGTGAACTTGAAGGGAAAAGGGGGTGTGAATGGCAGTAGAAATTTTAGAACCAGCTCAATTCCTTTCCCTTTCTATTCCAAACTCTTTCTTCATAATGCATCACGATCCGTTACTGTATTTCTTGATCCAAACTCAAAACGTGTCCTCAGACAGGTCAGATGTTGCCTAGAGAAATCTAGCCATGCTCGATCAAATCTTTTTTCACAAGAGTCTGATCAGTCCTTCATGAACTTCATCTCCTGAAATGTGAACCTTACCCCTCTGGTGAGTTATCCAAGGTCACACTGTACCAAAGAGCAAAGTCACAAATAAAACTCAGATTCAGTAGCTCCCAAGATGGTCTCTGACCTTCCTCTTAAAGAGGAAATGGGCTCTAACACTGATTCCCTACAAACGTTAATCAAATGTGGACTTATAATGCCTGTGGCTGGCTATCACATGTGATCTAGGGAACATTAAAGCAAAATGAGCCCTTCAGGAAAAGGTGTTTTTTAAAAAAGGAATAGAAAAACACACAAAAAAATACAATCTGGGAGGCAGAAAAAAATGGCAAAGATGATAGAGGCTCTGTTCATCCCTCTCGTGACCAAATCAAAGTTGTGACAGAAACAAGGAGCAAACAGCATGGAAAACTGCCTTGGATTTAGCTGAACAGGCCATAAGACTAGGGAGAAATCTAAGAAATCACCCTGTAGCAGCAGAATGTAGGACGGGGTGAGGACGCGAGGCTGCCCAGTCAGGAGTGGCTGAGTGGGACAGAGGCTGCAGCAGCGGCAGCGGCAGACGCCTCTTAAAGGGGCCGTGACTGCGAGTGGACTTCCGCGGTGATGGACGTGCTTGTTCTGAGCACCAGGGACTTACAGAAGTACACTGAGTTCTTGGAGTGAAGGCCAAAGGACAGGATCTCTCCCGGGCAGAAGTGCTGGTGATATCCATTGTTCCTCTGGCGAGCTTTCCCCCATCCCAGTGTGTGGACTCAGCTCCGCCATAGCCAAGAGGTCATCAAACTAGAGAACAGAGGTCGCTCCGCCCAGAGGACTCCCTGAAACTCCACCTCTCCCAACTGCGGCCCCACCCAAGCCACATCTAGGTGTGTCCTCGCTTAGTCAGGTGCCCCTTGCTGAGCAGTGCCTAGTCTCACACTGAAGGCAGCTGGCCTCGGTTTCTGGTGTGGCCTTTTGAGACGACTATAAGCACAGCATCTGTGGATTGCTTGCTGAATTTTAACAGGTGGACCTGAAGGAGCACAGGCAGGCTAAATCTGGCCTGCAGCTGAACTCCTCTCAGGACTGTGCCACTGAACGTCTACCGCACAAAGCTGCACTAATAAGACCAGGAGACTTAAGAGCTTTGTTGAATACAAGAAAAGGCAGCCAAAATAGGAAGACAAATAAGCAGAAACCATAGGAGAGAAAAGAACAGAGATCCAGAAATAATGGAGTCAAGCAATCTAACAGATGCAGAGTTCAAAACACTGGTTATAAAGATGCTCTTTATATCTTTAATGAACATATGGGAAGTGTAGATGAATTAAGTGAGAACTTCAACAGAGATAAAACAACATAAAAGTGGAAATAGAAATTATAAAATGAAACTAGAAATAAAGAACACAT
This sequence comes from Cynopterus sphinx, assembly GCA_030015415.1. Classification (NCBI taxonomy): domain Eukaryota; kingdom Metazoa; phylum Chordata; class Mammalia; order Chiroptera; family Pteropodidae; genus Cynopterus; species Cynopterus sphinx. Next base: position 95,377,398 of record CM057380.1, read on the forward strand.
CTGAAATGAGAAATATATTAAATAGAATAAACTAAGTGAATAAAGAAGATCAAAGGACCTATATAGAGAATAGGAAAGCCAAGGACACTCAAACAGAATGGCAAGAAAAAAGAAGCCAAAGCTATAATTTAAGAAGCCTATGGGACACTATTAAAGGTAAAAATATCCATGTCACAGGGGTACTGGAAGGAAAAAAAGATGTTGAATAGCTATTTGAAGAAATAATGATGGGAAATGTCCCTAACCTGGTGAAGGAAATAGACATAAAATTCCAGGAAGCTCAGAGTCCCCAAAACCAGAAACCCAAAGAGGCCCACAGCAAGACACATTATAATTAAAACACCAAAGGTTAAAGACAAAGAGAGACTCTTAAAAGCAGCAAGAAAAAAGCAATTAGTTACCTACAAGGGAGCACTCATAAGACTGGCAGCTGATTTCTCAAAAGAAACTATGTAGGACTGAAAGGCCTGACACAAAATATTCAAAGTGATGAAAACCCAGGACCTACAACCAAGAATACTTTATCCAGCAAAGCTATTATTTAAAGTTGAAGGACAGATAAAGAGCTTCCCAGACAAAAATAAGCTGAAGGAATTTATCATCACCAAGCCAGTATCACAGGAAATGTTGGAGGGACTTCTTTAAGAAGAAAAAATATCAAAAACAGGAATAAAGAATGGTAACAACTACATTCCTATCAATAAGTACCTCAAATGGAAAAGAATTAAGTGCTCCAACCAAAAGACAGAATGGTTGAATGGATAAGAAAACAAGACCCCTACATGTGCTGCCTACAAAAGACACTTCAGATTAAAAGACACACAGAGACTAAAAGGAAGGGGATGGAAAAAGATATTCCCTCAATCGACCTAGAGGGTATTGTGCTGAATAAAATGGGTTGAACAGAGAAAGACAAATGCTGCATGATTTCACATACATGTGGAATCTAAAGAACAAAATCAACAACAGCAGCAACAAAAGTGGAAACAAACTCATACATACAGAGAATGTTTTGAGAAATACTAGATTGGAGGGGGTTGGGTGGAAAAAGACAAAGGGGTTAAGAGTTACAAGTGGATAGTTGCAGAATAGATATGGAGATGTAGAGTACAGCATGGGGAAGATGGTTATTAATGATGTTTAATTAATATGTAAGGGGGAAGAGGGTACTAGATTTAGTGGAGTGATCACTTTGCGAGTTATGTGGATCTCTGATCACTATTCTATACAACTGAAACTGGTATATTATTGTATACCAACTATAATTGAAAAAATCTCATTGAATTTTACAATGTAAATACAAGCAACTGTCTATTATATTTCAATAAAAATGGAATACAAAAGAAATAAAAAAAATATAATCTGGATTTATAATTAATATTGCAAAAATGATTTGAATTAAATTCTGGATTTTGACTCCCCTAAACTGGCTTACCATTGTGAAGTAAGCATTAGCCAGAGTCAGAATCAACTTACTATATAACCTCTTTGATAGAGTAGAGCACGGCTTTTTAGCTGTAGAAAACACAAATGTCTTTGGCATAACCCGACATTCCAATCTCATGAGGAACCACTTAAAAATAAATAAGACCAATGCTAAATTCTTAGACACATAGCATGCAGTGAGGAAGTTCAAATGAAAGCCCAGTTCTTAGCCTGCAGAGCTGAAGAATGAAAGCCCAGCAATTAGAGTTGAGAAAATGGATTACATAATCTGAGAGTGGGAGACTTAGAAGAAGGTTATTGTGTGAGTGCTAGGAATAACCAAGACATCTTTTAACCTGGGATAGATCAAGTACAGCTCCGTATAAGGAGGCGGCAAGGGGATTGGGGAAAAGGAGAGATCACATAAACTCCCAAAGCACCTTCTAGCCTGGAGTCTCTGAAAACATGAGAAGTAAATGACCTCTGTGAAAAAGTGAAGGTTAATGAATAAACTCTGAACACCTTTTCTAAATACTTAAGGCTCACCTCTTCTTTATTACTCACACTAAGTAGGCAGGCTCCAAATAACAGTATACTTCATATTTCTTTGAAATGTTCATTTTTTTTCCATCAGTGTCGCCATCATAAAATTATTGGAAGTGAGGCAGAACAGCTTGTTTCACTAAACCTCTCCATGCATATTAGTACACATGGGTAAAAATAAGTAAAATCACTTTGGTAAAGTTTCTAATGAAAAATAATTTTATTAAGATTTGTTTTTCTTTTCCCTGCTATTTTTCATTCCCGTTTATTTTTCTCTTGTACAAGTACAGAATGTATCATTTCATCCAGAAATAAACTATCTTTGCTTTAAGGAAAATAAAATGTTTATTGAAAAATAAACCTCCTTCCCTATGGGAAGAAGACAATCTAGAACTAAAGTGCAGCCAGGAACACTGTATGATTGCTTCTAGTTTTACTCTTGTGGCCTGGGTCAAATACCTAAACAGCCTAGGAACAAAACCTGTAAAAATGTCACATTTCTACATCATTGGTCAAAGTTCAGTTGAATTTTCATCACAACAGTCCAACATTTAGATAGACTGGGGCATGATGTTAGTGGATGGAAAATCTGATTTGCATCCACAGGTAAGCCTTAATCATCTGTCTCTCATTCCTCTCCGCTCTAACATTAAGATGTCTTTTGATACTTTCCTTTTTTTTGCCATTAGAATCTTAAGGATTAAATGAAATGTCTAATTTGCTTCAAAAGGATTTACTGTAGCCATACTAGGAGGAGCTGATTAGAGGCTGGCTGGACTGCAGGGAGCATGCTCACCCTCCAGAACTGCTCCTCCCAGCGAGCAGAGCACAGAGTAAAGGATGCTGTCCACAGGCACTAGGCCTTGATCTGTTTTAAAATTTTCCACAGCACAGAGTAAATAATTTTCCTCACTGGTTCTCTGATTAGCAGCTGTTCAAGATAATTCAAACTGAGAACAAGAGACTTTCCTTTCCCATCTGCAAGTGGGGAAGAGCTACAAGTGGGGGAAAAAAAACCCCCAAAACTCCTTAAGAGTCCATTAAGCTTGAGCTGAAAACATAGCTTTAAATAACGCAAGGTGGAGATAAGACACAGAAATCACAGTAATAAATATATGTTATACACAGACAACCAAGACCTGCTATGGAAAGTTTTAATGACCACATGTAAAAATAGTATTTTCAAATATCAAAAATGAGTCCAAATCCTTTATCGTCATCACCATAACACTCCAGAAATGAAAGCTGCATTAATACAAATCAGCTGGAATTTATTCAATGTAGCATGTCTAAAATCATTTATTCTTTAATCTGGAATGTCTTCTCTTCACTCTCTCACCCATACCATGTGATGACAAAAGAGGAAAAGATGACAGATGGTTATATCCAGTCCAGTATATATGATATACTGATTTTATGATTCTCAATCTACTGATCAAAACAAAGATATTGAATTTTAACATCAATTAACACTATCACATTATAAAATTTATCAAAATTGACTCTTTCTTGTAAGAGAGAAGTTGGAAGTAAATTCTCAGATAAGAATAACAGTTCTTTCTCACTGTCTATTGCAGTGCATTCTACTTAACTACATATAGGCCAGAGTCCATACAGATTGCCTTGTAAATCACTCACATTGATATAAGATCGGCACATGTCTAACAGAAAAATAAACCCCAAGTGCTACAACAATAGCCATTCCACTCAAGTGATGAGTGAGGAGATTGTGTTAAATTGGAAAAAAAGACAGCCATGTGGAAGTGAGGATTATTTTAACATTTTTGGTATGTAGATAACAAATAGCACAAGATTTTCAAAATCTGAATTCTTAACATCTCTAACAATGTATTTGGTGAATGAGGCTACAGCAATGATGTGCTACCTCTCACAAGGCAGCCTAGGGACGTTTCCTCCAGTTATTTCCATGATGATCTTGGTATGTTTCTAAAATGTGTTCTAAATATTCACAGCACTTCATCAAAACGGGCTGTTAGTCTGCATATCTGAGTCAGGAAATTGTCGCTTGGTTTCAAAGTATTATACATGCAACTTCCTGTGTACTACTTACTTTCAACTGCATGGTTACCAGTATTCTGGGCTATAATAAACACGTGGGGATATTTGGCAGTTGAAGAATTACCATACATAATTTTGTTCCACACTCTTTATTTTTATTATTTCTAGATGCCTTGCCAATTCAAATGACTGAAGTAAAGAACACAAACATGGACATTTACTGGATTTTTCTTGAGAACTTAAATTATATCCACTATTCTCAGCCAATACTGGGTGAGGATAATGGAGAGAGAATTCAGTATTAGACTGAACAGAAAAAGGTTTTCTTGGAAAGGCCTGATACAAGTGTTCCTTCCCCCCCACCCCCACATAGACTCATGGATAATCAAGGTTGGAAAAACTCTTAATCATATGGCCAATTCCCCCATGTGATACCTGAATGCCAATGTAATCTCTGCCAAGTTGTTGTCCAGCATCTGCTAGAACACCTTTCAGGACAGGAAGTGGTTGCAACATTACTTATTTCTCCTTACAATATAATAGGAAAACAGATGGAAAAGGTAAACAAACTTCCATTAAATATAATTACGAATTGTATCTAACTTTTCAAGAGTTATCAGATTGTTGATTGCTACTCAAAGGAATAAACCAGATTTGCTCCACGCCTTCCATGCTTTCTGCAATGATTCAAAACGGGTAGATACAACTTAGAAATGTGAATTTTATAAATCATTGTTAAATAGCTGTGTGTGGTGGTGGGGAAGCAGATAAAAAACATCTTAAAAGTAGTCATTATAGTGACCCCAAAACAATAGGAAAATAAAATGTTTTGAATAATAAATAAAGATGCAATAAATGCCTTGTGCAGCAAGGCCCTGGTGGACGAACCGTGGGCTAATTCCAATCTGCAGCATTTCTCAATTCAGATGCAGGAGATAAGAGAGCACAAGCAAGTCTGAGACTGTGGCCTGCTATCCTAAGGCCACCGAAAGTGGAGCACTCTACCTTGATTTTCTCCTTCTTGCTTTTTTGGCAGCACTGCAAATAATTTTCTTATTTCTTACTCCTCTTAAGGTACTCACGCAGCTTCAAGGTTTTAGATCCCCCCCTTCAGAATAACAACAAAGCAACATGTTGACTGGTGAACAATATCAGAATTCAGTTTACAAAGGATTAGTTTCTCTGAAGGGATACATTTATGTCTATATTTTTATTTTTTGAACATGTATATGAATAAGTCCATTTGAGTTGAAAACATTTATCCTGATAACACCCATATAAACTTTAAAAATTCTAAATGTTCATGTTAACTGAGACTCAGGTAATTCAATCTGAGTGGTTATCTTTTCCTCCTAGCTGTTAAAATGGCAATGGTATCGATCTTTAACAAACAAGACTGTGAATAACGAACAAAAACAAAACAGCAAAAAACCAACCTTAAAGTCAGTATGTCTTTTTATATGGAGGCCACTTTTTTCATATCTGTTTCAAAGTTACCAGATAATTAACATTTAGTGGCTAGAGAACAGGAGAGCAAATCTTCCTGCGAAAAAATGAATAAAACTTCTGTGACCACTGAGATTTGGAAGTAAAATCAATGAAAGTCTATTAAGTATTCAGGATAGATCTGGTTGGCATCAAACACAACAAAGATCTTTGGATTCCAGGTGTCATCCACACAGCTGTCATATAAATTCACATAGCTACCGTCTTTAGAAGGAGGTCGCATGTATTTGGAGTCTCCGTTTATGTAATCTCCAATTAACACTCGAGCAAGAAACATAGATTTATGTGTTCTAAATAGATGCCGCTGTTGCAAGCTTACACCATGAATTTGGAATGTGTTTCCATGTTTTATGTCATCTTTGCAGAAGCGACTGGAGTAAGCAGCATCTCTAGCAAAATAGGTTCCTTAAACAAAGAGGACCGAAAAAAAAAAAAGCCAAAATTACTCCGAAGAATACATGAAACACCAACAAAAACATTCTAACTTTTAGGGGAGGAGACACATGGAGTTGTTTAACAAAGAACAGATGTGGAATTTCCTCATCTGTAGATCTTTAAGAAAAGAACAGAAATCCTTCTGTTATGGACAGCTGTGATCCAGACTGTCATAGGGATAGATTTGCTAGTATAGACCAGTCCCCACCACCAAACCATTCCACCCTCACCAAAATGGAGCTGCCAGACTTCTGTTTTTAAAAGAAATCTTACAAAGAAATCCAATATGTAAGACAGATACAAACTATTTTTGTGATTAAAAGTATGGCAAGATCTTCCTCCATTTCTATTTCCTTCTACCACTTTCCTGACCTAGCTACCCTGTCCAGTATTCATTAAAGCCTCAGAGAGCACAATGAAAACTACTGGCCTACAGAGATGATTACGAACCCCAAGAAACCACATTTCTATGATACCAGGTAACAGTTCAGTAATATTTCTGGAAATAATAGAACTCTATGTCCAGGAAGAGATTTCTGAAGAGTGTGCAAGACTGTTCACAATTTCCCCGAAACCAATTTCATTGGTTTATTGCCTAAATATGAAAACTCAATAAAGCATCTGAAATGGTAGGCTCAGGAGACTGACATCATTATGGGGATACTTATTTTAAAAAATTTTGGAAAGGAAGTGCAAAGTCTCATGTTACCCAATACTAATGGGATTGATGTAACGCTTTTTGATCCTCTTACGTTAAATAAATAGAATGGCCTTTTTGGTAGTTATTTTAAAAATTGATTTACTTTTTAAAAATGTAGCACATCCTGATCCTAAGTGGTGGAGGTAAGGTACGAGGTAAGTACCAGAAAAATAAATGTCCATCCCTTACCTTTTACCCTCATCTCTCTCCTTAATTTGCTTGAGTAGTGGGCATAAATTGGAGAACTTGAACTTTCACAACATTAGAAAAAAGGTGAGGATTTCCCCCATTATTCCTTATTGCTCATTAATATTCTTACCTATCATTTTCTAAAAAACAAAACAAACAAAAAATACTAGTACCTAGACCTGTGCACAGTATAATTAATTTATTTTATAGCTCTCTAAATATGTGACATAAAACAATGTGGTTTTATCTATGGAAAAAACTTATACAGAAAATTAAATAAAATACGAACAACAGCTAATAAGGACATGATGCCCCAGCTGAATGACTGGAAGTTGGGGAGCTATCTAAGCCGGTAGAGGTGTAAAGATCCCACTTCTACCTTGTACATGCAGGAAGTGGCTTTCCTGTGGCTCAGAAACTCTGAGGGTGTGCCGGGAACCTAGTATAATAACTTTTGACTTAACAACGATCAAACCCCTGAACTATAAAACAATCCATTATCTCTAAAGAAATATTTGTTCCTGGGACTCGAATTGGACCTGGAATTCTGATAATTACCTTTTCCAAAGAGAGCACCATGTATACCATTAATTCTCCAATCAAAGTTATGAATACAAATTGCTTCCACAAATTCACTGCTGGTACCATGAAATAGCATTTGTTCATTAATCTGAGGCACACCTCTTTTCTTCTTAAGCTGGGCCTTTTTCCTAACATAATAAACACAGACACAAAACACAGAAATATACCATAAGCGGCATTTGTTAATTTTCCACAGAGCAAAATTCAGTAGAAAGTGTGAAACAGAAAACACTTCTTCAACATAAATCATAAATGAATAAAGCAGCTCTGAAGAAGAATCTCAAATGCTCTTGGATGCATAAATCATTTAATCAAAAATTACTAGTTAACATTGAGATTTAAGATCGACAATTGTACTAAAAATTATAGATATCCAGATGATACCCCATTGCAATAGAGGTGATTGCCTAAACCAGGCAAGTTTTACAGATGTCTAAAAAGGACACTATAAACGATTAAATAATAAGATCGCAGAGTCTTTAAATAAGCAGGGACCATGCCTTAATTTTTTTTATCTGCAGAGATTAGAAAATGTTGGCTGAACTGAACCTAATTTTGAATTTTAAGGCTAGAAGGGACTTTAAGCCATTCAGTTCAACCCCTTTCCAAAGGACAAATCTCTTTAATCAATGGACAGCCAATTATAACAGTGGAAAATAAACAAACTTAAAGCAGGCTAAAATTCTTCCATAGAAAAATAAATAACTGTATATTTATACACGAAAGTTAACGGTAAGGAATTAGACACATATTAGCTAACATAGATACCACTTGAAAAATAAAGATGAATGCAAAAATGTTACAAAAAAAGACATATAATTCAAAACAATACTGTACATTGTATGGGTATATATACATAGGGAGTAAAAAACATAAAAACATGAAGAAGGCATCATGCCAGCCTTAGGAGGAAAGGAGAACAGGATAGGGTTGGGGATGGGATAAACACTTCACTTACATCTGTAATGTTTTGTATCTTAAAAAAACAACAACATGTAAAATGTGACAAATATAATGCTATACCTGACTGGTAGGTACATGGATGTCTGTAAACTATTTGCTAAATTTTCATTTTTAAATACTTCATTAAAAAGCTATTTAAAAAAATAAAAAGAATACTCCTTGTTATATTTCTAATAGCTATTTAATGCCTGCATCAATTCATTCCAGTGTCAAGTGCTTACTGCTTTGAAAGACAGTGCAATCCATTTGTGATCAGCTATAATTGGTAGAAAGTACACCCACCCTAAAAAGGAACCAAAATTTGCCTCCGTATTACTTCTACTGTGGTCTGAGTTCTCTTCTGAGCACAGATAAGTTTAAATACTCGTATACAAAACTACTCTGCAAATGTCCCCAAATAACTATGAACACTGACCTAGGCTTTCTTTTGTAGGTTAAATATACACCATTCCCTCAGGTATTCCTCACATAACATAGCCCTTCTTTCCTCATCCTGGACAGCCATTAGTTGACAAGAATCTGCTTGACACCTTCTAGTTTATAAATCTTGGTAAGAAAGAGTCCAGATATCATCAGTCAGCACTCTATTGGCACACCACTGAATTCATTCTGTGGCAGGGGCATCATGCTGCTGGCTTACATAAGTTTGTAGTCAATTAAAACTCCCAGGGATTTCTCAAACCAGACTTCTCTTGGCTTGTTATATTTGCACAACTGTCTTACAAACGTAATGAAGTAGATTTATTTCAATTAAGCTCTATCTTGATACAGTAATTTAAAGATCACGGTATTTATAAAGAAACATGTGGCTTAATGATTATGTGGATTATTGGATACTTGCATTTAAATGACAGAAACAAATGTACATGGTCCTTCTCAAGAATCATTTGACAATATGTATCAAAATTTAAATGTTTATGCTTTGATTTATTGGTGATCGTCTTTTTAAACCATTGAGTATGACATTAGAAAGACATGCATTAAACAAACATTTACTTCAGAAAAGCCAGAACGTTTTCATAAGGAACAAATTATGACAACTTTATTTTTGAGAACTTTATGTACTGACTTTTTTTAACAATGCATATTTGTTGCTTTTCTAAGAAAAAAAATATTTAAAAAAAAGATAATCATATTTGTTTTAACTCACTGTTTCAATCTTCTAAGATCTTTCTCCCTCCTGATTCATTCACACAACAAATAATATACCCCTTCTGGTTCTGAATCTTTCACAAGTGTATAAGCAAGCCTTCTACATTTTTATCCAAATTCCTGATTAAAATGCTGAAAGTCTCAGGAAGAAAGCATTCATGTCACAAGTTATTCTTTGCATAAGACTTTTAACTGGGTATTAATTTTTCTCTTTATACTTAATCACCTGCTACACATTTCTCTATCTTATCTCCATCAAAGACCCTTTTTCAATTACTTTGTAGAACTCAAATTATACTAAGAGGCTTACCCATTTACTACTATGGTAATCCTCTTAGTTATTTGGGCATTAATAAACCTATACAAGTTTTCCTTAAGTAAACATTGTTTCATATACATCTCTCTAATGTCAAGCTTCATGTCTGTAATGACTACATCCACTCTAAAATTAGAATATTCATTCGTCACTAGTTTTCAGGCACAGATCAGAATGAATTTGGGTTAGAAAATCCATTTGAGTCTCTCTGAGATGTTATAAACGAAGTGCTGGTTAAAGAGCCAGGAGTGTGGTGTGGGCATTAAAAACCCATAGGGCTACTGGACTGGATGTAACACATACACCAGCTGACGTCAGGGTGAAATGCGGTGGTCAAAACTCTGCAGCCCCCAGTACTAAGGTACCCAGGAAGTGTGGAGACTCCCACACTGTGCTCTTGGTGTTCCAGATAGGCTAATGTTAGTTCTAAGGACTCCTGGACTTCAGTTAAACCTTTGGGAAAAGGCATAGGATTCAAAATACACTAAGTTCTCTTCATAGTCCTGTCCACCTTTGCCCAATCCCACATTCACTGCTGAACTTACTGAAAATGCTACAGCACTCACTTCTCAGAGATGTCGTCTTAAAACTACTCACCCTCTCAGGAACTATGTAGCAAAAGGGGCTACAGTGGACATGCAGCAGGAATATCCTCATGCTCTGGATTGAAATAAGTTTGCATAGAGTTAGACCAGTGGTTCTCCATCCTAGCTTAACATCAGAATCATCTGCAGAACTTTTAAAAGATAAACTACGTCAGAATGCCGAGGTTCTGGTTCAGTGCATCAGGATGGGTGATAAATACCACTACTTGTTAAAGGACTCCACAGGTGATTCTGATATGCAGTCAGGGCTGAGAATCTCTGATTTAAAGATACATTCTTCCACATTCTTAATGAGCAGCTTTCACTGCTCTTAGTTTGTTGCTGCCTTATCCTTTCCAACCTTGAATCAATGCAACCACCTCCCCTCTCTACTCTTAAATTTGGACAGATGAAATAAATCAAACTTCTCCATAGTTTCCACTACACATTCACAAAATCCAGCTTTAGCTAAGCCCTTTGCACTCATGGAAACCTTACGGTTCCCATGTTAGCTCTTTCTTCCCCATTTACCCCAGTGGCTACTTCAAATCTCCCCCTTTCCCCTATCTCTCCCTCTCGTCCACAACTCCTTAACATCTCATTCTCTGCAGGTGACCTCACTTCTAATTTCACCAAGGAAACTGAATGCATCAGGAAGGAAATCCCAACCTAGCTCATGTCCTCATCCCCTACCTCTACTTATCTATCTCATAACTGAACCATGTCTGTCTCCTTCTGACATGTTCTCTGAATTCCATCTAACCACACCTTTTTAGGAGGCTTAATTCATTAACTACATTTCCCCTTTCTCTCCTGTCTTTTAAACTCTCCCTCTCCATAGGTTCTTTCCTATTATCATTTGAACATGCTCAGGTCTCTCCCATCTTTAAATTCAAAAGACATAAAACAAAAACACCTTCCCAACTCCACATTACCTATCTACTCACACTTCTCATTCTCTTCACTGCCAAGCTTCTTGAAAGAATGTCAACAATTGCTGTAAATACAGTGTAGTGTCTATCAACACTACTCTCATCAAGAGTACCAATAGCCTTTCTGTTGCAAAATCCTAAGGATATTTCCAATATTGACCCTACCTGGCATCTCTTCCATTATGTGACCGAGAAGACGTCTACTTGTGTAAACCACTTTCTTCCTTTTGCTTCTGTGACCACATTCTGTTGGTTTTCTTCCATCCTTTCTGGTTGTTACTTCTCAGTTTCTTGGATTTTCTCTTCCTCTATCCATTCCTTCTAGAGTTTGATATTTTGCCCTCTTCTTTTCTTAATCTCCATAAACTCCTTAGTCATCTTATCAGTTCCTATGGCTTTTATTATCCACATTACCTCTAGACTACACCACTTGGCAAAGTTACCAACCGATATATCGACTACTACTCCCTCTTTATGCCCTCCAGACCAAATCCTGTTCCTATCCATTTTCCCTTAGTCAACTGAAACAAATCAGAAACTTCGAAGTTATCTTTCTCACCTCCCTTATCCACCCCACTGCACTCATGAAATCAAGGACCAAGCAATATTATTCTAGATCCTTTAATATCTCAAAACAGTCCTCTTCACACCAACACATCAGTTTCACTTTGGTTCTAGCCACCCAATGTGTCAAAGTTGAAGTACTGAAACAATTTCCTAAAGTGGTCTTCCTGCTTCTAACAGTTTTCCTTTTGAACCAGAGTCTCTCAACCTTGACACCACTAACATTTTGGGCTGGATATTTCTTTGTTGTTGGAAGCTATCTTATGCATCTTAAGATACTTAGCATCTTTGGCTCTACACAGTAGAAGCCAGTGGTATCTCCCCATCTTACCACATGACAATAAAAAAAATGTCTCCAGTCATTGCCAAATATCCTCTGGTGGGTAAAATCACTTCTAATTGGGAACTACTTTAAATCTCTTCTCCACAATAGACACAGATGAATTATTTTCCCAAAATGCAAATTTGATATACTGTTCTCTTGCTTAAAGTCCTACAATGGCTTTCCACTGTCCCAGGAAAAAACTCCAAATCTCTTAGTCTGGCTTGTTGGGCCCTGCACAGCCTGGCCCCTGCTAATTCTCTATCTCAGTCTGGATCAGTCCAACATAAGTAAGGTTACTAAAGAAAATCACACGACAACCCTAGTGGTTCCACTACAAACTCTTGCAAGCTCTACCTCTTGAGTATCTTTCCAGGCTCTTCTTTATAACCATTCACCCTATTTTATGCTCTATTTGAAGTTTTCTCTTAATGCTTTATGTTCCTTCTTATAATCAAACTTTGGCCCATGCTGTTTCCGATGCCTGAGATGCCCCCACTTCTCCTACCTACATTTAGCTTAAATGACACTTGCTTTAGGAAATGCTTCTCCCCACCCCACAACATATATCTAGTTTTGGCAGCAAGGGTGAATAGATACCCTCACTGTGTGCTCCATAATGCTCTCCCTGTGCTCCTCCTTACATTTGGTGGTTCAATGGCCTCGCTCCTAAGCTATGGTACTATATACTAAGCCAAGTACCTAGAATAGTGCCTGTCACAAAGAAGGTGCTAGAATGTATTGCTGAAAGAAGGGAAGAAGTAAGAAAGGCCTGGATAACATGCAAACTGATGCCTGATGGACTCACACGGGCCTCATCACCTATATAGGGAGTCACAGGTTATATGACAATGAGATCGACTTGGTTATTTTAGCTCTTCAGGGAGATGTCAAAATGACAGGCTGTCTTTATAATGAGACTTAGCATTTTCTACTGTCAAAACAGGTGGCAGGTTCACTTACCATCACAGATTACTATACACCAATATTACATAAAATCATGAAGGGCATCGACAGAGAAAAACTGTTTTCAGTGAAATTTTTAACAAAAAATGTTTTGAGAGTTCACTGGTAAATTTTACCACTAGGATTTAACTGAGGATTCAAATTATGAAGGAGACCAATACGAACTCTATTAAAAATAATAAAGTTTTCATCAGACTATTTGAGAAAAACTTACTTTATTCACTGAGAGAATAAAATAAAAAGGAGAGGCTTCCATCTTCCTCTAAAGAAAAGAATCAACTAAGTAAGAACTGAATAAAACCTTCTCAACTTAGTTAAACTCAACTTTGTCCAAAGACTCAAACTATAAAGAATGCAATCCCAAAACCCTTTACTTTATAAGATAAAGTATTATGAGAATAAAACCTAAAATTTACTCAGGTCATATTAACTGACTTACCAGAAGCATGAAAGAATTCTACGTATCACTAACAAACAAAGTCAGCCTGATTTTCAAATACATGAGAATGAAAGGAGTTGAAGTCTGAGACTTGTTTTAAAATACCTCAGCAACAACAATGATAGCAAAAAAAGGAGGTAGGTTATATACAGCAAATATAGATAAATGTGAAATCAGGATGATGGCTATGTGGGGGTTCGTTATAGTAAACTCTATTATTTGACATTTTCCTGAATAAATATTTGAGGTCTGCTTATATCAAAAATATTAGACCTCATATCAAATTTAATAAAAAATTATTCAGAAAACCACTTATTTTAGGTAATAGTTGTTAAATCAGATTAATTTGAACAATACCTTTAAGTTTTCTGTAATGAGCTTTATTTTTAGGTTAACCACACACTGAGCAATCCAATGGGTCATTTCCAACCTAAAGTGAGTAGTGAATTGAGGTTTTAAATCTACAACATAAATTATGGATGAAACAGGGATTTGCAGGTATGTTTTACTATGTGCTTTACTAAACAAGCAAATGATTACAGGCAAGATAGTGTAATTGTTTAAAAAGAAATTAAACATTATTTCCAGAGAGTTCTAATTCAACACAAAAGTCTGAGGCAACAAACTTATATCCACAAACTTTAAACAGCTCCCCAGATTCCTTTGCAATGCTAATTAAGCCAAGATGCACAGCTCCAAACCTCGAAAGAAAGGAGCGAGAGCTTCTAGGAGTGCCAGGAGACTTTGACCACTAACATCACAGTACAGCGTTGTAAGAAATGCCTGGCATTTACTTATAGAGCAGTTCTCTTCACTCCCTGAGAAGGCTGAAGTAGGCAGCTGAGAGAACAGGTCAAAACAGCAAGAGAAAGACACAGCACCAGAGAAAATTAATACAATTAAACATTTGTACTTCACTATCTCTAAGACTACAAAAAGTCTTAGAGGCCAAGGAGAAGGTTCAGATTAGAAACTGTCTCACCTGCAAAAGAACTCCCACAAGTCTAGGTTTTGAATTCTCTGAATTCTTTTAATTCTGTTGCGATCCATTGTTTTCCCAAAGAGACTAGCAACTTCATTATATTCATGTGTTTGACTGTGCAAAGGAATAAGCTGGAAAAGAAGTTTGACAGTTTTATTGGAGTCTCTTTTTCATCTCTTCCACAGTATAGTCAGTTCTGCTCTTACCTGATAAGGTACTTCAGTATTCACATTCTCCCAGTGTGGTGGCATAGGGATAGCCTCATTTTCACAGATGTAACTTTAAAGAGCAAAAGACAAAACAAAATATTAGAAGCTGACTATAATCACTATGAGTGACTTAGACTTATCTTCTAAGCTGAATTTTCATGCTTGGGGCACTGTGACAAATGCAGTTAAGTGTGGCCCTTGGTTTCTTTATTTTACAATATTTACTGAATGTCTACTTGTGTGCTACTTTTTAGGTGCTCAACTGAGAATTTTGATGGAAAACATTCACTCCTACATAACATGAAAATTTCAAAAACAGTTGTTTAATCTGCCTTGTTTTTCTGAATTTTCCAAAATTTCTTTAAAATAATTAAGATTTTAGGTAAATTTCCAGAGGAAAATAAAATCCTTGATTTAAAACTATAACAAAGTTATTCTGCCCATTAAATAAATCCCAAACCCCTCCACCATATGTTCAATGTCCTTCAAGATCTAACTCAAACCTAAAAATTTCTGTTTATTGCCCACTACTCCCCTACACAGTTCACATGAACTCAGTACAGCCAGTCAGTAAAACTTTTAGAAAACTACCTACCATATGGAAGCCAGAACACAGAAAAAAAAATAGTGATCTTGGGGAGCTCGATGGCAAAAGGCTAAAACTGGCATACTAATCCTTTCTGGTGACTGGAAGTTATTGGAAGAAATTCATACATTTCAAGTCTATCTTAGGTTGATTTTTACGAACTCACTTCAACTTTGAAAAGATCTTAGAATCATATAATTTAAAAATGAGTTAAACATAAAAAAGTAAACAATAAATAGTTTCCCACACTCCAGTCCTTGGTCTGTCTAGTTCTTACCTCCTGTCTCAACTACAAGTAATCATTCTTTTCAGTCTTGGGTATTCTTCCAGACTTCTTCAGGTTAAAAGGAGCCATTTTCCCCACCACACAAATGTTAGCATAAAACATATGTCTTTTGCAGCTTTTTTTTTCACTTATGATATTCTTAGAGGTATTTCCATATCAGTAGATAGAAGGTACCATCATTCCCAGTCCCCACCAGAGCCTGGCACATGGTAGACACTCCATAAATATTGGCTGAATGAATGAGTACATTCTATTCTACAGATGCACAGAATTCCATGGTATGGATACACCATAATTTATTTAACCAGTGCCCTATTGATAACATACAGCTTTTTCAACTTTTTGCTACCATTAAGAATGCTGCTATAAACTAGCTTGTCCACTTGTCACTGTACATGTGTATTAGTCAATCTGTAAGATGATACCTTTGAAATGAAACTTCTGTGTCAAAGAATGTTTATTCATGATTTTGACAGATACCACTCAAATCTCCTTAAAGGCTGTACTGACATTCCCACCAGAAATGGAGAGAACACCTATTTTACAATCTCTCCAAAAAGGTGTATAATCAGACTTTTGATTTTTTATCAATCTAATAGTAAAAAATAGTCTGATTTAATTTGTATTTCTCTTATTATGAGTGAGATTGTATGAACTATTCAAATTCTTTGCTCATTTTTCTAATGGGTTGTTGGTCTTCTACTTAAAAATTCATTCAAGTACTTCATATAACCATAGACATGAACCTTTTGCTTGTGATAATGAAAAAAAATAGTATACCCAATTTAAAAAAATTTTTGCCTAAAACATCTTTTATCTATGGAAAAGTTTGTTTTTTCTTAAAAATTTTATAGCCCACAGACTTGGTTAGCTGTAAATTCCTTGCCAATGGGAAATATGTACCTTGTGTATAATAAATGTTCAATGTTCTTACAATATCCTACCTGACCATTCTTCCTCTTTTTACTATTTTTATTTATTATCTTCCATTCTGTTTAATTCTTTCCCTCTCCTGTTTTCTTTCTATGGTTTGTATAGTCTATGAGAGAACAAAGGACTTGACCCCTTCATGTGCTGCCTCTCCCCACCAAAGTATACCAGATACGATAATATGCAGTAATAATAACATTTTCCATTATTATGTCTCATTTTCTCCCCACATTACACACTCTTTTAAGATTAGTAATTCCTTTATTATATTCCTTGTACTCAGGAATGAGGATGTGTATGGTAAGTAAATAATATTCTCTACATTCCATAGAAGTACTAGAGCATTCATTATATAAATACTTGAATAACATTAAAATCATGATGCTAAAATACAAGTCACTTGAAACATAATTTTATTAACCAATGTCACCCCAATAAGTTTAATTTAAAAATAAGTAAAAATAAAATATAAGCCAAAAGTCTCATAGAACAAATAACAGAAACTTAAAAATTTTATTTCTTTACTGTTTCAAAATATCTTCTTAGAAGGAGTAAATGGGTATCCCTTCCCATGCTAGTATTTTTTTGTTTCATTTTAAATTCTTTGAACAGCAATAATTTCAACATTTGCTTGAAGAATCATTCCAGAAAACAGGAGAGGCATGCTGTAAGTTTTCCCTTCAATTGTATTCATGGGAATACCAAATATTTATTCTATTATGCCATTTATACTTCTCTTTTTAGGAAATATAAAGTGAGAGACAGAAAAAGGAAAACTTGCAATCCAGACCCAGGGAAGAGATAGTTGTGCTGTTGTCCCTTCGTATTCCCATCTTCCTTAGGTCTCCGTTAGTCACTACAGACTTGAAATAACTTCTAAGAGTTGCCCAGTGCGGATCAGTAGAGATGGAAACAAAGTTGGAAATTACTTATGATTTATGACCCAAATAATTGGATGGTTCTGTGAGAGTATTTCTAAGTTAATTCAAACTTACCTCAGTGGGTTATTTTAAGGATTTATAGCAGAGACCATAAGGCATTTTTAACTACCATGCAAATTGTTCCAAAGAATTGAAAAATATAAATATATAAAGGGAAATTAAAAGGGTAACAGGAAAGGAAACGGGCATAAAATAATATTGCTATTTCATCAACTAATGTAAAATATAGTAATAAAAGTATCAGTAAGATCATCAAATAACCTACCAAAAAAATTTCAGTCTATCTGTTCCTCTGTCAAATATTAAGAAAGAAAAGAGAGAGAAAAAGCCCACTTCTTCTATCCCCATTCTCTTACAGTACCTGAAAGCACTGATAGAAAAAGGGGCTCTTTTTATTAAGCGCTCTTTTCCAGTGGTGAGATTCATCTGCTTCATTTCTGTATACAAAGACAAAGATGTTAGGTAAGTCATATGAATATATTGTGTTATAAACTGTCATGAAGATTTGTAGCCACCCTACACTATGATCAGGAATCATGGAGCTTTGGGAGTAGGTGACAAACGTTGTATATTAAGGATACTTCACCATTTACCTATTGATGATGTCATGAAAGTGCTATTTAGGGAGCAAAGCTTCATTGCTTGATTGAAGCTCACATGTAAGAGTGCTCATTTTATACACTGCATAGTAAGGAGGGTCAATTCTTTTGTGTATAATACTTAGGTTAAACTGACATTAAACTAGAAGAGTTCTAAACTTAGGAAAATTAAGAGTACTGGAAAGAAATTATAGTACTGAATCTTCTGTTTGGCTTAGTAAGTAGAAAATGTATTTTGGTTTCTCCCCAAATTTTAGAAATTACTTTAAAAAAAAACCACATTGCCATTATAAAACTTGCACAATTCACAGAATTTCAAAAATTTGTAAGTTTCTTGCCTTTTAATTGTAGATCTAAACCAAAAAAATGAAAAACCTAGCTAGATTCAATTCATACATACTTTATGTAAGGACTAATTAACAAAAGGTGTCATTTCCTTCTTTCGTCATGGTGGCAATATTTACCAGGCCCATTTCTCCATTCCCACAAAATTAAGTACTAAGTTTTAATGTGAGATTCTAGTCAGTTTATCTTATCTAACTGGCATCATTCCATTCCAAAATAAAGGGATTTACTCATCCAGGCAAATGCTGTATAAAGTATGTTGTATGATCTTCCCTTTTCTGTGTTCTCCTAGACTCTGCAGTAATAAAGAGAGGTCATCTCAGCACATGGAGTGAAACCTGTGGTGTCTTCTTGTATCATGGCATTTTAAGTTTACTTTTCACCATTCTTATAGAGAGAAGCTACACTCTTCATAAAATGCTTGTGGTAGGTTGGGGTTAATTTTTCAAATGTACATATAAAACTCTAATATATATGTATATGTATATGTATATATATACATGTATGTGTGTATGTGTATACACACACATACACATACATATACATGTGTGTATATATATATACATATATATATGTGTATAAATATATATATAATCTTTGAAACAGTATCATTAAATAGAGGGTTGGAGGACTTGAAATATTATATATGACTCCTATTCTTTGATTTAAAAAAGTATTTTAATAAACTGCATTGTCAGAAAGCTTCCAAAAATTACAATTTACTAGAAAATATTCTTTCTGAAACATGTAGCTTGCTAAATTATCTATCAAATGCTTTAATAAATGCTTTAATCCTCTGTATGAGTCTGATGTCTGTGCATATAATTGTCTCAGTATTGCTTCAAAATTGGCACTTGTACACAAGACTAAAATGTCTTCTAGATACCTTCTGTCTAGATTGTAGTAGAAAGACAAATGTCAGGGCCCCCTAAAGAGCAGGCAACCTATTTGCCTAATGACATTAAAAAAAAAAAGTTATGGTTAGTCAATAATAAGAATCTAACAGTTTTAATTCTTGATTAAAAAAAAAAAAACTTTGGGGGTATAATAATCATAGAGATTTTGTTGCATCAACCTCTCACTAGACAAGTCACCTTCACCATTTCTGGGCCTTAGCTCATCCAGAAAATTTCCTAAGGTTTCACTACCCTATCTTACCACAACATACTACTAACTCTGTCATAAAGTCACCACTCACAGAAAGTGGGGGAAAAAATGCTAGAGGACAGAGCTGTGTAGCAACTAAAATATACTTTTATTAAGAAAGCTTCTCTATCCAGATCTTGTTTGCTTCTCAGCAGCAAACAGTGGGACTATAGCAGCTTGAAAGTGAAGGGGTTGATTCCGATGGTTTTCTTATGGGATACCTAAAAACATGCCCATATGTCACGGATGAAACCCAAAGTGTGACTGATTTCCAGATAAGCTGGTTAATCTGTGAAAGGGCCAATGAAATCAGAAATGGGCAAAAGGCAATGTCTATTAAAGAAATAATTTTCTGGCAAAGACACCAAGAAACCAAGAGGTGGGCCATTCATCTGAACTTTGGTCTTCAAACTCACCAACTATGACTTTGTCACTTAACCTCTTGGATTGATCCTTAAAGTAAAAAGGTTCCTATCCATTTCAAAAGATTGATGGGATGATGAATAAAACAATAGCTTAAAAATGCTTGTGTTCCTTAAAAGAGAAGCATTACATGAACTCATAATATATGACAATCTTCATATAGATCAGTATCTAGAAGCAAATAAGTAGTACTCTTTTATAAAAACAATGTTGCTCAAGAAGATTTTAAATCCTGACTTTTTATAGAGGTATTTTTATGTATTACAAAAATAATTTACTGTTTTTAAACGTATCAACTAATCCTGATCTTCAGAACTATAGATTTTACCACATTGATATATAAAAAATAAACAACTATTAGAGAAAAAAAAACCTACCTGCAAAGTCTATCCTGTAGCTGAATTTGGAAGTAGTAAAAGAAATGGAGCCACAAGGATTTGTTTTGAAGCTTTTTTCAATATCTTCACTGCTAACTGAACACTGAATGTTGGTATCCGGCTTTAAGACAAAACCAGAAAATTTCATTTACCAGCTGTTCACATTAATGGCTTGGCCACAGACGTAGTACTGTGGTCACAGAGACAGAGATGGAGGGATAAGAGAAATTAATTAATCTCCTGTTCTAGATCCCAACACACAGGGAGAATCACAGCTAAGCCAGAACATAAAAAATAGTTCAAGGGTTTCCAGCAAAGAAACTTCAACAACCAGTTACAATGCCATTTTCCAAATTATTACAAATGTTACAAATTATTATAATAATTACACATCCTAAGTGGCTCAAATTAAATCTCTTTTAAGTAGTCTTGTAAGTAAATAAAGCTTTTGAGTATGAGTTCAAATCTCATCTTAACCACTGGCTAGCTGTGTGATCCTGGACAAATTACATGAAGTTCTGAGTTTCATTTTCTTTGACTATAACACCAAATGTTACCATCTGCTTCAGAATTGTTGTAAAGATAAAGGAGAAGACATATGTAGAACTAACATAATACCTGGTGTACAGAAGGAGTTTGATATTGGCTTGTTCTTTTCCCTTTCCCTTTGTCCACAAAATCAAACTTGGAGTTGCTCAGATGTACTGATACCATGCAACTCTCAGACACAATTGCCCTCTGTACACACGGTAAACATATACTGTTTCTTCTAAATAAACTATTGTGAAAACCTGGGGAAAAGAACTAGAAGGATTTCTAGTTTTTCTTTTAGTTAAATGATTTGATTTCTTAAAGGTTTGATTTCTTTCAGGTTCTTATTTTATCCATCAGCAAGATGATCTAAATGAATCTAAATCCCATCTGCTATATATTCACTGAAAAGCGATACCTGAAACATGTGCCACTTCCCACATTCTGCCAAGTAAAACCAGCCCCACTGCGTATCTGACGTGTCCATCTCATCCATCTCACTATCAGTTGTTTTGGATAAAACTTCTTCTGCTTTGTGAAACATCTCCTGAAAAGGCAAAAAGATTGAAGGAAGAAATACTTTTCTTAATAACCAATTTATGTTTTACATATCATTTTCTTCTTACAAAGCACTACGTTCCAAATGTCTTATCCCCACTGACACTTTAAAAATAGCATTCTACCTTGCATATTGGTTCTTAAGATAAACATTTTAAAAAGTTGACTACCATTGCTTAACAGGACAAAAAATGATACACTTAGGTAATATACACCAATGCCCATTCAACTATTTAAGTAAACTGTATCAAAATCTATAAGCAATCCAGACTCTCAGTATAACTTCTGTCTTGTATGTTTGTTCATGTTTTTGATTAAACGGATACATGCTATCACAACTAATTACGACCAAATACATGTTTTATGCTTTAAATATTATTTCATTTAATGGCATGGAAAGATGTTTATAAAAGTGTTGAGTATAAAGAAGGTTACAATAAACAGCAATAGTATAATCTACTTTTAATTAAAATACATCTATATTTACCCACATGAATGTACTTGTATGTGTACATGTATGTGCATATACATAAAAAAAGTCTGGATAGATATATAAAATTTTTTTATAGTTTTTTTCTGAGCAGTAGCATCATAATAATAACACTTATATGGCTCTTACTATGTGCCAAACACTGTTCTATGTACTATTCAGATAATAACTCATCTAGGCCTCACAATAACCCTATAAAATAGGTACAATCACACCAAATTTATGAGGAAACTGAGGCACAGAGAGAAGTTAGATAGTGGGAAAGCCATGATTCAAACCCTTGAAGTCTGGATCCAGGGTCTGTGTACTTAACCACCATGGTGTACCACCTTATACTTCATTATCAATGATTTTATCATCTTAACCATATCAAGTAACTCATCTTTGAAATGTTTTAAACATTCTTGGGTGAAAACTATGATGAAGAGGAGGCCACCAGAAAAGGGGCAAAGAGGTTAGCCAAAAAAGAAAAAACTTTATTTCAAGTGTGGCTTTCTGTCCTCATTCGTTAGTGAGGACAGAAAAAGAGGTTTCTTTTTAAATTACTAATTTAATTTATACAACTAATACATGAAAACATGGTCTTTGCAAAAATTCAAAACATTTAAGATAAAGCTAAAGAGCTTTTTGACCATCACTTTCATTCCTGATACGTTCTCGCCTTCCTTCTCCTGGGTTAACCATTGAAAATTTGACTTCCTCTATTATTTATTTATTTATTTGTTTGTTTGTTTGTTTGTTTATTTATTTTTGTGCAAAGAATATACACTACTTGGGTCATTTAGAAAATATTTACTTTTAATTTCATTATTTAAAATGTCCATCCTGTTTCCAGAAGCTCTGTAACCTTGAATAGATTCTATTACCTTGCCTAGGCCAAAGTTTCGTCTTCAAAATCGAAGGGTAAAGGCTCCTTCCTCATTGGTTTGCAGTTAGGAGTGAATGAGACAATGCAATAAAGTACCAAGTACAGCACCTGAGCACAATGAAGGGAGCCTGTTATTTTATGTTCATGTTTTGAAACTCTCTCCAAGGAATGCTTTATAATTATTTTCTGGATTTTTTCTTCATGTTTTAAAGTTGCTTTATGATTACTTTCTGAAATTTTCCTTCATATTTTAAAGTTGACTGGCTAGGAAATAAAAAACAGAACACCATATGATCAAGAGCTTCAGTTTTAGAACCCATTATTTACTTTACATATGTCAACTAGATAGTGAAGTCAATAATTTAAAATTTAAAATCAATTACACAGGCTAACTATTCACAACTCCTGCTTCTTCCTTTTATTGTTGTTCATGTCATGTGGCCATTTTGTTGTGAGAGAAAGAAAGCAAGAGTGACCTAAATTCAGTTTTTCTTCTGAAAATAACCAGAAAAATTAGAAGGATAAGTTTTAAGATAATAGTTAAGATAAATACTTGGGGTGTCACTCTGGGAAAAGTTGGTCCCCAGCTCCAGGGATTCTACTGAAAGGGAAAGGCATGCATGTTATAAGGACAAAGAGCTCTACATCTCCACCTGGGGGACTGACTTCATCTGAAACAGAAAGGAGACAATCTCATGCCTAAGAGCTTTACAAAACAAAACAAAATAAAACAAAACAAAAAAACAATGAAAAAAATTAATGAGAGGCCCGAAGCTCTGATACATGCAGAATGGCAGAGAACTCAGAAATTTAACATACTCTTCTGCATTTATAGTCAACTATAAAACATTACAATATGTTATGCCATAAAACAAGTTTCAATACGTTGAAAAAGAATGAAACCATACAAAGTATATTTTCTAACCAAAATGGATTTGCAAATCAATAACAGCAAATTTAAGAAATTCATAAACGTGTGAAATTAAACACGTTACTAAATAACAAATGGGTCAAAAATTAAATCCCAAGGGAAATTTAAAAAGTATGCTGAGATGAATCAAAATTAAAACATAACATCAAAACTTATAAGATGCAGCAAAAGCAGTGCTCAGAAAAAAATTTGTAGTTATAAATACCTATATTAAAAAAAGAAAAATCTCAAAATCAAAAACTAACAATCTACCTTAAGTAACTAGAAAGAGAAGAGTGACTATACTCAATACAAGCAGAAAGCAAGTTAAAAAGGGAAGGGAAGGGAAAAAATGAAGTAGAGACTAGAAAACAGAGAAAAATCAACAAGACCAAAAGTTGGTTTATTTGAAAAGAAAAACAAAATTGACAAACTTTTAAGTAGACTAACAAAGAATAAAAAGAGAAGACTCAAATTACTAACAAGAAATCAAAGAGGAAACATCAGTAATGATCTGAAGAAAACAAAAAGGATTATAAGGGAATAATATTGAAGGACTAGAGTAACTCCATTCTGTTATGTAGACTCCAGATTAAATGAAGAAAAATTCACCGGAAAAACAATTAGGGACAACACCCTGCTGTTTGGTCAAGCTGACCAAAGCCATTAATCAGTAAGCCCTTAAGTCACCCACACCCTGTTTCCCTTTTTCCGCACAGCCCTCTCTGCACCCGGTCCTTTTTGCACACGGCCCTGCTGCACATGGCACTCTGTGCACACAACCCTCTTGCGCATGGTTTTACCCTTTAAATTCGGTCCCAACCCCCCGGTCGAGACTCCTCTCACCCACTGCTGTGTCAGTAAACGAGTGGGGTCCAAACTCGAGTTTGTCAATAAACTCTCTCTTGTGCTTGCATCGGTATCAGTCTCCTTCTTGGCTCGTGGAGTTCCAAACCAGGGCATTACATCTGGGGGCTCGTCCGGGATCTCCACAGCCTTGAACGAACACACCGGAGGGAGTCTCCTGGCCTGGCCACCCGGTAAGTGTGTTTCTCTTATTCGTGTTTCTTTTCTGTAAAACTTCAACCCAGGTGTTATCTGAAACCTGTAATTTCTGAAAAGTTCTGATATTCTGTGCGGCATATCGTGGTATAGGGTGGATGCACCCAGGGGCCACAGCCGCAGGGGCTTAGGAGACGTCAGGGTTCCACTACTGGGTAGGGGAACCATCTGGGTCTTCGGACTGCCTGAATAGAGTCTGTGAAATTTGGTTGTGTTCGTCTGTCCAGTCTTGTGTCGGTCTGGACCTCTCTGACGTACTGCTATCCTGTCTTGGTTATAATTTTCTTTTGATTTTTAGCTTTACTCTTCGCCTCTGGACTAGCAGCAGCTGTGCACCTTCATTGGACTCTCAGTCAACGACTCATCCTAGCTCTCGCCTATTTTGCCTTTATCGGCCTAATTTCCCTTCTTCTTTGCCTCTAACATGGGTCAGACTGTTTCTTCTCCCCTAGATCTCCTGACCAGCCACTTCACAGATGTTCGCGAACGTGCTCATAGGCTCTCAGTAGAGATCCGGAAGAGCAAACTAGTCACTTTTTGCAGTGTGGAATGGCCATCCTTCAGCATCGGATGGCCCCCTGAAGATTCTTTTGACCTGTCCCTCGTTTCAGCCGTGGAAAACATCATCTTCTGCCCATGTGACGGACACCCCGACCAGGTTCCCTATATTACTGTGTGGAAAGATCTCATAGTAGACCCCCCTCTTGGTTGAAACCTTTCCTTCCCTCGCAGGAGGTTCCAGTAATGGTAGCCTCAAAGACGGAAAAAGACCGTCCCCATAAGACCTCATCGCCCTCAGCCCCCCTATATCCAATTCTGCAAGGGGGCTCTGAGGAAGAAGCCCTCTTTCCCCTACCACCTTACCCAATACCTCAACCTCCCCACCTGTCGTACCTCCCCAACCGGGACCTCCCCAAGGTCCCCTGAACCCCTTCCTGGATCTGCCGTCCGGTGGCCCAGCCCACAACACTCACGGGGCCCACCACCGGCAATCACCTTCAGAAGCAGACTCCACGGTCTTGCAGCTGCATGCGGCCGGGCCTGTAGAAGCCAATGGCGATCAACAATTCCTCTACTGGCCTTTTGCCACTAGTGATCTTTATCATTGGAAATCCCAAAATGCTCCCTTTTCTGACCGGCCAAAAGATCTAATCAATCTGTTAGAAACTGCTGTTTTCTCACCAGCCCACTTGGGACGACTGTCAGCAACTCTTGCAGGTCCTGTTCACCACCGAAGAACATGAAAGGATCATCATGGAAGCCCGAAAGTTGGTTCCTGGCCTGACTGGTGTCCCAACCACTATCCAGGCGGCCATTGAGGCTGCCTTTCCAGTCACCTGGCCTGACTGGGACTATAACAGAGCAGGAGCTAAGGAGAGACTCCAAGTGTACTGCCAGGCTCTATTGGCAGGTCTCAAAGCAGCCGCTAGAAGGCCCACTAAATTGACTAAGGTATATGATCTAAGACAGGGACAAGACGAGAGTCCAGCAGCCTTTCTAGAAAGAATGATGGACACTATCCGCCAATATACCCCTATTGATCCTGAGAAGCCGGAAAACTTAGGGACGGTGGCGTTAGCATACATCAATCAGTCGGCACCAGACATTAAGAAAAAGTTACAAAAGATAGAGAGATTAGGTGAAAAGCAGCTTAGGGACCTAGTTGAGGCAGCAGAAAAAGTTTATAATAATAGAGATACTCCTGAGGAAAAATAGATCAAGGCAGAGAAGAGACAGAATCGTGACCTGGCCCAGATCCTGTTGGCTGCCACAGCTGAACCTAGAGAACGCCAACAACAGCTCAAACAACTGACATCAGGAGAAGAAAAACCGGAAGGAAAAACCGGTAGGCCACCCCTGGGCAAAAACCAATGCGCCTATTGCAAGAAGGACACTGAGTCCGCAATTGCCCCAAGGAAAGACCTAAGGTTAAGGTCTTGGTTGAGGATGACGAATAGAGGGGACGGGGTTCGGTCCCCCTCCCCAAACCCAGGATAACCCTAAAGGTGGAGAGGAAACCCACTCAATTTCTAGTAGACACGGGGGCACAACATTCAGTTCTACTGGAATCCTTAAACAACCCCCTGACCGGTGGTTAAGCAATGCCAGGCTCACTCATTCCCAAAGCCTACTCCTCAACCCCACCAGGATTGTTTTTCAGCCGCCTACAGCTCTCAACCCAGCTACCTGGCTGCCCAACCCGGGTCTAGACGCCCCACTCCATGACTGCGCAGACATCCTGGCCCAGGTCCGTGGAGTATGAGCGGACCTAAAGGACCAACCCATACCTGGAGCCTGCACCTGGTACACTGACGGGAGCAGCTTCGTCCGGAGCGGCCAAAGGTATGCGGGAGTGGCTGTAGTCTCAGAAACAGAAGTTATATGGGCGGAACCCTTGCCGCCCGGGACTTCAGCCCAATGGGCTTAACTCACTGCCCTAACTAAGGCATTAACTCTAGGAAAGGACAAAACTCTGAACATTTATACCGACAGCAGATATGCCTTTGCTACTACTCATATTCATGGGGCCATATACAGAGAACGGGGCATGTTAACTGCTGAAGGAAAAGCTATTAAGAACAAAGATGAAATCCTGGCCTTGCTCGCCACCCTCTGGCTACCAAAGAAACTAGCTATTATGCACTGTCCGGGACATCAGAAGTCCAACGACCCAGTGTCCAGGGGAAACTCGTTAGCAGACCAAGCTGCTAGAGAAATAGCCCAATCTGAAGTTATCTTGACTGCCAACCTCCCGGACCCAGGGGCCACTGCCTTGCCTGACAATCCCACATACACCCAAGAAGACTTTGATAGGATATCAAAACAACCCACAGCTAAAGAACACCTGGGTTGGTGGCACACCGAAACAGGACAAATAATTCTCCCTAAAAAGCTAGGGGAACAACTCTTGTTCAGAATTCTTTGGACTATCCATATGGGCGTATGGAAGATGCAAGACCTCATCAGGTGGGCTAATATCAGGTTCCAAGGTGCCAACACCAAAACTGAAGACATTGTAGCTCAGTGCCGAGCATGCCAGATGACAAACGCCAAGCGGAACACGGCACAACCTGGTTCCAGGTTGCGAGGAACCAGACCAGGTGCCTACTGGGAAACTGATTTCACAGAACTTAAAAAGGGGACTTTTGGCTATAAGTACTTACTGGTTTTTATAGACACTTTTTCAGGTTGGGTAGAAGCCTTCCCTATCAAACATGAGACTGACAGCATAGTAGCTAAGAAGATTCTAGAAGACATCCTACCCAGGTACGGTTTTCCTGCTATGATAGGATCAGACAATGGACCAGCCTTTACTTCCAAGGTAATACAAGGGTTAGCATCTATAATTGGGGCAAATTGGAAGTTACACTGTGCATATAGACCCCAAAGTTCAGGTCAGGTAGAAAGAATGAATAGAACCCTAAAAGAGACCTTAACTAAATTAGCCCAGGAGACTGGCGGGGACTGGGTGACTCTCCTACCTTATGCCCTCTACAGGATGCGTAACACCCCCTATAGACTTGGTCTGACCCCCCTTTGAAATAATGTTCGGGAGACCTCCCCCAATAATCCCTGCTCTCCAGACTGAAATAATTAATAATCTTGATATTGATGACAATTTGCTTATTCGATCTCTCCAAACCCTACAACATGCTCATAGGGACACCCAGACCAGATTAAGAACTCTGTACGAGGCCGAACCACCTCCACAGCCTCATACCTTTCAGCTGGGCGACTGGGTTTTCATGAAAAGACATCACCGCAAGACCCTTGAACCTCGCTGGAACGGACCATACCTAGTCATCCTGACAACACCCACTGCTCTCTCAAGGTTGACGGCCTCTCCGCTTGGATTCGTCATGGTCACGCCCAGCCTGCAGACCTCCACGCCCTCCAGGACAAAATCCACCCCCTCCCCTCCCGTCGCAATGGACAGTCTCCAGAGACTCTGGCAACCCTCTAAAAATCCACATACAAAAACTGTAAGACTGTTAATTTTCCTCTCTTTCTCCCTCCATTCTGTGTCTCCGGCGCCTTGTCCCTCTGCCTGTTATATGACTTACTGTTGGAGGTTCAGTTTTTCTTACCGTACCTATGTTCATCAGTCCTGCTACAAGGACGCAGAGTTATTTAATCAAGGGGGAACCTGTCAGTTTTTAAATGAAGAATGCTGTTTCTTTGTTAATGCATCAGGGATTGTTGAGACCAAAGTTAAAGAACTTCACGAGTCCATCCGCAATAGCCTGTCCAAGAACGAGGCTCATGGCATGTTTAGCTGGTTCAAGTCCTCCTGGATGGCATGGGTATTGCCTCTCTTAGGACCGCTCATGGCCTTCCTTCTAATTTTAACCATAGGACCTTGCATTCTTAATTATGCCCTCCGATTCATTAAAGAACACCTAAGCAGCATCCAGCTAATGGTCATGTGGTCACAATATCACTATTTAGGAACAGAGGATTCTTAAGAATAAGCTGCTCAAGTTTCAGAAGAAGGGGGGAATGAAGGACTAGAGTAACTCCATTTTGTTATGTAGACTCCAGATTAAATGAAGAAAAATTCACCGGAAAAACAATTAGGGACAACACCCTGCTGTTTGGTCAAGCCGACCAAAGCCATTAATCAGTAAGCCCTTAAGGCACCCACACCCTGTTTCCCTTTTGTGCACAGCCCTCTCTGCACCCGGTCCTTTTTGCACACGGCCCTGCTGCACATGGCTCTCTGTGCACACAACCCTCTTGCGCGCAGTTTTACCCTTTAAATTCGGTCCCAACCCCCAGGTCGAGACTCCTCTCACCCACTGCTGTGTCAGTAAACGAGTGGGGTCCAAACTCGAGTTTGTCAATAAACTCCCTCTTGTGCTTACATCGGTGTCAGTTTCCTCCTTGGCTCGTGGAGTTCCAAACCAAGGCATTACAATATAAACAACTGTATCCCAAGAATTTAAATAGCTTGGATAAAATGAGCAAATTTCCAGATAAACACAAATAATTAAACTGACTCAAGAATAAACAGAAAATCTGAATAATCTTATAATAAATAACAAGGTCAAGTTAGCAGTTTAAAACTTTCCATAAAGAAAAGTCTAATTCCAGGTAATTTTTTGACTTCATTGGTAAAAAATCTACCAAATTATTTAATGAGAAACAAATACCAATGCTTCACAAAGTCTTGTAGAAAATGAAAGAAGGAATACTTCTCAACACATGCTTTGAGGCTGACAGTATGAATCCTGATTAAAACAAACAAATAAAAAAAAAAAAAACAGAAAAAGAGATCACAAGAAGAGAAAACGAGAGCAATGTCCTCTATGAATATAGAGGGAAAAAATCTTCATCAAAATACTGGCAAACTGAATCCAGAAACATAAAAACTTGTATACACCATGACCAAATGATACTTTTTCTAGAAATGAAAGGTTGGCTTAGCATAGAAATCATTAATTAATGTAATACACCACATTAATAAAATTTTAAAAATACAATCATTTTAGTACACAAAGAAAAAATTTGACAAAATCCAATACTTTTTCATGACAAAAATGGTCAACAAACTAGAACAGAAAGGACTTTTCTCATTTTGATAAAGAACATCTACAAAAACCACACAGCTAACTTCATACCTACTGTTGAAAGACTGAATGCTTTATGGAAACAAGCTGAAGATGTCTGCTCTCACTACTTCTATTTAACACTGTACTGGAGGTCCTAGCCAGGGCAAACTATCCAAGAAAAAGAAATAAAAATGCATCCGGATTAGATAGAAGAGAGTAGGACTCTCTATTTGCAGATGACATAATTTTGTATAAAATTCTTAAAAAAAATTCAAAATAATCTACTAAAGAACTATTGTAACTGAAGAGTTCTGCAAGTTACAAGATAAAAGATGAATATGTAAAACTCGATTATATTCTTATACATTAATAATGAACATTCCAAAAATAAGTCAAGAAAACAATTCCATTTACAATAGTGCCAAAGAGAATACAATACTTAGAAAGCAGGATACCTTCCCCT
Source organism: Cynopterus sphinx (assembly GCA_030015415.1). NCBI lineage: Eukaryota > Metazoa > Chordata > Mammalia > Chiroptera > Pteropodidae > Cynopterus > Cynopterus sphinx. The sequence continues at coordinate 95,408,293 of CM057380.1, forward strand.
GCTTTTAGGGCTCGTCTTGGAAAATGTAGCAGCTGTCTTCGGTCCCGTGTAGTCGCCCAAACTAAAAAAAGGTTGAAGTCAGAAACATGGCGGAGTGAGAGACGTCCCAGATCTCTCCCCTTGAAAAAAAAAAAATAAGCTGAACATCTAAAACTCAACAAAAAACACCCAAACTGCACACCAGCAGGTCTGAGTGTGGGATCTGCGCATAAGAGCTACCACAGGTCAGAACCCTGGGTGTCGGGCAGTGAGCTGGGAGAAACAAAGAAGCTGCCTCTCCTGGCCCCTGGAGCTACCTGTAGGAGGAGGGGGAGGGGAGAAGGAGCGATAAGTTCCCTGAACAGCCCTGCCTGAGAAAGCTGTGAGCTCCCCATAGCCAGCGGCAGGACCTAGTCATCAGGGCAGAAAGCAGAGAAGTGGGATGGCAGAAAAACAACAGTTGATTTTTATCAGCCGCGGTTGCAAAACTGAGGCTGAGCCACAGCCCCCAACCCCCAACCCAGGGGGCTCTTCCTCCCATATCTTCCGACCAAACACCACGGAGCCCCAGGGGAATCTGAGCAAACATTACCAATGCTGTCACTAACAATGACAGGGACTGAGACTGAGGGTAGCAAGCGTGATTAAATACCTATAAGAAAATAAAAGGCATTAATAAGACTTTATATAAACCAGGGATCCAAGAGGCTTAGATGCCACCTACTGGAAGCCAAAAGAAAAACACCTTCTTTGCAATAGGCTAGAGAGAACTTTATATAAATATAAATCATCTTACCGGGAAAAAGTAAAACATACTTCCATTAATGCCCAGGTAGAGAAATAGTCCATTAAACACGAGAAACAACCGAGGTGACAAGGCATCTCAGAAAGAAAGAAAAAAATCTCCAGAAAACAACTTCACAGACATAGAAATATGTGACTTATAAGACAGAGAATTCAGGATGGCACTTCTGAAAACCTCAATGAGATCTGAAACTAATCATATCAACAATTTCAAGAACTGAAAAAACCACTAGATGAGCAGGATGAGTTCTTTAGCAAGGAGATTAAAGCCTTCAAAAGGAACTGAATAGAACTTCAGGACTTAAAGAACACACTGCAAGAGTTGAAAAATGAAATAGCAAGACTGGGAAATAGAGTCGAACAAATGGAGGAAAGGATCAGTGATACTGAAGACAGAAATCTAGAAATAAATTGGAAGAAGAAAGAAACTGAAGAACGAAAAATAAAAGAGAAACACAACAACTAGCTGATAACATCAGGAGAGGAAACATAAGAATAATGGGCATTACCAAAGAAGGCGAGGAAAAAGAGTAGAGACTGGAAAGCATTTTCAGACAGTGGACAAGAATTTCCCAAATCTGAGAAATGAGCTGGAGCTTGGAATTCAAGAAGTCAACAGAACTCTCAATTACCTCAATCCAAAAAGGCCTTCACCAAGACACATTGTATTAAAGTTATCAAAAATCAACAACAAAGACAGGATTCTCAGGGCAGCCAGGGAAAAGATGGTAACCTATAAGGGAAAATCCATTAGATTATCGTTGGACTACATGGCACAAACCTTACAATCCAGAAAGGAGTAGAATCAAAAATTTAAACTATTAAGTGAAAGGAACTACCAGCCAAGAATAATGTATCCAACTAAGCTCTCCTTTAGATATGACGGAGAAATAAAGACCTTTCCAGACATACAAAAACTGAGGGAATTCTCCACTATGAGGCCTGCATTACAGGAAATACTGAAAGGGGTCAGCTCACCTAAAACAAAATGATTTTAAAAATACATAATTAGGAGTAAGGTGACTAGCAGCCTAATAAAAGCAGAGGAGTGCAACCCTTACTAAGAACAGGGCACTATAAGCTTAAACAATAAGACAATGCTGTAGCATGATAGTAATGAACGTTCAGCGCACATAGGGACAAACTGAGACAACAATGACTGAAAAGGGGAGGATCAAAAGATCCAAATACACAAAGGGGAATGCATGGAGATAAGACACATGCAGAAGAAAATGGATGAATACACACACACACACACACACACACACACACACACACACACACTATCCTTTACATACTCATAATGGTAATCACTTGCCAAAGGTTCAGAACTTAAGTATATGACATAAAACAAGAAGGACAAAGGGAAAACCCACAAAAGCCAATCAAAATGAAAAAACAAACAAACAACAACAACAAAAAATCAAAAACAAAAACCAGAAACGCAAGGACAAGGAAGCAATAGAAAGACTGAGCTACCAGAAATGAAAAGATAAAATGGCTATAAGAAGACCTCATATTTCAATAATCACCCTAAATATAAATGAACTAATCTCACCAATAAAAAGGCACAGAGTTGCAGAATGGATCAAAAAACAAAACCCAACCATATGCTGCCTCCAGGAGATACATCTCAGCTCCAAAGACAAATAAAGACTCAAAGTGAAAGGGTGGAAATGATATTTCAAGCAAATGGCATTCAGAGAAAAGCAGGAGTAGCAGGACTAATATCGAATGAAATAGACTTCAAAATAAAAAGGTAAAGAAAGATACTGAGGGACACTTCATAATGATAAAGGGAATCATGCACCAAGAAGACATAACACTTACTAACATCTATGCTCCCAATCAGGGAGCCCCAAAATATATAAAGCAATTACTAACAGACCTAAAGGGAGAAATAGACCAAAACACTATCATAGTAGGGGACCTAAATACTCCCCTGTTGGATATGGACAGATCATCCAAACAGAAAATCAATAAGAAAATAACATCCTTAAATGACACATTAGACGAACTGGACATAACTGACATATACAGAGCCTTCCATGCCCAAGCAGCTGTTTATACATTCTTCTCTAGTACACTAGCAGCATTATCAAGAATCGACCATATTTTGGGATATAGAGATAGCCTCAACAAATACAAGAGGATTGAAACCATAACAACCATATTCTCTGATCATAATGCTTTGAAACTAGAGCTCAACTGCAAAAGAAAGCAGGAAGAACCACAAATACGTGGAGATTAAACAACATGCTATTGAAGAATAACTGGGTCAAGGAAGAAATAGCAAGAGAGATTAAGAGATACATAGAAACAAATGATGATAAGAGTACAACAGATCAAAACTGTTGAGACATGGCAAAAGCAGTCATAAGAGGAAAGTTCATATCATTACAAGCCTATCTCCAAAAACAAGGACAAGCCCAGGTAAACAGCTAACGCTTCATCTTAAAAAACTAGAAACGGAAGAACAAATGAGGTCTAAAGTCAGCAGAAGGAAAGAAATTATCAAAATTAGAGCAGAAATAAATAAGATTGAAAACAAAACAAAAAACAATAGAAAAAATAAATACAAGGAGCTGGTTCTTTGAGAAGGTTAATAAAATTGATAAACCCCTGGCTAGACTCACGAAAGAAAAAAGAAAAAGGACACAAATAAACAAAATAAGGGATGAAAGAGAGGAAATTACTACTGACACTGCAGAAATACAATGGATCATGCAAGAATACTATGAAAAAGTATATGATAACAAATTTAATAACCTAGAAGAAATGGACCAGTCCTCAGAAAAATACAACCTTCCTAGACTGAAGCAAGAAGATCTGGAAAATCTAAATAGACCAATCAGCAGTATGGAAATTGAGACAATCATCAAAAAACCTACCAAAAAGTAAAAGTCCAGGACCAGAAGGCTTCACCAAATATTCTAATATTTCTACCAAATATTCAAAGAATAATATCTATTCTCAAACTCTTCCAAAAAATTGAAGAGGAGGCAATACCCCCTAACTCATTTTATGAGGCCAATATTACCGATACCAAAATCTGGTAAACACACAAAAAAGAAAACTACAGACTGATATCTCTCATGAACACAGATGCAAAAATTCTAAATAAGATACTAGTTAACCGAATACAGCAACATATTAAAAAGAATATAGACCATGATCAAGTGGGCTTCATCCCAGAGGCACAAGGATGGTTCAACATACACAAATCAATTAATGTGATACACCACATAAACAAATTAAAAAATAAGAATTATGTGATCATATTAACAGATGCAGAAAAGCCTTTGACAAGATACAGCATCCATTTTATATTCAAAACACTTAACAAAATCAGTATAGAAGTAACTTAACATAATAAAGGCCATATATGACAAACTCTCAGTCAACGTTATACTTAATGGTGAAAAACTAAAAACCTTTCCTCTAAGATCAGGAACAAGGCAAGACTGGCAATATTGCCACTGTTATTCAATATAACATTGAAAGTCCTAGCAAATGCACTCAAGCAAGGGAAAGATATAAAAGGCAACCAAACAGAAAATGAAGAGTCAAACTGTCACTAATTACGGATGACATTATTCTCTATACAGAAAACCCTAACGACTCCACAAGAACACTACTAGAAACAATAAGCAAATACGGTAGTTTCTGGATACAAAATCAAGGTTCAAAAATCCATAGTGTTCCTATACTCTAATGAGGAAGTATCAGAAAAAGTGGAAAAAATAATCCCTGTTGCAATTGCAACAAAAGAATAAAATACCTAGGAATAATCTAATGAAACATGTGAAAGCCCTATATAATGATATCTATAAGACCCTATTAAAAGAAATTGAAGAAGATACAAAGAAATGGAAAGATATTCCGTGTTCTTGGAATGGAAGAATCAATATCATTAAAATGACCTTATCACCCTAAAGCATTATACAGATTTAACACAATCCCCATCAAAATCCCATCAGCATTTTTTAAAGAAATAGAACAAAAAAATCATCAGATTTATATGGAAGCACAAAAGACCCAGAATTTCCAAAGCCATACTAAGGAAAAAAGAACAAAGCTAGAGGCATCACTCTGCCTGACTTCAAATTATACCACAAAGAGACAGTAATCAAAACAGCATGGTATTGGTAGAGAAACAGACACACAGAACAGTGGAACAGAATTGAGAGTCCAGAAATAAACCTATATTTAGATGGGAAAATAATTTTTGACGAAAAAGCCAAAAACATACAGTGGAGAAAAGAAAGCCTCTTCAATAAACGATGCCGGGAAAACTGGAAGGCCACCTGCAAAAGAATGAAACTAGACTGTTGTCTATCACCACACACCAAAATTAACTCAGAATGGATTAAGGACCTGAATATAAAACTGGAACCAGTAAAATGCATAGAAGAAAACACAGGAATTAAACTCAAGGACCTTGGACTTAAAGAATGAATTTGACCTTAAAGGCAAGGGAAGTAAAAGCAAAAATAAATGAATGGGACTACATCAAACTAAAAAGCTTCTGCTCAGGAAAACAAATTGTCAACAAGTTAAAAAGACAACCATCTGAATGGGGGAAAATACTGGCAAGCAACACCTCCGATAAGGGCCTAATATCTGAAATACACAAAGAACTCATACAACTCAATAACAACAAAAAAACAAACGATCCAATCAAAAAATAGGCAGAGTACTTGAACAGACACTTCTCCCTAGAGGACATACAAATGACCAACAAATATATGAGAAGATGCTCAACATCACTAGCTATTAGGGAAATGTAAATCAAAACCACAATGAGATACTATTTCACACATGTTAGAATATCGATTATCAACAGGACAAGTAATAAAAAGTGTTGGAGAGGATGCAGAGAAAAAGGAACTCTCATACACTATTGGTGGGACTGCAAATTGGTACAGCTACCATGAAAAACAGTATGGAGTTTCCCCGAAAAACTACGAATTGATCTACCATATGACCCATCAATCCCTCTACTGGGTATTTACCCCAAAGACTTAAAAACTCATATCCGAAAAGATATTTTCACACTGATGTTCATAGCAGCATTATCACAGTAGCTAGGATGTGGAAGCAACCGAAGTGTCCTATGATAGATGACTGGCTAAAGAAGCTGTGGTACATATGTACAATGGAATATTATTCAGCCATAAGAAGAGATGAAATATTGCCACTTGCAACAACATGGATGGACCTGCTAAGTGAAATAAGACAGAAAAAGCTGAAAATCACATGATATCACTTATATGCGAGATATAAACCTAAAAGCGAGAAATGTACAAGACAAACAGAGACTTGTGGACATGGACAATAGACTAGTGGTTATCAGAGGGTAGGGGAGAGGGGCAGCAGGGAGGTAAATGGGGTAAAGTGTATCAAATATATGGTGACAGAAAGAAATCTAACTATGGGAGGTGAACACACAGTGTAAATATACATATGCCTTACTGTTAGAGTGTATGGCTGAAACTTATTGGATTTCATTTACCAATGTCAGCATAAACAATTAATGAATTATAAAAAGAATAGAATACTTAGGTGTAAGTTTACCAAAATATGTATAAGATGTATACCATGAAAACTTCATAACACTGTTGAAAGAAATTAGAGAAAATCCGAGTAAATAAAAAGACATCCCATAGATCAGAAGACATAATATTAAGATGACAACACCTCCCAAATTGATCCATGAATTCAGCACACTACCTAACAAAATTCCTTCTGACCTGCTTAAAATTGACAAGCCAATCCTAAATTTTATATGGAAATGCAAAGACACCAGAATAGCCAAGCAATTTTGAAAAAGAACACATTTGGGGGATTTATACTTTCTGATTTCTAACTTAATACAAAGCTACAGAGAACAAGAAAGTGTAGGACTGGCCTGAGGACAGTCATATAGATCAAGAAAACAATACTGAGGGTCTAGAAATACACCCTTCCATCTAAGGTCAATGGATTTTCAACAAAGGTGCTAAGTTGGTTCAATGGAGGAAAGAACAGTCTTTTCAACAATTAGATTTTGGGCAACTAAATATGCGATGCAAAAGAATTACAATGGACCCCAACTTAACTTATATCATACATAAAAATCTTTGTGAGCTTTGGTTAGGCAATGGTTTCTTAGACATGACCCCAAAAAGACAAGCAACAAAAGAAAAAACAAGTGGACTACATCAAAATTTAAATCTTTTGTACTACAAATGATACCTTAAAGTGAAAAAACAATCCACAAAAAGGAGAGAATATTTGCAAATCACATATATGATAAAGGACTTATTCCCAGAATAAAGAACGTTTATAACTCAATTTTAAAAAGGCAAATAATACAATTTAAAAATGAACAAAATATTTAAATAGACATTTCTCCAAAGACATACAAATTACCAATAAACACATGAAAAAAAATGCTCAATACCATCAGACATCAGGGACTGCACATCAAAATCACAATGAGACACCATTTCACACTTACTAGGATATCCAAAATCAAAAAGACAGAAAATAACAAGTGTACTTGAGAATGTGGAGAAACTGGAACCTTCACACACTGTAAGATATCTACCGATGAGAATGTAAAATGGTGAAGCTACTTTAGAGAAGTTTGCAGTTCTTCAGAAAGTTAAACATAGAGTTAATATAAACCACCTTAGGTATATACCCAAGAAGAGAAAAAAATACATTCACACTAAAACATGTATACAGATATTCATAGAATTATTCACAATATCCAAAAAGTGGGGGGAAAATATGGTACTTACATATAATGGAATATCATTCAGCCTTAAAAATGAATAAAGCAGTAATACTACATGGGTCACCCTTAAAAACATTTTGCTAAGTGAAAGGTGCAAGATGCAAAAGACCACGTACTAGATGATTCCACTGAAATGCACAAACCAGGCAAATTTATAAAAACAGAAAGTACATTAGTGGTTAGTTAGGGCTGGCAAGGATGTGGAATGACTGTTAATGAGTAGGAGTTCCGTTTTGGGTAATGACAATGTTCTAACATTAAGTTGTGGTAATGACTGCAAAACCCTGTGAATCTAGTAAAAGAAATATTGAATCACACACTTTAAGTGGGCGAACTGTGTGGTATGCATTACATCTAAATAAAACTATTCCTTTTAAAAGCTAAGAAACAAAAGATTGGACCGTTACAGCCAGGTAAAAAATAATAACCAATCTGAAAAGAAGCTTCAAAGGCAAAGATTCTGAAAGAAACAATGAAGAGACTCTAGAAGAGGTGAGAAGACTGAACAGAGATAGTGGACAAAAAGAAAATTCATAAGAAATTATGGATAAATTACTTGAAAGGCTTTCTTTACATATTAAAAATAAGGGTGATAGGTAAAGTCTCTACGAAAGCACAAGGGTCAAGTCTCATAAGACCCCTCATGTACCCCTATTCTGCCAAGAATGTGCTTCCACTTGGGACCACAGTATGTTTTACTTAGTATCAAGCACCGTGAAAGATTTCGCAAAGTTTTACTTTTTAGACTTTGTACTAGAAAACAATACCTATCTTTTTAAAAAGCTTTGTAGAGGTATTACTGACAAACAGTAAACTGCACATTCTTAAAAATGTACGATCTGATGTTTTGACAAATGCATACGCTCATGAAAACATGACCATAATCAAGATGATGCACATATCTATAACTCCCAAAAGTTTATTCATACCCCCGCCCCTAAATCCAGGCAAGCACTAAACTGCCTTACGTCACTACAGATTAACTTGCCTTTTCTAAAGATTTACATACATGGAGTCATAGAGTATGTACCCTTTTCAATCTGGCTTCTTTCAGTCAGCATGATTATTTTGAGATTCATCCATGCTATTGCATGTATTGAGTTAATTCCTCCTCCCAAAAAACAAAAGTTCTGAATCAGATGGCTTCACAGGCGAATTTTACCAAACATTTGATGAAGAATTAATACCTATTCTCAAACTATTCAAAAAATTCAAGAAAAGGGAAGTCTCCTTAAGTCCTTTTATGAGGCCACCATTACCTTGATTCCAAAACCAGACAAAGACATTACAAAAAAAAGAAAACTCTAGGCCTATATCTCTTATGAACATTGATGCAAAAATTCTCAACAAAATATTAGCAAACCAAATTCAGCAATATATTAAAAATATCATACACCATGACCAAGTCGAATGTATTCCTGGGATGCAAGGTTGGTACAATATCCACAAATCAATTAATGTGATACACATTAACAAATCGAAGACAAAAACCATGTGATCATATCAACAGATGCAGAAAAAGTGTTCGACAAAATCCAGCATCCATTTATGATAAAAACTCTCAGCAACGTGGGATAGAGGAAACATACCTCAACATAATAAAAGCTACATATAACAAAACCTACAGCTAACATACTCAGTGGGGAAAGGCTAAAAGCCTTTTCCTTAAGATCAGGAACAAGGCAAGGATGCCCACTTTCACCACTCCACTTCAACATTGTATTGGAAGTCTTAGCCACAGCAATTAGACAAGAGAAATAAAAGATATCTGAATTGGAAAGGAAGAAGTAAAATTCTCATCATTTGCCAATGACATGATACTATATACAGAGAACTTAAAGATTCCACCAAAAAAAAGCTGTTAGAACTGATCAATGAAGTCAGTAAAGTAGCAGGATACAAAATTAATATTGAGAAGTCGGTGGGATTTTTTATACACCGATGATGAACTTTCAGAGAGAGAAATTAAGAAAACAATCCCATTTACAATTATATCAAAACAATACAAGACCTGGGAATAAAATTAACTAAGGAGGTAAAAGATTTGATTCTTATTATATCTCGGTATAAGTCCTTTACAAAAATTTTCTCCAGTTTGTCTTAGCTTTTCATTCTCCTAACAGTGTTTTAAGCAGCAAGTTTTTAATTTTGATAAAGTCCAATTTATCAGTTTCTTTTATAGATTGTGGTCATATCTAAGAAATCATTGCCTAACCAATGTTACAAAAATTTTTCTCCTGCTTTTGTCTAAAAATGTATAGTTTTCTCCTATGCTTTCTTCAGCAACTTACAGAATTTACAGCTATATTTGGGTCTATGATCCATTTTTAATTGGCATGTATATGTGGTACAAAGCATACATCAAAGTTTTGTATGTTTTTTTTTTTTGTCTACGAACAATTAGTCCACCATTTGTTGAAACAAGTGTTTATTCTCCATTGAATCTTACCTTATAAAAAATCATTTGACTATACATTTGTGGGTCTAGTTTTAGACTTTCTATTCTGTTCTAATAATCATTTTCTCTATCTTGAAGCTAATAAATCAGGTAGTACTAGCACTCCAAATTTGTTCTTCTTTTTCAGAATTGCTTTGGCTACTCTGTGCCCTTTCAGTTTCAATTGGGATTGCATAATGACCTGTGTAGAAAGAACTGGTATCTTAACAATATTGGGTATTCCAACCCACGAATGAGGTATATCTCTTGACTTAGAGAGGTCTTCTTTAATTTTCAGTAATGTTTTATAGATCTTAGTGTACAGATCTTACACATCATTCATGCCTATGTATTTCATATTCCTTGTACTATTGTAAATAAAATTACATTTTAAATTTCATTTTCTGACTGAATGTTGCTAGTACATAGAGATACTCTGATTTTTGTATATGGATCCTGTATCCAACAACCTTACTAATCTCATTTATGAGTGCTATGAGATTTTTGGACATTCCATCTTTCTATATAGAAATCTATATATCTAGATATAGACATGGTTTACTTCCTATTGCACTAGATATAACCTTCAGTACGATCTTAAAGAATGGGTATCATTTCCTTGCACCTAGTATTAGGAAGAAAGTACTCAGTCTTTCATTATTAAGTTTGATGTTAGACATAGGATTTTTGTAGATGCCCCTTGTGTCAGAGGTCCAAAGATCACCTCTCAGGCTCACAAGAGAAAGACTCACAGGACTCAGAAGTTCTACTCATGATTACAGTTTATTACAGTATAGTATACAAAATGAAATAGGCAAAGATAAAAAGTACACGGGGTGAATGAAGTTGGAGGAAAACATGTCCAAGCTTCCAAATGTCTCTTCCCAGTGGATTTACACGACATACTTAATTCTTCCAGCAACCATATATGACAACCAGTGCAAAGTGTCGCCAAACAGGGATGCTCACCTGAATCTAGGTATGCAGGGTTTGTACTGGGAGTTAGTCATGACATCGCTGAGACACATATAGCATCTATGTGACTAACCTCAGCTGCAAAAGTTCTAGACCTCCAGAGAAAAAGCAGGTATTCACCATAAATCACACTGTTAGTATAAACTATCTGGACAAACTGGTATAGCATGGCTCAAGGTCTCAGGCATGCAAACCCACTCATTAGACAACCAATTCCAAGAACTCAGTCCCCTGGAGCTAGGCAAAGAACAGTCATGGAAATAGGCCATGTGCAGGGTTTAACCCTTTTCTACACATCCTTTATTGAGTTGAGCAAGTTCTCTTCCATTCCTAGATGGCCAAGAGTTTTTAGGAAGGATACTGGATTTTGTCAAATGTTTTTCTGTATACATTGGAATGGTCATATAGTTTTTCATTTTAGTTTGTTTATATGGGGAATTACGTTGACTGCTGTTCAAGCATTAAAGCACCATTGTATTTTGGGGATAAACACCATTTGATAATGATGCGTTAACCTTCTTATATAATGTTATACTTGATTCTGAAATTTTTAGAATTTTTGCATCTATGTTCAATAGGGATATTAGTCTGTAGTTTTTTCCTGTATTGTCTTTGACTTGCTTTGGCATCTGGGCAAAGACGGCATCATAGAATGAGTTGTGAACTATTATCTTCTTTTCAATTTTCTGAAAGTTTGTGCAGAATTAGTATTATTTCTCCCTTAAATGTTTGTTACAACTCACCATTAAAACCATTTTGGCCTAAAGTTTTCTTTGTGGGGTAGGCTTTTTCTACAAATTCAAATTCTTTAATAGATTGGGCTGTTTATATAACTTATTTCTTCTTGAGGTAACTTGGTAGTTCATGTCTTAGATACAATATGTCCATTTCACCTAAGTTGTCATATTGACATTAAGTTGTTCAAAACATTCCCTTATTATCCTTTAGTTTGTAGAATATGTAGTGATGTTACCTCTCATTCTTAACTGGTAATTCTTTTTCTCCTAATCTATCTAGCTAGAGGTTTATTAATTGTACTGATATTCCCTCCAAAAAAGAGCTTTTGGTTTCAGTGATTTTCTGTAATTTTCCATTTCAATGATTTCCACTCTAAAGTTTATTTTCTTGCCCCTGCTTGAGTTTAATTTTTTTTTTTTTTTTTTTTTGGATTCTTAAGGAGGAAGATGTGATTTGTGATATTCCTTCTTTTCCAATACAGGCATTAATTTAGTTATAAATTTCCCTTTAAGTATTATTTCAGCAGCATAGTACAAATTTGACATGTTGTTTCCATATTTTCTATTTTCTCTTTTTTATCTCTTTGACCAGTGGGTTATTTTAAGGTATACTATCTATTTACCAAGTGCTTGGAAATTTTACAGATCTTTCCTTTATTAATTTTTAACTTAATTCCAGTTTGATCAAATAGTACACTTTATATGATTTTGTTTCTTTTAAATTTATTCAGAGATCTTTTATGGCCCAAAATACGGTCTATCTTGTTAAAGTTTCTCTGTGTAGCTGAAATAAAAGGGGTATTTAAGCTGCTGTTGGGCGGAATGGCCTACAAATGTCAATTAAGTCAAGTTGGTTGATACTGTTGTTTTTGGTCTACTAGTTTACTATATCATTGCTCATTTCTATCTACTTGTTCTATCAATTATTGAGATAATAAAATACCCAAGTATAATGGGATTTGTCTATTGCTCCTTACAGTTCTGTTAGTTTTAAGTCATGTATTTTGAAGCTCTATGATTAGGTGTATTAATGTTTAGGAATGTTACCAATTAACTGACCCTTTATCTCTAGGAAATGATGTTCTTTAACTCTGATAATATCATTATCTCTGAAATCTACTTTAATACGAATATACCAATCCAAGTATTCTCTTGACTAGTGTTAGCACTTGTATATCTCCTTCCATTTATTTTTATACTATTTTGTCTTTATAGTCAAAGTATGTTTCTTGGAGACAACTTATAGTTGAGTTTTGCTTTTCAATACAATTTGACATTATGCCTTCTAACTGGAGTGTTCAGAGCATTTATTGTGGCATAATTATTGATATACTTAGGTTTATCCTCTTCCTATTTGCTTTTTATTTGCTCCATCTGCACTTTGTTCCCTTTTTTAAAAATCTTTTTCTATCTTCTTTTGGACTGAATGCCTTTAGGATTCCATTTTCTCTTCTTTGGTGGCTTATTAACTATAACTGTCTATATATACTATGTTTATTTCTCCACTTTCCATGCATTCTAAAACCCACTCTAATTTACCTTTTCTAATTTCTGGCCTAATATCTCTCACCACCATCTCTTGCTCTTTTTCTCACATTCGCTCATGTGCATACGCGCACGCGCTCTCTCTCTCTCTCTCTCACACACACACATGCATACACACACAAGGAAGGAAGGAAGGAAGGAAGGAAGGAAGGAAGGAAGGAAGGAAGGAAGGAAGGGCAGGAGGGAGGAAGTAAAAGAGGGAGGGAAGGAAGGAGGGAGGGGGGAAGGAGGAAAATGAAGAAAAAGGCACTTGCTAGGATCTCCAGTGAGCTTCACAATGCTAAATCTTACGTACTTTTTATCAGCCCTCATTTTACTTAACCTCTCCTTCACATAATTTACCCTCTGTCACGAATTACACTTTTCTTGGATATCATAAAATCATACTCTCCAGATCATCTTAGACATCTTGTCATGAATTCTCAATCTCCTTTGAACCTTGACTTTTATTCAGCCTGTAATTTTTAGAACTCCCTAGGCTCAGTCATAGGCCCTTTTCTGCTCTTTCTTAGCATCTTAAAAACACAGTCCTCAGTAATTATGAAGTAGTTCATAGACATTTTCAGAGGAAAAATTAGTGAAAGAATTTGGCTCACATATATTTGCAAAGTTGAAATATAAAATTATGACTTTCATGAAAATCCAGTTATTTTCCTTGAAGTTACCAACTCACTATACTATCTCATTATATTCAGTCTGTGTTAATCAGTTCACATCTGCTAGTATCTTCAGTAAAACCAAGTAAACGTTCACATTAGTTTCAAACAAAGCCCAATCAATTTGCTTTGCTGCTATCCTTAGAGAAGAAACTAAAACTAAAGAGGCATTCTTCAGCTAAAGCAGGTATAAGTCTTCATATTGCTGAGAAGCTTATCAATCCAAATTTAATGTCCAATTCAATTGAGGAAAAAAACAAGCTATTGACAAAATTTCTTTATTAAATGACTCTGTTGGAACTCACATGATATCAATGGCACACGATATGGAAGAATGATTATTATCACATGAGTGTTTTAGTACATATTGTTTTAAAATTGAACTACTTATGGAGAAAATATGAATCAGTTCTTGTAATATACATGATATGTAATGAGATAGAAGTACTCGATAATGTTTTTTTCTGCTTATTGATGAAAACTCAGAGTAGTTTTCATTGTAGGAAATGATAGTTTTCATTTAGTAATAATACTTTTGTGAGCTGTGAGAGAGGCTGAAAAGGTACAATACATTCAAAACTGACAGAACACAAGCTATACAAATAGTAAGTAAAGGTGTTGCTCTTATTACTAAAATGTTATAATGTTATAAGTGTGGAAGAATTACAAATCAACAGTATGCCTCCTAAATGTAACTCAGTGTTGAAGGAAATAATTAAAATTGAATATCAGCAATCTTGACTACTCAAGAGTATATGCTCGCAGATGTCATGGAAAAAATGGCAGTATTTTTTAAGATTACTCTTTCCACTCAAGTTTACTGGCTGTCAAGGAAAAATGTGCTGACAAAGTTTCTGAAAGGAGGGATAAGAGAAAAACATTTATTTATACATACAAATGGAAAACAAATATATGAAAAAATGCTTAATATCATGAGCTTAATATTAAAAAATTCTTAATATCATTTGCTCCATCTGCATTTCATACCTGTTAGAATAGCTATTATCAAAAAGACAAGTAATAACAAATGTTGCAGAGGATGTGGAGAAAAGAGACTGCAAATTGGTACAGCCACTATGGAAAACAGTATGGAGGGTCCTCAAAAAACTAAGAATTGCTCTACCAAATGATCTAATAATCACCCTACTGGGTATTTACCCCAAAGACTTGAAAACTCATATCTGAAAGGATATTTGCACACCAATGTTCATAGCAGCATTATTCACAGCAGCCAGGACATGGAAGCAACTGAAGTTTCCTATGATAGACAATTGGATAAAGAAGATCCAATACATATGTACAATAGAATATTACTCTAAGAGATGAAATACTGCCATTTGCAACAAAGATGACCTTGAGAAAACCATGTTAAGTGGAATAAGCCAAACAGAAAAAGTGGAAAACCACATGATATTATTTATATGAGGGATATAAACCTAAAAGCAACAAACAAACATGACAAACAGAGACTCGTTGACATGGACAATGGACTAGTGGTTACCAGAGGTGGGGAGTCGGGAAGTAGATGGGGTAAAAGGGGTCAAATACGTGGTGACAGAAAGAAATCTAACTATGGGCAGTGGACATACAATGCAAAATATATATGACTTACTGTTGAACTGTACTCTTGAAACTTACTGGATTTCATGGTAACCAATGTCACCATAAAACAAACAAATAAACAAACAAAAACTTCTTCATGATGTTAATAATACGAGAAAACTCACTTCTGATTTCCAGAAGCCTGCTTAAGTGTATAGCTGAAAAATATTCAGCATCTCAAAATAACCTGAATCTACTACTTCAAGGTCAAAATACCTGGGCTGATTTTTCAGTCATCAAACTATTCTGTAAATTATGATTCCTTCCTAGAATCTGATGGTTTTCTTACTCATCAGAGAATGAAACTAATTTTATTATTGTGGATATATAAAGAATATACCCACACGTTACAACAAAACACAAGCAGATACTTTCTAGAGGCTGAAGTAATCAAACAATGACTAAGAATCCATTTGCTCCTATCTTTCAAACATTCAGGCTGGTTGAAAGATTCATACCTATTTAATATTATAAGTATGTCAATATGGCAACTGATAAGAGCACTAGGCATAGTCTTCAGGGAGAAATCTTCCCATAATTTCTCAGTTAGTATTTGATCTTGAGATTTCATAACATCTGACAGCCAGCAAATACTAGTTGCAAATCTTGACAATCCAGAATTATAGCACAGGGTTTCCTGATTTAGTAGAACTATAGGGTAAAAAAATCAAAGTGCACGTCTAACCTACATCCTCAAGCTATCATCCAGTTACATATTTTATGAGGCTGCAAAAATTTCATCCTTTTCAATGAAAATACAAACTTTAATTTTTTAAATTAATTTTATTAATAGAAATTAATTTTTATTCTTTAAAACTGATGGTCTGAATGGATGATAGAAGTTTGAGAAACACTGTTCTAGGGATCTCACCTACTCTCATGATTTAAAAGCCATCTATTATGGGCTAAGGCCCAAATTGCAATTTCTAGCCCAGCCTTCTCCTGAGCTCCAGACTCCCCTATCCAATTGCCTATTTGACTTTATTACTTGAATGCCTCATTGGCCCATTAAACCGAAAAAAGACCCCCAAACTCTTGGTCTCCACTATCTCACTCCTTTTCCAATCTCCCCATCTCAGTGAAAACATTTCCTTCCTGGCTGCCCAGGCCAGAAACCTAGCATTCAGCATTCTTTCTCTACTACCATCCACTTAGTTCAAATCACCTTCATCTCTACCCTGGACTACACTATAGCTTAAGTGGTTTTCTAACCACTTTCTGATGTCCCTCTGTATGTTTTCAGTTGTCGCTGGAACAAATTACCACAAACTTAAACAACGCAAATTTATTATCTTATGGTTCTGTACAAGTTTCCCTGGAACCCACTAGGCTAAAATCAAGGACTTAATTCCTTTCTGGAGGATGTATGGGGGAATCTCTTTCCTTGGCTCTTCCAGTTTCTACAAGTTACCCACATTCCTTGCCTTATTCCCCCTTAACTATCTCCAAAGCCAGCAGCACTGTATCTCTTTGACTATTCTTCTATTGTCACATCTCCCTCTGACTCATTTCTTCTGTCTCTATCTTTCACTTTTAAGGACCCTTGTGATTACATTGGGCACACCTGGAAAATCCAAACTAATCACTCTATCATAAATCAGCTGATTAGTAATCTTAATTCTCCTTTGCTATGAATATAATGTACAGTTTCTGGGGATTAGGATATGGAGACTTTTTGGAGGCCATTATACGCCCTACCACACTCTCTAACACAACTCATTTTCCACACTACTTGTGTTTCCACACAATTTGTGTTTAAAAACACAAACATGTTCATGTTATTTCCTATTTAAAATCCTTCAATGGCTTCCAACTCCTCCAAGAATAAAGTTCAAAATCTTAAATATGTGCCACAAAGCCATGCATGGCCTAGTTCCTACTATGCATTGTCCTTGTCTCCTGGTTCAGTGTCCCAGCAGCCACACACAGCTTCTCTCTGTTCCTGAAACACCCAGCTCCTTTCTGCCTCAGGGTGTTGCCTGAATAGTTCTCCTGGCCTCTCATCCAACCTTTACCTGGCTAACTCTTGCTCAACCCTTCAGGTCTCTGTAAAAGTGACTTGCATAGGGTGGCCTGACCTGATCTCCAAGTCTTGTACTAGCTCCTCCCATTATACATTGTCGGTGAACTCTTTCTCTTAGAGCTTTCACCAAAATTGGACTTAAATGGAATTTGTGTAATAATTGGCTTAATATCTGCCTCCCTGCACCAGACTGCAAACCCATGAGGGCTGGGGTCCAGTCTGTTCTGTTCACCACTGTAAACCCTGGGACTTAGAATTGACTGGCTTATAGTAGGTGCTCAATAAATAAATGAGTGCCATCAGACATTATTTCAGAAACAGGTCTAATTCTTAGAGGGTGAGCTGCATAAGCCAAAGACCTCAACATTTTGCTTGAGAGTTTTAGGCCAGGTTGGTCATATGCAACATATTGTCTCACTCCATCTCATCTCCATTACAAACTTATGCCTCCAGCCTTATCCCTGAAACCAAAAACTATTAGACTAATTTCCTTGGCCTTGTGCAGTATCCACCATGCTAATCATGGAAGGCCACATTATTCTGCTGCTCTTGCTCAGGTGTTACACCACTAGAAAAAAGTTTTAAAAACATAGAAGTTGATGTCACAAAAAGGCTACGATTTTCTGCAGCTTGGGATTCCTTCATCTCTGACTCCCTGTGATTTTCCTCACAGGTCCTTTCTAGTCATTTTAAATCCTATATTCTAAGTTACGACTGGAAAGAGTATGTGTTCTGGAGCGAGAAAGTTCTAAATTTAAAACCTGGCTCTGTCTTTATTCAGAAAGTTCAGTGGAGGTAATGGTGTTACGGGGGTCAAATATGTGGTGACAGAAAGAAATCTAACTATGGTAAGTGAACACACAATGTAAGTATATATACGCCTTACTGTTAGAGTGTACAGCTGAAATGTACTGGATTTCATTAACCAATGTCACCATAAACAAATAAGAAAGTTCACCAATACTCAAAGTTGAGTCTGAGTATTACACTAAAAGGATTAGGATAATAATTTACTAATTCATACCTCACAGAAGTATTAGATATAACCTAAGCGTAGCATACTTTGTTTAGTACTGGCCCCAGCCACCAAACATTGGAATATCACACTATTCTCTAAGCTTAGCTAACTCCAAGGTTATGACAATTATAAAGAATGGCAAAAAGATAAAGATAGTATATGAGACCCTGATTGTATGCTGATCCTAGGAACATGTCTTCATGAATACTATGTTCTCTATAGATCTTTCATTTCAAGAAACGCATCTTACCTCCATCCTCCCTCTTTATAGCCCTTCCACCCTCATTCTCTGAGGATGCCTATACTGAGACTTTACTCATCATACATGCACCTTCTCCACTTTGCTCCACTTTGTCCAAACTATACTCGCCATTCTTTTTGACTTTTGTGGACTGTGGTCGTTTTACTTACTTTGACTTTCCCTTAAGACCACTTCTATAATTTGAAAACCTAGCTCAAATGTAACTTACTTCGATAAACATTCCTAGTCCCCCAGGAACCCTCTAATATCACTTCCTCCCCCCAAAGTATATTGCAAGACACCTGAGGGGCAGGCTTTGATTTGATCCATGTGTGTTTTATATGTAGTACTGTATTAAATATTTGTTGACTGAGTGAAGTGATAAATCAATGACTAAACACACTAAATTTGAACTGTTAGAGGGACAACCAATAGAGCTATCCATCGCCCAGCTCAAGAATGGGATCAGGACTAAAGATGTACATTTGGCAGCAATATTCACTAGAGTGATATCTGAAGCTGTGTAGCTCACAAAAACAAAATGTGCTGAGAAAAAAAAAAAGCTACGTCAGAACATTTCAGAGGTAAAAGATGACAATGCAACTAAGTCAAGATTATAATTCAATGATAAATCATAGAAAGAACAAATCCAAAGGAATAGTCTCAGGAAAACCAAAAAAGAGAGCTCTGAGAAACACCTCTAAAGGCACTGCTGTTGTGAAAAGACAGAATCGGTTGAAGATGCAAAGGCTCGCACTGTATGTGGTGATTCAAAAGGTTTTGGTGCCCTCCTAGCAAGTAAGATGTGAGGGGAAGAAGCAGGGCTGGAGAAGCTGAGTTATGAGTAACAAGGACCAAAAGTATAAGACTATTCTTTCAAGAAGTTTGAAAGAAAACAGAGATAGAATCATAATGCTAAGGGAGTCTGGAAGAAGCTGTGAATATAAAATAACAGAGAAAAAGGTGGCTCGGTGGGTAAAGCTTGGCACCAGCACCCAACTGTCACTGTTGTTACCACCAAGCAACAGAATGGGGTGAAGAACGCAAGTACTGATCTTGGGAAAATCATTTTTCTCTCCTTTGGCAAACCTATTAGATTATTCTAATAGTAGGAGTTAATAAATGAAGAGGAATTTTAGAGGAGCTTATCATTTTCTATAAAGGTCTTATCACTGTAATAGATGGTTTATAATCTTGAACAGATTTTGTCATTTTTCAGTTCCCCTCATCAGTGTGACAGAGAGAAGCTGAAACTTCCTCATGTGTAATACTAATCTACTTCTTCCAATCCCAGCAAAGAAGGATAAGACAATGACAGAGACAGAGGAAGGTAGGATAAAGTCAGGGTACACGGAGTCAAAGCAGTGATGGCAACCCCTCCAACTCCTTTTAACATATGTCACTTTACTAAACTGGGGGACATTAGTCAAGGGCTACCTCCCCCAGGTGGGTGGAAAACTGCCAAGAGCTCATACCAGAACTGAGTGTGCCTGCTGTTTCTGTCAATCTGGTCGGCCTTGGCAGGGACATTATGCTAACTTTGAGGTGCCTAGCCAGTGAAAGGCTTCAGCAGAATCGTCACTGACCTCATGATTGTCTTGAAAAAAGAAAATTGTGTACTTAAATAAAGTTTTTTTAGCTCCTTAGTTATTGTGTGTGGAGTTTTCTGCCCAAGGAAATGCTGCAAGCTCAGTGGTGATTTTCCACTCAAATCATGTCATGCAGACTTTTCACCTGGAAGGGGTGGCTGTCCCTGAATGTTGCCATGGCCAGCGTCAGTATAAACACATCCAATAGTTTTGTTGTAAACATTTTTGCCACAAGCATTTTTGCCACACAACTAATTGACTCTAAGGCAATTTCACCATAAAAGAGAAATAAAAGAGGTGTATTAAAAAGGGCATAATGAAACATGAAAAATAACAAAATTAAAGACTTCGTTGCAAAAAATGAAAATATTGTATTCAAACTTTTTCATTCATAGTATACATTTTAATGCTTGATTTGTCTCCTTGTTCAGCATTGCACTTTTCTTTTTCACTACCATTCCTTCCTTCATTAAGGGAAGCATCAGTTTCTAATTAACGAATCGATAATTAATGCTAAGACTGTTGTCATCAGCATTAGTAGCTGCCTCTTTTATGTTTGCCACAGCTTGGTAAACCTGGTTTTATAGAGAGGGAATGATTGTGCTCACTGAAAGATCTGCATAAACTGTTACGTTATCATATTCTAGTATAGTATGCAATATGGCTAAGATTTATATGATATAAAAATGAGAGTACTGCAAGAATTGTCAGTGAAGAAACGAAACCAAACTGACAACTAGCTTAAATACATTAAGTCTGCTGAAGGCACTTTACTCAACAATGGAGAAATGAAACCAAACCGTCAACCAGTTATTTTATCTTTTATGGCAAAATTATCTTACTGCCTCTTAGTTGTGTGGTGAAAACATTTGCTGCGAAAATGCTCGCAACAAAAATGCTTATGGCAAAAATGTTTATGGTGAAACTACCCAGAACCTAGTGTAATATTTCCTCAAAACACTTGTGAGTAGAATACAGTATCACACAGAAGGTATATTTGAAGATCATAGGTGGCATATATTAACACCAACAAAAAGAATCAGGGAGAAACTAGGCAAAAGTCTTTAATTAAAGCAATTTACAATGACCTTCCTTGACACAGCAGAATTTTTTCTCTCAATGAAATGATAAATAGTGATTTAAATTTATTGGTAATGTAAAAGTCATCAGCATTTATCGTTAGGATCATTGTGGGTTTTTTAAAATTCCCAATTGTATTTGGCTTAGGGTAACATTAAAATTAATTTTCATATGCTCATAGGAAGAAAATCAGCATTAGTAAGTAATTAAACACAGTAGCATTAAGACATATCAAGGTGGTATGATAAGGGTTGAAAGGAGAAGTGGGGTTATAAGTGGAAGGTTCACCACTATTAACAAGAGTTAGTCTACTGAAATCAAGCAGAATCGTTAGGGTGATTTCAGAGAAAACAGCATACCTTACAAAGAAATGAGATAATGCTATAACAAACCAAATTTATGAGACATTCATTAATCTTTTATAATCCTCACAAACATACAAATGACCCAATAGCAAATGCTGATGTATATGTGATGGAGGAGGGAGAACTGAGAGCAAAGGACTCTCTAGGACTAATTCACTTTTGTTAATTCAACAAACATTTACAGAGTGCCTACTATGTGTACCAATAGTCTGAGGACAACATAGCAAACAACACAGACAAGAATCTCCACCCATATAGTGAAGGAATGGATTTAAAACATGTGACTTTGACCAAGACATGCACTTGTGTGACTAGAAGGTTTGTTATGGAGACATCAAGAGAAGAAAGACTGCTAATACAATTGAATGAACACACACACGATATAAAATGAAGGCTGTTGACGATAAATTGTTAAAGTGAATATATAAGCAGAAAGCACATTCTCGTCATTGTAAATTATTTTTACTAAAATCAAATACCAGCAATTACTTTCCTCTGACTGGCCTAATATTAGATTGTAGGTATGAACCCAAAAAAGTCTTAGATAATAACCACTGTTACATGATAAAATGGATGCAACCACAATGCGCAACCAACAAGTGTATACTAACGACTGGATACAAACTTTAAAACTTAGCGGAATTAACTGATAAACTCTAATTTATCTTGAAATATATTCCAGAAATGGAATACGTATTGATTATACCAAAGGAGTTTTTAGGAGTACGCAAACAGCATTAAAAAAAAGGACATTCAAGCAGATATCTCAGCAGACGGGGTAGTTTCACATATTTAATCCAACGACTTGATGAAATGTGATTCTGCCATTTTCCGAGTCCACTCGTAGGGTCTGAACAGTGCACCTTTTCTAAGTTACTAAGCGATTTCAACTCTAACAAGAGATTAATGAAAAACGCTCGGCAAATACATTCCTCTCCGAGGGCGGCACATTAAATAAATGTATCAAAGCATAACAGACAAAAATACATGCAAACACAGCGCATATACCGGAATCAGACAAGCAGAGAGGCAAGACTTGCAGTTGTCGAAATGTTCCCGGTCGTCGGTTCTGTCCACTGAAACAGAAACATCTCAGAACTTCACCATCTAGAGGTTCAGGACATAGACGCAGTGCCCCGAGTTTTTTAAATGGCTGTCCACCGTGTAAAAGGTGGTCCTGACGGCTCTTCTTGGTCCATTCAAGGCAGTGGGGGCGAACAGCCCTAGATGGGTGGGACTGGCAGGTACACTCAAGGCAAGTGAGGAAGAGGGACGAAGCCCAGTCACTCGTTAGAAAGCGAAACACCAAGTTTTACAGGGCGAGGGAAGGAAGGCGGAGAAAGCCCAGCAAGCAAAAGAACAGAACAGGAAAGCAACGCAGCGTCGGAGGGTCCACCGAGCCACCTCCACCTGAGCTCGAAGAGGGAGAGGTCTGACTGGAAAAGCCCCAAGGCCAGGGATGCTGAGGTCCCGGAACGCCACCACCAGCCTGACGCGGCCGGGGGGGCGCAGTTCCCGGGAACCCTCTCCCGCCCTCTCCCGCCGACCCCGCCCATTGGGCCCGCCCCATCCCGCCCGGCAACTCACCGGGTTTGCTGCCCACATAACGGTGGCCAAGTCGAGCGGAGAGGGCCCGGGGCAAAAGGCCAGGCGCGGGGCCGCGGCGGCGGGTTTCCCCCCAGGGTGCCCGAGGGGGGAAGGGTGGAGGGGCGACCCCTGCGCAGGCCTTCCTTCGCCCCCTCCCACGCACAAGCCAGCGTCGCCGGACCCCCGAACCTCCCGACTTCCGCCCGGAGCCAGCCAACCAGCGCTGGCCCCGCCCCGCGCCCGGAAGCTCGCCCCGCCCCCGCCGGCCGGGCTCGGCGCGTGGGTCGTAATGGGCGGGGCTTGGGAGGACCTGGATGCTCAGGGGCTTTGAGCGGCTTCTAGTTCAGACGACCCTTCTTCCAGGGCCAAGCCTCCCTGTAACATCCCCACCAAGGGATCCTCGAGCCACGGTTAGTTGCATTTCCTTCAATATTTATTGATCACCGTATCGTTTGGGTAGTGGCCAGGAGGCAGGCTTGGGAGTTGATCCCAGCACCACCAGTGGCATTTGGGGCAAGCTTCACAATGTGTCTGGTTCCTCATCTTTAAAATGGAGATGATAATAATATCTACCTAAGGGTGTAGTGACATCATTTAAAGCACCTAGCTTAGTAGTTGGCATACAATGAGAGCTCAATAAATGACAGTTACTTGCCAGACTCTGCTAGGTTCTGGAGTGAACAAGATTGATCCACATGCAGTCCAGGCTCTCGTGGAAGGAAGGGTCTAAAGAAAAAAGCAAAAAGTGAGTAGATAACTAAAAAAGTGCAGAATGGTTCATAGGTATTATGGAAAGTACAGGATTCTATGAAAGCACGCTTACCCAGGATAGGTGTCTGCTGCTTCCCTTCTCCCACAAGAAGTCTAAGCTACGCCCTCAAGGATATTCTTCTAATGAAGTTACCTGGGTAAAGAGAGCTGAGAGAGGGGAAGAATCTTTAAGGAAGAGAAATAGAAGCTACCCACAGAAAGCAACAACAACAAAAAAATAGTTTGCTATAGATCCTTCTTGGATTTTCGTTACCTTCACACATTAAAAGAAAAATTGATGAAAGAATATCTACATATTAAAACCTAATATTTTCACTTAATATGATGTGGCTGTTCTTTATTCCAATACATATAAATTTATTTCATCATTTTAAAGTCATCGTTTTACAGACTTGACATATCTTGGTTTGTATGTTACACACACTTGAAAAAATCCATTGTGATAGACCTTTAAGTCATTTTCCATTTTTACTATTCCAAAAAGTACAGCAATAAACATTCTTGTACTGACATTTCTGTATATTTGCCCATTTACCTCCTTGGAATTAGTTCTAAGAAGTGGAATTGTTCAATAAGAGATTATGGAAATTTCAAATTTTGATACATATTGCCGAACTATACTCAAAAACAGGTTGTAAATTTGCAATCTCTAAAATTTATCTTTACAAATGGTTTGAAGTAGGGATCCTCACTTTTTTCCACTTTACTTTTTGCCAATGGTTAACCAGTTGCCACTTACTGAATAATTCATCCTTTCCCGACTACTTTAAAGTGCTACCATTAATCAAAAACTAAATTCGTGTGTATCTGTTTCTGAGGACTCTTGTCTATTCTATTCGCTATCTGTGTATTTCTATGCTATGCCACACTTATAATTATTATAACTTTGTAATGTATTTGCTCTCTCTTAAAGCAAGTCCTAATTCTTTCCAAATTTTTTAAATCAGTCTTATTCAGAAACAGATCTCTTCATGTCATTTATATCTTTAAATACACACAAATCAATTCACATAGATTTGTACAATTTTTGTAATGTTTGTTCCTAGTTTATAGTGTTTGTTGTATTTTTATTACTCTAAGTTAGAAAAACTTGATTTTTGCATATTTTCATTATATCCTACTACACTGTGAAGATGTCTTATTAGTTCTAATACCTTTTCAGCTTATGTCTCTGGATTTTTATGTCAACAATCCTATCACATATAGAGGATGCAGTTTTCTACCTTCCCATTGCATTGGCCGAACCTCAAAAAACTTTTGAAGAATACAGGACAAGATAATGGGAGTGTAGTCTTTAATGCAGTAAGACATGCATTTGCCCCTGGTTGGTGCTAGATATTCTTTCAATACACTATCATCTTTTTAAAAAAATTTTTCCATTCCTAGTTTACTATAAACTTCTCACTGGGGAAAGATGTTAAATTTTATGAACTGTCTCTTAAACTCCATTACTATATTCATTTTTTAACCCTGACTTATGAGTATAATGAAACTAGTAAGTTTCCTAATGTTCAACCCATACTTACATTCTGGAAGCAACTCTGCTTCATTCTGTATTCACTGTTTTTTGAAAACACTTCTGAGTTCAATTTGTTAATCTTTCATTTAGGATTAAAATTTATTATAATTAAGGAAATTGCTCCATTTTAATGGTGTTTTATTGAAGGACTAGAGTAACTCCATTTTGTTATATAGACTCCAGATTAAATGAGGAAAAATTCACCGAAAAACAATTAGAGACAACACCCTGCTGTTTGGTCAAGCCGACCAAAGCCATTAATCAGTAAGCCCTCAAGGCACCCACACCCTGTTTCCCTTTTGCACACGGCCCTGCTGCACATGGCACTCTGTGCACACAACCCTCTTGCGTGCGCACGGTTTTACCCTTTAAATTCGGTCCCAACCCCCCCCCCCCCCCCCCCCCCGTCGAGACTCCTCTCACCCACTGCTGTGTCAGTGAATGAACGAGTGGGGTCCAAACTCGAGTTTGTCAGTAAACTCCCTCTTGTGCTTGCATTGGTGTCAGTTTCCTTCTTGGCTCATGGAGTTCCAAACCAGGGCATTACATTATTGTGATTGTCTTTAGCAAGTTTTGTTAAGTGGACAGTAACAGTTTAATTTAGGAATAAACTCTTCATCAAAGGTGGAGTGGATTTTACAAAGTAAGTTAACTGGGAAGATTAGGACCAGGTCCTCAACCATTTGTGGAGCTGGGACTATATGTCATTTCCCTGAAGCTTTTTGTTTGCCTGAGCTGGTGGTCAGAGAAGGGAATAGAGAGAATACAACCAGTTTGAATATATATATATATATGTATGTATGTATATATATGTGTGTGTGTGTATATATATATATATATATATATAAAATTTTAAAACATATAGATAAAATTTTAAAACATACTGCTATATCCCAAACTAATTGGTGGAAACATATTTTATAAACTAAAATATGCATGTTTTAGTATTTATTATTATTATTATTCTTGATGTATAACTACTTAGAAAGCAAGTATGGGAAAGGGCCTTAACGTTCATTTAGACTTGGGGTTATAAACTGATAGCTAACGAGCTTTAGCACACACAGTTTTTAAAAATTTTTATAAGTGGATGACATTTTAAAACTGGAGCATTTTCCATTAAATAATGTGGATCTTCGGCTTTCCTTCAATACTATATACTCATATGCCAACAAGTGGCCAAACCCTGCTGACCCATTTAGACTGAGAATGGGTTCTCAGGTTTACTTGAGTTACCTGGCCAATATCTCTCATCCTTATTTAAATGATCTACCTGGGCCCTGGAGGTATTTGGGTTTGTACTAAGTATAATCCACCTCTCATTTTGTTAAGGAAATATAATGGATCTGGAACTTCTAAAATATCCTTATAGAGAATGTCTTCACTGTAAGAGTCCCCTTTCTCAAGGATACAGGCTCAATCATTGGGGTTCAAACTTTCAGCCTTTCAAAAGATTACTCTCTGCATGTAATGACTGAAATGTGACATGTCTGGCACTAGGAATGCTTCCTTCTGCATCATAGTCCGAGGCAAAGTGCCACAGAGTAGAAACTTTGCATATGAACCACGGTGGCAGTTTTCTCAGGAAGACTAAACCAATGGAAGACATTTTATTTTATCTTTAATGTTTTCTGTGTGTATTCCAGAGGGAGGTGTCTTAAACCATGCTAAACCCAGCCCTGAGTGATGGCAGTCCCCCTCCCACCTGGTGGATTTCATTAGCTCTTTGAATGCCAGAAGGGGCAGGAGGAAATGCCCCAGGGGAAAGGACTGTGAAGAAGAGAAGCAGAGGAGGCCTATCACTGGAAAGCATGAAAATGATCAGTAAATAAGTAATTGAGCTTTGAGGTAATTTTGTGAGGGAACAAAATCAATTTCCCATAAAGACATTAGAAGGAGAAAGGAGAACCAAGTAAGTGTGAGATGCAGGATAGAGTACACATGACCTATTATTTTAATATTATTTTCATTTTTTTTTTTTTAATTTTTAAAGGCCACATTTCCCAGCCAGAAATGGGGGAGCACTGGGAGTTCGTATGGAAGACACAGGCTGGATTTGACAGAAAGGAGGAGCAGGAGAGCAGAAGAAGGTGCAAAATGAGAGACGAGGGGCCGCAAGAGGGTACCAGAGGAAGGGAGAAAAAGCTGCATTTGTGCCCATTAGTCTTGAATATAAAGACCCAGCCTCAGTTCTGAAAAAGAGCCAGCAATGAGGCAGCCCCAGAATCAGCCCTGCTGCTGAAGTCTGACACGTTAACAACCCAGCGGGAATTAAGAGGTGAAATCAGCAGATGAAACAATTGATGAAGCTGAGATAAGCATTCCTGAGAAGGAATTTTTCAAAAAATCAAAATGATTTTCCTAATCAGGAAATATGACAAAAAAATTAAATTCAACCAAAAAAATGAAGTGCTAAATAACTCACCCCGCTAAATGGAAAGGCTCTATTGAAAATACCACTGATTATTAGTTTTAGCTGCTCAGGGAAATTATCTAGGCACAATGATGGGCATCAACATTCAGCTCACAGCAGCAGTCAAAAGCAGCAGCTGAGATGTGTGGCCATCCTAATTAGAGGATGTAGAATTCTGAAAAGGCTCTGGAGCTGTGACATTCCTGGCTGAGGTTTTCCTTCTAGGAATGCCATATTAAGGTTTTGGTCATCACATTGTAAAAAAAGGCCTTAATAGGAATGATCTGGAAAGGGACAACAGAAATGACTTGGAAAAGAGTGTGAAAAGCTTTGAAGTTAAAAGCAGAAAGCAGGAAAACACTTCTAAAAGAATCATTTTCAAAATTAAAAGAGAAGCAAGTAAAAGCCTAAGTTGATGGAAAGGGCAGGCTGAAGATGTACTGCCTGCACTTAGGTCTTTACAGACGTGTTGGGGGGCTTTCACCTGTTCTTTTGAAGCACATCTGGCGAGGTCAAGAAATGACAACAGATTGTCCAACATGATATATTCTTCCATTTTTCATTGCAACAAATATTTAGCAAGTGCCATCCATGTTCCAGGTACTGTCTCTAGCCTCTTAAGATACATCAGTGAACAAAATAAAGAAAAATTCCTGCCCTTGTGAAATTTACAAGCTAGGGATGGAGCAGGTAGGTGGGCAGGCTTTGGGCTAGGAGTTGGGAAAACAGATAATGTAATGTAACACATTAAGTGTGTTGTATAATATGGTATAAAGTAATAAGAACTATAAAAAAACAGATTAGGGTAAGGGATGCTGAGAGTAGTCTGAATATCCTCATTAGACGGTAACATATGAAGAAAAATGTGGAGGAGGTAAGAGAGCAAGCTTAATGGATATCCGGGCAAAGAGTACTCCATGCAGAGGGAACAGCTGGTGCAAAGTTCTTAAGGAGTGTCTGTGTGTTTGGGTGTGTGTATTTGGAGAGCGGGGAGCAGGGGAGATGTGTAGGTTGAACAGGGCCTGGTACAACAATCAGCAAATACTTACATGGCACTAAATATGTGCCTGATAGTGTAATAAGCTCTTTGTATACATATATATAAACTAATATAATTCTCACAGCAACCCTATAAAGTAAGTACTCTTATTACTCCCTTTTATGTGTAAGGAAATTAAGGCTCAGCAATTAATTAACTTGGCCAAAGACCAAAGATCCAAACCTAGGTGCCTGGCTTCAGAGCACAAGCCCCTAATCACTACTCTGTGCCATCTCTCAGTGTGCTTTCAACTTGTCTACTTCTGATTACCAGCCCTGATTACCCAGTTGCAATTGGAATTCAAGTACTCTCCTACGATAAATTCATGTTCTTTTTAAAATGGAAGTGTTGCTCACTGCTTTATCACACATGTGGCCCTTTGCTTCCTTCTACCTCCAATCCAAGAATTGCTCTTTTCTTCAAGTTCCTCACTGGCGTCAGTTGTTTTTACCCAGAAAACCAAGGAAATGTCTACGGATGGAGCTTCGGTTCAGCTTGTGAAGGGAAGTTGGGAGACAATGGAAGGGTGCATCTGTGGATTAATAATACCCTATAGATCACTAGGAGGAAAGACAGAGCATAAATTGTGTTTAAGAACTAGACGTTGCCATTCCTCCTAGTTCAAAAGTCACTGTGTGCAGGTACATTTATAACATAATGGTCACCAGCTCTTCTCATGCCTTCTGTGTCATGTTCTCTCAAGACACAGAACCTTTAAATTAAAAGCCATTGAATTGCACACTTTAAATGGAGGAATTGTATGGTATGTGAATTTTATTTTAATAGAGCTCTTAAAACAGTTAAGTTTTTAAATAGATGGGACCTTAGCTTTTACCACTCTTGCCTACTTTCTTTCTGATCTCTTTCCTCCTTCACATCGCTCAGGGAGCCCAGGAACATATGCAGAGAGATGTTCACTGTTCCTAGACTCCAAGGTCTCCACCAAAGCGACAACTTTGTTTTGACTCCGAGGCTTACAGCATTATGCCAAGGAAAATAAATGACTCTTTCCCATTATACCTCAGTACCAATTTTCCTTATTAGAAAAAAAAAAAACCCACTAATGTTTCAATGTTAAAACATGCATATATATTACGGAGTAGAAAGTAATATTCACATGCATGAGAAGGCAGTATTCACATACTGTTTTAAACAGTTTCTTGTTTGTAGCTACCTGCTTCCAGCTGGGGGAGGGGAGGCACACGTGTTCCCTCCTGCCATCATGGGAGAGAAGCTTGAGATGCCATGTTTATGTCTAGAACAGTCAGGAGACTGAGGGGTCGATTCAACTAACTAGCTGAAGGATATTTAGAAAGTCACATCCCATTTTGGGGCCTCGGTTTCACATCAAAAAGATGAAATAATTGGACAGGGTGATTGATCTCCAAGGTTGATGCCAGATCTCACGTTTCAGGATTTGGTGTCACGAAGAGACAAATCAGATGTTGGGCTCAGATATGTCAGTGCCAAGATGCCTAGAGATACAGGGGGCAGAAGATAAACTCCCTGCCTTGGAGAAACTTCATTTACTGGAAGGGACTAAAAAGAGAGCCATCTATAAGACTTGACAAAGATATAAAGCAAATATGCAAACCATCTGAAGAATGCAAGGGACGGGAAGCAGATGAGAATAATGAATGATCAGATCACTGGTCTAGATCAACCTGTTTTGACTCACCTGTGGAACTAAAGAGACAAGGAGTCTCTTAACTGCCAACCTCTGGGTCCTCTGGGCAGGTCCCTCTTGCACAAAGGCAGTCCTTATCGATCTTGCAGATGGCCTCATCACAGATTAGGAAATCCACAGAAGAGAAAAGGAATCTTAGTAATCATCTACCAAACTCCTCCATCTACATTTAGTATTGGGGATGATGCTTATCTCATGTTTATAATATTTTTATCTGATAGAATATTCTTAATGTTATCCCCAATCCTAAGTAATCCTAAAACTGGAACAGGAATGCATATTATATCCTTCTCTTCAAAGCCCAGTGCTTAAATATGGAATGATTTTAAGTAAAGTCTTATTATTAGCATGGAATTAAAAAAAGGAATCTTCTCAAAAATCATTGCCCTGAAAAATATTAAGTTCTTACCCTCTACCATAGAGTAATTGTGCGTTTTCCTATCTCATCCTCTCATTTCAGATCTATTCTCACTCTCTGAGGCTATTTCTGAGCATTTCCACAGGACTCCAGTTAAATGCCTTTGCATGTCTTAACTTGCCATGTATTCCGAAAAGAAGTGAAACTAAAAGGAAATAGAAAGGAAAAATCACTGTGATCCCTCCTATTTAATTCATTTATTTTGGTTTGTCTTCAGAGGATTTTATTTTATTAATGTAGGAGGATTTCTGCCCCAGCCTGTTGGATTAATGCTTAATCTGAGAACTAAACTAAAAATTTATATCTGTGAGTAGGATATTGGGCAAGGCCTTTCTGGATGATACAGAGATATTAAATGTTTGCTCCTCTTCCCCCGCCCGCTAAGGTTTCTTTCAATCTAAATATCTGGGGTGCAGAAAGGACTGCCTGATGGTCCCTCACAGATTGCACAAAACTGGATTTTTCTCTCTGGCTGTAAAATGTGCTCATTTTCATCACTAGATGGCGCTGGAACACAAGCAAGAACAACTCATTAAAAAAGAAAGATTTGAGCGCAAACTTTCTAATAAGCCAGAGGAGTCCTTTGTTTCTGCATGGGCAAGACCAGGTTTTGTCAAGCACACTCAAAATAGCTTTCTGGAGTAGCAATAATCTAATTGCACTGTTTTACCCTAAATCAACCAAACGGTCAAGACTGAACGAAAGCTGTGTAATATGTACTTTGGAGTAAAGGTATTTATAAAGAACTATAAATCTCTTAATTCTGTAGTGTCAAAAGACAGTCTTAAATGGTCAGGAGACTTAACTGTGTACTATAACCAAAGGTGATAAATTTTAGCTTCTTATTCTGATATGAATGTGTCTTTGCCAGTTAGATCATGCAGATGTAAATCAGGTAGTTTCAAATTAAATTAGGAATTAAAGTAGGAACTCCCCTACTTCCTAACAAACTATATTATTGTAACATATTTGGTTCTGTTTGAGGATTATTTGATATTATTTGATGAAAATTCACTAGAACCACTAACCAAGTTTCGATATGCTAACATCTAAGTTTGCGTGTTAGAATCTTGGATTTGGAAAGGAGCTTACGCGGTTTCTGTTTTCCTCCCGGCTCCCAATGTCCTCAAAACAAGGGCTCAGCCAGGCTGTCTAAACTTTAGTAGCAACAGCAAACTGAACACTCAGAGAAGCAGCCCATTGTATTTCTAGACAGTTCCAATAGTTAGAAAGTTCTTCCCTAGATAGAGCCAAAGTGTGGCTCTTTATAACTTCCACCCACATATTCCGTTCTCTTTTTAGAGAAAAACTGCCTTTTTTTATGGCTGCTCCTTAATTATATGATGGTTTAGGCCTTCTCAGCCTAAAATATCATCAGTTTTTTAAATCCATTTTTCATATAACATGGTTTCTGACTCTATCTTGGTTAACTTTCTCTGATTTATCTTAAAATGTGTTTTGATCACACAGCCAGCAGACAGTTTGCTGTCTTGATTTAACACTGTGCATCTATGAATAGAGACAAAATTTGGTTAACTCTCCTCATTTTCTCTTTGGAGCCTGTGGGCAACTAAAACTCCCAGATCATTTATGTGGATATGGTAGATTAGATCAGCCAATACCTGATTATGCAATAGAATCATAATGCACATGTTAAGCCCTATGAGATCATGCGGATTTAAGCTCATAGCTGTGTGTCAAAATTACTTAGAATCATCTAGCTCAGACTCTGGTGCCAGATGTACCTGGAGTCACAATTTTGTTCCTCTACCTCTCCACAAGCTGCATCATCTTGGGCAAATGACTTGATCGCTTAAAGCATCGGTTTCCTCATTTCTAAAAGAAAAATAATATGACTACCTGCCTCATAGGGTGGTACATTTTAAATATGAAAATGTTGTGGGATAAGTGTATCTGACACAGTCCATAGCACATTGCAAGTACTCAGCGTTTGTCAGTACTAGTAGTGATATCCTATCATCCTTCGTACTAGCTATCCTTCCTTCTGTGTCATATGAAAATCTGATAAGCATCTCCTTAAAGACAAAGACAAAAATAGTATCAGGGAAGTATAAAAGATATCTCCATAGTTTCTCTTCAGTCTGATATATGCATTAAAGAACACACTGTAGGTATAGTTCTTGCCTCAGCCAGGGTTGCACCCACTGGCTGGCCAGCGGCCAGTTCCTGTCTTATCTGTGAGGTGATTATGATGGGTCTTGTCAAATGCCATGCTAAAAGCAAGTGTGGTTCTGATGCCTCTTCTTTCGACCAGTCTAATATCCCTATCAAAAAAGGAATAAATGAAGACATGTTTTGTTTCCTGAGATTTCGGGTTGGCTCTGAGTGATCTCTGCTTTTCTAAAGACTGACAAAGAGTCTACTTAATAATCAGTTCATTTGATGGGTTAAAGTGGTGAAATTGTGGGTTATTTCCCCCTTCGTTTCTATTATTATAATAATGTTTGTAGAGTAAATAGCTTTTTAAAATTCTGTTCTAGAATTCTGCCAGGGATAATTGTCAAGCTGACTGGCTTATAGTTTTTATAATATGCCCTTTTCCCCTCTTTTGAGAATTGGACAACTTTGTTCCTCTCTTGTCTGTTAACAGTTCTCCTATTCTCCATGCTTTTTCAAAGATTATTGACAACAGTTCTGGGAGTTCTTTAAGCGACCTGGGATGTGATTTGTCTAAGTCTGGAGATCTGAATTTATTAAGGGGCAGGGGGAGGTGCTGCGTTTGAAAAGAACACCACACTAGTTTCTAGCTCTGGCTTTGCCATTTACTAGCTTAGTGAGCGTGGGCAGGTTTTGACTTTATTTTAGCTTAAATTTCCCCATCTGTGATAGAAGGCATTTGGATCAGATGAAGTTGAAGATCTTTTCAAGGTCTGATGTCTGCCTCAAGTAATCTAACATTTTCTTACTAACTTTCGCATTTATCTTGGCTTGTTTCCTTTCAATAAAATTTGCCCTACTCTTTTTTAAAATTTAGGATACGTTTTTGTTTAGAATCCAAACACTTTAGTGTGGCACTCAGTTTGGCACTCAGAGTCCACCACTATCTGGCTCTGACATTTCATTCCAACTTTATTTCCTATTCCTCCGCGTACAGACCTATTCTCCCTTCAGATGGACCTAGCCGCTCTTCCATGGCATGCTCTTCTCTATCCTTTTGCTAAGGTCGCTGCTGTAAGTTGGAATATTATCCCAGCCACATCTCAGTCAGGTTCTATCCTCCTTCAAGGCCCAGTTCAAATACCAATTCTTTTGTACTCTCAGATACAGTGTGCTCCTTTTTTCTAAATTTCTGATGCATTCAGTGCGGATGATCTGACGCTTAATCATGATAATCCCTGTGGCATTTGGGTGTGTTGTTGAATCGTACTGTTATTGATTTATGTATCTAGGGTCCCTCCCTCCTGCTGTCTTCTCTCTCCCTTGTTGAGCACTGTGTGCTCAGGAGATGCTCAATGAACCGTGATGTTAAATGGATTCTAAGCTATTATCAGCTTTTCGTCATAAGAATATTTAGGTAATTTTCTAGTATGTGGAAGTGTCTTTTTCTTCCTAAGAGTCCTAAAAAGATGAACTCAGGCAGCTTAGTATCAGAAAGCATTTCAAGACAAGAAAAGGATTTGGGTATACAATTAGGAAGCCAAAACTAGCTCACTTTCCTCCCTGTGCTAGCACAGATACAAGATGTGAGAAAAGTTGCCTAGTTTACAAAATTACTAACTGGTTCAGGATCAAGTCTGACTCATGATGACTATCCTATCTTACTTTAATCTCTCCTATGTTGGCCAACACAGCCTAAAGCTTTGGATTGGAGGCCAGGTTTATATTTTATTTAATAAATGGCATAGTTATATTTTTTAATAATGGAGAAAGTACTTTTGTGTATCCTACATCCTACCAGGTACACAAGCCAACAAACATGTATTGTATACATACGTTAGTACATGAAAAGGGAGGGTTGCCCCCCCCCGGCATTATTCATAGTAAGTTATAAGTTTTAATGAATAATGTTAACAGAATAGTTCAGAATCATACTATTTGTCATAAAAGTACTATAGTTGTGAGAAAAGACTTGTGCTGAGATTGTAACAGGTGAAAACTAAAGTCCAAAAATGAGCTGCTCACAAACCACATCAGAAACAGAGCTTAGATAAGGAGGCTTTCATTTGTTCAACCTGTGCTGAAAATTACTACGAACCAGACCCTGCTGGGGCCATAGGCGTTAGGGATGTGGAGATATAGAAAAGATACATATACCTTGCTTACAAGAAGTTCACAGTCGTGGGTGAGACAGATAACAACTGTGTGGTACCAGAAGTGCTATAGAGTGATCTGTGCATTCACTGCGGCCAAGGGCCCATGGCTGAGTAGGATGCAGGAGGAAGCAAACCTCTTCGTTCTTGCGGGGTATGTCCATGCAGCACTCACAAAAACCCTTCTCCCTACTCCTGAAACCTCACCATGCACAGTAAGAAGACACTTGCTCACTAGCTGCTCTGGCAGGCACTACCTTAGAGAAGTCTTCAATAACCGGGAGAAAAGTCAGGGACCGAGAAACCAAATCACATCCTGTTATAACTGCAAACTAACAAGTCACTCCCAGGCTCGCAAGGCAGTGTTTGTACAACTCTTTCATTGTCCCGGTTGCGGTGATAAGCACACATTTCCCAGGCAAATATAAGTAAAGCCAGTGCTTAGTATGCTCATAATAAATGGGAGTGTTTACAACTGTTAAACATGATGATAACACTGGAACTCCTTACAGAAAAGCAAAAGTAAAAGTGTGTGAAGAAACAGCCCGGCTCCATGCACTGCTGGATGGATCATCAGGCGTGGGAACGTAAACTCCTGCACCCTGCTTCCACTGAAGTAACAGTCATCCATCCAGAAACTGCAACACCTAAGCCACATCCCCGCCCCCCATCCCCCCCACAAAAAAAGCATTAGCTAACCTTGTCATTTCAAGTCAAGGAAGCACTTTCCCTGGGAAATCCTATGCCTGTGAAGCCAACCTTATCCCTCACATGCCTGAACCCCTGACCCCCAACCTCCCTGCCCACAGCTGTCATCCGGTTGTAAATTCCAGGCCAGCCCTTTGCCTGGACCACGGCTGCCCCACAACTTCTCTCTTCCTGCCTGGTTTCTGATGAATGAGGAAGGATTCCTTTCCTCCTCACTTCCCTGCCGAATCCTCCAGGAAAAAGAGAGAGATCCCGCCAACCCAGACAGAGCCTTCTATCTGAGAAAACAGAGGCCCAGGGAATCTAGAGTCTAGTCACTTGTCCCTGCCCATCTGGAGCAAGAAGTGTGATCTCTGGTCTGCTTTGTGAGCCTCTGAGTAGTCTGCATGGCCTGCCTCCCACCAAAAGGGGGCCGGGTCTCAGTTTCTCCCCTGCTTTCTCCCCACCACAGAGGTTATTGATACCTTCAGGAATGTGGATGTGGACCTAACTCCCTTGGTGCTGGGACATCATTGGTCCAGGAGGCAAAGTAATAGGCTGGAGGATTTCCCAAAGGTCTTCCTGCTACTAGGAAACCGCTCACCACAACAAAGAGGTGGGAGGTGGGAGTGAGAGTTAGACAATCACGTGAAAAAAAATGTTCGTTAAATACCATAAGGGGATTCCAGCAGTGCAGAAACACGAGTTCTGTGGAGCAAATTGGGAATGGGGCCCAGGCTCTGCAATTTACTAGCTCCTGTTTTTGGAGCCTTGAATGTCCCTGAGCCTCCCTTTCTGCATCTATAAAATAGGAGCAGTAAATTCCTACCTCATCGATTTGTTTCAAAGATTAAATCTGTTAATACAGGTCAAGCACACGGCCCAGTGACTGGCATAGTTCAGGTACTTGGCAATATCTGCTTTATTACATGAAAATGACTTTGCTTTAGTGCAGAGATATTTTTCAAAAACTTTTCTACACTTTGATGTATCGATTAACAAATTTATTAATGTATTGATAAATAAATACATATATTTCAAAATATGTGAAAATAGAATTTCTTTCCAGAGTAAAAATTTTCTCTGATGTTTTATTTCTGAAGGCTTAATGAGACCTTCTTTAGGAGCATAAGAGGAGTAAACAGTAGGAGAGGAGATGTGACTCTGTTTTCTTCTACTGTGGCTGAAGTTTCGGGATCTGAGTGTCTATGAAGGCCTTTGTAAAATGGCACTAGGAAGATGTTTTAGAACCCAAAGCCCAATGCTTTATTATTGCTCAAATGCTGCAGAGTCCAGCTCAGAAGGCACCATTTTCAAGAGGAAATTCTTGGACTTCTCATGTTGAATAGAACTCTGTTAGAACACCCCCACAGAGACACACATCTACATCCAGACTTCGGGGCATGTGGAAAAGCAAGGAAGAGAATGAGGAAAGTGACATCAGGCAATATCTACACGTTCTGCTTTACATTTTCTCCTCCTAGCTATGGAAGCTCCTATGCAGACATATCTGAGGATTTTAAGACAAAATGCTTCTCACTTTCCCATTTTCTTATTGTGTGCAATCTTGCCAGGAGGCCATGGGACAAATTAAATGCCTTGAATTGTCCTTCCATCTGCCCTATGGAGCTTCTGAAGGCTTTGCTACAAGGAAGCCTAGAGAGAAACCCTCCAAGAACTGCGTGGCCAAACCACCACCTCTGGGAGCTCTTGCCCCTTCTTCTCTAGGATCCCGATGTCATCCTATAACTCCCTTGAAATGTTTTGCTTGGTCCTTAGAGCCATCATAAGTTTTTTCATTTCTTTTATTTACCTCTCAAGCCCCTGAAATTAGGCATCTGCCCAACTTCCTATATTGTAACTGTTCCCTGAAAGCCAGTGTCCTTCTTAAATCTGGTGACTTTACTAAGCCACCACTTCCCTTGCTCCCTTGGCCTCCCCGAGGTTGGTGGCCCAGCTGATGGCTCCTTCCTTCAGGAAATACTCTTTATTCCATCCTCCCTTGAACACTCAGTTGTCTTCACTTCTTTGGGCAAGAAAGTGGACATGAACTGACAAACAAAGCAGCAATCTTTTTCTGTTTTTGCTGCCACCCCCATCCCAAGATGCAGCGCACATGCACACGTGCTTCCTGCACATGGGTGTTCTTAGCCCATGCTCCTCTCTTTGCTCCCTCTCTCTCTCAGTGAATTCATCCACTCTCATGTTTATTTGTTTGTTTGTTCATTTTGGTTTTTTGTTTGTTTGTTTTGATTTTTTTTTGTTTTATGTTTTTGGGTTTTTTTGCCACTGGCTGTGAGGGCAGCTCCCACAGTCTTCTTTTCTAATCGTTACTCTCAGGTCTACTTTGTCTCATGGTTTAAAAGGTGCCTCCACTTTGTGTTCTCTCAGATTCAGTTACTGGAACTAAACACATCTACCTCTTACCTGCCTCTCTATGGGCCTTTGGACCTGGATCACTGGGTTCTCCCCTTCTTGCCCACCCCATTTTTGGCTTGTTGATGAGATCAGCTGTAGCAATAAGCTTCTGTCACTCCATATATCAACCTATCTGTATCTCATCTTTATACCATTGTCATGGATGAGCTGGCCCTGCTCCTTGCAAATGCCACCCTCTCTATGTGTTCACTCGATCCTAGCCCTCCAATTCACACAAACATTGTCACAGTTATTCTCCCCGCTCTCCTGAATTCTTCTCTACGCAGCAAAACTTCTTTAAATGGCCGTTTATTCTCACGGTCTGCAATCTCTTTTGTTATATTTCCCGTTGAACTTATTCTAATTAGGGTTTCATAGCACCCCACCCTCCCACTCCTACTGCCAAGGCTGTTCTTATCAAGATCACTAATGATCTCTTCATCACTACATCCTATGAGAAATGACCATAGGATGTAGTGAAGAGATCATTAGTGATCTTGAGACCCACAGCAGCACTGGACAGAGGTCATCACCAATTCTTCTTTAATTTACTTCCTTCACTTGGCTTCTTTGTATTTTCCTTCTTTCTTCCCGAATACTTTTTCTCAGTTCACTTTGCTGATTCCATCTTATTCCCCACTTCGTAATGTTAGGATGCCCAGGGCCTAGTCCTTGGGTCTCTTCTAAATACTCTCTCTTTCTTGGTGATCTCATTCAGTCTGTGGTTTTAAATATAATCAAAATACTTACGATGCCCTCATTTATAATTATATATGTACATACTATCACCTATTCATAATTTCTCTTTCAATGTTTAATAGGCATATGAATGTATCCAAGACTGAACACTTAGTCTTGATACCAACACCCTCTCTTCCCACAGCCTTCTCCACCTCAGTTAACCACATTCTTCTGGTTGTTCAGGGTAGCATCTTACTGTTTCTCTTTCTTTCCCCTCTCATACTCTATTTTGATCCTTCTGTGTACCCTGTTCTCTTTACCTTCACAATATGTACACGATATAACCAACACATCTCACCACTTCCAAAGCTACCTCTTTAGCTCACCACCAGGTAATAGCCCCCCAACTGGTCTCCCTACTTCTACCCTTGCTTCCTATAGTCTATTCTCAACAGAGCTCTCAGAGTGATCTGTTAAGTGCAGGTCTGATCATGTCACTTTCCTGTCTCCCATGGCAGAGCAAAAATCAAAGTGTTTACAATGGCCTGCAAGTCCCTCCACATTCTAGGGCCTTGTCACCTGTCCCAACTCCATTCCCAACTGCTCTCTTCCTTGTCTACTTTACTGCAGCCATGCTGACCTCTGCTCCATCTCAAACATACTGGGCATAGTACCACCTCTGGGTCTGAACTTACTCTTACCTCTGCTTGAATGATCTTCCCTAAATATCTGTATGGCTTGCTTTCTTCCTTCAGGTCTGTAGTCAAATGTCACCTTCTTGGTGAAGAGGTTTAGTTACTCTATTTAAATACCTTCTTCTCCTACTTTCAAAACTCCCTAACTCTCTTACCTGGCTTGATATTTTTTTTTCCCCACAGCCTTATCACCAACTAAATATATATATTTAGTTTCTCCTCCTCCTCCTCCTCCTCCTCCTCCTCCTCCTCCTCCTCCTCCTCCTCCTCCTCCTCCTCCTCTTCCTCCTCCTCCTCCTCCTCTTTCTCCTCTTCCTTCTTAATTTTTAAATTTTTATTATTTTTTAATGGTCTATGGTCTGTCTTTCTCTACTAAAATGTGAGCTCCATAATGGCAGGGATTTTGTCTGTCTTGTTCACTTCTGGATCCTCACTTTATTGTGTCATATGTATAGTGGACACATAATAAATAAATATGACTGACTAACTGAAGATTTCTCCCTTCAAAATGATTTTTAGATTCTCCCTATATTCTTCATTCTTACTATCAGCTCTAGTTTTGGACTTACCTCCCTAGATCTGTATTACTATAATATTCTATGCATTGGTGTCCTTATAGTAACAGAAACAAAAGTAAGAAGCAGGTTTCCTAATTCTCAGCCTGGGTTCCTCACTCTACAATCCATCTGGCCTTATATTTTTTCCTCCCTTTTAAAAATGTATTTATATGTTTTTATCAAATTTATTGGGGTGATATTGGTTAATAAAATTATATAGGTTTCAAGTGTACAATTTAATAATATGTCATATGTATATTGCACTGTTTGTTCATCAACCAAAGTCAAATCTCCATCAGCCACCTTATATTTAACTCCTTTTACTTTTACCTCCCTCCCACCCTCTTTCCCCACTGGTAATCACTAAACTGTTGTTTGTTTTTATGAGTTTTTGTTTGTTTGTGTTGTTCATTTGTTGCTTTCAGTTTCATGTCCCACCTATGCATGAAATCATGGAGTTTTCAGCTTTTTCTTTCTGACTTATTTTGCTTAGCATGATAATCTCAAGATCTATTCATGTTGTCACAAATGGCAGGATTTCATCTTTTTATGGCTGAGTAATATTCCATTGTATATATGTACCACATCTTCTTTATCCAATCATCTATCGAAGGGCACTTTGGTTGTTTCCATGTCTTGGCCACTGTTAATCATGCTGCAATAAACATTGGGATGCATATATCTTTACAGATAAATGTTTTCAAATATTTCGGGTAGATACCCAGAGAGGGATTGTTAGGTCATATGGTAATTATATTCTTAATTTTTTGAGGAACCTCCATATCACTTTCTATAGTTGCTGAACCAATTTACATTCCCACCAGGAGTGTATGAGGGTTCCTTTTCCCCCATAACCCCTCCAGTATATGTTATTATTTGTCTTGTTGATAATAGCCACTATTTTTAATGTTCTAATTGCCCAGCCAGGATTGCAGACTTAGCTGGGTATTCTAGGAGAAAATGGGCTTTGATTGTGCCTGAGACCCCTGTTCAAACAGTCATAGGAAGAAACTCTGTTACCCATTCTAAGAGGTTTTAAGATCTGAAATGATATTCTTGTTAAACTCTGTGATTTAAAAAAGTGCAGTACAAAAAGTGAGTACATTATTGGGAATGGAGGAGCCTGAGATAAACTGAGTAAAATAAGTTCATTCATTTTGGAACCTTTTGAGTTTCTGGGAGCCCGTTTTCCAGGTGAATAATAAGGCCAACTTGAGTGTAACAGACATATCTGTGGTTTTCATAACCTTTGTTCTCTTCTTTTCCACAGGGCAGATGGCTTTCTCTCAGAAACCAAGAAAAACAATGATACAGCAGCATGGCCTAGAGCACTGCAAACTCAAATACCTAGCAGGACCAAGTAGAGAATACAAATGAGAGAATAAATAGGGATATGGAAACCTGGAGAGAACAAGATCTCTTGAAAGGGATCCATTGCCACTATTCAGCTTAGCCAGTGGTTGCCATGGAAGAAAATTTTGTGTCCAGAGATCTTTTTAAAAGCTGGAAATCTGATATTTGATGTCAAATCTTCTAAATTTTAAATGTTGACAAAATATTTAAATGTTTAAAAATGCCATGTGGTCCGAAAAACACATCTCTTGGCTAAATGGTCCTGCGAGCTGGTTACCCACAACTTGTCATGGAGGGAAAAAAGCATGAAGAGTAGGATTATACTGATTAAATTCAACTCTGGGCTTTACTGATTGGACCACACGAATAAAGTTATTCCAAGATATTTAACCTAAGTTTCATTTTTTCCATCTCTAAAATCAGAACTGTTTCCAGGATTGATATGAAGATTAAATGAAATCATGTAGTTGGTACTCAATATTAATTTCCCGTGTTCCTCTATTCTCTGCCCTCTCCCCTCTTATTCATTGCACAATAAACTGGAAAGAAAAAGCTCCTCCACATTCTTATTTGAAGCAAATTTAGCCACACTTTTTAGCATTTCTCATATGTTTTTCTAGGAAAATTGACCATGATGAGCCTAAATGCACCATACCAGTTGTTTATCAGACTTTATTTGTATCTGTGATAGGAAGCAAGCCTGCAGAGGCTTTTGTTGTTGTTCTGTTCTGTTCTGTTTTGTTTTATTATTGTTTTGCTTTTTAAAGGA
Organism: Cynopterus sphinx; assembly: GCA_030015415.1. NCBI lineage: Eukaryota > Metazoa > Chordata > Mammalia > Chiroptera > Pteropodidae > Cynopterus > Cynopterus sphinx. Next base: position 95,450,993 of record CM057380.1, read on the forward strand.
TAAGAGGACAGAAGATGCATAAGGAAACATTTTTTCCAAAGTTAAATTCTGACAGTAAAATCTCCAGTGATTCTGACTAGGAAGCAAAGAGAAGACCCTGAGCCAGCAGAGGAAGCCCTCCAGCACTCTCAGGTTTTCAAAGAGGCTTTATAAATTGGGATTTAGGGGCACAGAATGAGAGGAGAAAAGCAAAGAATGTCACAGGCTTATAGTGTTAGCAAGACTGGGGCTCAGAATAAGCTGAGACTTGCAAAAAAATGCTCAGGAACAGCAAAAAGAGCTTTGTGCAAGTATGTTCTGAGCAGAAAGAATAGGGAAGGGCCAGGGCCAGTGCTTGGGGCAGATGGTGTAATGCTAGCAGATGACAGATATAAAGCAGAATTACTCAACTCCTATTTAGCCTCCATCTTCTCTATCTCCAGGAAGGATCTTCAAACTGAAAAGGGTAGTATAAACATGGCTAAGAGGAAATGGCAGCCCTAGTTGTGAAGCTCCTTAGAAAATAAATACCTGGCTTCTAAATAAGCTCAAGTCTCCAGGCCCTGACAAATTACATCCCTGGGGACTAAACAAACTTGTCGATGTAATCACAGAGCTATTGTCAGTAATCTTTCAGGAATCTCAGGAGTGATACCACAGGATTAGTTAGTGATGGACTACTGTCCGACTTGTCAAAAGGAGGAATATGTAGGCTCTGAAAAGTTTGCACTGTTGAGTTTATCTTTGATCCCCAGCAAACTCTAACTGGGTTATTAAAGAGTTAGATTGTAATCACCTCAAAAAGGAAGTGGCAATCTCAAAAAGCTAGTACAAGTTTGTGTAGAACAAACCACGTCATGCTAACATCATTTCATATTTTCTTCTTTTTTGAAAGGTTACCAAAACTCACCAGATTATCCAAGAGGTACTGAATCTTTCAGGGGGACTTTTGACAAAGTTTCTCATGGTAAAATGAATAGATAAGAATTAGATAATCTACCTCTGAGTGAAGTTACAGCCAGTCAACCACTGTATCCAGGAAGCATTGAATGACTGACCAAGACACCCAAAGAGAGGTGCATAGAACAAGAGGCCACTGGTCCTCATGTGAGGACCTGTTCTGCTAAAAATCTTTCGGTGACATGCAAGACATGACATTGTATAATGTAGCATGACATGAAATGAAGAAGTATAAGTAATATGCCGCCTTACAGAAACAGGATGTCGTTTGCCTGAACAAGGAACCAAAACAAACACAATGGAATTTAATGGAGGAAAATGAAAGTTTTTCATTTTGATTTAAAACAAACAAACAAAAACTCAACTCAGTTATTCCAACTATTGGCAACAATTAATGTGAAAAAACCTGAAGATTTTAGTTAACGAAAAGGTTAACATGAGCCAAAGTTCTGACATGGCTACACAAAAGACCTTGTGTTTGTTAGGTAGTATGGAGAGAAGCTTCAGGGCCACCCCAAGGCTGGTGCCAGTGCCATTGGCCTGCCTGACCTAGTGCATCGGGGTTGCTTCTGGGCACAAAGTTTCTCCTTCATATTAAGCTTTGTGGGCTTTGGTAGTTTTTTAAATTATAAAAGCAAAATACATTCATCATAGATAACTTAGAAATGTAGAAGGGTAAAAGAAGAAAAAAAAATGCTTGATTCTCACCATTTACTAATAACTACTGTTATCATTTTGATATGTGACCTTTAAGTCTTTTCTTTGTGTGTGAGATGGAGGCTTATGGAGGGAAGTATTAAAAATGCGTCTTTATATAGAATTTCTAGTCTTCTTTTTGTAAAATCAACATTACATCCTGAATTATATCTTCGACTCATTATACATTCTTTGAAAACATAATTTTAATAGTTGTACAACCCACTATCTATGAATATGCCTTTATTCTTTAAATTGACTAACCCCTGGACATTTATGTCGTTTCTATTTGGAGGCAGTGGCACCAGATTTTAAAAGAGAGACTGACAAAGTAATGAGCATTCCAGGAAGGTCAACTAGTTTAGTGATGGGTCTTAGACATCCTGTTGTAAAATAAACAGTTAAAAAAGCTAATCAAATTGTGGTGGCAGGAAGAAATCTAACTATGAAAGGTGAACACACAACGTAAATATATATATATGCCTTACTGTTAAAATGTACAGCTGAAACTTAGTGCATTTTGTTAACCAATGTCACTATAAAAAATATAAACAAATAAACAAACAAATAAATAAAAAGATGACACTGTTTGTTCCAGACTGAGAGAGTCCCGATTGCTGTCTTCAAGCCCTTGACCAGCTGTCAAGGTGAAAGGGAGGGAATTAGTGTTGTGTTCTTCTAGAAGGTTGAACTGAGACAAAGGGAAAGAGTCTGTTTTTAGCTCTAGTTATAACAATTCTTGCTGTCTGCCACAGGCTGAGATGCGCAGTGAGGGAGTAGCACCTCCATCATGAGAAGACAGGATGGCTACCCAGGGCAGAAATTTGTAGAGGATTCCTCCACTGAGTGGGAAATTGAAACAATAACTCAAAGATTCCTTCCAACTGAAGATTTGGTGTTTTATTCTAAATTAGAAAGCTGCCCTCCTTTGACATTTCTCACATAAAAAAATTATGGCAGGTAAGGGGCGAAGGATCAATGTCATCAATTTTACTCCTGTAGTAAGCATTGTAACTCAGAAATACAACATACATCTTGGTATTTGGCATTGGCTCACATCTAGGTCGCATTTTACAGTTAACAAAACAGTCTTCATATGGTTCTTATAATTTAATTCTTCTAATAGCTTTGTGAGATAGGTATTACCATTATCCCACTTCCAAAAGTTGAAAAATTGAGGACTACAGGGCCAAAGTGACAAAGCTCAGTTTCCTGGCACTTTCCATGATAGGATGCCACTCTTCTGGTATGAGTCCTGGTATGCTCTTTTATGAGCTGCCACATTGTCCTTTATGCTGTGTGTATTTATTATCTCTGCAGCTAGATTTTTAAAACCCTTTAGGGCAGGATTGTGTTATTTTTCATTTACATTCCATCCTCTTGCTGCCAATGCTCTTTCTAAAATGCAGATCTCATCATGCCAGCCCCTGTTAAGAATTCTTAGCTTCCCATTGCCTCCCACCGTGACTCGCTAGGCCCCTCCTAATCCCACAGTTGGGAGAGGTCTGGGAAGAAGAGAGTAGAGCACATTTCAGAATCTTAGGTGGCAGTGAAGGGTGGTTAGAAGCATCAGAAGCCAGACAACATTATTTGAAAAGAACGGTTAAAGTAATTGGCTCATAAATACAATTCCTGCTTGGCAGAGATATGTAGGCAATCCTACAATTCTCAATCTTTTTAGGAAAGTGCATTATTTTGAGAGTGCAAAAAGAACATGAGATTTTTATTTTTATCAAAGGGAGCCATAGGTTTTGTGGTTGTTTGAGAAATTCTGACGTAAGGGATGAAATAATGCTACCTCTGTCATATATCAACTGTCTAAATGTGTATGGGCCTGTGTCTGTATTCTCTATCTTCTGCTGGTCTGTTATTTCCGTGTCAGAGCAATTCTATCTTATTTATTATGGCTTTGTAAGATGTTTTGACCTCTGGTAGGACAAGTGCTTCAATTTTTTTTTCTCCAAAAATATCTTAGCTATTTTTAGCCATTTGTTCTTCCATATTAATTTTAGTATGAGCTTTTCAAGTTCCTTTAAGAAAATTGATTTTCATTGTGATAGTAATTGCACTGAATTCATAGATTATCATTGGAGTAGAGCTGACAACCTAATGATATTGAGTCTTTCCATTCATTTACGCAGGTATGGCTGGGCCTGTTGATTGTCTACTCATCAAAAACCTGCCTCACCCTATCCTCTTTCTTTGTAGAACAGCAGTCTCCAACATTTTTGGCACCAGGAACTGGTGGTCCTATGAGAATCTAACACCTTATGATCTGAGGCAGTGCTGAGGTGGTGATGCTAGCATTGGGGAGCGGCTGCAAATACAGATGAAGCATCACTGACTTACCTGCCTCTCACCTCCTGTTGTGTGGCTTGATTCATATCAGGCCACAGACTGGTACCAGTCCATAGCCCAGAAATTGGGGACCCCTGTGTTATTGCATGCTTACTGTGATAGGGACTAAAAATAGGAGATACCTTTCTAGCCTCCCTGCTGGTAGGCAGGCCCACGGCTTAATCCTGAACAGCGAAACATGAGGTGAAGTTTTATGAGAAAGGTTTGATAAATCGGATATGTGAAGAGATATTTCTTTTACTTCCTTCAGAACAAGGCTTTATGAAGAGAGCTTTACACATGGATGGTAGCTAAGACATCTAATCTAAAACTGCGAGAGGACAAATCTGAGGACAAAAACCCTGCCAGAAATAACGCAGCCAGAAGGCCAAAAGAGACTGTTTTATGATGCCTTTGAGTTGCAGAATTAACCAAACCTGCATCTGCCTATGCAAAATAATAAATATTCTCATATTTAAGACATTCCTGCTTGGGTATCTATTACTTGCATGTGAAAGCATCATCATAAATATAGGGGTCTTTTTTCATTTTCTTCAATTATATTTTGCCATTTTCTCCACAGGCATCTTATACATTTTTGTGAACAATACATTTAAAAAATTAATTATTTTAATGATTGTTTGAGAAAGTTTTTACTTATATTTCTAATTTTCTATTACTGGTAATTAGGGAGGCTACTGATTTGTTTGTTGGTATTTTATCTAGCTTAGTGATTACCCTTATTAATTCCAAAATTAATCTATAAAATCTCTTACAGACTCCTGTATCATCTACAAATAAAGACAGTTTTTCTTTTGCTTTTGAATTCTTAAATCTATTACTTATTCTCTTTTTCTTATTGTATTAGCTAAGACTTTCAGTATAGTATTAAAAGAAGTAGTTATAGCTAGCAGTTCTATTTCCTCCTGACTCTGATAGAAATGCTTATTAAGTTTCACCTTTTAGGGCCTCTGCATGACACAACTCCAGGGGGCCCCATTCACATTATTTGACCATTATGTATGATTATATATTTTTATAAATATGTTTTATTAGGTTATTGTGTTACTTTTTGTATCAGTTCACATTAGGCTTGGCGCAAGTAATAAAACAAACTAATAAATAGCAATGGATTAAACAATGATAGAAATTTGTTTTTCATGCTCAAGGTAGTAATTAGAAGGGGGAAAAGGTGTAGATGATAGAGGCTCTGTTCATCCTTCTGGATACCAAATCAAAGTTGTGATGGAAACAAGGAGCAGTAGGAAGAAAAAATTATCTAGGATCTAGGGAAACAAGCCATACAACTAGAGAGAAATACAAGAAAGCAACCTGCAATGGCAGAAGGTAGTACTGAGTGAGGACGCGGGGATGCCTGGTCCCCAGCAACTCAGTGAGTGGGGAGGCTGTGGCAGCGGCACCAGCAGACAACTCTTAAAGGGGCCACGTCCACGAGTGGATTTTCATGGTGACAGATCTGCTCACTCTGAGCGCAAGTGCCAATTAAGCTGCATGCAGCAGGCACCAGGGACTTACAGGGAGACATTGTCAGAGTGAGACTCGATTGGCACAGAAGTGTCGGCAGTATCCATTGTTCCCTGTTGAGCCCTCCCCCAGACCAGCGCACCGACACAGCCCTGAAAGAGCCCTGAGATCATTAAACTGGATAACAGAGGTTGCTGCACCCAGAGGATTCCCTGAAACCCCGCCTCACCCAACTCATGGCCCCACCCAAGCTACATCCAGGTGTGTCCTCAGTGAATCAGTTGCTCCTTGCTGAGCAGTGCCTAGACTCACACTGAAGGCAGCTGGCTTGGGTTTCTGGTGTGGCATTTTGATGCAACTTTAAGCACAGCAACTGTGGATTTCTTGCTGAATCTTAACAGGTAGTCCCAGAGGGGTAAAGGCTTGGGCTAAATTTGGCCTGCAGCTGATCCTCTCTCAGGACTGGGCCACTGGACACCTACCACACAAATCCACACTAATAACACCGGGCAACTTAGAAGCTTCGCTTAGTGCATAGAAACAGACATGGAAAGGCAGCCAAAATGGGAAGACAAGGAAGCAGAAATTTATGAGAGAACAGAACAGAGATCCAGAATAATGAAGTCAAGCAATTTAACAGATGCAGAGATCAAAACACTGATTATAAAGATGCTCAATGAACTTTTGGGAAGTGTCGATGAATTCAGCGAGAACTTCAACAAAGAGATAAAAAACATAAAAATGGAAATGGAAATTATAAAAGAGAACCAGTCTAAAGTGAAGAATAATTATCGAGATGAGAAGTATGTGAAATGGAATAAACAAACTGAATAAAGAAGAGGACCAAATGCCCTCTCTAGAAGACGGGAAAGCCAAGGACATTCAATTGGAATGGCACAAGATAAGATGCCAAGGCTATAAAAATAATTTGAGGAGCATATGGGACACTATTAAGTGTCCAAACATCTGTCTGATTGATGTAACTGAAGAAAATCAAGATGGGAAACATCCTTCACCTGGTGAAGTAAATGGACATAGAATTCCAGGGAGCCCAGAGAACTCCCAAAGCCAGGATCCAAAGAGGTGCACACCAAGGCACATCATAATTAAAATGCTAAAGGTTAAATATAACAAATATTAAAAGCAGCAAGAGAAAAACAGATAGTTACCTACAAGGGAACGCCCATATGACTGGCAGCTGATTTCTCAAAAGAAACTATGCAGGACAGAAGGGCCTGGCACAAAGTATTCCACATGATGAAGACCCAGGATCTATAACCAAGGATACTTTATTCAGGAAATCTATCATTTAGTGATAAAAGACAAAAATAAACTAAAGGAATTTATCACTACCAAGCTAATATTACAGGAAATGTTGGAGGGACTTCTTTAAGAAGAAAATACATGTATCAAAAATAGGAATAAAGCATGGTAACAACTGCATTCCTACCAACAAGTACCTTAGATGGAAAAGAATTAAGTGCTCCAACTAAAAGAGTAGACAAATGGAAAGGAAAACAAGACCCCTACATGTTGCCTATAAGAGACTCACTTCAGATTAAAAGACACAGACTAAAAGGAAGGGAATGGAAAAAAAATATTTCTTTGATGGGTTAGAAGGTATTTAAGTTAGAGAAAGATAAACACTATATAATTTCACTTATATGCGAAATCTAAGGAGTAAAAAGGACACACTAATCAAAACCAGACTCACAAATATAGTGGACAATATAGTGATATAGTGTGGGGGCTGAGGGGCTGGGAGAATGGGGTGAAGGGTTAAAAAAGTACAAATTAGTAGCTGATAGATGGTCATGGGGATGGGGAGCATGGCATAAGGAGTGCAGCTAGCATTAATGTGTTGGCTGGGTGGAGGGTCAAGGGAAGAAGGGGGCAATTGGGGGGATCATTTTCTGAACTATATAGATGTCTAACCAATGTACTGTATACTTGAAACTAATTAAAATAAATAAATTATTTTAAAAAATGATATCCAGAAGTAATCAGTCCAGGACACAAACAACACACCACAGTCTGAGAGATCCAGATTCCTATTATCATGTTGTTCCACCATTTTAAAAGTAAAGGTAGAAAAGTTAAGCTTTTCTCAATAAACGAAGAAAAGGTTTCAATAGAATTTATCATTGACTCATAATTAAAAAGAAAACTTAATAAGATAGAACTAGAAGCTATGTCTGAGATGACCAATTTTAACTCAGTATTTATTCTCCCCTTATTCCATTGTAAAAGAAACTTCAATCTTTTCTTCTGAATTTTCAAATTTATTTGCATAAGTTTCTTTATGATTTATTTAATCTCTATTCTGATGTGGTGGTTCTGCTCCTTTTTCTGTTCTTGATGTTATTTGTACTCTTTTTTCCCCCTTTTCACAGAATTTATTTTCCACCTATTGAAAAAAAAAACAGCATTTTAAACACTGACATATTAACTCTCTAATTAGATAAAACAAAGGCAAAAGTGTTTATGAGAAATAAGGTACACCACCACTTATAGTCTTCAAACGTTATTACATGATACTTAACTTTCATAATTTGACAATGAATATCATGAAACAATCTCCAGACACGTAGTTTTAACAGATAAAGAACACTTGTAAGCAGACATGACTGTCCAAAATTGTTTATTAGGTAAGAATTTTACAAACTACTCATATTAGCAGTAATGGTGGTCCTAGAGATTATTGCTCTTTCTCCAAGCTGCAGGGCGAAAACCAACAAGAGTGGACCTTCCCAAAGCCATGGCTCTTGAGGTCTGCCAACATCAGCCCCTGCTTCTCCCTGTGCTTGCGGACTGGTTTGCTGATCCGCTGGGTGTCAGGATCCTGTCCAATAGTTTTCTGGAAGGGATCAATGAGGATAACCTCAAAGCATTTGTATGTGGAATCTTCACTAACCCAGTAAGAATTCAGGACTCTCAGAGCCCCGCAGTGGCATCCAGCTGGCTTTCTGGAAACAGACTGAAGGCTTCAGGCAAACTTTAGCTAGCTAACACCATGATGGACAGGCTTGCCATAGGTCGCACTTAGAGGAACTGGGTGTTTGTCGCCAGCATGGTAGCATGCACAAATCCAACATATGACAAGACATAACCTTGCTTGGCTTTGTATCCCAGCCTGTGTGCTTTATTGGGCCAGGTGTGGGCAGAAGGTGGGGGGTGGGGGTGCTGTGGAGCACAGACTGCTGGTGGTAGAGCCAGCCGCACGCGCTGAAAAAAAGGTCTTTCCATCCTAGATATACCTGTAGGCGCCCGTCTGGGCTTACCTGATTGCTGCAGCCTGATGGAACGAGATATTGGTTTTCTTGATTAGCCTAGCTAGACATTTTCTGTAATTCGAAAAATGAAAATTTAACTTTATTGATTTTTGTACTATTTGTTTCTAATTCATTGATTTCTATTCTACATTTATTATTTCCTTCCTTTTACTCTTTTCAGTCTCTCTCTGTTCCCCCTACCCTTGCTTCTTGACATGACTGCAAACTCAATTACTTTTTATCTTTATTTTTATAAATTAATTTTAGGTTCTACCCTAACTACATCACATGTTTTTAAATGATCCTTTCATTTTCACTTTAAAATATTTTGGATGTTTCATTATGATTTTCTCTTGAACTGTAAAATTATTTAGGAGGGCATTTTTTAGTTACCAAACATGCTTAAAAAACAAAATTATTTTTAAAACTCTCACTTTGGCTTGCATGTATCTAATTTAATTACATAGTGATTAGAAAATATGTATGATGTAAATTATCTGAAAATTGTTAAAATCTGTTATATGGTCAAGTTTGCAAATGCTTCATGTTAAAATGCAAATACATTATAACCTTTATTGTATGCAGAGTTCTATAGAAAGCTAGATAAATTTATAGATATTTTCTTTAAATATTCTATAGTCTTGCAGGTTTTTAGTTTACTTTTTATTTTGGAGGTTTGATTCATCATTTTTTGTTACGAGAATGTAAAATATCCTACTATGTATATAAAATAACCAGTTTTCCCCTTTTATATAATTTGAAACCATGTTTTTTAGTGTATGCAAGGTCATGATTGCTACATATCTTAGAAGATGATTCATTTATTATTATATGTCTCTCTTTTCTCTTATTCTTTTTGTCATAAATTCCATTTTATCTAATATTAATATTGCTCAACATTGTCTTGGGATTTAAATTATCTACCTTTTTCCCCTTCACCTTTTATTTTCAAACTTTTGGATTGATATTGTTCTAGGTATAACTTTCTTGTTAATGATATTGGTTGAATCTCTCTCTGTGTCTCTCTTTTTCTCTGTCTCTGTCTCTCTGTCTCTCTCTGTCTCTCATTCATTTTGATAATCTCTGCTATCAATTGTTCACTTTAATTCATTTTACAAGTATTGTGAGTTATTATTATCTTATTTTTGTTCATTTTTAATGAATAAAATTTCTGTTTCATCTCTTTCATCATCTTCAACTTACAATTTAAGTCTCTGTCAGACAGCTTTGTAAAATCCTTTTCAGTTAAATTATTAATTTTGTTGATTGTTTTCCTTGGTTTTAATTTTTCTATATATATTCTGGAAAGTTTACAGACCCATTTTGTATGAAAGCCTTTTCTCTTACACCTAGTTCAGAAGCTGTATGGATGCTTCCACCGAGTATCCTGTATCCTGTACCCTGCACCCTCAGCCAAACTTATGATGGTTTTCTGAGGCTTTTGCTCCATAGTGACAGTGAGAATATTACAGAGTTAGTCACAGAACTTAGATCAGTTCCTTGTTAGGAGGCTGGGTCTTAGATCTCCCCTCTCTACGCCCACTACTTCTGAGAGTCTGATCCTGTCCTCAGTTCGCCTACTTCTATGATCATTTGCATAGGCACTTAGTCTTTGTTACCCCAAAAGGGTCAAGCTCCTTTATGCTACTGCCTGAAAGCCCATGGCTTCGTCCTGACTCACTGCTTTGCAGTGATCCATAAAGATATTTTTTATTCTTTTTGAGTTCAGCTACATCTTATTAGGTTTGTTTTTTTCTTTTTATACTTTTTCTTTCACTGCTTTATACTTGGAGCACCGGAAATATGTAAAGACAAAAAATTAAAGGAAGCCAAACTTACTACATAGATCCATTTCATATACTTTTTTTCCCTAAAAAATTAAAGTATAAACTTCTTAGGCTAACATTCAAGATTTTTGCATTTTATATCCACTCCCACTCCACTGTCAGCCATCCTGCACTCCATTTATATGAAGTTACCTGCTATTTCCTGAACGTGGCATGTGCTTTCATTCTTCTGTGAATTCACATACTCTGTTCTTTCAGTCAGGTTGGCTCTCCTGTCATACCATGGATCTGCAAGAGCTTGACCAAAAATCATTTCAACTGGGAAGTTAGCTGCAGATTCTACAGGCATAGTTATTTACTTCTTCTCTGTGCAGTGCTCTCAATTCATGTGTATCGAGTGAGTGAATAAATCGTATGATAGGCAAGACTGAGTAAACACACAGTACCTGTGGTTTTCTGCCTTATTGTTACCTCTGAGGTTGATTGTTTATCTAAGTGTCTGCTCTGAGCACTGTAATGTATTATATCTATACAGTGCATTTAGAAATAAAGGGAAGACAATGGACACAGTTTTTTAATAAACTCTGTCTTATACTGTGGCCATTATGCTAATCTTGCATGAAGCCAGTTAAGATGGCACAATATAAAAGTGTGGGTTTTGCAACCCTTAAGGCAGATGGTTAGGGACAACCTGTCTCATTTCCTTCCTCAGTTTCATGGTAGTCTTTTAAAAAGAGGAAAAGAGATGAGAGCATGAGCTCTATATTTTTTTCTTTTTAGAAAAGAAAAGTATGATGGGAAAAAGCTTACATATTTCAAGCTCCAGTACATTTAAATGCTTTAACATCTATAAAATCCCAATTGTATCTTTTTATTTATTATGATTCTCTCTCAGGAGAAGGGCACATTTTTGGTCTCTTTTTGACAGGGAAAAGATAATTTATCAAGGAAAGTGGAACCAAATGGCATTATTTTTAACAAAAATATTTACTTAATTGTCCAACTTTTGGGGAATCCTTCAGGATACTATTTTTTTCTTAGGAACAGAATGAAGGCTCTGTGACATGGCAGAAACAAAAAGGGTTTTAGTCTAGTGGGAGCTACTTGTGCTTTCTTTTCCTCTAGCTCAGTTACAAGGTTATGGCAAAAACAGAAATTCAACTGAGTAGCATTTTTGTTCTAAAAATATCTCTACTTTATTTCTAATCTGTATCTCTTTTGAGGAGAGAAACTAAATCCATTCTAACAAGTAATCAAACAAACAAACAAACAAAACTTAAAAATCTTCTAAAACCACAGACTCTTCTGGCGCCTTCTGTACTTATTTCTTCCCTGCACTCCAGCCCCCAAAGCTCTAGTCAGTGTGATCGCCACAAACCCACACTCTCACCTTGTCCAGCTTTTGTCACGGTAGTGTTTGTTCTGTCTGATGTAGGGGATGTACTGGGCTAAAGCTACATATGGAAAACGTAGGTTAGAGAACTAGAAAGAAAATTGAAGTTATCTTTCCTTTTACCTTCAGAACTTTGCTCCCTGAGTCCAGTAGTCTACGCAGATTGCTGAAAACCTGAAATGTAACATGTGAGATTTGTTCTCCCTAGTGATTTGAAGAAAAAAAAAACCTAAAATTTCTTTCTCTAAATCTCTATTTCCTTTCATATTCCAAATTCAATCTCACTGCTTTATTCATTTAACTTCATTTAACAGAAAATCATTAACTATTTACTATGTTCTCTGTTGTATTTCCTACAGATACAGAATTTGAATCCATGGTAGGCGCCCCCCACCCCAGAGAGGATTTAGAGTTTAAACAATTGAGAATTCTGAATAAATGTAAATGTCAACAGAAAGGATCCAGTTGATCAGCTGACTTTTCTCTTTGTATGACCAGCCATCTCACTGTACTTGAGTGATTGTGGCACATCCCAGAGAAGGGAATAAGCAAGAGAGACATGTGGATATGTTTTCTACAGAGCACATATCTGTAAGTATTTTTTGGCTTAATATCTTGATTTTTTATGCTAAGCAACTGTAAATTTTTGGAGAACAAAAGATGACCAGTAAGAGAAAGAAGAACTGCTTAAAGAAAATGAATCAGTCACAGCTCTTACACATGCAACTGTGGTACATTTAGCTTCAATTCATCTCAAATCACATTTATGAACATCTGCTAAGTGCTAAGCACTGTGTAAAGTTCTAGAGCAGCACTGTCCAATAGAAATATAATGCAGGCCACATGTGTAATTTAAAAATTTCTAAAGCTATATTACCATTAATGGAAAATAAGTGAATGTGGTCTGGCCCTGCCAACCTCCAATCTCATCCTACCACTCCCATCCTCTCCACCTGAACTTCAGCTTCCTTGACCTTCCAGGTCCTCCCACAAGCCAGTCTCTTCCCTCGTGGGGCCTTCCAAGCTCACGTCTCTGCTTGGTGGCTCCTCCCCCGTCTTTTCCATCATCCCTTGCCATTTGGTAAAGAGTAATGAGTAATGGGTGATAGGAGCCGAACATGTATTCGATATTTATTTAGAAGTGCTTCCACTTTATGAAGTAGGGAGTGATACTTTCACTCAGTCATTTAGAGTGGAATCCAAATGGTGCAATTTTGGACTCCATGGCAATATGAATTTCATCTGTGATCATGTAGATTGCTTTTGACATGGAACTTGAAGCCAAGGGGGTGAGAAAGACTATAAATTCACTCTACACTCTACTCACTAGGCCATGTACCATGGCACAGAGTTGTGTCCTTCTGAAGGAAAGAATGACTTTTCTCATTTTGACAAACCCACTGTATTAGCCAGTAGCAGCTTTGTGCTTAAAGGAGCTCTGGGATAGGCAAAGAGGCCTTGTCAGTCTCTCTTAAAACACTCTTGCAGGTGTGCCCTCTACACTGTCTTTGCATAAATTTTCTGTGGTCTAGAATGTGTGTATTTGTGTATTTGTAATAATTTCTGGATCTTGACTACTAGATTCTTACAGGGAGTAAAAGAAAAAGAACAGAACTATCAATCATGTCATTAAATAAGATTAAATCTTATTTGGGGCCCAAGATTAATCATCTCCCCTCAAGACTCTGGTTCCCTGGCATTGAGGTGGGGTTTCCCATGACAGCAGGAAGCATGGGCTTCTGTCTTGTTCCCTACCATAAGTGAGCTTTACTAGAGAACTGAGTCACATCCAGATGTAAGAGGCCTTCTGAGGAAAGTTCTGAGGTACATTGGAGATCACTATCCTGGTGCTACAAAACCTTCCTTACAATATCACACCCACTCTACAAACTTACACCATTTATTTTTTTTTTTAATCTTACTTTTTTAAAGCAATATTAGAAAATTTCCAAACTATCCCCTACCCTTCTCCCTTCTCTTCTTCCTCCTTCCCATATGTTAACAATCAACCACTAATAAAATGTTTCTAGTGTATACTATGTTCCAGCAGGGACAAAGTAAGGCACAATTATAGCCTCTGGTCTCACAGACTTTAACTCAGGTTTCCAAGCTAGTTTCTCCCAATGGAAAAATTTAGATCTGAGGTGGTATTTAGGAATTCAATGTTCAGATTTCCAGAATCCGAGGGGTCCCCCCACATGTTCTGTAATGTGTTCCTAAATGCTGAAAAGATTTAGTTATGAGTCACTGACTATACGTCAAGGAGAACAAAGTGCCCAGCCCCCTCCCCCCCTAAAAAAAAGACAAAAAAATTTCTTCTCCATGTTCTTTATCATTTGGTAAGTACAGTAGGTCCTCACTTAAAGTTGTCTGTAAGTTCTTGGAAAATGAGACTTTAAGCAAAATAACGTGTAACAAGACCAGTTTTACCACAGGCTAATTGATATAAACAAAACTTAAGTTGCCATAGCACGTTTTTAGTCACAAAAATATCGCACCAAACTTCTAAATAAAGACCCAAAACACTTCTAATATTAAATAGTGAAATAAATGTGAGCTATACATACATCTGAGAAAAACAAAACAAGTAAGAGAATTCTTTTCAATCCACTTATTCTACTTCAGGGTCATGGGTTGTCAGAACCAACCCAAGCAGCTGAAGACTAAAGGTGGGAACCCACCCTAGACAGGATGGCCTTCCATCACAAGGCACACTCACACTCACACACACACACACACACGCGCACACACGCACACACACGCGCACACACGCACACGCACGCACACGCACACATGCACACACTTAGACTGGGACAATGTAGACCCACCAACTCACCTTACGTGCACATCTTTGGGAGGTAGGAGGAAACTGGAGTACCTGAAGGAAACCCACACAATCATAGGCAGAATGTGTAAATTTTTCAGAGACAATGGCCCCAGCCAGGAATTGATTTTGTTTCTCCTCAACATTATAACAAAATGACTTGAACAAAATGACATTATTCAAGGTCCTGCTGTACATTCAGATTTTCTAGCACCAAGTCAGACTGACCTCAAGGACAGGAACATAGCCCTACATCACCTCATCAACCTTCTTTTCCAGGTCTCAGTGCTGAATACACCATTTAAGTTTTCTTAACTCATTCTCCCTCATCAAAGTTTTTATACCATCTGTAGTCTAACGTTTATTCCTTTATTATCAGATATTTGTTGAGAACCTGCATTAGTTTTGCAATGAATTTGGATAAGCAACAAAAGTGATAAGATGTAATCCCTACCAATTATGAACTTATGGATCAGTGTGGGAAACAAACAAATGAATAAATTGTTTCAGCTCAAGATGCTAGGGGCCATGGTAGGTCCTATAGAAAGACAGAAAACATAGCCACTTACTTGAGCTGATGAAACTATGAAGGTTTCATGGACAAGATGATTTTTGAACCGACTCTTAGAGAGTGAATAAAAATTAATCAGGAGCTGTCTTGGGAAAGAACTGAAAGATAGGATTAGTGAAAGATTTTATTTGATGCTGTCTTCAAAAACAAACAAATAAACAAATAAACAAACTGAAAGCCTTCTCAGGACACCAAATATTTCATCTGGAGAAAATCTCAGAATTCTGTAGGAAACATTTTCAGTTCTCTGAAAGCAAAATCCAGAGAGTGAGATCCATTTCTAACATTTTAGGAGAGGAAGGCGTACATGGCAGAGTGGGAAAGACTGAAGGCTGAGGACTCATGCAGACCTGGGCCAGCTTCTCAATCCTCATAGCCTCTTTTTTTTCATCTCTAAAGTGAAATTATAATTACAATAATCTTATAAGGTTGATGCAAGTATTAGAGGAAATATAATGTATGTGTAATTGCCAAATAGAACATCAGCAGGTGATGATAAACTACTCACTAGTATGAAAATGACAGGAATGACTCCTCATGTTTCCTTAGAAGCTTCCCTTTGTCTTCCTGAGGCCTGAAATCAGGAGCTATGCTCCTACCCCACGCAATGGCCAGGGAAAGGCAAAGGAAGAGCCACCTCTATTGTTCTCTTAAGAATTAGGTTCTCTCCCATACTAAAAAATGAAAAACCCCAAATTTAAGACTATGATATGTGAAAATCTCCAGGGACCACATTCAATTTGTTCCCAATGGACTATTTCAGGGAAGAAACAAAACCAATTTAATTTTATTTCTGCCTTAAATTCACCCTGAATCCCATCTCTCTGGGTTTCTCTCCCCCCTATACCCAAATTTCCATCATCCTGCCTTCCAGGAAAATCCTTCAACTCTTTCTCCAAAGCAGCCCTTAAGACAAAAGGCTAGAAGCCAACTCATTCTCTATTGTGGTGTCAAGCTGAGAAAAGCTTGGCATTGGACAAAAGAGAGAATAAAGAAAGTGAAATGAGATTTGGAGAAGGAATTTTGAGAGTTTAGAGAAGTTGTTAGAAAGCATGGTGATTGATGTGTGTATGTGAGATGAAGATGTGAGGGGGAGACTTGAACAAAAGTAGAGATGCAAGGAGAGTGAGTTTGAAGGAGGGAAGTTTGAAGTATACACTTCAAGGAAAGGAGCCATGGGAGGAGTGATTTGGAGGAGGGAGTGAATAGACTTGCTAGAATTCTGGGAGGCATCCTCTCCTTGTTTTTCCCATGCCTTGCTCTAGCTAATTCCACCTTTTCACATGATCTGTATTCTTTACTCTCTTTCTGCTTAGCTCAGGCTAGATTGTCTCTTACTCTGGAGATGACGACAGCCTTCTGACCAAATGGTCTCTCTGCCTCATACTCCTACCCACCAGTCTATTCATCTCACGACCTGAATGACCTCTCTTTAATACGATCTTGTCCCCAACCTCCCACCCCACCCCACACTTCAGACTTTTTTATGGATTCCTGTACCTTCAGCATCAAGTCTGAACTCCTCGTTATGATATATTAGGCCTTTTTCATTCTGGCCCCATCCCACCTTTCGGCCTCATCTCTCTCGCATTTTCTCTCCAGCCTCTCCAGGTAGCCTATCATTCCCAGAGCCAGGTTCTTTATCTGCTTTGCTTTTGCTCTGGCTTTCATTCAGGTGTTTCCTTTTTATATCAGATCCTTTCCCCTTCTTCTCCATATAATTCTTATATAGTTTTCACGTTTCAGCTCAACCAATCTCTGCCTGAATCTTTCCTTGCTGTTACCATCCCCTGTTGCCTCCTCCCTTGCCCTGCCCCCCAAACACACACGCACATCACAATCTCTTATCCACCCCCAACCCTGAAGCTGACCTGGGCACAATGTGATTAATTCTACATTAGCACTTATCCCGGCACCAGTTTGTCTCTGATGATGAAAAGAGAACTGCTTCAGGACAGAGACCCTATCATAGCAGCATCTAGAATGCCTTGTATGATTTCTGGAAAGCAGACGGGGAATGAGTTCCATAATGTTGACTAAGTGAATGAATGAATGAATGAATAGATTAATGCTCACTGGTGGCAAAGAAAAAATAGTCAGGAGGGATCCAGTGAAGGAAAAAGTGAGGAAGAGAAGTATGAGAAAATGTAAAAACAAAACAAAACAAAAAAAAACAAAGTGTTCGGGCAGAAGAATCACATTTTCTTTTGCTAGGGGGAAGGAGGAACAACTCTGTTTTAGGGGAGAAAAAGGACCACATCCAAGCAGCACGCTGGGATTTTTTCTGTTGCATCTGAAGGAAAAATGGAAGCAGGACAGGCTGGGGGTCTTAGACCCTATAGACAGCACCACTCAGGAATCATCTGTCTCCCCTTCCAGGGCCCCACTTCCTGGACCTCCAGGTGTCTAACATCCTTCCCGTGATACTATCTTTGCCCCGTCATGCCCTTCACTACACCCACAAACCAGGGACAAGCTCTGCCATTCTCTTCTCTAGCTCCAGTGTCCCTACTTTCTTCCTCCACACCCACCCGGCCTTATTTCAAACGCTCACCTCTCCGCAGCCCAATTACCCAAATTCATCCATTTTTTCATGTCTTAGGAGCTCAGGCTATTCATCCATTTGATTAATTCCCCA
Source organism: Cynopterus sphinx (assembly GCA_030015415.1). Taxonomy (NCBI): domain Eukaryota; kingdom Metazoa; phylum Chordata; class Mammalia; order Chiroptera; family Pteropodidae; genus Cynopterus; species Cynopterus sphinx. The sequence continues at coordinate 95,468,935 of CM057380.1, forward strand.
ACCAAACGTATGCTGCTTCCACTTTTCAGCTTTCTAACACTTATGGAGAGCTCCCAAATTCTGTAAGACAATCGGTATATTTATGGACAATCGTTTATTATAACCTCCAAGGCACTAAGTTACATCTCCACAAGATACCACTTTGACTAAATTCCTCTAATGTTCCAAGGTGTGCCCTGTAGCTAAAGATTAATGTCCCTGCTTGTGGAGGGTCAGTTACTCATGGTGTTTGATCAGCCTAGGCAGAGTGGAAAGGTAACAGAGAACCAGGTCAAGGGACCTCATTATCCCTCGCCAGCGTCCTCCCATTCTCTTTCTTTTGGTGCAAACACTGTCCACAGAGCCAGAGCACCATGGTTTTTTAAAATCTGTTTATTTTTGCAGTTAACAAAGAGAAGGAGCCTCTTTTTGATGTGCTGGCTCAGCGGTTCAAAGTGTCTAGCCACCTTGACCCCTTCACCAGCCTCCAACGTCGCAGTATGGCTGCCCAACTGGGAAAGATTTATACTTATTTTTATATAATGGAAAACTCATTGCTGGACATCGAGTTACTCACTTTGATTTGTTTTCTTTGGAAGAAGCGGCCGGCGGCGGCGGCAGTGCCCCAAGCTGGGTCATTAATATGGCAGCAACAGCAACAAAGACCTTTACAGCCGCTGCCTGTAAACCGTGGATAAAGTTCAAGCATTTATTCTGTTTGAGGCCTCCCAATGTCTATAAAAGCCCAGCACGATTATATGATCAGTGTCAAGGCCCACTTTCCCCTCTTTGTGCTCTGGGATGCATTTCCTTGCCCTGTCCCTCCGTGTTGCCACTGCAGCTGCTCTGGCTTTAATAGCAACCCAAGGCACACACTATTGGAGTGTTTCTTGGGCTTTGTTTTAAACATGGTTTTTGCTTGTGTTAACTACCGCCTGGCTCTCTGACACCCATGAATGGGGCTATGCGGGGCTGTCAATCAACAACAATAATAATGCCATCTGGGTTTGAATAATACTAATGAGAAGAAGAAGAAGAGGGATACTGTGTATTAACATAGCACCTTTGTCCCAGAAGCTCAGAGGGCATTCTGGATAATAATTCATTCATGCTCCGAGCACTGCTTGGCGGTAGATATTATGATCCCACCGCGGGGGACTGAGACACAGAGAGGGTAAGTGTCTGGCCCCAAGGTCACACAGTAAGTCAGAGATGGCATGAAACTTGGTTGTTGTGAGTCCCCCAAAGCCTAGGACTAGCAGATCATGTTGACTGCACCTTTCTGTGATTCTGCTTCAAAAATCTATGTGTAAAAAGAGCTATAGAACTCAGTTGTTTCATGCCTTATAGGATGAAGAAAAGGAGGAAAAGGAAAGGAAGTTCTAAGGCAAAAGAGAGACCACAAGGATTCTCAGAATTATGGGAGAGTCCATTCAAGCCAGGGGCAAGGGAGGAGAGGGGAATGAGATACTTGCATACCACTATGAGAAGCATGTGGCATTTCTTTAGGGTCAGGAGGATGGTGGAAGCATCTTTAAAAAAAGGCTTAAAGAGAAAGAGAGCTCTTCCATGTGGGTGAGTAAGCGTGCTAATCACGGAGCCAAAGAGCTCATGGAAGGTCAAATAAGTAGCAGCAGCCATCCAGAAGGGAGGGTATTGCTGAAGACACCAAGAATTTTCCTGTTTGGTCTAAAATCCCATTCTACACTTTGCAGATCACTCCAAGGCACAGGGGCCCTAGCTCTACCTTCTTGACCACCTTAGTGCACGTGGACATTCAAACGCTGTCACTTCAAAGCAGTAGAATCTTACCTAACTTCTCTGTGCCTCAGTCTCCACCTCTGTAAAACTGGTTAACAACATTATCTCATACGGTTATCTAACACATATGCCATTAGCTTCTGAATTCATTCTCTCAACTTCAACCTCTTCCTGACACCTATCATTGGGTTGTTATGAGGACTGAATAAGCTAGTATATAAAATGCTGAGAAGAGTGCGTGACATATAGCGGCACCTCAGAAAATATTAGTTATTATTGTCACGAGGAGTAATAGGTTTGTTGTTATTATTGTCATCATCTTCCTCATTACCATCGTTATCATCCTCCTGGGTTGCTGGCTGCTTACTTCTGGACAGATAAGGACTCATGCAAGCACCGTGAAGGAAGAGCTTAGCGTTCCTGAAGACATATGGATATGGAAGGACACATAAGTCGACCACCCAAAGCTTCTTTCCCTTGTCTGTCCTCATGCTGTTTTTAGAAACTGCACCCTGCAGACAAGCACTTTATTATTCTCACTTGCTGCATGTGTTAATTTTCTCTCCTTCAAGAGACTCTAAACAAATGCTTGGTAACACATTTAATTCTGAGATCTTTTTTGCCACACCCAGCACCCCACTTGACAAGCAGCCTTTACTCAGAAGATGCATGTTACTTTTCCATGATTTCTAGGACACCTTCCATGTGCTAGACTCTGAACTGAGGGCTACGAGGATGTATTAGGAAGTGCCCTTGCCCTTGCAAGGAATATACCTCCCTGGGGAGAGAGACAGCCATATGGGAATAATTCACCAACCATAGCAGGCCTCAGAATCAGGCCTTGTTAAACAGACTGCTGCCAAAATGACTTTAAAACTCCACTGAAATTGTACTTTTATTCTTTTTCTTTAGAACTATTGAAAGTTTGTAAGAAGGGGAGTATGTGACCAAAGCGAGTACTTTGCAATACAGTAGAGAATAGGTAAGGCCAGGAAGTGACTGAAGGAGGAGAAATCAGTTCAGAAGTAGTTGTGATACTCTACGGAGGAGTGAAAAGTGCTAGACTAAATAATTAATTGATTTATTGGATTTGATGTCCTCCAAAACTTCTCATCAAATCATCACATTCCCGGTTTTCTCTCCCTGGCTTAGAGCCTCTGAATGCTTGAGCTGACACCTTCTGCTCTGTAAGTTCTTTATTTATGATATCGTCTGTCCTTTGTTTTTGTCCCTGACCCAGTTTAGAGACTTATTTTATCACTGGGACTGAATCTGAGGCACTCTCTAGCTTCCAAGGCAAGCATTCTTTGGCAGTAAACAGATTTACAATTCCTCCTCAGACCTTCAAGGCAGAAAGACACTGCTTTCACGTCTCTACAAAGCTGGGGCGAATCCTCTCTCTTCTTCATCTCTCACCACATATAAGGATTTTGACCTTGCATTTGATGCTTTGGCTCATGTTTTCTCTTCTCTTATGGACTCAGCTTCTTGAAGAAAGAGCCCACATTTGCTCCCATGTTTGAGTCCCTTTCACTGTAGTGCCTGACACAATGTAGGTGCTTGAGAAATCTTTATTTAAAAAAATAAGGACATATTTTATTAAAAGTAATATTCTTCATGTATTTAAATATATAATGCCACATCACACACAGATACCTTTGTGAAAACATCTGGTTTACAGGAGCTCTCTGTCAGACAGAATTCACTACTTCCACATTAGAAGGCAGTGTTTATAAGGCTTGCCTTCAAGATAAAGAAATCACCTCATTATCAGAGAAGCCTTCAAAAAAATGTTTCTTTCTCCCCCTTCCTTCCTCCCTCCCTCCCTCCCTCCCTCCCTCCCTCCCTCCCTCCCTCCCTCCCTCCCTCCCTCCCTCCCTCCCTCCCTCCCTCCCTTCCTTCCTTCCTTCCTTCCTTCCTTCCTTCCTTCCTTCCTTCCTTCGTTTTTTCTTCCATCAGGCACATGATAACTGAATGTGAGACACTTAATCAAGGCATTGTGGGGAATTGGTTCCTATTCTTAAGTTTGAAATCTAATGAAAAATATACAACTGCCCATATTTTTATTTTATAAATCAAATTTTATTTTAGAAATAAAATTGGAACAAACTTACAGATGCAGAGAACAAACTGATGGTTGCAATATGGGAGAGGGTCAGGGAGCTGGGTGAAAAAGTTGAAGGGATTAAGAAGTAAAAATTAGTAGTTACAAAATAGTCGTGAGGTTGTAAAGTACAGCACAGGGGATATGGTCAATAATATTGTTATGTCACCATGCATGGTGACAGTTGGGTGCTAGACTTATCAGCAGGATCACTTTGTAAGTTATAGAAATGTTTAACTACTATATTGTACACCCGAAACTAATGTAATATTGTATGCCAACTATAATTGAAAAGTAAAATATATATTAAAAAAATAAGATACGAACGAAACAGTGCAGTCATGTGAAGAAATAAGAAAAGGGATCATGGCTTACTGCTTTGTTAGAATGGGCAATATGTGAGTCAGCTGTGGCAGTAGCTGCATTTTCAATAGACAAGAAGGGAGTAAGGGTTTTGCCGGCTGAAGGCACAGCACCGAGGGCTTGGGGGGCTTTGCGGGGAGTGAGTAGCCCATGGGGAGCGAGAACAAGCCAATAGTGTGGTGGATGAACTGCAGTAAGATGGTGGAGATGGTGATGGATCTAAATAAGCTACAGGAAGGAGTTTGGGTTCTATTCATAGGCAAGACAAAGATTTAAGCGTTTGGAGCAGTGATGTGGACCCCAACCCTGGTTCTGATGCAACAGTGCTGGCCCAGATGGTCAGCGGAGTTTGTCCTGTGGCTTGAAGTAACTGGTACTTGCCCTACTTTTCCTCGCGGCTGCAGGAGATCCCTAGACAGAGATGCTGGACACTTCTCTCTGCAGCTTAGTGCCTGGGGACTTATCTGGCTTAGGGATGGATTTATTTGTCCTTGGAATGAAAGGGGCTGTCCTTGGAAATCCTCTCTCCCTTCCATCTTCTCATCCTGGGGATTGTTTTTACATTCAGTTTGAGGTTGAGCTAAAAGTTTTTGAGCCCTTATGGTCTCTTCAGTGGATTAACCACCACCATGGGCAAAGAGCTCCAGAATGCCTGCCCCTTTCTTTGGCAGACCAAAGTGGTCCATTGCTCACCATGTCTTGAATTTTCCTGGAGGCCAACAGTGGATGCCACACGATCATGGCTTGAAAGGATTCCATGCTGTCTGCGCAAACAGAGACTGGAGCCTCTGGGAACAGCCCTGCTCTCACTCCACTCCCAGAAAGCGTCTCTTCTCTGGCCCATGCAAACAGGCAGTGAATTGTGGCTCTCACTTCTACACACTGATGTACTGTGGGACTGAGGCTTGGGGTTTTTGCCTTAAAAGAAAAAGTAAATCTCTCCATTTCTTCTCTGCATTGGACAGGCTTGTCTCCGGAGACATTTCCTTCCCCGACAGCCCCAAGTGGCACACAAGAGGATTCTTGGGAGGGGCCTGACCTAATGGCTGGTGGCCAGGCTAACTTCCACCAGTTCCACACCTCCTCTCCCCCTTGCACACATGAGGAACTGTTCACCATGCCTTATGCCTTTCCACATTACAGCCCCTAAACCCAGATGCCCCTTCTTTCCTCCTCTACTTGGGGAACTCCTATTTGTGTTCAGTGCTTAACTTTAAGGGATCCTGTGCTGTGATGACTTTCCCAGCTCCCAAGTAGAGAGATACTGGCTTCTTCCTTCTCTGTGCCCTTTGGATATGCCTCAGTGATAGTGCTGATGAGACTGAATTGTTATTGTTTGTTAGATATTTTTTTCCCTAACTAGACTATGAGCTGCCTGAGGGAGGTATAAGGGCCTCAGGGTATAGTTGTGCAAGGTGTGTACTGCTCAATCCTCTGGGCTGCCATTCACATTGCGGTCCAAATACACCCTGCATAATTCTAAGACTCAGCTTTAGGGATAGTTGGATCTTATGTTTAACAGGGTCTGACACACAACCAAAGTGTTTATTTAACCTAATGTAAGGCTCTGCTCAGATTTTACTCCTCCGGCCCTGGTCCCATAGAAGAGGGAAGAAACAGTAGTTAACCAAACAGCCTTGTAGTGAGAAAATATCCAGCTCTCTCTGGAGAAACTGTATTGATTACAGATCTAGGAAAGAACTCAGGATCCTAATAGGCCTTCAAATGGCTAAGGGCTGATCTAGGAGTGTCAAGGGGCTTTTATCTCATAGGTAAGATTTAGAGATAGTAACTACCTGAAGCACTAAATAAGAAGTCTTCTGAGGCAGCACACAAACTCATTGAGAAAGAATGCATGATGGATTGGTGAGATCTGTCCGGGTGTGGGAGCAGGAAACAAAGGCCGGTGTGCCACGTGGCTGCCATCTTTTTTAGTCTTGCCTGGGGCTGGTAATATGAACTGTGTGGTTGGTGGTCAGATTACAACATAGGAATTCCTGAACTGTTATGCCCTCATGTTCTCAGGGATCTTATGCGTGGTACATGAACATTTGTCCTTGTGCCTCAGTTACCCACCTACAGAATGAGATATCTTTCTTTTAAAATTTTGAAGAGGTGAAATGGAGGGTCAAAGTGGAGCTGACAATCCCTGCCAGTAAAAGAAAATACTGCAGAGGAGATGGAGATGCCCAGAACCACTACTGAATCATCAAACGATATAAGATACTACCCCATCCTCATTCTAACGTTGTTGTTTTTTTTTTTCTGCCAGCTTATGTACTTCACCACCACCACCACCACTCTATCTTGAGATTAGGAAAACAGTAAAGATGTGAGGGTAGGAAAGAAACTCTGAAAGACAGTTATAATAATAACAACAACGATTCTTATTATTGAAACTCAGCAAATGGGCACTGAGGGCGTAGGGAAAGGGTTGTGGCTTATGCCACATCATTGAAAGAAGACCCAGAGGGCCATGATCGGAATCCCAGGCACAGGAATTGCTCCACCTGGGTTCAATTCCAGCTCTGACAATCATTAGCTATGTGACCCTGGGCCACTTGCTTGATGATACTCCTCAGTTTTCTTTTTTATAAAAAGGGGCTCATAATCACACGTACCTCACAGAATCATAAGGGTTAATTGAGTTAATAAATATGAAGTTTTTCGAGCAAAGTCTCATTCACAGTAAGTTTCCAGAGTTACTATTGCTATTGCAGTTCCTGTTATTGTCTTGTATCGCTCTTCCAGCCCAATGATGAAGGGAAAATGGACTTCGGTGATATAACAGAAACACTTGAGAACAGACCAAGGGCCACACAGTAGACAAACATGCCTCCCTTTCTTCACATCAAACTCATACTCTCTCCTCTTGTTATTATTCCACGTTTCATAGGTTTCACGGGGTTAGCTAAAACTTTCATAACCTCACAGAGCAACCCTTTACTCAGGGTGGTCTATGAAGAAGTGCATGACCAAGTGCACTCAGCATGCTGGGCATTCTGTGAGGAACCTTCACACTCATCATCAGTCCTAGACACTCTGTCTTGGACATCAACCAATTAATAAAAGACAATCTGAGTACCTGTATCTATAAGATTTTCAAATCCCCTGGACAATTCTATGTAGTGCTAAGCTATTTACTTATTTATTTATTTATTTATTTATTTATTATTCTTTTAACATTTGCTGACTGACTGAGAGTAAGATCCTGAAGGAAGTTAGAGTTGATGCTCACCCACCCCTTATGCATTCACACCTGATCCCTGGGTCTGGAATGCCAGCTCCTCCCCTCTCTATCTGACAAAACCCTATTTATTCCTCAAAGCCCAGCACAGCTATAACCTCTTCCACAAAGCCTTCCTTATTGTCTTCCAACCTCAAAGCAGGGTTTAGTAACTTTCTTGTGAATTCTTTTTGCCTACACTGTATGGTAGACTTTCTGACATTATGCTTCAATTGCTTACTACACTGTGGGCATCTTGAAGGCAAGAAAATCCTAATTTACCTCTGAATGCTCAGGGTCTGACATCTAGCCTGGCACACTATAGCCTGGCAACAGTGTTCATTGAGTGAGGCCCTTTCACCTTATAGAACATCTGGGGGACCATGAGTTCCCTAAGTTTAAGACTTGTGTTCAGGTTGTGAATACAATGGCTGCCAAAGCAATTAAAAGCGAATATGAGGAAATATTTGTTGACAATTATGATCATAACACTCCAGAGCAACTTACCAGAAATTCTAGAATTTTTTTCTTGGGTAAGCTTTACATACAAAAGAGGATGATTTGATCATGGTCCTGTTTGGAGAAGGGGGTAAGCCAGCTGGCTCTCCATTGGCTCTCTCAGCTCCACGAATCATTAGATAGACTTCTGGGCATATGCAGAATGCATGGGGGTAAGAGCAACCAGCTCATTCCACACTTTTGCCCTGGGTCCCCAGCCCTTGCCTTTCTGCACAAGTTACATCCTCCTTCCCTGCCGGTGTAAGTCATACCTTCACCACAAACCTCTTCTAACCAGCGCAGTACAAAGAGAACTTCTGCTCTGTACAGTGTGACATTTACCAGGCTTCTAATTGAATCAGGAATATGTTACTGACTCCACAATAGGAACTTCTTTTGAGAGAAAAAATTATTTCTCTTAGGCCCCTTGTTTCCTCTCCAGCCCAGAGCACACTTTGGAATACTCGGGTGTGTGCACGCACGCCTGTGTGTGTGTGTGTGTGTGTGCGTGTGCACGTATGTGTGTGTCTGTATGTTGACATGGCAACATAATGTGTATAAGCTGAGTCGGAGACCCTGGTGTCATACAGCTGGAACAAAACAGACTCATATATGACATCTTCCAGCATGAACAATGTCTGAAACACTGAGATCTCAAAGAAACAAAACAGTTCCAAAACAGGGTGGAGAGCCGACATTCTTTCCTTGCCTGCTGACTGCCCTTCCCCCCTGCCCACCTCCCCATATACAGAATGGAAACTTTCAGGGGAAAGAATTCTGAACAGCTGTTGTGAGAGACCACACAGACTTCTTCACATCTGCTAGCACACAGCCGGTGAGCTCATTTCTCCAGGGGATGCAGTCTGAGTCTGTGGGGTCTACTTTAGTCCACCTTGGGAGGGGCTGAGGAAGAAAGAGGAAGTGGCCCCAGGTGTAGGGAAACTTTCTCACATCAGAAAATTCACTGGAGAAGGGCTAAAAGGCCAGCGATCCCGCAGTCACTTTCTTTGACTAGGAGAGCTTACTCTGCCCTTCATGGTTAAAAGGGGGCATTATCCAATTGACAGTTGATTTTAAAAAGAACCTTGACTCTCATCAAGTTGTCCTCCCCTTCTCCAAAAAGTCTAACTCAGAAGTCTGAGCAATTACTGGTTAGAAAATATCCCACAAAGAAATATGGTCCTGGACTGTGGCAGCTTTCCCCGAGCTTTATAGTGTTAAAAGTAAAACTCTGATTTGTGCTGTGCTCTGTCCTCTGCAAAGAGCTTTCACTCATGATATCGCATCTGATCTTCAAGTGGCCCCTCTGGGAAGGCAGGGCAGGTGTTGCTAACAGTAGTGTTAGCATCGTAATTGGCATAGCGAAGGGTATTGATATTGCCAAAGGCATTAGCCTGACTTTCTAAGGTTGAAGCTGAGGCTTATGGAGGTGTCGTGGGTTGCCCCAGTTCACAAAACAGAACTGAGAACTTGGACTGTTATGTTTGACTTGTAAACTCATGTCCTTTTCCTTCTGCAAAACTATGAAGTCGTCTCTCACACAAAAGCAGCTTGTTTGTAAGCGAGCTTTGACTTCTCTCATTTCTTGGGGCCCCCGTCTCACAAATGCAACCAAGCCCTGGGATTCTCATGAGGATGACACAGTCACTTCCCAGAGTCGACTTTTGGCTCCATACCCTAGCAGAGCAGCAGAGGGGAGGTTCAGTGAAGAGATCTAGCCCCCTTGGAAATCCCATCGTCCTCCTCTAGATGGAAAGCGGTGGCATTAAAGGCGTACCAGCGGGGAGGTGGGAGGACTAAGTGCGCCGCAGTCCCTGCCTCCACGCAGTTGTAGCGTGGCATGTTTCCCCAGCCTCTCAGCCTTTTCCTCTCTGATGTGAGGGGTTGGGCCAGGTGATTTCTACAGACACTCCCAGCTCTAGTCTTCTGTGGTTCCACAACAGACAGGGAACAAGGGTGGAGAATTTCCCAGAGGGAACTTCTGCTTCTGAGACCCTTACCTCCCGTCCCCTCTGTCAGCCTAAAGCTGGCCTGGCCCTGCCTGGCTTGGGGACACCATTGTCCAGTATCAGTGGAAGTTTTGGGTGAGGGCGGGCTGAGGCCAGCAGGGGGGAGACCCACTGGGGTATTTTTTTCAGATGCATATGTCCCCTCTCAGGCAGCCCTTTCAGAGCTCTGGACAATGTGCTCTTTTTGTCCCCAGCTCTTTCAGCCGCCTGTTCATTCTCTTTGCATCTGCTGTCACACAGGACATCCCGGCTGGCAGGCAACCACGAGGACACATTGTGTTCCCTTAATGAAGCATGGGCTGGTGATATGGGGGTGGTTGGGGGCCTGCAAGGGCTAGGGGTGAGCAGAGGGGCACCCCATCTTTCTACTCCAGGCTCCTCTTGAGGGAAAGGATAATTGGTCCCTCTTTTACCTCTCACAGATCAAATGGATGCGCATCAAAGAATGGAACTAGTTCCACATCAGAAACTTTGGAGATTGGAGTAATGAGGGGGTGAACTGAAAGAGAGAGGTCTCGGTTTTTCTTCAGGGAGTGGCACTGCTGGGCAGGTGAGAGGGAGGTCCCGAGGGAAGGAGCATCAGCCAAGAGCCCATGGACTACATCTTCCCCACAAAGATGTTCCTGTCCTATGCCATTCCACATATGAGTGGTTAAAACAGAACCCTGGGGGATCTCCTTTTATTCTTTAAAAACTAACTGTGTCATTACCCACCTAGGGTTAGTCTCTGAAAAGTAATTCTGGGATCCAGGAGGGTCAGTGAAATGATCTCAGGAGTCCTCCCACATCTTAATGTGTTGTAGTTAGAGATCTTCTCCATTCAGGTGTAGAAGGAGAAGAAGGATAGCTACAAGAGTTCGCATAAGTGGCCAAAGACAGTATAACACAGTATGCAAAGGAGTAGCTGGGTGAGATGGTGAGACGATGGGTGATTCTTCTCTCTATCTCAAATGCTCTGTAAGAATGTCCTCTCATTATGTCCCCTGACACTTCAGAGTAAAGAAAAATGAATTGGTAGAATCTTTTTCTCCCTGCATGGCTTCTAGTCACAACTGTGATCTTCACGCCAGGAGATAACGCTACTAACGCTGATGACTATCTGTGTTGTGGATGTGGTTGGCTGGCAGAACTGCTACTCCCACCACGGTGTCATGGAGCAAGGCAGCCTGATGTTTTCAGACGGGACTGACCATTGTAACATGGGCTCTGCCCGCAACTCTCAGGGTCACCAAGAGTCCTTCTCCCAAAAGAGAGCCCCTTGTTCCCAGGCCCCATTCCGACTTGCTACAGGGATGAGGGTTACCTTGCAAAAGTCAGGGCTCCCCACAATGTTCTGGTATGTGCCGATGTCTTCTTAACTGTTACTACAACTTAGAGTTTGTCTTTCTGGTATGTTTACTGCATACCCCCCTCCCACCGGTCCACTCCTCACTTCTCCTTGCCTGCTTACCCACCCACCACCCTAAAGAAAAAGTCTGGGCCTTGTCCAACAAGGCCCCCTGTCCCCTTTAACAAGCGAAGTGTGCTGGCATTGCAATTGGTGGTCTTCTCCCTGAAGGTCGTTAATTAGTACAGAATGTAGACTTCAGTTGTCTTGCCAGCCCCGATGAAAACCCAGCTGGCAGGTAGCCGAGACGGAGGAATTTGTCATAGGTTAGATCAGCCCAGGCTCTAAGAACCAAGTGTACAGCTTATGCAAATAGTTTTGCTTAGCATGGATTCTGTGTTCTTATTCCCCCCTCACTACCCCCCCCACAACTTTTTTTTTTTTTTAACTGAAGGGTGGGGAACAAGAGAAGGAGGGAGAACAAGCACTTACTTGCCAGATTTCATTCTAAATCAGAAAGGAGCAAATTGCTTTCCCTAAAAAAAAAAAAAAAAAAAAAAGGCAGGGAGAAAAAGAAGACAAAACACCCATCCTTTGGTCTAATGTACCCAGCATTTGAAAGCTGAATTGCTCAATAAGAAAGGCTAGTAGTGAGTGTGTTTGGAGAGAGACTATTATCCCCATCAAAACCCATTCATACTCTCTGGGAGGCCTGCAGAGCACCTGGGTGGGGACTTGGAACACTGAGTTTTATTCCTCTCTTTGCCATGATCATCTTACCTCCTCAACTTTGGCAGATGCTGATACTAGCTAGCCTCAGTTAGCCAGAGCATCTGGGCACCCACAAGTCCCAGAAGAAAGAAGAGCTATGGTGGCTTCTCTGAACACATGTATCTGACTGACAAGTCAGTTCTGAGCTGTGTGGTTTGGGTTAGATGGCTTAACCCTTCTGAGTTTCAGCTTTCTCATCTGTAAACAATCCTTCCCTCATATCAAAGTAGTGTGCCTGGTATGTATTAAGAGCTCAATTAATATTTAATAAGAATGAATGAAGTAAGATAAAAAGAGAAAGGAATGATTACGATTATGCTGCCTCGTGGGCCATAGATATTCAATAAAATGTTGGCTGAATCTTGACCGGCAGCCTAATAATGGTGACAAGATCAAACAACAATCAACAGAAAATTTGAATTTTAAGGTTGCAAAATTCAAGGCATCAAGCATTCAAGGCATCATGTTGGTTCAAAACTGGTTTTATTGAAGATGAAGGAGGGATGGGAGTAGGGGAAGAAAACCTCACAGTTAATCTAGGAGAAGGTTTCTCAACCTCAGCCATTGATATTAGGACTGGATAATGCTTTTCTGCATGTGTATGTGGGTTGGGGGAGGGGATTGGGTTGCTGTCCTGCACAATGTAGGGTGGTTAGTAGCATCCTCTACTTAGTAGATGCCTGAATATGCTTCACCAGTTGTGATACCAAAAATGTGACATTTCTAAATGTTCCCTAGAGGGCAAAATTTCTCGACTACACACTACCACTGATCTCAGATCATTTCTTCTAGGAAAGTGATTAGTCACCTGGTGAGCTCCAAGGACTGTGAGCTTGTGTCACTTACATTTCAGCTGCCACCTAATACTATGGCAGAAATAGCAGGTCCTTGCTTGATGGCTACTCTAGAGGTCAAAAGAGTCTGTAAATCTGACCTTTGTGCATATCAAAAATAAAAAGAATATCAGAGACTTTTAATTTCTGGTCTGGCACCTAAAGAGCTTGAAAGTCATTACTCCATTGTAATAAGTAAAAACCTGAACAAACTGAAAAATCAATAAATCTTAGATCCATTGGAGAAATAAAGTCACAAGGCAAGCTACTGCCCCCGAAACTGGAGAAGCAGACGAGGAAAGACAAAAGTTGCATCTTACTGGAGCAGAAACCACCAGCAGAAACTGTCATGAGAACACAAATCAAGTTAGGAAAACCTAAACTGTAACTGACCAACCAATTGCTAGAGGCTCAGAATGAACAAGTCTGACAGTTGAAAACTCAGTGAGGAGTGGGGCACACTTTTATTAGTTTTACCTCTGGGATCTCAACCAGGTTCTCACAGTGAATATCAGAGAAAAATCTCATGCTTTTGTCAAGGGGAGGGGAAAAGGAAACATTTTGAAATGTGCCAAAGCACTTTTTTTTCCCCTAATAAGTCCTGCCCTCAGGGGAAATATTTTACCAGTCTACCCTACTGATGTCATATCAGAGTACAACCAGTGAGGGAAGGGAAGTACCTAACTGTGGCCTGCTCCGGCCTTCCATGTGAGAAGGAGAAATAGCCTACTTTAACCTTTCTCATGGGAGAAAAAAATTTTCGACCTCAGCCACTCTAGACATCTTATTCACCTAAGGCATGAGAGTGGGGGACTGAGGGACACTTGTGAAGTTAATCATCCAGACACACAGGCTCACTAGAAGACTGAGACCTAATCACAGGACTGTAAAATACTTCCCTTCCTCTTACACCTCACCTCACACCATCATATTACTAAAGATCTATGTACTCTAGTTCTTTTTACTCAAGGTATAATGTCCAGCTAACAAGAGAACATTACAAGGCATACTAAAAAGCAAAAAACAGAGTCTGAAGGGACAAAGCAAGCATCAGAGCCAGACTCAGATGTGGCAGGGATGTTGGAATCATCAGACTGGGAATTTAGAACAATTATGATGGATCTAAGAGCTCTATTAGATAAAGTATATCCACAATGTAAGCAGACAGATGGAAATTCTAAGTAAAAATGTAAAAAAACAAAAGATAAAAAAACAACACTGTTTAACAGAAATTAATATTGCCTTAAATAGGCTCATTAATAGATTGAACCTAAGTGAGGAAAGACTCTCTGAACTTGAGGATACCTTAATAGAAACTTCCAAAAACAGAAAGGCAAAGGAAAACAAAGAGTACAAAAAAAAAAAAAAAGAGAGAGAGAGGGAGAATATCCACGACCTGTGGTACAGATACAAAAGGTGTTATGTGCATGTAATGGGAATACCAGAAGGAAAAGAAAGGAGCAGAGAAATATTTGAAATAATATTAACTGAGAATTTCCTCAAATTAATGTCAAACACCAAATCACAGATTCAGGAAATTCATGATAGCAAGCAGGCTAAATGCCACAAAAGTGCACCTAAGCCTATCATATTCAAATTGCAGAATATCAAACATGAAGAAAAAACTCTTGAAAGAAGCTAAAGAGTTGGAGGAAAGCCTTATCTATTAAGAAACATAGATAACAAATGTATCCAACTTTTAGAAACTATACAAGCAAGAAGAAAGTGGAGTAAAATATTTCAAGTGTTGAGAGAAAAAATTCATCAACCTAGAATACTGTATCCTGTGACATTGTCCTTCAATGGTGAATGAAATGTAAGTAAAAACTTTCCCAAACAATCATTAAAATAATTAATTTCCAATATATCTGACTTGGAATATAGGTTAAAAGAAATTCTTCAAAGAGAAAAAAAATTATATAGATCAGACAGTCAGATCTACATAAAGGAAGAAAGAGCTTTAGAGAAGGAATAATTAAAGAAAAAATTAAAAGTTTTATTTTCCTTATTTTTAATTTATCGAAAAGATAAGTTTGTTCAAAATAATAACAACCATCTATTAAATTATGTATGTTACATATATATGTATGTATGTATGCATGCATGTATGTATATATTTATGCATGCACACATATGCTTATATCTAAATGAAATGAATTACAGAAATGATACAAGGTATGAGAGGGAGGAATTAGAATATTTTGTTATTATAATTTACATGTGCTACAAGTGAAGGGCTATAGTGTTATTTGAAAGTGGACTTGGATAAACTGTAAATGTATATTGCAAAATCTAGGACAACCACTAAACAAGCTTTTTTTAAATGTTAGTGAAATGTTAAGCGATATGGAAAATGGAATCATATAAAAATAGAATCATATAAAATGCTCACTTAAAACCACAAAAGGCAGTGGATATGACACCCAAAGCACAGACAGCAGAGCAATAATAGAGAAGTGAACTACATCAAACTAAAAAACTTCTGCACAGCAAGGGGAATAATCGACAAACTTAAAAGGCAATCTGTGAAATGGGAGAAAAAATTTGCAAATCATGTATGTGATGATATTAATATCAATGTAAATAAATAATGAACTGCCACAACTCAGTAGAAAAAACCCAAGTAACCTGACTTTAAAATGAGCAAAGAATTTGAATAGCCATGTCTCTAAAAAAGGTATAGAAATAGCCAATAGTTATATGAAAAGATACTCAACATGACTAATAATCAGAGAAATGCAAATCAAAACCACAATGAGATATAACCTCACCCCCATTAAGATGACTACTATAAATAGAAAATATACAGAGGATGTGGAGAAATTAGAACACTTTTTTTTGTGCTGTTGGTCAGACTGTAAGATGTTATAAACACTATTGAAAATAGAATGGAACTTCTCCAAAAATTAAAATTAAAAACAGAATTATCATATTATCTAGCAATCTTAATTCTTAAGAATGTGAAACAGAGTCTTGAAGAGATATTTGCACTCATTGCAGCATTATTCACAATAGACAAGAGGTAGAAACAACCTAAACATTCATCAACAAATGAATGCATTTAAAAAATGTGATATATCAGACCAGCCAAGATGTTGTAGAAGATAGTTGCTATGCATGCCTCCTCTTGCAAACATTCCAAAATCATAAAGAAACTACAGAGCAACAATCACTGAGAGTCACTTGAGGTCTGGCTGAAAAGAAGTCTTATAACAGGAGACATACATAAGAGGTCACCTTGTGGCTGGTAGGAGGATTGGAGACATGAAATAGCCCAGTACCACAACCATGTGTGGCAGTCAAGAATCAGGAGGCTATCTTGGCTACAGAGCTCCCTCCCATCCCTAAGAGTGAGGTGTCCTAGCCCCATCCTGGGCTCCCCAACCCAGGATTCTAGTGCCAGAAAGAGAAGTCCCCATAACATCTAGCTATGAAAAAAACAGTGGAAATTGCAGCTGAGTGAGACAGAAGCCTGTGGGTGTTGCAGGTGTTCCTCTTAAGGGACCTATGTGTGGACTTAGAAGTTGACAGACTCACTCACTCTGAGCTCCAGCACTGGAGCAGCTACTTGAGGAATGCCAGAAATAAATGGGGAGACACTGAGTCATCCTGCCTCAGGGTGAGGGCCGGAGGGATGGCTTTTTCCAAGTCAGAAGTGCTCTGCCCAGGTGATTGCCTGAGACCTTGCCTCCCCCAACTTGTGGGCTCACCCAAGCTGCCTCTAGTGGTTCATTTAATAAAATGGCCTGCGTTGGCTCATGCTGCAGACTTTCCTAAAATTTCTCAAAAGTTCACAAAACCCAAAGAAACAACATATGGACTTGTCATGGTTATACCTTTTGCTAAGCAGCACCAAGACCAGTACTAGTAGCAGCTGACCTTGGTTTCTGGCTTGGCCTCTAGAGGCACCTATAAGTTCAGCATGAGTGACAGCCATCTGTGATTCCTTAGTGACTCTTACCAGGAGGCCCCAGAAGTGCACAGGCTGCGACCAGGAGGCCCTTGGGTGAGTACACCCAATGACCTGCTTCGATCAGCAATGGAGCTGGAGCACACCCCAGAGCTGCATCTTTGGAGGACACATGTGAAGGACAGACTGGGCAAGGACCAGAGCACTGCTAAAGTGAATCCTGCTCTGTAAAGTCAGCTCCTCACCAGCCAGTCCTCACAATCAATCAGCCCAAGGGTCAATCTCTCCCATCTGCATGCAAACAGCAACCAAGGCTCAACTGAATCAGGAGGCACACACAACCCACACAAGGGACACACTTTGAGCACTTTGCTCAAGTGACCAGGGAAGACTGTGCTACTGTACCAAAAGACACCTACTACATAAAGCCATTCTACTAAGACTGGAAAACTTAGGAGTCCTACTTAATACATAAAAACAAATGCAGGGAAACAGCCAAAATAGGAAGACAAAGAAACATCTCCCACATGAAAAAACAGAACAAATCTCCAGGAAAAAAAAAAAAACAAAACTAAACAAGGTGAAGAAAAGCAATCTATCAGATGCATAGTTCAAGACACTAATTATAAGAATGCTCAATGAATTTAGGGGAAGAATAGATGCTAAATTAAGTAAGTCAGATAGAGAAAGACAAAATGCCATATGATTATACGTACATGTGGAATCTAAAGAACAAAACAAACAAACAAAAACAGATACAAACTCATAGATACAGAGAACATTTTGAGGGTTACAGATGGGAGGGAGTGGGGAGTTGGAAAAAAGGGGAAGGGGTTAAGAAGTACAAAATGGTAGTTACAAAATTGCCATGGAGATATACAGTATAGTATAAGGAATATAGTCAATAATATTGTGATAACTACATAAAGTGTCAGATGGGTACCAGATTTATTGGGGTGATTACTGTGTGAGCTATATAGATGTCTAATCACTATGTTGTACACCTGAAACTAATATAATATTGTATGCCAACTTAAAAATATATGGTATGTACATACAATATAATATTAGCCTTATAAAAGAAGGAAATTCTGTCTTATGGTAAATACAGATGAACATTGGGATATTATGCTTAGTGAAATAAGCCAGTTGCAAGAGAACAAATACTGCATGATTTCACTTATATGAGGTGCCTGAAGTTGTTAATCCATAGCAGTAGAAAATAGAATGATGGTTGCCAGGATCTGAGGAGAGAGAGAGAAATAAGGAATTGCTATTCAACAGGTATAGGATTTCAATTATGAAAAATAAAAAAGTTTCAGAGATCTGCTGTACAACAATATAAATATAGTTAACACTACTGTATGTACACTTAAATTTTATTTAAATGGTAGATTTCATGTTATATGTTTTGTAGCACAATAAACACACACACACACACACACACACGGTAGATAAGTGCAGAAGACAAAAACAGGAACAAAGATCAAAGGCAATTGATAGAAAAGACTAACATATATGTTTGATATTAATCCAAGTCTATCATAATCATTTTAAATGTCAGTGGCCTAAGTACACCAATTAAAATACAAAGATTGTCAGAGTGTAAAATAAAAAAGATCCAGCCACATATTATGTATAAGAAAATTACTTTAAATATAAAAGCAAATATAGATTAAAAGTAAAAGAATGGAGAAAGATATACCATGCTACCACTAATCAAAAAGTAGTGGGAGTAGCTATATTAATTTCAGACAGACCAGATATCAGAGCAAGGAAAGTCATCAAGGATAAAGAGGGACATTATTAATGATAAATCAATTCTCCAAGAAGACATAACAACACTTAATGAGTATGTACCTAACAACAGAATGTCAAAATATGTGAAGCAAAGGTTGAAAGAAACCTCAAGGAGAATTAGATAAATCCACTATTAGAATTGAAAACTTCCACATTTCTCTATTAGAAGTGGACTAATCCAGCAGACAGAAAATCAGTAAGGATATATTGAACTCAACAGCACCATCAATCCACTGGGTATAGTTGACATCT
Source organism: Cynopterus sphinx (assembly GCA_030015415.1). Classification (NCBI taxonomy): domain Eukaryota; kingdom Metazoa; phylum Chordata; class Mammalia; order Chiroptera; family Pteropodidae; genus Cynopterus; species Cynopterus sphinx. Next base: position 95,487,768 of record CM057380.1, read on the forward strand.
ATTGACGAATTCAACAGACAATAGCAGAATACATATTCTTCTCAAGCTCACATGGAACATTCACTAAGATAGATCGCATTCCAGGCCATAAAACAAATCTTAACAAAAGTAAAAGAATATAAATCATACAATGTCTGCTCGCAGACCCCAATAAAATTAAACAGAGATCAAACAACACACTTTCAAACAACTGAAGGGTCAAAAAAGAAATCTCAAAAAGAACATTTAAAAAAAATGTTTGAACTAAATAAAAATGAAAATACAATCTCAAAATTTGAGGGATGCAGTGAAAATAATACAGAAAGGGAAATGTATAGCATTGAATGCATATATTTAAAAAATAGAAAGATCTAAAATAAATAATTTAAGCTTCCACCTCAAGAAACTAGAAAAAAGAGCAAATTAAATTAGAAGTAAACAGGAGAAAAGAAAGAATAAAAAGTAGAGCAGAAATCAATGAAATTGAAACAGGAAATCAGTAGAGAAAATCAATAAAACCAAAAATTGGTTCTTTGAATATCAATAAAATTGATATTTTTAGCCAGGTTAAATCAGAAAAAAAATAAGTCAAATTTCTAATATTAGAAATGGAAGGGCAGACATCACTGCAGTCACTATAAACATTTAGCAGATAATAAAGAGATATTTTGAACAACTCTATGCCACAAATGAGATAACCTAGATAAAATAGCCCAATTCCTTAAAGACACATTTGCCTAGACTCACACAAGTAGAAACAGACAATGTGAATAGGCCTCCATCTATTAAAAAAGTTATATCAATAACTAATGACCTTTCAAAACAGAAGGTGCTAGGCTTAGAAGGGGTGAATGCTTGGTGAATGCTTCCAAATATATAAGAAAGAAATCATACCAATTTTCTACAATCTCTTTCAGAAGATATAACAGAGAGAATACTTCCTAACTTATTCTATAAGGCCAGCATTAGCCTAACACAAAAACCAAAGACATGGTGAGAAAAGAAAACTACAGACCAATATATTGCACATATGTAGATGCAAAAATTCTCAAAAAAATATTAGCACATTGAATTCAACACTGTATAAAAAGAATTATACACCAAAACCAAGGGGGGTTTATCCTGGGTATGCAAGGCTGGTTCAACATTCAAAATTAAATTAATATAATCTATCACATCAATAGGCTAAGGAAGAAAAATTGCGTGATCATATTAAGAGATGCATTAAAAGCATATGACAAAATCCAACATCCATTCATGATAAAAACTGTCAATAAACTAAAAATAAAGGAGGTCTTCTTCAACCTGAGAAAGAATATCTGTAAAAACAAAACAAAACAAAACAAAACAAAACAAAACAAAACAAAACAAAACAGCAACAACTAACATCAAGGTGGGAAATTAGAAGTTTTCCTGCTAAAATCAGGAACGTTTTTTTCTCATCACTCCTTTTCTACATCATAATGAAAGTCCTAGCTAAAACATTAAGACAAGAAAATAAAATAAAAAGCATGCATATTGGAAAGAAAGAAACAAAATTCTCTTTGTTTGCAGATGACAGAGTGTCTATCTGCAGAGTGTCTAAAAGAATACAGCAAATAACACTTCTGGGGGAAAAAATAAGCAATTATAGCAAGGTTGCAGGATTCAAGGTTAACATACAAAAGCTAATTGCTTTCTTAGAGACCAGCAGTGAAAAAGTAGAATTTGAAATTAAAAACACAATACCATTCACATTAGCACTCCAAAAATGAAAAGGTATCATAATATTCCTATTCAACTACCTATTGAAGAAATGCCTATTTAAGGTTTTTTCCCATTTTTAAATCAGGTTATTTGAGTTTGAGTTTTTAAAAATATATTTTGGATATTAACTACTTAATAAATATATTATTTGCAAAGATTTTTCTCCCATTCCATAGGTTGTCTTTTCATTCTGTTGTGTTCTTTGATGTGCACAAGCTTTTAAACTTGTAGTCACATTTGCCTATTTTTTCTTTTGATGCCTGTGGATTTTTTTCATTTTTTTTTTAACTTTTGTCTCAGAGTAAGTCTCAGTCAGTACCTACACAGGGCAGTTAAAAGTAGAATTAAAAATCTGTAGTCTAACTGGCTTGAAGTACCAGAGAATAGAAATTGAGACATTCAAAGCATCTGGAAATTAAAAAGGGAAATCCAGGAATAGAGAGAGTGGCAAGGAGAGACACCAAAAAATATGTATATAAACTCTGGCTGGTCCCTGAACTACAAATAGATGTTGCAGACTCCAAGGAACACAGCTAAATTTGAAATAATTTATCAGTTATTTTGGCTACAACTCACCACAGAGGACACAGAGCATGGAGTATGAGTCCACCTAGGTTAATTGCACACACACACACACACACACACACACACACACACACACTAAACACTATTCAGAGGAGCTGACATTGTCTAGGATATAATCCAAAATTACTGGACATACAAAGAAACACAAAAATATGACCCATATTCTAAAGAAAAAGTGATCAATGGAAATCAATTAGAAGATAATATAGATGTTGCATTTGGCAAGTAGGAATTTTAAAGCCACTATTATAACTATGTTCAATGATATAAAGGGGAAAATGTCAATAATAAATAAACAAGTAGAAAATTTTAGCAGAGAAATAGAAACTATATAAATCATCCACTGGATGGGATTAACAGCTCTCACCACTTCTGTTCAACATTGTTTCAGAAGTCCTAACCAGTTAATAAAGCAAAAAGATGAGAGAGAGAGAGAGAGAGAGAGAGAGAGAGAGAGAGGAGAGCAAGCAAGCATAAAGTTATTTCTGCTTTTGTTGTTGTTGATTTTGTTCTTTAGAATCTACATGTACATGAAATCAGGCTGTATTTGTCTTTATCGACCCATTTCATTCAGCTCAATACCCTCTAGGCACATCAAGACAATATACTTTTCCATCCCCTTCCTTTTAGTCTACGTGTGTCTTCTAATCTGAAGTGAGTCTCTTGTAGGCAGCATATGTAGGGGTCTTGTTTTCTTATCCATTCAGACACTCTGTCTTTTAGTTGGAGCATTTAATTCTTTTCTATTAAAGGTACTTGCTGATAGGAATGCAGTTATTACCATTTTTTATTCCTGTTTTTGATACATGTTTTTTCTTCTTAAAGAAGCCCCTGCAACATTTCCTGTAATATTAGCTTGGTGATGATAAATGCCTTTAGCTTATTTTTGTCCAGGAAGCTCTTTATCTGTCTTTCGACTCTAAATGATAGCTTTGCCAGATAAAGTATTCTTGGTTGTATGTCATGGGTTTTCTGACATGTCAAATAATTTGTGCCAAGCCCTTCTGTTCTGTATGGCTCAACAGAGGAACAGTGGATACTACCAGCACTTCTGTACAAAGCGAGTTTTTCCTCTGGCCCTCACTCTGACAACTCAGTGCCCCCCTATAAGTTCCTGGTGCCCCTTGTGAAGTCCACTGGGTGCCGATGCTCAGAGCGAGCGAGGTCATCACCATGAAAATACACTCTGGGACACTGCCCCTTTAAGAAACATCTGCAGCTGCCGGCTGCCGCTGCTATGGCCTCTCTCCCACTTAGCCGCTTGGGACTGGCAGCTTTGCCCTCACCTTGTCCTACCTCCTCCCATTGCAAGGTGATTTCTTAATTCTCTCCCTAGTTGTAGGGCTTGTTCATTAGATTCCAGGCAATTTTCCTTGCTGTTTGCTCCTTGTTTCTGTCACAACTTTGATTTGGTTGCAAGAGGGATGAACAGAACCTCTATCATCTATGCCATTTTTTTTCTTCCAGAGAAAATTCTTTAACATATATAAAACAGCACAACAACAGAAGCATTATCCATGAAAAGAGCTGATTAAGTTGGATTTTACTACATTAAAAACTTCTGTATAAGAACACTGTTGAGAGAATCAAAAGACAAGCCACCACAAACTGGGAGAATATATCTGCAAAACACATCATTGATAAAGGTCTTGTATTCAAAATATACAAAGAGCACTTAATGATAAGAAAACAAATTACTCTATTAAAAATAAGCAAAAGATTTGAACAGACACCTTATCGAAGAAGATGGCTAATAAGCATATTAAAAGATGCTAAACATTGTCATGAGAGAATTGCAAACTAAAATTATAATGAGAAACTACTATACACCAATTTGAATGCTTTAAATGCCAAGTTCTGACAAAACCAGTTGATGGTGAAGCAACAAGAGCTTTCATTCATTACTGGTGGGAATGCAAAATGGTACATATTCTTTGAGAGAGAGAGCTTAACAGTTCCTTACAAAGCTAAACATTTATGCTACTATTTACCCAACTGATTTGAAATTTATGTCCACACCAAACTTGCACACAAATATTTATTGTGGCTTTATTTATAATCATCAAATACTGAAAGCGCCAAGGTGTCTTTTAATAAGTGAATGGGTTAAACAACCTGTGGTATATCTATGCAATGGAATATTAATCAGTGATAAAAGACAAAAAGGGCATATGAATAAAGGGAAGAAGCCAGTTTGAAAAGCCAAAACTATAGTGATGGTAAAAAAAAAAAAAAAACTACAAATGAAGGAAGGAAGGAAGGGAGGGAGGGAGGGAGGGAGCGAGAGAGAGAGAGAGAGAGAGAGAGAGAGAGAGAGAGAGAGAGAGAGAAATCAATGGGGGCCAGGGGTTTAAGGGAGAGAGAGAAGATTGAATAAGTGAAGCACAGAGATTGTTGTTTGTTTCAGGGCAGTGAAACTATTCCGTATGATACTGTAATTGTGGATACACACACTATATACCTCCTTGGTCTGCCAGCTGAAAGGATCTAAAAGCAATGATACTCCAGTAGTGATGAGGAAACCTAGCACTCAAATCTTGACTTCTGATACCATTCTTCAATAAAAGGAACTATGCTTCTTAAAGAAATAGCTGATTCTAGGACTTGGCTGGGTAATACACAAAAGGAGTTCCTTGTATTTTCAGAAAGTAAGGAGTTACTCAAAAATTAGCTTGAGGGAGGGAGCATTCGAAGTCTTGCTCCCAGGATATGTCCTATAATTTGGCTCAAATACACTCTTATAAAATTTTTTTTCAGAGTGAGTGAAAGTTAAAATGAGATAATATATGTGAAAGAAGTTTGTAAAGCATTATAGCTTATAAGAATTCTATGTCGGTAAGAATAAATAGATTCTAAGTAAGCATGTCAGGGATCAATGTGAGTAAGATCCATGAGTTTCAGTGCAAGGACAATATGATGTCTATTTTGACTGTTTTGAAGCTTTCCTTATTCCAGGCTTTTGAAATTATAGAATAATAAATTATGAAAAAGAGAGACATCACTGTATTTAGAGAAAAACAAGTCCTTACTTTGTAAATATCCTACCTGGCACACAAATTATCCCATTTGCAATTCAAGCAGAGATGAATAGTTGCTGCTTTTAAGTGTGCGTGTTTCAGATTTATCAGCGTTATGAAGTCTGGATCATTAGCTGTAAGAAGCCTAAATCCTGAAAGTTTAAGGCAGTAAGAACCATTGGCAAATATCTGAGAAGTGCTTCCTGCGTTCTAAACACCTTGGTCTTTTCTTTCTTGAAAATGAAAGCAATTCATCGCCCTCAGCATTCCCCATCTAATTCTGCTCCACATCGAAATACAAAAAAAAAAAAAAAAAAAAAGTTACAATCATTTTATTCTTTTGTCCAAAAAGAGAAGATGGCTCTACATGGCCAAAAGGAGTGTTTTGTTTGTTTGTTTGTTTGTTTGGCATTTCTTTGAACGGCAGCACAATTTTCCCACATGAAATATGCAACAACCCATTAAATATAACAAGTAACAGATGGAAGCAGCCTCATTCGCCAACCTCTTGATAATACCAAGTGCTCATGAGGCTCCTTCAAAGGTCCTGTGGGATCCACAGAAAAGAACTTGAGAAACATTAGCCTAAAGGACAGGTGCAAATTTCATAGCATGACACACAAAGTCTGTTACAATCTGGCCCCAAGATTTTCAGCCTCATGTTGTGTTACATTTCCCATCTTTATATCCTCTTTCCACACATGTGAACATTTCTGTACCTCCGTTTCCTCATCAGTAAATGGGGTAATAAAACTCACATGACTGTTGTGAAAATTAGTTTAGTTAATAGAGTGAAAGCACTTAGATAGTGCCTGGTAGTTAGTAAGCTCACAATTAATATTCGTCTCTCTGAATTTTTTATATTAGTCCTTGGCAGAGCCCTACAGATTTTCTTATTAGTTTCCAAACAAATAATGTTCTTTAGAGCATTTGTATTTTCTATAAGCTATTTCCTCTACCTAAAACCCCTGCTCCCTTCTCATTTTATTACTGCCAGGCAAACTCTTTTCTATCCTTTAAAAAATCACCCCAAGCATCTCCTTTGTGACATTCTCTTAGCTTTCAAGATCAAACTCAATTTCCATCCTTTGTGTTTCCATAGCACCTGAAACACACCTCCGTCATCACCTCATCATGCCATACTAAGTGTCTATCCAGCTCAGCATTGAACTATGCATTCACATTACCATGAGTTCTGACATCTAGCAGTCATGTAAAAATGTTTATTGTAGAAGTGCAGTGTCATTAACTGGGAAAGGATTTACTTCAGATTTTATTTTAAAGAAATGTCCACAAGAGGAAAAGAAGTCTTGAGAATGATAAAGGAAGCAGCTTTGATGGCCTCAACTGAATGGTCTCAGCTAAATGCATCAGCCCTGGAATTGTGACCCAGTGACATCTCAGCAAGGACTCTGCTCCCGCTGACTCAGAGGATCTACAGAAAAGCCATGAAATCAGAGATTTTGACTCCAGTGATGTCCCTCTTGGAATATGTCTTTCTGCTTTATGGGCCATTGTGGACATCCAATGCTTATATGTCCTTTGACGGCTCAGAAATCTCTTCCCTCCAGGCCTGCCATCCGCAATATTGCCCTGACTTGGAAACTGTCTTGTCCCCTACCCATCAAAACTCACTTGTCTAATATACTATCTACTCAGAACCTTCAACGGATCTATTCACAGAAACATTGATTTAAAAAAAAAATACATAGAAATTGTATATGTGACTAACCATTCAGATGTTAATTGTCTTACTATTAGTTGCCTGGTCAGTCTCAGCCAGGGTCTGTCATTAATGTCTTACGTATCTATTGATGAGATCTCAAAACAATATTAGATTCCAGGGCAACAGTAGTACATCAGTGATTATAGACTCATTCATATTCTTGAAGACTTCTTAATTTTCTCTTCACTGAACTGAGTAATTTTGGTGCCTTGCTTTTAAAATCCCATTTTCTGCCCATTTGACCATTTCTGGAGCATTTTCCTTGATCTCCTGTATGCCCTCATCCTTGCATATGGTTGCAATCCCTTCCTTTGATTTACAACAAGCACTCTACACCATTAGTCCACCACTTTGCTCACTAACTCTCTCAGCTCCTATGTTGATAACCTATTGAAATCCTCAACAGAGGCAGATTATTCACCTTATGAATCTATTTTTTTACTTCAATAACTCTGATTGACCTCTTCTCTGAGACTACAAGTCTTGCTGTTCTCCCACCTATCAATTAATTCGTGATTAGTGATGCAAAATAATTTTTCTATGACTCTACCCAGAACAGGCATGCACACAGATCGTCACTGACAACATGGCACTTCATCATAATAGTGACAATAACACCATGACCAAATAATGCAACTTGGGTTTCTTTTTCATGAAGAGGGAGAGAAAAAAAGTAAACAGCGTTTTAGAGTCAACAGAGGGTTTTACATATATGTCTACTGAAATATATGTAAAGTACTTCTGATTGATTTCTCATTTCAGTCAGCTTACTCTAAAAGCATGCATTCCAATGCCCAGGAGAGGGGTTAAAGGCAGGTAATTCAAGCTAAGTGAGCAGACCACAAAAGTGACAAAGCAGGCACTCCTCAGTTCCCCTTATGCATTCTCTCTCCCTTGGTGGAGGAATTGACAGTGGCTGATGCTTGTCATTACCCAGGAGGAGAGGCTGAATAGAGGAAGTGTCCCTCCCTCAACAAGGTCACCTTTTTTTGGTTGAGTGAGATTCTTTTGTCTGTTGTTTTCCTTTGGAAATCAGCAGAAAGAATGTTACAAGTGTGAATGCTTGTGTAGGAGGGACCCAGGGCTGGCTGAGGTAAGTTTGTGGGTGTGGGAAGACCAAGAAGCGTTAAGGTGAAAGAAGTCAGCGCAATGATTACCTTGAGGGAGGTAGGTGGAAGGTAGCGACTGGGAAAGGCAAGAGGGGGCTTCTTGTTATAAGTGATGCTCTATTTCTTGGCTTGGGTGGTGGTCATATGAGTATGTTAACTTTGGGATAATTCATCAAGCCATAGATTTATGAACTGAGCACTTATCTCTATGTATGATATACCTAAATTAAAATATTAAAAAATTTTTTCAAATCATTAGACCTAGATGTATCCATGAGTAGACTGTGCCTAACCTAAAAGTTGCAGATACTTCTTATGATATATAAATTGTTCCAGGGCAAAGAAATAAGAATCAATGACGTAAAACTTGTTTTAAAAGTCTAATGTAATTTAATGACAAAACCTGACAAAGAAATTATCAGCCAACCTGACATATGATCTGGATGCAAAAATCCCAAATAAAATATTAGCAAATCAAATCTAGCCACATAACACAAGAATACTTTCTCAAGGCCAAATAAGATTTATTTAAGGAAGGAAAAATGATTAAACAATATAAGGTCTATGTGGTGAAACTATGATACTTAACTGAAGAACATTAAAATTTTGAATAAAAGGAGAGCAATATCTGTGTCATGATGAAAATGGTCTATATAATAAAGTCAGTTTCCTCAAATTAATGCATAAATTTTTTAAAAATCTTAATGAAAATTCAAACAGAATTTTTAGATGTATCTTTTTTTCATGCCACAAAAAGCCTATGGTGATGTGATGACTAAATGTAATTGTGGTCTCCTGGATAGGATTCTGGAATGGAAATAAAGGACATTAGGTAAAAACTAGGAAATCTAAATAAACTATGGACTTTAGTTAATAATAATCAATGTGGGTTCATTAATTGTAACAAATGTACCATGCTAATGAAAGATATTAATAAAAAAAATTGAGTAAAATGGTATATGGAAACTCTGTAGTATCTTCTCAATTTTTCTGTAAATCTAAAACTGTAAATCTAAATCTAAAAAGTAAAGTCTATTTTTAAAAAATAAGCAAGCAAACAGTATAAATAATACAATTGCAAAAGACCAGAAAGTTCTCTCTGGGTGATGGACTTAAGGATAATTTTAAAATATTTCTTCCTTGTGATTTTGCATAATTAAATGTTTCCAAAATAAACATGTATTACTTTTGTGCATAAAAAATACAATTTAAAACCAAAACAAACACAAAGTAGCACCCTTTTATCTCCTGCCCCCTCTGCCCCCTCACCTCTTCTTAGTCCTACTCACACGCTGCCTCATTGTAGACATTAGTGCAGCTCTAGACTGTACCAAACTCCAGCAGAACAGCCTTGAGTGAGGCAATACAAAGAAGCTGATATCTGGCTGAACCAGAGAGTTTATTTTAAAAGAAAATTGTGCAACCAATGTACTTACATGCATGCTCATCACAGCACTATTCACAATAACCAAAAGGTAGAAACAACCTAAATGTCCATCAACAGATAAATGGATACTATACCTGTATAGTAGAATACTACTTAACCATAAAAAGGAGTAAAATACTGACACATGTTATAACATGGATGAATCTTGAAAACATGCTAAGTGAAAAAGTCAGGCACTATAGATTACAAAATGAATGGTTCGATTGATGTGAAATATCCAGAGTAGGTAAAACCGTAAAGTCAGGGAGCTGATTGGTGGCTGCCAGGGAAAGGAGAGAGGGGGCATGGAAGTAGCTGCTTAATGGGTAAGGGCTTTCCTTTTAAGATGATAAAAATATTTTGGAACTAGATAGAAGTACTGTTTGCAAAACGTTGTAAATATACTAAATGTCACTGAACTGTTTACTTTAAAATGGTTGATTTTATGTTAGTTAAATTTCTAATTAAAAAAATTTAAGTTCTCATTGAAATGTTAAGAAATGAAAAGAGCTCTTCTGGTAAGTGGCCCGATGTGACCTCTGCAAATGGTTCCCAGACAAATCCACAAAATTATGCAAATCAAGATATTCAAATCTTTATGTTCACTTTAAGAGCACTCGTGAAACTGCCCAGGCCATCGAGGGTAGGCATATCCAAAAAGCCACCAAGCATCGGAAGGGTGTCACTTTACAGAAGCCATGTGTACCATTCCATTGTTACAATGGCAGGGTTGGTAGGTGTGCCCAGGCCTAACAGTGCAGCTGGACGCAAGCTCAGTGGCCCAAAGAGAGTGCTGAATTTTTGCTGTACATGCTTAAAAATGCAGAAAGTGATGCTGAACTTCAAGGTTTAAATTCAGACTCTGGTCAGCAAGCAGACACAGGAGAACAAGGCTCCCAGGATGAGGTGCAGTACATACAGAGCTCCTGGAGGGATGAGCCCTACATGAGCGCCCTCTGCCACACTGAGATGGTCCTCGCTGAAATGGAGCAGAGTGTTCTTGAGCCAGAAGAGGAGCTTGCACAGAAGAAAAAGATGTCCCAGAAGAAACCAAAGAAATAAAACTTATGTCCTGGGAGTAAATTCAGCATCAAATAAATGCTAATAAAAGAAAAATAAAAGAAATGAAATTGTAGAGCTGAGTCACTTTGAGCCCTTCATTTACCTGCAGAAGTATACATACCAGTTTTGAAAATCCTGGATACTGAGAAAGAGAGTGCACATTAAAGACAAAACTGGCTCACAGTTTAAGAGCTTCACAACCATCCTATAAGGGAAAGGTGAAAAAATATATTGGATAGAGTTAGAACAGCGGAGATTGAGACATGTGAAATTGGGGAGAAAGCCAAGAAAGATGGAGCAAAGTGAAGTAATTCCTTGGTAAGAGTGAGGCCTCCAGATTCAGAAAAATCTGAGTTTGTTTCACAAGCCTGTTTTCCAGCTGCAGGAATCTTTTCATCTCTCTGAACACCAGTTTCCCATATGTAAAAAAGAAATACTAGTATTCTGCTATCTCTTATCCACAAGCTCCACAACCCAAAAGTGCTGAAAGTAAGTTCTATTGTAAGTTTGATGCAAACTCATCTGGCTGCAAACCTGGCCTGCCCTAAAGTAAAGCAATATATAGGCTTTATGCATTCCATTTAACGTAAATATTCATACACTTCACCATAGAAATATTAATGCATTTGATTAGAGCATGTCACCCAGACCCAGCTGAGGGTGTTTTATTAATACAGAGTACAGCCACCTCATTACCTTTGCAGCATCTGCTAAATAAATAAATACATTCCCAAACTCATCTGGCCCTGAGGGTTTTGGATAAAAACTAAAGATCTTTAAATTTTAAAATGTATTAAATGCCTATTATGTGCTAGGCATGATGCTTTATGCTTTGCACACATTTTCTCATTTGATGCACGTAAAGCCCATTATAAATTACAACTCAGTAAAAGAGAGCTGCTATTATAGAGTGGCAGCAATCTGAGAAGTCTTCATGGAAAAAGTAAATTTTAACCAAAAAATTATAGGTGGCAAATTGGAAGGGGAATGTGGATAGCATGAGAAAGGCTGCTACAGAGGTGAGAGGAGAGGCTATTTTTATTTTAAATTTTCCTCATCAGAATCACTGAGAAAAGAAAAGAGTTGGCAACAGGTTATGGCCTCTTGGTAAGGAGTCTAGGTTTGCTAATGAAAGTCAGGAGGGGCTGGTAAGGAATGGCCATGTGTTATAGATTTCATAGTCCAGCTGGAAATTGGATTTCCATCACTTCCCCCTCACTCTCTAGTTCTTCCACACAAAATCAAATGAAGATAAAATATAGACATTACCAGGATGCTTTGTGGATGGAGAAAAACCATATGTGGGTAGTTCTTTAAGGATGTTGAATACAAAGGCCATATTCATTTAAAACTTGTTTTAGAAAGTGTACTTGTCTAAGAATCTGAAAATTTTTAAGTCTAGCAATGTCACGTCAAGACATTCCTGGATAACTGAGAGACGGGGGGGAAAAGTGTTTATTTTGTGGAACCAAAATTGAAAACTAAGATTCAATATTCTGCCCATGGTCACAGTTCTGCCCAGAACAATAACAGAGTGAGGACTTAAAAATCTTTCCTTTGAGGAGACTGAAAAAATGGTGTAGATGATAGAGGCTCTGTTCATTCTTCTGGCAACAAAATCAAAGTTGTGATGGAGACAAGAAGCAGCAGCAAGGAATAATCACCCAGGATCTAGGTGAACAAGCCATACAAATAGGGAGAAAAACAAGAAAGCACCCTGCAACGGCAGAAGATAAGACGGGGCAAGAATGAGGGGCTGCCCCGTCTCGAGTGGCTGAGTGGGCCGGAGGCTGCCAGAGTGGTGGAAGTCTCTTATAAGGGCCTCTGTGCATGAGTGGATTTTCACAGTGACATATCTGCTTGCTCTGAGCACCATGCTAATTAGGCTGTGCACAGGGGGCACCAAGGACTGACAAGGAGATATTGTCAGAATGAGGGACAAGGCAAGACTAACTCTATAGAGAAGGACTGGCAGTACCCATTGTTCCCTGTTGAGCCCTTCCCCTTACTAGTGGGATAACAGAGGATAACAGAGGCTGTTCGGCCCAGAGGATTCTCTGACACCCCACCTCACCCAACTCATGGCCCCACCCAAACCACATCCAGGTGTGTCCTCAGTGAGTCAGGTGCTCCTTGCTGAGCAGCACTTAGACTCACACTGAAGGCAGCTGGCCTTGGTTTCTGGTGTGATCTTTTGAGGCAACTGTAAGCCTGGCTTCTGTGGATTGTTTGCTGAATCTTAACAGGTGGCCCCAGATGAGTAGAGGCTTGAGCTAAGTTTGACCTGCAGCTGAACCCCTCTCAGGACTATGCCACTGGACACCTACCACACAAATCCACACTAATAAGACTGGGTGACTTAGGAGATTTCCTTGGTACATGGAAACAGACACAGAAAGGCAGCCAAAAAGGGAAGACAAAGAAGCAAAACCATATGAGAGAACAGAACAGACATCCAGATATAATGGAGTCAAGCAATCTAACAGATGCAGAGTTCAAAACACTGGTTATAAAGATGTTCAATGAACTTTTGGGAAGTGTAGGGAACTTCAACAAAGAGACTTGGAAAAACATAAAAATAGAAATGGAAATTATAAAAGACAACCAGTCTGAAATGCAAAACACATTATCTGAGATGAGAAGTACATTAAATGAAATAAACAAAGGGAAGAAACAAAGTGAAAAGGACCAAATGCCCTGACTAGAGGATGAGAAAACCGACGACACACAAACAGAATGGCAAAAGATAAGATGTCAAGACTATAAAAATAATTAAGGAGCATATGGAACACCATTAAGTCTCCAAATATCCATCTGATTAGCGTAACTGAAGAAAATCAAGATGTTAAACAGCTGTTTGAAGAAATAATGATGAAAAACTTCCCTAACTGTTGAAGGAAATGGACATAAAATTCTAGGAAGCTTAGAGAATTCCAAAAATCAGAGATCCAAAGAGGCCTACACCAAAGCACATCATAATTAAAATGCCAAAGGTTAAATACAAAGAAACAATATTAAAAATAGCAAGAGAAAAACAGATAGTTACTTATAAAGGAACACCCATAAGACTGGCAGCTGATTTCTCAAAAGAAACTATGCAGGACAGAAGGGCTTGGCAAAAAATATTCGACAGGAGGAAGACCCAAGATCTACAACCAAGAATAATTTATCCAGCAAAGCTATCATTTAGTGATAAAAAAAAAAAAACGATAAAGAGCTTCCCAATCAAATGTAAACTAAAAGAATTTATCACCACCAAGCTGGTATTGCAGAAAATATTGGAGGGACTTCTTTAAAAAGAAAAAATACAAAAGACTCACTTTAGATTAAAAGACACACACAAACTAAAAGGAAGGGAATGAAAAGTTATTGCTCTGATGGCCCTAGAAGGTATTTAAGTCAGACAGAGAAAGGTAAATACTATATGATTTCATTTATATGCAGAATCTAAGGAATAAAAAAAATAATCAAAAACCGACTCACAAATATAGTGGATAATTTGGTGATGGACAGAGGGGAAGGGGGGTTGAGGAGTTGGTAGAATGGGGTGAAGGGTTAAAGAAGTACAAATTAGTAGCCGATGGATGGTCATGGGGATGGGAAGCATGGATAGGAAATGCAGTTAGCATGAATATATTGGCTAGGTGGAGGGTCAAGGGAGGGAGGGAGCAACTGAAAAGAATGTTTTCTCAGCTACATAGATGTCTAACCAATGTACTGTATACTTGAAACTAATTAAAATAAGTATTTTTTTAATCCTTTCTTTCAACAACAGATTTGCTTCTTTAGTGTGTATAATCATTGAATCAAGGACCATTCTGAGGAAGAATCATTAGAGAAACCCCACTCTCAAAGCCAATCCCTAGCAACTGTGCTATGTGTCGTGTTTTGTAAAAGGTTACTTTATCCAAAATTAAGGCAAAGAGGAATCCAGAATGACCTCAAAGGAGAACCCACAGAGTAATTGGTTCTCAGTTGAACTCCACAACTGGTACCTTGCATATCCTCAGGAATGACCTCTGTCATCAAATAAGAAGACTTGACAAGACCTCTTTTAAAAATTTTTTAAATATAATATCAGATATATAGAAAAGTTGTGAAAACAGTACAAAAAATTCCTATGTGCTCTTTTTCAAATTCCTCAAAGATGAACATTTCACCTTGTTTCTCTCTCTCTCTCTCTCTCTCTCTCTCTCTCTCTCTCTCTCTCTCCCTCCCTCCCCCCCCCTCTTTTTCTCTGTGTGTGTTTGTGTGTGTGTTTGTGTGTGTGTGTAAGCACGTGTGCACAGCAGGTATAAGCTATGTGAGAGTAAATTGCAGCCATGATGCCCTTTCATCCCTTTATATTTCAGATTGTCTTTCCTAAAAATAAGACATACTCTAATATTATCATAGTACAATTAATAAAATTGAGAAATTATTTTTTTGATAACGCTACTATTATTTAAACTACAGACCATACAAAGATTTCAATTGCCCTAATAATGCCCAAAAGAATATCCAGGCTCCTGTTGCATTGATTTATCATGTCTCTAATTTAGTCTCCCTTGATCTGGAATAGTCCCTCACTGTCTTTGTGTTTCATGTTATAGACATTTTTGAAGAGTACAGCTTAATTCTTCTGTAGAATGTCCTCCAAGTTAGATTTGTCTAATGATTCTGGTGATTAGATTATACATATATGGTAGAAACACCACAAAAATGTGTTCTTTTCAGTGCATTATTTCAAGAGGCACTTAATGTCAATTTGTCCCATTACTGGTGATGTTAACTTTGATCACTCATTTAAGATGGTATGTGCTGGGTTTCTCCACTATAAAATAATTATTTCTCCCCTTGTAGTTGGAAGTGTCTTATGGGAAGACACTGAGATTATATAAAATTTTAATACTCCTCAAATATTCACACATTAGTTTTAGCATCCATTGATATTTCTTGGTTAAATCAGTTGTTATGATGATGGCTGCCAAATGGTAGTTTTCTAATTCCATCATTTTTTTATACATTTATTAGTTGATTTTCCAATATAAGGAAGAACTTTCTCCTCTCATTTGTTTATGTGTTTATATCAATGGGGACTTATGAGTTTATACTTGTTAATGGGCCATATTCCTTTAATATTACTATTTATTTTGATGTTCAAATTGTCCTAAATGCTCTAAGATTTTCTTTAACTCTGGTATTCTATGAAATGAGAAGACTGGGCATTATCTACTTATTAACACTAAAGATTATTTTTTAAGGGTGGTATTTAAACTGTAAACCAAATGTTGAACCATTGCCTAAAATTCACCAAAAAAAAGAGATGCCATGGTTGAATGCTGAAGCCTTAAAAAAAAGGGGGGGAGGAATTGAATGTGTGTAGTGGGTAGTGAGAAACAGCTCTGGGAAGAGAGTCCCTGGAGGATAGCTAAGTCCATGAACTAAGAAAACCTCTCATATGATAGGAGGTTTGGCTTCCTGTGTCACTTGGGTCTTAGCTGAAGGTTATTTACTTAACTTTTTCCACAAGTTGAATCAGATCAGCCATGCAACTCTTCTACTCTTATATTTGTTCTGACTATATTCAGTTGGATCCCCTTCCCTTTTATTCCACCCCCTCCCCCATTTAGCAGGAAATTGAGCCTCTGGCTGCTATCACTGGGATGCTAAATACATTACCAGAAAATAGTTTCTTCAAGCTTGTGGAATGGCTTTTGAAACTTATGTGGTTGGTTCATGTGCAAAACAAAATTCAAAGCTAGGTGGGAAAATCCAAACATCACTTACAGAATTGTAAACTATATCTTTCTATGTTGAGCAGAACTTTAGAGGGTCCACCTTTATCCTAACCCTAATCTTTAGGTAAATCTACACACATATTGGCTTAGCCTGCTAAGAAATTGTGTTCTTAAACTAGCTTCCACTAGGAAAATAACAACATGGCTGAAAAATCACTTGGAAAAAAATTAATGTCTCCACAAAAAAACCAGCCATGTGAATTAGTTTAATATCTTTGGGTTGAGACAGGGGACAACTGGTCATAGTTGCCTGCATAACCTTCACTTTCTGGACTCTTAGGACAGAATGAAAAGGTGAAGCTCATGGGAGAAAGCAGCCTATCCATCCTGGTCACCCTTGGAAACCCAGCTTAGTAGCCTGGCACCCCAGGAATCTATACGTGTGCTCTGAGGGGGCCAAGGAAGCCTACACTGTAGTAGTGGCATTTAGATGTTCCTCTGAAATGGTAATGAAGACCTGATTTCAAAATTGCTAAAAAAAGTTCTCAGAGTTGTTGATGTATCACTTTTCCCAAAGACCAGAGAAAACAGTACTAAACAAATAGCTTGAAGTACTAGAAAGGAATTACTGCCTTAGTTGAAAGATTTTCAGGAAAAAAATTTCTAGTTCTCCTTGATGCCTCTGTGCACTCTCTCAGTTCTCTGGCAGCCAATGCTTCTTGTTTCACCTAACCTACATCTCTCCAGCTGTTAACCTAACTTCCAGCTCATCATTCTTCTCAAAGTAAATATCCATATGCTCTCTCTCCTTTCATGTTATCCCTCTCTTCTGGATTAAGAAGAAAAGAAGAGAAGGAAGTAAGGGTGAGGAGGTAAGGGGGACATGGAAACTGACACTAAGTACTACTAGTGTCAGATTCTTTATTCGAATTTCACATATAATCCTCACAACAAATGAGGTAAAGCTAAAGAAACTAAGGCTCTGAGAAAATAAGTGATTTGCCAGAACTCTTAAATTTCACCATCTTTCCCTGTTCTGAGCTACATCTGATTAATCAGGACTGGTCAATAGTCATAGCTTGGCTAAAGGTTTTCTGTACCACTTTCAGCAAATCATATACAGATGCTCCTCAACGTACAATGGCTTTGCTTCCCAATAAAGCCTTGCTTCCATCATAAGTTGAAAATATTTTAAGTCAAAAATGCATTTAATATACCTAACCTCCCAAACATTATAGCTTAGCCTGGTCTACCTTAGAACACTTACAATGGCCTCTAATTGGGCAAAACTGTCTAACAGTGAATATAATGTAAAGTAATAATTGTTTACCTTCAACGTGGCTGGCTGGGAGATACATGTTTGCTGGTGCTGCCCAGCATCACAATAGAGTATCCTACCATATATTGCTAGCCTTGGAAAAGATTCAAAATTAAAAGTACAGTTTCTACTGAATGAGTATCACTAGTGCACCACTGTAGTCAAAATCATAAATTAAATCTTTACACGGGACCCTCTGTAACTCTCTTTGAACTTGTTTTCTCCATATATATCCCTTCCAGAAAAGATTTGCAGAGCCTTCATCTTCTTATCTCTGACTCCATAATCGACCCACTCCAATTTGCCTCATCACTCCAGGAAACAGCTATTACTGAAGTCAACAGTGACTTCCATGTTGCTAATTCCAATGGATATTTATAGTTCTTATTTTACTTAAATTCTCAGAAACACTTGACTCCTCCTTTTTGGAGTACTCTCTTCCCACTGATGCAGGACAGGGTGAATAATCCTGGACTTAAGTGGAGACTCAAGTCCTGCACAGAGAGAAAGGGTGAGGGTTCTTGACAGTGCTCAGGAAAGAATTCAAGCATGCGCCAGAGTTAGAAGCAAAAGGTACGTTTATTACAGAAGGAATAATGCTCCATAGACAGAGAGTGATTTCCTCAAAGACAGAGAATGAGAGAGATAGAAAGTGACCCCAAGTGTTCAGGGAATTCAGTTCATATGCCCTTGTTAGTTTCTATGAATTACAGTTTAAACACTGTTGACCTGTTTTCCTTTGACAGTATGGGTATATAGTGTGACAGATATGGGTATGCAGCGTGGCACACTAGCAATCTCAACCTCTGTTCTATAGGTTCCCCACAATTTGGCCATAGGGAATGAAAGGTTGGGTTTATGTTGTGTAGGGTGCAACTAAAGGACTGTTTTTCTATCATGGTATGGGTGAACGGTTTGTTAGCAATCTCAACAGGAATCTTCCTTTGTTCTGGCAGCACTTTGCAGGCTCTGAATACAGCTTGGTTTAACATTTATTGCTCTTGCCTTTGCCTTACATCACCATGACTCTCACCACCTGACACCTCCTAGTTCTCTTTCCACCTCTCTGGCTGCTGCTTCTCCTTTATAAGCTCTTATTTTCTATCCAGCAATGAGATATTGAACTTCATCAAGAAATCCACTCCTCATTCTGGATTCTTACCTTAGGTGATCTAATCCTTACCTTTGTTTCCCCATATAAAGATGGTTATAAAATTTTATCTTCAGTCTATATATTTTCTCCTACATTCAGACTTACATAATTAAACCCAACTTTCCCATTTGCATTTTTAAAAGTACCTTAAATTTGAAATTTTCAAAACCCAACTCAGTATTTTTCCTCCTAAAACAATTATTTCCCAGTGTTTTCTATTCCAACGAATAAAAACATCATCTACCCAGTTTCAGAAGTCAGAAATTAGGTGTCATCTCTGGTTAATTATCTCTCTCCCTCCATATCTAATTTATTACCAAGTTCTAAATACCTTTTTCATTTCCATCACCACAGTCCTTGAGTCGCAATTAACAGCATCTCTTACCTGAATTACTGCTGGTCTTCCAAATCCACAATTGCTACCCTCCAGAGTGATCTTTATGAAACTTGAATCTGATAATATCTTATCCCCTGTTTAAAATCTTTAATAGCTTTCCTTATTCCTACTGTAAAACCCAAAACGTTCAATATGGTCAACAAAGTCCATCAGGTTTTCTCTTCTTGACCTCAACAGTTCATCATGCTCCATGATTGTCCTCATTCTGTAGGTCCCAGCTATACCCACCTTCTTTCAGGTCTCTGAAAATGCCATGTCTTCACCCTTCCATGGGGCCTTTAAACATGCTCTTCCTATAGCCTAGAATACTCCTCTTCCTTCACCTAGACTACCCTTACCCTTTATTTATTTAAATTTTTTAGAATTCATCTCAGTCATTTCTTCCTCAGGGAAGCCTTTTGTGATCTCCTTGACCTAGTTAAATCTTCCTGTTATAAGCTTTCAGAGCATCAATTACAGTAGAAATTCTCTTAACCAATCTCCACTGTCTATTTCTACTTCTCCTTTGTTTAGTTTTTGCTCATCAAGAGTCACTTGTATTGTTCCCAAATTGATTCATGCTAGCTGCACATGTTATTGTAATTTAAATAATTGAATTAAATATTACAGAAGCCAATGAAATATGAGTGTGAAAGGTATTCATTTATATAAAAATTAAATTGAATAATTTGGAACAACTTGATAAAGGTGAGGTACCAAAACTTGCTGCATATTTAGGATTGACTAAAACAATTATAAAAGATAGTGAAGGGGATTATAAAACTACAGAAGAATTTTTTAGTCAGATTTCTCTTCAAACGCATCTTTAACCTCTCCCTCTACTTTAAAGAAACGAAAACAGGAAATCATAGATGATGCATTAAGGGTGTGGTTTAAACAGGAAAAGCGACAGAGAAAAGGCATTGGCTCTGCATCAAAAGGTTCATTCAGATGTGTGTGTAGGAATATGTGTGTGTGCATACACATATCTCTTTTGTGTCAAAATAAATATTTATTATGTTACGTATCTTTATTTCATGATTCCTCCCCCAGTATACCAGAATCTTTATGTTGGTCATGACACTGGCATATTCCCAACAGGATTGATCACAGAATTTGTAGAGCCCAGTGTAAAAACAAAATTGTTCAAAATGTAAGTTATTTCAAGATGGTGACAGAAGAGTGTTAAACCAAGCATTAAACTAAGTTTGGAGTCTTATGAGCTTGCATAGATCACATACCCATAGAGCCAGCTCTGATTCCCATCCTCTACACAGAACTTGGCATGGAATCAGTGATTCTTTCACTCAATAGGTGTTTACTGAAGGCCCTTGGTATGCCAGGCACTGCTCTAAACTCTGTAAATACAGTATGGAACAATAGAGACAAAACTCTTGTCCTCATGGAGCTTGATTTCTATTGACAGTGTAAGGGAATCAGGGGACACATAAAATATGTGGCACATTAGATGGCATAAGATGGAGCTAAATAAAACAGGGAAGAAAAAAGGAGTGTGAGGGATAATAAATATCTGTTGAATGAATGCAATGAACTTCTAATCAAAACTTAAAGGACAATAAGAAGTCAAACTATAACCAGAAAAAAAAAAACAGACACACACACAAAAAAACAAACTTAGGGAAAATAGAAATATAAGCAAACATCGAAACCAGAAAAAAATAGAATTGGGGATGTTTTAGTTCCAAATTTAGTTTTGAGCTTCCTGGCAACTATTGCAAAATATAAGAGATAATCACATAATTCTTATTATCAAAAAGGAGGAAGCATACCAGTGTCCTAGGGATAAAAAGAAACAGCAATCTATCTCTGACTTCCTTACAGAACCAAACGAGGTTGCAGCTATGAAAAGAACTTAAATAAACATAAAGTACTTTAATTTACAGGGAGGTAATAGTATTAGAATTCTTTCACAGGATAAAAGAGAAAGCTTCCATTGTAATGTCTTTGTTTTTCCTGAAAGGGTGCTAAGTAAATTCATCTTTGTAGGCGAAGAAACTTTCAAACAGCCTAACATTTTGAAGTTGAAATCCAACAACCAGGTCAGCCCACAGAAATTTCAACCAGTCTGTACAAGTTCTTTCAATCTTTCTTCCTGACCCATACTGGGAAAAGGTGACTGCCCAGAGCCAGGGAGGCAGTGACATAAGACAAAATGTCCTGTGTTCTCTCCTCTCCAGTTCTTAGACCACTCCAATTAAACTTGAAGTGCCATCACCTTTCCCTCCAGCTCCTTCCTCAGAACCCCAGGGTCCCAAACAGTTGGCTCCAGGAACCCAGGTATGTTCATCCTCAGTGATGCAGCCATGTCTTGTCCACACACAGACTAGGAGCCAACAAACTAAGAGCAGAGAAAAATAGCCACCGAGGTTCTTTGCCTTCCTGTCACCCTCCCTCTCTCTTCCTCCCATCCTCTTTTGCTACAGGTCCCGTGGTCTTTTCCATCTGTGCTCCCTTCTCCTCACCACCATCACCACCATTTACTTAGAGGAAGTTATATTGATTCTAAGTTTCACGGAGACAGATGGTTCAGTACAAGAGACAACTGAAAGAGTAGGCGATGTAAACAAACTACTCACTTTTGTCTTTGCTTTTGTTTGTAGTTGTTACCCTATGTGCCTGTCTGTCTCTTTCCCACACGGTGACAAACAAAATAAAGATCTCTACTTACTTCAGAGACAGAATTTAAAAGGAAACAAATAAATAAAAAATACCAGCTACCTTGACTGGTAGGTTGTCTTTTATCTAGATGGCAAAAGAAAACAGCCCTCAGAACAGAAATGTCTTAGGACCCTAAAAAAGGCTCAGAGTAGTTAATTTTGTGACTATTTTAAACAACGAGCCCAGCTACAGCCAAAGAGAAAAATATCTGAGTGCTTCCACCAAAGATGTTCCCACACCATAAATCTGGTACTGTTTGATTTCCCCGTAAAATATAAAAGAGAAAGTATTCTCCACAAGCCAGTTTCTGACATTGACAATTGACACCAGGCCTTTCATGGGCACCTACTTAGGTATCAAAGAGACACCTTAATAAGAGAAGAACTTGCTGCAGGATTTCTATTTTAGGCCTTGTGCCAGTAAATATAGCTCTGTTTACTCTGACCTGAGTCTGGGGTGTGCTGGAGCTCCACATGGCTGTTTGAAGCATACCTTACATGTGGTCTTTGAAACTCTGAGCTGTGGTACATGTGGTTGTCTTTCTTTCTTTTTCTCTATAATGGTAGAATTGGAAACTTTTTCAGTGGCTTGCATCACGCCCAGGTGAACAAGACAAGGACCTGGGGACTAGTGAATTTCAGCACTCTCTCACCTCTGCTTCAGGTGATCTCTTACCTGATAATTCAAGAATGTTCTCTCCCCACTGCCTCTTTCTTTCTCCAGGATCCTGGATCCTCTCGAACCACTTCCCACTTCCCAGGACATGGCATTGGCTTCACTTCCTATTTGGGGACCCCTGGCAGTCCAGCCATGGTTCTTTGACTGGGCTCCCTGAGGCCGAATGTTTGTGGATGGCCATTCAAAATCAGCCCCAGTAATCAACCCTGGTTGACTAATAAATTTGTGAAGTTTTTTAGTTTGGTTCTACCCTGGAGTGTCTCTACTGAGCCATCACACTTTTCTACTCCTTTCTTTCTTTCTTTCTTTCTTTCTTTCTTTCTTTCTTTCTTTCTTTCTTTCTTTCTTTCTTTCTTTCTTTCTTTCTTTCTTCTTTCTTTCTTTCTTTCTTTCTTTCTTTCTTTCTTTCTTTCTTTCTTTCTTTCGTTCTCTCTCTCTCTCTCTCTCTCTCTCTCTCTCTCTCTCTCTCTCTTTTTCTTTCTTTCTTTCTTTCTTTCTTTCTTTCTTTCTTTCTTTCTTTCTTTCTTTCTTTCTTTCTTTCTTTCTTTCTTTCACATATCTCCAAATCCTGTTAATTTTACCCCCAAACTCTTTGCTCCCTTCATTCCTGTTGCCACTACCTTAAGCTAGGTCTCCATTATTGTCTACCTTAATTATTACAATAGGCTACTGCTCTGTTTTCTAATCTATCCTCAACCTTACCGATATAGTTTGCATTCTTCTTGCCCTATTGAACGTTTAGGACCATAAGTTCCCCTCTAAGTCAGGGTTTCTCAACATCAACACCATTGACATTTGGGGTCAGATGATTCTTCATGGTGGGTGACTGTCCTTTGCTATGTAAGACAGCAGCATCTGTGGTCTCTACCTACTGGGTGCTAGTATCTGCCTTTAGTTGTGATGAGCAAAAAGGTCTCCAGACATTTTCAAATGTTCCCAGTTGAGAGCCACTGTTCTCAGTAGTTCTTAATTATATCCCTCAAGTGTTATTAAGTGGAATTTTAAGTTTCAGTCTAAGTATTTGTTCATTTCTATTGTGATTTTTGACATTAATTTATTAGAAATGTTTTAAATTTTAAAACATATATTGGTTTTAGTTACCTCTTGCTGTTCATTTATAACTTAATAAGATTTTGGTCAGAGAAGGTTGACTATATATTTACCCTTGACTCTTGTTGAGATTTACTTGGTGGCTTAGTACTTTGTTAATTTTTGTAAATATTTCTTGAGTGTTTGAAAACAATGTACATTCTTCAATTGTTGGGCACAAGATTCTATATATGTCTGTTAGATCAATCTTGTTCATTGTGTCATTCAAATCTTACAGATTCATGCCAATTTTAATGCCACTTGATCTGTCAACTACCAGAAATTTGTATTTTAAAATCTCCCATAAAGATTAGTCAGTTCCTTATAATTTTGTACATTTACACATTATATATTATTATGGAAAAATAGAAATTTGGATTTATCTTACTCATGAATTGTTGCTTTTATTATTATATAATGACTATCTTTTTACCTTAAAGACATTTACTCTGCTATAGTCGTTTATAGCTACAGTTTTGTTTCAAACTGTATTTGCTAGTGGATATCTTTTTATTCTTTTGTTTTAACCTTTTTGAATCCTTCTGCTTTAGATGTGTACTTTGAAAACAGCATAAGCAAGTTTTCTTTCTATTTTTTTCCTTTTACCTGCCAATTGTCTTTTAGCTAGTGAGTCAAATTCCCTTAAATTTATCTTTTCCTAATATATTTAATTTATATCCACCATTTCTGTTTGTACTTCCCATTTACTCTGCTTTTAATTGCTTTTCTGCCTCTTTTCCTCTCTTCTTTTGGATCAATTAAGATTTCTGTATTTTTCTCTTTTCCTCTATTAATTTACAAATTGCACATTCTAGTTCTACTTTTCGAGTGGTCAACCTGAAACTTTTGTCAAACATGTTGGACACAAAGTCTAAAGTTAATGTTGGTACCCTCTTCTCAAACCATATAGGGAATTTAGAACATTTTAATTTACCTCTTACATTACCATCCAGCATTTCAGATAATTTCACCTTACTTTTATACCCCTAAATTGTATTATTATTGTTTTTATTGTTCCTTTTGAGCAATTAATACTTTTTTTGGCTTTGCCTAGGTGCTTATCAACTTCTTTAATTATCATTCCTTCTTGCCTTTGAAACTTTCCCTCTGAGTTCAATTTCTTTTTTCCTAAATATTCTAGAAATCTTTTCCACAAGGGTTCTTGAATAGTAAATTTTCTTGGCCATTGCTAAATATATATTTATTTCCTTTTGTTTTTAAATGATAGTTGGAAGAGTTAAAAATGAAGGCTGGCAGTCACTTTCAGCACCTTAAAAATATTATTTCATTGACTTCTGGCTTCTGTTGTTGCTTTTGAGAAGTCACTTATCAGTCTAATTATTATTTCTTTGTGAGCTACCTATATTACTCTATTGTTGCTTTTAAGATCTATTTATTTTCAGTTTTTAATGATTTTTCTATGATGTTGCTTGGTACAGTTTTATTTTATCTTTCTTAGGACTCATTTCCTGCCTCTGAGGATTAATTTATTTCATAGATTCTGGAAAATTCTCAGCATTTTTCTCTTTGGTTATTTTTTTTACTCATTCTCTTAATACTCTTTTTCTGAAATTCCTATTAGTCATATATTTGCCTTCATTCTATCCTCCATGTTTCTTAATCTTGTTTTTATATTTTCTATCTCTTTAAGTTTCTGTGCTGTATTCGGGGCAGTTTTTTGTCATTTACCAGTTCAAAACTTTCACTTCAGCTATGTCTAATCCATGTTGCTTTTGTTTTTCTAGATTCTATTTGGTTTTTCGAACCTGTATGTGTGTGTGTGTGTGTGTGTGTGTGTGTGTGTGTGTGTGTGTGTGAATTTATGTATATATACGTATATATGTGTGTGTGTGTGTAGTCTTATTTTTTCCACTTTTTAAAAATTTATCTTTAATAATTTTTTTAAAATACTAATTTATAGTCACTCTCCAATAGCCCTACTTTCTAAATGAAAATTCTTAGTGGCCTATGCCTACTGTCTGTTGTATTTGCTGAGGCTTGTTAAAGGTGGGTTGTGAAACTAGAACATCAGAGTTGAGAATTCACTACATTGGTCATGAGAATTCTGAAGGATTTACATTGAGCTTATGTCCTACAAAAGTAATTTTGTGTACACCTCTCCGGTCAGTATCATCCCACCAGCATCATCCCAGCAGTATCATTCACCAGGATGACTTCTCATCATTTCATTAACTTGGGGAATCTTGGACCACTCAAGTCATGTAAATGCAAACTCCTGATCCACATGAAGGTGAGCATGTGGTTATAAGATTACAGGGGACATTTTTTTCCGCTCATAGCTCAGACTCAATAGAGAGCTTATGTGGTATTTCCCTTTGTATGTGAGCAGAATACTCTTATAAATCTTTTTCTAGTTTTACGTGAAGGTTCTAATTTCAACTTTCCACTTGGCATAGATGTAAGGCCTCATCTTCAATATTCCTGTGGACCTAAAACACCAACCTAAATTTTAAAACATGAAATCCTAAAAGCTCCAAAACCCAACCCTCGCTATACCTGTCCCAACACCCAAAGTTGCCTCATGTCAGTTCAATTTCTGGCTGTACTCTTTTTCAATTTCTGCTTGTTTTCCCCTGGGGGATCTTCTTTATTTTCTTGTGAGTTCAGCTGTGCACGTAGAAAATGATTTTTATATTTTGTTTTGAATTTCTAGGAATATTGAGATAGGAGAGTTTTCAAGTCATCTAATCTCCTGTATTGTAGTAAATGGGAACCCCTCCCCAGACAGTCAAAAGCACACATTTTATTACTCCCCATTACATAGACTTTAAAAACGAAGCTTATTAGTATGACCTTTAGAAAACAATTTGGCTCATACATGCTTTTCCAGTTCCTTTTTTCATCTCTGTATTCTGAATGCTTTACATTCTAGCCACACAGACAACTCATGGTTCTACAAACTTCTACACATCTACAACCATTGGACTTAGGCTATGCCATACACCATTCCCAAAGTATCCTTCTCTCGTTTCACAAACTTCTAGTCTCTGGCAAAAGCAAATCTCAAATATTGGTTTCTTTGTAAAAACCTACCTGAATTTCCCAAAATATAACTAAACAGGCCCTCTCCTATGCTCCCATTGCATTTGCTTATAATCCTA
Source organism: Cynopterus sphinx (assembly GCA_030015415.1). Lineage (NCBI taxonomy): Eukaryota > Metazoa > Chordata > Mammalia > Chiroptera > Pteropodidae > Cynopterus > Cynopterus sphinx. Next base: position 95,514,553 of record CM057380.1, read on the forward strand.
TCACACTGAACCAAACACGTTTATGTTTTTAACTAGATTCAGATCTTTTAGAGCTCCATAAGATTTCACCCATTATTCCCAATATGTGGCACAATATCTGGCACATAGTAGACACTCATAGATGTTATAGCAATTTTTTTTGAATTATGAGATTACTCATTTCTTGCCCAGAGAAATATAACTCAAATTATAATACCTGTATATAAGCAGTCTTATTCTTGAAAATCTCCACATAGCTACCAATTGTCAATGGTGCTAGGTTAATCACAAAACAGAGCAAATAGGCTCAGTCTAGCCCCTGCCTGTAGTTTTTATTAGATGTTAGTCCTGATTCATGACCAAATTCTACTTCTATATCTGAATGAGCAGTCATTTAAAATCTAGGACAGACAGCATAATTGCAAGACATAAACACAATAATACAAAAACACAACCAAACTATCTTACTCATTGTTGTAATTCCATAGCTTAGTGACTGGCATTGAACAAGTGCTCAATGAAAACAAAAATAAACATGAATAAATAAGAAAAAGGTTAAATGATGGCAGAAAGAAAGAAAAGAAGGAAAATTTTATAAAATTTATTTTTGTTATTAGTTTCAAGTAAACAGTACATTGCTTAGACATTTGTATGGTTTATGAAATGATCCCCTGATTGCTTTATTTTCTCTCTGGCTCTACACACAACCAGTACATACTGCTGATTGTATTCCCTATGCCATGCTCCCCATCCCCATGACGATCTAATAACTACTAATTTGTACTTTTTTAACCTTTCACTGCTTCCTTCTAGCCCTCCCATCTGCCTCCCCTCTGGCCATCACCAGATTACCCTCGATATTTTTTGAGTCTGTTTTTGATTTTTTTGTTCTTTTTGTTCCTTAGATTCCACATATAAGTGAAATAATATGGTATTTATCTTTCTCTATGTGATTTATTTTGCTCAGCATAATAACCTCTAGGTCTATCCATGTCCTTGCAAATGGTAGGATTTCATTTTTTATGGCTCAGTAATATTTCATTGTAATATGAATCATAACTTCGTTTTTTAAATAAATTTATTTATTTAAATTAATTTCAAGTATACAGTACATTGGTTAGACATCTCTATTGTTCATAGAATGATTCCCCCAATTGCACCTTCCCTCCCCTGGCCCTCCACTTAGCCATAATATTAATGCTAACTGCATCCACTGTGCCATACTTCCCTTCCTCATGTGCAACTATCAACTACTAATTTGTACTTCTTTAATCCTTCACCCTATTCTCCCAGTTCTCCAAACTGCCTCCCCTCTGTCACCGCATTGTCCACTATATTTGTAAGTCTGTTTTTGATTAGTTTGTTTTTTTTGTTCCTTAGATTCTACATATAAGTGAAATCATATAGTGTTTGTATGTATCTTTCCAATTTTCCAACACTGCTAATTGAAGTAGTGTCTAACCCCATTGTATATTCTTGCCACCTTTATCATATATTAAATGAGTGCATAGATGTGGATTTATTCCCAGGCTCTGAGTTCTGTTCTATTGATCAATGTATCTGTTTTTATACTAGTACTATACTGTTTTGATTACTGTAGACTTGTAGTATAGTTTGATATAAGTTAGGGCAACTTTGTTCTTTCTCAAGATTGCCATGGCTATTCGGGGTCTTTTATGGTTCCACATAAATTTTAAGATTACTTGTTCCAGCTCTCTAACAAAATGTCATTGATATTTTGATAAGAATTGAATCTAATCTATAGATTTCTTTGGGTAGTATGGCCATTCTAATGATGTTGATTCTTTCTACCCATGAACAAGGTATACATTTCTATTTATTTGTATCTTCTTCAACTTTTTGTATTCAATGACATAATTTTCTGAGAATAGGTCTTTTAGCTCCTTGGTTAATTTGATTCCTAGGTATTTTATTGTTTTTGATGCAATTGTAAATGAGATTGTTTTCTTAATTTCTCTTTTTAAAAGTTCATCATTGGTATATAAAAATGCCACTGACTTCTTAATATTCATTTTGTATCCTACTACTTTACTGAATTTACTGATGAGTTCTAACAGTTTTTTGGTGGAATCATTAGAATTCTCTCTATAATATCATGTCATCTGCAAATAATGAGAGTTTTACTTCTTCCTTTTCAATTCAGATACTTTTTATTTCTCTTTCTTGTCTGATTGCTGTGGCTAGGACTTCCAATACAATGTTGAATAGAAGTGGTGAAAGTGGGCATCCTTGTCTTGCTTCTGATCTTAAGGAAAACACTTTTAGCCTTTCCCTTTTGTGTATGATGTTAGCTAGGTTTGTCATATATGGCCTTTATTATATTGAGGTATGTTCCCTCTATTCCCACTTTACTGAGAGTTGTTATTATAAATGGATGCTGGATTTTGTCAAATGCTTTTTCTGCATCTATTAATACGATCATATGATTTTCATCTTTCAATTTGTTAATGTGGTGTATCACACTAATTTACTTGCAGATACTGTACTAACTTTGCATCCCAGGAATAAATCCAACTCGATTGTGGTGTATGATGTTTTTGATATATTGCTGAATTTGGTTTGCTACTATTTTGTTGAGGATTTTTGCATCAATATTCATAAGAGATATTGGCCTAAGTTTTCTTTTTTTGTAATGTCTTTGTCTGGTTTTGAAATAAAAGTAATGGTAGCCACATAAAAGAAATTAGGGAGCATTTCCTCTTCTTAAAACTTTTCAAATAGTTTGAGAAGAATAGGTGTTAATTCTTCTTTGAATATATGGTAAAATTCACCTATGAAGCCATCTGGTCCAGGACTTTTGTTTTTGGGGATTTTTTTGATTACTTATTCAATTTCATTGGTGGTAATCAATTGATTCAAATGTTCTGTTTTTTCTTGACTCAGTCTTGGGAGATTGTATGTTTCTAGGAATGTATCCATTTCTTCTGGATTGTCCAATTTGTTGTCATATGATTGCTTGTAGTATTTTCTTATGATCCTTAGTATTTCTGTGGAGTCCATAGTTATTTCTCCTCTTTCATTTCTGATTTTATTGACTTGAGTCTTCTTTCTTTTTTCCTTGATAAGTATGGTTAAGGGTTTATTAATTTTGTTTATCCTTTCAGAGAACAAGCTCTTGGTTTCATTAATCTTTTGTGTTGTTTTCTAGACTCTATTTTGTTTATTTCTGTTCTGATCTTTATTATTTCCTTCTACTCATTTTGGGCTTTGTTTGATGTTCTTTTTCTAGTTCTTTTAAGTGTAAGGTTAGATTGTTTATTTGAACTTTTTCTCGTTTCTTGAGATAGGCCTGTGTTGCTATGAATTTCCCTCTTAGGACTGCTTTCTCTCTGTCCCATAGATTATGAGTTATTGTGTTTTCATTGTCATTTGTCTCGTGGTGTCTTTTGATTTCTTCCTTGATCTCATTGTTAACCCATTCATTGTTGGTAGCAAGTTATTTAGCCTCAATGTGTTACTGTATTTTCCAGTTGTTTTCTTGTAGTTGATTTCTAGTTTCATATCATTGTGATGAGAGAAGATGGTTGAAATGATTCCAGTTTTCTTAAATTTATTGATACTTGTTTTGTGTTCTAACATATGGTCTAGAAAATGTTTCATGTGCACTTGAGAAGAATATATGTTTTGCTGCTTTGGGTCGAAATGCTCTGAAAGTATCTATTAAATCCATTTTGTCTAGTGTGTCATTTAGACCCATTGTTTTGTTGTTGATTTTCTGTCTGCAAGATCTGTTCACTGGTGTCAGTTGGGATGGTAAAGTCACCTACTATGAGTGTATTATTGTTGACCTCTCCTTTTATACCAGTCAATAATATACATGTTTTATGTATGTAGGTACTCCTATGGTAGGTGAGTATATGTTTACTAGGGTTATGTCCTCTTGATGTATTGATTTATTTATCATTATGTAATGCCCTTCTTTGTGCATTATTATATCCTTTATTTTAAAGTCTGTTTTGTGTGATATAAATATTGCTACCCCATCTTTTTTTGTCTTTTTTCCCCATTTTTATTTGTGTGAAATATCTCTTTTTATCCCTTTATTTCACTCTGTGAGTGTCAGAGATTTAAAACGGGTCTCTTGTAGACAGCATACACATGGGTCTTGTTTTCTTATCTATTCAGCTACCCTATGTCTTCTGATTGGAGCATTTAATACATTTATATTTAAAGTGATTTTTGATTGGTACATAGGTACTGCCATTTTATTATTCATATTTGTTTTTTTTCCATTTCTTTTTCTTATGGCAGTCTCTTTAAGATTTCTTACAATACTGGCTTATTGGTGATGAATTTCTTAAGTTTTCCCTGTCTGGAAAGCTCTTTTTTTCACAGTCCATTTTAATTGAAAATCTTGCTGGATAGAGTATTCATGATTGTAGATTCTTGTTTTCATAACTTTGATTATTTCTTACCAGTCTTTTCTGGCTTGCAAAGTTTCTGTTGAAAAATAAGCAGACATTCGTTTGGGAGTACACTTGTAAATAACTAACTGCCTCTCTCTTGATGTTTTTAAGATTCTCTCTTTATCTTTGACTTTTGGCATTTAAATTATGATGTGTCTTGGTGTGAGTCTGTTTGAATTCCTCTTGTTTGGGACTCTTTGTGCTTCCTGAACTTGTATGTCTAATTCCTTTGAAAGGTTAGAAAAGTTTTCTGTCATTATTTCTTTAAATAGATTCTCAACCTCTTGCTCTCTCTTTCTTCTCCTTCTGGTATTCCTATGATGCAGATATTGTTGTTCTTCCTGTTGTCCCAAAGGTCTCTTAAACTATCTTCATTTTTCAATTCTTTTTTAGAAAGAATGGAAACTTTAACAAAGTGGTAAACAAAGAAAGTTATACATTTTATCTGATTCCACAATTGGACTTAAGGCTTAGATTATGCCATATTCACATTTGTATGTTCCTGGCATATAGAACACAGTCAGTGAGTGTTGACTAAACAAATGCATGGATGAATGATTGAAAAAACTTGATTAGCTAGACACTGAATGAATGAGAAATTTTAAGATTTAGAGTTATAGAGAAAGAGAAACAAAAAGGCCAACATTTTAAATAAAAGGAAAAATTAATTTTCATAAATATTTTAGCATTTGCTTCATTCATGCATGCTAACCTTACTTGTTTGAGCCTACTGTCTATCCATCCATCCATCTATCCATCCATCCATTCATCCATCTGTCCATCCATTCATCTTTCCATCTATCAATTTGTCCTGTTATTATTCATTCTATCAAGAAACATTTTCCAAGCATCTACTATGATCCAGGCACTGCCTTAGGTTTAGAGATTTTAGTTTGGTGTTGAGAAAAACTTGCTGATTATCTAGCAGTAATATGGTACCTCTGGTATTCTGGTAGCCAATATTCCTCAACACTTTTATTCTGTGATCCATTCATTTATTCATTAATTCATGAAATATCTTTAAGCATATCCTCTCTGCCAGACACTGATAAGGCACCAGGGATGCATTCCTTATCTATGTATTCATTCATTCATTCATTCATTCAATAAATAATTCTTAAGCAGCTTGTAAGTGCCAGGCATAGATGGGGTCTCTGCTTTCAAGGAGCTTAATGAACATAGTGATATGGTTCAGGCAATAGATAAGCATATAAATAAATAAAATCATTTAGATAATGATAAGGCAAAAAAAAAAAAATTGAATGGCATAAAATCAATGTGGTCTCTGTCCTCAGAGAGCCAATATTTCTAAGAAAACAGAACTATTACCAGATGATTTGAATGCTGCCCACCTGAATTCTTTTGACATGCAAAGCCTTATGTGAGTACATATGAGTGTATGACCTGGCCTGGGGGCACAGTGACAGGGCCTTGGAGAGAATGTAGCCAGAAGGACAAGCCTCATGCGGAGGCTTCTTTGGCCTGTACAGAGTGTCAGGGATAGAGTTCCTTGCCCTGTGGCCCAGGCTGACCTGCCTGAGTTGTCTTCTGAGAGGGCAAATGTCTGCTTTTAAGCCACTCAGATGAAATCTCCACCATGTCCCCCTTGGTCAGGAACTTTGATTCACTGTTGACCTGGTTTTGAACTAGTGACCTGGAGGTGAACGACTCCTTATCTCATTACTAATACCCCACAGCCACTTGCTTCCTCCTATCGGCCACAAGCAGGAAGGTTTGATGAGAAAGGGAACAGAAGCCCAGCCAGGGGCCCTGAACCCATCAGCTGTAGCATCCACCCCAGCTTTAGCTCCTGCCATCTGGCCTCTTGCCATTCACCCCATCCTCTAGCCTGGTCTGACTGAACAGGTTTTGGAAGAAGCCAAGGTCATTCTGGGGCTGACCTCCACAGATGGACTCAGCCTGAGACTGCAGCTGCGGTGCAGCTCGACCATGAATGCTTAGAGTCAACACACACTTCTCTCTGGTGGACTTGAGCCAAATGGGGTCTGGGCCTCAACCAGGTAGGATCTGACTAAATCCAGAAACTGTAAAATCACCTTCTTTGGCTTGACTCCTTCCTTTTCTCCACCCCATTTCCTTCTGAAACCCAGTTTTCTCATTTCTCAGTCCTGTTCGCTTTCCAGGCACTTGCCCTTCAAGACACCATCACCACGTCTCTGAGGTTAGTATCCAGGGGAGTTGAACTGTAACCAGGAACTTAAGTAAATATTGATGAAAAAAAGTCTCAATAAGGAAAGCTCAACAAGTACCCATCCCCACAGTTATTTGAGCCAGGGCCTATCATCCTCAGAAACCCAAGCCATACAGGAGCACTGGCCTTCTGGACCACAAGCTAGACGTCTTCTCAGGGGAATCAGGCTGGAATGTTGGAAAATAAGTGGGGCATCAGAAGCACTAAATTTTTGCTTGAATGGGCATAATTGCTGTGTGCTTCGTTTTGCTGCCCTATAAACTGGCATAAAATACGTTGGGTTTTTTTGTTTGTTTTTTTGTGTGTGTTTTTTTGTTGTTGTTTGTTTGTTTTTTGTAGAAGCTTATGATATGGGGAAGTGGAAGTGCTTCATCTTTTCTAAAAATCATGACTTTAACCATCTCACCATGAATGTACTTTTCCAAAAGCATATATTGCATTGTACTGAAATATCTCTTCATACATCTATTTCCTCCACTAGACTATGAACTCCCCCAAGGTGAGGGCCCTTTATTATTCTTTTTTGTTCTCTCATTGGAAACTGAGTAAGTAATTGGCGAAGACAATAGCTATGTAGACAGCCCATTCAGATGAATTCAACTTTGATGTAATGTCTCTTTGGATTTATCTTAGAGTTTATATCTAACAGTTTATATCTAACACTAAAAATAACCTAACGCAAAACAGTTAAAATCAATATTTACTGAAAAGATAATCTAGGGTGTGATGTTTTGGTTTACAACAGATTAATTTAAAATGGTTAGCTTCAAAACCACATATAATTATTTTCAGATAAAGTCATCTTGCTCCCAGTCCTGAACTAGAATGCTCAAAAGTGAGTGTCACCAGTAATCAGGTGTCAGTGTTTCTTATGATCACAAAGCACAAAGTCTCAGCTATACCACACCATTGAATTCTGTGTCTTTTAGAAGCTTACGGTCCATCATTCTCAGATATATCCTTAGGTTCACTGAGCTTAGACAATCAGAAAACCATAAAAGAACATTTTGGTCTTTCTTACATGGCCAATATTTGAGCAAGGACTTTATAGGGGAACAACTTCCCTAAACTTTGTCCCAGAGTCACTTTTCTTATTTTCATTCCCAGTTTAAGTTCACATTAGAGAAATCATACTTTATACTAGCTACAACTCTGAACATAGAAATAAATTCTTAGTATTCCTAGAGAGAGAAGAACCACAGTGGGGAACAAAAGACTTGCCTGTGTTCATCCTGCATTGACCTCTCAGCCTATGACTTCTCGGCTTCCAAATAAGGCTTTCTCTTCTCTCTTATCCTTATCAGCCTTGTTGTCCTCTTCATTTACAAAATTCAGCTAAATATACTAAATATAACTTCTTAGTTTATCTTCATGCTCAGCATACATCAAGCTTATTTTTTACCTCTTCACTTCTCTGTGATCCTGAGTAAGTTACTAGGCTTCTCTCTTTTGGCTTCACTTTCTTCATCTTTAAATGGAGAATGAGTAACTAGATTTCAGTGTGTGTTTGCAGTGTGCATTTCTGTTCATCACAGTTGCTAGCACAGTCCTTGGCACAGAGTGAGAGCTTAATAAACAAAGTTGTATTAGTGAATGAATTCAATGATGTAATGAATCCATCAATCATGGGGTATTTAATTTTAAGAGAGAATAGGAACTTAGCTGTAAGTCCTGACTGTCATGAGCTTGCTGGGTGAACTTATGACTTGCTTCTGTCTCTAAGTCCAGGGAGGAAATGAGATTTACCCAAGGTCATACTGCTAATCAGAGCAGACCTAGGGCTAGAATGCAGGTCTTCTGATTCTCTTCTACTGAAATGCACTTCTCAGAAATCAGGTCTTTTTTTAAACTGGGAGAGGGTATCAAAGACCCGTTGATATCACTTTTTACTCCAGACCCTGGATTTAGAGCAACTACTGCAAGCTCAAGAAACAACATGTGCCTTCAGGAGAGGAGGCCTTCAGGGGCCTCTAACCAACAATTTCTCCTTACCTGCCAAGTAGAGATAAGCAACCACCAAGTGAGCTGAGTGATGTGAGCTGATCTCACAACCCTGCTTAGCCAGGGTCTGCAGTTTCCTCCTGGAGGCAGTTCATGTCTGAGCTGGTAGCAAAGGTGTCTGCTTCTGCCACCTCCTAGCGTAAGAGCCAGAGTCTAGAAAGAAACCCTGAAAGTTGGAGATTAAATCAGAAGATTCTTTTAACTTAAACCTTCTACGGGTAAGAGATGGCCTATATTCTTGTCAACAGGCTGTAGCCCTGGTAGCTAGCTGTCTGCCTGAAGCAACCTGAACCGGAGTGGGGACGCCCAAGCATCATTTGGGTTCCTCCTTTAAGCTCCTCTCTACTTTCAGCTTCCCCACTGCCTTGCAGGAAGGATCGTCTTCCTCTTCTTTTTAGCTGGCATAGTGACTCAAGAGTAGGCTTAGAATTTACCCCAGTTCACTGATTCCCAGGATCCTGCCTCTTTGTCAGAAGGACTGCGGAGTTTGCTGTGAAAGACATGGGCTTTGGCATCAGATAGACCTAGATTTGCATCCAAGTTTTACCACTCACTATCTGTGTAAGTTTGGGCTAACTATTTAATTTAAATTAGTTTACCTTATGTAAAATGGGCATAGTAAGAACTACTTTGTGAGATTGTGAGAACTAAATATGCAGTATTCTAAAACCTACTACAATGCCTAAAATACAGTAAGTGCAAATAAATACTACCTAAGTAATTCTTTGGTGCCATCTAGTTCTCTGGAGTCCTTAGATCTCTCTCTGGAGTTTAATAGTTCTTTGGCAAGGAAGGGAGCAATGACGGGAGGAAAGGAGACTTGGGTTATTGGTCCTCTGCTAATACAAATGCTCTGTCATTTGTTTTCTTTGTCCACTTCTGAGAAAAGTCTGAATACCTTCACATTAGTCTTATACCCTCATGTGGCATATGAGAAAGCAGAGGTCCAGGGACCTTAGTAATATCACATGGTTAGTCCAAAATAATGTTGGGAGGCAATATTCTGTAGTGTCTAAGAGTACTTATGATGCCTGGGTCAGGTATCTGTTCTATCACTGCTTAGCTTCATCATAATCTTGAACCTCTTTGAGCTTCTATTTCGTCCTTTTTTAAAAATGGGAGGTGGAAGGTAACGACAGTGCCTACTTCTAAGGACTTTGTGAAGATTTATATGAAACGAGAAATTTTCATATCTAAAGTGTTTAAAATGGCATCTGACATAGAGTGCTTATGAAGCATTAGTGATTAGTATTAAAACACTTGACCCCACTTCACAGTCTAATAAAATTTAGCTGTGAGAGGGATATTGACTTTTAGTATGTGCATATCCTCCACCACACCCAGGATGTCTCGTGAGGTGAAAATAGCTTCAGTGTGCTGTGACCAACATGGAGACAGAGATGAATGACGTGGCATGTGTCCTCCAGCCCTGAAGCTCTTCTGCCTGGGCTAGACACCCTTGCTGAAAAGTGAGTGGTGGATAACGTAGTTGACTGAAGGAGGAAAGCTCACAGAGGGCAAAAAAGGAGAGGCTGGAAGAAGAAAGGTTGTATTCTAAATAATTTCTTCCTCAAAGAATATCACTGTGGACGGATGGACTTGTGGAACAGGGTCTGAAGGACTGTTTGGGTGCCATTTTGACCACTAGAGGTCAGTGGGATGTTTACCATCCTTATCATGGTCTCCCTATAGGAGAGGCACGTCCACAGCAAGATCACCCTAGTGACACCTCATCCCATCCCTGTCCCCCCTTTGCAGACTTTTGTTTTCCAGGAGTCTAAGTCACCTATATTCTTTCTTTGGTCCCTCTGTGACCATGCAACACTGGCAAAGCAAGGCTCTGGGCCAAGAATGGTAAGTATGACATGTGGCTAGGAGCTCCTTTATCCTTTAAAGTTAAGTGGCCCAAGTGTTCAAGATAGTCAGTGTCCCCCATTTTCTAACAAATACAGTCCAAATTCTTTAAGAGCCTCCTGAGGATGCCTTGCCTGACTTTTGTCTTCTCACTTCCAACATTACATCCTTTGATCCTCTCTACCCACCTCTGTTCACTCTCTGGCCTCTCTTCCCAAACTTTATACCTGGAAGAGTTTTCTCAGTATTGGTATCCTATAACACATAGTTCTTCTCCTGTACCATTGATTACATACTACTGTGTATAGCAGTCATTTCTGTAGTTGTCTTAGTTCATCTTCTAGACTGTGAACTCCTTGAGGTTTTGGACTGTAAATTTTTTTGGTAGATCCACAGGTCCTAGTCCAAATGGGATGTTAATAACCATTTCTTGAATGAATATATGGCCATTGATCAAATATATCACAGATTTTTCATTGCAGCTAATTGAGCCTACTGGCCCAAACCAGTATATGAACACCTCTGTGCAGAAAGAAAAAAATCTAGATACTTCTTAGAGGCTATTGACTCCAGCCCCTGTCTCAAGGCAAGCTGGTGCTTCATTACCCCATGCTGAGTGTGCTCACCCACAGCCATGTTCTTTGCCTTTTCCTGGACACATAATTAGATTATATTTTCTAGCCCCTCTTGAAATTAGATGTCATCATGTGACTAAATGGCCAATAGAATGGGAACAAATTAATGTGTACTTCTTCCTAGCTTGGTCCATAGTAATCTACTATGTACCATCCCCAATCTCTTTCCCCTAGAGGACCTAGAGAAGGATCTAGAGCCATGAGTGGAAAGGTGCCTGCATCCCTTTGTGACCATAAGTAGAGACTATCTGCTAATTATAAGCAAGAAATTAACTCTTAGAGCAACAACTCTCTGGGCTATAGTAAGGATGATACCTTGGAGAAATTCAAAGGTAAGGAATTATTTTTTCCTCACAGTATTGTAAAATATATGAGTCATAGAACTTTAGAGCAAGAATGAATGTACCTACCCCCCAAATTTTATTTAAAAGATTAACAAATTAAGAATCAGAGAGATGAGTCAACTCACCCAAGATCACATAGCTACTTGGTAGCAAAAAACAAGATTGGAATACAGGCTTTCTTTCCTTTCTGTATGCCAGCCTCTGAAGGATGTCCCAGGTAAGCCAGACCAATTTTTGAGAGGCCAGACCTCGCAATACTGCTTCCCTTTGTCTATTGTTTACTTCTGCCTTGCAGCATAAAATAATCCAGGTGACTGCACAACTACTGAGAAAATGCCAAATAAAGATGTTACTTTCTACTGGAATTAAAAAAATAATAATAATTTGCAGCCTTAGGACACTAGGATCAAAAGGTAGAGATCCAAGATCAAATATTAAGCCAAGTTCAGCAGGGCAGGAATTATGGCTAGAATACAAGGGAAGTTTGGAGGGAATAGAAGGTAATTTAGCTGAAGGAAAAGGGGTCCTAAAAATGTCCTCTGGCTTACTTTTGACACAGCCCCTGGGTCTCATCATTATAATGACTATATTAGTCTGAGAAATATAGAGGAAGCTTCCATATTCTTAGAGAATACATAAATAATTGTGGGCAGAATGTTGGTACAAATATGAATGATAAAGACATCCTAGTGAGGCCTCAGATGGAAATTAAGAACATGTTATTGGAAATTGAAGGGAAAGTAAACCTTTGTTATAAAGTGGCAAAAAACTTGGCTGAATTGTGTTCATGTTCTAATGTTTTTTTGTTTCATAGAACTCACGAATGATGAAACTGGATATTTAGCTGAGGAGACTTTTAAGCAAAGTGTTGAAGGAGTGGCTTGGTTCCTCCTGGCTGTTTATAGTAAAATGTGACAGGCGAGAGATAAATTGAATATGAAATTGTTAAGCAAAATGAACCAGAACTTGGAGGTTTGGAAAATTCTCAGCATATTTGTATGGCAGGAAATAAGTTTGTTCTAAAAAGAATGCTAAGGGTGTGACTGAGCAACCACATGATATTTTAGCAGAGGTCAGGAAATAGAGATGGGATCATACCAGCAAAGACACTGCCAGTTTGAACCAAATGGGAGAGAGAAAGTGAGAGCAAATGAACAGAGAAGGCTGTTGGATTTTTTGGATTTTACAAAATGAGATGTTAGAGATATTTGGCTGCAAATGTGTGTTATCCTTTCAGAAAAGGGAAGAAGGACACCAAAAACAATTCAGAGATCACTGGGACTGCCATTCCTTGACAGGCCCAGACTATACAAGCCAGGATTCCATGGGGAAGGGGAAGGGCAAGGCTGTCTCTACTTCCTTGTCAAAGGACAGGTCCACTTTCTCCCCAAAAAGAGCCACAACTTGAGCTCTCCCTCCACCTCCACCCCCACCCCCGGAGTGCTGCAACATGGATGGGGCCCCTCATAGAGCCACTGACCCTTGCACAGCCTTGCGGATGACATTGCCACCCCAATGGGCTTGGAAGGCAAAGAACTGAGCCAAAAAGGATTATTCTCAAGCCCTAGGATCTATTGGAATTTGCCTTGCTAGATCTTGGACTTGCTTAGAACCTGTTACCCCTTCCTTCTTTTCTAGTTCCCTCTTTGAGAATGAGAATGGCTATCTTTATTGCACCATTGTATTTAAAAACACATATCTTGTTTGGTTTCATGAGTTCACAGCTGAAGAGGAATTTTGCCTCAGGATAAATAGTACCTCACATCATCTCTTTTATATCCTATTTAGATGAGATTGGACTGGACATTAGAGCTGATGCTGGAAAGAGTTAAGACTTTGGGGACTTTTAGGATAGAATGTACGTATTTTGAATACAAGACTAACACGATTTGGGGGAACAAAGGGAAAAATACTATAGATTGAATTGTGTTCCTCTAAATTCATATGTTGAAGTCTTAACCCTCCAATATGACAGCATATGGAGACTGGGCCTTCAGAAAGTAAGTTTAGATGAGGTCATGAGAGTGAAGCCCCTACGATGGGATTGGCATTCTAATAAGAGACCAGACCATTCTCAAGAAGACCACTGTTAGTAAGCCAAGAAGAGGGATCTCATGAGAAACTGACTCTTCCAGCACCTTGATCTTTGCCTTCCAGTCTCCAGAACTGTGAGAAATAGAGGTTTGTTGTTTAAGCTACCTGGTTAATGGCATTTGTTATAGTAGCCTGAGCCAACTAACCCAATAATTAAAAGGGTTTTGCTGGGATCATCACAAAGGGAACCCTTGGCTATTCAGCTTACAGTAGACAAATCCACAAATAATAAGAATGAGCAGAAGTCCACAAAAACACATGGATCTTGCAATAGAAATTAGAAATGCAAGTCATGATTTAGTAATAACATCTTTATAGGGGTCAGAGATACCTGAGGTATTTGGGTTTTAAAAAGTGGAATTAAGTGCTAAGAGAACAGGAATTTCAGGTGCTTTTCAAAATTACTTCCTTCAGAAAGTCTTCCCTGGCTTCTTTCAGTTTTTCCTTGAAGATTTAACAACTTAATCTCAGAAATATTTCCAGCAACAGCATTATCTACCAAGCCTTCTCTGTGCAGGGTAGGAATGAATGAATATTCTTTTCTTGTCTTTAACTGAATGCCAGGGAGAACAAGAGCAAAATATTCATTTTCATCTCATTCCAGGATGCTCTACAGAAGCAATAGCTTTCACATTTTTTTTATGGCACTTTATACTATTGTCATTTATTCTCATAACAAACCCTGTGAAATGGTTGGTATCATCATCCCATATTACAAATAAGAAAATTGAGGCTCAGAAGGGTTAAATAACTTGCCCAAGATCATTTCATTAATAAAGAGTAGAACAAGGACCCTAGTCCAAAGCATATGCCTCCAGAGATTACACACTTATTACTATGCAGGACCATCTCTCCAGTCATGTGTGCCTGTATGTGTATATATATTCACAAGTGACAGACAGGTGATGGGAGGACAGGGGGGTAATTCTTTTTGTCCACTCAAACTCTTTGAATGAAAGTTCCACACCTAAGGGGTAGATTGCTATTGTTTATTAATATAATTGTTATTAATACTTGCATTTATAAACTACTTATTATTTTGAAATTTTTTTTCTTTTAGAAATGAGGATGGGGGAAGGGATAAGACACAGAGGTGGTGGGAGTTGTCATTCCCATTGTCATTCCCATTCATTCATACATTCACGCATTCATTCACTAAGTGTTTCTTGAGTCTTTTTTCTGTGCTAAGCACAGTGCAGGTGCTGCTGGCCTCCCTGGACATAAGACCTAGTCTCTACGCTCGCTGTCACCATGCTCAAGACCCTGCACTGGAGTCCATCTGTCCACGGTGCTGACTGTCAATCTGTCAGGGCAGCCTCTGGCCAGGACTTTCCAATACCTGTGTAGACAATCTCTGTGGCGGATGTAGCCTTTACCCTGGCATTCAGCGGCAACAAGAAAAGAATGCACTCTCATTCTTCCCAGGCTCTACCTGGGCGTGATGGGTGCTGCTGTCACTGGAAAGAATCTGTAAATAAAGCATGGCTAATCTCTTTAGTCGATGGCGGTGTCAGCCGGCTTGGAGCTGCAGGAAAGCAGCATCATGCTTTAAATTCCCCAAATTGTTAAAAGCAGTGGGTGAACCACAGCAGATCCCACCCAAACAGAAGGGCCTGAACTGGCTTGCCTGAGAGAGGCGGGGTTGAGTTCAGAGTTTTCTCTCTGTCTGCTCATCTTGGCATGCTCTATGAAGCTTCTTTACCAAAACAGAGGGTCTGAGCAAAGTCCCTCATTGCCAGGCAACTGGGTGCTGTCCTGGAGCACCAACATTGCCACTTCTGCCCCTCTGGTCAGCTATCCAAGGCTTATAGGAGAAATCCGAACTCTTCACCATGATTCATGAGGCTCTCTGAGGTATGACATACCCAAAGCTATATGTCAGAGGGTCTCTGAAGCTTATATAAATTGTCGGATCCTCTTTAAGAAAAGAATACAAAATAACTAGGGCCTTTCCCAGGGTCTTGGTAGTGAGGGGGCGAAGCTTAAGCTTCATTAGCATCATGAAAAGATCCACTTTTGCCCACACTTAACTTTTCTGTCTTCTTTCTCTTGATTCTTACCTGGATCTCTCCATTCCAGCCAACATCCCTATTTTATGAGCACCTTCCACATTCTGTTCAACATTCTAACTTATGTTTCTGTGAGATAAGTCTCTATGTAAGATGACTGTAAGCTCCTTGAGACAGTAGATTAACACTTATTAGAGAGACTATTTTATTGGCTGATTCCTATGTGTCAGCATTGTGCTAGATACATCCTGCAAGGTAAGGAAATGCTAAATACTATTAATTCCGTATTATGTGCTACGTCTCAGAGTTGTTACGTGACTTACCACTGGTCCCATAGCTAGTGAGTAGCAAAAAAAGATGTAGTTTAAAAATGACATTTCAGACTCCATAATCTATGCTTTTTTTCTATACCAAGCTACCTGGATAAGAATGTCCCTTCTAGGGAAATGGAATCAAAGATTTGCAACCGGGTCCCAGAAAAATTCAAGACAATGTCACTTCCATACTAGACCTTATAAGCATTTGCTATTTAATGTTCATTAATTGGCTATTTTATCAGACATCCACTTCTGCTTTCCACATACACTGACTCATCCTGTGTGTGTCAGTTAGCTATACCACAATAATGCTATAGAAAATTCATCCTGAAATCCACTGGCGTTCATCTATAAGCATTTGCTTCTTGCTCAGGCATCTATGGATTAGCTGAAGCTCAGCTCCTATGTTGTGCTCAGGTAGGCTTACCTTGATTTGTAATTTGTTCCTTGTGTCTCTCATCCTCCTTGGGTCAGTGATTACCCAGGGTAAATTTATCTCAGGGTAGACAGGTGCCCAAGAGGACCAGACCAACTACCTAAATATATTCAAGCATTTGCTCACATCTTCATGTCTTCTAACATGTTGACCAAAGAAAGTTCTATGGCCAACCTCAAAGTCCAGAGCAGGGAAGTATACCCTGCCCACAATGAAGACAGAGGTGTGTGGCATCATTGTAGGGACTGAAGAACCAAGATGGCCTGTATCACTACCACAGTGTAAAGTCTAAGAGAAAGTTGATTCAACTCATCTTTCAACTCTCAAAATAGGCTTCCAGTCAGTTCAAAGAGTGTCATCATATTCTTTTCAAATTTCTCCAGATCACTTTAATTTCAAATGCAACTTGATATATGCTATGTAATATTCAGAGAAGAGTAGAAAGGACATGGCAAACATTGAAAAGTCAAAACTATTGGGTCACACAGCTTCCAAGGAAAAGCAGACCATCCAAGTTGAAAAACCACTTTTCAGTAGCACTTCAAAGAATAATCTCTGAGAGATAATAAGCTCAAGATCACTTCAAATATTTTGGACTTGTCTTGAGTAGGTCTAACCATAGTTAGGGAAGAGACCCTTCCTCCACCTATAAAAGGTCGTTAAAGAACTTTTCATTTGATATCAAGCAATGAGGCAGTTTGCATTCTTTCCCTGCATGTACTGTGTGATTAGAAGTTTGGTGTCCCACCTATTTTGAACTAACCACCTGTCTGTTAAATTGGACTAACTTTAGCCTGGGGAATGTAGGTAAACAGAGGAAGGCACCTGGAATGCATTCACAATAAAACAAAGGAACAAAAAGTTAAAAGGTACATTGGCATTCTTGAGGAAGAACTCCATACTTAAGTTGTCAGAGAATGCATTCTCCTTTAAGACTATTTTGTCATTGTCACTGGAAATTAATGTCAATGATCATTGAAAAAAATATCTTTTGCAAAATATGTATAGCAATTATGCATTTTTTGCAAGTCCAGAAATGGATGCACCAAAAATAGTAATGGAATTATGTCTATATAGTGAAATCATAAGCAGTTTTATTTCTCCTTTATTTTTATTTTCTGTTTCTTCTCATTATATAATAAAAAGGTGGGTGGCGGGACGGGGAGGTCAAAAGAAGAAAAGAAACAAACTTAAAACTTTTCTTTTCTGGAAATAACCAGTCATTGAGAAAGTGTATTTATAATGTGTCCTGAAACATTCTGCAGACATGGTTCTCTCCAGGCTGTTAATAGCTGTTAAGTAGTGGTGATGAATTACAATAAATATTTTTGGAAAGAGCTGTTTTAGACAAAATTAAAACTTAGGAAAAAAGAAAAACTGCAGGAGTTAATATTCAAGAAGAGAGCAGAGTACGCAGCATCTTGAACTAGACCACTGGTTCTTTTTCAAAAAGCAGCTCTCTGGGACTTTCTGCCCTGCTTCTCCATGTCCTCAGTTTTACATGAGGCCTGTCCCTCAGAGAAGGTAGCATGTTCTAGAGTCGCTGTGTTTAAGTGAGTAGTCTGTCCAATACTGGCGCTTCATATTAGTTAGTCTTTTTGCCCATGGATACAAACCATATTCTCTAATTTAGCACTAATAAAAATGATAGCTTAGCCCCTATCACTTCCTCCTACATCTTATTTCTCTGATGCTTCTGATTTGGCATGGGAAAGAATGTTATTTATTGAGCTCTTTCAGAGACCTCTACACCAATGACCCCACTATCCCTCCTAAGTACCGCTGCTGTCTGCAGCTGTCAGCATTGACTTGGTGGCCTGTCTACTACCACCAGCTCACAGCCCTGCTTCCCTTTAAGCTTCCACTTAAACTTCCTGTCTCTTCACTTTTATCCTTACTGAAAGATTCTACTCTTATCTATCTATCTATCTATCTATCTATCTATCTATCTATCTATCTATCAAGTAAGTAAGTAAGTAAGTAAGTAAGTAAGTAAGTAAGGTAGAGAGGGTTCCTTCTTCCATGGGATTTAAAGTCTAATGAGAGTCAACCACAAGTAAGAAGCACATTAATAAATAATTTCAGATAATTTGTGAGATTAATAAATTTTAAAAATAATATAAGCCAATGTGATGGAGAATACCTGTGGGCAACTTTAAATTGAGTATCAGGATGTGGTATTTAAATGGAAATCTGAATGACAAGAATAAAGTAGTCCTGCAAACATTTGGAGGAAGAACATTCTGGACAGAGGGTATGTTTACAAAGGCCCTGAGGTGGGAATGAGCTCAACGGGTTTGAGAAAGAGAAAGTAAGACATTATAGCTGAAACACAATGAAAGAGGAGAGCATGATGCAGGTAGAAATTAGGTTGGCAGGGGCCAAATCACATGGGGTCTTTGTGGGCTATTGAGAGGAGTTTGGAGTTTTGGATAAAGTGCAGTGGAAAGCCATCGGTTGCTTTCTTGACTGGAAGCTCCTGGAATTTTGGAGTTTTTCACCTTATTCTAAGCTCTAGCTACTTTGAACTCTTTTTTGTAACATATCAGGAAGAACCCTGGGCCTTTCCCTGTTCACCATTCCTGTGATGGGTCATCACACTTGTCAAGTAGAAAAGTGAGATTATAAATCATTAAAAGCTCAAAGTTTAAGTTCTACCCTTTCAGAAACATCCACGGTTGCTTGCTGGGTTTTTATTTGTTCTTTTTTGTTATGATTTTCAAGAATTACATTAAAGGTCAAGGCTTAACCCAAAGAAGTGAGTCACTGATAGTAGAACATCAAGCATTTCTGGGAAATCTCTTTAGGTCTCTAAAGTAGGCAACCCCCCACTCTGTATATGCATAATTCTAGAGTCAGGGACAAGCTCTGAAAAAGGAAAAAATACAGTAGGAGTGGGAGAGAAAAATAAAAAAGGAGCTCCATTTATTCCAGTAAAAAAAGCAAAGAAACTGGAAGTGCATCCCCCAAAGAAAGAAACACAATGAAACACTGATGGGGAAAATCCCTCCTTAACCAACTGAGCACTTTGAAAAGCAAATCTGAATAAAGAAAAAGAGAAAAATGCATTGTGTAAGATGGCCCATGGAGTGCACTGTTTAGAGCAGATGTTTTTGGGAAATATGGGTGGTGGGAAGATTCTCATGCTTAGCTGGAAAGTATTCCACCCAAATGAAAAATTCCATTTTTCTCACTCTGCCCTGCCAAAAATCAAACTTTAGGCACTGCAGACACCCACTGGGAAGCCCCATACCCTTAAAGCAGCCAGAAATCAGCTTTGTACTTCGATAACCTGATTGGCTGCGGAGACTTCAGACTCACCTATCACTTCCTGGAGATGAGGATGGACTTTTGTTTCTAGCAACCTAGTTCCCCAACTGGGAGAAAGCTTCAGAGGTCATATTCTGTCTCTATTACAAGACAATTTGTAATTTCCCCTGATATTAAAAAGTCCCAGGATCACAAGCATCTCTAATTCACACATCTTCAGAGAACATCAGAGAGGTGCTCCCTCCTCTTTTCTAAGCTACAAACCTTTTAGATTCACACACTTTATAAATAGTTATTGTGCCACTAGAAGCAGAAGGTTTCAGTATTATTTGGATCACTTCTTCTTTTGATCTGGGTGTCATGCTATCAGAAGCAGAAAAAAGAAAAAGGCATTCTGCTTTGCTATGCAGACAAATGAGGAACCACTGAATCTTTTGGAAGGTCCCCCTCACTTTCAGGGTTAGGGGCCTGGTTGGCAGGCAGCCCAGCAGAGGAGGCTATTAGCTTCTTCTCTCCTTCAAGATCTCTGTCTACACATTGCAGTCTGAAACCTGCCATACAGAGATAGTGCAAGAGATATAGCTCCTGGGGAGACCTGGATAAGCCAGGTATCAGTGCAATAAAAGTGAACAAAACTATTACAAAAAGCAAGGGAGGTATCCAGGAAAGCAAGAATAGCCCCTGTTTGTTTGAGTTTAGTTCCTTTCTGAGCTTGAGGCAGGATGGAGATTCTGAAAATACCCACTTCTTCACCTCCTTCCTAAGTTAAATGCATTTCAATCCAGCAAACTTCTATTAAGTGTCTTTAATGTGCCAAGCTGACTCTGATAATGGTCTCTGCCCTCATTATGAGGTGGAAGAATTAGCCAACTAGAGCAGGGTTTGGCAGGACCAACCAGGCCAAATGTGACCCTCTACCTGGTTTTGTACAGCCGACAAGCTAAGAAAGGTTTTCATGTTTTTACTTGGCTTTTTAAAATTCAAAAGAGGAATTACATGTTGTGGAATGAGAAAAATTTTTTTAAATTTAGATTTCAGTGTCCATAGATAAAGTGTTATGGGAACACAGCCCTCCCATTCATTTAGTCCATGGCTACTTTTGCTCTGGAGTGGCTGAGTTGAGTAGTTGAAACAGATACCACATGGCGCTTGAAGCCTAGAATATTCACTCTCTGGTTTTTGACAGAAAAGTTTGCTGAGCCCTGGGGTAGAGTTATATTCCCAACAGCTTTTGTACAAAGAGTAATAATATAAGGTCATTTCCAACTTAAGGAAAATTGCATGCTACCTAAGCATTCTTGTGTATCCTATCATTTATTACAAATGACTTAATAACTTGGTTTAAATGCCACTCTTCTATGTTTATGGGGGGGTTTTAATATTCTGCGATCAGGGGAGGTCTTTGGAGCCCCTAAGGTTGTGAAGTGATGTTAGACCAAGCACGAGTGAATTGTCAGGTATTGGAGGTAATAGAGCATCATGGGTGACACCCATGCTGGGTTCAAATGGGAGTGCCACCACTAAGAGAGTGTGGGCAAGCTGTTGAACTTCCCCGTGCCTCAGTTTCAAGATCTATAATTGGACGTCATAAAAACATTTACCTAATAGATTTTTCCAAAAGATTATTTGAAAGACATAAAGCACCTGAAAGAATGCCTATTCTTATTAGTGTCAGCCATTATTATTATTAGTGTCACAACTCCTACATTCTTTAAAGCTTATGTGCTTGCACACTGTCATTTAGTGACTAGTGATGAGTGATGTTGGCTAATGTTTATGATGCTGTTCTAACGAAGTCGGTTTGCTTGTTTGTTTTAAAACAATCCTTGGCAATAAGTTAAAGGGGACTTAACTGGTTGTAAAATAAAGCTGAAATCTCTCTAAAAAAAAAAAAACATCACAAAGACATGACGTAACTACATTTTCTAGAATGTAGACACAGATAGGGGCCAGCTGAGAGTTAAAGCAGGTAAGATAAGCAGGATGTTCTGTTGTGTTGAACATTAAAAGAAGGCTCTTGTGGCAGCAAAATATAGAGCAGAGAGAGGGTCAAAAGAGTTAAAGACACATTCACCCTGACAAAATAACTTGATAGAATAGAAAAGCTAGCTAGTGACTGTTAAAAATAAATCTGGACACCAGCAGTCAGTAAAAATTTTATTCAGAACCGTTGGTTGAATGTGAAGTTAAATGCCAAGATACTTAATGCTTTCTCGTGCATTATGTTTTAAACTTTGACCTAATATGCACAAGTAGAAATTAGAGAGCAATTTAAATGGCTGTTAAGAATTTAATAAAGAATTACATTTTGTACAATTCACTGAAAAGCCAATTCCACTTTTTAAAAATATATATTTTTAAATTTTTCATTATAGTTGAGATACAATGTTAGATTAGTTTCAGATGCACAGCATAGTGATTAGACATTTATATGCTCATGAAATGATCACCCAGATAAGTCTAGTACCCATCTGATACCATACATAGTTATTACAATATTATTGACTATTTTCCCTATGCTGTGCTGTACATCCTTGTGACTATTTTTATAACTAGCAATTTGTATTTCTTAATCTTTTCACCTTTTTCACCTATCTTCTCAACTCCCCTCCCATCTGGCAACCATCAGTTTGCGCACTGTACCTGTGAGTCTCTTTCTTCTTTGCTTATTTATTTTGTTCTTTAGATTCCACATATAAGTGAAATTATATGATACTTGTCTCTCTCTGTCTGACTTATTTCCCTTAGCATAATACCCTCTAGATCTATTCATGTTTTCACAAATGGTAAGATTTCATTCTTTTTGTATGGCTGAAGAATATTCCATTGTATATTTTACCACATCTTCTCTATCCATTCATCTATTGATTGGCACTTAGGTTGATTCCATACCTTGGCTATTGTAAATAATATTGCAATGAACATAGAGATACTTATGTCTTTTCGAATTAGTGTTTTGGATTTCTTCAGATAAATACCCAGAAATAGAATTGCTGAGTCCTTCTTGGTCTCTTGTTATAGCCTTTGGTTTAAAGTCTATTTTGTTTGATATGAGTATTGCTACACCAGATTTTTTTGTTTCCATTTGCTTGAAATATTTTTTTCCATCCCTTCACTTTCAGTCTGTCTGTGCCTTTTGATCTGAAGTGGGTTCCTTTCAGGAAGCATATGTAAGGGTCCTGTTTTCTTACTGATCCAGCCACCCTATGTCTTTTGATTGGATCATTTAATCCATTTACATTTAGAGTAATTAATGATAGGTATGTTGTTATTGCCATTTTGTTACTCTTTAAAGTTATTTTCACCTGTCAGAAAAATTTGAGGCCTCTAGATCCCTAGGAAGGTATCAACATTCTTTGAAGTGGTAACTCTCCTAAACACACAGACTGCTGGGAAGAATTCATAAGTTTCTATAAGGCTCGCTTTGTAATCCCTCAACTTTTTGAGTGATGGTCAATATCGCAGTGTGACAAAGAGGGTGATGACTCCTGGTTGAAGAGTCATGAACGCCAGCTCTTTCACCAGCTAGCTGTGTGACCTTCAATAAGCCACTTACCTCTCTGACCTCAGGTTTCTCATCTGACAAAAGAAGGGAGCCGACTGGTTGAACTTTATGTTTCCTCTGAATTATTAGATACCATGACCTTTAAGTTGCAAACTGGCAGCACGACTTTTGTCATCTCTACTTCTATATTTGGTCAACTCTTGAGAGTCTATAGCATGAGCAGGCACAGGGAAAAGAATGGGTAAGATGACAAAAGCAATTTACAGATATTTTAAAACTTTATTTTCTTATAAAAAAAAAAACTCATAAGAAACCAGGAGGATTGGTTCTGGTTTGACTTTTCTACTTTCTATTAAGCATCCACCATAAGCCAAGCCAAACATGACATGGTCCCTGATAGGAGAATTGCTTGTAATTGTGTCTATGATGTCTTTTCATATTTACTTATTTCACAATGGCCAGGAGCAAACCAGAGAGAACTTTGGGACTCCATGAAAGGATCCCTTTAGTTATATAATCTATAGCATTTATGATTTTGGGGAGAATCACCTACTTGGCATGCCCCATTTCTTTTTCCATGCTCATCTCTTCCTATTTGCCCACTCCCACCTCTTTACTTCAGTGGAACATATCTCTTATTCTCCTTTGCCTTTACAAAGATCAGACTATTTTTTATATGTTAGGACATGACGCTGGTCCTGAGGCAGAGTGGAGTGACTGTAGTCACCAGCTGCAATTATATTGCTTTAAAAAGACAGTAATAAAAAAGTGCCTATGAGAAGGTGCTTGCTATGGTCTTGTGAAGCTGCACTTCTCAGACTTGGGAAGTTTATTACACCTCTATTTTGAAACAAAAGAAGAAAAATAATAAATATCTTCAGAGAAAGATCTTCTTGGGATAATAACTACTACTTCCCAAATTGTGTTTTAGAGGTAAAAACACAAAACTGGACAGGGTGAGAGTAATCAAAAAGCAAATCAAGCTTTAAAAGGTAAGTTATTATATCATAAAAGAAACGAAACCAGAAAGTGGTACCTGCATCCCTAAAGAGAAAGGTTACCTCTAGAAAAGTGAAAAAGTAAAGATGGGCATCTTGGGGTAGGACCATCCTCTCTGAAGTAGCATTGTACTACCTACCCTTGAAAACACCTTTAAACCCCATCCTTATTTCATTCACTCCGTAAGGGCAGAGATTTTTTTCTTTTCTAGCTTTGTGTTCATTGTATTTATCCAAGTACTCAGAACAAAGCCTGGTACATAGTAGGTACTTAGCAAATTTGTTGACTAATTGAATAGTGCTAATACTCAGAAAATCATCTCTCCAAATTTGTCTGTGGCTTGCCAAAACTCCAAGTCACATGAAAGAGAGTAAGCTACCAACAGACACTCTTTCTTGTGGAAAAGTGTTCCCTGGGTAGTGTCTCAGGTCAGCTCTGAAAGTTTATTGTGGAGTGACTGCGGAAGTAAAGGAAGTGATTGGGGAAGTAAAGGAAGCAAGACAGTCCCAAAGGCCTCAAATCATCCTGTGGGGAGTTCTGAGACTGAGATGGCTCCTGGGAGTTGTCTTGCCCTGAGAAAGGGGATCAGGTTTATATGTACCCCCACCCACCTGTCATCCAATGTGGACTACCCGCTGTGGAGTACGTGAACTTGGGTAAGTTTTTCTTCAGCAGAGGGCATTTCCTAGATGGACCAGCCACCTATACTTCCAGTAACTGGGAAAGCCATCTGAAGATGGGTTCTGGGCAATTACCACAGCATCCACACAGTGGACTTTCCCTGTGGGTTTAGAGAAGAAAAGATTTTCATCATTTTGGTACCACATGCTGGAGGTGGCTGTTTCATTTTGGGTTCCTTGGTAGCGGGCCGCAGAAACCAATTCTGGCTCCTTTAATCTATTGAAGAAACAAAAGGGAGGTCAAAGCTGCTTAACTAGGCATAGATACGCAAGAGGAACCAGAACTGGCATCAGAACAGCTTTTGAACACCAATTATGGACACTGCCCTGGGAATTACTGTACATCAATTTTGCTGTTGTTGTTGTTCTTCATCCTTCCATCACTCTGCTCAAGACCTGAAGAATTGGGAAGAAGAATCTGATTGGCTGATTTTAGTTCATGTAGCTATGACTTAGCGAGAAATGGTCCCACCAAAATTGCCACAAGGTAGTAGGGTCCATGCAAAATGGGAAATGTGTACATGTACAAGCATATGTGTGTGTGTGGGCATGTGTGCGTGTGCACCCACACACATACACACAAAGGAGTGACTGACAATTAACCAAGAGGATGCATCCCTTTTCTCCACCTAATCTAAAAGATATGAACAATGGACTAAGACACCACTCTGGGCAGAAAGAAGGTGTAGAAAACACTTTGACAAGAGTCACATCATGCTTCCAAGTCATCAAAGGCATTTTAAAATAAGCAAGATAAAGTTCAAGAACTCTAAAACCTAAAAGCCTTTCCTAAAGAAGAAAAAGAAAAGATAATGTCTTCTAACCAGGAAGTTTCACAATGTAGTTTTCTGGAGAATGAAAGAGCAAAAATACTTTTTCAGGAGAATTAGCAAATTAAAATCAGACTTCCCTTATGATTTTTTTTCCCCCTGCTCTTTTTCCTTTTGCCTTGTTGAATTATACCAGGGAGCTTAAGACTAAGTGATAATAAAAGATAAAGTTGCTATTTATTGCTCATGGTTGATACGTGCACCAAGGCTCACGTAGGGGTGGTCTCTAGATCACTTTTTAGATGTAAATTATATTTCATCTAGATGTTTATACAGGAAATGGGGAGATGCCATCACTAAGTCTAGCACAGTGTCAGGCACAGAGTAGGCACTCAGTGTGTGTTGGAAGGAAGTAAAGAAGGGAGGAAAGGAGAAAGAGGCAAGGAAGTTGACTCTTGACTCACCAGCATTTAGATTACAGGCCGATCACATATCTTATTTAAACATGGCCTTTTCTGACTAGCAACCATGTGAAGAGATCTAGACAGAGACTTGGAAGGAGTCAGGAATTATTGAAGAATCTCCTTCTAATTAGCAGAAGAGTATGGGTTTTATTCAGGTATAGGGCAGGGCATGTTCTGAGAGACTTCTGACTGGTAACTTATTCAAAGAATAACGATCGAAAGAC
This sequence comes from Cynopterus sphinx, assembly GCA_030015415.1. Lineage (NCBI taxonomy): Eukaryota > Metazoa > Chordata > Mammalia > Chiroptera > Pteropodidae > Cynopterus > Cynopterus sphinx. Next base: position 95,540,773 of record CM057380.1, read on the forward strand.
TGTTTGGAGGGAAGGTGTGGAATAATAGAAATATAAACCACTTCTAATTTAACAACATTATTTTACAGATGAGGACATCAAAGCCTAGAAAAAATAATGTGTGGCTTCCACTTCTGGCCAAAATGGAATAGCAGAAGACATATTTTTCCACCCAACTCGAAACAGATAAAATCCCTCTGGATCAACATTTGCTCCTCTTCTTTTTGACAACCAACTTAGGACCAGGACTATGACAAGGTGAGTGGGGGATACTTGTGTGACTCTGAGGTCAAGTGCCTCCTTAAATCTTACACCCTTGGCACTTTTCCTGTCTCAAGGAGAGAATTCTGTATGCGTGAGGTGAAGCTCCAGGTAAAGAGGTAAAGATCTTAACTGCGTGGTTGGCGTTCCACTTCTCATTTGTTTCTTTTTTTTTTAATGTGGTTTTGGTTTGGACTCTACCTTTGATAAAAATGTACACTCACACCAGGCTACCTGCCTCTTCTTAAGGCCCCCCTGGCCCCCCTCCCCACTCATCCACCTCCACAAAACTGCCATCATTCGGATACCCCAGTGTGGCTAATGCATTGAGCCAAGCTGTGGTTGAGGCACCTCCCCCACACACTGTCCTACTGAAGCTCACTTTCCTGTCTTCCTGGAGCGCTGGCCCCCTGGTCCTTCCTAGAATCTGTCCTGCTTTTTTCCCCAGCATTTCATGTTGTATTCATGGTCTCTATCATTCACGTCAAAACCCTACCTTTTATCTTCTGCAGCAAGTATACCAAGTACAGAGAAATTCTGCGCAGACTGGACTGGACTGACCTTGTCTCTTTCTTGGAGATGATGATGTGGGGTGACAGGGCAGAGTTTGGGGAAGGTGTAAGTGGAGGGAGTATGCTACAAAGCAAGCCAAATGCCACTGTGGTTAGAAGCCGCTGTTTTTTAGCAATCATAGGACAATGAGACTGCCCCTCTCTCTTGAAGTCAAAACAAAATTTAGAAAACCGAGAGCAAATAGCCTTTCTGTCCTCTGTTTCTCAAGGACCCCCACTGCTTTGCTTGTAGCTCAAGTACACCACAGAAACTGGTTTCTAGCTGACACCCTGGGTCATTACTCTGCCCAAATGGAGGGGGAACAGGCACTCTTTCCTTATCAAAGCCAAGGACATGGTTTATGATAACATAATATTGGGTTGGGAAGGCCCCCCTAAAGTTCATGTCATGCATTCCCTTGCATCTAGCTACATACTCCTCTGCAGAAAGGGCCTTGACTGTTTGCCCTGCCCTGAAGCAGCCCCTGTTCTTTCACACTCATTCAGGTGGTGGGCAACTCATGACAACTCTATAAATATAGGACAATTAGGAAACAACTTTTTGAGATCTGAATTAGATGTCATATGCTCTAATGTAAGACCAAATTTCTCTTGTTTTATCTCTTGCAGATAAAAAAATAGAAAAGGCAATGGGTTGGAGGAGGACCAGAATGAGGAATAGAAGTCATAACCAAGATAACTGAGTCCAAGGCTGAGGGCACTTGGCTCTGTCTAATCCCTTGCCACAAAAGTGTGGTTCATGGAAGAGCTATATCAGCTTTACTTAGGAGCTCAATGGAAATGCAGAATCTCTGGTTCCATCACAGACCTTCTGATTCAGGTTCTGTATTTTTATTGAGATCTCCAAATGACTTGTGTGTAGCAGTCTCCCCTTTTCCATGATTTCGTTTTCTGTGATTCAGTTACACGCAGTCAGCCTCAGTCCAAAGATATTATACGGAAAATTACAGAAAAAGCTAATTCATAAGTTTTAAATTGCATGATGTTCTTAGTAGTGTGGTGAAATTTCATGCCATCCTGTTCCATCCAGCCCAGGACATGAATTCTCCCTTTGTCCAGAGTTTCCACACTATAATCTCCCCTCCTGTTAGTCACTTAGCAGCCAACCCAGTTATCAGGATATATCGCAGTGCTTGTGTTTAAGTAGCCATCATAGAAACCCAACATTACATCACAATGCCTATGCCACTCACCTCACTTCATCTCATCACATGGGTATTCAGTCATCTCACATTGTCATAGGAAGAAGGATGAATACGGTACAATAAGATATTTTGAGAGAAAGACCACATTTACATAACTTTCGTTACAGTGTGTTGTGATTATTTTGTTATTAGTTATTGTTAATCTCTTATTGTGCCTAATTTATAAATTAAGCTTTATTATGGATATATACATAATGAAAAAAAAACAGTATACACAGGATTTGATACTACTCGTAGTTTCAGGCATCCACTGGCGGTCTTGAAATGTAGCCCTCTAGATTAAAGGGGGACTGCTATACATTAAAGTTTAAGAAACACTAGTGTAGAGCATATTCTCCACTGCTTACCATGAGCTTTGGGGCAAGAACTTCAACCCAGAACGAGACCATGTATCAAAGTGTCTGAATTCGTCCCTACACTATGCACACTCCAGGGTTCAGCTCCAGAATTATCCCAGCAATCCAACCTCAGCCCTTTGACCTTGAAGGAGGCAGGGAGTGTTTCTGCAGGTGGATTGATCCATCAGTTTTTGCGCATGCTAGAGAAGCCCTCTCCAGTCATGTAGTTATGGCCCTGCCTGTTGCACGCCCAACATCACCCCACTTTGGAGGGTTTTTTTGAACTGAGTACAGAAAACTTCATTTTGTTTGTTGGAGATGCTTCTTTCTTTATGTGTGTGATTCATTTGGATTGCTTTTTTTGTTCTTTAACAAGGAGTTGTTTTTGTGTCTCCGAATGACACTCTTGTGGCCCCCGTTACCCTAGCTCCTTTTGAGGCAAGGCCTCTGTTTTTAAGCATCAGGGTTCTGCCACCCAGACCTGGTGAGGCATATTTAAAGCTGTTTAAATTGACAGACCAGGCAAACAGGATTAACTCTGTGGGCCCAGAAGGGGAGGTGGGGGGCAGGGGGAGAGCTGCAGAATGGTTTACATGGATGAGCAGGAGGACAGCCGGCTGGGCTGGGAAGGGGCCTATCACTTGAGCCGGCCAAGAATTCTCTATCTGGGAGGTAGGCAGAGAGCTTGCAATCTGCCAGTGATTGGATTAGACATGGTGTGAAATTCGGAGCAGGGCTGCACGGCTGGGGCTGGGGCCCAGGCTGCTGTGGGGCCAGGCTGCCGAGGCCCTGCTGAGGAGACCGTGTGGGGATGCCTATCCCTGCCTCAGCAGGACTTGGAGACAGCCTTAATGTCACAGCCCTCAGAGCTCCCCCACTGCTAGGCCCCAGAGGCTCCCCCGCATTCTCAGGGAAAGCAGAGGCTGCCCTGGCCTCTATTCACAGGGGTCCTGAACCTCTGCCTCTCAGCAGTGGCCCTCACTGCCTAGGAGTGAGATGCTTCATCTTTTGAGCCTCTGGGTCCTGCATGGTTCTCTCGATATCATCTCTTGCCTTTCTCATTTTTCTCTTTTTCTCTCTCCTTCTTGTACAGTCTGGTTCATTCAGCAGGATTCCACTCCATCTGGATTTGTTCAAGAGCCCTATTCAACTTGTGTTTTCCTCTTTTTCAGGGTTTTGGAAGTTCTGATGAACATCTTTGAGGATTTTGAAACTTCTTCCTGAAGCCTAATCAGGCACTGGTCTGGGGGAAATGAGTGAATGGGTGGGATTTATCATTTCTGAAAAGTTGACAAGGTTTAAGCCTCTCTGGCAAAGGCATTAACACCAGGTGCAAGACTAAAAAGGGCAGGGTAATGATGAGAGGAAAAGTTTAGGGGATAGAAATGGTTTGGGTATTCTCAAACCCCACCCAATAGAAGGAGCTCTTTTGTCAGAAGACCCAGTCTCTGGTTGGTGTAGGTGATACAAGCTGATGGCCACAGTATGGACACCTGTATCCCAGGCAAGAAAGCTAAAACCAATAATCTTTTAACTTCCCTCTTGTCATAAAAGGCAAATTAAAAAAAAAAAAAGTCTATGCCTTCCTGGAGAAGTCTTTGCTTCTAACTCTGCCTCCTCAACTGTTGCCCAAGTACAACTTTTGTCAAGCGTTCTTTCTTCTCAGTTCCCATTACACCATGTGTGAAGCAGAAAAGTTAGTGTGATCCCATTTCCTTCGTCTGTCTTGAAAAATCACCAATCTCTTGAGATAGGAAATACCTCCAAAGTTCATCTAGTTCTATAACCATAGTATTTTAGAGCTGGAAAAGATTATAGAAACGAGCTTTGTAACATTTTATTCTACAGATAATGAAACTGAGAACCCTTGGGTCCAGTATCAATTTGGACTGTCCAATCATCTCACAGCTTCCCCTGTTAAATGATCAGTCCTCTTACTGGTTGGTGGAAAGCTGGAAATAGAACCAGGTTCCATGCTCCCTGTTCAATGTTCCTTCTTCTTCTGCCTTCTGCATCCACGACTTGGCCGCCAAGTACACCTGAGCACAGTTCCCAACAAACCATAAAAGGTGTGTTCTTCCTTTGACACTCAGGAAAGCACCTGTCATGAGAGCACCTTTCACCCTCCCACTTTCCCCTATTCTCTCTTGAGCATGCCTCGGCCTGACTTTTCCCAGTCCTAAGTGAAACAGGACTTCATCTCTTAGTAGTGGACCATGAGTCCTCCTTGATGCCTTCTAAAGTGGATAGCCTGTACTTGTCAAGAGATTTCATTACGTGTGCCAGTTTGTATCTATCTGCGTTGTCTACCCAGGTTTTGTGTTAACGAGAATTTGAAGTTCACATCTGGATTTCACAAGGAAAGAGTGTTGGCACTGGGTAAAATATCTTCTGTGGATAAGGGAAAATGGTCCCATTGAAACAGCAACTGCTAAACTTGACAGAGAAAGAGGGAAAATGGTGTGCTCCTGAAAAATATATTCTCTAACCCTGCTTGAGCTCCATCCATATTTCTCAAGCCAGTCCCTCCTCTTTAATAGAAGCCTTCCTCTCTCTCTTATTGTAGCTGCAGCAAGTATACTCAGGGCTTCCTCAGACTTTAAATGGTCACTGAGATCACTGTATTTCTAGTGGAGAGAAAAAGTTTTTTGAATCTTTTCATCTCCAATATGCAAAAATAAAAATAGATAGATAGATAGATAGATAGATAGATAGATGATAGATAGATAGATAGATAGATAGATAGATAGATAGATAGATAATAACAAAGCAATTATAGAGACACTGACAGCACATGGGATGGGATGGCACAGCTTTGGTGGAAAGGATAGGTGGATCTATCACATTTCTTGTATGCCCACTACCTGGTGTTTCATTCAGGCTTGTGTACCTACCCAAGCACCATATAGTTTCAATTCCCTGCAGACAATTTCTAGCTCATCCCAGAGTCATCATCTTCATCCATCCTCCCAGAAAGTCCCATCATTCTTCTAAGAGGCGTTCTGAAGAATATCATCTGCCAGAGTCTGAGAAGATCTCATTCTAAGACACAGTGTTTTGCCCATGGCCCAGAAAGCTCAGTTCTGCATTCTGCAACCCCAGTGACATTCACTGAGCATTTAGTATGCACTTGCCTCTCAGAAGGGCGTCCCCAGGAACAGCTAGGGTATGTATCAGGCAGGTAAACCTCCAACGGCTTAGTAACACCATTTTCTTTCTTTCTTTTTTAAATTGAAGTATAATTGACCTTTAACATTACCTTAGTAACATTATCAAACAATATTCAATAGTGACTAAGGCTTGGAAAAAGATGGAAGGAAAAATATTTTACTATTATGAGTTTAAGAGTGCTTATTCTAAACAAAACTACTTTTCTTCCATAGGATACTGGTTATATATACCACAATATTATCATACAATGGAATCATAACAACTATAACAAAAAATAAAGACATTTTAAATATATACTGATATGGGAAGTTATCCAATGTATGCTCTTATGCGAAACAAAAAAAAGATTCAAAATGTGTACATTGTGTGCTTCCTTTTTATCTAAAGGGCAAGGACCACAGTCATGTATATTTACATGTATTTGCATTTGCATAAAGAATTATCAAGAATACACACGAAATGAATAACAACAGTTACCCCCGGGGCAGAGGAGAGAAGAAAGAAGGTCAGGAGAATAAATTGGTGACATGGTGAGTTGAAATTTACCATAAGCTTTTTTATTGTTTTGATTTTTGAACCATGTGAATTATATTACCTAGTACAAAAAAAAAATTGAGGTGGGGGGATACATAGTTTGCATCATTTGATTAAAGAATAAGTCAAGAAGAAACACCAGGATCAGAGGCTTTGGATGGAACCATGCCTACTTAAGTTGGCTTGGAGAACCCCAGTATAAGCAAAGAGCTTGAAAAGTATAGGAAGGAGGCTAGGCAAAGAAGGCACTTTATCATAGTTTTTAAGGATCCGAAGCAGCCAAGATGTTGCCTGAGATGAGAGGTGAAGGAAACAGGCTTCCATAACCTATAGGACGTTAGGCTGTAAGAATGGTTACATGGATTTCCATATGGACTTGGGAATCTCACCCCAAGTTGTGTGAATTTTGACTGGCCTTTCAGACTCATAATTCCATGATAATTATTCCAGTCCAGATGCTCCTTGACAGTGAGAAAGAGTGCCTTTCTCTGTGTTTCTGAGTGTCCTAATCGAGGGTACAAAGTGGTAGGTCTGCAACAGCACTCTGTGGTTCAGGGGTTTGTAACTTGGGTGCTAAACCTGGACAAGATGAAATAAATTGGACTCATTTAATCAGCATTTCTTTCTACCTTTTATGAATATGATATAACTTCTTTGAGAGCAGAGACATAGTTGTCCTAGCTATTTCAGTTATTACTTGTTGCATGAACAAATGAATTATTTTAAACCTATGAAATATATTTTATTTGCAGGTTGTCTGAAAAAGTATTTGCACTAAATACTCAAATTATTTTCTGAAGCAACAAAGGCTCCAGGCAGTGTGTTACACTAGAGAAAGATGGTGCAGTTGCCAGTAGAGGGCAGTGGTGCCTCTGTCAATTAGGAAGAGTGTGTGCACATGCACGCGCTGGAGCAGGCATACTTCTGTAGTCCTTCTCTCCACAGAGCTTCTCCCTGCTGTTTCTGTCCAGACAGAACGACCTGCCTTGGGTCAATACATATACTTCAGCTATGGACAGTTGAGGTCATAGTCCTTGACCCCCAAAACCCCCTTGGCTCGACTCAGCAAACCTACTGTGTGCTGGAATGAACTTGAATCCTACATTAATACCTTCTTAATAACATTCAGAAACCGTGGGGGTTGTTTTCTGGGAAAAGGAGACACCGCCTCCTTCCCTCTTCCCCTCAGGGCCTCTGACCCCTCTTTATCTCCTGACAGGCACCATATCTAATCATGGAATGAGGGGTAGCCTCAGCAAGACCTGGGCTCTTTCTGGGTGGAGGGAGCAGGCAGCGACAAGCACTGGGCCATGATTGTAGGCTGCTCAAATATTTCAGGGTACAAAGAAGCAGCTGTCGAGCACTTGTGCACTCAGAGAGAGAGAAGCAAGTCAGACTGATAATTAGCCTGCATGGTTCTTGCCATGAGGACTTCTCATCCCCATGGGGCCCCTCATTCCCAAACTACTGCATTCAAATCAGCACTTAGATAAGGTTGTTTCCCCTGCATTCCTTTCTTGAGACCTCTGGGAAATGAGAATTTCTTCTCTAGCATAATAAATGCATGCTACACAGACCTCGGGAAAGTCCTTCAACCCTGAGTTTTTCTGGACTTCAGTTATTTTATCTGATGAATGAGAAACTTGGATTCACCGGTTTGCTACTTCCAAACCTGAAAATATGTGTACAAGCCCCCATGGGCACACAAGAGTGCCCATATGGAGTGCCTCCATTTGCCTGAAGGGCACAGATCAAAAACCTGGTGTGTCATGTGGCACTTAGTGGAACTCAAATGGTGACTCACTAAGACAACTAATTCTGAAGTTGGGTATGTGTAAGTCAGGTTAGGCTCAATGGGCTGAGTGTAGTATGAAATATAGCGAGAGCATGAGAAGTGTCAGAAAGGAAAGGGAGAATTATTACAATATCTAAATAACAATCACCCTCCACATTTGAGATGTCCAGCATCTCAGTATAAGCTCAGATGGGATTGTGGTGTAGACGAGAGATGGGACAGCCCCATTTTAATGATGAAATTGATGCTAACACAGAGTAAGTGACCTCCTTGTGGTTATACAGTTTGCTTATGTCAGATCCAGTTCTTCTGCAGTGAATGAGTAGAAGGCACTTGTGGAAACAAGCAAGGTTCCCGTGTTTCACAAGAGATGACAGAAAGTTCAGTTTGGAGGTTTTGGGCAAGGTCTTCAGGGACGCGAGGTCCCTAGAGGCACCTTACAACTCTCAAACACTGTAGGTGGCAGAGTGTTCACTAGCTAAAAGCCTGTGCTGCTACAGAGAGCTGAAAGGGAGAGCAGAAGAGGAAGAAGCCATCAGTCTTGCTTTTCAGGGGGTACGGACTAAAATTCGTTTGGTGTTAGGGTTCATCTTACTCAAATATTGCAAATAACCACAACCTTCTGTATCGATCCTGAAAGACACTACATGAAAGTGGACAGGGTAGTATCACTACCCTGCTCTCCTACCCCGCCCCCCCAATAATGAAGAATGCTTCTCCTCCCCTTGATGTTCTTTTACAGATGAGGAAACTGAGGCCACTTGGGGCAAGTCATTTTATCTCTCTGAGTCTCAGTTTCACCCTGTGGAGAATACGGTATTAGAGCAGATAATTCTAAGGTCCTTTCAAGCTTTAAAATGTTAGGATTAAATATTTATCTGTGTTCACATTCATGCACACACAGACTGCATCCAGATTATGAATGTAATACTAGTTAAATCATTAAGTAGTTATAGAAAGTCTATTGTATGCAAAACAATGGTAGTGCTCCAAATGGTTTAAAGGTGAGCATAAGCCAGATGCATATTTGACTTTCAATGTAAACCTAACCATGTACAATCCTATATCAATCTGTGTGCACCAAGAAGAGGGTTGGAAATTTGGGATAAGTTATCAGTGATTTGGACTTATAAGAAATTGCTAAGTCAACAGTCTTGTACAATAGCTAAACCATAGACCTAGGGGCACGTAAAACAGTGAAATCAAATTCTCCAACTAGAGCAGAATTTGCCCTTAAGACACAGATTATACTAAAAGGTACCATGTTATCTGAACTTTCTCCTCCCTAGAGTAGCAAAATGATTAGAGATGAGAAGAGGTTAATAAATGGTGGTAGTTTGCTGGTAGAGATGGTTTTCTAAGCGTTGGCAGGGTAAACATCTCTCCTACTCAGTTCTGTGAAGTGTCACTAAGGAGTAAGACAATTCCTTCTGCTTTCCAATTGCATCTGCCCTCCTAAGCCCACCGTGGGGCGATGGTGGAAGCCAAGAAAGAGAGACAACCAGTTCACCTAAGACATGCAGAGGTTAAGCCAATTGTCTCAGCCCACACAGGAAATCAGATGCAGGGACTCTGGCACAGCCCTGGAATTCATTAGCTTCAGGCTTTGCTTCTGGACAGATGTTTGTGTTTTCTCCAATGTTTGTTTAATGGTAGAAACATTTCAGTAGAAACCAGAGACCTGGCTTCTCTGAGGCTCACCTGTTGCTTTGGAATGTATTTATTTGTGCATGGGGCCCATCTCAGCAGACTGTTCCCTTCCTACAGCCAGAAGGCTGATGTATTCACGTCACAGTCTCCACGGCAACTGACTGTGATATTACAAACAGCAGATTGTGCCTCGAGGTAGATAGCAAATGGCCACAGCAGGTAAAGTGGGCCAAACAAACTTCCTGTTTCCAGGCAAAGGTCTAAAAGAAGAACAGTAAAGTGTTCCTTCAGTCCCCTGTGCTACCCTACCCCTGTTCCCCAACATGCTCTTCTCTGGATCAACAAATACCTTATAAATTGAGATCTAGTTTTTCTTCTCTCAGTGTTCTTGCAAAGAGAGGCAAACGTATTTCTGCTTTCCTTACTAATCACTGCACACACATCCACCTTTCTGCTTCTAACTTACTCATAAATTTAGACAAAGAAGGGACTCCAGCTCCATTTGGCCTGGTCATGACAGCAGGAATCCTAGGTATTTAAACGTGCATTTTGGTCATGGTGGTGATGAACCATCATGGGTCTATAGTGGATCTATACTGAATCATCCTCAAAAGAAAAGAAAAGGAGAAAAACCAGAACTGTGGAAAGTCATGCCTCCATCAGTCAATGCATTTATCAAGAACCCCAGTGTGCCAGGGGCCCTCTCATAGTGACTCCATTAGTTTCCTATAGCCACCAGGCTATCAGGGTTTCTTAAAAACCTATCCTCCAGGCACTTCTATCTGCTTTTGGTGTTTATCATATCACTAAGTTTAGAGTTACCTCCTTATACCATGACATTGTTCTAGAACACTGGAAATAAAATAATGGAGCTCAGAGGAAGTAGAGGTGACTGGGAGGTATGTGCCAGTCCAATCCCTTTCCTAATCCTTTGCAACCTGGCTATGACTTCTTAGTCCTGCTTCTAGGGCATGGCCACAGCTGGCTGCCTTCTAAGGAGTCAATCCTGAGGAAGTCAGGATTTGTTAGCTCAAGGAATTAAGCTAAGATGCAAAACTCAGTCTGTCTAACTCAGAAACCCAGGGCTTATATTGTCATTCAGTTTTGAACCATAACAATATTTCCCCAAACTTCTGCATTTCATACAGAAAACATTCTTGCCTACAGCAAACAACCATGGCATCCATATTCTAGGGACAGGGGTGGTTAGTCATCACACTGTATGGAAGTGGACATCTTAACAGTGGTTTGGAGAAGGAGAGACCCTGTAAAAGGCATTCTCTGTCCCCCCAGTCTTACATGTCTCATCCTGCAAGACCACTCACAAGACCTCCTCCACACAACTTGCATGAAACACACCTGACAAGGACATCTTCTCCTTTTTAGACCCACAACAGCTGATCTGAACCTCTCTCCAGATATGTATCACTTGTATCATGTTCACAGGTAAGCTACGGCTTATCCTCTCTACTAGACTTTATAAGCTACATGAGGACAGAGTCTATGTCTGATCATTGTATTCTCTTTTACCCTGAATATAATAGCTGCTTAATAAACTAGAGTAAATGAACAAATGACTATAATGTAATGAGCTGTATGTGACTTCATTATTTGCACTATTTCCACCTACTTTCTCCTTCCACTTCTTAAAAGGAACTTATCCCTGCCTGCCATAGAAAGGTATTATTTCACACCAGCTACTGTTTGATGAGCTATAAGGCTTCCTCCCCACCTTCCCTATCATAAGTAGGTGTGTATGTTATGTGCAGCTGAGTTGACTCTGACTCTTGGTGACTCTATGAATGAGTGATATCCACAATATTCTATCTTCAAAAGCCCTGCTCAGCTCCTGTAGACTCATTCCTATAACTTATTTTATGGAGTTAATTCATCTATATTTGGTCTTATTCTTTTTCTGCTGCCTTCTAAGTGGGACATGAAGGTTAATGCTACCCACGCAGCTCCTTCAGATAATAACTTTCCCCAAAAGGTTTTTCATTTACTTTTCAATCAAGAAAATCAGAGATCTCTTTTTGAGATCTCTGCTTAGGGCTCTAGGCTCTATCCTTGAACTTCAAGCAAGAGATCTCCTCTCCCAAGATTATTTGATCTTTTCTTCTCTGTAAATTAAAGTCTATTCAAATCTAGCATATCTTAAGAACTGGCTTATTCTTCTAAATGCATCATATAATGTCTTCTTATAACAATTAATTTTAGCTTTGGCTGCAAGTGACAGAAACCCAAAATATTATTGACTTAAAAAAGATGGAAATTTATTTCTTCATCTAATAGAAGAAATCAAGAAGAGATAATGCAAGGGAGCTAGAAGAGCTTCTCATAGTCATTAAGGACCCAGGAGTCTTCCATCTCTTCTTCTAGTCTCAGAACATAGCTCCTCCTCATAGTCCAAGATGACTGCTGAGCTCCAGCTTTCATGCCAGCAATCCATCAGCAGAAACAAAGTAGTGAGGAAGAATGTACTTCTTCCTTTTAAAGATACTCCATGGAACTTACTCCAGGACTCTTCCCTTCAATTCCACTGGCCACAAAGGAGGTTAATAAAAGTCATCTTTCTTTTGCTTAGGTTATAAATCCTAAAATTTAGGATCCTGTTTCTAAAGAAAAGGGACAATAGCTACTGGGGATAACTAGCAGACTCAGTTTCATTTGTGTCCTAGAAAACGAATTTCCCATCTTCTCATCCCTCAATGGTCAGGATTGACAAAATATCTAGGTTCACCTTTGTTCTTCATAAACCAGGAGTTTAAATGGGACTGGGGTAATTCAAGGTACAGCAGGTCAGGTGACTTTCTCAAAACATGGCTAATTAAAACCAAGGCAAGAGGGACACACAGTGGTCCTGACTCACCAGTCCCACAAGAATAACCACTTTAGAGGCTCAGCTGGGTCTGAGTCAGGAGCAGAGTCTATCACTGCACAAAGCATTCGGTGCTAATGAATGCCAGACTGGGAGAGGTGTGGGAACCCTTGCCAAGAGCAACATCAAGAGGCTGTAGATAAGAAATCTGTGCCCGGTGGCACTGGGTTCCAGTGCGCTCATTCCAGGCACGTCACATGGACTGCAGCAGGACTCCCTGGTGTCATCTTGCCCCTGAATGCACCACCCTCCTTTCACTGCAAGAACTGTAGCACCTGGACAAGCCACCCCACCTCCATCCCACCAGGAGGCAGTCTCCTTCCACTTGGCAGGGAGCTTAGGACCACAAGAAGCAAACCACATGGCTGCACCCATTCTTGAGGGCCCTGAGTTTCCAGGCAGATGAATCCCTGCCTGGGCTGGTGGCTACATGCAGAATTTCTTGTTATCATCCTGAATCTGGCCCAGGCCCTCCAGCTCTGATGCTGCCTACCTGAGTGAGACCTGCCCTCCCACTGATGCTGTCTCCTCTACAGGGCCTCAGGAAAGGTATTTAGGCTGGCAGTTTGCCTGCCTCCTCTCCCTAGGTGCCGGGTCCTCTGAACATCCCACAGACTATGGGGGTGATGGCTCCAGCTGTGAAACGTCTTGCACACATAGAGTTGTAGCATCCTGGGGAGGCTGGATTGTGCCAGGGGTGGGACTATCCTGGACTGGAAGGCAGGGATCCCAGATTCTATTCAGAGTTAACTGGACCTACAATGGAAGAAACCATCCTGCCTGAGGTACCTTTCTGGAGGAACAGGATGGTACCTGTTCAAATGATACAAATGAAAGCTCTTCGGGTATCTATCCTTCAGAAATGTATTTTCCCTTTGATGGGTGGGATGACTACCTCCTGTCTTTAGATAGTAAGTTATTCTTATTTCCCTTTACAGGTGAGATCATTTAGGCCTAACCATTAGAATAGGGTATAATTTGCCATTTAATCTATATATTCTTGCATAGGTCATAAAACCTCTCTAAAGTGCTGTCTGGGGCCACTGTGCAGTCCAGCCCTAGTGCTGGATCTGCAATATTAGATTCACCTTTTGTGTGTGTGTGTGGAAAACCCATGGCTTGAGGATTAACCCTTAGGGACAGTTAAACTAAGCTTCTCTATTATTAAACAGGATTCTCTTCTTCCTCTCCTCCTCCTTTTCCTCCTCGTGCTCTTCCTTTTTCTCCCCCTACTTCTCTCCTTTCTCCTCATCCTCCTTCTTCTGCTGTATGAAAATGTCCTTTTTTAAAAAAGATTAATTCTTTACCGTTAAGCCTGAAGTCCCCTCTGATCGCCTGCCTGAATCCTGCTCCTCACTCTTCTCCCCAAAGGTAACATCATTGCCAGCCTGAGGTGCACCCTCTTGGCTCATGGTGCACACGTAGCATCCTCATTTTCCTACAGCATGACAGGCCTGGAGAAAGAGACAGGTTGGAGGGCACCCTGTTTGCACCAAATAGTTTTTTTCCTCTTCTTTTTCTCCTTAAAGAATCCTCCAAGAATAGGCTCCAAGCAATTCTTAACCACTGTACTTTAACTGAGTTCTCTACATGGTTTTCTTCATACCCCAAACCAAGGGGGCCAGGGAGAGGCTGCCCCAGTGAGGAGAGTAAGTGGCTAGGGAGGAGGCTTTTTCCAGCATGTAGTCAAGGACCACAGAGGCCTAGCTCCTGCAAAATAATATCTAGGGAGTAGGCAGCACAGGAATATTCCCAGCTTGCTTTGGAGACAATATCCTAGACTGGAAGATGGCTGTAGGATCCTTCTTTTCAGACAGGCAAAATCAGACATAGAGAAGCAGATCTGCCCAACAACATCCTGAGTACTATACCAGTCAAGATCTTGCCAGGGCTTAACAGGGAAAAGGCCTTCTAAGGACCATGGTATTACTGTCTCTCTTTTGATTTTAGAAAGACAAAGCACACACATACAAAAAAAACACCATTCATGGTTGCTATTAGGGCCCTTGGGTTTGCTCTTCTTGCACAGTTAAACCACAATTAGAAACTTTCCAGGCAACAAAAACAAAGATAAAAAAATGGGACTTCATCACAATAAAAAGTTTGTGCACAGCATAGGAAATCATCAACCAAATGATAAGGAAACCTACTGAATGGGAGAAGATATTTGCAAATTATATATCTAATAAGGAGTTAATGTCCAAAATATAAAGAACTTATGCAACTAAACAACAACAAAAAAATAAGTAATCCCATTTAAAAATGGGCAGAGGCTCTAACTAGACATTTTTCCAAAGAAGACACACAGATAGATAATAGGCACATAAAAAGATGCTCAATATTATTAATCAACAGGGAAATGCGAATCAAAACCCCAATGAGATATCACTTCCCACCTGTCAGAATAGCTGTTATCAAAAGGGCAAGAAATGGTGAGGATGTGGAGAAAAGGCAACCCTCATGCACTATGGGTGGGAATGTAAATTGGTGCAGTCACTATGGACTGAGGAACTGCAGTATGGATCTTCCTCAAACAATTAAGATAGAACTACCATATGATCTGGCAGCTCCACTTCTGGATATCCATCTGAAGAACCAAAACACTGATTCATAAAGATATATGCACCCCTGTGTTCATTGCAGCATTATTTACAATAGCCAAAATATGGAAATAACCTAATCATCCATCAGTGATGAATGGATAAAGAAGATGTTGTACACACACACACACACACACACACACACACACACACACACACTTAATGGAATATTACTCAGCCATAAAAAAGAGTGAAATCTTGTCATTTGAGACTTTGAGACCCTGTGGATGAATCTTGAGGACACAATGCTCAGTGAAATAAGTCAGACAGAGGAAGACAAATACCATATGATTTCACTTATATGTGGAATTTTAAAAACAAAAAATAGAAACAAACAAAATAAAACAAAACCAGATTCATAGATGCAGAGAAGAGTGGTGGTTGCCAGAGTGGAAGAGGGTTGCGGTGGTAGCGAAAGAGGTATACAAGATCAAGAGGTACAAACTTTCAGGTAGAAAATAAATAAGTCATGGGGAATATAGCCAATAATAGTGCATCAACTTTGTATGGTGATAGATGGTGATTAGATTTATTGTGGTGATTATTTCTCAATGTATACAAATTTTGAAATACTACGTTGTACACCTGAAACTAATAAAATGTTGTATGTCAATTATACTTCAATAAAAAAAGAACTTTTCATGTCTTGTGTTGTCTTTAAATGAAAGATGAATGGGCAATATATCTTATTCCTTCCTGAGATTTCTAAGTTTAAAAGATTCAAATTTTAAAAGGAAAGGATTAGGAATTAAAGTAGTAACACGCAATGGAAAGAGCATGGTCTTCAAACCCTGGCTCTTCTACTTACTAACTGTAGTCCCTGGGAAAGATTTTTTTAACATCTCCAGATGTCAGTTCCTTACCTTTCAACTTTAAAATAATTAAATTAAGTGTACAAAGTGGGTCTGAGGATTAAAAGAGATAACACTTATAAAAGGAGCTAGTTTGATATCTGGCACATGATGGGTATTCGGTAAATAGTGGTTTCATTACCTGTTCCTTTTTCTTTGAGGGAGGCATTCTTACCCCAATTGATTAATTCAGTGGACCTCATACATTTTTTAAAAAATGGAATTTTTTTCACACTTCCAAGTGTGTGACCATTACAACCCCAATCTTAGTGGCACGCTGGAAGGTTTTCAAAAAATGTTTATAACAATGGTTCATTGAGCAAGCACTGAAAATGAAATGGACAGCTGAGGCAATTTTCCAGATAATCCCCACCCCAAATTGGGTAATGCCTGCTCTGATTGATCGGGACAGTTGTCTCAGGTCTCTGCCTCATCTTGCCTACTACAGACCTAGATGCTTCATAGATTCTTTGGTTAATTTTTTTTTTAAATGAAGGGTCACTTCACTATATATTTCAGACTGTGTAAATGTAGCCCAAAGATTCTTTGAAGGAATAGTTGTCCCTTAGTTACTATCTCAAATGATAATTTTTAATAGAAGTAAAATTAGAAAAATATTCCTAATAGCCTCACGAAGAGTTGTCTTGGGAAAAGCCAGAAAAATTGCCTTATTTACCTCAGATCTCCTCCATAAGAGCAAATCATACATGAGTATTACCAATTTGCATAGAGAAGAGCAAAGCTCACTGGCCCATAGTCACATAGAGAGGCTATGGTCAAATCTGAACCACAATTCAAGTCTCTAGATCTCAGGTATGTGTGAAGTCATTTCAGCCTCCTCTCATCCTTTGAGGAGGGTCCAATCACACAAGAGATAGATAGCTTCTGCCATCTTAATGCAATAATGCAATTTAAGGAATGCTGGAGGACCACCCTTCCTCCCCCTCTATCCCCTTCAGCCAAAAGAATTCCTCCCACTTAGATGCTTGCAGTGATTCATTCCTTGGAGGATTCCCAATCACAGGCCCAAAGATGATCTTGGCCTGGTTGTATTCTGAGGCAATATGCCTGGGTGGGACCCAGGGACTCAGTTGTGAAAAGCTCCTTAGATGATGTACAGCCAGCCAGGTGTTAGAACCTCTGCTTTAAAACGAGCCTTGCCATCCCAGCTGTTCTAATTCGAAAAGGAGGGATACCTAAGAGGAAGAAGCCACCGAATGGCTGGAACATGAAGGTAAAAATACTGAGACATGGCCCTCAGTACAAGGATTCCCTGATCATATACACTTAGCAATGCTAATCACATTTTTTACCTACTCACAGATACACAGGTCATATTAGCATAGTAAAGGCTCTTGGAATTTCTAATGATACCTGGTTAACTCCCCACTTTTTTTCCCTAACACCTGTTAGTCTTCCACAGAACAGATTTTGGAAAATGCTGACTTTGTATAAACCATGTTTAGTGGAATTTCCTTTGGGTAACCTGGAAAAGAAAGGGAAGATTAACGGAGCTGAAAAAGTTCCAAAAGGTTAAAAAATATCACCAAGTAAAAGCTTCATCTATTTCATAATTTTGCTTGAGACCAGCTCAATTTAAGTTTTATGTAATGCTATGTAGAAAAGCCCAAGACTTCGTATGATTTTCCCTATGAAGTGAGTTTTTAATACATCAAAATTGTTTTTTAATCAGAATATTAATATTATGCATTTGTAGGCAGTTTTAGAGTTTACAAAGTCCTCAATATGTTGATGTAATATACTGCTTGGAGGTGAATATTAATATCTCGAGTATTATGACAAGAATACTGACATACATTAAGTTTAATTACTCATCTGAGAACTGGAAGGGACTCAAAATAATCTAGTCCAGTGATTCCTAAGCTTGATTCAACATCAGAAATTCTTAGTGTCCTTGATAAAATCACATGTCCCCGGAAATTCTGCTTTAGTTGTTCTTGAGCAGAGCCCAGGAATCTGTCCTTTTAATTAACACAGGTGATTCTGATGCTGATTATCTGCGGTCCCACGTTTGTATCTAATCCTCTCTTTTTCAACTGAAAAAACTAAGACCTAGAAAGAAAAATTGAAGGACCCCAAACCACAGAGTCAGGTCTCAAACATGAATTTTTCTCATTCCAGGTGTATTGCTATTTCTCTGACTCACTCCCTTGTGCCTCACATTGGAGCAGAGGACATCATGGTGGGTTACTGTGGTTCATGGAGATCCATATAAGTTATTCAGAGCACATCTGAAGGCAAGAAGTAAAGGCATTTTGGAGGGTCAGCTAATCTTTAACAAGGGAATAGAAACCATATCTATCCAATAATCCTTATGACAACTCAGATCAAAACCATTTTCTTAAATGAATGAAGTAAGATTTTCATATTCGACATTTAATTATTTTTCTTTAAAAGTGACTGGGCCTTTCAAAATCTTTCTACACACTTACCTTTTTCAGAAATCCTTCCTAGATATCCAACTGTACTTGTAACCCTTCCTTTGATCTTATCCCTCTTTAGCTTTATATTCTGTTGTCCTTGAAGATGTGCTTTTGCTAATAATGTTGGTCGTAAATGTTCTTAAGACTCTTTCATGGCCTCTTCACAGGTAAAATCTGTGCCTTTTTTTTCACTTAGGGTCTCCATTTGGTCTATACCTGGTTAGTGAACGTTATCTGTCAGCTATAGAAGATAAAGCTCTGGCTGAGTCAGGAATATTGGGTTCTAATCCTAGCTCCACCACTAATTTGCTGACTGTCCTCAGACAAGTCATTTCCTCACTTGTGCTTCAATTTCCATATCAATAAGTGAATGCATCAGACTAGAGTAATATATCCCCAAGGCATGTTCTGAAGGACAGTTCCTCAGGAGGTTAACGATTGTTATAAGAACAAAGGCACTCTGTGGTTAAACATGTTTCAGAAACACTAGGTTAAGTGGGTCTCTACCACTTGACATCGTCTCAGAGCCTTTAACATGAATCATGAATCTCCACTAGGGGGATGGCTTGTGCAGAACCCTCTTCCAGGAAGCATCTTGTGAGGTTAATAATCGTTAAGACTTACTTGGCCAAAATTGGGCAAGATGGGCTCCAGAGTCCCTTTTAGAATGAACAGGTGTTAATACTGGACAAAGCGCTCAGCCAAAAGTCAGGAGATTTGGGTTCAAAACTCTTCTATTTACAAGTTGTGTGATAGAACTAGGCCCATTACCCCACCTATTTGAGCTTTCGTTTCCTTAAATGCACCTCATAAGGTTGTGATGAAGGTTAAGCACAGCAGCTAACATATGCCTGAATGAAGTAACCATTTAAATTTTATTCAAACTTGGCTTTCTCACTATCTGGTATTTGATGCCTCGTTTCCCACCCAGGCCTTCATCAACAACTCCACTGGATTTCCTTTAGAAATAGTTCTGTTTGTTGGCCCCTAAACTACATACTTTTAAAGAAGAATTTCAAAAGGCCCTGACATCTGACTCACCCTGCCCCAGGCTTTGAGTTCCCATTCTCTAGCAGGGAGATATTAATACTAGACCAGGCATTTAACACTATAAGTGTGAAAGTTTGAGTTCCCAAGGCCCCTGAAGCTCTTCTAACCAGGTAGGGGCCATGGGAAGTTTGCTCAGAAGACTCTGGTCAGCTGGTGAATGGTTTCAGGCAGTGAGCATAATGGATTGCTGCCAACACACAGTAGAGCCCACTCAAGCCTCAGGAATGTTATCACCTTTCCTCACCGGAAGGCAGGTGTTTGTCTAGGTTGACCCAGGGTCAGGCATACCTGGGCTGAATACAGACAGTCTTGTCCCTGGGCTAAGTCTACATATTTTGACTCAGTCAGGGTCAGGGGTCACTGCACATAAAGGTCAGAGGTTGGTGATAGTGGTTGGGGGTGGATTTCCAGTGCATTTTGCATTAAGTGAAGAGCCAAAAAAAAAAAAAAAAAAAATTACTCAGCAAACAAGCATATCAGCATGGATTGTTGGGAAACAATACTTCAGTTACTTGGGATCATAAGACTGTAGTTCTGAACTCAAGGATTTTAGTGCTTTCATCAAGAAACAGTGATCAATGCCAGGCACTATTCTAAGAGCCTTACATGTGTTCACTTCTTTAATCCTCACTATTCTATGAAGTAACTTCTATTATTTTCCTCACTTGCATATGCACAGAGAGGTCAAGCCACTTGCTTAAATTTCCACAGCTATTTAGTGGTGACTGAGTGAATCTAAGAAGGCTGATTCTAGAACCTGGGATCCTACCCACCTTACTAGACTGCCTCTTTAAAGTTAATAAAGGTCTCACTCTTTGAAACCCAAACGGAGCTGTAAAAAGCAGGTTCATCCAAGCTATTATTTCATAGAGCAAGGCAGTATGACTTTACAAACAGGAAAGGCCACAAAACCAGAAATTGAGGACCAAGAGTTAAGCATCCACAAACATTCCATCAAGTAAATGGTCCTCTAATTATTTTACTTTCTGAACTTCATTTCCCCCAGGCTCTGTTCTCTTACATCTAGCTGAGATTTCTCACACACAGCCAAACTGGTATTTGAGGTGCTTCAACCTTTATCTCTGTTCTCCTGGTGTTCTTTCTAGCCATAGAAGGTACAAAGAAAAGAAATACAAATAAATGACTTGAAGAGGTGAGAAGCCAGCACATGCAACATGGCCATTTATTTCTTCATTGAGTCAATAAGTATATTATAAGCACTTCCCACAGGACTGGAGCACCTAGGCACTTAAATGGCAGAAGTAAATTAGATCAAGATCCTTCCCATTAGCAGCATCCAAAATAGTAAGAAAGAAATCTACTATACAATAATGAGAATATAAAAGACAAAGTATTAAGTGTTCCAAAAGGGACAAGAAAGCTCTATAGGACTTGGGAATAGAGCATCCAGCTGGGGTAATCTCAGAAGGCTTACTGGAGGAAGTAGAATTTGAACTTGTGCCATCACTAAGCAGCTGTTTTGACTTCAGAGCTGTCACTGAGCCCTCCTGGACCTCTCTACAGGATCCATCTCAAAGTTCCGACTCCTAGCTGAGTAACAAGACCCTTGGGCCAAGCCAGCCCAGAGCTCTACCAGCCATAGTCCTCGGCCACAATTCTGAGAGGCCTGTTAAAATGTTCTGAAGGAACAGCTGCAATAAAGTGAGGGAGTTGGGGGGAATTTGAGGGTGGGTGGGTGGGATAGCTTTGCAAGTTAATCCACCCATATTTTGCTTGCCTCTTCTCTGTGTTGCCAGGCCCAGCCCCTGGGAGACAGCCTAGCTGTGCAGTAAAGGAGAATGGACACTGTCCTGGAGACAGGACAATAATGAAGTCAATGAAGCATAGCAGGAATAAAGATAAAGGCATTTTCTTAGGCCTCACTGCCCTGGAGTGACTTGTCCAGTTAATTTTTCCCCCTCCTCCTTTTCTTTCCCCTCCCTCAATTCTGCTTGCTCTAAAAGCCCTAGAGAGGTATGTGATCATATTCACACGAGACTGGCCTGGGAAATTGCTTGAAGACCTATGTCCCTAGTTGTATCTGCCTCTGGCACTCCTATAAGAAGACAAGATATTGGGGTGCTATTGACTTAAGGCTCAGAGAGTGGGGATAGAGGCAGAGAAGGTAAGAGGCACAGCAAAGACCACACAGAAAGCTGGTACTCACATTCCTGAAAAGCATCTAAGCCCCCAACAGTTCAGATGAACATTGTTCTCATTGCTGATGGCTAATTTTTCTCAATCATTCATTCATTTCTCCATTCCTTAGAAATTTATTGATCATCTAACATGATGCAAATGCTATAATAAAAATGTTTTGTCAGTGGCCAAAACTAGTTCTCAAATATTAATCTCCCTAAAAACTAACCCCAATGAAAATAGGATAGTCTTGATACTTTTTTTAGGCCCAATTCAATTGTCTTAGAGCATGGTTTGCATATTCCTTGTTCAACTCCTCACCACACCGTGACATTCCATAATCATTGAACTGATTTATTCTCAGAAAATAGATGCCCATATATATTTGCTGCCATTAACAATATATTTATTCATTCATTTGGAAAACATTTTTCAAATGTTGCATGCTACCGAGTTCACTCTAGCAGGAAGAGTGGAGTTATTAATGGGCAGGAGGACAGACATGTGGCTTCAAAGCAGAGAATTACTATCTTTTCATTGTTTAGCGTTTGACATCTGCCATCTCATTGCAGTCTCCCTGTAGCCCTGTGAGGGGTGCTGTAGCCACCAGGTAACTGCACCAGTGGCTCATTGCTGGAAGCAGGTGACAGACACATCCAAAGGAATTCCCAAAGGAACCATGTGAACAGTATGCTGAGAAAGAGGAGGAGGAAGCAAAGATCTCTGGGTGGAAAGTCTGTTGGATGTATTCCTAAGACCACAGTGGCCTCCTATTGGACAGCCAGTCAAAGCTCTCGTATAGAAAGGAAGTGACCTAACCTGAGGGAGGAAGAGCAAAATGATACAGCCATACACAAAGATGTATTTGTGACCTCTCAATGGCTTCTTTCATCATTCTGGGAGGACAATTTGTACACACCCTCAGTAGAGGAAGGAGGTAACTAGAGAGTATAATTTGGTTGAAATGGAACATAGAGTTATACCATAGTTCTCTTCTTTGTAACCAAAGAATGGAGGAGAAAAGTCTTCGGAATAATTTTCATAATTAACCCTAACCAGGGCATTTAGGTGAGGGTGGTGTTGGGGGTGGTTTTGGGGGGTGAGAACAGAACCCTGGATAGTAGCAGAGGCGACAAAGAGGAAATAGCCTCCTGGCCTTGGCCCAGGCTTCAGGATGGATGAGGCCTGCCCCAGCAAACTCAAGGTCACCCCAGTGCATGTCCCAGGATTGCATACAGACAAGCCTCCCAATTATTCATTAGCCAGCATGTATGCTGGCCCCCATGTCTCTGTCCTTGGCCACAAACAAAGATGAAAGCCAAGCCGCCAGCTCTGGGAGAGGCAGGCCTGATAGTTCAGTAGCTATCTCAGCCTCTGGCATTATTAAAGCCTGGGACAGCCAAGACTAAGGGGGAGGCTGGGATTTCAAACACTTCTGTGCCCTTACAATGTCTCTCTACCTCCCTCCCCTTACTCAAACAAACGCATGCAAAAATAATCATCACTCATGAAGAGGTTTTAGCAGATGGCTTCCAGGTCAGACTCCTTGAGCCAGCTTTGGCAAGGACACACTAGGATGCACTGATGAGAAGGAAGAAATCCTTCTGAAGGTCATACTACTCTACCCTTACCTCAAGGCTGAGAGAAACCACCTTAGATTCAGGTTCAGGGTGCAGGCAAGCCATGCTGATCTTGGACCTGTCCAGCCTTTGCCTTTCCACCCCTCTAT
Source organism: Cynopterus sphinx (assembly GCA_030015415.1). Classification (NCBI taxonomy): domain Eukaryota; kingdom Metazoa; phylum Chordata; class Mammalia; order Chiroptera; family Pteropodidae; genus Cynopterus; species Cynopterus sphinx. Next base: position 95,563,969 of record CM057380.1, read on the forward strand.
CACTAAAGGTTAATGGGTCTTGGGTAGGTGACCACGTGGCCTTGCCTACCTTTGCTTGTTCAAGCTTTCCCCACCTATCCTTTACTTACTGAGTTGATAGAAGTCTAGAAAGTAGCAAGTCCTTCCCACAGTGTTGTCTGAGATGATGCAGTTGGCTGCCATAAGTTTCCTCTACTCCATTCTGAACTCAGTCTTGGAACCAACCACATTGCTGGGCTACTGTCTTGGCCCTGTGTCTTTGTCCACTGCCCCTAAATGGAAATTGGAAGCTGATATTCTACATAGAGAAACTAAAGCAGAGAGTAAGAGAGGACTAGTTTAGAACCTTCAAAGGCCCTTGTTCTTGACTCTCAAACTTCTTCTTGACTAATAGTAATAAAAGGCCAACAATAGCTAAATAGTCAGGCCAGCAACAAAGAAAGCAACAGAAGATCTTCATCCATTCCATTTTCTCAGCATTCAAGAAATATTTAAAGAGTGACAATTAATGTGCCAGGTGTCAAGCAGATGAGTGGAGTAAATACAAAAGACTCATCCATGATCTCAAGGAGTTTCTGAACTTGAGAAAGAATAACTTAAATAAATGAATTATAACAATGAGAGCACCTACAATGTGCTCTGTATCTCACAGCAATCATACAACATCATACTCCCATGCCCCTTTTTCCAAAAGAGGACAATGATGCTCAAAGAATGCAAGGCCAGGTGGCAGAGCTGGGAGTCACACTCCAATCTGGTAGATGTGATTTGGGTGCAGAGGAGAACACAGATTTGACACCATCGGCAACCTGGGAATTTGATTTTCTCCTCACTTGGAGTCCAAAGTTGCTTCTGCTCTTACCCCACTCCCACCACTGCTTCTTTTCTGTCTCTTTTGATTTTCACATTCCCTGCTCTGATCTTGGAATTTAGATTTGATTCCTACCTCTCTGCTATCACTGTTGCTTAAATCTATTCCTAGGATTTCAATCATTACCTTTTTAGTTACAAATTCCAATCCTATAGCACCAGCTCACACCTCACTTTATGTTCCACTTTCCATTTCATCCCTAAATCTTTTCAGATATTTAATATCATCTTGCCATCCTCAGTCTATGATTTTTGAGATCTCTTTACCCTTTGCTTGGATTTCAATAGCCTGAATTTTCTGTAATTCCCTATTGCAGGACTCCCTGTCCTCTTGAGTTTTTTTTTCTCTAAATATTTATTTTCTCATATCACTATTTTATTAAAATTCTTCTGTGGTCCCCTAACACCTATAGGATATGTCTACATGCCTACAGAGCTCTTGGTGTCTGGGCAACCTATTTTCTACCCTCTTCTTCTCAGATCCTATACCCTAGGATGATGAACTATTTTCCCAATGCATTGCAGTGCTTCTGCTCCCTATACCTCCTGGACAACTCTCCATATAGACTCCTACCCTCTTCCCTCTTCAAGATACAGCTAAAGCAGGTGTCTTTTATAGAGCTGGGACTCTGGTTCTCATAGTTAGATGTGGACCCACCAGCCCTGAATTCCCATAGCATTTGGTTATGTCACATTCTCAGATATCTGGGTTTAAGTTTGCCTGGCACTTCTGTGCTAGGGAAGGAGCTTAGAGCTTGAAATTTGAATGAGTGTAAATTCTGGCTTAGCAACTTCCTAGCAGTATGACATTGGACCCTTCAGCATGATCCTTTTTCCTCTCATCTGTAAAATGAGAAACAAATACAACCTTGTTGTGAAAGTTAAAAATAATACATGTAAAACACTCTAAATGAGCAAATGATCAATAGGCGGTGATTAATATGATGTATTTATTTATTTCCCATGAGAACAGAAATTCCTTGAGATTTAGACTAACCAATGCTATTTGTTATTGCATCAACCTTAGTCATCATCATAGACCCAGGAATATAGAACTTTTTCTAGCATTGTTAGTTGAATCTTGACAAAACTGAAGGTTGAATCTTGACTAAACTGAAGGAATAAAGATTTTCTCTTGTCTCCTTTGCTTCTTCCCTGTCTGTGTGAGTCCCCTGCCTCCCTGGAATCAGAAGCCTCAAGATGGCAACCCTAGTCCTTTCCAACTGTTTACCTCTGTTTCCCTACCCCAAAGTACCTCAGTATCCAGCCCCGTGCCATACATATGTTATTTAGAGTAATTGCATAGAAGAACTCAGCTGTAGGTGGAAACAAATGTTGAGGGCTTCTCAATGGAAAAGGAATCATAAATCACTCTTAAGTGGGGAGAAAACCCTAGGAAACCATGCCATGCAAACCACAGTTCCCTAAACCTCTGTAAAAAGTGGCCCTGAAACCCCTGGAGATTCCTTTCCCTCTGTTGCCTGGCACTTGGCTATTCTAATTCTGGCTGAACCCCAGCATCCCAGAGGCATACAAAAACTAAAGGCCTCAATACCCATGCCCTAGATAAGAATTAAATCTGGACCCCATGTCACTTTTTTCCTTCATTAAAACTCTTTGGGTCTTCAGGTTATAAAATTATAGGGTGACAGACGAGGTTACCTAGAGTGGCTTCTTTGTTCCATCTTCTCTGCCTCCTTCAGAGGACTTTTTCCTCAAATCAAGGCCTGAAATTGTTTATATCTCAGGTGGATGACCCAGCTAGGGGTGACCACAGTAAACCCCAATCTCGGCCTTTGCAGTTGTGCTACTAAATGTTCAAGGCCAAGGCCCTTGAGCCTGGGAGGGGAGACTGCTTGTTGCAGATGCGAGTTTGCAAGAAGCTTTGATGTTCCCAGCAGGATTGGGAGGCGTGGGAAGTGAGACTTCTGTTCCTTTGAGCTCCCACAAGGCAAAGGCTTTCCGTTATCTTATAGGTCAGCATAGCCTAAAGGTGCCGGCTAAAGTCTGTCTTGGCCAAGAGTAAATCAGGCCAGAACCAAAGAATGCATTTGAATCAAAGTGGAAAATCAGACGCTGTGCAGGGGAAAGCTCTCCTCTCCAAAATATATATATGCATCAAAGTGTACCCCTGTCTAGCTGGGATAGCAGCCATCAAAATGCAAATGTGGTTTTGAGAATGCTAATGTTGGAAGTGGAGAACAATACCAGACAGACTTCTTGGGGCCAGGGAGAGGGCCCCAGGGCAGAATGTGGGAGCCGAGTGGGGGCAGGAATGAAAGGGGAAAAGGAAGCAGTGTGAGAGAGCCTGGAGATGAGAAGACAGCAGGAGTCAATTGAGGCTGAAAGACTGTCTGGCAGGCCGTGGAAAGGGGAGTGCAGGAGAAGACAGTCAGAGGACCTGACCATTGACCGCTGACCTGAGGCTGCGTGCCCAGGAAAGAGGAGGGTGAGTTTAGGAAAATTTCCCTGAGTGGCAGCCCAAGGGGGTGGAGCATCAGGATGTGCCTGGAGTCCTGGCTTAGATTTGAGATCGAGGCCTGGAGAAACAGAAGGATCCCTGAGAGCCCTGAAGCCATGAGATGTGCTCTGTTTGGGTGCAATTGACATGTGAAGCAGAGAATGAGAGGGCTCAAAAAGGTGCGAGTGATGGGTCAAAACCTGGCTTGGGCTTCCCTGGGCTTAAATTCTGCTCTTGCCACTGTAGATGCATTGCTTTCTCTCCATGACTCTCTTATGCTGGGAAGACTGAATAAATTAAAACAGGCTGGCACAAGGTGAAGCCTTGTGGATGTTGTTGTCATTTTTGTATGTTAAGAAACTGAGTCTCAGGAAGGTTTAATAACATGTGCAATTTTAGACAGCAAGGAAGGGAGTGATGGAAACTGGATTCCAACTCGAACCTGTCAGACCTGTGCCAGTCTACTAAGCCACACATACCTCTCCCCTTGTGCTGGGCCATGGGATCCCAGAGAGGTGGCAGAGGGGTTGAAGCTATAAAGCCAGGAGCTGGTACAAAGGAGGACTGAGCCTTTGACTAATGGTGGTAGGAAAAAAAAAAAAAAACAGTGCTAGTAATGGGGCTTATCTTGGAGGGATAGAGTCTTTATTTTTGGTTTGGGGGCCTGTTTACTCCTCATTTCTCAGCAGTGCCTACTCCAGCCCTGGCCCACAGTTAAAGCTCAATAGATCACTGAGTCACCACTGTCTCCCCATCTAGAGTGTAAGTTCCTAGAAGGCAAGGATTTGTGTCTTATACCTGTTTTGTATCCTCCTAGGCCTTTCACAGCACTCTGTGAATGGTCTCTAAATGAGTTCAGTCACTGAAGAGTGTCTGGTGTGTGTTTCTGTGCTAAGAGGTGAGAATACACTGATGATTACTGTATGATCTCTGCCCTTGGGTAACTTTTCTAAGTCTGGTGAATGAATAAAGAAAAGAAAGAATGATTGGAAATTGAAACAGGTCAGGCCATTTTGCTAATGGCTTTATGAAACTGGTAGACAGCATAGAGGTAGACTCCTCATACCCTGCTTTCTCTCCAGCCTCAGACCTGAGCCAGGTTGACATACATGGCCACATTGAGTGTTGGTAAGTGGCTGTTTTCCAGGTTTCAAAGCTCTGAACAAGTACTGTCTTTTATAGAACAGACGACTCACCATTCTGCTATACACGTTCCAGGAGGAGAGGTTCTCCGAGCAATGACTGGGGCCTTGGAGTTATTCATTCTCTTAGCTAGGCTCTCTTGGGACCAAAAACTGCGAGGTTGGGGAGCTGGGATTTTCTCTGGCGTGAAGGTAACTGGTCTCTGAGGCAGCACTCTGAGGGATCACTGAGATTCCCCTGGGAGAGCCATAGCCTCCAAACAAAACTCTACCTTTTCAGGTGGAGACGGCTTCTCTCAGGAGTGGAAGGCTTCAATGAAAATGCTGGGCCTTGTAGAGCAGGGCAGCTTTGCAAAACATTCAAGAACACACACATTTTCTCATGTAGACAAGGCTCATTTGGTATGAGCTAAACCACAAGGAACAGGTAATGCTTTCTCTTCAGTGGAAGTGGCAGAGCCTGAGGCGGTCTGTTTGTGTGTGTATGTGTGTGTGTGGTGCTTGTGTACCAGGAAACCAAAAGTGAAACAGGCCAGGGGCATTTCTGGGGCTCACAGAAACAAGAAGCAGGAGGGGGCAAAACTGGTCTGGGGCCCTTGAGCAGTGACTGTCAGGACTGAAGCAAAATGGCTCTGTACATGAAGAGGCCTTGTGTGGAAATGGAAAACGCCTGGTTTACCACACCCTTCCCCACCAGCTTTGCCTCCAAGGAGTCTACATTGCAGATTCTGAACCTCCAGTGTTAACCACAGGGGAGCCAAAGGACCAGAAGCAGCCCCACCCTGCGAGGCAGTTCAATGGAAAGGCCAAAAGATGGCCTATGGAGGTGAGAATATATGATGACTGATGCACAGGAAGAGAGAGAGTGAGAGAAGATATAGATAAATATAGACGACTTAACAGCCAGCTCTAGGATCCACATAGTATGTCCATCTTCCGGAGTGAATGAGAAGAGCACAAGCAAATATAGACCAAGTGTGGTGCGGTGTTAGTAGGTTTGAAAGGGCTGAGCTATACAGTCTGGCATGCTCTTTTTACTGGGAGAAAATTAGGGCAGGAGAGGGTGAGAAAACTGGGTCTTGAAAATAGATCATTGTTGATGAATACTCTCCAGTCTGAAAACTTTTCTCTCTTCTGTACCACCATCATCATAATCCAAGTTCCCATCATCTCTCACCTCCTAATATGGCTTCTTACTACCACTCTGCCTCCTCATGCCCCATGCCTCAGCTGGTAATATTTTATAAATAAAAACTGAAACATATGATCTTCATCTTAGTACCCTCCAGTGGCTTTCCATTGCTTTCATAATTAAGACTGAAATGTCTAACTTGTTCTATAAGGCCCTGAAGGATCTTGGCTCTCCTCCCTCCCGTCTCTCTCTTCCAGCTTTGATGGCTTTCCCTGGTTCCTTGAATGTGCAGGAACCTTCCTGTCCCAAGGTTTTTGCACACTGATATGATCATCCATTAGTGCTCGTTTCAGTTTTTAATCATCTGTGTATGGTAATTGTTGATGGGTGCTTGTTTCACTGGATTATTTGATGGTTATATCGCACTTGGTCCTATTGGACTATAAGCTCTCTGAGGACAGAGACCACGGATAATTTTGCTTCCTGTTATAGTCCCAGTGCCGGACAGAGTGCCTGGTATAAAAGCAGATGATTAATAGATGTTTGTTCAGTAAGCAATGGGATAAAGTAATGGAGACTCTGTTCCTTCATTTTATAGATGCTTCATTGCTAAAAAGCATTTGGGCCAGATGAGGAGCCTGGAGCTTGGAAGGGCAATGACTTTGCCAGAGATCACATGGCTCAGCTATCAAGGGAAATCTGGGTCTTGGTCCTGAGTATTACCTCCCTTCCCTTTTATGTCATTTTGACTCAGCCACGTGGTGGTGGTGGTGGTGGTGGAGCTGATGCAGGGCCAGGTCCTACATCACAGCTAAGGGAATGGTACCCAGAAAAGTCTCTTGTCCCCACTGTAGCAACTTTCTCCATTAGAAATACCATGATTGACTCCCAGACCTTGTTACTAATCCAAACAGTGGTATAACTTTTAAAAAATCTGCCAAGTGTAGGAATGTATCTTTTAGTTCAATGAAAAACATAGGCTAAGCTTACCACATATCAGAACAGACACCGAACTCAACAAAATATCAGAATAGATGACCAAGACTTTTTACTAAATGGACACAGTAGATTCTGCTTGTTGGTAGATTAGAATGTAGTTTGTGGTCTCTAGGTTCACACTAGTGAGCTCAGGAAGGGGACTCTCTTGTTTATCATTGTGCTGCTGGGCTCATAATAGGTTCTCCATAAATGTTTGTTGACAAAACAGTGAATGAAATTTTCATTGGGCTAGACAGAGCCCTGGATGGCAGAAGCAAAGCTACAGCACCCAAAGACATCTGGTCTAGTACTTATTTGCTCCCTCTTGGAAGGCTTATTATTTTATAATATAAAACTGCCTAACAGAAGCAGACTAGAGACAGTTTGAACACTGTTTGGCTATTTGAATGTAGGTAAGTGACCTAAACTGTCTTAGCTTCCACAGCCCCATCTATTAAATTGGTTCAATGATTCCTTACTCTCCTGAAGACCATATTTTAATGAATTCAACTTCATATTTATTGAGTGCTGGGCATTGTGCTAGGCACGGGGAATGAGGTACAAAGCAAAACAGAAGTGGCCTCTGTCTTTTCTAGTGGAGGAGACATTAAGCAAATAAATAGAAACTTGTAAAATTTCAGCTTTGGGTATGTGCTGTGATGGAATACCACAGGTGCCATAAGAGAGGTCAGCAGTGGGACCAAATTCAAATCAAGATGCAGGGAGGGCCTAAGAAAGCACCATTTATGCTGCGACCTGAAGGCCCCGTTAGGAGTTGGCCGAGAGAGAAGCTCGGGGAGGTGGGGTGGGGACAGGTGCGGGAAGGTGGAGCTGGGTGGGGTGGTTCAGGTAGAGGGAACGACTGCAGGAGCGCGAAGCCTGAGGCTGGAGAGAGCTGGGAGAGAGCATGGGGGGTGCAAGCGGTTAAAGGCTGGAAGGGATGAGGCCCAGTGGGGAGAGGCGGATGTGCCTAAAAGGAGGGTAATGACATGCTTACGGTCACATGTTTAAAAAAAGTGCTTGAGTGGCGGGTGGGAAACGACTCGGGACGGAGGGACACGAACCGAATCTCGACGCTCCTCTGTGTGGAGGTAAAACCCAGAATTTGGGAGCCAAGGCCTTTCAAGTAACCGGCCCAAACCTTCCGTGTCAGAGATGGGGAAGAACCGAGCACTGCGGCCTGGGTCGCACGCTCCTTCAGGGGCCCCGGGGCAGAACCCCGGCCTCTGATACCTCCTTGTCCCACACTTGGGCCCGTTTCCGCTTCCGGGGCTCTTCGGGCCTTCTGCAGTCGGGGGGCGGCTGAGACCGGGCTCCCGCAGCCGAGACCTGCGCGTCCCAGGGCCCAACGGCACGAGGCCCTGCGCGGGGCCCGGCCGCGAGGCGGCGGGGAGGGGCCGGCAGGGGCCGCCGCGGGAACGAGCGCCGCCGGCCTGGAGCGTGGGTGGCGGCGCAGGCCCGCCCCCCCCCTCCCGGCCTCACCTGCCGGGACACACCGCGCCCCCCCCCGCCCCGCCCCGCCCCCAGGCCAGGAAGCGAGCGGGGACCGCTCCCCGCCCGCGCCCCCCCCCCGCGCGCCCGGCGCCGCCCGGCTAGCAACGCGGCGAAGCGGCGCGCCGATTGGCGGAGGCCGGGCTGGGCGGCGCGGCGCTCGTCCAATCGGGGCGCGCGCCGGCCGCCGCCCGCGGGCCGCGGGGCGCGGGGCCGCACATGCCTGTGGTATTTGCTCAGAGGGGCATGACCACTGGGGGCGAGCCGTTCCCTGTGAGTCAGCTCTCGCCGATCCCTGGGAAAAATTCCTCGGTGTTGTCAGGCAGGGTTCGCGGGCTGCGGCGGCTTTTTTTTCCTTTTTTTTTTTTTTTTTAACAATTCAAAAGGGCTAATCCCGCTGAATGGGGAAAGGCGTTCGCACCCTGTCCCTGGCTCCCCCAAGATGCTCGGGACCCGGCACCTCATCTCCGGGCCGGACGCCCCCCACAGAGCAGGCCCCTTGGAGCTGGTTGTCTGGAGGGCCGGGGCGCCCCCCTTTGTCCTGTGAGCCCACACCCTAGTGCTCAGCAGGGCAGAGAGGATGCACGGTACGGTACGCAGTAAGAGGGGCGCCCCCTGCAGTTGTGCAGCGCCCTGCCTTCGTGTAGGAAACGCCTCCCGGCCTCCCTGCCTCCCTGCCGTGTCACTGCAGTTCTGGCCTTGGACCTGGCGCCCCGTAGCTGTGTGCGCTTAGGGAACCTCTCCACTGCTTCCAGCTTCAGTGTCTGTCCTTGCTGGCGGCAGCGTCCAAGGCACACAGTAGAGGAAGCGAACTGGAGGGGGAGCGTGGAAACCTCTGCTGTTCCAGCTTGGTTTCCCTACCTGGGCACGCCTCAACTTCCACGTCTGCAACATGAAGGGCTTGTTCTGGAAGAGCCCTGCGGAGAGGCATTCCAGGCCTTTGAGGGCAGTTCCCCCAGGCCATCCACGTCGCCCCTCCTTGCCAGTCTGTTCCAGCACAACTCCATAGATGCCCCCCTAGTCCACCTGGCTTCCACGCCCCACGTATCATCTCAGAGACTCTGAGCAGACAGGATCGGGAGCACCGAGGGAGAAAAAGGACCAAAAAAGGCCGAAGGCTGAGGGAAATGAGCAGGAACCGTAGGGATTTATGTGCGATTTGATTGTAAGTGAACATCTTGTGCAAAAGAAGAGGCAATTTGGCTCTGTTACTGGTGAGTTAATAGCTCAGGCACTCTTGCTAACAGGGATACAATACTGTGAAGACCAGATTAGCTCATGTGGCAGCAAATTGTAAGAGCTGACCAGAGAGAGGCTGTAAAGTCTCTGCCTGGGAGTATTTTAAAGATAAGGTAGGCACCGCATTGTTTCACATGAGGAGCTTTGAAATCCAGGCTGGATGAAATGGTTAGAGCCCTCTGAATCACTGAGAACATGGGGGCACTTGAAACTTTGGTGTGTGAAAAGCATGGCTGGATAAAAAGAGCACTGCACTCCTCTGCTAACTCAGGGGTGTGACCCTGGGCAAGTCACTTGCCTGTTCACAGTTGCCTTTTCCTTTGCTGCCGATGAAGGATTAGACTAATTGACCCCTTAAGTCCCTTCAGCTCTGACACGCCATAATTAAATGAAATAATGTGTCCCCAATTGCTTTGAAAACTACAGCGCCCTGAAGGTCTTTCTGTTGTTATTATTATTATTATTATTTTTTGTAGCTCAAGGTGACCTGGGAGTTCATTAAGCCCTCAGACTGATTATAAATCAGGACATCCACTGCCTACAGTCTGAGACTGTGGCTAGACAATTGTTTGGCAACAGGGTTTCTGCTGTGGCCTGCGGATCAGTATTTTGTTTGTTTGTTTGTTTGTTTGTTTTCTTCCATAGTCAGCTCCTGGTTTTTCAGCCTAAGCCAGCCACACGGTCTCACACTGCCTTGGTTTCTCCACCTCACCTTGCTTTTTTCAGCCTCCCTATAATTTGGATGAATTGCGTTGCATTTTCCTGGTGAAAGAAAAACTAGAACCAGGTTGGTTTGTACTCATTCATTCTGACCATGCCCCTGTTTTCTAATCTGACCTGTTCATTCTCCTGGGGGTGTCTGAACTTTATAGAGTTTGAGGGTGTGGTGGGAATATGTTAAAACAAAGAAAGAAGGCCATGGCCAACTATAAAGGAAAGGAAAAGAAAAAAATCTTTTTCTTTTTAAATTATTTCTATCGATTCAAAAATAGAGGACATCTAAGCTATGACAAGGATGGTTAGATGATCATTATATGCTGTGTGAAAAGAGAATTCTTAAAGATTGTGAGACCCTACTGGAGAGCTTGGTTATGCTTCAGCAGGCCAGGGTGGTCTTCAGAGGTGACATCTGGATACTTCTCAAGGATGGAGAGAAGTGTGTCTAGGCTGAGGATAGGGCATGAGCAAGGCAGGGAGATAGGAGAGAGCATAGTGGGCTTGGGTCTTCTGGACAGGTCACGTGCCAGAGGTGTTGGGAGCATAAGGGTGCTTGGGTGACGGAGGAAGAACTGCAGCTTTCGTGTGAAGGAATTGGACTTTATGTGGTAGAAAATGGAGAGCAATTGCAGGCTTTTAAATAGATAGGAATGCTCAGTGGTGAAAGACATTGTTCAAGCTTCAGGTTATACAGTGAAATTCAGGCCGTGAATAACATTTTTAAAATGGGATGGATGAGTATAGAATGGAATAGAAACTCAAAGTTTATGCATGCAGTAAGTATTGTTTTATGAAATATATATATTTGTATTTATGTTTATGTGTGTGTTCTGTGTCATGGTATAAAATGCACATATTGTGGGTCATGGCTAAAATCTCTGAAATCCGTTGGATTCTCAGACCCTTCAGTCTGCTTCAGGGAGGATGGGCTGGAGAGGGAGAGACAGGATGTTCTTGCAAACAGCATAGGTGATTTGCATTCCCTCCTACTTCAAGCTCTTGAGAAGGAAATTGCTTAAGTTTTGAAGAGAGTTAACTGATCCCTTCCGAGACCTCCTCCACAGAAGAAAGGTGATTTTATTTGCCCTGCAGAGTGATAGAGGGGACTATTGTAGTATTTGGTACTTTGTTCATTGACAGAGCACTTTGCCTAACAATGTACATAACAGGGCCACGAGCTGGAATTCGGTTCCTTCCAATCTCTGCCATAGACCCACATGGCCCTAGTACCAATCATGATCCTGTGTCTTAAAAACCATAGTATTTTTCCATTCTTCTAGTGAAACATTATGCACTTACTATCACCAATATTTTGGGCCAGCAGTTGTGTACAGTTGCCTGGTGTCATTGGTAACTGTCTCCAGTCCAGTGAAGATGGGAAACATCATCCCCCACACATGAGTAATGGCCTTATATTTAAAGCACTTAAGAAGACTATTTCATAACATCCCATGGTCAGTAATACCACTGTCTTAACAGACCTGAATGCAGGGAAGTTCTTTAGGGATAATGTCCTTCCCAAATGATACACATCTCTCCTTCTGCTGGCCCCAGAGCTGCTGGCTACCATTTGCCCTATGATAGACCCATTACTTCAAGACTGGTTCTAAGAGTCTGTGTTTGCCTGTGTTTGCCCTACCTCAGGCAGCCTTACATGGAACAGAGGCCCATTTACTTTCCAGAGTCTAGCTACATGGAAATGTTGCTCCCTCGCTATAATACAACATGGTCCAATCTATTTCTGTTTAAAGTGAACAACACTGTTGCCCATATGATTGTATATTGTGCACACCCATGTCCTCCTCTCCTTACAAATACCAAACCCTATGCAAATGGTGCAGATACCAGTTCATGTACATAACTTCAGACTCAGAACTTCATAACTTCAGAGCCTTTGGTTACACCTTCAGCACAAACATACCCACACTTCTCTTCAGATTCCATAAATTTGCATATCCTTCCTATCTGAGCTGGGGTTTTTCCAGTTCCTTTGTCTCGATTTCCTGACTGATACCAAATCCATAATAGCAAGAGCAATCTATCATGATCTGAGCATGGACCACTATGTGCCAAACCCTATACAGGGCACTTTATCTTTTCAGCAGAATTCCAAGAGATATTATTATCTGTCATTTACAAATTATGAAACTGAGACTGGGATATTATTAAAATTTTAGATATCTAGTTGAGGATCCAGTTATATTTCAAAATAAACTTTCTCTAGATTGTAATCCCATTTTTGACCCCTGGGATACATTACTTCCCTTGATTCTCTTCAAACTCTCTTCCCTAAGAGCTAGAAATACCTTCTCTTTCATCTGATTCTGTCTTTGAAAAACCATGAAAACCCACTCAACCCATTTAGACAAAAGATCTAAATGGTAGTTAGATTTACAATGGGACTCATATAGAAGAACAGTTTCCAAAAGTTATACATCTAGACTCTTGCCACTTGACAAAGTTCCTTGGCTTTGAGAAAAAGAATTGTTCTTGGTGTCAGAGGAAGAGAGGGAAGGAAGGTGCCCCAATTGCACAGCGCCTATCTAAAGAGGCTTGAACTATGAGCTAACCATGTTCCATTGTACACACCCTATATCCCTTTCTCCATCACTTATTCATTTCTTATTCATAGCTTTGCCCTCCATTCCTCTCTTCCTTTGGACATCAACTATTATGTTAAAAAGAGTAATCAGTCATTCTACAAATATTGGAATGGAGCTGTATAGACTATCTTTGATATAAATAACACTACCCTTGGCATAATATAATTATCAAAGGCTTGTACACCAGCCACTCTATGACCAGGGATAAGGTCAGTGCTGGCTAGATGCATAAGGAGTATATAATACAGGGGAAGTGTACACATTCACAACTGCCAAGTTGGAAAACAGACCATCGTTTTGACCAGCCTGACATAAAAATGCACTCCCCCTTTTCTCCTTCTTTGCTTGGAACAAAGAATCATAGAATTTCCTGAGTTGGAAAGGCTCCTATGGGTCACATAATCCAGCCCTTCACACCTGATGCAGGCATCTGAACTACAACTTCCCTTATACTGCTCATCCAAGTTCTCCTTGGATACCCCCCAGATATGAGCTAACTTACTATTTTACATGGACTGATCACTCCATTTTTGGAAAGCTTTAATATTAGGCAATTCATATTCTCTAATAAGCTTGATCTGATTACCCTATACTCATCCTATTTCTACTCCTTGGGGTGACAAAAGTTCTACTCCCTCTTCCATATGACAGTCCTTCAAATATTTTAAGGAAGATGTGTCATTCTAACCCTTCTCCTCCTCAAACCGAGCATCCCTAGTTTGTGCCAGTTTTGCAATTGTGTTGGTGCTCTTGGTGATGTCAATCTCACATGTAAGGCAGACTTGTGTAACTGAATGAATGTGCCAACTCCCTTCAAAGACATTATCTCATTCAATTTTGTGTCCAGCTTCTGAGATAAGAACACTTTCCATTTCATAGAGGAGAAAACTGTAGCTCATGAGGTTAGGTGTTTAGGCCAAGGTCATATAGTTAGAAATTGAGAGAACTGGCTCATTAACCTGAGCCTTTTACCAAACACATGCACATTTTTTTTTTTAATCTCTTGATGTATGAGTTTCACCAGGGTAAGGATGATACAACATTTAAGATAAAGTCCTTCTCATACTTCACTAAACATGAACATTGAGAAGAGGTAATCTGTAATGCTGCAATTTCAAGTCTAACTTGCTGGAGCCCTCTACTCCCTCTACTTCTCCCCGACCTGATTCTGACTATAGATTGTAGCCTCTCCATTTTTGCAGATAAATAGAGCAGACAGGTTGATGGTTTCTTTCCATATTGACTCAGGGACTGTGTTGAAATCAGAATCGAATCTCCAGCTCTTAAAGGCAATTTTTTGTACACATAAACATTATATTTAGTAGAAAATATTGGAGACGTTTACTACTTTTCCATAATATTTTTGGAATACAGGAGCCCTCTGGTGGCCAAAATAGCAGGAAGGTGTCTTTGGGAAAGGTAGTCTGAGATTTCCTGCCTGAACTTCCCTTAATGATCTCTGCTTCATTTTGGGGTTTTACTCTGTTGCCATGTACCCTCCTTCTTCCTGTTTTCATGGAGGATTACTTGCTTTTTGCACAACCTCCCTTATTTTCTCCCTTGAGTTTCTCTGCATTTTCCCTACCAACCCCAGCTGTCACCCCCAATACCCCTGGAATCTCTCCTTCCTGTAGTCCCTGGCCTCAGAGGACCCTTTCTGAAATCTGGCCAGTTCCCCTGTGGCAGGTGCTGAGTGACAGCTGCTGCCTCTGCTGCTGCTTCAGTAGTGTGGAATTCAAATCCCTTGTGTGTGTTTAGAGCCTGCAGATGGATTAAGTAATGATGCCTGTTCATCAACAAGCATTTGCAGCATCCTGCTAAGCACTCAGGGGATGCTGATCATCACCCAGAACCAAACTTTCTTAGAAGAGCTTTCTATTCTTTAGGCAGAAGATTCTGACTGCATATCACCTGGTCCTTGAGGCCTGCCGAGTGTCCAGAACCCTGCCATTCTAAGTTTCTGTGTACAGCTTCTGTGTGCAGAAGTCTGTTTCCCTCATAATAATGGGCATGGAAAGGTCTGTCTTCTGTAAGTCCATGCCATACCAAAGCCAACAGCACATAAGGCCCCCTAAAAAAACTGTTCCACATGTGGATGATTGAGAATAGACCATTGGTCTAGAAGCAAAAGTTACAATGGTGGCTTCCATAGAATTCAATAAACACACAGTGGGGAAAAAAGTTAACATAGAATTAGGCAGAAATTTTGGCTTAGATTTTATACACAATCATTCTGGTTTTTAGCGCAGTAAGGTAATGGGGCAGTATAACTCTTAAAAAGCACATTGGACTCTTGAGAAATACACCCTAGAAAATGAGCTGGTGATACTATTGCATTATGATGCTTAAGGATTACTAGCTTAATCATAGGGTTATCAGTGAGATAGGCCAGTTCATTACACTCATTCCAGAGATGATCAGAAAAGCCCTCCATAGGATTCAGAGCATGCTGCAAGAGGTTGGCCAGAATTGAACTCAGCACAATGTTTCTGGGTTTGTTAGAGAAGGTGAAGCAAGAGGAGGACTCTAGGAGAATCATCAAGTTTGGAAAGCTGCAAGTTTTGATAATCTGCAGAAGAAATGGCTAGAGAGAGTTGAAAGGCTAATGAAGATAAAGGCTAAATATGGTCCAGCTCAATGGAAGGATTGAGCAGTTGTGACAAAATGCAGCAAGGTTTCTACTTCTACTGCCTCCCCAGCAAAAGGGAGCAACTATCGGATGAAACATGATGAACTTAGACTCCTAACTATGAAGAGTAGGGTCACGTTGGAAGGTGTCACCAGGGTGGCTCAGAATTCTCTCTAGATTTTAAGGAAGTGTGAATAAGTCTATTTTGGAAGCTTGCAGGTGTATAGGAAATGCTACCTCAAGGAAGGATGAGCTTGGGATGTCCTTCCCAAGCCTGTCTTTCTGAATTTCCTTAGGCTTTCTATTTACCCCAATTTTATGGATTTTTAAAGTATAGCCAGGCTAGGTTTGGAGTGAAAGGATGACATTGGAGTGTGTTCTAAGTCTGTCATCTTATTCAATTTTTTTTTTCAATAGACTGTCTCCTGCCCCTTCATCACATCCTGCCAAACCACAGATACTCTCTCAACTTTTAGTTTCTGACATAATTTACAGCAGGGGTCCCTAAGCTCTGGGCCATGGACCAGTACCAGTATGTGGCCTGTTAGGGACCAGGCTGCACAGCAGGAGGTGAGCAGTGGGCAAGCCAGCAAAACTTCATCAGTATTTGCAGTCACTCCCCAGCACTAGCTAGCATCACCACCTCAGCTCCACCTCAGATCTTCAGGAGTTAGATTCTCATAGGAGCACTGGTCCCTCGTGCCAAAAAGTTTGGGGACCACTGACTTACAGAATTCATTATAACTGTCATCCTACCAAGAACCCTCGCAATAAAGCCAGTACATGGTTTATTTAATTTTATCCTTGCTTCAGTTTATGTGCACTTACCATGGTGTCCTTTTTAATAGAGCTGTCTGCATTGATGTGGTCAGTTCCCTGTTCTCACACTAAGCTTTGGGCAAAGAGCCTGGATCATGTCTATTAAATGTGTTTTGTTTAACAGCTCATTCCAAAGACAGGTGCTAAATAAATAAATTTTTTTATAGTGATCCTGATGACATAATGAACAGCACACTTCAGGCCTCAGATTTCACATTTATTCAAGGAAGAGATTTGGACCAGATAATCTCTAAGGGTACCTCCAGCTTTGAAATTTTCTGCTACCACAATGGTGCCCCTTTCAAAAAGATGGTAAACTCCTCAGGAGCAGGGGAGAGCCTTGTCTGCAGTGGTCCCAGAGTGCCCACACAGACTCTGGCCATTGAAGGTAGGCACAGCGGGGTGGTGGGTAACGAGGACTCATGTATCTGTTGACAGGTTCATCATAGCCAGCCACCTTCCAGGAGAAGGCTATGGTACTTTAGGCGTCAAAGGCACTGAAAAGAGGCAGGGGAATTGGTTTTCCTTTCAATACCACCTCTTGATCGCATGCTTATTGTGCACCCCGTTCTTTACCTCCATTCATAAGGAACTGCTGAAAGCCACCACGGCCCCAGATCTGGAGAACACAGATGGCAGCACATCAGTCTCAGGCTCCAAACCAGAGTTTGAAGCTGGCCTATCAAGACCCATAGAAAATGCTCCTTACTCCAGTAGGAGTTGGGAGGACTCTCCTTTCTGATGACAAGGCAAGATTTATACTTCTATATGAAAATGTTCATGTAAATGGAAAAAATAGGCTAGAAAGTTTGGGCACAGAGCCAAGGCTTTTGTAAAGGGTATGATTCCTCAGCTGTCATAAAAATCAGTGGAAGGGGAAACAGGTGGTGAATCCCTGCTTTCCTTACACAAATATTTTAAGTGGATTATAAAACCCCTCTGTTCTCCCAACCAGTAAGTCCTCACAGTGTATTAGTGCTTGCAGGTTAGAATGCCAGAAACATTTTTCCAAACCAAGTGGGAACATCACTGTGCTAGTGACTGCTGGTGTTTTGGGTAAATAGACTTTGGTTCTAGAGGCTGGCTTCAGTCCTAATTCCCTTACTTAGATAACTGATGAAGAAGCTGGCCCAGCCTGCCAGGCTTGACTGACTTAGGGGTTGTCAATGGAAATGTGTCTCATTTCATTTCTGATAACGAGCCCCAGCATAAAGGAGTTATGTCTGCCAGACATGCAAGGTGGGAAGTCTTGGCAGCAGCTCTGGGCGAAACCAGGAAGAACATGATGAGACCAATTGAAAGAGGACGTCACTGGTTTCTAATGAGGGGGTGCATGTCAGAGGAGCAGGGCCTTGGGGGGAAGTCTTTTCATGAAGTGGGAAGTAAGGTACAAAGAGGATAATATATCCTCCTCGGAGAAGAGAAATGCTCTGACAGGCAGAAAGAGACGTAAAGTGGAGAGACAGATTATCTGAGGGTCTTTTAAAGAAATTAGATCTTGCAGAGATAGAGGCAGATAGTAAAGCTCATTACATGAGCATGGGATAGTTCAGCTCACACAAAAACAGAGGACCTAGTATCATGTAACTGAGAACTACAAAGTGTCTTAAAGGCCTCTTGGGCCAGTCCTTTTATTTTACAGGTGAATAAACTAGGGCTTATTCCAGGAGTAACTGACCATGTAAGACTTTTTCTGGCACAGGACATTTTTACTACAGTATTATCATTTGGGTGGCGGGGGGAGAGAAGCATGGGGTTTAAACTTTTTCAGACTTTAGTTGGGATACCAGTACCCCAATTATTAACTGTAATCTTGAAGGATAAGATTATCTGCTTCTAGAGGCTCTTGAGAGACGTAACTACGAAAATGTATGTTAAAACCCCCTGGCCTAAAATGTGTTACTGTGCCTAATAAGAACTGATGAATAGCTGTATCTCCTCCTATGATTATGATGTATTTGGCTAATAGAGTCTAAACTATCATGCAAGTGAATGAACAAACATTAATCAAGTCATTGCTATATGCCAGACACACTTCTGTTATATGTAGGCACTTAATTAACTCTAAAGATCATATTAGTCCAATGAATAATTATAAAAATATTAACTGTTATTCTAATAAATAAATAATAACAGTGGTTATAAAGACAGTTATAACTATAACTACTCTAGACACAATAGTAGAAATAAAGGAAGATAAAAAGAAAAGTTCTTCTGGGCCCTAAACTTTTAGTTCGCTTCAGCTTTGGTTTTGATGCATGTGATCTAAGGAATAGGAACTCCCTGTGGTCATTCACTCATCGGGCCCTACTATGTGCTAGTCACTTTCTTGGGAACTGGAGACATTTTGGTCAACAAAAGCAATATCCTTTTTTAAAATGGAGATTACATTGCAGTGGAGGAAATAAACAAATAAATATATACATTGTTAGGTAGTGAAAAGAATTATAAAAATGTAAATCAGGATAAAAGGATAGAGAGATTGGAGGGATAACTATTTCAGATAAAGGAATGTCTCTGAGTAGGTGACACTTGAATAGAGATCTGAATGGGGTGAGAAGTGGTCATGTGAAACCATGGGGTGGGGTGCAGGTAGTGGATTCCAGGTAGAGGAAAAAGGCCTAAGGTGGACCAACAAGGAGGCCATGTGTCTGGAATGTGATATTGATCCATGGCTGGAGACACATGTTCTATTTCTGCCTGAATGCAGAAAAACAGAGGACTTACTGTATAGAGTCATTTCTCCGGAGAACTTCAAACGAGACCTGGTACAGTCCTCTCAAGATGAGGCTAACAGTAAAGAAGTAATCTAGAGGGTTAGAGCATCTTAGAACATTCTGAGAGATGAGAAGAGCACCTGAAAACAACATGTAACTTGGCAATGGGAGTCCAAGAAATGGAATCTTGAATTAGACAGAACACAGAGCCATGTGGCTCTGGACCACTCCAGGATGCTCTCACTGGCCAGTAACCAAGGCACATTTGTTGGAGGAAATGCAAACCCAATATTGGCCTCAGGAGACTGGGAAACATTGCCCCAACTACTGATTTTTTCACACTAACCTATTTGCAATCATCAGATACATATTTTCCCAGTGGCCTTTAAAAATATGTATATTTTTAAATAGAATTGTTCTTAAAGTAGACCAATGAGGGCAGAGACCATGTCTAATTCATGAATTCCCATGGTAAACAAAACAACTAGCACAGAACTTGACACATAATCAGACTAGATGAGTTCTGCTATTTGCTATTCAATAAACACTGTAAGTTTACTATTCACCTCATAAAAGCTCTGCCTTTTTATTTGTTCCACATTTTATCTCATTCAAGCTTCCAGGGTTACCCCAGGTTATAGGTTTGTGGAGGTGATGAGCAAGCCCTTTTCACTGGTTCTGGTTCTGTGCAACTTTATAAACTTGACTTGTCTCAATTTGTACCCCTCCCTACAGTACTAATGAATTCTAATAGATCCATGGCATCTATTCGTGAAAGAGCCCTGGGCTGGGGCACTGTTTCTAACATTTACTAGTTGTGCAACCTTGTGACCTAACCTCTAGGAACTCAGGTTTCTCATCTGCAAGGCCCAGACAACATTCTTGCATTTTATAGGGCACTGTCAAAGATGTTGGGAAGACTACGTCAATCTTATATACACTTTTTTTTTTCTTATGCACTTTATAAGCTCTAAAGGTACGATAGTATTGAGGGAGCAATTGTAACAGCAACCATCTCCAACCAACATTCTGATTGTTCAAACTATCTCTTGCTGAAGTTTTCCAGCTGTGAAGTTTTGATTTTTTTTAATGAACAAGTAAACATTGTAGTTGTCCAAAGACCAAATATTGTTTCTGTTGGTTCTGACATCTTATCTTTATTCATTTTCCCTCTTGCCCTTTGGGGATCCCTAGAACCCATTGGGTTGATGGCTTCAGGGAATAATCTATAATGATCCCCAGGTTTTTTTTAAGGCCATAAATATTTGGAACCCATTTCCCAGTCATTCAAATAATTTCAACTCAGTACCCATGGAATGAGTTTCTCTGTGTGTCATGTGTTGTAACTAGAGACCACCAGGAATGAAGAGGGAATGAGGAGCAATCAAAGAGCACAGGACACACGAGAATGATGGGTGCACACATGATGGTAATACCTTGCAAAATAAAGTCCCTGACATTCTGCTTGGGTAAAGTGCTATGGAACACAGAAGCATGAACAATCAAACATGACCAAGAGGATTAGGGTCACCTCATTGTGGCTATTTTGCCTACAGGGCATTTGCCTGCACAAAGTATGGTTCTTCTGTCCTTATTCACGGTTTGTTTAGTAAATGCTGAGGAAATGGGGCCAGGAGCGCTGTTTTACCCTATGGGGAGTGAGTCTAACAGGAAAAGTTTCCCCATTCTAAGAGTAAGAGGCCTCTGAACCTATGGCTGGAAGACCAGGAGGGAGGGGAAAGAAGGTTGGATCAGGGCTTAGAAAATAAAATGAGCTTGGCCTGGCAGGGATTTGTCTTGTACCAGGACCCCTTCAGGTTTTACCCCAGGGCCTGGACTGTGACACTCTGCTGAGCACAAGCCCTGGCAGGAGCCTTTGACTTGCCAGGACTGAAATGTGCCTGGACCTTGTCATTGAGACCATCCAGCCGGGCTCTCTCTGTCCTTTGTCAGGGCCCAGGAGGCTCCATATCATTTCTCTAGAGCATTCTGCTTCCCTCCGGCCTCATTACGCAGTACATTAGCTGTGGGAACTAAACCCATTACAAAAAGGAGGGGGTGGAATTGGCACACACGGAAAGAGGCCTTCTCAGATCAAGCTAACAACTTGTGCCTATTAACTAGAGAAGATCGTTAGAAAATTCCCATCTCCTCCTCTCCTCTCCCCCTGCCTGGCCCCCACCCTCAGCACTTGCCATGTCAGATGTGAGGCGAGAGAGCAGGGCTCACACGTGAATTTGCTTGTTTTTTGCACACACACCCAACCTTAAAGGGGCCTTGCTTGGGGCTCTGTAGAAGAGTAAGCTTGGGCTGGCGATGAGGAATTGCTTTGATGTTGAGTCAGATTTTAAATGAACAGACTTTTCTTCTTTCTCAAAGATAGTTCTTTTTGGCTCAGAGGAGACAGTGACGGAAATTAATTAAGTCGCACTACATGACTAGTTTCTAACATCCCATAACAAAATAAACAAAGGGGAATAGTTTTAGTTTTACTATTCAATAACATGAATATTAGAGCTGGAAAGTCACTTTGAGATTAATCAATTTAGACCTGTTTTTACAGATGGGGACACCAAATCCCAGAGAGAAAATCATGTGCCCCACCCTACAAGAATGACTAGGTCTTGTTTGCAAGTCTAGGGCTCTTGCTTTTCCAACAGGCTTCCTTCGGTTTGCTCATTTTCTCCTTCAGATTTTCTCCTTTCTTGGCTATGTTCCCTAGATAGGAGTTGGAGAACATCCTCAAAGAAATCTAGTAAAGCACCTTTGATACCAGACCACCTGGGGTTGGAGCATCAGTGGTGGCCTTGCCATTTGCTCTTCCTCTCTCCCATGCTAAAAAACAAACAAAACAAAAACCAACAACAACCAAAAGGCCCTACAAAAGATACGGTTCATGCCCCTGGTCTCAGGGCAAAGGTCTGACAGCTTTTTCTGTGTTCTCCTTTCTCTAACTGCAACACAAGGACCTCACTCCACATTCCTAGGTGCATGACCTGCTCCCATGCCCATTTCCACTTCCTGTGGCAATCTCTACCCAGACATTAACCTGGTAAATGTGTCCTCAAGACTCTGTGCACTTTTCCCCTCTGACTGAACTGCCTAAAACTACTCATTAAAGAGGAGAATGTGGAGAAGACAAGCCCTGCACTCTCCCCTGGACGCCACTGGAAGGTCCCTGGAAGAAGGGTGTTCTGAGGGGATTCAGAAACCCCACCATCCCAGTAGTGTGGAATACTGAGGAGATAGTTTTCTCTTTCAATCAGAGCCCTATCGTGTGTGTGTGTGCATGCGCGTTTGCTTGCTTTACTATGCTCTATAAAAAGGTCTGATTAGCATTTCCTTTTCAGTTGCTCCTTCGCCATCCC
Source organism: Cynopterus sphinx (assembly GCA_030015415.1). Taxonomy (NCBI): domain Eukaryota; kingdom Metazoa; phylum Chordata; class Mammalia; order Chiroptera; family Pteropodidae; genus Cynopterus; species Cynopterus sphinx. The sequence continues at coordinate 95,586,114 of CM057380.1, forward strand.
AGCTGCACCAATTGTGGTCAGTAAAACAGAATTGGTGCAATAGCAATTCAGGAAAGCAGCTGAAAGGGTTGAATTTTTTAGAGCATGAAGAAACTATTTCAACTAAAAAAAAAAAAATAGAGAAGAGATGGAATGAAGTATTTTGGTGGGGGGGAGTAGACAAAAGATTCCAACGAAACAAGAACCTGAATTAAATGATAATAAGAAAGAAAGGTGACTCAAACTAACTACACTGAGAAATAAATGATTTTTAAAAAGGTGGAAAACTTGTAGAAAAAATGCAAAATAAGGGGGTGGTTTTTTATTTTTTTTAGAACAATGAATGAAACAGAAAAAGCTGGCATTCTAAAAAATGAAAAAATAGAGATGGAAATTTTCTTATTTCACCAGTTTTTCTTTTTATTAATGCTTCTTTTAATGCACATATTTTTTCTCTTGGAGGGAAATGAAGTAGTTAGTCTGGTTAGCCACAGAAGGAAGGTGGCTTCTTGCCTTAGGTGACTTACACAATGGAGTTAGGGTTGATCCAACCATCCTTGCTTTGGGACTGGATCTAGATTCTTTTCCTAAGTTTTCCTCTTGACCTTAAGCATACTTTTTTTTTGCTAAGCAGCCTTCTCCTTCCCTTTAACAGTATTGCATGTTGGGGACTTCATGAGTTTATGTTGGAGAAGTACTTAGAGCTCAACAAAGTAAAGACACTGGGAAAAGGGTGAACAATGTTTCTAATGATGATTCTTGGGATCCTTTAAAAAGATTGCATGCAAAACATTGCTGTGACTCATTTTACAGACTTATAACTTACCGCTCAAAATTACCTAATTAGGACTGAAGTATCTCCAGCTGGCTCTCTGCCCCAAGGAGGCTATTCTTGAAAAGTATGACCTCCTATCATCTATTTTCAAACTTGTAAGAGAGGCAAGGGGATATGTTAGTACTGAAATCTGCACTATGAGAAGCTACCAACAGTTAGGACGGGGCTTGGAGTGATGGATAGGACTGTCCTCTTCTGGTCATTATCACAAGCCAAAGCAAATAAGGTATATTTGTGGGATCTCACAATGGTCCAAAGCCTTATTTTCTCCTAGAGTCCAGGTCACCCAGCATAGTTTATCATCAGTGAAGAGTTTAAGACTTGAGCCAAACAGAACTGTGTTCGAATTTTAGCTCCACCACTGACTACCTGAGTAAACTTGAGCAAGTTCCGTCCTAAGTTGCTTCATTGAAAAAATGGGGATACATTATTTGCTACAGAGAATTGCTGGAATAATTGTTACAAGACACATAAAATACCTATACATAATATGTTCTCAGTAAATCCTAGAAATATTATGTAATGAACCAGGTAACAGGAGATCTGGTGTTAAAATGCTTCTGAGCTCCAAAACTGGCTCTATTACTTTCTTGCTGTGGGAACCAGGACAAGTTAATTAACCTGTCAGTGCCTCAGTTTCCTCATCCATAAAACGTGGGTAAAATATCTACCTCATTATGTGGACTAAATTAGATAATTTGTATAAAGAGTATGACCTATATTAGGTAGATGATACATGATGATTATAATTCTTAAGTGTATTTCCTAGAGTCCCATGTCCTTTCTGCCATCATCAACTACATATGTGGCCTTAAACAGGTTACCTGATTTTCAAAGACCTCTGTTTCCCTAGCTATCAAATAAGGGTAGAACTAGATCTCTATGGCCCATTCCAACTCCATGATTATATAAACTTTCAATATGTATGAGTTTTCTGCTGCAAATATGCCTGGCAAATAGAAAATTGAGTTTCCAGAGTTGTTCCCAGGATAGCCTATAGAAGCCCCTGTAGCTTAGTGACTTTTTGCCTACCTCCTTGTAGCCCATAAACTCACTGAGTTTCCACTGGCTTAGACAAAGAGCAGAGATTCCCAGAATGAAGAAATCCTCTCTGCACGTGGTGAGTCTATGTGTAGTTGAAGACAGAGGATAGGTGGATATGCAAGAAAAAGATTGAAATGCAAAGCAAAACTTAATAAGTTCCAACTGATGTGATGATGATTTTGCAGAATTGGAATGAGACCTGGTGATGGGTTCCAATCCTAGCTCCATCACTTAATATAGTTTGCTTTGGGCAGATACCTTCACTGATGACTGAGTCTTGGTTTCCCCTTTTATATAATGAGGCTTTTAAAAATGGGATAGTTCTTATGAGGATTAGAAAAGATGATCTGTATAAGGTGCTTAGTACAGTGGCCGGCATATCATGAGGCCTCACAATGTTAGCTGTTACTATTATTGAATATTGCTGTTGTTATTATTAAATTAACTGAAAAAGCCTCACAGAAGAGGTATGTGAAGAACTGCATTTTGAAGGTGGAGACAAAGAGTTTTGCAATAAGGAGGGGTCAGGGAAATGGCCAGTATCAAGCAGTGTGTCTCTATAAATTTCCTGGGGAGGAACCCAGCAGCTGTAGATTTTAAAAGCTTTTCAGGTAATTCTGACACAAAGCCAGGGCTGATATAAGAACAAGACAGTCACAAGTAAGATTAATTTTAGGCCACTAGACAAGAAAATGAGAGTCCTGGCTCCTCTCTCTGCCTCTGCCCATAACTAGCTGCCTGGCCCTGGCAATTACATCACTTCATTGGATTGTAGTCTCTCCATTTGTAAAGTGAGGAAGGATGATCTACTCTAAGTGATCTCCAAGTTCCCTTCCAGCTCTAATGTTCAAGAACCTTAAGTGGCTTTTCTTGAGTGAACAAGAATCCATGTTCAGGAGTCACTACTTATCTTTCCTTTCCATTTCATGCCTTGGATAATTTTCTCAAGCCAACAAGCTCTTGAGAGAGCCCTCTGGGTCTTCTTCCTGCCACACCCCTCCTAGGTCACCCTGTGGTTTATGCTAGTTCACTCCCCAGTCTGACTTGGCCTCTACCTGGTACCATGGAAAGAGGCCAAATATAAAGGCAGTGTGCAGAGACCTGGATGACAATTCAGAGAATGGCTCAGGGAGACTTAGAACTTTGTAATTGTGTAACTTGGGGGCTCCTGATAATAATAATCACTCACATTTCTTGAGCATTTATGACATGTCAAGCACTGTACTAAGAGCTTTAATCTATTATCTGGTTTAATCCTCACAATAGCACTGTGACGTCAGCATGATTATTCCCATTTTTTAGCTGTAGATATAGAATCTGAGGCTTAAAGAGATTAAATAACACACAACTGGTATGTGGTACAGGCAGGGCCAATTCCTCACTTGGCTGGGCTCCAGTATCAAGGCTTTCCTCTATCCTACCAGTTACCTCTCATAAACTACAAAATCACCATCATTTCTTTGTGCCAATGAGTGGATCATACAAGAGGGGTGCAATCGTGCCTAACATATAAGGCACCTCATTTATGTCACATTGAAGGGTTTTCTAGAAACCATTTACTCCTTCACCTTAGAAACCTTCCCCAACCTGGCCCAGCTGATTTTTCCAATCTGGGTACTCTCTGACTATCTGTGGTCAACCACCTGTCATGGAAGCAGCATTGCTGAGTGTTTAAAGGCACAATCTATGGTCTGGCACTGTACTGGCCAATATGATATCCACTGGCCATGTGTGGCGATCAAGCACTTAAAGTGTAGTTAGTCTGTGTTGAGAATGTGCTATGATATAAAGCACACACCAGTACAAAAAAAGTCCAACACCACATCAATACTGTTTATGTTAAATACTTGTTTAAATGATCATATTTTGGAAATACCAGTTAAATAAAATATTATTAAAATCAATTTACCTCTTATTTTCATTTTTAATGGGGCTACTAGAATATTTAAAATTACATATGTTACTAACACTTGTGGCTCACATTATATTTCAGTTAGCACTGGTCTAGGGTAAAATCACCTTTGTTTTAATCTAGCTCTGCCACATCCTATCTGTGTAACCTTGGGCAAGTTAATTAATCCCTCTGTGCTCCAATTTTCTCATCTGGAAAGTGGGGATGATAACAAGACCAACTATGTAAGGTTGTTGTATTTCGTGACTTACATTTCCCAAACAGTGTCTGGCTCATTTGATTATTACTTATAATCATTTACCGATGCCAGAATAGGCCAGGTTTATTTCTTGCTGTGTTATGCTATTTTCCTCTTTTAGAAGGCTCTTCACTTCCTCTCCACCTCTTGGGGTTCCACATTTCCCAAAACAAAAAGTCTCAGAACTCCTGAGACTTTATGTGGTCATTTACTTTCTTGCCTTATGAGTTGTCATTTCAGTGTACATGCCTAAAGTATAGTTCGAAGCAGACTGTGAGCTCCTTGAAATCTGGACCTGTGTCTTATTTACCTTTGTATTTCCCTTTCTGTCAAGTCCTTTAATGAACCTAATATAGGATCTGATCAAAATGGAGTTGCATAAATGCTGGCTAATTGACAAATTGACTAATATGCCAGAAAATGAGGATTTTCCACCTTCTTTTAGATTCCTTAAAAGGAAGTGGTCACCTTTCCTCTGCTAATTTTTGAGCCACCGTGATCTGGTTATTCTCTCTAGCATACATCAAACCTATCTCTTTCTTTCCTAGTGCCTCACTACTTTTCATGCTTTCAGAATAGATGATGGCTCTTTTTTTCTTTTTTCGGCATAAACATTGAGATCAATGTAATTCAAACACTTGAAAGAAGTGCCCTGGGTTCATTAAATTCTAATTGCACTGATGGTTAGGCAAGACAGTTGCTTTAATTAAAGAAGCCCTCTCTTGGCTAATGCTGTGGTTATGGTGGTCATGGTGGAGAGTGATGCTACTGCTGCTGCTGCTGCTGCTGCTGCTGCTGCTGCTGCTGCTGCTGCTGCTGCTGTTGCTGCAAATGATTGTTTATGTGGTGTTGAAGGGAGTTCAGAAGCATCAGTGCATGCCCTCAGGCAGCTCAGTCTTCATGTCTGCCAAACATCTAAAGTCTGTCATTACCCTTCTTGGGAACTCACTTACCCAGGAGAGGAAACTCTCACCAACTTTGTATCCCACTCAAAGTTCAGGGAACATGTTTTCTAGAGAAATAAAATCCCCCCAAACTGTATACATTTGAGAGGAAGAATTCTAATTTTGATTTCTCTTTAACAATCTGGATTTTAATATGCCTGGGCCAAGACCCCTTCTAACACTGATATAGAAACTGCATCACTAATGGCTCTTTCTTTTTAATTAAACATGTTGTCTCTGAGGACCACCCTTAAAATAGTCTTTGGCAATTAGGAAACGGCAACTTAGTGAGTTCTGAACCCTTAGTATGGATTCTTGCTGAGATATTGAAGCTCCAGGATGCTGAAAGAAGAGGAGATATAAAGAATGCAGGGAAGAAATGTGAAAGGCACCATCGGAAAATTCTGCCAACTCTATCAGTCCTGTGAGTAGGATCCAGCTGAGCTCTGAAGTGTCTGACCAATAAGTGAGTTGATGCTGTGTGGCACTGTCCAGATCTCCCTTCAAGGGTTTATTTTTCTCAACTACTGGGAATGCAGCTGGCTCAGCTGTCAGCCTTCTCTGGAATCACCCTTCCCAAAAAGAGAGAGTCTCATCCATGGACACATGCCACCTTTCCAGAGGCAGACTCTGCCAATGACTGGGCATGAAAGGATATAAAGACTTGGCCTATGTCTCAATCTGGGATAGCTCTAAAGGCCATGTCAATCTTTAAAGTTGGCTGTAATAGGTGGGCTGCCTGAGGCCTTGCAGCTGCATTACAGCCCACCTTCACTCTCTGCTCCTTCTGCTTCCTTCCCTTACCCTATGGGTGTTGATGCCAAGAACATGTTCCAGTAAATCTCCTTCATACTAATCTTCATTTCAGAATCTGCTTCCTGGGAAATCTGACCTGAAACAGTAGGTTCCCATTTTGGTAACCCAGGGTGACTCTTTATTGGCCTCTAACACCCTTGCTACATATCCACTGTCAAATGGCTTTCAGGATTCACTTCCTCTCTCATCTACTCTTGCCCTTCCTTCACTGTATGGGTTGCTATGACATAATGTTCGCACTCCCCACACTAACTATGAGTTCAGTTTGGGTCTTATAGATATTTCCTTGCATGCTTCTTGAATACCAGCTGGGACCTTCCTGAGGGAGAGGAATGTATCTCATTTTCTCATTGTCTCTTCCCAATATACTCAGTTTTAGACTCATTCTTCTTTGGGAGAATAATTAGTGCTTCCTGTCAAGCCTGGCTTCCAGAACTTTCTTGGACTTAATTATTCTAGCCTTTCACCATGAAAGAATGTTACAGATTCTGGGGATCTCTGAGGTTGTTTAATCACTTCTCACTCTAACAAGAATTCTCCTTGGCATCTCTGAAAGGTAGTTGCACTTCAGTTGACATTTTAATCAGGAACGCTCAAGATGTCATCCAGTCTCACTGCTAAGCACTGGTCCTGAACCAATCACAAGCCCAGTGCCTTAGTTATCTGTTATTAATCCCAAACAAAGCAGCCTGGAGAGGTTAAGTCAACTGACAAGAACACTCAAGAAGCAAATGGTAAAATGGAATTATAATAAAAGGCCAATTATAATGTATTTTGGTTTGCTTATCTAAGAACAAGCTAGGCAAGCTGAAAAAATGCACATCTGAATCCAATGTAGCCTTGCAAATGTGGACTGATCCTGCTAAGGCCAGTTGCAGCATCATTTTCTTAAACCTCACAAAACCAGCAGCAGATCTGCTTATTCTTTAGACTTAAAAAAAAAAAGAGTTTCTTCAGACGCCTGGCAACACTTCTAGAAACTTTCAACCCAGACAGGTAGGAAGTTCCTTCAGCTATCCAATCAAAATCTTCCTGGTTCCCGCAACACCTGTCCTCAATGGAGGGCAGGGAAGAGCTTGTCCTTCATTCCTCAGGAACTTGCCTGCACTTGAACTGTCAGTCTTTCCTGGGAAAATGGCTTCTCTGGTGGGGTGCGTATGTGTCCACAGCACCATTCTCCATGGCCAAGTGCCAAGTGACGAAAGTGTCGGGCCTTTTGAAATTGTCAGAGAAACTGATTTCCTTGTCAAGTCTCGTCCTGTACAGTTGGAGGGCCAAATTCTACTTTTGTGTTAGCTGCCATGCAGATCAAAGGCTGCTGACAAGGAGCTGAAGGGTTTGTGCCTGGTCTGCTTCAACCTTTCCTCAGTCCAGCCTGGGGAATGCTCCTGGCTTTCGGCTTTCTTGAACTCTCTTATCGATCCTTTTTTGTGGGCCACAGATGAAGGGCCTGGGAAATAATTTTAAGGGGCACAACTCAGAGAAAGCATTCTTAAATTTGCAGCAAGAGGGAGGCCGGAGAAAAGAGGAAACAAGGGTAGGCACAGGCAGAGTTATCCATTGCCTCAGAAAATGCAGGCATATTGAAAGTCCAGAATTCACTGGCTGAGCTCCAGTGGCAGCATCAGAGGAGACTGGATGGGATAACAGCCCCTGATGGAGACTAGAAAACCTGCACCCAGGGGATCTCACAGAAGAAAGGCTTTCCTTTCTATTGATCAATTTTGGGTATTGCATGAAAGGTGTGACACAAAGGTGATGAATTCTGAAGCCCCCTCCTATGTCATGTTTATTATAAGACCTTAAGGTGAGTGAATAATGGACAAGTTCATGTTATCAGTAACCTCAGGCATATCTGAAGATATATAAAAGTCTGAGGATATGACTAGGGCATGGAATACAGAAGAACAGTTTTAGAAACCATCCAAGACCTCCAGGAAGGAGGCATGGCCATAAACCAAGAGTATGGCTCATGGTCCCAGGAGAGCATGCTCCTGGAATCATGAGGTCATATTGTGGACTTTTCAATTTGAGCTGTCTCTTTGGTCTTTTGGACAGTACTAAGCGCCATCCCTTTGTTGCCCTCTCTTCTATACCTACTTCTTCCAAATACTTCCAGTTTTTCTGATCAGGAGAAACGCCGCATGCACTCCTCTGTTCACAGGCAATCTGCTCACCTCAGCTAAACCAGACAAGGGAGATTCTCAACTTTTCTTTGGAACCATAACTGGAGACACAGAAGTTTCAAAAGTGGGGAAAAAAAATACATCTCCTGCAGAGATTGGGTACTGGTGTATGACCACACTTTTACCTTAGAAAGCTTCCTTTTTATCTAGCTTGATTGTTGGGAGCTGTAAGATACTAAGCCAAAGACCCTTAGATGCTATTTGTTCCTGTTCATTCTCAGCTCACTCTCCTACACAGAACTTACAATCATAAACTACCTCAGTCTATTTCTTTCTTAAACTATAGTGAGTTGAGTAGTAAATTTGCATAGCGAGGAGTTCCACATTCTCTTAATCTATTTGTTTTCTGCACTTTAGGTAGCAAGTAGTGAGAATCAAGATAGCAAGGCATCATTCAAAAAATTTCTCAATCAGTTAAGTTCCCAAGTTTAGGAAGCAAGGTTTACTTGTACTTTTATATATTTCCACTCTCATTTAACAATGAGTTTCTTGAAGGCAAGCACTATGTGTCTATGGTTTCTTCCTGGCACATAATGAGCAGCCTAAATACCTGATAAATAAGTTAGATTATATTAAAAGGATAGAAAACACTATTTAGACATGGGGTAGATAAAATGGATCAGATGGGATTAAGCACTAGAGTATGAAGAGCTTTTAAAACATACCAGTGTTCAGACCCTATCCTGGACCAATCAAATTAGAAGGGAGTTTTGAAAGTCTTAGATGATTCCAGTGGGGATCTAAGGTTGAGAACTACTAATCTAGTATAATTTGCTGTTTCTATTGGAAAGTCCCATGGTGTGCCTGTCATACTGGTAGTAAGTTTGGCCTTTACCAGTTGACACATGTTAGGGAAACCTTCCCACTCACAGACATTTGTTTATTTGCATAGAGCCAGATAGGCAACACCCAGGTTTGGTGAACCATCCGGACCATTGAGAATGTCAATATAATTTGATTACTGTGTTCATTTCGTGAGGATTTACTAAGCATTGCAGAATGTTGGATACAGTAAGAGTTATGATAGGACCTAAGGCAAAGTGTCTTGTTTCCAGGACAGAAATAAAGCTAAGGCAGCATGTGAACATTCATGATGCAATGCTTTAGCAATGGCATGCCGACATGCATGAGAGGGATCAAATGGTTGTGGAAGTTCAGAGGAAGGGCTGAGTTACACAGGAAGGTCAGTCTTGAGCTGGACCTCAAAGGATGAGTTAGATGAGTAGGATTTGAAGAGGTGGCAGAGAAGGAAAAGAATGCTTTCATTTCTAGGCATTCGTAGTGTAAGGATTGACAGTGATGGAGTTCTCGGACACTCCCCTCCCTTGCACTGCCCTTGAAATACGTCCAGTTCTCCCTGGTGCCAGGTGACGTCCAAAAGAGATGACAACACTTTTTAGACTCTGTTCTCCTGTCCTCTCATCAGTTCCCCCCTGCTCTCACTTCATGGCCCTTCACATGTGAGTCAGAAACTCACCCTCATCACCCATGCCAGTTCCCATGATTCAGATCTGGACTCCTTGGTCATATGGTCTACTTGGTTCTGCATTCTTCTGGCTTCAGCATCTCTGAGAACATCAAAACTGAGGGAGAGTCTCTACTATGTATGTCTCTTGGGCCTCTCTCCAGTTGAGCTAGTCTTCCCTCCTCTCCCTGCAACCATACCCCAGAATTCTAAGACATCATCTCAGCCATAGCAATAAGGGAGGTAATAGTTGATATCTGGCCCTACAAGAGAGCCTCCCAACCTTCACATCATGAAACACACAAGAAAAGTGATGATATTCATGTAGTAAATAGAACTGCATACTATCTGCTATCTTACAAAGGTAGTCAGCCCAGAGGGTTGAGGGGATTGATATCTGAACACCTAGAACTGAGTTGCTGCACACCAGAGAGCAAGCTGTGCTCCATGTACCTCTGCTGCCAGCTAACATCCCTAACCTCTGCCACCCTACAGGCTAATAGAACTCTTCTCAGGTTACCCCTGTTTCAAAAGGAGGAAACCTTTAAAAGAGATACAGAAGTTAAAGTGCAAAATGATGCATTTGGCTTCAAGAACTAGGCTTTGATTGCTTAATAGAACACAGGGAACTGGTTTAGACTTGAGCAAGAATGTGTCTCTTGTCACCATTCTTGGAAAAGACGGAAATCCTAAAGGGGCTGAGCAGTGGTACTTCTCTCAATTGGGGCTATGCCCTTCTCTTGCCAAAGTGACATGTTGTCTAGTTATTTTTAGCTGGACTCTCTCAGAAACCATAGAAGAACTCTGATCTGAAAGTAGATTCTCAGACCTTAGTGGGAGCAAGATGGAATGAAGGAAAGGTGCCAGCCGTGGTGCTTGGAGGTTCTATTTGAAGAATAAATTAGTGCTCAGGGATGCATACAAAAGAGCACTGGAGTCCAGGCAGGAAGTTGATGAAAGTGCCTAAGAAAACAGACTGTCCCAACAGGTGGACAGAATGAACCAATAGTTGAGGGAGAAAGGTGGCAGGCTACAAAAAATGTAATGTCCAGGCAGAAGAGTGAGCCAGCACTGCCAGACTCCTGAATCTCCAGGGCTAAGAATTAGCCAGGGGCATAGATACCGCAACTACCTCTCCTCCTCTACACTGCTGCCATGCAGGGGAGGGCCCAAGAGGTAGGGATTCCGAAGCCAAACGGGAGAATCAGATCACCAGAGGTGGATGGACCAATTTAAGGAGAGAGAGCCAAGCCTGATGTAGCAGAAGAGAGGAAAGACTAAATGGGGATACCCAAACAGGGTAAGAAGTAAAGCAAATGAGAGCCAAGAATAACATGTCCTCTTCCAAGTTAGGGGTTGAGTCTTATCTACATCTCTGTGTTCCTATACCTAGCACAGAGCTGCCATGTAGTCGAATTATTATTATTTTTTTTAATGAATGGCTGGATATAGGGCTGATCCGAAAGCCATAAGTATCAAGTGGCTCAAGCCACAGAGTTTAGGGTTGCAGGGGCTGAGAAATCAAATCAGGCCGACTTGCTGTGTTAGATGACTGTGAAGTTCATCTGGAAGCATGTTGAACTAGTGACAAGGAGAGCATTACAGTCTAGAGAGAACAAAGGCACAGAGTGAATAACAGCAACAATAGCACCTTATAATTCTGCAGTGTTTTCAGGTTCACAAAGCGCACTCACCTTATCTAGTGCATCTGATATGCACAACAACCTCTTGCGATATCCAAGAGTGAATTAGATGTGCTCCCTGTCCTCAGACCGTGCTTTTTTTCTTTGAGTGCCAATCAGATGGAGTAGAAGCCAGTGGATTGTTTACCTAGAACACATGTGGAGTGGGAAGTCAGAAGGCCAATAGAAGAAACCTTGACTCCATTCGAAAGCCAGCTGTGCAAGGAGCCCTGGTGGATGCTGGACCAGGAAGCCAGAATAAATATTGAACTTTCATTTAAAGCACTGTGCTGGTGTAGCTTCACCATTGTGACGGGGAAGCTGTGAGGGCTAAATATTTACACTTTCTCATTATTCCCACCAAACTGCTAGATGCCCTCATTCTATCGTAAGTTATATATGTGTTTGTTTATTTGTTCATGTTCATTCATTCATTTCATTTACTTACTTTCTTATTTTTAAAATTTGTCAGTTTGGGAAAGAGGTTGCAGGAGGAAGAGGGGCAAACAGAAACTCAGTTAAGATTCTCTTCCATCTCAGAGAAAGGAAGTAAAACCACAGGTGGAAAGTAGAGGTAGAAAAAGTGCTGACTGGCTTCTAGATCTTTTACTCACGGTTGTATTTTTTTTTAAAAAGCTCTTTTTATTTTGGAATAATCTTAGATTTACCAAAATGTTTCAAAGATAGTAAAGACAGTTCCCGTATATCTTTCATCCACCTTCCTCTAATGTTAGCATCTTACTAGACCGTGGTACATTTGAGAAAACTAAGAAATCGACATTGGTACAATACTGTTAATTAAACTTTACAATTTATTCAGTGTCACCAGTTTCTCCACTATTGTCCTTTTTCTGTTCCAGGATCCAATCCAGAACACCACCTTAAATCCAGAAGGATTTTATCTCAGGTTTCTTGTCTAAGTACATCTGCAAAGATCTTATTTCCAAATAAGTTCACGTTGTGAGATACCAGTGGTGATGAATTTTGAGGGGACACTATTTAACCCAATACAATCAGTATGGACTCATGGATATTCATTTTGTCCTTTGAATTATAATTTATTTATTTGTTTACTTCCTCAAATTGTTCCAGCTTAGGCCATTGGGAGCTCTTTCAGTTTAGCATCGGTGTCTTTTTGACATTTTCCCCACCTTTCCTTTCTTTTCCTTTCCTTTCCCTTTCCCTTTCCTTTCCCTTTCCCTTTCCCTTTTCTTTTCTTTTCTTTTCTTTTTTTTCTTTCTTTTCTCTATCTCTATCTCCAGTAAGAACACCATTTCCCAAAGTTACTTAAATCGGTTCCTGTCTCTCTGTGTGTATTTTAGTACTTCCTTACTTCCTGACCCTAAAAGATGCTCCGGGATCATCTTATATTTGTCCTGTTCCACCTGGTAATCATCTATTTCTGTTGATTCCTTTTATTGGAGAAAGTAATTTAGAAATAAGTATCCAAGTGCTGGATGTGTTTGTTGCTACTAAGGTGTTGCTTCTTCTTGGCCCTCTCTGCAGATAGTTAGAAAATGTATGTATGTGTGCTAACTCATGTATACACATTCTATATGTATTTCTGTATCTACAGATCTGTATGCCTATTAAAATAAGTGAGTTTCTTACTGATATCTTCAACTCTAACCTGGCACCCTAAACTCTAGCCTCTACCACAGCTAAATTCTAACTTTCTCTGACAGTGAGAAATTTGTCTTCCATTATCCATAATGTATTTACTTATCTGTTCAGCCCTCGCATACACATAAAGCAGTTTCAGAATTACTAACCTGTACTTCTATGAGAAATAAATTTTTCAATGAGAATACAGTGCTTTTGTACAGTTCTTTCTGTCTTTAGCCTTACAGTTTTCAGTTAAGACACTGTTTTCCGAAGTTACTTAAGTCAGCTCCTTTTCTCCTCACTCCCCTTCAGTGAGGTTATGTCAAACATTTGCAGTACAGTTAAATTCATTTGTCAACATCTGCATTACAATCTAGAATCCCCCAATTTCCTGGTTGATTTTTTTAACCCATTTCCCGTTTGCCTGGAGAATAGTCGCTGGCTGCTACAGCTTTTACCCTGAGATAACTCATAGATTACAGCCCTTACCTTCCCCCCAAACTTTCCCATGAAATATCTAGCTTTTAATATTATTTTCACATCACTCTAGTATATCAATAGTCTTCGTAACTTGGAAGAGGACAAATGACATCATTCTATTTATAGCATTCTGTTTTTAGTAGAGGTACTTCCATTTACAAAATATAGTCATTCTCGATTGCTAAAAATGTTGAATTCTAGAAAATGTAGCATTCCTACACGTGATGTTAAATTAACACTGGCGGAGATCTGCACTTTTTTTTCTAAATGGAAAAGGGTTAATAGACTTTATTTTTTGATCAGTTTTAGGTCCCCAGTGAAATTAAGCAGAAGATATACAGAGGTTCCTATATATCCTGACCCCACACATGCATAGTCTCCCCATTATCAACATCACTCACCAGAGTGGTACATCATGTATTACAATTGATGAACCAAGAGTGGACACATCATGATTACCCAAAGTCCATAAGTTTACATTAGGGTTCACTTTAGATTTTCTATATTCTATGGATTTGGACAAATACAAATGGCATTTGTCTACTACTGTAGTATCCATACAGTGTTTTTACTGCCCTGAAAACTGTCTATGCTCTTCTCTTCCTCTCCCAGGCCCTGGAAACCACTGATCTTTTTACTCTCCTCATTGTTTTGCCTTTTCCAGAATGTCATATAGTTGAAATCATACTTTATGTAGCCTTTTCAGATTGGCTAATTTTCTTCCACGTCTTTTCATGGCTTAATTGCTCACTTCTTAGTGTTGTTGAATAGAAGAAGTCCATTGTCTGGATGTGACAGTTTATTTCTCCATTTATCTACTGAAGGACATCTTGCTTCCTTCCAAGTTTTGGCAATTAGGAATAAAGCTGTTACAAATATTCGTGAGCAGAATTTTGTGTGGACATAAGTTTTTCAGCTCCTTTAGGAAATGCCAAATAGTGTGATTGCTGGATCGTATGATAGAATATGTTTAGTTTTGTAATAATTTCAAGCTGTCTTCCGAAGTAGCTGTACTATTTTGCATTCCTATTAGCAGCAAAAGAGAATTCTTATTGCTCCATCTCCTCATCAGCATTTGATGCTATCAATGTTCAGGGTTGGTTCATTCTAATAAGTGTGCAGTTGTATCTCATAGCTATTTGAATTTGGATTACCCTAATGATGTATGATGTGGAACATCTTTTTATGTGCTTATTTACCATCTGAATTCCTCATTGGTGAGGTATCTCTTAAGATCTTTGGTCCATTTTTTAATTGAGTTGTTTGTTTTCCTATTGTTGAGTTTTAAGAGTTCTTTTGTATATTTTATAAATAGTCCTTTATCAAATGTGTCTTTCACAAATATTTTCTCCTAGTCTGTGACTTGTCTTTTTATTCTCTTGACAATGTGTCTCACGGAACAGAAATGTTTATATTAGTGAAGTCCAGCCTTTCTATTTGTGTGTGTGTGTGTGTGTGTGTGTGTGTGTGTGTGTGTGTGTGTGTGTGAATTATGTCTGTGGCATTGTATCTAAAAAGTAATTCGCAGATCCAAGGTACTCTAGATTGTCTCCTATATTACCTTCTAGGAGTTTTATAATTTTGCATTTTACATTTAGCTCCGTGATCCGTTTTGAGTTAATTTTTGTGAAAATTATAAGGTTTGTGTCTAAATTCCAGCACCATTTGTTGAAAAGTCTCTCTTTTCTCCATTGTATCCTTTGCTCCTTTGTCAAAGATTGGTTGACTATATTACTATGGGTCTATTTCTGTGCTCTCTACTCTTTTGCCAATACCACACTTTCTTGATTATAGTAGCTTAATAGTAAGACTTGAAGTTGGATAGTGTCTGTCATCTAATTTTGTTCTCCTTTAATATTGTATTGGCTATCCTGGGTCTTTGGCTTCTCCGTACAAACTTTGAATCAGTTTGTTGATATCCACAAAATAATTTGCTGGAATTTTTATTAATATTGCATTGAATCTATAGATCAAGTTAGGAAGAACTGACATTTTGGCAATATTGAATTCTCCTACCCATGAACACGGACTATGTCCCCTTTTACTTAGTTTTTAATTTATTTCCTAAGAGTTTTGTAGTTTTCCTCATATAGAACTTGTACATATTTTGTTAGATTTATACCTAAGTATTTCATTTGTTGGAGATGCTAATATAAATGGTATATTGTTTTTAATTTCAAATTCCATTTCTCATTGCTGTTACATGAGAAAGCAATTGACTTTTGTATCTTAATCTGTAACTTGCTATAATCACTTATTTGTTCCAGCATTTTTTGTTATTGATTCTTTTCTACATTTTCTACGTAAATGATCATATTACTGCTAACAAAGATAGTTTTTCTTCCTTTCCAGTCTCTATACATTTTATTTTCTTTTTTGTTTGTTTGTTTTATTGCCTTAGCTAGGACTTCTAGTATGTTATTGAACAAGCATTGATGACAGGAGACATCTTTGCATTGTTCCTGATCTTTGTGGGAAGGCTTTGAGTTTCTCACCATTAATTATCATGTTAGCTGTAGGTTTTTTGTAGATGTTCTTTATCAAGTTAAGGAAAATTTTCTCTACTACTAGTTCACTGAGAGTTTTCTCTTTTTTTTTTTATCATGAATGAGTATTGGATTTTTTTCTTTATCTATTGATATGATCATATGAACTTTTTTCTTTAGCCCATTGATGTGATGGGTTTACATTACTGATTATGAATGTTGAACCAGCCTTGCATACCTGAGATAAATCCCACTTGGTCAAAGTGTATAATTTTATATATTTTTGGATTTGGTTTGCTGATATTTTGTTGAGGATTTTGCATTTGTGTTTACAGAGTTATTGGTCTCTAGTTTTCTTGTAATATATTTGTCTGGATTTGGTAATTAGGATAATGCTGTCCTCACAGATTGAGGTAGGAAGTATTTCCTCTGCTTCTATCTTCTGAAAGAGATTATAAAAAATTGGTATAATTTCTTTCTTAAATGTTTGATACAATTTACTAGTGTATCCATCTTGGCCTAATAATTTTAATTTTAAAACATTATTAATTATTGATTTAGGTTTTTTAATATACACAGTAGACCTATTCATATTCTTTCCTTCTTGATGTGAGTTTTGGCATAGAATTCTATGCTCATAACTCTATTTTATATTATTTTTTATATTATTACTAAAAATAATATTTTTTATATTATTACTTTACTGTACTTTTAATTTTATGGGATCTGGACTGTTGTCTCCCCTTTCAGTCCTCTATTTTTCTTAGTTAGCTAGGCTAGAGGCTTTCAATTTTATTGATCTTTCAAAGAACCACCTTTAGGTTTTGTTGATTTTTCTCTATTGATTCCTTGTTTTGTTTCCTTGATATCCGCTTAATTTTTTTTATTTCCTTCTGCTCACTTTGGATTTAATTTGCTCTCTTTTTTTCTAGTTTCCTAACGTGGAAGCTTAGATTATTAATTTCATATTTTTTTCTTTTCTAATATATGCATTTATTGATATAAATTTTCTTCTAAGTGCTGATTTCTTTTCATCCTACAAATTTTGATGTTGTGTTTCAATTTATATTTAGTTCAAAGTATTTTTAACATTCTCTTAAGTTATTTTCTTTATCCTATGTGTTATTTGGCAATGTATTGTTCAATATCTACATTTGAGGAGGTTTTCCACCTGTCTCTCTGTTATTGATTTCTAGTTTATTTCCATTGTGGTCTGAGAACAGACGTGGTGTGATTTCTATTCTTTTAAATTTGTTAAGTTGTATATTGTTTTTATTGTATGAAGCAGTCTCTAGATGTCTGTTATATCCAGTTGTTCGATAGTGTTGCTGAGTTCAAATATGTCCTTGCTGATTTTCTATCTTCTTGATCTGTGCATTTCTGACAAAGGGGTGCTGAAGTCTCCAATTCTGTAGTGAATTCATTGGTTTCTCCTTGCTTCATACATTTTGATTCTCTGTTTTTAGGTACACACACATTAAAAATTGTTATATCTTCTTGTAATATTGGCCCCTTTATCATTAGGTAATGCCCCTCTTTATCCCTGATAGCTTTCCTTGTTCTGAAGTTTGCTCTGTTTGAAATTAATTTAGCTACTTCTACTTTCCTTTGATAAGTGTTTGCATGGTATATCTCCACTGATTTACTTTTAAGCTGTCTGTATCTTTGTATTTAAAATAGGTTTCTTGTAGACAACATATGTTTGTTTTTTTGATACATTCTGACAATATCGTTTATTCTTTATTTTTTGGCTTATGTAACCATTTATTGTTTTAATAACTTAAAAATTTTTCAGTTACATTTGGCATACAATATTATATTAGTTTCAGGTGTACAACATAGCTCTGTCTGTCCTTCAATTCTAAATGATAGCTCTGCTGGATAGTGTAATCTTGGTTATAGGTCTTTGCTTTTCATCACTTTGAATATTTCCTGACAATTCCTTCTGGTCTACAGAGATTCTGTTGCAAAACCAGTTGACAGTCTAATAGGAGCTCCCTGTAGGTAACTAACTGCTTTTCTCTTGCTGCTTTTATTTTTTGTCTCTATTCGTCTTTAACATTTGTCTTTAATATTTGGCATTTTAATCATGATGGGCCTCTTTGTGTTCATTTTATTTGGGATTCTCTGCAGTTCCTGTGCTTTTTGTCTATTTTCTTCACCAGATTAGGAAAATTTTTCATCATTTTTTTCATATATATAGGTTTTCAATTCCTTGCTCTCTCTATTATCCTTCTGATACTCCTATGATGTGAATGTTGGTGCACATAATGTTGTCCCAGATGCCCCTTAAATTATTCTCATTTTGGGGCGGGGCGGGGATTTTTTTTTTCTTGTTGCTGTTCTGATTGTATATTTTCTGCTACCTTATCTTCTAAATTTCTGATTCGATCCTTTGCTTTTCAATCTACTGTTGATTCCTTCTAATATAGTCTTCATTTCAGTTATTCTTCATTTTTGACTGGTTCTTTTTTATATTTTCTGTCCATTTTTATGTTTTCTATACCTTTTTTAAAGTTCACACTGAGTTCACCTACTCTACCCTAAGGACATTGAGCATCCTTATAACCAGCATTTTGAACTCTGCATCTGGTGGATTGCTTGTCTCCATTTTGTTGAGTATTTGTTTTGTTTTGTTTTGGTTTGGTTTTTAGAGCTTTGTTCAGTTCTTTTATTTAGGACATGTTTCTTTATCTCCTCATTTTGGCTGCCTCCTTGTCTTTGTTTCCATATATTAGGTAGGGCTGCTGTATCTCTCAGTCTTAAGAGAGTGGTCTTATGTAGTATATATCTTGTAGGGTCTAGTGGTGCAGTCTTCTCTTGTCACCTGAGCCAGGTGTACCAGGTATATCCCTTGTATAGGCTGTATTTGCTCTCCTATTGTAGTTGAGCCTTGGTTGCTGTTCACATGTCATTAGGAAGGATTGACTCTTGGACTCATTGGTGGTGGGGCCTCCTGAGAGGGGCCCTGATACAGGCCAAGTTCGGCCATAGTCTGTGCCCTGTCTGAGGCCACCTGGCAATCCACAGGACCTGGGTTTAGAAATACCTTGAGAGGCCAACCCACAAACTGAGGCTGGCTACCACTAGTGCACAACCTGGGACTGCTCAGCAAGAGGCATGGGGCATGCTGAGGCTAGATACTGCTTGTTTGGATTTTGCGAACCTTTGAGAGACTTTAGGAAAGTCTGCAGCATGAGCCAAAACAGGTCATTTGTATGGAAAAGCCACTGGAGGCAGCCTACGAAGGCCCACAAGTATAGAGTGTCAGGGTCTAAGGGAATGTCAGAGCCAAGCAAATGGTGTTAGCCAGGTTGATGGAGACTCAGCTATGGCAGCTGCCTGTGTTGCACACCAGGAGGGGGAAGGGCTCAACAAAGAGACAGTAGATTCTGCCTGCACTTCTGTCTGAGAGAAAGCTGGCCCTCCAGCCCTCACCCTGCAACCAGACAACCCAGCTCATCCCTGTGTGTCCATGACATTGTTCAAGCTGCTGCCCCAGCACTGGAGCTCAGAGTGAGTGAGTCCGTCAGTGAGTAAGTCTGTCTGCAGGCCCCTTAAGAGGAATGTCTGTAACTTCAGTCACCCTTTGTCTCACTCAGTCACAACCTCCCCTGGCTTTATAGACAGAAGTCGTAGGGACTTCTCTTCCCAGTACTGGAATCCTGGGCTGGGCAGCCCAGTGTGGGGCTGGAACCCCTCACTCCTCAGGGTTGAGGGAACTTTGCAGCTGTGACACTCCTCCCGATTCTCAACTGCCACCTGCTGTTATGGGGACCAGCCCTTTCCCTATCTCTGCCTCTCCTACCAGACTTAATGTGGCCTCGTCTTTATGTCCCCAGTTGTGGGACTTCTGTTCAGTTAGACTTCAGGCAACTCCCAGTGATGGTTGTTCTGTACTTTAGTTGACGTGGTCATGAGAGTAATTTTGATGTGGTCATGAGAGAAGGTAAGCATAGTTTTTTCTTTTAACAATCTCTATTTTAATTGGTGGCTTTAGCCCATTGATATTTAACATGATTATTAATATAGTTAGACTAATATTTAGCATATTATTGTTTTCTATTTGTTATTCTTATTCTTTGTTTCTATTTTTATCTTCCACACCTTTTCTGCTATTGTGGTTTAAATTAGCAGTTTCCAACCTTTTGGGCACCAGGGACCTGTGCTCCTATGAGAGTCTAATGTCTGATGATCTGAGAAGGTGATGCTAGTCCTAGAGAGTGGCTGCAAATACACATGAAGCTTTGCTTGCTGGCCTGTCACTCACCTCCTGCTCTGTTGCCCAGATCCTAAGGGGTTGGGGACACCTCGTTGAAATTAAGTATTTTTTATGAATTCATTTTCTCTTCATTTTAGCATATGTTATACTGCCTTTTAAACTTTTTTAAATGCTTGCTCTAGAGCTTGCAATATATTACAACTAATCCAAGACAACTTTCAAATAACACTATATCACTTTATAGGCAATGCAAGTACCTTATAATAACATAAGTAATTCTAACTTTTCTCTCTTATTTCTTGTATATTTGATATTATTTAACTTTTATATTTTTTTGAATTTTAGAAAAATTGAGAATAAGAAAAAGAAAAATAAGTGTTTATTTTACCTGTGCTTATTCTTTATCTTGATGCACTTCCTTATCTACATAAAGATTTGAGTTTCTAACCATGTTTTTTTTTTCTTCTCTCTGAAGAATATCCAAATTTCTTGCAAGGTAGGCCTCCTGGCACCAAATACCCTCAATTTTTGTTCCTCTGGGGAAGACTTTATTTTTTCATCGCTTTGAAAGGTAATTTTACATGATATAGAAATCTAGGTTGATGGGCTTCTCTCTCTCAAAACTTTATATATTTAACTCTACCCTCTTCTTTGCAAGGTTTCTGAGGATAAATCAGTTGTAATTCTTATTTTTGCTCCTCTGTAGGTAAGATATTTTTTTCCCCTCTGACTTATTTCATGTTTTTTTTTTATTTTGATTTTCTGTAGTTTGCATTTTGGCATTCATTCTGCTTGGTACTTATAATTGTTTTGTTGTTGTTGTTGTTCTGTTTTTCAGCAATGAACTCATTACTTTTTATTTTTTTTTAAAGTATTATTAGGGTGATATTGGTTAACAAAATCCAATAAATTTCAAGTGTACAATTCAACAGTAAGTCTTATCGGGGTTTTTTGAACTTTCTAGATCTATTATCTGATATCTAGCATTAGCTAGGAGAAAATTCTCCATCATTATTGTTTAAAATATTTCTTCTGTTTTCTCTCTTTTCCCCTTGTATTCCCATTATACATAATATACAACTTTTGTAGTTGTTCCACATTTCTTGGATGTTCTGCTTTGGTTTTATTTATTTATTTTTTTCAGTTATTTTTTCTTTTGGATTTTCATTTTGGTTTATATTGAGAGATACTCAACCTCAAAGATTCTTTCCTCACTCATGTCCAGTCTACTGATAAATCTCTCAAGGGCAGTCTTCATTTCTGTTATGGTGTTTTTGACCTCTAGCATTTCTTTTTGGTTCTTTCTTAGAATTTTCATCTTTCTTCTTACATTGCCTATCTGTCTCTTTTATCCATTAAATCCCTTAGCATATTAATCATACTTGTTTTAATTCTCATTGTGATAATTCCAATATCCCTGCCATAACTGAGTCTGATTGTGATGCTTGCTTCATCTCTTTATACTATATTTTTTCCTCTTCATAATTATAATTGTGTTTTTGGTAGCTGGGCATGATGTACTGTATGAAAGGAATCAAAGTAAATAGGCCTTTGGTGATGTAGTAGTAAGATGAAAGGAAAGGGGAAGTTTTATGATTAGGACTAAAATCTTTAGTGAGTCTTTGTCTCTGGACTGTGAACTTCACAATTTTCTTAATATTTCCCTCCTCTTTACTTGGGATGGGATAGCTAAAGTGGGCTGGAGGTGGGTATTTCTCCTCAGCCTGAGGCTCTGATAAAACTCTAGCAGGCTCTGGTTAAATAGTTTCACTTGAAGGCAGACCTTGTTAAGAACAGAGTGCTCTGGTATAGTTCAAAATGGTTTCTTTTACCCTCTCCTCGCCAGAAGCATGAGGGGATTTTTCTCCTTCATTCAATGTGTGAACCCAATAGAGCTCCAAGACGTAAAGCTCACAAAAATGTGGGAACCCTCTAGTGACTGGGTTCCCTGGAGTTTTTATCTTTCAGATTTGTCCACATGAACCTCTAGCAATTCATCAATTTCTGTTCAGGTTTCCCTATCTGGGCACTGGTTTTCACAGAAGTTTCTACTAGTGGATTTCTACTCTGGTAAGTTATGATTCTCTGTATTCACCTGTCTCTCTTTCCAGTTTTGGGAGTAGCATTTTACCCTGTACCCTCATTTGTCTTATAGATCTAAGAAGAGTCATTGATTTTTTCAGGGTTTTTTTTTTTCATTTTTTTACTCTTGTTAAGACAAAGTGGTAACTTCTAAGTTTCTTCATGCTAGCCCAGAAATGGTCAATCTTGAGTTTAAAAAATTTGTATATAATA
This sequence comes from Cynopterus sphinx, assembly GCA_030015415.1. Lineage (NCBI taxonomy): Eukaryota > Metazoa > Chordata > Mammalia > Chiroptera > Pteropodidae > Cynopterus > Cynopterus sphinx. Next base: position 95,608,303 of record CM057380.1, read on the forward strand.
AAGTTTATTTTTTGTGGTGTACAGGTCTAGGGATTTTGATAAATGCAGTCAAGTCATCATCCCAATATCATACGGAACAGCTCCATCACCCCCAAAAACCTCCCCTAGAATAACTGTATTTTAGTCTTTGAGATGCATAAATTGTTTCTTCAAGTAGGTAACTTTCAAAAAGAGCAGTATCCAACCCACTACTGAGGATGTCATTTGCTATAAGATACCCAATCATTTTATTGCTTATAGTATTACATGTGGGGTGGCAAGTCAAGAGGATGTGGGAAAGGAATGAAGTTGTAGGATGCAAATAATATTTTATGCAAAATGGAATTTTATGAAAGCTATTTGTAATTAATTATTTATTAATTTATTTACAGTGATTTATTAATTTAATGTAACAATAAATGGTAATTATTGACTTCTGTTCTTCTGGTACTAGGCAATTTAAGAAAAACAGGAAACATAGTAGGATGTGAAGGACAGAACTGATAGGAGGCACTTCTCATTAAATGTGTAGGATTGAGCATATCAACATTTGTGTTTATTTTTTCCTGAACACCACTAATATGATAGAACAGAATAAAAAGATATACTCTACAAGGACAAGAAAAGAATTTATACAGACAAAAATCATCAACTAAATGGGATTGTCCCTAGATATATCCACACAGCTAACTCTATCCTTTCTTTAGGTCTTTGCTCAAATGTCACCTTTTTAATACAGCCCACTCTGTTCACCCTATTTAAAATTACAACCCAACATTCTCTTCCTACACCTGATTACCTTTTTCTGCTCTAATATCACACATGCCATACTTATTTATTATGCCTTCTGCCTGTTTTGTTTACTAGTGTATACCTAACATCTAGAATAGTATTTACCACATTGTAGGTAAATACTACAATATACATTATCAAATGAATAAATGATGACTGTGGTCAGTGAAAAGTTGATGGGCGAATAGGAACTGACTTAGCAGAGCAGACAAATTCATAGATGCCTATGGTAAAGGGACTAACAGAAAACCTGTCCAGTAAAACCCAGGAGTGAAGGCACTAAATATCTCTGAAGGTAGGGCTTTAAACCATCCTGTCAACCAGTCAACTGCTTCTTTCCCCCCTTTTCCCCACTGTAGCAGGAAATCAGAGAGGATGATCTCTCTCTGGTGAAATTAACCAGCCCAGGACAACAACTCACAGACATTGACATTTTAAGGTCAATAAGCAGTTTCTAAAAGTGAAAAATAAAGATATACCAGGATAAATATTACAAGTTTTATAGTACTGTGTGACTTTTTAAACTACACACATATAACCTTGACAAAAATAAAATATTAAAAAATGTGACCACCTGGAAAATCCTATTTTTTTTGATATTGTCAAACAATTAAGTTGATTTCCCAGATAACTGAAGCTTTTATCTGAAAGCCATACTTTTTTTTTACTTATTATTATAGAAATATTTGAATGCATATAAAAGTAAAGAGAACAATATGGAAAATCCCCATGTACCCATCATCTAGTTTTAACAGCTATTTTTGAAATCTCCAATATTGTTTATTTGTTTGTTTGTTTTTAGAGAATTTGAAAACAGATTTCAGACACTGTACAATTTGTCCCCAAAATATTTCATACATATCTTAACAAATAAAAAATTATATCATTTGTCTTTTAAGATTTCTATCATTTTGTATGTGCCTGATTATTTTTTGTGTGTGTGCTGCTACTTAAAGTTTTTCCTCTCTTTTTATTTGCTGTAAATTTGTAGAGCTGGGATCCCAACGAGGGTAAGAACAAATAGATTCAAGTTCATATTGCATTACATCAGGAGTCACATCATATCTGGTTGCCCATTCTTACTGATGTGAAGTTGATCCATTATGACATTTCCCATTAGCCTTTCACTTAATGGTTCCACTATCCATTGATACCACATTAGCTCATTCAGCATTACCAAATGCCATGCCTTCCGCATGTGACAATTAGCATTCTTCTATAAAATAGAAATTAATCTCAACTATTTGGATATCCTGGGAAAAGCAGTATAAATGCTTAATACTTCATCAATTTTTGGAATAATGAATCGGTGCCCTAGCAATTTCCAAAGGCATCCAATAGAAGTTTTTTTGTGGCTTAATTTTAAAGAATCATTATGGACTTAGGTTTTTAAAATAAACTTCAGTGAAACATAATTTACATCAACTATATTGCACCCTTTTATATGGACAACTGTGTGACCTACTATATAACCACCACTGCAATCAGAATACAGAATATTTCTATTTCTCCCAAATGTTTCTCGTGTTCCTTTGCAATCACCCATTCCCTCCATTTCCATCTTTAGACAAATGCAGATCTTTCTTTCACTATTAATAAGTTTCGCCTGTTCTAGACTTCAGTATAAATGAAATTATACTATACTTGTTTCTGGCTCCTTTCACACAGCATAATGTTTTCAAGATTCATCCATGTTACATGTATCAATAGTTTGTTTCTTTTTTATTATGAGTAGTATTCCATTTCATAAATATGCAGTAATTTTTTCATCTGTCTGTTGCTGGGCACTTGGGGGGGTGTTCAGTTTTTGGCTATCACAAATAGAACTGCTATAAACATTTGCATTTGAGTCTCTGTGGAAAAATGCTTTCACTTCTCTTGGGTAAATATTTAGGTATAGAATTGCTGAGTCATATGATAGGTGAATATTTATAAGAAAATGACAAACTTTTTCAAGAGGTTGTACTCTGGCACTCCTACCAGCAATATATGAGAATTTCAGTTGTTCCTCATCTTTGTCAACTCTTGGTTTTGTCTGTCTAGGGGTATGAAATGATATCTCATTAGGGTTTTAACTTGCTCTTCCTGACGAATAAACTTTTGAGTGTCTTTTCATGGACTTATTGGCCATTTATACATCTTTTGTGAAGTGTCTGTTCAAATCTTTTGCTCATTTTTATTAGACTGTCTTCTCATTATTGAGTTATATATTCTGGACATGAGTCCTTTGTCTTATATATGGATTGCAAATATATTCACTGAACTCATAGATGTTTATATATTTGATGTATTTCAAATGATGTAATCCATTGCAGTCATTATTTTTTTTTTATTTTCCAATTGTGCTATCTTTAAGATAACTTTTTCTTTTTGAAAAAAAAAAAGAAGAGATATTTGAATCAGTTTGTATGGGAATATGTCAGAAATTCATCCCTGTGGTTTTTAAACAAAATCTGTTGAGCCCACATTTTAGATTTTTTTTTGATAAATCATGAGTGACACCATATCACTGTGAGATGTGATTCTAAGAAAATAAAATTAGTTTTATAACAAACATGCCAGAACTTCTTGAACATAATGTGACTTGTTCTTCACACAATTTAAAAGACTATCAATCTATTCCAAAGAGGTCAATCAATGCAACTCAGCACATTTTTGAACTCTTCTTTGAATGGCCTTCAGATTCCACTTAGGAGTCTAACAAGAAAATCAACTTGTACCTTTCAACCATATTTAAAAGCTCTTTAAATAAGAGACTTGACTCTGGGCCAGGCACAGGACGAGATGCTTCACATCCATCATCACATTTAATCTTACACACATCCTGGGGATGGGCATAATTAGCTCTGTTCCACAGATTATGAAACTGACATTGACAAAGACATGCCTAAGGCCACACAGTCACCCAATGACAGAAAGTGTACTTAAACTTGGTTCTTACTGCCTTCAGGCTGTTCTCATCACAATATACCATAACATCTCCAGTCATTTTTACTGCTTTACTGGTTTAAGAAAAAATGGAATCTACTTTAAGTGCAGAAGACTTGCAAAGTGTAGATTTTTACACACTATGGATTCCAGCATGTATTTGGACGAGATTTCAAAAGTGTTTTTTAGCCATGGAAGTTTCCAGAATAAGTGACCAGTGTCTCACAGCAACTGCTTCAGAGAGGCCAAGAACAAGTGTTTCTCAGTATCACTAACTTATTATTTTCATACTCTTTTTTCCACCTTTTCCTTTCTGTTGCCATTGGCTTTCGCTCCTGCGAATGTTTCCTGGTAGTTCTAATCTAATGTTTTATTTCCATGTTTGTAGGAAGAGGGCTTGAATCTGTAGATATTCAGACAGATATCTGTGATCCCTGTCAACACTAAGAGACCCTCTGTGTAGCCTGTGCCTGATTTTGAAAGTGCCTTGGTTTGAGACTTCTCACCTGTTTTGAAGTTTTTTATTTTCAGATAATTGTAGTTTCACATATACTTATAAGAAATGGTAGAGAGATCCTACCTACCTTTTGTCCAGGACCCCTAGTGATAACATCTTCCAACATCATAGTACAGCAGGTCCTTGAATAATGTTGTTTAGTTCAATGTCATTTCATTATAACATTGATGAGAAGCTATAGGAATTTAGCTCTTGTTTATGTCACTTAGCATATATCAGTTTTGATATATGTCATTTCACTTAAAGTCACAGAACTTATGAATGATGTTAACTGAGAATTACTGTACAATATCACAACCAGGATACTGACACTGATACAAGTAAAGATACAGAATATTTACACTACCATAAGGATTTTCCATGTTGCTTTTTTATAACCACGTGCTTTTTCCCTCTGTCAACCACCTCTGTTCATCCCTGGCAACCACTAATCTTTTCTTTATTTCTAAAATTTTCTCATTTCAAACATATTATTATGAATGGGGTCGTACTGTATGTAACCCTTTGGGACTGGCTTTTTTTTTTTTTCACTTAGCATAATTTCTGGAGATTGATCTAGGGGTAGTTATGTACACAGTAGTTTGTTCCTTTTTATTACTGAGTGGTAATAAAAATTTTATTCCATGGTGCAAATGTACCAGTTTGTTTAACCATTCGCACAATGGAGGACATCTGGTTGTATCCAGTAGGGGCTTTTGGAAATAAAGTCTCTGAAAACATTCCCATGCAGGTTTTCATGTGACCATAGTTTTCATTTCTGTGGGAGAAATACCCAGGAGTAAAATTGCTGGGCTATGTAGTAGTTGTATATTTAATTTTTTTTAACTGCCAAACTGTCTTACGAAATGGCTGTACCATTTTATATTCCCTCCAGCAGTGACTGAGGGATCCAGTTTTTCTGCATCTTTACCAGCATTTGGTGGTGTCATTTATATTTACATATTATTTTGTAATACACCTTAAAATTTGGAAAAGGTTTAGATAGAAAAGTTACAAAGAGAGTTCCATGAAAACAACTGAGAAAAGATGAAGAAATTGAGTTCCTCACCCAATTTCCCCTGCTGTTAACAGCATACGTCAGTGTGGTGCCTTTGTCAGAAATGAGGAGCTAACATTGACATGTTACAGCTCCATGGTTTGTTCAGATCTCACTAGTTGGTCGCTAGCATCCTTTTTCTGTTAGAGGATTCCACCTAGGGTATCATGTTACTTTTATTTGTCATGTCTCCTTGGCCTTTCTGGTCTATAACAGTTTCGCAGACTTTTCTTGTTTTTGATGACCTTAAAAGTTTTGAGGCTTGCTGGCCAGGTATTTTGTAGTATATCTTTCAATTTGGGTTTGTTTTGTTTTTCTCATGGTTAGACTGGGGTGATGGAATTTGGGAAGGATTACCACAAAGGCGAAATGCCATTCCCATCACATCTTATCAAAGGTACATGCAGTCAACATGACTGATGATGTTAACCTTGGTCACCTTGGTGTGGGTGTTTGCCAGGTTTCTCCACCATCATTACTCTTTTTATCCCCTTCTCATATTTTACTTTTTGAAAGCAAATCCTTAGCACAGCCCATACCTACAAGATTGAAAGTTAAGCTTCACCTCTTTGAAAAAAAGTATTTACATAAATTATTTAGGATTCTTCAGTCCTATTTTTAATTTTTACCATTTTGATAGGTATGCAATGATATCTCATTATAAGTATAATTGCATTTTTGTAACGGTTAATGATATTGAACATCTTTGCATGTGCTCGGTTACCATCTATAATCCGCTTCTCTGAAGTGTCTCTTCATATCTCTTGACCATATTGTAATTGGATTTTTTTCTACCATTAAGTTCAGAGACGTTTTTATACATTTATACTAGTCTATTTTCAGAAGCAAAATTTGCAAATATTTCCTCACAGTCTGTAGCTTGTCTTTTCATCCTCTTAACGGGGTCTCTCACGGAGCAAAAGATTTTGATTTTGATGAAGTCCAATTTATCAGTTTTCCCTTTGTGAATTTCCCTTGTGAGTCATATTTTTGGTGTCAAGTCTAAGAACTCTGCCTAATTGAGATGGTGAAGATTTTCTGCTCTATTTTTATATGAAACATTTGTAAAAGACTTAATGTAAATCTTTAATTCATTTTGAGTTAACTTTTGTATAAGGTGTGAGAAGTAAGTTGAGGTTCATTTTTATGTCTATGGATATCCAGTTGCTTCAGTATCTTTTTTTGAAGGAACTATCTTTTTTTTTAATTGAATTGCTTTTGCACCTTTATCAAAAAGAAGTTGGACATACTTTTGTATGTCTGTTTCTTGGTTCTCCATTCTATTTCATTCCATTTATCTTTGTCTATCTTTCTGCCAATAATACATAGTTTTGATTACTTTATTCTTGTGTTTTCAAAATTGTCTTGGCTATTCTAGTTTCTCTACCATTCCATTTAAATTTTGAATAATATTGTTTATATGCACAAAAAAATTTTGCTGAAATTTTTATAGAAATTTGAGAAGAATTGATACCTTTACTGTGTCCTCTAATCCATATTTATAGTATGTTTTATTCTTTAATTTCTTTGCTCAGCATATTAATTTCTTTGCTCAGTAGAATTTTGTACATATTTTGTTAGACTTGCACCTAAGCAATTTAAGTGTAAATGGTATTATAATTATTAATTTTGGTGTCGACAGGTTTATTGCTATTATATAAAAATATAATTGATTTCCATGTATTTATCTGGTATCCTGCAACTTTGCTGAACTCACTTACTTAGAAACTTTTAGTAAATTACTTGGGATTCTCGCTGTAAACAGACAATCATTTCATCTGCAAATAGGGGTGGTTTTATTTCTTTCTTTGTAATCCATATATCCTTTATTTCCTTTTCTCGCCTCATTACATAGGCTAGAACTTCCAGTGAAAAACAGTGCTGAGAGTGAACAACGTTGCCTTGTTCCTGATCTTAGGGAGGAGTCATTTAGTTTTTTCATCATTAATTATAATTTTAGCTGTATGTTTTTTAAAGATTTTTTTTATAAAGTTGAGGAAGTTTTATTTTTTTCTGAGTTTTTAACATGAATGGCATTGAATTTTGTTGAATGCTTTTTTTTACATTGGTTGATATGATCATGTGATTTTAAAAATTCTTTTGCTTGTTTATATGATGGATTGAATGATTTTCAAATATTAACAAGCATTGCATCCCTAGAATAAACTCCAGTTGGTCATGGTATACATTTTCTTTTATACATTGCTGAATTCTTTTTGCTAATATTTTGTTAAAGATTACCTGATAGGATGTTGGTCTAGTTTTTTGCTTGTTTATTTGTTTATTTTGTGTATGTGTGTGTATTTGTCTGGTTTTCTGATTAGAGTAATACTAGCTTCATAAAATGGATTGAGAATTGTTTCTTACTCTTTTATTTTCTGAAAGAGATTGTGTAGAATTAGTGTTAATTCTTCTTTAAGTGTTTTTGTAGAATTCTCCAGTGAAACGATATGGCTCTGGAGATTTCATTTTTGGGAGTTTTAAAATTATGAATTTAATTATTTTAATAGTTATAGGGCTATTCAAAAATTTTCCCCAGCTTTATTGAAATACAGTAGACAATTAGTTGCTCATTTTTTATTGTACAATTCAGTTATAGTTGGCATACAATAATATATTAGTTTCAGTTGTACAACATAGTTATTGGAGATCTATATAACTCAGTAAGTGGTCATCCCACTAAATCTAGTACCCTTTTCCCCCCTTACATTGACTATTGTTGACTATTTTCCTTATGCTATACTTTATATCTCTTTATATGACTGTTTTGTATCTATCCATTTGTATTTCTTAATCCCTTCACACTTTTTCACTGTCCTCCAACCCTCTCTCCCATCTAGTAGCCCTCAAAATATTGTCTGTATCTAAAAGTTTGTTTTCATTTTTGTTGTTCTTGTTGTTGTTTATTTTGTTCTTTAGATTCCACATGTATATGAAATCATGTGGTATTTGTCTTTCTCTATCTGACTTACTTCATTTAGCACAATACCCTCTAGGACCATCAAAGCACTTAATTCTTTTTCATTTGAGGTACTTCTTAAAAGATATGTAATTATTCTTCATGTTTTTGACATATATATATGTATATGTATGTATATGTATACATGTATATATACATATATGTATATATACATATATGTACATATATGTATATGTATATACATATATGTACATATATGTATATGTGTATATGTGCACATATACACATGTGTCTATATATGTATATGTATATACATGTATATATACACATACATGTATATATACATATGTATATATATAAATCAAAAACATGAAGAATAATTACATATCTTTTAAGAAGTACCTCAAATATGTGTGTGTATGTGTGTGTGTGTGTGTGTGTGTGTGTGTGTGTGTGTGTGTGTATATATAAATTTTTTTTTAAGAATTCCCTCCAATTCCTGTAATATTGGTTTGATGTTGAATTCCTTTAGGTTATTTTTGTGTGGGAAGCTCTTAATCTATCCTTTGACTCTAAATGATAGCTTTGCTGGATACAGTATTCTTGGTTGTAGATCCTAGGTTTTCACTACTTTGAATATTTTGTGCTAAGCCCTTCTATTCCTTCAAAATTTCTTTTGAGAAATCAGTTCCAGTCTTATAGGTGCTTTCTTGTAGGTAACTAATTGCTTTCCTTTTGCTGCTTTTAAGATTCTCTGTATTTAACCTTTGTCATTTTAATTATAATGTATCTTGGTGTGGCCCTCTTCAGGTTCATTTTTTTGGGTACCCTCATAGCTTCCTGGGGTTGTATGTCTATTTCCTTCACCAAGTTAGGGAAGTTTTCCATCATTATTTTTTCAAATATATTTTCAGCTTCTTATTCTCCCTCTTCAGGTATCCTTATGATGCAGTGTTGTTACCCTTAATTTTATCCCATAGGTTTCTTAAATTATTATTATATTTTGGTTACTTTTTTCTTGCCATTAGGATTGGGTGTCCTTTGATTCCCCATCCTCTATATCAGCGGTTTGATCCCCTTCTTCATCCACGCTGTTGATTCATCTTAGATCATGTATTCTTCATTTTTTAACTGGTTCCCTTTTATAATTTTTATTTCTATTTTTGTTTTTGTTTTTATCTCTGTGTTAAAAGTTCTCATTGAGTTTATCTATACTTTCCTTAATTTCATTGAGCATCTTTATAACCAATGTTTTGAATTCTGCATTTGATAGGTTGTTTGACTCTATTTTTTTTATCTTTGTTCTGTTCTTTCATATGGTTTCTGCTTCTTTGTCTTCCCATTGTGACTGCCTTTCTTTGTCTATTTTTATGTACTCAGCAAAGCTCCTAAGTCTCCTGACCCTGTTAGCATGGTTTTGTGTAGTAAGGCCCAGCAGCAGGATCCAGAGAGGGGTTCAGCTGCAGATGAAGTTTAACCCCAGCCTGAGCCCCTCTGGAGCCACTTGTTAAGATTCAGCAAGCAATCCACAGAAGTTGTGCTTATAGTTGCCTCAAAAAGTCATGCCAGAAAGCAGGGTCAGCTACCACAACTGTGTGAGTCTTGGAGCTGTTCATTAAGTGGCACAGGACTCACCAAGGACACAAGAGGATGTGGCTTGGGTAGGGACACAAGTTGGGGGAGGCAGAATTTCAGGGAATCCTCTAGGCAGAGTGACTTCTGTTATCCAGATTGACGTCTCAGCTATGGCTATGCCCACATCTACATACTGGGAGTGGGGAGGCCTCAACAGAGGAACAAAGGATACTACCAGCACTTCTGCCCAAGAGAAAGCTTTGCCTCTGGCCCTCACTCCAAATCAGTGTCCTCTTGTAAGTCCCTGGTGTCCCCCAAGCAGGTGACCCAGTGCAGGTGCTTAGAGTGAGCAAGTCTGTCACTGCCAAAGTTTCAACATGGGCATGGCCCCTTAAAGAAGCATTTGCAGCTGCCACAGCCTCTGTCCCACTCAGCCACTGGGGACTCTCCTAACTCAACCAATGCAGGGTGATTTCTTATTTCTCCCCCTAGTTGTATGGCTTCTGTTCATCTAGACCCCAGGTGACTCTGCTTGCTGTTTGCTCCATGTTCCCATCACAGCTTCAATGGGCTCACAAGAGGAGATGAATGAAGGTTCCATCATCTACTCCATTTTTTTCAAATTTTGAATTCTGTAGTGATAGCCTATGTTTCCCTCTTGATGTCTTCTTATAGCCTGGCAAGGATATAAGTTTGGCTCCCCATGCAGACTTTGCTGGCCTGGATAGAGATGGGGCTGCAGTTTTTCCTGTGGCTTTGAATAGAGTAGAATGGTTGTTGACTGAAAGTGTTTTGTATTGTCAGACTGCCCCTTTCCTTGTCCTTTGGCTAGAGAAAATAGGTTTTGTTGGGGACTTTGTCTCTGTCCCTTAGTGTTTGCAGATTGCCAGTTTCTTCATTTACAAGCCTGGAATCTATGAGGCTAATAATACCAAAACAACAACAACAACCCAGGGAAACTCTCCACTGTGTTGTTCATTGGGTCCACAGTTCCTAGCAGGTCCACCTTCTTCTCTCCACCTTTCAGAACCTTCTTATTTTTGTTTTGTATATAATGTCCAGGGCTTTTCATTGTATTTAGTGGGAGAAATAGAGAAAAGTACATTTCCTCCATCTTCTAAAAGTAGAAGTCAAAGCTTTTTACTTTTAAGTAGCCTGATTGATGTTTCATAGGATCCCTTACATTTAGGAAGCTTACAGTTGAGGGGAACACAATCAACATACGTGAACTAGGGATCAATATAAAACAAAATTTACTTTAGGACTAACTTGTGCAGTATCAATACAATAAGGATTCAGAGAAGAAAGTGAACAAAGACAAGGCAAACATCTTGTATGTTCATGTATAGAGTAAAATGTTTGTTTGGATAATCAACAGGGTACTCTTGCTTCTACACCTGGAGGTTTGAAAATTAACCGGTAATTACGTGACTTATTTAGTTCTTTTAATGTATAGACAGGACTTATTTCCATGATATCACTACAGTACTCAAATCTATCAATTTATTTAGTAGGTTTGTTTAGAGATTAGTATCATAGTGAATCACATTACATAAATGATGTATCACATGGTCCAATGTCCCCATGTGGACTGAGGCTCTAAGGACACAATACCAAATTCCAGATGTGTAATGACATCTATTTTAAGATAGAAAATTCACCAGTCTTCCAGGTATATCCAAAGAGATATTTTGATCTGCTCTGAACTTGCAGAGGTCTAGGTTTTTTGTTTTTATTCAGGTATATTGGCATTGTATTTGGTATGGCCTAAGTTTCACATAATTGTGAGGTGTAAAGGGTGAATGGAAGGGTGTGTGCTTGGCATATGTACTCCTCTGGAGCCCCTTGGCTTCCTTCTCACCTTTCTGCTGCCTCCCTCTGCACTCTTCCCCTCTCTGCTACTTTGTAAAAAGGGTAGAAATTTTGAGGACCTTCAGATCAGTGGACCTCTCTTTGGACATGTGCCTCGGTGTAAAAGTGATCAAATCTTAATCTAGAAATTTAGCCTCTCTGATTAACTGTTTCAAACTGCAAAATAGTAACTACAATACCTGTAGCCTTACCCCAGTCAAAAAAAAAAAAAATAGTGCTGGGAAATTTAGAAAGATACTCACTTTGGTTAAGGAAGCTATAGCTGACCCAGAAATTAAAACATGTGTATTCCATGATTTTCTTCAGCTAATACTATTCCTTAGGCCTCCCCTTACCTATATATAAATCTTACATTCTTGCAACTATCTTCCATGAATAAAAGAGATACTATTGGTAAAGAGTATTTAGCTCCTAAGGGAATAATCATGTGGGCCTACCACATAAGGACAATAGTATGGGATAAGATTGTATCCAATTAGGAATTGCATTCACTTCGTTAACAGAAACCTTGAAAAAAAGCAGCTTAAATAAATAGGTTTATTTTTTCTTACATAAAAGGAGTCCAGAGGCAGATAGTCTAAGGCCAGAATGGCCATTCAATAATGTCATCAATATACCAAGCTCCTTTGTCATTTTACTTCATAATCCTGAATATAGTGCCTCTGTCCTCAAGATAGCCTCCTGGTCACAAAATGGCGATTGGAACTCCAGCCACCACTTTTACATTGTAGACATTAAGAAAGTGAAGAGAAGAAGCAAAAGGCTCAGTGAGTTCCTGTTGTGTGGGAACTCTCCTTAAGCCTCACCAAGGACTTCTACTTATATCTCATTGACCCACAGTGACCCACATGGTTCCCATTTTCAGGTCGGAATGAGAAATAGCATTTGTTTTGCCTGAGCCCCTTGTCACATCTATACTCAAACAGGATTGTTAGTAAGGAAGAAGGGAAAAATGAATATGTGGTAGACAATAGCAACCTCTGCAGCAAAAGAAATAAATAAATAAAAGCTGCAAATCACCTTAAGTCTTTTTTGCTTTAGTTAAGGATTTCAGTTATTCACAAAATTGAAAGCAAGTGTCCATATCCATGGTCAAATTATTTTATTCAAAGCAAGAATATTCTCAAGTTGTCAGGTCATCAGGAAAGTTCAAGAATTCAAGTGGCTGAATTAAAGTCAGAAAATATTGGTGCTTTTTCTCAAGTTCTCATTTGTCTTGAGTTGGTTCAACCCTAAACATAATTTCTAATAATATTAACATATGTTCTTTACATCACAGTTTACCGTACAAAGCACAATCATAGTCATGACCCCATTTACTCTTCACCCACAGTAAAATGGGGTGGATGGTATTATCTCTAATATACGGGTGAAGAAGATAAGACTCTGGTTTAAAATGACTGGCCCGTGGTCACACTGTTGTAGGGCTGGGATTCAGGTCTCTCTGACTCCAAACCCCAAACTCCTTCCTTTACACTATCTATCCAATAGCACTGTATATCCATGTATGTTTTCTAATGTAATAAACATACATGTGTTTCTTCAGTCCCATTTGAAGCCCTGTGGGGAAGACGGAGGGTTTCTATCATTGCTATTTTATTTCTGTGGAAAACGAGGTCACAGTTATAAAAAAGGGGAGCTAGGGCTGGAACCCTCACAGCAAACCCACAGCAAAGTCTTTTATATTGCACCACTCCTCCAGAAGGGTGGGTGTCCCTCACGAGGAGGCCCTTATCACAAGTTCACACTGGCATGTGGGTTCCTTGGTGCTCCACACAGTCTGGGGGAGGGAGGTCCATCTACTCTCCCCGCCTGCCGCCAGGCCCTGAGCCCCCTCACCCTCTCCGTGGGCCCCCACAGGGTGCCCCAATGGCCTCAGCGTAAATCACATGAAGGGTGGGGGGGAATGTTCCTGAAGGATTGCCCTGAGAAATGTTTTCTTTTCCCAGGAGATATATTTGACACCAGATAAAGGGGCCGTGTGGAAAACAAACTCTCCAATGTTGTGCTCAGCGTTACTGCTTGCTTTTCCCCACTCTGCCCCCCTCACTCTCTCACGCACACTCATGTATTTGAAGATAGCTGTAAAACTAACTCCCTTCCAAGAGGATTTGCTTTCTGGAAAGCATTTCTCTCGGGACCACTGTCTTGGTTACCTTCGTGGTTCGGCATCCCCGGGCCCCGCTGCCCTTCCAAATGGACAAAAGCCCCAAACCTTGCTCACAAGTATTTGCAGGAAAGAGCATATTTTGAGATAAGCTTGCTTTGGAGACTTTTTGATAATAGTGACTCATATGCCTGAGAACTTGGTAAAAATCCTTCACTTCTGGCCCAATCGCCACCAGTGCCAATGGCAGAAGATTTGGTTTGCTCAGCCTCCTCCTAACCCTGGTGGAATGAGCTCACCCAGCAGGCTGCCCAGGTCCCCAGGATTCCAGCAATTTGAGCAGAGGCTTCATCTATCCTGCCCTCCCCCCTCCCCCCAAAGATAAACAGTTTCTAAAAGAGTTCAACTCTATACATGCTTGCTGGATCACTAAATAACCAAATTGAGTTTTCTGTGGCAAATAGTACAAGATAGTCTATTTCTACTTCTTCCAAGAAGCCCTTCTTGATCTACCCAATTCATAGTAAACTCTCCTTTTTAAATTTAGAATGCTCATCGACTGTAAGGCTCATACCCCTTCTCCTTTGTTTGGCTAGGTAAGGTCTCCTGCCTGTATAGTGTTAGCCAAGTCTTCCCACACCTGCCACCCTCATCCTTACAATTCCTCTGCAATCTCAGCCCTCTCAGTGTCCTCCGAAGTCTCACCATCCTAGCCTGGGAACATTTTGCTTGTTGATACACATTATCATAATTCAGCACACTACCATTTACCTGGCAACATTCTGAATGAGTATTTTGTATCTATGCTTTTTAATATTCCCTACATCCTAAGAAGGAGGTATTATTATTCCCACTTCAAAGATGAGCAAAGTTAAGTTTCGTGATAGCTTAGTAATTTCCCGACGTCACCCAGAACCAAGATTTGAACCCATGCCGTTGGTAAAAGCTTTGTGGGAAACAAGCCCTGGAGCAGTCAGTCTGCCACCAGTCAGCACTTGTTCTACAGTGCTCCGAAAGGCTTGCCACACCTGCAGTGACTCCCCTTGTTGTTCCTCAGTTTTCAACTCTGGGGTGGTCCCTCTGCTGAACAAGCAAGTAAAGGACAAGGATGACTTCTTCGGTCTATAAACTCTGCTGTAGAGAGAAATGCCCAGCCACAGGAGGAAATTGTAAAGAGCCCACTCTTGCTCTGTCACAGAGTTCACCCTTCTCTCTGCCCCCTTTTCCACTTCCTCCAGGCAGTCCCTTCCACCTCTGGACTGAGACAGCTGGTAAAATGTCACTTCCTTCAATTAAGGAAAAGGGCCTCAGTTGATGCCTAATAGCAGCAGACTGGTCATCCAAGAGAGCTTACAAAACACTCTCTGGATCCCTCATGTGCTGAGAAATCCAGACCAGCTGGATGACATTTTCTTCCCAAAGCTCGTAAAGCTTTAACAATTAAGAGGAAAGGGCTTGGCACCACGGTGCTGGGGTGGAGTTTAGCTCAGAGCTCAGTGGAAGTTGCCCAAGGCCCTGGGTGACCTTTCCCTCTGCCCCTCACGTCCCTTTGCCCCGGATGTTGGTGCCTCCCCTGCTTCCCAGTATGGTGCCAAAAGGCTGTGGGTCAGTGGTCAGGCCCTGGCTGGTTTCAGTTTCTTTTCCTGAAATTTTGCAAAGGAGGAAGTGGAGCTAGAGGGGAAAGATTGGGGACAGGGAGATGGCCGACGGCAGCCCAGGGTAAGTGCATGGTTTTGCTGCTTCCAGACTCTGTGACTGACTCAATTTCCTTATCTATCAAATAAGGAGGAAAGTCTAGCATCTCTGACCTCACAGCGTGCTGTGGGGCAAAGTGAATGAGAGTAATGGCATTACTTCCTTAAATTTCCTGTGAACCCTTGAGAGCATGTAAATCATTCGTAACAGCACCAGTCCAACAGGCTCCCAGGCTTCCTCCCACTCCATCAGTTGGAGTGTGCTTAGAAAATGGAATTATAAAGTTACCCCGAGTAAACCGTAATTTAAAAAATGAATTTATGTGAAGACTGTAGAATTTCAGATTTTAGCACCAAAAGAAAGGTTAAAATTTATGTATCATAATGATACCAAAACTACTAAAGACCATGTTTAGGTTATCTATTCTTTGGGATTTTTCTGTTCCTATAGCATAAGGAATTTAGAATTGATGAGGTAGTGGCATCATCCCCTCCCTGAAGACGAACATTTATTTTCATAAGGATCATAATACTGTTCCACCAAGACCCATGTGGAGACCTAAAATACAGGAGCTTCTTGTCACAAAGCATAATTAAAACAGAGAAAGGGCCACTAAAAATAGATCCTGGGATTTTATAGCAGATAGTAAAAACACATGAAAAGTTATACTTCAGGTTATGGAAACATGCACTGAAAGAAATAAAATGTGGGTTATAGTTGCTGCTCAATGCAAAAATTTAGAATAAATAATCAAAAATTGATGTATTGGGGCATAATTTTCCTTACACAATTCCTCCCTCCCCCTAAGTCCCTGGAAACCACAAATGATTTTTTACTGCTTCTATAGTTTTACCTGTTCCAGAATGTCATCTAGCTAGTTAGAATAGTTTCACTGCTCTAATATCCCCTGTGCTCCACCTAGTTATCACTCCTGTCCTTCAAATCCCTGGTAACCCTTGGTCTTTTTTTTTTTTTTTTTTGACTATTTATTTATATATTTTTATTTGGAAATGTTTATATCAGTACAGTGAAACTAAATTTTAAGAGACACTGGATGTCATTCGTTTTGGATA
Organism: Cynopterus sphinx; assembly: GCA_030015415.1. Taxonomy (NCBI): domain Eukaryota; kingdom Metazoa; phylum Chordata; class Mammalia; order Chiroptera; family Pteropodidae; genus Cynopterus; species Cynopterus sphinx. The sequence continues at coordinate 95,624,797 of CM057380.1, forward strand.
TCGTCAGTTAATTTTTGCCTTTCAGAGTACAATTGTATAAGAGTCCCTTTATTACTCTTCTCAAGGGCTCTCCCCTAATCCTTCTTCACTAAAACCTTTCTTTCTGGAAGTCCAACACCCTCTTTGTGCATTTCACCCTTGATGGCCTTTCACTGGCTAACTCATCCAGGTCCTGTTCAGTCAGTGGCTCCACCTGTGACTTGAGAAGTTCTCCAACATTGCTTTAGTCATCCTGATCAGATTCAGTATCTTCTGCAAGGTTCACGATTTTATTTTGTGAAGATACACTTGTATTAAAAAGGAATATTTGAAGGTGAACTAATTTTAAAAGAGATCAGTTTATTAATGAGTATTTTTGTGCTAGGATGACTTTTCCCTTCTGGTTTATCTTATATCTCAAGAGTGAAGACAAAAGAATTTTTAAATGACAAGGACTGTTCCACATCCCTCCATATTCCTAGCCAACCCCAAGGAGATCTGGCTAGATTATTTTTTAAGTGAGTCATATGCGCTTGTACTACAGTTCTCATCCATACTTGATCATCTAGAGCTTGAACAATTGGGGTAGACTCTGTGCAGGAGCAGATGGTCTCAGAACCCCTATTGTTCTTCGCTGGCAATGTTATTTCCAGACTGAAAATCTATGTTTCCTTGGTACCATTGCTATTTTCAGTAGTCATCCTCTTGGGGCTATTACAACATGCTAGGACTAGTGATGCACAGGTAAAAAGAGGGAAGGCAGAGTTTTGAAATTTCAGGTCAGATGGCGACGCTTCCTCTCCACCACTTCATTCATTCATTCATTCATTCATTCATTTATTCATTCAAGGAAATTAATTGAGTGACCTGGAAGAAAACAGTTTTCCTCACAGGTCAGGTATCATGTAATCCATTCATTTATTCAAGTAGCATCTACTCCAAAGACACTTATTGAATAACTAATAAGTGATAGGTATAATTCTAAGTGTTGTAAGGATAAAAATGGGTATGACATAGTCTTTATCTCTAAGTAACTTAAAACATAGTTGCAGACACAATATACACATGAAATGTTGATTAACTGTTACTATTAGTAGTTTCAAATGGTTATATTTGGAAATGTATTTGGTATTTATGTCTTCTTTTATTTTCTCATCATTCTGCAAGGTGATTTGCATTAGTATTATTACCATTTAATTTTTAATAGATGAGAAAACTGATGGTACATTTAAATAATTAACTTGTATTTAGTAGAGCCAGGTTTCTCCTTATTGAGTCCAGTGCTCTTCCTAGAATGTCCATTTCCTAACCATTATAAATAAAAATACCAGAGCTATTATTCAGCCACAAAAAGAAATGAAGTATTGATACATGCTACAGCATGCATGAACCTCAAAAACATTATACGAAGTGAAAAAAGCCAGACACAAAACGTCACATATTGTATGATTCCACATGTATGGAATATCCAGAATAGGCAATTCCATAGAAACAGAAAGCAGATTGGTGGTTGTTAGGGGCTGGGGCCAGGAATGGGGAACAACATGGTATGGGGTTTTATTTTAGGGTGATGAAATGTTTTGGAACGTGATAGAAGTAGTGGTTGCACAACATTATGAATGTACTAAATGTCACTGAATTGTTCACTTTAAAGTGGTTACATTTGCATTATGTGAATTTTACTTCAATAAAAAAAGAATTTAAAAGATACCAGAGCTGAATAACTAGAAGAGATGATGGGAACCCAGATATAATTAAGGCCAAGGGCCACAGCAAGGTACTGATTGTAAATGCCACACCGACTTTGATTTAATACCCAACTTCCCTGGTGACTGTGGAGCCTGAGAGATCAGCTAGCCACATTGCCTTTCCACATGCTCTCATAGATCCTGTGCTTCTTTGCAACCCTTACTGGCTGTTGAATGTCTGTCTTCCCCATCAACCTCTACACTTCATGAGGGTTGGACCCTCTTTTTCACCACCCACTATTACAGAGTCTAGTACAGAGTAGCAGCTCAGTAAATTAAAACAGCTCTAGCTCTAGTCTCCTTCCACTCCTTGATTGCCGTGTGTCTGAACCTCTGTGGGCCTCAGTTTCTAGGCTTCAGCTCTCACTCAGTGGACATCCTCAGCTCCACAGACACAATGCAGCCGGTAACCCTGAAGTTGCTACTGAATTCTTTAATGTTGTCGTTGTTGCCCTACTAACAATGCCTCTGGGAATTTCATCACCTCCAGAGAACTCCTTTGTTCTGGGCAAATGATACCAATATATTATTTTTGTGTCACCAGCGGGATTTTTTTTTCTCTAAGTGAATATTGCCACCTTCCATTGTATTCTATAAAGAAAGAAGGAACGGTGAGGATAAGCTATTATTTCAATAAGCTCTGAAAGATTTTTTAAACCCCTTTAAAGAGCTGACAATGGAATGCTGTCAGGCCTTTTAAATACTGGCCCCTTCCTGGGCATAAAGCTTTTTTCCATTTTGTATTGGGATTTAATCTCAAGGCAGCAAGGCAGCACCAACCTCTCTCATTTTATAGATCAGAAAACTGGGGTTTAAGATGAGTGACTCATTTGAGATGCACTGTAGTCAGCGACCAGGTTGAGATTAGACTAAAAGTGTGTGTCCTCATCCTCCTCTGGCATGAGCTGCTGAGTCAAGCTATAAGGGTCTCTCCTGGTGGTCTTCAGCAGACAGGGACAAATGCCATCTGGAACGGGTTAGTTTCACTCCTGCCTGGAGGCTGGAGGATGGCTAAATGACCCCTGCAGGTCTCTTTCTTCCCTAGGCCTCTCCAATTACCTTCTCTAATTTCCAGCAAACATGCTTTCTCTAGGGAAAAATGAATCCAGGGCTCTAGCTTCCCTTGGGAGTCTGCAAACGATTTCACTTTCCAGTTTGGGGAATATGAGCTCCATGAGAGAAAATGCACAGTGGGCTGTCAGAAGGAAACATTTCAACAACAACACACTATATATTTAGATTCTTCCTAGCAACTAGTGCTCATAGTGGATGCAGCACAAACTGGGAGGCAAACCTGTGTCCACTTCCTGGGCCCCTGTTCCCTGCCCCCAGGTCTCTTAATTGGTTCACTTCTTTGCTTCATGCCTGGTCCTCTCCCTACCTGGCATGAGCACTTGAGATTAATGGGGCCACTGCACAGGGTCATAGCTTTATCCTTGCAGAGTTCAGAGTCTTGTACAACCTGAGAGTGTAGCTGCTTGTTTCACATTTTTTCCTGATTCTTACTTCTCTGAACTTCTGTTTTCTGAACCCAAGATAACATGGCCTGACAAAGGATTTCTCTGATGCTTTTAGGTTTAAGATGAATGGTGGTATAGCTTTTATTTACTCACTAAATATCTATTTTGCTGAGCACTTCATGTATGTTATTATTATATCATTTATTCTCATAGCAACCACATCAGAAAATGAAGTTCAGAGTCATTGAGTGAGTTTCTAAAATCACCCAGCTAGTAAGTGGAAAAGCAAGGATTTCAGTCAGGTCCTGTCTGACTCCGCAGCTCATATTCTTCACCATAATGTTAAACTGTTAGATGTAATTATAGGCTTTTCAAAGAGTCACATATCATTTTGACACCAAAACACTGGCATTTCCCAGATTTTTTAAAAAGTTCTTTACATTGAAAAATTTTGATCATACAGAAAAGTCACACAATAGGAAATGCACTCCCATCCCCCAGGTTCATCAATTACCAACATTTTGCCATACTTACTTCATCTGGCCATTCCTTCTTTTTTTCTATAGCACTTTAAAGAAAATTCCTGACATTGTGTCATTTTGCCCCTAAATACTTCCATATGTAGTTCTAAAAAAGGGAAGGAGAGTGGAAGGAGGGAATTTCCTACAGAATCACAAAACCAAATGCCTAACACAGATAAAAATTCCTTAATATCACCAGTTCAATTCTAATTTCTCCTTATGTCTCAAAAAATACCTTTTTTTAAAAAAAATTTTGGCTTCTTTAAATAAAGATTCAAAGAAGATGCACATACTACATTTGACTTTATGTCTCCAAATCTCTTAATTTAGAATTTTATCTTCTTTTATTTTTTTGTCATTAGTTGTTAAAGAAACTATGCCCATTGTCCTGTAGAATGTTTCACAATCTGGATTTATCAGATTGCTTCCTTGTAGCATATTTAACTTATTCTTCTATCTTCTATATTCTTTGTAAAGGTATAGATTTAAAAGCTTAATGAGGTTCATTTTTTAGCAAGAACACCACATAGATGGTGCAGTATACTGTCTATTGCGTCACTTCAGTAGGCACATAGTATCTGGTTGTCTCAATTTAGTGCTGAGAAACATTAATGTGTTTCAATGGTTCCCAGATATTTTGATGGCTTGTAGAGATGAAAGATAGGATATTTAAATTCCACTGTTTTAGATAATCTGGACTATCTGCTATATTCTCTTGAGTGTCAGGTTTGAAAACTAATCCTGGATACATGAAAAAAGGTTTTTGGCTTCAATAGAGTTGTGGCCTTTGAGGACCCAAAGCCTTCTTTGCATAGGAGAGAAGCATCATTCTTAAGGTGTGGTAGAAGAGCTCTCGCCCATTATAGGTGCAGGCACCTTTTCCCCTTGAATGCTATCCTGTGGGTATGGTCCACATCCATGAGCTAATGATCCAGGAATTAGAAATTGGCTGACTGTGGCACCAGAGTGGCATTCCAGAAACAGGAAGTGTGAACCACATCAAGAAAGAGTCAGGCACAGAGCCACTGCTCTGATGGAGGCAATTTGAGGAAGTAGCTAGAGGAGAAAGAGAACAAGGAGAAGTATATATACTCTGAAAGAAAGTAAGCAGGCGGAAACTATAAGTTGGCAGAAGTTGGTCTGAGAAAGATGTGAATTAAAAAGACTCTATGCAAGGGACTTAATTCAGAATGAGGAACTCTAGCAAATCATGAAAAGAGCGCTTGAGACTTGGGGGTTATATGTGGAACCTGGCCTGAAGAGGCTTAGAATCATAGAGTCCTTAGATTGAAGGGCCCTTATAAATCATCTAATCCAACACCCTCCTTTTGATGATGAAGACATTGGGGATCAGAAAGGAGGAGTCACTTATTTAAGGTGGCACTGAGTTACAATTTGGACAAGATCCTAGACCTCTGGTTCTCACCAAGCCCTTCCCACTTCAGCACATTGCACTGTCTTTCTTCCTCAAGTAGGAGGGTCTGGCTGGTCTGAGGTGAAGGAGGTCTGAACTGAGAAGCCAGGCTTCATTTGTGGTAGACCCTCTCAAGTCAAACTTCCATGACTAAGTTGTATGCCTATAATTTGCTTAAGTTTTCACAGCTTGTGCCCTGTTACCCCTCTCATTGTGTGAACTGATTAGTGCAGATGATGATGTGCTGTAGGTGAAAGTAAATATAGAAGTTTTGGGGTGAGTCTGTGTAGTTCTTTACTCTAAGTTTAAACAGTGACACCCTTGCATACCCTCATTCATTATCCCATTTCAGCAATTAAAATTAGAGGATGGAGACAGACCAAGACACTCCTCTGAATGGTGGTGTTGCTGGTGTTTCTTAGTAAGTGATGCTCTACTTGAGAGCAGGGACCTTGAATCAGTCATATATATATTCTAGTGCTTAACAGAGGAAGAAGCATATAATAAATGTTAACTTAAATATGGCCACTTGAATGAATGAATACCCAATAAGGTACATCATCTTAATCACATACTTATCTTATCTTAATCCATACCTCCTCACTAAACTCAGCCTTGTGTTCCAGAACAGTAGTCTTCAAATGGTGCTTGCTTGCTCAACCCTACTCCCCCCACAGATAACATTTTTTAAATTATGTATTCTCTCTTCCATATCTAAGTTGACATTCAAAGGTTTACATCAAAAATTTAAATATGTAGTTAAACTGGATGTAATTTCCAAAGTCTTATAAATATTGGCATTTTAAAATAAAAATTTTAAATCATACTTTACATTTATCCAAAGGAAAATAGTTACCATTATTATTCCATACACATCATCCATCAATTCCTCAAAAAACACAAACTTACAAATAATAAAAACAAATTCACTCAATATAAAACAAAATCTGAATAATCCTGTAACCATTTAAAAATGTATGAACAATTCTTCTTTATGGTTGGGAATTTACATTGTTTCTGCTTCCCTTTGAAGTTATATTTTTACCTCTCTTTACCTATGTAACTTTTTTCTACAAAAATATGTTCAGAAACATAATTTTCAAAGTTCCTATAACTGTTATGTTCTAATTGTCAAAATTATTATTCTGTAGTAGATTTTAATAGTGATTTTTATTAGTACACAATTGATAAACACAATATAAAATATTATACATTTTGATAAGAAAAATTTAAACATGCAAGTACCAATGTAGGCCATTTCCTGAGTCATAAAAACAAACCTCAAAAATATAAAAGAATTACAGAGTGTGTTCTTCAACTACAGTGGGATCAAACTAGAAATCAATAATGAAAAGATTAACAGGAAAATATCAAAACACTTCTACATAATCCATGGAAAGACAGAAAATCTTGGGGGAAATCCAAAAATGCATTGAACTGAAAGAAAATGAAAATACAGCATATTAAAAGTTTTGAGACACAGCTAAATAATGCTAAGAGGAAAATATGTAGGCTTACATTAAAAAAGAGGAAAGTCTCATATCAATAACCAAATCTCCCACCTCAAGAACCTAGTAAATGAGGAGAGAATAAACTCAAGGACAAGCAAAAGGAAGGAAATATTAAAGATAAGAACAAAAATCAATGAAATTTGCAAACAGAAAATAATAGAGAAAATCTATGAAATGAAGAGCTGGTTCTTTGGAAAGATCATAAAATTGACAAACCTTCAGAAAGACTGACAAGAAAAAAAGAAAAGATACAAATAATCAATATAAATAATGAAACTACAGAGCCTGAAGACAAGATAATAAATTCTATAACCAACTCTACTTTCATAAAAGTGACAACTTATATAAAATGCATCAATGCCTCAAAAATAAAAAACTTATAATTACAAAAAATTACAACTCACCCAATATGAAATAGATAATCTGAATAACCCTATAAGTATTTCAAAATTGAATTCATAATTTTATAATTCTTCCATCCCAAAAATCTGCAGACCTAGAGAGTTTCACTGAAGAATTTTACTGGACATTTAAAGAAGAATTAACATTAATTCTACACTATCTCTTCCAGAAAACAAAAGAGGAGGAAATATATTCCAATTCATTTTCCAAAGCTATTATTACCATGATACCAAAAGCAGACCAAGATTAGAAAGAAAGAAAACTACAGACCAATAAATCTCCTAAGTATAGTAAAAAATTCTTAACAAAATATTAGCAAACAGAATTCAACAATATATAAGAAGAGTTATACATTATGACCAAGTAATATTTATTCCAGAGATGTAAGACTGGTTTGATATTGTAAAATTCTTCAATGTAATCAACCATATTTACAAGCTAAAGAAGAAAAATTATATGATCATATAAACCAATGCAGAGAAAGCATTTGACAAAATTCAAATTATGTTTCTGAACATCCATCCACGATTTAAAAAAAAATCTCAGGAAAAAAAAAAACAGAAATAGAAAACTTCCTTAACTTGATGAACACCTACAAAAAATCTACAGCTAAAATTATACTTAAAGGTGAAAGACGAAATGCTGTTTTCCTAAGACTGGAAACATGACAGTTATGTCTGCTTTCACTGCTCTAATTCAACATAGTGCTAGAAGTTTTTGCCAGGGCAATAAGGCAAGAAACAGAAATAAAAAGCATATAGATCAGAGAAAAAGAAATAAAACCATCCTTATTTGCAGATGACATATTGTCTATAAAGAAAATCCCTAGGAATCTACGGAAGACTTCTAGAACTAGTAAATGAGTTTGGCAATGTCATAGAATATGAGATAAACATATAAAAATCAATCAATAATATTCTCATATACTAGCAATAATAAATAATATATCATCACAATTGCTTAAAAACCTAAATGCATATGAATGCATATAAATTTAACAAAACATGTTAGATTTATACAGGACTTATACACCTAAAATTATAAAATGGTAATGAAAGAAATCAATAAGATTTAAATAGAAAGACAAGCTATGTTTATGTATTGGAAAACTCAACATAGTAAATATGTTAATTCTCCCTAAATTGATATACATGTAAAACACACTTCTTATCAAAATCCCAGCATGATCTTTGGTAAATGTTTTCAAAATTATTCTAAATTTTAAATGAAAAGTCAAAGAAACTAGGAGAGCCAGAACAATTATGAAAAAGAAATTGGGAAATAATCAAGAAAAATTTGATTTCAAGATTTATTCTATAGCTACGATAAATAATCAAATCTATGTGTTAACAGTGGAAGAACAGACATAGCAATGAGTGAAACAGAATAGAGAACGTGAAAATAAACCCGCACAAATGTGTCCAGTTTCCTTTTGACAAAGTTGCAAAAAGCAATATAATAGAGGAAAGTAAGCTTTTAAAACAAATGGTGCTGAAGAATTGGATAGCTGTAGACATTTAAAAAATAATAAAAAATAAAAACTCAACTTAAGTCTTACACCTTATACAAAAATTAACTCAAAATAGATCACAAACTTAAATGTAAATTGTAAAACTACAAGTTTTTTTTTAAATCATTTGAATCTAGAACTAAGCAAATAGTTCTTATACTTGATAACAAAGGCATAATCAATCTATAGAAGGAAAAACTGATAAATTAGACTTTTGCCTTGCAAAAGACCCTGTTAAGATAAAAAGTCCAGTTACAGACAGCAAGGAAATATTTGCAAACCCACAAGGTACTAGTATCGAGAATGCATAAAAAACTCTCAAAATTTAACAACAAAAAAGCAAACGACCCAATTTAAAAATGGGCAAAAGGCAGGAAAAGACATTTCACCAAAGAGAACATATAAATAGCCAATAAGTACATGGAAATACTTAATATTATTTGTCATTAAGGAAATTCAAATAAAATCATGAGATATACCTATTCAAATAGTTAAAATATACTTGAATCAGTAAGGCAAATATATCCTTTCTTACCACTCCTATTCAATATCATACTGGAAGTCCTAGATAGTACAATGAGACAAGAAAGGAAGTAAAATATTGAAAAGGAAGGAATAAAACTTTCTTTGTTTGCAGATGACATGATTGTCTATGTAGAAAACCCCAAAGAACTAACAACAAATCAACAGCAGCAATACCCTTCTGGAACTAATAAACAATTACAGTAAGGTTGTAAGATACAAGGTTAATATACAGAAGTCAGTTTCTTATATACCAACAATGAATTTTTTAATTTAAAAATTAAAACCCATCACTGTTTACATTAGCACCCAAAAAACACTTAGGTATAAAGGTAAAAAAAATGTGTAAACGATCTGTAAGAGCAAAACTATAAAACGCTGATGAAAGGAATCAAAGATCTAGATAAGTGGAGAGAGATTTTATTTCATAGATAGGAAGACTCTATATTGTTGATAAGTAGTTCTTTCTATGCGATCTCTATATTCAACACAATCCCAGTCAAACCCTCATTAAGTTATTTTGTGGATATCAACAAACTGATTCTAAAGTTTATATGGAGAGGCAAATGACCCAGGATAGCCAACACAATACTAAAGTAAAAGAATAAAGTCAGAAGATGAACACTACTTGATTTTAAGACTTACTACAGTCATCAAGACAGTGAGGTACCGGTGAAAGTATAGCCAAATAGATCAATGGAACAGAATGGTTCAGAAACAGAACCACACAAATGTAGCCAACTGATCTTTGAATAAGCATCCATGGCAAGTCGATGGAGAAAGGACATTTATTTATTTTCAACAAATAGTATTGAGAACAATTGGACATCCACATGCAAAAAAATTAATCTAGACACAGACATTATACTTTTCACAAAAATTAACTCAAAATAAATCATGAACCTAAATATACAATGCAAAACTATAAAACTTCTAGCAGATAACATGGAGAAAATTTATGTGACATCAGATTTTGCCATGACTTTTAAACACAATACCAAAAGCATGATCCATGAAAGAAAAAATCGATAAGCTGGATTTTATTAAAATTAAAAAACTTTTAATCTATGAATGACACTGTTAAGAGAAAGCAAAGACAAATCAGAGACTGGGAGAAAATCTCTGCCAAACACACATCTGATAAAGGGCTGTGATCTAAAATATACAAAGAATTTTTAAAACTCAACAATAAGAAAACATATCCAATTTAAAAAGTGGTCAAAAGATCTAATAGACACCTCATCAGAGAAGATATACAGATTACAAATAAGCATATGAAAAGATGCTTAATATCATATATCATTAGGGAATTGCAAATTAAAAACACTGGCACTACATACCTATTAGAATGATTAAAACCTTGAATGCTGACAGCACTAAATGCTGGGGAGGAGAGAGAGCAACAACTGTTCTCATTTACTGCTGGTGGAAATGCAAAATGGTACAGCCACTTTGTAAGACAGTCTGGAAGCTTCTTATAGAGCTAAATGTTGTATAATCCAGCCAATGAGTTGAAAACTTATGTCTACACAACATTGTGCACAAATGTTTATAGCAGCTTTATTCATAATTTCCAAATAATGAATGTCCTTCAATGGGTAAATGAATAAACAAAGGTATGTCCATACAATAGAAAATTATTCAGTGCTTCAAAGAAATAAGTTATTACGCCATGAAAAGAAATGGAGGTGCTTTAAAAGCATATGGCTAAGTGGAAGAAACCAATCTGAAGAGGCTACATACACTGTATGATTCTAACAATATGACATTCTGGCAATGGCAGAACTTTGGAGACAATTAAAAGATCAGTGGTGCTTTTTTCCCCAAAGTTCACATGTCCAGATGGCCCGACTGCAGGTGTCTCCTTGCAGCCACAGCACAAGGGCAGAGTACAAACTGCAGCAGCAGAAGTCATGGCAGGACAGGCAGTTAGAAAGTTTCTTACCCTCTTTGACCAAGTATTAGTTGAAAGGAGTACTGCAGAAACCGTAACCAAAGGAGGCATTATGCTTTCAGAAACATCTCAAGGAAAAGTATTACAAGCAACAGTAGTAGCTGTTGGATCGGGCTCTAAAGGAAAGGGTAGAGAGTCAACCAGTTAGCATGAAAGTTGGAGATAAAGTTCTTCCAGAATATGGCATTACCAAAGTAGTTCTAGATGGCAAGAATTACTTCTTATTTAGAGAGGGTGACTTTCTTGGAAAGTATGTAACTGAAACAAGCACTATTGAAATGGCATCCCACGAAGCTGCCCATTCTACTGAAGTTCTAAAATCTCATTGTGTAAATAATTTCCATGTCTCTCTTTTGTAATAAGTTAATGATATCCAAAACTAGGGACATCCAGTGTCTCTTAAAATTTAGTTTCACTGTACTGATATAAACATTTCCAAGTAAAAATATATAAATAAATGTTAAAAAAAAAAAGGTCAGGGGTTGCCAGGGATTTGAAGGATAAGAGGGAAAACTAGGTGGAGCACAGGGGATGTTAGAGCAGTGAAGCTATTCTAACTATATCACATTCTGGAAAAGGTAAATTAAAACTATATATAGAATCAGTACAAAATGATCTGTGGTTTCTAGGGATTTGGGAAGAAGAAGAAATGGTGCACCAGTATTTTTAGGGAAAAGAAACTATTTTGTATACTGCATTTTAGTACTGTAATGGGAGATGCATGCCATTATACAGTTGTCAAAGCCCATACAATAGGAAAAGTGAATCTAATATGAGCTATGGACTCTAGATAGTAATGTATCAATATTTATTCATCAATTATAACAAAGGTACCACATTAAGGCAAGACATTAATAATGGGGGAAACTGTATGCTGGGGTGGGATCAGAAGAGAAAGAAGTGAAATATATGGAAAATTTATATACTCTGCTCAGTTTTTCTGATACCCTAAAACTGCTTCAAAATTTAACGTTCGTTTGGTCAGAGGGGAGGATGTGTGTGAGGGGAGACCAGGAGGGAGGGAAGCAGGTCGAAAGTGGTAAAGGTTTAAAGAAGTACACATTAGTAGCTGAGAGATGGTAATGGGGATTGGAAGCATGGCATAGGGAATGCAGTCAGCGGTAATGTAATGACTAGAGGGAAGACAGAGTAATCGAGGGGATCATTTCATAAACTATATAAATGTCTAACCAATGTACTGTATGCTTGAAACTAATAAAAATTTATACATATATATATACATGCATATGTGTGTGTGTGTCTGTTAATTAAAAAAAAAACACTAGTATCTCTCATAAAGGGGAATTCTAAAAAATTTAAGTAGGTTCTCCTCCCTCAGAGAGGTAGAGCTTAGCGCCCAGGGTGGTCTGCCCTTGATAACTTGCTTCTGAAGAATAAAGTAAGGACGTAAAGGTGAAAAAAAAAGAGTAACTTGACAGTGGAGAAAACTGGCAAAAACCTCACCCAGGTGACCAAACTTAACATCATCAATCATGTTGACTGCATGTACCTTTGAAATGATATGATGGGAATGGCCTGTGATCTTTGTGGCAATCCTCCCCAAATCCCCTCACTCCAGTCTGACTATGAGAAAAACCAAACAAACCCAAGTTGAAGGATATTCTACAAAATACCTGTAGAATACCTGCCTCAAAACTCTTAAGGTCATCGAAAATAAGAAGAGTCTGGCAGTAGGTCCAACTCACTATGCCAACTGTCAGTGTGAAGCATGATCTGCTCTTTGAAGCCCTGGGCCGGACCTATGCCTACCAAGAATTTGATAAACTATTTTTTTTAATTTGGTCTGGAACTTAATGAAGTCACTTCTGAGACGGAAACTATAAGAAACAAGGTAATGAAAAGGCAAAGGGGGCATCTGATGTTGTTCTTTACAAAACTGATGTCCTCTCCAACAGATGTGATCTGTGTTTGTAAGGATTGGTTCAGGGACTTTAAGATCTTAAAGAAAGAATAAAGTCTCTAATGTATAAATGAGGAATGCCTAATGGAGAAGTCCAGAAATGGATCATCACAGAAGAGACAGCTAAAATATGCCCTTCAGCTGTAGCAGCCATTTCCTAAAATAAAAAGTTTACTGAAGATTTATATGACAGCTTCATTGAACTTTAAGAGAAATTACATGAGAACATTTGCAGGAAAAGAGTGATGGTTTCTGTTGGTATCTGTGAGTTTGGACACATTGTCAGACCTATTCACTTATACTGCAAAGTAACCTTCAGATATCGAATTTAAGTCTCTATATGAGACAAAGGAGTACACTGATGAACATACACAAGACTGACAACCAACTTAAACATTATTTACATATCATTGAAAATAAACCCTTGTACTCAGTCATCTATGACAGCAATGATGGTATCCTTTCAATGCCTTTGGTCATCAATGGAAATAATTTCAAAATAACAGTAAATACTAGAAATGTGTTTATCGAATGCACAGGACCTGCCTTTACTAAGGCAAAAACAGTTCTCGATATTATTGTCACCATGTTCAGTGAATATTGTGAGAATCTACTTATAGTTGAAGTGGCCGAGGTCGTTTTTCCTAATGCAAAATCATATACCTTTCCCGATCTGGCTTACTGAAAGGAAATGGTCACAGCCGACCTAATTAACAAAAAAAGCTGCAATCAGAAACTCCAGAAAATCTTGCTCATCTTCTGACCAGGATGCACTTAAAGTCAGAAGTCCCTGGTGATGGTAATCAGATTGAGGCTGAAAATCCCTCTGACCAAAGCTGACATTGTCCACACAAGTGATATTGTAGAATCTGCAGCTATTGCTTATGGATATAACAACTTTCAGATGACTCTCTCCAAAACATACACCACAGCTAATCAATTTCTCCTTAACGATATCACAGAACTTCTAAGCCATCACACGGCTGCCGCCGGATTCACTGAAGCACTTACCTTGCCTCTGTGCTCCCAAGAAGATACTGCTGATAAACTTGACTTGGATATCTCTGCAACAAAGGCAGTCCACACCAGTAATCCCAAAACAGCTGAATTTCAGGTGGCAGCACTCCCCTTCTTCATGGCCTCCTAAAGATCATAGCAGCAAATCAGAAGATGCCCCTTACTCTGAAACTGTTTGAAATCTCTGACTTTATAGTGAAAGATTCTAGCAGAGAAGCAGATGCAAGAAACAACAGGAAGCTCAGTGCTGTTTATTACAACAAGATTCCTGGGTTTTAGATAATCCAAAGGCTACTGGACAGAATTATGCAGCGGCTTGATGTGCCCCCCCAGTGAAGAGGGGATATGTGATCAAAGCATCAAAAGGCCCTGCTTTCTCCCCAAGGTGATGTGCTGAGATCAGTTCCAGGGGCCAGAGCCTTGGAAGGCTAGAGGTTCTTCATTCTGACATTATCAACAAATTCCAGCTGACCGTGCCTTGTTCTTCCCTGGAAATCAATATCAAGCCTTTTTTGTGAAGATGAGCCTCTGCTGTGTGATTTTCTTCCAACCTCCTAAGTGTTCCTTTCTCCTCTGTGGTGTTCCACAGGGAACAGCCATTTGTACTTTAATGTTTCGTGAAGCACTGTCTGGCTCTGTGGGTAGATACTGCTCAGTGCTTACATTAGGCCAGCTTGTGCAAATACAAAAACAAACAAACAAACAAACAAACAAAACACAAAAAACATGAAAAGTCTGAGAAACTGTTATAGACCAGAAAGGCTAAGGATACGTGACAAATAAAAGTAACATGGAACCCCAGGTGGAATCCTCGAACAGAAAAAGGATGCTAAGAACAAACTGGTGAGATCCAAACAAACTATGAAGGTGTAACGTGTCAATGTTAGCTCCTCAGTTGTGACAAAGGCACCACACTGACGTATGCTGTTAACAGCAGGGGAAACTGGGTGGGGAACTCAATTTCTTCATCATTTCTCAGTTGCTTTCATGAAACTCTCCTTGTAACTTTTCAACCTAAAACTATTCCAAAATTTAAAGTGTATAACAAAATACTGTGTACAAATAAATGACACCACCAAACACGAGCAAAGATGCAGAAAAACTGGATGCTTCAGACACTGCTGGAGGGAATGTAAAATGGAACAGCCACTTTGTAAGGCAGTTTGGCAGTTAAAAAAAATTAAACATGCAATTACTATACATCCCAACAACTGTACATCCCAGGGAAATGAAAACTATGTTCACACAAAAACTTGCATGGGAAAACTACATTTGCATCCAAGACAATAAAAAACAGGGTTTTGTTTGTTTTTGGTTTTGTATTTGTTTTGCAGGGGGGTGGGGGAGGTGACCTGCGTAGGAATGTTTAATGGGTGCTTTATTTGTAGTAGGCCCCAACTGGAAACAACCCAGATGTCCTCCATTGTGTGAATGGTTAAACAAACCGGTACATCCTTACCACAGAATATCTCCAATAAAAAGAATAACTATTGATACATACAATTGCCTGCATGAATCCCCAGAGAATATTGCTGGTGAAAAAAGGGTTACATCG
Source organism: Cynopterus sphinx (assembly GCA_030015415.1). Lineage (NCBI taxonomy): Eukaryota > Metazoa > Chordata > Mammalia > Chiroptera > Pteropodidae > Cynopterus > Cynopterus sphinx. The sequence continues at coordinate 95,640,311 of CM057380.1, forward strand.
CGTAAAATTCTGCTATGTAACATTCTTGAAATGACAAAATTATAGAAATGGAGAAGAGATTGGTGGATAAGGAAGGACAGGATGGAAGGGGAGATCCTCAAGGTTACGGAGGTATTCTCTACCTTCACTGTCGGTATCTATATCCTAGCTATTGTACTATATAGAGTTGCAGAATGTTAGCACTGGGTAAAGGGTACACGGGATATCTGTGTATTATTTCTTACAACTGCATACAAACCTATTTTCTCAAAAAGAATTCAATTAAAATTCTTTATTAGAAAATGAAGTAGCTGAGGCCTTTATTTTTAATTACTTATGTATCCATGCATGATATTACTTATTAGAATAAGACGGGGAGTAGTATCCATTCTATTCCTGCTTTTCATTTTTATAGAAGTAATGCTGGGAAACTTTGTTCACATAAATAAGTTTGGAAGGAGTTTTATTATAGCAATATGATTTAGCTCTCTGAACTCTTTCCAAGTTCTGTGCCAAAAATAACATACTGCTCTATCATCAAGAATTATTTTTAATAATCTATCAGCTGACAACTCGATTAGGTCCTCCCTTGATATCACTGAAAGCAATGAATTGGAAAACATCTGACTTACAAATGTCTATTATCCAGTCTTTGCAGTCATTAACTTTCTCTGTTTCTGAGGTGTCACCTGAAATACTTTACCAAGACTCATCAAATGATTATTAATTATCTTTGTTTTTTTCTTTTCTAATTTGATATACTTAGAAACAATTAGACAAATTGAAATATTATTCAAGAAACATTTGCTAAAATTTTCTTATAAATTATTTTATATTATTGATGCTTTATTTTTGTTTTCCAACTTTTAAACACTACAGATTTAACATATTCAATTTATGAATGACATCTACAATTTAGCCTGATCAATAATTGACCATCATTATTGTAAACTAATCATCTAGAGTAGATTTATTCTCTGTCCAAAAAAGCAGACAAAAAATTCTAGTCTTTGTTTTTTAGTACAAATCAATGTATGCTAATATATAACCCCATGACAAATGTTTAACTTTTTTAATTTGAAAATGATAGATAGATGATAGATAGATGATGGATAGATAGATAGATAGACAGACAGACAGATAGACAGACAGACACTGATAGAGAGATAGGGCTGGAAGTTTTACCATGCATTTATCACCTGGATGAAATAAGGCACCGCCATCTTTAGTATTTCCTACTTTCATCCACTTTATTTTTATGGGATTTACATAATGGCAATACAGGTATTTTCTTTGACAATCATTGGAGCATGAATGGGTAGATTCATTAACAAAAATGATCACTTTAACTGAGTCACTAGATATCCTCCCAATATACCTGAAGTCAAAATGTCCCTCAAAAGGGTCAAAGTACCCTGTTTCAAATGCGATGCTTTGCCCTTAACAGAAATATATGTAAGACATGGAAAGACACAAAACTTCAGAGATTTATGTTTCTTCATTCATATTTTCAGTTGTCCTTTGATACCATGGAGGCTTTTACACTTGGCCTAACGTACCATAGTAAGTTTTGGGATGGAAAAGAGTTAATAAGTTTTTCTTTTTCTGAAGTAGGCAAGGGGCCACTGAGGAAGCACAGACCTGATCCCCAGCTGTGGGCACACTGTCAAGCAAGTCAGTTTTAGGGTAGGGTAGAAAGGGAGGTGAAGATCCAGAAGTTGATTCCCTTAAAGCAGTTCAAGCCTGAATATCACTTGGAAAGTCTTCCTGTCTCCTCAGGGACATTTACTCTTCAGTTAGTAAACCACTGTTCTCCCTTGCAACCCACACCCAAAAGCAGGTACATGAAGACCTAGAATGACTTCTGCGCTTAACAAGGACTTTCTTTCCCACCAATTTACTACTGTTTGAGCCCTAACCAATGAACATACCTAGTCAGGTGGCCAGTGCTGAAACTTACACTTAGCGCAGTGATGAGATACTACGAAAGAGAAGCCAAACGTCTTCAAAACATAATAGCTCATAACAAGAGGCCAGGTAGACACACCATACATGAAATATGCATAATGATATGGCAAAGTTATTTACACTTCTGATTGGAAGAGAGGGAGAAAACTGCTAGAGAGGATGACGAAACTAGAAATATAGAACCTAAAAATTGGAGAATTTCACAGGAATTTGCATTTATTACGAAGATTAAGAAATGGGCACAAATGAGACTTGATAGAGTAAGTAAGGCCAAAGGACTAATATCTTTTAAAAATGTCCATAGCTAACCCTTCGTAAATGAAAATGTTTTGTCATCCTTTCCTATTCACAGGTAGGATTTTGTTTTGAGCCAGACTTCTATATTTAATGAGAGAGAGAGAGAGAGAGAGAGAGAGAGAGAGAGAGAAGAGAAAGTGGTGTGTGTGCATAAAGAAAAAAAGAAAAAGAGGGAGGGAGGGAGGAAGAAAGAAAGACAATCAATTTGTCATTTTGTCATCTCCTTGGAATCTTAGCTCAATTTCTGGACCGGTCGTAGTCAAATGGGTTAATTTATACTAAAGTGTTAATGGCTTACAAAATTTATACCCCCCAAAGATCCCTTCCAGCTCAAAGGCTCTGTGAAATGTTGTGTACATTAGAGAATCAAAGTAAAAAAAAAAAAAGAGTGAAAGAAAAGTTAGAGAAAAGGAATGAGGGAGATGACTGGTTCTCCTCACTCAGGCAATCCAATCAGGAAACTCCAGGCATACCAATAAGTTAGTGAGCACACCAATAGGGCCAACAGATACCATCTGCCAGTAGATGGCGGTCTTCATATTAACTGACTATTCACTAGAACAGCCCTCCTTTCTACCAGATGTTATTTGTAGGGTTGGTTGGCTTAATACATAGACAGAATAGGAACCTGCAAAGTGTGAATTAGAACGCCCTCCACCCACTCGAAATTAACTCCATCACAAATCCTGACTTTCATGTGTGTGGTGTGTAAGGGGCAGGGGGAGAGGTTATTGCGAATGGCAAGCAGGAAGGGAAACTGAGGTTAGTCATTAACACTTTAAAAGGAATTAATTTGGTCTATCAACTCGGGAGAGAAAGGAACTTGAAAAGGTATAACAAAAGACTGGTAAGTTCTAGAAAGAAAGTCTACACAGCTTTAGTGGTTGTTTAGGTAGGACATTCCATGTGTCATGTAGTCAGTGGGCACCTGAGTGATAGCCTTTAAATAAAGAGAGAAAAAGAAAAGAAGTGGTAGACGGGGACGGAACGATTTTGCCTGAAGTCAGACCTGCCCTGCCCACAGTGTTTCCTTCAGTCCCCATCTCATGATGGAGGACTTTCCTGAAGGTTTGCTGAATCGCCCAGAAGTTTCCTTGCTCTTTGGTTGGATCCAGAGGCTAGGTAATTCCTTGTCACTCTCTACTCTGATGTCTATGCCTCTGGATCTTTTTGGACCAGCACGTTCTTCATCTCTAGGATGGCCTGAAAAATGAGGGGACATAGACAAAGAAATTATTTAGAGAGAGGCCCAAATGGTAAGAAACTTGAAACTGGTACAGTATCTGTCCCAGGGTAAACTGGAAATGAGTAGACTCATATTTAGTAAGATGCCGTCTTCAGACTTCAAAGGCTATCCTGTGGACCATGTCAGAGGCATTCTGTGCAAGCCCAGAGGAAAACCCAGACCTACAGAGAAATTGATTATAATGCAATGTAAGGAAAAATCTCACCTTCTGTGATGATTATGGTGGCAATAACATCGCACGCTTATTGAACCATCACGTGGCACCAAGCTTCACATGGCTGATGTCACTTCATAATCACACCTGTGAAGTGGGCATCATCATGACTACTGTTCGCAGAAGAGGAGAACGAGGTTTAGAGGAGCTAAAGAACGTGCCCAGGGTGAGCCTGAGCACTTAACCAACAGCGGGGCTGCTGCCTTAGATCGAAGGGGCTGCCCTGAGAGGCAGCAAGTCCCACTGCTCAGAGGCATTGAAGCAGAATTGGGCACATATGACAAGAATGCTGTAACAGAGACTCACTGGACTCAGTGATCTGAAATGTCCTCTCAACCCTTAGGGCATGTGGGTGCCTTCGATCATCCAACAAATATGCATGGAGTGCCAGGCAGTGTTCTAAAGACAAAGAGAGAGCGGGTTACCGAAAGGAGGAGGGCGGAGGGGAGCAGAATTACTAAACACACAATTCGTTTTTGTTTTTGTTTTTGTTTGTTTTTTTAAAAGCAGAACTATGATAAGTACTATCCTAGAGAAGTGAAAAATGCTATGAGAAAATATAAGGGGGCTACAATGTAGTCTGAGAAATTAAGGGAAGTGACATTTAAACTGAGACCTGAAAGCTGAGTAAGAGATACATAAGCAAAACAGTAGGGGAAAAGAAGGGAAAGTGTCCCAGGCCAGGGAACAGCCTATACAAACCCCCAAGGCGGACACGGTGGCTGGAGTCAGAGAGTGGGGAAGGGGAGCTGATCAGAAATGACGCTGGCCAAGCAGGCAGGAGGGACCATATCATGCACACAGTTGTGAACTGTGTTGAGACCTTATCCTCAGAGCAAGAAGCAGGGTTTTGAAAGCTTTCAAGCGGGGGAGAGATGATGAGCTCCATGTTTTCTCAGACCACTGTGATTGCCAAGTGATCATTGGCATCGAGAGCTGATGCTAGTAGACCAGTGAGGAGGTTGGAAGAGGAACAGGAAATTGCCCTCTTTCCAAAAGGTTCACAAGGCACTGCCCACCCACGCTGGCTGGTGTGCATCTTCCTGAAGAAAAGGAAACCCAGGAAGGGAGGACAGAAGATAGGCTTGGGACCTGGCGTAGGTCTCCACGAGCCTGACCCACCAGCAGCTACCCTTTCTGTCAACACTCTTGCTGAGGTTTTCAAATCTGCACGCAGCCATTCAGGAGCAGTCTCTATCAGGGTGTGCTTGGGGCTCTTGCACACCATTCCATAATTGAGACCAGCTGTGCGGAGTTGTAGTCCCGAGTGTCCACCTCCCACACTGCCCATAGCTGCTGCTTCTCTCCCCACCACTCAGAAGGAAGGTGTGGGAAGCTAGAGCTGAAGTCAAGGAATACTAGGCCGTGGCCAGGGAGTCAGAAAGAAAGTTCATTCTTTGAAGAAAAATCTCAAGTCAGATAATTGTTCTAAATGCACAGAAGAGTTAAGAATGGATGCGTGCAGATCTGACACGTTATGGTATTGAAGAGCCATGTGGTAGAAAGAACAAAGGGCTGACTGAGGAGAACTCATCTACTCCTGGTTTCTCCCCCAACTCATTGAGTGGCCTTGGATAAGACTTTTGACCTTTCTCTCTGTCTCCTCACTCTCAAACAAAGATAATCGTATTTGGCACTTTTATCTTGCAAGGATGCTGCAAACCTCAAGCTCAAAAGAAAAGTGTTCTGGCAGTTACAAGCTTGATACAGAAGTGAAGCAGTAGTGTTGCTAAGACTGATAATCAGATGGTAGGGTTGGGAAAGAGCCTACCTTTGCTTCCAGCTGTCAATAACGTCATGTAGTGCTTTTCACTGGGGATCAAGACTTCGGATTCTAGCACTTCGTCAGGGTGTCATCCTGCAATACCTTACCCCCCAGTTCTCTTTTCCACCACTGACCCCTCGCCTGGCCCTGATCCACAACCTCCAAATACGTAAGACCTTTGTCGTGGAGACACTACAGATGCCTCTTCAACTAAGGTCAAGGCAGTTTTCCCCATTTTCTGCTAACGTCAGCTAGGAAACGTCACTCCTCAAATCCAGGAGGTGGCTACTCTATTTAAGCCAGCATTTAAGCAGTGTTTAAACAGGAGACATCTCTGCTGATATGTAATAGGAAAATGAATGAGATGGACAATGAGTGCAGTAGAAGTTCCTAGTGTGATTTGTATTCTCTAGAAATTACGGAAACCTGATGTCCTTGGTTAAAGCAGCATCCTCTCCCCGTTCCCTTAGCTCTGAGCACAGGCCTGTTTCATTTACTTCAGGCAATACCATGTCCAAACTTTTTTACCCATTTGTCCATAGTCTGTCTCTCCTGTAAAATAAAAACTCCTGAAGGTAAAAAACCATTTGTCTTACTCAACATTGTATTCCTAGTACCTAAGACTGTGTCTGGCACATACGGGGTGCTCAGAAAATATTTTATTGCCTGCCTGACTGACTGAATGTTTTTCTTTTTTGATTTGCAGACTCTCCACCCACCAGAATACAAAATCCAAAAGGGCAGTGACTCTGACTCTTGTTCACATGATATCTGCAGCACCTAGAACCCCAAGCCCTGGAAAAGTATTTGCTGAATGAAGGAATGACTGAATGTCAGAGATAAATATAGGCTGAGGAGTCCAGGAAGAACTTCTGAAGGAAAAGGAATCCGAGCTGATCTTGGAAGGATTAATCGAGTTTGAAGATTGTCGTTATTTCAGTCTTATTCTGTGAGATCTGATATTAATAATAATGTGCTAACCTTTACCGAGTACTTGCTAGCCTGAGGCATTATTTGGGGAACTTTATGACCGTGTTTTATATTCCAGAGAATGTATTTGAACTAACTTGTAAGTCAACCTGAAATAATTTTCTGCTTTAAAAAAAATTGGTTTTGACACATTCTTGTCGTGGAAGTCAACCATTGTTCCAGAGATGCTCTGACAGCTGCAGTCCAGAGGAAGCCAGAGGAAGCTCCTCCTGCCTGCTGTTTCAGCAGCTGGCTGGCTCGCAGAGACCACCCCAGACCCTGCAGCTATCAGCAGCTGCCTGTGCGGATGGAAACTCTATTGCTCATAGAGTCCGGCAGATGAGACCAGAGGGAGTAGATGTGGCCACTGATATGAACCGTGTATGTCAGCCCGACCACGGAGGAAGTTTCTTAATCGCTACAAGTCAGCCAGTTCACATGGTTCAGATGGGAAGTGTTCAAGTGTTGTAGCAAGAACCTCTGTACTTTCCCTACGGCCAGGTACTATGAGGGCCACCCCAGCTGCTGGGGTGAGGGAGGTCGGTTGGCCTGGCTTCTCTACGGCCTTCACTTTCCATGCTTTCTTCAGCCCCTTTCAAGGCTACAAACCAAATTCCTAGATTTGCAGGATGTTGACGCTGGAAGGAGCCGTAGACATTGTTCAGACTGAGCCCCTCATTTGTTGGATTCCAGAGGGATACCATCTTGCCCCAGAAAACAGAGCTGGCTGATGAAAGCTAACGCCTCTTAACCTGAGGCCAGCGCACTCGTGTCGGTTTTGCTTAAGCAGGTTTTTTGCAGTATGATTATTAGCAGTTCTATTGTTTTCATCTCTCTCCCAACAGCAGTAATTAGTATGTTATTAATGAACACTACTATTATTAATAGTATCATCAATCAAGCAATTCTATGTCAGACTTAGGGTTTTAACATTAATACCTTATGGTAATGTGTTTTCATTTATTCAGAGTGATGGAAGTTTCAGATTGAAAAAAAATATCTGAGTGGAACACCTTGTAGGAATTTTATTTTTCTATGATCTAAAGTGCAATTTAATACTTTCAACACAAAAATCAAACCAAAGACAATTAAATGTTCCTAGCGAGGTAGCACATTATAGTAGGAACTTCTCAGGCGTTAGAAGACTCGTGTTCTAATCTAGATTCTAGATTCCACTGTCTTCTGAATGTGTGACCTTAGGCAAGTTGTTTAATATCTCTGACCTTCTGGTTCCTCATCTTTAAATTAGGGTTAACGAAACTGAACCTGTTTGCTTTGTACCATGTTACCCTGCTACCTGGCCATGATTACTTGAACCAGAGATGGGCCCATGCAATCCTCTATGGCAGGAGTCCCCAACCTTCTTGACACCAGGGACCAGTGCTTCTATGAGAATCTAATGCCTGATGATCTGAGGTGGGGCTGAGGCGGTGATGCTAGCGCTGGGGAGTGGCTGCAAATACAGATGAAGCTTTACTTGGCTCACCCACCACTCATCTCCTGCTGTGCGGCCCGGTTCCTAATAGGCCATGGATAAGAACCGGACCGAACCACAGCCGGGGGTTGGGGACCCCTGCTGTATGGAATGCCAGGTGCCTGAAAGTGGGACTGGCCAATGGAAATCTGACTGAGCCTCCAGCAGGGTATTTGAATATGAGATACTCTGAGGGACGAGGGCGAGGTGGTCTAGAAGTTTAGAGACATGGAGAGAGGGATCCGTAGAAGCCACTCACAAACAGAAACATCACGACAGGAGGTAAGAGTAGGAAGAAGAATATTGATCCTCTGGTAGCAGCACTAAAGAGAAATGCTTAAGGGGGTGCTGTGGTCTCCATTCCCTCCACAGGCAGCTGTGGCTCCACCATCTCAATGTATTCCAGAAGCTGCTTTTTAAAATGAGTTCTGGGTATTTTGTAGAGATAAATAGAGAAAAATAAAATGTGGCCCTTCCCCTCGGGGAGTGCTTAATCTCTCATTCTTGTAAAAGTCAAGCTGGTAAAGAACACACAAAATAGAGTCTAGTAGCTAAAGCCACATGCTTCATAAGCGAGTAGGAATGGACTTCATGCCTAACTCTTCCCTCTGCTGTGTAAACTTGGAAGAAATTTTTGATTTCACTAGGGCTCCTCATTTCATCTGTGAAGAGGGCACAGTGACAGTGCCTAGGCCCTGGGTGGGCCACGCAGACTAAGTGAGGTGGAGCAACTTTATCACCAGAGCCCCATAGATGAGTGGCATTTCCTCTGTCATGGCCACGACTCGTGCTGGTTCACATTCCTCTGTTTCCACCATCATGCTGGGATTTGGCCTGCCTTTGCTGTGAGAGGTGGGTAAGCAGAGGAGAGAGAGGAGATCAAGGAAAACTGGTAGAGAAAGCTGCCTGCGGACATACAGGGGAGGAGGGCCTAGAGCCAAACTTAAGAAAAAGAGAATTACACGGAGCCCTTCTAGGGCCCTCTGGCCCTGTCCACCCAAAGCTGCACTTTCCCTCCCCAGCACCAGGCCTCTGCTCAGCGGCCTCTCTGTGCTGGACAGAGGACCTAGGACCAGGATGCTCCAGCTGCAGGCAAGTTCCTAGAAAGTCCAATGAAATGGATGTCATTCCTTTGCTGTGAGTAATCAGCCCCAACAAAGCCCACTGGTATTTCCGAGTCTATTCCCATTGCCCAGAGCTGGGTCCAGCAGCAGAGCAGCTGCAAGGAATGGAATGCAGCTTTCCAGCACTTTGTCCTGGATTCAGCTTTTGGGAAAGACTCTTGGCCCAGAAGTGGGGAGGCACTCTGAATGTCATCTTGTCCATGCCCCTGTCTCTGGGCCCAAATATTTTAAAACATGGATGGTTTTGACCCATCCAAGTGCAGGACCAAGGGAGCCAGGGTGAGGACAGGAAAGTGATGTCCCTTTATCTTCTCCTTGATCTTCCACTACAAGGGGCTGCAGGAGGAGAGGCAGAAGTAAAGAAAAAAATGCTCAGCCCCCCACCCCACCCCCCTTTCTCTTCTTTGGTTTCCAAATCAGGCCATCCCTGTATCTCCCCTCTTCCAGGCTCCTAACCAAGAGTCTGTCACAGCCACCCCTCCTGGAAAGCTCAGAGATAGAGCTACTCTCCATTCTCTCGAAATTGTGGCAGCAGGGATTTCCCTAAATGAGAGTGTCTGTGAGCCCAGGTCTCTGCACTGGGGAACCATGTTTTTTGCCTTAGCTCATTTAGTGGTCACAGCGCCTCTGCTGAGAGGTGTTGTTACCCTATCTTTACCAACAAGGAAACTGAGGCACAGCACAATCAAATGACTGCTCAAGATCCTGCTGCCGGTCTTCCCAGGGCCTGGATAAACCCCCTGGAAGCTCCAGGCCGACAGCAGCTTCAATTGCTCCCTGTTCCTACACCGACTTCCATCCAAAATGGAACAATGGCACCCTCACAGGCCACAAGCCACAGCTAACTGCCCCAGAGCCTCCACAGGAAGAGCTCTGAAATGTCCTCTCCAAAATGGTGCTGTTTTAAGACAGGCACTGACGCTTCCCAGAGTGCAACTCCGAGGCAGGAGGGCTTCCTCTGAACACACCGCCTGCATAATTTCTGAGCTCACCACCTCCCTCCCCGTGTAAACTATAGCCCTGGGAGGAGCCGTGGGGGTGTGTGCGTGGGGGGGGGGGTGAGTGCAGGGATCAGAGGCCCTCAAGCCTGGTGTTCTGTAAACACCCTGATCATTTTGGATTTGCCAGGGTGTAACGGCTTTCAGTTGTTTCGGTTGTTACAAGGAAAGAAGATTCTTGTAAGCACACAGTTGCCTGTGGTCAGGGGGATGATCTCAAACTGCTAGTTCCTGGGCCAGCAGCCAGCTGCCTTGGATGGTCAGAAGGTGAAATTTGAATGCTGGTGAATGGAGAGCGGAAGTTCAGCAAGGCTGGGTTAAGCCCATTCATGAAAAAGATCTCCTCTCACTTCCTTATTGCCAGGAGTCAAGTGTGGAGGAGTGCTCGCGCGCGTGTGTGTGTGTGTGTGTGTGTGTGTGTGTGTGTCTTTCTGTCTCACTTCTTCTCCCACCCTTACTCTTTGCTTTCTTTTTTTTTTTCCTATTTCCACAAAATCTCAAGTTCATCCTCAGGAAACAGCCAAAGAATGTGTAGTTAGTCTGTGGTTTTGCTGAAAAAAAAAAAAGAAAGAAAAAGAGATTCACACAAAGGAAATACTCTACCTCCCCCCAAAACTCTTTCTCTCTCGCGCACGCACACGCGCACACACACACACACACACACACACACACACACACAAAGCATTCAGTATTACAATTGTGAAAGGATAGACGTATGAATTTTATTCCGTCCTCTGGTTCCTACGTCATGCTGCACACCCCTGTCCCCAAGCTGCACTCTTTCCTAGTCCCTCTGGCTTGAGATGGCAGTCGCCCCACATGGGGCATGAGCTCGGTTGTAGGTGGAGTGAGACGGTGGTCAAGGCTGACCAAGTGAAGATTTTCTGAGGTTTAACTCAAGGCTTTCCTTTTGGGAAGAAATTCACTGCTTTGCCTGAGACTTTGCCTCAGGGGACCACATGGTACCTCTGGGAGGCCATGCCTGTCCCTGAGTGGCATGACTTCCAAGCTTTTAGACGGCCTCTGTGTAGCTGTGAAATCTGGGGACACTTAATCTCCCAGAGCCTCAGTCTCCTTATCTGTAAAGTGGGGATGATGATAGTCCTCTCCTCATAGGGCCGTCGCAATGATTCAGACAATATGCACCAAAGACTTACTTAGCACTGTGCCCAGGGAGGGGAACTGTTGTTGTTGTTGTTGTTGTTGTTGTTGTTGTTGTTGTGTTGAACACCTCTGAGACAGGGAACTCCCTGCATCTGGAGGAATCCGTTTCATTCTCGGCAGCCCATAAAGACACCACCAACTTCGCTAGGACTTCTGAGTCTCTGGACAGATGAAGGCACCTTCTTTGCCTTTAGAAATAGAAATTGAGGTGACACCAAGAAAAAAAATACTTGCTCAACTCAACGTGACCCATCCTCTGATTCACTGGGGCCTCACAGCTATTCACGTGAGAAAGAAGATGTATCTCAGGGAAGGAGATTAAACCCAAGGCTCCAGATGATTAACTGGTGCAGGCGATTTTAAGACGGAAGCAACTTTCGGTTGTTTCTCTCAGACTCTAGCCAAGAAATGCTTACTAGGCACCCGCAACGATTTCAGAGTAATCTGGGAGGACGTGCACCTGTCCCCACAGCTGAGGCCCCCTTCATGGGTACAGCAGGTGGAAGGGCACTTAGGTACTTTCCCCTCCTGTAAATGACATCCCCAGCCCAGCAGATGCCCCATGAAATCTCATTTGGGCTGATCCTGCACATTTGAAAAACCTGTCATGGCAATTATTATTCATGAAGTCCTCCCAGTGAGGGAGTAGAGTCATCTGGACAGGTATTAGTATTTTCCCCATTTTATAAATAAAAAAAAACTGATGCCCAGAGAGATCCTGGTGGTGGAGTTTAGTGCGGCTGGAATTCTCCAAGCTGCTTTCTGTGCTCGTCGGTTGTTTCTCCAAGTGGTCAGATGACACAAGAGTTATTCTTGTTCTCTCTGTCCCCAGTTATTCTTCATTGAGCAGACTTCTAACCACCCTCAAAAGTCCTTTCCAAGCATCTCCAGGAAATGGGCTGTCCCACACCCCTGCCCTGGTTTGGATTTGACGCTTGATTTGGCCACGCCATTAACATTCATCAGGTGCTTCCCAGAACTTCACTCCAAGCTTGCAGGACCCAGGTGAAGAAGGATGGGTTTCCAACTAAAGCATCTCTCCCACTGCCTTCGTTAATCCCCCCTCCCTTCCTCCCATGTCCCCAAGCCATCTATCGATAGTGAAAGAGAGGAAACATCTGGTCTGGGTTCAGCTCCTCTGCCCTCATGTCAGGGGGCCTTGTAGGAAGAGATGGTTGGAGGTCTTGCAACCTTGAAATAAACCAACGGTTCAGTTGCAGTGCTCTGCCACCCACTATCCTTTCCTCCTCCCACTGACCTGAATACTATTCATCCTCCCAGTAAGAAGCCCACCAGCGTCAACCTTCCCTCCTGCTGCCACCCAGCAGACAGTCACTTCCAGAAAATAGATCCATGCCCAAAGTGAGGGCTCTGGAATGTCTCTGCCAAGACGATGAGGATACTGATGGTCACAGGGCCAGGGTGGGATGGCACTAGACATTCTTTCAAACTCCCTAAATGTAGCCTTCCCCCAAACCACCCCTTCCTTTCCCTCTCCTCTCCAATCATAAAGAATTATCTTTTATAGAACATTCACATGGTGCTGGGCATTTACACAAATTATCTTATCTAATCATCATAATGTCTCTTCAATGTAGATATTCACCCCCCCTCTTATAGATACCAGAGTTAAAGCACAGAGAGGTTAAATAATTTGGCCGTGGTTACACAGCTACGAGGTAGCAGAGCTCAGATTCAAACCCTGTCAGACTCCAAAGCTTGTGTTTTAACACCTGTGCCAACTTTCTTTATAAATATCCCCTAATTCTCTTTTTTCTCCCACTAGACCTGCCACTATTCAGGCACCAACCACCATTTTATAACAACTGGTATAATTCAGCTGTATTTCTCCCTCTCTGTCAGGAATTCTGCGTTTGTTCATTTTAACCACTCATTCATATTCTAAGTAAAGACTCAGTATCTACCCTGTGGTCAGCATGTGCTATATACTGAGGAAGAACAAAATACTTTAAACACCATTCAGAACATCTACCAGATACGTGGTCATTAGGAAGCAAGATGAATGGCTGGCACGAAGAGTCAGTATTCTCAGACCTTAGAGGAAAGAAGACCACTTGGTCAGCTCAGGCTTATTCTCATCTTCCTGCCTTCCAGTTCCTTTTTTGTGGCTCTGAAAAATAAGTACATGTTAAGAAGCAGGGGTGACTGGTGTGACATGGTGGTTGTCCAGAGAAAGACCAGGTCTCAGGGGGTGTTTGGTGAGGTGTGGCCTTTTGGAAATGTAGGGCACTGGCAGGCCCTGGAATGATGGTTGATGACCATCTTGAGTCAAAAGAATAGGAGCAAATGCTTGGTGCTGTTTGAGGGGGCAGCAAATCCAAGAAACACTGAGAATGGCAGATCTTAAGCAGCAGAAGTTGTGGTTTACAGGCAGAGAGGAAATTACAAAGAGATGTTGGAGTCTTACTGGGGAGGGCCCCGAGTGACTGGTGAGGAATAGCCTTGGTGCTGTAGGCCATGAGAGGTCACGATTCACACAGTGTGTCATGAGGTCATCTTTGGAAAAGTGGAGGGAGGAGTGTTGGGCTTAAGGGCTGGCTGCCTTGAGGCTGCTGGTAGCACTGTTTCTGAGCAGGATGGAGAGCTCTGGTGTTGAGCAGACCTGGGTTGGAACCCCAGCCTCACTGTTAGTAGCAGTGTGAGCCTAAACAAGTGTTTTCGCCCCTCTGAGTCTTGGTTCTGTTATGTATAAAATACGTACTTCACAGCATTGTCACAAGAAGTCAATGAAATATGTGTGTGAAGTGTCTGGCATAAGTGCCCTCAGATTGGCAACTTTTATTCTCTTCTGTCCTGATGTCTGGGTGATTGTGCCAGCCCATTATCTGGCTAGAAAGTATGTAAATGTGATTGTGTTCTTACAGACCATCTCTCCATTCTTAAAAGAATGCCTAGGAAAATGACTCAATGTTCAGCGATATTGTGCTTGGGGTAAGGCGGTCTTCTTTTCACCAGGAGAAAACCCTCCAGCAGCATAATCAATAACCCGCATTGTGCTAGACCCCTGCACAATGCTAGACACACACACCTGCTTTCCCTCCACTCTCTCTCTCACGTGCATACACGTGCACACACACTCATGCACTCACAAAGAGCCTCAATAAGTAACTTAGGCGAGGAATGGATGAATCCCTCACGAATGTGGAAAAAGAACATTTGGCAAAAACATACTATTGGTAGATGGTACATACATCGAACATCGAAATGCACCCTTTTCCCATCTACTCGGCCCCCAGCAATTTGGAAATGAGGGGAATAAAACCGAACACACAGTACATCAGAGCAGAAATTACAATTACCTTAAAGAGAGAATGATTTTTTAGGCATGCAGCCTCCATTGGAGCTTATTTAAAGGTTTATCTATAGAAAAGATGATTGGTCCTAAGGAGGAGATAGGTCAGCCACAGAAACACAGAATAAGCCTTCCTAGAGAAAGTCTAGAGCACAGGCCTGGAGACAGAAGATCTGGGTCCCAAAAGCAGCTGTGTCTTTTTTGTGGACACATCCAATTATCATAACATGGTACCATTACACATTTCCATTTTACAGCTAACTTCTGGGGTTTTGTTCTATTCTCACCAGGCAGCCACATGACAGTAACCTGACTCCCCTAGTTCTCTATCCTCAAGAAAAGATTGGATATTAGGCCCCAAGCAATTCCATTTGCATGTTCACAGTTGTCTGTTAGGGTGAGTCAGCCCCTTCTGCCCTGGGACCTTGCTGAAATCCAATGCTGGAGCAGTAGGATGGAGGGCCAGATGCAGGCCAGCATCACACCACCCTCAGCTGGTCTTCCCAGGAAGCCCTGCCTTCCCTGCCCCTTCCTATGGGGCTTTCAGTCTGTTTCAAAACACATCAGAATACACCAATGCCCTGCAAGTTCGGCAGCTATTATAATAACATTCATTTTTATAAGCAAAGAAATAGAGACTCCAAAGGGTTCATTAACTTGCCCAAGGGTAACCAACTCAGTAAACCAACCTGAATTCCAAAACTTTTCTGATTACAAATTTCATTTTCTTTCCATTACTTCATGCGATTCCTGCCTTCAAGGACTTTCCTCTCTAAGCTGTATTTAAGTAAAAAATTGTGTTTAGTGGATAAGTTGGGAGAAAGATCAGAATGGTCACCTGCCTGAGGCTTCCCTCTGTGACTCCGTCCAATGTCAAGATGAAGACGGCACTGAAGGATGTGTAGATATCCAGCTGCCTCTGCATCTGCTTAGCAAGGAAAAACGAACATTGATGCTTGGGTGACAGTGACATCAGCCCCTTTTAAGCTCACAATTCCACACTTTTTGTCAACCCTAATTTTTTCAAGCCACTCCAAGCAGGATGAATGACTCCCAGCCAAGAGGACAGGGTTAGTACCTCATATTTTTCTCCCCAAAATAGTGTGCCTGTGCATTTCTGTTTCGTTTTCACCTTAAGACACAGAGAGAGCCCTATCTAACCTTGGAGATTGCCTAAGTTCCTCCCCCGATCCTATTGCACTCGCTCACTCTCAAAAGTAACTGCTTTAAAAAATAGCCTTGCCACTTAAATGTTAGTCCTGAATCCATAAAATTCCTGGAAGAAAATAGGCAGTAAACTCTCTGACATTGCTCTTAGTAATGTGTTTTCCTATATATCTTCTCAGGCGAGGAAAACAAAAGAAAAAATAAGCAAATGGGACTATATCAAACTAAAAACGTTTTACACAGCAAAGGAAACCATCAGCAAAAATGAAAAGACAATCTACTGAATGGGAGAAGAGTTTTGCCTATGGTACATCTGATAAGGAGTTAATATCCAAAATTTATAAAGAACTCATATAATTCAATGCTAAAAAGACCACACAACTAATTAAAAATGGGCAGAGGAACTGAAGAAGCATTTCTCCAAAGAAGACATACAGGGGACATATGAAAAGATACTGGAATCATCAGATACATGAAAATTAAAACCACCATGAGATATCACCTCACAACTGTCAGAATGGCTGTCATCATTAAATCAAAAAGCAACAAGTTCTGGAGAGGATGTGGAGGAAAGTGAACCCTTGTGCACTGTTGGTGGAATTGTAAATTGGTACAGCTACTATGGGAAAGTTTGCAGGTTCCTCAAAAACTTAAAAATAGAACTACCTTATGACCCAGCAATTGCACTTCTGGTTATTTACCCAAAGAAAACCAAAACACTAATTGGAAAACATGCATGTATCCCTATGTTCACTGTAGCACTATTTACAATCACCAAGATATGGCAGCAACCTACGTGCCCATTGATAGACTATTGGATAAAGAATTAATGGTGCATATATGCAATGGAATAGTAGTCATAAAAAAATGGAATCTTACCATTTGCAACGACATGGCTGGACCTAAAGGGTATTAAGACTGCTAAAGGTGTAGAAGAGTTCTAGTTGCTCTGTGTCCTTCCCAACATTTCATACTATCAGTTTTTATTAGACTCATTCTAACAAGTATGTAGTGGCATCTTGTAGTGATTAAAATTGCATACTCTTAATAACTAGAGATCTCAAACATCTTTTCCTGTGCTTTTCTTGAAATTTGTAGCTCTTCTTTGTGGAAGTGTTTGTTGGAATCTTTTGTACCAACTTTTTATTAGGTTGTTTTCTTATTATTGTGTTGTGAGCATTTTTTCTAAATTCTGGATTCCAACACTTTACCAAATATTTGTTTTGCAAATATTTTCTCTCAGTCCATGGCTTATCTTTTTACTCTCCTAATTATATCTTTCAAAGAGGATTTCTCAGTTTTGATGAAATTTATTTTGTCAGGTTTTTCTTATACGGTTAGTGTTTTTTGTTCTCTAAAATATCTTTGCACAACCTAGTCACAAAAATTTTCTCCTGTTTTCTTCTAGAAGTTTTAGGTTTATATATAGCTTAAAAATAGCTGTGATCCATTTTAAATTTTTTTATTTAGTTTTTATTCATGGTGTGGAGTATGAATCGAGGTTTATTCTTTTTTTCATATACTTGCTGAAATGTTCTTACACAATTTATTGAAAAGTTTGTATTTTCTCATGGAATTGTCTAGGTACTTTTGTGAAAAATAAGTTGACTACATATATGTGGGTCTATTTCTGGACTCTATTCTTCTTCATTTATCTGTATCTCTCTTCTAGCTCCAAACCACAAGTCTTCACTGTTATAGCTTCATAATAAGCTTTGAAGTTAGGATATTGTTTATTTTTTCATATTTATATAAATGGAATCATACTGTGTATATTCTCCACTTACTCTTTTACTACAATAATTTCGGCTTCATGCGTGCTGATGTCTATACCTCTAGTTCCTTTATTTTCACTACTGTATAGTATTCTATAGTAGTCTATAATAGTTATTTTTTTTTATTGTTCTTGGTTAACATATAGGTTGTTTATAGGTTTCAGTTACTTCAACCTATGTTTCAATTAACATTCTTGTACATGTTAAATAGTGTGCCTATGCAAGAGTTTCTCCAGGGTTTAAATCTATGTATAAATCGCTAAGTCCCTGAGCATATGACTCTTCATCTTTCCTAGATAAGACCAAGCTGTTATCTAAAGTGATTGGACTAATTTTCACACTTAGCATAGAGTATTCAGTGTTTCACATTATCTACAACATGTGGTATTATCAGACTTTTTAACTTAAAATTGTACCTATTATGGTTTTAATTTGCACATCTCTGAATATTAGAGAAGTTGGACATTCTTTCTCATGCTCTTTAGCTATTCAACTTTCTTTTTTTATAAAATGCCTGTTTGTGCCTTTTGCTCATTTTACTATTGTGTTTTTCTTAATAATTTGATAAATTCTTTATTCTAAATACCAATCTTTTGTTGTTGCATGGGTATCATTTCTCACAGTTTGTAGGTACCCTTTGTTTACTTTAATAGTGATTTTTGATAAATAGAAATTTTTCATTTTAGCATAGTCAAAATTACCAGTCCATTCCTTTTTGTAATTTTGCTTATTGTGCTTTGTTTATAAACTCCTTCTAAGTCCTGAATTCATAAAGATACTTGCTTACATTTTCTTAAAAGGTTTTACATTTTGACTTTCATACTTAGGTTTTCAATTCATCTGACTTCTGTGTGTATATGGTGTCAGGCACAAATACAATTTCATATGGATAACAAATTACCCCAGCACCATTTATTGGATCATCTATACTTTCCCCCATCGATTTTCAATGGCAATTCTGACATATATCAAGTTTCTAAAAATGTATAAATTGGTTTCTGAACTTTAACCTGTTTTCTGTTGATCTATTTGTTTGTCCCTTCATCAGTATCTATTATCTTAATTACAATCACTTTTTCTAAATCTTGACATCTAGCAGAATAAGTTTCTCATTTTGACTTCTTCAGGAGTTTCTCATCTTTTTTGGTCTTTTATGCTTCAAGAAAAATTTTGAGTCATGTTGCCATAGCCCGACAAAAGGAAAAAATTTCCACTTATTGGGATTTTAATTGTAATATCATTAAATCTAAAAATAGATCAAAATGAGGACAATATATACCGGTACACTATTTCATCTTCCTATCCAGAATCATGGCTTTTCTCTTCATTTTATTTAAGTATTCTAAATGAAGTTTGATAATGTTTTATATTTTTTCTCATAAAAGTTTTTGCACATCTGTTAAATATATCCCTGTGTATCTTCTTTTTTGCCGCCCTTGCATTATATTTATTTAAGTGAAATTATTTGTGTTTTGATGGTACATAAAAATCAACTTTTTTGTAGTTATCTTTTACATAACTACTTTGATAAACTTTGCTATTTATCCTAGTAATTTATCTGAAGGACAGCTTAGGTTATCTAAGTAGACAATCCTATAATCTGTAAGTATCTTTGTGTTTCTTTCCTTTCTATTCTTTATAACTTTCATTTCTTTTTCTTTTATATTGTACAAGCATACCTTAGAAATATTGTGATTTTTGTTCCAGAAAACCACAATAAGGTAAATATCGCAATAAAGTGAGTTACACAAATTTTTTTTTGTTTCTCCATGCCTATAAAAGTTATGTTTACACTATACTGTAGTCTACCAAGTGTGAAATAGCATTATGTCTAAAAAACTAATACCTTAAATAAAAATACTTTAGTGCTAAAAAGTGTTAACAGTCATCTGAGGCTTCAGGGAGTGGTAATCTTTTTGCTGGTGGAAGCCCTGGCCTTGATGTTCATGGTTGCTGACTGATCAGGGCAGTGTTTGTTAAAGATAGGGTGGCTGTGGCAATTTCTTAAAATTAAACAATAATGGATTTTTCTGCATCAATTGACTCTTCCTTTCACTTGAGCACTTAGATGCCATTATAGGGTTATTAATTGGCCTAATTTCAATGCTGTTGTATCTCAGGGAATAGGGAAGTCTGAGGAGAGAGAGAGAGAGAGACAAGAAATGGCCAGTCAGTGAAACAGTCAGAACACACACAACATTTATTGATTAAATTCACCAGCTTATATGGGAGCAGTGCCTACTGCCCCAAAACAATTACAATGGCAACATCGCAGATCACCATAACAAATATAATACTTATAAAAAAGTTTGAAATGTTGAGAGAATTACCAAAATGTGACAGAGACATGTAGTGGGAAAGTGCCATTGGAAAAATGGCACCAATAGGCTTGCTGGATGCAGGATTGCCACAAACATTCAATTTGAAAAAGCATGGCATCTGCAAAGCCCAAAAACCTGAAGCATAATAAAATGAGGCATGCCTTATTGGCTAGAATTCCAATGACATTGAATAAAAACAATGAGAGTAAATAGCCTTAGCCTGTTATTGATTCCAAAAAAGAAAAATTTTTAATATTTTACTCTGGAATATGTGGTTACTATATCTGTGTGTACACATGCGCAAGCTCACTGATTAGTAAGTATGCGCTAAAAACCCATCCGATTAAGAATGTCACCTTTGATTCTCATTTGAGCAAGGAGTAGGGCTTTTTGTCATAAAACAAATATTGAATGTTATCGAATACTTTGTCTTACCGAGATAATTCTATGTTTTGTCTTATTTCAATGAAGTGTTACATAGTGAACTACATTTAGAAAATTTCTAATGCTGAACCAGCTTTGCATTTATGAAATAAATCTAATTTGGTCATAATTTATTATCTTGTTTCTATGTGGTTAGTGTTAATATGTTAATGTTGTCTTGAGGATTTTGATGTCAATATTTATTAGTGATGCAAATGGTTCTATGATTTTTTTTCTCTATGTCTGAATTTGGTATAAGATTATACTGGCCTCATAGAATGTCTTAAGAAATGGTCCCTTTTCTTCTACTATGTAGAAGAATTGAAATGATGTTGAAATTGTCTTTTCCTTTAATGTTTGGCATACTCACCTATAAAATCATCTGGGATTGATATTTTCTATGTAAGGAGATTGTTAACTACTCATCACCCAAATTTAATGGTTTTCCATTTCCTCTTGAGTCCATTTTGGTAATTAATATTTTGCTGGCAATTTCTTTTTTCATTTAAGTTTTCAAATTTATTGGCAACAAATGACAATGTTCTGTCATATTTTCATTCCAGCTGCATCAGTAGTATTTTAGTTTCCAAGGACTGCTATAACGAAGTACCAGAAACTAGGTGCCTTAAAACAACAGAAATTTATTGTCTCACTGTTCGAGAGGCTTAGGAATCTAAAATCAAGGTGTCAGGAGAGTTGGTTCCTTCTGAGGGGAAATCTTTTCCATGCCTTCGTCCTAGCTTCTGATGATGGTTGGCAATTTTTGGCATTCCTTGGCTTGAAGACACATCGTTTTAATTGCTGCCTTCAACTTTCCATTGTTTTCTCCCTATATCTGCATCTGTCTCTTCCCTCTTGTAAGAAGGATGGATTAGAGCCCACTCTAATGATTCCATCTTAATTTGATTGCAGCTGCAAAGATCCTGTTTCCTAATAAGGTTATATTAAAAAATATTGAAGGTTACACATATCTTTTAGAGGACACAAATTAATCTATAACAAGTAGTTAAATTCTCTTTCTTATTTCTAACGTTGTTTTTGTGCCTTTTTACTTAGTCATTCTTGTTGGCAGTTTTCAATTTTATCAACCTTTTTAATGAAATGTCTTTCAACTTTGTTAATCTTCTCTATTTTGTCTTGTGTTTTGTTTTATTAATTTTGCTCTATATCAATTTTTCCCTTCAATTTTTTTAAAGATTAATCTTTTATTCTAATTCTCAATTTGGACATTTACCTTGCTATTATTCAGACTTCCTTCTTTCCTAATATATAGGCATATAAGCTATATATTTTCCTCTAATCACCTGTTTTAAATTTAGTCCTTATATTTTAATATGCTATATCATCCTTATTAATCAATATTAAATATTTTCTCATTTCCATTGTTATTTCTTCTTTGACCCTAGAGTTATTTAGAAGTGTGTCTGTAAATCTCCAAACATAGGATCATTCTTTTAGTCTTCTTTTGTTTTTAATTTCTTACTTAATTTCTTTGTAGTCATACTATGTAATCTATAACATACTGAAACTTCTTGAGACTTGGTTTATGGCATAGCATGCACACAATTTTCTTAAATGTTCTGAGTACGCTTGAAAAAATTTTTTTTTCCATTTCTTAGGTATGGAATTCTATATACAGCCATTGGATTGAACTTGTTAATTGCCAAATCTTCATATTCTTTTATTTTTCTGTTGCTTGAGCTATCAAATACTGAGAGAAAATATTAAAGCTTCCCATTGTCCTTGGTATTTTATAGTTACACTATAGTATGTTAAGACCTATCCTGTTTGGGATTTTTGGGGCTTCCTGAACTTCAAGAACCACGTCATTCGCCAATTTAGAAAAACTCTTAGTCATTATCTCTTCTAGTATCCCTTTCTCCCTCATTCTTTTTTTTGTTCTATCCGTAACGCTAATTAAACCATATGAAAACTTTTCACTCTGCCTCTATGTCTCTACCCCTTTTCTCATATTTTTCATCTTTATCTCTCCTTGTTATATTCTGTATGGTTTCTTCAGAAGTATCTTCCAGTTTACTAATTCTCTCCTTAGTTAGGTCTAACCCACTGTTCAATTAATCTATTAAATTTTAATTTCAATACTTTTTAATTTTTTTACAAATTCTCTTTGGTCCTTTTTTAAAATGTGTCTGGTCAGAGCTAATGGGCACTTATTACTCAATCATATTTCAAATACTCTTTATTTCTTTAAGCATAGAAATTAACCTATATTACATATATATCTGATCTTTACATTTTCATGGTCTTTATATTTCTGAATCTGCAGTTTGTTTTTTTTCAGCTCATGGATTTTTGGTTTTCTTGTTTTATTAAAAATGTCTTTTTATTTGTGAGCTTATACTCATCCTTTGGAGGGATTTCTTTGAGGTGAGTTTTTAAAGTGTGTTTCTTCATAAAGTATTTCTATTGGCTTTTGCCAGGCACTTAGCAGAGTTATCATTTTGAAGCTAATTACAACTAAAATTTTAGCTGAAAGATTTTTAATGTCAGGTTAAAACCCATGTAGATATGAATAGGCAATTAGATTAGCAGGGAGATTTTTTCCTTTATTCTTTTATATTTAGCGCCAGGGCAGATATCCTACTATTTTCTCCTAGGATGAGAGTTTTTTTCTTGGTTTATCCACTGAAAGTGAGCCTTTAAGAATGTCTCAGTTTTCTGAGTGGTTCTTCAATTTAGACCTCTCACCTTGAATCTTTAGACTTTGTCTTCCTTTCTCAGTGCATGGCCTATTAAAAGCTATGCTAGATCACCAGTGATGACAAATACAGGTACTAATACTTGCTTATTCTTCTGGATTCTAGGTTATTTTCATTTCTGGTCTCCGAGGTCTTCCCTTGTTGTCCCACCTACTAAGTAGTACATTTTAAAATTATTGTTAAACTAGTATCATTGAAACTAGTAGGCAAAAACATGATAAGAAACAAGGCGTTTGCATAGTCTCAGAAAATCTCGCCACAAGATATTTCTTCATTACAAATAAAAAAATTAACAGTTTTATAGAGATGACTCCTGGTAGTCATCACCTTAACCACATGATCAAAATCAGCGTCACCATTAATAGAATGTGTTGACATCATGGACTTCCTTAATATGATGCACTGAGGATGGCACAATATTATTGCTGTGGTTTTCTTCATCCAAAACTTATTAATATGTGGAAACATCAGTCAAATCCAAAATGAGGGTCTTTCTACAGAAAATTAGCCAGTACTCATCAATGTGTCAAGGTCATGAAAGACAAAGAAAGAACAAAAACCAACCTAGATTAAATGATAAAAGAAGAGCCAAATGTATTATGTCATTCAGGATTAGATCCCAATCCAGAAAGGGGGCATTGATAGCAAACTGATAAAATTAACTAATATCTGTAGATTCATTAATAGTATTAGTTAATATGTAATCATATATGCTATTAATTTCCTGGCCTTGATCATTGTGCTATAGTTATTTAACACATGGGAAAGCTGAAGGGTAAATGGGAATTTGTTGTGTTATTTTTTCAAGTCTGTAAATATCATTCGTTGTATTATATTTTGTCAAGAACTGTGAAGGAGCTAAGATTTTACCCTGCTCATAAGCTAACATCTTAACCTACTATAGTTTTATTAGTATTTTAGAAAATGTGATACTCCTGGGTCAGAGACAAAGGACTAAATTACTCATGGCACATCAAGTATCATTAGCTTCATGGTCACACTGGCTGCAAATGTGCCCCCAAGTCTCCACATGCGCTCCAAGGGCTGATATAGGTAGGCCAGAAAAATGCTGCACAGGCAGTGTGTTCATATCACATGGCTTAAGAAACCTCAGTCTCTTCTAAGAGGCTATAAGCAAATCTACCCAAAATTTGCCCTGGACAGAAACATTATTTTTATTATATCATAGAACAAAAAGCCCTCTTTTTTAAAGGTAGACATTTCCTACATAATCCAAGCCTATTCCTATACAAACATTCTTAAAAAGATAGTCCAGAACTAAAGGCTGTCCATGCCTCTTTTCCCGAAATATGGAGAAACATGAGAGATTAACGAAAAATTATCTTCTAACAATTTCAAAGTGAAAAGTAAAAAAATAAAAATAAATCTAAAGAAAACAAAATGGAAGCCCTAGGAAAAGTGCTTTTACCACCATGTTAAAAATGAGAAATTAAACAACAGGAAAATTAAAAGACTTGCTTACTTCATATTATTAGTGAGAAGAATCAGAAGTAAAACATCCAATTTGCCTCAACCTCCAGCTCCATACTTATGCTATTTGTTCAAAAAGGCCTGTCACCAAATTGTCTGTCCTTTCACTTCACACAAGTTGGACCAGACAGGACCTCCCTGGTACATCTTTCCTAGTTCTTAAATATATATTTCCTCCATGATACATTAATTGTCTTCCAACCATATAGTAATCACTTTCCTAATAATCAAATTAAAAAAAAAATTTAACATTTTCTAATATGTACAACTTCACCTGTGTGAATTTTAGAGCGGTTTTGTCTAAAATTGAGACTATCTCCACTCCAAAAAAAATCCAGATGGGTACCTCCATGGTACCAAGCTGATTACCTAACCTAAGTTTCATCTTCTGTATTTCATGTTCTGATTTATAGAAACTCGCTTTCATGTGATATGCCTTCCTAGTCTTAAAATCCTGAAAACCTTTACTTCTGAAAACTTTTGTCAAAGGAAAAGCTTAAAATCATTAGGGGAAAGAAAAAACTGGGAGTAAAATGAGCTGTAGCTGACCATCCTCATTCTCAAAAGGCCAGGCAAAAGGTCAAAAGGGTTGAGGCCACTGCATCTAAAAATGGGAGTTACATCCAGGCCTGCTGTGGATAAATACTCAACTTCCTTCCGTGGTAAAATCATTGAAAGAGGAAACTTGGAGCTGAAAAATTGACCTCAAGTGTTTCTGGGGCCCAGACTCTGTCCTGAGGAAGGAATGATCTAGCAAGACCATTGTCTAGGATAGTGCTTATCAAAATGTTAGTGGGCGTCAGGAACTCCTGGTGGGGAGATGAGGACACACATCTCTGGGTAGGCTCCCAGAATTGTTGATTCAGTAGATCTGGGGTAGGACCTGAGAATTTGAGTTTTTAAGAAGTTCCTAAGTAATGCTGCTGCTTCTGCTTCTGCTGCTGCTGCTGCTGCTGCTGCTGCTGCTGCTGCTGCTGCTGCTGCTGCTGCTGCTGCTGCTGTAGGTCAGAGGACCACATTTAGACCATGAGTCTAGGCTGTAGTTTAGATTAGGGTAGGAGCGTCTTTATCTTCACAGTCCCAGATCCCAGAGTGCTTTGTGAATGTCTGGCCAGTGTTTCAGTTAGGAGCCCTTTATTTTCCCTCTCCTAATCTCCATTTCCTCATCTGGATAAGAGCCCACCATTTAAAGAAAGTATTAAGGGAAGACTTAAGGGAGCTAAGTATTTCAATTGATAAGGAATGTACACAGAGGGTTGATGCCCTGTGTCCAGGCTGTGAGTCAGTCAATTGTCCCATTGCCTTTCGGGCCTTTCCAGCTTTGAATAAAAGGAGAACTAAGTAAAGAAGAAATAGGAGGGCAACTGGAAGTGGCAGGACACTGGCACTAAAAGTCTCAGAGGGAGAAAAGAGAACCAGGCCTAGAAGTTGAGCAGAGGTCATGACCACAGAGCCCAGGCAGAACTGCAGAGCTGGGTCAAGCCTAAGAAGGACAGGATAGGAGAGTTAGGACCCAAATTCAAGATAGAAACCTGAGGCTGGCCAGCTCTGAGCTTGACCTCCACAACCCAGTTAGACTGTAGCACCCAGTCTGCCTCTCCTTGTTTCTCTCTGTAGCTAGCAGCTCTGCTGTCACTGGGCCCTTCCCGGCTTGCAGCTGCTCCTGGACACCTTCTCTTGGGGAAACAGCTGCTGCCTTACTCTTCCTGAATCAAGCTACTTGTACTTCCCACTACCTTCCACTTGCTCAGTCCGGTAGGGAGGCCATCAGTGGGTGAAATGCACGCGTGCGCACACACACACACACACACACACACACACACACACACACACCCCTATAGATGCACATATTTTTAGAATTCTTCCTTCCCTCTCCCAACTGCCCTCACTCCTAACAATGTCTTCAACTGGCTAGCTACCTCCACCTGGGCCAGTTTCTCTATTTTCTTCCTAGCACCTATATTCCCATCACCTGGGACTCTGTGTTTCCATTGGGCTCTCTAGGATGGGGACCAAGTTGAATTTAACATACATACAAACCCACCCATCTGTAGGACAGCGGGTGGAAGACTGGGGGAGGGGGTGACAGCTCTGTAGACTGCAGTTGATTTGCAGCTCCTTAGAGGACCCAAAACTTTTTTCTTAAAGAAAAATGCAGAAAGGCCCCAACTCCTGATTGGCTAGCAGCTGGACTCTGGAATGCCTCAGTTACCAGTTACCGTATATGCTCACATAGAAGATGCTGCTGCAAAAGAAATGTGTCCTGTTTGGCAAGCCACGAAAACGTAAAAATGGCAGCAATAGCACATTTGTTTCAGGTCCTGTCTCCCTTTCCAGTCTCCACTCCCACAAGCATGACTATTGCCCTAGCAATCTCAGTTTTGCATGTGCCCCCATCTTGGCTGGAAGCTAAGACTAAAGTAGGTAAGTGACGAGAGTGAGAACGAGGATTTTGATTATTTTCCTTGCGACCCATCATTTAAACGCACACCACTGTTTTCCTGGGGCTTCTCATAGGCAAGTATATACGGTATTTTATGTGAGGAATGTTCTATTCACAATCTCCTACCTTTTTGGATAGGGGAAGGGATTAGAATAACATTATAGCTGATCAATTCTCCAGTGCCTAAAGCACTCCTCCCCCAACCAGAAAGCTTCCTCTTCTACATCCGCCCACCCCACACACCCCCCACCCCGCCTCAGCCAGCTTTACATTTTTCCACCCCCACCCTTGGCCAGGAGGGCTAAACAGAGGAGCAAAGAGAGGGGGTGGGGTAGGAGAGGAAGTATGTGTCTGAACGTATGCTCCAGTTGCATTCCAGAGGCAAACAGAAAGTAAAATAAGAAAAAAATTAAAAGCAGCTCACCACTGTTTTGTATTATGCATGCCTCTGCAACTCTTCATTCAAGCAGATAACCACCATTGGATGAGATTCCCATCAAAGGCTAGAAACGGAGAGTCTCAGAGACTGTCATCTGCCCTGTTCAGTTTTCCATAGATCACTGTAAGGATCAGAGAAGTTCAATCTGACTGAAGTCACACGGCCAGTTACAGATCCAGGACTAGAAATCAGGTCTCCTAAAACCTGGGTCAGGGTTTATTCCATACCTGCACTTGGTTTTTATTCACACCCAGAAAAGCATTGATTGTCTCTCCTTTAGGACGCCTCATGAGTTAAACCAGGGGTTAGAGTAGTAGAAGGGGGACTTTTGGTGGGTGGGCTGTCCTTCACCATAGGAAAAAGGGGCTGCTGTTTGCTCTGGGCTACGTACAGACCCTGAGCCACGTGCAGGCCCCCTTGAAGACAGAAGCAGTCTCACAATGACAGTCTCACAATGACAGTTGGTTGCACAAACCCAGGGCAATTGAGGGGAACTGAAATTTGATCTTTTTCTTTCTTTTTTCATCCTCCAACAGGGTATGAAAGAGCCGTGAAAACCCCAGCCAGACATACAGAGCAGCCTCTGAATCACTGAGAAACAGAGGAGGACTGAGACAATCCCTGCTTGATTTGGGGAACTGGAGAACAAGGCCTTCATGGACTTTACCTCCTTGCTGTCACTGTCACAGTATTCAACACAAGCAGGACTTCCACATCCCTCCCCGTGTGTCCACATGTATGAGAGTGTGTACAAGAGTTCACAGACGCGGGAGCCCTGGCCTGGTTTTGAGTGTTCTTTCCCATACACTCGCTTCCTCTTCTGCCGCTTACTGCTGCAGTCCTCGGAGAGGCCAGCCAGCACAAGGTTTCCATTAGTGAAGCACATTTTTCTGCTATGGATATTGAACCGGGGGGGAAAGAAAGCAGTCTGTTGTCCATGATGGATGGGTTTTCTAGAGGACTTCCCAGGGTGGTCCTTAAGGGGGCCAGGATGGAGCCATGAGGGGCACACGGCTTCACAACCTTCTCTTGTTTCCTAGGAGGGCTGCACTGGGGGTGTGTCTGCTCTGCTGCCAGCCTCTCCCACCTCCATTCATCCTGCCTGGCCCTCCTTTCCTTTCCTCCCCTTCCCCCCAACGTCCAAAGCTTCCAGTTTACCTGAGTGCAAAAGTACTTTCTAAGTTCTCTTTTAGAATAAAAAGTAGCGTGTCCCATGTGCTTGCTCTATATTATGGATTATGGCTGCCCCTGAAGAGGAAGGGAAGGTTTGGGGACCAGAGCTCATGAAATTTCACCCATGGTTCCTCCATTTTAATGTGTTGATTTTTCTTTTCAGAATGCTGAGTTTTTCTTAAACATTATGAGCCTGATTTTCCACAATTATCACACTTATTACAGTCTGAATGAGATGAGATGGATGAACTGAAGTCTCATCACTGATTCTCATCATCTTGCACAGTGCTTGGAGCACAGCATGAGTTGAACAAATGATTAATAAAAGTAATTAGGAGTCTATGGAAACTTAGTATATAACTTTCCCTCAGCTTAGTTAACCCATTTTTTAATAGAAGAAGGAAACGAGCCACTGGGAGCAAGCAGCAGAGTGTGAAAGCAAATCTGGTCCTCTGACTTAAGGACTCATGCTGTTCCATCTTGCTGCACTGTTGGGGGAACCTAGAACCACTATCAGAAGAAGGGTCTCTGCCTTCAAGGTGCTTTCAACTTAGCTGGGGAGTAAGAACCCTTAGCGGAAATAATACAGAACAATTCAGGGAAGTAGATGCTAATAATACTACGCAGAAGTGATTTGGGGACTGATAGCCCCTGGATACAGGAATGAATTGAGGCCCATTATTCCAATTCAATGAGGGGGAAATGGAAGGGCCATAAAGAATTGGAGCAGTTCACCCAAGGTCAAATCACTGAGAACAAAGGCAAGTTAATCAAATCTTTAATCCAGTTGAAAGGTTTTCAAAGAGCTTTTGGGGACAGGTGGAATGGCAGACCAGAGGCCCAGACCTCCCAGGAGAAGCTAACGATCAACACCCCCATCCATAGCCTTTCTTTCTCACTTCAATGTAGGAAAGTTCTTAACACTGCTGAAACCGAATTCAAAGTAACACTGGATATACTGCAGCCTCAAAAAGTTCATTCTTCTAAGTCTTGGAAATTTATATATTAAAGGCTCTGAGATATCCTACAGGCAACACCAAAAAACACCCAAAAGAAGAAAGAGCAAACTCCACAAAATGGAAAAAAACTTTGCTTAATTTAATGGGATTTGAGGTTCCCTCTGGCCTGCAGAGCCAGCATCTGCTCTCCTGTCCTGTCCCTAGGATGGGTGATAGTACTGCCCTTCACAGGACCTGATAGCATAGAATAAAGAGTTCTTTGTCTTGGGCAGTTTTAGGGGTCGTCCTACCAGCTGACTTTCTAAGTGTCTTCGCAGCTCACAGATTCCCTACCTCACACATAAATATAAATGCATATTTTCCTCTCCTTCTGGAAGGAATCTCAGCACCCTCAGTCCAACACACATATACACCCACACCTGCCTATTGGACACACCACAGGCCTCCCCCAGAGAGTTGCCAGAGATTGCATCTCATTCACCCCTCTTGTGTCCAGTGCCTAGCAGGGGGCTTGACATATAGAATGTAGGTGCCTAAAAAGTGTGAGCTGAATTGAATGAACTGCACCTGTGAGTTATTTTAATACTTTTCTCCTCCCCCCACCCCCCATAGAAACTGCCTAGTCTCCCCAAAAGCTAACTTTTGGAAGTGTTGAAATTCTACCAAGAGTCAAATATGCCTAAGCAGAGTCCACTGCTCTCTTCCTCCCCACTCCATCTCTGCCCCCAACCCTTCAATTGCCTCTATGCCCAAGATCAAACCTCTACACTAAAATTGCTTTGCTTCTGCAAGCTGATGTGGTAGCAACACACTCTCCTTTCTTCTGTTCTACCACATTCTACTCTCTTCTCCCCCTTTCTTCTCTCTCCTCGTCTTCTATCTCTCTCTCCACACTCCTTTCTCCTCTTTTCTTACTCCCTTGCCCCTCCACATCTCTCTTTCTCTCCCGTCTTTCCCCTCTCCCCTGAATAGGCTTTTTTTCCATCTATGGAGCTGTCAGTTTTGCTCCAGCCAAGCAGCTGGCTCCAAGGAACCTCTGTTTGGCTGGGCCCTGGGCCAATGCCTTCCCTCCAGCTGCCTGATTCAGGATGATCTAAATAAGAAATGTGCATGTAGGCCTAGAGTCTCCAAGGGATGCCCTTCACTTGCTCTTCTTTCTAGGTTAAAAGCACACTCAGAGTTTTATCTGCATTTGGCTGCGGCAGCACATCTGGCCAGTTTGGGCACATCTGTCCATAGCCTCAGCCACGGAGCCCAGAGGGAATGTAAGTTTGCAAGGGTAGTTTTGGAGAGTGTCTTGCCTCTCTTAGGAAGTGGGCATTCTGCTCCATGCCACTGAAAGAGTGTAATTCCAGAAAAGGTCCAGGCTGGGCTTAAAAAAATCCAGGTGTGTGTTAGAGAGAAAAAAAGTAGGACCCATGCCCCACACCCAGGCTCCCTCTGTGGGTAAGAATGCAAAGGAGATTTAGGAAAAGAAAGAGCTGAGGGGCCTGCTAGTAGAGGGCAGTCATGCCAAAATAGGATGCCAGAAGCCTAGGGAAAAGGGCATGACCTACTGAACACACAGGCAAAGGGACCCTGCAGCCCTGGGCCCCAGGTGAAGGAACAGGAAATAGGAATGTCTCCGGGTCCTGACATGTGGTTGTAATGATCACAGACCCCTTAGGCTCCAAGGGACCTCAGAGGTCATCTCCTCCATCCTCCTACTTCCGGGCAGGGCTGTATCTAAATTAGTCAAGATGTGCAGGAAGCTCTGTTCTTAAAGATTCCTGAAAAAGGAAAAATGAGCTCTTTTTCATCAAATACTAGGCTCAGATTTTGGTGTCAACTTTTCCCACATCTTCTGAAAGACCACAATTTACAAAGGCTGCATCAGAAGTTGCTTTGTGACTAAGCTGAATGTCTGGACTCCTGGGTCCTCAATCAATAGTGCATTGTCATCCCAGTTTCCAAGACACAAAAGTTTTTGCTGCCCAGCCTAACCTCTCTCTGCTTGCTCTTCAGTCTCCATGCTCCCCTATGTGATAAATGCAAAGTGGTTAGAATGGTTCAAGGCACACAGTGAGCATCATGTAAGTGTTAGACATTGCTATAATGGCTGCTGTGGCTGCGGCTTTCAGTGAAGATGGAGCTTATCTATTTCTTTCTTTGGAATGCACATTGTCTACAGTGCTGTCCTAAAGGCAGAGCAGGAATTTGGGTATCACAGTTGGGATGTCTACCCTGACTTGCCTCTCACTCTCCTTCCACCTTGCCCCCCTGCAAGTTATCCCCCTTCCTTCTTCTCTGTGTTCCCATAACCGCATTAGCTGATATTTATGAAGGGGCAGTAGCATTGTTCAGAGTAATGTCTAGGGGTCCTAACACGGTAGCCATATCATTTATTATCCAATCCAGGGGCTTCTGTAAATTAGAGGAGACAACAGGCATAAACCGAAATTTCCCCAGACAAAGTGGGACACTGATCATCCTCACTCTAGATGTGAATCTGTCAACAAGAAGAAAGATTGCTACCAAGAAGTGCTCTAGTGGCTAACTGGCCTCAAATTCAAAAGCAGAGCCTAGCAGCCATTTCTAAACAGGACTCTTACTCAGGAGGCACTTCAGGGAGAAGATCGCACTAAGATGCCTACCTCCAGCACTGAACTGCTTGCCTGCAAGGCTATCTGAGTCAGCCCTTTTAAAGGAGTTCCTGCAATCATATTTTAACCAACGACACTGAGACTTTCCCTGCCCAATCAGAGCCATGAAGCTGTCTCGTCATAGCACCTTCACTGACCAGTCAGAGAGGCTCTGTTTTGATCAATTGAGACAGTGCTTTTTGGAGCCATCAAATTAGAATTTGGAGTTCTCATTCTCATGAGGACAGGCCAATTAAGGATCGTGGGTGGAAACTCCTCTCTATGTAAGTCAACTCTCTTCTTGCTTAGTTAGTGCACTTTCTCTTTCTTCTGAAGACAGTGTTTCCTACCTGGGGCTCAAACGTAGAAGAGGTCCTGGAGGAACAGACAGGAAAGGGTGGAGCAGAGCAGGGCTGAGTAGAGCTGTCTGGAGGGAGAGGGACCACCTCACAGCTGTGCTGTATCACAATTGAGCTGTTTGCACTGGATAAGTTTTCCTTGGTCACAGCACCCCAAATTGAGGGTTCCTGTCGGCCTTGAACTGGTGACAAGGACCATTGACTGAAAAATCACTTTTCTATAACCTGTACCTTGGCTTGCCCTGAACAATTTAATTGTTTTGAGCTTTGGTTTCTTATTGGTAAAATCTACTAAGGTCAAATATCTACCCTTCTAGGGTGGGCGTTCTCAGTATTTGAAGTACATGAGAGTTAGTCATGATGTTTGTCAAAAATACAGAAACCCAAGCAACTCTTGTAAATTCTGATTCAGTGGCATGGGCATGACCTCAGAATCTGTGTTCTGATAGGTGGTCCGTGGCTCAACTTTTAAGAGCATAGGCTTTGAGTCATGGTAAGAATTCTGAAAATAACGTGAGCGAAGAACCTGGCACAGAGTGGGCCACCGTGAATGGCAGCTCTCATCACTCTGTACCTGTTCCTTTCCTTTTCCCTCTCCCTCTTTCTTGTGAGCTCCCTGGGGGCAACTGTTATGTCTTATTCATCTTTGAAGACACAGTGTCAGTCTGATACACATTAGGTGCTAAATAATGGTCTAGAGATCCTTTCTAGCCCCCAATTTGTAGAGTAAAGAGGTAGAATGACCTGTTGTCAGTACCAGGGGCCCCCGCTGTGAGAACTTGCTGGTATGTAGAGACACTGACTTCTCCAAGTCCAGGCAACGCCCTGCAGGAAGCCTTTCTCCTGCTGCTCACCTGCCCCAGCCCACCCTCCAGCTCAAGCTGAACAACCTGGGCTAGGGTGGAGCATATTTTTACTGAGAAATCTGGCTGAGAGATCTGACAGTTAAATGGGTTTCATTCTGAAATGACTTTGAATGAAACTGAAAGTAAAACTCAAGCTACCCACTTCCCCCAGCAAGTGCTGAGTTCAGCTCAGCCACTCCTGTCCTCCAGGCCTGGCTCCTGTCTCTCCTCTCCAGGCCCAAACCCTGATGTCACCTAATGCTGTACCTCCTCTACCCGACCCACCCCTGCAATGCCCTGAGAACTTTGTTCCTCCTCTTTACCTCTGCCCACACAGAGAGCAGAAGCAGGGGCATGGTGGAGACATCCGCTTTATGCAGGGTGACATCCAGCCTCCTTATCAGCTCTACCTCTCTTTATACATATTTGACTCCATTTACTAAATAAGAACCAATTCTTCCATTTAAAAAGTTTATCAGAAATACATAATAGCCAAAGTTTCTAAGCTGCATATTATGCTATTTCAACACTGAGTTGGTACCATTCAAGTCAAAAACACAGAAAACATAACATTTAAAAATATGAAAATAAATATACATGCTAATGCACATATTAGCATGTATGCAAAAGCACTATACGTCCTCGTGGCAAAAACTCAAACACCACAGAAATAAAAGACATAATGCCTATAATCCCATCCTCTGAAAACCACCTCCTTTGAGAATTCAGGGTTTTTAAAACGCTATACTGTAATTAGTCTGTGCAGCAGCATTGCTATTGAATGCACATTGTTACCTTCCAGATGTTGAGTAAACTTGCCCTAGATCATTCGACTAGGAGGGGTGGCAGAACTGGGTGGGAGTGGGGGTGGGGGCAGCAACTGGAGTCAAACTTACTTGGGAACTGCCCACGCTATTTGATGTTTCTCTAGCAGACATGGGTGGCCTGAAAATGTGCCTGGCCTAATGGCTGGAATTAAATATATAAAGCTAGAACGTAATTTAGGGACCACTAAGTTATACCTCTTAGTTTCACAGATATGAAAACTGAAACCCAGAGGGCTGGTATGAAATAGACCAGTGGTATTCTAACTGGGATACAGCAAGACTTCCCAAGAGGTATGTGGGACCGAACTATTTAAAGGAATTAGTTCCCTAACCCACAGCTTCCATGGTACTTATTGCCATCTGGATCTGCCTAGATCTCCTTTCACAATCCGCCTTCTCCCACTTTACAGAAGAAAGGTGCACCTGTCGCCCATCTTGCATCTTACTATGGTCCCAGGTGTAAACACCCTGGAGCACCAAAGAAGGCACTAAACAAAACCTTGGCATCTTACTCAAGAAGCTATCTCACTCAAGGCTCTTGTCAGACATGCATTTTAAGATCAAAGGTGCATGTTAGAAATTGGGTATTTTTGTCTATTATGGGATATATTAAATTCAGATATATTCCAAAGCAGGGGCAGGAATAATTACAGTTTTTAATCAGGAACCTCACCTCTTCTTTCTTCCTACAATAGCAAAACAAAACAAAAAATAAATAAATAAAACCATCACCACCAACAAAAAACCTTGCTGGGTGGAGGGGTATCAGTATGAACAATTAAATATTATCACACAAGAGTTAAACTCATAGCAAATTTATGCCCTTTCTAACAATCTGTCTTTAAATCAGAATTCAGAAAAGTGACAATTGTCCTAGGGACATGTACTAACACCTACTAGTTGGAGTGGGTCACGTTCCATAATTTCTTCATGATTTTAGCTCGAGGTTCACTGTCACTTTCTCCAGTCCTTTCTTACTCCTAAAGCTTAACTCTTGGAGATTTTGGTATGCGGTACACAAAGTTCCTTGAACACCCCTTTCTAATGATATTGTCATCTGCCGTTCCCTAGTCACCTACTCCCATGCTTATACACTAGACCCAGGTATTACCAATAATTTCATTTCCTCCGTAATCTTCATTTCTTGCATTGCACTCTTTAGTTTTACCTCCTGTGTTTTTATTTTTCTCTCTCTAAAACCTCAATTTCAATAATCCTAGATAACGTCAGATTCTCCCACCCATTTATCGTACTTTCTTACCAACCTTGAGTTCCATGGCCAATTATTATGATCACTCCCTTGTACATGTCTTCAATTCCTCTCCCCTCTTTTTCTCACAGCAAGACATGAGCTGAGAAGCATCAGGCAGCTGGCTGAGGTATCCAGAGATCACCGTGGTAGGTGTCTGGGATGTGTATGCATTCCTTGATGCATCTCAGCAACACTGGGACTTCCTACAGTCTTAGAAAATGGGGAACTGCAGCCAGTATGACTGCAACGCAAAAGCAAAGAGTGCTCCTGGAAGGCTAAAGAACGTGGGGAGCCTTGAGTTCTGTGAACTCTGAAGAATCACTGAAAGAAACTCAGCCACTGTGCTGAGAGGTTCCTCTGGGGCACAGTCTTTTGCAGATCAGGACTCCTGGCAATCTACAACATAGCTCATCATTGCTCAGAACACAGCTCGGAGCCACTCACTTCTCATTTCCTGGGCTCACACTTTCCAAGGGAAAGGATCCAACTGGTTCACCATCCCACACAGAAGACCACTATGGGACAGAGTCTTTTGCTGAACTACCTCAAAGGAGCAAGTCTTCTACAAGGTTCTTGTCAGACAGTCTTCCACAGCCAGGAGAGCAGAATTCACAAAGCAGGGCGTGACCACTGGCTGCGAAAGAGCTGTGACAAGTGTGTAGTGGTCCTTAGAGTCTCATGGATCACACTGGCTCACATTCAGTTCTTCATTTAACCTCTCACCAACCAAGGAACCCTCTACATCCACATTTTACTAGCTGTGGGACCTGCGACTTGAGCTCTCTGAACCTGTTCTCTCATCTGTATAGTGGAGCTAGTGATGTTCACCTCCATGAACCTTAGTAAAGTTTAATGACTTGTACTCAGCACCCTGCCTGGCAAATTAGTACTTACACATGATTACTTATCCCAATCCCCCTGTAGCCACATAGAGACACAAATGAGTCTTCATAAATCATTCTGGTGTTGTTTTCTGTGGATAAAAAGCTTGAGAATCTACAGCCATGCCACCCTGAACAAGCCCGATCCCATCTGATCTTGGAAGCTAAGCAGGGTCAGGTCTGGTTAGTACTTGGATGGGAGACCACCTAGGAAGACCAGGTGCTGTAGGCGTAAAAAAATAAAAATAAATAAATAGATTGTAAACTGACAAGGTCCTTGCAATCTGTGAGGTCAACCAAGGGTTGCCTCGCCTAAGAGAAAAAAAGAGAAGAGCTTGAGAACCTCTACTGCCACTTGTCTTAGAGTCAGAAGATCTGGATTTGAGACTCAGCATTGCACTACATGGTGTGCGACATTGATAATATCACTCTCTTTCCTCCAGACCTTTCTCTGTAATATTGGGAACTGATGGTTAGATGTCCTTTCATAGCCTTATAGCCCAGCATCCTAGGATTTAAATATTCTGACTACTCCAACACTTTTCCTTTAAAGTTGAGAGAGCTACCTGTGTAGCTCTCAGAATCAGTTCCACCCAGAGAGGAAATAGAAATTAGGAGGGGCCGCATGAAGAAATTGCAAATGATGAGTGGGCCAAATGTTAGAGAGGATATCCCCGAACTGTTTTTAAGTAATAAGTCAAGCAGAATTGCTTCTCTGCCCCATCCTGGGCTTCTTCTCACTTGTCTTCAATTAGACACCTGCCAACTCATCCTGACCATGTGTCGGGGACAGAGCATGGGGAGAAGAGCATTCTAGGCCTTTCTCCTAACCTCACAAACCAATACAAAATGGCCTTCACTTGAGAGAAACATGACCCAAAGAAGTCAGGACTAGAGGTCATAAGACCTGAGTTCTAGGTCTTGCCCTGCCATCCCAAGATATGACCTTCCAGTCAGCTCCCATTCCCACCACCGCCCCTGCCTACCACTGGGCTGTGATGGAAAGGAAATGCAACAGGATGGAGGACACCTCCTTGTAAACTCTCATGCCCTATACAGCGGTTAACTGTTTCTTGCAAAGACTGTCTTTCCAAAATTTTTTTGAGTTTCTTTAAGATACAGAGATGAGATTCTACATGTTTGATGAGTAATTGGTTACTACATGCCAGGCACTAGGCTCATTTATCATTTTCTCATTTCTCATTTAATTCTCACCCATAGCTTTATGGGGTGATTATTTTTATTTTCTAGAGGGGGAACTAAAACTGGAAGTTAGATCACTTGCCGGAAAACCAGTAGTTAGTAAATGACTGAGCCAGGGTGTTCTTGTAAGTTCATTTCAAAAATTGGATTAGTTCAGAATTTGTGTAACACAAATTTATGTAATAAAAAGTTTCTCTCCTATCTCTGTCCCCCAGCACAGTTTCCTGCCCTCAAAGTTACCAGAACAAGTTGGTTTCTTATATGTCATTCCAGAGATATTCTCTGCACATACATTCTAATGTGTATAAATATTCTTCATACGCTCCTTTCATTACAAATGGTAACGTAGTATTGTTCTGCACTCGGCTTTTAAACTTAATAAATATTTCGAAAGCTATTTCTCTCTCTCTCTCCTGCTCCCCCCACTTTCCCCCCTAAGCTCCAGGACTTTGGAATTGGATTTGTCCTCGACTTTTAGCAGAGCCTGTCCATGAACTGCCACCTTCAGTTTGTGCGGGGATAGGAGGGCCATGAAACATGAAAGGCTAGAAGAGACAGAGATCCTGCAGGCAGCCTCCTCCATCTACAGGTGAGTACCCTGAAACCCAGAGCAAGGTCACCTGATCAAACCACCACTGCTGGCACAGCTCAGAAGCCTTCAAGAACAGGACTCATGGTGAGCATCTACTGCACGAGATGGCCCAGGCCCAGCGATGGTGGCAGACTTTGGAGTCAGCTCAGGGCACCCCAGGCCAATGTTCTGGGCTAGCGTACACTGGGGAAAATTCCTGGCTTGACTTTGATTTCTCTTAACCAGAGAGAAATCTGGGTACATGCTCCACTGAGGGGTTATGTTTTCAGTTCAGAAATACTGGTTCCCTGAGCCTCTGTTTCAGCCTCTCCCTCTTCCTTAGACTTGCCTCCATGCAGAGAAAGGCACCGTAATGCAATCCAGGAGATAGAAAAGGAGTTTTAAAGAGCTATGGGTAACCAAGGGGATCTGTGGGTGATCTAGGGATCTACTTCACGCTCTGGGCTCAATCCTCCAAATTTCCCCCATTTACATTCTGAAAAATAAAGTTATGCTTGAAGGGAACTTCCACAATATGAAATTCAAACAAGATTTAAGGTATCCTTCTTGTTGGAGTGGAGAGAATTACACTTAGAAAGATGCTGGTATTTATGTTTTCCATGAGGCTGGAAGGTTGACGGACGAGATTTCCCTCTTTGGAACCCTGGAGGGTGTCTAGGATCGGAGGAATAAACTAGCTACCATGGTGCAGGCTGGTTTGGGACCATTTAACTTGGAGTTCAGGGATGGCCTAAATTTCAGCGAGTCCCAGACTTTTTGCACTTGATGGATGAGCAAAACTCCACCAAAAGAATTTGATGACCAACAAAAAGCTGATGACTTCATATTTTTCCAAATGAGAATATGTAGATAGATATAGATATAGAAATACCATTTGCTATAGCTATTGTTTCACAAAGAAAGAACATTTTAATAACAAAAAGTAAGACAATCTCAGAATAAAGACGGTCATTCAAGGAATATTTTCTGCTCACATATATGGTCTTTATTTTCTCTCAGACCAGCAAAAAGTTCTTCAAAGACCTTCAGAGGTCCATCATGCAGCCTTATTTAGCAGTTAATGAGCCTAATGATATTAAGTGGTCACTCTTAACCAAAGGTGTTTACTGTTTCCTCCCTCCTCCCCTTTCTCCCTTCCTTCCCTGCCCCCTCCCTACCTTACTTGCTCCTTTCCTTTCCTCTAATCTTTACAAAATTTACTGAGCATATACTGCATTCTAGTCACGTTTATGCCATCTTTTCTTCTACAACATGTTTCTATAATACCAAAGAGCACATCTACAACTGACAAATAGAGCAGTTATGTGGTTATAAAGTGAAAATTGAGTTGGTTTATATAAAATTTCTCCTAGCAAGGAGGGCTGAAACAGTGGGAGTAGAATGATAACCTTCACCAAGAAAGGGAAAAGCCCTCAATTTGGTTTCTGCAGAGGTAAGAGCCCTTAACAGCTCTATTTTAAGAAAATGTTAAAAGCACCTGGGGTTTGGTCCCCAGAGAGACTCATCCCAGGAAGCAGGTTGCACTTCCTCCTATGCCCACCTGGCTTGGAGTCCACTTCCATCTGTCTCATCACCTGCAGGCAGCAGTATCGCTCAATAGTTTTATGTATCTTTTGACATTCCTGGAAGCCACCTTGAAACGTAGAGCTCCACGCCTGGTCTATCCAGATTTTCTCCTCAATTTCTGCTTTTGCTAAGGTTCTATTACTAAATTAATAAATTTTAAAGGTTTACCCAATCCTATTGTTTTTAGCCTGTTATTTTTAATGTGCATTTTTTCAGATTGCTAGGTTTTTCAGGAACGTCCGTATTATGTTACAGCACAAAAACCTTTGCTAAACAAATACTACTCATCTTTAACTAAGCTATGGTATAATCATACCCACAGGATGCTAAGTGGCAGTTAAAAAACAGAAAACAACAAAAAAAAGAAAGCGTAGAGCTATGTGGAAAAACTTGCTGCAGAGTAAGTGAAAAAGAGCAAGTTGCAGAATAATATATACCGTGTGATATTATTCACAGGGCGTGGGGAGGGAATAAAACCTTAAACAACACCTTTTATTTCCTATGGCCACATATATTCCACATGTCAGTAAGTTAAAGGAAAATCTGGTAACCGATTTGTCTCAGTGGAATGAGAAGGAAGATGCCAGCAACATTGTCCTTACATTTGGGCCAATGGGGCCCTGCCCAGGCCTCCTCCAGACCCTTCCCTCCAGCCAAGGAATCCTCTGTTACTGCACTTCCCCTTCTAAACAACACTCAGGTACTTGGGGCCCCAGAATTTTCTTCGTAAGTAATCCCAAGCCCACTTCCACACCTATATGGATCTTTTTCTGCATCTTTTTCTCCCAGCTGCTGCTGCCTTCATGTCCGTCCTTAGACTCAAGGGACCCAGGGCTGGGAAGAGAAAGTGAAGAGCAAGAGGCCTCCACTGGTAGTCCTGCCTTGCCCACAAATGTTAGAGGCAGACCTGAGCGCCAGGCGATAGAGTAGATTCTATCTTGTTCTATAGGAGTTTATCTGTAAGGGTCAGGTTTTACAGGGAGAATTACTTTTGCATTGCTTAGGTACTCAATTGTTAACTTAAACGTAATAAAAATAATTTAAGTCCTCCCTATTCAACCAGAGATCGAAATGACAGATAATAAATCTTGGTTATGGCTCCTAGGAGAGAAGAAAGGGGAAAAAATGAAGACATAAGGGGAACAGAGATCTGATTATTCTTATTGACAGGTGTCAATTACTTCCTAATTTTAAAGAAAGAAAGTATATTTTGATAGCTGTGAAGGGCCATGAGGGTGAGGGTGGAATTCCCCAAAAGCAAAGGCCATAGCAGTTAGTACACTTTCCACCCCACTTCCACTCACTGCCTCGCATCCAACACATGGTCATGCTGAGAGAAGGACCCAGAAAGTAGCCCTGAGTAGGACCTGGATCTCCGTGTCAGTGCAGATGGTCAAAACTGTTTTTCAGAAGGGCCACACTGGGGATTTCCTGGGGGTGGAGCCTTAGGCAAGGTCCCCGGGTTATTCTGAGGTGTTCCCCTGCTGCCCCACACCTGATACCAGGAAGCCTGCCTGGGATTATCAGAAAATTGCTATCTTGTCTTCAGCTGCATTTAGCAAAACAAAGTGTGGGGTGGTAAGGAGGCCATCTGGTCATGAGCTGAAAGAACCTGGAAGGAGGAAGCAGTAGGCTGGCCATCTACCAGTATGTGTGTGTGACTTTTGGGCCATCCACTTAACCTTGGTCACTGTTGTGCCCCACCCCCAACATATAAAATAAGAAAAATATTTCATCTCTGCGTAACTTCAAAAGGTATAGAGAAAATTATGTAAGATAATGACCTATGAAAGCAATTTATCAACCATATAGCACCATGAAAATACAAGGGCTCATTCCAGTGGCTCATTTCTTTCCAGATGCACCTCAGATGTCAATTCCTCCAGGAAGCTTTCTTGGGCTCTGAAGTCTGGTTTAGGAGTTTCTTTCTACTTTTGGCTCTCTATAGCTCACCATGTGAACTTGAGTTGTAACACTTTATACATACTATTATATTGAAGTACTTGGAGGGAAAAAGTCTTATTTTTCCACCCCTAGGTTCTATTACCATGCTGGACACATAGTAGGCACTTCGTAATTGCCTTGAAAAAAATGTGTAAGTGAATAAATAACTATGATTCTCTGCCTCCATCTCTTCACTCTGATTCAGGGGCTCCCATCTCCAGGCTTCGGACCGGTATCAGTCCTCCATGAGGTGAGCAGCGGGGGAATGACCAAAGCTTCACCTGTATTTGCAGCCACTCCCCAGTGCTAGAATCCCTGTCTCAGCTCCACCTCAGATCACTAGCTGTTAGATTATCACAGGAAAACCAGTCCCTGGTGCCAAAAATGGTGAGCACTGTTCTAGTTGATGTGAAGTACCCATGGACTCATCCTTGCCACAAGCCCAGGGGTATTTGGATAATTAGGTGATGGACTCACTGTTTTTTTCTGTCCTCCCACATATGTTATTCGTGTGCACCTCAAAATCTAGACTCTGATCTCCTGGATGTCAGGAGCCTTGTTCAGTAATAAATAGTAAAAAATAGATGATAATGTTAATTCAACTGTAATTTAAAAAACAAACCACTCAGTAAGGGAAAGTAAATCCCGTTGAAATGACATACACATATGCATACACGCACTCTCATGCACATACGTATACACACATGCACATGCACTCAGACACATGTACACACATGCACACATGTGTGCACACAGTCACACATGCACACACATACACACGTATACTCAGAGCTAGCTCGGGCCCCGTGAAGTCTTAGATTACAAGATTTAATCCTCGAGGCTTGGAGTTCAGGTTGAACTCTTCTGTAACACACCCCTGCAGCTTTGTCCTCCTCTTGAGTCTCTGCGAGAGAGAGGAACATTTCAAGGCTTTGGGGAAAAGGATAAGCCACAGCGTGCTGTGGTGCCCCATCAAACCCAAAATAGAAGACCTCTCACGTTCTGGCTTGGCATAGCCAGCAACCCTTAGAGTCAGCTACAAAGAGGAAGGTTGCCGATGCTGGAAGAGGGGAAGAAAGAGTGGTTTGTCAGAGAGACACTGGGTGACATGAGCTTACTGAGGAAGAGGGGTACAGCAGCCATTGATGGCTGAACCTTGGAGTACTTTGGGGGTGAGCTTCTGGAGGCCTGGAGCAGGGCAGCTGCAGATGGAAGGTAGTGTTGCAG
The DNA here is from genome assembly GCA_030015415.1 of Cynopterus sphinx. NCBI lineage: Eukaryota > Metazoa > Chordata > Mammalia > Chiroptera > Pteropodidae > Cynopterus > Cynopterus sphinx. The sequence continues at coordinate 95,683,050 of CM057380.1, forward strand.
ACGAGGAATCTGGAAGGAAGCTGAATGGATTCTTGGAAGAGAAACGTTAGACAATAAGCTGAAAGTCATTTGTGCTTCATCTCGGGCACAGACTCCATTAAACATTTAGAGTTGTTTGGGGTTAGATGTTGCTGCATTTGCCTCATGATCCCTGCCCGTTGGGAGCAGAACTTCTCTGTGATCTCGTTTCACTTAGACACCCATGTCCACAAGGTGACTTAGAGACCTACATCGCTAGGTGCCTTAATAAGCCAGTATTAGATGCTCAGTGGACTAGGCAAAGCAATGCTGGAACTGTGCTCCTAATGCAAGTTGTTAAAACTCCCTGCAACATGAGGAGAACACAAGACTTTCCTATTTCACAGGGCTATTTGGAAAACTAAGTGGAAATGATGAGCTTTGGCTCAAGGTGTCTGAGGAGGCCTGAGCAGTGTGGGTCACCTGCTGCAGCTGTTAGCATTAAGGTGCCTTCCCTCCCACCACCCTCCAGAACGGGGACAGAGAAGGGTGCTCCAGCACATCTGATTCCCTCACGAAATCCTTTCCCCAATCTCCTCCAAATTTCTGCTGTCAAATAAAGGGCAGATGCGTGTAGAAAGAACTTTACAGAGGGAACGTGGTGGGATAAGCAGGAATTTGAAGTCAGCGATACCTGCGTTCAAATCCTGCTTCTCTTGCTTATCCGCTCTGTGATTCTGACAGACTACTTACTCTCTCCACATGTCAGTTTTTTCAGGTTAAATTGGAGGCAAATGTGCCTGGTTCCTAGAGTTGAGGAAAGAATTACAACAGCCAACGTGCATGAAGTCCCTGACACAGGGCGGATACTTGATCGAGACGTGTTTTATTCAATAAGCTCCCAGGTCTTTTCTGTGCATCTCAGCCCCTATTTGAATCATAGGTTCCTCCCCAGGGAGAGCTAACCCACCTCAGAATGAAGAAGGATGGGAATAGCCTCAGGTCCCACAGACCAAAAGTCCCTGGGTCTCAAACACCTAAAATACTCTCAAAGAGTCCACACGCAAAAGTGTTTCAGAGTTCCTATCCCTGTGCTGGCTTTGTAATCCCCTCCCCTTCCTCTACCACAGCTTCTGCTGTCACAGGCCACAGTATCTCGAAGACAAGAGGAAGGGGAGAATGCCACCCTTCTCTCAGTCCCAGGCTGAGGCATTGCTTCCCATCTCTCTAGAGTCTCTGGCCACATTTTCAGTTTCCCGTGGCTCCCTTGTCCCCTCTCTATAGCTCTTCCTTGTGTGACCTCCATGCCTCTGAGGGTCAATGCGATGATATGTGGGGCTGACATTTGTGCATGTTACCAAGCACATGTCCAAAAAGTGCTATCTCTGGCAAATGATCCATCACAGGGAGGAACTTGAAATTTAGGCTGAATCCAGTGAGTCAGAAATAGATGGAGGTCCACAAACAAACAAAGAAATATAAGAAACATCACACACACACACACACACACACACACACACACACACACGCATGCACACATATATTTGAGTGCAGCTTATATAATACATAATTTAAAAAAGAAAAAGCAGAATGAAAGAATGACTACTGCATGCAATAACATGGGGAAAACCCAAAAACAAACCACTGAGCAAATAAAGTCAGATACAAAAAACAATATATTCTTTATGATTCAATTTATGCTGAGTTCAAAATAGGCAAAAGGAACCTGTGTTGTTAGAAGTTAATATTGTTGTCACTAGCACCTCCAATAGCAATTGGAAAGGAACGGAAAGGCAGCTTGAGTGGGTTGTTGACAATATTTTGCATTGATCTGGGTGCTGGTTACTTGGAGCTGTGCACTTTGTAAAAATTAAGCACACTTACGAACTGTGTACTATTATACACTTATTCCATTAATCATGTGTATGTATGTTAAGTACATATATAAACACATATATTTAGAGCTTCATGCTTTTTAGAGCTTTTACGTATGCATACATTATACTTCCACAAAAAGTGGCTGTATTAAGAGAATGGAAAGACAAGCCACAGTCTGTAAAGATATCTTTGCAAAATACATATCTGATAAAAGACTAGTGTTTAAAAATATACAAAGAACTCTTAAAACTCTACGATAAGCAAACAACCCAATGAAAAATTAGGCCAAGGAGCTGAACAGACACTTAACAAATGGCCAAGAAGCATATGAAAAGGTGCTCACATCCTAGGTCATTAGAGAATTGCATATTAAAACAACAGTGAGATACCACTGCACACCTATTGCAATGGCTAAAATCCAAAGCATTGACAACATCAGATACTGGTGAGGATGTGGAGCAATAGGAACTCTCATTTATTGCTGCCAGTAATGCAAAATGGTACAGTCACTTGGGCTGTTGGGCAGTATCTTACAAAATTTAATATTCATGTTTTATGATTCAGCGATCCTACTCCTTGATATTTACCCAAATGAGTTGAAAACTTACTTCTACACAAAAGACCTGCACGCAAATGTTTATGACAGCTTTATGCAGAATTTCCCAGCCCTGGAAGCGACCAAGATGTCTTCATTGGGTGAACAGATAAACAAGCTGTAGTACATCCATACAACGGAATGTTATTCAATGCGACAAAGAAATGAAAAGACATGGAGGAACCGTGAGTATATATTTTAAGGGAAAGAAGCCAGTCTGAAAAGGCTACACACTGTATGTTTCTAACTGTATGACATTCTGGAAAAGGAAAAGCTATGGAGACTGTTAAAAGATCAGTGATTGCCAGTGATTAGGGGGCAGAAGAGATCACTAGGCAGAGCACAGGAGATTGTTAGAGCGTGAAGCTGTTCTGTGTGATGCTGTAATGGTGGTTCCCCATTGAATAAACAATAGAAAGAGTGGACCCTAATGTAAACTATGGATGTTAGTTAATAATGTATCAATATTCTCTCATCAATTATAAGACATGTACCACTAGATGTTAATAATAGGGAACATTAGATAGCAGAGGTGAGGGGTATATGGGAACCTTCTCTACCTTCCCCTTAATTTTTCTATAAACCTAAAATTACTCCAAAAATCTATTAACTAAGAAACAAAAGTAGTTATATCACCTAGGGTAATGCTTAAGCTTTCTAGACCTTAATTTCAGTTTCCTTGTCTATGAAATGAGAGTGTCTAAAGGTGACTCAGTGTCCCTGGAGAAGAGAAGCTGAAAAGGCTAATAGACCTACTTCCTCCTCCTCCTTCCCCACCACTACTCTCAATCTCCCAAAGGCACGAGCATCACACTGCGGCCCTATATTCACACAATCTCTCAGGTGTTTGAGCAGACACGGAAAGCCTCCTATGATCCCAGTATTGTAATGGGCGTGAGAGAGAAACTGCCAGGGCCTGACAGGCTTCCTGGGACCAGAGCTGTTCAGGGCTACAACAGCAGACCCAGACAACGGGGTTGGTGAGAGATGAACAAGTCACGCATCACATGTCAGGAGGAAAGACATAACATAAATGCTATCGTCTAAGTTCATAGATAGTGCTGAGGAGCTTTGATAAAAGAGCATAGTTTTCATTGAGGAGAAGGCATCTGAACTAAGTCCCTAAAAGTAAGCAGGAGTGCTCTGTCAACAACAGGAGAGAAGCAAGAGGGAGAAGGGTATTTCACACAAAGGGGAGCTGCATGGTCTATGAGGCCTCTGCGGCACTCCACTGATAGGCCAGTTGCACCCCCCCACACCCCACCCCCAGCTAAACTCCACCCCAGAACCAAGCCCCTCCCAGCCTTCTCTGTTCCTTCACCCAGGCAGCTGAATGCTGCTGAAGCAAATCACACAGTACAGAAACTGATGCTATTTCAGATTCGTGACTTCCAGCCTCAGTTTGGCCCGTGGTGGCTGCTTGCAAGTCATTTTTCGTTTCTCGTTTTCTTTACCCCTTTCTCCACAACGGCTTTTTCAAATTTTTGCTAACCCTCCCCAATCCATCTCACTACCTCCCCACACATTCTCAGCAGATGGCAACCTTCCTCCGACCCACCTCCAGCCTCACCAACTCCTTCTTTCTCCCATCTTATCCCGTTGGAAGCTATGACCCACTTTTGTCCCACACGATTTCTCTATGCCCGCCCTTGTTCTTCAGCCAGGGTCTTCAGAACCACTGATGCCTCCATCTTTCTAAAACACCCTCATCTCTGATGGACTGAGACAGCATTCCCTCCCTCTTCCATGTCCCTTTTGGCCCCTCTTCCTCGTTACCTTTGCTGCCTCCCAAGTATTTCTGCTTCTGGAGCTGCTCTCCTCCTCCTCCTCTTCCTCCTCCTCCTCAGTTACTTCTCTCCCTATACTCCATGCTAGCTGATGTCAGCAGCTTGTCTGGCTTTACTTATCTGTGCTGAAGATTCCCAAATATAAATATCTAGAACACACATCTCCCCTCTGAGCGTCATATAGGACTATCTGACTCTTTCCTGGACATCCTTACTCTGATGTCCCACAGGAACCTTTTGAGGTGCCTTTCCTATGTAACCCCCCACTTCCAAGCAACCACTCCCACCTCTCCCCTAGGTAGCTTTATGTGTACCACATAAACCTGAATGTATTCCCATTCTGCCTCTGCCCTTCAGATACAACAGGGAGACTATCACTGTCACAGCTCATTTAAACAGACATAGAAATCAGATTCTCTCTTTTGAAAAATTGATTTCAGAGACATGATGGTTGAAATCGGAAGGTGGGAGACACTTGTTCTTAATATAATTGCTGACGTAACGTGAGCACTCACCTGCTAGCATGGTTGTTTCATCTTTCCCTTCTGAAACTATATTCCTTCTCTAGTTGCCTAAGCTCAAAGTTTAGAATTTGTATTTTTCATTCTTCCTCCTTCACTATGCATATTCTATTGATCTCAAAAACAGCCTCCCAACTAGTCTGTTGCCTTCAAGCTGTGCCCCCGTCGTTCTCCACGTGGAGCCAGAGAATTCCTTCTATGATAGAAACCTCCCTGGGTCCTTCTCCAACAGAACAAACCCTCCATCCTGACACACAAAACATTTGTGACCCAACCCTGATGTCTGTTCAGCTTCATGTCTTTCCATCCTTCTCCTCACCCTGGACCCTGCAGCCAGATGTGCAGTTTCCAGAATACCCTGCTCTCTCTCATCTGTGGACTTTTGCATTTTCTCTTTTATCTGCTCACCCCTCAGTTGTGTCCTTAACTGCCAGTTTCTTGGGGGACCCTCTCCCAACATTGCCAGTTGAGATTAGCTGCCCTCCAAAGGACCCACAGAGCATCCGTCATTCACTCCATCTCATCACTTGCCACGCTGTTAAGAGTTGCCTCTGAATTGGTCTGGCTCAGCCTAAACACGGCCACACCAACATGTGCAGGCACTGCCAGATAATGCAGTGCCCCTCAAATCAGCTTTTAAAAAATGTTTGACCTAGCAGGGAAGTCTTCAGAAATTTGAACTGCAAATATATTCACGCATATAAAGATTAACATTTGCACAACCCATTGCAATGTTGTTTGTAAGAGCAAAGGGTTAGCCATGGTACTTTCTCCACATTCCAAATACAATTTAAGATGGGAAATAGAAATGAGAATGATGTTTCTGCCTCTGATACAGAATGGCTTTGGAATTCATTAAGTTAAAAAACTATTCCATCTGACCCATTTCAAAGCATGCTGGAGGAGGAAAAACATCACACACACAATTTACACAGAGGGTACCTCTACAAGATATATATTAAAAAACTATGTATAAATGTTGTTTTAGGGAGGATTTGAGAATCCCCAATAACTTATAGCCCCTCATCTTCAATTCCATACCAATCAAAGGGCAGGCATGTCGAAATATCATCTAGAATAGCCCTTGAATCAGCTTTAGATGCTTTAGTACAATTGGGCTTACTCATATTCCCCCTTGATTTGGATGACATGTCCCCTTGAAAGGTTCATTTTGCCTCTATGCAAGTGCCATGTGGATTGGGGGCACCATGCATACTATCTCCTCTCCGAGACAGTAGCATTTGAGGTATCATTGCCTCCATGCTGAATTTAGCAATTTGCAGTAATGGCAGCTCCAGCTGCCAGGTCTTCTTACTTGAAGTACCTTCCTTTCTCAACTGGAATAATCTAAATCTCCTAACGTCTACTTCTGTTTGGACCCCAGTGCCTCCTTTAGCATAAGCACCTCCACTGCCTCTTGTGGGCAGGCATTTTTGGAAGCATCCCACAGTAGCAGCGTCCATGGCCTCCTGCTGTCGGTTGCAGAGACCTGTGAAACCTGTCTCCTAGGGAAGATTCTCCTCTTGTGCTCCATTTGTTCCGACTGGAACATCACTTTTGTACAATGCTGAACTAAAGCTGTACCTCTGGCTTCTGCTCTGCATGTACTTCTCAAGGTACTTGTCTCCACAGATTTTTAAAAATGTTCAGCCCTTTGAATATCATTTCTTTCTGTCATATAAAGTTAGACATGGTGAGGTATTGTGCTAGTGCTTTCTTTGTCTTAGCTCTCCCTCACTTCTTTTAGGAAGATTCAATTTGTATCAATTTAACTTGCTTTTTAAGTTGACCCCTTTATTTCATATAAAGCCTGCTCTTTTTTTTTTTTAATAATTGTTTCTCTGAACGTAATCCTCCAAATGTTTTCTTCTGCGATTTCCCATAATGAGAAATATAAAATGATTCTTTCTGGTCCTGTTAAAAGCAACCACTGTTCAAAGAAATCCCACCCACCTTCACCTTCACCTTCCTGAGCTGGAAAATCCAACCTAGAGGTCTCTTCTCATTACCCAGCATTTACTCCAGCCTGGACCTAGTCTGTGTTTGCCCTGCCTGGCTGCCCTTTAATAGATCCCATCTTCCCTGTGTTTTCCTTTAGAGACCAAATTCCACAAATTTCTCAGGTGTTCCTTTAGGCACAGCCATTGTTTGGGTCACAGTAAAGTTCATATAATGACTTTTTGTGCATTTTACACTGATCTTTCTTGTCTTTTATTGTAAGTTTGTACAAATTTTTATAACTACGTTGGCTGTTTCATATTCCAAGGGGCAGTGGCCCGTCATTCTGACAATGTACTCCCGTACCACAGCCCTTCTCCTGGCAGATCTGAGGACAGACACTTCTCAGATTTTCCTGGATTCTGGCTGCTCCTGTGAAAGTCATTCCAGTCTGCTTTCTGTAAAATTTTGCTTCTCTCCTTCTAGACTTCACTGGACTCCAAACACTTTTCTGTTATAGACGTATCGAAAGTATGTTCACCATTTTGATTTCCTCCTTTAAAAACAATTAACCTTAGATTTTCAATAACGTGGATCTATTTTTCTACCACGAACTTGGAAGGTACCATTCTCTTTATGATAAGAACCTCATTCTTTTTTATTTAATTTTTTTTCTTAATAAAATCTACTATCTTTATGTAGGGGAAGCCACATATGAGTCTTTGGCATTTAGAAGCATAGCCAGAGTTTATATAAGTAACAAATCCAGAACCACTTTGAAATCACAGTGTGGGAGTTTCTCTTGAACTTATGGGCAAATTACGGAAATTAAAAGTTAGCTCTTCTGTAGTTCCCTCTTTTGGCCCTGAAGACAATTTAAAACAATATAAAAAGAAGACAGAATTTTTTTTTATCTTATACTGTCTACAGATGCCTATCACTAACAGTCTAAAACTCTCACTATTATTCTGCAAAGTATGCAGAATCTCGGGGTGAAGTACTGAGTTTCTGACTTAAAGACCTGCTGAGGGACACAGTGAAATTGTCCTGCTCCCTAACACCTAAAAGCCTTATGAGTGCTCCCATTTCCCTTTAATCAAATCCTTGCCTCCTTCTTAATCCTCCTTAAATGCCTCCTCTTAATTGAAGCCTTACTGCTCTGCCTCCTAAGTCCATCTGAAAGCCACCCCACTTGCTAGGGTCCAGCCTGCCTTTATACTTGTGTTAAAAGAGCCACTTGCCTGTGGACAAACTGTGATTTAGCTGCATGACCCACTGAGGTGAGGGTCCCACATGGCTTTTGCTTACTAAAGCCTAATGTCACCTCTCCAGCCACACCTGTTAAAAGCCAATAGTGTTAGAAAACAATGAAAATGAATAATACGCAACCATAAATGACAATATGGATGGTCTCATAAATATAACATTAAGTGAAAGAAGACAGATACAGAGAAGTTCATGCGTTATGATTGTATTTATATAAATTACAAAAGCAAACAAAAAGAATATTTTTTTCAGTTAAAGTTGACGTTCAATATTATTTTATATTAGTTTCAGGTATATAGCATAATGGTTAGACTTTTATATAATTTATGAAGTGCCCCCCAATCAAAAACAATCTTTACGCCATTGGAAGTCAAGATGGTAGTTGGCAGGTAGTAACCGGCATGTGGGGGTTTATGGGGTGCTGGTAATGTTCTATTTCTTGTTCCAGGTGGTAGTTATATAAGAGTGTTCAGTTTGTAAAAATTAATCAAACCGTACACCTATGATATATGTACTTAAATAAAAAGTTAATTGTTTTTTAAAAAGCCAACCACAGAGCCATCAAAAAAAGCTTCACGATGAGCGTCCTGCCTCCCAGCCATCCCCAAATCTTTCTTCTACACTTGTCATGTGCTCCACAAATGACCGTCACCTATTTTTCAGTGTTTTCTGTACCTTAACAAGTTATTAAAGTTTGGGGGAGGAGTATAGTGGGTTAAATAATGTTCCCTTAATTGATATGTCCAAGATATTAATATTATAGATATTAACCCCCAATATCTATAAATACGATCTTATTTGGAAATAGATTCTTTGTAGATATAAGTAAGGATCTCGAGATGAGATCCTCCTAGTTTTACAGTACGCCCCAAATCCAATGACTGCTGTCCTTTTTAGAAGAAGGAGAGGGAGATTTGAAACACAGACACAGAGGAAAAGACACAGGGAAGGAGTTCATGTGAAGATGAAGGCAGAGATTGGAGTGATGCTGCCACAAACCAAGAACACCAAAAGCCACCAGGAGAAAAAAAAACTGGAAGGAGTAAAAGGATTCTGCCCAAAGCCTCCAGAGGGAGTGTAGCCCTGCCAACACTGTGATTTCAGATATCTGGCCTCCAGAACTGTGAAAGAATAAGCTTCCGTTGTTTTAAACCAATCGGGTTGTAGCCATTTGCTATGCTGCAGGGTACACTCCCTTTTTCCCGCCCTCATTATAACTAAGAGTTAAATACTGGACTCATATAGATGGATATCAAAATTCTGCCTTGACTGCTGATAAAGCCATATTAGATGACTCATGATTTAAATTATGCCAAAGTAACATACTAATAACTGCCTGAGAATAACTCCTCTAGGTTATAGACCTCCACAGCAGGGGCTAGGACATGCTCAAAAAGGTTACTTCTTGGCCAAGAAGAGATAAGGTCACATTTTATCTAAAAGATATTCAACATTTGTTTAGAAATGCTAGGTGCTTTCTGGGGGAATGCAGCAAAGATTCTGTCTATTAGAGAAAGATAAATACTGTTTGATATCACTAATATGTAGAATCTGCAAAAGCCAAGCTCATGGAAACAGCAGAGTGGTGGGTACCAGGAACTGGTGGGTGGGGGATATGTGGAGATGCTGGTCAAAGGATATGAACTTCCAATTAAGAGATGAAAAAGTTCTGGGAATCTAAAGTATAGCATGACGATAACAGTGAATATTACTGTGTGACATACTTGAAAGTTACAGAGTGTAAATCTTAAATGTTTTTACTACAAAAAAAAGAAATGGTAATTATGTGACACAACAGAAGTGTTAGCTAATGCTATGGTGGTAATTATTATGCAGTCTACAAGTGTATCAAATCAGCATGATGCACACCTTAAACTTACACAATTTATATGTCAATTATACATCGATAAAGCTGGTGGGGGAGGAGATGCTGTCGATCGCCCTGAATAATTCAGCTCTGGTCCCATACTTGCACATCCCCAATCAGGAAAAAATGACTACTAGTTCATAACATCTACCCTCCTTGAAGGCAGATCAGGGGCTACTCTTTGTTTCCGAGTATGTATTTTGGGATTTTACCTACACAAATATCCACTAAGTGGCTTATCAAAATATTCTAACTACATATACTGCTGTCCCTAAGAGGTGTTATTTTTTTTTTATATATATAATTTTGTTCTGTTATAAGTTATAGATGTTTTAATACACCTTACAGAGTGTTGTCCTTCCCAGCTGCTTGACTGGCCTACTCCCATTCCTTCTGGAAACCAATCTGTCAATCTGTAGGACAAAGAACAGACTGGAAGTAATTTCCTGTATGGAAGGCTTACCTGTGACTACAATTCCCACTTTTAATATTTTCAAAGTCACCAGACCCAAAAACAGATGTGACAAACAGCAGGTAAATGTAACCTCTGGCTAAGCCTCTCCTGGGGGTCTATCACCTTTCCCAATGGGTGTTTTTACTGCCAGCCATGTCCTCCCCCTCTCTTTCTGGACCACCCATCCTAGACAGCATGGCACATTTCAGAATTGTTTTTCCCTATATACTGTACCCCACTTCTCTCATCTAGTCGTCTGGGCAAAAAAAAATATCTGGGCAACAGTTTAACTGATCTCTCTCTTCAGTACAGCGTTACTGAAGGCACACATTATCTTCCTCAGGGATAGGTACATTTTAGAAGAAGACAACTGGTAATAATAAGGCCTGAAAACAAAGGCATGAAGATTTAATGCTGCAATTTTAGTCAACTAGAGTGATCAGGAAGATATCCTTGTATCCTCCAAATAATGTTGTGTGAGGAGCCACCAACTCTACCATGTCTAAAACTGGGGCTATTCAGTGCATGTGTCACTTTAAGATGCGGCGGTCACCATAGGAAATTCTACTTTCCACTGCAGGAACACATGATAGAAAGTAGAAAGACAGGCAGAGTCCCAGCACTCCATAATAAGGAATTTTCACTGTGGTCTATGGGTGATAGGGAGCCAAAAAGGGCTTTATGCAAGGGAGAAACCTGGTCAGATTTTCTTCTTAGCCAAACCACTCCACAACAGTGTGGAGGTTGGGTATGATGGAGACAGTGAGCTCAGTTCGAAAATTATGATGTGGCACATGTGAGAGATAATGAGACTCTGAGCTAAAGCAAATGTAGCAGAGATGGAGAGGAGGGGAAGGATTTGAGAAACTGGAGATAAAACAAGCAGCCCTCAGTGACTAACGGGGTGGGGAAAAGGAGAGATGGAGCACAGTTTCTTGCCTCCCACATACCACTCCTCATAAAGAGGAACACCAGACACAGAAAGCAAAGGGCGTAGCAAAGGCAGTGAGTAGTCAGTGTGGAATTCAAACGTTCTAGCCTGCCGGTCCGTTAGGGTCCACATAGGCTTTCCGCAGGGTTTATGAATGTGGATAATTTCAAAGGAATCTGCCTCCAAATCCTCAACTTCCTCATGTGAACACTGCTAAAATTGATCCATTGTGGTTGGTGGTGACTGTCATCAATCAAAGTGTCAGGCTAGGCCCCTTTTCCAACCTCTCTTTCCTCCATTACCCTTCTCCCATTTCACAAATAAAGGCACACCTCTCACCCATCCTGGAATCTCACAACCCTGTGTTGCTCCTGTGCATTAAAACCTCAAGGACATCGAAAAAAGAGAACAGTTTGAAAAACTGGTGTCAGTTAAGTTTCTCATCAAGGCATCAAGATGAGCGCCCCCCCCCTTTTGTTTTACATATTTCTGCTAAGGATGAAACTTGGCTTTGGAAATGGGGCATTTGGGCCAATGATGGAATGTTCTCAATTCAGATATATTGTAGAATGGAACTGGAATGATAGCAATTTTCATTGAATAACCTCTTCCATCCCACTGCTGCCAAAGGCTACATAACTTCTGAGGAACACTCCTGTGAGAACCAAGCCAGGAACACCTCTCTGGAGAATGTGGAAGGTGCTGCCTCCATGTTTCATCCAAGTAACAAACCCCTGGCAAGTCTCCTTGTCATTTCTTCCTATCTTATCTATGCAAAAATTAGAATTCAGAAGTGACAAAGCTGTCAAAAGCATTTCTATTAACCCACTTTCTTGAACTGAGAAAAAAAGGTAAGCTCTTTCAGACAGAAGCTACCTGATTTGGCTGGTTGGTTACCCATTAAATATTTTCCACAAATTGAAAGAGATAAATCTGTGCCACCAAGGTTCTGACGAAAATAGATTTAAAGCAAATTACAAAATAAAAGCATTTTAACACAAAGATGTATTAAGAAAGATATGTTGAAATTAACAAATATTTCTATTTCCCGAAGCTTTCTGAGTCCATCTGGTTAAACAAGCTGCCTTTGAGTGAAAGAGTAATACATATAATTAATGGTCATCTAATATATTTGGGTAAAGCATTCTTAGTTGAATTCCCAGAAATTGAAAGGAATGACACTCTTATCTGAGTAACAAATCTACTTGTAAGTCAAAAAGTTTTAATTCTTTGTTTTCAACAAATTGAAGGACGTAAGTTATCAGCTGATGAATCATCAACTGACAAACAATAGTTTTGATGATACATCACTACATGATATTTGAGCAAATAACTTGGAAATAGTTTAAAGAATTGAGTGATAGTGCCGTAATAAAATGTCTTCCCTTGTCATCTATTTTATACGTGAACAAAATATCCATAAAAATGAAAAATCAGAATGGAATTGATGTTGCCTCCCTTAAGTAATATTCATTCGTGGATACAAGGGCTAATAGAGTACACATTTCCAATAAAATTTTACCCTTTTTTCAATAATTAGGAAAATATATAGTGTGAAGTCATAGAAAAAAATTCTTATCTCTATTTATAGACATAATTTCGTGGCAGAGAAATATTACAGGACAATCGATATTTTTATTTCAGCCATAAAAATAATCACAATCAGACAAAATTCTGTGGGGTTCAAGGAGAAAAAGGAACCAGGTAAAACTTTCAACTCTTAAGAGCTTATAAATGTATTTTTTTTTTTTTTTTAATGAGCGATGCTCCAGATCCAGTAGCTAGATGCTATTCAACGCATTTCAAAGCCATCGAACCAGGTATATTTTTAAATGTCAATACTCTTTACAGCTATTTAACTTCCTGACGCGAAATTCAAGATGCTGATGGGTCATTTTCAAAACTGTGTTCCCAAGCATCGTCGAGGGGAGAAGCGACAGCCCTGCTCCCGCAGGCAGCGCCGCCCCAGGCTTCTCCCGTAGGTCCGCAGCCGGGAAACTTCCAGACTCCCGGCTTCGATGCCCTCTTGGTCCCCAGGGCGGGAGGCAGCACGACGTTCCCCACTCCCCTCCGCTTCTTCCCCTTTCCCTTCTGCACCCTTTTCGAAAGAGCGTTTTCATCTGCCACGCCTCGGCCACCGCACGTGTCACCCTTTCCCCCAGCGGACACCACGGGGTGCGGCCGCTTTGGGAGGGCGCGAGCTGGAGCCGGGACCCGGCCCTCGGCCCTCGGCGCCCCGCGGACCCCGCCTTCCCGCCTCGCACCCTCGCCGCCCTCCCGGAGACGCCCCCTCCCGCCGAGCTGCCTCCCCGTCCCAGCCCGGGGGCGCGGGGCCAGCCGCCGTGGGGTCCGCCTGGGGGGAGCCGGCGGCGGGCCGGGCCCCAGGGCGCTGTCTGTCACCCCAGCCCCGGCCCGGCCCAGCCTGGCCCTTTCCGCTCCGCACACATTTCAGTCTCCTCGCGCCTTTCATCCCGCGGAGGAGCAGGGAGGGGAAGGATGTGACCTCATCTGCTCGGCATCTGGGACCAGGGGTGCCCCGGGCTCCCCGCAGGCCCGCTCCCCGCGCCCCTCTCCGCCTCCGGGAGGGGTGCAGTGGACAGCCCGAGGGCCTGGCCGGGGAGGAAGGCACACTGTGCTTCTGGGAAAAGGGCAGAGGAGGAAGCGGACTCGGATAGGGAGCCGCTCTCTGTCCGACATCCCCCAAGCTGGAATCCACACACAGAGCGACACACATGCGCTCGGACCCCTCCCCCCCACACACACCCCTCACTCACTCCAGCCCCCAAATAGTCAGTAGGCATGGATGAAGAAGGCGAAAGCCGTTCCCCCTCCGTCTCCTCCTCACCCCGCCATCTGGGGGAAGGAGACTTGGGATTCCCAGAGTCGCCGGGAAGATGGAAGCCCAGTCTGCTCCGGGGCGGGCGGCAGGGCCGTTCTTGGCGGTACCTACCCCTCCCTCTCCTTCCTCCTGTCCCCGGAGAACACATCGGGATTGAATTCCTTTGGGATTTTCAGAGTTTCCAATATTCCAGGATTCTCGAGTTAAAGACAAGGGCCTCATGGAAGGGTGACGCCCTCGCGTGCACTTCCAGGGGAACCGACAAGGAGCAGGAGGAGGAAGGAGTGAGGCTCTGCAAGGGCGGTGGGGAAATGGCCGGGTCTCTCTCCAAAATCATTTCCCAATCCATGGCACAGAGCTAAGCTGGTACACTTTGGCAGAGAGGTTTGTAGAGCGGCTGAGTGTGCAGCTCCCTCCCTTGTCCTCCTCGGAACTCAAAGTTTCAGTTCCCATCTGAGCCTCTGCGATCTCCCCTCTAAGAAACCTGCAGTGACTGCTTTCCTCTGTCCTCGGTGTGCTTCCCGCAAGTTAGTCACCCAACCACCAATTACTAAAAAATAACTATGTCCAAACTTGCTATTCCCCCACGTAAAATGCTCCCCAACCCTCTTCTGTACATACATACATGCCCACCACTGCAGCCACCATTCACTGAGTGAAATTCTTACCCTCCAGGTTTCCATCAGAGGGGCCTTCTGTTCTTCCAAGGGTCTACCATATTACTCTGTTTATTTTCTTCCAAGAGTTTGTCGTTGTCTGACTTGATCTTGTGTGCTTGCTTATTATCTGAGCACTACAATCACCTTTTTCCACTCGTCTCCAAGAATCTGAGCTCCACAGATGAAGACACCCTGCTCGTCTCACTCACCATTTGTACATTCCTGGAATGAGCTTGGCACCCAGTCGAATGATGGGTATGCTGAATAAGTGAATGAAGGAAGAAACACTAGGTGTTGGTGATGCCTGGTGCCCTGTGTGTCCTTCTTAGTTAAAGCTTTTCAAATTAAATTATTATTTATAATATATAAATGTACATATTAACATATACATTAAATAATATGTCATTATACATACACGTAATATATACATTTATAACATGTAATTACCAGTATCCGCCTTCTCTACCAGACTGTAAGCTACTCAAGGGTGTTAACATTGTCTGGACCCTCTAGAACTCAGCATCTAACCTAGTGCCTGACAGAAATTAAACATTCAAGAATTTATTGACATATTTGTTTACTACGTTATGATGATCAAAACATTTTATTTCAAATAAGAAGAGATGGATATATCTCACATCTGCTAAGTTCTTCCATATTTATTTGATTCCTGCAACTCTAAAAGTAAGCATAGAATAGCACTACCCCACTTTAAAGATGAGCAAACTAAGTCTGCAAAAGGTTGAGTGATATCTCCAGGGCAACAACTGGTAAAAAGGGAGCACTGAAATATCCAGAAATAACTATGGAACTGCCTACAGCTTCTTTTTGTTCTATCAGATTTTGCTTTATGTATTTGGCAATTCTGTTGCTGTAAGTCCATTTAACCTACAGAATTAGGATGGACTCATGCCACCTCTCTTGATGGCTTTTACCCCAAGCTTTGTATTGTGCTGGGTTTGCCTGTCCCACAAGACTCAGTTCATAAGTCATTTCTCTCAATAGCTTTTCCAGATTTTTTGAGCAGAAATCATCACTCCTGCAACTGTATACATATCATACATTGCATACACACTCTTATCATAGCTCTAACACTTTTACTCTAGGTATTTGCATTTGTTCATACCTTCCCCACTGGATCATATACTCTCCTCAATATAAAGAACTACATATGACGTATTTACACATCTATTCCTAGCATAACACCCTGTACCCTTGTACATTTTAGGCACCCATAAATGACTAAGTGGCTTGGTTCTTTATATCATAAAGAGCATAAAGACAGCACCCAGAAATACAGGACAAATCAAGGCCTAGACAGCCATTTTCAACTTGGCCTAGGAAAGCCCATGACATCATGAGAGTTGGATATGTCAACCTTCTGCTCAGGGACATAGTGTGGTCACAAATACTGGTAGGTAGTCCCGGTTGTATTTTCATTGTTCCTTTTACTACCTCTGAGCCCATCTCCTCACTCCTTTTGGGCAACACGAGGTCCCCAGCATGGGAAAGACTCTGATTTTATGTTATAGAAGCATGTAAAGAAAACTCTAGGGCTCAAGGAAGATCTCCATGGAGAAGTGATCATTAAAATGAGACCCAAGGAAAAGTAGGAACTGGTCAGAAAAAGAGAAGTGAGTAAAAATATTGCAGGCAGAAAAAACACAATATAAACATGATGGCAATGTTAACTTAATACTCAGCCTTACTGTTATAGAGGGAATAGGAGTGGAAAACTGAAAACTAGAGAGCTCTTGCCCCGTTTAAAGAAACAAGTAGTATTCAGCTCCATTGTATTGTGGCCATGCAAGAATGGTGGCAGGAGGTGTGTTAATATTTATTCCAATTTTTCAAAAAAACCTGGAAACCTGTATTTTTATGAGAAATTCTCTGATTTTAAATGTTGGCTCAGTTAAAAAAAAAATACTGTGTGTGCCAAATAAAACACACCTGTGGGTTTTAATGGTCCAATGGGTAGCCTATTTGGGAGCACTGGCTTAGAATGTCTATAAAGTGGCTAGCAATGAGCAAAGGTGGAGGCTGGAACATGAGTAAAGCTGCAAGGCTTTATTAAGGAGAGAAATGGCAATGAAAGGCAACTGAAGGATTTTACATATGATCAGTTTATGTTTTAGGAGTACCAGTCTGGTTGCAATATAGAGAATCAATGAGAAGGAGTAACCTGGAAAACCAGTTAAACAAAATTATTGTGGTAACACAGGTAAGAAATGTAGTGGCCTGATCTCAGGTGGTGGCACTGGAGAAGGATAAAAATGGATGCAGTTAAGAGAAGTTTTGAATTTTGAATCACAGGACTTTCTATTGACTGTGAAAAGTGAAAAGAAAAAAACATTCAAGAATGATGTCCAGGTTTCTGGCTTAGACAACTGAGTGGGCTTTTCTGTCATTTCACAAGAGAGAAAAATACAAAATGAAGAGTAGTTTTGAGGGAAAGATGAGTTTCATTTTGACCATGCTGAATTAAAAGTTCCAGAGATACTTTCAAATGAAAACTTCTAGTGGACAATTGGACTTCAATGAAAGACATTTGTGTTAGAAAGGTATATTTTGGAGTTATTGGCAGGTCATACTAAAGGCATTAGGAAAGTTGAGATCTCTAAGGGAGAGTGTGTAAGTGAGGACAGAACAGGGCCCGAGATGGAGCCTATGTTAAGGGTGAGTAAAAATGAAGAAGTTACAAGCAGATCAAAGAAAAGTCAGAAAAGAAGGAAGAAAACCAGGAAAGTGTTGGAGTGGTTTTATGGAAATCAGTGAGAGATGTTTTCAGAAGCAAGCGGACAACTATGCCAGATGTTTCAGAGATACAAAATAAGACGACTAGAAAGTGTCCGTTGAATTAGTGACATAGAGGTCAGTGGTGATCTTGGGGACCACAGTTTTACTGAGTGATTGGAATGAAAGCCAGCTTGCAGGACACTGAGGAGTAAATAAAACTTGAGAAAAAGAATACAGTAAGTTTAAACAGCTCTTTCAAAAATGTTGGCTCTGAAGGGATAGAGAAAGATAAGACCAGAGGAGGGTGTGGGATCAAGAGAAGGTTTTTATCTATGAGAGAGAGTTGAATATATTTTAATCTTAAGAAATCTTTAGAGAGGGAAAAATAAGTCAAAGAAATAATAGAAGGAAAACCATCAGCAAGCCCAAGGTAGCTAAGAAGGCAAGAGGGAGAGTGTCATGAGCAAACTGGAGAGATTACTTTAGGCCTGTGAGACCCAGGAATGGAAGAGGGACGGTGAATGCAAGTAGGCCATGAGCTTGGTGTTTACAGCGAGTTCCATTTAGGGCTTCTCTTTTTATTCCTTTAAAGTCAGAGTTGGCATCATCAGTAGAAAGCAGTGGCAGAAGTGGAAGCATTCTGAGAATTGAGGTGAAGTGAATAATCTCTGTGGGCATCTGGAGGGAAAGTGAATGAGTTGTCCTAGTTCCCACACTTGGTAAGTTTGGAATTTGCTGTGTGTTCTAGTAATTCCTCTTCTCTCCTTCAAAGGGCAGATGGAGTTCTAATTGAGGCCCACAGGATATGTAGCATTTCCTGCACCTTGTAGGAAAAGCTTTGGACTGGAGTCAGGAGGCCTCAATAGAATCCCAGTCCTACCACTTACTGACCTGAATATAAGGTAAAAACACCAGGGCGTGAGGGGCCACTGATGAGGTAAATGCCAAATGAAAAGAGAGATCTACACTTGAATATGTATACACCTGAGTGCAGTTACACTGACTTATAACTTCCATGCCATCTTCAGTACTAACATCTTACTTTAGTACTTGGTCCCCATCTCTTTCTTTTAGTCCCAATCTCTCATATTTTACCGTAAACTCTTGCATTCAGTCTCCAGGACACTCTCGTGAACCCATATATATTGTTCCCTATTTTCAGTGCCCAGATCTTTCATTTCCAGGATTTGGCTCCATTCTGGTATTTATCCCTTCTTGCTAACATTAGAAAGAGAATAGGAGACATTCTCCTCTGGTCTCCCCTTCTAAACCCAGTCAGGCAGCAAGGGCTAAGGAACAACACGAGAGCCAGGCAGCCTTGAGACCAAGGCATGTTACATGCTGTGTGACTCAGAGAAGATACTTTTTCTCATTGATTTTTCACATTTGAATTAAGATTAATTCTTTGTTCTTCAGAGGGCTGGTGGGAAGCTGCTGAGAAGATCACACCATTCTCTGGCCTCCAGGACAATACTTAAAAGATTTCAGACAAATGAGTGCATTAACTTGCAGCTCATTGCCTTTCAGGAAAGAGAGATCAGCCCCTCTATCTCTTGCTAGAGTAACAAAACAAAGTTTCTCTGTAGTCTTACCAGAATCTACCCTGTGTTTGAGGTTTGTCTCATACCTCATTCTTCTATTCTCCTAATTGCCCAAGGTTCCTTTTCATTTGGCTCTGATCCACTAACAGCAATAATACTACTATATAACGAGATGGAAAAACTTAAGTTTTTCAGAATATCTCATAAGAAAGAAAATGCATCTTATGGCAGGTACTTGGCCTGAGAATGGGCAAAACTGCTTGGCATGAGTCAAAGGAAGAATTTTCTATTATCTATTGCTCAGGGAAGATGAAGAGAAAGGAGAGAAAAGATAAAATTTCCCCCACACAACATCCTCATTAAAAATTCCCCACTCCAAAATATTTGGGTCTGATGGATATTTTTGTGGAAAATAGTAAAAGGGTATAGACACTAGAATGTTTAGGTATAGAGAAATATGACCAATATCAAGTTTCTAAAGAAGTTTATTAGTCATCTATTACATAACAAATTACTCTAAAACACAGTGGCTTAAACAGAACATTTTTATTTTCTCACCATTTCTGTGGTGGGGATCACCAGATCAGTATCCTGGCATGGCTTAGCTGAGTCTTCCAGCTCATGGTCTCTTATAGGCTACGATGGAGATGCTATCTGTGTCTGGGATCTCACCTGCCTGCAAACTGGGCTGGAGCAGCTGTCCTCCAAACCCACACAATTTGTTGCCAGTATTCAGCTCTACTCCACTGTTTGTCAGAGGCTGCCCTCAGGTGCTTGCCAAGTGGGCTTCTCCAATATAGTAACTTGCTTTGTCAATGCACACAAACCATGAAAGTAGTGGGGTCTACTAGCAAGACAAAAGTCACAGTCTTTTGTAACCTAATCACAGAAGGGACATCCCTTCGATTTTGTCATATTCTAGCAATTAAAAGCAAGTCACTAGCTCTAGCCAGACTCAAAGGGAAGGAGTTATACAGGGCATGAATGCCAGGAGGTGGGGATCATTGGGGCCACCTTGGAAGTCTTCCTGACTCAAGTAGGCTTTGAATTTTCACAAGGCTGTGCAATAGGGGTTTACACCAGGTTTTATCGTATCTTAGAAAAATCAGAGTGGCCCCAGCTGTTATTAGGCTTATAAGTCACAACTAATTAGCATGACTACGTGCTTTTCATTCTGCTAAGCTATATACATGTGTTTCTCCTTCAATGAGCAAAATAATGTTATAAGTATTTTCACTATCTAGATTTAAGATGAAGAAACTAAGCCCTGGCTTAAGTAATGTGTCCAGGGTCACAATGCCTGTAAGTGGCAGAGCCAGGATACAAACACAGGCTTGTCTGCTTCCAGACCTGTGCCGTTAAAGCTAAATGTGTGCATCCTCCCCTCAGCCAGTTCTACATTTTAGACTTGGTTACTTAAAGCGCCTCACCTCTGCAAACCAAAATCTAGATCAGTTAAGAATGGGTTTGTATTTAACAACCAAAAATCTGGTGAACCAGGCTTTAAATAAGAAGGGCAGCCCAGGGCTGTTTCACAGGTGCCACAATTTCATCCAAGTCCCGAGTTCCTCCCTTCTTTTAGTTTTCACTGTGGGTAAATGGGTGCTGTACCTCTGGGTTCTCTAGGCAAGAAAAATGGCCAGTCTTCTCCTTTTGTGACTTTGTCATTTTACTCAGAAAAGAAATTCTCTCTAAGCATATTTGCAGTTACATATCATTGGTTAGAATTAGCGTGATCCAGCTTGTCCTAGTTGCAAAGTGTACTGGGATAGCCAGAATTTTAGCTTTCTAAGTTCAGTTAAAGAAGGGAAGAGAAAACAGAATAGCAAATGGATCGGAGCTAGCCAATCCATATTTTATACTTAGCTTTATACATATTCTATTGACTCCAGACCTCTCTCCCCCCACTTTAAAGATACAAAAATAAATGCAATTAAACTCGTTCTCACCTCCTCTCCCTTCTCCTCAAGATTTTTATTACTTATATTATTTCTACATTGTCAAATTGATAGCACTTACATCCAGTTCTGAAACCATAATTCACACACTGGCGTTCTATATTTAAATCTTTTTAACACACTTTTCCATTACCCTTTTGTCAAGTATCAGGTTAAGCCATATGAAATCACCAATAATTGACCATTTTGCCCTAGAAAAATGCCAATTTAATATGGTCAATCTAATAGATATTCAAGAAGATTTCAAAAGTGGTATATTTCCAAAAATTTCTGTGTGCTTAAAAATATGTCAGTGCCTTTACATAACATAACAAGATTTTCTGTATAAAATTCTTGTGTGGCACTGTTCATAAAGCTTTTGTAGACCTTGCATCACTTTCTTCTAACATGACAATCTTGTGTTGAAGTCTCAAGCCAGCCTGATAGTATTCTCCTCACAGATGACTAGAATTTTTGTTTGAATGCTCACAAGATTATTATCTTTATCATTTTTTATTTAAAAAATTTTAATCTTAGGATTCTAGTAACTTTGAGATTTATATAAATTTGATAGTTTATTATCAAATATTTTCCTGAAACACAATTACAATCAGCACATATATGTCTTTTAAGAAGTGTTTTTATCTATGATCTTTTCGGTACATTTTTCTTTCATTTTTAACATTCTTTTATTTAGAGAAACTGTGCATTTTCAGACTGTTCTCTTCCATATCTGCCATTTTCTTTCTCATTCTTAAAATCTTTCTTTTCTGTTTCATTCTAATTAATTTTTTAAAGCTCATTCTTTATGTTACTGTTTTCAGCATTATTTTATTTTGTTCCTTCTATAATTCTTCTAGTAATTTGGGCTATATATATATAGTCCAAATTACTAGAAGAATTATAGTAATATATATATAGATAATTTATATATATATAAAAGTGTTCCAAGGCACTAATATAGAAAGATGTAAAGTTATCTCAGACTTATATAAGCACAAATATCCAAATTTCTAGAGTAATCATCTAGAATATAAATATAGTATAAAACTTCCAAAGTAATTGAGGGGGAAATGCAATTTTAAAAATATCAATGCAAAAGAAAGTAAGAAAAGAAAAATGAACACATAACTGTGGGAAAAGTAGAAAACACAAAAGAGATAGGAGAAAAATATTAAAATATATTTATACTTACAATGAATGTAAATGACAACACTAATTGTCACAATGAGTGAAAATTGACCCAAAAAATTAAGAAATATGCTTATTTCTAGACACAAACCAAAAGCATGAAAACTAAAGATTAAAAGTAAAGGGTTGAAAATAAAATAAAATAACAAAAACATTTGATAATAAATCAAAAATAAAATAGGAGAGGAGGAACAAAAAACAAATGTGAGAAAAGAATAGCAAGATAGACTTAAATACAAACATATCAGTGGTTATTATAATTATAACTTGACTGAAAAGTGCTAATTAAAATTTAGAGGTTTTCAAACTGGACTAAAAACATAACCCAACTATGGGTGTTTAAGAGACATACCTTAAATATATGAACACAGATAAATTGAAAATAAATAAATGAAAAAGGTGTATCATACAAAATTTAATCATAAGAAAGCTGATTTGGTTGTATTAACACCCGACAAACTAGACTTTAAGATGAAGACTATTCTCGGAGATAAGGAGAGACATTTATAAATTATAAAAAAATAAATAAATTCATTGAGTAGACATAACAATCCCAAATATATATGCACCTAATAATAGAGCTTCAAAATATATGAAGCAAAAATGGACAGATCTAAAGGGGAGGATCAATACAATAAGCAGACAAAATAATCAGTAAGGCTATAGAAGATATTATTAAACTTGTATTATTGAACTTGACCTAATTGATATGTCTAGAACACTACACTTAACTTCAGAATAATGTTCCAACTGCATGTGGAACATTCACTGAAACAGATTTTATACTGAGCTATAAGGTAAGTATTAATGAAATCCAAATAGCTGAAATCATGCAGAGTATGATCTCAGATCTCAATAGGAATAAACTAAAATTTAACAACAAAATAAATAGGGCATATTCAAATGTTTGGAAACAAAACAATACACTTCTAAATAACTCATGAATCAAAAAAAATCATAAAAATACTTAGAAAATATTTCAATTCAAATGATAATGTAAATATAAAAAATTGGGGATGTGACTAAACCTGCACAGAGAGAGAAATTTATAACTTTAAGTATATCCATTTCAAGGAACTAGATAAAAGAATATAAAGCAAAGGCAGTGGAAGGAAGGAAATAATACACGTAAGAACATAAATTAATGAATCAGAAAACATATAATACATATAGACAAAAGTTGAATAAAACTGAGAAAGTCATAGCAAGGTTGGCTAAAAAAGAAGAAAGAAAAGACAAATAAATTACCAGTCTCAGAAGTGAAAAAGAGGCATTATTACAAACTATAGATATTAAATAAAAATAGAAGAATATGCAGATAAATCCATGCCAATAAATAAGACAACTTAGATAAGTGGACAGATATTATTATTATTAATTATTATTATTATTATTATTATTATTATTATCATTAGTTTTAAGTATACAGCACAATGATTAGGCATTTATATAATTTATAAAGTAATCCCCCTGATTACTCTAGTACCCATCTGGCACTACACAAAGCCATTACAATATTATTGCCTCTATTCTCTATGCTGTGTTCCACATCCCCGTGACTGTTTTGTAACTGTTAATTTGTACTTCATCCCTTTACTTTTTTCACCCTGCCTCTCAACTCCTCTCCCCTCTGGCAATCACCAGTTTGTTCTCTGTATCTGTGAGTCTGTTTTCATTTTGTTTGTTCATTTCTTTTGTTCCTTAGATTTTCCATATAAATGAAATCACATGGCATTTGTCTTTCTCTGACTTATTTCACTCAGCATAATACCCTCTAAGTCTATCCATGTCATTGCAAATGGTAAGATTTCATTTTTTTTATGGTTGAGTAATATTCTGTTGTATACAAGTGCCATGACTTCTTTATCCAATCATCTATTGATGATCACTTAGGTAGTCTCCATATTTTGGCTATTGTAAATAGCACTGCAGTGAATATATGGGTACATAAATCTTTACGAATTAGTGTTTTGATTTTCTTTGAATAAATACCCAGAAGTTCAATTGCTGGATCATAGGTAGGTCTATTTTTAATATTTTGAAGAACTTCTAAACTGTTTTCCATAGTGGCTGTACTCAGTAGACACATTTTTTTTTTTGAGAAATACAATTTGAATATGTATAAATTGTTAAAGAAGTATCTATAAAAAGAAATCTCCCCATAAAGAAAACTCCAAGTCCAAATAAATTTTAAGTGATTTTTGCCAAATTTATAAAAAAATAATATTAATCTTATTTCATTTTATTTGGTAAAAAGGGAATGCTTCTGAACTAATTTTATGAAAGCAAAATGATTCTGATACTAAAACCAAACAAGGATACTACAGAAACATAAAATTCAAACCAGTATTCTGCAAAAACATAGACTCAAAAAAATCCTTATAAAGTATTAGCAAATCAAATTTAGCAAGATATGAAAAGGACAATAAATCATGAATGAGTTAGATTAACATTTGAAAAACAACATAAATTGCCACATGAACACAATAAAGGAGAAAACAATATGGTCATCTTAGAGTAAAAAAATAAAAACATTTGATAAAATTCAACATCTGCTTATATTTTTAAAAATTAGAAATAAAGGAACTTCCTCCTGAACCTATTAAACTCAGGAACAGGACACGGATGTCTACTATTATCAGGCACCAGATAATGTAATTAAAAGGAAATAGAAATCAGATATATAAAAATTGGAAAGGTAAAGATCAATTATCATTAAATGTAAATAATATTATTGTATACTCCAAAGGTCAGCAAACTTTTATGTTAGAGGACCAGATAGCAAATGGTCACAGTTGTATTATTTTCTTTTGTTTTTTAAACAATTATTTTAAAGTGTAAAAAAAAAAAAACATTCTCAGCTATACAAAAATAGTCCATGGTCATAGTTTGCAGATCCCTAGTATATCTGGAAAAAAGAAAATCAATTAAAAACATTTCAAACTCAAATAGAATTCAATAAATTCCATTTACATCTGAAAATCAAACAGCACTCACATCTACAAAAATAGCCGGTTAGAAAATATAAAGAAAGAAAAAGGCACTATTAAGAGTAGTGATAAAAATATAAAATTTCTAAAAATAAACTTAATAAGAAACATGCAGGATTTATAATTTAATTTTTTAGTGCTACTGGAGGACACAAAAGAAGATTTAACAATGCAAAGGCACACCGTGTCTTTGATTACCAGCATTATAAAGTTGTCAAAGATAGTTCAACTGTAAATTTAATGTCATTCCAATAAAAATACCAAAAGAGTATTTTTTGGGAACTCGACTAGCTGGTTCTAAATTTCAAATGGAAAAGTTACCAAGAATAGCCAGGAAATTTTTGGAAAATTAGAGTAACAAGCAAGATTAAAACTACAATATATAAAAACCCATTCAGAGTCCTCAAAAATCAAAACAATGTAAATAGAAACAAAGATCACTAATACTAAATACAAAATTCATAAATAGATTTAAGTATGTGTGAATTTTGCGTATTAAATAATGTTGGCTCAACTGGGTAGCTAAAAAATAGATAAAATAAAGATGAGCCCTACCTCACAATCGACACCAAAAGATACTGGAAGATGAAAGATCTAAGTGAAATCATAAATTCCTAGAAGGAAACACAAGAAATTTTTTATAATCTGATGTGAGATAGAGTATAACAAAATCCAGAAGCGTAAAAGAAGAGTAATGAGTTTTAACCTGTAAAAACTTTTTATAATTCTGTAAAATAAACAAACAAATAATAATAACGATGCATAAATAAAACCGAAAGACAGACAACAAACTGGGAAAAATATTTGTAATTCAGATGAAAGGCAAGTGTATGTTCCTTAAAATATAAATAACAAAAAGAAAATAAGAGATAATCCAATAATCTAATGGAAAGTGGACAAAGAATAGGCATAAACAGTATACAGAGGAAAAGAATAGCTTTTGAACATATGAAAAGATGTATACTCTCACTTATAATAAGATAAATGTAAATTTAAGCTACAATAAAGTACCATCTTTTCACCTATAAGTTTGATAAAAAAATTTTCTTTCAAAGTTTGGTAATCTGCTGTACTAAAGAGAATGTGGGAAAATAGACATTTACACATTGGTGATGAGAGTGCAAATCAATACATCTTCTATGCAGTGACATTTGCCAATCTTTACCAAAATTACAAGTTTACATACCTTTTAAGATAACAATTTCATCTCTAGGCATCTATCTTACAAACATGCCTACACAGATGAAAAATTACTCACAGGACCATTCATTGTTTTCACAAGAAAGCAATGACTTAAATTGGAAATAACATAAATGCTTTATCACCATTTTGATACATCCATATAATGGAATACTATGCATTATCTATTAATAAGTGTGCAGTAGTTCTTTGTCTTGATGGAGAAAAAGTGCTAAGATACATTATCAAATGAAAAAAGCAAGGTATAGAACAATGTATATAATATACTACCGCTTGTGTATGATATAGTATGTGTGTGTGTATCAGAAGCTGATAACTGTGTTTGCTTCTAAAGAAAGGAACCAGGTAGATAGGAAATGGAAACGGAAGGGTAGACTTTCTTTTCACTAAATATCTGTTTTGTGTGTACCATAGAAATGTAGACTCTGTTTAAAAAATAAAGTAATAATCTTGTAGAAAACAGAATACTAAGGAATAAAAATAATAATCTCACCACCAAAGATAATTTAACATTTGGCAATTCCAGTCTTTTTGTTTTTCCTAGCTTATAATTTTTTTTAGTGGTGGGTGTGTTAAGACTGTTTCCTTTAATATTATAAAATGAACATTTTCCATGTCTACATATATCATTTTAAGACAGAGTTGTAGTTTTTTACTAGTTCATAGCTGGGATTATATTGATACGTTCATGTCATTTTACATTACATAGACAGCATCTTCTCAGGAAGAAATACTTCGGCATGTAACATGAGTTAGCAGCACTCAGCATCTTCTACCAAGTTTAAAAAGAAGCCCTCAAGAGCGCCCCTCATAAGGTGTACTATCTGGTAGGCAGAGAGAAATGGAAGTGACCATGTATTTATTTCCTAGTAGAAGCCACCAAGTGGTGGAGCAGAAGTAAAATATTAGCAGTCACCCAGGAGGGCTTACAAACACCCAGCACCCCACCAGAGGAAGGCAGGGCCCTCAGCAGGCTCAGGGAACCAGAGCCAAGGTCACTGAGAATGCAACCCACGTCCTTCACTGTGCCACAGGGTCATATTTGCAATCAGTGAGGGCCCTTATAATATATAATTTGCTATCAGTGAGGCCCTAGGAACATATTTAACATCCATTTTTGATCACCTGTAAAGTAATGGTAATCTACTAGGCACTAGGAATTAAAGGAAAACAAGATTCAGACTCTTGCCTCAGTGGGCTTCTACTCTGGTAGAAAAGCTCTCTGTGAAAGCAATTACAAAGTGCTGTGATGAATGCTATTCAAAAGTGTACAGGAGGTGATAGGGAGTTGAAGGAGCAGATAGACCTAATTTCCTGAGGGCACCAAATAGGCTGGAGCTGAACTTGTTTCGACAATGTTAGAAGGTACGTGCTGTGTACTACAGTCATAGCAATGGGAGAAGATGGTTTCCATTTCTGGATATTTGACTTGCACCTTGAAAAGTGACTGCACCATCCTTCTTGGGGTTTTCTTAAAAGCAAAGTCTCAGACAAATGTTTATTTGGAAACATGATCCTAGGGAGCAAAGAAGTAAAAACAGAGGAGGGAAAGCCTCTGCACGAATGCCTTACCCAGCTGGCCACCATTAAGGAGACCGATGCTAGATCCTACAAGAATCCTCTGAAGACCTTGTGAAAAGCATCTCAGAACCACAGCTCTGGAGAACAAAAGGATAGACTGTTTATCTTCTACTTTATCAATCCATCACTGGAGAGTGACCACACAAGTTGTTCTTGTGTAAGTGGATTCCCCAGGGAGCCCAGGCCTTGAGGTAGGAAATAGGAGGCATCGGCCAGCTGAGTGAGGTGTTGCCAGTGGCACATGGATGAAGACAGCAAAGCCTATGTAGACCTGGTTGCTACACAGAAGTTAGACTAAAATTTGACATAGTAGTCAAGATGGCTCTTAAAAGCATGGGAAGGGAGCAGAGGCAAAGACCCTGAGATGCAAAAAACACATTAACACTTGGTTTGCTCCAGCATCCCTGGAGGGACATGGTGCATCAGTCTGGAACTGACCTGAACTGGGGGAAAATCTGTGAAGAGTCCTGAATCCAAGTTAGATTCTAGTGCAAATGATGAACCGTGAGTGGAAATGAGGATAAAGTAGTCCCTACCTCATAGGGTTGCAATGCAAGGTGCCTGGCACATGAGACAAAAGGTTGGCAAATGCTGGCTTCCCCTTTTGACAAACCAAGAGGAGGGTTCAGCCATCCCTAAGGAGAATGCAGGGTAAGGCAAACCATTAAATTTACTTGGCTTTTTCCCAACTGTAGTTCTTTCAAAGGTAGCGACAGTGCTCTTTTAAGTTTTGTAACACACACACACACACACACACACACACACACAATGTGGGGCTAAGATATAGTAGGAGAGCTAATATTTTACTTAGTGTCTCTTATGTGCCAAGGACTGTGCTAAGTACTATATATATATATATATATATTATTTCACTTAATACTACAGATAATTCTGTGGCACAGGCGCTATTGTTATCTCTGCCATTATAGATAAGTGCACTAGGATTTAGACACATTAAAAACTGTATCTGAGATCATACAATTAGTACATTAGACACAGAATTTAAATCCAAATCTGATTCCCAAACTCAAATACATTCCTTCACCTCCTTGTTGTTTGCTATATCAGTTTCCTAGGGCTGACCCAACAAAGTGACACAACTTAAATAGCTTAAGGTAACAGAAATTTATTATGTCACAGTTCTGGAAGCTAGAAGTCCAAAATCAAGGTGTCAGCAGGGTTTGTAGAAGAGACTCCTTCTTTGCCTCATCCAAGACTCTGGTGGTGGCCTGCGATCCTTGGCATTCGTTGGCTTGTAGCACGGGCACAACAACCTCTGTGGCGTCACATGGCCTTCTCCCCTAGTGTTTCTGTTTTTTCTTTTCTTCCTATAAGGACACCAGTGACACTGGATTAAGGGCCTGCCTTACCCCAGCAGGATTCCATTTTAACCAAATGCATTGGCAACGACCCCAATTTACACATAAGGTCATTTTCTGAGGTCGAGGGGCTTAGGCACAATTCAGTCCATAACCCTTGTTTAGTGTACATTTGGTGAGTGGATGAAAGGATGAATGATGAACAAATGATTGAGAATGAAGTGGCTTGACTAGAAATGAAAGGTGTAGAAAATTAATAATCCCCCAGAGGTACACAGCTTTTTACTTTACATGCAATTTCATATTAATTCTTTTCATTCATTCTCAGTGGGAATTGCTGAAAAGTGAGTTATTTCCACTTTTACCTGGTAGAGGCAGGCAGCCTTTTCCACCCCTCTTCAAGTACACATTTTTATCCCAATTTGAGATCTTATATCTCAGTTCCTTTCGTCTGCACTACAACTTTGTGGACTATGAAATTACATATCCCCATTTCATGGGCCGGGAAACTGAGGTACAGAAAGTGTCTGTGGCAAGAAAGCCTTGTTAAATAGTGACAAAACCAGGACTCTAGCTCAAAACTTAGGGCCCACAAGTACTTTTCCTTCTCATAAAAAAGTATTTATTTTTTCATTATGCATATAGTATATGAAAGTGTGTTCACCTCAAAAATTCTTTTCAGATAATACAGAATTGCATCAACTGAAACATTAAAGCCCCTTCATCATCCCCAACCCAACCCCGGCCCCTTCCCCTCAGGAGGTAACTATACTGCAGCCTTGCACCTCCTTCCTGGCTCTTTTTCTCTATATTTACTGTCCAATATGTATCTTTATACCTATTTTTAGGGCTTGTTTTTTATTTACATAAAGGGAATCATACCCTTCATGCTGTTCTAGTACGGGTGTTTTCCATTTAACAACACCCGGGAGATTTTTTTCATGTGTCAGCAAAACTGAAATTCACCCTGGGTGTACCAGTCCAGCGACAGGGCCAGCTTGTGCCTCCGCTGGTCAGGCGTCTGTTCTGACTGGTCAGCTAACATGCACAAGCAGGGGCTGCATATTTTGAATATCACCCTGTGTATCAATGTATACGTGTTTGTTTGATTCATTTGAACTGCTTCATAGTGCTCCAGAATACAGAGCTGACATTTATTTCTATGTGATCATGTACTATTAGAGCACATTTAGGTTTTTCTAGTTTTTCAGTATTCAAACAGTGTTGCAGGTGACATCCTATACCTGTCTTTTTGTGAACACGTGTAAGAGTGTCAGAATACTCTCTCCACAGCCACTTGCTTGATAGAGACACTTGTGATCTCTTCCTGGCCCCCCCAAAGGAGCACCCCTGAGAATCTGGGT
Source organism: Cynopterus sphinx (assembly GCA_030015415.1). NCBI lineage: Eukaryota > Metazoa > Chordata > Mammalia > Chiroptera > Pteropodidae > Cynopterus > Cynopterus sphinx. Next base: position 95,713,602 of record CM057380.1, read on the forward strand.
TGCTATAGAAACATGACCTCGGACAGTGACCAGCCACCCTGCAGCACTTAGTGTCACCTGGGGAGATTCTGAATCAACACCTGTGCCTGGACCTCACCCCCAGATGAATCCCAGGGACTAGGATTTTTGTTGTTGTTGTCTAGTTGTCATTAACGATTCAAATATACAGTCAAGGTTAATAACCATTGACAGAAGACCTCTAAATCTTTTGTAAAAGACCTACCAAAAGGTTTGAAACTTGAAAAGGGAAAAGTATTAACAAAAGAAAGGCAGAGAGGAAGGAAAAAAGAAGTGGGGTGGGGATGGGGGGCTCAAGACACTGTTCATCACATCCCAGGGATGCTGCGCCAGCCCTATCTCCAGCCCCAGAAGTGTCCCCGCAGGCTGGGCTGTGTCTTTCTGCAGGGGCTCCATCTTCACCTTTGGCTCTCTCTACAAATTCATACGCCCAAACAACACTCAGCTCTAAACAGTGCTTCCCAACCTCTGTGAGGATAAGGACTTTGAAACTATTCCGTATGATACTGTAAAGGTAAATTCATGACATTATGCATCAAGCAAAACCTGTAGTATGTACAACACAACCAGTGAACCTTAATGTAAACTATGGACTTAGGTAAGTGATGATGTAACAATTCTGGGTCATCAATTAGGACAAATGTATGGCACCAATGGGAAACTGAGGAGGAGAGAGCATGTATAAGGGAACTCTCTGAACTTTCTGCTCACTTTTTTCTGTAAATGTATAAACGGTTCTGAAAAGTAAAATATATTTATGAAGAAGATTTGCCCTCCTGAGTCCCTCCCTCCACCTTCCTTACGTCTCCAGGAGAGTAGTTGAAACTAAGATTTTTCGATTGAGAAATTACAGAATGACCCAGGCACTGTAAACTCCTTAAAGCTTGTAAATAAATAACTAGTTGGTCATCTCATCAGCATCCGCGTGCATTAAAGAGAACATGGCTCCATCCATGCGCAAGTTCTCTCATTCTCTCAGTCCACACACCGTGGTGCCCTACCTCTTCACAGGCCTCTTTGCAGTCACTCCTCTAAGTCCTCCAAGGCCATCCAAGGGTTAAGGACCTCCGGGTGGTGCGAACTCCTACACACAACCTTTTCCCCTCCGCATTTCCTGGCCCCAGACTCTTTTTTCAGCTGAGGTTAATCTGATTAGAGTTAAGGTGCTAATAACTTGAATGAATGCCATTAAACAGTACCAGATACAATCTGCATTTAAACAGGGGCTCCCAAAGGGCCAGAGGCTGGAATGTCAAGCATGTGGGTAAGGAGAGGGGTCAAGCCTGTGGGTAAGGAGAGGGGTCCTTCCCCCACATCCCCACCCACCTCCACATCCCGCCTTTGGGGAACTTCCCACTACAGTTTGTAAAGCAATTTAATAACATTTTCTTAGCACTTCTAAGTGTTAGTACTGGGCTAAGTGTGCATATAGAGTATTTATTTTTATTTTCATAGCAACCTAATGAGGTCACTACCGTGATCTCCATCTTGCAGAGGAAGGACTTGAGGATGGGTGAGCGAAGAAAATTTTACCAGCTTGTGACAGAAAGGAAATTCAAACCTAGTTTGAATCCTACTTTAATCCCTTCTTTTCTAATCTATTTCTCCCTAACTATCAGTGAAAGTCACATGTAGTAGAACTTCTATCACCCCTAGAAAACAGCAATAGATGGGACCTGTTGTGCATGCAGCCTTTCCCTCTGCGGAACCAGACCTTCCTCCCTTTCTCCCCTTCATGCCAGTCCTCCCTCTCCTCCTGGGCCTGCAAAGCTAGCTAATATCAGCTTGGCTGGAGAAAGCCCATCTTCCCTGACCCAACACTGCCTGCAAGCCAATTTTGATATAGTCATCTTGGGTCTTCAGAGGTTTGTAGATGGAGCCACCGTGCACCATTGTAGTGACTTTGTAGGGGTGAGAGTAAGGTAAGAACTAATTTCTACATATTCAGAAATCTATGGACAAATGGGAAGAACCTGGGACAAGAAGTGAACCCTGGCTTCCCGGGAATCTGGCTGCAGAGATAGAACATCGATGGCCCCCCAATCATAACGTGTTTAAGCAGGAGACTAACTTCTCCCTGGAGGGTTCTTTCGTCATTGGCCCACTGTGTACTACTGAGCAGTCCAACATGAGAGGCTAGAGAGGCCCATCAATTCTGGACTTTGTTACTTCATTACCATCCAAGCCTTGACTTCAAAGTGGCTGATTAAGGCTCCTGAGAGGCAGACATTATTTAGAAGCTTCTGGAATACTGGAATCTATAGTATAAAATGTCAATCAGTAATCATCCAAAAGTATACTTTTCACAGACATGAACCATGGGAAGTAAGCCACAGAATGTTTGCCCTGCAACAAGCTTCAGCAATGACCTTGTCAACCCTTTGTCTTACATAACAGGGAGCTAAGGCTCAGGAAGATGAGATGCTTCTCCCAGAGCATATGGCGAGGTAGAGGCATAGTGGGACCTGGACCTTGGGACCCGCCCTTCGCATTAAACCACTCAGAATGGGCAAAGGGCCAGAGTATACAAGGCCCCCAGTGAGAGCTGGAACTCCATGCCCACATCTCTGCCCTCTTCTCTCTAAGGATGTTAAAAGCAAACAAACAAACAAACAAACAAACAAACTAGAAGACAAAAGTGTCTATCTTCCCTTTGGCAGTTCCCCTGCAACCCACAATTTTCATCCCCATAAATTCTCTAATGTAGGATCTGACTTGATAGCCAGATCCAAATTCATCTGCACCTCAGGCTCCGGGCTTGTTTAGCCAGCTGTGCCAACAGACAAAGCAGTTTTCCCAGGCAGTCAGTGGCCACTAAATTGTAAGCAGTGACTCCACAGTTCCTGCTCTTAAGACACTTAGCCTCTCTCTATTTGAGTGCACAGGATACATAGCTGAAACAAATAACTGGCAACTGGAGGCGCTGACCTGATCTTTGTCCAGAGAGGAAAGCCAGCGCCTCCTTTGCCCCTCACTCTACCCTCACTTTCAGCAGGGTGCAGTTCAGACCCCTGTGGGAGGAATCGGATGATTGCTGTTTAGCCTATGTCTAGTTTACCGTTTTCATCTGAAATTCAAAGTTCAGGGGTCCTGGCATAATTATTTAATAATCCCATTATTGTTCATTAACTGTTTTCGTAGGCCAATATTCATTGAATATGTATTGATTGATCGCCTAAATGAATGAGTTAATAGTACCTACGTAATAACAACCTATTGAGGAATGTATGGTAAGTGACTACAAACGACATGGCTATAATGATCATTTATTATGTCGTATATTCTAGGCACATCACATATATCATCTTTAATTCTTACAACGAACTAGCAAAGATAGCATGTAAAGAGTAAATCATTCGCCTAAAGGCACACGGCTTTTTAAATAGTAGAGATAGGATTTGAACTCAGTTCTGGTTGACTCCAAAGTCTTTGTTTTCTACTCCCACATTACCTTTCAACTTTTCAGAAGGTGCTTGTCCCCATGAACACGAGCCAGCCTTGTCCTTTCTACTTTTGGAGTCAAATGAAATGTACATTTTTACTTTCCATTTTCTGGACCAGTAGGCAAGCAACTATTTGCCAGAGCGAACATTTTGTAGGGATCGGGTGAGGCGTGGGAAGCTACGGTAAGGGGCAAAGACAAAATTTAGAACACTGCATTGATATTCCTCTAGGTGAATAGATTACTCTATTCACCTAAAGTGATATTTTACGTTTTTTTCCTTTGGTTTGAAAGGTAGTTAGTCTCAAAGTTTTGTAAAAAAAAGTACAACTCAGATATGCATTATTAAACATGTGATTTTCACTTTGTAATATCAAGTCAATGGAGCAGACTTTATTAGTTGATTCACAACTAATTCTGAGAACATAATGTCATAAAAGATCTTCAGATGCAGATGCATAATTCTATCATGGTGGGGTGAAGAAATTAAAACGTTATTTAAAATAACCTGGTCCCAGGAGACTGGCTTCAAAGTCACTATGTTGCAGTGATGTCAAAAAGTGACTGGAGGTACTGCTTGTTACCTGGACTTGTTGAATCAAATGAGAAATAAGGTTTCCTTCCTTCCTTCCTTCCTTCCTTCCTTCCTTCCTTCCTTCCTTCCTTCTTTTCTCTCTCTCTCTCTTCTTTTTCTTTTTTAAAAACACTTAAAGAACTTTAATCTTCTCCCATTTTATATGATTTTTTCCTCTTCTAATTTAAATCTTTCAGACCCAGAGCTGAAATATTACAAAAAATGGATGATGTTTTCCCTGCCTAACTGTTCTCAGAATGCCCAAATCTTGGTAACAACACAAGAAGGCAGTGGGTATTTGGAATATTTCTAACAGGGAGGTATCCTTAGAGTGGTGGGACTGCTTAAAAGAAACAGGCCAAGATAAAAGGGATTTTTTTCATCCCCTTTACAGATGATGTTCTGCTAGCACTCCCCAGCACAGAGAACAGGGGCTGAGCTAGCATGAAACAGATTGCTTACACAATGCTTCGTCCCCCTGGTGAATAAGGTCCTAGGGTTAAATCTCCCATAAGGACTCTCCCACCATTTCACACCCCTTGAATCACTGGAGGGGGACACATAGACTGGTGCCAGTGTAGAACCTGGGATGCACAGAAGAGGAGGAGGGGGTAGGTGAAGGGAGGAGAGGAGTGAAGATTTCACATGGAACCTAATACAGTTATTCATCACCTTCTGTCGTTTCTGACTCTGGGTTGTTTAAAGAACCCTCACACTGAGCTGCCTTAAATAGCCTTTGCTCCTTCCTTAAGAATGAGACATTGCTTTTGTTATAGCAAAATCAAAAACTTTACTCTAGCCCCCAGACAAAATATACCCAAAATCTGGTCTGTGGGAGATGGGACTGCTTCCCATGTGACTTTAACCCTCATGAGTGTGGATGTTTTCTCTCAATATCCTCAGACAGTCTCTCTCCCCTCCCCCACAACCCCCCATAATGTTTATGTGAAGCATGAGTGGGAAAATGTGAGAGCTACATACCTCGGTGAGCACCACAAATTCAAAAAAGTCAACACACTAAGTGGTGAAGAACTAAGGTATCCCCTCCCACCCCAAAAAAGGCAGATTCTAAGTTACTTCACAAAGATCTGTATATCCCAGTAGAGCCTGGGGCCTGGTTAGAGAACCTCACAGGGAAAAATGTATGTCTGTCATCCTATATGTTCATTCATTAAAGAAGGAAGATGGAGAGCAACCAAGACAGAGCCATGCAAAGCAGCATAGGTGCCCCTTCCAAATTTCTTCCTGCTCACACCAAGAACCCAGAGCACAAAGAAATTAATGGTCAAGTCTAGGTCAGAGGGTGGGCAGCTCACCAGATCGGGGGTAAATGTTCCCTTCTGTCCTCAGCACTGGCTTCATGGTCCACTAACTATCCTCATCCCAACCTTCACAAAATGAATGTGTGTTCAGGGAATGCAAATTCATTTTAATATGACCTTAAAGAAATCAGCTGAAGGTAAGTCTACCAGGAAGGGAAAAAAAAAAACCTTAAAAATTCCAAGGCTTTAATATTCTGTATCCCTCGATCAGGGATGTAAGTGCACGTCAAATGATTGGTGAACTTTTAGAAACCAGAGCATTTGTCATCTGCAGATTTAAAAGAATTAAGTTGTAAATCCTCGTGTGCAGTGTGACCCCTCTCCCCCATCGCCTCTTGGCTCTGGGTAGCTGTGGGTATAACAGAGTTAGTGGTAGAGGGAGTCCTGGGCTCTCCTGCTGCATGCCCGCTGGCCAGGCATGCTTCTGCGGTGGGTGAGGAAGCCAGCCGGGCTCCAGGTTCAGTGAAATATCTCTCACGGATTTACTTTCTTCAAAAGTTTGAGCAGACAGAACTCAAAAAGTATTTTGCCACCAGCATGTTCTCCCTTGATTTTCATGCCTTTCTGGATTTCAAAGGTAACGTAATTTGAGGGTACCTGATTCACTGAAAATAGCTCAGCGAAGTCTGGTTTGTGATGACTAGAATGCTAAGATTCCTTTCTTTTCCTTCAGGTTTTCTGGGTCTATCTACGCTAAACCCCAACCCTGGCTGGAAGCAGGAGAGGTGCAATTCAAATTACAGAGGAGAGTGGAGCCCAGGAATATCCTGCGATTTTCATTTTAATACGGATGAGAATACTGAGGCTCAGATTGGGGCCTTACAGTTTGTAAGGGAGGGAATAGAGCTTTGCATCAAGTCTGTCTGACACCAGGGACTTCCTTTTCTAGAGCACTGTACCATATCCCTGGGAAGCAGGCTACCCACCCCCAAGAATGCCAGCCAACCACGTATGCTTCACATGGCTTCTTTCCCGTTTTCTCATTCTGTAGGACTCTGCTAGCTGGCATCTAGAAGGATTATCTCACAGTTCCCCAGCAAAACAGTTCTGATTTATATCATACTATCGGTGTTAAAAGTTTGCCATATCCTTAGACACGGATCCTGTTGGCTTGGGAAGTGAGTGATGTATATCTGTGTACAACAGTGCCATGAACATTTGATTGGGCTCAGAGGCCTGTCCTAATTGTGAGTTTGCCACTCAGAGGTCATGTCCTGCCAGGCCTCAGGTTCCCTGTCTGTAAAACAAGGAGACGGAACTGCTGATCTCCAAGACTCCTTCTTACTCTGACAATCTGCAAGGGTGAGTCAATACCACAGTCTTGGTCCTGGAAGACAGTGCTGTTCCAGAGGGTATCTACAGACAGAACCTGAGGACGGGGGATATAGTTATAGCCAGAGGAATTTAGACTAGAGAGAAAGGCTGCCTGAGAAGTTGCTAAACACTGCAGTAATTACGGAGAGTTTACAGAATCTCTTTGCCAAGAAATATACAGCCGTCACCCTAGCTAAGAAGAGTCTCCGTAGGCAGACAAATGGAAAACTTTAGATCTTTTTCATCTGGAAAGACACAGCAGAGAATGGACATGAGTCTCATGAAAAGAGGTGGGGTAGATGCAAGTTCTAACTGGGGAGATCACACCTGACCTGCCTCCTTTATAGAGTTGCCAGCATCAAATAAGATAACATCTCTGAAAGCATGTTCTCAACTGTTTGGTGCCAAGGCAAGGACAAGGGATTTTTATTGTGTACAGGAGCTAGGGGTTCTCTCTTGAGGATTTAAGAATAAATAAAGGCAGCAGCACTTTATGTAGAGGGAGTAAACTATCCAACTGACAGGAGTATAGGCTAAGATGTACAATAAACTCCAAACAGAACTCATAAGTATCAAAGTCTTTGAAGTTAAAATCAATGGCTTAATACAACTGGAAACTTATCATATCATCTCCATCATCACTCATCAATTTTTATATAAACATTTTTCATATTTCTCATTGATCTTCACCAGAGTGTATGGGGGCAGTTCAGGAAGGTATTATCCCATTCTATGATGAAAAAATTGAGATTCAGTAGGATTACATCAGTTGCTCAAGGTCACACAGCCAATAAGTGGTATAGCTGCCTCTTCTAACTCTAGCTAGAGGTCAAGGTCCTTGCTCATTCAAGTGATTCGTTCATTCATTAACTCATTCATTTATTTATTCATGTGCTCATTCATTCAATAGATATTTAGTCAGCATCTTCAAAACAAAAGAAACAGTAAACTGGATCATATTTTCTACCCAATCTCATTGTGAAATTGAGATATTTTCAATGAAATAATAAAATGTCATTTTCTGCCCTGAAATCCTCTGTCTTCTTATTATCTTTAATACTTCTTCCCACAGCCAACAAGGTCTTAATGTTTAGCCCATCTCTCTGACCTCATCTGCTTCTTCCCACCTCCCTCTCTATGTTCTAAATACACAGAAGTTCAAGTCCTTAAGACACCAATCAAGCTTTTTCCTGTTTCAGGGCCTTTTGTACGTGCCATTTCTCCAGTATGCACACATCTGCACCATTCTCATAATTCAGGTCTGAGGTCAAATGTCATATCCTCAGGAAGGGTTTTCCTGACCATCTTATCACACACCCTCAACACACACAGGCACTCTCTCACACAGTACTCTCTATTTTCTTTATGGTATGTATCATTATCTAGAGTTTTCTCATTTATTTTTACTTGTTTGCTCTCTGTCTCCCTCGCCACCCTCAGGAATGTAAACTCCAGGGAGTGGGGGCCTTGTCTGTCTTGCTCACTGAAGTACCTTCCTGCCTTATGTTTAATACAGAGCAAGCACTCAGTAAATAGTTATTGAATAAGACCATTAATTACTGGTCAAAGTATTTACTATATTGCACTTAATTGCATTGTGTATAACATGCAGTAATTGTTATAAGCTATGAACAAAAAAAGAAGAAAAAAACCTTCTTTAGTTTCTACTGAAGTCTAATCCCCTACAAGGAAAAAGTTTCAGTAACAGCAATCAGATCCATGCACAGTACCAGCCTAGATTGGAATACATCCTTCATCCTTTGTTGTATTTGTTTGTTTGTTTACATATGGCATCGATTTGTGAACACAGTTTCTTTAGCTTCCAGACTTATCTTGGAGCCTTCAGTCCCTGATAAATGTTGAATATGGAAAAGTATCAGTAAGTTGTTGGCAGTGGACAGCAAACTCTTCTGAACATACAAAAAAATAAAAATATTGATCAGTCACAGAGGGGGCTGCGTGTTCAGCCAGAGCCAAGCCTTCTACCCCTAGACTCAGAGCTAGACCTCTCAGAAACAGTGCTGACTTGCTTTTAGCTCAAGAGTTCCTTTTTCAACAGCCTTTTCCTTTGTGGTCAGAGTCTTTTCCTCAGTTACTTCTCATTCTCTTTTTCTCCTCTCCCAATTCACTTTCTCTTATGAAAGGAGCTAAAAACTCATTCACATTAAAGTATAAATGATTGATAACCTCCCTCAGGCAGGCCTGCTGACTAAGAGAGAAAAAGTCACAGTAAGGATAAAACTACAAAAGAATTTTAGGCATCTGGCTCTAGCACCTTGCCAGAAAGGTTCTGTTCTGCTCCTTCTTGCTCCAACTCTTATTGGTCTTGGGAGAAAAACCTCACAGGCCATCTGATCATGCTGCTAAACATGGAGTAAAAGAGCCTCATTGTGAGTTGAGAAGAGTAAATTGTCACATGGCTAGAAGGAATCAAAAGGTAATCTTCAAGAAATATGACCGAGTCTTCTTAACACCCACCATTTTTGTGGGAAATTTCCAATGGCGGGTATATCTTAAAGGCGTTTGGCTACAGAACTCCTAACTCTTACCTTGGCCCAATGACATGGACTGTAATTAGAGAGAATGAGTGCTTATCTAGGTAGGAAATGGCAGAACCAGAATTCCTTATGATTCTGAAGACCTTGAGCTCTCCTTTAGTTTCCTTCCTCGAATTTGTAAGTCGCAATTACTTATTGAAGAATAAGCTTGTAATTCCCAATAACACGTATGCAATTATATTTTTAATTTCCTGAACTAGAAAAATGTTCCAACTAAGTTCTGAGGCGTTTGTTTGACTTTTTTAGGGGATTGCTCTACTGACAAAAACAGATATTCACTGAGCAGATAAGTGTTAGATACTACTGTTGGAGCAAACTTAGATATAGAAGGAAACAGAACAGCCCAACAACTTTGTCTTCAAGGAGCTTGTGCTCTTGTCCGGGGGTAGTGGTAGAAAATAAACAATTAAGGAAAATGTAGACTGTATCTGACTGTGGTAAGTGCTGTGGAGTAAAATAGAGCAGGGTTAAAATATGGATGCCAGAGTTGAGTTGCAATTTTAAATACTCTACTCATCTCAGTGAGAGGAGGTATTTGAGTAAAGACCTGATGGAGGTGGAGTTGGGAGAGCAAAGCAGGTAGCTATCTGGGGAAAGCTCATTTCAGGAGTGGTGGAAAGGACAAAGTTTCGGAGATGAAGTTAGTCACTTTCTACAAAAAAAAAAAATTTTGAAAAATATCAGATTGATAAGTTGTTTGGTGTTGTAAGTGCCAAAAAAAAAAAAAAAAAAAAAAAAAAAAAAAAGGAGAGGGGATCTTAATCTCTTGTGATGAAATCAGAAACAGTGGTTACCCCTGGGAGGGTACCTTCTGCTGGGAGGAGATGAGGGAGTCTGCTAAGGAGATGGAAATGCTTTACATCCTGATCTGGGTGGGGGTTAAATGCTGGTTGTCACCTGCCGTACACCTATGATTTATGCACTTCACTTTATGAAGTTGTACCTCAATTAAAAAATAAATAAAAAGAGGTCTTAGTTTTTCACTTCTGGCATCTGGAGTTACATATTTACAAGTTGTGTAATGTCAGAATTTTCAGTGCACACTTGATGGTTTCTTCTTTGCCTGCCTTGCTCAAGGTTACAAATCACTCAAAAAAAAAAAAAAATGGAAGCTTAAAAAGATCAGGGTTCACATCTTTGATCTATATTCTTAGAATAGTTGATCATTCTTCTGGATGGGTTTCCACATTTCTAAATAGGACTAACGGTGATGTTTAACTTCCGGAGTTATTGGAGAATCAAAATGAGGTAACGTCTGTGAAAGTTCTCATTTAATGACAAGACCACAGAAATTGTACTTGATCTTATAATTATGGATGTAGCCAGTGCTTCAGTGGGAGTGCCCGTGGAGTCACTGTCGTGGTCAGCTGCTACCTGGGTTCTGCAGCTATTTGCTCTTGAGGTCACCTTATGCTGGGTACAGCAGGTCCCTCAGCCACAATGGTATTCAGTGGGGAGGAGGGGGAGAAATGACTCCAATTGCTTTTGGGCAATACTCTGTTGGAAAGGACTCCCAAACTGAGTTAGTTATACCCTAAAATTTCAGAGTTTAATTAACATCCCTTTTCATCACCACTATCTCAACTCTGCTCCTCGCTGCTCCCCCCCCCACCCCCACCCCCACACACAAAGACTCAGATGGTCAGCTCCCTGCACAAGGAGTGCAAGGTGAGAGTCACAGGCCCTGTTGTGCTGAGTTCATCCTTCCCTCTGTGGTTAAGCCACGTGACTAGACTACACCTGTCTTCTCTAGCCTCTTTAGGATGAGCTTTCCAAGTGATCAACTGCTTGCACTGAGACAAAGGGTGGAGGTGAGGGCAGGAGAAACATTTTCTGTAGAGAACTTAAAAACTTTAATGAAACGGAAGTCAGTTGATCTTATTATCACCATGTGACTGTAGTTCTAAGTAAAACTGATAAAATGCTCCTGCCCCTCAAAACCATGTATTGGCTAAGTTTTAACAGTTGCTGTGATTAATTTTGAGTTTAATTATGCACACACACCTCATACACAGACATACACATATATACTTCAAATTAGCACATTTCCATTACTTACATTTAGTAAACATTGTATTTTATATGGCAGTTAATTTGGAGAACTGCCAGTTATATAGTCTTGTCCCCCTACCCCGACCCATGCACCCCACCCCCAAGGACTCAGGGAAAGGCCTCTGTTTCCCAAGTATGTTCCTAGTGGCTTAATGGTTTGGAATGGTTGGAGCTCTCTTCCAGACATAGTCCACATCTTCACTCCTTTGCTGTTATATTTTCTTGCACTTAAATACTAGATTTGAAATAAATGGTGTGATATTTTGATTTATAATAAATATATATTTGTATCTTCATCCAGTGTTCCCAGCTCACCTCTCTCCAAACTCTTGGAATTTCCCAAGCAATCAGAGCAATGGGAGCATCTTTTGTTATGATAATTGTTTTTGTCCTCAATTTCTAAATTGCTTCAGAGTCATAAAGAAGAAATGGGTGTCTTGTTATCCATGTAATAAATTCTTTCAACAACAAATGAGTTTATGTTAATGAGGTGACTTTTAGAAAACCCTTAAGAGTGGGGGCTGCTTGTCAGGGAGACCAACCAGGATTAGAGGGTTAGACCTTTCAGTCTCCCTCCTCCAATTTCTGGGGAAAAGAGCTGTGGTTGAGTGGGGCTAGAGGTTGAATCAATCACAGTGGTCAATTATCTAATCAACCATGTCTGTAATAGAGCAGCCATAAAAACCCAAAAGGATAGGATTTGAAGAACTTCCATGTTGGTGAACCAGAACACATCCATGTACCAGGAGGATGGTGAACCCCAAGCTCCATGGGGACAGAGGTATAGAGGGGAAAGGTGTAAAAATGATTGTGGCAAGTGTCAAATGCACTAAGTTCACCAAGGACTGTGTGTACCAACCACTCAATTGAACATTGAATTCCAATGGTGGATATATTTTGCTCTCAAGCTATATATCCTCTTACATTATCATTGCTACCCTTCTAGGATGTGTCTTATTAGGAAGCGAGGGGCTGATGTAAATGACCTGCGAAATATATGTCATGATTCATCCATTCAAAAAGCACTTATTGAGCACCTCTGTTGTGTGTTTTGTATATTCAAAGCGCTGCACTTGAAGTTGGAGAAGATTATAGGGCTAAGGAAGCTAAGATTTCTCTATTACAAAATTGAGAAAAACAGCAAAAGATGACAGTTAAATACCTTGGTTTTTAAATGGCTTCATTTATGATATCACTTCCAAAATACACCTATTAAAAAGGGAGTTTTATAGAAGGGAAATGCAGTTACAGTGTAGTAGCTGATAAACAGAAAGTTCGTTTATGTTATTATATATTTACAAGATGAGTTCTAACCTGCTGTCAAGAGACAAGTAATTGTAGAGAAGCTCCCTCATAATGGAGGGCTGCACACGTTCCAGCACCATCCAGGCATTTAGAGAGTCTCCTGACGTGTCGCTGGAACATGCTGTAAGGTGCTATTTCCTGATTTACTTAATAAAAGCAATTTTTGCTCATTATTCCTCTTATTATCATGGGTAATAACAATAACAGGGTGTTTGAACATGTTACTTTAGCTCTGAAATTAAACAGAAGGGCAGGATTATATCCTGTTTGTTACTCACCTAATGGAGATCTGTGAACTGACTGGTATGAGCCTGGGATGGAGAAGAGACAGTGCCTTAAGGGTAGAGGGTGGAGTGGGGGATGGCCAGTGCTGCTAGGTGTGTTTTGGGAGTGAGGGATCTTCCCATACTCCCAGCACTATGATTCTGAGAAGATGTTGGTCCTGTCATTTCTTTAGACAGTGTCTGTAGGATGTCAAACATCACAGGTAGAATATGCTCCAAAACTGATTATTGTCTTTGTCTTTGAACTGCTCTCAGACATTGTGGAGATTTCATTCCAATTTCATTATATGACATTGTGACCATGATAGCCTCCTTCATTAGACTTTTGAAGAGACTGGTTTACAGAAACAGCCATAACACATAAGGAAGGTAACCTCTTATTTGGGGTCATCAGACATCAAATCCAACTTCCTCTCTGTAAGAGCATGGGTGGAAACTTTCTCTTAGGTATAAAATTATTAATTACGAATTTCACCATGTGCTGGAGTTTATGAGAGACTTAGTCACATGCAATTTTACCTGCGATAGGGCTTTTGACTTGCTGTAGAACACAGGTTTAGTCCTCCTCATCCTGGGCACAAAGGAGCTGAAAATCAACCCAGACACCAGAAAAAGCAGGCTCCAGCATTGACCTGGATTTGCAGTTCAGCTCTCCCATTACTAGAGGTGGGAATTTTGAGAAGTGACTCAAATATCCTGAGCCACATTTTCCTCATCTATATAGTGTAAACCATAATACCAAGCATATAGGTCTGCTATGAGACTATTGTAGAACTGTGTGTTAAACATTGGGAGCACACTGAATTCGGTCAAAGGCAGCTACTGTCCTACGACTGCCACCCAGCTTCTCTCCTGTCACCATCGTTTGTATTACTATTAGCTAACATGGGACCTGTAGCTCTGTGTTCTTCCCTGTTACTCAAAGTCTTAAGAAATGCTCCTTTCCATATTTTAATAAAGGTTAGAATAAGGAGAGTGAATTAAAATATTTTATTTATTTCCTCCCAAAGAACTAAAAGATCAGTCCGATCAAAACATTACTTAACTGGTTTTTAAAAACTGCACAGAGGAGAGAGTATGATTACTCCCATGCCTTAGATGGAGAAACTGAAGCTTAGAAGTTAAGAAAATTGCTCAAATTCATGTAATAAGATACAGATTTTACACAGAGAGTTCTGGGTTGTTATCTCCTCCTACCCTTACAAAGGTGCTTTCCACTATTATCATGTCAGTGAATAAGAAAATCCTTTCCGTAATATGAGTAAAATGCATTGGAATCGCTTGATAAATAGAACTCTTTATCATTTACAAAGCACTTTCACAAAAATATCTCCCTGATTTCATGAGATATTACTTGTGAGATGGTTATTAGTATTATTATGATTTTACAAAGGAAATTGAAATTCTGAGAGGTTATTTGATCTGCCCAAAGTTATGGTGTTCATATAAATAGAGCCCAGCCAGATCAGTGTGGCTCCTAACACCATTACATCACATTATACATTATCTATGAATATGTAAAGCAAAATGGTATGGGTATTTTGCTTAAAGTATACTTTCTCACCTGCATATTCTTCTCCAGTGCCCCCTGCATCTTTTCTCTTACTCCATGCAGTTTCTAATTTTCCAATCCTTGCTCTACTTTTAAGTGTCCTCAATTCACACCTTTCTTTCTGATAGATATCAAGGTATCCTGATCCTTTACCTCACCTTTCTACTCCTGACACTGAGAGAATGAGATGTGAGACATGTGGTTGTAGATTTCTATTTTATCACCTAACTTTAAAACACAGTCCATCACAAATGATCATCCCAGTTCTGTGGACCTTGAAGCTAATACAATTTGGGAGGTCCTGAATAGGAAAGAAAACTAAAATTAGGTAGAGAGCCTTGGAAGAAGTCCATCCAAGTGAAGGCCTTTAAAACTCATGCTTCATAGCTTCATAGTAGATTGATGGAATCTACCTTTGTTCCCATGTAAGATACAACTCTGGTGGCTACTCTTTAATGAGTCTACCTTGGCCAAATGCTGAGCTTGCAAACTTAGCCCATTTCTCTCACACAGCACAATCAAGAAGGTATGTTGGTTCCATTTTATAATTCCACTCTTCTGTAGTTTATTGTTTTTAACTCAAGTTTGAGTTTTTGAACTCAGGTTTCCTGCTTTCTATTTCTTTGTAGGATCTTCATTGAGCTCAACACAATTCTGAGTTCATAAATGTTTTATGGATGAATAGATGTTTGGACAAATGAATGGATGAAGAATACATGTTCAATAGCCACCTGTTAACTTCATAGCAGAAAATCTAATGATTATAATAATTACCATTTATTGAGCATTATGATCCAGTCACTCCTCATTTACTATCTCTAATCATAGCAACCATGTGGGGTAGGAAGTATTATCTCTAATTTATAGATAAGGAAATCGAGGCTCTTGGTGGTTAAGTCATTTGCCCAAAGTCAGACAGTAAATGGCAGAGGCAGATTCAGTTAGCCCTAAAGCCCAAGTTCTCTCCACTTCATACTACTTCTCACAAGTGAGAACCAGGATACTTAAATCAGGGGAACTGTGTTTGGCTTGCTGGGCACCTGCTCACTGTGTCCACCTCACCTGTAAATGAGGAGGTGAAGGGAGGTCCCTTCCTTCCTTAACAGGCTTTGTCTTCTCCTGCCTCCCCTGTTCCCTCAGAACCTTGGACATACTCTGCCCACACAACATGTGTGTTGAATGAATTTGAACCATGGGCAAAGTTCTTTACATGGGCCTGCAGTAGGAAGTAAAAGGAAATAAAAGTTAGCTTGGCAAACAAAGTAACCATGCCAAGGAGACCAGGATGCTGAGGATAACACTTGTGAACCACCCCCTGAACCTCAGAAGAGGGAAAGAGGCAAACAAGATACTCTGGTGCTTTGCCTTCTGCCCCAGACTCCTCTGCAGGCAAATCAGCAGAAAATTGCCCTTTGTGGTCTCTTTGGACAAACAAGACTCTGTGATCATAAGGAAATGTGAAGATAAATGTCAGATTTCCACTAAGCGCTGATAATGAGGAGATCTCTCTTGGGCAATTTTTATGTGATGAAAATACGACCAGTGCTTTTAAGAAGTTTCAAGAGCCTTAGGCAAAAGATGTTCTGATAATTTTGGAATGAGGTGCTCAAAGGTTTTCATCTCCATTATCCTATTCAGGTGTCTTTGGCCCTCTAGGGCTAAGAGTGGGATGGCCATAGTAATTCCCATTTTATAAAGGGAAAGTTGGAAACCCAGAATCATAGAACCTGAAAGGTCACTGTGTTTATTCTCTATTTGACTTAGCATATGATTGCCCCAAATATAAAAAGTTTCAAGAGGATGGGGCAAGCTAGAATCTTTCTTTTTCAATCTAGTGTCACAGAGAATTTGGTATTTTAAAGATGCTGTTGGATGCTACGAAAGATGATTATGTTGAAGAAGATGATGAATATATGATAACAATAATGACTATGACCATCATCAGAGATCTAAATTCATTCAGGAATAACAACACGAAGAACACTGGAACAACTCAACTGTTCCTAAGACCTGTGCATTGAGATCCAAAGACTTTTTGGAGTCCTTCCAGATTGGTGACAAACCACTCCTGAAATGAGCTGTAAAAACTAATAAAAAAGAAAACAAGTAAGAAAAAAAAGAGGGAGACAAGGAAATAAAAATTAACCTGCTCTTTAGTTTATAGTGACATCTGTACTCCGTGGTTCTGGAATTCCAAGTGATTCCCTGAGCTAACCAGTCAATAACTGATTCCTATAAGGATATATGGCTTTGTCTGGGGAACTGGAAAGTGAGGTCATGTGCTGCTTACATCTCCTTTTAAGAAAGGACTTGATGGGTATGACTAGCTAGTTGATAGGTTCCATCTTTTAGTTCCCTCAGGGTCAATGTCAATTTTCTTGGAGAGGACAGGTGCGAACAAGGTATTAGTAGAGAGACCTAGTGATTTCTCCACTTCTCGGGACTCCTGGGTGCGGGGATTATCTGTGCTCTGCAGCTACCTTATGGGTTTCCCTGCTTAATTTTGCTTCTTCCCCTTCTCTGTCATAAGTCTTACTCGCCCCCACAAAACTTTTGTACTTCTAACTCCACCTCAATATGTGCTTCTTGGAGAACCCAACGAACACACTTGCCTTAACCTCTGAGGCAACAGAGGTACCTAGTACCTGATCAAAAATAGAAAAGTTAAGATTGTGCATCCAATAGGAGGAGATGAAAAAATCTGGCTAATAGGTCACCAGAGGAAAAGAATGACAAAGTAGCTAGAAGCATGGATGGCAACAACTGGCACCAGAACTAAACCTGGGCTATCAATACCAAGTTGTCAGGTTCCCCTCCAAGTACAGTTAACTGCACTTTGATGGTAACTCCAAGGCACTCAGCTTTCACTCCACCTTCCAAAAAGGGTGAACTGTGAGGTAAGGCTTTTTGCAATCTAAGTTACTTTGAAATTTGGGTAAATTGTTTTACTGCCCTAAACCTCAGGTGCCCCATATAGAAAGTAGGACAAGTAACATGTGTTGATAAAGTGTACTTTCACTTGATCCGAAGATGATTCTCTTCTCAGGCCCTATGCTTGAATCAAGTACATCAATCTTGCCCTGGACTCTGTGCCTTGATGAAGAGACAAAGACTCAAGGGGGTCAAAAATATCCCATGTCACACACGATCTCCCAGAGAGCTGACCCAAATCTGAATATAATAGCCTTCTCCTCCATTCCACAACCTGAGTTTAGCCTGAATGTGTGGAGAAAAAGCACATGCCTACACACAGTACACTCAGCACCCCTGTGTTAAATCCAAGGGAAATTCCTGGCTGGGAAGGATAGCAGCTCCACTCTGGCCTGGAATCAAGAAAGCTTGCCGACCTCTAGAGGAGAACCTGACCTGGGAGTTGCAGAATCTCCAGCATCCAGAAGTTCTGATTCCTGTACTTTTAAGGCTGAACAATTGTTATGGGTATCAATAATCAAGAACTGAGGGCTTTTTTTAAAACATTGTTTTTATTTAAGTAAGATGTATATTAAGAAAGTACATATATCACAATATTCAACATCATTAGTCATCTGGGAAATGCAAAACAAAACCATAATGGGATATTACTTTTCACCTGTTAGGACACCTATAATCAAAAAGTCAGATAACAACAAGTTTTGGCAAAGATGAGGGAAAATGAAATGTAATGTAAAGTGGTGTAGCCACTTTAAAAAATAAGTCTGGCAATTTCCTCAAACTGTCAACCATAGAGTTATCTATGACCCAGCAATTTCACTTCTAGGTATTTACTCAGGAGAAATAGAAACATGTCTACACAGAAAATTGTACATGAATATTTATAGCGATGTTATTCATAACAGTCATAAGGTGGAAACAACCCAAATATTCACCATTTTAAATGTTATCATCATTAAAATATTATTATTTTAATGAATGTAGGAACAAAAATGTTATATCTATACAACAGGATGTTATTTGGTCACTAATAATGGGGTGAAGTATCAATACATGCAATACATGTCACAACATGAGTGAGCTTTGAAAATACTATACTAAATGAAAGAAGTCAGTCACAAAAGATCACATATTACATAATTCAATTTATACAAAATGTCTATAATAGGCAAATCTATAGAAACAGAAAGTAGATTCGTGATTAATTAGGGCTGAGGATAACAGGGCTATAGGAGGATAATAGCTAAAGTGTACACTTTCTGAAGTGATGAAAAGTTTCTAAATTAACTCTGGTGATGATTGCATATATCTATGACCAGACTAAAAACCATTGAATTATACACTTTAAATGGATAAATTGTATTACATGGGAATTGTATCTCAATAAAGACTGAAAATTAGATCTCAAAAAATGTTTAAATGTTCAGATTAATGAATTATTAAAAAACAAATAATTCATGGAGCCATAGCCTAGGTCAAGAAATAGAACATTCTAGAATCCCAGAAGTCTCTCCAACCCCTGTATTTGTTTAATCTTCTATCTCTAGAAATCTTATGCACTTCTCTGGAATAGGTCATTTGGTGTAACTGGTATTTACTTCCATTGGGTTTATAATAAAACATGGTGGCTTCTCTGCTGATCTTGCTAATAAAGCACAGAATTAAGCTTATTTAGTTCCATTTAAAAAGGGTTAATGACAAACTTGGCCTTATCCTAAAGGGGTATAAACAGCATTAGAGAGGACTAGATCACAGGAGGAACAGCTGAGGATCCAAGCCACTTAGCCTGGAAAATGGCATCTCTGGGATATCTAATTGTCTTCTCCTATTAAAGAGTTGCCATGTGGAAGCAAGGTCACTTGTGCTGTGTAACCCATAGGGAAAAACTAAGAAGCAAAGAGATAGTGTCAGTACCAATATGTATAGTGTCCATCACTATAACACACAAACATCATCTAAATCGTTATCAAGGGCCTAGTGTGTGTTGGGCACTATGAATAGTTTCAAGTCCTCACAAAGACCTTATAAGATGGGTATAGTTATCTGTATTTTGCAAATGAGGACTTAACTGGAGGAGAGATGCTGATGGGGATAGACGGCACTGAGTGGCCTTCTCAATCCCCAACAACTTTAACCCACTTTAAATAAACATGTAAGGCTGTTTCCAAGTGAGTTATAAAAGTCTGTTTAGAAGACAAGGGAAAGGATATCCAGAGGGCACAGGGAGCTTAACCACTCCTTAACCACTCCCCGACCCCCACACTTAAGATCCAGACTTGCTTTGAGCTCAAAGCAGGTTTTCTTATTTTCACCCCAAGACTCATTTCAAAGGACCAAGGAACATCACCCTCCAAAACACAAAGCAAATTTCCATGATGTGGAGAAGGGGAGACACAGGGAGACTGGGGGCTGCCAGAAAGGAAGAAGCTGGTGAAGGAGGAAGAGGGAGTTTGCTAACATGCCACAGAGAGCTGTGGCCATGGAGTGACACTGTCCCAGTGGATGGTCCTGCCCCCTTCCTGGAAATTCAGAGATCAGATTCTATCTGTCCTAAAAACCTATTGCCATGAACTAGGCTCTGAGCTGGAAACTTTTCCCTGTGGTAACCTCCTTGGATCCCCCACAGCATTCCTATGAAATGGGCAATGTCGTAGGTTATATTTTGGGGTTTACTTTTGCATTGAATATGATACCAAAGCTTCATCTGTGTTGTGTGTCACCATTGCTCATTAGTTTTGAACACTGTGCAATACTACATTGTGTAAAATATTCATCTTTTTGTATGAAAAGTTTATGTAACTAGGAGTGGAATTGTTGTGTTGTAGAGTACACAAAGATTTCCAATGTGGTTGAAACAATTTACACACTCATAAGCAATGAGAGATGTGTGGACCTACATCCTCTCCAACAGTTGGTTTGGTCCGACTTTTTAATTTTTTAATTAAATGAATGCATTTCTCTGATCACTAATGACTTTGAATATCTCTTTGTTTATTAGCTGTGTTTGTTTTCTCTTCTACGAATGCCTGTCCATGTCTCTTATCCATTTTTCTACTGGGTTCTTTATGCTTTTCTTATTGACTTATACAAGTTGTTTTCTTTTTCTTTCTTTCTTTTTTTTTGAAATATATTCTTTAACTCCTCAATCAGCTTTCTGCCTTGGCCACATTTCACATTACCAAATATGTACAGATCTGTTTTTGTATTCTTTATTCTATTCCATTCGTCAATGTGTCCATCCTGTGGCACTGCCACCACATCTTAATTATTCAAATAGCATGAGATTGGCCTTTCCTAGCTCTACTTTTCCCAATATTAGCAGTGATGTTGTCTCTCTCTAGAGTCTTCTAGTCTAGATGAACTTCCTTTTCTCCCTAATATGCTCAACTACAATCAAAGAGCCTCTACACCCAGGACCTGGCAAATCCAGACCTTGATTTCATCAGGCACCACCTCTATGCAATCTTGCCTGATTTACACAGGGACGCTGGCCCAGGATTGTATGCTTGCTTGTCCCTAGCACCAAGCACCTCTGTCTAGAGAATGCTGACAACTCCTGTCACCTATGGGAGCTCTTACAGTATTCCAGCTAGGCAGAGATGTCCCCAATTTCAGTTTAACTAAAACCTAAAGAAAGATGTATCATGGGAAGAGGAAAACTCCACAGTCTTTGGAATTGGCTCTGTTTTATGGATGAGTGAGCCCTGCCTTTCCAAGATTTGATCTAGCTCAAATGAAAAAAAGAAAACTGTAATTTCAGAGTTTCTCTTGGTGTGTGTGTGTGTGTGTGTGTGTGTGTGTGTGTGTGTGTGTGTGTGTGTGTACCTGATGGTGGACTCTCTGGGGTTTGAAGAAACTCCTCAAAGGGATTTTTAGACGTGCAAGGAGAGATCTCAGAGCTCAGTGTGATGAGGAAGTTAAAAACAAAATTGCTTTGTGATCCACTGAAGAGACATTTTGAGGTTATACAGAGTTGGGACCCTGGAAGAGAAGAGATGGGTATAAGGATTTCCTGAGAAGGGACCCCCCGCAACCTGGAGGAGTGGTGGAACTAAGTGGGGGCAAAGCCACTGAAAAATGTTCTGTGTCAGGGAAGGGCCAATGAATTTCTAAAAACAGTGGTGTCTGACCTTCAATATGTCATTTTTTCCTGCCCTGCACCACCCAGCCAGCTATTCCTTGGGAAAGTCTGTTCAACACAATAGCTTTGTGTGAATGTTGCTCTGGGGAAGGAGAATGAGCTGTAGTCTGAACTCTAGACAAGAGAAGGATGAAAAAGAACAGCTGCCCTAGGGTGAGGGAGCAAAATGTAAGCGAGAATCAGGAATTTCATTAGGGCAAGAATTAGAAGACATATATGATCATGAGAACATAAACCCTCAAGCAGAATCCTTGGAAATATTGGAGAGGGCTCTGGGAAAGACTCTGGGCATCCTATGATACTGGGATGAGTGCTCAATCTATATTATTTGAATATTAAAGCAATGGTAACCGCAGAAGGCCATAGGATATGAATTCATTTAGTGATTCAGAGACAGAGGGGCTTTCCAGATATGTGATTGTCTTGAAAACTTATGGGGCTTCTGGAAGTCTGGTCTGAGCCCCTCGTTTCACAGTTGCTTTGTAGAAGGAGCAGAGATGGCTAAGTGCGCAGTCCCAGAAGCTGAAGGATTAAAATAACAGGGTTGAAAGACAAAAATCTACCCTTTAGGGGCTCCTATATCCTAACCACAAACACTTCTCTGAGCAGGGATCAGCCAGTCAAATGTTGGTTGAAATCTTTCTTTCTCCATCCTTCTTCCCTATTATCCACAGGTATGATGGCCAGAGAACATTTGTCAAGTGTCAGGTCATCTGAGTGTACACTGCACAAAGCAAGCTTGGCTGAAGGAAAAAATGGCACTGATTCAGGGGCCCTCTAGCCATTCACCACTGATAACTCTCATTCTCTCTCTCCCTCCCCCGCACTCTCTCTCTTATTTTTTTCCATTGTAGTAAAATATACATTTTAACTATTTTTAAGTGTATAGTTTAGTGACATTAATTACATTCACAATGTTAGGCAACCATCATCACTATCTATTGCCAAAACTGTTTAATTACCTCAAATAGAAACTCTACCTACATTAAATAATAAATTTGCATAATAAATTAACAAATAAACAATAAATCTTCCTCCCCCTCAATCCCTTGTAACTTCAAATCTACTTTCTATCTCTGTGAATCTGACTACTCTAGATTCCTCATATAAGTGAAGTCATATAATATTTGTCCTTTGTGACGAGATTATTTCACTTATCATAATGTCTTCAAGGTTCATTCATGTTGTAGCATGTGTTAGAACTTCATTCCTTTTAATGGCTGAATAATAATCATTATATCTATATATGTGTGTGTGTGTATACACACACACACACACACACACACACACACCACACTTTGGTTATGTATTCTCTGTTGATGTAGACTCGAGTTGGGTTCACTTTTTGGCTATTGTAAATAATGTTGTTAGGAACATTGATGCACCAGTATATGTTGTTTCCATGTTATGTACCAATTAATGCTGTACCAGTTTCCTTAGGTATATCACTAGAAGTGGAATTGCTTGGTCATACGGTAACTTTATGTTTAGCTTTTGAGGGACCACTAAATTGTTTTCCATAGCAGCTAGACCATTTTACATGCTACCAAGAATGTATAAATGTTCCAGTGGGTTTGCCATCATTTGTTATTTTCCATTTTTAAAATAATAATCATCTTAATGGATATAAAGCGGTATCTCATTGTGGTTTGCATTTACTTAATGACTAGTGATGTTGAGCATCTTTTGATATGCTTATTGGTAATTTGTCTATCTTCTTTAGAGAAATGTCTAGTCAAGTCCTTTTCACATTTTTTGATTGGGTTGTTTTTTGTTGAAATTTAGGAGTTTATTTATATATATTCTGGACATTAATTCCTTATCAGTTATATGATTGGTGAATCATATAACTTCCCAACTGTAGGTTTTCTTTTTACTCCTTGAGAGTGTGCTTTGTTTGATGCACAAAAATTTTTAATTTTGGTGATATTCAATTTATTTATTTTTTCTTTTGTTGCTTGTGTTTTTGGTGTCATAACCAAGAAACCACTGCCAAATCCAATGTCATGAAACTTTCCTTCATTGTTTTCTTCTAAGAGCTTTATAGTTTTAACTCTTATATTTAGATCTTTGATACTTTCGAGTGATTTTTTTCTAATATGGTGCAAGGTAATGTTCTAATTTCGGTCTTTTGGATGTGGATATTCAGTTTTCAAGCATGATTTGTTAAAAAGATTGTCCTTTCCCCATTGAATGGTCTTGGCTTTCCTGTCAAAAATCATCTGATCATACATTTGAAGGCTTATTTCTGGGCTTTCTATTCTGTTCCATTAATCTATATGTCTGTCTTTATGTCAGTACTGCACTGTTTTGATGACTATGTAGTAAGTTTTGAAATCAAGAAGTACAAGTCCTTTGATTATGTTCTTTTTCAAGACTGTTTTGGCTATTCAGGGTTCCTTGAGATTTCATATGAATTTTAGAATGTTTTTCTTTCCCACAAAAAAAAAATCATTGGTGTTTTGATAGAAATTATATTGAATCCTGCAACTTTGCTTAATATTTTTTTTTCGGTTTAACATTTTTTCTTCATGGACTGTTTAGGGTTTCCTACATGTCATCTGCAAACAGAGGTCATTTCACTTTTTCCTTTCCAATATGTGTACCTTTAATTTCTTTTTCTGAACTAATTGCTCTGGCTAGAACTTCCAGAAGTATGTTAAATATAATTGGTGTCTTGTCCTTGGTCTTAGAAGTTAATCTGTTTTTACTAGAAATGGGATCCTTTCACTTTGCTATTAGTAATGAAGTTTTAAATACATTTGGGAAGGCATTTGGGGGGCAAAATTCATGGTAATAAGTGAATGATTAATATTAAATCCTCCCCTTGGAGCAGTACTTAGAAGATTCTCACTTATAGGAATCTTGGAGAACATTGTAGCTGAATGTCCAGCAGAATAAAGTGACTTGTCTAAACCCACAAAACAAATTGGACACCAAGCTAAGACTGAAGGTCAGGACTATGACTTTCATTAAGTGCTAGTTACATCATTGCATACAACAAAAGTACAAAAGATAGGCCCCTGCAACTCTATAAATGAGACAAAGATCTCAAGAGAAGCAGAAGGGGCACAGGAAAAGGGTGAAGCTTTGGGGAGCCAGAATGGTTTTGAGGACAAGTCCTCACTACTTCACAATTTGGCCAGAATGTACCTAGGAACAAATTAAGTCATACAATCCTTACTTGTTGGGGATTTAGGTTAATAAATTTATTCACTCATTTAAAATATATACTGAGGCCTACTATGTGCCAGGTATTAGAAATAAATCATTGAACAAAATACACAAAGTTCCTGTCTTCAAGGAGCTGAAATTCCAATGTTACTCACTCTCAAGCCCCTCTTTGACAATTTCCTTTTTCTTATGATTCTCCATGGGATGAGCCATGATACACAAAGCAGAAAAATTTAACTGAGGTCAGATATTATTGAAGGTTGATACATGGAAATAACAGCAACAAAATAACAGTACCTTTGAGGGTTCTTTGAGGATATAAAGAATCTCTGGTGGCCCTGTCTGTCCCAAAGACAATAAAGAGTTGATGGTAAACCCTCCTGCCCCCCACCCCTGACTGAACAGTGACTTATATAGTGGCAAAAGTCCTTCAGCTCTATTTTTAGGCAATCCTTGAAGCTCGTTCTCCCACCTCAGGTTGAAGATATAATGATCTGGCCTACATCATTAACATTCTCAAGGTAGCTCCTTCTTACAGCTAGGTCTCTCCACTCTGCCTGCTTCTGTCCTGCTGTCCCACTGTCTGCTACATCCTCAGCCTTAGAAGACAAAGAGGAAGGGTAGGGAGCAGGCAAGGTGAGAAAGTCTTCAGAGAATATGAGGTGAGTCTCCACTGAGGTTCAGGAAGTGGCAGACAGAAAGAGTGGGGCACTTGGATTCTAGATCCATCTTTTTTTTTTTAGCTGGTTTGTGTTCCTAGAAGAAAAACCACTTTACTATTTGTGACCTTAGTTTTCTCATCTGAAAAATGGGGTAATGTATTATTAGTTAAGATAACAGTAGGCGATATAGCAGAGAGCCCCCAAATCTCATGGGCATATGATGAGTAGTTTATCACACACTCAAAGTCCACCTGGCCTTGAGGGTGAGAAGCTTTATCACAACATCATTCAGAAACCTAGGCTTGTCATCTTCATTGTGGCTCCCAAGGATGCCTGGCTGTCTACATGCAGCTACTAAAGTGGGGAAAGGGAGAGTGGAGTGAGGATTTCATGGGAGAAGAGTAGAGTGGAATGAGTATTTCAGGACTGTAAATGGCATATATCTTTCTGTCCGCATTCAGTGAGGACATCTCACTGCAAAGTGGACTAAGAAACATAGACAGGCCATGTTTCCAGGAGGTAAGAGAAGCAGACAAATACCTGGCACTGATGCTTCTAGGATCTCACTACTCAAAATGTTGTCCGTGGACCACCAGCATCAGCATGCCCCTGGAGTTTATTAGAAATGCACAATCTCGGGCCCCAACCCTGATATACTCAATCAGAATCTGCATTTTAACAAGAGCCAGACGTGGTTTGTGTGCACATTTTAAGTTTGAGATTAAGTGACGGGAAATGAAGATGCTCGTCTAGTGCCTCTGTTATTAAGTGAGCAAGGGCTACAGAGTTTGATGAGCCAGACTGACTCCTGCCTCTTCCACTTGCTAGCTGCTGCATAATCTCGGGCAAGTTATTTAAATAAGTCTCTTTACTCCAATGGGAGTAATAACAGTGCTTATCTCTCGGCATTATTGAAATTGTCAAATGAGACAATCCATATACATTCCCCATCACACTGCCTGGCCTATAGTTTGTGCTCAATAGATGTTCAGTAATATTAATCTTATTATTGCTGTTATTGTTCCCACAATGTTGGCGACTTTATCTTCCATAAATCAACCCCAGCACAGGGATAGCAAATACATAGTATGCATTTCATCAGTTACTCCTCAGTGTTCATGACAGACTTGCCAATGAATCAAGACACTCTTTCTCCCACAGCCCAGACTTTCCTGAGAGTCTGTCTCACACAAGCCTCCAGGTAGCTGTTATTAGTTAATTGATGTAGGTTTGTAAGATACAAAGTATTTGTCATCCCTGGTTATCTCGGGCATTTCCAAAGACCAGATCTGCCCTTTTACTCTCAGCTGCACTCATATTCTATTGATGACTGATATGGGGACTAAGAAAGGAGAGGAGGCAAAGACCAGGAGGAAATATCCAGCTTGGGAGACTATGAGAATGGTGAAATAATTACAAATGTGGGGATCAAGAGAGGAAGGTGTTCTTAGGAAGGTATGTCAAATTTGAGGTGTCTTTAAAACATCTAAATGAAACATCAGAAGGTAGTCAAAAACACAGGACTAGAGTTAAGAGAAATGTCTGGGCTGGAGACAAAGTCTGGCTACCATCTGTGGTTCACACTGTTGATTATCCAACAACCATTTCCCCCATAATCTTAACTAACTGTACCCCACGTTTGTCCACATGTAGAGTGGTTATATTTTCAGCAAAGGGTGGACCCTCGTCTAGCCTGATACCCTCACGTTATGGATTTTGATTACTCAATACAGTCATCGATAATTCCATTTGTTTTTCCAGTGTTTAAGACTGAGAATATAATATAACTGTGGACAATGACATGAGAGAGAATGCCTGCAAAAAGGATTCTAGAAAATTCTAGGAGTTATCTCCTTTTTTAAAAATAGTTGAAAAAAATAATCTTCCCTGTTCCTGCCTCTAGACGTGGTTCTGTGAGGAGGCATTGCCTGAAGCTACTGCAGCCATTTTGTGACCATGAGAGGATGAGCCTGAGGGCATCAACTGACATGCTAAGGATGGCAAAGGAGAAAGATGAAAAGAAACTGGGGTCTCTGATGGTATCATATAATGATGATACCATCAAATAATCCAACCTCAGAAATGATCGCAAGACTCCCTGCTGTGTGGTAATTACCGTCCTCCTTATTTGAGCCAGTTGAGTCAAGTTGTGCTGCTTGCTACTAAAAGTATTTCAATGAATCCATCATCTATGCAGATAAATATCTACATGACAGAGGTGACCATTGAAGCCATGAGAATGTTGGTGAAAACCAACAGAGGGTGCAGGGAGCTAAAAAGCAGTGACGAAGGCCAATAATATGAAGTCAGAGAAGAAAAGAAAGGAGCAAAGGAGACAGAGAAAGAGTGCCATCAGGGGCAGGGAGAGAATTAGAACACTCTATGTCTTGCAAGTTCATGGAAAGAGAGATTTAACAATGAAATCGTGTACAGAAGTAAAGGTGCATTTGTTCTGGAACAATAGAATGGTGCAAAAGCCAGTGGGAAAAGAGAGGACATAATTATTTGTTGGTCGACTGACTACTTGCATGATCAATTGCTTGCTTGACAGTGCTGTTCCCAGGCACCAACTACTTCATAGTGGCTGGAATGACCCCGTTGTCCAGGACTTGGGAAGATTTCACCTTTTGAGTGGGAAAGAAGCATCCGTCTGCAGATATGAAAGCCATGTGCCCAGGGCTTCTGGAACAGTGGGCCTTACAGAATGCTGCCCATTGTCAGACCATGAGTGCTAACACCTGGTCCTGACCCTATCTTTTGCAGACAGAACATGAAACATTGAGTTTTGTTTATCAGTTGTAACTTGAGGGAAGTCACTTTGTTGCATTCTTGTTGCCAGTACAGGGAACAGCCCCAGCTTCCTGGTACTGTTCTCCCTCCTCCTTCCTTCCTCCTGTCCTTTTAGTATACTCTGTGCTTCCTGCCTTTGATCACAGGGATCACCCTGCCATGGATGTTCTTCCTCCTCATCCCAACTCTACTTGTAAAATCTCTCTTCCTGTCCTTCAAGACTGGTACCTCCTTTGTGGGGGCATCCCCAGTCCCCCCCACCCCCCAGGCAGAAATCATCTCTGGCACTTAATTGTTCCTATTCCACTTGGCTTGAAGCTCTGCTCTCCCAAGCACCAGGAGGGAAGTATTTGGAGCATTTGTCGCCTCCTGGAAGACATGAACATAGACCCAGAAGGAAAGTCATCTGTACAAAAACAAACAAAACACAAGGCCTGCACAACATCTGTCCCAGGTGTGTGTGGAGAGGAGGCACAGGGGAAGTGGGGAAGTGATCAGACCCTCTCTTCCCACCTACAAAAGAGTCCTTCCTCTCTTCCCTTCTCAGACAACCTCTAGGACAAGACAACCTTGGCAAAGCAGGCTTGGTAACTTCCCAGATATCAGCTAGGAGCAGCGCTTCTAAGGTCAGCCTGTGCACTGCTCACTGTTATCACCTTCAGCGGGTAAAGAGACTTTACAAGCCCTCAAATAAATGTCCACTTCTTTTTGAGCTGGGCTCACTCTACAGACCTCCCCTCTGCTTGGCCCCTCTCCACCTCCGCAGTCTTCCCTTCTGGGCTCGAGGCCCAATGTCCAGTCACCCTCTTTCTGGTTATCTCCCTTTCTCCTTTATCTGGCATTGTTTCTTTCTCTGTCTGCCCATCTCTCTTTCAGACACTGTCCTTGTCCTTCCTCGCCCCTCTTCCTCGCTTTCTAGTCCTCCCTGACTGAGGAGAGGATCCTCAGAGGAAAACAGATAGACTTCCTGCATAGAAGATGTGAGCTGGTCCAGGAGAACTAGAACACAGAGCCTAAAGAGAAGAGGTTTTGGGTGTTGGGTACCCATCAGCAGAGAAACTTATGTGTGTTCCTGCACTTGAGTGCACCTTGGAGTAAAATTGCTGGTCAGGGTTCAAAAAGCCTGGGCCAGAATTGAAACCTGATCTTTCACTCGTGTCATAAACTGCTAGCCTAAACTTTTTTGATGTAATTGCCCCTATCAGTTAAAATAAAAGTCGAGCAGTCCCCTCAATATATGCATATCTTCCTATTTCTGAGTCACACATTAAATAAAATTGTCGACTTTGGCAAAGAATGCTAGCTGCCTCCTGTTATTCCTTTTCCATTCTTCTACAGAGACTCGAAATTTTAGCTGGACACACATCCAAAACAAAGATTATATTTTCCAGGACCAAACATCTAGGTGTAACCATTTGCATTAAGTTCTGGTCAGTGGATTTTGAAGAGAAGTGATATATAAGTTCTGGAACCTTCCCCCTCTCCCTCGCTTCCCTGAAGCTGCCCCTCTGCCCCCTACCCTAGAGCACGGACTTGGGAATAAGCCATCTTGGTCTCCATGGAGTAAGATTTAAGATCTAGCCATGATGAGGCAACAAGAGAGGAGGAGCCTGGGTCCCTGGACAGGCTGACAGAGGAGAGACTTTTTATCATCCCGGGCTATAGGCCTATAGACACTTCTATTTAGCTGGAGTCCTGCTGTTGTTCAGCTGAACCTCTATTTTAACCATGTTGTACTTTTATGAAAACATGGTGTACATCATAAAATATGTAAAATATAGATTATAAAGAAGATGACAATTTTTAAATAAATTTTATATTTTACAAAAAGTTTAGATTCATAGAGAATTTGTAAAGATAGATTAGAGAGTTTGTATATGCCCCACACTCAGTTCCCCCTATTATTAACATCTTAATGTAGTATGGTAGATTTGTCACAATTCATTAATTGTGAACCAATCGGAATACATTGTTTTTTTTTAAACCCTGCTTTACAATGATATGTCTTAAATAAATAACTTATCATTTTCTTCCTAACCCCATGCATCTTGCACACCGTGTGTGTGTGTGTGTGTGTGTGTGTGTGTGTGTGCATGCACGCGTGCGCGCACCAAAGGGAAACCATTGCTTTAGATGTTCTCTGCCAGTATACCACATGACCAAATTGCTAGTCACAGAGCACAGGAATGAGGTACTGAGAGGGGACACCAGGTGAAAGGACTCAAAGAGTCTAAGTACTGAGGAAGCACTCAGAAGTGGAGGAATAGGAATCACCAAGGATGAATCCAGAAAGAGGTTCTTCTTGGAAGCTGGGTTTTGTTGGGAAAGACAGACACTGATGGAGAGAAGGGTCTGGCATTTCCAAGATGTGCATACCCCAGGAGTAGGCAAAAGGAGAGGTGACGTGGGGGCAGGGTGGTGAGGTAGGATCTGGTTTGTATCAGGCCTGTGCACTGGGAAACAGCACAGAACAGGGCTGGGTCAGGGCAGTGGTGGTAGATGTACTGGGCCTTGGGTACTTTCCTTGTTGCAGAGCATGTCTGTATTTTTTTGAGCCCAAGGCACTGACGGCTCTGCTGGGCTCTGTGTGTCCTGGCTCCTCATTAAAACAATGGGAGTTTCCTTGACCCTTGGGAGCCCATGTATCTGGAGGGCAGCCATAATCTTGGAGAAAATTCACAGCAAGACTTCCCCTTTCAGAACAGACCAAGAGATAAGAGCTATCATGAGAATCAAGGCCTTTTCTGTCATATATATGGAATGCACCCTCTGTGTACACGGTACACCCCTTATTGACTTCTGTTTGAATTCTGATTCCCAGTGAAGAGCAAGAACCAGGTTGTACTTGGCTGTGCAGGGAAGAGGTCTGTTGATTGAAGGAGTTCAGGAAACAGGGCATCTGAGGTCACTTGGATTTTTTCTCATTTGGAGATAAATGAGACCAGGGAGCTGTGCCCAATGTCCCAGTACCCTGGCCATAATGTAGGTCCGGCTTGTATAAACAAAGGCACAGAAGAAGGAGATCACAGACAGTCATGGGTGGGAGGGATGTAGGGATACTTATGAAATGACATTGAAACAGCCTGTTTAGATGTCTAACCAATGAACATCCCTGAGGATGGGGAGTGGACCTGGTATTTTGGATTTCCATGTCTTGCTCAGTGCCTGATCTGCAAATATGTGTTCAATAAATGTATGTTGAATGAGTTGTTTGTCTAAACATACTTACCTCATTTCTGACAGAACCGATAAGTATCTGAGTATCCTGAGCCGTTTGTCCTACTTGTCTTTTCTGTGCACCATGTCACCAAATTGTTTCTGGATCTCAGTCTGGTGAAGCAGAAGTTCAGGCCACTTTTTGTTCTGCCCACCATCTTGCTACTCTATCCCAGGTATGTCCACTCCTGCTCCTAAACTAGGCTAATTAGAGCATCAGGCTAATGAAATTGCCTATCTAGGCTGGTTAGCTTTGACCAAGCTGAGTTTTTGGGTCCTGACAGTCTTTTTGTAGATGGGAAGGTACAAATAAGTACAGCAAGTTTTGTTCAAATCCATAACCCTTAACGGGTCCATAGTGCCTAGAGAATAAAAATCCAAAGTCTTTAAGGTCAGATTAGGGTACTCCATACTTTGGCTAGAAAATCCTGTATCTTCAACATCTTTCATACTCACTAAATTCCTAATTCTAATCACACACTTCCTCCAAGCATGGATGGTTCCGTCAAATTCAATATTTACCATTTCTTACACCCAACATTTCTTGCTCCCAAACTTTGCTCAAATCTTCCTATGCCTGATAATGCCACCCCTGCCCCCATCTCTACCTACCCAAACTCTGCTATTCTCCAAATTCTGAATCAAATCCCACCTCCTCTAAACTTCTTGCTCTCCTGGCCACCTGTTGGGGTGTGATGAAAATGTCCCATCCTCTATACTCTCAGACCACATTTTATTCCTAGTATTATAGTTAGTTTGATATACTTCTGTGTCTGGCTGTGCAGAGCATGGATGCTGGCACCTTTGTTTTTGGTTTCTCTCACCCTCATCTTTAGCACTGAACCCAGGAGAGACTCTCAGTAGCTCCTGCACTCAGTGTGGGGAGAGTGGTCAGTAGTGTTTGCTCTGGTTGGAAGAGCAGAACTTTCGTATTTGTCCACACTCTGAAGCAGAACATCCTAAATGGATCATCCTTCCTTAAGCTGGGTGATGCCATTAGTGTGAGAGGAAGTAGTTTTGGATCTTGGGAACCATGAGATCAAGCAGGGATCACATGAATTAGCCTGTCTGACAGCAGGAGGAGAAGCCTGGGCTGGGAGAAACTGGCTGGCCCAGTTCTTGGGAAAGGTCATGCAGATCCCCAAATGGGCAGGAGCGCTGGGTTATGGATTCCCAAGAGGCTCAGTGGATCCAGAAGAGAAGAGAGAGAAAGTCTGGATGTGACCGTGAACCCATCCAGCTCCTTTTTCTGCTCCCTTCTCCTGTCATATCCCATTGTTTTGCTTTCTCTGCCTCTAGGAAGAAGAGACAGAGACAGCAGTGACAGGAGGATGAAGAAACCATGGGCAGGAGGGTCTTCTCTGTTTGGAATCTTCTTCAATACCCTTGTCAAGATGATATCCAAACTTACCACCAGAAATTTTATTTTTAACCCAGAACGAAACATATGAAGTTAACATTCTTTGTAAACCATCTCCGCCTGGCACAAACTAATGATTTGTTAAATGAATGTTTAAAACTGTTTCCTTCATGGCAGGACCTATACAGTAGTAGGCCGTGAGGATTCTTGTCACGTGAGCTATCCTATCAGGCAGTGTTCAGGGACACAGTCCATAGTCATTACCTGTTTACCTCTTACATCCTCAGAAGATCTCCAGACAAACACCCAGTAGCCTCAGAACTTCACTAGCCCAGAGCTTCAGCAGAGCTAGTTCCATCAGTAGCCTTTTCCCAACATCCTCCATGCCACGCCTCCCCCATGCCCTCTGTGCCTTTTCCCTCCAAATGCTGCTGGGATCCTTAGATGAAGGCGCTTGGCAGCTCCATGGGTTTCCCAGGCAGCTGCTACTCCCCTAGACTCCAAGTACTAGTAACCTTCGCCCCGATGCAGCTATGACCCTTGGGCTTGGAACCAGATTCGTTAAATTCATCTTTCCTACTCTCCAAAGAGTGGGGGCAGGGGGGTTGGCTTCTGGGAAGCAACCAAATTCCCCACCACCCTGTGAAATGCTCAAGAGAAAGAAAACAGCTGGAATTAGGCTCTCCATGTTTCCCTGAGGAGGGCCAGCTCACCTCATGAAACACAACCAGCTTTTCCTCCATCATCTGTCAGTTTACCCACCCTCCCAGATAAAATTATGGCATCATCCATACTATTCTAAGGAAGAATTGGCCCGTAAGGTTCAAAATCATGAGGAATTTCAAACCAATTCTATTTCACTTTGGAGAACGTTATTATTTTTTTCTCCTGCGGCTGACTTTTCCGCGACTATTGAATGTTAAAATTCATGCATTCCCTGGACAAAGATTGGGGAAAGGTGATTCCTAGTGAGACCTGGCCACAGACAAGTCTCAAAAGAGACAATGTACATGGAAATGTCTGAGAGGCTGTTCTCTGAGAAGCTTTTCATAAGTCACAGGAATCAAAGAGTCTAAGTGCTGAATATGTTCAATACTATCTCTACTTTGAAAACAACGTCTGAGTCATAAAGCATCACTTTGAGACCACTGAGTCTAACCCCTACTTTATGTAGATGAAGATACTGGAACTCACATAGTAGGTAAGCTGCAGCTTAATATGGCAGCCTACCTCCTCCTCTTTATCAAAACTCATGTCCCCTTCCACCCAGAAACCCACCTGCTTAGTCCAGCAACTTTTCAACTCTACATAGAAACTTCTGGCCAATTGCTGGGTGTATCTGTTTGTATGTGTCACATACATTTTAATAACTTATTTCCCCTATTAACCCATAAGCTAGAAAAAATTGAGTCCTTCGGGTTTCTTCTTGCAAACTCCATGTTAATGACTCATTGTCTAATGACTGCTAACTAACCTCCCGGCAGCCATCTCAGGGGTTCTGCAGCAACCACCTATGGTTCAAGTCCTGACTCTGCTGCTTTCTAGCTATGTGTTCTTGGGCAAATGACTTAGCTTCCCTGTAGAAGTGGCACCAAGGGAAGGCTTTAGTCCTCATAATTGCCATAGCCACCTCCAAAACACACAATGTGTAAAGTAAAAACAATGCATAACAAAATCTAGCTTCAGGACAAATCTCCTGGTACCCCTGCAACCCGATTATAAACTAAATTAATCAAAATTTTGGAGCTGCCATTGCTCCTTCCCTCTCAATTTTCTCATCAGGAAGGGAGAAAATAATATGCATAAGGTTATTAGCAAAGGTAAATAAGATATCTAAGTAAAGCACTTAGCACTTCGAAAAACTGTCTAATACATGTTAGGTCCAGGTACTGGAACTGGGGTTAGGGAATCAATGACAAATAAAACGTGGACCCTACTGAAACTACTCACAGATCCATAGAGGAGGCAGAAAGGTCATTCCATAAAGGCTGTATGCTACAATAGATTGAGTAATATAGTAGAATGAAAAAGACAGTGTTAACTGCAGGAGGGAACGACTGTCTCAAGCTGTTTAAGGTGGTCTGGGGAGATTTCAAAGAGGATGAAATGCTTGAGCAGGAATCTAGAGCATGCATAAGAGTGTCCTAGGCAGGCATGTGAGTATTACACTAGCCAGAAGGAACACACTATTAAAAAAACCTGGGGCTTTAAACATCATAGCACCATCAGGGGTCACGAGAAGGTAAGACAAGTAGTAGGCAAAGTGGCTGGAGGAAGAGACAATGTGGAATGAAAGAGAGCATGAGCTTTGAGTCAACACGACTTGGATTCCACTCATGGCTCTATCACTGACCAGCTATGAGAGCAGATTTCTTTATCTCTGTAAGCCTCAGTCTTTGGATCTGCAAAAAGAGCAAAATAACCAAACAACAGTCCCCTCTTATCCATGGAGCATATGTTCGAAGGTCCCCATTGTATGCCTGAAACCACAGATAGTACAGAACCCTATATACACTAGGCTTTTCCTATGCATACCTATAATAAAGTTTAATTTATACATTAGGCATGGTAAAAGATAAACAACAATAAATAATAACAATATAGAACAATTATAACAAAGTAGTGGAATAAAAGTTATGGGAATGTGGTCTCTCTCTCAAAATATCCGTTGCACTGTACTCACCCTTCTTTTTAGGATGATATGAGATGATACAATGCCTATGTGATAAAATGAGATGAGGTGAGTGACATAGGTATTGTGACATAGCATTAGGCCACTACTGACCTTCTACCTATACATCAGGATCATCAAGACATTATGATGTTGTGTCTTCCACCCATAAATTTAATGCCTTTTCCATCTTAACTAAGCACTTGTCACGTACTGTGGCTATAACTTTTGCAGTTTGAGGTGTGACATCAAAACTAGCATGAATTCCATTTTTTCTTCTTCACAGTTTCACAAATAGAAGATTTGGTCTTACGATAGATCTTAGAAACCTCAGAGACAATTTCTTTTCCTTCCTCATGAAGTTGAAATGGTTACCTTTTCACTTAAAGTATATACTTTATGGATTCTCTTTGGCATATCTGAATTTACAGCATCACTACTCTTGCATTTTGGAGCCATTATTAAGTAAAATAAGGGTTAGTTAAACACAGCATTGTGCAATACTATGGTGGTCGATCTGATAACTGAGAGAGATGGACACTTAGTGATTAGTGGGCACAGAGCATCTACAGCATTGAAGACACTGGACAAAGGGATGATCCTGGGCATCATGGAGCAGGACAGTGAGAGATTTTATACTACCCAGAATGATTTAAAAGTTATAAATTTTTTACTTCTGGAATTTTCCATTTAACATTTTTGAACCTAGGTTGATCATAGGTAACTGAAACAGCGGAAAGCAAAACCAAGGATAAAGGGAGCTATTATACTATCAGTAACAAATGGCTGTTGCTTAGTGGGTGGCATATAAATGGTAGCCCCTGTATAACGTCTCATGGTGGGCTTCACCGGCTTTGCCAAGTGGCCCAGGTTTTGTCTGGAAGGTTGTGGGGTTTCAGGCTGAATGAATGTGGGTCTCAGAAAGAACCATTTGGGTGGAGGTCACAGCAGTCAAAGCGGCATCCTTTGGCTGTTTCGGCAGTCTGGGGAGACACGGATGAGGGCCTGAACCACTATTTGTAGTTGTGGGAACTCCAATGAAAGGAGAAAGTCAAAAGATTTGGTGGGCTTGGAGGCAAAATCAACAGTTGTTTGGTGAAGTTTAAATGAGGTGAGTGATAGAAAAGAGAAACTTAGGGAGAAGCCTTTACCAACTGCAAATATATAGTTTTCTGTTTGTTTGTTTGTTTGTTTGTTTGTTTGTTTTGGTATGGATTAAAGGGGGAAATGGAGGGTATAGAGTAAGCACACAATGAAAACTCATTATTTCTGAGTTTTCCTTCTGGAGGAAAACCTAGCCTATGCAAAAGCTGAGTCTCAAAGAGGCAAAGTCACAAGACCATGGGTGGCACTAGGAATGAGGGTGGGAGAAGAAACAAGTATTGGGGACTCCTTGGGCCAGGGAGCCAATGACATTGGTTCAATAGCCTCATGTATGAGTAACTGTAGATTTTAGTTTTTAAAACCATGTTATGTGCTATTTAAATTAGTTTTAAAATGTAATGTCCTGCAATATGGTACATGGACTCCTTTATGAGAGGCCCGTTGATGTCAGGGACCAGGTTACAAAAACTACTACCCAGTGTCTGGGAAGATACTACTGTGTCCGGAGGGCTGACCTTGAAAGTCCAGAGCATTGAGTGGCAGCAGTCATGTTTCAGGCAGACTTTTCGGTCAACTCCATGTTACCAGTCTCAGAACTGGGAGCCATCCTGCTCAGCTAGGTGGCCAGGCAGATGGGATAACTGAGAAAGAGCAGGCACACATATGTGCCCCTGGGAGCAAAATGGAAAGCTCTCTCTATTTGGGTGGTCTCCAGAGGCTGGAACTGTGTGTGTGTGTGTGTGTGTGTGTGTGTGTGTGTGTGTGTGTGTGTGTGGTGGTGGTGGTGGTGGCGGTGGTAGGGGCTGTGTGTTGGAAAGGAAGGAGTAGGAGTGCTGGGGAGGAATATAGGGGTCTTTGTACACCAGGAGCAGCAGGTGAGTTCACTGTCTTTCACTTGATTCTAGCTAAGCAAGAAGCCTCCTTCATTGGATAAAGAGCCAGCGAGGGACTGCCAGGCTGGACCCAATATCCCCTCTGGTTTCAATGGGCGGTGTGCACCATCAGGCTCTGCCTGCTGGCCCCATCCCTCTCCAGCATCCCACACACAGGCTCCCCAAGCCTCGCCCTGCCAGAGCCACCCACACTTGGCCTATCTGATTGCAGGCGGCAGTCCCCAGGCCTAGCACAGGCTGGCAGGAGAAGGCTTTTGACTCCCTCCAGTTTGATACCCTCCAGCTGTCGCTTCCCCTCCATGCCCGCCATTTGGCAGCGTGCACCCCCCTCCCTCCCAATGCAGTCTGGTCCAGCAGGCACAGCTTAAGTTTCCACAGAAACTCTGACTTTTCTGGGGTTTGGAGAAGGCCAGGCAAGGAGGGAGGTCGGGTGGTTTCGGCTGGCCACATTTCCAACGGCTGCTGGCTTCTGGAGCCCCTCCCCTCCCACAGCTTCTGGCAGGGTATGGTCACCGCCACTATAGAGGCTTGGCAAATTCTGGAAGAAGAGGGTGGGGTACGCTATGGTTGATTCCTATTCCTCTACTTCCTGAAATCCAGAATACAACAATCACACTTAAATGTCACTTTTAACCTTTCAAAGAACTTTCCAAATTTTATTTCATTTGACTCAATTTTCATGATTTCTCTGTAAAACAAGCAGTATAATTAGAATTAACCCCTTTGGCCAAAGGAAGAACAGAGCCCCGAGGGAGAAAATGACTTGCCCAAGTTCCCATGACTAGTTGATTGGCATGGAACCTGAGGAAGCTTCCTCATGCCATATTGCCGCCACCACACCCTCTTCAGGTGGCACGACATATCCCCAGAGGTCTCTGCACTTTTCATAGCTTCCCCTTGCATATAAGAACCTAGAGGTACCCCGTGTAGGAAGCACATGGGCAGCCTCACCACATCTGCCCTCCCTTCTCCACCGAAGAATGAAGCCTCTCCTAGACTTTCTGGAAACACATGCTTTGTGATCAACTGTGTCCCGGGCAAGTCTTTTCCTTTATGAACATAAAAAACCCTGAAGAAAAGATACTTTGTGCTTTTCCATAGGGGTAACAGGAAGTTTCCAAGGGGAAAGGAAATTGAAAAGATTGGGAAGTATGAGGGCAGAAGAGGAAAAGGTGTACACCACGTGTACGGCCGTAGCAAGAGTTTCTGGAGCCAGCTCATGCGTGCTGACCTCTTGGCAGTTTCATGTGTGGAGAAACTTACTTACTTGACCCCAGTCTGGCTTGAGAAGAGAATGCCACCAAGGGCAACCCGTGACTACTCACACCTGAATCCACAGGACCAAAATCCTCTGGATCCAAGCCTCTGCTTCTGTGCTGGCCCATCCATAACCACCCCCCAGGGATGAGTCTGAATCGTAGTCTTAAACATTTCCAGGCCTGGAGATGCCTTGATCATCTCTTCCTAGGTATCTAGAATCTGGTGGTTTTGATGTGCTTCCTTGGGTCTAGCCTCAACCATTCCTGCTGCGTTTTTAAAGGGCCTCTTTTTCTGCTCTCTGTGGAGGAGAGCAGGAATGGTGCCAACAGGCAGGAAATGAAATCACGGCTGCTGGTCATTTCCCCCTCTTCTTTCCTCTCCTTTCCTCCCTCCTCCTCCCATCCCCCTCCTGCCCTTCCCTCCTTGGGGCTGCTTGTCAGATGTTTCCGCTGTGATGAGCAAAGCCTGTGTGTACAGTGCCTTTATGTGTTATAGATTTTTGCCATAAGCCTTCAGGCTTCTTCTTGCAGCCCTGACAAGGGAAATCCCATAATGAAGGATTTCACGGAGCTCCAAAGGCCAGGAGAGGCTTTTCTTTCCATCTGTCATTTTACTTCAAGCCTTGACATTTCTGTTCCCATGTAAGGCGGGATCAGGAAGAAGCTGGGGCTGTGGAGCGAATGTCTGGGTTAGAATCAGGGCTGTCAGTGAATGGAAGCCAGGGATCTGGGTGACTTTAAGTGGGGAGTGAATGACCACAGCGCACACCTCAAGGGATGCAAGTGATAGCAGGGTGGGAGTAAGAAGATTTTAAAGAAAGGAGAGGGTCTCCCGTTAGCATAAGTTCCCACATGCAAGTAGGATGCAGAACCTCCTAGGAGTTCCCTGCCTAGCCACCCCTCACCAGACACTCAGGGGTGCCATTTTTACCAAATAAACCAGAGGCTTTGAACTCCCCAAAATTTGGGTTTAAAAATAATTCTACCCAGTTGCCTGTTATGACTTTGGGCCAGTCACTTAACCTCCTGAAGCTTCAGTCTCCTCATTTGAAAGTTAAGAGTGGTAACGCAGATTTCACAGGACTGCTCCACGGATGGAATAGGACACTGTCTGGTGCTCAGCATCATACCTGCAGACAGACAGCATGGACTCAGTGGTGGCTACCAGCCCTTTCAGATGAGAAGTGAACCTCAACACTACCTGGAAGATAACAGGAACCAGAAAGCCCCCCTTGGCCTCTCCTGCCCATCAAACTCCCCGAAACTCCCCAAAGGGGCCTCACCCCAGAACAAACAGCCCATGGGAAAGCAAGCTGGAGCTTTGATGCCAGCGAAGGCCATCTTCTGCCCAACTTTCCCATGTCATGTCGATAGGGAGGCTGAAAAAAAAAAATGCCAGTCTCCAAGGCTCCACAACCAACTAACTATACTCCCTGCACGGCTGTGAAAGGGCAAAGCCTCCGAGATGCACAAGGATTGTGATTGTTTGAAATGTTGGTAACATTTCATCTTCCCAGAGACCTTGTTCATTTATCAGGGTTCTTAAAACCCTTTTGTTCATAAACTTGTGGTGAGCACAGAAAACATTCTATCTAATATCAGAGCACAGCTGTTCCGCGACAGGGAGACTTAGGGAGAAAGCCCTTAAAACAAGGAAGGGGGGAAATCCCACCAGGGTCACAAACATGGGAAAAGCGACCAGGGGCAGGAGGACGGCCTCCTGAACAACAGCTGCCTAACAAGAATATGCTTTTCGGGAAGTGTGAGAAAAAGCATCACCACGCTGACAGTGGGCCTCCGAGCTCTCAGTAAACACTGTGACCAAGGCAAGCCCCAGAGCTGGGCTCCTCCTCTCGGTTGGGTTCCTGGCAATCGAGCAGGAGGCCCCACAAGGGCCCCTAAAAATGTTTGAAGTAGGTGTGGAGCCCTGAGTAATATCTTCTTAAGGGCCAGTGTGGCTGGGAAAAAAAAAAGTCTAGTGGAAAACTCTGTCCATCCAAGGCCACAGAAGACCAGGAAATATTTTCTAAAAGGGCTTTGATTGCTCCTGAAAGCACAAGACAGACTGAGCAGGGCCAGGCCAAGCCGGGGACTGTGTGACGCTTGCCATTGGCTGTGTGAGGTTGGGGCAGACAGGTCCGGAGTCTACGATTTATTTGCAGCTCTTAATTATTTAGTCAGGAGCTGTACAGAACTTCATGAATTCATATAAAGGATAATCACATCTATGTTTATGAGCTGTCTGAATAGGGGAAGAAACCACATCCACATTTACAAAATGTCTGAAGAGTAGAAATTGTTAAATGTAATTTCATTTCATATTTAAAAGGGAAAGAAAAAAAAGATAAGTCAATCAAGGTAAAATTTCAACACTGAAAATAGCTGCCTGGAATTACATACTGGTATATTACAGAAGTTATGAGCATGAGCTCTGGAATCAGAAAGACCTGGATTTAAGTGATGGTGCCGGATGGCCAAGAAAAATGTTTCAACATCCCCATTTCTGGGTTTCCCCATTGGCGAAATGAGAGTAAAGGCACCTACCTCACACACAGGGTTGCTTTGGAGTTATGTGAGCTATGACATAAAAGTGTTTAGAAAAGGGTGGGAACCTATTTAGCCCTCACAGAGTAGAAGCTATGACTATAATGAGTGGGGGTTATAGTGATATTCTGTGGCATGAAAAGGAAACTTGGGTTGTCTTAGCTTGACCACTAATTGGATCCTGTAACACCTCTAGGCCTCACTTTCCTCTCTCTGAGGCAAGGTATACCTGTGTACCCTATCTGACACAAATGCTGTGCGTCAAAGAATCATATGAATCCTAAAGGTGTATGTAAATGGGATCTATGATTATTATAAAGTGCCCTTCTTCTGCAGTGCTATTTCCCCTCATTCAGCTAACATTCTAATGCCAGAACCTTGAATGATCAGCTCACCTTTCCAGCTGCTACCAGACCTGATATCCCACTTTGTTTGGATTGTGATTCTAACAAATCAAGTGCGAGAGAGAGGCAGAGAGGCAGACACTCAGAGAAATTTGATGGTATTAAGGAATTGTTAATTTTCGTTAGTTGTGATAATCGTATTAAATACATATGAGTGTTCTTACATGGTTCCACATGGAGTCTTTATAGATGAAGTTACATGATGTTTGGATTTACTTTAAAATCGTCTGTGTAGGGGGGAAAAAGGGATAGGTATAGATAAAAGAAGATTGGCCATATGTTAATAATTGTAGAAGCTGAGTGAGGAGCACATGGGAGCTATTTATATTATATCCTCCGCCTTTATGTTGGAACATTTTCCATAATAAAAGGAAAAAAAATAACACAAAAACAAAATCCAAAAGGAAGACCAATGATTAACTATCTGTGATGGCAGCTGAGGACCAGGTAGAGTCCTGACAAAGGACAGTCAGATATTTTGGATACAAGAAGATGCACAGTTGTGAGAGAAAGCTGGAAACTAGATAGCCTGCCACAGACAAAGCCTTGTGAAGTGGCCAAGTCACTTAATTTCTCCAGGCTGCCGTTTCCTCCCCTTTAAAGGAGGTGAGACTCAAATGCCTTTTTCAGTCTTCACATATGATTTTTAAGGAATTCAAAAATCAAGTACATTTTGCCTATTTTCTGAATGGAATGTATAAATCTCACTTTCAAACGAATGAAACCATTTAAAATGTAGCAGACATGCTCTCGATTTAAAGGAGCACTGTGAGAGAGCATCTGGCTTAGGCAACAAATCTTTTGGTGAAGTCTATACCTTCTTCCCCAATTTATTTGTAGCTTCCAACTTCCT
This sequence comes from Cynopterus sphinx, assembly GCA_030015415.1. Lineage (NCBI taxonomy): Eukaryota > Metazoa > Chordata > Mammalia > Chiroptera > Pteropodidae > Cynopterus > Cynopterus sphinx. The sequence goes on from CM057380.1 coordinate 95,756,025, forward strand.
TGTTACAGTAAAAAGTCAATTGATGAAAACATACAGAGTTTGAAGATGTCTTCCAAAGTCCATTTTTATGAGCTGAATGTTAACTTGAAAAAAATCCTTTATGTTTCAATTCTCTATATAAAGGAACTTCCCACAAACAGGAGTCGGCTTGCCCTTCTTAGCAAGCACAGAGAAATGGACACCACCTTCTTGGTGACCTGAGTCAGGGTTTCTTCTGGCTTGAGATCACCACTGGGCACCAAGTCTTACTGTTCAGGACTGGAGAGGTAGACAGAGGGAGCAGACATCGAGTCGAGACTAGACTGATGCCATGGCATCTTCTGGAAGGTACATTTTCAACATTGGTCCTTGTAAGAGCCAGTTTTAACCTTATAATCTCCTACAAGTGGAAGATAGAAGAAAACAGAGCAGTTAACGAAGTGTTTCTGATTGGCTGAGTCAATTAATCTAGATTTTAATGAAATGGGTTGGTGCCCTGAACCCTTCATTCCCACCTATTTCTCATGTTTCTCTTTGCTACTGTGAACTATTTACTCACAGCACTTGCAACACCAAAAAGTGTGGGCTTTTTCTCCACACCAACCAATTCTCCAACTCTCTGGGTACCAACTGCGTGTCCTACAATTCAACTGAACGCTGACACTAACTACCTGGAATTAACATAGACCCCACAGGTTAAAGGCTCAGGCCCCAAGGCCATCCCCACTTTGGATGCCAGTCACAAGCCCCATGCTCCTGACTGACTAGCTATAAATTCAATGGTTTTCATGACACCCTCCTCAGGTCTGATGATGTGTTAGAGTGGCTCAAGAACTCAGGAACAGTTTACTTACTATCACCAGTTTATTTTAAAGGATATTATAAAAGATACAAATTAACAGATGAAGAGGTACATGGAATGAGGTCTGGAAGGATCCTGCGTGCAGGCACCTCGGTCCCTGTGAAGTGGCATGCACCCTCCCAGGCAGGCAGGGTTCAACACAGCATTGGCCACTGGTTATTAACTCAATCCCAGGCCACTCACTCCTCCCCAGAGTCTGGGGATGGAGCCCACAGTTCCACCTCTTTAATCATGTGGTCTTTTTGGTCACCAGCCCCTATCCTCAAGCTGTCTAGGGGCCCACCAAGAGTGGCCTCATTACGAAAAACAAGACCCTCCTATCACTTCTATCACCCCCAAAATTCCAAAGGATTTAGAAGCTGTGTCAGAAACATCCTTTCATCCCAAACTCTCTCTCTGTGTGTGTGTGTGTGTGTGTGTGTGTGTGTGTGTGTGTGTGTGTGTATTTGTTTGTTTTTAATCACAGCTACCCTAAAGTCTTGGAATAAAATTTCCTAGGACACTGCCTGCAAATCTCACTTCTAAGAAGTACATGATTCTGTCTGGTAAGAATTCAATACTATTTTGTCCTCTCGAAAGCACCCTAACTTACTGATCATTGAAAAGGCAGACCATAAACATCTTCGGACATTCAATAAGCTGGTATTTATTAGTTTATCTCTTTGATGCCTGGGGTTTCAATATTTGTGTTCAAGTCCCATCTTGCTCCTTAGCTGCCAAGGATTTGGTCCTCTCTTTCCGTCTCTGTGACATGGCGATAATAACAACATGGATTTATAGGGTCGTTGGGAGGATTAAATGAGATAATCCCATAAAAGCAGTTACAATAGTGCTTGTTGCACAGTACGTGCTCAATAAGTGTTGTCTGAACATCTGAGAGATGTATTCATGCAAGAATCTGCTAACACCAGGAGACACCAGACCCAGACAGCAGGCAAGACATCCAGCATCCAAGACCAAATGAATGGCAGAATGGGGTTATTATGGGGAGAGTTCCTGAGACCAACTGGGCTGGCTTTCAGAATGTCTGAGGCTAATATCACCCGAGCGACTGGTCTGAGCCTCAATCCACTGGAGTTCCCTGCCCTGAACGAACATGGACTGGCCTGGACCTCAGAGTACCTAGGCTTGCTGTCCCCTGAATAGAACTGTGAGTTCTATGGGTATGTGGAATGGTAGGTCAGAAAGGGCTACATGAAGGAGGTTGCACTGGAGCCAGGGCTTCAAAGATGGATAGGGTTTCAGAAGGTTAGGGGGCAGAGATAATGAAGAGGTCGGCTTAAGGATGCCCACCTCTTCTCTCTAGAGGCACAGGCCCATGGCTACCTCTCTGTGGGTTGAACACTGGACACTGCTGGGAATGCGTGTCCCTCCTTCTCCTTGAAATCCCTTGTTGCTGCCCAAACAGAAACCTACTTTTTCTTGCCTGGCTCTTAGGAGAACTGCTGCCTACACCCCCTATCCCACAGAACAGCCCTTCTCAGATCTGAAGGCTGAGACTGTGCCAGCCCTTCCCTCTGGCTTTCTCTCTCCCAAGGACCATGTTCTGCTGGTCTCACAGAAGCCACGACTCGTCGTCGTATGCTGCCCAGCATGTGGGTGCCAACCCGCGAGTGGGCTTTGAGGCCTTCCCTGGCCAAAGCCCAGGCTTGTGGCTGCCGTCTCATCACCCTCTCCTCCTCCCTCCATCTCCAGAGCTGCAGGGACGTGGTCACTGGCACCCTTTCCCAGTTCAGCTCAGACTCTCTTCTCAGTACCTTGGCATCCCACTCTGGGCCATCACAGGAGATTTCAAGTAAAAAATAAGACAAAAACTGAAAAATGTCTTTCTCTTTTATCACAAAATACAAGCAGTAAAAGATTATTTAATCCCAGGTCTGCATTTAAGCAGCTGGGCGAACTTGGGCAAATTATATAACTCTTCTGTGCCTCAGTATAGGCATCTGTTAAACAGGAATAACAGTAGTTATCCTATCATGATGCTGTTGTGAGGACTGAATGAATTACTGTAAAAAAAGTATTTGAAACAGTGCCTCCTGCAGAGCGAGGGCATCAGTAGTATTACTTGTCGTTGTTATCATGGTTAAGAGGGCAGGACACAGACACAGGAGACACCACTTAACCTCTCTGAGCTTCAATCTTCATCTTCTTGAAATGGAAATAAAAACAGTGTCTATTTCATTCAATTGCAGGAGGATCAAAGCGATGCCCCCACGCTCACAGTTTCCTGTTAATGATTTAGCACTGTACTTATAGTAAGTCAGAAAAAGATTTTCATAAACAAAATTTTTTTGAAAGAAAGAAAGGAAGGACAGGAAGGGAAGAAAGGAAAGGAAAGGAAAGGAAAGGAAAGGAAAGAAGGAAGGAAGGAAGGAAGGAAGGAAGGAAGGAAGGAAGGAAGGAAGGAAGGAAGACTCTGGCTTGAAAAGTAATGACCAAACGCATTAGAGATCTAAGACCTGCAACCCAGCCTCCCAAATGCAGGCAGCTGCAACACCGCCTGCAGTCCGCAGCCCCTCCAGATAATCACCACGTAGGAGACATCCTTGCTTTCCCTCACTGTGCCCAGCCAGGAGTCTTGCAGAGCGCAATCACTGAAGTAAACCAGAGCTGAATAAATAGCATGTTTAAACATGTCCACCTGACCCCCAGGAAGCCAGGAGAGTAAAAAGGATCTCCTAGAATTTTTCTCTACTTGCTCACCCACAGAGTTCCACCATCTGGGAGGGGGGCTGCTGGGGGCGGCAGTTAGCATGAATCAGCCACATGACTTTGAGGGCAGTGGTCAGGAGCCCGGGCTTTGGCTTTTGAAAGACAGTAGTTCAAGTCCCATTTCTGCCAGTGGCTGGCCGTGGGATTCAGGTAAGTTTCTGATTCCTTCCTGGCCTCAATTTCTTCCTTTATAAAATGGGGATTGTGAAAATTACCTCACCATGGAGTTGTGAGCATCGAAAGAATTATTTGTGGGACACTTAGGACAGCGTCTGGTAGGTCTTAGTGCTTAACAAATTTCAGTCACTATTATCAACTCTGGATTTCTCAAACCCCTGAAAAGAGCAGGGCATTCTGTTAGAGAAGTAGTTTTAGAGAAAATCTAGTATCTGATTAATTTTTCTGGAGAGGATGTGGCCATGGCCTGAGCCCTGGAATGCTCCCGCTCTGTAGCTCAGCATCACTGACATGTGCCCATCCTGCTTCGGGGTCAGCGTCCTCCTCTGGCTGCAATTGTCATTCCCGTCACCATTCACACCCCTCCTTCTTCAGAGATGTGAGCACTTGCATTGTTTCCTCCAACCAATGGTTTTTCTCTGGCCTGTGATTGGTACCCCTGAGATTCCATCGCAATCCAGGCATGCCAACTATGTCAGCGTGACTCAAGTTGTGTGAGGCTGACATCCACATGGCCCCGTAGAAGGCAGGCTCTAGCAAAAGGTTATTTGGAATGCTGCTGAATGTTTGATGACTGTCAAGTTATCTTTTTGGGGTTAAGCCATTAAAGTCGCATCTGATGTTTTATGGAACAAACGAGATAAACTACATGTTGAAATTCATGGGGCATGGGAAGAATTTTTATGGATGTAGACTCTGTGGCAGCTAAAAGTAGGTTATTTTTTTCCCCTAAAACTTTCTAGTTTTTCTTCCATATAACGATTTCTCTTGGATTCAAGGCAGAAACAACCCCCAAAAGTGAAGATTCAGTAAAACCCGAGTCTACTGGATCACTTATAAAGAACATGGATCTATCTACTTTGCTCATATCATCTCAGTCGGAGAGCTATCTGCTCTATTCTTAAATTCTGTGCTGAAACTTGATCATACACCCTGCAGAAAAATTATTTTCCACGCAAATCTGAATCCTTCCTAGGTGCTTTTTAGTCCATGCCCCTGGCATCTCTCCACCTCTCCCTTGAGGTGACCAATACTCCCCTGAGGTGACCAATGCTCCCGATACTCCAGCCACACCACCAGCTCCTGGACCTCTGAGCATACTGGGTGCTTTCCACTTTTGTTTGTAGGCATTGTCTGTCTCCTTCGCCCAGAGCACCCTTCCTTTCTATCTCTGTCACTACTCATCCAACCAAATGGTCTAACTTAATCCACCCAAATAACTAGCATGTTGCCAGGCAATGATAAAAAGATGAGCAGACCAAGCTTCAGAGCCTTTCCATCCTCCAACCTCAGACTCAAGTGCTACCTCCTCCAAGCAGACTTCTCAGTCTCAGCCCCTCAGTCTCCCTCTTCCTGCACTCCCAAAACATTGAAGTGACTCCTATCTGTGTGTGTATATTTCTGTTCCCCTATAGACTATAAGGTTGTTGAAGACAAGGACTTCAAAATGTTAATTTTCTATCTTGGACCACTTAATTTATAGAATCAAAACCTCAATATTTTTCTCTTCCTCTGGACATTCGAATGCACAGGGAAGCAAAGTACAATGATGCTTGATGGAACAATATTTATAAAAGCAAAAAATTGGTAAGGAAAGGTATCCAAATGCCTATTAATTGTAGGAAGTGGTTAAATTATGATACGATATTTTTTTTATTACTGAATAAGTCTTCTCACCCCTGTGATTTTTAATTTTAAAAAATGGTTAAAAAATGAATTTGAATTCCTAAAGACCTCAAATAAACTTTTGATTTGATTGGCAAAAAGAAAAAAAAAGAAAAGAAAGAAAAGAAAAAGAGAAAAAGAGAAAACATTCTGCACTTACAATGAATGAAATAGATCTATGTGTGCTGAGATAAAAAGACTCCCGGAGATTATTGTTAATTGAAAAAAATCAAGTTACAGAATGACATGATCCTGTTCAGGTTTTTAAACTCTTATTCTAAAACAAAACGAAACAACCCAAAGTAAAGATCTCTCTGATGTGATGAAAAGGTGGCGGGTTATCTGAAAATGTTGGATAGTGAAAAATTATTTAAAAAATCATACATACTTTAAATACTTCTTCGAAGTTAAAATACATTTATTTACCAATTTCGCGACATTGGTCCAAAGCCTATTTTTTAGCATGGCTCTGATAGAGTTTTACATCATTTTTTATATGTAAGTCTTACCCATAATGCATTGTTTAGGAGTTCTAGTTTTATTTTCTGTAAAAGTGCAATGAGAATTTAAAGACAGTGATAGAGTAATTTGAGTTCAGGATTCTGAATTATGATATGTAGCAGCTGTGCAATTTACACAACTTAAATAATCTTTCTAAGCTTCAATTTCTCATCTGTAACTCAGAGCATAATAATAGAAGTTGTAGGTAACTGAGAAGAAAAAAGATAATTCTGCAACAGTGCCTAGTGCTCAAGGAGAGTTAGCTAATCAATGAAGTATTTTACTTTCCTATTATTATAGCACAGTAAGAAGGTAAAGAAGCAGCATAGGACCACCCTACCCGGCACTCTGGCCACCTTCTCTTCCTTCCTCAAAGATGCTCAAAGTCCATAGATCCCAGGAAGAAATGATTATCATGGCCTGAAAAGCAGGTGAATGAGAACCTGCTGCGTGACAGAACTGGAATAGGTGGCATGGCAACATGGAGCTCAGTAAGTTAGTTTCTTTTCCAAAGGACATTACAATCTAATGACAAAGGATTGAAATACATGGGAAAATAATAATAATAATATACAGTATCGATTAGTATATTTTCAGTTGTGAATGGAAAAAAAACCCAACAAAGTAGCTTAAATATTATATATATTTTTTAATTAGCTCAAGCTATGGACAATTACAGAAGTTGGAGGAACTTTAAGAGATACTTGATCAGCCCTTTGGTTCTAGGTCTCTTTGATTTTCTCAGCTCTGCCTTACTACATATGTCAGCTCTGTTCTTACTCTGGCTTCCTGCTAGTTAAACAATAAAATGGCTCTAGCAATTCCAGGCTTCACATCTGAGACCATATTATCAAACTTCAGGCCTGAAAGTCCCTCTGGTAGTCAAATTCATGGACCTATCTCTAACTCAATCACTCGGAGAAGATGAATGAAATTATGTTGACCAGGTTGGGCCAGTCAGGGCTTACCCCTAGAGCTGGCAATGGAGTCAATTTATTGAGTATTTCTTTCATGTATCAGGCACTGTTCCATTTGCCTTTACACATTTATCCTCACAACAGCCTAAGAAAGAGATAAGTGCTGCTAGCACCTCTAGTTAGTAGTTGAGGAAACTGAGGTCCAGAGAGGTTAAGTAATTTTCCCAAGGTTGCACAGCTAAAAAGTATTAGAGCCAGATTCATACTTTGGCCCTCTGACCCTAGATCCCTCATTCATAACTCCTAAACCATAGTCTTCCAAGGCATCAGTCCGAAATGGGGGAGAGTACCTGATGTATACTACAGATGATACTTGCTGGGTACATTGAGAGAGAAGAAAACTTGGCCAGGCTATGTGATGATGGAGAAAGCAGGGCTTGTGGTAGGTCTTAAGCAAGTATGGAAAATTAGATCAGGTGAACTTTCAGACACAGGAATCACGTTACAGCAGAAACAAAGGCAGTGGGGTCAGATAGCTACCAAATCTGCCACTTACATATAAGCTCAGTGATCTTTTCCAAGTTATTTAACTTCTCTGAGCCCACAGGTGAAATAAGAAGCCACCAGAGTGAATCAAAGCCCACGGGGAAACTGTAAAGAGAGAATATGGCAGAGAACACAATCCTAGAAACCCTGAAATAGACCAGGAAGAGTCAAGCCAAATCCTATGAAAAACATAAGGTCTCTTGGAAGGAAGGTAGAAAGTAGGAAGCCCACAACCCGTGGTCTCAGTGTGTTGACAAGTCTAGAGCAATTCTACAGCATCCATACCACTACCGGCTAGGAAGTAGGAAAGAGGTGGATAAAGATGAAGCCTTGGGAACTCTAAGAATATCCTAATAAAGATAACTCCATGCTATGCTGAACAAATCTGATCCCATCTGATCTCAGAAGCTAAGCAGGGTCAGGCCTGGTTAGTACTTAGATGGGAGACCACCTTGGAAGCCCAGGTGCTTTAGGCCTAAGAAACTAAAAAATAATAATAATAATAAAAAGATAGCTCCTTACAATTACCAAATTCTAGAGCTGGATGGGACAGTAGACAACATGTAGTACAACCTGCTTATTTTACAGATAAGAAAGGACATATTTGATGTAGAGGCACATTTGACACATTTTATATAGAGGCTTGAAGGTAAAGTGTCTAGCACAGTGCCTGTAAAATAGTAGGTACTCAGTAGAGTGTAGTTCTTATTATTTTTTAAAGTGACTTATTCATATAAGGTCTCAGAAGTTGGTTAGTGAACAAAAAACATTCTAATGCCCAGTGTAGCTTCTTTCCCCTCTTAGGTTTTTTCTTCAATGGCAAATTTGAGAAAGAGAATACTAAATACCACTGAAAGGAGGAAGAAAGAAGAGTTATTTAGTCTCTCTCTCAGCCATAGTCAGCAACTCTCCTTAGTACCCAAAGTAGGGGAAACTATGATAGAAGAAAAATGTTAGAATAAGCACTAAACAAGGCATTTGGAAACCAAGATTATAGATGGTGGTCTGCCATTAACCAGTTCAATCAACTAACCAGTGTGGGCCTCCATTTACTAATTTATACAAATAGAGATTTGGAAAAAGCAATCTGTTAATTCCAACTCTGAAATTCTATGAAAGTAACTTCTGCTTTTAACATCACAGTAGCTTTCTTTATAGGAAAACATAATTGGATTCTAAGAAAAATTTTTTAGGTCAAAGATCACGTAAAAAAATTGAAAGCGAGAAAACATGAGAGTTGGCATCAAATATTTTAAAAACACTCTATTCACACAGTGGTTAGTCTGGCTTTGTGTGAGGTTCTAGCTGGCAGAAATATGGCCAAGGAATAAAAGCAACAGAGGTAGGTTTCTGTTCAATTCAAAACAAAATTTTTTCATGAATTTTGGGGGCTCTTTTATGATATATGTATAAGTACATACATACATGCATACATACATGTTTATAACTGTTAGGTCTTCCAGATGAATGATGAATTGACTCTTTGATGGTTAAAAATGTTCTTTTTCACTCTAGTAACAATTTTTGTCTTAAAGTCTATTTTGTATGGTCTTAATGTAGTTACTTAAGCTCTCTCTAGTTAGTATTTGCTAACATTTTTTTCATCCTATTACTTCACACTTATTTGTGTCTTTGAATCTAGTTTGTCTCTTGTTTACGGCCACGCCACCCTCAAAATGCCCATTCTTCTCTGATCTTGGAAGCTAAACAGGGTCTGGCCTGGTTAGTACTTGGATGGGAGACCACTTAGGAAGACCAGGTGCTGTAGGTGTTAAAAAATGAATGAAGTTTGTCTCTTGTAGACAGATATAGTTGAATAATGTTTTTAAAATCTATCTGCCAATCTCTTCTCTTTATAGTGTTTAGTCTATTAATATTTAATATATTGCTTATAATGTAGGATTCACGTCAGTCATTTTGCTATTTGTTTTTTTATGTATTATGTCTTTTTAATTTTTTTCATTAATATTTGCTTTTGTGTTAAATGGTATCATCTAGTGTGCTATTTAAATTCTCTCATTTCATTTCCTTTAAAAAAAAAAACTTATTTTCTTAGTGAGAGTCTTGAGGATTATGATTAATATCTTAATTTAAAACAATCTAGTCTGGATTATTACCAACTTAATTTCAATAATGTATAAAATTTTTAGTCCAGTACAGCACTGTTCTCCTGTACAGCACTGCTTGTGCTATTATTGCCATACAAATTACTTTATGTATTATAAGTCTATCAACACAATTTGATAATTAATAATTTATGTAGTTGGCTTTTAAATTAGAAGAAAATTGTTATCAAAAACTACATCTATATAGTTACATTTATCAGTGCTTTTTATTTATTTGTGTGGATTTGAGTCACTGTCTCATGTCCTTTCATTTAAGCAATAAGAACTTCCTTTAATATTTTTTACAGAGAAGGCCTGCTGGTAACAAACTCTTAGTTTTTGTTTATTTGAAAATATCTGAATTGCTCTTTCATTTTTGAAAAATAACTTTGACAGATACAGAATTCTTAGTTGACAGTCTTTCTCTTTCAGCCTTTGACCACTGCCTTCTGATCTCCATGGTTTCTGATGAGAAGTCAGCTAACTTATTAAACTTATTGAAGATCTTTTATATATGATAAGTTTGCCTTTTTTCTTCCTGTTCTCAAATTCTCTCTTTGTCTTTTAAAACTTTGCCTATGATGTGTATAGGTGTGACTGTCCTTGAGTTTATTCTACCTTGAGTTCGTTGAGTTTCTTGAATGTGTAGAATAATGTATTAGAATAAAATTGAAAAGTTTTCAGCCATTACTTCTTCCAATATCCTTTCTGCCTCTTGCTCTCTCTCCTCTCCCTCTGGGATTCCCATTATGTGTATGTTGCTATATTTGATGCTGTTCTACGGTTCTCCAAGACTGCTCATTTTTCTTCACTCTTTTTTCTTTCTGTGTCTCAGTCAGGATAATCTCAATTGATTTATCTTCAGGTTAGTTGATTCTTCTTCTGCTAGTTCAAATCTGCTATTGAGAACCCCTACCCCCGTGAATTTTTCATTTTAGTAATACCTTTCTGCTCCAGAATTTATATTTGGTTCTCTTAAATAATTTGTCTCTTTATTGATAGTCTCATTTCTTATATTTTAATTATTTAGAGATGATTTCCTTTAGTGTTTTGAACATATTTATATTTCAAATAACTGATTTAAAGTCTTCATTTAGTAAGACTTTATCTGCAATATCTGGGCTGCCTCAGGAATGGTTTCTGTTGATCACTTTTATTTTCCTATGTATAGGCCATACTTTCATATTTGTGCGTGTCATAGTTTTATTGAAAACTCAACATCTTAAATAATATAAGGTACTATTTCTTTAAATCAGATCCCCCTATACACTGCCAGGTTTGTTATTGCCATGTTGTTGCTATTTGTTTACTACATGACTTTTATGTACTAATTCCATACAGTCTTCATTCTTGGTCATGTGCAACCACTGAAGTCTCTGTGAAGTTTGTTTCATGGTCAGCTAATGATCAGACAGAGATTTCCTTAAATGCCTTCAACCAATACACTTCCTTACCTTTCCCAGGGGATTCTATGAATGCGTGCATACACGTGTATGCCTTCAGCAATCTGGTAGGCAGTTTACAACTCTGTCTTAACTATCACTTTCTGTTTGCATAGGGGCTCAAGCTCAGTAATAGTGAATAATTAGAGCTTTCTCAGATCTTTCCTGTGCACATAAACATGCATGTGACCTTCTAAATTCCCAAAAATATGTTGGTGCTTTTTAAAGCCCTTATGAGAATACATTTCCCAATGATTCACCTTAATATTTTTAGATAGCCTTTTGTTAGCCCCAATTTTGCCATCTCATGCAGTTGAAATGTTAAACAATTGCTGATGATTGTTTTGGACAAATATGCTGGAGATAGGACTGTTCTCAGAGAGCAAGCTCCGAGTCAGGTCAAAGAATGACAAGCCCTGAGAATGGAGCCTTTCCAGAAAACTTCTAGTTAAGTCAAATAAGGACATTTCTCTGCCTTTTAGAAAGGCAAAGAAGTTTGGAAAGATGATGGGACAAAAGGAACACCTATTTGGAGAGGCAAGTTACAGGCAGTGGTAGTCTGGTAAAGAGCAGAGCACCCGGTCTAAAAGTCCAATTTAGGGAAAATCATTAAAACAGGAATGAGCAATAAGTAGTAGCTAAAGCTATGTACAGAATAGAACATATTTGTGAACCAGAATATAGTAATGACAAAAAAAAAAAACAGGACAAATGGGGAAACTGTAACAATACAATTTAAATGAAAAGAACCCATGCCAGGTCTTAACTTCTTTAGTTTCAGGAGTGAAGGAATGCTACTTTCATTCGAGCACTGCCACTGCCAGGCTGTGTGATTGCAGGTGTACGTGAGCTGCTGCCCTTTACTTTTTAAAGGAAGAATTGGTGTTTACTTCCCAAATTTTAATTATTTGCATACAATCTTCCTGATGTTTAAAAACTATATCTATATATCACTTCTTCAGCTTATTTAATTTAAAAAAGAATTCCTTTTTAAAACAAATACATTATACTATTTGTAAAATTATGTTTGCTATGTTACATTTTTCTAATACTCATTAAAATAAACCTCAAGCCATTAAAATACAAAATATTCCTCCATGTACCAACTATCTCACTTTGGTAAACAATAGATTCAACGTGTAATGTTTCTTCCACTTCTGTTCCTTCTACTCATATTGCCTCTTATAGTACATGTCTCTCTGAGGACAAGGTAATCTGGAGTTTAGAATGAACTGGTCTGAGATTAAACTAGCAGCCACTGAGTAACTGACCCATGGTGGTGATAAACAGTGGATAGTGACACCCCACAGTTGAGACCTGGCACAGAAATGTCACTAATTTCATAAAGTGTATGAAATACATTAATAATTCCATCAAGTCCTAGAGCGGAACTCATTCTGAGAGAACAGAATAGAGTTCAAAAATAAAAATAAACTCCACTTGGCTTTTTCTCAGTGCTTACCATATATGCTAGGGCAATGTGTTAAGCCCACTACAATCCTTTACTCCTTACAACCACTCTGCTAGGTAAATATTATTCCCTTCTTACAGGTGAGGAAGCCAAGGCTCAGAGAAAAGAAATGACTCGTCAATCCCCTCATAACATCCCTAAGGAGTTAACAATGATCCTTTACTTGATCACTGAAGGTAACTCTTGCCATGTTGGAATGGATTGCAGAGGAAGTTCATTATATGAGCAGAAATATGTTTCTTTCTAATGTTTTATCAGAGACACTAGTTTTGTTTCTTGGGGATCCAGTACACAGATAAAGTAAGATCATTCATAGTTTAATTAATTTATAAATTTAATTCACTCAATTTATAATATGAGAAAATAGAGTGTAAGTTAGGGTTTTATACATAAAAGAGGCCTCCAGAAGATAGGATAACCATTTTATTTTTCCCGTCTAGGCAAGTACAACCTCAAAGGTACTGAGGGATGTTCACTCCAGGAAAATGGGTTACAGAGAGTCAAATGGCAGTCCATGGATCTCGTGTGTTTTGCTGTAATGACCTTGATTGTCTGCAGGTTGTGAAGTTGCTCCACATTGCTTTCTCATTAGCTACACATTAAGAAGGATACCAGTCTATGGCCATGCCACCCTGAACATGCCCGATCCCATCTGATCTCGGAAGCTAAACAGGATTGCACCTGGTTAGTACTTGGATGGGAGACCACCTAGGAAGACCAGGTGCTGTAGGTGTTTAAAAAAAAAAGAGGAGGAAGAGGAGGAGGAGGAGGAGGAGAAGGAGAAGACGACGACGACGACGACGATAATGACCACACTCTAAGATGGGTATCAGTGAATTAGCCAGGATCCAGAGGAGGACAGCCTGCTAGTGAGGGGCTAATTTCCAATGGAGTAGCCAAAGAGAAAGGATAGTCCAGTCAGGGGGAGAATGAAGAGGATGGCATCTTCAAATATCTGCATATGTGAGGAAGGTGGCTAATTCTGCCTTGTTTCAGTGGCCAGAGACAGCATTTGTGGGCAGAGATTGCCAGGAAGCAGAAAGTTTTGGACCCCTACTAGCTGCGAGATGTTAAATTAGTTATTTGACCGTCTGTTTTTCAGGATCTTAACAGCACATGTTTCTTGGGAAGGTCCTTGAGTCTAAGACAAAGGACCTGGCTCAGGCCCACCAATAGTAAGTAGATACCAGTGTTACTAAGCTTACATGTTAATAAAGCATCATGTTCAACCTAAGGAAACAACATATAAACTTAGAATTGATAAACAATAGTGTTACTTTACAGGACATGAGTTCTTTATTAGTAGAAATGTTTGAGTAAAGGCATCCTCTTATCTGTCAGAGATGTTTAAAAGAAGTTCTTCCATAATAGACAGGGATGTGGGCTGGGAGACCCTTACAACCCTAAAATATTGTACTTTCATATAAGTTTTGTCCCAGATTACACAGCATGTGGCATAGTGGGGACTAGAACCCACCTCCCCCAATCCTAAATCCAGGGGTCTCTCCAGGACACCATACACTATGCATTTTTAAAAATTGTATAGAACACTGTCCAGAAACTATCCCAAATGTAATTTTTTATTAATTACTACAACAATTTTCTCTTTCTCAGTAGTCACTCTTTAGGAAGGAAACATGTCTACAAACACATATATTTGTAAGCTAAATAATTTATATCTAAGTGGATTTTATTGGAGTACAAAGAACCCTGATGCATAAAGTTTCTCACGTGTTCAAAGCAGTAAAACGTGAGGAAGAAAAGTAGGGCACAACAGAAACCATTACTTGCTTGTTCCTAGTTATTAGGACATGCCAGAAAGCAAGGAGGGATGTCTTATTTAAAGGTGAAACTCTGGAAATCTGCTTTACTCCCTTTTCACCAAAAAAGCCACCTGATGCTCCATGAGTCCCATAGAGCTCAGAATGAGCCTCATTTAAAGAGTCCCACAGTGGCTCTGAGCTGTCACTTAGTCACTTAAAGAAGGATCTGCCAATTAAGGTTCATTCAAACCTATATGTCTGTATGTGCTCTAATGCAGGCTGTGTTTGAGTCAAACATTGGATTAGTTTAACCTATGTTCTGGGATTGCCTTAAGCACCCAGGCACAGTGCTATATTCCATATGTTTTTACATTCCACGTATTTTTGAAGACTACCATCCTATTCTATTGTGATAGGATAAGGAAAACAGCAGTCTCCATCAGCCGACAATAGGCATCATGTGCCCACCAATAGAGGAAATGAACTTAAAAGGTTCCAATCCATAATGAGTTAATATCTCCCAAATACCTAGAATGAGAACATACCAAAATCCACAATTTAAGAATCCTTATGTAAAACATAAAATATATAAAAGGCACTATGAGATATGACTCCTATTTTGATGATGATGATGATGATGATGATGATGATGATGATGATGATGATGATAAACCCACTGGAACTTTAGAAATCTAGAGCTGAAAGGGAATTTAATGTCATTGACGACACCTAGCTAATTTTGTAGATGAGAAACTTCAGAAATGGAGACATTTAAGCTATCCTCGGGTCAAAGTGCTGGTTGGTAATGTAGTGGAAACCAGAATGTGAGTATTCTGACTTCCAGCTTAGTGCCATTTCACCACTGTGATGTCAATGACAATGACAATACTGTCTGCATCAGCTTTAGGAGACTTCTCGGCTCATAATCAGAGGTCTATATTCTGCTCTGTCAGTGTGTAGGTGACCCAGGAATGGAAATGAGCTTCTCTGACATCAGCTTCCCCAACCAAAGGAGTGAAGCACTAATCAATACCCCGTCAGATCCAGGGTGGGTTCATTCAGACATGAAACAGATGCTCTGGGAAATATAGCTACTCGAAGAAAGGAATGCTCTCAGAATGATGGACCAAGAAAGCTGTTCTATCTTTGGCTACTTTAAAAGAACTAATAACTAAATCCCAAACATGTGACCCAGATACCCACCAATTAGTAGTTCCAATAGATTATTAACAAGCAAAGAACATAATTTAAGAACATAAAAAAAATACTGTGCGATCTAAGTAACAATTACTTGATTAGACTGGATTTGAAAGAGAAGGTAAATTTCCACGTCCCTGTTTTAACGGAGGTTGTGTAAGATGGATAAAACATTGGGCATCTCATTCTATGGCCTTTGTTCCTTGGTTTTATTATTTTTTAAAAGCATTCACTTATGGGATATTAATTCTTTCCCATGCCTAATCACTAGACAATGTGCTTCTTGGAGACAGGGACTGTATCATGCAACTAGTTTTCCTTCCTACCTTTCAACATATTCATTGAGTACCTAACTATATGCCCACTACATTCCCAATGCCTAGCACATTGTCTGGCACGTGATAAGGACTCAGTTTTTGACACAAATGAATAAATAAATCACAAAAGCCAAAGGCAATTCCAAGGCACACAAATCTCAGCGTATTCGACAACTGCATCAAAACCATTTAATTTCTATCTTACAAATCTGAAGTGTACCCGCAGCATGCTCTGATGTATCTGTGCAGACCTGTGATGCTATCAGTTTAACACATACGTGGTCACTCGGCATGAATAACCTTGATGAATACTATATAGGATTTCAGTTGCAGACTCCCAGACACAAAAGGCATATTCTCTCACTTGCCAAAATGTCATGAGGTTCTCCAGGCTATTTCCCTGTTTCCAAACAAGACAGCATCTAATCTATGGTAGAGAACAAGGCTTTCCTAAATCTGAAAGATTTCCACTCAGTGAAACTTACAGGCAGCCTAGGTGAAGTCTTAAGTGTCTAAACAGAAGGTCAGACTTTGATTTCTTGAAGGTAAGTATGGTTTTCATCCCAAGTGTAGCAAATTTCACTGGAGTTCCATTACCGACTTAAATCACTTGCTAGACGTCACAAAATTGCTGGTAATTACACTACAAAGAGTAATTATATGAACTTTTCTTGTAGAAAGGTAAGTAAATTTAAGTTTTATTCAATATTGTGTCAGGGAAATTTTACATTAGATATGAAATTTTATTTTAAAAGGGAAATATTCGAAGAATATCTATTCAGAATAGGGGTTAGAAAAACTGGTTATTTACCAGTTAATTGGAATCACACAGTAGAGATCTCGTGCGCTTGATATAACTAAATTTCCTGAGTTTAAACGATTTCAGGAAGACCCACACACAAAACGGCCTGCACACATCAGATCCATGATCTAGACTTCCCTCACTCAAAAGTTTTTAAAAATAGTGTTTCACGTTCCTGAAAAAATGAGTGTTCACAGGATGCCAGATGCAAGACATTTCATCTGAAACCTTGTGTAAACTGACCCGAACCATTTGCTTATGAACATCTTGACACTAGGAGAGAGTTTGGGTCCTGAGTTTGCATTTGCCTGATGTACTGACTAGCTGTTCTCAAAAATGGAAACATATGTGGGCACAATGAAGGAAAAGAATTTGAAAGTTAGGCAAAAAATTTTTTTCTTGTTCTTTCTTAATCCTGTGTGTTTCCTTCTTCACCTAAGCAATAGTTATACTAAATTTTGGTGTTTTTTATTTTCAAAAGCACAAAATTGAGTGCTTTTGGGTTGTTTCTCAGGACAAAAACCGAACTTTAGTGTCCATAAATTTTTTTTACCATTTTATGACAATTTTTAAAGAAAAACAAAGTGTAGGCTCACACACATTCATTGAAAGAAGGAAGACTTACCAGAGAATATCATCATCCTCATCACCATCATTACTAAATAGGCTTGAAGGAACTTATTTCTCTATACATCACCAAGAAAATTCTTTGGTTTCTAGCTGATGGGACAACAATGAAATTGTGATTTCTGATGGTTAACAGCAGAAATAAATTAGAATTTTTTGCTCTAATTTTATCTGCTCTGGATTTGTGCTTTTCTAAATTGTTTACATAATACATAGGTGCACACTTTGTTTCAAGCTCATATAAGAACAGATGCCCTTACTTTTAGGCTGAGCAAAGAGCAAATGCATTTCTCTTAAGAGTCTAAATCCAAACTTGCTTGGATTGTCTAGTATACTTGGACAAAATGCTTGCTTTCAGGTCAATCTTAGAAAGAACATCCCTCCTCAGAGGTGCTCATTTCAAAGATTATAAAACTTTAAAAACAACCTGTTTCAAATTTCAAAACTCATTCCTTTTAATGCAAACAAAAGATGACTAAGAAAATAATTTTAGAAAAAATTTCAAACTGACTCCTGATATTTGCTGTGAGAAAAAATAATCCTCAACAAGAAAACAATTTTTCTCTGGTTTTTATTAATTAATTTTTAAAAGTATGGAGACTATAAATTCAGCATGTTCTAGAATTGTTATTAACTGTACTAACAGATGCTAGCAATCCTTGTGTTTAGAGATGGAAATATGAAATGAGGAATAAAATATGAAATGACGAATATTAGAAATATTTTATATTGCTTCAATTTGGTTGTAACTGACACAGTTAAATAAAACCATGAAATCAAAAAAATGTTCAATCTTACTGAGAAAGTGGTCATTTTAAAGAAAATGAATGTTTGAACTTTGACAAAATTAAAGTGTTTAGAAAAAAAAATAAAAATGACTATTGCTCAAAAAAAATTCTGGTGGGGGTAGTCTTGACATTTTACTAAGAATTTAGATCTACAAAGTGCTTCTCTTAACCTCCCACAACTTAAATGCCTGAAATTAAGAAGGAGCAAAATTTAAAGAACATTTGTCTTTTTGGTTTTTTAAACACTTCCTTTAGCTCCTTTCCTATTTCTTTTCCAATAATTTATCCTATTTTTCTACCTCTGTACATACAAACCAAGTGTCCATCAAATCAGGCACCAAAAGCAAGCACTTTTAAAGTTCATTCTGGCTAAGAAACCACATCAAATATTGACATTTTTATTAATTTTAACTGTTTTTTTTTTTTTCTTCAGGAGAAACAAAAAAGGCACTTGGGTCAGATCAGCAACCATTAAATGAAAAAGAAATAGATAAGTTAAAAATAGAGAGACTGTGTTAAAACGAAGAAAGTACTGCTCATAACCAAACTCTGTCATCTTAAAAAGAAACAGTTCCACACTTGATATCTGATGCAAACAGAAAGCTTCTCCTTTATATTTGAAACAAATAATCCCACCTAAAATCCACATTTTCAAAGAAGCTCCTAGCTTTCTGCTTCTGATTCTTGCAACAGTTTCTCTACTTCATTGAGGTAAAAGCCAATTCACACATGCTATTTTTCTCCCACACTCTCACTGAAGCTCCTTGTAAATTTCAATATAATCTCAGCATTGTCACCGTGGGTTTAGAAATGACATATTTCAGCCATCATCTCACAGACTGAAAGATTAAAAAGCCTTTGAGACTATTTAGGGGAAATGAAGGTGCGTGGGCTCGCTCTAAAGTTACACTTTTCAGCCCTTGCAGTCCAGAAGGTTCTCCATGAGTGCGGACAGCACAGGGTATCAGGGTATCCGGCGAGTGGAAAGGAAGTCGCCCTGCACTTCTGCCCATCTATTTGTGGGATTCTTTTGACAGGCATTATTTCTAGACGAATTTGCTCCTAACACAACAAAGTTGGTCCAGTTTTGCTCACATCCATCCTCGGAAGATAGATCTTCCATTAACTGTCATAGTATCAACCGATCCGGCTGGTATTTAGATAGTGAACAGGGCGGGGAGCAGGGAGGAATAGGTCGTGCGTGAAACGCTCCCGATGTAAAAGTAAACGCAGAACTCGTGACCCGAGGAACCGAAAAACACACCCACGTCTCCCACACCGGAGAGAGGCAGGGGAAAGCTCAGGGACGCGGCGTCGCGACCCACAATCGCGACATTCAGGCTGCTGTCCCTAACGGGCGGAACTGGACCACAACGCAAAGAAATAAGCCTTTTCCGGAGTCGAGACCTGCTCACGATTTCAAAGCAAAACACCAAGAAACTGTTTGGGGGTGGAAGATGGAGCGGGCCGGGGGGTGCGAGGCGGAGGCAGGGTCGCCACTCTGACTCGGGGGCGAGCAAGCACCGCCTCCTCGGCCCGCAGGCGCGCGGGGCCAGCGCCACGGCCGTGGCCGCCGCGCGCGCGCCCCCCGCGCGGGGCCGGACACGCAGCCACCGCCCCGCGCCGCGCCCCGCCCGCCGGCCCCCTCCCCCGCCGCTTCCTCTCGCTCTCCCAGCCCCTTCCCCCACGTGTGGGTGACGTCAAAATTCCGCGAAAAAGCCGCGTGGTGGCTCCCCGAGCGGAGGCGCGATTCCGCCGCCCAGCGGCCCCCTCCAGGGGCGCCTGGGGGAGGGCGAGGCACCCAGAAGGCCCGCTCCTCTTTCTCCCAGGAGGCAGGGCCCCGCCGGCGCCGCGAGCCAGACGCCCCCCGCCCCAAACTGCATTGGAAAATTAACTTTCATAAAGTGAAGGCATAGCCAGAGCTATTTTCGGCCGCGTGAGGCGTGTCCTGCAGCTGAATGAGACAGGAAGAGGGGGGGAGTTCGGGTCTTTTCACTTTTTTATTTCAGGGGAGGGGCAGAGGATGCTAGGTGGGTGAACAGACGGCAGGCGCGATTCTTCCCGACCCACGCCTATCGCATCTGCTGCCCCAGGCACGCAGCCCCGGTGCAGGCTGCAGCGCTCCGCGAGGGCAGTTCGCGCTGGCCGGGCCGGCTGTGCCCCCCTCTGGATCCCCAGCGCCCCGGGGACGTGACGAGCGGGGGGGGGCGCGGCGAGAGGGCCCCAGAAGCGTAGTCACACCTGGAATCGCACCGCCCGAGCTTCGTGGACCTTCCCGTCATCCTGTTCCTACCCGCCCACCTCCCCTTAGGCTCTCCAGTTGCCGACCTTTTCCTCTTCTTTTCGCACATTTTTTCTAATTTGTTCTTACTCCCTCCCTATCGCCCCTCTCCCCCATTCCTCTCTCTCCACCTTCCTGGTATTCTGGGAGCTCGGAGCCAAGAACTGGGACCCTTCACCGTCTACTTTTAAGTAACCGTCGGGTTTTCGGTTGTCTGACCATTCAGCGCTCAGTGGAGAAACACACACAGTTCTACTCTTTGAGGGAGGTAGGGGGACGGCGTAGCCCCCATTCCTGAGCCTGGACTCACGCCCCTCCCCCACCCCGGCGTGAGTGCCTGGACCCGGAGGCAGCGGGGCTCGAACTCTTGCGGCTCCGAGGCTTAGAGCCGAGGGCGGGATCACCTGGTTGGTGGGCATCTGCTAGATGAACTTGGGAGCATGTGTGCTTAGGGTCGCCGGTTCCTGCAAAAATGTGCCTAAAAACACCCAACACCCGGCTGCGCTCTGCACCTACAAGGTTTTGTACACTTTCCAACCGAAACTCAAAAACTCGAGGAGTAGGGGGTGGGAAACCGGCAAGGGAGGGAATAAAAGTCCAATAAAACGTGCGTGGCCTCAAGTTGATCACTGATCCCACAAAGAACAGGATATTTTCTTTTTCTTGAAGGATGAAAAGGGGATGAGGAAGAACCAACATTCTCCATTTTTTCTCTCCCCTGCCCCCCTCCACCAGTGACCAGTGTTGACTTCAAAGCCAGAAAACACCGGCTCTTGGTTTTTCTCTAAACCTAAGTCTACACTCAAAGAAAACGCGCACTTTTGCCTAGAAGGCAACGTGCGTTTCCCCGCATGCTAAGCGGAGTGCTTTCTACCCAGCAAAATTAAGGTTTTAACACATGGTCGGAGTAGCGACCAAAAGGGAAAACTCAATTTCCAGTCCAAGCCTCCCAGAGACATTCTTGCCAACCTCCGCACCCTCTCGCGCCCCACCCCACGTGTTGGAGACTGAAACACGACAGGGGGACGGATTCGTCGCGAAGTTGATGTTCGGGAGCATTCCGTAATAGGAAGGGGAAGTGGCCGGGGGGAACTTGCACTGGCGAGTCTGCCACGCGGGAAGCGTCCGAACTCGCGGGTCTGGGTCACTCGAGACCCCGGCATCCGCCGACGCCCCTCCCCTTCGGAAGCATCTCGGCCCCCGTCCTGCTCCCCGCCCGAATTTCTCTGCAAAGCCAGAGGAGGGGTGGAGGGGTGCAGAGGTGGAGGGGAAGAGGCGAGACGGCCAGACTTCAGGATTCGCCACCCAGGCTTTCTCCCCAGGGTTAACAAGGCCCAGAGGACGACCACCCGCCTCTTCCCCGCCCCCTTTCCTTCTACTGGAGACTCAGGGCGGGGGTGGGGGGGACTTTCCCTGCTGGGAGGCAGAGGGAGGACTGCGCTTGGTTGGTTATCAAGTGATGTCAAGGGACTGGAAGCCCTCGCCGGCTTCTGCCCTTGCCTGTCGGGGTAGATTTATACTTTAAAAATACCTCTCTCATCATCCCCCTTCACCCCCCCCCCCGCGTGCAGCTTTCTTTGATACACTCAAAGCTGGCTGAGGTGAAGTTTGAGTGATTCCTTTATGGGGGTCTAAAATGTAAGCTAATGTGTTTACCCGGAGTGATTCAAAAGCTTGAGTCGGGAAGTCCAAGTGAGTAAAATCAATAGGTGATTGTGAGGGACCGACTCTGTTCCGAGGAACACTGTACTCAGCCCGAGTCTCATCACTTTGAGCCTGTCATCGCCGAGTGTTTCACTTTGAGTTTGCAACTTGGGTTTTTCAGTGAGCTTTTTTTCCTTCCCGAAAGCTAATGGCTTCCACAGCAATTAGACGTTTTCCTCGCCTGCCCTGCCCTCGCCTTTCTATACAGCAGATTGGACATTAATTCCCGCTGCTATTGATAAGGTCGGAGGCGACCGGCCGCTCCCCAGCCTCGCCCGCCCGTCCCCGCTCTCCCTCCGCCCAGCCAGGCTTCCTTTTGATGTAGTGGGGAACTCGTCCCACAAAAAAAAAAAAAAAAAAAAAAGAGAGAGAGAGAGAGAGAAAGAAAAAGAAAAAAAAATAGAAAAGAAAAAAAAGTAATCTGCCCGGTAACAATCAGCGCGCAGTAGCAGGAGCCCCAGAGCCATTGGCTATGCAAATCGAGGGAGGGGAGACGGCGCCCCAAACTCTTATCCTTTTAAAGCTATATCCCCTCCCCCCCCACCCCTCCAGCCCCACCCTCGTTTGAAGGGGCTGGCCCGGGGGCCCGAGTTAATCGCTAGCACCTCTGGTTTACTCCCTCCCTGCCTTCTCTATTCCACCTCCCCCCTCCTTTCAGGGAACCGCGTGAGCAGCTCACTCAGCCCCCCCCCACACACACACCCCGCTTGCTCTCCACGTCCCGGTTCGGGCCCCTTTTTTCGGTAATGGAGGCACTGGAAAGATCTTGGTATGTCCAGAGCCCAGGCCCACGCCATGCTTGCTGCACGTGGCAGCTCGGCCAACACGCTGGGTGCTGGGCTCACTACCCTTCCTCTCAAAGTGAAATAATATCGAAAGGCGGGGGTGGGGGGGACGCAGGAGAAAGGAGGTGAGGAAACGCTCCCATATCCCCTGTGAATACAGTCTTGACCCAAGGATGCATTTGAGCACGTGTCATAGCTTCTCCACTGCAGTCCCACTCCCGGGGTGAAAGCCTGGTTGGCAAGTGAGGCATGCATCCAGAGGGGTCGGCGAGGATGCAGGCGAAGGACCAGGGATGGAAGTTAGGGACCTCCGAGGAAAGAAACGGGTGGTGTTTGCGCCGAGAGGAGGGGGCGCAAATCTCATCCCTCCCTCGACCCCCTCCCCTCCCTTCCCCCTCCCCGGCTATTTCCTAGAAAGCTGTATCAGTGTGGCCACGCTCGGCGCAGACACCTCGCGCGGCTTGTCAGCAGATGCAGGGGCGAGGAAGCGGGTTTTTCCTGCGTGGCCGCTGGCCGCGGAGGAACCGCTTTGCAGCCCTGCCCCCGGCCTGCTGCAGCCCTGGGCGCCTCGGCGTGTCTCTCAATGGCGCCCGTGGCACCCCCAAGAACAGGAGAGTTTCTGCTTAGGGCTACATTCTACCACGTCGAGGAAGCCGCCCCCTTCCTCCTAACATCCTCCTTTCCTCTCCTTTCACGCCACACACAGAGAGGGGTTGTGCAGGGGGAACGTTGTTCTGGTCCCTTTATTTGGGTTTTTGAAACAGGTTCAAAATGATCAGGAACATAACTTTCAGAAACATAACCTTTATATCTGGATATGAGAGGTTGCAATTTTCTAAAATCGCCCTCATTTTTCACCTAAGGGGTCTATGTCTAAATTATCTGAGCCCACCCCATCTTCAAGCAATCTACCCGTGATTCCTGGATCTTCATTCAATATACGGGCAGGAATGATAGGATGAGTTTTGAAGAAGTCAAAGTTGGAGGGTCTTATTTTGGCATGATACATTAGAGGGTGCGAAATGAGAAGGAATACATAGGAATCGGCTTTTTGTGGGTTCCCCTATCCAGGGCCCCTGGCATGCAGA
Source organism: Cynopterus sphinx (assembly GCA_030015415.1). Lineage (NCBI taxonomy): Eukaryota > Metazoa > Chordata > Mammalia > Chiroptera > Pteropodidae > Cynopterus > Cynopterus sphinx. The sequence goes on from CM057380.1 coordinate 95,779,754, forward strand.
GCTGGGTGGAGGGAGAGGGCCTCGGAAAGCTAAGGAGAGGGGTGGGGAGGGTGGCGGGGGGACCGCGTTTGAAGTTAGGTTGGGCCAGCTGCTGTTCTCCCTAATAACAAGAAGAGAAAGGAGGGAGGGAGAGATTGAAAGGAGGAGGGGAGGGACGGGAGGGGAGGAAAGGGGAGGAGGAACCGGAGAGGGGAGCGAGGCGAGAGGGAGGAGAACTGCCTAGCCAGTTTGCGTCACTGCTTCGGAGAGCAGAAGAGGAGAGCGAGCTGGGGAGAGCGAGACAAATTTGGAGGGGAGGGCAGGCAGAGTCAGTGGCCCCCGAGGCTCTCCTCTGCCACTGCCCATCCTTCTCCTGTCTTCTTCCCCAGCTCCCCTCTCTGCCTTTATCTTTCCCCAAAAAACCCACTTAGCCAAAGGAAGGAGGTAAGGGGAATCCTTTCCCTTCCCCCGTCCAAAAAAACTTTTCCATTCCGGAGAGAGCAGGGGACCGAGTGGGCGCCCGCCTGGCCATGGAGCTGCTGTGCTGCGAGATGGATCGAGTCCGCAGGGCTGTGCCGGACGCCAACCTGCTCTACGACGACCGCATTTTGCAGAACTTGCTCACCATCGAGGAGCGCTACCTTCCACAGTGCTCCTACTTCAAATGCGTGCAGAAGGACATCCAGCCCTACATGCGCAGGATGGTGGCCACCTGGATGCTGGAGGTAGGTCTGCAGACAGACTCTGTCTGTTCCCACCCTCATACTCGCCCCTACTCACGCAGGGACCCCGAAACTGGAAGAGGACACCCCCACGCCCTCCTCCCCGCGCCCTTTGGCGAGACGCGTGGCTTCTTTTCTGTTCCTTGCAGGATGCAAGATTAACTGGGGGAGGGAGAGAAGAGGGAGGAGGAAAATCTGGGAGAAACGAGGCTCTCCTGGGGCGGCGGTGGGGGCATCCCGCGCGCGTGTGCCCGCATGTGGCTGCCTCTGCTTCCCACCCCCTTCCCGCCTTGTCCTTTGCGAAACCGCGGCTCCTTTGGGTGCAGTGAAGAAGCGAACAGGACAGTAAAACTGTGGCCCCTGAGTGAAAAACAGCCCCCCAAAAGGCTAGAGCAAATTCGTCCTAGTCTCAGGTCCCCGCATGTGGTCGCGACTCCGCGTTGGCACTTAAGGGGGGAGGGGGAGGGGGAGGAAGAGGGAGGAGGGAGGAGGAGAAAAACGGGGAATTCAGGAGCCCCGGAAGTCACATCGAAGGAACGTGTGTTTTAGGGGAACCCAAAAGAACCACTTTCCCCCCTTGCTCCAACTCTTTGCCGAGAGCAAGCCGTGTGCCCACGTATGCACAGCTCTGGACCTGCCGTGGTTTCGCCATGTTGCTTTGCAAACTCTGGTTGGAAAACCTGGAAAACGTCGCCCGCTCCCCCTCATACCCCGTTATCCCGGCCACCCCTCTTCTAATAGCGCTCTTTCCCCCAACCCCCACTTCACAATGGTTACTTACAGTTTGGCTTTCCAGTATCTTCGGTGCGGAGATTTGGGTGGGGTGGGAAGTGGGGGAGGAGGTGTGAGTAGGGGGGATGTCGGGGTACCCCTAAAGGGGAGATCAGAGGTCCCGTGCCTCTCTCCGGCGGCTTCCCGGTCCTCCTCTTTCCCCCGGTTCGTCACCACGTCCCCTAGTTTCTGCCCTTGTGGGCCGCAGCCGGACACTCCAGCCGCAGCGCTCACCCCTCCAAGTTTCCCCTCGGGATCCAAAGCCCAAAGGGTCGAGATACAGACCTTTCCGACACCCGAAAACTCCGTTTCGGGAAGCCTGGATCCTCTTTGGGGTTTTCACGCCAAAAGGGCTTTTCTAGGGTATTTCCTCGATTTTTAATTATTTTTTGAAACCGTCCCCCCTTGCTCCGACTCCAGCCGCCGCGACTGCGGCGCTCTTCCTCTGCGCGCCCTCCCCCTCCCTTCCCCATCTCTCTCCACCCACCCCCCCAATAGCGGCTCCTGGGCCGCCGAGACCCCCTTGGACATTTTTTCCGATTGTCGGGAATGATAGAGCAGGGTCTGAGGGTCCGAATGAGACCAAGAAGAAGACCCCCGGAGCCTCCAGAATATTTTTATTGATTTTTTGAAAAGATGACGAAATCCAAAAAAGAGTGAGTGAGTTAGAGCGAGCGAAGGAGTGAGTAGCCAAAGGGAGCGGCGTCGAGCGGGCGGCTACTGCGCACTTCTTTGCCTCCCTGTTTTGGATCTTTAATTCACCTTTTATTCTTTTTAGGCTCGTGGGGGAATACCCCAGTACAGATGGGCTATTTATATTTACCCCACTTTCGTCTTTATTCTTATCACGTATTCTACTCTGCACAAAAAAATAAATAAATATTTTGATTTCCATAGATTATGTTTTTTCATTTTTTTCCTCTTTTCCTGATAGTATTTTCAAACCCCTCCCCCCTCTCCCACCACCCTTCCCCACATTTTAGGTCTGTGAAGAACAGAAGTGTGAAGAGGAGGTCTTCCCTTTGGCCATGAATTACCTGGACCGCTTCTTGGCTGGGGTCCCTACTCCTAAGACCCACCTGCAGCTCCTGGGTGCTGTCTGCATGTTCCTGGCCTCCAAGCTCAAGGAGACCATCCCGCTGACAGCTGAAAAGTTGTGCATTTATACCGACAACTCCGTCAAGCCTCAGGAGCTGCTGGTAAAGACTGTCCCTTTCTCCCTTCCTTTCATCTTGTTCCTCTTCAAGCTCTCTCCTGAATTCTTATGCTCCTACCCACTGCTCCAAACAAATTCTTAGGATGCAAAATTGCCCACCACTGGAATTTTCATAACTTATGGAAGATACCTCTTAAAATGAGATCTTTTGTGTTCCTACTGTGTGTGTGTGGGACAATGCTAAGAAGTACTAAGGCTACATCCACGAATACGATCTTCAAGGAAATTTGTATTGGTGAAATTTATTTGCAGTTGGGCATGTGCGCCTGCCTGTGCGTGAGTGAATGTAAGGGAAGCACAGAACACTATGATAACATTTTAATAAAATTCCAAATTTTCAATCACTGAATTCTGAGACGGTAGTTCCACTTCGCACGCGATAGGAATGTGTATCCCCTAAGAACCCAGAGTTCAAAGGTAGGTATGTTCTGTATCTCAAGTCTCAAGATGATATCTACACATAGTAGCTGTTCACTAAATATCAGCTCACTAACTTTTGAGCAAAGTCAAAATGTGGCCCTCATTGGAGGAATCTGAGGCATGGGTTCCTGCCTTCAGTGGGGCTGTGACCTCTGTACAACCGCAGGGGTCCTGTCTTGACTGATTTGCTGCCAGCAAACCTTTTCCCACCCAATCTAACTCTTTTCTCCTGCAGCTTCATACTTAAGACGTCCATATTGTGGCAGTGGAATGGTAGAGCGGCTCGGAGGCCCACCTTCAGCGATCTGCATACCTTTCTTAGCAATATTTAGAAAAAGGGACCCCTCTTACCACCCTTTCTCCCTCCTTACTGGCAAGGCCTGGGCAAAGTCTGCAGAGCTGATTGGCTGCTAGACTGCTTTTTGTGAGAGGCCTTCCCTTTCTGGAGCTGTGCTGCCATCTAGTGGCAGACATGTGCAAGGATGGGGGAGGAATTGCCTAGAATGTAGAGGGGCATGAATGACTTCACCTTTGAACCGCTGCCAGATTTCAGCTGCTTCTGGTTTGCTTTGAGAGGCCCAGAAAGGTGCTTTCTTCTGGGAGATCTGCTTCCTTTAATAATGGTACAAGTGGTTTATACTCACATTCTCCTGTGAGAAGGAAGGGCTGGAATTTCAAGACATCTTAGGAGACACAAGTTTAGTAGTCTATCAGAGATTTTTTTTTTCTTTTACTCTAACCCTCTGTAAAAAGCCAAAGCAGTCTTTAAACTTATTTTTAAAAATCGTTGAACTTGGCAACCAGTATGTTTTTCTCATGGGCGACCAGGAAAATGAGTCTTCATGTGGTTCATTCGTTGCAATGTGTTGGTGGACATTCTTCGGGGACACCCTGGTTTTTCCAGGACTAGCCAGGCTAATTTATGTTCCATTCTCCATCTCTTGCCCCTAGAAGTTGGGGTCTTGAGGAGTTTTCCTGTTTCATAAATGAAAAAGCTGATCTCCAGGGAAGGTAATTTGCTCGGGCCATACAGTCAGTGGCATAGGAGGAAGGCTGGGGCTCTGGCTACCACCCTAGCAAGTGGAAAAGAGTCAGTGTTTTTAGGGAATGGCTCACTGATGAGCTGGGATCTGCCTCTCATGCCTCTGAAGGTGATCAAGTGATAGGCCCATTTTTCCTCAGATTACGCATTTTTAAGGTGTGGTTTTTTTTTTTTTTTTTAATTTTTGGCTTGTTTCCCTTTGGGCACAATTTTCCAGAAGTATCTTAATAAGGGAGAGAAGGAAAGTTTTTTTTTTCTTTTTGGGCTGCTAGTGAAATTCTCTAAAATGATAGGGTTATATTGATCCCCCACTCCTCCCTGCCTTTGTACTAAGGGATCTGTGACCCTGGACAAGCACCTTCACCTTGCCCCAGATTACCTCCAGCTGCACAGTGGGGTCGCTAATGCTGCACAGTGGGATTGCTAATGACCTTCCTGGTCCTTAAGGCATGTTGGCAAAGGCCTGTGAAACATTTAGGTGAAAGGGTGCTCTGTGGTGGAGTATCATTGCCCCAAGATTTCTGCTTTATGTATCTAGGGGAGAGTTTTAACAGCAGAAAGAAAAATGGTACTTTTTGGCACCAACTACAAGCAAGCTAATTGGTTGCCAAGGATTTAGGCCAAGGAACCTTATTTTGAGCATTATCTGTGTGCATCATTTTTCCACGAGGATTAAAAAGACTATTAATCCAGTGATGGAGACATATACAATAAATTCCTCCCAAAGGGCCACAATGACCTTGGCAGTATCTCACTGTAGGTTCAACTTTCTGGGTGGGCGGGTAATAGCATTGCATGGAAGTGAGGGTTGGGTGGGGGTGGGGGAGCTGGAGAGGAAAGAAATAGAAGTAAGTAGAATCTTGGCAACTGCTACCTGGGCTCTCATTATTTTCAGTGGAGCCTGACATTTGAAGCATAAGAGCCGTCAGCAACTTCAAAGCTTTAGGGGCACTTTGACAAATGGGCCGCCTTACAATCTAGCGGAGTCCTAATGAGCATCATTAAAACTGGTCTGAAACCCACCCCTCCCATCCCCCAGTCCCTTCAACACCAGGTCAGCCTGTGGGTTTTATACTCTTCTCCCTTCCCCATCAGGAGTGGGAGCTGGTGGTGCTGGGGAAGTTGAAGTGGAACCTGGCTGCTGTCACTCCTCACGACTTCATCGAGCACATCCTGCGCAAGCTGCCGCAGCCCAATGAGAAGCTGCCTTTGATCCGCAAGCACGCGCAGACCTTCATTGCTCTGTGTGCCACTGGTAGGAGCAGGCTGGAGCAGGGTGGGGGTGGGGGCTGAAGAGCCCTGGGAGCCCTTTGTGGAGGGTCACGGGGAGGCAGACTGGGGCTCTAGCTTCCATAGGTTTGGCGTTTAAGGGAGGGGTGGCCCCGAGTAATCTAGAGTCCAAGGTTTCATTCCTGGGCTGTGTTTCCTTTATCTGAGCTGGCATATTCTTTCTCTGCTAAACTCATAAATGGTTTATGAGGACAGGTGTGTAAGGGGAAAAAATAGTGCCTGTTTAAATATTTTTTATGATGCTAAAGTGCTCTTTGAAGGTTAAATATACTGCTCTCTGTGTTTAAATCTTTAATCTTTTGAGGAAAAGGATGTCTTGGAGGTAAGCCCAAGAGGAAATTTGGGGGTGGGGGTGAATACAGGTGAAAGGAGCACTGTCAAGATAAATATGCTGCCTGCTTTGATAAGTGGTGAGGGAGGCCAAAGGAATTCTTTTTACTGTAGGGCATTTATTGCCTCCTAGCTGTTCTCTCTGCTAGGTGAGGGAGTGAACCTGGTTTGCTTTTCAGCAGGGACTCACTTTCTGAGTGCTGGATTCTGATGCCCTCCAAGTTCTGCTGTTTTGACTTCTGTTGCAGCTTTAACAGAGCAGTGGCAACTGGCTTTTTCAGGTTAACACCTTTCCACTCACCATGTGGATCCCACAATTGATACATAGTTCTTATTGGCCCATTTGCTTTACATTTTCCTAATAAACTGAGGGCAGCAGGGTTTGATACTGTCTTCATTAAACTGAACTTTGACCAGTTTCTGTCTTCTCAGAGGTAGTGGCCATGGGAGAGAACCTGGAACCTTAATCCGCCAGGGGAGAGATGTTAGGATTTCATATTTTCACATTCAGAAATGTTAGGCAAAGATCTGACAGACCTTTTGTGGGGGGTGGGAGGGGAGTAAATGGGGCAGGGAGTTCAGCTCAGTTGGCTAAGTATGAATTTCATAGGTGGAACTGGGGGTTAAGTCTGTCACTAACTTGTTACATGTTATTTGTGAGTATGTCCAGGTGATCTTATAATGTGCTATAGTGTATGTGTTTGGTGTTTACAGTCAAAAGGTCAGGCTTTGCTACTTACAGGCTGCTTAACCTCTCTGAACCTCAACTTCCTCATGTGCAAAACATGCCCACTGAATCTCAATCCTACAGCCTTTTCAGGGCGGTTAGGAAAAGGAGTATCAGAAAGAGGACATACAAGGAAGTACTTTGTAAACTAAGAAATGTATAGGACAATGTACTGTGGTACTAATCGTAAAAATGCCACCATCTCCAATTTTAAGTGTTCCAGCGGAAATGGATATGGTTACTTTTCCAGCTGCCCTCATCCAGTTCCTGCAGGACACCTGTGCTCTGCCTTCGCTGATGTGAATGGAGGATTCCATGCCACCCACATTTGGTTTCAGGGCTCAAGATTCCTCTTACTGGTTTTCTTTAGTCCTTCCCTTCCAGGTCCAGACCAGCCTCGGTTTGTCTGTGCGTGCCCTGTGCCCCTTTGCGGGGAGTTAGCTGCCCTTCCTGTAGACTTGGGGGCCAATCTTCACAGCCTCTGTGGATCCTTGCTGTCTTTCACAGTAGCCATTCTTTTGCTTCCTCCCATCTCCTGCTGTCTGTCTGGCCTGGGCCCTAGAGGTCAGGTCTCATTCACCTGTCATTTTGTCTCCCAGTCCCTGCTGTCCCTTTACCCTCCCTTGTCATAATTTACTGTGGAGGGGAGGGAGTCAGCCAGTCCTTTTTTCTCTAGCCCTAGGACAGCTGACCCTCTCCCAAGCTCCCCCATTGCCCAGCTGTTGATAGCCAGAGTCATGCTTTGACTTTGCCACATCTTTTGGGATCTGTCCACCCATTCTTCCTCTCTGATCTCTGAATGCGGTAGGGACTGGTGGGTGGAATCATGCAGTCAAGGGAAGTTCCTCAGATTCTGTAAAGGATCAGTCCCTAAAATTGGGGATTCCATCCCCCACTTCTGGTCTTCTTTCCCAGATCCTTGGGGTGGCTGCCAACTTTGGGGCCAGAGTGGGAGCCTAGAATTAAGGAACTGAGGACAGAGGTCTGGGGGGGCGGGCAGAGGAAGTCATAAAGACTGCCTTTTGGGAGACTTGAGCTGGCTTCTGGCAGGGTGTGGGGACAGATAGGAGGAAGAATTGCTTCTCACCAAATGAAAAAACATGTGCCAAGTACTAAGCCTCAGGTATGGACTGGTCACAGCAGAGGGAGGTTCTCAGAAGTGTCCTGGATGTGCCTGTCTATGACACATTTCTTTCACTGCTCTGCCCTTGAGTTGGTATGAGTGTCGTATCGTACAGAATCCCCACTGCATGGATGTTTTTGCAGTCGGCCTGTCAGTATAAAAGCCATGGGTTCCATTTCTTGGAGGAAACCCCTTCAGTTAGATGAGATTCCACATTCTGGGGCCAGGGTGTGACAGATGGATGAGTGCCTAAGACTGTCTGGCAAGTAGCAAGCACGAGGTAACAGAACCACAGGTAGGTGACACGAAGTCCCTCCAGCCTGTTCCTTACACGACACAGCTCTCCCCTCAATCCTGGATCTTCTGCCATGGAGCTGAAGAAGCACCTACAGCCAAGGTCTGGAGGCCCATGGGGTTCCAGAGTGGGTGGTAGCCAGTCCTCAGGCTGCGTGGCTAGTCTTTAAGAAAAGCTGGTTGTGAAAGAGCTGGCAGTGGCTGTGCAGTCTGTGGAGAGCGTATGTGTATGTGAAAGGGGAAGGCAGAGAGCTGGAGAGCACAGAGGGGCCTGAAAAGAAGGGTGATCTCACTTTTCAGGGCTGGACGGTAAGATGGTGGCAAGACAGAGAGCTGTCCTCTTTCCCTTCCCTGCTCAGTCCAAATTGGCATCTCTAAGAGAGAATGCCTGAAACTGCCTAGGAGTTCTTTCTGAGCTGTCCTGGTCAGTTGGGGTGAGAGCGAGGTCTTTATAACCACCAGCAGCACTCCCTTTGCTGGGCTTTGATCCTGGGGCAGCAGAGCTGAGCCTCACCATGCCCCTGGTTGTAGCTCTCTCATGGCGGAGCCCCCCTCAGGTCTGCAAACGGGACAAGTAGACCTTTTGAAACTACTTGCTGTCTCACTTTGACATTTGACGCATACCATGCTCAACGGATGATTCTAGTTAGTCTAGAAGAGCTGATGGCATTGAGTTTCAACTTTGGGTGGGGGTGAGGGAGCAGGCACTTAACCTCCTTACCCATGGCACCCCACACCCCCAAGCTCTTTTGCCTAGGAGCTCCACCTCAAGATGCTGCCCTTAGCTGTTTGCATCCCACACAGGAGAGCCCCGCCCCCGGCCCTAGCCCTCCTGGCTTTACGGAAAGGGGTCTCATGACTTTCCATCGCCAGGTATAATAATTATAGCAAAACAGTGGAGGCCCAGAGAGGGTGCATAGATGGCTTGGCCCCAGAAAGGGAGGTTCCCAGGGAGGAAGAATTGAAACTACCTTTCTGTCTGCGAGTCTCTAGCTCCCTCCACAGCTCAGAGGTCATGGGGCTGAGGGGAAGTGGTGTGTTGAACCGGGAAGAACCCGGAGTCTCAGTTCTTCTGTTAAGTGTGCCTTTGGGGACAGGCAGTGTGACCGGCTGTCTCACTTCCCATCTGACTGTAAGATGAATGAGGGAGTAGGCTGCTTGCCTTTCTCTTGCCACCTCCCACCTCCTTCCTCCCAGGCCTTTGGAGTTAAAATCACCTTAGTTTGTCATGGCTGTCCTGAGCCACAAGGACAGGGTGTGCTGAACCTATTCACCGGGTGGCAGGTATGTGCTGCGGCCTCAGACTCCTTCGTTGGCCATGAGCACCCTGAGTTCTGGCCTTTTAAACTTCCACCTGACTGCAGATTGGAGGAGGGGGAGAAACTGGAAAGTACCCCTTCGGGACATTGTCCTTCTCCAGCCTCAGGACAAGTGTGTCTGTCTTCCCCTAGTGGTGAATGGAAGCAACGCAGGCGCTCTTGTACTTAAGGGCCTTGGGCCACCAGAGCCCAAACGATCTGCTACACTTAACCCGCAGGGCCATGGAGTCTGTGGTTTTAGACCTGTGTAGCTCAGATCTCTTCCTTCAGCTCAGATCCCTTACCAAGAAGTGCAGATACCACGCTGACGAATATGGAGCATTTCTCACTGCCATTGCCCAGATGAAGGAGCCCAGTGGGGCCCAAGGAAGTCCCCCGGTGTCGCTGAGAAGTGAGGCAGCTTGTGCAGGTCACACAGCTTGCCGGGACCGTGGCTGGGTATAGCACCCATCTTTGATCCCTGAGCCAGGGCTTTTGGGGGGCTTTTCTTCTGCTTCTGATAGGAAAGAGGACCCTGTATTCCTCAGTGGGGAGTGGGAAATGACCCTGAAGCGTATTCATCTCCTGGTAAGTTATAAAGAGCACTGGCTCCAGAGTCCCAAAGCTTTAATCTTAACCCCAGGCTTAGCATTAAACATTAGAAAAGTCACTTAACCTTTCAAGATTTCATTGATTAATCTAAAAAGACAGTGTTTCGAAATAGATACATTTTAGATGGTTTTTTATTAATACTTCACCATCACTACTACATGAAGCAAGCAGACAGCCCCAGAGCTGCCTCTGCCCGTTTGTAGAGCTAGATTCCCCTCAAGTGTGCCCCTTGTCCCCACCACCTAACCAGGAGCAGGAGGTCATGCCAGAGGCTTCTAGTGAATGGGCATTATTCCTTAGCTCTGGGTAAACCACACCTGAATGTGGGCAGCACTGGGAAGAGAGTTGCCACCATCTGTCTTTCATTCAGTGTATGCTTGTGACTTCTTTCTGTTCCTCTGTGGGACTTCAGTTTCTACCACTTGTGACAAACCAGAAGGAGGCTTAAGGACTTGATGAGGTCATTTCTGAGACACATCCACAACTGATAGTGAAATATTCTCCAGGTTGTGCAGAGCACTCATGTTCTCCAGCCTCACTGCTCTCAGCATCTGCCTGCCACCCAGGGACACTGGGCACCATTCCCCTGGCCCCTGATGAGCAGACTCTCCAACACTCAGAGTCACCCATCTCAGTTCCACAGGGGTTTCCAGTGGTAGCAATGCTGGTGAGGATGGTGGTGGTGGCAGCTGATAGATTGTTCACCCTGAGCCAGGTGCTGCTTTCACTCAGATTATTTTACTTAATCCTCAGAACAACCCCATGAGGTAGGTATGATTATCATCCTTATTTGCAGGAGAGAAAACAGGCAGAGAGAGGTCAGGAATGTGTGCATCTTCACACAACCGTAGGTGGGGGGACATCAGCTCCACGTACTCCACCTTCCAACTCTTGGAGCTGCTGGGCCTTACTATTCAAATCCTATCCATCTCCTTGAGGAGTCCTCCTAAGGATCTCCACTGCTCCAATCCACTCGAGCACTTCCTTTCTTTGAGAAGTTTCTTTAGAAGTTACCCATGTAGTTTGTGCCTAGCTATTCAGAGTACACCACGCTATACCGCATTACCATGTTTTACATCTTGAGGAAGCCATTCATGTTGTCTAGAACAGGGAGGAACATGTCATAATAACTTGATCAGAATGGATCACTGGCCAGTTAATTGCTTCTCACTCTGCTTCGGGAGAAGGATGGGGTCTTAGGCAGTTAAAACATCTTAACTTTCCATGTGGGTAGCCAAGGGTAGGGACCTCACCCTGAATGTGCCTTATGTACTAAGATACAGCTTCTTGACATTTTTGACCAGATTTCTGAGAGATTTTCACTCATTGTTTTTATTTACTAAAGTAAAAATAGTATTAAAAGAAAATTTACAAAATTTTATTTCCCCCATCTCACAGAAAATTTACGTGCATTTTCTGTGTATCCTCCTAGTTCATCCCTATGTGTGTGTGTACATGTATTTACCTATTTGTGAAAAGTTGTAATATTGATTAGAGTACCCATGCATGGTTTTCTGCTCTCCCTCATCCCAGTGGATGTGGTCAGCTTTTCTCAGTCCAGTTACCTAGCCAAAGTTTTAAGGTTTCCTGGAATGGTGGCATATGTTGGGTGTACCTTTCCACAGGTAAGTGTGGGGATTGGCTAACTAGATCTAGTGCAAGGACACCGCCCTTCAGATCTTTCATTCTAGTGTTTTTCTCTCTTCTGTTTCTCCGACCAGCAGAGAAGGGGGTGTCTCTGCGGTTGTCCTGGGTAGCCCCTGAGACCATGTGAAAGGAGCAGTACTCTCTGGGTAGAGAGTGTGACTTTGCTGGCCGGTGGGAGCCATGCTATGTTCTATTGTCTCTTCCTTATTTTTTTTTTCCCCTTGGCAGTCAATCTTATTCCAGACCCTTAAATAAAAGCAAATTAGAGCTAGACGGCACATGGGAGATTAGTCAGCCTAATGTCTTGAACTTTTTGACCTAAACCATGAAAAAAGAAATAACATTTTATATCACAACTCAGGATACACACATACAGGTACACCAAACTGTTACAAAAGTTTCCCAAAATGATATCTGCTCTTACTACGTGCAGTACTTCCTGATACTTTCTATCCTGTTCTGTTCCATTAAACAACAACAAAAAATGTTGGTTGTGACCCACAGAGGAATTTCATGACCCATCAATGAGTTGCAACTGGAAGGTAGAAAAAGGCTGCCCTAACCCTACCCCTTATTAGACAAATAGGATTGCAGGTGCTCAGAGGGAGGAGGTAACTTGCCCAGAGTCCCAGTCTAAACCTGGCTTTTTGGTGCTGAGGCTGCCTCCTGTCTGACTAAGCAGAGCTGGGCAGTTGCTCAGGGCTCCAGAGGAGGCTGCTAGTCTGCTGCCGTACAGGTGGCAGAGGAGCACCCTACCCAGTCTGTGCTACTCTCAGGTGCCGAGAAGCAGCCTTGTGTATGCACACAGTGCTCCTCAATTCTGGGGGACAGGAAACAGTTTCCTAGGAAGACTCCCCTCAGGGTTTTCCAGTCAAAACAAGAAGGGACCCATAGTCCTCTGGGCAGCTCGAGAGCCTACCTCTATACCTAACCCAGGACCACCAATATTTCCCCACTAGCTTCCAAAAGTTAATTAATTTCCTAAAAATAGGAGTTGGTTTTATATGCAGTGGGACGATGAAGATAGGCATGTGTGTGGTGTGCTTCCCGGTCTGGGCCTGGGCAGAGTACCCTCCTGCCCTTCCCTGCCAGATGCTCCCACCCAGGCCTGGCGGGCCCAGGGCCAGAGGCTGGCTACCTCCTCTGTGTTATGAATGTCACAGAAGGAAGCTAATGAGGTTATTGGGCAGGGAAACACTCCTGTGACCCCCTGTGGAAGAGACCTACAGCAGAGCAAGAGGCAAGGAGGCTAGCTTTGTCACTGTCCATGGGGATCGAAAAGGCACTGGAGGAGTTAATGGACAGCAGGCTTTGGGCAGAACATAATACATGTCCCTCAAGTGGTAGAAATGGAAAGAACCAAGGAGACAAACAGACTGTCAGACAGCCAGGCCTGCTCTGTTCATGAGACTCAGCTGAGGTGGGAGTGAGGTATGTCCATGGGTCAGTGATCCAGTGGTGTTTCCAGCACCACTAACTTGATGCTGGACAGTGGGGTCGCTGATAAAAGTGTTTCTGTGCATTATCTTCTAATAAGGCATTGTATAAGAAGGGGAAATGCTATGGTGAACTGTTTTTGTAGATTCAGCTTAATGTTTATGCTATAAGTTGGAGTGCATCCCATGTCTCCCGCTTGTACCTCTCATTCCACCTCTACGTATGGCAGATTTACTAGAGTAATGCTAACACCAGAGGTAGCGTGCCCCAGGACTATTAGGGTGGGTGATGGAGCTGTAACCTCTGTATCTGTAACATAGCAACACGAGGCAGGGAAGGCTCAGAAGTCTCAGGTTTCTTCTCCACATGCTAGGGTGATAACTGTGTGTACCTTATATGGCTGATCTATGGATTAAACTGGATATAACGTGGAAGGTACTGTACATGTTGGTAGGTGGTAGCTGTTAGCAGGAGTGAGGTGTGGGTGTCCTTATGTCCTCCTGATGGACAGAGCAATGGCCGATCTTGGCCGCCCAGACACTTTGGGGGAGTTCTTGAAGGAAACCAAGGTGTCTGGGCTCCCAGCAGAGCCCTCTAGAGCACAGGAGCATCCTCTGTATTTGCTCTTGGAGAAGTGCAAGTGGAGGGGGTTTTGACTCCTCACATTTACCCTCATTTTATGCTCCCCCCACCCCTAGCGAACCACTTTTTCCTTCCAGCAAAAAAATGGAATTTTTTTTCAGGCCCAAGAGATATAAAATCTAAACCAACTCATCGATCCATCTGATTAGGGTGCAGTGGCTGACCTTGGGCTCTTGGTTAGATTCCTGTGTGTCCTCCCAATGCCCACATGGTCCTCAGCATGGGGCTAGAAGTTGGGGATTGTGTGAAACTTGGCCCTCATCACCCAATCCTCTCCATGTCTGCCTGTCTCACTTTATTACCTTTATTAAAATAAAATTGTCTTGTGTTGTTTGGGGCCATAGTAGTCCTTACTCCCTGTCCAGAAAATATGGCAAGGTCACATCAGGGTTATCATTTTCGTAACATTTCACCAGCTTGTACTTGTCTCTCCTTCGAACATCTAGAGCCCTCGGTTTTTCTCACTTGGATGGCATAAGGGTTATCTGTACTGGTCTCCGACCCACCCTGCTTTACCGTGACCCCCAGAGGGTTCTGTGTCTCATTCACCATTCTGCCCCACTAGAACCAAAAACACCTCACAGGATTGTGGGACTGATTGTTTGACGACCGGTTTCTCTGTGAATTGACGGTGTGCACTGTACCTTCTCTGCCTCAGTCTCTTCATTTTAAAGAAAGGGTGTCTTATGAAGAAAAGACTTAGAGCTGGTTGTGCCTGTAGAGTCAGGGCCATTCGTGCAGCTGACCTGTCACCATCTTATTTCTGGGTATCTTTAGACTGGATCCCAGTCCTTCCTGTGCCCTGACCTTCTTCCTCTTGTTTTCGCAGACTTTAAGTTCGCCATGTACCCACCATCGATGATTGCAACTGGAAGTGTGGGAGCTGCCATCTGTGGGCTCCAGCAGGATGAGGACGTGAGCTCTCTCACTAGTGACGCCCTGGTGGAACTCCTGGCCAAGATCACTAACACAGATGTGGTAGGTGGCAGCCAGCCTCTCGGTTACACACCAGACATCTCTTTTCTCAGCTCAAGGAGAGACCGTTGGTTTGATGATAATGTGTCAGAGGTATTTTGTTGTCAGTTTCTGTTTTCTAAGATCAACATCAAGGCGGTACAAAATCCAGCAGGTGAGGCCTCCGCCTAAGGTTTCGAAAAGCCTGTGTCCCATAAAATAGAGAAAACTTAGCAAGCGGATACAAGGGGGAAGGGAAGGCTGGTTGATGATTTTTCTTTACAGCATGGGCTTCTCATTGGGTCTATATTGTCCTTGCATTTCCATTTCTGTACACGTTAGGCTGCCTCTCCTCCAGAGTTCCTAGCCTTCATGTCTTCTCACACTAAAGCTGGAAAGCACAGAGATGAGCAAGAATCTTAGTGCCTGGGAGGGAGTGGAGACACAAGAGGTGCCCTACCATGGAAATAGGTCCAGCCTTGACAAAATGCTCACACCTGCCTGTCCCTCCCTTCCCTTTTGTTCAGTGTGGTAATGAATTAATAAGTAATTTGAAAAGAATAAAGTGCCATACAAATTCAAGGAACTATTATTAGCTGTAGATTTTTCCATGCTTAGTGCTCTCTGGAAGCCCGAGAGGCTGTAATTCTGGTTGCCAGAATTTGAAGCTCCTTAGAAGAAAGGATTTGAGGCAGACCGGGGTCAAGTGAGGCTCTTATTCAGCTGGTAGGAAATTGCAATCCTTAGAAGGTCTGAGGCAGGGTGGTTCTGAGAGGTCAGAGGGGTGCAGAGGGCTGAGGTAGCCAGTCTGGGGGAGGGAGCAGCGGCGGCAGCAGAGACAGAGCTGGGACTAGAACCTGGAAGCTCGGATGCTCAGTCTGGGAACTTTGCACTCCACCCTTGCTGCAGCTGTGTGATCTTTTTGTTTGAAAAAGCCCTTTGGTTTAAAGGCAACTTGAGAAAGGGGTGTCAGTGCTGAGGCCTTAGTGAGTCACCATGGAGAGGCTCAGGAATGCAGGGGAACTTCATGATGGACCCTCTGGGTGTTCCAGGGGGATTCTGAATGCCCGGCCGTGGGAATATATTGAGCTAAGGGATAATGTGGTTGACAAGCCTGTGGCTAATGCCTCCACCCCTGAGGCTGAGCAGAAGGTTGAACCTCAGAGAGCCTAAGGCTGCAGGTTACTGCCTATCTTACCTACCCACCTTGCCTTGGCATTTATGACCATCTGCAGGAAATGGTGCAGGGGGATATTGAAGGGTATGATGGAACAAACCTGGGTCCTCCTCTGAAACAGGTTTACATCTGCTGTTATGTTAACGTGCTGGCTCCAAAACATAGGCTTTTTTAAAACTTGGTTTTCAAAAAAACCGGTTGAAAAGACCCCTCCAGTGCAGCTTCAGGTGAAGAATGCTTTTTGAATCTTCTAGAGGTAGATCTTGGACAGACTTAACATTTATAGAAAAGATATATTACCTTCCTTTTCCGGGTATATCCTATTAAGACTGCCTTGCAACAGGCACTCCCAGCCAGCTTAAGACAAAGCCCTTCCTCCACCCCAGAGACAAAAATGTCAGTGAGGAGAGTTTGAGCCCCAGGTATTGTAACCTCTTTCAGACATTTATAGACTTACTCTGACTGGCTGATTGCCCCACTGGGTAGGTCTCCGGCCATCTTCCATATCTTTTGTCATCCCTTATTGATGTCAAATGAGTAGAGGTTACTCCTGGGGTACCACCAAGGCTCTTGGCTGTGTCTTGCTTTCCAAGGCTGCAAACCAGCTTTTCATATCATACTGGAGACACTGCTTGCCCTTTTCAGATACTACGTAGCTGGTCTGTTCAAGTCACTTGTCAGACTGTGTTAAATGGATTCAAAACCAGCTCAGAGTTCTCCTCTAAATCCCAGCCATTAAACTGAAGATGCATAGACATGCCTCTTTTTCACTGGTGGGTCCAGGGTTAAACATTTTAGTATTAAAAACTAAGCATGAACACAGTAGATTATAAAATTCATACCACTTTTTCAGATAGCAGTTTGAGATCTCAGAAAGTTATAGGCCTTTGGACCCCAGAGGCTTGCTCACTCTCTCACTAGGAATGTTCTTAGTGGAAAGCATTGAGTAACACCGGGCCTGGCTGTGTGTATGCGCCTGCCTTCCAGTTGCTAAATCTCTTCCCATCCATCATCAGCCTGTGTTCTCTGAAGAGGTGAAGCTCAAAGAGTAAAGGAAAATGTAAGGGCTAGAATTTAGAATGCATTAGCTTTTGGATGGAAGTGGGTTTTGCTTCCTGAGCTCTGTTTGCCATTTCATGAGTCAAGAAATGGTGAATTTCAAGCAGTTATTCTCCTTTCATTTTTAGAAGTATTTGTTGAAGGCCCACTAATTGCAGATTGTTGCATTATGAACAAGTGTAAGAGATGAGCAAGGCATGGACTCAAGGCTCCGTGGTAGGAGTTGGGGTGGATGGGTAGTGCATGGAAAATAAAATAAGGGTTTCCTGCCTTTTAAGGAATTTAGCAACTGTATGAAGAATCAAGAATAAACTACATAAAACCCTAGTAAGTGAAGATCATCAATGAATGAATGCTAAATAATGTGTTAGGAACTATACATGCAGCAGGAAATCAGTTCAGGAAGGTGCTTACCAGGCCTAATGTAAAATGCAGGCCTCCCAGTGAAGTTGATGCTAGAAAATGACCTTGGAATGGTGAAACTAAATGAGGTAAGTACATGCAGTGGAATATTATTCAACCTTAAGTGGAGTTCTGATACATGCTATAACATGGATGAGCCTCGAAAACATACTAAGTGAAATGTGCCAGATACAAAAAGACAATATATAATTCCACTTAACATGTGGTATCTAGAGTAGTCAAATGCATAGAAACAGAAAGTGGAATGGAGGTTACCAGGGTCTAGGGGGTGGGGGGCATGGGGAGATATTGTTTAATGAATTTGGCCTTTCAGTTTGTACTGATGAAAAAATTCCAGAGGTAGAAGAGTGGTGATGGTGGCATGACAAATTAAATGTAATCGGTGCCATTGTATACTTAAAAACAATCAAGAAGGAGCCTACAGCCATGCCACCCTGAACTTGCCCGATTTCATCTGATCTCAGAAGCTAAGCAGGGTTGGGCCTGGTTAGTACTCAGATGGGAGACCCCCTAGGAAGACCAGGTGCTGTAGGCATTATTTTAACAAAATTAAAAGAATAATAATAAAATAAAAAATAAAGAAAATGATCAAGAAAGTAAATCTGATGTTATGCATACTCTATCACAATGAAGCATATGTATGCACACAAACACATATGCATACAGTGTCCTCAGGCCACACTGTGAAATACCCAGAGGTTTGCGTTGAGCTCTTCCAGGGGGAAGTCAGGCATACAGGACTGCGTCTTGCCCCCCTGGCTCTAGTACTCTGAATGGGAATCGGGATTCCTGAAGCCCTGCCTGACCGCTCCTTGTTGTTTGCGGTCTCTTTAAGCTTATGGTTTTCGCTATGCAGGGACGGTCAAGAATTAGACTGTTGAAACAGGGTCCTCTTGATTGGTTTGAGACAGCCGGACCACTTTTTCTGGCTCCCTGGCCAGCGGCAGATAGCTTTGATAGGAGGGACCCATGCAGCTCTGAGAAAGTTGGTCTTTGTTGCTCCCTCTGGTTGCCAAAATAAACCGGAACGCTTCATTCCAAAGAGAAAGCTGAGTGAGAAGCTGACAGTTTTACAGGGAATAAAAGTCTCAGAGGGTGGTATATTTTAAGTACTTTTTCCT
The DNA here is from genome assembly GCA_030015415.1 of Cynopterus sphinx. Taxonomy (NCBI): domain Eukaryota; kingdom Metazoa; phylum Chordata; class Mammalia; order Chiroptera; family Pteropodidae; genus Cynopterus; species Cynopterus sphinx. Next base: position 95,798,038 of record CM057380.1, read on the forward strand.
TCCACTCATAAGTGTTGCTAAAAACAGATGCCAGCCAGAGAGGCAGCTCTGGCTTTTGGGGGAACCTCTACCGGGTTTCCGTTGCCAAGGGTAAGTTTGAGAGGAGGGATCGGCTGTCCTGGTTCCCCAGTGAACCTTTCCCCAGGCAGAATTGGGGTTCCTCTTCCGTCCCCTGGGCACTCTGCTCATGCCATGTGCCAGCGTTTATCTCACTGTTCACTTGTCTATAGAACCTCTTGAACAGGACCCAAGTTTTACTCAGCTCTTTCTTCAGAGCCCCTGGCAGAGTCATTGGGGAATGCTGCTGTAGACGGGGGAGGGAAGGAGGAAGGAAGGGATGGAGGACAAAGGCTGGGCAGATGGGTTTCAAGTGTGTTTCTAATCCTTTGGTTTCTCCAGGTCTTTTCGAAAAGCTATATATTTCACATTAATTATATGTCAAGGTCCTCAGAGTTTTGCCTGACTTGATCTTAGAGCAGGTTGCTTTGTTTTCACATGACACAATTTTACTAATTCACTAATGAAAAAGTAGCATTGAGACTCATAGGCCGTAAAGGTGTTGTGCCATTATTGGAAGATACGTAACAGAACAGACATAGAATGTAGTCATTTGGTCGCTATATTTATCCTCGTCTACCTACGTCACATCAAAACTCTCTGTCACATTCTAAAATATCACCCGGAGAAGATTTCAAAATATCCCTTCCTTAGGGTCATCCCTGCACGTTCAGATCCCGATTGTTAGTGAACTATTAAGAAACAGCAGTGAAGTGAGAGAAGTCTCGATTTTGACTACATTATTCATAAGGTCCCTGGCACTGTGTCTTGGTCCTCCTTAGCTAGAAGCACGGACACCTCACAGCACACCTTATCCTAAAGGCCGATCTTACTGAGACTGTCCTTTGTGGACTTTACAGGGTCTGCGGTCAAGAACCTTGTGAAGGGTTGCTGGAAGGGAAGCTGGGGGTGGGGAGGTGGAAGGAACAGAATGGAAGGCTGATGCTTCCCTCTCTTGCCTTATTTTTTCTGTGGGCCTCATTTGGTATGCAAGGAAATAAGCCAAACAGCCTGCGAAGAAAGGAAGAATGAGATAGTTTCCTAAGTTGTCTCTGCCTGAGTTGGCTGCGGGTCTGGGGCTCATTCAGCCCTTTGTCTCCCTGTTGAGTGCAGTGCGTGTGTGGTGACAATGGAGTGATGCAGTTACACTGAGGGCTAATGGTAGGAGTTCCGTCAGCCCATTCATGGAGGCAGAGGAGGGTGCAGGGCGCAGAGCTCGAGCCAGCAAGCAGAGGAAGTCGGAGGCCCGTGTAACGAGCTGGAGATCACAAACCCTGCTGTCAGGGTTCCGAGGCTGGGGGCGTGGGCGAGGGAGGGGGCCTATCATCATCGAAGTTGGAGGCCTGCCCGACCTCCAGCGCTGTGGAGTGCCACCTGTCCAGGCTGACAGACGAGCATTATGGCTCTCCTTTTAATCAGCTTAATTTGGGGCATCGTAACAGAATGGCTGGTGCTTTCGGAGGCTGCCGGAAAGCCAAGGTCCCAGAGCCGCTTCGCTTTACATGCACGTAGCAGCTTTTCACTAGAGGCACTCGGTTTTTTCCAGCCACTCGGGCTATGTCTCCTTGCCTTGGAGATTCTTGGACCTATGTGTCTACTTGGAGCTAGGAAAAAAAGACGTGCCTAGGGAAAAGAGCTCTGAAATTGGAGGCCTGTCTTTTTTAAGGCCAGTCTTAGCTTTTCACTAGATATAACTGGGGGGGTGGGGGGGAGGGGGCAAGCCAGGCTTCAGTTTCTAGCTGTAAAATGAGGGCACTTGGCTGTTTGAGCTCCAGAAGCCCTTTGGAGCCCCAAATTCTCAGATTCTGTAATAATCTATGATGTTGTCTTATAATTCTTCCCTTTGGACGTACTTCATTCACGGTTCTCCAGCCTTGCTTCCTTTCCCCTTCAGTCTCTTCAGCTGGCCTCCTTTTCTGTTCCCTCTCTCCGCTTGACCTGCTAACACAAGCAGCTTTGCTGGATCGGAGGCAGGGCTCGCTCCTCTTTCCTCTAGGTCACGTCCCCACACCCCGGTCCCAGGCACTCTTGTGCTGCTATTGGGAGCTCTTCGGGCCAGAGGTGGAGGACAGCGTGGAGTGAGCATGATGGCTGCAGGCGATGGCACCACCACTCATTCTCCTCTTCCTTCATTTCCACCAGCTCACACGAAAGTCACATCCTCTTTGGAAGCACAGGGAGTGAACTCTGTCTCAAGCAGGCAGGAATGCTGGTCTCTCTACACCAGAGAGTAAAATGTTGGACATCACTTATACAAGACAGGCTTTTGCTTGTCATCTAGCTAAGATCAAGAGATTTGTGTAGTTGCAACTCGAGCTGATAATGGCCGAGTTGTGAAGAAGTGGACCCTGAAGGAGGGTCAGCAGAGACCCCTGAGAGCTTCCCAGAGAGGTTAGCTTCCTCCTCATAGGTGAGTTAGAGGAGAGCAGGGGATAGTGTTCAGGGTCCCTCATTTCTAGGATAACTGCTTTTGTCATTTTTCTCTTCAAGTAAAAGGATCAAAGATCAAGAACAGGCCAGAGTCAGTCATGATTTAGACTGAGACTGAAATGGGACTGAAGAAAGGGGAAGAGTGTGTTTTGTGTGAAATCTTCCTTCATTGTATTCAGAAAAACCTGTTCACATATTCTTGGTTGGAACTTACATTGATATGACACTGGATGCATGTGCTAAGTTGAAGTCCCCTGGCTCTGAAAATCCAGTAGAAGTGACTGCCAAATGTCCCAGCCTTCCCTGTAGGATTCTCGGAAATGTTTCTTTAAGTTCTCAGGCTGCTGGAAGGGAAGGCTAATACCAGGAAAAATAGGAACATTGGTGACCCAAAAGAGAAGACTCTACATGGCCCAAAATCAAGTTCTTTGGCTTTCTGAAGCCCTGTCAATCTCAGGGATGCCGGCATGGCTGACATGGTGATGGTCATATTATTGGGTTAAGGGATGTGCTGACCAGATGATCTTTCCATGGGGGCAAGACAGAGCCTCTGAGGAAGGACAGCTGGACAGGATTGGTTGGGAGGCACTAGGTTTCTTGTTCGGGGACAAGGTCTTCCACACCAACGTCACAGCAGGAAGTCCTCACCGAGCAGCCGTGCCATGTCAAGCCCTCTTTAGAGAGAGCTCATTGCTGACTCCTGACAGGCATTTCTTCTTGAATCTAATGCTTATGCTTACGTCCACACACACAGCACATGTGTGCGTGTGCTCACATGGTCCCTCAATCGGCTGAGAATTCTGCCATCCTTTTTACATTACAACAGCTCTTTCATGCCATGTGCTTTGGGTAGGATTTGCCTTCTGTGGAGGCCACAGTTCCAGTCTGTGGTTTGGAAGGGTCCTAATTCATTTCCTCTGCCTCCTAGAAACAAAATCTTAAACATACCCTTCAAGCTCTTGAAGTACCTCTGCAGGGAGGTGGCATCACACAGTACCTGCCTATATTCAATTCATTCTCTGCAAGAAAAAAGAGAGAAAGAGGAAGACAACATCAACTTCTGTCCTGTGGCCTCACGTTTCTCAGTGAGGAAGGGAGGTTCACGAGGGAGGGTGCTGCTGTTCTGAGTCTTTGCTCCTCTGACTTCTCATGGAGGATTCTAGCATTTGAAAATGGATATAATGCTGACTACATGGCCCCTAAGAGCAAGGCAGCTCCTTCAGATGGGGCTCAAATAGAGAACAAGCTATTTCAGCTTTAGAAGGAAAACTATTGGAGTTGGACTTACTGTCCAGCTCCGATGCAGGGCTTGCCTTATATGTTAACCCTAACCTTAGCTTTGACTTTTATTTTATTTTTTTTAGATTCTAAGGCTTTAACGTTTTTAAATATCTTCTGCTAAACTGCAGGTGCCCTTAGAAACATTATTTCTTTAGCCTTCGCCACCTAAACCTTTGGCAAGTGGTGAGCGACCTAGGAGCACAGCACTGCAGTATGGCCTTGGAGGCGAGTCACAAGAAAGACCTAAGCAGGGAGGCAGGAAGGCGGGAGAGACCCATCGGCTTCCTACTCATTACTTAGTGTGGGGTCAGACAGGGTAGATGGTATGACCAGGAGAAGCCACGGGAAAGCTGAGAGATGTCCATGGGTCCTTGGTTGCTAGTTCCTGACTCCTCAGCTTGTTCAGGGTGACACAAGGACCTCTGCGGCTGGATTACGTCTGTCTTGTTCAGCATTCAGTCCCCAGGGCCAGTCACACAATGCCCCTTCACCAATCTTGAGCACATGCTTATGCATACCTTGCTTGAAGATGTATAGAGAATTCATTCCGATTCTTGGAGTGATTTATTGTTATTCGTAAGTAATAATCATCAGTTACTGAACTGTCACTTATAGGACTTCATACATATTATCTCAGTCTTTCCTCTCTGAGCATTTCATTATCTTTATTTTACCAGTGCAGAAACTGAGATCAGAGAAGTTAAATAACTTAGCTGCTGCCCTAAGTATGGTGGGAGGACAGCGAATACCCACCCTTGCTCTTTTTCATTTTTCTTACATCCTGGGCGATATTTTCTCTCTCCCCTTAGCACATGTGTGCTGTTGTTCCTAGTGTAATTTTCATGAAAAGCTGTAGTTTGGAATGTGGAGTGGACAAGATAGAGGAAAGGAAAATTTTGGCATTCTTGAGGGGTTCATTCCAATTCTATTTTAGTTCTTTGGAAAGTAAAAATAATGCTTTTGTGCTTGGCAAACAGTAACCTCTGGGCAGGGAGAATTGCACAGTGAAATGAATGGGAAGCATATATTAACCTGTGGAAAGACCCAGGCAGATTCCATTTCACTTACTATCCATACATACATGCTGCTGAAGAGAGTGCAGAAAATCAGCCTTGCAGTGGCGAGAGGCTAGAAAACGGCCACTAGGAGCACTTCCGTAGTGGGAACCATAGCCTCTCCCTAGTGACAGGCACCATGACTTGCCACTGCATTCCACATCAACCAGCTAACAGAAGCTTCTGCCTGGGGCAAACTCATTCTGGATTTTCTCTACCAAATATAGGCTAATATCACAGCAATGCCGCAAATTCTTTCTTACACCCAAATTAGATGGCTCAAGTGTTCAGAATTTTGTAAACATTCTGTGTTGTGTTTTTATGAGAGTTAAGGGAATGATAAATAAGCAGAAAAAGATGGTTTTTGTTTTCAAGCGTTTATGCAGTTTATGTGATGGTCAGTATAGTTAAGTCCGCTCTCTTCTTTTTTTAATTATGCTTCAGGTGCTGTTCGTCTAGGACTATAGCACCGTCTAGTACTGGCCTTCCCCTTTTTTCTGTCACCTCCCAACTTCCCTAAGCAGAAAGCATCTCATGGCTCCTAGATTACCAGGCACTGCATGTCCATCCGTGGCTCATTATCTATGCCAGTGCTTCTCAGATGCTCCGGTGTTTACGAATCACCCAAGATTCTGCATTTCTAACAAGTTCCCAGGTGACTTCGAAGCATGGACTTGTGGAGTAGTGAGGTTCTGTGGTACTCCAAGAACACATATCCTTTCCTTCACATTTATTTCTACTGGAAAACTAGCATGGAGTTATGCAAGGCTTGAACCATGTATGTTTTCTTCATAAAATGCTCTGTGCCCTGTTAATGTTGCTAACAGCTCTCTGGTCTGGACCATTCTCCTTCTAGGATTGCCTCAAAGCCTGCCAGGAGCAGATTGAGGTGGTGCTGCTCAATAGCCTGCAGCAGTTCCGTCAGGACCAGGGGGATGGATCCAAGTCGGAGGACGAACTGGATCAAGCCAGCACCCCTACAGATGTGCGGGATATTGACCTGTGAGGATGTCAGTCGGGCCGAATGGGAGAGACATGTTCACATCTGCTCTCTCCTTCTTTATGGTTGTGTTCTGTTCTTTATGTTTTAGGGTAAAACATAAAAAAAATTCTGCCCCCACCTAGATCATATTGGAAGGTCTTTTAGAAGTGAGAGACAAAGGTCTTATAAAAACGGAATAATTAAAAACATTTGGTGCGTATTCAAAGTACAACAGGAGGGAATCCCTTGTGTATGTGGACAGTTACTTTTTGATTATGTTACAAGTAATAGTAAAATGCTTACAGAAATACCTGCAGAGTAGCTAGAGAAAATGTACGCCTGCAATATGGGAACAAATTAGTGGAGACTTTTTTTCATGTTAACTAGCATATATACACCCCCTTTAGGATAATTTCAAGGAACTGTGTATGCTTTTTACGACATGATTAGATTGCAAAGCAGTGAACTCAAGAAGGAATTAGAAATAAGGAGGGACTTGATGGGGAGGGAGTACAAAGCAATCTCTCAACATGACTGAACCATTTTGGATGAAGAAGCGCCTTTGCTCTCAACCACCTGTTATTAAGTCAGCCACCTGTTGCTGGATCTCTTGTTACAAACTCTTGCTGTCTACAGTAGCTGCTACCTTCAACAGATGTTTTATTTCCCAGTTGGACACAGGTGATTGGATCCTGGGTTCCATGTTTTTTGACATCTTGCTGCTTCTTCCAAACATGGTTCATTGTAGACACCACCACATTCTTACCGAAAGGAGCAGTCTAGCTCCAGGCCATTACCAAACTCATGAAACAGAGGCAGATGGAGAACCAAGTGTGGGATCTGGATGGAATCTTTTCTCTTACTATATTAAAGAGTAATGTGACCTTGGCATCCCTTATTAGGAAACAACTAATTTTTGGTGCTGATTGGCATGTCTGGTCCACAGTGTAGCATTGTCATAAACCATTCCATTCGAAAAGCACTTTGAAAAATTGTTCCCAAGGGGTAGATGGGATGGTTTATGCAAATCATGCTGAATAGACTCCTCCCTTTTGCTCTGGTGCCCCTTCCCTACATACACCCAGTCCAGGTACTATTCACTTCTGGTATCTGACATTCTCTGGTACATAGTTCTGGTGTCCCTGCGAGGACTCAAGAGACACCCTTTTCCGCTGACATTCCCATCACAACATTCCTCAGAAAAGCCTAAAAACAAATATCTTGTTACCATTTTGATGGCATAGAAGGATCGTAATTCCCACCTATATACTTCTCCTTTGGACATGGAAAGAAAAGCTATTGCTGGTGCAAAGACAGACAGCTGAACATCAGTGTGGCATTTTGTTCCCTTTTCCGTTTTTTGTTAATTTCATTGCAAAGTTGTATTCAGTGTACTTGAATTATTTTCCTCTCCACTTCTTAGACACATACAGTTAACAAAGAGGTTGGAGCAACAATTTTTTTTTTTTTTTGCACAATTACAATTGACAGGTAATGAAGCTATTTGTTAAAATATTTGCCTTTTTAAGTGGAAAAAGAAAAATCAGAACAGGGCTATTTGAAGAATTTTATACACATATTCTGCTATTCTGCCTTGTTTCATAGTTTGAGAGTTGAAGATGGAGAAAAATCAAAGGGTCTCTTATTTTTCCTTTTATTGTGTTCAGTTTTTTTATTTTATTATTTTTTTTTTTGCGCTGCTAAGAAGCTAAGATCATTCATCCTTATTCACGTTAACAGTACGTAGCTGTAATGTTTTCACAGAGTGTGCTGCTATTTTATAAACATTTTTATAATATATTATTTTACTGCTTAAATACCAAGTCCCGAAGTAGGTGGTTGACATATAAGTTCTTCATACTGGAAAAGCCTTTCCATAGTTAATTTTCTTCTGGTAGCATATTCATGATTGATTTTTTTTTTCTTCTTTTTGGGTTTTTTCCCTCTGATCACATTCTTCAAAGACAGAGTATTCTTTACCTCAGGTTTACTGGATAAAATCAATAGCTACAAAAGAGTAATTCACATTTTTGTTTTCATAATACCTCACAATCATACAGTTTATGCTCGGGAGCCCATAAATGTGGGGAAAGGAGACAGCGGAGAAGAGGCCGTGTGCCCTCTCAGGTGGAAGATGGGGTGGGTTTGGCCCAGGGTTTCACACCTAGGGACCTTGTTAGTTGCGAAGGTCATCAGGCTTCCATTTTGACTCCGGTATCCTCATCATGATGGAAAAAATGCAATTGAACCAAGGGATTTCCCCTACCCCCAAGGCAGATATTCAGCACAGACATACAATATACAAGGAAGTCATAATTTGTACTTAGGTATCAGGAGACAGACTAAAGAATTTCAACAGGCTGCTTGGAGACCCTCATCTTGCAGCCCTTTCTGAAGCAGGGTCCTCTCATCTTGAAGGATCTTGACCCTCTCTCTTTCCCCTTCCCTGACATAGGCATCCCCAGTTTAGGATAATCTCAGAGGTTTTTTGGTCTGAATCTGCAGCCTGCAGTGTTGTGGAGGTTCCTTCCCTCACCTGTCTGACTGGCAGCAAGCGCTGTGCAAGGCCAGGTCCTCTGCTGAGCAACACTAAATGGTTTTTAGGTTTAAATCGCATTGAATTGGCGTGATTGGTAAAATAGATCAGATGATTATTGGATGGTAGTTGAAGGGAGGTGGCGAGGCTGCTGCTTTACAGAGATGCAAATCCAGATGAGTTGGTCTCTTGCAGGGTGTTTAGAGAAGGTTCAGGACTTGGTGAGTTAACATGACCCTAAATTCTAGGGAGTTTCTGATGGGGTAGTAGGTGGTGAATTTTGAAGTTTTGGAGAAGAAAGGTAAGCAGGTGGTATTTTATCAAGTGCTCACTTTGCACAGGACACTCTTCTGGGCCCTGAGGCGTTCCATAGAATGGAAGACAGCATTGTCCCTGGAGTTCCCGGGGGAGGTCTTGGAGCCTACAGACAAAATGAAGTACAAACTCATTACACAGTGACCAGTCCTTAAGCTCAAAGAGCAGCAGCAAATGAGAGAACCCGTCAAGGAAGGGAACAGGCCAACAGACTCTCCCTGCAGTCTTACTTTCCACATTTCCTAGCGCTCCAGGTGCCACTAGCTTTTTCTCCTTCCTATCCTTGGGGCCTAGCGTGGTGGGAGGTGTAAGGTTGCTGATGGGGAAGGTGCTAGGTTGTCTGGATTTTTCTGCCTGTTTCCTCCATAAAAGAAGGAACTCTGGATTGCTTAAGTGACTAATACCTTCTCCTTAGAGCTTGGTTTCCTTGGTAGGGGATTCTGTCCCAGGGGAGTCAGTTCCCCCTGTGAGTTTTTTCTCTCTCACCTACCAAAGGGGTTCCACACCTATTCCTGTCTTTTTCTACCCTTTTTTTTTAAACAAAACAAAACAAAACTCATCTTTACTTCTGTGTTTTTGTTTTTCTCCATCAGTGGGGGTTAAGTTGTTCCCCAAGCCTGACAAATTTCCTTCCCCTATTTTGGCCAGATCCTAGAGGGGAGAATCCTAGTATGCCAAAAATATATGCTAAGCATAATTCAATTCCATGCGGGTTCATGACAGCAAAGAAGCCTGGAGGTAAAAGCAGGGGACAGATCCCACAGCAGAATATCTCCCATGTGCTGAGGGGACAGCTCCTTAGAGAAGGGGGAGATCTTTACAGGAGGCTTTGTTTTGGACCTGACACGGGACCCCCTGAAGAGCTCAGTACGTCTTACAGCTAGGTCCCCTTTGGTCTCTGTTTCGTACAGGAGGCTCTGTTCTGTCTCTTCTCAGCCAAGTCAGGGGCACTCGTAGCTCAAAGACTGGCAGGCACTTAAGTGACGAGGTTGGTGGAGGAAACATCTGACAGCATCACACAGCATCCTTTTGCTAGCAGGGTGGGCTTCTCTTCAATGAGAGGAGCTGTATCTCTCCTGAGATCCAGATGCCTTAGGGTCTCTCCACACCTCTCTAGGAGTTCTGAGACAGACAGGTTAAGAACATTAGGCAGGACCAGATGACTTTTCTCAAAGAGGGCAGGGGGATTTTCTCTCCATGGGCCACTGGGGGCAGCGCTAGGAGAAATAGACTTGCACCTTATGTCATGTAAATAACGATTTTCTAGTTCAAGCTGATATTGGTAGTGTGGGAATGGGCGGTAGGAACGGGGAGGAAATCTGAGTAAGCCAATTGGCTTCTAAGCCAAAAGGATTCCTTTTTGTTTATCTTTGAGACAGTCTAACCCTGAGAATAGCTTTAAAAGGGAAATTAATGCCGAGACAGTAAAGTCCCCTTAAGCCAACAAACTCTAGCTATAGAATGAGTGGAGCTTCAACTGGTGTGGGCTTGGAGCAGTTTTTAAGAGCTGCTCATGCTGTCCATTTGTACAAAATAGGGCAGGAAGACTCAAGAGGATGTTTATGACTTCCTCACACCACATGGCTTTTCATGTCTCTGGGTTCTAAACCCAGCCATTTCAGACAAAATTATTATTCTATATTTGTGTGTCTCTGCTTTTAGACATGGCTGGGCTATCAGACATGATTCTTGGCTCAGGTTTCAAGAAGCCATCAGCAAAGGTATCCATGCATGCTGCAACATTTATTCTTTGCCTGCAGCCTACTTTGGGGGAAAAAGTGCCTTACTGACTGTAGCCATTACAGTATCCAATATATTCTGACAGATTCCTGTCCTAAAAAAAAAAGTTTTTTTATTAATGGGTTTAATTCTTATTGCTGGCCAACTCTTAAATCCCCAGCAAATCACCGGGCCATTGGATTTTTTCCATTATGTTCATTACCCTTGTACCATGTACCTCAGATCTCTCTCAGTTACAGTTTCTTGTCTTGGACTTCTTTTATTATTATTATTATTTTCTTTTTTTTTTGCTTTAAACGAGTGTGATGCCATATCGAGTCAATGTAATTCTCTCACAATGTACTCTATAAGAGGTGTGGGTGTTTATTTGGTCGGGATGCTAGCAAGTGCTAAAGTAGCATGATCAGTATAAATGAAAGGTTTTTAGGAAGTATGGAAAATGTTTTATTGGTTATGATGGTGACATGGTATAGTCAGCTGCCTTTTAAGTGGACATATCTGTTCAGTGTTAAGTGATTTGAAATTTAACCTGTTATTCTGACTAGCTTAAAGATGGATTTGAAATGGTTTGGATGCAATTAGGTTTTGCTGTTTGGACAATAAACTCACCTTGACCTAAATTCTCTGGCTGTTTTGACTTATTTATAGACCAGAAGTCCTCAGAATGGAATATATCTTTCTCATGTCAGGACTCTGTTGGCAACAATCAGTAATGGTGTAAAATACAAATCCTAATCTGGAAGGTAATCTACCTGTGCATCCATGTTATGGCAACACAAATAATTGCTGACACTTTTTTCCTTTTGGGTCACCTATGCAGCAGTCTTATAAACTAGAAGCCTTAGCCCACCTTTATATGATGGGTTAAGTCACTGTTCTCATGACAAGGGCGTGGCTGTGAGTGAGCATCTGACCTGGGAGATGCCAGAGGCCCTCAGTGCCATCTCCAAATTCTGTGTGTGTGTGTGGGGGGGTGGTCTCCGAGGGCCCTAACTCTACAGCTTTCCTGAATCCCATCAGATTCCTGGCTCTGGATCCCTCTGGATTCCTGACTGTGTGGGACCACTGAGGACTGGGACACAACTGCTCTTGGTGGAGGAGTGGTGAGGCAGAGCCTGGGAAAGGGGTGGGAGAGTCAATGTTTAAGTGAATTGCCAGGCCCTGGTCCCAGCTGTTTCTGAACCTCAGCTCCTCAGACCAGCTTCCTTTCTGCAAGTGATGGGTAATGCAGAAGGCAGTGGCTTAATAGTCATTTTGGTGTTACTATAAAAATGTATTTTCTCTCTAGTTCTCTCTTTCAAAGTCACTGAAGGCTGTTTTCCAGTTTAATTATGACCTGAGTTGTCAGCAGTAAGATTAATGCTGCTCATTTGAAATGTCCAGATTAAGATGTTTCCTATTAACCTCAAGTAACTAACTCTGCCTAATGGGATTTTTAGTCCTGCAAGGACTCTAGAAATTCACCTTTGTCCCCGTCCCACGCTGACATCCCTGTTGTGACAGATAGCAGAGATACCTTTTTTCCTGGCTTTCTGCCTCCTGGAGTCTGCTGGGCCTCTGGGGAGTATCCCAGGTCTCTGGTTGCCACTCTCACCCACTGTCCGCCCTCTGTACAACTCGTAGTACAGCCGGATCCCTCTCCCTCCCCTCCCCTGCTTGCCTTGCAGAATTGGGGCTCTATCTTAACACTACAACTCCACTCCTTCCAAGTGCCATCTGGTAACACCAGGGACATTTCTCATTCAGAGCTGTGGATGTTTAAGGGTGGGAAGGGAGAAGACAAAGCATGTACTCCACACAGCAGCTACTGTTAACATCTAATGCCCTCTTGCCATGCTCTTTCACACCCATATGATCTTAAAACTGGAAAATTTCAAATTTGAGACAATGCCCTTTCTGAAAGTGGAAGTCATGGAGTAAAGACTTAGAAATCCTAGGTCTTTTGTTTGTGCTCTAGTGAGTGCTTTTGTATTTTCAGCCATCTCCCAGAGATCTGGAACTTTCATTCAGTACACAGAGGTAACACCAAAATAAAATGTACCATTTGGCTTGGTAATAGTCTCAACATACTGTCATGAAGCAAGTGTTCAAAGCTGAATATCACGCCAGATTATTTCTCCCCTGCTCTTATAGCAATAAAAGAGCAAAAATGCTTGTGATTATGGGCATGAAGATTCAAGTGTCGAGAAAAAAAAGCCGAGTGTCCATAGCCAACTCAAGTATACAGGGCCTGCATCAAACCTTCAAGGAAAAGCAGAGAAAACAAAACCCACGGTTTAAGACAGTTTCCATGGGAAGACACATCACACAAGCTCACAAGAGTATGTAGAGGAATAAAGGCAATTGCCGATGCCTGCAGAGTACATTGATGCCAAAGTGTGGGAGGGGGTGCTTTCTGAACAGCCGAGTCAGGTTTCCTCAAGCAAGTGAGATTTAGGGAAACACTCTGGGGTAGGTGCAGTATAGCTTGTGAACAGTAGACACAATGTTTGACCTTTCCCCAAAATCAAAAGCTGAGAAGTGATCTTGAAAATGAAGAGAAAATATTCAAATAGCTTGACGAGCACACACAATATAATAGATTTTAAACACGATTAACACAGACGTCGTCCTCATGAAACAGTGAAAGGATAAACTCAGCCCCAAGCATTGATTTGGGATTCCTGCCTGCCTACTTTCTCCCAAGACTTAAAAAAAATAAGGCTGACAGTTTCAAGATGAAGTCAGTCATAGCTTCCATATTTCCCCTCTCTAGGCTCTAGGATTTGGGGGCCTCCCCAACAATGGGGTGGGGGGGCAGAATCCCTCAGCTCTGGCTGCAGGCTCAGACAGGCAGGAGTGAGCCGACTAAGAAAACAGCAAGAGCCCCACTAATTTCCCTTTGACCCTACCTCGGTATCCCTCTGCAGCTTTGAGTTTGTGCTTATCCAAACACAGCTTCCTTTTCATTTGTGGTGATTTGCGTTGGCTCTGGCTTTGGCTGCCCTGGTTCCCCACTACCTCTGGCCTTTGTAGGACTTAATCATCATGGTCTAAACATGGGGCGCTCCCTGAGGAGTCCACCAGGTGGCACCAATGCCACAGACAGGAATGACAAGAAAACTGCAGCCAGCCAGGTGTAGGACTGCCTAGAACCCAACACCTCTCCAGCAGACCAGCAGGACCAGCAGTCCCCTCACCTGCTTCCTTCTCGGTACTAGCACATTCTGACTCCATCTGTGAGTGGCCAGTGCGATTCATGATTTCTTCTGATTCTTTTCAGTGTCTAATGAGAAGATGGCAAACCAGCAGCTTACAGACAGACCAAATCCAGCCTGCAGATGTATTTAGTTTGACTCCCACCATGATTTAAATTGCCCTGGAATTTCTTGCTAACATGAGAGCTTTCACGTACAATTCAGGATTTTAACTACTTGGGATGTCTGCGTTCTGGCAACAAGCCCGAGGGGCAGTAGGGGCTGCAAGTGAGGACATTCTGGCCCTCTTTTCTGTGTCCCGCCACCCCTCAACACCCGCGGAACCTGCTTCACTCGATAACCTTGCTTGCCTGTCCTCTGAGGCTGTAGCTCTGCAGCCTAAAATGTGTCTCTTACCTCTAGCTATGGAGTAGGACTCCGGCAAGCCCCAGGTGGAGCACAAAGGCCTGGGACCCTCCCTTCACTTTTCTAGCCCAAATAAAAAAAGACCTGCACTCCCCATTAGGCTTTGTAATCTCCTTTAACTCTTTATGAGTTTTTAGTTATGAGATAAATGGGGCCTAGGCTAGCTTTTGAAATTCCTTTGAGACCCTGTTGTCAGCCCACACTGAGATCACCAGGTGGGCTGGGTGAAAGGTCAGTTTCTTTCTCTGCTGTTTGTTCATTTGTTATTGCCGTCACTTTTAGTTCTCACGGCTCCTTAATGAGCCCATAAGACAACTTGTGAGATTTTTTAATTTATTGAAAAATGTACAAATCCCATGGCTATGCATCAATCATCCCCTCAGGCAATAAAAACGACTTTTCAATATCTTCCTCAAGTGGGGCTTCTGGTCTCTGCTCATTCATTAAACAGGAGGGCTTGGTTATATGCTGGGTACTCTGTACCAGATACCTTGTTCAATAAATGTTTTTTTGGCCCTGCTTTTCGAGGCACCTTTTGATCTCAGTGACTAATGGCAGAAATATACAAGAAATCAAAGGGCAACTTTATCTGGTGGTAAAGAAAACAAGGGCTTCAGGGATCTGCCTGCTCTGGAATTCTAGGCCCATTACTAGCCTCTCAGTGACTGGATTTCTTCATCTGTGAAATGGGGTTAAATAGCAGCTACCTCCTGGGCTCATTCGTTTTAGTGCTTCCACAATACCTAGACAGAGCCAGAGCTTGATGAATGTTGTCTGTCACCGACACTAAAAGCAGAGTGCCAGAGAGGCACCTAATTCAGCCTTTTGAAAAGTTAATTTTATAGACACATGCCAATCTTTCAGCTACTCAGTACTGCCAATTTAGGCACTGAGATGAGGGAGAATTTTTAATTAGCTAAGTACATTTTGTAGTGTTAAAAGAGTACAAGCATTTTTTGTAATCCTCACAACCCATGATTAAATCTGATACCTCATTTTGTAGCTGAGTAAATTGAGGTTCACGCAGCTCGCAGTAAGGAAGGGGTCAGGCTGGGACTGGAACCCAGAGGTGGCTTCAAATATCACACATCTTCCACTATACAGTGATGCTCGATTTATTTGTATTGTGCTCACCAAGAACTGAACTGAAAGAGTGAGATGTTCAGCCGAGGTGGGGTGAATTGAATGATGACATACATCGCTGCTGAAATCATCGGAAGATGGAATGTCATCTTCAGATTAGACAAAGTCCTAAAAGAAAGAAAAGCCTTACAATCTAAAGTTTTTCTGTGCATTCATAGTCTGGAAGTAGGATTTTCTTCTTTCCTGGAATTTTTGCCTTACTTCTTATTATTCACAGTAATTGTGTTCAGCTTTCTATCAGGACATGTGACTTAAAAATGCGTAGCCACATTGATTTTCAGCCCAGAATCACATGTACTGGATGTAAATCTTTTCCCCTAAAGTTCATTTTGACTGGAAGAATCTGCCTGTGGGGCCATTCATAGTTCTCCCTGCTCCCAGGTTTGCCTTCTAGTGTGGGTTTGCCTAGGCGGCACTCAGGGTGGGATGGAGGGGTTGGAGTGGGCTTCCAGCTCAATCCTGCAGAACCCCTTCAGGATCAACAAACTTTTGCACACTGATGTAAGTAAATTCTTAAATTCTTTTCATCTATATTTGTAGTGACTAAAAAATGTAAAGTGGGTGAGCGCTGGCCACTCCCTCACAACTTTGCTGTCAACTAACTTATAATGAAAGCAAAGTTGACTAAAATTTGCAAAACATTTATGCAGACTTTTAGCAGACCAACTGCAGGCCCTAAATGGTTCACCCCTTCTGTCCTCTAATGCTGTGACTCTGTCCCAACCACCACCTTACATGAAAGGATCACTCCTCTAGGCAAATATTTCAAAAGTAGGTGTCTCTTATCTTTAGAGTCAGAAACAAGCAACCAGAAAGCCTCCTGATCCTTTGACTGGACAGAGGGCTGTTAAAGAGACAGGCTCAGCAGGGCCCTGAGGCTGTGGGCTGTTCTCCCTAGATTCTTCATGTCTCTTCAGAGGCGAGGAGTGTCTTTACAATATCAAAGTAAGCCAATACACCTGCCTCAGTTTCAGTGAAGCCCATTTCTCACTTGTATCGTGATAGCTGACAGACTGCTGTTTTCACACACAAAAAAATCTCATTTCTGAAATTCAGATGCTAATTAGTAAAACATGCATTATCAATCAGGATACAGATAACACAAATTCTTGTGGACTGTGGTTCTCCTGTTTAGCACACCAGTGGACCATCCTTAGATTGTACATTCTCAGTTAGAGTGTTATGGACTGAAAGTTTGTGTCCCCCCAAGATTCATAGGTTGAAATTTAATCCCAATAGAATATTATTTGGAGGTGAGATCTTTGGGAGGTGATTAGGTCATGAGAGTAAAGCCCTCAGGAATAGGCTTAATGTCCTTCTAAGAAGTCGGAGAGCTAGCTCACATTCTTTCTGTCATGTGAAGATACAAAGAGAAGTTGGCAATTTGCAACCCAGAGGAGAGGTCTAACAAGAACCTGACTGTGCTGGCAACCTGATCATTATGTCCAGCCTCCATAACTGTTGAGAAATAAATATTTGTTGTTTAAGCTATCCAGTCTATGGTATTTTGTCATAGCAGCCTGAGCTAAGACAGAATGCTTATAGTATCTGGGGTATAGCTTACTGAAATTATCCACATAGGCTGCACATTCTGAAAATTTTTATTTTTTAAAATGCACACATGGTAACTGTGGCTTTCTTGACTTTTTTTACTCTTGGATGTAAAAGACATATTCTGCTGTTCCCACACCATGCTGGGGGTTGGAGCCAAAAGATTATCCAAGGCCCTAGAATGCTGCACAGCCACTTCTCTGGGGTTTCGCCACTTCCAGGGGAATTCCATGTGGGAAAGCGGCATGGGTTCTGATTCCCTCTCAAGCCCCAACATATGTCATTAAAAAAAAAAAATCACACCTCTAGTTTGTCCCTGTTTCTCAGGGACTCACCAACATCTATGGGTCTATGACTTCTTCTCCAACATTTCCCCCTCCCTCACTCAGCTGAGATAATCTTTCTAGTTCGGGGAGGGGGTGGGGTGGTGGGAAGGAAAGCCTTGCTTTTCTCAACAGTCTCTCAGACCTTTGTTTATATCAAGATTCTTTTCACTATCTTCCAGGGAGAGCTATTCTTTCCTTTAGCTCTTTATTGTTACCTCCCCTTCCCTGAGAAAGAGGACACATAATACAGGGTCAAAAAATGCAGGAAAAAAATACCAGACAAAAAACACTGATTACTATTTTTTAAAAATATTACCTAACAGCAAATGCAATAGCCTGAGGCTATGCAGGGGCTCATGCCACTCCAAGTTTAGGATAGCCTGGCATTAAAGTGGTTAGAGAACTCTTGGCTGACCCAGATTTCCATGGTTCAGTTCATTGAGCCTCTGGCCGTCTTGGTCAGTACTTCCCTGGAAAATCTCAATGCCTCCGATATTTTAAAAGCAATCCTTCGGCTATATTTTCCATACATCTCTGTAAAATCAAAATGAAAAGACTATGGAAGCACCAAGGCAGCACTTCCTACCACCTTACTTGCTGTATACCCTTAATCATTCCAGAAACCAAGGCCAGACGATCAGTATTTTAGGGCTCTTAAGGTCTTCTCTTTTTCTCAGCATGCCTGTCAGGGCTATGGCAAAAGCAAGAGCCTTGGCCTTCCCAAGAAATACCCCCCTGTGCTTGCTATCTGCCTGGAGTATTGTTGACTCTATCAGACATTTATATATTCTATACCAGTTGTCACAAATATGTGACAGGGAGAGTCAGGATGCTGCAGTGGAAAGAGAGTTTCTCTTAAGCAAGAAGATCTGGTTTTGAATCCCAGAGCTGCCACCTACTAGCTATAAGAGCTCTGAGCCTCAGTTTGCTCTTTTATAAAATACAAAACTTCTCTGGACTATTAAGAAGATTAAATGAGGTAGTCTCTGTAAAGTGCCTAATACACAGGAAGTTTCAACAAGAATACACTCAAACACATGTTAACTATGGTACTCAAAGTACCATGTTAATTATTTTTAAAGGAGTTATATACGCAAATGTTAACTTTCCCAATAGGTAGTGGTGGGGGTGGGGTGAAATTGTTTTCCCGTGGATCCCAATGGAGACTCCTCTTAATCCCATGAGAGTAAAACCATAAGCATTTACAACTTTCCTAGTATCTCCTTTGTATTTTGGCCATTCTTCCAAAGAGCAATAAACTTGGGCTTGGGGAGAGATCTTTTCCCCATTAAGTGACAGGCTAAAAGGCAAGGCATGAAAAGGGATTAGTGGATGCATGTGTTCAAATAAAGGGGAGTTTTCCAGAAGTACGTCAGGCCAAGAAGGCATCCTTCGACTGTCCATCAGCAGAAAAGCTGTTTGACTGCCAGATATGATTTTTTGGAACTAGCAGTAATGGGGAACTATGGGCGACAGATGTCAGATGTTAGCAGAATGGCTGCCAAAACAAATCTCCCTCCACCTTCAGACATTAAGCTGATGGAAGACTGGGCACAGTTGGACTGGCAGCCCCTTCTTGCTTGGATCATTGGTCACATTATTATTTCTCAGTTGCTGGACAAAACAGATGGTTTACCATGTATTTGTGACTTTCTGTTGGCCAAGAAATTCTGTTCCTCCATCAGGGTACAGCATGTAATCAATTATGACAGTGGGTGGCGCAAGAAAATCCCTGCCAATAAAAGTCTAAGACTTTCTCTTTTATTAAATTTGCATAAACCACTATAATATCCAACTTAAAAGCAATAGAAGAAAAAAGCAAAGTAGTGGCGTTAGAAATAACTTTGGTAATTTCAAAACCACAATTCTCAGTTGGTCCCAAAGACTCTCAGTCTATACTAACATCTGATGTCAGTCTTGTCTGTCCATCTTTAGTCTTAAACTTAAAATTTTTTTGTTTCTATTCTTGTGAGTCTTTTAGAGCTTTATCTCTGAATCATAAAATGACATAATCATAAGTAAACAGAACAAATACAAAGAACACACATACCCATCAACTAAGATTTGTTTTGACTATTCGGAGTTGTACTCTATTGAATGGTAATAATAGTGAGTTGGCTTGCCTTAGTATATATGAGTGACCACATACATAGAATGGTATATGCATTCTCCCCATCCACCCTCTGGATAATTTTTTTTGTGTGTGAAATACATCTTGCTTAATGATATGCATATATCACTGGGAAAAAAATCCTTTAGTAATAATACAGCACAAGTATTTTAAACGTCATAACTATTATCTAGAGAAACCCTTGATGCAAATGATGTTTCTTCTTGTCTTTTTTTAAATGTATGTATTTTTTCTTATAAGACCAGTCTCATAATGAATAAGTTTCTATCTTACTTTTAAATTTTTTCATTTAACACATATTGGGGGAATGCTATTATATAATTAAATATTATTTAGGAATATGATTTCTAATGATGGCAAATATTGATGGGGCTCTTACAATGCTTCTGGCACTATTCTAGGCACTGAAGGAACTTACATTCTAGCAGACAGAAATAGGCAATGAACCTGTAAAAACAGTAAATAAATGATATAATTTAAGATCCAAGTTCTATAATATAGGATGATACCGAATATGCAGGCTACTTTGCTTGAAGAAAGGCCTCTTAAGGAAGTGACTTTTGAGTTAAGATCTGAAGGCTGAGCAGGAGATAACCATTCCTAATATCTTAGGAAGAGCTTTGTAAACAGAAGGAAAAGAAAATTCCAAGTCTTTGAGATAGGAATGATCATGACATGTCTAGGAACAGAGAGAAGCATTGTGGCTTGGTGAAGAGAGGATGTGATGAGGGAAATGGGACCGAAGACCTAGAGAGGGGCCAAGTCACCTAGGCCTTGTAGGTGCTGCATAAAGAGTTTGGACTTATTCTAGTTGCAATAAGAATCATTAGTGAATTTTCCAGAAAGTGATATGATCATGGAGACATCACTTGGGCAGCTGAGTAGGGGATGGTTTATAAGGTATGAGTTGTGCTAATAGGCTCTCAGTCATCCAGACAAGAGATGAATGAGGCTTAGCATAGATTGTAGTAAGGTCATAGGAAGAATAGTAGACTCAAGACATAATTTGATGATAGAGCCCACATACTTTTTAAAAAGCTTTTAGATGTATTTTCTTATTTATTTATGAAGTTTTGAAAAGCACAATAAATAAGCTTGGATTCAGACATATATTGAACTCTGCAACCAATAATGAGTGAATCACATTCTTCCCACTCACACATGAAGCATTTATACAAAATGACAGACTAGTTCACAAAGGAAGTCTCCACAAATTTCAAAGATGTACATCTTTAAAGATCTTTGAAGTCCTGAAGATTTAAGTCTATAACTTAGTCTTATGATCAGAATAAGAAGAAAACCCTTAGTTAAAAGAATTATTCACTAACTCTAATTAACCAACAGGCCAGCATTTGGTCTAATATAATTAAATTTAATTCTTAATGCTATTGTTGAAAGTATTTAAATGCCTGAAGAACTGATGTCAACCCACACTTTCCTCCCCAGTTCCACACTCCAAGTAGATCAGGTATGGTCCCACTTGGCTCATCTTCAATGAAGACTACAATTAAATCTTTATTTGAAAACATGAGTAAAAGTCCAGCACTCACTGAATTATTGAGCCTTCAGAAATTTGTCATAAATTTGATAAGGAGCATTAGGTTAAGGTGAAGGATCAAAGATTACATGAGCAAAGTAGTAGATGGTTTCACCATTTACTGAGATAAGAAAGAGTTGAAGAGGAGTGAGAAGTCTTTGGAGATAAAAATCAAAGTGCATGTGTGGACAAAGTTACATTAAGATGCCCACTAGATTTCCAAGTGAAGATACTGAGTAGGTAACTGAATAAATAAATGAAGAGATCAGGGAAAATTATAGGCAGGAGATAGAAATAAGGTCTATAGGATAAGATCACCTAGCAGACTGCATCATTGAGGAGAGAAGTGAGCCAAGGGCAGAATCTTGGTATGCTCCAACACGCACAGTGCTTATGGCATTGTCTACTCACTGAACATTCATGCATTCCTCCACATTTCCCATCACCTTTGCAGTTAGAAAGGGCTAAGTAAGTAGCTCTGAACAATGAATAGAGAAAGAATATAAGAACTCGTTCAAGATACTCAGTCATTCTCATCACCCACCCCAGTAATTTATGAATCCATGTGTTGATATCAATGTGTCTGTTGACCCTCATTCTGAGTGACTATATGAAGCCTCTTTTTGGTCCATGTCAGACATGTAGCATGAGAAACAAAATTTAATAGTTAAGTTGCAGAAATTTCAGGGTTAACTTGTTACCTCAGCATCACTTGGCCTATCCTGAATAGTTCAGACTTTCCATCATATGAAGTACCACAACAAAGCACTATTTTTCATTTTTATAAGAGGGCAGATGTGATTTGTTAGCTTGTCAACAAAGGTATATCAGTGATTACTTCTAGCTGCTATCTAAACAAAGTTTAAACTAACTCCCTGTTCATTTTATAAATTGAATGACAATTTATAAAATTGTCATTGTGAAAAATGCAGGATAATGTTCACTTTTCCAAAGTTCCACAACCTTCGTTTAAAGATTTTTAACTTTCTCCAGATTTTTAAAGTTTATGAAAACATTTATATATATATATTTTATATATATTTCTTAGATAATTTTTAAAATGAATATTGATATTTTATAATTTCCTAAATTTCTCCTAAAGCAACCATCTCCCATTTTGTCAGCTACTCTTAGATGTATGTTCATTTGACATATTGATCATAAGAGAAATGGTTCATTCATTCATTTAACAAATTTTAATTGAGTCCCTACTTTGTTTCAAACATTTTGATAGGAGCCAGGGAAATAATGAAGTGGAGCCAGTATTTACCCTCATTGTTATAGTTTTGATACTACCTGGAGCATACTTACCTGGGGCCAAACTCAGTTCTGATATCTTGAGAGATGGGCAATTAGTTAACCTCTACATGCCTAATGAGTTATGAAACACATGCCTACATGGGTTATGAAATAACTCAAATTACAGAGTTATTGTACTAAATAAGACAAAGTGAAAGGCTGTTTTTAATTAGGCTTTAGAAATTCACTCAGACCCCTTAAATAGAAAGTTTCATTGTAAAAACTAGAACCTACAAGGTATCTGGTACTATGGCATCTTGAGGGACTAGGGACCAGGTGGTCTCTGCAGTACTCACTTGGATCTGGTTCTGTCTGGGTGCCTATTAGGTTCTCCCATTATCTTTGCCAGTCCTTATCTACAAATCTGTTCTTAAGCTTGTATTATTTGTGGTCTCTGTTTCTTTGTTTCTTCAGTCTACATGCTCCCGCATAGCTCTATCTTGTGGTTTTTCTCTAGGGTTTCTTTCTGCTTTAGTCCTTACAGCTAACTACCTTATTTTCATTTTTCTAGGTCAAATTTCCAGGAGAATCTGTCTGACTGGTTTATTCATTCAATCGTTCAGAACATATATACAGAGCATTTACTATGTACAAGCAGTGTACCCCTGTGGTAATCAGGGCTCCACTAGAGCCCTCTGAATGACTCCTCTACCCTAATCCTGAAAATGCTCCCTTTTCCCTAGGAGCTTGTTAGAGATGCTGAATTTGCCCCCATTCCAAACCTACTGAATCAGGATCAGTAGTTCAACAATATCTCCAGGTGATTTGAGGACACCTTAAAAGTTTGAGAAACGCTGCTTTAAACTTCTAGTTCTTAAAACTGGCTGCACATTGGAAAGAGCTGGGGATTTTTTAAAGTTGCTGATGCCTGGGTCCCTTCCACCGAGGTCCAGTTCGTTTTTCCACAGTGGAGCCTGGACTTCAAAAAATCCTAGTTGATTCCGATGTGCAGGTAGGTCTGAGACTTTCTGAATTAGTCCCATGTCATCACTGAACAACTGCGAACTTAGACAAATTGCTTCGTTTCTCTTGGCCAGAATTCTCATCTCTTAGAGTGAAGATAACACAGCGTACCCTGTCTGCCTCAGAGTTGTTCTGAAGGCCAGATGGGATGATCAACGTGAAACTGTTTTGAAATGTGTGCCTACCAATCCAAATGGCCCATGTTTCACTTGAGTTCTTTAAACCCATCTTCTAGTAAATAATTGGGGATTCAAGGCAACAAGTGCATTATGCAGTGAGAGAATCTAGGTTAAAAATGCATGTAAAGAAGACAATGGAAAGACCACGGCGTTACGCTTGACCAGTATAAAGCTAACATCATCATTAAGCTTTACCTGTGTCATGGCTAGGTGTCCCCTTTTACGTGTTATTCAGAGTTTGAGGCTGGTAACTCTCTCAAGTCCCCGAAGGCTGTTAAAGAGAACTTATTCACTAGATACTTTTTTTTTAAAAAACACAGCGGGAGCGGGGAGGACTCGACTCAAGACCACTGCAGTTCGGAGGGGTTGAGACTGCGATGGGGTAAATGTACCAAAGAGGAACTGGTTAGATGACGAGGGCCAGAGGGAAAGGAGCGTCATTGGATGCCGAGGGTGAGGGTATTACTCCCCATGAGCTGGCTCCGCGGGATTCCTGGGGAAGAGCGGGCCCCGCAGGCCGAGGGCGAGACCTCGTGCCCAGGCGGGCTCCGGGGGGCCTGCCCGTCCACGCGGGTCTGGCGGCTTCACGCCGCGGCGCTCGCGGCCCACCTTGCATCCTCCGAGGGAGGCAGCAGCAGCCGCTGCACCACCACCTCTCGGGCCCCGGAGAGCCCCGGAGGAAGACGGCTGGCTGCACTACGCCAGGTCAATGACTATCACCCCAACCATCGTCAGGCGGCGCCGAGCCTCGAGGGCGCGCGGCACGTCCCAGCAAGAAGCGCGTCCCCCGCCGCCCGCAGGGGGCGGCCCCGCTCGCACCTGCCGCGCGCCCCGCGCCGCGGCCGGCCGTGGGCGGGGCCCCGGCCCGCGCCCGCCTCTACCCCCGGCCCGCCGCCTGATTGGCCCGGCGGCGATGACGTGCGTCCGGCGGGGCCAATGGCCGCGGAGCCGGCGGCAGCACGGGGCTGGAGGAAGCGGCGCGGCGAGCGGACCCCGCAGTGCGCACGGGCCGCGGGGCGCCGCGCAGGGCTCGCTCGTGGGGCCGCCGCCCTGGCCGCCCGCGCCTCCGCTCCCGCGGAGATGACGCGCTTCGCCCTGACCTTTGTCCGGCAGTGAGTATCGCAGAGCGCCCCTGTCCCCGCTCCGGGGGCGGGGTGCCGTTCGCCCGTCGGTCCCCCCGCTCGTCCCGCCGGCCCACCCCGCGGGCCCTGGGCTGCGGCGGGCTGCTTCTGGCCGAATCCGCGCGTGGGGTTTCCTTTCGACTCTTCCCCCCCACCCCCACCCCAGCGACACTTAGCGGGGCAGGGGGGCCGGTGTCAGATGCCATCACCACGTTTCGCAGAGGAGGGGAGTCAGAGTCGGGGCTGGACAAGGAGATGGTCTCGCTTCCCGGCCACTTGGCCTGAGCCAGGGCCGGACGGAGACGACCTTGCCTTCGGACTTCTGCGCGCGCCGTGCTGATTTCCAGCCGATTCCGAAGCGCAGGCCTGTTCGGTGTGAGGCTGGCCGCCTTCCCCTTCCGCCGTCTCTGCTGTTCCCCCCTGTTTGTCTCGGGGACTGCCCCACGCACGTGTGTCTGAGATTGCTTCCCCCCCGAGGTGACATTACCGGGAGAGGGAAAACGGCCTTTGCCTGCGTCTCAGTCGGCCACATCCCCCGGGCAAATAGTCTGATCATAACATTACACGGAGCCAACATGCTGATAGGTCTTTACGACCCTTTTTGCTTCTCACCTCTTATCTATTTGGCAGCTGTTCGTGGGAAGTGCAATGAGGGTGGTTAAGATCATAGATTTTAAAGCATTATTGACCTAGGTAAGAATCGGGGTCCAGCTAGTAAGTAGTCTTGTAACCTGGCCTTCTGTTAACTGATTGAACCTTTCTGACCTCAGTTTCCTGATACATAAAATGGGGATAGCGATAGTACCTACCTCACTGGGTTAGTGTGAGAATTAAATGGGAGAAGGATAAAGTTTATAGCACAATGGTAGGGAAGAAATATGTGTGAGAATTAAATAACTTCTCTTTCTACAAGGACAGCTCTAACAAAAAAATGTAGTTAATCCTCAAATAAGTATGCATAGTTTATCAGAGCAGCCTTTTGAGTATGTACTATGTGCCAGCGGAGTGGGTTACACAGATAAATGAGATGCCATTTTTGACTTTGTGGAGCTCACAAGAAATACTAATATTATTTCACCTGGTCAGGCCTACTTTAATTGTCTTTTCTGTCCTGTTGTTCTTTTATAGGAAGATTATCTTGGGAATCATCTGAAATTGTCCGTTCAGGATTCACAGGATTTTAATGACTAAACTAGACATTGAGTTCCTATTTCTTCTGCCCTACCCTTCTTATTTTATAGAATTCTTTATCACCCTTTATGACCGATTAAGGTCATACAGCGCATCAATAATAGAACAGGAATTAGAGTCCTAAGGGCCATTTCTTCGAATGTTAGAGCGTTTTCTGGCTCCCTTGACCCAGCCAGTGCAGTGTCTGGCATAATTGAACCTCAGAAGTTGTAGGAAATTTGAATTAAACCAACCCTTGAAAAATCAGGTGATCCCTATTTAGACTCTTAATAGAAATAGTTATGTGAATTTTTATTTCTTCCTTAAAAATGCCTTGATTTTTAAATTGATTCCTCATAGAATAGCTATAGAAATCAAATTTAAAATGTCTTAATAAATGCCAGGCACTGTTATAATTAAATTCTGACAACAATCCAGTGAGGTAAGGATTGCCCTTCAATTTGCGGGTAAGGAAACAGAAACAGAGGGTATGTAAATTGCTTAAAGTCATATGGCAGGTTGAGGGGAGGCAGGATTTGAATCAAAGCAACATGACTGACTCCACAGCCCATCCTCTTAAGCACCGTACTCTTCTTCATCTTAAGTAAAAGACTAGTATTTGTAGATTGCTTGAATATCACCAGCCATTTTAGAGGTTCCTTTTTATTTCTCTTAATAGAATTGTAAAGAGTGATCATAGTGTGTGTTGTTATGTTTTGTTTTTATTTTTTATTTTATTTATTTATTTTTTTTTTACAGGGAAGTGGAATGAAAGTTTTGAAATAATGGATAGTGTCTGAACTACCTTTTCTCCTTCAGAATTCTTAAAGCTAAAATTAAGGAAAAAATGATTTCAAACTTGACTTATAATCACCCTAGTTATGTGTAATGACTATTGGAATTAGCAAGATTCTGTTATTCAGCATAATTTGGGAATAGGCACTGGAGTTTTGTTACCTGAGTCTGTATAACTCTGTAAGTTACTCAGACATCATGAAACACTATGTTGGCATGATCAGTATTTTATAAGAGTTCGATAATTTTATTGAACAGTGCTTCTTTATGTAATACAAGAAAACATTTTTAACAGCAACTTATTTAAGTTCAACCAAATCCTTTTTGAATTTCGTGCTGTTACCATATGAGTGAGTGTTTACCTTTCTTCATCATACTTGGAAGTGAAAGTAACTTGTGTCTCATTTTTGGAATAGAATGCCCTAGATTTCAAACTTCAAGTCTACTATATTATTAAACTGTAACTTCTCATGATCTTATAACACAGCATTGTTGAAAACTCTGGTATGTAAGTTGACATTTCCATCACCTTCATAGTACATTGAAAACCCTAGTTCCCTTGAAATGTTATTTGTAGGTGTTTGCAATCATTTGCCTGCAAACCATTTCACTTCCATTTTTAACTAGCTCTTAACACTTAAAATTTTTTTTTTTACAAACTATTTTGAATGGCGTAAAGATGATGGGTTAGTAAACTTATTAATAACTGCAATATACAGATGTTGGATATCAGCATCGTGCACTTGAAACCTATGTAATTTTATTAACCAATGTCACCCTAATAAATTTAAGAAAATTGGTGGGAAAAAAAAAACTTATTCATAGCAAGACTGATGTTTTCCTTACTCTATTCTAACATCAGTTAATTCTTTTTTTGTAGAATGCTAATCATTGTTCTGGTCTTAATAAAGCATTCAAGGTAGATATTAGATCATCTGTAAACTTTTATAAAGATAATATGTAACTGTTATGTTACTTTGATATTTGTTTTCTGGGAATGGGGTTGTTCCTAGCCTTTGCACCTAGAACTAATCTATATATGAATAAAAATATATCATGAGTTGTCTATTCCTCCTCTCAAACATCAAGAGAAAATCTTTGTGTTACTAGCCTTTGAAATCTTCTATATTTTCAAGTGACTTAATTGATGTAGAGGAATTAGGATAATTCCTGATCAAATATCAGGTGAGGCTTTACATTTTCATGTGTGCTAAAACATATCTATTTTGAAAACTTACCTGAAATGTATACTAATTTCTCATGATTTGTTTCTTCTGGCACAGACTTAGTGCTTATCTGTTGATTTTGAATTCTTTAAAAGGACATGCTTGGGAAATTAAGCTTTCTGTATGATTTCTAAAGAAATGCCACAGAATATAAGCTGGAGCTAACAAAATCAAATACCTTTTTAAATGAAGAACGGTGTGATAATCTACAAAATGAATGATGCATATTTGTAGCCTATAAATGGCTGGTCATAAGACTTCTTGGCAGAAGCATTTGGATTCTTGCAGAGTCAGGAATAACACTACTCATTTTCAAAATCCGTATTGTCTCCATATTAGGATGATGCAACTTCTGTTTGTGCCCTTAAAGAACTGGAGCCAGATAGATCCACCAGTAGTGCCAGGGTAAAGCGGGAACACAGAACTGCGACATTAAAATGGGGTGGTAGGTGGGGAACGGGGCCTGGAGGGAAGGCTATCTAAAGAACTGGCTGCCTCTGTTGGGTCTTGAAGAATAAGCACATATTCTCCAGGTTCAGCAGTCTATATTTTAATAAGTCCATCAGGAGATTCCGGTACATACTCTAGTTTGAGAACCACTGCTCCTGGAAGAGGTTGGCAACTATTTTTTTTTTTTTTTTGTAAACAAGGGATGAAGTTTCAGGCAGACCTGAGCTGTGATTCTGACTTTGAGGTTTGTGGGAGTTCCTTTCTGAATCTGAGTAGCTCAATCCCATCTGATTTTTTTTTTTTAACTAGAGCTTTATTTAAACACATGTAGGTGTTATCAACCTTCACAGTAATTAGGGAAATACAAATTATAATTAAGGTGAGTTAAACTGTTCAGGTGTCTGACTGGCACTAATCTACAGTCCTTATATTACTAAGTGGTGGTGAAGATGTGGAATACTGTAGAGTGGCATAAATGGGTATAACTACTTCAGCATTATCTGATGAAGCTGAATATTTGCATACTCCATGGCCCAGCAAGCAATTCTAACGCTAGGTGTATATCACTACGCATGGTGAGCAAATTTTAATTAAAAGGCCAGATAATAGTTTAGGCTCTGTAGGCTCTGCAGTCTGAACTGCTCAGCTCCACTATTATAGTGTGAAAGTAGCCATAACAATATATAAACAAATAGGTGTAACTGTATTCCAATAAAACTTTGTTTACCAAAAGAGTTATTTGCCAATCTTAGGATGGTTCTCAAACATAAGTGTGCATCAGAATCACTTGGTGGGTTTATTAAAACACTGAATGCTGGGCCCCAGCCTCTCAGTTTATGATTCAGTGTGCCTGGGTGGGGCCCAAGACTTTGCATTTCCCACCAGGCAATGCTAGAGATGCTGGTTCAGGGACCACACTTTGAGAACTACTGCCCTAGAGAATATGATCCACTGTGTACAAACATATTCGTAGCAGCATGGCCCCAAACTGGAAACGCTCTAAATATTGGCAATAAACCATATAAATAGATTTTGACAAATTCTTACAGTGGAGTATTACACAGTAATGAGAATATAAGGAGCACAGCTGCATTCAACAATATTAATAATGTGTCTTAAAATTTTGAACAAAAGAAACAGTATGCAGAAGACTACATAGTAAGCAATTCATTGTAAAGTTCAACAACTAAACTAATCCATACTCTACATGTGGTGGGGAAGCTGTGAGGAAAAGCAAGCAAAGGTGCTTCCAAACGTCCAGGTAATAGATCCCTTAGGGGCGGTGAAAGGATATTGTGATTGGATAGGGGTCTAGGAGGCTTGCAGTGATCTATTAACTTGGGTAGTATTATATGGGTGTTGGCTTTATAGTTAGGTTATTTGTTATGAGTTTACTTCACAGTTTTTAAAAGATTAAAAATGCATTAAAGTTAAATCTTTGATTTCTATAAAACTCCTTCCAAAAATGACTTATAAATAGAAAGGACTATTGAGTGCTTACTAAAAGCCAAGCAGTATTCTAAACACTTTACCTGTATTCACTCACTTATCACAAGAGTCCTGTGAAATAGACTATTGCTTTTCTCCTTTGACAGACAAGTGTGGAACCAAAGCAATGTATCTGAACCTGATATACGGTGATGGAGTTTAAAGGTTTTCACCTCTCATTGACATAGAAGGATATAAATGTGGGCTGTAGACATTTGAGTCCAAATGAGGAAATAACTTGTTTTGAAGAAATCTGTTTACTTTTTTTACCACCCATTCCCTATTCTACATGCAGTGTCCACAAAGAACAAGCCAACTCCTTTCTCAAGGGCAGCCACTGACCATCTCTCTGTCTCCAATGCCTAGCACTGTGCTTATCATCGCATAGAAAGAGCTCATGGAAGTTTCAATGAATTCTCCTTGATAGCTTTTCGTGTAGGTGATGATGGTGTTTACTATAGTTTTTTTCCTGTCATTCAGTTTTGTCCATGTACCCCTGCCTCCTTCACACTCAAGCCTCAATTGATGGTTATTTCGTGACAAAGTTTCAGTTTTTTCACCTTTGTAGTTGCTTAAAAAAAAAAAAATTTTTTTTAATTCTTAAAAATTTATTACCCAAACCTCAGTTCTTCACTGTGGTCTTCAAGATAGTTGTCAGCACTACAAATGGAAAAGCTGAAAACCTAGGACCTAGGAGAAGGCAAGGAATCTGAGGATTTGTGCTCTTTTTTCCCACTCCATTCACAGTCTCTGTGCTTGCTCATTCAGTCCAGCGATGAATGGACTGACTTTTGCATTTTGTTCCAGCTGCCTGTGAAAGATGCTTTGGTCACCATACTTATTTTAACAAGAATATTTAACAAAAAAATACATATATACATTTATGTTTTTAAATAAAACATTCCACCTGCCACTCAAGATTTGTGATCTGTACATTTTAATTTGGGCAGTTTGAAATGTTTAGCTCATCAATTTAGTAAATTAGATGATTGCAAATATTTAGAATAATTTTTATTGTTTTGATTCAGTTTTATCTAATTATTTACTCAAATATTAGGTTAGATTAGGAAGTATGTTACAAGGTTCACATGCTATCTTTATGAATATCATCATGTCTCATCATTGATTTTTTTTTCACCTCAAAAATAACCTAATTTGGTATTGAAGGTTCACTTATTTATTTTTTCCCACTCTCTCTTTTAGTGGAGAAACAAGACTGAACAAGGAGAAAATAATTCAAGGTTGGTATACTATTATTTTACTCTGTCCTTTAGTGTTATGATCAGTGAGTTAATCAGATTTGGTAGGGCAGGGTGAACGGGGCAGCTCTGATTTAGTGAGTTGGGGTTACAGAATTAAAGCATCATAGTCACAGAAATATGGTCAGAGCAGATGGTAACCAGGAGGAATGAGACTCTGAAGTGAACTGGATTTAAAGCATGCTACTCCACGTTGTTTTGGGTAGCTTCAGAGTGGCTCAGGCAGCGGCTTAAACTGTCTTAAAATATAACTGCTGGGACTTAAGATGACCTTATGTTTGGAAACAAAATTTATTCGCTGGTGTTAATGATATTTTTCTGCTAAAATATTTTCATTTTAATAGTAACAAAGGGGTTTAAAAAAGATAACTCCTTTTCTCACATGGGATGGTTACTTTATTTTGAACAGTCTCTCCCTCCCTTGTGTTAATTTGGGCTCAGATCTTTTAATCTCCCTATGATCCAGCTAGTCTGGCTTTTAGAGAATATTTTGGTGAACTTTCAGCCAGACATGCTATTTCTGTATTGTGATTATAAAAGCATTTTTTTTTTTTTTTGGTTAGGGACATCTGGAATTTGCAGAAACAGTTTTCATATCCAGTGTGCCCGACTCCCTCTTCTAGAAACTAATAATTAAATGAAACTTTTTTATCAATGACAAATGCCCCTTCCCCCTTCCCTCACCTGTTATCTTTTAGACTTAGGTTCCTGACCACCATTTCCTTTGCTACTGCTCATTTGTCTCATTTCATTAGAAGTCGACAATGGAATATAAACATTCCCTTATTTATACTTGGGCTTTTAGGTTTGTTTTTCTTTCCTTTTTTTTTTTTAACTCTGTAAGTTAGATGCTTAGTTCTTTAAGTTATATCCTCTTTTTTTTTCTTTTTTTTTTTAAGCATTCAAGCTTATATTTCTAAGTACCGTTTTGGTTGCAGACCCACAGTTTAGTATGTAGTAATTTCATATTACCAAGTCTCAAATCCAGTCTGATTTTCTTCGTTGACCAATGAGTTATTTAGAACTATTTTTTAAATTTCCCAATGACTGGGCATTTCCCCCCTCATCTCTTATGATTGACTTCCAACGTAATTGCTTGTGTTCTGACAGAATGGTGTATTAATACTTCTTTGAAATTAGTTAACACGGTCAGTTTTATAAATCTGCCATTGTATGCTTGAGAAAAATCAATGTTTTCTAACTGTTAGGTTTGGAGTTACATCTTAAATAATCAACCTTGATGTTTTTTGTTCTAATCTTTTATACTTTACTAATTTCATAGATTTACTAATTTGCCTACATGACCTAAATACCAGTTTATGAATGAAGTATGTTGAATTTCTGACTGTAATGGCCAATTTATCCTTAGATCCCTGACATTCTAGTAATTTGTGCTTTGTATGTTCTACTTTCATATAGTTAGAGGCTACTTTTTTTTAGGCACATACAAGTTTAAAAATTGTATCTTGCTAGTGAATTGGATCAATAATTATTATAGTGATCCTCCCAATTCTTCCTAAGACTTTTGTCATGAAGCTCTCCATTTCTTGGAGTAATATAGCTACTCCAGCTGTTTTGAGGTTGAAATTTTCCAGTTAAATATTTTCCTATCTCTTTCTTTTCAGTTTCTCTATATATCGATACCTAAGTGTTATTACCTCATAAATACTAGGTAACTGACTTTCATTCTTCAAAACAAAACAAAACAAAAACAAAAAACAATCTGTCTTCATTAGCAAGAGTAGTTCTTTAATTTTATTCTGGTTACTGCTATGTTTGTTTGTTGTCTGTTTTTCCTTTGGTGTTCTGTTCTACCTTTTTATAGTTTCCCTTTTTCTTTTTACTTTTATTTCTTAAGTGCTTATTTTTATTTTCCTTATCCAACCTCTTCTTACCTTTCCTACTGGCTTTGAAATAATAAACCATTTCTTTTCTTCCCCCCACTCCCCACTTCTGGGCTGTCTACAGCTCTCTTAACTGAAAGCCCACCCCTCCCTTGGGGGGGTGTATGCTATCTTTTATTTTATCTTTTTTTTTTTAACAATTCAATGAGTCTTTTTCAATTATAGTTGACATACAGCAATATAGTAGTTTCAGTTGTACAGCATAGTGATTAGAGATCAATATACTTCACAAAGTGATCACCTAACTAAATGTAGTACCCTCTTCCTCCTTACATATTTATTGCAACATTATTAAGCTTTTTCTTTTGCTACACTTTATATCTCCATGTCTATTTTGTAACTATCCATTTGTACTTCTTAGTCCCCTTGCCCCTTTTCACTGTCCCCCACCTCCCCTCCCATCTAGTAACCCACAAATATCCTCTGTATCTATGAGTTTATTTCCATTTTTTGTGTTTATTTTGTTTAGATTCCACATGTAAGAGAAATCATGTGATATTTGTCTTTAACTTATTTCATTCATTGCAATACACTCTAAGTTCATCAAGGTAATATCTTTTTCCATCCTCTTCCTTTTGGTCTGTGTGTGTCTTTTAATCTGAAGCGAGTCTTTTGTAGGAATCCTGGTTTCTTATCCATTCAATCACTCTTATCTTTTGGTTGGAGCACTTAATTTGGCATTTTAATTATAATGTGTCTTGGTGTGGGCCACTTTGAGTTTATCCTTTTTGGGACTCTGAGCTTCCTGGGGTTGTATGTCTATTTCCTTCACCAGGTTAGGGAAGTTTTCCATCATTATTTCTTCAAATAGCTCTTCAACTTCTCATTTTCCCTTCAGTACCCCTATGACATGGATATTTTTACATTTAATTGTGTCCTATAGGCCCCTTAAATTATTATAGCTTTGACTTCTTTTTCTTGCTATTCTGATCGACTATCCGTGGCGTCCTCATTCTCTATGTCCATGGTTCAGTCCTCTTCTTTATCTATTCTGTTTATTCCCTCTAATATATTCTTCATCTCAGATAATGTGTTCTTCATTTCTGACTGGTTCCCTTTTATAATTTCTATTTCCATTTTTTTTTTTATCTCTTTGTTAAAGTTCTCACTGAATTCATCTACATTTCCCCTCAGGCCATTGAGCATCTTTATAACCAGTGTTTTGAACTCTGCATCTGTTAGATTGCTTGACTCCATTATTCCTGGATCTCTGTTATGTTCTCTTATATGGTTTCTACTTCTTTGTCTTCCCATTTTGGCTGCCTTTCTTTGTCTGTTTTA
Source organism: Cynopterus sphinx (assembly GCA_030015415.1). Taxonomy (NCBI): domain Eukaryota; kingdom Metazoa; phylum Chordata; class Mammalia; order Chiroptera; family Pteropodidae; genus Cynopterus; species Cynopterus sphinx. The sequence goes on from CM057380.1 coordinate 95,831,859, forward strand.
TGTGCTAAGCAAAGCTCCTAAGTTTCCTGGTCTTATTAGTGTGGATTTGTGTGATAGGTGTCCAGTGGCACAGTCCTGAGAGGAGTTCAGCTGCAGGCCAAGTTTAACTTCAGCCTGTGCCCCCACTTCAGGGCCACCTGTTAGGATTCAGCAAGCAACCCACAGATGCTATGCTTATAATTGCCTCAACAGGTCATGCCAGAAGCTGAGGCCAGCTGTCACCAGTGTGATTCTTGGAGTTGGCTCAGCAAGGAGCACTACACTCGCAGAGGATAGCTGGATGTGGCTTGGGTGGGGCTTCGAGTTGGGGGAGGCTGAGTTTCAGGGAATCTTCTGGGCAGAGTGACCTCTGTTATCCAGTTTGGTGACATCTCAGCTATGGTGATGTGGCTTCTGCACATGGAGGAGCTAGAGGGGATATGGGGGCAGGAGGACTCAATAGAGGAACAATGGACACCACCGGCACTTCTGCTCAAGAGAGAACCTTGCCTCCAGCCCTCACTCGGACTACTCAGTGTCGCTCTGTAAGTCCCTGGTGCCCTCCGTGCAGCTACCCAGCACTGGTGCTCAGAGTGATCAAGTCCATCACTGCAAAAGTCTGCTTGCAGACACAGCCCCTTTAAGATATATGTGAAGCTATCATTGCCATAGCCTCTGTCCCACTCAGCTGCTAGGGACCGGGCAGCCTCGTGTCTTCACCTCTCCTACCTTCTACCATTGCAGGGTGATTATTTCTCTCTCTAGTTGTAGTGCTTCTGTTTGTTTAGATCCTAGGCAACTTTCCTTGCTGTGCTCCATGTTCCTGTCACAACTTTGATTTGGTCACAGGGGGATGAACAAAGCCTCTACCATCTCGGCCATTTTTTCCCAGAACCTCCCATTTCTGTTCTTTTAATGGTTACCTTTAAATTTTTACCATTCATACCTAATAAAGTATAAGATTAATATTCCCACTCCTGAAAAATATAAAGATCTTACTGTTTAGTATCTTGGTCCTATCCTTTTTAAACCTAGGATTTAACTATTATTTATTTAGACAGTGTTTGTTCAGATTTACATATATATTTACCAGTTTCTCTTAGCATTTATTTATTTATTTTTTTGTATCCTAGACCTTCATTCCTGAAGTATCTTCTTTGAAAGTTCTCCTAGTGTAGATTAGTTAATGGTCAAGATAGTTTCAATCATTTCTAGTCTAGACAATTGTATTTTCATTCTATTTAATCACTTTTAGTCTAGATATGCTAGACTGACAGTTCTCTTAGCACTTGCTGTTTTATTCTATTGTTCCTGTTGAAAATCCAAATGGAGTTCATGGTAGGTAATTTGTCTTTATAACTGCTTTTAAAATCTCTTTGATTTTTGTTATTCTACAATTTCCCTTAACATATCCACAAGGGATTTTTAAAAATTTATCCTGTTTGATGTACATTGTGTTTCTTTTATCTGTAGATTTCTGGAAAATTCTCAGCCATAATCTCTTCATATTTCTTCTACCCCGTTTTTTTTTTTTTTCTTTCTGGAGTTTTAAGTAGATGTAAGTTAGGAATGCTCATTCTTTCTGTCATTACTGTGCTATATCAGAGATGTTTCATCTGTATCTATGCTGCATTCTGGGTAATGACTTCAGGCCTTGGAGTTTACTAAGCATCCCTACAATTGGATCTCCCTTGATCCATCGAGGGATTTTTTTCCTCCCTCAACAATTCATTTTTTTCATTATTAAAATATCTGTTTGGTTCTCTTGAAAGCTCTCTGGTTATTTTTGATGACTTCTTGTTATTTGCTTATTTTTGTGGTTCTGCCTGTATATTTTAATTATAAGTTATTTTAGTCTGTATTTGCTGATTTTAATGTTGGAAGTTTTAATGATTCTTTTTGCTTATTGTTTCTGTGCCTTTCATTCACGATGGAGTAATTTCTTGTGTGTTAAGTCTTTGACTGGACTATTATTTGCTCTAAATTAGTAGAAAACTTGTTAGCCCTAATTGAGAATGATTTGCTGTGACGAGGATTTGATTTTACCACTGACTTGAGACTACATTAGCTTTCTTACAGGATTCCTGGATTGTAGGAATATCGGTTCAGTTCTTTAGTTCTCCCACCTTGCTGTCTCATGCAGCAATTCACTCCCCTCACTCCAGCAACCCATTTTTTCATTTTAATATTCAGGATTTATCTTGAGGGTTTTTGGTTGCTTTACTTTTCTCTTAGAGATTTTTTTTATATCCTGTGAGCCTAGGAATGCAACACACACACACATGCACACACATGCACACACACACACATACACATACGTAGTTCTTTTGTAGTAGGAGAAGCCTTCAAAGTATTTTAATCAGCCTTTCTCCAGGAAATAGAAATTCCAAATTTTTTTTTTGAGTGAAGAAATAAGGGAGAGAAAATAATACAATATAGAATATTTGGACCATGGAGATGAAGGAAAAACTTCCTTAGATGATGATCTTACCACCCAAACATAACACCTGAGATGAGAACTTAAGATCAGAGCCAGCATTAATAAACTGTAGCTAATGAAGGGATGGGAAAATGTGAAAGAGGGGAAAGCATGAGACAGTTAAATTCTCATTATCACCTAATTCTCATTATGCAAACATTTTTTGGAAACATTTGAATACCTGAGCCATTAGAGGGTTATAGCTTAATTTTAGTTGTTAGTTATCCGACAAATTATATGGAAAAGTACCCAAGGAAATATTTCAATAAAATATAGATAAATGCTATTTATATTCTCTTACATGTCACTTAATTTGCAGTGTGTGTGTGTGTGTGTGTTTGAATGGTGGTGTTCTTTCTCCTAATACTACAGGGCAAGGAGTAGATGAGTCTCTTTCAGAAACTGGATTTAAACAAGCAGCTGCTGCTGGCGTATTTTTTAATAATGTGAAGTTTACTCATATTTTCTCCAGTGATCTCAAAAGGACAAAGCAGGTAAGTAATTTAGAGTCAAGGTTTTGGCTGATGAACCAAAAGTCTCCATAGCTGTAACTTTGAAAAATCTGCTACCAAATTCTGTAGGGAATTAAATCACACACAGACATTACTCTCAACCCTCTCCTCCTGTCAACAGAACTTCTTTTTTTAAATTTAACTTTATTTTGGTTTGGTAATTATTAAATTAGAGTAGCTTTGGGGAAAATGTCTAACAAAATGTCTAAAAAAAGACAAGGTGTCATAAGAGAGCCAAGCAGAAACAATAGACAGGAGAATTTAACCCACAAAGACATCAGATATTGGAATTACTAGATACAATTAAAACAAACAAGCAATGTTACTATAAAGAAATAAAACGTGTTTGTAATATCTTTAGGGAACAGATTGCTATAAAAACAACATCAGAGATTTTAAAAATAACCAAAGCAGCTTCTAAAAGCTCAATGGAAGGAGACTTTTGTGACAACTCTAAGGGAATAACAGGGTTGGAATTTAGCCTCCCCTGTAAACAGCTAGAAAACATGACAAAATTTGTGAAACTACTCTTTTTTCAGACATTGGACTTCAGGTAGTGTGGATGTATGATCCCCAAATGAAGTGAGAGTTGAGCCCTGGGGTTCCCTGGGATTTCCAGCTGAAGCAGTGTCCAGACTCTGGTAGGAGAAGCTGAAAAGAACCCAGTGGTCTCAGTGAATTCGGGAGATACAAAGCTTGGAATCTGGGATGGTTAAATAACTAAACTGTGGGGCAGAGTACTAGGAGAGAAAGCTGCACAGAGAAAGAACTCTAAAAATATGTATAGGGATCTCCTTAGAGCTTTGATAGACTATTAATCTGTGCATGTATAGGATGAAACTGCATGAGGCCAAGCAAAACACAACTTCAGGGGAAAGAGTAATTGCTGGGGAGTTGTAAGCTGAACAATTCCTAGAGTTCACACGGTGTAGGAATCAATCTGAGTTCCCACCAGCCAAAGTAAAGAGATTTCATTGAATACATAGAGCATATGGTAGAGATGTCACATGGATTACACTTTAATCACGAAGCTAAACTATCCTTAGAGGAACATAACATGGAGAGAAATAGAAGATATAAAAAAAGAACCAAATTCATCTTCCAGAGATAAAAAAAAATATAATATTCTGAAATGAAAATTTCACAGAATGGGATTAACAGCAGATTGGACACTAGAAGAAGAGGTCAGTGAACATGAAGATATAGAAAGAAAAAAAGACTAAAACAAGGAAAAATGGTCTCAGTGAAGTGTAGGACAGTGAAATTTAATATTCATGTAGTTGCAGTTTCAAAAGAAGTGGGGGTGAGGGATGAGTATGAAGATAAAAAATATATATACTATGAAGAAATAATGACTTAAAAAATTCCAGATATTTATCCAATGAAAATACTTTGAAAAATTAAGATGAAATAGACTTTTTCTCTCAAGCAAAAGTGTGGGACCCAAAATAAACCCACACTTATATGGTCAATTGTTTTTGAGAGTTTTTTTCTTTCTTGGTGGGGGATCAGTTGGGTTTTGACAAAGGTACCAGGGTAATTCAGTGGTTTAAAGGGCAGTCTTTTCAATAAAGGGTGCTGAAACAATGGGCTGTCCATATGGATAAACATAAACTTTGAGTCTTACCTCACACAGTGCACAAAAAATAACTTGCAATTGATCATAGAACAAATCTAAAAACTAAATCTATAAAACTATAAGAAAACACAGGAGAAAAATTTTTAAAAAGGTTTCTTGAGACTAAGCACTAGAATTCTTTCAACTCCATAATTAGACAAACACTTCACTTTAAAAATGGGTGTAAGGTCTATAGCCATGCCACCTTGAAAGTACCCGATCTTGTCTGATCTTGGAAGCAAATCAGGGTTGGGCCTGGTTAGTACTTGGATGGGAGACCACCTAGGAATACCAGGTGCTGTAGACATTAAAAAAAAAAAAAAAGTAAAAGCTAAAAATGGATGAAAGATTTGAATTTGACCAGGCACTTCACAAAAGAATATACATAGAAGGGCATAAACAGAAATAAAATATGCTTAGCATAATCATAACATATAAATTAAAACCACAATGAGATGCCATTATACAAATATTCAAATGACTAAAATTAAGATGATAAAAGGATGTGGAACAACTAGAACTGATATGTTGCTAACGAGAACGTAAAATGGAACAACTACTTTGGAAAACAGTTCGACAGTTAACGTACACTAACTATGTGATCTAGCAATCTCAATCTCAGGAATTTATCCAAGAGAGAGAAGAATATATGTCCAAACAAAGACTTGTACACAGTTATTGAATAGCAGCTAATGGGCAAAGAGTAGAAACAAGCCATGTGCCCATCAGTTCATTAGTAGGTGAATGGATAAATTAACTATGTTTATATTTATACAATGGAACACAACTCAGCAACAACATGGAGGAGTCTTAAAGGCATTGTGTTGAGCAAAAGAAGCCAGAACAAAAGAGTACATATGGCATGATTCCATTTAGATGAGACTCTGGAAAAGAACAATCTAATTTACATAAAGCTGATTAGTGATTGCCTGGGGCCATGAGTACTAAATTATAGATTAGATACAGCTGAAATAATCATTAGCTTATAGATAAATATAAGATAGTAACTGAAATATAGCACAGTGTGATGCATAGATTAAAAATAGGAGAGTTTAAAAGACATGAACATGATGAGGTCTAATGTCTTTCAAAAGGAGGTATCAGAGAAAATGGGAAAGAGGCAACATTCAAAGAGGTCACTGTTGATAATTCTCCAGAATTGTTAGAAGATAAATGATCAGACCCAGAAAGTATAATAAATTCATCAGGATAAATAAAAAACTCACATCTACATTTACTACAAAATTGCAAAACTCCAAAGAATAAGAAAGAAAAACGTCATTTACTACAGGCCAGTATATTAGGCTATAAGCAAATTTGTCAGTATCAATAATAATTTCTTTAAGGTGTTGAGAGATAATAGGATTAACCTAGAGTTTTATACCAAGCAAAACATTTTCTAAGGCTAGGTGAAATGAAGACATTTCATACGAACAAGCTGTAAAGAACATTCAAAGGATAATTGAAGGAAAATAATTCCTGAAAGAAGGTCCAAGTTTCAGAAAAAAAGAGTGAGCAAAGAAACTGTTAAAGGTTTACGTATATATGTATAACTATTGACAAATAAAACCATAATGATGATGATGCCTAACTTGTGGGGAGGGGCTCAAAATAGAAGGCAGGTTTTAGACTTAAATAATTTTCACAGTTTTACAAATACAGTGTCTCTTGTAGATCAAAAGTAACCAGGTGCATGATGGAAGGAAATGTGAAAAAGAGAAAAATGAAAGGTAGCAGAAACAGACACTGGAATTATCTAATAACCGGAGTTATTAGATGTAGGCTTTGAAATAACCATTTAATGCATAGATAAAAGCCATTAAGAATATCAGCGGATTACTGGAAACTGTAAGCAGGAATCAAATACAAATTCTAGAACTGAAAATATAACTGAAATTAAGTCTCAATGGATGTGTTTAATGGCAGTTTAGACACACCCAAATGGAAAGTTGATGAACTAGAAGCTTTTCTGTATAAGGCCAGATAATAAATATTTTAAGTTTTGTGGTCTCTGTCACAGCTATTCAAGTGCTGTTGTTCTGTGAAAGCAGCCATAAATAGTACATAAATGGCTGTGTTCTAGTAAAACTTTATTTACAAAAAAGTAATGTTCTGGATTTGGGGTGTAGGCTGACCTCTGAACTAGAAGATAGTTTATAAGGAAATCTGGAAATCTGGCATGAAGAGACAAAGGACAAGCAGTACAAAGAGAGGCAACTTTTGCAAAGGAAAATTATTTCTAGTTCTTTTTTATTCACTAAGAAGGCATGTATTATTTTTGATTTTTTGGCCAGAGTAATTATTTTTATGAGAAAAAGTTGTCTTTTGATTTTCAGACTGTGCATGAAATTTTGGAGAAGAGCAAATTTTGCAAAGATATGACAGTAGAATATGATTCAAGACTTCGAGAGAGAGTAAGTAACTTACATATTCTTGACCATAAAGTATCAATAACCACATCAGTTTATCACATGGCTAAAAATTAAATGCCTTCCTGCTAGGGATATGGAAAGAGCTAACATCTGTTAACAATCTAAGATTTAACAGTCACTATTACATACTTTCATAGATAGTATCTTATTTAATTATTAAAATCATATGATTTACATCTTAAATTATAAAAGCAAGGTATACTTCTAAGAATTTAACTCAGTAGAGCAGAGTTGAAAAGTGAAAAGTTCTCTCCCTCAGCCTCCCAGTCTTACTCCCTGATTTTAAGCATAAATACCCATTTTATATACCAGAGATGAATCTTTCTGAAACTGAGATTTAGCTAAAGCCGTACAACCATTTCATATCTGAGATTTGACTCTAAGTCTCTTCTTAGAGCAGTTTTCTTAGTATGCTTTATTACACTGAGCTTTATAAGCTGGTTGATGTCCCTGTCAGCCCTGTGATTTCTTCTATACCTGGACAGAAATGTAACAGAATAGCTAGGGTCTCTTTAAAGAATTTCTTCTCTTAACTTGGATGTGTTCTCTGTTATAGTTCAACATATATATTAGAGCACCAGCGTAAATACTGCTTAGAAAGGCTCGTTCTGTGCTGGAGAACCAGTGCTCAAAGCAAAAACATTCTGAGTTCAGTGAAACACTGAACAGGGCCTGTCATCACATGGCAGGAGTGTTATCATCAGGCTGGGCCATCTCATCTTTTCTCCCTCTGCATTCTCTCCGAATAGTTTCATCCTCCCTTATGATTTCAGTCAATGGGCTGATGATTTCCAAAAAGGTGTTTTAACAGATTTACCTGAGCTGCGCTTGTACACATACACACACACACACACACACACACACACACACACACACACACACACACACACACACACACACACCTGCTGAATGTTAACATCTGTTTGAATGCCACACGTCTTACTTTCAGCTCAGGGAAGTGAGAATTTTCTCTACCCAAATCCTGCTCTACCTGGTTGCCTAAACCATTCATTCTTGACTTCATTGTCTCTGACCCTTTGCATCAAATTATCATCTTGTCAATTCTACCTCTAAATAGTTCTTGAATCCTTCTTCATTTCTCCGCAAACTCACTGTTGCCATTCTACTGAAGTTCAGTGTCATCTGTTACCTAGATCACTGGAACCCTGATTCTCCTGTTTTCACTGAACCCCCTTTCCTAATCCAACTTCTCCACTGTAAACCAGAGTAATCTTTGGAAAATTTGGTTGCTATACCCCTGTATAAAGCAGTTCACTACTTCTCTTTTATCTCCAAAGATTGTCCAAGGTCTTAACTGTTCCTCACATGCTGTGGGATCTAATCTGTTGCCTCCACCTGTGTCCTTCCTTGGCCCTGGTGCCCAGTCTTAGTGATAATATGAGGTGAGCATTTACACGATGTGCATCACATTCTGGCAGTATTCCAAGCACTGCAGGCTTATTAATCGTCACAAATGGTGTCGTGCAGATTTAAAAACCTCAGTTTTAGCCCCCATTTTACAGGTGCAGAAACAAAGGCACACAGAAGGTAAGTCCATGCTGAGTCACAGAGGTTGTTCGTGGCAGAGCTCAGATTAAAAATCAAAGCTGTCTGGCTCTGGTGTTCATGCTCTGGGCCACTAATTACATGCCTCTGAAGGACCTTCTCGGAGATGCCCAAACACTCCATACTCTTTCCTTACTGAACTTCTGAATCTGTGTCTGGATTACTTGCTCCCTACACTTGGCGCACTTCCACTCACCCCCAGGCTTTGGCCTTCTGTGATTCCCCAAGTCTAGGTCAGATGTCTATGCTATGCGTGTCTGTGCTCAGTATTTCCCTCTGTCATGGCACTTTTCCACTACTGTTCCTGGGTTAGTACTCCCCCTCCCCCCCCACACACACCCTGTGATCTCAGCCAGGGCGGCGAGCCACTGCTTTCTTTCACTGCTGTGACACCATTTCCTAACATGCTTTAGTGTAGTGTTTGGAATATTTAGCCAATAGATGTTTCTGTTCTTAAAAAAGTGAAAAGTGATAATTATTAATGTTCTTCTTTCTAGTAGAGGTTGCTCCAGATACAGTTGATGATGTAAGAACTTTTGGACTTGAGGATCATAAGAGCACCTGGCAAAATGTGCATATACCCTTTTTAAAAATAATATTTTACTATTGGAATCTATCCAATGGTGGTGCTAGAATCTTCTGGTATCATCGATGTAAACCATAAATAATTATTTGTCTCTTTGCATATTTTACTATGCAAGTAACCCATTATCATTGTGGGGAATTATCAGTTCAGAGGAGATATCATTAAGTAGAAGAAAACCATGCTTCTTCCAGGGGTGATTGTTCTAAATTTGTCATAAACTTGTACTTAATTGTTGTATTGCAAATTCATTGGAGGTACTTTTTTTCTATTGGATCATTTCAGAAATATGGGGTTGTAGAAGGCAAGGGACAGAGTGAGCTAAGGGCAATGGCCAAAGCAGCTGGAGAAGAATATCCTGTGTTCACACCACCTGGAGCAGAGACTTTAGACCAGGTATGTAGCCTGTTGACACTGATGAATTTCCTAACATCACAGTAGCTGCAGTCTGGCCTTTTTGTAAATTAGATGTTTCTGAATTTCAGCCAAGCAGTTTGAAAGTTGTTTGGTTCGTGAAATAACTTATGATGTCAATTTTTTAGGATGTCAATTTTTTAAAAAGGTATCATATCTTTTTAGTTGACTGTTAAGTTGACAGTCATAACTGTTAATCGATTTAAAAGGTGTGTGTTATTAGGTGTTAACCATTAAGAAAACTCTTTGAATGTGAAGCAGTAACTTCAGTAACGGTAGTCAGTAAAGCAGGTGTGTGGGACTTTCAAGGAGAATGATAGGCAAAACACTCGGAAGGCACAATAATTCAAGACTCGAAATTTACAGGCCCCACTGCCTCTCTAGCTCTGTAGGTGATGGTATTACCATGCTTGCATTCCTTTGGAGCATTCTGCTTTAGAAATGAAATATTGGGATTTTTACCTGTATTCTTCATTTTCACAATTTTGTTGTAAAGACTTTCTGTTAATTTATTAAAGGAAAGAATTTTTGTTTCTGTCATTCTGATTGAACTGAGTTTCAGATACAGTTCCTTCGTTAACACTATTTAAGGGCTTCTGTCTACTTGTGTATTTTCCTAACTAGATTCTGAGAGCTTTAAAGTCAGGAATTAGGAATTTTATCTCACTCATTTTTGTCTCTAATGTGCTTCCATTGTTTCAGAATTATGGTGGGTACTTACTGAATAGTCCGTGGAACTGTTGATTGAGTGATTAGAAATATAGAGCTTCACCTGCTTATGTAGTGCTAAGGTTGATATAGAAAAGTCCAATCAGTTATGTTTTAAGATAGTCGTTAATGTCACTTATTTCACCTTTGCTTTCCTTCCTTCCTTGTAGGTGAAGATGCGTGGAAAAGACTTTTTTGAATTTCTTTGTCAACTGATCCTGAAGGAAGCAGATCAAAAACAACAATTTTCCCCAGGAACTTCAGGCTACTGTCTGGAAACTTCTTTGGCAGACATTTTCCCGTTAGGAAAAAACTGCGCCTCCAAATTTAATTCAGACAGTGGCGCAACAGAATTAGTAGCCAATGTCTTAGTCGTGAGTCATGGCGCTTACATGAAAACCCTGTTTGATTATTTTCTGATTGACCTTAAGTGTTCCTTACCAGCAACGCTGAGCAAATCAGACTTTACATCCGTCAGTCCCAATACAGGGATTAGTCTCTTTATCATAAACTTTGAGAAAGAAAAAGTTAAACCAACAATTCAGTGTGTTTGTATGAATCTACAGGATCATTTAAATGGAGTGATTGAAACTCGTTAAATGTATATGAAAATCTAACAATTTTGATCCTGTAGGGGAGGGAGTGCCTTTGACTTTATTTCCATTTTTTGCTAGGGCTGATTTGGAAACAGTCAAAAAGCTGTCTATTATAACAGGTTATAAAGCTCGAATAGAATCATAGCCAGATAAAACACTAATGGAAAACCATTTAGAATTATTTTTCTGAGTACAGTTGCCATTTTTGAGGATAATTTTACCACCTTGCTTAGTTATATCTCTGGGTTAGATGGGTGGAAGAAATCAGTATTGCAAATTGGGGGATTAATAACCTGATTATTCTGTTTCATTCTTTTTTATGTTATTTTTCTTTATTGTCTGAATAATCTAGTGTATTTTGTTGGCTCTTGGTAAGATAATGCATGTTTTGTACTATCTCAATCCTATGCTCAGAAGGAGGAATTACTTTTGATTCCCACTGCATATTTATAGTGACAACATGTTATATTTTAAAAGTTCTTTGAATGAAAAATGGTTACCATCATAAGTATGTAAGGCAAAATGACACTAAATTTTTAATATAGAAATTAGCTATTGGAATTGTTTACTCAGGTTTAAAATATGGATGAATACAGATTATTATTGTATAGTAGTCTGGTGAGGAAGAAGTTAAAGCATCACTTGATTTAAAAACATTAAAGAAGGAATCTGAGTAGGGGAAGATAAAGCTCTTATCTAATCTGTTGTCTGAAGAATTTAGTTTGAGGAAGGCTCTAAAGGAAGTAAACATTTACTGGTGTACTTAACAGTTACCTCAGAATAAAAATGGGTGTTTCTTAAAAAAAAAAAAAATGGTGCCCTAATAACTACAGTGGGGTTTTTACGGAAGGTACAGATAACATTGCCTCTATTTTCCACGAGATGGCACTGGAGAAAAGAGATTTTGGTTAACTTAATTTTGTACATATGATTGGACCTTCAAAGATCCTTGTCTAAATGAAGCAATGTTTTACATGTAGTTTGCTTCTCAGTTTTCATGTTGATGAATGCTGTGAATCTCAGTTTATTAAAGAATTAGCACTAAAGTTTGTCCGTTAAGGCTAAAATCATGCAATAGTCAACATTTACTTTGGACATCATTTGAATCATGTATAAAGTTGGGCATTATGCTATTCTCGATGTGTCTAGCATAACCAGTTTTCCTACCAGTGTTGGAAGGAACTTGTGTTTGGAGCGCCAGAGGAAGTATACAGCAAATGAAAAAATTTGAAAAATAACCAAAAAGGATAAATGATAAATGTACATATTCCCACCATCCAGGAGTAATACTCCCCCACTTTAAATAACAGATTGAGATGTAAGTAAAATTCCTTTCACCAGTTCTCACAATCCTGTTCCTTTCTTGTACTCTACAAAGGCATCCACCACAATGAGTCTGTGTATACATTCATCCTTTCTGTTTTTACCCAATATCATAAGAGAGTGGTATTATTTTGATATCTTAAAAATGTACATAAGTATCATCAAGCTGTCTGTATCCTTTATTTTCATTTGTTTTATCTTGGGACTCTATGTTGATTTGTATACATTTACTTATAACCACTGTATCCTATTGAATAAATATGATACCCTTTGTTTGGTCTCCTATTAGTGAACATTTAGGTTTATTCAGCATTTTCCTATAAAAACAAGGCTGCATCTCTCCTTATGCTGTGTCATAAAAAAATGGATAACTCCAGTTTGGTTCTTCAAAGTGGCTGTACTATTTTTTAGGCTCACTATAGCATTCAAAAGTTACTATTTTTCTACATCTTTGTCAACAACTACTGTCCTGTGAAATTTTGTTTGATGAGTGAAAAAGATTTTAATGTGCTTTTCTGTGATTTCTAATGAGTCTGGGCGCGGTTTTTTGTTTTTGTTTTGGTTTTTTGGTTTTTTTTTTTCCCCCATGTGTATGCTGACAGGATTTCTTCGCTGGTAAATCATAAGTATACTTTGCCTGGTTTTCTCTTGGGGTGTTTTGTTTTTTCTTGGTGAGTTGTAAGAGTAACATTGCAAATAACTTCCAGTTTATTTGCCTTTTACATGTTTATCATGTGTTTTTTTTTCATATAAGTGCTTTTTAATTTTTAAGTCAAACCTATATATCTTGTTTTTTTGTTTGGTTTGTGGGGTTTGTTTAGGTGTCTTTAAGAACTTTTAACTACTATGTTTTCTATAGTAATGTTTTTATAGTTTTAGATACTTTTTTGAATGTTAAGTCTATATCTGGAATTAATCTTTTTATGATATAAGGTCAGGATTCAATTTTATTTCTTTTCTCATGTGGTGAAAGTTACCCTAACACCGCTGTTAAGAGCCTTTCCTTTCCTAGTTGATTTGTGCTTATACTCTGCCATACCCCCACGTACTCATGTTTGCTGGTCTGCCTGTGGACTTTGTTCTGTTTTACTGATCTATGTAGTCCCATAACAGTATCTTACTTAGTTACTGTAGCTTTGCAACTGAGTATATCTTGTAGGGTGAGCACCCCCTTTTTTTCATTTTTATAGGTGTCTAGCTATTTGTGCACCCTTATTCTTTAATATACATTTTAGAGCCAATCGATCAATTTCCAGAAAAATTCTGTTGCATATTTAATTGGAATCACATGCATTTGTTCATTTATCTTGTCGTGAATATTTTTTACACATGCTGGGCTATTACAAGAACCACAAATATATAGCAATAATCAGAAAACTAGACCAACTCCCCATCCTTGTGGAACCCCATATTCTGTCAAGGAAGAAGGATAAATATATAACATGTCAGAGTGTGGTCAGTGCTGAGAAAAATGAAGCAGGGTAAGGGGAATTGAGAATGGAAAGAGGAATGCTGCCTGCTTTATTTAGGGAAAGAACAGGACTTTCTAAGGTGATGTTGGAGTGCTAAAGGACGTGAGTGAGCTCTGATGATCTCTGGGAAGAGAGCAACCTAGACAGGAGCAGAGAGCAGATGCCCTGAAGAGGCCTCGTACTTTGCATGTTTGACCTGTGCAAGGGGAGTTGTAGGAGTGGTAAGAGGGAGAACTAAGAAATGGGGAAGTGCTTGTGGTCTATGCTAAGGTCTACAGGGTAATTTGTTGGTTGATTAATATCTGATGGGACTGGACTGTGACACAGGAAAGGTGTCAGGCCTGCATTCAGGTTCTAAGCCTGGCTCTTAATAGTTTTGTGGTTGAAAAAGTCCCTTAATATCCTGAGCTGTTATTTATATTAAGTGGAGAATAGTTACAATTATGTATGTGTAAGTGTGTTTTAGTAACCTTTTTGTTTTGATATAGCAAAACTCTGTAGTTTTGTACAGAAAAGTTGCAAGAATAATACCAGGAACTCCTATATACCCTTTACCTGGATTCACCACTTGCTTACATTTTGCCCTGTGTGCGTTGTCATTTCCTCCCTGTCACTATATGTATATATATGTTTTCCTTCTGAGACATTGGAGAGTAATTTGGAGGTGCCATGCCATTTTTCTCTCAAAATGTCAAAAAATTTTTTAAGATCAAGGATGTTCTTGTATATAACCACAGAGTAAATATCAAAATCAGGGAATTTGACTTTGATACAATCTATTATCTACTCCGAGGGATTTTTTGTTAGCACTTGATACTGCCTCATGAAATTTTTAAATTTTTGAATTTTCAAAATTTATTAGTTATTTCGTTGATGTTCCTTATGACTATTTTTTCCACCCAGTCTGGCATCCCATCCAGGACTATATGCTGCATTTAGTTGTGTTTCTTCATTCTCTTTTAATCTGAAACCATTTCTATGGCTTTCTTTGCCTTTCTTGACCTTGTCATTAAAAATAAATAAATAAATAAAGCTAGTTGGTTTTTTTTTTCTGGTATTCTTATATTCAGATGATGAATTTTTGTCTGAAGCAACTTAGAAAGGATGTTTCCTTGTTGAATCTTGTCAGGTGGGTTATAATATTATATCAAATCTGTCCACCATAAAATTACTATTTATCTGGTTCATTAAGTTTTCACCCACTCTTTTAGCCACCGTTGGTTATATTATGACTCTATGTTTCTATATTCATTAGTTGGCATTATGCATTAAGGAAGAACTCTCCTTTCTCTATATCATATAAACTCAGTCCTTAATGACTCAAAATTAGCATGCTCTCATTTGTTTTATGTTTTCCAATTTGTTCTGTGGTAACTCTTTCAAGATGCTTCTTGTTTTCTATTGGCATATTCCTATCATTCTTTAAGCACTTTTTAACTCTCTGACATAATAAGAAAGTCCAGACTCATCTTACTCTTTCCCAGCCCCAGTCTGCAAAATCAACATCGTCTACAAAGAGTCCTTGTTCCATTCAGAAACCAAGATTTGGAAACCAGGTGTGCTGCTAGTTAATCAGGTCTTCCTTCTTATTGCACTGAATTCCAGTCTATGAAAATGCTACAGTTTATTCTGTTGGTAAACACATGGATTGTGTCTGGTTTGGGGATGTCATGAAAAAGCTGCTTGAATTTTTATAAAAGTCTTTTTGTGAACATATGTTTTTGTTTCTGTTGAGTAGCCATCTAGGAGTGCCATTGCAAAGCTAGGGGCGTAGGTGTGGGTGTATGCTCCTTATACAAGAAACTCCTCATCAGACCTTTCTCCAGGGTGGTTGTACCATTTTTCTGCTCACCAATAAAGTATGCGACTTTTGGGTGCTCCACATTCTCACCACCTTTTGATGTTATCAATCTTTAGTTTTAGCCATTCTGTTTGATGTGTACTATTATCTTGCAGTTTTTTAAATTTTGCATTTTCTTGTTATCTGATGATGTGGAGCACTTTTTCACATACTCATGGGTTATTTTATGGCTCCCTTTGTGAAATCTCTGTGTTTTAAAGTTTTATTTGTTTTTTTGGTTTTGAGTTTGAGTTCTTTATATATTTTGGAGATTCCAGTTCTTTGTCAGCTATATGTGTCTGTGTATATATGTCTATATACACACTTTTGTATATTTATAACTGTTTTAAAATAATCTATCATAAAATGTTTTTCTTAATAGTATTTTTAATGAGATGTTAATTTTTATCAGATTAATTTACTATTTGTTTTGTGGTTATTGCTTTCTATAGTCTATCTAAGAAATCTTTGCTTCCCCCTGGTTACGGAGATACTGTTTTCTTCTACAAGCTTTATAATTTTACCTTTTGTGTTTAGGTCTTTGATCCATCTGGAATTAATTTTGTATGGTGTCAGGTAAGTGTTTGAGGGTCATGGTTTTTCACATGGATATCCAGTTGTTCCAGTAGCGTTTATTAAACAGGCTTTCTTTCCCCCCAGGGTTGCTTTATATCTTTTGTCAAAAATTAATTTATTATGTATGTGCAGGTCTATTTGGTTTTCTTGTGTTGTTGTGTGTCCTTTGTTTTCTCTCCATATATTTTTTATAGAATTTGAATACTTTTTAGATTTACAAAAAATTGAGTAGCTAGTACAAGAGTTCCCTTATTTTCTGCACTCAGTTTCCTCTTTTATTGACAATTAATGAATCAATCTTAATACATCACTATTAACTAAAGTCCATAGTTTATGCAGATTTCATTAGTTTTTATCTAATTTTCTTTTTCTGTTCTGTAATGCCCAATCCCATTCTATACCACATTATGTTTAGTTGTCATGGCTCCTTAAGCTCCTCTTAGCTGTGACAGTTTCTCAGACTTTTTTTTTCTTTCTTCTTTTTATTTATTTATTTATTTATTTATTATTTTTTTTTTTGATAACATTGGCAGTTTTGAGGAATACTGGTTAGTTTTGTGGGATGCCTCTCTATTGGAATTTGATGTTTTTTCTTTTCATAATTAGAGTGGGGTTATGGTTTGGGGGGAGGAATGCCATAGAGGCAAATTATTATTTTTATTTGATTTGTTAATGTTGACTTTGATCACCTGGCTGAGGTGATGTTTGTCAAGTTTATTCACTGTAAACTCCTTACCCCTCTTTCCTTGCTATACATTCGGAAGGTAGTCACTGTGTAGAGTGAGGGTTTATGCTACTCTCCTTGAGATCAGAGTATCCACATTAACTATTTGAAGTTCTTTTGCCTGAGAGATTGGACTCTTCTCCCGTGTGTGTGTGTGTGTGTATGTATGTATGTATGTATGTATGTATGTATGTATGTATGTATTTGTTTATTCAATTATTTTTCTCTTAAAGATTTTGAACTTTGGAGTGAATTGAGACTTGTTTATTGGTCCAGCATGGGATCTATATTGATGAACATTCCATTTATACTTGGAAAGAGAGTATGTTCTTTAGTCATTGAGTTTAGTGTTCTATTATTGTAAATTATAAAAAATTCATTACTAGTGTTGCTCAGCTATATCCATCCTTACTGATTTTTTTTTTTTTTTGCCTATTTGCTTAGTTCATTCCTGAGAGAGGGGTGTTCACATTTCCAACTAAAATTTGTACTCATCCATATCTCCCTTCAGTTTTGTCACTCTTGCTTCATTTGTTGCTATTTTTAGAAACATAAACATTTATGATTTTTATGTCTTCCTTATGAGTTGGCCCTTTTATCATTAAAAATATTCATTCCTCTTTACCTTATGGCCATATTCCTTAAATTGAAGCCTCTCTTATATGATATTAATACATTAAGCCCATATTTTTTATGCATACTGTTTTCATGGTATATGTATATTATGGATTAAATTGTGCCCCCCCCCGAAAGAATTTATTGAAGGGCTAGCCCCCTGTTGAAGACCTAGTCCTCAGTAACTCAGAGTATGACTTTGGAGTTAGGGCCTTTAAACAGGCAATTAAGTTAAAATGAGGCCCGCAGACCGGTCCCTAATCCAATCTGACTGGTGTCCTTATAAGAGGAAGAAATTTGGACACACAGAGATACAAGGGATACAGACAAGTGCACAGAGAAAAGACTACATGGGGACACAGTGAGAAGGCAACTATCTGCAAGCCAAGGAAAGAGGCCTCAGAAGTAACTTGCTGACTTGTTGGTTTTGGACTTCTAGCCTCCAGAACTCTGAGAAAATTAATTTCTATTGTTTAAGTTACCCAATCTGTGGTATTTTGTTATGGCAGCCAGAGCAAACTAGTGTAACATCTTTCTATTCTTTTTTTTTCCAGTGCATCTATTTTAGGCAACATATAGTTGGGAATTTTTATTTATTCTAGTCTGACCATCCCTGCCTTTAGTTATATATAGTGTTTTATTTATATGGAATGTAATTATTGACATGATTGGATTTAGTCAGTTATTTTTCTATTTGTCCCATATGATATTTGTTCTACTATTCTTTCTTTTCTGACTTCTTTAGAGGTACTGTTTTTCAGACCAAGACATGACCAGAACCTGAATGCCATTGAGGGGAGCAATTAGGTTCACAAGTGTTACTTGTTAGTGCTGTATCCAAAGTTTAAACTTTGGTTTCAAGTCTTGTTAGAAACAGGATAGGATCAGTTGGAGTTGGTTCAATGGTTACAATGAGAATCAGCCATAATTCTTACAGTTGTTCATCTACGTATAAAGTGGCATTTTTTTTTCTGCAGCAGCTTTCAAGATTTGATCTTTGGTTTTCTGAAGTTTGACTGTGATAAACCCAAATGCAGGGTTTTGGGGCAGGGGATGGGATGGGGAGGGGTTGTATTTATCTTGCTTTAGGTTTGTTGAGTTTCTTGAATCAGTACATTAGTTTTTACCAGTTTGAGGAAAATTTCAGCCATTATAACTTCAAATATTTCTTATTCTTATAATCTTTTCTGCTCCTATCCTTCTGGGACTCCACTTGTATGTATTTTGGACAGTTTGATACTGTCCCACAGATTATTGATATTCTAGTCATTGTTTTTTTTTAATTAAAATTTTTTAAAATTATAGCTGATATTCAACATTATTTGGTATTACTTTCAAGTGTACAGCATTAAACATTTACATGATTTATGAAGTGATCTCCCCAATTAGTCTAGTACTCACCTGGTACCATACATAGTTATTACAATATTATTGACTATATTCCCTATGCTGTACTTTACATCCCTTGACTATTTTGTAACTACCAATTTGTACTTCTTAATCCCTTCATGGTTTCCACCCAGCCCTCTCAATTCCCCCCTCCCGCCCCGCCCAAGTCTGGCAACCATCTGTTTGCTTTCTGTATCTATGAGTCTGTTTCTTTTTTGTTTGTTCATTTATTTTGTTCTTTAGCTTCCAAATAGAAGTGAGATCACATGATATTTCTCTTTCTCTGATTGACTTATTTCACTTAGCATAACACCTTCCAGGTCTATCTTGTCATAAATGGTAAGATTTCATTCTTTATTAGTGGCCAAGTGGATTCCATTTGTATATATGTACCATAACTTCTTTATCCAATCGTCTATTGATGGGTACTTAGGTTGCTTCCATATCTTGGCTATTGTAAATAATGCTGAGGTGAACATGGTGCATATATGCATATGTCTTTTTCAATTAGTCTTTTGGATTTCTTCAAATAAATACCCAGAATGGGATTTGCTGTGTCATAAGGTAGTTCTATTTTTGTTTGTTTGTTTGTTTGTTTGTTTTGAGGAAACGCCATGCTGTTTTTCATAGTGGCTGCACCAATTTTCAATCTCACCAACAGTGCACAAGGATTCCCTTTCCTCCACATCCTCACCAATGCTTGTCATTTTTTGAATTATTGTTGATGGCCATTCTGACAGGTGTGAGGTGATGGTGGTTTTAATTTGCATTTCTCTGATGCTTAGGGACATTAAGGATCTTTTCACATGTCTATTGGCCATCTGTATGTCTTATGTGGAGAAATGGTTCTTCAGATTTTCTGTCCATTTTTAAATTAAATTATTTTTTGGTGTCAAGTTGTATGAGCTGTGTGTATATGAGTGTGTGTGTGTGTGTGTATATACATATATATATATTTATTAACCCTTATCAGATGTATCGTTGGTGAATATCTTTTCTAATTCAGTAGATTGTCTTTTTGTTTTATTGATGGTTTCCTTTGCTGTCCAAAAACTTTTTAGTTTGATTTAATCCCATTTATTTTTTCTTTTGTTTTCCTTGCCCAAGAAGATATATCAGAAAAAAATATTAATAGAAGCCTGTAAATTTAATCCATTTACATTTAAAGTGATTATTGATAGGTATATGGTTGTTGTCATTTTATAATTATGTTATCCTCCCCCCCCACCCTTCTTAAAGAAATCTCTCTAACATTTCTTGTAACACTGGTTTGGTTGTGATGAACTCTTTTAGCTTCCTCTCATCTAGGAAGCTCTTTATTTCTCCTTTGACTCTAAATGATAGCCTTTCTGGGTAGAATAGTTTTGGTAGTAGATCCTTGATTTTCATCACTTTGAATATTTTATGCCAGTCCCTTCTGTCCTACAAAACTTCTGTTGAGAAATCAGCTGACAATTTATGGGAGCTCCCTTGTAGGTAACTGCCTTTCTCTGACTTTTAAGATTCTCTCTTTGTTTTTAATCTTTGGCATTTTAATTATGATGTGTTTTGGTATGTGCCTCTTTGAGTTAATCTTCTTTGTAATTCCCTGGACTTGTATGTCTATTTCCTTTGCCAGGTTAGGGACATTTTCAGTCATCATTTCTTGAAATAGGTTCTCAATCCCTTGGCTTCTCTCTCCTTCTGTTACCTTTTTGATGCAAATGTTGTTATGTCTAATGTTGCCCCAGAGTCCCTTTAAACTATTCTCAATTTTTTTTGAATTCTTTTTTATTTTTGCTCTTCTTATTGGGTGTTTTCTGCTACCTTGTCTTTCAAATCACTAATTTGATCTTCTGCTTCATCTAATTTAATTTCTTCTAGTGTATTCTTAATTTCAGTTATTGTAGTCTTCATTTATGACTGGTTATTTTTTGTGGTTTCCATGTCCTTTTTTGTGTTTACTATCTCTTTATTGAAATTCTCACTGAATTCCTTATGCATCCTTACCACCAGTGTTTTGACTTCTGTGTCTGGTAGGTTGCTTTCCTCTATTTTGTTTAGTTCTTTTTCTCAAGTTTTCTCCTGTCTTTCATATGGTACATGTTTCTTTGTCTTCTTATTTTGTCTGACTCTCTGTTTCTGTGTATTAAGTAGATCTGCTACATCTCCCAGTCTTGGCTAGGTAGCCTTATGTAGCAAGTGTCCTGCGAGGTCCAATGGTGTAGTCTCTCTGGTCTCTTGAGCCAGATGTTCCTAGAGTGTCCCTTGGGTGGGTTGTGTGTGCCCTCCTATTGTACTTAGAATCTTGGCTATTGGCACATCAGTGGACGGGACTGACTCTTAGGGTGACTGACTGTGAGGATTGGCCATGACCACAGCATATGAGTTGTGTGGGGGCTTATCTCACAGAGTGGGATTTGCCCCAGTGGGCTCTGGTGTCTGCTGAGGTCACCTTTCAAGTGTGCTGCTTGTGGGGCTAATTGGGTGGTGCTCTGCTGTGGTCTGAAGTCAGCCTCTGGGTATGTTGATTTGGGGGCTTCTTGGGAGGGGGTTCCCATGCAGGCCAGGTTTCATCATTGCCTGTGACTGGCCTGGGGCTACCTGGTAGGAGCTACAAAGCAATCTGCAGTTGGTCGCTGCCTGTGCTGGACCAGGAGTCATGTGGGAGAGGCCAACCACAACCAAGACAAGGCCTGGGGCAGGTCAGAAAAAGTCCTGGGGCACCCCAAGGTCTACCACTACCTACCAGATGAAATTATTACTCATCCACTGAAAGAGCCTTGGGTAGGGTGGGCTCTCAGGGAGTTACCAGGGTGGGCAAGTTGTGTTCACCAAGTTACTGTAGATTCAGATTTGGCCCCCAGTATTGAGCCTGGGGCCACTCAAAAGGCTCAGAGCACACTGAGGCCAGGCCCTACCCTGCTGGTACCTACAGACTCTCAAGAATGGTCTAGGAAATTCAGCAGTGAGCACCAATACTGGCTGTACACCAGCTACTAAAAAGGCCTCCAGTGGTGCATAAGTTGGAAGAGGTGGGGGTCTCAGGGAGTCACCAGGTGAGACAAATCATGTTTACTGGGTTAGTGCAGATTCAGATTTGGTATCAGTTCTGATTCTGGAGCCACTCAAAAGGCTCAGAGAACACTGATGCCAGCTACTGCCTGCATGGGGTCCATGGACCCCTGGGAGTTGTACAATTAGGTCCGCAGCACCAGCCAATCCCAGCTGCCTGTGGCCACTGACTACTGAAAAAGTCTCTAGTGGTGCTTAAGTTGGGTATGGTGGGCTCAAAGGGAGTCACCAGGGTGGAGCAAGTGGACTTGACCAGGCCAATGCAGGTACAGATTTGGTCATAATGGGAAGGGCTCAACACAGGGACACTGGAAGCTGTCCCTGCAGCTGTTAGCCTGAAGCCACTCAACTCTGTCTCTCCCTATATGTTTCTGACACCTCCCAAGCTGCTGTCTCTCCACCAGAGCCGAGGGTGAGTGCCTGGTCTTGAGAGAATCTGTGCTTGGGCCCTTTAAGAGAAATACCTGACTCTCCAGAATCCCTCCATCCCAGCTGGAATCCCTGCTGATTTTCACAGCCAGGTGTTGTGGGGGCTCCTCTTCCAGGCCCTGATGCTCTGGAATTGGGAGCTTGGTGTGGGCCTGGGATCCCTTGCTATTCAGGGGTGACCTCTGCAGCTGAGATATCCCGGGCCTGGGATCCCTTGCTATTCAGGGGTGACCTCTGCAGCTGAGATATCCCTCTGGATTTTTGCATGGATGTGAGAGCAGCCTGTTTCACATCTCCACCCTTCCTACCAGTCTCCATGTGGCTTCTTTATACATTTAATTATAGGTTTTCTGTTCAGCTAGTCTTCAGATGGTTCTTCAGGTTGAAATGGCTACAATTTAGTTGTAATCTCAATATGGTCATGGGAGGAGGCAAGTACAGCATTTACTCACTCCATCGTCTTGACTGGAACTTGGTCATTATTTTTCAAACATGTTTTTTCTCTTCAGATTAGATATATTAACTTTCTTTATATTAAATGGCTACATTTCTTCTTTCATCTGCAACTGCTATAAAGTTCATTTAATAATTGTTTTTTGTTTCAGATAATGTATTTTTCAATTCTAGATTTCTATTTGGTTCTATCACTTGTTTTCTCTCTTGAGATTCCTAATCTGTTTGTTCATTATGATAAAACTTTCCTAAATTTCCTAAATTTAGTTATAATAGCTACTTTAAAGTTATTGTCTGCTAATTCCAGCATCTGGTCTTCATAGCTGGCTTCTAGTGATTGCATTTTCTCTTGCTGTGGGCCATTTTCCTTATTTCTCATAAAGTGTGGATGATACCATTTATTGAGTCTAGGTTATATCATCTTTTTTTTAAAGGGTGTTGATTTTTGTCCTGACAGACAGATAAACTATTGGCAGATTGGGGTGGTCTTGTCAAACTTCCTTATAATTCTCAGTTAGAGCAGGTTAACTTCAGTTTTAAATTTAATTTTATGGTCTATTCCTTTCTATTTCCTTGTTCTTCCACCTAAGATAGGGCCTTTCTGTGGTCCCAGTTAAATGCAGATGCACTTAGTGAGTCTCTTTACCCTGGCTTAGTTGGATTTCTAATGTTTCCCAGCATTTTATGGACTCTGGAATCATTCACTGTTCACCCCCCTCAGTTCTATAGCAGTTGATCTTTGTTAGGTCTTGCTGAATCTTTCCCTATGTACATGTGGTCCAGTTCTTGCCTAAAGACCTGCAGTGAATGCTCATGCAGACTTCTGAAATCTCCCCTTCATATGGCTCCCCTTTTACAGCTACCCTACCCTACAAAGTCCAGCTGCTTTCTCAGCTCAATGAGGTTGCCATTCTGCCTGGGTTCCCTCTCCCTGTCAAGTGGTCCTATGGTCATGAGACATAACTTACAAGTTACCCTTCTCCCAAGGTCATAGTCTTGTGCTACCCGTGCCTGAAAACAAGTGCCTCATATGTTTTGTTTTATAATTGTTTTGGTAGGACAGCAAGTCTAGTACCAGTTCTTCTTTCACAGCTAGAAGTGGAAGCTATGTAGTTATAAGTGTTAACTTAGTTAAGATGCATAAGAGTTCTATATAAACACTAAGTCTCTACAGATGTGAGTAATGGCTGTGATGATATCTTTATTCAGCAAGGATTGATAATTCTATAGACAAGATAAAGATTGGGCTTTTACTGCTATAAAACCTACCTATGATTAGGTTTATAATACTTCTACCAGTCATATGTATATACTGTAATAAAACTTAAATATATATGTAGTATATGTATGCACATATACATATACACACACAAATTTTCCTTTTCCCCATCCTCACCCCACTAACTGTGTTGTGTTAAAGGCTTTAAAATGTTCTTTCTTTAGGGAAAAATTTCATGGACAGAGAAACTTCTAAGTTTGTGGAAGAGAAATATCCACAGGATATCTTTTTATCTCTACAATATTTAATTATCCTTCTACAATGGAATGGAGGCCTGTGTTATTCTCAAATGGTAATTTTGGTATTTCTCTATTCCAGGCCAATGCAGGTACAGATTTGGTCATAATGGGAAGGGCTCAACACAGGGACACTGGAAGCTGTCCCTGCAGCTATTACCCTGAAGCCACTCAAATGATATGGAGGGATGAAATAAAACTCAAATGATATGGAGGGATGAACCTTATACTGAGTCCAAGTCATCTGTTAAAAAAAAAAAAAAAGACTGGAGAGAACTCTTAAAACAATAATCTGCCTTTGATAAGTCTGTTTTATGGGATCAAAGATATATAGCATTTGATCTGTACTATATCTATCCTAATGGCTATCCATTCCCCTTCTCTACAGTATGAATGATTTTGGTACGCAGACTCTTAAAGGGACATAATCAGAAGACAATCCCCTTAGTAGTCTTTGTCAGAATGTCATTTGAATGCCAGTCAAAATAGTGAACCCTATACTAAGTTCTTTTATATTAATTATTAAAAGGGAAACACTGATGGCTAAAGTCATAAAGAACTGTAAGCTCCAGCTAGTGTCAATTTGAATGCAGAGATGTAAATGTGTAATAGGCATCTTTGCCTCCTGTGTTTTGGTTACTGGTCACAGAAATTAAAGAAGAGATTCTGAGGACACAAACTTCAGAAAGAGAAGACATATATATTCATTATCTTGTCCTATTATCAAATCTCACAGCGCAGTAGTACTGTGTATGTGTTAAGTACAGAGCATCTGGTTTACTGGGATTGTGTGGTTGTGTCTGTGGTATTTTTCAAGTAAAAAAAAATTCTTTCAAGAAAACACTTTAGAGGTAGAGTGATCAGAAATCCAATATTGATAAAAAATTTTTTTCCTCATTTTCAATAATTCAGTCTGAATTAACCAAAATTGCTGGGTGTTAAATGAATAGAAAAATCGAACGCTTTAAAATAGTAATATTCTTTTACAACTTTGCTTTCTTTATATTTGCCCAATGCCCCCTCCTATAATTCCTTTTATTCTCATATTCTGATCTGCTTTTATGTAGTAATACAGAGAATCAAGGTTAACAGAAGCAGAAATAAATTTTATTTTTCTTATAAACAGAAGAAAGGAAAAAAGTGGAGTTACGTTTTTTAAATATATATAAATATATATTTATATATTTATATAGGTGAAATCTTCCAAATAAATAAATAAATATTGCCACATGCTAAGTAGGAGATTGTGGGGCTCTCTTGGCTCTGCCGAAGAGAAAACCCCTGATAAATGGTATTGAGCTTATAAGATTACAATCAGTTTTCTACCCAAGTCCTTTGGGAATTTTCCATCTAGTTATCAGTAATGAGGAACTTCTAATAGCTTTTATACAGTATAATCTCCAATGAGAAATGAAAACTATATAAAGAAAATAGTTGCCATGCACTGCTATATAGTATTATATAGTGTTAGTGTTTCAAAAGAGGAACTAGTCCTTCCAGTTCAGCTTAAAAACATCAGGTGAAAACTGATGTTCAATGTTTCTCTTGTAAGTCAAAAGAATGAGTCAGTTTCTAAGGTGTACATGATAGCAGTGGGGGAAAAAGGTGCCTGGGAAGAAGCTGTTTAAATACTTTGCTTGTTAATATTCTGCTGTTAGGGTAGCCATTTAAATAGAGGTAGGAAAATGGGCTCCCATTGTAGAAAGACCCTAAGTCACAGAGTAAGGCTAGGGTGAGGACTGAGCAACAGTTCCACCTGTTTGGTGCTCCTCAGCTGTTTGGCAAGTGAGGTTTGGTTTCTTCAAGGTAAAGTTAGGGGTCCTGGGCCTGAAAGCTATGTTCATTTAATGCCTCCAGAATTTCCAAGTGGATTAAGACCCAGACCTGTCAGCCAAATAGCCTAAGCCCCTAGCCACTGTTGCAGGCCAATAAAGAGATCATGATGAATAGCTGACAGTGTGGTCTTTTCCTAAGTCCCACACTCTATCTAATGGCCTGGTTGTCCAGCTGTCACTGCCCTGGGTTAGGGCTGCACACTCAAAAGCCAACAGGGCCAAGGGAGCATAAATACAAGTAGCAGTGAAGAAGCTGCTGGCGTTGGCTCTTCCCTTCACCCTCAAAGTAGTGAGCACACTGAGCCATTGCTTGGTTTTAAGTGCTAAACGATGAAGAAAAGAGGCATAGAGAAGGAATGAGGGGAGGAGGAAAAATTCCTCCTCTCCTCCTTGGTAAAGGGGGACATCTCTTGTTTACCTATGGGGTCTTCCTAATGCAGAAAGGTGGTCTGGGTGGGGTGAAGAAGGCAGTGAAACTCCCACTTCTCAAGCCTCAAAGTTAGACTCAAAATTAGGGCTTTCCCGGGAAAGGAGAGGGGGAGAAGCAGCTCATTCCACAGGTCAAACCACCTTCCCTTCCTGGGCGGGCGTCGGGCCCTTGCAGGATAGTTTACTTTTCTGAACGGTGGTTGAAAATGGTTCCTTTCTGGGGTCCCTAGGCAAACTCAGGGTGGGGACGGCACCGCCCCTTGCCCATCCTCTCACGGTATATGTTGACTCTGCTGGGCCTGAGCACGCCTAACGGGTCGCTGGCCCCCAGGCCGTGGTCCTCGGCTCTCGGGCCCTTGGCCACCGCGCTGTTGTCCTCGGCACTCGGGAGCTCCTGCGAGCAGGAGGGCAGGGCGGGGACCCAGCGCGGCCGCGGCCGCAGAACTTTGAGCGGGTCGGGGTCCAGCTCGTCGTCCTTGTAGTCCTCCACGCTGCGCGTGTGGCGCCGCGGCCGCGGGGTGTGGAACTGGAACAGGGGGATCTCGTTGGGTCGGGGCAGGAACTGGGAGTAGGGCGGGGGGTTGGCGCCCGGCTGGAAGGCCCTCTTGGCGCGGCCCAGGCTGACGAGGAAGTGGTGCTGGGGCGAGTGATACACGTCGTAGCCGTTCTCCAGCGTCCGCTGGCGGAACCTGCAGCCCTCGGGGCTGAAGTGATGCTGAAAGCGCAAAGCGAGGCGCGTGAGCGCGGGGAGTGCGGCCCCGAGGCCCCGCCCTGGGCTCTGAGCCCAGTGCAGACCCGCCTGGACCACGGAGGGAAGGCGTTGATGGGAGGAGCTTCATCCCTCCAGGCCACCCTTTAGGTCCCTGTACTTAACCTCAGCGTGCCCAGCTTTGACTAGCGCTTTCCAAATCGCCCAAGCCCCGAATACTGCTTCCACGCCCGGGGAGCGGCAGCCCCCGGCGCTGGCTGGCTCTGCACAGGGCTTGCTTGGGCTAGCCGTGTCCAGAGCTGGCAGCACTTCTTGGGTTTGGTTTCTGGAGAGAGGGTTATCTTAAATGCAACCTTGTCCTTCCTACTCTCTGCCATTTTGAACCCCACTTTGGCTGAATGGTGGTTTGGGCCTGCCTCCCTACCTGGAGAAAGGAGATGGAAGGGAGTTTGCATGGTCAAACCTAAGTGAGGATATTCACATTGGAGAGGTAATGGAGTTCGGGAATTAAGGACAAGAACTTTGCCAATAGATTTGAGACCTTTCTCTGCCACCAACTAGTATGGGGTTTTATCGAGTGCCTGCCAGGACCTTTATATATTACTTAACTTAATCTTCAAACTCCACAAAGTAATATTTTACAGATGAGAACTGTCTATATGCCTATCTAAGGTCAACAGATTTGTTTGTTTGTTTGTTTGTTTATTGTCTCTATTTCTTCAACAGATGTTTGTCTGCTCTGGGCCAGATACCATTATAGATGCTGAGACACCGCAGCAAGCAAAACAGAAAGTTATTGCTCTTATGAAATTTCTAAGGTCTCTCCCACGGTAAGAGGCTCTTGAGATAGGCAGTCCTATTATTGTACTATCTCAAAATCTTTTGGAATGTGCCTGCAACCTGTAGTTTTGAAAATCCTTTGCTTGCAATCTGAAAGACCAGCCATCACAATTTGGGCAGAGTGATAATTAATTTGAGATCTCTAATGTGTGTGGGGAAGAGGGGCTGGGGACCCAGAGGGCACACAGTCCATCCCACTGCGCTTTCTCCAGGTGAGGAAACTGAACGTTAGAGAAGTGAGGGGACTTGCCCAAAGTCAAAAAGGTAACAGAATCAAGAAGATGCTGATGGTTTCTAACCCTTTCTAATGCACTTTGCAACATGTATTTACATGATTAAAGGACATACCGGCTATATACAAGCTGCTGTGCTAGACACAAAAATGGGTACTAACAGGCAATTCAGACTAGAGGCTAAGAGTCTGCTCTAAAACCAGACTGCCTAGGTTCAAACCAAGATGTATAAGCTTGAGCACTTTAGTACTTAGACTGAAAAAAGTACTCAGTGAAAACAAATCAAGGTATACTGCAAAAGGAATCTTCAGCTATAATTATCTATATTCTGTCAAAGATATTAGATAATTATTTGCAAATGGCGACCAGCACAAAAGAAACTCACTGATCCAAAAATGTTGCCTTTGAAGTCCATGCAGAGGTATCTTCTACTCATCACGCCTATTATCACCACAAAGCCACTGTCCTCCGATCTTATCATCAGAGCACCTGTGGAGAAAATTATTCATGTCAAATCCTTGTTGTGCACCCAATTCCCACCTTAGAGCATGTCCTGAAAACCCACCTTCATGAATCCTCCCTTGATTGACTTTAATGGTGGTGATGATTTCATATAATTCTCTCCTTGTACTTACTTGTTCAGCATCATTTCTTCTTATTTTCTCTCTCAGGAACCTCCATTCTTCTACCTCACAATTTCTTCCTCCCTCATCTTCTTGCTACATGGAGCAGTCTGAGCTCTCAGTTTTCTTTCACCCATACCATACACATATTCCTCTGTCTGCCTGAGTTGTCTTTATTTTCCCCCTGCCTGGCTAATACTTCTTCATATTTGTGGTGGTAGTCATGTTCTCCCGAGTCTTCTGCCTTTGCGATTTTAAGATCTGTACTGAGATGTCTTTCAAGGATCCAGCTTGCATAGAGAGCCTGATTCTCCACCCAGGTAGTTGTGTAATAGCCACCTACTCATCAGTCAACACCCATCATGTATTAGAATTGATCATCCCTTCTCTTCTCTGGTTATTGAAATCACTTATCCTTTAAGCCAAGGCTCAGATGTCACTATTTCTATGAAAACTTTCCTAATCTCCCTAATTATTAATTGTTCTTTCTTCTCAGCTCCCCCAGAACAATGCCTACACTTCTATTATAACATGTGTTTCATTCACCTTGTTTTAACTAAGTTTGCATATCTAGTGCCTCTCCTAGAAGGAGCTACTTAGAAGCAGAGGGTTTATCTTTCCATTAATAGATACCAGGGATGGATGGAATTTCTTCTTGGGTCCTTATTAGTGTTTTTTGTCTTTTTTTCACTAGGTGGTATCCCCTCTAGGTACAGTTACTCATGGTCTTTCAATGTCCCTCTCAAAAACTGGTTTACAACAAAGGCCTAAAACCCATTCATACTACCTATGCCTTAAATAATTAATAACAGCTTTAAATGTGACCCCCCTCATACCAATGGAAACCTGCAATTTTAACAAGTATCAATGACTAGTTAAATAAAGCCTAAAGTTTTCTGTTTTATGACAAGGGTACAATTCAGCAAGATTTCTGCCCCAAATGCTGCTTAATTACCTGAAACTTTCTGTTGAAAATCATTTCCTTAAGTCTTTGGAGCCACTTTCATTTACTTACCATAGAGTTTCCCTCTGTATCTCATTGGTCCTCATGGCCCCAAGGAAAGACCCCAGGTAGGGGTTTGAATTCCTCTTCTAGAAATGTCATGTGCTCAGTAGGTGGGGGAACTTTGTGGGGTGACTTACAGCCAGTTGCCTTCCCTACCACATGTAGGCTCAATTATAAGACCTCTGAGAAGTGCTGCAGACAATATTTAGACATGAGCTGAGTATAAATCCTGATGTGGACTGAAGTCGGAATGGTGTGGGACAGAAGAAATGAAGGTGGGAACAAGCCCAGAAAGAAGAGAAAGAAAGAGGCGAAAGAGAGACGTTAATTTGTTTCCAAGTTTGGCTGAGGGTTAGCCTACGGGAAGCTTCTGGAAGTAGGGTGGGGTTTGGGAGGTGCAGAGGATATTTAAATTACCTCATAATAGGGTCTGCCTACGTGTCTTAAATATATGGCTAATTGTGTGGTAATCCTTGAGAGAAACATAAGAAACTTATAAGAAATAGTTTCTGTCCTAATGAATGTTCAGTCTAATTAGGGAAAAATTACATTGAGTAACTGCTTTTGGGTGTTTGTGCTCTAAGTACTCTTTACATATTTTAAATTCTCAAGGCAATCGCTGTGTTGTTAATATTATTAATATTGGTAGTTGCAGTATCCCAATTTAAGTGACACAGAAACCAAGGCAGGATTCAAACTCAGATCAGTGACTCTAACATTCACTTCCTATGACCCTACAGCTTCCCTCCAGCAGAAATCATTACAGGCACTAGAAGACAAAATTAAGTGCCAAAATACATGCTGCAGGCCACGAGAACCCCAAGTCGCCATGCCCCTGAGTGGGTCAGGGAAATGTCACTGAGCCAGGAATCGAGAACTGGAGTAACTTGGCTTCTGGTCCCAATTATGCCACTTACTTACATTATAGGCTTGGACAAGTCATTGCTCCAGCCTCAGTTTCCTCAGCTGTGAAAGAGAATAATAATAGCTGTCCTGCTAATTTTATAGGGTCATGATTAGAATCAAATGGGATGATGGTTGTATAAATGACTTGAAAGTGTTGAGCAAATGAAAGGCATTACATGGTATGTGCTGACCTGACACTATGACAAGCCCATATTTTGGCAATCATGTTGGCCTGATGCTAGGGGTCACTGTGGGCACTATGATTGGTATACTTGCTCCTGGTCTCTGGGGCCAGTCCCAATAGAATATAGCTTTTGGAACAGTGAGCAAGTGCTATGGAGGATGCTAGACTTGAATCAAACCAACATGAGCTAATATGAAAGTTTAGAGAATGTGAGAGACTGATTTCCTTCAGAAGACATATTTTCACCATCTGCACAGATTCAAGGGCAGAATTCAGTAGAAGGAAGAAACAAAAATCATGGGCTGCTTGAGCTATAACTTGTTGGAACCAGGAGACTTAATGGCCACTCCTTTCAGTGGCTGTGGGTGGTGTGTGTGACCCTAGAAGAAGCAGAAGTTTGATGTTAAGGTGTCTTTTATGTCATTTACTACCTATGTGATCTTGAGCCAGTTATTTAAGTTCCTTAACCTTTGTTTTCTCATATGTAGTAGAGTCATTTACCTCGTTTGGTTGTCTTCAGGATTTTTATCTAACATAAGAGCACTTTCTGAATGCTGGTAATTGTTGTATTACCACTCAACTTCACCTCTGCTATCAAAGTAGAAAATTATCTGCTCATTCTGGCCTCACAGCCAGTAAATGACAAATGATGATAATAGATGTAAAGTGCTTTGAGCTCTCCAAAGGAAAGATGAGATTTTGAAGGATTGAGGAGTCTGAGGATGATTCAGCTTCAAGTAAAGAAAATGCCAAGAGGGAAGATGAAAGAAATAAAAATACCAGGATCTAGGAAGTGACATTAACCAAGTGTAAAAAGCATCTCTTTTCTGCTGTTTCTACAAAGGGGGGATAATGGGGGATGGGAGGGTGATCTTTTTCAAGTAGGACAGAACACACAGACATTGGAGAGGTTCCCAGACATGAGCACTGTGAGTCTGTAGGGAGGTTATAGAATCTTGTAAGGAGATGATTTCACAACGACCGACAACCCAAAGATGGGTTGGGCACTCAACTATTAATCAAGAATTTACTGAAGCTCAACCATGAAATGAAACAGATTTCACTGGAAAATTCATAATTAATTAGGAGGGGAAAAATTCACCCCACACCTTCCTGTCAGTGTAAAAGTACTGCTTTATACTCATTGAAGAGGTAATTATAAATCCTCTGTTAATTAGTTGTGCTATCTATCTACATGTGCCAATGTTTCTTCTTTCCTTTTTGGTAATTTTTAATTTCAGTATATAATTTTTTTGGCAATGCACATGATAACTGATTTGAATAGCACAAAGGTTATATAAACTAGGAAAGGTGTCTCCTTCCCATCACCCCGACCTGAGATCCCTTCCCCAGGTTTCTGTTAATTCCCAGACAAAATGCTTACTTAGTGTTTATATCCGACAAACAAAATCGCTTTTCTTTAAACAAAAAATATCTGAAATCGGTTCAATTCATTTTTTTTTCTTCTCATTTTAATTCTTTCCCACCAGTACTCAGTGCCTCTTCTGGGCCTGATGCCAGTGGATATTTGTGAGAAAGTTCTAGAATCTAGCTTGCCTGCTCAGCAGCCTGAGCCCCCCACATTGGAGTGTTCAGCCCACCATAGCTGGCTCATACCGTTCTACTCTGTGTTGTGTTTAGGAGGACATGTCTTTGTGTGTGTGTGTGTGTGGGGGGTGTCCTTTCAGTGAAGGGATTCCATGGTCTGGGAAAGTTTTATAAGCATTCTGTAGTTATATGAAGCCCTTTCCATCTATGGGAATCAAAATAATTCACCACAATTCTCCATTGTGCATTTTAAATCACCTATCTTGCAGTAGAGGTAAGGGTGACCCTCCATGAGAAGTGCAAAATTGTACTTTCTAAAAGTCTGGTAATGATCTGAGAGACAGGAAGAGGTGCTTGAAGGACTATGTCTTCCTTTGCAGTCAGAATTCTACATGGTATCAAACACACTGTGGGTTCTATTGACTATCCAATGGAGCAGCATTTTGGATACATCAAGTGTATCCAGATTTATTTCAATTTTTTTTCCTTTAGCCTCAAACATGGCTTCCCAGATGTTGGCTCCTGAATCCTACTATATCCCTTTGAGTCCTGGAATCTTTGATATTTGAAGAGACCTTTTCTCCTTCCTCATATTCTATCATCATCCATCGAACACCTGAAGAGGTTTGATCTGTTGGGTTTGCATGTGCATGCATCTTGAGGACTTTTGATTCTTAGCAGAATTAATGTCTTGCACGAAGCAAGGCCACAGCAAAATTACTGAATAATTTACTACAATAAAGGGCAAATTGTTATTCCTATAAGGAGTTTTCTTTAAATGAATAGAAACTGTGATTACTCTTTCATTCCTTTAATTTGATCTGTTTTGAATCAATTTGCATTTTTATGTATCCTTAGAGTAATTTTTACATATTCTCATGAAATAAAAGACATGTTTTACTTCAGTATTCATCCCCACTACCCCATTATCTCTTATACAGGGGCACACCAAGGATCCCTCATTTGAATCATTAAGATAACAGATTGACTGTTGTGGACTGGTGAGCCAACTTTCCACAAACCTAATCTTTAAAAACATTTCAGTTGCCTCATGTTGCAAAAGAGTTTCCCAACTCACTCAGTTTGCTACTGAGTGGAACTTTTGGCTCCATAGAGAAGAATCAACAATTCATACCAAACCAGGTACCTCTGAATCCCCCAGTAAACCTCTGGATGGATAAATGGTTAGATGCATGCATGCATAGATAGATGAGTGCGTGAATGGTTTGTGCACTTGGTCAGACTCATCAAGACGACATACTTGGATAGTCTGTCTTTGATGCATTTTTATGAAGTCAGAATACAAGAAGCTCAGAGTTGAAAAGAGCTCCTGAATTTACCTATTCCAAACCTTGGTCTGATACAGGAATCTTCTTCACAACCATTAATCCAATCCAAGGTTCATTAGCTAACACTCAGTGTCTCTTGACCTACCTGGCTTTTTCCTCTCAGCCTCCTTGCCTTTCTTTCTGTGCATTTTTTGATTCTTTGGACAGGACAAAGAGAAAGTGGCTGCTATTTTGTGGGAAGAGGGATTTTCGTTAAGGCAGAAATTATTCATTTTGGGGGAAATGAGTAAATGCCAATTAGAGAGATGATAGAATCTTCTCTCAAGGTTTAAATACACACACACACACACACACACACACACACACACACACACGCGTACACACAATAAGTGGATTCTGGGGCAAGAAGCTATGAGGCTGAATTAGCCCTCCTCTCCCCAAGTCCTTTGTAGGTGTCATGGACAGAAGAGCCCCGCTTCTTCCCAGCCAGGATAAAGCCCCTACTCACTGTAGATGGTCTGATGGGGTGCTCCATCCACATGGCCATCCTTGTGGATCTGCAGGTGGTAGCTATTCCTGGCTGTGGCTGTGTAGAGGTGGGTCAGGCCCCCCAAGCTGGAGCTAAGCAGTGGGGAGGCATCGGGATAGGCTCTGACTGCACTGCACAGGATGCAGACCAGGAGCCCTAGTCTGGCCCTTGGCATCACTGCTCTCTGAAGGGCTGGCACAGAATTTGAAATCTGACACTGCCTCCCTTACTTTGGTGGCCTCTCTGGCCTTTTTCTCCCCTTCTTCCTTGTGGGTATCTGGCATGAGGATCCCAGGCTGGATTCCCTCCTTTTTTTCCCTCGGCCTTTTAAAGGGTAGCAGTGTGACATCAAACAGGAAAACCTCCACATCCTCTGTGTTGTAATCAGCCCATCTTAAGAGAATGCAGAGACCTCTGAGGCTCACGGAAGGCACGTCGATTCCAGACACACACACGCACATACACAAACACACACACACACACACACCCCTCAATTTCAAGCCAACGCTTCAAAAACTGAATGATGTGTGGGCAAAAGTTATCTACAACTCTGGGTTCTCTGTTGACCTGTCCCACTTCCAGCAGGAAATGTGAAGGCAGTCAGTGGTTCCGAAAAAAATCCGGCTTCAGCCACGCGGTCAACAGACTTCTGTGCAATTCATCTCTTGTCGAGTTTATTCATTTTGGCTTTCTTAGTCCTTTTAATTTCAGTCGACAACTATGTGTCCAGTGCTTTCTCTATGCACAGCACTAGGCAGGTGTGGTGAAGAATACAGAAATAATACAGGGCACCATCAGGTATACGGCATCCTCTGAAACCCACCTCCTTCTGAAGATATGGGCGCTGAGAGCAGAGGTGCAAAAACCAATGTTGCCATTTTGGGAAGAGTTCAAAATGAGAAGAAAGAAACAAAGCTTTAAGGTCACTGCTACTCTACAAAATGCTGACATTTGATTTCTCAGTTTTCCTGGTTTGGACTGTCCAGGGCAATTAAACTGGTATTATGGTCTCTCCAATAGTATAGAGACTAATTCAGAGACCTCCTGAAGATTGGAAGCCTGCTGGCTGAGCACAGGGGTTGGAGCCAAGGAAGGTCCCGAGAGTGCAGAGGCAAGCCAGGGGTCCCCACAGTTAGTGCCTACTGCATGCCTGGCTCCTGGGACTGGACTCTTTCCCGCAGATGCTATTCACAGGTGTGTCTTTTAGGAAGCTACTCCTGATGTGGGGGGATAATCCTGGCGCAGGCTGCTACTCTTCTAATTTCCCATTTGCCAAGTATATACCATGTGTAGCATCAGGCTAAGACATCATGATTAATAGCAGAGAGAGCAAGATGAGATCACTGCTTCAAGGAACTCACAGGCTAATGGAAAGGGCAGATAAAAAGAAGTAACCATCTTACAAAACATAATGGGATGTGCAATCATATAGATGAAGGCAAAAAGAGGTGCCATTTGTTATTCTACAATTGTGCAAGCTTTTATAATTTATAAAGCATTTTCACATGTGTTAGCTCATTTGAACCTTACTGCCACTTTGTGAGGTAGGCACACCAGGCATTAACTATATTTTAAATTCATACATGAAGAGATGGAGATCTTGGAGTTCATACGTCCAAAGATGCCAATCAAATAAATGGAAGAGCTGGGACAAGGTATTCTGATTCCCAAGGCTGCTTCTCCAATAATAACATGTTGGCAAATAATGCTTATCGAGCACTTAGTAAGGGCTTTACTTGTAGTAACAACTCTTCATTACAACCCTTTGAAGATATGCTGTTATCTCCTTTGTAGAGATGAGAAAACTGATGAACATAGTTTAAGTAAGATACCCCAAACTTTACAGCTAATACATGGAAAATTTACAGCTAATACATTAGATTGGAATCTGGGCAGTTTGACTCCAGGCCTGCTAAGTACTTTGCTAGATGCACAAACCCCACACCATAACAGGACAAAAGCTAAAGATCTAGGGGCTTGATAAGAAAATGCAAATAGAAATGAGGCATAATATTCTTTAGTTTTTTTTCTAGAAAAGCCAGGCCTTTACCTGGGATGTGTCTCTAAGAGACTGGGTGCTGTCTTCCCAGGTTAAATAGGAGATTTAGGACATTTAAATGCTTATATATAAGACAGTCTTCTTTAATGATGTTCAGAGTGGTTCTGGGCATAGATCACTGACTTTTCTTCCAATCCCTCCCCCAAATTTTTTGTCACCTGCTACATCTACCTGGGAGTTACCCACCTATGGATGGTGACTGGAATTGTTTAAATTCTCTTCTGGTTGGTTTGTTTCTCCCTCCCTGACTTGCTCATAATGTTCACACTGGATTAGAGATAAACTCAAGTAAGAACAACGTCTTTAATCTGATATTTAATATCATATATATGATTTTATGTATTTTATAATTTAATATTATAGGTCTCTATAATATCAGTCTCAGTCCAACCTATATAATCAAAAGTAAATCCAAATACATCAATAGAACCCTCATTATACATTCCAAAATGAAATACAAATGACTTCTGTAATATTACAGGATCCATGCCACACCTATCTTGCCTTTGCCATAGCCAGAAGCTTATTTTGCATGACAAAGAGGTTAGAGCACTGCAGGTGCCTTCGCTGGGGAACCCTAGTAAACTAAAGGTCATAGAGGAGCTGGAGGGCAGCGGACATAGGAGAGGTCCAAGTGATTGATTGTAGCTGCAGCCTCAGTCCTTTTTCCTTCCCTCTTTACTCCGTACCCCTCCTCTTCTCTGCTAACACCCTTCTTACTGGAAACCCTCTCTTAGCCTCCACCTCTGCGGCTTGTGGGAGATAAGGCAACATGTATCCCAGGCTGGGGAAGGCCAGACCCGTGTGAATGATTTCACAGAAGGTTACTTTGGGTGATAACAGGGTTATGTTTGTTTCACTCAGAACAAAGCCAAGTTAGAGGCAGTGTGGGGGATACAGCTTTTGCATTAACGATTCTCAGTGTAAAGTTTATCAATCTGTAGCCCCTTCTTCAAACCCTAGACACAGTCACACTTCCAGAGGGCTCCTCAACTCTCCTTCGTTTCTTTTCAATACTCTGGACCCACCAAGAATTTTTTTTAACTTTATAGAGATAGGGCTTTTTTTGGTTCAAAATACTTTCGTAATTATTATCTCACTTGTTCCTCACAGAAATGGTCTACTTATTGAGGGACTTCTCTCAAACTGTTATTCCTATAAGTATCCCTTTGGCTGGCCAGACCTCATGTCCTGGGCACTTCATGGCCCTTGCTGGGGTGACTGAGTTCCTAAGCTTTCTCCACCCAGCACCCCCTCACCCTGTCTCCTATTTGTGCTTTTCTGAATTGGAACCCCAGTTTCTGAGCTTGAGAGACTTGTGAATTCTGAATCCCTTACCTTTTCCCTTCTTTTTCTTCCCCTTCCTCCCTGCTAACTCCTCTAACCAGAGCATTCAAGGGGTCTCTTCACCCCTTTCTTTCCTCTCTGTGTAGGTTATAGAAACATAGATTCTCACAGTTGAATATTAGGAATCTTGGACATCTTCATTATTGCCTGTTTTTACAGTGAGGACAACTGAAGCCCAGAGGTGACTTAGCCAAGGTCACACAGCCATGTTAGTGGCAGAACTTAATATTAGAATCAGGCTTCTGACCATTAGCAAGGGAACTTCTACTACCGCATAATTACATCTATTTACTGGAATAAATTCACTGAAAGGGAATCAGGACATCTAGATTCGGAGCCTGTCTTGTGACTAGCTGCTGGGTGATTATTTTCATCTGCTTTGCAGAGTTAGCTCATGCCACTTTGAATGTGGGGAGATAAAGGAAATGATATTTGGGTGTTGGATGAGTTCTTTGCAAATAGATCCTTCCTTGACTCTCTTGTCCTAGCACCAGCCCAGGGGGAGGAAAGTTTGGCTTCCCATAGTTTCATTTTCCTCTACCTCAGGGATGTTAACTCCTCTTAGTACCTACAGTGAAGGTGCTGGAATCATTCCTTGCACAACTATTTTGTCTTCCTCCTGGACCTTACCCTTACCAACTCATACTGTGCAGTGGAAGAGCAAATCCTTGAGGTGGGAGTCCTGGAAATCGTCTCCACAAATCTTATCCTTACTTTTATGGATCTCATTTCTGTTCTGTGTTAAAGAAAGGGATTCAACTAGAAGATGTTTGCTCTTTTCCAGGTGATGGGAAGAAGGAGCAATTTCTAGAGCCCTTGGTTACTCTGCAGGGCTTTGCTATGCTGCTTCCCCTATTATCTATGTCTTTGACCAAAGCCAGAGGGAAGGCAGTGATGCTTCTAAAGTTGGATTCTTCCCAGAGAAGGAACAATAGACACTTTGGACACACATAATTTGCCTGATCTGATTGGTGCTACAAGGCTGCCCATAGGAACCCAGCCCGCCCTCTCAGGATGCCTAGAGCTTGTCACGCAGCCCACGTCGGGGAGCAGACATCCTGGTTCCCACTCACCTCCTTGGAGCCTGTGACCCAGGCCAGCCCACCATGGTTGGGGCTCTGTACATCCGGACCATGTTATCTCAGGATCCTGGGACTCCTTGGCTCTCTGGCCTCCTCTCCTCCCTGTGGACACGTAGCCACCACATACTTCTCGGAGGGCTATTTCTAGCTGAGGGGCCAGTAATTCAGCCAGCCTGTCAGGTCAGGCAGGCTGAGTGCTGCAGCTGGAATGGGCGGCCTGACACGTTGTGGGTTCAGCAGAATGCAGGATGTTGGGGCTTCCGGAGGCAGACATCCCCCCAGTCTGCTGGAGGTCATGGTTGCTGAGATGTGGGGGTGGGGGACAGACAGGATGCTCCTGCCGCATGATTGGGAGGAGCTGGGTTCTCTAAGGGAGAGACAAGAACTCAGCCTCTTTATACCTCCAGCAGTTCCCTGTACTCTAAACCAGTGTAGCCCTTTCCCAAATCATTTTTCATTAGCATAGCTCAGAGTTAACACGGTTCAGTAGTTAAATCCAGGCCCTGGGTTAGGCAGACTGGTTCAGAAACTGTTATGACCCATACCAGCTATGCCATCTTTGTCAAGTTACCTCACCACTTTGAGCCTTAGTTTTCTCATCTGTAAAAAGGAAGAAAATAATTGTGCCTGTGTTGATGTAAGACATGTCCAGATCTGTAGAGAATTTCTGAGTTTATTTGAGCCAAACTGATGACAGTTGCCAGAAAGCAAAATCCCAATGGACTGAGAAAATGCTTCAGAGAATGACAGTTTCGCTGCTTATTTTACACATTTGAGTCAAAGAAGGAGAAGAAAAGAGGCTATATGAAATTCACTGGTGGCAGGTTAAGGGAGTGGGAGAAAGCAAAGCAGGAAAATCTGTGGATAAAAAGTAAAGCAGAGAGACACATATTTCTTTTGCAATGGTGGATGCAAGATAGTTCATTAACATTTACAGTACGCAGTGATGGTATTTGGAGAAAAGATAACAATAAGGGCTCCTGTAATCTCTTGCTCTGGTGCAGGTGGTTGTGCCATGAGGGGTCTGGAAAAGAAGGTAATGCTGAAATTTCAAAGGTATGTCATCTTAGATACAAAAAGGTAATAGATGGCCTTACGTAAGGTAACGATTGACCTTTGTCAAGGAAGCTACAGGCCTAAGAGGTGATTACGCACTATGACCCACTCTTAGGAATTTTTCTATTCAGACCATTTCATGTGGTTACATTCAGTCTCTGAGTTTGTAGGGCCTGCCATGCTTGCTTCTCCTGAACTTGTCAGGTTTGGCCCCTTTGTTGTTCACACCTGCCTCCTGAGATTGTCAACAGGATCTAACGATATGACACATATAATTCTTCATCGCATGTAAAGTCGTCATGTAGCACCACTTGGTATCTGGCACATGTTAATGTTGTTGTTATTGTCTCTTTTTCAAACCCCCACCTCCTACCAGAGCTTCAGGTAGTTCCACATGACTCTCACCTATCAGAACTCCTTACAAGTGACTTCCAGGGTTATTGTTATTTCTGATGCCTGGCACATTTTAGGTGCTTAATAAGTTTTTACAGAAGGAAGAAATGAATTTTTCCCTTAGCTTAATAAGATGAAAAAATACTGGACTTGGAATGAAAGCAAAAACAAAACAAAAAACCTGGGTTCAAATCCCATGGCTAGTGTTGTGACCTGACCAAGTGAGCTTGGACATTTATTCACAGCATCCTCCAGTCCCCTAACTGTCTAGTAGAGATAATGACTTCTGCTCAATTTTCTTCCCAAGACTGCAGGAACAAATAAGCAATGGGTCTGACACTGCTTTGGAAACTGTGATGGCACAGTTCTAGGCAGATTATTCTTTACCTCCAATTATTTCAGATTTCTTACTCCAGGGAGATAGATCTGTTCTATTTAGTTCCCTTTCCATGTTCTCAGCTCTAAGGTTAGCTTTAGCTATGCCACATTCTCTTCCTTCCTTTTTTCTTCTCTCCCTCAAAACATGGGACTCACTTCCTTCAGAACTGAGCCAACTTCACTTCATAAAGGAAACCATCCTCATAAGCCTCACCCAAATCCAAGGTCTCCATTCAACTCATCCCTCCAACATTCCCTGAAATAGTCTTTTCCTTTGGAAGTGTTCTCATATTTTTGAGGAATTCATCCATCCGCCATGATTTTATGGCAAGGCATCTTTCAAAGCAAGGCCACGTTATCTCACTTGAATTTCACCTCAAGTCTCAGGTCTGTGAGGGAGGTGCTCCAGGTTATTACCCTTATTTTATAAATGAGAAAATTGAAAGCTAAAAAGTTATTCACTGACTCAAGGTCTCACAGCCAATGAGTTGTATATCCAGTTCTTCATTCTTCTTTGTGTTGTGTCTGGAGAATCCTGAAGGTGAGGTGGTATAACTGAGGTTCTCCTGATGGACCCCATGGCATGGGAGCTCTGACTTCCTGTCTAATAGACCTGGAGTTTCCAATCTTTGCTTGCCCTCTACTGGCTGTCATTTTGAACAAGTTACTTGGAATCCCTGAGCATGTATGTAAATGGGAATGTACTATCTTCCTCATATACAAATACTTGACCCATAGTAGGTACCCAGAACTTCTTTCCATTTTTTATATTTCCTCAAAGCACCCACCAGGCTCTGAGAAGTGTGTGTACATTATATTTCCATTCCTACTCCCATAATGGTCTCTCGAGGTGAGATGAACTGAGTATTTATCCTATTATTCAATGAATATACATTAAGTACCTAGTATATACCCAACTTTGTACTAGATTCAGGGACAAATGAATGAAAAGACATTATTCTTGCCTTCAAGAAGCTTATAGTATAGTGAGGAAAGGCACCTGCTGGAGAGAAGACTACTAGGAGTGTGATTCGTGCCATGAAGGCTCTGTGTTCAAAGGGCTCTGGGAGCCAGCAGGAAGAGCCTCTGACTGGCTGGAGGAAGTCAAATTGGGCTTCCCAGAAGGGTTGACAGCTGAGCAGAGTTTTAAAGAAGTAAGAGTTAACCACATGAATAAAGTGTGATGTATGGCAGGTTTTGTCTTTTTTTTCTTCATTTTTTACAGCTTTATTGAAATATAACAATTAGTTGCTCATATTTACAGTGCACAATTCAATGATTCTTTCAATTACAGTTGACAGAGAATAATATATTTGTTTCAGTTGTACAGAATAATGATCAGAGATCAAAGTGATCACCCCAAGGCAACAGTATTTCAAACAAAACTGCAGTCAACATGAAACCAGTCCAGATATTTTACAATTTGAAAAGTCACAGCACGTTTCATGAATTAATGAAGAAGATTTTGTTAGACATAAGTAGCAGCAAATTTCAGACATTTTATAGTCCTGTGGATCTGGGCCAATGAAAATGTTTCGGGAAGTTTCTGCAGCAGATGGTTATGGTCCAAGCACCAAGGGACAAGTGGAGAGATTTAAAACATTTGGAATGGAGGCTGTGATTGATGAAGGAATGCCAAAAAGTTACCGCAAACTGT
The DNA here is from genome assembly GCA_030015415.1 of Cynopterus sphinx. Classification (NCBI taxonomy): domain Eukaryota; kingdom Metazoa; phylum Chordata; class Mammalia; order Chiroptera; family Pteropodidae; genus Cynopterus; species Cynopterus sphinx. Next base: position 95,874,239 of record CM057380.1, read on the forward strand.
AAGACGAGGTGGATACATGCCTCAGTGAAAGACTAATTCTTGTTACAATTTCAGCAGTACCTGTAAAATCTAAACATATTTTATCTGTGATTTTAGTTAAAAGTAGTCTTCACTCACTGAAGATGACCATTTTCCCTTAAGGACAAGAATGTACTGTTCTCCCACATGGACTATTTCCATTCCAGAAAATCTGGAATTCTACTTTACGCACTACACAAACTGACTTCATCCTCTGCAATAATATTAATCATATTTCTTATGGTATACTTTATATCTCCATGACTGTTTTGTAACTACCCAATTGTACTCCTTAATCCCTGTAGGGCAGATTATTTTAAAAATGGTGATCACAAGTGGAAATATAGAGTGATGAAAGAACATGACTCTTTTGGAAACCTATAAGAATTTCAAATAACCACAGTATAAAAGGAGGAGGTAAAGTGTTGTAAAATTAGGGGGCAAAGGTGGGCAGAGTAGGATTACAGATGAATTTGAATGGCATATTAAGAAATTTAGGTAATTAGCCTTCAGGGACACCCTGGAAATTCTGAGCAGAGAATCATCATGATTAAACTTGTGATCACTCTGGTAGCAGTGTACTGAATGGATTTGGGAAGGAATAGAACTACATATAGGATGACCAGTTAGAAAAACATTTTAAATATTCTAGATGAGAGAAGGCAGTAGGCTGAACTAAAACAGGGGGCATCTTAGGGCTAGAAAAAATAGCATTATGAGAAATATTTAGAAAGAAGAACTCACAGGAATAAATGATAGACTGTACATGGAGGCCAGAGAGGAGTTGTCAAGGATGATTCCCAGTTTCCACGATGTGTGCCTCCAGGGGCCCATGACATCATCACCAGGCTGGAGGACACCAGAAAGAAATAGGTTTAGTTGGAGAGATGGTGGGTTCAGTTTTGTTGGGTTTGGGGAGCATTTGGACATGTGTAGCTCTTGGAAAAAAGATCATGCCTGGTGGTAGAGAAATGGGAGTAGTTTTCATACAGGTTGTGCAGAGAAAGAAAGATGGCCAAAGTGAGGCTCCCTTCCACACCTGTAGCTAACTTCCACGTGAAGGAACTTAACACCTCTCTCCTTATGGAACAAGTGCCAGATACGCATGCTCAGGCTTCTATTGCTGACAGTGTGCACTATTGTTCAACCTACGTATAAAAGTCGCCACTGCCATGTGAGGAAGGCTGTGCCCTTGCTGGAATAATGAGCTATGTTGCAGTTGCCTATGGCTCCCCGCGTTTTCTTCCAACTGCCCTAACCTCGTACTCCTTACCTCAGAACCATGAATCTCAGCAACCTACTTGGCATAGTCACAGGTAGGATTCCCAGATAAGGCAGCCGTCTGCCCCCACCAGAGGACGGAAAGGACAGGAAGGACATATGGCCCCCATAGAGTATGTGGTATCCCGTGGTGGTGGTATTGATGACAGACTCTACCTGAGCTGTGGGAGGCAGTTGAGTGGAGAAGATACTCCACTCCTTGGAGGTGCAGCTGCTGGAAAAAGCTTGAGCCGAGGCCAGCTGAGGGGGCAGGTTGCTTTTAATGGCTTTGAAGGAGAATATGGATGAAGCTCTCACAGAGCCCACACAGGTACAGAAGCTTTGGCAAAAGGCAGATGCCTTGGATGCAAGAGTGCAACAACTGGAAGCTGAGCTCTGAAGAAGTTCTACCTTGGAGATGCCACTTGGCTCAAGGTCAGGGGAAGAATACCCTGAAGGAATGGCTTACTGCTGCTGTGCAGACAGTTTGGAATGATGCCAGAGAACTCTTAGAGCATGTGAGTAAATGGCAAACATAGGCTGAATTAGTGCAGATCATTCATGAACTGGGCATGGGACAAGTTATGTTTAATTTGAATACACAGGGACTAGATGATGAACAATTTATGATGAACTACTGTTAGGGACTGCCTCTTCTAATGTTGTTAGCTCATTGGTTGCTATCCTGTCTCCCTACGTGGAGAAATGTATACATGAAGTGAGTACAGCAATGGCTACTCTGGGGGATATAGAGGGGAGACACCATGGGGCAGAAGGCGGGGCAATGGTGTCCATATGGTAACGCTCAGACCCCAGAGGGGCAAGAAGAAAAAGGCCTTGGGCAGGGTCCTGTTTGTGTGACCTGAATGCAAATATGGACTTATTTGCTAGCTGAAGGAGTCGATTCATACAATATAGACCGCCAGCCTAATGCAGTGTTATTAGAATTGTGGTGACAGTTGAAACATGAACAGCAAGCAGTTCAAGTGTGGGCAGAAACTCCCAATGAAAGAGTCATCCACCTATGTAGATGGCTATTAAGGAGATGATATATTAAGACAAAAGCTGTGACTTTTCTCTTAGAATAGGACTTTTGCCCCCACATCTGTATAAAGTTTATGTTTCCCCAGTGTGGGAAGATATCCTAGGGGTAGATGTGTTGCAAGGGCCCAAAGTGCAGACCTCTGCTGGTGGATTCTGTCTGCAAGTCTGGGTGGTGAAGACTGTAGTGTGGAGACATACTCATCATCCTCCACAGAAAGTGCTAGAACAAAGGCACATTGTCAATGTTAAGCAACATCACTCGCCTGGTGGAATGATGAAATCAAGGCTATGTATGCTTCAGGCATTGGAGAAATCTCAGACAGTGCGCCCTACCCATTGTCCTTATAATGCCCCCATGTGGCCAGTGAAGAGGCTGATGGCCCATGGAGAATGACTGTGGACTTTCGGGAACTGAATAAAGCAACTCCCCCCACTGCATGATCTAATGGATCAACTGACTACAAGGATGGGAACATACCACTATGTTTTGGATTTGGCTAATGCTTCTTTCTCCATAGATTTGGCTCCTGAAAGTCAAGACTAATTTACCTTCATGTGAAAGGAATACAAAGGACTTTTGTGGTACTATCCCAAGGCTACTTGCATAGCCCAACAATTTGCCATGTGTTGGTAGCCCAGGATTTGGCAACCTGGATCTGATTGGCAACAGTGGAGTTGTTTCATTAAATTGATGTTGTCAAGTTAACCTCTGTTTTTCTTAAAGACCTAGAGCAGGCGGCACTGATGCCTGTGCTGTTTCAGCACCTGAAAACGTAAATGCAACCAGCTTTCAGGGGCCTGGCTTATCTGTCAGAGTCTTGGGTGTTGTCTGGTCAGGTAAGATGAAAGTTATCCCTTATGCTATAATTAATAAGATACAAGCATATCCATGACGCACTATAGTTAAAGAATTGCAGAATTATTATATGGGCCTTTTGGGGTACTGGAGAGTGTGCCCCACCTAGCACAGCTGACGTGACCGTTGTATAGCCTGATCAAAATGGGAACTACTTGGGACTGGGATGAAACAGTAGAGAAGGCCTTTACCAGCACCTAGCAGGTGATGCAGCAAACCCAAACCTTACAGGTAATAGATCCAGGTAAACCATTTGAATTGAACGTGCATGTAACAGCTGAAGAATATGGCTGGGCCTATGGCAATGTTTATAACAAACTAGGACCTCAGTGGGTTTTTGGTCCCAACTATAGAAAGGTGCAGAGAGCTGGGACTCCCTAATAGAGAAGCAATTAGCAGCTGACTGGCATGGCCAAAGTGCGGGTGCACACCACTCACCCTAGCAAAGTTTGGTTATGCACATGGTACAGGCACCCAAAACAGGGGTAGCCCAAACCCTTGATGAAATGGGTGCCTATCTGGAACAATGAAGTATCATACCTACTAGCCCTCAGGCCATGGAATTACAGATTTTTTTAAATTTAATTTATTTTAATTACTTTCAAGTATACAGTACATTGGTTAGACATCTATATAGTTTGTATAATGATCCCCTCTATTGCTCCCTCCCTCCCCTGACCCTCCACCTAGCCAACATATTAATGCTAATTGTATTCCCTTTGCCACACTCCCATCCCATGACCATCCATTAGCTACTAATTTGTACTTTTTTAACCTTTCACAGCATTCTCCCAACCCCCCAAACCCCCTACCCCTCACTCCATCACCAAATTGTCCACTACATTTGTGTCTGTTTTTGATTACTTTGTTATTTTTATTCCTTAGATTCCACATGTAAATGAAATCATACAGTGTTTATCTTTCTCTAACTTAAATATCTTCTAGGTCCATCAAAGCAATATCTTTTGCCATCTCCCTCCTTTTAGTCTGTGTGTGTCTTTTAATCTGAAGTGAGTCTCCTATAGGCAACATGTAGGAGTCTTGTTTTCCTTTCCATTCATCCACTCTATCTTTTAGTTGGAGCACTTAATTCTTTTCCATCTGAGATACTTATTGATATAGGAATGTAACTGTTACCTTTCTTTATTTCTGTTTTTGATACATTTTTCTTCTTAAAGAAGTCTCCCCAACATTTCCTGTAATACTGGTTTGGTGGTGATAAATTCTTTTAGCTTATTTTTGTCTGAGAAGCTCTTTATCTGTTCTTCAACTCTAAATGATAGCTTTGCTGGATAAATTATTCTTGGTTGCAGATCCTGGGTCTTCCCCCTGTTGAATGTTTTGTGCCAAATCCTTCTGTCCTGCATAGTTTCTTTTGAGAAATCATCTGCCAGTCTTATGGGTGTTCCCTAATAAGTAACTATCTGTTTTCTTCTTGCTGCTTTTAATATTCTTTCTTTGTATTTAACTTTTGGCATTTTAATTATGATGTGTCTTGGTATGGGCCTCTTTAGATCCTTGATTTTTGACATTCTCTGAGCTCTTTGGGGTTGTATGTCCATTTCCTTCACCAGGTGAGGGAAATTTTCCATCATTATTTCTTCAAACAGCTGTTCAACATCTTGATTTTCTTCAGTCATGCCGAGCAGATGAATATTTGGACCCTTAATAATGTCCCATATGCTCCTTAAATTATTTTTATAGTCTTGGCATTTTATTTCTTGCCATTCTGATTGTGTGTCCTTGGCTTTCCCATCTTCTAGATGGGGCATTTGATCCTTTTCTTTGTTCACTTTGTTTATTCCTTTCTTTTATTTAATATACTTTTCATCTCAGATAATGTGTTCTTCATTTCAGACTGGTTCCCTCTTATAATATCCATTTCCATTTTCATATTTTTTATCTCTTTATTGGAGATCTCTACACTTCCCAAAAGTTCATTGAGCATCTTCATAACTATTGTTTTGAACTCTGCATCTGTTAGATTACTTGACTCCATTATTTCTGGGTCTCTGTTCTGTTCTCTCGTGTGGTTTCTGCTTCTTTTTTGTCCCATTTTGGCTGCCTTTCTGTGTCTGTTTCCATGTACTAAGCAGAGCTCCTAAGTCTCCTGATTTCATTAGTGTGGCTTTGTGTGATAGGTGTCCAGTGGCACAGTCCTGAGAGGGATTCAGTTGTAGGCCAAATTTAGCCTAAGCCTCTATCCCTCTGGATTCACCTGTTAAGATTTAGCAAGCAATCCACAGATGCTGTGCTTCCAAAGGCCATACCAGAAACTGAGGCCTGCTGCCTTCCCCAGTGTGAGTCTCAGTAAGGAGAACCTGACTCACTGAGGATATACTTAGATGTGGTTGGGGCGGATTTGCAAGTTGCGGAAAGCAGGGTTTCAGGGGATCCTCTGGGTGGAACAACCTGTATTATCCAGTTTGATGACATCATTGCTATGGCTGTGCTGTGTCCAGTGCACTGGTAGTGGGTAGGGTGCAACAGGAAACAATGGACCCCATTGGCACTTCTGTAGGGAGCAAGTCTCCCCTCGCCCTCATTCTGACAATGTCTCCTTGTAAGTGCCCAGTGACCGCTGCGCATAGCCAAATCAGCACTTGTGCTCAGAGCAAGCAGGTCCGTCACCATGAAAATCCACTCATGGATGCAGCCCCTTTAAGAGGCTTCTGCTGCTGCTGCCACTGCAGCATTCTCCATCTCTCTCAGCCGCTTGAAACCAGGCAGCCCTGTGTCCAGGTCCTGCCCTACTTTCTTCCATTGCAGGGTGCTTTCTTGGTTTTCTCCCTAATTGTATAGCTTGTTCATCTAAATCCCAGGCAATTTTTCCTTGATGCTTGCTCCTTGTTTCTGTCACAACTTTGATATGGTCACCAGAGGGACAAACAGAGCCTCTATCATCTGTGCCTTCCCCCCCGCCCCCACATATGGTTTTAAGCCCAGTTGAATTTACCACTGATGATATACTGGATGCTGAAGTTCCTACAGATTTAGAAGTGTCCCCCTACAAAGAAGGAAAGCTACCCATACCTGCTGAAGCATGGTATACAGATGGGTCCAGTAGGGAGCAGGGAACCAAGTGGGTAGCTATAAGGGTGCAACAAGTTACTGACCATATTTGCTATGATCCAGATATGGGCCAAAGCAGCCAATGGGATGAACTAAGGGCTGTGTGGATAGTTATAGCCCATGAAGATGGCCCACTGACTATTTGTACCAATAGTTGGGCAGTGTTTAAAGGTCTGACATTATAATTGCCTATGTGAAAATGGCAAAATTAGCTCATGGGCCAGCGATCCTTATGGGGAAGAGCCATGTGGCAAGAACTAGGGGAGATAGGACAAGAAAAGGATGTCACTGTTTATCATGTCCCCTCGGTATCTCCAGGAAATGATGAGGCAAATGTCTTCTCACATGTGCAATGACTGGAAAAGGTTCCTGCCACTGATGTGGCACACTGGCACCACAGACGATTGCAATACATGATGCTAAAACTATGTGGACAGTAAAACAACAATGGAACCTTTCCCTGAAGTGGGAAGATGTCACAGATGCCTGTGCCAAGTGTTCAGTATGCAGATAGGTTACACTGCATCCTTGAAGCGTGCACAAGTGACTAGAGGAAGGGTCCCGTTAACTATGTGGCAGATAGATTACACAGGACCTCTTCCAAAAGCATAAGGGGCATCTTATGCCCTTATGGCAGTGGACATGGCTACTGGGTTGCTGTTTACATGGCTGTGTGTGGCCACAGGCCAAAAGCATACTATCCAAGCTCTCAAATGCTTATGTGCTTTTGACGGTAGACCATTAGTGGTGGAAGGTGACGAAGGGACTCATTTTCCCAAGCATGAGGTTCAAAAGTGGGCCAAGCTAATGGACATTAAATGAAGATGGCACGACCCAGGCAGCGGGCATGAATGAGTGGTACAATGGGCTGTTGAAATAGCACCTGCGAGTAATTGTCAATACCCAGGGACTGTGAAGTTGGGTTTCCCACCTGTGAGATGTGGGATGTGTTGTGGGGCCTGACCAAGTGATCTCAAGCTGGAGGTCCCTCCTCAGTAGAGCTATTATTACATTGGGCCATGGCCCCAATTCAATTTCAGGTCACTACCACTGAAACTGTTGATACGTGGCCATGGCCTCAATGATAGCATACTCCTATCTGCCCCTACTTATCTAAAAGAGGTAGAAACAGTGCAATGGACTTGGCCATGGAAAATAAAGGCCCCACACTGTTGGTGTGCAGGCCTACAGTCCATTTGGAACTGTGTCTTAGCTCTCCTAGGGAGTGGGGCCTGCATCTTAGTGGCATGTTGTTGTTCCCTGTATTGTTGTGGCATATGGATACAGAGTTCTGCCCTCCTGCAGTGATCACGTGCCAAACCTCCAGTAGGTATGTGGGAGGAACTACAAAGGGGTGCAGTGTGCAGAGAAAGAATGAAGGCCATAGTCTTGCTTCCTTCACACCTGTAGCTAACTTCTGAGTGGAAGAAACTCAGCACTTCTCCCCTTATGGAGTCATGTGCCCAGTATGTGCGCACAGACTTCCATTACCTGGCAGTGTGCCACTACTGTTCAATCTGTGTATAAAAGGCACTGCCACCATTCGAGGAGGGCTGTGCCCTGGCTGTAATAAAGAGCTATGTCACAGTTGCCTACAGCTCCCCTCATTTTCTTCCAACTACCCAAGTCTGATACCCCTTACCTCAGAACCTTGAATCTGCAGCACCACACAGGTGATAGTTGAAACAATCTTAAGGATGGACTGTCTAGGGAAAGCACATGGACTGAAAAAGGAGGGCCCTGGATATCCGGGGGGATATCAGCATTTAAGAAGACAGCAGAGGAACAGGAGTGCTCAAATGATAACTAGAAATGTTGCTCACAGAGTTTGGCTGAGACCCTTCAGCACCTGATTCCTGATTACCTATGGTTGCAGTGGATTTCTTTTAGAAAATACACAGAAGATACCACAGGCAAGTGCACCATCTTTATTATGAGCCAGAACTTGCACCCTGGTGATCTGTGCTAGGCGGTGTATGATCCCTGAGAGCATCAATAACTTTGAAATCTTGCCTAAAGACAGACAAAGAAAGCTTTTTCTTGGCCTCTTTAAGCTTCCATTCTTCTCGTGATCTTTGGGTACTTACCTCTCCAATTCCCAAAGGAGGAAATAAAGACATTTAAATAAAGAGACGAATCAAAGGCTCCTTTCTGAAAGACTGGAGCAGAGCTGATGCTGATCTAGTTGCTTTTCCATCCAGCCCTGCCTTGAAACCCACATAGGTTCCTAAGGAGGAAGAGAAAGAATAAAAGGGATCTTCAGGACTAAAAAGAGAACATGGTGTGATTTAGCTCATGTTACTTCCACATACTGCTTATTTATTCCTCCTACTAAAAAGCTCCAGCCTCTAGTATTAAGAGCCCAGTGTATATGCCTCAGAGCAGAAGCCTATTTGGTTATTGTCTCACAGTTGAGATTCCATTCCCAGGAGTGAAGTGAAGAGGAATTCTTAAGCTGCCTGTTGAGATCAGAGTGTGTTCTTAATTATCAGGTATGGTGAAAGAAAAATGTGAGAGAGGGATCTTAGGGGAGCCAGAGGAAGCAAGATTTTTTTTTTTAATATATGATTAACATGATAAAATGTGCAGAGAAAAAACATAAACTAAGAAACAGAATTTTCAAGTTTTCATTCATGATTTTTTGAAGAGCTATTTCAAAAAAGCAGAATTGAAGACCAGATTGTGTAGACTGAGGACAGGGAATGAAGAAATGAAAATAGAGAGTATAGAAATAGAACTCTTTTGAAGTATGAAGAGACAGTAATAGAAAGGGACATAGGGTGATGTTCTAAACTAATTCATTAAGAAATTCAAAATGAAAATGATATTATTTATACCACAAGAAAAATTTTAGAGAAATATTACTACCAATTTTCATTTGTTTTGTTTGTTCTAATCCCAGGACTTTTAGGTATGGGAGGGCATACAGGGCTTAGGTGTGACCGTCTTCTCCAGTCAGTAAAATTGGAAATTAGAAAATACAGTTTGAATTTAAAAATCATTTCCTCTGCAAAACTGTACAACTCCTAGAAGATAACACAGGAGAAAACCTACATGGCTTTGGGTATGGTGATGACTTTTAAAATATAACATCAAAGGCTTGATCCATGAAAGAAATAATCAACAAGCTGAACTTCATTAAAATTAAAAACTTCTGCTCTAAGACAAAGTCAACAGAATGAGAGGACAAGACACAGACTAGGAGAAAATATTTGCAAACGACACATCTGATAAACGCTTATCAAAATATATGAAGAACTCTTAAAACTCATCAATAATAAATCAAACAGGTAGATTAAAAAATGAGAACAAGGCCTGAAAAGACACCTCACCAAAGCTGGTATGCAGATGACAAATAAGCACGTAAAAAAATGCCCTACATTATGTCACCAGGGAAGTGCAAGTTAAAACAACAATGAGAGACCACTACACACTTATCAGAATGGTCAAAATCCAGAACACTGGCATCACCAAAGCCTGGCAAGGATGTGGAGCAATAGAAACTTTCATTCATTGCTGGTGGGAATGCAAAATGGTACAATCATTTTGGGAGACACTTTGATAGTTTCTTAAAAAACTGAACGTAGTCTTACCATACAGTGCAGCGTTAGTGCCCCTTGATATTTATCCAAAGAAGTTGAAAATCTATGTCCACACAAAAACTGGAACATGAGTGTTTATGTCAGCTTTATCATAATTTCCAAAACTTAGAAACAACTAAGATGTCCTTCAGTGGGTGAAAATGGGTAAATAAACTGTTATATCTAGGCAATGGGGTATTAGTATTTAGTGCTAAAAATAAATGAGTTATCAAATCATGAAATGACATGAAGGAATCTTAAATTGAATATTCCCAAGTGAAAGGAGCCAACTTAAAAAGGCTATATACTGTGTGGTTTAAACTATATGACATTCTGGAAAAGGCAAAACTGTGGAGACAGTAAAAAACATCAGTGGTTGCCAGGGATTGGGGTGGGGGAAGGATGAATAGGTGGAGCACAGGAAATTCTTACAGCAGGGAAAATGCTCTGTTTAATACTCTGTGTAATGTCATCTGATACATTTGCCCACACCCATAGACTCTAAAACACCAATGTAATCTTAATGTAACCTATGGATTTGGGGTGATTATAATCTGTCAGTGTAGGTTCATCAATTGTAACAAATGTGCCACTCTTGCAGGGAATGTTGATAATAGGGGAGGCTATGCATGTACGGGGCGGGGGCAAGGAGTATATGGGAAATCTATGTAACTTCCTCTGAACTTTTCTGTGAACCTAAGACTCCTTTAAAAAAATAAAGTCTTTAAAAACAAGATTTCTCCAAAATGTCCATGTACTTTATAGCCTGATAAATTTGGCAAAACAGAGGATTCATTTTAGAAAGTCAAAAAGCAGTTTCTGTGTGCTGCTGTAACATTTGCTCTGTGGTAGAACTTCAACATATATATTTAACTAATAAATGGTTATTGGGTAGCATTGTTATGTGATACTTAACAGTAAAAAATGATAGATATGGCTTCTGCTCTCAGTGTGGGTAGGGTCTAGTAGAGAAGAAGAACAGTTTTACAAGTAAAATTAAAAAGTGTTAAATGTTACAATAGAGATAGAACACAGACCCATGAGAACATATGGCAATGGGTCCAATCCTGGCATAGGGTTCAGTGAATAACCAGGAGGAAATGATGATGGCTAAATTGAGATTGGAAAGATGATCAACTTTGGAAACTATAAAAAAATAGGTAAAAATATTTATAATTTTTCTGAACACAAATAATTACTTGATAACAACTTAGTATATCTATTTTTAACTTTCTTGATTGACGTTTTTGGTTTGTGAAAATAAGTTACTAATAAATAATCTAAGAAAATAAAGTAAAAAGAAAAAAGTTAAAAAAAACCTGCCACCCATAATTACCTACCCATGAATAAACATTATTCTACATATATCTATATCTATATTTATTTTTATAAATTGAAGGAAAGGTAGAAATGTGAACCGGAGCATTTTTGTAAAAGTGGAATCATACTATATATTCTACTTTTTAAGGGAAAATGTTTTAATGAGCTATTACTTGGATTTAACAGCAAAAAAGAAACAAGTGAAACTAGTGAAGAAATTGGTGAACTTCAGTTAAATGTGACATTTGCACAAGCTTGTTTTGATAAAATCCTTCCACATATAAAAGATAGGTTATGAAAATTTTATGAAAAACATTAAAAGGATAGAATCATTGCCTGTGTATGTATTTTTGGTTACTGATTTAAATTAGGTTGTTCAGATCAGGTAAACAAATGCTATTATAAATAAGGTAATTAGCACCTCTGACATGTCCTCTCTCCTCACAACTCCCTAATTTTGTTAATTATATTAATTTTACATGGTCAAAATTTATCAAAAAATTGTTAAAGTTTACACTGCACATTGTCAAGCTTTGTTCTATAATTATAATTTCTATATCTGCCCAGTTTTCATTCAGTATCTAATGGTTTCAGTGCTTACCACCAGTACTTTTTCAGATGTTTTCCCTTTCCTGAAATTTTATTTGAATTCATTTTTTAATATATAAAATTTTATTCAGATAATTCTCCCTTCCCCAGGTCAAATTCCTGGTGTTATCTTCCTAAGTTCTTTAAGATTTGAGAAATTTTGTTTTTTGGCCTTTATGTTGAATGACTTCTTGGTGGTTATAATTTTAGGTGCCATTTTTTTCCCCCTCAAAACTGTAAATATTGTTTCATTACTTTCTGGCATTAAATATTACTTTTGCACATCAGAAGTCAGCTTGACTTTTTTTTCTTATAGGTAAATTGCTTTTTTGTGCCTAAATTTTTTACTTAGAAGGACTCACTAAGTGCCAAGCACTGTTTAACTATTTTTAATACTCGAGTTTTACTAATTTAACATTTTATATCATCTTCAGAATGCCTGAAGAATTCCTAAATTTCAATAAGTTAAGAGCCTATACCTTGTTTTCGAAACGTCTGTGTCCATTTTCTGGAATCAGCTGGGTCTTCCAACCTGCAGATGTGACTCTTCCTGCATTTCAGGGAGAATTCTTGGCTTCCCTACCTCAGGGACACGAAATAGCTCATGTCGAGTTGCTGTTTGCCTTTTTTCGTGTATGTTATTTCTCTGTAACTGCTTTTAGTTCTTATCTTTGCCTTCTATATTCATTGGCACTAGCTCAGGCCTTTCCACTAACAAATATTTTTACATACAGTACATCTAGTCCATTTAAAAATCTATTTAATAATGATTTTGCTTTGCCTCTCTGTTTCCTTAGCTCTAATAGCTCTTCTTTTTACCCTTCTGTTCTATTGTTTTGTCATCTCATCTTTGGACTTTGGTTTTTATTTAATTCATGTTCTTTTTTTTTTTTTTACGCTGTTTACTAGTGTGAAACAATTTAGAGAATTCCTTCTTCTCCTTGGGTTATGCTTTCTTCCAAGCTGGGTTCTTTGTCTATCATTTGCATGCTATGATTCTTTGCTTTGCTTTTTATTTTTTTCCTCCCTTCCTCCCCGCTCCCTCTCTTTTCCCTCTCTCCCTTTCCCTCTTTTTCTCTTTCTTTCTTCTGTAGTATGCTTGCATAATTTCCAAGCCATTTCTTTTTATCTTGCTTATGCCTGAACAACTTTATTCAGACTTCTGTTTGCTCTGGGTTTGAGAATGAGGCTGAGGCTAGATTTAAAAAATCTATATAGGTTTTTGTTAGATTATTTTGACTCATTTACCTTCTTAGATTTGCTGGACTAAATATGGCTCAAAGCCTGTTTCATCTCCCCATAAGACTGGGTTGGCCCTATGACTTATTCTTATCAGTTGCTTATGGTTGAAGTAACATTGTATAACTTTCCAGGCTCAGTCATCAGAGAGATGCAGCTTCTGCTTTTGCATGTTTGAAATGCTCTCTCTTGGAAGCCAGCTGCTATATAAATAGTCTGAATGCCATGAGACAACCATGATGTGGGTCTGAGAGAGACAAACACTACGGTGCCAGACATGTGAGTAAACCTTCTTGGACCTTCTAATTCAGCACAGCCACTGACTAATCACCACTAAGAAATGACCCCATATGATGATTCATGGAGCAGAAGAACCACCCAGCCAATCCTTACTCAAATTCTTGATTTCCAGAATTGTAAGAAATAATGATTGTTGTTTCAAACCACTAAGTTTCAGAGTAGCTTGTTATGCAGAAATAGATAATCAAAACAATTCTATAAATAGCTTTGTGTTCTTTTTTTAAAAAACACTTAATGGTAAATCCTGGCCATGTCTTCCAAAGTAGTAAACATTCATGAAAATGTAATTTTTTGATGGCTGCACATATTTCATTTTTTGAATGATAAATAAGGCTTTGATGAATATCTTTGTGCATAATTCTTTGGAAATAGAGATTCGATTTCTAAGACTATACTCATTCTTAAACTCTTGAAACATGCTGCATAGAGTTTGAGTTTTAATTCATCCAGCTGTGGAGATAGGCTTGCAAGGAGACAGTAAGTTTTGTGGTACATTTAAAGTAACAGTCAATTGCATCGAAATAAGAGGAAAGGAAATTTGTTCAAAAAATGTCTAATGTGTGATCTTGGCTTTATTAGCAAAGGTCTCTAATATACAAAACTGGTGAAAACAAAGTTGGTTTCAGATTTCTATTATATATATTGGGATGGTTACATGATGTAACTTTAACCTCCTGTAGTTCTAAGTGAAAGAATACCCTACATTCTATAAACCTACTCTACATGGGTAAAAAGGAGAGACAGCTATTCCATAGAAAATGAAACTGACTTTAGAGAACCTTCCTTTACGGTAGTTGTTTTCAGTCATTAGTGGGCATAAAAATCATGTGTGAACTTCTTAAGAGGCAAATTCCCAATTTCTACCACCAGAGAGTCTAATTTTGAGAAGGTGAGTACAAATTTGCATTTTAGACATGCATCTAGGGGATTCTGATGCACGCTCACAGTTTGAAAATTTCTGTTGTTGTAATTGGGGCGAGTTTTGTACTTTGGGCTAGTAACCATGAAGAGATTCTTAAAATCTATTTATTTTAATTAGATTCAAGTATACAGGACATTGTTTAGACATCTCTATAGTTCATAAAACAATCCCCAAAATTGCTCCCTCCCTCCCCTCACCCTCCAACTAGCCATCATATGAATGCTAACTGCATTCCCTCTTCTGTGCTCTTCATCCCTGTGACCATCCATTAGCTGCTGATTTGCATTTCTTTAACCCTTCATCCTATACTCCCAGCCCCCCAAACCCTCCTCCCATCCGTCCATCATCAAATTGTTCACTATATTTGTGAGTCTTTTTTTGACTACGTTGTTCTTTTTATTCCTTAGATATGCATGTAAGTAAAATAATATAATGTTTATCTTCGTCTGACAATACCTTCTAGGTTCCTAAAAGCAATATCTTTTGCCATCCCCTTTCTTTTCATATGTAGAGGTCTTGTGTTCTTATCCTTTTAGCCCCTCTATCTTTTGGTTGGAGCACTAAATTCTTTTTCATTTAAGGTACTTATTGATAGAAATGTACTTGTTACCATTCTTTATTCCTGTTTTTGACACATGTATTTTCTTCTTAATGAAGTCCCTCCTACATTTCCTGTAAAGCTGGTTTGGTGGTGATAAATTCCTTTAGCTTATTTTTGTCTGGGAAGCTCTTTATCTGTCCGTCAACTCTAAATGATAGCTTTGTTGGATAAAGTATTTTTATTTGTAGATCCTGGGTCTTCATCCTGTCAAATATTTTGTGCCAGGCCTTTCTGTCTTGCATAATTTCTTTTGAGAAATCAGCTGCCAGTCTTACGGGTGTTTCTTTATAGGTAACTATCTGTTTTCCTCTTGCTGCTTTTACTATTCTTTCTTTGTATTTAACTTTTGGCATTTTAATTATGATGTGTCTTGGTGTGGGCCTCTTTGGATTCCTGAATTTTGGAATTCTCTGAGCTTCCTGGGGTTTTATGTCCATTTCCTTCACCAGGTGAGGGAAGTTTTCCATCATTATTTCTTCAAACAGCTGTTCAACATCTTGATTTTATTCAGTCACGCCGAGCAGATGGATATTTGGACCCTTAATAGTGTCCCATATGCTCCTTAAATTATTTTTATAGTCTTGGCATTTTATTTCTTGCCATTCTAATTGTGTGTCCTTGGCTTTCCCATCTTCTAGATGGGGCATTTGATCCTTTTCTTTGTTCACTTTGTTTATTCCTTTCTTTTATTTAATATACTTTTCATCTCAGATAATGTGTTCTTCATTTCAGACTGGTTCCCTTTTATAATTCCATTTTCATTTTTATGTTTTTTATCTCTTTGTTGAAGTTCTTACTGAATTTATCTACATGTCCCAAAAGTTCATTGAGCATCTTTTTAACTATTGTTTTGAACTCTGCATCTGTTAGATTGCTTGACTCCATTATTTCTGGATCTCTGTTCTGTTCTCTCATATGGTTTCTGCTTCTTTGTCATCCCATTTTGGCTGCCTTTCTGTGTCTGTTTCCATGTACTAGGCAAAGCTCCTAAGTCTCCAGTCTTACTAGTGTGGATTTGTGAAGTGGGTGTTCAGTGGCACAGTCCTGAGAGGGGTTCAGTTGCAGGTCAAATTTAGCCCAAGCTTCTACTCCTCCAAAGCCACCTGTTAATATTCAGCAAGCAATCCACAGATGCTACTTACATTTGCCTCAAAAGGCCACACAAGAAACCTAGGCCAACTGCCTCCAGTGTGAGTCTAGGCACTGCTCAGAAAGAAGCACCTGACTTGCTGAGGATACACCTGGATGTAGTTTGGGTGAGTCTGTGAGTTGGGGTAGGTGGGGTTTCAGGGAATCCTCTGGGTGGAGCAACCTCTGTTACCCAGTTTGGTGATGTCCCTGCTATGGCGGTGCTGTGTCCTGTGCATTGGCAAGGGGGAGGGCTCAACAGGGAACAATAGATACCGCTGGCATTTCTGTACAGAGCAAGTCTCGCTTTGGTCCTCACTCTATTAATGTCTCCCTGTAAGTCCCTGGTGCCCCCTGCACACAGCCAAATCAGCACTTGTGCTCAGAGTGAGTGGGTTGGTCACTGAGAAAATCCACCCGTGAACGCATCCCCTTTAAGAGGCATCTGCCACTGCTGCTGCTACGGTCTTGGTCTCAGCCGCTCGAGACCGGGCAGCCCCA
Organism: Cynopterus sphinx; assembly: GCA_030015415.1. Classification (NCBI taxonomy): domain Eukaryota; kingdom Metazoa; phylum Chordata; class Mammalia; order Chiroptera; family Pteropodidae; genus Cynopterus; species Cynopterus sphinx. The sequence continues at coordinate 95,890,669 of CM057380.1, forward strand.
TGACCTCACCTCATCCTTCCTTCTGCCATTGAAGGGTGATTTCTTAGATTTCTCCCCAGTCATGTGGCTTATTCATCTAGATTCCAGTCGATTTTTGCTTGCTGCTTGCTCTTTGTTTCCATCATAACTTTGATTTGGTTGCCAGAGGGATGAACAGAGCCTCCGTCATCTACACAATTTTTTTTTCCTTCATGTGCAAGAGATTTTTTTATACTTAATCTCATTGCCTAATTTAATCCTTTTAATTGTTATATTAATGTTCCAGATGAGAAAACTGAGGCTCAGAGAGAAACCTGAGTAGCTCAAGGTCAAACACAGTTAGTAAGTGCAGAGCAGGAATGCAAACATAGGTTTGTCTGAATTTTACACTGTCCTGGGGCCTTTCCCAGCTATGACCAGGTCAGTAACAGCCTTGGCAATGGAACCTAGGAGATCTGGCCATCAATGTATGAGCAGATGCCTGGAGTAATTAAGCAAATAACTACTAACAACTTGAGTTTATCTAGTATTTTTTTTTTGAAAGGTTCTGTTAAATAAAGTTTTTTTCATAATTCTTTGTGCTTATGTTTTGGTTACTACATCATTAGGGCCCCACATGTGTACCTCAGCTTAGCAGAACAGAACTTTTTGCTTTTGTCTACCATCAATAAGTGCTCCAGAATCTGCGAAAGATAGAAAATAAGAATTTGCTGAGAACTCCATCAGTTTTCATTCACCTTCTGGTATTATAGAATACACTTATTTTAGATAACATGATCCCTAAACACAAGCAAACTTCATCTGATATTCAACCCTCCCAAAAACTGTTCTGGAAGAAGAACTGGCAGAGGTGGATTTGATATCTCGAATATGGTACCTTCTAGATGGATTTTTGCAGGGCCATTTTGGCCCTGCACTCTGTTCCACAAAAGCATATGTTGGAACATAATCCTCTGCCCCAAAAGGAAGGCTCTGTGGCCTCACTCTAGACCCTTCTGGATGGGTGGACTGAGCAGCTGGACTCACTTGTTCATTGGCTCTCTGTGGTATCAGTCTCCACTTCCTTGGGATCAGCTGCTATTCAGTGAAGTAAAAGTGGGACCTGAAGGTCTTTCCTTTGAAGGGTACAGGCCATCTGAGAAGGCGAAGAGCCACTGTGTCCTGAGAACCAGAAAACTCCTTAAAGCGTTGAGAGCAGGCCAGGAAGCTGGAAAGGAAGCAGTGAGGTAGAGTCAGTTACCTCAGGACATGGGCACCGGAGGACAAAAATCACCTCAGAACCAGGGGGTTCAGGACAAGTCAAACACTTCATTGCTTTCCCTAAGATTCATGAATCCAGATACTTTTCTTTTGAAAAAGTCACTTCCTTTATGTCCTTTTTATTTTCTTACTTCTGTCATTACTTCTTTTCTGTTTCACCTGAAGACTTGGTAATGTTTCTTTGAGAAACATCAACCTGTCTAAGCCCCCCTCAGGGGGTCCAAGAGAAGGTTTCTGTGGGATGGTTGGTTTGCCAAGTGGAGGAGTTTGGTGGTAATAGTGGGGAGAAAACCCCATGGAGATGGTAAAAATGGTTAGGAAAATACAGTGTAAAACTTTAATATCAGCCGATCACTAACACTGCCCTTGCTCCACCAGAATCGCAGGCTTGGGGTCTTCTCCTCACCATCTGCCCCTTTAGCTCCTGGAGGCAGAGGTAACCTTGAGTGCTCTGTTGCATATAGATTATATCTGGGTGTCCCTGACCTTCCTCTGGTGTGTCTGGGTCTGTCTGTTGCCAGGGGACTTGGTGATTTACTTGATGATCTTCATGGAGTGCTTGTGGTTCTTGGAGTGGCCAACTTCAACTTTGTCCATGAGCACCTACCCTCTGAAGAGAAATTGGGTCTTTTTTTGGTCCATCCAACAGTATTTTCTCTGGGAAGGATATCCCATCCCTCAGCCCAACAGCCGCCCCATACTTCCTGCACCTCATTGACCCATGAACTCCTTTTCTGAAGTCTCAGGAGCAGATGAAGCTCCTCTGAACCATCTTTGTGTACCTTGCCTTCCCTGAAGGGCTTGTGGCCATATGCCCTTTTTCTTCAGTTGTCTTTTATGCCACATTGACAAGAGAGGAGGTGAAGGGATAATGACAGCTGGAGGTAAGACTGCTTTGCTTGCCTTGTGGTGAAGGCTGGGAGAGTTCTTCCCCAACTCACCAGCAGCTTTCTGTCAAGTGTGAGGGTTCTTGGTGCCTCTCATTTTTAAGTTTGCATGTTAGTCGCAATTCAGGGACAACAGGAAAAGTCCCATGTCCCGTATTTGTACGTCAGGCCATCCTAAAACATGCCTCTAAATGAGGTTTAAAAGAATTCTCCTCAGTCATTTTTACATAATGTGGAAACAAGGAGCAGGAATTTAATTTTACTTATATAGATTGTTACAGTTGTCCTTGAACTTGGCCATAAAGATGGCAGGATGTTTAGCTGGGATCTCCTAAAAGTTTACCATAAGATGACATCATTCCCATGGAGACAACCAGGAGCTGGGAGGTAGCAACCCAGGAAGCTGACTGTGGAGTCATTCCAGCTTTGGAGGCTTTCATGTGACTGTCTCAGACAGGATGTGGAATAAAACAAGGCCCAGGAGTCCTGAGGCCTGGAGCCAATGAGTACTGGTAGAACCGAAAGCCTGAGCTTCTTATTCCTTAGTGTTTAAGAAACCTTTTTGAAAATGTCAGTTTATCTCAGAATGCTAAGGAGAATCCAAGCAAGGGAGTGTTTTTGTTTGTCTTTAATAAGAGCATTTTTAATAGACCCATAGGTACACATAATATTTTAGTGATATACATAATCTTATCTTGCTATAGAGATGTCCTATGTTCACGAGAACATTCGAAACCTAAAATCAAGACACGTTGTCCAAACTTCCTGATAGTGGTGTAATAAGATAACTGAGGTCGGGACTGTCCTGGAAGACCTAGAGCTTGTGCTTATTGTCCCCATGGAGGCATAGCAGCTCCCCTTGTCCCTGCTGGGCCCTTGGCTGCCTGCATGGGGATTTGGTAGCCACCACTAAAATCCAACACCTGAGGGTTAATGGGGCCTTTGCATTACTTAGTCTGTTTTTTAGATAAAAAAAATGTGTAGCCCTAAGGACTTGTCTTGTCTACAGTCATGGTTAGCGAGATGTTGAGGTTCCACCAGCAGAGTGCACACAACTGGCTTGAGGAATTTTTTTCTGTTTTTCACTAGTTGTTTTTAATGGTTGTCATTATCTCTGGGATGTGATCATATTTTAAAGATTACAAAACACTTTTAGGTACATGGTCTCACTTAACCCTCTGGACATTCCTGCACAGTGATGTATCAGGAATGCATCTGGCTGCAGTTAACAGAAAACCCAACCGCAACAGCTCAAACACTAAGAGGGATATTTTTCTCACATAGTAAGATGTTTGCTGGTGATGGTTCAGTGGCTCAGTATCAGGGCTGACGTTATCGTGATTCTTCAGCCTTCACCCTGTGGTTGAATGATGGCTGCTCTAGCATCAGCAATCATATACATTTTCAAGGAAGAAATAAAAGGGAAACAGAGAAGGCGTAGTTTCCCAGAACCCTGGGGAGAATCTTCTCATGTCTCATTGGCTGGAAGTGTGTCACATGGCCACCTCTGGCTATAGAAAGCCTGAGCAAATGAGCATTTTGCCTGGAGCTTCGCACATTCATAGCCCAAGCAAAACTAGGTTCTGTTACCAAGGCAGCCAACAGTGCCAGCCATCAGCTGGGCCATAAGCTGCTGCTCCTTTCCTCTCCCTGTCTGACAAGCAGTGAAGTTTGGCTTTGCTGCGTTTTTCTCTTTCTGCACCAATCTACAGTTGACCTTTGAGCAACAAGAGTTTGAACTATGCAGGTCCATTAATACATAGATTTATTTTCAATTGATCCATGCAATTCAAACCCGCATTTTTTGATGGTCAGCTGTGGTTGGAAATCCATGTATGGAAGGGCCAACTTAAGTTACATGTGGATTTTCAACTTTGCTGGCAGTTGGCACCACTAACCTGCACATTTTTAAGGGCTAACTGTATTTGTATAATAACCTAAATTTCTCCCATGATTACAAAAGAAGAAAATGCTCATTCTAGAGCCTTGAAAAATTCAGAAAAGAATAGAGAGCAAAATCGTCAATAATCTCATACCCCAGAGATAATGACAAATGTTAACATTTTAGAATGCTTCTTTCTTAAAAATTTCCCACATGTATATAAATGATATCATATATTAAGCATTGTACCATGCTTTTTTTTTACTCAACAGCATATTGTATTTTCCCATGCCATTATTTTTTATGCTCACTTCAGCAGCACATGTACAAAGTCATAATTATTTTTTGATTACCAAAGTATCACACGCTTTTTTACAAAAAATACTGGTGTTTATGAATGTTCCCTATGGTCTCACCTCAACAGAAAACCAGTACAAACAGCTAGCAGCTTTCTAAGAATTTGCTCAACATTTCCCATGTTGTTGAACATTTAAGTTGTTTCCATTATCAAAGATAACATTTTGACAGATATCCTTGTACATAGATTCTATTCACATTTCTGACTATTTCCTCTGTGTAGATTCCTAGAAGTGGAATTACCGGGTTAAAGGGTATAAACATTTTAAAAACTCCTGATGCATATTGCCAAATGGCTTTCTGGAAGTACTGCACCATTTATACTCTGACCAGCATTTTATGAGCATGCTCAGCTTACTCCAACCTCACTAGCATTTCTGAACCACTTTCAGCCTTTTGCAAGAAAGCAATGTGGCTTAGCAGAAAGCAAGGTAGGCAGAAGTTTGACTAATTCTAACTAGCAGTCAGAGGTCTTAGTTTTAAATTTTGACTCCACCAGGACTTGTGTGTGACCTTGAGCCAGTCACTGCACTTCTTGGTTTAGCTCAGAAACATTGTGTACTGTAGTAGACATTGCTGATCATCTGTCTAGTAATTATTTCCCCTTTACTCCTTTCTAACAGAATCCTGATTTGTTCAGATAGCACCCTCCTCTGTATAACCCTAGGGTTTTAGAGGATGCTGACTTCATCCCAACCTGGGCAGGCAGAAGCTGATTAATTTAAGCAGTGGTTCTCAAGCTTTTTGGTCTTTAGACTTTCTCACACTCTTAAAATTTATTGATAAACTCAAATAACTTCCTTTTATGTGAGATATTTGTATTTATTATATTTGACATAAAATTGAGGAATTTTTAAACTACTTTGAATTAAAAATAATAATAAGTCCAGTATATATTAACCTAAATTGCATATTTTAATGAAAATGACTGTTTTCCCAAACTAAAAAATTTTAGTATGTTGAGTGGCATTATCTTACATTTTTGCAAATCTCTTTTTAATGTCTGGCTCAATAGAAGTTAGCCGGATTCTCATCTGCTTCTGCATTCGGTCTGCTGTGATTTCACATGGCATGTAGTCTCTGTAGAATTCCATTGTGAGTGAATAAGAGAGAAAAAGGCAATGCTGTTATGAAATAGCTTTGGCCTCATGGACCTCCTGAAAGGATATCAGGGGCCCTAGGGGCCCCAAACCACACTTTAAAAATTGACATGCTGATGTCATTGCCCCTACAGTGACAATGACTGGTCCAGGAGTAGGCACATAACCTTTTGACCCATGAGGTATTAGGAGAAAATGCCAGCAGGCTCCGGGAAAATTCCTGCTCCCAAAGAAAAATGTAGGAAAGATATGTTCATGTCTACATGTGCCATTAGGAAATGTCATGGCTGTTTTCCTGCCATCCTGAAGATGAAAGCAGCACATGTGGGAAGGCTGAGCCAAGGATGGCAGGCCAGCAAAGCTGGTGTCTTGTGAGGCAAAGCGTGTGTCTTAGAATCTGCCCTCACTATAGGAGATGAACATGGAGCCAGAGAAGACATATTAACCATAGAATTTGGTGTGAGGAAGTGGAGGCACCCTCAAATGAGGAATGGGTGGGCTGAGGAGGTGTGGCGGCAGGCAGTGAGGATTGAAAGTTCTGCTGTTCAGGGCTGTGAAGTGGCAATGCTGCTCGTGGCTGTGAATTAAGTGATCCAGCAATTTTCAGTGTAATCTTGGGAAAGTATAGTAAGTGCATGCTTATTGAGGGCTTAGTATCAGCGGAAAGGACGGAAAATTAAGAATAATGATGTATAGGTGTGTTTTTCCTACCTCTGTGGCCTTTAGTAAAGTCCTCTAAGAAAGAGAGAAGCTTATGCCCATACAAAAGCAAAGAAGCAAGCAAGAATCTTATATTAAGGAGATACCAAGGCCCAGAAAAGCCTTACTGGCTAGGACTCTCTCAAACCATTTCTTTTAAGCTTCTCCATCTGACACTTTGGACAGCATGTGGGCAAAATCAGCTTTGTGGTGAGGATCCCCTGCCTCAGAATATTATATAGATTGCTTCTGGACAGAAGTCTGTAAACTGCTTCCAGGGGAATGGGAGAGCACAAAGGCCATTTAGGGGACTCAGGAATTATATCTAGAAAAAGTATCTGACCCATGGTTAATACCCCGTGGAACTGACCAGAAGTAAACGAATGGAAGTTTACTAAATTTTAAGAGAACCATATTGCCAGAGAAACCCTAGTCTTGGCCAAGTAGAGCCATGGTTTTCTTAATCTGTAAGGAAGTCCCCATATCTCTGAACCTGTAGTTGCTGAAGCTTTGTACCTTCTCTGAAGGGATCAAAGATTCATTTTTTTCGTGCCAAGGATCTATCTCCAGCAGACCTCTTTGAAAATGTGAATACTCCCCAACATATGGCAACAATAATATGAGTTAATTTCTATGTACCAGATATTTTACATACATTATCACATTGAATCCTCACAATAACCCTACAAAATTGGTATCATGATTCCTGCTTTGCAGATGAAGAAACTGACAATTCAATGAACTCGCTGGATTGTTTCTGCCTTCAGAACCTGGTTGATTTACTCCACCAAGCTGCCAGCTGCTAGCATCTTTGTCTGTGTTTACTCACCTTAGTTCCAATGGTATAGAGGGCCTACCAAAGGCTCTGGGAACAATGGGGGCAGAAGTGAAGTCTTCTGATCCCACAGAGCCTGGAAATGATATCACCCTTTCTGAGGTAAATTAAATTTAATGTACAATAACATAAAACATTGATTCCAATTTTCTGAAACAAAAATGAAATTTTTTATCTCATAACAGAAAGTCCACAGGTAGGGCAGTTTTCAGGCAAGTAGGCAGGAGGGATGGTTTTGGTTAGAGGAAGGGAGTCCAGAGTAATTTCTGACCTTCCTTGAATCACATCATATAAGTTGCTGTATGTGCTGGCTATTCCAGGATGATGCTGGCATTCATGACTGTGGCCAGTGTTCTTAATAACTGCTGAGCACCTTTGCTAGTCCCTATTTCCATCAGCTGGCCTACCCTCCAAAACTCAGGGAAGATTCATCTTCACGAAACCCACTGATTAACCTGAGCCCCTCTAACCTCTCCATACCTGCTCATAACTCTATAACCTCTCAGTGCTTCTACAGTAGTCCCCCCTTACCTGCAGTTTTACTTTTCATGAGTTCAGGTACCTATAGTCAACTGTGGTCTGAAAACATTAAATGAAAAATTCCAGAAATAAACAATTCATAAATTTTAAATTGTGCTTCATTCTGAGAAGCCTGATGAAATCTCACACTGTCCAGCTCTGTCCTGCCTGGGACATGAATTATCCCTTTGTTCAGAGTCTCCACACTATGTATGTTCTGCACCTGCTAGTCACTTAATAACCATCTAGGTTATCATATCGACTGCTGTGGTATTTCAGTGCTTGTGTTCAAGTAACTCCTATAGTAGCCTAAAGCTACATCACTGCCTATGGCAGTCATTCACCTCCCTTCACCTCATTACGTAGGCCTTGTATCATCTCATATCACCCCAAGAAGAAGGATGAGAATAGTATAGGAAGCTATTCTGAGAGACAGAGAGAGAGACCACATTCACAGCATTTTTATTATAGTATAGTTACTATAGTTGTCCTGTTTTATTATTAGTTATTGTTAATCTCTTATTGTGCCTAATTTATAAATTAAACTTTATCATAGGTATGTATGTATAGAAAAAACGTAGTATATATAGGGATCGGTACTATCTGTGCTTTCAGGCATCCACTGGAGTCTTGGAACCTAAGTAACCCCTTCTGATAAGGAGAGACTATTGTATACGTAAAAGTGATTATGAACAAGCATACAGAAAACACTTTTATTGCAATTTACCATTAATTTCTTTTTAGAATGCCAGAACTTTGCTGTTGCATCTGACCCATGGGCATTTAGCCCTATATCCTGTTTCCTCCAGCAGCTCCAAATAATGGTTTCTCAGAATGGCAGAGAAGGAAGGAACTTGGAGATGATCCAGTCCAAACCCTCATATTCAGGTGAGGCCCAGATTGGGAAAATAACTTGTCTGACTTTTCACAGCAAGGAATAAAATGCAGGTCAGGACATATTCTTTTGGCTATTAGCTTCTCAGGAACCCAGAACAAGCCCATTATTGCAATTCATTAATTTGATTTACTTACCTAAATTTTTTCCCAACCCTAATCATATTATCAAGTTATACTAACTTTGGCTATAATGAGGTCTATAACTTTATCACTATATGGTTAAAAATGGGTAGCATTTCTTCATTCAAAAAATTTTCAGAACTTTTGTAAGTTTTGAGAAGGGAGCTTACATTTTAATATTTTGAGATTTGTTGAATAAAGTTTACATTTAACCAATTTACACTTCAGTATTTTACAGACTTTGATCATACCATATCTCTACCTTTGTCCTAGTATGCACTTTGTTTTTTGTTTGTTTGTTTTTTGTTTTTTTAGTCTTTTTAAACTTAGGGCAAGATCTGGGCTGATCTCAAAACATAATTCATTTTAAAGGCAGAAAGGATCTTCAGGACTTGATACCACTGTACTCTAGTATTGGTTAAGTGTCCTTTCTCATAAATTTTACAAAAGAAAGTTTACTTAGTACACCTATAATTTTTGTACAAAAATTATTTCAAATACAGTTTTCATGAAGAAAGTTACTATATATAATGACATTAATCTGCACTACAGCTGCCTTCTGGAAATGGTCCTAATATTTCCCCCACTTGTGTTGTCTTCCTGGTGAGACTGATCACTGGTAGAGGGTGGGGTGTATTTCTAATAATTCTAATTCTGTAGTACTAATTGTGGTCTGAGCACACAGAGGGTACGTAATGAATGTTTACTGAATGAATAGATCAAACAAATGGATGCAACCCAGTGAATGAGACTCCTTTCTTTATGGTAAGGAGGGGCAAGGCATAAAAAATACACTAATTCCAGAAACAGCAACAAGAATACCCTTCCAGTAAAGAGTAGAAAAGACTTGTTTTCAGCTGATATCTGGCAAAGTTGGTCCAGGAAAGAGGACAGCAATGACAATCATTTCTCAGAAAATGTTTTTGTCCAGACACGGATGCAATTGCCCTGGGAAACAAAACTACGCAAAAGTGCAGAGGCCAGAGGCCCTGCTACCCACCCTCGCCTTCCACAGCCCCAACCTTCTATTCTCTTCCCACACCTCCTGGACAGCAGTGTACTCCAAGAATCTTTGGAACTCGGGAAAGGCCTAAGTCATCAGGACAGAAAGAAAGGGAGGCAATATTCAGAGGCCTTGAATGTCACAGTGTGGAGCTTAACAAGTTTATGAATTCCTCTTTTTCTTGTGAATAATGAGAGGCTGGTATGGATAATCTGGAGAAGTGGAAACTTCAGAAATCATGTGTATGAAACTTTGGGAGTGCTTGAGGAAAATCTTAGCAGATACTCTTTAGAGCACACATTCACCGATGTGAAATTTTCCACGGAAATAAATTTGGTGGAGGCTGTATACAAGAGGACAATGAAGAGAACCCATTCATTCAATTTGATGAGATCTGAGGGAAAGAAAGAGTCATTTTGTTGGTGTTTGGTTAACACTGGATGTTGGGTTTAGTTCTGATTATTCAATAAGTTGTCTTTTGTGTATATGCTCTCCATATGACTGTTTCTTGAGAGATTTGGTCAACCTGCTCATCTTAAGAAGGGCAATTGAGCATAAAAATCAGGGAACAATTCAGACTAATTCCTAAGAAAGCCTCAGATGTTGAACTAATCTAAGGCAGACCACACCTAGATGCAAAATATGGTCTTGGGACAGAATTTGATGTATCAGTTGAGATGGAAAATGTTGGACTCCTCAATTTATTTGTATTTATAAAATTATGACTGGTGCTAATTCTTCCCTCCCTTCCACTTACAGAGGGTTTGAGGAAATTAAGGGTGTCATTTGCCTTGAGGCTGAATGGAAGGGAAAGTAGTGAGGGGCAGGACAGAGCCAGCACTCCCTTGAGTTCAAAGAGGAAGACTATGTTCATTATAATATAATTATAGGAAATATTAGGGGCAGCACCAACCACTGCCTCAGAGGCTCACATATGGGAACCAGATGTAGTTCTTATGAGGTTTGAAAAGCAGTGTTGTGCCCACTTAGTTAGAGCTAGAAGTGACCTCAAATTATTTAACTCTTCTGGGATCCAATTTTGTCAACAGCAAAATGAGAGGACTATCTGGGATTATTCATGCTCTGCCCAAGTTGTACATTGTATCACCTGAGAGTTGTAATATGGCTACACCTTAGATGAATGATTCAGAAATGATTCTGGATTTCGAACCCAGAAATGATTCAAGAGGAACCCAGACATCAGTATTCTGGAAAAACAAAACAAACAAACAAAAACAAACAAACAAACAAAAAACACAGGTCATTCTCATGTACTGTCCTCTAGTGTTATGTAAGGTCCATAGGGAGATTCAGCTTTTCATGTCACAGTCTTGTTTCTCTACATTTGTTGTAGACCCCTTGAGGGTTTAGACTCCACTTTATTCTTTCCTCCGTTGTGCCTCACTCAGACCTAGACCTGTGTAAAGACTTAGTACATGCTTTATGATGAATAAAAGAGTGAATACTTTGATAAATATTCTAAGTATTTATTTCCAGAGATAGAATCAAAGAAAACACCAAGTTTGCCCTTACTGTTGACTTGTTAGACATTTCGGTTGAACACTTATGCCCAGATGAGAGTTCTCTAAGTGTGCTCTCCAAACATTTATCATCACCATTTGTTAAGCATTAATTTGAGCAAAAATAAATTTGAATAGGGTAGCACCCAAACCAGAAGTGATTAGGAGTTCTCCTTACCAATCATTTTCAGGTGGCTTCAAAATGTACTTTCCCACCTTACAAAATCAGAGAAACGGTTAAATGCAGTTTTTGTTTTCTGGAAGTTGTGATTTCTAGCACAAATGAAATCTCAGTAAATCTGAATAGGCAAATGTAGAAACTGAGGCCCACAGAACTGAAACAAATTGTCCAGAGTCACATGGCCAGTAAGTGACAGGGCCAGGACTGGAATTTGAGCTTCCTAAAAGAGTACAAGCTTTTTCACTCTGTACAATTAAGGTTGGCATAAAAATGGCTCCACTCTGAGGGTAGAATAGGTCTTTTGACTTGAGATGTTAGGTTTCTGGCCTGACTTGTCTCAACTTAGAGAGCAACTCACCCCCTGTGTTTCTACCCTCACCAAGAAAAGAGCAAGTAGACAGATTCCTCCCAATGAGATTTCTCTGTCTTTTGAGCTCTGCCGTGGTTATGTATGCATGCTAATGAGAGAGGGGAATGGACATTATATGGAATCTAGTCCAAACTTGCTGTTAGTGAGATGTGTGGTATGCAAAAATTACTTAAATCTCATTTTTCTCCTCTGCAAAATGATGAATCTTCATTAAATTGATTCTAAGTTTACTCTTGGCTCCATAAATTTATTCTATAGCAAATAATTGTCTTTTGTCATTTTTCATTCTTTTACTTTATAGAATGAGATAAACTATAAACTCATGTTATAGTGTAGAATATATATAAAAAGATATCATTATGCTGCTTATTTTAGTAATGGCTTGTACATGCATGTGTGAATTCCCCAAAGGGTTGTAACAATAGCTGACATGCCTTGACTCTTTTATTCTGTGTCGGGCATTGGGTACACACTTTGTGTGTACTTCCTAGTTTAATTCATAGAACAACCCTCTGAGGAAGGTAGTAATGATCATACTCATTTTACAGACAGTGAGACTGAGCTTGAGCGAGGTGAAGTCAGTTGTCCAAAGTAATGCAACTAGGAAGTGGTAAAGCCAGAATTTGGCCCAAGTGGTCTGTCTTGGAGGTTGTGCCTTCAGCCCCCACACTCCTGCCTTCCCTTGGGGCAGGGATTGTACATTGCACTTTTCCGTGTCCTCCCATGGTGCCAGATGGTGCTGAGCACAGAGCAGCACAGAGTCAGAAAATGACCTGGCGGTGACTAAGCTGAATGAAAAAAATGGTGTTTGTTGGCAAATTCTCTCACTTAAGAAACTTCCAGAACAAGCTCCACAGGCAGCTATGGGTCATGTTCTGAAGACATCTAAGAAGTGAGCGAGTACTTTGGATGTGCTCAGTCTTGAGGAGAGGTTTGGACTTGTTGGCCCCTGTAGGTTCCACCAGTCCAAGCAGTGTTCTGCCTGATTCCTAGAACTGTTGGCTGGAAGAGAAATGCTTACGATAAATCACAGCATGGGACCAAAGGTGACAGGAATCACGCATTTGGCCTGATGTTTATCCTGTGGGCCAGCCAGCCATAGGCAACCATTTACTAGCATTTCATCAGCTGCTGCAGGGCTTTCTCTATCAGCTTCCTTTCCAATTACTCATAAGCTCTGTAAGAGCAAGGGAGGAAATGAGGACGCATTGGGGAGCATCCCTGTCCTGAGTGCCATCACGGCTGGAGGCCGAAGGGAGCATGAAGCGCTGGTCTTTTTTCTGGCTGGACTAGAAATCTCTGGGGTCTGCCTTCCCATGATCCAGAACCCAGAGCTTGGTTAGTGACACATGCCATTCATTCATCACATTCACTGTTTTACTCTCGGAACAAACAAAACAGGCTCTCTCTATGTACTCATCAATGCCCCTTACTTTCTACCTACTTTCCCAGCCATTCGATAAAATCCCGGGTATATCCATGCACTCATTTATTCTTTTAATGCAAATATTTTAGTGAGTGCCTATTATGTGCCAGAAGGTAGGTTTGGGGGTGGGGTACAAAGACGAATAACATTCATCTCTGCTCTCAAGGAGCAACCGGCAAGTGGGGAAGCTGGTAAGCACACAGGCAGTGATGATGTAGTGTGAGAAATGTGTGCAGAGAATGAAGGGAGCTAGACTGGAGGCTTCCATTGGGGTTGACATTTGAGCTGGGTCATGAAGATTGCATGGGGTGGGAAAGGGCATTCCAGGAGGAGGAGCAGCTCATGCAAAAGGCAAACTCAGAAGTAGCAAGATGTTGGGTGGTGGTGAGTTCCATATGGCACTGTGAGTGGTGCATGGGGGTAGGTGTTGAAAGTCTCCAACAGTTAGACCATGAAGTGCTTGCGAAAGGAGTTTGATTTTGCCAGGGAGTTTAGATCTTATTCCATAGGACGTGTGGGCCAAAGAAATCTCACTCTAGTGGCAATATGAAGGTGCATTGCAGAGCTGCAGTGGAAAAGGCTGAGAGACAAGCTAGACAATTAGTGCCAGCATTCCAAACCCTCACAGTGAGGCGTGATGAAGCATAGCAATGACACTGTGAATTTACAAATTTGATGACCAGTAGTGCACAGTAAGCACAATAATTTTTTAGTATAAATATTGCATGGAGGCATACTTATACTGTAAGATTATTTATTGTTTATCTGAAATTTAATTTTTACTGGACATCCTTTATTACTATTTGCTAAATCTGGCAACCCTACGTTAAGAGTAGAAAAAGGTTCACAATAAAGGAGACCGAGATCTGAAAATAAAGTTTATGAAATTTGAGGGGCATTGTCAAACGAAGTCCGCATCCTCTCCTGCAGTGAACGTGTGTAAGAGGATGATACACAATCGGCCCTCTGCATCTGCGGGTTCTGCTTTCACTGATTCAACCAACCACAGATTAAAAATATTTTTTAAAATGTCACATTGTGCTGACATATATTATGTAGCTAGGCCTACAATGACTGCATTTGTACTGAACATGTACACATTTTTTCCTTGTCATAATTTCCCAAACAATACAGTATAACAACTATTTACATGGCATTTACATAGCAGTAGGTGTTTTAAGTAATCTAGAGATAATTCAAAGTAAACAAGAGGCTGTGTGTAGGTTATATGCAAATACTATACCTTTTTATATAAGAAACTTGAATATCCAAGGATTTGGTGTCTCTGGGGGTCTAGGAACCAATCTCTTGGGGATATCAAGGGACAATTGTATGTCCTGGATGGAAGGAGTAAGCTGGGGAGAAGAAGAAGTTTGTAAGGAGGAGAGAGAGGTTTAAGAATTAATTCAGTCTGAGGCTACCACATGGGAGAACCTTGACAATATTATGCTCAGTGAAATAGGCCAGACACAAAAGAAAAATAATGTGTGATGCCACTGTATGAGATATCTAGAGCTGTCATACGCACAGAGACAGAAAATAGAATGGTGGTTACCAGGGGCTGCGGGTGGGAGGAATGGAGAGTTGGCGTTAACAGGTAATACAGGATATCCAGTTAAAATGAGCTGCAGTTTGGGATGATGAAAAGTTCTGGAGATGGATGGTGGTGATGATGGCACAATAATGTCAATGTGTTAAATGCCACTGAACTACACACTCAAAAATAGTTAAGGTGGTAAAATTTATGTTTTGTATAGTTTACCACAACTAAAAAAAAAAAAAAAAGAACTTAGTCCAAGATCCTGCCATGTCCTTAACAGAGCTCCAGAGGGATGCAGCCAGCTCACATTTGGGTAGCTCCAGACATGAAAAATATAGATGACACTCAACATCCAGGCTGCAGGGGCAGCCAGCAGGGGAGGTTTACGTGACTCAGTTAAGGTCACACTGGACAGAGGCTCAGTGAGCCCAAGTCTCTCAGTCTCCAATGTGGGACCATTCCTCTGCCTTAAAGGGAGAGGAAAACACCAGCATCCTGCTCCCTCTCCTGCTTCCACGCCTGCTCCAATGAGGTAATATCCCAAAAGAGCCTGGAGCTCTTCTCAGAAGGGTACTCTATAAATACAGCAACTCCTAGCTAATCAGGACTCCAGAAGTCACGGACAGATCACCAGAAGGATCCAGATGGGGGACAGTCCCTGGGGGACTTAAATTTAGTCCTGGCAACTCAGCTCAGGTCACTGGTTTTGAAAGCCCTATGCATTGCCTCTGAGAGGAGCCGTCAGGAGAATACTGTTCATTCTTTGAAGTTTGGGCCCCCCACCCCCTGCTCCCAGTCATAAGCTAGGAGCAGAATGGATTAATATGGAGTTTTGGATACAGAGAATGAATTTTTATGAGCAACCATTAGGACATCCTCCTTGGTCCTTGCTGTAAGGTGCCCAGGCTTTGCTAAATTCAGACCAGAGTTACTGCTCAGACAGACCTTACGTGGAAGCCTCAAGACCAGAGAGGCATGAGCTAAATGGAGACAGTTCTCCATCTGCCATAGCAACGTCTCACCAGGGGATCTGGAACTGTAGCTTCCTCTTTTCTAGTTAAATGGGCTCACAGAATGGTTCTCTAGCCTGTCACGCAAAACAGCACATATAACAACAAACACTTTATAACACCGCATTTACTATCTTAAAGTGAAATTCACAATTAATATAACTTACAACCAGCATGAAAAAAATCAATGTAATAGGAGAAATAAAAGGAAAATAAAATACTCTACAGTTCAATAATAATATGCTCAGGCACAGCTCCATTAATAGACTTATGAAGTATTCAGGTGCTTGTATCTAGTCATAATGAATAAATTTGGGTTTAAGAGCAGCAAGAAAATGTTCAACTAAAAATTATGTACCTAAATTTTTTTCTTAATAAATAAAAATTATTTGCTTTTTTGACATTTGACATAAGGGTTAAATAAGTGTGTGTGTGTGTGTGTGTGTGTGTGTGTGTGGAGAGAGAGAGAGACAGAGACAGAGACAGACAGAGACAGAGAGAGAAACACTGTGAATGTGGAAGCTACAAATGCAGTGTTAATGGCTTGGCACCACTGGCAGCATGGTTATGAGACAATTTTCCAAAATGGTAAACTGCTTCTGAAAAATTCCAAACAAAAAAAGTGCAGTCTTCCCTGGACTACATCCTAGCTGAAAAATGCAGTGTGTATTAAACTCATGGGAAAAACACTTTTTGCATAAGTAAAACAGTTTGATTCTAGACTCAGAGTTATAAACAGGTGTTTCACATACATTTTATTTTATTATTATTTTTAGTTACCCTTTCAATTTTATTTTATTTTATTTTATTTATGTTTTATTTTTTATTTTATTTTATTTTTTTGGTGACATTCATTAACGAAATCTGCTAAGTTTCAGGTGTACAATTTAACAATAAGGCATATACATATTGCATTTGTGTTCTCCTATAGTTTGATTTCTTTCTGTCACCACATATTTGATCCCTTTTACTCCATCTGCCTCCCTCCTTCCATCTTTTCTCCACCCTCTGGTAACCACTAGTCTATTGTCCACTTGCATGGGTCTCTGTTTGTCCTGTTCACTACTGGATATTTACCCTGAAAACTTGAAAACCCATATCCGAAAAGATATTTGCACACCGATGTTCCTAGCAGCATTATTCACAGTGGCCAGGACATGGAAGCAACTGAAGTGTCCTATGATAGATAATTGGCTAAAGAAGCAGTGGTACATATGTACAATGGAATATTACTCAGCCACAAGAAGAGATAAAATACAGCCATTTGTGACAACATGAATGGACCTCGAGATCATCATGCTAAGCAAAATAAGCCAGACAGAAAAAGTTGAAAACCACATGACATTTTAAAGTAAAATGTAGGACACTTCACCATTGTGGGCGACTGTCCCGCATGTGGCACACATCTCAAATCTGTGGCCTCTGCCCACTAATGACAGTAGCATACCCAACTATTGTGGCAACAAAACACCCTACCCAATTGCCAGAAAGTTCCCGTTGATAACCACGGCCATAACAGTTCTAAAGGTGCACTTACAGAAATATTTCTTCCTTCCCTTCATTTCCTTTCCTTTTCCTCCCTTTGTCTTTCTATATGATTCCAAGAAGTGGGAGCAAGGACAAAGGAAAAAAGAGCTATATATGTCTGGTTGTGTGGAATGGCTAAGGAAGGACCAGCTGAGTCAACTGCCAGGGAACCCGAGGGGAAAGGCCTCAGAGATCTCCCCGAGAGCCCAGCCTGAGCAAAGAAAGAACTAGCACGTCATTCTTCCTTCTATGGTGATTACACTTCATATAGTGCTTTCTAGCATGTCATCTCGTTTGAATCTACACACTGATTCTGTGTGGTAGGCAGGGCAGGGTTAGAAGCAGCATTTAAGAGATGAAGAAACTGAGGAACAGAGAGCTTAGGTCACTCGCTGACGCAACATTATTCTCCATTTTAGCCCTGGGTTTACTTTGTTGCCAGCCCTCCCCATGACATGTAATAATGTTGTATTGTTGAGTGGTGACTTAATGAACTGTCTAACCCCCATTGGAATGAAAGCCCCCCAGTACCATGGTTATTTAAAGCTCGCAGGTTTTAAATAGATATTGGTTTGATAAATGCTCCTAATCTTCTTTCCTCTTCACAGAATTCTCCTCTTAAAATAGGATTTCATCACACCACTTCCCTTGCAAAAACCAGCTCCATAGCTTGATGTTCAAGATCTTATACAGCTTACGTTCCCCTCCACACCCAACTATGCCACCCATACTCTAAAACACCTGCAACTACTTGCCTTTAGCAACTAACATTTATTGAACACTTATGCAGGCCAAATATAGCGCAAAGCACTTTATGTATATTTTTCCATTTAATCTTCACAAAGGACTCTATGAGATAGGCACTATTTTATTCTCATTTTTTCTTCGTTAATCCCCCCACCCCCACACTTCCACCCCTGACCTACAGATGTTGCTGTCTCCCATTAAGAACTGGATCTCTGAAGGCGGAGCATCTCCTCTTACATGCCCCCGGGGCCTGGCGCCCCCATGGCCTAACTCACCTGGTGCCCAGGGGTATTCAGGGGGCCTGGAGCACCCAGGGGCCCAGCACATCCAGGGTATGTTTCATAGCTCCACCTGAGGTGCGAACCCAGGACCTTCTTTGTGCAAAGCAGATGTGCTAAACCACTACACTATGGAGCCACTCCTTATCTTCATTTTTATGAAAGAGAAAACTGAAGCTGAAAAAGCTGACCTAAGACGATGCAGCTCTTGAATGGTCTATCCACGGCTTGACCTCCTCCCCGCTGTCTCCCACCCAAGCCTGTACTCTGAACCCCCACACTAAGGTGAACTTCACTTGTGCTTTTATATCTTAACCAGGCCTGTGCTCATGCCCTTTCCAGCTTAGAATATGCCTCTTCTTCCCCATGTTATTTTCATCCTTGCAATTCCAGACCTAGTGTCATTTTCTTCATGAGTATTCCCATCCCATGCATGTAGTAAGTCACTTTTTCCTCTGCAAGTACAAATGTATTCTGATGCAAAGCAGCATTAGCTGGGCAGGTGACTGTCCTCCACTCAGGACTGTGAGCTCTTTCTAGGCAAGGACTGTGGTCTATTCATTTGTGGAATCAGCATCAAGTCCCAACTCACAATTAGCATTAAGTGGATCTTTCCTGAACATCTAGGGATGAAATCTAGTGATGAAAGGAAGTAACCACAAGAGGGCAGTCACAAAGGGTCTGATAATGGATTGCTCTGACTTCCTTCTGGGAGACAGGTAAGGTGTTCTGTGTAAGGAGGTCTGAGCGATAAAGGAACAAGGTATAAAATAGCTAAAATGTGCTTAGACCAAAAAAAGTAAACAACAATGTTAAGTGTGGGAGAAAACTTGGAAGAAAGTTAGAAAGAGAACAATTTTCTGGAAGTTTTAACTTTTGGACTTATTAAAAAATTTGGAAAGTATGAAGAAATTGTTTATTTATTGTTCAAGAAAATATTTACATCTTTAGTTTCCCCAAACATAATTTTATTAACAAATCAAAACACACATTAACACATTCTATTAAGGAAAACATACAGATTTGTAAAGAGAGCTCAAAATACAATTAATGTTACTATTATTCTACTCCAAATTTTGCTACCTTTTTCCCTCCACCCTCTTAATTGTTATCTATGAATTTAAAATGTTTTCATCAAGAATTATGGGTTATTTGTTTTTCATTTATATGTTGTCGTGTTGTTTTTCTGGGTTTTTCCAATTTTAAATGAATAGAAGAGCCATACAGATTTTGAGAGATCAGGGTTCAGTGCTGCTTTAGTGACAAGAGTGAAGGGTGGGTTGCTGCTGTTCTGGGGTTAATCTTCATTCCTAGAGTTTTTAGGGCCCAGGATTGTCTGCATGTTTCCCAGGGACCAGACATGGGTCACACATGAGGAAGGGGGTGACTTAGACTCTGTCCAATATAGCCACCTAGAGAGGTCATGGCATGTGGCAGAAAAGCTGCAAGTAGACTGCTAGCTTTCTAAGGAGCTGGAAAGGAGTAGGAAAAGCCCTCCTTTTCTCAAAAAAGGTGAACTCACCACACCCTGGATGTTATAAGCAAGAGTTCTCCAGAGACAGAGGATCACTGAAAAATCTAAAGCAGCCCCTAATAAGAGAAAAAGAAAAAGGTTGAGAGAATGTGAGCAAGAGCAAAGAAGAGTTGGCCTTAGACATTTACCAGACTGAGAAGGTACAATTTAAAACAGCGCCAATCAGGTGAGCACTTTGCTGCTCACCTTGCTGTTCTCCCTCGCCTCCCTTCTGCATCCTGAAAGGGTGAGAAGCAACAGCTAGCAAGTCAGAGAGGAGGTGACAAAAGAAGAGGGAAGAAACTGACCATGCTGTAACGCCCCATCTGCTCCAGGCCTGAGGGGAAAGAAATTTTATCTGTGACTGAAGACCACAGTGCAGATTACGCTGTGTTGCCTAGTGTTGCGATTTCTGAATTGTGGCTGTGTTTTGTGACCTTAAATGATCATATGGCTTTGTATTAGCTAAGGGTGGCCAAAAAAGACTTGGAATGACTGAGTTTTCCTCCAAGGACACTTGCTCCATGGAACCAGTTTAAGGGGGCAGGGAGAAACAAAAATAAAATTGCTTTGCAGTAGCATCCCATCAGCTGTGCTTTTTCCACATACTTAGTTTTATACTTGAAAGACTGAAGGGAGATACAATAAAATCTTAACAGCAGTGGTATTTGGGTGGTGAGATTATGAGTGATGAAATGATTTGTTCGTTTCCTGGATTTTCTAAATGTTCTACCACGAACAGGTTTCACTTTTATAATCTTTCGACAATCAAAATAAACAGTGTTCTTTGAAAAAGCAATGAAGAAATTAAAAATTTTATAGGTAAAAACAATTTAAAGCTAAAGTTTTGAAGAGAAGTCCTGCTTGGCTGTGAAGGGGTGGTGTAGGAGCTGAAGGTGGAGCCCTGATCTAAGTGTGAGAAGCTGAAAGATGATGGTGAGAAAGAAGAATAAGTGACTGTTGAGTTTCTTCACATCATTTCCCTTTGAACCTAGTCACCTGTCCCCATGCTATTCCATTGACCCAGTAACTCTTACCTGACACCCAGGTCTAGGGTTCTTCAGTATTTATCTGCCAACTCTCTGTCTGGACAGTTCTTGATAACCCATTGCTCTGATCACATTCTCACAGGGGCTTCCTGGGGATCAGGATCGAGGTGTAAGGGATGATAATGGCATCTGAAGCTTCTCTTCCAGTCTTTTTTTTTTTTTTTTTTAAGTATCTCTTCCAGCATCTCCGTAATCTGGACTTTCAATTAAGGGTTAATTTAAGGACAGATCATAGGGTGTATTATTTTGGAGCAGGGTTTTTTAACCTTGGCACTATTGCTATTTGGAACTGGAACATTCTTTGTGGTAGGGGGCTATTCTGCACAATTGTAGAATGTTTAGCAGCATCCCTAGCATCCCTGGCTACTACTCCTCAGGTGCTAGTGGTACACAGTCCTCAACCCCAGTTGAGACAATCAAAACAAATGTGTTCAGATAGTGTCAAGTGTCCTCTACATGTCAAAATCATCCCTAGTTGAGAACCATTACCTTAGAGGTAGCTACATTTTTTACCCACTCTAAAGACTAAGGTCCCTAAATTAGAGCTACTTATGATTATAGCAGACTCTTTAGAAGTCTGGTAAATGGGCCAATTGATGATTTTCCTGATGAATGTTTTTAGAATGACATCAGGTCTGAGGTCAGCCTTCCACAGATGGCAGTGGAGCCCTCCGAGGACTGTGTGTCCTCCCAAATTCATATGCTGGAGACCTAACTCCCAGTATGACATGTTTGAAGAGAGAGCCTTTAG
Source organism: Cynopterus sphinx (assembly GCA_030015415.1). Classification (NCBI taxonomy): domain Eukaryota; kingdom Metazoa; phylum Chordata; class Mammalia; order Chiroptera; family Pteropodidae; genus Cynopterus; species Cynopterus sphinx. Next base: position 95,912,119 of record CM057380.1, read on the forward strand.
GGAGGTAATTAAGGATAAATGAGGTCATAAGGGCAAGAATTTAATCTTATAGGACTGGTGTCCTAAAAAATGAAAGAGACATCAGAGATCTCTCCTCCCACATTCGCACACAGAGGAAGGGCCATGTGAGGACACAATGAGAAGACGGCAGTCTACAAGCCAGAAAGAGAGGCCTCACCTAAAATGACCCTGCTAGACCTTGATCTAAGACATCCAGCTTCTAGAACTGTGTGAAAGTAAATGCTATTTAAGACCCCAGTCTGTGGTATCTTGTGAAGGCAGCCTGAGCCGACTGAGACAACTGCTCTGTGCACTTCTCCAAGAGGGAAGGAGAGGCAGTCCCCTGTAGTCCCTTGAAACTGTAAGTAGCCTTGCCTCACGGGGATGTAATATGGCCTGGCAGATGGAAAGTGTCCCACTAAACCCTGGTGGGATGGCTCTTGTGTTCCTCATAAAAATAAGTGATTAATTATTGATACATAATAAACACTGTGACTGACCAGAAGAGTGACCCTTCAGCCTCCCAAATGGCCATGGTCAACAGCCTGCCTTTTCTTTTCCTGGGTGACTCCAGGAGGAATGCTCAGGGATAGAATATTTTGATTGGCTGATTGTTTTTAAAACTGAGCATTGAATATTTTTTTGAGGAGTGTCCAAAGTTTTGTGCTGAAATCTTTTTTAAAAAATATGTATTTGTTACTTAATGGGCACATTTGTCAGCAGAGGTTTTCATAGGTCTTGAAATTTTCACACTGAGCATCATTTTCTGTTGTGTGAGACTGTAGGAGAATATGATATGAAAGTTTTAATTGAATGTAGACAGATTCTGGAAGATCCTTGGAATACTGTTTTGCAATAAAAGTTCAACCCTTGTTATTAGCTTGTTTTCCTGACATTTTGGCTCTTCCTCAAAAACCCAAGGAACTGAGGAAAAGTAGCCATCCTGGTCAAGCCCGCTTTTATAAGCCATTGTGCGGGGCATCGGGGCTTTGATGACAGACACAGATACCAGCAGAGTAGCTTCTTAGTTGGTCAGTCTGGGGATATGAGCAGTCAGAGAGAGAACATGAAATCTCTAGAGATTCACCTTGGAAAATGGTAGAGGCCAGATTCTGCATTTTAGAAGAATCAGGTTCAGCCTACAGAGAGCCTTCTGGGGGACAGACTCTTGTGTGAAATGACCAGCCTTCTTTTCAGCTGCTGTGTCCTTTAGCCTTGAACTCCAACAGCCTTCAAAGTGTTCTCCCTGCACAGGGCTTGCCTTCTCCAAGTCATTTTGCACAAGACAGTTTCAGTGGTCTCTCTAAAACCCTTGTCTGGCTCTACTACTTCTTAAACTCAGCAAAAACCTCTCGTTGTTTTAAGATTAAACTTCAAGCTCCTTCAGTGAAAGAAGCCAAACACTAGAAACCACATATTGAATAATTCCTTTGCATAAAATACTCAGAAAGGCAAAACTATGGAGACAAAAAGTAGATTAGTGGTTGTCTGGGGTGGAAGTGGGGAAGTGGAAAGTAAGAGTAAATACGCATGAAGGATCTTATTGGTGGAATGAAAATGTTCTGAAACTGATTTATAGTGATGGTTGCACAATTTGGCAATTTTAGTTAAAAATCATTGAATTGTATATTTGAAAAGGGTGAATTATATAACATGAAAAAATTTTAAACATTGAAGCTTCTTATCATACCTACCAGGTGCTCCATGATACTGTTTCTAATTGCCTGTCTCAAGCCCCATCTTGCCCAACTCTCTCTCACTCTGAGTACCTGCAATACTGGCCCTCATTAGGATGTTCCGAGGTGCCATGTTCTCCTCCTTGGCCCCCACCTGCCCCTTCAAGCACTTCCTGTGCCTTCCCTCCCCCAGAACATTCCTCCTCCCCTGGCTGATCCCCTTCAGCTTAGCTTTCTCTGGAATACATTCCCTTATCCACCCAGATGAGGCTGGGACCCTGCCCTATGCCCCCATAGGACTGCCTCTTTTATGCTACTCATTGTACCTTGCTGTGAATATGTGTCTAACGTCTGTCTGTCTTCCTTGCCAGTACATAAGCCCATATATAATTTGTCACAGAATGGTTTCTGGCACATAGTAGGCTCTTAGAAACATTAATGGGGTGAATAAATACAGGAATGAGGTGCAGAGAAGCAGGCAGCTCTTCCAAGAGCACATAGATTTATTCAGAAGCCATGTTGCTCACCTGAAGGCACATTTTAATTTCCCCTGAGACGACACGAGGAAGTAGAAGAGTAATGTGGGGTGAGGGTGCAGGTCTAGTGATGGGGAGGTGTGGGGTCAGGAAGTGTGACATGAGAGAGTAAACCCAGCAGTCATGGGTTCTGGTCTGGCTGCGTAGTCTTGGGTGAGAGACTGAAACTCTCTGGTCTTCTTATTCTTCTTTTAACCTATGAAAGAGTTTTTATAATGTATAGAGTCTCTCTTAGCTCAAATGTTCTACAATTTCAGTCATTCTGCTAGTCCAGGGCATCGCCCAGGACGCATGTGACAAAGCTAGACTCCTGAGTGCCACTAGGCCTCTGCATCAGAACGTCTGCAAGTGAGGCTAGGGAATCCACATTTTAATCTACTCCTGGATGACTTTTCTATAACGCATATTTGTGAGAAGATGAGGACTGCTTACCCTATTCACTCACATTTCCCCCAAACCTAGCCCAATGTAGCACAGAAGCTGGGTGCTCAATAGTTATTTCTTGATGAATGAATAAGTGAATGAGTGAATGTGTTGGTCACAGAAAAGTGAGTATCTGGCTTTAACCAAGGCAAAAGAGGAAGAAGGTGGCTGTCTCACTGTGGTCTATGGTTGTTAGTAGCTTCCTTCTTCTTCTGGGCCAAGTTCTCCATTTATAAAACATGGTGGTTAAACTAAGTGGCCCATGTGACTTCTTCCTGCCTTAATAATGCACAGCACCATGAATCTAGGCTTTCTGTTTCCCTTTGCTGCCTCCTTGCGAGGTAGAAAAGAATTAAGATGAAAATCAACCACAATCCAGAGATTTGTTGTCAGTTTTAATAGGAGGGATGGAGTTAAACAGTTTTGAGGAACGTATAAAAAGACCTTTTACTTTTTGCTGGAACGTGATATGGTTTGTGCATAGCACATACATATTAAAAAAAATAGAAGCATCACATTTTACAAGCACGTGATTGAACAAATTCTGAGTTCCTACTCGCTAGACCCAAGCTTGAGGACAGCTCTGCACTGGGACCCAGCCTGAGGTACTTATTGATTTATAGAAAGGGAAAACCACGTGGAGAAACAGCTGTCTGCTGGAATTTCAGTAGTTCATGAGGTATACAAACATGATTCTGTGTTGGCTCTCTGTGATGGACTGGATTTGGGGTCTGTTTTGAATGAATTTCTAGCAAGAACCCCCAACTCAGATACAAGTGCAGGCTGGAGTATTTCTGTCTATTCTCTGGCCTTGTCCTAGACGTTTCTACCTTTGGGGTTTTCCTGGGAGTAGCAGAATGAGCGGCCTTTCCTTGCTGGAAGGAGAGGGGTCAGATATTAGAGACCTACTCTATAGGCATAGGAGTGGCAAGTGGCAGAAAATATTTCCTCAATGACAAAGGACCTGAAGCCTTAGGGGGAAAAGCATTGGGATAGAAAGATCTAGGAGTTTCCTAGTGTGTTCCTAAATGAAAAGGGACAAAAGGGGATCGAGGGCAGAGAGGATATCCTGATATTTTAGAGGCCAGTGACTGCAGATGGCAGATAAGTTAGATAAGTTTGCATCAGCGACAGTGGCGTTGGTAGTGGATGTCCAACACCAGGAGGCAGAAGAACTCTAGCTTGTGGACTTCTGTACTTCTTTCTTTCTCAGGACTTGTATACATGAGAACTTGAAGGATCTAGGCCTAGGACAAGGCAGGGGCCAAGAGACAGCATGAGCAAGAGAATTCCAAACTGCCCAGGACAGGGCTGGGGTCAGGAGAGAATTTCAAGCCTGAGTTGTTGGCCTGGGGAGAAATCTACATGTCTAAAAGGGATATGTTTGTAGTCTGGATCAGATGACAAAAGAAAATATTCTCATTCTTAAGCCATAGAATGGCCTGACAAGGGGCTTGAAGTGTGTGTGTGTGTGTGTGTGTGTGTGTGTGTGTGTGTGTGTGTGTGTGTGTTGGAGGTATTGTGAGATGTGGTGGCAGAGGAGAAGGCTGAAGGATAATGATAGGGTGTTAATTATAAAATTATATGCTGCTTTCCAAAGGAGGTTCTAAATGTATGGGAAGTGGGAAAGGAAAGGGTATTAGAAGGCAGTGAATGATGAAACAAACATAATCAACAGCTTGAACAAGGCCCTTGGAGTTTTCTGGTTTCCTCTGAAGTCCATCTGTTACCCTGAGAAGAGTGTAGATTGTGTATGGACCTGGGGCTCTCCCATTGTTTCTAAGCTAACCTCTTCCCAGCTGAGAAGTCTGTCTTCACAGGGGTGCAGTATGTTGCTCTCTATCATTTGCCTCAGGGCTCCTGGAACCTCAGGTTTGCATGGAGCTGCCAGAGAAGGTACAGGATAGAAGAGAGACCAATTACTTACTGACCTCTCTAAACTAGGGGCATAACTCGGGATTTGGGAGAGGGAGGACCCAAGTCATTCTCAGTACAGTCTCAGCAGGAAGGTGGGGTTTGCTCTTGTTCTCTGCCCATGCAACACACCTTCTGAAGCCTTTTGGATCCAGTGAGGCTGAAGGTGAGTTCAGGATTCAGCCCATGATGATGAATGAGATAGGCAATGACTCTGCACACCTATGCACAGATAGAGTAGCAGGAGAGAAGGGACTGAAACGCCCTTTGCTGATCTTACTCTGTTCCTGCCCCTTCCCCTACTTCTGTGGATGGGGATTGATTTTTTCTTAAGCCTAAGGCACTTATAAGTCAAAGAGAAAGCCCTCGGGAGAATGCATTTGAATGGGAAGGATTTCGAAGAGTCAAGGATGCATCCCTATATCCAGAGGTGATATTCAAAATACTAATATAGCACAGCATAGTCCTGGGACCAGTTAGAACAGAGGTACAGCTGCTTGTAGCTGATTCTAGTCATAGACAGTGTGCTGGTGTTGCTGTGCAGCAACTGAATATCAAGCCTGCTGATTACAAGTGTTGCATAGCTTCTCCTTCTCACTCCCGATGTAAAAAATGGCAGTGGACATTTGGGGGAAACTCCTTGTCAGGAGTTTTATGAACCACTAGAGAGATGGAGGAAATTCTGAGGCCTTTCTCATACAAAGTTAGCTCAATGATCTAGGCAGAAAGGAACTCACGCTTTGGACCTACATTTTTTTTCTCCTCTCCATATCGCCGTCCATCTGTTTACCCAGCCTTCCTGCACTCCCACTATGTTCTATCGGGAACTGATACATACTTCAATTTCTGATGAACCCTGCTGTAAGACAGATTACTCTGTACAAGATCTCCTGAAAAACAATCAGCCTCATCTTCCTCCAAGCAGGCCTGCCCTTCAAATATTCCGAACAGTCAAGATGGACCAGTTTTCTCTCCTTTCTACTAGATCCAGGACCTCAGTTCCTTCCATTTTCTACCTAAGGCTTGACCATGTCCACTCTTGCTCTTATTGTCTGCTCAGTATTCGCTCACCTTGGTGTGGCCTTTTCCTTCTCACCCGGCACATGTCCTTCCTGATGTTTGCTGGGCAGAGGAGGTGACCAGTATGGGGCCTCTCCCTTGGATTGCCAACCTCCATTTTCAGCTCATAGTCATTCAGATCAGACCTATCTATAGATGGGTGCATCTGCATATAGAGAGGTATGCGAAAGATGAAGGCATTTACAGCAGATGGGGGTTGTCTTGCAGGCAGGGGCCCCTGAGAGTAGCAGAGGGTATCGGGTCATTTTGTAACTTGATGGTTCACGTATGCCGAAAATATTTGCACTCTGATACGGCTCTCTCTGGTTTCAGATTTAGGAACGTTCCAATGGTTCAGGAATCTGAAGGCTCCAGGCAGACAACATTTATAGTCACTTGGGGAACCTCTGATTTAAATACTCTCAAAGGACAGGAGGCAAGAAGACATCGTACAGCAAGGAGCTGCTTCAGCTTGGCTGCTCGATTTCACAGGATTATCACTCTTCCCCTACTGTAAGGGGTCAGGGGGGAGGGGAACTCCAGACGTCATGGTGCCCATTCTCCTGCATCCAGGCACCAGTGTATATGTGAGATGAGGACAACCAAGAAGGAAGTGCGAGTATCAGATGAGAACTTGGGTGAGTTTCCTGGATGTAGCTAGAGAAGAATTATCATCTGGAGTCCAAAGCCTCTCTACTTTCTTCATGCCCTATTTTGCACCCCTCACCCCTCGCCAAAGAGGTTGCCATTATTAGGATCCTTGTCATCTGAGGTTAAAATAAGACCCAGTTCACAGTGAGGAAAAGTTATGGGCAGGCAGCCCGACCCCGCTTGTTCTTGGAGCCACACACAGCATTAAATCCTCCAAGCAGAAGGGCTCTTCATAGAACAGTCCCTTCCGCTGCTTCCAGCAGGCCTTCCCCAAATTCCCAAGACACTGCTTTGCCCCTTTCCCCCAGCTGCCCTGACAACGCACCTGGTGTCCCCGAGTCCTCACAGGCAGGTTGGAGTGCCTGCTCGCTGTTTTTCTGGTTTGCAGGCCCTGTTCTCTCTGTACTTAGAGGACAGCTGCTGCTGCCACTGTGCAACCCATGCTGTCAGTGGCCTCTGAATGGAAAGACGATTGGAAAGAGGCAGAATGGGAGCACTCATCAATCCTGCTGGTTTGACAAGGGACATTCTTTCAGGCAGATGCCTGCAGCTATGATCCTGGAAGAAAGAAACCTGATGCTTCAAAATGCCTTTGCTCTGACAATATATACAAAGATGTATGGACATACATCAACACACGCACACTTCCACCCCGGCCTTTTCCTGGGCACAGGTCACATTCTACAAGTGTCATCCGCAGCTTCTTTCCGCAGGTGTGGTAACAGCATGGGCTCCGTTGCCATTCTAGAATGCCAGCTGCAACCCCTCACTTGGGAGCGTTACCTGGCATGGGGTCTGGTGGCCAAGGGAACCAACTGAGGTCTCCTCAAGCACAAGAGAAACCGGACTCAGGTGTCATGGGTGGGGGGATACGGGAAATGGTGCGTTGTGCAAAATTCCAACAGAAAAGATGTCGCTGTGAGCCTTATTTCAGGGTTCTTATATCCTGGGAAGGAAATGAGTGACGGTCATGATTGGGGACACCTTGCTGCCCCTCTTTACACGTCCGTATTTGCTCAGTGCAATGTAGGTCCCTCGGTACAGGTCTGACTCATAGGCATTGTAATTGTTGGGCAGGAGGATTTCTCTGAACTTGCATTCCTCTTGGAAGCTGGGCTGTGAAAGAATGGACAAACAGCAGAGCATCAATTATAAATGAGTCCCTGTAAGTCCCTCTGCCGGGTGCCCTTCCCCTCTCCTTTGCAAGACAATCATTGTGAGGTGTAAGCCGTCCTAGGTTAACAGAATCATGAAAAATGTGAACAGGAAGAGACTCCAGGACTCTCATGGTCCCCTCTCACCTTCCCTCCTTTACGATGAGGAAGCCAAGGCCCAGAGACATAGATGGATTGTCTGTGTCACATGGAGTGAGTCTCCTGACTTCCAGTTCAGGGCAATTTCCTCTAAGCACCCAGATGATAATTTATTCCACTCAGAAAAAGGATCAGAAATGAATACAACAGGCTGTTTTCTCAAGTTCACTGTGAGAGGGAGTCTAGGGCAGTAGGACTGAGAGTGTGGGGTTCTAGTTGGTAGCCTTTCCACTTTCTAGTTATGTGACCTGAGCAGACTCCTCTCTTCTCAGCCTTGATTTCCTTTTCTGCAAACTGTGTGGTGGGGAGTGGTTAGTGGAGGGGGAAAGACAGATGGTTTCCTAAATCTTTCCATCACTGTCTGTTGAACATGGTAACTCTTTCCACTTGTGTTTCCACACTCTGTCTTCCCCAGGTTAAGTCTCAAGTTTGCAGTCCCTTAAAGAGGGATTTTGACTTTGAGCCCAGAAGACACCTGGTGCCTCTTAGACAGTCATAGTTCTCCAGGAAAGTGCAGGGACAGAGACGGTGAGGAGCAGTGGCTTTTATGGGGAAAAGAAACTGGTTCCTTGTGTGACAGGTGGTGCCATGGTGTCTGGGGCTAATGATGAATCCCTAATTTGGAGGACTGCTTGTGGACCACCTGTTCAGAAAATAAGTGCTGGACTTCCTTTCACACATCAACAAGTTCATTCTCAATAAATCACCCAAGACCTCCTTTATTCCTAGAAAAGAGGGTCTTTTCCTCCCCATGCCTACCTGGGTCCCTGCCCTGAGGGAGCTGGAGGAATTTATGTGCTTTTGATAGGGAGGAAATCTGTGGTGTCTAAAGGAAGAGAGCAAGGTAGGAGCCAGGAGACCTGGGATCTCACCTTTAAAAACTAAAGAATGAAACTGAAATAGGTGGAGCATAATTTCTGATTTCTTCCTGTTGACTGAGGCCATCAGCTATTAAAGCAAACAAACAAACAAACAAACAAACACAAACAAAAAATCTACTCAGGAGCTGACTGCTGTGCCAGAGGTGTCATTTAACCTTCTCTAAAGCAACTGTACTATGAGCTCCCTGACCTGGCTGGCATTGGGGGATTGAAAGAGTGCCTCTTCCCATTAAACAGAAGGTGATGGGCTTGCTCACCAGGGCTCCCAGATTTCCCCAGCCCTTTGAGTTCGCTTCTCAGACAGCATTTAAAACAATGTGTGTGATCCCTATGGACAGGCTCTTCTTTCTCAATGTACAACCCTTTAGACAAGAATTCTGCCTCATTGAGTATGTGATACTGAATGAATGATGACTTAATAGGGACAACAGTAAAACATACAGATTCCCCCACGAGAATGGCTCCTTTGAAGCAAGATGGGCATGAGCAAGAAGGTGGCGTGTTCTATTGGAACATACTGAACACTCCCCTCCTGCCCTTTGCCCACTGCTGGGTGCATGTCCCACCTCGCCTCTCATGCCTCTACTTGATTGTTTACAGAGAACTTACACATTATGTTAAATTTGCTGGAGTGAATGAGGAAGCTCTCCCCAGCTACCCCTGTCAACTGGTTCCTTGATACCACTTTGGGAGTCTGCACAAGCTTTCCTTTCCCTGGTTATGGGTGCTTGGTAAGTATCTGCAGAATGAGTGGCGGAAACCAATTCCCTCATCTGTGGAGTGGGAGCCATAAGAATAACTACACCACAGAACTGGAGTGAGCATTAACTGAAATGACACATGCAGAGTCCTTAGAATAATGCCTGTCACATAGTAAAATAAGAAATAATTGTTATCACTACAATTATTCTTCACCAATTGAATCATGAACTACTCTTCAGTAAAAGTTCAGTAAAAGACTTTGTCTTGTGCTGGATCACCATTTCTGTAAAACTTGCTGTGGGTTATTGAACAACTTAGCCTTTAAGCTCTGCATTTACTGCCTAAATGACTGGAGGCAGTGAGCTTGCACGAAAGAGCACAGAGATAGGAAGAGTGAAGGTTGAGGCTGGCTCTGGCACTGTACCCTTCAGGGCCTCTCTAGACCAATATGTCTTTACCTGTTCATGGGGTGTAGGGTCAGCCGCAGGATCTAAGATTGTTGATGGGAAAAGGTTTTGAGCAACACTAGGAGAAAATAAACTCAGGATTGATTATGAAAGTTAAATAGAAATGAAGCTACACTAATTAAAAGCCTGGTGCAGATCAAAGAGCAAAACAGAAAGTCAAGAAGTAAATCCAAACATACATGAATATAAAAGCGGCATTTCAAATTGCTGGAGGAAACATGATGTTAGAATAAGAACAACAGTTTGATGTATAACTGCATTCCTCACATTAAAATTAAGGAGTAAAGATTTAAATGTAAAAAAGAGAACCTTAAAAATCCAGAAAAAAATTTTTTTTATGTCAGGAAGATCTTTCTAAACAGGATACAAAAAAATTAGAAGCAAAACAAAACAAAACAAAACAAAACAAAACAAAACAACTAAATTTGACTCTGCCTGAAAAATAATTTTAAACTCTTAAACAAAATAAAAATATAAATAGCAACTGTATAAAATATTTCAATGCATTATCTTTTGTAATATATTTTGCAATATATTGCAAAGAGGACATTTTGTTACTATATTCAGAACCCTTAACTCACTGAAAAATGGACATTTATAAACAGACAATTCACAGAAAAGGAAACACAAATAGCATTTAAACATAAAGAAATACACCTAATAAGAGAAATGTAAATGATAATTGTGAGATTGCATTTTTAATTGTCAGATTACAAAAAGAACAAAATTTGATAATATCTTTTCATTGACGAGGGCATGGAGACTAGGAATTCTCATTGAATGTCCACTCTGTAAAGAGCTAATTCAATATCTATTAGATTAAAAAAAAACAATTATAGTTTTGATTAGTAATTCCACTTCTAGGAATATATCTTACTGGTACACTCCCGCACGTGTCACTCACTGCAGCATTACTTAAAACAGTAAAAGACTGAAAACAACGTAAGAGTCAATTGGGAGGGGAGTGATTAACTCAATTATGGCAAATCCACACAGTGTAATATGATAAGCTGTGAAAAAATAAGAGACCTCTTTGTGCACTGACCTGAAATGGTCTCAAAGATATATTGTTAAGTGAAGAAACAAGGTTCCAAACAGTGTGTATGTTCTTGTTTGTGTGATTTAAAAAAATGATACCAGCAAGTGCACATGCACAGGGGTGTGGGTTCTTCCTGGAATGATACACAAGGAACAAGTAACAGTGGCTGTCTCTGGGGAGGAAGTAGGTGGCTTCAAGTCAACAGTGAGAATGAGACTTAATTTCTATGGCATATTCTTTTGCATTTTTGTTTTCCCCCTTAAACCAAGTTCACGCATTACCTCGTCATATATGTAGATCTTTTAAAATGGAAAAGGAATCTGGGATAGAAGATGGGCCAGGAAATGGAGTGAGAAAACATTTGAATCAGAAACTGGTGGTCTTTTCCTCATCCTGTCACAGCCCCCTCTCCACCCACCGCTTTCCCCTCTGTTCTAACTTTATATGTCCCTGGAGAGTAACCGCCTCCTTGATTTCCAGGAGAATTCATTTCTGATCTGGACGGTGGTTAGGGAAGAGGTTTCTTATGTGGTTTGCATACTCTAGAGAGGAAATCAAGTCTTGGGACAGAGGGTGGGGTAAGAGGAGGAAAAGTGGGAGAAATTGAGTGATTTTGGCAAGAAACTGAGGGCATTCACTCATATCCTCCATTCTAAAATACGTTCAGTTTAAGGATCCAGCCTTCTCTAGTGGCTGGGTCTGTTAAAATCCATTCGTTTAAACACTGTGTTTTGTTCTCTGCTCATCAGATTTTGATTACTTAAATATCTGCACTCCTTTTTAGTTTCTGACTTTTGTTTTTTTCCCATTCTGTTCCTTTTATCTAGCTTATCTCATATTCCTAGCTTTCCTCAGCATTCTGTACAAATCTAAAGAAAAAAAGAGAGAAATAGCTAACCATTCCTTTCAGCGGCCGCTCCCCTCCACCCCAACCGCACCAGCATCATTTGGGTTTGGATAGCTACAAGGCCTGTGGCAAGAGGCCAAGACAATTTTCCCAAACTTTTTGATGTGGCCAATGCTTCAGGCTGGTGGGATTTTCCTGATGCCTAGACTGATGCTCAAGCTGGTATCACGACCCAGCTCCTAATTCATCTTCAATGTTTGCCTGAGCTCTGAGTTCTCATGGCTTAGGAATGAATGCTGGCTCCTCAGCTCTGGTGAGAAAAGCACTTGTGCCAAGTGAATGCTACCATATATTATTACTTGAACAAATGAAAATAATTCCACTGGATCACATTTCCTGGGTCTGCCAGGCCTCAAGCCCTAGCATGACAATGTCTTAAATTCCATATAGGTCTAACCAGACTCATGTGGAACCAAACTGTACAGTATTTAGCTCTTACTGTGGAGAAGACCATTTGCAGAGGGGTAGATATGTAAATGTTTCGGCATGAGTTACCTGTAGCAGAAATGGCCCGTAAAGTTTGGGGTGGGCCAGACATCCATCTCTTGTCTTTAAGCAGAGCGAAGTCACCCAGACTGGTGGAGATGTATTCTTTAAAGTTCTTCCTTCCTCCTAGGGCTGCCCTTGGCCACTAGCCTCTGTTACTCCTGGCTGTGACTGTGGTTTAAGGAAGTAGGCAGCGAGGAAAAAAAGAGAAAATTTCTTGTCCTGAGACCTTTTCTCCTGTGTCCCCTGACTGCTCCTTTCTTTGTCCCTAGATGAAATGAAAAACATCTCCCTGCTCTGAAGAGGACTGTCGTCTCTAACCCTCGTTTCTAATTCAGAATTGCACTGATAATTTACGAGTGTTTGAAAATGTTTTCACTAGGCATATCATTGTTCTCATTCCTGTACAGCTCTCCTTAGCTGGCAGGCCACAGACAAAGCTATTTGTGAGACTCCTCTGCAGAGCTTTCCAGGCCCCTGGTGCAGCATGGGCCTTCCCTGCACCCCAGTGCCATCTCCAGGCACTTCCATAGGAGCTAATGTTTAGGGCTCCTTTGACCCATCCCTTAGGAATCCTGTTCTCTGATAGATGAGAGAAGCAACTAATTGAGCACTGAGGGAAAGGCTTAGTTCTCCCCTCCTCTAGACAATTCTCAAAGGCCTCTCTAGATGAAGTGAATAGTGGATTTTGCACATTGTCCTACTACTATTGATTAAAAGGATGTAGACAGTTACAATTAGTAAAACTAAAATCACTTAAAAGTAAAACTGAATTTCTAGTACCTTTTTGTCACTATGTATTTTTCTCAGCTCAAGGATTCTAATAGAACCACTGTCATGTGGAGATCCTTGATTTCTTTTTTCTATTCTTTTAAATTTTAATTGGAGTTCACTGATTTCTGCCTTAGTCTACATCTGAGAGAGAAGAGATCCAGCCCAGAGAAGGTCAGTGACATTGCAGTAGCTGGAGGGTGGTGGGGACAGGAGCTGGAACGCAGGTCCCAGTCTGTACGCCCCAAACTCTTCTGCTGCAGGCCTTATGTGCATTACCTACAGAACCCTGACAGGTCCACACACAGTCATGGTTGACATGAGACCTTGGGGATAAATATCAAATGTGTCTCCCAGGGGTGCTGGAGGATAATGCTCAGGAGGCACTCCACAGGGCAACTGACAATCAGTAGGTGCTCAGTGTGAGGTAGCTGTTTATATTGTCTAAGGAGGCCGGGGCACCCTGCTGCGAGGCTCTGCACCCCTCTAACCTGGAGATGAGACATGTAGGAGGACAGTTTTCCTTGGGTGGGCTTTCCTCGCACTTGTTCTCTGACCATATTCCCTGTCCCTCGCCCCAGCAAGGTTCCCCTCTCCCCATGAGAAATCCCATTTAGCCGCTGCAGCAGCTGAGCTTCTGGGAGGTGAGGCAGCTCAGGGGGCTTAAAGGGAAATAGTGTGAATGAAATCATCACCCAGCAGGAGTCTTCCTGGCTCCGGGGATCAGTTGGCAATTGTTTTTTTAGATTGTGATAACTGGCCCTGCGGGTTGTGGAGGGAGGGGTAGAGGTGGTTTTGGTGCATCTGGTGCCCACGCACACAAAGCCTCTGACGCTCAGGCTTGGGGCACAGCTTAGTCAACTCCCTGATCCAGCCCCACTCTGCACACTGGCCTTCCTGGCCCTGGTCTCCAGAGAGGAGACTATCACCTTAGAGAAGGTGCTCCTGGGTCAAAGACTCCTGGGTTAGGTGGGGTGGGGGCTGCTGTGTGTGTGTGTGTGTGTGTGTGTGTGTGTGTGTGTGTGTGTTTGGGAAATTGTGAAGAGCAGGCAGGCTTCTCTCATAAAAGTCCCCCTCTTCCTGGACTCTGTTCATTTAATGAGACCCTCTTGGCCCCCTTTGAGTCATGGGCTTAAGAATGAGGGCCAGTGGTGTCTCCTACATTAGGAGTCAGCCCACACTTCAAAGAGACGACTCCCCCACTTTGGTGACTCTGAATGCTTACCCATTTGCAGCCAGTTCCCTGATTGTTATATGTCTCATGTTCCCAGCTGGGTAAAGACCATGGACTTAAAGTGGGAAGTGGACAAAGTTATCCTACATCTAAGCCCTTTCCCTGCCTCACCGGTGAATAATTGGTTTCTGGGTAAGGAGAAACACTAAATAGCTTGTTAATAAAGGTAGAAGGATAAGGGCTTCTGTGATGAGTGCTTCCCTCCAGGAGATTTAGCCAACAAAAAAGGCCCTTGTATAGAATCCTTATTCCTGGCGTTTCAACCAGTGAGACTCCAGGCATTATGCAGGCTGATGAGAATGGCTCTTCTCTTCGGGATGACTCGCTCCACAGAAGGGGCACCTACTCCACGAAAACCTAGGCTGGTCCTAGCTGCTTTCTGTTCTCTCCATCACCTTTGCAGAGAATGGTAAAGGGTTTCTGATAATTCCATGCACGTTTCATTAACCTAGCACTTCAGCTCTCAGGGTTGGGGTGACCCTTGGGCAAGGCAGAGGCCATGTAGCCTGGTAGTCCACAAGCCCATCTGTGCCTCAGAAATACCTGAGAAATTTAAAACAAACAAACAAACAAACAAACAAACAAACAAACAAACAAACAAACTGATTTTCAGGCCCCTCAGCCCAGCCCCAATGGATAAACATCTCTGAGGGACATCCCTGAAAATCTGTACTTTTAACAAGTTACCATGACGTGGATGCAGATGGTCCTCCTACATGTCTCATCTCCAGGTCAGAGGGCTGCAGAGCCTCGCAGCAGGGTGCCCCGGCCTCCTTAGACAATATAAACAGCTACCTCACACTGAGCACCTACTGATTGTCAGTTGCCCCGTGGAGTGCCTTCTGAGCATTATCCTCCAGCACCCCTGAGAGACACATTTGATATTTATCCCCAAAGTCTCATGTCAACCATGACTGTGTGTGGACCTGTCAGGGTTCTGTAGGTAATGCACGTAAGGCCTGCAGCAGAAGAGTTTGGGGCGTACAGACTGGGACCTGTGTTCTAGCCCCTGCCTCACCTACCCTCCAACTACTTGTCTTATTTCAGAGATCCACTGAACTTAATCCATACCCTGTCTCCACGTAAACCAGGCCAGAATGAGAGGTGTTGGTGCCAAAATTCAAGGGAAGAGGCCGCCTGGGCACATTCAGGTTTGTAAAAGACAACCTTGGTTGGGATAGCCTCCCCAGGAGCTGGCACCAATTCCAGCTTTCTCTGCTCACTTCCTGATCCTCAGTCTGTCTCCAAGGAGAGGTAGAATAGCCCTCCACACCCTCCCCATAAATAACTCTGGTATTCCTTGACTATGGCTCAGAGATTTTCCTTTTTAGCCTTCTTATTTCTGTCAAAAGATCTCTCAGTTTCTTGAACATCATAGAGATGCTTTCCTAGCTCTTATTTTTGGAATAAGCTAAATCATGGACTGAGAGATCCAGGCTGAGGGGGTTGGAGAGGCCAGGGATTTTGGTAAATGTGCTTAGAAGTTGGCGAGGTTAACCTCACAAGGGTGGTCTGTGATGGAGAAGAGGAGAGGTGGGCCTGGCGTCTACTAAGGGAGAAAATGCAGAGGATGCTTCTCTGGACTATGGCATCAGGGGCCAGAGTACTCAAAACCTCGCACTAAAATGTCCACACACCAATGAAGATGAGAGAAAGAGCCTCTATGTGCCCTCCCCCCACTGCGCTCAGGTTCGAGATGCCTCTTAGAGGGCAGGTTGTGGAGAACACCCTGGCTGAAAGCCAGGCTTGCTCCTGTGGGCCTGTCCAGTTCAGGAAATCAAACCTGAGCATAGCCTGATGGCAGCTGTATGCCAGAATGCGGGTTTCCTCTGACTCAGTAGCCCTCCGAGTTATGGCAGGTAGGGGGAAGAAAAACAGAGGCCAGTGCAGAGGCCAATCAATGTACTAGGAAGTTTATGAAGCCTGAGCTTCCAGACCTCTCACCTGCATGGGCTCCTTCCACAGCACCCTTCGTTTCTCATTCAACACAAATATTCACTTCTCTACTCAGATTTTGTATTACTTTCTTCAATTGTGTAAGGCCAGGCCTTGTACAACCTGTAGCTTCCCCTGGACTGATGAACTTACCGTTGTGTATAATCTTCCTTTGCTGTTCATGGCAATGAAGAGGGCGCTTTTCACCCCTAAGAGACTCACCACACCTCGCTCCACTGTGGAAATCTCCAGCAGGCCTGACAAGGAAATAGGGGCCACATTACCTGAGGGTTGTGCAAATCAGAATGGGATGTCCATCAGTTTAAAGGTGATCCTGCAAGGACATCCACACGCATCCCCCTGCTCTTAAGAAAGTCAAACCCTCCATCCCCTTCATCTCTAATCTCTCTAATTTTAGGAGATCCAGCAGCTGGATTTGGCAAATCTTGCCATCGTAATGTCAAAACCTCAGTTCTGCAAGGGAATGTTTTGACATCAAAGTTAGGAATCACACTGGCCATTTAGGTATCTGGGTTTCACTGACTTAATGACATGAGGTCCTTGACTTTGGTAAAAAAAAATGAATTCTGATCAGTTTTGTTAAAAATGTATATTCTATATGTTCAACAAATCTCAGCCCATTTAATCTTGCAAGCACTACAGCCACACAGAAGCTGAGGGCTTGCCTAGATCCTACAGCCTTCACTACTTCTTGGATGAGATAGCCTATCTATGTAGCAACCCATCGATTTGTAGGACACAGACCTAGGGACAGAGTGGGTAGGTTGAAGTAAAATGTACAACATGCTTCAGCTAAAAATTTTGCAAACTACTTGCCTTTCCTTCACGAAGGGGGAAGCTAAGTAAAAATAAGCTTCTGTCTCATTTGGTCCAAATATCCTTACTCATTTTCTCCATTCTTGCTAATGGGTACCCAGTGGTCTTATATGGCCACAGATGAGCCCATAATGCTGAAGTAATCAGTGCCACAGGGGCTCCATGGGGCACACTGGGATGCTTGAGCCTCGGTATATTGAACCTGCTCCTAGGCTGGGTCAAGGTGAGTCTGGCAGAAGTGGCTCTGTTGTGGGCATCCAAGTGGAGAAAAAGATTTCTCCCCGCTTTATAATAGGACCCCATGCATCAGATCAAGTCCCCTTCATCTTTTAGCTCTTCTTGGGCCCAAGCTCCCAGCTTCCCAACTGCCTGCAATTGGCACTCACTGTAGGGGTTCTCCTCGTGGGTCCCGCTGATCCGGCCGTCGGGGGGCACCTGAAGGTGAAAGCCGATGCCCACGTTGCAGTAGAGCCTCCGCTGCCGCTTGATCCCCACCAAATAGCCACTTTCCCAATTCACCCCAGCAATCTCTCCAGCTAGCCCAGCTCGGGACCTGGACAGCAGGGTGCCCCAGCCCCTGGAGTCCAGCAGGGTGGTGTTGATGCGGGTGCCCGCAGGTGAGGGCACCACCATGCCCACTAGGACGCCTAGGAAGACGAGAGCCTGCAGCGTGCCCTGAAGACGTCCTGCTCCCCGGGACATAGTGATGAACAGCCTCTGTCCCAGGGCCATCCACCTTGCCTCTCAGGCACGTGGTCAGAATTAATGGCCCTAAAAATACCGCCCTTCTTGTTTTTCTCCCCTCGGCATGGCGGCAGGGGCTTATTTTTGGAAGGCAGATGAAGGCTGCTGACATGAAACCAAAGCCTGCTTCGGGCACTTGGGCTGGAAGCAGAGGGACCCAGGCTGAGCCGCGGCTGGTACGGACCATGGCTTGGGGACACTGTCTAGTTCTCCTGCTTGCTCTGTCCCGAGTTGATTATATCTGATTTGACCTATCTTTATAGTTCAGCAGACCTGCCCTCCCCTTCACTGCTCATCACCCTGACGTCAGCTGGCCCAGCTCACTTATCCAGGGCTGTAACATTAACCTGCTCTGGGGCTGGCTGCCTCCCCAGACCCCTATCACCCACCCCATGCCCCAGGGATTCTGGGAGCCACTGTCATTCCAATTATGAGGCAGGACTGAAGTGAGCAGGAGCATCTCTGAGGGAGGGAGGAGTTGGCTGTGGGCCCAGGGGAAGCAGGGGACGAGATGCTACCCAGGACCCAAATTGGGCAGGAGTTCTTGGCCTGGCAGTGCTGGCTTCCTTATTTAGAGGGCAAAGGGCAAAGACAGGGATAGGGGAAGGCTTGGTGACAGGTGATGACTGGGCCTGATTTACTCTAGAGAACTTTTCATGGAAAGAGCTCACAACTGAGGGCAAGAGAGGCTAAGGGGACACTGAAAGTCTGAACCCTTTTAGCAGGAGAGGACAGAGATTGGGTGTGTATGTGTGTGTCCACAAAGCTTTAGTGTCATAGAGGAGGGAGGGCTAGGGTCCAGCTTCTGCTCACTGCCTTGGCCATGGCATTCATCCAGCCAGTTGGGTGGGAGTTGTCTCTGGCCCTTGACATGGCCCACTGGTCATTTTCCTACCGGGGCTCGTCCTTGTCTTTTCACTGATACACTTCCAATTTACAGATGAGAAAACTGAGGCATAAAGAGCTTAAGTGGCTTGCCCGAGTTACCATAGCTGATAAGTGGTAAAGCAGGAACTTAATAAAGTCAACCGGAGTCCAAAGCCTATGCTTTTAACCTCCATATGATTGCCTGTGGTAGAAGTTAGAGTTCTAGTCTGGCTCACTGAGTCTACTGAGCTTATTACATGCCAAGCATACATCATAGAATTATTTCAATAGCACAAAATGATTCACCCATGCACACAGGCTGGATGCTGCAGGCAGCTTGGAGAAAGCTCCTAGGGTGAGTCCCACTGCTCAGGGACTCTTCTGAGACACAAGTCCCACCTCTCTGATTCCAAGTCTCCTCCTTTGGCCTGGATCTCAGCCTCCAGTCTGTGGTCTCTATATGTCTTCTTCCCCTCTGCCTAGCCTAGTTCATTTAGATGGTGCTTTGGTTAGAATTTCTGTCAAGCCAAACATTTCAGTTTTGTCCTCTCAGGTCCCTTGGTGACCAGACATCCTCTGTCACTACTCTCAGCTGGTAAACTGAATGGGGAGTGGGGAGGGGTATATGTATCCTTACTTAGTATCATTCTCACCAGTGGGCACCCCAGCTTCTGAGCATTTTTCCCCTCCCTGCCACATTCATTGCCTTATACACAACCTTATCATCATTAATATCACAATTTCCCACAACAAGGAAAGCCTGGCACCTTGTGGGCACAGATTGCCTTGTGGGCACAGATTGAGTCTACTATGTAGGCCTTTGTTGAAAATTTGTTAAATAAATAGAAAGAAGGAAAGCATCTCTACATAGAGTAGGAGAGTTGTGAATAATGCAAAGACAAAATTATCACTCTACCCCCCACCAAAGAAAAAGACCTTCACTTTGGATTTCCAGTTTGGTTTCATGTACTTAAGTTTTCATGTATGCCAGAGCAGTGGAGACACTCTATCAAGGATGTTCATGTTGAAATCTTGTGTTGATTATGCTTGCTGGACTACTTAGGAAAAAGGCATCCCAGAAGCATGTTGGATGGTCATGAGAAGTAAGTCTGAAATTAGCACTTGCCTTAGATAATTAGAGAGGCACTACTAATAAGCAGAGGTCAAAATCTCTGTGGATTCTTCTTGGATCCTATCCACTTTGAGACCTCCTTAGAGGAGCGATTAAACTATAACAAGGTCCATGCTATGTAGCAATAAAAATGGTAAATCTCTTTAGATTAACCTCATTTTACAATACTCTCGATGCAGAGATTGTGACTGGTTTCTTATAAAGAAATGGGCTTTGGAATGGGGAACACCCGGATTTGAATCCCAACTCTACTACTTATTAGCTGTGCTACTTTGGGAAAATGAACTTCTCCGAACCTCAATTTTTTCATCTGCAAAAAGGTATCATTTCATAGGTTTCCTTTAGAGATTAACAGTAATATATGCAAAGGGCCTAGTGCAAAACACAATAGAGTTCTTCCCTAGCTTTTCTCTGAAACATATAGAAAATCTCTTACCCAATTAAAGGAGGACAAACCCAAAGCGAGAAGTACTCTCTCTCATCTAAAGGGGTGGGAGAGGTATGTGGGCTTCAAGTTGTTAACTGCCGGCCACCAGAGCATATGTTGTGATGGCTGTTAACATATGCAGAAACAGGCAGCTCAAATTCCTAAAATATTCTAAA
Organism: Cynopterus sphinx; assembly: GCA_030015415.1. Lineage (NCBI taxonomy): Eukaryota > Metazoa > Chordata > Mammalia > Chiroptera > Pteropodidae > Cynopterus > Cynopterus sphinx. The sequence goes on from CM057380.1 coordinate 95,932,296, forward strand.
AACCAGTAATAGCCCTGGTATCGTTCCCTGTTAAATATAAAACTTAAGTAATTCATTCTATTAAAAAGCCTGGGTTTTATTTTTATCGGGTGATGTGATGAGGCCCTGTTCTAAATGCGCCTCCTGGGCCTGTCTCTATAGCAACTCCACTGTGCTCATATATCCATATATTTTTCCTGAAGGCTAATTAAGTTGACAACTGCTAGGGCTTCTTGGTTTACCAGACTTGCACTTGACCCTTCTCTTGGGGCTTAGAGACCCCTATGGATGTGAAGTGATAAAGAAAAGAGTAACAGGTGGAGGCCTCTCTGTGGACCCCTCTTTCAAATAGTTGCCCAGCAGCCTTTGGGGTTGTCAATCACTTTGTCTGAATGAGCCAAGAGTTAATGGAGGTGAGTGGGAAAATATGTTAATGTTTATCTTCTCCCACGATGGGATCCATGCCCATGATTGCAGTACCGCACAGTCTAGATTGGTCAAATTCTACCTGTATGTGGAACTACCTCTGTTGCAGCCAGGCATGTTGCCTTCTATGACTCCTGTTTATTACATAATAGAGGTCAAACACCTCAGGAGTGACCATAAAGGAGAGCACATAAAGCTCATGTAGATTGTGAGAAGCTGTGTTTATTTGTACTTTTACATTTGATTTAGAAAAAGATTTGCTTTTTTTTTTTTTGTAGAAAATTTGAAAAATGCAAGAAATTATAAGGTAGAAAATAAAATAGCTGTTTTGTTTAGTGTCTTTCTATCTTTTGCCTTGGTCTTTCTTGGCTGCCTCCCTTAGTCTCTCCCTTCCTCTTGCTCAGACAGGTGCCTGTGTACCTACACAAGTGTTTAGTGTTAGAGCTCAGGAGGCTTGATGGGCAGGAGATGGGTGTGTGCAGAGGAGAGGAACTAGAAAGAACCCTTGCCCTAGAGCTGAGCAAAGAGGGACATTTAAGTCTTATGAAACTTGTTATAAATATGAAGATTCAAGAGAAAAAGTTTCTACGAGAACAAAGGTCTCCAGGTTGGACTTCTGCAGGAAGGAGTCAGGTATAATCTTGCTAGCTGGCTTATAGAGAAATCCAGACTTTGCACTTTACTAGTAGAACTCAACTTTCCCCATGCTAAGAACAGTGTGTATGACAAAATCTTACACCATCCACTCTATCCTGCCTACAAACTGAATCACTATTTTGTTCAGCATATCCATGATGGAGATGCTCCCTGCCCCTAACTGAGTACACATACCAGTGATCATAGCACTTGTGTTCAAGTAATCCTTATTTTACTTAATAATGGCTCCAAAGTGCAAGAGTAGCAATGCTAGCAATTTGGATATGCCAAAGAGAAGCCATAAAGTGCTCTCTTTAAATGAAAAGGTAAAAGTTCTTGATTTAATAAGGAAAGGAAATAATTGTATGCTGAGATTGCTAAGATTTATGGCAAATACAAGTCTTTCCATGAATTTGTAAAGAAAGAAAAAGAAATTTATTCCAGTTTTGCTGTCACACCTAAAACTGCAAAGTTATGGCCATAGTGCACAGGTACTTAGTTAGGATGAAAAAAAACATTAATTTGTGGGTGGAAAACACAAACAGAAAATGCATTCTGATTGATGGCATCACAGTGCATGACAAAGCACTGAGCCTATACTGGAGACTTCAGCAATGGATCCTCTGAAATGAGTGACATCAATCCATTTACTGCAGGTAATGAGATGGTTACACAGATTCAGAAATAGGTTTGGACTAAAAGCTATAAAAATTACTGGAGAGGTTGCATCTGCCAATGAAGAAGCTTCTGCCACATTTCTGGCAGAATTGAAGAAGTGACGAGGATTTGGTACTATTTGTGGTTTCAGGCATCTACTGGAGGTCTTAGAATGTATTCCCTGTGGAAAAGTGGGGACTACTCTATTACATTTGCTGTGATAGCTCAGGACCTGGAAATTTGGAGGAGCCAAAAATGCTTTATGTTCTGTTTCAAAGCAAGGTCGAATACCTTCTTCACAGTGATGTTTGTTAAAGGAATTCCTTACCAGTACTACTTGTGCCTTGGTGATTGACTCATCTGGATTTTATTTTCAGACTCTTTGCTTGCAGAGGTCTAAATATTTGTTTGGGTCAAGGTCATCAGGTTGGAGTCCCTTTTCATTCAGGATGGATTCTTTCTCAGGAGCTCCTCCACTTTCAGGCAAATAGACTTCTGCTGGGGTCAGCCCATCAGCTGTCTAGATATGTCTGAATGCTGGTATAATATAAGTTCAGAGGGAGACCCTGCTCCACTCCCAGAATTCCTGCCACTGGGGAAGAGGGGAGGCCATGGATAATCAGCTTTGTGGCCTGGTAGTCCACGGATTTGCAGTCTGCTGGGAGGAGGCCATATTATCCTTTCCACCCCAGAAATCATCTTCTTGGGTAAAGATTCTTCATGATTTATTTCTTCAATCTGAGCTCCCTTCTTGCTATCTTGGCATGACTTCTTGACTCTCAGCTCTGTCTTTATTCTCTCTTTGTCTCACTCATTCTCTCTTCTCCCTACTCTCTTCCCTTACTTGTCTCCAGCCACCTAGTAAAGCCTAGAGTAACCATGCCAAGGAGGCAGCACCTCAGGGTTGGCTGACTACCATGGCTACACATCTCAGCTGAATTTTCAAAGGGGCAGAAGAGTCAGATAACTTTCTGGAGTCTCAGAACATAAGAGATTTTGGCTCGGCTCAGAGTTTTGCGGTTTCTCATATTTGCCTTTCATGATCATCATCTAATAATACCTACTGCGTGCTGAGGCAGTCATGCACACTGCCAGCCACCATGCAGAGTTATGTAAAAGACTCAGGCCTAATGGCAGGCTCCCCAGTGTGGCATAACAGGCCCTCCATATCCTGACCTCTGCCAGCCTCTCTGCTCCATCCCCTGCCTCTCCCTCTCTGAGAATTTTGCTTCAGCAACCTTACATGGTCTGTTATTCTCAGGAATATTTTGTGCTTCTTCTGCCTTCATGTCTTTGCTTTAACTGCCCTCTCTTTGCCTGGTAAATTGCTTCCCATTTTTAAAACACTCAGCTTAAATGTCACTTCCGGAAGCAATTCCTGACAACTTTCCACCTCTAAGCTGGATCTGTCCCTAAGCTGGATCTGGTATCCCTGTCTCCCCTACTTGCCCTGCTTCATTGATGCTTTGCATGTATCTCTATCACTGTTCTTACCAGGTTATATTATAATAAACTTATTAGGTTATCACTCTGATAATGAAAGCCTTGAGCAGCAACGGTATCTTATTCATTTCTGAATGTTCAGAACATAGCACAGTGCTGCCACAAAATAAGGTTTTTGAAATGTTTGAATTAAAGGCTTTGAATCTGTGGATTTCAATAGACGAATGATTCTCAAAGAAGGGCCAAGCCCTCTGTTAAGGGGTGATCAGAATTTTGATGGGGGTAGGACACTTTAATTAAAAAAACACACACACTTTCAATATTATGGTTTGCATTCTGTCATTAAAAATATAGTTACATTGGTGACATTGCTTCTACCATGTTGGAGAAAATTGTACTGAACTTGCACTCCCATTAAAGATAACAACAAGAAAACTGGACAAATTTATGATACAACTGTTTTCAGACGTTGGGTAACAGATAGGACTGTGATCTCCAAAAGAAAAGAAACAAATGAAATGAACCATATGATCATATTTTCTTTCTGCTTGGAGGTATTTTCCAGACCACAAAGCAGTAAAGGAGAACCTGAATGGAGCTCCAAGGTCAAAGTAAGTTGATGATACAGAGATCAGAGTTTGGAGATGATGGGACAGACAGAATTTTTAGAGTAGGGTACCAAAGAGGGTGTATGTAGAGAGAGAGCTCCAAAAATCTGTATACATTTGACCTTAAGTTACTAAGCCACACCATTATGGTGTGAAACTCCATGAGACCGGGAAAAGCGCTACCAAGGAGCTGTGAATTGAACAATTTCCAGAACTTGCACAGGGCTCTTTGTGCTCAGACTTGTTGGAGAAGAGAGAACTAGATTCTCTCAGTAGAGAACAATCAGTAGAGACCCTGAAAATTACATGTTAGTAATAGCAATATAGAGGCCATGGAGAAAGCTCTGGACCATTTCCCTCTCAAATTTAAGACTTTTACTTCTGGCCAAGATACAATAATAGGAATTAGATTTACCTGCCTGTTCAAAAAACGCAAAAAACTGAAAAAGATGTACTAAACAAATTTTCAAGATATTAGAGGGCAGGCAACACAAGACAGTGAGCCCTGAAGAATGGTAAATTAACAAGCTGAATCCAACAACTGCTCTGGCTTCCTGTCTTAAGAGAGATTTCAAGCATGACAAAGGAAGGAGAAACCTAAGTAGAGCCTGGTAAACACCTTGAACAGAGGATGAAGCTGACTGGTGGTAGTAGGATTAAGGCAAACAGAGTGCCAGAGAAGAGAGAACTGTACAGAGAGAACTCAGAGATGTGAGGGACAACCCCCTTGATTAATCAGCAGAGTACTGATTAGCACATGTGTAAACTACCTGAGGCTGAGGAAGAGCTACCAAAACTATAGAGAGAATGGTATTCACACAGGACTGGAAACAGTGCCTATTCCCACAAGACATACTGAAAAATATAAATTCATTAGACATTGGTTTGAGCACTCAGAAGGATCTTGACTTAAAAGTGGGGAATAATTATTCTTAGACCAAATGCTGCTCTGGTCCCACCCAAAAAATATTAAAAAAAAAAAAAAGGATCAGCCTGTTTTTAAGTAATTTGAAGTCACTATAGGTAAAAGCTCAAGAATATTCATAAAAATACAAAAATACCCAGAACACAATAGAGCAAAATTCAAGTGTCTGATAGATAATAAAAAATTACCAGTCATATAAAGAAGCAAGAAAATATGAGTCATAAGAAGAAGAAAAACTTAAAAAGTAGATGTCAACCCAGAAGTGACACAGATGTAAGAATCATCAGACAAGGACATTAAAACAGTTATTATAATTGTATTTTATATCTTCAAAAAGCTAGAGAAAATATCAATCATGTTAGAGACAAATAACATTTAAAAGCCCCAGATTAAACTTCTAGAGATGAAAACCACAATGCTTGAGATGAAAAATACACAATATGGGATTAATGACAGATTAGACATTGCAAAAGAAAAGATTAGTAAAATTGAAGACATAACATGGAAAATTATCCAAAATGAATTACACAGTGAAAAAATAATTGTAAAAAAAACCCCGAAGTATCATTCAAGCAACCTAATATATGTGTAATTGAAGTTGAAGAAAAAGAAAACATATTTGAGAAAATAACTGAAAATTTTCAAAATTTGAGGAAAACTGTAGTCACAAATCCAAGAAACTCAATAAACCCCAATAGAAAGATAACTATGAGGTAATCATAATCAAATTACTGAAAAACAGTAGCACGTAGAAAATCTTAAAAGTAGCCAAAGGAAAAATATATATATTATGTACAGAGACACAAAGGTAAGAATGAGAAGATAGTGAACCAACATCTTTAAAATACTGAAAGAAAACATTATCAATCTAGAATTCTACAGTCAGCAAAATATCTTTTTTTAAAGATAAAATAACACGATTTCAACCAACAAAAGCTGAAAGAATTTATTAAGAGCAGAAACATATAAATAAATGTTAAAGGAAGACCTTTTGAGAGAATAAAAATGATACCATATGTAAGAATGGATCTACATAAAGGAACGTAGAGCACCAAAATTGGTAAATATGATGGTAAATATGTAAGATTTTTAAATGTATTATTTAAATCTCTTTAAAAGGTAATCAACTGATTAAACAAATATAATAACAATGTAGAGTTTATAATATACGTAGAAATAAAATGTATAACAACAATAGCAGAAAGTCTAGGAGGAGAGAAATGTTGTAAGGTTCTTAAGCTATATATGAAGTAGTATATCACTTGACAGTAGACTATGTTAAGTTAAAAATGTAACTTTTTTTAACTCTAAGCAACCACTAAAAAAATTCAGAGTTAGCTAACAAGTTAACAAATGAGTTAAATAGAATCCTAAAAAACACTCAGTTAACCCAAAGGCAAAAAAGGAAAAAAAATAGCAAGATGCTAGATTTAAACCTGTGTCAGTAATCGCATTAAATGAAAATAATCTTAATATGTCAATTAGTAGGTAGAGAGTATCATACTGGATCTTTAAAAAAAGCATGGTTCAATGGATACTGCCTGGAAGAAAACCACTGTAAATATAAAGATACAAATACATTAAAAATAAATAAAAATAAAGCTGACCATCTATATTTATACCAGAAAAAATAAATTTCAGATGAACAAATAAACAGTAAATAAGTTCAGTTCATAATGGAAAGGGGGCAATTAATTAAGAGGACAAAACAATCAAATAATTATGCACCTGAAATTAGAATTTCAGAAAACATGAAGCAAAACTTATAAAATTGAATAGATAAAACAGACAAATCCATAATTACAGTCAATCTAGAATTCTACAGCCAGAAAAACATATTTTTTTAAAGGTAAAATAACACCATCTTCAGCCAACAAAAGCTGAAAGAATTTATCACTAGGAGACCCACACTAACATCAGTGTTAAAGGAATACCTTTTGGGAGAAGAAAAAAGATTTCAATATCCTCTCTCAACAATTAACAGAACAAATAGACTGAAAATCATTAAGTCTGGAGAACACCAGAACAATACTATTCAATCAACCTGACCTAGTTGACATTTATAAAACTAGCCAACCCAAAATAGCAGAATAGACATTAATTTCAATGGCACATGGTACATTTACCAAGATAGATTATATTATGGGTCAGAAAACAAATCTTGATGGGATCTGAATCATATATAGTCTCTTTCCTTGAAGTGGGATCTGGTAGTACATTTCCACATCCTCCATATTTAGTGACTTTATAAACTTAACCATCCTTTTTAGTCTCTGGTCTGCTCTTATACATAAATGTGCACTGCACAGCTTTCTTCCTGAGGGCCACTGCCTTCTACAGAGCCCCCAAAATGGAATTTGAGGTTTAGTTGTTTGGCAAATGAAACAGAATTCTTGGGAATATTAGTGTTAGTTCTATGAAAGTATGCAGAAGAGCAGGATACTACCAATTTCCACTATTTTAATATACCTAATGCTAGAGTGTCAATAAACTACTGCAGGAGAATAAAATTTCTAGGGGTCCAATATTCAGCAATCATCTTAGAGCAAAGTTATCTGGAATGGCCTGTATATTTCTCTTAAATGTCACTTCTGTAGCTTGTACACATTGACTAAGATAGTTTAACATACCAGGTGTTTTGGACTACAGGGAAAATGTTTTTCTCTGCCTTTGGTCAAAGGTAGGTTGCCTTTAAGACCTTTTTCCTTAAGGCCACACTTAATCTTTACACTCTGAATTTGCCACTTTGATGGAAAGCCAAAAAAAGTACTTTGAACAGAATGAATATGCAAAGAACACAAATGGCCAAAAATTTTTTTGAGAAATAACAATATTGGAGGACTTCTTGATTTTAAAACTTACCATCTTGATACAAGATTAGCTTTTTTAAAGTTTTTTTTCCTAGATCTTTTGCATGTGTATAGAAATATAAATCAATAGAATAGAATTGAGAGTCTAGAGATAAATTAGTACATTTATGGCCAGTTGCCTTTAGAGAAAGGTGTGAAAAAAATCCAAACAGGGGAAAGATTGTCTTTTCAGCAAATGGGTCTGAGATAGTTTGATGTCTATATATAAGAACATAAGACTTTTACTTCATGTGATACACAAAAATTAAGGTTAAAAAATTGATTAATTCGCCAAAATTAAAAGTGTTGGTGCTTCAAGAGGCATCATTAAGAAAGTAAAAAAAATAGAGGAGAAAAAAGATGGCATAGATGATAGAGGCTCTGGTGACCAAAAAGTTGTGATGGAAACAAGGAGCAGCAGCAAGCAAAAATTGCCAGAGAAGAACAACTAGGGAGAAATCCAAGAAATCACCTCTTAATGGCAGTAGGTAAGATGGAATGAGGATGCAAGGATACCCCTCTAGAGCAGCTGAGACAGAGGCTGCGGCAGTGGCAGTGGCAGCGGCAGTGGCAGTAGTCACTTAAAGCAGATGCCACTTAAAGGGGCTGCGTCCTTGAGAGGATTTTCACAGTAATGGACCTGCTCACCCTGAGCACCAGTACCCATTCTGGCATGCATAGAGGGCTCCAGAGATTTAAAAGCAGACATTGTCAGAGTGAGAGCTGAGGCAAGATTCACTCTGTACAAAAGTGCCAGAGGTATCCATTGTTTCCTGATGAGCCCTCCCCGATACCACTTCACAGACACAGTGCCAACACAGCCATGCCAAACAGGATAACAGAGCTCACTCCGCCCAGAAGATTCCCTGAAACTCCACCTCCCCCAAGTTGTGGCCCCGCCCAAGCCACATCCAGGTGTGTCCACAGTGAGTCAGGTGCTCCTTGTTGAGACTCACACTGGGGGAGGCAGATGGCCTCGGTTTCTGGTGTGGCCTTTTGAGGCAACTATAAGCACAGCATCTGTGAATTGCTTGATGAATCTTAACAGGTGGCCCTGGAGGGTAGAAGCTTGGACTAAATTTGGCCTGTAGCTGAACCCTTCTCAGGACTGTGTGAATGTACTTCTACTTCACAAATCCACACTAATAAGACCAGGGGACTTACGAGTTTTGCTTAGTACACAGAAACAGACACAGAGCAGCCAAAATGGGAAGACAAAGAAGCAGAAATCATATGAGAGGACAGAACAGAGCAGAGATCAAGATATAATGAAGTCAAGTAAACTAACAGATGAAGAGTTCAAAACACTAGTTATAAAGATGCGAACTTTTGAGAAGTGTAGAGAACTTCAACAAAGAGATAAAAAACATAAAAATGGAAATGGAAATGGAAATGGAAATGGAAATTATAAAAGGGAACCAATCTGAAATGGAGAACACATTATCTGAGATGAGAAATATATTAAATGGAAATAACAAAGTGAATAAAGAAGATGATCAAATGCCCTATCTAGAGAATAGAAAAGCCAATCAGGACACTCAATCAGAATGGCAAGAGATGAGATACCAAGACTATAAAAATAATTAAAGGAGGATATGGAACACTATTAAGGCTCCAAATATTCATCTGATTGGTGTAACTGAGGAAAATCAAGATGTTAAATAGCTGTGTGAAGAAATAATGATGGAAAACTTCCCTAACTTGGTGAAGGAAATAGACATAAAACCCCAGGAAGCTCAGAGAATTCCAAAAATCAGGGATCCAAAGAGGCCCAAACCAAGACACATCATAATTAAAATGCCAAAAGTTTAAATACAAAGAAAGAATATTAAAAGCAGCAAGAGGAAAACAAATAAGTACTTATGAGGGAACACCCATAAGACTAGCAGCTGATTTCTCAAAAGAAACTATGCAGGACGGAAAGGCTTTACACAAAATATCTGACAGGATGAAGACCCAGGATATACAACTAAGAATACTTTATCCAACAATGCTATCATTTATAGTTGAAGGACAGATAAAGAGTTTCCCAGACAAAAGTAAGCTAAGGAATTTATCACCACCAAGCCAGTATCACAGGCAATGTTGGAGGAACTTCTATAAAAAAGAAAAGATGTGTATCAAAACAGAAATAAAGAATGGTAACAACTACATTCCTATCAATAAATACCTTAAATAGAAAAGAATTAGGCGCTTCAACCAATAGATAAAGGGGATGAAAAAATAAGAACACAAGACCCCTACATATGAAAAGGAAGGGGATGTCAAAAGATACTGCTTTGATGGACCTAGAAGGTATTTAAGTCAGACAGAGAAAGATAAACACTATATGATTTCACTTACATGTGAAATCTAAGGAAAAGAACAAACTAATTAAAAATAGAGTCACAAATATAGTGTACAATCTGGTGATGGAGAGAGGGATAGGGGGTTTGGGGGGCTGGGAGAATGTGGTGAAGGGTTAAAGAAGTACAAATTAGTAGCTGATGGATGGTCACGGGGATGGGGAGCTTGGCATAGGGAATGCAGTTAGCATTAATACGCTAGTTATGTGGAAGATCAGGGGAGGGAGGGAGCAACTGAGGGGATCATTTTACAAATTATATAGATGTCTAACCAATTTACTGTATACTTGAAACTAAAATTTTTTTTTAAAAGATAGTAAAAGGAGTCACAGACTGAGAGAAAATGTTTGCAAATCATAGATCTGATTAAGGACTTATATCTAGAATCTATAAAGAACTCATATAAAGGTCAAAGATAAATAACTCAATTAAAAAACAAGCAAAAATGAGCAAAAGATTTATGTAAATAGAAGATATAGGAATAGCCAATAAAAAATGAAAAGATGCTCAAGGTTATTAGTCATTAGGAAAACAAATTAAAACTACAATGAGATACACATTCACACACACCAGGATGACACTATAATAAAAAAGAACAAAAAATAACAAGGATTTGTGAGATTGTGGAAAAACTGGAACCCTCACTGTGATATTGTGACATAATAAGAAATATATATCTGGTCTTCATTGAGTTTCTAGCTCAGAGCTCCTAAAACACTTAGAATTTTCTAAGTGCTGAGAATAGCAAAGGTGTTTCTTGTTTATGTGAATGAGGTGAGTTTTGGACCCCACCTAAGGATGGAGTCAACCATATGATAATCATATGACCTCTCAGGAGTGAAGAGAGACTGGTGATTGAGTTCAATCATAAATTGCAATCATGCCTGTGTAAGAAACTACCATAACTACCAAAAGACAGGGTTCAGAGAGCTTCTGGGTTGGTAAACACTTAGATATTTGGGGAGAATGGCTTGCTTGGAGAGAGCATGGAAGCTCTTCACTCTTCCTCCAACCTAACCATATGTATCTCTTCCATCTGACTGTTCCTGAGTCATAACCTTTTATAACAAACCGGTATCTAGTAAGCAAAATGTTCTTCAGACTTTTGTGAGCCACTCAAACAAATTAATTGAACAGGGGTTGGGGGAGTCATAGGAACATCTGATTTATAACCATTAAGTCAGAAGCCCAAATGACAACTGGTACCTGTGATTGGCATCTGCAGTGTTTGTGTTTGGGTGGGGCAATCTTGTAGGACTTAACCCAAGAGATCTGACACTATCCTAGGTAGATAGTGTCAGAATTGAATTGAATTGTAAGTTGGCCAGCTGGTGTCTGAGAATTGCTTGGTAGCTTAATTTAGACTTATATACAGCTGGTGGAAATAGAAAATAATGCAGACTTAAAAAACAGCTTAGCAGATCCTCAAAAAGTTACCCATAGAAATGAAAACATATCCATATAAACACTTGTATATGAATGTTCATTGCAGTATCATTCACAGTAATCCCAAAGTGGAAACAATCAAATGTCCATCAACTGGTGAATACATAAACAAAATGTGGTCTATTCTTCCAATGGAATACTATTTGGCACTAGTATTACAAAGAGTTACAAAGTACTGATATGTGGTACAAGATAGGAGAATCTTTAAAAACATGCTATATAAAAGAAGCCAGATGAAGGAAATCACATATCATATGTTCTATTTACTGAAATGTCTCTAAAAGGCAAACTTATCAAGACAGAAAGTAGATTAGTAGTTGCTGAGGGCTACAGTGTGGAAAAAAAAAAGGGAGTTAATGCAAATGTACATGAAAGATCTTTTTCGGATGGTGGAAACGTAAAATTGAATTGTGGTGACGGATGCACAATTCTGTACTAAAATTCTTTGAATTTTATACTTATGAGTAAATTTTATGGTAGGCAAATTAAACCTCAGTAAAGCTGTTAAAAAAAGACAAGACTTTTCACAGAAATTAATGATTTGCTGCTAAAATTTATAGGCAATGTAAAGGTCCTAGAATAGCTATTTTTTTTTGAAAGAAAAGAATAAAGTTGGAAACTTACATTATCTGATTTCAACACTTGTAAAAAGCTGCAGAAATCAAGAGGATGTAGTAATGGCATAAGGCAGATATACAGGTTAATGGTGCTGAATAGTGACCAGAAATAGGCACACACATATATAAACAAGTGATTTCTGCAAAGATGTCAAGGCAATTCAACCTATGGTGCTGGAATAACCTGTGGGTATGGTAGCCAGCAGTGATGGGGACTGACTGCAAAGGGCCATGAGGGAACATTCTGAGATGATGGAAAGGTTCTCTATCTTGACTGTGGTGGAGGTTGCACATTTTTCAAAATTTACTGAACGATATATTTAAAATGACTACATATTATTCTATGGAAATTATGTTGACAGTTGATTAAATATGACTTTGAAATTACAGTAATAAAAGGAATGTCATAAAATGTTAATTCTAATTGAATAGGAACACTGACTCAAGAGAGTTGAGAAATCCATGGAAGTCACAGTCTCTAAAGTCACATTGACTTCCATATTCTGACTTCAAAAAATAGGTTGAAAGCTCAACAAAGAATGTTTAGTCTTTATATCAGGAAGAAATTCCAAATGTAAATATAGAAAAATGATTGTGTAGTTAAAAGCTTATACAACTTTTCATCCTATATAGAAATCTCTATTAATAGAATCTTCTATAGTTTATCACAGAGCCTCTGCTTGCAGATTGTACCCTGCAAAGCAAAGCCATTTTTGTACTATTCTATTGAAAAAATTCTTGCTAGTATTGAACTGCATATCCCTCTCCCAGGAACTTTCATTCCTGGACTTTAAGTTACCAGTTTTGAGTTTTGCCGTTAAAAAGCCAAAGTCATTTGGGAGAATGTGCCTCTCCTGAAATTCATTTTAAAGGGAGAAGAGTTACCTACACAGATGGTGGTTAGAGATTGCTGAGCCAGTTCTCTAATAAAAGACACAATATTACTTGCATAGTTCCTGTAATCAGTCAGGGGCATAAGGATTTTCCCCCAAATAACATGACTTCAACTTTTTATATTCCTTACAAGTCTGTACTTTAACTGAAAAGGTCATGTCATATATTTATGGTGCCCAAGCTAATTTACCACAGTGAAAAGAAATCTTGGTGTACAGCTATGTTCCTTGGATTTGATAGAAAGGATGCAAGCATCAGATGAGAGCTGGGCTTGGTGATCTCGAAGATCTAGTGGTTCCAGGAAAGTTACAAGCACACTGTTTTTTTCATATTAGTCAATTAAGAGTGTTACACACATACACACGCACACACAAACACACAGTGGCAAGTCCTATTAGCTGGCTACCTAACAGGTATTTCTTTCTGCTTTGACATGCAACTGTGTAAGCCTGTAATATGTAATGTGGGCTGTGCCAACCATCTTGTGACTAATGTAAGAGCCAAGAAAACTGCAGAAACATTGAATAAATATGATATCATTGAGCTGCTAAATTAACCAACCCCGAAACCTCCCACTTCTAGACTTTCATAAGTGAATAAATCCTATTTCATTAAAGCAACTTTGAGTTGGGTGTTGTATTTAGTTCTCTTTCTCTAGTCAGATGCACTCTAGTACATCTAGGCCATCCTCATATGCAGATCATAGACTGAGACCATAGACACATCTTTTGGCTCTCTTTGTAGTTAGGTGGTAGGTAGCCAGCCTCTAGGATGGGTCTCATTGATCTTTGCCTCTTGGTATTCAAATATTTAGTTAACCTTTTCCCACACTGAATTAAGGCTGGCCACTGAGACCTATAGAGTATGGTAGAGGGGATGGTGTATGACTTCCAACAGTGCATCATAAAAAGATTGAAGTTTCTGTCTGGGTTTCTTGGTTTGCTTACTCTGGAGGAAGCCAGCTGTCATGTTGGGAGGACACTCAAGCAGCCCTTGGAGAGGCCCATGTGTAGAAGGACTAAGGCTTCTCACCGACAGCCAGACAAACTTGTTATGCATATGTGTAAAGGTCCCCCAGTCAAGTCTTCAGATGACTATAGCTCTAGTTGACCTCTGATTTACCTAATGAGAGACCATAGCCAGAACACCTGACAAAACCATTCTTGACTTTTTGATCCACGGACACTATGAGATAATAAATATTTATTTTTGTTTTAAAAAAACTATGTTTTGGGTTGATTTGTTACACAAAAATAGAGAACTGACATGGGAAGTAATGTCTTTTTATGTTAGGACCCAAATTCTACTCAATACTTGGTCACAACTGCTATCCTTACAAGTGCTCAAAGCTCCACTTGATGATTTGCTAAATTTCATTCACAAATGACTCCAAGAGGGGGTCTTCTTCCCTTTGTATCCATTCTTAAGTCTATATGCTCCAAGTTGTCCTCACTCTAAAAGTACATATGACTCATTCTTTACCTCTTCCTTTTCTTTTCCTTCTCCATTCTTTCTTAATCTGTCTTTTAGTCTTTACTCTAAAAGCATCAAGATATTTCAAAACCAGTTCTTCACAGTATTAAATCACTCAGGGCAGGAGTTAGCAAATTACATCCCACTGGCCAAATCTGACCTTCTGCCTGCTTTTGTAAATAAAGTTTTATTGGAACACAGCCATGCCCATTTGTTTACATATAGTGTATGTCTACTTTTGCACTGCAGGGTTCAGTAGTTGTAACAGAAACCATATGGCTCATAAAGCCTAAATTATTTATTATTTGGCCCTTTACAAAAAACGTTTGCAATGTAGACTTAGAGTTTCTAATATTTTATGTTGTGTACCATTTTTTTCAAGGCTTCTCTGTTGTAAAATTCCAGGGGAGCACCACTCACAACATGTCTTCAGGAGGCAGCACTCACCTTCACATTCTAGAGTCTGTTACTCTCAGGTTCTCATTTCCTGTACTGTAAACATCAGTACATCTTGGTCCACCCACTTCAGTTTTTCTGCTTTGCTGATACTGGAGTTCTCAATCCACATGTGAAGTTGTGGCATGGGGAAATGGTTTTCTGTTTTTCCCATTCTTTTCCATTCCTCCTTCCTCTCTCCCTCCCTCCTTCTTTTCATCCTCTTTCCTTTCTTCCTTCTGTTAAGGATGTGTGAAATGGCAAAAACATCTTAAGATTCATTACTTATTAATTGAAAAACCATGCAAGGAGATGGGAAAATTTTGTTCAGGAAGCAGATATGTGTGTGTGTGTGCATGTGTGTGCACACGCATGCACACACACACACATACACACATGCTTACAGTACACCAAACTAGGATGAGCAAGTTTGGCATGGAGATGTTATACCCTGACTCATAATCACAGAGCACTTCTCAGCTCTGTCCTTTCACAGAGGAAGAGAAACAAGAGTAATTCCAGCTATTACAGGCTCTTGGGCACCAAATGAAACATTGCTGTAAATTGTATATAATCAGCGAGGAAGACTATTTCTCCTTGGTTATGAATGGCACTTTTCCTTCCTCTTGTCTAAGAGGAAAGGAACAGGTTTAGATCAGTCTGGGGGAGTATCATTTGGCCGAATGACCAGAACTCTCTCTCTGAATCTGAAGAGGGCCCTGGTTGTATATTCAGGATCTGTGTAAAGAGATTCTTATGTCTCTTATATCAAAATTTCCCTTCTTACCACACAATTTCTGTTCTTAGACTTAGCATGTCGATCATAAGGTAGTGGAAATTGTCAGATGTTTGGAAGTGATGGATACAGAATATAAATTCTTTAGTCATTCCATAACATCATTGCAATTTTATCCACATGTTTCTGTTCTCTGGAAGCTCACAGTTTTGTAGTGCTGACAGAGAACTCTGGATCCTTGAGAAGCACAAGGGGGAGGAATCATCAGAAACTGCATACTTTTTTTTTTTTTTTTCCTGTGCCAAGGAAGGCTGGACCAATTCCTTCTAGGTTAAGCTTTTAGAAATGAACCTTCCAGTGGTGACTGGTGATGAATCTTCCAGTGGTGATTGGTGACGGTGATAGCTGGAGATTGGAGTGCCCCTAATATTCCCACTTCTATACCAAGGCTGTCCTTCAACACATTTTCTCTCAGTTCCACCAAGCATGGTATATCAAGAAAGTGGAGACAGTGCTAGACCCACTCTTGTTGGGAACACAGTCTTCTGGGATGAAGACAAAAATTGCATACACAAAGCAATTAGAAAACCAGACAAAAGAAAATACATATCTGAACTGTACAGAGCAGAGAACAGGGAGTTCCCAAGTAAAAGAACATGTCCTGGAAGTCAGAGAAGATGGAGTTGAGCAGCGTGGGAGTGAGATGGGAAAGGAGGGGGCAGGGCTAGGCAGGAAACAGCAGTACCCTCCATCCTAAAGACTAGAAGTCATTCAATCTATCCTGACTCAGTCTTCATCTTCCCTTTGCGCTTTTATTTTTCATGTTGCATCGAAACTACTTTCTATTATTTCATTCTGAGTTTATCATCTCTCTGTATCAGTTCATTTTTCTCACTTATATCATTTTATCAATTACTTTTTGCCACCATTTTTCTACCTGTTTTCATTATGTAGTCTATTTCACAATCTTTTTTATTTCCTATCATCTATCATTTCTCTGTTCCTTTGTATCTTCATCTGCTTTTATTTTACTGTCCTTTCTCCTTCATGTCTAAATGGTTACCTTGTCTTTCATCCTTAATATTCCCCTACATTTCTGTTTCATTCCCTCTACATTTTTACCCATCCTTTTTTCCACCCAACAGTTCCCTTCCTTTATAGGGCAACACATCTCCCTTGCCCCAACTATTTGTTTTTCTCTCATTAATTAATTAATAATAAGGAAACCCTATATAAGCATTTCTTATGTTCATCCATTTAACCCTCACAGCACTATAAGAGTATTGATTTTCATCTGCATTTTGAGGAAACCTAGGTGCAGAGAGATTAACATGCCCAAGGTCTTACAGCTAATAACAGCTGAGCCAAGGTTCAGTCCAAGAAAGTTGATCTCTAGAATTTGTGCTATTAATCACTATGTCATACTGCCTTTCCAGAAGACCCACAGTTCTTTAGCTTCTTTAAATGTGACTCTGAGGCTGCCAAGCTGGTGGTTAATTCACTCTCATCATTACTGGGGCTCCTTGTGCCCCAGGACAGGAAAAAATCCCAGGAGTCTATGCAAAATAGAATGCTTAGAGAGAGAGGCTCTTCTGCTCTTCCATCCATCTAGAGTTGATATGCTTGCCATGTCACACTTGGGTGTAGAGTCTTTTGGGGGACCTGAAGCCTTGGAGCAATGTGGGCTGGGCTCAAGACTCCAAAAGGTAGCATGCTGTCATACCATTTGAGGTCTCAACTACTCTCAAAAATCACTGGTTCTTTAAAGTTTTAGGGAACCTCCCTTTCTACTTTGTTCTCTAAGCTTTAGCTCCCACTGCCCCCAAAGGGTCTCTTTTCTCTCTCTCCTCCCCCAACATAATCCCAGCATTGAGTTCAGAATTCCTAAAATAGAAGTCAGAAAGGGGGCTTGTCCATAGGCAACTTTCTTTTGCCCAAACTCCCAAATAGCTTAGGCAGGGAACACAAATGTTTGCAACATCCTTGGAAGGAAGAAAAATTAAAAGATAAAGACATAGACTATTATCAACAAATCATCCTGCCATAAATCCCACGATCACGGGTGATGTAAGATCATAGACAGGAGGTGCCACTATGCCCCACTCTGGTCCAGGTCTCTTAGCTCCTGAGCCTCATAGCTTGCTTCTGTATCCAGTTTCTTCCCCCATAACTATTCCTCCTTTTGTAGCTGGGGTAATCTGTTTGAAATACAATGTTATCCCATGATAAAACTGTTCAGAAATATTCAAAATGATAGTGTCTATTCTGGAGTTAGAATATAGTGATGGTTGCATGGCTGTGAATATGCAAAAGACTACTGTATTTTGTACTTTAAGAGAGTAAGGTTTATGGTATCTGTATAACAGTTCAATTAAAAAGAGAGAAGGGTAATACACCATCCAACTCCTTGGAGTTAAATGTCCCATCTTCAAGGTGTTCCATGATGTGATTCTTCATTTTCTCTCCAGCCTTATTTACTCACTCCACTCTTCACACTCAGTTATCCTTCACACTTTTGGTCATATCACTTCCTCTAACTGAAATTCTTTTCTCTTTCCATTCACTAACCTTTATCCCATTCCTTCCTCAAGACTGGTTCAAGTTCCCTCTTTTTGGTGGAACTTTCTCTGACAACTTTAGCTTTTACTGATATCTTCAACTTTAAGCCCTTTTTGTATTATGTACTCCTACACTGATATAAATTTTAGTAGACTGACAATTCCTTTGGTGAACTTTTCATCTTGGCGACTCAGCACTGCATACAGTGGCTGGCAGTGAGTAGGTACTTTAAAAAGTGAATAAATAGATGCATTTTGCTAATCTCTAACTGTTTCATATGCACTTGTTTTTTCAACTATATTGTAAGGTCTTGCAGGAAAGGCCAAGGGTTTTCTTTACCCGAGATTCATCACTAGTTCACAACAGGACACATAGTTGACCTATCAGTGACTTAATTATCGAATGGCTTGGCAGAGAAAAGTTGCCCCTTTCCCACTTCATTGGTAATGGGCTGGAAAGGGAGAAACTGAATAGGCAGGGAGAGTCCCAAGGATGCCTGGCTGAATGGTGGTTGCTCCACCCTTAACCACAAATGGTTCATTGTCTACCGCCTTTGGCTTCTACAGCAACCTTTGGAAAGAGATGTAGCAATTTCCCCTTCAGGGCTTATTTTTAAAATCAGTGGCTCAGAATGCTTGCCGGAAGAGTGGTCAGACAGCTCTGAGCTGCTTGGTGGATGGGATGGGTGCTGCATGAGAGGAGATACAGTGGTTGGTCCTTAATTTTGGACCTCTGATTCCCTGGAAGGAGAAGCCAGGCCAAAGGAAAGGGATCACTTGCCCAAAACAGATCACAGCTTCCACAGAGATGCAACCACCTAGTCAGGCAGCGTTTTCTCAGTCTTCAAGTTTTAAGACTGGGGCTGGGCAGCCAGGAGCTATTGACCTTCCATTCACTCAGTGAAAAGAATAAAAGTTTTACTGCATGGTTAAGAATGCCAAGTACTCGACTAGGCATGAGGAATTAAAGAGTGGACATGACATAGTTTCTGCCTTCCAGACACTTGTAGACAAGTGGAAGAAGAAAGATGGGTAAATAGGTAAATATATTATCAGGTAAATATATTAGTGGTAAGTACAACAATGGGAGTAGAGAAATAGGAGTCCAAGGAGAGAGTCTTTGAAGTAGTTGTAATGAGGTGGAGACCTGGTGATGAACTGAAGGCAGCCAGACAAGAGAGAGGTATTTAAAACAGACAGTATATTGTGCAATAGTCGAGAGATATAAGAAAATGCCATGTCCAGATTTGTAGGTAGTACACTTGTGTAAAGCAGGGGTCACCACAAAATGGCCCACGGGCCATAACCAGCCATCCACCTGTTTTTGTAATTAAAGTTTTATCTGCACACAGTCCCAATATTTATTTACATATTGTCTGTTTGCTTTGTGCTACAACTACAGAGGTGAGTAGCTGCAACAGAGGACATATAGCCCTTGAAGCCTAAAATATTTACTATGCAGGTGTAAAGAATAGAGTTAAGAGGGAAGGATTGGAGAGTGGCAAGAAATGAAGCTAGAGAGGTAATCAGGAAGCAGACTATGAAAGGTCTTATAAACAGGCTAAGAAGTTCACACTTTATTTTAAAACAAGAAGGGAGTAACTGGTGTGTTTTAAGTAGGAACACAACATGATGATATTTAAATTTTAGATCACTGGAGTGGGATGAAGATAGCAAAAGAGGCAAAACTGGAGTTAGGGATACCAGGAGGGGGAAATATTATGTAGATAAGAAATGATTCCCTGGATTATGAAGGCACCAGTGGGTTGGAGAGAAATAGACAGCTTTGAAATGAATAAAAAGTATTTGATAATTGTTTAGATATAGGAGTGTGGGAGAGGGATAGGCCAGCAATCAAATTTTTTATTTGGAATTTTTCTAAGATGAAGAAGCAGCAGTCATGACCCAGTAGCCCTTTGGTACAATTTGACTTATTTACTAAATGCATCAGACAAATTTCTTGTCTCCGGATTTTTGTTTATGTTTGCTTTTTTACACAGTCTAGACTCAATATTACCACTTCAGTGGAATGTAGAAACCTATCACCAAATAGGCCCCTTTATCCACCTCCCTTTATGTCATAGTTGTTTTGTGCATTCCAGCTACATATATTAAAAACCTCATTAGATTATAATTTTTGCTTTAAACTGTTGAATATACTTTAAAGAACCCAAGAGAACAGTCTATTATATTTACTCAGACATTTACCATTTCTGTTGCTATTCCTTCATTATTAATATTCCAAGTTTCCTCTTGAAGTTATTTTCCTAAAATCTGAAGAACTTTCTTTAGCAATACTTTTAAAGCATGTTTGCTGGTAACAAGTTCTTTTAGTCTTCCTTCATTAGAGAAGGTCTTTATTTCACCTTTATTCCTGAATACATTTTCATTATATTTGATATAGAATTCTGGGTTAATAGCATTTTCTTTTAGCACTTTAAACAAGTTGTTCTACTTCTTTTTGGCCTCCAAAAGGTTTCTAATGAGAAACCTGTCTTTCAAATTGGAGTTTCCCTATGGGTAATACATTGGTTTTCTCTGGCTGCTTTCAAATTTTTTTTTCTTTGTCTTTAGTTTTCAGTAGTTTGATTAAAATGTGTCTGGGTATAGATTTCATGGAGTTTTACTTTTTGGAATTTGTTGAACTTCTTGAATCTATTAGTTTATATCACTCACTAAATTTGAGTAGTTTTCAGCTAATATTTCTTCACATTCTTTCTCCTCCTCGGACTCCAATAACACGAATGTCAGAGCTTTTGGTATTTTCCTACAGGTCCTGAGGCTCAATTTTTTTTCAATCTTCTTTCTGCTGTTTAGCATGGAGAATTTCTATTGATTTATTTTCAAGTTCACTGACTCTTCCCTTTGTCATTTCCATTCTGCTTCTGATCTGATCTAATTTTTTTTATTTTAGTAATTGCAATTTTTCTCTCCAAAATATCCATGTGGTTCTCCTTTATATATAGTTCTTTGCTAAGAATTCTTTTTATTCATTTCAAGAGAGTCTATACTTATTTCATGAAGCATTTTTATAATAACTATTTTAAAGTTGTTAAATAATCCCAGCATTGAACAATCTCAGAAATGGCTTCTGTTGACTGTCTTTTGGGAGTTGAGATTTTTCTTGTTCTGTGTGAAACAAATATTTTTAGACTGTATCCAGGATTTAAAAATACTATGAGATTCTAGATTTTGCTTAAATCCTATGGAGAATGCTGGTAATTTTCTCTTAGCTGGCAATCAATCCAGTTTCTTTCAGGCCACAAGTGCACACCGACCATTTATGGGTTATGATTTCAATGTCAGATCCATTGTCAAAGTTTTTACCATGCTGTTTGAATTTTTCTCACATGGGTGCTATTCAGTAGACAGTCTAGAATCTGAGGGCAGGGAGGAGGTGATCTATTTCAAAGTTCAGGTCTCAAAGATTTTAGCATATTTAGGGTCAGATCCATACTAACACATCTCTGGAGTAAGCCAAATGGTTTGTAAACAACTTTATACTGTAGCTTTCAAGATCTCCTTTTCTATGATTTCCCTAGTACTTTCCCTGTGCCTCCCATTTTTGATCTTCTAGTCAGAAATCTGGGGCTTTAGCTTCTCCATTGGGTTGTGTACTTCCTAATACTGCAGTTTTTAAAATTTTTTGTTTGTTTTTTTATTTCCTTGGCCTGGGAAAACACCTTCCTCAACTCTTTGTCTAGTTAATTTTCATTAATATTTCACTCTTATCTTAAATATCATTTCCTCCTAAAAGCCTCCCTTATTCTCATATTATATTCTCCTTGTTATTGTTCCATAGGAGCCATATTAATTATATATGAATTTGTTTACTGATTTAATATATCTCTCCTACTAGCAGGAGATGGAATCATATTTCTCTTGTTCACCATTATGTAAATTTCTAGCATCTAAAACAGTATATGACACACAACGAATACTCAACAATATGTATTTAATGGATAATTCCATCTTCCCTTCACCTACCTACTTGTTCATGTCCTATCTCATCCCCCCAAAATATGATCTTCATATCCAAATATAGCCCTGACTCTTAAGAATGAAATTAAATCTTATCTTTAACTTTATGATTTGTAAATCATGCTCACATCTCATTTTTTTCCTGCCTGATTCTATGAAATTGAGAGGAAAATGGTATTAATTATACTGTATAGACAAGTAAACAGAGAGTCAAAGAAATAAAATAATTTGTCCAAGCTCACAGCTAGTTAGTAATGGAGGTAATGGGTAGAGCTGGAAGTAGGGTCAAGCAAGTGAATTGCCTAGGGAGGAAAATTTAAGGAGGTACTTACTCTCAGGGTTGTGAATGTTTGCACAACCCTGAGAGTGAATGCCTTCTTAAATGTCACATTCTTGGCTTCTCATTTCCCTCATCTGAGGCTTGGCCCTGCTGGTGGTTCAATTAAGATCTGTCTGAGTCCAAAATCTTCTTCATTAATTTGACAGAGCTCTGAATAACTGTAACCACCTTATGCATTTAGATCTCATCTTCGACAGTGTTCTAATAAATTTTGGAGTCACAGAGATCTGTCTTTGAGTCTTTACTCCTCTCTAACTGTAATACCCTGGGCAAATTACTTTTCTTAGATACGAAATAGATACAATATCTATTTCATAGACTTGCTGTAAAGATTAAAATGTTACAATGCAGGCATGGCCATCTGCTAGTTGCCTTCAATATTTGTTCTCCTCTTTTTCTCTAGACATAGGAACACCAGTTTTTAGCTGGGACATAGCACCCAAAAAAGAGACTGCATTTCTCTGCCTCATTTGTAGCCAGGTGTGAGCATATACCTATGTGCTAGTCCAATGGAGTATGAGTGGTACTGATATATACAAATTTTAGATTGTGTCCCATTCTCACTTTCCCCTTCTTATTGACTAGCATGCGGATATAGCGGCAGGACATCTCAGATCATAAAATGATAGCAATACCTCAATGATGGTTAAACAAAAGACAGAATTCTAGAACCTTAATACCTTTTCAGAGCAGAGCTGGCATTTTAGCTTAGACTTGAATTTTAAAATTTTATGATACTTTCACCAATGTAAGTTTGAGACTTGGTTACAGAGGTTGAACCCTCATCCTCTAGCAGCATAGGACTTAGAAGAGTATAAGTATTTAATTATACTGGTGAGTATTCATCTGCATGTATCTGTTAAAACCTGATTCATTAACATAAATATAGCTTGAGATCAATCTCTCTGTGTGTGTGGAGGAGAGTTTATGCCATGAGTAAGTTAGAGTTCAAATTTATACTATCCATGTGTTTTGGAAATGGCCAATTTTAATAAATAAACATAAAATTTGGTACTAAGCCAAGAATACCCTTAGACAGCTTAAAAGAAACATATTTTAAACCTTGCTGGAGGGATGTACCTTCAACTCAGATTATAAAGATTTATTAAAAAGATTCAATGAACTTAACCTCATAATAAAAATTTACAAAGTAAACAAGAACACAATCTACTGTGTATTGCAGACTACAGAAACAGAAGAAGTTCCAAAGAACTTCAAAAAATTAAATGGTCTTGCATGACTACATCAAGAAAAGAGAGATCAAACCAACAACTGAACTTTACTCCTTAAGAGACTAGAAAAATAAGAACTAAGTCCAAAGTTAGCAGAATGAAATAAACATCAGAGTGGCTACAGATAAAATAGAGACAAAAACCTGGTTTTTAAGAGATAAACAAAATAAATGTTTAATGAGACTTAACAAGAATACAAATAAAATAGAAATTAAGAGGAGACATTACAACTAATACTGCACAAACACAAAGAAAAGATCATAAGTGAAAACTATGAATGATTAAATGCCCCAAAATGAACAATCTAAAAAAAAAAATGGTAAATTCACATTCTACCAAGACTGAATCATTAGGAAATGGAAAACCTTAACAAATCATTATTAAGGAGGTTAAACCAGTAATCAAAAATCTCCCAACAAAGAAAAGTCCAGGACCATATGGCTTTACTGGTGAATTCTACCAAACTTTTAGAGAGGAACGAATAGCAAATCTTCTTAAACTCTTTTGGAAACACACACACACACACACACACACACACACACACACACACACACACACAGAAGGGAATACTTTAAAACTCGTTTTATGAGACCAGAATTACCCTGATGCCAAGCCAGAAAAGAAAACTACTAGAAAAGATAATTACAGGCCAATATCTTTGAACATAGATGCAAAATCCTCAACCAATTATTAGCAAACCAAATTTCAATGATACATTAAAAAGATCATATGCCATGATCAAGTGGCATTTATTGCAGAGATAGTTTAACATCCACAAAACAATGTGATACACTACAATAACAAAATGATGGATAAAAACCATATGATCATCTCAATAGATGCAGAAAAGGATTTGACAAAATTAAACATTCATTCATATAAAACTGGGTATAGAGACAACATCCTTCAATAGACCATACATGACAAATGCATAGCTAACATCATCCTCAATGGTGAAAAGCTAATAGCTTTTCCTCTAAGATCTGGGGCAAGATAAGGATGCCCACTCTTGCCATTTTTATTCAAAATAGTACTGGAAGTCCTAGTTATAGCAATTAGGTAATGAGGGGGGGGGCGAGGAGGGGAGGGGACAGAGAGAGAAGGTATCTAAATCAGAAAGGAAGAAGTAAAAATTGTCTTTATTTCCAGATGACATATTATATGTAGAAAACCATAAAGACTCCGGCAAAAAACTGTCAGAACTAATAGATGAATTCAGTAAAACTGCAGGACACAAAATCAATACATAAAAATCAGTTGCATCTCTATAAATAGTTACATCTCTATACAACAAACTATCAGAAAGAGAAATTAGGAAAACAATTTGCAATTGCTTTAAAAAGAATAAAATACTCGAGAAAGAATTTAACCAAGGAGGTGAAAGATCTCTACCTTGAAAACTATAAGACACTGACAAAAGAAACTGAAGACGACACACAAAAATGAAAAGATATTCCATGCTCATGGACTGGAAGGATTAATACTGTTAACATGTCCTTAACTACTGAAAGTAACTGACAGATTCAGTTCAATCCCTATCAAAGTTCCAATAGTATTTTTCACAGAAATAGGAAAAAATAATCCTAAAATTAGTATGAAACCACAAAAGTCTTCAAATAGAAACAGCAATCTTGTGAAAGAACAAAAAAGGTGGAGGCATCACACTTCCTAATTTCAAGTGATATTACAAAGCTATAGTAATCAAAACACTATGGCAGTGACATAAAAACGAATACATAGATCTATGGAAAAAAACAGAGCCCAGAAGTAGATCCACACATAAATGGTCAATTAATTTATGACAAAGTTGTCAAGGATATATAATGGGGAAAAGAAAGTTTGTTCAATATATGGTGTTGGGAAAACTGGACAGCCAAATTTAAAAGAATGAGACTAGACCCTTGTATTACTTATGCCAGTCACAAAAATCAACTCGAAATGCATTAAAGACTTGAATGTAAGACCTGAAACCATAACACTCCTAGAAAAAAACTTTTTGAGGTGTAAGCTCCTTGACATTGCTCTTGGCAATAATTTTCTGGATTTGACACCAGAAGCAAAGTCAACATAAACAAAAATCAATAAGTGAGACTAAATCAAACTAAAAAACATCTGCAAAGCAAAGAAAGCCATCAACAATATTAAAAGACTACCTGATAAGTGGGAGAGAATATTTGTAGTCCTGATATCTGATCAAGGGTTAATATCCAAAATACATAAAGGACTCATACAACTCGACAACAACAAAGCAATGCAATTTAAAAGTGAATAGAGGACTTAAGTAGATATTTTTTACCAAAAAAGACAAAGAAATGGCCAATAGGTACATGAAAAAGTGTTCAACATCATTAATCATTAGAGAAATACAAATCAAAACCACAATGAGATATCACCTTACACCTATTAGAATGGTTTTCATCAAAAAGACAAGAGATAATAAGTATTGGTGAGAATGTGGATAAAGGAAACTGTGTGCATTGTCAGAATGTAAATTAGTATATCCACTATAAAAAGGAGCATAAAAGTTCCTCAAAAAATTAAAAATAGAACTATCATAAGATCCAGAAATCCCACTTCTGGGTATACATATGCAAAGAAGATGAAAACTTGATATTAAAGAGATATCTGCACTTCCATGTTCATTGCAGCATTATTCACATCAGCCAAGAAATAGAAACTTAAAAATGTAAGATAACTATATCACATTGTGATATATATTTCACTGTGTGTATATATAATAAATGTACTTTAAATGATTAAAGTCAAAGGACTATAAAACATAAGAAAAGAATAAGACACTATGGGGAAAGACCAGGCAGATTTAAAAAGAATTTCTAGAACTGAAAATAACATAGAATTTAGATAATAGAATTTCTAGATGAAAAATATTATGGTCTTTGAGGCTGAAGTAAAATGGAATTGGAGTAATTAAATAGCAAATTAGATACAAGTTCAGAGGTACAGTGAACTGTAGATAAAAGACATTGACTTAGAACGTAACATAAACAGAAAATATGACATATAGGTTTAGAGAACAGAGAAATTCTGATGAGGGAGATGACACAATCTTGATTTAGCTAACATGGATAAGTCAATAGAAAGAAACCAGCAGGCATTATATGGAGGTAGTCTGCCACGTGTGCTCCATGACTAAAATCTAGTTATTGCAGAAAATCCATAAATAACTAAACATTTTCATTGATGTCCTGGTTAACTCTCTCTTGGCTTTTTACTGTTCTTGCATGAATAAATCACATGTTCTTTCACCTGAGACATCCTCTCTTCCTTTGAGGTTAGGTTTCCTTCTTCCTGAAGTAAATCTTTGGAAAGATCTGTTGGTTAAAAATATCTCCTTTAAATAAAATGTGTATATGTTTGTGTGTGTTTATGGCTTAAATGATACTTTGTTGGATATAAAATTTAAGTTATCAATTATTTTCTCAGCATTTCTGGACGTATGTTGATGATGGTAAGAATTCTGAAGTCTTTGAAACTGTAGCTCAAATCTGTCTTTGTTTTTGATTCTGCAATTTTACCATGAAGAGTCTCAATGTTGATTTATTTTTGCTTCTCTGCTCAGATTTCAGAGTGATAAACTACTAAATTGAAATTTAACACCTCTGCGAAAAATAAAACATAACAAAAAGTGAAAGGCAAACTATAAACTGGGGAAAGGAAGTGCAAGAATAACATAAAGTTATAAAGAATATAGTTAAAGAATGGGGAAAGAATGTCTACAAATCAATATGAAAAAGAAAACAACCCAACAGAAAATAACAGACAAAAGATTCAGAGAATTCATGAACAGGAAAAGCAAAATGGCCACTATATTTATTCTGTTTCTTGACATCACCAGTAACAACAGAAATGTGAAACAAAACAGCAGTGAGATAATACTATATCATACCTATCAGAATGGCAAAATTTAAATTTCTAAAAGTTTTTGCCTGGTTTATATGAGGATATGGAGAAAGGAGTGTTCATATACTGCCAGTTAAAGGGGAAGTTGGTACAACCACTATGCAGTTAAATTTGAAACTATCAAATTCCACTCATAGATATATCCTAGAGAAACTCTAACACATGTGCACAATTATGCATTTATAAGAATGTGGTCGTTGTAGCACAGTATAAAATGGCACACAAGTGAAAGTAACCTCATTGCCCAATAAATTGGGATATATATATATATATATATATATACACACACATATATATATGTATGTATGTATGTATGTGTGTGTATACATATATATACACATACATATATATAAATTCAAAGTATTCAAAATAATATATAATATAAAATTAATGAACTAGCTCTATCTATATCAACATAGATAACTCTTAAAAGTATGGTACTGAATTTTCAAAAAGAAGTTGTTAAATTATATGTAGGAAATGCTTTCAATATGACTTTTGGCACATTTCAATATGACACATTTTGTGGCTATACTATATACAGGTATACACTATATAAGTATGCACTGAAACTATAAATAAACCCATGAGAATAAAGAACAGCAAAATTAAGATAGTAGTTACTGCTGAGGAGAGTATGATAGATTGATCACAAAAATATTCCCAATTCTTCTCCCCATACTGTGTCCATTCTTTTTGCAATGTGACTTTTGCAGCACTTCTCATCAAAATGTAGAGTCTATTACCACACTTCTTGAACATGGAATGGCAGGTGGTCACTTCTGAGTCTAGGCCTTAAGAGGCATTGCACAATTTTACTTTCCCTTTTCCAACCCTGCTACAACCATGTGAACATGTCTGGGCTACTCTGCTGGTGGTTGAGAAGCAGTGAAGGAATGTCCAGGAGTCCAAGCTGAGATTTATTCTAGTCCAAATTCCAAACATGTAAGAGAGACTAGACAAGATCATCAGAGTTGCCTACACAACCTACTAATGTAGGTCTAAAGGCTCACGAATGAGCTCAGGTAAGACCAGAAAAACTGCTGAGGTAACTCATAGAGTCATGACAAATAATAAATGCTTACTGTTTCAGCCACTGTTTTAGAGTGTTTTGTTACTCAGAAGAAATAGTTGATACAAGGAAGGAGAACAGAACTGGGGAGGGACAAAGGGAGAAGGTTTCAACTATAGCTTTGATGTTTTATGTCTTAGAAAAAGAGAGACTTGAAGCAAATAAAGCGTAATGTTAAAACTTAACAAGTAGAAGTAGTGGATACATGATTGTTATATAATCCTAACTTTTCTGTATGTTTGAAGTATTTCACAATAAAATTCAGACAGAAGAATAAATGCATCAATGTGCTACTCTAGACAAGATAGCCAAAATGATTTTAAAACACAAAAAGACGTATTTTTCCTATTACTCCTTCCCCTCCCACTGCCACCCCCCAACCCCAGCCATCCCCTGACACAAACACATGACGTGCACACAGCAGACTATGTAGACTAGTGATTTCTGAGTTCTAAATCTCTTCTCTCATCCCCAGGACATCTTCCCTGTACCTTCCAAGCATTTAATCCTCTAGCCTCAGTAATTTGTAAGAATAGTAAGCATTTAATCAGCTTACTGACAAAGAGTCAAAAGAGATGAGCTAGGGATGCATTACAAGGACAAATTTTATATAGCTTCTACATAGGGAAGGAGATTTTAAATTTCATAGCTACTTTATACTATTGTTTTGTCTAAAATATAGATTCTTCTGATAAAAATGTGATAGTCCATCCTGCTCAGCTCAAATACAGGGTTAGTCACCTACCTCATGACTTCCTCCTGGCATTCTAACCTGCCCTGTCACTTCTGTCTGAAGTCACTGCTACTGGCAAAGGTAACTTTCTGTCTTTCCAAGAGGAAGATTTGTGCTTGACCTACTGAGAATGACAAGGGCTCTCAGTGGATACCCACTCAATGCCAGAGAAAGGCAAGGCTAAGCAGTCTGTTCTCAAGGGGTTCACATCCCTCTTGGCCCAATGCACTGCTCATGTTTCTATTTTGACTTCCACAGCACTCTATGCCCACCTTATTCTGTACAACTGTACACCCTTATTATATGCTGGCTGGCGCTGTGAGTTGCAATGTGTTCTTTTCCCAATTCAATTAGGCTGTAAACTCCCTGAGGACACAGTGTTTTAAGCAACTCAGTATCCTTACTATGTAGTTAAAGGAAGGAAGGAAAGGAGAAAGGTCAGACAGGAAGGAGGAAAGGAAGGAAGGTGAGACAGGAAGGAAAGAGGGAAGGAAGGATAATGGTGGCAAGTATTTATAGAATGACTGTATGCCAGATAGTGTGCACTTTCTTGTTTAATCCTTCCAACTACCGAGTGAAGTAGATACTATTATTAAATTTTTCTAGTTTAAAGATGAGGAAACATGCTTAGGAGGGTTGAGTAATATGCCCAATGTAATAGCCATAGCAAGTAAATCAGGGAGGCTGTACTTGAATCACGTTTGTCTAAGGACTGTGCTCTCCATCTCTGATGCTGTACTGTCAAGAGTTTTGAGCACAGATTTGCTGATAACAAGAAACCAGGAATTCATTATAAAGAAAGAAAAAGGAGAGAAGGATAGAAAGCAGGAGAATGAAAAAAGGAAGGGAGAGAACCACCAACCAATACATTCTCCTTCTGCAGATGCCATACCTAACCTGTGACAGCATGGTTTCTGCTTAATCCCTAAGCATCTCCAGGAAAGTTCTGTTTGCTTCTCTGGTAATGCGTCCCAGGTTTCATTCTCCATGTGCCAAAGATATCCACAGACAGCTCTCTATGCATTTACCTGTGTGAGAAGACACACACACAGTTGATTTTCATGCTGTGAACACTGAATTAGCCAATACGGAACCATTACTACTGGGAGAAATACAGGACTGGGTTCACATTTCATCAGCTGGTCAATATGTAAACTTTTGCTAAGTGTTGCTGTTTAAAGACACCTTACTGTTTGTTGATTCATTAACAATGAACTCAGGATCAGCAGCACTATAACATGTCTGAACAACGCTTATCTTACATATTTTCCCCATAAGTTACATCGCAGCCTTCTTACACTTAGAACACTAGACAGCCCTTAAGCATTACACTTGGGGGCTACTTTAAATAGCAAAATCACCAACAAAAAGCACAAAAATTTGAAAAATGTGGCAGTAAATAAACTGTGAAAAGGTCACTTGTTTATGAGCTAGAACAAGAAGGCAGGTCACCTTGCTCCTCTCAGCTGTGTTGGGCGACTCGAATTTTTCACTGCCCTGCACACAGCCATAAATGATGCCAAAAGTGCTGCCAAAGGTCCTCCAATTCATTCTGTGAGCCAGTGACATCCATACTAATTAGACTTGATGAAACTATTGCTTTTGTAGATGCTTCTGTGCTTTTGTACATGACTATTTTGTAGTTGCATATAAATTATAGGAAGTAGGGGAATTTATAAAATATTGAGTCCACAATTAATGAGAATTGGCTATATAGAGCAGCAGTCCCTAACCTTTTTGGTGCCAGAGATCTGGGCTCCTATGAGAATCTAATGCCTGATGATCTGAGGTGGCATTGCTAGCACTGGGAAACAGCTGCAAATACAGATGAAGCTTCACTTACTCACCACTCACCTCCTGCTGTGTGGTCTGGTTCCTAACAGGCCACAGAAGGGTACAGGTCCATGGCCTGAGAGGTTTGGAACCTCTGATAACAGAGCATGAAATTCAGCCATCTTAAGTCAATATTAAAAAGTCTGATATATCTTAGATTTGGATATATTAGGCGCCCTGTTTTCCTGTGGGAAACAGGAAAGAAACAGCCAGACAGATGTGGAGTGTATCACAATAATTTTAGCTTTGTATTTAAATAGGAGAACATCACAAGCACATATTAATGGCGCAGGGTCCCTGAGGCGGCTGGCTACTCATCCCTTCTCCTGCATTAGTTGAGATTTTGTTCTGATCATTAGAGATCGTCAGCATCACAGATCACAGAAAACCTTGCCAAGTCTTTAATCAAATAAATAGTTCAAGTCCCATTGCCTTTGTATAGCCTTGTAGAGGCTGGGTCTTGCTTAGCATTGCGCCTTTGTGTATGGAAGAAACTCTGCAAACACTTGTTTATTGAACAGGAGGATTCTCAGGGTCAATCTGCTACTTATGTTGTTCTCATCCCTGCCCTCCCTTTGTAATGTACTCTCACGTAAATATTTGTCTAAAGTTGTGGTCCCCAGCTTGCAGTTCCTGGAATTAGTGGTCCTTAAAGGTGTCTTAAACATGTCATTGAGCTATTTAAAAAATCTGTCCAGAAATACATTTCACTAGAATGAGACCTCACACGTTAAATAAAATGGCAAGGTTTTGTTTTCGTTTTTGTAAATTTGCCTGGAATTATACGATAATCCTATGTAATGATACTATATCATTGCTAACACTATCACTCAGCTCCACTGACATGTCTTTGATTAACAAAAAGACTACCACTCAAATGATTTAAATTTACTAAATAAAAGTTTTTGAAATATCTCAGGAAAATATGGGGGAGATAATGGAAATGTTCTTTGACGGTGAAAGAATAGAAAACCATTGATCTAAAGGGTTCTGAATACATGGAACCTTTGTATAAACAGGTGTTAATATTATTTTTATTATTTCAAAATTAGGGTTTTTACATTGCTGTAACTTCTTTTGAGCAAAGCAGTCCGATTTCATCCAAATGGGAAAACTAAGTAAGAGAAAATCAACCATTTTCTCCTGGAAACTGAAAAATAGCCCCGAGGATCCATTCTTTAATATTTATCCATTCTTTCAACACAGCTCTGCTCATTCTTCTCGGGGAGCAGGGATGGTTCCATAAATTCATCTTTCCTTTGTGGAACATCTTTTCTTCTTGTGAAAATTAAACACAATCAAATTGAAGTGATACTAATAAAAGTGTGTCCTGCACCAGCAAGAGATCTGCCAACTCCCAGGCAAGCTAAGTTGTTTCTGTTGAAATTCCTTTTCATACATTTCTTCTGTTTCAGTCAGATTGTAATGCTGAGAACAGCTGGTGCCACACATCTTGATCAATGGCAAGGTTACAGCTTTGTTTAGTTTCTTTAAAGAGCAACATGGAATGTAGACATCAGGCTCAATGCCCCTGCCTGAATTCCAAAGCATATATTTAAGACCTTGAGGACCAGATTGTCTTGTTTCAGGAATACATAATTTATTCAAAATATAGAAAACTTCATGCTCACTGAGACACTCCTCACCATTATTCATGCTAGGGCACAGGATCCTACACCCCTACCTTCAAAAGGCTCTTATGGTCAGCTTCTCTCAACTTGTTTATCACTGCCTCCCTTCATTCTATTTCTGCTCCCATCAACACCTTACACCTGGAATGCCCCTTCTAGGCTCAGCCTACTGAGGTACCTGCTTCATATCATTCATGAAGTGCCTGAAATTACTCCCCTCCAGGAATCCCTCTGGAACACTCAGAAAAAGGTCATAATCTCATCCTTCCCGATCCAACTACAGAACTCCAGATTACTTCATCTACTGATTGACTAAAATCTCCACTACTTAAATCTAGGTAATTAGTACCTTAAGTCATATATTTGTTATTAGCTTAGTGACTTGTGTGGCAGTATGTAACATCATAAGCATTTTTCTAATCTTGCCACTTTTGTATATTTCATAATATAGTACCATGTGAAAAACAAATATTTAATAAATTCATCTTGATTTTATAGGCTAAAGAAAAACTTTAAATTGCCCCAGAGTGAAAGTCACCTCTTTTTAAATAACTTAATAAAATAGCTGTGAGGTGACAAAGGAAGGGTTGGGCAGGAGCGTTCACCAAGTTTCTGTGAATGAGCTTTATTCATACACCCTGACCCTGGATGCATCTTTTAAGCTGTTGGCTGTGTTCTTACTGGAATTCTGTGGAGAGATTCTCAATACCTCTTTTTGAATGCCTTTTATTGATTGATTCCATTATACCTCCAACTTGACCTATCCTATTATAAACTAAAACAGTCTCTGATGGTGCTCTGGCACACCCTTATTTTCTACCTCTGTCTACCTAACTTTGCATTAGAAGCAGTCTTAATGGTAACAGTGGTGCCAGGAAAACAGTTCTCGCTCTCAGGTCACACCACCAGGTTCCCGGAAAAGGATTTGGAAAGTCAGTGTAATGAACATAGTCTGGAATAGGCATTCTTAGTGTTTTTACTTGGAAAGTAGCTTCTAGTAGAAAATCAAGACATATTCTGCTATGGGAAAGCATTTTACATGCCAAAAGAGTTTCTATAGGTTATTACTTTTAGGCATACTAATAGAGTACTTTTTTTTTCTTGGAATCAAGATACACCACCTTATCATGTCAAAAGTCCTCTATTTCATTCCACAGGCCAGTTACAATGATCATACAATTTGAATTGAATGAAACTATTGCTTTTGTAAATGCCTTTGATCATTGTAGCCACTACTCATTGTTAAGTGTTATAGATGGAGAGTACATGAGTGATACACAGAATCTTAGAAAGCAGTTCTACAAGAAAAGATAATGGAAGAGGAAAGAGACAAAATGGGGACATAGCTATTAGCAAAGAAATACAAAGAGAATGGTTAAGGAAACAAAATGCAGGAAGCAGGAAGGAGGAATAAAAATGACCTTAATTGTCTGTCACAATGCTGATGAGCACAAAATTACTGCCAGGTGCTAGTTTAGACTAACTTTCCATTGGCCTTGCAAATAAGCACACTATTCTTTTTCAGCCCATGAAATGTTATTTACAGACAAAGGCAAGGTTATATAGAGAAGATGAGACTGAGGTAAAGTATGCAGTCTTTTTCTGACTCTGAACTTAATAAAACTTTAGAAAGAGTATATTAAAAAGCAAGTTTTTGAAATAGGAGAATTTAAAAGAATAAGTACCATGTCTCATATATTTGTGTTTCTGCAAAAAGATTTTCACAAGACAGCTATACTTGCAATGTATATTTCAGTGCTTTTTAATTTTCACTCAGCAAATAAAGTTGAAGACTATATTTGTTAAGCCTCAGTTAAGCCTTGCACCTGATACAATTCAAACCTTTGAGGAAAGACAAATGACACTATGAAAATTATAGTGAACAATCTCCTACATCAAGAGTCCATGTGTGATATAGGAAGTTTTAACTTACTAATATTCACAGGTAGGACATTACAATAGAAAAAAAAAGACATTATTTCATAAAGAGACTTTAAGAATACACGTGTAAGTAAAGGGCTGATCACTAGCCTGTAGAATAGATGAATTTTTGGAATGTTTAATAGACATCATGATTTGATTTGTGGCTTGGGTCGCAAGTTCTCTTTCTGGGCATCTTTTGCTTGACAGAATCTCAGCATAGCCCAAATTCCTGGAGAGTTTAACAATCCTCTTCTGCCATCACGATGATCTATATGGGTTTAGTGCTTGGATGTCAGAGTAAGTGTTGATGACACACGGAAAATCTGGGGAAGCATGTTACTAAGTTGATAAAACATTTCTTCAGAAATACTCTGTAAGAGGTTAAAATAAGTTTGTATTTGTTAAAACATTTATTTTTTAATGAATTAAAAATATTTTAAATTATAGAACTAGTTCTAGATATGGAGTATAATATGTAAAAATTATCTTTCATGATTGATTTAACTGCACAGCTATGGGCAGGGGCTGTTTTCCTGGCTAATCCTCTGAGACCCTGTTGTTCCTATCAAATAACAGGTTTGATTACCAGAAAAATCCCTAGATAACACTGGTGTAATCAATAACACAAGTACCACTAATTTTGCTAAGGTCTGTATAGAATACACAATCATTCTCTGCTTAAGTCCTTATTTATAAACTCTCCAAAATCTACATAAATGGGAAAAAAGGAAAACAAAGGAAAGATAAGTCAAGTTTGGTTTGGGAGTTAAATAAAACGTCTCTTGAGTAATAATAGATGCTGACATCTTTAACAATAAACTAAGCACCTTTATGGCATACAAATATTTCTCCCCCTAAAAAACAGAAAGCTGTCAGCATTTTGTCATTATATTGAGTTTAGGGCAGTGTACTGACTATATCTGTGAGGAATATAACAAATTAAAGTGGGGTAAGAGCTATTTAGATAACACACCTGTGGTACCAGAAATTGCACTGTCCTAGAAATTCCTCCATCCCATGAAGCCATTTCCATCATGAAACCTAAAACAGAACAAAAGATTTTGCTGAATTATGAGTTCTGGTCTTCAAATCTACCTGAATTTCCTGAAATAAACTGAATTTTCATTGTGGGGCTTTGCATCTTCACTTCTTAGATCAAGACATTGGGGCTTCACCGCTGCCTATATCAGAGGCTTCTGCAATCCTTAATGCTCCATGCCAGAGAGCTTGAACATAGTTTTGTCAACACATTCTTATGATTTCTCAAGTCCTATTTAGTTTTGATATGATGAATCCCCAAAGAGTTACTGAAGTCTAATTAAACATGGGGCCCTATTTTTTTTCTTAAGAAAATAAAAGGCAAAAGAGAACAAACTGTAACAGAGCAAAATATAAATAACATCCAAATATCCTGCATTTCAAGAGGGCTGGATATTTGTTTATTTTGTGACTAGAAAAAGATAAGCACATTGTTAAATATAAGATTATACTCACCTTTGACACATTTAAATACGAGTTCTGCTCTCCTTAAGCACCATGGTATAGTCATTTCCTAAAAACGGAAACAAATCTTTTTAAAAACAGAACTTTGCAAAAAAATAGTCAGATCTTAATTCATATATGTTGACCATCCAATTCTGAACCGATTCAGGCAATTATCTGCTAATTTCAGCTGAATTTCCTTTGTATTTCAAGCCTACGAGTTCTTATGTCTGTTATATAATTCTTGTGAAATGCTAACTAATTAGCCTAGTAAATATAATTTGTAAATGAACATAACCTTAAAACTTTACAGATAATTCTAAACAAAAATATAAATGATGTAGAAACTCCACCTACTACTCACAACATTAACATGAATAATTCTATTCATTTGTATATCTGAATAAGTAATGCATTAAAATGTTTTTACATTATTACCAAGGAGAAATAAACAAATAGCCCATCTTAGTCACCTAACCAACCAAATGCATCCATTTTTCTATGTTCCTGCCTAATCTTTGACCAAGTAAACACACAGGGGCTAGTGTCAGACTCTAACCAACACATTTATAATTTTCCAGTTATGATCAATGTTTATGCCATTTTAAATAAATTTTCTTTTCATTATCATCAGAATTACTTTTCCATGGTGTAAGTCTTCATAACAATAAAATCTTTATTATTTCTACGGCCATGCTACTCTAAAATTAAAGCCCAATCCCATCTGATCTCAGAGGCTAAGCTGGGTTGGGCCTGGTTAGAACTTGGATGGGAGACCACCTAGGAAGACCAGGTGCTGTAGGCTTGAAAAAAAAAATAAGGGATTGTAAACTGACAAGGTCCTTGTAATCCGTGAGGTCAACCAAAGGTTGCCTCGCCTAAATGAATGAATGAATGAATAAAATGTTTATTATTTCATTACAGTGATTCTCGATCTTTTTGGGTCTTAGGATCTTTTTATTTTTTTATGCTATTAAAAACCGCTGAGGATTCTGATGAGCTTTGGTCAATGTGGATTATCTCCCTTAATATTTATTGTATTAAAAATGAAAACTAATAAAAATATTAATTTCATTTAAAAACACAATAAACATGTTAACAATTTTTTTAATGGAAAGTAAACATACTTTCCATTCAAATCTCATTAATGCTTGGCTTAACAGAAGACATTTGGATTCTCTTATCTGCCTCTGCCTTCTATCTGTGGTGTTATCATACAGCATGTAGCTTCTGGAAAAACCCATTGATGCTCATTTAAGAATGAGAAAAAAAAAATAAAGCCTTATTTTTTTGAAAAAATTTTTAATCTTGCTCTCAGAAGGGGCTGGATCCTGGGTGGTTCTTCAGAACACAATTTAAAACTGCTGTTTACTGAATTAATGACTCAAAACTTAAACAGCCACTTATAGCTAGATTTCCACTTTTTGTTAATTACAGTGCAATGAACATATTTGTGTGTGTATGTGTGTGTGTCTCTACCTATCATCTAATCATGGTTTTGAATGATTTCTTGGGATACTTCTATAAATTAGCGAAATAAAATTTAAGTTCTTCCCTAAAAGGTTAGATCAATTTACATTAGCCATTAGCAATATACGCAAAATTCAATTTTGCCATGTGTTCACCAGTATTTGGACATTTAAATATTACTTATTATTTAACATTATTACTAATTTAATAGATCTTAAAGGGTATTATCTGATTATCTTTAAAAAAGAGACTTTTCTTTTGCAGTTTTAGGTTTACAAAAAAATTACAAAAATAGTAGAGAATTTTCATATACTCCCATACCCAGTTTCCTCTATTATTAACATCTTATGGTAGTACATTACTAAAAGTGAGGCTGTCTATGCAACTACCAAGAATAAAGAGAACAGACTGCATCAAACAATGACAGAGAAATGCTTCAGCAACTCTAATTCATTTTGGGTTTTTAATGGTATATACATCTAAAGCAATAGACTACAACTAAATTGTTTTCTATACTGTAAAATAATAGCTGTGGAATTACAGGAATTCTGGTCATTAAAGTACAAATACTAAAGTATAACTGAATATATGCTTCACCTTAAAATATAGCATTTTTCAAAAATACCTTGAAAATAATCAGAATCAAAAATTATCTCTTTAAACTAATATTATAAGATACTCATTTTTTATATATAAAAAGCATCGTCTGATAGTAACTTGTCTTATGATTACTCACATCTATGATTAACCTCTGATTATTTCAAGCTAAGGTCAAGCCTAAGAATCACTACTCACAAATGTACTAATGTGAATTGTAAGCACAAAGCTTCAGCAGGGATAGCCTTGAACACTAATATTAAAATAGATATTACCCCAATGTGTTAAAATATGGATAATAATGGTAATAATGAAAGACTGAAGTACAAGTTAGCACAGGAATGGTTCTAATGGTTTGACCAAAAATAGATGGGAAGAAAAGATCATCACCTTTTATCCATTAATACCATACTTTCTTGCTTTCTGTATACATGTGGTTAATAGCATCATCTAGAACAAATATTTATGAAAGAAATTAGGAACTTCACACTCTTCAGAATGATGTGAATTAATGCAATGTTTCATTAATGCTATATAAAGAAAACACCAAAATACCCAATTCATGGCAGGATCCCGGGCTATCTTTGAAGTGATAGACAATTTAATTTTCATATGACATAAGCCTTCATATTCCATTTACTTATCTTAATGCTGCTTACAGCACATAAATTTGAAAGAAAATGTTTTTAAATCTCTCATTTGCCTACATAGAGACTCCATCCCAAACAACCCTGTCATTTTTTCTCTGCTTCAAACCAGCACCTAAAAAGAGAGGCTTTGAGTCCTTGGAAAAGTTAAACTATAAGCTTTAGAAGTCAGTAAGGTCATGAGAAGGTATGACTTATCAAATGTCATCATGGGACGTGGCCTGCAGTCACATAAGGAGCTCTCTTCTGGAAACAAATGTTAGTACACAATACAGTTGGTCAGGTAAGTATAGAAAATTTTTGTTCATGAGTTCTAAGTAATGATCAAGTAACTAAATCTTACTTGTCATCCCCGTGAGAACATACTGTGAAAGCGATCCATTGAAAAAGCTTGAACGGATCATGTGAAACACTTCAGACTTGGAATTGAGGTAGAAAACTGGGCCCTACAGCTATACTTTAGATGCTGAGTGGTCACTGAACATGCAGAATAAGTTCTAAAAATGTGAAAGTGGAATTAAAAAGTCAATTCTGATGATAACTGCAGATGGTACCACCTATCTAAAGTTAATAGCCATACTCTGACTACTAAACTTTAATCTTCTGATCAGAGTAAGGCTGAACTACAGAGGTGATTAAAATTTAGTTGGTATATACTTTTAGGTCTTTGCTGTATGTCTTGGAAGTCAGATAGAGTAGTTTACGCACCCACAAGGGAAACTACAAGACTATTCTTTACTCTCACTATGTGCTTCTGATATATCTGAAACATTTGCATTAATCAGTTTCACTGCCATTATCAGAAGGTGAGAACTAGTATGGATTTATCATTTTCCACATTAAAAACAATGGGGTAAGAACTACTACTTTAGGAAACTATTTGGCTTTATCTGAGTGAAACATGTATTTCCTGATACCTATTCTATCCCTAAGTATATACTCAACAGAAATGCCAACATATATGTACTAGGATGTTCACAGCAACATTCATTATGATAATTAAAACTACCCAAATGTCCCTTAGTAGTAAAATAGCTAAATAATTGTGGTCTAGTCACATAATGAAATGATCAAACAGTCTACAACTACAAATATAAATAAATTTCACATAATAGTGAGTGAAAGAAGCCAGATACAGGAGTATGTGCTATAAAATTCATTCTACTTATAAACTACAAAAATACATCTAACTATTTAGGCTTTTCTAAGTGAAAATTGTGGTTATTCTTTTGGAGGGATTGTGGCTTACGCTACTAGAAGGGAGCACGAAGGTGGCTTCTGGGGTGCTGGTAACATTCTATTTCATGATCTGGGTGTTAGTTACATTGGCGTTCAGTTTGTGAAAATTTGGGCCATATATTTATGATACATGTAGTTTACTATATGTATATTCGATTTTAATAAAAAGTTAAAAATAAACATCTTCACCAACCACAATTACAACAGCTAAAACTTGTTAGTCCCAAATTATTCAATAATTTATAGTAAAAATAGTCAGGAACTCAAGATTCTTGACTTGCAAGTTCATTTCACATCTATCAGTTTAAACTGACTAGTATGACATTATTTCCAGATTAAAAAAATCTATAGAGATAAAACTGATAATAGTATATCTTTCTTCTTGCATTGCAATTAATTTCTATAGCTCTTTTTTTTTTAACTATAGAACAGACTATTTCAGACATTATCATCATTATGCACACACTAAGACATGGTAACTGAATGTCTAGCAATTCTGTTAGTGAAGGAAAACAACACCCAAAATTGCTCTGGGATCCCTGTAGGAAACCTAAGACAAATACTACCACTATATCCTGTGTAGCACTGTCTGAGTTTGTAGAATAAACTTCTTGACCTGAATGGATGTTTAAATACAACAAATGATAAGACCATGGCTCAATATACTTTTGTGAATTAAAATGGACACTTTGGAAACAAACTTAATGTTCTGCAGCTGGCTGTCCCAATTTAAAACATGTAACTTTTGTGACCTTGTGGGAGGGGGAACGCTGGTAGTGTCAGATGTCTGGAAGTAAATCTGAATTTAGTGACTTTTGGAAACACTGTTTTTGAGGTTGTTTCCCACCTACATAAGACCATTTTTATAAACTGGTTAACCAGGAGTCCAGCTGCAGGAATGTTTGGATGCTTCCTTGTGGCTGAAATTCATTACAAACTTTGTTACTCCTCATAGGCTCTTTTATAGATGGACTAGTTAGTGATGATAACTTAACAATGGCTAAAAATTCCTGATGAAACAAAGACTTTTTAAAGTTAAAGTCAGGGGAAAAACATGTTTATGACAATCTCTCCTGATACCATATTAGGTATGACTGAGGCTACGGTAGTTAATGGAATGAGAGATTTGGAAGTTTGATGCAGTTTTTATAGGATGAAGCCAGAATTCTCTTAAAAAGGTCAGGTGTCTGCTGAAAATACAAATGAATTATAAGTGGGAAACCACTTAAAATCATCTTGCAAAATAAATAATAAAATAAAATCATCTTGCATTACATGCATTGATTTTTTTCTGTTCACATAGAGTACTGCATTTTAAAATGAAGCCTCTTATAAACAGTCTAAGTGGAGACTTAGTTACTCTAAAAAGTAAAACATAAAATCTTTTACACTGCATTCTACAATATAGCATTAATACACATCTTTCATTTTGCTAAGTAACTTTTAATAATCAACAATCAAACTTCTTTCCTGACATTCATGGTGTGAACTTACCAGTTAGCAATTTTGCTTTTTAAAAAAATGCCACCTAAAGACAAGCAGGTACCAAGTTGCTTATACGGGTGGGCCCTTCATTACCAGACTGACCCCTGGGCCTTCCCAGAAGCATTTGCCTGTACCAGTTTGTTTTGAGACTGCTTTGTTCTCATAGAGTATTTAAAGTTAAATTTTTAGTCTGTATTATTTTCACAACTTACCCCCTCTAACCAGTTTTTATGTGGGTGAGGGAAGAAAGCAGGAGAGAAAGCAAACGGTTATACAAAGAGATTTTTACAAAAATGTAAAATAAAGTACAGTATTTAATAAAACGAATGCATGATTATGCCACGTTGTAAATGTATAATCCAATACTTGTATCATCCAAAGAGCATACCTGAGAAAATGTTAAAATGAGGCTAGCTTCTTCCTGTTATATAGCATCTCTTTCCATTGCCTATTAATGCATACTCAAAGAATGCAAACTAATTGTAATGTTAGCCTAAACCAAATATAAACGTGGAGGCAAATCTAATGTTACTTAAGACAAAAATAGAGAAAGAGAAGGAGGAGGGAGAGAGGAGGAGGTGTAGGAGCACATGCTTTATACAAAGCTAAAGATAACTTTGATTTTTTAGTTTACCTACTACAGAATAATGCTCTAATTCTCTGAACATAAATGGTTAAGAATTATTCAGTTTTGTATTATATGCCACTCAATTCTATTAACTAGATAGGAGAGGCAAAGGTCCATTAATAAACACAAAAGTGTTTTTAAAACATAAAATAAATTATTATTATTAGCATACAATATAGAGGGCTAACATATTCATAGAATTATGGTATTTTTCTATATGCTCACCTCTGACATATCATGCACTAGCAAGAGAGGAATACTTATTGTTGTGATGTCATGGGTACAGCAAACCTTGAGTATGTTTCGGAGTCCCATAATGGCAGGATCACGAGCAGTAATGTTTCCAGATTTTACATTGTCATCCACACAAAGATGAAAAGCAACATGGATTTCTGAGAGATTAGAATGCCGTGTAATGTAAAATTCTCCTGTGAACAACAAATATAACTGTGATTTTCAAATGCATAAACCACAGTCATCAATGGACTTTATAAATAACTATAATGGGCAAGTCAATGTGT
Source organism: Cynopterus sphinx (assembly GCA_030015415.1). Taxonomy (NCBI): domain Eukaryota; kingdom Metazoa; phylum Chordata; class Mammalia; order Chiroptera; family Pteropodidae; genus Cynopterus; species Cynopterus sphinx. The sequence continues at coordinate 95,975,058 of CM057380.1, forward strand.
CGAACAAAGAGGTGTATCAGGAATCTCTGTTGGGCTCAGAAAACAAATATGATTACTGCATATTAATTCTTAGAAAGGTGATGAAAGAGAAAGTAGCCAACTTTGCATGAAGTTCATAAATTGGTATGAATGACCACTAGATAGTAAATCAAACGAGTACTCATCATCTCTCTTTTGATGTGAATATTCAAAATGTCCTACTTAACTCAAATTTAACATATAAAAACTGGTTACTTGATTACCTGTCATCCCCATACCCTAAATCTGCTCTTCTCCATCTCAGTTTATGCATCCAATCTCTGTCCAGTTAGTTGCTTAGGACAGAAAGATAGAAGTTGCCCTTCATTACTTTTTTTCTCTAAATAACCTCTTCCCCAATCCCCAATCCCATTCACAACCATCTATACTCAGTACTATTTCCAACAAATATCTCAAATCTGAGCACTCCATTTTTATTGCTATTACCCTAGTTCATGGAATCAACATCTCTCACCAAGATTTTTGTGATAGGCTTTCTTAATCTGTTCGCACTCTTGCACATCTACAAACCATTTCTACATTGTAGGCGAATGATTTATATATATATCAGATTATATAACTTCCCTACTTAAAGTCCAACAGGTTCATACTACATTCAGCAAAAAGTTCAAACCTTTCACTGTGGTCTGGAAGGTCTGTGTGATCCGGACATCGCCTATCAGTTTGATATCCTCTTGTCTCACCCTCTGTCCTTCTGCCCAGTCACGCAGGCTTTTGTTCTGTTCTCCAAACATGCAGTTCTCAATACAGAGATGCTTTGTGAAAGGTTTCCCTAAGAGTCTTGCATGGCTGACTTCTCTTCATCACTTATGTCTCAGAACAAGGTCACCTCTTCTGGGACGTCTGTCTTGACTGTTCTGTCTGATGGAGGACTCCTTCCATCACTTATTCTCTGTCACATTGTTCTGTTTTATTTTATTCTCAGCACTGAAATTCTTTTGTTTATGAGATAATTTTAAAGAGACCATTGATTACACTCCATAACTACAGGAATTTTGTCTATCTTGTTTAATGTTCTATCTTATCTCTAGCATATAGAACAGTATTTGGTACACAGAAAGTAGTCAATAAAAACTTGTTGAATGAATGAACCAAAGTTTTAGATTGAATGTTACAGCAGTATTTATCAAACCTTAAAATCCATGCTTTCTACAATCATTCCATTTTCTATGTAGCCACGCTAGCTATTTCCTCCCCGGTCCCCCCTTACCCCCCAAAATAAACAAATACACATGGTTCCCTGGAAATTGTCATATGTCCTTCAAGGAAAGCTGTGTCCTTCTAAGAAATACTCCTCTATCACTAACCCCTGCCCTCACAGGTTCTTCTTACTTTTTCTTTGCTTCAAAGTCATTATCTTAGAATTTTACTTATATTTACTTATAAACATACAGTATAGTTAAAAGTACTTAATGTACTATAGCATAATGTTTAACCATTTCTAGTTACCAGTATACGTTAAGTTACCCCATGGATGCCACTGACAGGTCTCAGGCAAAGGCCTTTCAGTGACAAAAATATCAACATAAACTAGACAAAAATAAGCAAAGAAAAACTGTTTGATGAAAAATGGGATAGTTACAATTTCCCTGGAAGGCAATAAAAGGCACAGACAGTACATCAGAAACCTGGTAGACTCTATGAGATGATATCCTTTTGAACCCAATGAGTTACATTACTGACACGAACTCCTACTGATAATTTATGTGATGGAAGTCACAGCATTAGATATGAGCTAGTGAGGCAGATAACTTACTGAACAAGTCAGGTGCTCCTAATTCCCAACTGGCACAGCTTTGTTTGACCTTAAGTGACTTGTCTCTTGGCCTCATTTTACCCCATTAGTAAAATGGGGTCATAGAGCTGGCAGTAGTAATCAAAGTAACATAATGTAGTAGAAAAAGGACTAGATTAGGTGTTAAGAAGATGTGGTCTCTAACATTTTTCAGCTCAGTCATCTTGGTTAAATCAATTCAACTTATAGATCTTCTGATTTTGTTTATGAAATAGGAAAAATAATGCCTGACTGCTTTCCCTACAAAGTTGTGAGGATTATATAGACTGTAAATATTTAGATAATGACAAAGCATGGCTAAAAATTATAGAAATAAAATCATTTTACTTTGCAATTTAAAAAATTTAAAGCACTTGTGATTGGATCTTTTATCCTCTTCTATTTACTGCCTAGCTAAGTATCCTTTAAATGGAAATTCAGATGTTATCAACATATTTAACTGAATAGTTTAATATTCCTTTTCTAGTACAGACTTATGACATATCTTCCTAATTTGGCGATAACAAGATACTAACTTATAGGCTTTTTCAAAAAATGAGCAAGGAAAGAAATATATATAGCAATAAAGAGTTAGGTTTAAAAAAAATCAGAGATCAGTACTTCCAGAATAGGTAATAAGACTGGCACATTTTAAGAAAGTAACAAGATATGGATGATTTAAATAATGGATCTATAAAGTAAAATATGATAAATCCTGTCTCAATAAAGGTATTTTTAGATGGAGAGGAAGACAGTTTCCTGTTCCACAAAGTGAAGAAAACAGCATGTGGTGATGTAATCCTGCCTCTAACTTTATCCACTAAGGTAGGATATCTGAAGGTGGAAGGAAATTTGGAAGCTGACAACCACAAGCTAAATGAATGACAAGATGAATATCAGAAATGGGTATGCCATTTGCTTAGATTACATGGAATGGGACCTACATGTAGAAAATCTGGGCAAGAAAATGTGTGGAAATAACCTTTTTATTTAAGAAACTGCAAAACTTACCATTTAGTTTAAAATGGTAAATTTATACTTATTAACAAATAGGCCTTCCTTGTTATGCCCTGTCATACAAACACTACTAATGAATTCAATCTAAAAGAGCATCAAGAGACTGAATTTCCTGTTTATAAACAATATATCCAAGAATAAAAAATGAAAGAAATGGAAAGCATGAAAATTTATGAGGAAATGGAAATAAAATTTTCAAATGACCAACGTTCTTTCTTCAAGTTTAATTGTTTGCATTTCTATGTACCACTGTTTATATTTCAGAGTAAAAATTATTTCTTGGTTCATTTAACAAACAATGTATAAAAGAGAAAATCTGAAATAGCAAATAACAATAAAACCTTATACAACTGCTTAAGTAATTTTTCTTGTGTGCATCTAGAAAAAAGTCAGTACTAATATGATTTAAATTGCAGAACATCTGTGAAAGTACATTATATACAGATATGATGAAAGTGTGTTATACAGATAAGTGATAGACTAATACTTTTTATAAAGCACACCATAAAAACTTATGTTTCAAATCTATGATTTCAATGTATATGATTATGAGAAAATTGCAATTTAAAAAAATACTTACCAGGCAAAATATTTAAATAGTTTCTATCAGCATTTTTAGTCTTATCATCACTTTCTCCATTTCGGTTCCCAGAATCTATTCAGAAGATAATACAACATGAAAGAACACAACACATATGAAAACACATTACTCCTCCTCAAGCAATCACAAGAGTAAAAATTAGTTCTCTAGGTACCAGCATTCTGATGCATGCTTTATATAAATGGTCTCATTTCATTCTCACAAAATGCCTATAACTACAACTTTATGAGGTAAGTATTATTACTACATCATTTATATGTGAGGAAACAGAGGCTTAGATAATAAACTTGATGCACAGGTAAGTAGTGGAACCAGGTCCTGAATACACATACTCACAGATTCCAGATCTTATAGTCTTAACCACATTGGATTTGCCAATACCCTATTTTTCATCGGGGAGGTTCAAGGCACTAAGTTAATGACACATATAACAACTTCATTAGATAGTTGTCATGTGGCCATTTTTATTTTTAGAATCTTAGTCACTGTTGTTGATATAGGACTACAAACAAATGGTTAGTAGCACCAGGAATCTTGTATTCAGCCCATTTCTGAAATTTGTCATTTCTTATCTGACATTATTTCAAATAGGTATGTGAGACTTTCAAATGGAGCATTTTTTTCAGTCAATAATTTTCTTTTCTTATTTGAAGATATATTACTCAAAAAAATGGGTAGAATAATACATCACAATTGACTACACATTACTGAACGCTATTTTACATACATACATATATTTAATAGAAGATAACACCTGAATTTTATAAGAATTCTACTGGAATTAAAAAATGCAGAATGGATATGAGCATTCATATCCATTAAGAGGCTGAATATTTACTCTAATTAAATACATAACTGTCTGGAATGGCCTTTAGCATCAGAAAATCACTAGAAAGTCTGAATTTCAAATGAGTAAGTTGCAAATATCAAGGGAATATTATGGTTTCAAGAATGTTCTGAATAAAAGTAAAAATATTTTTACCTAGTGACTGCTTCAGCAAATTGATTTGTAACACTGTAACTTGTAAACACATATATTTTAAAGAGACAGGGAGAGCAAGGCACAAATACTGTGTTGCCAGAATCCATATTTAATGTAACAGTTTCTCAAACAGAGCCATGTAATTGATAAGCGTTGACTAAATGATCATGATCCAGAAAACAAAAAATGAGGACTTTAGTTTTGTTAACACAGGGTATGAACAAACAGAATCCCTATTAAATAAAAAAGAGAGAACAGTTCATAGCCCATTTTCCTTTCTACATTTTAATGGTAACACCTTATAATACTAAGAAACTGGTTATTTTATTTTTAAAAAATGTATATCAAATGTGCACAATAAACAAATTGTTTTAGTAGGAATAGAAAGATGTTAATAAACACAATAAAGAAAACAATGAACTGTCAGAATAAATTAGTGTGTATCAGGATATAAATGTGTATGTAGAGCAAATATGTGAATACATACAGAAAAGGAAAAATGGAGTAAGTATGTTTACAAAATTCTTCATTAACAACATAACATGTTGGTTTCCTTTAGGAAAGTTGTCCTTTATAAACCTACTTGTTTCACTGACTCACTTAAACCACAAAATAGTTGTTTGAACAGGAACAAAATAATACCATGATATGCACACACTGCCTTAACCGTATGTGGTTTAAAAACTTCCTGTCATTTACTGCACACTTTCTAGCTCTCATAAATATACTTAGAATCCTCTTCCCACACCTGTCATGATGCCAAACTTCATGCTTTCTTTAGTCACTACTAAGAATAATATTAAAATGTTACTGATCACATCATTGCTAGTTTTAATGAGATGACAGAAGAAAATGGTAGACGAATAATAGGACAAACTGGAATTTCCAAAATTGTCCTTTGTTAGGATATACTTCCATACTGATTTCCTAGTACTCAGCCTGCTTTTGTCTAATATAACACGTAATGCCACAGCAAAGCCACAGCCACTTATAGTAATAATATAAACTGGGGGAGCTTCTATGGAGAGCAATTGCTAACACTATTAAAATTATAAATGTATGTATCCTCTAACCCAGTAATTTCTTTAGGCATCTATTCTACAAATATGGCCAGAACAATTATATATGTGCAAGGCTGTTCACATATTATTATTCATAATAACAAAAACAAAGAACAGGTCAAATGTCTATCAACAGGAAACTGATTAATAATGAGTTATCCTGCAATGGACTACTATTCGACAGCAAAAAGGTATGAAGATGTTCTTTACGTACTGATAGGAAGTGATGTCCAAGTTAAATTTTTCAGGGAAAAAAGCAGTGTACATAAAAAGTGCAGAGAAAACTGCCAGTTGTGTAAAAGGGAAAACAAACACACACAGACACATGCTCTTATATGGCTGGAAGGTACATTGAGATAGCACTGGCTGTCTCTAGAGTAGGAAACTGGATGGCTGGTGGGTAGGGTTACAAAGACCTTTACTGTATGTTCTTTTGTACAGTTTGAATTGTGAATCTTGAGATTGTTTCGCCTTTTTAAGATAACTAAAAATAAACAATATTATTTAAAGTCTATTGAATAAAGAAGGCAACTATAGTGAATGCTAATCAAGTGAAGTCTAGATGGCTACATTCTAACATCAAGAGAAAATGAACAATTTTACAATTTACATGGGTGACAGGAAACAAGATACCAAGCAAAGATTTAACAGTATCTCTTTATTTACTATATGACTCAAAAGTCCTATAACAATGTCTTTTAAACACTGCAGGTGCAAAACAAACAAAAGAGAAATCCGAATTACCAGAAGCAAATTTAAAGGTTTGACTAGCCATGACTTAAACACTTGCCATATTCTATATCCTGGGCAGGACAAGTTTTTACATGAATTGATTAAATACAAAGTATGCATTCAAGCCAGATAAGAACATGTATTATGATTTTATGCCTGTAATTTATGAAATGTCAGAAAAACACATACATATTTTTGAATATTACCCTATTTTAGCTCCAACTAAACAATGTAACAATTTAACATTTTAAAAACCTTTTTAAACTTTCATTTTCATTTATCATTAAAAAATAGCAGAATTACTCTTTAATTTGATTCAGAGTTTTTAATTTTACCTATGTCTTCCTTAAAGTTTCTCTATGAAATCTCCTGAAGATGCCATAAACTTTTCCAAAGCTTTAAAATCATTCTCCAGTAAATTCCCTAATAGTCAGAAAGGATGTTCATATTGTAGCTATAAACAGAAAAAGCAGGGCATAGTTCTGGACACAGTAAATTTTTAAGAAACGACTGAAAATAATTCTTGTAATTGACTTCATGCTACCTAAATGAATCAAAAATATAAGAATGGTATATTTTGTGCTACTATTTACTCTGTGATTTCAATGCCGTCTGAAGTAATAATTAAGTCCATCTTGGAGATATAGAACTTTGGTCAAAAGAGCATCTACTTTCCAATGAGTGCCTATGTATAACTATAGAACTGAAATTTAAAAACAGTTTTGGCTAAGGATCTTGAACAAGATTATGCAAAAGAAAAAAAAAAATTAAGAACAGAATCCAAGCTTCTAAAGATCCTGAATTTTGTTCTTAATTTCTTTCTTCCACCTTTCAACCAATAAAATTTTTTGTATTTCAATGATGGCCCATATGCTATTAGAGTGCTTAGGGATAAAACATACTGGAAGTGAAATTTTTTAAAATTTTAGTTTTACTGACCATGTGATTCTTTCAATTTACTCCTGCGCTGGGTTCTAGCATAAAGTACCACCTGTTGGACAACTTCTAGTTGCTCTTCGATTCGAGGAAAATGGAAGTCAGTGCATTCTTGGCAAACTGTGGCAAAGTCTAAGGAACACAAAACATTTACAAACTTCTAAAGGTGAAGTATCAAGTATTTACTATTTACTTATAGACAAGGAGATTTGGTGAAATGATATAAAATTCACAAATATGATTTCTTATATTTGTCCCTTCAATAATTATATCATATTAAGTTAGGGTACAGCAATTTTATTTTGATCATAATTAACTCTCGATCACTCAAAGAGTAAACAATTAATAGACAAGGGAATTTTAATATAAGTCCGTGCCTTCTTTAAATAATATACTTTGATCATAATCCGGCGTCATAATCCTGAAAAGTGCTAAAAAATTCACAATCTTAAAAAGCACTAAAAAATACAAGAAGTTTCTTATATTTATGATGGGAAATAAATCCAAACTTCTTTTAAAAAGTTATACATTTTATATTTTAAAAGACTTTTTTAATCATAAAATATGAGTTGTACTAAGAGGGAAGGTAGAATTTTACCTAGCACATTTAAGATACAGGTTATTTAAAAAAAAACAACAAAAAGTACAAATGGATGAATTAAAATTCATTGAGCCAGAATCTTTCTATATTGAAAACTGCATTTATATTTTGATTATTCTTTTTGTTATACTTTGAAACAAGGACTCTATTATTTACAATATAATAGAATTTTAAGAAAAATTAAATATCCTGAAGCATCGTACACATGCTAAAGTATGAAGCAAACCTAAAATAGCTGTGGCTGGGTATGTGAATTGTTCGGTCTACTTGAATATTGAAGTGACTAAATTTTTTCTCAAATTTTCTATAATTTAATTCCTTTCTTTGTAATAACAGTATTAAAGGTAGAAATTCAATGAAATAAAAATGTATAATGTTAACTTACCTCTTTTAATACCACTATATGAATTGATTCGATTATCTACTAGTAAAACCAGGCCACAGAGAGATGTGGAATAAAGTGATAGAGCTGTCTGAAGGCGATGGAGCTTCACGCCACTTCGATGATTTCTTTTATGCTTACAGAAATCCAGCATATCTGCTCTCACCAATCTCAAATTATGCATGGTCTTCAACTGGGCTCCTAGGGGTCAGACAATAATCCCAGAAAGATACTTAGCTGCAAAAATTCAGTATAACAGGATGAAAATCTCTGTGACAAGAATCCAAATAAATCTGTGCTACAAATGATTAAAAATGGGCTTTGTGATTTCCTATTTTAACAACTATTAATATTAAATCTTTCTATTTGCAAAAAATAATATTCAAGCTAGAACAGAAAAGATATAGTCAACAAGCTATAGGCTTTCTTGAAGCAGAATACTGTAATTAAAAATAACATGGGTATATCCTACTCATGTGCTAGGAATTTTTTTTATAGAATAAAAAAAGTTTCACAAGTATCAAAAAGTTATGACCACAAAAAATTAAAACGCTTACCTAAGTGAATGGTAAAACTTTCTTCTAACTTTCTCTGTTCCTCATAAATCCTTCCATTTGTTTCTACAGATTCTCTGAACTGACTTGGTTGAACTTTAATTTCTTCACTGAAATTAATAAAATTATTAATTTTGGGTGGCATGTTTGTCAAGAACTTTTCCTAAAGGAAAGAAAGCTTTAAAATGAAATGGCACAAAAGTTAACAGCTGAAAGTAGCACTTAATCTATACCTAAACTTATCTTTACTCCATGGTGACAAGTACCAACAGGTTGTAAAATTCCCACTTGTTCTTTCATTTCCTCACTGTAAGTAATGCATATTTTTCATTTCTAGTCACTATAATATTAATTCACATATTACCATTTATTATTTCTTAGTGGCCTAAGATAATGGTTACATGAAATGACTAATTTAGCAATTTTAAATGACACATTTAAAAAATATATAATATATCCCTTATCGGGTTCACTATAGGCAAAACGAGAAAATAGGCAAAGTGACAGAAATGAATATTAAAAAGGAGAAAGTCAAGGAATAATAAAAAAAAGGTGAAGTTCAATTTAATGTATTCACATCCTCTACCTTTTTATTTTTATGATTTCCTGTCCTCCCCACCATTTCACAATATTCTCTTCCCATTAAAAAACACTCTGCTCTTATTATTTCCTAAAAAAGTTTCCATGGAGGCACTACAACTATACAGCTGTTTAATTAATTTCACAGTATGCCAAAGATGATAAACACCAATAATAGTCACCCATTCCCCTGACTACATTTTGGGGGTTAATCCAAGTAGTCTCATTCATCTCACTGACTTCATCAGTAAATATAGCAAATTAATTTATAAAAATATATTTATATTAATAAAATACCCTCATCATAGGATGTAGAAAGCCACAAGAAAATAGTGTTCCCACTCTAATAAGAAAAAGCCAGATAATCTATAAAATAATAACTTTTCTGGAGTCCATCAGAGATTTGAGGTAACAAGGCAACAAAGTAAACTAAATTCTCAAATGTGACACACCCCTCCAAGGCGAGTTTTCCTTTTTGGCAGAGCATGGCAAAAATGCATTGCTGTAATGTAAGACAGTAAGAGGAAATCAGCTAAAGTTTTAACTAATTCTTAAAGGTCAAGTATGGGCTAGCATATAAATTTAGTAAAGCTATGAGCCACAAGCAAAAGGGAAGTGTATATTCACTGCAAACTCTTTTCCACTGGCCTCCACCAGGTGCATACAAGAAAACAGAGGGTCAGGCAGGAAACAAGAACACCCCCTCAGTAGCACAGCTAGAAATGCTGAGAATGCCCTAAGCTCAAAGCCCTGATACACAGGTCTTGCCCAAGACTGAAGCTAGATGAAGACAACAGAGACCTGTCTCCCACCCTCAACTATATGCCCATCTCCAAGTAACAAATTGGGCAGTGGAATAAAAGCATAGAAGAGAGACCTCATGCTATGGCAAGGTATATGACTATCCAAAGCTGAGGAAGGAGCAGAATGACAGAGAAGAAGCCTCTAGAACCCAAAGACCCACTCTCAACACAGAGTGGCTGCAGCTTACTACCATGGAAAATGAAGCCTGTGGTGTCCTAAAGAAACAAAATCAAAATTCAGCTTAACTGACCAGATTTGCATGACCTTCATATTAATGGGCTGTTCACACATCTGAACATAAATATTATTTACCTCAGTCTCTTCTCTTGTAATACATGCAATATCCAGCATTGTTAAAGCGAGGCACCAAAAAAGGCAAGCAAGCAAGTAAACAACCCCATTGTAAACAGCAAAAGTAATCAACAGATTTAGACCCAGATATTGGTACTAAAACAAAGGGACTTGCAAATAACTATGATTAATATGCTAAAATATCTATTGTAAAACAACAAGGACAGATAAGGAATTTCAGCAAAAGAGAAAACAAATGGAAATACTAGAAATAAAACATGGTATCAGATCAATGGTAACAAATATCGATTCCTTTGACAGGCACCAGCAGACCAATAACTCATATTATCATGCCGCCATTACCCTGATACCAAAACCAAATGAAGATATTAAAAACAAAAATGCAGACCCACACACTCAAGATATGATTATTATTTTAAGTGAATATTTATATATTATACATGATATGTCATGACATATGTGTAACTTTTAACTATAAAACTTCTAGAAGAAAACATAGGAGAAAATCTTTGTAATCTTGGATTAGGCGTATATCTTAGATAAAACGCAAACCATTTAATTAAATGCAATTTAATTAACGTCACTTAATTAAAAAGAAAAATTTTGCTCTTCAAAAAATAATATTAATAAAAAGACACCCTATAAGACGAGAGAAAATTTTTGGAGAACACTTATCTGATGATGAACTTGTATCCAGAATATACAAAAAACTCTCAAAACTCAACATAAACAAAAACAAAGGAGAGATAAGGATGGAAGATTAGCATATGAAAAAATGTTCAACATTATTAGCCATCAGGGAAATGCAAAATAAAACCACAATAGGACACCAGTACAAAATCTACTAGAAAGGCTAAATACCAATATCAAGTATTGACAAGGATGTGGGGCATCTAAAACCCTTACACATTGGTGGTGGGAATGGAAAAGGTACAGCTACTTAAGGTAACAATCTGGCAGTTTCTTATAAAGTTAAAAATACACTTACCATGTGATCCAGCAACCCAACTTCTAAGTATTTATGTAAGAGAAATAAAAACATATGTATATATACAAATACCTGTACATAAATGTTTATAGCAGCTTTATTTCCAATGGCCAAAATCTGGAAATACTTCAACTATGCATTATCAAGTGAATGGACAAAGAATAATAGAATACTAATAAGCAATAAAAAAGAACTACTCATAAACAGAACAACATGAATGCGTCTCAGAAGCACTATGCTGAGTGAAAGAAGTAAGACACAAACTGCTACATACAGTATGATTCGATTTATATGACTTCTGGACAGTAACCGGATCAGATTGCTAGGAACTGGTCAAAAGGAAAGATTAGCTATAAAAGTACAAAAGGAATAAAAAAGGTATTAAAGGGAAATGTTATATCTTGATTGCTGTGATGGTCATGACTGATTCAGTCTGTCAAACTCATCAAAATGTAAACCTAAAACAGGTGAATTTTGCTTTATGTAATTTATCCTCCAAAGGATCTGACTAAAAGAAGTGGCGGGGGGGGGGGGAGGGAGTAAATGAACAAAGATAAAATACAATTTTTATCAATCTCATATAGGAGTTCTATAAGTAGTGTTGTTGAAACAGATTTTTGTTGCATAAGAAAATTCCTATCAATATAGGAAAGTAAACTAACAAAGTCATAGTAAAAATATTCTTTCCTAGGAATATCTGGTTTTTAAAAGCAGCAGCAGCTACAGGCCAATATTTACACAATTAAATTGACCCTATAGATTGAATTTCTGAAATTATAGCAGCAAAATGAGAGATGATTTTTATAGTAAGGGGTTTCCTCAGCTTCTGTTCATCAGTTACTTTCCACATTTTTGACCACAATATACAGTATATATTTTACATTTTGGCTCAGTACACACATTCATTTATAGCAAGCTTCATGCTTGATGCACTCTAATTTTTTCCCCCTATTCTCCTCTCCTCTCCTTTCCTTTCCTCTCCTCTCCTCTCCTCTCCTCTCCTCTCCTCTCCTCTCCTCTCCTCTCCTCTCCTCTCCTCTCCTCTCCCCTCCCCTCCCCTCCCCTCCCCTCTGCACTGCTCCATTCCATTTTATTGTTATGTTAGAAGTCTGATTGGAAGGTAAACGATCTTGAATGGTCCCTTGCAGACTGCAACCAGAAGTTTGAGAAACACCATTGTACATTATAGCACACAGATATTCCTAACACATCTTTTCCCATAGCTCATCACTATTATCATTTGAAATAAGGAGCATAATCAGCAGTGTAAAAAACACCACTGTACATTATAGCATTTGGATGTTCCCAGTCCATCTTTCCCCCTTTCATCATTATTTTCATTTGAAATGAGAAGTATAGTTAAATATGTCAGTCTCAAGAATGTTAACCCATATCAAAACCATAAAAAATTGTTTAAATATTTCTAAGGTCTTGTCTTGGGGAAAACAATAGGCAAATGAAAAATTATAAAGACTTAATAAGAGGTGACATAGATATCAGGTAAACAGTTTAATGATAACCCATCCATTTGCTTGTGTGTTCACCCAGACCATAAATATTTATTGAGTATTCTTTTGTGCCAGTGTCAAGAGCAAGACAGTTGGCAAGATCTAGTTATACAACAGTAGAGAAAACAAACATGGTTTTTGTCTTCAAGGAAAGACTAGTGGGGAAGCCTGATATAAAAATGAAACGCTATTTTTAAATGTTTCTAGTATACAGCAGCAAATGCTGGAAATAGGATTATTATAATTTACTAAGTACATTGCCAATTATACTTTAGAGTTTGAAAGAATTAAGAAATCCTAAATACATGAATACACAGCCAGTAAATAACATAGGCACTGTTAAGCTCTAGGACTATATATGAAAACAATGTATTTAGGCCATAAGGTACTATACAAGTTATGAATTACTGAAAGTCCTCTATACCAGCAATCCCCAACTTTTTGGCACTAGGGACTGGTGCTCCTATGAGAATCTAATACCTGATGATCTGAAGTGGAACTGAAGCAGAGATGCTAGTGCTGCAGAGCTTAGCATTTAGGATTCATTCAATCAACATTTGTTAAACCATGGAAACCAATTTAAAGAAACAAGAGAGAGTACTTGAGATTTTTAGGTATACATACCTAAGAGATTCATAAAACTAAGTTCTAGAGGAGAAATCACTACTTAAAACAATCAATTGTATAAAATTTACAAAAGTTTTTTTTTAAAGTACAAAATTATCTTGAATTTTCCTTGGTAATCTATAACCAAAAGGTTCAAATTTTCAATAAACAAATTATTAATAACAATGAACTTTCATCAAAAAAGAATAATATAATGATTAATACCTGAGGGAGCTGTTGTTGGGGTTTTTTAGGTCTTGATGAAGTTTTATTACCCATTCCTGATACTCTTGCTTTTGGATGGCAGTAGATTGTTTTAATTCATTTGACCATTTATTTTCTAAGTCCTAAAAGGAGACAGTATACCAGCTAGTTAACTTTTTTACAAAAATAAATAAGTTAAAAAAAACATAACTACACATATAAGATTCATTGTCCTTTACTTACTTGCTGGGATTCAAAATGCTGAGCAGCCAGTGAATTTACATCTTGATCTGTCAGCGATTTTCCCAATTCCTGCATCACTTTTTCCATTTCAATACCTTGTCTAAAACATAAATAAGCACATAAGATATACTCATCAAAACTGTAAGGTATATGACCACTCCAGATTCACTGAATAATCTCTATAAAGTAAAAGTAAAATTTTTATTTTATAGAAATATGTCCAAGTATGACAACTCTAATACATGGAAAGCACTTTGAGGACTTGGAAATGGGAAAATTATAATTTCATATTATACTGACATCACTTATGCAGCTAAATTTCATTTAATCTATAAATGAAAGCAGTCTAAATCTGGGTGATCCAATATTTATAAGTCCAGCTCTCTTTTCACCTGCAAATTTCTTCTAAAATGCTCTGCAATTCCATCTTAAATACATGTTCTATTTATTTGTATGAGTTAGCGACTCCAACCTTTGAAAGTTAGTTTATATTATAACCAGAAGCTGTCAATTAGGTTCAAAGAATCCAACTAATATTAAGTCACCTAGTTCCCCTTACAGAGGAATATAAAATACTTCTGAAGATATGTTTTTCATCTTAGCTCCTTCATTTACCCAAATAAATAATGTACAGAAATGAAAAATTGTTTTTCCTACAGGAAAAACTCAAAAAAGGTATTAGAAGTTCACATAATGGTTAATTACTGGGGGAAATGTGTAGTGACTAGAAGAGCATGAAGGAGCCTTTAGTAGTGTTGGAAATATTCTATTTTTTGATCTGAATGATAATTACATGGCTGAACTTACTTTGTGAAAATTTATTGAGCTGTACACCTACATTTTGTTGCTTATTCTGTATGTATGTTATATAAGTTCCTTAAAATTTTCAAATTAAAAAATTATCTTAATAATTTTTTATTAAATATGTGTTAAAGTTTACTCTAAACATTTATGAAACAAACTTAGAATGAAACAGACATCAACTAAAAAATTTTACCATCATTCTAGTTAATTTAATTGCTATCAGAAGCAAATTTAGACTTCTTTATGACAACTGATTAAGATATGTACATGAGAAATAAAACTCACTCATGTTATACATTTACACATTTCTATATATTAAATATTCAATATATTTATATTCAATATTCTGGTATTAAATATTCAATACCATTTAGTTCCCACTTAATTCTAATGTAGACGATTTCATTGACTTTTTAATAACTATCAGAAGTCAGGTTAAGATTATGTTTGCAAGCAAGATTTTTATTTAAAATAGAAATAACTGCTAAATATTTATAAATACAATCTTTGATAGAAATATATTATTTTATATTACACATGTTCCCTCTAGTGGATAAAATGTATCATTGCCATTTTAAAGTTGTTTTAAAAAAACCTGAATCTGGTTTGCTAAAAGAAGCAAACTTCCAGTGAGGATAAAGAAGACTAATAAGAATGCAATAAATAAAATTATATGAACATTTATTTTACTCTAACTGTGTCAGAAATGCAAGTAGCTAATGATATAATTAATAATATAGTATACATTTTCTATGATTAAAATCAAATAAAATTTTATATTTCAAATGAATTACTATCTATGTACTGGCTCAGTATGTCAGTCATGATGACTCTGACAATCTGTATATTACCTTGAAGCCACTCAGGAAAAAAGATCATTATAACAATACTGATGCTGTGCTGAGAAACTCTTTTTAAAGATGTAAAACAATTAAAATGAAAGGAGAAATAAGAAATTATGACACTTCCACTCATAAATTGGTAAATGATTTAAACATCAAAATTTTGGGTGAAATTCCACAGATATCAGTGAATTCCAACATATCTTGAGTTATACTGTTCACCTTTGCAATAAATAGTACTTACCATAAGAGGAACACAGCTTATTTTTCTTTGTCAAGCTAACAGTTTGGATATGTGAAAGACAAACTACAAAACTGTTTTTTAAATAAATGTATTCAAATATTGTTTATACATTTAGAAAAAAATAAAAGCAAAGCCCTATCAAGAAGTTTGACCAAAGGACATTTCGAAAAATAACTTAAACCAAAACAAAACCCTACTAAAAACTATTCCACGAAAGAAAAAAAATGTATAAAGTACCAGTAAATGGCACTGCAGAAAATTAATTAATTCAATAATTAATTAATTCAGCTTCCCAAAAGGTGAGGAGTCTCATGGAATGTGAATCTGTTTCTGAATTAGAAAAAAGAACAATTATAAAATTTTCTGGGAGGTGTAGTGAAGTGGGCCAAAATTTATAGCAGTTCAGTAGCTGAATGAAAGGACTAATAATGGCTACTGATATGAACTAAAGACAGCCAAACTGGGAATTTTTTCATGTATCTAACTAGGTAGAATGAATATAGTCCCAGAAAACCTGAGACCCAAGAACAGATTTAGAATGAGCTGAAGGTTATATAATTTGAAGCCCTAGTAGGAAAAATAAAGTTCAACAGAAGGTAATTAATTAGTATTAGGTAATTATATTTTTATATATTCAAAATAATCTAATCTTTATTTTGTTCTTATTTTAAAAATATATTCACAAATTTATGGGCTACATAATAAAAAGCTAGAAAAAAAATTTTTGACTCCCCCAGGAATACAGCGTCAACTCTTTACCTGGTGGCAAACTACCCATCCTGCAGGTATCCCACCTAGAAAGAAAGAAACTGCCTTGATATAGGTAGTCAGCAAGCCCAAACCCATAAAGAGTGATAAATGCCTCAAAACATCATGTTCTTTCTGACACAGAGACAGTTCCAATAACTCATTAGAGAAGAGAATGAAAGGTCCAGAGGAGAACTATTACAAAAATTTACAAATCTATGCAATATAATAAAAATATTAATCTAATACACAGAAAACAGTAGGCCTCAGGAAAAATGATTAAATCCATTTGCTTATGATTTTTGTGTTTTAAGTGTTCTCACCTATGATAACCCTCAAAATAAGACATTATTCTCATCTTGCTAGTCCCAGTGTTTTCCAATATGAAGCTAATGAGGGCCAGGAGCAAACCAGCACATCATTTTAAATTTACTTTTTGGGGACTGATTTAAGAATAAATATGATTTGCTCCTAATACACTTTCACAATCAAATAAACTTTACATCAATCAGCAATGCTAAAAAAATTATCTTAATGCCATGTATACTTTATGTCTTAAGTAAATGCTTTTAAGGTAATATATGTTATTAGATTCAGCTAGATTATATGGATTATCTAGAATGAGAAGTGTGTCTTGAGTTATTACTACAATTGTAGAATTACTAGAAAAGCCATGCTTTTAGATAAATTATGCTAGCAACAATTTTTTACTTTTAAGAAAAAAATGATCATAAAAGCTTGTTTGTATACTGTATTAAGTTATCCATACAAAATAAACTCAAATCTAATTAATATTTCTTGGAATAATACTAGTTATTTTTTACTAATATAAATAAGCTTATAAACTGAACTGAAAGACATCATGGACTTAGTCACAGCAGTGTTTTAAATAGATTCTGAATAGAGAGGCAGTATAGTATAGTAGTTAAGAAGCTTTGGAATAAGACTTTCTGGTTTAAAATTCCAGCTTGTCTTTAGACAAGTTACTTAACTTATTTAAGCCTCAGTTCCCTTATCTGTACAATGGGGATAACAATAGTAGGGTAAAGGTCAAATGAGATAGGATGTATCATGAAATGCATGAAACCCTATGCATATGCTGAAACCATAACCCTCAATGTGATGCTATGTAGAGGCAGTGCCTTTAGAGACAAGGCTATAAAGTTGGCGCCTCAAGATGGAACGAGTGCATAAAGAGACACTAGAGTTCTCTCTCTAGGAATGATGCAGCAGGAGCATGCACTGAGGAAAGGCCGTATGAGCACACATTGAGAAAGCACTGTCTGTAAGCCAGGAAATGGATCCTCATCTCAGCTAAATCTATTGGCACCCTGATCTTGGACCATCCAGCCTCCAGAACTGAGAAATTTCCGTTGTTTAACCTATCTCGGCTACGGTTTTTTGTATGGCTGCCCAAACTAAGACAGCAACCAAAGCACTTCACACAGTGCCTAGAAAAAAACCAAACCTTCAAAAGAGGTAAGCTATTCTTCTTATTAGAAATAAGAATATATAAGGTCACCATATTTACTTCTGTAAATCACTTGAGAAGTTTTACAAACCTATGAGGTTAAAACTACAGGTTTAAACACACAAGAAAATGAATTCCTAATATTAACGATTTTTTTCTATTTTACTCTTCAATTTCATAACAAAATAAAAACAACTTGTACTGTAGGCTGTTATATTTGACAATGTAACATTTAATTACGATAATGCAACAAATTTGAAATACCTCTCTCGTAATTTTTTCAGCTCCACATCTCTTTCACCAATCAGTTCTGAGATACTAACAAAGTAATTATGTTCCAAATTTAGGAGCGTTTCAGAGGCAGGAGAGTGGATTAGGTCATGGTACACATCTG
Source organism: Cynopterus sphinx (assembly GCA_030015415.1). Classification (NCBI taxonomy): domain Eukaryota; kingdom Metazoa; phylum Chordata; class Mammalia; order Chiroptera; family Pteropodidae; genus Cynopterus; species Cynopterus sphinx. Next base: position 95,993,483 of record CM057380.1, read on the forward strand.
CAAAATCTTCATCCCAGCTGGGCTCTTCAGGCCTTGCATGCTCTAATGTGGTCTATGAGATGAAACACAGACATTCTTAGATCATGACATAGTATTTTTTAATTAACACACTACTAAAAAGGTATGTATACACTGATTCAATTTTTGTACATCAGACAAGGAGAGAAAGACCCTCCATTTATATATGTATTTATATTGGCTACATAGGATTATCTAAGCATGCCCCTAAATGGAAAGATACAAACTAAATTATTAATATGGGTTACCTGGAGACAGGGACAGGGGAGAGAAGCTAATGTGGAAGGGACAGGAAATGTAGGAAAAAAACAAAGTATGCTATGATCCAATTTCTTTAACATAACACAGAATGCTAATGTCCTATTTCAGGACAGTGAGATTTCTAATGACCTTTACTTTCTTTATATTATAATGTATCGTATAAAAAATAATCTGCACATTTTAATTACATAATTGGAAAAAACATTTCATTATTAAACTATATGTTGCTAAAAACTGTTTTGTAGGCTAGGAGTCCTCAAATCCAAAGCTGAGCACCAGTATGGGTCAGTGCCCTGGTAGGAATGGGGCCACACAATAAATAGGTGGTGAGTGGTGGGCAAGTGAGCAAAGCTTCACCTGTACTTCTAGTCGCTCCCCAGCACTAGAATCACTGCTTTAGCTCCACCTCACATCATCAGTCATTAGATTCTCATAGGAGCAAAGAGCTTGAAAATTCATGCACAGAATTTTATATCAAGATAAACATGTATTTTTCTAATTTTGACCCTTTATAATATTCTGCTTTCTTCTTAAAATGTAAGTATTTTTTTAGGTATATGAAAAGAGTAGCTATCAAAAAAAGAGACTGAGTCAACACTGATAAACAAGAAAAACAAACATGGAGAGAAGTAAAATCGGATATCCTCAGCACACACACAGATCCACCTGGGGAGGTAAAGATGCCTGTCCCAAGGACATGTGATGTGTCAACACATCAGACATAACGCTTTACAGGTGAGGAAACTGATATGCTCAGAAGTCCCCATCAAGCATCATATAATTTGATGACAAAAGTAGAAATAACACAAAGATTTCAATGTTTTTTTTTCATTAATGATCTTTGTGGACAGATACCTGCAAAAAAATAACCTGAATCATTCCCTTTTCTTACCCATGAAAATGTTAAAAATTATAATCTATAACATAAATGAGAGTAATAATTTACCTTAAAAATAAAACAAATGGATAAATTACAGAAAGGTATCTTGAACTTGGTCAATTAATAGCTAAACTTTTTCCCCATGTTTTCTTTCACTTATACTTCAATTAATTACCAGATCAGGAGGGAAGAGCTTAGTATGACTCTAGCTGAATCTAGAACATGGATTTCATTTACTTTATGTCTCTGAAAATCTGCTCTAGGGATTACAACCAGCCCATGTGACTTAAACTTAGTTCAAAATTCACTTCAGGTTCAGGCTAAAATTTTGTAGAAAGGAGCCAGTAAAAGATCACAGGGATCTGACTGGCCATATATAACACCAAACATTCTGTAACCTCATTAGCTAACTATAAAAATTTGCAGCATCAACTGAAAACTCAGCCTAGCATTATTAACAGAAACTACCTACATGAGAAGCACTAGAGTTTTTCCTTGACCTAAGTCCTCCCATTGTCTCAAGAGAGATGATACTAGAAAGGGGATTGTGACAGCTGAGAGAAATGGCGCATTGTGTAAAGGCCTGCTGAGAGAATACTATTCAATGCCCAGGCCATTATTTTTCTGCCTCCACATTCAGGCATAAAGCTCAGCTTCTTTGTGGCTCAAACCATTTGGCATCCCTTATCTTTCATGGCCATCATTATCTAACAACCTACCAGTCAATCACCCTTATTGATTTAAAGCTTTGGCACTGTGTTCACATACTTTCCTCTGACGTGTGATAGCAGACATCCTGTCATCAACCTTGGTCAGTTGGATGTCCATGTGGATAACCCACCCAATGTCTTCTGTCTTACTTCCCTCAACTCCATGTCTCTCATAAGCTTTCCACTACATATCAGTAGCCCATTCTACATCACCAGGAACAGGCTCAAACTCAAAACTTCAAACATTCAGTTACCGACTATAACCTCCAACCAAGATTTCTCATTCAATTACTCCCAGATAGTTGGTTCTTTAACATTATCAGGATTTCCACTCCATAGGCCCTCTACTTTTTCATTTTTTGTCAGCCATCACTTCCCCCCATAGCTTCACTTTCTTCCCTATGCAGCTTAAATTTCATGGTCTGGCATTCAACCACCATCTTGCCAACTCTCAATTCCCTTGACTTGATGTTCTTTCTCTTGCCCACCTACCAAAACTCTAATCTTATAGCCGGGCTATAGAGAGCTGCAGCAGAACAACTACAAAACTCTACAGTTTATGATGGAAGATTGGTATGACTCTAAACTTTCCATTCAGTGACACCTGGCAATCCTATCTTCCTCTGGTCAGTTCTCACCACAAACCTCCAAACAAATGACCTGTTTTTTTAACTTCTCAGATAAAGTAGAAATAGTTCTACTTTAACTTCTGCTACTAAAGTAGTAAAATTTTCTTAATTTATATCCACCCCTTTTTTGTTCCTTTGTGCTAATGGAAGAAGTGTCTCTACACCTAGTTAAAATTAATTCTCTACTTGAGTTCTGGATTCTATCTCTTCTAGTTTTCATCTCAATCATCTTAAAAAAAGAAAAAACAAAAACAAAAACAAAAAACAAAAAAAAAAAACCTTTTAATCCCGTGTTCCCATTTTGAAAGTGCCTCATCCTCCTTCTCTGGATAGCCAAACTTCTTGAGTTACCCACACTCATTCAACTTCCACATTTTCATGCATTTTAAGGTCAATGAAATCTAATTTCTGCCCCCACCAATCCACTGAAACTCATCTTGCCATAAGATTATTTGAAAAAAACCAATGGATATTTTTGAGTCCTTTCCTTGCTTGATCTCTGCAGCACTTGACACTGTTGACTATCCTCTCCTTCTTGGTGCTTCCTTTTTCTTAACTTTCACAAAACCCTAATTTTTTGCCTTCTTTCTACTTCTTTGGTTGGTTCTTCTCTTTCCTTTGCAGGTTCTTCTTCCTCTGTTTATAGCTTAAGTGTTACTGTCTGTTCATTTATTTGTATATTTGCTCATCCATTTATTTGCCACCCATCTATCTAACACATACCAAAGCCCTACATGATACTAGATACCATAAGTATAATAGAGAATAAACTAGACATTTTCAAGTGGATATGCACAAGTAGGAAATATAGGTTAGGTCAACACACAATTAGAATACAGAGTTTTCTCAGGATTCTGTCCAGGCATCTACTCTTTTCATTCTACATAGTAACCATGCACAATTTCATTTAATCCATTACTTTGAAATTCAGAGATATATGCATGACTCCTACACCTATGTCTCCAGTCCAATCATCTTTCCTGAGTTCCAGACCTATAGAGCTAAGTGCTTATGAGACATCTCCACTTGGGTGTCCTGCAGGCCCTTTGCATTCAATAGGCGTAAAACTGAAGCCATCATTTTTATGCCAATACTTGCTTCTCTTCACGTGAATGGAGCCACCATTCCACCATCCAGTAGTCCAAACCGAACTCAGGGCCAAGAGATCTTTTATCTTTCAAGTCTCAGCTTAAATGTTACCCTCCTCAGAGAAGAGTTCTCTAGCCCCATATAAATTAAGTTCACCCCACCTCTCCCCTTCATGGTTCTCCATTATGGTATCTTATTTATTTCCTTTATAACATTATAAATTAGTCATGAACTTGTTTATTAACTTTCTTCTTCATTACATGATAAGGACCAGATTTCTTCTGTTGCTATATTCCTGAAATGTAGACAGACCTACGTACAGTATCTGCTGAATATATAAATGAAAAAAATCATATCTTCTTTTGTCTCTACTACAGTTCTAGACTAAGCTTTCATCACTTTTTTTCCCGATAACTGCGAGTCTTCTAACTTATCCCAAATTTCTCCATTCCAAGATTTTATTCATACTAACACTGAACTTATCTTTCGGAAATGCAAATATGATCACCTCACTCTTCTGCTAAATTGCTTCTAAGCTGCTCATTACCTTCAGCATAAAGACAATTCTCAAGATGGCTTGCAACACTCTTTTGGCCATTCTAAACTTCTGTTTTTCTAACGTGCTCTGGACTTTCTCACCTCCAGGCCTTTATATATGTTATACCCTCTCAAACCAATCTTCCACCATAAACTTCAGAGTGAATATTCTTTCTCAACTCCCCCACACCACCTACTTATTTCCATCTCATCTTTCAGGTCTCAACTAAATTTCTCTTTCCTCTGGGAAGCTTTCCTAAAGTTCTCTGGATTAGAATAGGTGTACCTGCTTTGTGCTCTCACAGTACTCTGTAGTCTCCCTATCATAGCACTTGCCACATTCCACTGAATTTAATTTTAATTATCTGTCTTCCTGTTATACTATAAACTCTGTGTCTATTTTGTTTTTGTTATATCCCAAGTGCCTAACATATCTAATATGTAATAGATGGTCAATACACATTTGCTGAATGAAGACTACAAAGAGAACTGCGAAGAGTACTGATATAGAAACACTGGACACCACCAAAAATAAACAGTCAACTTCACAATTTTGTCAGTGGTGCCTCTGTTTGGCTTTTCTTACCTATCCAAGCTTACTTCTCATTATTAACAAAAAAAGAAAGTAAGAAAAAGAAATCTAATTAATAGCAAAAGATACAGTAGTGATTAAAAGAAATGGTATTAGATTTTTAGGGACTAGAAGCAGAAAAAAAATGCCAAGCAATAGATTCTGACAGTAGACAAGAAAAGGAAATGCAGAAGAAAATACTCTACAAAGTAGGAATTAATAGTCACATATACTTTAGTAAACCATCAGAACTTCCTTATACCATATAGGTACATTTATTAAAGCAGAGCTCTGTATATCAGGGGCAATGGTCCTCCACAACAAAATTTCTTAGGTAACAGCAGCACATTCAGCACATCACTGCAGTGATAAGACAGATAGGCCTCCTCTATAGCACTGCCTCATTGTATCACATAAAGATATAGTCATTTACATTTATACTGATGACTCAAGGTCAACAAAAAGTTAGAATTGAGTTTTATATATCATGCCTAAGAAAGCAAAGAAATGTGTATTGCCTTTAAAAAAAATCTTCATCAAAAGGTGGTTAGGGCAAGTATTTTGTTATTTACATATATTACATCTGAAATATCTAGTATATCCAATTATAGTACACAGAGCTCATTCCTTCATAACCCTAGGTAACTGGTATCACCATAAGCACTTTGTTATTTCTCCTCTTTATTGTTGCTTCTCTTACTCTCAAGATTACTGAAATACTGTTTACCCACATGCAGCAGAGATGCGCTAGCGCTCTCCTGTCTCACGTACTACTCCATTCTGTACCTACTATCAGTCTGCTGCTAGGCATACTTTGATTTTTCACCACAATGCTGCACTTTTAATCTTTGCCAGACCTTTTACGATCAACTGCACAGTTCCTTTTTCTTTTTTAATTCCTTTGTTTGGTCACTGATTCCCATACTTCTTGAGCTTGTATTGAGCTGTTTGGCTTTTGTCATTTTCACAGCCAATGACAACCCAGATATATCCAGGAGGAAAGCAATATTTGGGTATTTTGAGTTATTTTTCGGACTGTCAATATTTTCTTTTGTACTGTTAGAAATAACTTCTCTGTTTTATCTTTCATTAATTCTTTAAAGACAAACAAGCTACTACAGTTCTAGAATTCTGGCATTGCTAGAAATATGAACTCTACAAAACAAGAGGTGCTGCATATCTCCTAATTTTGCATAGGGTAGAACAGAGTACTTCTCAATTGATATTGTTGATTTTAATTTACTGTGTATCTGTACTCTTGTGATTAAATGAATTAAGTATGTTATATTGATATAATTATTATTGCTACTACTGTTAGAATCATTAATCTAGAAAAGAGTCAAATTCCTACTTTTAGAACAGCTAAAGTACAAAAGAATAAGTAAAACCATAAATTTAGTAAACACGGTAATTATTTTTTTATAACAAGATAAACTTAAATAAACATTTATTGACCTAATATTCAGGAAGTTTTCTCTTACACAAAATCAGGGATAGGTTCTGCTTCCAGATTTGATATCAAAACAAGAGCAACTGTAGAGGAGGAACTGCTTTCTTCACGAACTCTTCCCTGACCACTCCTCCTTCCCTCAATTTCTCTACATGCTGCCATAGTATTTACAATGATCCTAATGCTGACTGCACAGTTATAATAGTCTGTGAATGTCTTTGTACCTTCCTACTAAGATTTTAAGCCTCCTAAAGGTAAAGACTTATCCTCAGCTATACACCCAACCTACTTTAGAGGTAGAAAAATGTTGGTCAAATAAACCAAATAGAATCATTATTGTAATACATCTTACAGCTTTATTTCTTTTTACTAGCTGGACAACGGGGTTTCTTTAGTTGTAATTATCACAGACATATCTTTTTTAATGTAATAATTATGTTTTTTAACAGTTAATATGTGTAAATAGTGTCATCTTTTAAATAAACTAGGAAACCTTTCTGGGCACAGAGCTAACTGCTTTGATAAATATGACCTAATAAAATGGATTTCTTTCAAATTCTCATGAACTGAGTTGCTTAAAGTGGGATGCAATTCACTCATTAGAGCTTGCAACTACTAAATTTATTTTGTCTGTTTACACAGTTCTGTATCTAGCTAACTAAAATGTAAATTTTGATTTTGTGTCTCTCTTACTCACAATTTAATACCAAACACCTAGTACATAAATGACATAAAATAGATTCTCAATATGTTGTATCTCATCAATTCTAAGATACATATTTTTTCACATTGTAACTTTTGGAAATCAGGGTGTATCTTATATTTGATAGCATCTTGGCATCCTATTATTGATTAACAGGTGAAAGTGTTCTTTCTTGGTAATAAATAAAATAATGGTGTATGTTATGATCAATGGCATCCTAGATTATGAAATAAGATAGATCATTTAAATGGAAAATGACGATGTTATATAACTATATAACAAAAGTGAAGATAACTGAGAGGACAAAAGTAAACCAGATTAAAGTGAACTACTGTTAGTTTACAGCTGCCAGATAAAATGCAGATTACCAATTAAATTAAAATTTCAGATAATTAGTTTTTATTATAACTATGTTCCATGGAATATGTGGGATATACTTACACTAAAAAATTATTCGTTGTTTATTGAAGTTCTAATTTAACTGGTGCTCTATATTATTAATTACTAAATCTGGCAATGCTATCCTGGTTAGAAATACAAAAGTACCATCTCGTCTTATAAAGGCAGTACATAAAGTATTATGTTATTTGCTTACCCTAAAATAGGAAGGAAGCACTCAAGCATCAATACATATTGTATATTATGGAATAAATTTTTTATGTAGAGAAGAAAGAATTCTGCAACTCAGTATTATTTTAGCAATTTAAAAAACTTCATCAAAGTCCAGGATGTCCTTGAAATTTACAATCTGATCTATTTTCTTACCTCAGCATAAGCTTTGGCCCATGTATTTGCCAGTTGATGCAAATCTACTTCACCTGATTTCACAGATTCCAGCAATGCTTCAGCATCTCTATCATAATCTTTGAGGGATTCTACTTCTATAAACTGACTCAGAGCTTCTTTTAAATCTGTAACAGAGACAAGAAATGCCACCATCAGCAAAATCCAGACATAAATAGGAAACATTTTATCTGACTAAGCATTCCAACATAAAATTTTATTTTACCAAGCTTAAACCCTTAATACAATGTCTAAATAAAATAAAATAAGCTTAGGGAATCATTTAACAAATTTCACAAATATTTTTCTTTACTATTACAGGGTGGAGAATGGTCAAAATTCTTATCTATTATGTATAACCTTGATACTAATTTGAAATGTTAATTTCTTAAGCACATAAAGAAAAATTCCACAGATTTACAGGGCTTTAAGGTTATTGTACTTAAATGACAAAGTTCATTATATATATTGTTATTCTTTGAATTTGGAATAGAAATTTAAATACTTACTATATTAAAACTGATTTAATTCAGATGATGTATAATTCCAATTTTAGAAACATTACTTACAGATTGATACAATAGAAAGAGCACTGGAATAGAAGTTAAAACATGTGTCCTGATCTTGGCTCTTTCCACTATGTCTGTCACATTACACCAGTGGTCCTCGATATTTAACTTGCATCAGAATTCCCTGGAGGGCTTACTGAGATAGCCTGCAGCCTGCTACCCCCATAGTTTCTGATTTAGCAAGAATAGGGTGAGGCCCAAGAATTGGTATTTCTAACAATTTTCCAGGAGATGGTATTCTTCTGATCAGGAAAAAACTTTTGAGAACCACTTAGGCGAATGATTTAATCTTTTCATATACAGCTTTCCTTATTTGTACAGTGAGATTATGTTAGGAATTTTCTAGGTTCCCTTGTAACTCTTTCTATGATCCAACACATTCTCAATTAAAATTTTTGTCCTCATCTGAGATAGAACATAGACTTTTAAAAATGGATTAATACAGAAGTCCTTATAGAATTAATTTAGGTAAGCAAAAATTGTTCAAAGATTAGTATTTCTTCTCTTCTATGACATCTTAGGAATTGAGAACCAGATCATCAAAGGGGCAACACATTTAGCAATATAATTCTATAATATAATAAATGATAGCTGAAGTGCCTTATGAATCCGCCCAACTAAATTAAGAGGTTAAAAGTTCAAATTTAGACTTTGTAACTAATTTTTCATTATGTAATTTAATTTTTATACTAAACTGTCTTATAAACAACTACAAGGGTTATAGGAAAGAGCACTAAATAAAACCTTTTTATTCTTAAAAGCAGTTTTAAACAGTTCTTATTTTATGGCTGTTTCCAATGATTCTTAGGTTTATGCTTTCTAATATGCAACTTCTAATGACAGACTGTAGAAAAATAAGGTGGTATAAAAAAAAATTAGTCCTCACCTTTTTCTATAAAGCATGGTAAACTGTGCAGCAGCATTAGACGTCCATGTAAATAACTGGCATTGTCTTGAACAGGAAATTTGAGGGGCACCCTCAGTTCAAAGCACTGACTTTCTACTTTGAATTTATACACAAATTCCCTCTCTCTGTTGCAGAATCTTTCTCTGTTTTTCTTCATCTTCTCTGGGAGGATATCGACAGAAAGTTTTAAAAAACAGAAGATTATTAGTCTGTCAAAAAGATGACATTTCATTACTGATGTACCACTTCTAAGAAAATGGTCCACCACTCAAGAGATTTTATTTGTGTGACTCTGAGCAAATTATTCTACTTTTTCCTACATTTATCCCTGCATTTTCATCTTAATGATGAAAAGGAAGTGTTTCTTTTAAGCTTTATTTCAGAAAAAAATTATGCCCGTGGAGTATTTTGCATTCCTAGGCAGGGTTCTCAAGAACAGGGAAAGAACATGGAGAAAAAAGAGGATTCTCAGGAAGAGCTCTGTGGGTGGGCTGATACGGAGTTCATGAAAGTTGGGGACTGCAAAGTCAAAGAAACAAATCAGGGACCAAGAAGCAAACTGGGAGTAGAGGGGCGGGGGTTAGTGCTGGAAAGATCTCAATGTGGGAAGAAGATACACAGAAAATAGAAGGTACAAGATACCCAACGAGGCAAACTGGGCGCTATTCAGAAAGAAGAAAATCTAGTCCAAAAGAGTAAGAGTCAACATCAAGTAAGATTTATTTATCAGCCTTCTTACCGGACTCCCTGCTCTAGGCTTTTCCCCAGCAAAACAGTTCTTACACTACTCTGAGAATATACTGCGGCACTGAAGCCGCACTCATCTTTTCAACTGCACATCTGATGTCATTAATCTGCTCAGGACACTTTTATGACACTCCACAGGTCTCGGGATGAAACTCCAACTCGCACGCGTCTGCTTCCAGCTCCAGACTTTTTCTTCTCCCCGGCACCTGCACTCTTTCGAAAATTCTATTTCCCAGCCCCACTGAACGCCTTTCAACACTAAATCGCTTCTTCAACCCCCAACCTTCTGGAAGAATGCCTTTCCTTTGCCTGGAACGTTCACTTCTTTCTTTGGCCATGCATTTTAGCTTCAGTTCAACACTTAAACCTGCTAGAGGTCCACAGATTGGTTCTTTAGTTCCTTCTCCCCACTTTTTTTTTTTTTTTCCCAAGCAGAGGTGAAATCGAGGAAGGATTCCCAAACACCGGGATGGGAAGGGGCGGGCTGGCCAGAATTCACACGGCCAACAGGGTGGGGGGATTCTGAAGCTCTCACATCAGTCACGCCAGAGGAGGGCAGACTGCGGAGGCGAGAAGCTCCAGCCGACGGAGGAGACAACAGCTCCCTCGGGGAGGGGGGGTTCGCTCCACCAGAGCGTCCTCACGCTTGGTTCGGGGCTCACCTCCCGCCGCTCCGAAGGCCCGAAGCGTCCGCACCGCCGGCGGCGTCGCTAGGCCGAGGCTCGGCACGTCAGCTGACTCGCGGACCTGCTGTTCTCACCGCCGGCAGATCCGCCTCGGCAGATTCGCCCACGCCGGCTCCTCTTTCCTGGCAGCCCGTGGGAAATGCCGCAGGGTCAGTGCCGCTGGTTCCGTCCTGCCGCCACTTAATCACTGACAGAGTTGAAGAAGGTACGGTCCTGTGGGTGCCGTGCGCGTCAGCGACGGCGGGCAGCCAGCGTCACGCCGAAAGTGCCGCGGCGAAGCGCGCGCGCGCGGCTCCGGCAGCCCGGAAGCGGAAGGGCGACGCCGTGCGGGAACGAGCGGAGCCTTCTCAGCGCGCGTGCGCGCTCCTGAGGCTGCCTGGGACGGCCCGGGGGACTGAGGGCAGGGGCGGAGCGTTCCGGCGTCTGGGTTTCGGCGGGAATTGAAACCGCCACGGCTGCCTGCCCCACAGGAGCTGAGAGCCGCGGAGGGAGCCATGGTGCGGCCCGTGAGGTGAGTAGGTCGGGGCGTCCGGCGCGGATGGGGAGAAGCAGCAGGAACGCGCCTGGAGTCAGCTTCACCTTACACGCGACTGAGGGGAAAGGGCCGAGGGGGATGGAGGGCAGCGACGGCGCCCGGGAAGCTCTCCGGCCTGCACCGAGGACCTCCCATTCCCCAGAAGTGTCCTAGCAACCTAGATTTTTCCTTCTCTTTGCCTCCCTTAGCAGCCGTTGCCACCACTTTACCCACCCCCTTCCAGTAAGACCTTGTTATGGCAGCGTCCCAACGGCGCCTTACATCTCACCGAGCTCCTGCCGTGACAGTAAGGACTCAGCCAATGACAATCCGGGGCAGTTCAGATAGGACAAGAGCCAAGTGCCCTGAGTGTGACCATATTTGAGGGGCAAAAAGAAGGCCACTACAGCTGTAGCATTAGCAAGCAGCAGAGAGAATTGTAGGGGACTGGATGGGAGAAATAGGCAGGGACCAGAACAGGGAGGGCCTCGTACACCTTAGAAAGGAGTTTGGATTTTATTCTCAGAAATCTAATTTTGGTTATATACAGCTCACTGGCTCCTGGTGGAGCATGAATGAGAGATGGGGTGACCAGAGGGGAGCAGGAAAACCAGTTAGGAGGCTATTATGTCATTGGATAGTGGTTTGGAGTACGGTATTATCAGTGGACATGGAATGAGATAGGTGAATTTGGGATGTATTTTGGAGATACTGCTGACAGAACTTGCTGATGAAGTAGGTGTGAAGGTAAGGGAAAAAAAAGAATCAAGGATGGCTTCACAGTATTTTTGGCCTGAACTACTGCATGAATGATCTTTGTAGTAACTGAGGTGGGGGAGGCTAGGAAAAGAAACAGGTTCAGGATGTGTGGGGGATCAAAACTTTCGTTGAACATGTTAGGTTGGAAGTGGGCCTTGAACATCCAGGAGCAAAGACATAATAATCCCTTTGTCTGGAATAGCAGTTGTCAAAAAATGGTTTGCAGACCCTCTCAGGAGGTCCATTAGTTTAAAACTCTTCATAATATTACTAACTCATTACTTGCTTCTTTCGTTGTTCTGTCATTTTCACTGCAATGGGGTATATATGGCTGGCAACTTAGCACGAATTAAGGCAGGTGGCACCAAATTGTGTGAGTGGTCATGATATTCTTTGCTGCTACACATTTAAAGAAACAAAGAAAATGAAAGTTTTACTTAAGAATGTGCTTGAAGCAATAAGAATTATATCATTATAGCTTGTTGAGTATACTTCTTTAAAAAGTTTTGATTTTTACTATTATCCAATCTCAGAATTTCTAAAGACGTTCTGTATTCCATTTAGCTCTCAAATTCTTCAACTCCAAGGAGTAGGAGAGTTCTAGGAGTACACTTCATTTTAATATTCTGTATGAGAAAATGAGAAGTATAGAATAATTCTACAATGGTTGTCTTAAGGAAAAGCACTTGTGAGATTAAATTGTGAGCTGAACTAGCCTCTTTTTCATAGAAAACCATTTTTACTTGAAAGAACAACTGTCAGATTAGTCACACTTGGGAATTTAGCAGAAGACAAAAATGAAAACTAGAATGCCATTTCATTTAGTGCCTAGAGGAACAAGGGATAAAATTATTTTTTTCACTTTGAATAACACTTCTAAATTGGTATAAGGATTCATTTCAGGTGGCAAGTACAGAGTTATTCACCATCTTTTAAGTGTTCATTACAGATAGAACATTATTTAATATTGTGGTGAGATTTTTTAAAAAAATAAAATGGCTTGTAGTGTCAAGAAGTTTATAATCCAATAAGGAAGACAGAATGCACATATAAAACAAAAGAGTATATACAATGGGAACTTATACTTAAATGCCCAACAGCAATTAAACAATATATAAATTGTAAATGTTAACTATATTTATTATTCTAACTTTGAGGGTTATCTGAATTAATATTTTTTCTTATCAGGTACATCAAGTATAGTAATAATTATTTTAGCTAATGCTAAATCTATAAAATTCAAATTATGTTTTAGGTATTGTTAACAGAATCCAAACACATTTTTATTTACTCAAGACAGTTAATAGCCTTAAAAGGATTGGATGTGAGAAAATTGACATTTGTGTAAATGAAAAATTTCTGTCTTGGTCATAGGCATAAGAAACCAGTCAATTACTCACAGTTTGAGGACTCCGACAGCGATGGTAAATAGAGATTCTTATTTTTGCTTTAAAGATTTGGAAATTTATTTCCTCTGGAATGTGACACATATGTATAGCTCAAATGTTGAACATACTACCTAATTGCATATGAGGTAGGTCTAAAAAATTAATTTTCTAAGCATTTGGGATAATTACTCTGATAATTACACTGACAAGAATTATATAGGTGAGTGATATATAAACATGGACAGGTGAAATGGCTCTTTAGGGCAAAACTACTCTAGGACCATGTTTTTCAAAGAGGGATTTGTCTCCCCCTATCCCGTCCCCTAAGAAGGAACACATTGGTTTTTTGAGACACAAATGTGTTACAGAATATGATGTGAAACCCTCATGAATTGTCCAATAAAACAAGATCTTGATGAAAGACTAGTCTGAGACTATACTCCATTGGGTTATATATTTACTTATCTCCACAATATTAAGGAAACTTTGGTCAAAAAGTTTGAGAAACATTGGGTTAGATTACATTTACTTTGAAGTAGGTTTTGTATTTCTAAGCCCACCAGAGCTTTCTTTGAGTCAAATATTTAGTAACTAAGGTTTGAAGGAATCTGTTTTTCGCCTTGGGCACAGTCTTAAGTGTGTCTAAGACTTAGGAGAAAATAATATAGAATGTAATATGTAGCTTTTTATCACTGTCATCAGTCTGTTGCCAAATATTTATAAATTGCCCATTGTGTTATAGACACTATGCAGTAGAGGTGAAGGCAGTCATACTTCTACGTGAAGAAGCATGAAAGACACAACATGTATTAATAAATACTAAAGTATATGATTAAGACTACATGTACCCTGAAAGTATGCATACGTGTGTCATATATGAGTTTAAAAGATACAGCAGCAATTTTATATTGAGTGTTAACAGAACTAAATTAGTTTTTAGTGAATTAATTTTTGATAGATTGATATTTTAATAAAGGCTACTAAAACAAAGTTGAGAAACAGCAAGAATAAAGACAATATACCAGCAATATTTTTTAAATTATGGAAATTAAGCAACTTGCATAACCTTTCAAACTTGAACACACACTGTAATGAATTTCAACTACTAAAAAAATAATTTTCTTATTTAGGAAAAGCAATTTCTTATATTTTATTTTTAATTCTCACATAAATAGATGATTTTGTTTCTGCAATCGGACCTTTAAATAAGAAATCCAAAACAACAGCAAAGGAGTTAAAACTAGAAAAACCAAAAACTAAATTGAAGAATATCCAGAAAGAAGACATCCCGTTACAAGAGAAAACCCCTAACAAAAGGTGAGAGGTAAGACATACAATAAGTATATGATATTAGATGTATTAATTTAAAAGAGAGATTCAAACTCTTGGTTTAAATTGAGCTTGAGCAGAGTCATAGGTATTATTTTGTTTACTGCCTGTAGGTGAACAAGGATGTTCCATTAATCCCCTTCTGACTTTCTGACTTAAAAAAGACATTCACAAATATGTAAGGAAGTTTCCATTTAAATATTAAGGCAATCATACTTAGCAAAGTTTTGGAGTTATAACTTACTTTTACAGGACCTAATACCTGTTTCTGAAGTCCTCAAATCTAACAAGACTACTTTGTTAAAAATTACATTTGTAAGGACAATTTTCTAAAATTTAAAACCATGTATTTTTCTGCAGACAAAAATTATTTTCTCTTTACATTGTTGAGATTTATCCAGCAGTGAGAAGTTTTGTAATTTCTAGACTAACCCTGGGATTCCATTAGTTCCAAGAGAGAGAGAGGGTGAGGGAAGGAAGTCCCAGGAGGAAATGGGCAGAAGAGAATTATTAACAAATGCAATATGGGTCATTTGATGGTTTACTGCTATAAGTATGAGAAAAGTTCAGTAACATAGAAAAACTTAGCCCATGTTATTCTCTTTACTTTCTATTTCTTTTCAAATTTCTATTTGTGAGCTCAGACTACATTTTAAATATGGTGAAACAAACAAACATTTGTAAATTATATATTTTGTTTCTGGATTTGTATCCAGAATATTTAAAGAACTCTTAAAACTCAACAATAAAAAGGCTAAACTCAATTTTAAAAAATGGGCAAAGGATTTAAGTAGACATTTCTCCAAAAAAGATATACAAATGGCCAATAAGTACATAAAACATTTTGAACCACCTTAGCCATCAGGGAAATGATGGCAAATCAAATCCACAGTGAGGTAGTACTTCACATGTACTATGATGGTCATAACCAAAAACGACAGAGCGTAACAAGTATTGAGGAGGATGTAGAGAAATTGGAACCCTCATACATCGTTGCTGGGAATGTAAACCAGTGCAGCTACGTTGGAAGAAAGAGTAGCAGTTTCTGAAAGTGTTAAACACAGAGTTATGTGGTTCAGACAAGACTAAGAGAAATGAAAATATGCCCACACAAAAACCTGTACATGAAGGTGGCAGCATTATTAATAATAGTCAAAAAATGAAATCCTAATGTCTGTCAACTGATAAAAGGTTAATGTGGTATATCTATAGAGTGGGATATTATTCAGCAACAAAAAAATAAAGTACTGATCTATAGGACAACGTGGATGAACCTTGAAAACATTATGCTAATGGAAAAAAGGCCACACATTGTATGGTTCCATTAATATAAAATGTCCAAAATAGACAGTTACATAGAAACAGAAAGTAGGTTGCCAGATGCTGGGAAGGGGTAATGGGAAGTGAATGCTAATGGATACAGGGTTTCTTTTCATAATGAAAATGTTCTGAAATTAGATAATGGTGATGGTTTCACAACTCTGTGGATGTACTAAAACCTGATAAACTGTACACTTTTAAAAGGATGAATTTTACGCTGTGTGAATTCTATCTCAACAAAATTGTTATTAAAAAAAATAATAATCCTCCAAGGTGTATCTCACTATTTCTTCCTTTGTGCAACCATTCCTTATGTTTTTAATTTCTCTTCCTCTCACACACCACAGTACTTTTAACTACCTTAAATAGGAGACATAATAATCTGCCTATATAGGATAATTATTCATATGTCCTATTTCCCTACCGTCCTTATTAATTACAGAGTCCTTGTTGGTACATTTGAATCCTGTCTAGTACAGTGCCTCATACATAGTTAAGTATTTGGTGAAATATTTGTCAAAGTCTAGATTAGAAGGAACACATGTAAAAATATACATATATATATAAGACCTATAATAGCTGGGGATGTGTGGGTAAGATCAAGGAAAATTTCAAAGTGGAAGTGAGGTTTGAACCGAGTCTTTATTCTAGGTTGAGCAAATGCTTCCCACCTGAGTAGAACTGGTAGTAAGGATAGACATCACATGAAAGAGTAAGTGCAACAGCACCTGCTACTCCTGTTTCAAATCTCTTATGCTATATTAAAACATGACATTGATACATTTTAGAAGTCTTAAAGGTCAATTATAATCATGGTTATTGTTTAAAAACTTTTTTGTGAGGCTAGCAACTCTTAAATAGTAATTCAGGAAAATCTCAAATTTTTCTGTTTAATTGAAGTTGATAATTTAAAAAACTTATTATTTGTGTGTCTACTCTAGGATGGCTTTAGATGATAAGCTCTACCAGAGAGGCTTAGAAGTCGCACTAGCATTATCAATGAAGGAACTTCCAACAGTCACCATTGATGTGGAAGAGTCTCAAGATAACAGTAACTTTATTTTCTATATATTTATAATCTTATTGCTTTTGTAATCATTTCTTTAGATGATCATTCACAGAGGAAAGAATAAAATTTTAATTCTTTGGATTATAAATGTCACAAGTTGCAGAGGGTACAATTGGATTTAATTGTTTATTCTGCATGAATCTCATATATGTATATACATATATACATATATACGTATGCATATGTGTATATATGTACACACACACACACACATAGACACATCTGCTTAACACTCAAAGTGAACTTGAGTACCAGCACTGTGAACTTGGATGTTCAAATTACATCTTTGTATACAGTGAAAATTTAATTTCTTAATCAACTGAAATGACCTATACAGTCCTAATAATCCACCTCTTTCAAAATTCAGATTAGCTAAACATGACCTAATGGTGGCAATTTTTATTATTTACAAAGATTAAAGTTAGTAATTTGGTAGAATTAAGGGATCTATGGTTTCTAGGTTTGTCTGGATTTTTCCCCTTTGATTTTTCTGGCAACTGCAGCAGATGTCAATATTGATATTCTGGAAAGGCAGTACTTATTCTTTCTGGAAAATATATTCAAACTCCAAAATGATTTTTGGATTAAATTGTTTTGGCTTAACTTCCTTAATGTTGGGAGGGGTTTTTTAGCCCATTAGCTTATTTAGGGGTATAGATGTTTAAATTGGTATTGCCTCCTATTTGAAAATAAATGAGAATGATATTGATTAGGGAGCCTTTTAGTAATCAGAAATCAAAGAAACTTAAAAAAGTGGATTTTTGTATATCTAAAATTGAGAAAAACAAATTTATCGCCTGTGTGAGATTGTAGAATATAGAGCAGGATTTCTTTAGAAGTACGCTTCTCAGAATAATGTACTTTGTAGCTCTGGGATTTAGCAGTACCAGTTATCATGACTTAAAGTCCTCTTAAAATACTTTAGGTCATTTTAAGGTTATTGTAATGATTGAAGAGTCTTTATGCTAGTAAAAGGATGGCTCTGCCTACACAGAAATAATAGTTCATATTTATTCACTTTCCTATGTGCTGGGGCGCTACTATAAGCAATTTCCACATGTGGTTGATATTTAATTCTCCACAATAACCCCATTTAATCCGCACACTATTTTTATCTCCATAATAGATGAGGAACTTTCCCATGATCATATACCCATTTTAAGTAGTAGAACCTGAATTTGAACTTAAGTCTGATTAACTTAAATTCATAGCCCAAACTCCTAATAATTGCTACCCTCTCCAATTAAACTCATTGTGCTAATTTGAGTTTGAGTCATTCATTTATCTGTATCTGGATGCTGTTTTAGCAGTAATCCTCCTACTTCTAGACATTGATTGATTAAGGTACATCTGTTTCTTCTTACCTCTGTTTTATATTTAGGCGCTGAAAAACATGGCAATAGTGAAACAGAAACAATAGATAAGTCTCCCCATATCTCCAATTGCAGTGTAGCCAGTGATTATTTAGGTAAGTTTTTTATAGTAATAATCGTATTTATTTATGTCAGTAATGCTATTTTTCTAACTTATTATTTGAATTCCTGAAAATAGCTAGAACCAAGGTCTTTAAATTTGTCAAGGTTCCCTTCATCTTTCTTTATTTCTTTCTCTTTTAGTTTTCTTTTACTATAGACCCAGTTTATTTCCTGGTGAAGGCTCATGACTACCCACGGCTTCTAATCCACAAATGAAGAAAGGGGCTGTATCTTCCCATTTCCAGTTTGAAAATTCCTGGGGAAAGACTCTCATTTTGAGTCTTGGCCTTATCCTTAAACCAGACTCTGTTGCCAGGAAACTTATTATGAATGGCCCAGATTAGGCTATGTTGTCTTATCACTAGAGGTAGGGGTGGGATGAAGCTGGGCAAACAAAACAACTGATGTAAAAGGAGTCTAGTTCCAGTTCTTGAAGTGTTACCTGTCACAAAAAGTTTTCTATTGATTTCTGTGCTTCCCCTGAAGATTTGGATAAGATTACCGAGGAAGATGATTTTCATGGTGCTCAGGGGAGAAGAAAAGCAGGATCTCAAGCTGTGGTACAACAGAGGAAAATTCTTTTGGAAGGCAGTGATGGTGATAGTGCTAATGGTTCCGAACCAGACTTTGCAACTGGTAAGTTATATCCTACCTCAAAAGTAATTCTATGGACAGTCAGTGAAATGTTCTTAGAGACCATTAATGTATGCAAAGCAGTGTGCTAAATGTTTGGTGTTTGCAAACCTGAGGAACACATAAGAGAGTTAAATTCAGCTGTGGCATTTGGGGAAAACACATTATCTGGAAGTGACCGTTAAGCCGTGCCTTGAAAAATTAGTAGCATTTAAGCAAACAGATGAATGGATAAACAAAATGGAATACAATGGAATATTATTCAACTTTAAAAAGGAAGGAAATCCTGTCACATGCCATAAACTCAGCCAGTCACAAAGGCAATGCTGTGTGATTCCACTTACTTAAATTAAGGTATATAAAATAGTTGAATTCATAGAAACAGAAAGTAGAAAGTTGGTCAGCAGAGACTGGGGGAGGAGGAGTCGAGGACGTTTTTGTTCAATGGATATAGAATCTCTGTTTTGTACCATGTAAAAGTCCTGGAGGTCTGTTGCACAACAATTCAAATGTATGTACTTAACACTACTGATCTGTATCCTTAAAAATGGCTAAGACAATAAATTTTATGTTACATGGGTTTTTTTTTACCACAGTTAAAAAAAATTTTAAGAAAATAATTATTTTCAAAAGTAAATTTCTTGGTTCCAAGTTTTTTCCATATTCAATTCTATATAAACAAATATTTTTGAGCTGAAATGTGAGCCATAGTTTTGAAAGAATAGATTTTTAATTTCTGTACTGTTGAACAATAATTTAGGATATAGAAAAAATTAGAAGCAGGAAAGAATACATTATTATACCCAGCTGCTACCATTTATCTTCTCAAGCCAAGAAAAGAGCACATGTAATACTAGAACTGTTAGATGTGAAGGAAGTTTTGTCCTCCTAGATTTTATATTCTGAAATTATGGAGAAACTTCTCCACTATTTGCCATCCCTGAACCTAGATTCTCTTGGGATTCTAGAAATAATTTCTTGATTTTGCAAGATACTATTTATAATAGCCTTTATGTGATCTGATGATCTAATATGGCTAATTCTATATAACACAGTAATCATTGTGTGAATATGTAGAATGATTACTCTTAAAAAATTTTTATTTGTGTGGAAAGAATGATAGAAAAAGAAAATTTGCAATTTAAAGTTCATAATGATCATTGTTAATTAGGCAAAGAGCATCAATGGAAGGCTGATGAGGATCTTTACAGTGGAGAATTCAGGCTGGCGTCTATTGAACCAACAAAGAATGGGACAACCATACGTTATGTGCTTTCTGATATGATATAATATGAAGTAAAGAGCATCACCTATGAAGTGTATTCTTGCCAAAAAAAAAATAATAAATAATAATAATAATAATAATAATAATAATAAGGTGAGCCTGATTCTAAGTGAGTCTTGAGAAAATTCTAGCTCACAGAATATGCAAGAATAAATTAAGTGACACCATGAGGAAGTAAACAGACAAATTCAGAATATGGGACTTTTTATAGGACAACTGATATGGTTATTTCAACAAGTCAAAGGCAAGGGGGAAAAGAGGATATTGTTCTATATTAAAAGTCATTAAATGGACTAGGTAGAAGATGATGCCAAGAAATTATTGTTGACATTGTTAGATATCATAATGACATTATTACCATCAAGATTATCATTTGGAAGAGTAGCTGACATTATACCTTACCATTCTTTTCGAAAGTTACTGAGTTAAACTGGTAAAATTGGAAGTAAAGATCACTGATGGAAAATTATAATGGTAAGAGTAACAGCAAGCAATTGTTATTTTGCTTGCTGTATGTCAAATGCTATTCTAAATGCTTACCTGTATTAACTAATTTAATCCACACAACAACCCTATGATGTAGGTTTTATGATTATCCCCATTTTATACATAGGAAACTGAGGCACAGTGCAGTTAGCGAGTGACCTGTCTGAGGTAACACAACATGCAAGTGGAGGGGCCAGGATTCACACCCAAGCAATTGTGCGGTGTTTTGCCACTGGAAATTGCTTAGCACAAAGATGCACAAAACCTGGTGCAAAAGCTGTGGGTAAGCTCAAGGACATGGATGCCTGAGTTTTTACAATAGAGATAAAGTATGTAATCTGCTTTTTTAGATGAAGATTCTGAAGATGATTCTGATTATAGTAGGAGTGAAGATGATGATGAAGACTTCACCATGAGAAAAAGTAAAGTTAAAGAAATTAAAAAGAAAGAAATGAAGGTTAAATCCTCAGTTGAAAAGAAAGAGAAGAAACCTAAATCTAAATGTAATGCTTTGGGTAAGCTTAGTATAAAACGCTTAACTTTATAAAGGAAATGTATTTGGTTTATTTAATGGGTGTTTCTTGTCTTTGCCTTTGTTCTTCTTAACAATTGGCCAGCGTTCTTTTCTAATTAAGGTACATAGAAGAAAGCAGAGTTGGGTGGAAAATATCAGACAAGTGTACTGAGCTCCACTTCTTTCTAGCACTTCCTATGTATTACCACTGACAGATACTCTCTAGATAGCTATTATCACCTGTATTTAACAATGAGAAAATCGAGGCTCAGAGAGGTTTAGTAATTTGTTGGAATTCTTACAATTAATAAGTAAGTAGCTAAAATTTGCACCCATGTTTATCCATTCAGAGCCTAAACTCTATCCACTGGACCATATTTTCTCTGGGCAATTAAATGGGGAACTTTCCATGATTTTAATTTATGCTTTCATGCTTGCCTTAATCTTAGACTTGAAAACTGTTTTACTACATGTTTAGGGCCCTTTTGTTTTTTCAAAACAACTTCCATTAGAAACCATTTTTATGATAAAACATTTGGAATTTGTGACAACTTGAACATGGAATACCTACTTCTTTTGTAAAAATTAGGATGTTTTTGAGTTCATAATATGCAATAGTTTATTATAACTTTCATTAATCTGATTTGTTTTACTTATTGATATATATTTTTATGTCTTAGTTTAACATGTACACTTTGAAACAAATATTATTCATACTCCATTTTACTAATGGTGGGAGTTGCTCTTGCCTTAAATAGCATGGTACTGAGCACTTGATAAAAAATAAGAATTAAACTCTGCTTGAGTCATATTCCTCTTTCTACTGTATTCTGAATTATAGAGTAATTACATTTCAAATGCAAGAGAATTTAGAGATAAAGCTGTATATTAGTTTCCAGTTGCTGTTATAAAATATTACCACAAACTTAGTGGCTGAAAACACCACACACACAAAAAATTATATTACAGTTCTGCAGATCACACGTTCAAAATGGTTCTCGCTGGGCTAAAATCAGGCTATCAGTAGGGCTGTGTTGTTCATGGAGACTCTAGGGGAAAATCCATTTTTCTGCCTTTCCAGCTTGCAGAGTCTGCCTGTATTCTTTGACCGGTGCTCCACTTCCATCTTCAAAGCCAGTAATAAACAGGGATTTTCTTGCATCATATCACTCTCACTCCCCTGCCTTTCATTTTCACTTATAAGGACCCTTATGTATTATTAGGCCCATCTGGATAATTCAAGATAATCTCCTCATTTTAAGATCCTTGTCTTAATGACATCTGCTAAGTCTCTTTGCTATGCACATACTCTGTGAATTGGGATATTGATGTTTTTGAGGGGTCACAAACTGTGATATGCAAGTCATTAACTATATGAATGTTTTATATTTTCTTTAGATATTTGTTTATGCTTCCCTCCCCAAAATACACTAAAAGCTAAAACTTTCAGTTTCCAAGTTGGAATTTACCATATAAAGTTTTTATATACCTTGGAGTAAGTTGCTTCACAAAGAAGTTTACTATATGATATTAGAAGTAAAATTTAACTCTTAAATAATGGGGTTAAAAATTACAAGAGATGGATATTTCTTATTCCACTAATAATGTATTGAGTAGCCTACAAGAGAGTTTCATCTGGTACCTGTGATAATTTTTCCCTTGAAAGAAGAGATTTCAAGCTCTCCAATGTGGTAGCCACTCACCACATGGAGCTATATTACACTTAAGTTCATTAAAATTAAATAAAATGTAAAGGTCAATTCTTTGATTTTGCTAACCACTTTTCAAATGCTCAATAACAATATGTGGCTAGTAGCTAGTGAATTACACAGCACAAAATAGAGAACATTTCTATAATCACAGAAAAGCTCCTGTTGGACAATGCTGATCTAGGGAATATAAATGTTAACATTAAGAAAAGTAGGTAGTGAAAATGTTCATATTCATGTGCATTTAGATACCCCTTAGGTATCGTATCTCAAAGCAAGCATTATCTGAAAGTGAATTTATATTCTACCTCTCCTCCCCACCTCAAAAAAAAAAAACAAAAAAAAACACCTACTCCGATCATGTGTTTATTTTCTAGGTTAGTAGCACCATCAAGCAGTGAGCCCGTGACAGGAACTTACAAATCATGATTATTTCATCTCCATCACCACCTCCCACATTCTAATTACTAAAAGTTAATTAGTCTGCTGTTTCTTTCCTCCATTCTCCCCCTTAGTTCAGGCTCTATCACCTCTCACCATAAGAGCCTTCTCAGTAGTCTAGTTGCCATACACTGCCACCAGAAAGATGTTAGTTTTCTAAATGCAAGTGCTCCTGAGAAAAATGAATACATGATTCCTTCTCTGGTATGTGAAGCTCTTCATCATTGATATGCCCTGTCTTAATCTCTTACCTTTCCCACACTTGCGATTCCTGCTCCAGCCGTACTGAAGCAGTAGTTGGTTATAGAACTTGCTACATCATCCAGCTTTGCATGCTGTACTCCTTCTGCCTGGAAAAACTTCGTCTAAGTCATCTTTAGTTTCTATCCTTGATTTGGCTCAAATTATCCTCACTTACCTCCTGTGACTTCTAAATCTGTGCAAATATGTACACAGATTATAGATTCTCTCCTACTGTGCAAACCTAGAGTCTCTCTTATCACACTGCATTATACATATTACTTTGCTGCCCTTTCTACTAGAGTCTAGTGACTGACTGGTCCATAGGAATTCCTTAGGAGCAGGATCCATGAATTATATACTCGTTGTAACCCTGAAGTCTAATATATTGTCTCACTGATATATATTGATGAGACACTGTTATAATGTTTAGAAGTATGAACTTTGGAATCAGAGCTGGTTCCTAATCCTGACTCTAATATTTACTAGCTGTCAAACTGTAGGCAGATTGCTTAACCTCTCTGTTTCCTTATCTGACAATGGAGACAGTAATATCTGTGTCAGAATTGCTCTAAGAGTTAAAGATAATGTATATGATATGCTTACTATACCAATTATCATATAAATGTTTATAAATGATGGCTAATGGGTTCTTAATAAATGTCGATTAAGTTTTTCAAAATGATAACTGCCTTTTTAATTTTTATAAGATTATATAACTACAATTTTTATACATACATACCAGACTTAATCTTCCTCTGTGACAAACTTTTTTATAAATCTTTTTCAAATAAGTCACTTCAGCAGACTCTGCTCCAGCTGCTATCAAATCAGAATCTCAGCCCTCACCGAGAAAGGTTTCTCATCCTTCAGAAGCCACTAGGAAACCATTACAAATACATAGTCCTTCAACTGAAAGCAGGAGACCTAAGTGGGTCCCACCAGGTATGATATTTTTATTGATCAGGCGGAGGGGCTTGGAACATTACCACTGTAGATTGCTTTCTTAGCTGTAAATTTTATACATATTATACATATTATTACATTTTCTTTAAAACCAAGGTTTTATATTGGTTCATTATTTCTTACTCCCTCATGTTGAGCATCCAGATTGTTCATTATTTTTTCAGTGTTATATATAAGGTTGCAATAAGCACAAACATTCTTATTCTAGAAATCTGTGGGCACATCCCTGAATATTTCTTAAGATAAATTTCTAATAGAATTACAGTGTTAAAGAGTATTAACATTCCTAGCATATTTTTTTGGCAACAAATTGGTTTGCTGAAAACCTTCTTGACCCCCACAGTCTGACTGAAGCATCAGGGCCCGTATATCGGAATTCTAGCATTTAACATGCACCCTAGCAAACTCACCCTCCAGCCCATACAAACTTGACTGTTTTTTGTTTTCTTTTGTTCCACAGCCAAGCACCACTGATGCTCCAAGAATTCTTTGACCTTCACCTTTCTTGACATTATTAAAACCCAAATCCAGGCCCTGTTCATTTTATACTCAAACTATTGGTGACTTCCTGTTTCAGCTTTCCCTTATCCAACCACTGAATCCTCTATTCCAATAAAATTGATACCTTTTTTTTTTTGTTCCATAAACACAATGTATATATTCCTAGAGCCTCTCTTTATCTAGTTTTCTCTGGTATGTTTCTTTATTTGTCTCTTCAAAGTCATTCCAAGTCTGCTCAGGTTTGCTTCTTTTCAGTGACATTTCTTGATTGGTCTACAGTGGTCACTGCCCTAGTCATAACTAGGTATTAATAGACAGGTTTAGCCTGAGACTGCCAGATTATGTAATTTCTTAATCTTCATTTCATCATCTCAAATATTAGGCACTATGTAATCTTTAAAGTTTCTTCCTGACTAAAAAAAAATTGTAGAATTTTAATGAAGAATTAGTAGTTTTTTGGAGAAGGTAAAGAGGAAGACTAGTTACTGAAATAATGATGCCTTATGGTTTGAAGGATAATTCTTAGTGTATTTCTTATGAGAATAAATAGTGATTCCTCAAAAATAGAAATTTAAAAGAAATGATATACTGACTATAGAAATTTAAAGGTAGCATAATAAAAAAATAAATAAATAAATAACGGAATGATGGATAAAGAGTTAAATATCATAAAGCACAAAGTGCTTATAGATTTATTATGTGAAAGAGTAAAGCAAGTGAAGTGTATGAGGGAATTGGGTCCATGTAATAAACTTGAGTGACCAGTGATTGTTAGACTTAGAGCTCATGCCTCTTTGGAAGGAAACAGCTGTCACTGAGCTCAATCAAATTGTTTACATGTGGATTATGGGCCTGGTATTTCCAGATCTCACTTTTTCAAGAGAAGCCAGACATCTAGATTTTAATGAAATCTCCTAGTTTTTAAAAGTTGACATTATTTTATACCATGTGGACCAAACAGTATTTTTGAGAGCTAGATTCAACCCTCGGGTTGCCAGTTATTTACCTGTATTTATAAATGTGAAAAGACCACCAACACCCCCATGGAAAAATGAGCCACAGACATCAACGTACCAATGCCCCAAGAAATACAGTGAAAATGAATACAAAAAGAATTTCAGTCTCACTGTTAATTGAGGAAATATAAATTAAAATAATAAAATACTATTTTATACCTCTCAAACTAGAAAATAATAAAAATATAATCCAGTACACTCTGTGTTGTGGGGTATAATTATTTATTATAAATTTATAATCCCTTTATAGGACAGCTTGACAGGGCCATAAAAATAAATCTGTCCTTTGGTCTAGGAACTAGTTTTGGGAATTTATTCCCAAAAAAGAATTCAAAAGAAGAAAAAGTAATAAGTAATTAGATTTTTATAACTATTTATACAAAAAGGGTGAGAAACTAGAAACAGCCCAAAAGTTTGTTGAAAATTTGATACACAGAACATGCACACAATTAAAAATAATAAGTCAGATGGTTAGAAACATGGAAATGTTTATAAATTTTCATTTGAAAAAAGTACACACAGTTGAACTTATTGTGACTATACTCAGGATCTGCCATGAACACTTATGTGGATGAATTTTAAATTTAATACTTGTTGGAAATAGTTGCTACGTTACGAAACCCGTATAAAGTTACTTAGTATTTGAAAAAATAGATTTTCGAAGGAGTACTTATAAAAATTTCAGGATTTTAAAAATTGCATTAGATTTTTCTATGACTTTAGAAATTATAATTGCATTTATTTCTCTATGCCTTTACAACCAGTGTTATTCACTCCCAACTTAACCTGTTTCAGCTTTCACGCTTAAAGGTTTTGATATGTCATTTCCTTGCCCTTTAGGCATGTTTGAAAATAGGCAATACTATAATTTTTCTGCTTTTAGTACTTTTCATTCTTTTGTTTTTGTTAATACCTTGATAGAACCTGTACAGCAGAATAATGTTTAACTACGTTTTTTGATTTTGTTTTATACATTTATTTTTTTAAGGGATTTCTGACATTATCATCATCAAGTGATATGTTTTCTTTCAGCGGTATCTGGAAGTAGCAGCAACAGCAGCAGCCCACTGGCAGGGGCGTCTGTTAAGTCCCCAAATCAGAGTCTCCGCCTTGGCTTGTCCAGATTAGCACGAGTTAAACCTTTGCATCCAAATGCTGCTAGTAGCTGAGTGTGGTGGTAAAGAAATGTTTGATTAACAGAGTCACAGTTTTACAAGTGTGTCTATATTTGATTTGTGTTTACATTTAAGGGTGAGTATTGTAATATAAAGGAATTCTTTAGTGTCAAGTAAATTTTTTATCCTTTTGTGATTGTGTTCTCTGGAAAGCTGTTCAATATTTCAATAAGAAGTTTGTATGAATTATCTTGTAATGTCATTTCTTTCTGAAAAGTATAGTCTATTTTCCTTATGTATAATAAGTCATTGTCATTAAGTGGTTGTTAGTGTGACACAGGAAGTCCATGTTACATGCTGTTCTTTTCTAGTAACGTGAGCTTTCTTTCTAGCTTTGTCTAGTTAATGGCACCTTAGCTTAGTTCACAGTTTATCTGGCAAAAGAACGTTCCCTTTTCCCCAACCCCAGACATTTCTGAAACCTGGTACATTACTTAAGCTACATTATCCATTTTATTGCAAATTGTTTTGTATTTTAGCCAAATATTTTTATAATAAAAATTCAGAATTATTTTACACATTAAAGCAGTTGCATATGTCTTCTACTTAGACATAGATGGTTATTGTATAGCAAATAGAATTTCTTGACATTTTCTGAAGCCCTTATGTCAAAAATCTTTAATAAAAATGAAGAAGTTTTGATATGCTCTTTTTCTTAATACCATTATATCTGTCTGTCTCTGGGTGTCTAAATTTCGTGATAAAATGAATGCCTGGCAAAAACCATTAGCCTTTTGTTGTAAATATAAAGGGGGGGATGGCTGTTAAAGTAATCACTTTATGTAAGTCATTGCTTTAGAGGATGGTTGTCAAGTACCTAGTCATCTCTGTTTTGACATTAGCCAATATAGCTATTTAGGAAACTTAGGTCTGAAAACTTAGATCAGTAAACTTTGTTGTGAATAAAAATAATAATAGATACCTTGTATTTATGGTGAGATTTTCAACCCACTTTTGATCACTTTTAATAAGAATTCTTCAAATCATGTTAACTATTAAAAAATGTATAATACTTAGCTCAGTGTTTCTTGGTTTATGGAAACATCTCTGTTAATGCAAAAGCAAGTAATTTAGAATTATGATTAAAGTGAGTATTTGCTTATTGCCATTGTACATTTTTTTCTTTTCTAGTGTATATTTTATACTGTCATATACTACCTCACCTACCCAGCCCCACCCTTCTTAAAGCATATTTTCCAGTTACATAGTATTGAGATACTCTACATGTTGCAGTTCAACAGTAAACATTTATTAAGAGCCTACTCTGTATTAGGTACTGATTTCACTGATTAATCATCTGGCACCAGCTTGATGAACCTGTCTTCTCCATGTCATAGTTTCTACTGAAAATTACCATAAAATTTTTTAAGATTGACCTGATAGAAAACACTAACGACCTTCTTGTTGCCAAATGAAGTGTATGTTTTTCTCACCTAATCTAATATACCCTAGTCATCATACTCAATGTATTTTATTTCCTCACATGACAGTATTCTTTAATTTTCTTTCCATCTCCCTGCCTACTCTTCATTATTTTGCACCTTTACTTTCCATTATTTTGCAGCTTTCTAATCTTTTGTCATCTATACCCTTCCTCCCACCATAGTGTCATATTCTGTGATTTCATTCTCCTCCCCCCCTTAAAAAAAAAAGAAAAAAAAAAAAGCTTAGTTCTAGCTCTGGTGGTCACTTATGTGATAGTGACTGCCAAGGTAGGATCTTTAGCCCAGACCTTCCTTCTGCACATGACCGGTTGCCTGGTCCATTGATAATTTAGTTGGTCATCACTAAATCAGTAACATCTTTCCCTACCCCCAATATTTTCCCTCCTATATTTTCTGTTAGTAAATGGCACTACCACAAAGTTGGGTGCCTAAGGCATCACCCTTCACATCCAGTCACCAAGCTCTATTCCATTTTCTCAGTTGTTCAAAGCATCTGTCCTACTTGCTGGTCCTTACTCATCACTTACTACCAACAGTCATCTTTGCCTTGATTCTTAACGTACTCTGGCCTGCCCTCTCTACCATTATTGACAGAAGGAGTTTTCTAAAATAAAATCTAAGCCGGAACACCCCTCTGCTTCAAATCCACACACTCATACTTTGTCCCATTTAGCTCATGAGACATTTTGAATGTGGCAGACTCCTGCTGCAGCAAACAGTGCTGACATCCATGGTACAATACATCCCGTGGCCCTGGGCCTTCAGACTGGCTCATATTTTCTCTCTTTACATTGCTAATTCCTACCTGTCCTTGAAAACTCAAAACTCAGTTCTCCAGAAACCTTTATTTGTATGTCTGTTTTCTCCATGTACAACTTCGGGTTCCTCCAGGCCACACTACCATCATTCAACTATAACTTTTCTTAGTTGTCCTGCTTTTAAAACCTGGTGCAGAGTAAGTGCTCAAAAAGTGTTCTGATGAATACGTTATATCCAGAACTTTTGCTGTGAGCTTCTAGTAACCACAAACTTTGAAGAGTGAGAGAGGAGAGAGAATTTCTGGAGTCTGGTCTATTTGGTCAACTCTAATCTCTGTCCTCTGGACGTTCTTCAGTTCTTGTCCCAAACTTGAAAGAACTCGGGGCAAGAGAAAGGAAGGAGAAGGAAAAGAGAGGTGTTTTTTTCAGGTCCATATGAAAGTTGGATTTGGACGGGACTAGAGAGCTTTAAGTCTTCAGCTCCGGAGTCACAAAAAGGACGGAAATAGTTTCTATAGCGACGGGAGGAGGGTGTGGTCCTCCACCTGCACTGCGCAGGTTACTGGTCCGAGCCCCCTGCAGGGGCTGTGTAGTCTGCGCCAGCCTGATGCAGCTCCTCGTACCTCCTACCCCCACGGGAACAAAGTAAGGGCGACAGAGGGCCCGGGGCTGAGGCTGCGGGGTCCCAGCGGCCCTTCGAGGGGAAGGAGCTAATTAAGGCAATGGAGAAGGAGGCGGGGAAGCGGGTAGAATGAAAGGTATACAGAATACAAAAAAGTAGAAGGGGGCGTGTGAGTTTGGAGAGAAGGTGGGTACAATTTTAGATTTTGACCCGAACAGCTGCATCCTCACAATCTAATATCGATAAACTGTTACTGGAACGTTGCATCGCTGACAGGCTGACTGCTGGGTGGGGAGAGATGGATTTCAGAGAAGTCATTAAGACCTACTCTGAAAATGCCTCTGTCCTTGCCCACAGCAACTTGGAGCTCAAAACTTTCTTCCCCTGTCTTTATCCCCACTTTTTTATTCACTTTTATCATCTGTCAAAAGTGAGTCCCGACGGTTCGCCTCATGTTGATGAGGATCTGGCTAATACTAGCCTATTCTGAACCAGCCCCAAACCCTGCAGACCTAGCTCAACCAGAGCGCAACCCTCACACAGGAGCACTTCAGTTGTGTGTAAATCGTACATCCAGAGCAACACTTGCCTCTCACGTGGTGCTTGCTTCTCTTGGGTAATTCCCAGTATTAGCAATTTTATTTTCCTTAAAAGGGGGATGAATGGTGCAGATCTGGGGAATTGTTTAAAGTTTAGTTTATTTGTGATATTTGCTATTTTTGAAAAGGCTACCAGCCAATTCAGGGCTTAGCTAGGTAACTTGTGCCTTCTCTGTTGTGTTAAATGACTGGCAGTCAATCTTAATTCAGACTTCACTGTTAAGGCTTGCGATTTGTCAAAAGTGTGAGGTTATTTAAATGGAAAGTTCAAACTATGAAAGGACAAATGTAAGTGTCCTTTGTAACTAGTCTCGCCTGAGGGATTTAATCACCTACATGTAGTAGGTGCATAAAATCCAAGAGTTCTATGGAATTCCTCAAACATGGACTGTGCTTAATTGGTTCTGTGATTGGAGTTTATTTCTTTTCTTTGTTTTAGTCCTTATCAAGAGGGTAATGACAAAGCTAAAGAGAGTCTCTAACAATGTTCCAGCCACTCTACCCTGGAAGTTTTCCTCTCCAACTCCATATTGTCAGCAACTTGGCTAGAATGTGTGCTTCTCAAACTTGGGAGTACCCAGTGCTAGAAGTCAGTGGTTTCAACTGCCCCCCACAACATGAGTGTGTTGTCATAATTCAAAAGAGTAAATACTGGTTTAGGGTACATTAGTAGAGCTATATTGATCAGATGAGAGATGTAAAAGTCACACTGCCTAACTTAGCATTGATCATAACATAATCTAGACTAGAAACCTGTAGCCACTTCAAGAGAGGTCATAAAAAAATTAGAAAACAGGGACAATCACAATAGGTTGTCTCTATTATGCTTAGATTCTCTATTATATGAGGGGTTTGAAATAAAATCACTGAATGCCTGGAGATTAGTAGGTGCTGGAAAGACAAAAAGCCACTATTCTGAATATTTAAGACTAGAAGGGAGGGTAGATTTTTTGTTGTTACTCTACAGAGGAGATAGTAAGTGTCAACGGAGGATATGTTGCTCAATATCATTTCTTCCAACCAACATTTACTGAGTACCAACCATGTGTAAATTAACAGCTGGGTGTGAATGGGGTGCCTGGAAAAACCATGGGCTCTGTCATAGAAATATTCAAGCAGAGACTGATTGATCCCCATGAATAATACTCTAGCAGTGGTCTGGACTTTTTTTGGCACTAGGGTGGGCCCGAAGTCATCACACTCCAAAACTGTAAGATAACTTTGTATTGTTCTAAACCAGTGGTCCCCAACCTTTTAGGCACCAGGGACCAGTGCTCCTGTGAGAATCTAATGCCTGATGATCTGGGGTGGAGCTGAGGCAATGATGCTAGTGCTGGGGAGTGGCTGCAAATATAGATGAAGCTTCACTCACTTGCCCGCCATTTACCTCTTGCTCTGAGGCCTGGTAACTAACAGGCCACAGACTGTTACCCCTACTCTGAAGAGGATTTCTGCCAAGGAATCCTTCACACAACAGGTATAAACAAGATGTAAAACATTTTAATTTCTTTCCTACATAGCCAAGGGTAGAAAAATGGGTGAGAAGGCCTAAAATCCTCCTCCAGCTCCTAAGGGTCTGTGAATCTGTGGACCATGAAGAGTTTTAAGGAGAATTGCGGGGGCTAGGGACTTCCCTTTAGCAGAAGAGAGAGTAACAAATACATTAAGTCCATTATCTACTGTTAACAGAAATACAAAGGGAATCTCTGAACATCTTACATGGCCACAATTTATGCCCCAAAGTTAGGCTCCCAGGGAGTAAAAATCAAGATACTGACTATTGCAGTAGAAATACTGAAATAATAGTGGATAAATCTCAAAGAGATATTTCCTTTCTGGGCACTGAAGTTTGGTATACACAGATAATGCTTTATGCATAAAATCCCATGCACATGCTAACAGACTGGCACCACTGCTTATGGGGCTTGCCCACCAGACTTTGAACTCCTGAAAGCAAGGATTCTGTTTTATTTATCTTTGAATCCCCCATACTTAGCACAGTATCTGGCACACAATTGGTGGCTTGAAGGTTTTTGATGAATTGATCTTGGATTTCTCCTTCTTTGGCAAATTTGTACCAAGAGCTTTCAATGAACAAGCCACTGTCCTTAACACTATGAGAAATATAAAAAATTAAATAAAATACAAGCTCATCATCCCTGTTGCCAAGACACTCACAATCAAGATGAGACAAAAATATATATACCTAATATAATCCAACACTAAAGCTATTGACCAAGTGACAAAGTGGTTCCCACAGACAAAAGTGTTGAAATCCAGAGAAAGGAGATTGGTATAGGCTGGTATAGACTGGTAAGGAAACTCTGATCTTTGTGTAAAACAATATGAGAAATTTTTTGGTTTCAGTTCTCAAAGCCATATTCACTCCAGTGCTGAGTTTATTAATTATCTTTAATCATTCACACAATAAGTATAAACACCATATATTCCTTTCCTACATAACTCACCACATCTTTTGAGGATAAAAAGTGGCATTTGTGATTCTTTGAGTGTTGGTTAAGTGTAATGGGTTAAGTGAAAGCCAGAGTGAATGCATTAAGAAAGGCTTAAGACAGTTTTTGATAACCACAAAATTATCCAAAGGAGGGAATTCGTGGAATAAGTCACAACAGAACTCTTCCCACCCCCACCCCAACCTGGCAGAATTTAATAGAATTAGAACCAAAGAAGCTTAGAACTGGAAGGGAAATTAGAGGTCATCAGGTCCAATCTCATCATTTTACATATGGGGACACAGTATAAAGAAGATGAGTGACTCACTCATCCATCTGGGGCAGCACTGAAACTGGACTTCAAGATTTTTCTGCATCTTCCTTGGATGTCAGGTTCTCTTCCCTACAGAGCTACAAAGACTGGACAGAAGAAAGAGCTCCTCTTCCTTGGAAAGATGCACATCAACTTTTATTTTCTTCTACTTCCTTGTGAAGTAGATGGAGGGAGCATTTGACACAGAGCTTTGGCAGGAAAAATTGTGTTCATTCGTTCTCAGTGTTTGGATTTTACAAACCCCATGCTGAATTGATGGTCAAAGTCTACTCTTTTATACTTTTATGCTTTGCACAGTCTCATCCATTTACCTTTGACTCCATGCCTATTCTGTTTATTCTTCAAGGACAGTTCAACTCTGCTCAGGTGTGAGGACTTCCTAAGCTTTGTCAACATACTCAGTCACCATCCTGAAGGGCGCTGCATTAACTCTTTGCACAGGCCTGTAGGACTGCATGACCATGTGCACTCTAATGACCTGCTTACATGCATCTCTCCTAAATAACAGGCTCTCCTTAAGGGCAGAAGCCATGTCTAGTTTATTGGAGGAATTGTCTCAGCAAATATTTTTAGAAAAGAAAGGAGGGAAGAAATGAAACTGATCATTTTGCAGGGAAGCGACTTTTACTTTTTGTTTGCCTTTGCATAGGATTTTTTCATATTTATTGTGTGTGAATGTTTGTTAAAATTAATGTTCCCACTCACTTCCTCCAGCTCCACTTCTCAATAACCTTTTTATAGTTTATTTTCTAGATCTTTCAATATGCCTGATAAAGACATGAAAATATCTTGTTTTTTTATTCTGAAATAAATATTGAATTATACATATTTTTCTGTTTTTACTCAATGTATTATGGACATACTTAAAGCTTTATCTCATTTTTAAAAGTGGCTGTGTCATATTCTATAATATATCTGTGGCATATTTTTAAGCTCATTACATATAGAAAAGCAATTTCTGATTTTTAAACATTATGTTGCAATAACTGTTGCTGTGACTTGTCTTCAGTCTTCTGAATAACTTCAAAATTGTGATGTTATTACTATTTATCATTGTGTCTGTAAGAACCTACCATTGGAATGATTCACAGAGCTGTGATAATATTCTCATCAGTTCCTGTTCAGTCCCTATTTCACACATATTCTTAACTTCCTTGGTTCTTTCTAGTATTAGGGGCTGAAAGGGGACTTCCAAAAGACACAAAGTGGAGACTCAGTGGTAGTCTGCTAATGTAACAGGAGTATACTAGTAGCATGAGAGCCCTCCAAGACTAACTTCTGCTTACATAAATCACTGCTTTAACTAGATTCTATACACTTTTGGAAGTTATCTTTTTCAACTTGTAGTGAGTTAATTATTTGTAGAGCTGTGCTCTGAATGAAGAAGGTGCAAAAATGGCCACATGAGATCCAGGAACAGCATTTCTACCAATTTCTCCCTTTTCTTTTTCTATAGGCATTAAGCTACCAAGTGACAACTAATGTATCTGTATTTTAGGGAAAATGGTGTTAAGAAGTTTCAAGAGAATGGTTTACTTTGCAGATAGTTAGCAAGGGGAAATGAGTGTTTTCATTTGTTATCCTAAACTGCTTACTACCTCATTAGCTCATCTTCTTTCCTTCGCTCCAGTCTCCCTCTGCCCTTAGCACTTGAAGACTAATGCCAAGATGTCCCCTCTCCCCAGCTCATCAGCCACCAGAAAGGAAACAAAAGGAGCAGCAGAGACAGCCACTGCTATTAGATCTGACACTTTTTTCCCTTCAAGCCTGCCTATGTTCCTCACATCCCTGGGCCATTACTTATATTTTGTTCCTGCTGCCAATTTATTTTTTACTCTCTCTTCTGCAGGACTAAAATGGATGCTAAAAAGCCAAGGAAGTGCAGTTTGACATCCTTCCCAAATTTGAAAACAAGAAAGAAAGAAAATCTTGCTTTTGTGAAGGTAAGGATCCTGGAATTTAATTGAGGGAAGAGAATGGCATCATCATGAAGACTTGGGGACCAGGACCCATTGGAGATTATTGTGTCCCAAGCACCTTTGATGACAGGATGAGAGGAAGGAAGGTGTGGGAGGACCAGGCTAGTTCGCAGAGCCAGGACTGGGCAAGCTTGGAGGGAAAACTGACAGGAGGGGCAGAGTTCAGTTTTATGAACTTCAGGACTGCAAGGCCTTAATTGAACAGGTGACTTGTATTTGTGGAGGCCCTGGGCTAGTGTCTTTTATTCTGCTCTACATTTCTGGAACCATACTGGAAATCTCCTAGAATGGTTCTGAACAAGTATGCAAGAACATTTCCAGAAAAGATCTGCTTTTTCCCCACTAACACAGACATGGTGTCTTTTTTTTCACTTTGTTTCAAAAACGAGTGAAATGCCACAGCACTGAAGATAATATTGTGATGTGGTAACTTTGTAATTACCACCTATAAAATCAATTTCTAAATCAAGTATAACTTTTAATCTAACGACCTCAGTTTGAATTCCACAACTTACTCAAAAGATCGTATTCTTTGGGACCTTTGTTCTGAAAAATTTGCAGCAAACTTTAGCCCAGAGATTCAGGTTTGACTTTCTGGATTTTGCCTGCATCATTGATTGGGAGAGCTAGAGTTTAGCAGCCTACCAAAGGCTTGGTGGAAATTCTACTCTCTGTAGATCACAAGCCACCTCCTTAAAATTATAACTCTTAGGTCACCTTTTCTAAGCAGTGTTTCTGATTTAACCCTAGCATTCTCCCCCTCAGGGTTATAACTCATAAAATGGACCTTAATACAAAGTCTGTTATTCTCCGCCCCTACCTCTGCCATCACCATGTACAACAAAAACATTTATTTTGCAATTCATGGGTACAAAAATGTACTAATACCTAGAATGTTTCTTTCAATAAAACAAAAATTAATACACAATATTTAAAATAGTAGATCTATTGCAAAACATGATAATATAATAAAGATAACATTCTGTTCAAATTTTTAAACATTATGGAAACAGAAATAGAATGGTCTTGGTCATAATTTTACTTAGCAAAACTATCACAAGTTTTGCAACTTTTTTTTAAGTCACTTGAGCTCACATTTATTGAGTTCTTAGATGAACCTTACAGGCAAGTACTATCATATCCCTATTTTACAGATGGAAAAACTGAGATTCAAGTGAAGTTTGCTAGTCATGGCCATAAACCAGTGAGCGGAGGACTGAATTCAAACCCATATTCTTGTTTTTCTGCAGTTAATCTTTTTAATATTAAATTTATTGGGGTAACATTGGGTAATAACATTATATAATTTTCAAATGTACACAATTATAATTTGACATATGTGTACTCTATTGCATGTTCACCCCCTGAAGTCTAGTTTCCTTTTGTTACCATATGTTTGACCTCCTTTATCTACTTTGCACTTCCTTTTTCCCCTTTCCCTTCTGGCACCCACCATTCTGTTATCTGTATCTATGAGTTTGTTCTGGTTTGTTTCATTTGCTTGTTGCTTTTTGTTTTATATTTCACATGAGTGAAATCATATGGTTCTTGCTCTTTCCATCGGACTTATTTCACTTGGCATGATACTCTCAAGATCTACTTATGTTGTCACAAATGGCAATATTTAATCTTTTCAATGGTCGAGTAGTATTCCATCCCATATATGGTCAAAGGATACTTAGGTTGTTTCCATGTCTTGGGTATTGTTAATAATGCTGCAATGAACATAGGGGTATATATGTATAGTTACAAATAAGTGTTTTTCTATTTTTCAGGTAAATACTCAGAAGTATTGCTGGATCATATTATAGTACTATTCTTAACTTTTTGAGAAACCCCATACTGTTTTCCATAGTGACTATACTAATTTTCATTTGCTCTAACGGTGTGCAAGGCAAACTCATATTCTTAACCACTCTATCCATGCCTCTTTGCCAAGTAATGTTAACTTTATTAAATGCTGTCAATGAAACTTCTTAATATGTTTATATTAATTTTAAGGAAAGCAAATATTTGTTGCAGTTACAGTGACAGGAATTGTCAGAAACAAAATAAAAGTCATAGAGAAGATAAATTCATTCATTTTGAATTTTATGATAGTGTTGGCAAATTGACAATATCATTTAAAAACACTATTAAATATAACTGTTGTATTCATATTGGTAATTATTCTGTTGAGCTCTAAATAAATGTCTTTTTACCATCTGTTTATTTTTTTCCAATGGGCTTCTCATTCAATTGAATTGAATAGGCTTAAGTAAGGGAATGTAAATAAGACAATGGCTGTCCCTCAGAACATGAAACCTTGGTTTTTGGTGGATACTTATATTAATTGGAGGATGAAAAGAATGAATTATAATCCTTTCATCTAAAAAAACATTGAAGATAAGAGAACTATGGATCTCAGCATATCAACTTCCCCAGACAGGTGTGACAAGTTATTTTAGAAATTTAAATAAATTAATAATTTATATTTATTTTATGATATTTACTATGTTATAAACACAATGTTTATAATAATAATTAAATATTTAAATATGTTCTAGATAGATTTGGATAGTGTGCCAGCTAAGGGAGTTTTTTTAAATGTGATTTTTAATAATCTATTTTACCTGGCTTTAAGGCAACACAGGTCTTAATATAAGATGAAGTAACATACAATTAGAAATATTCATAATAGTAACATATGATTATATTAATGTAATAATATATAGTGTTTAGTAATATATGATTTTTTAAAAAATGCCCCCATTCCTTTGGCCAAAACATGTTAAAATATTAAAGCTCCATCTACCATAGAGAGACCTTTGTCTTTGATATCTGTGGAGAGTCCCCAACCTTTCAACTTAGCAAGGATCACAGAACTCTGATTGTGGCTCTCAATTACACAGGATCTCTTTGCCTTTCAGGAATATGCTCTCATGTTATAGTTTATCTCATAATGCTGGCAGAAGGAACATACCACCTCTGAACTGCAATTATCTCAGCTAGTAAGTTGGAAGATGTTTGGCTCTTCTGTAACTATTCAAAGAAAAGAATGTTGCCTCGCAGCCAGCTTCTGGGACTGGAGCCGCTAGCATTGCTGCAGGGTCTCAGGTTCAGCCATCCCAGGAGAAGGGTCTGGAAGAGGCCTGGGGAAGGGAGCTCTGTTAATTTAAGGTGTTTCTTTACAATTTCCCTGACAATTGATGAGTAGGTGCTACAAAGTATATTTTAAAGTGTGCTTAAGACGCATTTCCTATTTTCAGCACTGGAAGATTAGGATTCGTTCTATTATTTCTCTTCTGTCCTTTAAGTCATTCAGTTGCTAGATACCACCTTCTTAAACAGGCCTTCCCTCACCACCCTTCTATTTATACATGTGCTTGTTTACTTGTTTATTGTCTACTTCACCTTCTAGAACTGCAATGTCTGATACTGCAGCCACTGGCCACATGAGGCTATGAATCCCCTGACATGGAGTTAGTTCAAATGGAGTGAAATGTGCTATGAGTGAAAAATGCACACCAGATTTCAAAGACTCGGTACAAAAAAAAAAGAATGCAAAATATTGTTATTTTTTAATAATTTGATAAGTTTTAGAGTATGTCAATCATTTTATGTTGATTATATTATTCTGAATATAGTGTGTTAAATAAAACATATTAAAATTAATTTCACCTGTGTTTTTAACATTTTTAATGTGGCTATTAGAAAATTTGGAATTACATATGTGACTTGCTTTATATTACTACATGATAGTATTGCTCTTGAATGGAAGCTCCTTAACAGGAAAAATATTCTTGGTCTGCTCAGTGCTAAATCCCCAGAATGCAGGACAGTACCTGGCACAGATTAGCCCTTGATGTGTACTTGGGAAATAAAACTATTTCCTCTACAAAT
Organism: Cynopterus sphinx; assembly: GCA_030015415.1. Lineage (NCBI taxonomy): Eukaryota > Metazoa > Chordata > Mammalia > Chiroptera > Pteropodidae > Cynopterus > Cynopterus sphinx. The sequence goes on from CM057380.1 coordinate 96,032,915, forward strand.
ATTCATTAAGTGCCTACTCATTTTAAGCATTGTTTTAGATGATGGGGATTCAGTGGAGATCAAAACAGAACAGAACAAAACAAGACAAAACAAAACAAAACAAAACCTCCCATGTAGCTTAAAATTGGAATTCTTTGTAGAAAGACCAGCTAGTTCAGCTATGTGCTGAGAAGAGCATTAATGACCAATAATTTTCCTCAGTGCTCAAGAGTTCAGACTGAACTAGATCAGTGGTCTCAGCCTTGGCTGTATATTTACATTCACATAGGGGAGGTGTTAAAGACCACTGAAACCAGAATTATCCTATAATCCAATCCCTGCTATGCTTTCTTTCACCTCCAAGTGATGTTCCTTATATCCCCTCTTTTATTTCAAATGCATAAAAGCTGCAAAGCTGTTATTCCATGGAGCATTTGAGATCTTGCTCCCTGGCAGATGTCATTAGTTTGGCTCAAATAAACTCTTACAAAATTTCTTTTTTAAAAGTTCCTTTCTGTCACACAGGGACAAACACCCATTTAAACACCATCTGTGAGTCTATGGCCATGGCACACTGAACATTCCTGATCTCATCTGATCTCCAAAGCTAATCAGGGTCAGGCCTGGTTAGTACTTGGATGGGAGACCTTCTAGGAAGACCAGGTGCTCTAGGAGTTAAAACTAAATAAATAAAATTAAAACAAACACCATCTGGTTAGATTATTCTAACTCTTGGCTGGTTGTGAAACTAGAATAGTTATTTATACATCCCCTATTGTGGTGGGATTAAATGAAATAAGATGGACTTGCTGCCTAGTAGATACTGGAACTTATAATGGTCATAGAACTAAACATTAAAATATTTAAAAATAGAACTAAACATTAAAATATTTAAAATATAACCACAAATGGTCAATCTAGAATTGGTGGCTCAATGAAAAATAGGCATATAAAATAATATAATATTTATGTTTGTGGTACGTTTGGGGTTCTGAGGGAGACTACTTACATTCTTTTTCCCATCGTTCATAGGGCCTCACTCTTCCCTCTGAGATCTACATAGTTAGTGCTAGTTCCTTTGTTCTGCATTCTCAATGGTGCTCTCAGTTTGGAGAACAAAGACTTGAATTTACTTTCAATTGCTATGACCAAGATGTGAAGCAAGCAGCATGAGGGAGCATCTCTGAGTTCTAGAATTAATGAGAAATAATAGATAACTTCTCTTAAAAGCTTCCTTGGGCCATGACAAATGGAGTCTATCTGTTTGACACTGGAGGTGAGAATGAGGGGATGTTAGAATTACAACTCCCACTCCCATATGAGTTTAGCTTTTTATATTTGTTTCTTTCAACAATATTAAGGTAGTCATCACCCCCATTTTTATAGAGGATGAAATTGAGACCTTAAGAGATTAGGGAAAAATCTCACTTATTATTATCTAATTCTGCTAATAAAAGCTGAAATCAGGATTCTGATTTTATTCTATAATTCATTAATGCTTTTTAAAATTATTTTTTATTATTAAATATTGAGAACACATAAACGTGTATTTAAGTATATGTGTAATGTTTAAAGAAGAATAATACAATAAATGCCCGTACGTACATCCAACACACAGTTTAAAAAAAAAGTGTCCTGTGTGTTCTTTCCCATTTTATCTCCAGCTTTGTTCTTTCTCAAGAGCGCTTTGGTTATTTGGGGTTTTCTGTGATTCCATGCAAATTTTAGGATTGTATATTCTATTTATGTGAAATATGTCATTGGAATTTTGATAGGGATTGCACTGCATCTGTAGATTGCATTAAGTAGTTTGGACATTTTTTTTTTTTTAGAGAATTTTATGAGAATTTATTTGAGCCTAACTAATGATATATGCTGGGGAACAAGATCTCAAATGCTCCATTATGGACATTTTAACAATATTAATTCTTCCCATTCAAGAGCACGGAATATTCTTGCATATATTTGTGTTTTCTTCAATTTGTTTTATCAATGTCTTATAGTTTTCAGTGAGAACTAACATGACAATCTTCTTATCCATGAACATGGAAAATCTATTTATTTATGTCTTCTTTGATTTCTTTCCTTAAAATGTCATAATTTTTCTTATATAGATTTTGTACACATTTTTTAAAACTTATACCTAAGTATTCCAATTTCTTGGGGATGCTAATGTAAATGATGTCTTTTTAATTTTAAATTCCAATTGTTCATTTCTAGTATACAGGAGAGCAATTGACTTTGTATATTAACCTTGTATCCTGCAACTTTCCTATAATCTTGTCTCTATATGTCTTTAGATGAAGAGAAGTAATTAAATGTAGGTAAATTTATGATATGAACTTTTTGTCTTTAAGAAATCATTCCCTACTCTAAAACCATAAAGATACAGTTATATGCCACATAACAATATTTTGGTCAATCAGACTGAAGGTAGGATAGTGATCCCATAAGATTATAATGAAGCCGAAAATTTCCTATTGCCTAGTGATGTCATAGCTATTGAAACGTCACAGCATAGTGCATTACTCACATGTTTGTGGTGATGTTGGTGTAAACAAACCTCCTGTACTGACAGTCATATAAAAATATAGCACATATAATTACGTATAGTGCATAATACTTGATTATAATAATAAAAGACTATGTTAGAGATTTATGTATTTGCTATACTTTTTATCATTATTTTAGAGTATACTGTTTGCACTTATAAAAAAAAGTTTGCTATAAATCAGTGCCATGTTAAGCTGGCCCCAACCTCATTCATCTCGCGTTTACCACATCTCTTGATTGCATCATTTTCTCTTACGCTTGATTTAACCTAGGGCTGTTTTGTGCAGTAACATACTGTCCAGTTTTGTAGCCTAGGAGCAATAGGCTACACCAGATAGACCAGGTGTGTGTGGTAGGCTATCTCATCTAGGTTTGTGTAAGTGCGCTATGATGTTTGCACAACAGTGAAATCGCCGAATGACAGATTCCTCAGATCATATTCCTGTCATTAAACAGCACATGACTGTGCAGATATATCTTCTAAAAGTTTTGTAATTTTGTATTTTATCAATTCTGAAAGATTCTCTGAGCTGTTTTGTCTTGATGTCTGCCATGTCCTCTCTCTTCTGAAACTCTATTTAGATGTATGCTAGACCTCACTCTATCCACCATGTTTTTAATCTCTGAATATATTTTTCATCTCTTTATCTCTTTGTATTGCTTGCTGGATAATTTTTTTAAACTTGTCTCTTCCAGTTTACTAATTCTTTCTTTATCTACATGTAGACATGCTCACAGCATGCACCTGGGGCCTGGAGCACCCAGGGTATGGTCTGTGGTTCCACCTGGGGCATGACCCAGGGCCTGATGCACACGGTGCATGGTCTGTGGCTCTGCCTGGGGCACAAACCCAGGACCTTCTGCGGGTAAAGCAAATGTGCTAACCATTATACTATGGAGCCACCCCCTAGTTTCTTATTTGTTAAAGCATATTATGCATCATTATTTTGTAATTTTTACCTAACAATTTCAATCTTTGGACTTTTTGAGTTGGGTGGAATCTTATTCTAGCATCTATAGTTCCTTCCAGAACTTATAGTATCTGTTTTCTTGTGTATTATGTTTTTTTTTTTTTTTTTACTGTGAGGTTAATAGTCTTGTTTTCAAAAAATAAAACAACCTGAGAGTAGATGGCTTGCCAAACTAATACAAGTAGCAAGTAGCAGAGCAAGAATTCTAGTCAAAGTCTTTGTGACTCTAAACTCTCTCTATATTTTTAATATCCTGAGAAAAATTAAAGACCCTCGACTGATTAATTCTTTCATAAATCATCTCACAAGTATTTACTGAGAGCCAACTCAAGCATTGTCCTTGGTTCTGGAACAAAAAATAAACAGCACACATCTCCTTTTTGCTTAGTATACACCGTCTAGTGGGAGACATTAACATGTAAATGGATAAGTGACAATAAGGCATGGTAAGTGGACTCAGTAAGGTAGAGACAAAGTTCTCTGGGAACCTAGAGAAAATTTCTTAAGTCATTGGCTAATGCCTAGGCACAACATCATGCTTCACTGATGTGCCAGTGGCTATGCAGTCCTATCAAGTTGCATAGTTACGGGGCTAACAATTCACATTTTCTCAAGTGAATGATGCGCCTGGAGTTAAGTAAGGGTGCCACATAGTGAGCTGCAGGGAGGGCATTTCAGGAAGAAGGAATAACAGAGCAAACACATAGAATAAATCTAAATCAATGGGAATAGAGCCTTAGAAATCATCTACTTAGTCCTTCTACATGATGCATAATCCACTTCTGTTATAGAGATTTTGGTGTCTAATTTATTTAATTAATTTAGAATAAGCACTTTCTGAGCACTTCTATTTATTGTCAACTATATCCAAGTGTCATCCCAATAAAAGCATAATCTTATATTTAATTAAAGAACTTTGGAGGGGAAGTGTTTATAATCCCTTCACACCCAGTTTCAGGGCAGAACAAAAAAGAGGTCAGAGGAGATTTTCTGATGGCAGCACAATACAGTAGAAGGGCACTTAAGGGCATAGATTCTAGACTCAGGTTTGCTATTGTTGTATTATCTTGGACAAGTCATCTGGATGCCGCCTTGGCTTCTTTTTCTCCATCTATAAAATGAGGGCATTTGACTACAGGTTCCCTAAGGTGGCTTCTAGCATCATGATTTTCCAAACTCCATGCCCAGAGGTCCAAAAGGGGAAGTCGCTCCACCAAGGCCATTTATAGAGTGCATTAGAAAATGGCTTCCAGTGTCTGAGCTTATAGGCTTATGCTTTTGCCATTCTCTCAACCTCCAATGACAGGGTCTCCTTCAATGTCTTCTTCCTCCACCTTCACCAGGGACATAGCCTGGTGGGAAAGACCGCAGGGAACACATGCATCAGTGAGATGAAAACTGGGTCCTCTCAAGTGGCTGGCCACATTCATTCTGCTAATGGGTCTCCAGGGCCCAGTCTTGGCTACAGATATAATCAGGAGGCCCGTTCTCCTCTGGCTAGGTATCATGGGTTTCCTCATGTACAGCAAAGGGGCTTTAAGGTCCGAATTTTAGCTAGAAGAGGCAGTGGGAGAGATGCTGCTATTTACCTAAGGCCTGTGCCTATGATGGCTTAATACTTTAGCTGGGGATGTGAGGAGACTGGGCACCTCCTTCATTCTCCCAGATTTCTGAGGTGCTCTGCTGGGCCTAATCACAGAACTTGTTTGTTCTTTAGAGAATCCCCAAAGGTTTCTCTTCTCTCTCCTTGTCACCCCCTCTTCCTGCTTTAATGCACTTGTTTTGAACACTCAGTTGTTCTGCCTCTGGGAAGGGATTATGAAGCCTACAAGGAGGAAGCTGTGATTTGCTATCTCAGAACTTGAGCTTTTTCTGCTCTTCCAACCTTGACCAGGAACTTGGGGATTTTTTTTTAAATGTGGAAGAGGAAGAGACAAGGAAGAGCCAACTGAAAAAAAATTTTTTTTTAATAGCTTGCGAGGTATGATTGAGGTGGGGTAGTTTGATGGAGGTGTGCCTTATGAAAAGGCTGGGTGGCCTAGGTGGAGGGGACCAGGTAATCCTGATGCCTGCCTTGAGCCCTAAACTTTACAGATGAGGACATCCAGGGTTCTGTCCCAAGTAATAGATGAGGCCATGTAAAACAACATTGTGCAACAAACCTTTGCAGATGCTGCGATTGGAACAAGTGCAAAGTGCAGCGTAGCAGGAGGGTTATAAATGCAAGGACGATTACAGAGGATTCCTGGAGAACATGGTACCTTGGCTGAGGTTCTAATGTGGGCAAATTCACCAGGTACATGACAGGGGCTTGGAGTGTTGGAAGTAGCGATGGGGTGGGTTCTGGGAGAGCATTCCAAGAAACAGCAGGAGTAAAAGTGTTGAGATGTGAAATAATATGGTGTTTGAAAACTCTTAAGTCATTCATAATTACTGGAACTAAAAGGGCAGGGACAGGTACCTGACAAGAGACAAGACTGGGAGGGTCTTGTATACCAGAACTTCTATGCCCTGGGACATCACTGAGGACATTTAAGAAACAAGATCAGATGTTGATATTAATTTCTATCTATCTATCTATCTATCTATCTATCTATCTATCTATCATCATCTTTCTATTATCTGTCTATCATCTGTCTATCTATAAATATTTTTTATTTTTTACTTATGGTTGGGATACAATATTATATTAGTTTCAGGTGTTCAACATAGTGATTAGACATCTATATAATTCATGAGGTGATCACCCCAATAAATTTAGTACCCATCTGACTTGGTGGTGATGGACTCCTTTGGCTGTTTCTTGTCTGGGAAGCTCTTTATCTGTTCTTTGATTCTAAATGATAGGTTTGCTGGGTAGAGTAATCTTGGTTGTAGGTCCTGGCTTTTTATCATTTTGAATATTTTGTGCCAAGCCCTTCAGGCCTGAAAAGTTTCTGTTGAGAAATTGACTGATAGTCTTATGGGAGCTCTCCTGTAGGTAACTAATCGATTTTCTCTTGCTGCTTTTAAGATCTTCTCTTTGTCTTTAAAGTTTGGCATTTTAATTATGTTGTGCCTTGGTGTGGGCTTTTTTGGGTTCATTTTGTTTGGTACTTCCTGTGCCTCCCGGGCTTATACCTCCAGTTCCTTCACCAGGTTAGGGAAGTTTTCAGTCATTATTTCATCATTATTTTTTGAAATAGGTTTTCAATTTCTTGCTTTCTCTTCTCCTTATGGTACCCCTGTGATACAAATATCATTGTACTTGATGTCTCAAAGTCTCCTTAAACTATTCTCATTATTTTGGATTTTTTTTCTTGTTGTTCCGATTAGGTGTACTCTCTTACTTCATCTTCTAAACAGCTGATTCAACCCTCTGCTTCATCCAATCTGTTAATTCCCTCTAATGTACTCTTCATCTCAGATATTTTAGTCTTCACTTCTAACTGGTTCCATTATGTTTTCCATCTCTATTTTTATGTTTTCTATCTCTTTGTCAAAATTCTCTCTAAGTTTATCTACTCTTCCCCTAAGTTTATTGAGCATCCTTATAACCAGTGTTCTGGTCTCTGTATTGTAGATGGCTTGTCTCCACTTTGTTTAGTTATTTTTCTGGAGCTTTGTTCTGTTCTTTCATGTGGGACATGTTTGTCTCTCTCATTTTGGTTGCCTCCCTGTATTTATTTCCATTTACTAAGTAGGGGTCCTAAGTCTCCTGGTCTTAGTAGAGTAGCTTTATGTAGTAGGTGTCCTGTGGGGCCCAGTAGCACAGTCTTCCCTGGTCACCTGAGTGAGGTGCTCAAGATGTGTCCCTTGTGTGGGTTGAGTAAGCCCTCCTGATGTAGTTGAGCCTTGGCTGCTGTTTGCACTTTGATGGGAGGGTTTGACCCTTGAGCAGATTGGTTGTGAGGATTATGTGGTGAAGGGCTGACACTATGAAGCAGGATTCACTTTAGCAGGACTCTTCTGCCTGCCAAGTTGCTCTTCAGGTGTGCCCTCCTCAGATGTAGCCTTGGGTGGTGCTCCAGCTCATAGTTGGTTGAGGCAGGCCACTCGGTGTGCTGGCCCAAGGGCCTCTCAGGAGGAGCCCAGTTACAGGCCAAGTTTAGCCACAGCTTGCGCACTTCTAGGGCCACCTGGTAAGAGTGGCCAAGCAATCTATGCAGATGGCTGCCAACTATGCTGAGTTTATAGGTTCCTTGAGAGGCCAAACCAGAAACCAAGGCCAGCTGCCACTAGTGCTGGGCTTGGTGCTGCTCAGCAAAAGTACAAGGCACATCAAGTCCAGATGCTGATTTTTGGGGTTTTGTGAGCCTTTGAGAGATTTTAGGAAAGTCCACAACATAAGCCAAGACAGGCCATTTGTATGGAATAAATCACCGGAGGCACCTTGAATGGTCTCCAACTTAGAAAACGCAGAGTCTCAGGGAATCACTTGGCAGAGCAACTTGTGTTATCCAGGTCTATGGAGACTCCCATATGGTGGTTGCCTGTGTCTGTACTGTAAGAGCGGGGAGAGCTCAATCAAGGAACAATGAATACTGCCAGCACTTTTGTCTGGGAAAAAGCTGCCACTCTAGACCTCACCTTAAAACCAGACAATTCAGTTACTCCTTCTATGTCCCTGGCACTTCTCAAGCAGCTGCCCCAGCACTGGCGCTCAGAGTGAGTGAGTCCATCACTGAGTAAGTCCATGTGTAGACTCTTTAAGAGGAACACCTGCCACTCCCATTGCCCTCTGTCTCACTCAGCTGCAGTCTGCTGGTTTTTCACAGCCAAAGCTTATGTGGCCTTCTTTTCCTAGCAGTGGACCCTGGGATGGGGACCCCAGTATGGGTCCCTTGCTCCTGGGGCAGGAGGGAGAGGGCTCTCCAACCAAGATATCCCTCTTGATTCTCGATCACTATGTGCAGTTGTAAGACTGGACTATTTTGCCTCTCCTCCCCTCCTACCAGCCTCAGGGTGACCTCTTATGTATGTTCCAGTTATAGGACTTCTGTTCAGCAAGACCTCAGAAGACTCGCAGTGATGGCTGCTATGTAGTCTCATTATAATTTTGGTGTGGATATGAGTAGAGACATGCACAGCTTCTACCTCTACTCCATCTTGGCTGGTCCTCAAGATAATGTCATTTAACTTCTGTAGTCATTTAGGTGGTAGAGAATGGGCTGTGGGAGAGTCAGGGAAACTGCTTAGGAGATACTTGCAATAGGTGCCTGAACTAGGGATATGGTAGGTAAAGAGTCTTAAAGGAATAACTTCTTTCTCACACAATTATGCTTCTCATGGTAAGAAATCATAAATGATAATTTGCACATTTGTAAGAACATTCTCGCTTTCACTGATGCAAGTGAGAGGGTTGTACTTACTGTAGTCAGCTTGTGTTGATTAATCTCGATTTGTAGTAAAGAGACTTCCTTGTGACATTGTACAAAGAGGCAGCCTTCACTAGAAGCAGCCTACAGCTTATCCTGCTACTCCAACAAGAAAAATGATACTTAATGAAGACCCCATCCCCATCCTGAGACACTCAGCAAATCCAGGATTGCCTCTGGAGGTGGCCTCAGCTCAGTCTAGGCTGTTGTGATGATGTCATGGACATTGACACACAGGCTAGACACTGTGTGGACCACTAGATGAACCAACCAGAGGGACTGCTATCAAGGTCTGGCATATCATATAGGGCCAAATATTTGTTGCCATAGAATCTCATTGTAGGGAGATAATAATTCATAAAAAATTAGGATGGCTATATCAACATTAATTGCCTAAAGGAAAACCAGATTCAGAGGTGGGAGAAATTAATTCCAAAGGGGGGATTGCATTAGGTTGCAGCTCCCAAATCCAGCTGCACAAAACTTACTTAGGAAGCTTTTCAAAAAACATGGGATTCTGGGCTCTGTTGCTAGGAAATTTGGGGTCAGGTTTGAGATTTTGTACTTTGAAATATTTTCAGGCAAATCTGAAAACCACTGGACCATGTAATCTATGCTTAACACATTGCCTGGCACATAGACATGCTCAGTAAATATGGTAAGAATAAATGAGTCTCTAAAGTCCATCCCAAAGCCATCATTCCATGTATCCTTCTGGCTGGGGAGACAGAAAAGAGGTGTCCCTGGAAGAAGTTTTGAGTCACAGGAACCAATAATTGGAATAGTTTGGCAACTTTGCAGCTATTTTATGAATATGAATAGCAGAGATGTGGGGGAAGGTGCGGCAGATGGGTTTCAGCTTTCCCACCTTCTTCTGAATCAGCTTTTAAGCTGAACTCAGTTCCTATTTGACAAAGGTGAGCTGGTTTTTGCAAAGCTGTGAGATGGAGCTTACTTTGTTTTTCCCCTGAAAAAACAAGAGGTGTGAGAATCCAAGGGCCTCCAGCTCAAAATACAGAGACACAAGAAAGGTGGAGGTGGGACTCAGGATCAGGACTTGAGGCTCAAGGCCTCTGATCAGCCAACCAGGTATATGTTTGTGCAGTGCCAAGACCCTCTGGGTCCATCACCATGTAATGACAAGCATAGCTGGAGACCCCAGGGGAATCCCAATATTTAAATATGGCCCTTGGTATGGAAAAGTCTTAGCAACCTGAGGCTACTTGTGAATTCAGGGCTCTCCCTCTCTTCTTTTGATCCATACAATGCAAAGTCCATACTCTGAAGCTCTGAGTCCTGCTCCCTAGAGCCTCTTCTCAAGTCTAATTCCTTCTGCATCAGGATCTCAGGGGCAGAGTGCCCCCTGCTGTTACTGCCTTCCAGTTCCCTCCACCCCCTCATTGTATGGAACTATTTAGAGTTCTCTGTTGTAACATATATATTTTTTTGTTTTTAAATAATGCTATCTTAAAATTATAAGCAGTACATGTTTATATAAAAAGTTGGAAAACAAAAGAGCTTCACTGTTGGGTTCTGGGTGTTGAGGAAGCCTCTGAGAGCTGTAATAAACACAAAAAGGAGTCCTGAAAAGGCCCTGGTGGCTCCCTCTGATGCCCTCCCTGGCTTTTTAGCTCCCAGCCCCTTCAGAAGCTTTCTCCAGGCTCTGTCCAGTGTTCAGGTCTTAGACAGCATAGAGATCACCTCTTATGCTAGGTACCCCTGTGAATAGAACCTTTTTTACACTGAGGATTCTAAATTTGGGTACAGAGCTCGAGGCTTTTGAAGAGATTTTATTATATTGGCTCAGACATCAGTGAGATACCATAGAAGTATGTCATGAAGCTTATTGCCTTAAAGGAAATATTCTGTTTTGCCACATAAATATGAGAACTCACACTTTCTTCTTTCCTGACTCTTGGAAATGTTATGGTAGAATGAAGTGTTGTTATGGGGGCATTATGTGGCTCTTGAGGTACCTACTGGAGACAATAAGCAACTAGCAAGTTCATAAAATTGTGTAACATACAGTTTCGGTACTTGAAGTGTAAGTGTGCAGAGAGGTAGAAGCTACCAGCTTTCATGGTGGCCTGGTCAAGCCTGGGGCACCTAGAACCCTGGGTTGGTAGCGCCTTGTGAGCTGCTTCTCTCTACCCCAGGTTGTCACACAAATATAATTTTTTACGTGTAGCATGATGTGACAAAGGTTGGGAAGCACCCTTCTATACAATGGTTTTCAGTCTTGGTTCTGTAAGAGGATGAAGGTTTCATTCAAGACACACTTCCAGTGGTCACTTGAATGAATCTTACTAATGGAACTTTGGAGATTACATCTTGTTCAGCCCTCAATTCTGTGCCCATTTCTCATTAAATGGACTCTGGCGTGTCCAGTGATGAGAGCTCACTACCTCACATGAATTCATGTTTCATTCGTGGACAGCTCAAAGCTCAAGAAAACCATTTTTAAAAAATCAATTTTTTTTTTTTAGTTTTAAGTATACAATACCTTGGTTAGACATTTATATAGTTTATAAAATGATCCCCCTAATTTCTCCTTCTCTCCTCTGGTTTTCTACCTAGCCAATATACTAATGCTAAATGCATTCCCTATGCCATGTTCCTCATCCCTATGACCATCGGTGAAAAGTTAAGGAAGCACACATTAGTAGTTGATTGAAGAAAATCATTTTTATTGAGCCAGAAGCTACCTCCCTATAAATTCCACACTTTGACCTTATTCTGTTTTTCAGATAACGTAGAACAAGTTTGCTCTATGTTATAAACAACAACCCTTTTGACGTAGCCTCTCTTTTCAGTTTTGTATGTTTTACTAACATACAATTTTTTAGAATGGTTTTTGATTTACAGAAAAATTGAGCAGATAGTACAGAATTACCAAAGGCCACTCCATACCCCATATCAGTTTTCCATGTTGTTTAATATCTTATGTTTGTATGGTACATTAGTTACAATTAATGAACAGATGTCAATACATTATTATTAGGGAAACTCTGCACTTTAGGCAGATTTCCTCAATTTTAACCTAATGATCTCTCTCTGTTCTAGGATTACATCTAAGATAGCATATTACATTTAGTTCTCCTGTCTCCTAAAGCTTCTTCCTCTTGGCTGTGACAATTTCTCAGATCTCCCTTTTCTTTTCATGACCTTGGCAGTATTGGAATACTGGTAAGGTATAGTGGAGGGTAATTTTTTATTGGAATTTGTCTGTTTTTCTCATAAGATTGGGGTTATAGGTTTTGAGATGAAGGCCAGTGAGGCAAAGTGCCATTTTCATCAAATCCTATCAATGGCACACACCATCAACATGATTTATGACTGCTGATGCTGACCTAAATCACCTGGCTGTGGTAGTGTTTGTCTAGTGTCTCCATTGTAAACGTGCCCATTTACTCCCTTTCCATGCTGTGCTTTTTGGAAACCAGTCGCTATGCGCAGCCCATGCTTAGGGAATGGGAGTCGTGCTCATCCTCCTCTAGAGGGAAGTATCTATATAATTTATTAGGAACTCTTTTGAGTGAGAGATATGTCTCTTTCCTTTATTTATTTCTTTATTAAACCATTTACTTACATCAGTATGGGCTCCTGGATATTTATTTTATACTTTGAGTTATAATCCAATACTACTTAATTTTGTTGCTAAAATTGTTCCTGCTTTGGCCATTGGAAGCTCTTTCAGTTGGTTCCTATGCCCTTTTAACACACTCTCATTAATGTCGGGGTTTTGTTTTGTTTTTTTTTTTTGAGCACTTCTTTACTTTCTGTCATTAAAAGATGCTTTAGGCTCATCTTGTACATTTCCTTCCTCGGTCTTAGAATCAATCATTTCTCCAAGGAGCCTTGGTTCCCCTTATTGGAGAATGGAATTAGAAACCAAGATCTGAGTGCTAGGTGTGCTTGTTTCTTCTGGGGTGTTATTTCTTTTAGGACCTCTCAGCTGACAAAGCAAAGAAGTGTGTGTGTGTGTGTGTGTGTGTGTGTGTGTGTGTGTGTGTGTGTTTGTACATGCATACACTAATGCTTAAGTGAGGCAACCCTTTGTTGACCTCACGGATTGCATGAAACTTGTCAGCATACAATTCCTTTTTTATTTTTTAATTATTTTTATTTTTTACAGCTACAGCACCTGGTCTTCCTAGGTGATCTCCCATCCAAGGACTAACCAGACCCAACCCTGCTTAGCTTTCGAGATCAGATGGGATCAGGCTTGTTCAGAGTAGCATGGCCGTAGACATATACTAACCCTTATTATGCACGTATCCATAAATATTTCTATATGTAGCCATCTTTATCTATATTAAGTTAAGCCTGAGTTCTTACTGATATCTCCAACTCTAATCTGTTATCATATGATGGTAATGTTAATGCTGACCTTGATTATCTATACATTTCTACTTTAACAGTGAGAAGCCTGGTTCATACCATCTGCCATCCATTTATTGTTGTTTGATTCCATTATATATATACGGCAGTATCTCAAAACATTTGTTTTATCTTCTCTCAGATCAAACATCTTTAGTTTCTTTAGTTATTTTAGGCTCCACACCATTTTGCATAACCACCATCAATTCTGAGTCCCTGGTTTTTCTGTTTCATGAAAAATGAACAAAGATCTCTCTCTCTCTCTCTGTTTCATAAATGAGAAAAATGAACTCTAGCAAACACTCTTAGCATATAAGAAGCACCAGTTTACACATATGAATTTAGTTAATCCACACAACACTTTAAGGTTGGTACTGCTATTATCCCTGTATTACATGAGGAGAAGTTAATAATTTGTCAAAGGCTAAATGACTGATAAGTAGTGGAGCTTGGATTCAAAACCAAAGTCTGCTTCAGAATCTGTATCTATGAGTATTATTTTATTCCGTATTGCTGCTAGAAAGATCTTTCTGAAACACTGCTTTGTGTATGTAACTCCAAGCCTTGCAAACTGTCAATGGTTCACTATTGCCCATAAGATAAATACCAAGTACTTTAGCATAGCATGAGTGCCTTCCACAACCCAATGTACACCATGCTCCTGTTTAACTAGCCTGAGCAGTGAAGACCCCTAAAGTATGCCAGATACACTCACTTCAGCTAATGAACATGCTCTCTATCCTTCCTTCCAAATACAACCCAGAATGAGCCACAGTCCTTCTAAAAAGCCCCATATTCTCTTGGCCAGACTGCATTCACAGTGATCTCTCTCTTTTTTTTTTTTTTGACACTCGTTGTCCATGCTTTTATTTGGTATTTATTCTGGGTTATGTTTTGTTAATGCACTTTTCATTTATCTGTTTGGACTCTCCAACTCATCGGCAATGCCAGCTTGTCATTATTGATGGTTATAATTTTTAATCCTCATAAACATATTTAATGAGAAATTGGGACTCAGTCAGGTTTGCCATTGTGGTAGTTGCTCACATGTCACCATTATCCAGCCAACAGACAACCAAATCCTGTATAGAGTACACATTAGCCAATCAAATTAGTTTAGTTTGAGGCTATGGCCCATGCTCTATGCAGTCCCTTCTCCCTTAGATCATGTTCCTTTTCTGGAAGCTGAGTCAAGATAAACTATTCTAAACAGTCCACATCATTATAGCTCTGTGTAGGGCTTAGCTGTGCTAGGCAATATTAAGTTGAGTATTGTACCGCATTCCTATTTCAATACAGCTAGTATACCAAGTTTTACATAGGTGGGTCTGGCATCAGCTGTGTCTCAGCTTTGGATGAATGTCATTTGATTCCCTAAGAGAAGGCTGGAAGGGGAGAACCTCCTGCTTCTGCTTCAATAAGTAAAACCTAGATTCAAGGTGTAGACTGTTTTTGTTCAATTTTAGTCATTTCCACAACACCTTCATTAATTTTGCTGTATCTACACAGTACTCGCATTTTTTTAACTTAAATTTTAGACTCATTCTAAATAATAACAACCACAAAATTACAGGCTCATGTGCTAGCTACAGCTTTTCAAATGGATATTAAAATAAACACATAACAATTAGATAACAGTTTTCTGTATACTATACATAATTATGTCACATGCCTTCATTGTAGGCTCACCATCCTTTAAGATGCACTATTCTGCTGCTTTGGTCTCCCCTCTCCACCTCTTTCTAGATGTGAATTCTCTCCCGATCAGGTCACTAGTGTTCAGGCTGGGTGACCATATTCTTGTGGGTTCCACTAAGGCACCTTCAGAGCCACTCTGGGGGTGAAAGCATTCCTGGGCAAGGGTATGGTCAGTTTCTTCTCTTTAGCAAAAGCAGCTCAGCTTTATCTCTTACGATGTTCAGGGCTTCTAGTTAAGATTTTATTTGAAGAAAAGAAATTTTTTTAAATGTGAAAAACATAGTACAAATCAATCCAGAATGAACTTGGATAGAAATATAATTTGTTTGGGTATTTATTCATACATTCAACCAGCACTTCTTTGAGCCTTGCTTAGCTCTTCTTGGCTTTGGGGTCAGGAGAGATAGCTTCAAGTATATCTTGTTTATTGTAATGAAGCAAAATAAATGTTTAGGTGGCTTGAGGTGAAATCATGCCCAGCACTGTTTCAATTCTCTTCCACTTGATCTAGGTTGAGAGTAAGCCTTTGGTTCAAGCTGAGAAGTCCTCTTCCAAGATCAAGAATATCAGAATGACTCAAATATTGTCTAAGGTAGGAAATGGTATTTAGTGTCTTTTGTTTAGGAGAGGATGAGGGCAGGAAGGTGGCCAGGGTAGTTTCTAACAGGCATTTTTGGTCAACTCTGTATAACATGATGAGCACATTCTATCTGCATCTCCATACCCCATCTCCATATGACATTAAATGTTGCTATTTATTGATACTCAGACTGCCTTTTTCCTAATCAATCAATCAATCAATCAATGGCAGGGTTGGGAGGAATTCAAGTGAGTAGGTAAAATCAATAATGTAAAGAAAATGGGTGCTTATGTTGCACCAAGGAAAATTTGCTTGAAGAACTTCTCCATGTTAGGGCAGTAAGACATCGAAATGATGAAAATAATGGCCAACACTTCTGAAACAGTCTACATAGATTGCCTCATCTACCTCACAAAAAGTATGAGCTAGGTCCCATTGTTAGTGCATGGTAGTGAGGAGATTATTGAAGCTTAGGTAAAGGGTGTGATCTGTTTAAGATCTACAGCTAATAAGTGGAGCAGAGATTCAAACCCAGAGGCCATCTGCTTGACCACTCTGTTTTTCTTTCAAAAACTTTAAAAATATATTTAGGCCTGGATTTGGTTCAGACTCATCCTTGCTGTAGGCATGGTGCTGGAGGAAATAAACTTCTGAGACATTTTCTTGCCCAAGCCTTCTGTAACTTTTCAATTTTCTCCTATAGAGTACAAACACTGGCATTACTTCACTCCCCTTTGTGGATACCAAGGAAAAGAAAAATGTGATTAACTTCCCATGCATCAGCAACAAAATCCTGCTAAAGCCATCTCTATCGTATCAGGTGAGTGCAGGGCAGTAGACGAGATCCTGTGCAGGAAGACAAAAGACCTGATTTTAGTCTAGAACCAAGTTTAGAAAGGCCCAGGATGGTGGAAAAAGCACAATGTCACCAAAGAGTTGGGTTCTAGTCCTGTTCTTACTCTTTACAATAAATGTAAACTGCAGCAACTAAATCACTGACTATCTTTTATCTACAAAACAGGCTCTCTATAGGGTTGCCACGAGGATTCATTGAGGAAAGGAAAAATGAACTGTCTGTTGTATAAAATGGTAAAAGTGCACAAATGTTTTTTTTTTTAAATTTTATCTCTAATTCTCCCTACATTTATTTATTTATTTGGTCTAAGGACTAAATAAGATAATGTGAGAAATTGCCAAGTTAAAGAGGTATTACACACTCATAAGTTTGAGTGTTTTTGCCCTTGGTCAAGTCACTGCATATAGTTAGGAACTGTTCTTTTCAAGAGCAACTATAAAATACTCTTCCCACCTCTTCCTGGTATAAAATGTCACTGGAGTTGTCAACTGCATTTTGTAATATACATGGGTCTCACAGAGAATAATGAGAGTCAGACAGATACTTTCTTTTAAAGGAAGACTGAGAAAACCTACTGTCTCATAATAATTATCATTTCTCCCTGTAGAGGAAGGAGTAGAGTCTTTCTGGAAGTTGTTCTTGGTCAGATAAATGGTTTAGGACACCCAAAAGAAGCCTAAGGAATCCTTTATCTCGTGTCTCTTTCCCTGCACAGGAGAATCAAACTCACAATCAGATGTCAGCCTCTGAGCTCAAGGCTTCAGAAAAGCCTTTACCTTCAAGCATTAACACTCAAGATCCTAAACCTGATAAGGAACCACCGAAGAAGCACAAGGTGCCTCTGACAGCCTCAGGTATGTCTTTCTGGGCAGCAGCAAGGTGTAGACGGGTGGTAAGAGATGGTCAGGTGTCAAGAGCTGAGCTGAGCTGGAGAAGGCTAAGCTGCTAGGTGTTGGAATAGTCGATTAAGGCAACAAGCCAAAATGGAAATAACAGTCAAGGCTTTCATCATTTCCTGTGATAGTATAAGCAGGAGGCTAAACAGAAGAAAGCAGTGACTCCCCCTCTGTTCCATTTCCCACCATGGGCTGGCACCAGGCCAGAGGCAGATGTATCCGTACAGTTGGAGGAACTATCTCACTGCCTAGGGAGCCTGAACAGGCCTCTGTGTGTGTGTGTGTGTGTGTGTGTGTGTGTGTGTGTGTGTGTGTGTGTGTGTGTGTGTGTTTATGGAGGAGGAGGGGGAGAAAATGGGATGAGGAAGATCTGATAGCAGAAAAGTACTGAATACTGAGTCAGAATAGGGGGAAATGTCTTGAAGTTTTTCCTGTCTTCTTAATAAAGAGGTCTTGGCAGAAGTATCTGAGGCAGAAGCACCTCTGGATGGAGGTTCCTGGGTTAGATATGTTAAGAGCATGGCCACTAGGGGAACCTGAGTGCTTGACTGCAATTTTTCCAAACTTCAATGCATTGGCTGGGCACCAAGGCTGGATTTGGGTAGGGTAGCTTCCTCTGTGAGGCTTGCCAGGTAAAGCCTTTGTAATTGCCTATGGTTAGGCCTGAAAAATCAGACACAATTTTTTTTTGCCAGGAGCCTGACTTCTCACAGGGTTCGGTGATTTATAACCTACTAGGGTTCAAACGAAAAGAAAAACAAAATACACTGAGCATTTACCATGTGCCAACACTAATCGATACTTGGAGCTCTTCTCCCACAGCTTTGAAATTGGTTGTCCTCCTTAAACAATCTCAGGAACACTAGGAGATCATTTCAGTTCTGAGCAAGTTCTGCCTTTACAGAGTTATCTGCCTCCCTGTTCTCTTGGGTGTTGGTTCTGTCTTCTGGGCAAGGAACATGTCTTATTCAGCTTACACATGACTGCCCTTATATATGGAGCCACACACAGGTCTTGTTCCCCATAAGTCTCTTTTTTTCCCTCCTGGCACTTCCTTGTAGTTGTGGGGACTCACTGGCTCAGCCGGGAATACCTCCTGGTCACATGTATGCTCCCTTCTTGTCTCCTGTACATGTTATATTTTGCAGACCTTTTCAAGGAGAGACTGTTTGTGTAGCTCAGTACCACAGTAATTTGGCAACTGATGCCTTAACTACATACTATTGTGGACCCTAAGTTTACTCCTGGATCATTTTACCCATGCTGCTACAACCCACAGCTCTTTGAGAACTGAATTCTCCCTTTCGGTACAACAACTTGACATTTATCCGGGTTACAATTCCACCTCGTGAGACTCAAGGTGCACAGTCCTTAGTAAACTGCTTAGCTGAGGAAAGGGCTGACTGGCCCATAAACTGGAAGGGCTGCTCTCATCTTCCCCCTAGGCAGATCTCCACGTTGCCTCAACCTGACTTACAACTACACTGTTTTTTACACAGAGGCCCTAAGGTTTTTTAGGAACAAGTTGTCTTCTTATGAGCAAAGTGAAATCCTGGGCTACACAGAGCTGTGGTTCCTGGGACTTGAAGCTGAGAAGCTCCACGTGACTCCTGAAAAATTCAGCAGGACAAGTTTTGATGATGAACATGGCTCCTATATAAAGGTGATGGGGGAGTTGGTCATAGAAACTGCACAAGTTTGGGGTTGGGGACAAGAGATAGTCTGGAAAGGAAAAGAGTGTAGAATATTTTATGGCATTTGGTGCTGATACATCCAGGACTAGGCATCCTGATGGATTCCTGTAGGTGCTAAATCAAAGAAATGCCATGTTTAAAAATGGGAAAACATGTAGTTAATATATAAACTACTCTGCTAACAGAATACTGGTTTTCTCCAAGAGTATTTGGGATAACAGGTATCCTGGGTGAACTTCCACAGGCTCTTCTGCACAGCCCTGGACCTATTGGAAAAAGTCAGACTATAGAATAAGATGCAGTATCCCCAACATTCCCTTTTTTGTGTCCATACAAGCGCATACCTGAAGTTTTTTCTGGTTCATAATAAATGTAATTTCCCTCACAGGCAAACAAAAAGCTTTTGCCATTCTAGTCCCTGGTGCATATAATCCTTGGTGCTTGACTTCAGTTTTCCAAAGATGGAACCCAGTGGCCCTTCTTCTCTTCTGACTATCTCCGGGTCTTCCCAGGACAGGGTCTCTTCCCAGCTTGAAGATGAAGCAATTTCCACTTCTGAGGATGTCCAGATGAGTGATGCTTAGTCCAGCAGGCTGGTGGGTTGGTGGAAATTTCTTTCCTTGGAACTTTCCCCATAACTTGGTTAGGTTTAGGAGACAGAATTGGTTTTTGATAGCTTCCCCAAAGAGGAGGTTTGTCTTAACAGCATGTAGGCCTGTATTTCTCAAGCTTTACTATGCACACAAATCATCTGGGGATATTGTTAAAAATGTGGACTCTCATCCAGCAGGTCTGGGATGGGGCCTAAGATTTTGCCTTTCTGAAAGTTTTCAGGTGATTCTCATGCTGCTGGTCCTTGGACCATACTTTGAGAAGCAAAGATTTAGGGTTCTGTCATGCATCCTCTATCTAGAGCCCAAGTTCTCAACATTTTAGATCAGATCCCTTTAGGAATCTGACAAAAGCTATAAAATCCTCATCCCAAGAAAGGGACCTGCACGTATGCAAAATTTAGCAAGATGGGGTGGATTGTTAATGGGTCCTGGTTAAGAATCTTTAATATAAACCTTACCTCCAATTCAGCCAGATATCCTCAAATCTTCTCTTCTCCACCCACCCTCCCCGAACCTAGCCTAGATTCTCTGGGACATTCTCAAGGGATGCCAGCACTGCCTAAGTTAATTCACTGGAACTCAGTTCCTCAATCTCAAACCTCAGGGAGCTATGTTTTGGTGCAAAGAGAAAGATATGTGTGCTTTCTGTATGCTCAGAATCTCCATCCTTATTACATGTTCACAGAAATATACAACACACATAGCACATTCCCAAACAAGCAACACAACTGCATTATCACATTTATTCTGTCAGCAAATGTTAATTAAATATCTATTTATTAAGAACCTATATACTCTTGAGTGTCTGCTAGACTCTGGAATACAATGAAAACTATTAAAAATGAGTGTCTTTGGCCTTAAGTAACCATGATCAATGTCCAAGTTGACACATGAGTGAATAATTATGATACTCCCAAACTGGTGGTGTGTAGAAGATATGTACGAGTGCTAGGAAAACACTCGTACCTTTACAACATGTGCAGAACCTATGCCTTGCATTTTCCCCATATATTATCATGACAGACCTTACAAGTAGAGTCATATACTTTCATATATCAGTAAAGTTGTACATGTTCTTATCTATGATCTTGATTCCTCCTGTAAGAATAGATCCCCACCACACAATCACATATACATCCTGAGGACTTGTGTACAAACACTCTTCATCTGTCCCAAATTCATGAGTGTAACCCTAGGAATTACAGATTCTCAAAGCCAGAAAGCATTAGAAGTCATCTTATCTAGAACCTTCAGTTACATCTTATCTGGAACCTGCAGCTCAGAGTGGTAGGTGGCTTGTCTGAAGTCATCCAGAAAAGTTTTTTTTTTTTTTTTTTATTGATAATATCCTGTTGCTTTGACTAAAAACCTGCTTCCTAGTTTTCAGCACATGGAGGGACATGGGTGATTCTGGCACTTGGAAAATATTTCTCTTATTAGCTAAGAAAGGTCCAAGTTCTGTAATGATAACTTCAAGATAGAATTAAATCTGAATAAGTCAAGAAGAGAGCTGGATCTGGCCAGGAAGAAGCAGAACTGACACAAAGCCTTTGATTAATGGACACACGCCAGGGATCAGAAATACGACTTCCTCCAAACTGAAGCTGCTCCTCTTCCCAAAGCCCAACCAATGTTCTTCGCTCTGCTTGACATGGGTGGCCTGGCATCCATTCACAACCTAACCATTGCAGTAGCGATGAGATGAGGGTGGGAATTGCACTAGTGTCCAGTGCAATTCAGAGCGTTCTCTCCTGGAGTCAGCCAGAGGCCCCAGAGTCAGGGAAGCCCTAGAGCCTATGGCTCTGTGTCTTACCCTTTGCCTGGTTTCTGCAGGTTCTGCATGACCATGTTGCCTATCGCTACGAGGTTCTGGAGATGATTGGGAAAGGGTCCTTTGGACAGGTGGCCAAGTGCTTGGACCACAAAAACAATGAATTGGTGGCCTTGAAAATTATCAGGAACAAGAAGAGGTGTGGTAGATGGGATAGGCTCCAGGGGAGGGACGGCATGATTCTGGCCCCTTCATAATCCCAATCCTTCCTAACTCTGCCTCTTTCTTTTTTTTTCTTTCTTCTTTCTCTACCTATCTGATTCCATGGTGGGGTGAAGGCAAGAGTATGGACTGTTTAGTGCTTTCTGCTTTGTTGGGGTCAAAGGGAGGGACTGAGAAAATGAGCTACTGCTGCAGCAGCATATGACATCATGTCTTCCATCTCCATTCCTCACCCTTTCCTCCATTCTCTAATTATTTCAGATTTCACCACCAGGCCTTGGTGGAGCTGAAGATCTTGGAAGCACTCAGAAGGAAGGACAAAGACAACACCTACAATGTGGTGCACATGAAGGACTTTTTCTACTTCCGCAATCACCTTTGCATCACCTTTGAACTCCTGGGGTCAGCTGCTCTTTCTTTTGAATTCATTTTCTTTTACAAAGTTGCTTAAAGTGACAAGAAAAATCTGGAGGTCAGAATACTAGATTGTCCTGGATGTGAGCATTTAATGAACAGAATGGACACGGTAGCCACTCAGTTATCTAGAAAGCTCAGAAGCAAGGAGGCTGGTACAAAAGCTGCCTATCTCGCCTCATCCCTCAAGTATGCCTGTCACCTTCCAGTGTACACAGAATTTGCCACAAAAGTGCTGGGTGCTGGACTGGGTGACATAACCAAAACAAAGCCTCTGTCCTCGAGAGAAAAACTGAAATATTTTGAAAAGGATTTCTCTTCACTACAATGTCCCCACTCACTGGATTTTCTATCCTGTGTGCAGAGGCTGGAATCCAAGGGAGCAGGCAGCTGACTGCTCAGAGTGGGGAAAGAGTTTTAATTTGTGCAAATAAGGACAGGAAGGGAGATTTTTTTGGTAAGAGAACAGAACCTGCCAAATAGATTGGCATCACCTGGTTGAAGATTGGAGCTGAAAGAGTGTGATAATTGGAGGGCGTGCTAATTTGATTACTTTTCCCTCTGGGAAGGCCATCTGATGCAATTTAAATAAAATCAGAAACCCAGAATGCATTTAGCAAGGGAGAATAATTAGAAGTAAGCTCTCAGAGGCCCAATGACATTGACTTCACTGAGCTGGTAGCTTGGTGTTCCCATGACACCAATTGCTGGTGGTGAAATTCTAGGAAATTCTAAATTTGAATCAGGAGTGAAGTTGACACTCCCCTCACCATCTCTGATGATCACAAAATGTCCACCTTCCAATATGCAGAGGTAAATTATCTTCCTTGTGGCAAAATGGACAATCTAGGCTGCCTTTATTGGCCATTAATCACATGCATGGTTAGAATGTCATTGTACTTAAAACAGTGCTGAGAGGTCAGGAACAGCAGGTGTATGGAGGGAGAAGCCAAAGCCCAGAGAGGCTGGGGAGTTGCCCAGGGTCACACAGCTAGTTAGGGTGACACCAGAGCCAAGTCTCACATCTCCACTTTGCCCCTCAAGAATGAAGCCTTCCGAAATATAGTCAGAGTTAGATGAAACTTAAGAAATAGAGGATGAGGGAAAACCAGGAAGAGGCTGATGCAGTCATTTCTGGGCTGTGTCCTCTCCTTTCTCTCTCATCTTACAGTTTGTACAGAGGTCAGCAGTTGGCAGCACACAAATAAGTTTTTCTTTGTAAAATGCTTTACATTAGTTTCCAACATTTGTAAGTCATCAGATTTCATATAACATATCAGGTTTTTATATAATATTGCAGGCATTTGCTGGTGTAGAAAATTTAGGATAATCTGGCAAGAGTGAGCCCTCATTCCTGCAAAGTGACAGATTGAACCAAGCATCCAGGCTTGCTTTAGATAGGGTTCAGCATCTCTGCTTGCTTCAGCCTCCATCTTCCCACTCTCTTGTTCCCATACCTGTCAGGAATCTGACATGTTTAGACAGCCTTATGAGGCCTGGGCAGGTTGGCTACTGGATTGAGTGACCAGTAGACTTACTGGATCCCTTCCAAGGGCCTGAAGAACTATGAATATTTAGAAGTTTAGTCCAACCTCTTAACATCCACAGTGTGACAAAGTGATTAAATGACCTTGTCACATAAGAAATGAGGGGACATCTGAGGGGTCAGCACAGTTGAATGACACCCTGAACCTCCGTGAGTCAATGGAAAAGTTTAGTTTATAGACACAAAAGCCCTGCCTCCTGGTCTGACACTTGCCTACTACCAGAGAGAAACAAGGTAGTGTGGGATTGTTTGCAGGTTCTAACTCAGCATTATACCTTTTACACTGATGCACATCATATTTTTCTCTTTCTCAGAATCAACTTGTATGAGTTAATGAAGAATAATAGCTTTCAAGGCTTCAGTCTGTCAATAGTTCGACGATTTACTCTCTCCGTTTTGAAGTGTTTGCAAATGCTTTATGTAGAGAAAATTATTCACTGTGACCTCAAGCCTGTGAGTACCTCTGTCCTACCAAGGGAGCTGGTTCCCAGGCTCAGAAACTCTCTGTCCCATTCCATTCCCCAGTGGTAAGTAGGCAGCATCATAGCCAGGACTCCAGGGCAGAATTCAAGCAGTCGTAGGCTGTGTAAGTCAAGTGAGGTGTAGCAAAGACTAAGGAATACATATTCAGGCAATGAAGAGAGATGTGTTGCCATTGAGGCTGACAGAAATAGGAAGTTCTGTGAGTTTTCCTTTCGAAGGCTTAGGGGTATGCAGAGACCTGTGTCATGCAGAGAGCTGGATCATATAAGTCCTTGCTATATCCATTCTGCTCCTCACTGGTCCTAGGATACAACAAAGTTGACTACTTCTTCTACTGCAAATAGATGTGCTCTTCTCCCATGTCCTGCTAGTATTCTATACTTAGCTCTATTACTACACCGATTGTATCCCCCACTGAACTACAAGTGTGTGTGTGTGTGTGTGTGTGTGTGTGTGTGTGTGTGTGTGTGTATTTGTATCCCCCACTGAACTACAAGTACTCCCAAAATCAGGAAGCATGCCTTCTTACCACATTATTCCCAGGACCTAAAATGGTACCTGACAACAATAATCATAGGCAATAGGCACATAAATGCTTTTCAGACAAGTTAATGATTGCAAATGTGAGGAATACAGAGAGGTAGCTAAAGAAAAGATATAAAAGTGTGAAGATATGAGCTGGTTTCCAAAACAACCTGACTGTCAGAGTTATGTAAATATCTCTTAACTTTTCCTTATTCCTCTCTTCTCATACCCCAAAATGGTTAATTAAAAAAAAAAACTGTAACTCATTGGGTAAATTTGGGACATTTTTACAATTAAAGATTGTCAAGATATAGATGTTCTCTCAGGGCTGACTAATAGAGCCTCACAAGGATGGTGCCACATAGATTTATTCTCCACATTCAAGTTTCTAATCCTCAGCTTTGCAGCTCTGAAGGGTCACAACAGCCATGGTCTTTAGGTTTAAGGGACTGACACTCACCAAGAAAATCTGCAGAACACTAGGTAGCTAAAGTATCAGGTAACAGATTTCCTTGAAAAATAGATCAAGTTGATTGGAATGTATGTGCTCAATAGGGAAGTATACACATAACCAGGAGAGTGTTTGATGAGTGTGGGTTCAAGAACTGGAGTTATTCTTACGGATTTGATGGTTAGTATCAATGAGTTGTCATGGCCGGATGCATCTATCTCTTCTAGAGAGTGACTTCTGCTAATGAAATGGAAAGGCCAATTCCCATCTAGCTAAGCAGCCTTTACACTGGACTAGAGACACACTAGAAATTCTTACTCTTTTAAGACCTACTGATCATACGCTTTCAATGAACACAAATACTCAAGAAAAGGTGCTGTGGATTAAATTGGTACTTTCTTAGTTTCTAGTGCCAGAAGTTTCAGACCAGGCCTGCTATGCCAGATCTAGAATGTTAAGGAGCTCAAAAAGCAATCTGATATTCATAATAATCAGTTCACGTGATATTCAGATTCTTGAGAACACAATTAAGAC
This sequence comes from Cynopterus sphinx, assembly GCA_030015415.1. Lineage (NCBI taxonomy): Eukaryota > Metazoa > Chordata > Mammalia > Chiroptera > Pteropodidae > Cynopterus > Cynopterus sphinx. The sequence goes on from CM057380.1 coordinate 96,058,439, forward strand.
TTTAATCTTCCAGCCCAAGGTATTACACTCTCATATTCTGGCAGGAGAACCCAGGAGCTCTGCCTTCTTATCCCTGATTCTGCTGAAACTCCTGATTTCATATATCCCCTAAATTCAACATGAAAGTCACAAATTCAAATCAAATCACTGCGTTTTTGGGGGACCTCAACTGTCATAGTGGTATATTGGTGGGGCACTTAATGGAAACTTCAAATTCTGTCAGTGATAATTTTTAAGGCCTTGTGTAAGTAAAGCATAGGACCAGGTGCCAAGGAGAGAAAAACAAACCTACACTCTATATGAGGAAAGAAACAAAATATATACAAAAGCTGCAAAGCACCAAATAATGGATCTGAATAAAAGGTACTGATCACATATCAAATGGGAAGTCAGAGGAGGAAAAAAAAACAAAGATATTTGGAGAAGATGTGTGAGGAGTCCACTATGAGGTTTTTAACTGGATCCTGGATGATAGTGGATATCTAGGTCAATAGTGAGCCTAGGACAATGTTATTAAAATGTGACCTATGTCCTTTCTTCTTCTCTGTAGGAGAATATAGTGTTATACCAGAAGGGCCAAGTCTCTGTTAAAGTTATTGACTTTGGATCAAGCTGTTACCAACATGAGAAAGGTAGGCCTCATTCTTATTTCTTTTCCTGAATTTTCCTACTGTGATTTTCTATTGTGATTTCTTTCCCTTACTAAAACAAATACTTCACACATGTGGCTACTGGGGTTCTAGTATGGGCCCAACCATATCACTTGTGGCCTCTGAAAAATTAAAACTTCCAGGCTCTCACCCCCAATGTATCAAATCTGAATTTCTGAGGGAGTACCCGGGAGTATATACTTTAGAAAACAGCCATTCTAAAGTTTGGTATTCACTGCCCTAGGTGCTCTAAGCTTTATACTTTCTTCAAGCTAGAGTCCATAAAGCAAAGTTAGAGTACATTTGCACGACATTTTCTCAACTTGATTTAACAGTCTCTTTTTTAAGGCTTTTAACAACTTTGATGTTAAGAGCATGTGTTACTCAACAAATATTTATTATCTGCTGCATGTCTGTCACTCTCCTGGGTACCAGAAATAAACAAAAAATGAACATTGCTTGTCTTTTGGTTGCTTACAGTCCAATGGAAGAGACATAAACATAAAAATATAACACAAGAGGTGCAATGATCAGGAATACACAGAGACTGTGCTAAGGACACACAAAAGAAATGTTTGGGACTGCTCTTTATGGTGGCAGGGGTATCAGAAGAAGCTTCTGAAGTTGAAGAAATGGCTACTAGATGGATGTGTTCAAATATTCTGCAGCACCACTTTTGAAGATTATGCCCTTTACCTTTTAAGTATGAATCCCATTCGAAATTTCAGGTAGAAAACAATGTGCCTCTCACAGAGAGCATGTATGCTTACTCTTCTCAGATAGGAAAGCTGTGTCACCTCTAAGTCGCCATTTATAGTGACTGGCAGGATGTTCAAAACCAAATTTGTAATTATTTCATCCTTGGTTTCTGATAGCCATTTCCTCCTTTATACTTTCTGACTTCCCTTTATTTTTAGTCTAAATGTGAGAGAGTATAGACTATGCATACTAGACTCAAACTTCCTAGGTTCAAATCCCAGCTCTGCCACTTATAGCTTAGTGACTCTGACAACGTAATAATCTCTTTATTCCTCAGTTTCCTCATTTTAAAATGGGGATTGAAAGAGTTCATCTGTATAAAGCACTTGGAAGAGCACCTGGCACATGTTAAGCATTTTACAAGCATCCATTAAATTCAGTTTTTAAAACTACCCTGTACATATACACTTTGATTACAAAGTATCTCACACCTATTTTGGAAGGAGGCAGGATATAAAAGTCATTGTTATTAAATCATTATATTGTCTTTAATCACAAAATTATTAATTACATCCTTACTACAACCAAGTCAAACAACAGAGAAGGGACTACAGAATTCCTGCCCCACCCCCATTCAGGGAGCCACCAATAGTAGCATGTAGAAACAGCTAAAATGTATTTCTCCAACCTCAGACTCCGGTAAAATCTAGCCTATACAGCCTCATCTGCTGAGATTTTATTGAGCTTTTCTTTCTATACTTTGTGTTATACAACACAAGCACATAATATTTTGAATACATATTTTTAAATTATGCATTTTGTGTGCTTTTTCCAGTTCTGATTTGCTTCTTTCCTTGCCAAATCACAATACTTTCAGAAGATGTCTACCTAAAATTAATCTGACAGTTTGGACTCTTAGCTTTATTTTAGTCTTACATTTCCCTCTTTTTAAAACTTAGTTGACTAAAATTTATTTCCCTAGAATGATGCCTATTTTAGATGTCTTTATTGATAAAGTGAGGATAGTAACACCTCCATGATAATTGAGTTGCTGTGAGCATCTGATGAGATTAGATATGTGATGTAACTCAAAAGTGCTGCTCAGTTGTGCCTCTGTTTCCCTGCAAAGCCTCTAGCTTGAGTAGGTGTGGGGAGTTATTATCTCTCACCCTCACCTGAGACGGTTATCCTGGAAAAGGGTGTTCTGGAGAGGAGAATGTTTTCCTATGTGAGATTTCTCTTTCTTTTCCTTGCAGTATACACCTACATCCAAAGCCGATTCTACCGATCCCCAGAAGTGATTCTGGGCCATCCCTACAACATGGCCATTGACATGTGGAGCCTGGGCTGCATCATGGCTGAGCTGTATACCGGCTACCCTCTGTTCCCTGGGGAGAATGAAGTGGAGCAGCTGGCCTGCATCATGGAGGTGAGGGATGGGCCCCTGGCTGTGCTCAGCTGAGGTACCACAGGTCAGCTAGCTTCCGCTCTCAAAAGTTGGGTTTTATCAGACTCACAGTAAGGCAGTAGCCTGCTTACTTTTTCGTTTTTAGCTGGATGTTCCCTAAAAGTATTTTTGAAATAATGTACTCTTTTGTACAGTTTTAAATTAACATTTAACCTTTTTATCATTAAAAAATTACAAAGGATATAATTTTATACAATAATATAAAACTTGTTATACCAGTCTTTCAAATATATTCAAAAGAATCTAAAATCAGAGTGATATAATACCCATCAAAATCTATGTATTGTTTAGTCATTATTCATTCATTATCTTAGCTTTCTGAGAAAAATATCTCCCAATAAAAATACTTTACTATGATACACCATGTAATCATTTATTATACCTATTATTCTTTTATTTAAAGGCATCTTGTTATGGAGCTAAATTAGGTAAAACAGGAGAAGATAACCCTAAAAATTGGAAATTTCACATTTTAGAAATTTTCCAGTGAACAAAGATATTTTGACTGTGAACAACAATAGAGTCCATCCGTCTGTCTGTCTGTCTATCTATCATCTATGTCTGTCTGTCTGTCTGTCCGTCCGTCCATCCATCCATCCATCCATCCATCCATCCCAAATTTTTATTTACTAGATTGTCTCAAAGTTACAGATGGTCAGAAACACACACACACCCCCTTGTGAATTATTAAATATAGATAGTTTCATTTCATGGTTGAAGCTAATCATAAAGTGTTAAAATATGTAGCTGTAAGTGATAGCTATGATGGAATGAACACTGGCCTGGGAATCAGTAAACCTGGAGTCTAGTCCTGGCTCTCTTTAGCAACCTCACTGCTCTGGATTTCTATAAAATGAGTAGATCAGCATAGATGGCTTCTATAGTTGATGATGGATGATTTAATAAAGCACCCCTGAACTATTCCTGCTTCCAGTACCAAGGAGAATGAGCATGGGATCTGGGTTGAGGTTCCTACTGCCCTAGATTCAGTTTCCTCTTGACCTCAGTGTCAATGGGGCTGAGGATCAGGAGGGCAGAGTCATGCCTGGATATGGCTGGGAACGCAGTTTCAAGTTTAGGTGATCCAGGGCTAAAGGTGACACCTGTAATTTCTCTATCTCTGTATACTCTATAGGTTATAATGGAGAAAGGTAAACAAGTAGGTGCTACATTTATTTTTTTTCAAGTTATTTTTCATATAGTAGTCTGATACCTATCTGGTGATTTTCATCCTCTTTTCTTTTCTTTCCTTCCCGGTGCTCTGAGCCAGGATATGACATTCTTTAATTCAGGGGTGGTCAGCATGTTCACTGATTAATTCATTTTGACAATGAGATCTGGCTGCCATCAAGAGTGGCTACCTCTAGTTGGCACTGGTGCCTATTTAGAGTTACATGACTGGTTTGATGCTCAGGATATTGAAACAGCCCTGGATTGAAGTCAAAAGGCCCAGTCCTGGGCCTGTTCTGCCACTGACTTGATGTTACCACTTAATATCTCTGGGTCCCTATCTATAAAAGGCAAAGTTTGGCCAAAGTTCCATTCAGCTCTCATGGTCTTTGAACATGTGACAGACTTCACATAATGAACCAACTACATTTTACTTGTTGAAGGTACTGGGTCTGCCACCAAACCACTTCATTCAAACTGCCTCCAGGAGACAGACGTTTTTTGGTAAGTCCCCAGGTCTAACTCTCTTTATCCCATCGTAGCTGATGAGGTGTCACAGGCCCTGAGGACATCTCCCATATCCAAATGCCATTTAGTGTTCTTCCCCTGGCCACATTTCAAAGGACAAGCTATGATTAGGGGTTTCTTTCAGAAAAGTAAAAAATGCTGAGAAATGGTACCAAATGGCACAATGGAGATGGGATAGGGAGGTCACTTTGGGAATGAGGTTTTGGCAGTAAAAATGAGCAGGAGCAAAAAAATGACTAGGTTCCTGCTCAGAAGATCTCTCAGCAGATCTTGAAACCTTAAAAGATTATAACCATACCTTTTCTTATAAGTTCTCCTTGCATCTCCAAAGAGCTTGCCACCTCATACTATGCACTGTAGAGGGAAATTAAAGAGCAGAAGCTTTTTTTCAAGAATAGCGGAAAATTTCATTGCTACATTCTGTCATTAATGGAGCATTATTCTTTCCTACTGGAATTTTTTTAATTCTCCAGAACTTTCCTATCCCCGGTTCATTACAACATTGCAATAAGGTGGGTAAGCAAGGACTGTAAGCTTTGCTGTGAGTGTGTTGTGGCTTGTCAGTTATGTATAGGACATCTGCCTAATTACTGGGGCCAAACTTCATCCACAATCCCATTCTGCCCCTTGTCATAGTTCTCTGGCTCTGGGGTTTATTATCCTCTGTCTTTCTATTTAAGTGGTGCTATGCAAAATGGACAGGCAGATTAACAAGGCCCAACTGAGGCACTATGTACCAAAAAGAGGAAGTCAGCTCCATATCTAAAATCCTTTTGAAGAACCACAAGAAGCTAAAAGATTCTCATGTTGGAAAAAGCAGCAATTGCCCAAAGATTAGCCAAGTGGTGTGAAGCCAGACCTGGGGGAAAGGGGAGTCCACAGACAGTGGACGACATTGCTGACCAGCCATTGTCATTAGGTTAGTTCATAGGCTCATACAGGCTGTGGAATCCATCATTGCTAACCTTCCCACCTCTTACTTTCACCCGAGAGTGGCCTTGAACTGGGAAGGTGAATCACATAGTAATTCCTCTCCACAATTTGTCCCATCAATAGTAGAGTCAAAAACACCATCATAGGGCCCCGCCACAGCCATAGTCAACCTGGCCCCTCTCTCAGGACTCCTTGGACTAACCATGATTCAGAAACTAAAAGTTTAAGGCTTGGCTAGTAGAGGTCCTCTATGATCTTACTTCAGTTCCAAGGCTGCCATCTATTCTGATTGGTCAGTTTAATTCTGTTTTAATGGTAAAATCTTTTATATATCACCTTGTAGCCATGCCCAGAGCTTTGAAGACCTCATCTCTGAGCAGTCAATGTCCTGGTAGTCTGAGAATGGTGCCTAGACATTAACTAACCCTCTGCAGAGCAGTCTGATGGCAGGCAGAGGATCTGGCTGACTCATTGCTATAATTTATACATGGAGCACTGAAACTGGTCTTTTGACCCCAAACTAGTCTTTTGGATTTTGAAGGATTTAGAAAGTAGAGATATTGGAGTTCACTCCTGCTAGACAAAGACATTGTGGGAAGAGCCACAACTTAAGCCTATAACACAACTCAGAGGATAGGATGTGGGTGGAGACTGAAAAGAAGGGAATGTAGGGCATCTTGGTGAGGGGGTACTAAAGACATATATGCATGTTCACTTTATAGAGTATCCAATTTTTACCATCAGCACTAGGCTATAGAATAATGATGTGGTTTTGGTATCAACATCCACATGTCCTCACTTCCCACATAAGAAAGGACTTTATTGGGAGCTGCATCATTTTCAGTGTTTCTCAAACTTTATCTGATTATAAAAATCACTTGGATACTTGGCAATAATGCTAATTCACACGATCCTCCTGTGTAACCTATAGTATAATAGCCTTGATGTGGGTCTCAGGAATCTATGTTTTTAAACAAAAGCTCCTTGTAAATCTTATGATAAAGTTTGGGAAACACTGTGTCTATTTCAGTTCTTGGCTCTCCCTTTCCCAGGTTTGGGTTGCCAACAGCTCTCAGCCACTCCTCAAAAATACCCCAATTAGCAGCAAATTGATGTTGTCTCAAAGATAGTATAGTAGTAAGATACTTAGGTGCTCCAGGCCACAAGAAGAGAATAGTTGGGAAGCATCAGAAAAGTGAGAAAAACTTGTACAAGAAAATCAATTACATAATGATGACTTTAGGAGCTATGCTATTTATAAACCTGTAAGCCTGTTTCTTCTTTGGTCATTCGTAAAAAAAAAAAAAAAAAAAGAGCAACTTATGGTATAAGGTTGGGGCACTGGTGCCATAGTCAAAAAGGGAAATAGAGATTTGTATGAATCTACAGGACTTATATCCTATGCCATGCCTCTAACCTTTATCCATATAAATACATAACCACACATGTGTGTTGATCTACACATACACAAATGCACATTCATAGTCTCTTCCAGGAATTCAGTTAAGAGCAGATGTTCTTTTGGAGGACCTGAAAATTGCATTGATTGCATAAATAATAGAAGAACTACATTATGCACCTTTCAGAAGGTCTGTTATATAAAACCCACTGAGTTTTTGTTAGAATTTTGTTTTATATGTAAATGTGTGTGTGTGTGTGTGTGTGTGTGTGTGCGCGCGCGCATAGCCAGCTACCCATTTACATGAAGATTTACCAGGTGTGAGCATAAGTGGGCAACTTTTCTGAACATGTACACCAGAATCTAGGTGTTCAAATGAGTGGTCTCACCTTCACAGCATTACACAAAGCATCCTTGGAGCTCTCTTCAGGGCTGCTTTATAGGCATGACAATCCATACATTTAGTAAGGGCTTTAACTGATGAAAAAGGCTAAAGAAAGTTGTTTCAAGTGTCTTAAGCAGCTAATCAAAAATTATGAGCAAAATTTCGATATAACTGTAAAGAAGTAATAAGATTAATTTGATTGTGTAGCTTGTAAATGGGCTCTGAAAGCAAATCATTTTCCTAAAATAAATTTTTTGTTCTATGTCCCAAATTCTCACTTTATTGGGTTAGTGGGGAAGGAGCAAGGGCATAGGTAATCCAAAAATGAACAATATCTTTTCTATTCAAAGCTGAATGTTTTCATTACTTCAGATTTGTTATTATTAATCATAATCATTATTATTTTACCTTAATATTAGACTATTTAAACCATTTAATTGATTTGGGGAGGAGGCGTTGGGAAGGAGTCTCAGTACATACTGAATAGTAGAGAAAACTTTTTGTAAAAGTTAATTGTATTCTTTGGATAATCTATATGTGCTTATTTCAAACTGAGACTGCAGGTGTGTTTGTCTGGAGGGGCTGGTGTAGTACCGAGAGTGAGAGAGCTGCAAAGACCACTTCAAGACTCAGTGTGGTTGAGTGAACAGCGGTGATGTGACTAATGGTTATTTACACCTGGAACTAAACACAGAATGTTGTATCTCTAAAGATTCCAAAGGTTTTCCTAAAAATATAACCAACAACAGGGGGAAAAAACGATACCCGGATTCCAAGGATCTCACGATGGTGCTGAAAACCTACGACTCTAGCTTCCTGGACTTTCTCAGAAGGTGTTTGGTGTGAGTTTGTCGGGATGTCTTTGTCTCTGATTTTCCTCTTAAATACTTTACTTTCCCATATGTTTGCTGGTGAAAGTTTGGGGCTGGGAGATAGTTATAAAAACAATAATAAATCCTGACCATAGAGCTTTTGAGTTTACAAAACAGTTCCCCATCTGTTGCCTCCTCAGACTGCTCTCCCCATCTTGTGTGATTGTCAGGGCCGATGATTTGTTCTGTTTTGAGATATGAAGGCTGAGGCTGAGTGACTTGCCCTGGATTATGATCTGTGGGTAGAGTTTGCCTTCTTCTTGGCCTCCAGCTGCCTGGCAGTGAGGTTGTAGGCAAGTCCTAAATGTCTTCTGCTTCATGAACTAAAATCAGTCTCTTCCACATGCCAGTTGTAACTATTTGTACACTTGCCCAGTGTATGGTTTCAGGGCCTCTTCCCATCCCTCTATAGTTCAGAGTCAATCATTTTGTATTGGGAAGGGAAAGGGTGAACAATAAATCATTTATTATGTACAGCTTTTAAGAATCTACATACATATTCTAAATCTTAGAAATTAGGTTCTGTACTTCAGTCAAGTCGTAGTAAAAAAAAGAATAGCACCTAATATACCCACCCAGAACAGTGGCTAGTTGAGAAGGGTTTTGGAAGTTATTGTAAGTTATTGTCACTTCTTAAAGAAGTTCTTTGTTTTTTTTGTTTTGTTTTGTTTTTGTTTTTGTTTTTTGTTTGTTTTTTTCTTTTTTGCCAGTTTGTTTCCACTGAGTGGCAAATAGATAAGCTGTGTGATATTGGCAAGTCATTGTCTCTTTCCGGGCCTTGGGTTCCTTTTCTGTAAAATGGGAGTATTCCTAACTTTAGTTCCAGTAATATCAGTCTTATCATTTTTCACTATTTTTAGAAGACCATATTTTTATGTTGTGTCATTCTTTTAGTTGGCTGGAGTAGTTTTAGCAAACACTCTTCTGGCATTTTTGCACTCTGGAATTTAGGTACTAGCCCAGAGGATAAACCCAGGTACCACTGAAAGTTTTCCAATCAGGGAATCATGCTACTTATCTAATAAATGGAGATAGAGAAGGATCCTGTACCCATATGACTCCCACCCCATGCCAACCTCTTGCTAAGGTGATAGAATGTGCATTAACAGGTGACAGAAATTCACTACTGAGACAGAGGTGAGTTTTCCAGAAACCCCAACCATGGAGAATACAGCTCAGAAACAAAAATGAAATTATTATCTTTTTTAGTGCAAAGGACTTGTTGCTCACAACTTGCAACAAGCAATCAAGCTAATGGGGCCCTGTTACCTTATTACTCTGTGTTCTGAAAATTAGCAAATCTTGGAATGAGAAACTAAAAGTTTTGAATTAAATTTAACAGGGTTATCTGTAAATTCCTGGTCTGGATTTTATAGACTAACTCTAGAAGTTCAAGAGAGGGTATATGTAGCTTAATAGCAGTTCATTTGGCAAAGCACTGGGAACTTGAGTTATTAATGACCTTGACAAGTTTAGATTATGAATGCCACCTACCTGCAGTTAGAAGCTGTTCCCAACATGATGGCACCAGTAAGACAACAGCTAAAATTTCATATCTACGAAAGTGGCAACTATATCACATGATCAATAGTTGGTAATGTAAATTTTCAGATAGTTGCAGGATTGTGACATAAAAAATGGAATAGTTGTCTCAATCTGTATAATGATAATATGTAGACTTAAGACTTGGGTCAAAGTTACTAGGGTAAAAGTTCTTGGGAAGTGAATTTTGGCTCAATAAAAAGGAAGAACTTTTAAAGAATTGGGATTCTTTAAACAATTGGAATATATGGTTCTGTTAGTGGCTTCTCACTAAAATTACTCAAGAACAGCAGGATGATTTCACGTTGAGGGTTCTGTCAAGTGTATTTTGTTACTGCATTAGAAGTTTGGCTGTATTATATCTAAGTCCCCTTATCATCTTAATATTCTAGGATTCTATAATATTCTTTGTGACATATTTGGAGGAGGCCCAAATTCAGTAGTTTTGAAATTGAACTTAAGTATCTCTTTGTTTTGATCTTGTTAGTTTACTGAATCCCAAATCTCATTGGTTAAGATTTTCCATAATTTTTCTTGTAAGGGAATTTCTAGGAACTCTAGATGATTTGGGCTCTGACATGTTTTTTGGCTTGTCATACAAATTTACTAAAAAGATTATTACCAATAGTTTTTTCCAGGTACTTAAAAATTATATGTCATAATCTCTTCTATGGTATCTGTGAGTTGCAACATAAATGGGTTCTTTAAAAATGAACCACTTTATTATACTTGAGGTTCTTTACTGGAGTCTTTGAAAATGTCTCATTGTTAAAAGTAAAACAATAACCCATGCTGGGCTTTGTTGGTATGTAGATGGGAACCTTCTCTTCGCATGACTCCTGACCAAGCCCTCAAGCATGCTTGGATTCATGAGACACGGAATCTCAAACCACAGCCCAGGTTCCAGGCCCTGAAGAAACCTAATCTCTGTTTCCCCTCTGAGGCAAGAAAGGACAAGGTTCAAGGGCAACATCACCTGGGTAAAAAAGGTATAGCTTTTCAAATAGCCAGACCTCTTCCCATAGTCCAGGGTATCAGGCAACTCTGGAGAATTGTGTGTCAATTTCTCTGAATTCAACCTTGGAAAATTATTCTGGCTACATCACTACTGGCCTGCCATTTCTTACTGTGGGGATTTTCCTTTCTCAGGAAAATTGGTTCTAGCTGAGTTCTCTGTTTTTGCTTCTTATCATTAGGATTTTTCATTTTTTAGCTTATCTTTAATTCCCTTTCTTCTCCTTTCCTTTTCCTTACATTAAGTCCTTTTCTATTGCCCTACAATTACCTTTTGAATTTTTATCAGATTATGAAATTGTGCAAATGTTTTTTATATGGAAACAGCCTAGTGGTTATGTACTTGGTTCCTGGAGTCAGGTTGCCTGGAATTAAATTCAGGCACTTGGGCAATTTACTTAACTCTCTGTGTCTCAGTTTCTCCATTTATGAGAATGAGAATAATATCTTTTCTCCATGGTTGCAAAGAAAGGACCAAATGAATTAGTAAATATAAAGTGCTTAGAATAATGCCTGGCACATAGAATGTGCTTTACAAATGAATTCTTTTATATTACAACCAGAATTTCCCTGCTAATGCACAGTTAATGGACAGTTAGCATGTAATTCACATTTGAACACTTTTTCTTTTGTCTTCCCTCTTCTTCAGCAAATGCGGTCAACAAAAAAGAGACTATAGTCAAAATAAAAGATGATACCACAAAGCAAGTTCAGAATTCAGGCGATCAGCAGAGCTCTCTCCAGCACACAGCTGAAGTTGTCCAGCTGCCTTATCTAGTTGAAGCTTCCAGAAAACTAGAGGCAGTTGTCAGGCCAGAAGAGTCCAAGACCTCTACAGAGCAACAAAGCAAAAACTCCTCCCCAAAGAACCTAAATCTTTTACCACCTATTGTATGAACTCTGCTGAGGGTTTTTCCTGTTCCTGTTCACCAATGATTTGTATTAGAGACCACACTTATACTGTACAATACTTTAGATTGTTGTTTTTAATGCATAAAAGTTTGTTTAAAAACAAAAAACAAAACAAAACAAACTCTACTCACATGGCCAGTTGACATGATTCCTAATATGAGGAATGGGAGAGTATGTCCTTGCATCTACATTCCCTCTTTATGCCCACAACTAGATAAAATAATGGGTGTGTGAGAGGGGACTGTTGTTAAATATTTATTGTTATATAATTACTAGAATTCTAGATAAAAGAAACTTCTTTTGCGCAAGACAGCTAACCTATATTAGATAGTATTATTGTTTGAAAATGACAGAATGTGAATTCAAACTAGTTTAAACAATAAAGGACATTTATTGGTTTACCTAATTGGGGAATCAGGAAGGGTGAGTGTAGTTTCAGGCACAACAGAATCTAGGAATAAAACAAGGTCATAGGGCTTCAGACTCCCTCTCCACCTTAGCCTAGCTTCATTTTATGGTTAACTTTATTCTGAAGATAAGCTGTGCCCAGAAGTTAAGATGACCACTATCATCCTGTCAAAATATGCAGTCTTCCTTGCTGACAGGAAAGTCTCAGCAATGATTGGACTTAAAGCAATCACTATGTTTGAGATATCTGGATCCTCTGATTGGCTTCCCTGGGTCACAAGCCCATAGTGATGATGGTGGCGGTGGTAGCACTATGACTGAGGCTTCTCTAGGACCACCACAACAGGATGTATTCATTCACCACTCCCAAAGTCTAATAAAGTCCATTTACTTTTTTGCCTTGTCCTTAGTATCTAATGAATACATAATCTGTATGTAGTTGTACTTATAGTATGGATAAAATTTTACAAGAAACATAAGATGCGTAACATCATAAACAACTTGAAAATATACCCGGCTTCATAATTTCATTTTAATCACTGTGTAATATTCTAGATCCCAGGTAATTGAAGCCATGAGTTTAGATGAAATCATCCAGGGAAGATGATACAGAGCAAGAATAGCAGAATCAAGAGAAAGTCCTAGAATAAATATAAGGAGTTGACAAAATTGAGTCCCCAAGAGATATAGAAAAATAGGATAATTAGACAAATGAAAGGTGGAAAAGTTTCTAGAAAGAAGGACCAAGACTATAAAATTCCACAGAAAGTTCAGAATAAGAATAGAAAAAGTTTCTTAAATTGAGTGAAATGGATATTAAATCAGAGAAGTGTCATAACAGGTAACCAACTTGTCCCAAGTCCTATAGCCAGAAAGGTACAGAACTGGCAATAGAATTCGGGTCTTTTGGACTTTTTTTTGACACCTATCTTCAACCACGAATAAAGCTGAGGTGGAGAGTTTTGTCCTCAAAGCCAAATCCTTGATCTCATAGACTGGTTTAGGTTGGCTGTTGGAAAATATTTCTCAATTTGCATGGTTATAAAAGACTAAATTGAGTTGATAAATTGTAGCTTATTTTTAGGGAACACTTTGCAGCAGAGGAGTTTCAAGTTGGAGCACATATTGGGAGTGGAGAGAACAGATCAAATTACCTTTGGCAGGATCTTACAGCCCAACATCATTTTTCTTCTGCTATCTGATTATTTTTTCATTCCTGAGATTTCTCTAACTTATTGCCCCATTGGATCCCAAGGAAACCACACACCTGGAGCCCTTTAAATGTAATTTTTTAATTTTATGTCCTTGCTCGCATAGACGGGAAAATCTGCAAAATCCAGTGAGTAGCATAAGATGACATGTCTTTGATGTGAGTAGAATGAACATAATGTTAGGGCTCTGTGAGAATATGAGGAAGGGAGCTGTGGAAGTGAGAAAAAAAAGGGAAGGGGTAAAGGCTGGGCCCATTGTTGAAATAGGGGAAAGCAGTGGGTGGGCGCTGATCACAGGTTCACCATCAGCCAGTCCAGCAGCTGCAGCCGTGTAACATTTCCCACTGCCTCATCCAGCTGTCGCTCCTTCTCATAGCGCAACACTGACTGCAGAACCTCTCCTACACTGCGTCCTTTGTCCACAGCAGCAGCTGAGAGCTGAAGTAGCTGTGGAAAGGAAAGAAAGCAGTAGTGGAGGTGCAGAACATCCCACAGCAGGCTAGAAAGGTCCTGTCAAAGCTAAAACAGGTAGACTTTGAGACATTTCAGCATAAGGGACTCAGATGTTGAGAAGACTTCCTCCATTGTAAAGTTTGCTAGCCTGTGTGACATAAGAAAGTTGATTATATCACTCTCGATTTAAAGAAGAGGTGATAACATCCATCTGTCCATGATACAGAAAATAAGATTTCCCACTAAGACTAAAATCTTTCTGCTTCCAGTGGGTGTTTGGTCAATGGTTTTCTTGCTTTCTAGGAATTCTAATGATGTTCTTAAGTTCATTGTAATATTTTTGCCCCAAGACCAATAAGGGCAGGAAAAAAATGTGGATGCTGTCTCATGCCCCATAGACTAGGGACTTATAGAATGTTATAGCAGGAATGCAGTTCAAAGACCCATCTAACCCTACTGAAAATGTTTCCCAGAGAAGAAGAGAGACTTGTTAGTAATACGGTGGTAGAAATTAGCAGAAGCTAAATTCATACCCTTTGGCAGGATCTTACAGCTCAACATCATTTTTCTTCTGCTATCTGATTGTTTTTTCATTCCTGAGATTTCTCTACTTTATTGCCCCATTGGATCCCAAGGAAACCACACACCTGGAGCCCTTTAACTGTAATTTTTTAATTTTATGTCCTTGCTTGCTTGGACATTAACCCTACATTTAGTTCTCTTTCTAAGCATAAAATGAAAAAAAAAAACTATCCAAAGCAGCCATTCCAATATGAACACAGTATATTGCCATTCATCTAGAATTCTAGCAGCAGCAAACTAAAATAACCCGATTTTTATTTTAGGTGTTCTGTATCTGACTCTATGATACAAAGTCAAAGGGCAAATAATAGGCCAAAGTCCAGGAGCTTTTTCAGAAGGAGAAATTTCCATATGAGAAACTGAAGTACATACAAATGCCATTAAAACATATAGAAAGACAAAAAGTCTTGGCAAAAAGAAGATATAAAAAACAAAATGGAAATTTTAGAACTAAAAAAAAGTCCAAAATGAAAATATATTGGATGGGAAGAATGAAGATAATAGAGTCAGTAAACTCGAAGATAGTTCAATAGACATTAGCCACACCAAAGAATATAGGCCTGATTAAACTTCTTTCAATAAAGATTGAAAAAATAAACAGAGCATGAAGGCTTGTGGGACAACACTAAAATGGTTTACATTTATGTAAATCGAATCCCAGAAGAAGAGAAAAAAAGGGTGGCGCTGAAAAAAATACTTGAAGAAATAATAGATGAAAGCTTCTCTAAATTGCCAAAAGACATAACAAATTCAAGAAGCTCAGTGAACCTAAATTAAGATGAACCCAAAGAAATTCACTTTAAGTCTTGTCATAACCAAATTGCTTAAAACTAAAGAAAAAGAAAAAATACCAAAAGCAGCCATAGAAAAATGACATATTATTTATAGGGGAACAACAATTTGAATGACAACAGATTTCTTATCAGAAAGTACAGGGGCCAGAAGGAAATGACACAACAGTTTTTAAGCACTAAAAGAAAAACTTGTCAAACTAGAATTCTATATCCAGCAAAAAAATACTTCAGGAATAAAGGTCAAATAAAGAAAATTTTATGTTAAAGAAAACTAAGAGAATTTTTTGCCAGAAAATGTGTTCCAGTTTCTTCAGCCAAAAAGAAAATGATATCAGAAGAAAACTGGAACATCAGTAATAAATGAAGGACAACAGACACAGTAAAATTCTCAGTATAAATAATAAACCATTCTCAGTTCTTTAAAATATTATGGTTGAAAGCAAAAATAACATTATCTAAGAGTTCTTCAATGTATGTAGATTAAATACATGAAATAACTACAATATAAGAGGGAAACATAAAGGGGCCTAAATAGTAGTAAGATTTCTATATTCTGGTTTAAGTGGTAGCTATTTATTCTATGTAGACTCTGAAGAGTTAAGCATGTATATTGTAATCCTTAGAGAAATCACCAAAAAAAGACTACACAAAAAGAGAGTCAAAACGCAATAAATTAAAATGGAATTTAAATATGTTTAAGAAATCCAAAAGAAGGCAATGATGAGAAAAATAGGAAGAAAAAATAGAATAAGCAGAACTAATATTAAAACAGTATACCTAAATCTAAACATATCAATAATTAGACTAAATGTAAAGGGTCTAAACACACCAACTGTCAGAATGGATTTAAAAAAAAAAAAAACATGACCCAAGTATATGCTGCCTACCAAAAAACTCACTTCAAAGGTAGGTTAAAAGTAATATTATGAAATAATATATGGAAACACCAATAAAAAGAAAGCTTGAACTTTAATATTTACGGTCAATTAGTTTTAAAGGGATTTATAAAATGAAAGATAATTTAAAAAGGCCAGATATCCATTTATCTTTTCGGCAAATGGTATTGAGACAACTGCATATCCACATGCAAAATAATTAGATCCCTACACATCATATCATACACAAAAATGAACTCAAAATGTATCACAAACCTAAACATGAGAGCTGAAATTATCGAACATTTTGAAGAAAACTGAGAAGAAAATCTTCATAATCTTCAGTTAGGTCAGTGTTTCACAACCTAGTAGTACTGACCTTATGGGCTCGATATTTCTTTGTCATGGAATTATCCTGTTTATTGCAGGATGTGTAGCAGCATCTTTGGCCTCTATCCAATACACTCCAGTAGCAACCTCCCTCCCAGTGGTGAAGAAAATATATGTCTCTATATGTTACCAAATGTCCCTTGGAGGCAAAACTGCTCCCAGTTGAGAACCACTGGATTATGCAAACATGATATATAACAACAAAAGCACAAGCAATAAAAATAAAAGATGACAAACTAAATTTCATGATTAAAATTGTTGTTCTTCAAAAGATTCCATTAAGTAAAAAGACAAGCCATAGACTGAGAGAAAATATTTGTAAATCATATATTGATAAAGGACTTGAATCCAGAATATATAAAGAATTCTTGTAACTTTATAACAAGAAGAAAACAACCCAGTCAAAATATGGGTAAAAGATTTGCATAGCTGATTTAACAAAGAATATATGAATGGGTAATAAGTACATAAAAAGATTTTCAACATTCCTAGTCACTTTAATGTGTATATGTCAAATTAAATCCACAATCAGTTACTATAATGTTAGCTATAATAAAAAAAATGTTGATGAGGATATGGAGAAACTAAAACCTACCTAAATTATTGGTGAGAAAGTAAAATGGTACAATCATTTTGGAAAACAATTTGGCATTTTTTTTTAAAGATATACTTACTATAAGATGCAGCAATTCCACGCCTTGATATCCAAGAGAAATAAAAGCATATGTACACACACAAACACTTGTGTATAAATGTTCATGGCGTTATTTACAACAGCAAAAAGTGGAACCAATCCAAATGTCCTTTAACTGGTGAGTGGATAAATAAAATGTAGCATATCCATATAATGAAATATTATTTAGCAATAAAAAAGGAATGAACTACTGATACATGCTACAACATGGATAAACCTAAAAAATATACTATAGACAGGTAAAATTTAAGAAAAAATAAATAAATGATAGAAACCAGGTTAATGGTTGCCTGAGGCTCAGGGTAGAAATTGAGTAATACAGCCTAGAAAATTCTGAGATAGAGAAATAAGGAGTCTCTAGTCTTATCAAATATTAAAACATTATAGAATAACAGTAATTCTAACAGTGTGCTATTCAAATAGTATTAAAATAATAAGAATAGTTAAACAATTCAATGAAACAAAAGAAAGTTCAGGAAAAGAATCAGGTAGCCATCTGGAAACAATGAAGAGATTGCATCCTTACCTCATTTTTATGCTTTATATAAAAATAATTTCAAAATGGATCACAGTCAAATATCTTTTTAAAAAAATCTTAAGAACTAGAAAAAAACATGGGCAAGTTTTGTTATTATCTTGAAATAAAGAATGTCTTCTAAAATATGACACAACATACAGGAAAAATAAAAGAAAAATGTCTCAGATTTGGCTATATAAATATTTTTAAAAATTCTATATGGCAAAAATGAAAAAAATGCATCAAAAGACAAATGATTAAAAAAATACATTTAATACCACAAAGGCTAATTTCCTTGTATATAAAACTCTTACAGATCAACAAGAAAAAGAACAATCATCTAATATAAAAATGAGCAGAAGTTAGAAACAATTCATCTATGAAAAAGGAAATTCAAATGGCTCTTAAACATATGAAAAGATATTCACTTTCATCCCTAATAAAAAAAAAGCGCTCTCATTCCTAATAAGACAAGTGCAAAGTAAGGCATAAAGGTAAATATCAAAAGTTTGGCACTCATTGTTAATTGAAGTATGGAAAATAGCACTCATATTGTTTTTGTAGATGTGCAAATTGGTGCAAGCTCTACAAAAGGCAATATGGGAATTTATATCAAATACACAAATATACATTAATAGCGATCTTGAAATTCCTTTGCTAAGTATTTAGCATATACAGATACATTTGATTCTAGGCATTCAGCATTGCTTATACTAGCAAAATATTGGTAACTGAAGTGTCCATACATGGGAGAGTGGTTAAATACAGTACCTTTATAAAATAAAGTAATATGCAGCTATTAAAAAGAGTTTATATACACAAATATACATTACTACCATTTGAAACCTAAAAATTAAGCTATATACATATAAATATTTATTTGTGTATGCATAGTATTTCTCAAAGGATAAGCAAGAAATCAATCAGAATGGTTTTCTCTAGGGAGAGCAACAGGATGGAAGATAAGGATGAGAAAAAAAAACCTTAATTTTCACTACACATCCTTTCGTGCCTTAGGATTTTGAACTATGCACACATTACCTATCCAAAAATGTATACAAATTTATTTCAAGGAATTAGGCTCATGGGCATTCCAGTGTTACTGGGCTTAATCACCTACAACAGCATGAGAATATCTGAATGTGTTTAGTAAATCCCTTTTCCCCCCAAAAAATCTCAAATCTATTTTAGGTAGTTTCTTTGAGGTATATGTCACCCAACTATTCCTAAAAACATACTTACTGATGATCAATGTAAAACAGTTGAAGTTTAGATGTACTGCTGCTATCCTTTCCCCTCTTTTTTCTTTAATAAAATAGATGACTGTCTTTATTTTTACAAAGGGCAAAAACGTATGGGTATATATGTTTGTGTTGTATAAGGACTAAAAATCTATTGGGCACATTTTAGATATTATAGACATTCTAATTCAAAATAATCTAAAACCACTTAAACAGAGAAAGCTTCTTCCTCCAAATCCTTTGGTTTCTATGAGAATGAATTTTTTAGAAGCATTTCATAACATTTTTATATGCACTGAATCTTTCAGGAATTACAGATTTAAATCAAATAAGATTTTTTTTAAAAAATGTATCATTTTGGAAAATTACATCATCATCAACTATTTTGTCATTTTAGAGTTTGGCATATACAACATAACATTAATTTTTTTCTGTTCTATGACGATGAGTTCTTTTTTATAAATAATCCCTTATTATCTACTAATTGGTAACCACCATTGTTCTACTTTCTCAATTGAGACAAAATAATCCAAAATCCTAAACAGGGTGTGTGTGTGTGTGTGTGTGTTTGTGTGATGGGATGGGATGGTCTCTGTTAATTCCTCCTACAGCAACATGAAGCAGCAACTTGTATAAGTGTTCATGCTTTCTAGACTCAAATGTTCCTTCAGTGAGTAGTTTCAAGGCCTACATTAGGGGAAGCTAGTAGTTAGAAGGCACACTTAACTATCAGTAATAACAGTGATAAGTTGATTTATCATCTGCCTTATTCTTTAATTTTACTTCTCGGTTGATTCAGAATTTAGAATGAGAGGAAGAAGGATGCTAGTTGTCAAGTCCCTTCAAATCCCCAACACCTTGTAGACAAACAGCTAAGAGATTAATGACAGGTTTTAAAAGGTCATAAATCTAGATCCCTCACCCTCCATCCCCTCAAAACATCCTTGGGATGTTTCCCAGCAGCCCTTTCTCATTCTTTGGGCAATGCTGTCCTATCTAAAATTCAGCCAGATCTTAATCTGATTCTTTCACCAAGTCTCTTTCTTGGAGGTTCCTCATCTGTGCAAACCCACTGATATATACGAAGAAAAAAAAAGGATTAGATTTGATTTATCATATATCCCTCCCTTTCCCCTTTGATATGACTCTTATTTGGCAAAATCTAATTTTACTTTATCCATTATCTCTGCTAAGAGGCATGATCTTCAAATTCTTACTGTCCCCATTTACCCTTTTTATGGTTATCTTCCAATTCAGAAAGAAAGCTTAAAACTTTAATTGACTATTAATAAATATTTCCTCTGACTACTTCCTTACCTTCTCCTGGATTCCTTCATCATCACCAGCAAAGTACAAAATAGGGACATTGAGCTCAGAGGCAGCAACCCATTGAAGTACAGCTTGGAGTTGCTTGTTCTGAACTGTATCAGTTAGGTTATGATTGCTGACAATCACTTTGGGTGCTGCACACCCTTCTGGGGGCCGTCCTGATATACATCTCAATTCATTATGGATAGTTTGATAGGCATTCTGCAAAAGAGCCTCTGCTGTCCCTGTGCCCTTTACTGGCAAACACTCATATAAACTATCTGGGAAGGCTGAAGTTGGCCTGCTGGCATCCCCAGACTTATCATCTCCCAGCTCTGCCAAGGGAGAGTCACAGGATTTGGCAATAATGAGACATAACTTCATCACTGAGTCCATCAGATGTTCTATCATCTCCCCATTCATGTGGCCATCTAGTGAGTTGGCAACCATCTTGGTCAGCCCAGCAAAGGTACCACAGGGTTCATCGCCTTCACTTAGTTTGATGGGAGAAGGGGTTACGGGTCTTTCACACAGGTGGTTATATTCTTCCTTAGTTGGCTGTTCTGGCACCTTGCGTTCGGAGCTACGGTCACTCTTAAAAATGGTCTCCCTAAGTAAATTCCGGATAAAGTTGAAAAAAACGCTCATTAGATCCTTCTTTTCTGCTTCTTCTTGGTTACCTTCCACATGAGGCGGCTTAGGTTTGGTCTCATCAGGAACTACAGTGGACTTGTTGGCAGGGAAGTTGGTGCTGCCGGCAGCTTCAAGGAAGCTCTGTGGATCCATGCTTCCTCCCTGGGCAAGGTGGTATTGAATCAGAAGCAAGGCAGATACAATCAAGTCCTTGGCCCAGGAGTCTGAATTAAAATTCTCAGGTTTCTCTGGGTCATGCATAGGGGGGTTGAGGTTGCAAGTATCCAGAGGATATCCTAGGGGAATGTCTGGTGCAGGCTTGTATTGTTTATTGGGATCTTCAAATGTTGCAGGCTGGAAACCTGGACATTGTCCTTCTTTATTCTGAGATTTATGCCACAAGGTCAGTCCCTCTTTGATAATGTGTTCACCCAAAGTTTCGGCACAACTTTTCTCCTCTGGTTTGTATGGAGGACAGTACACATTTTCCCTCAGTTTACCTTCAGATTTCATTGACGCAAAGTTTACATTTCGGTTTTTAGGGTCACCCATTCCTTTCATGGAGATAAGGGAATACATCTCAGACTGGTCTTTGGTTTTCCTGATCTCAGATTTCTTGGTAAACATCACATTGTATAGCTTACTCAGCATGGCATCCATGATATCTGTGGCCTTCTGGCTTCCATGACCAAAGAAACTTCTTTTCACAGCAGAGACAAAGTCTGTATCAGTCATGAGGGTCCCTGTGACGTTGTGGAGGTTCTTCATGAAGGAGTCAATGAGATCTGAGACTACCTCTTTTGCATGCTTGATTAGTACCTTCTTCAGCAGGATGGTGGCAATGGTTGTGTCCTTCACTTGGACTTTCAGTGTCTTCATGATGGAGACCATCATATCAGATACAACACTGTTAGCATAGGTCATGATCCCTTGACTAACAGAAGCTGTGAAGTCATCGGGCCTTTCTTGTCCTCTGAATATCTTTCTCTCCCCAGGTAAGAATGTTCCACCCTCTTTAGCATCACCTGCATTACGAGATTCAAACACTTCCTTATAGAAGAAAGATTTCTTAGAAGCAGGTTTGTCACCTGGACTCTTGCTTTCCTTGGTGCTCTCCTTGATCTTCAATGTGGTCTTGTATTTCAAATTTGGGGGACTCTGTAATGATCTTGAAGTTCTATCACCAGAACAAGGAACTTTATCTGAAACAGGTGTCTTGGAACATACAGAGACAGTCTCATTCACCAGTTCTGATGCCACCTTACTCAGGCTTTTGTTCAGTGTAGGTTCATCTCCCATGTATAATGACTGATGGATACATTTGTTTTCAGAGCCATCGATCTTCTCATTGATTTCCTTGCGGGCCATGGCTATGACTAGATTTGTGAGGCGGTTAGCATAGAAGGAAACTTCATCCACTGAACTCCCATTACCAAGTTGGGCCCTGGGGCCCTGGAGAGGGTTCTCTTTGTGAGTTATTTCAAAATGCAGTCTTCGTGGATTGCCCTCATGGGTGGTATTGTAATAGTCCACAAAGAAACCTTTGCGTTGGTCTCCTGAGCTGGTCATTTCCCCACCAAGTGATGATTCTCCAGGCTTGAATCTAACATCTTGGAACCCTGCTGTACTTCTTTCCAGGTCTTTGCGGAGCCAGCTGAGCACTCTGACAGGATCAGTTGAGGCTTCCTTAAAAATAGACAAGGATTCATCCGACTATAACAAAGTAAACATACAGGGTATTCAGAACAACTCAATGATCACTTACAAAAATGGTCACCTTGCTCAAGCTTGAACTACTCCATCACCACAATAAAAAGTAACCAACACGTATTGAGTGCTTACTATGTTTTAGGCACTGTTCCAAGTATTTTAAGACTATTATCTCATTTAGTGTTATTCTCACAGAAAACTTAAATGTTAGCTCTCTTATTATCCACATTTTACAGAGGAGGAAATTGAAAAACTGAGAGACTTAGTTACTTATTTGAAGTTATACAGCTATTCATGGAGCAGGAACTCCATGCAGGCAGTCTAACTCCAGTGGCCCATACGCTAGGCTACTATATTATATTGCATCTAACAACATTTGTCTTTAAGATCTGACAGTCATCAGTTGTACAGCCAAGTTAGCATTTGAACTAAATCAGATTTTTCTTGTATTGATCTTAATTGTTGTCTTCTACATTTTATCTGTTTTTACTTAGGTCTCATTACAAAATACAGTTTTTAAAAAATAGAAAATTAAAGGATAATTGTGCATAATTAATTGCTTTGCAAGGCTATGCAATGCTAAACAGCTTCCAATGGAATATTTGATATCACTTTATGTTAATATGATTTATAATTGAGGAGTTAATATCCATGAACAATTTATTAGTTTTAAGTGAATACAGATTCTTTGGTGGGTACTAGTTGTGATAAACACATGTATATACATACATGTTTACATTTTGTAATCTATAATCTTCACTTGAACATAGGCTAATATAAGAATGTACGTGAAAGTATCCTATTTACTATTAAATGTAAAAGATCAATATAATTAACTATTGGAGTTATATCTTCTCAAAATGACCACAAGTATTGGCCATCTTTAAAGAATAATTTGGTGTTTTAATTAGCAAGCATCATATAGTTACTAGCTACTATTTGTTGAACACTTACATTTTCTAGGCACTGTGCTAAGTGCTTTACACACATTATTTCCTTTAATCCTCATACACACCTGTGAATCCTCATTCACAGGTGAGAAAACTGAGGCTTAGAGAAGCTAAATAAATTCACTAGCATCTCACAGCTACTACATGATGGGGGTTAGTATTCAAATCCAGTTCCTGCTCTAAAATTGGTGCCCTCTACGCACTGATATGTTTTGAAGACTTGGAAAGAAAAGTAGTTGTACCAGTTCTCTACAGGACTAATTTAAGCTGCTTGTTGGTCATAGTGCTTGGTTCAAAGTCTTCCTAAATGGTTCGCATAATTTGAACAACATCTACTACAGGAAAATTTTGTGGAAAACTATGCATAATTTATAGTGTAGCCTTTTACATTTTCTGATTTGGATTCTCTTGGAGCTATTTTATAATTATGTAAAGTGTAGATAACTGATAGCAGCGCAATATAATTCTTGCTTATTCACACATTAATTCTGATCAGGGAAGGTTTGACTGACTTCCTCTTACAAAATCTGCTTTGATTTGCTCATTCACTTCAATATTCCTGATCTATATGTGTTTTTTCCCCTTTTGAGTCTTCTTTGAACCACACCAGTTCCTTGTTAATGAGTTAAAATCCTTAACATGAGTTTATTTTTATGTATATGTATGTATATGAGAGTCATTATTCTACTCTTCTCTGAAAATGATCTTTTAATAGTTTTGGAAGTCTTTGCTGAGATTTCCAAAAGATTCACCTAAAAGAAGAAAATGTCATCATGAGAGTAGTGTACCAGGTGTCTTGGCCCTCACAGGTGAATCCAAAGTGGCAAAAGAATGATGCAGGTGCTCTGTTTCTCTAGTTTTAATTTTCCTCTCTACTTAATTTGCTTTTGGTTTTCACTTTGGTTCCTTTACGACCATTACTCATTGGTGGCAGCAATGATTGAGAATTTTGTTTTATTGCCTGATGATCTGGTGATTCTTTAATGAACTGTGGTTTATAGAGCTCTATTCTCTGTTGAGTAAGACACAATAGAAAATCCATTTTGCTAATATTTTTTGCCCGTCTTAAGCTCAAAACAATAATTTTGTGCCCACTTAGAAGGAGAAGAACACTTTGACCTCTGGACAGGTGAGTTCTGTGTTTCTGTTTTTACTTCTGATGTATGGTTTAAAGCTTATCATTATTATTTTTAATTAATATAAAATTGATACATAACACTATATCAGTTTCAGGTGTACAAAAATGATGATTCAACATTTGTATACATTGTGAAATCATTACCACAATGTGTCTAATCTATCACCACACATAATTCAAATTATTTTTTCTTGTGATGAGAACTTTCAAGATCTACTCTTTGCAGCTTTCAAACATACGCTATAGCAAGGATTCCCAATCCCCAGGCCACAGACCAGTACCAGTCCATGGCCTGTTAGGAACCAGGCCGGACGGCAGAAGGTGAGTGGCAGGTGAGTGAGAGAAGCTTCATTTGTATTTCAGCCATTCTCCAGGGCTAGCATCACTGCCTCAGCTCCACTTTACATCAACAGGCATTAGATTCTCATAGGAGTACTGGTCCCTGGTACCAAAAAAGTTGAGGACCACTATAATGTAGTATTATCAACTATAGTCACCATGCTGTACATTACATCTCCAGGGCTTATTTATTTTATAACTGGAAATCTGCACCTTTTGACCACCTTCACCCATTCCACCCATCTCCCCAATGAATCCACATTTAAGTGAGATCTTATGGTATTTATTTTTCTTTCTTTTTTCACACAGCATAATGCCCTCAAAGTCCACCTATATTGTAAATGGCAAAATTTCCTTCTTTTTTTATGAATGAATAATATTACACACACACACACACACCACATTTTCTTTATCCATTCATCCACTGATGGACACTAATATTAAGGTTTCTTCCATGTCTTGCCTACTGTAAATAATGATGCAAAAACATAGGAATGCAGATATATCTTAAGATAGTAATTTTGTTTCCTTCAGATATATGCCCATGAGAGGAATTGTTGGATCATATGGTAATTATTATTTTAAATAATTTCTTCCTTTATTGTGATTAGAATAAATGAGATTAAATGAGATAATATGCATAAAATAATTTGTAGTTAATGTAGTATATATAGAATAGATACCTCCCATCTTATTCTTCTTCACCTATAGCTTAAGCACACTTTATAAAATTTTCCCTAATCACCTCCCATTTTGAAATGATCTGTTCTTTAAACACCTATAGCAATAGCAATTATTATCCAAAAAATCAATTTGGCAAATATCATAGATTTCTTATAATTAGTGTCCACCAGTTATTTAGAGCTTTTTGAATTATATTTATATTTTCACATGTATATATTTTATTTCCTCAAGTGAATGTTAAGGTCTATGAGGGCAGAAATTGATTTGTTCTTTTTCAAATTCCTAGAAAGCTTCTCACTTAGTGAAAAATGAAGACATTTTTGTTATTCTGATTTAATATTGAAACTTATTAATTTGGTATTTATTACCTATATGTCTTAAAGTCTTACATAGATTTGTTAATGTTTTATCTCATAGGCTGTATAAAGGTAAACCAAATAGATTTTAGACAAACAGAAGATTATTCATGCAACACTGAATGCAAATCAGTGTTTGATAAATGTTAATACTAAGGATGAGGATTACAATAGAGATTTCATTCAAGTATGAGATCGTTAAAAGGAGAGAATTAAATTTTTATATGTCTGACCCTAAGTTTCAACACAGTATCTGTATCAGTTATTCATTATGTATTTCAGCTCTAAGTGCATCCTTAATCTTGTTTTTTATAACACTAAAACTGGATTTACTAAACATTTCTCAGCCAACTTTGTTTATAGAGGGCACTGCAGGGATGGATACTCTGTGGCCATAGCAGGAAGAACGGGTTTTTCTCCTGGCCCACCTGCAGCCTCTGGCAAGAGTCTTTGGCACCAGCAGGCTCTGGTTCCTGTGGCAGCCATATTCTTTCCAAAGAGTTATGAGGTAGCTTTGGTTGAGGAAGAGGGAGCTTTTCTGAATTCTTAGTTTCTTCCTTACTCATGCTCTCTTAGCCTAGGGGTACTAGCTGCTTTTTGCATTTGCTACTTCTGGAACTCTTCGAGTCCTCTTTTACACCTTTTAGTACTTAACTTAGTCAACTACCTTTTTAGCAGTTTTTAAATATTAAATTACTGGTGTGGTTTCCATCTTCTGACTGAACCCAAACTTACAGTGCCTGATACTGAGTAAGTATTTAATAAATGTTAAATGATGAAGGCAGATTGACAGTATTACTTAGATAAGAGTTCATAGTTCTGAGAATTTTGAAGCAGCTTACATTTCAGAAAATATTTTTTATGAACTTAAGAGATATTTTTTTGAAATCCAATCCCCTCCTGTTTGAAATTCACACACATTTTTACAGCTATACCATATAGGGTCCCCCCCCCATTAATTATAGCATATTTCTCCTACTAAATACCACATAGGAATTTTTTCCCAAAAATTATAGATGGTAATTTTTTGTTCTAAAGTTGACTTTACCCTCCTCCCCACAAGAATTCAATCTTTGAAAAATAAGAGGTGGGTGGTGGCAGTGGAGAGAATAAAGCTACTCTTAATGGTACATCAGTATATTCCTAACCCAGTATTTATAAGGAGGTTGATACTTACTATTTTCCAGTCCTGAGGTTGGCTCTCTCCAGGTGAATAGATATCAACTTTGCATACCCCATTTTGGCTTTGTAACCAATCAACCCTATCTGACATCTAGATATAGAAAAAAAAAGAAAAAGAAATGGTCATCAGAAAGATAAGTTATATGAAAATAAGGTAAATGGCTGAGGTGTGAAAAATAGGAGCAATGCTTTCATAGAGACCTGTCCCAAGAGCTAATTTCTCAGCTCTCAACTGCAGAAAGATTTCTTAAATATACATACCCCTTTGGTAAGTCCAGTTACTGATATATGCTAGAGGTGCTTAATACAGGTCTGTTCATGAAAGAACCTAAGCAGCCATGTCCTTCTCTTTGTGTCCTTGCTTGACAGCCCCTCTACATCTTGGATTTTCAGTAGATACTCAAAACTCAGTGTGGTCAAAATTGAAGTAATTTATTGCTTGCCTCTTCTTGCCCCCACCAACTTATTTTTTAAAGTAATATATGGTTTGTTCTTAATTTCTAGAGTACTAACTTACTTATACTAGTGGTAAGTCTCCCTTAAAACTAATCCTTCCTTCAAATAGCCAAGAATCCTGGGGGAATTCTCAGTTTTCATGGTTCAGCCAAACTTCTGAATGCCAGAACAGAGATGTCATATGCATCATCCAACGGGCTTTTGTCTACGGAGGCAGTAATAAGCCTTGCTGATTTTGATTCTTTCATAACCCTCCAACACTTTTCTCTATTTTCTAACCACCCTCATCCTGGTCTTCTAAGTCAGAAAGTTGATACTTCATTTTAGTTGCCTTTTTCCACCTCAAACCTCCCTCTACCTGCTACTATTTCTCTCTACAATCTGTAGCCACTTTTCTTGAAAGAATTGCATATGTTGCTGATTGCATTGCCCCACCTCGCAGCTGAGCATCTCATACTGCTTTGGTCTTTGGCCTTGGTCTCACCCACTTTCCACAGTACCTTATTAGGCGGTTCTTGGGAACAGGAATAATTATGATATGTTCCTATTGATAATCTACAAGTATGAGAAGCTTCCCTTTGTCTTCTTTTTCTATGCCAGACTTCCATCACCGGGCTTCCGCATTGAAGTTTTCCTTCTTTTTTTATAAATGCTGCTTAGATCTATATTTCTCAGTAAGCAAAGTGAGATAAAATGGCCAGTTTTTCCTTTCGGATGTCCCAAAACATTTTTGTGAAATGTACATGCATATTCATATTTTGATTCTAACATATAATGGTTTAAAATTCTGTTATAATAAAGTCCAAAAGCTTAACCTCTTTTTTAGAGTAAAATTATGTTTCATAAAGAATTGCTTGAAATAAGTGAATCATTAATAGAAGTTGAATATCTGGTTAATTGGAAATATTTGTTTTAAAGGACTTTAGGCTGTGGTGGGGGTAGACAACCTCCCTTAAAATAAAACCAATGCAAGTCAAACACAGATTATTCACATGATTTAAAATTATTTATAAGTGGAGTCATTAATTTTGTTATACAGAATATTGTAGGTAATTATTAAAAATTAAAAATAAGATCTTATAAGATCTACTTGTTTTTTGCTCCTACAGGATTTGTACCCATTTTAATACCTCAATTACTGACTCAGATTACAGAGCTAGGGAAACAGTTTCTTTTACTCTTCCTGACACTATAATAATAAGTTCCTTAGGTAAGCAATGGGTTCTCCACCCTGATTAGAATAATCCAGGAAACTGCTTTAAAATATTGAATCTGAGATACTCCCTCCACCGGAGAATCTTATTTCAATGGTTTTAGGGTGGGTAAACTTAGGTACTAAATTTCTTAAAAGCTCCATGGGTGATTCTAACATACATCTAGAATAGAGAATCCCCAGTCCTGGGCTTATCTTGAGAGACCCTCTCTGAGAAAGATGGGCCAGCTCCAAAATTATTTATTCTTTTCTTTAAATTTTCTGAAATTTCCTAACCTTCTTTGGTATCTCATTTTAATGTTATTTCAAACCCTAACAAGAAAGCTGTTAATATCTATGAAGTTAAAACCTGTATTGTCTCTTATCAGCTCAGTGTTAAATATAAATATTCTTATACTTGAATTATTACCATGAAGAAAGGAATGGATGCTACTACTACTCGGCCAAAGAATGAGACAACTTGGAAATGGGCAGTCCTGGACTGTTGACATTGCAAGTCTCTTAACTGCCAGTTTGTATTTCATCTTAATGAATTACTTCTAATAGAAAATGGCAGAATCAATAGGCTCCACAGACTTATTTAAGTTATAGAGCATAATTAAAAAGCAAGGATAAAAATTACTTACTCTTACTGAGGATGAGTTCTGAGGTATGAAGAAAGCTTTTGATTAATTGGTTTTTGTCTTCACTGTTCCTAAATTTACCCACCCTTCCTGCCATGTAATATAAGGAATCTGCAATGAAAAGACACATAAAAATGACTACTTTTACATATGAGCCACATTATTTTTCACATGTAGTATACAAGTGATGAGCACAAAATGACATTCAAATTTAAAGTCCAGATCTTATTCTTTGTACAGTCTGATGGTTTCCAGATGACAAAGCGGTCTCATCTTTTGGCCAATTATTTCTGAAGTGACTATATCCCACTTTCAAATCATTGATATATAGGCTTTTTTAACAATGAGAAAACAAAATTTTTGGCCTAACTTCAAACTTGCTTAAAAAGGGTGTCAGAAGTACCTAGAATGGAGAATAAGTGCCCTGAATTCATGTTTCGCAAAACATTTTGTAATTATTCCCTTGAGGGCCTGAAAACAACATACATCCTTATTTTATAAAAGGGAATTCATAATTAATGTTAAAACAAGCTTCCAGATCAATTATCTTCCTTATACTACCTCGACCAAGACATTTAAATAGAAGACATTAGGCACTGTGCCTTGGAATATTCACCACTCACCTGAAAACATCCCTCTAAAGTCCACCTTACTTCACAGTCCAGGTCAAATCTTACCCTGTCCATGAAATATTTTCTAAATACCTAATTTAATGTGATTGTTCTATTATCAAAGTTTCCGTCATATTTTGTCTCAACCTTTATTGCCCCTCTGGTATTTTAATTGCTCACATATATTCTATCTCCTTTATTAGATGGTTTCATGAGGGCAGATGCATTTTCTTACCCATCTTGGTATCCCTTATAGTAGTGAGATCTTAAAGTTGGCGCATAATAATTGTCTGCTGAAAGAATGAATATATGAATACCGCCTATTTCTAATGCCAGATAGCTCAATTTTTCTTTCTTTCTTAAATTAGAGAATCTGAGAACAACAACAACAAATAAAATGGGTTGCTCAAGTCTGCTATGGTTCTAAGCCATACATTCAAGCTTTTTGAAGCCTGATTCCTTTGGGGATAAGTTCACCCTAGAGGCTTATCCAAGGTGTAAATACTCATCCATTGATTTACTAACAGACCTTTTTAAACCAATATCATCAAAATCTCAGAAGTGCTCTTGTCCCTTTTTCAGCAACAGAAAGTAGACTTACTAGTCATACACATCTAACAAGCACTCCGCTTACATATGTCCTAATATTTTTATTCTATTTTCAATGTCTTTGGCATCCATGAAGCTTGTTTTAGACTTTAAGCTTTCTAAGTTGTTCTGGATAATAGTTAAGTGCAAAAAGGTACTTAAATATCTTTTGAGGATAATGATATTCAGACTTCTAAATCTGTATACATTTCTCATAAGAAAATAGAAAAATGAAAAAATCTAAAAAAATTAATGGAGCCAATGAATGGGTTCATAAATTTCTTAACTTCAAAGTTAGTGACTAATATCCTTGGTTAGGGTGGAAAAAGAGAAAAAGGATGCTTTTCATTATCTACTAAGTTTGGTGAAGAAAGAAGCTAATCACATACAGTGTAAACATAAATCAACATGGGAAACTATTTATTCTAACATCATTTTACAGATTAGGAAATTGAGGCACTATGAGGGAATAGTAAAACCAGTGGATACATTCTTTCAAATATTGCAGTTCTGCAGGTTAACATCCTGGAGACCGTGAAAATTTTCTTTGGCCAGTAGAAGGATTTTCCAGCCACTAGGACTGACTTAAAATGTTCTTTAAAAATGCCGGTGTGATTATTACTTCAATAATTGAGGAGGAGTGCAAATCATGAATGCCAGCCAAGGAGGGCATAAACATCACAGAGGTTTGGTTATAGATGATGCTGTAGTCCAGACCACAGCTCCATCTCAAGACATTTTTCTCCTGTATTCATCAAAAGCAAGAGGCTCCTATTTACTCAAGGTTCCTAAACTCATAGAAAAGCTCCAATTACAGGTGGCTTAAATAAAGTTATTGCAGGATTGATACATATCTGATCAAGTTTTGTAGTTTATTCAACCAAGTTTCATTACTATTTTTAAAAAAGAAGAATGTATTCTATTATATCCATTCTCCTTTTCTCTCCCTCCCTTTCTCTAAGTGTCTGGTAAATCACAGACATCCAAAATCAGTTTCAATTGATTTTGTTTAAATAGGATTGGCAGTATGTGTCTGCGTGTGTGTGTGTGTGTGTGTGTGTGTGTGTGTGTGTGTGAGCGAGCACACACGCGCGCTGTATCTTTCTCTCTGTGGTACTATTCATTGTTTAGCTTTCCAGTGGCTCTCCCCTATGTTCACTTTCCCTCTAGTAATAGCTTCTTCCTCTATTGCCCCATTAGTACAGATACTTTCCCAACATAGTTATTTATATACCCTGTCTTTCCCCAGTTCAGAAATAACAGTGAGAGTATGAAAGTGGGTAAGAATCAGGACGCAAAGTTATACCAGTCTGATTTTACTATTAGAGTATTGGAAAGAAAAGAACTTTTAGAATAGCCACATAACAGAGAGAACTCAGCAGGTAGTCAGCTTCCAGTCTCATTACCAAACTGAGAAGTGGAGACTAAGACCTCTTCATGCTAGCAAGATAATAACCAAAGAGATTTGGTCAATCTGCAACGAAATGAAAACTTCAGTAACAAAGATAGTAGGTTTAGCTGTAATGCTGCTAAAGGAGAGGTTCATATATTTTTAGAAGACTCTGATGTAAAATTAAAATTGACTGGGAAAAGAGACCTATCACTTGTCACTAAATTCTCCCTTTTAACCAGAGGATCAGAAAATGGGCTGTTTTATCAGACCAGTGGGGTTTCCTACCTCTGTAGTACTGGAATAGTGACCACAGAAAACTCCAGAATATAGTTTTAAAGTCAATGAAGATGCTGGTATGTTCTTGCTCAGCTCGAGATCTTGTTTCCTCCCCCAGCCTTCTATGTACCCCTCTCTTGTTGGGACTGGTGAGTGACATCAGAATCATAACTGGTGATATCACTGTCTCTATAGCAACAGTGGTACAGCTACCAGAAATTGAGTCATCAAAGGATGGAGGGGGAGGGGAAGAAGTACACTCCAAGGTTCTGATGCTTAGACAATTACCTGATTGTCTCCTGTAAGTGTCTGATTTATGTAGGGAATATGAGACGAGAAATTTTGCCAATGGATTCTACTTAAAACAGCAGAGTAAGTATTAACAAATCCAGATGGGTGCAGAAATAAGAATTAAAAGAATTGAGAAGTCTACTAAATTTTTTATGCAAAGCCCATGGAATCACTTCACTCTGTGGGATCCAGCTTGGACTTTTTTCATTATAAACATCTTGCCTTTTGTAAAAAAATTAATTTGGGGATCTTCTGCCTAAATTGACATGTCTAGGTTAAAATTCATCTTAGATAGTCAGAGATACAGTAGCACTACTCTGTCCTCTGCAATGCCTCCACCTGAGGAACTGTAGTGGGATAAATCTGACCAAGAGGCATTTGGTTGGCAATTTCTAGGCTTGAGGACTTTATTAGTACTACATTCACTTTGGAAGTGTTATCCTAAGTACTCTTAATTAATGATTAAGTATAGAAAACATACATAGTTTCCATGAACCATAAAGAATCTCTGGTCAAGGCCATAAGGTAAGAATTAAAATTGCTAATGAATTCAAAAGTGACTGGTTTATTACATGCTTCATTCAACAATGTTATTTATCCCTTATGATCTTTTATGCCAGGTGTCCGCTTCTTCATCTTTAAAATAAATTGGGCTTTTTGATATTCTACAATCTCTTCCAGTTCTAACATTCTGTGATTTTGATACTTCATAGGTATTTGAATAAAACTAAATATACACACATATACCACTTTGCAGTTGACAAAGCACATATCCATCATGTCATCTGATCCCCACAATAACCTTTTGAAGTAACAGGGCAAATATTTTCCCTGTTAGGCAGGTATAGAAGATTGTCCAGGTCACAACTAATAACAGATCTAATAGTCTGAATTTTAAGTTAGTGTTCTCTCAACTGTATCATGTCACCTTGAAACTAGTATTTAGAATATGGGACAGTGTTGGACTTCGAGATGTAATATAACATAATTGGCAATGTTACATGGTGTTAGGAGGTTGCGGTTGATAATAGGGGTTTGTTGATTTATTGGCACCAGGGAAGTACACTTATATTCATATTGACTCTGGAAGCAAACATTACCAGATTTTAAGTGCTGGCTGAATATAGGTTGAGGCAAGAAATGTAAGACAACATGTTAGTCAATTTCTCTAAAATTTCTTTAAGATTTTCTTTTCTAATTCAGTTTGGTAGGTGACATTTCAGTAAACAGTAGGGGTGACGTACAGTGGGAACAACCAATCTTATAAGACTAACAACAGGCAACCTCTACTCACTACAGGTCTTTGGTCGAACCCAGCAGTGCTCTCTTTCTTCCCGAAAACAACAACAAAACAACAACAAAAACAAAACAAACAAACAAAAAACCCAAAGCATGAAAGAATTGAGTCTAGAAAGATACCTTAGTTTGTTTTCCAATAAGTCCAAGGTATATGTCTCAGAACAGGTTGCTGGTTGCTAGCTCCAACTCAGGGACATTGAGAGGGTGACCAGATTAAACTATATAAAAATGTGTTTGGTCTAAGACATGGCTCCATAGTGTAGCAGTTAGCAAGTCTGCTTTATGCACAGAAGGTTCTGGGTTCATGCCCCCAGTAGAGCCATGGTCCACCGTCTCCAGCCATGCCACCCAAAACAAGCCTGACGTCCAATCTCCTAAGCTAAGCAGGGTCTGGCCTGGCTAGTACTTGGATAAGAGACCACCTAGGAAGACCAGGTGCTGTGGGCAAAATAATAATAAATAATAAAATAAAAAAAAATAAACGTGTTTAGTCTAATCTTTCTGGAATCTCCTGAGGTTCTAAATACCTCTTTCTAAAACAAGCAGATTCCCAAAGAAGTCCAGTTAAAGTAAAATAAATAAATAAATAAATACATAAATAAATACATAAATAAATACATAAATAAATAAATAAATAAATAAATAAATTACAAACTATTGCTCTAGAGAGAGCATCTTGAATTTCTTCATAGGAAAATGTGCGGAGAGCACACAGGTCCACTAAATTTTATGTACCACTGCAGGAGATTCACTGGCTTCCTGAAGTCCACTCGTGAATCACACTCCAAGCTGAGAATGTACAGAGTCATACGTCAGGCGGTGATAAGTGCATTGATAAATAATAATAAAACATGAACACGGTGACCACCTTGGTGGGATACGATGCCAGAGAAGTCTTCTCTGAGGTCACCTGAGAGCAGAGACGAGCTGGTGCTATCCACCTGAGCATGCTACAGGGGTAGAGAACGTGCGCCGGCAAGCAGAATACCCTTAATTCCCACTTCTCTTCCTCACTTCCATCCTCGGGACCCCCAGCGCCACTCTCTTCTCGTCCAACCTCTCCCAAGGACCCTGGCTCTCTTCTTCGGGAACTCTCGGAGTTCGAGAGCCACGCCTCCACCCTCTCCCACCTCACCGCGGCTTCCCCGTCTGATAGTCTGAATTTTAAGTTAGTGCACACTTTCGGGGCACAGTGAACTGCCAGGAAAGCCGCAGTTCTGTGCGCCCCTGTGTCCGTCCCTGGTCGAGTCGGAGCTCCAGGGTACTCGGCCACGAGACTATCTTTATGGCCCATCCTGCAATCTGAGGTCGGAGGCTCCGCCCTAGGAGTCCTTTTCGGCCCCGCCTTCCCGTCTCCGCGTTCCCTCCGGCATCGCCTCCTCCCCGCCCAGGCCCCCTCCCTGCGGCCCCCCACCCCTTCCCAGTCCGCGCCTGCGCAGACGCGCGCGGAGGTCACCTTTGACCCAGCCCAGTAGCCGTCGGCGGGCGGAGCGCCGGCCGCGGGGGGTTGTGGGAGAAGATGGCGGCTGCCGTTCGTCCCCGGCTCCTCTGGCTCCTGCCAATGTCACGTAAGTGTCCCCGGGAACACTGGCCCCGGATCGGGATTCGGAGACCGGGATCGACACTAGGGGAGTGGCGCCGGGCTGCTGCGTCGGTCATGCGGACTCCCTGCACACCGCTGTTTGTCCAGGTCTGGCGCTGCCTCTCTCAGGTTTCTCCTGGCCTTTCTTTCCCGGCTCACGTATCAAAGTGTGCTCCTGGGATGGGATCTGCCCTGAGAGGACGTGAGCCGCGGGAAGGGAAGAGGAGGAAGTGGGGACCGTGTAAAAAAGGATCGAGAGAGTCAGATACAGCGGTGTAAGAGTTTGGGGGGACGAGGGATTTGTGAGGGCGGGGTGGAAGGAGGCAGGGTAATGGAGAGACGGTTCTCCGTGGATTGACTTGATGACCTTGTGCAAACCCTCCGTCAGTCTCAGCTTAAGATCCTTCGCGTTCCAGTGGAAACGGTAACACCACAACGCCAGGGACTCTATGGAAAGGTTAAACGCAGTAGTGTTTTTAAAGGCACTTTCTAAATCAAAAGCATCTCTCCAAACTCGCAGAGTTTGTATGTTAGTTAGATCGGGGCGCTGGAGCCTGAGGCAGCGAGGGATGCTCAGAGGGAGAAGCGTCACGAACTTAGTGGAAAGGAAAAGGAAGAAGAGGAAAGGGTATATTAGGATTCGTCCAAGCGTTTTGCATTTAGCCGCCTGTTCTGACTGAATCTACTATCTCGGTCTTCAAATGGAAAACGTATATTTGCTCTTCCATTCACTAAAGCTAGGAAAACAAGGTAACTTAATAGTTACACCTCATCATTATTCTTTGATTCTCTGCCCTTTCACAAACACACCCCAATCAACCTCCAAAAGTAGTATTTTTTTTATAGTGTGTTTTAGTCATTATGGAATATCATTTCTTTTCAAAATTAGCGGCATGTCAGAATCATTCTTAGAGCTTTATAAAAAATAGAAATGGGAACTCATTGCAGAGCTGTTGAATCAGAATTTTTGAGAGTGGCTCCCTGCACCATAAATTTCGAAAATCTCCGCAGTTCTAGCGTTCAGCTTGAGGTGAGAGTCAAAAGTATTTGGAGAATCCTTTTTTTATTTTCCATCTGGGGTAGCATTAGCTCCTACATGCCGCTGGAAATGTTCTTGGTGCACACCATTTGTAGTTGATGGATTTGTAGCCATGATTTCTTTGCAGACATTTAATGATACTTGTTAAATGATTACTTTGCTTTGACATAATGTAGATTGTGGATGGTAGTAACTACTCTTGAGTACTAGCTATCTGCTAACCACAGTTCTAGATAGGTTTATAATTTTTTTTTCTTTTTAATGGACACTGCTTTATTGTCTCTGGTAAAGTTAGCTTTTGAGTGAAAACTCGAGAGGCAAGTCTAGTGTGTAACATAATCAAGACACTATAAAACATAACTGAAAAACAGTTAGATATAGTGAAATATGGAGAGACTATTAAGTACTATAGGAAATCAGAAAAATGAAAAATTGATATCATTTGAAGTAGTGAGGGAAGATTGGAAGACTAGTGAAGAATTGTGCTTCCATTGATTATTTTTTGGGGATTATGATCTGGAAAGTCAGAAAGGTTGCACATTTTCTTGTCATTGGTGAGGACAAAAGGGTGAGAATGGAATCATGAAGTACTTGGGATGCAGTGAAATGACTACCTATAGATCTGGAATGGGATCAAATAATAGAGGGCCTTTGGAAACTGAACAGAGTGTATACCAGTAGTTTCCAAAGTGGGTTTTGCAAGAGATAATAATGGGAATCAAAAATACAGTATTAGAGCTTTAAAAAAAAAGTTTTCTGTAATAACAATAGCTAACATGTCATTCAAACTATGTACACTATTCTAAGTATGTTTTATAATGTGTAAAACAGGTTGGTACTACATAGAACATGTATGTAATTTATAAATAAGTGCACTGTGCAAGCAAATATGTTTGGAGACTACCAGTTTAGATATTACAGTAGGAAACCAATGTAATTTTTTGAGCAGAGGAATATAAGGAATAAATAATATTACTCTCCAAATGATGTTCATAATAAATGGAGGAAATTGAGAGACTGGAGCCAAAGAGGGTAATGACATATTTATTGAGCATCTACTGTGAGCAAGGCACTGTGACAGGTACTTACCCATGTATTACTAATTCTTATATCAGCCCTCTAAAATATTAGCTCCATGAGGCCAGGGACTTTGTCTTTTTTACTGTGCTAGTCACGTTTCTACTGTCGTGCTTTGCCCATAATTGTTGGAAAAAACAATATGAGGTTAGTATAATATTACCTTCTGAGGAATTTTGAAGTAGTAATAAATGAAAGCAACTGTTATTCATGGAATGCTTAATGTGTGCTGGTAATGTGCTAAGTGCTTTATGTACCTTTACACTAATCCTCATAACAATTCTTTAAGGTATTAATTCTTTGACTCCAGTAATTGCTCCCATTTTATTGGCTCTGTCTTTTATCCTGTGCCCTCTTCTTTCTTCCTTATACATCATTTTAATCATTCCCTTTCATACATTCTCAACTCCCAAGCCTATCTCCTTTTGTTGTTAAAAACAAACAGACAAAAAAACCCAACTATACTGATTAAGCCAAACGTTCCTTCTATTTCCTGGCTGCCCCTGAGCAGTGGAGAGCTGAAGTAGGGAAAACTCCAAACTAACTGACTGGCCTTATTTTAAATTCATGAATACAAATCTCAAAGTAGATTTTCAGCACAAATTTCCTAGGAAATTTGATTTCCCTTTCTCCATAACAATTATTTAACATTGCCTATCTCCTAAAACTTTTAACATGTGCTTCTGTCTCATTCTCAGCTGTACAGAGAAATCAAAAGAATCAGATGAAAACTAAGCAGGTTTGGGCCTCGTTAGTACTTGGATGGGAGACCACCTAGGAAGACCAGGTGCTGTAGGCGTAAAAAAATAAAAAAAATAAGGGATTGTAAGCTGACAAGGTCATTGCAGTCTGTGAGACCAACCAAGGGTTGCCTCGCCTAAAATATTTAAAAAAAAAAAAAAGATGAGAACAATCTCATTTTCTCACCATAAAAATCTAATAGCTGATCTGTAATAATTCTCTGCCTTCCTTCCTATTAGAGTAGATGAGGTCCTTCTGCTCTAAGACCAGTTTCTTTTGCATTCAGTCTTATCTTCTCTTACCTATTCATTTCCTCTCCTGAGTCATTAATTTTCTTTTCTACAGGGTTATTTCTGTTATTATTTAATATAATGTCTCATATTAAAAAGAAAATTTTTTGTCTTCATGTTATTCTAGTCCCATATTTCTTTGTCCCTTTACATCATACCTCCTCAAAAGATTATTAGTACTCCTCTTACCACTTTCTTGCCTCTCATTCTTTTGCTTGTCTCAGTCAGGCTTTCATTCCCACTATTCCAATAGTGCTCTTGTTAAGGCCATTTACAACCAACATATTCTACATCCTATGATCCTTTGTCTTCACCCTACCTCACTTTTCAGCAGCATTTGATGAGTTATAGAGTTAACTTCAGTAGTCCCCCCATCTGCAGTTTCACTTTCCGTGGTTTCAGTTACCTGTGGTCAGCTGCAGTCTGAAAATATTAAATGGAAAATTCCAGTAATGAACAATTCACAAGTTTTAAATTGCACGCCAATTTGAGTAGTGTGACAAAATTTTGCACCCTCTCACTCCATTCTGCCTGGAATGGGAATCATTCCTTTGTCCACTGTATCCATGCTGTATACACTACCTGCTTGTTTGTCACTTAGTAGCCATCTTGGCTATCACATCGACTGTCAGAGTTTTGCAGTGCTTGTGTTCAAAGTAACACTTATTTTACTTAATGGCCCCAAAGAGCAAGAGTAGTGATGCTGGGAATTTGGATATACCGAAGAGAAGCCATAAAAATGCCTCCTGTAAATGAAAATGTATGTATATATAGGTAAAAATGTAGTAGTATATATAAGGTTTGGTACTACCCACGGTTTCAGGCCTTCACTGGAAATCTTGGAACGTATCCCCTGAGCATAAGAGCGGACTACTGTATTCTTCATCAATCACTTTTTAAATTTTGTTTCCTGATACCATTTTTTTTTTCCTTTTAACCTCACTGGTCTGCTTTTCAGTCTTCTTTGCTGGGTCTTTAGGCTGGTTACTTAACCACTCCAAGTCTTAGTTTCCTCATCTATAAAGCGACAATAAAGGTAATACCTGTTACACATGCAGAACAATGCCAGCCACCTGGTAAGAGCTTTGTAAATTTAGCTATTATTATGTTATTATTTTGTTATTATTATGTATCTGATCTTCAATATTTTTAAAAATTACAGTTGATATAAAATATATTAGTTTCAGATGTACAACATAGTGATTCAACTTTTATATAACTTATGAGGTGGTCACCTCAATAAATCTAGTTCCCATCTGATGCCATACATAGTTATTACTTGTAAAGTGCAGTGTTTGTTTTTAATCTCTGTGGTTTCAGTAATTTTTCAGTACGCTAGGCTTTTTCTCCAAATGCATACTTTTGAATAGGGAAAAACTGGGTGGAGTGCCACTGGAAAGTCATTCCTAGGAAATAGACACAGACTTACCTACCTACTTTTGATGATTTTCAGTAGTTTTATATTAAGTCTGAATTGCACTCTTTAAGAAAATATGTGTAGAAAAAAACATAGGTACTAAACTTATGGACCATGGTCTCAAATTTTATGAGTTTGACCCCAAAGCAAGGGAAGTAAAAGCAAAAATAAATGAATGGGACTAATTCAAACTCAAAGGCTTCTGCACAGCAAACGAAACTGTCATCAAAACAAAGAAGCAACCAGCTGAAAGGGAGAAGATATTTGTAAACAGTATCTCTGTAAAGGGGCTGTTATCAAAAATACATAAAGAACTCCTACAACTCAATAACTAACTATACAACTAAAAAATGGGCAGAGAACAACCTAAACAGACACTTTTCCCAGGAAAACATATAAATTGCCAATAGATATATTAAAAGGTGCCTAACTTCACTTGCAATAAGGGAAACGCAAATCAAAACCACAATGAGATACAGATACCACCTCAAACCTGTTAGAATAGCTGTTATCATTAAGGCAAATAATAACCAGTGTTAGGTTGTAGAAAAGAAGGAACCCCTCATAACATTGCTGGTAGGACTATAAATTGGTACACTCTGGAAAACATTATGGAGGTTACCCAAAAAATGAATAGATAACATATACCCAGCAGTCCCTCTTTTGGGTAGCTTCCAAAAAATTTGAAAACATTTATTTGTAAAGATATGAATATCCCTATGTTTATTGCAGCATTATTCATGATTGCCAAGACATGAAAACAACCTTAGTGTCCTTTGATGGATGATTTGATAAAGATTTGATACATATATACAATAGATATAGGAAAAGATGAAATACCAACTTTTGTGACAACATGGATGTATCTTGAGAGTATCATGCTAAGCAAAATAAGTCAGAAAAGGACAAAAACCATATAATTTCACTCATGTGAGCTATAAAATAGAAAGTAACAAACGAACAAACAAAAAACCTTATAGATGCAGACAACACTATGGTGGTTACCAGATTGGAAAGGGCATGTTGGGAGGTTGAAGAAGGTAAAGGGAGTCAAGTGTATGGTAACAGAAGCGGACTAGACTTTGGTTGGTGAGCACACAATGCAGTATACAGATGATGTATTATAGAAGAGTACACTTGAAACATAATCTTATTTATGAATGTCACCCCAATAAATTTAATTAAAAAAAGAAAAAAGTTGTATACTAACAGCCTTCTGCCTTGCTTAGTATAAACTTATATCATCAACTTTATTTTTCATTCATTATTAGTTTCAATGTCTATTTCAGGTAAGTCTATTGCTGTTCCCTGCACTGCGCTTATTCATTTCCACCTCAAAATTGTTATATGTGTTATGTATTTTACATGGATATCTATTCTTTCTGTTCTCAAAACACTTTAGTCAGAATCTTTCCTCATGATTATCTAACTCATTGTTCTTTGCTTTCTTTCATTTCCTTTCACTGTAGAGATTTATTTTCTTAATTTGTAACTGATTAGTGGTTTCTTTAATGTGATTTATCTTTCTAAGCAAATTATATCCTGTAGGAGAGGGAGTTTATACTTTTTATACATTTCCTTACTCCTACAGAGTCTTTGTTGCGATAATTTGTGTTTATTATTGCTATTGGAACTTAAATTATAACTTTTAATTTAAAAGTTAAATTTAAACTTTAACATATATAATTAAAAATACTGATGAAATAATGTTACAAATTTCTAGGAAAAAAAATGTATTAATAGTCGCTTTTATATTAACATTTTCCATTTTTGTATGTGCTGGGCTTTTGTTTAAGGTTCGTCTTTTGCTGCAGTAGCCACATCTGTGTTTCATGGCCCACCCCATCGCCAGCTTCATCATGCAGTCATACCCCATGGGAAAGGTGGGCGTTCCTCAGTCAGTGGGATAGTGGCCACTGTGTTTGGAGCAACAGGATTCCTGGGCCGTTATGTTGTCAACCACCTTGGTAAGTGAGATTTCTTGAGTTTAATATATTTTAATGCCATTTATCAGAGTTATCTAATGAGACACCATGAGCTATGTTTCTTTCATTTTAATAGTGTTCCAAATAACGTCTGTCTTGGATTTATGTGATTTTGGTGTGCTTTGCATTATGAGTACATTCATACTTCCTATATAGCACATTAAAACAGTAATAGGGGACTCTGAAAAGTTATGGCATTCTCTAACATGGCAAAATATGCTTTTTGTTAAGGATAGTATCAGCTCACATATAATACTGGAATTTAAATGTTGTCCAAATCACTGTCATATAGTGTGTCCGTATTATGTTAAAATTGTTTCTTGTCTCAATACCTTCTTTTTTAGGACGTATGGGGTCACAGATAATCATACCCTATCGGTGTGAAGGATACGACGTCATGCATCTTCGTCCCATGGGTGACCTGGGCCAGATTATCTTTCTGGTAAGAGCCTGTATTACTGATTATGGGATTGGACAAATGTAGACCACTAAGGCTGTTTGGGGGGAAAAAAGGTGGTATAATAAAGAGCACCCAGCATCGAACAAGGGCATTCTCCATTCACAGGGCATTCTTGCAAACTCTGGTCCAGCAGGTGGCAAACTTTCTGTGAAGGGCTAGATAGTAAATATTTTAGGCTCTGTGGGTCATAGGGTGTTTGTCATTATTACTCAGCTCTGCCCTTGTACCCCAAAAGCAGCCATAGACAGTATGTAAGGGAATAGGAGTAGCTGTGTTCTGATAAAGCTTTATTTAGAAAGTTAGACTGTAGACTAGATTTGCCTGTGGAGTCATAATTTGTCAGCCCCTGCTCTAGACCTGTGCTGTCCAGTGTGGTGGCCAGTAGCCACATGTATGGCTGTTGTGCACTTGAAATATGGCTGGTCTGAATTGAGATGTTCCATTAAGTGTAAAATGTACATCAGATTTCAAAGACTTATTATCAAGAAAATATTCAGTGTGTTGTCAAAAAGTTTTTACTTTTATTACATATTGAAATAATATTTTAGGACATACTGGTTTAAATAAAGTATATTATTAAAATGAATTTCACTGTTTCTTTTTATTTTAAATGTGACTACTAGAAAATTTAGAATTACATATGTGCCTCAAGTTATATTTCTACTGGACAATGCTTCTGTAGACAGAGAAAATCATAATATAGGGTGTTTTATAACTTGGTTTGCGTGGCATAGACTTAACTTAAAATAATTCTTGTCAAGCAGTCCCTGTTGTTATTTTTTTAATTTGCATATTCTTCCTCTATGCCAATAGTTGCCAATGATGTGAGGCAGGGAGAGTGGGGTCAGGGAGAACATTCAAGAGAGGGATTAAAAATATGTGAACTCTTTTGATTATCACAGTGACTGGAGACCTGACTGGTTTATTAGAGATGCCTAATATCCTACAGTGCACAAGACAGTCCCTTTCCATAAAGGATCATGCTGCCCAAAATGCGTGCAGTATTCTTGCTGAAAAACCCTCTAGGCCTTGATGCTTGGGTGTACTGTTCTTTTCACTAACTTTTCTTACTTTCATCATCCTGTATGGAACTGAGTTCTTAATTTGCACACTTTTCTCTTTTAAAAAAGATTTGATAAGCATTCTTAATTTCTGATATTATTTTCATACAGATTATTTGTGATCTCTTTAAATTTTGACTTACTCTTAATGGCTTTTTCATTTATTTTTTCTTAAATGTTCACAAGCTAAGTATATTTATACTAGAAGTTTCATGTTTCTGAAGTGTTTTTCTTTTTCAAAATCTTATTCTCAAGTATCTTCTTTTTCCTAGCTCTTTGTAATTTAAGATTATTGGTTACCTTGTCAGTCCAAAATTAAAATATTTCACAAGTATAGGTGAAAACTTTTACAGGCTTGCAAATGCGGAATCATTGAAATTGAGCCATATGACATGTATTCCATTCTTTCCACAGATACTTATTGAGTGTCCACTATGTTTTCAGCATTGAGCTAAGCTCTGAGCATATCTTGAACAAGTTCACAGAATACAGAATACAGACACTAAGCACATAACTTTGAATATAATAATGATTGTGAAAGGGGAAGTCCAGAGAAAGTATAATGGGGGGGGAACCTCACTATACTATTGTTTATTTTTGAAAAGGATGGAAATTTGGGGGTAAGGGGTGCTGATTTCTCTACTTCAGTCTCTGTTTGAAACTGCTGTCTGAGTGACCACTGTCCTAACTGTGGCTCTTGGGCCTTAACCCTGGGAATTTGGTTTCCATTTGATTCCTTCTCTCCAGGCCTCTCTTGGGCTCTTTATTTAGTTAATGCTGCAAGCTCTTCCACTCTCGAGTGGTTTTGGATTCTTTTTCTCCCACACTTAACCATCTTTGCTGAAAAGGCCTTTTTTAGCTCTTTATG
Organism: Cynopterus sphinx; assembly: GCA_030015415.1. NCBI lineage: Eukaryota > Metazoa > Chordata > Mammalia > Chiroptera > Pteropodidae > Cynopterus > Cynopterus sphinx. The sequence continues at coordinate 96,102,746 of CM057380.1, forward strand.
TGTAGAACTGCTTTTTTTGATAAGTATGTCACTAACTGTGCTGCAGATTTTATGTGTCTTTTAATTGATCTTCATAGCAACTCCATGAGGTAAGCTGTATTTTCAAAGTTTACGTGGAGGTTGGAGAGATCATTTGTATACAATGAGTAAATGGCAAAATGGAATTTGAATTTCTGTCTGACTCCGAAGCTGTTATACTGTATTGTCTCTTGCACTCTACTCTCCATCATCAGTTGTAACTAGTTTTTCCTGCTGAGGGCTTCTTTTTGTTTTTGAATCAAATTTCTATAGCCCTTTCACTCTTTGCGAAATTACACAGGCATTTGAGTATGCTCACTCATGCTGGCTTGTGTGTCCCCACTCACGGTCACACCCACTCCCACTTGCATGCTCTCCCCCACTCCTGCCCTCATTCCTTCCCTCCCTTTTTCCCCTCCCCCACTTTCTCTTGTCCCTTCTTTCTTCCTCTCTCACTCTCCCTTCCACTCCATTCACTCAGACATATATAGTTAGTATTAGACCCTATGAAATTCTTATTATCTTCCATTTAAATACTTTAAAAATTCCATTTTATTTTAACATAGAAAACTCTGTACCTTTGTCTGGAGTTATTTAATCCCCAGTCACTATTTTGGATAAGGATCATGAATCTGACCTAAGTCCTAAATGATACTCAAAAGTATAGTTCTACACCGAAATCTGCCATTGGTTCACCTTGAAGTTTTATACAGGTCACTTTTCTCTGAGTGTTGTTTTCATGTCTCTAAAGTAGAAATGACTAGATCTGAGGTTATAAAGAGGAAATAGTTAAAAAGAAATAAGAAAATGGTTATGTGCTCTCAATTTATTGTTAGCTTTTAAGAGACCCTTCTGTCTTTAGTCTGTAACTGCTTGCTGCTAAAAAGGGAAAGTCACTTTATGTCCCAGATGATCCTTGGTTCTTTGGCTGTATTTCAGAAAGGGAGACTTGATTACAGGATTCCTTTAAAGACTTATGACAGTTGGGTAGACAAAAATTGATATGTCCCATTAAAAACGAATAGCGTTGTTACTAGTTTTATCATTTGATTACCTGAATAACATGTGCTTTCAACTTTGTCTTCGAAAGAGTGGCGTGAGGCCCTATAAAAATGTTATGTGCTATGGTGCACCCCTTAGTTTTCCATCTGATTGATTGTTGCTGTTATAGGAATGGAATGGGAGAAACAAAGATTCTATCCGAAGAGCAGTAGAGCACAGCAATGTGGTCATCAATCTTGTTGGGAGAGACTGGGAAACCAAGTAAGTCTTTGACTCATTTCTTCTTTGCATAAGCTTTCTTAAGGTTCAGTAGACATTTATTGGATACCGTCTATATGTTAGGTATTGTAGTGGCAACATTATTAATTAGTCCATCAATAAGCATTGGTTGAACAACCATTTACATGCCAGCCATTTACTTATCTAGTGACTGTCCCCTTCCCCCTTGCCTTGGGGATTTAGTTGCATAAGTTTGGTATAGGTAAGGAATGTGATATGCTGCCCATAAAAAAGCCCATATAGATTGTGTCAGTGTGGTTGGTGTCATCAGTTTGACATGATGACAGATGTTGGTTCTGTGCTTGTATCTGTTCTGCTGGGATGGGATTAAGTAGGAGAATTTTCGTATTCTGCTGTTCAGCAAGATGGACATTGATTTTCCAATGTAGACAATGTCCTGAATCTGTTCTTCACATTGTTAGTTGAAGGTGGCATGAGTACTGCTTTGAACAGTTCTTTTTAGTCTTTGCATAAGTCCTTTATCAACAAATAATGTTTGACTCCTGTAGTTCCACCACTTTGTTCACACTTTTTTGTAGCATTTATTAAAGTTTGACTTAGATTTATTCATATATGTCTGCCTCATCAAATGTTCTTAAGTTCTTTGATGAGGGTTTTAGTCACCTTTATATCCACCTTAGTGACTAATACATTGTCTTAAACAGAGTAAGCCTTTAGTTAGTGTTTTAGATTAGATTGGTGACTGACTTTTTAGTTTCCTTCTTTCCCCCTGAGGGAAACAAAGGCCCCACATAAGTAATTTTACTTCCAGTCCCAGCACTAACCTCATCCCAACTCAGGAGTGCAGACAGTACAGTCAGATGTTTTTCAAGTGCCTCAGCCTAGGGATTCCTTGAGAACACAGAATATTACACATGCTGCTTTGTAACTTATAGTAAGGCTTGAATTATGTACAGTAATAACAGTGAGCAGTAAACAAAAGAATTTTTTTTTGATTTTGGGTTAAATCATTGCTGTTTAAAAGTTTAGCTATTATGAATTTCAACAGCAGTATGAAAACCAGCTTGGGATAAAAAGCTTTGAAATCCTGAGTTAGGTGTTTTTAGCTGATCCTCTCCTCTTTTTTCTTTCAGAAACTATGATTTTGAGGATGTTTTTGTGAAGATTCCTCAAGCAATTGCTCAGGTGTGCAAGGAAACTGGAGTTGAAAAATTGGTTCACATTTCACATCTGAATGCTGATATTAAAAGCTCTTCTAGATACCTGAGAAATAAGGTAAGTAACAAGTTGATTTGGGAAGTAGTTCACAGAGCTGGAGTTTCCTGGCCCCTTTGAAACATGAGTTACGTGAGAAGGGTTTCTCATGTTTCTCATTGACATATCCAGGATTAAAAGAGGTTTCTAATTCTCCGTACCAGAATTGGATTTGTGTATGCGATGGGGTGTGTGGGAGTGGGGGGGTTGTGGGGATGATGTTCTTTCATTTTGGTTGAGTGCCTTCTGTTTACAGGGAACTATGCTAAGGGACTTCAAAGATAGACAATATTATCACCTGCCCTCAAATGCATAGTTTCTTGGGACATAATAGCATTACACAGTAAACATCATAAAAGATAGAGTATGATTTCTGCCAAAAGAGTCATACTTGTGTCACCTCCCAAGGCTAAAGGATGATCTTTTATTCTCAAACCCCTTGCATAGTCATGGTCTTATGCCACTTCTGAAAGTGTGATGTGAAGACTGAGAATAACCACAGAGTTCCTTGACAGTGGCTCCAACTTTCTGACTTACTGCATTCATTTATTGAATATATTGTTTATTAAGCACCTGCTATGTACTGCATGTTGTATTAAGTACTGGGGATACAGTAGTGAATAAAAGAGGCATGGTCTTAGCCCATATCTAGTTTCCAGTCCTTTGAGGAAAATAATTCCAGAGGCACCAGGTATTGCAGAATAGCAAACAGTGCCATCAGAGCCTATAATGGGGGAGAAAGGATATCTTTCAGTTAGGAGCATTTAATTACTAGCATTAGCAAATCCAGTGTAAACTGGCCTAAACAAAAGGGGATTTATAGGCCCATGTATCTGAAAAATCTAACAATGGTGTCAAGGTTCATCTGGGGTGCAGCTTTTTTTCTTTGTTTTTCTTTCAGCTTCTTTTTGTGTAAGTTTGGTTTTTCATACTCACAAAACTGCCTGACAGCACATCAAGGCCTCACATTCTCATACTACATTAGAAAGAAAGAATGTGTACATTGTGCCTGCTTTTGCCTTAGCATTCATAGAATCATCTGAATTTATGATTGTTTGGAAGGAACCGGGTAGAGGGAGTCTGATGAGAAAGAAAAGAGTCAGAAATGTCCAGCAGGGTAGATAGCAGTACTGTTAAATAAGATGAGAAACCCTTGGGAAGGACTAGGCCTTAGGGCAGTAATTCTTAGCTTTAGCTGCACCAAGACCAATTAAAATAGAATCTCTTGGGAGAGAACTTGAGTGTTTTTTAACTCCCCCTAGGTAATTCTAGTGTACAGCAAAGATTCAGAAATACTATTTATGGGGAATGGAAGAAAATGATCCAGTTTTTGTCTGTCTGTCTGTCTATCTACCTACCTATCTATTTTGCTCTTACCTATTCATTCATTCATTCATTTATTCATGCACATTAACACCTACAGCACCTGATATTTCATAGGTGGTCTCCCTTTCAAGTACTAACCAGGCCCAACTCTGCTTAATTTCCGAGATCAGACAAGATTGGGTGCATTCAGGAAGGCAGGCCATAGACTAAGGATGATCCAGTTTTAGATTCGGATTGCATTTCATATGTATATCAGTCATCCAAGTAACAATGGCGAATGGGCTTTCTGTTTCTGCAGCGCAGAAGAGAGGTCTGGGTTAGAAGTATAAATTAGGGAGTCAGCAGCATTTGTTGTTGAAACAATGGGTGGGGATATGATGGCCTAGTGAGGAAGTGTAGATTGAGAGGAGAGGAATACCAGTAATTAATGGTCTTGTAGATGAGGAAGCACCTGCAAGAAACAAAACAAAAAGACTGAGGAGTGTAATGATGAGATAGAAGGGAAATCAGGAGAATAACAAGATAAAGAAGCCAAGGAAAGACAATGTTACAAGCAGAATCAGTGGACTAGGGTTCCTGAGAAAGTTGAGAAACATATCTCAGGAGCAGATAAACAAAGAACATACAGGCTGGAAATAGGAGTTTGTAATCTAGGAGTAAGATGTCTTCATTTAGTGTTTCAGAAGAAGGGCCCTTAAGTCATTGACATGGTCTGAGCCTGACAGAATTGAGAGTGTAAGAGTGGAGTGAAGAGGTGATCTTTGGAGTTGAGAAGTTCAAGAAACTGAGAGGTCCCAGTCCTTTTCAAATTTGATGTCACCCAGTGGTAGTGTAGGTGAAAAGGAAGTTGGGGTGGAAAGGAGGACTGAATGAGGTGCTGATGTCTACATTGAACAAGAGGACTTATCTAGGAAATAAGTGGATGATAACAGATGATGGGGAAGGAGATTAAGGACCCTCTTTTCGACTTCTGGGTAGGTATGTACTGCTACAACTTTCATCAAGGTAGTACATTCCAGCACTCTCCTTTCTCTGGCAGGCTGTTAGGTGGTTGACAAACAAGAGAATCTGTAATTAGATGGAAAAATAGAGTCTAGAAAAATTCAACTCTGGTTTTTCTCTTTCTGTATAAGCTTCTTTAAACTAAATATGCGAAGAAACCCAATAAGAGCTGTAAGACACAGGGTATTTTTTTGTGTGATTTAAAAAAAAAATTCTGTGTAACTGAGTTTTATGAATAGCATCATTACTTTAATCTGAATGAACATATGACCTTTGTAATAAAAGTAGTGCCCTGATAGTGGAAATAATGGAAGGTTTCTTTTTACTCATTTCAGAATTCTTTTATATGATTGTTTGTTTAGGCTGTTGGAGAGAAAGAAGTGAGAGATGCATTTCCAGAAGCCACTATCATAAAGCCGTCAGACATCTTTGGACGAGAAGATAGATTCCTAAATTATTTTGCAAGTGCGTATTCTTTCTTAATGGTAGAAGAAGGGACAACCAGTTAATCTGTCAAAGCTAAGCATAAGCTAACAATGTTATACTTTTTCTCCCCCCAGTTGCCTTTTTCTCCCCAAGGTTATTATACTTGTCTAATCAACATGGTCTTTCTCAGGATTTTTTGTTTCTTACATCAGAAGAAGCAACTGAGATTCATTGAAAGTGCATGTACTTGAAAGTCAGAGACTTGATTTAAAATTTTGGCCCTGGGACTAACTAGCTCTGTGATTTTGGCATGTCTCTGAGTGGTAGCTTCCTCATTTGTTAAAATGGAGATAATGATTTCTACCTCAAGAGTGATGTGTTAATTAGATGAAGTAGCCTGTATTATATCACCTGGCACATATTTAATGCTTAAATATTGGCTTCATTTATTCTTTGCACATGAAGCCGGTTTCTTTACTGCTTTCTCACTTTCTCTGTTTGCCACATCTCTAAGACTTAGATGTTGATTTTCAAAGACAAAAAGTTAGTATATTTTGTCAAATACATTAATAGATCTTCCTTGTTAATGGCAATTTCTATGGACTGAGACTAGAGATTAATAAATATTAATTTGGCCATTGATAAACTAAAAGTAGTCAGTTGGTATGTAAACTAATTTCATAGGCTAGGAGATATTTTATGTTTTTTTCTCAGGGTGTTTGTTTACTGATTAGACTTGTCTTGGCAGAGAAAATCAGTGATGAGATTTTTGAGATTTTATGAGTGAAAAAATAATTTTTTTTTACTTCTCTGTGGGCAGGAGAGGAGAATACATTTTTAAGTCTATGGTAAAACCTAAATCTTTAGTTTCTTATTCTACTGAATTACCAGTTACCTCTCCATTTATTCACTTTTATACTTGGAGAGGATTCATTCAGACTTTCCTTCTAGGAAGTACTAGGAAAGTTAGTGAATTAATTGCTGTTTTATCAGAAGCTTGCTGGTTCTCCTTGTGTGCTATTTGTATTACTTCTGTGAGTTTCCTATGCTGTCTTTTGCCCATGTGGGTTGGTTAGTTGGTTGGTTATCTGTCTGTCTGTCCGTCCGTCCATCCATCCATTCATCCATCCATCCATCTAGAAAGGTGGTTTTCTTAGTGATTTATTCAGGCTCTTTACCTATTAAGGATACATATCTTTTCTTATATTTGCTGTAAATTTTTGGTTGGCTTATTTACTTTAAAATTCTTATTTTAATTAATAATAGATTTATTTTTCAGAGCAGTTTTAGGTTTATAGAAAAATTGAGTAGAAAGCAGAGTTCTCATGTATCCTTTAACCTTCATCCTCCCCCATGACAGTTTCCCATCTTATTACAGTTGTTACAATTGATAAGCCAATACTGATACATTATTATTAACTAAAGTCCATAGTTTACATTAGGATTCATTCTTTATGTTGTACATTCTGTGGATTTTGATAAATGTATAAGGAAATATACGTACCATTACAATATCATATAGAATAGTTTCACTGCCCTAAAAATTCTCCTGTGCTTCACCTATTCATCCCTCCCTCTTTGCCCACGTACCTCTCACCCCCACCCTAATATCTGGCAAACATGGATCTTTTTATAGTTTCTATAGTTTTGCCTTTTCCAGAGGATTGTATAGTGGAAATCATACAGTCTGTAGCCTTTTCAGATTGGTTTCTTTCACTGAGCAATGTGCATTTAAGTTTTCTCGATGTCTTTTCATGGCTTAATAGATTATTTCTTTTTATAACTGAATAATATTCCATTATACAGATGTAGTACAGTTAATTTATCCAATTTAGATATTTTTGTCATGTGTTCTTCCCCCTACTGCCTGTGTCCTTTCACATTCTGTATTCCATTTAAAAAATTGTAGTAAGAATATGATATATAAGATAAAATTTGTCATCTGCTATGGACTGAATTATGTCCCTCACAAATTCATTTATGGAAGCTCTAACCCCCAATATAATTGTATTTGGAGATAGGGCTTTTAGGAGGCAATTAATGTAAAAGGAGCTCTAAGGGTGGGGTCCTAACCCGATAGGAGTGGTGGCCATATAAGAAGAGGAAGAAAGAGGTCTATCTTTTCCTGTGTGTATACACTGAGGAAAGGTCATTTGAGAACAAGGTTGGTTGCCTGTAAGCTAGGAAGAGAGCTCTCACCAGGAACCATAACAGCCAACACTTTTCTGGAATTTTCAGCCTCCAGAGCTGAAAAATAAATTTCTCATTTAAAAGACCTTTCAGTCTATGATATTTTTGTTATGACAGACTAAGACAGCATCTTCACTATTTCTAGGTATGCAGTGCAGTACTGTCAATATATATTCACATTATAGTGGTATCAATCTCCAGAACTCTTCATCTTGCAAAACTGAAACTATGTGCATTAAACAACTTCCCATTTCCTCCTCCCTTGATCCCCTGGCAACCACCATTTCTTTTTGTCTCCAAATTTGACTACCCTAGGTACCTCAGGTAAGCGGAATCACACAGTATTTGGCTTTTTGTGATTCACTTATTTCACTGAACATAATGTCTTCAAGGTTTATCCATGTTGTAGCATGTGACAGGATTTCCTTCCTTTGTAAAGCTGAATAATATTCCACTGTGTGTATGTACCACATTTTGTTTATCTGTTCATCCATTCATTCATGGACACTTGGATTGCTTCTTCCTTTTGTCTATTGTGAATAATGCTTTTATGAGCATGGGTAAACAAATATCTCTTTGAGACCCTGCTTTCAATTCTTTGGAGAAGTGGAATTGCTGGATCATGTGATAGTTTGATTTTTAATTTTTTGAGGAACACTATTTTCCATAGTGGCTGTACCAGTTTACATTTCAACCAAGTGTACAGGATTCCGGTTTTTCTATATCCTTGTCAACAGTTGTTATTTTCTTTCCTTTTTTTTTAAATAGTAGTGTAGGGTAGTACCTCATGGCTCTGATTTGCATTTCCCTAATGATTAGTGATGTTAAGCATCTTTTCATGTGCTTCCTGGACATTCGTATATCTTATTTGAAGAAATGTCTATTCATGTCTTTTTTTCCTTTTTTAATTAGGACTTTTCTGTTATTTTGAGTTGTATGAGCTCTCTATATATTTTGAATAATAACCACCTATTAGATACAGGATTTACAAATATTTTCTTTAATCACACAGGTTGCCTTTTCACTCTGTTAGTTGTGTCCTTTTATGCACAGAAGCTTTTAATTTTTATATAGTCCACTTTATCTGTTTTTACTTTTGTTGCCTCTGCTTTCATTGTTATAGCCAAGAATCATTGCTAAGTTCAATATCATGAAGCTTTCCCTCAGTTTTCTTCTAAGGATTTTATAGTTTTAAATCTTATGGTTAGGACTTTGGTCCATTTCAAATCAATTTTTATATATGATGTAAGGTAAAGGTCCAGTTTTCCCAGTACCGTTTGTTGAAAAGACTCATTTCCTCATTAAACAGTCTTGGCACCTTGTCCAAAATGTTTGACCTATATACAAGGGTTATTTTGCTCTGTTCTAATCCATTGGCCTATATGTCTTTTTATACCACTGTTTTTATTACCACATTGTTTTGATTACAAATAGGCCTTAGGAAGTACACACTGTCAACTCTTTCAAGATAGTTTGGATATTCAGGGTTCTTTAAGATTCCATATAAATTTTAGGATGGAGTTTTAATAGGGATTGCATTAAATCTGTAGATTGCTTTAGGTAGAATTGACATTTTAATAGCATCGTCTTCCAATCCATGAACACGGTTGTCTTTTCATTTATTTCTGTCTTAAAATTTCTTTTGGTAATGTTTTGTAGTTTTCAGTGTGCAAGTCTTTAGCCAACTTAGTTAAGTTTATTCCTGAGTATTTTATTCTTTTTGATGCTCTTATAAATAATTTCTGCTTTTGAAATTTTTTTGAAAGGTTTTTTTACTTTTACATTTACTCTACTTGGAATTTGATTTGTTTTGCTTTATGGTGAGATGTAAACCCTCTCCTCTCCTCTCCTCTCCCCTCTCCTCCCTTCTCCTCTCTTCTCTCTCCTCCCCTCCCCTCCCCTCCCCTCCCCTCCCCTCTCCTCTCTCCCCTCCCCTCTCCTCCCCTCCCCTCCCCTCCCCTCCCTTCCCCTCCTTTTCTTTTTTTCCCAGATAGTAGAATGCTTGTCTCAGCACCATTTCCCTCATATTTGCGGTGCTGCATTTATCATATACTAAATTCCCATTTTTACCAGCATCTTTTCTTATATTCCTACTTAAAATGCAGTGCAGTTAGAGTCCAGTTTTGGGAGTGGCCACACGTTTAGCATTGTTGAGTAGAAGACAAGTAGCCAAGCCATTTGACCTTTTTCCTTTTCTTTCTGTGTCCTTAAATATTTGGCCTTTTTACTTTTCATGTTTGTTGTCTGAAAACCAAGTGGCTGCTCATTAGCTTCCTCAGAGTCAGTCACATTTATTTGATTATTTATATTATGCAAAATGATTCTGTTAATCTGGAGTATCTGGAGGTTGTTGAGTCTTATAGCCCCTTAGGCTTTCTAAGAATAGTTCTCTTTCTTCTACCAGATATTCGCTGGTTTGGTGGTGTACCTCTTATTTCCTTGGGCATGAAGACAGTGAAACAACCAGTATATGTAAGTATCCTGGAGGAAGAGGCGTTAGCTGAATTCAGGTTGAGGTGATCAGTTTTCTGGTTTTATCCTAATCCTGTAACTCTGTCATTTTCTTGTCAATTTGCTTCAACTGGCTGCCTCTCTGTTTATGTAAGAGGTACATGTATTTTCCGTGTTTTTACTTGCTCATTCACTTAAGAATAATGTATTGAATCCTTAATGTGCTAGGCATACAGTACATGCCACTGAAGTTATAAAGGTATTAACTGGGCAAACGTAAATTACTATCCTCAAGTCGGTTTTAGAATTAGGTCAGCCAATCAATTATCATGTAGTGTGGTAAGTGCTGTGAAGGGGAGAAGGGTTTAGGTAATTATATTAGAGGGACACCTAATCCAGACTTGAGAGCCAGCTCTGGAAAAGGACATCTAAGGTGAGACCTTAAAAATGACTAACAGTAAGTCAGATGAAGAGGGTTGGGGAAGATTATTCCATTCAGAGGAAACAGTGTAAACAGGGACCCAGGGGTGAGAAAGCATTTTGAGGTCCATATTATGAATTAGGGTATCTCATCTGTGGCACTAGTAACATTTTGGGCCAGATAATTCCTTGCTGTAGGGGCCATTGGAGAATATTTACTAGTATTCCTGTTCCCAACCACTAGATGGCAGTAGCACCTCCCCACCCCCATCCATAGTTGTGACAACTAAAAACGTCTCTAGGCTTTTGCCAAAAGCCCCAGGGGGCCAAAGTCAACCCAGTTGAAAACCATGGGGTCTACAAACATAAAATTATTTTCAAAAATCAAAGTAGTAGAATATTGGTAATTCGATGTAGTTCAGCCTAATAGTTTGTGATAGCTGAGTAACAGCACTAGGAATGGTGAGAAATGAGATTGGAGAGATAGTGGGCAAAGATAAGTTAGAAGGCCTTGGCAGCCATCTGAAGATAAACACATTCTGACTGAAGAAAATATTTATGCATACCCTCCAATGTGGAGATGATTTGAGCCCTTGGGAAGTGGGTTCTCAAAGAAGCTTTCTGAAAACAGGCAGTACCATTTTCATTTTTTTTTTATGGTTTTGTGAGTGTGACTGATGTGACCTTCTTTCCTTAATTCTTCTCTCCTTCCCTCAATCCCTCTTTCCTTTCTTCCCTTTCTCTCTCTCTCCCCCCCAACAATTACTTAAACACATGTTATAATTGCTTATAGGTTGTAGATGTATCCAAAGGAATCATTAATGCAATTAAGGAGCCAGATGCCAGAGGGAAAACTTTTACTTTTGTTGGGTAAGTGGCTAGAGTTTGACTTTAAAATTGTGGTACCTGTTAAAATGAAGGAATCATAATGATTTACAACAATAATAATTTCTAAACATGTCACTAACAGATTTATTTGTTAACATTTTTTAGTGTTTTTCTTCCACTGTATTTATTCCAGAAACCTTATTCCTTTAGACCTTAGGCTAGTGTGTCTCAAACAGCTGTCCAAAGGCCACCATTATCAGAATCTCCTGAATGATTTTGTGAAATCAGAATTTGAGGGAACCTGAGAATTTCCTTTAACCAGTGATTTTTCTTTCACCAAAGTCTGAGAACCTCTGCCCTAGACCATTATATATACTTAGTCCAGTGACCCACAAGTATGATTTTATACTATGCCAGTAATGTTTATAATACATTATAAAATTATATTACTATAATTTCTAAAACACAAACAAAATACTTTTAGGGAGTAAATACAGTTGCAAAATCTAATTAATTTTGTTAGAGTACCTTAATGCCCCAAAAAGGTTGGAAATGGCTGGTTGAGGGTATAATTTGCTAATGCTGTGCAAGACTGATATTTTGTTACATGCTCTCTTTGTTGAAATTTGCTCTCCAGAAAAAGGACACAGTTAAGCAAAGTGCCTTACTTGAAATTGTTAAATTATGTCACAGCTAGCTTTAGGACCTTTTTACTGAATTAACTAAAACTGAAAAACTAAGATTCAGTCTACCAAATCTAAAAGTACCAAATCTACCTAATAGTTGGCTCAGAACCTTGTCATTCTGTGAAAGAAACTAATGATACCCAATGTTCTGTGAAATGTGGGGATCTAATTCAACAATTCAGGCATAGCCTAATTTCTAAGAAATATTTGCTTCTAAAAAGAGGGACACTTTCTCTCTAAGCCAGATGCATAATATTTATTTCCAGGATTATAAATCTATACATTATTATGTTTCAGTATTATTACAAATTTAGTTTAGTAAAATTTGTGTGTGCATATGCAAAAAAATTATATTGTGTTTCCACATCAACTAGCTGCTGCAAAACATGTCTCTCCTTGAGTTCCCAATTCAGTACATTAACATGCAACCAGTTATATACCCTAGGAAAGTTAGTCACAAAAAATTGAGTTCACCACAGGTTTCATAAAACCCTACACTGAAAAGACATCAGGCTTTAGTCAAGACGTACTTAGACAGGATTTCAAGGATTAAATGAACAGAAATGGCTTTGTGACCTTTACTACTACTCAGTGGGAATAGCTCTGAGATGAGTGAGCCATTTTCTTCTTACATTTAGTCCAGCAACTCTAGTTTCTTTGCTAGACTTCAGTAAGTCCTATTTGTTTGGCACAGTGATAGGTCAAGTTACTCTAGACATGGCAGTGTAGGCATTTATCCTTGTGAAATTGAAAAAATCTATCTACACTTCTCTTTTTGTCTCTTCAGCTCCAGGGGAAAACTTTGCTTGTCTCCCTGACACTTTGAGGCTAAGGCAGAGGCATAAGACCCTAATTTTGCCTCTAGTTTTTGCATGGTTATTAATTACATGATGTGGGTTCATTCTGTTTATCATTCATTCATTAAATACCTTTTGATGCACACACAACGACGAGAACTAGTAAACAAGTTCAACAAGATGACAAGATACGAGATCGACATGTAAAAATCAATTTCCATATGTTAGCAAATGAACAATCTGGAAATCACGTTAAGAAAATTATTTTAATCATAATAGCATAAAAAAGGGTAAAATACTTAGGCATAAATTTAGTACTTAGGTACACTGAGGGAAACTAAAGACTTAAATAAATGGAAAGACATCTCATATCCATAGTTTTGAAGAGTCATTATTATAAAAATAGCAGTTTTCCCCAAACTGATCTGTATATTCAACTTAATCATATCAAAATAAGATTTTTAGCAAAATTGACAATTTGGTTTTAAATTTATAATATGCAAAAGTCCCTCAATAACTGAAACCATTTTGACAAAGAAGAATAAGGTTGTAGCAGTTAAGCTTCCCAATTTCAAAACTTACTCTGAAGCTACACTTACTCAAGTTTGGTACCGGCATAAGAATGGACATATAGATCAATAAACAAACAGACTTGATAGTCCAGAAATAAAGCTTTATGTTTATGGACAGTTGATTTTTGTCAAATGTGCCATAATGCCTCAAAGGGGAAAAGGTATTCTTTTTAACAAATGTTACTGGGGTATCCAAATGCAAAAAATTGAACATTGAGAACAGAGAAGAAGATAGGAAGTACTCTTTGGGAGAACAGGAAAAGAGTACTCCTAGAAGAGAATAATAGGATTGCAGAGCAGAACTGAATTTTTCATTCGAAAGTAGTGATTAAAAATAGAAGGTGAACCCAGTTAGCCCAGTTGTATTTTCTCTACGGCTCCTTTTGCTGGGGGTTCAGGCACAGGGAAGGCAGATTAACCGGAGAAGGGATTTTGCTGTGCTGGTATAGTGGAGAGGAGGCTGGGGGACAAGGTTTTGCTGAGGATGTTTGTAAAGGAAAGACCATGAAAACTAAGCTCAGAAGGACATAGGCTTCATTGTCCTAGAAATTGGAAAATTTCTTTCTCTGTGACTAGGAGCATCTAACACCAGTTTTTGAGTCACAGTTAATGGAACACAAAGTGCTTTAGAACAACTGAAGGGCAATTATGTGACACATCATGAGTTTACCTACCATACCAGTATTGCTTGTCATCTTAAAGACTACAGATTGTTCTTTGGCACAGCATACATTGTCTGCCCTGCAGTGAACTTTACACACCCTTCTGAAACTTGAAGAAGCTTTTTGAGGGCTTTGTCTGGTATTTCCCCTAGCTGATATTTTTGTGTTTGTTTTGTTTTGTTGAAAATGTTAGAATGTTTAGGTTCTCACTAAAGTACTTTCATTTAGCTCTCAGCTATCACAAGCTGAATTAGGAAAACGAATTAAGAAAGTAGGTGAAGAGGTATTAAAATGCATTATAAGCATTAATAATTATTAAAGCTAGCTTATACAGATACAAAATTTCAGATTAATAGAATAGAATAGAAAGTCAAGAAAGTCTCAAGTAAAAATATAGGGGGATTCAGTAAATGGTGTTACATCTTTACCTTATAACAGCACAAAAATTTATTTCAGAAGGAACTTATATGGATTAAAAAAACCAAAAGCATTAGTAAAAATATGTGGAAAGTTATGTCACTGGTGGCTATAAAGGGATTTTCTAAATATGAAACCAAACCATAAAGTAAAACAAATCAGTAGTTTTGATTGATTGAAATGTTTTTATGCCGCAAAACACCTAGACATTAAAATAAAAGGTTTTTCCAATTGTATCATTAAAATATAAAGAACTCTTACAAATCATTCTTATAGACAGGGACACCAGGAAGAAAGAGAGAAAAGAAAGACGTGTAAATAGCCAAAAATATATAAAGAAAAAATAATATTTAGTATTAAATGAATGCTAATTAAAACATTGAGGCACCTTTTTACAAGGCAGATTGGCAAAATTTTATTTTTTATGACTAAACTATTTTGGTGAGGGGGCTACTAGCATTTTATGCAAATTGATATAACCATTTTGGAAGACAGTTTGGAAGTATTCAATAAAACCCTTAAAATTTCAAAATGTACAATGATCCAGTTCTATTTCTAGAATGTATTATAAATACATAATAATGGATAAGTATAAATATTTACTATAATACTGTTTATTAAAGCATTGTTTTATAAAAGAAAAATATTTTTAATAGCTTAAATATCCAAAAACTAGGAATTGATAAAATAGGATTACGTGCAGTACAATATGTGCAGCCATTAAACATGCAGTAGATATTATATTTAATGACGTGGAAACATCTTAATGATTTAATGTCAGATGAAAAAGTCATTACAGAATAAGATGAACTATGTGATATTACATTTATAGAAACAAAAATGTATATGTCAGGCAATGAGAAGGATATATGTTAAATGTATAAACTATCTTTGGTGAGATTGTGATGATTTTTCTTTGTGTTAATTTGTATTTACTGCAGTGTATATGTATTCTTTTTCAAAAGAAAAATGGCATTTTTTGTCAATTTAAAAAAGAAAATTTGTAGGAGCAAATAATTTGAATAACTATGAATTTCTTGTTGTAGGCCCAATCGGTACCTCCTTTATGACCTGGTGCAGTATATTTTTGCTATGGCTCACAGGCCCTTCATTCCATACCCTTTGCCACATTTTGCCTTTCAGTAAGTATAGCACTTCTTTTTGTGCCTTTTAAAATAGAGCTAACTTGATACATTGGTTGGTGATGCTCTCACTTAGGGTTGCAAGGAGTATGTCTGGTACAGTGCAGTCTCTGAATCTCTAGCTAGGATATGCCCATGATGTCTTGATGTTAGTGTAGGATAAAACCAGAGAAAGAAATGTAGATTATGGTGGATGAGAAAAGCAGTGTGTGTTGAGGTTAAATCTTCAGTTCTTCAAATTCTTCAATTAAAAACCACTAAGTTTTAATTTGGAGAAGTATCTTGCTTGGCAGATTGGGTAAAGGAGCTTTTGCATTTCCCCCTGTTTCATAGCACTCACCTAGAAATGACGAAGGGATCTTTTTTTGTTAAACTAGTCTGGTCATGCAGTTGGGGAAAGGAGCTAAGTTGGTTCAGAGCTTGCCTGTGGTTGCCTTATCTCCTTTTCCTGCTTCTTGATTCACTTCTTCCCCTTGTACGTTTAGAACCTCAGAATTATGACACACGCTAGTGGTCTGGTCAGGGATACTTTCACATCCAGTTTGCCAGAGATTGATTTATAAATCAGCATGGCAGTTCACTTCATATGATTTTTTCATTCATTCATTCAACAAACATTTATTGAATGCCTACTGTGTCATAGGCAATGTACTAGGGACTTGAGATGTTACAGTAAACCCTCTAACAGAGGTAAAAGAAAAATAGACAATTAGAATGCAGTGTGATGATAACATACTGAGAGTGTTCTATTTTCAGGCTGTCTACTTCCTCATAGTGAGTGGAAGAGGAAGGCTGAGGATGGAGTGTGAGGTATACCTCCACTTAAGGGACCAGCAGTATAAGATAAAAATATCAGGGAGGCTGAAAGAGTTATCAAATGTTTAAGTGAAAATATGAAGAGATTTGGAAGCCTAGGTACTAAAGGATGGGGAATGTTTTAAGTAGAGGAACATTGCTGTTGTTCACATCTGTATCATGAGCACCTGGAGCACTACTTGGTATACAGTAAGCACTCTGTTAATATTTGTGGAGTGAAATGCTGGAGAAATGTCAAATAAGATAAAGGACTAAAAAGTATCCACTGGAGTTAGTAGTGAGGTCATTTGTTTTTATTGCAGTGGAATAGGGGTGTAAGCCAGATTGGAGGGAGCTACTTTCTTGGTTGTGCATACAGTTGAGAGTTATCGTAGAATTGACATATGCACATGGCATGGCCTACCGAGGACAATAAAATAGATACCAGAAGTGATCTGTTAGCATAGATCCAGAGCGTAGAAAGTTGGAAGCTTTGTAAGGGGTGTTTTTATTAAGCTGTGTTAGCCCAGTAAAGTGCCTTTTTCTGCCATTGGAATAGCTTGTCTGGAATCCAAACCTTTATATGTTTCTGGAGAAATCCTGACCAGTCATCAGCTTCATTTTTCATTTTTTTATGCCACATGTTGAATGATGTATTTGTTTTTGTTTTTTTTTTTGTTTTTTTTTTTGTTTTACTTTTTGAAAAGCTGTGGAACCCTGTGTTCAATGCCTCTTTACATAAAGGCCTACTAAATAATCAGATAAAAGTAGAGCTGGTCTGGCTGTACTGATGGGTGATACTTAGAACATATACTTCCTTGACCCCAGTCCTTTTTGGAGATTCCAAGGAATTCTTAGGGTACCTTGTATGCTAGCTTAACACCCACTGCCCCAAGGGTATTATGACAGAAACTCGATGCCCTGCATCATTAATGGTAGCATATTTGAATGTCTGAGGCTTAGACTGAATTTCAGACTTCACTGAATGTTGGATATTTTTTATTTTGTTGTTTTAAGAGTCATTGATTCTTTGGCATAGAACAGAGTGCCAGCAGTTACGGTGCTCAGGTTGGCTTAGCTTGAAAGGGGAGGTAACATCACAGGGCACGGTGCTAGGATGTTCTTAAAAAAAAAAAAACAGTGAATTTCTTGCCTCTACAGTAGCCTCTCTTCCTATGGTTCTTATAGGTTAGTTTGAATATTGGACATGGAGACATTTATCACATGTGCCATGTATATTCCTTTATACAGATTGATAGCACGACTCTTTGAAGTAACTCCATTTGAGCCCTGGACAACAAGGGATAAAGTGGAGCGGGTGAGTATCTCTGTACAGATACTGGGCCGAGAGTTGGAGAGACAGATAAGTTAACAGCAAGTGAAAGATTTATGTGATCTGAAGAGAAACCAGAGTATAGAGACGGATAAGTTAGAATTGATTTTTGCCTGCTTGCTTCCTTGGTTATTTTCATGCTGCTTCTCTGTTACCCATCTGAGGTCAACCCCTCCACTTGTGCACTCAAATTCATCCACTCTCAGCCTGCCCCAGGGTGTGGTTCTCCATTATCTTCTCTCTGACATTATCAATTTTTCTTTCTCCATTGGTTCATTCCCATGAGCCTACAGACATGCCTTAAGAGCTCCAGTTTTTTTTAAAGTCAGGGTCCTCCCTTTTCTATTCTGTTTGTTCCTTTGCATCATAACTCCTCAGAAGAGCTGTCCATACCTGCTGCTGACAGTTTCTTACCTCATTCTTTCTTTAATCCACTCCATTCAGTCTTTTATTCCCATTTCTTTTCTAAAACTGATCTTTTCAAGGTCACCTATGATCTCCATTCTGCCAAATCTGAGTCATTTCTCTGACCTCAGTCTCATTCCATCTATTATGTGCTCTCTCCTCTTGAAACCATGAATTTCCATCTCTTTTCTGGCCAGTTCCACATTCTCTTGCTTTTCCTCTTCTGACTAGGTCATACTTTTCAATCTGCCTTTCTGATTCAACCGCTTCCCCCTTCTCTAAACGTTGAGGGACCCAAGGTCTCTGTCCTCAGTTCTTTTCTATCTTTGCTCATTCTCTTAATGTCCTTCACCTAGTCCCATGCTCCAGCTGCTATCTGTAAAGCTCATGGCTTCAATTTTTCTTCCAGCCTTGAATTGCTTCCCCCAGCCCAGCTGTAGTCTCTTTTTATCCATTTAGATAATATTAATGTCCATAAGTGAATTACAAGCCTGCCTCTCTCATTGCAGTTAATGGTATCACTATTACCTTTGCTACTCAAGTCAAAAATGTAGAGATTCCCCTTGATTTCTTTCTTTCCCATCCAGTCTAGATTTAAAAAGCACTCTCCAAAAGACCGTTCTGCAATGATGGAAAAGTTTTGTGATCTACAATGTCTAAGATATAACTATTAACAATATATGATTAATTGAACACTTGAAATGTGGCTTGAGTGACTATAGAAATAAGATTTGAATTTTATTTAATTTTAATTGATTTAAACTTAAATCACCAAATTTGGCTGGTGACTCCTGTATGGGACAGCACAGTTCTAGACCATGGGCAACTATGATTCTGGCAATCCTCAAAATATATACCGGATTTTAAAGCATGTCCCTCTCCCTACCTTCTTATTCAGCTTTTTATTATGAAAACATTTATAATAGTATTGAAAAATTTCAACTTACAGAAAGGTAAAAGAAATAATAACTAATCCAAGTGGGTACACTCCTCCTTTCTTATTCTCTTGACCAGTCTCCTGCTGCCTCTTTGTTTCCTCTACAGTGCATTGAATTTCAGAGTTCTGGCTCCTTCAATCTTGCTGTCTCCCCTGCTAGTATTCCTTACTGATCATTGCCCACTATGTGTAGGTAGAAATGTTTCTAGGGAGGACAGAAAATAAAATATACTGTCTTGGACAAAATAAAAATACTTTGAGGACCTATTGACCTTTTATCAACAAGAAATAGCCAGGTTGTCCGGTTGTCCTCTGAATGTTACCTAAGCTAAAATAGCCCTTAGGGAACAGATGTAAATGGGCAGCAATTATTCTCCCCTCTGACAGGCTGGAAAGCTAAGACCATTTTCAAGGCATCCCTTTTATGTTCATGAAATATCGGAAAGGAGAACTGATTGTCAGAACATTTCAGTGTATCTTACACTAATGTGCCTCTTACATTTATAATTGAAAAAGTGTTAATACAATAGGCTGAATGGGCTTTAGATTTGGTTTGGAGATTGATTTATAGCACTCATAAAAGAATTGCAGACTTTGTTAGGTGGAAGGATAAAAGATTGATGCTGCTCTATATGCAAATTGATTCTTTTCTGTGCTTTTGGATGATTGATCTGAGATCTTTGGAAGTCTTAAAGTTCCTTCTTCTTCCGCAGAGACAAAATAGGTTTGAATTTTCGATCTACACTGAGCATTAGTCAACCAGATTAAGTATAGCAGGAGCACAAAGGTTAATGGATTTTCTCTTATTGAGCAAGGACAAATGCTAATTATCTTCTTAATTCAACCGTTAAAACTGAAGCAGAGCACAGGCACAGGGAGAACTGGGGAATAGGTTAGCTCTGCCTTAGTACCTATTTTATTCTTATACCCTCCTTTAAAGTTACCCCTAACAAATGTGATGAGTTGCGCTTCTCCACTCTAGATTTATGTCCATTTATGTCTATAGAATGACTCACTTACAGGCAGTGTCCTATGCTCATGGATAGTGCTGGGGACCTTTGAGCTAATACTTTGTGAAGTTGCCTTTTTTCTCCTAAATTCTTATCCTGCTGTCTACTTTTACTGAGTTCCAGGAATCAAACACTGCCACATATTCTTTGAAAACAATGAAGTCTCACTAATGGGACTCTGGCCATCTCGAGTGCTGAAGTGCTTGCTAGAATAGCACTTTGTGTCCTTGGCCAATTTTCAGTGCTCTCTGTGGTTCTTTGTTTATTCAAAGGTTCACATCACAGACTTGACATTGCCTCACCTGCCTGGCTTGGAAGACCTTGGCATTCAGGCCACACCCCTGGAAATGAAGGCCATCGAGGTGCTGAGGCGTCATCGCACTTACCGCTGGCTAGCTTCTGAAGTTGAAGATGTGAAGCCAGCCAAGACTGTCAACATTTAGTGGCCCCCAAGCTGCTCTTGGTTTTTGGTGTCATTTGGGTCACTTGGCTAGTGACCAGCCTACTTCCATGAGAGAATCCTGTAAATAGTAAATAAGATCTCTATTAAAACATCTGAGGTTATATTCTGTAGCAGCATTTTCTTTCTTGATTTATAAAATTATGAGACATTAAGCCATTTAGAATTTGAGCATAATTTTCTTTAAGTATATATGTTTAATAATGACGTGTGTGTGTGTGTGTGTGTGTGTGTGTGTGTGTGTGTATAAGTCTTTGAAATGCTGAAGGATTTGAATTTCCCTGTCAAGCCACTTGACATTAATATTATTTACTAATATTTTTAATGTCAAAATATGACTACCACAAGTGATATATGATTGTCTTTTACTATCAATTGACAAAATATACAGTGTTCCATAACTAATGTGAATTTATTTTTTAAAAAATTTATTGTCATGACATCTATAAACATTTAAAAAATAGTACATAGGTGTAAAACATTGTAGACATGGATTCCCACTGCTTGTGGTAATTTCATAGTCCTCTTCTGCTCAGATCTGAACTACCTGAAGCCTCTATTCTCCATTGTGTGTAGGTAGAAATGTTAGAACAACATCTGGATGATTTCAGATATACAGATTCTCTCTCATGCAAAGGAGGTGCCCCAGCCTCTGCAGCAATCTCAAGGGCTTAGGACTTGGACTTTTTACTAAGTTATTAATATTGTAGCCGAGAGCCAGATGAACAGTTGATTTTAGTGTCAGCTAATTTCTTAGTACAGTATGAGTAAAAATGCCCATAATTTGAGGTGAAGCTAACCATTGTCCCAGATGTCCCAAGGTATGTCATTGCATTCTACCATGAATCAGCCTTTGATCTGTAGGATGAGACTACCACTGAAAACACTGTTCAGTTATAGTAATACCCATCTCACTTTTATGGAGTAGGGATCATCAGTGTCGACGGCGAATTTTCTACCTTCCCTTCCTTCTGTGCATGCTCCAGAAACGGACAAAAGTGTGCTGTTAAAAATGTCCATGGACCAGCAGCATTGGCATTGCCTTGAAGCTTATTAGAAATGCAGAAAACCAGGCCTTACCCTGATCTGTTGAATTAGGATCTGCATCTTAAGTAGGTCACTGGGAGATCTGTATGTACACACACCGGTATGAAAGGCACTGATGTGTGGAAATGCTGCATTGGAGCAGAGTGATTTCTGTTGTTAATTCAAGTGGCCGATCCCCACCCCAGACCTACTGAATCATAATCTCTAGAGAAAAGGCCCAGAAATTAATGTTTTTACTAAACATGTTAGTCTATTTTCATGCACAAGAATAGGTGAGAATCAGTGTTCTGTGGAAAGAGGCTCAACTTCAGCTGCACTTATTTCTTCAGTTAACTTATCTCTTACTTTGGATGATACTCTTGCTGGCTATAAGCCAGCCAGTAGGCACACATTTGAGTGGATTTGACTTGAAATAATAATTCCATAATGTACAGCATCTTACAGTATCTGCATGTTCTAGCAATGTTTCTCCTCTCTTCAATTGTATCATAACTTATGATGCTACATACTTGCTTTCTCTAAAATCATAAATCAACCAGGATAGTTTTTCTTTCTTGTAACACCTAATGCCCCTTTTGTATTTTGTAATGTATTCTTTATTATCCTGATATAAAAGTCAGAACTACTACATAACTTACCTAATATGTAGTTGAAGTGTAATGTCTTATATAAATAAGAAATTAAGGGAAGTAATACATAATAAAATAACATACTCCAATATATTGATGTATGAGCACAACCACACGGAAGCCATAATGAAGTCATCAACCTCTTGCATCCCTACGGGTAATCACAGTAGGCACCACTGTAAAGTGGCCTGATACAGGAGGGAGGGGTTTGTATTGTTCATTTAAATACTGTGAACATCATCACTATTCACAATGTCAACTTCTGAATTACTGGACTTTTTTTATTGAAGTATAACTAACATAAAATATTAGTTTCATGTGTATAGCATAGTGATATAACATTTGTATGTATTGAAAAATTATCACTGCATTAAGTCTAGATACTATCAGTCACTATACAAATTTAGTACAATGTTATTGATGGTATTCCCCTTCCTATAATTACATCTCCATGACTTATTTTATAATTGGAAGTTAATACCTGTTGATCCCCTTTACTTATTTTATACCCTCACCCAACCTCCCATTTAGCAACCACCAATCTGTTTTCTGTATGAATATGGGTTTTGCTTTGTTTTATTTTTCAGAGTCCACATATAAGTGAAATCATATGATATTTGTCTTCCTTTGTCAGACTTATTTCACTTAGCATAATATCCTCAAGGTCCATCCATGTTGCAAATGGAAAGATTTTATTTTTTATGAGTAGTATTCTGTTGGTTACATATACCACATTTTCTTTATTCATTCATCCATTAATAAGACACAGGTTATTTCTATATCTTGATTGTTGTAAATAATGCCATGAGCATAGAGGTAAACATATCTTCTCTGATTAATGTTTTCACTTCAGACAGATAACCAGTAGTGGAATTTCTAGATCATATGGTAGTCCTTTTTCTTAATTATTTGAAAAACCTCTATACTTTTTTCCACAGTGGCTGCACCAATTTACATTTCTACCAACAGTGCATGAATGTTCTGTTTTCTCTACATCTTTGCCAACAATTGTTATTTTTTGTCTTTTTTGGTAATAGCCAATCTGACAGGTGTGAGATGATATCTCATTGCAGGTTTGAATTGTATTCCCCCGATGATTATTGATGTTGAGCATCTTTTCATGTTCTCATAGGAATGTCTATTCAGATTCTCTACCCATTTTTTAATCAGATGTTTTTGTTGTTAGTGAGTGGTGTGAGTTATTTATATATTTTGGATATTAATCCCTTATTGGATAAACAATTATCTTTTTCCATTCAGTAGGTTGCATTTTTGTTTTGTTAATGGTTTCCTTTGCTGTGCAGAAGCCTTTTAGTTTGATGTAATCCCATTTGTTTATTTTTTGCTTTTATTTGCCTTGCCATTGGAGTTAGATCCAAACGAAACAAAACAAAACAAAACAAAACAAAACAAAACAAAACACAAAAAACATTGCTGGGAGCTTACTGCCTGTGTTTTCTTCCAGGAGTTTATGATTTCAGGTCTTACATACAAATCTTTGATCCTTTTTGAGTTATTTTTTATATATGGTGGTCCAGTTTCGTTCTTTTGCATGTAGCTGTCTAGTTTTCCTAACACCATTTATTGAAGGAAGTATTCTTTCCCCTTTGTATATTCTAGCCTCCTTTATTGTTAATTAATTGATGGTATATGCATGGGTTTTTTCTGTACTCTCTATTCTGTTCCATTGATCTATGTCTTTTTATGCTAATACCATACTGTTTCTATTACTATAGACTTGCAGCATAGTTTGAAATCAGGGAGAATAGTACCTCTGTTTTGTTCTTGTTTCAAGATTGCTTTGGCTATTCGGGATCTTTGTTGTTTCATACAAATTTTAGAGTTGTTCTAGTTCTGTGAAAAATGTCATTGGAATTTTGGTAGGGATTGCATTGAATTTGTAGATTTCTTTGGGTAGTATGGACATTTTAACAATACTAATTCTTTTGATCTGTGAACACGGATATCTTCCCATTTATTTGTGTCTTCTTCAGTTTGTTTCATCAGTGTCTTTCGTTTTCAGTGTACAGGTCTTTTGCCTCCTTGGTTAAATGAATATCATTCCTAGGTATTCTTTATGATGCAATTGTAAATGGATTGTTTTCTTGATTTATCTTTCTGATAGTTTGTTATTAGTGTAAAGAAAGTATAAAGAAACACAACAGACTTTTGTATATTTTGTGTCCTGCAACTTTTTTGAAATAATTTATTCTAAGTTTTTTTTTCTTTTTTGAGTCTTTAGAGTTTTCTACATATAGTATCATGTCATCTGAAAATAGTGACAATTTTATTTCTTCCTTTTCTATTTGGAGGCCTTTTATTTTATTTTTTCTTACCTAGTTGCTGTGCCTTGGATTTCCAAAAGTATGTTCAGTAAAAGTGGGGAGAGTAAGCGTTCTTGTCTTGTTTTCCATCTTAGAGGGAGGGCCTTTAGCTTTTCACCATTGAATAGGCCCAGGGCACACCAGAGTTCAGCCTTCCTACTTCTGATTCTCTTCCCCCACAATACACCCTCCAGTAGGAGGTACACATTTGAGGTCCAAAATGCAAAAGACTACCATAGCACATATCATCCATCCATCCATCCATCCATCCATCCATCCATCCATCCATCATCTATGTATGTATGTATGTATGTATGTATGTATGTATGTATGTATCATCATCATCTATGTATCATCTACCTATCATCTAATCTATGTATCTATATATCTCGGGTGCTAATTTTAGGTAAATTAAAGTATAGACTCACTATTCACATTCTGCCACAAATTAGCAAAATAACCAAACTTGGTGGTTTTGCTTGCTTTCACTTCTAGGTCAACCAATACTATTTCTTTGTTTGGGCTACCCTTTGCTTGCCCTTTCACACTTCTTCCTTAGACCAGTGCCAAAGGTTTCTCTTTCATTTTCCTGGCTCTTGAGGAATCCTGATTTGCTTAATCTGAGTTACCTGGAATTACACTTCAGTTCCAAATCAAAGTGCCACAACAGCCAACAGACCATGAAGGAAATATTCCCAGAGCCTCCACCAAGTAAATCATGATGCAGGCAGCACTTTTCCTAGTCTTTCTAAATGAAGCCAAAGTACTTTCTTTTTCATCACTTATGTTCTTCACTTCAGAATCTTCATGTTTTCTGTCTTTTAAGGAATATAGCCTTTTCACCTTTTTCAGATTGTTCCCAGGAGCTTCCACTTGGATCCTCTATCTCTGTCCTGGTC
The DNA here is from genome assembly GCA_030015415.1 of Cynopterus sphinx. Classification (NCBI taxonomy): domain Eukaryota; kingdom Metazoa; phylum Chordata; class Mammalia; order Chiroptera; family Pteropodidae; genus Cynopterus; species Cynopterus sphinx. The sequence continues at coordinate 96,128,018 of CM057380.1, forward strand.
GTTTGTCCACATAGGACAATTTACATCCATGTCTCTGGCACATCCATTTTGTCTCCTCAGCTCAAATAATACTGTTGGAAGTCTCATCATTAAAGAATTTAATCCATTCAACTGCTAGCATAAAAGTTAACGTAAGATGCAGCCCTGAAGTCAGAGCCTGGATTTAGCCTGGGCTCCAACACTCCCTTGCTATGTGAACTTGAGAGTTATTTTAGCTTTCTGGATTGTTGCTGTTTTGTCTCTTAACCATGTCAATAGTTTGTGGTGAGGATTCCTTGAGGTTTTATGAATAAAGTACATATTACAGTCCTGGCATATAGTAAATAATAAATATTAGCTGCTGGTATTTTTACCAACCATTCTACCGGCCATTCTTATGCTAGGTGATGTGGATATAAAGAAGGAAAATACACTTTCTATTCAATGAATTTATAGTTCAGTGTCAAGAAACAGACATCTAAACAGTAATTATTGTACCTCAATATGAATCTAGGTTTCCCAGAGGGCAGTACAGAAATTTTTAAATCATATAATTTATTGAAGTGATAAATTTTTAAACTTTTAAATTCAACACACAATTTTATTTATAAATCTAGTGAATATAGCAATTCGTTTTAAGGGGTTTTTACAATTTAGTTATTTATTATTTAGGTATTTTAAACCCTTTTATAAGTTCTTTTTTTCTGTTAAATTTTGCAACTGTCTAACATACAAAACCTTTCCACACACTTGAACAACTCTAGGAAAGCTAATGATTATTAGATATTAATCTCAAAGTCTGCTAATCATTCTATTTACAAACTTAGCAAAATTGTCATACCTTTCAAGGTCTAAATCAGTAAAGTACACATTTGAAATTAGAATCATAAGGTGAATCTGTTAGCAAAATGCTAAATTCTTAAATAAATATTACAATAATTTTTAATGCCAAATATGCACTGATTATTACAAAATTTAACATAAAGTATTAGTCAAAGTTTGAATAACTTCATTCTGTATATTTAATTTTAAGTCTTTCAGAGGTTGAAGACCTTTACCAACTAAGGAGACAATTGTACCATCCCAAACCTTTTGGAATTATCTTAGTGTGTGGAGATGGCATGTGAGCAAGCACTATGCCCTGGGTACAAGATCTGGCTCCCATATTCAGAGTGATTCTTTTTATTTTAAAGAGGAATGAGCTAAGTATCCATTTATAGTGGCTTTCTTTCAGGGAGGTACACTTATAGAACCCTGTTTTTGGGGTTCAAGTTGCATCAACCTGCTCATTAGAACTAATTGCATCCTGCAATACTATAAACTCATCCCCTTTATCATTACATTTTCATTTATAATTTACGTACACTTATCATTATACTTCTGTAACTTAACAAATCTATTTAACTCTGATCCTACTCTACACTCTAAATTCTTTTCTTCCCAGGTCCTGTCTAAAAGAAGCCTGTCTAAAATGTAGTTGGGCTGAGGGAACAGTAAGGCCCTCTTGATCAGGGGGATGCAAAGATTTAAGTATCTTCATTGTGCACTGGATGCTGCTGCTGTAATTTGTGTTGTCTGATTCTGGAGGAAATAGCACTGACGGAGGAATTAGCCTTAAACACCAGGATAGTGTGTGTTGATAGTAATAGTAATATATCATAATTTGTATTAACATAACTATGTTGTAAATATGTTAAACACAAAACATTTACTATATATTGAAATTGCAACTTCAATTTTGTCTCTCAAATTCTCTTTAAAATGTCTGCACTAGAATGTAAACCACATGAAAGTAGGACTTTTTATTCATCATGTTTACTGCTACATCCCCAACACCTAAAACAGTGCTAGGTACCTACTCAGCACATGATAAACATTTGCCTAATGAATGAAAGAATGAATGGGGTGGGGAGATTCTTTCCTTACTCTTAGGTGAATACTCTATCTGATCCCAAATTGTTTTGGTGTTGTTCAGGTAATAACAGTTTCAATTCTGTAATAAAATCTCAAGTTATAATAGGCTCAATTTTGTCATTAGGGCGCCAGTGTCAGAGAGATGTCTGAGCCTTCTTGGCAGTAGATATTTAAAGCTGAATCTTGTGTGATGCTTACATGAAGGTGATAATGGTTTAGGATGGTAATTGAAACTATAGAAGATGTTGCAGAGGATAAAATATCATATTAATAAAATATCACCCATTAACACCTTAGCACAAATTAAAGTAGCTGCATTTCACCGATAAGGACCTGCAGGGCTGAATGAGGTTAAATAATTTATGATGGTGGTGGTGGTGGTGGTGGTGGTGATGTGTGTGTGTGTATGTGTGTGTTTGTGAGCGGGGACGGGGGTCGGGGGGACACTGTTGGATGGAAGCAGTACTAAGAAATTCGAATTAAGGAGTTAAGAGGGAATTTAGAGATTATCTGGCCCAATCTCCACATTTCATAATTGGAGAAACTGAATAAAGACAAGAGATGATATCTCTGTAGGATCTATCTGCGGGGGACAAACACTTCTGGAGCCAGGCAGTCCATATATAGGACAATAAAAAGTAGCAGTGTTACAGGAAGTAACACCTGGCGGAGGAAATTGGACACTCAGACAACTTTGTTGGAGGAAGGAGAATTTATTCGAGCGGCAGAGCACATGAGGCCCTACAGAAGCACAAGCTCATTCTGGTTGGATCTTACAGCTTGTATACCCAAGCATGTCCATGCAAGGGGCACATGATTCCTTTGTCTGAAGGACAATGTGCACTTCATGGCTCAGATGGGAGGGGGAGTTTCTGGCCGGGGCTGGAAGGGGGAAGGAACTCTCAGACCACCAGTCTAATGTATTTACATATCACTAAGTGTAGCAAGAGTTTCCAGAAGGCAATTTAAAGATCTATAGGGTGTGGTTAATCTACAACTGGTCATTTCTGCAAGCCCTTTCCTTTGCATTTTTTAGACACCTCTTTTAGAAGTGTAGGGGAAAATTTGTATTTCAATAGAAAACTATGCACTGTCCAGAGTCTAGACTCCCTATGAGAATACACCCTTCTGGGCTCTCCGATTCTAATTCTAAAGGAACTATTTTAACAGCATATTTGTAAACTGTAGAAAACTGGTAACAATACAAAATAATCTTGTCCATAGATGTATAAATTCTGTCCACAGAGGTTCAGCTGAACTTCTTCCCCAAGTTTTGCCTCCTGTGACACATTTATTTCAATATTACTGATCATTGAATTCTTTCTTGAACTGATTATAACACCTCACCACTTTTATCATTAATGAATTAAATACAGTTTTTAACACGCTTCATTTTTATAACTGTATGAGTGTTGCAATTGTTACATTTGTTTCAAAATTATCTTTAACAACAGACTACAGTGAACTGGGGCAGATCCTTCTGCTCCCTCCAGATGACTATTTACAGATGTGGATGTTGGTCAGTGTTGCCAGATCTCCAGTTTTTCAAGGGAAGTTGAAAATCTAATTTTTGTAATTGTGGAAACCTCTTTATTTTAAGATATTGGACAACTAAATCTTTTTTTAAGTTAAAAAAGAAAGAAAGGAAAAGTGTGTGTGGCTAAGACAACTCATTGGTTGACAATCCAGCTCATTGGCCAGGTTGGGTCAGGAAAGTAAGGGAAACCTGGATCCAAGGGGGACCATTATATTGACTTGCTTGTTCTTCTTCACACAAATCTGCAAAGTAGATATCACTCCATTTCACAGGATGGATGCAAAGAGACCAGGTGTCAGAAGGTGATGGCAGGAGCAGGACCAGATCCAGGTTTCCTACAGCCAGGAACTGTGGGAGTTGGAGAAGAAAAGGTGGTCAGGCTTTACAGATTTGCCTGGGGCCAGGGCAAGCCCTGTGAAATCATCAGGTTCACAGGAAATGTCAGCTATGAGATCCTTTATCGAGTGAGCAGATTTTCACAGGTTTTATAACCCACTACCTTCTCCAAATGGTTTTTCTTTTTCGGTGATAACTGGTGAAATATTCTTAGATTCTTTCAGCCTACTACTGAGATTTTTTTCTCAAGGACAGTCCCAATCTAATGATGCAGAACAAGGCAAACTGCCTCAAGCTGGGGCAGAGATAAAGCCCTGCACTGAGAGAAGAGGGCCCTTTGGCGGAGAGCGTGGAAAGAATTCAACATAACACGCCAAAGTTGGAGTCAGAAAGAAAGTTTGTTAGGAAAAAGATAACACTTCACAGACAGATTGTGGTCTCCTCACAGAGGCAGAGAGTGAGAGGGACAGTGAGAGAGACAGTAAAGATACTGAGAGTGACCCTGAGTGATCAGGGAATTCAGTTCATGTGTCATTCTTTAGTTCCCATTTCCTTTGATATGGACATACAATGAGCTAGGAGAAGGGGAAGAGTATGTAGCATGAAAAAGTAAGAATATGTAGAGTAAAAGGCCTGCTGGAAGTTCCCAGCCTTTAATCCTAGGTTCCCTCATGGTGGTAGTCATAGAGAATGACTCTTGGTTCCTGTTTAGCCATCACAGGTGTGAAAAATGGGCTGTTAGCAATCCTGGTAGAAATCTTCCTTTGTTTTGAAGGTGTCCTCCTGGCCTGGCTTGAAGGGCTGATCAGCATATTGCAGTCTTTAAATGTAGCTTGATTAACATTTTTAATTCTCTTGCCTCCTTCCTACATTATAATAATTGTAAATCAAAATAGAAATAAAATGATGGATAAGTTATTAGGAAAACTGGAAAAATCATAGGGTAGATTTAAAAAGCCTCTGCACTTGAGTTGCTTTAATAAGTTTCATAACCAGAGTACATAAAGCCTTCATTCATTCATTCGTTCATTTATTTAAAAAATTATTGACCTCCTACAAAATAAGCTTATCATTGTAGCAGAGCCTACTTGGCATAGCGAACACAATAAACCTATCTTTCTTACTCATAAATAAATGCTACAGGTAAGAAAGACCCTGAGGTAGGCTCACAACACTGAGAGGAAAATAATTATTTTCATTTTACAGAAACAGAAAAGCAAGATAGACTTACTTAAAACTGCACAGCTGATTGGTGACAAAATATCTGATTCTAAGTCCAGAGCTCTAAACCTGGATTATATCAATTTTGTGGGGCTCACAGTCAGATAACTTTGAAATAAAAATTAAAAAGCAGAATATATTAGCTGTCAATCACTGATAAAAACAAAACAAACCTTTTACAACCTTGGTTCAATTGCCTTCATTGAATATTGCAAAATTTTTTATTCAAGAACTCTCATGACAGTCTAGCCATTGTGCTAGATGCTGGGGATTCAAAGATAAGAAATCGACACTGCTCTAAAAATCTTCTGATTGGTCCGTTTACTTTTTACATTTTTTTTTTTTACTTAATTGGTCTTTTCGCCTCTCTACCCATTCTAGATCTCACCATTGTCAGTTTTCTCCTTAACATAGAAGTTTGAATTTTTATTCTCTTGCTTAAAATTCCAAAGTAGTTTCCCCATTGATAAAGACAAAACCTCCTGTGCAGAACCTGGGTCAAGGTGAGGAAGGCAGAAAGGAATTCTAGTTTGATAGTGACAATGATATTATCTTTAGGCATGTGGACTCTGATGTAATTACTAATAATCAGGCAGGAAGGTTTTCAAACTTCATTGCTGGCATTTTGGCTAAAGTCAGTACTAGAAAATATAGATTTGGTAGCCATCAGTGCTGAGGGAAAGCCAAGAGGGAGAGAAGAGCCCTTGAAACAGAATAGAATTAGGAAATTTGATAAGGATGCTGGGAGATTAATCTAAAGAGAAATTTTCAGATCACCCTTGTCTGGGCACAGCCACCTTGAATCTTTTTAGCATGAAACCACTGGTTCCATTGCTCTTGATGAAAATGACAAAATTAATATTGCCAGTTAATACTGTTTCAGAGATATAAGCAAAACACCATGGGAACACAGGGAACATCTTAATGGCTGAATGGAGAGCATCACATGGAAGGTGATGTTTAAGGTGAACTTCACAGGATGAGTAAGAGTTTCCCACATCATGAAGTGAGAGAAAAGGGGAAGCAGGCAAAGACACAGGGTTAGGAAGGAACTGGACTGAATAAATAGCAGAAGTTAATCATGCAGGTCTCGTACAGCATGTTAAGATGCTTGGACCTCATCCAGCTAGAAACAGGAGCCACTGGAGGGCATGAAGCAAAATAGCAATATTAGATTTGTGTTTTGGAAAGACCCTTCTGATGGCACTGTGTAGAGGGGGTCAGCAGGTAGACCAGCTGGCTCTCGGGAAATCATCTAAGCAAGACATGATGCTAGCTGGAAAGAGTTGAGAAACAGAAGCGAACCAGTTGAAAGATATGTAGGAAGTTCAGTTGGTATATCTTAGTATGGAAGATGAAGGTGAACAATTAAGGAAGCTTCCAAGGTTTCTGGTTGGGAAACTGGATGGCTAGTAGTACCATTGTCCAAGGCATAGAACATTGGAAGAGGAGAAGATTCGCAAAAGGAAGAAGATGAGTTAACTTTTATGTATATCTAATTATTATGCCTGTGAAACATTCAAGTAGAAATATCTAAGAAGCAGAAAGACATTTGATGAAAATGCCTATGAAGAAAGGGTAATATAATTAGTAAACAAAAAATGCAAATGTAAATGACAATATTTCCCATATATCATGTTAGTAAACAACAACAACAACAATAATAATCCAGAGTTTGCAAAGATTGGTGATATGTGTAATCTTCTACACTGCTGGGAGAGTGGGGTGGTGGTATATAAAATGAAATGAAGAGCAATTTGAGAATATGTATGAAAATAACATTTCAGGAATTTGCCTTAGGGAAATAATCTTGAATTTAGAAAAAGAATTAACTTTCCTTCAAAGATATTTATTGTTACATTGTTTATAGTAGTACTAAATGGGAAATAGCTCCCAACAATCAAGGCTTAAATGAATGACTGTGTAAAATTCCACCCTGCTATTCGAAATAATGTTTTTGAGGAGCACTCAATGACATGGAAATATTCAAACATATTGTTAAATTTAAAAAGCAAGTTAAAATTTCACATGATTTTATTTTTATGGTAAAAACAATGTTTTAAAAAATGACTGGACGGACAGGATCAGAATGTCATCTAGGGTTCTCCCTAGGTATTGGGATTGCAGGTATTTTAGAAGTTTGATTTTGCTTCTCTCTATTTTATAAACTTTCTATAATGAGCATGTTTTACCTTTATAATAATAAAACCAATAAATAATAACAAATAATGCCACCATAATAAAAAGAAATGAATAGTTGGAGAGAGGGATTAGGCATTTGAAATGAATGGTCACATAAAATATCTATTTTTGAAGTAAAGAAAAAAAGAAAGCAATAATAGCTATTTTTAAAGACCTTTGCCAGATTTATGATGGTGTTAAAACACCATTGCTGGCACGGGCCTGGTAAATTGAGAAAGGAAAGACATGCCTCAAGATTAAGGACAAGGGTCCATCAATCTGCTGATATTATATTACAGTTTTGCATGTAAGTAGAGGCTTTTGCGTATTTTCTGTGACAAAGCTATAACCCAAAGTTGTTCCTCAGATCAGCATTGAGCATTTATGTCCAAGATTAAGTAAGATTCTTTCAACAAGAAAAGAAACAAAAATGGGAGACAAAAGCTGTAGTGCAGAAGCCTCTGGAAATATGGTTCTCTATGCAAGGCTTCTAGGAAGACCATCTCCAAATACTGAACAATTATTGGTTCCATTTTTTTTTTTTTGTGCAACCTAACGGTTGAAATCTTCATTCTCTGGTAATTTATATACGAAACAGAAAAGCAAGATACTCCGTGGAAGCAGAAAGTGGTGAAAAAGATACAAGGTCTGGCGATCTGCTAGCCTGTTGACTTCCATCTGGCATTTACATCAGTCCAAATGCATCTGTATGGAGTCCTTAGGCTTCTCAGAGGGTTGCTGGAACAACACCTGGCTTAGAGCAATAGGGATAAAAAGCTAAGCTCCCTGTAAAGGTAGAGCTAGCCTTAGTAATGCTTAGAAAGGAGAGGGTCCTGATGGCAAACTGTTCAGGATAGAGAAGAGTAGCCCAGGAAGGCTTTGTCTCAGGTTTCACAAAGTGTGAGAAGGAACACAGTGTATGATTGCTGAGCTCTTTACTAGGACCCACCTTAGCCCTGAAGCCTTTAGTAGAGTTACTTGACCAGTTTGAAAGTCATGCCATTACTTGCCTAAATCAATCAGCTAGATTTAGAAGCAAGCTGAGACACCACACACGCACAATTAAAACCTATACATCATAGACTGTTCCCTGCTTTGAGTCACACTGCCTTTATGAAGAAATGTGAGAAAATGTATATGTTGTAAGTCCAGAGGGATGTAGGAATCATCTGTTTCCAGAGAGCTAGAAGTATGACAGAAGTCTTAATGACATTTTTGGCAAACATTTTCCTCCCTCCCTTTGCCCCTCCCCACCCCTCTCCCCCGCTCCCGAATAATTCCACTGTGGTGACATCAAAAGTGGCTAAGTCACAGCAGTAGTAAAAACTGCCCAAGAAACATCCCACAGCTCAGGCTGCATCCAACCCTCACAGAAATAGCCATCTCCACTCAACCCATCACACAGAAACACGTGCCCACCACCACCACCACCCACGTGCAGAGTCCCTCCACCACTCTCCTTTATACTCTGAAGATGTTGTACACCATAAGAACTTTGGATGAAACAAGAGGACTGCCTGGTGACTGCTACACCAAATCTGTAGCTAAGAACTCCCAAGGAAGAAAGAAAAGAAAGAAAAGAAAAGAAAGAAAAGAAAGAAAAGAAAGTTAAGGCATCATTACAAATATTTATTTAGCAGCCTCTCTAGTTCTCTCACATTTCTTTGGTGATTTTAGAAAAAGATAAATTTTCATTTCCTGGAGGAAATGAATTGCCTTTATTTTATTATAAGGAGGCATATAGTTTATCATTAAAAATCTATTTTGTTAATTATACAATATAATAAATATTTATATAAATGCCTTTTTATGGACACAAGTTTTCATTTTTCTTGAATCAGTACCTAGGAACAGAATAGCTGGATCACAGTGTAGGTCAGTGATTAACTTTGCAAGCGAGGGTTCAGTAAATGCCAATTAAGTCACTTGGATTGTGTTGTTCAGATCTTCTATATCATTACTGTGGCACAAAGAATTCTAGGATGGGCTCTACGACCTCCACCCCATGATGCTATTCCTGTGATTAAATTATGTGACATTGCAAAGGGGATTTACAGATGAAGTTGTAAGAGACCAGAATATTCTACCCCCAAATATGCTTCTTTGGCATAAGGACTATTTTGAGAAATAGCAGACACAGGAGGAAGCTCTGAAAACAGAGTAGAAGTTACCCTTTTATAAGTGAAATTTACATTTATTAAAGAAACCTGCATTTCTAAGGGTATCTCCCTCTCTGTACCCAGACGAGAGGACAACTGTATCACAAGAGACTCATCAGTGGAGAAGGTACCAATTTAAATCTACTTAACAAATATTTTAGTTATCATACTTTTCCTGACCACTCTCATAACTGGCCTCCCTCATACTCTTCATTCTTTGTTTTTAGCTGAAGATGATATTCAAGCCTGAATTTTAAGCACCTCTTTGAGGGTTACTCATTTCCCTGGTATCTTCCCAAGAGTTATACATGCTAATAAACTTCTGTTTGTTTTTCTTTTGTTAATCTGTATTTTGTTATAGGAACTCCAGAACTTGGAGTAGAGGGCAGCTATGTTTTCCTCCCTTACACAATTAAAATTAGGACTCAGTTGACCTGAAGATAGGGAGAGATTATCCTAGTGGACCTGCTCCATTATCATGGACTCTTTCAAAGCAGACTGTTTTCTCTGGCTGGAAACAGATGAGGAAGGCAGAGATTTCAAGCATGAAGAAGATCGATGCGCCATAGCTAGCTTTGAAGATGGAGGGGGTGAGGCTCAAGGAACGTGGGTAGCTTCTGGGAGCTGAGTGGCCCTGGTTAATAGCCAGTGAATAAATGAGGGCCTAAGGCCTACACCAGCAAGGAACTGAATTCTGCCAACGTTTGAGTGAACTTAGAAAGAATTCTTTCCCAGAGGCTGCAGAGCCCAGATTAGCTGACACTTTTGGCCTTAGGTGATAACCCACTTAGATTACCCTGGCTTCTGACCTACAAAGCTGTGGTGTTTTAAGCCACCAACTTTGTGGCACTTTGTTATGGAGCAGTAAAGAACTAATAACACTTACTAACTTTTTGTTCTAATTGTTTTATATCTTATTCTCTTCAGGATTGTAGATTTGTCTATTTATCTTCATTTGTCAGTTTTTGCTTCACATTTTAATGCTCCATTATAAGGTTTATATTCATTTAAGATTGTTATGTCTTTGTGATTGATAATAATTTTTATTATTATAAAAATTTCTTCTTTATCTCTGGTAATACTTATTTGAAAGTCTTGTTTGAAAGCCACACCTGTTCTCTTATTACTGTTGCATGGGATTTTTTCCCCAGTCTTTTACTTTCAATAATTTTTGTCTTTATATTTAAAATGTGTCTCCTGGAGACAGACAATATTTGAATTTTGTCTTTTTATCTAGTCTAGTCCGAGGGTCAGCAAACTTCTCTCTAAGTGAACAGATAGCAAGTATTTTAGGCATTGCAAGCCATATAGTCTCTTTCACAGCTACTCAATGTACAAAAAAGAGACATTGACAATTCATTTATGTATTCTACAAAAATTTTTATGCCAAAAAGTAGAAGGCAAATTTTATTTTATTTTTTAAATTTTATTTATTTATTTAATTTTAAAATTTTAGTTTCAAGTATAAAGTACATTGGTTAGACATCTATATAGTTAGTAAAACAATCCCCCCCAATTGCTCCCTTCCTCCCCTGACCTTCCACCTAGCCAACGTATTAATGCTAACTGCATTCCCTTTGCCGTGTTCCCCATCCCTGTGACCATCCATCAGCTAATAATTTGTACTTTTTTAACCCTTCAATCCTTTCTCCCAGCTCCCCAAGCTCCCCTCCTCTCCGTCTGTTACTAAATTGTCCACTGCATTTGTGAGTCTGTTTTTTATTAGATTGTTCTTTTTTTCCCTTAGATTCCGCATACAAGTGAAATCATATAGTGTTTATCTTTCTCTGTCTGACTTAAATACTTTCTAGGTCCATCAAAGCAATATCTTTTACCACCCTCTTCCTTTTCACATGTAGGGGGTCTTGCTTTCTTATTCTTTCAGCTCCTCTATCTTTTAGTTAGAGCACTTAATTCTTTTCCATTTAAGAAACTTATTGAATGTAGTTGTTACCATTCTTTATTCCTGTTTTTGACACATGTTTTTTCTTCTTAAAGAAGTCCCTCCAACATTTCCTGTAACACTGGTTTGGTGATGACAAATTCCTTTAGCTTACTTTTGTCTGAGATGCTCTTTATCTGTCCTTCAACTCTTAATGATAGCTTTGCTGGATAAAGTATTCTTGGTTATAGATCCTGGGTCTTTATTCTGCTGAAAATTTTTTGCAAAGCCCTTCTGTCCTGCAATAGTTTCTTTTTAGAAATCAGCTGCCAGTCTTATGGGTGTTCCTTTATGTTACTATCTATTTTTCTCTTGCTGCTTTTAATATTCTTTCTTTGTAGTTAAACTTTGGCATTTTAATTATGATGTGTCTTGGTGTGGGCCTCTTTGGATTCCTGATTTTTGGAATTCTCTGAGCTTCCTGGGTTCTATGCCCATTTTCTTCACCAGGTTAGGGAAGTTTTCCATCATTATTTTTTCAAACAGCTGTTCAACATCTTGATTTTCTTCTGTTGCATCGATCAGGCGAATATTTAGAGTCTTAATAGGGTCCCGTATCCTCCTTAAATTATTTTTATAGTCTCGGCATCTTTTTTCTTGCCATTCTGATTGAGTGTCCTGATTGGCTTTTCTGTCCTCTAGACAGGGCATTTGATCATCTTCTTTATTCACTTTATTTATTCCATTTAATATACTTCTCATCTCAGATAATGTGTTCTTCATTTCAGATTGGTTCCCTTTTATAATTTCCATTTTCATTTTTATCTCTTTGTTGGAGTTCTCTACACTTCCAAAAAGTTCATTGAGCATCTTTATAACCAGCATTTTGAACTCTGCACCTGTTAGATTATTTGACTCCATTATATCTGGATCTCTGTTCTGTTCTCTCACATGATTTCTGCTTCTTTATCTTTTCATTTTGGCCACCTTTCTGTGTCTGTTTCTATATACTAAGCAGAGCTCCTAAGTCTCCCAGTCTTATTAGTGTGGATTCGTGAAGTAGGTGTACAGTTGCACAGTCCCGAGAAGGGTTCAGCTACAGGCCAATTTAGCCCAAGCTTCTACCCTCCAGGGCCACCTGTTAAAATTCAGCAAACAATCCACAGATGCTGTGCTTACAGTTGCCTCAAAAGGCCACAGCAGAAACCGAGGCCAGCTGCCTTCCCCAGTGTGAGTCTCAGCAAGGAACTCCTGACTTGCTGAAGATACACCTAGATGTGTCTTGTGTGGGGCCGAGTTGGGGTAGGTGGGGTTTCAGGGAATCCTCTGGGCAGAGCTACCTCTGTTATCCAGTTTGATGATGTCACGGCTATGGCAGCTCTGTGCGGTGCTCTGGGATAGGGGAGGGCTCATCAGGAGAGCTCAACAATGGATAATACCAATAATTCTGTAGCCAGACTTGCCTTGTCCCTCACTCTGACAATGTCTCCCTGTAAGTCTGTGGTGCCCCCTGTGCACCGCCCAATGGGCACTGGTGCTCAGAGCAAGCAGGTCTGTCACCACTAAAATCTGCTCATGGTCGCAGCCCCTTTAAGAGGCGTCTGCTGCTTTTCGCTGCCACAGTCTCTGTCTCTCTCAGCTGCTCATGACCGGGCAGTACTATGTCCTTGCCCTGTCCTACCTTCCGCCATTGAAGGGTGCTTTCTTGGATTTCTCTGTAGTTGTAGGGCTTGTTCATCTAGATCTCAGGCGATTTTTCTTTGCTGCTACTCCTTGTCTCCATCACAACTTTGATTTGGTTGCCAGAGGGATGAACAGAGCCTCTATCATGTATACCATTTTTTTCTCTCCTTACCAAAATTTTGTTACAGAAATAAGTGTGATTTATGGTTTCCATTCAAACATGTAAGGAACTTGGAAGTTGTCACTTTGTCCTAACAACAAATAAAAAGCTGAATAAATTGAAAATCAACAACTCTTCTTAAATCATTCAGAGAATCAAGGCAAACCACTGCCCCCGAAATCAAAGAGACAGACTGGAAGATACAGAGAATCACTTCCTGGGGCAGAAACTGAGGGGCAGAAACCTCCTCAGAATCCAGTAGTAGGGTAGAAAAACACAAACTATAATATATGAATTGTCAGAGGCTCAGTGTGGACAAGTCTGAGATTAAACCCTCCTTGGCAGTCCAGTTTTAGGAGGCCACCTACACTTTTGTAAGTTTTACCTTGACCAAATTCTCACAGTGAACACTGGAGCAAAATCTTTTCATTCTTTTGACAGGGGGAAGAGAAAAGTAATAATTTTGAAATATGCCAAAGCATTTTGTACTCCTCAAGAGAAACTATTTTTCCAGAGCCTAACCTGCTGGGGTTTTGTCAGACACTAACCTACCTGGGAGGAGAAAGAAATACCCACTCTAGGGGCTCCCGCTAGTCATTCTGTCCCACCTAAGGTGTGGGGTAGAAACTGAAGCACTTGTAACGTTCAGAACCCACAGTCACAGGTTCATTACAAGAAGGAGACTTGACCATCGATTTCCCTCCTCATACACCACCTTACCACTACACCACCAAAAGTCTTGGTTCCTTTTAGATAGTATATCACGTGTAGCTTTCAACAAAAAAAATTACAAGGTATACTAAATGGAAATAAACACAATTGGAAGAGACAGAACAAGCATCACCACTAGATTAAATTATGTCAGGATTGTTGGGATTATCAGACCAGGAATTTAGAATAACTATTATTAATATGGTAAGTTCACTAATGGACAAAGTAGACAACAAACAAGAACATATTGGATACTATAAGCAGAACAATGAAAATTCTAAGGATTTCTCCCTCTGTGCACTCTTTCTGTCCATCTTTTTCTTTAAATCTTTAGACATTTTTACCTATTCATTTTTAAAACCTTTATTTTTGCATTTTTTATGTTTGTTATTTTTTGATATTTCAATATTGTATTAATTTTAGGTGTACAGCATTAATAGTTAGATATTAATATAATTTATGAAGTGGTCCCCTTGATAAGTCGAGTACCCATTTGGCATCATACATGGTTACAACAATATTATTGACTATATTCTCTGTTGTACTTTGCATCCTGTGACTATTTTTTAACTACCAATTGTACTTCTTACTCACTTCATCTTTTCATGTAGTCTCGGGCTACCCCTCTTATCCACCAGTCATCAGTTTATTCTTTGTATCCATGAGTGTGTTTCTGTTTTGTTGGTTCACCTATATTGTTATTTAAGTTCTACGTATAAATGAAATCATACGGTATTTGTCTTTCTCTGTTTGACTTATTTGACTTAACATAATACCCTCTAGGTCTATTCATGTTGTTGCAAATGGTAAGTTCATTCTTTTTTATTGCCAACTAATATTCTTTATCCAAATGTCTATTGATGGGCACTAAGGTTGCTTCCATGTATTCCATATTCCTTTGTTGTCAATAATACTGCAATGAACATAAAGGTGCATATATCTTTTTGAATCAGAGTTTTGGAATTCTTTGAATAAATACCCAGAAGTGGGATTTCTGGGTCATATGATAGTTCTATTTTTAATTTTGGGAGGAATCTCCATACTGTTTTCCATAATGGTTACAACAGTTTGTAATCCCCCCAACGGCACACTCGGGTTCCATTTCCTTCACATCCTTGCCAACACTTGTTTGTTGATTTATTGATGTTAGTCATTCTGACAGGTGTGAGGTGGTTTTGATTTGCACTTCTCTGATGATCAGTGACATTGAGCATCTTTTCATATGTTTATTGGCCACCTGAATAAACAATAATGAAAAAATGTCTGTTTGGGTTCTCTGCCTATTTTTAAAATGCGTTGTTCATTTTTTTTGGTATTAAGATGTGTGAGTTCTTTATAAATTTTGCATATGAACCCCATTTCAGATATAACGTTGGTGAATACCTTCTTCCAATTGGTATGTTGTCTTTTTGTTTTGTTGATAGTTTCTTTCACTGTAAAAATCCTTTTAGCTTAATGTAGTCCCATTTGAGTATTTTTTCTTTCCCCCCCATGTCTGAGGAGATATATCAACAAAAATATTTCTAAAGGTAATGTCAGAGAGTTTTCTGCTTTTGTTTTCTTCTAAATTTTTATAGTTTTGGTTGTCATATTTAAATCTTTAATCCATATTGAGTTTGTTCTTTTGTATGGTGTACAAAGATGGTATAATTTTATTTTTTTTACATGTATCTGTCTAGTTTTCAGAACATTATTCATTAAAGAGACCCCACCTCATTTTATATTCTTGACTCTTTTGTCATAAATTAATTTTTCATAAATTACTTAAGGCATGGGTTAATTCCCGGGCTCTCTATTATGTTCCACTGATCCATGTGTCTGTTTTTATGCCAATACCATGCCATTTTGATTATTATAGCTTTGTAGTTTGATATCTCCATCTTGGTTCTTCTTTTTCAAAATTGCTTTGGATATTTGGGATTTTTTGTGGTTCCATATAAATATTAAGATTATTTGTTCTAGTTAAGTGAAAAATGCCTTTGGTATTTTGATAAGGATTGCATTGATCACATAGATAATTTTGGGTGGTATGGACATCATAACGATGTTGATTCTTTCTAACAATGAATGGAAACGGTATATGCTTCCATTTATCTGAATCTTTTATATCTTTCTTCAATGTCATAATTTTCCAAGAGCAGGTCTTTTCCCTCCTTGGTTAAATTTATTCCTAGGTATTTTATTTTTCTTTTGATCCAATTGTAAAAGGAGTTATTTTCTTAATTTCCCTTTCTGATAGTTCATTACTGATGTATCAAAATGCAACTGATATCTGAATATTAATTTTGTATCCTGCTACATTACTGAATTCATTTCTCAGTTCTAGTAGTTTTGTGGTGAAATCTTTAGAGTTCTCTGTATATGTAGTATCATGTTATCTGCAAATAATGACAGTTTTACTTCTTCTTTTAAAATTTGGCTGCATTTTATTTTATTATTTTATTTTATTATTTTTGGTCTAATTTCTTTGGCTAGAATTGCCAATACAATATTGAATCAAAATCGTGAAAGTGGACATCTCTGTATTGTTCCTGATCTTAAGAAAAATGCTTTTAGGTTTTCCCTGTTAAGTATGATGTTAACTGTGGATTTGTCATATATAGCATTTATTACTCTATTCCCATTTTGTTGAGAGTTTTTATGGTGTTATATATTAATCTATTCAACTACTAGAGCATTTAATCTATTTAAATTTAATGTGATTGTGATAGATACATAGTTATTGCCATTTTCTAATTCATACTTATGTTTTTTCTTCTTTTAAATAAGTCCCTTTAATGTTTCTTGTAATATTGGTTTGGTGGTGATAAACTCCTTTAGTTTTTTCTTGTCTGGGAAGCTCTTCATTGCTCCTTGAGTTTTAAATGATAGCTCTGTTGGGTAGAGTATTTTTGGTTATAGATCCTGGCTTTTCATCACTTTGAATATGTCATGCCAATCCCTTCTGGCCTACAATGTTTCTGTTGAGAAATCAGTTGACAGTTTTATGGGAGCGTCTTTGTAGGCAACTTATTGCCTTTCTCTTGCTGCTTTTAAGATTCTCTCTTTGTCTTTAACTTTTGTCATTTTAATTATAATGTGTCAAGTGTGGACCCCTTTAGATTTATCTTGATTGGGACTCTCTACACTTCCTGCCCTTTTACATCTCTTTCCTTCACCAGGTTAGGGAAGTTTTCAGTCATTATTTTATCAAATAAGTTTTTAATCCCTCATTTTGCTCTTCTCTTTCTGGTATTCCTGTGATGCAAATATTGGTGCACGTGATGCTGTCCCAGAGGTCCTTTAAACTATCTTCCTTTTTTAAAAATTATTTTTTCTTTAGGTATTTTAGGTATTTCTGTTACCTTGTCTTCCAAGTCACCGGTTTTATCTTATGCTTTAATCTGCTATTGATTCCTTCTAGAGTATTCTTCATTGTGTTTCTGCTACCTTGTCATTCAAGTCATTGATTCAATCTTCTACTTCATCTACTCTGTTATTAATTTCTTCTAGTGTATTCTTCATCTCAGTCATTGCATTCTTCATCTCTAACTTTTTTCGAAGGTTTTTACGTTCTTTTTTACATTTACTATATCTTTGTTGATGTTCTCACTAAGTTGATCTATTCTTAACTTAAGTTTGTTGAGCATTTTATAACCAGAGTTTTGAATTCTGTATCTGGTAGGTAGCTTACCTCCATTTTATTTAGGTACTTTTCTAGAATTTTCTCCTGTTCTGGTATTTGGGACATCTATCCTCAT
Source organism: Cynopterus sphinx (assembly GCA_030015415.1). Lineage (NCBI taxonomy): Eukaryota > Metazoa > Chordata > Mammalia > Chiroptera > Pteropodidae > Cynopterus > Cynopterus sphinx. The sequence goes on from CM057380.1 coordinate 96,145,521, forward strand.
TTTGGCCAACTCTTTGAGTTTGTTTTTATGTATTAGGTAAATCTGCTGTCTCCCAGTCTTGGCAGGATGGCCTTTTGTAACAGGTGTATGGGGCCCAGTGTTGCAATCTTTTTGAGCACCTGATCTGGGTGCTCCAGAAGTGTTCCTTGTGAGAATTGTGTGTGTTCTTCTGTTGTAATTGAGCCTTGAATGTAATTTACTGATTGGTGGTTGCTGTTGACTCTCAGGCTAGCTGGCTGTGAGGACTGCCCACAACCATAGCAGGGGCTGACTCTGTAGAGTAGGATTTTTCATGGCTGGGCTCTGGTGTCTGCCAAGACCACTCTTTAAGTATGCAGTTTATAGAGCTAATCATGTGGTACTCTGTTGTGGTCTGATGCTGGTCACTAGGTGTGGTGTTTCTAAAGCCTCTTCAGGGACTCTGGTGCAGGCCAAGGTCAGCCTCTGTCTGTGCTCAATCTAGGTCTATCTGTAAGAGCTACAAAGAATTTGCAGTTGACATCTGTCTGTGCTAAGCCCAGAGGCTCATGGGAGAGGCCACACTGTCACCCAAGGCCAGCTGATACTGCTTTGGGCCTGGGAAAGGCACAGGGCACATTGAAGCCAGCTACAGCACTTCTGAGGCACATGGACCTTGGAGAGTTTAAGAAAGCTTGCTGTATGATCTGAGTCTGCCTGTGAGGCACAGACACTGAAAGAGCCAAAGACAATATGAGAGCTGGGTGGAGAGAAGCTTCAGGGAATCACTGGGGTGGGGTTAGTGGTGTTCATCAGGTTAATGTAGATTCAGACTTGGCACTCGCCTGCCCCTGCAGGCTTTGTGAGGGGAGGGCTCAACACAGGGATAGTGGTGGCCCAAAGCCCAAAGCCACACAATTCATTTTCTCCCAGTGTCTCTCTGGTGTTTTTTGAGATGCTGTCTCTTTGCTGTCCCATTATCCCTTCTCTAGGTTGATTGCTTTATAATTTAGTTGTAATTTTGATGTGGTCATGGGAGGAGGCGAGCACAGTATTTTTTCACTTTGCCATCTTGACCAGAACTCCTCCTTGGACATTTTTATAATAGCCATTTTAAAGTACTTATTTTTTAATTACCACATTTGGGTCATCTTTTGGTCAGTTTCTGTTGACTGTTTTTCTTGTTTATAGGTTACATTTTTCTGACTCTCCATATTTCCAGTAATTTGTGATTGTATCTTGACTTTGTGAAAGAATCCTTGTAAAGTATTTGTTTTATGTTGTCTTTCCTTAAGGAGTGTTGAGTTATGTTCTAGCTGTTAATATACTGGCAACTTATTTTGATGCTATTGAGACTTGTTCCTACGCTTTGTTAGAGTAGGTTTAGAGTGGCCCTTACTCTAGGGCATGGTCATTACTCTTAAGTAGTGATCTTTCTGGTGTCTTAGTAGAATACTGAGGCTATTCAGTGTATATCTCCCAATTATGACTCAGCCAGAACTCCTGTGTCCCCCAAGCCCGAGTGACATCTAATATCTCATTTATGCTCTCAACCCAGCAGCAGTAGACCTTGTGTAATTTTTCCCTGGGCCCATTTATCCAATTCCTTGTCTGGAAACCTGGAGGGAATCCCAAGAAAAACTTCTGGGATCCTTCTTTCTGTGCGGCTCTTTTAACATTGGTACCTTACAGTGAAATTTTCATATGCTTTAGCAGAATCCCAAACTCTGCCCTCTGACTGTCCAAATCAATACAACTGTCATGCTCTGCTTGTGGCTCACCATTTTGTGCCATGGTTGTGAAATGGTCCCCAGGTAAAGAAGTGGGGTAAATGTGGGGCTCAACTCATGTTTCTCTTCTTTTAGGGATCACAGTCTTTTGCTTCCATTGTCTGACAATAGTTATCTCATATGTAGTTGCTTTTGGCAGGAGAGCAAATATAACCCTGATTACTCCATCATAGCTGGAAGCAGAAATTGATTCCAAAAAAATTTAAAATATTAGGGTGCTATTTCATTTGTTACCAGCTGATTTTTCAGCTAATTTTATAAGGTAGTGATATCCTTCTCTCAAACCTATCAAACTAACTTTTACTTGCCTACAATTCCGAAGTATCTTTTCCTAAGTGCATCTTACAATTTTCTTTCAAACTGATAGTTTCGCCTTGAATTATTTAAAGTCTCACTGGAATGCTTAAATGAAATGGAAACTGGCCTGTTGGCTGGCAGGAGGCAGATGGTAAATAAGGTAATGTTTCAAATCATCACCCATCAGTTAACATTTGAAGAACTGAGTTTAAAGCCTTATAAAAATGAATTACATAGACAAATGTAGGCTGTATAAAAATTGTGTTAGCTCTAGTTCTTTTGGTAATGGCCAAGACTTATTTGCTAGGTCACTGATCAACCAACCAGGTGTGGTTAAAAAAAAATCCATTTTTTGATTCTGGTTCTAGTTCTTCTTTTGTTGCCTTGTTCTGCAATCTATATTGGTCTATATTCCAGGCTAGTTCTTTTACTTAGGCCAATTCTATTCTTTTATAGGTACTCAGGGCTGGTGATTAAATTGCAAAGGATTTTATTACTCTGCAATTTCTCAAAGTTAACTCTTTAACCATGGTATTGATTACACCATTGGCTCTTTTTAGTTTGTACTCTTAATTATGTACAAATGCATAAGGTTTTATGATGCTATTCAATTCTGCAGTGTGATTATTTTTCTTCTGTTGCTATGGTGGGAGAGATCTGTTTAAGTCTCTTGATTATTGGTGGGAAAGTCCATCTTTAAAGCGAATTATACCTCAAAGTTTTCTTGCTCAGGATTTTTACTTTATGATTTCTTCTTGGGTCATACTATCTAATATTCCCATTCCTGGTGCAGCAGCTGGAGTAAAAAACTATTGTCTTGGAACACTTGTATCTTTGTTAGGTATAGACTTTAGTACAGTGATCAATATATAGGCAACCAATTTAGGAAATCAAGAAAGACATCAAGAAGTGGATATTTATATGCAAAAAGAAAACTATCTGGAAGTTACCTGTACAGACCACCAAAACTATAGCATAAAAAACTATGATTCAAACACTGCAAATAAAATAAAAGAATACAGCGTGATCTAGCGTAGATATTACTTAACCTTCTGCCTCTCAGTTTCCTTATCTGTGAAATGGGGTAATGATCCCAACAACACAGGTGATTATGAAGACCAAATGAAATTACCTAAATAAAATGCCTAACACTGGCTGCCCCTTAGAAGGTGATTACAAACATCCATTTTCCTTTTTCTCTCTAACACATGTTCACAGTCTACAAATAAGTTTTCTCAGTCATTATTATCAATCCTATTACTAGTCAAATGAATGAATCTTCTGCGATTACACAGATATTTAAAACTTGTTTAGTATGGATACTATAAACCCTTGAGAACATATTCCCCCCAAATGAGCATAAAATGAACAGAAATTTTAGTGATAAAATATGAGTGAGGTGGAATTCCAGCCCCCCACTAAAAAAAAGTAAGCATTATGATCAATAAAAGAAATCCATTCTGAAATATTTACTGTCTGCCTAGAGGTTTTATGCTATGGAAGAGAAAAAATAGACATTATTAATGACTGAATCACCATTTTTCCTCAATATGACCTAAGACACTAAACACTAAAATTTCCATACTTGAATATTCCATTGTTATGTTTAATTGAAATACATTTCTACTCTCAAAAACTTTATTCATTTTCTCTGAGAAAATTTTCTGCCTTTGATCTCTCCCCAGGGCTTCAGAGCCAAAATTTCAGTTTTCTTACTGGACTTACACAATCTTGCAGAGGCCTTTCAAATGAAACATGTGCCTACTTGGCCTAATTATTTCTCCCCATATCTACTCTTCCTTCTTTGTTGTCTCCCTGAATTATGGACACTGCCAAGCACTCAGATGGTGAAGCAGAGTCTTCTTCATCATTTCTCTCCCCTTAGTCTTTATTTTCAGATGGCTACCATGTCATTAATTTATAAACTTATAAATGTTTTTCATTGTGAAGCTTATAAGACAATATCAGAGAATAATTAAAAATAGAAACGTAAATTAACTGCCTATATTGCTACTAATACAACCATTCTTATCATTTCAGCATATTTTCTTCCACTTTTTTTTTCTTGTAGTTCTGTTTGGTTTTCTTGTTTTCATTTTCTTCTTCCCTCTTTTTGCGCATTTCCTTACCTTCTAGTAGTACAGGATGCTTCAGGTTCATCTTATATTTTTCCTGCCCTGGAATCAATCATTTCTTTCAGGTACACTGGTTCCTTGTCTTGTAGAATCTGGGCCTTGGGTATTGATTTTCTTTCAAACACTACCATAATCATGGTCATATATTGGGTTATGGAGGAAGTTCCTACCTAGATTCTTAGCTGTGCTCATTGCTTAGGTTTAGCTATCTCTGAACACATCTGGCAGAGTGGTAGGGGAGGCAAGCAGAAATCTGCTAAGGACTTGGTGCCTCCTGGGAAAGAACTCATGCTAAGAAAAAGTGTCAGCCAGACAAATAAGGATAAATGCAAAGTCCTCATCATCTGAGGGAGAAGTGATTCTGAGTAGGTGTGATTGGTGACATTTGGATTATCTCTGACTCAACATTCCTCCCATTCCTCTCTTGGAGAAAAAAAAATCTGTGGGTAAAAATTGAGTTATTTTTTTCTACAAATTTCATGAGGCAATGGGATACAAGATAGATTAGCTTTGATGCACCCTACCCCCAGCTGTTTTCTTCCAGCAAAGGACATTTCATAGTTTTGGCACTTTTAAGGGCCTGTGAGTACATACTCTAATGTAGGGGCTTAGGTATTCTACAGAAGGAGCAGGATGGGCTGTAAAAGTTTGCTGTGTTTGGTGGAGAGATCACTAATGGGATTAAGGAGGAAAAGTACAAGATGCTGCGTGGAGCCTAGCTGTACTACTTCTGAAACCCCACGAGGGTCTTTTAGAAATATGTAAGGAGTTTTTGCAGAGTCCTGGAATCCTGTAACAGCAGACATGGTAAGTATCAAATATATTTTGGCTGGCAGTGGTACTGTGTCACTATTTAGGGCTCTTGTAATTTAGAAAGCTCAAGTTACCTTAACAATTTTCTAGCCATTTTTTTTTCACTTAGCATTTTCTTTAAGCACTTTTTCATGTTGTGATACAGCTTTCAAAACCTTTTTAACAAAAATGACAGCAATGATGATATATAATGTTTATTGAATATGTCAGGTCTTTTACAAAGGTTATCTCATTTAAACTTCATGAGCACTCTGCAAAGAAGAGTGTTATATATTCCCATTTTGCAGATAAGGAATATGAGGTTGAGAGAAGTGAAATAACTTTCCTGAGTTTACCTGGCTAGTGAGTAACAGAGTCACTATCTTACTCTAGCATCCATGCTTTCTCCAACAGTCTGAACTTGCTGTCCATAATATCCTACTATTCTATGGTGTACAGGTACCATATTTATTTAGCTGTTAATGTATTATAAGTTGTTTAACCATTCCCCTGTATTTGGCCGTTAAGTCAGCTTTATTATTTTTTTTCTACTATTATAAAAAAATATTATTTTTATGCCAGTCCCCATCGCTAATTCTGACAACCCTGAACTAATTGTCTTAATTAAATAATTTGTACCTTCTTGTTCCCATACCTTCCTTATACTTGCTTCTTCTGCTAGAGGGACTGACAGTTGCATACCTTTCAAGATGCCATATACACAGGCTGAATGGTCACTTGCCCTCTTGTGGCCATTGGTTCATGTTTGTGCCTCCTACAGGGTTCTAATCACCTTCACTCTAATTGTAGATCATTCCATCTCTTCCATGAATTTGTGAGCTTTCTGAGGCAGAGATGTAAGCTTATTCATATGAGGCATTTGTTAAAAGGCAGATGCCCAGGTCCCATAATAGACCTAAAAAATTAGAATCCATAGACTTGGGACCTGGATGTCTGTGTTTTTACAAAGACACCCATCTGACTTTTTTAAACTTGAACATTTGAGGCCCACTGCCCCAGTGTTCTTAGCAGTGATTTGGATGCACGAGGGCACCTAGTATTCCCACAGACTTTCACATGGCCTCTTTGGGATAGGTGAAGACTACAGGGAAAGAAATAGTTGCTGGTCTCTCTAGCTGAGTGAACATCTGAGAATACGATGCAAATTTTTATTTAATTATTCGATTTATTTTAAATAGATAATTCATGTAATATGATGCAAATAAAAAATATAAAATATGGTTCAGTATAAAGTCAGTCTACTTTCCACTTCTATCCCTCACTCAGTTCCCCAGCCCCCATCACCTCCACAGATAATCAACTATTCTTTTGTGTGTTTTTAATAAAGAGTTTATAATTTTAGAAAGTGATTTACTTCTGCAATCAGGTTTTTAGAATAGGGGTAATGTTTTTCTTTTTTAAAAAACTTAATTTAGAAATAATTATAGATTCATAAAACTTTGCAAAAATAGTATGGAGCAAGTCTGTGCGCCCTTTATCCAGTTTCCCCCAATGCATACATTCGACACAGCTACAGTGCAATAGCAAAGCTGAAAATTTGACATTGATACTGTGTGTATAGTTCTGCACCCTTTTGACACACATGTAGATTTATTCAACCACTACTACAATCAAAATACTTTAGCATTATTCTATCACCACTATACACATATAGCATATCACAGTCCACTAGTGGCATTATTTTACTAGTTCAGGTAAAATATAGAAACTTTACCTGCTTTTAAGTTTCTTTACCTTCTCCTATATATAATGCAATTGTCTTAAGTATCTCTTCTATGGATTGAGAACTAAGACAATGTTACAATGTTTGTGTCAACTGTCAAACTAATCTAGAAAACTCAAAAGAAGAAAAGCCTTTGAATTTAGTCAGATTTTTACTTCTTTCTTCTGGATGTTCCAAGATTTTTTTTCCATTTGTTCATTTTGAAAAAAAAATTCTTTGTGCTTTCTTTCGGAGTAAGTCTGTAACAAATTCTCTTTATTTTGTCTGAGAATGGCTTAATTTTCTTCATTCCTGCAGGATATTATTGTTGAATTTAAGATTCTGGATTGATCATCCTTTTCTTTTAGCACTTGAAAATGATACTTCCTTCTGGTCTTTGTGATTTCTGATCAGAAACCTGCTGTCATTTAAATACTTTTATTTTTTTTCTTTCCTACAAGTGAGTCATCATTTCTCTCTTGCTGTTTTCAGAATTTTTTCTTTGTCTTTAATATTTAGAATTTCAATTATACTGTCTTTGCATAAATTTTTTTTGTTTATCTTATTTATGGTTCACACAGCTTTTTGAATCTGTAGATTTATGTCTTTCTCCAACTTCAGGAAATTTTCAACTCTTGTTTTTTTGTATTCTTGTTTAGCCATTCTGAGACAGAGTATCCTTCTGAGACTCTGATGAAACACTTAATCTTTTGTTATAGTCTCAGGTTCCTGAGGTTCTGTTGTTATTTTTATTTTTATTTTTTAGTTTGTTCTCTCTGCATTATTTAGGCTGGGTAATTTTTATTGTATTACCTGTCTTCTAATTAAGTTCCCTGACTATTTTCTCTATCTTCTTCATTCTGCTACTGAAGATCCTCCAATGATTTAAAATTTTATTTTATTTTATTTTTAAATCAAATTTATAAGAGTGACATTGATTAATGAAATTATGTAGTTTTCAAGTGTACAATTCAATAATACATAATATGTATAATGCATTGTGTATTTACCATCCAAACTTAGATTTTCTTCTGCCACCATGATTTTAAAATTGTATTTATTATATTTTCACTTCTAAAATTTTCATTTGGTTTCCTTTTATGTCTTCTCTTTCTTTCCTGAGAGTTTATATTGCTTTGCGGAGACTACTCTTCTCATTTGTTTCAAACATATTCATAATTGCTTATTGAAGCATTTTTATGATGGCTGCTTTCAAACTCTTATTAGGCAATTCCAACATCTTTGTCATATTTGTGTTGGTGTCTGTTGATTGCCTTTTCTCATTCAAGTTGACATTTTCCTGGTTCTAAGTATGTCAAGTGATATTCTTTGTTGTTCTTGCAGCTGGACATTCTGAGTATTATGTTATGAGACTCTGGATCTTCATTAAATCTTCTGTTTCAGTAGGACTTTCTGCCACTGCTCTGGTGAGAAAAGGGAAATGTCGCCTTGTTACTGCCAGGTGGGTGTGGAAGTCCAAGTTTCCTACTTTGCCTCCATTAACACTTAGGGAAAGAAGGGTACCTAATTACTGTTGGGTGGGGAAAGAAGCTCAGGTTTCTCATTGCCACCGGCTGACACCAACTGGCTGAGGGAAAGGGCCACTTCATTACTCTTCTCTTACTGACATTATGGGGTAGCAGGGATAAAAATTATAGCTCCCCACAAGGCCACCATTCTAGAGGAGAATGAAGGGGCACTTCATCGCAGCTGGGGTGAGGGCAGAAGTCAGGGCTCCCCACGTGGCCTTTTTTGATGGGATAGGTATGATATGGCAGGTTTTTCAGTAAAAAATGGCTGGAGTAGGGTAGTTATTGTTCAAATGTTTTCAGTCTTGCTAGGCTGCCCCTTTCCTGTTCCTTTAGCTAGACAGAGCGGGATTTTCTTCGGGCTTTTGTTACTTTTGCCTGTCAGACATGTTGTTCTTTGGGTCTTGAGATCTCTAGACAATCTTCCCTCTTATCTCTACCTTTAAGTCTTATGTTTGTTTTACACATTTTGTCCAGAGTTTTTAGTGAAGAGAAATAGAGATAAGTGGTCTACTTCATTTTGAGTCAGAAATAGAAGTGATCATGCTTTAAAAATTTATTTTGACTAATTTGAAGTTGAGAAGATAGGAAAGACTGAGGAAAAAATGTTACTTATAATTTTGTTCTTTTTTGTTCTACCTGCTTTGTCTGAAGCTACATTTCTTTACTTTAAATGTTGGCCTAAGATCTTGTCTATATATGTTGTGTTTGGGGACCTAGTAAGGAGTCTAAGGATCTGAGACAGGGGGGAGAGCTTATTACTGGAACAAAGACGGGTCCATTCACCTGTGTGGGAGTCAAAGGAAAGATTCATGCAGGTGTGCAGCAAAGAAAGTAAGAATTTACTTTAGGAAGTTGCAAGTCCCGGAGACACAGGTGAGCTAATGCTCTCTCAGGAGTACTGATTACATAGGGAAAAGTCAGTCAACATGAAAATTAAGAGATTTGGGGTCATGGGTACTGATTGGACAATTGGATGGGGCTGGGGTACTTGATCATTGTGTCTGGTTCTAGAATCAGCCTGGTGTCATCCGGTCTGGCCCTGTTGTCCTATGGGGTAGTTGTTCTGCTTTGATGTGCCTGGAGCTGAAACACATGTAAGTCTAAGATGTTAACCTTAGTGTAACCAAAACTTACGTGCCTGTTATTATGGACCGGAGACTTGATAAATCTTATGTCCTAGGGCTTAATGATTAAAGGAGCAGGCAAACAAAAGTAGAGCATGGGAAAAGCAAGTAAGTCACGATGCCATTATCTTGGCAAAACCAGCTTGAATTAGACAGAAACTATATTAAAGAAATGGAATGAAGATTGTGTGTGGTATGATATGATTATGGAGAAACCCAAAACTAGACTGAGAACTTGAAACTTTTGGCTCTGGGGAACAATTTCAAGTGTTCAATCTACAACGATTATGATTAGATTATTTCTTTAAAACAGAGTGAGTGTAAAGTGTGGAAGCAGAAGAGTTTCTGGAAGCTGGAGCAGGGTAAAGCCTCAGTTTGCTGAGTTGTGTAGATGACTAACAGAGGGTGGGATCAGTGAAGCAGGGCTGATGCCTATGGCTCACCTCCAAGGATTGCCACAAGCTCATCCACTTTTTAGGTAAAATAACTGCAAAAATCTCTCCTCAAGTGTGCAACATTCGTTGTACACATACAATGTTTAAGACCCTGTAGAGTTAGGTAAAAAGAAATCTGAGATATCATCCTTGCTCTCAAAAAGCATATGGTACAGAAGCTTCCCAATTTAGAGATTCCTTTCTCCTATTATTTATCCCACTTATCCCCTTGTATATTACAGGAACACGTCATTTGCCCTTTCAGAGAGTCTGCCAGGTGATTTTGCCAGAGATAAGTAACACTAAAAACCAAAACAAAACCAAACAGAATATAGAGAGAAAAGCTTCTCACCCTGCAACCTGAGCTAGTTCCAGGAACAAATATTAGTTTGACTCCTGAGACAGTACAAGGTGTGTTCAGGTAACCTTCTGATCATTGGGTGGCTGCCATAGCACTCTCCAGAGAAGCAGACAGCTTGTGACAGCTTTCCCCATCAGAGAACATCTGGTTTAGCAGGCGAGGTGTCATCTATGCAGCCACCGGAGACAAAGCTCAGCCTGCTTGGGCAGTGATACATTCACTCAGCCCCACAAAGAGTGGCAGAGACAGAGACAGAATATGATGCTCAGAAGAAATGTCTACAAAGTTTTCTGCATTGGGCTAATTCTGGTTATTGCCTACAATCTCCTCCTGGTGTTTTATACCAAGGTGACTTCACAAAAGTTGATTTGGGATAGTTTCCAAAAAGAGCTTTATTTGCCTCTGTCTAAATGGAACAGGACAGTGATAAAGAGACTCTCTCACTTGGAGATGGATTTGCAGCATCTGCGTAAGTTTACAATGCTAACTTGGAGGGAATGGTGTGTGTGTGTGTGTGTGTGTGTGTGTGTGTGTGTGTGTGTGTGTGTGTGTGTTTAAGGACACTTAGAAAGAGGAGTATGGAGGAAAAAATGAGCAAGAGATCATGTTCCCATATTTCAGTTGCTCAAGTTTTGCATCTGACATTGAATTCTATGCATCCAAATGGGCGGTAAGTAATGAGAATTAGTGAGAATCAGAGCAAGAGGTTGGGGGAGAGATGGGGGCAGGATGTGATGGGTGGTGTGTGTATGCACTTGCACACACAAATGATCACAAGTACTTACAGACAGGCAGGTAGACAAAGACTCAGACTAAGAACTCCTGAAATGCTCAGGAATATCTAGGCACAGCGCAGTCCTGAGGCCTTTTCGTGTTAAGGCTTTTAAACAGAGGTGGCAATCTCTGGGGCAAAGGCCTCACTTGCATTTTGCTGTAAGCTACTATCAGGAACTAATGGGGGTTTGTTAGAGAATCTAAGATCGAATCCTGATATAACCATGATGATTGTGTGACTTGCGGCAAATGCTTGTCTCTCTTATCTCTCTCAGTCTCAGGCTTCTGATCTGTAAGTGACGATGAGAAGATAACTACCTGAGTTCACAGAGTTGTGAAATATATACAGAAAGTGCTCTATAAACTGATGTGTATCAAATTTTAATTTCTTTTTCCTTATTAAGGTATAATTAGTATATAACATTTTATTAGTTTTAGGTGTACAGTATAACGATTCAATATTTATATATACTGTGAAATGATCACAATAAGTTCAGTTAACGTTTTCACCACACAGTTACAAATATGTTTTTTCCTTGTAATGAGAATTTCTAAGATATATTCCCTTTGCAACTTCAAATATATGACACAGTATTATTAACTGTAGTCACTATGCTGTACATTACATCCCCAAGACTTATTTATTTTATAAATGGAAGTTTGTACCTTTCGACCCCCTTCATTCATTTCACCTACCCCTCACTTTCCGCCTCTGACAATTACCAATCTCTGTTTCTATGGGCTTGCTTTTTCTTTTTCTTTCTTTCTTTCTTTCTTTCTTTCTTTCTTTCTTTCTTTCTTTCTTTCTTTCTTTCTTTCTTTCTTTCTTTCTTTCTTTCTTTCTTTCTTTCTTTCTTTCTTTCTTTCTTTCTTTCTTTCTTTCTTCTTTCTAATTGAATTTATTTATTTAAATTAGATTCAAGTATACAGTACTCTGGTTAGACATCTATAATGTTCATAAAACTATCCCCCCAATTGTTCCCTCCCTCCCCTGGCCCTCCACTTAGCCATCATATTAATGCTAACTTCATTTCTTATGCCATGCTCCCCAACCCATCTACCAACTACTAATTTGTATTTCTTTAATTCTTCACACTATTCTCCCAACCCCCAACTCTCCTGTCCATTACCAAATTGTCCACTATATTTGTGTCTGTTTTTAATTAGTTTGTTCTTTTTGTTCTTTAGATTCTGCATATAAGTGAAATCATATGGTATTTATCTTTCTGTCTTATGAGCTTGTTTTTTTTTCTCTCATTTTTAGATTCCATGTATAAGTGAAGTCAGATGGTATTTGTGTTTCTCTGTCTGATTTATTTCACTTAACATAATACCCTCAAAGTCCACCAAATTCTAACCTTTTTGCATGAATTCTGGGGTTTGTTTTTAATTCTGGCTCACCATGAAACTCTAACACCTACGAATTTTATGTTTATTCAGCATCTGCCTCTAGTGAGGGGAAGCAGTCATGTTTCTCCTGCTCCCGAGTGATAAGAATCAAATGCTTGTGTTCCTGAAGAGAGATTGGATGTGTGAGCAGGGAAACAACCATTTATTCATATATGTGGATGTGTGCACATGGTGGCTGGAATTGGGGAAAGTGTCCTTTAAAATGGGAGTGATCATTGTCACAGTTCAGGGCGAGGAGGAGAGATGGATAAAAGGACAAATAAGAGGAGAAAAAGAAGAGAGGAAATTAGGGGAAGGGAGAGAGATAAAGTGTTGAGAGAGGACCAAAGAGATGAGGCCAGAAAAGGAGCAAAGAAATGAGAATCTAGTGTGAGAGAATGAAAGGGTGTATTTGGAGACAAGAGGAAAAAAAAAAAAGAAAATGAGGAGGAGAGAAAGAAGGAGGCACAAAGCACTATCGCACCATCTACAACCTCCCTCAGAAGGTTCATCATATTTTATTGTAGTACAATTTCTGAAAGGCAAGTTTCATAAATTTGGTTTAATGAATGTCTCATTGAGAGCCTACTGCTGCTGTACTCCCTGTAACTGGCACATGGAAATTAAACTGATGAATAAATGAATGAATAATGTAAGAAGGTGAGGACAGAGGGCAGGCAGATAGTGATAAAGAAAAGAGTGATACAGAGGAAGAAAGTTGATGAAACAAAGAGAAGATTGCCAGCTCCAGAAGCCTTGACTTTGAGCACATCCAGCTGGGTTGGACATTGACTTGAAAGTATGCTCATTGCAGCTTCACCAAGAGGATGCCTTTGTACCTGGGCAGTCACTATCACTTCCTGGCAGAGCCCCCAGATCACACCAGGACTCTCACCCAACCCCAGGGCTCAGCCTTCTGGAATCTTAAAATAGGAGTTATGCTTGCAACTTGGCTATTCTTTCCTTGAGCTGGAGTGCAGTGGGCCTAGAGAAGTCATTTGAGCCATCACTTCGAGCCATCGGGTTTCCTTTTTTACTTTACAAATCAGTTCTCACTCCCATTTTTTATCATAACAATTTAAAAGGCTTTTCACTCTGCTCAATACCCTTCTTCACCTCTCCCCATACCCTCCAGCAGAGGAAACAGAGAAACCAGGGAAAACAAAAAAATAGCCAAACTTTGTGCGCCAGGCTCTGTCCTAAGCTGTTTATAAGAATTAATCTACATAGTTATCGCAGCAACTCTCTGAGGCACTTGGTAAATCTAAGCACCAAGAAGGCCAAGGTCACACAGAAAGGAGTGGCCACTGATAATGTAGTATAATGTTTCTCAAATTTTATTGTACAAAAGAATTATTCATTGGTTTTCTTCAAAGTGCAGATTCTGGCATCTTCCTCTAACTACATCTAATCCTGAGATTCTGAATTAGTTGATTTGAGGATAACCTTGGATATTTATGTTTTTATATAATTACAACAGATGACTCTGATGCAAGTAGTTCTTGGGCCTTTTTGTCAATGTATTTCTCCAATCATCATTCTTAGAGGAACTCAGGAACATATAAATTCTGATAGAGCTGAAAGGAGAGGTATGTTCTAGTGAATGCCTTGCCAGGGCAGCCTGGCATGACTCTAACAAGTTCCCTTGAAATGTCACGTCCTCTGGGATAAGAGCTTGAAATTTTAGAATTTGGAGAGGAATATATTTCAAGGAAATCTGAAGGCAAAGCAAAGCCCAGGTATCTAATGATTGGCTGAAATATTTGTTCCCTTGCCCTTCATTTGCAGAAGAAAATATGAAATTGGCAATGAGGAAACAAGAAAATGTGGACAACATATTGGGTAGGGTGGAAGCCAAGGCGAGTGAGACAGATAACCGCAAACACAGAGAGATACTCTTCCCAAACTCACCGCTTTTCAAGCACTGGGGTGAGGACCTTTCTGAATCCCAGCAGAAAAAGGCACAGGACCTCTTCTGGAAGTTTGGTTACAACGTTTACCTCAGTAACCAGTTGCCCCTCAATCGTCCCATCCCAGACACACGAGATTCCAGGTAAGTTGGGCTTCCTGGGGTCCTCAGTTTAATTTGTGGATGAGCTTTGGGAGCAGTGAAAGTCAAGGGTTGGAAAGAAGTTTGAGGGAATGGAAAGTTGGTGGGGATGGGGTTCAGGGCATAGAAAGCTTTGGCAGGCTGAGCAGAGTTCTTGTTTTTAATCCATCTTATAATGGCATCTCAGAGAAGATAACTGTTTCAAATATTTACAGCCTCTTGGAGATGTGCAGTGATGTCAGAGAAACAGATTCTTGAGAATTATGATATGATAAGTCAAATTCATAATTTTACAGACAGAGAAATTGAGGCTGAGAAAGAGAAAGGACTAGTGCAAGTCACATGGAAGTTCACAGCTCTACTTCTTCCCCTGGTATTTTCTTCAAACTCTCTGCTTGGATTCCTCTTTGTAATTAATTTTAATTTACAGAGGCTTACCTCTCTTTCTATTTTGTTTCCCTTCCCCATTGCCTTTTCTCTCTCGGCCTCTCCTACCCTCCTTCACAAGTTTTTAATATAACACTTTCATTGAGATATAATTCACATACCATATAACTAATTTTTTTAAAGTGTAAAATCTGGTGGTTTTCAATGTAACCAGAGTTATGTACCACCACCATTATCAATTTTAAAACATGTTCATTACTTCAAAAGAAACTCCATACCCATTAACAGCCACTCCCAATTTGCCCACAATTTTCTCATGCCTAGGCAATCACTAGTCAACTTTCTGTCCCTATGGATTAGCCTCTAATGGACATTTCACATAAATAAAATTATAGAATGGGGGTCTTTTGACTGGCTTTTTTTTTCACTTAGCATGATGTTTTCAAGTGTCATTTATGTTATAGCACATGTATCAATATTTCATTCCTTTATTGTCAAGTAATATTCCATTGTATGGATATACCACATTTTGTTTATTTATTCACCATTTTATGAACATTTGGATTGTCTCCACTTTTTTGACTATTACAAATAACGCTGTTATAAACATTCATGTACATGTTTTTGTGTGGACATACGTTTTCATTTTCTTGGTTATATCATAGGAGTAGAATTGCTAGGTCATACGATAACTATATTTAGCATTTTGAGGACCTGCCTGACTGTTTCCCAAAGTGACTGCATCATTTTACATTCTCTTCAGTGTATGAGAGTCCTGATTTTTTTATGTCCTCATCAACATTTGTTATTATTATTAATTTTATAATAGTCATCTTAGTGTGTGTAAAGTGGTATATTATTGTGGTTTTGATTTAAATTTCCCTGATGTCTAATGATGCTAAATGTCTTTTCACAACTTATTGGCCATTTGTATACCTTCTTTGGAGAAATATCTATTCAGAGACTTTCTTCTTTTTAAAATTGGTTTATTTATCTTTTTATTATTGAGTTGCAAGTGTTATTTATATATTCTAGGTACAAGTTCCTATCAGAAATATGGTTTTCAAATGTTTTCTCTCCTGTAGGTTGTCTTTTTACTTTTTTAATGACCATCTTTGGTTTGGTGCACAGAAGTTTTTCATATTTCGAATGAGTTTAATCTTTTTAAATTTATTGAGATTTATTTTATGCCTTAGCATATGGTCTC
Organism: Cynopterus sphinx; assembly: GCA_030015415.1. Lineage (NCBI taxonomy): Eukaryota > Metazoa > Chordata > Mammalia > Chiroptera > Pteropodidae > Cynopterus > Cynopterus sphinx. The sequence goes on from CM057380.1 coordinate 96,161,474, forward strand.
TTCTGAAGAATGTTTTTTTTGTGTGCAGTTGAAAGAGTTCTGCTGTTGTTAGGTAGAGTGTTGTATAGATGTCTATTAGTTGGTTTGCAGTGTTCTATAAGTCTCTCATTTCCTTGTTTATCTTCTTCCTGGTTGTTGTATCTGTTATCAAAAGTATGGTATTAAAGCCTCTAAAGATTGTTGTTGAATTGTCTGTTACTCCCAGTTCTGTCAGTTTTTGTTTCATGTATTTTGGGACTCTGTTGCTATGTGTATATATTTTTAATTGTTTTATCACCCTGATGGATTGGTCATTTTATCATTATAAAATCTCCTTATCACTAGTAACTTTTTTATTTTAATATCTATTTTGTCTGATATTAGTATAACTACCCTAGCTTTCTTACTTTTGCTGTTTGCATAATATATTCTTTAATTTAAACCTATTTTTATCTTTTGATCTAAAGTGTGTTTTCTGAAGAGCATATAGCTGGATTTTTTTAAAAAATAGACTTCTTGTCAAGATGGCAAGTAGGCAAAAACTGTGCTTGCCTCCTCTCACAACCACACCAGAATTATAACTAAACTACAGAATAGCCATCCTTGGGAGTTGCCTGAAGTATAGCTGAACAGAAGTCCTACAAGAGGGGCACAAGAGGAGGACAACTGACATTGGTAAGAGGGGCAGAGATATGAAATGGGCTGGTCCCACACTCATGTGAGGTGGTTGAGAATTGTGAGAAATATCTTGGCTATGGAGGTTTTTCTAGAAGAGTGAAGGGTCCTGACTCCACCCTGGGCTCCCCAGTCCAGGGTTCCAGTGCTTGGAATAGAAGATCTTACAACTTCTGGCTGTGAAAACCAGCAGAGATTGTGGCCGAATGAGATGAGGGTCTGTGGCAGTCACAGACGTTCCTCTTAAAGGGCCCACATGCAGACTTACTGACAGACTTATTTGCTCTGGGCCCAGTGCTGGAGCAGCAGCTCGAAAGGTGCCAGAAATAGATGGGGAAGAACTGAGTTATCTGGCTTCAGGTTGAGGGCTGCTGTGGCAGCTTCTTCCTAGACAGAGGTACTGGCAGAGGTCATTGTTCCTTTGCTGAACCCTCCCACACCAGTGTTGCAGATCCAGGCAACCACCATCAACTAGGTGACACAGGTTGCCCCACCCTGATGACTTCCTGAGACCCTGTCTCTCACAGTTTGCAAGCCCACCCAAACTGCTTCCAGTGGATTTTCCATATAAACGACCTGTCTTGGCTCATGCTGAGGACTTTCCTAAAATCTCTCAAAGGTTTGCAAAATCTAAATAAGCAGCATCTGGCCTTGGCATGCCATAAATCTCTTGCTGAGAAGGCCAAAGCCTGGCAGTAGAGGCAGTGTCTTAGATTGCAACTTGGCCTCTCAAGGTAACTCCAAACCCAGTATGGGTGGTAGCCATCTGTGGATTGCTTGGTGGCTCATGCCAGGTGGCCCCAGGCAGGGCACAGGCTGCAGTTGAACTTGACCTATGGCAGGGCCTTTCCCAGAAGGCCCTGGTCTACACATCCAGTGGCTGGTTTTGGTCTGAGCTGTAGGACCACCTGGGGTCACACCTGAGGATGACACAACACAGGAGCAGACAGGGCAAGCACCAGAGCCCTGTTAAAGTGAACCGTGCTCTGTAGCGTCAGCCCCTGCAAAACTGTTTCTTCATTGGTCATGTCCATTCATCACAACCAATTAGCCAGATAGTCCGTCTCTCTCATTTATGAGCAAACAAAGCTCAACTACATCAAGATGGCGCGTACAGCCCATATAAGGGACATACCTAGAGCATCCGGCTTAGGTGACTTGGGAAAACTGTGTCACTGTAATCCACAGCACACCTACTACACACTCAGTACTCTACTAAGACTGGGAGACATAGCAGCCCTACCTAATATGTAGAAACAAACACAAGTAGGCAGCCAAAATGGGAAGACAAAAAAACAAGTCCCAAATGAAAGAACAGAACGAAGCTCCAGAAAAGAAACTATACAAAATGGAGATAAGCAATCTACCAGATTCAGAATTCAAAGCACTTGTTATAAGGATGCTTAAAAAATAAATAGAAAACATGAAAGTGGAGATAGAAAACATGAAAAAGAATCAGTCAGAAATAAAGAATTCAATAAATGAATTGAAGACTACCTTAGGAGGAATTAACAGTAGATAGATGAAGCAGAGGATTGAATCAGAGATTTAGAAGACAAAGTAGCAGAAAACACCCAATCAGAATAGTATATATAAAAAAAAAAGAATTCAAAAAAATGACAATAGTTTAAGAAGCCTCTGGGACAGCATCAAGTGTACAACATTTTTATCATAGGAGTACCAGAAGGAGAAGAGAGAGAAAAAGGAATTAAAAACCTATTTAAAGAAATAATGACTGAAAACCTCCCTAACCTGGTGAAGGAAATAGACAAACAAGCCCAGGAAGCACAGAGGGTCCTAACTAAGCAAGGTGAACCTGAAGAAGCCCACACCAAGACACATCATAATTAAAATGCCAGAGTTTAAAGACAATGAGGGAATCTTAAAAGCAGCAAGAAAAAAGTAGTTAGTTCCCTCCAAGGGAGCTCCTATAAATCTGTCAGCTGATTTCTCCACAGAAATTTTCCAGGCCAGAAGGGATTGGCAGGAAATATTCAAAGTGATTAAAAATGATGACCTGTAAGCAAGACGACTACTCCACCCATAAGCTATCATTTAGAAATGAGGGACAGATAAGAAAGAGCTACAGGAATTCATCATCACCAAACCAGTATTACAGGAAATGTTAGAGGGACTTCTTTAAGATGAAGAAGAAAAAAATTTTTAAAAAGATAAAAAGTATTAATAATAAAGTGAGAATAACTACATATTTATCAATAATTACCTTTGAATGTAAATGGGTTAAGTGCTCCAATCAAAAGATAAAGTGTCTGAATACATAAGAAAACAAGACCCTTACATATGCTTCCTATAAGAGACTCACTTCTCGAAACACAAGCACAGACTGAAACGAAAGGGATAAAAAAATGTTTCATGAAAATGTAAACAAGGAAAAAGCTGGGGTAGCAATACTTACACCAGACAAAATAAACTTTAAAATAAAGGCTTTAACAAGAGACAAAGAAGGACTCAATTATTCTACTTCTAAGTATTTATCCGAAGAAATCCAAAACACTACTTTGAAGGAACATGTGAATCTATATATTCATTGCAGCATTACTTACAGTAACCATGATATGGAGGCATTCTAGGTCCATCGACGGATGAATGAATAAAGAAGAGGTGGTATATATACAATGGACTATACTCAGCCATAAAAAAGGAATGAAACCTTGCCATCTGCAATAACATGGATGGACCTACAGGGCATTGTACTGAGTGGAGTAAGTCAGACAGAGAAAGAAAAATGTCACATGTGGCATCTAGAGAAGAGGATAAACAAACAAATAACTTAAACAGGCTCATAGATACAGAGAACATTTTGATCGTTGTCACATTGAGAGGCAGGAATTGGTGAAGAGGGAGGGGAGTAAGAGATACAAATTGGTAGTTACAAAATAGTCATAGGGATGTAAGTTTAACATGAAGAATATAATCAGTAGTATTGTAATAACTATGTATGGTGTCAGATGGATTCTGAATTTGTCAGGGTGATCGCTTCATAAGTTGTATAAATGTCTAATAACTATGTTGTACACCTGAAACTAATATAATATTGCATGTCAACTATAACTTAAAAAAATAAAATAAAAATAAAATAAAAATACAATCTGACAGTCTCTACCTTTTGAGTAGCTGATTTACTTCATTTATATTTAATGTTTCTATTAATGTAATTGGATTTATGTCTGCCATCTTATTTTTGTTTTTTTTTAGTCTCATGTTTTCTCTTCTTTAATCCTCCTTTACCATTTGTTTTTTTTTTTTACATTAAGTGAATACTTTTTAATGCAACAGTATAATTCTTTTAATAATTTTTTTCAGAATATTTTAATAATTATTTTTCTTAATGGTTGCCCTAGGGCTTATCATATATGTCTTAATTTATCAGAGTCTACTTAGAGTTATTCCAATGGGATATACAGGAAGGTTACTTATGTATAACTCAATTCCCTCTTCCTCCTTTTTGCTGTTATTGTTACACGTATTTCATATATATGGTACCAACTTAAAAATATACTGTTATCATTACTTTATATGATTTTATGCCTAGTAAAAATGAGAAAAAGGAAAGAGTAAATTTATAGAATTTTTATATTTATCTTTTTCTTTACCAGGTCTGATTCTCTGTACTTTTTTCTGTGATTCAGTTTACCAACTGGTGCCATTTCCTTACTTCATTCAGTACAGCTTTGCTCCCATCCACCTCTTTTGTGCTATTATTGTGAAATGTATTAAATAATTAGATGTTATAGGCTCAACAATATAATTATATATACTTTGAAAAATATGATTACTTTTAAAATCAGTTAAGAGAAGAAAGGAGAAGAAATAAGCATTAATAATGTCTTTCATAATTACACAACTACATTTACTGGTACTCTTTGTTTTGTGTATGGGTGTGTGTATTTGAATTACTGTCTGGGGTTGTTTGCTTTCAGCCTAAAGAATTAGTAGTTCTCATAAGGTGGGTCTGCTACCAAAAAATTCTCTCAGTGTTTGTTTATCTGCGAGTATCTTTATTTTACCTTCATATTTGAAAGATATAAAAGATGCTTAGTTGATAGTTTTTTTTTCTTTCAACACTTTCAATATATCATCCAACTACCTCTAGCTCTATCGTTTCTGATGAGATGTCAACTATTAATATTATTGGGGTTCTCTTGTAAGTAGTGAGTTATTTATTTTATTTTTTTATTTTTATTTTTGGCTTTCAGCATTTCAATTATGATGTGTCTCAACTTGTATCTCTACAATTATCATACTTTGGATTCATTAAGCTTCTTGGATGTGTTTAGAAGTTTTTGAGTATGAATATTTTTTGGGGGTTATAAAATATATATTTTGCAATTTCATCTTTCATAAAAGATGGTAGTGACTACCGGGAGTATTTTGGTGGGAAAATTTTGAGCCACATAGTCAAAGGTGTGCATGCCATGATCTGTTAGAGATACCTGCCATCATGCAAGTGGAAAAGTGGCATGTGTGTCAGTATTTGCCACTTGCATACCAGGAAGCAGATAGAACATAATACATTTTCTCCTGGGTTGGTTGCACAATTTGTCTTTACGTATGAGGAGAATATGCTGGGATCAGTTGGCAACTTAAGTTTCCTTGTTCTTATTTAATTTTGGAGCATTCAGATTTAATTTCATAGGTATTACATGAAACTGCTTGTTAAAAAGTATAAATGTGGACAAAAATATACTTGTTCTTACTGTGTATAAATTATCAATATATACTTGAATACCATCTGAGTCACATGTGACATCTATAAACCAAATGAGTCCTTTTATTCCCTGCAGTCCATAAAAAAAATTCCATGTTTTTCAGACATACATAGATTTCAGAGCTTAAGTACTCTGGAAACCACTATGATTGAAGAACTATAGGAAGACCACTCACCTGACTTTCTCTGAGAGAGAAATAATTTAGTGGATCAGAGCTATCATATAGAACTGTGAATTATTAGATAATGTAAGAATAGATCAATGGCATTTAGTGCAGCTTTCTGGCTAAGCCCAGTGCCCAAATGATTATAGTTACTAAGTTCCCCCAGCTTTCTGAATAGCTGTCTGATACCAGAAAGATGCCAGCCCTGGCAGTTCTCATGCTCTTGTGTCCTCTCTTTACCTTTCAGAAACCAGAGAAAGGTTTCCAAGGAGAGGGTTGCTTGGAACTGGAGAATCAGTCAGCCAGTGACTTTATTGAGTTTAGATAGATATTAAATATCAACAAACACACACATGAAAAGGCATAGCTTTGATAGTTAATCTCTCATAGGCAGTCCACCAAAATGCTGTAGCCAGGACCACTGACAAAATTCTCATGACCCAGTACAAAATGAAAATGTAGAGCCTTTTGTTGAAAAACTATTACGAATCTCAAGATGGTGATAGCAAAGTATTAAGCCAAGTTAACTGATGAAGTGTGGGGACTTGTCTGACTGTACAAGTTGCATATCAGGGAAGCTGGTGTTGTTGATTACATAACCTGCCTTAGGAAATCCCAGTGTAAGAATATACTTTGCAATTACTTAAAGCCGGTTTGCATGTGCACATATTAATTAATTTATTTATTGTGTAGAACAGTAATTTTAGGCAAAGTTGTGATACGCATAAAGTTTATCTTTCTAACTCTAATACCTAGAACTTACTCACTTTATTTATTTCTCCCATTATGCCATTTGTTAGAAGTGAGAGAGGGCTGTGGCTCTATATTGGAAGGAGTTGCTAGAGATCAGTTTCTCTAGCTGTCACCCAAGCAATAAATATTTTTCAGTATCTGTCTAATATGGTAGCCACTAGTCACATATGTCTAATTAAATGAAAATTAAACTTGAATTAAATTAAAATTTTAGGTTTTTGGTTACATAGCCACATTATAAGTGTTCAATAATCACATGTGGCTAGTGGCTATAATAGGCATCCCAGATATAAAACATTTCTATCACTGAAGAAAATTTTATTGGATAGAACTGATCTATACATTTCAGGTCAGGCGCTGGGAAGCAAGGGGGAAGGATAGATCATTTTTTTTGGAAGTGCAGGAGCAACAATTCCTGCCTTTCTTGATATAAGGTGGTGAAGAGAATGTGAGGTGTACATAAGAGAAGTGTTGTGAAAACATTTAGAATGTAGTGAAGAAAATATTCAAAAAGGTGTGTGCGAGACTGGAAGAAACAAAATCTGAAGGTAGCTGATTGAATTATGTGGATTAGAGGAAAAAGAAGCTGAGCAGAGTTTAATTTAGTTTTCAATTTAGCATAATTATCAGTTAAAATGGATATTTATTATATAACTGCTCTGTACTAGACATGGAGAATTTAAAGTTTACCTCTCATGCTCCTCTGACTCAGCTTTAAATATTAATCACTATCAGGCTTTAGTTCAAGGCTCTTATCTGCATGTAACTTGAGTGATTTTATCTAAGCCTTCACAACCAACCAACTTATATGGTGACAACTATTGTTGTGAACAGGAAAGTGGCTACTGAAGTAACACTCTTAAATGCATTTGTGTTTTTCCTCAGTGCTGGATTTATTGAATAGAACCTTCTGAAATAAACTAATTAGGTACCCATGGGGGTTAACACACAACACACAGAGGGGGTAAGAGTTTTATGTGACAGCACCGGGATGAAAATCCTTATTGTCTCCAAAGAGGGCTCTGAGCCCTGTTGAGTAGCAGCATGGAGAGCTGCACATGGGTCTCCACCAGCCAGTGGCTACGATGGGTGAAAGGTCAGGTTTTCGGCTCTCAGTGCACCCATCCCTGATGCTACTGGGTTAGGCTTGAGCATTGTCAGTCTAAGATATTCAGCTTATGTGAACCTTATAAGGTGAGATCCTTATGCTTGTTGGCCCATGCAGATGGGGGCTTATCCAGGACAGTCCTGGCTATCATTTCTGTGGTTTGGGGTATTCTAGCCATGTCCTGAGGGCATTCCCATTATGTGCCAGTTGACTTTACTGTCATTTACTGGCTTCCATGGAATCCATTTTGTAAAGTCTCAGAAGTCCTCAATTCTTCATTCTCTATACATTCCCAAATTCACACATCTCCAATCCACATTGTTCAGCTGCAGCTGTGGGACCGTATATTCAGTAATGAAGGATTTCATGGTGTGACTCAAGGCACTTCAGACTCAAGGTGGCCAAACTTAAAAGCATCAATTTCTTTTTCTCCTCTCATTATTCCTAGTTTAGTGAATGGTGTCATTGTTCAAGTAATAATCATAACAACAGGAATCACCAAAGTAGTAATAAGATCAGCTAATGTCTATTAAATACTTCTTTTATTCTGAGCACTTTAAGCACATTATTGCACTTAACCCTCATAATAACCAGGATCCTCACATAGAGCTCCTGAAACTCTTGTAAATTCCTAAGTATAAGATTATGAGAATCTTTTGTTCTATTAAGGGTACCCTGGGTGGGCTCCTGGATAAGAGCTGGTCACGAGAGAGACCAAGCCTTTACCAGAATCTTGAAATTTTCAGTTATATCCTCCCATCCTCCCGAGAGGGGAGAGGGGATGGAAGTGACATTAATAATTTATCATGCTTATACGAGCAAACCTCCATAAGATCCCAAAAATACAGGGTTTGGAGAACTTCCAGGTTGGCAAACACCTGCCAAGATGATTCCATGGGGAAAAGAATAATCTCTTCAATAAATGTTGTTGAGACAACTGGGGATTTATATGCAAAAAAGATGAAGTTGAACCCCTATACCACACCACACATAAATATTAACTGAAAATGGTCATATGTGCAAATAAAAGAGATAAACTGTAAAACTCTTGGGAGAAAACATAGGTGTAAATGTTGGAAATCATGGATTGGGCAGTGCTTTTTAGTTGTGACACCAAAAACATGTAAGTGATAAAAGAGAAAATTAAAAAGTTAAACTTTATCAAAACTGAAAAGTCTTTTGCTGCAAATATTATCAAGAAAGTGGAAAAACTCATAGAGTGGGAGAAATATTTGCAAATCATATATCCAGTAAGGTACTTGAATCTAGAATATTCTTATAACTCAATAATAAAAAGACAAATAACCAAATTAAAAATGAGCAAAGGACTTAGACATTGCTCTGACTAACATACAAATAGTGAACAAGCAATGAAAAGATGCTCAACATCATTTGTTATTAGGATAATGGAAATTAAAACCACATTGAGATAATAGTTCACATGCACTGGGATGGCTATCATCAAAATGACAGAAAATGACAAGCATTGTCCAGGATGTGGAGAAATTTGAACCTTCATTCATTACTGCTGGTAATGTAAAATGGTATAGCCACTTTGGAAAACAATATGGCAATTCATCAACTTGTTTGTAAACCAAAATTAATTTTAGACTATAATAAAGAATAAAAAGCATTTATTTGAGAGGAGCTACAGCCTGGGAGACATAGATTCAGGTAGCAACCTGAACTGTGTTCCACCAAGACAAAGGGGAGGAAGTCTTTTATAGCAAAAAGTTCCCACCCAGGTCTTCAATTAGGTATGTTTTATTTAAATGAAGTATCAAAATTGTGCATTTCTGATTGGACAAGGCAGGTTTCAGTCCACTGATTTCCTTCCGTAGTTGACTCAGACAGAGTAAACAAGCATTGCATAGTGTGAGAAGCTGAGAATTCAGTCTGAGGTTCTTCCCAGTGTACAGAGTAAGTGAGAAGTGCCTGTCAGCAAATAGCCACTAAGCCCTTATTATTTATAAAATTTGGGCCCCTGGTTGATGTGTGGAGGGGTCCATTTCATCAGATAAATTCCTTCTTGGGTTTCATATCAAATGAATATGTCTCCTCATATTCCACATATTAAACAGAGTTATCATATAACTTACTAGTTGCACTCTTGGGTGTGCATGTAAGTGAAATGAAAACATATGCCAACATAAAAACTTGTTCAAAAATGTTTACAGTGGCATTAATAACCAAAAAGGGGAAACATTCTAAATGTCCAACAACTGATAAACGAATAAACTTGTAGCATATGTGGAATATTATTTGCCAATAAAAAGGAATGAAGTACTGATACCTGCTGTAAAATTGATGCACCTTAAAAATGTTTTGCTAAGTGAAAGAAGCCAGTCACAAAAGATCACATATTGGACATTTCTATTTATATGAAAAGTCCAGAATATGAAATTCTACAGAGATAGAAAGTAGGTTATGGGGAGAAATGGTGAGTGATTGGTAATTGGTATGGGGTTGCTTTTTAGTGTGATATAATGTTTTAAAATTAGATAGTGGTGATGGTTGGTCAACTCTAAATGTTATAAAAAACACTTTTAAATTGGCGAATCTTATAATATGTGAAAGATTATCTCAATAACTTATTTTAAAAAGTAAATAGTGTCTGACATATGATAAGCATTTAATAAATGGAAGTTATAACACTTAAAAAAATAACACAATTCTCTGAACAGTTTGCTACTTCTCTATAGTGGTTAAATAAAGAGTTATGTCAACAAAGACTAAAGGTCTGAGAACATGGGGAAAGGGTGGTGGAAATGACAGAAAGAAGGTCTCTGGCATGGAAGCTAATTTGGAGATGGAGGAGGAATAGGAATTCCTTTGGGGGCATGATGAATGTTCAGGTGGAAATGTCTACTGAAGATTAAAAAAAAGAAGAAGAAGAAATGGTTTTATCCCCATAATAGGAACATTTTGGGTAAACAAATATAAAATCTCGCTACTGTGATAAGCAAGTGAGAGTTTCCCTTCCTAATGAGCTTGGAGAGTTGGTGAGTTGATTGATATTATAACAGGTCTGTTAGTGGGCAAAAAATATAATGGCTACCATGATGAAAAGGTATCTCAAGACTGATAAACAAAGCAGGCAACTCCCTAGAATACAACGAATTTATTGGAGGGTAATTTACTTATGAGATGATTGGGTGGGAGCAGAAAAGATGACCCAGAGATTCTGTGCAGATCATTCTCTGCTAGAAGACTACTACTACAGTACATTTTTATAGTATAATTCTGGTTACTAATGACTGACAGGACAAAGGAACAAAGAATGTAGTAGCACCAGGGGCCATACCTCCTAGTGGTCTTATGATTGTTTATAATTAATACCATTACCAGTTTGATATTTATTTTGTTTGTCATGCCATTCCAGCTGTTACTAACAAACACCCATACGGCTACATTTTAAGGAGCACAAGTAATCATCAACTGGAAGGCTTTGATATGCTTACTGAAGGCAGTGAGGTTGGTCAAAGATCACAGCTTGAAAGGACACAAAGGTGGAGATGGTTTTTGTTCATATCTACACCGATACACATTATATATAATGAAGATGCAGATTGTTTAAGTAATTAAAAAAGTAATATGGTTATTAAAAATGGTCTCTTACAGATGTCTTCAGAAGACATATCCTTCACAACTCCCATCCCTCGGTGTCATTCTCATATTCATGAATGAAGCTCTGTCCATTATACAGCGGGCCATCACCAGTATCATCAACCGGACCCCATCTCGGTTTTTGAAGGAGATCATCTTGGTGGACGATTTTAGCTCAAATGGTGAGCAACTTGATTAAGGGATAGTAGTAAAAGTGACCATTTATTGACTGTGCTATGCTGGAAAAAGGTTTTAACTTGTATTCACAACACTTTGGGCTCCTCATACAGGAAAAAGAAAGGAATTTTTTTATTGAGTCCCTATTTGGGCTGGGCAAATTAATCTCCGTGAAGTCAAGGCAGGGGGTCATCATCTTGATCACACAGAGGAGGGAATAAAGGCAGAGAGAACACAGTGTGCCCAAATGACATGGTGAGTCAGTGGTGGAGCTGAATCAGACCCAGGACTATGACTCCAAAGACACCTGTGCCCTGTCCAGGCACCATGAGAGAGGCCTGAGCGAATGAAGTGGGGTCCAAAGGAGGATCCCAACACCGAGAAGGGATTCAGAATCATCCCCTATGAGTAAAAAACCCCCCACAATCTTTCAGGTAATTAAACTCAGAGAAAAGGAGAGCTTTGGATTCTGAGACTCTTTACAGACATGATGTCCTTTGCTCACAACGTGCCCCCTTCTCACCCTAGTCTTACCCACCCAAGGAGGACGCATGGGGAAGTGGGAGGTGGTAGGTGGACCTGAGTCCTCAATTTCTGGTGTTTCAGAATTCAAGTTCTTCCCTTGTAAGCTCTATGTCCTTGAGTGATTTACTTCTCCATGCTTCAGCTTCCTTATCTGCAAAATATGAGCAATAATAATAACTATCTCATAGACTGTAGTGAGAATTAAATGAGATAATAATGGTAGCTAACATTTTTTGTTCTAAGCACTTTACACATGTTAACTATTTCAATCATTACAATAACTCTATTGGGAAGGAACCACTTTTTTGCCCAAATCACAGATGTGAAAAACTAAGTCAAGGAACTTGCTCAGCATCACTCAGCTGGTAAGTGACAGAATTAAGGTTTGACCATAATTTTAGAGTTTAAAGCCCTAGCTCTGGCTACTGTGTTCACTGATACAATATACAGATTATGAACAACATTTAGCACGTTGTAACCTCTCAGTAAGTGCTAGTTGTTAGTTTTATTAATTGGGGGCACAAACTAGAATTAAGTTATTAATTATAGTTTGAATTAAAACAAATTAGAATTAAGTCATGAAACCAGAGATTTGGGCTAGCAATAAAGAAGAAATTTCTCAAAGTAAATGCTGTAAAATGACAGGGTGTGGGAGGAATAATTTGTTTCTTATCTGAGGATATTTACGTACCCAACAGGTTATTGTAGCTTCAAATTAGGGGCAGTTTGACCTGAGGTTAAGAGACAAATTATCTCTTAAACTTTATTTTATGGATTTCTAGAGACTAAGAACACTTCTTTTTCATGCTTCAAATACCTTCCTATCTTGTCCTTCCAATATAACTGCACAATAAATGAGAAGGTATAATTCCAAAGCAAAATTCTGCCAAAAACAAAGAAAAAAGAATGGCTGACTTCACTTGTTTCTGGGCTTGGAGACTGATACCAAGTTGCATACCTGGTTTTCAAGCGAGAAATAACTAAATTAGAAAGACCTCTGTTCTGGACATCTGAGAAGACCCAGGCTCCACTCCCCGGCTCTGAGAGATGACCTAAGGAAAATCACCTCATCTTTCTGAGATTTAGTTTCTTCATAGTGCAAATGCAGGGGCTGAGCTGGAGGACCCCTGAAACTTTTTCTATGGAAAAAAAAATAATGGTCCTATAATTCCACATTACATGAGGAACAAATAAGAGTTAATTTGTCTTCTTTCCATGGAACAGTGAAATCAAAAGACAGAGTAGTGATAGTGAAATCAAAAGATACAGGATTACAAAGATAGAGTAGCCACATAACAAAGTGCTGGATTGTTACAAACTATGTCCCTATCATATAAAACATTGCTTTCACTGGGTTTGGGAACTCAGTTATATTTTTCATAGAGACAGTTTATTTGGATGGGCACAGAAGAGGATCTGTTAGTCATTCTTTGACTACTGTCATTGGGACAAGAATTAGCTTCTTTCTGATTAACCACAGAAACCATCAGCTGAATTGGGCCTAACCTGAGCTTTACTCAAAAAACTGTTCTGTGTTAAACTGAGAAAAGTAATTGGAAGCCTCTACGATGCATGTTGTAAGAGAAACTTACTATCCATGTGATTTTGAGGAGAAAGTAACTCCATTACTTCATACCCCTACCACATTTCCTCATCTGTAACATGGAAAAAATAATAATGCCTTCCTGACAGGACCATTCTGGGGATTAAATGATACATGCAATATCTTCAGCATGGGGCTTGCTCCCAATAAATGTTAGGTACTGTTGTTACTTATAGTTTATCTCAGTACCATTTGTAAAACTGTCGAAATGCCACAAGTTGGTATTAGAGTTGTGCTCCCTTCCTTTTCCCTGCTTCTTTTGTATCAGGTCAAATGTTACAAGTGTCAATAGAGCTAATCTAAGGTTTTCAAAAATTATATTAATGTAGATAGGATCCTGTATTTTCTCCCTAATTTTAGGCAAATTCTACAATCAACAACTTTTTATTACAGGCACTGTGCATAAAAGAGAATGTCAGTGATTTCAAGAAGTTTCCATTTTAATTAATGAGGCAAGACACCTATGGAAAGACACCTCAATATATGAAAAGTAGTGTGTATCAAAGTGAGTGCAAGAGCCCAGAGATGTGGTTGGGATGGTCATTCAGAGGCTTACTGGAGGAGGGGGACTTGGGTTGGGTCTTGAAAGCTTGTCAGGACTTGAAAAGGCAAAGAAAAAAAAGGAAGACTGGTTGTGGTGGGGAGAGATAGGGAGTGGGAAAAAAATGATGTGAGCAAAGATGCAGAAGCCAGAAGCACCCTGAGCTAACCAACGTGGAATAAAAGCTTTTGTTGTGGGGTGGGGGCAGGGAGTACCAATGAAAGCTAGGCTGAGAAGGGAGCATGGGTTCATTTTAGAAGATCCACTGAGGATCTTAATTGTTGTGCTGGACTATAGGCATTATTTCTGAAAGGGTGACTCAAAATCTACAACTCATAGAAGTTTGGGATTAAAAAGTATCTTGATATGTTATCCAGCCTTCTCTAAATTGAGGTAATGGAGATTTCCCCCAAATGGAAATGGACAGAATTAGATAGTGAGGGAACCCAAATTACAGTCAAGATATCCAGTGTCTTTTTTTCCTTTTTTTTCTTTTTTTCTATTTCTCCCACCCCCCCCACTATTTTGGTTCTCATTTTATTCAAGAACTCATACAAAATATTTCAGATAAATGAGTTTTGATCCTCATCATCCTCTTTTTCATTCAGGTTAAACTAGAGGTAACATAATTCCTAATTCTCTTTGCTCTTAGCAACTACATGCAACCAATCACATAGATTATTCTTCAAATAGCTTTTAGTGAAATATTTCACATCCTTTTGGAAAAAGGAACATCAGAAATTGTGATAATCTTGCTCTTGTTCCTTTCAATAGTTATAACCCCTCCACCAAGAGTCTCAGCTTTTCTATTCACTTTAATTATTTTTTGGCCTGCTTCACTACAAGCTTTTTTTTATAGGTGCCATGGTGGCGGCGGAGGCAGAAAGAAATATATCAACCCCTTTTTGATTATTTTCTAAATGTAGTGACTGGGTGAATGTAGGGACTTTCCACCTTTCGTTTCTTTTAGCAGGAGCAAACAGCCTTCAGATCCGTTGGCTCTCTTTAACATTTACAACTCTTGAGTCAGTCACCCTGGAGTGAAGCAGGAAAAGTTCTAAAATGGGGCAAATTTTAGTACCATAGTCATGTAGATATTGATTCCAGCTCCTGACCACTCTGGGACTCACAAATCTACTCCTCTTCTGAGAAAGGAGCCAGAAAGAATATCATCTCTGGGAAATGAGGTTAAGGAGATGAGGAAGAGTGGATGGAGAAAAATCTTGAAAAACCCAACCAAATACAAATAATTCTTGAGGCAGCATAGCATAGTGTTTAAATACAACATGGGTTGACATCCAGTTGTGCCACTTACTAAATGTGTGACTTAACAAGCTTCTTAACCTCTCTCTGCCTCAGCTTTTTCACCTGTAAAGTGGGGATACTGAAGTGTTACCTCATATTAATTCTTTGAGAATTAATAAATTAATATCAGTGAATAACTCAGAGTCATTTGGTCAGATACCTTAAATACTGCTTAGTGATTTTCATGCAAGTTGTTTTTATTACATATGAGGACATCAACTAGTATGCTGAGTTAAAGGACAAATGCAAAGGTAGGCTTTATAAAAGTGAGGGGGGAAGAGGGAAGAAAAAAACTATAAACAATCTTGAAATAGTGAAACTCGTTTGCATAATTATGGAGTAAACTGATTGGCTAAGAGCTAGAAAAAATTAGTCTGAGCATTCTGTCCCCATCGGTCCTTGAGTAGGCCAAGTAGAAATAGCTAACACAGCACAAAATAGTTTTATTTGTTTATGTATTCTCTAGAAAATTTTGCATGTTTAGCTATGGAGAAGATGCTGCAAGCTCTCTCTGCGATGTCTGTCCGTCTGTATTTGTACCTTAGTTCAATCAGGTCTGTCTTCATTCTTGCTAGAATTTCTCGATATACATAAAGTTTATATAACAGTGTCTGGCACATAGTAAGCAGTATTATTATTCTAAGAGAGTTTAACTTTGAGGGAAAGGAGGTTAGGAATGGCAATATTAAGCCTGAGGATGAAAGGGAGAGGAGAGGCACGTGCAGGGGAAACACTGACTATTTTCTCAGTCAAGGCTGTAGAATTGCTCATCTTAAGCTAGAGGTAGTCTATAGTATGTATTATAGTATTTCTGTACTGAATTGATTATGGCACTCGGAATTTCTATGGGTGTGCATTTGGTTGACAGGGGAACTAAAGGCAAACTTGGATGAGAAGATAAGGCTTTACAACCAGAAGTATCCAGGACTACTGAAAATAGTACGGCATCCCAAGAGAAAAGGTCTTGCTCAAGCACGCAACACTGGCAGGGAAGTGGCCACGGCTGATGTGGTTGCCATCTTGGATGCTCATGTTGAAGTGAATGCTGGGTGGTAAGGCATCAGGAGCTTTCTTCTTCTGGAAAAGGGGAGAAAGAAGATACTGTGCATGCACTGAATGAAAATTGGGATAGTGTGGAAATAGGGAAAAGTCAATACAAGACCTTAAACAAAAGGATGCCCAAAGACAAGATGCTTTTACTCAGGGATTTTGATTGGCTAAGGATAGTAATCTAGTGCTAGAGAAAGAAACAATGAGCTTCAAGTATTGACTACTGATTTCAACCCTGACTTTACCAAATACTTTGTAAGTTTGAATAAATCATGTAACCTAATTAGACATGTATGTCCTTTTCTGCAAAATGAAGAGATTATCTATCTTTTGGTAATTCCTAAGGTTTTTCCCAACCTTGGAATTACATGATAAAGAAAGCTGTGTTTTGGAGAAGGTAAAGAATCAGATAGTAAAGAGACATCATTTTGGAAACAGGGATACCCAAGAGATCATTTACATTCAGACAGAATTCTGATGGTCCTGGTTTTCAATGGCTTGGGGGTGGTATTTGGGTACTAATTTCTAATATGATATTGCATGGTCAGCTGCTAGAATCCCCAGCTGTCCCAAAAGTTGCAGAGATTTTATGGACTCTGGCTAGTTCTCCTCACCACCCAGCACAGCCTCAATGAAGAAGGCGCTCAGTGTCAGGGCAGCTGCTTAGAGCAGCTTTGTCTGCTTGCTTCTTCTGCCTGCTTTCATATCCAACCTGGGTTTGTTACACACTCTTCTTCTAGGGCAGAGCCTATCCTGGCTCGGATTCAGGAAGACCATACCGTGATTGTGTCTCCTGTGTTTGATAAAATTCATTTTGACACCTTCAAACTGAATAAGTATGAATTGGCAGTTGATGGGTTTAACTGGAAACTATGGTGCCGCTATGATCCACCGCCAAAGGCCTGGACTGCCCTGAATGATGTCACAGCTCCAGTGAAGTAAGTCTGACGGGGCTGAGGGAACTTGGATAGCACTTTGGAAGTCAGAAAGTGAAGATGTGGGTTTTGTTTATATTTGGTGGTAGTAATGAAAGTGGGGTGCGGAGAGTGAAGAACAGGGAATAGAGGGGAAAAAGATGCTCCCAAACAAAAATTAGAGACACTTTGGGCTATTTGAGGGCTTTCAAGCAAAATAAAGCCAAGTATGTAACATTTTAGAAAACATTTGGGCCATTTTAAGTATTTATCAGGCAATGAAATAGGGGTACAAAGATGAAAAAAATGTACTTGCAATAGACTTTGGGAAGGGTTATGACAGCACAGGAGGTGTGTGTGGAAAGGCTATATGCATTCAGTCCAGCCAGAGAGGTTAAGGAAAGACTACAAAATAAGAAGAGGCTTAGGTAGAGTTGTGAAGGCCAAACCATCACGGGACTTTCTACCCCTCACCTCCACCCTAACTCATTCATCGTTGAGGGCTCCGTAACTCTCTTGCTGTGTACTCTACAGGAGTCCTTCCATCATGGGCATCCTGGCCGCCAACAGGCTCTTCTTGGGAAAGATCGGATCTCTGGATGGTGGTATGCTGGTCTACGGAGGAGAGAATGTGGAACTTAGCCTGAGGGTAGGGACATTGACATTATCCTTATGGAGCAAAGCAAAAAAGGAAATAATAGGAGGGTAGTAGGATCTCTGGAATTCTGAAACAAGCCAATCCTTGGCTCAAGAGGTGAACAAATCCTCATGTTTCTAGGTCACTAGAGATAGGCAATAGAACTTCTGGAGTGGAGCTTTCTGGTGTAGGCATATATCATCTGGGAGATATGGGTGAGAAGAGGTAGAACTGAGGCTCAGAAGATGGTATTCCTATTTACCTTGAGGAATCCAGGCATCTCCAAGCATCTCTTAAGACAAAACAACTTTGTGGTAGACAGCTCTCTGCAAGACCAGTCAAATAGAAACTGAGAAGAGTGGAGCTTTCTGGCGTAGGTATATATATCTGGGAAAATGTGTGGGTAGCCAGTCTGCTTCTGCATAGACAGCTAGAGCAGCTGGCATGATGACATAAGTTCATGCTGAGGTGTAGTCTAGTCTAGACAAATAGCCAGTTTTTACAGCAATAAAATCCTCAAACCAGTTGTAGTTCTGACCAACTACCCATGTACATGGAATAACACCGGTATCTTGAGGAAAAATACTGGCTTCACTCTTCAGCAATGATGTCTCTTTGCCCCTGACAACTTCTCATATTTCTCATATTGCCTTAGGTCAAATAAACATCCAGATTTGTTTGTGCTTTATAAGGAAATTCGGGGTACAAACTAGACAACTGGAGAAATTCCAAGTGCACATTCATATTACAACAGTGTATCAGTTAGCTATTGCCATAACAACGCTGTACAATCAACCACCCCAAACTCAGTGACTTAAAACAACAATAATTTATTATCACAGATATGCAGGGGTTGGATGGGGTAGCTCTTAAGTAAGGTCTTGGTTTGGAATTAGCACAGTATGTTTTTCTGCCCTATCCCGTTTGTCATGGTCAAGCCCAAAGTCAAAGGAGTGGGAGTATCCTCTGTCTTCAATGAAGCCATGAAGAATTGGGGCCAATAAATTGAACCCATCATGATCAGTTTGGAACAGGTTTCATGCAAAAAATATCCCTTGCGTAGTATCCTTTTCCTCTTCTGCATAATCTATAGGCCTTCACTAAAAGGCCATGACCCTTGGGTTTGTGACTCTACTTATTGGTTGATCTTTCTTTCATCTTCTAGCCTAAGGCTAAACTATTAAAAGATGTCACATAATGGAAGTGAAAATTACACAGGTATTGGAATCTAGATATTAAGTTCAAATATACTCTTCCACCAGAAAGTCTGTGTTGTCACTAAGCCATACCTGCTACATCAAGAACCTAGGATGATGAGTGACACATGGCTTACATTCAATAAATGGCTAATGATAAATATAACAATAATAAGGATGTCAGGGTGGCATTGTAAAATTGCTGGACTTTGGTTCTAATTCTGGCTTTGCTAGCTCACTGTGGACTGAGCTTCTATAAAATGGATTTTTTCTTTTAAATCTCTCCCAGCTCCAAAAATTTGTGTCTGAGACCAGGTAACCTCTGGTTCATTGTGGTATCTGGAGGAACAATATAATTTCCTGTATAAAACTTATTCAGGCCTATACCATTTAATTTCGGTTGAGACTGGTGACCACATACTGTACCCAGTTAAAACCCAACCAGGATCCCACATTACATGTTAACAAATAAACTTTAAGTCCCTGTCTGGGTTATCCATTAAGCCACAATCATTCTTTGGCAGAGAGAACAAATTTTTCATGTGTGGTGTTGATCAGATTCCCCATTTTTGAAATGAAAATCATCATCGTTTTAACTATTTCATATAGACGATGGTGCATTTAAAACATAATAAATATTTTGAAATGACTTATAGAGATATTAATTAGAATCCTTGTTTGGCTCCTAAGACAGAGACCAAGATAACAGAGGTTTAAATAAAATAGAAATCAATTTCTTTCTTATATTACCATTTGAACATAAGCAGTTCAGGCGTGAAATGTTAGCTCCAGGGTGATGGGGACCAAGTCTCTCCCAGCTTGGGGTTTTGACACACTCAACACCACATCTGCTTTCTAGTTAATAGGAAGAGAAAAAAGGGGGGAAAGAGAGCTTTCTCATTTTTTTTAAAGGGCACTGCCTACAAGCTGTGGGTACTGTATTTTATTGACCACTATTGATCATATGGCCACACTTATGTGTAAAAGAGTGCGGGAAATGTAGATTTCAGCTAGTTAGTTATGTGCCCAATTAGTCTCTTCATAACTATTGATGCAGAGGGGAATAGATATTGGAAATACAATTAGTTTCTAGGACAAAAAGAATATATAAATGTAGAATTAATTATTTTATGTATGGTACTTAGCAAAATCCTAAAGATGACCCTAGCTACATTGCAGTTGGGATTTTCCTACCTACCAGACCTTGCTATGAATTTGGCTGAAAATCCAATTCCCCAACATAGGACCCAAAGCCTTTCTTACCATTTCTGAGTTCTTTGTCTTTTACTCTGCTCTCCCTTTCTGCATCTAGCCTGCCTCCCTCTATTTCCATTTCTCTGTTCCCCATGCCAAACTTTGCCATTTCATTTTCTACAAGAAGTCCTCTTTTCTTTTAAATTTTGCTGGAAAAAATAGGACATGTCAGGGAAGGATAATTCTTTGCTTTTCTTGGATATAACAGTTTTACCATATCCAGGTTCTTGGTTTACGTGTGTGGCCATTTGCCTTTGAAAACCTCTAAGCACTCAATAGCAGACCTTAGCAAACACCAGAGCTGCATGGAGTGTCTTATTCTGACATCTAGAGGCCACCGCCATGAATGGCATGCATGGATGTGTATAAATGGAGATGGAGCGATGGGATTGATGGCTGAGAAAGGAAAATCAGCATTTGTCAAGCACTTGGCATTTATATTACTGACACTGAGCCAGAGCTTAACACATGGATGGCTCAGAGTTTAGAATCTAGCTCCGTTTACTAAGCTGGCAAACATGGGCAAGTTACTGAATTGAAGATAATAATTATACCTACACGGTAAAGGTTAAATTCATGAAAAATATTAGGGTAGCAATAGCCGTTGCTATTTTAAACGGAAACTTCATGCCTCTGTGTGTGTCAGAGAGGGAGGGGGGAGGGATGGAGGGATGGAGGGTTGAAGGGATGGAGGGATGGAGAGAGAGAGAGCACTTTTGTTAAGTTTGTTAAGTGGAATAAATTGAGAGAGTAAAGTTGGAAAGTGTTGGTCAAGTATAATAGTTAACTTTACTTTCTAAATTACAATTCTAAACTTTAATCTTTTCACTTGAATTTACATTTTCTTATGCCAACCATTAATTTTTCTCTCTCAAAATCCTACAGTTTGGAAAACTCCTTCAGCTAGAAAAATTGAAGTAAAGTTTTTGGATTTTTAAATGTTTGGTTCCGGAAAATAAAATCTGAAAACAAATAAGCTATAACCTCCACTTGATTCTGGGAACTAATGAGGAGAAATGGAGAATAATAGAATAAAATATATGCTTCAAGTTAATCATCGATGCAGCTGTTCCCTGAGTACTTATTATGTTAATTCGTCCACCTGACAACCCAGATGTTGGGTATGCCCTTGTGACAAACCAGCTGAGAATCATTGAATGGGAGTGGGTACGTTGTGCCCCCTAGTTATTAGGTGTGCAGTGATGGATTTGAATACAGGTCAGCCTGACTTCAAAGCTTTCCTTTTTTTTTTTTCCTTTCACTCCTCTATTCTGGGTTGTAAGGGAGGCAACAGAAAGGAGTCTATGGGTACAGAAGTGGAGGAAGGAATAAAAAAAAAATTTTAAAGTCAGTTAAGGGGATAGGCCCCTCAGGTGGTTAACTGACCCAGCAGGACTTAATTGCTCATGCCTGTGGGGGAGCAGGGGCTCCCACAGGTATGAGTGCAGTAGGTTGCTAACTTCTGCCAGATAGGCTAATTATCTTTCAGAAACTGCAACTCATTTGGGCAACCATGAAGAGAAAACCCTTGAGCCATTATATTAATCTCATAGCATTACATAGTTCTATTATTTACTGGGAGGAAGACCATATTTTTAAGCCAAATATTAGAATGTGAGATCTGACAAGTATGTTTGGACCCATCAGGATGACAAGGGAAAATATTTACATCACAAGTCATAGTATCCCTTGGTCAAGAATTACCTGTATTAGTTATCTATTGCTGTGTAATAATATTATCACAAACTCAATGGCTTAAAGTAAGATACATTTATTATCTCTCAATTAAGGTTGGTCAGGGGTCCATGCCTGGCTTAGCTGAGTCCTCTGCAAGATTGCAGTCAAAGTGCTAGCCAAGGCTGGGCTCTCATCTAGGACTCGCTGGGAGAGGATCTGCTTCTAAAGTTCATGTTTTTGGCAGCATTCAGTTCCAGTCTGAGGAGGCATTCAGGTTTTTGCTGGCTGTCATTTGGAAGCCATCCTTATTTTCTTGTACTCTCCATATGGTGGTTCACAGCATAGTGGCCTGCTTCTTCAAAGCCAGCAAGAATGTGTGTCTCCTAGCAAGACAGATACTATAATCGATTACAAGTTCACACTTAAGGAGAAGGGAGTAGGGAAGGGTGTGAAGACCAGGAGGAGGCAGGGATCATGGGGGCCACCTGAGAGTGTGTCGAGCACATTGCATTATAACTGGCATGTAGGATGGAGAGGAGACATGGAAAGCTAAGTCCAGTGGGATTAGCTAAGGGTGAAGTGCTGCTCAGGACTTTAGCACTTTCCTTAGAGGTAAATGAGCAGAGGCATCGCTTCCCTTGGTCTGTTCAAGAGGACTTCCTGAAGGAGGTAAGATTTCTGGAGCTGTCTGAATGACAGGAGAGGAGATGTTTGGGAAACTTCTAAGGAAGGTTGTTTTAGGTAAGTAGGTTGAGAGGCAACATAGAGATGGGAGTGGGAGGATTAAATTTACATAGTTTAAAAAATGGCTCTAAAATGTGGTCTCTTTGGGTCTATAAGCTATGCCATTTATCAGCCATGGGGCCCAATCTTCTCAGATGATTTTTTTTTTTTTACTTCTCTTGCAGGTATGGCAGTGTGGAGGGAAAATAGAGATCTTGCCCTGCTCCCGGGTTGCTCACCTAGAAAGACACCACAAGCCCTATGCCTTGGATCTGTCTCATGCCTTGAAGCGCAATGCTCTGAGAGTGGCCGAAATCTGGATGGATGAGTATAAAGACATGGTCTACTTGGCCTGGAACATACCTCTCCAGGTTTGTCATGGAATTAGACAGAAGAGGGACAGACAAAGGAGGAGGAGGTGGTGGTAGTGGTGGGAAATGGGAAGGGATAGAGAAAAAGTGCCATCCCACCCTAAAGAATAGAGGTAAAGTCCCAATCGTGTGATGATAATGACACTTAACATTTGTATAGCAGTACTATGTTCCAGGCACTCATTAGACATCACAACAATACCTATGGGGTAGGTTTTATTTTTTATTTAATTAAAAATAATTTGAAATAATTTATGAAGATATTAATTAGAATCTTTGTTTGGCTTCTGGGACAGAGACCAAAATAACAGAAGTTTAAATAAAATACAAACAGATTTCTTTATCTTTTTTTAATTGAAATTTTTTAAATTACAGTTTACATTCAATATTATATTAGTTTCAGGTGTACAGCATAGTGGTTAGACATTTATATAACTTGCGAAGTGATCCGCCTGATAAATCTAGTACCCACCTGGCACCATACACAGTTCTTATAATATTATTGACCGTATTCCCTATGCTGTAGTTAACATCACCATGATTATTTTTATAATTGGCAGTTTGTACTTCTTAATCCCATCCTTTTTTTTTCACCCAGTTCCCCAACCCCATCTCATCTGGCAATCAGCAGTTTGTTCTCTGTATCTATGAGTTTGTTTCTTTTTTGTTTGTTCATTTATTTTGTTCTTTAGATTCCACATTTCAGTGAGCTCATATGGTAGTTGTCTTTCTCTGCTTGACTTACTTCACTTAGCCTAATCTTTTCTAGGTCCACCCATGGTGCTTTGAATGGTAAGATTTCATTCTTTTTTATGACCAAGTAACATATATGTACCACATCTTCTTTATCACTTAGGCTGCTTCCATATTTTGGCTATTGTAAATAATGCTACAATAAACATAGGTGTGCATATGTATTTTCAAATTAGTGTTTTGGATTTCTTCAGATAAATACCCAGAAGTGGGATTGCTGGGTCATATGGTAGTTCTATTTTTAACTTTTTGAGGAAACTCCATACTGTTTTCCAGAGTGGCTACACCGATTTACAATCCCACCAACAGTGCACCAGGATTCTTTTTTCTCCACATCCTCCCCAGCACTTGTTTGTTGATTTATTGATGATAGTATTCTAACAAGTGTGAGATGATATCTCACTGTGGTTTTAATTTTCATTTTTTGATGATTAGTGACCATGAGCATCTTTTCATATGTCTATTGGCCATCTGTATGTCCTCTTTGGAAAAATACCTCTTCAGGTCTTCTGCCCATTTTTTAATTGGATTATTTTTTTGGGGGGGGGTGTTGAGTTGTACAAGTTCTTTATAAAATTTGAACATTAACCCCTTATCAGATGTATCACTGGTAAATATCTTCTCCCATTAAGTAAGTTGTCTTTTTGTTTTGTTGACAGTTTCCTTCTCTGCGCAAAGGCCTTTTAGTTTGATGTAGTCCCATTCGTTTATTTTTTCTTTTGTTTCCCTTGCCAAAGAAGATATATCAGAAAAATTATTACTAAGAACAATTTCAGAGTTTACTGATGATGTTTTCTTCTATGAATTTCATGGTTTTGATTGTTACATTTAAGTCTTTAATCCATTTTTTTATTCTTGTATGTGGTGTAAGAAGATGGTCTAGTTTCATTTTTTTTTTTTTTGCACTTATCTGTCCACTTTTCCTAACACCATTTATTGAACAGACTGTCTTTACCCCATTGTATATTCTTGCCTCCTTTGTCATGAATTAAATGAGCATAGATGTGGATTTATTTCTGGGCTCTCTGTTCTGTTCCATTGATCTATGTGTATGTTTTTATGCTGTTTTGTTACTATAAGCTTGTAGTATAGTTTCTTATCAGGGAGCATGATACCTCCACCTTGGTTCTTCTTTTTCAAGATTGCTTTGGCTATTTGGGGTCTTTTGTGGTTCCATGTAAGTGTTAGTATTATTTTCCTAGTTCTGTGAAAATGCCATTGGTATTTGGATATATTGAAGTGAATCTATAGGTTGCTTTGGGTAGCATGGACATTCTAACGATGTTAATTCTTGCTAACAATGAGCATGGTGTATGCTTCCATTTATTTGCATCTTCTTCAATTTTTTTCTTCAATGTCATGATTTTCTGAGAACAGGTCTTCTACCTCCTTGGTTAAATTTATTCCTAGGTATTTTATTTTTCTTTTGATCCAATTGTAAAAGAAATTATTTTCTTAATTTCTCTTTCTGATAGTTCATTACTGGTGTATCAAGATGCTACATCCTAACGTCCTTACAAGCTCTAGTAGTTTTTTGGTGAAATATTTAGGGTTCTCTCTATACATAGTATCATGCCATCTGTAGATAATGACAGTTTTACTTCTTCCTTTAAAATTCAGTTGTATTTTTTGGCTTTTTCTTGTCTGATTGTTGTGGCTAGGACTTCCAATACTATGCTTAAAAAAAGTGGTGAAAATAAACATCTTTGTCTTGTTTCTGATCTTAAGGAAAATGCTTTTAGGTTTTCCCTTTTAAGTATGATGTTAGCTATGGGTGTGTCATACATAGCTTTATTATTTTGAGGTATGGTCCTTTTATTCTCACTTTGTTGAGAGTTTTTATAATAATTGAATGCTGGGTTTTATCAAATGCTTTTTCTGCTTCTATTCATATGGCCATATGATTTTTATCCTTCATTTTGTTTATGTGGTGTATCATGTTAACTAATATGCAGATGTTAAACAAAGCTTGCATCCCAGGAATAAATCTCACTTTATATCATGGCTTATGTTTTTTTTAATGTCTTACTGAATTCAGTTTGCTAGTATATTATTGAGGATTTTTATATCTATGTTCACCAGGGATATTGGCTTATAATTTTTTTTGTAGTGTCTTTTCTGGTTTTAGAATGAGGATGATGCTGGTGTTTTAAGATTTGTTTGGGAGCCTTCCTGCTTCTTGAATTTTTTGTAATAGTTTAAGAAAGATGTGTTTTAATTTTTTTTTGAATGTTTGGTAAAATTCACCAGTGAAGCCCTCCACTCCAGGATATTTGTTTCTTAAGAGTCTTTTGATTACTGATTCAATTTTATTAGTAGTTATTGGTCTGTTTAGATTTTCTGTTTCTCCTTAACTCAGTCTTGGAAGATTATACATTTTTAGAAATTTATCCATTTATTTGTTGGCTTATATTTGTTCACAGTATTTTCTTATAATCTTTTGTGTTTCTGTGGTATCAGTTGTCACTTCCCCTCTCCCATCCATGACTCAGTCTATTTCATTTTTAATCAAATTTATTATTAAATTTAACTTCAACTCTATTACTTATGACTTATAAGCTTTACACAGGTTAATTAACTCTTCGGAACTTGAGATGACTCCTCTGCAAAGTAGTGATAATTTTTTTTTTTTTTGTAATTGGTATTATTTTAGTTCACAGTGGAGTCTATTTTTCTAAGTGAGATTCTCGTTGTGAAAGAACTGAATACTCTGTATTGATTAGTACTGGGATTTTACAGCAATTAGATTCAAATTTTAAAGCCAACAATATGTTGAGGTTATTTCGGATCTCTAGTTTTGAAGGTTGAAGACTAAGACTCATTATCATATTTACTAAGAGAAATTCTACTGCTTAGGTCATCGTCTTAAATTAATTTTTTTTTTTTGTTTAGTAGCATGTCATTTAATCTCTATGTGTTAGTGTGTTTTCAGTTTTCTTCTTGTAATCAATTTTTAGTTTTATAGCATTGTGATCAGAGAAGCTGCTTGGTATGATTTTAGTCTTCTTAAATTTATTGAAACTTGTTTTGTGGCCTAACATGTGGTCTATCCTGGAAAGTGTTTTGTGTGCACTTGAAAAATAATGTATATTCTGCTGCTTTTGAGTGAAATTTTTTAAATTATCAATTAAATCCATTTGGTTGAACATATCACTTAAATCTACTGTTTCCTTGTTGATTTTATGTCTGGATGATCTATTCATTAATATCAGTGGAGTGTTAAAGTCCCCTGTCTTTATATTGTATTAGTGTCAATCTCTCCCTTTATGTCCTTCAATATTTTCTTTATATATTTAGGTGCTCCTACATTGGGTCTGTCAGTGTTTATAAGGGTTTTATTCTCATGTCGGATTGATCCCTATATCATTATGAAATGTTCTTCCTTGTCTCTTGTTATACAGTCTTTGTTTTAAAGTCTATGTTTTTCTGATATAAGTATTGCTACCCCAGCTTTTTTATTGTTTCCATGTGCATGAAGTATCTTTTTCCATCCCTTTACTTTCAGTTTGTGTGTATCTTTAGAGCTTAAGTGGATCTCTTGCAGGCAACATAGATATGGGTCTTTTTTTTTTTTTTTATCTATTCAGCCACCCTATATCTTTTGATTGGAGCATTTAATCCATTTACATTTAAAGAAATTACAGACAGGTATGTAGTTATTGCTATTTTATTATTAATATGTATTTTTTAATCTTTCTTCTTCTTCTTACAGAAGTACCTTTCACATTTCTTTTAATACTAGTTTGGTGGTGATGAACTCCTTTAGCTTTTTCTTGTCTGGGAAGCTCTTTATCTCTCCTTTGATTTTAAGTGATAGCCTTGTTGGGTAGGATAGTTTGGGATGTAGGTCCTAGTTTTTCATCACTTTGGATATTTTGTGACAATCCTAACTGGTCTGCAAAGGACTTCACAAAGTCCTTTTGTGAAGCAGCTGACAGTCTCATGGGAGCTTTCTTGCAGGTGATTAACTGCTTTTCTCTTGCTGCTTTTAAGATTTTCACTTTGTTTTTGATCTTTGGCATTTTAATTAAGATATGTGTTGATGTGGGCCTATTTAAGTTCATTTTGTTTGAGACTTTCTTCACTTTCTAGTCCTGTACGTTTATTTCCTTTGCCGAGTTAGGAAAGTTTTTAGTCATTATTTCTTCAAATAAGTTTTTAAGCACTTGCCCTTTCTCTTTTTCTGGTACTCCTATGATTCAAATGTTGTTACAGTTGATGCTGTTTCAGAGGTCCCTTAAACGATCTTATTTTGAGAGGATTCTTTTTTTTTTTTCCCTGTTCCAATTAGGTATTTTTTACTACCTGTCTTCCAAATTGGCTATTCAGTCCTCCACTTCATTAATCTGCTCTTGATTTCATCTCATGTATTCTTCACTTCAGTTAATGTATTCTACATTTCATACTGTTATTTTAAATGCTTTTTATCTCTTTGTGAGAGTTCTCAATAAATTCATCCATTTCCCCTAAGTTCATTGAGCATCCCTATAACTAGTGTTTTGAACTCAGTAACTTAGATTGCTTGCTTCCATTTTTTTTTTTAGTTCTTTTTCTGCAATTTTGTCCTGTTCTTTCACTTGGGACAGGTTTCTTTGTCTCTTCATTTTGGCTTTCTCCCTGTGTTTTTATGTATTATGTAGGTCTTCTGTCTTCCAGGCTTGGCAGGGTGACCTTATGTAGTAGGCATCCTGTGGAGCCCAGTGGCACAGTACCCCTGATCACCTGAGGCAGGTACTGCAGGTGTGTCTTTTGTGTTGTGTGTGCCCTCCTGTTGTAACTGAGTCTTGATTGCTGTTGGTATGTCAGTGGGTGGGATTGACCCTTGGGCTCATTGATTGAAGGGCTGGCTGTAACAACAGTGGATGGGCTGTTTTATAGACACTGACCCCACAGTGGAATTTACTTTAGTGGGGCTTGGTGCCTGCTAAGTCTACCCTTTTGGTGTTTTTTGTGGGACTGATTGGGTGGTGCCCTGGTGTGGTCTGAAGCTTGCTGCTGGGTGTATTGGTTCTGGGGCCTCTTGAGAGGGCCTCTGGTGCAAGCCAAGGTCTTTTTCTGCTTTTGCCTCACCCTTGGCCACCTGATTAGAGTAACAGAGTGATCTCTAGTTTGTAGCTGCCTTGCTGGGCTTGGAGGTGCCTGGGGGTACTATTTTGAGAACTGAGGCTGGCTACCACTAGTGCCTAGCTCAGGGCCACTTAGGAAGATGTGCTGGGCATGCCAAAGCCAGCCACTGCCTATTTGGGGTTTGTGGATTTTTGAGGGATTTTAGGAAAGTTCAAATCATGGGCCAAAATCAGCTACTTGTGAGGGATAGCCACTGAAAGAGATTTTCTCTTGTGAGCAAGTTGGGTGGGACAGGCTCTCAGGGAATCACCAAGGTTGTGCGAGCAGCATTAGTCATGTGCATGGAGACACAGAAATGATGTCCACCTGCACTTGCCAGCTGTGTGTTGCGAGTGCTCAACAAAAGAAAATTGGTGCTTTGCAGAACTTCTGTCTGGGAGAGACCTGTCCTTCCAACTCTCGCCCTAGCCAATCAGTTCCTCCCTGTATGTCTCTTGTGCTTTTCAAGTTGCTATTTATTTGCTGGCACCCAAGACAAGTGTTTGTGAGTAAGTGAATCTGTGCTTGAGCCCTCTAAGAGAACACTTTGGTCTACGTTATCCCTCTGTCTCATCTGTACGGTATCCCCACTGATTTTCACAGCCAGATGTTGTGGGGATTTCTCTTTCTGGCACTGGTGCTCCCAGTTAGGTAGTCTGGTATGGGCCTGGGATCACTCATTCCTCAGAGCTTCCTCCACAGCTGAGATATCTCTCCCAGTTCTTAATCACCACTTGTGAATGTTGGATTAGCTCATTTCTTGTCTCTGCCTCCCTTACCAGTCTCAACATGACTTCTTCTTTATATCCTTTATTATAGGAGTTCTGTTCAGCTAATCTTCAGCTGGTTGTTCTATAATTTAGTTGTAATTTGATATAGTTATGGAAGGAGGTGAGCACAGCATTAACCTTGGTTAGGTTTTATTTTTGTTATTCTAAGTTTACAGAAGGAGAAACTGAAGCACAGAGAGTTGAAAGAAACATGTTTAAAATGCTAAGATAGTAAGCAGCAGACATAAGATTCAAACCAAGGAATCTTCTAGATTCCATGTTCTTCATCCATCATCTATAATGGTGGATTCCTTGTGGGGCAGGTTCGGACATAAGGAATTCACTGTGTTAAGAGTATATAACATGGCAGGCAGGATGTGGGATGGTGGGAGTAGAAACTGTAATTCTGTTGGATGCACATGAATGCAGATGACCTTCTTAGCTAAATGCACAATATTTGCCCTTGACACCTAAGGTTGGCATGATTTGTCTTCTTTTCCTGAGCTGTGGCTCTGAGCTCAAGCATTCTATCATTGATTCCCCACTGATATCACTTTTAGAAAATGTCTTTTAACCTCCAGATTTTTCTGCAAGAATATTCCTTTTGAAAGCCTTTTTTGGCCATCGTAAGAAGTATTTTGTGCTTTTTTGATATAAATATCTCAAACAGAAGCAGTCTGTATCAGCTTGCTAATGATGAGTAATAAACCTGGATAATCCCACTACACAGGCCTCGCAAGTGCCTTTCAAACCAACAGAGATTCCTGGGGTTCAATCTTTACATTCTTCCCTGGAAAACTATAATTTATCAAAGTTACCTTGCAGACCATCAGAAAAATGCCCATTTTCCCCAGATATCCCCCACATCCTTTGATGGAGTCGAACATGTTACACAGAAACACTCTATTTTATTTATAGAACTCTGGAATCGATTATGGAGACATTTCTTCCAGGATGGCACTCCGGGAGAAACTGAAATGTAAAACTTTTGACTGGTATCTGAAAAATGTTTATCCAGCCCTGAAGCCAATCCGCAACATTGTGGGCTATGGAAGAGTATGTATTATGAAACTGAATTTCAGATTTTAAATGTTTGACTGTAGAAGAAAATAAAACTTGAATTGCCTGACTGCCAGAAAAGGGTTTCCAAAACCCATCTTGCTTAATTTCCTTCCTACTCCCAATTCTTTCCTTGGCTTTTTACCCTTAGACCCTCTGCTTCCTTTCATCTCCTGCTCTCCAATTCCCATCTCTTTTCCTTCTCTCTGCTTCTGCTTCCTAACTTTGCAAATTTCAGCCCTAGCTTTGATCCTCCAAGTTTCTCAGCCAGTCAGAGTGTTTGGCCTTGCCCACCCAAACATAGGCATAGATTCCCCTTCTCTGTATATGCTTTGATGGTCCAAGGGGGTGAGTGCTCTCAGGAAGTGAGCATCACAGAGGGGCCTCAGTTCAGCATTTGTCTAGTGCTTAGGAAATGGCTGCCAGGATCCCAAATTCCTGCTTCCTTTTGATTTGTGATTCCTGGCACCCTTGGAGTGGTGGGGAAATGCAGGGCTTGGGGAATCTCGAAGGCCCTCTTTCTCTGCCTCTTTTCAACAGTGTTGTCATGTGTTTTGCCCCTTCAGATGAAAAACCCATTGGATGAAAATGTCTGCCTGGATCAAGGACCTATTCCAGGCAACACCCCCATCATGTATTACTGTCATGAATACAGTACACAGGTATCTTCCATAATCTTCTTTGCCCCAATAGGGTAAGACTGTTGAGGC
The DNA here is from genome assembly GCA_030015415.1 of Cynopterus sphinx. NCBI lineage: Eukaryota > Metazoa > Chordata > Mammalia > Chiroptera > Pteropodidae > Cynopterus > Cynopterus sphinx. Next base: position 96,192,859 of record CM057380.1, read on the forward strand.
TCAGCCCTTAGCAATCTTTGCCAGATTTGGACTCAGTATTAGATGATGGGGAAGCTGGAGCTGAGCATCTTGAATAGTGGGTAATGGTTAAACCCAAATCTGTAATTGTAACTAAGTTCTTCCAAGTTCATTCTCAAAGTCATGGCAAGACAGTTCTATTTCATTCTCCATGGTAATATTTTCACTCACAATAACCTTCAGTCCCCTTTTCTCTCTCCTCCCACTGCTTTCCTCCATCCTCCCAGTGATCCTTGTATGCCCTGGAAAGTGGACAGCTGATGCTACCCATGACTTCTTCTGTAGAGAAGGAAATAAAAGGCTAGAGAAGAGAGAGGCTGAATGGAAGTCTCTCCAGGGAATAGAAGATATCTGGCACCAAGTGGGAAGTGCAGCCAGGAGACTCTCTTTCACTGAGACTACTCACATCTATCATGTTACCTTGCATGTTGCCCTCATAGCAACATTTCGATGGGTGCAGAATAGATAACATTTCCACTTGACAAATGAAAAAAAAAATCATGACACAAAAATAACTTGTCCAAGTTCACTGAGCAAGGCAGTGTCAGATTGAAAATTTGAAAGGTTTCCTGAAAACGAGCTCCTGGATGAGGCTTATCATGCCACATTATGAAATTCAGTTGTGTGTGTGTGTGTGTGTGTGTGTGTGTGTGTGTGTGTGTGTGTTTAAAGATAAGCTTCTTCATTCCTTGTATGGAAGGAAGCAGACTAGTGCTCCCTCCTCTTCCCTGGTCTTCATTTTAGAATTTACTGGGTGATAGAAAGAAAGAAGTAGAGTTTACTTCTTGTTACCCAGGAAAGTTCAGTGCTCCCTGTGGTAACACAAGAGCAGCCTTTATGCCCTCCCTCTGTATGATTAACAGCCTCTCCTTTGACTGTGTCCATGGCAGATCCTTTGTTCTCTTTTAGAATGTCTACTACCACCTAACTGGGGAATTGTACGTGGGATCATTGATTGCAGAGGCAGATGCTAATGATCGCTGCCTGACAGACCGCGGCACTGGGATGAAGCCTACTTTAGAACCATGTTCCAAGGCAGTCAAAAATAGACTGCACATATATTGGGATTTTAAACCGGTGAGTCACATGTTTTTTAAAGGATATATTTACATATAATCTGAGGGGTTCAGATTTGGTTTGATAGTGTTTTGGGAAGATTCGTTTTGTGGCAGTGCATAGGGAAAACACTGGAGAAAGGGAACTGGGAGTGAAACGCCTAGTCTGTTGACTAAGGTGGGTTGCTAAGGGGAGGAGATACTGGAATCTCTTATAGTTTAACAATTGGGTTTGGGTTCAAATCCTAGTCCAGTCACCTTTAGCAATTGTATTACCCTCTCTGAAACTGTTTTCTCATCTATAAAATGAAGATGATGTCTACTTTATGAGCCTGTTGGGAGGATTAAATGAGATGATGCATGTAAAACATTTAGCATAGTGTCTGGTTCATAGAAAGTATTCAATAGATATTAGCCATTGTATTCAGTTTTATTATGAATGATAATCAAGAGTCTGGAGCACTGGGCTGAAATTTGACAGGAACTAATGTAAAAGCCCTGACTTTAACTTCAACATCCATAGACCAAGGAAAAGGTGGCGTGACTTGGTTGATCACAGTCTATATGTGAATTTAATGTGTGATAAGGCTACCTTAAGCCACATTGGCAGGAATGTGATGTCCTGATAGAGGGAGTTAATGCTTTGTCTGTGAACATACCTCTGAACATGTTGGTACTGTATGGGGTCCAGACGGCACATATTAAAGGACATGGACAATTTAACTCAATGATTCCTAACTTAAAGCTAATAACTCCTTTGAGAATCTGCTGCATGTTGTGTACTCTTTCTAAGAAAACATATATAAGCACCTACATGCACAATTTTACTTAGTTTCAGAGGTCTTTTGGATCCTAGATTAGGTCTCTCTCAACTATAGACTATCAGTGAGAAGGAGAGGAGAGTAAGTTCTGTTAGCCTGTTCTAAGCTTTTACTAAATGGAACTACATATGATTCTATGGAAGGCTATGCTCCCTCTTATCTCAGGCACGTTCATGGATGTTGTTCTTTCTCCTCCCACCTTTTTACCAACCAACTGCAAAGCGTTCCCCTGGCCTTACACGTTGTCTTAAGAAGCCACCTATGATTCCACAGAACTAGGATGGGTGATTCTTCTGTGTGTTCTCAGTACCCGTCTTATAGGCCTTGTCTCATGATCTCTTCTAATTGCCAGCTTGCTTGTTTCTCTTCATCTTTAAACTTGGGCTGGAGAGCAGGGCCTGGGTTTTGTTTGTTGTTTTCTCTCTAGCATTTAGCACAGTGCCTGGAACATTGCAGGCACTCAAGATATGGTTGCAAAGCAAATAAAAGATTGGCAGGCCTGGAAGTACTCCCTTGGAGAAGTGAATCCAGAGAAAAGATGATGCTGTGTTCATGAGAAAGAGGAAGTGAACTCGTTCAATGTCTACAGGAGGGCAGAACTAAGACCAGTGATTGGAGATCAAGAAGTTTGACTTATATTAAGGGACAGGGGGAGGACTTTCTAACAGTCAAATGGTAAGCTGTCTCACAGAAGAATAGGCTGCCCGGCACAGTGATGAGCTCTCTGCCAATGGTAGCCAAAACAAACAAGGCATGTTTCAGCATCTAAAAAGCATTGTGTAGATAATTTGAGTGTTTGGTATTCTTAATGGTATCTTTTGTGTGCAGAAAATACAATTACAGTTTACTTTGGTTTAAAAATTAATATTCAATTTATTAAAGTTATAAATTAAAGAACTCTAGTTAAGCTTTTTTGTTCAGTTTACAAATCTTTAATATTTATCTAAAAACCTAGCAAGTTTTAACAGTATTTATAAATTTAATACATTACATTTTATTTATCTGACAAGAATTTTAATTATCTGACTTAAAATTGAGTAGTTATTAAGTTCCCTTAAATGTTCAGAAGTTTGCAATCCAGTAAAATTTCACATAAAACCACAAATTTAATTATTCAATTACATATTTTTAAATTGGAATCACAAGATTAATCTGTAAGGCAATATTTTTAAACATAGCAAGTACTTAAAAATAGTAAAGTACCAAGAATCTTCAACAAATACTCTTTGTTTGATTCCCTTAATAGCTATACTTTATTTTAAATCTGGAAATTCAAGCTATTACATATGCTAATGGAACAATTATGATATCCCAAACATTTTGAAGTTGTCTTATATTATATATGATTTTGGAAGACCATTCTCTCAGGTGGCTGAATTGCTGATAGAATACATATTGTGGCTGGGTGAGACCTGGTGCTTCAGGACATCCAAGGAGATTCTGCCTATCCTCTGATGACCAGGCTGGATCTTTTTTTATGGTTACTATGTTGAGAACTCCAAAAGTTAAGTGAGGAGGCAATCATGTCTCTCATGATGTTTCCTGATTTTAAGTCAGTTTTAAGTCAGTTTATTCTATCTAAGACTCTTATATCTATCATATCTCCTTAGGAATACAATTCTTTCAGATATAAACATGATATTTGATTGAATAATGGGACATTTTTGTGCTCTATTTACTTTGTAGACACAACTTACATTCATTCTACTAAAAAGTTACCAAAGATATCTTCTAGAGTTGAGAAGGAGGTAAAACTAGACAATCCTTTTGTTTTTTTTTTTCCAACTTCATGATTAATATTTTGAGTCAATCATGGGTGGTTATACCTTCAAAGTTCATGAGATAGTGCCAATGACTGAGAAGAGACCTAGTTTGAAGAGATGAAGTTTAGATGAGATATCTGGACTTTGAGATGAGGAACAGAGTTGAGAGGAGAGACTGAGATAAAATTAGGGAGAATTTGAGTGAAGGTCATCATCATTCAGAAGTCTTCAAGATGGAATGACAAGTCAGGACACAGAGACTCCGTAAGAGTTGGTGAGAAGGAAGACCCTACTTGTAGTCAGGACTCAAGAAGAGGAAGAGATCTCCAAGGCAGTGCTCTCTCAAGTAGTTGGGCCCTAGTTTCAGAAAATAATTTATTTCCCTATAGAAAGAACCCTGACTTTGAATAATATAAAATGTAGGTCAATATTCATATAGAAAATGCCTTAACATTTATTATAACAAAATATTAGAAAAACTTAAATGTCCAACAGTAGGAGAGATTTCTGTTCATCCCTTAAACTATTATATAGCCGTTAAGATTATTCTTGAAAATGTTTTCAAAAAATTAATGAAATCAGAAAATGTACATGATGGAATGTTAAATTTAAAGAGCAGGATATAAAACTATTTATACAATGTTATCCCACTATGAGTACTTCTGATTTAAAAAACGGATTTTCAAAGTTAAAAAATAAGCACATATTTCTTTTTTAAAAAGTAAAAAGGAAACAAAAAGAAAAATCCTTTAAAAACTGACAGGCAACACCCTGTGAATAAAAACCAAAGCAAAAAGTTATAAGATCCAATGTATAGAGGCTGAAGAGGATGTAAGGAATGCTGCCAAAGCACATGTCTCTTGGAAGTGATGAGCAAATAGAAAAAAACACTAACCCTATCTGAAAGTTCACAATTAATTATGATAGCCAAGTTTAATCGAGTATGTATTATGTGCCAGGCACTGGGTTAAACATGATCTAATTTAGGTTTCACATAAATTTATAAGAGAAGTATTATCATTAGCTTTACTTCATCTATGAAGTAACTAAAGCACAGAGAAGTCAAATAATATTCCCAAGGTCACACAGCGTAGTAAATGTCCAGGATTCAAACACAGAATCTTATCCACTGTTTGTTATTGCCTCGCTGCTTAAGGAATTTGATTCTGAAAGGGAGAAACACACAAAATGTGAGCAAAAGGAAGATAGAGTTAAGAGTATTTTTTTTCTGCTTCTGATATTGAAACATTTGGATATATTTAAAGTCAGTAGAAAAGGAAGCTACCAAGAGGGAGAGATTAAAGAAAGATGTTAGACAGCAGGAGTGTTTCTCTTTATATATACCAAGGATGGCTGGATTCAGAACACATAGGACTGCTGCCAGTAAGCAGGGCAGCTCCGTTGAGAGCATCCATGAGCAGCATATTAAGGATTGCTCATGACATTCAGTTGAGGGGCTAGATTGACTGGAAGTGTGGTCTTCTTGGCAAAGTGAAAACTGGAGTTATTTACTGAAAATGAGCATTAAGGGATAGAATATGCTGAGAAGATCTGGAGGAATAACCCTAAGGAGTAAGCCAAGTGCTGAGGCCAGACTGCTGTAGGTACATTTGTGGGCCAGGCCCGCTCAGGTGGTGGCCCCTCTCCAGGAACTCTGTGTGGTCTGGAAGCTGGGGCCAAGAAAAAGGAAATGTGCGAATGACATAAGGAGTTCAAGAATTGGGAGAGCCACCCTGAATGATGACACTGGATGAATGTATCTAGGAGGATTGGGGGAGGTGGGGCACAGGGAGTCTGCTGTGGCCAGAGGCAGGTGAATTGTTGGGGGGGGGGCAGGATTGTTGGGGCTGTTTGTGGTTAGAATACATAAGAAGTAGGGAGGCAGTGTTTAAGGAGAGAGAGGGATTTGGACATAGAGCCAGCAGCTCGCTTGGTGTTAAAATACTTGGGGGTAGGTAACCCAAGGTGGAACAGCGAGGTCAGGGTTTCTCGCTAGACAAATGGAGGCTGTTAACTCTGAGGATAATAGCAGAGGGATACAAATTCACCCTCACACTAAAATTATGGGAGTTATTCCTGCAAAAAAAAAAATGGGTAACGGGGTGTAGGGAGTTGGGAGGGCTGGGAGAAGAGGACAGAACCAGGACAATGGTGTGCTTGTGCTTGTCAACTGTTGAGCCATTGAAGCTCAGGGTGGTTGGCACATGAGAACAAAGAAAAAGATTATTCTTCTTTTCTTTTCCCCCATTATAATGGGGAGAAGCAGAAATGAACTAACATTTATCACACATCTTTAGTGTCAAACACCAGATGCTCAATATAAATATTAGCCCTGATGTTAATTCTAACCTACTTTATGGATGAAGAAGTAGAGACTTAGACAGATTAAGTTAATTGTCAAAGACTGCTTTTTGTACATGGTAGAGCAGAGATTTAACCCAAACTCCTTAGCTCTAAAACCCATAATGTTCCCTGGTGAAGCCCCCACTATAGGAGGAGTAAGAACTGCCCCCCAGAGTGGTGGAGAAAATAGTTTGAGATTCCTGAACGTAGCTTTTGGTCCAGTCCCACCACAGAGCCTCACTGAGAATAAAAGGAGAATCTCAGTAGGTTTCATGGACTCAGAGATGAAGATATGAAAAGGAAGGTCCAGCATAGGGGCCATGGCTCTTTAAGGTGTGTCATGTCTTGCCAGTAACACTGACCCTATGCTTCAATCTCAGGAAAGGCAGATGATAACATTGGAACAACTGCATGGCTCACTCATTGCTCTATGGTTAGTTTGTCACAGGGCAATTAGAGAAAGCACTGGGTGACCTAACTCTACATTTTGCTTCATTTGTCTTCTGGATGACTTGCAGAGAATTGAGGAGCCCCTCAAGCACGTTTCTGAGCACAGCAGGAAGAATAGGAGCAGGGATAGTGACGCACTACTAGGGCATTGCAATACCTTGATTCTGTCTCTCTTCCCATCCAGGGAGGAGCTGTCATAAACAGAGACACCAAACGATGTCTGGAGATAAAGAAGGACACTTCTGGTTTCTTTATGCCTGTACTTCAGAACTGTACGACACAAGTTTGGACAATTGAGCATATTGTTCAAAACTGGGGGTCCAACTAACATCCAGTGACCCTCAAACAGCCTGGATTTGGGTTACCAGTTATTGTCACTGGAATGGTTTCTCCTTCCCATGCTACTCAGAGTGGGAGAGAGTGAGAGAAAGTGTGTGTGTACACATGTGTGTGTGCACATGTGCGTGTGTGCGTGCATGTGTGTGTGCGTGTGTGTGTGTGCGTGCGTGCGTGTGTTTACTGTGATTTCAGTCTGTGACCCACACGATGAAGGTATGGTCTCTGCATGTGTCAGGGTATCCTGGCTGGGGAGGGGTGAGAAAACTATAATGCCTCGCTCCCAGCTTTCCTTGGAAGGTCATGATATATATCAAATGCTATTCTTAGATTTCCTTGAAGTAGCCATCATCATCTGGGAGTCACGAGGGAGAGAGAAGCAGGAGGGGAGAAGTTTATGTTTGATTTATGCCAGTGTTGTTTAGTGTTCATTCCTGATGACTACTGTCAGCATCTGCCTCACATCTGCTCCTGGGGCCTCTCTGCTCAGAGATTCCCCACTGCCTTAAGGCTGCTCCATTGCAGAGGCCAGGTTATCATCAGGCCAACAGCATGACAGCTATTCAGGTGGCGCCGATTCTCTGAAGGCATGTTGCTGCTCTCTTTTCTTGGCTCTCCTGAAAGATACAATAAACAGACAAGTAATATTAAAAATTCTCCCTTTACCCCTGCATAGCAGTTTTATTTAGATTATACAATCTCTCCCATATCAAATAGGCTCCAGAGGCTGAAGGTAGGAGAGAACGCACTCAACTACTCAGCTCTGCATAGTGCAGAGAACTGTAGAAAAGCCCAGGCCATCTGAATCTTCCTCTAAATAGCTTATAACATTTAATAGACTTGATTACCCATTTCCTTCTACTATGCCTGAAAATTATGGAGAAAATGAGTCTTGAAATAGAGGAGCATCACTTATTGTGACATAGAGAAGGGGTTGTAGGGAAAACTCAAAACCAAGGGTTCTTATTTCTGTCCACTGGGTAAATCTTTCCCCTAGTTGGTGAAGTGAAAGACATGTCCAGGGCAGCTAATTTTGTGAAGCTCTTGGTGGTTGGGAGTGGGCACCACGGTGGGACGGGAGGGAGAATGACCCTGTGTGTATGTTGTGTTGTGAACTCACTTTTCAAGTATGAGCTCACAAGGGCTCCTTCTTCAGAGGACAACATTTTCCTCCTAGTTTCACATCAGGTCTACTTGGGTATGGTTCTGGAAACCACTAAGCTTCCTTTATGCATTTGGCAAGCAAGACACTGTTCTCACAGAATTAAATTGACTGAGTTTTTAAAATAAACTTTTAGAGGTGCCCAAGTCACAAGGTATAGCTTGATAAAATTTCATAGTGTGCACCATCTATATCAAGAAGCAAATCATTACCATAGATAAGATTTTATCATGAAAAAATTAAGGAACAGGATAAATGTTGAACAAATGTGTAACTTTTAGCTTTGGCTTAGCATAGTGAAAGAAAAATGCAAATCCTTCAAAGCTTTTTTTTTTTTAAAGCATGTATCCAATAGAAAAATGGACAAAAGACACAATATTTTTAAACATATGAAAAAATGTTTAAGCTCACTTATAGTTAGAGAAATGCAAATTAAAACTGTACTGAGATCATTTTTAATTTATATGTCAAAAATTAAAAAGTATGACAGCACATTCTGTTGACAAGGTTATGGGAAACAGGCAATCTCATTTTGGTGGTATTGATGAAAACTGGTACAATCTTTTTGGAGAGGTACTTGGCAATATCTAAAAAGATTATATGTGCATTTTCAATTTGTGCCAGTAATTCTACCCAAGGAAGTTACAGCTCCAAAAAATAAGAAAATACTTATGTATAAATTAATTACTTACAGTATTGATTATAATTGTAAAATGCTGGAAACAAAGTATATGCTCAAATATCAGAGAGTGGTTGAATATATCACCACAACAGAATACTATGCAGCTATAAAAAATAATTAGGAACACTTCTTTGAACTGATATGGAATGATATCCAATGTGAAAAAAGAAAATGACATCTAGAATATGTACCTTTTAGGAAAGAAAAAAGGAAAAAATGTACATGTATCTGTTTATTTCTGCAAAATGAAACATAAGTGTAAACCAGAAATAAATGAGATTTGTTACTGATGGGTGGTGGTGGTTGGAAAAGGTGAAAAGGACTTGGGATAAGAACAGGATAGAAGGAATGTCTGTGTGTGGTTAGGGAGACATGTCTTAAAAATACACATTTTCCTTTATAATTTAGACTTTTAGAACCATGTTGTATTTCATATGCTCAAATGTAAATACATAAAACCAACAAAGATAGAGGGAAACCAAAATGCAATACAAACAAAAACAAGTGTACCTATTTTTTTCTAATTTAAGTGAATACACAATCACTCTAAGCACACTCAGCATCCAGCATCCAGATCTTGGTTTCTAAATATTTTTCAATAAAAAAGAATCAGGGCTCCCTGGAGAAACAGCTGATTTTAGGGTTGGGTGGCTGGGATATTTTCCTATGTTAGAAAATAAGGTACTGCTCAAAGAATGATGGGGACACATCACAATCTATAGCAGCCAGGTTCAGGGGGTTCCCACTGGCAAAATCTTGGACAATTTCAGCATTAAAATAAATAAGGAGTTTAATAAGTAGATTGTAAGCCATAGACTAAAATAAGAATCCATGAGTTTATACAAATGAATACATGCATGGATGGATGGATGGATGGATGGATGGATGGATGGATGGATGGATGGATGGATGAATACGGAGAAAAGAAAGCTCTTCTTTGTGGTAGAATGCCCACTAAATGTTGTAGAAAGAATTTTGGAATTAGAAAATTATTTGGCAACCTGCATGGTTAAAATTGTTTCAGGCAAGAATCATTAATGGGTGATGAGAAATAGGATACATGCACAGTACGAAAGTAAATCTCCAAAAGATATTTATTAACTACAAAGAAAATAATAATTCATGGTGGAGAAATCGGGCAGACAGCATCTTAACTAAGTGATCAATGTTAACATCACTAGTTACTAAACAAAGGGAGAGCATACGTCTCTTGATATCATGTGCCCAGAAGAATACAACATTATTTCTATGGCATTCATGACCAAAATACAGAATCTAGACTTATAATCATGAGGAAACATCAATTAAACCCAAATTGAGAGACATTCTTCAAAATAAATGGTTGTGTGCTTCAAAAATGTCAAAGTCATAAGAGAGAATGAAAAAGACTGACTAACTGCCTCAGAATAAAAGAGACTAAAGAGACATGACAACTAAATGTAATGTGTGATCCTGGATTGGGATCTGGGCCCGAGAGAAAATTATTTTTCCTTTGATTATAAAGGACAGCAGTGGGCAACTGATAAAATTTAAATGAGTCTTGTTTATTAGATAATAGTACTGTGTCAATGTTATTTTTCTGATTTTAATTATTGTACTTTGGCTATACAAGAGAATGTTCTTGATTTTACAAAATTGTCACTGGATGATGGATTGGAGGGTGAGGGGTATTATCTCTGGGATTTTATATATATGTGTGTATGGATTAGATAGATGATAGATGATAGATGGATAGATAGATAGATAGATAGATAGATAGATAGATAGATAGATAGATAGATAGATGTAGATGGGTGATAGGTAGAGCAGTGGGTGAATAGACAAACAGATGGAGCAGACATATAATTGGAGCAGAAGGTAATAAAACAAATAGAGTAAAGGGAATCTGGATGAAAGGTCAAAGGCATACAAGAATTGTTTGTATCATTTGCAACTTTTCTGTAAGTCCAAAATTATTTCAACATAAAAAGATTTAAAATGCACATACAAAAAATGACTGTACATATACACATTAAATCTCTTCCTGCTAAACTACAATGCTGCTTAATCTAACTTTGTTGTTCCTTTTTTTTTTCTTTTTGAGTTAGACCAACAGCTTTATTGAAAGATGGGATGAAAGATGGTGACAGCTGAGCCCCACTACCCAGGTTGTCCTGGGGGAATTTGCTTCAGGCTTGGGGCACCCAGGTGTCCTGTAGCCTGAGAGATGGTGTTCCTTATTCTCTAAAGGGAATCTGTAATTCTGTCATACTATAGTTAGAATGACAGGAAGAATCTCAGGTCCCCCCCCCCCACCAATTTCTTGGAGATGCTCAGCTTCCTCCAGCTGCTCTGATGTGTGGGGCCTCTTAGTTAAGAAAAGAATAGTCTTGATTTGCTTCTTTGGCCCTGAAACCAAAGTTCTACATGAAATCCAGCCTTCATTGGTCAGGACATTATGAAGGTCATCTCAGTGACTGTCTTTAGTCAGGAGACTGTTTCCTTGGTACCCAAGTTAATTTTTCACTGATTCCTCTCTCTCTCTGATTTTTGAAAATGTTGGAGCTCTTCTATAAATTAAAGCTACTTTATAAACAACAGAAATATGACAGATTGATGACCTTGGATTATAAGGCATCGTGAGACCCCGACAGGGAAGTAATTCTGTGTTTGCCCCATGAGTAAGAAGGGAACCATGGAACCACGGCTCTGCATTTTCCTTCCTCTGGTAATACAATGATAATTCCAGGGTGTCTCACAATGTCCATTCCTCTTCCCATGCCACGTTGCCTCTGCGTTTCTTGATGGCTATTCCTGATTGACCCCTCCCCTGGGGGCATGGGGAGAACGCATGCTTACAGGCATCATGAAGGAAACACATTTCACTATTACAAAATGCTCCTCTCAACCCTAAAGTTGCAGTCTGTTCAAAGCTAAAGGTACAAAGCAGCTGTACTTGGTCCCCTCAAGTTCCCACAGAAACCACAGAGATACAGCTTGGATTTGCTCCTCTCCTCATTGCAGCTGCTGCTTCTTTAGGATTCTGGCCCTTTTCCAGAGGGAGATGGGCCTGGGGACTGCCGTCATGCCATCATGACCTAGTTGTCCCTTTTCTCTAGGCTCCAAGCATCATCCACACTAGGCTAGAGTAACAATACTTTCTTTAGGGTGAGCAATCTCCTCGTTTGTGCAAAACCTAAGGGATAAAGAGCCAAAGGCTGTATCATAACAAATTGAGATTCAGCCATTTTAAAGTTGATCTCTTACAGGGGCCCTTTATTTTACTTGTAATCCATTTTTTACAATATAAAATATGCTTTTAGCTAATTTTCTAATTTTAAGGAAGTTTGTAAAATCTTTTTATAAAGATTAAGTAAAATAGATTTAGAGCAGTAATGTTACAATGAGTAATTATCACAAGAATTGGTGGATAAAATCAACTCCTCATGACTTTAAATTGTTAAGTTTTCATTTTAACAAATATGATTTCCTCCCTCAAACATTTTGACATACGTAGTTTCAAGGACAAAACTTGTCTCAAGATTGTCTTTGGAATGATAAAAACCAAATTTATCAATGTTGTCAGAAAGCTGATTGGCTGCCTTAACAAAAAGACTTAAATGGAAGCTCAACTTTATTACAATAAGATAAGAAATAGGTATAGTTTTAATTTCCTTCTCTTTTTAAGAAGTCATAATGGCTAGGTCAGGACTCGTCTTTTACAAGCACCTTGTCAACCTTCTATCCTTTCAAGGTTCTTCATTAACTACTAAATGATTCTGGTGGCTTCTGCTTCTAACACATTTTCTAGCCGACGCTAAATTGAAGAGGATGGGCTTATGCCTTTCTGCTGTCACATGTGAGTTGTCCTTGGATGTGCTGCTCCCGGCTACTCCCCATTAATCAAGCTCCCTACTTCCTTTTCCAGAGAGCCTGGTGTTGGGCCTTCTTCACTGGACCTGCAGCACATCTAGTATTTCTGAATGAAGTTTCCTTCCCAGCATTGCTTGGGAAATTTCTATGTTTTTCCAAATTCCAATTTCTAAGAAAAATTCATTGAAAAATTAGGAAAATGGAAAAGAGCTCTATAATTCTCCTGCAAGAATTAAAGTTTTACAGGTGATATAGAGATGGTACTGGTTTTAAGAAATTCATTGAAGTCCAATGGAACTTGAGAGCAGGCTGTGACACTCAGAATGCAAGGTGATATTTTTGGAAACCAGGATGGAGCATGCAGAAAAAAAAGAAGAATCGGTTCTTTGTAAGTGTGTGTTTATGACCTACCTGCCTCTCATAGTGAATAATTGTTGCACATAAAAGATACATGTTAACAAGTTTTTATGTGTCGTGTATTTGATACATATCTTATGAATAATGTTTTGAGAAATAACTAGTTTTGGAAGAAAAATATGTCCTGAAATTAGCAATTTCAACATATAATTCTGACTAGTGCTGTTAACCTAGTTAACTTCTTACCAGGAGATCTGAATGCTACATTATTTGAAAATTACATAGTAATGTTTGCTGGTGTTTTCTAATATTTGAATATTTGCTATCTACTATAGTTTTTGTGAACATTACTCTACTTAGTCCTTATTTATTAAACAAAATTTTAGATATCCATAATAATGAGTAAAGAATATAACTAATCTTAGAAATACTTAGAAATAACTTAGGATTTGGTGAAAATTTCTGAGAGTTCTAATTTTTGTTCCTGGATACCAAAACTAATATCTGTTGGGGAAGTGCTGGGAATCCTATGTTAACATTGATGAAATCTATTAGGTGATCTCCCTCAATTTATTGCTCTGGGTTCTCCAATGAACAACCAAACAGATTTCCTTTTAGGCTTTCTTTATAAAATTTTTGTCTTTTTTCTATATTTTTTGCCAAGTATTTTCAAAACAGCTTTATTGAAGTACGATTGATATGGAAAATCTGTACATATTTAACATATACAATCTGATGAGTGTTAGGATAAGTGTATACCTATGAAGCCATCTGCACCATCAAGGCCATTGACAAGTCTATCACCTTCCGAGGTCTCCTCTTGCCCTCTTTATTATTGGTTATTTGTGTGTGCATGTGTGTGGTATGATTTATTCTCTTAGAATAGTCTTAGGTACACAATATAATAGTTTTAGCTATGGGCACTACAGTGTATAGTAGATCCCCAGACCTTATTCATCTTGCATAGCTAAAACTTTGTACCCTTAGACCATCATTTCCTTGTTTTCCCTTCTCTGACCCCTGACAGCCATTCTACTCTCTGCCTCTATGAGCTTGATTATTTTTAGATTCCACATATAAATGAGACCATATATGTCTGGCTTATTTCACTTAGCATGCATACTGTCTTTCAGGTCCATCTATGTTGTTGCAAATTTGCCACGATTTCATTTTTGAAATTTATTCATTTATTGTCATTTTGCCATCATTTTAAAGAATGTTTTTCTCCTCCCCCTTTTCCTCCCCTCCTCTTCATCCTCCTCCTCCACCTCCTCCTCCTCCTCTAAGTGTTTTGAAATACCTTTGATAAAAGATACTTTCCCAGTAGTCTTGTCTTCTCATGCCTGTGTGTACATGTGCTGTGGTTGGCCGTGAGAGCTATGGCTGGGAGGACAGCAGCCTGGACACAGTGTCTGTGGGATCATCTGGGCATAATGGTTTTCATGAGTGTAACAATCTTCAACAATTAGTTCCCAGTGACTTTTAATCTTCACAAGCTTCTCTCCAGGGCAGGAGAGTTCTGCTGTAGATGAAGCTAACTGAGGAGGAGCAAAATAAAATGAAATTTCCCAAAGTCCATTGATACATGGGGGAAAGGGAAAAATCTAGGAATATGGGTTACCATAGCAATGACAACAAAATAAATCCACGAGTAGCACAAAACTCTATCATCATAACTTGCAGAACACTCTTCTTCCAGAAGTCCCACTCTAGCCCTATCATGGAACCCTTACACTGCTGCTGGACAGATTAGTAGAGGGTGCAGGGGAGGTGCCTCACATTCTGTGGTATGGAAGCTCTAGACACAGAGGCTTTGCTTTTTAAGCCTTGGGTTTTGACACTGATGATTACTTCTCTTTCCTAGTCAGAACTGGATCTGGGTCCTGCGCAGGGCTGCTGCTCTGGGGATTAGCTATCTGCCAGGCCTTGCTTTGCTCCCCTGTGCTGGAACACTGTGCTCTTGAGTTGCCCAGCATAGCTTTGGGAACAGGGGAGATAAACTTAAGGGACAGGAAAACATTGGCTCAGGGGTGACAGGGGTGGCAACTATATAGCTAGTTTGGATGATGGACGATACTTTGAGATTGGTATGTCTCTATGGGTACCAGAGGTGCCAGCAGTGGAAACCACATCCTTTGGAAATGGTCAGCAGGACTATAGATCTTGTAGGGGGATGGAGAGAGTAGGGTGAGATTGACCTATTCTTGCCTCCAGTAGCTGCTGCAGGAAACCCCAGTGGTGCTGGGTGGCTCTCAGGGAACTCTGGTGATGGCAGGTAGTGGCTCAGGATGAGAATAGTGATAGCTAAGCCTGGGATGGGTCAGAAGGGGTTGGCTATGAAAAAGCCAGGGAAGAAGACTCTATTTGTGGCTGCCACTGCTCTTATTCTCCTCCCTGAAGGAGGGCTCTGGTTTCCTCATGGTACCTGCTGGTTTTCTTCTCCCTTTACTCAGATATTAGAACTTTTTCATCTGGGATTAATTCAGCTCCAGTGGAGCAGGCACTGGTTGCTATTGATCATTGGGCTAACCTGCTTCTGTGCATCACTCCGTTCAGTCAGGAGGGAGCAATAGGGGGTCTTACTCATAAACGCTTTTGCCCAATGGACCTTTAATCATGGACAGGCTGTTATCTATAGAGGATTCTTCCTTAGGTTCCTACTTCAACCATTAGGATCTTGAGAAGAGCCCTGTTAACAGAATAAGGTGTCTACTCATGAGACACAACTCAGCTTTCTACCTTAAAGCATTTGGGAGCAGAAAATATTTCTTAAGACCCTAATGAAAAACACTCATAAAAAGTGAAGGTGTCTCTTCTAAGTCATTCCTACCAATATGGACTCCCAGTAGCCAAGTTCAGAGAGAGAGAGAGAGAGAGAGAGAGAGAGAAACCCAGCAGTTCTGGGCATTATCCAGAGTCTGGGTAGAAGCAGTTCCTTTTATGTTACCCAGAAATGCTTTCCAAGTGAGAATCAATGGCAGACCCCTGGCCATCTTGTGCTTTTCCAAACATCCTATTTATGTACAGAGGGCTTTGGAAAAATAAAAGCAGCTCAGGGCCAGTTCCATTCAGAAGGCAAAGAAGGAAGATTAAGAGAGCAGCCAAGGCCCTGGGGGTGGGTGGCTGTGGTCAGGTTGGACTTCTTCGGGCAAATAAGTTGGCCAGTCACTCCTTGAATGCAATATGGTAGAAAAAATAGGCAACTGTTCTGAAATCCGGTTTGCCCTGGCCCTAGGCTGGAGCAATCTGGCAAATCCAGTAGTGGACAGACTTCATCTCAGACATGCTTTTAATAAGTGCACCCAACTGAGAGCTCTTTGCCAGCACTCTTGTCTGTCTCCACACATCCTTAGGTCCTTTTGGCTCCAGATGAGTTTAAAGGTTCCTGCTCTTGGCCAGAGGCCTCAGAAAGAGACATTTGTAAGAGTCTTTTCATTTTGTGCTCCTGGTTACTGGAATTTGAAAATCTGGCTGTGAACACTTATTCCAGGCCAAGTGTTGGCACCAATGTTATAACAAGGATCAACTTCTACCCCTCCCCCACCCCCTTTCAAGTCAAATATGGAAAAACTCCATTTGGCAGTTCTTTTCCCTGAAATAACAGCAAAAAGAGAGACAAATAACCCATTTTAAAAAGGAAAACTTTGAAGTGAATCAGGGATTCTCTTATAATGTTTTTTTAATAAATAACACCTTCAGCTCTGTCACCATGCTGTTGCTATTTGTGATTATAAATGTGCCTGTAGACTGGGGTTGAAAGTCAGTTCTAAATCCACCGTTGCACCTTTAAAAACATGCTGTATTCAAAGACACACACACACACACACACACACACACACACACACACACACACACACACACACACACAAACGGACAGGCGGAGAAAGGAATTAGTTAAATCCATGAGTCAGAGAATAAAAAATTCCAGGTAAATAAGCTCCCTGCAGGGGGTGGCTCTGGGAACACAGCTCAGCTTCCCTTGAGACTGGGCCTATCCTCTCCAGTCTGTAGGGAATCTTGTAATGCAGTGTTTTTCTTTGGAGAGTGTGTGTCCTCATAGAAGGAACACACTGTTTCCTTTCTTCTAGACACATTCTCTTGCCTCCTCCTATAAGGGTCAAAAAAAAAAAAAGAGAAAAAGAACCATTTGAAGTCTTTTCTGCTGTTGCCTTTTGAGACTTAATACTGTTGGATGCATGGCCTAAATATACCAAGTTATGGAATCTTAGTCTTTCAACTTTATGGTTTTCATCTATATTTCACCTTTCCCACCTTCAGTCCTAACTTTTATTTCTACTCTTCTGACATCTAGTCGAATCAACCTGGATGATGCAGAAAGGGAAGAAGGACTACTGGGAATTGGGGATGGGCTAATGGGAGTGGGCAGCAGGTGTGGATCAGGTTCTCAGTTCACACCTCAAGCTTAGAAGGCCTCTTGACAAAAGTGGGGCTTGAGAAGGTGAGTGAGGAGATGCTCATCCCCATCCCCCTACCCTGCTCCAGAGGCCTTGAGACTGTCCCAATGATGTGGCTACAAGTGAAAAGAGATACAGAACAAGGAGCAAAGAGAGTCGAAAATAAATTTGTTTGGATGGAATGAAAGGGCAAGGAAGAGAGGAGGGCAAGCCCTGGGAGAGAAACAGTGTTGGGCCTACAAGGAACACAATGGCCAACAAAAATGCCTTCCACAATGCTACCTCTCTGAGGAACGTATAGAGAAGCAAATGAACAAGTAATACCTACGTTCAACTTTCACCATAAAAATTTTCAAAGCACATAAAGACAAGAATAAATAAATAATAAACAAACAAGCAAACAATATACATGATCTTACCCTTTTGAAGTAATATTATAAATTTCTATTTCCTTCTCATATTTTTAATTTGTAGCTTACCTTTTTAAATTTAATATTTTATGCAGAAATCCAGCATCTTTCACTAGTCTATCATCTATGAGTTTAGAGAATCATCTGCCAAAATAAAACAGTTTCTAGTACGGGCTTTGGAAAATAACCCTGTAGTACAACGGTGCTGGTGAGTCGCTTTCAGGCACAGGTTTTGGGTGGAGCAGAGCATTTCCTCAGCTTACCAGCCCAACACAGGGAGCTGCTGTTCTGAGAAAGAAGGTGGCATATGGAGGCATGTCAGAAAAAAGAGTTCTGTTCTTGCAGGGTGTGGTGGGAGGGAGCCCAAAGGGCTGAAGCTGTTCTGTAATGATGGGGTCAGTGCTTCCCAGCTGAGTACGGAGAAACACTCCCACTAGGAAGATGCTCACTAAGTTACCATTTACTGAGCATCTACTACTAATCTCTGGGCATTAGGGACTGTGCAAATACTATTTGTCATCCACCTAATTCTCTGACAAAATGGGTGTTATCATTCATACTTTACAGATGAAGAGACTGAGGGTCTCGGAGATTAGTTTACCAGTCCATGGACACACAACTGGTAAATGACTGCATGAGGACTACAACTTGGATTTCCAAGAGTGTAGAAGAATAGTCTACCTTTCTCTAACATGTGCATAGAGTAGCTATCTTCTACTCTTGTTGCTGACCTCTCCAGGATAACCCTGTTGCCTCCTGTTGACTAAGGCTGTTTTCAGTTTCTCAGGGGTGACTTGGCAGCATCTCTTCCCTTATTTTGCCCCGGACCTGGCCTTGGTGACCTCCCCAGCTTCAATCTCATTTTTTTCCAGAGCCATTTTAATTAAGATCCTAATTAGGACAATATCCATGAACTGTAAATTCATTTGTATAAAAATGCTTTTTTGGCTCAGCAGATTTGTTGCTATTTTGAAGAAAGTAGAAGAAGCGATTATAAGCAGCTGTGGTATAGTGGCTAAAGCACTGGTTTCAGTCACAAAAATCTGTCTGTTAATCCTAGTCCTACCATTTGCTAGCCATTTGAACTTGAGGAACCCATATAAATTTGTTGAGTCTCAATTTCATATTCTATAGAATGGGGGATATATTAGTCAAGGTAGGTTAACTTCTATAACTAAAATTTTAGTATTTTAACACAATAAAAGTTTATGTCTTATTTATACAATTGTCCAACAGAGGTGTTCCTGGTCCAGTGGCTCTTCTGAATAGCTCTCTTCCAACTTCTGACTCAGACATTCAGGGTCCCTCTGTCTCGTGGCTTTCTCAGCCCCCTCCACTCCACAGTTCTCAGAGTCCTCCCCATATGTTCAAAAGTTGAAGAAAGGAGAGGGATTGTTAAGGTTTGTGTAGTTTTATGGGCCAGGACAGGAAGTGATCCACATCCCTTTCACTCACATTTCATTGAGCAAAACTCAGTCACATGGGTGTACCAAATTAATTGCAAGAGAAGCTGGGAAATATAGTCTAGCTGTGTGTCCAAGACCAAAAGGAAGTGGTTTACCAAATGCCTGGTCAGTCCTTCCAACTGTCTGACTGTACGGACAAAATTGTTTCTAGAATTAAATTAAATAAGTAAGTGGTAGTGCTGACAGCAGTGTCTTCTACGTGGTAAGTGTTGAATGTGGTTTGTGCATTGCAAAGAGTGCCTTAGAAATAATTCAGGAAGGAAATGTAAATTGTGGGTTGTGAGAGCAATATTCCTTCATGCTTTCTTTTAAATTGTATTAAGATACAATATGCAGTAAGAAATAGTTCATTAGTATCAGTAAATACTTCAAAATAAAATAATCCATTAGCCCTAGCACTCTTAGAAAAGAGCTCTTAGTCTGAGAGAGGAATAGCTGCTTCCTAGCTCTGCTACCAGTGCCCCTGGCCTTCTCCATCTTCCTTTACTGCCTCTCTTCCAGCTAATTGCACTCTTCTCCCCAACACCATCCCTAACTCACATTCACAAATTCCCCTCATTGAAGGTTACAATGGCAGCTGAATCAAGAGTGATAATGGGGAAGGGGTAGATTAAATCAGACAAGATAATTTAGAAGAATAAATAAGGCAATATAGGTCATCCAAAGGAGTATTAAATGGAATTTGGCCTAAAAGAAGTTTCCAGACTAATTCAAGCATATGCAACTGAATATGCAAATCAATTGAACATTGAGTAGAGAGAACATAAATGTAAATGTTTTGTAATGAAGTAAGATTTTGTTTACCCCACATGTTAGGGTCCTTATGTCTGTCAATCCACTTTGAGTTGTCTGTCCCTCTTCCCCTGCCTGATGATGGGATCTGAATTAAAAATGAAAGAATTTCTACCTCCCTTCTTGCATATTTCGGAGATAATAATTTTATCAGAATGAGATTGTTGCTGTTTTTTCAAAGATGAAATAAGAAGATTATTTCTTTTCTTTTCACCGATTCAAGCCCTACCTTGGAAAAAACATCAGGAAGAAACTCCTAACTGATGTATGCTGCTTTTAGAGCTATCCCAGGGGACAGATACATCTTCATTAAGTGCCTAGTTGTTGAGAGCTGCAGTAGGCTCGGTAATGAACTCTGTGATCTGAAGTCTGGGGGCTGGCTAGGAAGGGGCTCTAATGGTGGCTTAGAAAGCAAGTCCCTCACTGAAGATGTCCAAGAATGGGTCATTAGAAGAGAGGGCTTAGGGGCAGGCTGCAGAGTGTGATAAATAGGGTCATTTGAAAGAAAAGACATGACAAGTTAAAGTGAAATAATGAATGTGGCTCAGAACTCAGAGCTTTTATTCAGCCACAAGCTATTCTTGCTCCGCTTGGGGGAAAGAGGTCTGCAGACTTCTTCTTCAGAGTGAGAGCATGAAAACAAAGAAGGCCTGGTCTTGGGTGAGTGGGAGGATGAGAGTTTAGGGATTAGCCCAGGAGCTAGAGAAATTCATAGGTATATACCCAAAAGACATGAGAAAATGTCCACAAAAAAACTCTTGTATCTAAATTCTCACAGCAGCATTATTCATAATAGCCAAAAGGTAGAAGTAAACAATTTTCCATCAATTGATGAAAGAATAAACAAAGTGTGATATGTCCTTGTGATGAAACTCTATTTTGCCACAAAAAGGAATGAATCCGGATACATACTATGCTACAACATAAATGAACCTTGAAAATATGCTAAATGAAAGAAACAAGTTGTAAAAGACCACTTATTATATGATTCCATTTATGTGAAATATCCAGAATAGGCAAATCCATAGAGACAGAAAGTAGGTTACTGGTTGCCAGGGGCTGGTGGAAAATGGAGGGGGCCTCTGGGAGAGGCTTTGGACATGATAGCTAACGGAGTTTCTTTTGGAGGTAATGAAAATATTCTAAAATTGATTGTGGTGATAGTCACACAACTGTACATATACTAAAAGTCATTGAATTGTGCACTTTAAATGGAAGAGTTATCTGATTTGTGAATTACAGCTTAATAAAAACTCTTACAAAAAAACAAATGTATATTATGTTGGGTGGTGATAAGTCCTATGAAGAAGAATAGAGTAGCAGCCAGGATAGGTGGGGTATGCTGTTTAGATAGAGGGCCTCTCCAAGAGATGACGTTTAAGTAGAGACAAGAGAGAAGTGAGAGAGTGAGCTCTACAGATACATTAGAGTGATATGCAAGGCTAAAGAAATAAGTGCAAGGCCTGAAGCCACATTCAGAGTCCAGGAGCTGAGAGAAGAGTGGTGTAGCTTAAGCTGATAGTGGAGTGGAGGATGGTTAAGAGCAAGTCCCAGAGGCAGGCACATAGGATCATGAGGATCAAGGTTGGGAGTTCAGACTTTGTAATGGGAAATGATTGGAGTATGTGAAGCAAACAAATGACTCACGTGGATTCACATTTTTTAATTATTCTGATTGTGGGTAGAGAATCATCTACAGGAGGGTTTGAGTGAGTAGAATGGCAGTAAATCAGCTTTCTGGGGTGGGCAGGGAAGGCCCTGGTTTGTAATGTTTACTTATTTTTGTGTTGTGTGAGGATGCAGGGCACTTTCCCAGAGCAGGGCCCCTTCCTGGCTTTGGGAACCAGAGAAATGGGGTGGAAGTTTTTTCTTTTTTTTTCATAGAAATGAAATTCAAATTGGAACCTTATGTTTGGTTCCTCAGAGCCGTGGAGCATGGCTAGAGCGTGGCCTATATCAGCCAGATGTGGCATTTGGAAGTCTGCTGACTTTGGGACTAGCTACACTTTCTCCCTAAGGGCATGTATACCCTTCCCCTGTAAGATTCATTTCTAGTGTTGAGATAGTGAAATACAATGCCCAGGTGTGTCTGTATGAACGTGTATGTGTGCGTGTGTGCTTGTGTGTGTGTGTGTGTGTGTGTGTGTGTGTGTGTGTGTGTGTGTGTGTGAAATAAGCTTCACAGCGTTACTTCTATATTCAGGAAAGCAAATAAATAAGTTGAGCACTGGGACCCTGCACTCTGACATACTGCTCTCTTCCCAGGAAGCAATCTGTTCCAGCAGCTTAGTGGGTTTGAACCTACTCCATAGCTGGTTAACTTAGTGACTTTCAGCAAGTTGCTTGGCTTCTTCTCTGAGGGTTTCAGTTTTCTATTGCTCCATAACAAGGTATCTCACAATTCTGTGATTCAGGAATCTCAAGAGAGTCACAGTGGGAAATTTCTGAATTTGCTCTGTGACGTCTGGGACCTCAGCAGGGATAATTTGAATGACTGAGTTCTGAAGCAGCGCGCGCTCTCTCTCTCTCCCTATATATATATCCCGTGTGTGTGTGTGTGTGTGTGTGTGTGTGTGTGTGTGTTCAGGGACAATGACTGTTCTGTTCAACATTATATATCTAACACCTAACACAGTACCTGGTAAACAGAAGATGCTCAGTAATTATTTGTTGAATAAATGAATGAATTCTTCCCAAGTCTCCAGTATGCATGTGCAAAAGATAGCAGGCAAAGACAAGAAATAGTGTATGGAGACAGCCCTCTTGAGGAGCCTTTTTTGTTCTCTCCCCATGCATCTATAAATACTACTCCATTCACCCTGAAATAGGTGGAGAATTTTATTTATTTCGCAGTTAATACACCTCGAGTTTAGGGCTCACATATTTTTACCTGCACTATTGTTGAGAAAAATATATAAATGCCTGCAATAATTAAATTTGGCTTTTCAGATTAATACATTCTGGGTGTAAATAGAAGACACACAGTACTTTGGGATGTTTAGATGACAAATCAGTTGGAAATACCCTCTACGGTAATCTTTACCTTCCCATATTTTGGTTATTAGTGTAAGAACTTCAGCTTCTGCCATTCATCATATCCTTAGATGAGCACTTTCCAATAGAGAATGGTACAGAAATACGTTTGAACAGAGGAGAAGTGATACCTGGGTAATGAGTGTGTTTGCATCCTCTTTCTCCCTCTCTGTCTCCCTGTCTCTGTCTCTGTCTTTCTCTCTATTTCTCTGTCGCTGAGGCTGTTGCTGTAGCTGGTAACATGTCCTCAGAACAGCCTCTAAAAATTCAATCCCAGGCCTGTTGGGAGAGGTGCACAGAGCCCACTCCTCATTCAGTGGGATGGGTCAGGATATGACATCTGAGGTTGCAGTGTAAGACAGGAAGTGGAAGGCTGCCCTATCATGAAGTTGTTGCCACTGTTACTCTTGGGGGAAAATGTAGTTCTTTCTGCCAATCAGTTCTTTCCCACCCTCTCCCTTCTTCCTTGCAGAAGCCCAGAGACTCTCTGAAATGGTATCCAGAATCTGAGAGTTATAAAACTAGGATTATAATTTGCCTAAGATCCCAGAGTTCTCACCTATAATCTTTTCTCTGTGCAAGAGAGGACACTGTGGCCCAGGGAAGTGCAGTGACATGGGCTGCACAGTGAGTGTGCCAGGTCTGAAAGTCTGGCTCCTTGACTCTAACTTTAGTGTTCAAGGCTTTGGATGTGACCATCCTTTATAAACTGAAAAGGATCACAAAAAAAGTAGAGTCTTTATTAATGTTATTAGGATCATGTGTCCCTTGGTCACGTGGATAGGAAGCGTAAGTGGAGGGGAAATGGGAGTACATTTGAGAATCTCCCCTCTCTCCACAGCAGTGATCACTTCACCCTCTTTTCCCCTGCACCCCCTCCAACCACCCTCTCTACACACTGGTCCTCTGGCCCCTCACTGTTGTCCTGGATCCAGGCCTGGGTAGAAACAACACGTACATTTCAGAAAAGAGAGGGCAGAGGGGAAGGAAGTATAGAAAGGGTGCTTGGCAAAGCATGATCTGTTCAGAAGAAATGGATGAAGAGCAAGGACTCTGAAGAAGTGCAGCAGAATTTCTTACATCATACCTGGTCCCCAATCTCCAGGCGTCCTGAAAGTCCAGCTCTATGGGGAGCAGAATTCTGGAACCCTTACCCTTAGTCCAGCCAAGCATTGTTGCCCTTCTGCAGTCAGAGCCTGGTCGGCCTCTATAAATGGGAAGAAAAGATGTTCTCCTTGCACCAGGCCATTCCAGGCTTCCTAAACTACTGAGAGCTCTGGGAGGAGAAATGAATATTTTATAAAAGGCCATAAAACATAATTTGTTACTTGAAGTGAATTTGAATCTGTAGTTAAAAAAAGAGAGAAGTTACCATCAGTAGACCAGAAGTTTTACATTATTTAAGTTCAGCTATTTCATTACATCAGAACCAGAACATTAAAATCACACCCTTTGCTCCTCAGGAAGAAAAGCAGTATGGTAGAGGGCCAACTTAGGCTCACTGGACAAGGGACAATGGCTCTCCGCCTAGAGTGTGGTTGGGGGGAGGGTGACTAAGTGCTTTGGATAGAAACATGCAACCAGCTGCCCCAGTTCCCCCTTACTGCTCCCATTTATTTTTATTAAGGTGGGGAGGGGAGTGAGTGATTCTAGTGAAGTCTCTTCTTTCTGTTGAGATCCTCTCTTACATCCTCCTCCTTTTCTCCAGAACAACCTCTTCATTCCCCAAGGCTGGGAAGGGAACTCAAATTTGGAAGAGAAAACAGCCTAAACATGGACAGCAGACATCCTTTCCAGTCTCTGCATTCCAACCTTGACAGTGCCTTACAGGGAATGTCTTTGAGACCTCACCCCACCTGATTTGGAGGACTTGTCCTACTCAACAGACAGCCTTCTCTAATTTCTTCTCCTTTCCAACTATAGACTTCCCCAAATTCCTGACCCTGAGGAAAATAAAAATCATTTTACTTTTGATGCAAAGTGATTTAACGTTTTGTTTGTTTTAAAGCTCTCCTTTACGAACCATCTCTTGGGCTTTACCATTCTTAACCATAAAGACCTTTACTTTGTTTTCAGAACTGGAAGAGCTTAGCACTCCATGAATTCTATATTTAACAAAATCAACAATAGATCTAAACTTTTAAACTACAAATTTTTAAACTGTGTCAAAGGTTCCAGGTCTATTTCTTAGTGATCATATTTAAATAATTTCTACATTATTCCAGTGATGGAAGAATCAGGAAAGTGTTTTCTTCTTCTTTTTAGAACATACTTAAAAGTCATGGATCTTTCTGTTCTTTCATTACTGGCACCACTTCACCTCATGCCTCTTATTTTGGGCAATATTTTTACTTAGATGTGGTTTTCTGTCTCCTTCCTTCCACTATTCAACCTCTCCCTCCTGCTTGCACACTCTTTCTTTCTCTGTCTCGCTGTTTTTCTGTCTGTCTGTCTGTCTGTCTGTCTCTCTCTCTGTGTGTGTGTCTCTGTCTCTGTATCTCTCTGTCTCTCTCTGTCTCTCTCTCTCTCAGGTTCACATATGCAGGTATACAAGATTTGTTTTTACTCTATCAGTATCTTTAATAGGATGGTATTTTTGTAGGTGAAGAGAGATTTTTATTTGGATTTGCAGTATTCCTTATATTACCTGCTTAGTAACCAACACTCTCTACATAGGCCATGCACTCTCTTCCTCTCTTCTTCCTGGTACCCTCCTCCCGTTCTTCATTGTTACTCATCAGCTGACATGATGAGCTTCTGTTATGTGAAGGCTATTGTGCTAGGCCAGGGGAAATAGATATAACAGACAGGATTCTTGTCCTCACAATAACTGGAATCTGTTGGAAGCTGTGCTTCTCTCTGATCTGCCACTCAACCCTATAAGAGTTTGCTATTTATAAATCCTGGGGTACAGAAATCATGCTGAACAGGAAGTAAATGAGCTAGATTCCAATCACTGTAGACGAGACCATGGAAAATTCATTACTCATTCTAAAGTCCTACACTGGCACCAGCAAAATAATGCAGTTGAGTAAGGTGATGTGGTGATGTTCACCATGACTCCTAATGCTTGGCTTTTATGATTTAATTTTATCAAGTTACATTCTATGGAACACAAATCTTTCAAAATCTAAGGTTTGGTGAAAACTAGAATTCCATAGTTAAATCTATTGGGAAACATTGAGTTATATAATGTATCAGAGCTTTGTTGAAAAGCCTTTATTTTAATGTCTATTGTAAACCTCTGAGTCAGAATATCAGGTTCCCAAACTCATTTAATTGAGGAGTGTGTGAGTGTGTGTGTGTAAATGTCTACTGACATGTTGTCAAATAAGAATTGCCTAGAACACAGTTTTGGAATGAGGAACAGAGTGCCTACAACACTAGCTCCAACATTAAGGCTTCTTGCATTTGAAGCCTGCCCTGATATGCACTAGTTCTGCAACATTGGAAGTTATTTAACTTCTCTGTGCTTCAGTTTACTCTATTTTATAAAGAGATTAGGGGAAAAAATTACCTCATAACTCTTAGAAAAGTAATTGGAAACGGTAAGCATTCACTAAGTGCTTATAATTAGCTATTACTATATTTAGTTAATATTTATTAGAAGTTAATAAACAAAAGATACTTACATTTTATCATGAAGATGTAGCTACGAGGGTTGGATGTATCAGCTAGAACATCAGAATTGGACAACAGGTTTTTGTTACCTTACTGATACAGAGTTAGGTCAGAAAACGATCAAGGAAGAACAATTCAGACTAATTCAACATAAACAGATGAGAAAATATTTACAGAATGATATAGCAGAGGGAGAAGTAAGCAAAAATAAGAACAAAAAAGTTAGGCAAGGTTAAGCTTTTAAAATGAATTTCACAATCTATGTATAATTTTCTTGTCATAGCCACGAAAAACGACCTCTGTGTTGTGTATATCTTCTAAGCAGGAAAGCAAGTAGGCATAATGGTCAGGAGATACTAGGTTATGCTGTAGTAACAAACATCCCATAAATCTCAGTGGGTTATATTAAAGGATTGTTTATTGCTCTGACTATAGAAGCTCCCTGAATAACAATGTTTCATTATAAAACTGATGAGATGCAGTAGGAAATTCACTTTTGTTTATATCAATCAGCCTGTGGTAAATTGTTTTTGTTATACTTGTTTCATTTAAAGCCACAGGCCCTAATGATGATGCTGAGTAAGGACTTACTGCACATATCCATGACTGATGTGCTTGGGGCTCTGCTTTAAGTCTTCCACCATAGTCTGGTCGAAGAGCCACCTCTCAAGTGCTGCGGATCATTACGGCAGAGGAAAAGAGCTCTAGTATTTGAGTATTGCAGGCCAAATATGACCCATGTCACAAGTCATCAGTTGAAACTAGTCACATGATCCTACTCATCAATTGTGTACCAGGAAGGACATGTGCCCAGAAGGTGGAAAGCTGGAAATATTTGATAAATAACAACAACGATTACCATCAACTGCAAAATGTTTGGCTCCCACAGACAAAATACACTTACTCCCTTCCTAAGGGAGACAACAGAAAAGTCCTTTCTAGTCCTGGCATCAAGTTGAAATCCTAGGTGTGAAGTAGTCTTTATGTGAAGGAGTAATATATTCTAGTTTCTACATTAATTATGAGTGTGGCCCCTTTTATTTCAGAATTGTAGTAAACCACAAAGGCAATTTATCTTTTCTTCTCCCAGGACACAACAAGCAATGGTTGATTTAGAATAGGAAAACTTTAATAAATATTCCATCTAAAATTGGGAAAAATGGAGGAAGTACAACAATCACTGGTTTGTAGTGATTCTGAAAACCCTCTAAAGAATTAGGCCCTCATGTGACTGCTTGGGAGTGGCTCCCTGTCCACTTTTCTCTGCCCTCTGGCTTCTCCCTTCAGAATGTTCTTTTTCCTCCATTGTCTTCCTTTATCGTGCCTGAGATGGGCATGGTGAATGATATCCTTCTTGAGAATTGAGCAGCTTTCTCGATGGGTATCTTGACTATAAAAATTTAGGGGCCTAAAGGCTGTTTCAAGTCTTGAACATTCATAAAGGATTTAGTTCAGGTCGTGATTCCTTTGGCAGTATGACTGTCTTACATTCTCTTTGGCTTTTTCCTATCTATCCAGGCTGCATCTATCTGTCTGTGCCAACAGACAATAGCCATACCATGATCCTTCTTGAGATGAACCCAACAGTAGAGTCAATTAGTTTTATTGTGGGAGGTTAAACCTCTAAACCACTTTAAAAATTAAACAATTTTTTTTTTCTGGAAGCTATAATTGTGCAACTTTAATTAGGTTTCACTTTAAAACATCTTATTCCATTCAGAGGTATTAGCAGTGGGTATGACTACCCTCTGCTAATTTTTTGCATGAAGCAATCCTGAATCCTGATCAGCCTTTTTTGCACAGACGTTGTTTAAGTTTTGTTTGCTTCTTATTTGGGATAAGAAGCAGATTCTTTTGTCAACCCTGAAAATTCCCATATTTCTGGACTCTCTCTTGTTAATTTCATCTCTGCTTGCTAACTGGTCAATTTTCTGAGCTCTTTACTATCTAGTATTACATTGTCAGAGACAGCCAATAGTAGCCACTGTACAATACTAACAATTTGTTTTTGAACCTCTTTCAAGTTATGATGAGCAGCCACCAGTATCTTGAGCAATGGTGACCACTATGGCAAGGGTAAAGAAAGCTCTGGAGACATTTGCATTGGTAATTATATGTTTTGGTCAAGAACTGACCCATATCACTTCTGCTTATAATTATTTGGTCAAAACTACTTGCTTGGTCCAACCACAAGTGAATCTAGAGAGTACAATACCCATGGTCCAGAAAAGTAGGGAGCCGGGACATTTAGAAAACAGCACTGATGACTACTACAGTAGAGGAATGAGATAAAGAAGCAGACTGCAAACTTGTGATACTAAGAAGCTCTCTTGGGATCCTCCCTGAAAGGTGAAGGAGTTTCTTGGCATGAATAGTCGTTTTCTAGGGCTGTTGATTTGCATGGTACAGATGTCTAATGCATTCTTTTCTCAAAATATAGCTTCACTCGGGTGTAAGCTGTTAGATTTTTCTCCAATGAATCCTGGAGCAATATCATTACCATCACCACTTTGTAGTTGATATCATAATTATCATCATCATCATCAAAAACTTTGGCTAAGCAGCTAATTGTAAATTATGTTATCAACAGTATATATATTTGCATTTGTCCTTCTCCTTATCCACTTTGGTAACAGGAAAAGCCTAGAAGGAGGGAAATGGTAATGGTGCTTCCGAAGACTAAATTAATCAAAGGGACTTTAGGTGTAAGAGTTATCCTATCAAGTGTGGGCAATGGAGGGCAATTAGTTTGCAAAACCAGTGGATACTATTGGCAGGAATTTAACCTTAGGTGTTCAAGACATTGATTTATTTTTAATGTAATTCTTAGATGACCAAATGTGTGTGTGTGTGTGTATGTGTGTGTGTGTGTGTGTGTGTGTGTGGAGATGAAGGGTAACAAAAGGAAAATAAAAAAAATTGTGTGCAAAATATAGAATTATCCATTAATCTCCCATTTTCCCCAGGATTCAAAGCTTTCTTCCCTCATCTCCCTAGCAGATTAAAAAAGAAAAGATTAAGAGAAGGAGTAAAAATGACCCAGGAAGAGGCATTGGGCTGGGGCATTGGAAACATTGTCTTTCAGTCAGAGGAACTTCCACAGGAACTTTGACTATCCTGAAGAACAGAAGGACTAGGGCAGTGAGCCTTGCCTAGAGGGTGAGACAGTAAGATGAGGGACGGTGTCTGACTCATCACCCCTGCCTGCAATTGTCACTGTGTGGTTTGCTTTCTACAGTGGAAAGCTAAAGAGAGGGGTGTGTGCATACTTGTGCACAGGTGTTTGCTCAGTAGGAACTGAGGGAGTCGGCCACTTACCACTGTTTCCTTCCATATGGACAGTGAAAAGAATGATTTCTAGAAATTATTCAGAGAAATGAGGCTAAGTTTATGAGCACCATCCTCTCTCCCTATAGGAAAACTAAAAGGATCTCACTGCTGGAGTAGTGACAAGTGTGCGTATGCGTGTATGTGTGTGTGTGTGTGCATACACACACACAGAACAAAGTAAGAAATGTAATAAAAGAAGCCTGAATAATAGAGTAAAACTACCATTTATATACTTGGGATAAGCACATTTTAATATCCAGGGAAGAGATAAGAACATGAAAGTTAATTGAATTATGTGCCACATAATATGTGCTCATCTTGGTTGGTGCATACATCCACTTTTAGACAATTCCTCCTGACTGGCAACTTTTTCTTCCCACCATTGTACTCCTGATTTAATGTAGTTTGTGTTAACCTGGAAGGTCAGCATGGGCCTGGGAGGATGGGAGTCTTGGGATCTGGTCCCAGTCCTCGATTTCTGACAACCCCTTCTCTCGGTTTTCCTTCTACCTTGTGACAACCCCTTGGTTTCCTTTGCTGGCTCCTATTCCTCCTGAACTTGAGCTGTAAATTGTTGAGTCTTGTGAAGGACTTGGTCTTGCTTATGTTTCTCTTCACTGTTCATGTTCTGACTCCCTAGAAGACTTTAGTGCCATAGGTCTAAATATTTCTAAATATCTTTAATTCATAAATCATAAATTTCTCTGTCATATTCCAGACCTGAATAAACAATCGCCTTCTTGATGTCTTCATTTGCATGTCTATTTTGCCTCTTCAGTTTAATATATCTAAGAACAAGGTCTTGGTTGATCCCAATTTATTTTATCTTTTTCTCCCCTTTCTCAGTAAATGGCACAACCAATCTACCTAGTTGTTCAAAACAAAATCATGGCATTCATTGGCTATTTCTTATGCCTTATTCATCACCAGTTTTTGCTAATTCTGTCTCCTAAACACCTCTCCACCCCACCCGGCCTCCTCCTCACTTTACCTGTACTCATCCTACCTTTACCCTAGTCCAAGTCACCATCATATTTTCCCCCAGACTACTGCAATTCCTGGTCTTTCTATTTCTTCTTTTGCACCTTTGTAATTCATTCTCCTGACAGCCTCTGTGTAAGTGATACCATATCTCTCCTCTGCTTGAGAACCATCATTGACTTCACATCTATTATCTGAAGGTACAACCTGAGCACCTCACCCTGCAAGAATGTGCCTCTTGCTTCTTCTTCAGCCTCATTTGTACATCCCTCACCATTGCCCATACTCAGTCTATGGCCTTCTTTATCATCCTTGAATGCTCATGACCTTTCTAGCTCAGAAATTTGGCACTTGTCTGCCCAATTCTCTTTCCTTGCTTTTAGCATGGCTGGCTCATTTGTCTTTGAATTCTCAGTTGAAATATCATCTTTTCTGAGGGAACTTTTCAAATCATCTTTTTCAAAGTTGAATCTCCAGATTAATTTCTGACATTGCAACCCATTTTCTCCAAAGCATTTACTGCAATACATGAATATCTTATTTATTGTTTTTTGTTAAAATTTTCTATCTAGAATGTAATGATTTATTGCATAAAAATGTAAACTCATAAGAGTGGGTATTTTGTTTAGACCACTACTAAATCGCTAGCACCTGGCACCATGATGGCACCCAGTAGCTTCTCAATTAATGCTTGTTAAATGAGTGAATAACCCCCTACCATCATTGCAAATATCTGAATTTAGATACAACAAGAAAAATCTGTGCTGTCAGGCAAACAGTGTTCAGTGAATGCTGGAGAAATGTCGCCGTCTATAGATGCGGCTGTGCCTCTTGTCTTCCTTCACCTGGCACTGGCACTTCTGAAGGTGTGATTTTACTCACCCTTAATATATGCTAGAAGGAATGATCTAGGCCCAGGGCTTTTCTAAAATTAAGAAATGAGTCTCTTTCACAAAAAAACTAAAAACAGAATTCTGATTCATGAATTTGCTAATGGCTTTTCCCTCTAGGGGAACCTCCTATACACATTGCAACCTCTCTTGGGCACAACCTTATGCCTGATGTGAAGGTAACCATGAAACATCAGCTCTACTTGGCAGGTTAAACCCAAGGAGTAGTCACATGGTGGTTCTCACCACCATATAAGACTGTGCACCCTTCTGGCAGAATCTGGGTTCCTTCTCATGCTTCCCCAAGATTTGTTTTGAAGAGTTACTGGTCTAGTAGATAAATTTGTGAATAAAATGGCAATGATGAAAACAAACATGAAAATGTACACATCATTACATTTTGAAAACAAAGTAAAAAAGAATCATAAGTAACCCATTTACAACCCATAAAATAATTACTGATAATTGGACAAGGGTAAAAGAGTGTCTTCTATGTTGTATTTGTTGTTGGCTTCATTTTCTTTCCTTTAAAAATTATTTTTGAATAGAGAAACTTATTTTCATGAAGTCTAAATTGCTTAATTATATAGCCTGTAAATAGAAAAACTATCAACTGGGTGACTTGGAACAGTAGCTTTCTCTCTCTCTCTCTCTCTCTCTCTCTGTCTCTCTCTCTCTCGTTCTCTCCTTTCATTGAAACATGCACATGCATGGTGAGAGGAGGGAGTGGAAACTAACAGTGCAAGCACAGAAAGGAATCAGAGACTATTCCCTGGCAAGCCTGGTAAGGGACAGGACTAGAGAATGAAAATGCAGTGAGATGCCAGTCTCTCCCCTGCCCACTACCACCTGACCTCTTCCCTGAATATCCAGGTGCCTTATCTCCCTACTCCTCCCCCCTCTGAGAATGAGACACTGTGGTTTTAAAACACTCTCTGCATGCAAGGAACTCTTACATGTATCTTGTGGTTTGAGAACACATTTACATATCATTCCCATCATTATTATCAATGAAGCCTTACTAATGATCTAATAATATACAGAAGAAATGACACAGAAACATCTTGTATAGTTGAAGTGGATATAGACACCCCAAAGGGAGGAAACTGAGGCACAGAGAAGCAAGTGTCAACCTTACCTGGAAGTGACAATCTGAAAAGATCAGACCAACTCTTCCCCACAAGACCCTAAATCTATCTGATCTGGTGACAAAAGACCATATGGCCTCTGGCAGAGATGGATGGAAAACCATTCTTGTCCCCTCCCTCCAGGAGTCAGGGAAAGGATCTTTAACAATAAACTTTGGTTGGTACCCAAATATGGCCAGGTGGGTCTTCTTGTAACATGACCTAGAGCAGTGTCCAGTCTTTCTCATAGGGTTGTGAGGACTGAGGGAAAGAGTACAGGTAAAGCACCTGGATTGTGGCTGGTACAAAATAAATGCTCAGCAAATATAGCTATTATTTTTTATCAACACTTTTGCATACCCTTTCCACTCCCTTCTTCTCTTTCCCTGTCTGCACAATAAGCAGATATTCCCCATGCCTTCCCAGGGAGGCTGGGAGCAAATGAATTTCAGGCTACACTTCCTTGGGTTGATACCTCTGAGATGCCACCATCTTCTGGTCCTTTCTTCACTAGCGCTGCTGCCTAAGTTCCCAGGACTCCTGTGGAAAACGTTTGCTGGAAAAGGCAAGGGGAGACTTCCTAACACTTTTTCTGCTATCACTTTGCAGTTCTAGGAGACTTGCAGCCTCACCCTCCCGGGTTCGCGAAGGGAGGGAGGTATGGGGTTCTCTGGGGACTTACACTGGAGTGAAATTTACTTGGAAGCTCAAGACATCTCAAACATGCTTCCCCTCCTTTCCCCCCGCCCCCTCCCAGTGGAGATTGGAGAAGCTGGCAAATGGGTCTTTGTACACATGATGTGATTTTTTTTTTTTTCATTAAAATTTCGGGTGAGTGGAGGCACAGAGCTCTGTGCCGTGTGGTGGTGGTGCTTTCTTATTGAGGAAAGGCACTGCGCAGGTCCACTCTGTAAACCGACCGGAGGGGGCAAAGCTGGTTGCTGGGGCAGAGGGGGTGCGCTAGGAGGTCCCGGAGCTCGTTGAGCGGACCGTGAATGTGAGCGTGTGAGGGGGGAGGCGTGCCCGGAGAGCGCGGGAAAGCTCGCTGGGGAGGCAAGCGTGCATCCATTTCCACGGCGTCCGGGTGGCGGCAGCCCCTGGCTGGGCGAGGGGCGTGATGCGGGCGTGGGGTGGGAGGGGGCAGCAGGCGGGGCCTGCCACGTCACTTGGAGAGGGTGTGCAGGGGAGGAAGGGCCGAGCGGAGAGCTGAGCCGCTGCAGCAGCGAAGGCTTGAGCGCCGGGGAGGCGGGTCCTCGCGCCCTGGCGCCGGGGCAGCCCCAGGGCCCTGTGCGAGGCCTGCAGCGCGGCACACGGAGTGGAGTGGGCGGCTGCGGCTGGACAGCGGCGACCGCGGCGAGCCCGAGCCCGAGCCCGAGCCCGCGGTGGACGCAGCGCGGCGGCCGCGCCCGGCCAGGAATCTCCGCGGCGCTGGGGGAGGCGCATCTGGCGCTTGGAGCCCGCGGCAGCCGCGGGGCCGGAGCGGTCGCGGGAGCGCAGTGGGGCCGGGAGCACCCCCCGGTCCGGACGTGCGTCGCGGAGCCCGGGCCCAGGCTCGGACGGCGAAGCCGCGCGCCTTCCCGGGCACCCAGTTTCCCGCGCTCCCGCGTGCGGTTCCAGGTATCCCCGTGAGCCGGGGCCCCCCGGTGCGGACCCCGGCGGCGCGCAGCCCAGAGCCCTGCTCCCGGGGCGTCGCCCCTGAGCGCGCTCTGCGGGGCCAGCGCCGCGGGGCTCCCGGACCCGGCCAGCCGCGGCTCCGACCGCGAGCTCCGAGCGCGCGAGCCCCGCCCTGCGGAGCGGGCGCAGCCGGGCGAGGCGAGGCGGTGTCGGGGCGCCGTCCTGGGCGCAGGGAGCGCGCGGCCGAGGGGACATGCGGTCCGAGAAGTCCCTGGCGCTGGCGGCGCCGGGGGAGGTCGGCGGGCCGGACGGGGAGCAGCAGGACGCGGGAGGCTTCCCGGAGGCCGGCGCGGCGGGCGGCTGCTGCAGCAGCGAGCGGCTGGTGATCAACATCTCGGGGCTGCGCTTCGAGACCCAGCTGCGCACCCTGTCGCTGTTCCCCGACACACTGCTGGGGGACCCCGGCCGCCGCGTCCGCTTCTTCGACCCCCTGAGGAACGAGTACTTCTTCGACCGCAACCGGCCCAGCTTCGACGCCATCCTCTACTACTACCAGTCCGGGGGCCGGCTGCGGAGGCCGGTCAACGTGCCCCTGGACATCTTCCTGGAAGAGATCCGCTTCTACCAGCTGGGCGAGGAGGCCCTGGCGGCCTTCCGGGAGGACGAGGGCTGCCTGCCTGAAGGGGGCGAGGACGAGAAGCCGCTGCCTTCCCAGACCTTCCAGCGCCAGGTGTGGCTGCTCTTCGAGTACCCCGAGAGCTCGGGGCCCGCCAGGGGCATCGCCATCGTCTCCGTACTAGTCATCCTCATCTCCATCGTCATCTTTTGCCTGGAGACCTTGCCCCAGTTCCGTGCAGATGGTCGAGGTGGAAGCAACGGTGGCGGTGGAGTGAACAGAGTCTCCCCCATTTCCAAGGGGAGTCATGAGGAAGAGGAGGATGAAGACGACGCCTACACGTTTCACCCTGGCATCACCCCTGGGAGAGTGGGGGCGGGGGGCTCGTCTTCACTGAGTACTCTCGGGGGCTCTTTCTTCACTGACCCCTTCTTTCTGGTGGAGACCCTGTGCATCGTTTGGTTCACCTTTGAGCTCCTGGTGCGCTTCTCCGCCTGCCCCAGCAAACCAGCCTTCTTCCGCAACATCATGAACATCATTGACTTGGTGGCCATCTTCCCCTACTTTATCACCCTGGGAACTGAGCTGGTGCAGCAGCAGGAGCAGCAGTCAGCCAGTGGAGGGGGTGGCCAGAACGGGCAGCAGGCCATGTCCCTGGCCATCCTCCGAGTGATCCGCCTGGTCCGGGTGTTCCGCATCTTCAAGCTCTCCCGCCACTCCAAGGGGCTGCAGATCCTGGGCAAGACCTTGCAGGCCTCCATGCGGGAGCTGGGCCTGCTCATCTTCTTCCTCTTCATTGGAGTCATCCTATTCTCCAGTGCCGTCTACTTCGCAGAGGCTGATGATGATGACTCACTCTTTCCCAGCATCCCAGATGCCTTCTGGTGGGCAGTGGTTACAATGACCACCGTAGGTTATGGGGACATGTACCCCATGACTGTGGGGGGCAAGATCGTGGGCTCACTGTGTGCCATCGCTGGGGTCCTCACTATCGCCCTCCCGGTGCCTGTTATTGTATCCAACTTCAACTACTTCTACCACCGGGAGACAGAGCAGGAGGAACAAGGCCAGTATACCCATGTCACTTGTGGGCAGCCTGCACCGGACCTGAAGGCAGCCGACAATGGACTTGGCAAGCCTGAATTATCTGAGGCCACCCGGGAACGGAGACCCAGCTACCTTCCCACTCCACATCGGTTGTATGCAGAGAAAAGGATGCTCACTGAGGTTTGACCACTGCAGGCAGGGCCTGCATGAGAAGGGTGACACTGAGCAAATAATTTCTTAGGCTGCCCTCTCATTCTCCATGAATCTCACCAGAGCTCCAGTTGACTTCCTGACTTCGTCCCCTATACCCAGTGCATGGCATCCAGGACCAAATACCTGGACTGTCAACCTTGTTGCTTGGTCCCTACAGCATTCAAGGTTTATCTATTCGTCTAAGTGACATTTTTGAAATTCTAATGGTGCCACCCATTCGTGCCCATCTTCTGTTATGTGGATGAGATTTCTGCCTGACTTTCCCTCAAGACTCTGATTTTCATGTCTGAGACTTGTAATGTCTGTAGGAACAGAGATGTCAGCAGGATGGAAACTGGGTCCTGTTCCTTTCCTTCATGTCCTTTCCTTTGGGACATGTACCTGTCTTTGCTTCTGTCCTGGTGGTAACTGGCAGAAGCTGGTGGACAGATACTGTGCTCATCTTTCTGTTCTGTTCCAGGGCCCTGTCACACCTGCTGGTCTTCCTGCAGAGGACCCTTGGTAGAGCTTTTAGGTGCACAGCCTCAAAATATGTTATTCATCTCCAGTCTTGGATGGAATTAGAGAAACTGCAACTAATCTTGGCCATTTGGAAGACATTAGAGTCAGTCCCGGACCAAAGGGGCCAATGGATTCTTCCTGGTGTGTTCTGGCACAGTAAACATCAGTCTTTGGTCTACATTTTGTCCTCCCCACTCTGATCCCCTGACTCTCTGTAGCTTCCAGGAAGGTTCTTTCTCAGAGCCAAATACTCTTTTCGTGCAAGTGCCTTCCTGTGCAGAGGGACTGGAAAAAGAGAACCACAGAGCCAGGAGAAATGGCTGAATAGAGTCAAGCAACTGGCATATCCACATATCTGAAGGGAGGTGTCACTTAAACAGATATTGTCACC
The DNA here is from genome assembly GCA_030015415.1 of Cynopterus sphinx. Taxonomy (NCBI): domain Eukaryota; kingdom Metazoa; phylum Chordata; class Mammalia; order Chiroptera; family Pteropodidae; genus Cynopterus; species Cynopterus sphinx. Next base: position 96,230,145 of record CM057380.1, read on the forward strand.
TAAGGGGGCAGAGGAATCTTGTTGCAGTTGGCAAATTTCTCTCTCTTCCTTTCACTCAACCTCTCTAGCCCTTCACCCTTCTTCCTGGGAGTATCCTTTAGGATTACAGTTGAAGGCCTTCTAAAATAAACTTCAGCTTAAACCTGCAGACAGGTAAAAGAACACATTGTATGCTAGCATGGGTTTCTTCCTACCTTGTGGGTAATGTAGTAGATGGTTTAGAGTAAGGCAGAAGCATTATTCCTTTGCCGAAAGCCTCACTGCTACAGGGTTTTGTTTTGTTTTGTTTTTAACGAGTCAAGCAAACATTCACCTGCTCTGCTCCTTGATGCTGCAGCGGACTTGCTGTAATTGGTAAGGTAATGTGGTGGTGTCATCACCTGGACTAAGCCATCTTCTTCCATTGTGAACCTCCTGCCGTCCACCCCACTGCCCACTTCCCCTCATTTCACTCCAGGTAACATTGCCATTTGTTTGTCTGTTGCCTCGATAAACTGTGATGTACTGTTCTGAGCTCTTTTGGGTATAGTTCAGAAACTGAAAGGACTGTTAACATGTTTTAAATTTTATATCTATGCTTTAAGACTCTTTGATGAGAATTTTTTTTTTAAATTATTTTCTCAAAGAGCAAATATGAGGGATGGCCTTTTGAGGGTTTTCTTGAGAGACACTGTGGCTCTTGTGAATGCCAGATCTAAATCTGGATTTTGCCACAGCTTTACAGGGTAACTTTGGCTGCCACGGTTCCTCTTTGTGCCTCAGTTTCCCCTCCCATTAAAAGGGAACATCAGTGTCTTCCCCTCCCTACCTCACGGGGAGTCCAGTAAACTCATCTGGGAAGCTGGGGATAATGCTATGCAAATGTGTGAATTGTAGTAAAACTCCCTTGGTTTTTAGTTTACTACCTGTTTCCCATCATCCATAGGCAAAGCCTCCCTCCCTCCAGAGTTTCTGCCTTGGATCCAGAGCCCAAGAATAAGCCATTCTGGGTCATTAGCTCCTTAAATTCTTTCTTAACCTCTTGAACTGGGCCTTAGACTTTCTTCTTATCCTTCAGAATAGAGGATGCTTTTTAGACAGGTTCAGCGGGATCCTTGCAGGGCCAGAGATCACCTCGACTGGGAGCTTGACTTCTCCAAACCTGAAGTACAACAGGAGGTAGAGGAGTTTGTGATTCAAAACCTGCTTTGAGACCATAAAGTGCTGCTTTTCCAAATCTCTTCAGCTACTCCTGGCTATCGGAGGAAAGGAGAAGGGCCCAGCTGAGGATAAATGTTGGAACATGTAGGCATGTATCCTTATATATGTGTATGTGATCATCCTCATCACCATACCTAATAAACACTTCCCTTTCAAGTCAGAGCATGCCTGAAAGGAAAGGGTTTGTGGAGAGCGGGCTCTCCAGGGACTCTGGTTGCCATAGCAACCTTGCAGACTGTTCTCTCTGTCTTCTGATTTGGGCAGCAAGGGAGAACAGGAGACCACATATCCCCAGCTTCTGAAATGGGAACGCCCCCCCCCCCTCACATAGTGGGCAGGGACTGGTAGTGCCAGGAGAGGGATACATGGCCTTTGGAAAATGACGGGGAAGTAGGTCCCCAGAACTTCAGCCCTGGACCTTTCTTCCTGGTGTCCCCACCCAGTCATTGAAACTGCCTCATCTCACCTCTGATTCTTCAGAAACTTGAATGCTAAGCAACTGCCAGTGAAACCAGTGTCGATATTATCTTTCTCAAAATGATAAGGGGACTGTTGGTGGGAAATTGCTCCTTGAGAGGCAACCAGGCCTCACAGAGACTCATAATAGTTTTAGTCTATACTAGTGTCATGGAGTTTTCATCTCCTCAGAGAGAGGCTCCTCCCAGCTCTGAGAAATGACATTCCTTCCCCCCAGGGAACAATCTAGCTCCTGGGAGGAATTTCATAGGTGGTTCTTTTTAAGACGTCAAAGAAAAACTGAGAGGCTGTGACCCGACCTAGTTCCTGTGAAGGATTTTGCCAAGTGATCTCTCCGTGACTCTGAGTCTCTTTATGTGGATTTTGTGCACTGAGCACCAAGAGAACATGCACCCTGTGTTGCCAGAACACCTGGGATTACTATTTCACAGCTGTCAACAAAAGCAGGGCTCAGGCCATCATTACACCTGACTCAAGCCAGCAGGCACTCCCAAAGGTCTTCCTGGATCTGTCAGGCTCGACAGAGTTGTGGGATATTCCTCCCGCCTGATTATCCCCAACAAGAGAGGGACAGCTGGCCGTCTTTGCATCTGAGGTAGGTTGTTCTGCTGGGGAATTTCTTTTCAGCTCAGTCCTTTGGGCCAAATTAGAACTCAGGGTGGGGAGGGGCAGAGAGAAGGTGGGAGAACATGCATTTGGGAGGAATCAGGGTTTGGATTTCCCTTTCTTCAGCAGCCACTGTGCTCTCTTTCTGTGTGTGTTCTTTGACTCCATCTACTTTAATTTCTTTCTTCTCTGTTTCTCTTCCCTTACTACTGCCTCACCCCACCCTTTCTAATCATCTCCATTTCTCTGCATTTTCCACATCTTTTCATTCTCACTTGCTCTGCATTTTTTTCTTCTGTTATTTTAACCTCTTCTTCCTTCTATATGTATCTTTCTATCTATCTTCCTCCCCTCTTCATTTTTTTTTAGTGGCTGGGAGCACCTATAGAATTTCTGCTGAGGTCATATTTTGAACTCTAGGACTAGCTGTTTGCAGAGAAGATTGTTCTCTTGCTCGTGGAGTCCCCCATTTTGACACCTCGGTACACCGTTCATTTCTACTGTGTTCACCTCTGTGTGGGGAGGTCCCAAATTTATAGAGCAAGACGAAATTGCTGCACCTTTAGAAGGGTGTCTCTCAGACATTTCCTGAAACTGTAAGGATGAGGGAGGGAGAGAGAGAGAGAACCAGAGAGAGAACCAGAATCTGGTGAGTCTGATAAATACCCTGCCTATAGCACTGAAATATATTCACATTAAGATCTCTCACCATTAAGGAGCTTACAGACAGGTTCAAGACAAAGGAACAGTAGAAGTTGTTAAACAAACAGAAAAGAGGATTTCAGAAGATATAAGATTAGAATGAGCCTTAACTCAGGGGTGGCCTTCTGACGGCCCTTAGTTCATTCAAAGGTTCTCACAGCACCCAGCTTTCTGTCTTGCACCTGGAGGCAGAACAAAAGCTAGGAGTTCATCCCAGTGGTTCGAGGTGGATTAAGATTCACCAATGAGTCCAAATGAAAGCTGTGCACTCCCCTTGCTGGAGGTCATAGAGCATAGGGTAAGTCCCACCTGCATCAAGACATGGGTGGGAGCTTTAGGGAGTAATGGAATTTTTAAAAACAGGACTATGGGGAGAGTTGTATAACTCTATAAATTAAGTAAAACGTCATTGGTTGTGGGAAAAAAAAGTGGCACGAGGCTAATAACTGTCACATCTTGGCTGGGAAAATGGTTTGGTTCATAAATCGAGAAGTTTAGCATTTCTAAAGATAAACCAGACTACATGTCCAGGATGGAATGACGGTTTTTTTCTTCTGCCACACGGGGACACTTTAGAGCCTTTCATACAGTTGCTTTTTGTTACTCATGTACAGTGCCGAGAATTGATTTTTTTTTTTTTTGACAATCAAGCCATGGTGAATTTGCATATTTATCTGTTCGTTTGGCTTGTTTGCTCTAAAGATAGGTCAAAACATTTTTGGCAAATGAAGAGCATAATTTGCATAAATTGAACTACAGTAAGTATATTGGACAATATTTATTACATGGGACTAGGGCAGTAAACTTGCCTGAGGGACTTATACTTTGCTGGCAAAACAACAATAACAACAAAACCTAGAAAACAAACCCCAAATCCCCACCTACTCTCTGTACCTGTAAACATAGAATTTGTTAAGAAATTGCATTGGAGTCAGCTTTATTCTCCTTCCTCCCCTACACTTCTCTCTGAAGCAGTCATCAACCCTTAACAGCCTTCTTGCTGAAGAGGTCCCAGAAGTCTTCGGTGCTCTGGGTAAATAGAAGTGGGAGCCCTTGGTTAGCTCCCCCTTCTCCATGGTTGCTCTTCAGACTTTGCTCTCCTCTTGCTCTTACTTGCCTTTCACTCGCTAATCCCTTCCTTCTTTCCCCTGTGTGCTTTTCTTCACATGACACCTTCCAGTCCTGCTGCTTATCTTTCCTCTCTCCACTGGCTGAGCCCTCGCTTTTGGCAGTATTTCTGTCCCCCTTGAATCTCTGTAAATGCCAAGTATTTTCCCAGAGAATATTGTCCTCCAGGGACAATCTGGCTGGAACTGGTATCCTGGCTCTGATTGGTTTTGACTGTGCATTATTGCCCCAGGAAGCAAAGTGTCAATCTAGTTCTATTTTGTCAAGGTACTTAGGGGAAGAAAAGAAATTCATTCTTTAAACTGTAGGATTTCCTCTCTCTGTCCCACATTATACCCGGCTGCTTTGTGTTGCAGAGATGTCTCGTGGCGGAATCAGGCCTGGATCCAGCTCGGGGCTTTAACAGGAGAGGGAGCTACCTAGATTCAGACCACTGGGAATAACTACAGATGGGCTCTTGGTTCTCATGTTACCGTGCCTCCCAGTGAACCATTTTCCTCTTCTGGACGCGAGGTCTCTGTGGGTTTGAAGTTTGTCATGTCTTTCACATCCTTTTACTCTGAACTCACAGAGAAAGGAGTTCACCCTGTCCCTTCATCCCTTCTTGGTCTTCATCCCCTTGGTACACTGAAGGGAGAGCTGCTTTTGAAAGGTGATCCCAATAGTACAGTGACTCCCTCATTTCCAGAACAAAAGAGAAAAGGGGGACTATCCTATAGTCAGTATCATTAATACTGGTCTCACCTTGGCTATCACTTAACCTATTTGGGGCCTAGCCTTGGTGGGGTTTATGACCAAAAAACGTTATTTTTTAAACACAACTCCAATCCCATCTTTGTTACTATGAAGAGGATTTCCCCTTAGTCTGTCATGGGCTCCAGCAGACATTGCCCGCCCCTAGCAAACATCTTGGAACCTTAAGCAGTCTCAGCTGCAGGCTGCAGGCTGTAGGGAGCATCCACAGACCCCGGCTCTGTGGCGAGAGCAGAGCCGACATTTCAGAAGGAAATTGCAGCCACGCAGTCTGCTGGCGCTGCTATTTTTGACATTCTTGCTGTTCTCTCGGTCTTGACAACCGCTGTCTCCAAGAGACAGACAAATCCGCTCTTGGCAGCAGAGATACTTTGCTTTGAAAAGAACATAGGAAGACAGTCCTGTGACTGGGAGGGCCGGAGGACATGCCATTCCATCTCTCTCCTCCAGGGAGCCTGGCACCTGGCTAGCAGGGTTGTAGATTTAAGGCTGGATGGAGGTGCTATTCTTGGCCCAGTGAATTCTCACTGTTCTTATCCTCTCCAGTGGGTGTAGTCCTAACAAGAATGAGAATGCACCATTCATTTAAAATGTGTTCAGTGCTTTCAAACATCGTATCATAAAAAAAAGAGGTTAGGAGATGGACTTTAGGGCCAGATTTTCTGGGTTCAGCTCCCATCTATGCTGATTATCTGCTGGGTGACATCAAGCAAGTTCTGAAACGGCACTGTGCTTCAGTTTCCCTCTCTGTCAAGTGGGGGAATATTAAGAGTACCAATTTTATAGAGCTGTTTTGAGGATTAAATGAGTTAATATATGTACAATGTTTATGTAATGCCATATAACAACATGTATGTAGTATAATATATAACAACATGTGAGCACTATACAGAGATTGGCTATTGCTACCGTTACTATTCCTCTACAACAACCAAATGAGGTAGGTAATTTAGGCATTGTTTTCCTCTTTGGCAGATAAGACAATTGAGGCTCTGAATGGAGAGTAGATAGGGCAGGCCCACTATGATGTGTATGGTCTATTGTCCTCAGGAGAGATATAATAGAACAGAATGCGGCGAGGTTCTGATTGGTACTAAGCAAGAAGACAGATGGGATTCATTGGTTTCTAAAAGTGTATATGAGCTTTTATTTACATGCCAGTTTATCTCTGATGGAAAACCAGCAGGTGTCCTATGCTTTCTTCCCTATGGAGCTCTGAAAGCACATAGCTATATATACATCTTTCTATAGAGCCTTTCCTCATTACCAGCACTGTCTCCCCACCTGGGGATGTTTTAACATTCCCAGGGATTGGCACTCCACTAGAGCCTTCCTCACACACTTCCTCACATCTTTCTCTTTAGGACAAATGCAAGGTTTCACAATCAGTCCTGGGGACAGAACCCATCAAAGCAGACCATTACTCAGAATTTTTGTACACTGATCCAGTGGCTTTCAAAATCACACCTCCTCTGGTCCTGGTCCTCAGCATTCTGCTCTGTTTCCTGGCCACCTTTACATCCCACTTCACTTTCCCTCCTCACTTTGCAGGTGGAGACTACCCTGTGACATTCCTTGGGTGTGTTCCAGCTTCCCATTCTTTCAGGTGGTGGAGGCAGTAGATCCTAGAGTGAGAAGAAGCCTGTTCTCCTTACTCCTGCTGGTGTCCCTTTTCCACTGTGACCAGAGAGCGGCTGCCTCAGGTCTTATTGGGGTGGACCCTACTCAGGTCAGAATGCTCTACACACCCTAAGCTCATTCCCACAGCTACTGCAGCTTCCCACAGAGGGGCTAGCCCACTGGGCCCACCTTCCCTAACCTCAATTAAGAGCATCTTGGCTTACTTGCCTTAGGAAATGGGTCTGAATCACTTTATTAGCTGCACCTCATTTAACCTCTGCAAGCTTTAGTTTGGTCATCTGCAAAATAAAGAAGCTAATTCCGTTTGCTTTCAGTAAGGTTGGGAGGCTCAAATGAGGCTATGAGTTAAAGAGTTTAGAGGACATAAGCTCTCAGCAGAGCAGGCTCTTCTCTAGGCCAGGCAGCTGAGGGGGCCCAGTGGAACAGAAGAGCCATCTGGGCGGGGCTGGGACAACCTGCATTCTCAAAGATGACAGGGTCCTTGCAACTTCAGTTTTGTTCTTGGAAATGAAATAGGACATGAAAAAAGTAATTCGGGATAGCTAGCTATTTTACCAGAAAGCCCTTTGCCTAGAGGATTCATAGGAGAATCTCTTTAAATAATTGCACATAAGATATGATGTCATATATAGAAATGTAATCTGAATGTATCTTGTAAGAATAGGATGGATATACTGATAGTTTTTTTTTTTCAACAGTTTGTTTCCAAATAAAGTAGAATAGGGAATCATACTTGCCCGTTCCCACGAGCACCAGCGCACTGTGAATGCCAGTACCAAAGGTCACGGAGGGACAAAACTCGGGGCCTGGAAGGGGCTGTAAACACCTCCTTCATGAAGAAGGGAACTGCTGCCGAGAAGTGGAATGACTAGCCCACGATCACACAGGCCGTTAGGGGCAGAGCCAGGACTTTACTTTCTGACTTCAACATCGGTATGTTTTTCCATGGAAAACAGAAATCCAAGGATTATTTAACCATTTTTTATTCTTTTGCTACCTAACCAAACTCCTTAGCTGAACTGCCCATGGGAAATGGGATTAATGCTTTTTAACGCTCCCACTCCCACTCCCGACTATCCAGAGTGCCAAGACAGCAGGTCTAGCTAGAGAAATCCTTACTTAGATATCCAGCTCCTGGATTTTTAAGAAAGACTTAATACTTGTTAGTTTAGTGAGTACCAAAGGGATTTTGCACTAGGCAAAGAGAGGCTCGTCTACAGGCTCTGGCCTGAGCAACTATGCCCTGGGCTTCTACTCTCACTGAGTAAGAGTTTCGTCAGCCTTTCACGGCTTTACTCTTTCTGTTGAATTTAGTGACTGGGCTATAGGGAACTGTCATAGGTTGGAAACCAAGAAAGCAGGGAGTTGCTTGAGATTCCTGTATTTTATAGAGGCAGGAAGGAATGCAGAAAGCTAACATCTTACCCACAAGTGCTGATCTCTGGCGCCCTGGGAAACAGAGTCAGCTTCTAGACTTCACTCTGTACTTTGTTGTCCTGGTAGAGAAAGAGAAGTTACAGATCTCTTTTATAAATCACAGGACTGCAGTCAGGGAGAACAAAGTTTCCAGAAGCCATGGTAGCTGGGCCATAAATCAGACAAGTGCTGCCTAGCTTCTTGGAGGCAATCTGACGTTGTTGGAAAGAGAGAAATTTGGCATGCTGGGGCAAGTAGCCTTGTAGAACTAACTGCTCTCTGAACTCAGGAAAGGGGTCCCATTTGCCCTGACGCAGCATGCACATATGTGGGTGGGAGCTGAGGTCCTTACCCACACCGAGCAGACTTGGTTCCTGGCACTCGCCCTCTGCTCATATTGAAGTGTGTTTGTTTTTTGTTAAAGTCATTTTTTCTTGCATCTGAAACCCACTGGTTCATGGTTTTACATGGCTCCGGAATTCCAGATAGCAACCACAGAGCTCTTAGCCTAAAACTGTGCAGGTACACTTGACAACAGGTCCTAAATCAGTGTCTTCTGAGGCAACTTTGCTGCAATGTCAAGATATACTGGATGCGACAATTTATTTCAATAAAGCTGGAAAAACATACTGTAAATATTGGAAGACTTCACATGAAGTGCTGGATTTTTGGTTTCTCTTGAAAAACTAAAGGCGTCTGGTCTTATTGTCAACTTTCCAATATCAGACAGGAGGAGCTGAGTGCAGTCGCCCCCTTCAGTGGGGAGTGGGTTGTCTTTTGCCCAGTGCGTACTCAGCCTGGGGTCATCTGTCATTTTCATCATGCCCACAGTGGTGTTTCACTTATAGTGGGGAAACACTTTCCCCTGAATTTCTTTCTACTACAGGTTACAAAATCAAAGACCGAGGGGTGCCATGTTGAGGGAAACTACACCTAGCCTCTGTCATCTGGTGATCCTGTGGACACTGGTGCTTGGGACTGTGCTCGAAGGCTTCCTGTATGATCTCATTTGATTGAGTCACTGTAGACTATTAAAGGGGTGGAAGTAGGTGTATTTGTTAGAAACAGGTAGAGCAGAAGTGAGTGCTGGCAGCCTGGGGAGGAGGCAGTCACAACTCCAGATGAGAGACAGAATTGTGCCGTTGCATGGAGAGCAGGGACCTCGCAGGAATCAAGGACATGCTATGTTCTCTGTCCAGTGAAGAAGGCAGAGAGACATGTGAAGATTCATTTACGGATTTCCATCTAAAATGATTAAAAGGAGAAAAAAGAAACTTTCGTGTTTGCATATTTTGATTTGAGGATGAGCTCCTACTTCTGTGGTGCCAGGTAATGAGCCGTCACTCTGTTTCTGAGGGTGGGGATGGGAGAGAGTAAAGAGTGAGGATCCAGAAGTGAGATTGAGTGGCTTTCCTTGGCAATGGTCCCCCAGTCATGGGCTCTCTGCATCTGTGTGACACCATGGGTCCCATGGTCATCTCAGATCCTTTCTTGCCTCACTTCCTAGGTTCTCCTCAGTTGGTTTCAGCTCTCAGGTCGACTCTCCTGTCTGTCAAGTTTATTGGTCAAAAGTTAAGAGACTGTAGAGTTGGAGCCGTGTCCAGCATTATTACCTGTAAATTCACTAAAATATTTCAAGACCAGAATTCAAGAGGGGAGTTTCAATGGCATTTGGAGCTAGAGTCAACTCAAATTCTTAGTATTCCAAGATAGAAATAGATTTCACACTGGTTACCCCTCACTGGAGGCAACTTTGGCTTCTGAAAATCCAAAGTTAAGAGGATTGTATAACCCCAATTTTCCCTTTTCAGAAGTGCAATAAAATTAAATTAAGTTGGGCTTAAAGGAAGTTTATCATGGACTTTACATCTTAACACCTGTGCCTCACTTTTCCCAATAAGTGCACTTCTATAAAGTTGTTCTCGACGTGAGTGTGTGTGTATAAAAAATAATAAAATCATTTACCTATTAGAGGTGATTTTTAATAAAAAGGGCCTTTTATGTTTAAAATTTACAATAAATTTAAAAGAAAGAATATAGTCTAGAGAAAAATAAACTGGTTTATGGCACACTTCATATAATAATAATTCCTTCAATGGAAGGGAAAAGAATGCTAAGGTATTAAGAAATGGCGGGGCTTGCTGACCAGATTTAAGAAAGAAAGAGGTTTTTTATTCGTTGGAGGAACTAGGGGATATTTTTCCAAAAGTATGATCAAGTGGGAACACTAAGAAACTCTATTACCATTTCCTCTTTTTTTTCTTACTGCATTTTCACTCTTTGGTGAGCCTGGCCTTTCTATCATTCCTGCCTATCGCCATGTCAGGTGAGGCAGGATGAAAGAAATGAATATACAGTTCTGAGTCTTTTGTCTCTGTTAACCATGTATAGGAAGGGATGATGGAGGCTCACCTAGGAGTCAGCACCCAGTGCTGCCACCCTTACTGTGTAACTGTGTGGCCCTGGAAACTTTGGGATCCTCTCTGAGCCTTGGTTTTCTTCTCTGTAAAATCAGGTCATTAATATAACATCTCTTGTGGTGGCCAGTGGATTTAATGAGATGATAATGCTAACCAGGGTGCATCACAGGGCCTGGCATGTAGTCTAGGCATCTAGTAAAAGTAGGTTATTATTTCCATGGTCTCTCTTTTTTGCCTGCTTCAACAGGGTAATGAAGCATAAGCAAGGCCTCTGAAAATTGCCCAACCTTTAGGAATAGTTGAAACCACTCAGCTCTTGTAAACCAAATTCTTTGGGGAAATATATATGCAACAGCTTCTCTCACTAACGTGGAGCATGACTCAGCTATTCAATCATCAAACACTTAGCCTTACCAAAGGTGACTCAGGCAAAGGGGTTTAACTGTCTTTTAGACTGAAAGCTGCTTCATGCTGGGGGGGCAGGGAGGGGGAAGCCAGCAGAGGAGAAGACCCAGGAATTCTGACAAATTCATATAAAAGGAACATAAACAATGAAGTGATTTGTCCATTCAAAATCCCTGAGAGCAGTGAGAATTTCCAACACACGTAGGAATTAACTGAGAGGTTGAATAAGTGAGTGTGGAAAGATCATGCAGCTCAGCCTTTGACCTGCCTGACCTCTGAGAGAATGAACTGTGAGAAGACTGACTGCGCAAGGACCCAGGTGGAGTGCTTCGCTGAGTGCCCAGCAAGCTCGTAAATGTCCCTTTTGGAATGTGTTTGAGGTCACCGTTCTCTGGAATCATAATACAAGTCAGTGAAAAATATGACTTAATTTACAGATTTCCTTACAGACAACATTTCAGGAATATATTTAATTTGCAAGGTCGTCCACTGAACTCATGTGATGTGTAAGAATAAGACAAAACAATGTGGAATAATCGAAGTAGAAGAGGCTTCTGAAAGTCACGGAATCCATTACTCTGCCCCACATTAGAAAAAGTTTCTAATTACCCAGGCCTGTTCTGTCTGAAACATCCCCAGAGAGACAGAGTCCATAACCCATACTCCTTTGAGCTATTTGTGTTTGAGCTTCACAACCTTTGTTGTCAGGATGTTTTTTTTTTTTTTCTCCTGTCTTTGTTACACATCTCCTGCTGTATTTTAAACTTCCTTCCTCTTAGTTTGTCCTCTCCTGATATGGCTACTCAGAGGACCACCTTACCTAGAGGGATTCCTTATGCCAGCATTCCTCAGTGCCATCTGCAGAGTGCTAGTCCTTCATAACGTTCCCATGGGAAAAGAATGCCCAGGCACTCACTGCTTTGCAGGAACACTGCCACTTAGAGATGCACAGTGTATATGACCATTAAACTAAAGGCACTGAAACGCCCCTCAGCAAATAAACCTATTTTGTTTCTTTAACCTTTTTTGAGGTAGTTCCATTCACATCCCACAAAAACCTTAGTAATCTAAGGGATACATTTTGAGAAACTTAAAGAGGTCTCAACATTTTTGTGATGGATTTGAACCATGGAACCACTACTTCTGAAGATTTTTTCAAATTGACCTTTTTTGTGGCTTTTCATCATCCCTCTTGAGTTGTACAGAGACATGTAGAATCAGTGTTTTGACGAGGCTCTGGGTAATGTGCTAGAAGACATCTTCTCCCCTGTTGTCCTTGAAAGCCTTCATAATATAAGACTTTGGGGAAAAAATTGTAAGAGTTGGTTTTATTTGTTAGATTTAGAGTTTCTGTTCTACTTTGCTAGCAAATGTCCACACTTCAGACATACTTGTCCAGATGGAGGACTTACCTATGGTGTTCCCTTACGATGTCTAGCAGTCCAACTTTCATGCATGTTGTTAACCAGATAAAAGATGATAACATGCATTCCTACTCATAAGTACTTTTCTAAACTAAATTGGACCTTTTAATGAGAACATTCAAGCATACCTTTACTAATACCATATTTATAAAATCTTATTCACAATCTGAGCAGAACACAAAGAAGTACTATCAGTGAAGTATAAGTAACCAGGTTTCCCAGGCTTCTGTGTCATTTTCCTACTCACTGTTTTCAAGTGTGACACATTTTCTGTGTCCCTAGATACTCCAGGCACTGGCGCCTCCCAGTTGGACCTGGTTCCTCCAGTGCTTGGACTTCAGGCCTCTGGGAAGCTCTTTCTGCTCTGTGCTCTTTGCACTGCTGAGGACTTTTACATTTGACTCTTCTCTGCTCACCCCAGGAAGGGCCTGAGGCTCTTGTCTGCTCTTCCATTACCTGGCCAGGACTCAGTTCTGTCTTTCATGGGTTCTCTTCTGTGCTCAAAAGTAAAAAGAAAGAGGACATACCTGTTCTTGATCTGTCATTGCTTTTGCACCTGCTCATTTCCTGGACACCTTGGGCTGAGTAGGAGTTTCCGATACCAATTGCTTCTTTCATCATTAAATCCACTAAAAGAACAAGTGGACTATATGGAAGGTGGGAGGGAATAGCATCTAATTCTGGGTCTGTCACTAACCTGCTCTGTGACCCTGAGCAATTCGCTTCCCTGGCACTCAGCAAGTTTTAGCTATTATATTATTCTCTGGCCTAGTGTCTTTATCTGTGAAGTGAGATGGTTAGATCAGACAAATTTTGAATTTTTCTTGACTATTTTATGGATGTTCAGCTTATTCATTTAAAGCACAGCTGGTTCCCTTGATAACTTGGCAAACTTGATTGCTTGGCTTTGCCACGAGCAAGATCTTTTAAAAAGAGTTGGAGTTACTAAAATTTCAACTTTATATAGAATCACTGAATTTCAGAGCTCGTCTACTCCGGCTTCTTATTGTATAGACAAAAATCAGAACTTAACACTTAAAAATATACCGAACAGTTTGTAACAAAGTTTTGAAAGAGATTAATAATTTTTATGTAATACAAAATATGATAAATTTCTCTGCTTTTCTCTTACTTTTCCTCCCTTTCTTCTTCATGCCTGCCTTCTTCTTCTTATTTTTTTTTTTTTTTAGATGAGGTCTATCTTAGTTATTAAAGTGATTTCGGATCTTTTTTTTTTTTTAATTTGCAAAATAAACCTTCCTTGGTTTGGGCTGTGTCAGCACCTTGGCATTATAATTGGAAAAATGTTGGGCACAGAAATGAAAGGAGCTTCCACATTAAGAAGCAGGAGAATGCAGACTCACAGGGGTGCTAACCAATGTCCGTTGGTTCTCTGGCTCCCTGCTTGCAAAGGAGTCTGTTTTAACAAAAGGAAAGAAAGGAACCGAGGAAAGACGAAGGAAAGAAAAATTAGTACAATTCTTTGTTATCCTCAGACAGAATAGAGGTTGGCTCTTTCCATTTCCAGGAAAGGGCAGCAACCTCCAGGGCAGGTGTTGGGTTATATTCTGGGACCACCTCGTGGCTCCATGCAGTGGCCCTCGACAGAAAGCTCTTGGCTGGATAGAGAGCGTCCATCTCATCCCTTTCAGCTTAGCCTTGGGAGTTGGCCCTGTGCATCTAGACCAGGGTTTCCTCTGCGGGGTCCCTGTCCTAAACAGCAGCAGTAGGTCTGGGTGCATTTTGGTGTTTGGTCATCTTCCTCATCCACTTAGCTTTCCTTTCCTTCCTACTGCAAGGCAGGGTGATGGAATAACAGAACGCTGGACGCGGATAGAAAGCCTGTGTGGGCTCCTAACATGCTGTTTGGCCTTGAGCAAATTGCTTGAACAAACATTTTATTTTCTGACTTTACAAGTAATATCTGCTTATTATGGAAAATTAGCTCCCTTCGAAAAGGTATAAGGAAGAGAATAAAAGTCCCCATAATCTCACAACCAGAGATATCCAGTGTTGCCATTTTCTTGAGTTTTTCTTCCTGACTAGCTCTGTTTTAGTTTGTATCTATATCTCTACAGTGATCACATTTCATTTCATTTAAAAACCTTCATATTATGTCCCTAATTTCCTCATGCAATTATTACATAACCATTGTACAAACGCACTATTATTTTACTAACCCACCCCCATTGTTGGACATTCAGTTTGTTCTTCTAAATGATGCTACCGTGACCACTGCTAGTATAGGTTCTTGTTCATATTTATAACTATTTCCTTAGGTTGTATTGCTATAAGAGTCAAGAAGTATGAACAAATGGAGCAAATTATTTTTTAGACTTCTTCCTCACCTATAATAAAATAACAACAGAAACCACAATAACTAAGAGCAACAAACACTTCTCAGCATTTTGTATGCCAGGCATGTTCCGAGGAGCTTTACATGTACTAACTCATTTAACCTTAGAAGCCCTGTTAGTATTTTCATGTCACATGGAAGTCATAGGGCCAGAAAGTAGGGTGGTGGGATTTCAATCCAGGTAGTCTGGTGTCAGAATCTTTGCTCTTAACGGCTGTGCTAATACTGCTTCTGAGAGAAGAGAACTAAAGGGAACACAATCTGTAGAGTACCTTTTGGTCCTAACATTATCTGCATTCTTCAATTCTGTATTCGTGGTTACCTGGTATGAGTTCACCAGCTCCTGCAATCCTCCTCATCCCTCCCATTTGTGTGTTTGATGAGGTTGGGATCTCTGTGTGTGAGTGAGTGTGTGTGTGTGTGTGTGTGTGTGTGTGTGTGTGTCTGATCTTATGAATGGAGCAGAGTCAGCAGAGAGAGTGCGCAGCAGGAAAGCCCAGACAATCCATTGACAAAACAATAAAACACTAGTAATCTGTGCTATCTGTTGTAGATTAGTCATCATGGTTTCTTTTTTATCTTAAGGTCCTCAGCCTCTTGGCTGAGAAATTTGTCATTATAATAATTGGACTGTAGCCTGGTAGAACAAGAATGGGATCGATGTGGCCATTAGCGCAGCCCAATCCCAGAAGCACATGTCAGCATGTGTTTTCGGAGGACATTGCCCCTCCCTAAGCCACTCTGCCTGTGCTGTTACAGGCATCGCTGTCCATCCTATAGGGAAGGAGAATATCAACAGACTCATCACTGGAATGGCATGTATATGCTGTTTTTATTGTTTGCTCGATACAGAGATGGTCAGGCCTCCTTGAAATTCTGAGTCAGTAGATTTGAGAAAAGCCAAGAACCTGCTTTTTAAAAATGCACTCCAAGTAATTGTTTTCAGAAAGTTTGGAGATGTCTAGGCTGTGGGTTTCATCTTTCACAGAGCATCAGGATCACCTGAAAAGTATTTTTTTAAAAGTACTATTTCCTGGCCCCTCTGCTATCTTATCTTACTCCTTTTCCAATTTGAGTAATTGATTAAGGGTGGGGTCCAGGTGCAGTATTTTTAAAAGAGCTTCTCAAGAGGTTTTATTGTGCAGAGTTGGGAACCACTAGTCTAAGGAATTCTGGCAATAATAATTTTATGCCTTTGTATTTAAGTGCACTTCACATTTTACAAATCTTTTTCACAAATGAACATCATAATGGTCTGCTAAGGTTGGTAGAGCAGGCATTACGATGATTGCCCTTGGCCCAGAGAGGTTGACTGGGTTGCCCAAGGTTGCACAGCTTTTCCCTCAGTCAGCAGCAGCTGTTCTCTGCCCATCTCAGACCAGTCCTTTGGGAAAGGGAAGCCTCCCGTTCCCTGAAGACCTTTCAGGATGAAATCATCTAAGCCTCCATCCGCTGCCTCTTCTAGTGTTGACTCTCAGGAAGGCCTTTCCTTTCATTCTCATCCACATTCCTTCTACTGCAGCCTTTCCTCTCCTCACAGAGCCCCTTGTGAAATGTCAGTAAGGTTTTTCTCTCCAACTCCATCCCATTGAGCAGTTAGGTAGTGGCACTGAGGGACAGAAGGCCTGGGAACCAGGACAGGGAACAATACCCACAGTGGTCTGACCTTTAGCCCTTCATTGCTGGCCCTCTGCAGAAAGCACAGTGCATCACAGGAGCCAGGAGGGCCACCTCCAACAGCAGCTGTCCAGGGCAAAGTTCCAACCTCCCCAACTGTCACCTTCTATCCCAAATGAATTCTCACATTCACCACCAAAGCTGCTCTCCCCTGCACTCACTCCCCTCCCACCCTGACCCTGAATGGCCTTAAAGCCCACCTGAGTCCTTCCTGTGAGGCCGCTCTGAGGGCTGGAGGCCCCTGAAGTGGTGAGTCCCCGTTCTGGATATCTGGAATGGATTTGAGCGTAACAAGGCAGACCAGAGAACGTAAAACATAACCAGGTCACTGCATGTGTCCCTCCACCATCCTCCACCAGCAACCAATTATTGGCTCGAACTCTCCTGACTCAAACCAATGACTCTGTTTCCCTTTACTCTTCCTCTCCTTGTTCAAACATTTTCCCCTCGCATAGGCTGTGTCCTGGAGAGGCTTCTGACTGCAAGCTCTCTGTGTCAGAATCTTGCTGTCTCTCTCCCGGGGATGCTGGGAGGAGGGATGGGAGGAGGCAGGATTTTGCCTTACAGGCATTGCTGGCAGCTGTATTGGAGGGAAGAGTCAAAGCCTGATCCCCCTCACTTCCCTTGTTTACCCATTCAGCAGCATCTGAGACAAGGCACCACTGAGCAGATTCTTGAAGCAATATTATTCTTTCCTTCTCCCAGGGCCTGCTCACTGTGTGTTGTTAATTGATTTGGTGCGTTGTGTGGAGGGTAAATCAAAGTCCTCAATGACTTTGTTCCCCCAGGACTGACTTTCAGGAAAGGTACCTTCTTTGCTAACAAGTCTGCCTTTCCCAGTCCCCCCACCCCATGGCTTTTCTGACAAATAAAAGGATTTGAAAGGAGGGTAGAGGGAGGTGGGACTGACAAGCTCTCCTTTCCCAAAGCAAAGGAAGCAGTGCTATGGTTTTTACCATGATCTAGAATGGTTATCTTGGTGAATCTTTACCATTTTGGTTGGATGTTATCAGATAGAATGGTTATCAGAGGGTCCCAGGATCCTTCACAATTACTCCCTAACTCCCCTGTTACCCACAAGACTGAGCCTCCAGCAGCCAAGTTGGTACCATCTGACCCTACACCCTGATGTGGTAGACTGGTTGAACCTGAGATGGTTCAACCTGGGCCAATGTGAGCCTCATTCCTAGAGCCCTCACTTAGGAAAGATTTTCTGGTTCAGTCTAGGCTAGTTTCTCTATGAAAGAGATGGAAGATCTCCCAGCCATGGGAGCTGAAAAGGGTCTGATCCATCATTCAGTTTCACGTTCTCATTTTATAAGTGAAAAATAATTGAGGTCCCGAGAGATCACTTGACTGGCTCAGGACCATGTGGCTGCCATGGCTACTTTATAAGAGAGCTGGAGTCTAAAGTGTTAATTCACTTTCTTGGCTAGGATGGGGTGCCTCTACAAATAGTCACCTAGGAAAGCTTGCATTTAGTCCAGACTTTGAGGAACTCACAGTAGCCAGGCACTGCATGGGCCTTCCTGGGGAGAGCACAGACTTTAGTGTCAGAATGACTTAGGTTCAAATCCTGCCTCTCCCACTCACTCCTGCTGAGCCCTTAGGCACCTCCCTCGCTCTCCCAGGTTCTAGTGCTCCTCAACTATAAAATGGGGATCATTATGCTCATCACACAGAAAGGTTGTAAGCATTTTCTAATGAGGATAAAATATGCTTAGCACATAATCATTGCTCAGTAAAAGAAAGAAGGCTTCTTGGCTAAAATAAATAATAGTTCCCTCCTTCGCTATGCTCTAATTCTGAAGCCAGTTTAGTTTTGGAATTGTTTAGTGCCTTCAGGTTTGTAGTTGGGACCAAAGAAGGGAGGGCTTCCTTTGACCTCTTCTCCAGGCCTGAAGTGGGGAACCTAACCCAGGGCCTCAGGGTAATCCTGTTAGCCCAGATCATTCCTCTTAGGCTTGGGCAATTCAGAGGCAAAAAGAGATGTGTCAAATCCTGGCAGTCTGAAAGAAATATGCAGCTCTCTGTTCCTTTTTTTTTTAGGCTTGTGAAATTCATTCAGCCTGGGATCTAGCCAGCCCACTTGTGACCCATGCCCCAGGCTGACAGTAAGCCCACTGGGTAAGCAAAAGTGAAGTGTACAGGGACTTGCACAGGTGGAAGGGATTTTTCAGGTCTGGTCATTTCTAGGGTCATCGTATGACCCCTGAAACACTGCTGTTTGAAACTTTTGAGGGTCACTATGGAGAATAGTGGCTGTACTTCCTGGTAGCTCTGCTTTGTGACCTCATGGAATGGATATTTGCAGGGCCTGCATTGAGAAGGCTATTCTTTTTTTGTGTGTCCTTCATGACCTAAATTGCCACATCTGAGATTAATTCCTAGTCATTCACCTTTTCCCAGAATAAATCCCTATGGAATGTCCATCTTTCCAGGCCCAGAAAGGATCCTGCCTCTCTTTACCTCTGCTTCTATTCCTATCTTGCTAAGTCCTAAACCTCTTCAAAGACCACCTAGCTCATATCCAGCATCCTTCATGAAGACTCCATATACTGGCCCACTCCCTTTGTACTTAGTGGAAGTTATGCGTGTTGCCACACACATTTTCAGACTCTAATTCTTTCTATAGATCCGCAAAGCACCAGTCTTCACCTCAAAGGATTGACAACCTAGTTGAAAAATGTGTTTAAGGCCAATTGGATTGGCATTTCCTTGAGGCAGGGGCCCTGTTGCATCTTTTCATCCCTCGGCAGCTCTATATCAGGGAGCTATTGGCTACACTCAACAGTGGGATTTAAAAACAAAAAAACAAAAGGGCATTTATTTTCTCATATAACTCTGGGTCTTGAGGAGGGATAGCTCCAGGATTGGTAAACCAATTAGCTATTGTTATGTACACTAACTACTTCAGAATTTAAGGGTTTGAAACAACCATTATTTTCTAGGTCCCCAGTCAGCAGGTCTGCAACCGGGGCGGAGCTCAGCTGGGCAGCTCTTCTGGTCTCTCCTGACCTGCGCCTCCTCATGCTTCTGTGATCAGTCTGGGTCGATCAGGTGGTATTGTTTCTGGGAGTTGGCTGGCTGTTGTTCAGGGAGCCTTAGTTCTCCTGCACATGTCTTTTCTGTCTCTGTAGTACGTGGTCTGGGCTTTTCCTCATGGGGGATGCAGGGGCCCAAGAGCAAGCTGAAGAGTCAAAGCCACTTGGACCAAGGTTTGGAACTCATGCAGTCACCTCTGCCTCATACTACTGCCTGAAACAAGTCACTAGACCTGTCCAGACTCAAGCCATGGGGCACAGACTCTGCCTCTTGGTGGGAGGAGCTTAAAGTCAGTGCAAAGGCAGGGCAAGGAGATTGAACCACTTCTACAATCAGCCTGCCCCAGCCATGATATTAGGGCTCAGAAGATTCTCTGGGACTCCCGTGGCTTCCCCCTCAGTATTTTCAATCTGTGATTGGGATTCTGTGAATGCAGGGGATGCTGAGGGCCAACTGTATGCATTGCTCTAGTACTATTTTATATCAAGAACTTGTGCATCTTCAAATTTTGCTATCTGCACGGGTCCTAGAACCAATCCTTGGTTTCATACCAAGGGACAGAGCAGGGAATCTGCAGTAAATAACAGTGAGGGCATGTAAATGATAGTGGGAGCACTCCAGGTAAGGGAGAAACAGTAGTGCATTCCTCCTGGGCTGGAGGTAGTCAGGGAAGTTTTCGCAGAGTAGTTGACACATCAGCCTTGCAGGATGAGTCAGAGTTTTCAAGATTGAGAAGAAAATTCTTAATTGAAGAAATGACTTGAACAAAGGCATGGGGGCCCTAAAATGGGATGATGTGTTCAAGAAAATAGAAGCTAGGGACACATAGGAAAGAAGCCAGAAAAACAGGTTGGACTCAGATTGGAAAGAACCGTGAAGCTGCTAGAAGTTAGATTCATTCTGAAGGCGATGGGAGAAAGCCAGAGTTTTAAATCAGAGGCATCGCATGCCCAGGTTCCATTTTGGCGTGATTCTCCTGGCTGAAGTGAGGACAGGAGTGGGAAACAGACTAGAGGGTGGGGACCCAGTGGGAACAATAGCTGGCATTGCCAGTTGTGGGAGAGGTGGTCCACTCTAGCCTGGAGAAATACTTGATCACTGACATTGTTTGTAATTACTGGTACCTGTGAAAATGAAAGGCAGTCTGGCTTTTGGTCAGTCTTATTATTGTTTTTAAGTTTGCAGTGGACAATGCACCCCTTTATGGGAGCAGACCTCTCTCAAGGCACTGCCCTTGGTATGCCATTTCTGGAAGGCTTTGTAGAAATCATGGTACAAGAGGTTACAGTCACTTACTGGGCATCTGTTAGGCGCTCATGAATGGATGAGCTGAGTGTAGAGGAGGATTTAGAAAAGAACCTTTATATTAGGGGTGCTGCTGTGCCAGACTGCAGAAACTGTTCTCTGAGTTTCTCAATAGTGGAAAGTGTGCGTGAGCACTTGAAGGCAAGGAGGCGAAACAGGGTGGGGTGGTTATTATCCTACTGACCTTGGGGTCATAGTGTCTTAAATTCCATCTCCTTTGGTCACACTGGTCTCCCCTTGACCCTCTTTAGGAGCCTCAAGCCCTCCCTCAGCCTGCTGGGACAGGGAGGTAAGGAACTGTGCCTCTTTTGTTCCTGGAACTTCCCCTATGCAATTCAGGGCTGCCAGGAACTCATCAAGTGGAGATGTTTGACAAATAGATTTGTTCAGGAGCAAACTGAAAAGCTTTGCCTCCATCCCTCCAGGCTTCTGTGGGAGCTCCGGGCCATGCCTCTGCTGTCCTTCTGGGAAGCAGCCACATAGGAGGCTGCAAATGAGTCCTGTGGGTGCTACTGCTGGAAAACAGAAACTGAGGACAGAAAGAGTGCTTTCCTTGACTTCTGACTGCTTTTCAAGTGTAGCCTAAATGAACTGTGATGTGATGGTCCAAGGGACTCAGTCACCCCCAGAAAGTCAGAAACTTTGTCATCCGTTGTTTGCTATTACCCTGCCGCTTGACTTTGAACAGGGCTAATCACCTATCTGCTGTATCTGTTTCTTGAGAGGGGTGTTGGGTTACTGTGGGAAATAACAAACACAAGATGAATTGCCCATGGAATGTCATGCCACAGGTGAATGTGCATGAATCATTTTATTCATATATATTTTTATATATTTATAAGAAATAGAAATAATTTATTGGAAATCTGGTGATTTTTTGTCTCAAATCAGCATGTGTGTGTAGTTCATGTCCATCTTGTACAGTTTGGGTCAGTGTCCATATAAAGTGGAAAATATGTGGTTATCCAGTTAATTTCAACAATGGAGTTGACTTTGATTAATGCTTTGAGATTGCACAATGCTGATTGGCATCTGACAGAATTCAAGTGAGCCCAAATTGCTTTCAGATCCTAATCCTTGCTTGGAAATTAGGGGAAGCGTTCATACTGAGGTGACTTTCGTTACCCACTTTAAACTGAGGCTCTGTTTACACACTTCTAATAAGCTTGGCTTCAGACCAGTTATTCATGGGAAATTAGGCCTCCTGATGGTTATTTTAGCTCAACTGGTATTGAACCCAAGTCCAAAGAATTCTCTCTGTGGTGTGATGCCAGAGTTCAGGATTCAAAGTCTAGAATGGAAGATAGTATGGTGCAGTGACAGAACACAGACTGATATTTGTCATCCTGGTTTCATCTATCTAGCTGTGTGATTTTGGCTGAATTATGTAACTTTGTGGAGGCTCAGGTTCTTCTTCTGGGAATAAGAGAAAAAAATGTCTATTTCAAAAAAAGTGGGTAGCTTATTCATGAGATAATGTATTTAAAATGTCTTGAACACAGTAACTGATTAATAAAATGTAGATATTATAATTAAGCTGTAGGGCTTAGGTGGTTTTGCAGTTAATTAGGTCCAGTTAGCTTTCTTTTGTTTACAGGAGACTAAAAATCTGGTTCAAGCCAACTTAATCAAAAAAGGGAAATTTATTAACTCATATAACTTCATCTAAAATTGGGCTTCCCTTGGCAGAGATTCTATAGAACAGGCTGAAACGTAGAAGGTTATAGGGGGTGAATGACTTCTTAGTAGGGCCACCAAGTTTAGCAAATAAAAGTACATGATGCCAATATAAATTTTATAAATAGCTCTAACTGTTGTATTTTTGTAATTTATTGGAAAAAAAGCAGTGTATAGGACATTTAGGGTGTCCTGAGAAAGCTGCTTTAGGAAGTAAGGTAAAATCATTAAATACAAGACATGTCCTGTACAGATAAGATACCTGGCAACCCTATTCCTTTAGATATTTCCACTCATGAAATTCTACCCATACCTATAAGTTGTGTTTCCACCTAGTGCTAGTAGACCCAATTAATTTTATTCTCATATCAATTAAATTAACTAGAGCCTTTGAATCTAAGGTCTATACTATATTACTTAAAAATAATAAAATTCCTTAAAAAGGTAACATAAAATTAAGATTCAGGTCGTATGGTCCTCAAGGTAAAAGTTTTTTTTATCTCCATTATGCAATTCTGCTCTCCGTGTTGGCTTCAGATAGCTAATAACTCCAGAAATCGATCCCCCCAGATTCTGGTCCAATAAAAAGAGTGTTTCAGTTGATCTGAACAAATTCCATTAATCATTAATTTTCATTAATCATAATTCCACCTCATCCTCTTATCTGAGCAAATGATTAGGCCAGGGGAATGGGATGCTCTGATTGGACATATCTGGGTTACATGCACAGCCTTGGAGCCAAGGTTGGAATCAGTTTTGCCTGAAGCACGTGGCCTAAGCACAGGGTGTGGTGGTGGTTTTTTCAGAGGAAAACTGGTGCCTTGTAATGAAAAGAAGAATAAAATGGATATTGGGTAGCCAAAATATAAAAACTCCCCCTAAACAAGCAAATAAACAAAAATAGCAAATATACATCCAGGTTCTCCTGTGGCTTAGGCCAGAGAAAGACACAATAACTTAGAGAGATCAGCACCAGGACAGGCTGCGGAGCATGCCCACAGCTTCTGGCAAGAAATCTCTGAGTCCAGCATGGACTCACTGCTTCAGATTCAAAGATTATGGGATTATCAAAGAATGATTTTTCAAAATTATTTTTTTGAAAGTCACTTGTACTTTTACTTCCAAAATTGTAATAGATTTATGCTTTATTCTAATTACTAAAATAATATATGCATAAAGGGTGTAGAGAAAAGTAAAAGTCACCAATGATCCCACAATTCAGAGATAACTCCTGTCAACATCTTGGTATAATTAACCAGATATTTTTCATATGTGTGTGTGTTTGTGCATGTGTGTGTGAGTTGTACATATAAAATATGTAATCAAACTTAATTGCTTTCTCAGTAAATCAAACTTAAAATTACTTTATTACCTTTTTAAGTTTAATGTTATGTTCTGAATATTTTTTAATATTAATAATTATAGATTTAAAAAATATAATTTTAAGGCTGCATACATTTGGATGAAAATACCATAACTATTTAACCACTCTTTTATTAATTCATTTTTTTTATGATTATAAGCAATACACTGATAATACCCTTACCTGTACATGTTTTTCTATTACATAATGATGTTTTGTGAATAAGTTCCTAGGAGCGGAATTGTTATGCTAACAAATATGTGCACCTTAAATGTTTGTCACATATTACTAAAATGCCCTCCAGGAAATTGCTCCTGTACTGGGTAGGGTTCCCAGATAAAATACAGTATGCCCAGCTACTTTGAATTCCAGAACACACTGAATATTTTTTTTTATAAGAATGTCACAAATATTGCAAAACTGCCTGAAATTCAAATTTAACTGCGGATCATGTACTTTTATTTGCTAAATTGGATGACTCTGAGACTGGGTATAAATCTCAGTTCATAAACCCACTTTTGGCTCTGCAGCTTCATTGCCGAGCTAGGAGCTCCAAGCTTCAGGTCTGGCCACATTTAGGCACCCAACAGCCAACCCTTCAAATTCTGGTTATCTCCAGGGATGTTAACCCTCTAGTGGTGTGTGGGCCCCTGCTCTTTTCCTACTACTGACCTAGATCTCCAGTGTCTCGCCATGTTTTATAAGGACACCAACCCCACAGGACCAGGGCCCCACCCCACTGACCTCATTTAAGCTTAATTGCTTACTTAAAGACCCCATCTCTAAATACAGCCACACTGAGAGTTAGGACTTCAGCATACGAATTTGTGGGGGCACATACCCTTCAAGGGGTTCTCTTCTTGTTTTTAAAGACTCTCGATGAGTTCAGGGTTTTGGAAAATCCTTATGAATAGAATAATAACATTTGTCAATTGAACTTTAAGCTTCAGAAAGAACTTAATTTAAATATTTATAACCTTAACAAATATTTATTTATCAAAGCAATGTATCTTCTAAATAATCTTTTCAGCACACAAAAGCTACTTTGTGGGAACATAAAAAAGTGCACATTGGCATGGATGTATATATGTGTAAAAAAATGAGTGGATTTATATCAATAACAGTGATGATCATAGTTACCAATTACTAAACACTGTGCTGCATACAAATATTATCTAAAATCCTCACCCTGTGAAGCACCTTCAATCATTATTTCCACTTATCAGATGAGGCACCAGGTAAGTAATTGGGCTAATTTCAGCTCTGTGTAACTCCAAAAGCAATGTAATTTTTTCTAGGTTGAGGGGATATGCATCATTTTCAGTTTCTTTTAAACATTTTCTGCAGTGCCCGAATTGTTTGCCACAAATTTGTATTCTTTTAGGATTAGAAAATTATATATCATCTTGAAAAATGATAATTGGTGGTTATAGAAATTGAGAGACAGATAGAAGAAATCACTGGCTCTGAATGAATGTTTATGGCACCCAACCAGTTCTGAATATTCTACTTGTGGATGGACACCTTTATTGTTTATTTGACGGTCATTGGATACTATTCTGTTTAATTTGCATTTCATTGATGAATATAAAGTACACTTGCTATTAAAGATAATGGTGGAATATTATTCAGCCATAAAAAGAAGGAAATCTTGCCATTTGTGACAACAGGGGTGGACCTTGAGGGCATTATCCTAAGTGAAATGAGTAAAACAGAGAAAGACAGATACTGTATGATCTTACTTATATGTGAAATTTAAATGAAGAAAAACAACACAAAAAAACCCCACAACCAACTAAAAAAAAAGAGAGAGATTAGATTTGTGGTTACCAGGGTTGGGGGTTGGTGGGTGATGGAATTGGTTGAAGGGGGTCAAAGAGTACAAACTTCCAATTATAAGATAATAAGTCCTGGGGGTGTGATGTACAGCATGGTGACTATTAGTTAAGGCTGCTGTGCAGTACATTTGAGAATTGTTGAGAGAATAAATCCTATAAGTTCTCATCACGAGGCAAAAATTTTTTTGTATCTATATGAGATGATAGATGTTAATTAAACTTACTATGGTAATCATTTGACAATATATGTGTCAAGTCATTATGCTGCATGCCTTAAACTTATACAGTGCTGTATATCAATTATATCTCAATAAAACTGGATGGGGGTAGGTAAAGAATGGTGAACACCAAGACTTGAGAGTGTCCTGCTAATTTTCCTGTTGAGTGTCTACCATAAACCATAGCCCTAGACATGTTACATACCACTTCTCCACCTTTGTGGACATGCACAGGGCTTTGGTGACATACTCTAGAGGAACAGAAAATTTTATCAAGCTCAAGGTTTCAAGGAATCCCAAATTATGCATCACTCACAGAAATGGCAGAAATGATTGGGGGGAAAGCTGTTGAGCCTAACTTTGAAAACAGTAATGAGAACAGCAAGTGTAGACATGATGAGATTGAAGTGGTCAGTGGTTCTCACTGGGTTCAACAAGAGGCAGAATCATTTAGATCCTGATCCCAGCCTTTCCCTTGGGGTTGGCATGGACCAAGCTCTGGGGACTGCAGCCCGATAGAAGATGTGACCCCCAATGGCTATTGCCAGAGACTGATTATGGGGGAAAAGACATGCATGAAGGTGGTTGGGATGCAGAGATGTTGAAGATTAAAGATAACAGGGGCCAGTGCGAATTCAGGTTTATGTTTTATTGCCTAATCTATTCCAAATATTCAGCCAAAGATATGAGAGAATATACCTTTAGCTAAACTACATTGCTTTAGGAAGACAATATTTTACAAAAATTAGCCAAAAAGAAATTTTATCTGGCTATATAGAGTGTAATGATCAATACAAAAGTATCTCCTATTTCGTACACTTAAATAAAAACAATTTAAATCATGTAAACCATAAAAAAATGCATGAGGATTCTCAGGTTTAGTTGTTCAATTGTATTTTATCACAGACATTAAAAAATTAGGATTCCCCAAGGCTAATTTAGCTTGTGTTTGAAGAGGAGTTAATGTAAAAGGAAGAGAAGCTGAAAGTCTGTTCTTTAGAAGGAACTTCAAAAAATATTTGGTTTATCATACAATTCTGAATAATTAGAAGAAAAAAATGGATGAATTCAAACTTGTTCTACTCGGCAAAGGGTTAAATTAATACTGGATTATCAGGTAGCCCCTAACTGCACAAGAAATGTAAACACTTGGTGCTCAACATTATATGTTCAAATTTAGACTCCCCAGACCCCTATTCTATGCTGGATTTGAAATTTTGCTCATTAGCTGACAAATGGTCACTCTTATGATGTCCTTGTCAGCCAGCCAGTGTTACCATATTTTCTGTATATGCATAGGAAACAATTGGCCTCCCCCCCCATTTTGCCCTTATTTTATAAAAATGAGGGAAGCAGAGGAATATCCAGCACTGAGCATAGGTGTTAAAATTAAGAGTTGAGAAAAGATAAAAGTCGTCAGGTTTGCTGAAGGCTCTGAACCTTCAGCTTCAATCATCTGTGCCCTAGAATTCAGCCAGTTGAATCCATGTTAAATGATGAGGGAAGGTAACATTTAATGATCATATGTGAAGTGTTGGAAATACACCATGGATGATAATGCTTAAAAGGCAAAGTATAAGAAAGGATTTTGTAATATGTCAGCTCTCTAGGATAGAATTCCCATACAAGACATAATCTTTTGTATCTTTCATGTCATTACACATTTCCAAAAATTTTGTGTGTAAATGAGAACTGGAAGTATAGAGAAAAGTGAGTGGCAGGGCTTTTTTAAAAAAAAGCATGCAGTTTCAGTTGCCCAGTCCTAGAATTTTAGGGTAAAGATGAGACAGATGAATAAATACCCAAGCAGTACATACATATTGGTTGTGGTGGTAGTAAAAGGTAGTGTTTTAAGAAATTATTCGGTATATGTCTATTGAGTTCCTACTTATAGATAGGTAATAGGGGTATAATGATAAATGAAATAAATGATTTCTTTTTTTAAAAGGAGCTTTTGAGTGTGTGTGTGTGTGTGTGTGTGTGTGTGTGTGCGTGTGTGTGTGTGTGTGTTGATGGTAGGGGTGGAGGCAGATGTTAGTTCGATAAGCCTGAATATAAAATTGCAACTGTGGCAAGTGTCTTGAAGTTCAGACATCCGCATACTTGTTCTGTAGGAGCCTGAAATAGGAGGGTTTGACTTAGTGTCTTTTTAGCTGATATTTGGATGATGAGCAGGAGGCAAATAGGCAAAGGTTATAGAAACAGCATCCCACGAACAAGGAACAGCATGTCCAAAGGAGGGTGGGGAAACAGGGTGAGTATGAGACTGGAGTAGCAAATAAAAGGGAGAGCATGGGGCAAAATGGGAAGGATGGCTGTTTGATCTTTAACATGAGAGCAGCAAGATGCCATGGGCATGTATGAAGCAGGTGGCAGTGGAACGATATGATCAGATTTCTGTTCAAAAATATCTGTCTGGCCACCAGGTAATACATTGGATGGACTTGATGGATATAGGTGGACCCATTAGAAAACTTTTCCATCATCCAAACTGAAGAATGGGACTAGGGCAACAGTGAAGGAAATTGAAAGACGTGATTGGATGTGAGAGTTATGGAGGAGGTGAGACCGTCAGGCCTGATGGTGGGTCAGAGAGAAAGAAGATGACTCATAGTTTGAAAAGCCAAATAATACCCTTGAGGTTTCTGAGGAAAACCATCAGGCCCTGCCACTTTCTTTACCGTGAACCCCAGTCCTCAGAGACAACCACTTTGAATTTTTTAACAGTTTGTTTATGGTATCTACTTTTGTTTTCCTCAGTAAAAGTTTGCATTGTTATTTCTTGATTTCTCTTTTCACTTAACTAATATTTATAAAACTTCTACTTTGTGCTGGGCACTAAGCTTGGGTACATTAGTGAACAAATCATCAAAAGATATAAATTCTCTGCCCTCATAGAGCTTTCACTCCTTTGGGGAGAATAAGCAAATGTTTAAATAAAATGTCGCTCTAACCCTTTCATTATATAGAGGTCCTATATAGATTAATATAGAGAAAACTTACCACCCGTTGGGGTAATGTAAGGAATGTTGGGTAAGAAATGCAATGATAAATAAGGAGGTGAGGCAGAGGATGGTCTTACTAAGAAGATGACTCTGAGCAAAGATCAGATGGGAAAGAGATCTCTATGGGGGAAGGGCATTCTAAGCAAAGGGAACAGCAAGTGCAAAGGCCCTGAGGTGGGAGGACATATGGAGTAACTGAGGAATGGAATAGCAAAAAAAGCCCTTACTGCTGGAGCAAGGCAAATGAGGGGAGAACAATAGGTATAACATTAGAGTGCTAAGTTGGAGTGATACGATGACATAAGGCCCTGTGAACTGTGCTGTAAGGACTGATTTTTGCTCTGGGTCATGGGACATTACCTCTTCTCTTTGTATGAAACCATATTCCTAATTTCTCTGCTGCCAACATCATTTATTTGTCAAATCCACGTGTAGTGTTTACATTGTTATCACGATCGAATATTATTTTCTGCATTGCCAAACAGTATATTATGATAATGTTCATTTAATCTCTTATAAATATTTTGTTAATAATTGCCTAATTTTATTCGCCTGCTTAATTTTCTGCGTACCTATTTATAATTCTTGCTGAACTCTCCAACAGACTCGGAAAACCTGTCTAAACATCAAATGCATCAGCCTTTCTGTTGGTTCCTCTTTTGCCCTGGAGCCTTCCTTTCATTCTCCCACCCTCGTCTTGCCTGCCGTGCCTCTGCCTCATCACAGCTTCTGTCCTGGGAACTCACTTCCTTCTCTCCCTTGTTGGGTCTCCATTTTCTTGCATTACGTCTTCTTTTTTCTTGGTTTGTTTCTTCTTTTGGTGGGGCAAATCCTCCACTAGTTTTCTAAGAGAGGGTAAGGGGAGGTACATTATTGAAACTTCCCTTTATTTAATTCTCAAACTTCATTAATGAAGAGATGGGTGTGAAATTGCAGGACGGATATAATTTTTCTTCATGATTTTGAAGGCATTGATCCACTACTTTCAAACTTTTAATCTTGCTGTGAAAAGTCAATGCTTTTATGATTTCTTATTGTATGACATTTCTCTATCTGGAAGTTGTCAACATATTCTCTTAATCCTGACACCCTGCGATATTCTGGCTATATACCTTGGTATGCATGTGTTGGGCATAGATAAAATAGAGCTTCTTATATTCGAATTTCAGATATATTGTGAGGTATTTTTGCAAATATTTGGGACATAATTTTACAAAAGATTAAGATTACTTGCTATTTATGAATTCAGATTTAACTGGATATCCTTTTTTTGTTTTTGTTTGTCTTTGCTAAATTTGCTAACTTTAGAATTTGGGACATACTTTTACTAAAAGATTGCTCTCTGTTTATAAAATTCAAATTTAACTTGGTATCTTTTTGTTTTTATTTATTTGTTTTCGCAAAATCTGAAAACCTTAGAACTTGAGCTTTCTAATCTAGAGATCATATCTTTCATTTTGAGCAAGTTTCATGTGTTATTTCTTTTCCTTTAAATTAAAATATTAGTCTGAGCTTTAAAAGATAAAATATTTAAATAAGACTTATAACGATGTTATTTAATGTTATTTTTGTAATAGTCCCTGGTCCTATTCCTATCTTGCACTGCCCAGATATAATCTTTTTCAACTCTTAGCTTTTTTTCCTAGATTTTCCATTGTATTTCTCAATAATACACTCACATTTCTTCTTTTCCCCTTATTTGTCACATCTTAGAAAAGTTGACTTCCTACCATGGAAAATAAGAAGTTAGCTCTCTCACACCATCCACCTTTGTTCTCCATGTGCTTCTGAACCCACTGTGGTATAAAGGACCACCCCAGGATAAAGCCCACAGTGTATAATTTACATTCATATCAAAAGAACTGATCCTAATGCACACCTTTGGCATTTGGAAATTGTGTTCAGACACTTGACACAGCCTTACATTTCAATGCAGAAGTGTTTATTAAAGGCTTCTCCTGACCACGATCACAGGATTGTGAGAGCAATCAGATTTCTGTTCACTTTCCTTTGAAACAGCAAAAAACTGCATTTTTACTATTTGCTAAAATGTTGTCTTTCACTTGACCACCGGAATTTCCCAAAGAAACAAGGCTTTTTGTTGTTTCATTTTGTTTTTAACCATTTTTCAGAAGTTATTGCAGATGGACAAAGCCAGTGAGAAGCAGAGAGCAACGTCCTTGTGAGTCTGACACTAGATGGTCAGCCATGAGGCAAACTGCTGCCCCCAGAACCTCAGGCTTGCAATACTCATTTGGGTCACATTTGTGTTTTAGTAAAATCACACATTATTCCATTTTATGGACTTTGGGGCTGACTCTCACATAATTAAAATTATAGATATTAAATCTTTTCATTTCACAGGAGTTTAATGCCATAGGCACAGCAATATCTGCTGGCATTGTTGTAACTCTACCTTTTTCAAAAGCAGTTTCGTAAACTGTTGGTCCTTGTGGTAACCATTAGAAGCTGGGAACACACCTCATCATTGTCATCCCTGTTTTATGCATGTGGGAATAGAATTGCAAGCAATTATTGGTTTTATATATTTTTAGCCAAACCTCAGTCTGCTCTTGAAGGGCTTAGTGGTAGTTATTGAGTCACATGAATCATATCTGGATGGATAAGAGAGGGGCCTAACATTCATTGCCCAAGGCATGGGGGAGGCAGACATGGAACAGAGAACTTTGGGCCCCAAACCTTACATCCTTTCAAATAGAAACTGATTATGTTTAAAGTCTTGGGGACAGACTGAAAAGGCAGCAGGAAATTGGGGAAGTGGTGGGCTGGGCTGCCCTGGAGCGTGATGGGGCTGATGGACGAGGGAAAGGAGCATTCTGGTGGAAGGGGTGAGGGAGAAGCCAGGCTATGGCAAGCACACTTTCATGGAGGGAGGATGTGCCTGATACACACTGACTGTTAGGGATGGGCTCCTGGGACCAAGGTGGACCTGCTGCTGAGTGTTAGAGAACAGGGGCCACAGCTGGGCGGATTATAGGAAACTTCACTTTCCAGGGCCTAGAAAGTCAAGCAAAATGCCTGGACATACTACATGAGATTGCTAAGGGACCACTCAAGGTGGATAATTAATGGCGCAGTATATAAAAGCAACTGCTGCAGGGTGGCTTTAGGTTGCATGTGCTCAGCAGTGGCTGATGGGTTGCAAGAATCCTTGTGGGGCCTGAGGGGCAGAAGGTATGGTTTGAGCAAACCAGAGAGCCTAGAAATATGGGCTGGGTGGGGGACCACTACCTAAATGCCAGAGGAGCTGAGAAAAGAAGCTGGAGGGCATTCCCAGGTTTCTTGGTTCCATTCCTCTTGGAGCTCACCCTCAAATCACTAACTATACTTCCTTTTGTTCTGATTCTCCTTCCTGGCAGGCAAAAGGCTGACACAGTGGTCTGAGCAAGAAGACCTACACATAGGTCTGATAGCAGCTGGACAGAGAGGGTCTGGACCTTTAATTTCTCCAGAAGACGAGATCCCTCCTTGAGCAATGCAGTCTGATACTCCTCCAGTGGCTTCCCACAGCAGTGACCAGCTGAGACTGAAACCACCGGCATGAAAGATGGGGCCCAAGATGTTGGAGTGAGGCTGTAGGGGGAGACAAAAGCTGGTGGCCTGGGCAAAAGAGACCAGGTACAGGAAGGTCAAAGATCGAAGATGCTAGAAAATGCATGCCACCGACCCACCTAGGAAAAAGTGGCCATGGAAGACTAACAAATAAATATATGGCAAAGTCTTGGAAGCTATATGTTTTGCTGTGTGAAAACGTCAACAGTTAAGTTAAGCAAACAAATCGAGTAGTCATGACAAAAGCAGGCAGGTATTCAAGGTGCTAGGGCACCTAGGGAGCTTCCCCAGTGCCACCTACAGATCATCCTAAATGGTGCTTGATTACCCTCCTCAGTGACCCCACCCAGGACAGGGAACACTCTCCAAGAAAGCAAGATGTGTAATCCATGGCCTAGGAGTTGTCTGCTTCACATACATACAAGTCTGTGGGCAAATGTCAAGATTGGAGTTGCCTTTCCTATGGTTTTCCCAGGGTCCAGATGATGCTCTGTGCAGGGTCACCCAGGAGCAGGTAGAACTTTCTAATGTGTGACCCGCATTGCTTTTCTTGTCACTAATAGCTCTTTACTCCTGGCCTGTCCTGAGGGGAAGGAGAGCAAGGTTCACTTCCGGGAAGTCTCTCCTTCTTATCTACTTACCTCTCCCCAGATCCTGCCACGTGCTCTGGACAGTGACATTCCCCTTAGTAGCTTTTCCTTTTAGTGACAAAATATGTGAGGCTGATTTTCTTGCCCTGAATTTACTTTCCTCATTAGGTGTTGCTGGAGTTACAGCTGGCTTTAATTCCCTATCCTCCCAGATATGTCCTGAGTTCTGGGGCTTTGCTATCACACTGCAGAGGTCTGGGCAACTAGGACAATATTCTTAGCCACGTGCCCACCTAATGTCTGCCAAAGTACCTGACATGGAATTATCACTCATAAAATGTCTGGTGAATGAGAGTGAAGATACGAATGAAGGCAGTGTTGACTCTGGTTAATAAATACAGTTAAAACACTTCTATACTAAAAGGATTCTGCATCAAATTCCACTGTGGGGGATGGGTTTCCCCCACACCAACAAGCGATGCTCAAGACAGCAGCTGGATGTCCTACAGTTCAACTCAGTTCTGGAACTCTCTGCCTGGAGATAGTGTCAGATCCCACAGGTTGAGGGTTCAGTCATATAAGACTGCCGTCCTCTCCCTGATTCAGACACCAGTCACAAGTTCAGGTTGTTACCTGTGCTTCTGAATGACTGGCTATAAATCAGTTTCCCTCCACCTCTTCTTCAGGTTCAATTAATTTTCTAGAGCAGCTCACAGAGCTCAGAGAAATAGTTTACTTACTAGATCACCAGCTTCTCATTAAGGATATAAATCAGGAACAGCCAGATAGAAGATATGCACAGGGCAATGTGTGTGGGCAGGGGAGCAGAGCTTCTATGTCCTCCCTAGGTGTGCCACTCTCCCCGCATCTCCATGTGTTCGCCGACCTGGAAACTCTGAACCCCATCGGTTTTCATGGAGACCACATTACACAGGTGTGGAGGTCGGAGTGGTGGGTGAGACTGAAAGTTTCCAACTTTTAATCATAGGGTTGGTTCTTCTTGCAACCGGCCGCCTTTCACAGGTGCTGTCCAAAAGTCACTTCGTTCATATAATATGACACCTCTATTGCTCTCCTCACTTAGGAAACTCCAAGAGTTTTAGGAGCTATGTGCTAGAAATGGGAACAAAGACCAAATACATGTTTCTTATTATAAATCATGATACCACAAATACAAATCATCAAGAACTCACACATTGTCTACTACAAGTGAAGGTTATTGTCAAATACTCTAGAGAGAGAGAGAGAGAGAGAGAGAGAGAGAGAGAGAGAGAGAGAGAGAGAGAGAGAGAGAGAGAGAGAGAGAGAGAGAGAGAGAGAGAGAGTTAGAGAGAGAGAGAGAACCTTTTTTCTCTTAGGCTTGTTAGGGGGAGGCAGTCAATCAATATAATAAATAACTAAAATATATTCTATTCTAGATAAGTACAAATGCAACAAGGGAAATCAAAAAAGGGAGCTATAAAATACAGCGAGAGTGGGGGAGGGTTAGAGATCAGCTTAAAATAAGGGAGTAGGGAAAGCCTGACCTAAAAGGTAATGTTTGAGTAAAGAGCAGAGGAAGTTAAGAATGAGCCATGTAGGTACCTGAGGGGAGACATTCTAGGCAGAGGGAATAGCAGGTGCAAAGGCCTTGAAGTGGAAGCTTTTTAGGCATTTTCTGGGAACAGCGGAAGGCCAGAGTGGCTGGAGGGCACTGAACAAGCAAGGGAAGAGCCAGAGATGAGGCCAGAGCTAGCTGAGCTGTGGAGGGTGGGGCTGGCCAGACAGAGCCTTTTAGGTGCCTAGAAGGTCTTGTATTTGGAATTGGAGGGGAAGCCATTCCTCCAGAGTCTGACAAGTGGTGATAGGACTTACATTTTAACAGAATTACCAGTAGGAAACTGTTTAAATAATCTAGGTGAGAGCAGATGGTGGCATGGGTCAGTCTGTCAACAGAGATGTTAAGAAGTGGATAGATTCTGGATAATTTTGAAGAAAGAGCCAATAGGAGAAACTGGATGTAGACTGTGAGATAGTGAAGGCAAAGATGAGTCCCAGATTGTGGATTTGAGTGGTATGTGGGAAAAAGGAAAGACCTAGAAGCTGGACACTTTCTGGCTGCTGCTGGAGGCCTGGTGACCCCTTCCAGAAGCTGGCCTGTGGGATGGCCCTCCTCTGGCTCAGCAGGCTCTCCTCCCAATTTCAGCAGGCCCAGTGGAGGGTGACTGTCTCTCCCAACCCCAACTCTTCTCTCTGAAGCCAGTGGGAGAGCAGCACTTGTCACCCCTGCCTTGTCTGATTTCCCATATCTAGGATGGGTTGCATCTGAGTTTTTGTAATTCATTTTCAGTCTCACTCTTCTTTCCCTCCACATATCCCCCCTCTGGTTTTATTCACAACCCTCTGTATGTTTCCTACCCTCCCCACTCTGACTAGAGGGAGTATGCTTCTCTGCCAAATGACAGAACACATAGCAAAGTGCCCAGAGAACTCTCGAGTGCCCTTGGACCAGGAGACTACCAGCCAAGTCTATGGCCACAGAGCAGTAAAGAGAGATTGTCTGGAAGTTTCTTTCCCTCGACCTATTCCTAGGAAAATTGGGGAGTGACTGACACTGGGTCCAGCTGGGAAATGACAAGTGAGATGTTGTCACGTCCCGGCAGAAGCTAAACCAAAATGGTAATCAGGAGACCAAAATGCTCTGAGGCAGAGGCAATAGGGAAGGGAAATGTGGGCTGCATGGAGTGTACGAGAAGAATCCAAAATCAGTCTGTGAAAAAAAGGAAAATCAGTGGAAGCTGAAAATACCTCTATTAGAGCTCCTAGGGATAGATGTGGAGGCCTTGTTCAAAGTAGGTCATTAAAATAGGAAGGCCTCCCCTCATGCTGTGAACAGGTCTGATGTCACAGGCTGCCCTCAGACTGTCCCTGCTTTCTGCCATCTGCCTTTGGAACGCACCATCCTGGGGTAGCTATTGTATTTATTTTTAGGTGAGGCAGCAGAGAACCAATTTACTAGTCCACTCTTGGGTGTCCTGGGCTCAGAAGGATTCTGCTTCTTGAGCTCCATTGGACTGGCTGAAGACCAGGGAGCTCACTGAGCCACAGAAGGGGAGGCCTCAGTGCTTTCCAGCAACTCGAGTGTGTGGCAGCCACAGCATGATAGAGTGGAAAGAAGTTTGAGCTGAAAGTATAGAGACCAGGGGGCCAGTCTTGGCCCTGCCATTGAACTCACTGTGTGATACAGGGCAAGACATTTCACTTCTTATTCCCAAGCCTTCCACTTCATTTGGGAAATGAAGAATCAGGCCAAATGACCTCCAATATCTCTTCCCACTTAATATTCTGAGATCTTTAACTCTGTCACATGGGTAACTGAGAGAAAACCGATGTTCAGGTACATGATGGAAAAAGAAAGCCCTTTCCTTGCCTAGGGAGATCATGTTGATTCAATTCTTATTAAACATCTATACTCAGTAGCAGGCAATTATAATAACCAGGAGATTTTGGCTCTTGCTAAAATTATTCTGGTATCTAAGCAAGAATGACACATTTATGAATTACTTACGACATAAGATTGTAGTGATCATTAAGTGAGTTGATATATAAGTAGAATGATTTGAGCTGTGCCTGGCCTATAGTATAAGTGTCATTCATTATTATTATTATTATTATTATTATTATTATTATTATGGGATGGATTATGTAGATATTTTTTTTCCCTCTCAGAAGGTGTGAAATTCCTCAGTCTCATTTTCACAATCCTCCAAGCTCAAGTCAATAGACTCGATTGAACCCTTGGCCTAGAATCTTTGGCTCTGTGGACCACAGAGGAGAATCCTTCATCTCCAAGCTCAGTCTTAGAACATGAAGCCAGGTTGTTGGTACAGACTGGTATAGATCAGGATAAGGTACATCAGATGGTTGTTGTGAGAGGAAAGAGCATTGATATTCACGAAAGTGCTTGGTGACTGTAAGGCTCCTTCCAAGCATAAGCAGTCATGAGCAATGCTGTGGCTTCCTTGTAGATGAGCAATAGACTATGAGCTCATTTGAGAGTCATGGCATTTTAGAGCATCTCAGAGATGGGAGATCAGCTGATTGACCTGCACACCACCATCCCAAACATATGGAGAAACACAAGTCCCAGAGAAGTGAAATGGATTTGTTCATAGTATGCTGGTAGCTGGGAAAGACTATCTGGGTTGGGGGTTAGCACTCCTGGTCCACTGGCTTCTGGCTTGTTATTGACCCCGAGGCCTACAGCCAGAGATCAAAAGTGTTTGTCCCTGAAGCCACAGCCTCCCATGCAGGAGATGATAAAAAACAAAAACAAACAAAACAAAGTGACTTCCTCCAAAAACTTTACCTATTACTTGATGTGGCATGTATGAGAATCTTTGGGCCACCCTCATCAGTTGGGTATCTTCCAGCAGGAGCCTTCTCCATTTAAGATTTAGAGCCACTTTCCATTTCCACTAGAGGGAGCCACTGTCACTTGTATTTTTCTCAAAGGCCTGATGGGAAACAAAGATCCTCAGAGCTGCCATTGGGGGCCCATGGCACCTCCTAGATGGAAAAGCTCTTGAGGCAGCACTTGAGTCATTTCAGGGGGTCCTGGCATGACAATCAAACTTGCTGTGTGGATCCATTCAGACCTGGAAGTCTGCTCTTCCTCTGGGGCCGTGGGTTTCTCTTAACCAGCGGTCCTGACGTGGCTGGATGTCCAGTGAATTGGGTGATGGCCCCCTTCCCTTGTTCATACCTGAGTGTGAAGAGAAGGTGTAGTGTGCAGTAGTTGACATGCTGTTCAGAGATCCTGGACAGATGTAGGGAAAGCTGAGGCTGCAAAGGCTCTCAAAGTCCTGTGAAATCAAGTGGGCAGCTTGAGGGACCCTTGTCTGTGAGGTGTCCCCAACCTCCTGGAAGAGGCAACAGAGTAGCAGGAAGCAGCAGGCAATTTCCCTGGAAACTCCATACAGAGGCCTGCCATTTGGGGGACTTTTACCCTATTTGCTCTCTGTGGAGAGAAATTATCCTTAGGGGTGGAGAGATGACATGGCAAAGAGATCAGGTGTTTTTTTGAAAAAAAAATATTTGAGTTCAAATACCACTCAGTCACAGAGATTTTCCAGAATTTCGCTAGGCTAAGAATTAGTCTGAATTGTCTTGAACTCCTATCTACTACTCAGACCTAGAGTTAGGGGGGAATAGATGGATAGGTGACCTTGTGCACAACCTTTTTCCTTCAACTCAAAGCCTCAGTTTCCACCTCAGCCAAGCAAAGAATTGATTTCGATGGTCTCCAAGTCCCCTCCTGAAAGAAACAGTTTTATATTCAGTGTGACCTCCTGTGTTGTGGCTCATTTGTCAATAACTCTTTGCTTTTGCAGTTTGGTGCATGGTAAAAGTCATTTTCCTTCTCCACATAAGCATCTTTATAAAATACCAGTGAAAATAAAATTAGATTGACTTCCTAGAACCAGTCAACTCATTGAAATGACTCTGAGCCCTCTGTGCTTAGCAGTGTGAACAATAATCAGTACATTTCACAGCGATAGCCTGGAAAAGTCCAAAAGCAGGGCTAAGGTTTACATTTTCTATGTCAACAATGACTTGCCCACTGTCTGGTTTCTTTCTAGGTCTTGCTTATTTTTGATGGGCTAGTGGGCAGCTTGTCGGGGCTCTGTGAGGTTGCCTCACACATCTTGGTGATGGCGTCCTCATTAGTCTTCATTTCCAAGCACTACTCAGTCTCTCAAAGATGCTTCAATGACTAAGATGCAAATCCCTGGGTTTTGATGAAAAAGAAAGTGGGTGACAATAGGAGAGGGTATGGGGAGTTTTCTCATTCCAGCCAATACGTTATTTTCATCCATGCATTATTAGTTAGAATAAGAAAGTGTCTTCCAGTTTTTTTTTTTTTTTTTTGTCCAGTGTCTTGGTCTGAGCCAGTCCTCTTTCATTCTTCATTGTAGATCAAAATCGAGAACTTGTTAAAATGCAGATTCCTGGGCTTCAGCTCCTAGAGTTACCGATTCAGTAGATCTGAGAAGGGGCCCCCAAAGGTGCATTTTTATCAAGCTTCCATGTAATGCCGATCCTGCAGGTCAGGACACCACATTTTGAGTAGCCCTGACCTGGAACACAATGACACCAGATTGTCATCTACACACATATAGTGCAGGGAGCTCTGGGCAGCTATCGCCTGGGGATTTTCCCGCTGGTAAGGAACAGCTAACTCGGTAGATGCGTGCACAGGTAGATCTCTAAGGAAACGTGGGTGACCCCTTTTCCCCTTTTCTCTGGTTAACGGAGAGTGTGGTTCTAACTATCCACTAAGTCCCTCCTTAGTGCTGGGAGCTTCTGGCCACTGGGGGGAGCCAGGACTATTTCTTCACCCGCCTGAAGGTCTGAGAAGAGGAAAAGTACTGGAGAAGGTGAGCGGAAAGCCTTTGAGAGGACGGATGCTGCAAGGCGGGGCGCGGCGGCCGACGCCACGGGGAACCAGGGTCCGGGGGGGAGCGGGAGCTGTTTCGGTTTAAGTTGTTTCCTTTTCTTCCCGCTGTCTCAAAGTGCATTCATGTCATGCCCGTTATGCAATAAAAGACTTGGGGTAGGAGGTGGAACTGAAGATGGCCATCCCTATTTTGTAGAGGGAGCCAGGCAAGAGGAGAGGGAAAGGCTCTCGTGCAAGGTGACAGTAAGGGCGGGCTGGGCTGGCTGGACCAAAATGTTTCTTGCCCAGGTGTGGAGGGAATGCAAGCCCAGGGAGTGGAGGTCTAGCCTGTTCCCAGGTCTCTGTAGACCCCAAGGTCATCATCGTGCTGGTCAGACTGGGCTCCCTTAGGGTGGACAATGAGAAGAAATTATTATGGAGAAAGAGACTAAGTAAGGCAGTCCTGGAGTCTAAGAAGCTAGAGTGACCAAGAGGGTATTTTACTTGCCCTGCACTTGCAAAGAAGTGTGGTCCAGCAGCTATCTTGTGTCCCTTCCTCATGCCCTGTTATCTGATCACCTCTGAGGGACATGCACATTCCAAGCATCACAGCAGGCAGCAGCAGAGCTGACACAGGGCCTGCTAACCGCTAACTTGCCACCGCCATTTCTGTGATATCCCTGCCTCTTTTGCCACAGCCTCAATGAGCTTTCGAAAGAGCTTAATCTTCCACAAATTGTTTGGGAGGGATTTGCATTTGAGTGATCAAATCGTTTTTCTCCTCCTTTCTTGGCATGAAAGTGGCCATCTAGTGGTTGGGAGAAAACATGAGTACAAGTGACACTGGGACATGTGGGATCATTGGTGGTCCAGGTGTGTATTTTGAACCCTATTTCATTTGAGGGACACATTTCTTTGATGTTTATGTATAAGTGTGTGTGTCTGTGTGCATGTGGATGTATGGCCTCTATGGCAAATTATGGTAACAAAACATCACCTGGAAAAATTTAGTTTGGGGATATGGTGCACATTTCTTAAGTCTATCCATACGTCTCCTAAGGGATTCTCCCTCTCACCCCCAATAAACCTTTAGTTGGCTTATTAATATTCTCCTGTTCCTGTGACCAACACAGGTGAATCGCTGTTCAGATACAGCCTCCATTACAAATGAGTGGAGGGACCAGAAGCCTTTCTTCTCAGCAGCAATCTGATTTTTCTCCAGCTCACTGTGATAGCTTTAGGGCATGAACAAAGGAGCGGGCTCCTTTTACAGATCTAAGTGAAAAGGTGCATGAGTGTGTGTGTGTGTGTGTGTGTGTGTGTGTGTGTGTGTGTGTGTGTGTGTGTGTGTGTGTTCAGACTCCATAAGCTCTTACCCCAAAACACTCTCCTTAAAAGATTTTCAGTAAGCAAATCCATGTCTCTGTGCTGTTCTTTTCACACGGTTCTTATTGCCAGTGCAGAAAGGGTCTTAAATGTGACCATGGGGTTCCCTTTTCCCTGCATTGATGTCCTGGATGTAGATTCTGACTTTTCTAAAGACAATTTCCAAAAAGGCTTCCTTGTCCCTTGTTGAGTGTAAAAGCAGTAGAGCCTCTGCACTCACCCTCAGCCATTCTGCAGCTATTTGGATGGCAGGTACTTTCAGCTTGACCTGCTGCTACCCCCTCAACTCTTGTTTTTGGGGACACTGCAGGGCCTGACCCTGGGTACCCTTGCCACTGTACATTGCTCCCACGCCACCAACTGGGGCCTTCATTGCTCCCTGCTGCTGTCTTGAGGGCTGCCTGGTTGCTGAGACTAATGGGTCAAATGATGCAAAGTCAGGGAACAGAGCAGTGTTTGCTGTGGATTGTGATTCAGCTCCTTCTCCTCTCCTTGAAGGACTCCACCTTCCTTCCCCCATCTCAGTCTTCCCCAGCACTGTCACTGACCCTGAACATCAGAGCAGGAAAGTCACTGCTCCAGTTGAATTTTGCTGCAGTTCCTTTTTTCCTTCCCTAGATGCTGAGAGCTAATTTTAGCCAGGGATTTTTTTTTTCAGGGGATCCACAGTCTATTTTTAAAGACTGTACGGAGGCCAAACCTTGCAGTGCTCCTCATGCGGACTTTGGACTTAGGTGGGAGACACCAGGGCAGTGGGGGTGGGGTGGGGGTCTTCCAGAAGGTGAAGGTGGTCAAAAAAGGCTTAAGGAAGGATGGCAGAAGCTGATCTTAGGCATAGGGAGAGAGCTCCATTCTCAGGCTGGGAAGCCCATGAAGACCCACCATGCTCCTCCCTCCCGTCACTTAGGGCTTTGGGGCCAGGGTAGCCTTAAGTCTGTCATCCCAGTAGCTGCAATGACTTTGCTTCAAACATGACAGTTGATTTAATCTACCACATTTTCCTTTCCTTGTCCTGAATTGCTACAATCACATCTCTCCCCACCTCCCCTTCCACGGTACCACCTAGTAGAGGTGAGCTGAGTCGTGGAAGCTTTTAGACAATGGGTTGAGCAGGAGTCTGGTCATGAGGGAAGAGAGGGGCCTAGATGTGCCACAGACGGGGACCAGG
This sequence comes from Cynopterus sphinx, assembly GCA_030015415.1. Taxonomy (NCBI): domain Eukaryota; kingdom Metazoa; phylum Chordata; class Mammalia; order Chiroptera; family Pteropodidae; genus Cynopterus; species Cynopterus sphinx. Next base: position 96,271,936 of record CM057380.1, read on the forward strand.
GGTCAGTGGGTTCCGCAGGTGGTGGGGAGAAGATAGCTAGGCAGGGGTCTGGTAGTTGCAGGATCCATGAGATGGAGAGGAAGAGGAAGAAAAAACAGGGCCTCAGGGGGCAGGAATCCTTCTGGGAGAACTGGGAGTCCCATTCAGAGTGACTTGGGCAGACGTGTTAATGGGGTAGTGGTGCTGTGGCATCTTGAAGAGCCTCCCTGAGACCAACATTCCCTGATTCTCATTCCTGCCAGACGGCTTTTCACTCAAAGGCCGGTGGGACTGGGGAGGGGTGTCTATTTGACTTGGATGGAGTAGGTAGGGAGAGAGGCCTGGGTGGAAAATTCCAGACAGACTTAGTGCATGCGCTCCTAAATTGAATGAGAGGCCTGTCTTACCTCTGCTTTTCATGCAGGGAATTGACTAAGGACTCCTCATAGGTAGCCTGAGTCTCTCTGCTGGGTTAGGGTTAGCTGACTATGCCCCTTCTTTCACTTTCCTCATAGAACTTAGTCCATGGGCCTGGCACAGCCCTGCAAATGATTGGGGTTCTTGGTACCCATCTGCTCTCCCAGACCCTCTTCCCCACCATCTCCAGGTCTACCAAGGTGAGAGAAGGAAGGAAGCAAGGAAGGAGAGAGTCTTCTATTTCAACTCATTCAGATGATCACATAGCTCTCCAGACAATGCAGGCTGGGGAGGCCACCGGGGATTGGCAAGGCCCCTGGCTGGCCTCCTGGGGTCCAACCTGAGGCCTGGATCTCTCAGGCCTGTCACCGTTGTAAGATGGCCTGCCTCCTTGACTCCATCAGTAGGCAGGGTGAGGTTGAGGGAAGGGACTAGAGCTCTGTGTGCCCCTAAAAATCCCCCTATCTTCCCCACACTCATAGCCTCCCCACAATTACCAGCCTGAGACTCAGACCAATCACACCATGCCCTCTTTGCCTGTTACATCAGGCTTCATAGGAGTCTGAGGCTCCAGGACACCTCTCTTTTCGACTCTCAAACTCCATGTTACCCTAAATTTATCAGTGGTCATTTCTCAGTGGGGCCTTCCCTGCCCATGGATTTACATCCCTGCTTCCCTGACACTCCTGACCCCCCTTCCTTGCTTAATTTTTAGTTTCTCACCTTCTGAGATATCATGGATCTTACCGTCTCTTATTTACCATTTGTCTTCTAATACAAATTTCGTGAGGATAGGGACTTCATTTCTTTTTTTTTCCTTCAAATTTTGATATATATATTTGTTGAATAAATTAATAAAAAGAATGAAGTGTGCCATGTTAGAAATGCCTTGGGAGGCTTTCTCTCTGAATCTTCAGGTCAGCAGAGAATTAAGGGGGGGGCAATGTGGGGAAACTAGTGCCCGACACCCACCAACAGGCACATAAGAAGATTCATTTAGGTCCCAGAATAATGAGCAGAACCTCATCAGGAAGGGGCTGAAGAGAGCACCACACTTAAGCCCCACATTTCTGCAGAAGAGGGAGCTAAAGCCCAGAGAGGTGAAGACACACCCAGAATCATACAGCCAATTGGTGACAGAGAATGGAACCTGAGTTCCCTGCTTCCCAGCTATAATTCTGGCAACTCCAGTGGCTGCTGACCCCTTGTTGCCCTGAAAGGTGAGAAAAGCATTATTGTCCCTCCCAGGCCAAGGAGTTGTCTTCCTGACCCATGGGGTAGGATTTCCCCCAATCTTGGGACAAACAAGTCATCACACCAGAGTCCCCAGGTTCTCACCCAGCTGGAGGGCTCTAGATGCCTGGGGAAAAATCTGCCTGTGGAGATGTCTGCTCTTGGCAGGACCCATGCTACGAACAGTAAAGAAACCGTGTTAGCAAAGAAACAGAAACTCTGCTTCTAGGAGTGTCACCTTCATCCCCAGTAGAGTCAAAGTTCTCACCAAGGGTGGTGTGCTGAGGTGGAGTTGCAATCTCCATGCTTTTCACACTTGTAGTGGCCCTCGTGGAAGGCCTCGTGAGCTGTCAGCAGGAGCAGCTATGTAACGACAAGGCAATGACGCACCCCTTGTTTGAGGACAGCAGACCGTCAGTCAGCCACCCCATCAGGAATACATAATTCCCACCCTGCACCAAATCCCAGTACCCTGGAGAAAGACAGGTGTCCCTGAACTCAGGGATTCTGTGTTGTGTGGGGAGAACCCAGCAACCATTATAATACATGCAGCTCCACAAGCACAAATTGAAATCGTGGCAACCAGGTAACTAGGAAATGAAGAAAACGGGTAAGAGAGCAATGAGATTAATCAGTAATAAAAGTGAGTGAGCGAATGAGTGAGTGAATTGTATGCTTGCATGTATGACTTGTACCAAAACAGATTTAGAGTGACTAATTCATTATGTTATCATGCTTGCAGTGTGCCAAGTGCTTATCATATTCTGTTGTACTTCATAGCTTCACAACACACTTTTAAGACCAACTGGTCAAGGATTTGTGGTCTGGGTTTTATGGCTAAGGAAACAGATGCCCAGAGAAGTTCAGTCTCCGGGCTTCAGTCTCTGCACAGGTGAGTGGCTGAGCAGGAAATTGAAACCAGCACTGCCTAATTACAAACACCTACTCTTGGCCAAATGGTGCTAATTAGGACTGGCCTCAGGGAGGCAGCTTGGATCTCCATTTAAAGGGAGGAAAAGAGCATGCCTTTCTGGCCATGGAACTTGCCAGCCTGGCCAGGGCCAGCCTCAGGGGCTGGGATAACCTTGTGACTCCAAGGAGTATCCAGTTCGGCAGAGCTGGTCCATCCCAGCCCTCCCCTCTAGGGCCACTCCCCAGGGGCTCTCCTGGCCTGGCCCCACCACCTGTCCACCCCCGTCCTACCAGCAAGTGCGCTCTGAGAGGAGTTGCAAGAAGGCAGTGCTGGTGGGAGAATGAAGATGGGCAGGACCGTGGAGGGTTGGCAAGCACGGGATGACTGATGAGTTCAAGGACAGTGAAGAAGTGGGAAGGATCCACAGAGTCCATGCTGCTGTCTTGGACTCTGAGTCCCAGAGGGCCTGAGGGAGTGCGAAAAACAGTCCAACTACCTGGCCCTCATCCTCTTACTCAAGCTGCCCCAACATCTGTGCAGAGTTAAATAGTGATCTCCACAGAGACAGGTCTACATTCTAACCCCTAGAATCCGTGAATGTGATCTTATTTTGAAAAAGTGTCATTCTAGATATAATTAAGTTAAAGATCTTGAGATGCAACCTTCCTAGATTATCTGGGTGGGCCTTAATTTTAGTGACAAGTATTCTTACCAGAGACACACAGAGGAGTGACAAAAGGAGCAGAAAGCCAAGTGAAGACTGGAAGGTTAGAGATACCAGAGTTGGAAGAGGCAAGGGAGGGTTCTCCCTTATAGCCTTTATATGGAGCATGGTCCTGCCAACACCTTGAGCTTAGACTTCTGGCCTCCAGAAACAGTAGAGAATAAAATTTTGCTGTTTAGGCACCAAGTATGTGGAAATTTTACAGCAAGTCTTAGAAAGTGGTGCAGCTTGGAGTACCCTCTACCTCAGCCAGCCACCTCTCCCGCTTCAGGACTCAACTCAGGTGAGCATCTCCTAGGTAGGTTCTGTCTCTTAATTAGGTTCCCTCTCCATGTCCTGTTAGCCCTGGAGCTTATCCCTGTGGTAGCATTTGTCAGTTGGGTGCATCTGTCTATCTTCCCCTCACCAGGAGCCTAGAGCAGGGACCTTTCTAATCTAAGACCTTGTTCATTATATCTTTATGGGGTCCCATACAGAGAAGGTCCTCAGTAGCAGGTGTCTGTGGCAGAGAACACTTATGTGCTTTGATGTGTAGGAGCATGTTAGGTCAGAGGTCAGGGAAGGGGGAAGTCACTGTGCTGGAGAGAGACTTCTTGGAAGAGGTGGGGCTTGAATCTGGTCTTAAAACACAAAAGAATAAAGGAGACTATTCCAGGCAGGGGCAGTGTGGGCTCATGCATTGCAGTGAGGCTGAGTATTGTTCCACAGGGGGAAGTGGGCTGGAGACACCTGCAAGGCCACCTGAAAGGCTGGCCAGATGCAGAATAAAAGCTAGTAAGTCAAACATTTCTAAGACTTACAGAGTGTTCCCTATAAGCCAGATCTAAGCTCTTCACGTTAGCCCTTGACTCTCTGGGACAACCCTAAGGAATGGGTATTATTAGCATTATGTTCATGTCTAGAAGAGAGAGAGAGTTAGATAAATCCCCCAGCATCTCACAATTAATAAGAAGAAGGGGCTGGAACTCCAACCCTGGCTGTCTTGGTGTAGGAATCTTATGCCATTCTTTCCTCTCTGGGTGATGATGGTGGAGATGTAGCTGACACAGAGTACTTACTGAGCACCAGACACCACATAAAGCACTTTGCAGGTATTAATTCATTTAATTCTCACACCTGACCTAGATGTAAGCTCTGTTGCAATTGAGAAAATGGAGACTTGGAGAACGTAAATAAATTACTCGGGCAAACTGCCCGCTGTTAGTAAGTGGTGAAACAAGATTTGAGTGTTAGGGTGCTGTGGGAATAAGCAAGTCTTATTTCCCTGGACTACAGACCAACCTGGATACATATCAGATAACAATTAGAGTCAAAAGCTGCTATTTCATGGGCCTTGCCTCTATGTGTTCTAGGAGGAATCGCTATTCCACTGAGATTTCTCCCACGTGGTGTTGAGCGTCCCCAAAGTACCTCACGTGCTCTAAGAATTTGTTCTGGCAGCAGATGTTTGGTTCCCACTGTTGTTTTCCTCTCATGGCACTAGTGCCCACAATCATGAGGCCCTCTCCTGACTATTCCCTGTTCCTCCTCCAGCTCCTGGTGCAGCTTCTATTTCTTGCCTTTAAATATTCCAAAAGTGACCCTAAATGAGAAACAGACTTCTCCAGCCCACACTGCTCTGTGCTGGCCTGCCTCACAGAGATTTTAGCGAAGCAGCTGTCACTCTTTCCTGCTTCTCAGTTCCATTCCCTCTCCCCACCCATCTCCAGCCAAGATTCAGGCAGCAGGTCCTGGGGCTTCTTGATCTGAGTGACACATAGCACCATACTCTTCCCTTTATTCCTCACTAATGCTGTGCCACTTGCTCTGGATGCAAAGCAGCCCAATCTCTGGAATCCATTTATTCCTAGCAGGGGCTGCTTTTTCATGCCAATCAACTGCTGTATTAGATTCTCCTCAATGGTCCTTTAGATAGTGCAGGTGGATCTGAATATAAGGTAAATAAGTTTCTGTTCACCAGCTGATATTTGATGGGGAAGGACCAGCAAATTTGCACACAATGTGCCAAGCCATAGTGGTCATGGAAGGTTGTATATGGCTGCATTAGAACTCAGAAAGCATTTTCTAAATTTGACCACACATTTGTTTTTACTGGGCCATTCTCTCTTCTTTCAAGTCTCCTGTAATGAACCATCAGATCTCCAGGGGCTTCTGCTCCAGGGGCAAATTTAGAAGCAGGACCACCCCATGCTCAGCTGCTGTTTGTGAGACACACAGCTTCCAGGAGGATGTGCTGTCAGCAAAGCGCTGTGCTAATACCCACCTGCTCAGGATGGGGGAACCTTGGGCCAAATCTCCTTTGTAGGAAACTCCCTCAGTCTCTGTAGGTTTTAGAGTTTTCTTAATAATCTACTAGGTGACCATACCGTGGACTTTTGTAAGGGACTGAGAAAGTCAGCACTGTTAATATGAATCCAGAAATCTCTGGAGTCTGTCCTTGCCAGAATGGCAGGAATAGGGTGGAGGGGACCAACTTGTTTCCTGAGATTTTCCTGCCCCAAAGAGATTCCAACTAAGGTCATAAGAACACAAAGGAATGTGTGTTCAGAGATTTACATATAGTCTAAGATAATGGTGATAATGATGCTCTCAGGCTAATAATGATGATGATGATGATGACAGTGATGAGGGTGATGATGATAATGCTGATATCAACTGATGTTTATTGAATGCTAACTCTACCTGGTCCTGTACTAAACCTTTGATGTGCAATACTTCCTTTAATCCTCAGGGCAACCCACAAGATAGGTGCTATTATTCCCATTTTTCGGAGAAGAAAACAGTCTTGGAAAGGTTAAGTAACTTGCTTGAGGTCACATGGCAAACATGCAATGGAAGTGAGTCTCAAATGCAGCAAGTCTGCCTCCAGAGCCCAAGACTGGAGGCAATGCTTCTATTATGTTTTTAGTCCCTGGTTGCCCCTCGTGCAGTTCAAATCTTTAATCCAGATAAAGGACTCAACTTTCTCCCCCAAAAGTGAAGGTGCTCTTACCCAATGAAAAGGGCATAGTGAACAAGCAATAAGGGGAGCTGTCCACAGGGCACTTGTGGCAAAAAGCCTGAATTTGTGACTAGGGAGTGGCGGGTGTAATGAGGGGTGGAAGGAGAGAAAACAAGAGAAGTATATGGAGTAAGGTAATGAAGGAGATCACGTTTTGACTTTATCCTGCAGGCAATAGGGAGGCATCAAGGTTTCTGAGCAGAAAAATTGCAATATCTAATTTGTACTTAGGAAGTTGCCTGTAGTGATTAAGGTCTGGATGGGGCAATCTTATCCACAGGCTTTCGAGCCATACCATTAGGAAGACCCCTTCTTCCGTCCACTTATGAGGCTGTGACTACCTGGGAGGTAGGAAGCTTTGGTGAGTTTCTCCCTTTTGCAAAAGAGGAAGTGGAAGCTCATTGGTTCAATGCCATTTTGGTTTCCCTAATTGCTCAGAGGTGAGGATGCACACTGATGTAACCAGTGGTGTGTTGGTAAATAATAAACAACACACCCTGAGGTGGGGGTGGGGGCAGAGCCTTGATTTGGAGCATTTGCAGATTTCCTTGTTATGAATACCCCCTCTGATTTCAAACTACCAATGTGATATCAGCTGGGTTGCAGAATTCCTGAATTCATTTATTTATTTATTTATTTATTTATTTATTTATTTATTTATTTATTTTCAAGGTATAGTTGACATACAATATTATATTAGTTTCAGGTGTACAATATAGTAATTCAGCATCTATATACCTTATGATGCGATCACCACAATAAGTCTAGTAGCTATCTATCACTGTACAAAGTTATGATGATATTGACTATATTCTCTGTGTTGTGTGTTACATTCCCATGAAGGAATATAAGAAGTACAAACTTCCAGTTATATAAATCACCGGGATGTAGTGTACAACAAAATTCCTTAAAATTTAACAATTGATTCTAGCAAGCCAGCATGAGCCCTCCCAACTTAGTGCCCTCCCAACTCTTATGTTCATGCAGAGCGAGGTCCCCATCAGAGCTGTTAAGAGAGGCAACGTAACTAGCCCGGGGCCCTGCTGGCTGACTTGGAGACTCAGGAACGAAGTGAAAGATAGAAAGGGACATTTTGGCTCCCAGGCTGGGAGTTTGTCCAGACTCTGTTTAGGAAGACAAAATTTGATCTCTGCCTGGATCCCCTTCGGAAGAGGTTTTACATTCAGTGAAACAAAAATTTCCTCTGGCTTCTAAGACATATGTGTCACAACCTCCTATCAGAACTAGAAAAATAATGTCATGGACCATTTTTAATAGTGAGTACAAATCTCCTGCAGTGATGGACATAGTCTAAGAATTCAACAGTGACTATTAGAAGATTCTATATCATTCTTCAATTTTCATAGTGATTATAATGTCGTGGCATTTATTCTATCATTCGTTCATTCATTCATCTGACATAAATGGGGAGCCCAGACATGGAGATTATGAGCAACAGAAAAGAAGGGTTAGCAGTCAAGCACAGACAAGTCAGAGATCAGAGGTCAGACATGAGACCATGAGTCCTGGTACTCAGTATGAGAGCTGAGATGTAAGCAGTCACTGCAGTTTTGAGAGCCAACAGGTGAGCTGCTCAAGACCCAGAGGTAGAAGGGAGGTGCTCAGCACCAGTGAGCAGAGAACATGGCTCACAACAGACCTGAGGCAAGAGACTAACCTAGTCATTGGGGTCTTACCTACTTCTTGTTGGGACAAGAAATAATGCCAGGTGGGGGTTCGCCCTAAGCTGATCCAGGAAAGGGAAAAGGAATTGATACTTATAGAGAGACCCTGGTATATATCAGGCATTGATGAGGATTTCCACATATTTATTCTTAAGTTCTACTGGCAAGGAGAGAACTTTGTGAGATAAGTGTTATTATTTTATTGTTTGTTTGAGAAGACAGGTGCTCAGAGAGGTTAAGTCACTTGCCCATGATCACACAGCTGGTAAAAGTCAGAGCCAAGGGATGAAAGGGTAGCAGCTGAACACAGATTCAGAAAAATTGGAAAAGCAATTAGAACTTGATAGAAATGCAGCCAGTTGGGTGTCTCCCTGCATTTGGGGGAAATTGATGGGTTGGGATGCTAGGTAAAGAGATGAGAGAAGCAGAGCGATATTTTTTTCTCCTCATGCCACTAGGAGCAAGGTGTTCACTATCCTGTCCCTGTGTCCTCCCTGGAGGAAGGGTTCTACGTGTTTACAGAAGGACACATTTCGGGCACTTCGAGGAAGGCTAAACTATAAACGAGATCATACCCCCAGCTCAGCAGATGCCCAAGAGTGAGGCACTTGCTGACATGCTGACAGAGAACAGAGACTTCTTGTTTATTCAGCTTGCCATCTGGACAAGTGAAGCAGTGTCCAAGGAAATAGCTGTAACTAAAAGCTCAGAACCTTCCTCCCTGGCTCCTTCTATGCCTGCTCCAAAGGGCTTTGACTGCTTCTTGGCCAGGTGCACAGAATTAATGGTGAGGGAGGGGAGAGCCGGGGCTTAGAACCACAGGCAGTCACAGGAGCAACATGAGGACATGGCCTGGCCATGGGATCTGGGTGAAGGAATAACTATGAATGTCTGGAGACACGATATGAGATCCATTGTCCTGAGGATTTATGAGTGAAATGGTTTTTGCGTGTTGAAAAAAAGAATTTAGATCAGACAAGTGGGAGAAATCCCTCACTAGAAGAGTTGAGAAGCTGCATTGTGTTAAGCAGGTTGTTTGGTGCAATTCTTCTGATGGGTGGCTGGAAAGACTTGGAGTAAAACTGGTGCTGGATCAGGGAATGAGTAACTAATGTGGGTAACTCTCCCAGCCTAGACCCTACAATCTATTTCACTCAACGGAGCTAAGAATACTGGTGAAGATTTGGATCCTTGGCTATTTTGAGGGTCTGTGAGTACAAAAATAGGTCAAAAGTTCCCTTTACCATGCTATTCTTGCTCATGAAGGAGCAAAGTAATCCTGAATATCCAGAACTAAGAGCAACCCCCACATTGTTTTCATGTGACATTAGAATGCTCTGCTTATTGCTTTGGCACAAGCTAATTTGGGGAATTGCTTGCATTAATTAAGAAAGAGCTATACTAAACAAACAAAAAATTTCAGTGGCCTTACACAATAAAATCTATTTCTCATTCTCAGCACAATTCCATGAATTGGTGAAAGAAGAAGGCATGGTGGAATCTCTGTTCCATGTGGTCATTCAGGAACCCAGGCCCTGCCATTCCCTAGGCCTCATGATGCTCCACCACTTGTGGCTAGAAGATAAGGGATGGAGGGTGGAGAGGGAGAGTAGGCTTGCTCAGAAGATTTTTAGAGGGTAGTCCAAGAAGCAGCATTAATCACGCTTGATAACATGCCATTGGCCAGACTCAGTCACATGGCCCCAACTAACTGCAAGAGAGACTGGGAAATGAAGTGTCCAGGGGGAAAAGGAAACTAAATTTGGATTTTGGAACTCACAGCAGTGTTTGGCACATATTCCTGAGGTTTCTGGAAGAATAGTGTATGTTAGGGGAGTTGTTTTTAATGAGGGATCCTCTGTGATTTCCCTTAAAGACACAGGCTGAAAGCAGCACCTTGTGGATATAACTCAGAACTACTTTAAAAGGGTGGTGATGCAGTTGGGGGGTCCTCAAACCTCCAAGCTGGACTCTGAGCCCTGCATTTTAGAGCCACCCATTAGTAGTGGCAGCTCTATCTTCATCACTGGGAAAAGGTTGTGAATCGGGAACTTCATGTGAACTGAGCCTTCGGAGGGAGACACCATTGTGGCTCATTTATATTTTTCTCACCCAAGTGACTCAGGCACCAGAACTAGAGCTTTTTAAGAGCTGAGCTCCAGGCATTTCTGAGGCTTTGTAGAGTTCCTAGAAACTTTGAGTTGTTTGGCATTTTGCAAGGTATTAGGTCTAAGGATGTGGAGTTTAAGGCAGCAGATTGTTAGAGATGCTGGATCCCCTTCCTCTCATTTCTCCAGGACATTCTAGCCTGTCTAACATGAATTTTCTAATACTCGTACCAAACTCTACATGGAAAAGTACATAGATGTGAAGGAAAAATATCTCCAACTATTTCTTCAACTGATGGGTAAGATGACCACCCATCTTGGTTTGCCCAGGAAAGCTCTGGTATATACCTAAGGTTCAGGCATAATTATTCATAGTGCCTGCTTTTGCTCTCAAAAGTGTCCCAGGTTCGACAGTGAGTTATGTGGTCACCCTACTTAGAGGAGACTTACCTGGGCTCTGTCTTGCTAATCAGGTGCATTGTTGCTAACCAGCCTGCACACAGCCTGACATCTCCATGATGACACAGGTGGTAGATCTTAGAGAATCTGGAAGTCACAGGGTTGATAAATTGAATAAAGACAATGACAAAGGATGTTAATAAATGGAACAAAGACAATGACAAGGGGATTACTAGTAACTAGTAACTAGTTCAATTTATCAACCCTGTGGCTTCCAGCTTCTAGAGGATCCTAATGTCCTTTCTTTCAGCCTCAGAATCATGGGCCTATGCTTAAGCAGCATGCAGTTAGCAGACAATAAAACAAAAAGTCGACATGCCTATGGATTAATAAAACATGGGTCATAGAGCTTCCGGTTTATAGAAGTTCAGTTTAGGACCATGAAGATAAGAGACATTCTTTCCTCTTTGTTAGACAAAAGGTCTCCCTCAGATATTCCTCATCTAATGGGAGCTACAACTAGTCCACATCAAGCAAAATTTTATAGGAGGACCTCAAATCAAACTGACAACCAAAAACAGGGTCTATGCCATGGTTAATTTACAGATATCAGTTTCATGAATGCTCTCTCTGAGTGGTTCATTATTGTCACCAAAAAGCCTGGTTTGTATGAGTGATATACCTAAGCCCTCTGAGCCATATATGTTCCCAGCTCTGAAAGTGACCAGTCAGCAAAAGGCCCACAGTGCACTTCTCTGAAGGTGAGGAATGGCATCTGTACTTCTTGAAGGAAGCATAATATGTGAACTCATAATTAGTTGAGTATCAACATCAAATGGAGTCTGGAATTAATGCCATTTATTGGGGATAAAGTGATAAGTACTACTGTGTAATCTGGTAGTGACTGAGGTTGCCTCCAAACCTACATATTAAACAAATTGAACTCTCCAAACAAGGCACCTATCTTGGTTATATTTTTCTGTATAGTTTGGACAAGCCATCCATAAACCTTTTTTTTTGGAAGTACAGATATGAGCTTTGGATCTCTTAGGCTGTGCTTTCAGCAGCAGGGGCCTTCTCACAGAGTTCCTAGGAAACAAACAAAAAGGATGAACTGAAGAGAAGGACAATTGGCATGCTGGGGCCCACCACTAGTTATTCCTCTGGTGACTTTAAGGCCTTGGGGATGTGTGTCAAAGCCAATTTCATAGAAACATAGCCTCTAAAATGGGATCATTCAACAATTTCCAAGCATGATCAATAGAAGACTGATAGCATGCAAAAAGATTTCAGGGGCTACATAGACTTCAAAATGTATACTACTTGTACGCTTAATTAAATGTGTCTTAGAATAAAATATAATAACTATTACATCAAACCAATCAGTTCATAAGTGGAATTAAGACGCGATAAATAGTAAGTAAAACAAAGGTAGTCAGTGTAAAGAGAAATGTCAGTAATAAAGTTGACATATGTATATATCAAAAAAGCTTCAAAGTGTTAATAAATGAATGAAGTTTGAGAAAATCTGATCTAGTGTACTACTTTTGTTTTGCAGATGAAGAAACTGAGGCCTAAATAGAAGAAATGGTTGATGAAAAAGTAAAAGCCTTGTGTCCACTAGTTCCTCCACGACCACTTCTTCTTAAGGCTCACACTAGAGACTAATGCTGGTCAGCATCCCTGGTCCTTAACTAATAGAGCTCTCCTCAGAGCTGAGCCTTTATACCACTGAAGGGCAGGCACTCCCCATCTTCATTCCTCCAGATACACATTTCCCATCCTGCAGAGCACGTGGTTTTTGTGTGTGTGTTTGTGAATCTGAGATAGGAAGATAGAGTTTGCTTGGAGTCTCAGGACCCTCAATTTTGCCTGGATGTTTTGGAAAAAGCAAGTAAGTAATTTCTGCCAGCTCACTTAATGCACAGAAGTTTGTGGAGGCAGAACTCATAGGTTGTTTTAAGAGTAGATCTCCAGCAGGATTTAGAGACAGGTTCCTTGTTGCCTGAGATCCTCTGCCTTAATTTCAATCACCAGGAACTAAGTCCCAAATGACAATCTCTCAAGTGTCCACTGGAGGAAGGCACTTGGACAGCCATACAATGGCTTATACTGTTTTCCTGGGGCTTTGATGTCTTCTCTGTTTCAAGGAGCAGCATGCCCACCTACATGAAGCTATAAATACCAGAAGGCGGAAGAATTGCATGTGCCTCTGCTTTAGTACCAGGATCTTCCTAGGGTGGGTCTGGCCACTACACACTAGCTATATATGAACTCCCTGGACTGGCAGGAATCTGCCAAGCTCTTGCTGTCCACACCCCGTTTGAAAATACCAACTGGAGCCTCACTTGCATTCATGAGCATCAAATCTTCTCTTAAAGATTTTGTATTTCCATCTGGATATTTGGATATATGTGTCATGAGGACACACAAGCTTTCTAGAACTCAAAATTATGAAAGAACTTGGTGGAGGAGAATGAACATTAAGCTTAGTGAGAGACGAAGGTTAAAAATAAAGGTATGAATACAATAAATATATGACATATTGTTGAACTGTACACTTGAAACTTATTGGATTTTGTTGATCATTGTCACTCCAATAATTTTTAATAAAAACAAACAAATAAATAAGTATTATAAGAAGATGATAATCATTAAAACTATATTTTTGGAATAAAACTGAACATATTTAACTAACTAAATAAATAACTAAATAAATAAATGAAAAATACATACTAAGTAAATAATAACTAAGAGAAAGCCAGGGTGACCATATTGATGGCAGTCAAAAACGGCTTAAGAGAAAGATATTTTTTGAAATAAGGAGTCATTCCTAAAGGAATATATAATAACTTTAAGCTGAATTACACCTAACAATTCAAATTCAAACTATATAATGCAACCAACCATTTTTAGAATTATATAAAGGGCTTGGCAAATAGATTTGTAGTAGAAGATTTTAATATACCTTTCTAAAAACGAATGGATCAAGCAGATAAAAAATAGCATATAGAAGAAATAACATGATTCACAACCTTTGCCCAATGTACATATCTAGAATCTTACATCCCAAATTAGAAAATACACAGTCTTCTCAAGCATAAAACATTGAGATTTACTCTTATTTTTCATTTCTGTTTAAATTAATTGCCTTTTGTCTGTTAACTTACTACTTGCTTTATCTTAGGCATACCATCCATGGACTGTTAAGTTTGAGGTGGTAGTTATATTTATTTTTAAGACTCTTTATTAAGTATGTAAGTAGTATGCATTTTTAAAGTCCATGTGCCCACAGAATCTCCTTGTACATCACCATTGATGTGTGTTAAAAATAAAGAATGCTGAAAGTAATGATATAAGAGCCTAACTCAAGAATTTACAAAAGAGTAATGGAGTAACTATTTGAAATAGAAAAAAGAAAATTATAAAGAAAAGAGTAAAATTAATAAAATAAGAATAGAAACAGCTAAAAAAAGCTGGCTCTTTGAAAAAAGTAACAACATAGACAACCCTTATGCAGTATTGATTAAATAAAAGAGAACACACGAAATCAAAATAATGGAAGTAAAAACTGAGAATCAATTGCATTTACAGTATAGTTTAAAAATTATGAGATAATTATGATTAACTTTATGCCAATATATTTGAAAACCTGAATGAAATATAACATCAAAACTGAGTAATAAAAAAATGGTTAACAAGGCTAGACCTAAAACTGTTACAGAAATTGCAACAGTAGTTTTAAAGCTACCTACAAAACAAATAAACAACACAACAATCTAATCAGATAGTCTTACACTGAAATTCACCAAATCTTTAAGGAAGAAACAATCTTTATTTTATAAAAACTGCATCAGAGAATATGGATGCAGTATTCTTTGGTATCAAATTCAGGTAATTATAAGACAAGCAAATTATGAACCAATCTCACTTATAAGTAGACACAAGAAGCCTAAATAAAATATTCACAAATCGCATCCTTCAATACATTAAAAAATACATTGTGACCAAGTTGAATTTGTCCCAGAAATTTAAAAATAGCTAATTTAAAAAATGATTAATGTAACTGATCACATTAGCAAAAATGAGTAATAATCTATTATCATCACATAGATATAAAAATAATATTTCAAAAAGTCAACATTCATTCTTGCTTTTTTTTTTTAAAGAAAAAACTTAGCAAAATAAGAGTTGCATGGAATTTCTTTAACCTGGTAGGAATGCCCACTGAAAACCCACAGCAAAATCTTATTTAACTGTCCAACCTATTGCCTTAAAAATCAGAAACAAGATAGGATGGCTGCTATTGCAACTTTTATTCAAAATGAAACTCATAAAGAAAATAAATTAAAGAAATAAGGATTCAAAAGGAAGAAAAAGTCTGTCATTATTACAGATGAAATAATTGTCAATGTCAAAAATTAAAATAATCTACATACCATTAAAAATAATGAGTTTATTGAGGTTATAGACATAAGATTAGTTTGCACAAACCACTAGCATTTATAAATAACCACAACAAGTGATGTATAAACTGGTTTACTAATGAAATGGAATATTATAGAACAATTGAAAAAATATGAACTAGATCAGCCTGCATCAACATTGATAGATCTCAATAAACAAAACAAGTTCAGTTTAGAAAAGCAAATTGTAAATTGACATGTACAGTATGATACCACGAATGTAGCAAAAGTATAAGAACACACTTAGGAATGATAGACACCTTTCAGCTTCGTGGTATCTCTGGGGACAGAGGGACAAGAAGGAGATGAAAGGTGGAAATTCAGAACACTAGTGTTTTTCTTTTAAGAGAGGGTTTGGAAGTGAATGTGGAAAAATGTTAACATCTATTCGACCTCAATGCCTATTATATTATTTTGTTGCCCTTTGCACTTCTTAAACATTTCATTATTAAAGAAGGAAGGAGTCTCTAGGGACGAGATTTTAGGCAAAGTGGCAAATGGGTATTGGAGATAGGCTCGCTGTCAAGTCCTCCCAGGTGAGTAGCTATCGCCGACATGCCTTAGGCTGCTCCTTTCTTGGGCATTACTGGAAGGAGTGAGTCTTGTGGAAGACATCACTTGAACTTCCTGGCAGTCTCCTGCTGCATGGTGTGAGCAAGATGAGCTTTCCAGAATTGAAGCAGAATTGCTTTCTGATACCAGCCCCACCCCCAGACTCCCACTGCACTGGTGCTCATGTTTAAGAGGTGAGGCTACTACCAGCTACGTTTTGTAGCCAGGGGGTATTGTGAACCTGTTTTTGGCTGAGATAGGTGCTGTAAAACAGTCCAAGGGGGACCAATTATGGAATTGAGGTCACTGAGAAAAAGAGAGCAGAAAACTCTCACTAAGGGGGAAATTCGAGTAAAAAGCAAGGAGAAAAATTTACACAAGTTTCATTTTCATGTAATCAGTTTGAGATTAAAAAGAATAATATTTTAATACCCAGATTGGTAGGTGGGAAGGAAAGAATAATTTAAAGATAAATCTTTTGGATTCCCTTACTTATATTTTTCCCTTGAAATGTCCTTCCCACAATAAAATACAACCACAAGAAGATAAATGAGCGGGTGTCTTGTGGGCGGTGCAGCAAGTCTCTTGGAAGAAGAGAACAATATAAAGAAAATGCACAGTGTTGCAGTCTGGGAAGCCTGATGAGGCAGCACACTCTCTCTGTACTCTAGATTCTTGATGAGGTTTGTTCATTTGGGAGAGAGCTTTTCCTTTTTTCTCAAAAGGTGATTAATTTTCCTCTTTTTCTGCTTTGTTGAAATATCATACTCTAGATGATGATTGTTTGGTACAACCTTAGGAGAGTATAAGTGAAGGGAATGTCCACAAGTCATCTGATCAGCCATACAGGCCTCCACAGGGCTATTCATACCTGTGGACTGGGTAGACCCATTTTCTTTGTACCAACCATATGAAAAATAACACTAACAGAACACTGATTCTGGATCTGAAAAATCATTTCCTTTCTGTCTAACTTAATTTCTTCAAATTAAAGTCCTCTTGGTCCCCAAGTGGCATTTCATGGAATGGAAATTTCATGAGGAGTTAGCCCTTCTGTAACTCAAGCCTTATGTTGTAAAGACTTGCTTTGAAGCTTTAACTGTTGTGAAATGATTGGATTATGGAAATGGAGAAGGGTACCAATGCTAGTAGTAGATGGTGTCTGGAGTACTGTGTGTGTCTGGATCTGTGCAAGATACTTTGAAATGGGTACTCAAAATGAGTCTGTATGGGGAAGACGAACCACAATTAACATGGAGACTGATAGAACTATAAAACAGGATGGGTTGCTGATGAACTGGAATTATTTCGCCCAGAGAAAAAGAGACTCAAAGGGATATGAGACTTATTGATAGGGTCACTGATTGGGTAACATGGAGGTTGGGTAGGTCTGACACATGGATGAGAAGAACAGCTGAAGAGGAAGGAGAAAGATTAATACTCACTTTCTTATCTTTAGCTCCCTGGAGTCTGGCCTCAGAGGTGAGTCTGGCAAACCTGTTCTGTGCATCAGTGGAACTTCCCATCTGCTCAGTATAATTCCTGCCTCTAGTAGTACACTTTCCTCAATGTCCCCTAATACATTGTCCTTGATGATTAGAGGAAGGAAGTGGGTAGAGGGCAGGACAGTCACTACAGTGAGTAGGGAACTGAACTCCAGTGCAGACACGTGCTTGGATCTCAGCCCTCCCTCCAAATAGCTGAGTAACTCTGGTATCTCTTGAGTATCAGAGGAAAAATAAAATGCAAATGTGACACCTAACGACCTTTAAGCATTCATCTAGCTCTCAATTTCACTGCATTTTTTTTTTCTGTTGTACTTTGGGGACTTTTGAACTCTGAGTTCCCGTTATCCAAGTACATTCTTCACTCTTAAAATGCCCTGACCTCAGTAGACCAACAATATGAATGCTTTTGTGTTCTATATCAAAGCACAAGATTTTTCTTCTGAGCCTTTCTGCAAAACTTATCAGTACCAGTATGTACTGCTAGAATATTAGCATATAAGTCTATGGGACAGAACACACATACTGACCACATTTGAATACCTAGGGCTCAGTACTTGGCCTAGCACATCATGTTCTGCCTATGTTTAATAATAGTGAATGAAGAATTGGACGTTATCAGCTTAAAATACTCCATGTTGTGCCCAGAAGACATTTTTCTGCTGTTGTTGTCAGGGCAATGTTCTTCCTATGGACAAGAGAACTTAGCGCTGGGAGCTTCTTATATGTGGATTTATTCTCAGTCCTTGATGGTGTATTTGAACTTTAAGTATTTCCTACTTGGGGATAAGGGAAATTCCTAGGGAAGTAGAAAAATAACTATTCTTTAAGCATCAATGCTACGGACTTTCATGAAGTGGATTCAGGGTGTACTAACTGTGTCTCTTATTTTCTGTGTTCTGATGCTTTGACATCGGGGACCCTGCATACCCTGGAAGACTCTTCTTCCCAGGGTTAGCCAGTTCCTAGATACAGTAACCACTCACCCACAAGTGTGCCTTTCAAATGAAGCCAGCCAAACCATAGCCCGCACCCCAACCACTTTCATTACCAGGCTCTCCTAGCCAATTACTCCCTTCCCTAATCAGCCAACTAAGGACAGTGCCTATGTCCCAGGGCCCACTGAAATTACTCTAAACTAGCCAATCCTAACCCTGCCTTCCCTGCCTCCTCATCTGTTTCTTTCCCCTGAAGGCACTACAGTGAAGGCTCTTGTCACCACTCCCACTCCATCCCTGGCTGACCCGGGTGCTTCCCACTGTGGCCCCAGTGATGTGGTGTCTCCTCCTTTTCTGAACTCTGAGTAGCAAACTATCTTTTCAAGGGCAATCATCTCCTAGTCCGTTGGCCTTGCCCTACCTAAATAATAAAACCTGTATTTTAAAACACACAGACTCCTCCACAGCATTCTGGGAAGTAGGTATTTTACAAATAAGGAAACAGCTCAGTCAGGTTAAGTGCAAAACTTAAGCAGTAAATAAGCTTGGAGCTCAAATGTAGGAGCCCTAAACTAAGTGTTTTTCTCCTACCTCGTGTGATAGCTGAGTCGAGTTTCTCCTTTAATACAGAGGTAGTATTTTTCTCTAAACAATACATCTAAGGTTCCTTTGTCATTTAACCAAACTTGTTTTTCCATAAAATGGGGAAGAATACACTAGTAGTGTACATTGTGTCTAGTTCTACTGCTGAGCAAATTAATGCTGCACACTCCAGGGGAAAGGTAATTTGGAGCCTTCTGCTCCTCTGGCTAAGACTCTGACATAGTAACAACAACAGCTTCATTCACGAAGACTTATTTTATGCCATGCGAAACAGTTTACATACATTTTCTCATTTACTTCCTCAGGAGTGCTGTGACCACGAAGATGCAGTTATTATTCTCACTTTGAAGATGAGAACACTGAAGACCTGCCCAGTCACAAGTGAGAAAGTGGTGGAGTCCAGGATGCCAACTTCATCTGATTCTAAAGTGCATGCTCTGGGCTTCTCAAACTAACATGTACATGACCTACTTGGCACCTTTCAAAGATGCCTAACATGGGCATCTTTCTAAAACGTCGATTCTGACTTGGAAGGTCTGAGGTGGGGCCTGAGATTCTGCATTCCCCACAGGTTTATGCCACTGGTCTGTGGACCACGTTTCATGTACCAAGGCTTATGCAACGGTGTGGTCTTGCTTGCTTGCCTTGCATAGAATATGCCACTGGGGCTCCTTCTCTGCTCATTTCCAAACTTCAGCAATTCCCCAGCTGCTGCGCTGTAGCATAACAGCCACTGAGAAGGACATGGCGTTTGGGAGGAGAAACATCTCATCTTTATTTATATAATTGGTGGCAATGGGGGAAAGACAAGAAGAAGAGAAGGAGAAAAATGTTTGAATGAAGAATGCACAGTTGCCTTTATTTGAACAGGGACCAAACTCCTTTTCCCTTTTGACAAATGAAACCAGTAAAATGAGGTTTGCCAGAGCATACTTGAGCCCCACTTGTTTTGATGAAAAATATGATAAAGACCATTGCAGGACAAACTGAAAAAGAAAAAGCTATCTTCAAAGCAAATACTCTGATGATCTGCATGGGAGAGAAGATGCGGCTCTGCTTTCCCACAATGCACAAGATGCTTTATCAACTGGCAAAAGAATTCTTAATGTGGATCGATGATTCGCAAAATATCTTTTTCCTTGTGTTTCACCCATGCTACTTCACAAGCAATTAGAGGTACAAGGTTATATTTTATTTCCCCTCCTAAAAGAAAATTTAAAAAGCGTGTATAACAAATGCAAAAATTCATGGTTTCTATATCAAAGCAAAAGCTTTGTGTTTCACCAATATGAGCTCTTCTTCCTCATTTATAGTTATACTGCATGTTCCTTAAGGAAAACTCCATGAAATGACAAAGGCTGGGATTATGACAAGACTTTTACTGATCAAATGCCCATCTTTGTAACCTGGAGGCTGCAATGCCACCAGGCTCCCCTTATCCCTTGTTCACAGAGTAAATGGCTCTTTCTCCATTTGCTCTCTTCTTCTTTCCTCTCTTTTCCAAGTGTCTGAAGAAATTTATTCATTCAATCAACAAAAATTAATGAGTGTCACCTGTATGTATCAAGCACTAGGTAAAGAATTAAGAATGTGAAGATCATAAGGAATGATCATCGCCTTCAAGAGAAGCATATGTGTGTGCCCATATTTGTGACTGTAAGTGTATATGCATATGTGTGCACATGTGTGTCGGGGTAGGTGAGTGGGACAGAGCAGTAAACAGAACATTATAATACAATGTGAGAACTACTAAAACAGAGGAGTGAGCAAAGAGTTCAAAGAACATGTAGGAAGGACACTGAACCCAGACTGAAGATACTGGTAAGGGAAGGTTTTAGAGGTGGTGGTCAATGAACAGTGAGCCAAATAAGAAAGGAGAAAGAGATAATCAACAAGGTGATGGGTGTGGGTACTGCACATACACCTGCAGAGGGAAAAGCAAGGAAGGATACTCAGAGAATAAGCATAGTAGTGTAGTTAAAATACAATGTGTGGAGAGAAAGCATTAGTAGTGAATGTGCACATTCTTTCGTATCTTGATTTACTCACTTAAAATTATATGTCGAGTATGTAAAAAGTCATTAAATATCCTATATTCTCCATGAATATGATTTTTAGTGGCTATATAGTATATACAAACTAATTGATCATATCCTGATTGCTAGATATTTAGATTATTTGGTAATCTTTTATTATAAGTAATGCTGCAATGAACACATTTGCACTGGATCAAAGTGTACAAAAATTTTAAAGATTTCTGGTGCTTACTGAATTAATTACTTCCACAAACATTTACTTCTCCTCTAATTGTGAGAATGTTTATTTTATTCCCCTCAAAATTTGTTGTTATTTTAAAGATTATTTTTAGGTTAAAGATTAAAAAACTATCTTATCACTATTTTAATACTGCTTCAACACCTTAAAATTTTTTTTTTATATTATACATGTTATACTTGAATGCATTCTCTTGTAAAAAAGTGAAAATTCACAAGTTCCTTGCCAGTACCATTCCTGTGCCTCTGGCATCTAATGGGCTCTATCTGTCCCCTGGGTCCTGGCCACTGGCCCTGCTTCCCAGCCAGAGGGACCCAGTGATGGCTTCCAGCTCTCTTGAAGCCATTAAATCCTGGTAGTTCCTGCAACCACTTCATCTTCTGACATATTGTCTCTTCTTTATCACAGATGGCATTGTGCTTACCAAAGAGAGTTTCAGCAGCTCCGGTCTTTGGGTCTAGCCAACCAAATTCACAGAGGTTCTGCTTTCTTAGAACCTGTCTGGAAAGACTAGATAACACAACCTGAAGGTCTGAAGATTGATGCTCCATGGGACAAACTTTGACCAGTGAGCAAGCAGTAGGAGAGCTGATGGAGCTGGTATACCCATTGCTTGCCCTCCCTTCCCCCAATACATTGTTCTCAGATAGAGATTTCAAATGGCTACTCTAGAAATAGTCTGGTTTAATGTGAAACCAGATGTGTGTGTGTGTGTGTGTGTGTGTGTGTGTGTGTGTGTGTGGCATTGGCCTGCTTCGTAATGCAACATCTTGTAATTTCTTTGCATCCTTTTGTCTTCCTCTTTCTCTCACTTTTGCTTTCCTGGACTTACATTCTACCATTAGACATGAGTATGTAAATGTTGCTTTAGGCTATGTTTTTTAGGTAACCCTAGCTATGCAAGTACCTAAAGTAAAAAAAAAAAAAAAAAAAAAAAAGTAAAAAGCGAGAATCTCCTCTTCATCTCCTTTCGCCCTACCCAGAGACCCCTTCAGATTGGTGTGTAGTCCCTTGTCCTTTTACTAGGTATGTATTTATTATATATTTTTCCATTAAAATATGTACTTGCAAGAAACAACCATGTGGTTTTATATTCCCTCTTACTTTTTAAAAGCTCAATATATCTTAGAGATCTTTCTATGTCAGCACATGAGCAGACATTTCATACTTTTTCATAGCTATATATATATATATATATATATATATATATATATATAATATTTAATAGTATGGATGTACCATAAGCCTTTTTCTTAGGGTTTCTATGTTTCATGTGTTATTGATATATGATGTACAACTTTATGCACAGGTATGGTAATTTCTCTAGAATAATACTAAAGTGAAATTATTTCTTAGCAGCATTTACATTTTAATAAATACTGCCCCACCCCCAAATAAAGCTTTTTAAATTTAACATCCTCCAATTGTATATAGGAATATCTAATTCCCTAAACCCTCATCAAATACTAAGCATTTTCAACCTTTTCAAATTTTCTACTTAAATGGGGAAAACTCCATTTCAATTTGAATTTTCCTGATTATTGGTGAGTATGGACATTTATTAATATGATTATAAGTCATCCAATTCCCTTCATTGTGAATTAATTTTATGACTCTTTGGTTTTATGTTTTGCTTAGAAAGTCCTCCATACCACAGATGATAAAATGTTTGCTCATGATTTCTTTAAGACTTTATAGTTGGGCTTTTAAAATATTTAACTCTCTACTCATTTTGTGTATAATGGGAGGTAACATCATTTTTGTTATTATCTATCCTTTCCCTACTGACTAACATGCACAGGAGTGTATTCCTTCAGGAAAGAACCACTTACAATAAACTCACTGGAAATAGGGACCAAACTTACAGAAAAAATAATGGGACTAGGACTTTATCTTGAAAATCAAAACTAAAACTTGTGAAGAAACTTTTATTTAATCTTATATTTAATAATATTTAAGTAATCATGACCACTATACACCTTCTCTGAGAATAAATTAAGAGTAGAGCAAGTATTCAGATTTCATGTTTATTTTTGGTATTTGATATTTTCTTGCTGAAATAAAATGATAGCACACTATGCCATCCTTCACATTATATTTGAATTTCAGCAGGGTCATGAGAGATGTAATTTTTATAAAAACAATAAAAGGTTTTATTAAAATTTCTGAGAGTCTGTCATGAGCTTTTGAAAATTCTATCTTTCCATTTTTGATTACCATCTTTAGTATCCTTGTAGTGTTTAAATTTTCAATTGCTAGCTGGTATTACACTGCAGTTACTAATGGTCTGTTCAGATTACTACAGGTATTCTTACTTGTATTTAATTACATGCTTTACCTTTTATCTTCATGTGTAATCAAAATCTCAGGCTCTTCTACTCTTCCTTATTCTTCTGATCTCAGCAGCTGGTTCTAATTTCAAAAAGCACAATACTCAGGAACTCTGTCGAATGCAGAGAGTGTGTCTCTCCCATCTATGGCCCAATCTATCTCATGTTTAATCAAATTCAATACTAAATTTAATCCTGATTCTATTACTTTAGAATTAAAAACATTACACAGATTATTTAACTATTCTGAACTTGGGTTGACTCCTCTGCAAAGTAAAAATAATATTTTGGGGGGTAACTGGTATTATTTTAGTTCTTAGTAGAGTTTATTTATCTAAGTGAGATTCTCTTTGTGAAATAACTGATTGCTCTGAATTGATTATTATTGAGATTTTACAGCAAATTAGATTTAAATTTTAAAGCCAACAATACGTTGAGGTTATTTCAGTTATCTTATTTTGACGGTTGAAGAGTGAGACTCATTTATCATATTTACTAAGGAAAATTCTATTGCTTAGGTCATGGTCTTGAATTAATATTTTTGTTTAGTAGCATTTTGTTTAGTTTCCATTTATTAGCATGTTTATAGTTTTTTTCTTGTAAATGATTTCTAGTTTTATAGGATTGTGATCAGAGAAGTTAGATGGTATGATTTCAATCTTCTTAAATTTATTGGGACTTGTTTTGTGGTCTGTCCTGGAAAATGTTCATGTGTGCTTGAAAAAAATTTATATTCTGCTTTTTGGGGTGAAATGTTCTAAAAATATCAATTAAGTCCATCTCGTTTGCTTATTTATTTATTCATTTATTTATTCATTTATTTATTTAACACTTACAGCACCTGGTATTCTCCTTTTTAAGTACTAACTAGGCCCGACCCTGCTTAGCTTCTGAGATCAGACAAGATCAGGCATGATTCAGGGTGGTATGGCCATAAACTAAATCCATCTGACTTAATGTGTTCTCTGTTTAAATCCACTGTTTCCTTGTTGGTTTTATGTATAGATAATCTATTCATTAATGTCAGTGGGATGTTAAATCTCCTGTCATGTGACTGTATTATTGTCAATCTCTCTCTTTACATCCATCAATTTTATACACGCACACACACACGTGTGTGTATAAATATATATATGTATATATATACATATATATGTGTATATATACATACATATACATATACATATGCATATGCATACACACACACACACACACACACACACATATTTAGGTGCTCCTACGTTGGTCTGTCAATGTTTACAAGGGCTATAGTCTCATGTTGGATTGATTCCTTTATCATTATGAAATGTTCTTCCTTGTCTTTTGTTATATAGCCTTTGTTTTAAAGTCTGTTTTTTTGATATAAGTATTGCTACCCAAGCTTTTTTTATTGCTTTTATGTGCACGAAATATCTTTTTTTCATCCTTTTATGTTTACTCTGTGTGTGTTTTTTGAGCTGAAGTGGGTCTGTTGCAGGCAGCATATATATGGGTCATGTTTTCTTATCTATTTAGCTACCCTATGTCTTTTGATTGGAGCATTTAATACATTTATATTTAAAGAAATTATTGATAAGTATGTAGTTATTTCCATTTTATTATTCATATTTTTATTATTCGTATTTTTAAACTTCTTCTTTAAGAAATCCTTTTAATGTTTCTTTTAATACTAGTTTGGTGATGATGAACTCTTAACTTTTTCTTGTCTGGGAAGCTCTTTATCTGTCCTTCAATTCTAAATGATATCTTTGCCGATTAGAGTAATTTTGGTTTTAGGTCCTCGCTTTTCATCATTTTGAATAGTTTGTGCCAGTTTTTTCTGGCCTTCAAAGTTCCTGCTGGGAAATCAGCTGACAGTAGTATGGGTACTCCCTTGCAGGTGACTAACAGCTTTTCCCTTGCTGCTTTTAAAATTCTCTCTGTTTTTAATTCTAGGCATTTTAATTGTGATAAATTTTGGTCCTCTTTGGGTTCATCTTGTTTGAACTCTCTGTGCTTTCTTAACTTGTTGTGTCTATTTTCTTTATCAGGTTGGAGAAGTTTTTGGTCATTATTTTATAAAATAGAGATTATTAATCTCTATCTCTCTCCATTCTCCTTCTGGTACTCCTATGATTCAAATGTTGTTATACTTGATGTTGTCCCAGGGGTCCCTTAAAATATCCTACATTTTTAAAATTCTTTTTTGTTGTTGTTGCTGTTCTGATTGGTATTTCCTTCTGCCCTGTCTTCCAAATTGTTGATTCGATCCTATGCTTCATCTAATCTGCTGCTAATTACATCTAATGTATTCTTCATTTCAGTTTTGTATCATTCATTTCTGACTGGTTGTTTTTTTTTTTTTTATGCTTTCTTTCTATTTCTCTAAGTTATTACTAAGTTAATCTATTCTTCCATTAAGTTCATTGAGCATTCTTATAACCACTGTTTTGAATTCTGTATCTGGTAGATTGCTTGCCTCCAGTTTGTTTAGTTTTTATTTCCCCCTGGAGTTTTGTCCTGTTCTTTCATATGGGATACATTTCTTTGTCTCCTTGTTTTGGCTGCTTTCCTATGTTCGTTTCTACCTATTAGGTAGATCTGCTGTCTCCCAGTCTTGGCAAGGTGGCTTATGTAGTAGGTGTCCTGTGGGACCCAATGGCACAGTCTCCCTGGTAACCTGAGCCTGGTACTTCAGGGGTATCCCTTTTGTGGTTGTGCGTGCCCTCCTATTGTAGATGAGCCTTGATTACTGTTGACACATCAGTGGGCAGGATCAACCCTCAGACTGACTGGCTTAAAGACTGGCTATGACTACAGCAGATAAGCTATTGTGTAAGCCATATTAAGTGGGATTCACTGTAGTGGGGCTCTGGTGCCTGCTAAGTCCACCCTTTTAGTGTGTCATTTGTGGAAGTAATTGCGTGATGCTCTGTTGTGATCTGACGCTGTTCACCAAGTGTGTTGGTTCTGGAGCCTCTTGGGAGGGGCTCTGGCACAGACCAAGGTCAGCCTGGTGCCACCTGGTAGAAAATAAAAAGTGACCTGTGGTTGGTAGCTTCTTGTTCCTGGCTTGGTAGAACCTGGGAGAGGCTCAGCTGTGAACTGAAGTCAGCTGACACTAGTGTCAGGCTGAGGGCTGCTTAGCAAGGGGTGCAGGGAACACCAAGGCCAACTGCTGCTTGTACATGGTCTGTGGACCTTTCAGAGATTTTAGGAAAGTCCAGAGTGTGGGCTGAGATGGGATACTTGTGAGTAACAGCCACTGAATGGGGTTCCAGGTTCAGGGAATTGCCAGAGTGGGGCCAGTTTAATGGAGACAAATTTAGTGCCAGCCTGGGTGGAGAGAGGGCTCATCAAAGGAACAATGGTGCCTACCAGCACTTTTCTCAGAGAAAGCTGCCCTTTTAGACTTCTCCCTGAAGCCAGTCTCTTCAGTTACTCTTCATGTGCCCTGGCACTTTTCAAGCTACTCACTCAACACTGGAGCTCAGAGCAAGGGCATCCCTCAGCAAGTAAGTTCGTGCATGGGCCCTTTAAGAGGATGCCTGGGTCTCCAGCCACCCTTTTTTTCACCTGGACAGAAGAAATCCCAAGCCAGATGTGATAATTCTCATTCTGGCACTGGTGCTTTGGGATGGGGAGCTCAGAGTGGGGCTGAAACCCTTTGCTCATTGGAGGATACTCTGTAACCAAGATATCTTTTATATATGATTCCCCCACACCCCAACCCTTTTTCTTCTGGAGATTGGTTCATTCACATGAAAGAATTTGTAAATATAAATACTTCTGACATGTTATAATTATGTAAAATTTATGGTATAATTTCTCTCTTTACCATATATTTTCTAATGATCACCCCCCTGAGCCTTAGTTTGCCTGTATGTGAAATGGGAATAGAAATTATATTGAATGTCATAAATGTTTAGGAAGTTACATTTGTTATGTATCCAACAGAATACTTGACATATAGTACATATAATGACCAAAAATCTTAGCTATTTTTATTACTTTATAATCATCCAGGTACTATGTGCATTTCACTAGCTGCTCTCTTTATTTGGTTACATGTACTACCTCCCTTCCCCCTTCCAGTTAAAATGTGATTGGAGAATGAGGAGACCCAGGATATTGTGATGCACTGAAGACAATTTGGGGCCTCAAAATGAGTCATAATATAAGGGATGAGAAAAGTCTCCATAGTTTTCTGGGTCCAGCACACAAAGTAGACAGCTTATGTAACCATCTATTGATTAATGGGCGCTATGTCCTTTGCCCAATACAACAAACAAACAAACAAGCAAGCAGAAGTCACATTGTTGCTCTGTGTCTGCTCCTATTCTCTGAGGCTTGTAGCTAAGCTTTTTGTTCCCTACCAGTGGAATGCTGTAACTTTTATGATCTCATGGTATTTTTATCAATAAACCAGGAAGTTTTTATCATTTCCATTTTACAATGAGCCCAGAAATTCCTGTTATTAAAGAACGGGGAAGGCTCAGCACTCCAACACTCAGTTGTAGTCTCAAGCTCCATATACCAGTGATTCGAACATCTGCTCAGAAGCTTGCCAGATGTTTTCTCTGGAAGCTGTCTCTACCATCTCTATTTGTAAGTGATTGTGAATCTGCAAGGCTCTGTGAATACAAATGGTGGAAGGAGGCAAGGTACACACCAGTCTTCAGCTTCGAGGTGCTTGGTTTCCTCTTTCCCATCTTTTGCTGACAGCTTGCACAGCCACTGCCTGGGCCTCAGTGAATAAACATAGAACTGGAACCCAGCCATCAACCAGTTACTATTGACAGCTTCTCATCATGTGCCAAGTTAAGCACATGGGACTTGTAAGATGATTAAAAGGAAGGAGATCCATTTACCAGAAGATTCAAATATTAATATAGCCTAATGTGAGAAAATTTCTATTACTATACTTTATAACTTGTACTTGTTAAGAGTCATCATCTCCAGACCATCTTCTACTTTGCTGCTAAAAGAATCTCCCAAAAGCAACTCTTTGTATTTGAGAACTTTCATACTCAAATATCATCTAAGGTCCTACATAGCTTCTCAAATAAAGTCTAAATTCTGAAACTCAGCATTTAGCAATCTGCTGCAAATTCACATTTCTGGACTTATCTTGGATGACTCTCCTGGAACCTTTTTTACACTTCAGCCAAACTAAACCACATGTTACTCGGGGACTTACATGGCACCCGCCCCCCCCCCCCCCCAAGCCCAGTCATTTGCTTTTACAAACTTGTCTTTCCATGCCTTCCTACCATCTCTCATGTCTCAATTCCATGTGAGCTGGTGTCTCGTTGCTGAGCTCAGATGCCACCTTTTTTTTATGATACTGTCTCTGAGTTCCTCATTCAAAATTTATTTCTTCCTCCTCTAATCTTTTGTGGCATCTTTCATAGTTTTGTACCAGTGTTTTCTCCAAAATTATATTGTAAATCTTTGACAGTATGGTTTTATATCCTATCTAGTTCCAGGATTAGTGATTTACCTTTAATATAAAAACTATAAATATGACTATGACTGTGTACTAGCCTCTGTACTTTTCCATCAGCTTCAACATCCACAACCTTATATGTAAACCAGACAGTTTTTATCATGCCTATTTTACAAATGAAATTGACACTCAGAAATTTTAAGTAATTTGCCTAAAGTTACACAGATAGATAGTAATGGAGTTAAGAAAACAGCCTGGAAGAACTCCTTATCTGAGTTCTTTTATTTAGTATCAAAATGAAAATAGTACCACATGTAATCAAAGTGACAGAGCTCTTCTGAGGAATGCAGTGGACCTGAATTGGTAGGAGAAGCAGGGAAAGCTTCACAGAGAAAACTTATTTTGAGCAGTATTACAAAAGAATTGGGGGAATGGATTAACAGGAAGGGGAAAGTGGGCATTCCAGGCAGCAAATAGTGACAAAAGAAGAAATGAGTATATTGTGGCATATATAAGTATATATGCTTTGAGGTGGAAAGAAAAGCATGGAATTGAGGGTGAGAAACTTAAAACTTTATTCTAGCTGTACTACCAAGGCTGTGTGACCTTGGAAAATTGACATCATGGCCATGTCTTTGAGCTTTAGTTTTTGAAGTTGCAAAATAATGATAATAGTACCTGCCTTACCTCATGTAATATGAGACTCCAATGAGAGAAGAGATGTGAAGTATTTTGAAAGTATGAGGTGACACACGATGTTAGAAGCAAGGGTGGATCCTTGCCTCACTAAAATTAAATAGAAAGCCTATTCTCTAACTCTTGCATCTTGAAAGCATTATTATATAATGAAGGAAATTGGGACTTTGTCTTGTGACCTGGGGAATAAACTATAGCCCAGTAAATACCCACAAACTCTCAAGAGCCCATTCCTGAGGTACTACCTGAGAGCCACCCACTGAGATCACTGGTCCAGCCCTCCATGCAGACCTTGTATGCCTTACCTTGTTTATCTTATACTTGTTTGTTTGTTTGTTCTTCATAAAATCACCAAGACTAAGATAACTCAGCCCTTTAACGTTTAACTTCCACCAAACTGGAATCTCATATACATTTAACCTAAAGAGTCCAGAGAGAGACCAACAGCAGAACAAACAAACTCCATGTGTGCTTGCTTTTTGCTTTTCTCCTTTCCCTCATGCCAGCTTCCCAATAAAAATGCAGTCCACGAAATTGCTTGTTTGCATCAGCTTTTCCACTAATAATCAGTAATAGTATATCGTCTACCCTAGTGGTTCTCCATCCCTCAGGAACATTCTGGCCAGAAGTCTAAAAGCATGCACTGCAGTCTGTGAAATTCTTACTCTGCTGTTATTTCAGAGCTCTTGGAAGCAGTGTGCTCAGATGGCTGACAGTGTCAGAATGGGAAATACCTGCTCCAGAGGGGCCAGCCAAACAATCTCAGTTGGTTTTACTGCTGCCACATCCAGGAATCAGGTGCCTGGAAAAAATATGCTGACGAGATCAGACTGAGGAAGCTGTGATGCCATCTGGGGTCAGGAAGGGATTTCTGTCTGAATGCCAACTGCGGGGGTTGAGGCAGTGTGGTGGTGCTCTGCTAGCATGAAGTTGGGAATAACCCAGGAGATACTGGGGAAGGCAAGGAGAAAAGCTGCCCAGAATGTCATTTAGGATAGGTGGGGACTTCAGTGAAGATGAGGAAGGTACTGAGGCCTGAACCTTCTACATTTTAGAAAGTGTTTTGTTTTGGAAATTTCAACCGTACACCAAGGTAGAGACTGACAGTATAATAAATCCCTGTGTACCATTGTTCAGCTTCAGTATTTATCAGCTCAAGCTTATCTTTATTTTTTTCTCTCAGTGTATTTATTGGTTGATTGATCAGCATTTTAAAAATTAAATTTATTGGGGTGACATTGGTTAATAAAATTATATAGGTTTCAGGTATTTAATTCTATAATACATCTTTTGTATATTGCATTGCATGTTTATCACTCAAAGGTAAATCTCCTTCCATCACCATATATTTTACCCCTTTACCCTATCTTGTTTCATTCATACCTCTACTTGCTCTCATTCTCCAGCCCCAAACTTGACTGGTTTTTATTTTAATCAAACCCTAGACATCATATCACTGCAATCATTAATATTTCAATATGTATCTTTTAAAAAAGAACTTAAAAAACACAACTATGGTACAATTATCATTCTATTATACCAATAAATAATCAGTATTCAAATTTCTCCAGATGTCTCCTAATAACACTGGATATTTTTATCAATCTTAGATAAAATTTTTAAAAAATGAATAAGAGGGAATGAGAAAAAGAAAACAGTAAGAGAAAGAAAGAGGGGAAAATGAATCAGCACATATTTACTGAGTATCTATGATATACTAGGCCCTGTGTTGGGTTCTAGAGCATTTGATCTCATTTTAGGGGAAGAGAAAAATCAAGGGCAGAGTTGTTAAGTCATTTGCCCAAAACCAGTCCACTGGTAAGTTTTGAAGACATAATTCCATCTCAGGACTGTGTGGTTTCAAAGCCCATCTCTTCTTAAATAACCAAATTATCTACCAGGGATTCTTGAAAAGAAGGAAAAGAAAAGAAGTAGAGGGGAATAAAATTCTCTTGTCATCAAAAGTTATAAATGTAATTGCTTTGGAGCTAGATATTTCTAGATTTGAATCTCATCTCTGAAGTTGAGTGACTAAGAGGTTAACTTCCCTGACTCTTACTTCTTCCTCAGTATAATGAGATGTGGCAAGGATTAAAAAAATAATTCAAACACTTAATGATTATTATTGTATCTGAGGAATAACAATGAAAGAGAGAAGGCAGGAGGTGATAAATATTTACCTCATTCTTCTTCAGACTGGTGTTATCAAGACACTGATCAGGGTGATAGCTAAGAATCAGAGAGAGCAACTCTGGTTATGATGAAGGGAGCCATGGAGGACAGTGCAGGACATAGAGAAGAGAGGTGGGGAGATGCGGAGTAAGAAGGGATCAAAGAAGTCTTGGATCAGCATCTATCCCTTTCGAAATACAAAAGCAAAGATAGGAAATGAAGAGGAACATGGTGGGAATGGGAGAGTGGAGAAATTAATCTGAATGAAGTGGGAAGTTGGAGGCTGAGCAGCAGAAGTGGAAAATAAGATTGGACAAATGGAACCTCACAAAGGTAGAGATACCCAACAGTCTTAATTAAGAATAAGACTTGCTCAGAAATTATTCAGGAACATTAATCTGACTGTGAGATGCCAGACAGATTGGATAAGAGAGAGAAGGGAGGCAGAGACCCCTACATAGCAGTTGTTACTAATCTTAAAGAATATCTCAAGGTCTTGGGATGAATGTTGATTTTACAGGTTTGTGCAAAGGCTTTCGGGTCCTAAGATTTTTGAAGCTAACTTACTGGTAGTAAAGTCTTCTGGTTTTCAGAGAAAAGATATGTTCCAGGTGTCCAATAATAGCTCTTTTGCAGAGATAACCCATTGATCAAAGCCGAAACCCGTCCCAACAACAATTGCGTACTCAAGCAATGATGGATAAAAAAATGTTGCCAAAAGGAAATGCCAGCAAAAATATGCAAAAAGGACATTGTGTTATAATAAAGTAAACCCAGAAACCCAAAGAGCTCAGAAAACCTCACAATATTGGCTGATTTTGGCTTCTTTTTCAAACAGGCATTTATTTTAAGATTCTTGAAAATGGCATTTTGATGCAGCAGCCTTAGTGACAATAAAATTCGAGCTGTTGACAATGTCAGGGGTTTCCTCCATTACCCATAGCTATAAAAACAACCTCCTAACCTCTTAGGAAGATTTCCTTTGACCCAAATTGAGGTTCAGCCATTAATTTCCGAAGAGTTAGATTACTAGAATCATTAGGTTGGAGTGAAACTCCAAGGACATCTTGCCCATTCCCATCCTTCCTGCAAGAGAATGCTGATTTTATTATCTAGAAAGAAAATCATGGAATTATAGAGAAGCTTAAATACCATCTGTGAAGATTTCACCAAATGCTGTTTTCCTATTTTAACAATATTCACTTCCAGGCAATTCTTTCATCTACCTGGCCTGCATTTCATTGTTCCAATTTAATTCAAGATCCTAGATTTGCAAACACATTAATAAGCTTTACATAAGCACTTTACTAACATTTAGTCAGAGTACCAGAAGAGAATCATGATGTGATATAGTTCATTTATTGAGACACAGTGATTCAATTTCAGCACTAAATAATGGCCACTGACAGCTTTCGTTCTAATTTATAATCTCTAACAGGCTGTATAGTGGGAGATTAATATATCTAGTTGTACCAATTTTCTTTTCTTCCTTTTTTCATTCCTTACTTTCTTCTTTTCTCCCTTCTCTTCCATTGACACCTATTAACCACATAGACATTATAAGCCACATTTAAAACCGGAGCCTTTCTAACCTATATACTATTTATTGGTCTTTCTTCCTTCTTTGAGAGATATCTTCTCTACAGAGTTGATTTTCAGGAACAATAACCTTTCTGAAGGGACATTTAAGAATTCCTTTATTCTCTTCTTTAGGCAATAGTAAGAAAATAGATGGTGAGTAATTCCAAATCCTATGACATATTAGGTTATTTGAACCAACGCTTCCATTAAATACAATTAAAAATCTGGCTACAATGTAGAAAAAGTGTCCTTAAAAGCAAAAATTGCTGACAAGATAATAACAAACACCAGGAAGAAATCTCAGGACAATGAGAAGTAGAGTATTAAGCAGAGATCCAAAGTTGCTTTGAGAGCATTCTTGATCTTAGCAAACCTGGGCTTCAGTTTGGGCAGACATAAGTGGTGAAGGTGAAAGAGGTCAAGAATTTAGTCTCACTCCAGGTGGGAGGTTAAAAGGAAACCCTTTTCTCTTTTAAGCTAGGACTTAAAGTGTCACAACACCACAGTAAGAGGAACAAGAAGTAAGCCTAGCCACAAGCTCAGCCCCCAGGAAAATTTGCACAGATGCTAAAGGGAAAACAGAATAAAAGGCAAGAGAAGAAAACATTCCTGGGAGATTGTGGATATAAGATTGCCTTACCAGGGATTTGCAGCGGGATTGGTTTTGTCTACATGGTCCAGGGAACTCAAAGTAATGAATTTGGTTGAAGTGAACCTAAATGCATAAGAGAAAATAAAGACATATTAACTTTGAAGAAATAATAAGATCAACATTGAACTTCCCAACAAACCAAAAAATAAAAAAATAAAAAAATAAGACAGTGGAAAGTCAAAAGGAAATAATTGCTAATTTAGAATACATTCAAGAATAAGGGGTAAAGTCATTTTCAAACAAACAGTAAATTAAATGTCAGAAGATTTATACTAAAGCATGTACTTCAATGAGAACAAAAAGTACTCTATATGAGATGCAAGTAGGAATGAGAGCAGAAACTAATGAAATAGAAAGGATACATATAGTAGAGTGGATTAACAAATGTAAAATTGGTTCTTTGAGAAAATGAAGAAAATTGACAAATCTGTTGGACAATTGATCAAAAAAGAAAGAAGAGGCTATAATAAATAATATTTGGGAAAAAGAGGGAATAACTAGAAACGCTACAGAATTTAAAAGATACTAAGAGGATACTGTTAACTTCAATACAAATTTGAAAATATAAATTTCTTAGGATATATACAGATATTCTAAAAATAATTTCAGAAGAAATAGGTTTCTTAGTTAATCTTATTACCATATAATGATAATCACATTAATAGTTCAAAATTCTTGCATAAAAAAACATCAGGCTTAGTTGATTTTACTCTACCAAAATTTAATGAAAAGAATCCAGTCTCACAAAATTATTCATAATATGCCTACACAAAAAACCAAAGACTCCCTAACTCATTTTATGAGGCATGCATGCATAACCTTGATGCCTGACTCTTCCATGGACAGTATGAAAAATGAAATTACAAGCCGATTTCTTCATAGATTTTAAAATTCCAAACAAAATAATAGCACAACAAAACCAGCAAATCTAAACTTATTTAAAGAATGCAATGGTAGTTGAATAAAGAAAATTAGACTCATCTAATTAATAGAGTCGAAGAGAAAAATATTACAATTATCTCAAAAGATGCAAAAATTGATAAATAAAATTCAACATTCATTCATTATAGGAACTACTAGGAAACTATTATTAGAAGAGAAATTCTTTAACCCAACAAGAAGTAATATACATATAAAAATTTTATATCTATATCTATATCTATATATCTATATATCTATATCTATATCTATATCTATCTATATCTATATCTATATCTATATCATATATCTATATCTATATCTATATCTATATCTATATCTATATCTATATCTATATATATAAAGTTATACTTTATG
This sequence comes from Cynopterus sphinx, assembly GCA_030015415.1. Taxonomy (NCBI): domain Eukaryota; kingdom Metazoa; phylum Chordata; class Mammalia; order Chiroptera; family Pteropodidae; genus Cynopterus; species Cynopterus sphinx. The sequence continues at coordinate 96,306,888 of CM057380.1, forward strand.
GAGTAATGTTAAAAATTAACCCCAGTCATCACTTTAATGCAATATAGCAAGAGAAAGAAATAAGAGATGGAAGAATTTCAAAGGAATAACAAAACTGTTATTGTTTGCAAGTGCTTAGTTCCAACCTGGAAAATTCAAATGACAATTTAGCAAGTTTGCTGAGTACAAATAAACATAAAAAAATCAATTGTATTTCTCTATTCCAGCAATAGTTAGAAATTGTATATTTAAAAATTGTATCATTTGCAATACCATAAAAAGTAAGGTGGCTACAAATAAATCCAATATTTTATTGAAGATCTTTATAATGAAAAATTACACAACTTTTATTGAAAAACATTAATAAAGACTTCACTAAGTAAGTGAAGATATTTATTTACTTGTGTATGGATAAAATAATTATCAAAATGTACATTTTCTCAAAATTGATCTTTAGATTCAAAGCAAAAAAAATAGTCTCACAGTTTTATGTTTTTTTTTTTTGATGGAATTTGACATAAAGTATGTCAATGAGCAAAAGACCAAGAAGAGTCAAGATGAAAAGATGTTAGAATGAATATTAAGCTATAATAATTAAATTATTGTAGTGTAGGGTTGGTTAGAATATAGGAAGAAATAAACCCACGCATATATTTACACTTGATGCATAAGAGTTTCACAGTAGCTCAATGGGGGAAAATAAGGTCTTTTCAGTAAGAATCACTTGAACAATATGATATCTTGTGCATACAACAGGGCTTGAATCCCTATTTCAAAATATTAAAAAAAGTCATTACAGATATATCAAGGGCTTAAATGTCAAAATTAAAACTACACAAATTCAGAAAACAGCTTAAGATACTTTCTTTTTTCGTTCTTGAGTAGAGAAGGCTTTTTTAAACTTTTAAGAACTACAAATTCTAAACAAAACTATTAAATTGTCTATTTTAAAATTAAGAATTTCTATTTATGATAAAATACAGTATAAAGTAAGTGAAATTAAGCCACATACTGGGAGAATAAATTTATGGCAACAGAATTGGATTAATATCCAGCACACATAAAGTACAAACCAATATGCATGGGACAACTGAAAATAAGAATGGGCAAAGGCTTGCAGGTATTTACTAAGAGAATGATCAATATGAAAAGATTTTCAACTTCATTAATAATCAGAGAAATAAAAGTTAAAATACAATGATTTATCACATGTTATATCCACTAAGATAATTACTCTAAAAACAAAACAAAACAAAACCCAAACAAAACAGAAACAATTGTTGAGAATGTGGAGAAATTAGAACCCTGTGCATTGTTGGTAGAAATGTAAAATGGTAGAGGTGCATTAGGAAACAGCATGCATTTTATTAAAAAATTAAAAATAGAACTACCATGTGACCCATTAACTTCACTTCTGAGTATATCCCCACAAGAATAGAAAGCAGGATCTCAGAGATATTTATACATCCATGATTAGAGGAGCATTATCCACAATAGCCAAAAGGTGAAAGCAACCTAAGTGTTGCTGTCCCTCAACAGAGAAATATGGAATATACATACCAAAAAAAGGTGGTACATACATAAAACGAAATTTTATTTAGCCAAATAAAAGAAGGAAATTCTGACACATGTGAGAACAGGGATGAACCTTTTTCTAATTGTTTGATTTTAGTGTATAGAAACACAGCTGATTTTTGTATGCTGATTTTGTATCCTGAAGCTTTACCGAATTCGTTTATTAGTGCTAACAGTTTTTGGTGGAGTTTTAGTCTGTATAAGATCACGTCATCTATGCACAAAGACAATTTTACTTTTTCCTTTCAGAATTGGATGTTATCTATTTTATCTAGCTAGCTATATATCTTGCTTGATTGCTCTGGCTAGGACTTCCAGTATTATGCTAAATAAAAGTGGTGAGAGTGAATGCGGGGTGTTTTCTGGTCTCTGAGACTCTTCTAACATCTGAGATTTGTGAGCACCATGGGTCAAAGTCTGCAGCGAGGACTTGAAAATAAACTTTAAGAGATGTGGGCATTGGTCAGAGGGAGAGTATTGATGAGAGCACCTTGGGAACTGGGTCATAATCAAATGGGTCATTGCTCTGAGTTGAGGAAGTAGCTGGACACTGCTCAGAGAGTTAAAGGAGAATGGAGGCTTATCAGCTCAAAAAAAATACATATGACTCAATTAGTTAATTGCTAAATAGATAAGTTGCATAATCTATCAGGTTGCTAAGAGAAAAAGATTTTTTTTTCCCAAAAAGCAATAGGTAAGGCTGCTTCCAACAGTGCTGAGAAGGTACTCAGATTTTGGAGAAATGCAGAGTTATGTGAACATCACAGTGTGTTCAGTTATTTGCAAATTTATTGTGCCCAATACATAACTTTCTTTGCAGTGGCTTTGAAGATGGAATTTATTTGTTCAAGCAAAAGTATTTAATTCTGTTGTGCTGCAGTCTATAAAATATTTACATTGTTATTCTACTTACACATATCACATTGCTTACATCCAGCTGCATTTCTCTCTGATGCACTTTAAATAAGAGATTTGGATTCCTGACAATGTCATCCAAGCCAAATTTTAGATGAAAGAATCACAGAATCATTGCAGCTCACAAAGCCCCCCAGGATGTCAAACAGTTCGGCAAGATAGAATTCAAATCAGTCTAAATAAAGAGCCACGTTTCCTAAATATGAAAATTCCAGAAAACAGAATGCCTTTAATTATTTCTTGATCATCACATATTTCCCTCAAAATCACTGTCCCCTCTTGTACTTAGTGTGTTTCTTAGAGAATGTGATATTTAAAGAGAAAATCCAAAGTCAGTGACAATGGACTGTAAACTCCAAATATATGAAAGTGATATAGCAGCAATTTAAAGCCATGTGATAAAAAAAGGGGGGTAATAATTGAATTGGGAGTCAAAGACCTGTGTTCATTGCCTTGGTTCACTATTGCCCATGTGAACATAATGTGTCAGAGCTGTATTAATTTTTCCTTCTTGTTTTAGGATAATGAATGCTTGCTCCCTCTACCTCCAAGTATTTGTCTGAGGATTAAAAATTATGCATAAGAAATAGCTTTGAAAGGCATAAAGTATGGTACAAAGATGAAGATTTAAAACAGTTCATTACCATGTGTTGAATGACAACCACCATCGCAAATCCACCTTCTTTTACTATATCACTGAAAACTGACTGCAAATTGGCTCTTATTTTTACCTTCTGAGGCAAAAAAACAATTGGTATAATGATGATGCTTGGCTGTTCAAGGGTGAATTACTGAGTGTGGAAGTTTTTCACAGTCCTCTCCTTGGTTTTCCATCTGCCTCCAGCCTGTTTTCTCTTCCCACTGTTCTTTAGCATCTCCACTTGAGTGTTGGAGATTGACTTGTTCATTGTTCCCTGAAAAGTCTTGTGCATTCCCTCGTTTGAATCTTCACACTTGCCTTTTCCTCCCTATAAATTGCACCCTTCTCTTCCTCTCTGTGGATCCTTCAAAGATCACCAATCCTACAGAGATGCCCAGCTGGCTGTCCTGATCCTCTCCAGTCCTTCCTGTCCCAAACAGCTGCTAGAACACATTAGATTGCCCTGCTCACTTAACTGCCTTTGGAGGAAGTTATGTTGTATTCACTTAAGTCTTGTCCCCTCACCAAAAAAATTATACATTTATTGTGGATATGGACAATTCATTTTTTTGCCTTTTTTTTTTTTTACAATAAAAAGGGCATACGCCTGGTAACTATTCAGTACTATACAAAGATAGATATGGAGAAAAAGGTTAAAAAAAAAAAAACAGTGTTTTTCTTTTCTTGTGAAAGACAGCACAATGGTCTAGAAATTTCGTATTCAATTTTTGTATAGTATTCTTATTTCTATGTTGGATAATTACACTTAGTATTTATTTGCAGCTTAATATAATGTGTGAGTAAAATGTATGTCATGTAATCAGAGAAAGAGGTCAATTTAGCATGGAAGAAGGTTCCATTGTATGCAGTCACAGCAACAGCATTTTGCTTCTATATGACTGATATTTTAAATATATATACTGTATAAATATTCATGAAAACGTACTTTAACCACCCTGGAAACCATTACAGATACCACATTGTAATGCAGACATTTGCTCTATTATTTCCAGCGACACCTACATATCAAATAGGAAAAGTTTTTGGAAGCTTAATATTCCAAAATAGGTTTGAATATTTGCCACATGACGCTGACATCTCAGTTATGACTAATCTGTTACATACGGCAAAGTAATTGTTTAGGTTACTACACTGGGGTGGTTCAGAAAGATACCAAAAGCAATGAATTAGAGTGCTTAAGGGGCTGTGAGTAAGAGAGTGTGCTTTTAGTAATTTTCTCATTTTAAGGACACATATCTGAGTTGTGGGTGGAAGATAATTGTATGCAGCACAAGTGTATATGCATGCATAAAACTGATCTATTTGTTTATACTTTACTTCTATGACAGCAAAGACTTAGGTAGTTTAAAAAATACACGCAATCCAAAAGTGTAAAAAAATTCTGAAGAAAAATAAAGGCAGGAGAGAGAGAGAGAGGGAGAGAGAGACATTGATTCGTACTAGGGAGTCCTAGTTGGTTGCTGGAGGAAGGCTGCTAATGTGACACTAAGTCTGTCTAAAGACAATAAGGCAAATGAATCAGCTTTAAGAGTCACAGTAACTCAAGATGAAAAGAATCCAATGTTGAAGAAAGCTACAACTTGCCTTGATGCTGAGATTAAGCTAGCTTCCAGGGACCCTCATTAAAAAAAAAAAAAAAAGACACCGTATAACACAGTGGACCATGTCCTTCACAAAGTTCTGACAGTTACCATCACAAATTTACAGGGCTTTTTCTGATCATGTTCCTCATTGCAAGCAAAAGACACAAAAACAATTGCATGAGAGACTCAAACCACGCTACTCTTGTGTAGAGCTCACTGAGGGCCTGGATTGACCCCAAGGTAGAAACTCTAAAGGCGTGTTGTCCAATAGAACTTTCTGCGATGGTGGAAATGTTCTATACCTGCACTGTCCAATATGGTAATTCTATCCATGTGTAGCTATTAAGCAATTAACATGTGGCCAGTGAGCTGAGGAACTGAAGTTTAATTTCTTTTAATTCATTTAAATGTAAATAGCTACATGTGGCTAGTGGCTATTGTGTTGGACAGTACAGCTCTAGAAAAATATCTGTATGGTGTGTCTTTCCAATTATCTTTCATGAATATCATTTCTTGTGACTGGAATTTGGTAGGTTACTGGGTTAAGGAAATAGAGAACAGAAGGAGGATTTAGTTCTGAAAGCATTTCTGGGTCTGTTACATTGCAGAGAAAATTAAGCAATAAAAACTTCAAAGCTCTATGCATCAGCCAGAAGTACTTTTATTACAGAGTGTTTTGAGATGTAAACACTCTCTATGTATGTATTTTTGGTCAGAAATTATAATATGTATTCTGACACTCTAATCTATTTGTGCCTTATAGTCAAACGTGTCATTTTAACAGCTTTTTAAAAAAACCTAATACTACCAATCCCCTTTTCAATTCAACATCTAAGATGCTGAAACTCTTCAGAGAAAAATCACACAAACACACAAATTGAAATTTCTTCAAATTTCTGATTTCTAATCTTGACTGGGTCTTTGATGCTTTCTCATGATTCTTCTATCTGTGCCATTTTCATCCCTTCATTCTTCCCATTCTCCTCTCTGGTGGACAGGGGGCCTTTTCCAAAAGAACACTTTTGGGCTACTATGAGGTGATCAACAGTAGCAAGAGAGAAGCTGGCTTTTCTTTAGGTGATTCTTTCCCAAAACCTCCGCCACTGGCCTGCTAAGACTGGCATAAGTATGGGTCTCTCTTGGTTCAGAGATAAGGGACAAAATGGTTTCTCCAGTCCGCCAAAAAGGAAAGGGAAGGATGGAGCCAGGATCCTGAAAAAAGGGCAGAAAAGTAGGTAGGGAAGAAAAGGGGTGACCAGGGAGAAAGAACTTTTGAGTTTCCACCAGAAGTGAAGTCTGACTGGATTGGAAGATGATCTAATGGGCAACAGTTAAGAAATATATTATCCCAATATTCGTATTGTATTTATGATGGACTCTGAGCAAGTTTGGATCTTTTTGATAATAGACTAGACACTTTCTGGATGATATGGGATAAAATAGCAAGGTTCCATATGTTTTCCTAATCCATTCTCTCTTCCAGTCTTTCTCAGAACTATCTTTGACTTTTTATGGACTCTCATATGCTCATCAGTAGGTACATCTTCTACTTCACTGAGAAACTGGAAACCTTCAGATGGAATCTCCCTCAGTCTTCTGAATTTATTACAGATGTAGCAATGCATTCCCATCAGTCTTTCCCTCTTTACATAGTGAAAAAATTCTCTTATTTTTCTTAAAGTTTCATTATTCTAGTGTACTCTGCATCCTTCTACTCATTATCGCTAGGGTTTCTACTCCATTGATTATCCAATTTCTAGCCTGTATCTTCAATACTCTTCTTTCCTACATCTTTTTTTCACTTACTGTTAGCATCTCTCTTATATTAAAAAAAGTTTCCCTAGACCTCAGTCTTTAGCTATTACTTCTCTCTCTCTCTTGTCCTCTAGTTCCAGATTCTTCAAAGAATGTCTACTTTCCCTAACATTCCTTGCTCACTCCATTGACTATTTACTACTACAAGTTGGCATCTGTTCCCACTAGTCCAATGAAACTGCCATTTTAAGGCAACCAATGACCAGCTTGGTCACTACACGTCATTATATTGCTTATCTTATCTGACCTTGCTGGAATTCTCCCTTCTCTTTGTGCATTTCTTTCCAAGACACCAAGCAAGAGACCTGGGAGGCAGTTTTAACTCTATCGCCTTCTATTTAATCACACAGTCCTCCTTCTCTTATTCTTTTCAGCAGTAGTCTGGAATTTCCCACCACAAAGTTTGGGTGAGATTGACCCCACTCCATCTTTAGTCAGCATATCCCAACTTTCTGGCTGAAGTAACTGGCTCAAAGATGGATGAATAATACAAGTTATGCTAGTCAGGTTCACTACGACCTAATTCCAAAACTCTTATTCGAGCCATCAGAGAATTGGACTTATTTTCTATGAGATATGAGTCATATGGCCTTTGGGGTTGTGGCCATGTTGGGAACACAGAAAAAGAGGACTATTTGGAGTGGACTCAGCATTGAGGAAGAGAAATGGAGAAATAGAGAAGGAAAAAAGGAAGGTTCTGGTTACAAACCCTGAATGTTGGGATAAATCCATTTCTGAAACTCCAGATCTTTTTCCAAAGTGCTCAGTTTTCTTAGCCACTAAATTCTCTTTTTTTTTGTTTAAGCCATTTTGGGTCTCGTTTCTACTGCAGTAATCAGAAAGAGCTCTATTGACACAAGTCCCTACACTTCACTCATTTCTCCAAATATTATCTATAATATTTTTCAAGTCTGTTTAAAATCCTTAATGAGAAATTCTTTACTGAGATTTAATGAGCAAGCTTAACTCAAACTAACGTAGCAATGAGAAAATTATTGAATTTTATAGCAGGAAGTTCCATGATAGGAAGGCTTCATGGCTGACTGATTCAGCAGCTCAATGATGTCACCAGGATCCAGGTTTGTTTGTTTTTTTTCTTTTATGTTTCTGTTACTACATCTTCAGTTACTGCTTAATCATTTGGGCTGGTAACAGGATGGTAATAGCAATGACTCATCGAGACATGACATCCAGAGGATAAAGAGAAAGTCTTTTGATGGCTCTTTCTTATTGCTAAGGAAGCCATTCCCTATAGCCCTCTAGCAGACTTCCCCTCACATCTCCTTGGCTAGGATTGTGTCACAGACACATTCCTAATGAGTTTCCCCAAAGCAGTTCTGACGGAGAGAAAGAGAGAGGATTGAAAGCTCAGGAGGAAGCCAGCGGGATTCGCTACAGTGACTAACAGGGTGCTTCGTGACTTGGCTCCTGCCAACTTCTCTGGCCTCATCTTTTGCCGCTCACCTCCTTAATACTTGATCTTCCAGCTCTACTAACCTAAGATTTGTTTCTCTGAGTATGCTATGGATTCACTTATACATCGAGAGCCTTAAAATATATTGCACTCCCATGCTCATACCTTCTACTTATCTTTAGAATTCATCTTACTTGCTACTTTGTTATTTCTCTTAAGAACTCCTCTCTCACTCCCAAGCCTGGGTTAGAGGCCTCTCTCTTATACTCCTGATGCACCTCTGCTTGTCCCATTAAAGAATTTGCCACATTGCACTATAATCCCCTTTCAAGCCTGTCTTCACAATTAGAAGATGACCCTGAGTGCAAGCATTCTGTCTTGTTCTTTGATGTATTACACAGTGATGGAGGCATATAGCAGGTGCTCAATAATTGTTTTTTAGTGAATTTCTAAAGGTCGTAGTTTTCTTCTCCAAGTAGTGAACCTGAGAAAACAAGCCTAGTAAGGCAAAATACCCCGCTGGTCTTTCATAGTACATAAACTCTTTTCAAGGATGACTCAGAGTGGTGTAAAAAACCTTCACAGGTTTATCTCTTCAAAAACACTTGTTTCTAGACTTCTGGCAGCTTAGTGTACATCAAGATTATCTATTTGATAGCCAGGTATTTTTAAAATAAATTTTGTTTTGGTATAATTTACCCATTTTAAGTGTATAAACCTATAAGTTTTGACAACGCAACACAACAAAATACGTCCATCACCATAGAAGTTTCCTATGCCCCTTTGTAGTCAATTCCCGGTGCCAGGAAATCGCTGACCTGTGTTTGCTTGTTCTAGAATTCCATGTAGATGGAACCACACAATGTGTATTCTTTTGTAAAGTATCCATTCGAACCTTTTGCCCATTTTCTATTATGTTGTTGGTCTTATTTTTGAGTTGTAAGAGATATTGATCTGTCTGGGTATGAGTCCTTTGTCAGATATACATACGGTGAACATTTCCTCCTAGTGGGCGGCATGCCCTTTTATTTCTTAACAGTGCCTTTTGAAGAGCAGAATTTTTTATTTTTTATGAAGTTCGATGTCTCAACTATTCTTTTATGGTTTATGTGTTTGTGTAAAATTTTTATTCTGTCTTTTCTTTTAGAAGTTAAACAGTTTTAACTTTTACATTTAGGTCTGTGATCCATTCTGAGTAACTTTTGTGTAAGTATAAATTAAGGTTTTGTGTAAGTGTGAAAAAAAGTGTATGAATATTCAGTTGTTCCAACTCCTTTTGTTGAGAAGACTATCTTTTCCCCATTTAATACCTTGGCACTTTTGTTGAAAATCAATTGACCATATAATTGTGGCTCTATTTTTGGACTCTCTGGTCTGTTCTATGGATCTGTATATCTGTCTTTACTCCAATACTGCGCTGTCTTGATTATTGTAGCTTTGTAGTAAGTCTTAAAATGACGTAGTACAAATCCTACAATGTAGTTCTTTTTTAAACTTCTTTTATTCTAGGTCCCTTGTATTTTCATGTAAGTTTTAGAATAAAATTTATTTCAGATGTAATTTTTGTGAACAAACCTTTGGTATTTCGATAGAGGTTATGTTTTGGGGAGAACTGACATTATAACTACATGAAGTCTTCCAACTCATGATCACCATATATCTTTCCATGTATTTAGGACTTCTTTTATTTTTCTAAGCAACGTTCTATAGTTTTCCATGTACAGATCTTATATGTAACATATTTTGTTACATTAATTTCTAAGTATTGTATGTTTTTTGATGTTATATAAAGTGGTAAAGATACTACAGATTTTTGTATATTCACCTCATATCTGTCAGCCTTACTAAATTCATTTGATATTTCTAGTAGTTTTTTTGTAGGATCTTTGGGATTTTCCACATACAGACTGAATTTTCTATGAATAAGAACAGTTTTGCTTCTCCCTTTTAAATCTATATGACTTTTATTTTGTGTTAATACTTTAGTGCGTTATTGGCTGGGACCTCTGATACGATGTTAAATAGAAATGACATGAATGCATATCATCGCCTTGTTCCTGGTCCTAGGGGGAATATATTCAACATTTTTACCATAAAGTATGATGTTTTATGTAAGTTATTTTCATAGTTCTTCTTTCTCACAGAGAGGAAATTCTATTTCTAATTGTGCTAAAAGATTTGTTTTGTTTTAATCATAGATGGGTATTGACTTTTTGTCAAATAGCTTTCTGCATCTAATGAGGATCTCCTATGATTCTCCTAACAGAGTGAGTTGCATTGACTGATTTTTAAATATTAAACTAATTCAGCCATCTGGAGTTTCACCTTACCTACTCCTGTACAGTTTAGTATTCAGCAACAGACTCAAGGGGGCCCCACGCAGATGTCTGGTGTTTTTCCTCTGTGGAGCGCCTTCCTCTCCAGTACTTTGCCTCATAACTTTCAGTCATCACAGCCTCACCACACTCCAGTCTCTGTCTCCTAAACTCAGTAAAAAGGCCAGGCTATCCTTGGCTTCCACCTCTCTGCATAGCTTCGAAAAGTACCTCCAGCCAAAAAGCCAGGACAATCATAGAACTCACCTCATTTATGTCTCTTTTCTAAGAGATCTCAGTTCTGCTCTGTCTGTAATGCAGTCAGTGTTGCCTCATGTGTTTTACTCATTTCCCGGTTGTTTTTCAGTGGGAAACAAGTCCAGTACCTTCCTTCTTTTATTCTTCTATGGTTGAACAGCAAAGTAGCCTGTAAAAATGTTTGATGGAAAACATTGAATTTGTTCTTTTCTGAGTCTTTGGTATCTAGGGCGTGCTTTGTCCTTGGTGACTATTTATTGAAGATCTATCTAATGCAATGGTTTCTGACCTTTTTGGTGTCTTTTTTTTTTTTTTTTTGAAGTTGACATTTATTGAGCTTCAGCTCTATGCCCGGCACTGATCAGTACTTGATTAGTATTTTATCCTCATAACAGTTATGATATAGATGCTACATTTTATAAAAAAAAAAAAAAGAACATGAAAATGTAAAATGATGGAGTCCAAGATGAGAGTGATTGAATTAGAGCTCATCTCTGATTTGAAATCCTAGGCTTTTAAACTATTCCAGTGTAATCGTTCTTTGAGATTTTGCTAAAACTCGCTTATGAACCTGGTCCTCAGAGATAAGATTATTGACATGTAACAAGAGTTTGTGTTCAATTTCAGAGGGTTCACAGACACCTGGAGCCCATATACACAAATAAGCCCAATCACAAATGCCAGCAGGAGGACCCTTGGCTAATGTAGCCATCCATACCACTCATTGTCATCTTAAACCTTTGGCTAACTACCGAATTTTCCTTCCAGCCTCTTGTCATTCTATATTACCACTTTTAATTATACCTCATAACTTGCAAGACTGTCATTCCTCTTCTTGTGACCCTACCTTCAGGATTTAAGGTGAGTCCACTTGGGCATATTCTTGCCTGGTAACACGACTTTTTTTCATGCCATGTCTTGTCTTATCACTACACAACATTTAAGAAACAGATCCTTAAATGGAGGCTCTTTTTAGAATGTTTCACATTTTTCCATAAAAGATCATCAGAACTAATTTTATTATGACTCATTTCCAAGTTTCTCTCACTTCCTGGTCAATGAGATGTATGGTCTCTCACCACAAGTAAGAAAATCCTCCTACATTTTCCAATTCTGTCACTTTCCTTATCTCCTGGGTCATTTCACATTTTTTTCCCTCCAATTTTCAAGGCTTCTTTCCCATCCTTACTTACAGCTGGTGACTTTGCTTCCTTTTTTATTACTGAGAAAATTGCTTTTGATTGTATAAGTGAATGTCCACAAACTCCCACAAACACATCTACTAAACAATTTGTGTCTGAACTCTGCTCCCTCTCTCCCATTTCTGTAGACTAACTGTCCTTTTTCAAGGCCACTCCTTCTTTTGGATCTCAGATCTCATAATCCTTTTCCTTCTCAAAAACATTGCTTCAATTTTTCTCTTTCTTCTGCATCAACATTTTTTTTCTTTCCTACTGAATCATTGCCATCACACACAATAATACATATTGTAATAGCTCTCATCTTTTAAAAAAGTCTTGTCGCCCTTCATCTATTACTCTATTTTTCTTTTCCCTATTGACTCCAAAACTCCAAGAGTTGATTTTACCCACTGTCATCAGTTCTTTCTCAATCTCTTTTCAACTCAATTTTTCTAAATTCAACAATCAACTTTAAGTTCCTCATTCTACTCCTCCTATTAGCAGTATTCAACAAAATTGACCTCTCTCCTTAAAATAATGGACTCATTTATTTTCACAGATCCCCACTCTCCTACTTTGGTGGTCAACCTCAGGAGGCAGAACTCTGTTGCCCACACACACCTGGCTATTCTAGCAGTAGCTGAGGCAGCTCAAGTTGCCACAGGGCAAGAAGAAGGGAAAGCTGGAGAGAATCTGAGGAGAGGCCTCAGCTGCCCAATGCAGTAATAAAGAAGACACACCAGGTGCCAGACTTTGTGTAGCTCACATCCTGGTGGAAGAGAAACTGTGCTATCCACTCCTCCAGTAAATAACATCACCATCTACCAAGTTACTAAAGCTACAAACCTAGGAGACATTCTTAAAACATGTCTTTCCCCCCCATCCTAAATCATCTCTATTTTAAAAATGCAATCTTACTCCAATCACTTCCTGCAAGCTTACCAATATCTACCCTGTTTACACCATCATTGCCTACGTTACTAAATAACCTCCAACCTCCCGCCTTGTTTCCAGTAGCCAGAAGATCTGTTAAAACAGAAAATCATATTATAGTACTATATGAATACAAGTCTCCCAACATCTTTCATTGCACTCAGAACAAAATGAAATAGCCTTATAATGACCTAAGAGACTCTACACGATCTGGTCCCTGCCTGGGTTGTGCTGCCTTGCATCTCTGTAATCTACCTTCTACGACATTCTCCCTTGGTCACTGGTCACTTCACTGGCCCTCTTTTGTTTCTCACATATGCTAAGCTTGTGCTTGTCTAAAGACCCTTGCATTGGCTCTTACCCTATCCTGATCTTCTTATTCCTTGCCCTTTCTCTTCTTGCAGACAGGTCCTTCCTAGCCATATAAATCTATATTTATCACTCTCTATCCCTTTCCCTTAATTTTCTTTACCTAATAGTATAATGTCAGGTTTGTTTGTTTGTTGTCTATCTCTCCCACCAGAATATGAACTCCATGAGGTCTGAGACCTCATGTACCTTAGTATTACTGTGTCTCTAGGACTAGATATGTATGACACATAGCTGGGGTTGCCCATATATTTGTGGAGAGAATACATATCTCCAGACCTTTGCTAACCCTGGGCTCGCATCAAGAATGATGAGTTCTAATCTCATCAACTTCCTTCCAGTTCCTTGGAGGCCCAGTCCTGCTCCAAACACATCTACTAGAGAAGTTGAAAACTTCCTGATCTTATGTCCCCAAATAAAGCCCTGAATCTAGGCACCTGAGATTCCATCCAGTCTGTGAATATCTTCTAGTAAGACAATGGCCAAATGCTGAATCAAGAGATGATAATGTATGGGGCGTTTAAAAGAAGGATGGGGTTACAGGCGGAGGGAGGCACGAGAGCAGGATAGGGAAACCCAGTATAGTTAGAACACGGTTAGAAAATGTTTACCACATCTAGCAGGGTATCTCCCATAGGGTTTTAACAATAGCAGCCATAAGAGACGAAGCAGCAACAAAAAAAGACAGTATTTCAGTGCAGAGTTCTTCACGTTTTCTTCCTTTTTTCTTTTCTTTCATTTGCAATAAAGCAGTAGTGCAGAAAGTTAGTGAGATAGAACATTAGTGTGTAAGAGAGGGAAAGGGCAGTTTTGTATGAGAAGGAGTTTAAGAGAATTCCTTGTTCGTCAAAGAAAAGCTGGGACATGGATCCAGAGGCATGGAAGGAACAAATACTTTTATTTTTCTGAAAGGAATGCTGGAGTCTGTATCTGCAGAAGAGACTTAACTAGTTCCGTACCTGGGATTATTGCACTGCCTGGGAAACCCGGCCCAGGGCCCTGCTTTCCGCTCCCCACTAGGGAGTGGGGAGCATGCAATCATTGGCTTTGATTAAAGAGGTGGGGAGTGCGAAGGGGTGGTCCCCATGAGGCGGGGGGAACCAATCAGCGGCGACTCCCGGCTCTTGCAGTCTCCTAGAGCCTCCCTCAGCAGCAGTTGGAGCACAGGAACTGCTGACTGCCGGCTCTAGCGCAGCAGGCGCCGGGGCGCAGCGCCTCGGGGGGCGCCGCGGGAGTCGCAATCCTAGTGCCCGCGCACGCCCTCGCTCGCACTGCCCTGCATGTCCGTGCGGACCCGGTCCCGAAAAAGTTGCCAGCCTTGCAAGTGACTCTGTGGAGGCCCTAGGCGAGGAGAAGAGGCTGCGGGGGAGGGACATAGGTGGAAGGTGGGCAAGTGACTTCTCAGAACCGTCCCAATTAGCACCAAGTTGTTAGACAAGCCCACAAACCCACGGAGCCTTTGGTGATGGCCCATATTCCTGTATTTCAAAATAAACGGATGGTAAGAAAACTTGCAACTCCAGTCATAGGTCAAAGAGCGACCGACTTCGGGCACCGCCGCCTCGCAGCAACACTATACAGAACCCAGGTGATCCTCAGCTGCAGAACTCGACCCAAGGTCCTCATCCCTCCGCGTCGGGCGGGGAGAAGCCGGGTCTGCCCCGCAGAGAGCCCCCCGCGGGAGGGGCGAGATGGCGCGCCGAGCTTGGCGACCTGAGCGCATTATTGTGGGACTGCACAAACGCAATCCCATCCGAGGAGTTCTGCCAGGAGCACCACCGCCTGCATTGCGTCGGATCTGACCGTTTGCAATGTGAAATTCCCGCGGAAGGTCGCGGCCAGGGACTGCGTGGGCAGGGCTGGGAACCATACGAGAAGTAAAACTGGTGGTCGCTTTTCTAGCAGAAGGAGAAGGCTGGGCTGGCAAGGGAGGGAACCAAATGACAACCCCGCTCTGCTGAACCACCCCCTCATATTTTCCATCTACCTCCTCTCTCCTGCCCTCCCCCGCCCGCCCCAACCCACGCCCGGGTGGGCCAATCGCTGCTCCGCATTCCAGGCGCTTTCTCAGGTTTCTGCTGATCTTGCAGCGCCCAGAAATGGACCGAGCGGACCCTTCGGCACACGCACCCTGCTCCACTCTGCGCTCCTAACAGCTCCCCGCGCGCCGCGCAGACTTGGCGAGGTCCGCGCGGGGGTGCAGGAAGCGCAGGGCACCCGAGAGCCATGAAGACCCAGGCTCTTGCTCGCCCGCCTCCTTGGGGATCGAATCAAGGGCTCCTGTAGTGCTCGGAGGGGGCGAGAGTGCTGTTGATCGTCATTTGCTTCAGAGCTTCGGGAGAGGGTGGCATTTTGATTTTCCGCCCCGCATCCTCCGGAACTCCCTGCACCAGAAGAGAGGACACAGACTCCGGGCTGCTGGCGACGGGTGAGAATGGGGGTAGGGAATAGACATTTCTCCCGTAGCTGCTCAGCAAAACGATTATCCAACTGAAGGGGTGTAGGGCAAGGGGCGAGGGCTGCGAGTGTGCCCCGGCGCCCCTCGGATGCTGCGGCGGCGGCGGCCGCGACTCCCGCCCGGGTGCTGCAAAACCAACCTGCCGCATTCGGACTCCAGCTCTCGGCGGATTCAGCACCACCCCTGCGCCAAACCAGCCGGCCAGGTAGGGGCTCCCCATGTGGGGGCTGCAGAAGGGGGGGTCGGGGCGATGGGTGGAGGCAGTCGGGGGTGTGGGGATGCTGCCTGGGACCTGGAGCTCCCCCCGCGTCTCTCGGCGCTTTTCCGATCTCTAGTTTAACGAAGTTGGAAGCAGATCGGCTGTTGGGCATTGGGGCAAGTGGAATGGGAGAACCCCAAACTTGGATTTCCGGGTGTCTGCGTGTGTCTGTCTGTGTGTATGTCCAGCAAAAGTCCAGTGCTTTCTAAAAAAAAAAAAAAAAAAAAACTAGAGGTTTGTGCTCTTCGGTGTCTGTAGGTCCGTCCCATCTGAATGCTTCTGATTTTCTACCCCCGTATCACTTTCTATTTCTCTGCAGCGTCCATCGATCGCCCTGGTGGGAGCTTAGAAGGCGGCGGGCGAAGAGGGGTAGGAGGGGGGAGAGCCGAGGAGAAGCAAAGGGGGTGTCAGGCGAGGGGATCTGCTCAGCTGGCTCTGCACCCTGTCCTAGGAGAGCTCGCGGAGGGGCAGGGAGGCCAGGGTGACCCCTGAAACGATGGCCTGGCCCGCTAGAACAGCACTGCGTTAAGGCACCTCAGAGCAGGAAGAAACATCAACCCTCCCCACACCCGAACCCTAAGCAAAAAGCTGCACCTGGGGCCGCAGGAAGGGGGATTCCAAACGGAGCAAAAGGCAGGGTGGCGGGGAAGGGAACCAGAGGCGAAGTCGCAGATCTCCCGACCTGCTGGCTTTGAAGGCCCTCCCCCTGAGCGTGGGGGAGACGAGCACTGTGGTGGGGGGGCGTTTAGGTCCCCCCCACCCTCTCTCTTCGTCCTCCTTACCGCTGGCCCTCTCCTGGTCTCTCACCCCTGCACCCGTCTTCCACCATGACGGTGATGTCTGGGGAGAACATGGACGAGGCATCGGCCGCCCCGGGCCACCCCCAGGAGGGCAGTTACCCCCGGCCCGCGGACCGCGACGACCACGAGTGCTGCGAACGCGTGGTGATCAACATCTCGGGGCTGCGCTTCGAGACGCAGCTCAAGACCCTGGCGCAGTTCCCCAACACCCTGCTGGGCAATCCTAAGAAACGCATGCGCTACTTCGACCCCCTGAGGAACGAGTACTTCTTCGACCGCAACCGGCCCAGCTTCGACGCCATCCTCTACTACTACCAGTCCGGGGGCCGGCTGCGGAGGCCGGTCAACGTGCCCCTGGACATGTTCTCCGAAGAGATCAAATTTTACGAGCTGGGCGAGGAGGCCATGGAGAAATTCCGGGAGGACGAGGGCTTCATCAAAGAGGAGGAGCGCCCCCTGCCCGAGAAGGAGTACCAGCGCCAGGTGTGGCTGCTCTTCGAGTACCCCGAGAGCTCGGGGCCCGCCAGAGTCATCGCCATCGTCTCAGTCATGGTCATCCTCATCTCCATCGTCATCTTTTGCCTGGAGACTCTTCCTGACCTGAAGGATGACAAGGACTTCACAGGCACTGTCCACCACATTGACAACACCACAGTCATCTACAATTCCAACATCTTCACGGACCCCTTCTTCATCGTGGAAACCCTATGCATCATCTGGTTCTCCTTCGAACTGGTGGTGCGCTTCTTTGCCTGCCCCAGCAAGACAGAATTCTTCAAAAACATCATGAACTTCATTGACATCGTGGCCATCATCCCTTATTTCATCACCCTGGGCACAGAGATAGCTGAGCAGGAGGGCAACCAGAAAGGCGAGCAGGCCACTTCGCTGGCCATCCTTAGGGTTATTAGGTTGGTAAGGGTTTTTAGAATCTTCAAACTCTCCCGCCACTCTAAGGGCCTCCAGATCCTGGGCCAGACCCTCAAAGCTAGTATGAGAGAGCTAGGGCTGCTTATTTTTTTCCTCTTCATCGGGGTCATACTGTTTTCTAGTGCAGTGTACTTTGCTGAGGCGGAAGAAGCTGCGTCGCACTTCTCCAGTATCCCCGATGCTTTCTGGTGGGCGGTGGTGTCCATGACCACTGTAGGATACGGTGACATGTACCCTGTGACAATTGGAGGCAAGATCGTGGGCTCCTTGTGTGCCATCGCTGGTGTGCTGACAATTGCCCTGCCCGTACCTGTCATTGTGTCCAATTTCAACTATTTCTACCACCGAGAAACTGAGGGGGAAGAGCAGGCTCAGTTGCTCCACGTTAGCTCCCCTAATTTAGCCTCTGACAGTGACCTCAGTCGGCGCAGTTCCTCTACTCTCAGCAAATCTGAGTACATGGAGATCGAAGAGGATATGAATAATAGCACAGCCCATTATAGACAGGCCAATATCAGAACTGGCAATTGCACCATAGCTAACCAAAACTGCGTTAATAAGAGCAAGCTACTGACAGATGTTTAAAAAGCCCCACTTAGCAGCTTGAAAGACTTAAAACAAAAACTCTAGTGACCCATGTCACTCTTTGTTGATACTTTACCAAGTAGTCTTTGAATGCTCTATTTAACTCTCGATGCATTGTTGCATTGTGGATTTTGGGGGTGGCCAACCAGAAGCTTCCAAGATCCATGGGGGAAAAAAGAAACTATTTTCATTTTATTAAAAAATAGAAAAAGTGTATTTTCTAAAACTGGTTTAAAAAAATTCTGTCCATGAGCTAGATAAAATGATTCATATGCTTCCCCATACTGAAACATTTGTAATCCTTGGACTTCTTTAACTTTTTTCTTTTAACTAAAAACCGGATGATCACTTAGAACTATAAAATTAAGAGTTGCATGGGACTTTAATAGAAAATCTTTGCAAACTGCACAGCACATTTAAAACAGTGCATCTGATGTATTATATATAACATGATATACCAGCCAAATGGGCAAAGAACAAATGTTTTTATTTTGATCAACCAAACTGCATCTTACAAGGTGAAAAAAAAGCAAATAAAATTACTTAAGACTGGTTTACAAAGCACCTTATCAATCTGATACTGGTCCTGGTCTGTAGGAATTTTCCTTCTGCCCCACTTCTCTTCTGTCCAAACTACTTTCTAAGAAAAAGATACTGAATTAAATCAATTGTTTCATCTGCAGTGCTAAGTTTCTCACCTGCAGGTGAGCCCAACACAGGTCTTTTCTCAATGGTCCTGTACCCTGACCCCTGGTCTCTAGAACTGGATATAAACCTTAGCCTCTTTATTGCAAGAGAAAACAAATGGAGTTAAATGTCAGCATGTTTGATTCCAATAATATTTATTTTATAATCGCATGCCAAGAACATTAACTCAAACAATAGCGGATAAGCTTACGTTTGAATCGACTCTTCTAAAAACAGATTCTTTTTCATTTGCATTCACCAAAAGTGCACTCCTTCATTTATTAACTATTTTATTAGTAAATAAAGTACTGTATTTAAGTGCATATGTTAGTCAGATGGGAACAATAACTTTTTTGGAGCTCAAAGCATGTTCTCTTATTCAGCATTATGACCTATTTGATTAAGGTGTACCTTGAATTAATTAATGCATGATTTCAGTAAAAAAAAATTGAAAATAATAAAAATTACAAGTTTGTGGGATGAATGGCCCAAAGAAATAATAGGGGGTGGGGGTGGGGGTGGGGGTGGGGGGCACTCAGTCAATTTTCCTGCCTTTGCTCAGGGAAATGTCAGGTTTCTGTGCAGGTGTAGGCAGAGAGAGGACCAGTATGCCACTTCTTAAAAGGAAGCTATGTAGAAAACTAAATAAGTCATCAAGGTATATATAGCAACACCTAAGAACAAATATTCTTTCTAGCTGAAGATGAACAAGCAAAACAAACAAACACAAACAAAAAAGGTGCAATACTGCATGTTTTTTGGTGCATTCTTAAGATGTAAATGAAAATGTTTATCTATTGTATGCATCCAAAGCAGAGCTTTTTTGCAGTCATGGTTTGAAGTCTGTAGAGACTTTGATTCTCCCCTTGAGTCTCCCTGAAGAAATTTAACCAATTGATTTAATAGTTGCTTAGTGCCTTTATCCTGTACCCACAATGAACTGCAGAAAGTGCCTCCATTCACACAGCTGAGAAGTTATGTAACAAAGAGAGGAAGGGTTGGGGCACAGATATTTTGCTTTTTCTTTTTCCATCTTCGCTGTTTCACTTCACCACTGTGGGAAGACCACACCATCCTGAACCCTGGAGAGGAGAGATCCAGGAGGGTGCTGTTTCTCTGGCCATCCATTGGACTGAGTCCCTTTGGCAGCATGATGTAGGATGTAAACTAGCACCTGAGACCCAGCTTCATACTGGACATGAACCATGAACTTGTTTGTTTCCTTTTCACCAGAAGCCAAGATAAACTCTTTGGAAATCTGTTTTCTCTCAAGGGCCACTCTGGACATTCAAGGTTTCCTCAGGTCCAGTGTAGTACTTCTTGCACATTTTCTTATTCCTCCTCTGTTAACAACAGCACTTTGCAAATCTCTGGTAGTCTGATCTTTCTAAGCATCATTGTGGCTGTGGGAACACTCAGTTCATAGTAACTTTTCCTAGGCCCTCCCCCCTGGCCCACTCCCTTCACATATTTCCAACAATGCCTCTATAATCCTCCCACCAGGCAATCACTTCACAGGTTGAGCATCTATATTCTGCCACCCCAGACATCCAGCCCAAAGAATACCTGAGACCCTGTGCCTATCTGAAAGAGAGCCATATAATACATCCTCTGGGGCCAGCAGCTATCCACCAATGGAGAGGCACTCAGCATCTTTTTAAGAACACCAATGGGGTCTTCATTCTGCATTTAGCATGTGGCCACCTGCTGCTGACCACCTTACATTCCTGCCCTGCTTCTTCTGGAAATCTTCCCTGTCACACCCATTCCTTCCCCAATCCTATCCTAGAACTAGCAGTGAAAAATAAATGAAGAAACTAGAGTAACACCCAGGCTGGCTGACTCTGTTGAAAGAAAGAACATGGATATTTTATTTTCATGTGCTGCTTCTATAATCTGTAAGACTAAAGTAATGCCATGAGATACGAAGGGCCAGAACGACACAAACCTGACCACAGGGCATAAACCCTCCCCTGTGATGTTTCCTTCTCATTTGAACCTTGACTCATCCTGGCTCTTTCTCTCCTACCTGCTTAAAAGTCCCCAGTTGGGAGAAAATGCCAACCTCCCCCAAAATTTCTGGGGATAACTTGGTCTTAGACTCTAAGGTCTAGGACACACAGAACTTGAAATGTTGCACTCTTGTCAACAGCAATAATCCACTCAATACTGCGGGATTGGATGGGTCAGAGGATGAGAAAATTGGACCAAGACTGATTAGATGGACTTTGGCTGCCTGGTGTCCCTCTCACTGTTAAATGCCGGACTGGTGATACAGGAAAAAGTGCATGTGTTACAGGAAAAAGTGCTGCATGCAGTGAACCTGTCAGCCTGGGAAGAGTTGTCATTATGAATTTGGGTGACATGGGGTAGATAAATGCTGCTTATCCATCTGTAGCTCATTGCAACCAAGTTAGTAGGAATGGAGTACAGGGACTATCTGTACAGCATAGGCATGCCACATTTGACAAAGCTCTTACCCCATGCACTGTAATGTGCTGAAATGTTTTTGTAGACCTGAAGGTGCACTTAACAAAAATGCCTATTAAGGAGCGACTATCTTTTGGTTTACTTACTTATATTTATTTTATCAGGCTTTTCACCCTTTCATCCCCTTCCTAGGCCTTGAGCTTTAATGGCTCATGGCCTGAATACTTGTTTTCTCCAGAAGAAGACTTCTGACATGCTGATAGCCATTGCTCAGCTCTTCCAGTGTTTGGAGGGCCCTAGTTCAATAGGGTGGCAGTGGAAGAGTTGAGTCACACCAGGGCTGTTGGCCATCCGAGAATCCGTGAAGTGGTTAACTCACCTCAAGTGATCTAAATTAGAGAGACCAAAGACGTTAATTTCCTTTGTCCTTAGATTTATAGAAGACAGATTGTAACCAGGAAAGGTTTTTGTTTTCACATCTCATCTGTGCATAGCCCTCCCTCGCTTCTCTGTGAGAACTGAGTTCTGATTACCAGTTAAAATTGTTCATGGGAAATGTATTGGTGAGTTAGCCTAGCAAAATCAAATGGACCAATAATAAGTTCTTCTCCTGGAATATGGCTGATGGACAGTCAGTTCTCTGAAGTCAAACTGTGCAGTATTGTGTATAGCTATAGATTTTTCAAATTAGTTACTATCTGAAAAGTCAACAAAAATAGTATCCTAGCCCTCCTATTTAATACAGGAGACCTCAAGACACACGTTTTAAAACAATTTTACAATTGAATTTTCTTTGTTTGGTAGATTAGATTGAACAAAAAGGAGAAAGAGAACATCAGCAGAAGGCAAGTCCCCATTTCTTCCAGGAACGACTTATTCCTGGGAGTGGTGAGAATTGGTGGGTGGTAACCATCCATAGTATAAAATTGTTAGAAAGACTATAAACTGCCAAACAGCCATTTTATCTTCCCGCTTTTTCAAGAAAGGATGAAGTCCTTCAGTGCTTACGTTCATTTCAAGAAGACAGCTAAACAAACTACAGCTTTTAAACCAGACACAACCCAAGTTGAGTTGTTATCTCAGGAGGTGGTTCTCACCCACCATTTGGTGTATTAATATTTGTATTTATATTATGGAATTTCAGGGTATATGTGAACATGTCCAGTATGACTCAGGTAAACCTTAGAAGAATGTACATTACTTATCATTTTTGTAAAGAAGCAAACAAGAGCTGAGTTGTTAACCAAAAGTGTTCCATTACCTTGGGTCACTGTGAGAACTCATTCAGGGTATAGGTGTAAGGTTCAGAGGTCTTGGGATCAAGAGCCAGTCTCTGTCCAGAAAAAATGACCATTGACTTTATTAGGCAGTCTAGAGTGTACGTAAGGGGTGAAGCTCTGCTGACCTCAGGACTTTAAGGAGATTAAGGAGATTAGCCCTGGTCACAGTGATTTTCATTGAGGAGCTAACTAAAAGTTTACTTTTTATGACATGAGACTTTTAAAGAGTATAGAAAAGTTTTGTTCTATAATCAGAGAGGAAGAAGAAATGGTGTAAGGAAAGGAAACAAAACAAAACAAGCCACAAAATCTCTTGCAAAATATTCCAGGCCAAAAGTTGTCTCCTCTCCCAAATATGCAGAAACACCTTTCTTCAATTCAGTGCACTGTTTTATGCAGCAGCAACTCTAAGTAGACAGCGTGGATTTTAGATAACACACCTCTAAGGAACGTTAAAGGTAAAGTATTACCAAGGTTAAAAATAAAAATGGACTTTATTAGTTTAAAGTGCACCATCAGGACAACAAATCATTTAAGCTGAAAAAGCACTCTTATTTCTTGAGTTTGCCAGTTGCTTACACCTTGAGTTGAAGATATGTCTCATTTTCACCTACTGTGCATTTCTCCTGCCCTAACAACTGTTTAATATGTCAGGTAGAGGACATTGAATGTTATGAATTGAGAACCTAATTGAAGCGCATAGTTTTCATCTATGCAATTTTACTTGCTTCTGTCACTTTATGATCTGTTCATATTTGGCATCAATTAAAGATAATTTTTAAGGATCTTATCAAGGAATATCTTGACTGGTTATTTGTCTCTTGTTTAACTGGCCTTTTGGGGAGCTTTTGTTGTGGGATCTCATTAACAACATGAAAAATCCAAGATAAAATCACGAGCAGCCCTGTTGTTTTGAAACTCCTGTACTATTTCTTCTGTGCAAGTGCATACACTGGGTTGAATTTTGACAATAAATTCACAGGTTGGACTCAGGATCCCAAGGAGAGCCCTTTGGAATTTGACCTGTGAAAGAAGTGGGGATTGAGCTTTAAAAAGGGAAAAAAATGAACCCCAAGGGAGTAAAGTAATTGATTATATTAGCTTAAATTGTTTTTGATTTGAAACTGTATTTTTATTCATAGTCTAAGCTTTTCAGGAAGAATAATTTGTGTGTGTGTGTGTGTGTGTGTGTGTGTGTGTGTGAGAGAGAGAGAGAGAGAGAGAGAGAGAGAGAGAGAGAGAGAGAGAGAGAGAGAGAGAGAGCGCGCGCTATGGTCTGGCAGAAAATAACTTGATGGTTACAAAATTGTGTTACAAGTGATTTTGATGTGGAAGAGCAAAGTGGTTCCTGTTCTTTACAGACTTGTCCCACGCAGTTCTTCATGTGGTTAACATGTCTTTCTTTATGTTTTGTTTTAATGAATTGGTACATTTCCTTTTGATTCTTCTTGAGATTTAGAAGTTCTCTTTTCTTCCTTTCATATTTTATACAGGCTTTTATGTCAGAGCAAACAGGGTTACATGCTTTATGACAGGTGTCTGTTTTATGCCAAATGCATTGGGGAGCTGGGCTGGTTTGTCATCACTGAATTTTATTGCATTGTGATGGGCTCAAGTTGTAAGATTTGGAGATGAATCTTGCTTTTGCTGGAGATGTTGCTACTGAGAGTAGACTATGAGGCTGGGCAGGCTGCCCATGATTTTTCTGTTGTGGTCGAAAAACTCCCAGGCTGAGTTCTGACAGACGAGGGTAAGAGAAAGCTAGAACTACTTCAATGGCAGCGGGCAAATGAGCCAGAACATTCACAACCCTGAGTGTACTTCTCAAAGCTCAACCTTGGAAAGGTCTTTCTGAAGCAGAAACAGATCCAGGTAGCTGCAGGGATAAGGCTATGCCTGGAAGCTTTACTGTTTATAGAGCTTCAAAAAGAAATCAAGTCAGTTTTAAGAGGGGCCAACCGGAGGAGTCAAGAACAGAGAGCTGATGTGATCTGATCCCAGCCATTTTGCCACTGAGTACGGAAGCTGGCATCTACTTCCTACAATCAGTGTAGACTTGTGAAGTCCCAGGCTTGCATGTGGAGGGAAGAGTAACACTGAGGCAGGGCATAGAGTGCCCCTCCGCAAAATCCAGCTGCAGACCTAGGACAGCATGGTCACACGGCACTATGGTAAAGCAGCCTTTTGAACTAGCTTAAATGCAGGTAATTGGAAATATCCTATTAATTAATTGAATCTTATATACTATAGATTTTAAGATACATCATTGCTTGACATATTCATAAAAAACAAAGAATGTTGACAGTTACGATCCCTCATTGAATTGATCCATCCCACTTTTAGAGATGTAAACATTTAAAAAAAAAGAATCTTAAAATTAATGAACTACAGTGATTCTAATGTTTGTGCCCCTTTGTTTTCTGCTGTGATAATAGGTTTGGGTTCTAAACTTGTTTTTAAATTTGGCAGTTTTTTTCAGACCTAATCCCTGGCTAAAGTCTTTTGTTCTTCCTTTAACTGTCTTTTTATCCCATTGTGCTTATGCTTTGGAGCTCCTTGTCACCATGCTGTTTAGCATTCGGAGATCATTTACTCAGCCAGAGCTTCCGATTTAATCTGTCCAGGAGGTTTGGTCTCCCTCTTCTCCCTCCCTTGCCCTTCGATAGCACCCCTGCTATTATCGGAGGATCGGATGATCGGAACCTTCAGCAGCCTTAGATTTTATCAAGTTAAAGTCAACCTGACACTCATTCCCAGTGAGCAGCTAATAACAACACCTCCCTCCAGTGTGTATAGGTCTCTTTGCAGCTTTCCAGTCACTTCCACATTAATTATATTGCTTTATTCTACATGGTGAATTAGGTAGGGCTGACACTGCTCTCCTTGTTTTATAGTCCAAGGCACCTGCCCAAGGTTGCTGAGTGGAGGGGTCAGGCCCATGCTTATTGATGATTCCATGGCAGGGACTCTGAGAGTTTATCAAGTTAATGGAATGCTGGAATGTGTAATGTCAGTTGTTAAAGAAAGACCAGTGGGCTTTGGATAGAGGTAAGCTCCTTGAGCCTTCCAATTACTCATTTCTAAAATGGAAATATGTAATAAATTTAGTAACCTAGGGTCGTGTGGATGGAATGAGATAATATAGGTAAACATGTTTGGTAAATTCTAATGTGTTCTATAATTGTGAGCTACCAATAGATTTACGATTAATTATAATGATGAAGGGAGGAGCAGGGGGAGGAGCCCTCTGGAAAATTCTCCTTCCTAAGAGGAGCTGCACTTTAAAAGAAGACTTCAGGGAGATCAGAAAATTAACTATATGTGGTACATATATATAATGCAATTGTACTCAGCCATAAGAAAAGATGAAGAACTGTCATTTGCAATGACATGGATAGATCTTGAGATTATCATGCTTAGAGAAATAAGACAGAAAAAGTTAAGAACCATACAATTTCACTCATATGTGGGATATAAAACAGAAAGCAACAAATGAACAGGACAAACAAAACTCATAGACACAGACAACAGTTTAGTGGTTACCAGAGGGAAAGCAGGAAGAGGGAAGGCGATAAGGAAAAGGGAATCAAATATATGGTGATGAAAGGAAATTTGACTTTGGGTGGTGAACACAACACAATACACAGATGGTGTACACTTGAATTGTACACTTGAAACCTATATAGTTTTATGAATCAGTGTCACCTCAATAAATTAAATTTAAAAATTTTTTTAATTAACTGTATGATGGTAAAATTTGAAGACTTGGGGCAGAGATGTTTTCAGCAGGAATCTTCAGTACATCCCGTATCTAATATCCGGCCTGCAGCAGCCCCACAGAACGCTGAGCCACTATTTCTAGTTTGTTTCTTCCTTGCTCTAAGATATAAGATGATTTTACATCCCCACACCCCAAATGTCAAGGGTAAACTTTGCCTTGCAATAAGTTGAGGAACTAGGAGGTATCTTTAATAATTTACATCTCTTCTGATTGCCTCATTTCCCCCATGTGCACAACATTGTGTGATTTGATTTTTTTTCTTTCCACCTGTGAATATTGAGAAATAAAGCAAGACGTTGTTTGCAAAGTTTTCTCATATGCTTGTCTGAGAGACATTATGTAAACATAAAAAGCTATTTTTAACTTTCTTTGCTAAAAATATAATAACCCTGGCAAGCATACATGAGTCAATACAATCTTTTCTTGAATAGCACATACTACAAGGATGCTTATAAAAATCTATGTTATAATATCTCTATGATGGTCCAGTCCTTCTTTCTTAAAATTGATTGGATAAAGTAGCTTTGATTTAAATAGCAATAAGACTCTTACCTGCTTTTCTTAAAGAATTTCATTGCAGTTAAGTAAAGATTTGAGTATCTGTTAGAATTTGTGGTTCATGAAATATTTTCCTAGAGAATAAAATTCAGGGGCTAGATTGAGTTCATAAACCTATTAATGACTTTTAAAAATAGATACGTGACATGTTCATGTTTCCTGTAATAGATAACGTTCTCAATATTATTTCAAGTCCTGAGCATTGAATGCATTTTAGGACTGTTTCCAGAGAAACTAATTCCAGTTGGAATTTATTTTTTGAGAATTAAAATCAGAAGACAATCAGTGAGTAGAGGCTTAAGCTTAGGATAATTGTGTCTTGAGCTCAGGACTGAATCCAATTTTTATTAAAAATGCTATTCCTCAATGTATTGAGTTGAGAGTGTTTGGGAATTTAAGATACTTTATCTCTATAGTGATTTTTTTCTTTTGCACTTTATACAACCTCATGATCTCACTATTTCAGAAAGGAAGTAATTTTGTTTTATGCGAATTTCAAAGAGAATCTCTATGACACTAAGATTCACCCCACCAAATGTTTCCTCTTTGTTAATAAGCAAAATTTTGTAAAATCTGACAGAAAGTTGTGTGTATGCCAGTCCTAAAAAAAGGGGGGTGCCCAGCTCAGTTTTTGGAAGATCACAGGATATTGGCTTATTGTTAAAGGACGTTTCTAGTTAAGACAGGATGACTTTCTTTTAAGTCTCCAGAGGATGAAGATCACTTTTGTTGGCATTTAGAAAATAACATTTATCCTTAATAGATAGATATAAGCACTCTAAACATCATTTAATCGAAATGTTGGTAATTCAGAAAACAAACTAACTGAACTGTATATCATACATAATGATTAGCGTGTTGGAAGAACAGTGTTTGTCTACTGCAAGATTCCAAATGGTAAGTTAAAGCCGTGTTGCAAGGCAGTGACACCCATTGGATGGGCAAAACAAGGTTTTTAGCATGACAAATCAAATACTTGACTCTAATTATAATTCTCAAGAGTTTGCAGAATGTATATGATGGGTCAAATAAGAACGGTCATGTTTTACCTGCCTGAAGGTAAAAAGTTTGGCCAGGACTTCAAGTCTCTAGTTTTAAAGGATGATTAGGAAAGGAGCTGACATTGGGGAGATTTGAGACCCTAGCTTGTGTGTTGCACTGTGCATACTTAATAAGTTTAAGTCATTCATGAATTAACTGTGGCTATTAAGGTGGCTAAGAATAGTTCATCAGTTAATGCACTCTAATGTAAAGTGATGGACAATTATGCTGTTTTGAAAAAGCTATATAAATTGTCTTATAGGTCAATCACTGAGCTCAGTGGTCAGCTAAGTTGTAAAGGAAATGGTTGATGGACCTGGCACGAAATCATCCAGGAAATTTGCTTATGTTCAGTAAAATAGACTCTTTGTTATCACTGGTTATATTGGCAGTCTTACATAGGAAGAGGAATCCATGAGATGACTTTACAGTCTGATCTCAGCCTTAGAATTCTAGTGTTCAAAACTAAAGAACAGATTTTGTATAGGTCCTAAACCTAGATACTGAGCTAAACGGAAAATGATTAAAGATGATTTTTAAAAGACAGAGTCTTGAGAATAACCATGTTTTATTTAAATGTTTCCTTTATATCTGATGATTTTATATCAAGTGTAATTTTTCACCATTCATATACATTATGCAATTACTTTGTGAATGAAAATTCTGAACATCTCAGCCTGTTGCAGCAAGTCCCAACGTCTCTATCTGGGCCAACATTTAACTTTCATTGTATTGGCTTCACTTCTCCCCAATGCAGTAAACACTGTAATGGAAATTCTCAACAAAAACTGTTGTTCTCGGTGTCCCCCTTTTTTTGGGGGGGGGGGGACTTATTGTGTTTCACTTTGACAGAGGTTATAATTTAAATTAAAATAGTTTATTGATAATTGAGTTTCCTCTCAAGGCCTGAAGCTGGAACATTTCCAGAACGTACATTTCTTCATCCATTCTCCTTGAGACTGGACTGGTGTATTTTTCACATTTATCTCTGATTCCTTCAGAGGTCAGATGTTGGCAGTTAATTTTTCCTGGAAAATTGTTTATATACTTAGACCATCTGGGGTTCGATTTATTGGAACGTCATCTTTTTTACGTTGATGGTTGTACACATTCTATTATTTCCTGAGAGCCTTAAAACTTATTTACTGGCACTTCAGTGTCAAGAGTAAAAGTGGGAAAATCAGCTAGGCATTTAACTTGAGGATGGAGAAATAGGACCCTCAAACATAAGTGTTGGTGGAGAGGTCTCTAAGAATTGGAAATTATATGCCAGGTATATTCCATTCCTTGCTTATGTTATTAAATGCTCATACATCACTTATTTTGGGGTTCTGATATATTTATGTATGTATGTATGTATATGTATATATGTATATGTATGTATATATATGTATGTATATATGTATGTATATATCCCTAGGAAAATGCCTAACCCCATCCTCAGTTCATACATGTGTGTGCACACACCTATACACTCTGACCTGTTCTCATCTACCTGTCCATGAACCTGCAGGGTCACCTTTGCTATTGAGCAGGTGAATGTTAGCCCAAATGAGAGCACTTTTAATTAATACTAAAGATTTGTGGCCACTCTCTTTTAATTAAGTGGGGAAAAAACCCCATAAAGCTATTATGATTAAGTCTTTCATTTTGCAGTTAAAGAAATTGCCATTTAAATGAAAGGGGAAAAAAAAAACAGCAAAAGTTGAGGATCCTGGGGTATACGCCTTTGGGCTACAATTCTCTCCTGCCTAGATTTACACTCCATTGCAGCTCAGACAGCTCATACACATGGTGACAGAAAGTAGCCTGAGGTAGACAATATGTATGTGGCTCTCTGTTAGGGCTAGAGATGTGGCCATCTCTGAACATTGGTCTCTTCATGCCTGCGCCATTTCTTTCTACTTCGTTAAATTTAAAAAGTATGTGTGATATATCTGCTGTGGAAGCAGTATTCCTTATGAAATCTTTAGGTTATTACCTTGGATTTTCACAATTTGCATTTCTGGGCCCATGGTATGTCCCTATATTACTCCAAGACTTTGTGTGCTGGTTTATAAATATAGGTGATAAGAAGAATCTCTCAAAAATGCTATGTGGCTGACTTGCAAGTGCCAAACTATTTGATACCTTTTGAAGAAAAGCATTTTACACACACACACACACACACACACACACACACACACACACACACACACCACAAAGCCCAGCAACACCCCTCGAATTTGCATGAATGGAAGACTTGTCATAAATGAATGAAAATTTAAGTAATACTATGTACTAAAAGTATGCGGTTTTAGTATTATTTAAATTCACACCTCAGTAAGCTTGAACCCTCTAAGTTTATTTAAACTCTAAATTTGCAGACCACAGAAAAGGCACACTTTTGTTTGTTCCATGTACAAATACCACATAATACAATGGTGTCTTAGTTAAAGGGGAATACAATAAGTGTTCTATTTTTATCCTTTACAATTATAAGAGAATTTCAATGCACTACTTTATTTGACCCTTACAACAGCCTTTTAAGGTCTTAGGTAGGAAATACATATTTCTTTTCATTTGCACATTGTGTCCTCTGGGAAACAGGAATGGAAGTTTGGCTCCAGCGTGTGATGGCAGAAGCCCAACTGTCCCTGCAGGATGCTCTGTAGCTGGGATGGTCCTTCGGAGTTGTTCTGAGTTAGGGTCTGGGGACCTGACCTTTGGGTGTTCCCATTGACTTGTCTTTGGTTGATGCTTCCCTGAGAAGGAGCAAGAGCTTGCATCAGAGGGGGTGAGTTCTATAGCTGTGAAGGGGGTCTGGATGAAACATCAGAGCACTATGGAGGGAGTAATAAGTTTATATGTAGCCAGAGCAAAGAGCAAAGGCACCAAAAGCTGAACAGTAAAACAAAGAAACTTTCAGAAGTGGAATCATCTATTTCTAATAAGCAAGAGTTGACTATAGTTTATAAATTGACTTGTTAAATGGACAAAGTACTCTAAGGCCTCTGGAGATGCTCCTTTCTAATGCATGCTAGAAGGCTTCTTCCAGACTAGCCTGAGCTATCCTGTATGGATCGAGTTCAATTATTAATCAGGAGTGATGGGTAATTCTGGCTAATGCTGCCTAATGGTGCAGGTTGGGTAATTGTATTGTGTGCTCGGAGCACAACTTTGGGTGGTATTGACATGGCCTGCGCCTCGTTTTGTATGGACACGTTTGTGGTATACTGCTTTGAGGTCCTAGTGAAATGCACTAAACCACTTGTGTGACTTAATGCATCTGTGTAACATTAGCATTTCCTCTTAATGTGTCACACAGATGATAAAGAAATGCCTGGAAGGGAGCTGGTGGGAAGGGGGCTTTTAAAAGCAAACTCTCAGTCCTTGTGGCATCATCACCATGCCCCTAAGTGTTTCTGTGGCCAATTTAGAACTACTCAGCATGGAGTTCATACACAGACATTCTCATTAAGAGATTCAGCTTGGTGTTTGGTCAGACACGACAGGATTATTTAGATTTTTCATCTTGAAACAGATCTCAGGAGAGCTAACTATTTGGGCAGCTTTTCACTTGGATTTGAAAAAATCTCTAGATCCACAGTCCCCAACCTTTCGACGTCAGGAACTTGTGCTCCTATAATAATCTAATGCTAGATGATCTGAGATGGAGCTGAGACAGTGATGCTACTGCCTGGGAGCGGCTGCTAATACAGATGAAGCTTCACTGACTCGCCTGCCACTCACCTCTTGCTGTGCAGCCTGGTTCCTAACAGCCTGAGTACTCGTACAGATCTGTGGCTCAGGGGCTGGGAGCCCATGCTCTAGGCTATTTGATTAATGGTAACTCCTATCACTCTGTGTCTCTAACATGCTAACACGAAATTTGCATTTGCTAAAAAGCCCAGCTTGTTGCACAAAGAAACCCAGATCTGGTCCAAAGCAGATTTCAAACTATGCAGAGAACAAATGTGATTCCCCAAACTTCTGTCATTCTGTAGTATTGAATTATAATTGTGTTGGAAAGCTAGATTTTTTATTTTCAATCCCAAACCTTAGCATTTTACTACTTGATATTTAGACCAAAATGCCAATTTTTTTTTTAACTCAGGTAGTAAATCACATAAGCCCATGGATACCTACAGTTTATAAACTAACCATTTAAAAAGTAAAATTGGATGAGCCATATTTAAGGCTATTCATTTCAGAGGTGTCACAGGCCCAATGAAATTTGGATTTTACCAGGATCACTGGGGCCGTGATGTTACCTGAATCCTACACGTTTCTGAACAAAAGGAGAGGGAAGGTAGAGAAACTTTGCCACCTCAACGGTTTGGCTTTCTTACCTCCACTAGAAATATTGTCCATGTGTGTATATGTTCCTTTGCAGTGTCTGCTTTCTTACTTACTTTTTTTTTTACTTGTAATCAAATTTTTTTTAGCTGCCAGTGAAAAACAGATAAGTATGATCCTATTTCAGATCAGACTATTCTAGAAAAGTGAGTGACCTGCTGGAAAAAGCTAGTTGGAACAGAAAAGTCTATTTCTTTCTGGCACTCTAGAAACATCATAGCTGTCATCTGATTCTTCTAGAAAAGTGAGCAAGTCTCTCAAAATAGAATCCCTTCTTTCAGAGATAAAATCTAAAGTACTCTAAACAAATGAAATCATTAACATCTCAGTGAATTCTGGTGAAGGAAAGAGTTATTTCTGTGGGGTAAACTGAACAGACATAAAGAACCAAAGGGATAGATTAGAATTTGCAAATAAAAATATTTGCTCCTTCCTAGGATTCTATTGGTCCACTCTCAGAAAGATAATTGCAGGAATGTGAGGCTCTGAGTTACTGGCCGTCTTACTGAATTTCCTTCTGACTAATGCCATATTTTTGTAAGGGGGCTTTAGAAGCACAGTCCAAGATCACAAAAACTATACAGATTACTGTAGGGAGTGAACCCTACCATAGGCTTTGTTAGTGACAAGCCCTGCTCATCAAAGATTACCATTTTAAACAGCACAGATTCTATTTTGACAGAATTTCTATTCATCTAATTAAAGGATGAGCTAATAGGTGGCTATTATACACATGATTGCTAATATATCTGTCTCAGTTCACACGAACACTGAACACAAGCTACTAAGTGAGACCCTGAACGTTACAGAGGATCTGTGTTTGCATCCGCTGGAATTAAGTTATATTTTGTTGGAAAATTGTGTACAACTGTATGAGGTATAGAGATCAATCTTGTCCAAGGTAGTTTGATAAACCTAAGCTCCAGTTCAGAGCTGTGAAGACAAAAAAGTCTAGACAATGTCCAAGACCTGGGATATTTTTAGTTACTATGAAATGATGCTTCTCAGTAGCACCACAGGCAATTTTTCTATGAGAGTAGTCTTGTCTCAGAGCTGGTATCATAGAGGTGCTGGCACTGTCAGAAAAATAGGTTTCCTTTTGGTTTCATCTGAACTCAGAAACCATTTAGAGTGTTGCTTGTTAGTATACCCCATAGCTTTGTCGGGTGGCCTTCTTTGTGAAGTGTTAAGATATGTCTTTAGTTCCATCGCCTCACAGAGATCCTTATATCAAGAGAAGTCCAGATTGTTATTTGGATCTTGCTGTAAGCTGATGATAACAAGATCTAATACTAAAAATGGATACATGTCAAGGAATCATGGAATCTCAGAGTTGACCTGAACCTTTCGAGTGTCATCTGTTTCTTTCACTGATTTTTAATTTGAATCACGTCAACAGATTCCTTGGGTCCCTATCTTTTCAGTGTTGTGGTACTCGAAGAGTTTGTCAGTTATCGGTTTGAAAATCCAGTTCTTTATCATTATATTAATATATCATAAACTTGATACTACTGATAAGGAAGGGCAGAACAGTGGAAAAGGTCCTGCTACTGAAGAGCATAAAGCTGAGTGGTAGAAGAGATAGAAGTCAGGAACCCTGAATCTGCAAATAAAATTTAGTTCTCATGGTCTCACACTGCTATAAAGATAAGTGATCTGGTGCAAGGCTAGAAAAATGGTAAAAATAACAATTAATATATTTTATTCTTGTGACCATTTTAATTTATCTTACCCAGACACATTATCTTAGGAAGAACATTCATTTAAGCCAAATCCAAAATGCATTCGTTTCTATGAACAGAGATATTTGTAATTTATAAACACCCATCTTTTTATAAATTTGTTGAGGTCTTCCTAGTACAAGATGTATATGATTGTATATTTCACCAATGATGTATATTATACATTAAATATTAATCTTTTGGCATGTTACACATTATTTTATTAGCCTAAGTATTTCAGAAAGAAGGAAATATTTAGACTTCGGCTAAATAAAAATTTTAGCAAATAGAAGCTTGGTCTTTTCTTTTTTTTTTTTTAGATGTTTGGTACCATTATTCTTCTTTAAAAATATTAATTCTTCTCTACTGTATAGAGCATAAAGCTCAAATTCCTCAGCACAGTAAAGAAGGACCTTAAAATTCAACCCAGCAAAACTCCCAGGAAAAAGACATAATTCCTTCTCTTGAATCTAGCACTTCAGAGATTTTCATTTTATAGTATCATGTTATGCCACTTCACTTTGTGCATCCTGTATTCCAACATCACAGAACTACTCACCACTTCTAGAAATTATATTAATGATATATGTATTTATTTTTAAGTCATTGTACCTTTGTATGCATCATCCTTTGCTTGGTATTGCATTGTCCTCCCACTTGTTTTTTACTACACAACTGTTCAGTCTACAAAGACTCAGCTTAGACATCAACTTCATTAAGTCCCCATAGCACTTTGAAAAAGATATTGAAACTAATGCTTATGTTTATTTCTTACTCCTGTTACACTGAGTTCCCAGCGGATAGGAATCATTTTTGGTACATAGTAGGTGTTCAATAAGTGTTGACCGAATAAAGAAAGAAATAATATTTTGCTCTGTTGGTGCTGTGGAGAGAACTCAAGAAAATTTTGCAAGCAGGTAAGATTTTTAAGTGCTTGTAATATATTATTTATGCAACAGCTTTCTTCAAGGAACTTAATGTTCTAAAGTGTTTAGCCTTATTTTATCCTTCCAGATTTACCATATAACTTTTGAAAATAAGGTAAATAGTTCTCCATCTGTTATTCCTGTGGGCAGACTTCTCTCCTTCACATGACCATAGAGGTGTTCCTTATAAATCCATTGCCTTGACCCATTCAATAAAAGTTATATAATTAGGTTGATAACCACATTCCTGGTGTAGGGAAGGAGACAGGGAGCTGTTTCTGGAAAAAAATAGTGAAACAAGCCCAGGTAATGACACTAAATTAATGGCTGGTCTGAGACAATAAAACAGAAGACCCAACCATCGAAATATTCTCTCTTAGAAGTCAGACTATTACTACATCGTGCAGTGGCAATGACTTTCTGTCTTTCAGTTCTCACTCAAGTCCAGGAATTGTGTGGGGTTTTCCATTTAGGTCTTCGGATTTTCACGGCTCATGAAAGGAGATTAACCATTAATGCTTCCAGGATTAAACCAGTCCAAGGTCTCCCATCCCCCCCCCAATTTTATTTTCTAATAAATGACTTAAGATTAAAGCTATACCATATACTTTCCCTGTTGAGGATCAGATGGTCTCTCCCAGGCAAAGGAGGTCCTTTTGTTACTCAGATGAATCCTGTCCTGCTGTCTTTTGATGAGATTGTCTCTACCATTCCCATCTTGTGCTATTTCTTTGTCCTTTGTGGTGTGTGCAACACCTCCCAATTTAGCATCCTTCTGCCTTTAATGAGCATGCTGTTAGTGCTTTCCCCTCCTACCTCATCATTAATAAAGATGCTAAGGGAAACTGGGCCCATCACCAATCCATGGAACACCCCACTAAACACCTCCTACCCACTTGCAACATAATCATTTATCATTACCCTTTGTTTACAATCCTTTCCACTGTTTCTAATCCATGTGGCAGTGATTATATCCCAGCCAGCCTGCAGCTCTACAACCAGGGCCACAGAGAATCTCACACTTTTCTGTGGTATTGTGATCAGCAGGAGAGCCTTTGTTTGGTAGAAGTGTTATTTGCTGAGAAGTAAGGGATTTGCTGAAGAAAGAATAGCAATGCTTGAGGTATGATTCTTTTAAAGTGATTATTTTCAGAGAAGAAGGAGACAGTACACAGAGAGCTGACACAAGAACCACATGCCAAGGAAGTGGCAAGCATAGCCAGTTAATCTGCCAAAGAGATGCCAACAGCTTCTGTCAACCCAGAATTCATGTGGACACTTATAGAAACACATATACTCACCCACTCATTTTCTTGTTGCTTAAAAAATAGGCTCGCCATCATCCTGGACCCTCGAATGTTGTATGAGGCACAAATTCTCTTGGTCTTTTCTTAGGACTATATTGTATTTGACTTCAGTAATCTAGACTCTGAGAAAAGCAAGGAAAATGGTACTCTGTCTACAAGTGGAATAGACATACTAGACCACTGACAATATGACATGCTAAACTCGCTATGGGCAGAGTAGGTCAAGAGGAAACAACTCGTTTTGGCAGGAGGGTCTGGAGAGCGGCTGTGTAGAGGATAGGGAGCATTGAAATTGGGCCTTAAAGCAACCTTACTTTTTATTTTGGGAGGGGTTTTAAAACAGTAGAAACTTATTCTCTCACAGTTGTGAAAGCTAAAAATCTGAAGGTAAGGTGTCACCAAGACTATGATCTCTCTGAAGCCTCCCAGAAAGGGTTCTTCCTTGTCTCTTCTAGCTTCTGGTGGGTGCTGGCAATCCTTGCTTCCGTGGTTTGTAGTGGCATCACTTCAATCTCTGCTTCTATCTGCAGGGGGCTGTCTTCTCTCCACGTGTCTTTGTCTAAATTTCCCTCATCTTATAAGGGTACCAGTCATTGGGTTAGGGCCAATGACCATTCCAGGAAACATCATTACAGATCATTCTTTTTCCTACCTGTGGTCGCTGATCTAATTTTAGTGTGTCTGTCTATATGCTGCCTTTCTTGAGTTACAGTTACCCAGACGGCCTACTGTATTTGGGCATACATATGCCATGAGAAGTAGAGAAACATTTGGTTGTTCCTTATTTATAAGGCCTGCTTGGTCAAAGCAAATCTTCAGATTAATTTCAGCTGAGTATCTTTTCTCTATTCTCTGAACTGCCAAAGCACTGTATTTTACTCTTTAATGGTGCTCACGGTTAATAATGATTTGTTTATATTGTTCTCCCCCCACAATACTGTAAGATCCTTGTTGAAAAGAGCCACACTGTGTATAATTGTGTGGTCCTCACAAAACTAAAAGCATGCCTTATCTTGTGCTAGTTGCTTACTACTGTATGAATGAATGAATGCACAATGAATGAGTGAATGAATAAAATATGTCCTAATATTCTTTCAGCTAAAAATCAAGAAACCTATTTTCTCTCTTGAAACCTTACCCTCTCTCTTTTCTATTTTAAAATTATAGCAGGTAAATTCAATTGAAAGGTAATATGGGTTTAAAGAGTATCAATTTGTTTCACGTAAAAAAGTAGGTGTTTTGTCCTTTCCATTTTGCACTTACTGTTTATCTGACCCCTCCACATTTCTTTTTCCTCAGCCGCAGCACTCCTGTGGGCTGCCAGCTCCTTCACCTCCCACGAGATATGGGAGATGCCAACGGGGTTGCTGTAGTTAGAAAGGGATTTTGGCGCACCTTTCCCTCTAGACTTATGCAGTGCTTAAAGCACTCATCTAAAATTTGAAAGGAATGGGAATTTAAAATGTACAGACAGCTTTTTTAATCTTCCTTCAAATCACTCTGTATTCTAATTCTCTCCATTCCTTCCTCTGTGATTCTTACGTCTTAGCATATTCATATAACCTACATCCTAGAATAACTGTTTACATCCCATTTTGGTGTTTTAAACTGAGGATAATGGTTGGCAGGGGTGTAAATATGACTATAATTCTATTTCTTCCTATTGCTTAAAATAAAAATACCAAGTGAAAGGTAGAAAATTCCATGCATAAGTATGATAGTTGTGGAGTGAGTAGGTTCAGTAGAACAAAATCAACGGGATTCTGAATGCCTGGTTCTAGTGCTATTTTTGCCACTCATAGGTGGTGTGATCCTGGACTGGTTACTTTCTTCTCCTGGACCTTGGCTTCCCATTTCTTCTCTCTGATCTCCTGGGTTTCCAGCTCTGTGGATGCCATGCAGGGTAAAACAAAGCTGAGCAAGCTCATTCTTGTGAAGAATCTCAGTAGAGTCATATGATCTCAAAGCAGAATTGGCTTTGTATTATCAAGGTTCATTTCTTCACTTTGTGATTATTCAGACCTCTTGCTTCTGATATCCTCCCATGCCTCTCTTTAATGACTGGGTGAGAGGGATGAAAGTGGGGAGATTGAATCAAATGTTACTTCTAGGCACCTCATGTGATGATTTGGGGAGGAAGATTGAAATTGTTTTTTTAACTAAACTTATTCAATTCTTTGTATATTCAATTTTAACATTTTATACTCATTTTTTCATTAGTGTGAATTGGTAGAAATTGACAGCTTTTTTAACTGTGATGATATGGACGTTTAGTGGTGCTTAATGGATTGAGTTTTCTGGTACTTGCAAAGACATAGTGATGATGCAGTAGCAAGCTGACTAAGCTGAACCTAGTAAGCTACATTTATTCATTATTAATTATTCATACTTGGACTTCTTCCAGAAATAATATGGAAGGGTATACAATAAAAATTACATTTGCAATAGGACTGTAAAACCAAAGGTATAAGGGTTACGTAATTAAGGGAGAAGAGATAATTGTACAAGAAAGCCAGAGTTAAAGGTCTTTATTTCAGTTGAACACAAACTTTATCTTTGAGATTCCTGACAGCCAAGGAGAAAAGGAAACGTGAGTCACATGGCTCTCACTACCTAGTAAAATAAGCACGCTGTGCCTCAAGTTATGACAATCTAATCTTTTCTCTTACACTAAACTCTAAGAGCAATTTAATATCTGATTTTTATGCTAATCAGCATTTTAAAAATCCCTTGTTGGTACCTTTATATAGCTATGGAGTTTTTATTTCATAAGACCCTGTTTTATATTGACTTTCATAAAAAGTTGAAGGCATGTTAAACTGTCAGTATAAAAGCCTTTCTACTGGGGTAAAATAAAGTTCAAGTACACATGTTTTTCTTTTTGTTTACGATTTTGATAGTTTAGTGAGATACAGTGATAGAGCTTAAAAGAATCAGAATTATTATCATGTTCTTTATATTATATGTCTCAAAGATGAATGGTCTGTAGGCTCTTGACAGGATCTGGATTATTTACTATCTCAGTGCCGAATATGTAGGAAATGCAGCTTTTGGTAAAAGAGGTAAGATTGGTGGCAATGTCAACATTTCTTGTGCAATTAAACAGTGTCCTTTGTCATCTTATCCTGTGACGATCCATTCTATGTGAGAGTTGAGAGGGCTACTGACTATTTCAGACAGAGATACAATTTGACATTTAAAGTAAGGAAAGCTGTAAAGGTAGGTAAACCTTCTATATGGTATAGTTTTCCTATTTGTGGATGTAGCTCCCAATAGAAAAGTAATTCCTGAAGTCCATGGAGATAACTATGATGTAGTATATACCAACTTATTGAACCATGAAACTCTATTTTACTTACAGCATAATGATAAAACTTAAATCTGAGCTTATGAAATATAATGGATACTAAAAAATGTTATATCACAGAAAAATTAACTTGTAAGAACTGATCAAACTTGATCCATATGTTTAATACACAATAAGCATTGAATAATATCATAAAGATATATTGAAATATAAGACATGATGCATAACATAGGCCAGCAGTCTTCAAAGAGATGATGTGTATTTGATGCTACTTTGCAATTGTTAGGACAAAGGTTTGAGTTTCCAAAACCCTTTGCTTCTCCAGTGTGCTCTTGGTAGGTAAGGTATGAGAACAAAGCTCTGAGATCATAACATTAGCTGATTAACCAGCGTCCTGCCAAATTGTATTATAGGGTATCATTTAGCCTATAAAGGAACCCAAGAGAGCATCCTTCTCTTCATTATCATAGTGAACAGAATCTGTCTACTCAGGCTTAGGAGGAGAAGCAGAGGAGTTGTGAGTTGTCCCTTCATCTTCTCCATGCACATCCTACCCAATGGTTTGCTGGAAGCTGCTAATACCTACTAAAGAAAGCAAATCTTTAAATTTTCAGGAATTCTCAAAGCCTTTTGTAAAACATAGCCTTGTAAAAATTAAATTCTATAAATTTTAAATTAAGGAAATTACATACATAAAAAAGCAATATTTATAATTTATCACTTCCCAACTATTTTTTATGTTTTATTATCATCTATGCCCTTAACATTAATATGTTAGTCACATCCACATGATGGAAAAACTCATCATCTGTGATGCCAAGTTGACAGCTTGAAATTAGCCATGGTGGGAATATTTACACCATGGGAATTGGCTAATGCTACAGGCCCTTTTTTATTTCTTGAAAAGCCAGTTGTTAACCTTTTTCCAGCACTCCTGTGTCCACTCCCAGCCATGACACTATAATTATCTCCTAGATCTTCCATTCTGATACTTTGGTATTTTGTTTTTTATATGGTGAGAATAACATTTCTACACCTGCTTCATGGATTAATAGGATATCAGGAAGAGGCAGACTATGGTAATTGACTAATAGAGGCACCAAAATAATTAACTTATTTAAAAATAGTGATGTCTGTGCCAGACTCTGAGCTTGGAGCTCCTTGCTCCTAAGGAGATTATAGCCTAGAGGAAGACACAGACAAATCATCAGGGGGTTTTACTAGTTCATGGTAAGTGCTGGGGTAAAGTAAATACAAGGTCCTCTATCAGGACATAGTAGAGGCACCCAACCAAGACTCAAGATTCAGGAAGTATTCCTAGAAGAAGTGACTTCAAAACTGAAGTCTGAAGGCTATTTAAGCCTTAGCTAGGCAAATTTCAAGGAAAGGCACTACGAGTATTGAGAATAGCATGTGCTGAGGTCCAGCGGAGAGAGGGGTGCTGAGTTTAGGTGCTACAGGAGGATCAATGAGGATGGAGTGCAGAGACCAGCGGAGGCAGGCAGAGGGAAGGTCATGGCAGGATTGCCAGCCAAGCCTCAGATGTTACATTTAATCTCAAAATAATGGAGAAATTTTTAACTAGACATGATGGAGTCAGCTTCATATTTTACAATTCATCTGATTGCTATTTGAAAACAGAGACTACCACTAGAGAAACCTTTTAAGGCTCTGGAACCAGGCAAGGTGGCAGTTTTTAAGATAAAAACTCAATTTCTTCCAGTAGATTTGTCCACTTGGGAGGCTGGCAGTGACACTGTTGAGAGTAGAGTCAGTAGAGTGTCGGGAGGCCTGCTAGCGATGGGTTGGAGACTGCATAGGAGACAAGGAATTATTTATAATATTTAGAATCATCTTGGTGAGAAAAGTGAATAGAGAAAGTGTGGAAGTCACATGAGGTTAGAAAAACGCATTTGCCTTCACTGCCCGCCTGGAAATGGCTCTGTTCTCTTACGTCTTGCTGATGATGTCCCTCATGTCCTTTATGCTCACATCTCAAGAAGATGCATGTACCTTACTTGCTGCAGACAACCACTGTGATCTCCTCGGTCAACCAGACCTGGGTTCTGGGATGTCTTTCCTCTGGCCTGCTTTGACAATATGTTGATTTGCTCTCAATTTTATCCCTTCTTGGATTTTGGCAGACAGATTCCATGTCCTATTCATCAGTATTCCCCCAAGGTCTGGTTTATAATCCATACCGAATCTTTGTAGAATGATTGATTGATTGATTAAGTTGCATTTAGATGACAATGACTTTTATACCTAAAGTTCCTAGAATGTACTTTCAAATTAAAAGGCATGTGTTAATTCAAATGAATCTCTAATTTGAGAATGTGAGAAGACAAGCTATTTGGAGATTTGAAGCACTTATGATATCTTATCTGCTCTTGCCCATTTACTCCAGTTCCAGTTTGCCCAGAGCTAGTTATGGAGGTGGGAAGGGGCTGTTTTAATCTATCCCTTTCCTTAGCCTTTTATTTTAAAATTGAGGAATTCAGATTGTAATTCATTTCTAATCCTTAAGACCTGCTCTTCTTCCTTCCATTCCTGAAGTGCAATCACCAAACTCCTTCAGTGTGGTCTTTAGCAACTTTTTCTTCCTTTCTACAGCTTTGGCAGCAATCTCAGTGTGGGTTCTTGTCATGTTGAGCTTCTTACACTGGCCCCCCACTTCACCTCTTGCTCATGTGCTGTTGCCTTTGCCCAGAATGCCCTGAATTATTCTTAGTTGTCCTTCAGGGCCCTGCTGAAATGTCACTTCCTGGATGAAAGCTTTTTGACCCACTTAGGTAGACTTAGTTGTTTCCCATATTTCTGCAGCAGCCCTTATCATGTTGCAGTATAATTTATCTTTTTACAAGCCTGTTTCTTCTTCTAAATCACAAGTTGTCTTTGAATAGACTACCACAGTGCTCATCACTTAAAAGGTGTTAAATAATATTTATAGAATGAATAAATAAATACATAAATGAAGACCCACTTCCTGGTGGGTCCCTGGAAAATGTCTCTGTATTTTAGGACAATGTTCTGCTTGACCTCCTCTCTCTCAACTGAACCAGTTTGATTACTTCCTCAGTTCAATATAGTGATGCTCAGTTGAAACCTGTCTCTCTCATATCCTGTAATATTCCTAGTCTGCCACATAAGGTTGAATACCTCTCTGGAGGGCACACGTGAGTGCTATTTCAACATGAAAGTGCTTTTGTTATGCTCTCTTATAATTAGACTCTCTATATAATGGAACTTGCTAAATTGGGAAGAGTTAGAGCATGTGTGGGGGCAGGAAATAAGACTGATAGATTATATTCAGCTCAAACTTTCAATCACTCATGAGATGTAGTGCAGACATGGCAGATGGTGAAATATTCTAAAAAGACTTGTAGAAAGAATCCACAGAATGCTCTGGAACCAAGGCAAAATATAATCAAACATAAAATGCAGTGGTTAGCCATGAATCTAAAAAGACATCCATTTATTTTATCAATATTTATTTACTCTGTGGCTGTTGTAGATATTGAGGATACTGCAGTGAACGGTACAGGCAAAAAAAAATTCTCTGCCTTTAGGGAGCTTATACTCTAGTGGGAGGATGCAGACAGTTAACAGTAAATTAGTAAAATGTATAGACAGTGCTAAGTGTATGGAGGACAACAAGGCAGAGAAAGAAAAAAAGAATGTCAGGGATTTGAACTTTAAACAGAAAAGCCAGGAAAAGCAATACTGAGCTGGTGATAATTAGATGAACAGATAACAATGAGGGTGAACCATGTAGATGTCTAGGCAGGGGGTGAGCATTCTAGATTGAGGGAACAGGAAGTTCAAAAGGCCTGTGGTGGATGTGTGCTTGGCTTGTTCAGAAAACAAAAAAGCCAGTCTAGTAGGACTAGGACAGACTAT
Source organism: Cynopterus sphinx (assembly GCA_030015415.1). Classification (NCBI taxonomy): domain Eukaryota; kingdom Metazoa; phylum Chordata; class Mammalia; order Chiroptera; family Pteropodidae; genus Cynopterus; species Cynopterus sphinx. The sequence goes on from CM057380.1 coordinate 96,350,194, forward strand.
GTTGAGTCCATAGGACAGTTTAAAGACTTCAGCTTTTACTTCGAGTAAGATAGAAAACCACCGGAAGACTGTAAGCCAAGGAGTAACATCTGACTTTGTTTTACAAAGACAGAATGGATCTACTCTATTTGGCAGCATTTTGAAATGAAGTGGATTTATTAGGTGAAGAGAAGGCTGAGCAAGACATTGTAGCTTGATACTGTGTTAATTCTCCTTCCAGTCTGCCCGTGTATTATGATCTCCTTTTTATTCACCCAATAAATCTTTATTAATAAACTTTTTAGTGCTGGTCACAGAGGTTGTAGTGATGAGCAAAATTGGAGTCTTCAATTTTACAGAACTTACAGTAAGGTAGGAAGATGAATGTGAAACATAATATGTGTACTAAGTTGGTCTGGGAGCATAGAGGCATCTCTCCAGAGGAAGGGATATCTAAGGCAAAATCTGATGGCCAAGTAGAGGCAGCCAGGTGAGGGGATGAGGGAAAGCATTCAGGCTGAAGAAGTTGCATGGGAGAAGTTTCTGAGGCTGGGGCAAGCACTGCCTTCTCAACTCTATATATACAATGTGCAGCCTGTGTAACTTGGGTATAGAGAGCAAGGAGAATGGTGGAGAGGATGGTGGCATGCAACGAAGCTGGAGAGATGGCGGGGCCCAGATCGTGGAGGGTCTCTATAGGAGTTTATTATAAGGGCAATAGGAAGCCAACAGATACAATTTATATTTTGAAAAGGCCATTTGTTCTGGCTGCAGTGTGGTGGATGAAATGTGAGGTAGAGACTAATAAGGACATCGTTGAGTTACTCTAGGCAAGAAGTGATGGAGGTTTGAACCAGTCATGTGGCAGAGATATGAAGAGAAGTGGGTGGATTTGGGACATCTTAAAAGATGAAATAATAGAATTCGGTGATTGAATATGGGAAATATCAAGGATGATGCTCAGGTTTCTAGCTTGAGATGCTGGAAGATAATAGTGCAGACTTCTTACATATAGAATATAGGAGGATGAACAAGTTTGGTGGGAAACAGCAGGCCTGAGTTTCAGGAGCTGCAAAACATTTATGAGAGATGTGGAACAAGCAGTTAAGTATATGGGTGTGGACATATAGTGAGAGTGATGTGCACTAGAGATACAAATTGTGGAAATCCTTTGCACATATGACGTCTTGGACATGACTTGATCACTAAGGAGAGTGGCAAGTAATATGGCCTTAGAGACTTGGAAGATGCCTATGTGACAGTTGGACTAAGCTGGAGGCTCAAAGCAGTCCAAGGAGAGATGGGAGAGTGAGGTGCCTTTGAAATATAAGGCAAAAAGCATAGCTTTGATTTGCTGCTGTTGCTCCCAGCTCTGGGTTCTGTCTTTGTAAGATTATTGAAATGGCTGCATCAGCTAAATTTGATTCTTCAGACTCTCTACTCTTTAACTCCAGAAAAAAAGTATGTGTTTTCTTGTTATTGATACAAGCTTCCTTGTTTGCTTCTTCCCCTCTTACCTCACCAAAATCAGACTGACTTTAGTCCTGTACTTCCAAATGTGTACAGCTTAGAGAAGGTCTCTGACTACTTAAGACACCACAGAAAGTAAAGGGTAGAATTATAGATTTTCTTTCAATGGATTACATGGCATGTGCAGATGTTTAGAGCATTTCTTGAATCTAATGTTCTTCTCTGGCCATCGATATTGGACTTTCATTTTATAGATGTAAAAACTGAAATCCAGAGATGGCTTTCTCAAAAACTAACAGTGAGCAAGTAACAGTCAGAACTTGAACTTGAACCTCTAGTCTAGTGTTTCATAACTCTGCTCACATACGCCCAAAAAAACACACCCACAGACACACCCACTAACACAGTTCAGGAAAACTACCTATTGGGTCACCACAAGTGTATTTTCTCTAAATGATATTAATGAAAGAGATTAGGAGAAACACATTTTTTTTCCAAAGACAGTTTTGGAGAAACTGTTATATGCTGTTTGTCCATATTTATCTTAGGTTTTGTAGAAACATAAAGGCAGACAGGATATTGACAGTGACTTGCTGAAGTCAACTGAAGAAAGACAACAGAACCAATAAGCCAACACTTAGCTAACATTGCCTTTTATTTTCAAAATTCAAATGGTCAGAACTTATGTCAACTGTCTTCAGAACCTTCATTTCTTTCATTGTCATATGAGTAATAATAGGCATAGTTGGTTAAAGGAAAAGAGTAATATTAAAATGAAGAGTTTTTCCTCAGTTGAAGACACCATGGACTAGTTACATACCATAGATGTAGGGATATTTTCAATATCTAAAATTGATGAGGGAACTGATTCTTAAAAAGTTAAGAAGTCCGTAGAAAGCATAAAATGTATAAAAGAGGTGAATGTGAATGGCTAACAAATATTTAGTGAAAGGTTCTATCTAATTAGTAACTAAAGAAATGCTAATTAAAAATGAGACCTATGTTATTGGGGAAAATTTTTTTAATAGGTTAATAATTAGTGTTTGTGAGGACATGGGGACACAGGAACCCTCATGTGGAAGTGACACTTGGCACAGCTCATTTGGAGCAGTAATTTAAGTACATACCTATGACCAACAGTCCTACTCCTCGGTACTGACCTCTGAACAGCTCTTGCACAGGTCTGTTCAGAGACATGTGTCAGGGTGCTATTACAGCATTGTTTGTAATAATTGGCAGTTGGATACAGCCTAGACATCATTGCCATGGAAATGGACCACTTGCATGTAGTACATGCACATTATGGAATACTGCACATTAAACAATGAATGGGTCTTAAAAACACTGGCCTGCATTAAGGTTGAGTTCTGTAACATGTATTTAATGTAAAGTAAAAACACACACAAGTCAGAACACTGTCTACTCCTCAGGGATACCATCTATCCAAGAATGTACATCCATCACATTAGAATGGGCATCAGGATCAGGGATTGTGGGGTGGAGGGGAGGATAAAAATAAAAGCACCAAAGAAGTGCCTTGCAATAACTCTGACTGGAGTGTGCCATGAACTGAGTGGTGTGCTATACTCTGTCCTCAGGCCCTGAGATCCAAAAACGAAGAAAAAGAAAAGAAAAATCATTAGATTTGGAGTCAGATGTTTGACATCTTTCATTTGAGCCTGGTCCCTAATCCTTATGCCCATGACTTAACCGGCAATCTCAGTTTTTTCATCTGTAAAATGAGAACGATAACTTCCCTGAAGAGATGTGGTTAGTTCTAATTGAGAAAATGAATGTACCTTGCTTGGCACATAGTAGATGCACAGTAAATGTTAGTTTACTTCTTCTTGTCCATCAGCATCTCCTGGGAGAGGAGCAGGGATGCTCTCCAAATAGCTCCCCTTGATAGGGTCCTCCATCTTTATCAGTTGTGAATGTGTAACCACTCTCCTCAGTGGGCATTGCTGCCTGACGCACAGAGTCATACTGTTGAAAGGCCATAAGCTGTCCTTTGGCAAGACACAAAGAATAGCCACCTTGCAAAGTCAGTCTCCCATGACCCGTCAGCTCAACATAGGCAAAGCTGTGTTGGTCTTCTCAGGTCATTCCTGGGAAATGACCTAGCTTTCTTGCAGCCCGACATTCTGGATTTCTGTGCTCTTGTTCCCACTCTAGTGAAAGGCTGGACTGCTCCTCTCAGAGACCTTAATTACTTCTCACTTACACTATCCAGCCAGCCTGGAATTACTCCCAAACCCAGATAGATTTCTTTAATTATATCTACTCTTACAGAAAGCTTCATCTCTCTCTCTCTCTCTCTCTCTCTCTCTCTCTCTCTCTCTCTCTCTCTCAGCAGGAGTAGCCAGAATCCTTCAATGATTCCTCATAGTTCTTCGAATAATAAAGTCCAAACTTCTTTTAACAGGCTCATCTGCCCTCACTTTACCTAAATAGCCTGATTTCTCCCCATTCCCTTAAGTCTGTAAATTACTTCAGTCATAGAAATTTATTTTTGGCTCTTATGTGTTTTGCTCTCACTTCAGGGGGTTTTCCCAAGCTGTGTGTTCATTCACTCAACAAATTTTTGTTGAGAACCTACTACATGCTGGGTACCACGATAGGCTCCCCTCCTTCTGCATAGAATCTTTTCCCTACCCCATCTTTGCCTAGTCACCTCTTACTCATTCTTCAGGACACAGATCCAAGAGCCTTACCTGATCCCCTCCCCTATGCGAGTTAGACTTCCTTGCTATGCCTTATATGTCTCTTATCAGTGCACTTTTGTGTAATTTTTTTTGCTTTTATCTTTAGACTCCAAGTGCTGAGAGCATAGGGACCCCATCTGCTTTGATAAATTCTGTATCCCCAGCTTCTAGCTTGGCACATAGCAGGCACTCATGGAATGACTATTGCATGTAAGAGAATGATCTGACAGCTTATTCTAGTATTGCATGGCATTGCTGTTTTAGATTAGGAAGGGAATCTAGAGTTGCCTCAAGTTCAAGTCCGCCCTTTTTTTTCACTCTTTTTATTCACATAATTTTTATCAAGACATCATTCACATATCATGAAATTTACCTTTTTGATATGTATAATTCAGTCATTTTCAGTATATTACAAGGTTGTATAGCCATTACCACTATCTAATTCTAAAATTTTTATCACCCTAGAAAGAAACCCTGTACCCATTAGCAGTCACTCCCTATTTCCCCCTCTGTTCAGTTCTAAACAACCACTCATCTGCCTTCTATATCTAGAAATCTGACTATTCTGGACATATTCTTATAAATAGAATTGTATAATATGGGAGCTTTTGTGTCTGGCTTCTTTCATTGAGCATATTGTTTTCAAGGTTCATCACTGTAGCATGAACCAATACCACATTCCTCTTTATAGCTGAATAATATTACATGTAGGGATTTACCACAGTATATTTACGCATTCATCAGTTGATAACTGGGCATTTGGGTTATTTCCACTTTTGGGTTATTATGAATAATGCTGCTATGAAAGTTTATGTATACATTTTTGTGTGAATGTGTATTTTCAAATATTTTTAGTGGAATTGCTGGGTCATATGGTAACTCTACATTTAACTCTTTGAGTAACTAACCAACAAAGTGGCTGCTCCACTGGTAATATACAATAGGTCAGATTTATCCACAGCCTCACCAACACTTGTTATTATTATTATTTAATTAAAGGTGGAGCCCTTCTTTCTCACTAATACTTTGTGTCCCTTTATAGAAAAGAAAGTTGTTTGTTTTTCATTTGACCTTGAACATGTTATTTAATCTTTGGTGAACCTCTATTTCCTGCAAGGACTAATAATTTCTGCCTCGTGGGGTCATTGTAAAAACAGAAATAGGTGATGGGTACAGGGCACTTAATGCCATGTGGACCCATTGTCAGTATTCAGTGAATGTGAGTTGTTATGACTGTGTCTTCTGATGAACTTCTCCTCTCCACCCAGGGATCTCTGTAAAGAGAGAAGGTAACAGTTTTCCATTTCAGGCTTTGGCTTGGCAGCCCCTTCCATAGGAGCAATTGCCTGGCAATGAACTGAGGGGTATGGAATGGAGGAGCAGGAAAGGCCAAAAAGCCCTGGAGTTCAGAGATCCCTCTGGCCTCTGGAGCTCTGTCCACATCTAGGGAGTGCTTGGGGTGCAGGAGGCCACATTCACAGGCCTGCCCCATGTAGTAGTATTGGTGTGGGGCCCTAAAATAGATGGGTGGGCCCAGACACAGGAGCTCTGTTTGGTGGCGTGGGACTATTCAAAAAGCTAGAAATCAGGGAGCCAAGGGCTTTGGCTTCCCCCTGTCATATGCTTTGGTAGGTCAATATGGAAACACTTTGCAAGATGAGAGTAGTTTTTGCCAGCTAATTGATTCTTCTTAGTACTCCACAGCCATGCTGAGTGACTCAGCTCATAGTATGTCATCTTCACTAAACAATAAGAGTTTCTCTTTTCTTCGTTTCTACCAACCAGGCCTTTGGGGAAAGCACCTTTCTATGCTTAATGCAAAGGCAACAGAAAGAAAGGTGGCTGCAGGACCATCCTGCAGCTTCGCTGTCACTGCTTTGGACTGCAGAGTTCCTTTTTCATCTGGGATCGATAGCTTGGCCTCTAAAACCAGAGGCTCTGAGGAGCAGCCTGCTAAATGTACACTCTGCCCCCCAGGACCCTGCATTTCCCTGATTTCTGATCAGTAAGAGTGACAGGGTACATCAATTTTGTTGATACGTATGTGTTCCTCTAGTAGTCAGCTGATTCAGATTCCTGATTAAAACACCCAACATGCCTCCTAGGAGACTTTCAAAGTAAATTAACCCAGGCTTCCTATTTACTGTGAGGCCTGCACATAGTGAGAGGTTTTGCCAATCGGCCCCTGTTACCATTTGTGCTCTTTTCAGCTCAGGGCACCAAGATAAGCAGGAATGTTTAAGAACATACTAGGCTAGAGAAACCTCCTCTCCAGTGCCTCTTGAGACCTGTGACAAGTATAGGCTACGCAATTTCAGCACTTCTGCTAGTGACTTTGGAGTAATTAGCCAAGGTAAGGGTGCATGGAGAATGTAGGGGAAAATGGGAGTGGGGAGGGTGATGCAGAAAGAGTCTTGCAACCCAGGAATGGGACATGTTAATAGGGACCATGGGTGTTCAGGGCACTGCTCTGTAAAATGTTTTCTCATCTGAAAAGTGGGGAGTTAATCTAGAATCTCTAGACCTGTGCTTTCTGCCTTTGAGTAGCCACAGAACAAAAGGAACAATAATAATAGGTGATCTAAAACTCAAGAATATCTTTAGGGTGGGTGGGGGAAGGAGTGGAGAAAAAGGGCTTTCCTCTCTATCCCCATCCCTTTTTTCCTTTCTTTCCTCCTGGCCATGTGAAAAATACTGTGACAGAATGATTAGTCAGGAACCAGCAGAGATGACTGACGTCTCTTGCAGAGACGACTGATGTCTCTTGGGTGTCCTGGAAAATACAGGGTCTGTGATGTTTTCAGAGGAGGAGCATATAGGTAGAAATATATCCAGAGATGCTGACTGGAGGTAAGGGAGGTTTATGTGATAGCATTTTTTGAAGAAATAAAGCCACGGAAAACTCAATGAAATATGATATTTTTTCCAACTTCAGAGAGCTGAAATATGATATTTCATTTGTTGGACTCTTATCTGGTTTCTTGATTCTTTCAAAATTTAAATCCACAAGTATTTTTAGGTATACTTTTATTTACACATTGGCACTCCCACTGCTTTCAGAGTAAAAAGTCAGATGGTATTTTGGTTAAGTGAGAGAGAGACAGAGGGAGAGAGGAGGGAATAAAATATATTTGCTCCATGTAGGCAACCAGCCTGAAACAATCATCCATAACATATTTGGGGACACCAACTTTGTCCTCAGCAGTGGTTGGAGCACTGGATCACAGCATATGTGTATAACAACACATCGATGCATGTCAACAACGTCCTAGGGGGTACTGATGATTCTAAACTTTCTCCATTGCATGTTAAGAAAAGGAAAAAATGTGCGCATGAGAGATGATATTTTTCCTTATCCTGAGGCTAGAGACCTGGTTGGACATGGGCACACATCTTTTCCTTTATTTGTTTAAGTTTAACTCAGCCAGCTCCTATCTGCTTCCAGAACTGAAAAAAGATTTGGGCAACACCAGTCTCGATACCGTGCAAAACCATTTTTGTGTTACAGTATCATATTTTGTTGTCTCTGTGGATTTAACCACAGAACTCTGAGCTCTACTCTTTCACTACCCTTTGGGCTCTAACTACAAATAATTCAATTATCCCAAAAAGTTGTTTTAACTGACCTAAATAGCCAAAAGGTGGCCAAATCACCATCCTGTTTTGGTGTAGAAGAGACTCCTGCAAGGCGTTCTTTTGCATTCTGCCTGTGAGAAGGCTAAACTCTCATCAGGGCTGTTGTGCAAAGTGGTCATGGGACTCTGCGGGCCACATTGAAGTTGTGCTTTCTTTGCAGCAGCAACAGGTGGCAGAGTTGAAGGCCCACTCTTGGCTGTGCCCGAATACCTACTCTGGGTGCTGTGGCAGAATACAGCCTTAATGGGACAGGGAGGAGAAACGGGAGAAAACCTCCCATCAGAGAAGAGAGGAGGGCAGCACGAGTGTAAGAGAGGTGGGAGAAACCTTTTACCATGCTGCCAAAACAGATGGGATGACAGTGAATTTTAAAGAACTTCAAAACACATCTTCAAATTGGGCTGTTTTGTGCTGTGATTTTCTCAGTCGACCTAAGCAGCCAACCCTTCTCCTGAAATCCTAATTAACACCTTTCAGAGGCTGAGTATCTAAATAAAAATGCTTATTACCACCTCAGGAAGGGGATAGTCCCAAATGTTTTGTCAGGGTGGTGGGATTATTTTCTCTTTTCTAGACTTTATGTACAGTTGGTATGTTGCTTTAAGATAAAAATTACTATATTCAAAAAACTCCAGTTTTCCCAAAGCTCATTAAGGCTAAGCAAGCTCATCATCACGAAAAGATCCTTTAAAAACATGTTTGGTGATTAAATTATAAATGAAACAAAACACACACATTAGTTTTTTTCCACCAGGGAAGTGATTACAAATTTATCTTCTATTTCGTTGAAAATATTTGTAAATTTGCTGAATCTATTTGTTAAAACTACTTTGTAAAAAAAAAAAAAAAAAAAAAAAGCTTTTCAAACCAATGCTGAAGGATCTAAGGCTTGGAAAGGTACGCACATAAAACTGGAGTTTGCACTTGGACTTGCCATGTGTTTGTACTTTGCAAAAGGGGCAGGAATGTGATAATTTACGGTGCAGGAACATGTACATCAAATGGTAGGGCCTCACTGAGGCAGCACAGTCTTTGGTGAAGACCAAAAATGGGTGACATCTAGACTAGATTCACTGTGATTCTGAGCAGGTTACAACCCTCCATGGAAGCTGATTTAGGGCACTGAAAAACTATTTTAAACAATGTAATTGTAATAAATTCTGGACACTTAGCATCTTTGGAGCTAAGAGTGGCATTCCTGGGTCTGATGTGGCAGAGGGAGTAAGAACTTCGCTGGTGGCTTTGCCACACACACACTCCCCCAGAAGCTTGTGCTCCTTATCTCTTGTTCCTAGAGAATGTGAGCCCCTGAAAGAGAATGAGTAATCTGGCCCTATACCACTGCTGAGGTGGAAAAATGAAAAGCTCTGTTTGGTTCTCCCATTAGCACTCAGCACAGTGCTAGCAGGCCAACTAGTCTCCAATCAGATTTGTTAGGAAAAAGAGACAAAGACAAGTAAGGCAGCTCATGTGTTGTCAAGAGGACACTGTGCTGGGACTGGAGGACAAGGCTTGGGTGGGCTTAGCCCTGGTTGTTCTGATCCTGGGGTACACTTAGAGGGTCCAGCAAGCAGAACAAAGAAATGGATTCCACTAGGGACTGTCTTGACTTGGCCAATTTTACCTCCCAGATGATAGTCGGTGTTATCTGGAGACATTTTTGCTTGTAAGCACTGGGGTGATGGTGCCACTGGCGTCTCGTATGTAGGGGCCAGGGATGCTGCTAAATATCCTTCCTACAGTGCACAAGGCAGCCTTCTGCCACAAAGACTGTCTTCTCCAAAATGTCAATAGTGCTGAAGTTGATAAAGGTGTGGGCTGGTTCATTTGTTGGACATGAGTTCCGGTGGCAGACAGAGCTGTGAACTGGGGGATTTTTAAGCTCTTTCTTAGCTCTTTGATTTTTTTTTCTTAAAAAAATAGGTAGAGTTGGAAAATGGGAGGCATGAATTAAAATTGGGAAATTGGAATTGGTTAGTTCTCTAAATTAAATGGTCACTATTAACACTCAAGCATGGATTTTTTTTTTTTTGCATGAAGGATGCTAAGAAATTATTCCTTTGAAGGCATTAAAAAAAGAAACAGCTTAACTAGAGGAGAAAAAAATTGGGGTTCAATCAGAAAAGCTATTTCTCTCTGTGCAACCATGATGAGAAATTAGTCTAAGTTGCTGAGGAAAGTTATAAAATCACCTTTTATGAACAACCTTTAATGAAGTTTAGCAGTAGTCATCTGTCTGGGATGGTAAGACCAACACTGAACCCAGAGCAGGGCCCTTTTGAGTCTTGGCAGCCTGTGGCTCTCTCTTCTTATTCTTTGCACAGTCCACAGCATAAACAATATCACTGTTGCTATTTTTTCCCTTAACACTTGGCCTCTCCTTTTCACCTGCTCATCTCACACACTGCCTATCCACACTTGTTAGTAGACATTTAAATGGTTGCCGACCTTCCACTCGCTTCTTTCAGCTCATCCCTAGTTCTGTCTCCTTTCTTTCTAGGATCAGAGAGCTTTCCAGGACCGAGGCTCACACTGAATGCTGCCCTGCAGTTGTGATTCGCCAGTGGTATAAACAAAGAACTCATCACGCTTCTAGCCCACAGTGTGATTGATACGTTGGCTCAGAAAACCTTGCAAGTCACATTAGCGTTGAATTTTGCTGCCTTACTGAATTTCAGTGCTGTATCTAGTTTGCTGACCAATACCATTATCTTTAGATCTTTCTTGATGTTCCTCCAAATCTCTCCTGCCTGACAAAGTTCTGTTATTGAGATGATTATTTCCCTTGGAAAGCATTTTCTGGGTGGATTTGTTTTTGTGGTCTCTGCCCCATGTTTGTTACAGAGGAGGAATTATTTGATGTAACTTCTCTGAAAAGTTTTACTGAAAAAAAAAAAACAAAAGAATATAGGATCTTTTCCTCTTATCTATTCAGACTATCCCCAACCTTATATCTTTCACTTCCAGCCAGGGATTTATTTCCAAACATCCCGGGCACAGTGTTTGTGTCCCTGTATAGCCCACTTATCTTCATTTAGAGAAAATTCTGTGTCATGACCCCAGATTATACCCTTCCCCAGGCCAGCCATCTTGCAATGTTTTTGCTTAGTGAAAGTTAGAGAATTTGGATGCTTTTGTATAAGCTGGTCTCAGAGTACATGTTAGTCGCTCATTCGTAGTCTTTCCTGATGGACTGTTTTTCCTAATCTTACTGGTTAAGAATATAGGCTCAGAAATCAGTCTGTGCTGGTCTTCATCCTTGCTCTAATACTCACTATATGGCCTTAGGTGAGTTACCTAAACTTTCTCTGCAACAGTTTCCTCATCTGTAAAATGAGGTCAATGATAATACTGAACATTGAGAGTTCTCATGAGGATCAAATAAGAAAAATTACTTAACACAGAGCCTAGCACTAGTAACCACTCAGTAAATATTAACGAGGCAAAATAGTTATTCAAAGATGGCTGAAGCAAAGAAAAACATATTGAAAGTTGAGATATCGTGAAAACTCTAGAATTCCCAGATGTTATTACAGTGATATCAACTTCTCACTTATTTCTTTATCCCAACAAGCCCAGTTGTGATCATTGTTGTGATCGTGGATGGAGGCTTATCTGTGGGCCTTGTGGGAGAACACGGTCAGCAGGGTGCAGGTCCCAGTTCTGGGAGAGTCTGCCATTCCTGACCCCCCCACCCCATGTAACTCTCCATGCCATGGTTCTTGGCCATCAGTGCTCACCTCTTGCTAGGGTGACATTCTGCCAGAGTGTCATTCTTCCCTTCTAGTTCCAGCTGATTTGTCACGTCCATTTTGGTGAGCTCCGGTTTTAGATGTGATCTGGAAACTATCTTTCCATCTCCTTTTAGACCACAACACTTGGCATTGCCCAGCCTTGGTACTTTGGGAAAATCCCACTTGTCTAGCTACCAGAGCAGTGAACCCGTCTGACCCCTGGCTTCTGGATGCTGCACTTGCTTAACATCTGCCAGCTTGGGAGCCAGTCCCTGAGGCAACATCGACAGTTTCTTAGAATTTAGTTATGGAGGTGATCTGTGCCTTAACTCCTTCCTTTCTTTCCAGGCCCTTTTCTTGCCTAGTCAGTTTATGGGATGGCACTCTCCAAGTAGTATGTCTAAGAGAATTTGCACAAATTGGGGACATTTACTTTGCTTGTGTCTTCGCTTATTTTCCCTCTTCATTTGGATATATATATATGGGGGGGGGTATATGTCTTTATGAGGCTGACTTGTTGATACTCCCTGAGAGGCTCATTTGGCTCACAACAATGGACTACTGGTTGTCCTCTAATCTTAGTAGGGGAGTTGTGGGATGTCATAGCACAAAGGAAAAAACTAGGATGCAAAGGAGGGCTGAGGGGCTTCCATAGTCCCAGTTACTTCATCAGGCCAAAAAGTAAAAAGCAAATAAGGATGAAGAGTGCAGAGACAAAGCTGTGGGAGACAGGGAAAGTTTTCAGAGTCAGCAGGCACTCCTATAGATCCTCTTCTGCTGCATAGCACCTCAAACCCCTAATCTTTACCCAAACTTGCATATCAGCCCAGAACTTCTACAGGCCTGTAAAAACTATACTAGCTGAATAATCTCCAGGATATATCAAATATGAGTTGAAACTGGCATTTAGTCTTCTCCTTAACTGTCTTTATACATCCTTATTCATATAGCTGGTAACTCTTAGCAAAGTTGAGCCCAGTTCAGTCTCTCAGCATCTGTGTCTCATAGGCCCCCAGGAGCAAAGAAGACGAACTGCAAGGCCGAGAGTCAGATGTACATTCCTGTCAGGACCTGCTGACTCCCATTTCTTTGAGGTTTGCAATAGCTAAGGTGTTTTTATATTAGTCCTTAGACGAGCAGAAAAATTCAGTTCTGTTACTTTTATCCATCTCCGTTCCGTTTTAACTCAAGTCAGGAAATTCTTGCCTGATTGTCAATGACTGTGGAGGACCCTGGGACTTTACAGATTGAAAAGGCAGTTTTGCTCCAGAAAAGTTCAAGTGAAGGAGAGAATACAATTAAAAACAACTCCAGGTCAGTTTGCTATGTGACAGAACAGAGGCAAGCAGGGGAGCAAAGGGAAGATAGGTTTGGTGCCTGCTTGGGCTGGTGTGAGGTGAGGTGGGAGGGGCAGGATGAAAAGAGGACGCAGAAGGCTTCTTAGAGGAGGTGAAAAGCTGAAATACAAGTAGGAGTCACTCTGGCAAACATGCTGGGTGGAGGGAAGAACATGTGTGAAGGCCAAAAGTCTGAGGGACCCTGGTACATTTGCCGAGCTGTTAAGATTTTCATATGGGCAAAGTGTAGGGTTGGAGAGGAGAGTCTTGCAGGGCTGAGGTGGGATAGGCAGGCACCACCTAGCAAATCTGAAAAGACCTCATGGGTCAAAGTGATCTTAAGATGTAGATGATAAAGGGCTATTTACGATTTTGCAAAACTCCTTCCGGCCATGGGGTGGAGGAAGAATTGGAAGCTGGGAGCAAAACCAGGTCCATAGAGAGCCTCCACCCTAAGGTGGTCAAAGGTGTTCAGCAAGAACCAAGGGCCCTCGTTTCCCATATGGAAAGTTGCTGTATCAAATAGGACAGTTAAAAATGGGCTGGAAGCCAAGCCACGTTAGCTCTATGCCCGTGGTTGGGAGTTAGCTGTTTCTATATTCTTTCTCTAGATGGATCCTTGCAAGGGTTAACAAAATAAAAAAAGAAACAGCTTTAGCTATGGTGTATGTGAAAAGATCTTGTGAAAGAAAGCAGCCAGAAAATTTCAGGCAGAGAGCGGAGGAAGGAAAAATATGCAGGGTAACAATGGATTATAACAAAAATGTGAACCCTTGTCAGAGTGGATGTGTCTGACTCATTCTTCAATAGGGAACTAAGCAGAGGGAAGCATGCCGGGTGCCTGCTGACAAGAAAGGGACAGGGGAATTTCAATAATCTGCACTTAATTCATTTCAGTTTGTATTTTAAATGTAATGCAGAGAACCTAACCACGAAAGAAGTGGACATGAATGTCTCAGTTATCACCATCAGTGTTGATTCACCTAGGAAGCTTGTTTATAATAGAAAGTTGAGGCTAAGAAATGTTTTTGGGATACAAAGAGTGTCAGAATTTCTTACTGAGGGTTGACATTTATGAAGCATTTAGAATGTGACAGGCGTAGTTCTCGAAGTTGTACATGTCACTCCTTCAATCTTCACAGCAGCCCAGGAGATAAATCATGTTACTAGCAACCCCATTTTACAGATGAAGAAACCAAGATGCAGAGCTTATGTAACTAGCCCAAGGTTACATAACTAATGAGCTAGAGAGCAAGGACTGAAATCCAAACAGTCTGGCTCCAGGTTCACTCTGAATCATCCTACTAAGCCTTCTCTGAGAATGGTCCAGGTAAGCAAGGTAAGCCAGTTAGACGATATGGAAGTGGATGTGTATGCTGATCAGAGCTATTCACAGGCAGCATTTGACAATTTTCAGTGCCTACAGGATAACAGAGTTGTAGGAAAAAGCCACAAAGAGAAAATTAAAAACAAGAAATCTCAAAGCAAAAGAAAGGACACGGTGCAGACTTGCTGGAGGTGGGGAGACGAGGATGCATGGCAGGAGGGGCTGGGTGGAGAAGCAGAGGTCGCCTTCCAGGAAGAGACCTCTTAGAGGAGGATGCGTGTCAGCACAGCAGGGGCCACGAAACAAGGGATGGCGCAGGAGCACCGCCATGCAGTCTCTCGAAGTCTCTTATGCAGGATTCTGCCCTGAGGGCAGAAGAACTGTGTGGGATATGTTCATCCTTGGTGGGTGGATGTGGTTCCAGAACCACAAAGCCATGGAGGTAACGAGTGCTCCTGAGGTCACCTGCTCCACTCCCTGTTCGAGTGTGACTGTGCTTAACATCTCAGAACACATGACGTTTTCCTGTCTTTATAAACTCCTGGGACATCTTGGAGAAGATGATATGCTACTTCTTTCACTAGGATCAAGGTTTTGTAAAGTGATCCACACTTTCTTCAAACGCTTGAGCTGTCTGATGCTCTTGTTTGTTTGTGGTCTCGTAGACAGTGAGAACTGGGAAGAAATTTCTGCTTCTGCTGGTCCAAATCTCTTACTTTACAGACACAGAAACAGTTAAAGGATGAGAGGTACTCAACAGGGTCACCCAGCTGTTTGGTGGCAGACGCAGAAATGGGTCCAGTTCTCCTAAGTATGGCTCAGCTTTTGTGGAGTACTCAACGCAGATTACAAATGAAGTGGCTAGTTATGGGTTCAGAGTGAGTAAGTTCCTGAATTAATGTCTCTTTTTATTTATGTATTTTCTTGTTTGTTTGTTTGTTTGTTTTCTGTTTCCTGGTTTTCTCTTACCCCTTTTATGTCCCCCACCCATCATCCAATGTCTGATATCTGCCATATTGGCTTCATTGTCCTCGGATTTCTTATACTTTCTCTTGAGTTGCTGCTTCTTTTTCTCACTTTCATGATTCATCTTTTCCCTCTCCTCCTCTCCCTCACCCTTCCCCGGCCTGCCCCAGGCACGCATGCATCCACAGACAAACGCATGCACACACACAGACGTACACACTCACTTTGGCTCACATTCTTTCTCTTGATTTAGAGAGAGATAGAGACAGATTGGCTCCATCTTCTCCCCCTAAGGAGTGTTAAAAACCAGTCCATCTGCTGTGGATCTAGTTATTATTTGAAATTTTGTGTTATGAAAAAAAGAGGGATGCTAGGATTCCTATATTTTCTCACTCTTCTCTTTAAACACAAGGAAGTAGATGCTTTTCACCTAATAAGCACATTAATAAAAACTTGGCAGAGAATACCGAAGCCATATTGACATTCTCCTTTTAGGGGAATTAGTCTAGTGCCTTTTGCAGATGGGCACGTAATGAATTTTTGATGACTGAAGTGATGCATGCTAATCATGGCTTATCACTAGCTCACTGAATCTCCACAATTATCAGCTTTCCTTCTTTGAATTATTTTTCCCCATGTCATATTGTAGGGATTCTGTCAGTAGGAAGACTGAGGTTAGAACAGTTAGTCACTAACCTTAGGGCTAAAGTTTGAGTGTGAGGCAGGCCCAAGGCTAGAGGCCCAGACTTTCAGATCAGAGGGGTTATAACTACCGAGGCCTGTGGTGGGTTGGGAGGCAGCAACCTTTGAGCTGCTCCGAAGAATTCTTTACTAATGGCCCCATAGGGGAATCCCAGCAGCAAGCACTTCTCAGTGGTAGCTTTCCTTCCTACCCTGACACAATGGGGCTACTCAGTGCAATTCAAGTGCTGTCCTTCTTCCTTCTCAGCCCCACCTCGTGCAAATCGGACCTGCTGCAGGCTTCTTCACATAGGCTCGGTTTACTTTGCTGTCTCTATCCCACTCACATGCTTACCCACCCAGTTCTTCTCTTCAAGTCTAGCTTCTGAGCCACTGGTCCTCTCTTCCTAGGGGACTACGTGAGTTCGGCCTTCTGCGGTACAGTTTTCTCCACGTTCTATCTAATGTGACTGTAGAGGCCTGAGATGATAGACTTTTATTTTATCCCAATTTCAGTTACAGGGCCTACTCTCCCGCTTCCTTCTGCTCTGCCTGCTGCTCTCCTCCTTCTGAACTATGGACAAGCATAAAACAAGAACTAAGAGGCTAATGTTCTGGTAGGACTTTGGACAAGTGCAAAACGAGGCTATCATAACTGGTCCTTCCTGTTTCATATCAAGATTTCATTTTGAAAATGCATGTGAAGATATTTTGAAAAGCATGGGATGCTGTAGGAAGGAAATTATCTTTTTGTCTTAGTCTTTTAGGTCTTTGAGTTAGTGTTTTTACAGTTGGGTTGATGAGTAATGTTCTCTATCCACCCGCCTTGGGAGACGGAGCTCATAGTTCATTAACTAGTGTTAGCAATGTTATTGGAGGCTATGGAATTAATTCTTGTTTTCACAAGGATTGACTCTAAAATATGGACCTGTTACCTTACTTTTTCTAACTTCCTGAGATAATCTGCCTGCAAAAAACTGAATTATTTGGGCATTTTTCTGGAGATATGAAAGACATCCTTTAATTTCTTGAAGAAGAGGGTGGGAGGTTGTAGAAAAAAGTGACTTTCTCCTGAATCTCCTGGCCCTTTCTGGACCAAATCCTTCCCTAGGGCAGGACAGTTCTCCCAGGGGACATTAGGATGTTAGGATATGAGTGAAAATGTTGGAATTGTCACTGTGACATTTGGAGCCAAGAGTGCTAAACACTCTGCTGTGCTGTATACAGTCTGCACTGTGAAGAACTGTTCCACTCCATATGTTGAGAAACACAGCTAGGACAGCATCAAATCATGGAGAGATAAAGGTGGAAGTCCGTTTAGAGGCCAGGATTCCAGCAGCCTCCTTTGACAGAGGAGAAAACCTTGGCCTAGAAAGGGAAAGTGGTTTGCTTAAACTCACACAGCTACCCATGCCAGAGCTGGGGCAGGAGCCCTGCCCTCAGCAGGTCCTGGGCCCAGTGATGCTTCCACCTCACGTCTTCCCACCCTGTTGGTGCAGCAGAGGGACAGGGAGAGCTGTGACTGCAGCAACAGGCCTCGCAGAGCCAGGACAGCAGGCAGGCCCTGGCTGGCTGTCTCTGCGATTCTGGAGTTGAGCCAACATGTGGCCCCCTGGACTCATTAATTCCCAGAGCTGTTTGGGGACTGCTGTTTTTCTTTCAGGGAGTAGGTTTGCTTATTGTGCTCAGATTTTCTTCCTCCCCCAGAAAACACCCCCAAATAACCTCTGTGTTAAGGAGCAACATGAGTTAGCTTAATGAAACATAGTAGCTTCCCTTGGGATAGAGGAGGAACTCTCTTGGTGAGTGCCCCATGTTGTGTGCACTCGTGGGAGGGTGGAGAAGAGGCTCTGGGTGGGTGGGCAGCAGGGGGACAAGGTCTATTCTTAGCTCTGTTGCTATGTGATGCTGGGCAGGCCATTGAGGTTTCTTGTTCTTTCTGCTCAATCAGCTCTCAGTGCTCTGCTTCCTGTCCCCTGCCTTGGGCATTACAGCCATCTCTCCCCTTGTGGCATCTAGATGTATCAGTCAGTGTCCAGGCAGGAAACAAATACCACACTCAAATGAAGCAATTGAGGAGACTTAATAGAAGGAATGTTTTCTATGGAGGCAGTCAGGTTAAGGGCACCCAATGGCCACGGAGCCCCTTGATCTCTGCCTTGTAGACTCCTTTCCCTTCTAGGAGAAATCTCTACGTGGCTAGGTATCTTCTTTTTTCTCCTCTGGATCCACTCTCCATGCTTCTCCACCTGCCTATAACCCCAAGGTGGTAGGTAATACATCGCCTGGGCCACCACCATGCCTCAAGCGAGGGCAGCAGAAGAGTGGGCTCAATCACTGTTCCCTGCTAGGTCATTGTTGGTTGGCCTACCTTCTCCTGAGGCCGCAGCTCCTATCAGGTGCTCCCCTCGACACAGCTGTCTCTTCGGATTCTGGGAACTCTTCTTTCCCCTCATCCTTTCTGGATGAAGATCAAGAGAAACAGAATCCTGTCTCTCCAGGGAACAGAGTGTAGTGGGTGAGGCATCTGCACTCCCCAGGGATTACTTCACATGAGAAAAGCCTATAATGACCAGAAGCACCGTGGCAAGGTCTCCTAGCTGTTCATGGAGATGTCAGAGAGGGCTTTTCAGGAGCAGAGACTCTCAACTTGAGTCTTGACTATATCTGTGTACAAGGCTGGTACCAAAACTTCAGGCAGAAGGAACAGCACGTGCAGAAGTACCACTGCAAATGAAAACGACCAGCTATAGTTAAGAAGCCCAAGTTCTTTTTTGATTGCAAGTAGTGGAAACCAAACTCAAAGCAGTTAAAAACAAACACAGAAGGTGTTGTTTCCAGTAATAAAATGTCCAGGGGTGGTGAGTATGACTGGCTTCAGGTACTGAAATATAGTCATCAGATAGAGACCTGATGATTATATTTTCTTTTTTCTGCCCATCTCAACTCTGCTGTCTTCTGTGTTAGCTTAATTCCTAGACAGGTTTTCTTCACGGTGGAAGGTGAGAAGGAGGAGGAGGAAGGGAGATAGTTCCTGTAGCACTTGGTTACGTTTTTCTTTTAACTTGTTTAAACCTGTTTAATCTAGAGATAGACATGCACTTCTCTTCCAGCCCCTGTGTAACAAATATTATGAGAAGTTAGCCCTATCTGCTGGAATGAGAAGGAGAAATGTTGGCAAGGTCTGGACCAGACCTATCCTTGGGCAGCCTGCAGGCCCAGAGTCCGCATACCTGGACCACGTTGAGAAGGTTTCTACAAGAAAAGGGCTTGTATTACTTGAAGAAGAGGGGAAGGCAAAGCATTCTGGGAAGACCGAAAATATAGTTCCCACAGCCCGTTTCACTGGGTATAGTTGGGGAGCAGGGTGTGTATGTGGGGGAAGTGAAGCATGAGGGCTTTGAGAGCTGAAGCTAAGCAACAGAGCACGGTCCTGAGAATGACAGCTTCCCGGTGGCAATGGGGTGGCCCTGAAGTGTTTACACAGGGGAAAGATTTAGTCTGACTTGTATTTTTGAGGCATAATCTGAAAAGCAAAGCTACTCACCACTAAAAATATATATATATCTCTTTAAAAAGCATACACTACTTCCTGAAACAGAAAAGAAATGCAATTGGGATTACCTGCCATTTAAGTCTCCCTGCTTCACTCCCTTCCCAAACATCCATTGTCTAAGGATCCAGCATGATCTGATGGTGCATATTTTCAGTTTGCATTAGAATTCTTTCTTCTGCTCGGCCTGATCCTTTTAGGTTGGGGCTTGAGGGCCAAGGCTAATGTGCCTGATTGCTGGGCCAGGCTCCAGTTCAGCGGTCTCTATGGAGCCAGAAGCATTTGCAGGCAGATCCTGGCTGGGACACTGGCAGGCAGCCTCCCAGAGCTGCTGCCTTCAGTTCCCACCGTGAGCCTGTGAGTCACACCAGGCCCTGCCACACTTAGAGCCTTAGAGCGGGCACTACGCCACACGCTCTGCTCTCCCCATAGCAGGCAATTGCTACTGACGCTGTCAAATTACACAGTCATTTTTCATTTGTCAAGACCCACCTGTCTCCACACAAAATAGAGACTGACAGTAGGGTGGGGGTGGACATTTTCAGCGTGAAGGAAGCAGAGACATTTTGCTAAGAATGACTGCTGGAGCATCAGTGGCAGAGACTTCTGAAGGGTGACGGCAGGGAGGATGGCCAAAGACTTGGACTCTAGAATTGCACTGTTTGGGCTCAACTCTAGACACTGCGTCTTACTGACAGTGTGACTCAGGCAGGTTGCTTTAACTTCCTTATTGTGAAGTATGAGATAAAAATCGCCTACTTTATAGAGTGTGCAGGTGAAATGGGAGGATGATTATAGAACACTCAGCACAGTTTCTGGGTCAGTAAGTGTGAACTGTTACCAGTATCACATTTTTCTGACCTTTTCATTAGGTAGGGCCTTGTTTGAGACTGGATTTGTCTGTCACCAGATGTTCTTCTTGGGTGCTGAACTGTCAGTGGGTGGCCGGGTTCGGGCAGGGCAAGTCTGTACAATGTTGGCAAGGAGGTATCTCAGTGGCCTTGGCCTCTAGGGGCATGTCCTCCTGGCCTTTTCAGAAAGGACTTCCTTCTCACCACAAATTCCCTGCCAGTCTAAAAGAAGTAGAGATAATTACAGAGCTGAAAAGACCATGTGGTTGATTTAGTTTTCAGAAATAGTTGGTGTGCAAATATTTTCACAGGTTCCTTATTTATTAAGTCAGGCACAGATTGAAAACCTCAGCATTTTAATATATCATTTTACTTGGGTCCTGTGCATTAAAAATGAATGGCATATTTATCCAACAGTGGGTTTTCAGGGTGACTTTTTTTTAATTACAGCATTGTGACTTTAGGAAGCTTATGAATGACCTATCCTTCCTAGTGTGGACCAACTGAGAGCTAAGACCTCACCATTGGAAAGGCGGGGGTCACATGATTAGTATTTTTTAAGTGCTAAAGCAGAACCAGAGGACAATACTTGACTTGAGGGGCTCCCTGATATTTTCTCCCCTGAACGAAGCTTGCCCATGAGATCACAGGCAGAGTTGAACACACCCAACCTGCAGGGTCAAGTCTCTGACCAGGTTGAGGAAGAGCGAAGGGAAGAGCGGCATATGTGTCTTCGTCTCACATCAACTCGTCCAGAGTCAAACTTAACCCTTCTCAGGGCTCCCACCTCAGTAAATGGCACAACTGAGCACTTCGTTCCTCAGGCGAACCTTCAAGTCTCCCAGATTCCACTTTTCCCATCTCACTGTACATCTAAATGAACAATAATTGATGTTGGATACATCTCAATAAAATATATCTCACTTCCAACCATACCTCATCTCCACCACCACCTTTGTCATTTCTTGCTTGCTCGGGCAACCCAGGTATCTTCCAAACCACTCTCTTTGCCACCCCTCTCACAGAGAGTAGCCGGAGTGATGGTTTAAAACTATAAATCAGACGGATCCTCCTCCCATTAGAAGCAAAATCTAACTTCTTTACTCTTTTTTTCCCTCTGAAATGCTTCATGACAGCCCCTGCCTACTTCCCTGACCTTCCCTCCTCCCACCGCCCCTGCTCACACTGCTTCAGCACGGTGTCTTTCTTGGGGTTCCCTGAGCACTTCAAACCCACTTTTGCCTCAGAACCTTTGCACATGCTCATCATTCTACTCAGGTCACTGCTCAGCTGTTGCCTCCTCAGAGGCCTTCCCTGATTGCTCTTTTAAAAATAGCTACTGACTTGTTATTCTTTTTGCCTTTATCTAATTTTTAAAAATCACTTACTAGTTGACATTAGATTATGCATTTTTAAATGCTTGTTTAGAACTTTGTTCCATTTACTGCTGTTTTCCTGGTGTCGAGCATGGTTCTGACATGGCAGTAAATCAATCCTGTAGCCAGATAAGTCTGAAAGAAAAAGGCCCAAAGTGGCAGAGTCACACCTGCTCACGTCCTTCTCCCAGGCACACTCATTAGTTCAGCCATTCCTTCTTCATGGTTCCAGGAGGAAGCTCTTTATTCTGATGTGTCAGAGAGGCAGTTTAGCATTGTGCATATTGCTATTGGCCCCATTTTACAGATGCGAAAAGCCCCAATGCCAACCTGTGTCTTTGTGCTCTTAACTTCTCACTCTATTGCCTTTTAGGCTCATCATGTACTTGTAGCTTTTCTCTTCTAATCCTCACCACAGTCCTACAAGGTGCCCATTTTACAGCTCAGAAGGCAGATAAGAAAGGCATTTGGGGGTGTTAAGGGACTTCTTCAGTATCACACAGCCTGAAGTAGCAGAATAGAATTTGGATTGAGGAAGCTTGCTTCACTCCTGTTTCTCATCTACTGCTACTCCTTGGGGCACAGAGGCCACTGAAAGTGCAATGGTGCCCAGTGCTGTTGTGAGGGACCAGTGAGATGAATGCATGTTTAGCCCTTTGCGCAGGCTCTGTGAGAGCTACTTGGCACTTATTGGACATCTGTTGTGGGCCAGCTTTGTGCTAGTTCCTGGGGACACAGGGTTGAAAATGACAGAGCCTATGCCCTCAAGAAGTCAGTCTAGTAGGGGAAATGGAATTGTGAAACCCAGCAATTTCACTGCAAAGTGGTAAGCACTGTAGTGTGGTGATCCCCGGAAGTAACGGCTTGCAGCAGGGGCACTTAACCTAGTCTTGTGAGGTTAAGGAAGGCTTTTAATAAAGGGGATCTACTGGGAGACTGGGAAGATGGGTGGGACTAGCTAGTTGAAAGGAAGAAGGATGAACGTGCCTGGCAGGTGTTCTGAGAATCACATGCAGTTCACTATCTCTGGACTAGATTGATGAGTGAAGGAGTAAGGCAGATGAGGATAGAGAGAAATACATACCTTAAAGAGCCTTGAGTGACAAATAAAACAGCTGAGATCATGTCCTATGGGCAATGGGAACTCTGACTGACTTGAAGAAGGCAGGTGATGTGATCAGATGTGTCTGTGAGACTGATCACTCTAGTTTCAGTGAGGAGAGTAAATTTAAGAGGGAGCCAGAGAGAAGGGAAGACAACTAACCAGTTATAGGACCACCGCAGTAGGTGAGGGCTGACCTAAGGTGGTAGCTGTGGGAACAAAGAGGAGAGATTTAAGAAATATGACAGCGGTAGAAGCCTCAGCTACCATGTTAGATGATTTTGCACTTGATAGTTCCCAGGCAAGAGGCAATAGTCACAGTCTAAATAAAATATGGACACAAGGCATAAGATAGACCATGTGTCTTCACTAGAGTATGACGCAAGCCCATCACAGGTGCTTCAAAGAAGCAGTGACTTCACCTCCCCTCTGAGCTGGTTCTCTGAGGGGAAGCTGGCCAGCTGCAGCCATGCTGCCGTGGCTGCAATGGCATAGCCTCCTGCTGCAGCAAAGCTGGTCTGCAGTTTGGGTCTTCCCTCCCCAGCCTCTCCTAGTGACTCGGCAGAACTCAGGAGTGTTGGTTCTTTCTCCAAGCGTTTCCCTTCTGAGCTCTCTCACCCATCCCGGCTAGTGTTGACTCTTCCACCTTCCCTTTAGCTTTCAATTGATGTTTCCCAGAATCCCAGGAAATTCAGGCTTCTGAATATGGATTTGAGGGGAGCATCTACAGGGACTCTAGAAGTACAATAATAAAGAAGAATCACAGCAGCCTTTCAGATATTTTTCTTGGCTGCAGCAGACTCTCTGGGTAAGGCCTAAACAGGATGTACTGCCTCTTCCAACTGTTTTAACTGTCCACTAGCAAAGTTGCATGGATGAACTAAGTAACGATTATAAACTCTTATAAATACAGGTCTTAAGTATTTATGGGTGTGACAAATTGCTGTTTGTTTTGCCTAATCGAATTGAAACACTCCGAAACTTTATTGTTTTAGGGATATTGTATAAAATATAATAATCTAGAATAAAGCAATCAAAAATGTGATTAATTTCTCAACCAAGTAAGAGTGAACTTTCTCAAAACCTTTATTATAAATCATCTGTTGGGAAATAGTATGGAGCAGTGAACAATGCAAGCCCCTACTTTACCCTGGACAACTGCAGGAAGGACACCTTCCTACTATTTTGCCACTGCTAAGGAAAAGTTAAAATATAAACATTTATTTTTATTCATTTCTTTTGAGAGAAGAAGCTTGTTCTCCATTCTGCTAAAGCAACCCTGGAGTCTAACACTTCTGGCAGAAGAGACAATATATGTGCAGTAGTTAAAGACCTGAGTCTGAGTCGTGGCTCTTTTGATTAAGCTTCTACCAGCTACCAAAACTCTCTCTGAGCCTCAGTTATCCACCTATAGTCAGGGAATTACGACTCCATGCTCAAAGTATTATAAAGGTAGAATAAATGCTTACAAAACAAGTCTGCCTGGGACATAGTAAAGAAGTGAAATGTAATTAATAATGATAATGATGATAGTGGTAATAGTCATAATGATAATAAAATGTAATAAAGACCTAAAAACATTTTGCTTTGAGGTTCAGGCATAAGTAGTTAGATCCATTTTAGAGACTTGAAATTCGAGTTTTCTGGCCACAAGTCAGAGATGACTCTTAGAATGAGACACAGATAACCCAGGGAGGGAACACTTCCCCTTAAGCTCCGTGTGCCCTCCAAACCGTCCCCAGGTCCTGGGCTCATTCAGATTGCCAGGAAATCGAGGGAAAGGCTGTGGATTTGTCCCTGCTTGGGAGAGGCAGAAGACTTGACCACTCTCTAAACTGTAATCTGAGAAGAACTCTAATGACTCAAGAAGGTATTGATTTCTCTGATGAGATATAAACTATCTAGAATCAAGATGGAAAAAAAGAACAAGGCCGTATCCTCTTCCCACTAAAGTCTCAAGCCTCTCCTAGGCTGAAGAGTTCCAAGGAATTTTTATCAGCCCTTTTGACCTGTGACCGTGATGCCTACTCCTGCCAGGGTCTTCTGCGGGCACATTTTTCATTACCTGTGATTGTCAGTGACTCTCTCTTCAGCTTATCAGTGCCTACCTGATTCCTTTTGATTCCTGCTTTTATACCTTTTGATTCCATGTCCAGTGCTCTTTCTAGGACCCTGTACTGCAACGTCATGAGTGACCAAGTTCCTAGTCCACTGCTCCTTCCACCAGGATACGATTCAACTTCAATATTCGATTTCCTTAGAGCCATTTCTCTGAAAGAGTTAACTGTTCTTTACACTGGGCCCAGTTTAAGAACTTTTTGTTTTTTTCACTAGTCTCAGAGAAGAAAGGAACTGACAGAACTCTATCACTTTTTCTGTATGCTGTTTGACTTTCATGTGGCTTTCCAGTGGAAGTCTATAGATGGAAAACAGTTGTCCCAGTTTCTATAACTGACTCTCCCATTTAATGACCCTGGGATATCAAACTGATCCACTTGATGCTTCATTTTATGATCACTGTTCCCTGTAGGGTCCTCATCAGAGATGATAACTGTGACTATCAAATTCCATATGAAACTTCTGGGGCTGTGAGAACCTCCAAAACCATCTCATCTCCAGGCCTAATAACCCTATTTCTTTCTGCTCATCTTCAAAGAAATCATTTTACAACCTCTTGCAAATTTCCTTTCTTTTCTTTAGACTTTGGGTAAGCGGCCTCCTCAGACACATTTTTAGAGTGACATGGCTACTGTAAGCTTTCTGGTCTAAAGCCTTAGTTCTTATGTTTTAATGTGCTTGAGACTCATGAAGAGAGTTTATTAAATTACAGGTCATGGGCAGCAGTCCTCAAGGCTGAATTGGGAGTTCTGGAGCTGAGGCCAGGAGGTTGTGTTTGGGATCATTTTTCTCAGATTCGGTGCAGGGATGGCTTAGAAATCAGTTCATGATCTGAGAAGTGATTTTAAATGACTGCAGAGGAAAGGATGGATTCTGCCACATAGCAGGATACGATAAATTCTTGTTGGATAAGGGAATATATTGTTCACTGTACGGTAGACTACCACCAAGAGTTTTTCTAAAACGTATCTTTTCTATTTCTACCATGTACAGAGGAGATTCGTTTTCTAAAAGACAGTGGACAGAGAGGTTGTCCTGCAGTCCATTGTTGGGGAAACTGAGATTTGTTTACCCATTGCATGTTTGTTCTACAAAGAATACTGTATGACATGGCCTCAGCTTCCATGTAACAGGCTATGCAGCTCACTCCAAAACGGAGTATCAAGAAGCATAAAAGCCAACTGCCACACTCACAAATTTTGTCACATAGAATGGAAAGATCACTAGCAACGGTACTATGGCATTTCAGAAAAAGTGGTGGCCACATTCAGTTGGAGAGTCTTGGAAGACTTTGCAGAGATGGGAGGTATGAGCTGAGCCTTATAGGATGAGTCTAATTTGAGTAGGTGGAAAAGGGGAGTGTGTTCCAGGTGATGGAATATGGTGAAGCATGCGTGTGAGAAAGTAACTGTTCTCACAATAGTGAGTCTACTGGCATGGCTAGCACTTAGGAGGGTAGGGAGAGAGAAAAATATCTAATGTAGAGAATACACACACACACACACACACACACATATAAAATTTAATATTATTATTATATATGTAATTTATGTATATAATTTACATATAACATATATATTTAAATAAAATATAATATAGAAATATATATAATATAAATATATAACTATAATAATATATAATTTATATATGTAATATATATAATATATAATTTAATTATATTAAAAATATATTTTTTAAATTTAATTTTCACAACAGTCCTACAGGAAAGGTAATAATGTTTTCATTGTATGGAAAGAAGTTCAGAAGAGTAAATTAAATAGTTCAAGATCATGCAGCTCTCAAAAGGCAGACATGGGATTTGAACCCAATGCTTGTGAATGCTCAGCCTTATGCCAGGGAGGTCACTCACTTCCTCAGTAAAACTGCTGGAGAGCCCTGAATGTCAAGCTGAGGGTTTTGTATTCAACTTCCTGGTAATGGGTGCCTTGCAAGAAGGGTCTAGAGGCCAGCTTCCAACCCAGACGTCCGTCCAGGTGCCTCTGCCACTCCAGGACTTCTGGAACTGCCACCCTGGAGAAACCACAGTCATATTATTTTGACCTGTCAGACCCCGATGGCTGCTTGTTGTATGCAAACAGAGTATCATAGGAAAGCAGGTGGAGAGTTTTACAGATTCCTTCTTCAGCACAATTGTCTAATTAATATTGTCACCGCATGGTCCAGTTATCTTGTCAAGAGCAGGCAAATGTCAGCAGTACATGCTTGGATGTGTGTGTGTGTGTGTGTGTGTGTGTGTGTGTGTGTGTGTGTATAAGAGTTGTTGATAAATCAGCAGCTTTTCCATGTGAACAAAGCCTGCATCTCTCGCTGATGTCTTAATGCCAGGGCTCAGAAAACCCAGGGTAGGGATAATGAAACTTCCTGCTTATAAGTAGCAGACTAAGAAACTCTTTGGCTCCATGTGGCAAGAATGGCCATGGTTATCACTTTTCATTGGAGATTTCGTTACTACTCTCCTGCATAAGAATTAGTAGTGAGGGCACATTTCCCTCTGGTAATGGATTTGGTGGGACTATTCCCAAACAGGGCAAACAGGACAGGGATAGCTCTAAGGTGACTATCTGGCTCCCCAACAAAATGTGTTCCTTCATAAATGAGATATCAATTTAGAAAGGACATATTTTTAGTGCCTTCCAAGGTTGCAGAGTATTTTTCCATGCCATTTAATTCTCACAAGAGTCCTGAGAAGTCTCTATAATCATCTCCATTTTGCAGATGAGAAAACTGAGGCTTCAAGACATTAAATGTCTTGACAAAAAGTTAAACAAATATTAGTGAGTGCAGGTGGGGCCACTAGAACTCATATTATATTTTCTTATATGTGCTCACACACTTGCATGTTCATTCATGCTTTCACCCATTCATTTATTCTTTCAACATTTATTGAAAACCTACTATGTTCCTAGCATTGAGTTAGCTTTGGAGATCCAAGGATAAAAATGTCGAATCCTTGAGATCCTTAAGTAGAGAGGTAATACAAGAGGCAGCAGGTCAATGGTTGTTTCATCCTTTGGAAGCCTAATTGATGTTATTTCCACTTACATTTAAATACAACAAATAATATTAGGAATCCATGAGTGTTCTGGCCAGTACTCCAGTCTCTAAAGATATTTTACTCTCACTTATTCATCTGCACATTTTTGGGTGTTCTATTCTCTGCTCTGGGTCAATACTTGCCTCAATTCAATATTAATTACTTCTTGGATGCCTGCATTTTCTTTCTTTTGGTTCCTAAAAAGAAAACATTTTAAATGCATCTGCATTTAATTAATACATCAGATAACTGAGTCATCTCCATAGAGGTTGTCCCCGACTTCCTTTTCCTCGCCTTCTTGTCAAAGATGATTTAATTTAAAATGGCCATAATTTTAACTATATAGATTAAATTTGGCTGCTTCTTCCTTGTGCCCCTTCTGCAATTAGTTTGTGCTTCTGACATTACACACCGTATAGCGCCTTGGGTTATAGATATGTGCCTACACATACTATCTTCTTTACTAAAAGGTAAGTTCCCTCAGTGACAGAATCATGATGTATTTATCATTACGCCCTTCACAGAACCTAGCACATTCCATGATATGTTTAAGGGTCTCAATAGATATTTATAAATTGAAATCCCAAAGTGCCAAAGCTCACCTCTTCAAAAGACTTCTTTTCAGGGACACTGTAAGCAATCCCCCAAGCGCCCTCAACCATAAAGAGTGGAGTCCTAACAGTGAGCCCCCACCCACCACCACCACCTGACCTGAAGGTTTCTTTTCAGCAGCCCGTAACCTGTCTTGCTAAGCATCTGCTTTCTTAGTTCTCATTTTCTTTAAATGTTCTTGAGTTCCGCAGATCCTTTGTTGAATAGAATTTCTCCTACTTGGAGTTAAGTTGGAATCTTTGAGCAGAGTATCAGGATACCTCATCAGGTGACATCTGAGGGCCTGCTGGTCAAGCTGTGGTTGATCTGTGCCTTACAGGGGGCATTCGTGTGGGTGTAGAGTGTTTGTAAGGAAGAGCACTAATGCCCCATAGAAGGGAAAGAGACTAAGGGAATAAATGGGGTGTGAACTTCTCTATTCAGATTAAAGACATGGATGGAATTGGGGATCCAGGGCAGGTGCTGTCTGGGAATGCAGGCAGGGTTAGGGGGGACAAGTATTTGATTTGGCTAACCAGCATCACGATTTTGATTACTGAAGTTTGGACTGCTCTGAAGACAAAATTACAGTTACTCGACTCTCTCAAAAAGGTTTACTTTGATATAAGGACGTGTTGAGTTAGTCCCTTATCCTCTGTAAGTATGCCAAAGCAGACAGTAGGCTCCCATTGGGGGCAGCATCATTCATTCTGCAAAGAATTTTTCCTTTGGGGAAAGGTTGCCACTGAGGTTATTGGAGTTTACCAGAATCTACATGCATCCCAAGCCGTGTGAAGTAAAGCTGGTGTAGGGAAGCCAAGTTTCTTACAATCTTTAAAAATATTGGCCTATAGTTGAATCCCACAGAGCAATTTTCCAGAGCTTAAGAATAGGAGGCCTGGACATGGGTCACACTCTTCCAAGAAGTCCTTGGAAGAGGCCGCTGTTATAGCAAGCCACTGATCGAGAACATGGTGGGGAAGAACAGGCCCTCGAGTCATGGTCATTAAACAGGATTGAATCGAGTTGAATGGTGCCCTCTCTTTCGAACTTCCTTCCCTAATGTCTGTGGCTTCTCTTCCTGTGGCTCTTTCATCTTCAAGCTCAGAGTATTGGTCCCCCTCAGCTCTGAGCCTTTACCCAGCCCCTGTAGACCCAGTATATATCGGCTGACCTAAAAGGAGGAAAAAACACTCAAAGCCACATTCTTTTTTTTTAAGCAAATGAGTGAAATTAAAATCTGAGGAAACCTCTAGCCAATGGCAAGAGTTAGCCATTGTAGGCTTCCGTGGTGAGATGACCTTCCAAGAAGGCTTTGGAGGTAAGGCATAAGAAGGGCCAGCTGGCAGGCTCAGCCCTTCTCCACCCAGTTACATAAAGGCTGCTGTGAAATGCAGAACCGTATTTTAAGTGCATCCGAGGTTGCGGATTGAAAACCGAGAGACCTTGAAATGGAGAAGTGTTTGCTTTAGTAGCCAAGGGTGTTGTCTCTTTGGGTGGTACTAGCAGGGCTTCTGGGCCAGGCTCATGGTGCACCCAGGGCTCAAAGTCTCAAAGTCCTGTTGTGGGAGAAGTGGCTGCCAGCTCAGGCCCGGGTGGGCACCCTCCCTCTGCCTGAGTGCATCTCTGTTTTGAGCCGTGTTCAGATTTAGGAAACTTGGCCTCTCCAATCTTTCACTGATGGCTATTCATTCACTGATAAATTTGTGACCACATAAAAGTGTGAGGGTTTCTTAGTTTCAGTGTTCGCATGCTCACCAATAATGTGACTTTAGTTATCATTTTAAAAAAATAAATTTGGTTCTATTATTGTTGCCTCAACTTGTTCTGGAAGCTTATTGGGCCCCCTAACCTCTCTGTGCCGTGATTTCCAAGACCTGTCCTTTGCCTTCTCAGAGCCGGGAAGGATGAGTGATAAAATGATGAAAAAGACCCTGAGTGTCTCTAGGACAGTGTGAGGTCCCAGGTAGAGTTTTATTACCAGGCAAGCAGGAAAATAGTTAACCAACTTGGGGTAACCCACTCCAGCTCTACCTGCCCCAGTCAATGACAGGCCTTAGATGAGGTAAATAATGATGCTAATAACTATCATTTATTAGGTCCACCCCTTGCTGGCTAGGCATACCTGTGAGCTGGACGTTAATATCGGTATCACACAGCTGAAATGGCTGATGCTTAAAAGGCCCTGCTGATAAGAACTGGAGCTGGATCTGAACCCGTGTGTATCTCATGCTCTTTCCCTGTCATTACATTTAACCCTCAGAAAAGCCGGGAGTTCCGAGCCTGGGTTTGTATTCAGTTCTCACTCAGCAATGATCCTCTCCAGCCTATTTGGCCCTAGAGCTATTATAATTTCATAGGTAGACAGTAAATTGTGATCCCTTACATTTAACTGTTAGGTTATATTCCTGACTGTCTGGAAAAATGAACCAGACAGGAATTTTTTGAACATTTCACAAATGGCTAACCTGAGGCTAAGCATAGTCAAGTGGTGTTTTCAAGGTCTTGCAACTGGCTGAGCTGAGGATCTGGATTCTGAGCGGTGACCATTAGAAGGAGTTGTCCCTTCCTTTTGCAGAGAGTTGAAATTCAGAAGGACACCAGACATGAGTTCTTAGAACAGAGGATCTGGCCCTTTCCAGGCTGCCCTTGAGGCTGGAGGAAGCGAAAGAGCTGCTGTCTGCATGCTGGCATGCCTCCCTCTCTAACGAGTGCCATCTGTGCCTGCAAGCGTCTTGTGCGGTGGCAGCATCATGTTCTCCCTTGCTCGTATCTTCAGCATGGTCTCTCTGGGGTCTGAGGATTGCAGTGGCTTAGAAGAAACACATGAGATCCTTCGGAGTGGTTGCAATGCTCTTAGTTGGAAATCACCTAGAAACAGATGATTCATCATGCCCTCTGCTTCCAGGCAAGATCACACTTACAGCATCCCCGACAGTGTGTAGGGGGGAGACAATGTGTTACTATTCTTAATGGTCTGTGTGAGGATGACATAACTCAGGACCTCGTGGGTAGGCAGTTCTTCTTTACACCACGCCTGAAACTAAGGAGGCGGAGAGGAGATATGACTCCTTATTCAGGGTCTTTAAGAAAATGGTGGACAGAGCTGACTTCCCGGGACTGATCAGGCAGACACCATCAAGTACTGAGCAAGTACCACTGGACTGTGGTCAAGACGAGAGACATGTTCCATAGGCCAAGGGAACACACAGACTGGTCAAGGCCAAGATATTGGTCTGGAGGCCTTTTGTGGAAGTCCTTCATTTTGTAGCTAGTGCACTGGGCACCTGGACAGTGGTTCCCTTTGATCGACATCAGGTCAGAGGCCAGGACAGAGTGCTTAGTGATTGTCCTTCTCCCTTCTTAGAAGGTATATCATCAACTGGTCAGAGGTTCTTGACCCAGCCATTGGGAGTCCTACTCACCCCACTCCCAAGACTGAGTCGGTTGTTCTGTGGTGGAGCCTGAGGTTTTGTTTTTAACCTTCTTGGGCGATTCTAATGTGTGGCCAGGGTTGAGAACCGCTGACTGGACCAGAACCACTTACCTGGCCCGAACCACTGAAAGGCCAGAAAGTGAAATCACATCGAATGCAGTGAATATCTGCTGCGGGCACAGTAAAGCTTTGGGAATTTAGGTGTGCCCTGGGGATGCACAAATGTGTAAGACACCGGGATGGTCAAAGATATTCCTTTGATGGACCTAGAGGGTATTGTGTGAATGAAATTCCACACATACATATGGAATCTAAAGAATAAAATAGCAACAACAAGAAAAATGAAAATAAACTCAGAATATTTTGAGGGCTAATAGATGGGAGGGAGGTTGGGGGAACATCAAAAAGGGCAAAGGGATTAAGAAGTACCAATGAATAGCTACAAAATAGACTAGGAATATAAAGTGAAGTATATGGAAAATAGTTAATAATGTTGTAATATATGTGTAAGGAGGAAAAGCATACTAAATTTAGTGGGGTGATCTCTTAGAGAGTTATATAAGTCTTTATGCTGTACAACTGAAACTCATATATGCCAACTATAATTGGAAAAAACTCTTTGAATTGTTCAATGTAAATATGAGTAACTAGTTGTCTATTACGTTTCAATAAAGCAGTGCTGTAGGCAGGAGGGAATGGAGACACAACTCCTGCCTTCAAAAAGCTTGAAGCTTACCGATTATTTGAAAGGGAGACAAGGCAAACATGGGAAACACAAGAGTCACACAAGAACTGTGTTGTAGTGAAATTACCAGTGTTATTTGCCGATTTATCTTCAACAAAGCACAGCACAACACACATGGTGCCATTTACAGGTAATGTGCATGACATACACGAAACAAGTTAAGGCAAGATCCTGAACACAGTGGCAACCACATTTGCATCTCAGGTCTTCGGAATTGCCGTTCCCTCCTCCTAGAATGCTGTTCTGCTCAACCTTGGCTTCAGTGGCTCTGTATCACCAGGCCACCTCCTCAGAGGCTTTCTGGTGTTGACCACTCCTCTGTCACTCACTCTCTAGCACACACTGGATGGTTCTCTGTCCAGTACTTATCTCTGACCAGAACCTCGTTTCTTTGCTTACTTGTTTAATCCCACTGGAATATAAGCCCCATAAGAGGAGCTTTTTTGTTCCCTACTGTATTTCAGCATAAGAACAGAACCTGACACATAGTGGTACTTCATCAGCATCAGTTGAGTGAATTGTTAGAGAAGGAAGCTTGTGATGAAGGTAGCATTTGAGCTGGCTCTTCAAGCATAGGTAAGACTTAAAGGAATGGAAAAGACATGGAGGCATGGGAGGTTATGAGTGGGGCCTGAGCAAAATTATCCACGTGAAGCAAAGGGTAAGTGTGAGTATGTGAGTCAGATTGGCTGACACACGGAGGTGCTATAGGGAGAGGTGGGAGATATGAATGGGAAGGTGGATCTGAGCTTGATCGTGGAGGCTGTGAGTGCCAGGCATAGAATTGTGACCTCTGCCCTGTGGACACTGGGACCCATCAAAGGCAAATGAAAAGGGGAAGCACGTGGTCATTTAGCAGTAGCATACAGGTGTTCAAGTTTAAGAGAGCAGCCGGGGACCTCTGCATCATGAGGTGATGAGCTAGAGAAAGAAAGTTATTGCCTGTGTGCATCTCCACTTGTACAGGTGGCCTAAAGCTGAGTTGGAGCCCTCTGCTTGGGAGCTGTGTTTCTCCTACTGTGATGTCAGTGGTGCTCAAGAGGAGTGCCCGCATGGGAGGTGGTGGTGGCAAGGCAAGGGGGAGGGGCAGGAGGCCATGTGGATGGGCTGGCACTGTGCCCTACCTGCTGTCAGAGAGTGACTCAGATCCCTTCCTGGCACCAGCCTGCTCTGGTAGTGCAAGCTGTTCCTTTGGAGACTGGGATGGCTCTTCATTTCTCCCCTAGGACTGAGGCCAGGGAGGAGGGGTGCTGGTGTCTGTGTCCCCACCCTCTCCCTTCTCCCAGCACAGGAGTCGAAGAGGAGGAAGTGGAGATTGGATGCCGGGTTCTGAGCGCACTGCCTGTAATACCACCAGGCTATCCTAAATTCTGCCCAGCATGTATACAGCAGGACACCAGGCATACTGGACAGATGACCATGTGATGTAGTACTTGCATAGAAAAATTTCCTGAAAAGTTATCATCAAAAACTGGGTCAGCTGGACAAATGCTGGCAGAACATCACAGTGATTACCTATGAGTAGTGACATGACCTAAGTTTGTTCAATACAAAACTTTTGTACAGCACTTTATAACTTGCAAAATCTTTTCACATCCTTAATGTCGATGTCTTCACAACAATCCTGGAAGCCAAGTGGTATTCCCATTTTTCCATCTGAAGCTTGGAGAGGTTAAATCACTTGCTGAAAGTAACATAGTTGTTGAAAGCAGAGCTGAGAACCCTAAGCTGGGTCTTTGGGTTATAAGAGTTTGAATAAACTGTACTCTTGTGCAACTTTTCCTGAACTCTGAGACATAAGTACTTGTTATATTTTAACACTTGCTTGGTATGTCACATGCTCACAAGGAGAAATCTGGTGACCATTGGTGCCTTGTAAGCCATCAACACTTTTGAAGAGATAATATGCATGTGAGTAAACATTGGGAGTCCTTAAGGTTTGGGGCTGATTAGGCTTTTGTTGATCAAATATTTTCTATTTACTCTGTTCATCAGCTGTCATTATTTATTCTTAGCCTAGCACATTATATCAGATCAAACCACATGAAACTAACAATTTTGTTGGGTCAAGAATGGTCAAGTATCAGCAATATTTTAAGGTTTAGCCTAACATAACTGAGGTGCCAAATAAACATGCAATTTGGTTTGAGAAGACCTAGAATATTTGGGGGTTTGTATTTTCAAAGCAGACTCAGCTTCCTCAATGTATATTATGGAAGAATACCAGCTTGGTGTGGTATTGGAGGTTTAAGCAGATATCATGTATGAAAGAGCTTCTTAGTTCAGTGCCTATGAGATTATTTCTAAATAAGCTTTATCTGAATGGTCATAAGCCTTTGTCCTCAAGAGGCTGCAGTTTGACTAAGATAAATTGGTGTTACCCATTGAGGAGGATGCCAGACACCTTGGAGTCTAGTGGTTGGACAACTGAAGTTAAGAACAATGCCCCAGACTCAAAATGATTTGTAATCTTGTGTCTGCTGTATGCCTGCTCTGTGACCTTGGGCAACTTATTAATCTCTCTGCTGCTCAGTTTAATTATCAGTGGAATAGAAACAATAGCATACCTGCTTCACAGAGCTATGAAAACTAAGATAATGACTGCAAAGGACTTAGAATTGTTCTTGGCATATAGAAAGCACTTATTCAGTTTTAGTTGCTATTGCAACTTTTATAGCTAATGTTCTTATCCTTTGGATGAGAGGAAGCTTTAGAGTACTCTTGGCATAATACAGAAGATTCTGCTCCCTACAACCTCAAGGTTAGGTTCACAGTTTCTGAGAACACTACTATCTGTGATCTCTGAGTTTCTCTTGACTAAGTTCTGTGACTAGGTCTCCCTCTCATCCTCCATAACAGAGATTCTGATAAGAATCTGGGGGATAGAAGCCAGTAGAATTATTCTCAACCACCTAGACCATCTGTTGTCCAATTTCCCTGGATTGAGCGAGGCTTCTCATAGCTTATATCTCCAATTATATAAAAGGCTCTGTAACATGTGACAGAGTGCAGTCCCGATAAGACCACCTTCATTTCTGACACCAACTGTAAGTTCAGGGTTCAAGTTTGATAATTTGCTGAAAGGATTTACTCACCTCACTAAAAGCTGTTATACTTATGGTTATAGTTTATCACAGGGAAAGGATACAGCTTGAAATCAGCCAAAGTAAGAAATACGTATGGCAGAGTAAAAGAAAATTTGGAATCCCAGTTGTCCTCTCCCCATGGAGTCAAGACAGCATTATTCTTCTGACATCAGTGTGTGACAATATACATGGAGTAGTGCCAGACAGAAAACTCCTTCAAATCTTAGTGTTCAGAGTTTTTATAGAGCTCCATCACCTAAGTATGGTTGATTTTCCAAGTGGCAAATCAGTATTTAGCCCCTCAGGACGTTGAGCTGATACTAGAGCCTCCAGTCTACATTACATTGTTGCTGTGGCTCAAAATCCACACTTTAGAACACATTATTACTATCTGACTAGTTCAAGGTTCCCAGGCAAACAGATGTCCTCCCATCAGCTATGACATTCTATGGTTTAAGTGTCATCTACAAGAAGTTGAGGGCAAAGACAGACCTTAGGGCAAGGTTAAATTATTTATTACACAGATTCAACATAGGTCTGGAGACACCAAGATACGGAACATATGCCCTATCCCAGGAAGCTCATAGTCTACTGGGACAGGCAAGGCAGGTAACCAGTGCAAGTTAGCTGGTATGTGTTTGTACATACATCCATGATCATTGAAGGGAGCTGCAGTGAGGTTCTTCCTTGAAGACCTGGATCGGCCTGGCACCAGGGGAATTAGGTAGTCCTGATGGATGAAGTTTGAGCCCCAGGATTAGACTCATGAAATGTTTCTGAATTTGAAGTTATTGACTAATTTTGGCATTCTGATCAGTTCTACTGGCCTGGAGGATCTCCATATCCAGCCTACCTCTATCATTCACTGACTTAGGGCCAGAGGGCAGGGGAAGTGTTGAGCCTCTTGGATGAAATGAGAAGCTTGATGTCTCAGCCATTATTCCTTTTCCTCAGTCTTTTCAGTGTCTGTCCTGGCCCTTTCTGGGTGCTCTTTGGCACAGTTGTCTGATGGCCAGGGCCATGGTGTCTATCACATTAATTTTCATCTCTCACCACTCCTGGAAATTTGCTTATCCTGTCGTTGACCTCACTGTCACCATCTTGATGGAAAACTAAGCTCATCATCTCTTTTATTACATTCACATGTATTTCACGTTCTCTTTACAATTTTCAATTTTATTCTCTGGGTCCCTGGGGATCAAGAGGGACAAATTCCATTAGACCAATCCAGAGGGATAGTCGCATGTTTCAGCCAACAGAAAAGTGTCCTCACTGGAAAGACTGCCAAATGTCAATGGGGATCATAAAGGCCACAATCTAGATGCGGCCCTCTGCAATGGTTCCCCAGGAAGTTTCAACAGCTGACTGAATTTGGGCTTTTTTGAGGAGGCTGGGCAGCACATTGCTTACCGCAATCTTCTGTTGGTTCAAGAAGAGCAGCAGACTCCTGCCCTCATCTCAAAGCACCAATATCAGCAGCTGCCTTTTCATAATTCAGTAATCAGTGATGCTTATCTGGGGGCAAAGATTTCTGAATAGTTTTACATTTTTACATTTTGTAATTTTTTTTTCAAAACCACATTCTGCCATCTCTGTATATAACCCCAGGGCCGCAAGAAACAGGGAACTTGGTTGATTCAATTCACAAATATTCATTGAAATTTTACCATAAGCCTAGCACTGTTGGAGTGCTGGGAATTCAAAGATGGTGAAGACAGGTACATGGGGCTTGAGGAACCCACAGTCCAGTGGGGGAGACAGGCATATAAATAATGAATCAAGCAGCAAAGTGACTGTTGCTATCAAAGAAAAGTAAACAACTAATTCTCCTGCAAGGACTGATGATCAGGGACAGATTCTCAGAGGAGAGGATGTTTCAAGCTGGCCTTAAAAGAACATTTGACCTCTATAGATTAAGAAAAAAGAGAAGTTGTTCCAGGAGTCACACAGACAAAAGCAAAGAGGCATGAGAATGCCTGGTGTGTTCATTGAGGACACAGGAGAGCCAAAGCCACTACCCATGGCTGAAGTAGCTGTGCACTGCACAACTCAATAGGATGCCAGTTATCCATATTGTGACATAAATGGTGCAGCCTGGAGTCATGCAAATGGTGACTGGATAGAGGAAACATGTGAAAGGTACAGGAGGTACAGCAAAGGGCCATGGGAGATTTCACTTTCATTTCATCTGTTGCCTTGGCCATTAATATGGAATTACTCAGTAAACATTGGTTGAGCAACTATTGAGTACTTGGGATTCTACCATAGCTTGTCATTCTTGTCTACTCCACAAGCAAGAGCTATTGAGAGCCATCTCTGATAATAGTGAGTGAGCAGTCTTGTCTAGTAGAAGGTCAGCACTCTTCA
Organism: Cynopterus sphinx; assembly: GCA_030015415.1. NCBI lineage: Eukaryota > Metazoa > Chordata > Mammalia > Chiroptera > Pteropodidae > Cynopterus > Cynopterus sphinx. The sequence goes on from CM057380.1 coordinate 96,388,309, forward strand.
GACCTGAGGCATGTCATCAGCCCACATTTCAGCAACAGGTGGATGTTAGTCAGTGGGATTGAGCCTAGCACCTCAAATGTCTGAGAGCAGTAGGGGGTGGTAGTGACCATCCTGTTCAACACCATCATCATATAAATGAGCAAGTAAGAGCCAGAAGAGGAGATGATGCCTTCAAAATCACACATCTTGATAGTTTTAGAGCCTGGACCAGAAACTAGGTCTCTTACCTTGAATCTCAGTGATATTCCCATCAAATATATAAGAAATTATAATTTATTTATACTTTCTGAAATGGGGGGTTGTGCCAGCACCAGTTAGAGTAAGCAACCCCAGCTGCTATGATAGGTTACCCTTGAATTCTCAGTGACTGAACACAATAAAAATGTATGTCTCACCCTCATTGCAACCCAGTGTGGGCTGGGCAGCTCTCCCAGCAGTTACAGTGGTGTGGAAGGGTTCCAGCTGTGGTGGGAAAAAAAATGGAGAAAACATATATACTCTTAACTGCCTTGGTCCAGGGAATGACACGCATCCCATTGGTGAGAACAATCACAGGTTGCATCTAAAATAAGGGGACTAGGAAATGTAATTTAGCTGTGACCCAGGTATGTAAAACAGGTTTAGTGAGCCCTCAACCAGGACATGCCCAGTAAGTAAGTCCATATCATAGCTCTTATTCCTAATGCCAGCTGCACAATGTCAGCCAACCAAGTGGTTGTCTGGTCTTTATCCTGAAGGCTTCTTCTTCTGTGCTTCTTCCCATGTTCTAATCCATAAGGCAGGAACTGTGACCCCAGAATATGTGGTGACTTGTCCAGGGTCATACCCAGGTTTAGAGGGCCAGGACTTAAACCCAGGAGATCTAGATTTCAGGTGGCAGAAATCTTTTCTCAGGGGATTCTGCTCACAGCAGCACACCTCTTCACTGGTTGTGTGCAGTGGGGGAAGGAGGTGGGTGGTGAGGCCCTGGGGGGGAAGAGGGAAAAGAAGAGAGAGGAGCAGCTGTCTTCTCTCCAAGTTGTTGTTCCCCTGTCTGACAGCCACGCTTTCCTCTTACTCTGTCATGGACTGTTTATTGTTCTTGACAGAGCGCACCACAGCTCAGAATACTCCTCTGTAGGAGAGAGTAGCAAGGACTGACTCTTGGGCTGGGTGTGTGGGTATGTGTGTGCTGGCTCATGTGCTCATCTCCTCCTTTGGTGTCAGTTCAGCTTTCCTGCAGTAAAGAACAGAAAGCAGCATTCTTTCCCACCTGCAGTTGTCACAGCTATTATTACCTAAGGAAGGGTGTTTGGGGGAGCTGGAAAGAGACGTGGACATTCAGTTTCTCCCCCATGCCCAGTCTCCTGGGGCTCTAGAAATAGTATCCAAAGCCCCTTTACCAGGGGTTCAGGGGACTCTTTCTAGGGTACTCTGTACACATACCTTCTGAAGCCTATTCATGCCACCACTATTCCCACCTTCCCAACCTTCCTGATGGCATATCATTATGAGTCATCATTTCTCTCCCTTTGGTATTCCTACAAGCATTGCAGGGGCAAAATCAGGGCAAAGGAAGATGTGATTTAGCTAAATTCTGAAAATGAACAGCTGACATTGCCTCAATCAACAAGTCATTTAGAGCTACAGTTATGGTCTCTTTAGAAATCACTTTTCAGTTCCTGGGGCAACCACAACCTAATTTTAAGCTCTTTTTATTAGCAGCCTTAATTCAAGCTGTTGAAACTTTGACATAACAAACTTTTTTTTTTTTTTTTTTGAGAAAAGGGATATTAAAGTCTTTTGGTCTTCTTGGTGATAAGTACTGTGCCAATCATTTCAATTTACCTTATGATCTCATTTTATCCCCAAGTAAGATGTGGCCAGTTACCACGTGAAAGGTTCTTGATTAGACACTGCAAGGGTCAAAGGTAATTTTAAAATGGCTCCATCCCTCAGCCATGATGGTTTATCGCCATCGTGATCGCTATCATCAGTGGCCACACGGCAGCAGGTCCTGGTTACTGAAAAAGCTCACGTTTCATGCCAGGCAATGCACAGAGTTGACGTGCATCACACCTCATTGATTCACCACACTGCTCCTAGGAGGTATGTGTAATTATTATACCCACTTACGGCCAGTTAACCTGAGTTTCAGAGATGAGGTCACCTGCCTAAGGCACTGGGCTAGAACGTAATAGGGCGGTAGTTAACCCTCTGACTCTAGAGTCAAGACACTGACTGTCACAAATAATGAAACTAGAAGCCAGGCCCGTGGAAAGGGCTACAGCAGACTGACAAACGGAGGGAGAGGTTAATTAATTCTCCCTGGGGAGTCTGCGAAGGTGACCTAGATGCGTTTGAATTTGAGCTGGTCCTTAAAATGTTGGCAGGGCTCCTAAAGGCAGGGTTATATGGGAGGAAGTCCAATGGGAGAGTACATCACAGAGAGAGACAATCTGCTTGAGGCAAGGCCCTGAGGAGCTCACTGGAGTAGGAGAGGGAGCCTGTTCAGGTTTTCCCCACTACTCTTTCCAGCTCTGCCAGGTAGGATCATTGCAAAGATGTTTACATGATTGTGAAATGATTACATTATTATAAAGAGTAGGGTTATCCCCTTCCACTTTACAGATGGGAACCCTTAAGTTCTGCTCAGAACGGCTAAGGCACAGAGAAAGCTTCCAGGCCTTGCACTAGAGTCCTTAGCCACAATTCTTCAGGGAACCTGGCCTTCGGTGAGATGGCAAACCCCGGCACAGCCTGTGGCCCACTCTGGCCCAGGCAAGGGAGCAAGGCAGCAGGTCCAGAAGGGAAATACAGTGTGTTCTGCTCACTTGCTTGAGTCCACCTGCCATTCTTTCCTGAGCTCTCACCTTCTCAACACAACAGAACAACTCTATGTGTTATAGTCTTAGGCACAGCTTGAGCCACCATTCCTGGAGATTTCAAGGCCTTTCTTTCTGGAAGCAGAGGCTACAGTCCAAATGAGGAGGGTGTGGTGGGGAAGAACCTAGAGTCATACTCCTCTCCAGGTCTGCTCAGCTGACTTTTGTTCGCTGCCTGTTCGATGCCCGGCTCTGTGCCCAGGCGGGTACACACTGCTGCCCCTACAGACAAAGGCCTCAGGTGTCTTTTTATGAAAACAAACAGAAACGAGCCAGAAAACAAGCAGTGACTCACTGTCATTAAGCAAATGAAGTGTTATTGAAGTAGTGACATGCCGAGGATAGGGCAAGCATAATTTGGCTCCAATCACAGTAGGAGTGATGAGGCAGGCAGGAGAAAGACCTTACTGGCTGTTGGGATGGCACCACTGAACAGGCAGCAAGGGCCACGTGGCATCTTCATCAGGAGACATCTGATTGGGGTAGACATGTTGGACCTCAGGAGGAGGTGCAGTCAGTCCTGAAGGGAATATTCACCATGATCGGGAGCTCTGGGGAGAGTGTGCTCCACTTTGGGGGAAGTAGTGCTTCTCAGGTTTTCCTGTGGCCCAGGTCACCTAGGGATCTTGTTAAAATTCAGACTCAGTCTCCAGTGCTCTGGGTGGGGCCCAAGGATGCATTTCTAACCAGCTCTCTGGAATGGCTGCTGCTTCCATGCTGAGGACCACACTTCCGGAGCAAGGTAGCAGAGGAGGCTATGAATCCTGCACAAAGCCAGTGGGTTTAAGACTCAGGTGTGACTTTCTAATTGTGATTTTCTTTTTTAAAAATCTGAGATATCTATGTGGAGGTGGAGGAGGTGAGGACCAGGCATGGGAAGAGACTAGGTTCTGTTGGTGCAAGAGGATCTTCAGAGCCCAATTCAGCAGATGAACCTGAGTGGCAACCCAGGACCCAATCCCCAGCAGACGCTGCTGCACTTTGGCCTCTAAGAGTCAGATCAGGCCTCAGTCCTGAGGACAGAGTGGGTAGCCTCACTGGGTGGGAGAGGGGACAAATGATTCTAGCTTTTTGCCATCAGGCATATTTTCCAGCTCACTTGCTAAGGGCAGCACAGTCTGGGGACTGTAAACTATTCTGATTCATGACAAATCCAGATTACAGTTTGCCAAGGGCTATCATTTGGTGATGTCTAAAATGCATGCACCTAGAGAGCCTGGTGCTCTGCTGTCCCAAGGAGACTGTCATCAAAAGAAGGTCCAAATCTAAAGAAAGGTTTAAAGAATTTATTTGAGCCAAGATCTGAGGACCAGCTCGAAAGCAAGATTTCAATGGAATGAGTAAATGCTCAGGAGAATGGCAGTTTGCAGTCTCTTTTATGCATTTAGAATCAAACGTAAGGTACATGGAATCCACTGGTGATAGATTAAAGAGGCAGGAGAAAGCAAAGTGGGAAAATCCCTAGAACTGGATAAAAAGGAAAATGGAACAACAAGTACCTCTTTTACATTGATGGGTACAGGCTGGTGACATTTAACAACTACTGCACAGAGAGATGATACGAGGGCAACGAGATAACAGGAGGAGTTTCGGTGTCCTGATGCTCTGATGCCAGTAGGTCTGTTTGTGAGGGGTCTGAAAAGAAAATTTCAGAATTTAAAAAATTTTTAAAATTTTAAAAATTTTTAAAAATTAGAAATTTTTAAAATTTCTGATATTTTAAAGATATGTTATTCTAGATGCACAAGAACAATGGACAGGGCTCACTGAAGGTAAAGATTAACCTTCTCCAAGGAAGCTGTAGGCCTGGGTTGTGAATACCCACCATGACTTGTTCAATTAAGAATTTATGATCAGACCAGTCGCTGAGCTTGTCAGGCTTGACTTTTCATTCATAAGACAATCTCATCTGCACCCAGCACCATCACGTTCCTTGCGTGTATGTGTTGGGAAGGGAAGCCGGCCCCTAGGGCCTCTTTGCTGTTTAGTTTGTGCCATTCATCAGTTCAGCTAGTCTTTTCTTCAGCTGGGGTTAAAGGTAAACTTCAGCCTGGGTTGGCCTATTTGTCACAAATTCCAAATCACAGGGCCCCAAACACTAAAATATCCAGAAGACAGAAAAGGTCCATACCATTTATTTATATTCCATTTCTACAGCCTCAGGGCAGGAGACTTTGGGGCTTATCTCAGAGATATCTGGCCTGAAGGGCCAGGAAGTGGTCAGTGACTGTAGCTGCTTAAAATTCCCCTTCAGTCCCGTCTTCCCTTGACCAGATTGCTTTGTCTGCCTCAGCAGTCTAGTACCCTCCATCTGCAACCTTACAGCCTCCACTCATTAGCATCCCTGCTTTGCAACAGATGCCCCAGAGGGGCCTACACCAGTGGTTCTCAACCTGGCTCAATTTTGCTCCTTGGGACATATGGCAATGTCTGGAGACAATTTTTGGTTGCTAGAGTTAAGGGCAGGCTCTATTGACATCTAGTGGGTAGAGACCAGGGACACTACTAAACATCCCTCAGTGCACAGGACAACTCCCTGCCTTCCCCCGCAACACACACACACACACACACACACACACACACACACACACACACACACACACAAGCTGATATGAGAAAATAATTACCTGGCCCAAAATAACATTGGTGTCAAGAAGGAGAAACCCTGGCCTGGGCAGGTACGCAGGGGTTCTGGGCTAACCTGGGACAGCTGGATGCACAGGTAGCCCAGTTGGGACTTTGCCAAAACACTCACTTTATGATGAGGTGTTTATTTTCTTTCCTTAAAATGCCGATCCCTATAACTTGCTCTCTTATCCACCTGCGTTTTTCATCCGCCTTTTACGTTGTCCTCAGGTCTTTTTGTGTGCCCAGCATTAAAGAGCTTTTAATAGGTGGCTGTGATCTAGCAGGTAAATGGTTGGAGAAGCCAAGGTCTTTTCTTGAAGTGCATTCCGTTCTGATCGTCCTTAATGTCATCCAAGAGTTAGCATTGGGCATGGAAAGGCACAAGCTATAGAGTCAGACAGTTGTGGATCTTGGCTGTGTGCCCTTCAGAACTGAGTGAATCTCTCTGTCCTCAGTTTCTCTTCTTCCAAGGGGCTTGTAACCGTGCATCTAACTGTGCAAGAGTTAGAACGTAGTGGGTATTCAGGAAATAATAGCGTAGTTTTAAGCACCCAACACTTTTTAAAAATGCTTATTTTTCCCATCGAACACTGGGTGACCAGGAAGAGAAATCAAATCCCTAAAGTCTAGGAATAAACACACTGAAAACGGCAGAGAGAGAGAGTCAGGATTCATGCTAGTCAGAACATTGACATCGTGACTCTGCAAGTAAATACCCCACTCGTCTGTGGGCTGAGAGTTATTTTGCCAAACCTCAGGTCTGGGACAAAGTGTACTTGAGGCAGAGCAGTAGTGCGGGTCAGTGAATCTGTGGGTCTGCCTCTGTGGATCCTCTAGGGCGCCACATGGGTGTACATATTGGTGGCTGGGTGTGCAAGGCTGTATGTAGACTGTATGGACTTGATTCCTAGGCCATATATGGTGTTTTGGAGATTAGTTTTGTTTTGTGTTTTTGTTTTTCTCAGCTTCCATTGAGGGTAAACATGCTGGCATTATGTAAATATATGGTGTTATTCATTGATTTTTACTTATCTACCACCTCATTCCCCCAAATGGATCTGAGATAGTTCACAACTAAAGATAGAGATGATATAGATACATATGGGTACAAGCCAGCTTACTGAAGCAAGAAGATGTCTGTGTATCAGTATTAAAAATTATGCTATTCTATAGGTCAATCTAGTCACTGTGATTGATCAAGTTTGTCTTTGAGCTTCCTTGCCAGTTAAGGTAAAAAGGGAAAGAGGATAAAATTACATAACACAACATTTTTATGTGTGACCTTGAATGACTTAGTGGACAGTTCTCCCAACTGTAATTTTACAACTGGAGAAGTGGTTTTCACAACAATCTTAATGAAAGCTGAGGGCAAAGTATTAAACTGCAAGTTAGTGAAGACAGCCCTGCACAGCTCCTGTGGGGCCAGTGCTCTCAGTGCTGGGCTGATACGGGATAGAACTTATAATGCCCAGCGGAGTAGATGTGTCACCATTCCTCATATTCTTTTCCCTAAATAGAATTTTTCTGGCTTGGTTTTTTACCAGGAGTTGTTTACAGATAATTTGAGGTGTTACATCCTTACGAGCATCTGGATGCTGCTCTTCTAGATCATAAGTAGATAGATAACTTATATAAAAGTGCCCGTCCCTGTTCCTGGCATCAAGTAGGCACTCTGTATTTATCTCTTTGTTTATTTGATAATTTTTTTCTATTTATTCATCCATCCATCCATCCATCCATCCATCCATCCATCCATCCATCCATCCATCTGCCCAACCCTCCCCTAATTTTGGAAAACATAGTAGGAGGGTTTAGTGGTTGATGTGTTACTTATTTAGATGAGCACAGATGCCTGTAAGATGGAAGCTGCCATTCTCCATCCCCCATAAATGCCTGGTTCTTACCTGGAGTTGTAAAGGCCTGTGGGATGGGGTGGGATGAACAGGCTTGGTTGTTTAGCAAGAAAGCTGTGGTGATGTATGGCAGCCAAACTATTGGAGAGAAATCCGAAAGGCTATCCAAAGCAAGGAGTGCCTGAGTAATTAATTGGGTTTACCAACTGAGAACCACACTGCTAAAAAGGTCTTTTGGTGTCCCTTTCATGAAAGAAAAACAACCCATTCTTAGCTCTACATTTGTAATTGAGGCCATGCTTGCTTGCACAACCAATTCTATGGGTACAAGTCAATTTATTTTTGTTTTTAAGCACTATGCTATTCAGTTGCCAAGAAACACATCAATTGCTTTATCTAATTCCTCTTGTTGATCCCTTGCAATATGATCCATTTTTTTCTTTTTGGATAAATCACTCATATGACTAGATTCTGCCTAAAATTCTGCTCTTATTATCACCAGCTTCCATCTCCTGGGCAGGAGCACACACATCCATGTACACACACTCACTCACATGCACACACACATACACACGTGTGTACAAGGCTTCTGAAAGACAGAAAACAGCTTACAGCAGGTAAAACATCCCCTAACCCTCTAAAACACACCCCCACCTTGTGACAAGCTACAGAGCTGTCACAGCTTGAGAACCTAAATCTGAATTCTTCAGGACCTGTGCTACTCTGGCTAATGAACTCTCAGGTCTTCTGAAAGTTAACTAGAACATCTTTTTTTTTCTTTTAGTTGCATCATGGTACTGCAAATATTTCTAATGCATTAGCCCCTTTTCTCACCTTGGCGAATATCACAAATAATTGTACCTATCTTTGAATGATTAAGGCTTGTTATAGTTGAGGATAGAGGCTCATTAAGGCAAAAGGAAATGGATTTTGGAATAAGACAAATCTGGAGTTGGAATTTGGCTTTGAAAGCCACTCACAGGCCATGTGATTTTAGGCAACCTGACAACTTTTATTAACCTTGGCTTTATTTACTGGTCTGCAGAAATATAGATGATCACATTTATCTTGTAGGGTTATTATGAGAACTAGAAAAAATGTAGGTAAATTGCCTGGAGCTTAGCAGTATTCTGCATATGGTAGCAATTGTTGCTTTTCCTTTTCTTATTCCGGAGACTGCCAGAGGAACATACAGTTATAAAAGGTGCAGGAAATTGAAATTGAGCCAAAGATGGACTGTCCTTAGACAGCCTCTGACAAGGTGAATTGCCAAAACCAAAGTCCTCTTATTAATAAAAGTGGAGTATAGCAGGAAAAGATCCACATCTGATGTGTCCTTTTGGTTTCTTGCTGCAGTACTGCTGTGTGTTATGCAGGTCTATGCAGCTTGCACGGGTGAGGGGTCCCTCTAGCTATCGCCTGGCTCAGCTGAACCACAGAAGAAACATAAGGGCAGAAGGACTGGGACTTCACACAGGGGAGTGATGAGGGGTGGCTGAATTGGATTTCATGCCCCAGATCTTACAGCTGCTATCCATTTCCCAAGCTGCACTGGTAACATTCTTCACTCAGTGTGACATGGGGTCACTTATGTGTGGCAGAATGCCCGTTGTCAATCAGAGAGAAACTTGGGGAAGTAAACAAACAAGATGCCCCTTGGGCATCTTGGGTCTGAGTAATTTTCAAGGCAAAGGATATTTTGATGAATTATCAGCAAATCGCAAATATAGGCTGCAGTTCTTGGCCTCAAAGACATCTAGATGCAAACTTAAGGAGGAAGGGGTTGGCAGAGCATGTCATTTGGAAGCTACTCTCAATGCCAGGCAGTTGAAAACCCACTAGAGGAAGATTCAGATAGTTGTGGCAAGAGAGACGGTGCCTCCCAAGAATCACAACCCTAACACATATCTAAAAACAGAATGGTGTTCAGTTGACTCTGTATTTGCCAAGTCACGATGTGCAACCAAAACCTCAAAGGGTCCACTCAATAAGAAAGAGCTGAGGCTACTTAAGTACCATCCCTTCCTTTTGTTTAAACATCGAAGCGAGCCCTGACACATTCAGCTAATAAGGTGTATGAAGGACAAAACTTAGAAGATGAAGAACCAAGAAATCCCCAGCTCATTCCCAGTCTCCCGGGGCCTATTCTTTTCCAAGACGAGATTTTCAATTATTAATTAACCACGAATTAGTAAATAACAAACAATAAATGACAAGAAAGTGTCGTGATGTCTTCCAGTGCTTCTAGAAATGCTAAATGGCAATCCCTATAATAGATACTCAATAAATGTAATTAAATGCCGACTAATGCCAAGTGCTCTGCTGGGCACATCGGAAATCACAGAGAAGCACTGTGTCTCCAGCTCCTCCAAGGGAACCCAGGCTGATGAGGAACGCAGGGGCATCATGAAAAAGCCACTGGCTGTGCCAGGCAGTGAGTGTCAAGCGTCAGGTGATTGGCAGGCTAGCCAGCTCCAGAGGGTCATTGGACCAGGAAACAAGTTAGTTGAGAATTTATTTTCTCCTTGTGGGTTTTGTGGCATCAATTTTGGTGCGAGAAATCCCTGTTGGATAAGCTGTCTTCCAGATAGTAACAGTTTTTAAAGCACAAAGAAGGGATTTTTAAGGGGGTCAGAAGAGAAGCGAAGGAGGAGGGATCATTCTGTCCCTGGAATCTTTGACCCAACAGACCTCGTCAGAGGGAAGAACCATGACGCATTCACCCCAAGACATCACATTGGTGACATTAAATAGCTCTCTGAACTAGGTGTGCATATCTCAGACTCACATAGTTTACAACTACCCACAGGACCTTACCCTTCCAGGTCCCCCAGCCAGTGGGATCTTTGACACCAGGGGGCCTCTGGGCCCAACTAATCTGAATTATCATTAGAGTCTTTTTCTGATCACCTGCTGTATACACTCAGCCTTGATGTGGCCTCTGCTTTTCTTGTGAAAATTATGCTCTGCTCAGCCTGCTTAAAGAGGTAGCCCAAGGCCTACTTGCAGGTCGCCTTTTTTCACTCCTCCATTAGCTTCCCACCACCTTCTTCAAAACTTTATTTGAAAAAAAAAAAAACAAAATTATCTCCTCCCCTACACTTCTCTGACTATTTGAAGCAGTGATGTTTAAAAGAATGAGCTCTTTTAAAAGAAATTTAGAGGTAGATAAGTGTTCACTCAAAGCAAGACTCGGCCACTTGTCAGTGTGTGGCTTTGGATAGATACATGAACCTATCTGAGCCTCAGTTTCTTCTGTAAAATAATGTTGCTGTGAGCATTGGAGAGTGACATGGACAAAGAGCCTATTACAGTGCCTTGCACATAGTAAGTGGCCATTGTTTCTAATGCACCCCCACCCAACCTTCATCTCTTTTTATAGGCATAGTTAGCACTAGCATAAAGTTACTTTCGTTCATGAGATGCCATTTCAGGAGTGGTTTGTAAGCTGGCACTTTGCTAGACACTTTCATAGGCACTGTCTCATTTAATCCTCCCAGCTGTTTTCATGACATAAATGCTATTTTCTAGATAGAATCGCTGAGGCCAGAGATCAGGAATGTGTCACTGGGTTGTCCAAGGACTCCTCCAACACCCTGTCTATTGCCTCTCACATCAGCTTCATGATTATTTGCTTCTCTGGTTTCAAGGGGTTGTACATATTACACATATGAACTCAGCACCAGCCAGGGGAGTGGGGATGGGTGGGTGGATGCCAGAGAAGACCATGGCCCTAATCTTAAGGAGCTCGCAGTCTGGGTGATGAGAAGGTGAAATGGGGAGAGAGAAAGAAGAGACTGCCCAGACTTGCTGAGGGCAGGGCCTGTGCTCTTCTGTCTCTGCTGCAGCCTCTTTCTGCAGCCCCCTGCCCAGGGCTCTGACCTCACAGGGTTGCTCACCCAAGTCACCTCATGGAGACCAAAAGGCAGCAAAGACTTACAGGGAAGTGGGCAAGCCAGAAAACAGAGCTGGTCTCTGCACCTCAGGGTGGGGTGTGCTGGCCTTTGCTGGGGCACTTCCAGAAGGCTCTTTTTCATGGCTAATCTGTCAACGAAGCATATTTCTCTAGGTTTAAACTAAGGATGAGGAAGGCGGCATATGGAAAGACATGATCCTGGCCCATAGGAAGCCCAGGTCCAGAAAAGGCAGGAACGTCAGTGAATCCTTACCAAGCTGCAGAGAAACAGACTCCCACTCACGTGGTGCCTATGGGGTGTGGCAGCACAGAGCGGGCAATGGGGCAACGAAGATGGCGTGGGCCTGGGGGTTCTCAAAGATCAGCTTCCTGTGGCCTTAGAAGAGATGTGGTCTAGCAAGTAAAAGAATCCAGGTGGGTGGATTTCCGTATTGAGAACCAAAAGGAGCCTTTTGAAAATTAGGGCCACCATGGGTAGAAGGGAGAAGGGAGAGGGGATGGCATCAGGGAGAAATGGATACCCTGAGTGTATAGGCAAGAACCCACAGGCCGGTTAAGTGACTCAGAGAATCCTGGTGACAAATCGCAGTGGCAGTTTGAAGAGGTGACACCAACCCATGGGCTCTCGGTCTGAGTTCAGGTCCCGATGGTCGGTGCTGCCACCCACGCGTGGGCGAGTCACTCACCTCTGAGCCCCCGTCTGCTTTCCTTTGCTGTGGAGGTGGCAGATGTGGTGAAAGGCAGGGCAGATGCAGCAGCCCCTCGGCAGTATGTTCCACGACTCCCCTCTCCCCCACTCCAGCCGCCTGCCCTGTCTTTTGCCACCATCTCTGCTTTCACCTCTACCCAGGGCCCTGGGGGGGAGGTCTCATCCCATGTTTCATGAGAAAAGTTTGGAGGAGCAAGGCTTCTCACCTTTCAGGAGGATGCACTCTTCTCCCTCTGCAGCAAGATGGACAGAGCAAGAGATGGCCCCACATCCCAAACCAGCCACCCTCGGCCCCTTGCAGTTTGCTTCCCAATGACCTTGCCCATTTCTGGAGCTGTGGGACCTAGCCAGGTGCAGTTTTCCTTTCCTTTGGCCTGACCCAGTCTGGTTAAGAAGTGTTTAGATTTTTCATGGAAAAGGAAAACAACAAACCAACTTTATATTCATTTCTCGCAGGTTTTAAAAATATTAAAATAGTCCTTTAAGTGGGCCCCTCACTTTTTGCATGGTAAGCTGAGGCACAGCAAAGAGTAGCCACACACGTTATCTCACAGTGACTCAGAATCCTAATACTGGGATGCTAAGCCCCAGCTTCTGACGGAGATTTTGAAACCTTAATGTGCACGCGAAACACCGGGGCCTGTTACTCTTCTGGATGCACGCAGAAGAGTCAGGTGCAGGAAGGTGGGGCCCAGGCCTTCCCTGGACACAAGCTCCCTAGGTCTTCTCATGTGACTGCACTGGAGAGCCTTTGCCCTACATGCTCCTGCTTCCTCTGTTCCTTCCCCTCCCGTGACACAGAGCATCTTTCTCAGATGTTCTCTTTCTCGGGCCTATTTAGGCTTTTGGTCCTGGCATGGTCTGGCGGGCCCCTCTGGAAAAAACCTGCTTTGGCCTCTGTCACTGCCATAGCCAGTCCATGGAAGAGGCCAGGCTGGTGCGCTGCCCGCAAGGCCCAGAGGGGACCACGTGGAGGGCTACTGGATGTGTAAGCCAGGCCACAGTTACAGCAGCCAAGCCAGGTGCTCTGAGCTTGCCTCCGCCTTCTCCCCCTCCCTGCAGTGGCTGGTGCGTGGGGCAAGCCTGAGCCAGGGTCCTATGGCTCTGGAACCTCTCTGCTGGGCACAACTCAGTCACCCTCTTTTTCCAGGCTTCTTGCTTTGGGGCCCTAATCTCTCCTCTCCTGTCAGTCACCCTACCTCTTAGTTCCCTGAGTTCTCTTGCTTTGTCTCCCAATCTCCTGTCTGATCTCACCCCACTGAGATCCCCAGCATCCCGCCTGCCAGAGTGGAGCTGGGAGGCTGTGACTAATGTGCTTGAAGGTGAGTCATCTGCTAAATATAAAAACCCACTCACTCCCCGAATGCAAAAGCTGCTGAGAGACTCCGTGTCCTTCCCACCCAATCCATCCTTCCTCAGGGGGCCATTTATTTCCCCCGAAGTTTATTTGTGAACAGCAAACAAATAAACACGAAAGAGTAGCATCGGCAACCTCGTCTCACTGCCCTGAGGTTCTTTCCTGCAGATCTCTGAAAACGCTGCATGTCCCTGGTTTCTCCAGATGCTCCAGGAGAAAGTGGTTGAATTAGGAAGACTGTGGCCTGGGCCCTCTATGGAATTGCGAAGGAGGCAAAATTTATCTTCAGAACTTCCCCTCTCCCTTTTCTGCTCCCACCCTTATTCAAGAGACCCCCAACTGCCCATCCTCTTGCAAAGGAAAAGCTGAGCCTTGTAAGCACACCTGCGTTGTGTAGGAATCTGCTGATGCTTAGCCATGTGTGACTGCATAGCTGGTGGAGTTCAGGTATGGGCCCTCCGATTGCACAGGTGCCCTCCTTTGATGTCACTCAGGTCTCTCCACACATATTGCTTTCTTTGTGCTTGACCTGACACTATGCATCTTTGTTACCCTTGGAATGTGGGCTCTTATAGTGATATATATACACACACACACATATACATATATATATAATCCTAGTTCATACACACCCACACATATGATATCACATGTATATTCAACACTTGACAATTGTCAAGTATTATGCCCAACACCTTACATGAATGATTTCAGCTAATGTTCTCAATTCTGTGAGATAGGTCTATTGTTATTCTCAATTTATAGATGGGAAAAAACTGAAATTCAGAAGATAACAAACACTATGGGTATTAGAATTACGATTTGAATTAGTACTTTATACTTTACCTCTAAGCTAAACTAGTAACTTTTAAAACTTTTCTTGATGCCAGCCTGCCTGACTCATAGTAAGAAAATTATTTTATGTCACAAAGCAGTGAATACACAACACACACACACACGTGTGTATATAAACGTGTATGTATCCACACACATACATATGAAACAAATGTTTGGGGAAACAATACGTATACTTGCTGCCTTCTAATTCTATTCTGCTCTGTTCTGTTCTATTCTATTCTATTCTATTCTATTCTATTCTATTCTATTCTATTCTATTCTATTCTATTCTATTCTATTCATTCAATTCTATTCTATCCATTCCATCCCACCCCATCCCATTCTATTCCAGTCTAATTTTATTTAAAAAGTTAAATAAAATTGCAATCTACAAATTCCTTTAGGACCCACTGCAGGTTGTTATCTGCAATTTGGAAACACTGGGCTATACATAAACTATACTAATTGTTCCACCGGAGTTCTAATCCCGGGACAAGAATTAATTTTAGAGTTAATGTGTCTTTAGACAAGTGTCTTCACTTCCTGGGCCTCATCTTCCTAAAGCCTGTTGTGTAGCAGAGCTTTACTAAATGACCCCAGGCCTGTCTTTAATCAATGCCAACCCTTTACATCTCCCTCTCTGAAGAAGAGAAGGTGCCTCTCACAGCCATGTGCACACAATGAGGAAGACCGACTGCTGGCCTGGCAAGTCTCCACTCTCACTTTGGTGGTGTCCTTAATTATTGCAACATAGAACAGAGAGAAAATATAGTTTCTGCCAGTCTGGGATTTGTAATCTGAAAAGGCCCATTTTCTCATGTGCAATGTTGATACCCCCTCCACACACATCACACCGTCTTTTCATTTGGTCTGCTTCTTTCCCTTCCTTTACTAGGCTGTTTGAAAGGCAGTGGAAAGGCCATTTCAAAGGAGATTAGAAGGTAGAAGGGGCAGTAGAGAGAGATAGAGACAGAGGGATAACTGGGATAAACTGGAATGGTGTGCCTGACTCCACAGGACTGGATCCTGGTCTTCCCTGCACTATTGAGTGTCTGCGTGACGTTAGGCATTAAACCTACCCTCTGTGGCATGCACTGAACCTGAGGGGATTGGATAAAGTCTCATCTACCCACCATCCCAGAATTATGATTTTACACAATGAGGAGGGGGAGAGAGAACAAGCCCTTGAGTGACGCTTACCTTGAATGGCCAATCTGAGAAACCCCTGAGGATGAGAATCACTTTATTTTTAATAACGAAAATAACAATTCTTCTCTTGGCCTCACTCAAAGGGTGTTTACCTAGTCCCAATGAGAGTCAAACTTCCAAACTGGCTGCCTGTGGTAGGCAAGCTCCTTGTGGACAGCTCCTTGGTAAGCCAGGGCTAAATGCCATGCAGTTACTAGAGCAGATGAGCACACGGGCAATTCCCATCTCCTGGATAAAACTTTGAAGGAGAAGTGCTTTGCTCAGGTCCCAGGTTAACTGGTGACCCAGCCCTGTGGGTGGTGGTCACTGCATCTACCCCTGAGGCAGACCTGTCCCTGCCCTGGGCAGCAGCTGGGTTACCGGCAGGTCCTTATCTCTCAGAATTTGGGATGAGTATTGCGTGGTGCTATTATGCCTCCCCTTCCTCTGTGCATCTTGGGGAGGCCCATGACAGGCAAAACATGTTCTTGCCTGAAACCTGGCTCTCCAGAATACAGTTTCCAGGAGCATCCCTGGAAGCATCCCTGAAGCTCTTCATGCCATGCTGTCTCAAGGCCCTGCTCCAAGGGCACTACTGGCATGCGACCTATCTGGAGGCCTTGCTCATGCTCATGCTCCTCCTCTCTGGCAAGGACACTCAGGCCATTAAGCCTCATGCCCTTTGGCCTCCCCATCCTTCTGGGAGAGGAAACATCCTGGCATGGTCTGGAGGCCTAGGGCATGCAGAAAGCAGAATTTCTTTTATCTGCTGCTGAACTCCTCCTTCCTCGCGACTGGCAGCCCCACGAGAAGCCAGGTGGAACTTGACTCTCTAACTGACTATCAGAGACTGAAAGAGACTTTGAAGGGTTGTCTTGATCCCCTACCTAGAAAAAAGATGCAGACCACAGTGACCATGGCCTCTGAGGGCAGACAAGGACAAACTGTCTCCCTTGAGAGGCCCAGCTTCCCACCTGTACAGTCCTCTCCCATTTGCTTTCTCTTCCTCTCTCTTTGTGGCAGCAGGTGCTGCCTCCTCACCTTTCTCAGGGGCAGAGTCCTCTGGCTCCCCCTGAAGACGTAAGAGGAAGGTCACAGCATCACCAGGCACTGGAGCAACAATGGCCTGCATTTCTAGTTGCCCCTGACAGCTACCAGTGCCTCCCGTTCCTGCATCCAGCCATTTATGAGTACCTACTGTATGCCAGGCACTTACCCCATCCTTAAAATGCAATTTGCTCACAACAGCAGGCATCTGCTTATAGTTAGCTCAGGAATGAGATGCAGGCCCTGGAGGCAGGGTACCTATGTGCTCCAGTGCATCTGGTCAAGGGCACATGGTAGAGCCCACACAGGTGCTGCCTTCTCTCCTTTCTCCTCTTCCCTGATCAATAAGGGGGGAGAGGGCTATGCCCTACTCCGGAATGAGCAAGAGAACATTTGGGGGAACTTACAGTGTCTTAGAAAAAGGAACATCTGCCAGAAAAGTGTTTCCTGCAATCGCAGCAGGAGAAGGAAGACAATTATGTTGCCTTGAGCCAGGTTCAGAGCAGATCCTTTGGATAAGGAAAATAGAGTCTTCTCACCGTCTGCTGCACTCTGGCAGGGTCTGGTGAGCCTATAGTCGGGAGGGTGGTGCAAAGATGTGGAACCCCATCCCCACTGTGTCTCCTGGGAACAGGAACTTGACTGTAGCACCACAGGCAGCACAGGGGAGTGAGGATTTTGCAGGTCTAGGGGCCCTGTCAACCTCTTCTCCAAGGACCTCCTTCGACCCAGTCTTTATGGATGTGGAGCCTTCACCTTACAGAGCCTCACCCTAACATAGAAGTTATCTCAGAGCTACCACGTTCCTGGACACAAGCCTCATTATGACCCCATTATGACTTCTTCCTGGCAGATGCCTCGCTGCTCAGGCCCAGGGATGCACCCTTCTGCTGCTCCCGTGTGTGCCTAGCATGGCGGGCTCTCTGCCAAGCCCAGTTTGCTCCTGTTGCCTTGAATAAAAACGAGTGAGGGGCTGAGGAGAAAAGAAAACATGAAAAGACCTAGGATTTGTCCCATAGAAATTTATGTTAGTCATCAGAAAAGCATTCAAAAAGGAGACGCAGAGTGTACAGAACGTTTTGGGGGTCTGCAGTCTTGTTTTCTTTTCATCCCCAAATTTTTCACCTCAGGCTCAGAGTGAAACAGGCTAATTTGTCTCTTTCAGAGAGCTGGGTGACATATAGTAGAGGTCATGACCTCCCATGTTATAGATGAGGAAGCAGAAGCCACCAGAAGCACCTGCACCTGTGTAGTCCCCCAGAAATCAGGAGATGAACTGGAGGTGCAACCCTCACTTCTCAGCCTTGGGAATAAAATCCAGTAGCTTCTGGCTCTGCCCAGACTGGAGGCAGAGGGCCTGTCCCTGCAGAGGGCCTGTCACTGTACCAGCACTTGCCTGGCCCAGCCTTCCTCCTTGGCTCTACAATAGGGATTAAACCATGCATTCCTATAGACTTGTTGTGAGGGTTACATGAAATGAGAAATGTTTAACGGTCAGGAAAGTTCACTGCACGGGTTTATCTATCCACTATGGAGTTCTACTGCCTTCCCACTGCCAGAGTCTGCTCCTCCAAAGCCCTGGTCTTCTCCTGAATGGCAGTCCTGTAGTGAAAGTGGCAGAAACTTTGAGGCCAGGCCACCCTGTGTTTGAATTCCAGGTAGGTCACCGTTCAGCCATGTGTCTTTGAGCAAGCCAACCACTCTGACCTTCAGTCCCTTCATCCGCAAACTCGTAATAATACCCGCCTCTCCAAGGAGGATCAACCAAAATGAGGCGTGTTTACGAGCACCCAGGGCAGCCTGGCCCTGGTCGGCCTTTACCACAAACACACCCATGGGCTCATGTTGAGATCTTGCTCCTCTCTCAACTCCTCAGACCTGCTTCTCCATGTCAGCAGTTTTTTGGTTTGTAACATTTGCTTTCTTTACTGTGGGGAGTGGGGTGCAGGAAGCAGATTCCAAACTTGTCTCCCCCAAAAGCAACATTGCCTGGGATCAGAATGTAAAGGGGCTCAGAGCCCTCGGTTTGGGGATCCCTGCTGCAGAGGCAGCAGAGGAAGGGAAGCCATCTGCAGTTTCACCCCTCGCACGCAGAGTGAGGCCACAGCGCCTGTGTGTCATGCCTTTCTCCACGTGGTACCTCTGAAATGCTCTCTGACTTAGACGCGTCTTGGCAAAGCTATTTAGCATTCTGTTCAGCGGGGAGGTCCAAGGTGCCTTTGGAGCTGGGATGGTGTGGGCTGAATCCACGGGACTCGTCTGTCCTCTAGTGGGTGAAAGGGGGAAAGGCATGAACAGTCCCCAGCTAAGCTCACCTGCCCACCCAGGAGACTGCCCACCCTGAGTTCCCTTGGTGGTGGTGTGTGTGATCACCTGGAGATTCAACAGCATCCGGCGGCACAAACCTAAACCAGGCCAACATGTAGATGCCATCCCCTGGACACGCTCCAAGCCCCAGAGTTTGGGTTTCACTCACTTATTCATTGGTTCTTTCATTCAACAAATGTCCATGAAGTATCTCTATGCCTTGGGGGTGGGGTTCTAGGCAGTGGAGGGACACAACAGTGATCAAGCCAAGCAAGTGCATTCATTCCTGGAGTTTTAATTCTAGTGAGTGTGGTGTCTGTTGGTCACCGGCGAGGTCTTCTCAATGCTTCCCTTGCCTCAGAGTCAAGAAGTCAGCAGACACCAACCAGGTACCTGAGTCATGCCAGAATCTCTCATATCTGTCCTTCATTTTTTTAATGATCCAAGCAATTAAATGGCACAGTATAATAAAAGGATCACTGAACAGACAGTTGGGTGGACTGGGTCTGAATCCTGGTTCCTTCACTTAGTAGGCCTGTGACCTTGGCTCATCATGTGAACTCCCAACTTGGCCCGTTACCTTCCAGCAGTGGGCCAGGAGCTCATGAAGCAGTGATGGACGAGAGCATGTGGTCCTTCGGCCTCTCCAGTGGTGATGTGGGCACAGTAACCCCCACCTGACCACCTGACTAGTGCTCACTGATGCCGCCAAAGTGCCTTTGACCTGCCACTTAAACAATTTAAGACTCTTTGCTTTATCATTAAAAGAAGGAAATAAATTCAAAAAAGTTAATTTAATACAATTTATTTGGCTTCACTGTGTGCCAGTATCTCAATTACAAACCACCATAAAACTTTGTGACTTAAAGCAACAGCGTCTCAAATTTCTTGGGATTTCTGTGGGTTGACTGGGCAGGTCTGCTGTTTTACATAATTTATGCTGAGGCTGGAATGTCTAAAGTGTCTTCACACACATGATTGGCACCTCTGCTGGGATGGCTGGACCAGCCAGGGAGGGTGGAGGAATGGGGGCAGCTTCCCACATGGTCTCTCCAGCAGGGTAGCTGTACCTCTTCCATGGTGGCTCAAGACTCCAAGAGCTCCACAAGAGGCTATGCCCCAATGAGCCAGTTCTTATCAAAACCCTGATTGCATCACATTCGCCAAAGACAGTCACATGACCACACCCAGGGTCAGCGTGGGAAGGAGCCACACAAGGACATGTATTCCAAGAGGCATGTCCATTGCGGGCGCCCAGTGTAACAATCTCCAGCAGCCAGTCACAGAATGGACGTGAGGAGCGTTTCCAAAAGCTGCGAGGCTGTGTCTCCGGTGGATGGGGAATCAGGGTGCATTTGCAGTGGCTGACCCACCCTGAGATGACTTTTAATTGTGAAATTCTATTGCTCCATAATCTGGTGTGGCAGGGAATAATGAAATGAGATCTGCAGTCTTTCTTGGTTTTGAGTACAGGTTTTAGGAGCTGTCCGAACACCCCTCCCTAGCAACTTGAGGGGTGGCACCGCCTCGGTAGGTCACTGTTTCATTTCTCTGAGTGGAAGCTATTTCAGTGGAGATGCTACACACTGAAGGAACACCATAAATGTCCTCCTTTATTCCTCCTTTCCTGTTTGCTATCAGTGCGAGAATTGTGGCATTGTAGCAGTAAGACATAATGACATTAGGGTTTTGTGATGGTGAGCACATCAAATTTTAAGGTCAGTAAGCTTTACACACAAGCTCCAAAAAATAATTTCTATCTGTCAAGTCTTAGCTTTTTTTATTTATTTTTTTTTTTATCTATCTCTTGTGTAGAGGTTTGAGTTATTCATAGTCCTCCGGTCATTAAAATGCCTTTGTCTCATCTTGCTTGTTTGCTTGCTTGCTTATTTATTAATTTATTCTTTTTGGTTCCCATCCCCAGGCCCCACCCCAAAGGCAAGCATTTTAATGCACTTAATGTATATCTTTTTATTTGTGTGCATTATTCCAAGCCGTGTATTACATTTTCATATGCACATATATTTAGTTTACATGAACAGTATTGTGTTACAAATCTAATTTTGCTTTTTACTTTTCCCCTTAGTGCTGTGGTTTTGAGGTCTATCCATGTCGCTCCATATTTTTCTAGTTTGTTGTTTAATGGTGTGCACTCAGCCAGTGTCATTCTCTACTCGGCCATTTTACCTGACTGTTCTCCTAGTGGCAGACAAACTTCTGGATCATCTCTGCTCTTGGCCCACAAATATCATGGCTAGGAGCACCTTCAGAATACCTGTGAGCATTTCTCTGGGCTCTGTGCGCAGGTGCAGAATCACTGCACATAGCAGACATGTATAACAAATACGACCAGAGTGCTTTTCTGACTGGACGTCCCAGGCTCTCCGCCTAGACGCTGAAGGGCAGTCTGTCTTCCCAACCCAGCCCTGGCACTAGTTGAAGCAAGAAGATGCAGCCATAGCCCCTGCTCACAAAGATCCAGTGACGTTATTCTTCTCTGCGTCCCTGAGACAGGCCCTTGTGGGCTTGGTTTGCTGACTTCATCCCTGCCACTCTGATCAAGCCCCAGGCAGCCCTAGGCCATAGCCACCTGCTTTGGCACCCATGCCCCGTTCACCTGCCCTCCTCAGACCTGTGTCATGGCAGATGTACCAAAGCATCTGGAAACTGAAGTGCTCAGAGAGAGGAGTGCAGTGAAGGTGAGAGATCTTACCTCCCCCAGGTCACCTAATACATCGCAGGGTTAGCAGATGCTAGCGCCATAGACCCCGCACCAGAACGTGATCATTGGCGACCCTTGGCAGACTCTGAAGAGCTGACTTCTTGGCTGGTTAGTAAGGAGTAAACGAAGTGACTATGATGAAATGATACAGGCTGGAAGTTGTAAAACCCTGGAGACCTAGACCAGATCACTTAGTCTAGACCCTTCACTTCATAGGAAAAGACACTGAGACCCAGAAATATGATCCCCAGACCACTGGGAAATGGAGACGCAAAGCTGGGGCCAGAACCCAGGGGCCCCATCATGCAGGCCTGACGGCGTCCCTCGACACCATCGCCTTGGCTCCATATTCACTGTGGTGACCCCAGATCCACAGAAACCCCGACTTGATTCCATGAGGTTGAACTCCTTTCTTCCCCAGCTCAGCCTTGGGAAAGACTCAGAAATACTAAACCGGCTTAATCGGTGGCTTTTCTTCTTTTTCTGATTCAGTACAGCAAACAGTAAAATAAAACAAGAGTAAGTAAAATAAAGAGGGAAGAGAAGAGAATAACATTCAAAACTATTTCTCAGGGGTTAAAAGTCAGGAATGGAATAAGGGAATGACGTCCCTTAAGAATTCTATGCCAGTGGGTGTTTCCTCTCATTCTCCAGATTGAGAAACAGAATCCAAGAGGTACCCAAGGGGTGGTTGTGAAGGAATATGACCAGTTATTTAGCAATATATATAAAACTACACACGTGGCTCCATGTTACCCTGCAACTCACGAGAATCACCAAGTAGGCTTTATTCTTTTGGGAATGCCTTTTCCTTGTAGCTCAGAGCAACTATTCCTAATAGCCTCACAGTGTGCCTTCTTTATTCTTTCTTCTGACTTTATTCTTTCTTAGGATTCCCTGACAATCATAAAAATAGTAGTGATTACAGAAATACTCAAATAATAATTATATCATTTGTAAATAAAATAAAATGTAAAATTGACAGCATTGAACATAGGAAAACATGCTTGAGAAAACTATCAATTCTGGACAATTGCTTAATCTTGTAAGATGACAGAATTTAAAGATGAGGGAGAGTTCTGGTAATAAATCAACAAATATCTCGTCGGACACGTTTGAAGTCCTGCTTCTGGAGAAAGGCCTGTGCTCTGCATTGCAACAGCCTGGAATGCCCCAAACCTTTTCCGAGTTAGGACAGGCAGTGGGGGGAAGCGTCCTTCAGGATTTTGAGCTAATTTGATTATCCACTCAACAGGAGAAATGTTAGAAATAATGAGTGCTTTCTTTGTGAGCCTAACTCACACCAGGCACCTGTTTTGTCAATGGGGTACCTGGGAGGCTTTTGCAGGAAAAATGACATAAACAGCCACGGAGGCCGTTTGGTTGCTTCCGGGTTGGCCCTGCAAGCCAGATACCTGGCACCTGCACCTTGCCCTCTGCTTATGTTCAGGCATCAGGCAAGATTTTTCTAATTTTTGAATTTTCATATACTGTAAAATCCACCCTCTTAAAGTGAACAATTCAGCAGTTGTTAGTACAGTCATAGAGTTATATGACCATCATCACTAATTCCAGAACATTTTCATCACCCCAAAAAGAACCTCTACCCATTAGCAGTCACTCCTGATGTTCTCTCTTCTTCTACCTCCCAGTCCCTGGCAACTGCTAATCTACTTTCTGTCTCTCTAGATCTGCCTATTCTGGAAATTTCATGTAAATAGAAGTATACGAAATTTTTGTGACTGACTTCTTTCACTTGCCATCATGTTTTCGGGGTTCATCCATGTTGTGGGCGGTATCAGTACTTCATTTTATGGCTAAATAGTATTTTATTGTAAGGATGTAGCACATTTTATTTATCTGTTTATCAGTTGATGCACTCAGGGAGGATTTTAGGACTAATCTAAGCTGAATTTAGAACCCATAGACAATGAGTAACTTTTGCCATTTCCTGATCAGATGGCAATATGACCAAATTAGCATTTTGGGAAAGTTACTGTGTGGGGCCTGTGAAGATCAGATGAGCCTGGAAGCAGAAATGGGGGCTGACGGAATCTGGAATTCTACCAAAGAGGGGAGAAAAGTCAAGGGCACTTAGGGAATCTTTGTGCAAAAAGCAAGCCTGAGCTCTCTGTCTTCAGCTTTGACTGCAAAGTCGTAAAGCCATAGGCTCAAAAGAGCATCTCTTTCTCAGGGTGAGAGCGCACTGGTGCTTGCAACCTCGTCTCATATTTCTCCTGGAAGCTCTGTTGAAAATCAGCTCTCCACGCTCTTCCTGGAATGGGCATAACTGCTAATTGCCTCTTGCACAATTATCTGCCAAAACCCAGTTGTTAATGAAATGAATGATTTGGTTATCCTTGATCAGAATGGCCCCAGCATGCAAAAACCCGTCACCACATCGGCGAGGCTGAGGCTGGCGAGGATTCCCCAGGTTCTGTGATCTACCCTTGCAATGAACTCTTTCTGCTCACACGGATTGCAGAAGGGAAGGCTGCCCAAGGCCAGAGGAGTGCAGCCTGTCTCTTGCACACCCCTGACAATGCGTCAGGAGCTGGGAGGGTCTAGGAGTAAAACGAGCTGGAAATGAGGCCAGAGCTCAGCTCTAGTTGCCAATTTTGACCTGCAAAGCCCAGGGCTACTTTCTCTGTAGCATGTGGAAAAGGGACACACTGAAGGATCATGGTAAGATGTCAGGTTTACTTAGGTCCAAGGAGATGCCAAGCTAACTGGCAGACATGGGCATCTCGTCCATACTGCATCCTGTGGAATCCTAAGCCACTCCATTATTATGATGCTGCTTCCTGTCAATCCACCTCTCTTTTTTCCGTTGCCTGTAATGTCAGGGTCTCACTCCATTCCCTCTGTCTCTCTTCCCAGTGTTGGCTGCCCAGTACTGTGCCTCTGTTTCGGCTGGTCCAGTCTTCCTCTGTTGTTCATGCTTGCTGCCTTTCAAGGAAAGGAGGGAGAATGGAGAAAGGAAAGTAGACAGAAATGGGTATGGGTATGGCAAGTAGGGCTGGTTAAAGCAAATATAGACAGAAATATGGAAAGTTACTTGGAGAAGATCATGTTCAATGCACACATGTGGGCATGTGCCCACACACATGCATTTGCACATACAGGCACATTTGTCCATGTGCACACACACACATGTACACACATGTTTTCTGCTCACCTTGTCTTCAGGTTTGAAACTAGTTGCCTAGAGTTGTGTTGAAAAACATGCTTCAACTGTAAGGAAGCTAGACCTCTGTGTAGTTGAGGGGCTCTTGTGAAATCAGCAAAACCAAGTTCTTACCCCACTATTCATCAGAGAACTGGGTACTGGGGGTTGTGTGAGTGATGGTGGGCACACAGGCCTGACTCTGGATCGGTCACCTAATCCAGAGCAATGTGTAACAAATGCGTGAAAGATACTTGAATACGTAATTATTTTGATAGCCTCCTGCATGCCATTCTCAAAGTTTTTCAGCAACTTAAACAATAATAATGAAACAGAAGAATGAACTAAATCATGTGAAGAATATAATAATGCCTGAGATAAGACCAGCACCTACTGTGACTAGTGAGGCTAGAAATCTGTCCCTGAGAAGAATAGCTCTCCCCACTTTTGATAGTGAGAAAGAAATAGTTCTGAGTCCTGGGGAAAAGGCTATGTCGAGGCAGA
This sequence comes from Cynopterus sphinx, assembly GCA_030015415.1. Taxonomy (NCBI): domain Eukaryota; kingdom Metazoa; phylum Chordata; class Mammalia; order Chiroptera; family Pteropodidae; genus Cynopterus; species Cynopterus sphinx. The sequence goes on from CM057380.1 coordinate 96,413,407, forward strand.
GTGTGGTGCCTTTGATAGCTTGCTTGCAGTGGAGAAAGCAAAGGTCTGTATGACAGCGTCTAGGGGTGTCCTTCATGGAAGATGGGGGTGGTGGTTCCAGCATGACCTTCAGGATAAGCAAGAGACCAAACATGGCATCCCAAATTATCCGTTTCACGCTAAGAGTAAAATTCCCATCATCTAGAGCAGTTATTTTCAATGTTTTTGAAAAAAAAAAATAGAGAACTATTCCAATAAAGGCTTCTATTTCAATGGTGGGGAAATGAAGAGAAGAAAGGCGAGAACCTTCTTAGGTTCCGGTTGGGGTGGAGACCTGGCCAGTTCCCCCAGGGCCTCTCCTTCCCCACACAAAGACAGCTGAGACACCTCCGCTCTGATTTCCAAGGCTGAAAATCCTTGCTCTGGTCTAGGTGAATGGATGGCCTTCAAGAAAGAAAGAAAGAGGAAAGGAGGGAGGAAGAGAGTCGGGGAAGAAGGAGGGGAGAAGGGAAGAGGGCAGGCTGCCTTTTATTGTCACTTGCACAGAATTTTTGTGAGAACCAAGAGGAAATATTATATTTTGTGTCATAAAATGAAGCTTCCTCTTCTTATTGGGCAAGGCCACATGCTGACTCTTTGTCATTCCAATAACACAAACCGCGGAACAGCAAAGGACTGAAGGACCAGTAAGCGCATGGGCTCTGAAGCCAGACTGCCTGGGTCTGAACCCTGGCTGTACTATTGAGAAGTCACGTGATGCTACAAAAGTTGCTTGGCCTGTCTCGGTTTCCTCATCAGTAAAAGGCGATGTTAACAGTACCCACCTCGTGGGGTTGTGAGGGCCACATCTGTTAGCGGATGTAAGACATTTAGAATGGTGTTTGGCACATGGTGACAACTTAACGATGCTAGCTGTTGTTACATTTTAGGCATATAGGTGTGGCATTCATGGCAACACCAGGTTTCACCCACAGGGTGTCCAGCCCTCTGCCCTCAGGCAGGCATCTTGTCTCACCTCACAGTCCTCCATGGCTTAGCTCTCCCTCTGAGGGCAGCCAGATTACTGTGACCATGGTGGGTAATAGGACAGCATGAGGGTTGTTTTTTTTTATGCTTTCTATTGTTTTATTTGGAGCAGAAGGAATCTATAGTGACACCCAGTCGCCATCTGGTTTTACAGTTGTGAGACATTGAAAGACAAGCTTTGACCTAATCTCTGTGATCCATAAACCTAAGGGACGCTTACTGAGCGGGGAGCATCCAGCTGATGAGTGGACTCCTCCCTCACAGCAGATAAGTGCCAAGGTCAGAGAAAGGGCAGCACAGTCTGTATCTCGGAGGTTAGCTCGTGAGTTTGGCTGTCCAGAGTAAAATCATAAACCACTGTGAGAAATAACCTGACACTATGCTGTGTCTTGCCTAAAATTCATAGTCCCATTCTCTTGATCCTACCTGCTCCCTGGTGTAAGGTGGCATCTCAAGGTCTCAGGGCTTTAGTAGGGGGTTGTCCAAGGTTCTCCCATAACACGTATGAGGCTCTCCATATGGAAGGGGCCAGTGTGATGAAGACACAGGGAAGAGCTGCCAGCAGAGTGACGGACACAGCCTTTACATCTCATGTTTATACCTGAGGTTTTTGTTACCTGTACGCTGCAGCGTGGGGTCATTTCCCACAGCAGTTTACTATTTACTCTGGACACCCAAACTCACAAGCTGACCTCCGAGGTCCTGGGTAGGGAGGAGTGAGTGGGAAGCACTGAGGCAGAGGAGGCCCTTGCGTGGACCGAAGAAGGTGGGAGAGGGGATGAGGAAGGAAGTGTGGCCAGTCAGAGAATTGGCTCTGGGTGTGGCCGAGCCAGGGAGGTAGAGAGCACCAGTCCAAGGGCAGTGGCAGAGGCAGCACACTGGGCTGTGGATAGGAAGGTCTGGCTGGAGTGAGAGCGACTTAAAGTCCCAGCTAAATTGCTTTGACTTGATCCTATAAGAAATGGCATGCGACATGCATGGAAGGCCACAGGGGCTTGTGCTAGCCGGAACCCAGCTAGGAAACTTTCTCAGATAGAGAGAAGGGCAGGGGCCCTGTGAGGGTCCGTGGTGGCTCATGCAAATGTAGAGGCATGTAACCAGGCACGTGAGGCCAGCATGTCTCTATACCACATTCTTGTGATGGGCCGTATTCTACTTTTTCTAGTTCTTCAAGCCTCTTGATTCTCTTGGCCATGAGCACAGATAAATCCAGGGCTTACATAGACGCGAATTCTCACATAAGTATTCCTAAGACCACAGTGTACCGTCCTGTCAGGGGAGACGCTGAGGCGTTATATTCCAAAGAGCCTGGTTCGGGGAGCTCACCTGTAATCTCCATAGGGGGAGACGTAGAACCTTTAAAAGCTGGTTCTCTTCCCTGGATCTCATAAACAGAGGAAATGGATGTGCCTAAGACAAGTTATCGGGGCAAACAGCCTGTTTGATTGCTTCTCACTAGGCATAGGTTGATAGAGGTGGGCGAGAATTCAATTCCTCCTTCCGCCTGTTGGTGAGCAGAGGTCTAGAAAAAGGATGAAGACTGAGCAGGTTCAGGAAGAGATGTGCTTAATCCTTAACCACTTGGGAAATTCGCAGAGGGAGGAAGACTTGAACCTGAGATGAAATGGGTGGCCTACCCTGGCGGAGGCATGAGATGTGAGGTGTTCCATGCACACCTGCTTCCAGGAGAGGGTCACTTTTGCTGGAAAAGAAGAGTGGGTGACACACATCAAAGGGATGCTAAGTGGGGAGTGGGCAGTCTGCCTCCCTGTGGGTACTGACCATCTCCGACTTCGTCCTTGCTCCCTCTGGAACTGCTGCCATCAGCCTTTGACCTCTGAATCCCCTGCACCCACCAGGCCGACTTCCCATTTTCTTCCTCCCTGAGGCTGTGACGTCAGTTCCCAGTTTTCAGTGAGAGTGTAAGTGTGAGTGTAAGTGTGAGTGTGTGTGTGTGTGTGTGTGCGCGGCCTGGGGGTGGGGGTCATCCACAGATCAGAGCACAGGAACAGAGAGCTTCTAGAGGGCGGGGCCACCCTACACCCTGGAGCCTGAAGGACCTGTAACTGGAGCACCCCGCACGTCCAGAGCAACATCAGTCACTGACCAGAGGTAAGTTCAGCTCTGGAGGGGCTGGGTGTGGCAGGGCTCCACGAGAGGCAGGCGAAGCCAGAGAAAAGGGAAACTGGGGAGCTCCGTGACTCTCTGCCCTTCCCTGATTGTTGCACAGTGTCCATGTCCCTCGGGCCCTGCACTATAGGATCACTGCAGAGGCTGGTGATTCCATGTGGAATAGCAAAGGGTGTGAGCATTGGAGCGAAGTTACGGCCAGTGGAGTTTCCCCAAGGGTGCACGATGAGTGGTCACCCATGTCCAAGGCAGGCACAGTGGAGGGTGGGGGCCGGAGGTGGCGGTCATGGGAGAAGGGGCTGCTGACCCTCAGCTGGCTACGTGGTGAGGGAAGGAGAAAGTAAGGGAAGACTGGGTGAGACACAGCCCGGCTTTTACTTATAGGTGCCCGCAAGGGTCGGTACTCTAGAAAAGCTGTGGAATAAACACTCCTGGGCAGTTTACCATTAACGGAGGTAGGAGATGGTGTCATCTGATGGGAGTTCTCATTCGCTTAATCAGCCTCAAGTCAGACATTCTGAGGAACAGGAGATGCCGACAAGCAAGGCGAGAAGTTGGTCAAGTGCAGGGCTAGGGGCAGGCGGGTGTCATGTGTCCAGCTTCACTGTCTGCCCTTCCCCTTTGCTCTTCTAGACCCAAAGACCTATTTCTGGTTCCTGGTGCACTCACCACTCCTTGTCACTCTCCTCTGTCTTCTCTCTTCTCCTGGAAGTGGCAGACTCTCCCATCATGTCCCAAGGGGAGCCTTTGAGGCTGGCAGAACCCCTCACCATCTATGTCCTGGGCCGTGTGGTTCAATCAGGGTACATTTGCCATAAAGTAGGCAGATAAGGACCCTGCAGAGTTCTATGGCCTCTTCCTTTTTAAGGTGCCCAAGAGATAAATAAAACCACGGTCTTCCTATGCAGAAAGCTGAAAACCTTGATGGGGATATGTGTAGGAGCTGGGGTTCTGTTCTACCTTTGGCTATTTTATCTTCCCTGTGGAAACATCAGTCTCTGTTACCAACTCCCATTTTCCTTTCCCTTAAATGGAAAAGTACAGGTCAGTGATGAGCAAGATCAGAATTCATTAGCTCCTCTTCCACCTAAAAGAAACCCTCACCTTTTCTTGTTTATACCTGGGCTCTGTTAACCTCTGCCCCGGAGCCGGTGCTGTTCCAGTCACCTTGCTCTTAGCAAGTCATCATTCAGCAAGTGTGCATGCGGGAGGTGCTTCGTTCCAGGCTGTGCTGGGACCTGCAGAGTCCCTGCTGGATAGGGTATTCCTGCCCTCCAGGAGCTCATGTCTCAGAGGGTAGATGGATGTGACAACAGCTGAGAGCAGGGCAACAGAAAGGATGCTCCAGGGACAGGCAAGAGAGCCAGAGACGCAGGCTCTGGGCCCAGGGGTGTGGTATCAGGAAAAGCTTTTCAGAGAAAGTTGTCATACTCACTGACGTGTTGAAGTGCTGATTAGAGCAAGGCATTGCTTGAAGCACATTATGAGGATCTGCTCATCTAATCCTCATGACAGCGCTGTCAGGAGGCACAGAGGGGCTAAGTAACTTGGGTGGCGAGGCGCCCTGAGTTCACGCCCTCGCCTACAGCCCCTCTTGCCTCAGCACCAGCAGAGAGGAGGCGAGGGCTCCAGCCTAAGAAGCAGATGCTGACCCTGCACTTCCTTCCCCTTCTCTCCCCCATGGACTAGTCTCCCTTTCTTCGTTATATCTCATCCTTCGTCTCACCCTCTGCACTGCTGACACAGCGACACTCTTAGGACATCAGACAGATCAGCTGCTTCCCATGCCGCCCTCTGGTGGCTTCCTGGCTAGCAGGGGCTAAGGTGAGACTCTTCCAATGGGCGTAGGAGGCCTCCCACAGTCCTTCAGGCCTCAGCTTCCCTTTCCAGCTTCACCTCCCTCTATTCCCCCCAGAAGCCCTGCCCACCTGCCTCACAGCTGAACTCAGAACTGGCAATTTTTATGCCAGAACTCCTGTTCTTTCCTGGTGCCCTGACAAATTCATGCCTATCAGGCTGTCGTCAACTCTCATGAAACTTCCCTGACTTCTCAAGGCTGTTATATGTTTCTTCCTTGGGTTTTCACCTCTAGTCTCAGTGGTGAATGGAGACAGACTCCACCAGCTGGCAAACCACTGGCTGTGTGCATCTCTCAAATCCATCTCCCAGTTTCAGTAACTTCTCGTCAGTTGCTTAAAATCAGCCACAGAGGGAGTTTTTACAGCATAGGAATTGGCAAACACTAGCAACCAGGCCCCTCTCCTACCCTAAGAGCCTGTTATGCATTTGCCATCACTCCCCCCACCCCATCCCACCCCTGTCTCACGATCTGCATATTGGTCTGTCTTCCTTCCAAACTGCAGCTGCTTCAAAGTTGGGGTCATGTCTTGCTTATCTTTTTAAAGACAAATCCAGAATAATGTCTGATGCCATGTGGAAGATGCGAACAACTTGTGAGACATGAGATGTGCTTTAGAGAACTTGTCACTTAACTGTGATGACAAATTACTCTGCTGCCACCATATTTCTCTGAAAATCTGTCATGCCCAGGTTAGCGTCTTGCTCAGAAGTCCTCCCTAGCTCCCTTTGCCTCTATGACCAGAATGTAGAATCCCTTAAGGTAGGGATTTTTGTCTGTTCTATTTTACTGAGGTGGCTCAGGGCTCAGAACACTGCTTAGTACCCTTTGACACATCATTGGCAAATGAGTAAATTAATGATAAAATTCAAGCTCCTTAAAACAGCTTTCTAGCCCCCTAGTCAACCGATTCTCCTCTCTTCCTCTGCCTCTGTGGCTGCTCCCCCTACCCCCCGAACCCCCAGTAAGAACTCCTATTACAGCCTCCCTGCTCCCTCATTAGCCCTGGGGAGTTAGGAGAGATCCAGGCACCTTGCACTCTTCTCCTGTCTTGAGGCTTTCTCTCCCTCCCCTCTGTTTGCCCAAGACCTCCTCATTTTCCAGTCCAGTGGCAACTTCTGGAACACATCCTGTTTCCTGCTCTTCATTAGGCCCCAAACTTAAAGGTGAGAATTGTTTCCTACGTCCTCAGTGAGGCTTTCAGCTCCCTGTGGGTGGGACTGAAGTGTGTACAGCCCTGTGTCCCCTTCAGCACTTCAGCACCTAACTTAGAGTCTCACACGTAACAGGTACCCAGTGTGGGTTTGTGGTCCAGATTTGCCCACATTAAAAATAGTTGGACTTCAGAGAGATATACACGAGTCTCATCCTCTAATCTGGCTACTCCATGGATTTTATCTGATTAGCAATCACTCACCAAATGTCAGGGAGGGTGGGGAGGGATGGTAGTGTCCAGAACACCACCGGAGGTGGCCTTAGCTCTTCAGGCCATGACCAGTCAGGTCTTGCCGCAGTGGGAGCAGGCTTTGTGACTTGGTCTTTTCCTTTTCCTTCTTCCTGGTTTCCAGCCACCTTGCTCCTGGCTAACTACAGCTCCTTTTGCCAGCCAGTGGACTGCACTGAGTGAGCACGGCATGAGGGTATATGCAAGTGGGAGTGAACCGACTGGGTCAGCACAGGCTCAGAAGACCTCAGTTAAATCTCAGATCTGCCAGTTACTTGCTGTGTGACCGTGGGTCGTCTACTTATCTTTTATGAGCCTCAATGTTCCCACCTATAAAAATGGGGATAAAATACCTACTTTGTAAAAGGAAAGAATTGAAAGAAGATCAATAATGTAGAAAAGTGCTTAGCTCTGGGCCTGGCATACACACTCAGTCCTGGCTAAGTGGTAGATAGTTCATTATTTTTAGCTGTTCAAAGTTTCCATGCAGGAAAAAAAAAAAATCTAGCTGAGGCTTGAGAAGTTACCAGGTAATTTTGAATCAGAGATGTTGAGTGATGGGCTAAAGTCTGGTCTACAGACCAGCAGCATCAGTATCTTTCGGGAGCTTGTTGAAAATCCAGAATCTCATGTCTCACCCCCAGACAAAAATTTGCTTTTCAACAAGCAAGATCCCAGGTGATCCTTGTACTCCTCAGATTACATGGCTGTGGCCTGGGGCACGTTTGGGAAATCCCTCTGTCATCACTCCCAGCAGCTTCTCCTCTCTTTCTTGTGCTAACAGGCTTCTTCCTGGAGACAGGTGGGAAGGAACAGTGGGCATGGAGGAACCATGAGTACTGGGGCTAGAGCCAGGGGAAGCTGTGCCTCCAGCTGGACAAAGGTCTGACTGCATTTCCCCTTCCTTCCCAGAAGATGGCGAGCGTGCACTGGGAGTGCTCCTCCAAGGCCTTGAACTGCTTGAACCACTGTTCCCTTAGGCGCTTGTGCGGAGTTCTCCTTGGCAGCGGGTCTGGGGTGATGTCCCTGCAGTGTCCTGTGTGAACACTTCCCTCCAGCGTGCCCATCAGGCGTTCTCAGGAATTGCCCAGGCGGCTGGGCCAGATGCTGATGTCGAGCAAAGCCTTGCTTCCAGTACCTGGCAGAGGAAGGACATACGTTCACTGATGGAGCACCTCACCGCCACAGGCTCCCGTGGGCCCCCACTCTTCACCCATGCACCTGCACAAAAGTAGGTATTTGTGCTTCAGTTTCCCACATGTAAAATGAAGGTAAGTATAAATAATATATTATAAGAGTTTAAATGGTTTTGTATGTACACAAAGCACCTGGCACACAGTAGGTGCTATACAGGGGTTTGATTGGTGATTTTTCTCTTGAGTTTTAGTCTCCCCTTCAGGAAAACAGGCAGAATCACCCCATCCTTGGTAGTTGAGGCCCCAGGAGAAGTGTCCGGAGAAACGAGGTGCCTGCAGTTGACACCATCTTTTCTTCCTTTCTAGGTCTTCTTTCCATTACAAAAGAAGACGGAGCAGATCATCTTCTTAAATGTCTACCACCATGGCTCCATGCTCTGGAACTGGTGGACTGGTGTCAAATATGTGCAAGGTGGTCAAGATGCATGACACAGCTGCGAGCAGCTCTGCCCAGGCCCTTATGAGGCCGGCCTCTCTCTGCTGAGCTAGTCCCCAGCTTAGGAGGTGTGCAACCAGTAGTATAATGGGTTGGCTCTCAGGTTACCTTCCCCATGGCCATGAGACCAGGCTTCTTCTCCCTCTTGCTTCTCAGAGCTTCCTGACTGTGGGAGGTACTCACTGCTATCAGCCCAGGAAGTGCAGACGGAGATATCGCCACTCTCATTTAGCATCCTGTTAACCCCACCCCAGCATCATGACCTCAGATGGCTCATGCCAGACCTCCTCAGGATAGACCCTTCCCAAGGATTTCCTCTGCAGGGTGGGCAGAGGTGCTCTCTGCAGAGTGGAAAATTGAAACACAAAAGAGAAACCCAAAGTGCAGCCAGGCCCGGCTCCACTTAATTCCCTTGATCTCCCCAACCATTCTACAGCCTCCTTTGTCGCAATGCTGAATTCTTTGGTCGGTGTCTACATGTACCTGTCCTAACGACTGGTTAGTTTGGGGCCTAGCATGTAGCCTCACCTGTGGTGGAAGTGACACCTCCTCATCCTACAGATGATGAAAAGGCCACTTTGGCTCCACAGGCCTTGGCTGAGCCCTCTGTTCTATTCTCAGCATCTCCAGTAACTCGATATCTGACCATGAACAAGTCCTTCTGATTACTGTCTTCCTTAGTATCTCAACTTGCAAGCATCTCAGTAACCATTTTGTCAAATCCTAGAACCAACCCTCCCTGACATAATGTGGGACCTGGAACAGATGGCTTTACATGCTTCATGCCTCAGTGTCATCACTCATAAACTGAAGGGGCTGGGCTAGATGACCTCAAAATGCTAATATCCTATGATCCTGTGATCACTGATTGACCCTCCAGGTGCCTGGGTGCCTTGTTGTTGATGGAGTACTGTTGCCAGATAGTAATGACAGCTGAGGTGTCCATCAGGGGGTTTCGTATGGAATGAGTTAGTCATCAGTGTCAACATGACATGGCTGGATTAGTGCAAAAGGTTTAAGACGACTTCTTACCACTCTCCCATCTCTCTCTTTTCATTCTTTCCTTCACTTAGAGTCAGTTTGTGTCCATGCTGCCCACTCCTACCATCTCTTTGCTGAATGCTCCTTCCTCAATGGGGTCAACGTGACTGTCCTCAACGTACACCCCTAGTCTCATCACCCTTTTCCTCAACGTCTACCACCAGACACACCTGAGGGACAAGAGGGAGAAGCTGACTTAAGGAACAGGATATAAGAATTGAAACCAGCAGAACCATCCTATAGAGAGTTGGGTGGAAGACATGGCTCACAGCCCACCTGCGCTGAGCAGGTACCTGTGGGCCTGCATGTCATCCTACGAAGGAAGGAGGAGAATTGTCTCCTGTCCAGAGTTCAGGCGGATAGAAATGGAGCTTGCTTCCTGTACTCACTTCTGTTATGGCACTTCTCACATGGATTTGTGATTGTTTGTTCAACTCCTTCGTCTACTAGAATCGGACCTCTTGTGGAAGGGACTGTCTTATTCTCAGCATTCCTCACACCTGGCACAGCACTGCCATGAATGTGCATTTGGATCCTTGTGTTCCATGACTGGCAACCAAGACCTCTGGTGAATGTCAGGGCTGTGGGCGTTGAAGAAATCAAGGCTGGTGTGATATCTAATCTTGCAGCAGGAAACAAGGACTGAGAATGTCCAAGAGTGAGCATGGGTCTGTTTGATTTCTAGCAAGGCTGTGTAAATGATTATCTCTGCATATCTTCTTGTCTGTTCACTGCTGCTTGCACTTGTATTCAAGTTGTATAATTCTGTGTCTGTGAATAGGGTGGCAGAGAGGGCTATGTGAATATGTCCAAATACTTGTTTTCAAATACACAACATGCACATTTCCATTTGAGTTTCTCTCTGTGTGTTTGCTTATCACTGCTGTACATCTCTGAAAGTGCCACAAGCAAAGTCACTGGGATTAATACCTCTCAAGTTCTAAATGGGAGACGTGGAAGTCCACTGAGGAATCTCTGAATACACGTTCTGGTGGGAGCCTCCAAAGAGGAATGTGAGAAAAGGAGGTAGGTTCCTATTTTAAGGCACACTGTTTTAAAAAATCACATAAGGGTAGAGTCTGCTCATAGCAGCCAGGAAAAATTAGTCATTTTGGAGTTCACAGCTATTATTTGTCCAGTTCTTTATGGCTGCCTCTGCCTGATTCAGCAGCACAGGAGGAAGTGGTAGGTCCCAACTCACATATGAATGAAATAAGGTTTTGACTAGGGAGAGCCTGGTGTGAAACAGTGTGGAAGGGAGGATTTGGGGTAAAATTCTCAATGACCTGAAGGCGCTCCTCCTTTTTGAATCTGCTCTATGTTATAACAATCCAACCTGGTTCAGGAGTATTATATTAGTGTAGAAAGGTTATATGGATATTATAACACAAAGAGTTATTCGCATCTGTCAAACATAGCTAAATTCCTAATGATATTGTAGAAGTTCACCTCTACGAACTTTAAAAAATAATGATAAGCACAAGTGATGGTTAGGTTTTTACATATATAGCAGGATTGAACTGTTACCCAGAGATGGTCTGTTTGCCAAGACGAGGGGCCCAGAGCACCCAGTGGGAAGGTTCAGTAGAAAAAAAGAGGGGATAACCTGCTCACATCCATCTCCCATGAAGGTCCAAAAGCTGATAGTCTGGGTTCCTGGCTATTGCCTCTTAAATCAGAGTATATCTAATTAAAGGAATAAAAGCACCCCAAATGGAACAGCTTCACGGTCTTCTTGCAGCTTAGAATTCAGTGAAGGCTCCCCAACCTGTTCCATGCACACTCCATTATCCACTCAGCTGCCCATGCACCCTCAAGGCTGCTGGGCCTGAGTAAGCGTTTGGAGCCAGGAGTCAGAAGAAAAGGCCATGTCCCCCTTTATCCCTCCCTCTTTCCCTCTTGAGGTTCTCTGTGTAAATGGAGGAACCCCTCTAAAAGAAAACAGCTTCTGCCTTTTGTCCTTCATCCCTGGGTAGTCTCAAGGCAAGATGAAGACTTTAATTGGGGTTTTTGAAATTCAAGCCCTCACAATCAGGATCTAAACTCTCAGCCACATGTGAGCCTTAGGAAGTCAAAAGATGCTGCTTCAGAGATGTGTGGTAGGAAGAAGAGGGAATAAACCACCAAAGAAATAAAAAAGTGTGACTTCGAGGGTCTGTATTATAGCTGAGGTAGGGAGGACAAGGACACGTGAGTAAAATAAGGGAAGATTCATTTAAGACACATTGCACAGAGCATTATAAAGGTGGGTCACCAGGGAGACAGCCCTGAATTCTCAAAAACAACACCCAAGGCCAGAGTCTGCCTTTGCCCTCTTACTGCCTGGGGAGGGCATGGGGCAGTTCACAGCATCTTTTAGTGATTTACTCAGGTATAGAATTCAGAATAAGAGGCTATTTCAGCTCTAAAAATATACTCTGATAGAACTGGAATAATAACATACAGTCATTAAAAACCTTTCTTTTAAAAGTACTTAATTGAGCAATGCACTATCAAATGAAGATGTTGGAGAATCACAATTTTGCAAAGAATTACATGTAAAATATAAACACACAAGTGTTAACAATGATCTCTAGACAGTATAGATTCTTCCTTTTCCTCTTCTTTCACATACAGAGGTCTTCTGTGGCAATTAAATTTACCATTTAACTCACTGGTTACAAAATATCAAGATGGGATCAGGACAATAAGGGAAGAAAGAAGAGACACAGAGAAAAAATGTAAAAAAATAGCCAACTTTTTAAAGGAAGAAAGAAAAAAATTGCACCTGTCAGTCTTCAGATTCTCTAGGAAAAAAAAAAATGGGAAACACAGATATGGCAATTGGAGTTCCAGCAACAGATCTGAAGACCACAGCCTTACAGAGACTGTCTAAGTAGCTCCCACAATTGTGTGGGATCCAGTCCCTGTAACTAGTTCCTTATCACATATGCATCTTAGTGTCTCTGCTTCTCTGACATCTAGTTCTACAACTGGCCACAGGTCATAGATGACATATATGACTTCCTCTTCTACTACCATTGGAAATTCCTGTGCCCTATAGGCCGTGCTTCAGTCATCAATGGTTCTTAGCCCCAGTAGAGGAAAACACTTCCTACCCATTCCTACCCCCGTCCCCTCAAAATTGCCATTACACTTTAATTAAACACCTACATGTGTCTGAGTAGTACCTCATTAGGAATCGTACACCTGAGATTCTCCTGGAAATTTCACATGGATCAAATGTGGCGTAAAGTAGAAGAAACATTTAGTTATAACAAAAATTACATCTTTCATATTTGAGTTTGTAAAACTTGCAGCTTGTGAAAGTCTGAGTCCACTGTAAGGGACTCCTCTGATATTTCACACAATTGCGTGGAAGCTTATTTAATAAGTTAGGTCAGCTAAGCTGAACTGTTTCCCGAACTCCATTTTGCATCCCTGGAGTTAGAATAGGAACAAGAGACATTTTTGCGTGAGATTTGAAGGCAGAAGTGAAACAGAAGCTGTGTTATTTTTCACTTTCAGAAGGATGGGGCATGTGCTTTTGTAGCTCACACACTGTTGTTCATTTGCTGTCTCCTTGGCGTGGGCAGCAGGAGGGCCTCCAAGCGGTCCACCTTCTCCTGGATCCTTCAGTTTCTTTGATTCCTGAGCCACACGTGTATTTAGTGCCGTGATAGAGGGCACCGCTTCTTCTGCAGGACAAGCTCATGACCAAGGCTGGAGGCAATGAGAGCTGATGTGGGCTCCAGTCTACCCTGTGGGCTGCAGCTCTCTCCCACTGTACTTCCATCTTCTGTACCCTGCTCTCTCCCACTGTACTTCCATCTTCTTTTCACAGCTCCCTGCCCTGGGAACACAATCTCCAGCATCAGACAGGAAGACAACAGCCTTACTGTTGCACCAGCTCCCACCATTGCACAGGGTCAAGTCTCTGTGATTAATTCCTTATTATACATGCCTCCGGGTAGTTCTGCTTCTCTGATCAAACCCTGGTTGATATAGTCTTCTGTAGTCTATACCAGGTCCACAAACTCATAGAAAACCCTGAATTAAAAATGGAGAGAAATCAACCTGACGCAGTTTGATTCTGCCCTCTGTGTAAAAACTGGAGCTAGCAAAGGAGGCAGATGGAACAGCTATGGCAGAGTGAGTACATGCTGCACGAACCAAGGGTGGGTTCCAATGCAGAGGTGTGGGGACTTTACCAGTGTCCAGGTATGCTGTCCCCACCCTCCACAACCCTCGGGAGCTGTTCTGAAGACCCAGATTCTGCCCTCATTAGGGCAGCTAGGTCAGGGGACGTTCAACATTTTAATATTATCAACTAAGACATCTATTGATAAAAGTCTGAAATTCTTGACTTTTTAGGTGAACAGTCTCAATTCACAGTAAGGAAAGATTGGAAAGTATATATGTGATCAAACAGGACTATTCTTCCTTCCTTCCTTCCTTCCTTCCTTCCTTCCTTCCTTCCTTCCTTCCTTCCTTCCTTCCTTCTGCCTTTTTTACTCCTCCTCTTCCTTCCACCCCCTACCCAATAAAGCAAAGGGAGGAGAAAATAATTGAAGATCATGCAACAGAGTCAGACAGAAGTGTGGAGACCCTGTGCCATGCCCCAGCCTCATTTAGTCTGAAGATAGAGAGAGGAGAGACCCCAGTGAAGTCCCAGGAGATGATACGTTCTGTAGAAGAGACACTGAATGTACAAATGAACAATGGCCAGACCATATATAAAATTGGAGCTCTGACCCCTACTCTGCAGAACCAGCCCAGGAAACCTGTTCATCATCTACAGTACCCGGTCCAGGAAGTCAGCCTGCTCTCTATAAGTCAACCTTGTAGGAAGGCAGACCACTATTTCTAGCAACTGGTTCAGGAAGCCAAACAATAACCCTTGTAGCAATCCATCCCAAACAACAGGACTTGATTAATGATCAATAGCTTCCCTAATTTTTGACCCTACTTCCTACTTAGAACCAACCAGGGAAGCTAAATATGCATTTCTGACCCATCACATGGAATGCGCTACCTCTAGTTAGAACACCGCAGCTTCTGGATGCCTGGAACCTCCCATCAGGGCACACCAGAATCCTTCCCTTCTTCCACTATCAGGTTTTCCCACCTCTGTGTGCCTTTGAGTCTCCCCAAAACACAAGTGATGGTGCCTGACTCCCCACCACAGCAAGCTCTGAATAAATAGCCTTTGTTTGTTCCCATTTGGTTGGGCTTCATTTATTTCCACGCTGAGACATCTCCTGTGCTAGCAGAGTGCAGCAGCCTTAAATTCAGGTGATGGTTTGGCCTGCCTATGCTGGGGAGGGCCAGAGACAGCTCGCCGAGTTTACTATGGCTTTGCACTTAGAAGTAGAGTTGCCAGATAAAATTCAGGGTGCCCAGTGGCAGATAAACTTCAGAAAAACAATGAAAAAATTTTAGCACAAATACGTCCCATGTGGTATTTAAGGCAGACGTAAGCTGAAAAAAGATTTATTATTTATCTGAAATTCAAGTATAACTGGGTATCCTATATTTTTATTGGCTAAAAGTTCCCCACGTGGAAACAAAAAGTTAAGGAAGAGAAGGAGAGCCCTGATGGCTACAAGAAATTTCAGAACCAGGAGGAGAGGAAACACATCGGAGGTGATGTGGGTCCCCTTTCCATCAACCAGATAGGACACAGCTGCATCTCAGTCCTGTGCAGGGCAGAGGGGAAATGCCCAAGAACTAAAAGAGAAAAGGTTTTTGGGGTGTAGAACTATGAGATAAAGACATATCTAGGTCTAGAAGTGGATGCCCTACATCTCAAAACGCTGCAGCTACATTTGTGTAAACACCACTCTTTCTCACCCCAAACTTAATATCAACCCTGGGAACAAGGAAAGGGATGGAAGAAATACCCTGAATATGCCTGAGTTATCAACCAAAAATGACTGTTAAGGACTTCGAGGAGAGTATGTCGACATTGCTGAATTTTACTGGTTTAAATTCTAAGTGACTACATTAATTTTCTGCATCAGTTAGAATGGAGCCTCAGTATTAAAAGGAAAGTCCAAATACCAGAGAATTTTAAGAAATTAACATCAGATACATATAAGTGCACTGTGAGGCTTTCAAAGATTCCCACTCACCATACATATGAGTTTCTGGTCATATTAAGCACCAGCTATAAAATAGATACATGATGCTTTTTGAAAAATAAAATCTTCCCATCTCATTCCCCCAACCCTCGCTTTTCAATCTGACAATTTCCCTGGGAAGCTATCTTCTCCAGAGAGATGTGTTGAATCTCACTTTATTTGGTCTGTATTATGAAAACAGTAGTCTTATTTTTCATCTTCCAAATGTCAAGTGACATTGTTTTATTGAATGCATTTTTCGACCTTCACATTCACCTCCCACTCCTTTAAATGTTGACAGTCTCCTAGATACTCTGTGCTTAGAACTGCTGACTTCAAGGCTACTCTGTTGTTCTGATTCTTCCCACACAGCAAATTGAAGATGATGACAACGGCGGCTATGAGAACATTAAAGCTGCCTTGATGGAGGGCCCGCTGGGTCCCACTTTCCATATATCAGGGATCCAGGTGATGACTCTGAAAGCTAGAGATCATCATTTCTGCTTTACAAATGAGAGAAGTGAGGCTCAGAGAGTGACTTGCTCAAGGTAACACAGAGAGTAAGTGGCAGAGTGGGACTAAGTCCAGATTTGTCTTATTCCAAAGCCTGTGATTTTCCCTTAATGCCTCACTGCCCTGCCACTGCAGTCCTCTAATCCACAGGAAATTCCTGATTCTTTTGATTGGCTGTAACTATGGTCTTTTTAAAGAGGAATGTGCTGGGCTCTCTTTCTGACATTGACCACACCTCACTGGGAATTCCAGACATCTTTAAAATTTTGTTTATTAGTAAACACTTATATAAAGTTCGCTGTGTGCCAGACACTGGCCCAAGCAGTTTGCAAATATTAGCTCATTTAATCTTTATAACAACCCCATGAGGTTAAGCACTGTTATTGTTATTCTCATCTCAGAGACAAGGAAACTAAGACACAGAGAAGTTAGGTGACTGGCTTAAGGTCACACAGCCAGTTAATTTTGCAGAGCCAGTTTTCACGCTACCACCATGCAGTGTGGCTCCCCTTTCAGCAGAGCTTTGGACTTCACATCCTTACCTGTTTTGCGTATATTTCCTGTGAGTGCTAAGGGTAGATGGGGTCGAGGGCTCTGAGTTCCCCAAAAGGAAGGTCTTGGATAAGCCTAAGTCTTTAAAAATACCCATCATAAGGCGAAAGTCGGCATGGCCCAGCTATAGTTCCTGGCAATTATCAGTTCTGTTTCAAAAACAGTCCCCTTTTATATCCAGTTTTTGCTAAGTGCTAAGTGCTAATGGTCTCCAAGAAGCCTCTCTCTCTCTCTCTCTCTCTCTCTCTCTCTCTGGCTGGAAACCAAATCTCTAGTCTTGGGGTCTTAACTTTCCTCTTCATAGCTCCCTGCTCATCCTCACTCCCTCCCATCCGAGCTAAACTACACAGATCTGCCTGGTGCGGGGAGAGGGAAAAGTCGAAAGGGGACGCTGTCTCCCTTGAGAAGGCAATCAGGCTTCCCCAATCTGGAAAGTCGCACAACACCAGGCATAAAACCTCTTACAGCCACTTGATTTTGACAAGATACCAGACAGCCCACCTTTTAGAGATTCTCTGGTTGTGTTTTCCAGGCAATAACTTGGAAATTCTTTGGGCCTATCAGTCATTCATACCTTTGTCAGAGACTTTTCCCCAACAGGCCTTACCAGGGACTTGGCATCACTAAGAGCAGCATGAGGATAGGATATAGAAAGTTGGGAAGAGAACGCCAGTGGAAAACTCCCCTTGCTCTACCCTTGTTCGGAGAAGATGCCCTAATGGTGACATAACAATGAGCAGCAGCTGCCAAGACCTTTACCAGTCATTTCTTGATAAACCTTTGGCAACTTGCTTAACTGCATTAACTCTCAGTTTCCAGTCCAAAACTAGGATAACAACTCCCTCTATGGGTGCTTTTGAGGGTAAAATGCCAGTGTGTGTAAAAGGCATAGTTCGAGGTCAAGCACATAATAAGAGCTCAAGAAATGTTAGCTATGATGATTACATAATAAATGCCCGTTTAACGCAGTGTACTATTTTATGTGAACCCCATTATAACCTCTAAACTCAATGTTGCATTTCCCTTATTACAGATGAAAAAAATTAGAAAGGCTAAATTATTTGCCTAAGCCATGTAACTGATGGTCAGAGGTGCAGAGCCTTTTTTTATGCCTTCCAATGTCATGTTAATTACATTGTTTAGGGACAGTGTTAGCAGTTATGTATTTTCTCCACCTCAGTCAGCACGTGTGCGTGCACGTGCGCTCACACACACACACACACACACGCACACTGCAACTTCACCTTGTTCCTGAGCTCTAGAGAAACAACTCTCACAACTCGGTTGTTGGTTTTCAATATCCTCCAGTATAGTACTATAGAGCTGAGCGTAGCCAGGCAGTTTATGAAGTCAGCTATGGGGGTGTTTGCCAGTCATTTGTTAGCAGAGACAAAGGCCCTACAACTTAGTTTTAAAATCCCATGGGAGGTGGCTGAGCCCCAGATGAAAATGTGAAAGTCCTTATTATAATTCTCACTATTACATTCCTACTAATGGCATCACCCTGCTAAAAATGAGGAAGTTATTTCCCAAAATTAATAGAAAGAAAGAGTCTGGGAGGGTGGGAGTTTCACCATTGGGCTGGAGAAGGAGAAATAGAAGACGACAGACAGACATTTTAAAAAGTGGCAAATGAACACCGTGTAATTTGGGTCGATAATGTCATGCTGCGGGTTGGCAGTTCCGCTGGGATAATTGCCCTTCCCCAGATTACTGTCTTTATCTGAGAAAGAAATGATTGCTGTATGTGAGAAATCACCCTGCCTCCTACTTTGTCAGAAGTGGCAGGGATTAATAGAGACCAGGTTTTAGGTTCACAAATATTTCAACCATGAGCGGCAATATTCAGGAGTGGAGAGAGAGCTCCCAGACAAGAAGAAAATGCAATAAGCTCTTCTTCTACAGACCGGGAGTCTGAGATACTCATGGGATGACTCAGCCTTTACAGTCACTCTTCGTCTTCCAGCAGGCCCCAGTCTGAAAAGTATGACTTGATACAGTTGACCACTTGTGGGCTTTTCCCTGCTGCAGAGATTGTCTTCTGGTGTAGCTATTGAACCCAGACTCTGCATATCTGGGTTGGAAACCAGGTCTCAGGTTGTTCAGGCTCTGCTCCTTCTCTAGGACAAACCTCCCAATGTTTGTTGACTATAAAACAAAAGGATTTGCCTAGCTACTTGCTTAGTCCCTTTCAGCTCTCAACGTCCATCATAGGAGACACCCTGTGTCTAGTAGGGGCAGAAACAGTGTGGCAGACAGAATAATGGTCCCTCAAAGATGGCAGGCCCTCATCACTGGAACCTGTGAACATGTTACATACTTGGCAGAAGGTACTTGACAGATGTGATTAAGGATCACGATAAAGGAAAAGCATTTTCAATTGTATGAGTGAAACCAATGTAATCACAAAGAGTCCTTAACATATGGAAGAGGGGGCCAGAAGGGTCAGAGAAAGAAATGTGACAAAGGAAGCAGAGGCTGAGGTAATGCAATTGCTGGTTCTGCGGATGGAGGAAGGGGTCATAAACCAAGGAATGCAGGCAGCTTCAAGGAGCTGAAAAAGGCCAGAAAACGGATTCTCCCCTAGAGCCTTTAGGGGAACTAGCCATGTGGATACCTTGATTTTAATTCAGAGACACCCGTTTCAGACTTCTAACCTCCAGAATTATAAGATGATGATAAGTTTGTATTCTTGAGGTAGTTTGTTAGAGTAGCAACTGGAAATGAATATTAACAGAAAGGCCATGGCCCAGATAATAAGGATCACTTACCCCCATAACCACCACTTTGGGCATCTGGAATGCTGAGGTTAAGACCCAGGGATCCAATTTCACTTTCCACCAAACTGAGAGACCACAGCTATGTCATTTGCTCAACAAAGTGAAAGCCTGCGAATATAGTGACTTCACTGGTCACTACAGACACCTAATGCAGCTGGTTTAGGGCCTGTGCATGCATCTATCAGCTGTCACATGACACGGGCTAATGTGACACGGTAACAATACTACCTGATATTTATATTTTTCTTATGTTTTGCCAGACATCTAATACTTAAAGAAACTACAAGAGGTAGGCAATTATTGTTTTTATTTGACAGATGAAGAAACTAAGGCCTAGGGAGGTTGAGTGCCATAATGAGTATGAGGTATTGCAGGCACTTTACACAAGTCTACGCCAATCCAGATCCTAAATTCTCATCCAGGAGAACTGATTTCCCAGCCCCTGAACTCATTATGTGCCACAGCATCTAGTGAAAGAACTAGACCCCTATGTGGGATAAGCTCTCCGGGACAGTGGTTCTTAAACTTTGGTGGCATCAGAATCATCTAGAAAACTTGTTAAAACACAGCTTCCTTGGCCCTACCTCCAGACATTGTGATTGAATATACTGGTCTTGGGAAAGGCTTGGGAAATTATATTTCTAATAAGCTTCCAGATGATCTTGACGCTGCTGGTTCATAGACACACTTTGAGTAGCAAGCTTCTGGAAGCCATCCCATCTCAGCCCATCCCTCCAGGCCCAGTCACACTGAAACTGTGGCTGAGCCCTAATGCTGACTAAACCATATTTTGTCAAATCAGAATGAAGAGGATTTATTTTGATAAGGACATTGAGTAACATGAGGGCAAAGGCTAATATTACTCTCTTGGAATTGAATCTCATTTCAATGTTAACTAAATCAAAGTAAGGGGGTAGAAGATTGGCCTTGGGGTTCCTCAGAGTTTCCTTTGTGCTCTAATTGATGCCATGTTTTTTCATGCACTCATTTATACATGCATGTACGCATTTCTTCTCCTACCTCATCCTACAGAGGACCTGTGGCTGCTTCCAAGAATATCAAAATTTCTAACAAATAAAATATAAGTAAAATTAAAGATTTACAGGTGTAGTGAGCATATTTTAATTAAAAATGTTTCTGTTATATTTTTCTTATTACAATGTAATAAATAAACATTGTATAAAATTTTTAAAATATAAACAAAAAAAGATTCAAAAAGAATATTCATGATCTTATTACCCAGATGAAAACACTGAAAATGCCTTAACGTTTATCTTCTTATTTTTTCTATGCAAAACTGTAACTATTTTAATATTTCATAAAAGTATGATCATAACCTCCAAGTTGTTTTCCAACCTGCTTTTTTTACCCAACAATATACTGTGAACATCATACAAGTTAATACATTTTCATCTCCAGCACCGTTTAAATGAATAGAATTCCATTGTAAGAATATATCATAATTTATTTAAACAATCACCTCACTGCCAGGCAGGACTTTGAAATCTACTGCTATATTTTGACATACTGGTTGGAAAATTCAATTTCGGATAAATACACTGGGTCTCTCAGTCTCACAGACCTTGGCATGAATCAAGCCCAAGAGGGAAAATAAAAATCTCATTGAACAATTCTCATGCTACTGAATCTATTTTGCTATTCCCTTGTAAACACAAAAGAATGGCTGTTGTTCTCTATTTGCCCTGCTGTATAACTTGTGTGAGTCTCTAACTGGGCCACTGTGACATTATTAATTATACCTCTTCTTTAACTCAGGAAATTCTTCAGTGGATGAGTTACATCTTCCTACGGCTTCCTTGAACCAACGTGACATGCAGAATGTTGATACAGTTCTGGGTTTCAGGAAGAAATGATCCTTGTAAATAAATAAAGTCAGAACTTAATAGAACATTAACTCACTCTTTGGGGTGTGTCACGTGAATCCTTGCAAAAATATTGGGTAAAGTGTATCTTTGGAAATTATTCATATGAGTTACTTTCCTGTGACTCATTTCATTTGGTGGAGTGGCTGCTAGTCAGCTCAGCCTGGCACAATCATACCATGTGATCCTTCTCTTCAGTCATCTTTTTTTTTTTTTTTTTTGGTAAAGCGAAAGTCACATCCAGGACACTTTCACTTTTTGCCTTTATCTTTCATTTAGAATGTATATTGCACACATTCCACCTTTTCCTGTTTATCTGATCCCAAGAGACCTATTGCTGGCTGTCCAGCCTCTATTCCCCTTCATTCACAATAAGAATATCCTATTACTTTAGGAAACGATCACTCTATTCTCAGCCATGCAGATTTATGTGACAGACTCCATAGCCACCTCTAATTAGAATCTGATTTCCCTCTCCCCTAGACACAGTGATTGGCTCAAAGGTAGTCACAAGACTTAAGTTAGTCCAATCAGAGGTTCTTTGCTAGGGATTCTAGGACACAGACACCTTTCTTTTCTGTTTGATATTAATAAAGAAGCATGCCTCCCTGCTCCAGGAGCCAGGGGTAGACCTCTTACAACACTGAGGAGAGCCAGCATTCAGATGAAGAAAGTAGAGATTGGAAGTAACTAAATCTTTTGAGTTACTAAGTCCATTAGAAATTAATTTCTTTCAAATAAATGAGCTAATAGGTTCTTTTTCTGTCTAAGCATTTTAGAGAAGGTTTTCTGATGCTTACAACTGAAAGATGCCTAAACTAACTCTTGCCATTTATAAATAAACTGTAGTAGATGTCCAGCTTTCTTTTCTTTGATGGCCTTCTTATTTACAAATTCTCTTTTTTCTGTAACTCATGGATTTCCTGCCCATTAAACCCACACATCTACTTCTCCTTGTTTCCTTCACATACCGTCCTCTTTTCCATAGGTCTCAAGCATCCAAACTCC
Source organism: Cynopterus sphinx (assembly GCA_030015415.1). Lineage (NCBI taxonomy): Eukaryota > Metazoa > Chordata > Mammalia > Chiroptera > Pteropodidae > Cynopterus > Cynopterus sphinx. Next base: position 96,435,354 of record CM057380.1, read on the forward strand.
CTTTCATTTCAAAGCTGCCATCCCTCTCTCTGCCCCTGGGAGGTTTTCTGTTTCCAGGAGTGACAAAAAAAAAAAATAGGACACAATCCCCCAGCTTCCTTCTTCTTTCCTTTCCGAGGAGGCAAGCATCGGTAACCTTTCTGACTTCAAAAGTATGTTGCTAACCATTATGGGAAAACATCCAGGGAAACAAAATTACAAACATGCAGTATTTTCATGGGTTGAAGAAATCACTTGCTAGTATTGTCACTGGGCTGCAGCATCTAGTTCCTGGCTGGTTCCAAGGTGTCACCCTCATAAGGAAGTTGGCTCCAAGTGCTTAGCCCAGGAAAATTCAAACTTTGTTGGTTCTGGGGACGTTAGGTCTTGCATCCTCACTTTTGTGGCAGGTAAGGATTCCTAGGTCTCTTTAGAAGAGGAAATACTTCCAAACTGGTCCCCCAAAATTATTTTCTTGGGCTTCATTCCACTCTACACCTACTTCATATGTAGCTCATCGGCCCTTCTGGAAGAGCTCTCTGAGTCTGGCCCTTGGAAACCCTACCCTAGTGCAAATATCACCTATTGTTTATTCCTCAGCATTTAGTCTCTTTCTTCATGATAAGAGCACCCCAGTTTTCTTAGGGGAGCTACCTCTCTCCCACTCTTAATCATGTAGTTTATATAGGAGTGCCCTTAGTGCCACAGCTCAGCTCTGATTAACTTAAACCAATCAGCAAATTCACATCTGACTACGACAAGTAGTTTAAGATGGGCACACTATCCCATTAAGGCCAAAGAGACGTGGGGAAATGTTTGTTAAAGTTCTTCATCTATACTTGAGCCTGGCTAGTGTCCTCTCCTGCAACTTCTCGGATGCCTCTTTGGCTTTCGCTCCTGGAAGTCCTCCCTTCTTCTCTTGCCCAGATCTCTCCGTTCTGCACAACGTGTTCTTATACTTTGTCAAGATAGAAACAAATGAAAATTCTATTCTAATAGTTGGTTCCTTTACCTCTTTTCCTAGACCAGAGATAGCAAATAGGTTTTATCTTGTGGGTCAATTCTGATCAATATGTATTAGGTCTGAGTGCTGAGAAAAATTCTGAGGCTGTCTCAGAGTGTTGTGACCACTCAGTAACATCTGTCATGGCATGGAAGAAAGAGTGGCTACGCACCTCATGTTTTTATGTCACTGTTCTAAGTCAAGGTTGAAGCTAGCTCTTCTAGCAGTCACATGGCCTCTCAGATGACTCCCTGCAGCTTCTGGATGAATGTATCTTTTCCTGGTTTATGACTTTTATGGGTGCTCCCAATAAGCTTCTGCTCTTTATCTAAGGAGCAGGTTGAGTTCACAGTCTTCTTGTAGACCTGACATTATTGACATGCCCTATAACAAATGACTTGCTTGGAACCCTTTCTGACTTATATTATTTGCTCCTTCCATCTGCTTAAGTTCTGTGACTCATTCAGGTGTTCAAATAGGTTTCCCTCCCTGTATTTCCCAGCTACAAAGAAAATTTGATTTGATTTTATTTATTATTATATTTTAAGCAGGAAGTAGTGTTTATTGGCGCTGGCACCAGCTCAGCAGAGTCACATCCGAAGGCTGAGACTAAAAGGTCATTTTAGTATTATAGATTTGCAATATAAAAATAACTTAAACATGAATAAACATGGTTTCAATCAAGAGAATTGGTGGGCTATTGATAACACAACAACTCCCATCAATGACTAATAAATTTTCATCTTTTTTATGGCAGCCAAGCTTTATTTATGATTCTTTTCTCAAAACCACAGCAAAGTCTTTGGCATTCTAGAAATTCTGATTCCTGAACAAAATCCACTTGTATTGGTGTTCAAGCTCTCCCAATGTCTTAGTATATTTATCCTGTTTTTGACAGGAGAACTTCCTGTTCTATGATTACAAACCATTTCTTAGAAGGATGTCTAATGTGGTGTGTAATCAGCATCAACTTTCATTTAAATTCCCAGAGGCAGAGCTGTTTTGAGGTCTCACTCACTTTTGTGTACAGGTTCTTACCAGTGATTGGAACAGTGATGTGGGCTCCCTGTGGTATTTGCAGAGGGGTGTCTACTGTGACCCCCTCCCCTCATGATCTGAGCTGTGGAAGTGCAAAAGGGCCCAGAGTCTCCGTGAGGACTAGAGAATCTTCATCTCAAGATCTTAATTTAATAACAGCTTCAGAGTGCCTTTCACCATGTAAGGGGACAGATTCTGGGGATTGAGATGGGACATTCTTCAGGGGGTCATTATTCAGATGACCACAGGCCTACAGCTATAGGGGGTCTTGCTGCTGCATAAAAAATTCTGCTCAAAAGAAACAAGCTTGGCATTTTATTCCATTTGCTTGTACTACTTTGTAGCTGTTGGAAATATGATAAAACTGTATGCAGTCAACATGATTTAATGAAAATTTTGGAACATAAGTGATGGCTCTCCTTGAGTGAGACCTTTTGTGATTTTGCCACACAGGATCCACATCCCCTCTCAGTATGGCCAGACTGTCTGGGTCCATCTCCAGCTCTGCCACTTACTGGTTATGTGACCTTAAGGAATTTATTTATACTCTCCACATCTTGAGTTCCTTAAATATAAAATAAAATGAAACTCTCTATACGCATTAACTTAATTCTCATAACAGCCATGTGCTAGAAGTACAAAGTGTTTTGAACACTGCTTGTCACATGTGTATGAGTTGTTATTACCATTACTCCAGTTTTCCTCTGGAGAAACCACTCATTCCTTCCAGGAAAAGACCATGTATGCAAAGTCGCCCCACATGCCAAAGGAGTTGAGAGGCCAAAGAACCAAGCAGATAAGTCCAGCTTGTTGGTCAAAGAGTTTAATAGAGAACTTACAGAAACATAGTCCAAGGCAGCAGCAGAATGTTCAAATCTGTGCGTCTTTCATCCCTGAGACCATGTTCTTATATCTCCACTTAGAAAGAAATCCACCTGATAGGAAAAGAATGTGTAGGTGCTCAGGGGTTTGAAGGGACCAGATACTAGAAGCCTCTGGTGCCAAAGTAAGCTAAGAGAGAGAGAGAACATCGAGGGCACCTATATAACTATCCAACTATCATCTTTCCCAGAGGAAAGATTAGTGGAAATTCTATAATTAGCCTGGAGTCTCTATATAGATTTCAGAGTCTGCTCAGGGGAAGGAAAAGAAGTGAAAAGTTCGGGTTCATTCTCTCAGAAGTTAGGGTGGTGGACTAGCTTTAAGGCAGAGTCAGTTTTTCAAGGCGGAGTCAGCTCTGTCCACACACCCTCCTTCAATCTATGTGTTTTAGAGAAAGCTGACTCCACTTACACCTCTGCCTGCAGTCTGACATCTCATCCAAGCTTTTTCTGAGTCTGGGAATTGCTGGCCCCATCTCTCCAGAAAGAGAACTTATTGTCCAGAAATGGAGAGTAGATCTGGTGTAAATGAGAGCTCTTCATCCTATAACCATAAGGTTATAATCTCATATTATATAAATTCAGAATTACTTTGTGGAAGCTGTCTGTTCTGCCCTAAAATAAAAGGGCAGAGTGAGTGTGTCTGATTCAGCTTTCTCTGTCTTGCTGGTCCTACTTCTCAGCTTTCAATATGTTGTTGATTCTCTAGTCTACTGTCATCATCTCTCTCACTCTTTTTATCTTTGGATTTATACCTATTTTATTCTTTTATAGTCCTGTTCTTAGGATTTCAGAAGGGAGAAGAGATAAAAGCCTGTATTCAACCCACTTTATTTAACTATAAAGTCTTTGAGGAATCAAAGAAACTATACTGGAAAACGAACAGGCAGCAATGCCCTGGGCAGCTCATCTTTTACATGTCCCCTATCTACATCAACTTAGGTAGAAATTATGTCTGAAAATCCCAAGAACCGCTTTTGAGAAAATGTGAATGCTCAAAAACCTAATACACTTCAGGGCAAAATGAGTTCATTCTAAAAATAAATAGATAAATAGCTTACATACTAAGAATCAATTTCCGTGCTTTGTTCAGTGAGAAGAACAGTCATGGCTCTGCAGCCTATAGTCTCACAAATGATACCAGCTTTGCACTCATATCTCTGCTTTGTCTGCTTTAGGGGTTGTCTTTGGGGCTCCCCAATGAATATTAGATCTCTGTTTTGGATGTTATTTATTGTATTTTATTTACTTTATTTTATTTTTTATTACTATCTTTCTTTGCTCTCTGCCACATGAGCAGTTGTGGAGCCACAGCTAAATAACCATCTGCCCCTCACCCAGGTTTTTCTTCTATTATCAGCAGCCACCAGGACTACAGAACAAAAATGAGAAAAGAGGACATAATTTAGTCATCAGAAAATGGCATGTAGGAAGTGACAATTGCTGACTTGTTTATTTTGATATAATACATCTTGACATCTTGGGGGTCAGGACAAGTTGCTCAGTCAGATAATTTTCTACGCATTTCTCCACACATAGTCCCCAAACCCCTCTCACTTCACTCTCCACACCCAAACAGCTTACTAAATAAATTATGACGCCATGGGAAGATGCAGGTTTTATGGAAACTAAAGCTTTTACAATTTGGGGGGAGGTGGTCTCCTTTCTTGGGAAAGAGAATGCAAAATTATGAATATAAAATTAAGTAAGAAGTTGAACATACACTTAAATTAGGGAAAGAAGTTACAGTAAATTACAAAATTTAAAAAGCTGGCAAATACAACAAAAAATATAGAAAAATAATATCATTATTTGACTACTACACATCTCTTTAGGAACTTTATCTCTGTATTTTTTTGGACAACATATTTCTATATACTTCTTCATATGACAATGATTTTATAATATTTTCTATAGGAAGATAATTCAGTCTTTTAGAATGATTGTATTAATTATTTTTATTTTAAAAATCTATAAATAAATAAATAAATAAATATAAAATTTAAAAATATATATTTTTTATTTTTGATAGAATAAAAAAGATTTTCAGCCTCAGAACTGGTTATTGGTAACTCAAGTACATTTTTTAAATTGTTGTCAAATTTGGGAAACCCTACATCAAGTTTCTTTCATATATGAGCTGTAAGATTTCATGTACAGTTTAAGTTTTCTTACACTGAGACTAATCTTGAAAAACTTTTTGAACTGACTACCCTCATTACCTAGTCTGCCCTTGGTAACCTGACTGTACTGGTGGTTTATGTCAATATTCCCTGTTAGATCAAAAAGAATTAGATTATCAAATGATATAAAGGCTTATTCTTTACTTCTATTCAAAACTTATCTCTTTCTCTCATGAGTTACTCCTTTAGGTATAATTTGAAAAAAGTTGTTTGGCTTACAATTTGTTTCTCAGTGTCAGAATAGCGTGTACTGATTTTATTGCTTATATAATATATGACCCCTTTCTCTTCTGACCCCTAGCTTCATTCCACAATGTGAAGGACCACTCACAAATATATGTGGACACTCTGAGCCACACATCTAAGCTTTATGCATAACCTCCTGCAACTAGCCATGTTGCGGCCACCTCTTGGGCCTAAGGGAGGGCACTCTTACAGCATGGTCCACTTTTGAAAGGCTGGACATGCAGATCCTGGAAACAGGTCCAGGGCCATTTGGGTAGGGTATTCTATTGTGGTCATATCTCCATGACCCTGTGTGTGGACTTACCTTGAGAGGATGGATGCAGCAGAAGAGTCAGAGTGAGGCCCTCTTAAGTTTGGGGCCTAGGGCAAGAACTTCTGTTGCCCAGGTCCAAAAGTAGTGCTTATACTCATTTCAATTTCCCTCTAACCAGATCCAAAGTGTCCACACCCACTCCAATTTCACCCAACATGGGGAAAAGTATGATATAAATTTTATTAAGAAATAAGACTATGTTGAACACATTACTTTGGCCCTTCTAGGAGTTCAGAAGGGGCTCATACAAGTGAGAGATTTCTTTGGTTTCATAGTAACTTGCTTGTATAGCAGGTAGCAATCATCTGATAATATGGCATATTGAATTGAGTGCCAGTTTCAAAGCTGGATCTCAAATTTAAATATTTGTTCTCATTCAGAACTAAAGTTTTAAGAGAACCCTGTGCCGATCGTAGGCCTACATACTCAGAACCATTCCTTGACTTTCCTTTGTTCTCCTCTGTATGTCAGAAGGCCAACACCAGCCTGCAGAATATTGAAGGGGCAAGGGAGAAGCCAGTGTATTTATTTCTTTCTCTCTCTGCCTAAAGCCTCTTCTTCATGTCTCTCACTGTTTCATGTTTCCAATTTTCTTGAGTGACCCTGGATTCCATTAACACTACCTTCTCATTTTGTCCCTCTAGCTCAGTGGTTCTCAACTGGGAACATTTCTGTCTCCCTCCCCACACTCAAAAAGGAAAAAAAAAAGCCCTCAAGACATTGAACACTGTATGGAAACATTTTTGTATGTTACAACTTGGGGGTTGCTATTGACAACTAATGGATAATGGCCAGAGATAAAGGCTAAGCATCCTATGATTCATGAAACAGTCTCCTACAACAAAGAACTCTCTGGCTCAAAATGTCAGTAGTCCCCTGACTGAGAAACCTGCTCTAGCCTAAGGCATCAGTGGCTCCTTTAGTTGTTAATCTCATTGTCTTGTTGGATGTTTAGTACTTCTGTTATGTGCATCCAATTCACTGTATTAAATTGTCTTTATTAAAACACTTAAAGTAGCTTCTATTTTCTTAGTTAGACTGGCTGATTCTTCTCCAAAGTATCAGTTTTTCTTTTTTCTTCTCTATTCAAATCAGTCAGTGATAATTTCTCTGCCAGCTCCCCATGGATTCTGGAAATTTTCAACTCCCCCATCTATATTAGGATTCTCCAGAGAAACAGAATATATAGGATAGATGGATGGATGGCTGGACAGACAAAAGAGGAGATTTATTATAAGTATTGGCTCGGGTGATGACGGAGGTTAGAAAGTCCCACAATTTGCCTTCTGCAAGCTGGAGAACCAGGAAAGTCAGTAGTTAATTCAGTCTGGGTCTGAAGGCCCAAGAACCAATGGATGAGGGAAAAGAAGAATATAGGAAGAGAGAAGATGAATATTCCAATTCAAGCAAAGAGCAAACTCTCCTTTCATCTGCCTTTTTGGTCTATTCAGGCCCTCAATGCATTTTATGATACCCACCTGCATTAGCAAAGGCCATCTGCTTTTTTCAGTCTGCTCATTCAAATGCTAATCTCTTCTAAGAGAACCCTCACATACTCAGAAATATGTTTTACCAGCTACCTGGGCATTCCTTAGCCCAGTCAAATTAACACATAAAATTAATCTTCATACCATCTGACCCTTTCAGTTCAGAACTTTGTAGTTTTCACAGATTACTTTTTAATTAGTAGGCTATCTCATTTTATAATGAGAATCATTCAGGTTGATAAATAAGCAGAAAAAATGTATAACTTTCTTTTACTAAACAAAAATAAATCACTCAAATTAATAGAATCCAACTTTTATCCTTTGGAATATATTATTATTATTATTATTATTATTATTATAAAAATGCATTCAGGTAATTTAATATCACTATAAATACCAAGTATAGATTTATTTAAACCTGACTCAAGTGAAGTCTTCGGAGATTCTTCTCTATTAGGCAAAATTGAGGGAAGAGTTATTTGTCTGTTTCTGTATCTTTTCATTCTACAGCATAATGATTTGAGTTACATTTATGGAGGACCACAGTGATGAAGCAAAGAAAAAATATTTTGAGTTTCCTACATGTAGGGGATATATTAGCTTCCTAGGACTAATAACAAAGTACCAAAAATGGGTGGCTTGAAATGGCAGAATTTAGTGTCTCAGTTCTGGAGGTCAAATGTCCAAAATCAGCAGGTCCACGCTCCCTCTGAAGGTGCTAGAGAAAGAACTATTCCAAGCCTCTCTCCTAGCTTCTGATGGCATCACATGTTCCTTGGCTTGTAAATGGATCCTTCAAATCCTCCATCTCTGCATGGCATTTTCTAGGTGTCTGTTCTTGGTCTTTCCTCTGTGTATGTCTATTTCTATGTCCAAATATTTCCTTTTTATAAGGACACCGGTTATATTGGGTTAGAGCTTACCCTACTGGCATCATTTTAACTTTATTACTTCTCTAAGACCTTATTTCCAAATTAGGTCTTATTCTGAGGTATTGGGAATTAGGACTTTGACATATCGTATTGGGTGGGAGTGGGGTGTGGGAGGACACACAGTTCAACCCATAACAGGATGTGTTAAATTTTTGAAACTTTAAGATGAATTTTTTGAGTGAAGAGAATATGTATGTTCAAAAGATATAGTTTCATTTTGCTTTTTCTTCAGAATAGTAGAACTTCTATTTGAAACAATAGTCCTTACAGAATTCATTCAATAAATGCCTAGTATGCATCTACTATGGGTTAGATATCATGCTGGGCACTAAAGATGCACCAAACACAGTCCAACTGTAAAGGAGCTCATAGTCCAGTGAGTGAAAAGAATAGGAATTCTGAGAAGCGCTTTATTAGAAATCCAAGGAGGGGATTTCTGGAAATGGAGTCAGGGCTGGATGAGGGGTGTGGCATCCACCAAGAGCAAGGGAAGGGTATTCAGACTGGAGAAACTTTCCTGAGAGTGTGCATGTGTCCTGGGTTGGCCAGAGTACTCCTATCCCAGGTCTCCATGCCAATACAGGAACGAGCATATGATCTGAACCAAGCCAATTAACAGTTTCTCTGGGATTTTACTAAAGCTCTAGGGTCAATTGTTTCTCTGGGTCATCCATTATTAGTACCATAATAGTCAGGAGCTGCAAGTGGCTGTCTTAGTGACATAGAGAGAGGATGCTGGAAGAGGAAGCCAAACAAAAGAGAGCAGAGCTAAGAGATGGGTGCAGAAAGAAACAAAATCAGATACCTAATAACATAATTTCAGCACTCAAGCCCACTCATTTATTTATGTGATTATTTATTTAACATCTATCTTCTCACTTAACTAGCTCCCCAAAGGTAGGAATCATGTCTTACTTTCGTTCCCCAGTGTTCCCAGTGTCTAAGACAGTGCCTATCATGGAGTACATGCCCCAGTATGTTTGAATGATTGAGAATATTGTTTCTATCGGCAGTGTCTGAGACCACAGCATAATGATACTATTCAAGAGAAATCATTTCTATCTCCAGCTTTTAGAATGAGCGCTTGGTTACATGGGGCTTGATTAAAATTGAGGGAAACCTTAGTTAATCTTAGAGTTGTAGTCAACTTTATGATAAATAATGAATAATTTTTTTTTAATTTAGGTTATAATGGGTATGAATTAAAACTGATCAGGTTAATGCATTCTAGTTCTATTCTCTAAAAATGTATGTGATATCTAAGGCACCATAACTTCATTGAACTCTAATACGTCTTTAAGCACCCTGTCAGGTTATAACCTGATTCATTGCTCACTCAGAGGCCAAAAATAGAGGATGACACAAGAGGTTAACACCTAGCAATGAGCGTTTTTTCCAAAAGGATGGACATAAATTGTAGGAAGCACGTCACCCACTCCTATCTAAAGCCACAAGCTAGGTACATCTGGTGCTTGGCAAATGTTTCTGAATAAAATGACTTGAGCCGAAACTGCTATCATTCATGAAAGGCAGTTTGCAAGGGTTTCAGAAGATGTGATGACTAAAAATCTACCCGCAGCCAGCCTCTGCTAAGCATATTCTGTGCGGACCATGCAGTGCTCCTTGATTGCTGGCTGCTTTCATCTGGTTTCCAGGGGAACAGTTCAAACAGTGGGATGGGCTGTGGGAAAGAAAGACACATCGGAATTTCTCTTGAATGTTTCTGGGAAAACCATTTATCTTGTATTGTGTCCCAGCTTCCATTTTGGTAAAATAAAAATGGTTTATGTTTCCCCCCTGTAGTCTGAAAAGTCCTTAGAGATCCTCAGAGTAGGAAGGGCAGCACGAAAATACAGGATGCAACTAACAACAGTGCTAGCAAAAGGAAGGAGCAGTGCTGACCTCTGTCAGCTCAAACTCAGGCAGCAGAATACATGGAAATCAAAAATTTCTGCACTTGGGGGTAAGCAGAGTACAGTACTCAAATTATGGATGGAGGAAGGAAACAAGTATCTATGGAACCAATATCTATCTGCTGGGCATGGTATTAGGTATTACCTTGATAGGTATTATCTGTTAGGTGTTACCTGCTTACCTAATAAGTATTGCGTGACATATGGTGTTACTTTATAAGTTGCTATAAATCTTTTCTATAGATAAATATTGACTCTCGGGGAAGTTAAGTGATTCCTAAGTTAGAAAGTTAAAGAGGAAGCATTCATCTCCAAGACTGGCTCCAAAGTCCTAATGTCTTTCTCTCCCCATTACACCATGCTACTTACATGCAACTATGAGACATAGGAAGAAAACCACTTTTGTTGCACAGAAATCATGCCATCTTGAGTTCCCCATTGCCACATTACTTACTCATTAACTAATTCAACAAATATTTGTCAAATACCTATAAGGGGCCAGGGATTGTATCAAGCACTAGGCTCTGGTGGTTAAAATAGACATGGGTTCTGTCATCTTGGTGCTTGCTATTTAGTTAAAGAGACAAGATAAAAAGCAAAATGTGCAGCATTGCAAATTGTGATAAGTTCTCTGGAGAACAAACAGAGCAGTGATAAGAATAATTATAGCAGTGTGGAATTCTATTATTTGCTGTTTCACAAAGCAGTACAGTGTAAGAGGTTAAGATGTGAGCTTTGAAGTCTGACAAGATGGATGTTAGCACTGCCATTTCTAAACTGCTCAACCTTGGACAATTTACTTAAATCTCTCTGTGCCTCAGTTCCTGAACTAGAAAATAGAGATAATAGCACTTACCTTAATGAGCTATTATGAAGATTAGATGATAGAATCCATGTAAATCCATTAAGGTATTTGGAATTCTGTCTGACACATAGTAAGTACTCAGTAAATGTAATAATTCCATGTTCACTCTTTGTAATCTATGCTTTATACTGAAAACAATCCATGTTTAAAATCTTTGGCCAGTTATTCCTGGTGTGACTCACCAACAGCACAGTGACCAAGCTTCTGCTCCTCATGCTCTTGACCATAGAAACTATCCTTTGAGGTTCAGAACTCAGTGGTCTTTCCTGGGCAGCATCTAGCTTTCCATCAAAATTTCTGCCTATGCCCTTCGTGTTCCTAGCCAGGAAGCTAGTATGAGATTAGAGATTTTAAAAACAGACATATATATATTTCTATTATTAATCAGAATAGGTGATGTTAGATAAATTAATTACCTTTCTCAGCCTCAATTTCTCCCTCTGTGAGGCACTGTGGGAGTTTCTACAATAATCAGAAATAATACATCTAAAGCGTCTAGATCAGCATCTGGAATGTTGTGGCCAGTCAATTGGTCAATGAATAAATGAATCATAACTTGCTTTTTAAAATACCTTAAAATTGATATGAGTGTTTTACAATGTTGTTCTGTTAAATTGATCCTTATCTATTTTGGAATGCTTTAATTTGTGCAGCTGAACAGTCAATAATTGATTAAATATGATGCCCATCATTTTTATAAAAGTTCAAGCTCTTGATCAAGAACATCCATTCATTATAATGTAGCTTCCTCAAAAAAAATCAGGTGCAACATAAGATTGTCATTAAGATACAAAGCATGCAATCTTTTACAATTTGGTTTGCAGCCTATGTTTCTATTTTAATTAGATTTTGCTAGGTAGAGGCCAAACAGATGATTTTCCAGCAGTGGGAATTCCAGGAGTCCTCATAGGCCAAGGGGTCAGCAAATTATGGCCTACAGACTAAATATTGCCTACATCCCTTTTTTGTTAATAAGGTATTATTGTAACACAGACACAACTGTTCATTTAGTTATACTGCAAAATGACAGAGTTGTATAGTTTTAACTGAGACTGTATAGGCCACAAAGCCATTTACAATGTCTACTATCCATCTTCTTTCAGAAAAAAAGTTTACCAATTGTAGACCAAGAGATGAAATATTTTTGACCAAAGCCCTTTTGGCAGCAGCCTTTATATTGTATGTGTAGACTTCAATATATGTGTTGTCCCCTGCTGTTTGTTGAGAGGGTCACTGTTCTGGAGGATAATCTATAGGAAAGGCTCTCAGTGCCATTTATCAACAGAATTAGCTCAGCATTACTGTATTGAATGGGCTAAATTGTTATAACAAAACACAATAATTTAGTGGCATAAATAAGGAAGTGTATTTTTGCTTACAAAATTGTGCAGTGAGGGTGCTCCTGATTGGCTGGTGGCTCTGCTCCACAAAGTCACTCTGGGACTCAAGCTCTTTACATCTAGTGGCTCTGCCCTATCATAGGACCTCCTGTCATCTTCACAGTCCACCACAACTAAGCCATCACGTCCAAATTTCCAACTGTTGGAAAGGAAACGAGAAAGTAGAATGTGATGTGTGCCTGCCTAGAATGGCACATATTACTTCCACTCATATTTCATGGGTTTGAATTTAGTTATATAATCACACTAATGACAAGGGAGCCTGAGAAGAAGAAACTAATTTTGTTACTTTCATAGCAGATAAGGAAGGACTGACTCTTCACTGATGTCAAGGATCCTCTAGCAACTCCCCGAGCTAAGTCTTAAAGTTTTAAGAAATGTGATCCAAGACAATAAGAAAATCCAATTTCTTATAACTAACATTCTACTATATATCTTTTATAATCTAGGATATGTAACAAACATGTTTTACAAACTTTGCTAACAAAACTAAATTTTAGAGAATTTAAACAAATGTGTAATACATTGTTGACTATATTGGGGAATTTTTTTTAACCTTTAAATATGGAAACTAGTGATCAGGATTATGGAAGATAATAAGAATTTTGAACTTAAGATATTTGACCTAGTTGGATGGTATTTATTGTTCCTTGTTTTTCAGAAGTTTCTAGGGTGTAAATATTCCCTAATCTCCTTTCATCATCTGACTGAGCAGAGTAATATAATCCCAGAATTTTTAATTTTCCATGTACTTTTGTCAGTGAGATTAGCTTTTCCAGTAAATACCATGTAGCAAGTTATCTATACTCTCTTTTAGTTTCAGCCAAAGCTGAATCAGAACACTTCCCCAATGACATGACTTAATTTTAGTTTTCAGAATACACCAAGCACCAACTATAGAATAATACCTCCCTTCTTTAATAATGATTATTTTCCAAGGCAATACCACTTAGATCCCAGCATATCATTTTCTTTTCAATTCCCAGCTTGGCCTCTAAGGATTTTAGTTATTCTCTACTTCATGTCTGAAGAAGCAGAGATGCTGTGACCTGTTTAGAGTGGTAAGGTCAGATTTTATGCTCAGAATCCCAAGTTCCGAAGGTACTGTTGATATTTTTTCACCTCAAGCAGCACCTCAGCCTCCTGTGTTTGCACATGTGTGGACTCAGCTGCTTATCCTCCTGTCATTAATCTGTCAAGCAATGACCCTTACCTCAGTTCCTCTACATTCTGTCTCACTCCATTGTTTTATTAAGAATGAACACTGTATGCACTGTGTTTTGAAAGTGAACTCTAACACTTCTGGGTTTTTCTTTGGGTTTCTCATTCTGTTAAAGCAGAACATCTGGAAGATGGTTCAATATTGATTTATTTACTTTTTTTATTTAGATTGTTTCTCTTTTTCTATGCTCTTAAGGGTCCTTTTCAAAAACCTTCTTTAGCAGCACCCAGGAGGAACATAAGAGGTGGAGTAGAGGCAAGGAGAGCTAAAGATTGAAAGGGTTAGTTGAAGAGAGGTGGGGAAAACAAGGTTAGTGATTTTCTTGGGTTGGCTGTTGATCTGACTCCTTATTTTCTAAGTGCTGTTACATTTCTTCCAGTCTAAGCCTCTAGTTCCTGCTGCTCATCCTTCAATCCACAGGGCTGTACGAAGAAAAGTGTCTGAAAAATGTATCAGATTGGTCTTTAGAGTTAGTTACACCTAGAGTTGAGTCTACCACTTCCAATCTATTGACTTTCGTAAAGTTACATACAGTAGTCCCCACATACCTGCTGTTTTAGTTACCACAGTCTGAAAATATTAAATTAGAAATTCCAGAAGTAAAAAAATTTATATAGCATGATCAAAACAAAAAATAAATTTTGAAAAAATTATTTAAAGTCTCTATCAGTTTTTCCAAGAGCCTCTCCTAAGCCTTTTATATTCAAATAATTTTCTTTTGAAGAACCTATGCAATTGGCTTGATTGCATTTGCATTTCGGACTCACACAATTAGCAAAAGCCCAGTCTGGCAAAATGAGACAGAAGAGGACATATACTAGCGTTAAGAGGAGAAATGTTTATTTGAGTGGGAACTAATTTTATATTAGTGAATATTTTTATTCTAAGATGACTTTTGTTTCTTAATGGAACCTGACAACTGTAGGGACTTGGATAATAATGGCTTAGCTAATGAGGAGCCTTGGCATTCCACAGACATTAACTATTCTGCCTTCTTTACAGAATGGCCATGGCTTTACAGATTGGTAAGAATATTTAGTGAATTGCTGAGGCAGACAGACTCAAAGATGGACCCCAATGATCCCTGCCTCCTAGTATCCGTGTTCTTATACAATTCTCTCCTGTTGTGTGTAGGTAGGTCCTGTGACTTGCCTCTAACCAATGGGTAATGGAAAGCATGTGCTATGTACATTGGTGTGTTATGTAAAATATTAATGTCCATCTTCCTATGAGACCCACTTCCCTTATGGCTTTGATGAAGCAAGTGGCCATGTTGTCAGCCTGCCTGTGGAGAGGCCCACATGGCAGGCATGGAGAGTAATCTCCAGCTGAGAGCCGTCAGGAAGCTGGGCCCCTCAGTTCAACAATCACAATGTGAGCTTATAAGTGGATCCTTCTCCTTTCAAACCTAAGATAAGATTGCAGCCCTGACCAAGATGATGATCGCAGCTTTCAGATGATATCCTACAGTAGAGGACCAAAAAAGCCATATCTGGACTTCTGACCTGTAGAAACCATGAGTTAATAAATGTGTATTGTCCTAAGCTGATAAGTTTGTAGTAACTTATTACCTAGCAATAGATAATTAATACTATTGTCATATTCAAAATCAATTGGTGATTCATTCCAACAGTTATTGATAGAATCCCAGGGGCAGCAACCTTAGCTAGGACTGGAGTTACTGTGGTGAATGAGAGAAAAAATGGCTCTTAATGGAGCTTACGTTCTAATGAAAAGAATGACTGCAATATTGTGGTTTGTGTTAAGGAATATATATTTGATCTTCATCCCTGGTTCCTGGCACAGAGCTCCTAAAACCCTTGGAATTTTCTGAGAGATAGGATTGTCTTTTTTTATTCATAAAAGAGTCACTTCTGAGCACACCTGAGTTTTCACAAATGAAGTGACTCAGGGTGGGGCTCCTACACAGCCTCAGGATGGAACTGTTCACCAGAAAAACCAAGCAATTAGAAAGCTGAAACTTTCAACCCCAACCCCTGACCTCTGGGAAGGAGCTATAGATTAAGCTCTATAAAAACTATTGAACAATAAGATTTAATGAGATTCTGGGTTGATAGATGCATTCATGTGCCAGGAGGGTGATATATCCCAGTACCGTGGGAACAGAAGTCTTGAGTTCAGGACCCTTCTGGACCTCACCTTATATACCTCTTCGTTTTACTGTTCATCTGTATCCTTTATAATATCCTTTATAATAACATGGTAAATGTAAACAAACATTTATCTTTGTTCTGTGAGCTGCTCTAGCAAATTAATAAAACCTAGGGAGGGGGTCATGGGAACCTCTGATGTATAGTTAGTCAGTCAGAAGCACAGGTGATAACCTAAACTTGTGATTGGCATCTGAAGTGGGGCAGTTTTGTAGGCCTGAGCTCTTAACCTATGGGATCTGACACTATCTGTAGGTAGATAGTGTCAGAATTCAGTAAATTTATAGGACACCAAGTCAGTGTCTGCTGAGAATAAGATTATAGGCTGGTGGTGTTGGGGAAAAAAAACACATTGAAATGACACATTTAGTCAGCAAAGCATTCATAGAAAATCTAACTTTAAGCCATGTAATTTCTCATAGTCTGAGGTAATGCCACTATTCCTCATAAAAATGAAAACCTGCTCATTGTATCTCTAAAAGAAGAGACCTAAAATCTTAGAGTCCCTGAATCTGGTTCTAAGGTCAGGATTTCTGAGTAATGGTCATTCTTCCTAAAGTTTAGTAACAAGCCTACCCTGTTATTCTATAACCTCTGGACTAAGTTTTTAAAGCTAACCATTATTAATACATCTATATAAAATGGTAGGAGAAAAACAGAAGGAAATAAAATAGAAAATCAGTTAATTGCATAAAAATATGCTTGCTGTTTTCTTTTATCCTCCCCCTGCCAGAAGCACAAGGGGATTTTTCTCTTATATTTACTGTGAGAGCCTTGGTGAACTCCTTGAGTTAAAACTCACAAAAGTGTGGGGACCCTTCTGTGACTGGGACCTCTGGAGTGTTTAGCTCTCAGATTTGTCCTTTCTATGCCTTCAGCAAGTCATCACTTACTGTGCTAGTTTTCTGCTTTGTCACTGGTTTCCATGGAGGTTGCAGCTTTTAAGCTTCTACTGTGAGTTTGGAGAAACATAGTGGAGTGAGAGATGTCCCCAGATTCCTCCCCTTAAAACAATAATAAGCTGAAAATCTAAAACTCAACAAGAAACACCCAAACTGCACACCAGCATGTCTGAGCATGGGATCTGGGCATAAGAGCCACCACAGGTAAGAACCATGGGTATTGGCCAATAGACTGGGAGAAATAAAGAAGCTGCCTTTTGCAGTCACCAGAGTCCCCTGTAGAGGAAGGGAGAGGGGAGAAGGTAGAGTGATTTCTCTGAATACCCAGCCTGGGAGAGCTGTGAGTTCCATGCGGTTGGCAACAGGGCCCAGTCATCAGGGCAGAGAGCAGAGAAGCAGGATGGCAGAGAAACAACAGTAGATTTTTACGAGCCGTGGTTGCAAACCAAGGGTGAGCTATAGCCCCCAACCTTCAACCCAGAGGGCCCCTCCCCCATATCTTCCAAGACTTTACACCACCGTGGAGTCCCAGGGGAATCTGAGCAAATGCTACCAAAACTGTTGCTAACACTGACAGGGACTGAGACAGCAAGGTAGCAAATGTGAATAAGCACCCACAAGAAAAAAAAAATCATTATTAAAGCTTTATATAAAGCAGATATCCAAAAGAAAAACACCTTTGCAACAGGCTAAAGAGAGACCTTTATATAATAAATCTTTCTGAAAAACAGCAGAACACACTTCCATTAATGCTTAGGTGGAGAAATAGTCCATTAAACACCATAAACAACCTAGGTGACAAGACATCTCAGAAAGAAAGAGAAAAATATTCAGAAAATAAGATTATAGACATATAAATATGCAACTCAAATAACGGAATTTAGGATGGTACTTCTGAAAAAGCTCAGTGAGATCCAAAATGAGTTATATCAACAATTTCAGGAATTGAAAAACTACTAGATGAACTACTAGAATAAATTCTTTAGCAAAGAGATAGAAACCCTCAAAAAGAACAGAATAGATCTTCTGGAGATTAAAACACACACACACACACACACACACACACACACACACACTGCATGAGTTGAAAAATGAAATAGCAAGGTTGGAAAATAGAGCTGATCAGATGGAGGAAAGGATCAGTGATATCAAAGACAAAAATTTAGAAATAAATCATGAGGAAGATGAGAGAAACTGAAGAATAAAAAATAATGAAAGAGAAATACAAGAACTAGCTGATATGTCAGGAGAGGAAACATAAGAAGAATGGGCATTATCAAAGGCGAGGAAAAGAGGCAGGGACTAGAAAGCACTTTCAGACAAATAGTGGATGAGAATTTCCCAAATTTAAGGAATAAACTTGAGCTTGGAATTCAAGAAGTCAACAGAACACCCAATGATCACAACTCAAAAAGGCCTTCACCAAGACACAATGTATTAAAATTATCAAAAATCAACAACAAAGACAGAATTTTCAGGGCAGCCACAGAGAAAAAGATGGTAACTTATAAAAGAACACCCATTGGATTATTGTTGTATTCTCAGCACAAACCTTATGAGCCAGAAAGAAGTGGAATCAAATATTTAAACTATTAAGTAAAAAGAACTACCAGCCTAGAAGAATGTATCCAGCTAAGTTTTTTTTTAGATATGAATGATAAATAAAGACCTTTCCAGACAAAAATTGAAGAAGTTTTCTGCTCTGAGGCCTGCATTACAGGAAATACTGAAAGAGGTCAACTCACCTAAAACAAAATGACAAAAAAAAATAATAATAATAACATTAATTAGAAGTAAGATGACTATCAGGCAAATAAAAGCAGAAGAGTGAAACCTTTACTAAAAACAGGGCATTATAAGCTTAAACAATAAGAAGAGAATTGCTGTAGCAAGATCGTAATGAATGTTCAGTATACATAGGGCAACAATACATTGAGACAACAATGACTGAAAAGGAGAGGATTCAAAGATCCAAATTCACAAAAGAGAATAAAGATAAGGTGTGCACAGAAGAAAATGGATGATATATATATATACACACACAACTATCTTTTACATATTTGTAATGGTAACTACACTCCAGTGATTCAGAACCAAAGTATATAATATAAAACAAGAAGAACCGGAGGGAAAACTCACAAAAGCCAATCAAAATAAAACAGAAACACAAGGACAAGGAAACAATGGAAACAATGAGCTACCAGAAAGCAAAAGATAAATGGCTATAAGAAGACCTCATATTTCAATAATCACCCTAAATATAAATGGACTATACTTACCAAAAAAAAAGGAACAAAGTTGCAGATTGAATCATAAAACAAAATTCAACCATATGCTGCCTCCAGGAGACACATCTCAGCTCCAAAAACAAATACAGACTCAAAGTGAAAGAGTGGAAAATTATGTTTCAAGCAAACGGCATTCAGAGAAAAGCAGGGGTAGTGGTGCTAATATCAGACAAAATAGACTTCAAAATAAAAAAGTTAAAGAAAGATACTGAGGGATACTTCATAATGATAAAAGGAATCATGCACAAAGAAGACATAACACTTATTAATATCTATGCTACCAATTAGAGAGTCCCAAAATATGTAAAGCAATTATTAACAGAACTAAAGGGAGAAACAGACCAAAACATTATCATAGTAGAGACCTAAATACCCGACTGTCAGATATGGAAAAATCATCCAAACAGAAAATCAATAAGAAAATAACATCTTAAATGACACATTAGATCAACTAGATGTAATTGACATTTACAGAGCCTTCCATCCCAAACAGCTGCTTATACATTCTTCTCTAGTACACATGGAATATTCTCAAGAATTGACCACATTCTGGGACACAAAGATAGCCTCAACAAATATAAGAGAGTTGAAATTATACCAACCATATTCTCTGATCATAATACTTTGAAACTAGAGATCAACAGCAAAAAGAAAGCAGGAAGAATCACAAACACATGGAGATTAAACAACATGATACTGAAGAAGGACTGGGTCAGAGAAGAAATAAAAAGAGAGATCAAGAGATACATAGAAACAAATGATAATGATAGTACCACATATCAAAACTTTTGGGACATGGCAAAAGCAGTTATAAGAGGAAAGTTCATGTCTTTACAGGTCTATCTCCAAAACTAAGAATGAGCCCAAAAAAACAACCTAATGTTTCATTTTAAAATACTAAAAAAGGAAGAACAAATGAAGCCTAAAGTCAGCAGAACAGAAATAATCAAAATTAGAGCAGAAATAAATGAAATTGAAAACAAAAGAACAATAAAAAAAAAATAAATGCAACAAAAAAGCTGGTTCTTTGAGAAGGTTAATAAAATTAACAAACCCCTGGCTAGATTCACTAAAGAAAAAAGAGAAAGGACACAAAGAAACAAAATCAGGGATGAAAAGAGGGGAAATTATGACAGATACTGCAGAAATACAAAGAATCATACAAGAATATGATGAAAAAGTATATAACAACAAATTTAGTAACCTAGAAGAAATGGACCAGTCCTTAGAAAAATACAACCTTCCTAGACTGAATCAAGAAGAACTGGAAAATCTAAATAGGCTGATCAGCAGTATGGAAATTGAAATAATTATCAAAAACCCACTAAAAAGTAAAAGTCCAGGACCAGATGGCTTCATCAGTGAATCCTACCAAACATTCAAAGATTTAATACTAATTATCCTCAAACTCTTCCAAAAAATCGAAGAGGAGGCAATACTTCCCAACTCGTTTTATGAGGTCGATGTCACCCTGATACCAAAACCTGGTAAAGATAACACAAAAAGAAAACTACAGACCAATATCTCTCATGAACACAGATGCAAAAATCCTAAATAAGATACTAGTGAGACAAATACAGCATTAAAAGGATTTTACACCACAATCAAGTGGGCTTCATACCAAAAGCACAGAGATGTTTGAACATAAACAAATCAATTAATGTGACACACCATATAAACAAATTGAAAAATAAGAATCATATGATCATATCAATAGATGCAGAAAAAGCCTTCAACAAGATACAGCATCCATTTATGATCAAAACACTTAACAAAATCAGTATAGAAGAAAAGCACCTTAACATAATAAAGGCCATATATGACAAACCCTCAGCGAACACTATACTTAATTGTGAAAAACAAAAATCTTCCAAGATGAGGAACAAGGCAAGGCTGTCCACTATCGCCACTGTTATTCAATATAACATTGGAGGTCCTAGCTACTGCAATCAGGCAAGAGAAAAATATAAAAGGCATCCAAATAGGAAATGAAGAAGTCAAACTGTCACTATTTGCGGATGACATGATTCTCTATATAGATAACCCTAAAGATTTCACAAGAACACTACTAGAAACAATTAGCAAATACAGTAACGTTTCTGGAGACAAAATCGATGTTCAAAAAACTGTAGCATCCCTATACTCTAATAATGAAATGTCAGAAAAAGAAGTAGAAAATATAATTGCTTTTGCAATTGCAACAAAAAGATTAAAATACCTAGGAATAAATCTAATGAAACATGTGAAGGACCTATATAATGAAAACTATAAGACCCTATTAAAAGAAATCAAGAAGATACAAAGAATTGGAAAGATATTTTGTGTTCTTGGATTGGAAGTATCAACATAGTTAAAATGACCCTGTTACCTAAAGCATTATACAGATTTAATGCAATCCCCATCAAAATCCCATTGGCATTTTTTAAAGAAATAGAACAAAAAATCATCAGATTTGTATGGAAGCACAAACGACCCCCAAACTGCCAAAGTCATCCTGAGAAAAAAGAGCGAGGCTGGAGGCATCATTCTGCCCAACTTCAAATTATACTACAAAGTGACAGTAATCAAAACAGCATGGTATTGTGAAAAAAAAAAACACAGACACACAGACCAGTGAAATCAAGAGTCCAGAAGTAAACCCATATTTGTATGGGTAAATAATTTTTGACAAAAAAAAAAGAAAGAAAAAAAAGGAAAAAAATGCAGTGAAGAAAGGAAAGCCTCTTCAATAAACAGTGCTGGGAAAACTGGAAAGCCACCTGCAAAAGAATGAAACTAGACTGTTGTCTAGGTTCCCACCACACACCAAAATTAACTCAAAATAGATTAAAGACCTGAATATAAGACCTGAAACAATGAAATGAATGGAAGAAAACATAGGAATGAAACTCAAAGACTTTGGACTTAAAGAGGATTTTATGAATTTGAACTCAAAGGCAAGGGAAGTATAAGCAAAAATAAATGAATGGGACTACATCAGACTAAAAAGCTTCTGCTCAGCAAAAGAAACCATCAACAAGATAAACAGACAATCATCTGAATGAAAAAATATATTTGCAAACAATGCCTCCAATAAGGGTCTGATATCCAAAATATACAAAGAACTCATATGACTCAATACCAACAAAAAACAAACGATCCAATCGAAAAACGGGCAGAGGACCTGAACAGACACTTCTCCTTAGAGGACATACAAATGACCAACAAACATATGAGAAGATGCTCAACATCACTAGCTATTAGGGAAATGCAAATCAAAACCACAATGAGATACCATCTCACACCTGATAGAATGACCATAATCAACAGGAGAAGTAATAACAAATGTTGGAGAGGATGCGGAGAAATAACCCTCATACACTGCTGGGGGGACTGCAGATTGGTACAGCCACTATGGAAAACAGTGTGGAGGGTCCTCAAAAATCTAAGAATCGATCTACCATATGATCCAGCAATCCCTCTACTGGGTATTTACCCCAACGACTTGAAAACCCATATCCATAAAGATATTTGCACACTCGTGTTCATAGCGGCATTATTCACAGTGGCCAGGACATGGAAGCAACTGAAGTGTCCTATGATAGATGATGGATAAAGAAGCTGTGGTACATATATACAATGGAATATTACTCAGTTATAAGAAGAGATGAAATATATCAAGAATAGACCTCAAGATAATCATGCTAAGTGAAATAAGCCAGACAGAAAAAGTTGAAAATCACATGATATCACTTATAGGTGGGATATAAACCTAAAAGTAACAAATGAACAGGACAGACAGAGACTCATGGACATGGACTATAGACTAGTGGTTACCAGAGGGTAGGGGTGGGGGAGAAGGGAGGTAGACAGGTTAAAGGGGGTCAAATATGTGGTGACAGAAAGAAATCTAACTATTGGAGGTGAATAAACCCTGTAAATATATATATGCCTTACTGTTAAAGTATATAGCTGAAACTTATTAGATTTCGTTAACCAATGTCACCATAAAACATAAATTAAAAATTATATATATAAATATTTAAATATTTATAAATATATATATATATAAAATATATATATATATTATATATATTTGCTAAAACAAGGAAGATGTAATAACAAATACTACCTTCCAGGTACTTTACATATATGTGAACTCATTTAATCTTTGTAATACCCTACATAAACTACCATTTTACAAATGGGAAAATTGAGCCAAAGAGAAGTTAAGAAACTTGCCCAAAGTGTTCAGCAGTAAATCTGAGATTCGAACTCATGTCATCTGACAGCAAGTTCTGTGCCCTGAAGGGTAGCAGAATCTGCCATCCCATGACATGCCTGTTTGGCATGAGGACCATTTCCAAAAGCTGCAGACAAGGAGAAGCTAGAAAATAGACGTTATCTTTTGGCAGGTAATTTTACATTAGAAAGGGGGCCTCAACCTGGAAGAGAACTTTTAACAGAACGCCTTTTTCATCTGAGAGAACTATCGTCTTGACAAGACAAACTTTGTTTATTTTATGCTTCTTCTTCTCCTTGCAGTCCTGTGAATTACTTTCCCCTCTCTGAAGCCCCAGTCTCTATCCCTTTCCTTAGCTCAGAATGGCACATAAGCCCTAATTACCTGGCTGCTTTTGAAGTCTCATTTTTGTGAGGCTCCCATATGTAATTAAAATTTTTCCCCTTCCTGTTAATCTGTCTTTTGCTTATGGTGATGGGCGAAGATGTGGGGGAGCAGGGGCAGCTGAGAGTTCTCAGCCAAGAATCCAGGAGGATAGAAGGAAAATTACTTTCCTCCCTAATTCCACTTAATCACTTCATCATACTATTTCTCACTATGAATAGCCATCATGACCCTTGTTTCTACAGTATTCATAAAGGCACCATTGATGTTCGCAGTAATTCTTCCTCCACCACCCATTTCACAGTCCTCTGGCCTACAGTAAGCATCTCAGCTGACAAGGACTCTTTATTTGATGATATATGGACTCTAGAGTCTGTCTGGGTTTGAATCCACCCTTACTAGCTATGTCAACTTGGCAAATTGACAAGTTGTATCTCAGTTTCCTAATCTATAAATGGAGATGATAATAGTTCCTATATTTGGGGATCATAATAAAGATTAAATAAATTAATACCTATAAGGCATTTTAGTTTTTTTGCAGTGTGAAGGGACAGTTCCAGAGACTCCCACTTAACCCTTTCTACCATAACATTCACACACAGACTAGGGACCCAGGGTGACTATTCTGCCAATACATGAACAATCAACTGAGCACTCAAGAACTGAGGAAATAACTATAGGATGGATTCAAGGATCCACTAGGATCCCTACGGGTGGTCCTATTGCTAATGCGCCCCATAAAATTCCAAACATCTACCAGTGAAATACAGATGGCATTTGGAGTCCCCAGGAATTAACATTAGCTAGGAGGTAATAATAACAATCCTGAAAGCCCTGTATAAACCCCATTTTCAAGGGCCCAGTTGTACTGGTATGGCTCTAAGTGCCTTTTTTAAAGAAAAAAAAGGAAGACATCAGTGTACACTTGTGGTGGCATTGCAGCATTCTTCAAGCGCACGTGGTCACTTCTTTATTCAAGGGGCTCTGGGTCTGGAAAGTGATTCAGGTCTGGGAATAAGGTGAAGGACTGTGATTTTCTATCACCATGCCTACAGTCAGTCCTCTGTCCCCCAGACTTAGATTCTGTTGGTGTTGTTATACAAATTAAGTAAAACTTAAGTGCCCTGGGATCTACTGGGTGCCCTCAAATATCTCTAAAGCAAAATCCTTCTGATAATCACACAGGCCTTCTGCTTATTTCAAGAATCAGGACTTGCTTGCTCCTTTAGAAAACATTTTTTTTTAAATGGAAGCATCTTCTCTATCATCCCTGGTGTACAGAGGGTGAGTATTTTTCAAGAATGCTAATTCTCTACCCAGTGTGTTTTTTTCTGAAGCTAGGTGAGTAGATAAGCTATTATAAATCTCTAATATTCCTGTCTCCTAGAATCTTTGGAGTTCCTTCTCTACATTCCATCAAGGAATATATGCATCTGAAGTTCACATGCACAAGCCATTATTGAAACACAGTTTCAAACAACCAAGTGAGAGGTTTATTCCTCTTCTAGTTGTTCAACCTAGCATGTCAAACCCGGAATTTTAGAAAAGGGCACCTATAAGACGAATTTAGTCCAATCTAAAATTATATTCCTTTCTTCCTAACACTCTGACAGTTCTTTCCCGTAGCCTCGCAATGCTTTAGCTATACAAGCCTTCTCTTTCCAGGTTTGATTTTGATTCTAGGGCATGCTAGAATCTGGCTCTAATTCTAGGTCTAGAGTAAATGAGCAGAGGTGGGCTATGAGGACATCCCCTTGCAAGATGACCATTGAGCGAAGCTGATGTCTTTGAACAAGACAGAGCCAGCCAGCTTTATCAGAATGGGAGGAAGGGCTGCTTTTACTAGCCCAGGAAGCTCTGTGAGTTCTGGAATTTTGAATTCTTGGTGTTACCTGACACCTCCAAAATATCTCCATCTCAGCATCTGATGAAACTGTGAATTAAATCTACTTCATAATTTATTAATCTTCAGTATCCATCTCAGCCTCTACTTTTTTGCTTCATTAGCCCTCTGCTTGCATAAAATAAAAGAATATTTTAGCAAAGTTGTGAGAACGTCCTTTTTTACTGACCATCTTTGAAGTGAGATTTTCAGTCCCTAAGCCTGTGGTTTTTTTTTCTTTAAATTTTATCTATACCTCATAGACTTTATATTTCTCCTTCCTCAGTCTACCACAGCCTCACTTTTAATAGGCATTTTATTCTGTGTGACTGTAGGTGATAATTTTGTTTTTTTCCAGTTGGCACCATGGACTACTATTTGCATGATTCATGCTATAATCAAAATTTAATTTTATATGTATCTCCCACCAACTCTTTAAACTTCATGTAGGATTTGGAGGAGGAAAAGGTAATTTCCCTCTATACCTGGATGAAACTTCTGATAGCTTCTATGACTTCTCTTTCTATCCCCACTCACCTTCACCTCTAGATGTCATTTTCTTTTTTCCCCTAGGATTGAAGTTAGAGTAGAAATTAGAGGGAAAGGGGCAAGTGAGTTATTATTTTATATTAGTTTCAGGTGTATAGCATAGTGTTTAGACATTTATATAATTTACAAAGTGATCCCCCCAATTAGTCTAGTGCCCACCTGGCACTATACATAGTTATTACAATGTTATTGACTATATTCCCTATGCTGTTCATCACATTCCCAGGAGGGGGATTGGGAGGCTGAGTGGAAAAGGTGAATGGAGTAAGAAGTACACATCGGTAGTATGAATACACTTTTCAGTGACCTTCCGTTGGACCATTTTTCTTATCCTCACTCATCTTAGGCTCTTGGGATCTTATAACACCTTACATTGTGATTGTTCTTTAACACTGACAATTGTTTTGATTGACTCTGATAGTCTTTAATCTAATTTAGTTCTTGTGTTGTTATAAAGATAAATGAGGTAATGTATTTAAAACATCTAGCAAAGAGTTTGGCACATAGTAGGTAATCAGTGTTGCTAATCCTCCTGCTTTTCCTCTTCCTAATATTACTGTCTGTGGCTGTTATTCAAGTCTTGATTGCAAAGAACTTATTGAGATGTACAGGGTATCTTTGAAGGGCTTTCCAAACTTCCCCACAACTTAAATATGGACAGTAATTCAAGCTAAGCCAGTTATGCTTTCTTTCTAGAGAAGGGGTTAGGTGCTTGAGAGGTAAGATCACATATAGATGGGCTTGGAATTGGTACCAAAACAGCCCAAAGATACACAGAAAAGAAGCAGTTGAAACTGGAAAGCTGTGGAGTTAACCTGGTTATCACATGTGGCCTCTATAGTTAAGTTGCCTTTCATCTCTGCCCTGATGCCTACTAGCTGTGGGATATTAGGCAAGTTACTTCAGCTCTCCAAGTTTCTATTTCTTCACCTATGAAATAGGAATAATAACAGCATCTATCTCATTAGGTTTTGTTCACTGCTGTAAATAATTTCTATCACATAGCAAGTTTGATTTCTAGATTATATTTTACTTAAAAGTTTATGTTTGAAAAACGTTTCAATTCCCCAAGTCTTCACCTTCTAGTGAAATAATGATTCTGCATTTCATGTCTCCTGGATATCTGTAAAGATAGTTAAGATGTTTTAAAAGAAGGTTTTTATAACTAATCAGCTTTAATATAAAACTCAGTATCTCATCACTTATAAAATGGCAAGATTTTGAAGATCTGGGAAGATCTAAAAGTAGCAAGTTGAATTTAGTTCAAAGTTTTCTTAAGAGAGAAAGTTTCTTTTTAAGGCTAGATGGATGTCCATTCCAGGGATGAATCAATTTGCTTTACGTTCAATCAGGTTAATTCCAACCAGGTTGTGGAAACTGTCATTTCACAATTGGTCAAGCACTTCATGTGACATGCAGAACTAAAAGTAATCTAACAAAAATGTCCTTCTACTTCTTTCCCAAATGAGCTCGAGAAAAACTGGCAAGATCTCTGTGGCTAACTACCAGAAATGCTGATTTTATAAAGGTGACTTTCAGAACTGTAACCTAGAAATATAAGCTTCCTGTTGTCCCATTCTACTTCACTGAATTAATAGAAAAATCTCAGCATGCTAAATTATAAACTATTTATTTTAGTAGATGCCATTTCATAAATATCTTGTGAGTTGTAGAATAAGCCTTTGAAGGAAAGTCCCACAGGTAATTCTGTTTTAGTTGTCTTAGATTATTTTATTATTTCACTTTTTAAATTTTTAAAGTAAATCTAACACTATGAACCTAATTTTTTTCATATTTCCCTGGCCCATGGGTTGAAACGTGGGTATATTAATAATAATAACTCACATTTTTCTGAATATGTTGCACATCTTCAAGTCTCAGAGCCTTTAGTCCCCCCATTCAAGTTTCATTCAGTTATTATTGGAAGTGCTCCAGGGGGTTATTGTAAATAAGTTTGTCCACCACAGTTACCATGGGGCATTTATGATTTCTTTCCATGCTCTGACCATCTCCCTCCAATGATATCTGTTGTTCACTGAGCCATTTGAGGATGGGATATTTCTACCACCCATGCCACTGGTGTCCATGGGGATAATACTGGGGACTGTGCCAAGAATGCCATCTTTCAGTGACCCTCAAACAGCCAGCCCGTGGTATGCCAGAGCAGTCCCCTGTTCCCCAGAACCTTAAATATGACAAAGCTGGGCTACATCCCTCACAGAAGAGGGAGATGTCCCTTCCCAGTGAGTACTTTGTCACTTGGGCACAAAAACTGATAAATCCAAGATCAACCATAAATTTCCAGTGATAACTCTCTCAAAGTGACAGAATTAAATGTTCATAGATTCTTGGTGGTGATATTGACTGAGATGGGGGATATGGGAGAGGAGGCAGATTCTATTTGGGGGAGGGAAGATGAAATGGTACATTTTCCATAGCCTGCCTGGGACTAACCCAACTATACATAAAGCTAATTAAGTCAACTGTGCTTGTTGAATTCAGGTTGCCTAAAGGATGCTAAAGGCTCATTCATCCAGAACGAGCCTTTGTAAAATAGAGACTTCATTGTCTATTTGCAGCTACTCTTGCTGTACTCCCCAAATGTGAATCACTAGGGCTAGGCTGTCCTCTGCACTCTTCTTCCTGTGGGGGGATCTTTGCTTCCTCTCATGCAAATCATCTCATGTAAACAGATGCCTTTTCTTTCAGTTCATCAGTACATTTGTTGGAACACTTTCGGTTTTAAATAACAGACATCAATTTGAGCCAGAAAAAATGAATAAAGGGACTGAAATATAAAGCTCGTGGAGTGTCTGGTAGAATAAAATGGTAGGACTGCAATTGGGTCTCAACGAGAAAATAGGGGACTGAAAAGCTATTACGATGTTTCTTCTCCTCTAGAGTTTCCCTGATTCTTGCTTCATGAGGAGAAAAACATGGCTCTATGTGGGCTTCGTTGGAAAGTGCAGTGAACTGGACATTAATGAAGCAAAAGGTGATAGAGAAGGTGGGGAGTAGGGTTTGATGTTGATTTTGGAGATGTGGGTGAAGGCCAGATCAAGGTCGATTTTAACAACTGGGAACTTTACTCTGGAGGCAATGAATGTCAGAGCCACTGAAGAGTATAATATAGAGCAAACAAAATTTCTATTGTAGTTACATCATGCTAGTGGTATTCAGAGAATGGATTTGAGAGAGCAAGACAAAAGATGGGTAGAGTAGTTAGGATACTGTTACAATATATAGTCTTGGAAAGAGATTCAGAAGTCCTACTGGGAGCAGAAACAGAGAAGAAAGGATGGATTGGAGAACTAGTTAAGAGGTTTAATCCACAAGACTTAGTCATAAATGGACTATGAAGAGAGGGAGGAAAATTCTAAAATGACTGCCAAATTGTTGGCCTTGAAGACTTGTTAAATGGTGGTGATATTGACTGAGATGGTGGATATGGGAGAAGAAGCAGTTTCTGTTTGGGGGAGGGATGAAATGGTACATTTTCCATAGTCTGCCTGGGACTAACCCAACTATACATAAATCTAATTAAGTAAACTTTGTGCTTGTTGAGTTCGGGATGCTTAAACGATGCTAAAGTGGTGAGGTCCAAGAAGCTATAAACATTGAATTCTGTCACTCTGAGAGAGTTAACACTGGAGATTTATGGTTGATCTTGGATTTACCAGCATAAAATATGGTCGTTCAATGATGATACTGAATGGCATTACCCAAGGAGAGCATGTAGTAAGAAGAGCAGTTGACACAGGGTGGAAGTCTAGAAAACACCGGAATTAAAAGGGAGGGAGAAGAAGAAACTGAGAAAGAGAAGCCCATGAAGGAGAAGCCCAATCATAGTGTTAAATATGAGATGTTTAAAATATGTCCATTCATTCAGTCACAAAATATTTATCAAGTATCTACTATGTTTAGCATGCTGCAACAGTTAAGAGATCAGGCTCTAGAGCCAGACTGCCTAGGTTGGAATCACAGTCCCAAAATTTACTTGCTCTATGACCTTAGGCAAGTCATTACCCTTTCTGAAGTTCTATTTTCTCATCTTTAAAATGGCAATGATGACAATAATTGCTTAATGAAGATTAAGCAATATATAAATATGGTAATTGAATAATAAATTCTATTATCATCATGTATCAGTGACTCTCCTGCACTTCAGGGATACAGCTGTAAACAGAATGGACTAAGTTCCTGTTATTATTGAATTTCCATTCTATTTAGAGATAAAGAGATAAATAAACAAGTGAACAATAACAACAACAATAACAAAATAAAAAACAACAGGAAAATATCAGATAAGTACTAAAAAGAAAATAAAAGGGTGATGTCATAGGAGGCTGGGTGAGCTGAGATAATGCAGGTGGGGTAAATTATATCTTAATAATTCTGTAACAGAAAAAAATACCAGGCGGGCATTTATTTGCAGCTTCAGCATCTGTAAAATGGGCATAGTAACCCAGAGCTGCTTCAAGATTTAATAAGATTCTGTGTGGAAAGAAATTACCATAGTTCCTACACATAGTAAGTGCTCAAGAAAGTTTACACTCTTGTAATATGCTCATTGAATGTTTACCGACTAATTTCTACATCTTTAAAAATCAAAGTGGAATTTGTATAAAGTTGAACGTTAAAGCAGAAAGGGTGCTTAGAAATCAATTTAGTTTTATCCTTTATTCTGCAAATGAATTAGTGATAAACCCAGAAAATCACCAGACAAGAGAGGATCAAAGGAGGTTGTGAGAGAGAGTGAGAGACTACATCAGTGAATTTCAGATCTCAATATGATGGCCATTTGCCATATTACTTAATCACATGTGCTCTGCTGAGGAAGTGACGCAGAACCTGGCTTGGCCCTGTGCAAAAAGTGAGCAGAAGAGCAATTCATTTTCATGTTATCAAACTCAGTGCATGCTCACTAGAGTCTAAAATGGAAATGACTTTATACAGTTGATAATTTTTAAAATTCTGTTAAAATTCCCAAAGTGGATTTTTAAAAACAATGTCATAGTTATTTGCCTTAATCTTAGCAACAGTGAAAATGTCTATGGCTATGCTACCCTGAACAAGCCCGATCCCATCTCATCTCACAAGCTAAGCAGAATCGGGCCTGCTTAGTACTTGGATAAAAGACCACCTAGGAAGACCAGGTGCTGTAGTTGTAAAAAAATTTTTAAAAAATAAGGAATTGTAAGCTGACAAGGTCCTTACAACCTGTGAGGTCAATCAAGGCTTGCCTCATCTAAAAACAAACAAACAAACAAACAAACAATAAAAATTTTTAAAAAGAAATAGTGAAAATATTAAATATTAAAGCTCCTCCAAACTACTTACATAAGTTTTTTTTTTTCACTACATTCTCTTTCTCCCTACACACACATGCATTTGTGCACATTCTCATGTAATTCTAAAATGCACAATTTTTACAACCTAACATCTCTTATCAGGACACTGCTTACAATCAATGGCTTGTTCTAATTTAATTGAGAACATAATTTTCTTTCTTATCTTTACATAAAATAATGGTGCATCTTAAATGATAAAGTATGGTGTACATATACATATACATACATACATACATACATACATACATATATATATATATATATATATATATATATATATATATATAAAGGATGAATTAGAAATTTGTGCTGGTTGAGTGTTCAGAATGTGAAAGAGTTCATGACTAAGGGTTCTAAAGTGTCAGAGAAAACACAGAAGAGATGGGGTACCATCTTCTTTATGTGAATAGAATGCGCATCCTTGGGACTTATGAATAGTCAGTCTGGCCTTACAGATACTTTTGCTAATGTAACTCTGGAGAAATGATTAACCAGCACAGCTATGATTAGATATACCAAGATCCTTTTAGGAAAAGACACCATGAACATTTAGATTTTACATGGTTGAGTGTTTGGTCCTTGGAATGTTCAGTGTTTATCCTAAGCTTCTGTGGGCAACGCTTCAGCTTTTGAAGACTACAGAAGCCAGAGGAGTTGATGCGGCCACCCATCTGAATTGACAAAGCCCTTTGCTACCAGTCTTGCTTATTTTAGGGCTGATGAGATTTCTGCAGCTGAAAGGTTGAGTACCTGGCATGATTTGAGGGTCACTAGTGCATGTGCCAAAAGGTCTGACTGGCAAACTCCTCACAAAATAATAATTGTTTAGATGCTGCTGAAGATAGTTGATTTGGATTTTCGAAAGCTTCCTTCTTGGTGCATTCAATTCAAAAGTCCTCCTGCTCTCATCATGAGCCTGTAAACACAGTCCCCAGGACAACAAAAGACAATCAAAGCTGAAAGTATTGCCAGTACTGGCCTTCTGAACTCATTCGGAGTTTCCATGGAAGTGGGCATCAGGGCAGTCGGATTGATTTTCTTCTCTACTTCAGCGATGAGCTAATTTTTTATTATTTGCTGCTTGTTTAGAATAGTAACCTCAGACATGTCTCTATCAAAAGCACATGGGGATCCAGAGACATGCAGGGTGAGTTGCACATGGCTTTGCCCATGAGCCTCTTCTGCCAAACCAAACCAAGCAGAAATACAAAACACAAAAGCAAGCCAGCCAGAAAAGATTTGTTAGGATCATCCTGAAGTTCTGAATCTTAAGGTGGAAAGGAGTTCAGAATGGAGTATCTTCTTAAAGCCTGACTTTAGGTTAGGGAAGCTGAAGCAGTCAGCAGAGGTGTTCTGTTCTTTTGGCACGAGAATGTCCAGAAGACTTTTTTCATTCAGTGATTCACCAAATATGTATTGTGCACCTACTGTGTGTATATATTCTTCTAAGCACTGAGGATATAGAAATATTGGTCAATGGAAGAACAGACAGTCTCAGCCATATTCATGTTTTCTCCTAGGGCATGGAGACAATAAATAAACAGATGAATAGATCACATGAGGTGGTGATAAGTGATAAATGCTGTGAAAAAAATAAGGGAGAGGGAGTGCCCTGGTGAGAGTATGTTGCTGTTTTATGCAGGTAGACAGAGTACTGCTCTCTGAGAGTGTGAGATTGAGCAATATGGAGACATAAAGGACATTAGGGAGTGAGTCACGGGGCATTGTGGTGAAGTATGTCTAGCAGAGAGAAGAGCAAGTGCAAAGGCTCTGATGTGGGAGTCTGCTCAGCATACACAAGGACCTGTGTGGAGGCATACTGGCTGGAACGGCTGGAGCCAGGCATAATGATTGAAGGTGAGGTCCAAGAGAGCTGAGAGAGGGCTATAAATCATGGCCGAGTTGTCAGGACATTGTGAGAACTCTGACTTTCCTCTGAGATGAGAGGGTTTGGCGTTTGAGCAGAGGAGTGATGTGCTCTCACTGCCGTGTGACAGAGCACGCCTCGGCAGAAGGCAAGATAAAAGCAGGGAGACCTTCTGGGAGTCTGCTGCAATAGTCAAGGTGAAGGCAGGATTTGCATGGAGCAGGACGGTAAGGGTGGAGACGGTGGGAGGTGGTACAATTCTAGATGTATTTTGAAAGTAGAATAGAATGAGCTGATGGATTGTATATCAGAGGCACAAGAAAGAGAGGCACGAAGCGTGACCGCAAGTCTTTAGGTCTGCACAGCCACAAGAATGAAGCTGTTATATCCTAAACCAAGGGGCACTGGAAATGGTGCAAGTGTTTGGGTAAAATCCTGCTTTGGACTTGTTAAGTCTGAGATATTCATTAGAGATGCTGAGTAGGTAATTGTGAGTCTCAGTTCAGGGGAGAAGGGCTTGGCTAGGACCACATATGTGTGTCATCAGCCTATAGATGTGTTAAAGGAACTGAATGAAATTATCTAGGCAAGTATGTAAATAAAGAGTCAAGGACAGAGTAGTTAAATGATTCATTTAACCACTATGCTGTACTGCAGCCAGAACACACCCAATGCTGATGGATCAGTCCTGCCTTATATTGTAATGATGGAGAGACAGGCAGAGTCCAGGATCAGGGCTTACTATCTCCTTAGGATTTGCTTGGAGAGGTCCCAGGACAGTAAGGTCCTAATCTGGTTGGCAAATGTTTAGACTTTGACTTTCCTCTGAGACAAGTAGTTTGAGCACAGAAATGATGTGCCCTGAGCCACGTCACTCTGAAGTCTGCAGCTGAACAAAGGGTGCTGTCCTCTCTGCCAAGTGCACTAGTCCAAACCTCTCCTGACACCCTCCCACTCCTACTCCACAGGAGCAATGACCACAAAGGGAGGTCTGTCCTCTCCCTGAAGAGCTGCCATCTTGCCACCTGTGTACTTTCTACCTATGATCACCTTAACATTGGGTACCCAAGAGAACAGTGACTTTATACTGAGATCAGTAGTGCTTAAATCTTGGTTTTGCTGCATGCTCTCTGTGTGACTTTGAGCAAGTCTCCTAACCTCCCTGAGCCTCTGTTTCTCATGTCCACATTCCTCACAGGCTTATTTTGGCAATTGAAAGAGATGATATATGTAAAGACATTACCCCTGTATCTGGAAAATAAGAAGAAATTATAATAGTAAATGCTATGTACTAGGCACTATTTTATACATGCATTTTATACATTTATGTTTAGTTAATCGTCACTGCAGCTCCATGAGGCAAATATTGTTATTATTTCCACTTTATAGACAGCTAGTAATTCATGTAGCCTGGCTCTAGGAATGATTTATTTAACCACTATGTTATACTGCTTCTTTGTTATTATTATTTTTTTATACTGCTTCCTAAAAATTTTTCCTCTCTGTCATTTTATAAACAATAAATAAGTAAATATTCTTATTTTATGGCTCAATTTTTTAATTCTCAGTTTTGTATTTTACTTTGTTATTAAATTGCATTTATTATCTGTTCCTAAGACAACAGTTATCCCCTTTTTACTGAAAGAGGCAGTTTAATAGAATGACAAGAAAAGAAAAATACAAATGTTCTGAAACACAAAAGATAAGGTCTTATTGCCAAACTTCTCTGTGGGAAGCAGGGTCAGTGTAGCTGCGCATACAAAGTAAGCTGGAGATATTACTTTCTTCTTGAATAGACAAGAACTGACCAAAAAGGAAAATTATGTTTTTGGATAGTCATGAAAGTCTGCACAGAGAGTGAGGAATTTGCATTTTAGGATGTAAGAAGAAACTGAAGTCTATTTTTACCTTGCATACATGCAAGATTCCCATACGTATATGTCAAAATGTGTACATGAGCTTGTGTTTGAACGTGTGTGAGTATATGTGAATGCTGTGTGCTGGGTGTGCATGCATGTGTGCATTTAGAATATGTAATACTTATTGACTTCCAAAGGAGTTGGCCCTGTGGGTATTTGGCACAAAAGGATGGGCTGGGATTAATTTTCTGGTTTTCACTTCTTCAAATCACTGAGCTGGTGACACTGAGAAGGAAAAACAGTCACCAAGGAGGAAATAAAATCATGTTTCCCATGAAATAAGACTGCTCTGTTTATCAAATAAATATACAGGACTCCCAGTTAACTGTGAATTTCAGATAAACAATGAATAATTTTTTGGTATAAACATGTTCCATTAACATATTGGGACAGCTTTTACCATAAAAAATATATATATTTTATCTGAAATCCAAATCTAACTGATTTTTGTATCTGGCAACCTCAACATGAAAGAGAATGAATTTAAACACCTGTTGAATTTTAAAAATCTTTAAAATCCACACATCACTTTTGGACTAGCAAAGACCTTTGGTTCTGGTTGGAGAGTCAACTTCTTTTCTCTTTCAGAAAGTCCCTTAACGACCAGGCACCACTGTCTGTGAAACAGGGAAATAATCTGATGAGCACTCTGTCCTCTCTCTCGGGGAAAACCCTATAGAATTTCACATCCATATCCTCATGTATAATGAATGGCCTAGGGCACTTCATAGACCTTCATTCTCCACTTGAATAAAAAAATTAAAACTTTTAAAAAGGATTTTAATTAAAGTCCTTTAATTAAGGACTCTTATAAAGGATTCCTGTGATATGTCTTAACAGCCAGCCAGCATTCTGTGGTGTTTAATTTTTTTCTTTCTCCCTCTTTCTAGCTTACATGTAGACAGAATTCTCTTTTCAGGAGCGTAGGAAACTCTTCGAAGCCTCAGGAAAGAATAGCTTACTGATGAAAATGCCGACAGAAATTTTCCTATGAACCCTGGGAAGCTCAAAGCGGCACAGGTGAGGCCCAAGACCCAG
Organism: Cynopterus sphinx; assembly: GCA_030015415.1. Lineage (NCBI taxonomy): Eukaryota > Metazoa > Chordata > Mammalia > Chiroptera > Pteropodidae > Cynopterus > Cynopterus sphinx. Next base: position 96,471,389 of record CM057380.1, read on the forward strand.
AGGGCGTATAATTGGAGGAGGGGCGGTCCTTGGTGCCCAGATGGCATTTGGACAACATAGAACTTCTTCCAACTCAAAGTGCCTTTCTCATTCTTTTCACTGGAGCAAAGGAGCATGTGTGGGTAAGCCTCAGGCTCTCAAATAACAGTCCCCGTGTCTTCACTCTCTTGCTTGAGCTAGAACCTTTTGGACCTGTGCTTTCTTCATCTGCAAGATAGCTGAAATACTAGTGCCTACATCACAGAGTTACTGTAAGGACTAGATGACAGCATTAATCAAACTGTGTCTGGCTCTCAGGAAACACTTCATAATAATTTTTATTACTGTTATTGCTGGGACATTTTTTCGAATAAATTCAGTTCTAATTTTAGTAATAACCTTTTCTGATGCTAGATGTAATGTGTGTTCATAGAATAATATGTGAAAATACAGAAAAGCCACAGGGAAAAAATTAAATCAGAAATACCAATAAAGCTCTCTCTGATCTTTTCTCTCTCTCTCTCTCTACATACCATTGGTTCTCCATGCTGACGGTGCATTGGAACAACTTGGGAAGCTTTTAAAAATACAAACATCTGGGCCTCAAACCAGATGTAATAAATTAGAACTTCTAGAGGTAGAAGAACTTCTAGAGGTAGATCTGTATTTTAAAAATTTACAAAATCACGCTTAAGAACTCTGACACTCATACATGTGTTCTCTCTCTCTCTCTCTCTCTCTCTCATATAGTTTTCAAAAACTGGGCAATACTGTACATTCAGTTTTGTAACCTGCTTTTGCCAAGTTGCCTTATCTCTCATCATCATTCTTCCACTGTATCTTTTTTTTCTTAAGGTTTAGCCATGGGGTCTAATAAGCCCAGATCCACTGCTTTTCATCCAGCAGTCCTTTCACAAAATGAATCCATTGAAAAATGTCATCATTCCTGCCTTCTCTTGCCCCTCTAGTCTGCCATGGTTGATAGAGACCTGTTCACTGTCACTCTCTATCTGCCTCTCTTGAATTCCAGCTTCTTAACCGATGGCCACAAGTGGTTCTGCCCTTTCAATTGTCTCTTTGGCTTTGTGGCTAAAGCTTGAGATCATGGCAGCAGACACGCCAGTGTGGGTTTGCACATTTTCTTCTCTAAAATATTAATTTGACATAGAATGCTATTTTTCATTTAGTGCTCAGCCAACTGCGGTGGTGGTTTATTTCAGCTCAAAACCACCTCCAAGGATTTTGAGGGAAAATCTCCTCGGTTGTCCAACTGACATTTTAAGATAATAAAATGACATTAAAACACCATAAAAAATCCCTCGTCGACAGCTGTCTCCCGTTACTGATTAATGAGAATGGACATGGGGTGAGCAAGAGCCTTAAACCAATTAAGAAGCAGAAACCCGACCATTTAGGCACACCCTGCTGACAATATCTGAAATTACTGCAATAAATGCAGCAGTCACAAGACAATAAGCATCACCCTGACTTTCCATGCTGGCAGGCTGATACTCCAAATGCTGAATGGAAGTGCAAATGATTTTTATTTGCAAACATGCATTTCGAGAAACACCTTGATGAAATGCGTGTTTGGTTATCATTTGCATGGAATAGCAAGCAGCCTGGGGTGTAGCAAGTCACTCACTGGCCACTGAGTGAGGAAAGCAGAATAGGACTAGACCCCCAGAACTGGACACTTTGCTTCAGTGTCTCTGGCCAGGCCAACTGAGGGATAATAATTAGGGTTAATGGCCACTCTGAGGACAGCAGGGCTTCAAAAAAGAAGCCTGAGCTGTTTTGTGAATGAACAGAGGAGAATGGAGGCAACTTACAATTACTGAGGAATGATGTGCCAGGCATTCTTAGGTTGATTGAGGAAGCATCAGGGGATAGCCTCTCTCTTAGGAGACTATATATTTTGAATAGTGCTGGTAGGATGGCTTTCTATACAAGAGCAAAAGAGATTAAGATTATTAAAGAGATGAAGCCCGTGAAATGAGTTGAGGCATGCTGGACTCTTTTTCTCATCTCAGGCCTTAAATATGTGAAATTTTTGTACTGCTGTGGGAAAGATGTGGGTGCGATAGTCACACAGATTTGCAAATTCTTCCCCATCCAACTGGTCATTTAATATTTCTAGGGCTTGTTTTCTTCTTCCGTATGTATAATGGGGATAGGTCCCCACTTCACATAGCAGGAACAAAATGAGACCAGTACATACACAATATTTTGTACTTGTTTCCTATAGCTGGCAGGTCCAGAATGGAAGGGAACGAAAGTCTCAACACCAGGCTGAGATTGGGCAATGTAGTTGTCTGGGATAACAGAAGGCTTTGCCTGAAGGGCAATATGACTCTGATCTCTGTCCACGCAGGGAAGGCTAAGGCCCTAGCTAAGGCTGGTTCTGTAAGTGTGACAGTTTGATGATTTGCTAAGTCAGAGTGAGCATTGCCCTGCTCTGCTTTGTTGTTGCAAGGCTAGATTGATACCAGAAGTCATTCTGAGATCTGCCAAAACAAAGACTGCTTCTTCTCTGTGGAGTAGTTTATACTGCAATTCTTTTTGATCCTGAATAATGGAAATTGCATCATCTTAGGAGCCCGAGATCCATCAGATGGGTTTTGTACCTCTCTTATCCCCTGCCATATCAGATGCACCATCCAGGCGATAGCCCCACTGTTACTGTCTTCAGCCTGAATATGTGCTCCTTCAGTTTTCCAAACCATTCTCATCCCAAAGGTGGAAGTCTCACCCCGATGGTGATGTTGTACGGCAGAGAAGTTGCCCAGGACCCAACCAAGTGATTGTAAGCCCATCCAAGTGACCATATCAGAAAAGTGAGGCCTGCTAACTCTCTTCATTAGTTTCTTCAGAGTAAAAACAGCACCCCTGCTGACAGTTAATTTTATCCCTCCTTCCTGGACACTGAAGGAATGGTTTCTTCCCATTCTCAAACTGAAACAGGAAAAGTAGGCAAGAATAATTTCTAAACAAAGTGTGATTTCAAACAGATGGTTTTTGTATATATGTTCTCCTTTTCTGTTTCAGGTAGGCAACCATTTTCTGGGAGTGGATTAAGATCTTATTGTAACAATAATAGTTATTGATCTTAGTCTTTTCATTGCTTCTGCTTTTAATGAGAAAAGAGTTAAGAGTGCTGTATGGCAATATGTAGGAGGTCTGTGGAAACCAACAAAGAATTTTCCACAATAAGAGCTAACATTCCCAAACATCTACTACCACCCAATAGTGTTAGATACTTTACAATTATTTCACAGCAGCTCTTTTCGTATTAAAGATAAGAAAACTGAGGCTTTTATCTGGGAAAACCTGGAGGAAAGACCAGAAGAAGAATAGGTCTGGGCCATGGGAATTTGGTGATAACAATTCCTGCTCTTCCCATTGTCTGAAGAGAAAAGGATCAGCAAAGTCCATATTGGAGGACGAAGGATAGTCAGAGCCTGGTTTCTGGCCAAATATGGCCAACAAAGGTCACAAAGGTTCTTTGGGGCAAGCGACAGAAACCAAACTCAAGCTAGTTTAAGCTAAAAGAGAAGAAATCTACCGGTTCATTGCACTAGGCCTGAGACACGGCTGGAATCAGGCATTTAAATAACACTCCCTCTCTTAAATCTCTCTTCTGTGTATCAACCTCCTTCTCTCCCATAACAATCAGGCTTCCTATACTCCGCTAGGCTTTTATGGGCCCTGCTCAGCAAGACTAGTAGAAGAAGCAAGTTCTCTGAAAGAATATTAGATTCTACATGATACATACTGAATATAAACGTAGACAAGGGCTCTGATAAGTCCTGTGTGTAAAGTAGGCCCACCGCTGTCCCAATTATAGTCACCATTGTCAGGGTGGTAGCGTACAATGATGGGAATGGTCAGGGTAGGGCAGTAAATTGTGAATGACAATTCCACATTAACTCTATGGACTGGGACTAAAAGAGCTCCCCAAAGAAGTCAGGGGAGCTGAGCAGACAAAATAACAGACACCCATTAGACTCCTGAACTGATGAAAAGAATCTGAGTAAAACCTTTTCAAAACTGATTCTTTTGTACCCCTAATTACTCTAAACATGACAATACCACGTGTATGAGTTTGCCAGGGCTGCCATAACAAAATACTACAGACCGGGTGGCTTAAACAGAAATTTATTTTCTCACAGTTCTGAGTGCTGGGAGTCTGAGATGAGGGAGCCAGCATAGTTGGCTCAGTATGGGACCTGGGGAGAAAGCTCTGATGTCTCTTTCTCCTTTTATAAGGGTACCAGTTCTACTGGAGCAGGACTCTACCCTTATTTTCTCAGCTTTATCCTTCTTTATAGGCCCTAGCTCCAGCACTGTCTCATGTGGGTTAGGGCTTCAACTTATGAGTTTTAAGAGGACATTACCAACCCATAGCATCTGGGGTCTAGATATTTCTACAAGATACAATTTATCTCTGTTCTGCAAGAATCTTAGTATTCTAAAAACACTTCATGCTTGAAAATGATTCTCAGACATGTTTGAAATTTGGGGGTAAGTGGGATTCAAAAGAAAAAAAATTTGCATTACCTCTAGCCTAAGCTCCAGGAGAGTGGGGACAGCACCCTGTGTTTCAGCATGGAGCACTTCCTAAAGACATAGTAAGATCAAGAGTTTGTGGGACCATTACTATCTTACCCAAATTTGATCCCTGTAGGAACACAGCAAGGGAGGGAGGGTCCATATTTCCCATAAGGGTAGACCAGCCTGGGGCTTTAAAAGGCAGCCAGTTTCCTGCTGTCTGGTTCTGGTTCTGGTTCTGAAGATGCAGCTGCTATTGATCCAGTCTGGCGCTTGCCTGAGCTGTTCCAAGAGAAAAAAAATTTACAGTTGGAATCTGGCGTTAAAAGCATTTTTAACAAAATAAAAGTATTTTAAACAAAACATAGTATATGTACCCATGCACAAAGGTCAATTACTCTAAAAATAAGCCTCAGAGAAACTCTTGTTCTCATGTTTTTTAGGACTTCCTTCTAAATCTAGGGCAATTTCTAAAGTTTTGTTCTGAGACTTGTCTGCTCACTTCCTTTTTTGAGTTTTGGATTTCATGTCCAGTTATAGTTTTCTACCGGGTTAAAACCTCTGTTATCAATTATAGTTTGCTGTTGAGTTTAAACCTTGGTCATTATTTCTTTAACCTTTTTTTGTTGTTTTTACATTACATTTATTCATCTATCTATATCTATCTATTTATATTAAATTTATTGGGGTGACATTGGTTAATAAAATTATGTAGGTTTTAAGTGTATAATTCAATAGTACATCATCTGTACATTGCACTGTGTGTTCACCACCCACAGTCAAAACTCCTTTGTCACCATATATTTGAACCCCTTAATCCTTATTTACTTCTTCCCAAAAAGGGCAAAGTGTAACTGCTTCTAAATAGCACCCATTTACAAGGAGTATATTGGTGGCTTACTCGGAAGAAGCCTGTCTCCACTACATACCAGCTCTGGGCTCTGGACTCTGGGCTGGTTAATCTTTCTTAGGCTCATAAAGTTGTAGGAACTATGAAGTATTATATGGAAAATGCATATAGTGCTTGTCCATAGTAAATGTTCTAAAATAATAGCTATTATAATTATCCCTTCCTTTTGCAAATTGTTCAATGTCCCAAATGTAGGGGTCTAAGACTCATATGACTTCAGGGATCAGGAGAGTAATTTAAATATGTAAAGCTATTTGGTGGAGGGCAATAAGGAATGAAGGAAGCTATGATGGATGAAGTTCATGCTCTGCTAAAAAAAAGTCAAATTTTAGAACAAAAAGGGAAGGAAAGAAAAAAATGGAGGAGGGAAGAAAGGTGGGAAGGCAGGCAGGAGGGAGGGAGGGGAGGAGGGAGACAACATCATACATTTCTGGAGTTGGATTTGGCCCTGAAGCCATTAGTTTGCAACCCTTACTCTGATTTAAAAATGAATATATTTTAAGGAGCTTAATAAACTATGTTCGGGGCACAAATTCCAGGTCATAACTTTCAGTTGCTTGTCACATTTCTAATCAAAGAGAAGTCAGGTCACTCTAAGTATTTCAAGGTAAAGGAATGATCAACCCCATAACCAGTGTGAATAAGATATTTATTAATTTTCAAGAGTTTACTATCAATGACAACAGCACAATGGCAGTTCTATCTTTGTTTTTTATTGGTTATTCTTAGGATGAGACTAGATTTCCAGACAGGCATTTTTCTGGTAATTGATATTGGCTTCAAAGATAAAGATATGAATTAATTGATTAGAGACTCTCTGGGGACAAACCCGACAAAAATGTATGGGATATAGATGGTACATATTAATGTTATTTGTAATCTATAAACATTTATGTATACTCTTCAAAGAACCTGTATTTGGGCTTTTCTTATGCAAGGGCCTAATAAGGAGAAATCAACATGGAATGATTCGAAGAGGATGATAAAGAATTTTCATTCTTTGTCAAAAATCAATCTTCCACGGTGCCTGTAACTGCCATATTATTCTGACGTTTGCAAGAAGTACATGAGACACCCTTCTTAAAATATCACCTCCAAGGCAATCCTGGAAGAGCTAAACCAAGGTCAATGAAAGGCTTTGCACATTTTTTTTTTAAATAACAAAAAGTCCAGCTGTACAAGTTGAGCAAGGGGTAAGAGAGGTAGGGATAAAAAGGGCATTTTAAAAAATATTTTTTTTATTGTGATAGTATAGATATATCCACTGTATGGATTTTAGGTATACAATGTAGTGATTTGTTATATGTGTGTGTTGAAAAATGATCACCACAATAAATTTAGCTAGCATCCATCGCTACACACATTTGGTGATGAGAACTTTTAAGATCTGTTGTCTTAGCAACTTTTAAATATACAATACAGTATTGTTAATTATAGTCACCATGCTGTACACTATATACCTAGGACTTATTCATTTTGTAACTGGAATTTTGTACCTTTTCACTTTTTTCATCCATTCTGCCCACCCACTACCTTTTACTTCTGGCAACAGCCAATCTGTTCTCTGTTTTCTGTTACTATGAACTCGCAGAGTTTTGTTTCATTTTTTATTTTTTATTTTTTAGATTCCACATATAAATGATATCATATAGTATCTGTGTTTCTTTTTCTCGCTTATTTCACTTAGCATAATGCCCCCATCCATGTTGTTGCAAATGGCAAGATTTCTTTCATTTTTAAGACTGAATAATATTTTATTGTGCATGTGTATGTGTATCACATTTTGTTTATTTATTCATCCATTGATAGACACTTAAGTTTTTCCATTTCTTAGCTATTGTAAATAATGCTGCAATAAACAGAGGGGTACAGATATCTTTTCAAGATAGTAATTTCATTATTTTAGATAAATGGATTTTATTTTTTAGATAAGTGGAATTGCTGGATTATACAGTAAAAAAAGACTTATTTATACAATATGTTCTGGTTCAGAATTTGGCAAACCATGGCACTCATTTGCCAAATTCATCCAGTTCTCTGTTTTTTTTTAGTGAAGTTTTGCATGTTGTCTGTGGCTGCTTTCCTACTACAGATGCAAAGTTGAGTAGTTGCAACAGAGACCATATGAACTTCTGAGTCAAAATATTTATCCTCTGGCTCTTTATGGAAAAGTTTGCTGACCACTGGTCTAGTCCACTGTGACTTCAGTGTGAGTCAAGAGTGTGATATGTACACTTAAAAAAAAAAGCCTATTCTTTCCTAGAATCCACTTAGAAAAATACATATGCTTCAAATCATTTGTGAATAAGTCAGGGAACAAACAAACACCCAAACAAGAGAGAAGATGGCCCATCCTGGTCTTTGTGAACCAGAACCCATAAGAATTCTGGGTTCCATCCTGGGAATACAGTGGAAACAGAATTCTGAAGCTGGAATCCTAGAGAGGAATACGGGCAACTAGAGTTCACTGAGAGGAGAGGGCTGAGGGCTTTGGCAAATGGTGTATTAGGAGCAAAAGAAGGAAATAGGGATATTTAGCCCAAAGAAAGTAAATGCCTATGGGGGATTTCAACAACATCAGCACCACTGATGACATTTATTGAGTCTTATGTACCACATTCTTTAAATATATTCTCATTGAATTCTCACAGCAACGCTATGAGATTGGTAGTATTAGTATGACCATTTGGCAAATACAAAAATCTGAGACATAAAATTTAAGTTTCCCAAGATCATACAACCAGTAAATGGAGAAGCTGATATTCAATTCATAAATTCTGCCTCTAGAGCCCATAAGCTTAACTGTATACCATTAGCTATCCTCCATTATTTAAAGGAATGTGAATAACCTTGGCATCTCTGATCCCACAGACAGAGCAACAGGTGGAGGAAATAGGAGAGACTCTGGCTCAATTCAAGAAGACATTTGAAATGCCCAGTGATGGAATAGGTATTTCACTGTGGAGGAAACTTTGTCATTAGGATGTGCTCAAGTAGAAGCCAGGTGACTTGGTCAAGATTGTAGAGATGATTCCAGAAAAAATGAGAGCAGATGGTCTCCAATATTCCTTTAATTCTATCATGGTCTGAGGCTTGGGACACTCCCTAGGGTGGTTGACTTAGGTCAGCAAGAGGAAGCAGTCAATCAGGACCTAGGAGGAAGGCATTTTTCTCAGTACTTTATTTATTTTAATTCATTTAACCATTACTCAATATAGTTGAATGGACAGATATTATGACTGTCTTTGTTCCCATTTTGCAAGATGCAAAACTGAGTCGAATAGGGGCTACATAATTTATCCAGAATCACATAACTAATAAGTATTAGAGCCAGGTTTGAATGTAGGCCATCTGTGCTCTTACCACTTACATATAAAAATCTCTTATTAAGAGGAGATATGTCATTTGAAAATGCTACTTGTGTTCCCCCTGTCTCTGCACCAAGATTTTTGATTTGTATCCTTCCTGGGTCGCAAACGATTGTATTACTAGAAGTTAGTGGTAGCAGCTGCCAATGTAACATTCTCCTTTTGTCAGGTGATAATTTATAGAGTCTGATTCTTCTGTTTCAGAAACAGACTCTGTATAGGGGGTTCCAAATATATCATACCTCTACAGATTAATCAAGCTGCTATGACTGTGTTCATTCTCTCAGAAGTCCCATCTGAACGTATAAATAATAATGTCCTACTCACAATATGTCTGGTTCTTGTTTAAGTATTATCTCTACTATGGGAACCATTGAATTTCTATACTTCTGTAGGAGCAAGGCTGAGCTTGACAACAATGATTTCTGCATATCAATTTTCCTGATGAGTAAGGTGTAATTTGGCAGTTGTAGGAACTACATTTGACACATTGTAGGTGCTTAATATATGTTTGTTTAAGACATGTAATCAAGTGGAATTTATTGACTTTAGAAGAATGAAGATGGTAAGGAAATTAATTTTCCCTGATGGCGTTTTGTGGGCTCTGATAGTGAGTACCTAGCCTTCTTTGATTTTATTTTTTTCCTCTAAGAGGTATGTGCTTCTAGTAACTGAACAAACAAAAATTAGAGCAGCACCTCACTTGCAATGCATTCCTGAATGTAAAAATCATCTTTCTCAAGAAAGGCAATTATTAGACAAACACCATGTTTCCAGCTTGCTTTTATTTTTCCTTTTTTCTTTCTTTTTCTTTCTTTTTTTTCCCAGACCTCCTTTTCCCTCTATAATCAAAGAAAGTATTGCCACCCCAATTAGGACATGGAACATGAATTGTTAAATAACTGATTCGCTCTATTGATAAGGATCCAGGCTTTTGTGTCTAAGGAGACCACTCTATTCATTGTGTACAAGGACAGAGTGTTTCTTGCCTGGCTTTTTCATCAAGTATTTTAATTAACTGCCCAGCCTCTCATGGTAGTCACTGTTCCAAAGATCAAGAGATTTGAGCTTATTAATGTGATGGCTTAAGTAAGAGCTTTCTTATTATGTCTGCACTTTTCTGCCTCTTCTCATTTTTGCTCAGGGACTGAACTCTATAACCCAATATGGCAAAATTGGCATCCTCTCAGTGGGTAAGTGGCCCCAGAGACAGGGCACAACATTGCAGGTTCTTCAACGGCAAGAACTCTGTCTTATTGTCTTTGTACCCTCTCAGCTTTGCATAGTGCCTAGCATATGCTAAGTGCTTAAGAAATATTTGTTGAAATATTCAACTGAGGCCCATTTAGAAGGCATGCACTCTTATCATCTTCTCTTTTACCTCCCACATACATTTTTACCAGTCTCAGAACCTTGTAGCATTCATTCGGAGGTAACATTTAACCAATAATACAACAATCAGCCACTGGTTTAGAACAGGATCCTGAAGGAGACCTCCTGTGGTAGACATTGACTCTTAGTTTCTGTTTCACTCAGGGGAACGTAGGGAAGGAACATTTAAGGGAGGGACACAGAGGCTGGCTACTTACTAGTTGAAATGGAAGTATTTAAATACTTTAACAATAGTACAGCTGTAAGAGCTCAAACCAGCTGATGGTATCTGTTTAATCCCTTCGAAGCCATTCAATACAATAAAACTGATTTTTTTTTTTCAAAATGGAAATATCATTGCTTTTCCCCTCAGATGAACATAGTTGTTGTAAAAATATAATAAAATAAAATGAGCTGGGAAGATGGTAACTGCAGCATAGCTTTTGATATTTCTTTGAATCTCCAAATAAAGACAGAGAGAACAACTAGACAGCTAAATTAAAGCCCATGCACACATGGGAGACAAAAGCAGGTGACAAGATGGCCCCCCAAATCCCCAAACACATGAAGACCTGCATGGTATTAACATCTGTGTAGAAGAAAGCAGAGGGAAGTAGCGGGGCATCTGAAGGATCTGAGAACAGGAGAATCCTAAAATAATCAACAGGCAATCACTGGAAAATAGGCAGACCAGTTCAACCAGTATGGCAGCATAACTTGGAAGAGGTTTGGCAGCTCCAACAGGAGGAAAGTGAAATGCATTTGCAGTAAAATTGAAGAAGCTGGAGCAGTCTAGCCCTGATGAACTCCCAAAACTTACTGGCCAAACTGTTAATCAACAGGCAAACTGTCATCTACATTCAAGAACTCAGGGAATATTGTTCCACAGGATTTTACTTGAGAACCAACTTCAGACAGGAGAGACTGGTGGTGAGAATTAAAAATATAGTTGTTTTTAAATTAAGATGAAATACTTTTTAAAAGGAAGGGAGTATAGTATACAATTGCTATATGACCATGTAACCATAGATATGGCACAGCAATTAAAAATGACAGGGTAGAATAGGGAGAGTAAATGCAAAACGGTTCTTAAATGTTTTCAGTAATGACACTCAGTAGTATCGTATTGCTATTCTGAGACAGTTTGGGGATGAAGTAAATGAACAAATATAGGATATTCTAATTCTATCATACCCTGTGTTTTTAAGAACTAGGTTTCTCTTTTGGAAGAAGATATGATACAGAAGAGATTAAGTAAAAATAGACACAAATTTATATAGGAAGTATTAGTATATCTATATATCTATATTATACAACACTCATATATAATATATAGTTTATAAATACATATTTATATGTAAAACAGTTTTCTTATATATTTACACACATATATACATTCTGTTGTCTTTAGTGTGTATATGTGTGTATAGTGTTATACTCTTAGCTCTGTCCCCTGAAGAGGATTCAAATTTATAAACAATACAGCAATTTGGAGCATCATCGGTACCAATATTGTGATCTTGAAATACCATTTATCACTAAATAAAATTAAGGCTGCTTGAAGAAATAGTCGATTCCTATCTGGAACAGAAAATGTACAAAATGAGCCTAGATCATTTTGTCATACCTGATAGTATCAAAGGAAAAGAATCAAATGCTTTCAGAGACATGGCAGAAAAACCTCAGAAGCTGAATTGAAGAGGTTCTCACTAGCCAAAGATGAGACAATTTGAGTTTTCAGGAAGGATAATCATTGCAATTGATTAGAATCCACCAAGCATAGTTAAATTCATGAGTTCATGCAAATATTTAAAAATAATTGATTGCTTGCAGAGGATGATAGGGAACCAATTCACTACCTTGAAAACTGGTAGATACAGAACTGTAATCAAACATTTATCTTGTCTTTTCTTCATGAACTGTAACACTGGGTTACAATAGGAAGAAAATATCTCTATAAATCATTTCCATTAGTAAATAAAAAAAGATATGTAGAATTAGAAAATTTTAATTGTTACTTTTTATTGAGATATTTAGAAATTCTTATTTTGCTCTTCTTAAAGAGTAAGTGGATTGAGGTATTGATCAACAGTTGCTAATGTCACCAAAAAAGAGTCAACCAGAAATGATATGCCTCTTGATAAAGATGCAATACCATGTGCAGTCTTGCCAAAGAGAGTCTAGATTCAGCTGCCATTTGGTAGGAAATACAGAGGACAGAGGAATAAATTAAAGTGCACCATAAAAACATAACATGACAAATGCCCTTGGGTTCTTCAACAGATACAGAAAAAGAAAGGAATGAAAGAGGACCCTGTAGATTAAAAGAGACTTAAACAACATATCAAATTTTAAAAAATAGTTATGACATCTAGAAATGCATAGATAGTGATTAAAAAAAAGTTAGGTAAATTGTATCTACAAAGTCAGGTTGATCTTTACTTCTGTGGGAAAGATCAGAGATGGAGCACCTTAGGGGTTTCTGGGTTATCAGGCAAGGTTATATGTTAACTTGGGTGGTGTTTGCCAAGATGTTCACCTTAGCAACTTAAAAAGGTACACGTTTGTTTTTTGTTTGTGTTTGTATGTTTATTTTCAAATAAAATGTTTAAAAATTGATACTGAGAAATTATAAGCTCGTCCCTTAATTCACTACTCCAACTTTAGAGATTAAATACTGTTAACATTTTGTTGTTTGTCTTTGCAGACTTTTTAATGCATATATAAGCATGTACAACATGTAGGTTTTACCTAAATGAGATAACACTGCAGATGTAAGTTTGAAACCAGCCTTTTCACTCAGCAATATATCATGGACATCTTTCCACGTCAAATGATAGAGAACAGTCATTTATGATAAAAAAAAAAGCAATCATTTTAAAATAAAAATATCTATTCCTTACCAAAAATTTCAGGCAATACCAAAAAGTACAAAGAAGAGAAGCAGCACATTCCTCAGAATATAATGACCCCACCAAAAAGCAAATCCTGACATTGCAACTATGTCTTGATGGATGTTATCTAAACTTACTGTGATAACCATTTTGCAATATACACATATGTCAAATAAATATGTTGTATACCTTAAATGAATATTGCATTATATGTCAATTATACCTCAATAAAACGGGGAAATATCTCACCACCCCAAAATAATAAGTGTTAACATAATTTAAGAATTCTCTCTATATCTGAAACTAATATAATATTGTATGTCAATTATAATTGGAAAATAAATAAAATCTTTATAGAGAGAGGTAGAAGATGAGAGAAAAATTTATGATTTACCAGTCATTTCAATGAAAGTATTGAATTTAAGTTTTACTTCAACAGAAGAAAAAACTAAAAGTAAACTGAAATAATTTAGTTTCAGATAACTTTATTTTTCACTATGTATTTTACAAGACATTCCTGAATAAAAAAATAGGAAATCATTAAAAAATTCAAGTTATGATATTTCTCTTGATTAGAGTTTCAATTTTAGATGATTACAATTGGTTCCTCTAAGGTGAAAGATGAGGTAATTGGCATTTTACTTCCTCCCTCTCTCCCATCTCCTGATTTTAAAGTCTTTCTATTATTTTTACTTTGTCAGGATTTATGACATTTGCATTTTTCTCCACAACTAGAATTCAATCCATTGTTTGGTGTATTTCTGTATTTAAATAGTTTACCTACCCATCATCAGTACTTTTACCTATTACCTGTTTTCCGTTACTGCATTCTTTTTTTCATTTTTCTTTTTAAATTCATCTGCCCTGATTAGTTGGATATTTTTTTCAAGATGGACTCATGACAGTTTAATTCTCTTGAGTTTTCTCATGCTTGAGACATCTACCTGTGGAGAGATGTCCTATTTCTTAGTCATACTTTTTTTCTCTCCAAACTCTGTCAATATTGCTTCATTGTCCTCTAGCACTGAGATTGTTTACAAATATTTGTATTTGGTGTGATTCCATTCCTACCTACCTCCACCTCCATTGACGACTTGCCTTTTCTGCTCAGATGTCTAAATAATTATTTTCTCTTGAAAATTAGTAACTTAACCAGGCTATGTCTAGATGTTTGTTCAGAGTAAGATTTTTTGTTTGTTTGTTTTGTTTTGTTTGTGGGTTTTTTTGTTTGTTTGTTTTTGTTTTTGTTTTTGTTTTTGTTTTGTCCTGGCATAAGGTAGAAACTTTTCTCTGCAGATTCAGTTCTTTCTTCATTTCAAGGAAAATGTTCCTGCATTTTAGGAAAAATGTTCCTGCATTTTAGGAAAAATGTTCCTGTATTGTGTTTTTAAATGCATATTTTGTTACATTTATTGAATTCTCTACACCAATTAGAGACACCAATTATCCTTATATTTGATTATCTCCTGGTCCTCTTATTATCTTCTTGCTAATTGCTTTTATCCCTCTGCGTTTTCCCTTTGTATTTGTTATAATTATCTCAAGCCTTTTATCCATGCCATTAATTCAATTTTCAATCACATCTTTTCTGTTATTTGGCATTTCTAACTTATATATGAGATATATAATGGTGTTTCTGTTCTTGATTCATTTCTTTTGCTCTGAAATACCATTTTTACTCTACTTCTGTCATTTTATCTCTCAATTTTGAGGTCTTTCTCAGGTCTTATTAAGGTCTTTTTAGTACAAAGCACTCACTGAGATCCCCTGTGCCTTTGGGTTATGCTTTCTTCCAGACTAGTTTTTCATAGTTCACCCCATTATCTTTCTTTCTCCACATCCTTAATCCCCCCTTTTTTCTTTATTTTTTTATTTATTTTCTTTTTTCTCTCCTCTCCTCTCCTCTCCTCTCCTCTCCTCTCCTCTCCTCTCCTCTCCTCTCCTCTCCTCTCCTCTCCTCTCCTGCTTTGCTTTGCTTTGCTTTGCTTTCCTTTTCCTTTTCTTTTTTCTCCTTTCCCTTCCTTTTCTTTTTTTTTCTTTTTCTTTTTTTGACTATACCATATCATTGTTTAGTCAGGGCAGCTCCAATCAGATCTTTTTGTAATTGTTTTATATTGTGGATGAAGTCACTCTGCTCTCCTTCCCATCTTATCTAGAACAAGTCTGTTGCCCTGTCTCTGAGCTTTTTGTTCATCACATTAGGTATTAGAAAAAGGAGAATCTGTCATCATCTTTTATTCTATTATCTTTATCTGGATATTTTAGACAAATTTTTCTAAAAGGTAAATTTTATCCTGCCGCATCTTGTTTAAAATTCTTTGGTGGTTTACTATAGCTTTTAGAGAAAATGTCTAAACTTTTTAACTTACATCCTAGATCCTTCATTATTTGGCCCACCGACCTCCTTAGTCTCAGATCTCCCGTCATTCTCTACCTCATTTGCTAACTGACTACAGTGAGCTTTTTGCTGAGCCTCAGAACTCTTTTCAACACAAGGCTTCAGGTAGCATATTGGCCTCTGCTCTTGTTAAATCTCATTCATTCTTCAAAACCTAGTTCCAGTGTTTTCCTCTCTGGGAGGCTTTCTCAGAATATTCTTCCCTTCCTCATCCTCAGATACCCCTGTTTCGTTCTTTTCTGTTGTAGAATTTATTATACTTAATTGTAATTATCTTTTACAGTATAGTATAATGGGTTTTGGAGCCAGATTACTTTGAGTTTAGAAATTAATTCTGTCACTTGCTACTTGTATGACTTTGAGGAATATTATGTGGCATCTCTGTACCTGTTTCCTTATGAGAATTAAATATACTAAATATATATTTGATATATTAATGCATGTACAGCTTTCATTGAGTACATACTCAATAAATTTTATTATTTATTTATTTATTTATTTATTTATTTATTTATTTATTTATTTAAATTAAAAAGAGCCATCACTGACAGCAATAATGGTACCATATGACCCAGACCCCCTACCTGACCATCTAGGTGCTGTCCATGGTACTAAAAACAATACTCTTCACCATAGGACAATGTTCCCACTGTCTGTCATACATTTAGCCTCTAATAGGGTAAATTCATGATTATATATTTCCAGCTTTAGTAGTGAATGTAGAAACCGCTACTACTTTTTCATTTCCACAACCACCATTTCAGTCCTGGCTTTGGATACCTCATCAGCTCCATTCTGTGTGACTGAGGTCAGCCTCCTACCTCTGGACCATTTGATTGACCACACTCACATTATCCTTATCCAAATCTATCTTCATATCAAGCCATCTCCCTACTTACTGACTCACAAGAAATGTTGAAACATTTTAAACAACTCAAGTGGCAATAAGAGGGGATGGTTAAATAATAGTATAACATTTTAAACAACTCAAGTGGCAATATGAGGGGATGGTTAAATAATAGTATATCTGTAAGAAATGCATATTAAGCAGTCAATTATTAGTAATTATTAAAAGGCCATGTAAAATATAGAAAATCACTATATGGTGTTAACATCCTTCAATTATTTATTAAACGTGTATTGAGCATCTATTTTGTGATAGGCCTTAGAAATGTAAGAATTATTAAGACAGTCCCCTCTTTAAAGTACCTCAGAGTCTTACAGGAGATATAGCCATGCAAATATATTGCAAGCATATGTGCTTTTGTACAAAAACTAGGAAGAAATGTGGAAATATGTAAATAATATTAGGGGTGGAAGTGTGGGAGAATTTTGTCTTTTTAAATATATATTAGAGTGAACCCTGGCACAGTACCTCAGAGGAGAGAACAGAATCAAATTCCTCTGACAAAGGCTACAGGTAAGCTCTGCCCTACTCACCCCCAAATCTTCAGGCCACCCACAGGGGAAAAAAAGGATCAGTGAAGTGCCCAATCCCCAGACTGTGGCTCAGAGAAGTAAAATAAGCCTTGACAATGGCAAGAAGAAAAGAAATGGCATAACAATCACACAGACCTTCTATAGAAAAACAAAGGAATATTTTTGAGTGATTGCGATAGTGCAATAAAAACTGGAGGGAATATGTATAGCGGTACCCTGATGAGTATCCCCAGTCCCTCATTAACTGCCCACCAAACTTAGTTCCTCAACCATGTGTCCTTTGATTCCCTAAGAGATCTGGTCTTTTTATTAATGAACAAGGGTTTTTTTTTTTTTTTTCTAGACATGCAGAGAAGCCAATGCTATGACATCAGCTTTTGAGGGAAAAAAAGCAATTTGCTTAATGCTGAGTTGACTCACAAAAGACACGAGGCACCACTCAAATCTGTTTTCTCTATCTGGAGTTCAGAGCGTGTTTTAAGTGTTTAGGGGAAACAGATATGTGGACGTGTTGGTGCGGCAAATTTTAATTGGAGAAACTTGGAACTTCAGCACCAGATCTTCCTGGACAACAGACCCTTTGCTTCTTAAAAGGTTGTAGTGTTCAAGCTCTAGTTATGCCTCAGTCTTTGGTTCTGTGGTGGTAAAGGGGAGACTTTGGTTCTGGATAAAAGTGGAGGTCAAATTCTTCTCCTCTATGCATGCGTAGACTGCATGGCTTGCAGTTTTGGTCTGCTATCACTGAAAAAGCAATTTGGTATCATGTTAGGACCATTTCAGACTTGTTCTGCCATTACATTTTTACTCTCACCACCTCCATGTTGTTGATCATTCTGCTATCCTCTATCGAGAATATTCTTCACTCTTTTTTTTTGAAAGTAAATTTTATTTGGAATGAAGATATAGAACCCATCCCTCCCACTCCTCCAGTGAGGAGAGCAGGAGGCGCATGGGTGGAGAGACACAAGATGAGTCAGGGTGTGAACTGTCCTCTGAGCCTGCTGTAGAAGGCCTCAGCAAGGTGCAAGGGGGCAGCCAGCCAGTGGTGTAGCCTGACAGCAGAGGCTGAGTGAGAAGTGGGCAGAGGAGGAGTAAAAGCTGAGGGAGAGTGGCATCCACTGGGCCTATGGTCCCATGCATCCCCACTACCCACACTGCCCAGCTTCTCCTCCAGGCACCAATGTGCTCCCATTGCTCCTTGACCAGTGCTCTTAGTGCCTGCAGCTCCAGTATCACCTCCTCCAGCTTCCCAGCCTCCTCAGCTATGGTGAGGCTGCTGCTGGGGGTGGCCCTATTGGTGGAGGCAGCAGGTATGGAGACCCTCAGGTGAGCAGAGCCAGGGGCAATAGCAAGCTGGCTGTCAGATAACACGTTGCTTCTGACCTTCAGGTCTGGCTGTGTGGTGGGCACATTGGAATCCCGCAGGGAGATGAGCATGGGGTTGGCATCTCATCTGCTTATTCATTCCTCTGTCTCCAGGGCCGCCTCAGATCCGGCAGTATTGGGTCTGACTTTCTTGGCACAGTCATGACAATGATATCACACTCACACTCATGCATTTTGTAGAATCTGGCAATCTCACACTTGCTGACCTCCAGGCCTGTCTTGGGCATGCTGCCCATGCCTCTTTGGGGCTCTTTGCTGGTGAACATGTTCAGGAAGTGGATGTAGGGCAACTCATCTGTGATTTCAAAGTACTGGATGCTGGAATCACCTTTGTTGCAGACATGAACCACATTGGTGTCAGGATCATAAAAGTGTAGCCCAGCCCCATTGTATTAGTCCACCTCCTGCAGGGCCATCGTTTTCTCAAGGTATTCTGGGTCCTTAAGTGCCAGCTTCTGCTTGCTCATGCTGCTGAAGCCTGTGGTGAATGCCTTGCCATCCGCCAGAAAGATGGCCCGCATGGGCTGGGCCCCCTCGTGAGCCTTCTACTGCTCGGTCTCCAGGATGCATCCCCTGGAGGGGGTCAGTGATGCACAAACCCTTGTCCTTGCACACGGAGCAGAAGAGGCTGCCATTGTGTTTCCAGCTGATATTGTAGATGAGGTTGAGGTGTAGGCTGTCCAGGCGGTACAGCTTCTCTGCCTTGCCCACCTTCTAGGCGAGCACCATATTGTAGCAGCCTGTGCTAAGCAGCAGGCTGCAGGCAGTAGGGTGCCAGGTAATGATGCCCACTCTCTTGGTGAGCCCCTCCAACACCACCACTGGCTCTGTCAACAGGAAGACCAACTCATTCTCTGGGATCTGCCATATCACAACTGTGTAGTCCTCCAAGACGCTGGCAATGACTTCGTTGTTGTGAGGACACCAGTCAATGTCCAGGATGGGTCCCATATGTCCAAATACTGTTGAGTAGGCCTTGTCAATGTGGCCCGTCTTGTTTAGAGGCAGCACCAGGAAGGCACCTGCACTACTGGCTGCCACAATCACTGCCAGGAACTTGGGTTTGACTGCGCAGAAGGTGCTGTCTCAGGTGACACGGGACACTCGAATCGCCTCAAAACACTGGTCATTTTTGACCGGCTGCCTGAATACATGCCAGAATTTGCTATGCCAAACCACTTTTCAGAAGGATATGTCTGGGGCACCGGGTGCTGCAGCACCAGCCTCCAGCGGCTTGGGATCCCAGCATCCAGGAAGAGGAAGGATTTGACAGGGAGGCTTACCCTGTTAGCAATGCCCACCTCCGACCACATGGGTGACTGGATTTCAGTGATCTGCAAAGCCATTTCTCAAGCACTTACTGTGTGCCTGGCATGGCCATGGATATTACCTTTAACTCTTTTAATTTGAACCTTGTATTACTTTTTTAAATCTAAGGAGTCATCTTCTTTGAGAACCATGTTTTAGTTAACTCCACTCTAACCTAGCCTTAATATTTAAAAATCAGTTTTGCTGGATATAAAATTCTTGACTCACATTTCCACTGCTTTGAAGAAGTTCCAGAGAGAGAAGCATCTGTGATACATTAGCACTTACCTGTCATAGGTTAATCTCATAGATTCTAGAGTTAGACAGATTTGCATCGGATCTGCACCACTTATTACCCATGCAATCTTTAGAAGATATTTAATCTCAATTAATTTTACCTTCCTAATATATTACATGGGAGATCATAACAACTATCTGGTAGGGTTTTGTAAGGATGAAACAAACTGATACATATAAAATGGCTTGTCACAGTGCCTGGGACATATAAAGTGCTCAATACCTGTAGTTGAGACCATTTTGTTTCCTTGAAAGTATTCTTGATATGGTTCAGGGAAATATAAATTGATTCAAGAAATAATGTATGCCTTGGTAGTAGGTATTTAACAAATGCCTTCTGACGTGTTCTAATTTAAGAACATGACAAAGAAAAACAGCATTCATTAC
The DNA here is from genome assembly GCA_030015415.1 of Cynopterus sphinx. Taxonomy (NCBI): domain Eukaryota; kingdom Metazoa; phylum Chordata; class Mammalia; order Chiroptera; family Pteropodidae; genus Cynopterus; species Cynopterus sphinx. The sequence goes on from CM057380.1 coordinate 96,491,678, forward strand.
TGACACATTTCCAAATGGAGGATGACAGACTGGTAAGAAGTTATGCTAATTGGTAACGTTTCTTATTTACAAAAAGTAGACTAAATTATTCGTTTCTCTTTTACTATTTATGTGAATAATAAATTGGTTCATTTTTGCTCAGTTTTATATCAAATGCCTATCTATATTAATAACTAATGAAAGAAGTTAGGTTGACCTCCTGATCCTAGTACATTTCTTTCTATATTTAAAACAAAGAGGGCTGAATATCACTGTTTATAACTGGTGCCGATATTATTATACAGTTAAGAAAAAATAGAAAAAATATACTATGTTCTCAAATATTAGGAGGTTTCAAGGAAACAATATGTCTGAGTTTAGAAGGTGAATGGAGATATAATATGAAATAGAGCCTATAACTCACCATTAAAACACTTCACAGATCCTTTAAACATATCAAAAAATAATAAATAAAGACCCTCCTCCTCACACTCTGCTGAAGAAAAGAGGGAATCTGATTTCATCTAATTTCACTTTAAATTGATTCTTCAAGTTAGTTAATGGTAGCACTGCAAACATGAAGATTTCCATTGACAAGCAGTATGACTGTGTTCCATTAGCACCTGATGTGTTGTCATTTATTTGTACAGTTGAATAATAGTTTCTGAAGGAAGTTTAAAAATTATTCAAGCTAACTAATGCTTGAAGATCATCCTAACAATTACTTAAATGAAACTGCCCCCCTTAAACCAGGGGTCTTATTCAAGTTTAGGAAAAAATTAAAATTAATTGAATTAGATATTGCATTCACAAAGCAAAGAATGTTAATTAGAAGAAGGAGGGAGAGGTAGTGCTGTAGAAAGCAGCACAAGCAATGTAAAACAAGGGAATATGGTAAGATATTACACAATCCAATGAAGTTGCTAAGATTTCCCACACACTGAACACAAATATATTCAGCAAGAACTTTACTTCTGGACAGGTACTTAGCACATCTATTTACTCCAAGTTCTCATTTTACAGATGAAGATGCTAAGGCTACTAATTTGATCTACGACAAGAGTTCATATTTTTACTCTGAATAACCCCTTTCCACTGCTGTACCTTTTATATGAAGCAGAGCACAGGAGGGCAGTAAAGCATGGGGATGAAGTGGGTAGACCCTGGAGTCAGAACACCTGAGTTCAAATTTTGGATGTACCACTGACAAGCTGGGTGACTTAGGCAAATTGCCCACCCGCTCTGAGCCTCAGTATTTCCTTCTGGAAAACCATAGAATCATAGTACTCACTTCATAGGGTTGTATGGATTGAAAGTGATAACAGGTAAAGCCCATGGTGCATAAGTACACTTAATAAAATTGTTTCCCCAAAGGCAAAACATCTAAGATCAAATTAAAGAGTTTTATATTAAGGAAGAAAAACAGAGCCACTGTATGCCAATCATAAGTTAAAGTAAAAAGGGGCTAACATTAATTTTATTAATTTCCTTCCTTCACTTTTTCCCCCCTATATACATCATCCCTCCTTTTATCTGTGCTGGTAGGCATCAAAGAGAAATCCAGACACAATGTTTTTATCCATTATATCATAAAGGCACTTAGTCTGTTTAATATTTGGTCTCCATAGTGCGGCTGACACTCCATCAATGTTAGAAAATTATAACAAACAGCATATTCTTTGACAATGGTGATGCAGGGATCTGCAAGAATTACTGGCAGCCAGGCAATGTAAAAACCAAAACAGTTGTCAGAAGTGTTTATCCAGCACAAGTCTTTGCGTTCCCACTGCTGTCTGCGTGCATACCTGTCACAGTAGGGTTTGAAAACACGTGTCCTTGTATGTTTTTCAAAGGATCTTTTGGTAAACAAGGCATTTTTTTTTCTACATCGAATTCAGGCTGCTTTGAATTCCATGCTATTTAATTTGCTTTGTTCAGCAGTAGAAGCCGACAAGAGAAGGCCAAGTTTCTTTCTGAATGACCCGCAACAGATTATTTCATCCAACTTTTGTTCTTGAGGATTTGGATCCTGCATTCCCCTGGCTCAGGGGGGTGCAGTGTTTTCATGATCAGGAGGAATATATTCCCTCTCCCTCATCTTTTCCCCAGAAGCGTTAGTCTTTGGGGATGGGCTTTCCCTGTTTGGAGAAGTTGGAGTGGGCGGGAGGTGGCCTTTTGGGAAGAGGAAGCTCTGCACACGGGGGTTCGATAAAAAGACCTGTGGGTTCTGCAGTATGGGGGTGCAGACCCATTCCTCTGCTGCTTCAACCAGGGCATCTCCAGTCCCTGAGCTTGTCTCCCAGCCTCTGGGTTGATCTCCTGTTTCCCACTCTCCCCATCCCACGCCCTTCCCCCCGGCCACTCTCTAAAAGGATTATGAATGAATGCTCAGGACTTCCACAAGACAATCGCAGACTCTTTATAAAGAGTAGGATGGGATACCAGAGGGACGTCTTCCTATCCGAAGCACGGAGAGAAGACAGGCACTTTTTAGGTGGTGAGAAATCCCACCTCCGCTCTCCGCCGATCCTCTCCGGCTCCTCACGCTCGGTTCCCAGCAAGGTCAGCCCCAACCCTCCAGCCAGAGCGCTCCGGCTCAGAGCTGGGGGAACCGACCGCAGGGCAGGCGCTGGGGACCAGCTCGCCTCCGGCTCGGGAGGAGAGGGGTTAAGCGGCCTGGGAAAGCGGGGACGCCCCGACGCTGTGGGAAGGTCCCCCCCCCCCGGGGCGGGGATGGCCCGCCGAGGCCCCCGCCCGCCCGCCCGCCGGCCGCGGCGCACGCGTGTGCGGGCGGGAGCGGCTCCCCCCAAACCCCCCGCGGCCCTGCCCGCGCGTCTGCCTCGCGCCCTGCCCGGCCCGGCCCTGCCCGGCGCGGACAGCCCCGGCGCCATGCGGAGGGTGAGTGCGCGAGAGGCCGGAGGCGGGGTGGGTGGGGAGGGGGTGCCGCCCCTCGGGCCGCCTGGGCACGGGGCGCCGCGACGTCCCCGCCCGCCCGGGGGGCCCTGCCCCGCGCGCCCTGCGGCGGCGCCGCCGCGTCGGGGCTCGGGTCCCAGCCGGCGCGTCCCCGGGCCCGGGCGCGGGGTGGGGGGGGGCGTGGGCATCCCTCGCGCACCCCGCCTCGGGCGCCCCTCGCCGCTGCCGCGCTCCAGTCTCCGCTCCGGCAGCTCCGCGGCGGGGCGCGTGGGGGGCTCCCTCGGCTCCGCCGGGGGACGGGTGGGCGCGGGGCGCGCGCGTCGGGGATGTCGGGGACCGGGCCCTCGCCCTCGCCTCCTGAAACGCCCCCGCGGCGTGCGCAAGGCGCGAGCGCGCGGGGACCCGAGCCGCCTGCACGCCCACCTCCAGCCCGAGCTCCCGGGGCAGCAGCCCCGGTCCCCAGGCTGGGCTGCAGGGTTCCTTCCACCTCCAGGGAGGACCTGGGAGTTAGGGCTGCTCCTTGTCGGCGCCGAAGCAGCCGCGGGAAGGCCCTGGCAGCTGGACCTTTCCAGTCCTCACCCGAGTGCGGTGCCTTCATAGTTACGAGCCCCAGGGTGCTGCTTGGATCGCCACTTTGTGAATGGAGGCTGCTTCCATCGAATGCAGGATCTCCACACCTACAGGGTAGACGGGTGATAGCAGAAACTTGAGAAAATCCAAGTAGACCTTTCTCCAGACCTTCTAAAGCCAGCCCCGATGACAGTTTAGGCATCAGGGAAAGGCTGTTGGGTGTTCTTGCAGGGACAAGGCTGAGAAGAAATGGGGGAAACAGAATATGACTTTCTCACCAGAGCCTGTGAATTCCTCTGGGTCGGACTTTTGAGGTTGCCTTATTTATACTAAAGTATACTTATGTGCCTATTACTTAGTCACCTGAGTAGCCCTTTCAAAGATTTCTTCCTCTCAACCACTAGATTGCTTTAAAGGGAGCTCTGGCCTGTGGTTTTGCAGGTGGTGCCAGAATTAAGTCGTGTGTGTGTGTGTGTGTGTGTGTGTGTGTGTGTGTGTGTGTGTGTGTGTGTGTGTTGCACAAGTGTGTGAGGTGTGAGGGAAGTAGTATTTGGAGGGGATGTAGAACAAGTATGAAGTGACCTAGCCGCCTCTGGAAAGGTCAGGGGTTTCTACGTGTGTTGGCCTGACTCTAGAAAGGCTGTTAGTGAGCTGGCATGGAAATTTACCTGGCTTACCTTTTGGATTTAGTCCAAAACTACTCAGGTGTTTCTGGAGAGGACAGGATTCCAGCTAGGCAGACCAGATAATTTAATGCCTGGCATTGGTTGGAGCAATAGAAACAGAAACTGGAAAGGTTACATGTTTGAACTTCAAATTTAAGGGTCAGCAACTTTTACCCTCTCAGTGTAACCAGGGTAGTTACAGATCCCAGCTAGGGTGGGATCTGTAGGCCTAAGTAAGGAGAATCAAGATTTGTAGTTGGATGGTGGTGTCTAGGATACAGCCATACCTCAGAAATATTGTAGGTTTGGTTCCAGACCACTATAGTAAAGTAGGTATCACAATAAAGTGAGTCGTAATCTTTTTGCTGGGAGAGTCTTGCCTTTAGTTTGTAAAAACACGCAACACCTGTGAAGCGCAGTAAAGTGAAATGCAATAACATGAGGTATGCCAGCATCTTAAAATGGGATTTGCATGCCACCTGCTTTAGGATGAAAGAGACAGTTGCTTGCTAGAAGTGCAGATATCTGAGCAATACTTCAGACATCTTAAAGCAGAATCTCTGAGACTTGGAGCTCAGCAATTTGCATTTTAAACACCCCCCCACCTCCATATGTATCAAGCACCTACTGTATGCATGCATGTTTTAAGCTCTAAGAGTACAGTGGGGAGATGACAACCAAGAACCTGTTTTCTTGGAGGCTACATCCTAGTTGAGAAATTAGACAGTAAAGAATTATACAAATAATTTTAGATAGTGATGAGTGCTATGCAAGTTCTACAGGGCCTTGTTTGCCAAGGGAAAAAAAATTGGATTTTAGCTTAAATGCAAAAAAAAAAAAAAAAAAAAAATTGGATTTTAGCTTAAATGCAAAAAAAAAAAAAATTGGATTTTTTTGAAAATTGACTTGGCTATTGTGTATAAAATGGGTTATGGAATGGGTATGGTAGTAGTAAAGGAGATCACCTTTGTGTGAAGGGGTGATGGACACAGGTGGAGAGACAGGATGTATTTTGGAGATAGAGTTAACTGAACTTACTGGTGTGGGAGGAAAGAAGAGGTAGGAATCCTCTAATGTATACCTAAGGTTGCTAATCTGTGTGTGTGCGCACATGCATGCACGTGTGTCAGAGAGTGAATGATGGGGGGTGGGGTGGTGAAGTAAAGAAGGGGTCAGGCCTCAGATGGAATGCCCCCCATGATAATAGCTGACATTTAGTGTACATTTGCTGTGCACCTGGTACTGTGGTAATAAGTGTATTAACAAGACTCCTGTGAAATAGTAATTGTTGTCAGCATTTTGCAGATGTGATAACAAGCTCAGAAAGGTTGAGTATGTTGCTCAAGGCCACGCAGCTAAGTGTTGGAGCTGGGGTTTATACGTGGGTTGGCCTGACTCCAAAGCCCTGGCTCTTGCCATTATGCTGTGTTGCCTACAAACTGTCTGCTCCTGTTCAGACCATTTCCGGGAGTAGCAGATAATTTGGCAGGTGCATGTGGCAACTTTCAATTGTTGTAGATCCGTAATTTTAGACCAGTACTATTTATTGATTGCTTTCTCTGTGCCAGGCATCTGTTGTCTCCCTTACACATTCATAACAACTTTTTAAGTTAAAATTAATAGGCTATACATTTATGTAATGTAAAATTCAAAAGATGAAAAATTTGCCGTGAAAATTGTTCTTTCTGTTCTGTTACCCAGCCAGCTGGTTCCTTTTCCTCAGAAATAACTGATGTTAAAGCGATTTCTTGTGTCCTCCCACAAATTATGTATATTCAAGCAGTTGTACATTCATACTTTTTCTCTTTTTTACACACAAATGTAAATGTAAATGGTAGTATGTAAGTGTAAATATTTTATACACAAATGTAGATGTATCATACAAGTGCACTTTGCCTTTTTTCCTTTCTACGTAAGATCAGTATTTGTTGATCTACCTGGTTCTTTTTATGGCTGCGTATGGGATGCCTTTATATGGATATGCCAGAATTGTTTGTTTCTAGTCTTTTGGTATAATCAGCAGTGCTGCCGTGAATAATCTTATGCGTAAATGATTTTTATGTATACAAGTATACCCGTATGACAAATTACAGTAGATTTCAGGGTCAAGTGATAACATCTTTTCTTTTGTTACGTAAAGCAGTATTGTATAGGGGATATATATAAAATCTCCAAGTATAGCATAGACTTGGAGCTAGATTGCCAAGAGGGTTGCATATTAACTCTGCCATTAAAAAGTTGTGCAAGTCACTTAACCCCTCTTTGTCTCAGTTGCCTGATTTTAAATAAAATAGGAATAGTAATAGAACCTACCTAATAGGATTGCTGTGAAGATTGTATCCATTAGTTTGTGTTTCATAACAAATCATCCCAAAACTTAGTGGCTTAAAAACTGTAACTATTTTATTTAGTTCATGAGTCTGTAGGTTGGCTGGGCTCTGCTGGATTCTTTCATGCTTCCGTAATCACTTGGTAGGTCAGCTAGTCGTGGGGAGATCTAGAATGGCCTCACTCACATATCTGGTCGTTGACAGGTGACTTGGTCTACAGGGACTTCATTTGGATGGACTCCAGTCTAGTGCAGGTTTCTTCATGTAGTGATCTCAGTGTTCCAAAAAGCAGCAAGAGATGGCAAACCCCAAAGCATGAGCCTTTTGCAGAACTCTGCCAGGGTCACATTTGCTGTTGTCCTATTGATCAAAGCAAATATCATGTCCAAGCTCAGAGTCTATGTGGGAGGGGACTCTTCAAGGACAGGGATACAGAAAGGGGAATCATTGCTGACATTTAGCTAACAATCTACCATGAAAATTGAATAAGTTAATATTTGTAAATTGACTGGTATAATGCCTGGTACATTGTAAGTTTGTTAAATTGAAAAAAGAGAAAGGTTGCCAAATTGTCCTCAGTTTACACCCCCACCTGCAGTGTGCGAGTGTGCTTATCTTCCTCTTTCTTCCTAACACTGTACCTGAGTGAATTATGCATGGGAAGGCAGATGTTATCTGTGAGAGGCAAATGTTCTCGACAAAAAAGTGATGCTCACAGATATTAAGGCATTTTTTCTGATGCTACAGGCCCAACAAGAATTGGAATCCTTTGTCTAACTACGCAGCATCTTGGCTTGACTTGCCACTCTAGAAAGATATGATTTCTGTGTCCCAAATACTTCTATCCACTGCCCTCCTGCCTGCCCTCACATTTTATGTCCCTCATTTTCATTTCACATTCGGATCTTATTAGATTGAGAAGGATCTGTCAGTCTGCTGAAGTTTTTAACAGTGATTTTGATTTCAGCCTGGCCTGCTGAATTAAAGTGTCTGCACAGGCAGTGGACTCTGTTATGTCTGTGAAGGGATGATAAAGGGAAACCTGTTTTAAATTGAGGAAACAGTTGATTCTGGACTTATTTTGTTTATTCTTTCTTCCTTTCCATATCTTACACTTTTTTGCTTCACTTTCTCCTTTACAGTTCAAGAATTCCAGCCCCCAAGGGGCAGATGCAAAGGTAGGAGACATCAATTCTTAGTGATTCGGGACTTCTCCTGAGACAGATTGCTTGGATTCACATCCTGCTCAGCGGTTTACTAGCTGTGTAACCTGGACTGGTTAACCTGCATTAAAGGGTTTTTCTGAGGTCTGAATGATAATCTGTTCAAAGTGCTCAATTATTCCCTAGCAGATTACTTTTGCTTCTGCCTTTTCTGTTCTGTTACACAATAATTTTTCTCCAGAACTCTTCCTATGTCTCTAGATATATCTAACGTTTACTGATCCCTTACTCTAAGTACCTTAAATGTAATTAGCTCATTTAATCCTCACAGCACACCTATGAAGTTAATGCTATTTTACTCCTATGTTCAAGTGAGAAAGTGAGACACTAAATGACTAAGTAATTTGCCTAGCATGCCACAGCTAATAAACGATGTAGCAGAGATTTTAAATTAGGCATTCTGGCACCACAGTCTGTATTCTTAATGTTTTTGCTACAAAAAAAAAAAAATGGGATGGAGGTCAGGGGTTTAAAATTGAGAGCTTCTGCTCTAGCTAAATTGCTGCTGAACTCACATGCAGCTTTCATCCTTGGCAGCAGCTGAGTATACCCAGCTACACTTTAGATGTAAATCCCAACACAAAAAATGTATAAACTTTCAATCCTTTTGCCAAAAGCCTTTCCACTTCAATCATTGTAATCCTAACAAGATTTCATGCGTTGTACCTTTTTTGCAACTGAAGTGTGACACTTGAAAATACACGGGGCTTTTTTTTAAGGTTTGAAAATCAAGCTGGCTAGTTCGGAGCCTTGTCACCTCTTGCTCCTTTTGATGGACTGCTGCTGTGGTGGCAGACATTTGCCAAAGTGGCAGGAGAATAAAACATAAACACTGCAGAGGATAAATAACTTTCCAAATTTAAAATTGTGCACATCTTCCAGTTTTGTTTCCATGTAGACTAAATGTGATGTGATAACACTCATTAAACACATATTTAAAATGAGCCTCCTACTATGTGCTGTGGATTCATTGTGAGTGAGCAGGCTCTGCATGGCCTGATTTCTTCATCAATTTTGTAGTCTATCTGAGAAGATAGTTCAGTGGTAAGATATTACAAAGGAAGAATAAGTTGCGAGGGGATCTTAATGGGAGTTCCTAACCTCATCTGGGGGTTTCATAAAGCAAGGTGATGTTTAGCTAAGAGTTGAAAGGCGAGCAAGGGCAGTCAGGGAAAAGGAAGACGATCGCATTCCAGCTGGAATGAACAGCATTTACAAAAGGAGAGTGAAGAATGGCACATGTAAGGGAGTGAGATGCATTGAGAGTGGCTGAATGAGTAGAGTGAAAGAGTATTGGCAATGGTTGAGGTTGGAAAGGTGGGGAGAGGGCAGATCATTAAAGACTCTGTAAGTCTGAGAAGTGCCCTAAGGGCAATGAAAAGCCACTGAATGGGTCTAAGCAGACTTTTGAAAAACATTTGTTTCAGAAGGATCCTTTGGCCACAAGAAAGAGAGTGGCCTGGAGAGACAAGACTGAAGGTAGGAAGACTGGTTAGGAGGCCGTTACAGTAATCTAGATGACCTGGACTAGGGGGCGGTAAAGGAAATGGGAGATGTATTCTATTTACGAAGTATTTAGCAGCAAAATCAGTAAGACTTGGTGGCTGATAGGATGTGGAGGATAAGGGAGGAGAGGAGTTAAGAATGACAGAGTCTCAGGTTTCTGGCTTCATAAAACCAGGTGTATGGTAGTGCTATGACCTGAGATGTAAAACTCTGGAGGAAACCCCAAGGCATTGAGCTTGGGAAAATTGCTTCTGTTTCATATACATTGAGTCTGAGTCACCTGTGAGTCATTGGAATAGAGCTATCCAGACCAGATGATTATTAAGGTCTGTAGCTTAGAAGAAATTTTTATTTAAAGATATAAATTTCCGAGTTATTGGCATATAGTAATAGTAATCAAAGCCACTGGAGTTGTAGAATACCACTAAGAATATGTTTATAAACAGTGGTTCACAAACTCTGTTATACATAAAAATCACCTGGGGAGCTTATTAAAAGTACAGATTCCTGAGAAACACCTCTTAAGTTGCTGATTTTATAGATCTATGGTCAGAAACTGGAGTATGCAATATCTAGTTGAGCTGACAATATGAATAATCCACAAGCCAGCCATTTCACCCTTAGTTATGTGTCCTACAGAATCTCTAGCACTCAGTGACCTATACTTTTATGAAAAGGAAATATTTAATATATAAAAAAGGTATAAAGAACAATACATTGATTATCTACCACAACTTAAAAAATTGCTAATATAAACTGTAGTATATTTATGAAATGGAATACTACTCAGCCATAAAAAGGAATAGACTTCTGTACATGCATTGTATACATTGGTTAAACTCATTGGACTGCACACTTAAGATATGTTTATATGTAAATTATATGTCAGTAAGACTCTACTACAAAAAAAAAAACAATAGAGATGGAGCTCTCCTAGTACTTTTCCTTCCAGACATAGGTAGCTTCTGTCCTGAATTTAGCATAACTATATACTTGAATGCTTTTATTACATGTGCTTTTGTCCTTAAGTAATATATGCTGTTATTTTGCATGTCTTTAGACTTTATTTATCACATACATGTATGTGTGTATGAATGTATGTATTCTGTAATTTGCTTTTTTTCTTAATATTATGTATGTGAGATTCATCTATTCGATATCAGTAGCTAATCATGCGTTTTTAAAGCTAAGTATATTTATGTATTGGAATACTACATAATTAAATTATCCTTTCTCTCTTGCTCTGTATTTAGGTTGTTTCAAAAACAGTGCTTCTATGGTTTTGTGTATCTACCCGTTTGTGAGTGGTAGGGCCCTGAAGGGTGGAGTAGTGGGGCTGCAGGATTAAACATATTGTCAGTTCTAGATATTGCCATACTCTTCTCCAAAGAGACTTATTGGAAGTCTATGAATGGCCTATATTTTTACCAAACACTTGGTACTGTCAGACTTAAAATATTTTTGCAAATGAAATTTGAAATATTATCTCATTATGGTTTTAATATATGGTTCCCTGATTAGTAATATGGTTGAACATATACATTTTTATGTATACATCAGATCTTAGTTATTATTTATAGTAAGTCTTGACACCAAGTAGGGTCATCCCAGTTCATTTTGAATATATTTAAATGTTTGGTTTTTTTTTTTTTTCATGGCTGTATCTACTGCCTAGAACAGTGGCAGGCCCATGGTAGAGACTCAATAAATATCTATTGAATGACTGAAGGAATCTCATCTGGTACCAGCTAAATAGAGCCCAGCAGTTTTCCGACACTCTGGACAGTGTTTTACCTTTGGGGAAATGAAGAGGATGCCATCTGGAGCATTGTCTCTTGGTCCCACTCTCTCTTGCTCTCTGTTACCTTTTGTTCTTTCTCTTTCAAACTAGAATCTTAAAGAATGAATCCTCTGCACACCCACAGAATGGCTACAGCCTGCAGGGTTTTGTGAGAATGGATTGCTGTTAATTGTGACTTTGGTGGGTTCTGATCACGAGTTGTAGATAGCTCTGTGAGGCCTTTTGAAATCTGGCCAATATCTGAGCCCTTAAGCCTTCGACATAGGATGGGGTCATCTAAAATAAGGTCTTCCACGTATCTTTTAACGTCTTTATTTTGTAGGCTAGTGCTCCTTTAAAATAGACTTTTTCCTGTAGTATAGTTCTTGGCATATTTAGTTAATAATAGAAAGAACCACCATTCACTTAGTGATTGCTATGTGTAAGGCATTGTGCTCAGGAATTTGACTCTTTGAAACCATATTTTTCACTGAATCTTTAAAACCATATATATTTTTTCCTTTTTGCCATAGCAATATTTATTCTTTATTTCCTTTATCTAACATTCTTGCGCTCTTGGTCTGAATTAGGGACTATGACTGCCAAAACACACAACTTTGAGTACCAGGAACTGTTTAGTGAGGGCCAGACTTTCTAACAAATAGTTACCATGCAGTGTGATGATTGAATTAGCAGAAGCCTATCCAAAATACAGCCTAGAAAAGAGCATCATTAACTTTGAGGGACGAAGAAGAGCAATTGTGTTGTCAGGGGAATCTAGGAAGATGGTTTTAAGTAGGACATGAACCCTAAACATAATGTTAAAGTTCTGTGTATTCTCTCAAGCTTGATCTGATTACTCTAGCCTTCCCCTGCTCTGTCTTCTGTCTTTATTCGTTGATGGTTTCTTGTCCATGACTTCCTCCCTCAATTACAATTTTTCAAATTAATTTTTTAACAGCTTCACTGAGGAAAGATTTACCTATTATAAAACTGACTAATGTTAAGTGTATAATTCACTGATAGTAAATTTGCTGAGTCAAAACCATTATTTAAAATATTAACCCCATTTAACAGGGAAACTGGGGTACAGAGAAATGAAGTGTCCTACCTATGCATATCTTACCGATAACTGGAAGAGTAGGAATACAGGCTAGTGTAATGGCTTGTTAAAACATATTCCAGTTTTTAACAGGAAAATATGCCCATGGAGTTCTTCATCATAAGGGCGCCTTCTTTATTACTTTGGAATCTAAAGACTAGGTATGTTATAAACTGGAAAGTGTCATTTGCAGAGGTTTAGGTAAAAACACTAGGAAAGAGTGCAATATTAGGTATTTTTTGAAATGTAAGTAAAATACCTTGAGTTGAACCAATAGACAGCATTAGCCAGACAAAAAACCAATATCAAAAAACTTAAAAAAATTGTTGAACTAACAATGTAATAAAGCCACAAATTAAAATATGTACTTTCAATGTTAATAATAAACCACTCTGGTTACTTATATTCTAAATCATTATGCTTATTATTGGGCTTTCCAGGGTATTTATAAACATTAATTTTCTGATGGAGAATATTTTCCCCACCCCCACCTCCGCCCAGGAGGGTCTGGGAAGCACCCTGGCATGAGCCAAAGCAGTGTTCAGTACTCCAGGTGAGGCTTCTAAAGGGCTGTGGTCCACATGCCACAGGCTGACCCACAGGGATTAGAATGAACCAGAGGATATTTTCTTATTCCTACCCCCAAGCAAGCTGTGACATGTAATAGTCTAACAGGCAGTTCAAAGGAGTGAGGCTTTCCACTTTTTCCAGTTGAAATTATGGAGTTTGAAATGTTCTGACAATTAAATTAGCTGACTGGTGTAACAATAGCAAATGCTTTATGATTTGTGTTGCCTTCAGAGATGGCAGAAATTAGGCTGCTGATAATGGATTGCAATTATGTGGACTGTGAAAGGCCACCCTGCTGTCTTCAGTAAAAGGGGGAGGGGACGGGGAGGACAGCTGCTCCTGCCTTTCTATTTTGAATTATGCTTTACATGCTGCAGTTCTCATTTTTTAATATATTAATGCTGGGAAAATGGCAACAGATGAGATATTTGTTGACAGGGGAGAGCTCTCCTCGGTGAAAGGCGGGCTCTTACACAGCCCATGCAGAGTGCTCTGCTGGGTCAGTATGCTCTGCTGCCTCTATTTATGCATTCGCCATTCTAAGTGGAATCAAACGTGCAGAAACTCTTCCGTGCCCCAACTCTCAGATCAGGAAACCACAGGAATCACCTCAATTCAACATTGGGGCACTCAGGCAGAGGTATCTTTTCAGCTCAGTATCAAAGAAAGTGTATCTGAGATAATTCTAAGTTCAATATTTTATTTCCTATCCAATATCCAAAGGCTAGGTCAGAGTCAGTTTTCAGGAAGCATCCTAACTCCTCCACTAAAGCAGGGGCTGACAGACTATTTCTTTGAAGGATCAGATAGTAAATATATTAGGCTTTGTGGGTCATGTAGACTCTTGTCACAGCTACTCAACTCTGCCATTATAATGTGAAGGCAGCCATAGACAATACATAAAATAAGTGTGGCTGTGTGTCCCAATGAAAATTTATGGACATTGAAATATGAATTTTATATAATTTTCACAAGTCATAGAATGTTATTCTTCCAATTTATTTTTAATCATTTTAAAATGTTCAAATTATTCTTAACAGGTTGCTGGATTTAGCCTGTGGGCCATAATTTGCTGGTAGCATTAGAGATTCTCCTGTGTTACAGTTATGTCTACAATTTTCCAGTATGTGAATGACCCTTTACTGCCATAGCCCATCCTCATACTCAGTGGATTAAACAGAGCAACATGGACAGAAAACCAGAAACCCATACCAAACAAAGATATTTCAGTTTCCTGCCTGCCTCACTTGTTGCCTCCTCATATACCCACACATACCCCTACCTATTTTAATTTGACATTCATAGCACTCTTTCCTAAGGACAAGGGATCTGGTTCCTATCCTTTGGGATCCTGGTAAGTTACATTAATAAGAAGCTTAGAATTATGGATTGAAGTAAAAATAAATCTGTTATTATTCAGCAGAATGTCATTACTTCCTTTGCAGAAGTGAATATATTTGTTTATCTTTGGATAATTGCTCATTATAAGTTATAAAATGAAGTTACCAGCTGTGTATTCTGCAAGTTTATTAAAATTCCATTTGAATAGATATTTTTTAGTGCTTATGTAGTGAAAAGTGGTTAATTGGGATGCAGATGGTCTTTCCAAACTGTGGACAGGTGAAAGAATTGTTCGGACATACCAGTTATGAGTTGGTCAGTTGCATGGATACACTGAATGAGACCCAGGAGCAAGTTAGAGTTCACCAGTGCTCAGAAACTTGGTGCCCAAATAATGGTTCGCTGGAGACAGCATTATACTGTGACATCTGAACTAAGGTCCAGCACACAAAGGCTTGTGCTATGGGACCACTCTGGGCCTCGTTTTCCTCCTTTGAGCTGAGGAAGAAGTAGTTTATGTGAAGGCACTTTTCGTAAACTCTAAAGTGCTGTTTGTATGAAACTATTGCTGTTATTTCTTAAGTCTGAATACAGTTCTTTGTTTAGAGTTCACTAACCTGACTGATTATTAGAATCATTTGTGGGAGTCGTGGGAGAGGAGCTCCAGGAAAATACAGATTTCCAGTCTCGTCATAGTCTTACTGAATCAATTTCTGTGAGCAGACCTAAAAGTCTATATTTTTAACAGATTCCCCTGGTAAGTACGATATGTTTGGGAAATTCCATCTTGTTTATAAGCCTCAGATTATGGATTTAAGAAAACCAAGTACTTTCCCCTTAATCCTAGCTTGGACTTTCCCCCTAAAAGTTCATGCCATTTGTTTTCAAAGCCAGTCAGGGACTAGGCAGAGAGAAGGTCAGGAAGAGCAAGAATTGTCTTCACTTCGTTTTCTTAGGTTTGTCTGTTGCAGTCAGTAGAAATAGAGGGAGGACTGGTGCTTTGATGTACAACTGAGTACATCAAATGAATGAGCCCATTGTGTTTCCCCTCTGTCAACTCCCCTCTGTAGCCCGGAGGTTTACAGTGTCGTTTTTACTCTCTTCTGTGGGTTGAAGCATGTTTGCAAAACAGTGTGAGATTCAGCACACTGTGAATGTACAGCAGGTTGACAATATCCTTTTCAGTTTCACTACTCAAAACTCATCATCAAAAATGTTTTTTTCCAGTTATTTCTGGAAATAGTACAATTGTGATGTTGGCACATACAGATCACAGACACAAAAAGAACCTCAGTAGTACTAAAAAGATAAATTGATTCGGCATTTATCACATTTTCTACATTGCCGCTAATTTACATATGAGTAATTGTATATTTCAAATGAGCGAAAGCATCCACCTCCACATGAGTAGCCCAGATTGTTTTCAGCAGTACTCAGTAGTATACACACACACACAAATGCTCTCTAGTAGTACATTGAAACTTTCTAGTGTTGGGGAGCCATTCAAAGTATTCCCGTTTACAGAATTCCTTCCACAAATATTATCTATATTTTCCCAATATTTGTCATAAATTTACATGAGATGTGGCCTTGTAGTTTTTATATCAGAAGTTCACAGTTTTGTTAGGAGATGGTCATGACTATATCACTTCAGAAAAAGTTAGCTTTCATGATCGTTATATTAATCAAATCATATTTCCAAATTATATTCATTATAAAAGCATTTTTCCCATGGAAAAATAATGAGATCAACATATCTACTCTGTATGTAGCCTAGTTCTTTATTTCAGGAGTTCCCAACACCCAAGCCACAGGCTGGTACCTGTCTGTGGCCTGTTAGGAATTGGGCTGCATAGCATTTGGTGAGTGGCGGACAAGAGAATGAAGCTTCATCTGTATATGCAGCCACTCCCCAGTACTAACATCACCACTTCAGCTCCACCTCAGATCATCAGGCATTAGATTACCATAGGTGCACCAGTCCCTATGGTTGGGGACTGCGCCTTTATTTCATAATCTATTATTATTTATTTGTTTGTTTGTTTATTTATTTGTTTATTTCATTTATTTTATCAATTTGATGGAGATACTATCAAAGTAAGTAAATGCTTAACACATGTTTGAGCGACTAAAAGGGGTATATATCTTCTTCTAAGTTTACTAATGTTAGATATGCTCATACCTATTGTTCAGCATCCATTTCTAGCATGGGCTCTCTCCAAAGATCACTTTGGATGCTAAGTCTCCACCCTATGCCTCTAAATCTTCAGAGATAAATTTCCAGCAAAGTCCTAAATACCTTTCTTCTCCTCCAAGGTCCTCAAACTAAGTATGTCAAAAATGGAACCTGCCTTTTACTCTCAAAACTGATCCTCTTCTTGGGGTTCTTATTTCAGGGAGCCCCCCTGCCATCTCCCAGATGCTGCGGCTTCAGTCTTTGACATCTCTCTGACTCTTTCTCTCAGTCCTAATCAGGGGCTGATACTGTTGGGTGAATCTTTGTCTTCTCTCCCTTCCACCACCACCCTCTTACTTTTAGATCTTTGATTCCCAAACCAGGGTCCAAAGACTATTAAGGGGCTCCATACAAATATTCTTGGAAATTTTAGTGTTTTTCATCATAAGTTTTTACAGTTTCTGTTCTCATGTTTAGGATAATCTAACAAAGTGAATACCTGCATGTTTGTGATCTTTAGGATATATAATGAGTTCTGCCACTGATTTTAATGT
Organism: Cynopterus sphinx; assembly: GCA_030015415.1. Lineage (NCBI taxonomy): Eukaryota > Metazoa > Chordata > Mammalia > Chiroptera > Pteropodidae > Cynopterus > Cynopterus sphinx. The sequence goes on from CM057380.1 coordinate 96,508,387, forward strand.
CTGTTTATGTGCTGGCTCTAAAGTGAGCAGGTCCTCTTCTGGGCTTTCATGGTGCCCATCTTTGTCTAGGTAGAATTCCTCACATATGGTTATAGTCATTGTGTATAGACGGTTTGAGTCTATTTTCTACTCCATACACATTCCCATGTTTGGCTACAGTTATTTTAATATTTATGTAGTACTTAGTCATGTCAATAGATGACATTTGACTTAAACCATCCCTTATTTTTAGACTTTTGGATTATTTTTATTTGTTGGTTGAATGACATAGTTAAAAACATCTTTAAACAAAGTTATTTTCCTCTCATCTAGATTTTCTTGGGAATCCCTTGGGAATCACTAAACCAAAAAGCACAAGCAGTTTTATTCCTCTTGTAATATGATCCTAGGCTTTTTAATGAAGAGGCTTGACTGAGTTGTAATGTATGACCTCTTTTTAGACATGTTTCTTTCATTTCCATTTAAACTCTCTCTGATTTGGGGTCAAATTAGAAAGAACAAATGATGATTATTATCTTTCCGCCATTTCACTACCGTTGCTTCCCTGGACCATTCTCTCATCCTCCAGTCTTTGCACCGTTAGCCACGCCTTCAGATATGTGTAAAATGTATATTATGGCAGCCTGAGAAATGTGTCAGCAGGCAAATCTAATGATTTAATCTAATCGTGCTCAAATGAAGCAGAAGCTTTCTGTAGCCTATAAGATAAAATTCAACTGTGTTGTCAGGGCATACAGAGCCCTTAAGACATGGCTTGTTTCCCAATCTAGGCTTATCGTTGGCTGCTGCCCAGATGCATGCTCTGCTCACCCTGAAGGCACTATTTTCAGTTGAGAATATACATGTTGTTCCCTCAATCTGAAATGAACTCCCCAACCCTTTGCCTGCCCTCCTGGCGTGGCCTTACTCATTCTTCAAAACTCATTTGGAAGTCCTAAGTGCTGCTCTCTTTCTAACCTTTATTACGTCTATTCTTTTGGCTTTGTCGCCTATTTTGAAGCTCTTTGTTAATTTTTTTATTTTTCACTTAGATTGTGAGCTCATTAAAGACAGAAATTTTGTCAGTCATTTTGTAACCCAGATTTTAATACAGTGACCATCACATAGCTGGTCCTCAATAAGCATTTTCTGAATGAACAGAACCGTTATTTTGATTTACTTGTTTGTGAGTAGACTACCTCTAGGTAATTCTACTTATTAGTAAACTGAGAATCTATTTATAGTATATATGGTAATTCTCAAGTGTCCAGAATATCAGTGTGTTAAAATGTAAAATAAAAAATCATCTCTCTCCCTAAGTTTTTAAAGGGTAGCAGTTGTAATTTTGTTTATTAATTAAACTGTAAACCCTAGCTATAAGCTACCTGAGGAGATACTTAGTTCACCATTATATTCCCCAAGCTTAGTACTCATACCTGACACCCAGGAAGTATTCAATAACCATTGAATGAGTCGATAGATGAATGAACGAAATTTTGAGAAAGGCACTAACCATGAGGCATGTCACTAACCTCGACAGGTGGGAATTTACTACATTTATGTGTACGTATCTGCCCTATTTTATTCACCACTCTTTCAATGTGTCTATGTAACTCACTCTTTTTCTTGATAATCTCTATGCCATCTCCCACCTCTACCATCATGACTCTGAGGGCCTTTTGAACCATGCTATCTCCTGCTTATCTTTTTAATGTGAGATGACTTGGAGATGTCAGCTATAAGCCAGGAAGCTAATATCTTGGTGTAGAAGGCAAGATAGTGCTTTTGCCCCCACCTCCACCCCCCAACAAGGAGGCACGAAGCTTCTATGCCTGGCCTCCTCCTTTACCTCCAATCATCAAATCTAAATTAGCTAACATCCTATTGTTCTGAGGGATAAATAAGTCACACCTGCATGACTGAGCTGATTTACAGATACCTGATGTTATCCAGAGTCTGAAGCCAAACCTGAAGAGGTCGTTTTGAGAGAAGCACGAAGTATTGGCACAGAGAGATCACATCTCCTTTTTCTGTGTTGAATCTCCTTGGGATATATGTCTCATTTCTTGGTATCTTAGTGAAAATTTGCATGATTTTGGCCACAGCCTATTATGAGAAACAAGAATTTCCATCTACTACTTAGCTTCTTTCTTGAAGTACTAATCCTTTTAAAAAGGAAAAAGCAAACTGAGGTAGTAATTAATGGAGGGGAGGGAGTAACATGGTGTTGCAAGGAAAAAAGATCTTCAGCTGTGTATAGGAATGATGTAAGCTAGAGACAAAAGAAAGAAACCTGGAATGGCAACAAAAGTCTGCTGTTTGGTTCACTAAAAAAGGTATTATACATTCTCAATGACCTTTCCTCAGGCTTAGGACTTTTACTGAAGCCCTGCTGTGTGAAAACGAAGGTCTTAATTGAAAGTAGAATGTGTTGAGTCAGTATATATTACAGCTATAATCAATGCTGACTCCTCTCAAATACATTCTTCTTATAATTCTGGAAGGACTACTGGAAATTTTGTAGTCCTGAGCATTGTTTACCTTTAGCTGAAGGGCTAGCTGGAGACAACAGAGTCCAGTAAGCATAGATCAGGGCCTGGGTGTCTAAGTGGCAGAGGCTGATGTATCTGTGTCAGAAGAAGTGTTGCACCCACATGGCAGGTGGTACAAAATGAGGCTAACTCCTGTGTCAGGACGTGGGTGAGCATTCCAGGGCCAAGGTAACAGTGCTTGGCATACAGGAGAGAGCTGAAAAATGAATGAAAGACCACTAGTGAGGGCAGAGGAAGGCAACAATGGCTTATATCTGACATAGTGTTTCTCTCACTCCATATTTAAGGCCAGTACCGTTTCCTTGGCTCTGACATTCAGAGGAAGCTGATGTCTCAGTCAGGGTTCTCCAGAGAAACAGGCCAGTAGGGTATGTGTCTATGAGGTGATGTATTACAGGAATTAGCTCATGTGGTTGTAGAGGCCGAGAAGTCCTGTAGTCTACTGTCTGCGACTAGGAAAGCCATGGTGTAATTTTGTCCGTGTCTGAAGGCCTAGGAATCAGCTGATGGTCTAAGTCCTGAATTTAAGTCTGAAATCCAGAGAACCAGAAACACTGCTGTGATGTCCAAGAGCAGGAGAAGGTGGATGTCTCAGTTCAAGCAAAGGGAGCACTTTGCCCTTCCTCTGCCTCTTTCTTTTCAGGCTCACAACTGTTTGGGGATGGCCTTTGGCTTTACTCAGTTCATCAGTTCAAATACTAATCTCTTCCAGAAAGAGCTTGACAGACACACTCATAAATAATATTTTACCGGCTATCTGGGCATCCCTTAGCTCAATCAAGTTGACACACAAAAATAAACATAACAGCTGATTAATTCTATAAAGTACCTATAAAAACTCATACATATATTTCCGGAGCCCCCATTCCCTCTCTATCATGGCACGATAGAAAAGGCCAGGCTCTGGCAGCATAAAAGAAGAACATGATGTGGAGGCTAATTATAAGGATTGTGGGGAAAAGAAACATTTAGAATAGGTGGATGATTGTTGTTTGGGCCGGCATGAATTTAGAATTCTCCAGCTACTTAGAAAATATTTTTTTAAATTTTATTGTTCTCTAACCCAAGGGAGAGGACTTTCCAAAGACACTAGATGAATGAATGAATGAATGAATGAATGAATGGCTTGTCACCAGAATTGAATCAGGAGCTTGTCACTTGGATGTGAGGGTTTTAGATTGTTTAGAAAACAATGAGGTTGGTTCCCAGACGTGACTTTAACGTAGACTTTTCCTTAGTCTGAAACAAAATTGGCAGAAAGAAAATGACAACAGTATTGACTTGTCACGAAACTAAGTCTACTCAATTTAATGATTCTCTTAAATTCTAAGATGAGGTATGTCCTAATTCTTGAGATGTTAAATTCCTTTCTTTTATGAACCAATGGTGAAAGTAGATGGTGGTCGGGTTTTTTTTAGTGAATTTACTTGCAAAATAAAAGTTGGTAATTTTGTTTGAATCCTTTAAATTATTTAAAAACTAATGGTATACAAAATCCATAATGCTCAGACCAAATAACCTTTAAAGTTCCTTTCAGTTCTAACAGCTGGGGAGTCTAACCTTTTCCTGCCGCTTGTTCCTATGAAGTGAGAAACTCAAGTGTCAGCTTATGTTTGCATCCTGAAACAAGCTGTGTTTTTACCTAGAAAAATCATAGTACCAGTAATAAATATTACAGGTTTTCTTCAACTGAAACAAAACTGGAAGCATTACTTTAAATCTTAATTTGAACAAAGATTAGAACTGAAATACTGCAGAGACACTACCATACATTGCTAGCGGGAGTGTAAACAGGCCTAGTGGAGGAGGGGTCAGCAAATGTTTTCTGTAAAGGAACAGATAGTAAATGTTTTAAGTTTATGAGTCATGTGAAGTCTCTGTCACAAATTATTACCTCCCCCCTCTTTTTCGTAAAAAAAAAAAACAAAACAGAAAACAAAAAACATCTCTTTAAAAATGCAGAAACACTTTAGTTCATGGGCTGGATTTGGCCTGTGGATCATAATTTGCCAACCCCTCATCTAGTGTCTCTGGAAAGTCATTTGACTTTATTTGTCTCAGTTACAAATACAAAGTTGTCCACAGGCTGCAGGAATTTATCCTACAGATAGGTTTGCATCTGTGCAAAATGGCCTGCGTACAAAGTTACTCATAGTAGCGTTGTTTGAAATATCAAATACTGGCTGCAACCTAAATATTTATTAATGGGAACTGGATAAATAATAGACTATTCATATAATGAATACGATAAAGTCTTCTAAAAGAACAAGGCAGCTCTTTGTAGAATAATGCCTGAGATATACCATCAAGAGTGAAAAAGCAAGGTGCAAAAATGTTTTTAGTATAATACTATTTATTAGTCTCAAAAGAATAGTGCATGTGTATGCTTGTGTGCCAGTGTGCACATACATGGGTACACAAGTGCTTGTACTTCTTACATATAGGATACTAGTAACTGTGATATCACTGAGGAGGGTAATTGAGTATCTTAGGAATATGGAAACTTACTTTTTACTTTATATTGTTTTGCAACTTATGAGTCTAGTGCTATTTTGTGTATCACTTATTCAGAAAATTTTTAATTTTTAAAGAATTGAAATGGGTGAAATAATAGTAGCTTTTAATGTGAGCAAATTCAAAGGTGTTATTGCTTGAAATAGATCTGAGTCTTTCTTCAATCACAGGTGAAGCTGCCCTGCCTTTAAAAATGTACACATTCGGTTCCCTTTATATGAAGGTACTTTGACAGAATAATAATCCTTTGTCAACTTTTGATCATCTAAGGTGGTAGAAGACCCATCTCTAGAGTTTGGGTTTGTGGTTATGTTGTTGGCAGTGTTCCTTCTGATTTAAAATTGTGAGTAGTCATACTACAAGTTGACCTGAAGAATGAATATTTGTGAATATCCATAACCATAGGATGTTGGTGCTGGACAGTTCACTGAGACCCGTCTAACCTCTTGGTTTGGTCAGCGTCCTAAGAGGTATAGAACTGGCTCACATTTGGGCAGCTAATAATGGCAAAACCTTTAACTGAGACTTGCACTGCTTCATACATATCGACGTGGGGAAGACGGTACCTCTATCGGGTGTTACTCTGTAAGTCCCAGCCTTTATTTTTCTATGTTCCTGACTCATTGGCAGGCAGAGATGTAGAACATGGTTCCCCAGCAGTCACTCTTCCCTGAGTCATAGCCGTGTCTCTGTGGTCTATCATGGTGTCTCTGTTCTCTTTTTTTTCCTGCTCTCCCTGCTGGAAAATTTTTAAACAGCTCATTTAGTAGTCATTTGTCCTTACCCCGACCAAAAGGCCCAGTTGTCTTCTTGGGCCCTTCCCTGAATACTAAAGTGTTGGGGCAAAAAATAGCACTCTCTCTTCCAAAGGGACAGAGTGAATTGTAACCAAACATTGTGGTAGGGAGAAAATGTGAGAGGCTAAGGATTCAGGGTCACTGATATTTAGCCTTAGTGAGCTGAAGACAGAATAGATATCGTGTGGTAGATTGCAAGGATGGCCAGTTTTCCACCTCTCCCTGTATCCATGCCATTTTCAGTTCTTTTCACTAAAGAGGCAGAGTCTTCACCCTTTGAGTATGGCCTGGTTTTGTGACTTTGGTTTTAACCAGTAGGGTGGTATTGTAGGGATGAATGGTATTCCAGTTCTAAGCCTAGGCCTCAAGATGCATTGGATATTTCTGATGGCTCTTTATGCTCCACCATTGCCAGGAGAACATTTTCAGAGTACAGCCAAGTGACCTGAGTTTTCCCAGTCAAGAACTCCCTAAATCTGCAAACCAGCCAGCTGACACAGTGATAATTATACCAAAGTAAGTAATCCCAGCCGAGATCAGCAGAGCCACCTAAGTGACCACCACACCTAATAGTAAGAGCTATAAGCACTTACTATTGTATGCTAGTGACTTTTTGGATTGCTTTTTTCTGCAGCATTATTGTGAAACTCTATACATATGGGCATGGTGGGAAATGGACAGGTGGTTGGCTCAGTGTTCAGGCAAGGAGAAACCAAGCTTTTCTTTCCTCTCCTATATAATGCTGAAACATGAAGAAGTGTTTCTGGTATAATAGAACAAAACAAAACAACAAAAAGCAGGGCTAAGTCCCAGCATCAGGTAAGTATTACATACTTGGTAAAATACTACAAAGGGAAAAATGGACTTTGGGCAAGGTCCGTATCTACCAGGAGCTGTCGAAATGTCAGTATGCTGTAATACTAGCATTTCAAAGTCTGTTCTTCTTTCTTTCTCTATTAACTGTTTACTGTAATCTGTTGGGGATTTTTTCCTCTCTTACCATGAGGTAATGGGTAGCTATTACAATTTTACTAGTGAACTTATTTAAATTTCCAAATATCAGATAATTCTCATGTTATATAATTGTGATCACAATTAGAAGAGCGACCCTAATTATGCTTTTTAAAAACCTGATAAAATGTAAAAAAAGAAACTCTAATAAAAGAATCATTCAAGATATTGGCATAACATTTTATCCCAAGAATATAAACATGTTTTTTTAGGAAGTATGGAAATAGACCCTATAGTCAATTGTTCCAGTAAGATAAACCATACTCATACCACTCTTAATTTAAAAAAGAAAGCTCTTAGAAGAGTAGGATATTTCTTCAGCATGATTTAAATATCATGTAAACCAAGAAATGAAAATCTGTGTACATATATGCACACACATATATTTTAAACCAACATCTAACATCATACTTAGTAGGAAACAGAGATTTCTTAAAATTAAATATATATATATATATATATATATATATATATATATATATATATATTATATTTATAATTGTTCTGGCATTGCTTGCTAGTGCAATAAAGCATGAAACATATTTAAACTGCAGCTGATAATAAAAAGAAAAAAGTTTTTAAAAAAATAATATAATTACAGCCCAGTAAATACAAGCAAATGTATGATGACACTTAGAATTAATAAGAGCCCAGTAAACTTGTAGGTACGCACATGAGTAATAATAACTGTATTATATACCAGCAACAGCCTGTTAGCTGCAACAGGAAAAATGCTCCTTCACAATAGCCACAAAAAGTGTAAAAAAATCATAGAAAAACTCCCACATTGCTGGACTTGTGTAAACAAAAAAAATCACTAGGAGATATTTTCAAAAATTTGAACAAGTGAGAGTTACACTAGGTTTCTGGGTGTTGGAATATTGAATATTTTACATTTCTCATTTCCCCCAATTATTTTACAGATTTTATATAAGTCCATAAAGTGCTGAAGAATAGGTTCATAGCTACAGTCTTTCTGGGACCTCAGTTTGGTAATGTTAAAGGAAGCTTTGAAAGAGTCTCTGTTCTTTTGGCCTCAAGAAACAGAAAACCTGGCTAAAAATAGTTTAAACAATAAGAGGTTGAGGTTTATTATCGTACTGTCCAGAGGTGCAGTGTTTCCAGGGAGTTCAGTGGCTCAGCAGCACTACAGAGGACACAGCTCTTTCCTTTTCCTGCTCTGCCATCGTCAGTGTATCAGCTCTTCCCCTCGGACTTGGCTCCTGATAGTCGCAGGGTGGCTGTGTCAGTTCCAGGCAACATATCCTCACGCAGTGATACACTGAGTTGAGAAAACGGACCAGTCTTTCCTCGTTCTTTTTTTAAGGAAAACCTTTTCCAAAGCAACCCAAAAGACTTCTCTTTACATCTCACAGGCCAGAATGGCACTACATGGCACCTACAAAAACAGGTATTGGGCTGTAGATGTGAACTGAGAGATTTATATTAGTACAATACTGTTAACTTCAGTTGTTAAGTAGCCCGCAGCTTAGAGTAATCAAGAGTCTCCTCTCTTTCCTTTGCTGGGGAGAAACCCCCACTCTGAGCACATGGTAGAGTATAGGGTGAACAACTGAACAAAACAGGTCTGTGCCAGCAAGGGAGGTGTGTGTGCGTGCGTGTGTGTGTGTGTGTGTGTAGGGGGACTGGCTTTGACTAGACAACCAGTACAGCCTATACTCTGAATCAGGAACTTCAGTTCTAGAAGTTTATCTTAAAGAAGTCATAGAAGTAGATGAAGCTTTCGGTGCTCAAATGAACAGTATTATTTACAGTAATTAAAAAATAGGCATAAAGTTATAGAATTACCAAGTATATGGCACAGGTTTAAATTATTGTACATTTATGATAAAACAATATCATGAAACCATTAAAAATCATGTTTTTATGGCATTAAAACTCTAGAGTGTATCAGGAGCAGCACGTTATAGAATTATAACTAAACTAATGCATTTTCATTCACTCATACACACTAAAGATTGGGAAGAAAGACACCAGAGTATTGGCTTCCTTCTAGTGATAAGTTATAGGTAAATTTCTCCTTTTCTGTATTTGCTGACCTTTCTCCAACAGGTATGTAATGCTTTTAAGATCAGTAAAATTAATAGCATTAAAATCACACATTTCCATTGTGTCAGTTAGATTTTGCTGTATAATAAACTATTCCAAAATTTAGTGACTTGACTGGGCTCATGATTCCACAGGCCAACAATTTGGGCTGGGCCCAGGTTGGCAGTTCTTATGTTCTTGGCTGGGGTTGCTCGTGTATCTGAGTCAGCTGCTGGGTTGGCTGGGGTTTAGCTGGGACACCTCATCTTTATGCAGACTAGCTCTGGCTTGCTCTCAAGGCTGTGGAACGGGGTTCCAAAAGGATGAGCAGAAGTAAACAGAGCATCTTGGGCCTACTTCAGAATGGCACACTGTCAATTCTGCTGCCTTCTATTGGCCAAAGCAAGTTACAAGGCCAACCCAGTTCAAGGGGTAGGGAAATGACACCACTCCCTCCACCAGGCCTTTGACGGAAACAGCCACATGTCATGATGACTGAAGGATGTGGATATAAGAAGGGTGGAGAATTTGGAGGTATTTTGCAAGCAATGTCACTGCATCTTAAAAAAAAAAAAAAACTTACCCAAAGATTACTGAAATAAACTATGAAGTAAACGGCATATGCTTAGGTGGTGAGAATGTTTAAATGTTTTCATTCAAGGTTATTGGGAAGATTTTTATCTTTTCTTCTCACCTATGGCTGGTTAAGAGGTCAGTGATAGCTTATCTGTTGAGGTTGCACTAAGCATTTAAATCAAGCTGGTTTTAGAAGGAGCAGGGAGTAAGCAAAGTCTTCTCTGTAAATGAATTAGTATTGATACATGCTCCGAATTTGTCCTTTGGACATGTTGGCAACTCATCCTGTGCACAGGAGTGGTGAGTGATGGGACCGTAGCCAGAAGCAACAGGCTGAACCTCACCCTGCTCAGAGCCTTGTCACTGTTTTCATCTTGTTCCCCATCAGAATGGCATTTAGAAGAGTTCCGTGGTATACTCAACCAAATCATTAAGGTGATACATGCTATTTCTTCTTAATGTGTAATCATGGCTATGGCATTACTAAATTGTTGCTAACTGAGAGATCCTGTGATGCTCCAACTGGGGGTGACGAAGCATGCTTAGGGGTTTTGTGGGGACCTGGAGCCTTAGCATAAGCAGGATGCATCTTCCTGGAGCATCACTTCTTTTTGCTTCATTTTTAAACTTTTTTATTTTGAAGTAATCTTAGATTTACAGAAGACTTGCAAATATAGTACAGAGAGTTGCTGTATATCCTTCACTGACCTTCCCCTAATATTAGCATTTTGTATAACCATGGTTCATTTATCAAAACTAAGAGATTTACAATGGTACAATACTGTTAACTTTAGCTATTAACTACAGACTTTGTTCATATTTTCCCAGTTTTTTTACTAATGTTCTTTTCTGTTCCAGGATTCAATTCATGTTGCATTTAGTCATCCTGTCTCTTTATTCTCTTCTAATGTATGACAATTTTATCTTCCCTGGGCTTATAGGGTCTTGAAACTTTTGAAGAGTAGTGGTCAGGTACTTTGTAGAATGTCCTATGACTTGGATTTGTCTAGTATTTGTCATGAGGTTGTGGATTTGGGGGAAGAATATGATAGAGATGATGCACTTTGTAATCATATAATGCCAGGGGATACATGACATCAACATGACTTACTACTGATGAGTTGGCTTTAGGATAGTGTCTGCCAGGCTTCACTACTACAAAGTTACTATTTTTTTTCTTTTCATGATCTATTTATTAGAAGAAAATCAGCATCCAGTCCATGTGCAAGGGGTGGGAGGGGATTTAAGTTCCACCTCCGGGGAGAAGGAGTATCAGAGAATTTGTGGGTATATCTTAAAATCACGGTAATTAAAATACTTTCATTCATTTTTATTAATATTTTGGGGAAGATACATTAAGACTGTGTCAATAGTCATAGTTTCACACACAGGACCTAACAGTTTGCTTTTAGAATTGAGACTTTTCCTGTTCTAATTGCCCCTTAGAAGAAGTGAGAAGTCACCCCTGTCCACTACACCTGAATTTGATTTAGGCTTCTGGATTATTTTACATACTGACATCTGCCAAGGAGGAGCCTGGGGATGGGATTGGAGCAGTGGAGAGTGCACTTCAGTCTGTAGACATGATGAGGGCCAGAAATAGGGGCAATTATTGGGTGACTACCTTCTTGTCCTGGCTCTGTCACTACAAAAGTTTGTGATGTTGGGCAAGGCCCTGAACAGATGACCTTGGGATAGTATGTTATGTCATCTGACTTAGATAGGTACAGAGAATCCTTCTTTCTGTCTCGTTTTTTCCATCTGTGAAATAGGGGAACTGTGGGTGATCTGAGTGAAGCTTAACATCCTGCTTAAGAAGGGCAGCTGATGGGAAAGATGCAGCAGTGCTGGGGGAAGGGTTCTTGTTCATCAGGTCACAGGGTAGGAAGCTTGTGACAGGAGAGTGGGCCCTGCTACCTTTTGCTCTCTAGTCTGCGTATTCTCTTCTGCTTTTCTGTCTGTTTTCTGTCTGCTCCTGCATATGAGCTACAGGAATCCCTGCCAAAGAGGTAAGCTGAGACCTCAAGCAGGAAGAAATGAGGACTGAAGACAAGCCAGGAAGCTTCGCAGAACATGATACTGGGTTATCTCAATTTTTTTGAGCACCGTGGGGAGTTCTTTCTGGGCTCTGGTTTTAGCTGTCAGTGGCCCCAGAGTCAGCAGATCTATTTCTCCTTTGTGGGTGCTGAAAAGAAGAAAATTCTTGGTCCTCTCTGGGATCAAACAGCGTATCCCAGCCTTGCCTCCCGTAGGGGACCCCAGTTCCTTTTTTCCAGCCATTTTGATCTCTTGCTTTTCGATTTTGGCGACTGATCTTCTATCTGAGCCAGGGCAAGAAGGTGGGCTGCCGATTCGCTCTCTCCAGGGTTCTCTTTTCTCTTTTTTACTAGGCCTTCACAGACTCCCCCATTTAACCCAGGAACTGCTGAAGTCATCACTCCCATTTTCTTTTCTTTTTGAAATTCATTCCTATTTTACAGAGCTCTGCCCCACCCTGATCCAATACTTTCAGGCATCATCTTTCACATTGACGTGGTGGTTTGAAGTTCATCTTGCGATCACTTCATCTTTCTGTCTCCCCTCCCAAACACTGGCTCCACCTGCTCCCTCTCATAGCTTTTTGTAATAGCCCTTCAGCCATTTGAGACCTGGCCTGGTGTGTAAAACCTACAATTATTTTGATTTCTAAAGTAATACATGTTTGCTGCATAAGACTTGGAAATAGAGAACATAGTAAAAGTCAATGATGATCTCACTGGCCAGAGAGTAGCTGTTAATATTGCTTTATTTTCTTTCACTCTCTTTTTGAGGTATTATGTGTATATGGTATGATTACTTAACATAATTGGAATCATATTGTACCTAATGTTTTTTAACATGTTCCAATTTTGCTTTCATCTTCCCACTAGCCATTGTTAGCATGACTCTTCGTGTATCTTTAAATTTTTTGAAGTTAAATGATGTTCTACTTATTTAATGACCACACACTTACTTTCTGGCATTTTTTCATATAATCCCCAAGGTTTTCACTCCCATTTCCCCTCTATTTTAGGATGCTGATGATGGTGAGTTATGTAGTACCTACATCAGGCTCTGTTTTAGAAACTATTGGTACATTTCATGCTTGCAGTAGTCTTCAGTGTTGCTTCTTTTATTAGCCCTTTATGGTGGATGAGGAAACCAAGGTTAAGGAACTTGCCTAAAGCCTCACACTTTGGTAAGGACCAGAACTGGATTTGAACCTTGTCACTGGCTCCAAATCCATAATCCTAACTCCCTTGATAGTCCCCTTGTGAGCACTTACTTTCTTGATCACGGACATGCTCTTTCATTGAGAGGGTGCATTATAATCTAGAGCAATGGTATTTTCTAAAATTCGTGTAAAGAAGTTGGGTGTTAGTCTTGGCTCAGCCACTTTCATGCTCTGTGACATTTGGTAAGTTATTTCACCTCCCTGGGCCCCTATGGGCCTTCTCAGCTATCAAGTTCCGTGACTTTGTAGTGGAAAAGCAGAACAAAAGCAGCATTCAAGAACAGACCCAGAATGGCAGGGACCTATCATCCACTCGGATTTCAGGAGCAGTTACATTTGGCTCTAGTAGACATTCCTGTGAGGAAGTTGTTTTTTCCCTATTTTACTGAGCAGTAGGTAGCTGATGCCCAGGAGAAGCCCACAGGGGCTATGAGGGTTATTTTGGATGCTAAGTTAAAGCATTATAGGTAAATCCTTTGAACATTTTGAGGTCTTGGGGCTTTTTTGGCCCACCAGCAAGTGTGAGGACTGAAGAGCACATGTCCCTCTCTGGTGCAGGCTCCCAGCCCCTGGCCGTGTTGCTGGTGTTTCTTCCCTGATGTTCTCCGAGGTATGTAGCTAGAAGGATGTGCTGGAAAACGTGGGTTCTTTAGATGGGGTGTGTACTGTCAGGCTATTGGGGTGGGATGAGCAATCTAGCTAGTGGGATGGGGATGACCACTGAGTTTTCCCTGATGTCAGTGATGAGTGGTGGTCTGCTGGCACCACAGATAATTTCCTAGGGTCCTAGTCCCCCTTCCCTTACCCAGCAAAAAAAAAAGGGGAACCAGAAGAAGACACTTGTCTAAGAGAATAGAAAGTTCACTCTCACGCAGTTTCCCTTCCCTTTTTATATAGACTTAAAATAGAAAAAAAGCAAGGGGTTTTCGAATTTGGCTGGGTTCCAGCTGTGTACCTAGGAAGAAGCCAGTAGCTCCTTGCTTCCCTTTGTAGGTGCTGGTGATTCTCTAGTGCAGGGCCTGGTAATCATGTTACTGTGCCAACTCCTCTGGCAGATGGCTTTATTTTTCTAGAGTTAGTTCCCCATTTGCCAGGCATCTCTGAGGAGATACTGACATGTTCTTCTTTGTCAAGTTCTTCCAGAAACAAATAAGAAAAACATACTTTTTTAAAAATTATTTTTCTATTGTTGGCTTGGAAAATATCTTGCTTTGTGAGTGAAACTATTTGGGGACTTTATTTCAAAGTCTGAGTTCCTAAGATAACAGATGAGGGTTTCAAGAAACCCTGGTTATGTTTGGGCAGTGGGAGTCTGAATTAAATTGAATTAAGCAGTATTTGTACAAGTGTCCATTGAGGACACACATGTGTCAGTCATGTTTTCAAGCTTTCAGAGGGAAATGGAGTAGTAGTGATGGTCGTGATGATGTGTTGATAATAAAAATAGCAGTGGCTTTTGTTGAGTATTTCATGTGTGCTAGGCGGTGAGCTCGCTTAAACAACTCTGTGGTGGGTATGCATTCTGTTTTACAGAAACAAGAAACTGAGGCTCAGTTTAAGTGACTTACTCAAAGTCACCTAGTAAGTAGCAGAGCTGGGTTTTAAACACAGGTTGAGCCCACAGTCCCCACTGTTACCCTACAGGCAAACTGCCTCCAAAAATATGTTCTAAGAGAATCTGGACATTTATCACTTCAGATTTTGAGACATTTGAAAAAATAGCTTTTGATAAGTAAAATAGAAAAAAAAAAAGAAGAAAATTTATTCTTCCCCTCCATTCTATTTCTTTGAACCAAATATAACTTATATAGTGAATATCACTAAAAGGTCTGCTCTCTGATCCAGGCCCACTATGCCATGTGTCTCAGGGCTATACCATTAACAAACAGACAAACAAACACCCTTTATTGAGGTGTAATTTACATATTATAAAATTCATATATTATAAATTCAGTGATTTTTAGTGAATTTATAGAGTTTTGCAACCATCACTATAATCCATGTTTAGAACATTTCCTTTACTACGAAGAGTGTTCTTGTACCCATTTGTACCCATCTGTGCGCCCTCCCCCAGTCCTAGGCAACCACTAATCCGCTTTCTGTCTCTCCAGATTTTCTTTTTCTGGAAATTTCATATAAATGGAGCCATTTAATATCTAGTCTTTTGTGTCTAGCTTTTTTCATTTTGCATAATGTTTTTGAGATTCATTGGGGGTGTAGCATGAAGTGGTAGTTCATTCCTTTTTATTACTAAATAATATTTTATTTTATGGATATATACGAAATTTTGTTAATCCATTCATCAGTCATTTATGTTGCTTCACTTTTTGGGTATTTGAACAATGCTGCTATGATCATTTCTGTTCATGTATTTATGTAGACATATGTTTTCATTTCTCTTTGGTAGGTATCTGGAAGTAAAGTTACTTTACTGGGACTGCTGGTAGATGTAACCTTTTAAGAAACTATTACACTGTTTTCCAAAGTGTCTATCAGTTTATCTGTCCATCCCTGGGGTACGAGGGGGTTCCAGTTACTCTACATCCTTGCCAACACTGATATTGTTTGTCTTTTTTATTATAGCCATTCTAGTATATGGGTAGCTGTATCTCACTGTGGTTTTAATTTGCATCTCCCTAATGACTAATGACATTGAACATTTTTTATGTGCTTATTAGCTATTCATAAATCTTTGGTGAAATGTTCATTCAATTTTTTGCCTATTTTTCACTTAAATTCTTTTTCTTATTATTGAGTTGTAAGAGTTCTTTATATATTCTGGATACAACTCCTTTATCAGATATGGCTTCTGTTTTCTCCCACCTGTGACTTATCTTTTCATTTTCTTAATGGTGACTTTTGAAGAACAAAGATTTTTAATTTTGATGAAGTCCAATTCATCACCTTTTCCTGTTGTGGATTATACTTGAGTTGTGCCTTTTAGTTGGTTTATTTATAGTTTAGGTGCCCCAGTTTTCACTCTCACATCCTTCCTGGATTCTGCATTTATTCCTGTTTGAGGAGAGAAAACAAAGTCCAGCAGCTAAGTTCTTTTGCTAGTATTCTGTGGCAGGCATCCTGCTGGCATTGTGTATTCAGGCCTCTAGCACTCTGGTTACCAAGTCTTGAGATGAAGGTGAAATTAGACCTGCTTAGGCAACTTACAATTGAGAGTCAGAAAAAAAAAAAAAAAAAAAAAACAACTGCTCCGTATGGAAGTGTTTCTTTGTTAAAAACAACAATAATAAAAAATATCCCTTACATTACTTTGAGGGTTTTCAGAGTTTATTCACCTTTATTATCTCATTTAAATTGTTTTGCAGATAAGGAATACAGGGTTTAAGTACAGTTCATATTTGAGACACAAGAATTAATTATTTTCTTCCAGGATATACCAAGGATATTTTAAAGTGTTTGCTGTTCGTCATATAAAGATGGATTGGAAAAGAGATTAACACTGGGCTTTGTCTACTGGTTCGCTTAATCTCAGCAATAGTCAGAATTATAGAATTGCAGATTCCTTTGTTGAAAGGGACCTTAAAATTTTGGCATATATCTTTTCACTCACTGCAGGAATCCTTACATTGCTCTCGCTGGCTAATAACCTTCTGGTACTGAGACAGATGCAACAAAAGAGAGCTTTTAACTTCTCAAGCCCATTGGATTAATTCTTGGATAATTTTTAAATATTATAAATTTTTTCATATCTAGAGCATAAAATTTCCCTGTAATTTTCACCCTTTGGCAACACAAAACAATTTAAGGCCATTAAGGCCATTCTTTGTTGGCAGTTATTCAAATATTTATGAGTAGCTACCTTAAACCTTCACTTCTGCGGGCCCTGTTTCATCAACTGTGTTGTATTTAATTTGGATTCCAGAGCTTCAGTCATTCTGGTCACTTCTTACAAGATATGCTTTAGAATGTCCATATATTTTGTGCCCACATAAAACCTAACCATCAGACATGGCCTGGCTGGTAGAGTTTAGTGAGCCTATCCTTTACTTTGGTATGAACAGGGGCTGCCTGGTGGGGATAATTATTTAGCAGCTGCATTGCATCCTTGGCACATGTGAAGCTTATGATTAACTGAAGCCCCAATATTTTTTTCCTCCTGTGGATTTTGGCCAAGCCAGTTTTCCATAGTCATATATATATATTATATGTTAAATATTATAACTATAATATCTAGTGTCTATTGAGAATTTTTTATGTTCAACTTATTGAGTTTTCTCCAGGATTTGCCTTTTGGGATCATTTTGAATCTTGTTTCTTCCCTTTTCTAGTTTCTTTCCCAAGAAACATCTCTGTTTCCCAAGAAAGACATTTGCATATCTAGTTTTTATCCATCTGGGTGTCCTCTCTACCCAGATATATTTTGGTCTTACCAGTTCATAATGGTGATAGGTATATAGGAAGCAGATCCAATGAGAGAGATTAAAGCTGCCTGGATTTCTGCACATATGTCCATGGCTCTCCTGATCCTGGGCTAATGTGACTCATTATTGTATACTTCTCTTCTTTCGTGGATGAAGTCAGGTTCTCCAGATGATTGCCCCATATAGTTTATGTAGTCATATTATGAAATACCTAGATCTATGAAAAAAAGTGACAAATAGGGAATTAAAATAGAGGAAGAAAAAAGGTGGGCATTTTTTAATTTTAAAGTCTGTATTTAACCAACTCAGCCCTAACATTTCTTTCCCAATCTGCTCCATCCTGCTGTTACCATGATTGCTTTCAAATCATTAGTGCTCCTTCCATGCTGTGGATTAAGGGTCTCTTAACTGCTCCCCATCAGAAAATGAAATGCTCTTTTTAAAAATATTATTGTTCATGTTATTAGATTATATTTTCATTCCTGAGCAAGGGAGGAATAGACTCTTTGCTAGGGAACCTGACTTGACTAATAGCAGAGCAGATTCAAAATAGGAGAAAATATTTGCAAACCGTGTATCTGACAAGGAACTTGTATCCAGAATATGTATATATAAAGAACTATTTCACAATGAAATCAATTTAAGAATGGGCAAAGGATTTGAATAGGCATTCCTCCAAAGAAGAGATACAGATAATGAGAGATACAGGCCAATAAACACATGAAAAGATGTTCAGCATCCTGTTCCTTAGGGAAATGAAAATTAAACCATTATGAGATGCCACTTCATACCAACAAGAATGGCTGAAATAAAAAGGAGACAATAACAAGTTTTGATGAAGTTGTGGGGAAATTTGAACCCTCATACGCTGCAACGGGATTGTAAAATGGTGCAGCTGCTTTGGGAAAATCTGGCATTTCCTTAAAGTGCTAAACATTGAATTACCACATGACCCAGCATTCCAGTCCTAGACCAAAACATGTCCAGATAAAAATGTAACAGTGGTCTTTTTATTGTTGAGTTGTAAAGGTTTATTTTATTTTATTTTATTTTTTTAAATTTAGTTTGAATACAAGTCCCTTGTCAGATAGATGATTTGCAAATATTTTTTTCCCATTTCATCTTTTTGCTTAGTCGATGGTTTCCTTTGAGGTACAATTTTTGAAATTTGATGAAGTCTAATTTATTTTTCTCATGTCATTTGTGATTTAGATTCTGTATGTTTTTGAAGTGCTAAAAATAGTAGCTTTTATTATGGGCCTGTTACAAGAGGAACTAGGTTGAGTAATTGAATAATTAATGTACTTTGTTAGGAAGAACAATCCCACACAACTCTGAGGTTAAGTGTATTGATGATTTTTCTTATTTATCTTTGCATCCCATGCCACTACCCCACCCCTATCACTTAGCATGGTGTTGTGCATATAAGAGAAACTCAAAAAATACTTGATGACTAAATCTAGAGAGGAAAATTTGTCATTGCTAATGACCTAAACAGTGTTTTGTTCAGGCTTTGAAGACAAGTGTGAATTCATATCATAGCTCTACTTACTGTGTGGCCTTTCCTAGCTACTTAACCTCTTTTAACCTCAGTACGCACAATAGTAAAAGAAAGAGTAATGTTTATCTTGGGGGATTGTTGTAAAGATGGCATATAAAACCCTTTGCATAGGTAGAGATTCCACCAAAAGCAGTTACTGTTTATATCAATTAATTGCTCTGTATATTAGTTTCTCCATTTAGTAAAATAGTAATGATTCTCATCTTTAGCCATGTCAGTAATATAGATTAAGACTCATGAGATAGTAGACTCCACTCTCCCTGCCTCCTTTGAGAAGTAATATAGTCCAGTCCTTGAACTTTAGAACCTTCCTTGGTTCCTGACCATCTCTATTTTTGTGGAATTCTTGTTGAAGGAACTTTGAGTGTATAAGCTGTTGTACTATCTAATATAGTTGCCATAGGCTACATGTGGTTATTTGAGTTAAAATTAACTGAAATCAGAAATTCATATGCTGCCTATAAGAAACTCACTTCAGATTGAAAGACACACACAGACTTATAGGGATGGAAAGAAATATTTCATGAAAATGGAAATGAAAAAAATCTGAGGAAGCAATACTTACACGAGAATAAATAAACTTTAAAACAAAAACGAACCCAGTAATCCCATTGCTGGGTATTTATCCAAAGAAACCCAAAACACTACTTTAAAAGGATGTGTGAATCCATATGTTCATTGTAGCATTATTTATAATCTCCAAGATAGGATGCAACATGGGTGTTCATCGATAGATGCATGGTTAAAGAAGAGGTACCACATGTATACAATGGAATATTGCTCAGCCATAAAAAAGACTGAAGTCTTCCATCTGCAATACGTGGAGGAACTTAGAGGTACTGTGCTGAGTGGAGTAAGTGAGGCAGAGAAAGACAAATGCCATATGATTTCACTTGTATGTAGAATTTAAAGAACAAAGTAAATGAACAAACAAACAAACAAACAAATTCATAGATACAGAGAACATTTTGATTGTTGCCAGATGGGGGTGGGTTGGGTTAGGTGTGAAAAGGAAATGGGATTTAGAAGTACAAATTGATAGTTACAAAATAGTCATGGGGATGTATAGTATAGTACAAGGAATATTGTCAGTAATATTGTAATAATTTTGTAAGGTATCAGATGGGCATTAGATTTATCATGATCACTTTGTAAATTGCATACATGTCTAATCACTATGTTTTACACCTGACACTAATATAAAATCATGTGTCAACTGTAATTGCAAAGGAAGACATTATTTTTAAAAATTCAGTCTCACAATTGTACTAATGACATTTCAAGTCCTCAATAGCCACGTGTGCTTAAACAGAACATTATCATCATTCCAGAAAGTTCTACCGGACAGCACTGGAGAAAAATTTTGGACAACTTTCTGTTCAGCAGCAGAGTCTGTGAGACAAGTCTTTTCTATACAATTGGCTACGTAGGCCCTTCCCAGGACCTCTCCTGTTTGCTGGCGGGTACTCAGGCTCTAGGACCTTGAGTGCTTGAGAGCTCGGGGAAACAAAGAGTTATGTAACTCAGGGTCGTTTTATTGTTTGTTACTATTGTTATTTCAGATTTCAGCTTCTTTTATGCTAATACTGTGCCTTTTTTAGTATGGTTGATCATTAGGGAGGCCAGTAGGTGTTTCTTTTGGACAGTTATCGTTGGGTGAATGAATAGTGACCTGATGGGGTGGTAAGATGCTTCTTGAAATCCATAATTTTCTGTGAGGTGTCTGGTGCTAGGAAAAAAAGGCAACATATTACTAATAGATATTTAGGATTCTGGAAATTTTTTCCAATTATGGAATTATGATAATGTTCTAGAGATTGGAGTCTTTAAAGAGGTTTTGTCAAGGGACCCCTGAACATTCTTTTTGCTTGATCCCATGAAACTAACATCAGTAGATTTCCTTCTGATGACTTTGTACACATTCTAATTTGATTGTAATGCACTTGTATTTTTCTCCCTGACTTTAGAAAACAGGAGAATTCAATTCCTTTTGTAGACAGGATTGCTCTTATTTTTCTTCTTTTCTCTTATCTTCCAAATTTTCTGAAATCATGTTTTCCATGAGCCATTTCTAGAGTTCATGGGTGCTTTCTCTGGGCATGGGACACACCTCTGATGCAATCTGAGGATAGTTCCTTTTTGCCTTGATCCACAACATGAAAACAGGCACCGAACGAGGGGACTTGGGAATGCACAGGCTCAACATTCTTTTCCCTCTGCTTTTAAGTAAGCGTTGACCTTGCCAGGCCAGGTGAATGAGCCTACAGTCATTCGTAAATGAGAAGAAGTGATTCATTTTAGACTGTTTCAGCATTTCCAAAACCTAGAATCTAGTAGATGTTCCTTGGGAAAGAGAGTCTGTGGTTAAGTTCTCAAACAAGGGGTGAAGCACAACTAAGCAGGTTTCTTTTCTGGAAGGGGCTCTGGGTCTTTAATATGTCGATAGGCATTGTATCTTCTCAGGAGAGGAGTATGTGTGTATTTCCAAATTTACATGACCTTAGGACCCTGTGTGGCCCAGCATCAGGGGGATCAGCGGCCTACAGGACACCCATTTGGGAACTGACGGAGTGAAAGATGGTGTTCTGAGAAACAGGAAAACACTCACTCTGGGAGGGTACGAATGGAGCAGTTTTGTAAATACTTCTGCTTTTGGTTTCTCAGTTGTTTCTCAGTTTTTATTTCTCAGTGATTATTTTTAACCCAAACAGTAGTCACTTGAAACTTTCATAAACTCACTGGCTCTTATCAAAACTGCCTCAAACCTTGTGGAATCACAAACATCATCTGCCTGCAGAGAAGGTAAACATTGCTCTCTGATTTCTTTTTTAAAGGAAACTTTTAGTAAAATTACTAATTCACTTTCTGATATGTTTAGGGTCTGCTAAATATATATTTCTGCTTCAAGGTCCAATCACATTCTAAGGAATAAACCATCTATAGACAATTTTTGTATGACGAAAATCCATTAATGGCACTTAGAAGATGTCTAAAGTTCTAAGGGCAGATTTTGTTGTCAAGGAGATAGATTATATGTGCATCTTGCTTCTATTAATACTTTCCTGGACAGATGAACTAAATGAACTTCTATGTAACTTGGTCTAAAAGTATTAGCCGGGACAGTGCCTGCTAATAACAATAATAATAGCTAACATTTCTTAAGTGGTCTTTCTGTGCCAGACAATATTCTGAGTATCATACATGTGATAATCACAAAAATGCAATGAGGTAGCTGTTATTTTTCTCACTTTACGAATGGGAAAATACTGTAGACATTCTATAATAGTGAAGGCTAGAATTAATTATTGGGTCTGTGTTCATATTAATGAATAACAAGGCACATTTTATAGTTCATTTTCTTTAGTTTTGAATAGTGCTAATTTTCATAAAATCACAGGTAGCATGTAGTACATAATTGATTCTGCAATTTTATATATTCTATAACTCCTGATTGGAATTGTTAGATGGCAGTAGATGCTATAAAAATGGAATTTTTTATGTATTGTCTGTATTTATGTATTTTTTCAATTTTTTAGGCCAGTTTTTTTGTTTAACACTAGGAATGCAGAGATGACTAACCCACAGTCCCTGCCCTCATAGAGATATAATCAGTGGGAAAGTGTAATCCTCCAGTTATCAATTCTTAAATTGTATCAGGGAAAGCCCTGTCTAGAATTTTGTTTTAAAAAGTCAAAGAGAAAAAGTCTGTAGATTGCAGTGGGACTGGAAGCTGGAGAGAAGCCATAGATCTCGGATGATTTTTTCCCCAACTTCATTGAGATATTGTTGACGTATAACATATTTAATTTTAAAGTGTACAATGTGATGATTTGTTACGGGTGAATATTACCACTGTAAAGTTAGTTAGCATCTCCATTCCCTTACATGATTACCTTTTGTTTGCGTGTGGTGATACAATTAGGATTTACTCCCTTAACTCCTTTCAAGTATATAACAGAATTATTCATTATAGTCACAATGCTGTGCCTTAGATTCCCAGAACTTACTCATAGCTGGATGTTTGTACCCTTTGACCAACAACTCCCCATCTCCCCCACCCCTTAAATTCTGGCAACCACCATTCTACTCTCTATTCCTATGAGTTTGGCTTTTTTAGATCCCGCATATAAGTAAGAACATACAGTATTTGTCTTTTTCAGTCTGACTTATTTCACCTAATGTAATGGGTCCATCAGATGGCTTTTAAGTTGTTCCACAGCCTGGGCTTGATTTCACCCAGCGTAGTTATCTGCAGGTTGTAACATAATTCTGCTCTGGGAAGCAGGCTTCTTCCCAGGGTAATCAGGGAGTTCGAATCATGTGCTGTGAAAGGGCTTCCAGAGGCCTCTTTGTTGATCTCCTTAAATGCCCTCTCCAGGGCAGGGTGGGGTGTACTTTTTGTAATGCAAATGAAGAGTGGAAAGTGAGGCTACAAGGAAAGTTCTCTTGTGATGAAAAATGAGAAAGGCTGGCAGAGTGCTTGGTTACAGTGTGGGTCTCCTTTGACACACTGCCTTTTGGGTTATTCTTGATGTACAGTGACCATGAGGCCCAGACTTCCTTGTTTGGATCAACTTTACAGGAAAACAGGTGGAGGGGTAGGGGTGAAGAGCAGAGTCTCCCTGGGAAATTCTGCACAAAAATTCATGTTAAGTTGTTAGGCAGGACTCCGAACTCTCGAAAAAGCCAAGTCTAGCAGCCACCCCAGGCCCGCACAGTGACCTGAAATGTGCCTTCCCGCCCTCTAAATCTGCCTTACTGCTTGGTGTACTGTGATAATTACATCCTTGTTCATCTCTTGGGTTGTATGATTTCCCAGGTAATCATATTCTCTAGATTAAATGATTGACTGAAAGGAATTTAGGAGGTTTCTGGTTTACAGTAATGTGCAGTGAGGGCTTCATATGTGCCAGGTGTTGTTCTAAGCACTTTTCACATCTTTAACTCACTGAAATCTCACCACAGCCCTAAGAGGTGTGCATTCGTTATTATCTGTATTTATTAGACAAAATAGATGCTCAGAGATGTTGAATGATGACTCTGAACCAAGACTCAAATTGGGGTCTGGTTTTGGAGGACAGTGGTTTGGCTCCTACCTCAGGCAGGAATCTAGTTAAATCATACTGGAAAAATGGAGCTCTTTTAAAATTTCTTTTAAAAAAGAAATTTGTTTGGATACATAGCTCTAGTTAAATGAAGAAATAAAAGTATCATCTTCATTATTAGGGCTTCATTATTATTTGTCTCTGGACATGACCAAGAGACTTTGAGTGCCTTTTGGCTCCAGGTCTGTGGCCTGGGCGACCGGGTGGTGGTGATGAGGTGTGACCAGGGACCTAAAGATTAACTTGCATGGTTTTTACCTCGAGGTCAGGAGACTCGACATGAATAAAATGTGATATTACAGTTTGGTACCAAATCAGAGGGGTCTGGAAAGGCTTAAGAACAGTGACCTATTCCTGCCTCTGCCCTCACCCCACACTTCAATGAATCACCACAGTCTCTGTCTGTGATCACCTATCATGATGTAAATTTGGAATTTTGTCTGTTTTCTTTACTCCTGTATCTCCAGTGCCTAGCACATAAAAAGATCCAGTATTTGTTGAACAAACAAACAAGTAAATGAGTAAATCTCAGATGGCTGAACATTTTGGCTTTCTGGGGAACAACATGGCAGTTTATATTCTTTTGTATATCTTGTGGCAGCAGCAATGACAAAGACACAGGCTCTCCAACCAAAGCGCACAACCCCAGATTTTTAGAGGAAAGAGTTCCCCCTCCACTGCCCACCTTGCCACCAGGGTAGCCTTCTGCTCTAGGATTCTGAGCAGCTCTCGCCACAGCTGTGATGGCTGAGGAATGGGATGTGGTAGCTGGTTCATCCACAGTGCTCACTTATGAAAGATCAGTAGCCTCTCTGAGTCAAGCACGCCCCTGGCTATAAGCATCCAGTTAGGCTCCAGAGTTCTCAAATAGTTGATTTCAGTCACTTCTTCCACCTCGGTGGTTGCTTTGTGGAGGGTGGACTAGTCAAACTTCCTGCTGTGCCATTTTACATGACATCACTCCTAATGCCTTGTTTATAAATGGGAAAAACTTGGTCTTTATGGCAGAAAGGGCACCCAAAAGGAGAAGCACCAGGCAGAAGTTCCCTTCTTTCCATATCGGTTGGATACTTTTTGCGGTCATTGCCCTCAAAGAGCCCGCTGGAAAGGTCAAGAGGCATGTACAATGGAAACCTCACAGTTCCACAGAAACACTGGAGATGCTACAGCAGAAGTAAGAACAAAACGCTCAGGCGACAGAGGAAGGAGGGCTTCGGGGTTGTACTGAAAACTTCACAAATAAGGAAAGCTATTTCACTAGGCATACCAAAGTGTTTTTGTTAACCGAAGATCTAGATAAAGGGTAGTAAGGGCAAATAGCCCCACTTTCAGCTTCCTTTGTGACATGTCTCCTTCCTCTCTCTCCACTTTCTCACCTCCTGTTCTCATCTGGATCTCAATCCAGTCACACTGTCCACCTCACTGTCACTGAAACTAGTCTGTTTCAGTGCCAGCTCCTCAGAAGCCTTCCTCAACCACCCTATTCAATATGGCCCATCATTCACTATCTTTATTTTCATTCACAGCTGTGGCACTCTCTGGCATTTTGTTTATGAATGAGCAAGTGATATTAATTTAATGTGTGTATTTATGCACCTGAAATCAATTGAAATCAAGATAAAGTGCCTGATTTCATGGACTTACCTTCCAGAGTGGATAGGCAGACCAAAACCAAAGAAACAAGTAGGATAATCTCTGGTAGTGGTAATTATATGAAGAAAATAAAATAGGACAGTGAGATAGAATGGTGATTGACGGAGAGCTATTTTCAGTTGTGTGGTCAGGAAAGGCCTCTTTGTGGAGGTGACATGGACTTGAATGGTAGAAAAAGCCCACTGTTAGGGGTTGAATTATATCCCCTAAAAAAATCATATGTTGAAGCTCTAGTCCCCAGCACCTCTGAATGTGACTTTATCAGGAATAGGGTCATTGCAGCTATAACTAGTTAAGATGGGGTCATACTGGAGTCCATTATGACAGAGAAGATGCTAAAGATTGCCAGCAAACTATCAGAAGCTAGGAGAGAAGGATGGAATAGATTCTCTCTCACAGCCCTCAGAAGGAACCAGCCTTGCTAACACCTTAATCTTGGACTCCTGCCTTCAGAACTGCGAGACAATAAATTTCTATTGTTTATGCCATTTTGTTTGTGATTCTCTGTTATGACAGCCATAGGAAACTAATACACCCACCTTGGAAAGTTCTGGGTCCAGGAATATAGTGTTTCCAGCAGAGGAAACAGCAAGCGCAAAGGCCTTGCGGCAGAAACTATATTAATTAGAAAGCTCACTGTATTGTATTTGTTTCTACATGTGCTCTCCTACCTTAGACTGTGCACTCCTTAAGGAAAAAAAGACAACGTTTACTTGTCATTACTCCCCCGTGCCTAGCATTGTACCCGACACGGGATGGGTGCTCAGAAGATGCGTGTTTAATTTGAGAACATATGTTACTTTAGCTATTAATCTACCTTATTGTTTAGGATACAGCTTGTTCTTCTCCAGCTCATCCTGAGGATGTTAAATGTATTCATTGAGATTCTTCTGCTGCAAGTTACAGAAACAAATCACTTAAATAACAAGGCAGAAATCGACTTATGTAAACAAAACCTAGAAAAGCAAGCAGTAGCATGTGCCTTAGGTATAGCTGGATGCAGGGACTCACACAGCCTACCTGTTTCTCATTCCGTTTATCCATCTCTTATTTTGGCCCATGTCCATGGTTGGTCCGATGCTCGAAGTACTTCCTTATGCCTCTGTGTGGTAGAGTCCAAGAGCCCTGGCTACTTCAAGGTCATAGCCTTGAAGTTTTCAGTTCAAGAGAAAATAAAGTCGGTTTCTTTTTAGCTTTAATAGAATAACTCAGAGGTGGACCCTACCTGGTTATTTTGAGTCACATATACCCATCTTGTGGCTGAGCTTAAGGTAGGGGGAAGATTCAACCCTCCCAGAATTGTGTAGGGTTGTGGAGAGAGGAGCAACTCCTAAAGTAATAACAAAACACCTGTCTCTTTGAAATAAGGGAACAAGCGTCAGGGTGAGTGTGCCATAGTAGTTATAAGAATAGGCCCTGGAACTGCACTGCTCGGGTTCAAATCCTGACTCTGCTATTTATCAGCTATCCAGCCTTGGGCATGTTACTCTCTGTGCACCAGTTTGCTCAAAAGAGTGAATAATAATGGTACCAACAAGGTGGTGCAATGAGGATGAAGTAGGCTACTACACATGAAGCCCCGGGAACAGTGCCTGGCACATGGTATGTACTATCTTTGTAAGTGCTCGTTGTTGCTGCTGTTGTTATAGTAGAGTATATTGGTAAGCATGGAATACATAGCTTTCTCTTTATTTGTCCAGTAACCTTATTTGAAAGGAATAAGGTTGACACTGTCCTGATTGCCAAAATAATCCTGTCAGATTCACCCTTTGCCTAGTGTCTTATCATTCCTTTTCTCTTCCTGTTCTCCATCTCCTTCTGTCTTGTCTTAGATACGAACAGCTGGCTCATTTACCCATCGGCTAGTTCTTTACTCCTTGAGAGTCTTCCTTTACAACCCACATTTAAAACTCATATTAGGATATTTAAGGCAGTTTGATTTGTTTGTCTTTACTGGAAAATGGAGTCACTTTCATAAGGCATAACTGAGAAGGAGACTGTTTTACTATACTGGTAGAATTGAGTTTGGGATCTACAAGGCCTTCAAATTTTGAGAGCCAGAGCCTTCAGGTGAATAATAATGTTAATAATAATAGTTAATATGTAAGTGTTAATATGCTCAGTGTTTAATGTGGATTATGTCACTGATCCTCACAGAGATCTTACTAGATTGCTAACCTACCCATTATTACCCAGATGAGCAAGCCAAGGATAGGGAATGGTAAGTAATTTGGCAATGTCCTTCTAGGTAGTAAGTGGAAGGTCTCCGACTTAAACTGAGTTTCTTTATGCTTGTCACTGAACTTTGACCACTTATTTGGTGACCATCATTTGTCATTACAGAATCATGATGGGTAAAAGGCAGATTTCAAATTTGAAAAAACAACAACAAAAAAAATCAAACAAAAAAAAGGAAAGGAAAATCAAAATCAAAATCAGACAGTATCACCTGCTACAGATAAGTAATATTTTAGGCTATTGACATGTAAGGCAGTTTCAGTGTTTCTGTAGGAATCCAGGTATGATTAGATCCCAACTTAACTATATATACTCCTATTTATAGATGAGAGTAAAGAAACTAGTGTCCAGGATGGGCATTTCATCATTTTCCAACCTTTCACAGAGAAAAGGCTACTGTGCATGCTCTGGTAACCAAATACAGGGGGAAGAAAAAAACCTTTGTTTCTTCTACCTCCTAAGTTCTCCAGTCAGGGCCCTGTGTAGATCAGACTGAAAAAAGGTTAACATGAGACAAACAAAAGTTTATTAAAGTGTGCATTGCACATTCACACAGGAGCACTCAATGATGAGTGACTCAAATGAGGCAATTAGAACTTAGGGTTGTATAGCATCTGAACAAAACAACAATCATTTTCTAGAGAAGTAACAAGACAAAGGAAAAAGACTTTGAGCTCCTGGGGTTGGCAAATTTTGGGAAAACAAATATATGGGGAAGCTAATGGTAGATAAGGGCTAATTTTAGTCAGAACTCATATAGATTCCTCTGGTGCCTTCTCTGGACCCATAAGCATCTACCTAGAGTTGTCTCTGGTGATTGACTTGTCCTTCTAGGTAGAGAGGGGCAAGGGGACACCTTTCCAAATTTATGTCCTGCTTTTAGGCAAATGGAGAGTAGAGAGCTTTCCTTCTATCTGCTGCTTTTCAATGATCTTCAGCTCTAAATAATCCTATGTTAAAGTACCATATTCTGCTGCCCTTCACAAACTATGCATGGATGATTATAAATTAAATCATTTTTCCCCCACAGAGAATGCCTATGTTTCAGGCACTGTTGTAGGTATTGGAGACACATCACTGAGCAAGTCGGACAAACCCTCCCCTTCCTTGGAGCTTGCATTCTAGTTGGAGAATGTAGGCAGCAAATATATGAATATCTTACAAAGTGTATCAAATGGTGAAATTTTATGAAGAAAAATAAAGCAAGGAAGAAGGAAAGAGAGTGTTTTGAGGGGCAGGTTGTAATTTAAAATGGAATGATGAGGGAAAGGCCTCACTGAAAAGGTGATATTGCCCAAATGCCTGAAAAAGGTGAGGGAGTGAACCCTGTGGGTGCCCAGAGAATGGCAGAAGTGTTCCAGGTAGAGGGAATAGGAAGTGTGTAAGCTGCCCAGAGTGGCTGGAGGTGGGTAAGGGTGGGAAAGAGTAATCAGAGGTCAGAGAGAGAACTGGGAGTGAGTGGGGTTAAGATAGCTGTTGTAAGGACTGTTGGCTTTAACCCATGATAAGGTAGGAGTCAAAGACCCCATGACTGAGCAGCTAGAAGGGTGAAGCACCCATTTACTGAAATGGCCCTTTACTACGGGCAGAGTCAGGGGAGTCTCAGAGCTCATTTTGGGACATGAGATGCCTATGAGATATCCTAGCAGGGATGTTGAGTAGGCAACTGAATGTTAACGTTGGGAATTCCAGGACGAGGCTACACATCTGAGAATCATTGTCACGTGGACTGCGCTTAATTCCATGAAATTAGATGTGAGTCCCAAGAGAACTGCTGGGCACAAAGAGGTCTGTGGGCACTGCATGAGTTGGAGAGAGAAGGAAGAAGGAGCAACCAGCGAGGGAGAGGAAAATCTAGTGGAGAGTAGTATCCTGGAAGTCAAGTGAAGAAAAGGCTTTGAAGAGGAGAGTGTGTTAATTCTAATGCTGCGGCTCGGTCAGTTAAGATGACCAAAACTTGATCACTGGATTTAGCAGGGGCCACAGGAGGTCATTGCTGCAATTACGTTGGAAGCTGACCTCTGATTAATTCCGTCCATCAGGGCTTTACTCAGCAAAGTGGATGTGATGAGCTCAAGCGTGCACTCTGTCGCTTAGATACAACTTCTTCTACTTGACCATCCCAGCAAAATTGTTTCTACACACCTTTCCTGGTAGATGTGCAGTTTTGCAGTTGAGTGGTATTCTAGTCCAGCTGCCTCATCGTATAACCACAGAGACCAAGGCTTGGACAGGTTAAGAATGCGGACAGGTTTGCTCATGGTAGAACCAGGACAACCCCAGGCTTCCGAGTGCCAAGCCATTTGCTTGATCACCTGGCCTACTCTGCTTAAAAGTGTCAAAGTCAGAGGTCAATTCTTGTCCCTCCAGTTCTTACTGCTCTTCCTCTGTAAGCTTGTTGAGGATAGGCAGAACAGTATGCTCCAGAACCCTCTGGAGTTTATCAGAGCTGGGTTTGAATCTCAGTTCTTCCACTCACTAGCTGTACGACTTACACAGACTAATTCATCTCAGTGAGCCTCAGTTTCTTCATTTGCAAAATGGAAATAATAATGACACCCCATCGAGGTGTGAGAATTAAACTGTCACTTGCCTATGAAGTGCTTTGAACAGTGCTAACACACAAAGGGTGTACCATATGTGGTGGTTCTAATGATGATTAGGACTTTGCTTTCCAGTGCGCTGCTATTGTTAAAATCAGCCTAAAAAAGATTTTTAAATCATGCCATTGCCTGGGGTTTATTTACAAAACAGATTGAGTAGAGTTACACCCACAAATCTGTTAAGATTTTCGCTGAAGAAGCTACCAGATGTCTTTTTTCCTAGTTGCCGCTACTGGGGGGAAAACTCCAACAAAACAAAACAATGTACTGCATACTCAGGGCCAATACATAATTTGTTCCCCTTTTATCAGCACTGAGAAAACGGTGCTGTCAGTTTCCAGTTCCCCGGCGTGCCATCATTCAGGCAGGGAAGTAGCAGCTAGACGTGTCAGGTATACCTGAGAGCTTCTGAGCTGGGAGTTTACTGTTGATGGCCCTTCAAGATGCTCAAGGGTCACTTTCGCTATTTAGAATACATTAGTGGTTACTGTTGAGATAAAGCAGATTTCTTTCGAATGAATCTGTACCAATTTTTTCAAAATATACATTGAAAATTAATTGGTAGGGTAATGTATATTTATAGATTTTCCTTCCTCCAGATCAACATCTGGTTAAAAAAATTATTGATGAACCCAAACATTTAGTAACAGCAGCAAAATCCTCTCTTCAAATCCTCTCTCCCTCCCTTCCTTCCTTCCTCACTCCCTCCCTTCCTTCCTTGCCAGTGAACTGTTTTCCTGACTCTGTGTATGTGTGTGCGCGCACATGCTTGTGGAGAGTGGAGAGCTTAAGAAAGAAGAGGGCAGGGAGCATAAAAGAAAAGTGTGAGTTACAGAATAATTTTCAAATTTACAGCAATTATATTCCTTTCAGCCCATACAGGGACTTGAAATCACTCCAAAGTGTTTTTGCCATCAACAGAGTGGGACCTGTTGTAGAGAATAGAAAAGCTAAATATGTTTAAGTGGTAATTAATAACATTATTTATTTACATTTCTGCAATAAATACTGGAATTCCAGTTATGTGCCAAACACTGCGCTCAGCATGGGCCAATAAATAATAAGTAATGCTAACTTCTTTAGTAAGCTTTAATGTTATGAAAAAACATGAAAATGATAAAGAATTTCATGTTACAAAAGTACGATGAAATATTAGCTGCTTTCCCATTTCAGACCATTAGATTTTCTTGACTGTCCTTCCCAAGAATGTCACTGCCTGTTCACTTATGTATGTCTCTTTATCATCATCATCTTGTTATTTTTAATAGAAATGGGATACTGTAAAGAGCATTCCTTCTCTTGGTGTTTCCTTTCAGAAATAGTCCTTGTTAATATGTTAATACCAACCGATCTACTCCACTGGCTTTATTACAATTGCATAACATGCCATTGTATGAATGCACCACAGTTTAATTTTCCAGATTTCTAACTTACTTTAAAATGGAGACATTACTCCCTATACTTCAGGGTTTTTCTTTTAACGAGAATCATACAAAATAATGTCTATGACTGCTACCCTTTAATTCACATTAAATATTAGTAGAATGGATAAATGTATCCTTTTAATCATTTATACATGTTTTTCTTTGTAGGTAAAGAAGAAATAAAATTTAGAACTAAGAATTATCACATATTCCAAATTAATGGAGTCCGTGCTAATGAGGTTGGGTATCTTATCTCCATTCCTAGCACCCAGTTTACACACTGACTTACTCAGTAAATGTCCCTGATGGTGACAGCATGAATAGTTATGCTGTCCATTAGTGCTGAGGGATAAATGGTAGCTCTCTATGTGTAGCAAACTCTGTGACATATTTTCTTGTCTGGAAGGTATTTTAATTTGAATGAATGGCAACAGGCTTTAAAATAAGACAGTTCAGGGTCTAGAAGCATAAACTTTGGTCAAAATTGTTCTCAGAGTTTTTTTTTTTCAAGCCTTTAGGGATCTGACTCTGAAAACCGAGAGCTGTACTTTGGATGGAGGCGCTTCCATCCCCTGTGGCAAAGTCCCTCTGTGTTTCACTTTAGGCACATCTTGGTTCAGTAGACAGATGGTCTACTTTAAGGTCATCTGATAACACAGGTGTTTTGAAAATTAATTCAGTTGTGAATTGGCTGCCAGGGAGTTATCACAGGTGCTTGGAGCGCTCATGGTGGGTAAAGTTTTCTGCTAGCTGCCATGAAGGACACCAGAATGTATATGATGCAGGTCATGTAGGATGCCCTCAAGTTGCTTGGGTGATGGGGGATGTGACACTACCCCCAAACAGCAAGCAGTACCACCACATGGCCTTAAAGAGCAGGGGTTCTGGTGTTGGACTACCTGGGCTTACCTCTCCAGCTGTGTGACCTTGGCAAGGGAGTTGGCATCTTTGCCTCAGTTTCCACATCTGTAGAATAGAGACAACAATAGTATCTGCTTCATTGTGAGCATTACATGACCTAATACATAAAAGGTGCTTGAACAGTACCTAATACAGGAGTGCTTAGTAATTGTTAGCTGTTGTTACCAAAACTTATAGCACTACAAATGGAAAAAGGGGTGATCATATCTACTGTTTTGTAGTAAGCTACTGGCCTTTTAAATGCCAGCCTCAATGCTAAGTATTTCACATTCGATATCTCATCCGATCCTTAGAATGCCCATTGAATTAAGATATTTTCAAGAAGAGAAAACAGGCTCAAAAAGGTTAAGTAGCTGCCCAAGATCAGATAGCCATTAAGTGATTTGAATCCAACTCAAAAGTTAAGTTATTTCCTCTAAACAGTATTTCTAGGGAAAGATAGAAAGAAGGAGGACATCTTCACTGTTGTCACTGAAGAACGAGGCTCAGGGCACTTAAGCAACTTGCCCCAAAACACATGGAAACCCAGGTTTTCTTAGATCAAATCCCATAGTGTCTCTAGTCATTTGTAGGGCTGACATATGATGGGTGACAAACTGGAATGACCTGCCCCAGAGGAGAGAGTCAGGACCAGTGCATTAAAATAGGCTGACTTAGGATAAGTGTAAAGAAAGATCTTTGTCAAGTAGCTAACTGAAATGAGATAGAACTGTATTTCTTCTGAATGTGAGGGGGTTTGGAGGTAGCCAGTCCAGAGTTAGGTTAGGATGGCTCCATAAAATCATCAGGGACAAGGACACAGGGCCAGTGGCCCTATTTATTGTACTTCTACCCTGAATCCATACCAAGGTTCTGACTTTGGGATTTTGAAAGTCTTTCACATAAGCAATTTTATTATATTTATAGGAACTGTTTATGCCTTTGGAGAAGCAGACTGTGTAAGATTTATTTTATGCTTATTAGTCTTATGTCCTCTAGTGTTTTCCTGATTTACTTTT
The DNA here is from genome assembly GCA_030015415.1 of Cynopterus sphinx. NCBI lineage: Eukaryota > Metazoa > Chordata > Mammalia > Chiroptera > Pteropodidae > Cynopterus > Cynopterus sphinx. The sequence goes on from CM057380.1 coordinate 96,542,000, forward strand.
CCTTTATATCCTGCTGTATTATGAATTCAGTGTTATATATCTTTTTAATCTGTTTAGTATCTATTGATCCTTTTTGTGGGCATCCTGAAGATGGCCCCAAGGCATTCCAAGGCTGGCAAAGAATAATTACTGTGCTAGCTAGTGACAATAGAAGTGATAACTCAGGAGCCTTCACCTAGGACAGGGGAATTGAATGAAGTCTAGATTTGCTTCATTTTTCTAGGAAGAAAATATCACTCATTAGGTTATTTTCTGTTGATGTCTGTTAATTTCCATTTTTTTAAAATCTTAATTGATCATTTACGGGGGAGAAGTCATTTTTTTTAAAGAAGTCATTTACTCAACAGTTCTGAGCAATATGCATACAATTTCTGCCTCCATATTGTTTATCAAATAGCAAAAAATACAATTAAAATTGAATATAATAGGATGTGGTTCCATAATGTAGCAGTTAGCATGTCTGCTTTACACCCAGAAGATCCTGGATTCATGCCCCAGTGGAGCCACAGTCCATGGACTACGGCTATGCCACCCTGAACAAGCCCGATATCTGATCTCAGAAGCTAAGCAGAGTCAGGCCTGGTTCGTACTTGGATGGGAGACCACCTATGAAGACCAGGCATCAACAGTAAGCATAAATAATAATAATAAATTTAAAAAATTGAATATAATAAATGCAGTGTTTGAAAAATTACAGCTGCCGTAACACACATGGGGAGGTGCCTAATCCAGTATTTGGAGGTAATGGATGCCTTCCTGGGGAATTAACATCCAAGGTGAGCCCTGAAGGTGATAGGCAGTAGCCACAGGAAGATTTTTCCAGGCAGAGGAGCAACATGCATAAAAACCAAGGGACGAAGGGAATGCTGGTACATTTGAGGGACTCAGGGGCATTCTGCTTAGTTGAGAGACTGGAAGCAGTGGGTGCAGACTGGTCAGTTGTGGCTCACAAAAATCATATAAGCCACATCAAGGATTGAGAGCATTGAGATGCCTTTACAGAATTGAAACTAGAGAATGACGTCTGAGATCTGAGTTGCAGAAGGGTCAAGATAGTGGGGGATGTTGAGTGTTTCAGCGTATGCAAATGCCCTGAGGTAGAAAGAATTGAGCACAAATGGGGAACCGAAAAAGTGGCCAGCTTGTTTTTAGTGCAGGGCGCAGTGGGGAAGGGCCCTGTTAAGGCTGGAGTCTTCACTTTGAATCTTGTCATGTAATGATTTTTTACTTAACCTTAAGAAGACCATAACTTGAGCTTCTGTGTAACTAATGGACTGGGCTCAGGGGTGGCAACAATAGAAGACATAAACCAGTTAGGAAGTGGTACCAGAAGACAGAGGTGATGATGATGGCTCGATCTAAGATGGTTAAATGGAAAAAAATGGAGAGAACTGGCACAATTTGTGTAAAATTTGAAGAACTTGCTATAGGGCGAAGGAGAGGGATGAAAAGGACAGCCATGAGCTTATCCCGGGCTGGTGTTCCTTAGGAATTTCAGACCCTAACCCATGTGATTGCCCACAGAGCAGGCTAACCAGGAAGCCAGTAGAGGACGGCCACAGGGTGGTGCTGTGTGGTTGCCCAGATGCTCACAAAAGAATTCACTGGCCGCTCCTGGGGAGCTCCTTACTATTGGGTAGCTGGAAACCGGAGGTTTATAGTGTAGTGACACAGCACGCTTGCTCCCTGAGTTAGAATTGTCATCCTCCCTTACCTTCTTGGAACTTTGATCTATTGGTCTTGGTTCCGACCTCTGGAGCCTAATAGAGTAAGTGTCATCTGTCTCCCACACAACAGCTCATGCTCCACGACAGTGGTCCTGTTAAATAGTCCTCCGCAAGGACATTCCCTTTCCTTCAGCCATTTCTCATGGGGCTAGGTGTTGAAGTCCTTTGCCAGCCTATCAGGCACCTTCCTTCAGAAACCTTTCATCGTGCAGTGTCCTTCCTAAAACATGATGGATTGCAGTTGGCTGTCACCTTGACAACAGTGACAAAGGCCTTAAGAAAAGATGATACAGTTCTTTGTTTAACATATGCCTGGTTATAAAAGGTAATGTGCACTCACAGGAGAATATTGAAAAATACAGAAAAGTGTAAGCAAGAAAAATATAAATCCCTGGAATACTATCATCTGGAGATAATTAGCTTAAATTTTGGCTTAATTTTCTCTATTCTTTTTGTGTGTTTTGTTATTATGTCTTAATGGGTACAGATAAGCTTCTTTCTTTTGTATTTAACTTTTTCATGTCATTAGAAGTTCTCATTGCCATTATTTTATTCAACTATATTCTGATATAATAATTTCTAGTTTCTTGCTTTTATAAATAACATCCAATTTAACATAACAGCATAGCAGCATATAAATCTTTTTGTGTGTCTAATTCCCTTAGGATAGACATACTGGGTATAAACATTTTCTGAGTTCTTGTTACATACGGCCAAAATGTCCTCCAGAAAGAATTTACCCATTCCTTTTTTTGGATCCCTAACAGGATAGATGAACTTGCCCATTTCCATATGCTCTTATCCAGTTCAGAGGATATGATAAATGGAGACATAAATCCTGAATATGATGGAATATCACTAAATCAAACAGCTAAGCTTTTTGAGTACTTACTTGCATGTCACGCACTTGCTAAGCATGTTTACATACTTATATCAGGTAATTCTCACAGCAACTGTATACATCAGGTGCTGTTATTATAGACAAGGAAATAGACACAGAGAAGTTAAGTGACTTGTCCAAGGTCATACAGATAGACAGTGAAGATAATTTTGGTACAAGTAACAGAGTACTTAACTAAGAGGCTTCAGTTCTAGATTTTGTTAAGTAAAACGTTTTTCTTCAAGGATAACATACATGCAGAAAAATGCACACACATCTTCAGTGATATTTGATGAATTGTTTCAGTTATCACTCTGGTACCACCATCCAGATCAAGAAATGGAATAGTATCAACATACCAGAAGCAAATCTCATGGCCCCTCCTAATCAATATCCTTTGCTTCTTCTGCAAAAGGTGGTAACCACGATGTTCATTTCTAACACTTTAGGTTACTTTTGCCTATTTTTAAATCTTATATAAATGTAATCATAATGTATTTGTTCTTATTTTCTTTCCCTCAAAATTTTGATGTGTGAGATTAATTTATTATGGGTAGCAGTAATTTAAGCATTTCCTTATTACTGGAAAGCATTCCTAGTTTATGATCACACTATGATTTATCATTCTACCATTGAACATTTGTGTTGTTTCTGGTTTGGGGTTACTATGAGTGGTGATTGTGAACATTTTTGTACAGCAAAAGATACACATGCTACAGGCCCAGGGGAGACTATTATAAAGTGCTCTATTTTTCAATGTCTAAAATATTTATTTTAAAAAAATATATTTGTTTGTGAGAGAAAGAACACACACACACACACACACACACACACACACACACACACACAATAGAGCGAGGCTGAGGGTCTCAAGAAATCTGCTGCAGGAAAAGGCTGCAGGTTCTCCAGTAAGAGAATGTGGTCACAGCCTCCTGGAGTAATGATTGCTCCTCTGAATGGGACATTAACTCTGCCGCTGGCAGCTCCAGACGAGAGATGCTTTGGGAGGAGGAATGTTGCTCTGATTTAATTATGAAATTCAGGGAGGCAAATGATTCTCTCCACCTGCTGTGCTGAAGGGAAGCATGCTACGAGGATAGCTCTCAGGTCTTTCAGGTGTACAGAAGAGGAGGGGTGAGGGACTGTGTGTATCATGTGAGGGAGGTACACTCCCACTCAAAAGGAGTGGAAACACCAGAGATTTGGGTTCAAACTGGTCAATCCGTAAAGCACTTATTCTTGAACTTGGAAGATTACGGAGTATGTGGGAGAGTTAGAACTAGAGTGATCACAAGTCCTGGTGTGCCTGGGGCGGTCCCAGTTTACGCCTACTTTCCTAGTGCATCCTCTTTTTTTCCCGGAAGTGTCCTGATGTGTATGGTAAATTATATGGTCACCCACTTAGACCCAGTGTTTGAGGTTCTGCCACTTACATGCATGGTGACCTTAAACAAGTTACCTCTTTGAGCTTCATATGCCATACCTGACACACAAGATTATAGTAAAGGTTCAATGAGGCAGCAGATGGCAGACCCTTAGCCCTGTCCTGGCTCAGAAAAAAGACTTGAATCTTAAGGGCTTTAAATTGTTATCTTTGCTGTCATTGCCATTGCAGCTGAAATTTCCTTCAAACAATGGTGATAAACTACGAATGTCGGAGACAGCAGAGGCTGTGCGTTTTCTCCATCTTCTTAAAGAATTTGCTTTTCTTCTTCCCAGGGTAGAAGGAATAATTAATTGTTTGGGCTTTTCTGTAAGATTATACTCCAAATGCAGAAGCCAATAGCATTTGAAATGTGAACTGACCATCAGTGAAGCAAGATTGGATTTAAATGTCTCAGTCTTCACTTTAGGGAAGTAATTGAGAAATCCTGAGACAATAATCAGTATTTATAGTAATCAGTATTTATATAGCTTCCGTCTGTTGTCCTGTTGTAGTTATTAATGGCATTCCCTTTCACTCTCAAATGTGTCTCAGTTTGGACAATAAATTACATGGTTACCCTAAATATTTAGGATCTGTGTAAGCCTATTTTGAAATTAGGAGTCTTAGACTAGAAACAAGGCAAACATTCATAAACAGAAGAATAGCTAAGTAAATTGTGGTATGTTCTTATAATGGATTACTATTATGAAGCAGCGAAAATGAATGAAATATAATAATGCATGTAAACATGAATAAAACTGAGACAAATATTGAATGAAAAGCAAGTTGCAGAAGAATACCTGCTACATAATTTTATTTATATGAAGTTTAATAAAGCAAAGTTAAATGACTTATTGTTTAGGAATACCTATATATGTGATGAAACTATAAAGAAAAGCAAAGGAACGATTAACTCAAAATTCAGATTGATGTTGGCCTTCTCTGAGTGGGGTCTGGGGAAGGGCCAGGAATCATAGAAAAACAAATGGCTTCATGATTTTACTCTATTACTTAAACCCTGAGATGGGTACATGGTATTTCATTATCGTTCTTTTATTTAAAATGTGTGTATACGTTATATGTGTTCTTTTGGTTCCTTAAAATATTACCATACATATACACAGAAACCAAATAAATATACAAGAAAAGCATACACAAAATAAAACAAAAGTAAAACAAGATGTTGCATGATATAAAATCTCATACTTTTGGTCTGTTGTTTTAGGGTGATTGTTAATTGATGAGTGAGTTTAGGGAGAAGCTAGCCAGACTTCAAGCTTGGTGCTGAGAGGATGGTGAGGCAGTTTGATAATATATTTAAGGCCCTGGCTGTGACAGGGCAAGCTTTGGTCTTGTTTTCCTCCTGCCAGGGTTACTGCTCCCCTCCTACTAAGGCACTGATGTGCATTGAACAGACATTTTCTTAATCCCTTAATGTATGTCTTTAAATTCTCAAAAAAAAAAGTGCTGTGAGATAAATTCTATTGTCACCTCCGAGGTCCGGTTAAGGACAATGGGCACAGGGGGGTTAGGAAATCTAGAGGCAGGAAGTGTCCACACTGGGATCTAACCTTCATTGTCTGCTGCCACTGCTGCCTCCAGCCTCACCTGGGACTGAGAGGGAGGCAAATGCCTGACATTTTCATTTTAGAAAAGGTTTTCACCCCTTTCTATTTGTGAGGATGGCATCTTTGTCTGGCTCTGCTTGCGCCATGTCTTAGTTGACGGAGAGTCCCTTTGGCTCTGTTAACAGGATGGCAGCTCCCCTGGTAACCCCTAGGAGAGTGAGTTTCCAGCCCCCGATACAGGGTAAGTAGGGCATGGCTGTTTTCCCAGCAGAAACACCTGTACTCAGGTGCTCCTGACCTGACTGATTTGGACTCAACTCTTATAAGTGGTGGGAAGGGGCTGACCTGAACAGTCCTGGGTGAAACGAGTAATTTCTCATTTGATTTCATACTTAGTGTAGTTGTTTTAAGAATAAGTGTGTACATTGAAAAAACGGGGGGGGGGAGGTCAGTAGGGATTGTAGATGGCCTGTAGAAGGAAGGAAGTGTGTATCCCAGTAGGAGGGACTCCTACAGTCAGGGAGACAGCCTGACCCCAGTTTTGAGTCCCTGCTCTGCCCCCTGCCAGCCATGACCTTTGGCAAGTTATTTTACCTCACTGCGGTCCTTTCTCCTCATCTGTAAGTTAGAGGTGATATTCCTGTCAGACTGTCTGTTGTTTGCCTCCAAACCGTTACTCTCTCCTTCCTTGTTAACAAACCAGCAGAGCTCACCTAACTCAAGAAAAACAGACCTTTCCCTTGGCCTTAGGGGCAGGTATGCAAATGCCTTCTGGTCCATGAGATGTAGGGGCAAGTCAACCAGGAGAAGATTTCCATCCTGAGTAGGGCAGAGCTAGAGGGGGAGAACCTCTGTCCGTGTTGCTTCTTGCTTCCTGCTTTGAGCGCAGCTGTGCTAGGATGTAATGCTTAAAACCCCAGCAGCCATTTCATGTCTGTGAGGAAGAAAACCAGGAGAATCACAGAGGTGCCAACTCCACGTCCTACCTTCACTGAGCCCCTGACGCGTCTATGAGATTGTCTATATCCAGATTTCTTTGATGCAAGGAAAATAGACTCTAATATATGTAGGCTACTATTAGCCAATTTTTCTGTTACTTGCAACAAAAAATGATTTTAAAAATATTTATTCCTTATTGGGTTCTTGTGAGAATGAGAATATGTTTTTAACATGTCTGGAGCACAGTGGTTAAGTCATGATAGTTATCATCACTCATTATCCCACTGTCACCATCACCTTCAGGGTATCTCCAGTGGCTGGTCACACCATAATGTGGCAAAAGAGAAGAAATGGTGAAGGATTTTGTCTCTTTCTTTTCTCGATACACTCTGCCTCTTATAAAAAGTTGTGCAAGGCATGATGGAGGACCCAATATTGAGGAAAGGATGGAAAGGTGACGGAATAGGAAAAAAAGGAAGAAATAGAACTGAACAGAATAGGTTCATGGTTTGAATTTCCTGTTCTCACATTTTATTTACCCAAAATTGGATTTGGTCATCCTAGATCTATAATCAATATAATTTTAAAAAATAAAGGCAAATGTATTTATTCTTATAAGGTTATTAGCATTCATGACAGAAAAACATTGTTAATGATTACACCCTTTAAATCTCTAGTGGCTATTCCTTTAAACAGGAATAATGCTTTTTTATACAGCATACAATTCTGGTGGAGGATTATTGTAAAGAGCCAGTCTTTCTTTTCTACTCTCAATTACCTTTCAATCCAGTTGCCATCATTAAATTACATTTGTATTTAGTGTGCTGGAAGTTAGAGAAATGAGTGCATTACCATCAAAGCATGAAAGGCCAGTGCTTTGCATAATCATTGCTGTAACCATTCCTCAGATTTTGCATCTGTCACTCTCGCCCTCCAGTGCCCTAGTTTGGGATTCTGCCCAAGTGAAGTTCTACTTGCTGGTTTTAATCATTTTCAAACCCCAATGTGGATTGTCTAGTCACCCACAGTTGCTTTTTTTACATGGCACATTTTTGCTTTAAGCAGATTCCCTGTGATGATTTCAGATTTGTCAGAATAATAAGAGAAAGCCTGCTTGATGCCGCTGACAAAGTGGACACTTTGAACATCACCTTGAAGGAAGAGGCGAAAGCCCCAGCTGGTCTTATTAAATTGTAATAAAATGAAGAAACTGAGAGCCTGATCCTCTTGAGAGGCGAAGAGGGAAAGTCTTTGATCTCCTGCAGAGCTTGCTGGGTCCAGGAGAGGGGAAGAGTTGGCATGAGAAGATGGGGAGAAATGGGTGAGGTTCGTGGATGAGGCTGCAGTGTTGAATCTGTAGACCAAAAATGAAATGAGGAGGAGAAAAACCAGGGATGCTGTTAAAAATATTTATCAGCTGATACAAATCAACTAATACTCCATCACTGCTATGGGCCATAGTACTGGAGCAGAGTCCTAGAGTTGCTGCTGTATTAATCATGAGTTCATGGAGAAGGTCTGGGGGCCAGAGAAGAGACCAGTTGGCAGGGGGATACTGAAGAGGATTAAAGTATAAGAAAACTTAAAATCTTACTGCAGCATGCAAAAGAAAATCAGCTTTAAATAACACCTTTTGCGTTCTCCAACATGACATTGTATAGGAAAAAGGCAGACAGGGTGTATGCCACACCAAAGGCCTGGCATACAGTAGCTGCTTGAGGAAAATTTACTACTGAAAGAATTAATTAATAAACATGCCACAAAATGATGTATCAGAAATCCTCCCTATGTATTAAAAGAAGAATTTTCATGAGAACCTTCTTGTGGTTTGCCGGGTTTAAGGCTGTATCTTACATGATTTCAAAACATGAAACTAGCATGCTTAGAAAAGGAAAAACAGTATGTCCCTGGGGAGGGAAGGGAATAATTTTTCCTTTAAATAAAACCAAAGTGAGCTATTGAATCTCCTGGTGTTTTGCCCCTTTGTACTCTATCTTGTAAAATTACTTCATGCAGGATGCAAATCAATAGTCTTTACAAATGCAGCTAGTTCAGTGTTTCGAAGGGACATACATTAGATGATTTGAGATATCTGTGATGGAGAATTAGAATAAAATGTACTTTTTCTCTGATGAGAAAATGTCAATGGAAAATGACAGCAATCGCTTTCCAACCACAGGCTCTATATCAGGATGAAACATGGTATTTGTGTTTTGGGGCAAAATGTCTCCTTGAAGACATCATGAAGGTGTCAGAGAAAGTGTCTGGCACTGCAGAGTCAGGAAGTGTCTCTTCTATAATGAATAAAAATTTTACTGAGGCCTTTGAATACCAAACTAACCCCAGTAAAAGAAGTACAGGTCATAGAGCTTTGAGCAGTAGATAGTTCCAATGAGCTCACTTGGGAGGAGCTAGACTATCTGCTATTTTTGGTAGATTATAAAAGATTCCAGGAAATTAGTTTGACTTACTCTGCTCCTTGCTTTAAAGAATTTGAAGTAACTTTCAAAAGATGTATAATAATGAAGCTGGTAGACTGGATTTAGAAATTGAAAATCAGAGGTAAATAAGAGGATACTAAAATACTATCGATAAGTGTTAAAATAGGCCTTTTGATTAATTTTACATGGAGCTTCCTGGCAGCCATAGCAAAAAGGGAAACATTGTAAGGTACATAACTCACACTCTTGGAAAGGAGAGGGCATACAGGTTTCTCAAAGGAGGCTAACCTCTTTTAAATATTGCAGTTTTGTTAATAATAATCATACTGTTATAGAGCTGATGATTTAATTTCGATCATTCTATTTGCTTGCTTCTTTCCCTTGTTATTTAACTGTTATAATTACTCTTTTGTTTCATGGTTGCTGTATTGTCCGTGATCAACTCATTACTAGTGCAATCAAGGCATATAGGAAAGTGAAAGGAGGTAGATTCAGAATAGTCAACTTTATAGTTGATTGTAGTTCTGGTTAAAGTCATATATGATATATCATTTTAGCTAAATTTGTACTATCCATTGCTAAAATTTAAAAAATTATTGTCTAAGACCACAGAGCAGAAATTTATATTTTTTAAATCCCTGTGACTTTATATAAAGCCTATATAAATACAATTTTTACATGGTTTTTATTTTTATTTTTCACTGGATCAATTTTTACATGGTTTTTATTTTTAATAGATGTATAATATGCTACAACATTTGTAAGTAATTCAAGTCTATGGTACATTTTGTTATCTATTTACTCTTTTCATTGAATATTCTTTTGCATATTTATGTATGTAATTTGTTTCACTGTTGAAGAAAATGCAGGAAATAGGTTTACTGGATCAAAAAATATAACCACCTTTACCACTGTGTTACTTTTTAAAGCATCAGTTAACTTTCACATCCTTATCCACAAAGGAGATGAAAAGAACTGTCAACAACCTGGTTATCTCTATGCAATTTATCAACAGCTTTACATCTCCTTTGTGGCTTACATGTGTGTGCCAGTTCTCCCGATATTCTTGTCAGTCTTTACAGCTAGAGTTCTGCAAATTTCTCATAATTAGCACGTAGTAATATCAGTGATGCCCTCCTTTGAAAACAGCCATTTATTATATTTCGAGTTTCTAGCATGCTGAATGCTGAGACTAGTCATGCCCAACATTCATTCTCTTTTTTTCCGAACCCGCAAGTTTTACTTGTATCCACAGCCATCCAGACTAAAGACTACCTTGCAACCAGAGAGGCCAGGTGACTAGTTCTCGCTGATAAAATGTTAGTAGAAGGGTTCTTTGATAGCTTCCAAGATCCTTTGGAGGAAAGAAAAAAAAAAAGCCTGGTGTGTTCCCTTTGCCCTGTCTTGTATATTTCTTCTCCCTCCCTCCTGCCTGCAATATGGTTATGACAACCAGACCTCTGACCACCTGCTGGGCCATGAGGACAAGGACCATACTCAATGGATGTAAGAACAGTGCAGTAGAAGGCTTTTGGTTCTATGAGGACTTTACAGACCAGAGCTAGCATACGTAGCAGTGTGCTCCCTGCCTCTGGTCACATATAAAAGAAATGCATTTTTATTTTGTTAAAATCATTCTTTTGGGTCTCCATTACTCACAGCTGAATCTAATCCTAACTGATAACATAGATGTGTTCATATAAAAGAGGCTACATCCATAATTTAAGTGTCTCAAACATTATTCATCGGACATGAATAGTTTATGGTTAGAATGAAAGATAAGACCCAAGTAAAAAGTTGCAAGGATCAAATGCTTTTCTCAATTCCTTTCTTATTATAGTCCTTCCTATTTAAAAAAAAAAAATCATCTCAGTGACAATGGCTGTGTTTACTGAGCTCTTCTTTGCTTATCTCATTTAATACCATATGAGAAGGTACCATTGCTATCACTATTTTACAGATAAGATAACTGAGGCTGGAAAAGAATAACTTGTAGGGTCATTTATCTAACAAGTGGTAGAGCAGGACTCTATCCTGGATCATCCTGACTCTGGAGGCCAATGTCTTATCTGTGTAGGTAAGCCATCCCCTTACCTATGCTGTTCTCTCTCACAGGAGGACCAACCTTCTGTGTACCTTCTTTGCCTAGTGACGTCTGTGCACCCTAAGTCCCCACTCGTCCAACAAGCCTTCTTTAATTTTTCTATGTCATTCCATAATCCTGTTGCCTTCATAGCACCTTATGCATATTCTATCATGGCATTTATGGAACATGTTGTTCACTGTCTTCCATGATAGACACTGAGGTCCTGGGGATGGCGAGGAAGGGTTGAGTCTTGTTCTTTATTTTATCCCTAGAACCCAGCATGATGCCTGGCATATAGATGCTTAATAAATATTTGTTATTAAATGAACTCCTGTGGCTGTCCAAAAGATGTGTCTGCTGCTTTTTAAAAGCTCTCTTTGGTATAGATTATTCTAATTAAAATTGTGTCATAGTAAAATGTGTCCTTAATTTTCATAGACTTGATTTGGTAGATAATTTAGCCTTTCATCATAGGTGGCATTTCCTCTTAGTTCTCAGCAGGCCGGCTCTGCTGTTAATGAATTCACAGTGTGAATAGACTTGCATGCTATTCAACTGCAGTGATCTTTTACATGCAGTCAGGAAAAAAAATGAGATAGTTATAAACAGGCATATGCATGAATTCATTCAGAAAAATGAATATCTGGATCCCGAATTGCATAATCATGCTCTTTTTATATTTAATGGGTGAATAAGAGGTTTCAGCTTTTCATGGAGTTAAAAGACGTGCTGTGTGTCAGAGGGAAGAAACCAGAGCTTCCCTAGATATAGTCAGACTCTGAGTGCTGTGTTGTAATCCATCCTCTACAAAATTCTCATTCAAAAGTATGCAAGCTGAATGAGGCTGAATCCCATTTACAGGACTGAAAATGCATTCCTAATCCGAAAATTCCTCTAGGGCAGAGGGTCCTTAATTTAGGCACCTTGGAATCCTCAGCATTCAGCACAGCACTCTGCGTAGTATAGACTCTTAAAATGTGTGAATCAACAGGAGGAATTTATTTTCGCATTTGCTATCTCATTTAACTCAGAAGACTACTCACTCATTCTTGGACTGTTTGAGCCTTTTACTTTTTGTGTTTTGGGCTTATCTTACATTTTGGCATAGAAGTTAGCCGGAAAGAGCAAGGTGATGAAACTGAAATCCAAGGACAGGAAACTAACTGCTGCCCTCATCTTTTTATTTATTTACTTTCTTACTAGCTTAACCAATTTAAAGTCAGTATTTTAAAACAATGTTTTGTTAACATTGTTGTGCAACTATCACCACTATCCGTTTCCAGAACCCTTTTCATCTTACAAAACGGAAACTTTGTCCCCATTAAACACTAATTCCCCATTCCCTACCCTCAGCCCCTAGTAATCACTGTTTTCCTTTCTGCTGTGAATTTGACTATCCTAGGTACCACATATAAAAAAGAATCATATAGTATTTGTCTTTTTGTGACTGTCTCATTTCACTTGGGATAGTGTCCTCAAGGTTTATCCCTGTTGTAACTTGTGTCAGAATCTCCTTCCTTTTGAAGGCTGAATGTTATTTCAGTGTATGTACATACCTCATTTTGTCCATTTTTCAGAGTATGCACACTTTGGCTGCTCCCACTTTTTGGCTATTGTTAATAATGCTACATGAACATGGGTTTACAAATATGTTGTCATCTTAATTTCACCTCCCCTCTATGCTATGTGCCAAGAAAAACTTAAAAATCCTTTGCCATCATCAAAATTAAAAACTGCTTTGAAGGACATTATCAAGGAAGTGAAGAGAAAACTCATACAATGGGAAGAAATGTTTGCAAATCATATGAGTCTTATGTCCATAATATATAAAGAATTCTTACAACTCAACAACGACAACAGCAAAAACCAAATAGCCCAATTAAAAAATAGACAAAGAACTCAAATGGACATTTCTTCAAAGAAGATATACAAATGGCCAATAGGCACATGAAAAATGCTCAACGTTATTAATCGTCATGGACACACAAGTCTAACACTTTGTATCAACTCGGATGAGTGTAATAAAAAAGACTCTAACAGGTGTTGACAAGGATGTGGACAACCTGGAACTTTCACATACTGTTGATGGGGAAGAAAATGATGCAGCCACTTTGGAGCACAGTTTGACACTTCCTCACAATGCGAACACAGAGTTGCCATGCGACCCAGCGATGCCACTCCTTGATGAAATGAAATGTGTCCACACAAAACTTGTACCCAAATATTCATAGCAACATTATTCATAATAGCTGAAAACCCAGACATTCTTTAACTTATAAATGGATAAATAAAATGTGGTTTAGTCATATAATGGAATATTATTTAGCAAAAAAAAAAAAAAAGGAATGAAGTACTGATAAACTCAGTAACATGGTCAAACCTCAGAAAACATTATGCTAACTGACCCAAATAGGTAAATCGATAGGGATGGAAAGTTGGTTAATAGTGACCAAGTGTGGAGGTAGGTGACAGCTAGCAAGGTAGAATGGAGAGTGACTGCTAGTGTGTATAAGATTTCATCTTGAGATGATAAAAATGTTCTAAAATTAGATAATGGTTATGCTCACAATGTACTAAATATACTAAAACCCCCTGAATTGTAAACTTTGAATGGATAAACTTTATAGTATGAAAGGAACATCTCAATAGAGCTGTTAAACTTTAGCAGCAATTTCTCAGCATTCCACAAGATGAGGGTGTTATGTCATGAACGCAGTCCTTTTTTTTTTTTTTTTTTTTTTTACCCTCTATAAAGTAGAACTCTATACTCTTTTTGGAGAAGAAATTAGGGAATTTGCCACTGAAACTTTAATGGAAAAAGAAAATTAAAATATTTTGTTTCCCAGAGTTGTAAGAAATCAAACAAATTTTGGCAATATTTATTACTTTTCTAAAAATGTAGCATTTTTTTCTCTAACAAGTGAGGACAAAATTAATGAAATTGAGCTTGAGCTCTGCATCAGAGACTTTAACAAACCTTAAAGGTATTTTTGGTCTGTCTTTCCCTTGGAATGTAAATCTTTTTCTCTCTGACCTTGTAGGCCAGGTAGTGTATACCATGGCACTGTATGTCTAGACTTTACACCTAAAGTGGTCTCTCTTTTGCATATGGTTCTCATCTTCCTCTATTGGTGTTTGGTCCCTGCCACTCAACTGACTTTTAATAAAACAAGAGTCAACAGTCTTCTTCCCTCTGTCTCATAAGTCAGTTTTAGGCTTATTAGTAGGAGTGGTTAAGGCTAATTGAGAGAGCTTTGCCTATTCATATTTCAAAAAGGTTTTACCTATTAATATTGGAGTATTCTGTAGGTTTTCTTGATACTCATCATTCCTAACTTTGGTTACCACATGGCCAAACATTAATCGGCTTCTCCTTTAACTCGTAGCTCCCTTTGCCTTTCTGGTTCCTCCTCACACAGGGCCCTGTGCCTGGGTGCTGGTTAATTTTTTCGCCAGATTGTGGAATGTTGGGAGGACGAGCAACAGCTTTAAACTTCTCATCGTGCCTTATGCTGCATAGGTGCTTAGTAATTATTTGTCGAATGAATAATTCTGGGCAGATAGAACAGAAAAGCAGTTTCTATGTAGTCGTAGTAGCTATGCATTGTTCTTTAATGTCTGCTAAAGGAATGTTACACAACCAGCTGAGAAAAATGCCTATTGCTTATGACATAGCTATACAAGCATGCTAACATGTCAGCGAAGCACATGAATTAAACCACAAGAATGACAATAATGTTTGACTTTTCTTCTTGACAGTCTGTGAATAAAATTTGTCAGTCCAGAACCTCCCAAAGGCACCTTTGGAATGGGAGCTCTGGATGTCTTTTTGGATTTTGTTGGTAGGGCTGATGAAAGCCAGCAGTCCTGTCAGGTGGTCTGACCAAGAGGAGGATAAATCCAACCCAGAGCCATGCACAGACTTTTAAAACAAAAGTCTTATTTCCTAATATCCTCTGCTGTACTATAGCTTGATTTTCATTGCCCATGAAGAATGTGCTTCTTCTTAAGTCCCTGTGGTTTTCACTGTTGTTAGAACTAGAATGTGGAATACTTACCATAGAGTAGAAGATAAAAATTTAATTTCCGTTCCAGCAAGTTGATTTTTAGAGATTAAAGAATGAGGACGTGAGTAGATGTGATGTAAATGTCACCATCTTATCAATACTGATGGCTAACACGAGAGGAGCAAGAAGCTGCAAGCCTGACGACACTGATTATCAGCCTTTCTATTCATAGCTCTGGTGATGTTTTTTACTCTGTCTACGTTCCATTCCATCTTTTCAGGGAGGATGAGCCTTGCTCCAGAGATCCGGCAACCTGAATTTGAGACCTGGCCCTGCTTTTGACTTTGGATGAATCTTAGCCTAGATTATCCTGTCCCCAGGCAGCACTTTGGATATTTGTGGGGGCAGTTTTAGTTGTCACAGTTATGGGTGTTACATTATTATTTGATTTTATTTCAGAATAATAAAGGTAGTATTATAAATACTAATTATAAAAAGGAGGTGGTGAATCGTTAGCTTTAGCACTGAGAACCACTTGAGTAGATCATGAGGCTCTCTGAGGCTTTATTTTTCCTTTACCTCCTTCGAAAATGGAGATAATGTGTGCCCTACCTATCAGAATTATTTTGAAGATCAGATGTGGAAATAATGTGAATCTGAGTCTCTGAGTGTGTTTCCCTGCAAAATGGAGATAATGTCAGTTTACATAGCCCTCGTAAGGATTAAGTAGCATCACATACGTAAAGCACTTGTTAAATGGTCAAGCAAAGTGCAACAGTAATGTGTCCACCACCATTTAATTATTTAACCCTGAAATCCTACTGTCTACTCTGCTACCTAGCCATCTGTCTTAATGTTGACTGGATATATTTGGTGATGTTTCATTTTTATATCGCAGACCTCACGATGTCCTCTCTCTGAGCCCTTCCTGGAATTCTTTTTCCTTCTTCTCTGCCTCTCCCAATCGACTCTTTTCTAAAAATTTATCTCATATAACCTTACACAGGTTCCAGTGAGAGGAGTCTTCTCCTTCTGTTAGTCTCCTGTTCATTTACTTTTTGGAGCAGATGGTTACCTTTCTATGCACGTGTATCTTATTCCTCCCTAGAATTTAAGTCCCTTGGCCTTAGCACAGGGCTGTGCAATTGGTAGATACTCAGCAGTTGTTTGTTAATTTTCCACACACAAGAGACACGCTTTAGAATAAAACAAGCCAACAAACCTAAACTTTTTCTTCTTTGAGGATTTATAACCACCCAAGGAGTAAAGCTAGGTAGTTATAGGCATACCTCAGAAAGATCATGGTTTTCTTCCAGACCATCTCAATAAAGCAAATATTCCAGTAAAGCAAGTCACATGAATTTTTTGGTTTTCCAGTTCAAATCAAAGTTTTGTTTACATTATGCTGTAGTCTGTTGAGTGTACAATAGCATTATGTCTGAAAAATGTGCAAACCTTAATTTAAAAATATTGGATTGCTAAAAAATACTAAACATCATTTGAGCCTTCATCAAGTCAATATCTTTTTGTTGGTAGAGCATCTTAAATTGGTCTTGATGGCTGCTGACTGATGAGGGTGGTGATTACTGAAAGCTTCAGGAGCTGGGCAATTTCTTAAAATAAAACAACAATGATTTTGCACATTATCTGTAGTATGTGATATTGCTTGATGACATTTTACCTACAGTAGAGCTTCTTTCAGAATTGGAGCCAATTCTCTTAAGCCCTACCACTGCCTTATTAACTAAGTTTATGTAGTATTCTAAATCCTCTGCTGTTATTTCAGCAATCTTCAAGGCATCTCAAGAAACAATTTTTTTTTTTGCTTATCCATAAGAAGTAACTCCTCTATAAAGAGTTTGCAACAATGCAGTTTTACCATGAGATTGCAGCAATTCAGTCACTTCTTCATCCTCCATTTCCAGATCTCTCCCTATTTCCACCACATATGCAGTTAATTCCTCCGCTGAGGTCCTAAAACCTTTGAAGTCATCCATGAGGGTTGGAGTCAATTTCTTTCAAGTTGACTAATGTTGATATTTTTACCTCTTCCTATGAATCAGGAATGTTCTTAACAGCCTCTAAAATAATGAATCCCTTTCCAGAAGGTTTTCAATTTACTTTTCCCAGATCCATCAGAGGAATCATTATCTATGGCAGGTGTAGCCTTATGAAATGTAGTTCTTAAATAAGACATGAAAGTCAGAATTACATCTTGATCCATGGGCTGCAGAATGGATGCTCTGTTAGCAGATATGAAAACAACATTAATCTCACACATCCCCATCAGGGGTCTTGGGTGACCAGGTGCACTGTCAATGAGCAGTGATACTTTGAAAGGAATCTTCTTTTCTGAGCAGCAGGCTCAACACTGGGCTTAAAATATTCAGTAAACTATGCTGTAAGCAGACATGCTGGCATCCAGGCTTTGTTGTTTGATTTACAGAGTACAGGCAGAGTAGGTTTAGCATAATTCTTAGAGGACCTAGGGTTTGCAAAGTGGCAAATGAACATTGGCTTTAACTTAAAACCATCAGCTGCTTTAGTCCCTGACAGGAGAGTCAGCCAGTCCTTTGAAGCTTTGAAGCCAGGCATTAACTTCTCTTCTCTAGCCGAGAAAGTCCTAGGTGGCATATTTTTTCTAAAATAAGGCTGTTTCATCTACATTGAAAAACTGTTGTTTAGTGTGGTCACCTTTATTAGTTATCTTAGATCATCTGGATAACTTGCTGCAGCTTCTACATCAGCATTTGCTTCTTCACCTTTGTGTTATGGGATGGATTCTTTCTTAAACCTCGTGACCAATTTCTGCTGCACTCAAGCTCCTCTTCTGCAGCTTCCTCACTTCTTAGGGATTGATGGACAAGAATGTAGTGGCTGGTTTGATCTCCTCTATAAGCCATTAAAACTTCCCTATTTTAGCAGCTTGGCTTACTGTTTGGCACAAGAGGCCTAGCTCTCAGCCTGTCTTAGATTTTGATGTGTTTTCCTCACTAAGCTTTAATAATTTCTAGCTTTTGATTTGAAGTGAAAGGCATGTGACTCTTCATTTCATTTGAACACTTACAGGCCACTGTAGGGTTATTAATTAGCCTCATTTCAGTCTTGTTGGGTCTCAGGGAATAGGGAGGTCTGAGGAGAAGAGAAATGGGAAACGGCAAATCAGTAGAGCAGTCAGAACACATACAACATTTATTAATTTACCATATGGGAATATTTTGTGGTACCCCCAAATGATTATAATAGTACATCAGGGATCACTGCTTGAAGGTCACCATAATAAATATAATAATTAATAGTTTGAAATATTGCAAGAATTACTAAAAGATGACACAGACACATAAAGTGAGCAAATGTTGGAAAAATGACACTGATAGATTTGCTCAATGAGGGGTTGCTACAAACCTTCAATTTGTAAAAACAGACAAACAAACAAAACAATGCAGCATCTGCATAGCACAGTAAAACAAAGAGCAGTAAAACAACGTATACCTGTAGAGACTTTTAGAACAGGAAAGAGCTTTAGGGAGTTTTTCTTTATTACATAAAATAGGTGCTTTATCTACTTTTCATCCTTTTTTGCAAAAGCACTGAAAGGTGAGTATGGTTACTCACATTTTATAGGCAGGGGATCTAAGTCTCAGAGATGTTAAATAAGTTGCCTGAGGTCACTCATCTAGAAGTTGTAGAAGGGTAGTTGAAATCCGTCTCTCTTTTCAAAACCCATGTTCCACTATTTTATTCTGCTTCCTAAGGGAAATGAAATTTTGGCCATCACTAGAAAATAGCATTTGGGATAAGAAATCTGAAAGAGTCAATGCTGAGTTAAAAAGAAAAATCATGACAGGCGGGGACACTGAACAACAGATATTACATGGCCACTCTCTAATGCCACACTGGTGTTTTGCTAAAGAAGAAAAGAGGGATTTCATCCTCAAATCTCATGAGATAACCCAGAAAAACATGTAGAATGCAGCAAACAAGTCTAAATAACATAGTGGTCAGTTATGGTCTCGGGGACAAGACCGTGGGTTTGGGACCCAGCTCTACAGCTTTTTCGGCTATGAGATTTGGAGCAACCTCTTTAGTAATTATATCTGTGCCTCAGTTTTGTAAAATATGGGGTTGATAATAGCACTTGTCCCTCAGGGTAGCTGTGACAAGAGAGAATACACATAAAGACTTACAACGGTACCTGGAACATAATCAGGACTCAGGAATTGTAGGTTGGTGTTATTAATATTGTTAAAAGGACCAAGGGAAGTATCACAGAGAGACTTCAGACATTCCTGCTTGGCGAGGGCCAGAAACTTATGGCTAGTGTCGGCCTCTGAAGGCTAATGGTTATGCGACCATGTCCTTCCTCACCCCCTGGAGGGTCCATCCAGGGTTCCCCCATGCACACATACCTGGCAGTGTGTCCAGTGAAGGCCAACTTCAGATCCAGGCCTTACCCTATAATTGCAGTAATAATATTCTTTGACTAAGAGATGGGCTTCTGTTGCTAAGAGATTCTGTTATTAAAAGTAAATATCAACACACTCTATTCTCCCTCCAGGAATTCAGAATAAATTGACTTCCTAGGCAGGGTTTGTAACTAAATACTAAGTCCTTCACACTGTTCTCTGGGCATCCCAGTTAAGCCCCAGAGAGGCATGACGGTTTTGTATTTGTCGATTAGGTCCTTAATAAAGTAGGCTTGCCTGGTTTTAGAAAAGTGCTTCAGTTATTAACTGGGTAAGGCCGTGTGGGCCTAAAGGAATCTGTTAGGCTGGCGAGGTAGCCTAGTGGGGTGTGGAAAATGTGAAAGGACTAGATCTGGAAGGGAAATTTCTGCCTGTTTCTGACCTCAGTGTTCTGGCCAGCCTTGGGCACTAGCTCCTCTCCTTCCCCACCATAAAAAGAGAGACCAAAAGGGTCCTCTAACCAACTGGCATTTGGGAATGGAATGTGGGAAACGGCAAGTATTCTTTCACAGGCTTCCTTTTGTGTACCTTATAATGCTCATGTAATTGCTTTCTTCTTCATTAAGGCCTTAGAACTACACCACTGGACATAGGCACACCATCCTACTGGTCATGAAACCAGAGAGCCCTGGGGCTTGTGACAGCAAGCCTGGGAAATAATAGCCTTCCCTCCAGAGAGGGTCCTCATCAACCTTTACACCTGTTCCAGGGTCTCTTTCCCTAGAATCCAGGAAGCCCGCAGTGGAACTTCTGTATCCAGTTCCTGGGACTTGGAAAAGGTGCTGTTGAATAGGTCTCTTGCTGCAAAACAAACAAAGGAACAACAACAAAAATATGGTCTCGGAAAGATGTGGAGTGAAAGAGCCATGGGAAATCACTGCTACAGCTCCTTCCCAGGGCTTACCGTATCCGGAAATTTTACTGGTGTTCAGGTGACAGCAACTCTTTGTGCTTTTTACTGCCAGCTCAGAGTGGGGCGGGCGGGGGGGAGGCTCCCTTTGCCCTGGTGAGCAAAGGGATGGGAGGTCAGGGCGGCAGAGGGAGGGAGAGGAGGTGCAGTGGCTCACCATCTGTTCTGTGAACAGTGCTTTAGAGGATCTCTTGTAAACTGTACACTGAGATGCAGAAAATGAACAAATGTTCTCTGTTTTTATTCTTAAAGGTCAACTTCATGTTTTAGCCCCAGTCATGCATTAATAATAGCTGACATTCACTGAACTCTTAGATTTCTCGTTAAACCCTCATAGCCCTGTGAAGAAATTACTAATACCCCATCTTTACAAAAAAAAAAAAAGAAACAAAACCTGAAAAATAGTAACTTTCTGATGACATCACAACTACTAAGAGATAGCACTAGAATTTGAACTCAGGTCCATCTGCAACGTCATCCATTTAGCCATGAAGCTAGGCTGTTTCTTGGCTTTGCATTTTATGTTCTTCTCTAACTCCATAGTGCAAATGCTGCTTGCAATATACTAAGACCATTTTGGGGTTTGTATTTTGCATTGGTGAAGTCATATAAATTGATTTTTTAACATTCAGCTTTCAGCGCTGAAAAGTTCATTTCAGCCAGTTTTATTTATGCTCCAAAAAGGAGGAGTCTCCCTCTTTTGAACAGAACACAGGATGTTTAGAAGTCTGGTGCATGCCAAGGAGAGCTCTGAAAGAGAATCATTGATGGAAGTAGCATGCCCAGGGGACCCTCTCTTCCTTCCCTCCCCTCCTAATCTCCCGCTTTTTAATCCATGCTGCCACTCCTCTCTGCACCAGATATCCTACTACACCCATTTCTCTCCAACCCAAACCCCTTTCTTGAACCACATCTAAGAAGTACGCTGACATTTTCAAAAAGCCTTGTGCTTAGTGGCCGGGAAACCAAAAGAAAGTAATCACAGAGAGGTATTGTTTAAATGCATTTTGTTTCTATCTCTAAAACTATGAATTTTACTAAGCTCCTAATGCCTTCCCCTAAAATAATTACACTTCAGTTCTTAATCGATGTGAACAACCTCCTAGCCCTTTGCCTGGCCTGTAGGTGCTATCTTATTTCCTCAGAACTGGGATCTGGTTTATTTGTTACCCACTTCCTTTGGAAATGCAGACTTTTTTTTCTCCAGATAGGGTCCTCCCAATGAATTCGCATGTACAGTCTGAAGAATAGTGATGATTTTAAAATATGTTCACAAATTCTCTTCCATTGAAAAGGTGGAGACTACTTTTCTTCTCCTTGAGTGTGGACTGTGCTTGACGACTGACTTCTAATTAATGGGAAGTTGAGAAAGTGATGGTGTTAGACTTTGGAGGTTAGGTCGTAAAAGGCATTGTGACTTCTGTTTTGTTCTCCTTTGGATTACTACTCCTGGAGGAAGCCAACTGCCATTGTCATGAGGATGTTGAATCCCATGGAGAGGAAGTGGAGGCTTCCTGCCAACAGTCATGTGAGTGAGCCAGCTCAGGAGTTGACCTTCCAGCCACAGTCAAGCCTTCGGATGAACACAGCCCCAGTTGGCATCCTGGCTGGAAACTCTTGAGAAATTCTGAGCCAGAACAACCCAGCTAAGCCTCTCTTGAATTCTTGACCCACAAAAACTGTGAGATAATAAACGTTTGTTGTTTTAGACCACTAAATTTTGGGAGTAACTTGTTATGTAGCAACAAAATTATTGGTGTAGTGGTATTTGGAGCAATGATTGTGATATGCTAGTATTCACATCTTTATTTCCAGTTCATTCTCATGTTTAGGAACTTATTAGCTGGGTAAGTTATTTAAATTAAGCTTCAATGTCTTCCTCTCTAAGATGGAGATAATAGTAGAATCTACCTGTTAGTTGTTTTGGGTAGCTGGTTCATATGAGGGCACTCAATAAATGGATGACTGCTAGTATTATTGATATAGTCTCAACTAAGGTAATTCTTGGTTCCTTTTTCTTTATCACAATCCATTCTTTTCTCTTATTGTCACAACTTCTCGCTTCCTTGAGAAATCTGGTCAAGAAATTTCCTCACAACGGTGCTCACTTGGAGAGATGAAACTAAAGGTTTGGGGGCTTGTCCTCCCTCTTGCAAAAACAGAACAACCAAAAATCAACTTTCTATAGTACTGTGGGCTTGGGGTTTTTTTTTGCTCTTATCATATGGTATTGTGATAGGTTACTTATGGATCTTCCCAATCAACAGTAAGCTTTATGATGAAAGGGAGGAGCCTACTGTCTTTGTTTCCATAGTCCCTAACATCAGATAAATGGATGGATAAATTATATAGCTTCCTGTGCATTTAATGTCATTAAAATGATTAGCTCTTGTCTCAGCCAAAGAGGGCACATAGTAAAAAACAAAAGCAAATTGGAGAGTCTGTTGTTCATTTTTCTCTCTGCCTTTCCAGCTCAAGAAACCTCTGATATTACTGCTGATTTATTGTAGGTTGATAATTGTTCTCGCTTCCATACCTTTTTAGCATGTAGGGGCCATTTAGAAGTCAAGGAATGTTGCTGAGAGAACCTCTTCACAATAGCTGAAATATAGTTGATTATTCAAGGCATTTAAATTTAAAACTGGGACTCAGATGATTTATTGCAATACAAAATCTCATACAAGGATGTTAAACATTTTTTTCCCCTCTAATGTTGGAAGGCAGTATAAAAACAGGGAAAGTGAATGGGGTTGTTTCTGACCTAGGTCCAAGTCCAGACTGACTCCAGAATTTACAAACTATCTAGCCGCCCAACTGTGCCTCCAGCTGTTTCTTCCCCAAGTCTATTTGTTCCACTCGGTATGGATTACAGTGAAGGACATCAGAGAGTACTTCCTACTTGGCCTCACCCCCACGCAGGCCCCCATGAATCTTCACATCCCATATTCCCTCTCTTTGGTGTCTTCTTATCCATTAGACATTTGATAGTTTATCATATGGCAAACAATGCTGAGCACAGGGGCTATACCACCAAGGGGTCTCCGAGGACTGACAAGATTGGGTCTACATGTGGTGAATGGGCACCATTCCACTCTCCAACATTAAGAATACTAATGGTTAAATTTCTCTTAGCACAAATCCTGGGTCAGAGTCAGCCCCTGGTGATTGTATCCTTCCAGTTGGTAGGTTTGGATGCTGTAGAGCAGTCCTGTGTGGTGTTTACTTTCAGTTTGCTTTGTAAGGGAAATCTGGGACTTGTTATTCTGTTGTTAAAACATTAATTAGTTGTACTTGAGACAGTAAACATCATGTATGCCAAAATTAGTAATTTTAATATGTTTTCTGTTGAAGCCAAGTGGGAGGGAGAGCCAGATCTGATGAGATGTGTGAGCCTAATGCTCCAGAATCAAAAGCAAAGGGATGCTCAGCAGAATTAACTAGGGAGGAGGGACTGTCCCCCCATGGTAAGCACGCAGACCTTTTAGGAGAATCCTGGAAACTGGAAAAAGACACCTTGTTCATGCAGCTCAATGTTTTTCCTCCAGAATTCATCTGTTCATTTCATCCATCCCTCCATACCTATATCCATCCCTTTACTCAGTCCATCCGTCCATTCATCCATCCATCCACCCACCCACCCACCCACCCATAAGTGCCTGCTGTATATCAGAAGTAAACAGAAGTAGTTCTCGTTCTCAAGGAATTCATGGTCTATTAAAGATAGATAATTAACAAACAGTTATGACACAGTATTATATATTTTAAAAAATATCAACACCCAGTGTTAGTAAAGGGAGATGAATATTCTTAAACACTGATGCTGGGAATATTAATTGATGTAGTTGTTCTGGAGAGTAATTTGGTAATACATACAAATACTCTAATTTGTATTTCCATTTGTAAAGCGATTTTACTTGTAGGACTCTATATGGAGCATATAATAGTGGAAATATAAATAGATTTATAAGAATGTCCATTACTGTTTTTATGACAACCAAAAAAAGAACAAATGAAACGGCCAGCAATGTTTGGACATACAAGAGAATACAGTACAGTCTTGAAACAATGTGTTTTGGAAGAGAGTTATATGTGACCTGTGAAATGTTAATTCCATATTGCTAAAAGAGTAGGTCACAAAACAATAAGAATAGCATTCCAACTTTCTGTACTAAATACATGTATGAAAACAATGTTGGCAATAGCATTATTTTTCTTCAAATTTTAGTTCTTTGTGAATTTTTAAACTTTTTACAATGAAAATGAATTACTTTATGAAAAGCATAACCATAGACCTAATAAAAGTGGAGTTTGGCTAAGGGCCTTGGCTAAGTACTTTGGGGCACTGAGATAAGCACTAAGGAGTGGAACTCAGCTGATACAAAGTGTTCTCATCCTCATGCGTGCATGTGTGCATTAATTCATTGAACAGAGACCTGTGTTTGTGGGTAGTGAGTCAGGCAATAAGGTTAGAGAGGTAGACAGGAGCCAGATTATACAGAGCCATGCAGGCCAAGTTAGGATTTTGGATTTTATTCTAAATGGGATGGAAACTCTTCAAGGGTTTTAAACTGAGCGGTGCCATGATCTGATTACTTTGGCTGCCCTGAGCCATCAGTCAGAGGTAGCTGTGGCGAGAGGGCGGCCTGTTGGAGTGTTTGGAGAGCTGGATTCCTTAGCATTGCCACACATCTGTCCACTTAAGCTGTGGCTTAGTATAGTCAGGAAGGTGACTGTGAGGCCCAGTGTGCCACACAGCTTCCACTGGCAGCTCCAGAGTCCCTTCACCATCCTGCTCTGAGCCCTGGGAGGCTGACTTCTGTGAACCAGTTAACAGGTTCTTTCAGCCTCTGGTTTCCCAGTGGTTTCAGCCAGTGGGGAGGCCAGTGAGAGTGGTTGAGGGGACAGAGTGATTGGGAATAAGTTTCCCCCAACTTCTCCCCTGTTGAGGTCGTCTCTGGCTCCTGAGTCTCTCAGCCACATGTTTCAGCCCCTGTCAAGGAAATTCTCTACATTTCTCTCTCCTACTAGAGTTGGTACAGGTACCTCCCCTTCACCCTGTCAGGCCTGGGGCAGTGACAGTTCTTATGGTTATAAGTCCTGGGGTATTATTGTACTGTCTCCTGAGGTTCAAGTTTGACATCTATTTCTAGCAGGAACCATCTGATAATCCACTTTCTTTCTGGTGGAATCTGGGATATTCTGACCAAACAGGAGACCAGGGGCTGTTCCACAGGGGCCCATGGCCCAGAGTGGCCTTGCTGAGGGCTTCAGTTCATTGGACTTACCAGAATAGGCCTCAGGAGCCATGGTTCCAGGCGAGGTTTGGGGAAGCTGATATATTTGAGGGCACTTCTAGATAATTGAGGAAATTAGACCACAAATGGGATATTTGGTTATATTAAAGATTTAGTGTCAAATTTTTAGCTGAGGTAATAGTTGTGTATTTATGTTAAAAAAATAAAAGTCCTTATCTTTTAGAAACACATACTAAAGTATGAATGAAATACGATGTTTGGGGTTGATTTCAAAATTATCCATGGGAAGGTTGATAGTGACTAGAAGTTTAACCATAAATTCATGATTATTAAAGTTGGATGATTGTTACGTGGGAATTCAATTCATTTTAATGTTCTCTCTTTATGTTCTAAATTTTTATAATAAAATGTTTGAAGTTCATACACCCATAAGAGTTAGGTTGAAGATGAACCCCAGTAAATACCTCTTAAGTCTTTCTACTTCTTGAGAAGTGAACTAATGTGTAAACCTTCCTCTCTTTGCGATGTTCACTCTTCAGCCACTCACATGTTGAGCTTTTTTCAGAGGCTGTTTTGGGGTCATCTGTCATCAGGGAGTGGCAAAACAGCAGAGGATGTTTTAAACTATGCTTTGTATTTTCTAAGATAATTTCTTTCATGGTAATAAGCTCACTGGATGGCAGAGTTTGCTTTTAGGTTCAGTTAGAGGCTTTTGAAAACATTCCTCTAGAGTCCCACTAAACAATGTCTTTCAGGGAAGGCAAAGAGTGGAGTGGGAGAAAGGGTTCTTGTCTGAGAAATGTGAATGACCCCAGTGTTATCTCAGCTTTTTTACTAACAAGCTGTGTGGCTTTGGACATGTCATTTAGCTTCTCTTCCATTTAGCCTCATTTTCCAGATATAAGGAACAAGAGGATTAGACTAATTTCTCTGGTCCCTTCCAAGTCCCAAAATGTTATTTTTAATGATAACTTTCTAACTATATTGGTGTTCACTAGAGAAAATCAGGAGCATGTGGAAAGGGCAAAAACAGAAATAAAAATCACCTTAGTTCTACCTCCCAGAACATGACTCAGCATTTTTCAATGCCAATACATGTTATTATTTTTAAGAATCAAATATATGTAATATATTTTGTTGAACAACTAATTTGTAGGTTGTGTTGACCATTGGAGAAATATAAAGATGAATAAATGTCATCTCTCCAAGAGTCAGTAATTTAATGGCAAACACTGTTCCCTACATCTTCACATGTCGGTGACTTCCCTTAAGCAAAAAACCCTTCCATCTGTCACTTAAATCTGCTGAATTTTAGTGCCATTGATGATGTAATTTTGATTATATTTGAAGATTTTTTTCCCCCTTAATGTTATTTCTTCTGATTATGTGTAGAAGGAGAGCTCTCACAGGCAGGGTAATGAGGAAAGGACAGACTTTTTCTACTACATTCAGTTTCTTTGAAAACGTACCCAGGCATATTAGAACTGTTGGGGAGAAGCAGCTTGTCTGCCTCGACTGTCACCTGCTCCTCCTCAGGCCACACTGCCACCTCTGATGAAGGCATAACTAGCAATGTGGCAGCCACAGAAAGGGGCGGCTGGCAGAGGCTGAGGAGGCTTTAGGAGTCACAGATCATCTGGAAGCCAACCTTTCTTCCCTGGGATAGTTTACCTTGCAACAGGATGGAGCCAGAAATCCTAGAAATCTGGCCCAATGTGATAAAAGGGATGATAAAGTAGGGAGAAGGGGTAGGAGTTTTTAGAGATCTCATCTTATTTGGATAAGATGTGTTAATAAAGGCCACTTAACTTCCACCTAGCATGCCAAGGATGCTATATTTATTCAATATTTTTTTGTATATTTTCTACTCTAGTTCTGAAGTGGAGATTTCTTACCCCAGCCTGGCAGAATGCCCTGTTTACACAGTACCATCCCTGTAACCTCACCCTAGTCTTAGGAGAATCTGGGTCTGCAGCTGAAGCAATTAATGCAGTTTTCTTGCATCATACCCACCTTTCCTGAATGTAACATTCCCATGCCCCATTGATCAGTTCAAAGTGTCAACAGTGTGTTTTTTCCTCCACAAACTTTGAGTGTGATCTTTTTTAAAATTTCATTTAGGTAAATGTCCATTGCCATTCAATTATTTGAAAAGATCCTTAGCCCAACCTTGCAAATGGAACTTGCCTCCCAAGATGCAAGAAAGGGACATGAAAGAAGAAATAAATGTTACTAATGGCACGTCTTTGGATTACTTAGTTCTCAAGGACTGAAAACCTGACCGTAACTTGTTTGGGTGTTATCCAGAAAGGAGTTAGAGAAAAGCAACAACGACAACGTCAAGGCTAAAAATTAGTTTTGGATTGTACGTGGAGAAGGAAATACAAATCTTGTGACAGAAATGGACCTTGGAAAATCTGTGCTCCTCTCAGTGGCACAGACAGCATGCAGAACTTTGGTGTTATTCGGCTTGGAAGAGAAGGTTCAGGAACAGCACATTAACTGTCTATAGATATTTGAGGGATTGCCCTGTGGACTGTGGAAAAGAGATTACATTTTTCTGTGTGTGAGGCAAAGGGGTTGAAGTGATACATCAGTGTGTGAAAACTGTGAAGGAACGGATTTCTCTCTTATATAGAGACATTTGTAGGGAGCTCTACAAAGATGGAATGATGTCTTTGCAGAGAGCGTTAGGAAGTTTCTGGTCACTAAGCCGAGGCTGGTTGATTGCTTGACCTTTCTGTAATTCCCACTCTCCCTCTTACTTGCTATACTCCAACCACACGTCTTTTTTTCAGTTCTCCAAAGGAACTAAACTCTTTTCTGCTCTTCCTGGAATGCCCCAGCTCCCCAACCCCCACTCCTTCAGCCTGCTATCCAAATCTTGCTCTTTCCTTAGGTCTCAGCTCGTCACATCCACAGATGGTCTTTCCTGATGCTCTTATCTAAAGAAGGCCTTATTATCAAAACTATACCATAAGACCTTGTATTTTTCCTTTGCAGCACTTACTAAATGTGTACATATATGTGTATGTGTGTATAGACACACACTTATATATCACCTGTACACTATATATATATCACGCGTTTATATAAAACAACACAAACATAATTTCTGTGACCATTTGTTTAACAGATGTTTCACCACTTGAAGGTAAGCTTTGCAAGAAGAATCATGTCTATTTTTTCCATTATTCTGTTGTGTATAGTGCTTAGAACATAGTACGTGCTCAAAAATGTATTAAATGGATAAATGAATTAGTGAGATTTAAGCACCACAGTATCTGGATTAGTATTACTCTAAGAGTGGGGCGTGAACCACCTAGAAATGGTTAAGATGGGTCCTGGATCAGCACTAAATATTGCATCATCTTGTGTGAAAGTAATTTCTTTTCAATCTACTTTTAGTCCTTCTGATTTTGTCAAAGAGAAAAGTTTGGTTTGGTGACAGTTTTTAGTCAGCATTCTAACACCTGCTGATCTCTCTTGTCAATGCAGAGAGAGATCAGGCCTCAGCAAGCAACACTGTCGAGCTGGAATTTAATAACATGTTTTGTTTTTATTGTATGCGTTCCTTGGTTGCCTTTTATTTTCCTTAATGGAAGGGATCCAAAGTTTTCTTTGAAACTAAAACTATGTAAGTAAAATTGTGGTTTATTTAATGAAAAATATCAAGGAAATAATAATACAGTTAGAATATGATGGTGGTTCTTGAATAAAATTTTGGTTCTTGAAGGGCTGAAATTTTGGAACCACCTGGACAGCCACTGGTTCCCAAGAGTTTGTCCCAAACCAGCGCCAGTCCATGCCAAAGTTAATAGAACAAAGAGAGTGTCGTAAAGCTCAATTTATTCATTGTCGTTTTGATAACACGTCCATTTGATATTAAAGTATCTTGTTTCTAAAATAGAGAGTGACTTAAAAAATTTCTCAACTTGGTAAAGTATTAGCAGATCCATATTGTTCCTTCCCTTTTAATTATGAAGTGCTGGTAGTGTCGGGAGGCAGTTTCACCTGCATTGAATCAAAAAGTCTGGGCCCACTGTGGTCCCTTTGTGGTCCCTTCCATTGTAAAAAGTGAATTTAATGGTTGCAGGTAAAATCTTGTTTTTCCTCTGTGTGAATAGCTGTGGAGGCAGAAAATCCCACTGTATGTGTGTATGTGCATGCGCATGCACACATGTGCACACGTATATGCGCACTTGTGTATGCAGATCCCCAACGTAAATGCAGATGTCTGTTATCATCCTTTCTATTAAAAGGATTTGTGTGTTTTTCATTTATTTCAGATAGGGATTCCAAGTACCATATTTATAATGAAAGAGGATGTATAAAGAATGTGTAGAAATGAACAGTCGTGTAATAGGAGAGAGAGATAACTGGGGCAAGAAGAGAAAGAGGGTGATGTTCCTGTAGCATCTTCTTGCCTTGGAGAGAGGAAAGGAGTGAGAGGGATCTGCAGGCTGTGGCTCCTAGATGGCAGGATGGATGTGCTGAGGGCAGCAGTCTCCCCATTTCCTAAGGTGAGTTGTCAGGGGTGGGGCAAGGAGGAAAGCCAGGCTTGGCAGGAGAGAGAGAGCCAGGCTGCTCATCTGTAAAAGGATTCAAAAGTCAAGTGCTACAGAGCACCAGGTGGCCTCTATCAGCCAGACAGCAACCTGAAGTTAGCCTGTTGCAGCTTTATTGTAACTGTTGCCTTTTCCTGCCTTTTGTGTCTATGCTGAACATGTTTTGCTTATAGAACTCAAACTTGGAGACTAAGACTCTTATGCCCCTATTTGAATTCAGTAGAGATACTAAGACAGGAGAGAGTATGGCCTTACTGATTGTATCAATTTTGGCAACTAAGTGTCTGATTGAAAACATCTGAAGAACTAGTCCCTTGAAGTGACTTAAACTGGATGTAACCGGTGGTCAGTGTTTTGACCTTGCATCTTGGAACTGCTGCCTTTGGTGATCTTATTACTGTGGCTAGTTGTTTGTATATACACGTATCAAAGTCAGGGCCTCCTGTCAATGGTCAGCTCTGAGCCATGTAATCAAAGGCCAACTTCTTCAGTTAAACAAATTCTCAATGTATATTATGGGGCACCTGTTGTTTGTCAAGCATCATTGGGAGGTCACTCAGTGAATGGTTGGTGTCCCTGTCTACTCATGCATATAACTCACATTTACAACACTTTCATATAAGTTAAAGTGAAACAAGTGCAGCAAGAAAGGAATCAACAAAACACTCAAGGATCACAGAGGAAGGAGCATTTAATTCTAGGTGCAGAAATTAAGGAAGGTCTTACTGAAGAGATACTTGATCTTGGCATGGGGTACAGGGGGAAAGGTAAGGATATGCCAGCCTGGAAACAAAAGCATCCATCAGGAGAGGGGAAGTATTTTGTTTGGGGAGTGGTGCCCTGTGAAGTAAACCCCTAGGTTAGCACACAGTGCATGGGTAGTAGTATTGGTAAAGAATGTCCTTACACTTCGTTCAGGGGGTGCTACATGGTAGTGCCGGGAGATGGGACTGATGGAAGCATGTGAGCGCCACTGGGAAGTGGGGAAAAGTCAGGAGGCAATGCACACTGACAACTAGAAGAATTTAGACCTCACTTATGGTCATCAGTTAATAAATGTCTTTGTAGAAAAGGTTCTAGCAGACATATGCTTTGCTTTACATATTGATATTTTGGGAGATGCATTTAAGAACATATAAATGATTTGACAGGTAGCCAAAGAGATTTCTATCCAGCAGAGTATGATTTTCTCTAATACTTAGGCCTTGGTCAAAAGAACTCTATTTTGCTTTTAAAAGTCAGGATTCTTTTAATGTTTACATTTAATAATGCTTAAAAATAGCGTCCTACCTTAAAGTATGTTTTCCATCCAAAGAAGTGATCTTTTTCCAAAATAACCCAAATGTTACACTTAAATTTAAAACAACCTGAAACGAACTAGTAGAATTACATGTCTGCTGTCTCTGCTGTTAACTCAGTCTGCATCAAACAGAGTGGTCCTTCTAAGTGTTCGCCAGCAGGTGGTGGCAGTGCTGTCTGTGCAGTTAAAGTTTCCTTTTATTCGTTCTTTATAAAATACAGACTGCCTGTTCATTATAGGACAAGTCAGAAAGCACATTAGGGATGAGTGGGTGGAAGTAATCAATCCCACCATCCATAGATAATCAGCACTAAAATTCTGGCATGTTACAGCCTTTGTTGTAAACTGACCTGAGCCAGTTCAGTAGTTCACAATTAATGAGGTCATTTTTGGTGGATATCAGTAGCCTCCAATGCTTGTAGACCCTTGGAGGTAAGGACCATGGATCTCCACCACTGCAACTTCCCTAAGAGGCCGAGGATAAAGGAAAAGCAATTCTCAGAACAAATTCAGCTCCAGGGACAGAGCTGCATCAAGCAGGCACATAGCCAGCTTATGCTGGAAAATGCTGGTGAGGCCCCAGCTCCTGGCCTTCTAGGCATTCAGACGAGCACCTTGCGTGAAAGATCATGGTGCATGTGGTAGCAGCATTGGGTCTGTAGTATTCAGCTAACCTCATGGACTGGCTCAGGCCACAGAACCCACCATAACACTGGGTTGGAAGGACTTAGGCTTCTGTGCTCACTTAATTCTCATCCCCGGTTACGAGAAGCAGAATTACCAGCCGGTTTAGCATTTCAGGCTGATTTATATATTTTAAACACCTGTCTTTTTACCAGGTGTTTAAAATATGTATATTAGTAAAAATCATTTCTAATATACATTCTGCTTCTTAACAAACCCTCTGATATTGATCAAAGGTAAAAGTTGTTGAAACCTTATAATAACCACCCGTGGAGTGCCAACTTTTGATTAAAGTCTTTCAAATGCTAAATAATTGCTTTTAGGGTATAAATTAAAAGTCATACATCTGTATATCACATTGTTAGTGTCGGAGGATTTTGAAGAGAATTTGAGACACTTTTTCAATATGTGTGTAGAGTGTGTATATATATAAACTGCTTAACACTTTTCAATTTATATTTGTGTGTATGTGTTGCTTTAAAAAAGTTGGATTACATACTGTGAATGGTTTTATAACCTGCTTTTGTCATTAATAACATGTTATGAATATATTTCCAAATCAATATACTTCTGCATTATTAGTTTTAATGACTGCATAGTATTCTATTTTATAAAATTATTTATTCACAGGCCACTATTAATGGACATTTGTGATTTTTACATTTTTGCTATTATTGGTATCACTGTAAAGATGATCTTTGTACTTGTTTCTTTGTGTACTTGTTTATTTTATAGGATACATTCCTAGAAATGGAATTGCTGAATCATAGGGTATGCACATTAAAAATATTTAAAAATTTTTTCAGATTACTCTTTGAAAGAATGTAGCAATCTATACTCCCACCAGCATTTGTTTTCTTAAATACTCTCCCACACTGAAAGGACTATTAAAAAAAAAGTTTACCCATCTAATAGGTAAAAAATGGTCACTCATGTTAATCTTATTAGTGAGATTGGACTTTTTTAAAAAAAAGTTTGCTATTTGCATTTCTCTTATTATTGTTTCAGGAAAATTAACCCTATGTACATCTACTCTACCTGTCAGTTGCTAGATGCCTTAAAATTATTTATTTGTTAGATGGAGAAACCTAGAGTCAAAGCATTTTATTTATTTATTTTTAATTTTTTTAAGTTTATTGGGGTAATATTGGTTAATAATATGATTATATGATTTTCAGGTGTACATTTTAATTTGACATCTATATATTCTATTATGTGATTACCACCCAGAGTCCCATTTTCTTCAGCTACCATATATTTGATCCCCTTTACCCACTTCACCTTCCCCACACTCCCCTATATTTGACTCCCTTTACCCCATCTACCTCCCCCCTCCTCCCTCACGCCCTACCCTCTGGTAACCACTAGTTCATTGTCCATGACCCTGAGTCTCTGTTTGTCCTCTTAATTTGTTGCTTTTAGGTTTATATTCCACATATAAGTGATATCATGTGATTTTCAACTTTTTCAGCCTGGCTTTTTTCGTTTAGCATGATTATCTCGAGGTCCATCCAGGTTGTCTCAAATGGCAGTATTTCATCTCTTCTTGTGGTTGAGTGGTATTCCATTACATATATTTACCACAGCTTCTTTAGCCAGTCATCTATTGTAGGACACTTCAATTGCTTGCATGTCCTAACCACTGTGAATAATGCTGCTTTGAATATCAGTGTGCAAACATCTTTACGGATATGGGTTTTCAAGTCTTTGGGGTAAATACCCAGTGGAGGGATTGCTGGATCATATGGTAGGTCAATTCTTAGTTTTTTGAGGAAACTGTACACTGTTTACCATAGTGGCTGTGCCAATTTGCAGTACCACCAGCAGTGTATGAGGGTTCCTATTTCTCCACATCCTCGCCAACATTCGTTATTGCTTGTCCTGTTGATTATAGCTAATCTAACAGGTGTGAGATGGTATCTCATTGTGGTTTTGATTTATATTTCCCTAATAGTTAGCGATGTTGAGCATCTTTTCATATATTTGTTGGCCATTTGTATGCAAAGCATTTTAAATCATCACATTTTTTCTCATTGAAACCCCTTTCCAAAAGTGAGACAGTGTTTCACCCATGCCATTTCCAGTTCTCTCTCAAGGATCAGTTGAGCATTATTTTAGATCCTCCCATAGGAAGACATAAAGATACCTTTTAGCCGCCAGGCTGTTCAGAGAGAATAGTGAGATGGTTAGGTTGTCAGCGTTTAAACCTGTCAAAGTAATACTCATACAACACAAGACGGAATGAGAACTTAGAGTTATTGAATTAATTTGATGGGTGTAGACAGCCATAGAGACCATTTAACCACAGGAAGGATGCTTTTTTGGCAAGAATTACCTAGCTTTTTTATCTACAGTTGATTAACTAGAAAATTGCTGTGTCTTCAATTTATTTGCTGACATGTTTTGGAGAAGGGGTATAAGAAAATGTTTCCATCTCCCTTCACCTCATCAGTGTTTTAAAAATAAATGTGTGGATCATGCACCCAAATGAGAAATTATCAGAAAGATGTTTCCAAGTTGTTTAGACATATGAAAGAAGACTAACTTCCAAATGTAGGAGATCCTCTACCACCGACCAGCAAGAATCTTCTCCTTCTCGCTACTTCCATCTGTTTTCTAATGCTCAAAATTGCTTTAAAAATAAATAAATAAAAATAAAAAAATATGGGCCCTTTAAATAAAGGGTTTTTCTTTAGATCTAAGGCCTAAAATTAAAATGAACCAAAAGGTAAGAATGACTGTAAGTTCACACTGAAATATAAATGACTCATTTTAGATCTTTCTGAGAGAAGGATTAGGCTCTAAAAAGGAGTGAGGGTGAGGTCCACCAAGAAGAAAGAACCAGAAAGGAAAGCCTGAGGTATAGAGCACCCCAGTTTAGTCTAAACTGTCCTTGGATGAGAGGTTTACTTTTCAAAGGACTTTTCCATTGTGTCACTGGTATTTGTGATGGAACAATTTATGAGTAATTGGCATTTTAATTACTTCATCTGGCTTTTTCTGTTGCTTTGAAGAATTTTCTTTCTCTCTCTGCCTCTCTCTCTGGCCACACTAACAAAGGTTATAGTAAGTACTTAGTGGCATTTTGGTTCTTAATTCTTTAACAGATGCTTTCCTTTAAAAGAAAGTATGTCTGCTCAGCAGATGCTTCCTACTAAAAAAAAATGGTACTTTCCACTCTTGAAAACCCTTGGTCCGCTTTACTCTGCAGTGTTCTTGTCTCTCTGAACAACGTGCTCCGATTCTTGGTTCTCGTACTTCCATTTTTTACTCACTCTTCACCACTTACTGAGTTCCCTCCACTAAGGTTCTCACATCCTCCAAGCTGAAATCCCACATTTCTATTTCTCCTTTTTTAAAGTCTGCCTTAAATTCTATCTTCTAGACTCATCTACTGCCTGTATTCAAGTAATGTCAAACTGTTTCTGGACACACTTTCTCTAAAATCTCTGTTCTTTTGTTTCCATAGCTGTCCAGTTAGTAAACTTAAAAAAAATTTTTTAATATAAAAATATATTGTCATTGTAGAAAATGTAAATATCAAGTAAAAGATAAAGTGAAATCTCCTCTCTCTGCTTTCACCCCTCCAATGTGCCTCGTATAGTTTGTTGCATATCTTTTCTGACTTTGTCTATTCATATAAACATTTTTATGTGTAAAAATATATTAAATTCTTTCTACAAAAATAAGATTACACTGTGCTATAACTTGCCTTTTAAAACTTAATGTACTATATATAAATTTAGTTTCATTCTTTTTCATGGCCATATTGTTCTGATCTATGCTACACCATCATTTATATAAACAATCTATATTGATGGACATTTGAGTTATTTTCAGTGTCCTCTTATTATGTACAGTGATGCAATAACATCTTTTTATATAGTCCTTTGTGTATGCTTGTTGGAATTCCTCTTAATAGAAGAATATTTGAGTCAAGGGATAGGCACATTTCAAATCTGATGAATAGTCCCAGATTGTCCTCTAAAGAGTTTATACTTATACTAATTTAGACTCCTGTTGGCAAACCATCTTTCAGTTTTCAAGTCTCACCTTAAGGGTCACCTCCTTAGGGAAGCCTGACTTGTCCCCTGTACCTCTAGGCAGGATGGAGTGCCCCTCCTTTCTTCTCAAGTATCCCACCAAAGTACTTGTATATTCCCAAATCTTAGCACACATTTTGTTATTTAAATGTGTGTAAATAATCTGTTTACTATTCCACTATTTGTATTTTTTCTTTGACATCTTTTTCTCATTTTAAAAGTAAGCCATGTTCACTATAAAATTCCAATATTATAGAAAGTCCTTATGTTAAGAAAATATAAAAGGTCTTTCTCTATTTTGGATAGGCTTCCTCTGTGCTACTTGCACGAGTTACATAAGCACCTGTAATGGATATCAGTTTGACCTCTGGGTTTTGTTTTTCTTTTGCTTAACCTCCTTTAAGAGGAATGGCTTTGCATGGACTCTCCCACAGTACCAGGCCCTCAACAGAAACGCTAATGCTGATGAAACCCACTCACTCCTAGATGATTTGGTTTCATAGCCATTAGGACCTATTTAGTTCCTCTAACAAAACAAATGCAGGGGCCTGAGAAGTAATTATTAGCTGAGGGAGATTGGCTTACTAATGTGATTTGTTGCTATGTGTGTTTATTATCCACTGGCTCTGTGCTCATGAAGTCAATACTCCCCGCATTCTGCTGAGCCAGGCAATCTGGCAAAATAAGGAGTGAAGCCAAGTGTGCTGTTCAAGTTCCAGAATCTAACAGCAGCAACAAGAATAGCTGCCACATATCGAGTGCCTGCCATGTATCGGGTTTTTTACATGTCATCTACTCTACTCGTCATAAAAACCCTGTGAGGAAAGGATTGTTTTTCTCAAGGTTTTTGATAATATTCAGTCTCGGGGAGGCAAAATTTCTAGGGTCACACAACTCTAGTAGTATCTGACTTCGAATCTCAGTCATTTTGCTTATAAACCATCTTTGTTCCCTGTTTCGATCCTCTTTCTTTGTCCCCTCGCCCCACAAATGCCCTTTGACTGTGGAACAGGAAAAGTAGACCATCTGATAGAAAAGCTTGGAGTTCCTTCTCTTGTTCATTGAAAACACTATTTGAATCCTTGAGAAAATGCTTCATCTTTAATATTCTCCTCTTCTAAAATTGTCGAGCTCTGGCAGTGAAAGTGATCAAGTTCACTAGTTTGCATTCTTCTTAGGGAAGAGCAGGCCACCCATGACTGGATTACCCATTCCCACTTACCATTGCAGTAGACAGCCTTCCAGAGTTTCCTATATGAATGAAAAATTTGGTGTTGCTTTGGATTTATAAAGATGCAAAGCTAGAGTTTAACAGAATTAAACATAATAGGGAAACTGCAAACTAGAACCAGAAACATAGAGGTAGGCTCATCCATGAACTCTGTGAGGACACATAAATTGCAGATTTCTTTTTGATTATATTCACCCCATCCCAAATGGTTAAGCATTTCTTTCACTTTTACGGATGTGTAGAAAAGGAGGTGTGTATCCAGAATTGCTTATCTGATTTTTTTAAATGAAAGTTTTTGCTTATTAGATGTTATGTTGCGTCAGGCTCCAGGGGGACCTGGCAGCACTCAGCCATCAGACATGTTAATACAGCCACGGTATGGCTCACTGTTATTCACATTAGATGTAGTAAGTAAAACTATGATTACACATCATTTCAGGTTAGATTTTTGTTACCACATGATTTGCACACAGGAAAAAATCTTTCAATTTTCAGAACTTTGGGGGTTTCTGAATTGTAGATAAAGGATTGTGGGCCTATAATTTTCTCCTTTTTTTCACTGGTAGAAGTTTAATTCGTGGACCACCAACAGTATATTCGAAAGTAGACCCTCCTGCACCTTGTTAAAGGCAAAATAAACTTTGTTTCCACGAAGCAGTCTGCCTCCCTGACATTAAGGGACTGGTTGACCCCATAGCTGTTTGTGACTCCTTGGTAGCTTATGTCATTTCCAAGCTTGACAGTTCTCAGGGGTAGGGAATTCTCTCAGGGTGCTGTCCCTGATCCCCATCCCAACCAGTCCCTTCAGCCACATTCCCATTTTTTCAGTTTTGAATGGATTGGTAGGACAGTCAGCTTTCATCATCATCTTTGTGAGCACTGGTCGCACCTCACACTACTTAGCAGGCTGTTTTTCTGGATGTCACACACTCCTTAAGCCTTTGTTTCTTGGTTTAGAGCTCCTTCACCATGGAAACCGTGCTGGCTCATCTCATTCCATTCCCAGGTGGTCTCCGAGACTTTGCCCACATGGTGCCACACTGAGAAATGCAGTTGGCTCACAGGTTTGCCTTTCAAGTTTTAATTGCTTATTTTGGATTGAGGTACAGTCCCAAGGATTTTTCTGCCGAGGAACGAGTTTCACCATGCCTGTTGACCAGGCTGCTATCTCTTACCCTGCTCGTTGTGAGACACATGCAATTCTCACATGCATAATGATGCTCACAATTTCCGAAGCCATTCTGGGATTAGGTCAGGCCAGAGCCATAAGGTTTGACAAATCTTGTTCCTGCTCCTCCTTTGGTTCCTTCAGGCATCTTATGTTTTGTTAAGCTATTGCTTTTCCAGTTTGTGGAGTACATCAAGCAATGAGTATCTCCAGAAACTCTTTATACCGTGAAGCGTGTGACTTTTGTTGCTGGTGGCTGGTGTTCAACAGCCGGTACCATCAGCTTCTCCCAGCACCTGATTTGTCAGCATTCATGCCATGTGGCTTCTGCATGGGCTGAGAGCCTTCAATCAGCCCAGTGACTTCAAATTGCCAAGGAAACCATGTCTGCTGAGACCTCAGTATCTATAGCCAAGGTGTGAGGGTTTTCCTAGAATTCTCGCTGACACAGTTTACTAGCATAACCGCCCAGATTTGTGGGATTTGCAAATCTTTGAATTTTTCTGCAAAATTTACTTTCATGCTTGTGGGTCCTTTAATCAGGGGTTCAAAGAAGATTGGCTTTAGGAGATCTTGAACTTCCGGAAATTATGTGCACTATTTTGTGTGGATGTGTGCATGGGCATTTTTTCTGGGGAATGGCTTGCACTGGGTTCTTGTCATCATATTCTAAAGCATCGTAGCCCCAGAAAAACTAATTAGTCTCTGAGCCTTTGGAAAATGAGAATAATACTAGATCTTACTCCATTCATCTGAATGAAGACACAATGAGAAAATGCATGTAAACTGCCTAGTATAGTACGCAGAGCTTTTCATAAATGTTAACTATCATTATTTGCCTGAATCTGTGATCCTCAAAAGGTTAAAAGTATGTGACTGCCTTTTATCCCTTAGAGTTAGGTAGCAGACATAGTCATTAATAGTTATCAATGTTTTTACATCTCTTTATGCTATACAAAGAATCTTCACAGTACTGCCTCACTCTCCCCTTTTACAGGAAGCTGAGGCTTAAGGAAGACCAAGAGCTCCCAGTTAATAGGACTACTCAGAAAAATGGCTCCTGCTTGCAGTCTGGTGACAAACAGATCTTAAGACAAGCAATTCAATAACATGGTGTGATGAGTGCCTGAACCTTTGAGGTGCAAGATGTTAAGGACGTTGGGAGGGTCGGGGAAGGCTTCCTGGAATAATGACACTTAGTCTGAGCCCTGAAAAGTAAGTAGAAATAGGCCAGGCAAAGAGTGGGCTGCAAGGTGTTGCAGGTAGAGGTAGTAGTGTGTGCCAGATCCTAGAGGCAGGGAAACCTCCAGGCAGGAGCCTCTTGGCAAGAAGGATAGAGACAAGCATGGACCTAAAGGGAAGGACAGTATCCAAGACCTCCCCAAAAAGATGAATGAAGAAAAAGGAAAGGATAGAGCAGAGAATTAAGTTTGGCTTTATAAACATACCTACAAACAATACAGACGTTTAAAATAATTCAGAAGAAGATCAACAACGTGAGAATGTGTTAAGTGAGGAAGAATGTGTATAAAATTGCCCATATGCCATGATTTTATCTGTGTAGAAATGAATCTACAAAGGACAAAGAAGTTCGGTGGAAGAAGGAAAGTAACTCCTGTGTTAATGCAATATATTCTTAAAATTCATTTAATATTTTGTAAGTTGGGTGTTATCTGTCACTCACAGGACATTGCCTGGGGGGTCAGGGTTCCAGCGTTGCACCGGGCCTCCAGCCTCTATAGTTCCAACTCATTCATTCATTTGTCCATTTCATGTTTGCTATGTTCCAGGTACTGTGCTCGAGCAAGTATCGGTTGGGTCTGTGTGTGCATCCTTGACTGTGTCAGCTCTCAGAGACCCCTTCCCTCCATGGCTAGATAAAATCTCTTGCTTTCTTATATGCCCTCAGAAACACCTATAATTAATATTCCCTTATTGTTTATGTGAGGAAAAAGAAAAGGCATTGCCAGTTAGTGAACAAAGCTCCTTCCATGATCTAGAAGGAATGAAGCAGGGAATTAAGTAACCAGAGAGATGACAACTGAAATAACTGGGTATCAGGCAGAAATGTCCATTTAACCTGGCTCCTTACTGTTTAGAGTCTGGTGCTTTTGGAAAATTGCCTGGATCCTTCTCAGTATTCCACAGAGATCAAGGCTTTGTTTTGCTCTGAATGTGTTTTTCAGCAGTTAGTTGAAAAAAACTTTCCCTTTCATGCAGGTCAATGAGAAAAAAAGCAGTGTGCTGCTGTTAGACTGGGTGTCAGTATGCAGCCTTCACTTGTTGGTACTCTTTATATATGTTCTGTACATTTCTAGTGTTCTGTCCTTTCTGAAGACAGCCTCAGGACACAGGGACAGTTAAAAATTGTGTTCAAAATATGATGTATGTTCTATGCTTTAAAGTGCCCCAACCCGTACACAATGTGTGAGAGGATACGAAATAAAAAGGGTGAAGGACATATGGGGTTCTTAATACTATTCCCTTTACATTGTTTATGTTTAAAATTTTTCACAAGAAAATAATCTTAAATAACATATAAAAGACTGATAACAAAATATTTACCGGAAACAAATGTGCAAGGCCCTGCTTGACAGTACACGCTATGCTACCTTTGGGGACAGCCAACTGCAAATGCATTGGCCCTCCTTGGATCCTAGAGTTCAGTGGAATGGGATTTGATGAGCCAGGGTAAGCAGAGGGGCTCAGAGGTGGCAGCCGTCCATAGACATTGGGCTTTCCTCAGCTCCCAGTATCATTTCAAGAGCTGCCTACTTACCGTGGCCCCAGAACAATTCATCCATTGCTTTCCACGATGATCTCTGACGGTGTTTTCGGCTAGAGCTTAGGAAACTGTCAGTTACTTTTCTCATTCATTCGGCAGATATTGAAGCTAAGGACATAGCAGTGAGGTTTATGCTCAGGTTGAGGATACACTGCACTGTGGGGAGCCTGATGATTAATACACATGCACACATAAATAAGCATGAACATTCATTTCAGGTGGCTGTCAGTGAGCACCAGGAAGAAACTCAGACGGGATGATGTGAAGCTACTTTAGATATGGTGATTAGAGAAGACCTCTCTGAGGAGGTGTTATTTAAGCTGAGTCACAAATGACAAGAAAGAGCCATCTGCTAGTAAGTAAGGGAACAGCTTTCCAAATAGAGGGAGCCGTAGAGATGGGAGGAAACCTTGAGTTGGTAGAAAAACAGGGTGAGCACCCCAGAGGTAAGCTATAGGCTCTGCCTTTGACAACCTTCTCCCTTCTCTCCTCATTCCTTTTAAAATGTGTTTTTTCCCCATAGATCCACTTATCTTTCTAAGTTCCGTTTTCTGGTCTTTTGCCTTTGTGAGTCGTCTCAAAGCCGCTACAGGTGCTCTACGTTGACTTTTGCTTGGGATGCCGACTGCTGAAACAAGGCCAGGCTTACAATAATAGGAAGGTTTGTGCAGATTAGAGTTGTAACTCACTGCCAGTAGTATTTTCATTGCTTTGTAAATGAATCACAAGTCTGAATTCAGCTCTAAGTCCTTTAAAACCCTCATTCAAATCTCAAGTCGAATCGAGATGTTTAGTTTTAAAAGGAACCTCAGACGTTATGAAGTAATGAGGTACTTTTTAGCCTGATTTATAATTTTTTTAAAATGATAATTTTCTATATTGAAGAGAAAATGGGAAGATGAGTTTTCTCATATGCTGCTGGTTAGAGTAAAAATTGGTATCGGCATTAAAAATATGGATGCCTTTTGACCAAGAAACCTATCTCTATGAGTTTATTCTAAGAAAATAATCAGGCATGTGTGCAGTTTTATCTATAAAAATCTTCATCACAGTGTGTTAAATGGGAAATGATCTGAAAATTGAGTGGTGGAAAACTGGTTAAATGATTTATACCACATCTCTTTGATAAAATACTATGTGGTCATTTAAAGTGATATTGTAGAAGAGTAAATTCAATAGCAGGGCAAGCTGTTTACTTCTTACATTTATGTCAAGAATGCTTTTGGCTGCAACTAATAAAAAATCATTATTTGCAGTGGCTGAAGGAAGTGGGATTTACTTTTCTCACATCATAAGTTGAAACATAGGCTTTGGTTCAGGGATTGAGCAACATCGGGACTACATCTTGCCATATCTGTGGTCTTCCTAATACTTGACTTCTCATGGTCACAAGAGGGCTACTGCAGCTTCCAGCAGCAAGTCCGCCTCCAGAGCAGAGGGGGAATGGAGGCGGCAACTGCTGCTTATCTACCTTTTATCAGGAGAGCAGGTTTCTTGGAAACTCCTTAGCTAATGTCTTTTTACATCTTAACACATGGACACCTCAGCTTGCAAGGGATGTTAGTGAAGTTAGTACTTAGCTTTTCAAAACTGTAGATAGAGCACAGGCAAGCAAGGAGATGAGGCTTGAAAATGAGTATTGGGTCACTCAGTCTGCAAGGTCTGCTACACTATGTTAAGTGAAAAATATAACTGGCAGAATAACGTTTACAACATGGTCCCATTAGAATGTATAAAATAAAATGGATAATTATATGAATTTAGAAAAACTGGAAAGGAATATTCCAAAATTTTCTTCTTGAATGATTCATTTTCTTGTTTTGTGATTTCTGTAATACAGAGTTAAAATAACCCTCTTTAACTCTCTAGCCACCTTAAAAGCCCTGATACTCTGGGTGATGGGATTACATGTAAAGTGAAACTCAAAGAAGTATGCAATAAGGAGCTTGTCCTAGGTGCCACATCCAGTTAAGGCAGTGCTCGGCCCCCTTTCAGTTCCTCCTGCCACGTGCAGAGTGACATTTCATACCTTCCAGCCTCCTTGTTGTCTGTCTCATGGAGCTCTTCAGAGCTTCAACTAATTTCCTCCCTTTCCTCACAAAATAGCCTTCTTTGAGTGAAAAGCAGTGTATTTGCAGTTGGGCTGGGTTTGAACCTGGCTTATCACGTAGTGAATTTTACTTAACCTCTCTCAGCCTCAGTTTGATCATCTAGAAAATGGGGATTATATTGAGTCTGAGACATTATAAAATGCAAAGCAGCAGGTAAACCTGATGCATAGTAGGTGTTCAGTAACTGCATAAGGCTTTGCTAGCTCCCCTTTGCCTATGAATTAAAGTCCTAGCTCTTCAGATCAAAATCCTAGAACATGGGGTCCCAGGCCTTTCATGATCCAGCCCCTCCCCACGTCTTGCATCTCACTCCCATCACTTTCTGCCTCATCCCCAGACACCAGCCACAACGCCAGGCTGCTTCTCACCTCCTGGCTTCTGCTTCGCTGATTCTTTGCTCAGCTAAAGTTCCATTCACGATATAATATTCAGTTCAGCAAAAGAAACCAACATGCAAATGATTCAGTTTTTATAAAGTCCAAGAACATACAAAACCAATCTATGGTAATAGAAGTCAGAAAATGGGAAAGCCAGAGCGCTTGACTAGAAATGGGCATGAGGGACTTTCTGGGGCAAGGGAAACATTCTAGATCTTATTTTTGATTAGTGGCTACACAAATGTGTGCAATTGTCAAAACTTACCAAACTGGATATTTAACATCTGTGCATTTTTTGCATATTAATAATACCTTTAAAAAAAAAAAGTGGGCATCATTCCCTCCAGGAAGCTT
Source organism: Cynopterus sphinx (assembly GCA_030015415.1). Taxonomy (NCBI): domain Eukaryota; kingdom Metazoa; phylum Chordata; class Mammalia; order Chiroptera; family Pteropodidae; genus Cynopterus; species Cynopterus sphinx. The sequence goes on from CM057380.1 coordinate 96,586,326, forward strand.
TTCTTGTTCTGCCCAGGCTGTATTTAAGCCTCCATTGAGGATCCTTAACCCCTGCACACATCTCTGCCATTACAAACAGCACATAAATATCTCCTCTTTCCGTGTTTTATGCTGCATTGGTCTGTGAACTCCTATGAGGGCCCAGACGCTTGCTATCTACTATAAATTTCGGAAAGTGGCTTAACCTTAATCTCTCTGTGACTTAGTTTGCTCGACTGTAAGTGGGGTAGTATCACCTAACATAGGTTTGTTGTAATGACACAATGAGAATAGGTATGTAAAGGATCCAGCACATAGTAGGTACTCATTAACCTTTAGTCTAACAGCAGGGCAGAAAATTTACTCACACCACCCTCATATTTGCAAAGAAAGTGTGGCTTACTATTCTATACCTGACTCAGTCTTCATTTGAGCCCCTCTTTTCCCTCAAGCTGAACAGCAGAGGAAAACCAAGTTTTCGTCTAATCCGATAACTTTGTCCCATTCAACAACTGAAATAGACTCTTTAGATAACTTGTTTTGTTTGAATGTCTCAGTCTTTCAGACCCTGTTTCCACTTCAGTTCCGCCTTAAGATGGCACCTGAGTATAGCAGGGGAGTGTGGTTTGCATAAGTGCCAAGTGACGGGAAAAATGGAGTCTCGAAGCCAAGATGAGTCTTCTGGGTTCCTGTTTGTGCTGGATCTGGTGTGCTCCCTGGGGGGTAGTGAATGAAATGCATCTGGTGCTGCCTGGGTTTTCAAGGTGTAGTGTTGGCAGCAACCAGTGGAGGGAGTGGGGCTGGGCTTTCACCACTGGCCTCCAAACCCCTGCACGCTGCCCAATCCATCAGCCCCAAATGCAAAAGAGGAAAATAGACGTAGTTAAATTTGAACATTATTCCTATTTATTATCTTCGTACACCCAGCATGTGGAATAGTTTCTGGCCACAAATGCGTGTTACCTTGAGTAGTATACATCATCTCTCCCTTCTGGTGCAGTTTCTCTTCTCTTGCTTTGGAGAGGAACAGAAGGGAAATAAATATATCCTTATAGGCGCAACACAGCATTTGGGAGGTGAGGCATCTGGTACTAAAACAGTACTGGATTTTAAACTTTCCAAAGGATAAAATAATAAAGTAGAAGAAAGCTGCTCATGTTCTCTAAAATTAGTGAAGCCCTAGGAATGGTCAGTAAGCAACAACAATAAAATCGTTGCTACAACTAACATTTGTCAAGTGCCTTACAGGAATTTTTCCACAGAATGGCGCCTAGCTCACTGTAAGCACTCAATGAACCGTTGCTGCAGTCACAGCCATGACTGCTGCCTCTCTGTTGTAGATAAAGTTATGATTTTAATTTTTGCAGGTGAGGAAACTGAGGCTCAGAGAAGTGACTTGCTCAAGAGCACCGTGTAATCAGCCCTGGAGGCAGTGCCGGCCCCCAGGCTCCTGTAGGTTCTTTAGTCTCCTTGGATCCGCCTCCATACCTGACCCCCAGCCACTCCAGTTCATTAACAGAGTCTTCAGTTATAACGGGATTGACACCTTTAAACCAGCCCAAAGGGAAATTCTTAAATTCTAAGACACAATTTTCTTAGGGCTTAAGCACAACTGAGCCACAAGGGGTCAGACTAATTAGTTTTTGATTCTGTCCTTCAGGTAAACTTAGACCAAAAAAAGTACAAACATGTTAAAGTAATGGTTTAACATCTCCAGATTCACACATGTGCACGCGTGTGCACACACACACAGACCTGATAAATCATTTTAGTAGGTATCAATGAGAAGAAGATGCAGGAGACTCATGTTTTTCAGGTTCACTGAGAGCTTTTTACTTTGATTTAGAAGCTAGTGTCCACTTTGGACCACTTCTAATTCCAGCAAACAAACAACAAGCAAACCTAAAGAAACCCTACAGTCTCTTGGTAGTTGGCAGTTAGGTCATTTAGTGTTGATCATGACTCTGTAGAAAACGAAAGAGAAAACGTTTGACCTGAATGTGGAAAGCAAGGCCTTTGTCCTGATGGTCAGTAGAAAGAGCTGGCCCAGGAGCCGGCTCCTTGGGCAGGAGGAGAATGAATCATTTGGTACCTTCCGCTCTGTCTCTGCTGTGCTGCCTAGTCCAATGGACTCCAAACAAGTGTGCAGATGAATAATTCATGCCGGCAGGAGCTTTGACCTCTTTGAGCAGAGAGCACCCAACTTTGGAAAGACACACCCAAGCCTCTGGCTGAGCTTCCGTAAGGTTGAATCCTTGTTTGTTTCCCCCCTACTGCACTGGTTATTTCCTGTTCTTATTGCTAATCCACAGTTAGAAGTGTGCCTGAAGGCTGCCTGGTGTGGGCGTGGGTTGAGGTCATGGCTCTCCAGCAATCCAGATTCTGGAGCAGCCTGCAAGGAGTGGCTGTGAGGGATCAGCCGAGCCTAGAACCTCGTGCAGCTTGGTTGCTTGTGGTGCCTCGAAGCCCAGGCTTTGATGAATCATTTGACCTTCCTGAACCTCACCTTCCTCAGCCTCCCAAACCAGACTGAGGGTCCTCGCCCTGCCTGCCTCACAGGAGGAAGTGATAACACTTGGTGAATGTTTATGGTTTAAAGCACATTAAAATGTGAGTTATTTTCTAAAGGTCAAATACTGTATGATTCCACTTTCCAGGAATCTAGAGTAATAAAATTCACAGAGACAGAAAGGAGAATGGTGGTTGCCCAGGGCTACGGGGGGCAGGCATGGGAGTTAGTGTTTAAAGGGTACAGTTTCAGTTTGGGACGGTGAAAAAATTCTGGAGTTGGATAGTGGTTGTGGTTGTACAATATTTAGTGCCATTGAACTGTACATTTAAAAATGGTTAAAGTAGATTTTATGTTATATATATTTACCACACTTAAAAAGAATTTGAGTTGTTTTAATATTTCCACACCCAGAAGTCATCACAAACCAACCTTGACTATCAACCTCCCTGCTACGACCAGTCCTCAGAATGAGATGCCCACTCCCTTCTGTCTTACATGGACCTCCCCCCTAAACGCACTGGTTGAGTAGACGTTGCTCTAGGTTGTCTGTATTGAGCCCCATTGGCGCCAAGCTCTGTGCCAGGCACAGGACATGCAGATAAATGGGTGGGTGCCCATGTGGGAGGCACACCCATAAAGGGAGCATTTTGACACAGTACAGGAAGGGCTGGGCTACTGTGCGAGGGTGGGGAGGCTTCCTAGGATCCTAAGGTTGTGCCAGATGCCAGTCATCAGACCAGGAGAATGGTAGAGGTGTGGCCACCGCCCACCCTTGCCTTAATGCTCCATGTGCTTTGGTGCTTCTTTGCTGTTTGCTGGTCCTATTCCTTCAGCTAGAGTGCACTCTTTCCCTTCTTTCCCCGTAAAAGCCTCCTAATCTTTAAAGTGCAGGCTCAGAAGCCTCCTGCCTTCCTCTCCGGAAGCAGCCCCTCAACCCACCCCAAATTGATCTCCCCTCCTCCCCAACTCCCACAGCCACCTCTTATGCCTCCTTTTAGCACATATTTCATTTTGTCAGGTAGTACAGCTGTTTATATTTCTGCCTCTCTTGTTGGATATATGTTGGGATTTTTATAGTTCCAAGTAAGAGAAACCAGCTGGAACCAGCCATAGCATAAAAGTCATTTATCAGAATTTGGGGTGTCTTGCCAAACCAAGACAGTTCTTGGCTCTCTCTCTGTTCCTGCTGCCCTCTTCTCTGCCTGATTCCTACTCCACATGGCTGGGGCAGATGGCACCCCCGGGGCTTCCAGGGGTAATTTCTATCCTGCTTAGATTAGTGATCACTTCTTGACCAATTAGCTGTGGCCTGGGGAGCAGGACCACGTGTACGTACATGAGCCCAAACCCATGTATGTTAGGGAAGGAGAGTCAGTGTGAGGGGTCATTGGGAGCTGAACTCTATAGCAGTTGACCTCCACAGACCACTCAGTCCTTCCACTTCCCCCCTGGGACTCACCCTACTCCTGACCCTACCTCCTTATAGTTTTCTACCTGACTCTCTGGACGTTTCCTCCTTTTCTTTTTGCTGTATGTACTTCTTTTATCCATTCCTGATATTAGTGTTCTCTATGATGTTATTTATGTGCCTGCCCATTTTGTGCATTTTCTTTAGATGATCTCAGTAAGTCCCATGACTTCAACTGCTGTCTTTTTGCATGCAAATTAGTTCCTGCTCAGATCCAAGTGCCGAGCCCATATATTCTTTTGTCTAGTGGTCACCTCCATGAGATGTCTCACAGTACACAAAACTACATGCACCATCTCTGCCTGTCACCCCTCTTTGACACCCTCATTCACCTGATGCCCCCACCCCTGTATCCTTTATCTAATAAATGGTACCACCAACCACCCCCTGTCAAATCTGGGAGTCAACTGAATGCTTTCCTGTGCTGTACTGCATAAATTCAATCTGGCACTAAACCCTTTTCCTTTTACCTCCTAAATACTTCTTGTATCTGTCCACAGCCATGGTCATCATTCAGGCTTACATCTTTTCTTACTATTTTATAACTGGCCTCCTTGTGCCACCTTACAGTTTGCTTCCTCAGAGTGCAGCCCTGGAATAAGTCATATTACAATGTGTGATACACAGAACTCCCCCTGACCTACCTACGTATCTATGCACCTTCACCTCTTGCGTTACCTCAAGACTTAAAGTTTCTGAATGCATCTTGCTTGCTACAACTCTTGTTTGTGCCTTCTTTTTACAAAAATTTAAATAAATAGGGTTTTATTAATTACAAATGAAGAGTTAACATCAGCGTAAACTAAAAAGTATAGACTAGTTCTCAAATTGCAAAAGGGGAAGGATGAGGTCATGAGGTTCAGAAGAAACGTATCTGCTATTGAGTCCAAGAATAGTAATATGCTGTGTCAGATGTAACAGTTACATGGATACCTACTTCTTCCAAAAAACAAAAACGAAGAGACCTGAGGGCTCTGACAGTGTAATTGGACATGCCCTAAAATAAACATAAACCATGTTAAATCTGTATTCCATATCAAAATCTCTTGCATCTAAGATAGAGGTTAGAAGAAGCTTAGCTGACTACACGGTGGGCAGAGCACAGCCCCTGAAATGACTCACTTTCTCATGTCTGTTAGGCTTTGCTTAGGTGACTAAAATCGGTCTTGCTCTTGTGCTTGGAAAGGACATGCTGAATGAGGAAGAAGACCAGTAGCCTCTGCCACAGCCCTCATTTGGCGTCCTAGGATGATCAGTATGTTATACTGCACCACACCAGACTGGTTCCTTCCTGGTATCTGAGCTGAGTCACTAACAGTGACAGAGAATACTCAGTTTTTATAGCTACAGTTGCCTGAGGCTCAAACTTTTAAATACAACCTTCTGTCTTATACTATTCTGTTCATAATACTTGGTCAAAAATAACAGAGAAATCAAAGAATAGTGGTTTAAACAAAGAAGGGCATTCTTTTCTCACATAATATGAAGTCTAGAAATAGGCTGGTTCCGTTCCTCATCAGGGCCATTTGACTTTCATCTTCATGGTGACAACGTGGTGGCTGCAGCTCCAGGCATCAATCCATTCTACATTTAAGAGGAGAGGAAGGATAGGACTTCTTTCACCAACTGCCTTATTTTATAAAGGACGAGAAACAGACTTTTACTTAGGTCTTATTCACCAGAACCATGATGCATGGCCATCCTGTGATTTCCAGAGAAGCTGGGAAAGAGTACAGTAAACAGGGCATATGAGAGTACTGTACAAAATTGAGGGGATGCTAACAAGGAAGAAAGGAGTGAGGGTTAACGCATTCACAGCTAACAGGGTTTGTCATGTGTTGCATCAAACATGTTTGCTGTAGCTTCTTGTCATATTTACTATTGCCGAAATCCCTTTAGTGCCATTCTTTATCTCTTGAAATTCAAAAGTATTCTCATACTTTTGCAAGTGCTTTCTGCAGAATGCAGTTTTACATTGGATAACCCCAGCTTTAAATAGGCAAGAGATATTGGTTGGACTAAGTGGTTTTTGGCAAACACACTCTCAGATTGTATTAGTTTTTCTACTATTGAGTTATTTAATCAGACATTCGTAATATATATGCAAATCTTGTCAATCTTCTGTTAATAATAACAGTGAGTCTGAATGGTCCATGCTTGACTTAGGAGCATTAAAACGACTTAACGTGTGCATAGAGACTTCATTCGTATCTTTACTGCTTGTATCGGTTAATTCTTCACAATCATTTAGTTTTATGATATAAATTTGTTGGAATTGAACTTAAACAGCTCATAAAGAATATAATTAATTTTTGTTCCACTTCACTTCCGGTTACGAATTGACTTCAACCTACTGCTGTGTATTCTCTCTGTTCTCCATAGATTCCTACATCATATCACTCACACTGTTGCTATTTTATTTTTCACTACAGTTGTATTATCTGGAAGGACAAGAACTGCATCTGTCTTGTTTATCATCTGCTTAGCAGGGTGTTTGGTCCGTAGTAGGCACACAATATGTCCTGGTTGAATAATCTAATTACCAAATGGCTCTTGATAATAATCATATACAGATAAGCAGTAGAGGCAGTCCCAACTGCCTTCTAGTTCCAGTATGCCAACCAATGTTTTGTTTAAAAAGAAAAAGTACAAAACATAGGATATGCTCTAGAATATGCCAGGCTACATTTGGATTTTTCAGCTCTCTATGGTTCTGTTTTTCTATGAAATGTGTTTACGTTTTATAGTCCAGGCGCCAAAAAGAGAATGACTTTGTGTTTCCAGTTCCCAGGTTCCAAGGGATTGTTGTGATAGCCCTGATTTCAGTCACCAGGCATCAGTGTCTGGGAGGGTGAGCCACATGTAATGCTCTTTTTGTAAGCATTAAGGTGGGGTAGAAGCAATGCCTAGAAAAGAGGTTTGAGGCAGACAGTCCCAGAGAAATGACAAGGCCACCTTAGCAGTTTTGCTGTTCAGTTGCTTCAAGCCCACTTCTCTATATATAACACAGGTACACTCTTGTTTCACTCGTTCATTTACCCAGTGATCACTGAGCACCAACTGTGGAGCATGTGTCCAGTTTGTACTTACCCTTTGTGTTCCTCGTACTCTCTATGCCTTAGTTTCCTTATCTGACTATATTTACTTTATAGGATTGTTTTGAGGATTAAATCAAATTTTTATATATATCTTATATAGATTGTGTATACTATATATTAATGTGCTACATATGGAATATGTATGTTATTACTGATATATATAAACTTGGAACAGTGCCTGGCATAAGAGTATTAATGAACTGTCAGCTGTTATAAGTACACAGTCCCTTTTTCATAATTCTAAAATTCCAAAAGCTCTTGACAACCAAAATTTCTTCATAACTCTTAAAAGGAAATTCTGACCTGATCTGAACTCAGTTGACTTGCAAAGCCTGACCTGGGGGCATTCAAGAATATTTTGAGGCTTTATTTATCCACTTAGCGTGAATATTCTTACATTTTACTGCAGAAATGTCATTGTGGCAGATCTCAGGGTATTACCCCAGCTCCACTGGCCATATTGCATAATATTATGATTTTCAAATGAAAAATTATGACTTTCGAAAGGCATCTGGGTCCAAGATTTCAGATGTGAGATTGTGGCCCAGTACAATCCTTTACCTTCATCATCATCATCAACCATTCTACGCCTAGATGAATGGATTGCAGTCTCTGCTTTGCAGGGACTCTCAGAGCACTGACTGGCTTCACGTCAGTGGCACAGTGTCAGGGGCTAGGGCAAGACAAAGGAAGCCCTGAGGCCCAAGGAGCACTCAGGTAGCCCTCAGTTTCTGTGGTATGAGGAAGGTAGTGGGGTTTAAGGAAAGCAATTCAAAGGGGATGCCTGAGCTAAGACTGGAAGAATCCACCACCCTCTGGTGTCAAGCACAGTGCAGGGGTCTGAGGATGAGGCACTCGGTAAAGACAGTGTTGCCCCAGCCACAAGGTGGAACACTGTGCATTGTGGAAGGCAGCAGCCAGCACTTAATACGAGAAAGCAGATATGATGAGGGATATTCTGGGTGCTGTGGGAGCCCATAAGAGGGAGCCAACCTTGTTTTGGGGATTGGAGGATGCTTCCCTGCCCCTGTTACATCAAAGCTGAGCCTGAAAGAAGATGTGAATAGAAGTGAGCCAGGTGAAGAAGCTGCAAAGTCAGGGAAGGGTAGAGGAAAGTACATGTCAAGGGTCAGGAGGCTAGGCCAAGCCTGTCCCTTTCAGAAAACTGAGAGAAGTCAACGTAGCTAGAGGAGAGATGGTAAAAGACGGGTGGTGAGAGAAAAGAAGCTAGATCACAGGGTTAAGTCAGACTACCTTAGGGTAGGGGGCCTATAAGTCTAGCCTCTAAGTATGTAGACAGTCCTAGTTTATGGCTATTGTCTCAGCATTGTCATGAGTAGCACTGCCTTCCATTCTCAGAAGTGCCCTTATTTGGACCATTAAAATATATGGTCAACTTTATCTAAAGGCCAACTTAGGGACCTGGGAATTTATCCCTAGGGAAGTGGAAGAACATTGAAACAGTTTAAACAGTGTACATTTTAAAGTTATTTGGGGATGATTTGGGCCCTTAGGCTTTGCACAATAAAAATGTCTGTTGTCTTACTTGGCTCATCATTCTATTGGTCTCAAGGGATATAGGTATCAGGCCTGGGAGAATACACTAGGAAGCTGGTCTGTGGACTGACTTTTGCTGTCATAGGGCAGCAGAATTATTTGCAAATCTCTGTGTATACACATACATAGAAAAAGAACCAGTATCTGTTGGTCCTGTGAAATGAAAATGTTCTTTTCCCTTAGTTGAACCCTCCAGAGTTCCTGTGTTTTCTGGACTACCATCTGAAACAATTATAGATCTGTTTGTGAAGATTCAGGAAGGGTGGTGGCCTTTTCTTTCCTTTCCCCCCAAGTCTGGGGTGTGGATGTGTTTGCCTGCTTGCAAGACTGTGCTCAGGAGCCTGCTTTTCCTCATTCAATTTTAGATGCTGGTCAGAACTAGCAGTTGGCAGTCACTTATCAGTCTCCTGCTTTCAGTCAAGAAAAGACAGAGGAGAATTCAGGAAAACCCAAGATTCATATTTTACATTTGTGTGGGATGCTTTCAGTTGCCTCAGAGAGGCTCAGATTCACACCTTTGGGAATTTCTTTACTCTTAGTTCTTATTCCTGTCACATTTTTGAGCTCTCCTGTCTTCTGCTGGGTAGGTGAAAAGATAAAAGCTACAAGACAGCTGATAATCCCCGTTAGGCCTCACAGTGGGATATAGTTTAAGGTTTAGCAATAAAAAGCAGGTTAGTCCTCCATGATAAGAAGGAATTAGAATTATTCATAGCTGATGAAAAGGCTTCACTGTGGACCAGTTTCCTCAGATTGGTGGTGGTGGTGGAGATTGGGCAGTTGTAGACAAGAAGAGGTTAACAGAACTCCCCTGGGGCAAGCCATCTGAGGACCCACAGGCTGACTCTTACCTAGGTGAGTTCATCTCTGTCTGGTGGACCAAGAATTGGTCACAGACAGACTCACATAAACACATAATACTCAACTTACACATACACAGGCACATATACACAATATTAGAATACCAAAATTTGTTAATCAAATCACACACTTGCATTCTTTCCCCCAAAACGAGCTAAGTTACAATTTGAAAGCCTAAAGATGGCTTTTTAAAATTTTATCCACCCCTCCCCCCCAAAAAAATAAAATGAAATGAAAATATGGTCTGCAGTCTAGTACGTATTCCATCTAAGGCAAACTCCACAGGTACATAGGTTGGGCACGTTTTCATTTAGAATGTCTCTACTACAGCCCCTCATGGTACACTCATTCACTGTAGTAAGGTTTTTAACCTTGGGACCCCTGGCCACGCACCAGGAATCTGAGAGCTCCATGAACACGTGTGTATTTTTTTCTGGGGAAAAGATCTATAGTTTTGATGAGATCCTCACAAAAAAGGTGGGGAAGAAGCTGAGGTCTATGGACATCCACACTAGCTAATCGTTTGACACCCTTTTGAAGTGATATTTTCTATTACTTGTGCAGCATATACCTAAAGGGGCGACATGAGCAGATGGCACTCAGCTTTTCTACTGCTGTCCCCCAAAATTCAGTTCTGATCCCTACTTGTGTTTGCCACTAACAAAAGCCTTGCATATGTCAAGACCTATCAGTACTCCCACCCCCTTCCCTTCTGTAGTTTTGAAACAGTTCTTAGAGGAGAAATCATTCAGTGAAAAGGAAAGTATTCCTATTAATGAAGGCCAAAGGAGCGGGGCGGAGCTTGAAGAAATGGATTTCCAGAGTCGGAGTTACTGACCAAAGGCACATTTTTTCAAGGACATCTGCTAATCATGTTATTCCTACAAGCTATCTGTGTTCCCAGCAGAATACCACTGCACTTTATTGGCCAAGAGGAAGCACACTTTGCATTCTAGGATGAGACGCAAGCTGATTCTAAAGCCCCTGCTTCACACCTCCCCTCTGAGAAACCTGAGCCTGCAAGGCATGTGCTGGCTGAGGTTCCCCCTCCAGCACCTCCCCACCTGCCACCCTACCCCCAAGTACCTCTGCTTCCTTTTGTGGTTGCCTGATTTACCATGGACTTTTGAGTCTAGGCTGGCTTAAACTGGGCATTTAATCTAGTGTTACTCTGGGGATCTGACTCTGCTCCCTTTTGCTCCTTGCATTTCACAGGTGAAATGTTGGCACTCTCTCTACCTTTTTCATGTGATTTCGGCCCTTTCCTATGTACAACTTCATGACTCCTGTTTCAATAATGAGAGGTCTTAGTAATGCTGACTCCTATGAAAATGCTGCAGGACAATAACAATTAAATGTTAGCTGTAACTTCGCTTTAGTTTTATTTGAAATCTTCACGCAGAGTGTTCTCTATAGGAGCTGGGCTTCTGAGTGGCTTTCACTTTCTACTTGGTGTATTTTGATAATATTTTGTCTTTTCATGAACATGCATAATTTTGATGTATGGTTTGTAAGAATGTAATTAAAACAGTGCTCAGAATACCTAGTTCCCAAAATTGGCTTCAGCACTTGAATCCACATGTGTGATGGAGATAGAGGCAAGCCTCCTAACAAAGAACGGGCAGACCTTCTCTGCAGTGGGCCAAGTAGCAAATACTTTAGGCCTGGTGGGCATATGGTGTCTATTTCAGCTACTCAACCTTACAACATAGTGCAAACAGCCACAGATAATATGTAAACAAGTGGAAGTAGCTAAATGCCAATCAAGTTTTACTGGAGGCACTGAAATTGGAATTTCATAAAATTTTCATGTGTCATGAATTATTCTTCTTTGTTTTTTCTTTCAACTGCTTAAAAATGTAAAAGTTATTATTAGCTCACAGGTCAACTAACAGCAGGCTGGGTTTGCCTGATCCCTGGTCTTCATCAGCTTTCCACAAATCTAGGCTATGGTGACAGAAGTCATAAAAGTAAGGTATGATGCTAGAAGTCAATCAGTGTTTGCTTCCAGAGGCATGGTGGGGATTTACTCAAAAGAGCCAGCAGGTGATGTTCTAAGGTTATGGGAGTATTCTGTGTCTTGCTATGGGTGTGGGTTACACAAGTGAATATATTTGTCAAAACTGATTGAATGTATATTTAAGATCTGAACATTTCATTGTATGGAAATTATATTTCAATAGAAAGAAAAGGAACAAATTTTTCATAATAATCACAAAATCTTAGTGATGAGCATTTATTTTTTATTTGCATGTCTGTGGGTTAGCTGGGGTGGTTTTGTCCCATTCTGTGCCTATTCTGGGCTCCAGGATAGCCAAGGGTAATTCTTCTTCGTGATGGCAGAAGCACCAGACAGCAAAGCAAACAGTACATGCATATTTCAGCTCTTCACTTGTGATATTGCTCAAAAGCAGCCTGACTACAAGTGGCCACATATTCTGGTTTAAGAAAATGGGACTAAAATGCAAAAACGCTGCATCCATGTGGATGAAACCTGCCAAATCTTCACCTTGCAAAAGATGGCAAATGTTGCAGGACAGCAAGACATACATATATGAAATAAGAGAAGAGCAAAACAGGACTCAATATAAGCAACTGCCAGAATATGTCTCCAGATAAAAGTAGGTATCCAGCAGGCCAGAAACAGCAAGTCCTCTGTTGTCTAAGCAATAATGATGACACCTGAGGTGGCACTTCCTCTGCCCATCCTTCAAGGCAGTGATGCTCTTGTTCTGCTGAGGCAATAAGGTCTCCATGAAGCCCTCAGCTTCTCTAGAGCAGGTTAGTGAACTCCTCCTGTCCATGACTTCATCAGCCCCCTTTTGCTGCAGCCTGACCTCTTGAACTCCAGGCCCTCATTTCCAGCTGTCTGCTATTGCCCCTGGATACCATGAATGCATCCAAAGCTGAACTCATGAATTTATTCTTCATATTCTTATCTCAGTGAAACAGCATCACTATCAAGCCAGACACCCAAGCCAGGAATGTAGGAGTCATCCCAAACTCTTCACTCTCTTTCCATCCCCAAATCTAAGCACTGGCTGTATCTAACTAACCCACCCCCCTAAATATTTCAAAAATCTTTATGTTGCCATGGTATTTTACAGTCTTATCATGATTCACCAGAACCATTGCAGGAGCCTCGGTGCTGGTCTCCTGGCATTTACCCTCTCCCGCACTAATCCTCCGCTGTATCTGGAGTGACCCACATCTGATCTTATCACTCTCTTTATCATTTGGGTGTGTGTTTTAACAGTAGTTGTATCCAGATAAAGGGCACTTGAGGTCTAGAATGGGAAAGAGACTTAATTTGAAATCATATACCATCTTTTTATAGTGTTAGACTGTCTTACCATGGATATGTGTTTTTCTTTTTGAAATGCAATAATTATAAAAAGAAATACTAGAAGAATCAGTGGCTGGACTTTATGACTCACTGGACATGGAGAATGAAGTAGAAGGAAGAGTCAGATGATTTGGAAATGTAACGCCTAAATTACTGGGAAATGATAGTCCTTGGGGAGCTAACCAACACATTGATATTCCGCACTTATAACTTCAGGGCTTCTTCTTCCAGTTCATGGGTCATAAACCTCGCCAGGCAGCATAGAGCTGCTCAGATTCCTAAAGCCCTCAGCATCTCTAGAGCAGGTTAGCATTTACTTATCGACCCTACTTGCATCCAGCATAATCAATAAAAGCTGGTACAACAGAGCATTAAGTTTAAAAACCGGGCTTTGGAATCTTGAATCCAGACTCTAATGCATACTAATTCTGTAAACTTGGGCAAATTGCCTGACATCTTTGAACTACACTTCTCTCATCTGTGAAATGAGAAGTATTAATGGTGCCTTCTCCATAACAGTATTTTGGGTATTAAATATTTTATGAAAAGCTCTTGTTGCTGTGTCTAGTTCATATCATACTCTTGGTAAATGCTAGCTATTCATTAATAAACTATGTCTAAAAATTAGTTTTCTTCCTTTTGCTTGGAAACCTCTGGTACACAGAATGTCGTATTTTTGGTAGATATATCCCACTGACAAGCCACATGGAGTAAAGAATCAACTACAATTAGTTCCTCTGAATCTTTTTTACATATTATGTTATTTATATTTTTCTCAGCCCTATCCCCTCACTCTGCTTCCATCCTTCCCCCATCCCGATATTTTTTAGGCTTTACAGTTCTGTTTATTACATTTCATCTTATTTAGTCTTACAGGAAAATGATCTAGGATGAAAATACTAGCGAGTTTAAAAGTATTTATATAAACCTATGATTATAAAACCAGAATGGTTATGAAGGCTTGTTATAGAGAAATCACTTAATATTTTGAAGTCTTATATTTCATTTCTTCAGCAAATATCAAGTTGCTACATGTGTCAGTCACTGTTCTAGGTTATAGTGAGCAAGACAGACAAGGACTCTACCCCTGGACTTTACTTGTTGACAGGAAGAATATGTGACTTCATATGGTGATAGTGAGGAAATAACACTTGTGTCTCCGGGCGGAGGGGGAGGGGAATGCTCCAGGTGGAGGGAACAGCAAGGATGAAGACCCTAAAGTAAGAGGAAGCTTGGCATTTGAAGGAAAAGGCAGCAAATTACTCTAGAAGGAGAATATAAGTGAGGGGAGAGGGCCATAGAGGAGGTGGGCAGGGCAGGGCTGGGCCACGTAGGACTGGTAAGCCACGGGAAAAGGGTGTTCTGTGTGTTGTATTTTGGTTTTGTGGTAGGTTGATGACCCAAATTGCCATGTCCTGTTCCTGCAAGCTAAAAATATGTTACTTTACATGGTAAAAAGAACTTCTTACCATGTGATTAAGTTAAGGATTTTGAGATAGAATTATCATCCTGGATTACCCAGTGGGCCCAGTATAATTACAAAAGTCCCTTTAAGAGGGAGGAAGGAGGATCAATGTCAGAGAAAGTGAGGAAGGTGCCATAAACCAAGGAATGCAGGCAGCCTTTAGAAGCTAAAAATAGAAAGGAAACAGATTCTCCTGTGAAGGCTCCAGAAGGAACACAGCCCTGCTGACGCTTTGATTTTGGACTTTTTATGCCAAGAACTGTAAGAGAACACATTTGTGTTGTCGTAAGTCGCTAAATTATAGTAATTTGTTACAGTAGCAATAGGAAACTAATTCAGGTTTCTAATTTTAAAATGCAATGGGAAGCTATTGGAGGGTTTTAAGTAGGGAAGTGTTGGGATCTTATTCTGTTTTTAAAAGAATGGGTTATTAGGGGGCAGCAGGGACCACAGGTGGGCTTGTTGGAGGCTGTGACAGTAATCTCAGGAGAGACATAACAGAAATTCTGCTTAAGGTAATGGCATCAGGATAAGGAAGACTGAACAGATTTTGGATAGGAATTTTAGTGGTTGTGGGGATATGGAATAAAGGAAATCAAGAGTGATACTGAATGTGGGCGTATGCAATTGGGAGATATTTATTGAAATGGGGAAGGTAGGACAAGAAATAGATATAAGGGAGAAATTATGCATTCTGTGTTGGACATGTTAAGACTTGAGATGCCTGTTAGACATCCATGTTTATATCAAACAAGTAGAGAAATATGTGGGTGGAGATCTCAGAAGATAGTTCGTCTGAGTGTCCCCTCATGCCCGAACAGTGCTTGCCCTGCCACAGAATTTCTCTAATGCCACCGTCACTAAGTGTCTCCCTGGCTGAATAAACTTGACCCATTTTATGCCATTTTATCTTTTGTCCTGGGCTCGGTTTTCATTGCCTATTCACTGGAATCTGAAAGAGCAATTAAGAGTCTAACATGAGGCCCAGTATGTTTGATAACTTGAAAATGATAAAAAACAATTTAGATTAATTTGTGCCCTAGACATGTACAGTTATTTAGTACGTTTTCAGAGCACTAAATGGATTTCGTAGATTTTAATTGCTATCTAACTTCTAATTGTGTTCAGATGGGGTGGCCAGTTGGAACTATGCCTAATAAGAGTGATGAGTACATACACATTTGCATACAGTGTGTTTTGCAGGGGCCACACAGGAAGAGAAAGGCTTAAAGTAAGAGGAAGAAAAATACAGCAAGTAATTAAAACTCATTTACTTTCAGAAAAATGAAAAATTGTCAAAAATTTGTTTTCTATTCATCTTAAATAATATAAGGCTTATTATCATTTCCTCTCATTGGTGTTAACATTTTTTTGGAGGGGAAAAGTAACCTTGTATTATAATAGACAATGGAAAAAATTCTGATTTTCATATGTTTATGGTTCAGATTATGAGCCAGACCAACAAAATGTTTACTGAGCAACTTTGCTCTGTGAAGTGCTTTGGTGAGTGCTGAAGGAGGTCAGGAATTAGGATGCTTTTTGCCAGCTCATTGGCTTAAGCAATAAGGAAATCTGTTGTCTTCCATCGGAAGTAGGGCACCCTCCAGTTGCAACATGTCAAGCTACAGCTCGCCCCTGTGATTGTTATGGCTTTGCCCTCCTGTGTTTGATGACTTCATTTTTAAATTGCAAAATGGCTGCAGCGATTCCAAACATCACATCCAGATATGATAACATTCAAAGGAAAAAGAAGGGTTGTCTCTTTCTCGTGTGTCTTAAATGTGAAAAAATCTTTCCTAGAATCCTCTCTGCAGATTTTTGTCACATCCCATATGTCAGGATTGGGTCACATGTTCATTTGTAAACCAGTCACCAGCTGAGGAAATGGAATTACAATGATTGATTTAGACCAGGAGTTGGCAAACTACTGCTCTCCACCTGTTTTCATAAATTAAGTGTTACTGGCAGAAGCAACACCCATTTGTTTACACATTGCCTGTGGCTGATTTCACACTACAAGCAACAGAGTTGAGTAGTCCTGACAAAGATAAAGATTTTTCCCACAAAGCCTGAAATATTTATTCTCTGCCCCTTTATAGAAAAATGTTGATTATTGGCTTAGACTAATAATCTGGGATTTATAAGTGTTGAAGAGTCAAACATCATAGCCACTGTAAATACAAAAGAAGTATAAGATTTGCTCCTATTCCTCAAAGAGATGACTGGGGGAAATGGTATTTTAAAACATTAAAATACCCACATATGCTGTTCAAGTGAGTTTAATACTCAGATGAAAGGTGCTCCATAAATACTTATAATTGGAAACTATCTTTCCTTTCACTACAATGTAAGGGGGGAAAAAGAGAAACAATTTTATAGCAGACCCTATGCAAAAATAAACAAACAAACAAAATCCGGAGGGACTTAGTTGATGCTGTAATTAGCCTGTCCTTGCCACATACCATACAAATGACTGAGAGTAAACCGAGACTGACTCTGGGCAGAATCTGGGACAGGTTACTTGACATTTCTGAGCCTGGGTTTTCGCATCTGTTCAATTGGGATAATAATATCTGTTTCCCAGAATTGCTGAGAGAATTAAATGTGGTTAATTGAATGCTTAGTGTAGTTCCTGAATTGTATAGAAGTTCTGTCAAGCACCTTGGGCTCTGTTCACAGATAGGGAGCTGCAGATGAATTCCAGAACATCTTTACCTGTTAGGAAGAACTTCCTCTTGCAGTGAGGATGAATCTTGGCTGGATATGAGAATCACTTTGAGAGCTTTTTTAAAAATACTACATTTTGAAAGAATAGCAGATTGATTGAATCAGAATCTCTGGAGTTGTAGAACAAGGCATTGATAGTTTTTAAAGCTCTTCAGATGATTTCAGTGTGCACTGAGAGCCATTGCCTCCCTTACTCTATCATCAATCTTAATTATCACTGGCTCAGGGCCTCACTAAATCTACAGGTGGCCACCTCATTGGAGACAGTTGGGTGAGGCTGTAGCCAGTGAACACTGACTGTCAACTCTGTGTTTGAGATAAGCTGACAAAGAAGGGAAGCTTCTAAAACCCAGACCCACAAACACGTTCGCTTAATGTCATCCATCTGCTTGAAAAGAAGGGCTACATGGATGGGAAAAGAACAGGCCCCTGAACTCTGAGCTGATGAAGGCACATCTGGAGTGTTATATTATGTTTTAGGAGGTATTAGATGAGCATGGAGACTGTCTTTTCCAGGCGTTTGAACCGAGCCAGGAAGAGTGGCAGTGTTCAAACAGAAAACCTATGCCCAGGCATCACTGTTTGCTGGAGCAGATCACAGGGGCAAGATCTTTGCCACGAATGAGCAGTCTGGGGAGAGCACAGTGTGTAGAGAGGAAAAGATACTTCAAGTTCAGGAAGTAGAGCAAGGTGTCAGGGTCTGAGTTCGATGAGTGTTCTTCTAGGCTGCTGAGATGTTAACATTGGAAGGTAGAAGCAGGGTTGGTAGACAAAGATAGAACATGCATGTTTTGTTTAAAGCCAGTTAAGTAATAAATTTCACAGACAGCGAGCAGTTGGCACACTTCCCTGAATCAAAGGCCTATTCTTAAAGTCCCAACAAACTACCCAGGTGGAATGTGAGCAGGATGATGAAAGGAACAGTGTCCCATGAGCAATAGTCAAAGAATTGAGGACATTGAGCCTAGAGAAGGCTGGCGAGCTGAGCAGGATGAGAGCATCTCAAGATATTTGAAATATTAGCTTGTAGAGGAGTGTTTGATACCCCTGAGTAGACATTACAGAGAATCAGACTTTGTTCAATAGTAAGAAATTATTTTAACATCAATAATTGAAATTAGATTTTTAGGTGTTGTGAGAGAGTAAAACCTCCCTGTCAGTAGACATATTCATGCTGACACTGTGAAAGGTCACAAGTGTCAAGTGGGAAGTCGGACTGCATCAGTGTGAGACTTCAAGTCCTCACTCATGTCAGCAGACTCAACTCAGCTTTCATTTGGTTAAGGTGTTGTATTACATTGTAAGAATTTACTTTTTAAAGGGTTTGTCCCCTCTCCTAAAAAAAGAGTATGAGAAACTTAGATTGTTATGATTCTTTTATTTCTAAGGAAAAAAAAAATATGACAACATTTAAACAACTGACTATTACTCATTTGTATAACCAACCAAGAGATTCAAATATTTATGTAAATAAATAAAAACTGTGTTAATGCAGGTGGAGTGACATAGAGAGTCTGAAAGTTTACTTTCTTGTTCTTGTACTTTGGGAGGCATCTGAGGGAAAAAAATTTAAAGCTATTTTATATTCAACTCAACAAATGTTTTTGGTACCTACCAAATGTGAGGCATCAACCTATACCTTATCTATTAACAACCTTTTCTCCCCAAACTTAACCATACTGGAAATTGATCTCAGCACTGGCAGCGTCTTCTACTTTTACAAACAGTCTCAGTATGAGAAATATAAACAGTGATGGCAGTGGACATCTATTGATTGCTTCCCTAACATGACTTCTCCCTTTTCTCTTCCTAGTAGCCCCTGTTTACATTTAAAGATCTATGAGTTTCTGGGGAAGCTGTCTGTATCTTCATTGGGAGGTGGAGCCTCTTTATTAGGCCAAGCTAATTTGTACATTGTATCCCCCTCCCTTGCCGCTGTGAGGTCAAATGTGGACACATGACCTAGTCTGGACCAGTCAGAGTATATTTGAGGTTTGTCACTGAAAAGGTTGGAACAAAGACATACAGTCATGACCTGTATGACAATGTTTTAGTCAATGATAGATCACATATATGACTGTGGTCCCATAAGATTATAATGAAGCTGAAAAATTTCTATCCCTAATGACATTTGAACCAGCGGTCATAACGTTGAACCACAATGCATTACTCACGTTTTTGTGGTGATGCTGGTGTAAACAAACCTACTGTGCTGACAGTCCTATAAAAAATATAAAACAAAAAAAAAATAAAAAACATACAATTATGTACAGTACGTGATACTTGGTGATAAATGACTATGTTACAGATTTATGTACTGTACTTTTTATTGTTATTTTGAAGTGTACTGTTTCTACTTACAAAAAAAAAGTTTGCTTTAAAACAGTATGCTGAGTTACATGGGCAGCAGCCTCATAAATTTGTGTTTACCACATCTCTTGATTGCATCCTTTTCTCTCGTTCTTGATTTAATCTCCTGTTTTCTACAGAAACATGATGTACAAGTTTGTAACCTAAGGGCAATAGCCTATACCATATAGCCTAGGCATGTAGTAGGGGTTATCATCTAGGTTTGTGTATGTGCACTCTATGGTGTTCACACAGTGACAAAATTAGCTAAAGATGCATTTTTCAGAATGTATCCCCATCATTAATGGGTGCATGATTATACTCTTTTTCTTGTTCGACTTGAGCAAGAAATTTGTGGTCCTGGGAGCTGTAGGTAATAGCTATCATGCAACTATGCTAATGCAAGTTTAAGAATGAGCCAAGGACATGGTTCCATAGTGTAGCAGTTAGCATGTCTGCTGTATACGCAGAAGGTTCTGGGTTCGTGCCCCAGTGAAACCAAGATCCATGATCTATGGCCATACCACCATAAAGAAGCCCAATGTATGATCTCGGAAGCTAAGTAGGTTTGGGACTGGTTTGTACTTGGATTGGAGACCTCCTAGAAAGACCAGGTGTTGTAGGCATTAATAATAATAATAATAATAATAATAATAATAATAATAATAAATAAAAGAATGAGCTGACACTTAGAAAGGCAGAATGGAGAAACAGAGAAAATTAGGTCTCTGTGACATAAACTAGTTGCCAGATTAAGCTTTGGCTGGAGCTCAAACTACTTCTGGACTTTCTAAGTATATAACTTCTCTTTGTATCTGAGCCAGTTTGACTTAGGTCATCTTTGACTAAGAGCCAAAAGATTCCTGAGTGATCAATCTGATGATTATTTTCAAGTAGTGGTCTTTATAAGATGTACCTATTATTTAACTGCATTTGTTAAATTGTCTATAGTTAGCATGGATAATTTTGTAATAAAAAATAACAACAAAAAAGTGTATTAACATGTAATCATAGCAGCCACATTGCCTGGAAGTTATTTATTTAGGAAAGCAGACATTCTCAACCAGGGCTAAACTAAGAAACGCAGCTACACTAATCTATCTTGTTTCTGCAGATGGGTCTCTGATGACATCTTACACTGCCCTCTGTGTTGTTGCTCTACTGGTAGTTCACTAGTTTTGTAAAATTACTTTTTAAAAAATTTCTACGTTTTGGTATACTCTTGCCTGGTTGCTTCTGTGGGGGACAGACGTACTATGTGAAGAAATTGCACCTTTTACCACTGTTTAAGTGAAGAAACGTTACCAGTGAAGAAACGCAGAGCTGTGCTGTCAGCCATTTAATTTTGTTCTTCCTCCTGACTTATAAAAAATACATGTTTGTGGTCACTTTTAAATTAATATGTATAATTTAAAACACAACAAATAAATTGTAAGAAAAAAATAAGATAGAAGGAGACTGATAGTCTGAGAGACTTAAGAGACACCTCAGTCAGTCATTGTGTGCGGACCTTATTTGAAAACTGATTCAAACAAATTTTTTAAAAATCCTTAAGATTTAAGTACTGGCTATTTGGAGAACTAAGGTGTTCTTGTAGATTTTTAAAACTTTAATAATGGTATTTTTTTTAATTTTAAAGAAATAGCTTTTGTCTATTAGTAATACATACTGAAATATTTACAGGTGAACTATGATATCTGGGATTCTCTCTAAAATAATACAGAAGAGAGAAAGTAAGCAAGAACATAGATGAAACAAAATTGGTTGTGAATTGATAATTGTTGAAGCCGAGTATGGCTACATAGGGATTCATTAATCTGTTTGTTTTACATTTCCATTTTAAAAAGGTAAACAGAAATACTTTCTAGTGGCAATCAGTATTAACAATTTTGAGATATTTTACATATTTTTCTGTGTATAAATTACAGAGAAGAAGAGGGATGGTGAAGAAGGTTTGGATTTGGTTTTATTTAATTAAAGGGACTCACTAGACATGTTGGTCTACAGCTTTCTTTTGGGGGTGTGGGAGAGCCATTTCATTTTGCATTGGAGCAGTTGACGATTTTCCTTAAAAACAAAACCCTGTGCTTTTATAACAGTGTAGCCTCCAGGAAGTAATTTTGGAACCCCAGGAAGTAATTTTAGGTTTTCGGTGGGAAATACCTATGTTCAAAGCCTGGAGTTCTGTGGGCTTTGACCAGAGCTTTACTTGTAAGGCCTGGGCAGTTCCCACTCATCTTATGATGAATCTCCTGGCATAAGACTTCCATATGAAGTGTGAACCCCAACCTCCTCCACAGGATTTTTCTGTCAGACAGAAATTGTAAAACCTCTTGGGTATTTGGCACTCTCTATTGCCTACTATTTGGGGTGGGGGGGTGGGGCAAACATTTGTGGAAGCTAGTGAAAGCATTGTTGAATACCTGTTGCTTTTTTGTGATCTTTTATAATGTGAATAATTAGTAACATGTACATTGGTGAGGGAGAGAATTTGAGTGAGAGAGGGGTTTATTTTTTAAAAGAATAAGGTGGATGAGTAGGTTGACCTGGCTTGGCTCCATGATGGAGCTTTCTGGGAAATTAACACAATTTAATTCCAGTGCACCTTTCAGTATCCGTTGTTCATGTCTCTGCCATCCAATGGGAGAAAGAAAACAATCTAAGCTTAGAATACTTTCTTTTTCTCTCTTACCCTTGAGGATTACAGTGAAATCATGCTTTTCATGACATATTTTCAGAGTGTTACCATCATCATTTCATTCTTTTAAAATATTTTTGGAGTAACTGTTCTGTGCCAGTCATAGTACCAGGCTTTGGGAAGCAGGCAATGCAAGATAAATCAGTTTTCACATCATTATAGAGTGGGTGGAAATACTGAGGTCAGGCCTTGGGAAAGGATAGATCTATGATTTGCATGGGGAGTATTTATTAAATGGACGTGTTTTGTATATGTGTACATTAGTGGTAGATACCAATTACTGATGCATTACCATGTGCTAAGTGCCTTTCTCAAAGTTTAATATCAGTTTTCTCATTTAATACTCAGAAAATCTTATGAAGCATGTGCTCTTATTTTTCCCTATTATAGATAGGAAAGTAAGATTAAATAATTTGCTCAAAATCACACAACTTAAAAATGATATAATCTTTGACTTAAACTCAGAGAACTCAACTCCAGAATCTGTGCTCATTATGGAGTTATTACTAAAGAATCTATTGATTCGTTCGTTGATAACATGCTATTAGTGGCTTCCGGTTTTTAAAAAAGAAAAAGATGGTTAGTTAGTGTTAATCATCAGTATTCCTGGAGTCTGTTGAATTTACAAACTGTGAAACATGAGGAAGACCTTCCAACAGTTACAATATCATATTGCAGTTGAGGGTCAGAATTAATTTCTAGACTTGATTCATTTCCCATTTGCCTAGAGAATACTTGCTGGAGGCACTTGTGGCTACAGTGTTTACCCCTAGATAACTCACAGATTACAGTCCTAACCTTACCCCCAAAGTTTGCCATAAAATATCTCACTTTTATTATTATTTTCACATCGCTCTAGTATATCAATAGTCTTTGGAAAACAAATGATAACATTCTACTTATAGATTTCTATTTTTAGTAATGGCATTTCCATTTTCAAAGTATAGTAATTCATAGTCTCTGAAAATGTCAAATTCTAGAAAATAGGGCATTCCTACACGTGATGTTAACATCATCCTCAAGCAGTTGTCAGCCGAAGATTTATTTGATGAATCCAATGTATGTATGCATTTCTGTTACATTAGGATTAGAGACAAGTTCTGTTTAGAAATAACTCCAAGAACAGTTTATATATTTCACTTTTACATTGAAAACCAGTCAGATTTGGTTTAGTCTCAAAGAATGTACATATGTAAAATTAACACAGGCAATGACCTGCATTTTTTTTCCCCTAAATGTGAAATGGGTTAAAGAAAATGGATCAATTTCTACTGTATGTTGGTACTATTAGGGGGTGAAATTTAACCTTTAGTGAGTCTAGAGTTTTATAAGAGTGAATCTTATTCTATCATTTTCAGTGTTATTTATGGCAAAAAGAAATCCATTGGGCTATTATTTTTGCTAAATCCATTTTATAACCTTTAGTTATTCATCATAAAGTTTGCATGTGTGAAAGTGTATGTTTCCCCAATGTGCATGAGTGTGTACCCATATGTGTATATGGATGCATATATACTCTGCTTGAAAATATGAAAATCTTAGTACATTGCTAGATTCTTGTTTTGTGCGGCCTATGCTCAGTGATTCCGAACTTTTTCAATTGGGAATTGAGTCTGAAACTAAGAATTGTATGTTACTACAAGCTTGTGTAACCCTCAGTTCGAACTCATAGTCTCAGATTATCTTTTCTCCCCTTCATTTTATTGTAAAATAATAAAAACTATCATTCGCTGGACGTCGACTATATGTCAAGCTTTGTATTGAGCACTTTACCTGTGTTACCTCATTTAATCCTCAAAATAACCCTTTGACGTAGGTTTTGTTATTCTCATTTTACAGATGCAGAAGTGAGCTTACCTTAGAGAGGTAACTTGTCCAAAGTCTCATAGGTATAAGTGGGCACATAAATTTATGCTTGTTTGCTTCCAAGGCCAGTTGATTTCCTGCATGGAAACACTGAGGAAGTTGCTGATGAAGGAAGGAAGATGTTTACAGAGGTATGTGCTTGTTTGAGGTTAGATTTTTATGGAGTATAATTTTTAAAAATAATAACTATAGCTTCCTGTGCATTGATAAAGTAGAAATATATTAGAGTTTTATCCTAGCTCTGTTTAGTATTAAGATGTTAAATCAGAATTTCTCAACCCTTAGTTTCCTCATCTATAAAATGAGGTTAATGGTACCTTTTTGATATACATTATAAGGTTGTTGTCAGGATTAAATGAGATAATGAAAATAGAAGAGCTAAAGAACTACTTTTACACGTAAGGAATTATTAGCCAGTACTCTCATTCTCCTACCTGCATCCGACCTGTGAACTCCTCAAATTCATTTCTTGGAATTAAAATTAGATGCTGCCATGGATTCGGTTTAACAGGTTCCTTAAAAAGGACTTAGTCCTGTCTTTTATTTCATTCATCCATCCATCCATTAATTCACTCAATTAGCCTTTATTGAGTACCTACTCTATGCCAAGCATTGACATTGTTGCAGGAGGGAAAACAAAGACTCAGAGTCGGTCTCAGACTGTTCACGATATTCTGTTAGGACCATTGTCCATAATCCAGTCTAACCTAACCATATGCTAATTGACGACATGTAAAGTGAAC
This sequence comes from Cynopterus sphinx, assembly GCA_030015415.1. Taxonomy (NCBI): domain Eukaryota; kingdom Metazoa; phylum Chordata; class Mammalia; order Chiroptera; family Pteropodidae; genus Cynopterus; species Cynopterus sphinx. The sequence goes on from CM057380.1 coordinate 96,610,995, forward strand.
AGGCTCAGATTCTGTTTGTGGCTGCCCAGACTGATCTGCATAAGTGAGTCTCTGGGCAGATGGGGCATTCGGCACCTGTCGTGACTTTGTATCTTGCCCTGTGGGGTAAGTGAGGGACGTGGGAAGGCTTAGAATAACACAAAGGTAATGCTATTTCTGCAGACACCAAGGCACAAAGAGTAGCCCTCTTTGGGCTTCTGTCACAGTCTGCTCAATTTTAAACTGGAGCTGCCTATGTAGTTTTAAATCCCCCAAAATGAAAAGAACCGCATTTTTCTCAGCTCATCAATAAACAAGAGTAAATAATAGACTCTAATCCATTTTGAATACATTTAAATTGGGTGTTCTGCAGAATTTCACACGTGCACTGTTTTTTAATATTTAAACTGAACACACATATAGTCTTATAGGCAGGTGGAATAGAGACAAAGGTACTCAGTTCAGTAAGTATTTACTAAGCATTTCCTAAGATAGACATTGTAAAAGGTTAAAACACACAAATCCAACAATGGTAATCAAAACAATGACAAAACCCCTAGATCTTTTAGATGCCACCGGTCCTCTTGGAATGCTTTTAGTCCAAGTGCTGATGGTGCAGTGCAAGAAATTCCAAGACCATCTATCTAAATCCCCAGGGAGGGTGAGGAAATGAGAAGTCTGAGGCCTGGAAAGGTATAAAGTGCAATGTTTATAAACGTTCATTAGAGAAAGCATCAAAATCAATTCTGTATTCTCTGATAGCAAACGTGCCATCTTCCCCACTCACCTCCCTATTGCTTCATACATATATAAACACACATCAGTTTCAGAGGGTTGCCAGCAATTACTTTTATAACCAGTAAAATATATAATATGAGCCAGTGAGGGGGACAGGCTTTGCTGGGGGAAAGGAGGAAGAGAATGAGTTTCTACTTCTCAAAGTCAAGATCAGAAATATTGTTAAAACATCATTTAACTGAATCAATACAGCAGAGGTTAATTTGTGGGTGAATGATAGCTTAATGGAAACAATGGCATCATCACACTAGGGTTACACATTTTAAAGCAGTAAAATGATAGGAACCTCAAATGCCAGTCTCTGAGCTTCCCCCAACAGCAGCTGTCACTGTGTGGGTTGCCGTGGCTGTGAATGTTTCAGGTCACCCTGATAATGTTCCTGTGTTTGTGTTTCACTGCCATTGGGCATATGTTGGCCTCTGCAGAGCATCCCAGACTCATGCCAGAGACCATCTAACCCTCAGGTTATCAGGAGAGTCAGAGCTTTGGCATCAACACACAGCCTTGCTTATACTTTTCATTTAAACTGTGCTTGAAGCTTTAAATGTTTCCAGCTGTACAGATATTAGAAGGGAAGATCTTCAGAAATGAAAGTGGTGTTCTGAGGAGGGCTCGGTAACTCGAAATGGCCATAAGGCCAGAAACTATTGAGGATTTGAGGATTCTGGCCATGTGAGAGGAAGAAATCAGTGATAGGATTGTTTTGATGGATGGACATCTGGGAACGTTTCCTGCCCTGCAGCATGCTAACAGCAAAACATATGTTCCCAGGGCCCAAACTTTGTACACTCCTGCTCCTGGGGAAAGCAACTCCCACTCCTGATCCTGCAGCGCCATCTTCTCTGATTACAAGATTTTTCAAGATTTTTGAGTAGCTGTGATATGCTCAGCTCCTGGTCTAATTAGAGAAGAGGAGGCTGCTCATCTCTCAGTCTCCAGATATCTTGCCAGGGTCATGGATCCTCATCTTCTCCAGGGTAGTAATTCCAGTGTATGCCAAGGAGGGAAAGTTCCAGTGTATCCCAAGACATTAAATGTGTGATGGATGCAAATAATAGTTAGAAAACTTAAAGTATATAAAGTTGGTATCTTTCCCAACCCTGACCCATCCCCAGAAACAACTATTATTAAGTTTTTGTTTATTCCTATAAAGATATTCTATTCCTATATAAATGTATATCCATATGTATATATATATACACACATAAATGTGTATATACACACATATGCTTATTTTATTATGCTTTTTATTCACATGAATGGTAGCATTCTATGCATGTTATGCCATACCTTTTTTTCACTTGGGAATTTTTCTAGGACAGCAAATGTAGAGCTGCACATTTCTTAATAGCCACAGAATGTTTGTTATTGTTTACTTATTGTTGAAAATTTTGGCTCTATAATTGTTGGACAGTTGTTGGACATTTTGGCTGTATGATCTTTTGCCATCCCAACAACACTTAATTGAATATTCTTGAACATATGTCTCTGGTCACATGTGCTAATTTATCTATAATATTAGTTTGCAGAAGTAGAGTTACTAGGCCAAACGGTATATACTTTAAATGGTAAGGGAAATTGCCAATTTGCCCTTCTATACAGAATTTATTCATTTCCAGCATTGCATAAGAATGCATACTCCTGACTGCCTTCCCCCTATCCCCATCTCCACGTGGGGCATATCAGAGTCTGTCTGTTGTAGAGGAGAAGGTTTGGGGCTGGATATGAACATTGTATGAGTATTATGAACTCCCCCCCATGAGTGTTATCAGTCTTTTAGTTAAATACAAGTTATAGGAAATCTATCTCAAACTGTCTTAAGCCAAAGATAAATTTTATTTTATTTTTTTGTTTCAATTCTCATCTTTATTTATTTTTGTTTGTTTGTTTTTCAGTTTTATTGAAATATTATTGACATATAACATATGTACATTTAAGGTATACAATGTGGTGATTAGGTACATATATATATTGCAAAATAATTACCACAATAGAGTTAGTGAACACCTCATATAATTATGATTGTTTCTGTGTGGTGATAAGACCTACTCTCTTAACAACTTTCAAGTATATAACAGTATTATTAATTATAATCACCATGCTGTGCATTCTATCTTATTTATCTTACAGTTTCAAAAATAAATTCTAAAAGTAGAGAAATTTATTGACACATATAATAAAAGTCCAGAGTCAAAATTTGGATCAGGCATAACTGTATTCAGGAAGGGCTGCCACATTATTGCACACTCCAGGGAACACATTCACATTGTATGAGGAAATAGTGTGGATGGTGTCCCCCTGGAATTTATGATCCTATATTCAGGGGCACAATTGAGGTCATGAACACTTGATCTCTCTCTCTACTTTTCAGCACTGCTTTCTTCATTCTCAGGCAGGCCTTCTCCAAGTGATAGCCTTGATAGCTCTAGGTTTCTATTTTATCAACTGTAAAACCTCAAAGCCAAGAGCTTCCCCTTCTCTGTGCATACAGCAATAGTCCCACAAATGAGCCTCATGGATGCTCAGATGCTCATTCCTAATAATTAATGACACCAGGGAATATCTTTTGATTTGCTTACTTATCATCCATTCCCTATTCTTCTCATAATAGCAACTGGATTGATATTATTCCTGAACCCTCAGTCCACATGGCCTGGGGCCCTGCCTTCCTCCAGGTATGAGCATGCTACCCAGGTACCCATCCTACCAATGGCCAAAGCAATTCTGATTTTCAAGATACCACATCTAACCATCTGTAGGCTAGATGAGTTCTTCTCAGACTCAGGAGAAGTTACAGCTGAAGAAGAGGGATGCAAATTTGCATGCATACTGCCTGGGGATCTTGTAATAAAGCAGATTCTAATTCGCTAAATCTGAGGTGGGACCTGAGGGTCTGCATTTCTAACAGGCATTTGGATGATGCTGATATTCCTGGTCTAAGGGCCATATTTTGGAGCAAGGACATATACTGTAGATTCAATGACCTTTCCCGGTTCCTTCTAGCCTAATAATTTTGAAATTTCATAGCATATACAGAAAAATATGAAACAAAATCTCTATAAACAATCAGTTCCAATTTGTCTCCATTTCACAAAGCAAAGGGAAGTTACTTTGATGATTACATTTATATATATATATATAAAGTATTATTAAAACCATTCATTTTAGAAATACAATTCTATTGCCTGCCTTGGCAGAGTAGGGGAGAGGGAGGAAGCCTTTGCTGAATTTTTCCTAAAGAATTGTACTTTTGACAAAAATTGGCAAGAAAATAACCTTTTTCTTATGGGGACTATGAGCTGTCATCTTGACGAAGAGAAAAACTGCTACTGCTTCCACTGTTAAGCCAGTGACTCCTTAGTGCTTCCCCTAAGGAACCTGATTGCCCCAGTCAGTTACTGGGCTTTATATATCTAGTTATCCCACAATAGCTCTGTGGCCTGCTAGTAAATTCTAGGGAAACATACAAGTTTGAGGGGAAATTGCTCTTTTGTGACCAACCACTCTTTAGGATTTTCTTTTTAAATGAATTCTTTTCTCATCCTCTCTCAGCACCAATATCTCAGTGCAGAACTAACTTGAACAACATTAAATATTTCCTTTGTTCTTCCTACTTCTGATTAGGTATTAAATGGACCCTATCCCATGTTCCACCCCCCAAGATCAAGTCAGAAAAATGATTTCATTTGCAAAGCATTTTCATGCTTTGTGATTCCCAATTTGTCTCTAAACTGCCAAGTTAGATGGCATTACCAGAAAGGCCCCATTCCTTCCAGAGACTGAAAGGAGAAAAAAACTTTAAGAGGCTCAGCAAGCCCATGACGCTGTTCACTCAGTAACCTCATACCTTGTGTAGCATTGTCATAACATTTACTTTTAAAACATGCCTACTGCAAGGAAAATTGTGGCCTCAAATACTTGCATCATTATGTAAATAGAGGTTAACGAATCAGCTGTACAGAATGTACTGTGATTGAGAGTTCAGCTGTTTTTTATGAGAAATCAACAAAAAGACAGCTGGATTTTTCTTCTGAGTTTTTGATTTATCATACTCTTTTATCGAAATATGGCTTTCACCAGAAGGCTAGTCTATAGAATTCTGTGGAATCCTCATCTTATACTTCATTTTCTTATTGCTAAACTGTTAAGTTAGTTCTATCTGTAAGCTTGGAAAGCAGCTTTTAAGACTTAATTATAAGAAGTAACATCTCTTCTATAAATACTGATCCTCTATAAATACTGTGGTGTCCACATTTGCCTGCTGAGATTAGTATAATCTCTCCCTTGAATTGGAATTAACTTAAAATACTCCAGAAATGGCATGTTGAGTCCTTCTCCTGGTTCTCTATTTCTATAGCTGACTCACTGAGTAGCAGAGTCGCCCTTAGCTGATGCCCAAGTCGGCAAGTCATCCATCAACAAATTGTCCTCTGAAGGTGGAATAGAAGGGAGAGAGCCACTTATTGCATCAAGGGGTCATCTTCATCCATTAGCAATGTAAACAGCAGGAGGCAGAAGATTTTTCCAACAACTTTTATTGAACACTTGCTGTGTTCCAAGGCATAAGAGTAGGTTCAATGTGTATACTAGTGATGAAAGCAACATTGTGAACCCTGACCTCATGGAGATAACTTAAGTGAATCATTTAATTTCTCTGAGCTTTACTTGAAAAATGAGGCTAATTTCTAACCACACAGTATCGCTGTGATAATCAAACACATTTAGAAAAGTAGAAAATGTGAAATAACTGTAGAGTTCTTTAGGTCATCTTGGTTACACAGCCTCAGCAATGTTCTTACCCTTGAACTTTCCAAGATTTGCTGTTTTCCTTATTATCTCCTTTCATGAAGTTGTCTCTAAATGGCCCTCCCTTTCCCTTTGTCTTGTAACAGTTGCATTTTCCTTTCCAAAGATGATCCTTTTTTCCTGATTCTCAATCACTGCCAGCTTCTTATCTGCTTTGCAAAATACTCTTCAAAAGGAGGGGTCTCCTGAGAAATTTTATAGGCATCTGGTATGAACTTAGAAAGAGAAAAATGGGTATTCATAAAAGATATTGAGAAAAAAACAAAACTGATTTTCTATATTTTGTACACATTAAAATCAGATACTTAACACCCCAAAAGACAGTTATAGTAAGACATCTCTGTCCTTTCCTTGAGTTAAAAATAAACAGAACAGTTTTGGAGTCGGGGGAGTAGGCAGCCTTGTCAGTGTGGACAGGAATAATGGGGCCATGCCCTGAGTGGCCAGCGGGCTGGGAGGGCTTTCTCTGGAATATGCTGGAGCAGCTGACTTGGAAAGATGCAGGCAAGGGTTCTAAGAATGCCTTTGCTGTATGTGTGGGAGGAGGATCTCAGTGTTTGCATGTAAAGACCCCCCAGCCTGTTACACAGTTGCCCGAAGAGGTATTTTTTGCCTCATTGTACACATCATCTGTTCATTGAAGGAGCCCCTCCTCCACCTCCAGTTCTAACTCCAGGGTAATGTACGTCTGTCTGCCTGTCTCTTTTTGCTTCATGACCCTATCTCTGCATCTCTGCCTCATTCCCACCCCAACCCCTCTCCCCACATATGCGATTTTATCATTCAGGGTGAGAAAGCACAGCAAACCTCAAATCTGGGCCCAGCTAAAGAATTGTGATAGAGGGTCTCGTTTTACACTTTATAAAGTATAAAGTACACAATTAACAGGTCTTCTGGCTGAAAGGCTTCTTCTTTTCTTCATCCCCTAACAAAGACAAGGCTTCTTGGGTGGGTAGTTAGTTTCATGGCATAGTGCGGGGTTGACGAACGTTTTCTGTAAATGGCCATATAGTAAATATTTTAAGCTTTGTGGGCCATTAGGTTTCTGTCATAACCCTCAACTTGGTGATGTATCATAAATGTGGCTTTAGGCAAAACATATATAAGTGGGTATAGCTGTCTTCCAGTAAACTTCATTCAGGGACATGGAAATTTGAACTTCATATAAGTTTAATGTGTCATGAAATAGTCTCCTTTTGATTTTTTAACCATTTGAAAATATAAAAATCATTCTTAGCTTGTGAGCCTTATAAAAACAGGCAGTGAGTAGAGTTTGGCCCTCTGACCTCTGGTATTGCACGAGAAATGCAGAACTAGACATGAGAAACCTTAAGCTTCAGTTTTAGTCTTTAACCTTGACTTAGTCATTTAACTTCTAACCTCAATCTCCTCATCAGCAAAATGAGTTTGGAAAGGAGGTTGGGAAAAGCAACACGAAAGTGGAGAAACCTGGCTAACCCTAACGTTGACTTAGCCATGGGTCTAGGCTTGGCATCAGCAGTAGTAAGTCATGCTGATAGCACGTACCCTTGATTATGTTGTAAAAATTGAACCCCATTTCTGTCACAGTCTTCAAAACAAAGCACCCCAGTGACCCTAGCCTAAACATGAGAAAAATATCAGACAAACCCAAATTCTACCAAATACCTGACCAGTACTCCTTGAAACTGTCCAGGTCTTTAAAAACAAAGTGCCTGCACTGTCACTCCAGACAAGACTAAGGAGACATGATGACTAAGTATAATGTATCTTGGAGATGGGATCCTGGGACAAAAAAAAAGGGGGACATTGGGGAAAAATCAGTGACATCTGATTAAACGAGTTTACGAATAGTATTAGATCAATTTGGTTCTTTAGTGGTGAGAGATGTACCATGGTGATGTAAGATGTTAATATTGGGGAATCTAGGTTAAGAGAATACAGGAACTCTGTACTATCTTTGCAATTTTGCTGTAAATCTAAAAACTATTCTAAAATAAGTATATTTATATTGAAAAAAAAAAAACTAAGAGAAGTATCTCCAGAGTTTAGAAATTTGTTAGGTGTGGAGGGAAAGGAGAAGGAGAAATAAAGATGATGTCAAAGTCTTCATCCTGAGTATCTTGGAAGGGAGCCATGCCATAGGACAGAAAATATGAATACAGGAAGCAAGTCGGGCTCAAATAGGAAATTATGAACTTGGACCACCAGGGACACATCCATAAATATGAAGTACCATTTAATACTTAAAGTGATAAAATACTCTGAAAGGGCTTTTGGATTTCAGATATTTTGTTTAAAAAGATCTCCAGCACTGAAATATTTGACATTTAAGCCTTAATTTAAGAAAGGAAGATTAGCTAGGTTAAATAGTAACATACTTATTGGACTTTGTATAAATTGCTGGACTCCTCCTCGTATTCGTATATATTTGGAGAGAGGGAAAGAGAGAGAGATAGGCAGACAGACAGTCCCCAACTTACAGTGGTTTGATCTAGGATTTTTTGACTTTATGATGCTGCAAAAGCAATATGCTTTCAGTAGAAACTAGTTAGAATTTTGAATTCTGACCTTCTCCTGGGATAGCAATATGCAGTATGATACTCTGTCATGGTGCTGGACAGTGGCAGTGAGCCACAGCTCACAGTCAGCCATGTGATTAAGAGGGTAAACAACTGAGTTAGCACAATGTAGTATTAAATGGATTTTAACCTTAACAATATTTTTATTTTATGATTGAATTATCAGAAGATAGCCCCATCATAAGTCGAGGAGCATTGTATATGTGGGTATTTTATCCTATTGTCATTAAAGCATTATTTGGAGCTTAAAGTAGCTGTAAGCCCTTATTTCTCTGCAAAAGGAATTAAAGTCGTGTTGTCAAGTGGAACATTATTTAAGTGACTCAGCAGCCAGTGCAGCCCTTTTTCTTTACCAAGAAGTGCTAGCTGTGTTGACCCACACTGGAGAGAATGTTTTGTTTACCTCATAAAAGAAGTAAGAGCTTTGAGTCATTTCTTTTTCTGTCATGCCCTATTTATTTTTTATAGCCAAAACTGCTTCAAGTGTGCATACAGACCTCTGGAGGCCTGTGATGTCTGCTTTATGCTAACAATGTTTATGATAAAACCACAATCAAGAAAACTCCACACCTGCACAGGTCATGAACAGGCAATTCACAACTTTGGAAGAAATTCCAATGTCAATAAATGTATTTTTAAAAAATCCTTCACAAATAATCAAAGATATGTAACTAAACATATGCCAATGAGATGGTAAAGATAGTCAAGAAATAGAGGACCCTGTGCTGGCAAGGATGTGGGGAAGAGCACTCTGGTGGCAACATAAATATTTATGCCCTTTTGGGAGGGAAGTTTGAAATCTATATCCCAACCTTTAAAATGTGTCTAGTCTCTGTTCCAGTAATTCTACTTCCAGGAGACTATCCTAAGGAAATAATGAGACAGGCATGTAAAGATACATGTAAATAATGATCATCTAAGCATTGTTTACAATAGTGAAACGGGATACAATATTCAACAATAGCATTAACTTGAACATTGTAGATGTAGCTATTAAAATAGAAAGACTTGCATTACTGTTTTTGAAGAAAGACATTTCAAAATGAATTCGTAGTCTAGTTTACATAAAAATATGTGTGTGCATTTGTGCATTAAATTTTGAGTGCCTCTAAAACGGAGATTCAGATAATAATATTTTAAACCTAAACCAAAATGTAGACTCTCCGTGCTAAATTCTTAGTGGTGTAAATTGCTTGTCCCGTAAATTACTATTTGTAGATCTCAAAACCCATTCCCATCACCACTTATATGCTATTTCTCCTAAGTAATGCTAAATTTTTAAAATAGAAGTTATAACATCCTAAATTTTTGAGTAAGGACTTTTATTCAAAGTGTGAAGAATCTAATATTGTCTCTTTTTTCCCATAACTAGTGCTGTCTTAACCAAAGAGAAGCCAATACATAGTTATCATTCCTTAGTTTTATTTCATGCTACGATGTTTAAAATATTTGACATTGCTTGGTACAAAGCACTGAAGGGTACAGGGTGAAAAAAAAAAAGAGATTTCAGAGGGAAAAATCTCTTTCAGCACTTTGATTTCATTAATTTATGTCTTACCTCTGTCCAAATGCATTTAAAGTACCTTGATCTCTCAACAGAATGTGCACTGAGCATAAAAAAAAAATATTCACACACACGGAAAAACCAGCTGTACCATTATACCGAGTCCAAGGTAATGATGATTTATAAAAGGCAAAATGTAATAGTTCCAAAAACACTCAAGATCTCTGAAGTAGAGACTTCCGCTTTAACACGTGACTGAGATGATTCAAAATCATCATTCTTCCCAAGTCAACAGAAAACCATTATGGCCATGTAGTTTAGACCAGTGAGGCTGCAGAGCTTGAGAGAAAAGAGCTGACTGTAACCCACAGGATTCTTAAATAAATAAAGCATCACATAACCATATAAACCCTGATAGAGCAATAGTAGGGTGGAGCAGGGTGGAAGGTTTATAGATTATCTACTCTTTGCCAAGAAACTAAGCTTAAATGCTCATTGTGCATTGTCTCATTTAGTAAACTCCAGGTGTGTGTGTGTGTGTGTGTGTGTGTGTGTGTGTGTGTGTACACACATCAGATGTTTAGTTTGAACTAAATATTTCCGAGTAAAGCAATCCTCTTTCTGATGTTCCTCTCACCAGCTGTGTCCCTAGATCCACAAGTTATGCAGTTAGTTACTAATGATTCCAGATTTTCCCTCCTCCCACCACTACTCAGTATTCCATGCACCATAGCCAGGGTGAAGAGGTCTACAAGATGCCTCAAATTTTAGACAGAGTTGTGAACAGGACTTGGTTTTCATTACACTAATTTATATTTGCTTCTTTCCAAAAGAGATTTGGAGTGCCAAAATCTTCCAACAGTATGTGTGCTGTGAGACATCTCATAAGAAGGAGAACCTCAGGAACTCCTCAGAGAAGGGCAATATGCAAAAAAGCAAGACAAGGCAGTGAGGACAGGAGAAAAAGCAAAAAGTCTTCTTCTGTAGAAAGGAGCAAAAAGAGTGGGAAAGATTTAGGACAGCCAGTCATGGGAGTGGAGCTCTTTAAAGGTACTTTAGTGATTAAAATAGGTGGTATATATGAAAGGTGAGTACGTAACTTTGGCAGGTTTGTTTCTGAATCTTTCCCACATCAGGAAACCTTCTTCCTGTGTTAGGACAACTTCAAGCCATGGTTTCTTATACAACGTTGAACTCAGGTAATTCCATGCCCATTAATTATCCCTGCCATGCTTAGCTACAGCTAAATGGTCAACCTCTCTTAGGCTGACATGCCCTTGTACTTCTGCCCCCATCCACGTTTTCATCCACTTATTTTTATTCCATACCTTCCCGCCGAGTCCTAGACAAATCTGGCCTTCTGCCATGTTTTCATCAGCCTGTACAATCCACCTTTATCTCTACATGGCAACCATTGGTATGAGCCAAGAGTCTGCTATCTCTGTTAGAAAGGACATGCCCTCCTGTGTGCCATATTTCCAAGCATTCCCTATGGTTTCTCTAGTCCTGGCGATGTTGCATTTCTTGGTCAGATGAGTGTGTTCAGTTTGTGAAAATTTATAGGGCACTTATTATTTTTTATTTTTCTATGCATGTTATATATCCATTTTTAAAGTGTTAAAAGCAGAATCCTGATTTCTACAGACAAACCACATTCATGTTTTGTAGATGAGGATATGGGGACATAGAACGGTCAAGCAGTTTTGTCCATGGACGTAGGACCTGGTACATGACAGCTAGGAATCACACTCATGCAGTCTGTGCTCCTGACATCTATGGTTTACTTCCTCTGAGGACAGTTGGTTCCGTCATGAGACACTCTAATCTAGTCTTGGCTTCTCTTCGCTGCCACTTCAATATCCAAAATATGATTTTTCAGAGACACACTTACATTATTTCTTTTATGTGCAATGGTAGATAAAAGATGGCCATAAATTCTTTGCAATGCTGTATTGAGATGTTATTTGGAATTTTCCTCCCCTTGAATTTGAGCAGGTCTTAATGATTTGCTTAACTGGTAGAATGCATTGGAAATGACACTGTGTGACATAAAGGTGGACTATAAGATGACTTGCGGCATCTGCCTTGACTTCTTTGGACACGAACTCTTAGAATCTAATTATCACGTGTAAGGAAGCCAAGCGACCCCCACTGAGAGGCCCCCATGAAAAGGAAATAAGGATGCCAGCTGAACTCCCAGACAAAGCTAGCACCAACTTACCAGCCGTGTGAATGTGCCATCTTACTAGCGAGTCCTCCAGCCTCAACTGAGTGACCCCAGTTAATGCCATGGACAGCAGAGATGAGCTGTCCCCACTGAACACTGCCCACATTGCAGATTTCATGAGCAAAACAAATGACTGTTGTTGTTTTAAGCCACTAATATTTGGCATGGTATGTTGTAAAAGTAGGTAACTGGAACACCTGACACTTTGCTTAAAAAATATAAATTACAATCAGATAGAAGGTTTAAAAAGTTTAGTTTTTTAAATATTAGTGTCAGTACAGAAAGTTTTTCCTAGGGGAAAAATAACTTAATTCAAACCATCCCTGAAAATCATCTCAGAAATTATTTTTGCATAGCTGAAATGTTTTTTTTTCTCTGTCCTCATTAAAGCAAATATCAAAGACCACCTACATTAGTAGAGATTTACTGACTAAATTAGAATCTTCCAAGAAAAAAACACATTTGCTAGTAGAATCTCAATAAAGTGCCATCACAATAATTACAGAAACTAAAATGTAAAATCGGATTCTGTATGAGTCACTGGAAATTAGGTGTAAGAACTGTACGGTCTAAGACTTGTTTCTCACATTAGCTAAAGGGCAAAAGAATAAAATCTAATCACATTTTTCTTTGAGACTGCCCACTCACTCGAGACACTTGCTTGGCAAATATTTTCCCAAGCAGACAGCACAATTACACAGGGTGTGTTCCGCCAGACCTGACCAGCCAAGTTGGAGAGTGATTGCTTACCAGGGTGGTGTATTTATTGCAAAGGGAAGTCCCAGAATTTATCGCTTCCATTTCTCCTGAGCCTTTTCCTATTTGTACTCCCTGTGCTGAGTATTCCCTCCAAGATAAGTGAGGGGGATGGGAGAAGCACCCTTGAATGCAAGGCTAGAGGTGAAATACCTTTTAGAAAGGTGACGGGTCTGTGAAAACTTAGGATGGCCACAAATATAATTGAATGGATAAAGGTTGTCAGACAAATAGGAGGTATTGTATCAAGTTTTGAAACAGAGATAGATGGATAAAATAGTGAGCTGGAAAGAGAGGTATATTTTCAGAAAGGGTGACAGAATCTACTATGAGACCAGGGGTACTACTCAGCTCTGCAACTCTGACATGGAAGCAACCACAGACAAATACATAGCCAAACGGACGTGGCTGTGTACCAATAAAACTTTTATTAAAAACGGAATTTCATATCTTCATGTGCCACAAAATATTATTAGTTTGAGTTTTTTCAACGATTTAAAAATGTGAAATCCATTCTTAGTTCACAGACTGTACAAAAACAGGCTGTAGGCTGGGTCTGGCCTGCAGGCCATAGTTTGCTGACCCCATTAACCCTTTGGTGGCAGGGGTGGGGTAAATGGTTGAGGAGAGAGGAAGTGGCTTGCTTTCCACATCCTAACTTATTAAACTTATGTATCTTGGGAATTTTTAGAATAAGTATATATAACTTTTATAATACAAAATTTAAGAACGTGCATGTTAGGGTCAAGAAAGGAAAAATAGTCTCTGCACAAGGGCTCTGTTAGGCTTCAGTGGACAAGGACAAGTAATAGCTCTTGGGGCTATTTATTTTTAAATTTTGTGTTAGACTAATGCAGACTACTGTATTTTCTCATTTTACTCATAATTTGTTTTGCTTTTATGATACCTAAGGAAAATATGCATTATGGTTGTTTATGTTCTTCTTTTTCGCCCATTTTCATTCTCTCTAAATTCCCTAAAGGCATGATACTGGCTCTTATAGGTTACACCTTGCATTCATTCATTCAGTCAACAAATATTTACTGAGTGCTTCCTATGTCCCAGGCATTGTTCTACATCCTGGAGATGCCAGAGTGAACACAGCAAAGTTGCTGAACACACATTTTTTGTTAAATTTGATTTCATCCTGTTCATCTGAATTAATGTTTTCCTTCAGGAATAGCAAATGTGTTTCACCTCACAAGTCGACTCTGATTGATTGTCAATATTTGGGGCATTCTGAGAGTCAGCTAGAAAGAGGATCCTCTTCTATTACTCATCTAAGGAATAAGAGTATGAGAGCAAATGAGTCACATAGATGTCATGCCTCATGGAATTGTGAATTGTGGCACATGGGAGGCACACGAGAGGGAGTGCGACATGATAGTGGAATAGATACAGATTTGGTGTCAGGTTTCAGATGAATTTCTCTTCTTTTTTTAAAAAGTTAATTTTTATTTAAAGAAGATAGAAGATTTTCAAATGTTTTATTATTGGTCTTTAACAGGTGTAGAGAAAGGTATCTATAAAGTGACAGAAAGTTTTAAGATCCTCAGTATCTATCGTATATGATTTTTGAAACAGGAAAGTAGTAAAACTTCTTTAGGATTAATTAAAAGTTGTATTTAACAATGAGAAGATGTTGATCAGTTTTAAAGAATATCATTACTTTTTATATGAGTATTTTTCCATCTTAAATGGTCATAAAATTATAGATCTCCTACCAGTCCCTGAGGAATCTTTTATCCTCAGATTAAGATCTAAGACCTCTGATGCCATAGCTCATTCCAGAATATTTTGAGAAAGCAGCAACCAATTCTTTTTGTACAAGTAAATTCAGTAGTTGAATTCAGTAAGCACAGGATATTTCATTAATCAAGGACTCAGAAAAAATAATGAGACTTGGTTAAAAGTTATTATGATTTTTATTTTCATTTTCGGTGTGTTTGTATGTTGTGTATGAGTATATATATACATATATATATATATATATGTATTTATACATTCTTTAGTTGACTGACAGTTTACTTGTCTTTTGGAAATTATGGCTTGTAAAATAATTTATATTTACACTGAAAGCTAATCAACAGATCACTACAGTCTTTTATGTTTCCACCATCAAGCGGCAGCCCCGAGGTTAATTTCTCTTCTGCCTCTTCTTTGTGAAATGGTTCATGAGGCCTCAGTTTCCTCATCTTTAAAATGGGGGAAATGATATCTACTTCAGAAGACGTTACAAGAGTTATTTCTTCTTCTCATAACTATCATCATCAACAATATTATTATTAATAACTAATATTCATTATGTCCTGTATAATGTGTAATACATGTATAACATGTATTATGTCCTGTCTGAAGCACTTTATATATATTATCATTTATTTTCTCAATAACACGACAAGGTAGGTCCTATTATTATTCCTATTTTACAGATGAAAAACTGGGATGAAGAGAGAGTACAAGTCTGTTCAGGGTTTCACAGTGCAGGATGATATGATCTATGTGAAAGTTTGTGCGCCGGGCTGACACGTAATAGGTGCTTACTCCATGTCTTTCTACCCTTCCTATCCTGCATAGCAACAGATGTTGAGGAGACTGATAGCTCTGTGACTGTTTACTCATGGGTTGGTAGGGAAAGCCCATTCATTCCTTTTTTCTCCTCGAGGCCTCCTGTGATTAAACATGTCCCTTAGGATATTTCTAATGGTATCCTTCCTTTCATTTATTATGGAGGCTTCAGCCAGGCCTTTGACAAGACTACAATAACCACTAGCATCCAAATAGGAAATAAATTATATACACACATAAGTAATGTGAAGAGAATAAAGAAGCTCCTTACACAGAAAGAACAGGGGAAATACTGCATGGCTACTTCAGGTGGGTAATGGACGGGCAAATACCAGCCCTAGACCTGAAGAGGAAGGGAGTGCTTCCTAGGACCTGGGACAAGAGGCCACACAAAGGGGGCCACCTGACCAGAGCTGTGATTTTGGTTAAGGAAGGCAGCCACCCCACAGTGAACCATTGAGAACGAAACTAGAAGAATGAATACCCCAGCCTTCTTTCGCCCTCCCCCTGCCCATGTTCCCCAGAGGTCAGACCAACTGGAAGCCCTTAGTGCAGTCCATCTAGATTGGGCTCTCAGAGTAGGTTCTCAGCGATGAGTGGGAGATAATACTACTGCTATTCCTCAGCATGGCTGGGAAATGGTGAGGCAGATTGCAGGTTCTGTTTCTCACACTTTTTGGTGTTTGTGCAGATTCAAACAGTCTTGGCTCCAGCTGTTTAAACAGAAGGCTAGATCCACCAGGTAGACAGTTACAAATTACTTTTTATAAGTGCACATGTGGAAAAACCGTCTGGCAAAGGTTTAGTCAGAGGACAAAGAATGGGACTTGGTACTTCCACACATAGCTTTTGAGATTGATTATCTCATTACCCATAATTCTTAAAAATCTCAGTTCATGTTTTTATAAAATCAACATACTAATAGGTCCTTCTCAGGGACATGTGAGGCTTCAACTAGTCTGTACATTCTTTGAGATTTATCACAGAGATAAAAAGTCTTATTATGATGAATGCCATATATATTAGTAATTAAACATAAATCTTTTAAGTTAGATTTGAGATCAAAGTGCCCTTTACTTTAAATTTTTGATTCTGTGGATATTACAGACTATAAGGTCTTAGAGGTTCATCTTGGCAGTAAATAGCTGGAATTGGACAGTTTTTGCATGCTTTATTAATTCATTGGTTTTAAAAAAAATTGTTCATGATTTTTATTGCTGTGATGTATTTCACTATATTAAAGTACCACAATTTATTTTATACATTTCCCTGTTGATGGACATTGGGGTAATTAGTTTGGAGGCTATTAAGAATAGGCTGGTATAAACACCCTTGTGCGTGTCTTTTCGTGTATATATGCACTCATTTCTTCTGCATACAGATCTAAGAGTAAAACTGTTACTCATGCGGTCGGTCCCTATAAGGCTGCAGTTGAAATGGCCAGTTTCCCAAAATGGCTCAACCAGTTTACATTCCCATGAGCAATGTGTGAGAGTTCTAGTACCTCTTCATGGTACTGTTATACTGTCTAAACCTTAAGATATTTGGTAGGTATGTCATGACAGAGGCCTTACACGTTCAATTTATACTTCAGTAATTTATTCTGGGTTTTGCCTGTAGCACAAAGTATAATTACAAAAGAAGGTTTAGGTAGTTGATTCAAATGGTCGTGTTTGGTGGACTTGTCCAATTATCATCCTGGTCAGCATGTGTGAGATCAGCTAACATGAAGAAGGTCAGAGAAAAATCCCTATGACCATTCAATTCAAGCTAGATACCTGTATGAAGTTCAAGGACAGATAAAATTAATTGATAATGATAGAAAATTTTTTAAATGATCACCCCTTATTATTCTGGGGTGAGGATAGAGAGGTACTGATTTGTAGAGTCATAATGAAACCTTATGGGGTATTGGAAATTTTCTATATTTGAATATGGATGGTGTTCCAGATGTATGCCTATATAAAAACTTTTCAGCTTCAATAAAATATTTTTAAGTGTGTTGAGTAATACAGCAAAACCCTAGCAAATGTAACAATGATATACCAGGAATAACAATGAAATATTTATTTTACCACAGAGTGTACATATATAGAGTCTCTCTGGAGTTTGTCAATGTACATAAACCTTAGGAATAAATATACCTTTGACCTATGTCATATAGGAACCATGAAAAACATATAAGTTTATCCATAAGGATGTCCATTTCAATGTCCTTTGTAATGTTGAGCATTTGGAAACAATCCAATGTTTGATTATGAGAATTGGTAAATATGTTCTATAATAATATGCAGCTATTTAAAAAACATGGCAAGGAAAGGCACTGTGTTTGCATTCACGTATGATTTTCCGAGGAAACCATATAGATATAGCAAAGACTCCAGAAATTTGTGTTAGTTGACTCAAAATGTGGCTTTAGTGACAATGAAGACATTTTAAATAATTTATATTGAATAAAACTGATAAGTATTAGTAGATATTTGATTATACATTGTTCATATTCCTGGAAGAAAAATTCATTATTCATTATTTATTCATTACATACTCTTTGGTTTAGCCTTAGATTAGGAGTCTGTGTATATGATTTAGACTCAGCATTGAAATCTTGTCTGTGGCCTGAAACTGCAGTTTTTCTTTTTAAAAATTTTCATTTAAAAAAATCTAAGTTTCTGAGTCTGTCGACGCAAGTGCAGAGACTGGGTACTAAGCCATAATGCCCTTGACAAGAAAGTTTAAGGATAAAGTTGAAGACTGAAAACATCCCCATAATAAAATCTCACTCTGTTTTTAATATCTTTATTAAAAATATTTTTAGAATTGTCATTGAGAAACCCACTTGATGACATACAAACTTTCTAAAATTTAATATCTCCTATAGAAATAACATTGCATGCAAAGTAATTGTCATTTGACTGACATTATTCAAATTGGTAAATGTAACTCCCTAAGAGGATAAAATGTTTTGATTGTTTTGTCAAAAAAGAGATCCTCAAAAATTTATTCTGTCTCTTTTTTTTTTTTGGCCAGAGGAAAAATTAAGTCAATGATCCTCATAAATTTCTTATTATGAACATGCATATAAGAACTTTCTGTACTGTCATTTCTAAAAGCATTTTTATTCTACTTAACCAAAAATCTTGGGAGGGAAAATTGTTTCATGGGAAAAGGAAGAATCACTTTATTTTCAAGGTTGCTTTATATTCAGCCATTGTTTTTGCATCTCTAAATGGAAATAATAATGTTACAAAACCTTCTTGGTATTAGAAGAATTAATGTTTGACCTGAGGCAAGTACTCAACAAATTGTAACTGTATATGTATAACTGTATATACACATGCCTGATAAGTCACTTATTATAGCTCTGCATACAGGAGTCATTATCTTAGTTTCTTATTTCCTATCTAGATACCATAGTTTTTACCTGAAGCCCACTCTTTTGGTTTGTCTTAAATGTCAATAGATAAACAAACAAGCAAACAACCAAACAAATAACTAGCTTGCTACCTTTGGAGACTCATGTTTTATTCTCCGGGCTACACCAACCTGGGATTTGAGTAGAATTACAAGCATTTTCTAGTATAATTAAACATGACAACAGCAGGTTTAAGTCCTTCCAAAATGCTCCTTATTATTCAAGGGGATTCTTGCGGTACCCTCTCTTTCTACCTTATTCATTCATTCCACAAGTATTTCCTGAACACCCATCATGGCTTGTGCACACAGCTAGGTACAGGGGACATAGTGAACAAAACAAGAAGAGGCCCCACCTTCATTCATAGAGATTATATTCTCCTGATGGTGCCTTCATGATGTCACTTCTTTTGCTGTTCTAGTGTTTTTCAAGCAATTCTCAACCCCCATCCTCCTATTGCTTATAGGCTAGCCCTGGAGGCCAGCTGCTTGCTTCGTTGAGCACAGCTATTTTCTGAGCATTGGGCTTCCCTGCCTTCCAAGCAAAGAGGCCCTCACCACATTTGTTTTGCTGGACTTCTAAATAGGTCAGGGTTTCATAGCCCATACCCATCATGGACCCTCTTTCTAAGAATTTCATTGAAACAGACTGATTGATGCACAAAATATTGGCTGAAGACTTGCAAAATATCCCATAAACAAATACAAGGTTATCTGAGGTTTGTTCTTATGATTTACCAGCATCACAAAGATGTGAAAGGAAAACTAGGGAAATATATCAGCTGCTTTTGGCATGAACCAGAGATATTTTCAGGGAAGGGTGAGGGATTCCAGTCCAGAGTCTCTTCTGATTCTTGAAACAGCAAGGATTATACAAAGATAAAGAACAGAAGTAAACACTAAAACTGTGAACAAAGAATGAACACAAAGAGGGGAAATCCTTCTATGGAAACAAGCTTTCCTCCAGAAGAGAAAAACAAGAACCTGCTAAAAAATCTGTCAGCCTAGAGTAATAAATGGAGGTAAGAGTCTGCACTGTGCCTCCTTTGGTCTGTTTCTCTGCTGAAACACTATGTTTTTAAATGGAAATTAATGTTTGGCAGCTCATGGATTGACGTAGCAGGCGCCGGCTCCATTGTGGACTGGGGACACAAACAACAAGTGGGAAGATGATTTCGGCAGTGTGTTAAGCTGAGGGTGAGAGGGTGCAGTAAAGGGAGAAAAAATTAAGCCAGTTCTGCGAAATCTGGCATGAAGATAGAAGCAGCTTGATTTGTGAAATTACTCCTCCTAAATTATGCATTTGTCCATTAAAGAGATGTTTCTTGAGCATCCACTGTTTCTTACATTGTGCTGGGCTCTGGGGATACAGTGGAGGTTGGGGTGGAGGAGCAGCCAACAACCATCAAGTCCCTACTTACCCTTTGCCAGACAGTGCCCGGGGCTTTGGCAACCCTGAGAACCGTGTCCAATCTCTGGAAAGTGCATAGCCAGCCTCAGCTGAGGTCTTTTCAACTGCAGAGCTACTGTCTCCCGATTGTTTTGGAACCTGTATCCTGTTGTGGTTTTGTTTTTATTTTGACTTTCAATCACAACTGAAATCTTAATTTCTATTGTGAAATGCCACTTTTTTAATCCTTGGAAGCGGCCTTGGACCATAATGTCCTTCTGACCCAGAGAGCCACAGTTTAGGTGATATGACTAATCCCACCTTTTCTCTCCAGCTCCCATTTTTCCACCCTTCTCCTCTGAATGGATTTCATGTCTAAGCTCTGAATGATGCTTTCTGTTGCCAGTTATTCTGTCTGAAGTCCTCCCAAGATCTTGTCTATTCCCTCCGAAGACAGGCCTCTGCTCTCCAAACCAAACCTGGTATCAACCAAAATAAAAGGAAGGAAAGACACTCAGTAAACTGCTGATGGAACTGCAGGATTTTAATTTTTCCCATCCTCAAGTCAAATTCTCTTTGAAAGGACATTTTTATAATAAAACATGGAAAAACGAAGGTCCACACATTTAATTCACAGAATTCTTAATGCAGAGTTATAGAAGAATTACAATACGCATGATTATGAAAACTTTAAGATTATGACACTGTGTAATTTTAACCGTTCATTCATTCAGCTAATATTTCTTGAGTACCTACTATGTGCCAAACACTGCCAGTTCTGAGGATATACTTGGCACTAAATGAAAGACAAAAAAATTCTTCCTCTTAAGGAGCTTATATTCTTGTTTTCTGAATATTGACTCAGGGAAACAGTCAATAAACCTAAGAAGTAAGTACATTATATAGTATGCTAGAAAGTGGTAAGTACTAAGAAGAAAAATAAAGCAGGAAAGAGCGATAGGGAGTATCAGGGGACATGGTTACAATGTAGTTTTATAAGAAGAAAGAGGAAAGTCTCAAAGATGACATCTGATTAAAGATGTGAAGTGAGGGAATAAGTATTCAGATTTCCCGAGGGAGAGCATTTCAGTCAGAGGGAATGGCAAGTATGAAGACCCTGAGAATGCATGTCTGGTGTGTGCTCTAGGAAAAGTGAAGATGCCAGCCTGGCTGGAGCACAAAGGGTAAAGTCATAGGTGAGGTATGACTGTATCATTCTTTGTAGGATTTTGGCCTTTCTCTGAGTGAGATTGGAGCCATTAAAGGGTTTTCAGCAAGAGTGACAATATCCGACTTAGTTTTAACAGGAGTTAACAAGGTCAAAAAAGAGATTTTTCAGGGCTAGGAAAATAAGAGCATGTTGGCGTGCTGTTGGAAATGACCCATGGAGAGAGAAGATAGAATGCTGCAGGAAAGAGGGGAGAATTACTGGCATGATGCCCTTGAATGGGGAAGTGGGGTTGAGCTGTAGAGCAGGAGAGGGGGGGCTGACCTCAGGGTCATGGACAGTTCACCGAGGGCAGCAGGAAGGAAGTTCAGATGCAGGCCACGTGTCAGTGCGGTGGTGGGAACTCAGGGAAATTCTCTTCTGATTACTTTCTTTTCTTTTTTTTCTTTTTTTTTTTTTTTTTTTTTTTGTGAAGAAAGCAAAGTGGTGAACCAAGAGTGAGGATAAGGGAGGAAAAGGTGTTACAGGTTTGAAGAGAGAGAATAGCTAACCATCCAGGAGAGAGGGAGCGTTAATGGACCAGGACATGTGGTAGGATTATCAGATAACGATCCTGGTTTCTGATCATGTATCCAAAATGAGACCAGATGTATGGATATGTTCTTCCCAGCCATGTTGAACTGCATGGAGTAAGTAGAGAATCGGATCTAACCAAGACGGAGGTCTTGCCGGGTGAATATTATAAAGAGAAGGGGGTTGAGGGCATAAGAAAGTGAATGGTGATAAGTTGCCCAAGAAGTTAAGTGGGGAAAGATATGGAAGGTATTGATAATAGTGAAAATATGGTAAAGTCAATTCATATAGGTCTACTTGGATTAGGAGGGTACTAAAGGCAGTGAGCTGAAAATCGAAGTTGTGGTTAGGATGCTTGAAATGGATAGTGGAGGCAGTGGCATGGGCTAGTGCAGCCCCTGGGCCATAAGCCAGTACTAGTCCATGGCCTGTGAGGAACCGGGCCTCACAGCAGGAGATGAGCGGAGGGCAAATGAGCATTTTTGCAGCTGCTCCCCAGCACTAGCATCACCGCCTCAGCTCCACCTCAGATCATCAGGCCTTAGATTCTCATAGGAGCACCAGTCCCTGGTGCCAAAAAGGTTGGGGACTGCTGGTCTAGAGTGTGACCATGGAAGAAACTGAAGGAGGGTGGAGAACAAGATACTTGATGGAACATAGAGACAGGGGTATTGGGAGCTTCTTCTGTGTTCCAACTATTTATAAGTAAGTAATGTTGGCAGAGGTACCTAAGTCAAGGGCTAAAATCTTTAAGGAATGAGAACAAAGTGACAGTTGGGGGGGGCGGGTAACTACAGTGGTGAAGTGTGTTGGCAACAACTCTTAATTAAAAGTGGCAAGTTAGAAAGGAGGATCACTGACATGAAGGAATAAGGAGGCCAACTGCGAAGGTCACCTCAGAGGCCTGTGGCAGAAGGGAGTGGGAGAAAACAACAGAGGAAGCGGTATCCAAAGGAATACCCAGGTTTCGATTTCGAACAGGAAAGTGAAGAAAATGTTCAAAGTTTGGATAGAGAAGACTCTGCTGATGATGGACCATGAGTTCTGAGGACAGAGTGGAAGGCTTTTGGGCATTGTGGAGTGGCAGCCCAGTGATGAGGTTTGCCTGACCAAATCCCTGGAGATACCGGCTTACAGACCTTAGCAGGGGTAAAGGGTGTGATGGGCTGGGTCCTGTTGGTTTCAAAGGCTGAGAATACACATGTTTCAGGAGGGAGGCTAGTTTGGTGGAAGGGAGTCTTGCCAAGATGTCTTGAAGTTTGGTACCCTCTCAGATGCAACCATGTACTTAATGAATACTTAAAAGTAAACAAAAATGTGTCAAAGTTTTTAGTCATTGTATCAGGATAGTGGGATTATGGACAGTTTTTCTTCTTTTTTTCTTATTTTCCCTCTTGAATTCCATCTAAGGACCTCACCTTAAACTCGGTTTTAAAATTCTACCACCTCTTGCTTGTAATTTAAATAAAATAGCCAGTTCTCTTTTAAAGAATTCAACTTATTTTGTCTAGGTTTACAAAGGAAAAAACACACATTAAGAACAATGATGACTACAAATAATATCCCTGCTGATGATATGTCCCTGGTGTTCTTAATGTGTTTTCACAGGATATGCCAGGTAAAGCAATGCCTTTCTGTCCTTGAATATGGCTAAGTACAATGCATCCTGCCCCCAGCTATATGACATTTCATCGGCCAGATCCAAACCTCTCGGGTTCTTCCAGGAAGTGCTTTGTGTTTCTAAAAATTTCCAAGCCTGTACAGAGTTCTTTTGTGCCCAGATACACAAATTTGTAATTAGAAGCAGCTGAAGGATTGTTCTTTATGTTTTTGCTAAACCCTCTGAAGCCTCAAAGGCTGTTAGAAGTGAAATTATTCTAAATTTTAAGTTTGGATATCAAATTTCTTTATTTTTATTGGAGGAAGAATGCAGAGATTCCCTTAACTATCATCCATCCTTATCTCCAGGAGCACTTCTTTGTAATTAAACCTCTTGGTCCTGCAAATCAAGATTATTGTGCAAACATATATAGAAACTCATCAATCTATCATCTACCTAACTATACTAAACACCATAGAATATTTTTGAAATTCTTTATTATATCTTGCTTTAGAGAAAATATATTAATTTTCCTCAAGGCTGTAGGTAGAACACTACTTTATATGAAGAGAAACACACTGAAATTAAATATAAATATAAAGAATACCCATAATCACAGTGTATTTCTTGAATGAATAATGAATGAATGAATGAATGAATGAATGAATGAAAAGATATTTGATTAGTATTAAAAAGACTCTCTTAACCTCTGAGTATATTAACAGATTGACTAGGATCTTGAGCATAAAATCCTGCAGGAAAAGTAGGAACAATTTGAAATTAACCACGACGAAAACTGCACTGTATTTTTTAATGTGTCTAATGGTAAATACCTCTATCAACTACAGCAGCTGGTGTAACCTCTCTGAACCTCAGTTTTATGACAAATGAGAGGATTAGACTAAAACTGTAGAATTATGTAGAGTATCAAGGGATCATAGGGATTTTCTAATTTCCATCAAAAGAAACCCAAGGTTGTAGCTCCCAGTTCATTTGCTTGTTGATTATACTGTGCTGAGCTTTAAGCCATTTCCAAATAAAGAAAGTCAATCATTTCAACATTAAAGTAGTTTCAAAATGGTGGTGACTTTGGAAGCAGACTCACTCATGCCCGTCCCCCTACCTCCCATAGCGCATGCCTGTCAAGCCATCTCTGAGGAGTTTTGTATCAGAACTCCTACATCACAGCAATTGTTTCACAACTCTGTGTACTAAAAACCATTGAACTGTACACTTTAAATGGGTGAATTCTATGGTATGTGAATTATATCTCAATAAAGCTAGGTCAGAATTCCTTTGTTTGCAGGTGGAAGAAAACAATTTGAACTGACTCAAGAAAGAAAAGGAGCCAATGTCAAAGCCAATGTCATTGAAAAGTTCCTCGTTAATCTCCTGACATGACTAGATTCCAGTCTCAAACAGTAGCATTAAATCCCAGGTGCTCTTTCCATTTCTCGCTCCTCTCTGCAGTAGGGAACTTCACTCTCAGGAGACATTTTCCAGAGGTGGCCCTTGGCAGTTCTCAGTTTGTATTTTTACCAATTTAGTAAATCTAGCAGAAGCATCTTCAGCAAAAGTCCTGAGACTTAGAGTTATTGGCTTGGTTTTGGTCACATGATCATCTAATAATAACATTCACATAACACTATGAACCAACTTAATTCTTATAATATCTCATTTTACAAATGACAAGGTTGAGACACAGAAAGGTTCTAAAACTTGCCCAGAATCACACAGTCATGAGTATAGGAGCCAGATTTGAAACTCAGGCAGTCTGCCCCTATAGAATGTGGTTCTATGGGTTTTAAGTGCTGTGTTGCCTCCAGTCACCAGAGTCAAAGAAAAACAAATGGTCTGAGCATCTAGTCCTGAAGCAGATCCAGCATGTGCAACTGCATTCTCTGCTGACCCACTGTGCTTCCCGACCTCTGAGGACTGATCATATATGTATGTGTATGTGGCTGGGGAAAACTGGCGAGGATCTTAGACATAGGACCTTAGTGGTCTTATATTGAACCAAAGGCAACATTCAAGGAGGCAATTTCAGTCCAATAGGGAAGGAAGAGAGGCTCATAATCTCAGAAGCTGCCATATTTTGAGCAGCTTTAATTGTCGGTCAGTACCTCCACACTTTGTCTCTTTATTCCTTATGTTCAAAGGCATGGGTGTCTTTATTCACTGCTAGCTCCAAAGAGCAGAGAAGAGTAGCACTAACCAACGTACTTTAGTAGAGATATTTCACATGAAAAACTTGCTCTTGCAAGATATAAACCAATAATAGCAATTAATATTAATAATAGCAATTATTAAATAACAAGAGTTAATGTATACTGAGTGCACTGTACTAGGCACTGTATATGCATCATCCCATTCTGTCCTCCCAGTCACCTTAAGAATGATTAGGTGCTGATGTTCCCATTATCAGACAGGGAGACTGAGGCATAAACGTTAAGTAAATTTTCTCACATTGTAAAGTTTGGGCAGAGTTGGGACTCGTGGGGTTCAGAACACACTATCCCAAAATATGGCACCTTGGCATATTGAATATTTTAAGCTGAAGGAATTAGAGAAAACAGCAGATGCATTTTCTGCTTCCTTCATGTGACAGGCCATAAAACTCTCCTATACTGAGAGGAAGGGGGCATCTTTACCTGCAAAGACCAAGGGATACAGAGAAGAATCCAGATGAACAGGCCTCACTAAGTTTCCCCCAGATTACTACCCTTAGCTCATATCATTTCGTCTTATTACATTTTTCTATGACTGTCCATCCTTCATCAAACCTAGTGTAAATTATTCAGGTCTGACTGCTTCCTTGGGTTTTCATTTCCGTATGAAGGATCCTGTGTCATGTAAAATTTAGGTTAAATTAATGTGTAACATTTTCTCCTGTTAGAGTCTTTGTCAATTCACTTTTCTGAACCCAAGATGGTTGATAAAAACTTTTTCCTCTGCTACTTTTTCCTAGGACTCATTAGGACCAAATCCATTTAATATTAAAGTCCATCTGCTTTTAATCTTTGAACTATAATGCCTTAGTCTCTCAGCAGGAATTTATTACTCTCCAGGAGACTAACAACAGAGCATCTGAAGAAACTGCAACACAATGTAAGTTTATTATATACATGAAAAGAAAGAACTTCCAGACTTTCCATTCCCAGATATCTAGCTCATGCACACAGAGGGCAGTTCTTTTATGTCTCAGGTACCTCACCTCTGAATTTAGGAAACAACAATGCCACACCTAGAAAGTTTCAGAGGTCAGATTTCTCCTTCTCCCTGAGTATTGGATTCTTAACTTTGGAAGGCCAGTTATAACTGCCACTCTTCACATGTTCTAAAGCCATTTTTTCTGGATTAAGGGTAAATAGATAGGAATAGCATGCCTGGAAAAATCAGTCCTGGTAATCTGTCTAGAAATGAATAAAACCACAGCAAATTACTTTTGCTCAAATCAAGCACCCACTTTGAGCCATGCCCTGAATTAATGTAATGCCATATCCAAAGATGTCCCAAACTCAGAAATTCATAGAGCAGATGAGACATCCGCACAAATTATTACAATATGAGACAATGTTCAGAGTGTGTGAGTTCTGGAATTCAACTGCCTGGCGCACGTGCAGTGCCCCCACTTCCCTTTTAAAGTATTTAACCTTTCTCAGCCTCTAGCTTCTCATCTATAAAAGGGAATAAAATAGCATGGAAGTCATTGTAAAAATTAAGTTAAATAAAATTTATAAGGTGCTTACACAATTCCTATCTCATAGAATGTGCTCAGTAAGTAATCTTATTACCAGCTCTTATTACAGTTGTTGTAAACAAAATATTCTTGTGGCAAGAAAAGGAGGCATTGCTTCTAGTAATTGAGGAAGACTTCTTTGAGGAGGAACATAGGCTCTGGGCCCAGAAGGGAGGAATTTCCATGAGAGAGGAGGGTTCATTCCATCCAGTGGAAATATAACCTGCAAAAGCAGAGATGGGACAGGTAAGGCATGCATTGGGAATGCTGAGCAATGTAGAATGGCTGAGGCATGGAGGGTGGGGAATGCTGTGGAATGGGAGGAGGTCACAGGTAGTTTGTGGACTCTCTCAAAGGGCAATCATATTGATCTTCTGGTCCATACCTCAGTTGCCCTGTCTTTGTTTTGATTTATTTTTGTTTTACATTTCTAATACTCCGGGCCCTAGCCAGGGCTGCCTTGGATACAAGAATTCTCTTGCAGACTTAAGAGGCAACAAGGCTTACTCCTGAAGTCACCGAACTCTTAACCCTTTTATAAGCCCTGTATGAGCCCTCAGTGCTCAAACTCTGCTCTCCCTTCAGCCCCACCCCGCTCCTTCCTAGCCATAGCCACAGGGGCCTGAGCAGCCCAGAAGATGGTTGATTTGGGTGGTACTGTCATTGGGCCACCCAGGTCCCCAGGCCCTGGGGGTCAGGGAGAGGAAGGAGAACAGATCTTATTTTGCAGAGATACAAGAGGATGCCCGGAAGAACTGTGCTGAGAGGATGACTTTAGCTGTTATCTGCTTGGATGTGGGATTGATTCACTCCCACTCAGAGGTTCTTGGAGCCCAGAATGTTACATAAGTGAAATGCCTGATGCATTTGGTCCCTGTAACACTTAATCCACCACCTCCACCCCCGTTCAATATTTTCAATACTTGCAATGTACAGTGGTAGCTAAAGGTCAGGACTTGAATGATTTAAAAGTTAAAAATTAAAAGTAAAGCCCTAATGGTTCTCTTTTGTCTTTGTTCCTCTAAATGGAGGCGCCCGTATTCGTGTCATTAATGGCCATAAGAAATGGAACCGGTACAGCACTGGTGTCATGTGTGATCTTGCTTTATGGGTTTTAAGTGAGGACTGGTTTCAGAAGTGTTTAAGGGAGAGTCTTGAAGCTTGGCTGGTTTATAATTACACCGGCTGTATTGGTTTTTCTTTGGTTAGTCAGTGCCATGCATTTACCATGTGGCAGGACTTGGGTACAGATTGTTACAGTGTCAGATCCAGAGCAAACTGAAAGTATGTCACACTGAGCATTTTCAGAGAGCAGACATTGCCTCAAGCTTAGGCCTGGTTTAACCTGATTCACAGAAAACCTGCCTCAGCAGCGCCAATTGTAGAGATAAAAGGGAAATGTGCAGGTGCTTCTAAAATTATGACGTGGAATTGTTAAGCAATCGCTGATTTTTTTTTTTTCTCTGGATTCAGATGGTGAATGTTTGTACACAGCCAGATTGCTTCCAGGCTGTGTACTTTATAAAAAAGTATCTTTTTAGGCTCACCTTTAATCACAAGAAACACTGGAAATACCTTGTATTTGTGTAAAGCACTTTTACTGGCTTCACCTCATCTAATCCTGCTCAGAACCAAGAGAGGCATAATATATATATATATATATATATATATATATATACTATCCTGACACTGAAGTTGGGCAGCTCACACAGGCGACAAGGTTAAATAATGGCTAGTCCAGAGGAGCAGCCAGCTAAGTTCTCTGCCTCCCAGTACAGTGTGTGGGCCTCTCCTCCACGTTGTCACAGAATAGTGCGTCTTGATTGATTTCTCTAAAGCCCTGATTTTTCAGCTTCTCAAGAGAACCAGGAGTAGGTCATTTTTGTTTGTTTGTTTCTTTGTTACATTGACCCAATTACACACCTTTTCTGCAGATTTCTTTATCTGTAGGATGTGGGAAACAAACTTTATGCATAGCCAAGGGTTTTTTTAAACCAAATATGTAAGCTGAATCTGAATTTCTTTGGAGGAGGAAATAGAGGAAACAAATATCTTATCTATGCTGATTGCTCATGCAGACGTGTTAACCAAAACTCTGAAAGGGGGCTGCGTTTTAGAAATTCAAATCTAGAAATTCCTTGTCACCTAAAATAAACCGTTCTTTCCTTTTTACCACAGTTTCAGCACTTTCTCTATCTTGCTCTTCACAGGCCAGCTTTGGAGAGAGCTGGCTTCCTCCTTGTCCCCAATTCTTCTCCTCCCTCCCTCTCTTACTCTTCTCTAGTCAGACACTGCCCAGATTTCTGTTAAGGTCACAGTGGTCTGCATGTGAATCAACTAAGTAGACAGTTTTTAGGGCTCATTTTAATTCCTCTCAGCAGAATTTAATACACATCATGGCGACCTAGGAAAAGTCACCTCTCTAAATTTTTTATTAAGTGAGGGTAGCACCTTCATAGGACTGGAGTGAGGTCTAAACAAGACAGTTTGGGAGTGGTGAGCACAGTGTCTGCTACAGGGATGAGCAACAATAAAGGTCAATCATTGCTTTTATTGGCACACTCCTTGGTTTCTGTGACACTATGTTTTCTTTGATCCCTTCTACTTTTCTAGGATATCATGAAATGTTGGAGTTTTTTATTCAACAAATAATTTAGCAAGTGCATCTTTCATGCCAGGAAATTTTCTTGGCTCTAGGAATAGAGCAGTGAACAAAATTAAGTAACTGGCCTCATGGAGTTATATTTGGGAGTAGGAAATTATAAAGATTGATGTGTAATATTCCAGATGATGATTGATAGTAGTAAATATAAATATGGTATATAACATAATATATAATACTATATTATATATAATGAACTGTATGTCAAGTGCACAAATATGCATATGTTAGTATGTTTTAGAAAGCAAAGAAAGGGGCATGGATGAATGGTGCAATATAGAATAGGATGCTCAGGGAAAGCCTCATTGATTGGTTGATATTTAACCAGGGACCTCAGGAAGTGAGGAAGTAGTATACATATGTAGAATATCTAGAAGAAGACCATTCAGGCAAAGGGAACAGCAAGTGCAAAGACCCTGAGGCGGAGGTACATGGTGCATTTGGGGAACAGCAAGATAGCCAGTGTGGCTGAAGCGGAGTGTGCCCTGTGGGAGAGTGGTGGAGATGAGGACAGAGAAGTAGCCTGGCGTTAGGAGAAGTGTAGAGCGGAGCCTGTGGTATTACCTAAGCTCAGTAAGGACTTTGGTTTGCTGTGAGTAAAATTAGAGGCCAGTGGAGGGTTTTAAGCGAAAGACTATTGGGGGCGAGAGTACAAACAGGTCTGTGTGGGAGGCCATTGAAAGAGTCCAGCATTTATCTGATCTGAGATCCTTCCCCGCCCATCCTGCTCTCTTCCATAGACCACTGTGGCTTCAAATCATATCTATGTACCTACAAATCCCAAACCGAACTCTCCTTGCTCCTATCCTTCTTCTGATGTCCAGTCTTACTTATCCATCTGTTTACTTCCACCAACACTTGGTGACGACTCAGTACATTCAAATGCACCATACTCCTTCATGCCCCCCTGACCTCACGCCTCGGTAAATGGCACCACCACCTAACCAATTGCTCAAGAGCCCTCCTTGGAGAGTCTCTCCCTTTAGTGTGTCACATCTAGGGAATCACCAAGTTCTGTTATTTATGTCTCACCATGTCTCTCAGATGCACTCTTCACTGACGAACTCCACACCTCCCCTGCCACTTCTTTCCTAGACTACAGAGGTGGCCTCCTAACTGCCCCTGTGCTGCAGCTGGGATGTCAAATGAATTTTCCACAAAACTGTAGACTTAATGAGAAGCAGTGAAATTTTTTTTTTCTATAAAGGTGGCCTTTCTCATAGTGGAACAGCCTTATAAGTTAGCAAAACGGACACCTAGATCCTGCTACTCAGAGCACCCCACTGCGTAATTACAGAAGTTTTTAATTAATAAAGGGGATGGAGTGAGTATGGTACCTACACATGTTCGCTTCTTTATTTCATTTTACTAGAAAAAAAATCAGAGTCTCCAGTTCTATCCCATCTGCAGCCAGACTGACCTAAAACAACCACAAAAAATAATAACAATCTGATAATATGACTCCTTTGCTTAGAACCTGTCAATGGTTTCTAATTGCCTTCGCAATTAATTCTAGATTTCCTCATCTGGCCCACCAGGCCCTACGTGTTCTGGTACTCACCTCCCTCTTCTTCCTACCCCATTCCTTACTTTTTCCTGCTACATGAGAATTATCTTCATTTCTCAAGTATACACCACTCTCCCCTCAGCTGTCTTTCTCTACCCCTTCTGCACCCACTTAAAAACTTTTCTTTCTTTAGGCATCACCTTAAATGTCTCTTTTTCAGGAAATGCTTCCCAATACGCAGATCTGCTTAGGTCTCCCATTCATGTACCACATCACACCTTTATTTCTTTGTCAGCGCCCAGATCACACTGTACTTGCTTGTGAAGTGTCTGTCTTTCCTGATCAGTGTTCTCGTCCATTCAGCTAGGTTCGGTGGTGATCTCCTTCAGCTGCTATCTCACTACAACCTGGCCAAACCAAAGCCTGACACACAGGAGGCCCTCCATAAGTGTCACCCAGCTGGTTTGCTTGGGTTTTGCTGTAAATGTCAGGGTGTTTCATGAAACAAAATGTTTTCCAAATGAAGATCAAAATTGCCTTCTCATTAAACAGGAGGAAGGTACAATGGCTGTATGAACTGTACCTCTTAAAAAACAAATAGGTTTTCAAAAGTGGATGGTGAACTAAGAAAGCAGGAAAGCTGAGATAATTCTATGATTGTTATATCAGCCTTTTTATGGGTTTCATTTCACTTGGTCCCATTTCATAAACTGTAATGACCTGACTTCATATGTCTAATCCAGTAAAATAGGGTTCCTCTCAGCCTAGGCCTGAATGAATTTATAATGTGCACTCCGTGAGTTGAGAGTCAAGGAGTCTTGAATGCTGATATTAGAAAGTATCTTCACAAAACCCTAAGTCCAAAATTCAGTTATTTTTCTCCCCCACCCCCACCTCTCCGCCCCAACATGGTTGCTCCCTGAAGCTGTAAATACCTTCTGTGGAATTGGTTGCTGTAGAACCAGTAAGTTTTATAATTTGTATAGTAATAACCATGAAATAAAGACAGATTTCCAGTTTCCATTGGTGTAAGATGCACTCAAGTCATGCCAAAAGGTGTTTTGTTTTGTTTTGTTTTGTTTTGTTTTGTTTTGTTTTGTTTCGAAAAGACTTATCTCAAGCTTAAAGGCTTCAACTTCCTTTTTAAAAATATGGTTCCTTTTTCTTCAGGAAATGTGTTTTTCTGCCGGGATATAAACGGGATTTAAAATACTAAAGGAAGTAGATTTGATTTACTGAATACACCCTGGGCAACTTCAAGAAGGCTATCTGAGATTAAAAAAGAATAATAACCAGGTTTGCCAGTATACTACGAAACTGCACAATATTGTGCCTATAACTTTTTGGTTGTTCTCTTTTTCAAAACTGCCTAATTATGGACGAAATGACATAAAACAAAAGCATCTCATTCCCTTCCCAGTTTCTATTCTCCTGAGAATGACCCAAGGGCTGATTTAGATTTTCAAAGTGATCTGAAAGAAGATTGAATATTATTAAGGAAAAACAGCTTTAACCTTAGACTCCAACCTTGTGCATTAAGTATTAGCAGAAGGACATTTAAAGTCTTCCCGTGAATTTATTTGTTATCTTTTAAAAACAAATGTTATGCTACTGGGCTCCTACAAATAGTAATAGTATATGCCCTTTAAGCTGTTTTCATGTCAGTGGTCATTGGTCACACAATTTACTTAATCACTCATGCACTTCAGACTGAACATAAGGGGACTTAAGGGTAACCTTTGTATTCACAGCAGTTTGAGTGAATGGGTGAAGGAAGCATCAGGTCTCATTAGCCTTATGGTCCAGCAGTGAGTTTAGTTGTGAATGAGTGGTTACCAAGTGATATCAAATAAATATAAATTATTTTCTCTTTCTGCCAAATAAAACTATTTCTAATTTAATGGGATCACAGAAATTGATCACCAGTGCTTAGTGTGATGAAACATTTCCAACTAGACAATAAGTTATGTGAAATAAATACAAGGTTTTAAGAAACTTTAAGTTTTAAGAACATTTAAGTAAGTTTAAAGTTTTATGAACATTTAAATAAGCTCGTCATGTTTTAAACATATATTTCATACTACCTTGGCTTGATTTCTGATGTCAGTCTTGAGTTTGAATCAGTTACTGGATGATTCTTCTACCTTGTCATCTCTCTCACCATTAACATTAGGTGATGGGTATGTAACATATAGTCAGGAAATTTTCTATTCAGGTAAGACTTATTACAGCCTACTGCATTGCACTTTTATTCAAACAATTGCATTCAAAATAAAAACACTCAAAAGATTGTAGAATTTTTCATCGCCACTTAAGGTCCAACAACCAAGATTTCACTTAATTTACACCCAAATATGACTTAATTCATACTTTCTTAACTAAATGTCAGTTAAGCTGCCAAAAAAGAAACCACTGACAATCCAGAGATTGAATAGTAAGAAATTAACCCAAGATTTTAAGAAGCTATTGAATCTAATTTTGTATAATGCCATCACAAATATCAGTTTTGAACTTAATGATATAACTTGGTTCTGGTTTTCTTTGAAAGTGTGGGTATGGGAAAGGGCAGGTTTGTGGTATCATCCAGACTTGGGTTTAAATCAGTCACTCAGAATGACAGTGAGCAAGTTTCCTAACCTCTCTTAGTCTCAACCTCACTGTCCTAGGACTATGGCAAGGACACTGTGAGGTGTGTAAGTGCGTGTGTGTGTGTGTGAGAGAGAGAGAGAGAGAGAGACAGACAGACAGACAGACAGACAGACAGACACGGACCTGGCCACCAAGCAGGTGCCCAAAGTAACTGCAAAGTCTCTATTCTCCCTTTTCTCCTAGGTCTTCCTCCTACTCTGCCACTGTTTGGCAAGTGATTTTACACATCTGTGCCTCAGTTTTCTCATCTGAAAAAGAAGGTTCTGGAAAGTTCTATAATTCTAGGCTTTAAAAATATAAACATATATTTCTCAATGGTCCCTACTCAGAAAAAAATATTGGTAGTATACTTAGAAGAATGATTAATATGTAATGAAGATATCTACAGACCATGAACTGTGTCTATTCTTTATGCTAAAAGTAAATTATTCTGAGAGCAAGTTAATTGGGAAATCCAGAAATCGTCAACTATTTCTTACATCTACCTTAAAAGAACATGAAATCTCATGTCCTGCAGTCTCAAAATGAATAAATGGAAGAATGTAAATATTTATTGGACTGAGGACAGAGCAGAGAACAGATCTTTGCTTACTGGTGAGTAGTAGCACATCTATGGATCATTGTTTTCAGAAGCATTTAATAACTCCCTCTGTTGAAAATATATATTCAGAAGTACCTTGAAATTGCTGTAAGCTACCTAGAAGTTGGCAGGGAAGTAATCCTGGAGAGATTCCAAACTCTGTAGCCAACCAAGAAATCCAATATAAATCAATAGGTAATTATAAAATCCCATCTTTGGCCACAGCTCATTAAATATATTTATTTAGGCATGGTATAGACTTTTGGTACCAGAATCTAGGACCGTAGAGTCATTTACTAATCGCAGGCTCAGTTCTTTGGGGACACTGTCTGTTTGACCTGAAAAGCCCACTCCTGTTTTGACCCAGCAATGGCAGAACTTTTTTCTGCTCCCAGTTGCTATGGCATTGTCTCCACTGATAACTACATGCTCTCCTTGTCTCCCAAGTCCTTTTAAGTAAATCACATCTCATTTCAAAAATAAATCACTGAGTTTCATTAAAAAATGATGCTGCTTCTTCCTTTCTCTTACTTCTTTTTAACACCAGAAATTCACCTAGTCTGTCCTACCCTCCCTAGTGTTTTCATATAGAGAAGCACCATTGCAATATGTTCTACCTTTTGATAGTGTGTTTATTTTTCTTAACTGCACTTCTTTCTTTAAAATCTCAGTTCACTGGTTTCCCTTTTCTCCCAGGTCTCTGTTCCTCCCCCTACACTCTCACTTTCTGCCCATTTACCACTAGGCCCTGCACATAAGTTTTGCACAGGGGAATGGCATATGGAGAATTGTAGCTGCTCAGAAGGAGAAAAGACTGGATGTTTTGCAGGAACTATTAAAGACATTTAATGGATCATTGCCTCACTGGTTATCTCTTTTGATGAAGTTCTTTACATAACTCTAACTATGTAAATTAAAGTAGGAGTTTGAGAGTACCTAATCAAAATGAGCCATTTTCAACAAAAGATGAAATCAGGGTTTTGCTTTCCCAGAGACGTGGATCTCTATATGTTTAGAGATCCTGTCTCTTTTACTTCCCAGCTGCTGTCCCTCCTTGCCTCACAGTACAGCTGCTTTCATATATTCGCAAAATTAATCATCACATAAATGGTGTTATGGGCTGAATTTTCTCCCCCTAAAATTCATATGTTGAAGCCCTAACCCCCAGCACTTCAGAATAAGACTGTGTTCAGAGACAGGGTCTTTAACGAGGTGATTAAGTTAAAATGAGGACATTAGGGTGGGCCCTATTCCAGTCTGTTAGGTGTCCCTATGGGAAGAGGAAATTTGAACACAGCGAGATACAAGGTTGTGTGTACACAGAGGGATGACCATGTGAAGAGGCAAAACAAGTAGGCTGCCTTCTGCAAGCCAAAGACAGGGGCCTCAGAGGACACACTTTGCTGTCACCGTGATCTTGGGCCCTCAGAAATATGAGAAAATAAATTGCTGTTATTTTAAGCCACCTAATTTAAGGCATTTTGTTATGGCAACCCTATAAACTAATAAAAATCATAGCAGTACCACATCTGTGTTATGAGATCATTACAAGGTGAAACAGGAGAATCCAAGATATGAGAGCTAGAGAAAGGGTGAAACAACTCCAAAGATGTTAACTCACCGGAGAGATGATCCAGGACATATGTGATCTGTAACATGTTCGAAACATTCTGTGTCTCTCAAAATCCAGTTTTAGCATTTTGGCCTCCCTTGAAGTCAGGGAAGAATTGTCACCACAGGCTCAAAGCTACAGAAGTGTAAGCAAACCATGCAGCATCCAGAGAGAGCTATCTCCATGCTGATGCTGGGGTTACCCTGGGAGGTACTTAGTTGCAGGTGAGTGAGGATGAAACTGACCTTTGCACAGCAGCCGAGATGGAGGTCAGTCGGAGGTACTGTTTAATAGCACTGGAGCATGTCACTGTTCAGCTGGACTTTGGTTTTAGCTTTATGGAGTTAGCTTCAAAGAAGTCTTTTAGTACTTGTACAGTAACTGAGTCCCTCTGTTTATTTATTGGCCTTCACTACAGTTCTAAAAGTTGGACCTTCAAAAAGCCACAGTGACTTCTGTCTTGATTCAGCATTAAAGAAGAAAATAA
Organism: Cynopterus sphinx; assembly: GCA_030015415.1. NCBI lineage: Eukaryota > Metazoa > Chordata > Mammalia > Chiroptera > Pteropodidae > Cynopterus > Cynopterus sphinx. The sequence goes on from CM057380.1 coordinate 96,647,572, forward strand.
ATCTACTTTATGTACCCTGTTGTATGGGCATCTTTAAAATAACTCTTTATTAAAAACTATCATTTCTGTTTTATTTCTGTCAGGAGGAACAATGTATTAACAATGCATATTTTGTGTATTACATAGTCCACTTAGAATTCTCAATGAATGATCAACAATAGGAAATGTGACATAATTTCAAAGATAAATTACACCTGAATTTTTTATTTTGGTGTAAAATAGGAATCTACTGCACTTTTACTTTTTCCCAAGTGAACTACCAATATTTTCCTTTCTCCATTGATTTCCTCTCTCTCATAGATTATGCTTCCGAATATGCATGGCTCTATTTCTGAGTCTCTCTTCATTGAGACTAGTCATGTTAATTGAGTTACTATTACTTATAAAATATCTTTCTATCTGATAAGGAAAGCTCACCTTGCTTGCCCCCACTCACCATATTTTTTCTTCAAAGTTATATGTTTTCTTCCATTGAATTTTAAAATAAGCTTGTCAGTTTTAGGAAAAACCATTTTGATTAGGTTATGTTACATTTATCATTGATATAGCAAAAATTGACAACTGGTCAATACTGTATCTTTGACTCCAGGAGCATGGGATACTTCAATATTAGTTTTAGGTTTTTTATAGAACAATGAATTTTTTTAGAAACACAGGTATACACTATATTCAAATCTCCAAACATTTAAGGAAGGATTGCCATTGCAAGAACCGTGCTGGGCACTGATGGATATTTTTTAATCTATAATTTTATTGTTTAATAATTTTTTATTTTTCAATTGTAGTTGATATACAATATTATATTAGTTTCAGGTGTACAACATAGTGATTAGACATTTATATAACTTACCAAGTGATCACCCCGATAAATCTAGTGCACATCTGACACCATACTTGTTATTACAGTATTATTGACTGTATTCCCTATGCTGTCATTTACTTACATTTCTGTGACTGTTTTTATAACTGACAATTTGCATGTCTTAATCCCTTCACCTTTTTTACCCTATCTCTCTTCTATCTGGCAACCATCAATTCATTCTTTGTATATATGAGTTTGTTTCTGTTTCATTTGTTCATATATCTTGTTTTTTAAGATTCCACATGTTAAATAACATGGTATTTGTCTTTCTCTGTTTGACTTACTTCACTTAGCATGATACCTTCAAGGTTCATCCATCTCCTTGCAGATGGTAAGATTTCCTACTTTCTTATGGCTAATATTTAATTCTATATTTGTACCATATTTTCCTTATCCATTTATCTACTGATGGACACTTAGATTGCTTCCATTTCTTGGTTAGTGTAATAATGCTGCAATAAATATAGAAATGCATGTTCTTTTAATTGTTTTGTATTTCTTCAGATAAATACCCCAAAGTAGAATTGCTGGGTCCTTCTTTGTCTCTTGTTATAGCCTTTGTTTTAAAGTATATTTTGTCTAATACAAGTATTGCTACCCCAGTTTTTTTGTTTTAGTTTCTATTTGCATAAATTATCTTTTTCTATCCCTTTACTTTCAGATGGTGTCTTTTGATGTGAAGTGGGTCTCTTTTAGGCAGCATATGTTTGGGTCTTATTTTCTTCTCCACTCAGCCACTTTCTTTCTTTTAATTGGAGCCACAGAGGAGCTGTTGTGTAGGGGCTGACCCCAATGAGCAGGATTCTCTTCAGCAGGGCTTTGATGCCTGCTGAGTCTGCCCTTTGGTTGTGTCATTTGTGGAGGTTGTAGGGTGGTATTCTGGTGTGGTCAGAAGCTGACCACCAAAAGTGTTGGTTTTGGGGCCTCTCAGGAGGGACTCTAGTGCAGGCCAAGGTCAGCTGCTGCTTGTGCATGGCCCAGGGCCACCTGGTATGAGCCAGAAAGTGATCTTCAGATGTTTGCCACTGGTGCAGGGCTTGAAGCCACTTAGGAAGAGGTGTTGGGTACACCAAGGCCAGACACTCCTTGTTTGGGGTTTGTGAACCTTTGAATGATTTTAGGAAAGTCCAAAATGTGACCCAAGACAGGCCATTTGTATGGGAAAGCCACTGGAAGAGGCTTGGATGGGCCTTTCAGTTGGGTGGCATCTCAAAGAATCACCAGGGTGGGGGGAAATGGTGTTAGCCAGGTTGAGGGAGACTCTGACATGATGTCTGCCTGCATCTGCAGGTTCAGTAGAGGAAGGGCTCAACAAAAGAGCAACGGCTTCTGCCAGCACTTCTGTCTGGGAGAAAACGACCCCTTTAACCTACATCCTGAAATCAGACAATTGAGTTCCTCCCCCTTTGTCCCTGGTGCTCTTTGAGTTGCTGTACCAGTGCTGGAGCTCAGAGTGAATCTGTCAGTAAGTTTGTACATGAGCCCTTTAAAAGAATGCTTGAGACTCCAGTAACCCTCTGTCTCACTTAGCTATAATCCTCGCTGGTTTGTACAGCCAGAAGTTGTGGGGACTTCTTTTCTCAGTACTGGAAGCCTGGGCTAGAGAGCCCGGTGTGGAGCTGAGATTCCTCCCTCCATAGAAGGAACCTCTGAAACTGAAATATCCCTTCCAATACTTTACCACCACATACAGGTGTGGGACCAACCTGTTTCACATAGCTACCCCTTCTACCAGTTTTCATGTGGTTTCTTCCATATGTCCTTAGTTAGAGGACTTCTGTTCAGAAGACTTCAGATGGTTCTCAATGATGGGTGTTTCATAATTTCGTTGTAATTTTTGACATGGTCGTGGGAAGAGGAGAATACAGTGCTTACCTACTCCTCTTGACCAGTCTTTGATGAATTTTTAAAATGAGCAAGTTAGTCCTCTATTTCAAAAAGATCACCCTCTAGTAGAGAGAGGTGTGGTAGACATGTATACAATTTACTTGATATAAATTAAACTGTCATTAATACAATGCTAAAATTATATATAACATGCTACTAGGGAAGGAAGATTAATTCTGACCAGAGAGATCACTTGGGAGAAAGAGCTATGCATAATACAAATATTAGCATGTTTATATATTATTTGTCTCATATTTCCTATAATGAAAAGTAGAAAATACTTGTAAGTTTATGTTTTCAGAACTAAATAAAAGTTGTCTTGTTTATGTTGACATGTCATTATAAAAAATATTAATGAGGCATTTTACATTTTTTGTACTGTCATCAAAATGTAATTTAATTAAAATTAAGTGAAATTAAAACTTCAGTTCCTCAGTCTCAGAATGCACAATTCAAGCACTCATTGTCCACATGTGATTACTGTCTGCTCTATTGGACAATGCAGCTTTAGACAATCATTTGTTGGATAATTGATTTTTATAAGGGGAAATATTAAAAGCACAGTAATTTAAAGGTGTCTCTTGGCTGGGTTTTATGAATAATGTATCTTCTAATTGATAATATCTAATATATTGTGATATTTTTAGATTGAAACGAATGTAATTCCATTTGTAAAAGAATCATATGGAAATAATTAAGAATGGGAAAAACCTCATCTCAGTAGTGTTGTCTAGAGAATAGTTTTGCAATTATGAGTGATGGAAGGCTACACTGAAATATATGGATTTTCTGCTTCTTCGGGTGGAGAAAAAATTCTGACTTCAGCTTTATAAGCTGTTTGGTCTCTTCTCAAATCTTTTATTTGTTTTTCCTCTTTACCTCCAGGAGTCTCTTTTTGTAGTTGAAAGTAACATTGTTGTTTTTAACTCCAAATGACAAAACCCATTAATATTCTGAAAAACCTACATATTTCATTCCTGGTAACTTCTGATAATTCCCGTAGATGTGTATATTAAATGCATGCTCATGCATGTGAGCAGGTGTGCCTACATTCTGGGTACCTTGTATTCCACCATGGTATTATATTAGATACTTTAAATCTTGTACCTGGTATAACAGTTTTCTTCTTTTGTGAAAGACATTCCTTCAGTGAAATATCAGGAATATGAACTAGGAGTGCATCAGCCACCACTGATCTGGGAAGAGGCAATGAGAAATAATAGAACTATATAATACTTTTCAAATCTGTCTCCTAGGAAAGTGAGTACTTCTAAATACTTGCAGGAAATTTGACCTTTACTTCTACAGTGATATGAGGTGGATTTTTATGAAACTTGAAGTGCAAAATTAAAAATCCAAGCATGATCAGAAATAAAAAAATTTTTAAAATTAAAAAAAAGATAAACAAGAAGCCTTCAGATGGAAGATAAAGTCAAAATGGTGTAATTTTGAATTTCAAAAGCCATGTTTGTTTTCTTTCCTCAGGGGAAGAACAGGAAACAAGAGGTTTATTGTGGGGTTACTAGGAGTGCTGGATGTTCATTAAAGTGTGTGTGAGAAACAGAGAAAGGTCACTAGAATGAGGGCAAGTCAGGTTCAAGTGAGTTAAATATTATGTGAGGGAAAGTGCAGCAGTGGACTTTCTAGATGCACTGATGTTCTACTCCATTTATATTCTTTTATATTCTCAGTTGTGCCAGCGTGGGCCTTCAGTTAAGAGGTAGTTTAATGGGTGCAATTCTACAATTGAGGAAATTGAGGCCTATAAAGGTTACATTAATTGTCCAAGGATATACACCTAGTAAATGAGCTTTGAGTCAGATAAGCCTGGAATTAAACTCCGCTGTTGTAATTTATTAGCTAGGCACCCTTGGTCAAATCACTTACTCTATTCAGAGTCCCTGTTGCTACTCAGTAAAATGAGAAGATAATAGCACCTACCATCATAGAAGCAGGGGCAGGGAAGAAGTTTGGCATAATATAGATTTGATGTAAAGTTCTGGTGCAGATGAAATAGGCTAAATTAATAATAACTATTGGCATTTGCTGACTGTACAGAGTACTATAGAGATGTTGTAAGAAGACACAAAAGGAGTGGAGAAAGATTTTTTTCCTCTTCAGCAGCAAAATATTTCAGTGCTTCTGTTGGCCATTTTGCCCTGAACATTTGAGGGGTGGATTGGGGCAGGAAGTGTCAACATTTGTGATACTTCGTACAGGCATTTTGTTAGGGTCTGTGTCAGTCAGTATTAGGTTTGGCTACTTATAACAACAGAAAGATCTTTCTCTGTAAAATAAGTTAAGATAATGGGAAATAGGCACTGGTTAGCATTTTCACATAGAACATTTAGTTTTCAGCAAGAGATGACTGACACTAATTGGGAAATAACTACACTACAGTTTATTTATTCATTCTGTTGTTGACAGATGAGTTGTTTCCAAATGGGACTATTACCCCTGTGAACATCTTTGTATGTGTATCCTAATTGACTTGTGTTCTCTAGGGTATATACAGAGAAGTGGAGAGACTGGGTCAAAGCATACACATAGTTTCAACTTTTATGAGATGATTAATGCCAAATCATGCCTCAGAGGGGTTGTACCTGTTTATGTTCCCACCTCCAATGTGTGAGTTTCTACTGTTCCAGCTCATAGCCAGCACTAAGTATTATAATACCTTTTAATTTTTGTCTATCTGGTAGGGTTACCCGGATTTCTTTTTTATATTATCATTGCATAAACATTTCCCCATATGATTACAAATTCTTCCTAAGTATAATTTGCAATCAATGTACTATTTTTGTAACATAATTTATATAATCAAAACTTTATTTTTCATAAATAATAAATAACTGTTTCATAAACAATTCTTTAGATGAGCAGTCCCCAACCTTTTTGGCACCAGAGACCAGTGCTCCTATGAGAATCTAATGCCTGATGATCTGAGGTGGAGCTGAGGCGGAGATGCTAGTGCTGGGGAGTGCTGGAATACAGATGAAACTTGCCTAGCTGGCCTACTGCTCACCTCCTGCTGTGCAGCCCAGGTCCTAACAGGCCACAGACTGGTACCGGTCTGTGGCCTGGGGATTGGAGACTCCTGCTTTAGATTGTTTCAAATATTTCAGAATGGTAAAGCACTTTAATGGGCAATCTTTATCTGTAAAACTTTTCTCGTACTATATCATTTATTTAAGAATCTTCCTAAAAGTGGATTTATTTGGTCAAAATGTATAAGCAAAAGAAACTTGTATATGAGAGCAGGTGCCTTGGGGACTAAGGGAATTGAACAATAGCATAAAGTAAGGAAGTTTGCCTTTGTCAGTCCAGAGCCAGGAACCATAGCTTAGCCAGAAGCTCCTACTTTTCTTCCTTGTCCTAGTACCAGAATTTGTGATGATGAGGTACAGTATTGGGGTGAACCCTCTTTCTTAATAGAACATGTTCCAGGGTACCAGCCATCTTAGAAATCTTACTGGTAAGGAGAAGATATCACATGAAGACAAATGTTGTGTTCTATTTTTTTTTCTGCAGACATTTATTTTTCAGTACTTTACATATATTATCTCTTTTAATTCTCACATTAATATGAGGTGAGTTCTATTACCATCTCAGCTTATGAATGAGAGAACAAAGGCTTAAAGCTAGTGGCAGCAGCACCAAGATTTGAATCCAGGAAGTCTGTCTCCAGTATACCATCCTGCCTCCCTCTAACAGTACAAGATCATTGATAATTAAATGTGTATGTGAGTTATGGAAGCAACAGACACTGTCAGAGTTCAGAGACGTGAAAGATGAGTATAGACTAAAGAGACGCGGAAAGCTTCAACAAGCAGCATCCTCCCTTTTGATAGGACTGTGACTTGGGATTGTTTTTCGACATCACATCAAATTTCTCTGGCAGTTTCATCTCCCACCAACCATTCTTATCTTGCAAAGTGAATTGATAAAATGCAAAGTGAATTCACAGACAGTGTGTTCCTGAAGTGCAGCTAGCTCATCCTTCAGGTTCAGTATGTTCTTAATAATAACAAGTTCTCCTGAACTGCTGTGCACAGAGTAGAGTCAGCTAGAGATCTCCAGAGAGCTGCTTCCTCTGCGTCCAGTGCAGTAGGAACCCTCCACGTGTCACAGCTCCAGTTAAAGACAACCGAATGGAACACTCTGTACCTAATGCAAAGTAAGGCATTTTCATCTAGATTTGTTTTCTCTCATTGTTGTGGACTTCTGGGAAATTGCGATAGCAGACAGCCAAGAGTCATACACAGCAATCAGACAGTGAAACCCTTTCCTAGAAATGGTAGGGTCAAGAGGTTGGAAATAACAAAGCACTCGTGTTATAATCTGTGTATACCCAATGTAAAACAAAGACTCAAACCAGAGTGGGACCCCACAACAGAACTAAGCACACGAATGTGTGGAATTCTCTACTTAAAGTAGAAAATGTAAATTTTTAGTTTACTTCCAATGTAATTTTTTACTAAACAACTCAGTATGTAATGAATCATTCTGAACCTGAACCAAATCTGTGAATTTTAACATACTTTTCCAACAAAGTCAGGACTTATTTGTCAGTCATTTATTCAAAAAAAGCTTTATAGAATCACTACTGTTTACTGGGAGCTCTGTTCCACATTGGTGCCCTTGGCCCTCAAGTTCTTCATGCTTGACCTCAAACAATTGGCCTTGTGGTCAGGTTCTGATGGAAGTGGTCAGGTCACATTCATGAGCACCACCTGCACTCTCTCCTTTGCCCCTCAGTTTTCACAGGTGGTCCCCTTCTTTGGTACAACAAAGAACCTGGAAAAACACTGTACTCTGGACAACTTCTCCAAAGAAGATATCCCTATACCACCCACTCCTACTTGCTGTTTTGTTCCCCGCTCCCAAAACCTAGTTTTTTTCCTATAAAAATTACCACGATTGCACCTAAAATTTAAATTATATTTTTAATTAAAACTTTAATTTTGAGATTATTATAGATTCACATGCAGTTATGAGGAATAATAAAGAGAGGTCCTGTGTGCCCTCTACCTAGTTTCCCCAGAGATAACATCTTGCAAAATTATAGTATAAATATATTAACATTGATACAGTCCACAGTCTTATTCAGGCTTCTCCAGTTTTATTGGTAGTTGCGTGTGTGAGTGTGTGTGTGTGTGTGTGTGTAGTTCTCTGTGCTTTTATCATGAGGAGGCCCTGAGGAGGCCCTCTCTACCACCACAGTTGAGATACAAGAGAGTTCCATCAGCAGTCAGTCTCTAGTGTTGCCCTTTTATAGGCCAATCCACCTTCCTCCTGCAACCTTCTCCCCTCCCTACTTAATCCCTAACCTCTGGCAACTACCAATCTCTTCTCCGTTTATATAATTTCATAATTTCAGGAATGCTACAGAAATGGAATCATATAATGTATAACCTTGAGAAATTGGCTTTTTTCACACAGTAGGATTCCCTCGATACTCACTCAAGTTATTGTATATCAGTAGTTTGTTCCTTTTTCCTGTTAAACATGGATGTCCCACGGTTTGTTTAACTGTTTACCCACTGAAAGACATCTGGGCTATTTCCAGTTTTTGGCTTTTGTGAATAATGCTACTGTGAACCTTTGTGTGAAGGTTTTTGTATGAACACATGTTTTCTTTTCTCTGGGAGAAATGCCTGAGAGTGCAAATTCTAGGTCATGCGGTATTTGCGCATTTTGTTTTATAGGAAAATGTCAAACTGTTTTTCAGAGAGACTGTACCATTTTACATTTCTACCAGCAATGTATGAATTATCTTGTTTCACTGTATCCTTACCAGCATTTAGTGCTATCACTATTGTTTATTTAACCATCTGGTAGGTATGTATTGATATCTCATTGTGGTTTTAATTTGCACTTCTCTAATGGCTTTTGACATTGAACATCTTTTTATGTATTTATTTGCCACCTCTATATCATTCATGAAATGTTTGTTCATGTTTTTTGTTTTTGCCCATTTTTAGTTGGATGGTTTATTTTTTTAAAAGGTGAGTTTTGAGAGTTCTTTATACGTCCAAGATACTAATCCAACTAATTTGTCAGATATGTGATTTTGCAAATATTTTATCCCCATTTGTGTTTTATTTTTCCATTTTTTTAAATCATTTTCATCCTTTTAAACTTTCACAAAGCAAAGGTTTTTCATTTGATGAGATAAAATACATTTTTGTACTTATTAATGTAGCCTCAAGTCTATAGGAAGATAAACATTAGAGATCAGTTTCCAAGGCACTTGACATCTCCCTGAAGAATCCTCTTTAAGATTCATTATTCTTGAGAAATCAATAGGATGAAAGTTGTTGAATTTGCTATAAAGGAATATTAAAAGGCAAATTCACCAGCCTGCAGAGTTTGAGTCTTTCTACTTTCCTGTTTTTTATCAAAATCTTACCAAGTGGAAGTTTGGGGCTTCTGTGTCAGAAGGTTGCTAATGCTAAAAAAAATAGCAGTGACTGTTTTTTACAATCATGTAGAACAGGTTACATTAAAAATTAAATATAAATATTGAGTGGTAATTTCTAACTGGCTATAAACTAGGTGGTTAAAGTTAGAGATTCCTATTTGCATCAGGCCTGGAAGCTTTTGATCCTCAATATATATAGATAGATGATAGATAGATAGATAGATAGATAGATAGATAGATAGATAGATAGATAGATAGATGATAGATAGATAGATAGATAGATAGATAGATAGATAGATAGGATCAGTGTATATTCACTGCCGGCTAGTTGAATACATTTTAAAAATCTGATTTATTCTTTTCCTTACACTCTCTGTCCTTAAATTCTCCAGAGGAGTCGGGGAGTGGAGGGAAGCTTACAGTACTTTTTGTTTAATAAATCTTTCCCCTGGAGGGAACACTTTCCTGTACTATTCAATCAAAATGGAACATAAAAGGAAATACATTGTCCTTTACTTTGTAAGAGGCTTACATTTTCCTCTTTAAAATCAGACGTTCCTCTACATCTATTTCCTTCTGCCTGCTGCACTGACATGGTTAAGTCTGAAACATGAAGGAGGTGGAGCCTACTTCAATAAGGAGACTCCTGCCTTCCTCTGTCCTACCACTGAATCGAGGACAGAAATATCTTTACATAGGTAGCAACTTTTTTTTTTTTACTGTATTTCTTTCTAGATGGGATGCCCTTAAGGGCTGGACCATGTCTTACTCAGTTTTATATCCTCAGCACGAAGAACAGAACCTATCACACCAATGGTGCTCACTAAAAAATTGGAGAATTCACAAACTTCAGTAACTGGTTGGTATCTGAAAATTAATAACACTGTCATTCAACAGTTTTATCCTTATTAAGTATTCATGTTAACCCCTTGAGGGTAAAAGATACCTTTTGATTATTTTTACTCATTTTTTAAACCCCAGTGCTTCAAAAACAAGTAGACATTTATGAATTTGTCCATTAATTCAGCAGGCAACATTCAAGTATTGAATACCTGCTGTGTTAGGAACCATCAGGAATATATGCAATTACCTAGAAGGAAAAGTCCTTTCCTTCAGGTAACCTATAATCTAGTGAGGGTATGGTGACACATATAAATTATCACATAAAATATTTAAATACCACGATAAGGTATTGTAACTTTTGTATCAAGATAGGAGTAAAGACTATAATTAGTTTAACAGTCCACAGGAGGCCATCTGATATGGACTGATCAAGAAAGCTTCTCTTGCTAGTGACCTGAGGAAGCACTGTTATCCCTCTAGAGTTCTCTGCCCACTCTTCTCTGTTCATGCTGTCCAAAGTTGTGGCCTTTGCTTGAAATGCTACCTTCTCTTTGTCTTCTTTCTGCCCATAACAGCATTGAATGTTGTCTTAGTCAGGATTCCTGAAACTAGCTTAAGCAAAATGGGGAATACATTTCCTCATATAACTAGAAAGGGGTCTAGCCGTGGCTGGTGTGGTGGATCGACTGCCGTGGTGACATCCAGCAATTCCCCCTATTTCTGTATGTGCACATCACTCTTTTCATCAAGAAGTGGATTCTGTTTCTTCTCCCTTTGAGTTTGGACTTCACTTTTGACTTGTTTTAACCAATAGAATGTGACAGAAGTGATACTCTGCCAGTTGCAAGGTTTGGCCACTGTTTATGTTCTCTTGGAAGCCAATCAATGTGTACCCAGTACAACTATCCTGATGGAGAGAGGGGGACCCTGAAAGATAACAGACTATAAAATATAAAAATATTTTATTTTTAAAAAATATAAACATATGCAAATAGAGACAGAGGCCTTGCCAGCCACAGGCATTCTGGCTACCCCCATTCCTATAGGTGCTAACATATGAGTAAGGCATCTGGGATGCTCCAGCCCCAGCTAATGTCACATAGAGCAGAGAAAACCTTCCTCTTTGGGGGCCTGCTCAAACTGAAAAATCATGAGCAAGTGAATGGCAACTGTAAGCCAGTACATTTTAGGATGATTTGTCATGCGGCAACAGATGATGGGAAAAGCTGGATCTGGTGCTCTAATAACTCCATAACAAGTCCTTTTCCTTTTATGGCTCTGCTTTTCTCAGAAGCTATCTTCAACTGGAGGCAAGAATGTCCACCACAACAGCAAGATTACATTCTAGCAGCTTAGCTATACCCACTGAAAGGGCACAGCTCTTTCCCAGGAGTCCCAGCAAATCTCAGTGATGATTCTGATTGGCTGCGACTGGGTCATGTGCCTAAACCTGCACAAGTTACTGTGAACTAATTGGCCAAAGTCCTGCACAAGTTACAAAGAACTAATTGGGTCACTTGCCTCTCCCTGGAGCCAGAGGTAGGGTGTGGTCTGCCTTACTTAAACTGTTTGAATTGAGGGTCGAGTAGGATCGGTCCCAAAAGAAAATCAAGGTACTGTGTCAAGAATAAGGGGCTGGATGCTGGGCATGCAAAAACAACAAATATGTACTATAAAAGCCAAGTATAATCGTACTTCTTTTACATCTTTTCATGTCATTGCAAACTTTAAGCTATTGTAGCTCAAATGACCTGTTCTACTTCTTTGGTGCTTAACATATGCTGCCTTATTGTGCTACTTACACTTTGGAAGCAAATTCTTATTTCACACCCTAGATTTTGTACTTTTGTATTCCTTATTGTTCTGAGTTTTTTACTGTAAAAGCATGATTTTTCTCATTACTTTTTAGAGAGAGGGTTTGGGGGTGTCATCAGAGGTACAAACAATTCTTACAATCAAAGGAGAAATTTGTTTCCCTCTCCTTCTTCTTCTCCCTCTCGCTCAATTCTTTTTTCTTCCCTTTCTCCCTCCCTTCCTCTATGTCTTTCTCCTTTAGGGACTGACAAAATCCTAGGCATTGCCTCCAAAGGAAGGGACATAGTCTGTTATCCCCTTGGGTCTCACTTTCCAGTAGGATTGCCAACTGGTGATAAGTGCTGTTTGTTTTCTGTCTTTTCTGGGGAGATTGCTCTTGTGTATTAAATTTGTGTTTTAAAAAACATTATTTTGTGTAAGTGTGCAGTAGAGCTGCTTTGGGGCCACTGGTTTACAAAATAAGTCAAAATGATCTAAACAAGAACATCCTCTGCTAATTGAAATTTAAGTGGGCCTAATATTTTTTATTCATGTTTTTCATTGAGGGTCAGCGTTTCTGGGATGGAGTTCTTCTAAGAAATGCTAAGACAGAATTGAAATGGAAAGTAGGTGCCTGTTGGCACACTAACCAAAGCCCAACCTTGGTTTGTCAGGGACCTCACTTTAGATCTGACTTTTCTAAAGTTATTCACATACACAGTTACACACACACACACACACACACACACACACACACCTGAGTAATATACTTCGTGTGGCCCTGAGTAGCAGGAAAAAAAATTAAGTATCAGGCAAATGAGAGGGGAATCCCAGAGATAAACTCTCATAGATTTTTAGAATGAATCTTTGTAAGATTAAATTGACATAATGACTTAATAACAACAGACTATCTTGCTTTCATATCAAGTTTTATACTTGTAAGAGTGCTATTATGTTTATTTGTTTGAATAGGTACCCCCACTGATCAGTTAAATCTGAAGATTAAGGATGCATTGTCACTTCTGTCACTTGGTTTTCATTGCCTTTAAATTTTTAAATGATTATGAAAAATTGTGTGTGAGTGAATACGCATATAGTAATCAACAGTCATTCATTATTAAAGCATTATTTATAATCTAGTACCCTCCTCCTATTTAATCCTTATTCATTCCCCCCATCATAGATACTATTCGGAAATTCATGTTTCACTTTTAATAATAATAATTATGATTATTACATATATGCATATATATATTGTTCTAAAAGATACATCATTTAATCTATATTTTTTAACTTTACATGAATAGAATCTTACTGGATGTAATTTTATGTGACTGGCTTTTTTTGTTTCTTAGTATTATTTGTGAAATTCATCCACATCGATTTTTTTTGGCTCAAGTTCCATTTGTGGCTTATTTTTTCACTTTATTATTATTTCTTGTCATAAGTAGAGTTTTAAAATTTTAATGTAGTTGAACCTCTTTGGTTTATGCTTTTTGTGGTTTGAGATCATAATTTTATGCTCCCATTTTCTTTTGCCAGTTTTAAAAGTTGTGACTTTTTTTCCTCTTAGGTCTTTAATCTATCTGGTATTGACTCATGTTTGCTATGAGGTAGGGGTCTATTTTTTTTTTATCCCCAAGTGAAAAAGCAGAGCATGCCTGCCACTCTACTCCTTTGCTTAAAAATTTCCAAAATCTTCTCCTCTTCCTCAGAATTAAAGTAAAAATTCTTAAAATGGCCTAAATGGCCCTATATGACCAGCCCTCTGAAAGGTCTCTGACTTCACCTTTTACCGTCTTTCCAGTGAACACTGGTTTCCTGGATCTTCCTTGAACACTCCCCAAATGTTACCTGCACTGGGGCCTTTGTACTTGCTACTCCTGTCTGCAATTTTCAGATATCTACACTCCTTTACTTTTCAGGTCTCCACTTACATATCACCTTACAATGGAGGCCTTCTCTAGCCACCCTAGATAAAGTCTCTCTCTCTCTCTCTCTCTCTCTCTCTCTCTCTCTCTCTCTCACACACACACACACACACACACACACTCACTCACTCACTCACTCACTCACTCACATTTGAATCTCTCTTCTCAGCTTTGAAAGAACTTGGCCAGAAAACTCTCTGAGCCTGGTGTAATTGTGCTGTATATAAGGGAGGTTATTTTAAAGTATTGATTAAAGTTCTTGAATGTTTTAAGGACTATCTAGGGTTTTCTGTTTCTTAAGTTAGTTTTAATAAGTTTACCCTCTTTTTTAAAAAATATTTCGTTTTGAATAGTTAATATATGCATACAATTCAAACATTCAAGTTTAAAATATTTCCCTCCTATCCCTTCATTCATCCTAGTTCCCCTCTCCTACCATTAGTTTCTTGTCTATTTACTGGGTTACTTGTTTCTTCTCCTTGAAATACGCTATGCATATATAAGTACATACATGTGGTTTTTACATAAATGGTGGAATACCATGTAAATTATTCTGCACACTGCTTTTTTCAATAAGTGCTTCACATGGCTAGCAGATATATCTTCTTAAATTTCTACTCTGATATTGTCATTTCTCAGTTCAGAAATCTCCAACAGCTTGCCCAGTAACCACAGAATAAGGCCGAACTGAGTCTTGAAAGTGGAGGCCTACACCACATGGTCTCCACCTACTTTTTCTGTCATGTCCTTCTGTTCCTAAACACATCCCCTAAACTGATGATTTGAGGTTTTCCAAGTGTTCGTTTTTAAGCTCAGTACTCTTCTTCTGCCTCCACTGCCATGGCCCCCCACCCCAAACCTTCGAAAGGGAGGCAGGAGCACGTCCCTCCTTTCTGGGCTCATCACTTCACACTCTAACTCCTCCCTGGAGCAGCTGCACTTGCAAAATTTCAACACAATCGCCCTCGGTAACCAGACCGTATGTATTAAATGTCGGTTTAGGTAACCGGTTTACCTGTTCACTCACCAGTCCTTTATCTTGCAGACTCCAGGTTTCTTGTGGGCAGGTACTATACTACCTACTCATTGGAAATAAGGGATACTAAAATGCAAAGATAGGTCCTGACTTTCAGGTAGCTTCCCCCATAAAGGTGAGCCAGACGTGCACAGTTAACATACACAGCACCACAGACCCTTAAAAGCGAATGTGTTCTATGCTCAGTGGCATCGAAGACATAAATACCTGGCCTTAAAAAAAAAAAAAAAAAAAAAAACAACTCTGGTCGGTGCCGCAGGGTCTGGCACGTCAGGTGTCCCAGAGGTGCACGCTGAATAAGCGAACAACATGAGGGGCGTTGAAGGCAAGCGGGACATTTGCCGAAAAACTCTCTTTTATCATAAAAATAGTGCAGACGTCGCTCATCTTTTGAAGCTGGAGGGGGCGTGTGGGAGGGGACGGAATCCAGTTCCAGCGCGGGCGGGCGGCGGAGCTGCACCTGCGGCAGGGTGGCGGGACTGCGCGGGGCGCGGCGGGAGTGGGCGGGGAGTGAGCGGGGCGCGGCGGGAGTGGGCGGGGAGTGAGCGGGGCGCGGCGGGAGTGGGCGGGGCGCGGCGGGGAGTGGGCGGGGCCTGCCGCGCCCCGCCCCGCCGAGGCGGCCGTGGGCACCCGCTGCGGCCGCGCGCGCCTCGCGCTGCTCGCGGCTCCCGGGGCGCCCCCTGCACGGCGGGCAGCGCGGCGGCCCCGGGGCACGGGCAGGGCGCGGAGGAGCGCCGCGATGCCGGGCAGCGACACGGCGCTCAGCGTGGACCGGACCTACTCCGACCCGGGCCGGCACCAGCGCGGCAAGGGCCGGGTGAGTGGCGCCCGTGGTGGGGGGGGGCCTCGGCGCCCGCGGACCCCGACTCGCCGCCCGCGGCGCCCCCGCCGCCGCCCCGCGTCCGGCATCCCCGCCCCGGTCCTCGCCCGGGGGGGGGCCGGGAAGGGGGCGTCGGAGCCCGGCTCGCGGCTCCGAGACCCCGCGTCCCCCGCGGGGGTGCGGCGCCGCGCGAAGCCCGGACCCCCCGGACCGACCCCCCGGCCTCCCGCCGGCCCACCCGGACCCCCGGACCCCCGGACCCCCCCCCACCGGACCCCCTCCGGACCCTTCCCCCGGTCGCCCTCTCCCCGACGGCCGCGCCGCCCTCCCCGCCAGGGGGCGCCCGCCGCGCGGGGCGCGACGCGAGGGGTTCCCGCCGCCCGCGGCCCCGGGGGCGCCGCTCCCTGCGCGCCTGACCCCCGGCCTCCCCTGCCCCAGCCCCCCCCCCGGGCTGGGGGTCCCTGTCCTCGGCGCCCTGTCACCCCCCCGGCGGACCCAGGTGCCCCAGGGGCCGCGCCCCCTCCGCGCTGGCACCTGCCCTGGCGGAGGCACCTGCAGGTCGTCCTTTGCCCGGTGGCTGGCGCCCCACTGGCCCGAGGGCGCGGCCTGGGAGGGTCCGCTCCTCGGTACCAAGTTGTGCCCGGTCTGGCCCCTTCCCCCTCCTAGACGGAGCGGCCAGCCGGGTGGAGGACGGAGCGGCCGTCCCTCGTGCGGGATTGGGGTGTTTAATCAGAATTCGGAGAGGCCATCAGCCCCCCGGAAGTGAAGCCACCGGTCCCTGGTACATTTACCTGCTTCCCCTTGTTCTTTTAATCGACTTTAATTAACAGTGACTTAAATGTCTTTTTATTTTAATGAACAGTGATTCCAATTTTTATTTTAATTAATTTTAATTAATTGAACCGTGATTGAAAGTTTTCCTGTTTAAATATGTTTGCTGGAGTAATCCTTCTCTCTTGCACCCACTGCACTCTTTGCTCCCCCTCAGAAGGAATTTATATTTGTTGCACTTTTTTAAAAAAGAGTTTCATAGCAATTTGTATGAAAATAACCAGAAACTGCATTTGGAAGGCAGGATTCATGAAAGATCTTTGTTTTGGGAAAGGGTGACTGCTGATTAACACAGTTAACTAGTCAACTACATAGAAAGGTGAATATCTTTATTTCTAATGTAATGTCCCAGTTGATAGAAGAAATTTCAGACTTGAAAAGTGTGGGAGCTTCGTTTCCTTTGTCATAACTGTGATAATCTTTGTGTAAACAAGATTAGTAATCTTTGAGGGATCGTGGGCTCACTGTGAGCTCATTTAAGCGATCTGGCAGAACTCACAAAAATTTCCAAAACTCGCTCTTCCTAATCTAAAATGGTGGAATAAAGTTTGTACCTCAACTACTTAAAGGTGGAAAGTGGCAAAGCAACCATGTAACTTAACTGCAGACTTTGTTTTCTCTGCCGTATTCATCATTGTTCCATTTATACACCTGCATTTTCTGTTAAAGTGCCAAACCTTATCTGAACAGGGTTTCTTCTCTTCAAAGTTCTACCTACCACGTTATACCTACTACATTGTTTTGTCAGCAGGGAGATAGAGTCATGCACCGCTTAACAGTGGGCCATGTTCTGAGAAACGCATTCTGAGGACATATTGTCATTGTGAGAACATGATAGAGCCCTTACACAAACCTAGATGGGATAGCCTATTACACACCTAAGCCATTTGAGATAGCCTCTTGTTTAGGCTACAAGCCTGTACAGCATGTTCCTATACAAAACAGATTAAATCAAGGACAAGAGAAAATGATGCAACCAAGAGGTGTAGTAAACAAGATGTATGAGGCTGCTGACAGCATACACAGTATACTGTTTTACAGCAAACTTTTTTTTAATAAATAGAAAGAGTACACTCTAAAAGTGGAAAAAATATAGTATATGTACATAAACCAGTAACATCAAATATTATGTATAATACACATAGTTGTATGTACTGTGACCTGCAGCACGTAAGGCTTGTTTACACCAGCATCACCACAAATACATGACTAAGGCATTGTGCTACAACATTACAATGGGTCAGATGTCACCAGGTGATAGGAATTTTTCAGCTCCACTGCAATCTATGGGACCACCATCATTTGTGGCCCATCATTCACGAAAATATTGCTCTGTGACACATGCCTATACCTGATTTTTAAATAGACTATGTATTAAAACTGAGTTAGGTATTTTATGTACTGATTATTCTAAATTAGCTTATCAGGCAAATGAAATCCAGTGAAGACCAGAAGAAATCAGACTGAGGAAGGCTAGAACTTAAGTAGACAGTCATTAGATGTTCTACAGCAGCCATGTTGAAATCCCCTTTTAAACTCCTTGACTGCGTTTAGGGTTTTTATTGTTGAGACAGGAGGAAGAGAACTAGCAGAAATTTTGTAAATGCATAACTTTTCTCAAGTTGGGCTGATGTAATTTTGAGTCTTTCCTTAAGGCTGCAGTAAGCCTGCTGTAATGAAGGGAAAGCAGCAACAATTTTCCATATGCAGAAAGTATTTATCCCGTTAGATGATTCTAGCTCTTTCTTGTTTTGTGGGACTCAGATGTATCTATAAAGACATATTTTTTTATACTCAAAGTATGCAAAAGGAAAATATCAAGTGGTATTAGGGTTTAATTTCTTGATGTCATTCACTCCTTGGCAGTAAACCATCTAATATAGGATTATAAAAGGACCTTTTATGAACTGATTTGGTCAGTTAGCTTTCCTAAAAACATTAAAATTAATGAGAATTGGGTGTGCATGTGAAGAGTTGATTAACCTTTCAGAGATATACAGCTTTCTTCGAGGAAGGACCTAAGACTCTATGAGATCAAATTCTTGGTTACTGAATGGTCACTTTTTGAGTTCAAAATTGACACCCTATTGAGGGAACAGGGAAAATACACATCTCTCTTGCTGAGCTTGGTTAAGCCTTTGAGACTGGAACAATAATGAGGCAGTTTACTATTTTAACATTGGAGAATTCTATTTTTACAGCCAGGTAGACTAACCTAGATTTTTTTTGTTCTTCTCAGTAAAAATGTAACATAACTAATGAATTCTGTGATTATCTCTAAACTGACAAGTCAGGATCATTCACATTTTTAAACTTCATCTGGGTAAAACTCAGAAATGGTGCATATTAATTTGATGCACAGAATATCCACCTACTTTAAAAGCAAGAGTATACATAATGAGAATCCTCTTTTTCATGCCCTAGATAGTTAAAGCCTATCATCTTTTTGAGAATACTGAAGGCAGTCTCGTTTTTATTAATCAATTATGTGTGAATCAAATTGTATGTTCTAATTTTAAGTGTCCTAAAATGCCACCCTCAGCCACTTGGACAGCTGGGGCTCCCAAGATCAGGCCTGGATCATATTCTAGCTCTTCACCCTTCCCAATTGGGTGACTAGGGCAAGGTCTAACCTTTCTAGCCAGTTCCTCATCTGTAAAAGAGGTGATAGTAGTTCCTACTTCTGAGAGTAATGATTGTGAGTCTTTAGGAAGAGAGCATTTGTAAAAAAAAAAAAAATGTTTCTGTGCACTCATGTGTTAGCTGTTTTTATCCTTATATAAGATTAATGATTTTTTTTTCTTGTTCTCTTGGTGCCACCACTAATCAGAACTGCTAACCATCCTGAATGCTTACTCTCCCCTCTGTCTGTAATCTGTCAGTCATTCCACTGGAATGGGTTCCTTCCTCCTGTGGCCCTCAGTCATCTTCCACCTTAGTTTAGCCAATTATGACCACAGGAAGAGATTGTTGGTGCACTAGCTTCCACGTTGCTCTATGATTTTAACTTTTAATCCATTCTGCCTACAAGGACCAGAATATTCTGCCTATAGAACTACTTTTATTAGGTGAGTCCCCAGATGACAGATCTTGTGCTGGTGCTGCTTACTTGTGATGTGATTTTGGACCCTGCAGTCATTCTTAGTTTCTTCTTCCACATCCTCGGGGTGTTGCCAGGAATAAATGCAATAATGTCTATGAACTGGCAGATACACAGTAAGAACTCAGTAGATGGTAGCCAGCCATTTTTATTACTGTATAAGAAATGACCATAAGCTTGAAAATGGAAAGACTCCTAACATTGTGAATAGTATAGTCTTTTCTGGTATCTTTAGCATTTTCTTTCTCCCTCATCACATCGATTGTTTTTCATGTTTGTCATTTACAAGTTCATAAATTATAGGCACTGGCACTGGCTTCATTCATTCAATAAATATTTGTTGAGTCCCTTCTATGTGGTAGCTGCCCTTCTGGATATCGGTAATATAATGGTGAATGAAAAAGACTGTCTGGCCTCTCCCAAAGCCTACTACTGTCTGGTGATTGTATCTTATTTATACTTGTGTCCCCAGGAAATATCCTTCTCTTTTATAGGTGGAAATGATGATAACAAGTACAAGTCTAACACCTGAAGAAAAACCTGTGTCAGGCATGGTAGCCACTTGTAGTGCATCTTTTAAGTGTTTTGTGGTTTGGAAATAGGTCCAGAATTGTATGATGAGTAATGGCCAAAAGCGGTCAAGGAAAAGAGGATGTCATAGCCCGTCTCACAGTGGAAATGGTTGGGCAGTGATGCAATGTGGTGATGGATTGCATGCTTACTTCCTAGGCAGGAACTAGAGAGAGTGGAAACAGACTTCTGTCATAGGTGACACTGACCTAGTGAAGTGGTAAACTGAGTACTTTGTAAGATTTTATCAGTGATTTGTTGTATTCTGAAGAGTTAATAAAAGGAATGGTGAATAATGATGAATCTCCTAAGTTGGATTTTTCTTAAATTTGGGATGTATCGATTGATGTGGTATGTGTTGTTTGAGCTATGCTTTGCTGCAGCCTCACCAGATCTGCCTTTAGAGGAGAACAAATTACCAGCCACCACCAACACGCCTGCTTGTCACATCCACTGTCGAACACCACAGCAGCTGCTAACAAGTTCAATTGCAAGATATGTTCTGCTTCAGATGCACTGCCTGATTCTCTAGGATTAGTTAAGGTCAGAAGTCAGCCTAGTCCTTCTGGTTGGAAATTGCCCGAGTCTTGTCTTAGGAGAGGCTGCAGCTTTCAGCTCTGCCGTTTCTTAATTGTGTTTTTATGTTTTCAGTGGAGGGGCGGTGAGAGAGAAGGAAGAGAACTGTGAATCACTGTACTATGAATCAGAATGAGGACTTTACATTCCTCAGAAAAGGAACATCTGGATATATGATCAGTGCATAATATAGCCCTTTCCATTGCCTTGAGGGGAGGGTTCACTACTTGAAGGAAGACAGCGTACGAGTTGATCATTATTTTCTGTAAGGAGGCAACAAGAACATACACAAAAAGAAGAATGCAGTAGCAATAATAACAGCCAACAGGTACTAAGTCCTTAGAAAGGCACCATCTTCTTAATCCTCGCAATAGCCTGTTCAGTTCCATTTTACAGATGGAGAAGTTGCAGCCCAAGCAGTTATGTTCCTGTGGCTATTAGGAAATGGTGTAGCGAGGATTTGATGAACCCAGATCTAGTTCCAAAGCTTTCATTTTAACCACTTTCCAATCTTCTGCCTCTGAAGTGAAAGTGGAGAGCACTCAGTCTTAAACCTGTTGAGTGCTTGGAGATGGCTGTGCTCAATTTCTGCAGGGTACCTAGCCAAATTGTGTGCTCAAGGTTCTTATGACACAGCAATTTGCCAGTCCTTTGTATATAATTATATGTTTCCAGTAAATATTTGATGAATGAATGAATGATTTAGAATGATACTCCTGGAACTTTTTATAATGCCTAGAATATAAGAATTTTGCCAATAGTTTGGGGAAGTCTTAAAGGCTGTTAAATAAGCTCATGATTTAAGAACAGAGGTGAAAAACCATCTTCTAGCCTGATATTTGGTTTTTGGAGGATCATCATTTGAAGGACATAACAAGAGTGATTCTTCCTTGTCACAGTCTGATCTCATCAGATCTCCCTGTAGGTCTCAGCCTCACTAGACTAAAGGCTTCTCATACTTAAGGCTGAGGTTTGGAAAGCTAGACTCAAAAGTGTCATGTTGGAACTGGAACGGAGTTTAAGTATTAACTCCAGACCATTCCATTTGCAGAAATAGAAAAGTGATGTCCAGCCAGACTGTAACCAGTAAAATTATGTAACTAACACATACTGATTAGGACTAACCATTATACCAGCTTCTGTCTTAAAAGAAAACTGCTTTAAATATTTTTAAATACCAAGTTAATTGCTGTTCCATGGGATAAACATTTCAAAATTAAACAGTGTAGACTGAGAATTTAAACTTATTTTCAGTAGAGCATTAATTAACAGTTTAAACTTTTATGAGTTTTCTAGGTAAAAAAAAAAAATGAATTTGAATGATTTCCTTCTGAACATCCTTCTGAACATTATTTCCAGATTTTTGGTGGGGCTGGGATGAAAAGGGTGACAGTTCATATATCAAACTACTTAGCTGCACTAGATCTGCTGCCACTTTTTAAAATTTTTTTTTTCTGAATGAGGTCCCTTTTATTGTTATTTTTTTCAGTAAAGTTCTGAGAAATGAGTTCATTTTTGTCTTGACCTTCCACCTGTTGGGGTAGGATATTGGAGAAAAGCATGCCAGATGCACAAGTCATGGAGTATAATATCTATGTATTTAACTTAGAATTCAACCATGAATATTCTCCTGTGTCTGAAGCTCTCTTTTCTTATGAGTATCTCATTGAGAGCATCTTCCATTGCTAAGTGGCTTGAGTATATATAATATTCATACAACACAGCCCCTAAACACAGAAACATCAACTGGTTATTTTCCAACAGTAGGGAGAAGATGGGGAGAGAGTCTTTAACCTGTTGAGAGAAGGTATGTCCAGTGCCAGTTCTCAATGAAGTGTGTCTTTCAGGTAAAGTCTGTAGGATTACTGCCTTACACACTGACTTGAGAGCCGAACTCCAGAGAAAGATGTGCCTTTACCACATAGTACCAGATACTTCTACTTAGATTGTCTGTGGAACATCAAAGTCTGTATGTCAACTTATTTCATTCTTATTTCATTCTCTCATATTCCCTCCCCCTGCCCCATGATTCCTGGTTAATGCTTTTTCCATATAGCTGATCCCCAAACCAGATGCCTGGGAAGCTCCCTCAGTTACCCCACTTACAGGCCACATCCTGTGATTTACTTCTTAAATGTTCTCAGTCTCACCTTTCTCTTATTATCCCCAACATCACTTCCTTAATTTACTTCTAGATTTGAGAACTAGAGTGAAGGGTTAAGAGTATGGACTTGGAAGTCAAACGTGAATGCCAACTCCTCCACCTACCAGCGTGTGAGCGACCATGAGAAGCAGTGTAGGAAATGCATTATGGCATTTGTTGATCTGACATTGAGTCATTCATTGTCTACTACATTTCCCAAACTTCAGTCATTCATACACCTACACGTAGCTTCGTAACACCTGTACTGTTATTTACTTAATATTTCTAAATCAATTCACTCCTTAAAACTTAAATTTCTTTTTAAAGTATCAGTGTTACTGTTCTGGCTAAATATTGTCTGACCCTCTGAGGTCTGCAGTGCCAAATTCAAAAGATTAGTAAATGCTGGACCTTTGTTAAAGGGTTATTAGCACTAAATAGAGACTTCCTCTTGGACTGAATCAGCCGGATTAGGTTGAGGATTGTTTTCAAGGCAATTTCTTGCTCACTGTGATTCTGAGTTATTTAATGCTTTCATTTTACACCTCAGAAAATAATTCGTAATCATTTAGGGAAGCACTGGTATTAATGTATCATCTCTCCTTATTCTTTTATGACACACTTTTAAAACCCATGGCCTAGAAGATGCTTAAAAATTTTTTCCTGAACTATGAAATTTGAGTCATTGAGTGTTGGGATGAACAGAAGCCCACTTTGATAAGTTGAAGGTATTTGTCTGGGTGAACATACATGGATGGGTGAAGTTGGAAAAGTGAGAGTTGTGCCTGTTCCAGGCCATCTCTAGTCTTCTGATGACCTGAGAAAAACAAGTAGTGGATGGCCATAGGCTAAAGACTGGGCCTTCTGGAAGATATGGGTTCCTTGAGAATTTCAGGTAGAGACAAAAAGTGGGTGGAGAAGAAATTTAAGCTCTGCGGTTTTCTGAAGTAAAGTTGAATCTAATTAAGACATGTATGTAGGCTTATTGTAATGTGAGGGAATTAATTGGTACTGTAGCCTTTCATGGAAATTTTGATATAAGCACTTATGCGAAAATAAAGTATGCCCATGGTGAAACTATGCTTCAGCACCTCAATATATTTACTCCACAGTGTGCAGCTGTGTGTGTTGGGGCCAAAAGTCCCTTTTTTTCTCCCTTTGTAAAGATATTGTGACAGTCCAGAAGGCCTGCAACTCGACTTCAGATAGTCAGTGGTGTACTATTTTAATCTCATTAATTGGAACAGGTGGCCTCTGTTTGTGACTGAATCACTAGTTGGCACAGATTTTAATTTTTCTGAGAATATGAGGCCCATTCAGTAAGAGCTATTCGGGCTGTGTACTGGCATTGGGCAGAGTGCTTGAAAGCTTAAACCATTAAAGGCACAGAAGACCGAGAGGAAGATTGAACAAATGCAGTTTAATAGCTTGCCGCTTTAATTCAGTTCTTAAATGTGGGGTGTAAAACTGGTGAAAGAACATAGTCGCATGAAGCATGTCCAGATGCTTGAGAGGGCTCTCTGAAAATAAACCTCCAGTTGAGGAAAATGTCTTGAGTATCTCCTTTGAATCCACCTCATAAGATGGCATAGTCAAAGAGGACTTCATGCTATCCTCATGTTTTTATAGGCATAAGGTGAAGGGATGTTCCTGGGTGACTCACATTACCACAGATGGTCTTGTTGAAATACCCTAAGACACTGCTGATGAAATCAGGGATGGTCCCCAGATTGTGAACTTCTGTAGCTGGGCCACTCCTTTATTTTTACAGGACGTGTATGCTTGTCATAGTGTCTTGTCAATGTCTTGCTTCAAATTCTTCCACAGGACAGAATCCCAGCTTCTTAGCCTGACACCCAGTCTCATCTGACCTTTGTCGTTCCCGCACTCTCAGTTCTTGAGCTCTAACATTCTTTGTGAACTCTCATGCTTGCCCTTTATGCCTATGAGTCCCTTGCTCCATCCTTTCACATGGGGATGGTTGTGTTGTTTTTATCTACCCATGGAGCCTGGTAGGTGGGGCTTTGTAAATACTGAATTAGTGAATGTGGGTGTGTTATAAATTGCACTATGGGACTTGAGAAGCCAGAAAACATTCTATTCTTGATTTATAGCAGTGTAGATTTATCTGCCTTGTTTTAATTGTTGAACGGGATTGCTGTATATTGGTATTAATTTATTAAACTATTGCCTTATTAAAGGACATGTATATTGCTTCTAATCAGGCACTTCACTGGCTACCCATGGACATATTTCTTTTTTGCATGTGTGAAGAATGTTAGTAGGCTATATTCTTAAAAGTGGGATTGCTCAGCAAAGGGCAGAAGCATTTTAAATTATGATACTGTATCTACTCAGTCAAACACTAGGAGCTGGGGCACAGCAGTGAACGAAAATGATAAGCTATACAACCATCCATGTATTAAGATGCCTCAACTAACATCTTTCTGATGTCCTGTATTAGAAAGTTTTTTGATCCTTGCCAACAGGTGAAAATTGGTAGCTCATTTTAATTTACATTTTTCCTAGTACAAATGAGGTCAGTCATATTTTCATATTTTTATTTTGAAATAAATACAGACCACAGTAAGTTGCAAAAAATAGTTCAGATTCTCCCAATAGTTAACATCTATAGTACAATAGGTTGATAATATTTTTACACATTTAAAAAGCATTTGTGTTGTGATCTGTTTATACACTCCTGCCATTTATATGTTGCGTTATTAATTTTTAAATTGATTTATAGAAGTTTTTTACTTATTAAATAAGTTTTTTTGCCCATATTTTCTAGTTTGTCATTCCTGACTGTATTAATTTTCTACTGTTATATAACAAATCACCACAAATATAGCAACTTAAAACAATACCCGTTTGTCATCTCATCATAGTTTCCATTGGCGAGGAATTCAGGCACAGCTTACTTTGCTCAAAGTTTCATCATCCTGAAATCAAGGTATCAACCAAGACTATGGTCTTTTGAGGTCTGGAATCCTTTTCCAAGCTCACTGGTTGTTTACTGAATTAAGTTCCTTATAGCTGTAGGACTGAGGCCCTCAGCCCCGAAAGGCCACCCATTGTTCCCTGCCGTGTGCCTCTTTCTACCACATGGTAGTTTGTTGCTTCATGTTCAATAGAAGAGTATCTCTTATATTTTCTCTCTTACTTCTAGACCAGGGGTCCCCAACCCCTGGGCTGTGGACCGGTCGGTATCAGTCCGTAGCCTGTTAGGAACTGGACCTCACAGCAGGAGGTGAAGAGCAGGCAAGTGAGAAGCTTCATCTGTATCTGCAGCCACTCCCCAGCGCTAGCATCACTGCCTCAGCTACACCCCGATAATCAGGCATTAGAGTCTCATAGAAGCACTGGTCTCTGGTGCCAGAAAGGTTGGGGACCACTGGTCTAGACCCTCTTTGAAAAGGCTCACCTGATTAGGCCAGCCCAACCTTGTAAACCACCTTTTGATTAACCAAAGTCAGCTGATTAGAGACCTCATTTACATCTGCAGAATTCTTTTACCATTGCCATTTGTCACCTAACTATGAGAATGAAATCCCATTATATTCACAAGTCTTATTTAATGAAAAGGGAGGGTGTCGTACAGGATGTGTACACCAGCAGGTGAGAATCTTGGGGGCCATCTTAGAATTCTGCCTGCTACACTGACTTAATGGTATGTGGTGCACAGAACTAGCATGTAGCAAATACAGAATAAATATTAACCAGATTTTGCCATGAAGAAACTTAAAAATTTTAGGTTTGTGTCATTCTTAGAGTAGCCTTTTATCCTTTGAGGTTCTTTAAAAAACCAAAACAAATTGTTCTAATTTTATGATTTTTATTTTTAGATATTTTAGTATTTGATCTAGTTAGAATTTTGATTCCCTTTAAACTGTCTACATATAAATGGCATAGTTATCTCTGCTCCATTTTTTGCATTTGTTTTTTTAAAGTTTTATAAAATTTTTTATAACTTTATATTGTATATTAATTTTTACATATGTAAATAAATTTACGCAGAAATGTAGATATAAATTTATGTTTGTTTTACATATTTATTTTTATAATCTTTTACTTTTCTCTACATTTTAAAACAAATCAGAAGTTATAGTTTGGGTATATTCATTTTGGATTTATATCCTCCCCACCCCAAACCAGGATTTGAAATGGGCATTTTGAGAACTCTAGCTCATGCATTTAAAACAAGCATGATTCAGTATCACTTATAGGAAAGAAACACCAAAAAGTAGGGAGGAAAGAGATGGTAAAGTTTTTTTTTTAAGTTCATTTTCAATTCTCTTTTGAATAAGATGGTACCTCTCAGTGAGTTCTATTTAATATAGAATTCTGCCCGTCTGCATGTTTGCAAAATCTGTTACAGAATAAAGAATGTGTGCTGTTGCTTCCTAAGCAAACCATTGTGGCTGCCTTAATCATTCATGGTCACCATCCCAGCCAGGGAGATGGAAGAGCAGGAACTGGGCCTAACTTTGTGTTCTGTAGGGCAGCAGACCACTTTCAAGCTTGTCTTCTTCTCACTTCATAAACATATTTAGCACGCTTGTGCTGTCCCTCAACACTAGGAAATTTAGGTTGATTTGTTGTCACTCATGTTAGAATAATGAATACAACAAGATCTTGTGTTTGTCGTAATAAGCTGTTTCTTTATTTGGCTTAATAATTCTTATTTATAAGTCACCTCTGTGGCTTGCTAAACATCTCTAGATATTTAAGAGTTGTTATATGCACCTATGTTAATATTGAGAGGTTCACCTGCCTTGTAATCTCTGCATATGACTTGGAGGGAGGTTAAAACTATTGGCTATGCCCAGAAACTAACACTTAACATTTCATTACCTGACCCAAGAACATATTGATGATGGAATGAATATACTTTTATTACATGTACTTTGTTTGGGATAAACACCGTGTTTGTAAAATCTTTTGACTTAGAGCAAATCATCAAGTCATATTTGTTTTTAAAGCCAGCCAAAGTTTACTTCGTGTGCTGAGCAATGTAGAGGTATTCTCTGAATTGGCATCTGTTGGGTATGTGGGCACCAAAATTAAAGCCAGTCTTTCAGGTGGCTCATTTTTGCCCTGTTACCACCTGGGGAGCCCTTGGGACTCTTATTTATATCAAATCTTTATCTGTTTCTGGCACCCAGAAATGCTCTCCTATTTGAGTGGGTGGGAGCATATTCTGCTGTTGAGAAATTTGGCTAGCACTCTGGCCATTTTAAATGCTCTAACAGCAAGAAAGTCTTGTAAATACTCAGGGCTCAAATTAAGCTTTTATTTAAAAAAAAAAAAAAAAGACTTAAAACAAGAGCTCTTCAGCCTTGTTCCTGTTTAAGAACAGGTTTGCAAACAATCCACCATTCCAGCAGACATTTTGAGAGCTTTTGTTTCTTTGGGAAAGTAGGAAATGAAAAAGTAGTCTTGTGTTTATGTGGCTTTCTTTTAAATGAATCATGGATGCCTTCTCAACCTTCATTTTTGAAGTAACTTGTTACATAGTTTGGAGTAATTTTAATGGTAACAGATTCACTGAATAAGAATAATACATATACTGTTAAAAGATGGAGACACTAAATTTGTATACAGAGATTATGTTTTCTGATACTTGGATATTTCACATATCACAATTTGTTAGTAAATAATTTTTTAAAAATAATTGCTCCTAATTTATTTACACAATAACCTAAAATGAGTATAGATGTTTTTCTAGGGCAGCTAGCTTATTAAACTCTTTGTGGATTTTAATTGTTTTAAGTTCATGCTTACTTTGGTTGTTGAATTTAATTTAAGGTTGAAGTTAATATCCTATGGAAGTAAATGCAGTGACATCAGATTCTGAAATTACAAAGTAATGAAATGGCCCATCAGAAACAGCAGCTTACACCACTTTAAAAATAAACCAGATTTAAAGGAGAGAATGTTCTGAGCATGAGAAAAACCCAAATTAACTCCTTAACTAAATAGTTAAGTAGTTAGTAGACATTTATTTTTAATTCCTAAATGCTTCAAACATGGGGGTTGAAAACATTTTTAAAAAATGATACCCATATACATACCTCCTAGATTAAATAGATGTTAAATTAACATTGTGCCATGTTTGTATCAGATTTCTGTCACTTGCTTTTAAGAAATCAGTGGTCCCTGGTAAAGCTATGTAGATGCCTTCTCTCTATTTCCTCAGAAGTCTCTGTAACCTGAAGTTGTTGTCTGTCACTTTTTTATATGTTTTTATACATTGGATGAATCTGTAAGCCAATATGAAGCAGGCTAGGCCCACACTCGAGATCTCTGTTGAAAATAGGAAGAGAGGCTGCCTTATCCCAGCGCTCCCCTCATTGTCCTGAGGGCTTCACTCTTTACCCAGCGCTGTGCTGGAGCCCTGAGATCAGTCAGATGTGGGTGCTGCCCCATGGAGCTCAGGCTGCAGGAGATGGACCCACCAAGAGGTAATGACAAGTGTTTCTGGGAGCCCTGGCCTCAGTTGGACATTTTTGGCAAGAAGTGACCCAGAGCCCACCATGAGAGACCCTTGACTTGAAGGAATAGGTGTCAGCTGTTAAGGTGTCCTCGCCCACCTTCCTTTATGCTCACATCCTCCTGCAGGGGTGTCTCCTGATAGTTGTTTGTGGGACATTATTGGCAGAGAAAGAGAGATGGTACCACTTTTTGAGGTTTTAGTTCACCTTGGATTAGTCCTTTGATATGTATTTTGTATATGTGTATGTATATTTTTATGTCCTCACAAAAAGGAAATACTAAATCATGGGCCTCATAGGTCCTTTGATTTGATTCAGATGCTTCAGAAAAGGGAGGAGCAGAGATGTTGTCCTGGCAACCAGCAGGTTTGGGGTGTTTTTGTTTTTGTTTTTGTTTTTTATAATGGAACATGCCCTTACAACCCAAACCAGTCACCTTTTATTTTCTAACTACAGAAAACAGACTGATGCAAACTCAAGGAATTATAGTACCATCTCTCAGTGGGGGTTTTATTTGCTTTTTGGAAACAGTGTTGTAGTTCCTTCTGGAATTTCAGAGCCGAAGGACACCCCTGAAATGCCTGAGAACTTTACAAAATCTCTTGTGCCTTTCCCATTATTGTGTGTCACCCTCATTTCTATACTCCCTGCCCAATCAGTCAAATCCACAAGGCCAGGATTTTTACAAAGGATTAGAACAAAGATGAGTTTGGAGTTTGGCAGGCATTGTGCATTCTGTGGCACAGGCTCTTCAGTGGAGAAAAGTATTTTATCTCCCGTCCTCTGAAACGTTTGCTGTTTGACATTGTGTGGTCTTGTGCCTGCTTCTTCGCCATCCATTGCTCTCTAGAATCAGCAGATGCTGAGGAACTTAGAATATCTCACTCCTTCCAGTCACTATTTGGCAAGTTTAGAGTCTACCCTGTGCTGGAGAACTGGAGAATTGAACTTTTGAGGTTTTCTTTTGGTAGCTTCTGGAGAGGTTTCATAGACTTGGAGAAGGCCAGTGTGGGAAAAGAACCTTTGTGTGAATAGGTGGAGCTTAACTTGGAAAAATAAGGACCTTCTTGAGCATCCCAGCAGAGATTTTTGTTGATTAGCACTTTGAGAGAAGGCAGAGAGGTAGGCTGTCCTTTATTTTTCCTAACTGCATGATCTGAGGAGTCCCCGTCACCCACAACCACACTTTGACATCGAGAGCTCCAGGACTCCTGGTCCTGATGTACTTCCTTGGACAGAGCATCAAGATTGGCGGTGCCTGTATCTCCACAGCACGTAGTATGGAAAGGAGTCAGTCGGGTACCTTTTTCACGGCATTGGATTTAAGAATGAGCTCCCTTTCACCACTTGAGTTGGCTTCTTCCCAACCGGTACCCCCCAGTTGTCTCCTCATCGCCCCTGCCGCTGATGAGGTGCAAAGCACGTGGGAGATGTCAGGCCAGAGTTCATTCGTAAGCAGCGCAGGTGTGGATCATG
Organism: Cynopterus sphinx; assembly: GCA_030015415.1. NCBI lineage: Eukaryota > Metazoa > Chordata > Mammalia > Chiroptera > Pteropodidae > Cynopterus > Cynopterus sphinx. Next base: position 96,678,359 of record CM057380.1, read on the forward strand.
CTTGTAACCATTCTGCTTTCAGCCTAATTCAACAAATATGTACTGAGCACCTACTATGTACCAGGAATCCCAGGGACCAAAACAAAAATCTCTGCTCTCATCAAACTTATATTCTGGTAGGGCCAGGAAGACAAACCAGACCAGTAGGTAAAGTATGCAGTGTATTAAATGGTGATGAGTGCAATGTTGAAAAACAAAGAGGACTGGGGAAGCCCAGGGGATGGTGGCAGAAGGAAGCAGTTTTAAAATAGGAGACTAAAATAGGAAGACCGTTCCAGGGAGAGGGAGCAGCGAGCACAGACTCTCTGTGACAGGAGGATGCCTGTTGTGTTTGAGGCACATTTAAAAGAGCCCACGTGGCAGTTGCAGGGTGAGCAAGGACACACAGTCTAAGGTATAGTGGGGAGGCCAGTTCATAAGCCAATACATGTCTCACAAGGATCATTTTGGCTGCTGGATTTAAGGTGAGAGTAAGCTGACAGGGAGACCTGGGGTCTTGGAGAGCGTGGCACAGACTAGGATGTTAGCAGTGGAGGTGACTAGAAGTGGTCAGATCTTCTAAATGCAGGCCATTTTAAAGACCCCCTTCACTGTGCGAAGAGCTCTGAATGGGCAGTGTATTACTAGGGCTCTGGGGATGATGGCTTCGTTTTTAAATTCTTACAAGCTGTGTGAGCTTATTTTAGCCAATTTACCCATTTTAGCTACACCTTCCTCACGTAAAAAGTTTCCTTATGTAAAAAGATAAGTATAATTTTTTCCTGAGAAGGATGTTGAAGGCTTATGTAAGATAATGTACTAAAAGGGTCTTCCCTGACTCCTTTCTCATCTCACACCATGGCTTGGGTGCTCACCACCTCACCTGTGCCCAAACCTGATGTGTGAAACAAGAATTGTCACTTATGGTTCACTTATCTCTCTCCCCACTGGGAACTGGGCAGAGATTGTATCTCTAGTGCTGGGCACATAAAATAAATGTTTGGACCGATAGAGAAATGAAAGGGAGCAAAGAAGGAATGAATTTAGAATGTCATGCATAGGTATTAGTGTAATGTTTGCATTCACACATTCCAACAGACAGCAGGACTTTTTCTTTTGAGAGTTCAGTGTTTAAGGACATCAAATGATTAGTTAAGGCCTTGGCTACACTTTGTATTTAAATAAGTCCAATTAGGGAAGACATGTACTCTTATTAACATATTTTAAAATTTATCTTCTCCCAGCTTTTGGCTTGTAGAGAAATGCTTGTTCGAAGATGCGAATTGGTGTTTTCACTTAGGTGTTCTTCAAGAATAAAGATTTTCTTAGCAGATTTTATGAACAGTCTGTGGAAATTTTTCCCCGACATTTTATTAGGAAAAAGTTCAAACAAATGACTATAAAATACAAAGGTAAATTAATATTAATTTAATATACAGACAGTCTAAATCTCCCCTTCACAGTGTCAGTACAGTAGTAGTGACGACTACAGGGCAAGTTTTTGAGTTTGAAACGTTTCTCTTACCTACCATGTCATACAGAGAGGTTCAATCCCATGATGACAACGTTCCTGTTGGAAAAATTCTCTGTGACACCTTTGTTCACTGAAGGATTATTTGGCCTTCATCTGGAACTGCCGCATCGTTTATATTTAAATTCAGTGTTATGGGTTGAATTGTGTCCCCGCAAAAAAGATGTGTTGAAGTCTGTGACATTGTGATTTATAATAAGAGATATGTATTTGGTTTTTGTCCCCATTTCTGACACAAAGCTTTTAAAATCCTTGGAATTTCCAAAGTGATAGGAGTGATGAAAGTGAAATGGGTGTCTTGTTATTCATATAAGTACACTCCTTTCAAACAAACCTGAGTCAACGAGGTGACTTTGGGAAAGCCCAAAGGAGGGAGCTGATTGGCAGGGGAACCAATAGTTAGAGGATTGGAACAGTCAGGGGGTATGCAGGCAGAACACCTGAAATGTAAAGACAGAGTCAGACTGATGTAACTTATAAGCCAAGGAGTCAAGAATGCCTCCCAGAAGCAAGGAGACAGGCATAGAATAGTCCCTTCACTGGCACCTTCAGAGGGAGCATGGCCTTGCCCATGCCTTGATTTCAAGCCTCCAGAACTGCAAGACAATAAATTTCTTGCTGTTTTAGGCCGTTCATTCTGTTACTTTGTTATAGTAGCCCTAGGAATACAGTCAGCCAGCATGTTTTCTATCAACCATACAACGAGAAAGTACAAACACCTGGCCCCAGCATGCATAGAAATACAAAGGGCCTTGTAACCCCAAGATAGTACTTGGTTAGCAGATGGTTATCTCTGTGATGCCCCAAATGCAGCTATATTAATATTCTTTACCATCTAAATAAACATGATTTTAAATTGTAGCAAACTCATAGAACCCCAAGAATATGTCTGTGGATTCAGTTTGGAAAACCCAGGTGTTAGAAATAAGAAAAACAACTCATGTGGTTCTCAATTCAAATCTTGTCTCTGCCACTTGGCAGCTATTCGACCCTGATCACCTTGCATAATCTCTCTGGGTCTGTTCTGCACCTGTAGAGTGGAAGGGATACCTGTCTCCTCTGGGGATTGTGAATTGGGAGCTAAAGGTAATGAAAACCTGCATCAAGCCTTATACATAGCAGGTGTTTAAGAATCAATTGATGCAGGGGTGAAGGGAAGAACTAAACAAGTAATGCTTGAAAGGATTTATCTAGAGTCAGATGGATCCTGGCCGGGTAGACAGACAGATCCGACTCCCGGTTTGAACACTGCCTGAGAGATTTCCATCCAAGTGGTTTTTCACGTCGGATGGAATGTTGCATATTCTTTTGCTTAGGGGGTAGAAGAAAGCATTTGGTTCAGGCATGAGCCTTGTATCCCAAACAAGGCACAGAGGCCCCAGAGACAAAGTATCTTGCCTAGGTCGGGCAATCTTGTCAGTTGGGCTATTTTTAAAATTTATTTAAGAGGGCAACCAAAAACACAAACAAAAAATTGTGTTGGGTTTTATTTTTAAAATAACAGCTTTATCAAAATATAAGTCACATACCGTACACTTCATCTATTTTAAAGTGTACAATTTAATGTTTTTTAGTATATTCACAGAGTCGTACAGTCACCACCACAATCAATTTTAGAACACTTTGATCACCCCAAAAAGAAACTCTGTTCCCATTAGCAGTCACTTTTCATTTCCTTCCTCCCCAAACCCCAAGGCCAAGGCAGCCACTAATTTACTTTCTGTCTCTATGGATTCACCTGCTCTGAACATTTTCTGTAAATGCAATCAGACATAACATGGTCTTTGTGTCTGGCTTTTTTTTTTTTTTATCAGCAACATGTTTTCAAGGTTTATCCATGTTGTAGCATATATCACTAATTCATTTCTTTTTATTGCCAAATAATATTCCATTGTAGGGCTGTCTCACATTTTATTTATCTGTTCATCAGTTGATGGACATTTGAGTTGTTTCTATTTTTTGGTTGTTATGATTAATGCTGCTATAAATACTTGTGTACATGTTTTTGTGTAGGCATATGTTTTCATTTCTCTTGGATATACCTAAGGATAGAATTGCTGCCTCATAAGGTAGTTCTATGTTTAACCTTTTGAGGATCTGCCAGAGTGTTTTCCACAACAGCTGCACCATTTTATATTCCCACTAACAGTGTATGAGGGTTTAGATTTCTCTATATCTCCAGCATCACTTCTTATTATGTCTTTTAATTATAGCCATCCAAATGGGTGTGAAGTGGTAAATTCATTGTGGTTTTGTGTTGGTTTTTGAATTTTTTTTTTTAATGAAAAGCATTATATTCCTTATATAAGGAAATAGGTTAAATGTTTTTAGCTGGTACGATTAATAATATAAATTCAAAATTAACTTCCATGTTTCAATGTATTCCTTTCTACTAGTCATTTATTAAAGGTGATTATCCAAAACCAGGGTTGGATAGAATAATGTTGGGAGTTTGCATGGCTTGGCTTTAACTTAGTTGCTGAAATTGCATAAGGACAGGCACCTGAGAGCTTCATGGTCTTCCCCACTGCAGAGCCCAGGGTTGGAAGGCCTTGTCATTGGCCAGCCTTCTAAGGGATGCAGTAAGTTTCGGCCTCTATGTCATCTTAGGTAAGTGGCCAGGGCACTTATTCATGATTCTCCCAAGGCTCAGTTGCTGCTATACAGATGTGGTAGTTATTCTAGTTGGGTACAGCCAGCACTAGCACTTTATGCCTATAAAGATAGAATCTATGGCTTCTTTACAGACAAGCTTTACAGGCCGCAAACTCAATCATAAAGAACAAAAAACCTAACAAAACGCATAGCACTTGTGAGGCCAGAATCAAACTGGTTGAAAAAGTGAACAGCTTTGTCTTTGAAAGGTAGACACAGTTCTAGCATGGCAGCTTGAGCAAGCTACTTACGCTCTCTAAGCTTGGGTGTCTGATCTGCAAAGCAGAGATGTGTCAGTGTCTCTGTTGCAGATGTCTCAAAATGACACAGAAGTGCTCGGCTCATGGTAGGCACTCAACAAATAGTAATTCTCTTTTCTTCTTTGCTATTAGTCTCGCATATTTTTCAATACAGGTTTAGTCTAGCTCCAAATATGGCAGGACACAGGGTCGGTTGTACTGCTTAGCTGATCTTTTCTTTACAGAGAAATAATGAGCTCTTGGCAAAAATTAAGTATTGGTGGAAATGCATATTGCAATTTGGTAGCTGCTGATTGATACATGTTTGTTAAACAGGGACTCAAATTTCAGGAAACTTATCTAGAGTAAAAGAATTCCTAAGAATATTTTCACCCTTTTTGCCAGGTACTTATTTATAAAATCGTCTGTGGAATGGCCCAGCTGAAAATTATTTATAAAACATTGGCTTGTTTTAGCTCAAGAGTTCAAGTTAGCCTGCATGAAAGTTTAAACTTCAGTGAACATAAAAAGGTTGGATTCTTTTGGAACCTGTAGTCCTTAGAAAAAAAATTTTTTAAGAAAGGGATGTTCTTTTGGTCACTAGGTCTTTTTTTAGACCCGCAAGGAAGTCATAGTAACAGGCTCCATGTCTGATTGGGTTCCATGGCAACAGAGGGTTGTGACTTTATTAGAGGAGAATCAAGTGTGCCAAGAAAGATAAAAATCAGAGTATGGAAAATGTCCAACCAGATGAATGTGTTTTTTGGATCATGTGTCCTGGAACGGAAAGGTTTCCTGAATTGGCATTATTCTCCCTTATAAATTTGAATCCCACTGGGTTATCATTAGGTCATAGGGGTCAGTGATTACTTTCAAAAGATCTGTCTACATCTTTTTACTCATTCATTCATCCTTTTTTCTATGTTGGTAAATTTTTTTAAATCAAAATAGTACTGGTAAGAACCTAACTGGAGATGATTCTGATTTCAAAGGTAGAAAAGAAATGTGGCACATTCTTTGTGAAACTGATTACAGCTGTGAATTGTGAGACCGTGTGGGAGGGCCAATTAGAGGCAATTATAACCTGATTGAACTCTCTCCAAATTAAAGCTTGCTGTGTGCTTTCCAACCTGGATGTTTCCTTTCCCATCCATGTTTCTCATTTATGGGTTTAGAGATGCTGGTTCCAGGACAAGGCTGTAGAATCTCTAGGAGCTGTCCTTTTGACTTTCTCAGGAGTAAGGTGCAGGCTGATGCTGTGACGAAAAGTGGGTGATTTTTAGAGTTCTTTTGCTAAATGTTTTAATATTTGACCAAAATAGTAAGATCTGAGGATGTCAGATCATCCTCACCTGATTTATAAATGTTTGGGGCTGTATATACTTTTCTGTCATCAGATGTGCTGTTTTATATTTTTCCTCTTCCTGATACTGAAAGTGAAAGAATCCAGGGGCAGGTAGATCGGACCAGCCTTATGGCGTCAGCCACCATTTAAACCAGTGGCATGTTCTGACACGGCCACTGCGTTCAGACTTCATTAGTCATTTACTCTCGACCTCTTCCTGGTGAATCAGAAATTTCACAGATACCTATGATAAACATAAAAACTAGTATCGGTTTAAAAGGAAAGAATTAGCTCACCAGGTTTTGGGTGTCCCAGCTATCAGTAATCAGCTGCTAAGTCCTTGGGAAAATTATTTAACTTCTTGGGCTTGCTTCCTTATCTTGAAAAGAAGAGTTTGACCTAAATTAGTATTTCTCAAACTTCCCTTTTTGCAATTATAACCTGAGGCACCGGTTTCACAGATTCTGATTCACTAGATCTGGGGTGGGGCTAGAGTGGCAGTAGCCTCACCTGATCTTACAGTCAGATGTTAAAGTAATGCCAGACTAGCTGAGCAGTTATAAGAATGGGGTGGGAGTGGGAGGGAGAAAGAGGAGCTGTCTAGTGCAGATCCCCAGGTTCTGCCCCTGAACCCTGTGTCCAGGCAGGTCTCAGGAATCAAATGATTGCAGCCATAATTTGAAAAACGGTGGCCCACACTGTTGGAGCTCCCTTCCAGCCCCAGAGGTGGCTCACATATTGCCCCTGACCGTCTCAAATGAGCCAAACGAGTTGCATTGCTGGAAGGGCCTGGAGGGTTCTGCTTACACTCAGTGCTAGCTCCAAGCTCCCTATCAGTGTGTTTAAAAAGTGATTTGTTTTAAAACCTTGGAGTTGAGCAATACGGAACACGTTTGATCATAGAATTTTCTGCTCTGTGCTGTCTTGTTTCCTCTGGATAAGGCATAGTGTTTGCTAAGCATACTTAACTTCTGGTGTGCATGAGGCAGTATCAGCAGCATAGGAATTACTTGGCCAGCTTGCTAAAAAATGCAAAGATTGGACTCCCAGACCCCAGTAAAAACTACCTTAAGTGTAAACGCACATGTTTAGGGAGATGGTTCAGTTGAGCTGCTTAGATTGTAAAGAGTCTGTAACACACACAGCAGGAGCCTTAGAGGAAAAAAGCTGAGATTCTAAGACTAGGGTTCCTAAAGTTTAATGGTAAAAGCATTAATTGTTGGAGCAAACACATTTTAATATACATCTGCCTATAGAGTTTCTATTTGTGCCTCTTTTGTTCTTTTTTCTTTTTAACAAAGGTTAAATAGCAATGTTAAATGAAGAGTTTAGATCATCACCTAAGCCTAAATTATGAAGGTTCACTTTTTTCCTGTTAACTAAATTAATGTAAAAAGTACAAGTCCATAGGAAAAAGTCCCGTAGCAATAAAGGGCATAAGGCAAAAAATATGAGGCTTCTCCTTCCAACTTGTCCTTATCTCTAGAGATAAGAGCTATTGTTTCTTATACATCTTTATAGAAATGTTTTCTGCACAAACATATATATCCATTATTTTTTTAGGGACTCTCTTATTGATAATTTAAGTTTCTTCTAGGGTGATGTTTTCCCCCATGTTTTGCTTTGTAATACTGTACTGTTTTTGTACATCTTTTTCTGTAACCATTTTATGGATAAATTTCTAAAGACAAAATTGTTGGGTCAAGGGGATTGTGTTTTTTAAATAAAGATAGTTGGGAACAAATGTCCTTCCAAAGGGTCACACCCATTCACTAGGGAAATCTTTTATTTTCAAAAGACTTTCCTGTCCCCATTGATTCTGGTACAGCAGGTAAGTAGCTAAATAACTACTCTTGTCTACTTAAACAAGACCTGAGACTCATTTCAGGACTTCTGGTTGAAGGAATTGAGTATTTCGTAACGTAGAGGAAATGTAAAAGGATCTAAGACGTTCAGAGGGTAAAGAGAGTAGGGAAAGGCTTAGTAAAACAAGTAGAGCTCTGAATTTTTAAGGAGAGTGCTTTGAATAACAAGGTCACTGAACCTGAACTGGGCTCTGAAGAGAGTAAGACAGCCCTGGAGCAGAATATGATAGTGAAACAATCATGCTCTACATTAGGGTAAACTGTTTCCTGGATGTGACCTGCTCCTTTGGTAGATGCTGTAGGGCAGTTTTGAGTGAAGCATTAAGGTGATGAGATGCTCTTCCTTTTAAGCAACGCCTCTAATGTGAGTCACAGGGTGTCTGTGTGTGTGATTCAAAGTGATGTTTACATTGAAAGAATTATGTCTCAGTAGTTGCTCACTCAAACTTCACCCACCTCCTGAGTGCCTGGCGGATAACTACATAAATCAGGAATCAGGTGGCATGGGGATGTTGCTGGTTTAGTGTGGCAGATACCATCTAATCAGGCCATCTAGCTGCCTTCATTTTGCCTCTGACTAGCAAAAGGGTAGGAGAGAATCTTGTAGAACCAAAAAAATTGAGTCTATTCAAGTCTGGGGAGTTCAAGTCTATCCAAGGAAGGGAAAGAGTGGGAAAGTATCTTGTTAGTAGATGTCAGATCGTAAATGGTTGGCCTAAAGGGATGGCCAGGTAGGTTGTGAGCTTAAAGGGAGCTATCCAAAGTCTAGAAAATCTGAAAGCAGCAGGAACCTCAGGGCAGAGTTAGGCACTTTAGGCCAGAGAGGATACTTCCTCAACACTTAGGGACCAAAGTGCCATCTCAGACTGGTCATGCTTGAGCCACACCACACGTAGCTAAGTTGAAAACAGCCAGGAATACAACAAATTCCAAAAACTATAGCTCTGGATCAAAAACCATTCTCTGTATTTAGTCAAATGATTAAATGAGCCAGAGGAATAGAGAACTTTGAGGCAGTTGTCAAGGAATTTTACCTTAGACACTTTGATTATTTATTTATTTGATGAGATGTTTCTTACTGACACAGAACATGAAGTATAGGTATGCACTATGGATGAAAGAATAAAAATATGAATAGCTACCAAGGAAGGATCAGGTCGTAGGAAAGAACAAGTGATCATGAATATGTTTTAGCAAGTAAGTTGGAGATGAAATAAAATATCCAGTGACCAAGATATTTTCAGACTCGGAAGGCACCATAAAAATAGGTGAGACAAATTGAAGCCCAAAGTTGAAGGCAAAAACAGAAAGAAAAAAAAAATGCCCAGCCTTGGCTATGTGGAATTGAATTCTGTAGGCCTTAGCCTTAGTAATGGTCAGTCTGGTCTTTAAGTCTTATTGTAGTTTTAAAATCGTCTTTTTAAGTTATAAATAGAATAAGCAAAATGAGCCTAGCAAAGAAAGAAGGTATTTTTTAGGTAAAAAGCATGCTATTGATGTAACATTTTGTTTTAAGGCAGGATTCATTTTCTAGAATTTATTATTTGACATTTATTTAAGACCTGTGCTTGACCTAAGCCACAGGATAGAGGCTATGCAGTATTGACTTGGTAGACATTTTAACTCTTAAATATTACAGTACAGTTTTACACAAAAAGTAAAGTTCTTTTGATTTTGACTAGGCTTCATCAGACTGACAAAATTCTCTTTCTTTCTAAACTACATTGCCCTTTTCTCTCCCATCTCAATCCCCAACACAATTAAACCAGTACTACTTAAACCACATAACAATTTTGGGATCTTTGCATTAGTTATTTAATGTCAAGGGCAGGAAACCACTTGTCCTTTGGACCATCCTGGCTTGAGTTTTTTATATGATTTATGGCAATTCAAATAGTAGAGAATCCATTCATACAAGGAAGGTCAAAAGGGATATAAAGATGAGTGACTGTGACAACAAGAAAGCTTGTAATCTTGTAGGCGTTAGCACTCAAATATATTATAATACAAAGTGGTATATGATCACAAAAGGGCAAGAGAAAACTATTAAATGTCTTCAGAGTCTGGCATGACAGGAGGTCCTTTTCTGATCTCATTAATTTCTAGAAGGTATTCCCTCAGATGAAGCTAGGGCCTCAAAAAGATTAATTTACTCGCCCAAGGTCATACAGCTACTAAATGGCACAGCCGGGAGGGAGTCAATCGGATCTGCCTGACCTTCAGGTCCATTCATATTCTTTCAGTAAGTTGTCCAGGGCACTGTCCCTGTGGGCTCCAATTCTGTTCTTTAGCCTCTTTGTCTCTTTGAGCATTTCTTTGGATATTAGTGCTTAAATGTCCCACAGGAACCTCAAATTCATCATGTCTGAAGGGGAATCCTCCACTACCCCAACTCTCCAGTCTTTCTCTTTCTCAGTTGCCTGTCTTATGATCGATATTACTGGCCACCAGGAAGAAAGAAAAACATAAGTGGGGTTTTCCTTCACTCCCCCTCAATCCTCACAGCCAGTTGCTGTCAGTCCTTTTGATGCTGCCTCCTTCCCTGCTACCACCCTACGCCCAGCCTTCACGAATTCTTGCCTTAGATTACTACATACAGCAGGCTCCAGGCCACTCCACTGAAATGGCATTTTCTTTCCTGCTGCCTCAGAAGGGCTTGTCTGAAACTGGGATCTCATCATCCTAATTCCTTTTAGCGGCTGCCACAGGGCCTTGCAACTGAAATCCTAATATCTTAGCATGATTTAACTAGAACTCTCAAAGTCTGGTCTCTGTCTGCCAACCAGGTTATTCCCCTGCCTTTTTGGTCTTGCACTGTATCCTCCAGATCCTTTTCTGCTGTCTGGCTAACAGTTGCAGAAATCTTACTGGCAAGTCTTTCTCCCTGCCTTATGCAAACCATGTCCCCTTCCCATTCTCTCTTCCTTCCCCCAAGTGCTGCCTTATTAATACAGTGTGCACCTCTCATGGCACTCATCAGTGGCTGGCATTGTTTCCCTTGCCACTAGACTGAGAGGCAGTAGGGTTGTGCCCCTTTGCAACTCAAGTATGCCTCGCTGTGCCTGGCACGCAACGACACCAGTGAACATCTGTATCATGAATGAAGCAACAGAGGTCAGTCTTCTGACTCCACTTACTATCTTTGAGCCACTGTCCTTTCCTAGGCGTTTGGACTACTTACTTATTATGCCTTCATTCATGTTGGGGTTGCCTGCGTTCATTTCACTGCTTTGCATTGTCTCTGCCCAATCAGAGTTTGTTGAATTGAGCTCATTTCCTTGTTTGTAAACCTGGAGTGCCCGACTGAACGTCCTCTAAGGCTCTCTTACAATCCCAGCATTGTGCGATAACAGGACTCCCTTCTAGTCTGCCTCCCTGCATAGATAGATACAGAATGTGTTGTCTTTTCTTCTGGCAGCTCAGAGAACCCATTTGTCCAGCAGTGGGTTGGATACAGTGTTTTATTGCTGGAAGTTATATTGATTACGTGCAGGGCGGGGAATTTCGTTAAGACAAGCACAGGAATACACAGAGATCTGTGAGCAGTATCTCCAAAGTCCAAGGTGAGTCATATGGAGGTGCCGTTGGAGTATCTAGCCTGCCGGCTTTGCAGACTCAAATGCTTCTTGGGCAGGAGGGTGAGCTAGTCTGCTTCCTGCTTTGTTGTGGGGAGTTTGGTAAGTCTCTTCACTGCTTTCCCCTTTCAACCAGACTGTGTAAATATGTATTATAGAGCTTTGTGGTCATTAATACTCTGTAAGATACTTGAAATACAAATTATTTTTGTGCTGTTAATATTTGTCTTTGTGTTTACTCAAATCCCTTTCTAATTTCTCAGCAGGTTTCTAGGTATTTGACTGCCTAACCTAATGAACCACTAAACTCCTTATTGTTTGGTGCTTTAAAAATGTAAATCCAACGTGTGTTGTTTGGTTTAACAGATGAACAGATATCTAGGTTTGAGTATATGGGGCTACTGGCTGGAAAAGAGCCAATTCTCCTCCCACTCCCCAGTCAGTTTGAAAGTAATCGTGAGTCTGGCCAGACTGAGTTGGAGTCTAACTTTGTACTTTAACATCCAGCCTTTTGGCAAGTGGGTATCTTTGAGTCCTCCCTTCCTGGGAAACTTCAGACTTCATAAAACTGACTTTGTGTGACGGTGTCAGCCTCTTTCAGTCCACTGTGAGAAAGAAAGTGTGGTGGCTGCCTCCCAGCAGTGGGTTGGGAGAGGAAGCGGCAGTGGGGAAGGGTAGGTCCAAAGAATCAGGACTCCTTGGCCATCCTCAGACACCCATCCCATGGAGACAGATGCAGGGCTCCCTGTGAGGCTGAGGGTTTCATTTCACTGGAACTCTGCCCATACGAGCTGCTAGATGTCATGGGAAATCCCATATTCGGTTTGTGGCTTTGTGTGCATGACTGTGTCATAGAAGACTTCAGTATATTGCTATAAAATAAATATAATCTTTCATTTCCTGGACATTAAAATATTTGAATATATTCTGGACATTTTATTTCAGTTAGTTCTGCATCAAAGGTTTGTCTAGATTGTCACAAAAGAGCTTTATTGCTGATCCCTAGAGTTTAGAAACTAAAACAATTGGGGGTGCGAGAGGGGTGCAGAAACTTTTAAGGGTTGCTGCATATCATTTGATCCTTTGTATTTTAGAGATTAATTTCTGTTAAAAATAATATTCTGGAGGGCCAGTTCTAACAGCAGAACATCTTTATAGCCTTATAATGCAACAGTTGACAGAGATTGACATGCACCGTTTCAGCTGGAATTTGGGAAAACAGCCACCCAAACTGCTAGAGCATTGCCCAAAGCTGTTCAAAAGGATAGAAGAAGGGGTCTCTTTCTGCCAGGCTCCTCTGGAAAAGCCCTCTCAGTGCTGGCCAGCCTCTCCTGGCTTTTCCCCATCCAGGCGACCAAGGAGTGGGATGCCTAAATTGCCAGCTTGGGTTGTTTACAGGCTGCCTGGGGGAAATTTGGGGGCTTCTTCCTGACTATATCCTTCACATTCCTATGAACTAGTGAGGATAATGACCCAAGAGGATTAAGTCAAGACCCATTGCACATGGTGGCCTGGGGGCCTTTGAGTGGCATCACAATTTAAGTAGGGCCTTCAATTTAGATTTTAACATACTACCCAAATAGTTAAGTATTGAGGCAGAGAGAGCAATAGGATTAAAAGACGTTGTTCATCGTATAACTTAAGAAGAACACATACATGCACACTTTATTGTATTTTACTGTGTAATATTTTTTATAGTTTTAATTTTTAAATGTTTGCAAATTGTAAAACACTACACATGGAATATATTCCATTTTTAAATAACATGAAATACCCCTGTACCTAAAACTGAGAGTAAGAAGTTTAACTTGATCCTATAACCTTTTCTCTGATTATATATCATCCCTCCACAACATGTCTCTCCACCCCCAAGAGTTTATGCTGTCCTAAGGTTTGTGTTAACCATCCCCTTGCGTTTCCTGTCATTTTCCACCTATGTGTTTGTACCTAAACAAGAGTTTGCCTGCGTTTGACCTTTATGAAGTGGAGTTCATATTGCACATCTTCTTTGACTTGCTTAAGATTTGTCCATTTTAATTATTGTAGTGATGGTTCATTCTACTTTATAAATGCACACTCTGTCACCATATATATTTTTCCTATTCCCTGTAGACCTTTGGGCTATTTCTGGTTGGTTGTTACTTGCTGGTGTTTTTTGTTGTGAGCATTGCTGCTATGAATATTTTCTCCAAACATAGTCATTTGTTCTTAGGAATAGAATTTCTGGGTCTCTAGGAAATAATGCATATTCAAATGCCAAGTTTTAATGTTTTAAGAATTCATTAAGTGTAAACATTCCAGATACCTTGTAATCTGATTTCACCATTGATTCACTTAAAAATGCTTAGAACTGTCAAAAAAATTCTTTTATTGTTTTTTGTATTTAATATTTTTATTGCAGTATAATTGTCATACAATAAGCTGCACATATTCAAAGTGTACGATTTAATAAGTTTCTACATGTATACACACCTATGAAACCATCACCACAGTCACAATAGTAAATATATCCATCATCTCAAGTCTCCTCACATTTCTTCATAATCCTTCTTTATCTTCCTTCTCATTCCCCCATCCTCAGGCAACCACTAATTTGCTTTCTGTCACTAAAAGTTTGCATTTTCCAGAATTTTACATAAGTGGAATCATACCATATGCCTTATTTTTGGTCTTGCTGCTTTCATGTAGAAAAATTAATTTGAGATCCATGTTGTTAAGTATATCAATTGTTAATTCCTTTTAATTGCTGAATATCATTATGCTGTATGGATGTATCACTATTTACTTTTCACTCATCTGCCGAGGGACATTTGAAGTATTAGTTTTTGGCTATTACAAATAAAACTAGGAACATTTATGTACCAGCCTTGTATTTACATATGCTGTTATTTCTTTTTTGCAAATACTTATGAGTAGAATGGCTTGATCATAGGTAGGTGAATGTTTAACTTTTTAAGAAAATGCAAAATTGGTTTCCAAAGTGATTGTATGACCCACACGCACTGTGCAAGCAATCAAGTTCCTCTATATCCTTCCCGTATCTGGCATGATCGGACCTTTTAATTTTAGCTCTTCTAATGAGTAGTTTAAATTTTTATTTCTTTAATAATTAATGTACATTGTTCATGTACTTCTGTGCCATCTGTAGATCTCCTTTCGTGAAGTGTCTCTTCAAATTTTTTAGGCTGTTGACACTTATATTTCACTTTATACTTCATAAAGTTTTAAATTTTAGAATGACCACATCTCTTTTATAATAAAAAAGACTAAGATATCTCAACCCAGGATACAGCAATAATTGCAATTTGAACTTTAAACTTATTAATAGTATGTTATGCTAGAGTGAAGGCAAATCCAATTACATTCTTTTTATTTTCAAAACAAATTTTTTTTTAATGGAAGTAGTTTTGTACTGTTTGACTTCTGAGAAACTTCAACTTTTAGGAGCTAGCTTTATTATTTTTTGTAGTAGTTGTTACAGAAACCATTTTAAAGGGCAAAACCAAACTTTAAAACCTGAGAATCACAGATGAAACAATCTAACCCTCAGGAGTCACATGAGCTATATGCAGAGTCATGAAGAGCCAGTCTGGAAAGCATCATCACCCACACAATACAAATTCAAGCATGTGAGTGTTTAGAAACTGAGTTCTTGGTAGAAATGTTTCAGTAACACTGGTACCTTGAGGAGACAGTGTTTTGTGAAAAGTTATGTAAGAATGATGTACCATCAGTATACATGATTTTTTATGGGATTTTATTTGAAAACTTAAGTTAATGATGGCAATTCCAGCTCAGTTCCATAAAAATTTTTTTAGAACTACTTTTTAAAACACGATTTTACTTCTTTAAGAAATTGGCTTTAAAGCTCTCTTTTCAGTAAGGAGCTTTTCTAAAAGTAATTGCACATACTAAATCATCAAGTTAGTTTGCATTGCAGAAATGCTTACTATCCTGATTACTGAGGCCAGTTATTTTGCTATTACTAGTAAAATCAAAGGTCCTAAGAGGAAACAAGTATCTTGAGTGTGCTAATGAAATTTTGCCTGTATTTGCATAATAGTCTCACTTTGAGGATGTGGGCACTGAGGACTTTTTTAAAAATATTAAAATAAGGTGAACAAAAACAAACTATGCCAAAAAGAGAATATAAAATAAAGTGTTTCTGGTCCCAGATTCCCAGTCCTATTCCTCAGAGATAAACTACCATTCACAATTCCTAATATCCCTCTAGAAATTTCCATACAGAATACACTTATATACATTTATATAAACCACACCACTGCCCCCTTTTTGATGCACAAATGAGTGTGTAACATGCTCTGTACCTTGCTTTTCTCCCTTAATAGTTTAGCTTGGACAGCTTCCCGTGAGATCCATTCGGATCCACCTCTACTTAAATGGATGCGTTGTTTTCCATTGTATTCGAATTTTTTAAAGTGGTTACCCATTGATGGATGTGTGTGCTGATTCCAGAATTGGAAACAGATGGTGGTGATGATATAAGGAGGACAATGCTGTTAAAAGCAGCAAAGAATAGCAGAAAAGGCAAAGACCTGGAAACACTTTGTTCTCCTTTTTTGTTCTTTAAATCTCTCTAATATTTTTGTCTGTTTTAACGTGTTTGGAGAACTATTTGGAAGCTCAGAAAAGCTAGTTTTTTCCCTCCTTGCCTTTCCTTCCTGTGATGGTCGTGATGGTGGAAGAGATTGTGATATTTAACTAAGAATCTGAGGGAAAGGGATGTTTTTACAATTTTTTGGCTAAAGAACTGGAAGATTCCAATTCTCTCCTACCTCTAGTGCAAACAAATCCTATTGTAATGGATTATTTGAGATTATTTGTTATCTGATAAACAAACCTTTCTTATGATAATTCGTCTATTTGGACATAGAGAAGTTTCATTATACAGAGCTTATCATTGCATTAATATTTCTCTAATGGTGTTTGCAAACTCTGTCATTTGCCTCTCCAAACACCATTTTCCTTCCTTTTCTATCTGGCTGGCAGAGCCAGCTCCTGCAATAGAGGCTGGAAATGTTCCTGCTTCACAGCCTCCCTTGCAACTAGTGCATGGACATATGGCTCAGTCCTGGCCAAACGGACGTAAGGGGAAATCTGAGGAGTTTCTGGAAAATGTTTTCTTCCCTAGTAAAATAAGAAGAGCAGTATACTCATCTATAGCCAGAAAGTGTCTACATGTGGTTCTTGGCACTGTAGTAATTCTCTTGCCTCCACAAAGGAATGAGCAGATGTCCTGATGATAGTGGAATGGAAAAATGGAAAGAGCTTGGGTCTTTGACAAAGTCCTTGATTTCTTTGATACTCATCATGATAGACTAAATGTAACTTGTAGAATTAGGGTGAGGATTAAAGAAAGACAAAATATGTCAACATCTGTCATGCCGCTGGTGCCTGGGTAGGCACTGGGTACATAGAGGTGGAAGATGTGCTAAGACTGCATGCATGGGCGGGGCAGGGGGAGCACATAAGCTTTAAAGGTAAGATGAGCTAGTAGAAATGATCTAGGCATGTTGTTCTGGTCGAGAATCATTTGGTCTACATAAGAGGGTGCAAGTACAACATCTGGAGAGAGACATGTTTGGGCTAAGATGTGGAGGACCTTGACTTCAACTAACAGAATTTAGACCTCATCTTGTAGACAACTTACGTGGTGACCACCGAGAGGGGTTGAGATTGTTGCAGATGTGCGGTATAAAAGACCTAGACCAGGCAGGTATCAAGTGTTGGAGAGAATGCCAAAACAGAGAGCGAACTTAGTGATGTGAGAGGCAACGGAGTGGAGAGCTTTAACAGTGAGTTCTAAAGACCAAATGACTGTCAGTTTAGTGTGAAATTCAGAACAGATTTGTAACACTTTCAGATAAGCATACCCCAGGTTGGGACTAGAATATTTGGCAAGATTTATTGAAATTCTGATGAAAGATTCCATATAAGTGGAAAATAAATGATGATGCCCAAATCTGCTTGTCATTTAATTCTTGCCTAATTATGTTAGTCACTTTCCCACTATTTATGTATAAAGTTTGGTTCTTTTGAATGATGTGCCCCTTGATAAAATAAACATACCCTTGCCTCTGATTAGATATGATTGAACACTTTGAGTCAGCCCTATAATATGAAGTATATATTTACTGCTTGTTGACTGCATGTTTATTCAGGATGAAAAACAATAGAGCAAAGCTTGTCTCTGCCACAGACACTGTGGCACTTACAGATATATTTACAATGACCTTATTAATAAAACGTCTGTTAAACAACATCTAAAGTAATGAATGACATCAGAGGTATCAACAAATATAGAAATGAAAGAAATTCCACTTCATCAAATTCAGGGTGGTAATCTTGGTCTGAATGAGGTTTCATAATGTTCTTAGTGGTAAATTTTGAACAGATGGGCCTCTAACATTTTGAAATGCTGAATAATGTAGGTGGACTGAGTCAAATTAATAAAGTACACCACACTGAAATACTATGATGCAGTTAGCAGCCCTTGGAATCTTTCTGAGTTCATCAGCTTTCCCAATATAAAACAACAAAAAAATTCCATCATGCATATATCTTAGGGAACTAGGCAAGAGTAAAGCCTCTTTAAAAAGAAGGATATTCTTCCCATTGGGCATATAATTAATATGTTTTCTAACAGATTCTGCACCCAGGCAGTTCTGTTATAATCTCAGAGCAGGTGTCCTATCTGAGTTCTTACAGTCTCATTGGGAAGTTAGGGCTCTAAGCCAGGTACAGACCTAGGATTTGGTTCATTATATAGTTCCCAGTAAAGGGGGGGGAGGGTGGAATCTGGCTTTTTTTTTTTTTTTTTTTTGAAATTTTTCCAGACTGTTTTCTCTACTTCATACTTTTTCACCCCTTTTACTAATTGTGTGTGTGTGTGTGTGTGTGTGCATTTTTCATACAGAACTTGATAGTGTCAATAGGTGTTCCCTGGTGCTTTCCTCTAGTCAGAAGCACCTGGGATATTTTCTGTAACTATGGCTTAGAATGAGGAGAATATAACTTACAGCGTACACTGAAGGATTCTCTATTTAATTCATGAATAAAAGACAAGGAATTGTACCCTTCAGGGAAGTCATCTTTAAAGTCTACCTTTTCTTTCATTCTAGGTAAAACGTTTGTCCTTTATCATCTATGGAGCCCTCTGATGGGAAGGGAAGGGGAGGGGAGGGGAGGGAAGGGAGGGAGGGAGGGAGGAAGGAAGGAAGGAAGGAAGGAAGGAAGGAAGGAAGGAAGGAAGGAAGGAAGGAAGGAAACAAGGAAACAAACTTTAGGTCTGTGATAATTGGAGTTTGTTTAGCATTTCAGGTCCCCAGAAGAGAGATGAGTGGAAATGAAATAAATTACCGATCATGCATTTTATGAGGCAAAACACCTGATTTTCCATTGTGTGATGGAGAATATTAGTTTAGGTAAGAATTCAGCTGTCCTTATCTTCAAATAATGTGTTTAAAAAAAAAAAAAAAACCAAGACAGGTCTGGTTACATGATCCCTGCATCCCAAACAGAGGCCTACTTAGTGTTACTGTGCAATGCAGTGTGATTGTACAGGCACACACTGACCACATCCTCAACGCATCCTTCTTATGTGACTTTGTGCAGCACATGAACCGAACCTAAAATCCCTATGTACAGTATAGGCATAGTTCTGTAATTTTAAAAAATTAATAAGAATCTAAACAGTGTCTTTATGTAAGGGAAGGTTTTATAGGGATTTTCCTTGCCATACTCTTTTTGATATTTCAGCTTCTCTATATCTCAATATTTTAGTTTTATGATTAAAAAAGTTCCCACTTACTTTTAAAACCCTGACTTCCCCTTGCCTACATGATAATGTGTCAAGTCCAGCATGATTTATAGAGCCTCCCTCAGGCTATCTATATTCTTTAAAGTCTCATGCCTCCTCCCTTTTTTGCCCCAGTCCTCCATCTTACTCAGATTTAGAATGACCCCCTTAGTCCTTCTAAATTCTAGAAACTTTTAACTTCCTAAATATTCTACTTTTTGTCTGTGCTCCTTGCCTAGGCTCTGTTGGTTGATTTTTGAACCTCCTTCTCTAAGTTCGAGTCAAATATCACTTCCTTAGAAGCCATCTCCAGGAAGCCTTCGGGTTACTAATTTCTGCCTCTCTCTGCCCTCGTAGTACTTACTACGTTGTATAGTCGTGTGTCCTGTATGTCTCCCTGCCGGACACCTACAGCAGTTTATCATATTCACCTTTCTGACTTCAGTGCTTTAAGCATACTGCCTGGCTCACAAAAGATGCCCAGAAACAAACAAAAAAAAACATTTTTGAAGTGGAAATTCTATATTTTAGGTTTGGAACCTAAATTAATCAATATCATTAACTATCATAAAACTAAGTAAGTGAGTAAGCCCTAATTGTCCTTTGTGTGCTTTAGTTAAATTCAGCCTCTTGGAGAAACACTGGCTTTGTAAATAATTTATTATGTAATGAACCAGTACATTTGCAATCTGCATCAACATGATATTTAGGATTTTGCTCTATTTTACAGAATTTAAGATGATTTTTGCATCTAAATCCGAGTCGAAGTATTTAGTAACACCACAGATATTAATTCCTTGCCAGTATGCCATACAGATGTCTACTCTTGTTCTGTTTGTACATTCACTCTTTTTCAGGCTGGTACTAAAAACAAATATCGAGTAGGTAATGTCATGAAAGTTTTGAAAACTTTAAAAATGTTAAAGAACTGACAAAATGCAAAATGAATCACACTAATGAAATTAAAGTTATTTTTCTGCTGGAACTGACAATACTGTATGTTAAACGACATTTATTGAGTACCTGCAATGTTATAGGTTCCGTGAAGATAAAGTAGTAATTTCAACAGCTCCTGTATTTTTATTGCCTAAGATTTTTTTGTTTTATTTTTTATTTTTTTGAGGAATAACTTGCAGTGAAGTGTATATACATCTTAAATGTACAGTTGTACAGTTGGATGATTTTTGCCTGTGCATGTACCCAACGTTGTCTGCACCCACCACTCCTTTATGTTACCTTCTGGCAAATCGTTCTCCCTGCCCCCTGCAGGAGTGAGCTGCTCTCCTGACCTCCATAGCCCTGGAACCATACAGCAAGCACATTTTGTGTGTGGTTTCATTTATTATGACATACTAGAGATTCGTCTGTGCTGTTGTGCTAATAGTTGTTTGTTTCTTGTACTTGCTGCATATGAATTTTAACTGCTTTTGCATGATTTTCATTTTGGTGAGACATTAAAAGGAAGGGGTAAATATCCAATTTATGGTAATTGGTACGTGCTTAGGGCTACCAGCTTTACAGACTTAGTATTAACAGAATTGTTTAATATAAGAGCTGCAAAGGCCATAGCAGTTGCAAAGTCCAACCACCCTGTTTTTTCAAATGAGGGATGTAAAGCTCAAGAGTTCCTAGACCTCGATTTCCTGGTTTCTTCCTGGGGTCGTGATGCTGTGTCACAATTCAATTTTGATTATATGGATGACCCCAGTCAATGGAAAAACAGTCTTTAAGAATTTAGAAATTCAGAAATACATAATCAGCAAGACTGAGAATGTTGGCCCTTAAATGGTTAAGGATTTTAATTATCTAGAAATTTTTTTCATTTATTTATAACACTTCTCTCTTATTGTCAGTTAAATGAGGTGTTACCAACTCTGCTCATGGAACTTATTTATTTTTTTTTTTTAGAACCAATTCTTAAAGGAGAAGGAAGGGAAAACTGCATATTAGTAAATTATAATTAATTTTGTTAGGTACATTTATTTTGTTATATAGAAAAAGAACTTTAACCAATGCACATGTTAATAATGACATTTTCAGTTTCAGTGCATTGTCTTGAACTTTTGCCATTCCCAAATGTAGTCCATTTAACACAAAGATTATCCTTAGGATGAGAAATCCTAGGATAAATTCTGATTCTATAATCTCTGCAAGTAAAAAAATAGTCTTTCATCTTATACCTTCCTGCTAAAGTAATGATTCATAGAAAGGATTTTAAAGCAGAGATTAGTAGACTCACAGCAATAGAAAATTAAATCTTTATTGACCCATTGTCCAGGAAGTAATCACAGAACATTCAACATCTTACCACCTCCTTAAATATAATTAGCAAACATAGAAACAAACGACTTGTGTTTTTCTTAATTATAAAGCACTATTTTCAAATAGAATTGAAATTCATTAGTGAGTCATGAAATAAATTTGATGAGTAAAAACTATCATTTTATATTTTTGTATGGAAAAGCAGAGGAGTACAGCAAAAAACCATCTATCTACCTTATGCATATTCAACAATTAAAAATTTTTATATTTACTTTGTGTGGATGTGTATGTAATCTGTTCAAAGTAAGTAACAGACATGAGGGCACTTTATGATATGTTTCTAAAAACAAGTTCTTTTTCTATATAACAAATGTACCTGACAAAATTATAATTTTCTAATATGCAGTTGTCCAAAAATGGAGCTGTGTTTTTTCCCAGCTTTATTGAAGTATAATTGATAATTGCTCATATTTACATCGTACAATTCAATGAGGTTTTTTTCCAATTATAGTTGGCATACAATAATATATTAGTTTCCATTGTACAGCATAGAGATCTACAGAACTCACGAACTGGTTACCCCACTAAATCTAGTACCCCTCTTCTCCCTTACGTATTTATTACAACACTGTTGACTGTTTTCTTTATGCTACACTTTATCTCCATGACTATTTTTATCTATCCTTCTGTACTTCTTAATCCCTTTGCCTTTTTTCATCATCCTCCCCAACCCCACCACCAATCTAGTAGCCATAAAGTGTCTGTTTCCATGAGTCTGCTTCCATTTTTGTTGTTTTGTTCTTTAGATTCCGCATGTACATGATATCACATATTTGTCTTTCTATATCTGACTTTATTCACCTCAGTACTCTCTAGGTCCATCTTCTTAAAGAAGTCCCTCCAAAAATTCCTGTAAAACTTGGCTTGGTATCAATGAATTCCTTTAGCTCACTTCTGTCTGGAAAACTCTTTATCTGCTCTTCAACTCTAAATGATAGCTTTGCTGGATAAAGTATTCTCAGTTGTATATCTGGGTTTTCATCACTGAATATTTTGTGCCAAGTCTTTCTGTCCTGAAAAGTTTCTTTTGAGAAATCAGCTGTCAGTCTTATGGATGTTTCTTGGTAGATAACTAATTGCTTTTTTTTCTTGCCATTTTTAGGATTATTTATATTTAACCTTTGGCATTTTAATTATCATATTTCTTGGTGTGGGCCTTTTTAGAGGACTCTCTGAGCTTCCTGGGGTTGTACGTCTATTTCCTTCACCAAGTTAGGGAAGTTTTCCATCATTATTTCTTCAACTATATTTTCAACTTGCCTCTTCAGGTACCCCTGTGACACGGCTGTTCGTACCCTTAATTTTGTCCCATAAGCTTCTTAAATTATTATATTCTTGGTTACTTTTTTCTTGCCATTCTGGTTAGATGTCCTTGGCTTCCCCATCCTCTATATCAGTGGATTGATCCTCTTCTTCATCCACTCTGTTGATTCCCTCTAATATACTCTTCATCTCAGATAATGTGTTCTTCATTTCTGAATGGTTCCCTTTTATAATTTCCATTTCCATTTTTATGGTTTTTATCTCTTAAAATTCTCACTGAGTTCATCTACACTTCCCTTTATTTCATTGAGCATCTTTATAACCAGTGTTTTGAACTCTGCATCTGTTAGGTTGCTTGACTCCATTTTTCCTTTATCTCTGTTCTCTTCTTTCATATGGGTCCTGCTTCCTTGTCTTCCCATTTTGGCTGCCTTTCTATTTCTATGTACTAAGCAAAGCTCCTAAGTCTCCCGATCTTACTAGTGTGGCTTTGTGTAGTGTCAGTGGCACATTCCTGAGAAATGTTCAGCTGCAGAACAAGTTTAGCCCCAGCTTGTGCCCTTCTGGGGCCATCTGTTAAGATTCAGCAAAGAAGCCATGTCAGAAACCAAGGTCCGCTGCTGCCAGTGTCAGTCTTGACACAGCTCAGCAAGTGGCACAGGACTTGCCAAGGACACATCTGGATATGTGGCTTGGGTAGTGCTGCAAGTTGTGGATGGCAAAGTTTCAGGGAATCCTTTGGGCAGAGCAACCTCAGTCATCTAGTTGGATGATGTCTCAGCTCTGGTGGTGCTGGTGCTGTGTCCGCATACTAGCGGGAGGGTGGGGAGGGCTCAACAGACAAAAACAATGGATTCTGCCAGCATGTCTGCCTGGGAGAAAGCCTTAACTCTTGCCCTCACTCCAATTAAGTGGCCCCCTGGAAGTCCCTGGTGCCCCCTAAGCCGCCAACCAGGTGCTGGTGCTCAGAGCAAGTGAGTCTGTCGCTGCAGAAGTCTGGTGGTGGTCACGGCCCCTTTAAGAGGACTCTCCACAGCTGCTGGCTGCAGCTGCTGTGGCCTTTGTCCCGGATGTTGGGAACCAGGCAGCTTCGTGTCTTCTCCCCCTTCTACCTTCTACTATTGCAGGGTGATTTCTCATTTCTCACCCCAGTTTTAGGGCTTCAGTTAATCTAGATTCCAGGTGACTCTGCTTGCTGTTTGCTCCGTGTTTCCGTTAAAACTTTGATGTTATTGCCAGAGGGGATGAACGAAGCTTCTATCATCAATGCCATTTTTCCCAGTCTCCCTGAGCTGTGTTTTTAAAAATACAACTACATTGCATGTAGTAAGCTAAAGATTATTTCATGAAACTTGTATTTCGACTGTTTGTGTATATACATACACACGATATATTTATGTATTGGTAAATAGGTATTTGTTACTGAGTACTGCTCATTCAGAATTTGGAATATACTGCTTTATAGGATAGAGAAGTCAGTTACATAAACAAGAATTTGCTACTCAGTGATACTCCTAGTTCTGTGTTGAGTACTTTGTGGCATCTAGAAAAGTGGATACTTTCAGTAACCTAGAAATCCAACAAGAAAGATAAGACAAGTAGGATCTCACTCAGCAGCATAAATAAGAGCCAAAATGGATCAGGAAGAAGAGGAAGTAACAGGGCAGGGGTGCTATGGGAAGTTCTCCTGAAAGAGATCTTGAAGGAATGATGGGATTTGGATAAGACAGAGGCCTCAGAAACGGTGTGTCCAGAAGGCATGATGTAAGTATTGAGATTAAAAAGAAAAGTACAGAAATGTGTTCAATGGATCACAGAGGCAAGATCTATCTGTCTGGTGGGTGGTAAAAGACGATAGACATTAGACAGTTGGTATGGGAAATATTACTCAGGGACTAGGTACCAGCAGGAGAAGGAACCCAATTCCTTTAATGAAGGAAGAACCGTTGTACAGCTTGAGCAGTGTTGTAGCGGGATGAAAGTGGAAGTTTAGAAGGTTAGTGTAATGACTGTGGACTGGACTGAAGAAATAAAACATTGAAAGCAATGAAAACCTGGTTAAATTATTGCCTTTTGTATAAATGAAATAGAAAGTGAGGGTGTGGATTCAGGTAGGTGGACGTGGGGATAGAAGGAAGGGGCAATCTGGTGAGAAATTAGTGGACAAAGAAATAATGGTTTGGTGACAGTTTGAATAAGAATGGAGAGAGAACCTGGGTAAAATTAGAGAATGATGCCAACAGTATATAAGGTCATGGAATTAGCTATTACCCAGCCCAACCACACATTCTGTAGAAAATCAAACTTCCATGACATAATACTCTCAAGAATTAGTTTAGGGGACTTTTTAGAGGACATTCCAAGTTACAATCATTAGATAATTTTTTCTAATGCAGTTTTTTCTTGTTTGGAGATGGGAAATGTTAGACATCTGTCTTGAAGGTCTTAATTTACAGTCTGAGTTTCATTGAAAATAGCAACATAGAAGACTAATAACACTGAAAGGTTTTACATCTTAGTCTTTTGAGGTACTTTACCTTTTTAAAAGTCAGATTAAATCACTCAAATACTAAGTGTTCTGCTTTGGGATGGGCAAAGCCCCAGATGTCAGAGCATCAAGAATACAAAAAACAAGGTGTGGAAGGTAGAGGCTATGCACATCTCCTCTAGCCATCACACCAAAGCTATAACGAAACTACAGAGCAGCCAGCTCACAGAGGAGTCACCTGAGGTCTGGCCCTACAACTAGGGACAAAAATAATAGGTCACTTCAAATATTAGGAGGTGTGGAGATGCAAAATGACCTGATCTCACAACCACGTGTGGTGATCGAGAATCAGGAGGCTGTCTTGGCTGCAGAACCCCCTCCCCCACCTGAGGAATGAGGGGTCCTGGCCACAAGGTGCCCCGCAGCCCAGGATTTCGAGTGCCAGGAAGCAAAGTCCCCATAGCCTCTGGCCGTGAAAACCAGTGGAGGTTGCAACTGAGTGAGACGGGGGGACTGTGGAAGTCAGAGACCTTCCTCTAAAGAGCCTGGCCCGGAATTACTTGCTGACAGACTTGTTCATTCTGAGCTCCATTTTGAAACAGCTGCTTATGGAGTACCAAGGACATATGGCGAGGTGCTAAGTTGCGAGGGCTGGAGGGAAAGCTTTCTCCTGGACAGTCAGCAGTACAGCAGAAGCCATTGTTCTTTTGTTGAGCCCTCCCCACTCCCAGCCTGTAGACGTAGGTGCTGCTATATCTGAGTTGCCATCAACCTGGATAATACAGGTAGCTCTGCCCAGGGGACTCCCTGAGATTCCACCTCTTCCAACTTATGGACCCACCCAAGCTGCTTCCAGTGATCTGTTCCACACAAATGGGCTGTTTTTTTCTGTAAACTTTCCTAGAATCTCTCTAAGGTCACAAAGCCCAAAGAAGCAGCATCTGCCCTCGGTACTTCTTGCTGAGCAGCCCTAGCCCCACACCACTGGCAGCTAGACTCGGTTTCTGACTAGGCACCTCAAGACCCCTATAAGCTCAGCATGGGAGTCAGCCATCTGTGGACTTCTTGGTGACTCTTACCAGGGGTCCCAGAGATACACAGGCAGTGGCTGAACTTGGCCTACAGCTGGACCCTTCACGGGTCTGCGCCAAAGGGCCCCACAGCACACCTACTACATAAAGCCACTCTACTAAGACCAAGAAACTTAGGAGCCCTACAAAGGAGTCAGCTAAGATGGAGAGACAAAGAAGCATGTCCCACATGAAAGAAAAGAACAAAGCTCTAGAAAAAGAATTCGTCAAAGTGGAGACAAGCAATATACTATCTGAGTTTAGAACACTGGATATAGGGATGCTCAAGGAATTTAGGGGAAGAGTAGATGAACTCAGTGATAACTTTAATAAAGAGACAGAAAAAGAAAATGGAGATGAAAATCATAATAGGGAGCCATTCAGAAATGAAGAATACAGGATCTGAAATGAAGAGTACATTATAGGAAATCAACAGAGTAGATGAAATGGAGGATTGAATCAGTGACATAGAAGATGGGGTAGCAGAGGACACCCAATCAGAAGAGCAACAAGAAAAATGAATCAAAAAAAAATCAAGATAATCTAAGAAGCCTCTGGGACAACATCAAGTATAACAACATTTGCATCCTAGGAGTGCCAGAAGGAAAAGAGAACAAGGAACTGAAAATCTATTTGAAGGAATGATGGAAAACTTCCCTAACCTGGTGAAGGAAATAGAAGTTCAGAGAGTCCCAAACAAGATAAACTCAAAGAGGCCCACACCAAGACACATCACAATTAAAATGCCAAGGGTTAAATTCTAAAAAAATCTTAAAAGCAGCAAGAGAAAAGCAGTTAGTTAACGAAAAGAGAGCTCCCATAAGACGTCCAGCTGATTTCTCAAAAGAAACTTTTCAGACCAGAAGGGGTTGGCACAAAATATTCAAAGTGATGAAAACGCAGAACTTACAACCAAGATTACTTTACCCAACAAAGCTATAATTTAGAATCAAAAGACATATAAAGAGTTTCTCAGACAAAAATAAGTTAAAGGAGTTCATTACCACCAAGCCAGTATTAAAGGAAAGATTGGAGGGCCTTCTTTAAGAAGTAGAAAAATGTATGTATCAAAAATCTAAATAATGGCAATAACTACATATCTATCAACAACTACTTCAAATGAAAAAGAACTTAACTCTCTAATCAAAAGATAGCATGGCTGAATGGATAAGAAGACAAGAAAGACCTTTACATAGGCTGCCTACAAGAGACGCATTTCAGATTAAAAGACACACACAGACTTTTTAAAAAGGAAGGGAATAGAAAAAAATATTGCCTTGATGAACCTAGAGGGTTTTGTGCTGAGTGGAATAAATCAGGAAGACAAATGTTATATGATTGCACATATCTGTGGACTCTATAAAGAACAAAACAAACAAAACAGAAACAAACTCATAGATACAGAGAACATTTTGAGGGTCACCAGATGGGACAAGGTTTGGGAGAGGTCAGTGAAAAGGGGAGAAGGGATTAAGTACAAATGGTAGTTACAAAATAGTCATGGAGCTATAAAGTATAGCATAAGAAACATAGTCAATAATATTGTAATAACTGTGTTCAGTATCAGAGGGGCACTAGGTTAATTGGGGTGATCACTTTGTGAGTTAAATAGATGTTGATAATGACAATGCTGTACAATCAAAACTAATATAGTGTATGCCAACTATAACTGAAATGTAAAAAATATTTTAAATATTAGTGTTTACTGTTCAGATTCATTGAAACTTGATCCTTAAGAGACCTTCTGGTATGCGTTTTGAGACCCTGCTTGTCTTTTCTCCTACCTCTCTGTTGCATGATGCATATGGATAATCAAGCAGATTCCATGGGGTGGAGTGGGGATCATCTTCTGCCCCAAGAGTTTCATCATGGTGTCAGCAGCATCGTTGTTCTTGGCTCCGGACTTTTTTGAAATTCCCATCTATTTGCAGTATGTTGTATTTAATAAATGATAGCCTGCACTCAAGCACTGACTGTGTATGAGGCCCTATTCCAAGCACTTCACAATTATTAATTCATTTACTCCTCACAATCACCCTGTGAAATAGATACTGCTAGCCTCACTCACTTCACAGGTGAGGAAACTGAGGCATAGAGAAATTTGCCCAAGGTAATACAATTAACATGGCAGAGCTAGAATTTGAACCTACTTGGTAGCTCAAATTCTATGCTTTTAAGCACTCACTTGTGCTACCACTGTGTATAGTTAACCTCTGTTGTAGGATACATGGCTTTGGAATCAGGACTTTTCTACGAATCTTAGCTGGTTGGTTGCTGCAAGTGCTGTGAGTGGGCCCTGGAAGGCTGTTCCCTCTGTTAGAAAATGTAGTCAACCCAAATGTAGACTAGGTTCTAAGAAGGATTGTGGTGTATTGTTTACCTTAAGAATTATAATCCATAATTCAGTTCATTTTTTTGTACTTTCCTTTCTCCCAGATCACAAAACAGTATGTTCCTAAGACTATTCTCTCTCTAAAATACAAACCTTTGGTGCTTTTAAACTTCTGTGGCTATAGGAGAAGGAAGGAGGTGAAGGAAACCTCCTCTAACCTGCATGTTGGTAGTAGAGCCTCTGATATTGTATTATTCCTAGGGCTTTCGCAGATGAGGGAGTTCATATTCAAGCTAGAATGTTTCACTGGCGTCAAGAAGAATCATTATTAGTGGTTAAAACAGAAGCAACCTACATTTTTTATTATGCAGAATATCTTGGGATTTAAGCTATTTTCTTCTCATTAATGTCAAATTGGAAACATCTTCAGTAATTGCCTTCTGGCACCAAGAACTGTACAAATTTGTCGGTTTAGTGTTTGCTTTCCAGGTTTCTCCACCATACATATTTTTCACTTTGTAAAATTTAATGGTGTCACAGTGATTTAAGGTAACCATGTTTCAGGGGTGGTAGGATTATGGGAAACATGTTTGTGTCTACTGAAGGGCCTGGCGTATGCAGTGACTCTCAATAAAAGGTCGGGGTATTAATAGAGCCCAAATCTGGAGCCAGCTGGAACCAGCTGTAACCACAGCTCTGCCACCTCCTGGCTTAAAGACTTCAGATCAGTCACCTACTTTTTCCATCTGTAAAATGGGAATAATTATTTTAATCTCAGATTCTTGAAAGGAAAAATATGTCAAGCATGTAGAAAATCACAAGATGCTTAATAGTCCTTAATGACTAGTAGTTTCTTTTTTAAATAAATTTTAAACATCTTGCCAACATTCTGTTCTCTCCTGGAACATTTTCTTGAGACCTGCTTTTGCCCTTTAAACAAGTCATTGACTTCTTAGATTTTGGAGGATAAAAGGAGTCCTTTGTTTTTGTGTTCACGTTCTACTGACTTGTGACTTTTCTAAGGGACAAAGAACCATACTTGACAATCTTGCTGGTGCATTCAGTTATTTTCAGAAGTTTTTAATTTAATAACTGCTTTCTTACATCATCACAAATATTGGATTGAGTTTAAACATGGGTGTTTTAGAAGGATGAGGTGCCTGGGTTCCCTGCAACAGTTATGATGGTAACCGCAGGGAAAATGTCACTTAAGGAGGAAGGGTGTACACCTGTATGTTCTGTGCAGTGTGGATCTTAATATTTACCCTTTGGTAATTGGTCACCTATATTTTGCTTAGAGCAATACAGACCCTTGATATACATCCTTTTCCTGAATATTTGATCTCTCGTGTGAATCAGGTTGGTAACGATCCACAGTCCAGTCAGTTGTGAAAGTAATCCAGGACAGCCTCAGCTGCAGATTCCCTGTCTCCCTGCAAGCAGCTGAGAGAATGCAAACCTAAGGTACAACTGGCTGTCCCAGTGGGCCGTTTGTCAATCATTGACTCATGTAGCAGATACTAAGAGAAGAGCCTGTGGAGAAAGGAATGTGGGGCAGGACACAGGTGTTTTATTAGTCATTCCCTCCTCTCAAGGCTTCTGGATAGTGAGGAAACAAATGTTACACAAATACTTACTATACCTAGCAGAATAAGCACTGTAAAAGTGGTGGGAGGAGGCAGATTTTAGGGCAAGCACAAAAGAAGTAGTCAGTCCTTAGCTGAGTGTGAGAATGGAGGAAGCTTTATGGTAGAGACAGTTTGAATCTGTATTTGAAAGGTAAATTGGGATGGAAGCATAGAAGGCCATGAGGAACCAGCGGGTGTTTAACTCATGGAAGTAGGAAAGCACATGAAGTATTCAGGGCACCTTGCTTATCAGACTAATGGAATAAAATGAAGGTTAAAATCTTGGACCTTGCTACAAATCTTGGTTCTTTGTCTTATAGTTATAACCACAACTTACTTGATACCTCCCCACTTCCAAGCCTATAGAGCTTAGCTAATGACACCTTCTTTGTGGAACTGTGGGGGTTAAATGAGAGTATCTATAAAGCGCCAACCTCACTGTAGTGACTTTTACATAGACATGCTCAAAATGTCATTATGGATAGGTCTATTGAAACATAGCTGAGATAGGACCCTGATCAAGAGAGTTTTAAGTTCTTTGCTGAGGATCTCACACTTTAGGGAACTTTAAAGGTTTTCAGAAGAAACAGGACATGAACAGATTCCTCTTTTGAAAAGATCATTTTATTTGGCCCAAGAACATCAGAGTTTGTGTATTGATTGTCCTCATTTGAAGATCCAACACAACTTCAAAGTAAGGTTGTTTTTACTTATTAGAAATACATACTAAAATGTTGAGAGAATGTACTTTTCACGGACATTAATATTTTTTTCATTAATGAAATGCTATTATTTTGGTAGAACTAAAAGCAGCTTTTTATTTCTGATTGCTATTTGGTGACAACACTGCTGGCTTACATTAGAAAAAATTAAATTGCTCAGAAATTTATTATTAAAATAATAACTATTATTGCAAAAGGAAAAGAAAATAATATAGATCAGTTTTCCTTCTACTTCCTCAAAACTATTTCTAAACCCTATGTCATGGCAAATAGTGTTCTGATCTATTTACAAAAAAATTCTATAAAATCATCTGGTACATAAGTTTTCCCCACCTCACCCCACCCCAGTATTTGTACCAAAAACCCTGACCTGCAGAGAACTTCATTATGAGGCTTAGGTTTGCTGTGGGAATATACTTTAGGACCTGAGTGCCAAATGCTGTTTCCTGGAAAGGTGTTATATAGTAGCTTTTCAAAGAACACAAGCCTGTTTGAAATCCTTAGTGTGGCTTTTTCTGGGTGCCCTAGAAATGGGGAAAGATGTAGCTGTGCCAGTTGATGAGCTGGGTATGTTTGATCATATTACCCTTATTACATAAGGGAGTGAGAGTATAGTGTTCACCTCCAGGCAGGGTGACATACATAGCGTCTGTAGATTTAAGTTCACCTACATTTTTTCAGTAAGAGTCAGTAAGGTTATGGTAAAACACATGGAAAAGAGAAAAGCTTTAAGGTCCAAAAGTAAAAAAGAAAAAAGAGGGGTAAGCAAAAAGACTAAGCACCAGGTCTAACAGTTACTCTAAGTTTGGTTCTGAACTTTCTAGCACCCAAGGCAAAGAAGGAAACATAATTATTGTTACCTGATAGACACCACTATCATATTCACTTTAGTTTTCCAAGAAGCTGTACATTAGTAGACAAATTACTTTTCCCTTTATGTAGAGCACCTAAAATGAACAGCATAGATCAAAGTGAAGTCATTTGGGTTCATATTCAAGCTGCTTTTAAAAACCAGGAGTAGTCAGGTAAGATCTCTAAGGATTCTTCCAGCTCTGAAAGTCTTCTGTTGCAGGACAATGCTCCTGACATGAAGTCAGTCGGTCATTGTCATGTGTGCCTAAGCGGGCCCTAAGAACTCCTCAAAGGGCTCCTTCAGATTGCAGATGCTGAAAGACAGTAAGACAGTGCTGGATTTGTAGCTGTCCTTCAGAAACTTAAGCGCATGTCCCTCCCAAGAATGACCACCCTCCATGTTTTAGAGTTAAGAGAGGTGATGAATAGGTGCTGTAGGAAAAAGAAAAGGCTGGGGCCCCATTCCTGGGAGAGAGGCAGACCTTCCTCTTCCACCCTCAACTGCCTCGCAGGCCCTGGGTGGTTTTCTGCTCACTGCCTGAGGGCTTTGGAGACTCATTCTCTTTCCTCCTTTTGAGCTGCTGCTTCTCCCTCAGTTCCTGGGGGTGGTTCTCTTGGAGTAGAATGTGGTATTCCCACCTATCCCTGAGCTCTCAAGCCGAGTGCTCAGGTCCTTTTCCTGGGAGGGTTTTACTGACAGACCCTGCAAGGAACTTATGGGAATAACAAGCATGGATGGGAGAGATTCCAGACTTGCCTCCCCAAAAGAGTTGTTAGTTTAGTGCCCAGGGGTTCTCACATACCCCTTTCCTCAGTTTCTTCTGAGTGTAGGAACTCCTCAGTGATGTTTATTCTATATTTAGTCCTAAAATTGGGGCTTCCTGCTTCTCCCTCTTCAGAACTCACCATCTACCCACAAGAAGGAACTGAGACCATTCTAAAAGACTGAGTTCTTAGGGCACAGGGCTGCAGAGGTGAGGGCAGGTGATAGGTGCTCAGTTCCCTTTCCCAAACATGCCTATTTTCGAGGTATGTGGGGTCCCCAGATGCGACTCTTCTTAGAAATAGCCCTCTTTGGGTGTTGCTTTGAATCCCTCTACAGTTCTCTGTCCAGGAACTTTACCTGCAATTGCTGCTTGTTGTAGTTGCTTTATTTTCATTATCACAGCCTTCCCCTTTTACCCTTCAAGGCACGGTCCTTTTTAATCTGACTTTTTCTCCCCCTTTTAATTTAATTCTTGTGTCATTTATACAGTATGCAGTAATTCTTTACCAGGTCAGACTGATTTTGTAAGGAGTTAGTTTGTATTAATTGAAAGTGTGACTTAGAAGCTATTTTGAAGAAAGATGTATTTTCTAATGCATGTAACTCAAAGTAGGTTACTGCTGTTGTCTGGTAAAGGCTTAGTGAGAAGATAATTATTTTTAATTATAGCATTAAGTATAAATGCTTAAAGATGTTTGAAGAATTTGTTTTCAAGAACCACTGACACTATTCCTAATCCCTTTTACACAGCCCTGTCTGTGAATAAAAGACTGGACTATCAAAGATACTGTACTGCAGCCCCTATTCCAAATGATCCTTGATTCCAGAATAGTGAGATTTACTTCACCTGTAGTCAATAAGTAGAACTTTTGATGCTGCATGTTTTCTTTTGTCAGTGATGCTAAAGGAGGAAGAGATGGAGGAAAATAAAACCTTTATGGTAAAAATAGTGACTCGATTCCCGTTATGTACACTGTGAATTTATTTCAAGTTCAGCGTGTACCGTTGTCAGACTTGAACTACAAAAGGAAGTGTTCTTTGTCTAAACAAATTAGAACATTTTACTAATACATTTTACGAATATCCTTTTAGATACTGTGTGCTGACCTTTAAGATTTTTTTCATTTCTAGCATGAATTAGGGGAAGTGGCTTTCTTCTAAAATATAGGTATTGCATCTTCTGTTTAGGTATCCACATGAATGTATTATTCACAGTAAGGATGCTTATCAAGCATTTGGTTTCTTTTTCCAGTATCAGTTAGCTCGGCAACAAAATCTAGTGTTCCATGCTAGGATCCATGGTTTGGTTAGCTTCCCAGCCTCCCGTGCTCACTGACTTGGGAGAAATTTTGCAAGTGTGTGTCAAGTGACCTCAGCATAACAAGAGGGAAGATGACTTGGTAGTATCGTTTCTATTTCAGGTAGGAAGTGATAAAAGTTCTTTTGGAAAACTGTGCAGAGGTACCCATCAAGGCCGTGCTGAGCAGCACCACTTTCTCTCAGTTCTGTGACCCCGCGCAGTCGAGAGTGTCTTCCCTTCTCTTCAGGCAAACCCACGTTTATGTGCTGAGTGCCTTTTCCCTAGTGTCCAGATAATCAACCCCTCACTTGTCAGGCCCTTGCTTCTTCTCCATAGGTCCTTTATCTTACTTTTCTGATTCTTCTCTTTCTCTCATTTTCTTTTTTCTTTCAGTGATTGTAAATGCTTGGCCATGATTTTGATATAAAGCAATAAGCTTTTTCATCCTCATAAAATTATTTTGCCTAAGTCACTGTTTACATTTTGGAGCATGATGAAAGCAAATGGATTTTAAAGGCTGTATCAAACCTGGGATTGGTGTGGCTCCAGGCACCAACACCAGGGCCCTGGGCAGGAAGTTACATGGAAGGTGATTTCAAGTTCAGTCTGAGGGAGAATTTTCTGACAGAGTAGTCTAAACAAACCCCAGACCTTCCATACAAGTCTGGATAACCATGTTAGGGACACTGTATAATGGATTCCCACGTGGATGGTGGCTGAGCTTGTACAGATCTTTGAAAGTCTTGCATATTTTATGTATTTGAGTTGAGCCCAGCTAAGCTATTTATTATCTGTGGACCTTGAGAAACATATATTCTTTACAAGCCTTGCTTTTCTCATAAAACGGGGTTGGTGTAGAGAATATATGAATACATTTTTAAAAATCATTATGCCTGGCTCATAATAAAAATGCTCAGTCGTCGTCAGTAGGCAAGCAGGCTCGGAGACAGACTGAGTGGATTTCAGTCCTGGCTCTGCCATTTATTAGCTGTGTCCCCCTAGGCAATTTACTGAACTCTGTGCCTAGTTTTCTCATTTGTAAGGTAATAATAGTAGTTGGACCTGTCCCAGAGTTTTAAACAAATAAAATACTGTGTGTGTCACTAAGGCACCTTTTCTCCTGAATGTGTGGCAGGGTTATACTTCCCTGTCCTGAACTTCCCTTGAAATTAGGGCCAATGTGGTGAGTGGAGGAAGACACTGGTGTTTCTTCTGGCAGAGGTCTTGAGAGCCAGTGGACTGACTCTTCATCCAGTCCCCTGTTCCTGCCATGACCACCGGCAACATTCCAGAAGGCAGAGGCTCCATCACAGCCTGGGTCCTGCAGCTGACTAGCAACAGATTTGTTAGCCTGAGCAAGAAATAATCTTTTTTAGCCACTGATTTTTTTAATGAACATATAAAGCTTTTAATGAAGGAACTGATAAAAAAAATACAAAAAATTGGTTCTCTGAGTGTTCTCACAATAAATGAAAAATTACTCAGATACAGAACTAACATTCTACAGGGATAAAAAGTAACACCTTTAGAGTTAATGTTTCTTTAAGGCTGTACAGGAACAACAGCTTATCAGTTTCTACAGGTTAATGTTACAGAGCTGTAAACTCTGTGCTTTTGTCAGTAGTGGATTGTTAGTCAAATATACTGTCACCACAATTATACTTCCAGGAGTTTCAGATGAAGGTCACGTAGGCTTATTAGAAAAACTCTAGCATTATAGTTTATTTTTTTAAAAGTAATCATTTTAATTTGTATTTTAAGTTTGGGATGAATTTTCCTTCCAGAAACAAGTTCTTTACATACCTTAATCAAAAAAATAAAATACGGAACACTTCACGAATTTGCGTGTCATCCTTGCACAGGGGCCATGCTAATCTTCTCTGTGTCATTCCAGTTTTAGTATATGTGCTGCCAAAGCGAGCACAGCCACTGATATTTTGACACTGTTACCGCAGCAAAGCCTAGCACATTCTGACTGGCACGCCATGGGAACAGCGTTAACTCTAGATCTGAAGTTAGATTCTAGCTAATGTGAGCAAGAGTGCAGATGTTAGCAGTGTTGACTCGGACGCCGAGGCCACAAAGATCTGTGAAAGTCTCTGGATACTGAACATGCACTCCATTGTGGGCCTGTCTGTGAAACCAGCCAGTTGAAGGACCTGACCCTTGCCTTATATGACTGAGCTCAAGCAGCTTTTCTTTAAGCAAAGGTTCACTGTATGCAGTCTCGGAACTGAACAGGCAGTCATCTCTCCCCCTCATTCTGATCTCTGTGCCCCTACACATCCTGACTGCTCAACTGGCCCTCAGAACCTCAGGGACTCCTGCCTCATTCCACACCCTTTAGGGCCTCACAGGAGCCCCCCATTTCCCTTTTGTTCATTTTCCTTTGGAGCTTTGGGGGGTAAATTTGAAATGTCACAGGGGACAGCTCTCCTTGGAAGCCTGAACAATGTGTTCAAGCAGCACTGGTAATGATTGCGTTGTGCCTGGCATCTCGGTGAGTGAGCTGAGCTCACTTGCATTGTGCTGGCAGCGTAGATTGTTGCAGAGATGACTCAGTGTCAGTTTTTGACGTCTGTCCAGTCCTTAGGCTTTTCCTTAGCCTTTGTTCTAGAACATTGAGGTGATGGTGGAAATGTTTCTGCTGCGGAAGGAAAACATTATCTGGAATGGCTTTTCACTGGGGTACTGGTGATCTGCCTTTCATATAAGATATTAATAAGCAAACAATTCTGAGGAGCTGAGAGACTAGCAGTTGTTTAAAAAAACAGCAACTTTTCTGCCAAAACCAAAATTTGTGTTCGTTATTTTTAAAAAATTGAAATATACAATAGTGTGATAAAAAGGATGATCCCTCATAGCCCATGGTACAATGATAACCATTGTTAACACTTTGGTACTTGTTTCAGTTTTTACATATAGGTACATTTTTTAATGAATCAGAATGATAACAATAGCAAATCTTTATTGAAACTTTCTCTGTACTGGAAAGTCTTTAAGCACTTTGCATGAATTATCTTACTTATTCCTCATAAAAACTCTTTGAAGAACCTTATCTTCATTTTGTAGAAGAGGAAACTAAGACACAGAGAGCCTAAGTCATTTTTCTAAGGCCACACAGCTGATGAGAGTGGTGCCAGGATGGAAACCAAAGTAGTCTGTCTGCAGGGCCCAGAGTCTTGACCATTCCATGATACTATCTCACAGTACAAGCACAGTTCTTGGAATTGGATTACATTTCGTGGAATTTCACAGTGTTCACTCTGAGTTGTCTGGTTCTATCTCCTTTAGTCCATAGATTAGGAAATCTAAATCCACATGTATTATTTGATTTGCAAGGAACACCATGGCTGGTAAATGACAGTGTCAGAACTGGAGCACATGTCTCCTGATCCACAGACTCCATCTGCATGCTGACTCAGGGATCCGTGAACCTTTGTCCTCCCTGTGTCAGCCCTGAAAAACCTGCTCTGTACGGTTGACCTCAGTGTCAAGTCCAGAATAAAGGGTCAAGCCCAGAATAAAGGGAGAACGGAGGTCTCTCACAGCTTTCTTCCCAGCATGTATGTGAAATTTCAGTTTGTGTTCAGGGAGTGTGTAGGCATCTAGCGATGATGTGTTGGCTGGCTCTTAGTTATTCTGCAGAGCTAGGGCTCTGAAAGCCTGAAAGGTGTGGCCCAGCAATTGGTCCAACTTTTCACCCTCATCAAACTGAGATTTGCTGCTGAGCAGTAAGAGTGATTGATTTGAGCTTTAAATGCTGTAGCTTTCCTCTTACCTGGACTCTCAGGACCTGGACTCCTGATGACATGCCAAGCATTGTTAGAACTTTAAAGTGAACCAAAAGTCAGCCAGCCCTCTGTGCCTAAACATTCCTGTGTGTATACGAGGCTCTCCTGGCCCAGCAGTCTGTAAGGGAGCGAGGCCATTGTGTTAAGACACCAGAGATGGGTGGCCAGCTGCAGTGGGGTTGAGAATTAAAAGGAGGAAGAACAGGTGAAGACTTGTTGCTGTGGTTGATAAGATAAGGTATAAAACATTCTGTATCTTCAAATCTGGTGGTGGACTTCTCAAGAGAGACTACCAGGCAGGTTGTTTGGGGGTTTTTTTATAACTCAGTCTGATTTTATGTGAGCTCCAGCAGGGTAATAATAAGTTCTTATGCATCTCCCAATATAGGGTGAAAAAAAGACGAGATAAACACAGGATAGTCAAAACTAATGTATGTTGTTAGAAGTCAGGTTTGTGGTTATCCCAGAAGCGGGATTGATGTAGTTGTGATTAAAGGGGGCATGAGGGCAGTTTCTGTTCGTTTTTTTTTAATTGGATTCTAGTTACACAGTGTGTTCAGCTTGTGAAAA
Organism: Cynopterus sphinx; assembly: GCA_030015415.1. Taxonomy (NCBI): domain Eukaryota; kingdom Metazoa; phylum Chordata; class Mammalia; order Chiroptera; family Pteropodidae; genus Cynopterus; species Cynopterus sphinx. Next base: position 96,716,474 of record CM057380.1, read on the forward strand.
TTTATCAAGTTTTATACTTTTTTAAATGTGCTCTTTTCTGAATATAAATTATACTTCAATTAAATTTTAAAAGTCCTTGTTTGTGTTTGTATAAGTTGCACAGTGATACTCAGAAAATCTCCATTTAGTTGAATCAATTTGAAATGATGTATGATTTATTACCTCGGTACTGGGGAAAACTTCTCTACCTGGAATCATCAAGCCTCTTATGGGCAGATCTTCCAAGGTTATTTTTTGATGCTATCAAAATGTATCTTAAGTGACTTCAGAGTAAACTCTCTTGTATGATGCAGAATGATGTCATTTTGGCTCAGCAAACATTAATTGACAGTCTCCTGTGAATAAGGGACAGTGCTAGGCCAGGCTGGCTAGAGTTATGGCACCATCTCTCCCCTGAAGGAGCCCATGCTCTGGTGGTTAAACTCCATGCATAAGTGATAAATGAAGAGTAGTAGGGTGGTGCCACAGAAATAGCATGGAGGATCACAGAAAGGAAAGGCAGCTTTGCAATGGGACCAGGAAAAACTTCATGGAAGAAGTAGCATTTGAAATGAATCTTAAAGCATATGTAGGAATTCAATTAGTAGAGGTCAGTGGGTGGCAGCCTGCATTGCGAATATTAGACATACGAGGAAATGCATAGAAAGTTTACATACATTCTGGGAACTTTGGGTCGTATGGTTCATTTAAGATGACTGGTGTCCATTAGGCACAAGGTGAGGCCTGAAAGGTAAGATAGGGCCTTACAGTGACCAGATTGTATTATTTAACTGAGAGGCATTAGGGAGCCAAAGAAAGTTTCTGAGAAGTAGAGGCGCATGATTAGATTAGATATCTCCAGCGAAATCAACTTTCTAGCCTCACGATTATACTGTTACCTTATTTGCCAAAAATAACGATTTCCTAGGTTTTAGTGCATTCTATGTTACTATAATTTAAGCCCATTTCTTTTTGGGTCCACTGGTGAGCCACAGATACATAGCTTCCTTGAGCTTTCTGTGGTCATCTGTCTAGAACTTGAAAATGATGATGATTATATGCCTTCCTTTGTCCCTACACCTATCTTTCTTTCCCTCTTAACCAGATGAAGTCACAATTCCTTTATACTTTTTTCATACAACATGTTTTCTAGTCTCATAGTGATTTGGCATTGATTTCCTTCCAGCCTTTCCTATACGATGCTCTTCTGCCAGATTAACAACTAGTGTCTCTTATTCATGGAAAAACTGTGTGTGAGAAGAGAGGGGCCAAGAAATAATGTTAACAAATTTTTGTAAGTTGGTGAAGGGAGCCTGACCCACCAACCTGGGATTGTGTCCCACTGTGTCCTTGGGCTCCTTTCTCTAGGAAAAAGCACTGGGTAGGATTTTTTCATATGGCAAAGGGTTAATAATACTCATTTTTGGAAATGATCCACATTCAAGTCTGGGCCACTTAGGCAGTATGAGGTCTGTTATTATCTTATTAATTTTTTACTCTGTCAGCTACTGTGCCCTGGAAAAAAGAAAGGTAATGCACTGAATATTGTCCTATCTCCCGTTAGAATTCTATTGAGACTCTATATCAAGGCATTACTCTGACCAAAGCATTGTTAACTTGACAAGTAAAATGCTTCATTTTAGGTTTTATGAATTTTTGTTTAAAGATTGTATTCAAACTCTACAAAGACCTGTTTTTAGTATTCTGGGGAAACTGTTAGTAGGGTGTCCCAAGAGCAAAGAGGACCTGACTTAGGGTGATTTGATTCAAATCTTGACTCCTTTAAGTCTCAGTTTCTACCTGTTCTATGGATTTAACACAGTCTTTGTCTGGCGTGGTAGTGAGGATCAAACAAGACCACCTTATGAACACCCACAGTGCCTGGCACACAGGCTGCCTTTGCCTTCGCCTTCAGAGCAGAGACTAGTGCTGCTGCTCCACCCACTGCACCGAGATGCTCAGTGATGCTCAACAGTTCTTTTCCCCCAGTGGCCCTTGAGTGAGAAAGTTGTTGCATATGTCCTTAGTAGTATTACCAGTTTTTTGAAAAATCACTTTGGTTATGGTTTATGGTGGTTTGTTTTCACATCCAAATACTATTTTTGTGTTACTCAACTATTAAATTTAATCTCATACCATGTTATTCTACCACACCTGTTTAATGATTCCATTAAGAAAATTATTTCTAGTGTTAATGAGTGTATCCGCTAGAACTTTCTTTTTGTTTTTTCATTCTCCTTCTATCAAATGATGAATTTTGAATTGAATGCATTTCCCACAGTGGCCAAGTTCACTGTAAATGGGGCATGGAAGGCATCCCAGTTACCTGAGCACTCTGGGAAATCAGGACTGACTGGTAACCTAATTCGATTATGCACTTCTACCTTGGCAATCAGCATTTACTATCTAATCAGACAGAAAATTGGATACTCTGGGAGATCTGAAATCTCACAGTAGACATGGATGCATGAAGGAGTTGAACTGTCCTGTATTTACCTTGAGAGGATAACAGGGAGTTTTTTGAAAATTTGAGACTTAAAGTATGTCTGTTGTGTGCACACAGAGTCTATCATTGGTCACTATCCCTTTGACTAAAAATCTTAAAGTGCCTTTTCTCTTCTGTCTCTTTCAGGTAGAACGTCATGACATGAACACCCTAAGCCTGCCCCTGAACATCCGCCGAGGGGGGTCAGACACCAACCTCAACTTTGATGTACCAGATGGCATCCTGGACTTCCACAAGGTCAAACTCAATGCAGACAGCCTGAAACAAAAAATTCTAAAAGTAACAGAGCAGATAAAAATTGAGCAAACATCCCGCGATGGGAATGTTGCAGAATATCTGAAACTAGTCAACAGCGCGGACAAGCAGCAGGCTGGCCGCATCAAACAGGTCTTTGAGAAAAAGAATCAGAAATCAGCTCACTCCATTGCCCAGCTACAGAAGAAGTTAGAACAATATCACAGAAAGCTCAGAGAGATCGAACAGAATGGAGCCTCAAAAAGCTCAAAGGACATTTCCAAGGACAACCTGAAGGACATCCAGCACTCTCTGAAAGATGCCCACGCCAAGTCTCGAACTGCTCCCCATAGCCTGGAGAGCAGCAAATCGGGCATGCCAGGGGTCTCCCTTACTCCACCAGTGTTTGTCTTCAGTAAGTCCAGAGAGTTTGCCAACTTGATCCGGAATAAGTTTGGCAGTGCAGACAACATCGCTCACTTAAAAAATTCCTTGGAAGAGTTTAGGCCCGAGGCGAGTGCCAGGGCCTATGGGGGCAGTGCAACCATTGTAAACAAACCCAAGTACGGCAGCGATGATGAGTGTTCGAGTGGCACGTCAGGCTCTGCCGAAAGTAATGGCAACCAGTCGTTTGGGGCCAGTGGAGCTGGCACGCTGGACAGCCAGGGGAAGCTCACCGTGATCCTGGAGGAACTGAGGGAGATCAAGGATACCCAGGCACAGCTGGCCGAGGACATCGAGGCGCTGAAGGTGCAGTTTAAGAGAGAATATGGTTTTATTTCTCAGACCCTGCAAGAGGAGAGATACAGGTATTTCAGACGATTCTCTTAAAATTCTTTTGGAAGCATGAGTTACTGACCAGTGAGAATGCGCGAAAGTGTTATGCTGATGTTTGTGTTTTTCATAAAGAGGAATGAATGGGGGTCAAAAGGCATTTAGGTATCAATAATTCTTTCTGTCCTTCGTAATTCTAAGTTTTATAGTTTGTGACTTACAGCTTGACACTTTAGAAAAAGACATTATATTTGTGGGTTTGTTAAAATATCACTACATAGTTGTCTATGATATTAAGCTGCCAATTCAGTGACTTCCCACGGGAAGTTTCATTAACTGGCTCATAGATATGCATTTGATTTTCCTCAATAATAACTATCAAGTGAAAAACTAATTCATTGTCCAAGGTCAATTTTATTTGGTACACCAATCTCAAAGTCTTTATATAGCATATATTTAAACTTTTCACCCTAAATGAAGTGTTCAAAAGAAATTTTAAGATTAAAATATAATTTTAAACCTTGTGGATAATAGCTAATTCTGAGTCAGCCGCTTTGTAAGCTGGCTTTTCTGTGCTTATAGTTTATTAATTAAAAGGGTATATGCCCAAACATGATATGATTTCCCATCATTTTCTCAATAAAAATATCCTCTAAAAGCTTTTTGGTCAAAATGAATATGTTACTTATAAAAATGTAGATAAAAAAGTGAATACTTACCACATATTGTAAGATTTACATGTTCTTTTATATCTGATACATAGTTTTACATATGTATTAATTTAGGAATGTGGCTTTTTTCAGATCATATTTTGTAAAACAGATTTTTAAACTTTCTGCATGCACCCTTGACTTTGGTTTCTTCATCACATGATAATTATTTTTGAGTCACAACTTTTCCAGAGAATATTAACCTTAATTCCATCTGAACAGTTTGAGATATGATACTCTTTGGATCCAAATTTTGTCCCAAGTCAAAATTTCCATTTACATAAATTTAGAAAAGTTTTTATTCTCATTTGTCATGCAGTAATATTTGTGGTCTTAATGATTTAGCCACTGGCTATATTCCTTACCTTAAGAGATTTTAAAATGCTTGTTTATAACACCAACATTGGAACCTATGAGAATGAAATTCAATCTGTATTAGGTTTTTTTTTTTGTCTCATTTTTTTTAAATGATTCATATCAAGTACCCTATATAAGCATCTAAAACTGGCATTGATTGAAGTCATTTTAGGCTAATGCATCTTCCCTAAATAGTGCTTCTTATTTCAAAATAAATATTATAAGTTTATATAAATATAAGGCAAATCCCTCTTCTCAGGATAAGGGCTGGAAATGGGAATCTTTGTGCCTATTACTTTAAATTTCAACTTTTTGAAGTGCGACTTGATACACTATCTATAATTTATAATGAGTTTAATTTGTTATTGGCACTTAAGTTCCAAGAGCTGAAACATGTATTCAGAATCCATGTGTGCACTGAGAAACAGTGGATGGAACTGGCCTCCAGTGCAGTAATCCTAATAGGTGCTCTGGCGCATGAGCGCCAAGCCTGTGCCATGGTAGGCACTGTAGGGTCAGAGGAGGGAGAAGCACCAGAATGCCAGGAAGTCCTCACCTTCAACAGTTTCCAAGACAGCTCTGTATCCCGACCAACCATGGTGAATGCACCAGTGCCGAGGTCTGCCCTGTCATCACCACAGCCAGCCAAGGTGCTGATCTGATGAGGTGGAAAAGCCACATTTGCTTTGCAGGAAACCTCAGCAGTGAGGACTGTTAGGACTACAGAGACCGGTCTTTTCTGAAACTGGAATTTAGTGTTATTCAAAAAGTATGTTCCCTACAGGTAGGCTTTTCTTTTGGAAACAAAGTCTTCCAGGAGATCAAAACAATACTGGGAGGGCTGATGGTAGTGAGATATAAAGGATGTCATTCCAGAATGTACTGTAGGACACCTTTGGAATGTCATGCTCATCTCTTTACAAAGGTACGAGCGACTGGAAGACCAGCTCCATGACCTGACGGACCTGCATCAACATGAGACAGCCAATCTGAAACAGGAGCTGGCCAGCATCGAGGAGAAGGTGGCCTACCAGGCCTACGAGCGCTCACGGGATATCCAGGTGCCTTTTCTCTCATCATTAGACACACGTGCTTTTCTCAGCCATTATTAATTAATTTAACAGACCAGGTGCTTTATTCCCGAGCACCTGGCACATGAAGCAAACATTTCTTCTCCACTTTATTAACACCATTAGCTCATCTAAAGAAGCCATATTCTGTTTACTTTCTGCCTAAATTACTTAACAAATATGTATTATCTACCCCAAGCCCATCATCTATACCCTACTCTCCCCACCACAAAAAAAAAAAAATTACTCAGAATTTTAAAACATAAGACAAGCCTCACCTTTATAACTGGGAGATTATAACCCTTGACCACCTTCACCTATTTTGCTTCCCACCAGCACTCTGGCAACCACCAATCTGTTTCTTGTTCCTGTGAGTTCAGTTTTTACAGATTGCACATATAAATAATGAAATCATACAGTACTTGTCTTTCTCTGTCTGACTTATTTCACTTAACATAATGCCCTCAATATCTATCCATGTTGTTGGAAACAGCAGGATTTCCTTCCTTCTCATGGCTGTATCCATTGTAGATGGTACCATATTTTCTTTATTTATCTATCAGGAGATGCTTAGGTTGTTTCCACGTCTTAGCTATTGTAAATAGTGCTGCAGTGAACATAGGGGTACCGGTATCCCTTCTATAGATACTAATTTCGTTTCCTTTAGGTATATAACCAGAAGTAGAATAGCTACATCATATAATTTTAATTTTTTAAGGAATTGTCATACTGTTTTCTATAGTTACTACATCAGTTTACATTTCCACTGATCACCTTTTAAAAATATATATATATGCACTTTGACTAATGCTCAGCTTCATTTTTACAGATGTTGTAGCCAGCAATTATTTTCTCCAGCCCCACTTCACAAGGGAGAAAACTGAAACATAAAGAGAGATTTCTCCCACAGAGTGTGAACTGGAGTTACAACTGCCCATGTTTTGTTCCACTGTGTCAAGGACTGAGCCTGTGCTAATCCCACATATGTACTTTGACAATTCTGGGAGCCAGGGCATCAGACCAAGCTGGTAGAAAACACTTGCCTGAGGACTGTGGTGCAGAAGACACTTAAGGATGTCTTCTCCTGCTCTGGTTTAGGGGATAGCTTCACCATCTACTGGCTTTAGAATTTTGAACTCATTTAAATTTAAATTCACGTGTTGCCAGGTAAGCAATGCAGTCAGTTTTATTAGAGCATTCTGTTTTAGAGCATGCCTGAGATACCACTGGATTATGTCTAAATATACAGTTTTCTTAGGAAATAGTTTGAGTTAATATTTTTCTTCCTTTTTTAGAAAAGGAAACATACTTCAGCAATGAATAGATTAAGATAAAGGAAGGGACTTCACATCGGGAGCCTAAAAACTCAGAAGAGTTCATTTCAACATTTTTGGGTGTCATCTCTAGTTAAAATGTGCAAAGAGGACATCTGGATGACTGTAGGGTCTTTCATGTTATGATAGTTAGAAGCCTGGCTCTCTTATTTACTGTGTGACCCTGGACAAGTCAGCTCTCTGTGCCTCAGTTTCCTCATCTATAAAACAGAAATATTAGTGAGCTACCTCTGAGGGCTGTGGAGAGGATTAAATGGAATAATAAGCTTAAGTTCTTAAATCTTTGCTTGACACATAAGCAGGCAAAAAATAAATTCTGGCCATTCTTCTTCTTATGTTGGGGAGTAGCTATGTTTCTCAGGACTTTCAGTAATTGGGCCTGCTCCACTTTGTCCTTATTTCTTGTTTCTTTTCCTCTCATAAGCAGGGTTCTATACAAGGGGACAGGCTAGTATATATGAAAAGATGCAAGAGTTTGTTGTTTTAAGCAAATGAGTTTTTGAGGTTTTGTTTTTGTTTTTAACCCCAAATTCCCAATTAAAATCATGTTCCCTGCCTTTATTCCCTTATCCCCAATAATTCAAGTATTAGACCCAAGGAAGTACTAAAGATTGTGGGGCTGAGTATCTCCTAGAGGGTGCTATGACTAAAATTCCTTACAGTTCATTGCTTAATTTTCTTAGATTTTTATTTTGACAAAAAAATTTGACAGCAATTCTAAGGAAGTTCTAGGATCAGTCTAGTTATATATGTAATTCATCTATCCAATTAAAGATGAATGAATTTGCCTAAAATGTTGATTTTTTCTCTTGTTCTGTCACCTTTTCATGCCACGTATAAAATGAAGGAAATTTTGAGTCCAAGTGTTTGCAAAGAATGCATGATTTCTGGGGCACTTGCTCATCATTGTAGGAAGCCAGCACTTTTCAGAATGTGAAGACCTGAAGAAGTTGTACCTTTTTTGTTGATAGCCTGTGTAATGAAAGCTACTATAGTAACAGCAAACCCCACTCTTCAGCCCAATGAGAATATGCAGCAGAAGAAAAGTAAATCATGGTGGAGCCATTATACTCTTTAAAACCTGAAAAGATGACTCTGTTTTAATTGAGCAAACACATGTTGGTGAATGAGTTAGACAATAAGCTGGTGAACTGAAGAGAGCTCATTGTACTGCCTCTCCTTAGGTCCTTTTCTCCCTAGAGACTAAAGGTTTTTCTCAAGCCTCATGATCCACAGATGAAAAGGGGAAGGAGTGAGAAGACAGACATTTCAGACACAGTACACTGCATATGCAGAGGCCCCGAATATGCTCTTTTTAGAACTATAAAAAGCCAGCATGGCCAGAACACATGAAATGAGGCAAAAGAGAGTGTCTGGGCCTGAGCCAAGTTAAATATTTAAAGGGTTTCACTAAAATGAGTGACATCAGATGTGCATCTTTCAAAGGTCACTTGGGCTGCTGTGTGGAAAGTAGATTCATGGGGTTTAGGGCATGTAGAGAAATTAGTGCAAAGTTGTTGTGGGCAAGAGATCCTGGTGACTTAGGTCACTTGGGTAATGGACCAATTTAGGTAGATACTGGATGTTGCATCGATGGGACTGGGTGGTAAGGTTGATGGCAGAGGTGTCAAGGAATGCCTCCAAGTCTTCTGGTTTGAGGAAGAGAGCAGATCAGGTTCCGTTTTCTGAGAAAGAGAACACTGGAAGGGGAGCAGGGTTGATGGCAGGTACGGGAGAAGGTACAGTACATGAATCCACATTTGAACATGTTACATTTGAGACTCTTTTAAGAAGCTCTAGTGGAGATGTCAAGGACACGTGCAGATATGTGAATCAATTTCAGAAGAGACAGCTGGGTGTGTACTTGGAGTCATCTGTGTCTTAGTCATTGAAATCTTGGAAAGAACAAGATCTAGAGAGAATGCGTAGCCTTGGATAGTGTCCTGAGTTACATAGCATTCAAAGAGCAAGCACACTCAGAGTGGCCGCGCAGTCAGTCCTGCCTCCACCCTTCTCCCTCCGTTCTCCAGCCAGCCTGTAATTGGGTGCACACAGACCCTGAGCAGTGAAATAAGGACTCACAATTGGAGATACCACCTGCTCTATGGCTGGAGATAGACAATTGTCCCAAAATAGAACCACACCCTTCCTCAGGTTTGTCCCTCATGGTCCCAACAGATGCCAGTATTTCATGTACTTTATTTCATGTGTAGGTAAAAATAACCATAATTTCTCATTTATGATATTTTACGATCATGTACACATTTTCATTCTACCCATGAATAACAGGATAAAATGGGCCCTGGGATTTCTGTTTTACTTCTTAGTCCATTGTTGTCATCACTGTCAGGTCGGCTTTGTGAAGCTGCCTTGGCATCAAGCATTCTGAGCCAGGGCGGGCTTCCATGCACATCCGGGCAGGTGCACATATTCTCCCCGCGATCTCATAGCATTTGATCCTCCCTCTTCCTTTTGCCCACAGGAAGCTTTGGAATCCTGCCAGACACGCATTTCTAAGCTGGAGCTCCACCAGCAAGAGCAGCAAGCTCTGCAGACAGATACAGTGAATGCCAAAGTGCTCCTGGGGAAGTGCATCAACGTGATCCTGGCCTTCATGACTGTCATCTTGGTGTGCGTGTCCACCATCGCGAAGTTCGTCTCACCCATGATGAAGAGCCGCTTCCACATTCTTGGCACATTCTTTGCTGTGACTCTTCTTGCAATATTTTGTAAAAACTGGGACCATATTCTGTGTGCCATAGAAAGGATAATAATACCCAGATGAAGCCACAAATTCTTTTCTTCAAGTTTTTTCCAGTTTTTATTTAAATTAAAAAAAATCTGTGCATATTACCAAATTTTAAAATGAACAGTTGTGCCAACTGAAGATTACACAAAGGACTGGGACTGTGCATTGTAAATAACTATAATTCTCTTAACTCGGTAGGAGATGCCAGCTCAGTCCTGTTTACCTAGTTAAGGTGACTGTTCCCAAGCCTTTCCCACATTGCTCGTGGCCTTAATCAGACCAGATCTCTGTCCACCTGAGTCGCCCAGCATGGCAGGCCTCTGGTTATTGAGCACTTGGACAGTTAGTCACCCAGAAGAAAAGGGAATTTGCATCTCTTTCTTTTTCAAGTCTCTCAAAATTGAATTCACCATTGTTAGTGGTGGCATTTTCCCTGAGTCCTCTAAGCAGCAAGGACATAGCACAACTCTGGGAAGGGAAGAGGCCCACGAGCCGGCCATGTTGAACACTTGTGGCCTGTGGAAGTACCATGTAATCCATCCCACTGCTCCACACTTGACCATAGGTCCTCTATGAGCCAAGTGGTCAATTGTGTGTAACACTCTATAACATGGACATCTTACACACCTGTTTATCCAAAGTCTAACTTACTTGTTCTGTTGCACTTTAAATAAGATATGAGGGTGTGTGAATGGGGCATTTTCCGTCTTACGCCTAGGGAGCTATACACCTGATTTCATCTTAACTGGCTATCGAATGCCCAGCCTTCAAAGCATCTAGAAATGTTTCTAAATCCCTCATCAAACTGTGGCTTTAACATTACTTTGGAGTCCGTTAGCACTACTCCAGAGGTGTGTGGTTCAGCAAATCTTGGTTGTGATAAACAACCTTTGAGGATGTGATTCACTGTGTTCCCAGGTCTGTGGGGGATTGTGAGGCTTACTCAGTAAATGAAAACACAGGATGCTCTTATTGCAGGTTTTCTTTTCTTTAAGAAGGACCACAGAATCGTCGTTTATAAAGCTAAAGTCTGTTAAGGTAGGAACACTGGAAACAGAAGGAAGGTATGACATGTGGTCTAATTGAATCGGTGGCAGCAGTTCACCTGGGTGAAGATTGAGAGGGTCCTCTCAGGACCCTGAAAGACCAGCAAAAATAAAATAAATTAGATCCAGTTCCTGAGCCAAAGTTGCGGTCTTTCTTTTAGGATCTCACCAAAAATAAGTTCTAAGGTAACTGGCCATATTTCCCTCAGGTAAAGCATTCAGGAGTTGACATCTTCAGCCTGTTTTGAGGACACTGGTCACTATTTTCAGCCCAGATGATACTTTCCTTTAAATCTGTTCCTCTATATATAAAAGGAAAACATGGAAGAATTTAATGTAAAATGCTGTCTAGCCTCTCCTACAACCACCCACTTCGTTATCTGAATATGTAAAGATGCATATTAGTGTACATTTTCTTCCAGAAAGCATCAAATCACCTGGATTTAAATTAAGTGCAATATTCACAAACAGCTGCTCTTAGGGAAATCTCCTGAAGCAATGTGACAGTGTACCATAGGAGTAGGAATAGGATAGTTGAGCATTTGGTGTTAAGTACAGTATATGTGAGACTCCTACAGCACCAGTTTTACAGTTCAGTGGTTTTAATAATTCACAAACTTACACAACTGCCACCATTATTTAATTCCAGACTTGAGTTTTTTAAAACAGTAAGAGTTTCATGAAATTGTTGGGTTAAAAGTATTTTGGATTCGGGGAAGAGGGAATTAGTAGTCCCACACTCATCTCAGGACCGTGTCCCCTTTCACCGCCAGACTCTCCCTTCGTCTCCCAAGTCCACTGTGAATACACTGTGATCTATCAAATCCTGGAGACAGATACAGGTTCCAGATCAAGGGATGAGAGACAGGAGAAAGAACAGAACACTTCTTTTTACTTTTCTGTTTTAATGGCCAGCACTCTCCTTTATCTGTGGGCGTCAATCTCCATGTGGGCTCAGTGCTGGGGATAACTTACACCCTTGCATCAAGCTGGGTCCTGGGTGGGCTCCTCTTGATTTCTGTGAATCTTTCCTGAGGCACTTTGGACATGGAATTGGGCTGCGTATAGAGAGACTGGGTGAGATCTCCAGCCCTGGAAGTAAGGGCCTTGGGAGGAACTAGGGATACATGGGCCTGCTCCCCGTGCCACCACATTCCACTCCGTGGCTGACCCTAGCAAGTTGGCTTTGATGCTTCCCAGACCTGCCATCAGTGTGTCTCTGCCTCAGTGAGAGAAGTGGGGAAGGAAATGGAAAGCAGCACACTCCACCCCCTCAAGTCTGGAGCAGTTAACAGAAGTTGCTAGAAACTGGATCTACTCTGAAATACTGGAGGGTCTAAATCATCACACCTGATCATGAATTCTTTCTACAGAAGTCATACTTCCAGTAATTCTCATTAGACATCAGCTTGTTTTCACTCGGATGTGCTCCACCTACACAGTGCTCAGCCTACACAGTATGTTTATGTTAGAGTCTTGTTGAAAATTCATGAAGTTTTTTAATAAGATGATATACTCCAAGGAGACTTTTACTCTGTAGTTTGTAATTCTCTTCTTAAAGAATAAAACTTCCCACTTCTTGTTTTCTTCATTGTATAAAGACGTTAAATACAATTTTATAAGTGTACAATTTAAAATAGTGACCTAGCTATGACATATTCTGGAATTGGATATTTAATTTACTTTGAACTAATCCCTCTTCCTCACCTCACGTTGGGAGTAAACAGCTTGTGACATACTGGAGAGGAAAACCAGTTGTGGGAAACGTAAGCACCTGCTCATTCAGTAAACTTATTGAGTGACTTTAGATGCTGGACTTTTGATTCTGGCATTGGATTTCTGGATGGCATTATTTTCATGATCACCAGGATAGTGATAATGAATGCTGAGGACAAAACAAAAACCTAAATATACTTCCTCAAGGGCTTTGAATTGGTTATTCCAGCTTATGTTTTGAGTACGATTAAGTCAAAACAAAATGCACACACACACACCCAAAAATATAATAAACACCCAAAATGAATCAGAAAATAAAACTCCCTTCTTCATTGTGGAGCAGTGAAAATAGGATCAGTCCCAAGCTTCTAGGTGTACTTAGCAGTTTTATTTACATGATCGCTGTGATCTCTTGATAGACTAAAATCTACTGAAACTCCTCTCTTCAGCCTGTAATAGTTATCCCTGTCAGTTACCATCCATGTGATTTTAGCCCTTCTGCTTTGTCATTCTTGTTTTCGTTAAACTGCTGCCCTGCTGTGTATGCTCATTGCCCTGCCATTCCTCTGGCATATCAGGTTTAATTATGGGTTCAGTAGTAGTGACAGCCACTAGCTTCCATTGGGCAACTAATTACTTTTGTCCCTTTTGTTTGGATTTTAAATACCAAATTGTTTTACATTGAAGGAATGTTTTTTTATATTGAAGCCAAATATAGTTGTATTGGTTTGGAAAAACATTTAAATATAGTTATTAACGTGAACATAGACAAATAATTCTGCATATTTCTATAATTTTGAGGAACCAGTGGTAGGACAAAGTAGCATTATTTAAAATTCAGGACTTTACCTGGAGAGAGGGGTTTCAAGAAGTTTAGCACATGAGCTAAGGAAAGAGTTGGCCTAAAAAGATAAGCCACTGAAGACAGTGAGATTGGCGGTTTACATCAGAGGTAGTTAAGAAGCTAAAAAAAATAAAGTACAGTTAAGAGTTTGATAACCCATGAGAGAGCAGAGCTAATAATTTTTTTAAGTCAGTACAATTCTGTTTAGAAGAAGCTAGAAAGCAATGTACCTAGATTGTTTTAGGAATGATTTATGTGTTGCAATTTTAATTTATGTACTTAAAGCATGTCTTGCTATGTTGTCCTAAGAGAAATGTTTCAAGAAAATGTGCTCTGTTTAAGATATATTTTTGGAGTAGTTAGTGGCTCTGAAAGTAAAAATAAAATGTTTATTGTGAAATCTATTGCAGAATTTCCATTTTATGGAATACTGTATAGTCTCGTGTCAGCCTAAAATTTTAAATTATATGTAGATCTTCACCCATTCAAAGCAGGTGCCATTATTTTTTTAAATAAAAATTTGATGTTAGCATTGATGTTAAATAAAGAGCTGGATTTCTTAAGTTTTCACATTTGTCAGAGTTGATTTCAATAGCAGACTGTGTGTGTGTGTGTGTGTGTGTGTGTGTGTAATCAATTTTTGAATAGATTTTATTTTTTAGAGCAGTTTTAAGTTCACAGCCAACTTGATCGGAAGGTGCAGAGATTTCCCACATACCCCCAAGTCCTCACATGTGCATAGCCTCTCATACTATCAACATCCCCCACCAGAGGGTATACTTGTTACAGTTAAGGGGTCTGCATTAACACTTCATTATCATCTGAAGTTCACAGTTTACATTAGGGTTCACTCTTGTGCATTCTATGGCTTTGGGCAAATGTATCCACCAGTGTCATACAGGATAGTCTCACACCTAAAAATCCTTTGTGCTCTCCCATTCATCTTTCCCCCACCCCAGTCAATTTTTAGACTAATATCAAGTCTATTTCATAATAGGTTGTCCGTGTGTGATGTGCAGCCCATTATTCAAGCCCTAGTGAGGAGGGATTTCCTTTCTAATAGGTATGACCATGAAATGTAGATTGGGCATAGAAGGACCATGGTGATACCAAACAGCATCTTTGGGGGCTTTCACAGGTGTGAAATGACAGCCAACATTCTTTGAGCATTTAGTGTATACAATGCATGTGCCAAATCAGTAAGATAGGCACTGTTATCCCTGCTTAACAAAGGAGGGAGCTGAAGTTAAATAGCAGCATCATGCAGCAGGCAATGATGGAGCTGCTTACTCACCCCCAAGCTTCTGTGACTACAGCCTTCCCTGGGGACCACTACCTCGTCCTGTAATAGAAGGGAGACTGGCTTCTAGCCACTCCAGAGCCCTCAGTGCCTTTGAGAAAGATAACTCCAGAAGCCCTAGAAGGGGCCACTTTTTTTTTTCAATTATGGTTGACATTCAATGTTACATTAGTTTCAGGTGTACAACAAACTGATTAGAGATTTATATAACTTACAAAGGGATCTCCCTAACAACCTAGGAGCCCCCTGGCACCATACATAGTTATTACAATACTATTGACTGTATTCCCCATGCTTCACATCTTGTGATTATTTTGTAACTGCCAATTTGTACTTCTTAATTTCTTCTTTTTCACTCACCCCCCCAACCCCCCAGAAAGGGGTCACTTTTAATCCTGCCTGGAACAGTCAATACTGTAATTGCAAATTGTACATTTACACCTTTGTGGTAAAGACGGTTACCTACGGTTACCTAAAGCCTATATCTTATACCTTTGAAGAGAAATGGGCTGACAGATTTGTGGATATGGAGAATGGAAAGCTGTTAATTAAAGAAACCTTTACACCCTCCCTGGTTTCCTGAGCTTCTCGGGGTGTATAATTGGCAGTTGACTTGGCTGAGTATTTATCAGCTTTTTTGCTTAGCTCTGAGACAAAGTCCCTGGTGGCTTCTGCTCTGTGCTCCATGACATCTGCTGCCATCTGTGGTGGCTACCTCTGAAATTTCTCTCCTTGCTAAGCCAGCCAGAATTTCTCCCCTGGCAGGCCTTTAACTTGACTAAAGCAGTTAACAGAAGTGATCGTCAGGCATGTTAACAGCTGTTTTGTTGGTGGTTACTCTACTCTGGCCCAGGCATTGGGAATTGGGAATTTTTTTTTCTGTTCTCCTTAAAAATAAGCTACTGAGTGCAGGCATATCTCAGAGATACTGTGGATTCAGTTACAGACCACTGCAACAAATCACAATAAAGTGAGTTGAAACTTTTTTGCTGGTGGAAGGTCTTGCCTTCAGTTTGTGAAAGCTCTAAATCTGTGATGCACCATAAAGTGAAGTCTAATAAAATGAGGTATTCCTGTAGTAGAAAGAAAGCAAAGTCCTGGCCTGGTCTGTACTAACAGCTAAGGGGCTCCCTTTGCCAAAGAAACTCTCAGAGGCCTGAATTCTTCTCTGATTCTTGGACTGTCCACATCACCAACAGTGGTGCTGATTGAGTCTTTCCCTGGGTGTTTCTGCAGCAAAGTGGTTTTGATGACCATTCCCTCATCCTACTTCCTTTGTGGTTTGAGCCAAGGCCCTCCAGCTGGAGGGAACAGAGGGCTACAAGACAGACCCTCAAAATTTAGGCCACAGGCCAGACATACACCCTGCAAACACAGCAGCTGAAGCCATCAGGGACCCAACACCAGCCTGGATTCACAGAGTCGTCTTCCCCAGACTCTATGGTCATAATTGTTGCAAGGTGACTTCTGCTATGCATAGGGTTTTCTCCTGTTGACAAGAAACCATCACTAAGAGAATCAATGAGAATCATACATGGAGATGGAATGGAAGAGGTCCATTCAGTCGTTCAAATTTTTTTTTTTTTTTCTGACAGGAAAATCTGGAAAGACACGAGGAGGCTGACGGCTAGTGGCTGGCTCTCTTGGTGACCTGGAAAGCGGGCAGCAGTGTGCCATTGGTCCTCTCAGAGTCGGAGACCCTGACTGGCTAGCTGCAATGGGTTTTCCGGACGTTTAGTTCACAGAGCTGGTTTGTGGTGCCCCTGAGAGTCCTCTAGTCCCCTCAGGCTCCTAGCCAAGCTGGGGGATGTTTGTCTGGTGTTCTCAGTAGACCTGTCCTACTGCGGAGAGACTAGCTATTCGGCTGGTCAGAGCACTTCAGCTCCTTGGCAGCTATTTATATTTGAACATAAATCAATGTGTTTGCTTTTTCTTGTCAGGGATGGTCTTATCAGTTGGGTTGGCCTGAATCAGTTTCACAGGAGTGGTCACCTAATAAACTGCTGAAGTAGATGCTGCATTATCATAACACGTAGGGGAAGCGTGAAACTGAGGGGGCTTTCTCCTCACCTGCAGCCTCATTAACCCGAGGGAAATGTTTAACCTCTCAGAATCGCCCTTCCCGAAACTGTTAAATACCTAGGGTGGAAAGGTTTAGATAAGGTGCTTGGAGCAGGGCCTTCAGTTTATTCAATGTGTTTTATGTGCACTGACTATGTGTCAAGCACTGATCTAGGCATGGATACAAAACAACTGTTCCTCTCCCCGTGGGGATTACATTCCAGTGGGAGGAGACAGATGATAAACAGAAATAGAATATTTGCAAGAGCCATGTTCGGAACATTTAAGCTAAAATGGAAACACCTCGATATTCTTAGAAGGGAAATGAACGTGCTGAGTGTTGTTGTCCCAGTTCGGTTTCACAGACAGCCGTGTGGGCATGACTGAGTCCAGTGGAAGTATTTCTAGGTCAGAGAAACTCAGCACAACAGCAGGAGCACTCGGAAGATCTGAGTGGTTCTGTTTGGAAAGAGGATGAGAAGCTCCTGGTGTTCCTGCTGGATTTGGCTTGACATGAATAAGATGCTAATGAGCACCTGGGGCTGAGTCAGCAGTGACAACCCCTCTGCGGGTGCTGAGCCCTCAGCACACACATGGTTCATCCCCGCTGGCTCCTCTGAATCCCTGAAGAGCTTCTCACAGGTGGCCTCTGCACCCTGATCCCTGACCCTTGCCCATGCCCCCCAGCCCTGTCACAACTGTGGGACAAGCCAGGTGCTCACCACACCTGTGCCCAGGCCTGCGGGTCCACTGATGAGACAGCATTTCCCAGAAGCCTGGGGCCTTCGTATGCCTTCATATAGCAAGAGCCAAGGAAAATACTCCCGTCCCCAGTAGCTCTCCCTCCCCCGGAGACTGGGACCCTACTCTTCAAGCTCGGACCCTTTCAATTGCTCCCTGCTCTCCCCCTTCTTCAGTCTTCTACATCGGCTGTTCGAGACGAACCCTCCACCTTTGCCCACTTTCTCCCCACCTCAGTTCTTCAGAGAGCTTGCTTCTCCCTCAGTCATCAAGTCCTGTGCCATCTATGCCTGTGTTTCCATGGATCCACTTCAGCCTCTACAGCAGTCCACACTGCTTCTATACTAAACCAACTTTGTTTGGATCCTGCCTTTCTTTAACTCTCTATTCCTCTTCCCCCTCACTACCTTATTTCCTAAAGAAATAGTCTCCACTCCCCTCTCACACGACTTCTTAATCCATTAAAACCAAGTAAAAGCCCCCAAAACACACCTAAAACTTCTCTCATTGAGGTCGCCAATGACCCATTTGCTTATCTGGTACATTCTTTGCGGTCTGTAACTGTATTTAACTTCCACATCATCTGCCATTGTGATGCTCCCTGTGGCCTGAAGCATTTTGCTCCCTTGGGTATTTCTCACCACCTCTGTTCTGGTCTCCTGCCACCCCTAGTCTACTTTGGCTGCACTCTCTCCATTTCATTCCCTTTCTACAGACTCCCCATGATTCAACCATCATGACTGCATGTAGCAGTACTTGCCTCTTTTTCAGCCCCAGACTCATATTGCCAATTATTTAACCTTTAAGTCTACAGAGATATCCTTAGGGCACCTCAAAATATAAAACCAAGTTCATCATTTAGTTCTTGCATCAGACCTTCTCTCTCTGTGCTACCTAATTCCATGGAAGGCACCACCATCCGCTTACACACCCAAACTAGAAACCTCAGTGCCATCCCCTGTGTCACCAGCTCTGCCAAGTCATGTCAGTTATGCCTTCTAAATGAGCCCTGGCTTCTCCACCTCACTTCATCCCACCTGCCACTACTGTGGCTCAAAGTACCTTTATTTGTTCCAAGACAGCCGTGACGGCCTCCTGGATGGTCTCCTGGGCTCTAGTTCTGCCTCCACTGACCCATCCCCCACGTGACTCGCAGTGCAATCTTTCTAAAATGATTCTGTTCCACTGTTCACCCTTCAGCAGTTCCCCACTGGCCACAGGATCAAATCTGAATTTTTAAGTGAAGCCAACAAGGTCCTTGATGTCCTGGAGCCAACCCCATGGCCCAGCCTCATTCTCCACCCTTCTGGCCCATGCTCCTCACATGCGGTCCTGAACCTACCTTGTCTTTCCCACCCTTGGATGATGTGCAAGTGCTTCCTTCCTTCTGCCTGTAATCACATTTTTTTCTTCTTCTCATCATTCTTCAAGACCTCTCTGCCATGTCAGCACTGTGAAGAGGTATTTTGTGCCTCCTATTCCTCATTTTCAATTTATTTCCTTATATTAATATGGAATCATAATTTTCTATTTTATTCAAAGGGTTATGATGTTCTTCTCATTCTGTATTCTACACAGGAGTGCTCCGTTATAATACTTTTATCCTTGTGATTGGGAAGGGTTGGTTTTATGTCTGTCTCCTCCAGTAGACAGTGGATTCCTTGTAGCCCAAGCCACATCCTATTCATCCAGTTCTCCCCCCAGGAACTTCCTGAGTGCTAGGCAAGTGGGTGAGGTTGCAGTGAGAAAAAAAGCCATGTTCCACGTTGTGTGGGAATGAAATCTCTAGTGGGGCTACCTTCCTTCCCCACTAGACTGCAAGCACTTAATAGGACCATGTCTCTTTCTTCTTGATCTGCCATTCCTAGACAGTTGGTTTTCAATAAATATTATTGAGTATGGATTAAATTTACTCAAACTTTTTACCAAAAAACCCTCCTCCCAATGCTAAGGGGTAAAGACACCTAATTACAACTATGCTGTGCCCTTCTGAAAAGTTTCTCTTCAATTTCACTTTCCTTGATACTGACCTTTACCCTATCTTGCCATTCTCCTCCCACTCTGCACCAGAAGGCAGTCTGAGGCCATAAAGCATGTCTCATAAAACTTTGCTGGGGTCTAAAGTCCACCCTGACTGAGAATAGAGCACACCTCAGAATCCGGCCCCAGACTGGCTTTCTTGGTACTTTTCACTTTTATCAAAATGGTGACCACATTTTCTGAAATCAAAACAAGGAAACATGAACTTTTAACTGATAAAGAAACCAATTCTTGTCCACTGACCCTGTCACTTACCAGGCCCAGGCTGTGGGTTATATCACTTTGTCCTCACTACAGCCCTGGGAAGAAGCTGTTGACCTTTTCTCACCTTACATGTGAAGGAACTAAGACTCAGATGTGGTGGGGCTGGAACTCAAAACCCTCCCTGTCTAAGTTGGAATGGTCAGGCCATAATGGGTGTACCATCTGGGGCACAAAGCTGCCTGATAGGTCCTAAAACGGGAGAATTTCTGGGGTTTCAATTATTTCTGAGGATAGTGGCACAAGAATATTGGCATTTTCCAATTTCTGACTTCTGAATTTTTTAGGATGTTTGGAAGCCATTATCTCATCGGGTGGCTAGGAGTTATGGTGAGGGGTCTACCCTCCTGAGACCTTTGGCATTCTAGGGCCCTGCAGTCTCCCATTCAGCACTGGGGGATCTAGGGCTGCTTCCAGGTCCCAGAACTATATATTTACATGTATAGTATATTAACATACTATAGTGCACAAATTAAACAAATAACATAGAATATAATTATAATATTATAGATTTAGGGACATTTAATTTATATATGTACACAGAATTTTGGGGGTTCCTTTAAATTTTGTAACAATCACACACTTAGAGAAAAGTTGGATTTCAGTACAAAGAATTATTTTTTTCTGAACCATTGGAGAGCAAGTTGCCAACCTGAGGTCCAATTACCTACAAATACTTTAGTGTGTAATTCTTAAAAATAAGGACATTTTCCTACAAAACCACAATACAACCATCAAAATCAGGAAATTAAATAGATCTGTTACTCACACCTAATTCTCAGACTCCATTCAGGTTTCACCAGTTGTCCCCAAAATGTCCTTTGCAGCCAAAGGATCCCATTCAGAAATACAAGTTGGTTATCTCTTGTTTCGTTCTGTCTGAAACAGTTCCTCCATTGCCCCAACAGACCAGTTATTTTGTATAACATCCCTCAGTTGGGTATTTTCTTATGATTAGATTCAGGTTAAACACTTTCGCAGGCATGTCGCAGAAGCGACATTGTGTTCTCACTGCTCCCTATCAGATGGGCCATGGGTTCGGTGTGTTGCATTTCTGATGCTTTCACTTTGATCATTTGATCAAGGTGGTGTCTGCCAGTCTCTTTCACTGTAAAGACATTTTCCCACCTTGGTGATTAATAAATATTTTGTGGGGAGGCACTTTTTGCCTCCTATTCCCTATCAAACTTTCATTTGATTTATTTTTACCAGTATGGAATCATGGTTTCCTATTTTATTCAAAGGGTTAGAATCCATGATTGTTACTATTTGTTTTAATGATATGTTGTTCCCTGTTTGGCCAGCGGGAACTCATTTAAGTTCTTTTTGTCCTTTTGACATGTCCTCATCGTTCTTGGAGTAACCCTTGATTTTCGGCACAAGATGTTCTAGGCTCATCTTGTACTTTTTCCACCCTAGACCTGTAAACAGCTGTTTTTGCAAGAAGTCTAATTCCTTTTAATGGAAAATCCTATTTAAAAGCCAAGATCTGGGTTCTAGCTTTGATCTTGGCTGTTGGGGCATCACCAAACCCAGGTCCAATCAGTGGACAGAGGTAGGGAATGCATGTAACATTTGTGTATGGACATATGCATATGTGTAATATGCATATGTAATATGTGTACATACATATACATCTAGTATGGACTAAATGTGTTCCCCAAAATAAAATATAAAGATGCCAGGATATAAAAAATAAAATTCCAAAGCCAAGTCACTAAAAATGTAGACCTTCCAAAGGGATGAATTGAGAAGCTCCATAAGCTCTTCACCCCCTCAGCAATTCAGAACATAAAAGAATTGAGAGAGGGGAGAGAGGATTCTCAGACTGGTTCTTTCTCCAGCTTTCTTCTGAGGTGGTTGAGGTGGGACTTCTGCTGCCCTAGACTTAGAACAGGGTTTGAAGAGAGCTTTTACTGGCAAGTGGGAGAGCTGGAGGCCTGTGGCTGCCAGAGACGAGGGCCGTGTTGGGGTCAGGCACTAGGACACTCAGTGTTTGCCATCTGATGTGGGCCACGCAAGAGGGATGTTTGCATGATATGAACTGGATTGAGCCAATGGGTGGGTGTGGGAAGAAAACACAGCAGAAGAAAGCTAGAGGTGGGGGGCCGAGAAAGGAGACCCCAGGATAGATGCATGCCCTCGGGTCAAGGGAACTGCAGGGAAGAATCCCCAGAGCTGGGAAGTACCTACAATAAAGTCAATTTTGTATCTGCCAGGACCAGAGAGCCATAGCACACTTACAACAGTACCTGTTGAAGAAAGACCCTACCCATGGTTTTAGCATTTACCATCCTGACTCTATTTACACCCTGACTCTAAGAGATCAAACACAGAACTGGGAGGAAGAAGGAGAGGAATGAGGTGGAAAAGAGAAGCCAGTCATGTGACCTTTTCATCAGGCTTTGAGCCTGTCACTGGCCTGATGGTGGAGAGGTGATCTGGTGCAAAATTAGGTTTGGGGCTTTTATTAATCTTGGACCATTTTGATTCCAGAATTGCAACTGAGTTTGCTATTGAAAATGACTTTGGCCTTCCTTTTACCTAAGAGTGAGGATTAAATTCATGAGCCTGCCAGAGTTATCACCCAGGAGTAAGGAGATATTATCCCCACTGAAGAGTTTTCCCGGATGGTGGGAACAGCAATAAAGTTTATTTTTATCACATCTCATGAGCAGTGTGCTCAACATACCAGTTACAAGCAGAATAAAAGTGGCTTAAGCAACAGGGATTTATTTTTCTCACCTAAAAAGAAATTTGGAGGTAGGAGGCTATTGTGTT
The DNA here is from genome assembly GCA_030015415.1 of Cynopterus sphinx. NCBI lineage: Eukaryota > Metazoa > Chordata > Mammalia > Chiroptera > Pteropodidae > Cynopterus > Cynopterus sphinx. Next base: position 96,738,977 of record CM057380.1, read on the forward strand.
AGTTCATCAGGTCAGTGAAGACCAAGAACTCAGCTCACCCCGCTCCTGCTCTGCTAGCATCCATGCGTTAACAATGTCTCCCCTCCTAGCCAGAGCATAGTTGCCACAGATCCAGCCATCACATCTTCACACAAACACAACAGGAGTTGTAGGCTGTCCTCACTCACTTCTTGCCTTTTAAGGAGAGGAAAATCTTTTACAAGGCTCCCAGGAAGACCAGCCTTATAACTACTGGACCGGAAGGGATCGTATGATCATACCTCATAATACATTTTCTGCAGGAGTAATCTCCTCTTCCTTATTTCCTAAGACTCCTCAAACGACTATAAAGTAGAATAAGTGCCTTCTTCACATAAACCTGTTTTGAATAAGGTTATCAATTACCTAACTGCCAAAACCATATATTTCATAGGCCTAGTCTTATTCGATTTCTAGTTTAATTGCCTTCAGCCATGCTACCTTCACTGTGCCAATCTCATCTGATCTCGGAAGCGAGCATGGTCAGGCCTGGTCAGCACTTGGATGGGAGACCACCTAGGAATACCAGGTATTGTAGGTGTAAAAAATAAAAAGAAGAAAGAAAGAAAGAAAGAAAGAAAGAAAGAAAGAAAGAAAGAAAGAAAGAAAGAAAGAAAGAAAGAGGGAGGGAGGGAGGGAGGGAGGGAGGGAGGAAGGAAGGAAGGAAGGAAGGAAGGAAGGAAGGAAGGAAGGAAAAACAAGAAAGAAAGAAAGAAAGAAAGAAAGAAAGAAAGAAAGAAAGAAAGAAAGGAAGGAAGGAAGGAAGGAAGGAAGGAAGGAAGGAAGGAAGGAAGGAAGGAAGGAAGGAAGGAAGAAAGAAAGAAAGAGGGAGGAGGGAGGGAGGGAGGGAGGGAGGGAGGGAGGAAGGAAGGAAGGAAGGAAGGAAGGAAGGAAGGAAGGAAGGAAGGAAAGAAAGAAGAAAGAAAGAAAGAAAGAAAGAAAGAAAGAAAGAAAGAAAGAAAGAAAGAAAGAAAGAAAGAAAGAAAGAAAGAAAGAAAGAAAGAGGGAGGGAGGGAGGGAGGGAGGGAGGGAGGGAGGAAGGAAGGAAGGAAGGAAGGAAGGAAGGAAGGAAGGAAGGAAGGAAGGAAAGAAAGAAAGAAAGAAAGAAAGAAAGAAAGAAAGAAAGAAAGAAAGAAAGAAAGAAAGAAAGAAAGAAAGAAAGAAAGAAAGAAAGAAGAGGGAGGGAGGGAGGGAGGGAGGGAGGGAGGGAGGGAGGGAGGAAGGAAGGAAGGAAGGAAGGAAGGAAGGAAGGAAGGAAGGAGAAGAAAGAAAGAAAGAAAGAAAGAAAGAAAGAAAGAAAGAAAGAAAGAAAGAAAGAAAGAAAGAAAGAAAGAAAGAAAGAAAGAAAGAAAGAAATAGCTCAATTAACACGCTGACCTCTCTGCTCTTTGAAACTCTCTCCTCTCTTAGGGGGTTTCTTAACTTCAGGCTCCTAAGGCTCCTTTTACTTCTCCATCACACTTCAGCATTCTGTGGCTCCATTATCTCCATTCCACCTTCTTTATACTCACTCTCCATGGTTTCGGCTATCACCTGTGTGACAAATATCTCAATTACAGTTAGTGCCTACTTATTCTCTGATTTATGGATGCAATTTTAAGTTTCCTATGAAATATCTGTACATGGATGTTCCTACAGAACCTCAGACTAAAAAAAACAAGGTCCCTGTATTCTACTTGTGCCAGATCTGTTTTTTCTGTACTCTTTATTTCCATTAAAGTTGCCATTATCACCTACCAAGTCACCCAAGCTAGAAACCTCAGAGCCACCTTCCTCATCATTGCCAGGGTGTCACATCAGTTCCACCTTCTAAATACATCTCAAATTTGTCATCTTACCATCTTAACTGCCACTACTTTGGTTCTGGTTCTGTTCTTTCCAGGACAGTTTTAACAGCATCTTAACTATTGCCCGTCTCTCATTTTCCCTGCCTCGTATGAGAATATGATGCCTGGAACTGTGGCACCATCTTGTAACCATGAGGTGACAAGAGTGAGCACTAACAGCCAACATGCTAAAGACGGTAACAGAAAGTGAAAAAAGCCAGATTTTTGTTAGCTCTACTGAGCTGCAGCACCAATGCCAGGAATCACCTGCCTTTGGACGTTTTGCGATGTGAGGTCATAAATGTCTGTCTTGCTTAGGCTCCTGTTAGGACCATTAATCACATCATGAGGCATTCCTAACTGACACAGGGAGTGGGAAGATGGAGGAAACCATATGAGCAAACTTGTGACATGTTGACATGGTGATCTTGAAGCAGCTATTTTTGTGTGTAGGATGTTTTCAGGTAGCTGAGGGAAAAAACTTAAATATTTAGGGGTTTTTTTATTGTTGTTACTGAATAAGGTGTTCAACAAATATCACACTCATCTTCCAATATAAACTCTCACTTGATCGCTCATTTGTTCCCTTTCACTTAGGACTGCTTTAAATTTTTAAGATAAAGCAGTGCATGAACAATTCTGTGGAGAATGTTTTAAAATGGTTGCATCAAACATCTGACATGTTTCCATTAAATGTACATCTTGGGTAAAGACACTTGAAGGCAAGAATGTGTGGAATAGGTTAAGGCTGCAGCAAGGGGTCCAGTTTAGCTTAGTGTGCAATGAACGCCTTGTGCCTGGACAATGAGTAGGGGTAATGGAGGGTCCAGCTGAACTCAGAGATTGGGTGATTTGAGAATAGGGTAAGAACAAAATACATAGAATGCAGGGCTTGTGAAAGGTAGAAACTCTTCTTTCCCAAATAGGGGGAAACTCACTTAACTGGGGGATTCTTAACTGTCCTCCATCTCATCTAGACTTTTTGTTCTCAGTGTACCTCTGGGAGGCCTCTCTCAGCTCTACCAACGTTTCTATGGGAAACCCACACCATGGCTGCCCCTAGGTCATACAGGGATCATGGCCATCTCTTGCACTGAGGCCTAAAGTCCACCTTAGGGTGTAGGAGTGGTATAGTCTGGTTGGAAGCAGGGGCTGGGGAACCTATCCTGATGCTACAGGTGTTTCTAGCAGCTGCTATTGGTTGCTAGAGGAAGCACCAAGCAGAATCTCTATTGTGCACAGGCAGAGAAAGTGTAAAGATAAGATCCAGAGCAGAGAGAGAACAGAGGACCCAGAGGCCAATGGGGACAACAAAGAACTCTGGACCCCTGGGGAAGCATCACTATTTATACTCAGAAGTGTGGATTGATTTGACCATGACAATCCATGGAGAGGCATCCTGGTATCTCTACCAATAGTCAAGACTGGGAGTGAATGAAATCTCCATCACCAAGTACACAAATCCCTGGGACCAGCAGTCCAGCTGTCATCTAGTTCTTAATAACCAGACCTCCAAAGCCAAGGATCTCCACCCACTCACTCCATCCCTCCCCAAACTGCCCCTTCAACGTTGTCTTTCTGCCAATAGAATTCTTCAGGCTTCATAGGGCACCACTAATTGTGGCCGGTTAGTTATTTCTGAGATATTCGAGTACTAGTGCTGCAGAACTGCCTTTGAGCAAACAGAGAAATACGTTTAATAAACATTCAAACACTACTGGCCACTGGAAGAAGTATTGTCTTTTGTTCGTATAACTTCTTTTTTGCTTCATGGGAGGGTGTTAGTAGAGTGGGCTCTTCCCCCCTCACACCTTGTCAGCATAATTCCATGCATGGGGAGACTGTCTGTGGTCACATCCCACCATTACCAAGGCTCAGCTACTTCTGCATCTGAGGAGCCAGCAAGTTCCCTGGGCACAGACCTCTTCTTTGCTGAGGTTGCAGCAGCCTCTAGGGGTTGCCGCCGTTACTGAGGGCTCTGGACTGCCCAGCATCAGTTTAAAGCTGGAGCTCTCAGTATTTCCTCCAGGCCCACAAGGAGGCAAAAGTTATTTGATAGCTGGACTTCAGCACTTCCTTCATCTGGTGACGTTGGTCTGGAACTAATCAATGACGGTGTAAGGAAAGGAAACAGCTTGAACCTGTGGACAATCAGCTTGCCAAGATCCACCTCGGAATTACTCCAACTGTTAAGTGTGCACACACACACGTACATACACGTGCGGCAACCCGCTCTGAATGGGATGCATGTTAAAGTCATCACCCCTCTTGTTGAAGCCCCCCGAGCTCCAGCAGTTCTCCCCAGGGTGTCAGCCTCCTCTCTCTCTCTCTCTCTCTCTCTCTCTCTCTCTCTCTCTCTCTCTCTCTCTGTGTCTCTCTCACACACACACGCACGCACGCACGCACGCACGCACGCACGTACCACACCCTGGGGAGCTGATGCTGAGGGGCGGTTAGCTTTGTCAGTCTCAGCTTAAAAGCCTTCTTGGCTTTTCCATGATGGCTATAATGAAGGTGAGCTCCTAGGTGTGACAATGAGGCCCACTCTCCTGACTCACCCAGCCCTGTCTAGCTCGTCTCTCCTGACACCCGTCTCTACATTCTAGTTGGGGAAAAGTCCTTTCAGTGCTTCAAATTCTGAGCTTTCTCTTAGTACAGAGCTTCTACAGCTAGAGGCAGTCCCCTCTGGTCACATGAACACACAAAACAACCAGAAAACAATGAAATGTTAAGCCAGAGGTGGCAAACTGGTGGCCTTTGATCTGAATCTAGCCCTCATATGTGTCTAGTTTGGCAATAACAATTTTAGCCAGCAGTTTTTTTTCCCAATTATTTTTTTTCTGGTAAAATGTATGTAACACATAAATATACGTTCATTTTATTCTGATAAAATGAACAGGGCATTATAAGCTTAAAATAAAAAGAGATTTTCTATAGCAAGATAGTTCAGCATACATAGTGACAAATTGAGACAAAATGACTGAAAAGGGGAGGATTCAAAGACCCAGATTCGCAAAGGGAAATGGAGATAAGACATACCCAGAAGAAAAGGGGCGACTTTGTATATGTAACTATCCTTTACATATTCGTAGTGGTAACCACACATCAAAGATTCAGAACTGAAGTTTATAACATAAAACAAATAGGACCAGAGAGAAAACCCACAAAAGCCAACCAAAATAAAGAACACAGAAACACAAGGATAAGGAAGCAATGGAAACATCAAGTTACCAGAAAGCAAAAGCTAAAATGGCTATAAGAAAACCTCAGATTTCAATAATCACCTTAAATATAAATGGACTGAATTCACCAATAAAAAGGCAGAGTTGCAGAATAGATCAAAAACAAAACCCAACCATATGCTGCCTCCAGGACAAATATAGACTCAAAGTGGAAGGGTGGAAAATGATATTCAAGCAAATGGCATTCAGAGAAAAGTGGGAGTAGTGGTACTAATATCGGACAAAATAGACTTCAAAATAAAAATGGTAAAGAAAGATACTGAGGGATACTTCAAGGGAATCATGTACCGAGAAGACATAACACTTATTAATAACTATACTCCCAATCAGGGAGCCCCAAATTATATAAAGCAATTACTAACAGAACTAAAGGGAGAAACAAACCAAAACATTATCATAGTAGGGGACCTAAATACCCCACTGTCAGATATGGACAGATCATCCAAACAGAAAATCAATAAGAAAATAACATCTTTAAGTGATACATTAGACCAACTGGACATAATTGACATATACAGAGCCTTTCAACTCAAAATAGCTACTTACACATTCTTCTCTAGTGCACATGGAACATTCTCAAGGAATGACAACATACTGGGACACAGATATAACCTCGACAAATATAAGAGGGTTGAAATGTTATCAACCATATTCTCTAATCATGATGCTTTGAAATTAGAGATCAACTGTAAAAAAAAAAAGTGGTAAGAACCATAAATACATGGAGATTAAATAACATACTACTGAAGAATAATTGGGTCAGAGAAAAAATAAAAAGAGAGATCAAGAGATACATAGAAATAATGATCATACAACATATCAAAACTTTTGGGACATGGCAAAAGCAGTCATGAGAGGAAAGTTCATATCATTACAGACCTAACTCCAAAAACAAAAATGAGCCCAAATAAACAACCTAATGCTTCATCTTAAAAAAAAAAAAAAAAAAACTAGAAAAGGAAGAACAAAGGAGGCCTAAATTCAGCAGCAGGAAAGAAATCATCAAAATTAGAACAGAAATGAATGAAATTGAAAAAAAATAGAAAAAAATAAATGCAACAAAGAGCTGGTTCTTTGAGCAGGTTAATAAAATTGACAAACCCTTGGCTAGACTCACTAAAGAAAAGGAGAAAGGACACAAATAAACAAAATCAGGGATGAAAGAGAGGGAAATTATGACTGACATTGCAGAAATACAAAGGATCACGCAAGAATATGATGAAAAAGTATATAACAACAAATTTAATAACCTAGAAGAGATAGACCAGTACTTAGAAAAATACACCCTTCCTAGACTGAATCAAGAAGAACTAGAAAATCTAAATAGACTGATCAAGCAGTATGGAAATTGAAACAATCATCAAAAACCTACCAAAAAGTAAAAGTCCAGGACCAGATGGCCTCACCAGTGAATTCTACCAAACATTCAAAAAAGATTTAATACCTATTCTTCTCAAACTCTTCCAAAAAATCAAAGAGAAGTCAATACTTTCCAACTCATTTTATGAAGCCAATATCACCCTGATACCAAGACTTGGTAAAGATAACACAAAAAATAAAACTGCAGATGAATATCTCTTATAAACACAGATGCAAAAATTCTAAATAAGATACCAGCAAACCAAATACAGCAACATATTAAAAAGATTAAATACCATAATCAAGTGAGCTTCTTCCCAGGGGCATAGGGATAGTTCAACATATTTAAATAGATTAATGTGATACACCACATAAACAAATTATAAAATAAGAATCATATGATTATATCAATAGATGCAGAAAAAGCCTTCAACAAGATACAGCACCCACCTATGATCAAAACAATTAACAAAATTGGTATAGAAAGAAAATACCTTAATATAATAAAGGCTATTTTTGACAAACCCTCAGCCAACATTATAAATAATGATGAAAAACTAAAAACCTTTCCTCTAAGATCAGGAACAAGGCAAGGCTGTCCACTATCACCACTGTTACTCAATATAACATTGGTGGTCCTAGCAAGTACAATCAGATGAGAGAAAAATATAAAAGGCATCCAAATAGAAAACGAAGAAGTCAAACCATCACTATTTGCAGATGACATGATTCTCTATATAAAAAACCCTAAAGACTCCATAAGAACACTACTTGAAACAATAAATAAAGTTTCTGGATACAAAACCAATGTTCAAAATTCCATAGCGTTCTTATACTCTAATAACAGTGTCAGAAAAAGAAGTAGAAGAAATAATTTATTTTGCAATTGCAACAAAAAGACTAAAATACCTAGGAATAAATCTAATGAAACATGTGAAGGACCTATATAATGAAAACTATAAGACCCTATTAAAAGAAATCAAAGAAGATACAAAGAAATGGAAAGATAGTGTTCTTGGATTGGAAGAATCAACATAGTTAAAATGACCAGATTACCTAAAGCATTATACAGATTTAATGCAATCCCCATCAAAATCCCATTGGCATTTTTTAAAGAAATTTTTGTATGGAAGCACAAAAGACCCCGAATTGCCAAAGCCATCCTGAGAAAAAAGAACGAGGTTGGAGACATTACTCTGCCTGACTTCAAATTATACTACAAAGCAACAGTAATCAAAATGCATGATATTGGCAACAAAACAGACACACAGACCAGTGGAACAGAATTGAGAGTCCAGAAGTAAACCCATATTCATATGGGTAAATAATTTTTGAAAAAAAATATAAAATAAAATAGAGAAAGGAAAGTCTCTTCAATGAATGGTCCTGGGAAAACTGGAAAGCCACCTGCAAAAGCATGAAACTAGGTTGTTGTATATCACCACAATTAACTCAAAATTAACTCAAAATGGATTAAGGACTTGAATACAAGACCTGAAACAATGAAATGCACAGAAGACAACATAGGAATGAAATTCAAGGACCTTGGACTTAAAGGGGATTTTATGAATTTGCTTTCAAAAGGGAAGTAAAAGCAAAAATAAATGAATGGGACTACATCAAACTAAAAAGCTTCTGCTCAGCAAAAGAAACCATCAACAAGGTAAAGAAACAACCATCTGAATGGGAAAATATATTTGCAAGCAACGCCTATGGTAAGGGCCTAATATCCAAAATATACAAAGAATTCATACGACTCAATAACAATGACAAAAAATAAACAATCCAATCAAAAAATGGGCAGAGGACTTACTTCTCCTTGGAGGACATATAAATGGCCAACAAATATATGAAAAGATGCTCAACATCACTAGCTATTAGGGAAATGCAAATCAAAACCACAATGAGATACCATCTCACACCTTTTAGAATGGCTATAATTAACAGGACAAGTAATAACAAATGTTGGAGAGAGTGCAGAGAAAAGGGAACCCTCATACACTGCTGTGGGGGGGGGGGTGGATGGAGACTGCACATTGGTATGGTCACTATGGAAAACAGTATGGAGTTTCCTCAAAAAACTAAGAATTGATCTACCATATGATCCAGCAGTCCCTCTACTGGATATTTACCCCCAAATACTCGAAAACCCATATCCAAAAAGATATTTGCACATCGATGTTCATAGCAGCATTATTCACAGCGGCCAGGACATGAAGCAACTGAAGTGTCCTATGATAGATGATTGGCTAAAGAAGCTGTGGTACATATATATAATGGAATATTATTCAGCCATAAGAAGATGAAATACTGCCATTTACAATAATATGGATGGACCTTGAAATTATCGTACTAAGTGAAATGAGCCAGACAGAAAAGGTTGAAAATCACGATATCACTTATATGTGGGATATAAACCTAAAAGCAACAAATGAACAGGACAAACAAACAGAGACTCATGGACATGGATAATGGACTTGTGGTTACCAGAGGGGGGGGAGGGGAAAATAAATAAAATGTTAAAAGAATAAATAAATAAAATGTTTCAAAAATAAAAATAAAAAATAAAGTCTACATTTCCAACTTCTTCTGAAAACTTGGAAAACTGTGGCAGCTGTGGGGTCCGTACTTAACTCCTTTACCAGTTGTCTGGAGCCTACACACACCAGCTCACTTTGGCCCCTCTCCACATGGGCTTCTGGACACAAGGATGAGTGCAGGTGCCCTTCTTCCCTAGCACTGTCACTTTAACCCACAGTATGGCCAGGAAGAGAGAAGAATGCTTCTTGTATCCATCCTCCAACTAAGGTGAGAAAGCTAACATCAGGTAGGAAGACTGAGAGTGAGCCAGTTTTTTTGTTCTAGTGGCTATTGTTTGCATGTAATTTTGCGAGCGCCGTGTTTCTTACACTTAGCCCATTCGCTCACGTAAGTCCTCTTCACAGCCCCTGCAGGAATCTGGGTTTGTGGTCCTTGTGCTAAACCGCGGCGACACTCAATCACTCGATTTTCTAAGACGATGATTACTGTGAGTCTGGATAATCAAAGGCACTTTGAGAAAGGAGAATTTCACATCTGTGGCCTTGAAGGATGGTGCATTAGTTTGCTAGGGCTGCCGTAACAAATACCACACACTGAGGGGCTCAAATAACAGATGTTTAGTTTCTCACAGTTCTGGGGGCCAGAAGGCAGAGATCAAAGTGTCTGCAGGGTTAGTTTCTTCTGAAACCTTCCTCCTTGGCTTGAAAGTGAACTTCTCTCTGTGTCTCCACATCATCTTCCATTTGATGTCAGTGTCCTAATTTCCTCTTCTTGTAAGGACACCAGCTATTACGCATTAAGGCCTAGGCCAATGACCTCGTTTTAACCTAATTACCTCTTTAAAGACCGATACTCATATACTGTCATATTCTGAGACACCAGGGGTTAGAGCTTCCACATATGAACTTGGGCAGGACACCATTCAGCCCATAACAGATGGGTTGGGCCAGGAAGAAGAGCAAAGGCACAGTGAGCATGCATTTTTTTCTTCTCAGCCCCTGTGTTAGTTTCCTATGGCTGCTGTAGTAAACTGTCACAAACTTATTAGCTTAAACAACACACATTCATTTTCTTAAAGTTCTGGAAGTCCTAAAATCAAGTGTCGGCAGGGCTACAATCCTTCCATAGGTGATAGGAGAGAAACTGGCTCCTGGTTTTTTCCAGTTCATGAAACTGCTGACATCTCTTGGCTTGTAGCCCTCATTCCTCTGCCTCTACCATCTCTTCTGTCTCTGACTCCTCTGCCTCTTTCTTGTAAGGACATTGTGATTATATTCGGTCCACCCAAATAATGCAGGATAATCTCCCCATTTCAAGATTCTTAGTTGAATCACATTTGCAATGTCCTTTTGCCACTTAGGGTAACCTGTTCACAATGCCAGGGATTAGGGCGTGAATGACTCTGAGCCATTGTTCTGTCTACCTCAGCACCCTCCCTTCTTTCTTACTCAGCTTTAAAGATCTAGTCGGGGAATTATACATCACAGTGCTCCACTGGAGTGGTTACATGACCCAATCTGAATCCTTTGAAGGGCTTCTCCTTGAATGGCAAAACAATGCAACCTGAGGTGGGAGTTGGCCTAGATCAAAACTCCAAGAAGGTGTAAGTTTTAGTTGGTGCTAGTGGAGATGGAAACCAAGATCTGGAGAGAAAGACAGATGGAGAATCCTGGCGGTGTTACTGAGGCCAACAGTTTGGGAATCAATATATCCCTCATCTAGTATGTTTTCGTTGGGATTCTTTCCCTGGAAATCAAAATCATCCTGAGTCTACAGAAGCTATTTTGAATGAAAGCTCAGCGGTTGTCCAGGTGCAAGCTGCAAGAGCCCAGGTGGCTCTATTTTGAAGCTAATAAACCTTAAACTTCAAAGGCACTCACTACATGAGTCCCTCCATGGTCCCAGAGGTGAGTCATGTTCAAAGTTTTTGCAAAACTTTTAGGAGATGCATTATCTGCAAGTATTAAGACCACATCAGCCTCTTTCCATTTCGATTTCTCCTCTATTAAATCTCCCCTCCCCCGGCTTTGAAATGGCAGTAGGCAATTTTTAAAACAAACTAGGGGAAACTGAGTTGAGGATACATTTGCTGTGGTGTTGAACAGAATATATTTATTTATACGGCTTCCAGTCATTTCATTAAGTTTGCTGGTTGGCTGGGTGAAGGTGGTTCTTGGGAATACTCCCACCGCCCTGACTCACCCAGCGAAGTGACAGGAAGGGGCAGTTCTGGGAGTTCTGTCACTAGTGATGATGTCCCACAGTGTTTGCCACCAGAAATATCTGGGGACTTGAGCAGAAACAAGTTGGAAAACATATGGAGCCAAAGTTTGGTCTGTTGAAAAATTCTTTCAATCATCAGATGTGTAAAACTGAATTTTTGACTTCTGGTCAAAATTAAAATTCTCCCTTGTCAGAAATATACCAGATAATGCTACATCAATATACAATACACTTTTTCTTTCTTTAGTTTCTTTCTTTCTTTCTTTCTTTCTTTCTTTCTTTCTTTTTCTTTCCTTCCTTCCTTCCTTCCTTCCTTCCTTCCTTCCTTCCTTCCTTCCTTCCTTCCTTTCTTTCTTTCTTCCTTCCTTCCTTTCTTTCTTTCCTTTCTCCCTCTCCCTCTCTCTCTCTCTCTTTCTCCCTCTCTCTTTCTTTTTTGATGAAATTTGTGCAAAAAGGGATTTGCCAAAATTCTTATAGATTTAATCCTAGAGGTTTAAAACAATAGTGAGTATGTGGTTTGTGTGAAGCCATGTGATACATGGACCCTAATACATTGGACTATGTCTCAAAGCTAAAATACACTTTTCCAAATGATCAGCTATGTTAGAAAAAACCTGAAGTCTCTCCCTATTCCCTCCATAGAAAGTGGTAGCTCAAACTTATTGTCATATGAAGAGACAAAGTGTACAGCCAAAAGGGAAGGAAAGCAGTATTTCAAAAGTGTCTGACAACTAATTAACACAAACCGATGTTATTTTTTTATATTTTGTGTTTTTGTGGTATTTTTCAGCTGCTAAAACTTTGTAATTTATTATTTATTTTCTTCTATTCATTTTCATATTTAATTTTGTATTCATCACTTTGCATTCATTTTCTTTAAAAGAGTGAATATTTTTCAGGCCCCGGTAAACTCAGATCAGCCCCATGCAGAAGCTACAACAAAGAGCCAGGAATGACCAGCCTGCCTAGAATGGGGGCTGAGGACAGAGGAATTGTGCAAGCAGGTAGAGAGGGAGAGAGGTTGGGGACACTGAGAACAGAGGATGTGGAAAGGCAAGGAGGGGAGGGTAGATCCAGTGAGGCTGACAGTGGGGGCATGGTGGGTTCCTGTCAAAGAGAGTAACAGGACAGAGGGCTTCCTTTTCTCTGGGAACAGATGTTTTCCAGCTGTGTCAACCTTCTGCACCTCTGATGAGTGGAGAGATGATTAAAGACTAAACAGGTGGTATGTTCTGGAATCCAGAAACAGAGTCCAAAAAAATGCCACTCTCTGAAACAGAGATTTATAAGAACCAACATCAAAGTGAGGAGGGATATCACAGTTTGACCGCTTCCCAAATTTCTCAAAATTCTTCAAGGAATAGGATAGCCTCTCAATTCATCCAGGAATTGAGAGCGTGTCCTCAAATCCCATCAGGGTAGCACCAATTTAAGTGTAACTAATAAAAAATGTAATTTCCAAGAATACTGCTAAACACATAATGACGTATGATAAAGTATTTAAAAGGAAAAGTAAAAGGTGGCAACCACACATGAATAAATTAGACCAAAAACAATCTATAAGGCAGAAAATAGATAATGTTTTTTGTCCAAAGATAAATGATATATCAAGGAAAATGTTTATAACCTGTATCACAACCAAAGATTAATTTTCCTAATATATCAAAGTTCCTATAAGTCGATTTTAAAAAAAGATCAACAACCTAACAGAAAAAAAAATAGGCAGTTTATGAGAAAGGAAATACAAATGTCTCTTAGACATATGGATAGATATTAAACCTCATCCACAGTAAGAAAATGCAAAATAAGATTATACTGCAATATCACTTTTTGACTATCAGATTGGCGAAGATAAAAAAAAGTTTGGTAAAGGTGTGAGAAAACAAGCTCTCTCATAAATTATTGATAAGAATGTAGATGCAATTCTTGTGGAGAGCAATTTAACAATACCTGTCCAAATTACAGCCATATGCAGTGTAATTCGCAGCTTGACTACTAAGAATTTATCCTGTTCGAGTGGTCACACATATACGATATGACATGTAAACAATAGTACTTGTAGCATTCTTTGCAATAACCAAAAAATGAGAGAGCCTGCATGTCTATCTGGAGGTGACCGAATAAATAAATTGCCATTTATCCAGACATTGGAATATCATTCAGCTGTAGAAAAAAAATCAAGAAGCTTTATTTGAACTGACATGAAATGATCCTCAAGATAGATACGGTGAAAAAAAGCAAGGTATAGAAGAAATACAAAGTACTCTACTGTTATGGTTTTAAAAGGGAAAATGGGAGGAATGTGGCAATGTTTGTGTATTGTCTGAATAAACATAAAGTATCTGTAAAGATACATCAGAAACTCAGGCATCACTTGCCCTCAGAGTGAAGTTCTGGGTGCCTGGGAGAGGAGCATGTAAGTAAGCAAAGAACCCCACGCCTTCCTGGAAAAGAGTGGAATAACGATCATCACGATCCACTCCACAAGTGTTAACTGAGGGCTGGCCTTACGGCAGGCTCCGTGGCGGGTTCCACAGTTACGGCACTGGGTAGAAGAGAGTGTCCTGCCCTCATGGAACTTTCACTCCAGTAAATGTTACAGGCAGTAAATAAAATGTACGGATGGACAGATGATGGGCAGATAGATGGACAGAGGCAGGGGAGAGAGGAAGAGAGAGAGAGAAGGAGGGCGAGAGAAAGAGAGAGAAGTCAAGCACTTTGAAGACAATAAAAAGTGGCAAGTGTAGAGCGAGAACATGCGGATGGCAGGTGAATCATTTTAGACAGGGTGGCGGCCGGAGAAGGCCACATGTCATCCAGGGTAGAAGCATCCAGGGGACATGTGCAAAAGCCTCAAGTGGGTACTTTTGAGTGGGTAGTAAGGAGGCCATGTGGCTCAAGCAGAGAGAGGGAAGGAGACAGTGACAGGTGGCTGAAATGTGGTCCCAACATTTAACAACTATTCTCCAGGAGCAACGTAGCCCACCTGGGCCCGCTGGGGTGGCGCCAACCCCTCGGGGGTTCCTAGTCTTCTTGCTGAACTCTAGACGTTTGCCCAGTATGAGTCGGGCTCTGGCTATGGAGCTGTGGGAGGCCAATGGGCTGGTACATTCCATGTTCTGGGGTGTCGCCTATTGTTTTAGTAGATGCTTGTAATGACTTTTCTCTGAAATAGCCTTCCAGGACCAAGATAGCCCTTTGATAACTCCAGTATCCCATCCCAAATGTGGTATTTGCTCCCATAGCACAAAAGCAGTCCTCTGGCCTCCTAGAGAGCTTGTATGTTTGGAAGGGAACACATGCAAGCTCCTATCCTGTTACTGGCTCTTCCAGAAGTAGTCACAGACAGAGCAGCCTTCTGAGTTTCACTGACGAAACATGGCCAGGCTCCCGGAGGACCACAGCTTCCCCCGTGGGTGCGTTTTCTCTGTGTGACATGTGCTATGTAAACTCTCTGGACATACTGGGTCCTTGCTCTTTAAGACAACAAATCCCCGTGGGAAGAGGGCTGCATCTTGCATAATTGGACAGTTGGCTGTATCCAGAGAGAAATGTTTGCAGAGAGCATGGGAAGTCAGCCCAGGGACCCACATGTTTGCTCGGCATCCACATGGCAAACAGCAAGAGCCTCCCTTGAACGCAAGGGTCAGAAAGGGATTTTCCTCAAATCGAGGCAAGCCTCTGGGGTGATAGCTCATTCAAAAAGCTGTAGTATAGGAAGGGCGTTCATTCTGGAACACCGGTGCCAGGCCTCGCCTCCTCTGAGATGGGCACAGACTCTTTTCTCCCTCCTTATGCGTTCTAGAAGCAGAACTGACTCTGAAATACGGAGGTGTCCTGGTCCTGATTCAAGGTCCAAGAGTTTGGAACCAGAGCTCATAGGCCAGCTGTAGGGAGCAGGGGTGGGAGAAGGAAGGAGGCCTGTTTCTCCTGTGCTGAAAATGAAAGCCCAGGCTTTATGCACATGATTAGTGATGAGGAGCTAGTTGCCTGGCAACAGCAGCCCCTTCCCCCTTCTATCCATACCCCTCAGGCTGCTTGTAATGTTTGGTGACATTTTTCTTTTCAAAGCAGAGACAGGGAGTCTCCCCCTTAATTAGCTGAGGATGGTTGCCCCCTGCACTCCCCCCCCACTGGCTTATTGATCAAACTCCTGATTAGAAATCATCCCCCCAGAGCATTTAATTATTAATTGCACATTAATAATTGCTATACCAAGATAACCCCGTCGATAGCTGTTAATGTAAGTGAAGAGCTTAGACCAAGACCTGACACATAGGAAATGCTGTATAAAACTAGCCATTCAAATAATTAATTAAGTCTATTTCTTCTGGGAGACTGGAGTACTAAGACCTACACACTGGGCAGACCGACTCTTTCCAAAGAGCTTTGCCATTTTCACTCAGCAGAATGCTACAGCCAGAGGAGTACTTAGAGGACTCTGCCCGCCCCCTCCAAAACTGCCTCCTTTTACAGATGGGGAAACTGATGCCCAAAAAAGGTGAAGTGACTTTACTAAAGCCACACAGCTAATGACGCCAGAGCTAGGCTGAATCCAGACTTCCTTATCCTCAGTCTCTTTCCACTGTACCCCTGGCCATCTAAATTTAGCCTTGTGTTAAAATCTCACCAGGAATCCACAAAAAATTACAGACTTGTGATTAATGATCACTCCCCCTCCCTGTTAGTGTCCTCAAATTGCTGTAACAGATCACCACTAATTTAGTTGCTTAAAACAACACAAGCTTATCATCTACAGCTCTGGAGGTCAGAAATCCTAAAGTGGGTCTTACAGGACTAAAAGCAAGGTGTTGCAGAGCTGTGTTCCTACTCAAGTCTCTAGGGGAGATTCTGTTCCTTCCTTTTCCAGCTTCTGAGGCTGCCTGCATTCTTTGGTTTATGGCTGCAATACCCTGACCTCTGCTTCTATCATCACATCTTCTCTGCCTCTCCTGCCTCCCTCTTTCCCTTCTAAAGACCCTTGTGATTACATGAGCCCTTGCAGATAATCCAAGATATTCTCCCCAGCTCAAGATCTTAAAGTCTCTTTTGCCATGTAAGGTAACATATTCACAGATGCTGGGATTGGGACATAAACATCTTTGGGGGTTCCTTATTCTGCCCCTCCCCGCGGGCTTCTCCACCTCCCCCCACGGGTTCTGATTCAGTCTTCTGGGATAGAGCCCTGGTGTCCGCATCTTGAACAGCCTCCTCTGACCGCAGCAGGAGCGCCAAGGCATGCTCAGGGAAACACTTCGTCGCCCCTCCTGCTCCTCTCTCTTCCTCTTCACAAGAAAATGATGTGATCAGCCGGGCAGGGCCATTGATTCCATTTTATAAAATTCGAAGCTCAAGGCTGAGAAAGGTGAATTACTAGTCCAAGGTCCCACAGCTAGAGCTGAAACTGAAAGCCATGTCACCTATCCCCACACCCACATCCATACCCAGGGCAGTTTTTGCTCCAGCACAGTCAGGACCTGGTTCTCCTCTGCTACAGACACAACCTTGTGGATGGAGCCTGCTCCCTTCCTCGTCCACTAGAGGAAGCCAAGGTCCAGAATGGGCCAGCGGCCCGCCCCAGGTTCTCCTTCACGTCCCTAAACTTCACCCCCACTCCCGTGGGAGGCTCAGGAGAGAGCAAGCATCTTCACTTTCCTTACCGATCTGCCAAGAAACACTTTTCAACGCAAAATAAGATTCGTGGGACAGAAAAAACATGTGAGGTTTTGGGTTGATTACCTACACGGAGCAGGCTGATGGGAGGGAGTTAGGGTCTATGGAAAGATGGGGTGTGGGCGAGCCGGGTTTCTCCCGTTCCTGTCCGGGGAGAGAGAAATAACAAAGGAGACTCCCAAGTGCTGGTGCGCAAGTGCACAGGTGAGCACTAGGGGGCAGAGCTTGGCCAGGAATGGGGGAGTCAACGGCTCATTTCCTTTGGTTTGACGGTTTTTAAAGGGCGAGTTTTAAGTGGGAAGGGTCATTGCCATTAGTACCACCTCAGTCGATAGTTTTGTAATTGGGTGATTAATATGGAAATAAGTGTAAAACAAGAACCCCAGAGGGTGGTTTGAGAGCTGATGCAATAGGAATAATGCGCATCTTATGATTTTTTTTTTTAACAAGTCAATTGTCTCATAATCTTCGTTCTTTTTTAAATGTGAACTGACTCCTGACCACAACTTGGCAATTTGTCATAAAGCAATGAGTCTAGGTATTGAGGAAAAAAACGAATACTACTTTAAGAGCTTTCTAGTATATAGTCTCTGCAACTGGAAAAAAATTTATACGCACACACATTTGGACATATTTGAATTCAGTAGTGGCCTGAAGAGGTTATCTTCTTTAGAACAATAATAATTACCTGTGACTATAGTTCCTAATAGTACATTGCATATTTGAAAATTTCTGAGAGAGTAGATCTTAAAGTTTTCATTATAAGTAAACAAAATAATTTGCCACTATATATGGTAACGGACGTTAACTAGACTTTTCTTGGTGATCATTTCACAATATCTACAAATATTAAATCACTATGTTGTATGTTCAAAACTAATGTAATGTCATATGTCAATTATGCCATAATTTGAAAAATGAAAAACAAAAATGAATAACTACCATAAATGAGAACTCATTAGGCACAAGGCAATGGGCTTTTCTTGAATGATCTCATTTAAGCAATCTAACCCTATAAAATAGATACTATTATTATCACTTTTATTTTATAGTTGAAGAAACTGAAGCTAAGAGGTGTTAAGTAAGTTAAGTAAGATGAAGCACTTCATCCAGGACTAAGAGTGAACTCTGTCTGACATCAAAGCTGAGGTTCTTAGCGCCTGTCTGTCCGAAAGCCTGAACAATCCTATCCCAATAGAAAAAATTCTGCGTCATGTACTCTGACACTTCACATTCTAATCTGAGCTTGGTGTTGATTTAGTGTTTGGTCACAAGAAAGTGACTCCACCTCTCTGTTGAATCTTAAGATTGAATAATGAGGCAAATACTTAACTCACTTAGTCAAAATAAATGTAATATAATCTCTGGGTTAGAGCATTTGGGACATCAAGCACTCAGATTAATATGCAGAGTCCAGGACTACCACCAGCTCTGAGATCTTCGGGAAGCTGGTGCTGGGGTAGGAAGGAAGTTTTTATAGGATAGAAATGAAAGAGTATGGTGTGTGAATTTTTGAGGGGTTCAAGAATATGGATGGATCCTTTTCCTGTGGGCAGGCCCTAGAGTATGGGAGCAGAGACTTGCCAGAGGAGAGCCACTCATTGGGTTAAGAGAGGTGTGCTTTGGAGAAATGCTGCACAAGGCCATTAGCTGGGGGTTAGCTGGAAGGAAGCCATGTTTCTTGAGGGAGCAGTGGAAAGAAGCTGCTTGGTGCTGAGTGACCGGGCAGGCCCTTGGGGTACTTGGTCAGCTGCATGACTGCCACAGGCAATCACAAAAGAGCTATTCACCTCTTTCTTTCACTCCCTCTTCTCCTCAAAACCAGAAGATTAAGCATAGGAAAGGTAGGAGAGAATAGACCCCACCTGTGATCTCTCCCATCCCCAATCTTCTAAAGCCACTAGTCTGTTATGCATGAGAGACAAAGAGGAAAGCTTTGGATCAAATATAAGATTGAAATTTTAAATTGGACAAAGCTGAATCTTAGTAACGAGAGAGAAACTGTTTGATAGCTAAAATAATACAGAATCAAACTGGGATCTATATAGCTAACGGAGCCTGATACTCAGGTGGAAAGGAAGGTTCTACAGAGCATAACTGATAGATTTTGGGGGTGGGGGAATCCATTTGGTGTTTATCCTCCCCAGAGAATTGACAATCTTCACTAAATCTGTTGCTCCAAAGGAAAATCAATAGATATTATATATTCTGTTATAGGTGAAAGATTGCAGCTTGCCGTTTCACATTGCACAGTTAGATGCTGCATGTGTGACGGTCATACTGCCCTCTGGGACTTCGGTCTTGCAGGAGTATCTAGGGTGCCTCAGATAATGGTGGGAAATGCCAAGGGTTTCTCTTTCTATTGAGTAATACAGCTCTTTCTTCTGCTCTCATAGCCAGTGCTAGGTCAGGACATTCATCTTCTTAAGTGCCCTCCCCCTACTCAGACTCCTGCTCTCTGAGAGGTCTGGACTGACCCCCTCCCTGTGTGCCTCCCTCCTGAACTCTCAGCTCTCATTTCAATCTAGCCCTACGCTTCAGAGGAGCTATAAAGTGTGAGCTATAATTTGCAAACATTGTGATGATAATCTCTCCCAACCCTGAGTACCCTCTACCCCTTACTATACAGATTTGGGCAGTACAAGAACCGATAGATACACCAATGGAACAAAGGACAGAGCCCAGAAACAGACCCAAGGACTGTATCATAAAGCACTCAGTGATTTTTTAAAATGATGTCATCAACCCATGGGAAAAGGAAAGAATATTCCGTAAATAATATTTGGCTAATTGGTTAGCTGCATGTGGAAAAATAACCATTAAATCCTCACTTTACATACATCGATTTCCAATTGATTAAAGACTTAAGACGTAATAAATGAAAATAAAACATGTATAAGAAAACTGAAGTGAATATCTTTCAGACTTTGGGGTTGGGGAAGAAATTTAAAAAAGAAATTCCATGGAAAAAAAACAATAACCCTTAATATAGAAATGTAAATGTTTTAAATAAATACCAAAAAACAATATAAAAATAAACAAAAGGTGTGATAGTAACACAGCCCTAAGTCCCCATCACACCAGCTGACAGTGAGCCGACAGCCAGCATGTGAGTGAGGACATTCTAAGCCATCCGTTCCCTAGCTATGCCACCAGATGACAGCAGGTGCATGAATGAGCCCAGCCAATATCAGCCATGCCTGGTTCAAGCCATCAGATACATTCTGCTGACCAACAGATTTGTAAGCAATAGTGAGTAATTTTTGGTTTAGAACACTAAGTTTTAAGGCAATTTGTTATGCAGAATTAGATAAATGACAAATTGGGAAATGACAAATTGGAACAAATATGTGCAAGAAATATTAAAGATAAAGATTAAAATCTTTAATATGAAATGAGGTCCTATAAATCAACAAGAAAAACAACATCTGCCACAGAGAAATGGATATAGGCGATGAGCAGACAAATTCTTAAGGAAGAAGAGAAATGATTAACAAACTGGTGAAAAAACTTAAACCTCACAAAAATAAAAGTACAATCTGAACATTAAACCACACATTTTTTTACTTATTTATAATAACAATGTAAAAATATTCAATGATAATGAGGGTGATAGTGTGAAGGGCATTCTCGAATCTATGGATGGAAGTGGAATTAACAGACCGTTTTTGGAATTGGTTGGTGTAAAAATGGCATGATTGTTCCCAGTTCCTCAACATGCCCTTTATGTGATTTCGTAGCTCCTTATTCTAGAAGCAGAGTATGTTTTCTTGCATATTATTGTTGTGTTTCATCTCGTGGCTGTTTTTGGCCAATGGAATGCTAATAAATGTGTGCTGCAAGCAGAGGTTTAAGTGTCTTCCAGTTTCAAGTTTGTCCTCTTGCATTTCTCTTTTTACCACAAGAATGTATTTCCTATGTACTTCTGCCCCTTCATCCTGAGCCCCAGAGTGAACACGTGGATTTGGGAAATGGTAGTGGCAGAACAGTATTTGGAGCTTGCCTAACTTCCATATCAAAGCAGAACAATTAAATAGCAAAACCAACTTCCACAGATATTTCCATCAAAACAAGATAAGAAGGTTATCCCAGGACCTCTGAAATCAAGCAGGTGAGGACAAATTACTGGTAGTCACAGGATCTGCATGGTATCAGTGTCTGTGCAGGAGGAAACACAGGAAAGCAAACACAAGAAAGCAGAAGGGCATTTAACAAACCCGAGAACAAGAAACCCCTAAAATATCCAACAAGTATTCGCAGGAAATCTCAGCAGGCCAATTTTAGAACAACTGCTGAAACTGTTTTGCTTACACAGAGAAGCAGGTGAATGCAAAGAGCCTGCAGGAAGGCCTGAAAGTTCTGGAGCAGAGACAGTCATAGGTTCCTGATATCTTAATGCAGAAGAGGGCTGGTGCTGGAAACAGCAGCCCAGCCAGAGACAATACTCTCATTCCCCACCTCGCATCTAGAAGGGGCCATGTTCTTGCCAGGTGGCCAAGGAGCTTAGGACAGGGAAATGCCTTCTCCATTTTTCTCCATGGCTGGTTGGGTGCAGAGGACTCAGAAATTTTAGAGGTGGAATCACAGAAAGGAAGGAGTCTGGGCCCAAAATCACCATGTAGAAGGCTGAGTGCCAGGTAGACATAACCACATGGGATATTACACACATAGATATTTGTGTCTAGCCACTGAAATTTGAAGGTTTGTTAAAATAGTAGTATCACCCTAAATGTACAACCTATGAGGAAATGAATTCCTGAGCAAGCGTTAGGACATAATCGTGTGCCCTGGGCAGTGCCTAGATGTGCAAATGTAAAGATTCAAGGGCTAACCCATAAAAGCCATGCCCTCCCATCCCCTCCTCTCTGCGTGTCACGTGTTTACCTTCCAGTGAGGAGACAGGGAGGTTGCAGAAGTTTAATTCCAAAGGGCTGGCCATTTTAGCTGGGACCTCCCCATCGGGTGTAACACAAGCCAGAGAACAAAGAACCCACATTTTCTGTTTCAGCGAATGGGCTGCCTTAGCTCCGTGGCCACTGTTAAAGCTCGGTGCTTGGCTTCACCTTCTCATTTGGAACACAGCTTACTCTCAGCTTACTCCCTTCAGGGGTCAGTGTAAGGTAAACGCCCAGAGAAGTTTGAATAGCAAGCCTTTATTGGGAGAGCACTCCCGGGCGAGGTTCTCTGGTCGAGAGAGGAGAGGGGACACAGAAGTTGTTCCCTGGGGTAGGAGTAGGAGGGCGCAGCTTTTATGGGGTTATGTGGGGGTAGGGGTATAGAGTGGGGAACATTAATCGTTAATCAATGCTAATTGAGCCTCCGGATTAGGGTGGTGGCGCCTAGGGCTTTAGGGTGGGCCCTATTCAGAAGGTCTGGATTCCAGGTATCAAACTGGGGAGTCTCCAGGCAGGCATCTGGCTGGCCCTTCCCCCGCAGACCCAACAGTCAGTACAATGGGACTCTGGCCCCAAGACACTCAAAAGCATTAGGGGACCACTGGCTGTATAAGGGGAGGAAGGATGTCTTGGGAAAGAGGTAGTCTGGATTTTAGACTTTGGGTGGTGGCTTTAAACTTTTTTGACTTTGACACATAGTGGGAAGTACAATTTATACAGTGACCCAGGACATGTGTAAGAAACATACCCTGGTATTTTCCCTTCTAGTCCATCGCACTCCATCACATCGCACCCCGTTCTATTCCATTTTCTAAAAGCTGGTCACAACTCATTTAATTGATTTCATGACACACCAGCGAGTAAGCTGCACTCTCTGCTTTAAAAGACATTGCACTAAGGACATGCTAGCTGCCCCTCCCCCCTCACCCAGCCACATGGACTGTGTACCGAGAGGAACTAGAACATGCTGGTTAGGAACCTGGGCTCTGGAACTAAACTGCTCAGGTTTGAATTCTGGCTGTACCACTCATTAATTTTGTACCCTGAACAAGTTCCTTTTCCACCTTGCTCTTCAGTTCCATCTGTAAAATGAAGTCGATAATAAAAATACCCACCTTGTGGTGTTGTTGTGAGGATTGATTTTATATATATCTAAGTTTATATACTTTGCATATGTATTTATTATTTCATATATATCACACATACTAAGTACGATATTACATTTAATATTTATATATTATATACATATATAAGAATAGGGCCTAGCACATAGTACTTGCTATATAAATGTTAGCTTTTATTATTAGTAGATCACTCTTTCTTAGTCTGAAGGGACAAACCGTATGAAAGAAGTCTGGAAGTCCCTGAAAGAGCTTAGGGTTCTTATTCTTTAAGTCCTTGAATTATTTCTTAAGCAGGGACAGTGTGACTGAGTTGTGTTTCTGTGGGGGGCACTAATGGCAAAAGTGCAGAAATATAATCCTCTTCAGTACTTTCTCCTATGAATTCAGCTTTGGAAATTAGTTCTTCAAGATGGTAACTGCCCAGGTGTCGTTCACATTCCAGGACCAGCTGAAATATGAATGTGTCCATGAAGATTTCTTGGTTCTCACATGAAAATAAATTTTCCGTGTTCTGTGTTTCATTATTGTGATGATGTGCCCCTGGAAAGACGAAAGAAGGGGTTAAGACTAGAAGCCTCTATGCCAACCACCACAGCAGCCACATTTCCTGATCGAGTACCTGGCGATTACATCGGTAGGCTATTGTTTAACTCTGTTCCCACAAGAAAGAGGAGGAGGAATTTATGGGAAACATAGTATGGGAACCATGAACTTTTAACGTTCCGCTTTCTGCTTCTGTACCCCCGCTTACGCATCATATCGGACCACCATTTGGTGACGGGTAATGAATAGATGATGTATAGATCCACTGTGATTGGGATATAGTGATGAATGGATTTTGGGGTATAAAACTGTGGACCTGAAATGGGTCGAGGCTGCTCCTTTGGAAGGACAGCCGCTGGCTAATAGACTGCCTCTAATATCAGAGCACTCAGGCTGAGTCTGGTTATTCCGGTCACAACAATTATCTCATCTCTTGTGGCACCTATTGTTATCATGTTAAAGTAAGCTTTAATTATGTTTATATATCTCTCAGGTTTATTAAGGTATACCTTGCATACAGAAAAACTCACCCTTTTTAGAGTATGGTTCCGAGTTTTGACAAACATATTCATTGTGTAACCACCAGCACCACAGTCAAGTTATGCAACATTCCCAACCCCAGTTAATCCCTTCATGTTCCTTTGCAGTCAGCCCCTCCTGCAATTCCCACCCCCAGGCAGCCACTGATCTGTTTTCAGTTCCTAAAGTTTGGCCTTTCCTAGAATGTCATACAAAGTGAGTCATACAGCGTGTAGCCTCTTGAATCTGACCTCTTTCACTGAGCATAATGCATGAGATTCGTCCAAGTTGGTGCATGTACCAACAGTTTGCTACTCTTCAGTGCTGGGTCGTAATAGTATTCCATCATGTGGATGTCTCTCAGTTCATTTGTCAATTCATCTTTTTTAAGGTAATGAGTAAAGCCACTTATTTACATACACAAGTTCGTGTGTGAATGTCTTCTTTCTTGTGGATGACCCCTTGAAGTGGGATTATTGGGTCCTATGGCAAGTGTAACTGTAAGAAACTGTCAAACTGTTCTTCAAAGTGGCTGTACCCTTTGTGTGCCTGTTCATCAGAGAAATTCAATTACTCTGTGTCTTTGTCAGCACTTAGGCGAGTCAGTTTCTTTCCTTTCTTCCCCCCTCCCTCTCCTTCTTTCTCTCTCTGTTGGGAGCCAAAAGGCCTTCATCCTGACTGCCCAGCCCCCGGCATAGAACCTGGCGGTTAACAAACCTGTATGCTATCTAAAGAATGCATGAGCAGACAATGTCCCACGGAATAGTTAACCACAGAATGTATTAACATACCCGCCGGATAAGGAAGGACCTACTGAATGGCTGTGGACCTGCCCAAGGAGCCCCTCTCCTTGTTCCTCTTTTCACTTCTAACCTTTGTACCCCCTCACCCCTTCAACCAAGGACCAATGAAATTGTAACAAGTATACCCCTGCCTAGTCAGTCCTGCCCCCCTTTGTTCTTCTGTATAAATATACCTGCTCTAAAATAAAAAATTTGAGGCTTGATCAGAATACTGTCTTGCCTCCGCTCCTTTATCTCGCCCGTTTCTCTTTCAGGCTGGACCTTCTTCGAGCCCGCGAATAACTAGGTCCTGCGGGTCGGGACATCTCTCCCTTTCATTCTTTCTTTTAATAGGTATGTAGGGGAGTAAGATTTTGGTCAAGGTATAATAAATATACAGACAAGTCAGGCGTCAAGCTTGATGAACTTTATAGAGTATATGCATCCATGTAACCACTGCCCAGATAAGAAACCAGAATATTACTAGTGCCCCAGAAACATTGCTGTGTCCTCTTGCAGTATTATGGACTGAGAGTTTGTGTCCCTCTGCTCGAATTCATATATTAAAATTCCAGCCTCCAGTGTGATGGTATGAGGAGGTAGGACCTTTGGGAGGTGGAGTTTTCATAAATGAGATTAGTGCCCTTATAAGAAGAGACACTAAAAGCTTGCTTCCTCTCTCTCTGCTCCTTTCCAAAGACAACCTTATTCTGGCTTCTATCACCATAGATCAGTTTTGGGAACTTCCATAAATAAAATAGTATGCCATGTACTCCTTTGTGTGATTTCCTTTGCTCAATGTTATGTTCAAGATTCATCCATATTGTTGCAGAAGGCTGTAATTTGTTCATTTTCTTGCTGTAGAGTATTCTATTGCATGAATATACCACAGTTTATCTAATTACTGTTGATAGTTGTTTGGGTTGTTTCCAGTTCTTATCTGTTATAAATAATGCTTCTATAAACATTCTTGTTGCCATTTGAGAGGTTCCAAGACCACCCCTTTTCAATAATTCACTAGAAAGATGCACAGAACTCGGAAAGAAAGGTGTTAATTTTACAGTTATGGTATATTACAGTGAAAGAATATGAGCTAAATCAGCAATGGGATAAGGTGCATAGGGCAGAATTCCAGGTGTGAGCTTCCAGTTGTCCTCTCCTGTTGGCAGACAGCACTTATTTCTCCCAGCACCAATGTGTGGCAACATGCATGGATTACTGCCAACCAAAGAAGCTCACCCCAACCTTGCTGTCCAGGGATTTTACTGGGGACAGGTTATGTAGATATGCTGACCACTCGCTTGGCTGTCCTTGGTCTCCAGTTCCTCCAGAGGTCAAGCTGATACCACATGGTTAAGGCCCTGACCATATGTCATATTGTTAGCATAGACTATCTGATGTGGCCCAAGGCTCCCAGGTAAACAGACACACTCTTAGGAGACAAGACCTCCAAGGGCTTAGAGGTTGCCTCCTTAGAGCTAGTCAAGGACCAAACCTTTCTTTGTACAAGATGAATCCTTTTTTTGTACTCTTGTATGTGTCTTTTGGTGACTGTATGTAGCATTTCTATTGGATATATACCTAGGAATAGAGTTGCTATGTCATAGCTTATGCATACGTTCAGGTTTAGTAGTTATTACCCATTGTTTTCCAAAATGGCTGTATTAAAGTACATTCTCACCAGCAGTGTATGAGAGCTCCAATTGCACCATGCCTTCTCCAACAATTGCTACTGCCAGATGTTTCATTTTACTTATTTTAGCCATTCTGGTGGGTGCTTTTAATTTGTGTATATCTCTACTTAATGATGATGATGAGCCTGTTTTATGTGCTTATTAGTCATTTGTATATCCTCAGCACTTATTATCAACTTCTTATATTGCAATTTAATTCAATTCAACCCAAAAATCTTATTAAGCCCCTACCATGTGACAGACCCTGTGCTACAGCAATGAAGGATGTAATAGTGAACAAAATGCAGTTCACACACACACACACACACACACACACACACACACACAGAGGAAGGAGCAGCTCCATATGTATTGATATGGAAAGGTTCCCAATATGTCCTAAGTGAAAAAAGAGGTGCAGAAAAACGTGTATAGTATGCTACCAGTTGTGTGAAATGTTTGTGGGATAAATGAATACTCATACAAGCTCACATGCACAAACACACATATGAATGGTCTTGAATATGCATAAACATTTTTCAGAAGGATAAACAGAAACTATAATAGCTACTTGTAGAGAAAGAAAATTGGGTGAACATGGAATAGTGGAGGAGGAGAGAGGGACTTTTCACTGTATCCCATTTTATACTCTGCTGTGTGAGTAATGCAAATCTTGTGCCTAAACCTGAATCTTTTTACCTATTAAAATCATTGTGTAGAAATGTTTTTTTAAAAAGAAAGCGAATATTGCTTCTGACTATGAAATGGTTTTATAGTTTAGTTGGGAGGTTTGTGGGGGAGTTATGGACACTAGTGTGATGAGTCCTGAAAAGGTGAGAGTACATAATCCTTTGGGGAAACATTCAATGGACACCTAAGCCAGGAATTTTTTTTGAGGAAATAGGTTTCCAAAGGAACTAATATCTAAACTGAGACTGACAGGCCAGTGGAACTTAGTCTGGAAAGAAAGTGGAAAGCAGGAAGGATGTTCTTGACAGAGATTATTGCCTGGGTCTGAAGGTGGGGTGGAGTGTTTCAGGCTCTGAACTGCTCGAAATTCATTGTCAGAGGACAGAGGGGCATGGCAGGAGCAGCAGCAGTGGTCAACTGGGGCCAGATATTGAGAGTTCTGTCAGCTCCAGGTGTCTAAACTTGGTGAGCCATTTAAGGGTGTTGAAGCAGGAGAATGACAAGAAGAGATTTGCATTTTAGGAAGATCACTTTGGCCACAGAGAGAGTGAATAGTAGAACTACAGGCTGGATGGAGGAGGCTATCAGGAGTTTGGCATCATGGGTAAGTACATGGGCTTTTGAGTCAAATCCAATTAACCTGACTCTGTAAATGAATGGAATAGCACTTCCCTCATAAAATTATCGGGGAAGTAGAATGAGACAATGCTTATAGGGCTATTATCACAGTGCCTCATACAGAATAAAGATTCGATAAATATTAGATATTATTATGATGCTATCCCGAGTCTGACCTCTTTTCACCATTTTTACCTCTACATTTCTAAGTCCAACCACCATCTTTCACCTGGAGCATTAGAGTAGCCTCCTCACAGGTCTGCCAGCTGTCATGCCTGCCCCTGTCAGTCCATCCTTTATAGCAACCAGAGTTAGTCTTTCAAAATGTGATTCAATCACAGACAAAAGCCTATTTTTTCTTGTACTTGAGGAACTACAAAAAGACCGACAACCTAGTAGAAAAATAGGCAAAGAAGATAATCACAGAAAAAAAAATACATATGGCTCTGAAATATATGAATAAGTGCTCAACCTCATTCATATAAGAAGCATCCACACTGAAACTGCTTTTTCACCTATCAGATCAGTAAAGACCAAAGAGCTCGATAATACCATGTTTGATAATTGCAAGTAACATACTGCTGGTAAGATGATAACTTGTTATAGCCTTAATAGGAGACAGATACCCATCAAAATACCAAAGCACAAACCTTTTGACATAGTCATTTGATTACATAAATGCCTTGTGGCTATAATGCCTTGTGGCTATAAATATCTGTAAAAAAATATTAATTTCAACATTATTTGTAATAGCAAGATATGACTTCTCTCCAGCCACCCCTTGGACCCAATTTTTTATCACTCTTTCCCCTGGAATACAAAACTCAAGTTAACTTTGACAATCTTAGTATCTTTCACATGCCAAACATTGCCTTGCCTTAAAGGTATTCACATGTTTTTCCCTCTGCCTAGAATGCTGTTCTTGCCACATGAAATGCTACTCTCTCAGATAGCTTAATGGTTCAGTCCCTGTCTTCTTTCAGTTCTCTGTTCAAATGTCATCTCCTCAAAGAGGCTTTCTCTGATCGCCCTATTTCAGGAGCAGTTGCTCGTCACTGTTCCATTATAATGTTCTAACAGATTTTTCAGGATAACAAACCATACCAAACCTAGTGGCTTAAAACAACAAATATTTATTATTTTTACCATTCTCTGGCTCAGCTGGGCTGTTCTGGCCTGGGCTGGTTAGACTGTACCTGGATGGTCTAGGTGGCCCTTTTTATGTGTGTGGGATCTTTGCTGTGACAGTTGAAATGAATGGCTGGGGGAGGTGGGGAGAGGAAGACATTTGGGCCTTATTCACATGATGGCAGAATTGTTCTCAGAAGTGAGATAAAGCAGACAAATTTTTAGAAACAAGAGAAAGCTAGTCAATACACAAGCATTTTTCAAGCTCCTGTTTGTACCACATTTGGTAGTATCACATTGGATAAAACACGTCATAGTTGAGTCAAAGTCACTGTGAGAAAGGAATACCCAAGGTTGTGGATACTGGTAGTTGTGACTTAGCTAATTAGTTGTGACCATTCCTGCAATACTGAACCATAGATTCTTAATAGCACTTATCTCTATGAGACATTATATTATGCATTTGTTTATTAACTGTATCTTTCCATAACAATAAAGTCTTTATAAAGGCAGAGGCTTTGATTTATTCATTGCTTTTCTCTCCAGCACCCAAAAAAAGTGCTTGGCATATCCTGTGCATTCAATACACATTTCTTAAATAAATGAATTAATGAATAGGAAGATAGGAATCAGATGCCATAAAAAAAGGGCATAAGGGAGCAGGAAGGATGGTGACCTGAACTAAGACAATGACATTGGAGATAGAAGTGGCTGAAGTGGCTGGATTGGAGAGATATTAAGAGGGAATGTAAACAAAACTTAGTGGTTATTTGTATGTGGGAAATAAGAGAGAAAAGTCAAAGATATAACGTTTCTGACTTGGCCAATGTATTTATTAATACCCTAAATGCAAGCAACATCAATCCATCTCAAAAAGCCTAAGCAAAAGGGAAAGTTATTGGAAAGATACTGGTATAGATCAGAAAATAGAAGAGCTGTGTAACCAAATGGCAAAAGGTAGGGAATGCAGTTCGATCTCAGGAAATTTGGATCCAGTCTCAAATATGACCATGACTCTAAAATTCTCTTTGCTATGATTTTTTGAGTATTGGTTGTATTTGTTTTCCTAGCTTTACTGCAACTGGCAGCTCCGGAGTTTCAAACTATAGGGACTACTGTTTTTCCTGCCCCAGTTATAATAAAATAATCTGTGGTAGAACTCGTACTGACCCATTTCTCAACTTGTCAACTGTGGCTGGTGGGGTAGGGTACCATGACAGACCCAATTTAGATCAGGTGCCCACTCCAGACTAATTGGCTAAGGGCAAGGGGATTATGAGGAAGTATGGCTGGAAGTAAGTGGTTGCTGTAAGAGGGAGAGAAGTTCAATAAAAAAGGGGTGCCATTCACAGATACAGGAAGCTCAGGAGAAGATTTTGGATAAATATGTGTGTACTTAAAAAAACTCCGTCATTGGGCTCTGTTTAAGGCAGAATCTGTGTTTGATTTATCCTTCACAGACTTGTACACATGCACACACATACACGCGTTTTACTAAAAAAGAAATCTTATTGTCTTAGAACTTGTTTCTTAATGTATCAATTAAGTACTTTGTACAGGATTTTAATAATAATTATATTCTAAGTATAGATATACCAGAACTCATTAAGCTAATTTTCTATTTATAGTCATTTAGATGGCTTCCAAGTTTTTTTCATTTGTTTTGCTATTATAATATATAATATTGCAAATTTTGGGACTTTCCAAGATTACTCTCATTCTGATACCTATTGCAAGTTCAGTAGTCCCCAAAACAACTCTCAAGTTCAATAATTTGCTAGAGGGACTGACAGAACTTACTGAAAGCTATTTTGCTCATGGTTACAGTGGAAAAATACAGATTAAAATCAACCATGGGAAGAGCTGCATGAAGCAGAGTCCAAGGGAGTTCCAAGCAGGAAGCTTCTAGTTGTCCCCTTCCAGTGGAGTTGGCGGCAACACTAACTCCTCCAAGAAACCATATACATGACAATATACATGGAGATTGCCAACTAGGCAAGCTCAGCTGATCCTTGTTGTCCAGAATTTTTATTGGGTTTTGGTCACAGAGATATGGTTCAGTGCCTGGGTAGCTTACTTTATTCTCCAGCACCTTGATATTGTGTGGCTAAGGACCCCATCATAAATTCACTGTTAGACAGTGGGTATGGCCAAAGTCCCCAGGTAAACAAAGATATTTTTATTAGGAAGGACATTCCAAAGGCTTAGAGATTACCTTCCAGGAGTTGAGAGCAAAAGCCAGACCACTCTTTGGGTAAAGTTAATTCTTTATTACGCAATATGTAATATATAATACTATGGTGAACTTCCTAAGAGTTGTATCATTTAAAAAAAAAATAGCTTTAATGTCTTATAAAAAAGAATGTATGTCCTTATAAAACAAAACAGCAACATAGTAAAGTAAAACAGTGAAGGCAAATTCAGCCAGATTCAATCACTAGGTAATAATAATGATTAATACATTAGTGCAGGGGTCCCCAATGCCCGGGCTGCAGACTGGTCTGCGGCCTGTTAGGAACTCGGCTGCACAGTACGAGGTGAGCGACAAGCCAGAGAAACTTCATCTATATCTGTAGCCACTCCCCAACACTAGCATCACCGCCTCAGCTCCACCTCAGATCATCAGGCATTAGATTCTCTTATGAGCACCTGTCCCTGGTGCCAAAAAGGTTGGGAACCCCTGCGTCAGTGTATGTCCTCTCAGATACCTTTATATGCTGCTTATGTATATAATAGAAACAGAGTTTTATATAAACAAAATCGTTCTCTTCCTATTGACTCATAACTGGCTCCTAGATATTTAAGTTCTTTAAATTGTATTTATTAACCATTGACTAGGTGCAAAAAATATTTATGGAGTAAAAAAAAAAAGCACATTTATTATCAAACATCTTTAACTTACCACCAAGTTTAAGAGAAAAAAGTTCAACATTTTTTTACCTTTAAAGTTCTTTCTGTGTCTCTGTCCACTACCCTTAATTTACATTTATCATTACCTTGCTTTTAGTTTTACCACATATATTTGTTTGATACAAACTAGTTTTGTATGTTTTTGAACTTTATCCAAGTGGAATCATACTGTATACATTACTCTGCAACCTGTTATTTCTCACAACACAGTGTTCCTGAGATCATCCATGTCATTGCAAGTAGATGTAATTCCTTCATTTTCCTTACTGTGTTTACCTATTGCATTGTTGACTGACAATCAGGGTTGTTTCTGTTTTCTTGGTCTTACAAACAATGTGGATAGGAACACATATGCAAGAGTTTCTCTTGTCTATATGCCCAGGAGTGGAACTACTGGGTCACAAGAAATACATACGTTCAGCCTTATCAGATAATGTCAAATTGTTTTCCAAAGTTGTTGTGCCACCTTACATTTGCACTAGCAGATGAAAAGTGTTCCAATGGCTTTACACTCCCACTGAGACTTGATATTTTGTTTGCACCTTTGTACACTATTGTGCTATTCAAATATTTTAAACTTGATATTGTCAACTATGCCTCAAAAAGTTCTTACCAATTTATACTTACATTAGCACTATGTGAAAATCTGATTCCTTACACCTTAGCAAATAATAAAAACTATAATTTTAACATTTGCTAAATTTAATTTTAATATTTGCTGAATGGCTAGGTAAAAAATTATTTGACTTTAATTTGCATTCTTTGTTTACTAAAGAAATTGTAACTGCAGAACTAGTTCAAAATGGTCCTATTCTGTTTAAGGAGATACTGAGTTGCTTTTCAGAGACAACAGGCCAAAACTACAAGTCATATAGCTGACATATGTGCAGAGGAGAGAACTTTGACCTCCAACTGCACCTGGAATCAAAGACTCATTCCTCTCCCATCCCCCGCCATCCCCAAAGAACCAAAGGACCGGGACGGAACCAGAATTTGAACACCAGAACCTCTTCAGAAGCCAAGGATCTATTGTTCAGGAAATTGTGGTGTTGATGGCTCTTTACCATAAATGGTCAAATTCCAAGGTCCTCCAATTAAAACTTGCCCCACCAGCATTTGGCCTTTTGAAGTGTCAAGCACACAAACTTGAGTTTTGGTAACAAAATTGTAGAGTTTTAATGTTTTTTTGATGTCTACATTTCTTCTGATATAAGATTCCTGTTTATATAAAATTGCAGTGTTTGTAGATCCAAGGTCATGGGCATGAGACTGGAGCATCAAGTAATGAAAATGTTTCAGACAGACTAAAGAGGTGTGATTCTATGCCAGAGAAAAAAAGACAAAATTAACTCTGAAGATTTTATTATTTCAATTTTACTATAGCTTTTCCACCCTAATGGAAAGAAAACTGGTGATATTAGATCTTGACAAACTAGCAAATTAAATTTTGTTTTCACTGTATGAAAATTATAAATCATATAGTACAGAATTAGAAAGATATTTTAAAATAGCATTTGTTAACTGAATTTGTATCAGTACATCTACAAATAACTTAGAATTTGTCCATTTTCTCCAATGATCTCAAAATAATATTCCTATTATTTTTTTGTTTTATAATGAAAAAAACTGAAACCACAAGAAGATAAATGATCTTTGAAGGTTCGCAGCAAGTCAATATCAAGGTCAAGAGTAAAATTAATTTTCAATCTATCATTATGGCTGAAACGCTTTAAACCTCCTGCAAGTTTTTTACTTATTAGAATTTTAAGTGTTTTGAAGATGAAAAACTTCAGCCAAAGAATTGTTAGTTAAAATAGAAAACAAAAACATTAGCATTGAGAGTTTCTAAGTGTTGAAAGCTAAGTGTTTTAATGCTAAAATCCTTGACATTTAAAAGGCTCAGGAACCAAGCTTACTGAAAGCCAACTAACATGCAAATTATAACAATTTATTTCTCTCAGGCCTTGGCATGCCTTTTTTTGGTATCAGAAGTAGAGTGAGATATTTGAGACTCAACTCTTTAGAAACTTGTCTAAATTAGAACTATATTCTGCATGGAAGAGTATCAATGCATCATCTTCCCTATTCCTTCTTCCCTAGGAACTGGCTGGACTTTACACCAAATTTAGTGTCAGTATGGAGGGATGGGTTGTGAGAAATATTCATGATGGGGTTTGGCTTTGGCTTATTAGATATTTTAAGCTGAAGGAATTTGAGAAACAGCCTGTACAGGAAGGATCTTCTGACCTTTGCCTTCCCTGCACTTGGAGGAAAGAGAATCCTTATCTCAGAAGACAATGGGACCCTGAGAGAAACCTGAATGAACAGACCCTGCTAAGACTTCCTCAGTTTACTTCACTTAACTCATACCCTTTGTCCTGTCACATCTTTCCATGGCTTCACTCTTTGTCAAACCTAGCATAAAAACACTCAGGTTCAATCCCTTCATTGGTTCTTCATTTCCTTATGAAGGCTCTTATGTCATGTAAAATTTATATTAGCTAAATTTGTAAGCTTTTCTCTTGTTAATCTGTCTTTTATAAAGAGGGCTCCAGCTGAGAACTTAGAAGGTTAGAGAAAAAGATGTTTCCTTCCCCATATCCAATAAATCCCTCGGGCTGCCCTCCTAATGCTTCAGGTTTTGGTATCCTGACTTTCTGTAAACCTTCCTCATAAGTTGTTTAGATACAATTTTAGTGCCAATAATAAAAGCGTGGGAATTAGAGAAATGAGCTTGTATGGCTGTCAATTCTACCCCCAAAGTTAACACTTTTTTTTTTTAAGTGAGGAAACCTTTGGTTGACCTCACAGATTGCAAGGACCTTGTCAGCTTACAGCCCCTTATTTTTTTTATGTCTACAGCACCTGGTCTTCCTAGATGGTCTTCCACCCAAGTACTAACCAGGTCAAACCCTGCTTAGCTTCCGAGATCAGACAGGATCAGGCTTGTTCAGGGTGGCATGGCCGTAGTTCAAGTTAACTCTTTGGAATGATGTTCTTTGTTTGAAAACAACCACCTAAACTCCTTGAGAATTTGGTGGGGAAGGATGTGATGGGGAATGTCAAGTGACAAGCTAAAACAATTTAGCGTGGAGTTTGATGTCCTTTATTGAAGAAGAAACAATCATTGGACTGGGAGGTCCAATACCTCACAAGCAGTGGAGCACAGAACATGAGGGATCTGGGGCGAGAGTGAGCTAATAGAGTGTTAGAAGAAGCCATGTGGAAACAGGGCACAATGGGCTAGGAGGTCCTGTTTTTTTAGGGGAAGGTGAGCTAGATGCAGCAGAACTGGAGGATTGTCATTGCTGTGTTGGGTTTCTTAACAGCTGTTTCCCATAAAGTGCAGGTTGGCTCAGGTTTAGATTAGTGACGTGGGCCGGGCCATGGGGTGGCTCCCTTTTGTGGGTCCTGACATAGGGATTAACTTGGAATATGTCTTTTTCTTTCTCAAGGAATTTAACCCTCATTTCAGAGAGAGTAAAAAGTGTATTGTAGCATTTTCTATCTTTGCCCTCCATTCCCCAAAGTCAAAAGAGTTTGCAAGAGATTACAGGAAGTCTGCAGTTGTTTAGGGACCCGACTGATGCCGTTCTATCAGCCCCTCTTTCACCCTCGACTCCAACTCAGGGTCTTGGGGGTATTCAGGTGTCAGTCTAGAGTTAGAACAAAATAACATAACTGGAAACCACCATGGAAAGCTAAAAGGAGAGAGGAAGTTAAAAGCAGTTTTGGGGTAAAAATAATCCTGTGATGGGATCTTGGCACTGGTTTTTTTTTTTTTTTTTCCTTGCTTCCCTCTGTCAACGACTATTGGGCACCTCCCATATGCTTTTAAACTTCAAGAATGTAGAAATAAAAAAGACAATTAGGGTCCCAGAATCTGTGGAGCTTACACTAGTGGAGAGAGGGAAGATAACAAACATTTCTAATACTGGTACTGGTAAGTGCTGTTAAGAAAAATGATGTGATGGCTGAGGACTCCAGTTGGAGGCCACTTTAAAAAAGACAGGTTCTAAGAAGATGGTATTTGAGCTGAAACCCAAAGGATAAAAAGAACCAGCTGGGAAGACAAGCTGAGGGAAGTTTGAGATAGTTCATAGTTTATGCAGCAAAATCCCAGAGGCGATGGGGGAAAGCTTGATGTGTTTGAGGGAAGGAAAGGAGAGTATTGTGACTAAAGTAGAATGATGGAGGGGGACAATTGTAGGAGCCTGGAGCAGGAAGCAGGAGCAAGGCCATGCAGGGCCTTCTAGGCTATAGTCCAGAGTTCCAATCATATTCTTATAGCAATGTGAAGACTTTAAGATGGTATGATCTGATTTATGGTCTCAAAAGCTCATTTGGACTGTTCTTTGGAGAGTGAAAGTGGGGGCCTGTTTAGAAAGCTATTGATTAGAAGTCCAGGGAAAAGACAATGGCCTTCAATAAAGTGGCAGCAACGAGATGAAAAGATTTTAGATAGGTTTTGGGTAAATATCTGACATGACTTGTTTATACATTAGCAGTGAGGGGGGTGAGAAACAAAAGGGAGAGATAAAAGATGACTCAGGAATTTTGTTTTGAGCATCTGGGTTAGAGAATGCTGTCATTTAGGAAGACAGAGAAGACTGAAGTACAGGACCTGCTTAAGATTTATTACCTCTGAAATACCTATCGGATATTTAAGTATCCCCCCCCCAAAAAAAAAAAGTTGTATACATGAGTCTGAATTGATGCATGTGAGCTATCTGGAGTGGCAGATATACATTTGGGAATTATCAATATATAGAAGGCATTTAAAATCACAGGACTGGAAGAGATCATCTGGATAGAAAAGAGTACTCAGTCTGAGTCCTGGACATGCCAACATTTACAGATCAAACAGAAACGAAGGAGGCAGCCAAGTGTTTAGTCAGTAAAGCAGGAGGAAAGCCAGAAAGCCAGAAAATGTTTTAAGAAGTGGTTAACTGTTAAAGGCTAAAAGATTGAGCACTTATTGTGTGGCTTCAGGTAAATGGCTTCATCTATCTGTCTAAACTCAATTTCCTCATAAGTAAAATGTAGACAAAAATGGTATCACACTTATAGTGTTGGGAATATCAAAAACAAACAAACAACAACAACAACAACAACAACAACAACAACAACAACAACAACAACATGTAATGCTCTATGTGCCTGGCATGTCATAAGTAATAAATAGCTATTACTAGTCTATTGCTGTTGATTTCAGAAATCTATAAGCAAAATACATGTCAGGGGGAAAAGTATATACATTTAGTGAAAAAAGTTCTGAATAACAAATACCCAGTTTCATCATATCTTGCGAATCATTTTTTAATGTTCCTTTGAGTCTTTGTGCCTTTTTGGATCTTCTGGAGTCGGGGTTTCAGATCTGAGAATTCCTTCTCCAGAGAGTCAAAAGTTGCTATGACAACTGCCTGAAATGAAAGTCCTGTGCTTTATTTATTTATCTGAGGGTGATGTGCTGCAGAAAGAGGGAAATGTAATTGCCACAAATGTTGCCTCACAACCTTTGGAAAGGGGACATGGAAAAACTGTGTTCTCGCTCATATTGTCAGTATCCTTATTATTTATATAAAATTTACTTTCTTCTTCTTTTTCCACAAAGTATTTGAGGTCATTGACAATATTAAGACACATAAATTGAGGCAGTTTAGAAAGACAAATCACGATGAAATACTATTTGGAGAAGTAACCTGCAATGAACCTACCATCGAATTATTAACTCTGTTGAACAAATTTAGCCCCAAGTATTTTGGAAGTCAAAAAAATTGGAGAACATGATGGTTTAAGGAATTCTCAAATGTCTGTTTAAGGGTTACAACGGGCAGGTTGATTAGGGGAGAGAAACTTTGAAACTGATGTATGTGCTGTTTATCTGCAATAGTAGTAGTGGCTAACAGTTGCACACAACTGTACAGTTTATGAAGCATGTTTACAGAAAGTAAAATTACAGCTATTCTATATTTTTGGTCCCCAAGTCATACAAGAGATTATCATAGAATCATGAACCTTTTAGTTTTCAAAACCTTGCTCTTTCTACTACACCAAGAGGCAACTTAATTAAAATTTTTAAAAATTCATGAAACATAACATTCATAAAAGTACATAAATTTATGTACATATTTTAAGAAATAACTGTAAAACATACATGTAGCCACCATCAAGTTAAGAAATAGAACACTCTTGAAATTCTAGGACAGCTGTCCTCAATGTTTTTGTTATCATGACTCCCTATGTTTTTCAAAGTTATTGAGGACCTCAATGAATTTATATTTATATGACTTTTATCTAGTAGTATTTATGTTATTAGAAATTAAAGTTGAAAATTTACAAAACCATTTATTCATTTTAAAATAACAAGAAAAAAAATTACTGCATGTTAACCTAAATAAAACTTTATGACAATTAAATATTCACCAAAACAAAAAATACTAGGGAGAATTGACATTGTTTCACATTTTCCCCCAGATCTCTTTAACATCCAGTTTAACAGAAGACAACTGGATTCTCATATCTGATTCTGAATTCAGTAGGTTGTGGTAGGTTGCTTTGATTAAAGAAAATTTGGCCCCACACAGATATGTAGTTGAAAGGCAGCAGGGATATATTTTAGTGGCCTTTGAGATAACTGGATATTCGTCATTGTACTATACCAGAGCTCCACAGGTAGTGGTTTTTAAAGGTTAGATGCAATGTGAAATCTGAAACCATATTATATTCTGTTACATTAAAATCACTTGGTCTAACATGTTGTTTGAATGGCTCTGTCACATATGCATGATTTTTTAACATTACGTACTTATGCATTGTTCATTTGGAAAATGTTGGTTCATTGATTTATTCAGATTTTCCAAATGTTAACAAATCTCATTATACAAGATCCAAAAAGTCACAGTCATTAATATCATTACCAGTATTACCACTGGAATCTTAAGTAGTATATAGTAAAGCTCATAATGATAGACAAGTTTTCCAGATTTCCAGTTTTCACTTGAAAGCTCAGATTTTGACATTGACATTGGCAATGAATATTGTCAGTTGTTTTCCTCAAAATGACCAGTTCTCTTTATTTTTGAGAAAATGCCTCCTAAATACCCAAGTCTGAATAACTACTGAGTGTCAGCATTCTTTCCAATAAAGATGGTGTTCTCTAAAAAAAGGGAAAAGTTCAGCAATTCAATTGCACAAGTGCTTTTCTCCGAGACCATCACTGTGCCTAGCACATGCAACAGAGTGCTTCATGTTCTCTTAGTCTCCGGACCAGTTGCATCAGCATCACCTGGGAACTTCTTCAAAATACAAATTCTTGGGCCCCACTCCAGACATAATGAAATCAGAAACTGAGGGTGAGAGCCAGTGGTATGTGTTTTACAACCCTCCTGGTGATTCCTAAAGTTTGGGAACTGCTGCTTCAGTCTGGGAACAATGGTTCTCAGTTTTGGTTGCACATTACAATCACCTGTATAGCTTAAAATCTCCAATGCTGAGTTACTCTTGATCAATTAAGTCAGAATCTCTGATGGTGAGACTCAGACATCAGCATTTTTATTTATTTTTTATTTTTTTAGTTTCCTTCATGATTCCCAAGTGCAGCCACTGCCTTTGGTTCTTTTTCAAACAGTTCTCAGCTGTGTGGTGGACAGCCATCTATTGAAAATGAAGTTCTCTGACAAGTTCCTGGGGTGCTAATAACTAGTCTGCTACTGGTTGCAGAAAAATCAATCTGTTTTCAGAATCATTTCCTCATTGTGAATAGTTAGGAAATCCAAAATGGTGAACAAGAAAATGTCTAAGAGGACTCAAGAATACTTTGGATTAGTAGTGGAAACTGGTGGAACTGGTGAGGTCTCTGCTTCGGTTATGTCTGAAGCCCCCTCTTCAGCTGCCAGTGCTTACATTCCTCCCATAACTTCCATTTCTCCACAGTCTGCCCTCACACTTATAATGACAATATTTATTAACATTCTCATGATATATTATTTTACCACCCTCAAATGAAACATATATAATGCAACCTACCTACATATGTCATTTTAAAAAATCAATATAATGATGTAAATTTATTATAAAGGATAAACAAAATGAGGTTAATTCATAATAAAAATACATATTGTAATGTATGAATGCTTGGGAAAAATCAGCAGACATAAGTTATCTGGTATTGGCATATGAATTTTTTTAAAATTGTGGTATACTTGACACAAGACATTATTTTCACATGTACAATATAATGATTTGATATTTGTATATATTTTGAAATGATAACCACAATAAGTCTAATTAACATTTGTCACCATACATAGTCACAAAATTTTTTTCTTGTGATTAACTCTCAGAAATATTCAAACATGCAGTACAGTATTATTAATTATAGTTGCCATATTATACATTACATCTCCATGACTTATATTTATAGCTGGAAGTTTGTACCTTTTGACTTCCTTCACCCATTGGCCCATCTTCCCAGTCCCCGCTGTTTGGCAACCACTAGTCTATTCTCTGTATTTATGAGCTTGTTTTTTTCTTTACCTTTTTTTTTAAGAGTACATAAAGTGAAAGATGACATAGATATAAGATCATATAGTATTTGTTTTTAACTTATTATCTTAGCATAATGCCATCAATGTTGTTGCAAATGGCAAGATTTCATTATTTTCTTATGGCTGAATAATATTCTATTGTATGTATTTATAATATTTTCTCTATTCATTCAGGCATGGATGGCCACTTAGGTTGTTCCCATATCTTGACTATTATAAATAATGCCACAATGAACATGTGGGGGTACATATATCTTTTTGAGTTAATGTTTTCATTTCCTTTGGATAAATACATACCCATAAATGGAATTGTTAGATCATAAGGAAGTTCTATTTTTAATTTTTTGAGGAACTTCCATACTGTTTTCCATAGTGGCTATACAAGTTTACATTCCCACCAATAGTGAACAAGGGTTCCCTTTTTTCCACATCCTCACCAACACTTGCTACTTCTGGCATATAAATTTTATAAAAAGAACTTTATTATGAAAAATTTCAGACACATGCTGAAGTAGAGGAAATAGTATTGTAATATTGTGATTTATAATAAGAAAGATACGCTTGGTGTTTGTCCCGTTTGTGGCACAGAGCTCCTAAAACCCTTGGAATTTCTTAAATGTGGAGAACAGCAAAGATATTGAGGTGACTTTGGCAAAGCACCTAAGAATGGGGGCTAGTCATCAGAGAAACTAAGTACACAATTAAAGGGTTGGAACTTTCAGTTCTTCTGCCCCACCGAACTCTGGCCACCAATGGCCCATGATTTAATTAATCATGCCCATGTAATTTGTCCTCCATAAAACCCCAAAAAGATGGATTTGGAGAGCTCCCAGGTTTGTGAACATGTGGAGATTTGGGGAAAGTGACATACTCTGAGAGAGCATGGAAATTCCACGCCATTTTCTTACACCTTGCTCTATGTATCTTTTCCAACTGGTTGTTCCTGCATTATAGCCTTTAATAACAAATTGGTCATCTAGTAAGTAAAATGTCTCTGAGTTCTGTGAGCTGCTCTAGCAAATTAATCAAACCCTAGGAGCATGTCCATAGGACCCTCCAATCCATAGCCTGTCAGCCATTAGCACAGGTGATACTCTGGGCTTGGAATTGGGGGCTAAAGAAGGGGGGTGGGGCACAACCTTGTGGGAATGAGTCCTTAACCCGTGGAATCAACTATTTCTCAAAGGAGCCTTGGTTCTACATTGAAAAGTTTTCCTCTACTCATTTTAGGTGTATTGACTGGGTCTCTTAAAATTTAGACTGACAAAAGGCAGATTTACAAGAGAAAGACAAACAGAAGTTTATCAACACGTGCATTCCACATCCACACGGGAGTACTCAGTGATAAGTAACTGAGAGAGGGTGGTTGAAATTTGAGCTTATATAGTATCTTATCAAAGAACAATAATTTTGCAGAGAAGTAACAAGACAAAGGAAAAGGATGCTGAGCTTCTAGAGTTGGCAAATTGTGGGGAGGCAAACAGGAAAAATAATGGTAGATAAGGGTTGATTTTAGCAAAGAAGGTTATATTGATTCCTCTGGTGCCTTCTCTTGGCTCATAAAGGTCTGGAGTTGTTTCCAGTGCTTAACTTATATACTTTCTGATAGAGAGGGGAGGGAGGACACCTCTCCAAGATTATGTTTGGCTTTTAGGCAAGTAGGAGGAGAGCAGAGAGCTTTTCTTATATCTACTTATCTTCAGCTAAAAATCATCT
This sequence comes from Cynopterus sphinx, assembly GCA_030015415.1. Classification (NCBI taxonomy): domain Eukaryota; kingdom Metazoa; phylum Chordata; class Mammalia; order Chiroptera; family Pteropodidae; genus Cynopterus; species Cynopterus sphinx. The sequence goes on from CM057380.1 coordinate 96,781,006, forward strand.
TTATGCTAAAGTGGCATAATTTGGGGTGGCACATTTTGCTACTTCTCAGTTCCTTTTACTGGGAAATAGCTTTTAGATCATAATCTACATGGTAAATTAAATCTTAAGAACATACTAATGTTCTTAATTTAAATGTAAGGTTATAGGAATTTTACTTCTTTAACTTTATACTTGTGTATTTTTCATACATAAAAGCATTTTTCCAAATAACCATATCAGTATCAATAAAAATATTATAACTGAATAAAGTTTAACATTTCCCTTCAGTTCTTTTTTGTCATTCCTTACTTAAAAGGAACATACTACACACCACTGTTCTGAGTTAAATTTAACTTAATATGTCCTAGCATCATTTCATAACAATATACAGAGTTATTACTTCTTATAGCTGTAAAGTATTCCAATGCATTCCCCCATTGATGAACATTTGGATTAAAGAAGTTTTATTGTATTACACATATTGTAATAATATCCTTACATATTTACAATTTGATATTTTGTCATATTTTCTTTGAGATAGATTCCTAGAAGTAGGATTCAGGGTCAAAGGCAAATGAACTTTTAATTTTGCTAGATATTGCCAAATTCTATAGAAGTCATACCATAAGTATTTCCACAATGTGTGAGAATACACAGGCTTAAAATTGGGCTTTTAGAGAAAACAATGTTTAAAAAATACTTTTGGCAATTTTGTTTATATTTACATTTTAAAATAAGGGTTAGAGAGGTACATATGTATATGTGTATATGTGTGTATGTGTATATATATAGATATACTACGTGTGTGTGTGTGTGTGTGTGTGTGTGTGTGTATACACATTAGGCACAAATTCAAATACAAGCATTTTGTATTGGTGACTCAAATATCAGGTCAGTATTGCTGCCAGTGATGTGCTTTTTCAAATGGTAAAAAGAACTGGTAAAGTTCAAATAAAAATACATTTTCTCCCAGTGTGGGGAACATCCTTCCTTAAATAATGATTCATATATTTTGAAAGACATAGGGAGAAGAATTCTTAGAAGGACAGTGAAGGTAGCTGGTTATTACTAAGCTGTACCAATGCTCTGCACAGAGAATGGGAAAATGAGGGCTATTAATAAACAGTTAAAGCCTATGTGTGAGAGCAAGAAGACCTCTCTTGAAACTTAGAAAAAACTAGGAAAAGTTGGTTACCTTACCTTAGGAGTAAAATAGGCAGCTAATAAGGGTGCTATTTAATATCTATAATCAGAAGAAAGTAAGAATGGAGGGGAAGGAGGCTAAGGGCAGTCCTTCCAAAAAGTCACAGTAGGTTGCTCAGTTCCTGAGTTTGAGCCTATTTTCAGATCTGGAGTCCACTGATTAAGAAGTGGCTGAGTCCCCTCTTTTGCAGGGGAGAAGGCTTTGAAACCTTGTGAAAAGTATATATTGCAATTCTTGGAGTCATTCCCCAGAGAGACCCAGGACCTTTACTTGTGTAGGACATTCACAATGGGAAAAAGGGAAAGCCCATTCATTTCAAGGAGTTCTGGACCTAGGTTCTAAGTAGACTTTGATAACTGGAGATCCCAAGTGTCAACATGCCATTGTTAGATCAAGGGCTTACAGAAGCAGCTAAGAATCCTAGCTAAAGTCTGGTTTACAGAGAACTCACTGGGTCTACCTGCTGGTTGTTTCCCTGGTGACTGAGTATAAAATTGCAATAGACACACTTGGCAGTTGAACTACTGGGTTCTCAGGCCATTAGGTTAGAGCTATCATAAGCCTTTGAAACTGTTCCCCACCCAACTAATAAAAAATGATATTGCGTCACAGGAAAGATGGTGATTTAGTGACACTCTGGATCCTGTAGAGTAAATGTAGACTACCACAGCAAGCTTAACCAAGTAGTCCCAATTCAAGCTGTGTTGGACATGGCATCAGTGCTAGGCCTCAGGCACATGGTATGTGGGCAGTGAGTGCATTCTTTCATATCATAATCTGAAATAAGGACAAGAGGTTTGCATCCATGTGGAAAACATAATATTTCCAGTTTTATCCAAGGACTATGTTAACTCTTCTACCCTCTATTGCAATAGTCTGAAGAGATCCAGACTGTGTGGATCCATTCTGCAGAACATTATACCCATATGTTATACCAATAATGTACTGATGGGTAGGACGAGCAAGAGATGGCTTATATGCTAGAGGCCTTGACAAGATACATGCATCCAGAGGGTGGGAGATAAACGCTATAAAGTTTCAGGGATCTGACACTTCTATAAAGTTCTTTGAGAACCCGTAGTCAGTGATATGTGGAGACAACTCCTCCAGAGTAAAAGACAAACTTCTGTATCTTCTACTACAATGAAGCATGATGCCTGGTAAGTCACATTGGGTTCTAGAAGCACAAATTCCACACCTTTGGACACCACTCTGGCTCATATCCTGGGTAACATGAAAGGTTGCCAGTTCTGAGTGCAGTCTGGAACAGCGATGGGATCTGTGGCAGTCAGTGTGGAATTTACAGTAAGTCCCAGTAGGAGAGCACAATATAGGCCTCCAGAATTTTGGAGCAAGGCCATGCCATCTGCAGCAGAGGGTTTTACTCCTTACAAAAAATAGCCCCTGATGTGGTACTGAGCCCTAGTAGAGGCAGAAAGCTTGACCATGGGGCACCAAGTTACCATGTGTCCAGAAGTGCCATTATGAGCTAACTTCTATCAGACACACCCAGTAATAAAGTTGATGGGCCCAGCAGCAGTTCATCATAATACAGAAATGATGTATTCAAAATCAAACCCCAGTAGGACCAGAAAGCATGAGTAAACTGCATAAGCTAATAGCCCAGACCCCTATATAACCCACTATGCTGTACCAGTGTCTCTCTCTCAGGCTGTGTGGCCATATAAGGGTCACATGTGACCAGCTGAGGGAAAAAAGATCAAGCTTGATCCACTGCCAGGGGATCCAACACAACATAGCATCCAAATAGGGGAACCACTTCACAGTAAATATGATGTGGGTATGGGCTCAAGACCAAGGCATCCACTGGTTGCATCACCTAGAAGACTATTCAGATGTTGCTAGCCTGATAAGCTGGGCAATGTACGAAAAGTGCAACAGAAGAGCCAGGCAATATTCTGTAAGGATGGAGTACCATCTTTCAAGATGCAGTATATATACTAAATCAGAGACCTCTGAATGGCACTTCCTCTAATAGAAAGAATATGTGAGGTAGGAACAGAAGTGGTTTTACTTAACATCTCAGTGAGTCATTAGGAGACTCTGTGCAGGTTTAGAAATCCTGGTCCCCAAAGGAGTGCTTTTTTTTTTTTTTGCCAGAGAACACAACAACAGGGAACTACAAGCTATGGCTACTGTTTGGGTACTTTGGAGTGCCCAGGCACCAGAAGGCAAGAAGAATTTCCACCTTGGTAGGAGTAACTGACCTAGATCAATAGGAAGAGGAAGGGCTGTTTTCATATAATGGGCAGGGAAAAAATGTATAGACCCTACATGATCCACTCGGAGGTCTCCTGATACTTAATTGGAACAGTAGAAGGACTTGTAAAGCAATCCCAGCCTGAGAAGTGTATACTTGCCAATAAATATGCATTCTCATAAGGAATGAGGATTTGGGTCATACCCAGGTAAACCACTAAGACCTATGGAGGTGACAGGTAAAGAACAGTAGAATATGAAATGGGTAGTAGAGGAGGAGGAAGATAAGTAACAGCTGTAGCCCTCAGACCAACCGCGGGGTAAGGGCATAGATTGTCCCACTAAACTCCTTCTTCTAAGCTTTCACTGGAAAAGAGAGGTCTAGAGGGAATCGTAGGGAGGCTGCTCCCAGAAAATGGGGGAAGTGGATCAGTGTTGTGCAAGGGTGTTTTATGGTGGCTATGGGATGTACTGCTTAGGTGTTCCTTCAAGAGAGCACCTGCTGGAAAGACTCAAAAGAAAAAATAGGATTCAAGATATCATGAAAAGGCTAAGAAATAATAGATGCAAAAATATCAGGAATGCTATAGAAATATGAAGAAATGATACTTATGAAGATGAAGCAGATGACAAAGATGAAGGAACTGAAAAGGAATCCTTTGACAAAATGCCTCCTGAAGAAATTAAAAATGACATTAGTTCACCTCCAAAGTCAAGGTACAAATGAAAAATAATGTCAAGAAAATTCGTCCCAAGCTGGCCTATTCAGAAGCAACTGCTGGCCAAATAGATAAACTAGTAAAGCATTTGTTAATGGTGATATAACAATTTTCAAACAAACAAACAAAAAAATCTGACTGCTTAAAACTGAGGCAAACAGTTGCAGACTACCAATTAAAAAGTGATTAGCTGTGATGCTAAATGTGAACATGAATGAAGTTGACAATGAAGTGGAACCCTCAACGAGTCTGAATGCGAAACCACAGGAGTGGATCTGTGATAAGATTATTGATACTGTAGACCAGATGATGCCATCTCTGTTAGGTTGTGATGCTATCCCTCTTGAGGACTATAAACAAAACATAAGATGCCGTGAAGTATCCTCAAAGGTACAAAATAGCTTCTGAGGTCAAAAGAAGAAACGAACCTGTTGCAACTCAGAAATGTGAAAACTCATGCAGCCTGGGAAGTTAATTCATCTTGCAACTCTCAAGCCTTATTTCCTAAAACTTATTCGGTATCCAACTTTAACCTGGTAAAAAAAAAAAAAAAAAAAAGCATCAAAATAGTTACTTTGGCAGGTCATAGATTTCTTGTTTATATCATCTTGTTCTCTTGCTTTACAGGAAAAAGTTTTTGAGTAAAGTGTCATTTTGTTTTCAGGGAGAGGGAGAAAAAACACCTGCTGTGAGGATTGCAGTTAGCTGACAGTCTTCTAGTGCCAATTTTGAGAATACGCCACAGCATTTATGCTACAGACTTACCGTCCCAGAATTGCTCCCCACCAATGGCTAAGTACAGAACAGTACTAGAGTCAGGCCATGTCTGCCCAAATTGGGACCCCCTCAAATGGTCAGACTTTGCTTTGAGGCTCTTTACTGGCAGGGCCAAGACTTTCTCAGAGCCTGAGGCTCTCACTTTGCTTCCTTCTCTCTCCTTTCATAGATAGCAGAGCTGGGTCAGTCTGAAGGCACTCCTAGTCTACTGCTCCCTTTCTCCTTTATTCTCAATAGCTATTCCCCCCAATAAATTTCTTGCACTTCTAATTCTGTTTCGGTGTCTGCTCTCATGGACCTGAACTGACCAAAATCCTATGCATTGCAGGATGTTGATTATCCCTGGCCTCATCCACAAATGCTGGTAGTACTGTCCTCACCAATCTGGAGGCCACTAATGACACCTCCCTAGATTGCTAAAATGCTTCTACTGATAAAAAGTGAGAGAAAAATTTAATGATTCTCTCCATTTCTTTTCTGCCTCTTCAACAGTGCCTTCATCTTCTTTCATCTCTAATGTAATTCTTGTACCTTAACGGAAACTGATGAACTTTAAGAGAGAATTATAAGTACTAAAGAGACTGTATATCCTCAGAATTTAGAGAAAAATTTAGGAAGTCATCATTTGAAACTGAAGCTAGGGACAAAAAATATCAGTTATGAGAGATGAAATTAACTACCTATATAAGCAACCTACCTTTGAAATCAGCTGCGAATGTATTGCTTTTGTGATTAATTTTTAAATTTCCATCAGGTCATAAGAATATAGTCTTAGGAAGACATTCTTGGTATGTGGCGGTACTGTGGAATAATCAGTAGTAGGTTTGCATTGTCTAAAAAAGATCCAAGAATTTTAGTTTAGTTTTACCAGTAATTTTGTAGCAGAGATCATTTTTTGATTTTAGTTCAATAGATAGTCTCCTAATGTATTTGATTGCCTACTATGTCTCAACATTAAGCATAGAGTATACTTAATATGATCTTTCTCCTCAAAGAGCTTAAAATCTGGAGCATGCATTCTCAAGGGGAAAAAAGCCTTAGATATTACAATGGTTTGTGGCCCTCCAAAGAGCCACAATACATAAAAAGACATACACGATATCTGTGGTTAAGTTCTCATAGGAGATAGGGGAAACAATTATGAAAAAAGTGCCTAAAATGGCTTCTTAAGAGGTCAGTCAGGAAACTAAGGATGAGAAAGCTGATCTACTAGACCCCCCAAAAAATAAAAAAATAAAAAAATTGAAGAGGATAAGAGACTAAGAAGGAAAAAAAAATAAAATGATGAAACAGGAAGAGAGGTGAGAAAAAAAGTATGTGAAATTTTAAGAAGACAAAAATAGTTTTGTCTACCACTGAGTCATATGACATATAACTTTTTTCCTTGATATTCTGAAACACATGCTTATTTCTCTTACATTATCTCTGGTTCTGGTAACAAAGTATTAAATGTGAAAAGCGACATTGGAATGCCTGTTTTTTAAAAGAACTCCCATAGCCTACAGCATTCTTTTCTTGCTCAAATACTCCAAATGTCCTCACTTCTTCTCATTGAAAATTGAAACCTGTAAAATAATTTCCTATTAGGTTCCTAAGGACCCCATTATTCCACTAACTTGTAAACTGTTAGCTCCACAATATCAAAGCCTTTTGTTTTACAGCAATTATTTATCTGATATAGTAGACAAACCCATTTGTTGTTGTTTTATGGCTTCTCAAACTTATCTGCAGTTTGAATTTCTCTCTCTGGACTATATATTTTCTTTTGTTCAGAGTATGGTTATTCCTGGCAGCTTTCTTATTATGAGTTCGATTTCTCAGGTATCTTGGTATCAAAAAGGAAGTGACCTTGCTAGCAGACATTGATATTTCAGTTAATAGAAAGGCATCATCTTAGATTTTTAAAATATATTTTATATTTTGGTATAATTAACAAAAAGTACCCACATCTTAGAAGTTCATAAAAAAAAATACACCATTTTTCAGAGAAGTTTTAGGTTTATAACAAAACTGAGATGAATGTATGGGGATTTCCCATATACCCCCTGCTCCACACATGCATATCCTCCCCCATTTTCAACATTATTCACCAGAATAGTACATTTTTTTTTTTTTTTACCAATGATGAGCTGATAATTGGCATATCATAATCCTCCAAAATCCATAGTTTACCTTAGGGTTCACTTTTGGTGTTATATATTCAGTGGGTTTGGACAAATGTATGACATCCATCCATCATGTATCACACAGAATAGTTTCACTGCCCTAAAAATCTTCTATGCTCTGCCTATTCAACCCTCAGCAGCTCCATACCACCCCCTACCTGGCAACTGCTGATCTTTTTATTGTCCCCATAGTTTTGCCTTTTCAGACTGGATCCTTTCATTTAGTAAATACACATTTAAGGTTCCTCCATGTCTTTTCATGGCTTGATAGTTCATTTCTTCTCATTGCTGCATTTCATTATCTGTATATACCAGTTTATCAACTCAACTGCTGAAGTATACCTTGGTTGCTTCCAATTTTGGCAATAATGAATAAAGCTGCTAGAAACATCTGTGGGCAAATTTTTATGTGGACATCAGTTTTCCACTCATTTGGGTAAATATCAAGGATTGAAATTGTTGAATTATATGGTAAGAGTATACATCGTTTTGTAAGAAACTACAAAATTGTCTTCCAAAGAAGCTCTACCGTTTTGCGTTCCCACCAGCAATGAATGAGAGTTACTCCACATCCTAGTCAGCATGGTGTTGTCAGTGTTCTAAATTTTGGCCATTCAATATAGTGGCATCTCACTATCAGTTTAATTTGCATTTATCTGATTGGTTTATGATGTGGAGTATCTTTTCATATGGTCTTGCCATCTGTATATCTTCTTTGGTGAGGTATCTGTTAAAGTCTTCATTTTATTATTAAATTATTTTATTGAGTTTTAAGAGTTCTTTGTATATCTTAGATAATTCATTTATTAGATGCATCTTTTGCAAATATTTTCTTCCAGTCTATGGCCTATCTCATTTTCAGAGCACAATTTATAATTTTAATGAAATCCAACTTACCAAAATTCTTTCTTTCATGGTTGCTATATTTGGTGTTGTAACTAAAAAGGCAACAACATATCCAGTTTTCTAGGTCTTCTCCTATGTTATCTTCTAGGAGTTTTATAGTTTTTGCACTTTACATTTAGGTCTATGATTCACTTTAATTATTATGAAGAGTATAAGTTCTGTGTCTAGACCAATGTTTTAGTATATGGATGTCCAGTTGTTCTAGCATCCTTTGTTGAAGTGATCTTTGTTCTACTGTATTGCTTTTTCTCCTTTGTCAAAGAATAGGTGACTATATTTATAGGTCTATCCTGTTCCATTGAACTATTTGTCTATTTTGCCAATATTACACTTTTTTGATTACAATAGCTTTATAGTATGTCTTGAAGTCAGTGTCAGTCCTCTTTGTTCCTCTCAGACATATTTAGATGGATTTAACAACTGTATATGCCTGTGCAACTACCACAGATATGCACACAGCTGACCCTTGCTTTGGGTAGTATGGACATTTTAACAATATTAATTCTTCCAATTCATGAACTTGGAATATCTTTCCATTTATCTATTTTTCAATTTCCCTCATCAATGTCTTATAATTTTCAGTGTACAAATCTTTCACCTCCTTGGTTAAATTTATTCCTGGGTATTTTATTGCTTTTGATGTAATTGCAAATAATATTGTTTTCTCAATTTCTCTTGCTAGTAGTTTATTAGTGTATAGAAATGTAACAAACATTTGTTTATTGATTTTGTACCCTGCAACTGGGCCTGAAAGTTTCTTTGTAGGAAAGTTTTTGATGACATATTCCATTTCTTTATTAGCTATTGGGCCATTTAGATTATTTATTTTCCTTCTTGGATCTTTTTTTTTTTTTTTAATATTAGTTTTTCAGAAATTTGTCCATCACTTCAGCTACTGAATTTATTGGCATGAGGTTGCTGAAACTATCCCTTTGACATTTAATTCTATTACAATTTTGACTACATTAAAGTTAACATTTTGCACACAAAAATAGATGACAGAGGAAAATACATACATAATATATGACAGAAAAAAAGATGTGTATGTGTATACATATACATGATAGGTGCAAACAGTGACAGAAAAAGGGAATTACAGTTCAATGTGACAAATATCATGAGAGGAACACAAACACATAGAAAGGATACTGAATCCAATTTGGGGAATCAGAATTATGATGTCCAAGTGATGCTCAACTCTAAGTAAATTAATATAATCAGATTAATGGACACTTTAAAAGCTGAGACTTAGATCACAGATCACAGATCACTTCACATTGGGTATCTACTTGTGAGGGTCTGTAGTCAATTGCTCCCCCTTCACTGACATATCTTTAATTAAAAAATAAAACACAATGATATATTTATTATAAAAATTTTCAAACAAGATAGAAAAGTCAAAAAGAAAGTCAGTCACTTGCATTTTGGCCAATCTCCTTCCAGATGTTTTTGTACACTTATTTCACAGATATACACATACATACTCATGTTGGTATGACAGCGTTCATGCTGATCTGTGTGATGGGAGGACAATCTATCTGCTATGGATACATTTTCATGTATAAAGAGATTTACGTTATGTTTAATGGCTCAAGGGTACTCCATTGTATGCAAACTCCAAAATTTAACTAATGTCTTAGTGATGGCACTTATAAAAAGGAATGAAGAACATTCTTATGAATCTTGTTTTCTTTTTGCTATTTTCCTTACAATAAATGACTAGGAAATGAGACTGTTAGGGAAAAGGTTAATGCTTTTTTAAATTTTGGTAAATAAGTTTATACCAATTTCAACTTCACAACAATAGTGTAGAACAGTAATTGTATCACCATATCCTTATCTACACTGATAGACAAAAGGGCTCTTTTTGGAAGATGAACACCTTTTCATTTTAAAATTAGGTGTTTGTTTTTCTTGTTTCAGAAATGTACTATTGATATCTTTTACCAATTTTAATTATTGTGGTGTTAAGTCCTAAAATTGATATTCTATGAGCTCTCTGTATATTACGAATATTTTTCCTTCTTTTCCCATCTGCTACACATTTATTTCCCACTGGTTCATTATGTGAAGATTACAATCTTTATGTGGTTAACTTGTATCAAATTTTTTTTTCCTTTTATGGTCTTTGGTTTGTTTCATCCTTAGAAAACGCCTTTTTCAGCTCAAGATTATAAAGATATTCACCTCCATTTTCTCGTCTTTTTATGGTTTCATTCTTCATATTTAAATTCTTGATCCATCTGGTACTTGAAAAACGATATAGATGTAAAGCCTGTCTCTAATCCTTAGTCATTTCTCAGATTATCTTTTTCCTACTGATGATTTGTAGTATATAGTGTACTGATCACCGCTGGGACTTCTGGAGTCAAACTGCCTTCCACACTTAACAGCAATGGCTCTGAGTAACGCTGTAAAATCGAGATAATCGCATGTCTTATAGAGGGTTAAATAAGACAACCATAAGAAGTGCTCCAGGACTTGACACGTAAGTGCTCAGCAAACATGAGCCACTATTACTAAACGCCCAGACGTACATAGCGGTTTATTTCTGGATTCTATATTAGGCTCACTGATAGATACATCCGTGAACACTCCTTATTACCCAAACCATTGTCCCGACTAGTAGCTCTTCTCTGCTCATTTCAACTAAGGTCATAACTCACTGGCCTTTCTAATCATAACTGGAGCCCCCAAATATTACCCTTGGGGGTAAAACAAGAATGCTTCCCAACGCAGGGAGACTCAAAACCCAAGCCAACGCACTGGGCAATCACGGGGGCGGAGGGGAGGAGGCGTCTGTTTCTTCCACCCCGATCCCGAGAGGCTGAAGCCCTGCCTGTCTCAGCCCTTGGCCATAACGGACGTCCTTCCTTCTCTAGTTTACAACCTGATGCAAACAGTTCAGTTACCCTCAGAGGGCCGCGGAATGGAAGCGGCTGCGGGCTGAGATTTGGAGGTGGCGGCGCGGGGGCGGGGCCTGGTGCTGACCTGGCCGCTTCCCGGGCTGACGCCCCGCAGCGGCGGCGGGAGGCCGGAGGCTGCGGGACCCATTGCATCTGCCTCGGGGGGCGGCAGGACCACGTCGGAGACCGCGAAGGGGCGTGTGGAAGCAGCCGCCAGGGCGGAGGAGGGGCGCGGAGAGCCCCCGGGGCACCTGCGTTGGCAGGGAGCGAGGGCGATCAGCTTCCCGCTCAACCGCGCGCGGAGCCTGTCCCACACTCTCCGCTCGCTCTGGCTCGGCGGACCTCCGCACCCCGCGGGCGTCCTCGGCGGCCGTGGTTCGCAGCGGCGCCCGCGGGCAACCGCCCGCTCGCGCCTCCCTCTAACGGCCTCCGGCTGCCGCGTCGGGTACGTCACCGTGGGCGGGACTTCCGGCCCCGCGCGCCCAGGCGCTTCCGGGGGCCTGAGGGGTGGCGGGTGGCGGGCGCCGGGCGGGCGGGCGGCGGGCCTTTCAACCAGGTCTGCGCGTGGAGCCGGCCCCGCGCCCCAGGGAAGGCCGGCCCAGCCAGCCGCAGCGGGCCTTTCCTCCGCTGCCCTCGCCGCCCTCGGAGCTCTCCCGCGAGCGGCCGCGGGGACCTCGGCGGGCGTGGCGGGCTGGGCCAGCCCCCGGCGTGTGGGGCTGGGCCTCTGCGCCCCGATGACCCGGCGAGAAGAGCCGAGTGGGTGCCGCTGGTGGGAGCTGCGGAGCTGTCTCCCGGCTGGCAAGTGCGGCCCGGACAGCGGTCACCGTTAAGTTTTAGACCCTCACGTCCAAGGCGGTGTGTGAGCTGGTGCGTACCCTCTTGATGGAGACGCCGTCTTGTCCGTATTTTGGAATTCTCTCTCTCTCTCTCTCTCTCTCTCTCTCTCTCCCTCTCCCTCCCCCTTCCCCTCCCCCCCCTTAGTTAACTTGCCATGAGTCATTTTTTTCCCTTGTAATTGGAATGCGTGTTAGAAAAGTAGACTTCGAGACCTGTGTGGGAGCCAGTGAAACGCACGGGAAACTCTTCGGGAGCTTTTTGATGCGCTCTAGAGTGGTGCTGCTGTAAGCAGGTTGGTGACTGTCTCCACGTGTGGCACCTCTAGTCTGATTTGTCATAAAAAAGGTACGCTGCCATTTTCCTTGACCCCCCCCCCCAGGACAGTTTTAGCCGTGGTATTGACTGTCGTTGCAGAGAAAACGTCTCGAGCTTCTGACCACTATAAATAGACACTTAGCTCTTAAAAATGCCCACTGCCAGGTATTTTAAAAGCCTTTGGTTTGGTCACTTTAGTTGGAGTGAGGAAGCTATTTCAGTAAAATGTCAAGTCTAGGATAAGGAACTTCATAATTTCTTATATAGGATATGCTTCGCAATGTGTTCAGACTATGAGCACAAAATGCTTGAGAAGATCTAAAACTATGTGAGTAGTTAAAGCATTGCTTCTGTTACCCAGCAACATCTAAGTAAACAAGTCTAATGTTCAACTAGAATGTAATTCAATGTATCCCACAATGATCGGGATTCAGAATTCTCTAAATTCGTGCGTTTAGCCTGTAGGTGGTTACAGTTAATACTCACTTTTCGCATTGAAGTTTTATTTCACACTAATTTTGTTTAGAATTACTAGGATGCTTTAAATTCCAGTGTTATACAAGACTCCAGAGAGTTGCAAGGGGATTTGAGTTGTCCTTTGGTTGTTTAGGACAGTATGTTGAATAGTCCCCTTCCTTTCAGTATTTTCTTTTGGAACCAGATAAGAGTGCAGGACATATTCAGGAATTCTCTCAAATAATGGAGTAATAACAATCTAGGGTTATATAGAGCATTGGGAGATTGTTCACTGGTGATTCTTTAAGCCTTAAAGATTGTATGGCAATTAATTAGTTTTCAGAGCATTTATCGTGCTATTTTGAATGCAGTGATCTTTCAATATGTGAGAAAATTGGTGAGAACATTTGAGATTCTGAGACTGAATGATGACTTCTTTGAAATCAAGCTGTTAGTAATGGGAGTCGGAACTTGAAATTTAATGTTCTTTGCATCTTGCCCTTGCTGTATTGCAAAAATCCGTAGACTTAATTTTTGGTCCCGTACCCCTTTTTTTCCCATATGTTGATTCTGAAGTAATGAAATATTTGAATTGGGCAAGACAAGCAGAGAAGAAGAAAAATCAGGAATGACTCGTGTTGTAAAATCCTTAGAAATCACATGTCAGCATTTTCTCATCGGAAGTTCTAATTCAAGAAGCTTAGAATAATAAAATTGTAGCAGAAAGATTAGTGAGTTGTCAGAATTCTTTTGTGTGTGTTTTATAGGTGCTGTCTCTGCTTAAAAGATAAATGAGTTTTATTTTAACTTTGTCATATATAATGTATTAGGTTCAGTAGGTAATTTTCTCAAATTGTCTAATTGCGTGTACTTTTAGGGAACGTGTGTATCTATGTAAATTGCCAGAAGTACTCCATCCTACTGACTTGAAGTTCACATTTCTTAATCTGAACTCTTTGAAACCTTCCTTGCACTCTGCATTTTCTGGGTTATTTATGTTCTTTATAGTAAATCTATACCCTGAGCTCACTGGTTTCTTCACTAAACCTCTAAACCTACTGTATGCTTTCTCCTTTACCAGTTTTTATGTCATTCTACCTACCTGACCTGATTTCTTCCTTTTTTCCCTAAAATCTAAATTGTACCTTTTCTGTAAAGTTCAACTCCACCATGAACTCTAAAGGGGAGGAAAAATTCTCTAACCTCTTAGGGTCTCTGGCTGGGCCTAAGAATTAAATTGATATAAGACAGAATAGCAGGAGAAAAGCAGTCAGGTTAAAAACAATTTTTACTTGTACATGGGGACCTTCACAGGAGAATGAAACCTGAAAAAGTGAACAAAGCGGAAAGCTCATACCTTTTAGACAAACAATAAATTTGTGAAGAAATGACAAAAAGGGTTTGGGTTAGGATTAGTGAGTTGTGGAGAAGTGAATAGGAAGGTAAGGATTAATTTAACAAGATTTGTTTGTGCAGATTTCTGGGCTTTGATTCTTCATCTCGGGTAATAAGAATGTCGTCCTCATAGGAAGAGTACCTTTCACATGGGAGTTTTATCTCCTTTCAGGAAGTAAAAAGAGGGTCAGTGTTCCTCTTGAACCTGCTGTTTCTCATGTTTCCCAAGTGCTTTTAACTCGGTCAGGATACTGACGTGGCATATTTTGGGGTGACATGTTCCAAACTCTTTCACCTCTCAAATTCTGTACTATTTGTCAGCCATTCACTTGATGTTTATGCTTTATATTGTATTGTTTTATCATTTCTATGTATGCCTTATCTTCCTAACTAGATTGCAAGCTTATTAAGGGCAGGACACCAGATCTCAATGAGCTGTATCCTTAGTCTCTTCCAAATAGAAGTTCTTGAATAAATGTTTCTTAGAGATGAGGAATGTACATTTCTACTTTTTTTTTTTTTTTTTTTTGCCTCTCCCATTGTGCTGGGGAAGTTAAAAAAATTTTTTTGCAAGAGTAATTGAGGGAGGAAGGGCAACTAAACATTAAGAAAGGGAATTAAAGAAGAAATTCATTGGAATCAGAAAGAAAAGATTCTGTTCCTAGAAAGTGTGAATATTTGAGAATTTCCCATGACAATATTGGTAGTAAGGACTCCCTCAGGAAACCTGACACTACTCCCAAATGGGCTTAGGGAGTTTGGTCAATTTCTTCGTTCCTCTTTAGTAGACTCAGTTTTAAAAGTACTTCCTCCCAACCTACCTTCTACCTCTCTCCTCCCTCACCCCCTACTTTCATCTATCTCTCTCCTATTTTTCCTCTTTCTATTTTACTTTTTACCTGGTCAAGACTTAATTTATGAAATTTTGTCAATACTTTCATTTGGCTCTGGTAATAAGCAATTCCTTTCACTTTTATCTTCCATCAGAACTGCCTCTGGGTCATAGAGAGATCACAGACTGTATTCTAGCACTACTCTTTTAGTTTAATAGATATAATTTTGGAAGACAAATTAAGAAAGTCAGGAAGTGCCCAATTATTTGCTTTCTGTATATTGTAACTTGAAACTGCTTTTGGATTAAAATTCATAGAGTTAGGAACCTAAAGCTAGCCATTCCCTTTTGGAAAGCGCTTATCACCCTCAAAGTATGTTTTAGATAAATTCTAGGTAATTTTTATAGTCTTCCTACTAATTTTGTATCTGATGTTTGTAACAATTAAAGGTATAAGTAAGTGAAGTTGTGTCTCAATACTTTTATAAATTCTTGGTTTGATTCACAGGTTTCTTAGCGAGCTGCTTAGTTGTTGCCCAGTAACACAAAGGCAATATAACATAGCAACCATTGAAAACATTAGCACTGGACTATAGGGATTATCCTGATGAAATTGCAGTGCTTATCTCTGGTGTTCACATTCAGTCTGTCTTATTAATGGAATCACATTTTGGTTTAAGCAGACATTTGAGGTATTGTTATTTTTTGGAGTGTGACAAATTATAACTTGCATATTTTTCAAGTAGAGATGCATGATAAATATATGTTGAAATTATAGTGTGTGTGAAGGACATGTGAAAAGACTGGTTCAAGTAAAGATTAGTTTACATGTAAAATTTAGGATCATCTTTTCAGTTTCCACAAAAAAAATTGCTGGGATTTGATAGGATTTTCACTGAATCCACAGATCAAGGTAGGAAGAATTACTAACTTAAAATTTAGTCTTCCACGAACATGTAATGTCTTTCATTACTTAAATCTTTAATTTCTCTCAACAGTGTTTTTTAGTACACTTATTAAGTTTATTCCTAAGAATTTGATAATTATTGATGCTATTGGGAATGGAATTATTATAATTTGATTTTTAGAGTGTTCATTGCTGGCATATAGAAATACAATGACTTTTTGTATATTGTTTCTGCATAAATTATGTCTGTGGATAAAACACTTCTTTCTTTCCAATCTAAATGTTAATATATCCCATCATTAATTTTTACCTTATTCGTATGGGCTAGACTCTCCATTAAGAAGCTGAATAGAAGTGTTTAGAGTGCATTGCATTACTTCTGGTCTTAGGGAGAAAGTATGCAGATTTTCATTATTAAGAATGATGTTAGCTATATGTTTTTTATAGATATCCTTTATTAGGTTTGAAAAAGTTTCCTCTGTTCCTAATTGTTAAGTTTTTAATCATGAATGGGTGTTGGATTTTGTCAGATTTTCTCCCCTGCATTCACCAAAGTGATCATATGGTTTTTATCCTTTATTCTGTTAATATGGTGTGTTACATTAATTGACTTTCAGAGGTTAAGCCAGCCTTGTATTGCTGAGATAAATTTCACTGTGGGAATATTTTTAATAAGTCAGTTTCCTCACTTGTTACAGTTCCATTCAGATTTTTTTTTCTTGTGTATAGGAATTAATTCATTTCATATAAGTCATCTAATTTCTTGACATAAAGTTAATATATTTTTAAATAGTTTTTTAAATTACTGTGAGGTTGGTAATGATGTTCCCTTTTTATTTTGGTAATTTGTCTCTTATTTTCTGGGTGAATCTAGCTAAGAGTTTGTCAACTTTGTTGATCTTTTCAAAGAGATATCTTTTTATTTCATTTATTTTTTTTCCCTATTTTTTTATTTAATTCATTTCCATCCTAGTATTACTTTTTTCTTCTGTTTGCTTTGAGCTTAGTGTGCTCTTTCCCTCCCTTATTTTCCTGTGGTGGAAGATAAAATTATTTATTTGAGACTTTTTGTTTTGATATGTGTTTAAAGCTGTAAATTTACCTTAAACATAGCATTAACTGCATTTTGTAAATTTTGATGTGCTGTTTTGTTTTCATTCAATTCAAAATATATTTAAAATTTCTTTGTGTCTCCTTTGACCATGGGTTTATTTAGACGTTGTGGAATTTACCAATATTTGGGAGTGTTTCCAGATTTCTTTCTGTTGTGGATTTCTAATTCCATTGTGATCAGATAATGTAATTTTAATGATTTCAATGTATTTTAATAAATCTCATTGAGATTTATTTTGTAACCCAGCATATGATGTGTTGTGAAGAATGTTCTATGTGTGTTAGAAAAGAATATTCTGCAGTTTTGGGTGGAGTTCTCTAAGTTACATCAAATTCATTGGTAGTTTTGGTCAAGTCCTCTTTCCTTGCAAAATTTTTGCCTTGCTCTATCAGTTATTGCACTTGACAGCTATTTTTGTTGAATTGTCTTTTTCTCTTATTATCCCCATTTACTGTTTAATGTATTTGGGGTTCTCAGGTTCATATACACTTAATAGTTGTTATATCTTCCTGATATAGTGACTCTTGTCATTATGAAATATCCTCCTTTGTCTTTAGTAATATTTGTCTTAAATTGTCTTGGTACTATAGCTATTCTATTTTCTTATGGTTATTGTTTTTGTGGTATATGTTTTTCAACCATTTCAGTTTTAACATCTTTATGTCTTTAAATCTAAGATGTATCACTAATAGACAGCACACAGTTTTTTTTTAACCTAGTTTTAAATTCTCTGCCTTTTGAATAGGGGTATTTAGTCCATTTACATTTAATGTAATTGTTGATATTGTTGGATTTACATCTGTTATTATTTGTTTTCTATTTCTTTTTTCTCTTTTTACTGGCTTTCTCTGTTAATTCTTTTGTTGATTTCTTTTACTGTATTATGCTACTTTCATAGTGGTTGCTCTAGAGATTGTAATATTCATTTTAACTTATTACAGTTACTTTCAGAATAATAGTACATTAATTCTGGTAGGTTACAGAAACTGCTTTAATATACCTTTTTTTCCTCTATTGTGCTATTATTGTCATATATATATACACTATAAACACAGCAACACAGTACTTTAGTTATTGCTTTATACAGTCTTGCTTCTTTAGAAGAAATGAAGAAAAGAAATGAGAACAATCATATTCTTTGAGTCTTTTGTATTTACTTATATAATTACAATTTATTTTTTCCTGTGAATTTGTTACTTTCTAGTGTGACTTCTCTTTAGCCAGAAAGTCTTCATTTAGTTTTTCTAACAAGGCATGTCTCACAGCAACAAATTCTTCGTCTTCATTTGTCTTCACATGTGTTTATTTTACCATCATTTTTGAAAGACAGTTCTGCTGAATATAGAATTCTTAAGTGAGAGCTTTTTTGTTTGTTTAAATTCCATGGCTTTTTCTTCTCTTTTTTTTTCCCCCTGGCCTCACTGTTTCTCATGGGATGCCAGTTAATCATATTGTTAGTCCCCAATATTTGATGAATCCTTTTTCTTTTGTTTCTTGAAAATTTTTTTCTATGTTTATCAGTAGTTTGTGGTATGTTTTGGTGTCGAACTCTGTGTTGGCTTTGCTGGGCTTCTTGGATAGATAATGTTTTTATTTAATTTGGGATATTTTCAGCAATTTTTTTTTTTCAAATATTTTTTCTGTCCGTCTCTTCCTCCTTTTCTGGAAATCACATGACATGTTTGTTGGCTCACTTTATATTGTCCCACAGATCTCTGAAGTTGTTTATTCTTCACTCCTTTTTTCTCTCTGTTCTTCAGACTGGATACTTTCTATTCATCTATCTTCAGGTGCATTCCTTTTGTCTTATATCATTTCAAATCTCCTGTTGAGTGCCTCCAGTGAGTTTCTTATTTCAGTAATTATACTTCTCAATTTCAGGTTTTCCATTTTTAAAAACAGTTTTATTTCCTTATTGAAGTTTTCAATCCTGAGTCATTGTCATTATACTTTCATTGAATTTTTAAAATATGATTTCTTTTAGTTCTTTGAGTGTTTATTATACAGCAGTCCTCCCTTATCCATGGGGAATTGTTCCAAGACCCCTAGATGATGTCTGAGACTTTGGATATTAGTGAACCATACATATACTATATTTTTTCAATACATATATACCTATGGTAAAGCTTAATTTATAAGTTATGCACAGTAAGAGATTAACGACAAAACTAACAATAAAAGTATATCGTAGTAAAAGTTATGTGAATGTGGCCTTTCTCAAAATATCTTATACTATGCATTATGGATATGTTGGGCAAAGGTATTATTTACATCCCAGCTGAGATGTGGCAGGACGGTGTGAAATTTCACTACTCAAGATGATGCACAACTTAAACTTATTATTTGTGAAACTTTTTATTTAATACTTTTGAACATTGGTTGACTGCAGGTAACTGAAATTGCAGAAAGTGAAACCACCAATAAGTGGAGAACTACTGTCTTTCTTTTGAAGTTTTTGTCTGTCAAATTCAATATCTGAGGATACCCAGAGACAGTTGCTGTTTGCTATTTTGATTTCTGAAAATGGATCACACTGTTTTTGTTTTTTGGATGTCATAATCTTATGTTGAATACTGGACATTTTATATAGTATTTTGAAGCAATTCTATACTTTGATTTTTCTCTCGAAAGTTGGTGTTGTTGTTTTTTCTGTTTGTGTGGTAAGTTGCCTGGTTTAAACTTGTGAAGTCTGTCTCTCCTAAATTGTGTGGTTCCTGATGTCTGTGCTGTTTTTCTTTATCTTTAAACCTGGTTTCTGGTGTTTGAATAGCTTAGTGTTCAACCAAGGATTGGTCAGAGGTTGTGTTCAAGTAGCTTAAATTAATATGGCTAATACTGCTGATGGATCTGTGTTGAAGGCTGAGAAGTGCATTCAAACACAGGACATTTTCAAGTCTTTGAATCTGTGTTGAGGGCTAGGAAGTGAGTTCAAACACAGGGCATTTTCAAGTCTTCCCTGGCATTTACTTTCTACCAGCTCTTCTTGGGCCTCTTCTGTGCATGTGCTTGTAGCTCTGTTGGCTAAAGATGTGTGAGTGGCCTTGTCTTGCTGCAGGCTCTGATGCACAGGTTTATAGTCTGTTTAACCTGGCCTAGTGAATTGTTCATGAAGTCCTGTAGGGCTGTTTCACCTCCCAGAACTGTGAAATCCCTCGCTAATCTGCCGGTTTGTTGCTTGCTACAGAAAGTTCTGTAACCTCAGACTATTAGAGATCTCTAATTTAACCGACAATGCACCAGGTCAACAGATCACCCTCAAGCAGTGGTGGTGAAACTACTGTTTTCACAGTTGGCTTCGCCCTCGATAAACCCTACACTGACAGGTGGGAGATGGGAGCAGCCAAAGATAAAAATGCTTGTAGACTCATATCCTTCTTACCCAGAGTTCAGTTGTTGTCGTGAATAAACACCTCTCAGTTTGTTGAATGCCTTAGATTGAATTCCAGAGCACTGAAATGATTGATTTTGGCTTTTTTTGTGGAGAGGATTTGTTGACTTGCTCATTCCCTCATGTTGGAAGTGGGAGGTCTATTTTTTGGTTTATATGTGGAATTTTTCTCTTAGGAGGATACTTATTTTATATTATTCTTAATCCTTTGTGCAAAATTAGTCATTTATTAGTCCCTTCAAATGTACCTATTTTGAGTTAAAATTTCTAGTTTTCCTCAAAGTTAAAATTATAAAGTGTTTGGGGTTTGGGAATCCTAAGCTCTGTAATTTCTTGCTTTCCCTGTCTTTTTGGTAAGTGAAGGAAACAGATTGCCATTCATTCAGCAAGTGTTTATTGACTACCTGGCGTTTTCCAATTATTGTGTAGGGTTTTGGGGGTATAAAGATTGTTAGAACATAATTTTTTTATCTCATGGAGGTCTTAGCCTAGTGAAGGAGATTGGCATACCAATAGCTGATTATAACATAGTGAAGTAAATACATTGATATGGATAACTATGTGGTATTGTGAAAGAGCTCACCAAGACACTTAACTCAGAATAGATTGGGGAAAAGAAAAGGGAAGCATCCAAGGAAGACTTTCAGAATGAAGTAATAACTGAGTTAACTATAAAAACGAGTGAAGGGTGAGATTAGGAGATTGCATTAGGTAGAGAGGTCAGCATGAGGTAAAAAGTATGGTGTGTTTAATGAACTATGAGTAATGTAGTGTTGGTAGAGCATAAGTACATTTCAGGGAGTTGTGAGAGCTGAGAATGGAAGGGTAGAGAGAGTGTAGACTGTGAACAGTTTTATATACTATATCAAGCTTGGATTGACCTTTATTGGGCAATTCTTCAAAGTTGAGTTGAAAGTACTTCAGGATTCTGGAAAGATTTGACTTGAATTTCATTTAACTACATCTTTAACTTCCAAAAGCCACAATAAAAGATACATATACCAAAATGAGCTATAAGCCAGATATGGAATGAAAGGTCTGATAATGTATCTTTAAAATAAAATCTTAGGAATTGAAATTTTTATTGTTATTATAAATGAATAAAATGACATTGTTATAAATGTTGGGATTCTATTAGATTTGAAAAAAGCACAATTACTAAAATTGAGAATTAGATAAAAGAAAGTTATTGATAAGGGAATTTTAAAGTGGTGTCAGATTTGGTAGTTCTGTAGAGTTTGGAATTGAGGCTGACAACAGCCAAATATTTTTGTTTTAGTATATTTTGAATATTTATTGCATAAACAAATAGGGAAGGGAATGGAATTTGAGGACTTCTGGGTAATTTTTGAAGTGGAGGATTGACCTTTTAAGTTTCATTTTCTTCTATATTTATATGTTATCCTTTGGAGAAGAATTGGTTAAAATAAGCAGTCGGATGAAGAAGAATCAGCAGGGGTAATAATTTATAAATAATAGAAGTTGAGGGATGAGTTGTGTGCTAAGAAATAAGAGGATGATAGTGGTAATTGATTTTTTTTTATAAGGAAAAGGTAGAAAATTCGAAGTTAATGAATTGTTATTATGTTGAGCTTCTCTTGTAGATGGGACGTGTGAATAGAATGGGAGTTATGAGTTGGGAGGTTAGGAATGTTTGTATATTTGAGTGTCATTCAGATGTAGTAAATGAAGGTCTGAGACAGGTGTCAATCTGGTTGTTGGCATCAATTGAATACCAACAGGAATTCCCAGGGATGTGGTAACAAAGAAAACTTTATTCCATGAAAATGGCTCACTTGTGATACAGCACAGGCTGTGGAACAGCTAGCTCAGTAATATCATAGCTCAGTTATGAAGCAGCATGGCAGTGGGGTGTCCTGGGACCAGGCCCCTCTCTGCCTAGACAGCTCTGCTCTCCTCCACCTGCTCCATTCAGGTCTGCTCCACACTCTCTGAACTTTTCTGCTCTGGCAAGACATCTTCAGTGTTTTCGCTCCTTCAAAGGATACAGCCTTCAGTCTTTGTTGGAAAGAGTAAGTGCACTTTGTGAGCCAGAGGGGAGATGATTTATATAAGCAGAAGTCCCTGATTGGTCTGTTCTCATGCACATCTTTGCAGTTTTATTTGTCTGTTGCTTGGTCCAAAAGGTGCTGTTCTGATTGGTCAGTGAAGATGCCAGCGGGGGAGATATAGCTGCAGGGCTTTGATTGGATGGGAAAAGGCTCAGTCGTTTTGGTTGAAATACTATTCTGGGAACTCTTTTATAAGGAAGGGCTGGCTCAGATGGCAAGAGCACAGTGCAGGCAGGCAGCTTAGTGCAGACTTCTCCTTGAAATGTGGTTTATATGAGAGGCGCCTGTGTAGAAATGGCTGCAAGGCTTTGCTTTTTTAAATTTGATCCCAGTTAGCCACCAAGCTCCTGTTTTGTAGGTATCTTCTTCCTCAGGGTCTAAAGAGGCAACTTTACTTTTCTTGCAGAGGTGGAGCAATGGACCAGAGATTTTTAAGGGTGAGTGGGAGAAAGGGAACAATTAAGAGAGTGAGGAGTCAGTGAGGTAGGAGATGATTCTGGTGTTGTAAATGCTAAGCGAATTTTAAAAGGTTCACAAAGGTGATTGCGTGCAAACTGCGTTGTTAACTTTTATGTTTACTAATGTTTAGTATAGTAAACATAGTAAACTCATTGAAAGATAATTATAAAATATTCTTTTAATTATTGGATTAATCAAGCTTGCAATATTTAAGGTGGTACAGGTTTTTCTTGCTATCTTAAAAGAGTGTCATGAAACCTTTGTAAGCCAAAATGTTGTAGGAAGAATTGATCACCTCACAGTACCTCTTGATAAGGGGTGCACAAAAGCTTACAGACAGAGTTCAGAGTTCAGAGCTAGGGCAGCTTAATGCTGGAATCTGAGTGTAGCTTGGCAGTGCCACTGTCACTGCTTTTGGGGTGTGTGCTGCCTCTATAATCGCTGCAAAACAAATGCTGACCACTGTTTTCACTGTTTGCCTTTTTTGTAAAAGTGAAAATCCTGTTCGGATTTTTTTCTTTTAAAGAGAAAACAGGTACTAATGTAGGGCTTTTGTAAAAGCTAAGTGGAGTAAAGTGAGCTTTCAAAAAGCAGTCTATTGTTTAATTGGTAAGAAAAGAATACTGATATCAAAATATTTTTATAGTTTATAAAATGTGTCAGTATTCTCAAGTAAAGAGATTGCCAACATTATAAATTTTGCCCCAGATGACAAAAGTAGTTTCTTTTTGCATCGTTTAAAAAGACTTATAATTTTACTTCAACTAAAGGGAATAGTATAATACTCTATATTTATAATTTAGAAGGTACTTTTGCCTATCTAATATTGTGGCATTTTTTTAAAGCTTGAATTTTGTCCTTAATTTTCCATTTGGATTGTTGTCATGTTCATACCACCTTAATACTGTGGTTTTGTTTTTTTTCTATTTGCTAAAACAGTTTTATTCTCTCTGCTGTAATATAAAATATAAAAATATAAAAATATTTTTCAAGGCAACTTATATAATTTAAAAAGTCTTACCACAAGGTGTCATTGTAACCTGTGAAAAGAATTTTTATGCAAACATGTGCAACACCAATTTTTACATTTCCTTGGGTTTTTAAGTTTATTTTTTTGTATCTATGTCATATTTTATAGTTGTCTAAGATATGTGTATCTCATATTAAAGGAAAAAATAAAGTAGCTCTCATGTTGTTGAGTTCTCATATTTTTACAAAAACATATGCTTTCCACCCACAAATTTCTTAAGCGTGTGTTGCTATAGAGATGATTGTTTGAAGAAAAGAATGAGGAGGAGTAACAGCCGGTGGACATTTAAGGAACAAAATACTTATTTTATGATTTTTTTTTTTTTTTTCTGACAGAACCAGCTTTAAGTTTACCCCTTTGATGATAAAATCCCTGTGAGAGAGAAAGGTAGATATTTAGAATGTTTTACTGTAATAAAATTTGCATTTACTTAGATGCTTTTGTAAAGGTCCCTGTGCTTGAGTCTTTGTTCATGTAGCGGATTAGTGCTTGAAGTAATTGTAATCTTTGAAAAAACCTTTATTCTACTTTAATTGGATTTTATTTTACTTTTTAAAAACTGTCCTGATTTCCTGGTTGGCCTTTTAACTAGTGACATTAAAATAACTTATTTTTTTGAGGGAGGGTGTGTCAATATCTAAGTATTAACTCCTGTTACTTCTGCATCCAGATTCATTTCAGGACTATTCCTTGTTGACTATGTGCTGCCATTATTTTAGTTCAGGCCTTCATCATTGCTTTCCTGGACTTTTGATATCCTTCTACTTTTGATTTCATTCCTCTTACCTTTCCACCCCCCTCTCCCCCACCTCCCCAATCTGTTCTCAACACCTTGGGCAACCTAGTTATTTTTTGGAAGTCAAACCTACCTACAAGGTTAAAACCTTTCATTGGTTCTCCTAGACCCCAGGATAAAATCCAGAGTTCTGCACATTGCCCTCAAGGCCCTGCTATACCTCTCAAGGCTGATTTGCTCTCTGTGTATTCCTCTCCACCCCCCAGTTTTCTTCTCTTTCATTTTCATACCTTTGTACTTGATGTTTCTTCTCTGCATCACCCCCCCCCTTTTTTTTAAGCTCAGGATTGTCTTCTTTGGAAGTCTTTTCTGACAGCTTCTCTAGCAGAATTAGTTCTCTTCTCTGTACTAATAAATATATTATAGTGCTTTGTAGTTTAAAAATTTTCTAATTTATCATTTTGAATAGGTAGTATATGTACATGGCAAAAATTTTTTGAAGTGCAAAATTAATTTAATAAATAGAAAGTTTTCTCTTATTCTTGTCCAGTCATGCAGTTGGTTAACAGGCATGTTTCACTGGCCACTGTGAACTCCTCGAGGGCAAGGACTTTCTTTTATTTATTTCTGTATTTCTGTACCCCACAAAGTGTTTGGCATATAATAGATACTTAGAAAATGTCTATAATACTACAAATATGGGCAGGCTCTTCTCTTCCTTAGAATTCTGCTTGATGGGGTGGTCTGTGTATTTTTATATCTCCTTCAAAAGCCCTCTTTGTATATATGGCCCACTCAGTAAATAATAGCCTCTCAATAAATACTTATATTGTTTAATTGCTTTTTTTTAAAAAAAAAAAATATATATATATGATTTTAAAATTAACTTGTATGTGTTGAGGATGACTTATCTCCCTCTTTGGCTCCGAAAAATTTTATACTTTTTGGCAGATTCTCAAGATGAAAAGGAGAATGCTTATGTTAACTCTAGTAAAAATATCAGGTGAACTCTTACCAGCTTTTCAGACTAAGACATAAATCTTGTGTAAATAAAATTAAATCATGATTTATTTAAAAGACAAGTTGTTTTCAGGATATGTTGTTAGGTTAGTATACAACCTTCATTTTGTGTTAGGAGCCATATGGTAGCCTTTTCTATTTCAGGAGAAATATGGGACTGTGAGCACAGAAGGCTCTACAGTTTGCACAAAGGTATTAAGTGCTTATAAATCTTTTGGAAACTCTCGTGTTATATGTAATAGAGCCTACACTAAGAAACATTATAATGAATTTGAAATATGGTTTGAGCAACAGTCATCTTTCTTGTTCGGATCACAACTTCTCAGACTTTTGTAATTTATTTCTAGACACTTGAGGTTGACTGGTTACCATATCCTCCTTTCCAGAATTTTTTTTGTGTGAATTAAACTCCAGGAGACAGACAGACAGTGCAATTATAAGAATAGAATAACATTTTAATTCAGAGTGCTTAGTAGTTGATTACTAACTACTCTAATACACGTCTTCTTTCCTTCCTCTTTCTTTGCCCTCCTGGTTTTTTTTTTTTTATTCCACCCTAAATCACAGTTCTGAGGTCTGGCACCTTACCAGGGCTTTGAAGGGTTTGCTCCCAGCTGCACTTCAGGTTTGGCAGGTTGTCAAGTTGTGACATTTTCTTGTACATGAGATACCCTGCATGGCCATCCAAAGACTGTTTGGGTGACTAGTATAGGATTCTCTCTGGATTTTAAAGAAATTCTTTTTCTAATCTTTTGTTTGTAAGTGAAAATGCCTGATGTAGGTTATCCCCAGACTTCTAATGTTGTTTTTAAAAACAACATTCACATTGGGGGCATGTAATATTTAAAGGATTGTTTTGAAATGTTCAAAGGCATAGCATGTGCTGTTTAATGGAATGTGTTTTGGAAGCTTTCCATGAGTTTCAGCAGCTGTGCTTTTAGAATATTTTGAATTACCATTTTTGAGGGCAGACATTATACTACTGCTTAAGAAATACAGTTTCTGTGTTAAAGAAAATGTCACGTGTATGTCCGTAGCGCTGGTATTACTGGTCAAAAGAAGTAGTAGGAAGAACATGTGGGTTTAGTTATGTGATAGTAATAGTTGCAAAGAGAAGAAGATGAAATATTTGGAGAAAAGTTTTACTGAGTTTTTCAAAAACTGCCTGTCTTAGAGACTAATCATCTAATAAGTTCTCACTGACTAATAGGCTGACCAAAATAATCTCTTTAACCTTTTAAAAAAATTATGGTTTGAACTATGTGCTTAACTTTTTAAAATTTGCATTATGAATGATTTGGTCAACTCTGTACAATAGAAATTATTTATTTTGTGTGCCTAATACATGTTTAGATGTTCTGTGAGTAATTGATACCAGTATATTGATTGGTTGAAATCTGAAAAGCCTGATCATGGTAGGAATTTAGAATTGTGTTAGAAATTTTGACTTTGGATAAAATTATGAAAAAACACTGAAGAGAAAGTGAGTGTATTAATTTCCTGTAGCTACTTTAACAAATTACCACATACCACGTGGCTTAAAGTAAAAATTTATTCATTCACAGTTTGAAGACCCGAAGTCTGATACTTGGGGTCATGCTGCTGCCAAAGGCTTTCGGGGAGAATACTTTCCTTGCTTCTTCTGGCTTCTTGTGGCTCCAGGCATTTTTTGGTTTGTGGCTGGCCTCATCTGATCTCTCTGCCTTCTCACATTGCCTTCTGTCTTAAACTCCTCTGCCTTTCTCTTAAAAGGATACATGTGATTATGTTTAGGGTCTGCCAGTATAATCCAGGATAAACTCCTCTTTAAGGGCCTTAGTTTAATCACTTTTTCCCCCCCTGTATGAGGTAATAGTCACAGGCTGCAGAGATTAGCAAGTGACATCTTTTTGAGGACCAGCATTCAGCCCAACACAGTCTAGAAGTCCTCAGTTACTGAATATGGATGACAAAAGTGAATCGAGGCTGAAGTTGCATTAGAATGGTGAACATATTCATTTGATAGGTTTGAGCTAATATGTGCCTGTGTTTGTTTTAGGTTTTGGGGTTGTCAAGATGAGTAAAACATGTTTATTGCCTTGGAGGAAGTTACACTGCATGTATTACATCTATTAAAATACTAGATAGAAAACAAAATAATTACCTGTATGTTTGGGAGAGTCAGGAGGTACTTCCTGCAGAAAGTAATGCATTCCTGGGCAGGTTTTGAAGGCTGAATAGGAATTTCCTAGATCAGAGTGCAGATGAATGGAAAAAGCCTTCTTGGCAGGGAAATTAATATTTGTGAAGACATGGACGTGGAAAACTGTGCTCTAGAAGTTACTAGTAGTCAGTATACAGAGATAAATTTTAATTTTGTTTTCATATACAAATAGCTATCACATTTTACGGTGCAAAGTGATTATTCTTAAAGGTAAGATCTTTTACATTAAGATCTATGAATGTCCATTAAATACATAAAAATGTACTTCAGGGAAATGCAAATTAAAACCACAGTGAGCTATCACTTTACATTCCCAAGAATGACTAAAATGAAAAAGACTTTGTTATAGTTACAAAAGGAGGCCATTAGACTGAGATAGTCTAAGTAAGCCAATACCAAAGTCTAAGCTAGAATCAGTGCACTCAAATTCAAGAAAATGAAACTTAAGGATAACCAATCACAGTCAAGTATGGTTTCCCAGGTGAGGCAACTCCTTAAGGTATAGCCAGCCAGTTTCCCTGCTTTGCTTCCACAGTTTCTCCCTTAGTTCCTGTGTGTGGAGTGCCCTTAATCACTTTCAGTTTGCACTGCCTGATTGGAATCTACGCATGCTCAAATAAACAGTTGAAAATTTTAATGTGCCTCAGTTTGTCTTTTAACAACTGGCAACACCAAATGTTGGCAAAAATGTGGAGCAGATAGAAATCTAATATGTTGTTTCTCGAAATGAAAAATAGTGTCACCACTTTGGAAAGAGATTTATTAGTTTCTTATAAAGGGAAACATATACTCCATGATCTAGCGGTTCTACTCATATATTTACTCCTGTACCCAAATGAAAGCATATGTAGCTTTTCCAATTTACCTTTCTGTATTGAGTTTTAGTTTAGTTGCACTGTGGTCAGAAAACATATTCTGTATAATTTTGGTCTTTTAAAATTCTTGAAAAAATTTTTTAAAGACCCAGCATGTGGTTGATATTTATAAATGTTGCATATGTACTTATAAGAAATGTGTATTTTATAATTTATTGGATAGTTTTCTATATATGTAAGTTAGATCAAGTTGGTTAAGTGTATTTAAGTTGTCGATATTCTTATTATTTTTTTCTGCTTGTTCTATTAGTTACTGAGAATAGTGGTTAAATTCCACTGTGATTATGAATTTGTCTATTTTTCCTTGTAGTTCTGACTTCTGCCTTACCTATTTGCTATATAATTTGAAATTGTCACTTCTTTCTGACATAGCTAACATTTTATCATGAATGTCTCTCTTCATCTCTAGTATTTTTTGTCTTAAAATCGACTTTATTAATGTAGTTATATAGTATACATATAGTTCAATTGTATATGTTATACAATATAGTTATATAATTATAGATACTAATAATTTCTCTTTTGATTAATGTTAAATTATCTTTTCCTCTTTTAACCTTTCTGTTCTTACTTTTTAAAAATGCCTTATAAAAAAGGCATATAGTTGGGTTATGTTTTCTTTAAATTTCTCTTATATTTGTAGTATTTATATACTTACTGATATGTTAGTCTAAATTTACTATATTACTGTTTTCTGTTTTCTACTTGTTTTGTTTCCTCTTGTCTCCCTGCTTGCCTTTTTTTAGTCCATTTCTCAGGGGAATGGTGGTTCTCAAAGATGGGGTGATTTTTGCCCCCCTAGGGTACTTATGGCAAATGGAGACTTTTTGTTTTACACACCTGGGGTAGTGTTGCTACTAGCATCTAATGAGTAGAGACTAGGCATGTCACTTAATGTCCCACAAAGTATAGGATAGCCCCCACAACAAAGAACTATCTAGTTTAAAATGTCAGTAGTACAGAGGTTGAGAAACCCTATTTTAGAGTGTTGGAGTAATTTTAATTTTTCTATCCTTTTAGCATTCTTTAATGGTTATCCTAGAGAAATGTTCAGCAGACTTTTATTATGGAGAGTCAGATAGCAAATATTTTAGGTCTCAGGCCTTGTGTGGTTTCTGTCATGTAGTCTTTCCTCCTTTCTACCCTCCCTCCCTTCCTTTTCTTTTTTAGAGCTGTTTTAGATTTATATTAAAATTGAGCAGAAAGTACAGAGGATTACCATATACCCCTTGCTGAACCCCACACATGCATAGCCTCCCCCATTTTTAACATCCCACAGTGGAGTGGTACATTTGTTACAATTGATGACCCTACTTCGACATACCATTATCACTGATAATCCATATTTTACATTAGGGTTTATGCTTGGTGTTTACATTCTGTGGGCTTTGATAAATGTATTTTGGTTTGGCATGTATTTTATAATAATAGTACCTTGAGGAATAGTGTCATTGCTCTAAAAACCCTCTGTGCTCTGCCTATTCATCCCTCCTTTCCCCTAACCTCTGGCAGCCACTAATCTTTTTAATGTTACTGTTTCCAGAATGTCATATACTTTATATCATACAGTATGTATCCTTTTTAGATTAGCTTCTTTTACTCAAGTGATATGCACTTAAGTTTCCTCTGTGTCTTTTTTATGGCTTGATAGCTCATTTCTTCATAGAGTTGAGTAATATTTTATTGCCTGGATGTATAACCGTTTATTTATCCATTCACCTACTGAAGGACATCTTGGTTGCGTCTAAGGAATAAAGCTGCTAGAATAAAGCTGCTAGAAACACCTGAGTGCAGGTTTTTGCATATATGTAAATTTTCAACTCATTTGGTTAAATACCAGGGGTTGCCAGATCATAGATAAGAGTAATGAGTTGGAATATCTGTTGCTCTGTATCCTCACACGCATTATGTTGTTAGTGTTTGGGATTTGGTTCGTTCTAATAGGTGTGGAATCATATTTCATTGTTTTAATTAGCAATTCCCTGATGACATATGATGCTGAACATCTTTTTTATATGCTTATTTGCCATTTGTATATCTTCTTTGATGAGATGTCTGTTAAGGTCTTAGGCTCATTTTTTAATCTGGTTTTCTTATTGTTGAGTTTTTATATATATATATTTTAAAACATATTTTGGATAACAGTGCTTTATCACATATTCTTTTCCAAATATTTGCTCCTAGTCAATGGCTTCTCTTAGTCTTTTGACATTGGCTTTTATATAGCAGAAAGTTTTAATTTTAATGAAGTCTAACTTGTCAGTTATTTCTTCATAGATCTTGCCTTTAGTGTTGTATCTAAAAAGTCATCCCCATACCCAAAGTTGTCTAGATTTTCTCCTATAATATTTTGATAATATTGCATTTTACATATAGGTGTAAGATCTATTTTGAACTAACTTTTGTGAAGTGTTTAAGGTCTGTGCCTAGATATTATTTTCGCGTGTGCATTTTTTTTGTGTGTGCACCCCTTTGTCATAGATCAGTTGCCTGTCCAGTTGACTGTATTTGTGTTAGTCTATTTCTAGACTCTATTCTGTTTCATTCATCTATTTGTTTGTTCTTTTGCCAATACCCCACTGTCTTATTTACCATTGCCTTATAGTAATGCTTAAAGTCAGGTATTGTTAGTCCTCTAACTTTGTTCCTCTTTAGTATTGTGTTGGCTCTTCTGAGTCTTTTGCCTCTCCTTGTAAACTTTAGAATCAGTTTGTTGATGTGCACAAAACAATATGTTGGGATTTTATGAAATCTGTAGATCAAGTTGAGAAGAACTGATATCTTGGCAATATTGAGTCTTCCTATCAGTGATATAGAATATCTTTCCATTTGTTCAGTCCCTCTTTGATTTCTTTCATCAAGGTTTTGTAAATTTTCCTCATATAAATCTTGTACATATTTTGTTAGATTTATACCTATTTCATTTGGGGGCAGTGCTAACATAAGTAGTATTGTGTTTTAAATTTCAGATTCTATTCGTTCATTGCTGATATATAGGAAAGTGATTTTTTTTTTTTTTTTTTTGTATATTGGCCTTTTATCCTGTAACCTCGCTACAATCGCTCATTAGTTCCAAGAGGTTTTATTTTTCTTTAATTGATTTTCTGGATCTTTTATATAGACAATCATCATTGTCTGGTAACTTTAATAGTTAGACTCTTATTTGTCTGTTGTTCCTTGTGACCTTAACTCATGTTGCTTTATCTTCTTATGGACTCGTTTGTGTGTTTTTTTATTTGTAAAATTGTTTTTTAGAACAATTTGAGGCCTAGCCTAATATCTTTCCTCTGAATTATTCTTACTCCAAAGAAACACCCTATAACAGCTTTTATTGTCCTTAACATAAGGCTTGATCCAAATTACCTAGTCCTCTGTTACCTGAAATAGAAGTCTGTCTTCAGATTTCTTGATATAAGAAATAGATAATACGTTTTTCTCAGTGCTTAATTAGGTAATTGAGTCGAAGTTTTCTCTTTTTAGCTAAAAAGCCTCCTTATATAATTAATATAAAAAACAGAAGTTCTTTCTTTGTAACCTTGGCTATATAATTGTGGAACCACTTTTGAAGGTCAGAGAAGGAATTGAGTTTCCTGAGACCTTTCTGTCGATGACACTAGATATCTATTTGAAGGACTGTCATAACTAGATTTTTGAAGTTTATTATTGATAATTTGATTACTTCTGGAGAACTGAATGTGATGTATGCAGAATCCTTAAAAACAGATATAAAATTCATTCTGACCTTGGTAAGACTCACATAAGTAGTAGATAGTTTTCTGTGATTCTTAAATATTCCTAGAGGAAAAAATTCTGAAAAAGACTATTGGCAAATGCCACCCATTGGCTTATAACTTTAAATTTGAGGCAAGAAGTTTTTTCTAATATCAAACCTTAATTATTGTGTTTAAGTCTGTTCTGATTATCACAGAAATAGAGAACAGTTTGTGATTATTGTCCATACTGTAGTATTTTGTAGTATTTTGTCATTAGTAGGATTCGTAAACCAAAACCAAAGCTACATAAACAGGCACGATGTGCATATTTGTTCAGGATGTAGCTGGAGTAGGAGATTTTTAGCAGATGGTGGGAAATGAGACTAAATAAGGTAGATTGAGGCTGATTGTGCAGAGCCTTGAAATGCTGACATGTTTGGACTTCATTTTACATATTGGAGCTTTTGAGTGAGAGTGAGAAGTCAAATCAAAATTTCTGAATGGTAATCTGGCAGTACTTTGTGGGGTAGACCAGAAAGAGAAAATATTGGAATCAGGGATAACATAAAGTTCTAACAGTGGACTAGTTATGAGGTGATAAGAGCCTAACTCTTTGTGGTTAGCTAGGAATGGAGAGAATGGTATGCATTTTAAAGAATATTTGGCTTTGGGCTGTTAAGTGTGGATGAATGGTAACCTTATACTAGTATCAGTACCAGAAGCTGAAAAGTTAGTTTAAAGGTGGATTGTAAGCAAGGATGATGAATTTGGTTTAAGATAATTTGAATATAGGCTGAGTGTAGAATTGTTCATTATTTGAAAAATTTTTGTAATCATTTAAAAGAGAATTTAAAAATAAAATGATGAAAGTAAAAGGTGCAAGTTGCCCGATGGGGTGTCTCCCCATTGTTATTACTACAAAGTTACCATTATCAACTTGATATATATTATTTAACTATGTGTAATTATGTGTGTTTTATCTTCATAATTCATGAAGATCATTCATAATCTTCATCCTGCTGTGGGGGCAGTGGGGACTGATAATTTATCATTTTTAATGCATAGTATAGATGTACCTTCATTTATGGAAGTTTAGGTTATTTCTGATTTTGCTTTTTTTAAATTAAAAACAATGTCACAGAAAATTCTTATGTAATTGTTTTTGGGTACTCATCCAGCTGTTTTCATAGAATAAATTTCTAGAATTTGGCCAAGGGATAAGCATATTTACCATTTTGATAACAGGTAACTTTCCAGAAAGATTAATATGATTAATATTTATTTTTGTGTGTACATGTACAAATTAACAATTTCGGTTATGTGTGTTGGAGGAAGTATATGTGTTTGGGTGTGATACTTACTGGTGATAGTGTATTCTAGCTTTGTTAGTCACTGAAATTAACGTATAAAAAGGTAATGAAATTGTAAACATCATCTTGCAACAGGAGAAATCCTCCTGGTTTGGGAAAATACAAGAGGGCAATACACACGTTTGCATAGGAGCTAGAATTAGACATGAGGTAATGGTTGTGGTAATTGAGAAAGGAATATCTTGAAATTAGTAAAGTCTTGAAAACTACTTCTAGTAGATTTTAGTACCAAAAAGGAAGGAGATAAATCATTTTAACTTTATTTTACAGAAATGTTTAGGCCTTCCTTAGTAAATTTTATTTCCTTGAGGACTTACCTTCTATTTTAAAGTAGGTGTCAGTGAGACTATTTTCTTTTAGCTTGGAAACCTTTCCCTAGTAGTGGAACTAAAAGGGTAACTCTGGATTTTTCTAAGGTAGTATAAAGCTTTTAGCTAATTGAAATTAAACCCTACATGCCTTGTGGTGGTATTATTAGAAACGATGAGATAGGTTTATTACATGTTTTTATCTCTTAAAAATTCATTTGGATCAAGGAGCAGAATGAGAATTAAATACAAGTTTTATGATCCAATTCATTTGTGTACTTTTGACAGAATAAGGCTGTGGTAGCTGCTGCAAGCAGTATGCTCTGCATTTGCACAGGTTCAGTCCTGGTGCACAGTTAACATAGGAATAAGGTATAACACAGTATCTGAGGAGGACTTTCCCCCTCTATTAAAATACAGTAGGAAACCATAGAAACCCCAACTTTAGTTTAAAAGTCTTATGTAATATTCAGACATCACATTAGTTTATCAGAAATGGTGTATTTCAAGCAAGACCGAGTAATTTAATGGTGGTTGTATGTAAGCTAAAGACCTTTTCTTGTAGTAAGTAGAGATAATTCATGATAACCCATGATTGAGGGAGATGCTCTTGGGGTGGGGGGAAATACACACACACACACACACACACACACACACACACACACACACAGTTTTTGAGACAGATTAATGAAGTTAAAGGTGACAGATTCATTTTGATTAAGATGTTTTAAATTATTTACAATAAGAACTCAGTGTCATGATTTTTAAACTTTTCAATAAAACGAACATTTAATTACTTTCATAATCTTAGGTCAGTGCTTTCAGAGATAGCTGAGGTGATTTATTTTCCTATTGGCACAGAGCATAATATGTAGGAGGTGATCGATACCTATGCATTGACTAATTTCTCATCTGAATTTGCACCTGAGGGCAGTTCACCTTGTGTCAAATAAAAGACCTGCTGTAGCATTAATCAAAGACATAATTACTTCCTGAAGGTCATGTTTGTGAAGACTACGATTCTCCCTCCCCATTTATCAAGTTCCACATGGCTTTTCCCTTGATTTCAGGGTATGGATTTTGTACCAGGATCCACCCTTGATGTTTACCCCAGTAGCTTCTGGAAATACCTGGAGTTTGTGAATCCAGGAGTACCTAAACTGGAAAAGTTCGTACTTCTAGTTAGGTTATTACCTAAAGATGTGACCTTGATGGTCACAGAAACTTTGCAAGGAAGTAAAAAAAATTCATTAAGGTAGGATTCAACTTTATTCTTCGATTTTGTTTTATGAACAGTTGAAAATCTGAAAATCGGGGTTTATTATAGAAATGAGAATAATAAGTGTTAAAAAATATGTAACACCAAAGGAATTCATTGATTGTAATTACATGTATTTCTCTGTGCAGGTATTATTTGACCTCCAAGATTCTGCCTTAGCAAGAAAGAAGTGGAAAACACTCTTGGAGAGAAAACTAAGACAATAAGAAAACCAGAAATTATTTTTACATGGTTGTCAGCTCACCTACCAGTATGGACACTTTTCCCACCAATTTTCCCCCTGGTGGAGACAGTGGGCCGACAAGTTCTCAAGCTGAATTCCAAAAAATGTTAATTGATGAAAGGTTAAGATGTGACCACCATAAAACTAATTATCAGACTCTGAAAGCTGAACACACAAGGTAAATTAAATTAGGAGGTGAGAGGTTTGATTAAACTTTTTGAGTTTATGCTCTGCAACATACAGTATAATTTTGTTATTTCGCAGTATATACATTTAACACTTTTAATACAGTAAAATTTTTGTTTTAAAATTACTTATTCTAAACTAAGCATGATATCAAGTGGATTGTGAATTTATAAAAGTCTTATTTTGAAAATAGCAAGGCATAAATGTATTTGGCTAAATTTTGATTTTTCCTCTCAAAGTTAAATTGTATTCAGAGACTATAGTGTTAATAATTAAATGAAACTCTATAAAGTAAAGATACTTGCAATTTTAATGGAATATATAATGTTGGTCTTATTCTGTAGTGTTGGTTGACTTTACATAAAGTAATGTAAATGGAAAGCAAAGGAAACACTTAAAATTGAATTCTTCGTTTTTTAAAAATCAGGTTGCAAGATGAGTACACGAAGTCACAAAATGAACTTAAACGCCTGTTGATTGAAAAGCAAAGTAACCAGGAAAAACTTCAGCTCCTGCTTGAAGAGCTAAGAGGGGAATTAGTAGAGAAAACTAAAGACTTAGAAGAAATGAAGATGCAGGTAAGGAAACATAGTTAATGTGTATATATATATAAAGGCAGATGTTTAGTGGAGGTAAGTAGTTTTGGTAAATTTAGTAAAAACTCTCTATAGTCTTAGTTAAATATTTTACTATATCTCCAGGTGGTACAATTTAATATTTTTTCTTACATTCTAGAATGTTTGCTACCATGTAGGGTTTGGCCATGAAACTGTTATTTCATGTAATTTAAATAATCTTTGACTATTCAGAATAATTGAAAGGCCAGTTTGAATTGATAAAAAATTTAGAATTAAAGAATTTTTTTAAAGATTCACTATTTTTCTTCTAAGTATTGTAACTAACTATTGTAAAATGGCTAAAAAAAGACAAAGTTATTTTCAAGGAACTTCTTAAAAGACACTAAAAATAATATGTGCACCTAATTTATATACACAATATAAGGTAAATGGAGTCTGTAAAGCAAAAGATAGTTTGTACTAAAGAACTGACCACAGTTTCTTTAGTTACTTTTCACACTATTTATTTTTGCTTAGAAAGTAGAGCAAAGCTAAACTTCTCCAGTCAAACTTACTGTAAATTTTAAATTAGTAAGTATTAGAAGTGATATTTTCTTATATTCATTTAATCTCTGAATAGCAGCAGCTGTGTATTTCTGCTTTGGTGCAAATAATGTGTTATTATTGTTGGAGTCTTTAAGTGTATAAAGTAAAAAGCCATCTAGTATGGCATTATCACCCAATTTACGAATTTCTTTGACAGCCGTGTTGGAAGTTTGTCATTCAGTATCTTGAAATCTTCCGTTGTTGGGAACACTGCCACTAAGCTTGGGCTGGAGCCTCTATTGTGTTCACTGTTTCATACCTAGGAATATTTAAGACATTTAAACAAAAAAGAACTTTAGAGGGAAGCGTAATTTAGACCTTAAGAATTAGATTAATTTGTTTTGCAAAAATTGAGAAACCTATGTGAATGGAATTAGTCTTGAACCCAAGATACGCAAAATATTCTTCAGGTATTGTAAATGTGATTACTCTATTTCTTTAGAGTAGCACTAATACATGCTTATTTGTACCAAGCACATGCAGACAGTAAACTTAAGACTGAGTGACTATAGTAATATTAGATAAAGTAGACTTCAAGACAAAGAGTTCACCAAAGATAAAAAGGACATTTTTATAACCAAAAAAAATTCCTTTACCAGGAAGCTATGTTTCTTTGCTTTAGATTTCTCATGTGGTAAAGGGGATAAAAATTGTTACCTAATGGGTTGTTGTGAGAACAACATATGAGATAACATATTTTTAGTAGTGTCTGGCACAGAGATACTTGCAAATGATGGCTGTTTTTATTTTGGGTGAGTGCAGGCTCCATGAGGGCAGGTACTTTTTTCAGTGTGTCTCCAGAGCTCAAGATGATGCCTAGAAAATATTTGTGGAATGAATGATGTATAAATGAATAAGTGAATGAGTCAGAATTGTTCTGTTTATACATAATGTTACACTTCTTGTCTTATACGTACCTAGAACCTCAGTGTTTTGGAGTTAATAATCATCTACTTCTCTTTCATACCTGTTATGAGTTGAATTGTGTCTCCCAAAATGTTTTGTTGAAGTTCTCTCAGTATCTCCGAATGTGACCTTATTTTGGAAATAAGATCTTTACAGATGTAATTAGTTAAGATGAAGTCATACTGAAGTGTGGTTGGCCCTTAATCCAGTATGACTGGTTTCTTATAAGAAAACAGACACAGAGACAGAAACGTGTGGGTGGGGGAGCGTGAGGACTGGGAGAATAACCTATGAGGACACAAACAGAGATTGAAGTGCTGCAGCTGCCAGGGAAGGCCAAGGATCGTCTGCACACCACCAGAAGCTTGGATGAGGCAAGAAAGGATTCACCCTACAGTTTTCAGAGGGACCATGGCTTTGCTGATACCTTGATTTTGGATTTCTAGCCTCCAGTACTGTAAACTATAAATTTCTGTTGTTTTAAACCACTGGTTTGTGCTATTTTGTTATGGCAGCCTTAGGAAACTAATATACTATTCGAAGCATAGTTCCCTTTTGGAAGATCTGTGACATGTGGCTCTTTGTTCTCGCTTCAGTGCTTCAGTGCTAGAGAACCCAGTGAACTTCTAAGTGATCCAGTTCCACTTTTGGATTGGAGTATATTAATCATTTTTTTTCTCTTGTATTGCAATGAAATCATCTTCCCGACAGACTTCCTGTTGGTTTTTGTACTTTTCCTTGGACCTACACAAAATAACATTGGACATTTCTCCACATGATAACTTCCCAAATGTTTGCTCAAAAATATAATTTATCTGGTAAATTTTTATTTTTCAAGATAAACATACCTGGTTTCTATGTGATGTTTATCTGGCATAAATAAGCTAAAGAAATTTCTTATATTGAAGAAATTTAGCCATTTGCTTTAATGGATTTTTGCAATTTTACAAATTGTGAGTTAAGTTCAGTAAATCAACAGAGTAAGATCAGCAAGAGATATTTCAGTGAAGGTTTATGAAAGATGATTATTTTTAAAATACACATGTATTATCTTGTCTACCTGCAAAATGCCTTTTCTAAGATTTAATAGGCTTTCATAGAAAAGCCATATAAAAGACATTTATTTAAAGGACATTTCTGGGCCACGTGAAGTTGTAGCAAATGAGAATAATATTAGTACCTGGATGAAATGAGACAATATAGAAAGTGTTACTATATAGTGCTTTAATATTGTAAATGGTTAGAATATATTAGCTATTACTGTTATTATGTACCATGTTAACAAAACTTTTTTTTTAAATAGCAAGTTGTTTGATATATTCTGATAAAAATTTTTAAAAATTACCAAAAATTTATATGCTTTCTTTGTTGCCAGGCAATGAAAACTGTATAACCCAGTACATTTACCATTTTATTTGGCTGCTAGGAAGCTTGGAGCAAAATTTGTTACTTAGTTCTAGTTATTCATTGTTAAAAATATCTGGTACGGTAATATTTGCTCTCTTAAAAGTCTTTAAAAAATATTAGGTCTATTTTATATTAATATGACAAGTGCTGGAATGTTAAAGATTTGTTTTTATAGATTTAATGTACTTAATGACACAAACTGTTGTATGATAAAGCATTCTTGTAAGTTTTTTTTTGAGAAAAGTAATTGAAGTATTTCATTAGAAATCTAGACACCCATGATTTCCTCCTAAAATGGCATGGGGGAAATCCTCTAATTCTATGTTTCTCATGTATGTGCACTTTGAGAGTGGGGGAGGGAGGAAAGAGATTTTTTTAAATGTGTGTGCTTGTTTTTAATAAGATTTATAGATAAAGGGAAGATCTTATAGAGAGCCTTTTTCAGAGACCTCATAGATCATAAGACTACCATGTAGTTACCAGTTTTAGTGTTCTTTATTCCTTTGTGTAGATCCTGTTTCTGTCGGTATCATTTTCCTGTTGTCTTAAGGACGTTCACTAACAGTTTTTCTAATGCAGAGCTAGTGAGAAATTTTTTCAGCTTTTATATATGTAAAAAAATTTTTTTAAGATACTTTTACTGAATATTGAAAGTTCCTCCCCTGCAATACTTTAGAGATGTTCACTGTCTTCTCACTTATGTTGTTTCATATAAGAAATTTGCTATTATTCTTAACTTTGTTCTGTGTATACAGTTTTTTTTTTTCTTGGCTGCTCTTTATTTTCTTTATTACTGATTTTGAGCAATTTGATTGACATACCTATGCACTTTTCTTAACATTCTTGCTGTTTTAGATTTATTGAGCTTCTTGGGTCTGTGGGTATATAGTTTTTATTAAATTTAGAAAATTTTTTTGACATCTCAATTTTTTTTTTTGCCTCCTCCATCTCCTTCGGGGATTTTGATGTTAGGCCACTTAGTTTTCCTATCGGTCACTGATGTTATGTTTATTATTTTTATTTTTTTTGTCTCCTTGTTTCAGTTTGGATAGTTTCTGTTGTTATGTCTCCAAGTTTGCTGATTGTCTGCCAGTGTCTAATCTGCCATTAAGTCTATATAGTGTATTTTATTTTTCATCTCAGAAATGTTAGTTTTTATCTTGAAGTCCAATTTCGGTCTTTTTCATAGCTTCCTTATCTCTACTTAACATATTTAATCTTTTATCTAAGCTTTTGAACATGTGGAAGGAATTTAGTTGTAATAACTTTTAATATTTTGATTTTGGTTGGTTGATTTTCTTTTCCTCTTTATTGTGGATAGTATTATTCTGCTTCTTTCTATGCCTGGTAGATTTTTATTGGTTGCTAGACATTGTGAATTTTACTATGCTGAGCGCTAGATATTTTGTATTCTGATAAATATTCTTGAGCTTTGTTCTGGGACACTGTTACTTGGAAACAGTTTTATCTTTCTGGGTCTTGCTTTTAAGATTTGTTAAATGGGAGCAGATTAGTATAGTGCTAATTATTTCCAGTTGCTGAGGCCCCTCTGAGTACTCTGCCAATTTCTCTATGAAATGAAGCTTTTTTAGTCTGGCTTTGGGAAAAGGAAATAGTCATGGCTGTGTATGAACTCTAGGTAGTCAAGCCTCTAATCCTTTCAGGTGATTATTTTCCTGGCCTTAGATATTTTCCTTACATACGTGTGCTTATCAGTACTCTCCGAATGAGTTGAGAAGGATCTTTTACAGATCTTCATAATTTTCTTTCTGTGCTACTCTCCTCTCTGCTACCCTTTCTTGTGACTCTAGCCACACACTAGTCTCCCTGGATTCTCAGTTCCATCTTCTCATGTCAGGGAGTCCATCAGATTTTGCCTGGATATCCCTGCCTGTGCCATGACTTGGAAATTTTTGCAAAGCTCACCTTTTATTTTAAATTAACTTTTAATTATGGAAATCTCAAGTACAAAAGTACAAAAAGTCCTCGAATAGTGTCATTTAGTTCAATGTTTTGTTCTAATGTTAATGAGAAAAATAATCACTTCTTTTGTGTGGAGTTTGCACCTTTTCCCCATGTTTTCTCCAAGTACTCTGGTTTTTTCCAACATCCCAGAGATGTACCTGTAAGGTTAATTGGGGTGTCTAAATTGTCCCAGTCTGAGTGAGTATGGGTGAGTGTGAGTACACCCTGAGGCAGAAGGGAGTCTTGCCTGGGGTGGGTTGATGGCCTGTGCCCTGAGCTGCTTGGATAGGCTTCAGCCACCTGCCACCCTGAACTGGAATAAGTGGGTTGGAAAAACATTGTTTTATTTGTTTAATACATCTTTCTTAAACGTATGTATAGTTCACATTTATTTCAGTGTTTAATATTAGATTTGTTTTAGGTCTTTATTTAGAAGTTAGATATTTTTTGTGACCAGAAATATGCTGTAGGAACTTTTGTTTGTGTCAGTTAGCCTGTGGCAAAATTGGTTTTGTTATACATTGTTTAGCTTAAAGTCACATTTTTCAAGAACCTATTAAAGGCATTAAGCAAGAACTTACTGTAGAGAGTATTTTATGTGATACATCCCACATACATAATAACCAGCATCAATAATACCATCTTTAAGAGAGTTTTGTTTTATCTTCTAAACTCTCCCCACCCCCACACACATCCCACTGTACCCCCAACTCCCGTAACCCCTCTCAATTATTTTGAAGCAAGTCATATTATTTCAACCCTACATATTTTAGTATATATGAAGCCTAGGAGTTAAGACCCTTTAGAAAATATTTTTAATTTAAAAAAAAAGTTTGTATGCTAATTTGGACTAACAGCCAGAAGGAGGAATTCACATAGTATGCTATTAACTGTTATAGAAATTGCTTAGTCCAGGGCCTGTAAGACTGCAGAGAAAAATAAATAACCAAGAGAGCAGAAATAATAATAGCATACACCGAGTAAGAGTCACAAAATATATAGTTTCTATCCCTGTACATCAAGATAACCTAGTAACATGTATTAAAATGTTTTTAAGCCCATAAAACCAACAACCAACTGAAATGGAGTGTCCTGATTTTGATTTTATACTGTAACTCTAGCACTCTATTCAGTTTCTTCACAGCATGCCCTGCAAGCCCTTTCCCTTGCTAGTCATTAACACCCTGAGGCATCCAGAAACAATGACCATGCTTTGACTAAGGGGTCACAAGGTGTGGGTTTCTGTTAAGCTAAAGATAGCATCAGGGTCTAAGTTGTGTTTCAGCTCTTGAGCCTTAAAGCTGAATGGACCCCACCCACACACACACATCCTCATGAAAGCAGACTTAAGGACTCAGAAGCTGACCTCAAGGCCTGAAATAATGATTTACTACCTTTATCTCACTCTTGACCAATTGGTATGACCCAGAACCTAGACCCCCTACTGATGATAATTTGTGATCTTTGCTTGTAAAATTTTTTGTCTGTAAAACATTGAGGAGTTTGGGCTTTTGAGCATTAGCTTCCTGTTCTGGGTGGTACCATTCATAATAAAATGGCCATTCTTTCTCTTTCACAGTTCTTAGTGTTTAGTGCTCGGTTCTGCTAGTGCTGGTGGATGCATCTCTATTACACACATACAAGGCAATCCCTCTTTTAAAAGTTTTGCCACAATAGCATCACCATACCTAAAAGTACTTAAGTAATACTATCTATTAATATTGTATCTTTGTTCAGATTTCCTTCAGTTTTGCTTGCTTGTTTATTTTTGAAGTTGGTTTGTTTAAAACAGTCCAAATAAGGTTTACCTGTTCATGTTTTCCTTTTAATTACTACCTCTCTTAAATTTGGGCTCTTGATACTATCATCTAGTCCCCCTGACATCATAAACCAGATTTTAACAGGAGCTTTCTGTCTGGTTTCTCTAGCTCCATTCACTGCCTCTCCTTCCCATAGCCATCAATTCTTTCCCAGCAAAACTTTTGATCCATCTTCAGTGAATAAGCAAGGCACAAAAATGTATATAGTGTGCTTTTAATTATGTAAAAGTTAAAAGTGTATATATGATTATATATCTATAGATTGTTAAGAAGGATTAACAGTTGTTAAGAAATTGTTAACAGTTGTTGCTTCCTAAGAGAGGATAACTGGATAACTGAAGTGAGAAGAGAATTTAGTTTTTTGGTATTTTATTTTGTTTGAATAGTTTTTTTATGTAATTATATTCATTTAAATAAAAACTTTTAAAGTAA
This sequence comes from Cynopterus sphinx, assembly GCA_030015415.1. NCBI lineage: Eukaryota > Metazoa > Chordata > Mammalia > Chiroptera > Pteropodidae > Cynopterus > Cynopterus sphinx. The sequence goes on from CM057380.1 coordinate 96,824,293, forward strand.
ATACTATTGAATACTAAGAATATGAATCTAGCATTCAGGAACCTTCCACTTTGTAGCCCTTACCTCTTTCCCCTTTGTTCCCAGGTAGAATGCAGCTCTCTTGGGTGGCATGAGAACATCACTCAAGGTGTTGCAAAGTCCAGAGATTGCTACCAGCATTAATGCACAGGGACATAGGATTCTAAATTTTCTGTAGCGCTTAGTGTGATCCTATCCAAAATGCCATTAGCTCACTTGTGAGGATCATTTTTCTCCCCAGGGAATTTAAAATTTTATCCTTTCTTTGGTTTGGGGCTATACCTAAGCTGTAGTTTGCCCATTCTTTAGATGTTCCATTCTTTCTATCTTAAATATCTTCAGTATGTCTTTACCTGGTATGCCTATATTACCTATTTTTTAAGTTCTTTGTATATATAAGTTATTTTTCACATGAGAGTTTGAACTTTGTATGGGGAAAGATATGCTTCCTGTGAATTTTTATGATCTTTAGAAAGTTAGACTATGTGTGCTTCAAATTCTGTTAGAAGGGGATGGTAATGTGGCTACATTATAGATAGTCATGGGAATCAAAGAAATTAATGCATGTAAGGTATTTAGAACAGTATGTTATGTAGATAATAGTATGTTGAACAATGTTTATATTTTGTAGGCATTCACTCAGTAAAATGGGATATTTGGAGTATTGATGAATAAATGAATGAATTAAACATTATTCTTAGTTTTCAGACATAATTATAAATGCAAACTAGGTTTTTTTTTTTTGCAACTAATATTTGTTAATTCAGGAAATAATAACTGAATGGTTCCTGTGTGCCAGGCAGCAATGCAAGGTGTTGGGAACTCTACGGTGAATAAAGACTATATCTGCCCTTAAGGAGCTTACTAAAATATTTCATTACTCCTTGAAAGTTGAGTTTTATAAGAGAGTATTTTAGGGAGGAGCCTAAATTTGTTTTGGTAATCAGAGTAAAAGTTAGCTTTTTTTGACTGAAAATAAATCTGAAGGATTCTCAATGGTATACTAAATTATTACATCTTTATTTTTTTTGCTTTAGAAAATAGACTATCAGCTATTGTATCCAACATGATACTTAGCTGCCAACATAATTATTCCTGTTATTAACAATGATAATAATTTGTGACTGCCTTTACCTTATGTTAATGGAATTTTCGACATCTCTGAGAACCTGAAATTGAGATTCTTAAAAGTATTGTTTCCAAGTACTGTTCAAAAGATTGGTTCTATTTATGTAATGATTACTGTAAAATTAAATATATTGTGAAATTTCTGTAACTTGTATTTCATTGTCATAAGAGAGAAGCTTTGTAATTTGGCAAAATCTTGATTTTGATATTTGTAATTTTATATTTAGAATTGTTTGTATTCCTCTACATATTAGGTATTAACTCCACAAAAGTTGGAATTGTTAAGAGCACAAATACAGCAAGAATTAGAAACGCCAATGAGAGAGCGTTTTCAGGATCTAGATGAAGTAAGTATATTGAAAGAACTATACATGTATCTTCATGTGACTTGAAAAGCTTGATGAAAGTATCATATTCCCCTACTCAGAAGCCCTGCAATAGCTTCCCTTATTCAGAATCCTTGCAGTGGCCTTTAAGGCTGCACAGGATCAGACCTGTTACCTCTCTGACTTCCTTTTCTCCATCCTTGATGTTTCTTTGGCATTCCAGAAATAATATAGTTCAAGAGTCTTTGCTCAATAGCTATTGCTTTTGCTTTGAACACTTCTCTTTCTAGATATATCTTGGCTAACTTCTTTATTTCTTTTACATGTTTTCTGAAATGTCACCTCAGTGAAGTTACTTTGACTACCCTCTGCCCCAATTTAATATTACAACCTGTCTTTTCCATCACTTCTTAGACCTTTGGTTCCCATTTACTCTGCTCTACTTTTAAATTTTCTTTAGTACTTACTACCTTCTGATATTTTATATAATATTTATTGTGCTGATTTTTTATATTCTCTTTTATCACCTTTAGGAATGTAAGTTGCATGAGAGGAGGAACCTTAACTATTTGTTCACTGTTATATTCCAAGTTCCTAAAATTGTTCCCAGCATACCATAAGTGCTCAATAAACATTTGTTGAATGAAAGAATGAATTTTAAGCAACCTCAGAAAAGTACAAATTTGTTACAGTTTTCTTTCAGATTGTGATCAGTCTCTTTATATGAAATCTTGGTATAATGTGACTAAATGTTTAATTAAGGGGACGGAGGGGGAAGATTACAGATATTAAGTATATTAGATACTATACTAGACATTTTATTACCTTATTTTAACAAATATGCTGGTCCTTATATATACAATTGAGTATTGTTCCCTTCACTATGGACCCCTTTGGAAAGTTATAGCCTAGTGATGCTGCCATTGTACAAAATAGTTGTGGATTCTGTGTTATAAATGGCTTACTGGCTTGATAAAGTCATCTTTTGCATATCTTCCTGATGGATAACCAAAAGCATTATGGTTTAGGAATACATTTAATTTTTGGATATACACAAAATCACTTAGACCCAAGGTAGGCGATCGAGTTCAGTAAAAGCATTTTTTAAATTATCAAAGCAAAGTATGATTCTGATAAAATCACAAAACCCATTTTCTTGGTTTGTAAACTGGCTTGGAAGAAAAATCTTTCAGCTAAAGATTTATAGGGAGCTGAGTGTTTTATGAGACTTCCTTGTTAATTTCTTGCTACTTGTTGAAATAGTGTCTCCTCTATTTTTCTGCTCTGTTGTCAAAGTTCTTATTGAGACTCAGAATACCAGACATTTTTGTAGTGTTAAGAAGCAGAATTGGAGGATACCAGGGAATTGTATGTGTTCCTGGTTAGTTAGGAGAGTTGGTGCTATATATATTCTTCAGACTGGTTTGTTGAGTTGAACTATCAGTATAATATTTGATTAAACCTTAAATGACTGTACTAAAAATAACCAAATAATCTTTTATCTACTTTGAATTCATCCTGTATGACTTTTAAGAGAGTATTTTATCTTTTATGAAATTATTTTTTAATCTATATTTTGAAAGGTATGCTACGTTCTTAAGTATTATTAAGTCCAGAGATCAGAACTTTTGACTTGCTATACATTTTTATTATGTGAATCAGTGTGGAAATAAGGTTAATTGAATGGTAATTGGCTTTATTGGTACCTTCTCAGGTATGTACTAATTCTGTGTGTAGGATACTTGTTATGAGAACTTTTGCAAAGTTTGTTTGTACTTCTGTTAAGCTTATTTTTTACTTTTAGAGTTGCTCTGAATATAATGTAATTTAAAATTATATTTGTAAAAGTGATTTTTGGAGTACAAATTTCATTTATAAATTTGTGATAATTTGCAGTCTCCTTTTAATTTAGGAAGTTGAAAAGTATAGAGCTGAGTATAATAAGCTTCGTTATGAACATACATTTCTCAAATCAGAATTCGAACACCAGAAAGAAGAATTTGCACGTATTTTAGGTGAAGAAAAAGTAAAATATGAATCAGAGGTGAGTGATTAATTATACTCATTTAGTTGTTATTCTAGTCAATAAAATTTTATGATTATATTTTTTTGTAAATCCCAAGTTAGAGTTGATTGTATAGTTTTATTGATTAATGGTAAACTATTGTGATTTTCATCTGCTCTAAGGGCAGCATTTTTCTTGTAAATGTTCTTTTGTTGCTGTTAGATTTTTCTATTCATTTCCTCCTTTATTTTGCTGCAGTCAGTGGCAATGATCTCTTTTGTCCCATGGCCACAGAGGAAGACTTCTCTTTGCAAATACAGTTTGTCTCTGTGATTTTTTATTTAGCACTGTCCCCCTTTCCTTCTTGGAACCATACCCACATCTAGGAGAGCTCTGGCTGTCAGCCCATGCATCTTGTTTCCATTGATACAAACATCGTATACCTTAGAGTGTGCCCGTCACCTTCAGGAAGTATACTTTGTTCTTTGACACCTGCAACTGCAACATCCCCTGTCTGCTGCCTATAGCATGCACTCCTGTTTATCTCTAGTGATTTGGCAGCTTCTCTGTTCATTTTGTGATTTGTCTCCTAATATTCCCAAAAATAGGATTTGTGTTTCTCACTTTTTATGTTAACTTTTAGATGATTTTTCAGGATGGAAAGAAATACCAGTTTTATCATGCTCTATTCAAATAAGAAATCTAATGCTAAGAGAATTTGTAAAAAATAGTTTGTCATTTGTAGTTATGTGAAATGTACTGTAAATTATTAACACATCTGCATTGTGTATTTATTGTGTTGCCTTTATTCAGAATCAGGAGCTAGAATATTCTCAACTTTCTTTTACCAATAACTAATTGGATCAAATTGATTTATTTTTATCAGTGAACTAACTGTTCCATGATTGTTCGAATTGTAAGCAGCTGTATGAACTTTGGATCATTTGAGTTAATTAATAATACAGTATCAGAAAACTATAAATATTTATAATAGCCTTTTGCATTTAAAAATATTTTTACAGCTTTAAATCCTTTATTTACATATGATCTCACTTCTAATAGTGTCTCGATTTTAAATGAAGACACTGAAGTACAAGATAAGTCTCAAAGTCATCATCCGAGTTAACAATAGACTCAGGTACCCCAACACACAGCCCAGAGTTATAAGTTTGAAAATTCTCATGATTTGAAGTTGTCATGATAATTACAAGCCATCCAACAACTATAATTTCATCAAGAGATCAGTCGATCTATACTATGTGTGATGATGAAAGGATTTGAATCTAATTATGATAGACTTAAAGGAACTGCATAGAAAAATTTCTTGTGGAAAATAGGAATAATAAAGATTCCCAGCTTAAAATATAGTTTTAGTATATTGAAGAGTAAATACTGAGGTTAAGAATAGTGGTGCTTTATTTTTTACTTTTAAAATCTAATAATGTTTATCTGGTAATAATTATTTGTATTCAGTTTGTTGTTTTCTAAAGAATGAAACTTGTATCTGAAATCTGACAACTAATCTGTTTTTTACCCATGAAAGATCAAATGATAGCCATTAAAAATTTTAAGGGGTTAATTTTCATAATTGGAATGTCTTATGACATTCTTAGAAATCTTAAGGTAAACAGCTAGCTGAGAAGCCATAATTAGGAGAGGCTAGTAAAGAAAAACTTTTCTGATAAGACCAAACTTCTTTTCTTTCTACTTCCCAATTCATTATGCAGGATCAATATTAATTAGTGGATAATTGGGTATTTGCTTTCATTTAATCTTTTAACCTTTGTACTCCTGTTTCTATACATAATAACAGTAAAACCTAGTGAGATGATTGTGGATCATGAAATAGTAGTAAAACTTCAAAGCAAAGCCTACTCTTGCTATTCTCCAATCTTACAATTTAAACTGGTATAAAATATATTAATTTGATGTACTAAAATAGTTGAATTTTATTCCATTAATGACTCAAAGTACATACTGTTTATTTTTACTTCTATGGATAAAAGAAGTAACTGAATATTCTTTAGAGTGTTGATTCTTAGGAGAATACTTTAGGAAGATTTTGTTAGTGTTTTCCTGGGAAACACTTCAGGAATTCATGTCTCTTTCATGATATTCTGAATTAAAAAGAATATATGCAAGACAATATCTTATAAAAAAAGTAATGTCATGATTTCTCGATGCATTTGGTTTTAAGTACATACAAAGTCTAGTACTTTATACAGAGGAAATTCTGAAGTTGCCTATATAAAAGAAGCAGGAGTAGGTATAATAAGATAGAGCAAAGAAAAATACCAGAGGTAGACGTTATATGACAGAAAAGTCAATCCACTAAAAGTCATATGAATACTAATTGTGTATGAACCAAGTAACTACAAAATATGTGAAGTAAAAACTGATATAACTAAAAGGAGAAATAGACAAATTCACATTTACTGTTGGAGACGTAAGACTCCTGTCTCAACAATTGATAGAACAATTAGTAAATCAGAAGGGATGTAGACTTCAACACTATCAACCAGCAGAATCTACTCAACATTAATAGAGCATCCAACAAGAGTACCTAAATAACATTCTTTTCAAGTGGCCACCAAACATGTACCAAGATAGACCAATATCCTGGGCTATAAAAACAAATCTCAACAAATTTACAAAAATTAAAGTTATATACAGTGAGGTCTCTCTAACCACTGAAGAATCAAACTGGAAACCAGTAACGGAAAGGTGGCAAGGAAATCTTCAAGTGAAATGACACACTTCGACTAATTCATGAGTCAAAGAGGAAATTTCAGTGAAAAACATAACAATGAAAAACAGTTTAAAAAAATACATTGATCTGAATGAAAATGCAGCATATTACAATATTTGGGACACAGCTAAAGCAGTGCTGGAGAGGAAAACTTATAGCACTAAATGCATTCATTAGAAAAGTGTCAAATCAATAATCTAAGTCCCTACCTTAAGAACATAGAAAGGATCAAAATAAACCCAAGGAAAATAGAGGGAAGGAAATAAAGAGTAGAAATCAATGAAATTGAAAACAAAAACAATAGAGAAAAAAATCAGTGAAGCAAAGTGCTGTTTCTTTGAGAAGACAAAATTACAAACTTCTATCTAAACTGACAAAAAAGAAGACACAGATTACCTATATCAAAAATGAAACAATATCACTACAGACTGTACAGACATCAAAAGTGTTATAAGGTAATCTTTTTATGATATACAGAGATGAAGAATTCTACCCAAATAAATTTGACAAACAGATGAAACAGGCACATATACTGTAGGTTGGCCCAAGTGAAATAGATAATTTGAATAGCCATAACAAGGAAACTAGATTTATAATTTAAAAATTTCCCAAAAGAATGATTTCTATACAGTATCTTCCAGAAAATAGAAGAGGAGGGATGTTACCATTGGGGGAAACTGGGTAAGGAGTACACAGGATCTTTATTATTCCTTATAACTGAATGTGAATCTAACATTGTCTAAAAATAAAAGTTTTAATTAAAAGCAACCAGAGGAAAAATGATAAGAATAACAATAGACTTCTCTCTGGAACTAATACAATCCCAAAGACAGAGTAATATCTTTGAAATTCTGAAAGAAAAAAAAATTTAGGCCCTTTATTACAGAGTGTAATCAGGCTGTACCCTTAACTGTTTCTCTATGCTGCATCATAAAGATAATAAAAACAAAGACAGATGGAGCAATTAGATAGACCGCCTTTTCATTTTGGGTGCCCTGGGGAATTGAGTTTGTTGTAAAGAAGATCAACAATTATTCCTAGCTCCTAAAATGTTTCTGTTCCATTTCCTTTACTTCAGCAATTTTTTTTACAGTAAAATTAGTTAATACAACATCTTTCCTGTCAAGTAAGTTTATATTTTCGAAGAACAAAGTAAACATGGAGGTAACGGTAATACAGGCAGATTTGGATAAATGTCATAAAAGAGAAATTCAAACAAAGCCTTTGGAAATTTAGAGAAAGAATTGAGAGCACATCAAATTGGGGATATTGAGAAAGATGACATAGAGAGTGTAGGGAAAAAAAAGTGGTGAGAATATGTCTAAGAACTGTGCCCAAATGACTGGGACAAGACTGGTGTCATAGCAGTGATTGAATATAAGCTTCTTGATAGCAGAGGTTTTGTGTTTATATGCTTGTCTACTTGGTTCTCCAATGTATCCTTACTACCTAGAACAGTGCTGGGTACACAGTAAGTATGCAATACGTATTTGTTGCATGACTGAATAAATGACCAGAGAAACTTGAAGCTATTGGTTACTAGTTTTGGTAGGAATGATCTGATAGTGAGCAATAGCTGAGGAGTTGTAAATGTGGGACCTAATCCTGACTCTGCCATTAACTAGCTCGGTCTGTAGTTTCACTGATCACTTCAGCTATCAAATGCCCCTCAGAACTGTTAGTGTTAGACAAAGTAATAATATTGGAAACATGCTGGTCAAGAACTTAACTGTCTGACCCCATAGAGAAAAATCAGGGAAACAAGACTATAAGAGAAATTACTGTCACTAAATGCAATTTTATTTGCAGCACACTCAGCTCAGCATTCAGTAAAGTACTCACTAAAGGCACCATTGTCTAAACCATAGTTATATATACACATTGACTCCTGCCTGATCTAGCTGAGCTGCCACACCTCTGATATTTGAGTTACCTCATGCAAAGGTAACTTAAAGATCTTCCAGCCCAAGCCCTTCATTTTAACTGAGGCCAGAATGAAAAAAATGGCTTGCATAAAGTCACATAGTTTAAGGAAAGAAAAAATGGAGGAAAAACAGTAGTCAGCACCAAACCCCAGGGGTAATGTTAATGTATAAAGGTGGGAGGAGAAATAGGAGTGTGACACTAACTATTTAGGCTTTTGAGGGCATGACTCTAAATTCTACAGCTGCCTTCTAAGAAAATATTTTCTGGAAAAGAAATATTTGCCTTTTGGTTAGCCCTACTTATATTTCCCGTTGATATCTTTAATTCAGCATGTCCAGAACCAAATTTCAGTCACTGCATGTTAAAACTGAAAAGGATCTTAGAGGGTCTCCACTCTAACCTCTCATTTTACAGGTGAAGAAAACAGATTCTGCCCTGGGGTGGAGGTCTCACGCTTTTAAGATTCTTTTATTGCAATGTGAGCAATCAGTTGTCTCTTGGGCCACTTCTGCTTAGGTTACAGAGCATTACTTTAAGTCCTTTTGGCTTAGAGTGAGCCTTCTAAGCTTGTTCTGCCATCGTTGGTGTTTAGAGCAGTGGTTCCTACCTTTTTAAAAAACAGCTGAATCCTTTCTAGAAAGAAAGTTGAATCATCTAAAGAAACCTCCCATATGAAAAGAATGAAAAGAGGAGTTGCCCTGGTTAAAATGAAGATTTGATGATGGTGGTAGGGACAAATAGTTTGGGAAATTATGAAAGGGAAAGGGGATTTTACTATGATTACTAGGCCTCCTCATTCCTGGAGGTGAAGGGCCTCTGAAGTGCCTCAGAGATTAGGAGGCAGTTTGAAAACCAATGATTGGAAGACCCATAGGATCTAGAAGTGATGGTTGTCATGAGTGAGAAGATCATTGGTACTTTTGTTTTACAAATTCTCCAGTGACTTTTTCAGATGCCTTGGAGTAATGACTTTCATTTCTTTCTTGAATCTGAGAATTAGGAAGTAGGCCATCATCACAACTAGGACTTTAATAAATTCTCAGCCATTATTTAAAAACTCTGTCATTAGTCATATTTGTAGTTATTTAATATGGACAAGCAGCTGTTTTGTGAATTAAGTTCCTTCAGAATAGATCATTTTATTAGTATAGACATAGCCTAAGTATTAGTCACATGAGGAACAGTTTAGCAGTAATCAGCATATTGATCATGCATAATACCCCATAAAGTTCTGATGAATTTTAAAATACTTGACACATTTTAATAATTATTTTTGCAGTAATATAATTTTGAATTTTATTCGACAACTCATGAAGCCTTGTGCTAGACACCATGGGGAGGTAGAGGAAAAATAGGACAGGTACTTGCCCTCACATTTGTGTACAGAATCTTACATTTTACATTTTTGCCTTGGTAATTCATTTCACCACCTGAGCTTTTTTACATTGTACAACTTTTAATTTACTGGCTGGTAAGTATGTTCATTACTAAAAATTTAATAATTTAATGTTTGTACACTTTCTTTCAAATTATTATTAGATTGTAAGACTGGAGGAAGATAAAGAAGAACTCCATAAGCAGCTGCTTAGTGTGGATCCCACAAGAGACAGCAAACGAATGGAGCAGCTTATTCGAGAAAAAGTCCATTTGTGTCAGAAATTAAAAGGTTTAGAGGCTGAAGTAGCAGAATTAAGGGCTGAAAAAGAGAATTCTTGTGCTCAGGTAGAAAATGTTCAAAGAATTCAGGCGCGGCAGTTGGCTGAGATGCAGGCTACCCTTAGATCCCTGGAGGTGAGTTTTTAATTGCTTCCCGGTAGAGTATGGCACACTTTTTTTTAAAGTGCAATTGAGAAGCCTTTGATTTTTAGAGCCTAAATGTATGCTCACCAATCTAATGCTGACGCATTTGTGGAATCCCAAGCGTATACTTTTTGTAAAGAAGAAAGCTATTGATTCATAAGCAATAGCTATGCTGCTACCACACATACAAAGGGATTATTTCTTCTTTGGGAGTCAGGTCACCTATCTGAAATAATTTAACTGTCACAGTGCCGCAGAGTAGAATATGCACAATGCAAAAACAAAACTGTTTTAGTTTCTGTTGACTAAAGTTACATCTCAAAAGAGAAAGAACAGTTTCTTTCTAGATAGTTATTTCCTCATAGTGGGATTCAAGATCTCAAAATCATATTTACAACAGCTTCTTGCCAAAGTTAAAAATTCATCTTGGCTACTATTGCATACAAAGCTTCACTGAATTATTTCTCTGAGTTCATTAGAGAAAGATAAGAGTTGACAGAGTTAGGCTGATACTCTTAGAGGTATTCTTCAGTGAAAATTCTTGGTTGGTTTCATTTTTGGAGAGGAAAAACTTTTCCTTCATCCTCTTAAGTTCCGTGTTTGGGGGTTGTGAATTAAACTGACAACAGACTTTAGTAAGAGAAAAGACAGCTTTTCATTCATGTATGTACATGGTAATTCACAGAAAAAATGTGACATAAAGAGGCAGTTAGAATTTGGGCTTATATACTATCTTAATAGAGATAGGAGAAGGGGTGAAAAGGCACTTATGGAAAAACAAATGACTTTTAGAAAGATAAATGAGCCTTTAGGGAAGTAAATGGAAGACATGACAGTTTTGTGACATTGTATGTATGGGTGATCTCTTATCCTGATACTGACTTCTTGTCTCCCACATTAGGAGTTAGTCTTTCCTAGTTATGAAACCTCTAGGAAAGGAATTTATAACAGTTAAATTTTTTTCTGAGTCTCTGCTTTTAGGCAGATAAGAGGAGGTGAGGAGAACCCTCCCCTATTTTTTTAATCTGTTGAATTCTCAAAAGTTTTTAGCTCAAAATAAATTATGACACAGTGGCAAATATTCTTGCCTCCTCTACCATCTTTTCAGACATGCTTACTCCTCCTAGTTGTCGGTATCTAACTTGTAGAAAATATACTAGTTCGATTGAATTTATTTTGAGCAGTCTGGAGGTGTTTTCTTTTTTTTTATTGATACAGTTGTGAAATGATTTGTGGTGGAGGGAAATTAGTGGACACCTAGTTTGTAATTAAAATCCAATATCCAAATCCAAAGTAGTGATTTTTTTTTTTCCCAGACAGCAAACTGGTATAAGGAGTTAGATGGATGATTTAAAGAGAAGTAATCTTTTTATTTTTTGGATGAAGCTTTTGATAGTATTTACTGGTCCTGAACTAAAGCTTTCACTATCATTGGACCTTAAGACATGAGACAATTCAGAATGAGACTGTTTATGTTTCCATCCTGCCATCTGTCACATATTTTATAGTGACAGAATAAGTAGTTGGTTTCACTTACATATATGATATGGTCCCAGCATGAAACTTTTCATTGAGATCATTTAGAGTGATTATTTTCAGGACATGTTAAATGAAGACAGAAGATAAGAGGTTCATTGTCACATTTTCAGAAGAGCCTGTATTTTTTATCATTTGTGAGATGAAATGAAAATAAGTACACGACAGCAAGCATTTCTTTCTTCGACTTTTTTGGCTATCATTGTTCCCAGAAAATATCATTTTATATTTGAGGAAAACGTTTTTTTTCTGAATTATTTGAATACACTCCTTATTATATTTAAGATATATAGGAAGTGAGATGTTACAAAACTGAAGTTTTTAAGTGCCAGACAGTTTTTAAAAATTTATTATTATTATTTATGCCTATAGAATCTGGTCTTCCTAGGTGGTCTCCCATCCAAGAACTAACCAGGCCCAACCCTGTTTAGCTTCTGAGATCAGACATGAGGCTTGTTCAGGGTGGCATGGCTGTAGACCATGGACCGTGGCTCCACTGGGGTGTGAACACAGGACTTTCTGCATGTAAAGCAGACATGCTATGTAAAGCAGACATGCTAACCAACCGCTACACTATGGAACCATGTCTCAAACATTTTTTATTTTAATTATTTTGATTAGAAATATTTTTTCATAAGTAAAGAGTACTGTGAATATTACCAACCAGAAAATTTTGGCAATGTATAGTCTTCATTAAAAATCTTTATTATGTAATGAGATCAAGAGATACTGACCTCTGCCCATACTTCTAAAGGTTCCAAATTAGTTCAGTATTTTGAATTCATTCATTCAATCTTCATTGATTTTAGATTTCCAGTTCTTTTCAACTATTATAAATGAATGCTTCCTACTTCTAATACTAATATGCTTTTTCCTATCTGCTGTGAATTTGAAACCCTCAAAATGTTTGTTTGAATTATGTCAGCAGTAAGAGTAAATATATCAAGTGAGTGCATTCATAAGAGTTTTATTTCATTGAGGGCTCTTGATATGTTGTTTGTTCAGATAGCTTTGTTGCGTTTTTCCTGGACCAAGTATCTTTCATTTGAATCTATAAGATACCTAGAGAAACTTTTTCTTCAATGTTAGTATTGCTGAGATTTTGAATAATTTTGGGTAGTATGATTATATTTTTAAATAGTGCTTACAATATTTTTACAGAATTATGAATAATTTTTAAAATATTTTGTTTTAATAAAAGGCTGAAAAACAGTCAGCTAAACTACAGGCTGAACGCTTGGAAAAAGAGCTACAATCAAGCAATGAACAAAATACTGTTTTAATCAGTAAATTGCATAAAGCTGAACGGGAAATTAATACATTGACCAGTAAAGTAAGTCATCTTATGTTTTACTTCATTCTTTATAATGCTTCATACTGTATAAATGACAAAGAAATTTTGCATTTAGTTTAGTTCTCTATATTGAAATATTTTTTATTCTGTTATTCTGCTTTCCAGACACATGCAGAATCTGACCAATTTTTATCATATTCACCATAATCAATCTAGTGCAAGTCATTTTCTCTCTAGCCTCAATTTTTACAATAGCCTCCAAACTGGTCTCTTTACTCTTTTCCCATTTAGAGCTCAGTGTGATCTGGCCCCTGCAATCTTTTCCACAGCCATCACAGTCCATTTATCTTCCTGTTCACTTTGCTACAGTCTTACTGGCCTTCTTACTCTTTGAGAAAGCTTACTTCTACCTTAATGCCTTTGAACTTGCTCACCTGGCATGATCTTCTCTCACATATTTACTTTACTTGCCTCCTCATCTTTTTCAGATGTGGCCTTTTTAGGGAGGCCTTCCTTGTTTTCTCTTTATAAAATATCTTCCCTTTTCCTCTATCCTACCCTCTACCTAATTTGCTTTTTCTCCATAGCTCTTAATACCATCTAATATATTTGTATTTATTTTTGTCTCTCCTTTTCTTTCCCGTCCCTTTTCCCTCAACCAAATATAATTTACAAGAGCTCAGGGACATTACTATTACTGCTGTATCCTCAGCTCCTGGAACAGTTCTGGCACACAGTAGGCACTCAATAAATGTTAAATGAATAAATATTAACAGCTTGATCTGCATTTGTTTTAAAAAGAATGTAATGGTTTGAACATCTTTAATATACAGAATTGTCTCAGGAACTTATAGGTTCCCCCCCTCAAATGCAGTAGATATTAGGAATCTAGTAACTAGAAATTGATTAGCAGTGGTATTTTATAGAATACTCTAGTGAAAAAGAATATCAGCTCTGGAGTCAGACAGACTGGATTCAAATTTCATTACTTCTCCTTACTAACTGTGTGACCTTGGACAATTTATGTTCTCTCTGAAAACTAATGTTTTCCTTTATAAAATGACACTAATACTTGCCTTATAGAGTATGACAAAAATTAAATGAAATATTATACATAAAGCACTTAGTATAAAGTTTAATATATAATTACCCAAGTATTAGTTGTTATTTTATTAGCCATTATTACATTAGCCAGTAGTAGTAGTAATAGTAGTATTAGTAATACAACTAGTAGTCGTAGTAGTGTAGTACTAGTACTAGTGCTGGTACTAGTAGTACTAATAGTACTTGGGCATCTCTAAGAACTTAGAAATAAGACTGGTTACTAAATCAGTGAAATACATATTTTCTATCAGAGCAGTTATATAAAATCACTTTAAAAAACCAGACCAGAAGGAATTTACTGTATGAACTTATTTAAAGAGATATTATATTCGTCGTCAATTCCTTGGCCAAGGAATTACTTGAAAAGACTCAGGCAGTCTTTATGACAAAGAGTTTTAGTCAGAATGTAAATATTCTGGTCCCATTGAAAAGATTATTCTTAACTGTGGAACAGTGTGGATCATTCTTATACTAATCTGTTTTAATTGTGGCCATGAAACAATTGATCTCATTCCATTTGTTTTGATTTGAATGATCAAGAGCAGTCTGCTGTAAGAGACGTCTCTTAGGAAGTAGCCAAGCTATTTTCTGACTATTATTTGACTTCCATGTAATTTTGTCTATAGAGGGAGAATGCATTGGTTCTTCAGACTTAGAGCATTTTAGTTTCCATTATAGTTTTTTCTTGTAATCTATAAACTGACCTTCTGATTTTATAGATTACTCTTTGTAAACATTATTAATCAGGGTCTAACCTTGAGAGTCTTCTTTAAGTATGGTAACAAAATTGGATTTCTGTGCCTGAAAGGCCAACACCATAATACTAGACAGATTAGATTAGATGCCACCCTTGGGAGATAATCTACTGAATCTTTTTTTATGACAAACACATATTCTTTTACATTTGCAGATTATATGTCTAGTGACATTTCAGATTTTTGTTTGAATATCTGTACTTTACAGTTTCAAAGTGATTTTATAGCCAGTCTCATTTAATTCATTAGACATGGCCAACAGTAGAAAAGAAGGAATAAGTGAAAATTAAACAATGAGATTTTTAATTGTTAAAAATTTGTAAATCAAGAGTATTCTCATTCAGCTTATAGGTTTAAATTTAGATATATTTAGAAATTAAAAACTCTTTCTGGAGGAGGTAATAAAGTACTATGAAAAAGTTTGTGGGCTTCGAATCATATGAATCTATCTGTGAATCATGGTTCATTCAGCTCACTCACCACCTATGTAACTTCTGACTTGTATAGCTTTTAAATGGGAATAATACTTATCTCTCACAGGATTTCTGTAAGATTAAAGATGGTATTGAACATAATAAAGAGTAGCTGGTGATGAAAATGATAACGGTATACACTTGTGATCTTCTTAAATGAGAAGAAGATGTTACATAAAGACTATATAACTTTGAGCCAATGGACTAATTTCATTCTTCACTGTATCAGTAACTGTGTATATGACTTTAGGGTAGTTACTTAATATCATTGGGATCCAAGTTTCTCATAGACAAAATGAGACATTGAAGTGAGACATTGTTCTAGTTTATTTCTAAGAATCCTTCCAGCCTACTAAGATTATGTAAATCCTTCTAGAAAATAAATAATTCGATTGCTTACTGATTAAATAAATTATATATTCAATAGATACATACCGAGTGTCTACAATGGGAGAGTACACAAAGAAATAGATGCAAAACACAAAGAAGTAAATTCAGGACATGAGTTCTTATATTTTTCTTTCTAATTCTGGTATAGGTTATTTTTAATTTTGTGGGGAAAAAATGGGTATTCAGTATTTTCAAAACACTGTTTTGAATCTGAGTAGCCAAACTGAACTGCTGGAATAACCTGAACCATAGATGGAGCAACAGGACATTGGATAAGCTCACTTTTTGCTGTGGCTTCTAACTCTCCGGGACCAACAAGTACTTTTCTTGTAGCATATTTTACTTCAGTTCTCTGGCTAATTTGTGTTCTGACCCTAATTTTTTTTTTCTGCACATAACCTTCTCTGTTGCTCTTTTTAGAGTTAGCAATTAGATGATTTCTCCTACTTTGCTGACGAAAGAAGAGGATGTTAGCATAGTATTATTTCTCTGCTTATTTATTAATATACATTGCTAAGAGCTGCCTGTCTTTTTAAAGGCACACTTGCATTATTTTGCATATAAATGGCATATTAAAAATCACCGTTCAACTTTAGACAAACCAAGTTTTCATTTAAAACATTCCAAATAAAAAGATTTTATTGGAAGGATGAATTTTAAAATAATATTGCAAACATGATTGTCACAGTTTCCTTAGCAACTTGAAATTTTCATCATCATTTTGCAATACTAGCAAATGGTTGTTTGCAATGCAAAGGAACACCTGGGGTGTATTCAAATTTGTAAATGTTCGTTAGCTTTTTGAATCGAGTTATGTTAGTGTGATTATATGTCTTGGATTAAAAAGTATTACTAAAGATGGCCTGAGAATGATGACTTTAAAGGTATTTCACATTTAATAAGTTCTTCTGTTACCTCATGATGTGTTTCATCTTTAGAACTCCAATAAAATATACAGCTTTAAGGAAGTTATTAGCTAAGTTAATGAAGTCATACCATCTCAGACCTTTTAAAAATATCAGAATTTGAGTACTTTCTCTTTGGAATTCGCATCAAGAGCTTCTAGAATAATACATTTTTTCAAGTATATTTCTTTTATATATTGTTTTCTTGCATTTCTCTCCTGTGTATGTAATTTTACATATTCTTGAACCCTGTAAAATGCCACTATTGCCGTTTTTATTTATTTATTTTTTAATATAAGTTTTGTTAGTAGTAGTAATCTCTGGGTATTTGCTTCTGCTGTATTAAAAGCATGAAGCAAATTTACAATGTAGAGGCCAGGATCTATATAAAAACAAATTATGGTAGGACTAGGGGCAGGGGCAACCCAGGGAGTCTTTGCCCATGGAGTTTCAGAAGACTGAGAGCCTCTTGAAATGATATGCAACATTTTAGCATTGGCATTTCATATAGTTTACCTAGGATTTTTGAGGCCTGTTCACAAAAGAAGGTTAAGAACCAGGAATATAGAGGCAGAAAGAAAGTATTGTGACTATTTGGGATTTGGTTCAGATTACTGATAGACAGTACCATTATTTGCATATCTAAACAAGATTTATTTGATGTTTTTTTATTTTCAATAATAATTTCTTTACATACATTTTTAGGAAGTTAGTTATTAATATAAGTGCATTCATTATTTTAGGATCATACAAATATGACACTAAAGAAAAACTTAAACTTAACCTATCTCTATAGATGGGTAAAGTTGAATGCAGAGAGGACAAGTACCTTGCTTGAGCATGTACTACTAGTTTAATAACAAAAGTAGACCTGAAGACAAACTTCATATGTTTGACTTCCTATTCAATGTTCTTTCAGTTTCAGTAAATTGTAATTAGTTTTCTCATTTCAGTAAATCTCAGGATGGAATGAATTAAGAAATAGGATTTTATTTCATAGTTCTTATTGAAATGAGTCATGATCCTACAAAATAAGATGGCTCTAATTTTTCACTTTATATTTAAAGCAGCAACAGTGTGGTTTGTTAACGAGGTACTATGTCATTCAGCCTTTTGTAGTTACTATATAATAGCAGGTTATAATTACATTTGTCACAGATTTTGGATTTTTATTGTAATTTTATTTCTTCAAAAATTTAAAGTCTGTCCATGAAATTATAATGTAGTACAACCCTAGCTACAGAAAGTTTAAGTATTAAATATTTCTTAGCTGCTTTCATGTAGTTCAACATTGTACTATGAGACTTCCTTTCATAGAAAAGAACTTCAAAAAGATTTAAAAATCCAAAACTGATGTCAGCACAAGGTATTCATTCTATGTATCATCATTTAAAAATCTACCTGTTAATTTAGAGATATATATTTTAATGTAGTTAGCAGTAAAGAGGCAGTATAGTACTTGCTTTTCTGTTTGTTTCCTTGCAGTGGGGATTTTGCACCAAACCATTTCTTACAATGTTTTCAAGACCTTTCAGAAATGGACTCTCTTTCAGAAAGACACTTCTGTTTCTTATCTTTGTTCTCTATGGCTGTAGGACCTCTTCCTGATTTGTGTATAATTCCCAACTCTAGTTTTTATAGATTATTACACTCAAGCAAATCATCCTTTACCTTCCTGTTCCCATAATCTCACATTTTACATATTTGACTTATATGTATTTGTGGTTTTCTACTCTGATTTTATGATTTCACATTTGTATGCATTATTATAATGTTAGAATGCAGGTTAATCTAACTTTTATATCTGTATTGGTTAAATACTCATTATAGTACTATACCTAATTTTAGAAGCACCTTACTGAAGGGAAGGGGCATGGAAAATGTTAATAGTAGTGCAGATGATTGGAGAGAAAAAACTTGCTTATTTTCTGCTTTATCCCCAGCTCTTAAACAGTGCCTAGTACATAGTAGGTGTTCAATAAATAATTATCGAATGAATGAACAAATACTGTTGATAAACTAGAATTATTTAACTTTTGAAGGAATGGCTCAGAGAAGACTAAAAATGGTGTAAGGTGGGCTAATTATTTAGAAATCAATGACAATTATTTACATTTACTTGTAAATGTACTTAATTTAAAATGATCAGGTTTTGATAATAAAGGTTTAAATTAGATTTATACAATTTATATTTGTTCCTCCCACGATCACTATGTGCACATACACACACATGCACACATATACATGTGTTATTTAGTCACCAAATTCAGGTGGTCCTTTTTTCTTGCCCTCTTTTTTGATCCTTTGCCTCTTAGTTTCTTTACCTTCAGTTTCTTAATCCAACACATTTGCAATTGGAGTGAATTTTCTGAAACAATGTTAATGGTGCCACCTTTAGTAGCTAATAGGATACACAACCTTTTTGTATGGCATATAAAGTTTATTCCTTGCAACTCCAGATTTTATGCCTTCCTCTGCTCTACATATAACTCGTTGCTTGTTTTTCATGCAGTGTGATGTTATAACTATGTAACATTTTCTATTCTGTTCCTTTTTCTATGCTATTCCTTCTTTTCACCAATGCTTTTTATTATTATTATAAAAGGAAGGACTCTTATTAAGAAAAGACTGTTTTTTTGTTGCCAAGCACTGTTCCAGGCACCAAAACACCTTCCTTCCCTCCTGGAAGGAGCTTACTTGGTACTGTGCTACCACAGCATTTTCTCATTACTACTAATGTGTTTGGGTAAAGAGTTAATGGCAAAATAAAAAACAAAAACAAAACAAAACCAAACAAACCAATAGTAATTTCAATTTCTAATTATCAACAGGTTAAAGAACTTAAACATTCAAACAAACTAGAAATAACAGACATCAAACTGGAGGCAGCAAGAGCTAAGAGTGAGCTAGAAAGAGAAAGAAATAAGATTCAAAGTGAACTGGATGGTAATATATAATTTCCCATGCTTTTTACTATTATTTTCACATATAAACTAAAATTATTAAAATAGATCAAAACTAAATTTTTGTTTTCAGATTTACAGCTTAATGGAATTTTAATCTTAGAGTACATATGGATCGTTTTTGTTTATATGTTAAATGATCATTCTTTGATCTAACTTTTTAAAATCATTGTTATGTTTATATCATAGTTATTTGATTAATACATAAATTAAGTGAAACTTTACAAATGGGATTCCATACTTCCTGGGTTTATAATTTTAAATCTATTTAGATCATGTGATTATTAGTCTCAGGCCATCTTAAGTCTAAAGAATATAAGGCAGATAGGTGGGTTCCAGGTTCAATTTTTAAGTTTTAAAATTTTTAAAATAGACCCTACACTAGTTATTGAGTCTTGTTCAGGCTAGGCTTATTTTTAAATTCCAGTTTAGTTTTAGAATGCCTTTTTCATCAAGATTCCTTAGAAATTATGTTATTCCTGACTTAAGTACTTAAATAAGCTGCCTTTGGTCTTTAGATAAAATGGCCTCTATAGTTTCACACAGAGCTTATGATGAATGATTGTTTTCATTATTAATTTCTATTTGATGTACTCATGGATTTATAGAGTTATTAGAGAGTAAGTTTTCTTAGGAACATAAAGAGTTTGGGAATCCAGTTCTGCATTTTTTTTAAACTTTGAGTTAGATATGAATTTTAGTTCTTATATCTATAAAATGCTTGCCATCTCATTACAAGAAAGATTTGTGAATTCATTGGACAAACTTGAAAGTTTCCAATTTATATTTCTACTAGATATCTAACAGTTCTCCAAAATGATGGATTTTGAAGGGTTCTGTGATGTTATTCACTTTGCTTCCAGCCAGTTTTATGATGATGCTGTCTCTGGGGCTTAGATTACAGAACCCTTTTAGAGGTGAAGTAAGTATTTAAATTGCTTTAGATGTCATCTGGTTGATGTCCCCGGCTCTCAAATGAATAAATGTATATAACTTTTTATTAATATTTTCATGAGTTTTAGTCTATTTCATTCTTATGAAGTTTATCAATGTAATGATTCTTGAGAGAATATATACCCAGAGACTGACTTTTCACACTTCTAATTGTGTTATCATCTTATGAATGCTTGCTGTTAATTGCAGTTTTTCATCTTAATAGAATTAAATATGGTGCATTTTTCTCAAAAAATACCAGGATTGCAGTCAGACAATGAAATTCTCAAATCAGCTGTTGAACACCATAAAGTGCTCTTAGTAGAAAAAGATCGTGAATTAATACGTAAAGTACAAGCTGCCAAGGAAGAAGGTTATCAAAAACTTGTGGCATTGCAAGATGAAAAGTAAGTATGTACTTACCTTATTTTGTGTTAAATCTCCTTGCAAATGAAAACATTTTGCTGTCATATTATCCTTATTGAGTTTTTGTGACATAATCATCATCTGTTGTTTTAGGCTAGAACTTGAGAACAGATTAGCAGATTTAGAGAAAATGAAAGTGGAATATGGTGTCTGGAGACAATCCGAAAAGGATCAGTGTGAAGAGAAATTGCGGGCTTCGCAGATGGCAGAAGAGTCGGCCAGAAGGGAACTTCAGAGTATTAGGTTATTTTTTTTTATATATGTATATATTTTAAACTTTCATTTTGAAATAATTTCAGAGCTAACAAAACATTGTAAAAGTAGTACAAAGAATTCCCATATAATCTTCACCCAGATCTCTAAATACTAAGATCTTATATAACCATATTACAATAATCAAAGCTAACGAAGTTCACATTAATATAATTAGGAAATCAAATATTACTGTTAACAAGTCTGTAGACTTTATTCAGATTTTACCTGTTGTGCCGTCGATGTCCTTTGTTTGGTCCAAGATCCAATCCAGAATCACACATTGCCTCTATTTAATCTTTATTAATCTTGAACATATTAATATTTTTGAGGAATGCTGGCCAATTCTTTTTTAGATTATCCCTCAGTTTGAGTTTGTCTTACATTCTATTAATTAATACATTTAATGAAATTCAAGTTACACATTTTTAGCAAAAATAACACCAAAGTCAAGGCCATGTGTCTTCAGGTCCTCAGTGCATCCTATCAGGAAGTATATGATTTGTCTTCTTACTGGTGATGCTAACTTTGATCACTTGGTTAAACTGGTATTTGCCAGATTTTTTCCATTATGAAATGACTGTTTCTTTCCTCTTTGTAATATATAAATATGGAGAGATACTTTGAGATGATGTATATATTCTCATCATTCATTCCTCTACTAATTTTAGCATCCATTGATAATTCTTGCCTGAAACAATTATTAGAATTTCCCAAATATTTTTTATTTCCATCATTCTTTCTACATTTATTAGTTGGAATTCTCTTGAAAAGTTTTCCCTGCTCTCTAAATATTATACCAGTTTGGATGCATGGATTCTTATTCTGTGGGTTATTTTCTTTGCTTATAATTTATTTTGTTGCTCAGATATTCTCAGATTTGGCCATTGGAAGCTCTTTCAAGTTGTTTTCTATATCCTTTTGATATGATTTTGTGTTTTGATCTCTTGTATTACAAAATGTTCTGGCCTAATCTTTCCCTGCTCCAGGGCCAGAGTCAGCCATTTTTCTAAGGTGCTCTGCTTCCTTTATAGTAATTGGAAAATGGTACTCAGAAACCAAAATCTCTGCTCTAGGTGCATTTATTTGATATTACAGTGTCACTGCTTCTAGGCCTGCTCAGTGAGTTCACTGAGCTAGGAAATATATTTAGGTATACACAGGTAGACATTTTTATCCCTTTATTTTTCTATATGTATATATTAATAATGGTTAGTTCATACTGATATTTCTAGTTCAACACCGTGGTGATCATTCTAGCCTTTTTTCATATTTGTAACTCTTCTTTTGTAATGAAAAATGTGGCTCTTGTTATCTATAATATATTTACTTATTTCATCAGTCCTAGAATACATGTAATTTTGGAATTGCTAATTTGTAACTGAAAAACAAACCTATTATTTAGTCTGTAATATTTGTGTATAGTTCTTTTTTATTTTATTTTTTTGTCTTCAGCATGTGAATATGTTGTCAAAATCTACTTTCCAAAGTTTCTTAGCTCTTTTTTCTCCAAACCTCCCTTCATTGGGGTTACATTATTTATTTATAAAACATTTGTTTCTTTCTATTCCATTTTGGTTCATTTTTTTGGAATAAAATTTTGGGTCCCCACTTAATTCTTATTATTTATTTATTAACACAACTATGTGAAACATCAACATGGTTCTAAAAGACAGAACTATGTAAAAAATATGTCTAACCAATGGATTGTATACTGAAACTAATAAAAGTACCAATCTCCACATCCATTTTACCCTTTTACTATCCCTCACCCTATGTGCCCCACCATTAATCTCATGAGTTTCTCATTTGTTCCTCCTGTTTGTTTCCTCCATACATACACAAATCACACAAGCATGTATAAATTTTTCCCTTCTTATCAGTATATCCTAGAAATCGCTCCATGTTAGTTCATAGAGATGTTCCTCCTCCTTTTTTATAGCCCCATTGTGTATATGTATGTTTATTCAACCAGTCTCCTAGGTTTGAGCATTTAGTTTGTTTCCAGTATTTTGTGATTATAAACAGTGCCACAATCAATAATCTTAATCTTGTACATGTGTGTATTTTCATATCGTTGAAGGTGTATCTTCAGGGTAAATTTATAAAGTGAATAGGTGGGTCAAAAGGTAAATGCATCTGTAGCCCTGTTAGATATTCCAATTCCCATCCAAGAGGCGTACCACTTTGTATCTCAATGTAGTTTAATTTGCATTTCTCATTATGAAAGAGATTGAACAGTTTTTCAAATGTGTAAGAGCCATTTATATACACACACACACACACACACACACACACATATGTGTATATATATGTATATATATATATATATTTATATATTTGGCAGTTGTTTGTTCATGTCTTCCCTTATTTTCTATGGCTTTCTTTGGTCTTTTTACCTTGTTTTTTAAGGATTCTTTATATATTAGGGATATTAGACCTTTATCTTTGACATATGTTGCAAGTATTTTTTCTAGTTTGTCAGTTGTCTTTTGACTTTATGATATTTTTTTGTCATACAAATGTTTCATTATGTAATCAAATTTATTAATTTCTTAATGACTGGATTTTAAATCAGTTATTTTTATGTTTTTCTGGCTTTATTGAAATATAATTAGTTGCTTGTATTTACATTGTACAATTTAACGAGTTTTTTTAGTTATAGTTGGCATACAGTAATACATTAGTTTTGGTTGTACAACATAGTGATTAGAGATCTATATAACTCACAAAGTGGTCACCCCTCTAAATCTAATACTCCTCATCCCCCTTACATATTTATTACATTATTAACTATTTCCTTATGCTACACTTCATACCTCCATGTCTATTTAATAACTATCCATTTGTACTTCTTAATTCTTTTGTCCTTTTTCGCCTTCCCCCTGAACCTTCCTCCCATCTAGTAGCCCTCAAAATATTCTCTGTATCTATGAGTTTATTTCCATTTTTGTTGTTTATTTTATTCTTTAGATTTCATATGTACTGGAAATCATCTGGTATTTGTTTTTCTCTATCTCGCTTATGTTATTCAGCACAATACCCTCTAGGCCTATCAAGGCAGTATCTTTTTCTATCCCCTTCTCTTTAGTCTGTGTGTGTCTTTTAATCTGAAGTGAGTCTCTGAGAGGCAGCATATGTAGGGGTCTTTTCTTTTCCTTTCAGCCATTCTATCTTTCGATTGGAGCACTTAATTCTTTTCCATTTGAGGTACTTGTTGATAAGAATGTAGTTATTATCATTCTTTATTCATGTTTTTGACATATATTTTTTCTTAAAGAAATTCTTCCAACAGTTTCTGTAATACTGGCTTGGTGTTGTAAATTCCTTGAGCTTATTTTTTATCTGGGAAGCTCTTTATCTGTCCTTCAACTCAATAGCTTTGCTGGATAAAGTATTCTTGGTTGTAGTCCTGCATTTTCATCATGTTGAATATTTTGTGCCAAGCCCTTCTCTCTTGCATAGTTTCTTTTGAGAAATCAGCTGCCAGTCGTATGGGTGTTCCCGTGTAGGTAACTAACTGCTTTTTTCTTGCTGCTTTTAAGATTCTCTCTTTGTATTTAACCTTTGGCATTTTAACTGTGATGTGTCTTGGTGTGGGCTTCTTTGGGTTTCTGGTTTTTGGGACTCTCTGAGTTTCCTGAGATTGTATGTCCATTTCCTTCACCACATTGGGGAAGTTTTCCATCATTATTTCCTTAAACATATATTCAGCCTTTTGTTCTTGCTCTTCAGGTACCCCTATGACATGAATGCTGTGATATTTAATTTTGTCTCATAGGTTTCTTAAATTATTATTATATTCTTGGTTACTTTTTTCTTGCCATTCTGTTTGGGTGTCCTTGGCATTCCAGAGACATCCTCCATATCAGTGGTTTGATCTTCTTCATCCACTCTGTCAGTTCCCTCTAATATACTCTTCATCTCAGATAATGTGTTCTTTTCTGACTGATTTCGTTTTATAATTTCTGTTTCCATTTTTGTTTATTTATCTTTGTTAAAGTTTTCACTGAATTCATCTACACGCCCTCTAAGTTTATTGAGCATCTTAATAACCAGTGTTTTGAACTCTGCATCTTTTAGATTGCTTGACTCCATTATATCTGGATATCTGTCCTCTTCTCTCATATGATTTCTGCTTTTTTGTCTTCCCCTTTGGGCTGCCTTTTTCTGTTTCTATGTACTAAGCAAAGCTCCTAAGTCTTATTGGTGTGGCTTTGTGTATTAGGTGTCCATTAGCACCTGAGAGGTGTTCAGCTGCAGGCCAAGTTTAGCCCCAGCCGGTGCCTCAAGAGGCCATGCCAGAAACTGCAGTCAGCTGCCACCAGTGTGAGTCTTGGAGTTGTGTTAGCAAGGAGTACTGGACACACAGAAAACACAATTGCATGTGGCTTGAGTGTAGCTGCAAGTTGGGGGAGGCGGGGTTTCAGAGAATCCTCTGGGTAGAGCGACCTCCATTATCAGCTTAATGACATCTCAGCTATGGCGGCTCTGGGTCTGCACACTGGGAAGGTGGGAGACTCAACAGAGGAACAATGGATACCACCAGCACTTCTGCTTCCAGCCCTCACTCAGACAACTCAGTGTCCTCCTGTAAGTTCCTGGTGTCCCCATCGCTCCCCCCTCCCCACCCTGCACAGTTGTTGCAGCACTGGTGCTCAGAAGTAGCAGGTCCGTTACTGCAAAAGTCTGCTCATGGGCACAGCACCTTCACCAGACATCTGCAGCTGCTAGTTGCCGATGTTATGGCCTCTGTTCTACTCAGCTGCTAGGGACCAGGCAGCCTCTTGTCTTCACCCCCTCCTTCCTTCCATTGTTATTTAACTCTCCCTGGTTGTAGCGCTTCTGTTCATCTAGGTCCCAAGTGCCTTTGCTTTCTGTTTGCTCTGTGTTTCTGTCACAACTTTGATTTGGTCACAAAAAAGATGAACAAAACCTCTGTCTATGCTATTTTTTCCCCTTCTCCTTAAATCATAGTCTCTATCTACACTGAGGTTAAAAAGGAGTTCACTTTTTTGTATGCTTTCATAGTTTGCATTTATTGAGATAGTTGATCTGTTTGGAGTGGATTTCATATATTATGAGGTATGGATTTAATTTTACTTCTTTCTAAATGAAGTAAACCAATTGTCCCACTCTTTTATTTAAAGACTATCTTTGTCCCAATGATTTTGAAGATACTTTTATTTTAAATTTTCATTTATACTTGGATATATTTCTGGACTTCTGTTTTACTGGTCTGTCTGTCTATTTATGAGGCACTACCACAATATTTTAGTTATAAAGGCTTTATAGTACATTTTAATGCCTGATTGGGTTACTCTGTCTTCATCATTTTTCTCAGTAGTTTATTGGCTATCCTTTCATGTTTGTTTTTTTCATATGAACTTGAATATCAATGCCTAGCTTCATAAAAAAGTTTGTTTTTATTTTTATTGGCATTTAAAAATATTTTTAAACTAACTTAGGAAGAACTGACATTTTTATGAGGTTGAGTGTCCTTTTCAAGAAAGGAGGCTTATTTCCATTTAATGAAATTTCTTTTTGTGTCTTTCAGGAGAGTTCTTAAACCTTTGTCATATAGTTTTGACACATTATTGCTTATTCCCAAGTACTTAATCTTCTTTGTTGCTGTTGTAAATGTGTTTTTTTCCCCATTTTGCTCTACAGCTCATTATTGTTTCTTTATGAAGACTGTCAACTTTTATGTTAATTTTATATCCTACTAAATAAATTTTTTTGTAGTTTGTGTTAGTTTTATTATGAATAATCTAGCGTTTCTCAAGTATACTATCATGTCATCTACAAATACAGACAATTTTACTTCTTTACCAATTGCACTGGCAAGTACCTCCGGTATGGTATTGAGTAGTTTTGGAAATAGTGATCATCCTTGTCTTGTTCCTGATCATACTGGAAATATCTCTACTATTTTTTCATTAAGATGCTAGCTTTAGGATTAAGGGATTTGTATATTTTATCATTTATTTTCCTGAGTGTTTTTATCAAACATGATATTGAAAATTATCAAGACTTTTTTTGTTTGTTTTTTTAGTGTCTCTGGAGATTATTATGATTTTTTTTCTCCTTTAGCACTATTAATGTAATATATTAATGGATCTCCTAATCTTGAACTAACCATAATTTCTAGAATAAAGTCCTCTTGATCTTTGTGTCTTTGTTGATTTAAGGTGGTGGTGTATTCTATTTGTTAGTGCTTTATGTAGTACTTGGTCTGTATTATTTTTTTGTAATGTCCTTATCTTGTTTAGGTATCAATGTTATTCTTACTTCTAAAAGAATATTAGGAAGATTTCCTTGGTTTTCACTGCCCTGGGAAAGATACAGTACAGTGGAATTATCTAGTTTTTGAAGGCTTGGTAGAATTCCCTATAAACCATCTAGGCTTGTGCCTTTTTCTGGGACAGTTCTTTGGTAACTTTCTGTGTCTTCTATAAAAACCTTGTTTCTTCTATAGACAGCCTGTTTAAGCTGTCTTTATTGGGATAAATTTCATTAATTTTTATTTTTATAAGAAATTATTCATTTCATCTGTATTTAAATTTTCATAGAGGTCTATAAAAGTTTTTTATTAATTTCTCTGTGTCAATGCTTATTTTACCTTGGTTCTTTCTTATTTTGTATATAGGCTTTCCTCTCTTAAGTCAGCTAGAGCTTAATTTTTTATTGTAAAATATAACAAAATTCACTGTTGTAATCATTTTTAAGCATACAATCCAGAGTTTTTTTTAATTAGGATTTTGATTTATTGAATCAACTCTTTTTATTTTCTACCTCATTAACTTCTGCTTTTAATCTTCTGGCTTTTTTTATTAAAAAGTTTTTATTATGTATTGGTGTTTAATGTACATGAAAATTCACCCATTTAAATTAATGTACAGTTTGATGAATTTTGATAAGTGCATACAGTTGTATACTCATCAATAGATGCATAGAACAGCTCCATCACCCTGAAGGTTTCCCCATGTCTCTTTGCAGTTGACTTCTCCATTGAGCTCCATCTTTAAATAGTCCTTGATTTATTCATGTTGTTGCATATATCAGTAGTTCATTCTTTTTTATTGCTGATTAGTGTTCCATTGTGTGGTTATAACTATTTGTTTATCCATTCTCATGATGGACAGATATTTGGGATGTAGTTTGGGGCTATTATGAATAATGTTATCAACATTCATATACAAGTTTTTGGACAGTTTTTATATCTTTGTTAAATATCCAGTCATATGTAAATGTGTGTTTAATTTTATAACATATACAATACTCTTTTCTAAAGTGGTGGTACTGTTTTTCATTCCCTCTACCAATATATTGGAGTTCCATTTGTTTCACATATCCTTACTGATACTTGTTATCACTCTTCTTACCTTAGCAAGTCTAGCAGATGTGTAGTAATAATATGTCATTGTGGTCTTAATTTGATGTTCCCTGATGGCTAGTGATGTTTAGCATCTTTTAATATGCTTATAGAAGACTTCACTTTTATGATGTGTCTGTTCAAATATTTTGTTCATTTTTAAAATTGGGAAGAAGTTATCTTGTTGAGTTGTAACAGTTCTTTATATGTGTTCTGCATACTAGCTCTTTGTCAGATTCATGTTTTCCTCAGTCTGTGGCTTTCTTTCTTATTTATTTAAATTGTGTCCATTGAAAGCAATTCTTATTTTGATGAAATTCATTTTGTCAGATTTTTTATTTTCTAAAAAATGTGTGCTTTTAATGTTCTTTTAAAGAAATTTTTACCTAATCCTGTGTTATAAAGATTTATGTTGTTTTCTTCTAAAAGATTAATATTTTTTTATATTTAGGTTTATGGTCCAATTGATGCCACTTTTATATAGTATGAGGTGATGGTAGACATTCTTTTTTTATTTCCATATAAGTATCAAGTTGTTCCACTACCATTTTTCGAAAGCTATCTTTTCTCTCATTGAATTATTTCAATAACTTTGTTGAAATCAGTTGACTATATAGTGTGTGTCTTTATCTGGACTCACTTCTATTCTCTTGATCTGTATGTCTTTCTTGACAGCAATATCAACTTGTTTTGACTACTGTAGCTTTATAGTAAGTTTGATTAAGGCAATAAAAGTCCTCTACCGTGGTTTATTTGTTTTTTTGTTTTTTGTCTTTTTGGTCATGATTGTTTTGGCTCTTCTAGGTCCTTTGCCTTTCCACATAAATTTTAAAATCAATTTATTACCTTTTTGAAAATGCTTGTTAAGATTTTGATTGGGATTTTGTTGAGTCTTTAGCTCAGTTTGAGGAGAGTTGTTACCTAAACAATATTAGAGTCTATCCAGTTTATGATTATGGCATATCTCTCTATTTAGGCTATCTTTAATATCTTTCATCAAAGTTTTGTAATTCTCATTGTGTATGTAATGCTTATCTTGTTTTACATTTTATTCCTAAGCATTTTATGTGATTATTAATGGAGTTAAATTTTTTTACTTTCTAATTGTCCATTGCTAGTGTATAGACATATATATAGTTAGTTGACTTTCATGTATTGACCTTGAATTTTATGACCTCAATAAAGTGGATTTTCTATTAGCTGCTTTATGGATTCTTTAGGGTTTTCTAAGATCATGACATATATACCTTGTGCTTCCTTTAGTTGACTTCATTCATTTGTTCTTTTTCAAATTGAAAATTTAATTCAACTAATATCCTTTCATTTTTATTGGTAAAAGTGTTTAGTGCTTTTTTTTTTTAATCACTGCTTTAAATGTATCTGTGAATGATGTTTTAGATATTTTTTAAGTTCTTTCATTTCAGTTTGTATTTTCCTTTTCACTTAAGACTTGTTTAATAGAAACTGTCTTAATAGAAGATGTAGTTGTTTAATAGAAAGTAAAATTAATCGTTTGTTAGGGCTGCCATAACAGAATACTGCACAGACAGGGTGGTTTCAACAACAGAAATTTATTTTCTTATAGTTCTGGAGGCTAGAAGTTTGAGATCTCAAGATGTTGGCAGATTGCTTTCTCCTGAGGCCTATGTCCTTGGCTGGCAGAGGGTTACCTTCTTCCATAGTTTTTTCTCTCTGCACACATATCCCTGGGTACCCCTCCTTTTTATAAGGACACCAGTCATATTGGATTAGGACCTACCCATATAACTTCATTTAACCATAGTTACCTCTTTAAAGCCCTACCTCCAAATACCGTCACATTCTGAAGTACTTGGTGGGTTAGGACTTCAGTGTATGAATTTTGGGAAGACACAGTTCAGTCCATAACAGAAAATTCCAGGTGGGAGGGCTTTTGTCGTTGTTGTTAATTTCTAGTTTTATTGCATTGTGATCAGAGAGTACTGTTTCTGTTTCTTAAGGAACACAGTAATCTTCCTTTTGTGACATACTATATCAAGGGCAGGACTAGTAAAGCAAGGGTGAAACCTTTAAGGAAGCACCCACTTTTCTGTGTTGACACTGCACTTGCAGGGGCCCTAAAATGAACTTCTTAAATTTTGTACCCTGGACACCTCATTTGCTTCACCCCAGTCTTGTTTTCAGTCCTTCATTTCAGTTCTGTAATATGTGATCATCAGTTTTTGTGAGTGTTACATAAGGACTTGAAAAGAAAGTGCACAATTATAAAACTATAAAGTTTGATGTATAAACCCATGAGATCTACCTTATTAACGATAATGTTTTGGTCTTCTATGTACTTATTTCTTTGTCCACTTGATTTTCATCCAAAAAGAGTGATATTAAAGTGTTCTATTATTATTAGTGTTTGTGTCTATGACTCCTTGCATTTCTTGTAGTTTTTTTTTAAATTTTTTGCTTCATAAAGACAATTACTGTATTATTTGGTATATAGATAATCATAACAGTTATATCTTAATTGTGAATTGTGGCAGCATTTAAAAGTGCTTTTATTTGTCATTTAATTTTTTTTTGCTTGAATTCCATATTGTCTGATACCATCATTACTCCAGCTTTATTGTTTCCATTTGCCTAGTATATTTTTGTGTCCTTGTTTTTAGTCTTTCTCATTTTGTTTTTTAAATGTCTTTAATGTGTAACATATAATTGAGTCTTGCTTTGGATCCAAATCATAGGTCTTTTTATTTTGTGCTCACTACAAAAACTTAAAGTCAGGAACCTGAGGAATCTCTTGCTGGGGAATGATTTTCCTCTTTTTATTTACAGATGTTTTGAAGTTTGGGCATTTTCTGTTTCCCATTGTGAAGGATTTGGTTGTGTGTGGCTTTATTTGTTCTCCTTGCTTTTCTGTGTTGTTTTGCAAGACATACACAACATAGAACTAGACATCTGTTATCTTAAGCTACTCAAAATCCCCTATATCTTTTTTTTTTAATTCTAAAACTTAATGGCTTCCTAATAAGGTAGATTAAAATTGAGAGATTTTTAAATGTTATGTTGATTAAGTTGTAGGTTATGTTTTGGGACAAAATTTTTGATTTTTTATTACTCTGTAAAGAATTACTTTAATCAGAGATACATGTATTTACGAATGTGAGGTTTTATGAACTATTAATTTAAATGTTATCTTCTATAATTCTAGAATAAAATATGTAATGGATTTTGAGAGACAGTCTTGTCTTACTGTTTGCTTTTCAGTGGGTACATTTTTCAACTGTTCAAGACTGGAAAGTATTTTTTCTGTCCCAGACAATCCAGAAAGGAGAGGGAGACCCTTCCTGGGAACCTTACTCTCTTTTATCCTATTATTGTTCCGCAGTCTGGCCTGTTAGAATATTTTCTGTTAGAATTTAAGCTTGTTTCTTCTGGTTTGGGCTTCTTGTTGCCATAGTGATAAAATGTTCAGCATTCTGTTATTACATGAAGATAATCATGAACTTGACCCTTATGTTCTTTTTCTATATAAAATAGCTTCCATTCCTTTAGCTTTTCTTATTATAAATCATTTTCTATTTCATTAGTTACTTTGATAATTTTTTTTAGTTCCTCTTCAGTTTTTCCAGATCATTTATAGTGTGTAATTGACCCCAACTTATTTTAAAATATGGACATAGTAACCAACATAGAATGTAGCAGAAGGAGTAATTAGCAAAATTTGCATGGCTTTTGTTTTGTAATGTTTTACAATTGTGTTTTTCTCATGGCAGTTTTGATTTTCTGGTTTATAATTCTACATCAGCCAGGTCTATTTTGATCATTTGTTAAAATAATTGTAATTGCAGCTTGTCTTATTTAGAATTTGTAAGATGGCTTCTCCTAAACTGGATTACTATCTGATGCCTTAGCAACACATTATGCACTCTTCCACCAAAGGCCATTTGCTCAGACCATTTCCCTATGTTTATCAAAACCCTACCTATAAGATTTTAATCCCCAGGTAGTTTTCTCTCCGTCTTCCTAGACAGACCTGATTTCTTATCTTTATGCCCATAGTTGTAGAGTTTTTCTTAACAAAAGCAGAAATTTATGTTAAGTTTTAGTTATATGTGAACACAGCTTGGCTGCCAGAAGTCAAATCTTTATCATTGTGTCTACCAGTTTTCATAGCATCACACCCAGTGTTAATATGGTCACTCAGTAAAATGATTGTTGAGGCAAAAATATATGAACTATGGATTCTTAATAATGTTTTTTGTTGGGTTGTGATTTTCAGGTTAAAGCTTCAACAACAAATTGTGGATATTGAAAATGCAGAGAAAGAGAAAAATGAAAATTCTGACCTGAAACAGGTATTTCCCTTTTTTTTTTAATTAAATTTATAGGGTGACATTGGTTAATAAAATTATATAGGTTTCAAATGTACAGTGCTATAATGTATCATCTGCATTGTATTCACCACCCAAAGTGAAATCTTTCATCCCCACATAGCTGACCCCCTTTCCTCTTTTCTACTTCTTCCCTTCTCGCCTTTCCCTGTGGTAACCACTAAACTGTTGTCAGTATCTGTGAGTTGTGTTGGTTTGCCTTATTTGTTGCTTTGCTTTTATTTTTTAAGTGCTTCTTTAAATCTGTGTTTTGAATCTATTAGAATTTTGTGTATCAGTATTCTGAAAATCTAATCACAACAATTGATAATAGATGACGTTGATATGTAAAAATGTTTAAACCTCTTTGAACTCTAGTAAGCTTGTTTTGCCAACTGCTGTTTTTCTTAAGATATTTTTATATGCTATGGCCCATGAAGAATTTTTGTTTGTTTTTTTTTAAGGACAGTATTTTGATATTCTGAATAGTAAACATTGATTAGGAAGATTATCCAGTTTTTAAGTTACTTGTGTGATTGATTGACTTGTAACTTTATATTTCTTATTCTGTGAGCCATTTCATATTCTATCTTTGTGAAATCTAAGAGTTGTACTTATGAGGGAAAATTATATTTTAACTAAAGTTATTTGGGTTCAGGAAAGATTTATATGAGGAAAACATGGAAGAGTGTTCTTTTCTGAATTCTATTTAATTTTTAGTTTAAAATGATTTATTCTTTTTAAATTTTGAAATAGGATTTCATTTTTAAGATTTGTGTTTGCATGCTAGCTGGCATTGCTCTGTATATGCAGTTATAGTGTCTTAAGTCTCAATCAGGAGAGTGCATAGTTATTGAAGTTATCGAGTTATATCATTGGCATTGGGCGTTCTGTCATCTATAGATGTAGAGAGGTAGTAAGCTCCTTGAAGGTTGCTTGTTTATTCAGGTGTAATATTGATATACTATTTACAACTCCAGTTAAAAATAAAGATGTATGAATAGTTCTTCATGGAGAAATTCATTCTAAAATAGAAATCTGAGACATACCATTTTACTTCATTCCACTGACAATTGCTCTTTGGGCATATGTATTCTCTAATTTGTCTTTGCTACCATCCGGCAGTTTGGGATTATCTTCCATTAATTTATTGTATAAAGACTGTGGTAGAGTCTTGAGTCTCATAACGGGATCTTTAATTCCGAGGCTCTTGACTCTTCTCCTTCCAAAATTCTCTCAGAATGGCTAAAAGAATTGAAAGAAGTGAAAGGAAAAGGAAGACTTGTTTATTAGTTGATAAAATGCCTTGGGGAAGTGGGTGTAATTGTGTTCTAACTGAAGATTATTTGGATATTACTTAAAAGCAATGTGAATCTTCCTAACCTGTTAATCTATAACTAGATGATCACAGGCATGCCTCTGAGATACTGCAGGTTTTGTTTCAGACCACTGCAGTAAAGCAAATATTGCACTAAAGCAAATATTGCAATAAAGTGAGTCGTAATTTTTTTGCTGGTGGAGGATCTTGACTTCAATTTGTAAAATAATGCAACATCTGTGAAACACAGTAAAGCAAAGCATAATAAAATGAGGTATGCCTGTAGCTTTTTATGAGAAAAAGTATTTCCAGATAAAGGTAAGTTGGGATGGAGAAAAAGCCTGATTGACATTTTATGGTTTAATAAATAGCTCTATTAGATTTCTCAGAGTGTAGGTACATGGGAGTGGGAGAATGAATTTCCTTAGCTGCTTTCCCAGCTGACTTGCTTTACTAGGAGGTCAGAGGAAGTGTAATAGACTAATAGTTGAATTCTCTCTCCTCACCTTCCTGTTCTCTGATAACCTTTCTCCACACTCCTAGTACCTCTTGACCAGCCTGCTTAGTTTTGGAAGAAGAAAGAGGACTCAGTGGTAGATTGAGGAATAGGGTTTTCGATAGTCTTCAGTTATATTAAGAAATGATCCCATGCTAACGGGACTAATGCTGCAGTTGTTTATTATTTTACTTCAGGTGTCCTTAAAGGTACATAAGTTGGGTGGGTCCTTTCTGAACATGTTTAGTATCCTCTGCCACTCTTATATTTCACTGAATTTGTTTAGTGGCCTTAACGGTTCTCTTTTTCTTCTCTTTTAAGCAAATCCGTAGTTTGCAGATTCAAGTAACCTCACTTTCACAGTCAGAGAATGAGTTGCTGAATTCAAACCAAATATTGAAGGAAATGGGGGAGCGATTAAAACAGGAATGCCGAAATTTAAGAAGCCAAACTGAAAAAGCACAACTGGAAGTTGAAAAGTAGAGTTTGCTCTTTTATGTACAAATTGTTTCATCTTTATGCTATATATAGTTCTTTTAACGAAGATTCCATATTGCACGTGTTTTGGGAACTAGTTACAAATACCCCTTGATAGCATACAGTGGTCTGAGGTATTGTCCTTTCTAGAGAATGAGCTTTATGGACTTGTGAATTACTTTTTTTAAAAAAAAGAACATTTAGGAAAGAAGGCCTTTAAAATTTCTGCCTGACCACAGTATTCTGAAAACCCTCAAAGAAAAACTTATTTATTCATTGAGTAAACCAGTACATTTCTTACTTCTAATATCTAGATTATTCCAGACAATAGGAAAAATTTTGGGGGGTGTGCAAAACTTTCTAGAATTAAAACTATAATCTTTTGGATTTTCTCTTTGAGAAGCGAAGCTCATTTATTTGTTTAGTAGTAGACAGTATAGTAAACTGGTTAGGAGACGATTTTGGTGATATTCAAAATGTTACATTCTCTGGAAAATTTTGTTTAGATATGGAGAACTGTTTTGTATTTGCTTTGTCTTTGTAACATGTCACTATTGTAAGCTTTATTTTTTGAATATACAAAATACTATGTTCAAATTTGTTCTTCTGAAGGCTACTTTGCTACATAAAATTTTCTTTAATTTTTCTGTTATTTTATATGTTAAGTCTTTCCCATGCATTCATATTTATAGTTGAATTTCAAGAAAAAGAACTTAGCAAGATATTTGTCCATAATGTGTTTTGACATTCCACTGGGTCCAAATTATTTTGCTTGTTTTGCAAAAAATGGAAATTTGCATTTTTGACTCCTCAGATATTTGATTGAGATGTACTTAGCAATTCTAATGACAATATTGCTAGCAAATTTAAATAATTCATCATTGATTTCTGAATGTTATTCATAGGATTGCATAGCAGAAAATAGCTGGACTAGGTAGGGGTCTATAGAATGTGACTTTGGTCCCAACTAAAACACTTAAAATCTTTATGATTTTAGGCTTGTAATCTGACATCTCAGAATTTATAAATCTCATTTGTACTGCCTACATTAATGAGACTAAGTATTATATAAAGCAGAAGAGCTTTAAAGATATGATATTATGATGTTAATTTAAAATATCATTGATATGAATTTTACTCTAGCTAGAAAACATACCACAATTAAGTTTTGATTTTTACCTAACTTTATTAGACTCAGTTTTTATAGCTCAGTTTTTTATCATGGGTCAGAGCTGGTTATCAAATGTTTGTCTTACCGTAAACTAGGTATAAGTCTTCAAGAAAGTTAATTAACTGCTCTAAGCCTCAGTTTCCTCATTTATGAAGTGGAGATGATAGTTGTACCCAATTCAAAGGGTTCTTATAAAAAAATAAATGGTAAGCACAGTGCCCGGTTCATAAGAAGTACTCAGTAATGGTAGTACTAGCAAATATATGGCCACGCAAGAATGCCTACACTTGGGTAATTAAGGATGTGGATGTGGTGGATCAAGTAGTAAGTTTGATTATACTTGTGATAACGTCTATTTAATCCTAAGAGTTAACTTCCGTGTTTTGCATATATTCTTTTGACAGGACATTGGAAGAGAAGCAGATACAGTGGTTAGAAGAAAAGCATAAGCTTCATGAGCGTATCACAGATAAAGAAGTAAAGTATAATCAAGCTAAAGAGAAATTACAGCGAGCTGCAATTGCCCAGAAAAAGGCAAGTGGTCTTATTAAAGTGATTTCGATAGAGTAAAACATAATTAAATATTTTAGAATAAAATATATAATTAAAACTGAGATTTTACTGGTACATTTAATTTGATATTTAAATATAATGTTTTGCTGTCAACTTTGCAGAGATCAGTTGGGAAAATCCAAAGTGCTCAACCAAGTTTATTTCTAAATTTTGTGTACAAGTCAGTTTTTTAAAGCTGACATGCAGTTTCTCACCAAGACAGTGTTTTTCAGTGATGTAGTTTCTAGGCCAGCCTTATTTAACTGCAGATCTTATTTAACTGCATTTAAATTACAAGATAATTAGGCCTGTTTCAACTGTGCTTGACTAATACTTGTAACATTTTTTTGTGGTTAAAATGCTTTTTTGTTTTCAACTCAGGAATATAGAAGCAAGTATCTCCTTGCCTCAGCAGTAGGAACTAACTAGGACCCCCAGTGGCTTCTGAGAGAGCCATACTAGTTCCCACAGCCATGATACTTTTTAAGCTTCACTTTTGCCAGGCATATTTTGTACAGAACTTAAAAACTGTTAGTTTTTAGTCAAGGGCATCATGGAAATAATGTAATTAGATGATTCACCTGTCAGTAGTTTTCAACTTTTTTTCTACTTAAACAAACCCAAGGAATGTAGCATGGCCTCAGCAGTAACCATGACTCACTATGGCAGTGATTCAGCAGTTATTGTCAACAAGATTGGTGAATGTGTTGTTATGTGTTGAAACATCTCAAATGATTTGCTATGTCTCCATTTGATAAATTCTCTTAGTATAGTGGCATTGGTTTTGGGGAGGTAAGGAGGTCTGAGATGAGAGGAAGGTGCTTCTGGTCATAGCTACACCAGTATCTTAATGCCTATATGTTTATTGGAAAGGTTAGCCCTTCATATTTACATAAGAGAAGAAAACTGTTAATCATTTACATATTTTAAATTTGGAAATCAAGGATACTGTTCCTTGTCACATATTTATGTTATTAGATATAATTGCCAATTGCATCCTTATAGTTAGAGTGAGAACATGCATGAGAAGTCTAAAAGTCATTGCTTCCTTCATGTTTTTGGATTTTTCTTTCTGTAATGTTAGAAGTAATATAACAATGAGATTAGAAAACAGTATTTACTGTATAGGAATTCAGGTGTTCTATACTCAAATATAAATACTTGTGTTGTTTTCCATGTATATCACTTTTTCTTTCAGGCCATGTACATACCGGGTATCGAATGGGTATTGTTGAGATTTCAGTGAATTTTTATTTGGTTTGCAATGATCTTAGAAATTTTATTTTTGTGTCTTTGTACTCTTTGAAACCTAGAAGCCCCTGAAACCAAATGTTATCAAGAAATCACTAGAAATCATAAGAGCTGATTTGATCTTTTCACAGAGAAATTTTTATGTTGAGGTCTTAGAAATAAGCATCTTAGAGATCAGCTTCTAATTATTGAGGTTATTTTGGGTTAACTTCTTTTGAAGCAAAAGTGACATCCAGTGGTGAGAGAGTTTATCAACTAATCTCAGGTATGCCATAAAGAAGAGAAGTGATATTTTTAAGAAGCTTGCAGTATAACTTCTTTATTAGTGTGACCCGGATGAATTTTTTTCCTGTTGAAACATCTGTCAGTTGGTGGATGTGCACACAGCAAATATCCATTTCACTTTTTAAAATGTGATCTGTGGATTATGATTTGAAGCCATAGAAATTGTTAAACTCAGTCAAGTGAACAGTTATGACCCAGAGCTGTTCTACACTGGGGGACACTGCCTTAGAGGCTTACAGTTTTACATTAATTAAAGTGGAAAAGCAGACAATGTGTGTGACATAGAAATACTATAAAAAGTATATACAAGTATATGTAATTTTAGAGCTTGAAACAACTTAGCATTCAGATAGTTTTTATAGATTAGGAAACTGAAGTGGTAGGAAGCCAAGATCACTTGACTAGTAAGAGTCATCACTATGACTAAAACCTACATCTTCCAATTCTCAATACTGTGCTTTTTCTGCACTGTTACTCTTAATTTCTCTTTCTTTGATTCCAAATACTTTACTATTTTTCTTTTCATTGTAGCCATAATCCATATGAGTATTGTTTCCTGGGGCAGAATAAGCACTAAAAATAATTTCTACAACATGAACCTGTTTCCACTCAAATTAAAGATAATGCTTTCATTTGAAAATTTTGGCTATAAGATTAAATAAATATAATTTATAAAAGTACAAAAGACTTTTTTTTTTTTCAATTCTTTAAATTACAAAACTCATAACGTTCTTATGCAGCAAGACTAAAACAAGTCACAAAATATTAACTCTAGGGCAGAAATCACGATCCTTTAGAGATATTTTCTGTGAGAGGGTCTCATAATTGGGAAGCAGCAGCTTTATTTTTTTTCCCCAGGCTAGATAAGATGGCTCACTGTTTATTTATGACTCCAACCTTTAAAGCATAAAGCTATGTCATTTCTGGTAAGTGTTCTTTGGTAGTGTTTACATGATGATATTTTGCTGTGTTGATTAGTTTGGTAAAGCTTGACCAGGTGTCTTGAGTTGGGGTGCCCTTAAGTAAGTGATGACTTCTCTATATTTTGTCCATACTGCTCTGTATTTTCTCCATACTTCTCTATATTTTCTCCACACATTGTTGAAGTGTGTGTATGAAAAGAGATCTCTTGGTATGAGTTGTACTTTTCCTTTTAACGTTATTAAATTAACAACTTGTTATTGCTATTCTAAAGTATATCTCTCTGAAATAATTCCTGGGTAGATACTATTATGAATGCTTTTGAAAAAAAAAGAACTGTACCATAATCTTGAAGTTGTAAAATATCTATTGATTATGTTGTGCAGCCTTGCATTTTGCTAGGAGAAAATGAAAACCATAATTAAGTCCTGCCTCTGATGACCATATATATCTAGGTAGAGAAATAAAATAACATGCAATACCTAAAGAATACTATTAATCACTCCACGGTGATCTGTATGGACACAGAAGTTTGAGAACTAGTAGTGTACTAGAGAAGAAACCTTGAAGACAGGGATGCCAGTTAGGAAGCTGTTATAATAAACAAAATGAGATAAGTCTGGAATTCGGGCTAGGGGTATAGGAATGAAGATGAAAGGTGATTTCCAGAAGTATTCTGAAGGAAAAAAATTACAGCATGTAGTGCTAAATAAGAAGAAAGAGCAAAATTGAAGTATGTTAGCCATGAGAGGAAACAAATGGAGTTGTTAGAATGGAATTAAGAACATGTGTCAGTTGAATAGAAAGAGAAGATATATTTGATTAAACACATGTCAGTTACAAAATGATAGCAATGTATCCATGTAGACATGTCCTAGATTCTCAAGTGAAGATATTGTGTAGATAAATAGAAATAATGGACTGCAAAGCTTGGAGATGAGTACTTCAGATCAGAGAGAGAGAATTAAGAATTTGAGAGTTTGGACATTTTAGAAGAATAAAAGGACAGAACTAAGTTGACTTAGAAAGAGGAGCTTGATTTAGTGGAGAATGGACATAGAGGTAGAAGCTAGAAGGTGGTAAAAGGGGAATCCCAACCATGATACTTACATCAGTATTCTCTTGATTTTTCTAGTACTCCTTTGTGTTGTAATGTTTGTTAACACTAAGGCATCCATTTGACTATTCTGTGACTGTATTGGACTGCTAAAGTCAAAATTAAAATCAGTCTTTATAGCCAGTGTGCCCTCTGGATTTCATTTCTTTCAGTAGAAGGTCATTCTTACAGTCACTTCAAAGTCAGATGTTTGATTTATCCTGAGGTCTCCCTTTCCCAAATCTAGTCAATCACTGTATTAGTTTCCTATGGCTGCTATAACAGATAACTTCAACTCTTGGCTTTTTTAAATGAGTGGCTTAAAACAACAGAAATTTATTCTCTCGCTATTCTGGAAGTTAGAAGTCCAAAATCAAGGTGCCAGTAAGGCCATGCTCCATCCAAAAGAGAACCCGTTCCTTGCCTCTCTCCTGGCTTCTGATGGTTGTTAGCAATCCTTGGTATTCCTTAGCTTTAGACATAACACTTATTTTCTATCTCTATCTTCATAAGGTGTTCTACCTATGTGTCTGTGTCTCTGTGTCCAGATGTCTCTCTTTATAAGGACACCAGTCATATTGGATTTCGGGCCTATCCCAATCCAGTGAAACCTCATCTTAACTTGATTATATCTGTAAAGATTCTTTTTCCAAGTTAGGTCACTTTAGAGTGTTTTTTACACCACCAACAAATTTCCTAATACTCTGGACACCACCGGGTGTCCAACAGTTTTGTTAAATGTTGGTATTATATCAGATTCCATAAATTAAACAGTTCAGTCTCACAAGACTGCCCTTATTGCAGATGCTAGTTCCCAGGCCACCTGTACTTCTGACCAGCTGGCTATATATTAGGAATTCCCATGACACTTTTCTCAGGTTCAGTACTGCTAGCATGTCTCACAGAACTGAGGAAAACATTTTACTTACACCAACAAGTTTATATTAAGGACAGAAGGAACACCAAATGGAAGAGATTTGTAGGGCAAGGGATGTAAAGGGGAAGCACAGAGCTTTCATGCCGACTTAGCAAATCAATGTGTTCACCAACTTGGAAGCTTTCTGGGCGTCATTGTTCAAGTCTTTATAGAAATCTTTCTTTTTCTCCCTTCCAGAAATAGATATTAAGTAGTAGGGGGTAGGGTGGGGCTGAAAGTCCTCTTTTTAATCTGGTGACCAGCCCCATCTTGAGACTATCTAGGGGCCCTACCCTAAATCATCTCACAAGCTTAAACTCAGGTATGATTGAAAAGAGCTGGTTATGAATAACAAAAGATACTCCTATTAGTCAGGAAATTCCAAGAGTTTTTGAAGCTCTGTGGTAGAAACCCAGGACAAAGACCAAATATACTATATCATTGTCACATTCTGAGGTTCTGGGTGGACATAATTATCTGGGAGAAACTATTCGGTCTAGTAGACAAAGACCAAATATTATATCATTGTCACATTCTGAGGTTCTGGGTGGACATAATTATTTGGGAGAAAGTATTCGGTCTAGTACAGTCACTTGGGCCTGTGAATTCTTCTTTTATAATGTCTCTCATATTTCTTCCCACCTCATTTTTTTCCCTATTGTTAGCATCTTAGCTCAGACTCTCTTCACTGCAAGGTTTCTCTGTATTCATTTAGCCAGTTCAACAAATTTATTGAGTATCTACTAAATAGCATGTAATATTTATTCACTAGAATACAGAAATAAAGACCTGGTTTGGAGGAGCTTACATTGTGGTGCAGGGGAGATATAAAGAAACAAATACGTATCGGGTGGAGATGTGTGCTAAGTGGAAAATTAAGAGGGTTAAAGGGTACTGTTTTATATATGTGGTCAGGGAGGGCTTTTCTGATGAGGTAACAGTTGAGCAGAGACCTGAAGGAAAGGAGGGAGGATGCCATGTTTTTGATGCAGGGAAGACTGTTCCAGACAGAGGGTCTAGCAAATAAAAGAGAGAGACCAGGAGTCTGCTAGGTATGTTGGAGAAATAAAAAGGGTGAGAGACCTGGGTAGGTGGAATGGAGAGAAGTTGTAGGAAGCCAGGTGATTTCACGGCTTTGGATTTTATTCTGAGTGAGATGGAACACCTGGAGAGTTAATCGAGAAATGATGTAATCTGAATTATATTTTAGAAGAATCTCTAGATTTTGTGTAGAGGGGCAAAGAGAAGACTGAAGAAGACTGCTTGCTTTTTAGTAGTCTGAGAGATGATGGTGACTTGGAATAGAGAACTAGTAGTGGAGTGGTGGTCAGATTTTGTGTATATTTTAAAGGTAGAACTTAGACTGGTTGTAGGTATGAAAATGATAAAGATGACTAAGATGTTGGGCTTGACTGCCTGGTTAAAGCACAGTTGCCGTTTACTGACATGGCAAAGACTTTGGAAAGAACAAGTTTGGTGGTAAAATAAAGATTCTTCTTTTGGATATGTTGACTCTCTAAGATGCCCATTAGACTCTGTGTGGAGATGTTAAGTAGTCTGGAAGCTATGTGGCAGGAGTTCAGGGGAGAGGACTGTGCTACAAATAAAGATTTGGGAGTCGTCAGGATATAAATATTGAAAGCAATGGGATTAAATTAAGTCATCTAGGGAATGAAGACTAAGAAAATAATGTGTCTGAGGATTGAGCTTTGAGAAATTCTAAAGTTTAGAATTTGAGAAAATGAGGAAACTGAGGAGGAATGGCCATTATGGTAGAAGGAGAACCAAGAAAGTACTGGATGCCAAGTGAAGAAAAATGCTTCAAGAAGGACTAGCTGTGTTAAATGATATTGAGAGTATGATGATAAAATAGTAATATAAAGACTTAAGAATTCATATGCCTATGTGATGATTATTTGTGGCTTTGTCAAGAGTTGTTTCCATGGAGTAGTAGGTATGCAAGTGAGTTCGAAGTGGAATCAAGAGGAATTGGATGAGAAAAATTAGAGTTTTTCTAAGGAGCTTTGTTGGGAAGAACCAGAGAGCTGGGATATTAGCTAGGGAAGGTTATGGGGGTCAAAGGCTGTTTTTAAGAAGGGGAAAATTATAGGATGATTCAGTAGCATTGGAAAATCAACTTACAGAAATGATATTCTGTATTAGGCAGAAAGATATTAGATTCATTCAGTTCAGAGGTGGAAGGGATAAGAACACAGTGTATCTATTATAACTGGATAAAAGAGTATATGATTACACATTTATGGTAAATTAACAGGTGTAGTGGAAATGTGTACAAATTCTCTACTGATTGCTGTTATTTTCTTAGTGTAGAAAGGAATCAGTCCTCTCATCAGGTCAGACTATGAAGAATGGAGGTGTTAGAAATTTGAAGAGAGACAAGGAGTTGTTAAAAAATAATACGAGTTTGAGAGAGTTCCTGGATTAGGGAAAATAGTAGAATCGCCAAGGCCCATTTGAAGTTAGTGGTCGTTAATAGAAGATGAGACCAGTCAGCATAGTTGTGTGTCAGCTATGTTCAGAAGATGAGACCAGTCAGCATAGTTGTGTGTCAGTTGCATAGGTTCAGGCAAGCAGTCAGTAGACAGTTGTATTCAGCTAAGGTCGGAGCTTTTCTAGGCAAGTTTGAAGAAGATGGAGACTTTGGCCAAGGCAAGGTGGGTGTCCACAAGGAAATGATTAGTAGCGATGGTACCTAAGGCATTCATCAGGTCATTCAGTCA
The DNA here is from genome assembly GCA_030015415.1 of Cynopterus sphinx. Taxonomy (NCBI): domain Eukaryota; kingdom Metazoa; phylum Chordata; class Mammalia; order Chiroptera; family Pteropodidae; genus Cynopterus; species Cynopterus sphinx. The sequence goes on from CM057380.1 coordinate 96,868,218, forward strand.
TCCAATCAACCGGTGTTTTTACTGTATTCTTGCTCAGTTCCTGGAAAATAGTAAGTGCTTAGTAAATGGTTGTTTTTTACTATGATGAGGAGGAGGACAACATTGTCCTGAACCCTGTCTTTAGGAAACTTATTTCCAGATTTACCTCTTAAGAAGCAAACTTTAGAACCTGTCCCTGTATACTGATGCCATATTAATCATCTCAAACAATGATTTTTATCTGTTAATCTCCTCTGGAGAATCTTCAGGTAATATCATTTCCCTATAGAGTCTCTCTAATTCACTACTTATTCTTTTTAGAAAACCATCTCTCCTAATTTTGTACTTACAGACTGGAATGCCCTTCATAAATCCCTGTATTTTGTATTAGCTATGATTAATATAGTGCCCAGTTAAGTGTGTACTCTTGCTGTGTGTGTGTTAAGATTTGTTGATGATGAAAGTAAAAAATTTTGTATTTTACTGTAATTTAAATGAGCAATACAAATGGAGAAACCTAATTAGATTTTAAGATTGCAGGTTTATATAGTCATGTAATAATGAAGTATTAAGCATGTCCATCTTTTAAATGTCTGCTATCATTTGAACTAAAATATCTAAAAGGAGCGCATGATTTTGATAATGGAATTAGCAGATACAAACTATGGGAAACGTGGATCAGCCAATCTTGGAGAGGTAGGAAACCTAAAGAGGTGAGCATAGCGTTTCAGGTTTTTTTCTTTTTGTGAAAAGTACAGACTCTAGAAGAGACAGCTGAAAAGCTGAGAATTGAAGCAAACCTTTTGACAATCTAATAGGGTTTGGGGAACAAAAATTGGATTTTTGAATCTTCCAGGGAGATGTACTCAGATTCCCTCTAAAGTAAGTCCACTAGTGCTTTTGGTTGGACTCTGAAGGGATGTACTTGGCCCTTGCAAGTCTTGAAGCACAGCTTCAGATCATCTCATTCCTTAAAACTGGGTATTTATTTACATCGTTGTGTTCTTAGCTGCCTGCAAGGAACAAATATAAATCTACTTTAAGAGACAATAACATTGTAAACTTCGAGTTTTTTCCCCAATTTTTGATATGTCCAGCTCTACATAAAAAACAAACAGATACCACTATTAGAATGGCCAAAATCCAAAACACTCATGATACTAAATACTGGCAAGTATATGGAACAACAGGAACTCTCATTCATTGCTGGTAGGTACAGCCATTTTAGAAGACCCTTGGCAGTTTCTTATAAAGCTAAACGTAGTCTTACCATGCAATCTAGTAATCATGCTCCTAGGTGTTTATTCAAATTAGTTGAAAACTTATGTTCATACCAAAAAAAAAAACAACAAAAAAAAAACCCCAAACAGAAAACACACCTGCACACAAATGTTTATAGCAGCTTTATTCATTATTGCCAAAACTTAGAAGTAACCAAGATGTCCTTTAGTAGGTGAATGAATAAAAAAATCTGTGCTGTGTCATACAATGGAATGTTACTTAGTGATATAAATAAATGAGTTATCAAGCCATGCAAAGACATGGAGGAAACTTGAATGCATATTGCTAAATAAGCCAGTCTGAAAAGACTACATACTGTATGATTCCAACTGTATAACATTTTGGAAAAACCAAAACTATGGAAATAACAAAAATTCAGTGGTTGCCAGGGGTTCTGAGGGTGAAGGGTAGGGATGAATAGATAGAGCACAGGGAATTTTTAGGGCAGTGAAATTATCCTCTATGATACATGAATACATGACATGCATTTGACAAAACCCATAGAACTATACAACACAAAGGGTAAACTATGGACTTTACTTAATAATATATCAGTGTTGGTTCATCAGTTTTAAAAAATGTACCACACTAATGCAAGATTTTAATAATAGAGTAAGCTACATGAAAGGAGAGACTATTTGGGACCTTTCCACTTCCTGTAAAAATTTTCTGTAAACCTATAACTTGTCTAAGTCTAATGAATAATAGCAGCAGCAGCAATAACAATAATAATATACTCAGCCACATAAAGAATAACATCAAAAGTCAAGAGAAATAAATCAACATGAACAGACTCCTCATAGGGGATCCAGGTAATGGAATTACCAGATACAGGCTAAAATTACCATGTTGTATATGTTCAGAAATAAAAGGAAATCTTGAGAATTGTACCAGAAAACTGGAAACCATTAAAGAAGTGGCAAGTTTAGAACTAAAAACACAGCTGAATTATGAACTCTGTGGATAGCTTTAATAGCAGGCATCATCATCATCATCATAATCAAGATATGAGCAGAAGTCAATGAAACAAAATATACAGTAGAGAAAATTTAAAGTGCTTAGAATTGATTTCTTGAAAAGATAGATAAAAGTGATAAAACCTTAGCCTGAATCACCCCATAAGGTAGGTAGGTAGGCACGTAGATCGGTAGGTAGATAAACAAACAGAAATGAACAATATCATGAATGAAAAAAGGATATCACTACACGTAAGTATTAAAACAGATATTATAAAAACTTAATTATGCAATTTAGACTAAATGAACAAATCTTAAATTCTTCGCAAAACTAATATAAGGAGAATTAGAAAATCTGAATAGTCCTATATCTGATAAGAAACAGAATCCTTAATTTAAAAATTTCTGTAGAGAAAATGCCTGGTTCATTTGGCTTCACAGGTAAATTCTTCTAGATACTTAAGGAAGAAATAATATCATTCTTAACACAGACTCTCCTAGGTAATAGAAAAGAAAGAGAAAAAGATCCCCACTTATTTTATGAGGTTAGGACCCTATGTAGTCATTATAAGAAAAGAAAATAATATCACAAACATAGATGTAAAAATGTTAAATAATAGAAAGCTGAATCCAATGATATATGAAAATGACGCTGTATTATGAGCATGTGGATTCTAGAAATATAGCTGGCTTAACATCAAATTGATCAATGTAATTCAACACCCTAATAAAGAAAAACTATTATGCTCATCTTAATAGACACAGAAAAACAATTTGGCAAAATTTAATACTCTTTCACGGTATCAACTCTTATTAAAATAGGAATAGAAGGGATATTTGCATCTATAAAAATACTTCAGCTGAAATCATACTGATTAAATATTCGGTGCTTCCCCTATCCACCCAAGTTTAGGAACAAAGCCCGTATGTTCATTATCACCATTTTGTTCAACGTTTTATTGGAAGGCTTGGCTAGTGTAATAAGACAAGCAATAGAAATAAAAGATATAAAATTGAAAAAAGGAAGTAAAATTGCCATTCACAGATGCATGATTATGTATGAGTAATACAAATCATAAAACTATTAAAATTAATATGTGCAATTTGAAAATTGCTGGGAGAAGGTAAGTAACAAATATCAGTAATCTTTTTTGGTTATCCGATTTATTGTTTCTAACAATTCTGGAAATAACTAAATTTAAGTACTCATTGAATAATTTTACTATGCTTGCCCTCCTAGGCTATTACAGGGCACAACCACTTCTTTTTCGAGATATACTTGACCTATAACATTATATTAGTTTCAGGTCTACAACGTATAACAGTTTGATATTTGTATATACAGAAACTACTCGATTCTTCATTTCAGTTATTGTATTCATTTCTGATAGTTTTTTTTTTTTTTTTATGGCTTCTATCTCCTTTTTTATGTTTCCTTTTTTTTGAAGTTCTCACTGAGGTCATCTGTTCTTCCCCTAAGTTCAGTGTTTTGAACTCTGTGTCTGGTAGATTATATCCATTTTGTTTAGTTCTTTATCAGGAATTTTGTTCTTTTATTTTGGATATGTTTGGTTTTTTTTGCCTCTTCATTTTGGCTACCTCCCTGTGGTTGTTTCTCTGTAGTAGGTAGATCTGCTATATCTTCCAGTCTTGACAGGGTGGCCTTATGTAGTAGGTGTTCTGTGGGGCCAGTGGCACAGTCTCCCTGTTCACCTGAGCCAGGTGCTCTAGCGGTGTCCCTTGTCTGATTGTATGTGCTCTCCTGTTGTAGTTGAGCCTGGATTGCTATTGGCACATCATTGGGTGAGACTGACCCTAGGCTGACTGGCTGTGAGGACTAGATGTGACTACAGCAAACAAGCTGTTATGTGGCATCTAACTCTGTGGAGCGGGATTCACTTTAGTGGTGCTCTGGTGCCTGCCAAGTCCACCTTTTGGGTATGTCATTTGTGGTGTTAATTGGGTGGTGCTCTGATGTGGTCTGAAGATAGAAACCAGGTGTGTTGGTTCTGAGGCTTTTTGGGGCAGGCTCTAGTGCAGGCCAAGCCCTCTGCCTGTTTCAGGCCTAGAGTCACTTGATAGGAGTTATAAAGTGATCTGAGGTTGGTAGCTGCCTATGCTGTGCATAACCACCTGGCTGCCACTAATTCCATGATTGGGTCCACTTAGCAAGACATATAGGGCATGGCAAGGCCAGCCATTTCTTGTCTGGGGTTTGTGGACTTTGCACAGATTTTAGAGGTCTTCAGCATGGGCTCAGGCTGGCAGTTTGTGTAGATGGCCTGAAAGAAGTTCTGGCTGGAATTTCTCAGAGAATCACCAAGGTAGGGTAAGTATAGTGTTAGCTAGTTAATGGAGATTCAGACATGGAGCCCACCTGTGCCTGCAGGCTGGGTGTCAGGAGAGTTCAATACAGGGACAATGGCTCCTCTAGTCCTTGTCCTGAAACCAGACAATTCAGTTTCTCCCCATATGTTCTAACACTTTTCCCGCTGCTGTCTCTGCTATAGCTTAGGGTGAATTTTTGTGAGGAAGTGACTTTTTTTATATTCTTAGTTATAGGAGTTCTGTTTAACTAGTCTTCAAGTCCTTCTCAAGGTTCGATGTTCTATGATTTAATTGTAATTAAATTGTGGGAGGAGAGCACAACGTTTACCTACTCTACCATCTTGAGCAGAACGCCCTAAAATGACACTCTAAAGAGAAAGAAAATGTTTTAACACATTGGGAGAAGTTCAAGCTGTATGTAATATATATATGAGACAAAGAATTCATATTCTGAATATATAAAGAACTCCAAACAATTGAACTGATTAAAGTATTTTTAAACAGTCAAAACAACAGTATTTACTAAAGTTAAAAAAATATGCAAGTCAGAAGCATGGCGGCATGAGAGATTCCCCCGGTTGCTTTCTCCCCTTAAAGTTACAAGTTAAACAGCTATAATTCAACAGGACTCCCTGCTCAACACATAAACACATCAGAAGAGATCCATCCACACATTGAAATATCTGAATGTGGGTGAATCAGTGATCGGGGCAGAGACGGAATACAGAGGTGCGACAGTTATGTTCTAGTAGCTGCCATCACCAGGCAGAAAACAAAGCCATGGAGCCTGGCTTCCTGCCCCCACCTTCTTAGAGCTTACCTCCCCTCATCTTCCCAGACCTGGGCCCCAGAAGAAGTTGTAGCAATGAGTATTGGCTAACAGAGCAGAATATCTACAGCCCTAAGAACTGAAGAGACAGTTCACACACTGTGTTTAATTCCAATGATGGATGGGGATATAGAAATGAGGCCGCTGAGGTCTGGCAGTCACCATTACAGGGAAGAGAACAAAGCCACAAATGCACAAATGGCCTCCCCCAGCCCACCCTGTGGTTTATCCCAGCAAGGGCACCTGGGACATCTGGGGCAGTGTGGCACTGCATCTGGTCATAGGGCGCAGTGCCAGGATTTCATGGGCTTAGAACTCCATTGCCCACTGCAATGGAGTGGTGGTGCCCTGAGACTGAGATGAGTTGGTCATAGAGGAGGCACTCATCTCCCCAGGAAATACAAGGCATTTTCTACCACCCTGCAGAGATTGGAGAAGCTGGAGCAGTGCAAGAGAAAATAAAACACTTGTAGTCCAGTGCCACCTACAGGAAATGAAAGACCTCTTTATTTAACCCATTTAAAGAGGTATCACTCAAAAAACAAACAAACAAACAAAACACAGGGGGTAGCATTCATCCCCATACATGACTAGGCAGAAAAATTATTCATCAAATACTATGACCAACCAAGGTAACAAAGCAACTCAGAAAAGGAAAAATCTCCAGAAAATAAACTTAAAGACATGGAAATATGTAATTTAAATGACAGAGAATTCAAGATTCTAGTCCTGAAAAAAAAATGAGATGTAAGAAAACTCAGGCAGTTTAATGAACTCAGAGATAAATCAATGAACAAAAGAAGTAGTTTATCAAAGAGATTGAAACTTTAAAAAAGAACCACATAGAAATTCCGGAGCTGAAGAACTCAAAGAGATGATGAATGAACTAGTGAGCTTAGAAAATAAAAATGACCAGATAGAGGAAAGAATCAGTGATATTGAAGACAGAAATCTAGAAATAATGTAGATGGAAGAAGAGACTTGAGAGTTAAAAAAGAAAAAGGAAAAAAAAGAAAAACATCTACAAGAAATATATGACATCATCAAAAAGAACAAGATAAAAAATAATGAAATAGGCATATCAGAAGAAGACAGAAGGGAACAGAGAACCTATTCAAGCAAATAATCAATGAGAACTAACCAAATCTATGAAAAAAACTGGATTCTGGAATCCAAGAAACAATCAGAACACCTAATTATCACAATACAAAAAGGTCTTCTCCAAGCACATTATATTAAAACTGTCAAAAACTAATGACAAAGAATGCTCAGTGTAGCCAGGGAAAAGAAGACTGTAACCTATAAAGGGTATCCCATTAGATTATCTGGATTTTTCAGCAGAAATTCTACAAGCTAGGAGGGAGTGGAATCAAATATTCAAACTATTGTAAAACTATTTGCCAGTCAAAAATAATATATCTAGCAAAGTTATCCTTTAGATATGAAAGAGAAATAAATGCTTTCCCAGACATAACAGAAGGTGAATTTTCTACTACAAGATCTGCATTACAGGAATTCTGAAGGGGGTTATTCTACCCAAAACAAAAAGACAAAAGGATATAAAACTATGAGCATGATGAATAACAGACAGAAGCAGGAAACTGCAACCCTTATTCAGAATAAGGTATTATATACTTAAACATAAAGGTTAAATAAGATGGTAAAACATTTAAAAAAAGAAAAATATAATAGCTACTAGAACTTGGAAATGGACTTAGCATAAATAGAGATAATTTGTGACAACAAAAACATAAACAGGGATGGAGTAAAGTTCTGAATTTACGAAGGGGAATGGAGATAAGATGTACCCAGAAGAAAAAGGGCTACTGTATGTGTGAAACTTTCTTTTACATAAACTTAATGGTAACCACATAAATTCCAGAACTGAGACACAATGTAGAAAACAGGAGGGCGGGGAGAACAGTACCACCAAACTAAAATAACAGAAAACCAAGTACAAAGAAACAGTGGAGACCCTGAGCTACCAGAAAACAAAAGATAAAATGGCTATAGAAAATTTTCATATACCCCAAATGTAAATGGACCGAACTCACCAAAAAAAAAAAAAAAAAAAGAGTAGCAGATTATATCAGAAACAAAACCCAGCGATATACTGCCTGCTGGAGACATATCCCAGCTACAAGAACAAATTAGACTGAATGAAAGGGTGGAAAATAATACCCAAGCAAATGCCATCCATAGAAAAGTGGATATATTCCATACACTGATAAAATAGATTTCAAGGAAAAAAGGTAACAAGAGACAAAAGATGAACATTTAAAAATGATAAAGGGGACAATAAAGAAGACACTTTACAACACATATGCACTCAATCAGCACCAAAATATGTAACAGAAAAGAGAGAAAGTAACAAATACATTTAGTAGAAGACTAAAATACCCCATTGAAAGTTATGAGTAGATTCAGAAAGTCAGTAAGGGAACATCATCCTTAAATGGCATATTAGATTAAATGGACATAATAGGCATTTACAGAGCCTTTCATACCAGAACACCAGATTATACATTCTTTGCTAGTGCCCATGGAACATTTTCAAGGATAGACCGTATGTTGGAATACAAAACTAGTGTCAAAAAATTTAAGAAGATTGAAATCATACCAATCATATTTGACCACAGTACTTTGAAATTGGAAATCAACTGCAAAAAGTGAGGAAAATCCACATATGTGTAGAAATTGAACAGCATGCTAATAAAGAACAACTGGGTCAAAAAAAAAATAAAAGGAGACATCAAAAGATATACAAATGAGAATGACAGTATGACATATCAAAATTTTTGGGATGCAGCAAAAGTGGTAATAAGAGGGAAGTTTATATCATTATACGCCTATATCAAGAAATAAGAAAAATGTTGAATAAATAACATCTTAATTAGAAAAAGAACAAATGAAACCCCAAATCAGCAAAAGGAAGGAAATAATAAAAATTAGAGCAGAACTAAATGAAACAAGAGAGCAAAAGGACAATAGAAAAAAAATAATGCAACAAAGAGCTAGCTTTTTGAATAGACTGATAACAAATGACAAGCCCCTGGCTATACTTACTAAGGAAAAAGGAAAAACTCAAAATCAGAAACAAAAGATAAGTTATAACTGATATTACAGAAATACAGAGAATCATATGTATACTATGAAAGATTATCTGCCACCAAATTCAATAACCTAGAAGAAATGGACAAGTTCTTGGAAATATATAACCTTACTAGGCTGAATAAAAAAAAAAAAACTAGAAAATCTAAATAGACTGATCAACAGTAAGAAAATGGAAACAATCATCAAAAACCTCCCAAGAAGTCCAGGACCACATGGCTTTACTAGTGAATTCTACCACATTCAAAGATGATTTAATATTTGTCCTTCTCAAACTCTTCCAAAAAATTGAAGAAGGGGCAATACTTTCTAACTTATGAGGCCAACATTATCTGATATAAAACCTAGCAAGGATAACACAAAAAAAGAAAACTACAGACCAGTACCTCTGATGAATATTGATGTAAAAATCCTAAACAAAATATCATCAAATTGAATACAGGAACAGTAAAAAGATTATACGTTATAATCACGTAGGGTTCTTTCCAGGAATGCAAGGAGGGTTCAACATATGCAAATTGATCAGTGTGATACAGCACATAAACAAAGGATAAATTATATGATTATATCAACAGATGCAGAAAAAGCATTTTATAAAACATCTATGATTAAAACAGTTAATAAGATGGGTATAGAAGGAAAGTACCTCAACATAATAAAGGCCATATATGACAAACCCTCAGCTAACATCATACTTAATAGTGAAAAACTGAAAGTTTTTCTTCTAAGATCAGGAACAAGACAAGGATGCCTTTTCTCTTATCAACACAGCATTGGAAGTCCTAGACACAGTAGTCAGGCAAGAGAAAGAAATAAAATGCATCTAGATTGGGAATGAAGAAGAAAATTGTCACATTTTGCAGACAACATGATTCTTTATAGAAAACCCTTATAGACTCCATCAAAAAACTATTAGAAACAATAAACAGATACAGTAAAGCAGTATACAAAATAAATGTAAATAATTCCTGTGTTCCTATATACTAACGACGGAATTTTGGAAAAAGAAATGAAAAATATTTTCTTTGTAATTGCAACAAACGATAAAATACCTTGAAATAAACTTAACAAATGATGTGAAGGACCTATACACTGAAAAATATAAGACATTTTTAAAAGAAAAAGAAGACACAGAGAAATGGAAAGATATTGTGTGATCGTGGATTGAAAGAATTAACACTTAAAATGGCCATATTACCCAAAGCAATATGCAGATTTAATGCAATCCCCATCAAAATTTCAATGGCATTTTTTTAAAAAAATGGAACAAAAAAATCATCAGATCTCTATGGAATTCCTAAAATACCCTGAAGAGCCAAAACAATCCTGAGAAAAAAAGCCAGAAGTATCACACTCCCTGACTTAAAATTATACAAAACGACAATAATCAAAACAGCATAGTTTTGGCAGAAACACAGACACATAGACCAATGGAACAGAATTGAGACCCTAGAAATAAACCCACATATTCATGGGCAAACCATTTCGACAAAGGAGCCAATAACATACAATGAAGAAAAAGCCTTTTTCAATACATTGTGTTGGGAGAATTGGAAAGCCACATTCAAAAGAATGAAACTGGACTGTTATTTGTCACCATACACAAAAATTAACTCAAAATAGATCAAAGACCTAACTATAAGACCTGAAACAAAATACTTAGAAGAAAACATAGGTACTGAATGTGTGAACCTTGGTCTTAGAGCAGATTTTATGAATTTGACTTCATAAAGTCAAGGGAGGTAAAAGGAAAAATAAATATATATCAAACTATCTCCATAGCAAAGAAAACTATAAACAAAACAAAGAGGCAACCAATTGAATAGAAGATATTTGGAAACAAAACCTCTGATAAGGGGCTGATATCCAAAATATATAAAGAACTCATACAGCTCAACAAGAAAATAATCCAATTTAAAAATGGGCAGAGGAGCTGAACAGACAGTATTTGCAGGAAAACATACAAATGGCCATGGTATATGAAAAGATGCTCAACTTCACTAGCTATTAGGTAAACGCAAATCCAAACTACAGTGAGGTTGTAGGGAAAAAGGAACCCTCATAGACTGCTGGTGGAAATGTAAGTTCGTACAGCCACTATGGAAAACAGTATGGAGGTTCCTCCAGAAATTAAGAATAGAGTTACCATGTGACCTAGCAATCCATCCCTCTTCTGGGTATCTACCTTGAAATTTTGAAAATGTTTATTTGTTAAGATATATGTACCCGTATGCTCACTGCAGCATTATTCATGGTGGGCAAGATGTGGGAAAAACTGATGTGCCCTTCAATAGATGATTAGATAAAGATGTGGTGCATATGGTACATATATACAATGAAATATTACTCAGCCATAAGAAAAGATGAACTTTTTTGTGACAATATGGATGGATCTTGAGAATATGCTAATAAGCAAAACAAAACAGAAGAAGGTCAAGAACCATATGATTTTACTCATGTGGGATTAAAACTAAAAGCAACAAACAAGACAAAAACTCATAGGCACAAACAATAGTATAGTGGTTACTAGAGAGAAAGGTGAGAGGGGGAGGTAGAAAAGGGTAAAGGGGGTCAAATATATGGTGACAGAAGTAGATCTGACTTTAGTGAACACAGTATACTTATGTTATTGTACACTTGAAACCTATATTATTTCATTAAGCACTGTCAACCTAATAAATTTAAAACACATGTGTACTCTGTGACTCACTCCTGGATATATACTCAAGATAAATGTGTACATATATCCACCAAAAAAAGCATGTTCAGGAATGTTCATAGAAATTTTATTTATAGTAAAAATGGAAACGTTCAAATTTTCATCAGTAGCAGAATGAATAAAATGTAGTGTATTTGTAAAATCAATGACAGCATAACAATAGAAAAGAACTGTGACATGTAATAACATGGTTTAGTCATATAGATAAAATGTTGAATGACTTAAAAAAAATCCATTATGATTTCTTTGCTATAGGTGGGTGGATGGATAAACAGAATCTTAAATTACCTATAAATATGTAAATATATACTTATGGTTAAGGACAGAAGAGTGGAGTGGTTCCTTTGCCAGGGTAGAGGAAAGGATGCACAAGGTAGTTTTCTGAGGTACTGGAGGATGGGAAGTAATGGGAGTCATGAGAAGGAATGCCCTTAGTAGCAGTGGTAGCTCCCAACTGGAAATAACCAAAATGACCCTTAACTGTAAATTGGGTAAATACAATAAACTATGTAATATTCATTAGAATATAACACTGCAGCAGTGAATGAACTATACCTATAAGCAGTAACATGAGTAAGTCTGACAATGTTGAGTGAAAGAAAAAAGTCATTTGTAAGAGCATATACACAATGATTCCATTCATAAGAAATTCAAAAATAGGCAAAACTAAACTATAGCTCTGGAATTGAATGAGTAGGTTGCCTTTCAGAGGACAGAGTGGGTAGAGATTGAAAGGAGAGGAGGGGCACCTCTAATTTAGCACTTGCTCTTCATCTATGATGTAATGACACCAGCTTTGCTTTGTGGTTTTACATTTTGCTTTATATTCTGTGTATTTTTCTATAAGCCTGTTTATACTGCAATAAAAAAAGTTAGAAAACAAATACCTAAAAGGTCTGTAGCTACCAAAAGATATGCAACACTTATAGATGTCTTTCTGTTAAAAAAAAAAAAAAACCTGCTTGTAAAACTGAAAATATTGCTTTTTTATATACTACTTTTTCATTATACATGGATTTTTCCATAGTAGAAAATTTTCCTTTTGTAAAGTTTAAACATTTTTCTTTTCTTATTTTTAAATATTTAGGAACACATACTTTCAGACTGAAACACATCCATAATCTGTCTTAGCTTTCTGATTCTTTTATTTGCTGCTTTGGTAGCTATTTATCAATTGCAAACATGCTTTTAAAATTTGTTTTCTTTCAAACATATGGTATCTCCTGTGACAAGGAAGAACTCATGATTCCTTATCAGGTGACAGACAAACTCATTAGTAAAATTTGACTCCTCTCTTTTTATATTTTTTTTAAGCAATTTGGTTATTGATACCAGTTTTCTGGTTTGGCATTCATAATAGTTCTGTATGTCACACCAAGGATGTGAAATAGATCTGTGGTTTATCTGCAGTTTTCAGTAAGAGTCATCTACTAATCTTTGTCCCAAGTAGTCACTGAAAACATTCATTTCTAAATAAAATTGTTTTAGTGAGTAAAATATTCATTATATAGTTTTTTCAAATAAGAAATTATGTATTCACATACTTACATTGTTTCTCTTTTTCTAGAGAAAATCTCTTTATGAAAACAAATTAAAGAGACTCCAGGAAAAAGTAGAAATCTTGGAAGCAAAGAGAGAAGAATTGGAAACAGAAAATCAGGTGTTAAATAGGTAATATATTTGTATGCATATATACCTCATATAGTTATTTTGATATTATAGAACTTAGTTCCATTTTTCTTTTAAAATATACATTGTAAAAATTCTAAAACTATTCATTAGATTCCTAATTCATTCTTCTTATTTTTTTTTTGACTGAATGTTCCTTCAAATCAAAAGGTCTCTAACATATGCCAGTGTTCGTGTTGTGGTCAGGACTGACAGGAAAGGTCAGTCACTGACGTTGGTAGCCAGTTGTGGGAATTCATGCTGCTGTGACAAGACGGTTGTAATGATTGCATAGTTCTAAAATTGTGGCTACAACTTTGACTCAAAGACCAGTTTTTATTTGGTGGAAGAAAATATTACTTATTATTTCTGGTTTTTCATTTACATCCAAGCACAGCTAAAAATCTGCATCATTATTTTCTAGTAGGGAAGATTTACCATATTAATTTAATAGTAGTGGTGTTTTATTACACATTTGATTCAATTTAATAAAAAAAAACTTTCCAAATTCAGCTAATTAGTGGTAGCCTTCAGTAGTTAGATAGTATTAGACTTTTCTGTAATGGAAATTACCTGTACTATCAAGCAGTAATGTTTTATAATGTGCACTGGTTTTCTTGGTTGTAATCATTACCAAATGTGAACAGTTGTTGTTTTTTCAAAAACAACCAAGAAGTTTCTAGACTGGGGAATTACTGCCAACTTTATAATACACTGTTTGAAAATAAGGTGCCACCAAATCCACTCAAAAACAAAATTCAATTTACTACCTCTTTCGTAACCATTAATTTTGAAATATTATCAATTCAAAATTGAGCAGCTGTGGCACCAATCACCTAGAACTTTGGTTTTGAAACTATGCTTGATTACTGCTGTGATTGATGGTTAGGAAATTTGTGTCCAAAAAGGTAATCTGTGAAGGCCTGCAAGGTTAGCTTTTTTATCCATGTCATTTTTTCCTAAAGTTGGGACGTCACCTTTGTTATTAGCTACATTTTTAAAAATTAGGTTGAACAATATGAAATTCCTTATATTTGACCGATATTTCACCTAAAAAAATGGCCATTTCATAAGATTCAATCTAGTGTTTTCTGTATTTGATTCCTTCTGTAAAACAAGGCACCTTTTGAGTTGTTTCTTAGTTTCAGTATTCATGGGTTGGGGGAGTGGAGTGGAAATGAAAAAGTATCAAGACTTGCTTTTTAAATCTTTAATGAAGTGGCAAATAAAACTTTAAAATGAGTTGATAGCCTGCAGTGTTAACAATATATATGATTAAGGTATGTTATGTTTATCTTTCTTGATAAACGATTTTATATATGTTATATACAGATAAACTTTATAATTTAGAAATTCTCTTCCTGTTTAAAATTCATACTGTTCTTGAATAGAGTACAACTGTTTTAAAGAAATATTTTTTCTTTTTAAGACAAAATGTTCCATTTGAAGACTATACAAGGCTTCAAAAAAGACTAAAGGATATACAGAGGAGACATAATGAATTTCGAAGTTTAATTTTGGTTCCTAACATGCCTCCAACATCATCCATCAATCCTGTTAGTTTTCAGTCATCAGTCATGGTTCCAGGCATGGAACTAGCCTTTCCTCCTCATATGCAGGTATGAGTATTTATTTTAGGAGAAAAAAGTTAGGCAAGCATTTTCTTAAGTTTTTATCTATTTAAATACAGAGTTAAAAACTCAAATCTTTCTTTACCAGAGAAATTTACTGAGAAGCAAAGAGGATTTGAATACATTCTAGCCTTTAGTGATGGTTCTTGGAGTATAATCTCTCTTCGGGCAATTGAAAAGAAGGAATTTGATGAGTGTTTGAGTAATCTAGAGTTTGTAGCTCACTCATATAACACTACTATGAAGCATTTACTAATTAATGTACTGCACTATGCATTTTCCATACAATATTTTATTTAATCCTAATGAAAAATACTTTGGAGGTAGGTTTTATTATTACCAATTTCAACCTACATTGTCTGATTCCAAAACTTGGGCTAATTCTACTGTATTAGGTCTCCAAGATATTTAATACAATTGATGGGATGATTTTCAGAAGATGAACTATTAATAAGTAATTCCATCAATAAACTATTAAACTCCAATCCTTTTAGAAAGTTGTCTGATAAGTATACATAGGCCCCGCTTTAATATTTTCTAATTCAACCCCTGGTGAATTTTACACCTAGAGAAGGGTAGATGTGAGGTTTTGTTTAAGGCTAGAGCTTGAGGCAGGAGAGAAGCAAGGTCTAGTTAGTAGTCTAGCCTGTGCCGCCCTTAGACTGCGAAAATGGTCGTTCTTTCCTTGCTGGATGTTGCAGGCCTGGATCAAAGAGGACTGAGGCTGCTGCCTAAGTTATTTTTCCACTAATTTATCTAAGTCTTTTTCTGAGCCTTTTGGTTTTTTTTCCCCTTCCTTTTTCTGTGCTTTTAAGGAAGAACAACATCAAAGGGAACTCTCTCTACTTCGTAAAAGACTAGAAGAACTAGAAACAACACAAAGAAAACAACTAGAGGAACTTGGATCTCCTGGAGAATGATGTGTTTTTTGGAGAAAAGGTAGATCAAAACAGATGAATCAGTGACTCAGTAAAGCTTAAAGTTTTAACTGTGGCATTTACTTTGTTGCTGTCTGCCAAAACACTTGAATTTGCCTCAGGTGCCAGCTACATCCTGTATTGCATTTGTGTCAGGATTTTAAGGTTATACTAATGACAAAGCATGAGGACAGCCTCAGAGATATAATATTGACAATTCTTTGAGAATGTAAAAAAAAAATGAATAAATAAAAGGAATTAGAAAATCAAGTTTTAAAATTAATTTTATGTTTAATTTGTTTGGCATTTTGCCTGAAATATGCTTGTGTTGATTTCCCTTGTCCTGCTTGATGTGCCTGGCAATAATGTGCCTGGTCAGTAAACATTTTATGGTTTACTAAATATACTATGTATGAGTTATAAAACTCTAGTTCTTGAAAAAAAGTGATAATTTAAAAGTCAGCATAAAAAGTAAAACTTAAAAGCACCTAAATATGCATTCATTACAAAATGCTACCTTTTCTAAAAGCAGTGTGTAATTTATTAAAGAGCCTAATATTTTTCTAACCGTATTGTCTTGTGTTTATTTCAACTGTACAGTATGTATTTAGCAAAGAAGATCTCACCAATTTTGACATTTGAATTAGAATTAATAGACAATAACAAGTGCAAATAATTAAATCCCATGGCTTTATAAAACAGGGGCCATTCATTATAAAACTTAAACCCAGTGGGGTTCTTCTAGAAGTAGTATTGGTATTTAACTTTGCCTCCCACTGCTTTGGGTCTATTATAAATGTTTTATTTCTGTTTATCCTTAAGCATGCCATCATTTGCTTTTTTATATAATGTCATGTTTTAAAGAGTTGTACTGGAATAACTTCACGTCAACAAGGCAGAGCTCAAGTCTGCCAAACCAAGTGGAATGTTCATTATTCAGAAGTCTTCATGATCAAAAGTCCAAGTTGACAGTGGAGGCCAACAATGTAATTGAGCAGCCCTTAGCATCATTTAGAAGAAACTAGATTTACTTACTGCTTAATATATGCCGCTTATTCATTTAGAGTATACAGTGACATTCTGTTCCTGAAAAGTAATTTCCACGGAGCCACTTTAAATAAAGTCTATTATAACTAGAAAATTTTAAAGGAAAAAAAGGACAAAAACAGTCCATATTTACATCAAAATGTTTATTTTTGGATATAGACGTTTAAAACATTCATCTCCAAGAACAGCTTCAATCAAGTATACAATAAGAAATAGACTTTAAGTCCCTAATACAGTAAAGGTAACAGAATTAATTTTTAAATGCTGCTGTAGACACTAGTGTTAGGAAAAAAAAGTTTATAAGTGGTTTTGCACCAAAAAAATATACAAAGAAACTTGAAAATAGAAATTGTTTGCCATTTGTTTTTCTGGTGGTTGTTTAATATAGACCCAGTGACTGATTGTCTTCAGCACACATCTATCTAATTTGGCCATTTACTGCATTTGGCTAATGTGATGTAAAACGTGATCTCGATAGTGCTTTTCACTGGAGGATTGACAAACACGCTACATATATTAGTGAATCTTCACACCACCTCAGTGAGGTAGGATAGAAATATACATAAATTGAGGCACAAAGAGGTAAGTGACTTGCCCAAAGTTCCCAGCAGCACAATCCCTGGACGGGGAGCTAAGTCTCTACACAGGACTTACATGCCAGAGAACTGGACAGGGACACCTTCACATAGCATTTACTAAATACTTGGATGAAGCTGCAGCCGATCCTTTGAGTTTTCTTAGCATTACCATACCCTAAGGAAGGGAAAGTCTTTTGGGCAACTCTCCTACCGTAGGCTCTCAACTCTCCTATTGTCTTATGAACACCTTCACATCAAGGCTATAGCAGCCTTGGATGGGGGCCAGACCTCTTACCTTTATAGTTGTAAGTAATCTATTTGGTAGTATTTTTTAGCTGTGTCCACTGAATGGACAGTGGTCAAAAGTGATGGGATTGGGAAGGTGCCTATCAGGGTAATAATTGCTTATTTTCTCTGATCAGTTTGTTAGGTGTCACCTCTCTGCCAGATATTGAGGAGGAAAACAAACTATCTAAGACAAATTCACATTTAAGTCCTGATATCCCATACAGTGTTAGTAAATGATTTTAAGGAATGTGTGGTCAGTGTTTTATTTGCTACTTGAAAAAATTTCCTCATTCTGGGATTTGGAGCACCAAGAGTAAAAGGTGCCACGAGGAAAGTATGAGAGTTGCCAATCTTTTCTTCTGATATACTAGAAGGAAAACACAGTGGTAGTAAAATTGGTCGTGAGCAGCAAGAATTCGGGAATAAAATTTTAGCAATAAAAAAACTACAGTGTAACTGGATAGGGAATTCTTTTAAAAGGGCATGAAAAAATGAATATTTTTTAATTTTTTCTGTTTGTGAGGAATATTTTCAAAAAGTACATAGACTAAAATACCAAGTTTTATACTAATATTTTTCAGGCCTTGGGCCTCAAATATATATATATTCATATATAATACTCCAGTGTGAACAGCAATTTCATGAAATGTAAAATGTATCTTTTGTTTTTTAAATCACACACTAATATAACCACGGGATTCACCAGAAAGCTAAAGCAAGGAGACACTAGTATAGAAATGTATGATTAGGGTAGTGAGTTACTCTTCCATAGATCTAATCAGAATTTTTAGATAGAAATAAACTAATATTTTTTTAAACAGTAGCCAACATGTCCACTATTAAATACATTTAATATGAAAAAATAAATTGAAAAGAACACCCTAAGACAACGTGTCTGGATAAAATGTTGTTAATTTAAATAAAGCCTACTTGCTCTCCTTGCTTTAGAGCTCCTAAGTGAAATGGAGGTGAGTTTGATGGAGCACAGTTGGTGATCACTGAAAACACACGAGCCCTTTCAACAATGTTGCAACACTGTTAGTTTTTGGTTTAAAAACACACACACTCACAAATGCTAAGTGTACACACTACCAAATTCTGCGGTAAGCTTTTCCAAGAACTACTAGGGAAAGTTTCAATGCTGCAGATCCTCGAGGTTGCCCTAACACCTCCACCTTGTTTCCATGACTCATTTCACATTTTGTTTTGATCATTGGCAGTGTCCCTTTTCTGCAGTGGTGCAGTGTAGTCACAAGAGCTACATAGCTGTAGTTTCAAACAAAACCACTTATTGTGCTTAAGTGGAGGCTGTAGTTAAAATATTGACACTTGCTTACTGGCCCTGTATTCTCTGTAAACAAGGAGGCTGTTTGCAACAACCACTTCAACTCTATTTACAGAAGGGTTCCCACAGTATAAACACAGGCACAATAGTTGGTATGCTTATTTAAAAGCTGTGCATGTGCCTTGGTCTCTTAAAAAGACAGTGCTCAAAGTGGAACCTATGTGCAAACTTAAAAAATTAATGACAGAATAGCTCAAGCAGCCATTTTGCTCCCAAGTTGTCTGAAGAACTGCCAGATTAAGCCAGGCCCCAGAGTGCTTACATCCACTTGCATTTCTTCTTTTCATCAAATAAGACTTTTACATGCAAGAGTTGTTTCTGAGCTTCTTCCAGCCCTCGTTCTCTTTCTAGTTTATTTAGAATCTGTTGACAATTAGAACAGTTATTTTAGATAACATAGTTTTAACATAATTTTTTTTGGTTTGGGGGTTGGTTTTTTGTTTTGTTTTGTTTTGTTTGTTTGTTTGTTTTTTTTTTTTGCATTCCTGATGCTGTGAGTGGTAAAATCTGTATGAAGCAGATGCCAACATTTTCTTCCATCATTTACATACTCACTTTGCAAGTTGTTTTGCTAAGTCATTATCACAGGATCAACAACACTTTGGCTTAAAATAGAAGCTAGCAAGAAATACCAACTATTTGCTTACAAATATGGGGCCAGACTTTTAAGGCCCTGTTTAATGCATTATGTCACAGCCATTCCAAGCACAGCAAGCATTCCTGGGCAGCCAACATGCAGGTAAGTATTTCTTCTTAAATGCAGCAGGCAGGGGCATCTTGGTTGGAGATGAGTATTTCCCTTCCCTCCCCTACCATCCTGGGCAGTGTAATCCCTCCCCCCTCCCCCCCACACACCATTCCGCTCCCCAGTGCTTCCCTTTTGACCCCTGACCCCTGGAAAGAGGGATGCTTATCATGTTTAAGGAACTCATTGCCTCTACCCTACCTTAGCTCTTCACTTGATCTTCAAGTAGCAAATGGAATTAGTGAGCTATTCTCACCATTGACATGGATAGCCTGTCCCAGCATGACTGAGTGGGGGGGAATCAGGGAAGGGGGAATTAACATATATTTGGAAACAGCGCATCTGATGACTGTGTGAATTCCCAAAGAAAAAAATCTAGATTAAGGAGAATTAATCATTAAGGAGAATGGTTTATTGAAATAGTTGCTTAAGTTAGAAAAATGTCATACTTTCACATAACTATTGAATACAGAATCTAGGTGATTTAACAAGCTTAGCTTTCATTTTAGTGGATTACAATCAAGCATAAGCTAACCCCATTTAATAGGACCACTACTTTTACTCATCAAAGTTAACTTGAGTCGATGTGGCAGTAGGCCTCATTAACTCAAATGTAAACTCCAGTTGGTCCAAAGGTGGGCAGCATAACACTGGATGAGGGGCAGCAGCCATGTGCAGGGTCTGGCTTGGTGCCAGGATCCCTCTTCAGACAGGCTTCCTGGTATCCCTTTTCTGGCCATTTGGAATGCCAGAGCTGTCCTGAGACCTACAGAATGCTTTATAACCCAATCTTGGTGACCAATTCATGTCAATTGTTAAAAATGTTACGTAAATTCTTACCTCATCAAAATATTTTACGATGTATTTGTAGATTTCTGTCAAGGCCACTTCTTCGTTAAATTCATTTTCGTGTTTCTTAAAGAAAGAAAGGCTTGTTGAGAGATTTCTGAAATGACTTTTTTTTTTAAAGAAAGTAACCAAATGTCCCTATTTCTACTTTCCAACGATACCTTAGATTCCTGAGTTAAGAATTCTTCCATTTCTGAAGATGACAATGGAGGCAAATCCCTGATTGCTTTGTAATAAGATTTTACTTCCTCTTTGTAGTTTGGAATATCCTTGGCATAGAGAAGTTTATTAGTTGGTGCTTCCTAAAAAAGAAAAAGCAACCACCACCAAAAGAGTAAACAACCATGGGGAATTTATAACAGTACCAATGTAGCTGAACCTCCACCACTATTATCACCTCCTGGTAACAACGCTTCATGCAGCAGGCTTTCATAAATGCAGTTGACTGAATGACTGACTGCTATTCAGATAGTTTTGGTGAGTCACTGTTATTTTCAGGCAGATTAAATGCTAATATATTCTGCCTTCCTCTCATGGAAGAACTAAAATTATTATTTTTGCGTGATTTTGAGTTACTGTAACAATGGAACTCATTTCAATCATAGTTCATTACTAATGGTTGTAAAAAGCCTGAATTAAAACATTTGCTCTCATCCTCACCCACTAGTGAATTTTGGCATTTATAAAAGATTTGATTGTAGGTCTGATTGAGCCCTTTATATAACCATGAAAGTAGTAAGTAATTGGCAGTGGCAGATTTTTCTGCTTGTACTTTTTATTTATTAGATTAGAAAGATCTTCTAGTGTCTTTGGGGGAAGCACATAGTCATTAGTATTGGCCAATCTGATGTCTGATATTACAAAAGTTCCGTGGCAGTTTGAATGTTTTTATGTAATTCTAACAGTAATAATATTTTTAAAAAATAAGTGAAAATTTTATTTTAAAAGCCACTTTCCATAAATTTTTTAAAGATTTGACTCAGAGAAGATAGGTGATTTAATAGGGTTAAAATGTCCCAGTACATTTAAAAATGTATCGATGACTTTAATGTCCATATCAGTGGCTTCATGAATCATTCTGAAGGATGCCTAGACTGATTTTTTTTTTCACTTATCAAATTTAAGTAGAGCCCACAAAACTTGCAGTCATTTGTTCAATAAAGATTTATTTAGCTAGGCACTGTGGGTAGGTAAAAAGGTGAGGAAGGCTGGTACCTGCCCTTAAGAAGCTTATATTCTAGTTAGGAAGACAGACTTCCACAGTGCTTACTATAGTACCAGTAATTAATAGCAGGGTGGAGAGTAAATAAAGCAAAGGACTGGAGAATTAGACAAATCAAGGATCATTAATAACTTGATGTGATCTTAGGAAAAACTTCTAACCTCAGAACAATTTCCTCATCTATATAATGAGGATAATATTAACTACCTTATGTGGTTCTTGTGAGGATTAACTGAAATATACCAAGAACATAGTAATCACTAAACAGCTATTTTTTACTTTGCGTAAATCAACATTTAAGTGTCTCATTGTGTTGCATTCTAAAAACTTTACTGGTCAGATGAAGAAAGCGCTGTGGGAACTACTTCAGGGGAAAGTTCACCGAGTGGGTACATTAAGGCTGATCTGAGTTTCCTACAGTTACAGGTACACATTAGGAAGTTATGTTGAATGAATGAAAGGTTTGTGAGTGAATGAATAAGAATTTTACTAGACAGGGCTTATGAAATGGGAAAGGGGTGAGCAAAAAAAAGAGTGAGAAAACAAGTTCATGTAAGTTTGGGAAAAATTAAGGCTGTAGCATAGAATGTAGAGGGAGTGTGCAAGAAAGATGATGAGGCTGGAAAAGAGACTTGGAGCCCAATCAGGAAGAGCCATGGTAGGTAATGCGAAGTATTTACAGTTTTTAAGCAGAAGACTGACAAGATTAGATTTGTGTTTTAGAAAGATAACCTGAGACACAGTGAAAAGGAAAAGTTGGGGAAATGACATGAACAACAGGGGCAAGGACACCGGTGAGGAGGCAGTTATCCCAGTGAAGAAGGGAAGAAGGGATAGGGCAGGGGGATGAGAAGAAGACAGAGACCTTTTAGAGATAGAAGTGGCAAACAGTTGGGGATTGAGGTTGAGGGAAGGAACTTGCTGAGAAATCTTAGGTAAGGTTTTCTTCCACATAAACAATTGGTTACATTCAAATATATATATTTAGATGAAATTGACTTAGGCCAATTTCAGTAACTTTATACTTTGGATTTATAGTTTATTAGTGCCCTAGAATGGTTTATACTTTGTGGTAAAGAATTTCGCAGTTGGGTTGGGATAATAACCTATTTTGGTTTTCACTTAAAAAAAAAAAAGATTAAAATAGAAATAAGAGACAGATTTTAAAGAAAACAAGTTTTTGACATCGCTATTTCTTTTCAGCTGATGTGATTTAGACCATTTATCATTTGCATATGTACAAGGAAGAGTGCTTCAGACTCATAGGAGTACATATAAGAAATCCTAAACCTAGGCCTTACCTTCCCTAGTTGCTGCTCTGTGAGAGAAAATGCATCCATGAACGCTTGGGCAATCACTGATAAACAGCCGTCTATGTGTGGTGTCTTCTTAATGTCAAAGACAAACTGAGGATTCTTCAGGATGTTCACCCAGAAGCGAAGGGGAAGGCTGTTTATGAGAGAGAAATTTTTTTTCAAATATAGCCACTCGGATGAGATGGGTGCTCTATCGCAGTTTGTAAATGGGTGTGTTTGTCCTTGTTATTGAAGTATGCAAGTCTGTTTTGCCAAATATACCAAGTAACAGATGGCAGCACCCCTCAGAGCAAGAAAAGGTTCAACTGACAGCTCCTGGAAGGGAGGACTAGAGAAGGGTGAGTCTGAAAGTGACCATGGACAAGACAAAAATTTCCTCCAGATAATTCTAGATTATATGAGAATATCGCATCGGATATCTAGAACCTCCCCCACTCTAAGTGGTACACCCTGGCCTAAGCCACCAGCGTCTCTCACCTGGGTTATTTCCCAGCTCCTGACAGTTAATTCTTTCACAACTACCAGCAATCCTCTTAACACAGAATCAGATCACATCTCTCTTCTGGTCAAAACTCGGCTCTCCATCCTCCTCTGGGTAAAACCCCTGCATGATCTGGACCTGGGCCCTCACCCTACCACTCTTCACCTCACTCATTTGGATTCCACTGGCTGCTCTGCTGTTCCTCACGTGCACCAGGCAGCTTGCACCTTACGACTTCTGCTTTTGTTGTCTGTCTTTCTGAAACTTTCTTGGCCCAGATAGTCTCATGGGCTATGTCCTCACTTCTTTTAAGACCTGCTTCAAATGTCATCATCTCAGTGAGGCCTCTGACCACCATGTCCTGCCTCTCTCTATCCTCCTTTCTCATTTTGTCCACTGTACCAATCCCCTTCTAATATATTGCAATTTACCTATTTTATTTATTGTTTTATTTATTTGTTAGAATGCGAGCTCTGTGAGAACATGGATTTTTGTCTGTTTAGTTCCTTATTCTACCTCTAGCATCTAATTAATAGTAGTTGGCACATAGTAGGGACGCAAATATTTGAATATGAACATGGGAATCATTGAAAGTCCTTTCATTATCTACTTTGCAACTCTGGCCTAGTTAACTACCTCCATCACATGGCTGCTGGGCTTCTCAATAGCTCTACTGTCCTGACTACTGCTCGTGCTCAGATGCCACAATCTTCACCATGAATTAGCAGCCTGCAGCACCCAAGTCTGGTGAACAGCAGGGCCTGGTTTTAAGGCTGGAACACAGGAAGGGAGTGAGCCAGGGTAGAGTTGGGATAGCCCTGGATTAAATGGGAAAAGATCAGACCTCTGGAACTTCAGCTTTTAATACTTATTTAAAATGATTGGGCTGACTTTAATGCTTGGGAGAGCTTGAGCTTGCACCGAGGAGTCCAACTGTATTGTAATAGAGTTTTATTCAGCTCATGCATAATTATTTCAAATATGGGTAATGAGCTGTTTCTTCACTAAGGAGAAATGTAGAATAAGTTTGGATGCCTTGTCTCAGCACAAGGTAAAATGTTAAACAACAAAACAATCCTTTGGCTAATTCTCATGGTATCAGAGTACTGTATTTGATCAAATAAAAGCAGAAATTTCTATACAGTATCAGAGTATAGACAGCTTAGAAATTGCAAAGTTATTAATTCTCTGAAGGACAAATAAGAGTCTTTAAAGGAAGGCTGTGATAAAACCACAAAATATTAATTTCTCATTTTTTGCTGGTCAAGCTAAACTTGTTTTCATATTCTAAATAAAGACTTCTTTCTTGCTTAAAGATAAGAGAGTTTATTTTATCCTAAAAAATAGGATTCTCTGCATAGGAATGAGGTTATTTATTGTTTAAAATAGTAACAAACAAGAAAGTGCTTTGACATGATAGCTTACCAAGCAAAAAGATTCTGATACAGGGATAAATGAATCCTTTGGTAACTATACATGCTCTCCTTTTAGTTAAGATTCTGCCCCAGATTCTTGAAAACAGTCAGTAATTACTTACTGTTTCTTCTCACCTGTTTGTTTTCCAAATATGTACGACATCAGGATCGGTGATTTTTTTGTTTTCAGCCTGGGCATCCAAAAAGTCAAAAAAGTATTTGATGGCAAATGGGGCTCTGCTGTTAGGTAAACTCCAAATGCTTCTAAAAAGTTTTTCTAGCACAGAGTGAATTGCCACCTGAAAGAAGGAACATTAGACTTGGGAGATTAAAACAAACAGGGTAGCTGTTTTGAAAACGTGATGGAAAATGAAATCCAAGTTGAGAGGAAATGATGTGCAAATCAGAAAAACAAGCTGAAGAGAAAATATGTAACATTGTCAAACGAAGCCAACAGGCACAGTATGGGACAATGGTCCTGAAAATCCAGGCTCAGGTTTAGATTTGGTTCATAGGCTTCTGGCTGATAACAACATTGTCTAGTCAACAGGGAGGATATCTTAGAAATCTCCAGCAGCTGAAATGTCTGTTGTAGGGCTGTATACGTAAACCAAGAGGCCACGGATGTTTGGCTTTTATTAGTTATGTTCAGCCTGAAGAAACTCAAGTGATGTTGCTTGGTTCCCAGAATTTTTCCTGTAGCATATATTTCTATCATAGCTTTTACTGAATACTTTCAAAGCATTTGAGTGTCTTATAAAAACCAAACTAGCAAAGCTCTGAGGGACAGATGAGAAAATCAAGAGGCTCTGGCCGTCCTCTACCCATTAAACAAATCTACTAAACTCTGAACAGACACTCTGTGATAATATGAAGAAGCATGCCTATCAGGAGCCTAGGGCCAGGTGTAGCTAGGCCCAGATGGGTGCGGGGGGGTGGGGGGGTATAAATCACCAGATTTCTGTTAATCCCACTAAGAGCGGGATAAAGTAAAATTTGCTCCCAATTTGGTATTCCACCGACTTTCATATCTAACACTTTTATATTGAACAGAATTCTTAATTTTAAAATGAAAAAAAAAATCAGTCAGATTTACAAGGTTTATTGACTCCCCCCTATTTTATTTGCAATTCAAAAAGGGAGCTTTATTGCTCATCCATAATAACAAACAAAAAGGAATAATTATGCTGTCAGCCTAAAGAACAATAGTAAAATGTTGGGTAAAAGGACTGGGAAACAATATTAAATCCCTGATTGAAGATGTTACAGTAGAAATTTATAAAGTGCTGTTATCTTTGTGGTTTATAAAAAAAAGAAGAGGGTAAGAAATGTTTACAATTTAAACTTTCATTTTGCTTTACTAGAAGGCACAAGGGATTTGTAACATTATCACACTTCAGTGGAAATTAAGTCAAACACATCATACACCCCCAAGGTAGCAGTAAAAGCGCTCCCAGAACAGTAAATGTACCTTGGTCGATAGCAGCTTTGTCAGATACATTTCTTTTACTTTGAACTTGTGCTTCCCTCGATGTCTCTTTCCTTGCACATCTTGGAATGCTTCTGAATCCGGTAAAATCTAAAGGAAGACAGAGCGGAAGCGTTACCCAAGGAGACCATTTGTGCTACAGAAGGCATCCAGTTCAGCAGCGAGCACAAGAAAGGCTGAACTCACCAAATGGCAGTGGTCATCCGAGTATTCCACATCTGACGCCAGAGAAAGAGGGAGAGAAAACAGTCCATTAAATAGAACAACCATGGGCTAATTGGCCTTCTCATAAAATGCCCCATTTGTGCTATAAGGAGGTCACTTGAGCTCTTCTACTTTAGCTCTTCATAGCTACATTTTGCCCCTGCTGCGTCTTAATATCTTAAGAACAGTATGAAGACAGGATGGGCCTAAGACTGCAGTGGGAAGCAGGATCCCTGTGCCTGGAAATGTTAAAACAGGCCGAAAGGTCACTTGCTGATCACTAACAGATACACCCCGAGCTCCTACAGCGTGCTAGGGGCTCTGGGGCACACAGCAATGAGTAACAGACCTAGTTTCTGCCCTAATGTAGAATTTACATTCTAACCACTGAGAGAATTTCACAGTAATTCATACTACTAATTACACGATTATTTAGTTATAATTATGATAAGGATTGTAAAGACGAATTATATGCTAAGAAAGTATCTAACAAGGGACCGACCTAGTCTGGGAGGTTTCTCTGAGGAAGGGATGTTGCAGCTGAACTTAAATGAATGGAAAGAGTTAGCCAGGCAAATGGAGGAAGAGGAACTGGTTCAAGGATCCTCAGAAGGGAAGGACCATGACCCCTTTTAGGATCTGAAAGAAGGGCAAAGAGGCAGAGCTCACAGAGCAAGTGGGAGAGTAGCTGGGAGAGAGGACAGTCTTGGAAGAAACATGGCTGTAAAGGGAGTGGTAAGTGCCTGAGGGAAGAGGGAAGAAGGTACTTGGGTTTTTGTTTTGAAGATGAGAGAGACCAGAACATCTTGCAATGCTAATGGAAAAAATACAGTGAGGTGAGGTGGGGAGAAAGTGCAGGTGACAAGATATTACTGGTGGTGTAAGAATGCTCAGGTCGGAAAAGATGGTGGGTGGGATCCAATGCACAGGTGAGATGGGCCTAGGATGTCAGGGGGAGCAAGGAGGAGGAGATGGGCCGATGCAGGTAGGATGGTAGGTTTGGCGCTGGACATTGAGGGAGTTCTGATTTGTTTTCTTTGTGAAGTACAGGGTGAAGTCATCTGCTGATTGTCAGGAGAGCTGTGTGGGTCAGCTTTGAGGAGACAGCGTAGAAGCATGGAAAACACAGAATGAGTTGCCTAGGGAAATGGCGAAAAGGCCGCCTCGAGGGCCCTAGCCAGATTGGGCGTCAGGAATTCAGAGTGACTCTATCTGTGCTGTTGTGTGCCTTTCTCCTCTTGGCTGCCTGGCCGTAGGTTCAAGAAAGGATAGTAGCTGGGTTCATCCCCACAGAGGGGGTGAGGCAAGGCCAGAGGGGCAGCGGGTTCAGAGGGTTGGCAGGAAGGTGGAGAGAATGATGGCTCCCCGCTGGATTGGGTAGGAAGGAAGCAGGGGCATTGATGGCCTGGCGGTCTCATGAAGAGATCTCCAGATAACAAGCTCTGCAAAAGGCTCAATCTTTGAAGGCTAGAACACACAGCTCTTCCACTTGTATTTACAACACAAAGACGTCACTCCTCCTATACTGGATGAAAGGACGTCCACCCTTGGCAAGATGGCTTCTCACTCTAGCCTGATGTAATGGTGGGCTGTGTGTATGTGTGTGTGTGGGGGGGGGAGGGTGCATCCCCAAACGTGTGTCCTAAGACCTACTTAATTATCCTGTTTAATTGAAAGCCCTGCATTCTGTCGGGACCTACCAGGCTCCTTCTAGTATGGAATCCAGGAGTCAGGAAGCCCCACCTGCAGCTGTGTGTGTCAGAGGCCCTGTTGGTGAGGCCCAGAACTTTTCTGATTGTCATGGCTGGGGTATAATTTCTCTGGAGACAAACCTGGAACTGGACCTAGGGATTTTCTCAAGGCACTATCACAGTGTTTTCTTCTACCAGGGAGCGAGAAGGGAATTTAGAGACTGGTTTACTGACTTGCCCATAAGAGCTCCCTCTTTCCTTTGTCTCCTCTCCACCTTCTGGGAATTTTGTAAATGCAATCACTAGGAGATTAGGGCTTTCCACATGGATTCTCTTGTTTGTTCAGCACTTGCAGGGCTGTATGATTATCTGCAAGCTTCCCTCACTTAGCCTCGGGACTCTCCTCTGTTAGCCTCTGTTAGTGCCACCCCACTGAGGAGTTGGAAAAGAATTACAAAGGCTAAAATCCTGCCCCAGAGTTTTGGGCTGTTAAGGGTAGTGACTTCCTCAGTGTTGGGCAGCCTGGGCTAACCACTGTTTACAGTTTCCTGTCCTTGCAGGGCTCACATTCTTCGGACTAGAAACAGATCGAAATGGCTTTTCTCTGCTTTCAGAGTGTTACATGGCAACAACTCAACCTCATCTTTGTGACAATACATCTGAGAGAGGCAAAAGGCGAAATTTTATGAAGCTGGGTGAGAACAAAAGGCTAACATTATATTGCTTACCTGAAGTAAAATTTGCTATCTTCTTAAAGACTTTTATAGTGGATCCATTTGATATCTGAAAGCAAAGATAAAAAATACATGAGTTTTCAAAATTTAATGTATTTCTCAACTTCTCCCAGGAATTAGATGGCTGGTTGGATTTTACAGTCTCTCACTTATTCAATCAAATATTTATCAAGAATGCCTATGTTCTGGGCTCTGTGCCAGAATTTGGGGCTATACTGATGGGCAAGATACTGTCTCTGCCTGCAAGGAGCCCACGGTCCTGTAAAGGAGACTGGCGAGGCGATGCGATGCAGTGAGGCAAGTGCCAGAAGGTGGCGGCCAAGATGCTGTAGGACCAGTGCAGGGTGTGCTAGTCCTGGAGGAGGGGAAAACTAAGCTGTGCTGATACACCTCAGCACCATCCCCGCTTCCGCCCCCTAGAGGTCAAGAGCCACTCACTTGGGTCACTTTCATTTTTTGAGGTTTCTATTATGATAATAAATGCTGAAACGGGTTTTTAAAAACTGGCATATAACGCTGGCATTTACCCTGTGGCAGAGCCATTCCACATCTAGGTATATACCCAAGAGATATTAGTATGTTCTGATAGTAAACTATTTCTAATTGCCCCATCACTGTAGTATGAACGAATACTCTGGAGTATGTTCATACAACAGAATGTTATAAAACAATGAAAATGAGCAACTTACTGCCACATGCCACATGCATGAACCTCACAGTGATGTTGAGCGAAAGAAGCCCAACACAAAGGAATGCATACTATGTGACCCCATATAAAGCTTAAAAAAAAAAAAAAAGAAACAACCTAGTCGAAACTATGACGTTACAGCTGTGGAGAAGAGAGTGGGGGTGGTGATTAGGAGGGACCGGGAGGGGGCTTCTGAGGTGCCCGTGATACTCTATTTCTGGACCTGAGTGGCAGATACAGGCTGTGCTCACTTTGTGATCATTCATCCAGAAGTACACTTATGATTTGCTCTCTTTTCTGCAGGTACATATTTTTAAAAGGAAGCCTGTAAAATCATAACAATTGCATATCTTTATTAATAAAAAAATTTTAATTTAGATATAACTTACAGGAAAGTCCTTGACTCTAATGTGAAGTGATGAATGTTCATGTAAGTACACAGCTGTGTAACCACCACCCACATGAAGATACAAAATTATATTTCAGGGTCCTGAGAAGTACCCCCATTATCCCTTCCCAGTCAATAATTAGCCCTTCCTCATCCAGAGGTAATACTTTTTCTGACTTCCATCACCATTGATTAGTTTCATCTGCCCTTGCACTTCATATAAATAGACTCATTCAGCATATATTTTTGTGTCTAGCTTCGTAGAGTCAATACAACAGGTCTGTGATATTTATCCATATTGTTTCAGCCACCAGCAGTTCATCTTTTTAAAATTACTGGGTATCATCCCATTGTATGACCATACTACAAAAAATTGCCATACAATAAAAGAAGTATTGGCTCATGCTACAACGTGAATCATCCTCAAAAACATTATGCAGAGTGAAAGAAGCCAGTCATAAAAGACGACATATTGTATAGTCTCATTTATATAAAATATCTGGAATAGGCAAATTTATACAAAGTAGATTACTAGTTGCCTAAACAGGGATTGGGAGAATGAGAAATTATTGCTAATGAGTTTAAGGTTTCTTTCAGGGGAAATGAAAATGTTCTAAAATTAGGTGGTGGTGGTGATTGTACAACTCTGTACCACAAACCATTGAATTATGCACTTTATTTAACATTTTGTTTTTTATTTTTCTCCACCCCTCCCTCCTTTTTAAACTTCTATTTATTTACTTATTTTAATTTTATTTTTATTTTTTTATTTTAATGTTTTTTTTTTTTTATGAATTATGCACTTTAAAAAGGTGATCATGATGGTATATAAATCCTATCTCAACAGAGCTGTTACAAAATGGCCATGGATTTGAAATGTACACGTTGGGCAAATAAATGCCTTTATTACATTGACATACTACCACAATGCCTATCTGTAGCCTCTTTCAGATATAAAGTCGAATTGTCAACTGAGGCCTTCTGGGACTGTGGAACTCAGAGCCAGGTGGCCTCCGAGTGCATCCCTCCCCCACAGCCAAGCAGGGCAAGAAGTGCCCTTCAGGCCAGGGGAACTAGATGCCTTTTTCTTTTTCCTAAAAAACTCTAAGGCTGTTCTGAATTCGAATACTAATTTGGACCTGGCCTTCCCCAGCTTGGAAGAAAAGTAAAAACTAAGAATTTCTCTTTTAGCCTGCTACATATTGGTTATCGACACGTACAGGCCTGCTTAGCAAGCAGCAAGAGATTAAAGCCCAATCTCCGTCAGGTTGCACCCACAGAGGAAGGGACAGAGAGCAGGAGCCAGCCCTGCAGAGAACACAGAGCACGGCTGTCCAGCCAGTGGTGTCTAGCCAATTGCTAAGTTTAGGCCAGAGACCTCCAAACGCTAGTGTTCACATCTTGTGGGGACAGGGTGGGGCAGGGGCGGCTGGGGCCATCAAGCCTCTGCAAAGTGTCCTGAGTGAGGGTTCTGAACTCTTACTGAGCTCTCTGACTCTGCTGTTATCATCAACCATCCTCTCCTTTCCTCTTGAGCCATTTCATTGTTTTCTGGCTGGGTTTTCAGTTCTCTTCCATATATGATGCAATTAAAGTAGACACTCTGTGCAGGCACCCCCTTAGCAACACTCAAACACTGAGTTTATGAGAATGTTTGAACATAGTCACAAAATTCTTCCCCATGAAGAGCTGGATATGCTCTGTTTCTAAGTCAATAAATATCTTTTTATAAAAGGAAGTGGGTGCTTCATTCTGGGTAATTGTCAAAGAATGAATCCCAAATGGATCCTGGGGAGTGTTGAGCCAATACTCTGTTACTGTCAGATGCTTTGTTTTGCCAGAAGTGAGCACCCTCACTCTATAATCACAAACACCACGGATGGGCCCTCCGATAAGGAGCGCTGCCAAAAGTTCAAATGTCTTTTCAAGAGCTGGCAACGACTCACTGCTGGCACTGTGCTTGGGCATTAAGACAGCGCAGCCGCAGCTTGTACCAAGGACATTTTACTCTGAAATTATCTCCCGAGAGCGAGTGTAAAGTACTATATCAGCGGATGAGCTGCATGTGTGTTCAAGCACATACGTGTGTGAGTGTATCCCATGTCCACAGCTGCCCTAGGGCTCGGCCCTTCCCCTCCACGTGATATGGTAAAACCACTGTGAAGTCAGAAAATGATGATTGTGGAGGCAAGAGCTTCCCATTTTCCGTTTTGCACAGGTCAGCTGTTACGGAGTAAAGGACAGAAACGCCTTTCTTGAAAAGTGCCACAGAATCCACAGAGTTAAAAATATGACGCTGTTTGTTCCAGCAGAGGAGCTCCAAACGCTTTGCTAAAAGTGACTCATTAATCCTCCTATACTCCTGTGAGGCAGGGGGCATCCTCTGGGCTCCTACTTTAGGAATGAAAACCAAATTAAATCAAAGCAAGATGAATGTCACTGGGTAGATCTGAGGCAAGAATGTTCCTCCAGCCCAGAGCAGAACTGGTACACATGGCAATTTCAAATTAAATTCCTTCTAGTCTCTCAGTGCTCCAGGATTCCATGTGACAACAAGGCCATACCCAGTCGATGGCTGGCCCATGTCGGAATGCTTCGGAGATGAATGACACTTTCCCGTCATCAGAATTAGGAGTTCTGACCACACGGGAAAAATGGACCCATGTTGACAATTTAAAGTAACTCGAAATAAACAGAAGTTCCCTTATCTTCCAAGCCATTTGCAAGTGAAGGTGAGCTTTCTTTGTGTTAAAATATTATCTTTATGGCACATGTTGAAGATAATTCCATAAAAATGGATTTTCTAGAAATATAAGTTGGAACTTATATTTAACCTTATGACACCACCATTTGTATGAGTAAATATGGTCAAATATTGACAATTTCTACAGTTAGCCTAAAAGGAAAGCTGGAATTTCAGTCTAAGAATTTTATGAAAAATTATGAATATTGAATATGGTCTGAAATATTATACATTTTCCTTAAAAAAACCCCTGAAAATACAATAATCAATACACATAATCATGTGGAAACCCTTACTGGTATCTCTCATTCCTAAAATGGGATTATGTGAAAACAGAATTCTATTCAAAGGGCATTGTTCCAGCAGCCACTCCTCAGCAGCCTTAGTTCTTCTCATCAGCATCCCAAGGCTGGAGGCAGATGAAAAAGGAATCTTGTTTTCTCGGGGCCAGAGGGATGACCTTGCTCAGTCCTCCAGAGACTGGGGCTCGGGGCTCATCAGAACATTCTCAACAGACACATCAAATCACACCCAGTTCCTAAAGCCAGAACAGAGCTCTGAAGGAGTCCTGAAACTAGAGAAAATGCCCACAGGGCTCCTGCTTCCTCCTTGAGGCGTGGAGTTAGCCCCAGGCCAGCTAGCAAGCTGCCTGCTAGGACTCTTAGAAAGAGCCCTGAGCTGGTCCTCTGCAGGGGAGTTTGGCCTCCAAGGGTGTGCGTGAGGTTGGGAACCAAAGTGCTCCGTGTGCTCAGCCTGGGCTGGAGTTGACAGCTCTGGGTTGCCTGAAAGAGGCCTCCCTTCTGATGAAGGTAACTGTTGTCACCTGCAAGAAATACTGGCCTTCATGAGCGTTGAAGTAGGATTGGAAATGAGGAAGCATTTTCATAAACTCACAAACGTGAGATTCATCGTGAGGTTTGAAGAGAAGTTACCTTTTTGAATGTGACATCAGAGAAGGTAACTACTAGGATCTCTCACGAACGGCCTCAGCTTTCTAGCCAGGCTGCTTCAGAGGCTGGGAGCATGGGCTGCCAGCCAGCTTCTGAGCAAAGTCATCCCTCCCGCCCTGAGAAGAGGCTGCGTCTCTAGTGCAGCTCCTTTTTCATCTGCTTGCAGCCTTGGGGCATCAGTGAGAACAGCTACATCACCACAGCCAAGTCTCTTAGCCTCGCTGTACCTCAGAATGGGAATGATGAGAGTATTTACTTCACTGGACTATAAAGAAGGACTGAAGGAGTCACTGTAAAAGCTCCAGGACACTGTGTAGTATACAAGAAGCACTCAATACATTTGTTAAGTAAATACCTGGGGTCATTCAAACTGTAAGAGATCTTTAGAGATAGTCCCAATCCTTTATGTTAGTGTCACAGGTGACACACCTGACTGGAAGGACTACTGACTTTACTCAGCAGACCCTTTGGGACACTCCTATTTCAACTGAATGACAGCTCTGGCATTAGCAGTGACCACTTCGGCATTAGCATGCACCTGTTATGAGGAACATTCTTCAATGACACAGTGGTTCAATGTCTTTTCTACTCTCGAAACCTCACAGCTTAGAATGAGAGGTGTGATCTGCTGAGAACACTTCCTGCTGGACACAACAGCTGTCCCACCTGCTTGATGCCACTCCACAGCAGGATGTGGGTATGATAATGGTCCAGCAAAAGGTCACACAGGGGTGGACTGAGGGAAAGGAGGCCTGAGCCCAGAGAAACCGTCCCCGCCACACAAACACACAAACTGATCTCGTCAGCTCCAGAACATAGTCCCGTCGCCTTCACAGTAAACTCACACACCACGACAGCCAGTTACCGAAGCTCTTGGGGAGGACTTAATTATAGGGGAGAGAGATGCCTCTGGCTTAATGTGTTTGCAAAGATGCCGGCTTTAGCCTCTTGTCTGTGCAGGACCAAAGGAGACTGGAGCAGAAATCTGCCCTCCTCCGTGTTCAACTGATGGACACCGAAGGTAAAAAAAGCTCCTTCATCATCAGGCGGTGATTGGGAACATGAATGGCGTTTCTGCATGTGAACAGTGCTGAGTGCTGGCTGGTGCTGCTATCATTGTGGAAAGCGATCGTGCCAAGGCCCAGGGCGGGCAAGAATGCCATCCTGCAGGTGACAGGGCACTCACTGATGGCAGTCTGGGTCTCTGCAGGCAGTGTGTGGCCCATGAGATGCTATATTTTTTGCTGTGCCCTCAGATGCCCTTTAGAAACCTGTTCTTCAAATATACGGACAGTAAATAAATCATTCAAGGAGGCCAGCTCCATTCTACTTGCCCTGATGACACAGCAAGTCAGGAAGAAACAGGCTCACACTCTAGCAGTGGGGACTTTGTTTAGATCGTAGGAGGAACTGGCCGTCACTACAGATTAACTTTAAAACCAAATTAATTTGGGCTAATTGGAGGGAGGTGACTCTGACTCACTTGAAACTCTGAGTTAGACCCTATTTTTAATTGAAATGCAGTTTTATTTTTTTTTTATTTTTTTTTATTTTTTTTGCTTTTAAGCGCTTATAATAACTCAAACTAGGGTGCTTTAGTAAATAAATAAGAGTGATAATTAGCATCCCATCTCTTTGGAAGGAAATGCAAGCACTCTGGATAAAATTTTTCTTTAACAAAAGGGCAAAAGCGAGCTTCATCCTGGCCCTGTCAAATTACTCCAAATTGTGAATCTGCAGGGATACTACTGAACGAACTACAGATTTAGGTAGCTGACGGGGGTGGCGGGTACTTTTTCTCTGAGCAGTCTTTGGAAAGCAGGGCAGTTGAGATGATCCAGGCACAGAACCCATGGGGACCAATGACCTCCCCAGTCCTTCAAGCAATCTGTTTTTTCTTTTTCTTTTGGTCTTACGGTTTAGCTTTTTAAACGTAAGGAGAATCCTTTAAGCCCTTGTGTCCTAGTCTTGTCATTTATTACCACCATGTGGCAATGCAAGGGTATGAGGCCAATAAATCATCTGGACAAGAAGTGACTACAGGCCGGATTAATTTCATTATCATCCCTAAGCAGATAGGTGTCTAGCACGCCGATGTCTCCAGTAAAGACTGATGTTCTGTCTCTCCTGACAGCCTTCCCCTTGCCTTGCAGACAGTTGTGGTGGTTTGCTGTTTTCCCGGCTGGAGTAGCTGGTCCTTAACTTAATGGCAGTGAATGGCCACACCTCCTTCCTTTGGGGCCTACCCCAGGCCACACGGTCACCAAGGGACACTGAGAAGCCTGACCAGTGTGGCCCAGCTCTCCCTACACAGCTGAGCAAGGCAAGCACATTAGTCAAGAGGGCTGTGAACTTGCTGAGACAAGTTGGCTACCCAGATATGGGCAGAAGAGGAGACTGTTGCCGGTTTGCAATCTGAACTTCACTCTGATGCTGTAATAAGCTCCTCTCTAAGCACTTCTACTGGCAGGGCAGCACCCCCAACGCAACCCTCCCTCTTTCCGTCTTTCCATTGAATTCCTGCTGGATCAGTGCTTCTCCAAGTGTAGCCCACCCACAGGAATATGTATTTCAGAAAATTCCCTGGGGAGTTTTATAATGTCCAAAGCTAAGACCAACAGCTCCTGGTAAGATGGTTCCATGGTTGAAGGTCTGAGCTGCAGGAGGATGAGCAAAGGAGCAAGTTGTTACTCCTTAGCTCTCTCTGCAAGGTGCCCTGCAACCTTTGGGCAGCCGCCCAAAGCAGCTATTTCCAAACTGGGTCTGAAACTCACTCAGCAAAGGGCCCAAGGATGAGGCAGTGTCTGTTCCTGGCCGGTGTCCAGGAAGCTCTGCTCAAAGAATAGTCTCCACCCTTCCTGGGTGGAGGGGAGCCTGGCAGGGTCCAGACGCCTTCCTGGTGCAGACATATCTCCCTGGGACTTGACAGCTATGAAAGACAGGAGGCGCCTACTATCTAAATAGCCTGGGAAACTGCTGCTCCCGTCTTCTCCAATCCCTGGAAAGGTACCTGCATCTATGCACCTTGACCCAACCTTCACCCGTCTCTCTCCCATCTGACAACTTGTGGTCACCACCTCCTGCCTATCTCTAAATTCATCTACTTATCTCCATTTCTGTGTCACTTCTGGTCAGCATCATCCCTCACTTGAAATTCTAATGACAGCTTCTGACGGGTCTCCCAATTTCCATGTTCCATGTACAGCCACAGGCATTTTCTGAGGTAAAAAGTCTGCCCCCTGCTTAAGATTCTCCAAAGGCATCCCACTCTTCATGGGATGAAACTCAAACTCCTGAAGAAGCTGACTGGGCCCACACTATCTGCACCTCCCCTTCTCACTTCCACCCCCCACTTTCCTGGCCTTGCACCTGAGAACATGCTGTGTGAACTTGTGAAGCCACAGACCCTAGAGCCCAGTTACCTGGGCTCAAATATTGACTCTGCTACTGCTGTTAGTAAACCTTAAACCTATCTATGAAGTGGGCTAATAGTAGACCTACCTCATAGAACGGTGATGAGATAGAAGGAGCCAAAATAAGGGGACATGCTGAGAACGGCACCTGGTACAGAGTAAGGGCTCCATAAAGCCTGACTATCATCAGCTCCACTGCTGTCTCTGCCCCTCTCAAGTTTTAGCCAGTCTAAATAAGCCTTTTTGTGGAAGAATATGCATGTTCTCCCTTCCCGGCTGGGTGGGCTTGCACCCCACCCCAGCCCGGTTAAATTCAGGTCTCAGCTCAGTTATAGCTTCCTCCAGGAAAGGAAGCCTTTTCAGAGGCTTGGAGCCACAGCACCACTCCCCCACAAGGCACTGTCTCATTGCTTGTTTCCTCTCCCTTTCTGTACCCACACCCTGGGGCTGTGGGGTATGTGGCGTCAAAGGCTTGGGCTCTGTCCTGCAAACGTGGCCTCAGCTCTTAGCACACAACAGATGCTCTGCAAAGACCTGGATAATGTTGCTGCATGACCCCCATTATCCCTGCCCCCTTTCTTGTGCCTTAGGCCTCTCTAGCACTGAGAGCTCTGACGGGTCACGTGTGCCCCTCACCCCTCTCGACACTCACCCAGCATGTGGGTCGAGGGCCAAACAGAAAATACAGCATTTCTTCAGAAAGAAAGGCTCCTACACTAAAGGCTACATGGTCTATTGTGAACGCCAAAGAGCGGCGAGGCCTAGGACTTTCACAGGCTTCGTTCAGCCGTCAAGCTAAATGAAAACTCGTCTCGGGCTTTGCTGAGGAACATGCTTCAAGAGGGCAGAGAATGTCATAAAGGGGAAGTTTCTCACCCAAACTGCAGGATGTAGAGCCCTGGGCTCACGTGGAAATCAAAGCTTTTGGAGAAGGGGCTTTGGGGGAACCGAGACAATATGTTGAATTTCAGGACAAATTCACTGGCCCCTCCCAATGAGCAACTAAGGAAAACTTCTGTCCCAGAGGAAAACAATCTGCAAACTATCCTGGAAAATGGCTAGGAGTCCTGAAATGTTTTTAAAAAGAATTTTTGGTGGAAATGACCTAATCCAGTTAGGAGTGGGGTTGAGGAATGGAAGTTGGGAGCTAAATCTTGTTCTTACCTCGTAGTGGCCAATGGTATTTAGCTTGGTTATTCCATCTTCAAGAATCACGGAGGAACTGTCAATATCCAGGAGTTCTTTCTGCCGTGTGCCCACCTGAAGCTCTGGAGGGAAAAAAGAAAGAGTATTTTATTCTCTTTTAAAATTACAATGAGAAATTTTAAATGCTACCCTGCCACTTTTGCAAATATCACTTACATAACAGATAAAACTTAAATAAAGTGGTAAATATTGGTTGGAGGTTCTGAGAGATGCCAGCCAGCCCAGGAGCCTGACTTCGGTGTTCTGTTTTATACTTAGGGCTTGACTTTAAGACCACTTTTCTCTGAAGCTTTTACTCTGGGGCTCAGCCTGGAAGTAAAGCCAAATGAAGATAAAATAATGCCCCCTCAGAGGTGTGAGCTCTTCAGAAAATACCCAAAGCAAGTTTGTATGTTCGCATGTGTTTGTTTTTGTATGTTTGTGTGTTCGCAAGCAGGCGTGCTGTGAGCCATCTTCAGTAGGTCCAATACCCCAAAACACGGGTTCAAACTCCTTTAGAGAGGTTGCCAACTTGTGCTCTAGGGTCAGAATGTGGCCCACAGCTGCATTTTTCTTTTTGTGAATCTGCACCATTTTTACTTATTATAATGTCAATTCAGTATTAACATTTAATGGTGGAATGCTGCACAGAAAAATTTGCACTTCTGCTTTGTCTTTCAAAAAATTGGACCTTTGGCAACACTGACCACACAGGCCCACACTAAGTGGCACTGCCCACTTAGATGGCATGTCTTTTCCTAATTAAGTCAGGCCCTGTCATTTCTGATTGTCCTGGGCAGGCCGGCCCGTACCCCTTACTTAGGATACTTCCTGCATCTTTGAGTAGCGGAGTTTGTGAGCCTCTGCTACAGGAGGTCTGAACAGAGCTGCTTCTGGTATTGGATTTCAACACAATTTAGGGCTGTGTCTAAGGCTTTGCTTTAATTTTCTGGGGCCAGCAATGGAGGAAGTTTGGAAGGTCTTCAGATACACAGAAGCCTGACATGGTGCCACGCTGCGTCCCATTTACCATCAGACTACACGTGGAGCATCTGGTATGGTTTGTCCTGCTCTCTACCTTCTTACAGCAGGAGGAGATGAGCACTTGATGGGCACAAAGCCCAGAACAGTGGGAAGACTCTATTACCAACTTGGTAGTGGCAGGACTGAGGCCACTGGGCTGCTTCCCCTGTGGTCCTTGGCTCTGCGTGCCTGTCATAGCCACTCATTTGCAAGAGGGAGTCTCAGGGCAAGAAGTTGATGGTCTGGGTCACATCATGGTTTCCTGACTGAGGCTACCCTATGACCCTGCATCTAACCAATGAGCTAAATTGGTCTTCAAGTGCCCAACAGTTCATCCAACGAAAGGAAACAGAAAAGAGGTGCCTTAGCCACTGGTTCTTTAAAGCCATGTCACGCACAGTTGCTGCATATTTACGTGGTTTCACTCCTATTTGCCAGACCCTGCCCCCAGCCTCCACTCAGTGGCCTTGGAGCAGAAAGTCTGACTGGGAGGGTGGGGTGGGCTGATTTTAATTGCCTGCTTAGTGGAGGCTACAACTGTACTTGGAGGGAGATGAACCTTGTTATGCTGTCACTGCTGTGATTTTACTCTTCTTTCCTGTCCCATTATCTGCTATAAAATCTCATGACAGTCTCCTGGGAGGGCTGTGTGGAGCTCAACTTTAAAATGTTGATGAACATTTGAGTGAAGTGGAGCCCTGTTAGCTTGCTCACGCATATGCTCTCCTTTGCAGTATACCAATAGAACCCGAAAATGAATTCATAGCAGATGCTGTTTCATGTTGGGGGAGGATAGAGGATATACTTAATGCAGGATGAGATTAGCAGAGAAGAAGATGACCTTTCTAGCATGCTGGTGTTAACGCCCAGAGTCTGAGCCACCCACTAATGACACACTCGGTATCACAACAAACAAATCAAATGCCAAAGTGAAATGCAACACAGACAGAGAGCATGAGGTTTACACCTTTTTGTACTTCCCGATGCAAGGTGAATCCATTCGGTCTCAGGGTCAGCAATTTTATGAATCTGATTTACAAACATAATATTTAAAAAGCCAGCATCTTTGAAGGATTATGCTTCCCAGGAAGAATCATAGTATTCTCAAGAAGTCTCTTGGCCCTTAGACATGCCCTCTGGGAACCAGGCCACATAAGCTTCGCCAAACCGAAGCTGGGGACAGGAAGGGAGGGGGAAGGGTAGGAGGGACCCTCATCAGAGGGCTGGGATACAGTCACTCCCATGTAGCCTTACCAAGGCAAATTTCATTCAGCTGAAGTCCATAAGGAGAGCCATTTTTGCTGAGGAATGCTTGGAAAATCTTTTCTTTGGCTTGGCCTATAGTATCACAATCAAGAACATTGACTGAAATATTCCGACAGACATCTGCACTGTCATTTTCTGGGATTTTTTCAAAGATGACGTTTAATGCCTGCAAGAATATAAACAGGTTTCCAAGTCTATTAGATAATTGCAATCTGAAAGGCATTCATAAAAGACACAAAACCTGGTGAGTCCTACTGATACCTCCAACAGCACATTAGCAAACACTGTATCGCATTGTGTTACTTTAATCTTTTTTCCATAATCCATTCTTTTCAGGGATAATGGGAAGGGAAACAGAAAGTTTAAACTCTCATTATAGAGCGAGCATTGAATAAATATATCTGAGAGTAAAATATATATACTCATAAAAATTCTAAAAATGGTGATTTCTAATTTCATCCTCAAAAAAAAAAATACTGGAAAGATTGCACAGTAGATGAGGGCAGACTGGTGATTATCTTTTTTTTTATTAACAGGACCCACAGAGCCCCAGGCATGAAGTTTTGGGTGACAGGAAAGGTTACAAGGTCCCCACTTTGGTCACAAAGAGGAGGTCACTTGTTAGTATACAGAATTAATTATGGTGACGTTCATCTCACTCTCTACTTTTGACATCTTCTGTCAGAAAATTTTCCAAGCCTTCATTAAAACACTGAGATCCCCACCCTGTACTATTAACCTGGCATTAATTACTTTACATCTCAGTGCCATTACTTAACATTTTGTCAGTTAACAATTTCCCAGTACGGAAAAACCTCAGAATGAAACGAATGAGGGAAGTGAGGCCTTTGTGAATGTGTGAGAACACCAAAGTACGGGATATTTCAAAAAAAATTCAAAAGCAATTTCAGGTTTACTTTGCATAAGAACAAATGAACACATCTAAAACAACACATTTTATTTACTACAGGCCCTTGGGGAAACTGAGTCACAGACATGCTAAGAGTCTTTTGTAATTAGCATAGCATACAGCTTAGATTCTAAGGCCCCTTGGTAATCATGGAGTCAGAGGGCGCTGGGTATGGTGTGAAATGCACAGTTATTCAACGTTTTTGAGCCTGGCTGTGATAAAAGAATATAAAATGATTAACTACTGAAAATGTTGAAAAAATAATGAAAACAATGAAAAATAATGAAAAAAAATAATGAAAATATTAAAAGAATAATGTGGAGAATGGGGATAGTCAGGGTTTAACAACTTTAAAGTGGGTATAATAACATACCTGCCTTCTAGCAATGTTACAGAGATTAAATGAGATACTGTGAGTCAAAAGCTTGACACAGGGCCAGGCTGCTGGGAAGGGCTGGATGACAATAATGACAGTGATGTTATTATTTCATGGAACTTACAGTTCCTATTATTGTTAGTATTGGCATGCCTTTATTTGGGAACAAAGACCCAGCTGGTATTGAGCAGCTAGGAAGCCGACCCTGTGCTCTGGACCTGTCAGAGGAAGGAGGATGCTGCCAGCATGCAGGGCGGGCAGAGCGCTCCCTCTGGGGTCAGACTCCTGGGTTCAATCCCAGCCCACTACCAACGAGCAAGGTAATCTCTCAGGCCACCACCAACTAGCTGGGTAAACCCCCTAAAGCTGTTTTCTCACCTGCAAAGTGGAAATAACTGCCTCCCAGGGTTTCTGTGATGATGAACTGAACTAATCACACAACAGCGTCTGGTTCATGAGCACTTGGGATGATATGACTTACGGTCAATGACATGGAAAAGGAGTTTCTGAACTCTGGGGAGGTTCTCAGGATGTGTCTTCTCTTCACTGTCTTCAAATTTTGCCCTGACAATCCTGTTTCCAACTATGTAAGCATACTCCTTGGTCACAACCTAACCAAATGATTAAAACTCTGGATTAGTTGAACCTGGACTCTAAGGTTAAGGAGTGATCTCTGTCTGGCCTGTGTGAGTTCCCTTCGTCCTGGAACAGAGACTTGCTCCCATGCTTGCTCTTAGAGTATATTCGTGTTTGGGTCAGCCACCCACTGCGAAGGGATGCAGAATACCACTTGGCTCACAAATCTGGGAGAGAAAGCAGGGAGTGCTGGGTAGGAAAGGCAGCTATCGGGCAGAAGGTCTAGAAGGGGCCAACATGGTGAAGCTTCGTGCCAGAGTCCTCTCCCTCATCTCCCTTTGCAGAGACATTTATTGAGGTCTCTGGGGCTGGACAACCTGCCAAATGTATTTCAAGGCATAATTCTTTTAATCTTCTCAATTTCCTGGGGAAGGCGTCTGTATAATTATTACTCCCATTTTAGAGTGAGGAGACGGAGGCACAGAGGGGCCAAGTAACTTGCTCCAGGGCCACAGCTCATAAGTGGCAGAGCTTGGAGTTGGTGCCACGAACCGCTCAGCTGCAGGTCCCTACCACCCTGCCTCTCCCTCACGCCTCCTGGTCCCACCCAGGAACCCTTTGGACCTCCAGGAACCCTGTCTTAGATGAGGCTGCAAGTAAAGTCCTAAGCTAGGTCCCTGGCACAAAGAGGGGTTCTGCAGGGGACTGGAGGAGTAAATGCTAGACGGGCCGCCTACAGTCTGAGCAGACCGGTTTGTCTCCTTGGATTTCTCTACAAGATGGTCTCCTCACTGAGAGCAATGATGGTTAGGCTGTTTCCCAAGGCTCCCAAAGAGAAAAATGAATAGAAAGCACCTTTTAATCAGAGCTCCAGCGATCCCAGCTTGTTTAGCAGTTTTATGGGTATTTGTGAAATAACACTGTGTGACTACCTAAAGGGCACTATTGTCTTTAACAAAAACACCTCTTTATGGGCAATAAATGTTCTTAAAAACAACCAAAAGAAAAAAATCTTAACTGGATGTAAAATAATGTAAATTTGCCACTGCTTCCATGGCTAGATGGGTGGGAAAAAGGTAAAATGGCATTTAATAGAGTCCACAGGGAATTCTCAGACTAAATGCAGACACAAATTGATTTGTGTTCATTTTTTATGCTGCTAACGCTTGAAACTCAAACGGCAGTCTCCTAAGGCGTTAAGAGTAGTCAGGCTCTCAGAGTGGGCTTGGAAGCACACACCCCGCCTCTGTCCCCATCACAGAAGATCCACCATGGGAGCATCGCCTCTCCAGCCCTTCAAGACCCAGCTAACCCAAGTCTTCCCTGTGCCCTGCTCCCTGTCAGGGGCTGGGTGTAGGAGAGACCTTAAGACTTAGTCCCTGTTCTCAGAGAATTGTGTGATTTGCATTGCATTTGAGAAATAAAGCACTGACTGTGCAACACTATTCATCCACCAGGGGCAACTCTATCATCCTCAGTAAGTGTTCACAAAGAATTCCAGGAGGGAGGCCAGGAGGGCTGAGGGCCTGGGCATTGGCATCACCCCTTCTCCTGCTACTGACCCAGCTGTGGGACAGTGGGCAAGCAATCTAACATCTCTGAGCCTTAAAATTCTCATTGTTTCTATCTCAAAGGAGAGACAGGATCACTAAATAACAACATGGAATAATGGAAAATTTAGGAGTGCTTCGCGTGTGCCAAGCACTGTTGTAAACAATGTGTGTCTATTAGTACATGTAAATTAATCTCAGAAACAACCCGATGACATAGATTGTATTATTATTCTTCCCATTTTACAGATGAAAATTGAGGCACAGAGAGGTTAAGTAAATTGTACAAGCTCACCCAACAAGAAAATGGGAGAAGCAGGCATTCTGTCTCCAAGTTCTGAAACTTGGTGACCCTTTCAAAACATGAAAATGTTTTGTAAACTAGGCATGGTCCAAATCGATGGGATGGTGATTAATTTTCAATACCCACAAAAGGCTAAAGTGCTCTGAAATGTATATTGTTGTCTTGACCAGAAATCTACCCCTCTGTTTAGATGGCCTGCTCTGGGTCTCCCTATGTCCCTGGCATGAAAGTGCCAGGAAAGCCAGGGTGAAAGACATGGTTGGCTGTCCACCTCGTCTCCTTCTTTGCTAACAGAAACCAGATATCGACAGCAGTGGGCCCAGACTAGGTTAGGAGACACGATTGGTGGCAAGGCCCTTCTTCACTGGGGACAGGTCATATAACCCAGTTCCGTCCAAAGAGACATAAAGAAAAAGTGTTTCTATCGAACAAGAGGAGAGAGGAGTACTTAGAGCTGGGGCAGCTATTTTGTGACTAGGAGTCAAGGCCAAAACAGCATGGTGACTTGGAGTTCTGACACTGCTGAAGGGATGGACCAGCCTTGGAGCTACTCACCTCCAGGCTTTCATACTCTTACTATTTTAGGCACCATGAATTAGATTTTCTCTTAACAGCTGAACACCTCCAAACTGACAGAGCTTGCCTTCTGAGGTGGTGATAGGTTAAACCATTCACGGACACTCATCTGTTTTGCATCTGTCATATGCGGGGCATTACAGATGATACAAAGAAAAACCTGATGCTGATTCTGTCTGAGAAGTATTCTAAGACTA
Organism: Cynopterus sphinx; assembly: GCA_030015415.1. Lineage (NCBI taxonomy): Eukaryota > Metazoa > Chordata > Mammalia > Chiroptera > Pteropodidae > Cynopterus > Cynopterus sphinx. The sequence continues at coordinate 96,913,186 of CM057380.1, forward strand.
GTAGAACAACTGCGAGATACATACAACAAATTCTACTACCAGGTGGAAACTGATAGCTATAGATGAAGTGTTTTAGAGGTTCAAAGAGATATCACCTCTAGCTTGGAGGAGGGATTTCAAAGGGAGAGAAAGTAGGAGGAAGGGCATGCATGGAGGAAGGAGCATTGAGTTGGGTCTGGAAAGGAGCTGCACGTGCAGTAGTACATATGGAAGTCTCTGAACCATGGAGCTACTTGGGTTCAATTCTAATTAGACTGGGGAGCAGTGAGCTTCAATCCTTTACTCAAGCTACTAGGTCAGGAATTCTAGATAAAGAACCTCAGTTCCTTTGGGTAGAATGTAGGGTGGATCACTGCAAGAACCACGCCTGCCTTTGCAAAACCACCACTTGCCATCTGAGAGAGACGCCTTGTACTATTTATAGAAATAAAAAGTGAGAAGGAGAATACTATTTTAGGTTTCTAATAATAATAGCTAGCACTACTGAACACATACCACGTATTGAGAGTTGTCTTAATTTTTTTTGCTAATTCACTTAATTCTCAAAACAGCTCTGTGGAATGGGCACTATTATTAGCCTCATTTAATGGATGAAGAAACTGAGACACAGAGAGGGTCAGCAGTGTGTCCCATATTGCAGAGCTGGTGAGGGTCATAATTAGGAAACGTTCACACTCTCAACTTTAAAGTCAAAAGTTCGATCGAGGAGATAAGCTTCCAAAGAGCAGTCCCAATCTGCCTAAGGTCTTCGTAAATGCTATGAGAGCAGACAGGCTGGACACAGACAGCCTGGAAGGAGAGGTTCCACCTCCTTACCCTGGCTTGGTAGAGAGCCCACTCAATCTGGAGCCCTGCAGCTCAGGTGCCACCCCCGGGCATTTTTATGGAGCTCACGATTACCCAGAAGAAAGATGTCCTTTCCCAGCCCCTACCGTTGCTGAGTAGGGCCGTGTGGTGAAGTTCTCGCCAATGAGAGTACGAGGTGTCTTCTGTGGCAGCCTCTGGGAAACTTCCTTGAAAGACAGCTGGTGACCATCTTAGATCAATCACTGCTTTTGTTACCAAACCCTTTTCTGTAGCCCAGCCTGTACCATGTGGGCTAGAAAGTGGAAGGAGGCTAGAGGTGAGCAAACACCTTGGACCATGAGGATAACAAGAGATAAGGAGCCCAGGTCTGCGAGAATGTTCAGAGCAGAGGCTCCCAACAGCACTGGACCGCCGACCCAGAACTTCATGGGGAAGAGAAATAAACTTCTCTGTTGCTTAAGCCACAAGTATCTTAGGTCTCTGTTTCTTGCAGCAGGATCACATTCTAACGGTTTCAGAAACATGTCTCTCACCACAGAGGGGTTATTTACACGGGAGAGGCTATATGGAAGATGCATGGCCCAGAACCAGAGAAAGACCAGACTGGAAGGGCCTAGTGTTTTAGTATCATGTCACAAGCCAGCCCCTTCAGTTGCTTAGGTTTATCATGGTGGTCTCCTGTTCACATCTGTCCAGTGAGACACTGTCTGCCCACATGTAGGGGTTCTGGGCAATATTTTTAATACTAACGTAAGCTTTTAATGACAATGGATTCAACCAACCAACTCACTATGTCCCCCATCATCAATAAATAACCAGCCAAAAAGAATGGTGAGGGGATACTTTCTGCTTAGTAGACCTTAGAGTTGCCAAGAAAAATGGCTCCGACAAGAAAAGCTGTTATAAATAATTAATAAGCACCCACTCTATGCAGAGCATTACAGCTAGACATCTTACATATATTATTTTCAGACCTCATAACAAATGTACAAGATTGTTTATGATCACCTCTTTATAGATGAGGAAATACATTCAGAAAGGTTGAGTGACTTGCCCAAAGTCACACAGCCAGTTAGTAAAGAGACTGAGTCCAAATTCATATCCAAGATGGTCAGACTTCAACCCCTACCTCTTATGTTTGAAGCCACACAGCGCCTGGACATACAACCACATTCCTGACTCACTGGCAGCTTTACCCAGAGTCCCTTCACACAACTTGGTTTCAGATATTGAGGTAGGAAAAATAAGACTGCAGGGGCATGGGAGGAGGAATGAAAAGCAAGGGAAGAGGTATTTTTTCACTTTCCCCACACTTTGGCAGGGTGTGGGGCGGGGGGGGGGGTGGAGAAAGATCCAGCTACCTTATTTACTTCTCAGCCATATTCTTGGCTAATAAGGGCAGTAATATTGCTGTATCCTTTCTGTAATACCTTATAATACCTAGAAAGTAATTTTTAAATAATCTGTTATAAAACAGCGACTTTATCATAAAGGGTCTTAGGCCAAATACTGCTTTTGTTACACCAAACCTATAAAATATATTTCTAATTTCATTTTGGAGCCAATTATACCAAACTGAATTAGAGGGAGGTAGGGGCGGGGTGGGGGGGAATAAGGAAGGAGAGATGCTTCTAGAAGTTCAGTAGAAGCAGCATGAGCCCTTCTGATCTGAAGCTTTTTCTCAAGCTGGAGTCAGCAGCCCTAGGACATCCTACCAGACATCCCTTCTCATGCTGCTCTTGTCTGCCAACCTCCACTCCCTACATTCTTTATCCTGTCCCACTAAAGACAAAGAGCCCCAAGCTTCCTAGATCAAGGTACTTTGCCTTCCAACTGAATAATGAAGAAGGCCTTTTCTACTTTGGAAAAAAAAAATTAATGAAGAGATTTCCTCAAATTTAAGTTTTTCTCACAATTTTTTTCTATATTTGCTCATGCTAGAAACAAGTGAGAACCTGTCTGATTTAGCCCCAAATGATTAATTTCAGTCTGTTAGGTTTAATGAGTATTTCATAAGTTTTTTGTTTTTCTGTAAAGCGCCCCATGAGTTTCAGATTTATGGATCTGAAGTGGTGAGGCATTTCCATCACTACACCCCTAGGAGAGGAAAGAGGCTAAGGATTTCAGGGTTGATGGGAGGGCAGATTCTAGTTCTTTTTCTCTATAATGTCAAACTAGGTTAGGGCTGGCAAATTTTCTGTCAAAGGTTAGACAGAAAATATTTAAGATTTTTGTGGTATATCTAATCTCTGTTACAACTACCACTTTGCAGTTGTAGAAGGAAAACAGACATAGACAATAGTAAATGAATGGGCATGGCTGTGTTCTAATAAAACTTTATTTATAACAACATGCAGCAGGGCCACATTTGGCCCACAGGCTGTCGTTTGCTGACACCTGCTCTAGGTAACAGTAACTTCAAATGGAGTGCTGACTCTGACAATGCCACAAAAGACGAATCTAAAAAATGCTTTCTATCTCTACCATGATTTGCTATAAACATTGCCATTCTGAGGAGTACAAGTATAAATAAGGATCCTTAACAATTAAACAATAGTCACATTTGAGCCATAAAGAAGAAAATTAAATACTTCTGTACTTAGGTAACTAAATTATTTTCTCATTATGGGTGTAAGAAGAAAGGGTATGAAGAGGGAAGTCATTTAAAGCACTCATTTAATGTTAATTTTTCATTTTCCACTACTTGCCATCAAGTAGGGAATGACATCTAAAACAATTATTAAAAAAATGGTTTCACTTCTTTGATCAGGAATCTCAGAACAGTACATATGAAGCTAGTAATGGTTTCAGTATTATTGCAAGTCATAATGGAAATGATTTGCACTATGGTAGAGAGAAAAAGTGGGGAAAAGCTCAAGAATTGTTAATTAACTTCACTGTTTCTCCACAAATGCTAGGAGTATTAAAAACGAGATTGCTGAAGTGCAAACATCAGGATTTAATGAACAATGGGACGTAATTGAAGTAACAGAGAATGACTTAATTGGGACAGTGGGTTGTTTAATTTGGGGGATAATGGGTCTTCTGAAAGGACAAACTAAATGCAACAGAAGGAGCTAGGGAGTGGTGGGGAGAACCACAGTATTAATGGAAGTATACAGATGAGAAACTCTTGTTAGAGATAGCCAGGGCTCTGCTGCTATACATGAAATATTTTATTGAACATGATTGTCCTCAAAATGGTACTTAGTAAAAGAAAAAAGACAGACTGGTGTGGGCTGGCATCAACCTTCAATAAATCATAGTAGAGGCATTCAGATTTCTACAGGCATGTATCTGTGCTTTTTCAAGAATTTCTAATAAGCTTAAAGACCTTCCCATAGATACAAGAATGAGGGCAATAATATGTTTGTCAGAACACTGTTGCCCAGGATGTCAGATGCTATCTCTCAGATACAGCCGATTGGCAGGCTCATTTCCTGGGTTTAAGAGTTCAAAAAACCATTTCTCGCTTAGCTTTGATTACAAGGCAACCTTCTCTCGCTAATTCAGCACCCTTGCTGCGAGTTACTGGGTTTGCTCATCTCCTCTTGAAAGTAAATGTCCCTTCTCCCATGTGGTACATTTTCCTGGAGTTGAAATCCTCATGTCTTCTTCACTCGCTCCTCCGAAGTTTCAGGCGAGCTGCTCTGCAATTACTCTCTTGACACAGCACTAGCTCAGGGCCTACAGTTCTCCAACAACAAAATCGAACATGCCTACAATTTTGCAAAGGAGGGAAAAGCGCAGAGCAGTGGTGTTTATTCCTCCTCCGTCAAATCTGAATCCCTGGATAGGAGAGGGTGGCTTGAGTCCTGTGCATGAACAAACCCTCCCCTGATGCTAGCATTCGGGAGGAAATAATATCAGGACTGCCTCATTGAACGCTAGCCTGCAATACCGTGATAGAGAAGGATGGTTTCTCACAGCACTAGAGTGTGACTCTATGGGCTTTGCTTGAATTTGAGGAAAGACAGGCATTTTCTTCCCAGGATGCAGCAAAGAATCGCTTCCCAAAGCGCATTTGTTAGTATAATGGTTTCTTGTGTAAGAAATTGGCAGGATGTCTTTATGTTCTAGAAAACACCCCACACCTCAGGGAGAACACATCCTAAACTTAGAGGTGTGAAACCTAATTTTTAGGTTGTTATATGAGGTGCTGTGTTTCTGAGCATTTAGCCAAACAGGATTTGGGAGCCTCTTTTTAAGCATGTCCCTGCCTTGGCACCAGGCTGTCATTTCAAGTTGTCAGGTGGCTGCTCTTGATATTTCTGACTTATCTTTCCTTGAAAGAATTTACACACACATACGCACACTTGAGTTTTTTCGCCATACCTAGGTTTTCAATTACTTAAACCACTTCAGGCAAATTTAAGAAATAAAGACTTCAAACCACTGGGTATGCCTGCCTGGGAGGGGAGAATTAAAGTGAGAAAGAGTGGGAGGATACAGAAGGGAGGTATGATGGTTAAGGCTCGGGGAACCTGCCTGAAGAGAAACGAAAACTTTACATTTTTTATATTGACCTTCTGCTAACAAGTCACACAAGCATAGACCGGATCATGTGTCTTCTCTGGAGCTTCGAGTATCATCATCTACCTTGAAAGAAAGGTTGGGACAGGTCCAATAAAAGCCATTAAAAATCATTGTCAAACACAAGACCTCTAGAAAGACGTGGCCCACACCTTTTCCAGTTTCACCTCTAGATATCTGATGGCAAATCTATATCCGAAAAGGAAGATTTAGGTGGATATCTACAAATCATAATTTCTATTAGTCTTTTCACCAGGGGCTATCGAGGAATCTAAGAGTTGATATGAATTCCTTCAACATTAAAAAACATTTTGATGATGAGTTGAGTGTTAACAAATCAGAAACACACGGTCTTAAATTGACTGTGAAATAAATGTTTCAAAATGAAAGGAAGAAACAGTATTCAGAGATAAAAAAGTCACAGAAAAAAACTCAAACCTCAAAAGTTGCTTCAGGCATTTGACTTTTTCCCCATTCCCAATCCCATCTTTTTCTTTCCTCTCTTTCCTGTCAGGATTTCTGTTTTCATGAAAGCAAATTACTGAAGGATTCCCCGACCTATATTCACTTGTAGATATTTCTCTTTGGGAACCTGTGGGGCTTCTAAAATGTTTCAAAGTAAAAGCACTGGAAATCTTCAGATTAGAACCAAGACCCTGGGTTTGAAGGGAAACTCAGGATCAGTGAAAGGAGAGACAATAGGCTCAGACGCAAAGCTCATCTTTTGTTCTCCGAGATACTAGTGCGGTTCTCTATGCAAGACACACATTAGAATCACCTGGAGTGTTAAAAAAAAAAAAAAAATCTATCCATGCCTGAGCTCCATCCCTAGAAATGCTGATTTAATCAGCCCCAAGCGAGGGCCCAGACATTGGTCTATCTGGATACGCATTTCTAACAAGTGTCTGAAGAGATGTGATTAAATTTAATAAATTTACAGAATATTGACTCTTCTAATCCTCACACTGCCGCATGAGACAGGTAGGCACCACGATCATCATCTCCACTTTACAGATGAGGAGACAGAGGCACAGAGAGGTTTTGAAACGTGCCCGGTGACACACAACTAGCTGGTGACAGATGCAGGATTCAGACCTGTCTGGCTCTAGAGTCAGCGCTCTTAACCACTGTCCCAATAGTTCCCCAGGGGTGGTCCTGGACCAGTAGTGTCTGCAGGGAGCTCTTCAGAAATGCAAATGCTCAGGTCACACCCCAGACCCACTGCCTTAGAAACTCTGGGGTGTTGCCTTTCAGTAGGTGCTTAGTAGGCTCTCTAGGTGATCTGATTGATGCTCACCAGAGTTTGAGAACCACTGTACCCCACTGCCTCTACGCAGACCGAAAATAGAACTCTTGGCTTTCTGCTCAGCTTCCAGCCTCCTGGATGGCAGCTGAGCATGGTGCCACCTTCAGTGGAGGGCGAGCAACATCTGCCAGAGACCAAGAACTTGAAACAGCCGATCCGTGGACTATTCTCCCACCAGAGAACATAACCATAATGCGGTCTACAGCAACATGGTGCCTTCTCTGATCAGGGAATGAATTCTTCCCGGATGACACGGCAGCACTCACTATCCAGAGCAAAGCCACAGAGACTCAGTTCCCTTGCTGAGCAATGCCAAAACTTCACTGTAATTTTTATCTCCTTCTCCACCAATGAGATTGTGAAGAAGCCCAGAGTCTCTCATAAAGCTAAAGGTCAAACCAAACACAACAATCTCTTTCCCAAATCTCTATTCTATTAACAGAAATGCATAGAGAATTTCTAAGTAATTTTGGAGATACTTGCCACCCATGCTTGATTCCCTAAAATTCCTGTATGTATAAGAAATTGGTCCCTCTTCCTTCAGGAAGGGAAGAGGGTGGCTGGGGTGGGGGTGGGTGAAAAGAAAAGGAAGTTTCCAAATGGGTGAAACCCTCCAATGACCAGGCAAGCACCTTCCTGCAGTGATTTACAGCATTCCTCTAAAAATATCTATGAGATCACAGAACATTAAGTGCATGACACCAAACATTTGGAAGCAATGCATGAAAATAAAGTAAGGGCGTCATGTTGCATGGAGAACACAGTGGAATTTGTCTTGTGTTATCGTTCTAAAATAAGACGGCCTCAATTTGGTTGAAATATATCTTCGCACATTGTCTTCCAGAGCAGAGAGCCGTTTGAGAAATTCTGATTGCAATTATAAGTGCTGAATAGGGAGTACTTTGCATTTCCTTTGACGATGCTGAAAGCTATAAGCAATCCTGATATTAAAATCTTTGGAAATTGATGAGCACCCCAGGCATCATTACAATACTTTCTCCCCCAATCCAAGTAATTAAAATCTATTATGTGAACACGTGTTAATATTTTATCAACTACTGTTTTTAATTAACTAAACATCTGAGGCCTCCCACAAGTAGAAATGATACGGTTTCATTTTAAATGACCCCCCGCCCTCGCTCCCACCCCTCCCCTCCCCCCGACCATTTAACTCCCAGACAGGACTATTAACTTCAGCACCAACATACCACAGTGCTGAATTCCGGAACCTGCCACAGCAGCCAGTCTTCATTGAGCGTGTACAGGGCTTTGCAAGTGATTACATCCACAGGTCCCTTGTTTATTTTCTGATTCAAAGTTGTCACCAGCAAATAGAACGGCTCTCCAACAGTCTCCTTGGAAAAGACACGGAAGCGACAGTTAGCTTTCTGTGGAATCCACTGTCCTTCCCAAAAAAGTTAAAGTTTCCACTTATGGCAGTACTACCGGAGAGAGAAGGTAGTGTTTTCTAACAAACAACAAGAAACTCCCAGGGAAATACATGCTGCTCCAGTTAGGACTGAGAGAAAGTGCAGCAAAATGCATCCTCTCCCCAGTGTACATACATATGTATATGCATGTTCTCTCTCTCTCTCTCTCTCTCTCTCTCTCTCTCTCTCTAACACACACACACATTCAGCAGCAACATGAAGTGCAACAGTAGTTGATCATTCTTGTATGTTGAAGCCTCTACAAGGTAGACTGTTGACTAACACCCAAAAACAGTGAGTAGATGCCAAGGTTTAGCCTTTGCTTTCATTTCTGTATTTAATTGCCTTTTTTTTTTTTTTTTTTTTTTTTAGAAAAATTGAAAATGAATGGCATTTTAAAAAATGCACGACAATTAGCCTTGGTAACTAGAATAAACATAAGACTATTTTACACGTTTGCCAAGGAGGGTGGTTGTTGGTAGTCACAGCTTTTCATGAAGGAAGTCGCCTTCAGTTTCACAACCTGCATCCTTCTCTTCTGCCCCTGTGCCAGCCAGTCCCATGCCAGTCCCAGGCATGGCGTGTGCAGCTCCACCTGGGCACCTTGGCTGGAGTGGGGCCACACAGGGGAGCCGCCTCCTTTCCCTGGACCAGAGCCGATCCTACAGCTTGCTCTGAGGCTTCGCCAAACATTCGGTCCTTCCTGATGGCTTCTTTCTCTACACTTCTGCAGCATGCACGTTGTCCTGGGGCTGCCACCCTTCTGGTACTGAAATTTGTAGCCACTCTGTGCTCACATGGACACTGAGCAGCCCAAGTGGGAAGCTAATGTGTTCTGCTCTGTGGCCCTGGACCTACTATAGTGTATTTGCTAAATAATAAACCTTCTATGATCAACAAACATGAAACTGAATATGTGGGAGAGGAAGAGCGGGGGCCAGAACCAGGAAGTCAAATTGCCTTAGCGATAATGAAAAGCCAGCCACGTGACAGAGCTTGAAGCACCAGCTTACAAAGTCAAGCTTTACAGCCAGAGCATCTGGCTTTGAAAGGAAGGATTCCTCTGGACTCTTACCTGCTTTCCCTTAAACATGTAAACTGCGAATTCTTTCAAATCTCATGGGTCCCCCCACTCCACCCTGTCTCATCCTTTATCCTTACTCCAAGAACACATGCACTCCCAAGTCCCAAAGCTTCCTCTTTCCCCCTTCTTCTCCCCACGCTTCACTGGGCTCCCTTTACCACTTCTCTCTCCCCTGCTGAGACATCCTTGAGTCCCTTCCTTAGTGTAGGACAGAGGTGGAATGTTCAAAAATTTCCCAGGTGGAGAGAGGGTTAGAACTAGTACACAACATTTAAATTCCTTTTAGAAACTTCCTTTATTTCGTGGTTTACAACCACGCTGCTTTCTTCTTTTTCCCTTCACCCTCTTGGGTAATACCCTGACCGCAAACCTAGAACTCTGCTTCTCCTTTCCCCCAGCACACATCAGAGACCATGTGAGTGCCCCTGTGAGGGGTTCGGCATCTTTTCATACCAGGCACACACAGTGGCCCAGGCAGCCAGCCTGTGGCAGAGCCCACCTTGCCAAACGGCCGCCACCCTTCCCCATACCCCCGCATGACAGCGAGGAAGCATGGTGCCATCAGTGTCAATTTCATTCATGAGACCTGACTCTGGCCCCGGCTGAGCCAGAGGCTTTCAGGCTTGTGATCTTGTTCCATCTTTAGATCCTCTTCTAAGCCTATAAGAAGGTGTCTGCCTCACTGGGGAGACAGCAACCCTGGCACTGTCACATGCTAGCTATGGGATCTGGGGAAAGCCACATCTACTGTGTACCCCAATGCCCCCACACGCAAAATGGTCGTAAAGGTACTTACCCCATCAGACTAAATGAGAAAAGGTAAGCGACACTCTTAGCATGATGTCTGGCACATTCAATAAATGGCAGTCAACATTATTACTTTATCCCAGAGACGGGGAGGTGTGCAGGGGGAAGTCACCTGGAGGTCACAGAGCTAGTGGCTCCCAAATGTTTGTGGGGTAGAGCAGGAAAACTAGGGTCGTCAGAGTCCCACACCCCCTTGGACACCTGGTGGGGAAAGTTAGGTCCCCCACAGCAGATGGAATTATTCCACTGAAAACGAAAGTATCGCCCACTGGCTCAATGCCACTTCCTCCCCGCGAGCATGCCACCCCCTCACCACCGAGTACTCAAGACACTCTTCAATGAGCACTGTGAAATCTTGACTCAGAAGCTTCTGTTCAAAGAATTCTTTGGGCCTGGAGTCCAGACTTTCAGAACGCCTCACCTTTTTGATGCCAAGGAGCAGCAAGAGCGAGGCACCCACCAAACCCGAGGGCTCCGAGGAAGAATCACAAAGCAAAAGAAAAAAGCTGGAAAGGCGTCGAACACCAATGACCACGCCCCTCACTTGGTGGGTGAAAACCAGATGCCCAGATGGGAAATGCCATACGCAGAGACACACAGCGAGCTGGGGCCAAAATGAATTTAGAGCCCAAACCTGCAGCTTCTAACCAAGACTCCCAGGCCAGTAATCATTCTTCTACCTCGGGATTCTCCAATGTAGGTTGAGTGGAATTACCTAGAAGAGTCTGGAAAACATGGAAAGTGGGGCCTCGCTCCCAGAGCCTCTGGTTCAGTGGCACCGGAGTGGGGCAGCCGGCTGGAGGCCTTATGGGACTAAGCCCGGGGAACTGGGTGAGGCTTCTGCTGCCTCTGTTTAGAAGCAGAGTTGTGACTGAACCTAGGATGGTGGGAAGCAAAAATACCCCAGAAATAACCACTCAACACCTCCCCAAAGCGTATGATGATTTATACCAAGTAAACAGAAAAGAAGGCAGATTTCATTAATCTTAATAAACGGGCCTTGGGAGAGGAAGGGGTTGGTAAAAAAAAAAATGTTGATCGTCTACTTGTAAGATTGCATTAAACATTAAACTAAGCACAGTCTATTTAAAGTGCTGCTTTTGGATCTAAGCTTAAGTAGTGCTGTTAAAACCTGTGGCATAGCAGTATATCTTATTCAAGGTTTAATTAGATTTCAGAACTAGCTACAAATACACAATTACCCAGTTTTGCTGGAATCTGGATGGCTGGTGAAATTAAACAAGGATAAGAACCTTCCATACCTCAGAGGGCTGAATGGAGATTGGGTTCAACAGAACACTCTAACACTTCTTTTCCTATTAATATTTTATAATAATAATGGTCAGCATTTACAGGGTGCTAACGCAGTGCTAAGCAACTGCATACATTTTCTCCTCTGTACTTCAGGGCAGATCTAAAATATTCTTCCACTTCTACAGGTTATAAAGCCAAGGCTCAGACAAGAAACAAGCTCTGGGCCTCTAGTCAGTGGTGGTCTAGATTCAGACCAAGCAATGCGCTTCACAGCTCACTCTCTGAAACCGGGGGTCCCCAACACCCAGGCTGTGGACCAGTACCGTCTGTTAGGAACTGGGCCACAGAGCAGGAGGTGAGTGGCAGGCTAGCAAGTGAGCAAGCAAAGCTTCATCTGCATTTGCAGCCGCTCCCCAGCACTAGCATCACTGCCTCAGCTCCACCTCAGATCATCAGGTATCAGATTTCTCACAGGAGCACCAGTCCCTGGTGCCAACAAGGTTGGGGACTGCTGCTCTAAACCACTGGAATCTGCACAAAGTTTGCACTCAAAAAGATATTAAGATTCAATTAGATCACAGCCGCTTTCTTACAGTAATGCCAACAAAGTAAACTCAAGGGGCGATGGGCTCTTTGGAGACGTGTTTTAAGTGGAAATGACTGGTTAGAATTGAGTGTAATTAGCTTACAGCGTATTGGTAGGTAAATGGGTGTTTCCCAGGTGCTTCGGAGGCCCTGAGAACAATGTGTTCTTTTCAGTATTTGAAACATTCCCTCTACTCAGTACATTTTCTTAAATGGGCTGACTGGGATCTGGTTGTTAATGGATGATGTGAAGGTGGAATCAAAAGTCAATAGGTGTAAAACTTTAGTTATGCAAGATAAATAAGTTCTAGAAACCAATTAATTACATGACATTGTGCCTATAGATAATGACACTGTTTTGTACACCTAAAGAAGGATAGGGCTCCTGTTCATTGTTTTTACCACAATAAAATTTTTAAAAAGAGAAGACTCACCTGAGGAAATTCTAAATGAATCACATTTGCATAGGTCAGTTACAACAAAAACGATTTTTGTTTCCCTTTCCTGCGTGCTCCTGGAAAGGTCCAGGGCTATAAGAGAGTGAATCGGACACCATGGAGTGCTCAGGACTTACCTTGACAAAGGCATCAGCATCTGCTAAAAATAACTGCCTATTGTCTTACCTCTGACACCGCCAAGAGAAGGATGCAACACTTACCCGCAGAAAACCAGAAAGGCAGACTGACATCCAGTTTGTGAGGAGCTTTTCAACCACAGACTCAGTGCGTCTTAGCATGAGTTTAGGCTGCATGTTACTGGACTGTTCCATCAAGTCCCTAGTCAGCACTTCCAGGATGCTCGTCAGATAGACCAGCTTGGTTTGCAGTGCAATGGTTAAGAAGGAGGCAAACAGACACCTGTTTGAAAATAAAGCGTTGGTCACAACAACCAAGACACAGAAATAACCTAAGCGTCCAACAGCAGATGAATGGATGAAGAAAATGTGGTGTAACAGAATACCCTTCAGCCATAAATAAGAGTGAAATCTTGCCACTTGTGACCATATGGATGGAACTTGAGGGCATTATGCTAAGTGAAATAAGTCAGGCAGAGAAAAACAAATATGTATGATCTCACAGAAAAAGAGATCAGATTATTTGGGTTACCAGAGGCAGGGGAAGGGACAAGGTGGGGCATTGGACCAAGGGGTCACAAGGTACAAACTTCTAGTTAATAAGAGAATAGGTCTGGGGATGTGATGTGCAGCATGGACTCTAGTTAATGCTGCTGAGTGGTACATTTGAAAACTGCTAAGAGAATGATTCCTAAAAGTTCTCATCACAAGGAAAAAGAGCATTTTTCATGTGTCTATGTGAGATGATGGATGTTCATTACACATTGTGCTAATCATTTTGCAATATATTTAAGTTAAATCATCATGTGTACGTACACCTTAACTGTATACAGCACTGTGTGTCAATTATATCTCAATAAAACTGAAAGGAAAAAAAAAAAAGACATACAGATGACAAAGAAGCACACAAAGGAAAACCCCTGAAACAGCCTCGGTTAGCTGTCAGCTGTGTCTTGGCCTGGCCTTGATGGTAGTCACTGGGAGCTCGAGGGCCAGTGCGGTGCTCCCATGGGAGCTTTTTTTAACGTCTAGGTTTCACTCGCTTTTGTTCTCCACCCGTAAAAACCACACACCAAGATTAACTTCAGGACATTTTATGTGTTTTAAGCACTTCAACTTTAAACTAGAATGGTAACGAGAAGTGAATGTCTTTCCCAAATTTTCGGAGTGTTTTTTAAAATTAAAAATAGCACTTCTGCTTTTTGGATTCAGGACTCATACTTCTTGATGTTGGGGTTTTTTCAGTGTTTTTGATGGGGAGGAGAGTTGTATGTGTGAGTCTTTAAAACAGAATTTGTGTTCTGGCGGTGTGATCTGAAATGGAGATATCATGGCTGCATGACCAACCACCCAACCAGCCTCTCAAGCTCTCGAGTTCAAGTTGTGATTTGAAAATAAAAGAAGGGGCTCAGGTTTTATTTTCTCTACTTAATGACTGTCAAAATATAAACAAATCAACCAATACCTGTCCTTCACTGAAAAGTTCTTCTGCTTTTCAAGGGTGTGGATGACTGTAACGAGGAAACTTTTATTACAAATTAGGGCATCCAAAGCTATGAGACTCTCATTCTTGTCATTGGCATCTCTGTTCTGGAAAAAAACAATGTGTGTAATATAATATACAACAAAAATAACTTAAAGGTAGAAAGTAGATCCACAATGGGTTTTCCAAGACAATGAATTATTTAATATTGAATTCACGATCCCAAAAAACCCACAATAAAAATTCAAAGTAATAATGGATATGATGATGATGACGATGATAACACTACAAAAGTCAAGCACTTGTGGGCTAAAAATGAAAACTTATAGACTTACATGCATATCTTCAGTGAAGATGTGTGTGAAGCCACCTGACTGAGAGGAAGGAGACACTTTTATTATTCATCACATCCAAAGGAAATGAATAGTGTTTTTTTTTTTTTTTTTTGGTTATAATACCCAAGTCCATTTTAATAAAGCAGAGACACTATTTGCTAATCTGAAGAGCCCCTGGGCTTATGCTCACTGCATATCTTCTAATACATAATAAATAATTATTCAGCTCTCAAAAAACACCAGTGAATTCTGAAAGCCTCTAAGAAGAATAATTATCTGTGCATCAGTCCCATTTGTGGTAGATGAAGGCATCTCACACTTTAAAAGAACTGACTCACAGTTAAAGGACTGGTGGTTAAAGAAGATTATGCTACTGGTCAGACCACTCCTCATGCTCAATACTGTCTAAGCATAAATATTAAATTGCGTTGGTCAGTTTTTACAAGTCTTAGCTTAATTGTACCTACTGTCTCAACACACATTGTTATTCAAGAGGGAATGGGGTGGCTACAAGCTAGGATCTACAGCCAGACTACTTGCGTTCCATAACATACTAGTTACATCACTTCTACCAAGCTATTTAACCTCTCTGTGCTTGACTTTCCTCATCTGCAAAATGAGGACGATAATAATTCCCACCTCGTGGGCTTGGTGTGAAAATAAAATGGATGCGTGGAGAGTAAATTCTCAGTGTTAGCTATTATTTTTGTTTTTATTACTAATTTATGGCAAACGCCACCACAATGCTGTTGTCCTGTTGGTTTCTAAAAATATTTTTATGTGTTATGCTACGTAGCTCCTGTGTATAAACGTTTAAATTTTCTTTTTCTTTTTTAATGTATCACAAATCTTATTGGAATTAAATGATTACATTTTAAAAGTGAGCTGAGTAATACCAAATGAGTTAACAGAATGAAAAATAAACTCAAAACATTCAGGTTTTTTCTTTTCTTTTCGGGGGCAGGAAATAATTGAAACTTTAGGCTCTTTTTATACCTTATTAAAGTAAATTTCTTCTGCAGCGAATTTTTGCTTTGTAGTTTTTAATGTGTTAGACCAAGCAAGAAGACCTCAACTATTTTGGTCAGACTCTCTCCTAGTAATAAGCAGAAAAATCAGACCCTGAATTTGCATTTTCTACTTCTTAATATTTTTCTGCTGAACCAACTTTAAGTAGATAGGCATTTTAAACAGATTGATTCTTGAGCTTAAAAAGGGAAACACTCCCCTGGCTTCTCTCAGGCTCTTCCTTCCTTCACTCAAATTTCCCTCTTTTAGGAGGTTAGATGCTTGGCTTACCCTTGTTTCTTCTCCTATTTTCAGCAAAACAAAGCAGTCAGTATAATGAAAAGCAAGCTTTAAAAGCCAAAACCAACAGGCAAAGCAAAGGACCAAGAACTGGTGATACCTTAGCCTCTGCAAACCCCCAGTTTCCTCTGGGTTTTTCCTCTGGGTTATCTGATAGGTGTTAACCACCCCAAATCTCCCTCTACCACTCAACCTTCAGACCTAGAGACAGCGGCTCCTGGCCCCTCAGTAGAGGGCCTAATTAACAGGAGGACTTATCTGCAGCCTATCGTGCACTTCAACTGGCACTGTCCTAATAGAATATGTTCCCCTGTTCTCTGTATCTTTTCTTAATCATCAT